>CM066031.1:518495226-523419784 GCA_033557465.1 Ichthyophis bannanicus
CGATGGTGTGTAATATCGCAAGATCCATTTATGTGCTGTTGTAATTAAGTATATGTGTATATGTATGTGTGTATATGTGTATGTGCATGTGTGTTCGCACCGCTGCCCTAGTGGCCAAAGGTTGCTAAGGTAGGTCGGGTGGACATGAGTTATATTTGGGTTTGGTTCTTCTATGCGGGGTCTAGGTATCTTGGTCCCAGTAGCCTTCCGTATACCAAAATCTCCCAAAAAGGAACACAAAGTCCGAGTGAGGGGAAAAAAAAGGCATTTATTTCCCTCAATGCAAAAAGGTTCAATGTTTAGAATCTACATCAACTCAAAATGACCTTGATTCAGGTTAAGAGAAAAATAAACAATTACTGCATTACAGTCAGTTATGTTCACAGGGATTATATATATCAAACCTTCCGCCTGGTTCAGAAGTTATAGCTTTCAGCGTTGGTCAGGGACTCTAGGCTTCCAACCTTGCAATAACTACAATCTATTTCTGTGTCTGATGGGTCCGTAATAAATTCCACCTGCATTGGTTCAGAGTATGAGAGCTCTGAAGCCGTGTCAGCAAAGTCAGGTAGATTATCCTTAGGCTTTTCGTATAAGTTTTGTACCAGCTTCCAATGTTCTGGGCTCAAGGTTAAACCTTGGTCCTATCAATGTGAGAACAGCCTCTTCTATCCAAAGGCTTCTTATTAAAAAGTCTTTTGCTTGATAAAAGTTTACATCCTGTCTTACAAACAGTTCGGTAGGGACAGCTCTCCCCTGTCTCCTGTGCTTTCTGTATCTCAAGGTTATAGCAATTATTATCAGAGAAATATGGATTACCTTTTTCTTTTGGTTGATCCAATCGAGCTGAGGCTTGAGGCCTAGTCCTGCTGGAATCTGGCCTGGCTCGTATTGCAGGCCTTCTATTCTCCAGCCGGCCCTCAGGTGGTGTTAACCCACAGTCACACCCGTACCTTCTCTTCTCTGAGCCAGGAGTGTTATTTCTTATGGAGACCCCTTTTTCTTCCTCTGGGGAATTCTTTATACCTTGCCTCCAGGTTGCTGGCTTCTGCCCAACTCTGGTCCAGGAATGGTTGCCCTAGTCCTTCTCTCTCCAGGACTGGCTTCCTCTTGGTACCTTCTCTCTTTGGAAAGTGTACCTGCCTTACTCCCGGTCTCCTTGCAAAGAACCTCCTCTCCGAGTTCTGCTGAGTCTGCTGGCTCTGGTCCTTCAGCTAAGACTCTTGCTTCTTTTTCTCTCCCTCTCCAATCCTCCCAGCCTTTCTTAAAAGGAACTCCTTCTTTTCTGGATTGGATGCTGGTAGGCATTACGTCATAAGCTCTGGGGCGTGGCTCCCTAGGCCTTAGAAAGTCTCTCTTGCTCCCCCTATCTGGCTCCTCGTAATGTTGCATCCTGTGTTGGAGTCTTTTTTTTTTTTTAAATTTAAAACACTTTTCTCTGACTGCACGGGGTCTGCAGTACCACAGTATATATGTATGTATGTATATATGTATGTGTGTGTGTGTGTGTGTGCGTGTGTGTGCATGTATGTATGTATATGTGTGTGTATGTATACACTACTATTTATTGAACTTTTCAAAGAACTGCTACACAGCATCATTTGTATATGTGTGGCAACAGTGTGCTCCGTCAGTAATTATATTTTAAGACCCTGCCCAAACCTAACACTTAGTAAAACTACTCCCTTACATCCTCAAAAGAACTAAAAATAATTAAAAATAAACAAAACTTGGAAGCGTACAGTAAACCTTTTCATGTGAGCGAATTAACAATCTGTATATCTTGTCGGTCGACCAAACCGCTCCCATATTAAGCATCAATTATAATCCAATGTTAATGCCGCAATCCGGTTAAAACTATATAAGAGACTAACTAAAAAAAAACTGACTAAAAAACGGACTAAAGAACCGAAGGGGGTTGGATATAGGTTGTAAAATACTCTTGACCGTGTCTCGATGTTAACAACATGGCTGTCCTCCTGATACAACCGTATAGGAATCTAATTCTCTTATAAATGAAATAATTTAACACTATTTATGTTAAACTATTTGTGTTAAAAACCTACTTAGCAACTATGTACTAAGGTTATTTAAAAAAAAATATATATATATGGTTAAAAGAAAGTATACTACCTAAAGAGTGGAGATGGGAAACCCAATCATGAATAAGTATCCAATTACCATCCAGTGCTGATTTCGTCTTTTGCTTTTTGTGTACTCTGGTCGGCGTTGCAAGAGCGCTGCTCCTCGTTGTGTTTTTTTCAGTATTTGATGGGCCACCTTTTGTTCTTGATCACCTGACTGCACCTTGTCGGCATTGAATGAACCAGTCTGACAAGGTGATCGTTGATGACAACGCGGTTCCAAGCTGCAATGAGTGACTCAATCAGCTCACACTTTGATGTCGGATGCCTCTTGGATATTTCCAAGTCCACCTTGTGCCACAGGTTCTCGATTGGATTCAGATCTGGAGACTGGGCAGGCCAGTCCATTGACTTCATGTTGTTCCGCTGCTTCCAGCTGATCACCTTTCTGGAGCGATGGCAAGGTGCATTGTCATCTTGGAACAGGAACTATCCAGGAAACAGCTGGTGTGCTGATGGCACCATGCACCTTTGCAGTATGGTGATGTATTTGGCCCCATTGATCATTCCATCGACGATGTGAAGACGTCCAGCGTCACTGGCAGCCATGCAGCCCCAGACCATGACCTTCAAAGGATGCTTCACAGTGAGGTTGAGACACTCAGGCTTGAATTCATCTCCGGTAAATCTCCTCACATAGGCGTAGGCCTGGTTACCAAACAGGCAGAAGGTGCTTTCATCACTGAATAGCACCTTTTCCCACATTTCAGTCGACCAGGTCAAGTGCTTTCTCGCCCACACGATCCGGTTGCGCCTTTGTATGTCAGTCATCAGTGGCTTATTCTGTGCTTTGCAGCCCGGGAGACCAAACTGCAGGTACCGGCGACGAACTGTTGAAGAGCTGACACTGACCTCACTCTTGTCTGATCACTCTCGAAGTAGCTGAGGAGAGGTCAACTTGCGATTAGTCAGTGAAATGCGTCATAGTGCGTGGTCCTGACGTGATGTTGATGCACGTGGACGACCTGAACGAGGCTTGTCCACCACTCAACCCTTTTCTTTCTTCTTCTGTACAGTCTTAACAGCGCTCTGACTGCAGCCAACTTTCCTGGCTATCTGATGGCTTAAATCCTTCCTCGCTCATAAAGGACACACGAACACGCTCCTCCAACATCAGGGTCCGAGCCATCTTCATGGTCGATTCAGAAAGCATATGAAATTCAAAAATTCCGCACATTTTTATAGCTGCACTGTTGGCTAGATATCTGCATTGTGATTGGTCAGTGAAACCAGCCCCCTGATTGGGCAGAAATAATGTATGCCTATTGTATTTTATTTATTTATTTATTTATTTGTAGTCTCTTTTATACCGCGCTATTCGACATCAGTGCGGTTTACAATGAACATAAGAGTTGCACATCTCAATTTCATGATTTGTGCTTACAGTGAAACAGGTATAATAACTTGGGTATACATTAAACAGGAAAATTAAACTTGGGTATGCATTAAGCAGGTATAACAGGTAAAATAGGGTATAAATAACCAGTCACTTAACAAGGAGACACGATGAATAAATACAGTCTACTTTATGCAACAATATAATGAGTTATACGGCACTGCATAAGTTTCTCATGGTGGTTGGGAGGGGAAGGTGTGATTGCGAGTGATCAGTCTGGGAGTGTGACGTGCATGAGTTTGAGGTGCTGCATTGAGATGTGAGAGTGGGTGAGTGTGGGGAGAAGACTGCATCATCGTAGTGATGAAGAAAGAGGTGCCGTTTCAGTGCCTTCCTAAATTGGGAGAGTTCACTGATGGTTCTGATAGTTGTTGGTAGTGCGTTCCAGCAGGATGGAGCAAAGAAGGAGAAGGCTCTGGATCTATTGAATTGAGAACACTTCGTGCTTGCCTTAGGTAATATGAGAGTATTTGCAGCATTCGATCTCCTTGCTCGATTGGGAGGTGTGATTGAAATTAGATCAGTAATGGCAGTAGCAGGGTATTTATTGATGGCTTTATGGGTCATAATTAGGATCTTGAATGAGATCCTGGCTTGTATGGGTAGCCAGTGCAATTGTTTTAGTATTGGGATAATATGAGAACTTCTTGAGGCTCCATGAAGGATTCTTGCAGCTGAATTCATTGCAAGTTGTAAGGGGTTAGTCGTGCACTTAGGTAGACCATACAAGATCGCATTGGCATAGTCAAAGTGAGGCATTATTAGGGCCTGAAAGACAGTTCGGAAGTCATCAGGTTCTAACAGTTGACGCAGATTGCGGAGGGTCCGGATTTTATGGTACACCGACTTTGTTATGTTTTTGATATGAGCCTTCATATTAAGTTGCTGATCAAGCGTTACACCTAGGTATCTTACTGTAGTCTTGCATATGATCTCTGCGTCGCGAACCTTGATAGACAGGGGTGGAGTAAAAGCCGGATTCCTGGTTACGAAGAGGGGCTTCTGTCTTTTTGAAATTTAACTTAAGCATTTGTGCATTTAGGCCAGTCTGTGACAGCGTCAAAGCACCTGATAAGTGGGGATAGTTCAAGATGTTCTGTCGAAATTGGCATGTACATCAAGACATCGTCAGCATAGACCAGGCAGTTGATATTAAATGATTGGATGAGATCACAAATGGGTTGCATATAGACATTGAATAGCAAGGCGGATAGAGATGAGCCCTGTGGAACACCTTTAGTTTGGGGGAAGGAATCGGAGTTGGAGGGGCCAGAATGGACATGTTGCCAGCGATCAGTGAGGTATGAAGCGCACCATGACAAAGCTGAAGCTTGAACTCCCTTCTCTCTGAGGCGTAGCAGGAGAACTTCGTGGTCTACGGTGTCGAATGCGGCAGCAATGTCCATGAAGATCAGTGCAAAGCCTTGTCTGATGTTATCGAGACCTAAGGTTATGGTGTTGAATAAGGTTGTGAGTAATGTTTCAACACCATGTGCTTCGCGAAATCCATGTTGGCAGGGATGCAGGGGTGCATTAGTATCTATGTGATCTTGTAATTGGCGTAGGGTAATCTTTTCAATGATTTTCGATAGGAGAGGTATGCTGGAGATAGGCCTGTAGGATTCCATCATCGAAGGGTCCAACTTACTGTTTTTTAGGAGTGGTCTGATAGCCGTCTGTTTCAGGCTTCGAGGAAATGTTCCAGTAGAGAACGATACATCAATCAATTTGGATAGGAATGGGCTGAGCTCGGCACGCAGAGCCTTTATCCAGGGAGCTGGACACGGATCGGAGGGTGCTGTTGTAGTGTTTATGTTTAGGATAGTGTCTTGAATGACTCTGTCAGATGGAGTAGAAAATGATGTGAAAGTGTGTTGGGACCCACTCAAGAAATGACCAAGAGGAGGTTGTGGGATGGAGAAAGGTAGGCTGGCTGGTATGGGGGGCTTAGCAGTGTGGGCAAGCTGATTACTTTTGTTACGCAAGTAATAAGCATATTCTTGTGAGTCTGGGTAGGGTAAGTTCTCTTGAGATGGCTCCTTTGCTAGAGATTTCACAATTTGGAAAAGCTCGTGGGGTTTGTTCAAGGAGCGTTGTAGTCTTTTTGCATGATATTGTTTCATACTTGATGCTACAGATAACCGATGTTTTCCTAATTGTGCTGTGAATGCCTCATGGCTCTCAGCTGTTCTTGATCGTCGCCAGCGTCTCTCAAGTCGTCTGAGTTGAAGGAGCGAATTACGTAGCTCTTGGGAGTACCATGGGGCATTCTTTTTCTTATGTGGTGCTTTGTTCGTTGTAGGTGAGTGGATCACGGCATCTAGGCTTGAGTTCCAAGCGGCGACCATGTCATCGAGGCTTTGAAGAGGAGGGTCAAATAGATTCTGTGTCCTCTTTAGAATATCTTCTCTGTTAAAAGGGTGGAAGCGCTTTAAATGTTCCGATATGGGTTTATCTTCAGGTATGGATTTGGAGGAGTTGGTGCAAATTGGAATCTGGAATCTTATCAGGAAGTGATCCGACAGGGAACCGCTCTTACGTTTAGGTGAGACTGGTGCAAATGTGTGAGGGCTGTTTGTGGTGCAAAGATAAGATCAAGTGAGTTGCCTTTTATATGGGTAGGGGTATCAACAAGTTGAACATAGCCTAGATCACTGAGAGCATCAATAAAGGCATTGGTGTGGCTGTCCTGAATGACTGGGAGGTTGAAGTCACCTAATATCCAGTTTAGAGTATGCGAATTCGTGGTGTTGCAAGCAAGATCAATTATTGTTGCTAAGTCATCTGGAGATGAAGATGGAGTTCTATAGAGCAAGTTAATAGTGATTTGCTTATTTGTAATGGTAACAGAGTCAAGGGTAGAGGTGCTGCTTGAGGCGGCAAGCCGAAATTTGAGGTCGGCTTTCGTTAGGATAAGTACTCCTCCGCCACGATGGTCAGCTCTGTGACAAGAGTGGACTCAGAAATTAGGCGGGACACACTGGTGAAGGATCACGGCGTCAGCGGCTGAAAGCCATGTCTCGGTGACACATAGGATATCAAGGTTATGAGCTGAGAGCATATCAGTTAGTGCTGGCCATTTTTTCCTTATTGATCGTGCATTTATTAGTGCACATTTAAGGTCAGGGGGATGGTGGGACTGTAATCGTCGAGATAGATTTTGCTGCTGAAGGTCCACATAGATAACATGTGGGCCTGGTGTGCGCCGAAGTGTTTCGTATTGATGGTTGGGGGAGTCAGGAAATCTCCAACAAGATCTATGGAGGACTGGTATAGTGTTCTGAGATGAAGTAAGGGCTAGGGTGTAAAAGGTCAGGGCTATTAAAATGTAGCACATAGCAAGGGTAAGGGGGTATGGGAATACCCAGTGAGATAACATGATGACTAATGTATATAGTAGATCCAGGAATGTTGTTAGCTAGTGAAATGTGCACAGTGTGGTGGTACTGGAAATCTGTTAAGCATCTGTGTAATGAGGCAATATGCACTCAGAGTAATTCACAATAAGGTAGTGGTATCTGCACAGAGTGGAGGTAAAGGATATCTGTTAAGAACTGTGTGGTTAGGCAATATTCACATCAGAGTAATTCACAATAAGGTAATGAAATATGCACAGTGTGGTATGTACGGATATCTGCTAGGCAACTGTGTGGTAGGTAATATGAACATCAGAGTAATTCAATAAGATGGCAAGTAATTTGCAAGCAATTGGTTGAAGAAGATCATAGATTAATATATACGTTGTATATTTTATTTATTTATTACAGTTTCTTATATACCGCGCTATTTAGAATCAGCGCGGTTTACATCATAACAAAATGACCATAATGACAAACTGTCAGGTTTTACATTGAACATGAGTACAAACTTGGATAACTGGGTTAACTATATACATAAACTATCTACACTGCAGTGTGAGGGCATTTCTAGATTGGGTCATTTCTTGGAGGGGATATCTAGTTCAGTTGCTGTCTGGGAAATATTGGTAGAAAAGGTATGTTTTGAGAGCCTTTCTGAACTGATATAGATGGCTCTAATGTCAGGGGATAGGGTGTTCCAGCATTTTGGTACATAAAAACTGAATGCCCTGTTTGTGGTGTTCGTGTTGGACTTTGTTGAAGCCTTTGGTATTGCTAGCAAGTTTACAGCTGATGTTGTTCTTGCTCTGTTGGGGGGGACCATGTGGATTAGATTCGTGAGTGAGAGGGATGAGGTGCCTTTGATTGCCTTAAATGCTAATACAAGGGATTTGAAGGTGATTCTCCCGTGAATTGGTAGCCAGTGTAGCTGTTTGAGAATAGGAGTCACGTGGTCGTTTCTGGATGCACCGTAGAGGACCCTAGCTGCGGCATTCATGGCCAACTGTAAGGGGGTTAGTGTGGATTGGGGGAGACCTTGTAGGATGGCATTTGCAAAGTCAAAATGCGGCAGGATCAGCGCTTGATATATGGTACGGAAATCGTCTGGGTCCAGCAGGGAGCGTAGGTGTTTGAGGGAACGGATTTTGAAGTAGATGGCTTTGACTACGCTGCTTATGTGGCGTCTCATGTTTAGATGTTGGTCCAGTGTAACTCCCAAATATTTTATTGCATCTTTAGTTTGCAAATCAGCTTCCTTGACACTGACGTGGGATGGGGGCGTAAAGTTGGAGTCTCTGGAGATGAAAAGGACCTCTGTTTTTTTATGCTGGATACGTAGGTTCTGTGTCTGGAGCCATGTTGAAACTGCATTGAAACAATCTGTGAGTGGGGTCAGGTCCATGTGGGTTGTGGAGAAAGGCATGTATAAAAGAATGTCATCTGCATATATCATGCAGTTTACGTTGAATGATCTTATGATATTGCATATGGGCTGCATGTAGATATTGAAGAGTAAGGAGGATAATGAGGATCCTTGAGGTACCCCTTGTTTTTGATGGAAGTGGCTAGACTCTTCTGATCCAGACTTCACATATTGCCATCTATCGTCCAGATAAGACTTGCACCATTTTAGTGCCTTGTTGCAGACACCCTTTTAGTCTTCCCAGGAGGATTTCGTGACTCACGGAGTCAAAAGCCGCGGCGATGTCTAGGAAAATGAGGACAAAACCTTGATGGATGTTGTCAATTCCTGTGATGATATTGTTGATTAGACCAGTGAGTAGTGTCTCAACCCCATGATGTTCTCTGAACCCATGTTGGCAGTTATCTAAGGGAGCAACAGAGTCTATGTGATCTTGAATTTGCCGTTGTGCTTCCTTCTCAATTATTTTGGCTAAGATGGGGATGCTAGCTATTGGTCGATAGGAGTCCACCCTTTGGGGGTCCAGTTTGGGGTTTTTCAGTAATGGTCTAATGGAAGTCTGTTTGAGTGAAGTGGGAAAATAACCTGTTGTAAAGGAGAGTTTCATTATATTTGCGATGACAGGACTGATTACATCACGTAGTTCCTTGATCCAAAAAGCTGGACATGGGTCGGTCTGTGCAGTGGAGGTGTTGAGTGATGCTATGGTGTTCTCAATACATTTATTGGATGGTGTGGAAAAAAAGTTGTGGAGAGAGGTCCGCCGGTTCTTGATATTGGACTGCTGTGACCTTGTTAGTTTGTACAATCTTGGATTGCAGATAATCAGCGAATTCTTGTGGGTGTATGTTGATGTGTTGCTCGGGTGATGGTTCCTTTGAGAGGGATTTGACCAAATTGAAGAGGTCACGAGGTTTATTCAATGACCTCTTTAGGGTGTCAGTGTAACTAAATCATTGAGGTGAGAGTCATGTGGAAGGGTAGCAAGACGCTGTGGAGTTATGTTACCAACTTGATTGATGGAGATGTGTAGACTGATGGTGGTTCATTCCTTCTCATGGTATTTAGGGAACTGGAGCTCTTCTCTTTTCGCTGAAGACAAAGTGATGGATGTGGAACCACAGTGGCCACGGACCACAGCCTAAGGGCCACGCCAAAAGGCCCTCTGGCGAGGCCCTCAGGCACGGGCCCACCAGGCGTGGGCCCGCCTGAAGGCAGCTGCTTTTGAAATGGAGCTGACTCCTCCCCCTCTCAGACAGCCCCAATTAGGCTGCAGTTCAATAAGCAGGACAGATGGATTTCTGCTGGGCTGTGTAAACCCAATCAGGGAGCAGAAGCTGATGACAGTTAGCTCTTTACTTGCCTGAAGGCAGCTGCTTTTCAAATGGAGCTGACTCCTCCCCCTCTCAGACAGCCCCAATTAGGCTGCAGTTCAATAAGCAGGACAGATGGATTTCTGCTGGGCTGTGTAACCCCAATCAGGGAGCAGAAGCTGATGACAGTTAGCTAGTGTATAATAGTGTATAATCTCGATCCCGTTTTGACGTAGGATCCACAAAAATTGCAGTAGCTATCTCCCAGTGTCTGTATAGTATTTAAATTGGAAGCAAGGAATGCAAAAAAGTCAGCTCTAATAGCCAAATGTATCCCTTTTAACGTGGTAGAAAGATGAATATGCTGGGCTAATGCAAAATTTTTAAAAAAGTTAAAGTACAAAAAACGCAAAACTCACAAGTGATTCCAGACTCTTGCACACCACTATATATATATATAAATTTGTTTTTTGTGGGCTTTTATCAGCCTATGTATTTTTCAGTGTACTGTTTTTCTTAGCCTAATTCTCTTCTTCCTTATTGTTAACCTACACATACTGGACTGGAGGGTCTCCATCCTCCAGCAGCTGAGACCTGACTATGTCAGATTTCTGATGTCACAGAATAAGAGCTCCCCCTTCAGCTCCAGGAAACCAGTATCTGTTCCAAGCAGCTGGAGAGAAGCCTTCATGTAGTGGACTCCACTGAAGAGGTTAGGCCTATCCTGAAAAGAATGAAAAAAACCCCACAGCCTTGAAGCAGCATTATATACTGACTGGTATTCTTAAATTGCTACATTTGGAAGCTGGGTATAGCTCTTACCATCTTGGTACAGTTGTGGCCTGACAGAAGTGCAGAGATTATCCTTCCTTACTGGGTCCTTGAATAGGCCAGATGAAGCCTGGGGTTTAAGTCTCCAGGTGGTCTAGACCCCCACCAAGCTGACAGAGTAATACTAGCAGAGCTAGTCTTAGGATTCTCTCCTCTTTTGACCGCGACTGACAGCACGGTTGATTGTGGGAAAAAAAAATCCGAAGCACGCAGGCAGCAGGAAGCTACGAAGAGAGAGACTGGCCAGTGCTCTTACTTTCCACTCCCCGTCAGGCTTAGACCACAGACACATGGTCGTATGGCAGAGCGTCTGATCAGGACCCCTTCTCCTGCAGGCTTCCAGCCATGTTCGAGTGAGTACAGTCATTCTGGTGCTGGTCTGCTCACATGTAGTTCAGGCCATCAGAAGGCTACATCAGGCAGTGTATGCTGTGCACGGCTCCCCGCTGTGTAGTCTGTGCAGGGATCCGCAGGATAGCCAAAAATGGAGTGTGCAGGGGCTGCCTGAGACAGGGCAAGGCAGCGGAGGTAGTTTTCAGTGCTGCGGTAATGGAGCATAAATTGGGACCAGCAGCATTGGAATCAGCTGCTGCTTCAGAAGCTGCGGTTTTGGCAGGAAACATGGCAATGTTACAGCCAGCCGTTTCAGGATCCACTAAGGCTAAACAGCCCAAACGCAGGTCTAGACAGGTGGCAGGCACAGGGACAGCACCATTGGACTTAGCTAGTGCTCCGGAGTAACTGTTTTCCCCAGATTTTATCTTATCCATGCTCAAGGCCTACAGTCTGAAGCAGCAACAGTCTGTTAAGGTAAGCAGCCAATATGTGTCACTATCTGCACAAGAGTCGGTGGGAGGTTTGGACAAGTTCCTGGAGGAACGGTCCATAAACCATTATTAAAAGGGACCCGGGATATCACTGCTTGACCCACTACAAGCATTGAGGAACCTGTGTCTTTTGGGGAAACTGCTAGGTACTTATGATCTAGATTGGCCATTGTTGGAAACAAGATACTGGGCTTGATGGACCTTGGTCTGACCCAGTATGGCATATTTTATGTTCTTTATGTCACTCGGTGGGAGGAAAACCCCAAAACAGGGGATCCTCAAAAGAAAAAACAGGCTGTGGACGAGGATGCCTGGGGAGGGGGGCTCAGACTTCTCTTGGGTCCCCAGACTCCGAGGAGTTTGGAGAAGGCTCTTCAGATTTCTGGGGAGAGCCTGGAGGTCAGGAATTGGAAGAGGTGAGATCCCTCAGGAGGAAGACCCCAGGGTGTTTCATGTATTTCATAAAGAACTTCCAGCTCATTCTTTGGCCACCCTGAATATAGTGGTGGTGGAGGAACCCTTAGAGGACCTTCTGTTGCAGAGATTTAAGGTTCTCGGGCATGTTTCCCAGTGCACAGGGTGATTAAGAAAATGATTGAAACTGAATGGGAAGTTCTGGAGGCAGGCCTGCAGGGAGGTCTGGCTATGGACTGTACCTGATCCTGGAGGATATGAGAGACTTGTTGAAGATGCCCTAGTCTGAGCAGCAATAAAGAAAATGTCAAATTCAGTGCAAGGCGGGACAGTGTTGAAAGATTTACAGGATCACAAGTTGGAATCTCTCCTGAAACAGGCCTTTGACACAAGTGCGCTGACCCTACAGGTCTCAATTTGTGGGGCCTACGTGACCAGGGTGTCTATACGCTGGCTGCAGAGGGGGGTACACGACACAGGAGTAGCCAGAGGCAGCTAGATTGGAGTCTGCATCGGCTTATCTGGCAGACGCCTTTTATAATTTCCTCCAAGACCACGGCATTGATTATAGCTACACGCAGGTTTCTTTGGCTCTGTAGCTGGTCGGCAGATGTCTCCTCCAAGACTAGGCTCAGTAAGCTTTCCTTTAAAGGCAAATTGCTGTTTGGGGAGGAGCTGGATAAACTGGTTAAAACCTAGGAGAAACTAAGGGAGCCCACCTGCCGGAAGATAGGCTGAAGCAGGGTAATGTGGCTTGGGGGCAGCCCAGGGACTTCAGGAGCTTCCAGGCATCTCGCTTGATACCTTATCAGCACAGTTGCTTCCTTCAAAGAGGACAGTCCTTTCAAAGTTACCAGGGAGCCAGAAAACAATGAAGCTAGAGTGGCCCAGGCAGGGAGTTACCACCAATAGGGGGGTGGTTACAGCCGTTTCGCACCACCTGGGCTAGTATCACCACCGACCAGTGGTTGGGTGTGTGTTTGTTTATTTAGCAACATTCTTATACCGCTGTATCTACTAGTGTTGGAGATTTGTTCAGGAGGGGTATGCGCTCGAGTTCACGTGTCATCTCTCTGAAGCCTTTGTACAATCCCCTTTGCTGAGCACCACTGAAAAAGAAAGTCGTACAGGACACTGCAGTGTATGCTGGATCTCAAGGTGGTAGTGCTGTTTCCATCGGACCAATACGGACTTGGTCGCTACTCCATCTACTTTGTGGTCCCCAAAAACTAAGGAGCCTTCTGGCCCATTTTGGACCTCAAACATGTCAACCGGTCCTTGAGTACCTCATTTCTGAATGGAGACCCTGTGTTCTGTCTTACTGGCGGTAAGGCAAAGTGAGTACTTGACAGCTCTGGGTCTTACCGAGATGGACCTGCATATCCTCATATGGCCAGAACATCAACAATTTTTATGCTTTGCCATACCCATGGACCATTTCCAGTTTAGAGCATTGCCCTTTGGACTGGCTACCACTCTATGAACCTTTACCAAGATGATGGTGGTGATGGCGGCGGCGGCTCTCCGACAGGAGGGAGTTCTGGTACACCATGCCTAAATGATTGGTTGATCAAAGCGAAGTCAGAAGACGAGAGTCGAACTGCTACAGTGAAAGTGATGCAGTTGTTGCAAAGTCTGGGCTGGGTGATCATCTCTAAAAGTCACCTGCAGTTGGTTCAGAGATTGGTCTACTTGGGGGTGCAGTTCAATGCCAGTGTGGGTTGATTCTGCCTGCCACTCGAAAGAATGCAGAAACTTCAACATCTGATTTGCAAGTGGTACTACCTGCAACTATTGGGATCCATGGCGGTGGCCTTGGATCCGGTGCTGTGGATTCAGGCACATATTGAGGCCTCTACAGCAGGCCTTGCTTTCCCAGTGATTGCCCCAGCGCCATCCACTCTCTCAAGGAAGCTAGTCTGTCCACTAGAGGTGAAGGCACAACTCACGTGGTGGTTGCAGATGGAGCACCTGTTGGGGATGCCCCTATAGCTGTTGGCATGGGTGATGCTGCCAGCCTCATGGGGTGGGGAGTGCATTGCGTATCCCAGGTCACTCAGTGTGTGATTGCCAAAGGAGAGAACATGGTCCATAAATTGCCTGGAGATGCGGATGGTGTTCCTAGCACTCCATGTCTTCTAGTCTCGACTGACGCGATGAGTGGGATGGGCTTCACCTTAATCAGGATGGGACCAGACTGCTGGCATTAACCTTTAAAAAAGAGATAGAGAAGCTTTTAAACTAGAAAATAGGGGAAAGCCGACAGTCACCCAGGAGCGCACGGTTCGGACAAAGGTATCCTTGAAGGATACTACCAAAAGCAGTGAGGTTCCAAAAGGGAGTATAGTAGCCCAAATGCCCTTGAGTAAGGAGCAGACAGAGCATAAAGATTCCCAATTACCCATGCCTACCAATAGCCAGATTAATATTAATAAAATACAGTCTCTAAAATGCTTGTATGCCAATGCTAGAAGTCTAAACAATAAGATGGGAGAATTAGAATATATAGCATTAAATGAGAGGTTAGATATGATTGCACTCTCAGAGACATGGTGGAAGGAGGATAACCAGTGGGACACTGTGATACCTGGATACAAACTATATCGTAATGATAGAGCTGAACAAATTGGTGGAGGGGTTGCGCTCTATGTTAGAGAGGGCATTGAGTCAGAAAGGATTAAAGTTTTGCAGGGAACAAAATATGCTGTAGAATCTCTATGGATTGAAATTCCATTTATGAAGGGGAAGGTGATGGCAGTGGGAGTATACTATCGACCACCTGGCCAGAATGAACAAATGGATGATGAAATGCTCAAAGAAATCAAGGAAGCTAACAAAAGCCACAACAGAGTAGTAATAATGGGTGATTTCAATTACCCCGGTATCGACTGGGACAGTGTCACAGCAGGACAAGCTAAAGAGATAAAGTTTCTAGATGAAATAAATGACTGCTTCTTGGAGCAGCTGGTTCATGAACCGACCAGAGGGGAAGCCATACTGGACCTAGTCCTTAGTGGAACGCCAGATCTGGTGCAAGAAATAAGGGTGTTGGGACCACTTGGCAATAGTGATCATAGTATGATCATGTTTGATTTAATCAGTGGAGGACAGATAGTAAAGGAATCCACAGTACTACCTTTTAACTTTCAAAAGGGTGACTATGATAGAATGAGGAATATAGTTCGGAAAAAACTAAAAGGAGCGGTTCCAAAGGTTAAAGACTTACAGCAAGCTTGGGTGTTATTTAAAAATACTATCCTCGAAGCCCAGACCAGCTGTATTCCACGCATTAAGAAAAGTGGAAGAAAGTCCAAAAAACTGCCAGCATGGTTTAAAGGTGAGGTCAGAGAGGCTGTTGCTGCCAAAAGAGCAACCTTCAGAAAATGGAAAAAAAGAGCCAAATGATGAAAACTGGAAACAGCACAAGCACTGGCAAGTTAAATGCAAAGCATTGATAAGGCAGGCAAAGCGGGAATTTGAGAAGAAACTTGCTACGGAAGCAAAAACACGAAATAAAGACTTTTTCAAGTACATTCGTAGCAAAAGGCCTGTGAGAGAGTCAATTGGACCATTAGATGATAGAGGGGTAAAAGGGGCAGTAAGAGGAGACAAGGCTATAGCAGAGAGACTGAATGAATTCTTTGCTTCGGTCTTTACTGAGGAAGATGTAGGGGTGTTACCCAAGACTGAAGTGGTATTTAAAGGTGATACTGCAGAGGAATTGAGAGAAATATCGCTACACCGGGAAGATATATTACAACTATTTGATAAACTGAATAGTAGCAAATCACCTGGACCGGATGGTATACATCCCAGAGTGTTGAAAGAACTGAAATATGAGATTGCAGACCTGTTATTGGTAATCTGTGAACTTTCATTAAAATCATCTGTAATACCTGAAGATTGGAGGGTCGCCAACGTAACACCAATTTTTAAAAAGGGTTCCAGGGGTGACCCGGGAAATTACAGACCGGTGAGCCTGACGTCAGTACCAGGGAAAATGGTAGAAGCCATCATAAAGAACAAAATTACACAGCATGTAGATAGTCATGGCCTAATGGGAGACAGCCAACATGGCTTTAGACAAGGCAGATCTTGTCTTACTAATCTGATCTGTTTTTTTGAAGGTGTGCATAAACAGGTAGACAAAGGTGAGTCGGTTGATATAGTGTATCTGGACTTTCAGAAAGCTTTTGACAAGGTCCCCCATCAGAGACTTTTGGCGAAGCTAAAAAGTCATGGGATAGGAGGCAGTGTACTATTGTGGATCGGGAACTGGTTAAAAGATAGAAAGCAGAGGGTAGGGCTAAATGGCCAATATTCCCAATGGAAAAAGGTGAATAGTGGAGTACCCCAGGGATCTGTACTGGGTCCGCTACTTTTTGACATATTCATAAATGACCTGGAAAAGGGAATAACTATTGAGGTAATCAAATTTGCAGATGACACAAAACTGTTTAAAGTTGTTAAAACCCAAGAGGATTGTGGAAAACTGCAGGAGGATCTGGATAAATTGGAAGACTGGGCATCCAAATGGCAGATGAAATTTAATGTGGACAAGTGCAAAGTTATGCACCTAGGAAAGAACAACCCACACTATAGTTACAAGATGCAAGGCTCCACATTAGAAACCACCACCCAGGAAAAAGATTTAGGAGTCATCGTGGATAACATGTTAAAACCCTCCGCCCAGTGTGCAGCGGCGGCCAAGAAAGCAAATAGAATGCTAGGTATCCTAAGGAAAGGGATGGAGAATAAAACAAAGGATATTATAATGCCTCTGTATCGCTCCATGGTACGACCGCACCTTGAATATTGTGTGCAATTCTGGTCACCGTATCTTAAAAAGGACATAGAGTTATTAGAAAAAGTACAGAGAAGAGCCACCAAATTGGTGAAGGGGATGGAAGGCTACTCCTATGAAGAGAGGCTAAAAAGGTTAGGGCTCTTTAACCTAGAAAAGAGGCGGCTGAGGGGAGATATGATAGAGGTGTATAAATTAATGAATGGAGTGGAACGGATAAACGTGGATAAATTGTTTACGCTATCAGAATATAGAAGGACTAGGGGGCATGTAATGAAGCTACAGGGTAAACTATTTAAGACAAATAGGAGAAAATATTTCTTCTCTCAACGTGTAATCAAACTCTGGAATCTGTTACCGGAGGATGTAGTAAGGGCTGTTAGTATAGCTGGGTTTAAAAAAGGTTTGGACAAGTTCCTGGAGGAAAGGTCCATAAACCACTATTAAAAAGGGACCCAGGATATCAATGCTTGGCCTAGTACAAGCACTGCAGAACCTGTGTCTTTTGGGGAAACTGCTAGGTACGTATGACCTAGATTGGCCACTGTTGGAAACAGGATACTGGGCTTGATGGACCTCGGTCTGACCCAGTATGGCATTTCTTATGTTCTTATGTTCTTATGAGTGGTGTGCGCTTGCACTGACGATGAGACCACAATGGCTTACATTAATTGCTAGGGTAACACGGGCAGTGTGGTGTTGTCTGAGGAGATTCAGCTGTTGTGGGCAGAAGCGACTCTAAGTGCTCTCCGTGGCTAGAAAAGTAAATGTTAAGGCAGATTTTCTCAATCTACACTGGTTGAACTCGGGCGAGTGGGAGCTGAATGCGTGGTGTTTCACGAGATCACTGTTCGATGAGGCACTCCTATCATGGACTTGATGGCGATGCTAGGCAACACCAAGGTGAGCAGGTTTTTCAGCAGGTGCAGGGAACACACGTCCAAAGGGCTGGATGCTGTGGCGCAAAATTGGCCCAGCGGAAGGCTGCTGTATGGGTTTCCCCCTGGGTGCTCATTGGATGACTTCTGCAGTGCATAGAGGCTCACAGGGGGAAGGTGATACTTATTGTGCTGGATTGGCCTTGCAGACCATGGTATGTGTGGATCTCATACGACTGTTTATCTTTATCTTTATATTAGGGAACTTGATTTAGGGAGGAAGTGACATCACCGACTGGGATGGCTGCCTGAACACTGAGCTCCCATCGGGATGGCAAAATCGTAGTGAGAAATAGCACACCTGGACCTCCGATTATAAAAGCAAAGGTGAGAAAAAAACACTTTAACCCCTAAGCATGTCCATCCGGAAGAAATTGGAATACTATTAGTCCCTTTAGGTGAATAAACAGCAGCAGCCAATGGCGGAGAGGGGAGAACGGGCCGATATGGAGACGGATGAGGAGCCAGAACATGCAGGGGAGCAGTGCACGAGAGGCGACTAGTGGTGCTGGTGCAAAGAAATTAAGAGAAGTTATAGCAGTTAAAACAATGTGAAAGAGGCAATGGCTGAATTACATGCAGACTTACAGGCCCTGGGACAGCAGGTAGAGCACCTCGAGGAACATGCGGAGGAGGCGGAAATGACTGCACAGAGCATGCAGAAGAAACTACAAGCGTGGCAGAGGGAGCATGAAAATTTGCAGGATAAGATTGAGGATCTCTAGAATCGCTCCCAATGCTGCAACATCAGAGTCCGAGGAATCCTGGAGGAAGATATTCTTTACCAAGCTGAGTGGTAAAGAATATCTTCATGGCCCTGCTGAAAGATGGCGGACAGAGGGCTGAGTCAGACATGCCTGAGATTATGCTGGAGAGAGTGCCTAGAGCATGCTTTACTAGCTATCAACAGAAAAAAGTGATAATGAGAGCTGCTGCTAAGAAAGGCAAGATTGTTTGGCAAAATTATGAGATCAAGATTTACCAAGATCTGGCTCTGTCAATGTTGCAGAGACGCTGAGCTATGTGACCAGTGACTCTATATTTAAAGCAGGAAAAACTCAAATATAAATGGCTCTTTCCTTTTGGACTGCAGTTCGAGGTGAAAGGACTGATGAAACGGGCACAGACTGTGACGGAGACTTGGGAAAGCCGGGGCACCAAATCTACTATCTGTCACATAGCCCTCAGAGACTGAATGGCGAACAAGTAGGTCAGCCAGACTGACCGAAGTGGCAACGTGTACTGGAAAAGGACCAGCACCTATTACGCCTCTCTAAGGGACTACAGCATTGTGGAGAGGATAAGCCCAGTACATCAGATGTAGCAACTTGAACTCTGGGAAAAGAGACAGAATCTATGCTCAGTAATGGCTTGAGAACTATTTAGAATTGTGACGGGGGAACGGAGAAGAAGCTTAAGGAACCTTTCCAAATCATGGCTTCTCTCTTCCCTCTGTATAGACCGGATGGTATGTAGGAAGCCAGATATTGGTGGTTAAGGCTTGATGCTTAAATATGTAATTTAAAGGTTATAGTTCTTGTTGGGGTAAAATGATCTGGTCGGGGTGGGGAGAGGTTGAGGGAGCACTAAGGAGCACTAAGAGGCGACAAGGCGATAGCGGAGAGATTGAATGAATTCTTTGCTTCAGTCTTTACTGAGGAAGATGTAGGGATGTTACCCATGACTGAAGTGGTATTTAAAGGTGCGGAAGAATTGAAGGAAATATCGATACATCGGGAAGATGTATTACAACTATTAGATAAACTGAAGAGTAGCAAATCACCTGGGCCAGAAGGTATACATCCAAGGGTGTTGAAACAACTGAAATACGAGATTGCAGACTTGCTATTAGTAATCTGTGAATTAAAATCATCTCTAATACCTGAAGATTGGAGGATCGCCAATGTAACACCAATTTTTAAAAGGTTCCAGGGGTGATCCGGGAAACTACAGACCGGTGAGCCTGACATGAGTACCGGGAAAAATGGTAGAAACCATCATAAAGAATAAAATTACTCAGCATGTAGATAGTCATGACCTAATGGGAGACAGCCAACATGGCTTTAGACAAGGAAGATCTTGTCTTACTAATCTGTTATGTTTCTTTGAAGGAGTGAATAATCAGGTGGACAAAGGTGAGTCGGTTGATATTGTGTATCTGGACTTTCAGAAAGCCTTTGACAAGGTCCCTCATGAGAGACTTTTGGCAAAACTAAAGAGTCATGGGATAGGAGGCAGTGTACTATAGTGGATCAGGAACTGGTTAAAAGATAGAAAGCAGAGGGTAGGGCTAAATGGCCAATTTTCCCAATGGAGAAAGGTGAATAGTGGTGTACCCCAGGGATCTGTGCTGGGTCCGCTGCTTTTTGACATATTCATAAATGACCTGGAAAGTGGAATAACGAGTGAGGTTATCAAATTTGCAGATGACACAAAACTATTTAAAGTTGTTAAAACCCAAGAGGATTGTGGAAAATTGCAAGAGGATCTTGATAAATTGGAAGACTGGGCATCAAAATGGCAGATGAAATTTAATGTGGACAAGTGCAAGGTTATGCACCTAGGGAAGAACAACCCAAACTATGGTTACACGATGCAAGGTTCCACATTAGGAACCACCACCCAGGAAAAAGATTTAGGCGTCATTGTGGATACCATGTTAAAACCCTCGGCCCAGTGTGCAGCGGCGGCCAAGAGAGCAAATAGAATGCTAGGTATGATAAGGAAAGGAATGGAAAATAAAACAAAAGATATTATGCCTCTATATCGTTCCATGGTGAGACCGCACCTTGAATATTGTGTGCAATTCTGGTCGCCGTATCTTAAAAAGGATATAGCGATTTTAGAAAAGGTTCAGAGAAGAGCCACCAAAATGGTAAAGGGGATGGAAGGATACTCCTATGAAGAAAGGTTAAAAAGGTTAGGGCTCTTTAACCTGGAAAAGAGACGGCTGAGGGGGAGATATGATAGAAGTCTATAAATTAATGAACGGAGTGGAACAGGTAAACGTAAATCGATTGTTTACGTTATCAGAATATAGAAAGACTAGGGGACATGCAATGAAGCTACAGGGTAAACTATTTAAGACTAATAAAAGAAAATATTTTTTCACTCAACGTGTAATCAAACTCTGGAATTTGTTACCGGAGGATGTAGTAAAGACTGTTAGTGTAGCTGGGTTTAAAAAAGGTTTGGACAAGTTCCTGGAGGAAAGGTCCATAAACCATTATTAAGAAGGGACCCAGGATATCAATGCTTGAACCAATACAAGCATTGTGGAACCTGTGTCCCTTGGGGAAACTGCCAGGTACGTATGATCTAGATTGGCCACTGTTGGAAACAGAATACTGGGCTTGATGGACCTTGGTCTGACCCAGTATGGCATATCTTATGTTCTTATGTTCTTATATGTTCTTATGTTATAGAGGGGTTGAGTTGAGGGGCTGATTCTGCAATGTGAGGAGCAGGGGGGAGGGATACCCTGGAATAGCATGGCGAAGAAACTGGGGGATAGAAGGGTGCTGAGGAAAATGAGAGCAGAGGGGGGAGCTTTGGGATGAGATGGGGAGGATATAGAAGAGTGGGCTAGTAAGCAGAGGGGGAGAAGCAGAAGGCAGATGGATGATGATGGCAAGGCAGGTGATAACTGGAGACTAGGGGTTACAGCAGGGGGAAGTGTTGGGGGGTGAGTCAATTCCTCAAGCTTAGGAGGCGCAGAAAGGAGTTCTGCCGACTATGGGAGGTTTGGGAAGAGAGGAGAGGGGGAGGGACTAGGAAGGGGGGAAGGAGGTAGGATTCAAGTAGAGGCTCTGCGGGGTGGTAGAAGGAGAAGCTGGGGAACTGGTAGCTCTTAAGGTCAGGACTTTAAAAACGCGGGAGCGCAATACACCACAAAAGCATAAATTGTTTCGGGACGTGCAGCGCTGGCAATGGCATGTGGCCGCCTTGCAAGAAATGCACTTGCTCCCGTGGGACTAGCATTTGTTACGGCACGGGGCATATGGCCAGTATTTTTTCAATGCAGAAGGCAAACATAAGGCAGGAGTGGCGATTCTGATTAGAGGTGATGTTCCCTTCCAACTGGGAGGGGTGGCAAAGGGCTTTGCGGGCTGAGTGTCATTAGTGTGGAGGCCAACAAATTACTTTTTTAAACGTATATGGGCCCAGTGAACTCCCTGCTGCTTTTTGGGAACAATTGGTAGCGTGAATGCGGGATAAGATCCATGGGGCTTTATTGGTGGTGGGAGGGGGTACTTTAACGAAGTTCTTGACCCAGGGAAGGATAGGACTTGGGGTATAGACAGTGGGAAGAGTGGAGGAAGGCTGGGAATTAATGAAACAATAAGGACGTTCAAGAATCACCCTTGAGAGACACTATACATATTATTCGTCGGTGCATCAAAGCTATAGTTGCATAGATTGGGTGATTTGAGCTGGCTATAGTTCGTTGGCCGGGTGGGGATCAAACCTATTACATGGGCGGATTATGGCCCATTATGGGTGGAATTTGAGGGGGTTATACACAGGGAAGGGTGAATATTTTGGTGCCTTAACGAAAGTTTATTGCGAGATAAAGCAGTGGTACAAAGCCTGGAAGAGACCATTAAGGAATATCTACACTTTAATGACACTGGGGAGATCTCCATAGATATTTTATGGGATGGGTTACAAAGGCAGTCCTTCGGGGGAAATTGCTTCAGTGGGCAGCGCGGAAGAAAAGGGATAGACAGGAAAAGGTGGAATGATTAGTGCGAACCATTCAGGAATTAGAACTGCTACACAAGAAGGAGGGTGGGAAGACACTTCGGGCCAAACTAGAACAAGCCAATACGGAATTAGCTGCATTGCAATTAGAGAGAGTGGAACATCAACTGCAGCAAGTGAATCAACATTACTATGAATTTAATAATAGAGTGAGTATGCTACTGGCTAGGAAGTTGAAGGAACAAGGACGACGGACCACTATAGTGAAAATCAAGGGTCTGGGGGACCAGCTCCTGTTTTGGACTAAAGAAATAAGAGAGCAATTTGTATAATACAATCAGAATTTATACAATAGAGAAAGCCAAGACTCTGGGATGGATAGCAGCAGAAAAGTATTTGAGGGAGAGGGGCAAATTAAGCCGTATCAGTGAGAGGGATAAGGAAGTACTTGACCAAACCGTCAGCTTAGAAGAGAGTGATTGCCTCGATGGATTGCCAGTGAGCTTTTATCAGTGGATGGTTGACTCACTGGCACCTGTGCTACAGACACTGTTTAATGGAGTTCTGGAGGGAAATCTGTTGGCACCTTCTATGCGGCAGGCAGCAATTTCTGTTCTAGTTAAGTCAGGTGGTTTGTATCGTCCTATATGCCTCTTGAACACAGACGGGAAGATCTTTGCAAAAATACTGGCGAATCAGTTAGGGGGGATCCTTCCACGGTTGGTGCAGCCTGACCAGACTGGCTTTATTCAGGGCCGACATACGGGCAATAACATCAGAAGAGCACTCCAGGTGATATGGGCAGCAAAAAAAGAAAACCAGGATATGTTGCTTCTCGCCATTGATGCTGAGAAAGCATTTGATAGGGTGGAATGGCGTTTCCTGTTTGCAGTGTTGAGAAACGTTGGGATAGAGCCTGGGTTGATGGCATGGATAAAGGCACTATATACAAGGCCAGAAGCTACAGTGAAGATTAACGGGTGCTATTCAGAGTTCTTTCCCTTGAGGAGGGGAACGAGGCAGGGGTGCCCCCTTTCACCCCTTTTATTTGCATTGGTCATGGAACCTCAGGTGGAGAGGATAAGAAGCAATGCTGATGCGACAGGATTGAAGATGGGACAGGATGAACATAAACTGGCTTTATTCGGTGATGAGATATTGCTGTTTGTGATTCGCCCATTGCTGGCTCTGCTGGTATTTTTTCAGGAGCTAAAACAATTTGGGACACTATCAGGTTTTAAAATCAATTGGTCCAAAACAGAGGCGCTGAGCATTAATCTGCCAGACATTTTGGCCAAACAGTTACAAGAGTTACTCATTCAGATGGGCTACAAGGTCAGTTAAATAGCTAGGGGTTCAAATTACTAGGGACCCCGAGGGAATGTATGGGGCAAATTATCTCATCTTAATAGCGCAAATTGAAAGATTTAGAGAGATGGAATAGAGCAGGGGTTCTCAACCCTGTCCTCGGGACCCACCTAGCCAGTCGGGTTTTCAGGATAACCACAATGAATATGCATGGAGAGATTTGCATAGAATGGAAGCAGTGTATGCAGATCTCTCTCATACATATTCATTGTGGTTATCCTGAAAACCCGACTGGCTAGGTGGGTCCTGAGGACAGGGTTGAGAACCCCTGGAATAGAGGATCTGTCTTAGTTTGGCCGGATAGAGCTATTAAAATGCTGACCCTACCTCGATTGCTCTACTTTTTCCAGGTCCCTTCCGATTTGGGTTCCGTGAGTGCTTCAGCATCTTCAAAGGAAATTGTTCTAGTTTGTATGGAGACATAGGCCACCACGAATAGCGTGGAGAGTTTTATGTGTGTCGATGCGCAAGGGGGGCTAGGGATGCCGTAAATAGCAGATTATTAACAGCTCAATTGAGGCAAGGAATGGAATGGTGGGAACGGGACGGATAAGCGCTTTTGGTCTCTGGAATAACAATGGGTAGTGGGTTATAGGCTCTATCATCTCCCGTGGGTGGAGAAGGGAACTTTGCGAGGAGAGTGGACAGAGAATCCCTATTTTCGCCACTTGGGGGAGAATGGAGGGAGGGGATGACGGAGAGTGGATACCAATTACAGTTTCTATGTTAACTCTAATAGGGGCCACTCGGGATTCCTGCCAGGGAAGGGAGGGCATCTTTAAGCGATGGGTGAAACAGGGTTTGGATACTTTTGAGAAGATATTGGAGACCGTGGAAGTAAATCCTTTGAAAAGCTGAAGGAGTATACTTTAGGAACTAGGGATTATTTTGCGTATATACAGGTAGTACATTTTTTGAAACAAAAGAAATATAGAGTGAGAAATGAGGATGGATTTAATGACCTTTGAAGCCTTATGGCTGGGACATCATCACTCTAGAGGGCTGATCTGTCTGTTGTGTGCTAACCTGCATGTCCCAAGGGGGGAGGGAGAGAAATTTGGGTATATGAAGGAGTGGGAAATGACTTAGGGGTTAATTGGGATGAGAGTGAATGGGAGTCCATATGCTTGGGGGCTGCAAAATTAGCAATATGTGTAACAATCAAGGAAAATGCATATAAATTGTTGATGAGATGGTATTATACCCCAGTGAGGCTCCAACAGATGTTCCCGGCAGCCTCTAATTGCTGTTGGCGAGGTTATGGGGCAAGAGGCACCTTCCTTCATATATGGTGGGAGTGCCCGGCTATCGAAGCTTACTGGGAACAAATTAGAGGGCAAATATATAACATTTTTAAGGTGGTGGTGGTTATGCACCCCACTGTCTTCCTATTGGGGGTTTGGCCGGAAGAACTTCAACGAAGGTGGGGTAGACCTATACAGGCATGCATTAAAGCAGCTTGCTGTGAGATAGCTTAGAAGCGGAAGCAGATATGACCCCCCCAGAATTAGAGGACTGGATACATAGACTTCACAAAGTGACCCTCATGGAACGATTGACAACGCTCCACAGAAATACAGGGGGAACCTTTGATCAACAGTGGGGAGACTTATTGAGCTATGAACGGACTCACTGAATCCTAGGAAGGCTGTAGAAGGGGTGGGGGGAGGAGGAAGGCGGTGGGCTTAGGGTATCTGTGTTTATAGCTATTATGATTCCTCATGAGAGGAGGAATTGACTTGAGTTGTATATTGGATATTTGTAAATATTTTATTATAAAAATAAAAAATAAATAGTTCCCTAGATTACTCCATAGTCTACCTGCTTCTGCTCTCGTCTTATGACCCCCTCTTTCCAGTGCAACCTTTCAATTGAAAGGGACTTACCTCCTGTGCATTTATATCATGGAGGTATTTAACCGTCTCTATCTTTTAAGTCTCTTCCTCCTATGCTTGTTGATGAAAATATATATATCTCCAGGAACAAGCAGGAATGTAGTCTTCACATATGGGTACCGTCGACACTGACGAAGCCTGCGCAGGAACGCTCCCCAGCATCCAAAAGGAAAGCTTTTGGGAGCATCCCACCATGCATGTGTGCTGCCTTCCCGCCCAACTACCTCTCACTTCAGTTCTTCATTTTCCGCAGAGCCGACAGGACGTGTCCCCTGTCACAGCAGAAAATCTTCTTCTTTTAATATTTTTTGTGGTCGCGTCTGCCTTCCGTCGACGCTCCCGGTACCACCGGTGCTTTTCTTTCTTTTCTTCTAAAAATTGCTCAATTTTAGTGCTTTTTCTCAGGGGTTTCTTCCCTGCTCTGGTGCTTGGTGCCATTTTGGGCATTAGGCCCTCTTTTCCCTTACCATGGAAAAACCAGCCACTGGTTTTTAAAAAATGTTAAAAATGTGGCGGTACAATTTCTATTACCGACGCCTGTGACTGGTGTCTTAAATGTTTGGGTCCTGACCATTGCCCTACGGGAGTGTCTCTCCTGCAGGAAGTTGACTAAAAGAAGTCTTTAGAATTGAGCAAATCAACTCGGTGCCCTATTTGCTTCAGACACGATGTCTGTAGCATCGATGTCTTCCAGGGCTTCTACTTCTTCCCAGGGATCTCAGGTAACTAAACACAAGTCTTCTAAGACTTAGCTGGTCCTCGAAGGGTAGATCTCCCTCTAAACATCGAGATGCCACTGGCATTGCCCTCGGACATTTCACTGGCAAAACAGCCCCGGCGGGAGTCTTCGGGCTCCAAAACTTTATCGGGGCTCCAGGATGTTCCCAAGGCCTCGACCTCGATGGAACTACTGGTGCCATGTTCGGGGGGTTGTGGCCGCTTCCACTGGTACCGACACCCCGGCATCGGCAGTCCCGATGGACAAAAGACTCCTCGCTATCGAACGCAGTCTAGCGACTCTTTTAGCTACTTTGGTACTGCTAAAGATGATGCCGGTACCGGTGCCAGTGCCCTCGGTACCTGTTTCAACAGGCATGCTTTCCCTGATGCCGAACTTGGAATCTCTCTCCAGCATGGGGGATCAGGTACCAACTCGTTTCGGTACCGACATCGAACAGTACCAATGCCATCTGCTTCGGGAGAACCCAGTGCTTCCTCCTTTTGCGCCTTCCAATTCCGATGACTCGGATGATTCCACCGGTACCAGAGCTGAACTTTTACAAGATTCAACAACTCCTCCTCAATGCAGAATGTCCCCTCCTGAGGATATGTCTTTTCATGATTTTGTATGTGATATGGCAAAGGGTCTTGCCATTACAGTAGTATCAGACAAGGAGCCTAGGGCAGAAGAATTGAGAATTCTTCAATATCCTTTGGCTCCAAAGGAGGCAGCTATGCTTCCTATACACCAGATCTTACATGATCTAATGTTAAGAATGTGGGAAGCTCCTTTAACAGTATCTCCACATTCTAGACGTCTTGACACTGTTATCGAGTACCACCTTGTCCAGGGTTTCAGAAGACTGTTACCACATCATTCTATGGTGGTAGAGTCTGCCATGAGGCAGATTAAGAGTGCTAAAAGACACTCTTCCAGTTCATCAGGTCGTGAGTCTACAACACTGGATGACTTCGGTCGTCGATGCTTTCAGTCCTCCATGCTATCAGCAAGAATCGGTTCCTATATATTATACATGGGAATGTTTCTTGAAGAGGTTACAAAAGACTTGGAACTTTTTAACCCTTTTCTTCAAGAGGATAAACGGACAGATCATTTGACTTTGGTCAAACATGCTCAAAATGTCTCTAAGTTTATGAATCGTGCTACCTTTGACTGTTTTGAATGTATTAGCAGAACTTCTGCTATATCCATAGGAGCACGTCATATTGCCTGGCTCCAAGCTTCAGACTTGGAGGAATGGGTGCAAGATAAGCTGGGAAACATTCCTTGCACAGGAGAAAATCTCTTTGGCAAGGACTGAAAATTGACACTGATAATACAACTTTAGACAGATTGTCAAAATCTACAGCTAACCCAGCCAAGAAAAAAGATTTTCAAAAAAACTTTTTTCTCTAAAGAAAAAATTCTATCCATCTTCCACCCAGCAAACACATGTTCCCCAGAAGGGGCAACAACAAACTAGACAAAGAAAGACACAAGCTCAGCAGACCCAGCCTCCTCAGGGTCTTTGACTGTTGTCTAGAGAACTTAGCCATTCTTCCTGTTCTAAGCCCAGAACCTTTAAATATTCCAGGCCGTATCTGCCATTTTGCCAAAAGATGGCAACAAATCACATCAGAAAATTGGACTCTATCTATCGTGAGTCTGGGATACAAGCTTCATCTCCTCAGCTTGCCCCCATCCACGCTAATAGTTCAAATCTTAACCACCGGTCTCAGACCTGTTGTGGCAAGAGGTCACCACTCTTCTGGCTCAAGGGGCTATAGAAGAGGTTCCAGTGCCTCAGCAGGGCACAGGATTCTATTCCCCCTATTTTCTCATTCCAAAGAAGTCAGGGGGACTAAGACCAATCCTGGACCTCAAGAGAACTGAACAAATATTTAGTCTGAGAAAGGTTCAAGATGATCTCCCTTGGCACACTTCTTCCATACCTTCACGAGCAAGATTGGGTATGTTCTCTAGATTTAAGGGATGCTTACATGCATATCGTTATTCATGCAGATCACAGAAAATTCCTTCGATTCCTAGTCAAGGGAAGACATTTTCAATACAGGGTCCTTCCTTTCGGAATGGCCTCTGCTCCAAGGGTCTTCACAAAATGCATGGCAGTAGGTAGCAGCATTTATGAGGACTCTAGGAATTTTTGTCTCCCCTTACTTAGACGATTGGCGCATTCGAGCACCGTCAGCTCTAGAGGCAAGTCGTGCTCTTTCCCGAGCAATGCAAATACTGCAGTACTTGGGATGGATCATAAACCTTCCAAAGTCCCAGCTCACCCCATCTCAATACCTTGAGTTTATAGGGGCTCGCTTGGACACACAGCAGTCAAAGACTTTCCTACCTCAGCCTCGCTGTCTGCGCATCATCGAACTAGCATCTCAAGCAGTGCTACAAACCTTCCTCAGTGCCCGACAGATGCTTCGACTTCTAGGACCCATGGCATCTACAGTCCATGTGATTCCTTATGCACGCCCTCACATGCGAGCGGCCCAGTGGACCTTAGCTTCCCAATGGTCCCAGGCTTCAGGATGCCTGTCAGACAAGATCAGAGTTACCACACGCCTGAATGTGTCTCTGCATTGGTGGCAATCTCTGGAAAACCTTACAGTAGGCTCTCCTTTTCAGCAACCCCTACCTCTCAAGCTGTCCTGACAACAGATGCATCCAAGTTGGGTTGGGGAACCCACTTGGGCGATCTGTCTACCCAGGGTCTCTGGACCCCACAGGAGGCTTCTTTTCAAATAAACCTCCTAGAACTAAGGGCCATTTCCAATGCTATTCGAGTCTTTTGCTTCCATCTCATAAACAAAACAGTTCTGGTGCAAACCGACAATCAAGTGGCCATGTTTTACCTAAACAAACAAGGCGGAACAGGCTCTTTGCAATTATGCAACAAAACTTTGCAACTGTGTGCCTTTGCCAGAGAGCATCACATTCATTTGTTGGCAGTATACCTTCCAGGCATTCAACACGTTTGGGCGGACAGGCTCAGCCGAGTCCTGTTGCCACACGAGTGGTCTCTCCACTCATATCAACTTGCTTAAGTATTTCAAGTCTGGGGAACACCAGACATACAATAGACCTCTTTGCAAGTCCACAGAATGCCAAACTTCCCCGGTATTGTTCCAGACTTCCAGCTCAAAATTGTCAGGTGAGGGATGCATTCCTGCTCCATTGGGGCCAGGATTTTCTCTCTGCCTTCCCACCAATTCCCCTAATTCCCAAAACCTTATTCAAACTCCAGAGAGAGAGGTCGCATGATACTCATAGCTACCTGTTGGCCAAGGCAAACATGGTATTCTCTTCTCTTAGGTCTTTCTCAAGCCACTCCTCTGGAGTTGGGGAGTGCTCTGGATGTTTTGTCCCAGAACAACAGATCCCTACTGCACCCCAATCCCCAGTCCCTTCATCTCAAGGCCTGGCTCAAGGCATAGAATTTCAAGATCTAGGCTTTTCACAACAAGTGAAGGATATTCTAGCTTCCAGAAAACCTTCCACAAGGCGTTCTTATGCTTTTAATGGAAGAGGTTCTCAGTCTGGTGTCCCCAGAGGGGACTTAATCCCCTCTTGGTACCAGTAGAGTCCCTTCTGGACTATCTCCTTCACTTATCTTCTGGTCTCAAGACCAATTCTGTTAGAGTCCATCTTAGTGCTATTGCTGCATCTCATAAACCCTTTGATGGACAACCAATTTCCTCTCATCCTCTTGTTTCAAGATTTATGAGGGGTCTCCTTTTAACAAAACCTCCCATTAAACCACCTCTGGTGGCATGGGATCATAATCTTGTTCTGGGTCAACTCATGAAGCCACCCTTTGAACCTTTAACTACTTCAGAGCTAAAGTTTCTTTCATGGAAAGTCATTTTCCTAATTGCTATCACTTCTGCAGGACGCATTAGTGAACTGCAGGCTTTAGTGGCTGACCCGCCTTATACGAGGTTTCATCATGACAAAGTAGTCTTGAGGACTTACCACCTTTGGCATAAAATAAGGATATCACCTTTTCATTTAAACCAATCGATTTATCTCCCAGTCTTCTTTCCTAGGCCTCATGCCTCCAGCGCGGAAAAAAATCTTCATACCTTAGATTGTAAACGGGCTCTGGCTTTTTATCTTCACAGAACTCGGCCATTTAGAAAGTCTTCTCAGCTTTTTCTGGCTTTTGACTCTAGTCATTTAGGACTTCCAGTCACTAAGAGAACTCTCTCTAAGTGGATTGCAGACTGTATTTCCTTTACCTATCAGAGTAAAGGAATCCCTCTTGAAGGCCATGTCACGGCTCATAATGTTAGAGCCATGGCAGCCTCAACGGCTAATCTTCATTCAGTTGCTATTGATGAGATCTGCAAAGCAGCAACTTGGACTTCTGTACATACTTTCACTGCCCACTATTGTTTAGACAAAGACTCCCGTTGGGATGCCTTGTTCGGTCAGGCTGTTCTATAGCATCTCTTCCATTCTTAGATCAGCTCCTTCCCACCATCCACTCTTGGATGCCTGAGGTCCCTGGGAGGAAGCATGGCCCATCTTACTTAGATCCGCAACATGCTGGGGTCATCCCTAGGCATTTTTAGCTGGGGAGTCCCCATATGTGAAGACTACATTCCTGCTTGTTCCTGGAGATAGCGTAGTTACTCACCTGTAATGGGTAATCTCCGGGAACAGCAGGAATAAGTCTTCACAACCCACCCACCTCCCCTAGGAGTTGTCTTTCTCTCTCTTTCTATTTTTCTTCTACTTCTCTCCTTTGGTCTCAGCTTTCAACTCAACTGAAGTGAGAGAGGTAGTTGGGCAGGAAGGCAGCACGCATGCGTGGTGGGATGCTCCCAAAAGCTTTCCTTTTGGACGCTGGGGAGCGTTCCCGCGCAGGCTCAGTCAGTGTCGATGGTACCCATATGTGAAGACTTATTCTTTTTGTTCCCGGAGATCACCTGTTACAGGTGAGTAACTACGCTTCGTGTGTATGCACAGGTGTCATTTCAAATTGCTGTTGTGTAATGCACATATCAATAGTAATGGAGATATTAAAAAAAGTAATCAAAATGCAATCAAAGATCACATGCATGCTGAAGAGCTGTTTTTTTCAGAAAGTAGCAGTCTGAAGCCTGCTAAGTAATAGTTGTGTGGAGTATGGTTTTGCACAATAGTTATTCTGAAAGTTAGCTGTAAACTGCCAACGAGTCTGAGCAGCCATCACTGACTATATCTGTCCATTGCCTCCATCGCTGTATATTCACTTCCTGATTTTCTGGTGCAGGCCTGACAGCATGGAAAGAAAATGGGAAGTCGTCAAGATCTATTGGAAGCCAGTGATCTCATTCATAGCTTCAACTGTCTGCTCTTTGGCTGCTATTACCTTTTTTACATTGATGATGATCAGAATTGTTATTGCATAATTTATTTAAAAAAAATACCAGCCCTTGTGTGAAATTACCCCTTCAAAATAAAATGTTCTTAATGTGAGAATTGAGGAAAAAACCCCACCACCTGTTCACTTTTTTATAGGCACAAATCTAGTTCCTCACAGCTGTTATTAGAAGCCAGAGTACAACCTCTCTCTTCCAAGCACGTAAGTAACATTTTGTCCACTTCCTATTGGCAGTCTGAAAAAATGTTTTCTATCACATTGCTCTCTGCAGCCGATTTGCAACTTCTGGACCTGTTTACAGTGTGATATAAAGGAATCGACATTTAAAGAACTATTTTTACAAGTTTTTCTTTTTTTTTTCCTATGGTCATCTTTTTTTTTTTTGTAAATAGTCCTTTGTTGCCCCCTGTTTTAACTACATGCCCACATGTTGCAAACCAGTGCATGTGAGGGCGGTTTTCAGCAAAGATGAAAGGCAGCACTGAATTGCTGAACTGCATGGCCATGTGGAGGATCTGGGCTCATTCCTGATTCAGGTCTTTCATGCCCTGAGTTGGCTTGTTGCATTGCAGTGGCAACATTCAGAATCCTTCATCACACAGTAGGGACACCTATGGACCTATGATCATGTGGCTCTAGCTGAGGGCTGTCGCTGCAATTACTGGTCTAAAGTAAGTTGGGAAGGGATATACAATTTGGGAGAAAAATTCCTGATTGTGAATGAAGCCTCATGGTGCCAGATTCTAGCCATTGACTGGCAGCCCAAAGGAGCAGGAGAAAAACGGCTGTTTCTCTCTGCCCTCCCTCTCCCACCCAAAAAAAAACTGTATCTTGTTTATAATCCTTTAGCAGTCTAGGCTGTAATAATTATGTTTCTACTATTATGTCACTAATAGTAGCTTATAACAGCACAGATGAAATCCTATAGTAAGCAAGGGTAGATTATTGAGCAAAAAAGGATATTTGAATACTTTCACTGTGAAAAACGGAAGCAGCAACCTGACACATCCAGCACAAATCTGTTTTGTTCAAATGCATTTATATGATGCTTAAGTATGTAAAGCATCATGTAATAATGCCACAAAACAGGGGGTGAATAAAAAACACTTGGGTACCTTGGTGTCTGGATGCCCAGTTGGGAGGGGCCTTAGGGCCTGGTTCCTGCCATCAAAAACAGCTACAGGGCCCATTCCCAGGGCTGGGACAGGGCCTGATGGAAGACATACTGCCAGGCTTGCAGAAGAGAGAGGCTGAGTAGAAAGAGAGCAAAAATGTCAAAACCAGACAAAGGTAAATTAAAAAACCAAAAAAAAAACGAGTAATAAAGCACAAAAAAAGCTGTGTTTTTTGATTGTGTTTGTTTTTTTGTGCCTCTTGCTCTTAAAGATTTGGCTGGTACCTAGCTTTTTCTAAAAATGTTTCTCTGTGAATAAGCAGGAATGAGTCCTCACGTATGGGAGACATCCCCTACGGAGCCCTTGCGTGAGAACACTTCCCAGCTTCTGTTGGAAGCTTTTGGGAGGCTCCACTATGCCTGCATGTCTCCTTTCCGCCTACCGCGGGTGACGCCATCTTGAATCAGTCTTTCATTTTCCGCGGAACCCCACGGACATGTTCCAGTCATCATTCACTTGGTAAACTCTTCTTTCCTGCCTGCAGGGTTTTTTTGCACTTTGGGTTTCTTGCATAATCGCCTGCCATTGCGGTTCTCTTTTCCCATTAATTTTTCTCCCTCGATCCTATCATTTTATGCTTGCCACACCTTTGCACTGGCCTCTGTTTCGTTTGGGTCTTACTCTCCAAAATCAAGCCATTTGATTTTTCTGTGATTTTTCCCAGACATATCGCAGAAACCTGCCAGTGGGTTCAAGAAGTGCTCCCAATGAGCTAGAACCATATCCGCCATGGATATGCACAATTGGTGCCTACAGTGCCTAGGACCAGATCATCAGCCCTCTTCTTGTAATTTGTGTTTGCAGATGACAAAAAGAGGACTCCCAGATCGTGAAAAGCAGCATGAATCACTTTCTGGCACTCAGAAGTCCGATTCATCGCCTTTGGCATCAATGGTACTGGTCTTTATGGCTTCCAAGGCTACATTGGACACTGGTGGTGCATCAACATCGAGAAGCTTTCTGGCTCAGTCACAGCAGAGCACACGTAGTGTCCCTTTACATCAGCCATCGATCGATCTCAACCCAAAGATGAGAGGATTCGTCCCAGTCTTTGATGTCGAGGGGTGATTGCGCTGAGTGAAGGCTCTGGTGCATCGGTGTTGGAGCCCATCGAGGCATGGCATTGAGAGCAATGGAGGTCCGCATGAGTGTCCCTTGAAGATGCCTCAAAGGGAGAACTCATCCTCCAGGACATCCGAGGGGCACAGACATCTTATCAACAGCTGAGACCCAGCCGCCGATACCCCTGTACAGATACCGGGTAAATTTGGTCAAAGTTGATTAGGCCCTGCAGCCTTCAGATTCAGCAGCCATGGAGAAGTGCCTTTTGAATCCTCTGAGTCTGAAGACTCCGAAGACTCAGCCGATACAAGAGTACTTCTCCCCGAGGATTCCTCTTCTTCTCAGCGCATAATGTCTCCGCCAGAGGATATGTCCTTTTTCAGTAGCTCCTGAAAAAGAGCCTAGGGCAAAGGAATTGGAAATTCTCCAATACCCTAAGGCTCCCAAAGAGGCAGCTACTCTGCCTATTCATGAGATTTTACATGATCTTATGTTAAGGATGTGGGAAACACCTTTAACCACATCTCCTCATTCTCAAAGACTCGATACCATGTACCAAGCTCCACCTTTCAAAAAACTAAATTACCATACCATTCAATGGTGGTGGAATCAGCCATGAGAAGGATGAAAAGTGCAAAGAGACATGCATCCAATCCTCCAGGTCGTGAATGTAGGACTCTCGATGCTTTTGGGCGTTGATGCTTCCATGCTCTCAGCTAGGATCAGTTCCTATATCTTGTATATGGGAATGTTCCTTAAAGAGGTCACAGACTTGGAGCTTATGAGCCCCCTCCTTCCTGATGACAAAAGGCAAGACTATCTTACTCTAGTCAAACATGCTCAGGATGTTTCCAAGTTTGTAAATCGTGCAGCCTTTGACTGTTTTGAGTGTATAAGCAGAACCTCTGCTGTTGCCATTGGTGCACGTCAGATAGCCTGGCTTCAGGCATCTGACTTGGAAATTTGGGTACAGGATAAATTAGGAAACATTCCTTGCACAGGAGAAAATCTCTTTGGCAAGAATTGGCAGGAGAAGGCTAATGAAATAGATGCTGACAAAATCACCTTGGATAGATTGTCCAAATCTACAGCCGATCCTGCAAGGAAAAAATCCTCTAAGAAATCATTTTTCAATAAGAAAAAGTTTTATCCTTCCTATACCCAACAGGGACACCGTCCAGGTCAGACTGCCCAAAAGGGACAACAGCAACAACCTAGACAACAAAAGAAGCCAAAAGCTGCAAAACCTCAGCCACTTCAGCAGGCTCAGCCTCCTCAGGGGTTTTGACTCCTCTCTAGAGAACTTTGCCTTCCTGCCTCTGAACGATCCAGAACCCTCGACCATCCCAGGCAGGTTATGTCATTTTGCCCACAGATGGTACCAAATAACAGAAAATTGGACTCTGTCCATTGTACGAGAGGGGTACAAACTTCATTTTCACAGCATGCCCCCTCCTACAATTGTAAGAGTTCAATTCTCAGACCTCTCGCGACAGTCTCTTGGGTCAAGAAGTCACAATGCTCCTTGCTCAAGGAGCAATAGAGGAAGTACCCATTTCTCATCAAGGTGCAGGGTTCTACTCCCCCTATTTCCTTATTCCAAAGAAAACAGGGGGACACAGACCCATTTTAGACCTCAGAGAATTGAACAAATATTTGTTCCAAGAGAAGTTCAAAATGGTCTCTCTAGGAACTCTGCTGCCATACCTTCAAAGTCAGGATTGGCTTTCTCTAAATCTCAAGGATGCATATACTCATATTCTCATCCATCCAAATCACAGGAGATTCTTCCGATTCCTGTTTCAAGGCAAGGACTACCAATACAAGGTTCCTTATCGTTCCTCCAGTTCAGTCCTCTACCTCTGGGTTGTCAATCTCCTCCTGCAGCTAGGAGACTGGTATGTCAGAATGATGACATCACTGGATATAGCCTGCTGCACTCCCACTTGCATCCCAGTGTAACCAGTCTCCTTGCAGCAGGAGGTCTTGACGAGCCTTAGGGAGAGGCTCTCTGGAGGAATGGATAAGGAGCAGGGTGTTTTTTTTAGGTTTTTAGGATAGTGGGTTGGAGTCACTGCCAGGTGGTGTTTCTTTAAAAAAAACAAAAAAAGTCAAACAGGAAGAAAGACTTCTTGATCCCTGCCTGTGCCGGTGCTGGGGTTTTCTTCCTGGGGGGGTTCTGGCTCAGGACTTTGAGTCCCCCCCCCCCCCTGCTTGGCCCAGAAGTCTCACCTCCCTGACTTTACGGGGGGTGAGCCCTTCTTGACGGTGTGCCTCCCGGAGCTGTGCTCTGAGGCTGAGCTGGTGGCGGTACATATCAGCTGATTTCAGGGCCCAGGGTTCCCGACGCTGTCGGCAGGGCTTTGCGGAGTGGCAGACCAGACCGGTAAGTGCCTCACCGGCATCCGGCTGCTCTTCTCGTCCAGGCCGCGCTGCTTCGGGTGTGCAGGGACGCCGCGGTGCTTTTGGCGCCCTTTTTCCTTTGTGGCTTGCATTTGCGGCGGCCATTTTCTGGGCCGCGATGCAGCCGCGTGGCAGCTAATCGTCTCCCGTTTTTTTTTTTTTTTTTTTTCGGGTCGGGGCACTGCTGCAGTTATTTTTCTTTGATTTTTCTTTGCTTGCTTTGTTTTCCGTTTTGGTTTTTTGCTTTGATTTATTTCTGGTGGGCCTTTTTACTTTCGCTGTCCCTTCAGTCAGCCCTGTGTGTTCCAGGGGTGGGGGGCTGCGGGGCCTTCCTTTTCTTTGGGTGCTAGTTCTTTAATATAAAAGGTTAAGAAACAGGAAAGACTTGCACTTCCATCAGATACATATATCAAGTAGCATACGGCCCTGCCACAGCCTACCCAGTCTCGGGGCACACGCTGGCATAAGCCCCTGGGGACGTTTGGATTTCATCCTTATGGCTACCCGGCCTCAGTGCCTCGTGTGTGGCACTAGGAGAGGCACGGTCGCTGACACCGGAGTGTGCAGGGGCTGTGCGGCTCTGTCTTCAGAGGTGGAACTTCAGATGGAAGCTCATGAGTCTCCGGAGGCGCAGGGTGCACCAGTGGGGGCGAGTGCTGCTTCCCCGCGGAGCTCGGCGCAAGAGCCCGGTCTGGAGGCGCTGCCGGGGCCCTCCAGTGAACCCTTGCCCCCTCAGACGTCCGATCTCAGTGGCTTCAGCCCTGAGTTTGTCCTCCTTATGCATCAGGCTTTTTGCCTGCGGCAGCAGGGAAAAAGGCCGCGCTCGGTGTCTCCAGCGTCCCAGCCTCCGCAGTTACTGGCAGAAGGAGTGACGGGTGCGGATTCGCTGGCACTGAAGCGAGCGAGGCTTGCAAACCTGGTGGAGGGCACCTGGCTGGAAGCTCCGGATCCGGAATGGCATCCTGAAGAGGGATCGCAGGACCTGGAGGAAGGTGAGATCCCGGAGCCTGAGGATCAAGCGAAGATCATTCGGGTGTTCCGCAGAGAGGAGTTGGCTGCTTTGATTTCCGAGACTTTGCAGATGTTGCACCTGGCTCCGCCGGCGGCGGTGGAGGATGACGTGGAGGATCCTGTCATCCAAGCGGTTCGTCAGACTCAGGTGGTGTTTCCGGTGCACCGGGTGGTCGAGAAAATGATTCAAGACGAATGGGATAAGCCGGAAGCGGGGCTCCGGGGCATTCGAACTTTGAACCGGTTATATCCTTTGGCGGATTCCGCTAAAGACCGCTTCCGGGCTCCGCGAATAGATGCTGTCGTATCGGCTGTTACGAAAAAGACCACCATTCCCGTTGAGGGAAGTGCGGCTTTGAAGGATGCCCAGGACCGTAAAGTTGACGGGCTGCTCAAGCAGGCTTTTGAAGCGGATTCCCTTTCGCTTCAAGCCTCCATCTGTGGAGCCTGGGTAGCCAGGGCGTGTTTGCGCTGGGCCCAACGTCTGTGCCAATCCCCGCACGTTGATCTCGAGGAGGTGAAGGAGCTGGATCGTTTGGAGTCTGGTGCGGTCTACCTTGCAGATGTGCATTACGATTTAATTTGGGCGCTGGCCAACAGCACGGGGTCGGTGGTGGTTGCCCGTCGCTCTTTGTGGCTGCGTAATTGGGCCGCGGACGGCCCTTCTAAATCCCGCCTCAGTAAGCTTCCCTTTAAGGGCGGTTTACTGTTTGGAGAGGATTTGGATAAGTTGGTGAAGGACCTGGGTGAGTCTAAAGCGGGTCGACTGCCCGAGGACAAACCGAAACAGTCCAAGTCTGGCCAGAGCGTACGGGGTCAGTTTCGGGATTTCAAAAGATTTCTTTCGTTCGCAACCTGGGGCCTTCCAGAGAGGGCGGTTTCCCTCTAGGGGCCAGGGCTTTCGGGGGTTTCGGGGAGCGACTAGATGCTTCTCTTCCATCCCGGCGTCTACTTCCCGTAAGACCCAATGAGGAGAGGCGGGTCCCGGCGGTGGAGCCCTCCCATTGGCGGTCGGCTTCGGGAGTTTCTTCCCGCCTGGACCCACATCACCTCAGACCAGTGGGTGTTGGAAATCATTCAACACGGCTATGCGCTGGAGCTGGCCCGGCCCGTGCGGGACTCCTTTGTCATGTCGCCTTGCCGGGATCCTGCGAAGACGGCGGCGGTTCGCGTAACCTTGGACAGGCTCCTTCGCTTGGGAGCCGTAGTGGAAGTTCCCAAGGCCGATTACGGCATGGGTCACTACTCCATTTATTTCATGGTGCCCAAAAAGGGCGGTCAATTGCGCCCCATTCTCGATCTGAAGGGGGTGAACCAGTGCTTACGGGTGCCGCACTTTCGGATGGAAACGTTGCGGTCAGTCGTCATAGCCGTGCGCCGCGGAGAATTCTTGACGTCTCTAGACCTGTCGGAGGCGTACTTGCACATTCCCATTTGAGACGTTCACCAGCGCTTCCTGCGGTTCGCCCTTCCCTGGGGTCATTACCAGTTTCAGGCCTTGCCGTTCGGCCTGGCGACGGCGCCACGGACATTCACCAAAATTATGGTGGTGGTAGCGGCGGCGTTGCGCAAAGAAGGTATTCTGGTTCACCCTTACCTAGACGATTGGTTGATTCGAGCCAAGTCCGCGGAGGAAAGTCTCCGGGTGACAGACAGGGTGGTGCAGTTATTGCAAGAGCTGGGTTGGGTGGTCAACCCGGCCAAGAGCCGCTTGCAGCCCACTCAGGTCCTCGAATACCTGGGGGTCCGGTTCGATACGTGCAAGGGGCAAGTGTTCCTGCCGCGGAAACGAGCCGAGGGGTTGCGGGCTCTGGTGCGACAGTTTCTGTCGGTGTCGGCGCCATCAGAGTGGGATTATCTCCGGGTGCTGGGCACCATGGCGGCGACGTTGGAGGCGGTGCCTTGGGCCAGGTTTCATATGCGGCCTCTCCAGAGAGCCCTGCTCCGTCGTTGGTCACATCAGAAACATTCATTGAGCACGCGTCTCCCTTGCCCGGGCACAGTTCGGCAGTCCCTTCGTTGGTGGCTTCGCCCCTCATCGCTGGCGAGAGGCTTGCCGCTGGAGCAGCCGGAATGGCTGCCGTTGCTGACAGATGCCAGTCTGGTGGGCTGGGGAGCCCACTGCGGGAGTCAGTTTGCGCAGGGGCTTTGGTCTCCCCTGGAGGCCTCGTGGGCGATCAATCGCTTGGAGCTTCGAGCGGTGTTCCGGGCCCTTCAGGCTTTCGAGGGCTTGGTGCGCGGTCAGTCCGTGCGAGTTCTTTCCGACAACTCGGCGACGGTGGCGTACATCAACCGCCAGGGTGGCACTGGGAGTGCCGCGATGGAGGCAGAGGCTGACAGGCTATTCGCGTGGGTAGAGCTTCACTTGTCCACGATTTTGGCAGCGCACATTGCCGGCAAAGACAATGTCACTGCGGACTTCCTCAGCAGAGTGCACGTGGATGCAGGGGAGTGGGAGCTGCATCCCGCGATTTTCCGCCAGATCGTCGGGTGCTGGGGGACTCCGGTCATGGATCTCATGGCGACCTTTCAGTCGGCCAAAGTCGACCGTTTCTTCAGCAGACGGCGGGAAAGGATGTCGGAGGGTATCGACGCCTTGCTTCGTCGGTGGCCGTCGGACGGCCTCCTCTGTCTTTTCACCCTGGGCGCTGATAGGCCGGGTGGTTCAGAAGATCAGAGAGCATGCGGGGAAGGTGCTGTTGGTGGCACCCGATTGGCTGAGGCGTCCCTGGTATGCGGACCTGATACGTCTCTTGGACGGACAGCCTTGGCGGCTGCCGGCCCGGTTGGATCTGTTGCTCTAAGGGCCCCTTCTCATGCCTCAAGTGGATCGGTTCTCTCTTACGGTATGGCCCTTGAGAGGGCTAAACTCCTGAAAAGAGGCTACTCGTCGGCGGTTGTGGCAACTTTGCTGCGGGCGCATAAGCATTCGACCTCTTTGGCGTATGTGCGGGTCTGGCGTGTTTTTGAGGATTGGTGTTCGCGACGTCAGGTTAGGCCAGGCTCGGCTTCGATTCCTTTGGTCTTGGAGTTTCTGCAGAACGGGTTTGACAAAGATCTTGCTGCCAGTTCCTTGCGTGTCCGGTTGGCAGCCCTTTCCTGTTATCGGGGCAAGATCAATGGCGTGGCATTGGGGGTTCATCCTGACATAGGTCATTTTCTGAAGGCGGTCGCTCGTGTACGCCCGGTGCGCAGGGTGTGCGTTCCCCCGTGGGATCTGAATCTCGTGCTCACGACTCTGGCCGAGCCCCCCTTTGAGCCCTTGCGTCGTGCGTCCGTGAAAGACTTGACGCTCAAGACGGTGTTCCTGGTGGCGATTTGTTCCGCGCGGAGAGTTTCGGAACTGCAGGCGTTGTCGTGCCATGCCGTGAACCCTTCCTGTCCTTTTCTAACGAAAAGGTGGTCTTGCGTCCGGTCCCGTCCTTTCTGCCTAAGGTGGTGTCTCCCTTTCATGTGAACCAGGCAGTTTGTTTGCCCGTTCTGGGGTCTCTGCGGGGCAGCGACTCGGATCGCGGTCTTCGGCGTCTCGACATGAAGAGAGCCTTGCATCAGTATTTGCGGGTCACTGAGACCTTCCGCAAGTCTGAACGGTTGTTTGTTCTTTTCGGCGGAGTTCGCAGGGGCGAAGCGGCGGCTAAGGCGTCCATCGCCCGATGGCTTAAAGAAGCGATTGCGTCCGCTTATTTACTTCAGGGTCGTGTGGTGCCTATGGGGCTGTGAGCGCATTCCACCAGGGCGCAGGCATCCTCTTGGGCAGAGCATGGTTTGGTCCCTCCGGGTGACATTTGTAGGGTGGCAACTTGGTCGTCTCTGCATACGTTCAGCAAACATTACCGACTGGATGTTGCTGCGGCTTCGGATGCTCGTTTTGGCTCGGCTGTCTTGTCCGCCGGCTGGAAGGGTCCCTCCCATTGATTACTGCTCTGGTACTTCCCAGAGGTAGAGGACTGAACTGGAGGAACGATAAGGAAATGATAATTACACTTACCTGGTAATTGTAGTTCCTTTAGTGACGACGGTTCAGTCCTCCTTCCCGCCCGGATGTTTCTAGGAGGTTCCCAGTTTGGTGACGAGCGGAAGCGTGTTACAGGTGAGTCTGGATTCATTCAATTCCTTTGTTTGTACCCTTTTCGAAGGCAGGGCAGGTGGTAAGAAGGCCTGGTCGGAAGGGGTGGATGACTTATAGTACAGATGATGTTCTGTTTTGCTACTTATTTGTTGCTCCTTTGAGTCTGCTTTGTTATAGTTCACACTGGGATGCAAGTGGGAGTGCAGCAGGCTATATCCAGTGATGTCATCATTCTGACATACCAGTCTCCTAGCTGCAGGAGGAGATTGACAACCCAGAGGTAGAGGACTGAACTGTCGTCACTAAAGGAACTACAATTACCAGGTAAGTGTAATTATCATTTCTTCCCTTTGGCCTGGCTTCTGCGCCAAGGGTGTTCACAAAATGCATGGCTGTGGTAGCAGCATTTCTCCGCACTCTGGGAATATTCATCTTCCCTTACTTAGACGACTGGCTCATTCGAGCCCCTGCAGTGCCAAAAGCCAGTTCTGCTCTGTTTCACACAATGCGAATCCTTCAGTATTTGTGATCGGTCATAAACCTCCCAAAATCCAATCTTGCTCCCACTCAGTCCCTAGAGTTCATAGGAGCTCATCTGGATACCAGACAGACAAGGGCTTTCCTTCGGCAACCCCGCTGTCTTTGCATAGTACAGCTAGCTTCCCAGGCAGTGCTCAAACCTTGTCTCACTGCTCGCGAAATGCTACAATTGCTAGGCCACATGGCATCCACCGTGCATGTGGTTCCTTATGCTCGCCTCCATATGTGAGCAGCCCAGTGGACTTTATTCACTCAGTGGACACAGGCCTCAGGCTGCCTGTCGGAAAAAATAACAAACTCAAATCGTCTTATTTTGTCCCTCCAATGGTGGCAATTACCCAGAAACCTTCTGGGGTCTCCTTTCCAGCAGCCCCTATCCCAAGCCACTCTAACAGATGCATCACAGGTGGGATGGGGAGCCCACCTGCATGATCTCTCTACCCAGGGTATCTGGACTCCACAGGAGGCCTGTCTTCACATCAACCTCCTGGAGCTCAGAGCAATCTTCTTTGCTCTTCGAGTATTTCACGCCCAGCTCATCTACAAGGCGGTCCTAGTTCAAATGGACAATCAGGTAGCTATGTTCTATGTGAACAAGCAGGGTGGAACAGGCTCTGTCGCCATGCAATGAAGCTTTGCGACTATGGGCCCTCGCCAGAGAGCATCAGGTTCATCTTGCGGTGTATCTTCCAGGCATCCAAAACTCTTGGGCAGACAAACTCAGTTGAGTTTGGCTTCCACACGAATGGTCTCTCCATGCAGACCAGGTTGCCCAAATATTTCAGATTTGGGGAACCCCGGACATAGACCTCTTTGCAAGTCCGCTGAATGCCAAACTTCCCCGGTTCTGTTCCAGAATTCCGGCTCGATGTTGTCAGGCAAGGGACGCCTTCCTCCTTCAATGAGGTCAGGACTTCCTATATGCCTTCCCACCCATTCCCCTCATCCCCAAAACTCTATTCAAGCTTCAGAGAGAGAGAGGTCATATCCTCATAGCTCCACATTGGCCACGGCAACGTGGTACCCTCTGCTCCTACATCTCTCTCAAGCTCCGCCTCTGGAGTTGGGATCCACTCCAGATCTTCTCTCTCAAGAGGATGGGATGCTCTGGCATCCGAATCCCCAGTCTCTGCATCTCAGGGCCTGGTTGCTGAAAGCCAGAACTTCAGGATCTTAACCTTTCCCAACAGGTAAAGGATATCCTTCATGCTTCCAGGAAACACTCCACAAGACACTCGTATGCCTTTAAGTGGAAAAGGTTTACCATATGGTTCTCGTAGAAGGGTTTTAACCCTCTTGCGATACCTCTGGAATCAATACTAGAGTATCTCCTTCATTTGTCAAATGCGAGTCTCAAGACAAATTCAGTAAGAGTCCATCTTAGTGCTATTGCAGCTTCTTACAAGCCTCTAAGTGGACAACCTATTTCCTCTCATCCTCTCATAGCGAGATTTGAGAGGCCGCCTTTTAACAAAGCCTCCCATTAAGCCACTACCGGTAGCATGGGTCTTAAATCTGGTGCTCGGCAGCTCATGAAACCGCCCTTTGAACCATTAGCCACTACATCTTTGAAATTCCTTTCTTGGAAAGTCATCTTCCTCATTGCAATCACATCAGCACGTCGCATCAGTGAATTGCAAGTGTTAGTGGCTGATCCTCCTTATATAAGGTTCCACCATGATAAAGTAGTTCTTAGGACTCATCCACACTTTATGCCAAAGGTGGTTTCGCCTTTCCATTTAAACCAAGCGGTTTACCTTCCTGTATTCTTTCCAAGGCCTTATGCCTCCAGTGCAGAAAGGAACCTTCATACCTTGGACTGTAAAAGAGCTTTGGCCGTTTATTTGCGAAGGACACAGCAACATAGAAAATCTTCTCAACTCTTTGTTGCTTTTGATCCTATTCATTTGGGACTTCCAGTTTCCAAAAGAACTCTTAATTGTATTGCTCATTGGATATCCTTTGCCTATAAATAGAATGCTAGGTATGATAAGGAAAGGAATGGAAAATAAAACAAAAGATATTATAATGCCTCTATATCGTTCCATGGTGAGACCACACCTTGAATATTGTGTGCAATTCTGGTCGCCGTATCTTAAAAAGGATATAGCGATTCTAGAAAAGGTTCAGAGAAGAGCCATCAAAATGGGGTTAGGGCTCTTTAACCTGGAAAAGAGACGGCTGAGGTGAGACATGATAGAAGTCTATAAATTTAATGAATGGAGTGGAACGGGTAAACGTAGATCGATTGTTTACCTTCTCAGAATATAGAAAGACTAGGGGACATGCAGTGTAGCTACAGGGTAAACTATTTAAGACTGAGTGAAAAAATATTTTCTTTTAACGTGTAATCAAACTCTGGAATTTGTTACCGGAGGATGTAGTAAAGGCTGTTAGTGTAGCTGGGTTTAAAAAAGGTTTGGACAAGTTCCTGGAGGAAAGGTCCATAAACCATTATTAAGAAGGGACCCAGGATATCAATGCTTGACCCAGTACAAGCATTGCGGAACCTGTGTCCCTTGGGGAAACTGCTAGGTACATATGACCTAGATTGGCCACTGTTGGAAACAGAATACTGGGCTTGATGGACTTTGGTCTGACCCAGTATGGCATATTTTATCTTATGTTCTTATAGACAGGAAGAAAACTGATGCCTTTGAATTATGGTGCTGGCGGCGAATACTGTGTATACCATGGACTGCCCGATGAACAAACCAGTCGATACTAGAGGAGATCTAACCTAAGCTTTCTTTAGAAGCTCAGATGACAAGACTTCGACTTTCATACTTTGGCACATCATGCGAAGAGAGAGATCATTAGAGAAAGACATCATGCTTGGCAAGATTGCTGGCCTTCCTCTTTTGCGTTGACCTTCTATGAGATGGATCGATACAATAACAGCAGCTACGGGTACCAGTCTGTCAACAATGAGCCGCCTGACTGAAGACCGAACACAATTTAGGATAGTTATCCAAAGGGTTGCCATGAGTCGACTCCGACTCGACGGCACTTAACAACAACATCTCTTAGATCTAGAGAACATATCCAACCCTGATTCTGAAGGTATGGTAAAAGAGTTCCGAGTGTGATCATCTTGAACTTTTCTCGGAACAGAAATTTGTTCAATTCTCTGAGGTCCAGGATAGGTCTGTATCCCCCTGTCGTCTTTGGGATAAGAAAATAGGGGGAGTAGAACCCCCTCCCCTGTTGGGATATGGGTACCTCTTCTATTGCTCCCTGAGCAAGAAGTGAAGAGACCTCCTGACGCAGGATGTCGGTGACAGGGCCTTGAGAATTGAGTTGTTTTATGATTGTAGGCGGGGGCATGTTGAGAAAGTGAAGTTTGTACCCCTGTCCTAAAATGGACAGAGTCCAGTTTTCTGATGTTGGTGGTTGCCATCGTTTGGCAAAATGGCATCATCTGCCCGGAATGGTCAATGGTTCTGGACCCTTCAGAGGCAAAAATGGTTAAGTTCTCTAGGTAGAAGTCAAAGCCCCTGCGGAGGCTGTACTTGCTGAGCCGGTTGATCTCTTTGAGTTTGCGGCTTTCTTTGTCTAGGTTGCTGCCCTTTCTGGGGAGCATGAACTGGACAGTGAATTGGATGGGAATAAGAGTGGTAAGATTTTTTTTCTTTCTGTTGAAGAAACTTCTTGCCTGTTTTTCTTTGATGGGTTGGCTGTAGACTTTGATAGTCTATTCAAGGTGGTATTATCGGATTCAATCTGATTAGCCTTGGTCTGCCAGTCCTTTCCCAAATAAGTTTTCACCTGTGCAAGGAATGTTTCCTAACATCTCCAGGAACAAGCAGGAATGAGTCCTCACATATGGGTACGTCGGTACTGACGGAGCCTGCGCGGGAATGCTCCCCAGCTTCCCAGAAAGAAAGCTTTTGGGGCATCCCACAGCGCTTGTGCGCTGCCTTCCCGCCTTTCCTACCAACTCTCCTCAGTTCTTCTTTTCCGCGGAGCCAGCAGGTCGTGTTCCTGTCACCGCTGAAGAAGTTCTTTATTTTAATTTATTTCTTTGGTCGCGTGTCTGCCTTCCCCGACGCCGGACCGGTACCGCCGGTCTTTTCTTTAAAAAAAAAAAAAATATATATATATATACTTTCCCTCACTTAGTGTATTTCTTTTCTTAGGCCTACAGGCCCACAAGAATTTTTCCTTCATGGATAAACCAGCCTCTGGTTTCAAAAAATGCACTAAGTGCAGCGGTACAATTTCTGTTACAAACACCCATGAATGGTGTCTTAAATGTTTGGGGCCTGAACACTCCATTCCGGATTGCCAGGCCTGCTCTCTAATGTCTAAACGAGGGTTACAGAACCGGGCAGCCAAGCTCCATGTGCTGTTTCCCACGTATGCACCGGCAGTGTCATCGACATCTTCCAGGTCTTCCTCTCCTGATGGGTCTCAGGTAACCAAACATACTTTTAGCAGGTCCTCGAAGGGCAAATCTCCCTCTAAGCATCGAGATGCCTCCGGGCTTGCCCTTGAGGATCCTGCCCCAGCCAAACAACCCCGGCGGGAAGCTCCGGCTTCCAAAGCTCCTCCTATGGGGTTACAGGTTGACATCGATGGCACGGCCTCGACCGATCACCTGTTAGACTGCTCTGGGGTACCGGCACAATCTCCCGGTACCGACATCCAGGCAGTCGTGGCATCCATGGATCACACTGTGCAATCCATGCAGCAGGCTATACTGGCTTTCATCAAGGCTGCGACGCCGTTGGTACCACAACAAGCTCCGTTGTCGGTACCAACGCCGGTACCGGTACCAACTTCGATGCCGGTACCGGCTGCATCGACATCGGCCAGGATACCGATTCCGGCTCCCTGTCCTGGGCTCTTTCTCGGTACCGACCCGGTACCGGGGACACCCGATGTCGGTACCGATCGATACGCCTATCGATCTTTGGAATCGAGCAGACGATACTTCGATTCTTCTGATTCTGATTCATCGGATGAGTCTCCTGAAGTATCTGTTACCCTTCCTGAGGAGCCTTCTAATCCAAAAAGGAGAATGTCTCCTCCAGAGGATTTGTCCTTTCAAGACTTCATAATAGAAGTAGCTAAAGGACTATCTATTTAAGTAACCTCTGAAAAAGAACCTAGAGCAAAAAAATTAGATATTTTGGGATACTCTAAGGTTCCCAGAGAGGCAGTCACCTTGCCAATTCATGAAATACTTCAAGAACATTTGATTGAATTGTGGGAGACTCCTCTCACCCTTTCTCCTCATTCTCGTAGATTGGACACTATGTACCGTGTCCCTCCTTCTCCTGGATTTCAAAAAACTCAGCTTCCTCACCACTCCATTGTGGTGCAGTCAGCTATGAAGAGGATAAAGAGTACCAAAAGACACTCTTCTACTCCCTCCAGGAAGAGAATGCAGGACCTTGGATGCTTTTGGTAGGAAAAGCTTCCAAGCTAGCTGCTTATTGCCAGAATCGATTCATACAGCCTTTATATGGGTATGTTTCTGAAGGAGGTTGCAGAAAAGCTGCACAACTTTCTCCCTTTCATTCCAGAGGACAAAAGGGATGAGTTCCTTCTTTGACTTAAGCATACTCAAGACATTTCAAAGTTTTCCAACAGGGCAGCCTTTGATTCTTTTGAAGGTGCCAGCAGAGCCTCAGGCATTGCCATAGCTGCTCGTAGAATTGCTTGGCTCCAGGCTTCTGATCTAGAACCCTGGGTTCAAGATGGTTTAGGAAATCTGCCCTGTACAGGTGAAAATCTATTTGGCAAAGAGTGGCAAATTAAAGCCACTCAAATGGATGCAGAAAATGCTGCTCTGGATAGACTTTCTAAGTCTACCTCCACTCCGGCCAAGAAAAAATCTTTTAAAAAGTCTTTTTACAAGAAGGGCAGATTTCCTTCCACTTCTGGTCAACAGTCTTCTACAGGTCGCTTTGCTACTAAGCGTCAGCAACCTAAACAGGCCAGGCCTAAACCTGCAGGGGCTGCGGCAACCCAGCAATCCCAAGCCCCTCAGGATTTTTGACTTGATACTAGAGAACTTAACCTTTCTGACTCTGCAACAGCCAGAACCTCTCACCATTCCAGAAAGGTTAGCTCATTTTGCTCCCAGATGGGAGCAAATCACATCAGAGCAGTGGACCCTCTCCATCATCAGAGAGGGCTACAAACTTCATTTCTCAGACCTTCCTCCCTACACCATGGTGAGACATTTCAATTCTCCCACATCTCTCCTCGACCTTCTGGATCAGGAGGTAACCACCCTTCTGGCCCAGAGGGCCATAGAAGAAGTTCCTCTTCTTCAACAGGGGTCAGGGTTTTACTCCCCCTACTTTCTCATTCCAAAGAAAACAGGAGGATACAGACCCATTCTGGATCTCAGAGAATTGAACAAATTTCTATGCAAGGAGAAGTTCAAGATGCTTTCTTTAGGCACTCTCCTTCCATACCTACAAAGTCAGGATTGGCTTTGTTCTCTAGATCTCAAGGATGCGTACACTCATATACTCATCCATCCATCCATCCCACAGAAAATTCCTACGTTTTCTGTTCCAGGGGAAACATTACCAATACAGAGTGCTTCCTTTCGGTCTAGCCTCTGCTCCAAGAGTGTTCACCAAATGCATGGCAATAATTGCTGCATTTCTACGCACTCTGGGAATATTTGTCTTCCCCTACCTGGACGACTGGCTCATCCGAGCTCCAGCTCAGTCAGAAGCCCAAATTTCCCTGGACCGCACCAGGCGCATTCTGCAGTATCTGGGACTTGTGGTAAACCTCCCAAAGTCTCAGCTCACCCCTACTCAGTCCCTAGAATTCATAGGGGCCTGGTTGGACACCACTACTGCAAGAGCCTATCTTCCCCAGGCTCGTTGCCAACGTCTAGTGCAGTTAGCCTCCCAGATTCAGTCAAAGAGCCACTTAACTGCCCGGGAGATGCTACAACTACTAGGCCACATGGCTTCCACAGTACATGTGGTGCCCTATGCTCGCCTACACATGAGAGCAGCTCAATGGACTTTGTCCACCCAGTGGACTCAAGCTTCAGGAGCGCTCTCAGACCAAATAGCAAATACCAAACGTCTCTTTTGGTCTCTCCAATGGTGGAAGTCCACTCAAAATCTGTTGCTGGGGTCCCCCTTCCAACCTTTGTTGCCCCAAGCAATCCTCACAACAGATGCCTCCCAAACAGGTTGGGGAGCTCATCTACAGGACCTCTCCACCCAAGGCACTTGGTCCCCACAGGAGACCTCTCTTCATATCAACCTCTTGGAACTTCGAGCAGTGTTCCTATCTCTCAAGGTTTTTCATACCCTCCTCAGCTGCCAGACAGTCCTCATTCAAACGGACAATCAGGTAGCCATGTTTTACATAAACAAGCAAGGAGGAACTGGCTCTGTCGCTTTGCAACGAAGCTCTAAGATTATGGGCCTTCGCCAGAGAGCATCAAATCCATCTCCTGGCAGTATACCTCCCAGGAATTCAAAACTCTTGGGCAGACAGACTCAGTCGAGTTCTGCTTCCACACGAATGGTCCCTGCACATGGATCAGGTACTCAGAATCTTCCAGGAATGGGGAACCCTGGACGTAGACCTATTTGCAAGTCCGTGGAATGCCAAACATAGAAACATAGAAACATGATGACAGAAAAAGACCACAAGGCCCATCTAGTCTGTCCTTCCATAGCAACAACTACAACAGTCCACTTTTTACCTTTAGAGATCCTCTGTGTTGGTCCCATGCTTTTTTGAACTCAGTCACTGTCCTCATCTCCACCACCTCCACTGGGAGACTATTCCACGGATCCACTACTCTTTCCGTAAAGAAATATTTCCGCATATCACTCCTGAATCTATCTCCCTTCACCCTCATCCCATGTCCCCTCGTAACAGAACTTGCTTTCAATTGAAAGAGGCTCTCTCCCTGAACATTTATGCCACGGAGGTATTTAAACATCTCAATCATATCACCTCTATCCCGCCTTTCCTCTAAGGTGTACATATTAAGATCCTTAAGTCTGTCCTCATATGCTTTATAATGAAACCCATTAATCATTTTAGTAGCAACCCTCTGCACCGACTCCATCCTGTTCACATCCTTTTGAAGGTGCGGTCTCCAGAATTGCACACCATACTCTAAATGAGGTCGCACCAAAGACTTATACAGAGGCATTATCACCTCCTTTTTTCTGCTAGCCATTCCTCTCCGTATGCACCCAAGCATCCTTCTAGCTTTTGCCGTCGCCTTTTCTACCTGTTTAGCTACTTTAAGATCATCAGACACAACCACGCCTAGGTCCCGCTCTTCTTTAGTGGACAAAAGTACTTCACCTCCTATACTGTATTGCTCCCTTGGATTGCTGCAGCCCAAATGCATGACCTTACATTTTTTAACATTAAATCCCAACTTCCCCGGTTCTGTTCCAGAATTCCGTGTCAGGGAGTTCAGGCCAAGGATGCCTTCCTCCTTCATTGGGGTCAGGACTTCCTCTATGCCTTTCCACCCATTCCTTTGATTCCCAAGACTCTGTTCAAACTTCAGAGGGATCAAGGATCTATGATCCTCATAGCTCCACGCTGGCCACGCCAAGTGTGGTACCCTCTACTTCTGCATCTCTCCCAAGTCCCCTCCCTGGACTTGGGAGCTGCTCCAGACCTTCTGTCTCAGGCGGAGGGGACTTTGTGGCATCCAAACCCCAAGTCCCTTCACCTCAGAGCTTGGTTACTGAAGGCCTAGACCTTCAAGACTTCAATCTTTTGCAGCAAGTGAAGGATATCCTCCATGCTTCAAGGAAACCTTCCACTAGGCGTTCCTATGCTTTTAAATGGAAAAGATTTTCCATTTGGTGTGCTCAAAAGGGTCTTGACCCTCTGGCACTTCCTGTGAATTCTCTATTAGAATATCTCCTGCATCTTTCCAATGCAGGCCTTAAGACGAATTCAGTAAGGGTCCATTTAAGTGCTATTGCAGCATCCCTTAAGCCTATCAATGGACAACCTGTTTCCTCTCATCCTCTTATTGCAAGATTTATGAGAGGCCTAACTTTAACTAAACCTCCCATTCGACCCCCTCCGGTGGCGTGGGACTTAAACTTGGTTCTTGGTCAGCTTATGAAGCCACCTTTTGAACCCTTAGCCACTACCTCCTTGAAATTTCTTTCCTGGAAGGTTATTTTCCTTATTGCAGTCACTTTGGCTCGCCGCATCAGTGAACTGCAGGCCTTAGTGGCTAATCCACCTTATACAAGGTTCCATCATGATAAGGTAGTCCTTAGGACAAATCCTCACTTTATGCCTAAAGTGGTCTCACCTTTTCATCTTAATCAAGAGGTATATTTACCTGTCTCTTTTCCAGCTCCTCATGCATCCAGTGCAGAGAGGAACCTTCATACTCTAGATTGTAAAAGAGCTCTTGCTTTTTACTTACACAGGACACAGCAACATAGAAAGTCTTCCCAGCTTTTTGTTGCTTTTGATCCTTCTCATTTAGGACTTCCAGTCTCTAAAAGAACACTGTCCAATTGGATTGCTCAGTGTATTTCTTTTGCTTACCAGAGTAAGAACCTTTCTCTGGAGGGCCATGTCACAGCTCGCAATGTGAGAGCCATGGCCGCCTCTATGGCTCTTCTTCATTCTGTGTCCATCGATCAGATCTGTCGAGCAGCCACCTGGGCCTCGGTTCATACCTTCACAGCCCATTACTGTTTGGACAAGGACTCCCGCCGGGATGCCTTCTTTGGTCAGGCTGTCCTCAAACACCTGTTCCATTCTTGAACAACTCCTGCCCTCCTTCCCTTAATGGATGCCTGAGATCCATAGGAAGACGAGGAACCCTTCAGGGTCTCATATCCTTGGGGATCTCCCAGGCATCTCAGCTAGGGAGTCCCCATATGTGAGGACTCATTCCTGCTTGTTCCTGGAGATAGCACAGTTACTTACCTGTAACAGGTGATCTCTGGGAACAGCAGGAATTAGTCCTCACAACCCTCCCACCTCCCCTAGGAGTTTTATCTCTCTCTGTCTTTCCTTTCCTCTCTCTCTCTCTCTATTGTCTCAGCTTTAAACTCGAACTGAGGAGAGTTGGTAGGAAAGGCGGGAAGGCAGCGCGCATGCGCTGTGGGATGCCCCAAAAGCTTGCTTTCTGGGAAGCTGGGGAGCATTCCCGCGCAGGCTCCGTCGGTACCGACGTACCCATATGTGAGGACTAATTCCTGCTGTTCCCAGAGATCACCTGTTACAGGTAAGTAACTGTGCTTTCTCTTGCACCCACTCCTCTAAATCTGTTGCTTGGAGCCAGGCAATGCGAGAGCCTGTCTTCCGCATGACCATCTGTACAGGCTGACAGCACTGGTGCGGGAGACTCAACTGAATGAGCAGGTGACAGCTCGCAAGATGTTGACCGTGCTAGGCCACATGGCCTTTATAGTGCATGTCGCTCCTTTGCATGCCTCCAGTTGAGGCAGGCTCTGTGGACCCAGGCCACAGTTCATCTCGGGGATTGTCTATATGTCACCGCCCCTCTTGTTCGTTGTACTGGTGGACAGTCTACCCCAACTTGCTCTCAAAGGCCTTCCTTTCCAACTTTCTCCACCCCAAAGAGTTTGGATGACAGATGCATCCAAACTGAAGTGGAGAGCTTATTTCGATGGGTTGCACACCCAAGGCAATTGGTCCATCCAAGAAAGTGTCTATCATATCAACGTGTTAGAATTAAGAACAGTGGCAAATGCTCTAAAGGCTTTCTGAAATCAAATGGCCAACCAAATTGTTCTGATCCAGACAGACAATCAGGTCACCATATTCTATATTAACAAGCAGGGAGGAATGGGCTCGTACCTCCTGTGTTGGGAAGCAGTCAGGTTGTGGAAGTTCACCATCGCGCAGTAGGGTGGTCCAAAAAAACAAACTAACAGATTTCAGTTCTCCACAAGGCTGGTTTTGTTTTTTATCATATTTATAACAAACACACAAGTTTTTAATGAAAATAAACAACATTTAGAGGTCACCCCATTTGGCAGTTTTTGTCTTCTGAACTAAATAGCAGACAACTGAAATGTCTAACAATAGCTGCTGAAGATTCTGCACCATCTTTTTCTTTGTTTTTGCTGAGACTGTCATCAAAAGGCTAAGCCTGCCAAATGTTCAGACAAAAATCAGAGATGCTGTGAAAATGCAATAGCCTGGTTTGGGTAAGTCTTAAAAACTGATAAAAATTTGATGTCATTGAGAGGAGGAGCTTGGATTAGAAATAAGGCTTCATTCCACCATCTGGCGTTACCAAGACTGACAAATGGAGCCAAATCTGAGATATTCTTGGACTCAAGTGCAGTCATCCTGAACCAAGTCTTAAAAAGGAAATTTTTTTCAATACAGAGATGCTTTTTCCCATCCATAAACTGTTCAGAATGGGGCGACCTCTAAGTTTCAGAATCAAGCTGAAATTTCACAGGTAAGGAAGCTATCCCTAGTGGACAAAAATAAACTTTTTGGAGAAATGATTCTACATACATTAACTTTTTACATCGCTTTGGTCACCACCCTAATCACTCATGGATGGACTTGAGAGCCACATACCTGCCAGGCAAGCTGAACACTCCAGCAGACTGAGTCGAGTTCTCCAGCCACATGAGTGGATGCTGGATGGGGAAGTTGCATCACATCTTTTGAGAATGGGGCACCCCATCGATAGATCTGTTCGCCATCCTGCAGAATGCCCAGGCAGATCAGTTCTACTTCAGAGTAAGATCACACAGCAGGCTAGCGTTGGATGCTTTTCTCCTGCACTGGGGGGGAGGGGGGGAGAGTCTTCTGTACACACATCCTCCAATACCTCTTATTGCAAAGACCCTCCTGAAGCTTGAAACAGATGGCAGTACGATGATTCTCATCACTCCCCACTGGCCCAGACAGCCTTGGTTTCCCCTCCTGCTGCAGCTCTCCAGTCAAGAGCCACTCTGGCTGGGCTGTGCACCAGATCTGATATTGCAGGATGGTGGGACGATGTTGCACCCCAACATCTGGTCCTTGGCCTTCACGGCATGAATGTTGAGAGACTAATATCTGAACTCATCCTGCCACACTGTGTAACAAATGTCCTTTTGGCCTCCAGGAGGGCCTCTATGAGAGTCTTATTCCTGCGGGTCATGTCCTAGATCCTTTCGTCTGTCCCACACAAAAACTGCTTGAATATCTTCTACATCTCTCCGAGGCTGGACTTAAGTCCAACTCCGTCAGGGTCCCCCTCAGTGCAATTGGCACTTACCATCAAGGTATGGAAGGAAAGTCCATCTCGGTACAGGCTTTAGTTGTTCGCTTCATGCGGGGATTGCTTTTCTTGAAGCCTCCCGCAATGTCTTGAGATGTCAGTGTGGTTCTTGTGCAGCTCATGAAAGTTCCCTTTGAGCCGCTCAATTCTTGTCCTCTGACGTTCTTGATCTGGAAGATGGTGTTTCTGGTGGCGGTCACTTCACCATGCGGAGTTAGTGAGCTTCAGGCCCTGGTAGTTCATCCACCTTACACCAGATTGCACCATAATAGTGGTCCTTCGTACTCTTCCTAAATTCCATCCAAAAGTGGTATCTGATTTCCACTTTAATCGGTCAGTTGTTCCAACATTTTTCTTGAGACCTCATGCCCACAAAGGGGGAAGCTGTACTGCAAATGTTGAACTGCAAGCAAGCCTTAGCCTTCTACTTGGAGCAGAAAAAAGCCCATAGAAAGTCTATCTAGCTTTTTGTTTCTTTTGACCCCATTAAGTTAGGGGCTTCCATTTTCAAATGCTCTTTCAATTTGGTTAGCAGACTGTTCTTTCACTTATGTCCAGGTAGGCCTAAGCCTTGATGGTCATGCCACAGTTCACAGTGTCAAAGCTATGGCTGCGTTGGTGGCGAATTTACGCTAGATCTCCATGGAAGAGATCTGCAAAGCTGCAATGTGGTCGTCGGACCACACGTTCACATCTCACTACTGCCTAGATGGGGATTCTCAATGCGACAGCAACTTTGGCCAATCTGTACACCGGAATCTGTTTAGGGGTTAGAATCCAACTCCATCCCTCCTAGGCCCATTCTATTCTGTCCAGGCTACCCCCCAAAAAAAGGAAGAGAATCTCTCATTTTGTACATAGTTGGATGTTGAGTTGCATAGCCTCCCGCCATATCAGTTGAGTTTTGCCCCTGTTGGGCTTCTCGATGACCTCCTCAGTTTTCGGTAGCCTATAGCTTGGGAGTCCCATATGTGAGGACTCATTCCTGCTTGTCCATGGAGAAAAGGTAGTTACTCACCTGTAGCAGGCATTCTTTCTGGACAGCGGGAATTAATCTCACAACCCTCCCACGTCCCCCGAGGAGCTGTCTTCTGCTACAGCTATGTTGTTAGACTGATTCAAGATGGTGCTGCTGTGACAGGCAGTAAGGAGGCACGATGGAGCCTCCCAAAAGCTTCCAGTAGAAGCTGGGGGAGCATTTCCGCACAGGGACTCAATCGGGGGATGTCACCCATATGTGAGGACTAATTCCTGCTGTCCACTGAGAACACTTGCTACAAGTGAGTAACTTTTCTACCCCTGCAGTAAAATGGTACAGAAGCCTTTTTGGATCAGCATGTCTGTTGAACTACTTTAATTGGCAAAGTGAATCGGAGTTTCTCAGGTGGAGGCTGCATAGAAAACAGCAGAGGATCTCGGGATACAGCATTGCCCGCATTGTAGAGCATATGCGTAGGACAGTTTAGAGACCTGTGGTAGGATAAGTTTCTAGACCAGGGGTCTCAAACACGCGGCCCGCGGGCCGCATGCGGCCCGCGAGACAACTTTGTGCGGCCCGCGACAGCGGAAAACCAAATATCCCCCAAAACCCTGGCTTCTGCTGCTGCCGTTGCCGCCGTGGCAGCAGCAGAATCAATTGTCAAATTTAAAAAAAAAACTGACTTCTGCTGCTCAAGCAGCTGTCCTGCGGCCCTTTCCCTCTGCCCGGAGATCCGACTCTGCTCTCAGCGGCGTGCTTTTCAAGCCGCGAAGAGAGTATTCCCCTCTCGCGCGGCTTGAAAAACCGCGCGAGAGGGGAATACTCTCGTCGCGGCTTGAAAAGCACGCCGCTGATAGAGCAGAGTCGGATCTCCGGGCAGAGGGAAAGGGGCCGCAGGACAGCTGCTTGAGCAGCAGAAGTCAGTTTTTTTTTTTAATTTGACAATTGATTCTGCTGCTGCCACGGCGGCAACGGCAGCAGCAGAAGCCAGGGTTTTGGGGGTTTTTTTGTTGGCCGGTAATGAGCTATGGAGGGGCTGACTGAACTGGAAGTGGGCTATTGGCAGAGGGGGGAGGGGGGTTATGACTGGTAATGGGCTGGGGGGGGTTATAACTGGTAATGGGCTATGGTGGGGGCTAGGACTGGAAATGGGCAGATGGGGGTTAGGACTGGAAGTGGGCTATAGGCAGGGGGGGTTATGACTGGTAATGGGCTGGGGGGGGTTATAACTAGTAATGGGCTATGGTGGGGGCTAGGACTGGAAATGGGCAGATGGGGGTTAGGACTGGAAGTGGGCTATTGGCAGGGGGGGGGTTATGACTGGTAATGGGCTATGGTGGGGGCTAGGACTGGAAATGGGCAGATGGGGGTTAGGACTGGAAGTGGGCTATCGGCAGGGGGGGGTTATGACTGGTAATGGGCTATGGTGGGGGCTAGGACTGAAAATGGGGTGATGGGGGTTAGGACTGGAGGTGGGCTGATTGGGGGGTTAGGACTGGTAATGGCCTATGAGGGGAGGTAAGACTGAAAATGGGGTGATGGGGGATACGACTGCAAGTGGGCTATGGGGGGGACTAGGACTGGTAATGGGCTATGGGGGGGGGTAAGACTGAAAATGGGGTGATGGGGGGTAAGACTGGAAGTGCGCTATGGGGAGGTTAGGACTGGTTATGGGCTATGGGGGGTCTAGGACTGGTAATGGGCTGGGGGGGTTGCTAGGACTGGAAATGGGCTGAGTGGAAGGGGGGCTTGAACTGCAAATGGCTGATGGGGAGGGGGGCTTGGAATGGAAATGGGCTGTGAGGGGAGGGAGCTAGGATTGGAAATGGGCTGATGGGGGGCTAGGATTGGAAATGGGCTGATGGTGAGGCTAGGATAGGACTGGAAATGGACTGATGCAGGGACTAGAAAGGAGCAGATGCTGGGTGGGGCTGGAACTAGAAGGGAGCTGATGTTGGGGGAGGATTAGAATGGGATGGAGCTGGGAAAGTGAAATGGAGAGGGGAAAAATATTATCTCCAGGAACAAGCAGGAATAAGTCCTCACAAATGGGTACGTCGGTACCGACGGAGCCCGTGCGGGAAAGCTCCCCAGCTTCTTAGAATAGAAGCTTTTGGGACCTCCCACTGCACATGCGCACTGCCTTCCCGCCTTCCTGAACAGCTCTCCTCAGTTTCTCTTTTTCCGCGGAGCCAGCAGGTCGTGTTCCTGTCACCGCTGAAGAAATTGTTATTTTATTTGTTTCTTTAGACCGCGTACCTGCCTTCCCCATACCGATACCGGTATCGCCGGTCTTTTCTTTCTTTCTTTAAAAATTATAATTCTTTTTTCTTATTTTTTAGCTTTTTGGTCACTTCAGAGAGGCCTCTCGGCCTACTCAATTTCTCCTCATGGAGAAGCCAGCCCCTGGATTTAAGAAGTGTACCAAATGTAATGCTGTTATTTCAGTCACAGACACCCATGAATGGTGTCTGAAATGTTTGGGGCCTGACCATTCCATACCGGACTGCCCATCTTGCTCCCACATGTCTAAACGTGGGCTGCAGAACCGGGCCAACAAATTCCATGTGCTGTTTGCTTCAGAGAATACAGCATCACAGTCATCCAGGTCTTCTTCTCCGGATGGATCTCAGGTAACCAAACCTTCTGTGGGCAAGTCCTCAAAGAGCAAATCTCCTTCAAAGCATCGAGAGGCTCTTAGCTTAGAACTTGAGGACCCTGCCCCAGCCAAACAACCCCGGCGGGAAGTCCAACTTCCAAAAACGCCAATTCAGGGGTCTCAGGTTGATATCGATGCTACGGCCTCGACAGATCACCTGTTAGCCTGCTCTGGGGTACCGGGTCACTCCGGTACCGACATCCAGGCAGCTATGGCGTCCATGGGCGATACTGTACAGTCCATGCAGCAGGCCGTCATGGCTTTCATTAAAGCTGCAACGCCATCGGTTCCGCTTTCAGCGGTTCCGGGCCCGATACCGGTATCGTCCGCCATGCCGGTATCGAGGCCGTCCACCTCTAAACGCAAGTCGGTACCGTATGGGCTTTCGCTCCATACCGGTTCCATACCCGATACGCCCGATATCGATACCGATCGGTACGCGTATCGTGCGTTAGAGGAAAGCACCGATTCCTCTGAGGATTTTCACTCCTCTGATGATTCTGCTGAGTTTTCACTCAACTTACCTGAGGAGCCCTCTTCTCCTAAAAGGAGAATGTCCCCTCCAGAGGATTTGTCCTTCCAGGACTTTGTTTTAGATATGGCTACAGCCCTTTCTATTACCACATCCTCTGAAAAGGAACCCAGATCCAAAAAACTGGATATTTTGGGATACTCAAAGGCCCCTAAGGAGGCAGTTACCCTGCCTATCCATGAAATCCTTCAAGAACAACTGATGGATTTCTGGGAAAATCCTTTGACTTTGTCTCCTTATTCCCGTAGGTTGGACACCATGTATAGGGTCCCTCCTTCTCCTGGTTTCCAAAAGACTCAATTGCCCCACCACTCTATTGTGGTGAAGTCTGCAATGAAGAAGATTAGGAGTACCAAAAGGCACTCTTCCACCCCTCCAGGACGGGAATGTAAGACTTTGGACTCTTTTGGTAGGAAAATTTTCCAGGCTAGTATGCTTATAGCCAGGATTAATTCCTACAGTCTCTATATGGGCATGTTCCTGGAGGAACTTGCCAAAAAGGTGCGGCATTTTGCCCCCTTTATCCCTGAGGATAAAAAGCAGGGATTCCTTTCCCTAGTGAAACAACTCTTAGAGGTTTCTAAGTTCTCTAATAGGGCAGCATATGATTCCTTTGAGGGAGCCAGTAGGGCTTCGGGCATTGCTATTGCAGCCCGACGTCTTGCTTGGCTCCAGGCCTCTGATCTGGAACCTTGGGTTCTAGATGGCTTACGGAATCTGCCCTGTACAGGTGAGAACTTATTTGGGGAAGAGTGGCAAATCAAAGCCACCCAGATGGATGCTGAAAATGCCACCTTGGAAAGACTTTCAAAGTCCACTTCAATTCCTACTAAGAAAAAGTCTTTTAAAAGGCCTTACTATAAGAAGGCCAGAGTTGCTTCAAATACTGGCCAGCAGTCTTCTCAACCTCGCTATACTGCTAAGCGTCAGCAATCCAAACAAGCACGAGCTAAGCCTGCAGCAGCTACTGTAGCTCAGCAGGCTCCAACCCCTCAGGGGTTTTGACTTGCTCCTAGGGAACTTGCCACTTCTGGTTCTAACACAACCAGAACCTCTCACCATACCCGGAAGGTTGGTTCACTTTGCTCCCAGATGGGAACAAATCACAACAGAACAATGGACCCTCTCTATCATTCGAGAGGGTTACAAACTTCATTTCTCCAGCCTTCCTCCCCATCATATGGTGAGACCATTCAATTCTCCCCCATCTCTCCTAACCCTGTTGGGTCAAGAGGTTTCCTCTCTTCTTGCCCAAGGGGCCATAGAAGAGGTTCCTCTTCCTCAACAAGGGTCCGGTTTCTACTCCCCTTATTTTCTCATTCCAAAGAAGACAGGGGGATTCAGACCAATCCTAGATCTGAGAGAATTGAACAAATTTCTCTTCAAGGAGAAATTCAAAATGCTGTCTCTCGGCATTCTCCTTCCTTACCTCCAGGGTCAGGACTGGCTTTGTTCTCTAGACCTACAGGATGCGTATACACATATACTCATCCATCCATCCCACAGAAAGTATCTTCGCTTTCTGTTTCAGGGAAAACATTTCCAATACAGAGTACTCCCCTTCGGTCTAGCCTCTGCTCCAAGAGTATTCACAAAATGCATGGCAGTCGTAGCCGCATTTCTAAGAGGCATGGGAATCTTTGTCTTCCCATATCTGGACGACTGGCTCATCCGAGCTCCAACTCAGTCACAGGCCCAGATTTCCCTGGACCACACAAGGAGCCTTTTGCAGTATCTGGGACTGGTAGTAAACCTTCCCAAGTCCCAACTCATCCCTACTCAATCTCTAGAATTCATAGGGGCCCAGTTGGACACCATCACTGCAAGGGCCTACCTTCCACATGTTCGAGGCCAGCGCCTCCTGAGTTTGGCCTCCCAAGCTCAGTCCAGCACTCACTTGACAGCCAGGGAAATGCTACGCCTACTGGGTCATATGGCCTCCACAGTGCATGTGGTGCCCTATGCTCGTCTTCATATGAGAGCAGCTCAATGGACCCTGGCCACTCAGTGGACTCAGGCGTCAGGAGCGCTCTCAGACCAAATACAAACCTCCGATCGTCTGTTTTGGTCCCTCCACTGGTGGACTTCCACCAAGAATCTGTTGTTGGGGGCTCCATTTCAACCATTGCTACCCCAAGCAACCCTCACAACAGATGCCTCCCAAACAGGGTGGGGAGCCCATCTGCAAACTCTCTCCACTCAGGGCACTTGGTCTCTACAGGAGACCACCCTTCATATCAATCTTCTGGAACTGCGAGCAATTTACCTTGCCCTCAAGGTCTTCCACTCCCTCCTAGCCAACCTCACTGTCCTAGTTCAGACGGACAATCAGGTGGCCATGTTTTACATAAACAAACAAGGAGGGACGGGCTCTCTGTCGCTTTGCAACGAAGCTCTAAGACTAGGGCCTTCGCCAGAGAGCATCAGATTCACCTGCTAGCAGTGTATCTCCCAGGAGTTCAAAACTCTCGGGCAGACAGGCTCAGTCGAGTTCTGCTGCCACACGAATGGTCCCTACATTTGGACCAAATAAACCGAATCTTTCAGGAATGGGGGACCCCGGACATAGACCTCTTTGCAAGTCCGTGGAATGCCAAACTTCCCCGGTTCTGTTCCAGAACTCCGTGTCAGGGAGCTCAGGCTACGGACGCCTTTCTCCTGAATTGGAGTCAGGCATTCCTATATGCCTTTCCACCCATTCCTTTGATTCCCAAGACTCTGTTCAAACTCCAGAGGGATCATGGAACTATGATCCTCATAGCTCCACGCTGGCCACGCCAAGTGTGGTTCCCTCTACTTCTACAGCTCTCCCAGGGATCCTACTTGGATCTGGGAGCTGCGCCAGACCTCCTGTCTCAGGAGGAGGGGACTTTGTGGCACCCAAACCCCAAATCCCTTCACCTCAGTGCTTGGTTACTGAAGGCTTAAGCCTTCAAGACTTTCATCTTTCCCAACCAGTGAAAGATATCCTTTCTGCCTCTAGGAAACCCTCTACCAGGCGTTCCTATGCTTTCAAATGGAAACGTTTTTCCATTTGGTGTGCTCAGCAGGGTCTTGACCCTCTGGCACTTCCTTTGAATTCTCTTCTTGATTATCTCCTGCATCTATCCAATGCAGGCCTCAAGACGAATTCGGTAAGAGTCCATTTAAGTGCTATTGCAGCATCCTTGCAACATATAAATGGACAACCTATCTCCTCTCATCCTCTTGTTGCAAGATTCATGAGAGGCCTGACTCTCACTAAACCTCCCATCAGACCACCCCCGGTCGCATGGGATTTGAATCTAGTGCTCGGTCAACTTATGAAGCCACCTTTTGAGCCAATGTTTTCCACCTCCTTGAAATTTCTTTCCTGGAAGGTCATCTTCCTCATTGCAGTCACTTCGGCTCGCCGCATCAGTGAGCTGCAGGCTTTAGTGGCTAATCCACCTTACACAAGATTTCATCATGATAAGGTGGTCCTTAGGACGAATCCCCACTTTATGCCTAAAGTGGTCTCGCCTTTTCATCTTAATCAAGAGGTATATCTACCTGTCTTTTTTCCAGCTCCTCATGCATCCAATGCAGAGAGGAACCTTCATACTCTGGATTGTAAAAGAGCTCTCGCTTTTTACCTTAATAGGACTCAGCCACATCGAAAGTCTTCTCAACTTTTTGTGGCCTTTGATCCTTCCCATTTGGGACTTCCAGTCTCCAAGCGTACACTTTCCAATTGGATTGCTCAGTGTATTTCTTTTGCTTACCAGAGCAAAAACATTTCTCTGGAAGGCCATGTCACTGCTCACAATGTGAGGGCCATGGCAACTTCTATGGCTCATCTGCACTCTGTTTCCATAGATCAGATCTGTCGAGCCGCTACCTGGGCCTCGGTTCATACCTTCACAGCCCATTACTGTTTGGACAAGGACTCCCGCCGGGATGCCTTGTTTGGCCAGGCTGTCCTCAAGCACCTGTTCCATTCCTAAACAACTCCTGCCCACCTTCCCAGAATGGATGCCTGAGATCCATACGAAGATGGCGAACCTTTACAGGGGATCCCATGCATCTAAGCTAGGGAGTCCCCATATGTGAGGACTTATTCCTGCTTGTTCCTGGAGATAGCACAGTTACTTACCTGTAACAGGTGATCTCTGGGAACAGCAGGAATTAGTCCTCACAACCCACCCACCTCCCCTAGGAGTTGTATCTTTTATCTATCTATCTTCCTGTCCTCTCTCTGTTGACTCAGCTATAAACTCGAAACTGAGGAGAGCTGTTCAGGAAGGCGGGAAGGCAGTGCGCATGTGCAGTGGGAGGTCCCAAAAGCTTCTATTCTAAGAAGCTGGGGAGCTTTCCCGCACGGGCTCCGTCGGTACCGACGTACCCATTTGTGAGGACTAATTCCTGCTGTTCCCAGAGATCACCTGTTACAGGTAAGTAACTGTGCTTTGTCTGGAAGAGAAGACAAATCTACAATTGGCCAGGTATTGGGAGAGTAAGTGGGGATTGAGGATGGAGGGGTAAAATTTGAGTGGATGAAATAGGAATGAGGAAAGAGCAAAAGGAGAAAGATTAGTATGTTAAAGCAGATGTAGAGAGAGAGAATGGAAAAAAACTAGAAGAGAGAAGAAAGGACAAATGGACAGCAGACGATGGAGATAGCAGAAGACACGAAGAAACCAGAAGTGGCTGGAGCAATTGCAACTGAAAAAAAATGCACAAAAGGTAGAAAAATATCTCTTTATTTTGAATTTATTAACTGGAATATGTCAGCTCTGGGAAATGTGCATCATTAATGTCTGTGCTTTGGTACAAGAAATTATTTATAGTTTTATTTCTACAGTGCTGAGGTATTCTGTGTAATTCCTATTTGACATTGCTACTTGTTCTCTTTTCCCAGTAGGTCATGTATTGTTCTCTGAAATGTATTGATTTAATATTTGCAGTGTTGCCTTTTGATAGGTAGGGTCTGGTGCTTTGTGAGTCCTGGTAGTGCTGTTATGATACGGGGGGTTTGCTATGGGTTCCAAATGGGCAGTGTTAGTAGTAGTTCCTAATGTGCCTGGCGGTTGGCACTGGATTATAGTAATATAGAAATTTTCTAGTCTTTCTTTATCCATGCACTCATTATGCAACATTATGCAAATATTTATGCAAATGAGGCCCCTTATGCAAATGAGGCCCATGTCTTATGCGGCCCCCGGGTTACTTTACAAGTCCTCATTCGGCCCTCAAAGCAATTTGAGTTTGAGACCCCTGTTCTAGACTGTGTGACCAAGATTCTCTCTTCTTCTCCCTCACAGGTAATGGTACATTCCTCCCATCACTGCGCAGTTTGTATGCAGTTTGTCCGAAAGGAGAATTTCCTCTCTTTGGCTTGTCAGCATCAATTTTGCCGTAGCTGCTGGGAACAGCATTGTACAGTACTTGTCAAGGATGGGGTTGGAGTTGGTAAGTTTGGTAAAGATAGTGGAAGTCATCTCTATAAAAATTACAGGCAGTATAGTGTGAGCTAACCTCCATGCCAAATCTTCTGAAAAGTTTCCCTTCTCTGAAGCATCATAGTATTTGAAAGTGGGAGTGTGTGTGGGGTTGGGTTGTTTTTTTTTTTTTTAATAGGAGTGATCTGCTTTCCTGGAGCAATGTGGGCTTAGCTAAGCAGGATAGTACAGGAACATTATGAAGAAATCGGTCCACTTTTAATTGTCTGCAAGGCTGTAAATAGACTACACACGGTTACATGCATTTATCCTGCTTAAATTGAAAAGATGATGGGGTTAATATTGAAAAGCACTTATGCGTTGGCATAAATACACAAGTGTCTCTCTTAAATTCGTGGCAGCTGAACTTATAATTGTGGATGTATGCGGTGTTACATGCCTAGTAGTATGTGGGGGCAAGGTCTATCATTGGACCTGATCTAGCATGAATTTTTCTCCCATTCTTTGCTTATGAGTCACATACTTGATAAATGATCCCCCCCGGTGTTTGCTGAAGAAAGGAATGGTATGGGAAGGAGACGCATAGGGCAAGGCCAGTGGTCTATCAATGCTGATTATGTTAATGTCTAGGGATATCCTGCATGGCCCAGGACTGCCCGCTTCGAACACCAGAGGATTTTGTTTTTCCTCTACTACCTAGTGAAGAACTGAAAGACAAATACAGACGCTACCTCTTCAGGGACTATGTTGAGGTATATTTACACTTTTTTTTTTTTTTTCTGCATGCATATTAGTGATTTTAAACTTTTATGTTCCGTTTATATTTATAGCTTATTGTAACTTGTTTTGATACATTTCAGTATTTTAGTGGGCTTTAAGTCATGCTAGGTCACAAAGTGAATTGTATCATATGTTAACATTTAATGTGCTTTTAATTAAACCATAATGTTTTTTTTTACTTTATTTCATTTAAATTTCAGAAGCAGCATGCATACATTCGTGCCCTTGCTTTTGCAGCAATGTAAATGTGTGAAGTCACACTTCTAAGTCTATCTACACACACACATTATTTACTAGTTTTGATTAAAAAGTAAAAAATTTCAGGCAAATCTTTTCTTTCCTTTGCCTTTCGTGACAGTCTTCTTTGACAAGTATTACAATGTAAGAACCTTTGAAAAAGTTGAAATAAATAATATTACAGAAAAATCATTATAGTTTTAACTTTTGACTTATAGGGAGAGCAGTGAACATAAGAAATGCCATACTGGGTCAGATCAAGGTCCATCAAGCCCAGTATCCTGTTTCCAAAAGCAGCCAATCCAGGTCACACGTACCTGGCAGTTTCCCAAAAAGACACGCAAGTTCCACAATGCTAGTAGGTCTGCAGTCTCATATTTCAGTTTTTTCAACACCCTGTGATATATATCATCCTTTTCTGGTGATTTGCTACTCCTTTATCAAATTTGTAAAACATCTTCCCAGTTTAGCCATATTTCTTTCAAGTCTTCCGATGCATCACTTTTAAATACCATTTCAGGCAAAGGTATCTTCCCTACATCTTCAGTAAAGACCAAAGCAAAGAATTCATTTCAGTCTCTCTACTATGGCCTTGTCCACTCTTTTACCCCTCTATCCTCTAATGCTCTAACTGACTGACTCAGGTTTTTTGCTACAAATATACTTGAAAAAGGTTTTATTATACGTTTTTTGCTTCCACAGCAAGCTTTTTTTTTAAATTCTCTTTGCCTGCCTTATCATTGCCTTGCATCTAACTTGCCAGTGCTTATGATGTTTCCAGTTTTGGTCATTTGGTTCCTTTTTCCATTTCCTGAAAGATGCTTTTTTGGCTACAACAGCCTCTCTGACCTCACCTTTAAACAATGAAGGCAGTTTTTTGGACTTCCACTTTTCTTAAAGCATGGAATACAGCTGGTCTGGACTTCCAAGATAGGGTGGTGGTTTTTTTTTAAGCACCCATGCTTGATGTAAATCTTTAACCTTTGCAACTGCTCCTTTTAGGTTTTTTTTGGGGGGGGGGGGTTAAACTATTTTCTTCATTTTATCATAGTCTCCCTTTTGAAAGTTAAAAGGTAGTACTGGGGATTTCCTTGCCGTCCTTCCTCCATTTATTAAATCAAGCGTGATCAAGCTATGATCACTATTGCCAAGTGGCCCTAACATCCTTATCTCTTGCACTAGATCTTGTGTTCCACTAAGGACTAGGTCCAAAATGGCTTCCCTTCTTGTTGGTTCTTGACCAGCTACTCCAAGAAGCAGTCATTTATTTCATCTAGTAACTTTATCTCCCTAGCATGTCCTGCCATGACACTGACCCAGTCGATACTGGGGTAATTGAAATTTATTTTATTTATTTATTTAGTAGGTTTTCTATACCACCTTCTCTTAAAATCAAAGCGGTTTACAGCGTAACTTGCAATTTTACATAATCCCCCATTATTAGTACTGTGTTGTAACTTTTGTTAGCTTCCCTGATTTCTTTGGGCATTTCATCATCCATTTGTTCATTCTAGCCAGGAGGTCGGTAGTACACCCCCATTGCCATTGCCTTTCACTTTTTACATGGAATTTCAATCCATAGAGAGACAGTGTATTTTGTTTCCTGCAAAACTTTAAGCCCGTGTTTAAGCCCGTGTGACTCAATGCCCTCTCTAACATAGAGTGCAACCCCTCCACCAATTTGATCTACTCTCATTGCAATATAATTTGTACCCAGGTGTCAATGTCCTACTGGTTGTCCTCCTTTCACCAGGTCTCTGATATACCAATCCTATCTAACCTCTCATTTAGTGCTATATAACAGATAGTAAATGACAGCAGATAAAGACCAGTATGGTCCATCTAGTCTGCCCAGTAAGATGGCAGGAGTAGGTGTGCAGGCCACTCCTCCCCATGTCTTTGTTTAGAGGTGAACCCACCGCTCCATGTAGGACACCCTTATTTGTTGAGAAATTAGATGGTTCAGTTTATTTTGATTTTATCCTGTTGCTGTAATCACTGTGTCTGTCCCATGCCATTTTGAATTCTGTTACTGTGTTTGCCCCCATCACTTCCATCAGGAGGGCATTCCAAGCATCCACCACCCTTTCAGTGAAAAAGTATTTCCTGACCTTGCCTTTCAAATTACCAACTTGCAGCTTCATGTTATGCCCTCTGGTTTTACAGCTTCCCCGTCTTTGGAAGAGATTTGTTTGTTTGTTATTTCTCTTTAAGTATTTAAAGGTCTGAATCATATCTCCCCTATCCCTCCTCTCCTCCAGAGTGTACATATTTGGGTCTTCAAGTCTCTTCTCATAAGGCTTCTGACGCAGGCTCCAAATCATTTTGGTCTTATTTTATTTTTTTGTATTTTATTCCTATTAATCTGGCTATCGGTAGATAGGGGCAATTTGGAATGTTTAAGCTCTGTCTGTTCTGTACTTAAGGGCATTTGGGTTACTTTTTGTCTTTATTGGAACCTCTGACTATATGCTTTGGCTAATATCCTTTAAGGATACATCATTCCGAGCCATGCACTCTTGGCGACTGTCGGCTTTCTCCTATTTTCTAGTTTAAAAGCTGCACTATCTCCTTTTTTAAAGGTTGATGCCAACAGCCTGGTTCCATCCCGGTTAAGGTGGAGCCATCCCTTTGGAAAAGCTCCTCCTTCCTGATCGTCCCTCCAGTCTAGTCCCGGAATCTCTGGGGTTGTCAACCTCCTCTAGCAGCTTTGGAGACTGAGAAACTTCACTCTTGTGATGTCATCAGTATATAAGGGCTGGCTCCACCTCCATCCTCCAGTTTATCAGTCTCCAAAGCAGCTAGTGGAGGAGGGGTGAGCCCAAGAGGTTCCAGGGCTCACTAGAGAAACAATTAAGAAATAGTGCTAGGACGGGGGTTCAGAAAGCATAATCGGAGGGAAAGCTGTTTTAATGCTCTGCCTGCAGTTTGGCTGGGTGAGCTGCTTTCCTGTGGCCCTGAGGTCCTCTACTCCCTCCCCCTTTTTTCCTTGGATTTTACTTTAGTTTTCTTTACTTTTCATTTTTAGTTTTCCTTTTACTTTCCGTTTTTCTTTGGGAGCCAGCTTAGGCTTGGGCAGACCACGGGAGAGAGGATGCTCAGCGGGCTACCTTCCCGGAGCGGAAGGGACTGGAACCGGCGGCTTGATTACCTCAGCGCATGCAGAAGCATTGCCTGCCGGCGCTTTGAGCGGGAGAGTGCAGCCACAGCGTTTTTGCCGTGATTTGGGGCTCCGACTCTGAGAAAGCTCAGATCCAGGCTGCGGAGTTGCAGAGCACTCAAGTTAAGCCCCTGGCAGTTCGTCTGGCAGCAGAACTGCAGGTAAGCCGGCTTTCTGTGGGAAGCTTCTGAGTGCAGGGGCAGGCCAAACCGCATGAGCGAGAGCAGGAAGATCGCGGTTTAGTTTAGGATTTTGGTGCCTTCTCCTTCAGCATAGGAGCTTCGTTTTTCAGAAGTTTCTTCAGGATTTGCCTGGGGGAGCGATTCTGCAGAGCCTGCTTTGGTAAATAATAAAAGAAAAAAAAAAGAGGGTATCTGGCTATGTGTATGTATCCATATATGTAGTTATATACTTTCTTATAGGTGGGGAGGAGCCTGTCGCCGGGAGTTTCGGACATACGGCGCAGCATGCCTTCCAAACAACTATGCCTCTTGTGTGGGGCCAAGCGCAGTTCAGTGTCTGCAGAGGGAGTTTGTAGGGGCTGCGCTCCCGAACTGGAAGCCAGGGAGCCACTCCCAGATTCAGAGCTTGGGGGACAGGTGCCTTTGGAGGAGTCTCTGGACCCCAATCTCTCTTCCTTGCCGGTTTCGGAGCCGGGGCTCAGCGTCGCTTCGGCGCCGGTACTCCGGCCTTCCCATCAGCCGATAGCAGGGAGTTTAGCGGCGATTTTCTCAGCGGAATTTCTAGCACTGCTCCAAAAGTCCTTCCCTGCCGCTCAGGGGATGCCGGTTGCAGGTCCCTCAGGGGCGGGGATTGGTCAGGCCACCTTCGCCGTTAGTAGCGGAGGGATTGGGCGTTCTTGCTAAGAAGGCCAGGTATGAGAAGGATCGCCTAGATCAGTCCGTCATATCGGAGGACATCTGGTCTGAGGAGGCGGACACGGAGCGAGACCCGGAGGATCTAGAAGAAGGTGAGATTAGAGAGCAGGAAGATCAGGCGCGTGTGGTTCGAGTATTTCGGAGGGAGGAGCTCCCAGCACTCATAGCGGAGTCGCTTAAAGCTCTGAATATGCCGGATGCAGAGCTGGCACAGGATTCTACCCTGAAGGATCCGCTCCTGCAGGCAGTCCGGAAAACGCAGAGGGCTTTCCCGGTGCACAGGGTGTTTAAGGAAATGATTCAGGAGGAATGGGATACGCCAGAAGCTGCTCTTAAAGGTTCTAGGGTTATGGCACGGCTGTACCCTCTGCTGGATCAGAAGCAGGATTTGTTCAAGGCCCTGAAAGTGGATGCGGCCGTGTCGGCGGTAACCAAGAAAACTACCATCCCGGTGGAGGGGGCGGCGCCGCTGAAAGATGCACAGGACTGCAAGTTGGAGGCCTTGTTGAAGCAGGTTTTTGAGGCTAATGTGCTGTCCTTACAGGCGTCTGTCTGTGGTGCCTGGGTCGCAAGGGCCTGCTTACGGTGGGCGCAGCGGGTCCAGGGCGATCTCGCGGTAGAGGTGGCAGAAGAGGCGTCCAGATTGGAGTCCGGTGCTGCGTATCTGGCCGACATGCAGTATGACCTGATCCGTGGTTTGGCGAAGAGTATGGCTTCCGTCGTCACAGGTCGGCGGTGTCTCTGGTTGCAGAATTGGGCTGCGGATGGTTCCTCCAAGGCCAGATTAAGTAAGCTTCCTTTTCGGGGTAAGCTGCTCTTCGGAGAAGATTTAGAAAAGTTGGTTAAGGATTTCGGGGAGTCCAAAGGCGGTCGGTTGCCAGAGGACAAGCAGAAGCAGGGTCATTCTCTTCCCGGGCCTCGGGGGCCGCAGCGGGATTTTCGCCGTTTCCATTCCCCAAAAATGGGACAATTTCAACGGAGTCGGTTTCCTAGTAGGTCCCAGGGTTTTCGGGGGTTTCATGGAGCGAACAGAGGTTTTGCGGCTGCATCCTCGTCTTCCACCTTTAAGAAGTCCCAATGAAGTCAGGCGGGTCCAGGGGGAGTTAATTCCCGTAGGGGGTCGGCTGCGGGATTTTTACCCTGCCTGGGCCCAAATCACATCCGATCAGTGGGTGTTGGAGGTGATCAGGGACGGTTATGTTCTGGAGTTGCAGCAGCCGGTGACCGATTCGTTCGTTCGGTCGCCGTGCCATGCCCCCACAAAGCGCAAGGCCATGTGGGAAACGGTACAGCGGCTCCTTCAGCTTGGAGCCATTGTTCCGGTTCCTCCCAACCAGTTAGGTTGCGGTCGGTACTCCATTTACTTCGTGGTCCCGAAGAAAGAGGGGACGTGGCGTCCCATCCTGGATTTAAAAAGGTTGAATCGCTGTCTCCGCGTGTCTCATTTTCGGATGGAGACTCTCTGGTCGGTCATTGTGGTGGTAAGGAGCAGGGAGTTTCTGACGTCCTTGGACTTATCGGAAGCGTATCTTCACATCCCGATCCGCCTGGAGCATCAGAAATTCCTCAGGTTTGCGGTCCCTGTGGGACATTTTCAGTTTCAGGCACTTCCATTTGGCCTAGCAACTGCGCCACGCACGTTCACCAAAGTGATGGTGGTGGTAGCGGCGGCCTTACGAAAGGAAGGAATTTTGGTTCACCCGTATCTGGACGATTGGTTGATCAGGGCGAAGTCCAGAGCCGAGAGTGTCCACTACGTCAAGGGTGGTAGCTCTCTTGCAGAGTCTTGGTTGGGTGATCAACGAAGCAAAGAGCAAATTGGTTCCGTCTCAAGACCTGGAGTATCTCGGAGCGCATTTCGACACAAGTGCGGGTCGAGTTTTTCTGCCGCAGCAGCGAGTGCTGGGGATCCGACGCTTGGTGCACCGTTTTCTCGGGCTTCCATGTCCCACGGCTTGGGATTATCTGCAGGTCCTGGAAACAATGGCGGCGACTCTAGAGTTGGTTCCATGGGCGCGAGCCCACATGAGGTCGTTGCAACGGGTGCTGCTAAGAAGATGGTCGCATCAGAGGGATTCGCTGTCCCAAAAGTTGCCTTGTCCTCCACGCACTCAGTTGGCGCTGCGTTGGTGGCTAAGCCCGGGAAATCTGGAGAAAGGGATGTCGTTGGAAGCGCCGGCTTGGGTTCTGCTGACAACGGATGCCAGTCTGTATGGCTGGGGAGCCCATTGTCGGTCACCTAGTGCAGGGCCAATGGTCCGACCTGGAAAAGTCGTGGTCAATCAACAGGTTGGAACTGCGAGTGGTGGCACTGGCTCTGCGGGAGTTGCGCCCCCTTCTGCGGGGAAAGGACGTTCGAGTGTGTTCGGACAACACGGCAGCAGTGGCTTATGTGGATCAGCAAGGGGGCACCAGCAGCGTAGCGCTAAAGGCCGAGGCGGAGAGTCTGTTCGAGTGGGCCAAGGCCAATCTGCTGGCTTTGTCGGTGGCGCATGTCGCAGGCATGGAAAATGTGGAGGCGGATTTTCTCAGTCGAGTAAAGGTGGATCCAGGAAAGTGGGTCCTGCACCCGGAGGTGTTTGCGATGTTGGTCAAGCGCTGGGGGCTGCCGGTGATGGATCTGATGGCGACTTTTCAGTCTGCAAAGGTAGATCGTTTTTTCAGCTGAAGAAAGGAGAGGATGTCAGAAGGTTTAGGCGCCCTAGTTCAGAAGTGGCCAGAAGGGCTTCTGCTGTATGTCTTTCCACCATGGGTGTTGATCAGCAGGGTGATACAGCGCATAGAACGGCACAGGGGTCGTGTAATTCTCATTGCGCCGGATTGGCCCAGAAGGCCGTGGTACACGGATTTGGTCCGGCTCTCGGTGGAGAGTCCCTGGAAGCTTCCTCTTCGCGCGGATCTTCTAACCCAGGGGCCCCTTTCCATGCCACAAATGGATCGATTCTCGCTTACGGCCTGGCTCTTGAGCGGGCTCGTTTGAGGGTGAGGGGTTATTCAGCGGCGGTCATAGCTACCTTGCTCAAAGCGAGACGGAGGTCTGCTTCCTTGGCTTATGTCAGAGTGTGGCGCATTTTCGAGGCTTGGTGTGCGGAAAGGAACTGTGTTCCCTTAAAGGCATCAGTTCCGCAGGTGCTGTCATTTTTGCAGGATGGTTTTTAGAAGGAACTCGCGGCATTCTCCTTGAAAGTACAGTTGGCGGCCTTGTCCTGTTACAGGGGAAAGGTGCATGGCATTTCCCTGGGGAGTCATGCAGATGTTAAGAGTTTTTTGAAGGCGGTAACGCTTCTTCGACCTCCGAAGCGACCGATGGTTCCGGCTTGGGATCTTCCTTTGGTCCTGGAAGCTTTAGGGAAGGCGCCGTTTGAGCCTTTGGAATCGGCTTCCTTGAAGGATTTGACGTTGAAGGTGATATTTTTGGTGGCGATCGCTTCGACGAGGCGCGTCTCCGAATTAGAGGCGTTATCCTGTCGGCCGCCCTTTCTGTCTTTCTTTGATTCTAAGGTGGTGCTGAGGCCCGTTCCGTCCTTCTTACCAAAGGTAGTTTCGGTGTTTCATGTGAACCAGGTGGTCTCGTTGCCTGTTTTTCGCGTCCCGGGGAAGGGGCGGGAAGCAGCGCGGTTTCATCGTTTGGATGTTCGCCGGGCATTGAAGAAATATGTCGCTCGAACAGCCTCTTTCTGTAGGTCCGACAGGCTTTTTGTGCTGTTTGCAAGTGCCCGAAAAGGGGAGGCAGCCTCTAAGGGGTCCATTGCTCGGTGGGTGAAGGAGGCCATCGCTTCGGCTTATATTTTGCGGGGTCAAGCAGTACCAGTAGGTTTGCAAGCTCACTCCACTAGAGCGCAAGCGGCGTCTTGGGCGGAGTGTAGCTTGGTGCCGGCGGTGGAGATATGTAAAGTGGCAATGTGGTCGTCGCTGCATACCTTTGTGAAGCATTACCGTCTGGATGTGCAGGCGGACAGGGACACCTGTTTTGGGTCGGCGGTGCTTCAGACCGGTCTAGCAGGTCCCTCCCGTTGATAGTATTACTGCTCTGGTACATCCCCAGAGATTCCGGGATTAGACTGGAGGGACGATCAGGAAGGTTAAATTAGACTTACCTGCTAATTGTAGTTCCTGAAGTAACTCCAGTCTAGTCCCGGGTCCCGCCCTGTCTCATTGCTACACGGTGGCCTGAAGCGAGAGATATAACTGGTAAGTAGCACTTTTGCTTTAGGGGAAGAGTGTTGCCAGTTCACAAAGGTGGTCACCTGGGGAAGGGCGGCCGGCTAGATGGGATCCTTGTGGGGGATGGACAGGGGATCTCACGGCATACTTATGTAGGTACAGATCTTGTATATAGTTGGGCCAGCAGGCCTGTGTAATTTAAGGGTACAGTGGGTTGGTTTATGTAATTCACTTCTTACTTGTTGCTCTGGTGAGTCTGCTTTGTCAGTAGGTAAACTGGAGGATGGAGGTGGAGCCAGCCCTTATATACTGATGACATCACAAGAGTGAAGTTTCTCAGTCTCCAAAGCTGCTAGAGGAGGTTGACAACCCCAGAGATTCCGGGACTAGACTGGAGTTACTCCAGGAACTACAATTAGCAGGTACGTCTAATTTACGTTGAAACTCCAGAGTTCTGCCTGCCTTTTGGGCCCTGTGCATGGAACGGGAAGCATTTCTGAGACTGCTACTGTGGAAGTTCTGGATTTCAACTTCTACCTAAAAGCCTAAATTTGGCCTCCAGAACCTACCTAACATGCTTTCATGTCATTGGTACCAACATTTACCAAGACAGCAGACTCCTCTCCAGCGCTGTCTAAAACCTTGTCTAGGTGGCACATGAGGTTTGCTACCTTCGCACCAGGCAGACATGTTACCAGGTGATCCTCACTTCCACCAGCCACCCAGCTATCTACATGCCTAATGACGAATAGCCAACTATAATTGCTGTCTCAATCCTTCCCTCATGTGCATATGGCCCTGGAGAAACCACCTCGGCGCGAGAGGGTTTTGCATCGCCTGGAGGGGAGAGGTCCTAGAGTTACACAAGTAAATAGACTGACTAAAGATTACTCAGTTTGTACAAAGGTAAAAAGTGCTTTCGAGGATCAACAGTGTTCATGCTTTCACCTACCCTAAACTAGGCTGTCTCAGAGGAAGGGTGAGTTCAGGGAGGCAGCAACATTGAGTTTTGCATTCTCCAGGAACAAGCAGAAACTCAGTCTTCACATATGGGTGACGTTGGCACAGATGGAGCCCGCGCGGAGCATTTCTCCAGCTTTCAAAGAAAGCCTTTGGGAATGCTACCACACATGCATGGTCCCCTTCTCGCCCAACGGTGCCATCTTGCTCATTCTCCTTTTTTCCGCAGAGCCCAACGAACGTAGTCCTCTACTTCCCCGGAAAAAGCCCCAAATCTCTCTTTTTTTTTCCTCTAATGCTGCACTGGTCTCCTTCCTGTCTCGAGGCAGCGCCTTCTACACTAGTATTTGCTCCCGCTTTTTTCCTTCTGCCCGAGGTTTTCCCTTGACCAACCTTCCTGCCATTTTTCACCTGGGGGTCCTCTACCCCGGCCAGGTGTTCCCCCACCATTTTTCCTGGAGGGGTCAAGAAAGTCTGACTGTAGTTTTCGCATATCTCGGTCACTGACACTCATGACTGCTGCATCCACTGCCTGGGTCCGGACCATAACAGTTCCACCTGTGACCGGTGCCAGGCCATGACCCCTAAAACAAATAGGAGGCGGTCTAAGTTGCAGGGGAAGCTGTTCCCAAAATGTGACACTTCCCTGGATTCCCCATCACTGAGCCCCGAAGCCAGCCCTTCGCAAGAGGTCCAGGCATCCTTGGAGTCCCGCGGCAGCGGCTCCTCCAGTGTGGCCCTGGACCCTCCTAAAAAGGAGGAGGTCCCGAAGGAGGTGCCTCCAATGAAACCTGGCAAAGTCCCTCACCAGGACTTGTGCGACTCCGAGCAGTGCCCTCAGAAAGTCTCAAGACGAGTCCTCGGCCGGTGGAGACCGCGCCAGGACACGTGAGCCTATAGTCCTCCTGGAGGATACACTCTCTGGAGTGCTGGCATTGGACCCGAGGCCCTTAGTGTCTACACAGGGAGCCGCACAGCCATCAGGCCTCGAATCCCACATGGCAGTCATGGAGCAGAGCCTCTCCTCCATCTTGGCCTTGCAGCAGGTGTTAATGTCGGGTCGCCCAGCATCATCGGTCCTGACACCAGCCCCCCCCCCCCCCCCGACTTTGGGGGAGCCTCCGGGTGTCAAACGTGGCACCTAGTGCCACCAGCCTCAGGTAAATCCTCTGCATCAATCGAGGTGTCTCGCGCTCCTCTGGGATCCAGTCCTCCCTGGCGAGTTTCTGGGAGGCCCAGTTCCTCGGAGCTGCCCCCGGAGCAGACTCCTCAACGCTCTTGGGCTCCATTTGGGAGACCAAGGACAAGGCCTTGCCGGAAACCTTCTGACACCGGGATGTCTTCCCCCAAGCCGTCTCCCCCGGAGCCTCGACGTCACTCCCAGCCTGAGGGCGTGGTCTTTCACGACTTTGTGACATGGCCCAGACTCTCTCGATCCAAATTGAGTCGGAGGAGGACCCGTGCACCAAGGAGCTTGAGATTTTACAATATGAGTTCCCTCTCAAGGAGACGCGCATGGTGCCAGTTCTGGCATTGGTGCCCAGCACCAGGCGTGGTTACATATCTTGGACCTGGAGCAGTGGGTACAGGAAAAGCTGCTGTTTTGTCCCCTGCAATGGTGAGAACCTGTTCAGGAAACTGATGTCTGATAAGGCTGCAGAAATTGAGGCCGAGGTAGTGACCTGGCAGAGGCTGTCCAAAAAGATCTTGACCCTCACCAGGAAAAAATCCTCAGGGAAAAAGCCCTTTTTTCCAGGGGAAAAGGGGTACCCCCAGACCAGACACTACCAGCCTTACTTGGGGCAGCTCACCAGGCCTCACAACCAAAAAGCTAGGGACACAGGCCCAGGAAGCTCAAGGCTCCCACCCCCCAGGCATGAGCTCCCACCCAACCTGGGGAAAGCTTTTGACTCCCTGGGCTTGGCCTCCCCTCCCTTGGGAGTCCTACCTCAGCCCACAGGGGGTGGACTGGCCTCTTTTGCCCACAGATGGGTCAGCATCACCACAGACCAATGGGTCCTGCAGGTGGTGAAGGAGGAGTACTTCCTCCATCTACAGCAGAACCCTCCAGACTTCTTCCTAGGAGAGCCATCAGTCTTTCCTCCACCAGGCCTTGCTCACCACGGAACTTACAGGCTTGGTCAGGGACATGGCAGTGGAACCTGTACCCTGACACCTGGGGGCAGGGGTTCTACTCAAGGTATTTCCTTGTCCCAAAAAAGAACAGGGGGCCTCTGGCTCATTCTGGACCTGCGCAACTTGAACAAGTCCCTGGCGCGGGAGTTCAAGATGCTCTCCCTTGGAACACTTCTGCCCTATCTCTGCCAGGGAGACTGGCTCTGCTCCTTGGATCTCAAGGATGCTTACACTCACATCCTGCTCCACTCCTCCCACAGGCATTACCTGAGATACGTGGTGGCGGGCAGGGGGGCAGCACTACAGCACAGGGTGCTACCATTCGGCCTCGCCTCCTCTTCCAGGGTCTTTACAAAATGCCTGGTGGTCGTTGCCACCCATGTGCGCCTCTAAGGGGCCCATGTCTTCCCTTACCTGGACGACTGGCTCATCTGAGGCAACACACCTCTCGAGGCCAGTCGGGCCACAAGGCTCACTGTCTGCACCCTCAAGCATTTGGGGATTCATCATCAACTACCCCAAGTCCAGCTTCTCTCCGGTTCAAGACCTGGAATTCATAGGGGCCCAGCTGGACACTCTGCGGTCAGGGCCTTTCTCCCTGGAGCCCACTGCCTGATGCAGCTGGCAAGGGAAGTACAGGGCTGCAGGTTGGTGCCAGCTCGCCTGCTCCTCTGTCTGTTAGACCACATGGCCTCAAAGGTTCACGTTACACCTCTGGCGCACCTGCATATGCAGGCAGCCCAGTGGTGCATTAGTTCTCAGTGGACACAAGCCACAAGCAGGCTGAGGGACAGGGTGAAGGTCACCCTCTGGCTGGCAGCCTCACTTACCTGGTGGCAGTCCCCGCATCACCTCAGGGCAGAGATGCCCTTCCAGGCTCCGACTCCTGAGAGGGTCCTGACTACAAACGCCTCCCTTGTGGGCTGGGGCACACATTGCGAGGGCCAGTGCACCCAGGGCCCTAGTGGAATCCCTCCTGCAAATCAATCTCCTCAAGCTCAGGCCATCTTCCTGGCCCTTCAGGCCTTCCGCCAGCTCCTGAGCAACCTCCCAGTCCTCATACAGATGGACAATCAGGTTGCTATGTTCCATGTGAACAAGCAAGGGGGCAGTGGCCCTCCACTCCTTTGCAGTGCGCAGCCATATGCTCCTGAGGGCGGTGTACTTGCCAGGACAACTGCCTGATGGAAAACCTCTGCGGGGTCCTTCAGCCACCCGAGTGGTGCCTGTACCCCAGGGTGACCCAGAGGCTTTTCCACCTCTGGGGAAGACCCTGACTGGACCTGTTTGCTTCCCCGGACAACTCACAGCTGCTAAAATGTTTGCTCTCCTCAGCCACACCACAAGAGGGTGGCAGTGGTTCTCCAGGACCAAGCAGGAAGTCAGTCCTCACATATTGGGGTGACGTCGGCGCCGACGGAGCCCCCGCGGAGCAATTTTCCCCAGCTTTCAAAGAAAGCCTTTGGGAATTGCAGCGCGCATGCGCGGTCCTCTTCCCGCCCAAGGGTGCCATCTTGCTCAGTCTTCTTTTTTCCGCGGAGCCCTACAGACGTTGCCTGTGAATCCCCGCAGAAAAGTTGATTTTTTTCTCTATTTTCCTCTTTTTTCTTCGGTTCGACGCCGGTTCTTTTCCCACCCGGACTCGCAACGTCGGTTGCGAGTCCGTTCCTTATTTTTCGGTTTTTTGTCCTTCGTGACTGATTTCGCGCCTTTTTCCTTTTTCCCTGGCAGCCCGGTCATTCGACCTCGCAGGGGCCCTTTTTCCCCCGATGGCTGCCAGCGGCTTTAAAAAGTGTGATCTCTGTAAGAAACTCATGTCTCTTACAGACACTCATGACTTCTGCCTCCGCTGCCTCGGCCCAGATCATGACTCTGATCTGTGTGCCTTGCGGCAAGATGTCCTCAAAAGCTTTGAGGAGTCGGCAGCACCAGCGGGAGCGTATCTTCTCTGACTCCGGCCGGGCTCTGACCTCGTCGGAGGCTTCGACGTCTCGGGACTCTGGTCCTGAGCATCGTCGAAGTTCCTCTGAAAGGGGGTCTCCTACCCGGGAACATCATCGGAAGAAGAAACCCGCGAGGGCGGGATCGGTGGACGCTCCTGGTTCCTCGAGGGCCAGGTCGCATAGCCCCGATTCCCGTCCCGGGTCCTCGGAGACGGAGAGGCCATCAAAACATCCTCGACTCGAGGTGGACTTGCCCGCTCACGTGAGTACTGTTGTCCTCGTTGACGAGTCGGGGGCTGCTGGGTCTCCTGAGCTCGGACTCAGGTTGACGGCCTTGGAGAGCAGTCTGACTGCCTTCTTGGACCAGCAGCGGGTATTGATCGCTGGCCTCGCCGGTGCTTCTGCCCTGACCGCCGGGACGTCGACCTCCAAATCGACCCCGGAGACTGAGCCGATCCTCGAGTCCATGAGGGCTCGAGTCTATCCTCGGTCGAGGTCTCCTTCGGCCTCCCATTCGGGACCGTGGTCGTCGACGCCGACTCCCTCGTCGTCGGAGCGGATAGCATCGGTGCCCGCCCGACCGGAGCCGATCGACGACTCCTCCGAGGAGTCGGCCTGGGAATCTGAGGACGAAGAGTCACCTGGTTCCTTTCGGACTCGGTGTGTCCCTTCGGACTCCCCCGAGTCCGAACCTCGGAGACGGTCCCCCCTGGAGGATACCCGGTTCTCGGACTTCGTGAGGGATATGGCCAAGGCCTTGGCCTTCCCTGCAGATCCCGAGGAGGAGCCTCGAGTTGAAGAACTCGATGCCCTCCAATATGACTCTCCCCCGAAGGAGGCCTTTATTGTACCGGTTCCTCCGATGCTGGAACGACTTCTCTTCCGCATGTGGGAGAGCCCGGCGTCGTCGCCGGTGTTAAGCAAGCGGGTCGATTCCATTTATCGAGTCCGCAAGAGCCCCGGCTTCCAGAAGGCACAACTACCGCACCATTCCATGGTGGTGGAATCGGCCATGCATAGACTAAAGAGTCAAAAAATGCACTCCTCGGTGCCCCCTGGTAGGGAAGCCCGAAGCCTGGATGCACTCGGTAGGAAGTGCTTCCAGGGCTCTATGCTTGCTTGTCGAGTCCAGACCTATCAGCTCTACATGGGCATGTATCTCCGAGACCTGGCTAAGGAAATAGCCGGGTTCTCTGCTGGTCTCTCTGACGAACCTTTGCAGAGGTTCCAATCCTTGTCTACTGGTATTCGAGAGTGCTCCAAGTTTATCTCTCGAGCAGCCTACGATGGTTTTGAGGCGTCGGCTCGAGTAGCTGCGGCCGGCATCGGTGGACGCCGCCAGGCTTGGCTTCAGACGTCCGACTTCGAGCCCTGGGTACAGGACAAGTTGGTCGATGTCCCCTGCCGAGGTGATAACCTCTTTGGCAAGCCCATGGAGGAGAAGGCTGCACAAATCGAGACGGAGACTCTCACCAGGACTCGTCTCTCGAAGAAGACCTCTGCCCCTTCTCAAAAGAAGAAGGCCTCGGGGAAAAAGCCCTTTTACCCGAGGAAAGGTGCTGCCTATAAATACTACCCTCAATATCCGGCCTCAATGGCTCCCCCACAGGGAAAGCAGGCCAAGGGACGGGGTAATGGGTCCCGTAGGCAGCAAGCCCCCAAGCCTGCACCACCGGCCCCTGCTCAGCAGGGTGGGGGGTTTTGACTTCCTCAGCATAGCCTCTCCCCCTCAGCTGGTTTCTCTCAGCACAGGAGGCCGGCTGGTCCACTTTGCCCAAAGGTGGTCCACCATCACCACAGATACCTGGGTACTTCACATAGTTCAAAAGGGTTATCTTCTTCACTTTCACCAGGTACCTCCCTCCTACTTTCCAGGGGAGCCTCCCAGACTGCCTTTGCACAGGGACTTACTACTTCAGGAGTTAGCAAGTCTTGTTCAGGAACAAGCCGTGGAACCAGTGCCCCACCACCTGAAGGGCCAGGGGTTTTACTCCAGGTACTTCCTGATTCCAAAAAGAACAGGAGGCCTCAGGCCCATCCTGGACTTGCGAAACCTCAAGTTCCTTGCAAAGGAAAAGTTCAAGATGCTTACCCTTGGAATTCTGCTGCCCTACCTCCAGCAGGGAGACTGCCTATGCTCCTTGGATCTGAAAGATGCATATACTCATATCCTCATTCATCCGGACCACAGGCAATATCTCAGATTTGTTGTAGGAGGAAATCATTACCTTTACAGGGTACTACCCTTTGGCCTATCCTCCGCACCCAGGGTGTTCACCAAGTGCCTCGCTGTGGTGGCGGCTTATCTGAGACTTCAAGGTCTGTTTGTGTTCCCATACCTGGACGACTGGCTCATCAGAGCCCAGTCTTCCCAAGAGGCCACTCACACCGCTCAGCGCACTGTGGCCCTGCTCCAACACTTGGGTTTTGTCATAAACTTCGCAAAGTCCACTTTGCTCCCCTCTCAAAATCTCGAGTTCATCGGCGCCAGGTTGGACACACTTCAGGCGCGGGCCTTCCTCCCTCTGGACAGGGCCAGGCGGCTCATGGACCTCGCCGGCCACTTTCACAGCAATGCGCTGGTCCCAGCCAGACATTTTCTGCGACTGCTCGGCCATATGGCTTCCACGGTCCATGTGACACCCAATGCCCGACTGAACATGCGTCCTGCTCAGTGGTGCCTTCGCAATCAATGGCGTCAGGCCAAGGGGAGCCTAGCGGACTCCGTGCAGATCTCCGACCAGCTGGTCTCTTCTCTACAATGGTGGCTTCATCTGCCCAACCTAGTACTAGGAGTGACTTTTCAGCCCCCTACGCATTCTCATGTCCTGACGACCAATGCTTCTCTCCTAGGTTGGGGTGCACATTGCCAGGAGACCTGTACTCAAGGCCTCTGGACTCCTTGGGAGTCTGCTCAACAGATAAACTTCCTAGAGCTCAGAGCCATCCGCCTAGCGCTCAAAGCATTCTCTCACCTGGATTCTCACCAGTCGGTGATGATACAGACGGACAATCAGGTTGCAATGTTCTACATGAACAAACAAGGCGGAACAGGCTCCTTCCTTCTCTGTCAGGAGGCACAAAAACTATGCTCTTGGGCTGTCCACCACGGCATCATCCTCAAGGCTGTCTATCTCCCAGGTCAAGAAAATTACCTGGCCGACAAGCTCAGCAGGATCCTTCAGCCACACGAGTGGAGGTTGGACCCGCTAGTGGTTCAGCGGATCTTTCTCAAGTGGGGCCTCCCCACCATGGATCTGTTTGCCAGTCCTCTGAACCGGCAGCTGCCCAGATTCTGCTCTCGTCAGCCACATCCTCTCCGGGTAGCGGCGGATGCTTTTCTAATTCCATGGTCCACTGGCCTCTTGTATGCCTTTCCTCCCATGCCACTGGTGTCTCGGACGCTCTTCAAGGTTCTCCGAGACAAAGCATCGCTGATCCTCGTGGCTCCCCGGTGGCCGAGACAACCTTGGTTTCCCGCTTCTGATGCAGCTAGCGGTAGACACTCCTCTTCCACTGGGATTTCAGCCCGACCTCCTGTCGCAGGATCAGGGGACTCTCCTACACCCCAATCTCCGGTCCCTTCATCTGATGGCCTGGCTGCTGAAAGGGTAGTCCTTGCTCCTCTGCAGCTACCTCCAGATGTGGAGGAGGTCGTCTTGGCCTCCAGGCGGCCCTCCACCCGGAAGTCCTACACTCTCAAGTGGCGTCGGTTTTCCGTTTGGTGTACTCAGCAGTCTCAAGATCCTTTCTCCAGTTCAGCATCAGTGGTCTTGCAGTACTTGCTCTCTCTGTCCAACCTTGGACTTAAGTCCAACTCGGTAAAAGTCCACCTCAGTGCTCTTTCTGCGCATCACCTGCCAGTGGATGGTAGACCTCTTTCCAGCCACCCTCTGGTGGCTCGGTTTCTCAGAGGCCTCCTTCTCCTTAAGCCACCTTTGCGCCCACCAGCCCCGGACTGGGATCTTAATGTGGTGTTGCAGCGGATCACCTGTCCGCCTTTTGAGCCTATGGTTACCTGCCCGCTCCGTTTTCTTTCGTGGAAAACCTTGTTCTTGGTAGCCCTCACTTCGGCTAGACGCGTTAGTGAGCTGCAGGCCCTGGTTTCTGATCCTCCTTACACTAGGTTCTACAAGAACCGGGTAGTCCTACGGACTCACCCTAAGTTTCTTCCCAAGGTGGTTTCCCCTTTTCACATCAACCAGGAGGTGGTACTTCCGACCTACTTTCCCAGGCCGCACTCCAGTCGAGCTGAAATGGTCCTGCATACCCTGGACTGTAGAAGGGCGTTGACCTTCTACCTTGACCGTACGCGGGAGCACCGAAAGGCTGTTCAGCTCTTCGTGTCTTATGACCCCAACAAGTTGGGGCTCCCTGTCTCCAAGCGTACTCTGTCCATCTGGATTGCGGACTGCATCGCTTGGGCTTACGAGGCTGCGGGCCTCGTGCTGGAAGGTAGAGTCACAGCTCATCGTGTTCGGGCGAAGGCTACGTCAGTAGCTTACCTCCGCTCTGTTCCATTGGCAGACATCTGCCGGGCCGCTACTTGGTCTTCAAGCCAGACTTTTGCAGCCCATTACTGCCTGGAGAGGGAGTCCCGCAGGGACAGTGCTTTCGGACAGGCAGTCCTCCGTAACCTCTTCGAGGTATAGGCAACTCCTACCCTCCGTCCCGGATGTTGGGCTACCGGTTGGAGACATATTCAGAGAAGATTCCTTCCTTCTGTGCTACTGACCTCGAGGGAGCTCATTTTTGTGCTTAGGGTCTCCGGTAGCCTTAAGCTTGGGAGTCCCATATGTGAGGACTGACTTCCTGCTTGGTCCTGGAGAAAGCATAGTTACTCACCTGTAACAGGTGTTCTCCAGGAGCAGCAGGAATCAGTCCTCACAACCCTCCCTCCTCCCCTTGGAGTTGCAGTTATATGCTTTCGTTTTTGCTAATTTTTGCTGTCTTTTAGCTATGTCATCTGACTGAGCAAGATGGCACCCTTGGGCGGGAAGAGGACCGTGCATGCGCGCTGCAATTCCCAAAGGCTTTCTTTGAAAGCTGGGGAAAATTGCTCCGCGGGGGCTCCGTCGGCGCCGACGTCACCCCATATGTGAGGACTGATTCCTGCTGCTCCTGGAGAACACCTGTTACAGGTGAGTGAGTACGCTATGCGATCCTGATTTTCTGGGCACCGGGCCTGATTTATGCATTCCCGCCGACCCCCTCTGATAGCCAAGTGCCTTTTCAAGATCCAGAGTGAGCACACTTCAGTAATCCTGATTGCTCCTAGGTAGCCCAGGCAGCCCTGGTTCCCCCTGCTACTCTCCCTGTCGGTGGCAACCCCAGTATCACTGAGCAGGGACCCAGGCCTTCTGTCTCAGGAGTGGGACTCCTTACTGCACCCCAACCTGAGGTCCCTAATGCTGACAGCCTGACTGCTGAAGTGAGGTCGAGGAGATCCGCCTGGCCTCCTAGAAGCCATCTACTAGAAGGGCTTATGCCTTCAAGTGGAGGAGATTCTCAGTCTTGTGTGCAGAAAGGAATGAGAATCCATTCTCTTGTCAGGTAAAGCGCATGCTGCAGTGCTTACCTCACCTCTCACACTCTGGCTTGAAGTCTAATTTGGCGAGGGTGCGTCTCAGCGCCATAGCAGCTAACCATAACCCTATAGAGGGGAAGCCCCTCTCGGGCCAGCCCTTGGTCTCCAAGTTCCTCAGGGTCCTCCTGCTATCCAAGCCCCCTCTCTGCCCTCCATCAGCGGAATAAGACCTCAATGTGGTGCTCTCCCATCTCACCAGGCCGTCATTCGAGCCTTTGGCCACCTGAGATACCTCTCCTGGAAGGTAGTTTTTCTTGGTGGCTTTGACGTCTTCTCGCAGAGTAAGCGAGCTGCAGGCCCTTGTGGCAGACCCGACCTATACCAGGTTCTATACGAACAGAGTGGTGCTTCGTACACACCTCAAATTCCTCCCAGAGGTAAGGTGGTGTCTGCTTTTCATCTCAATCAGGAGATGGTTCTCCTCACCTTTTTCCCACAGCCACACGCCGGCAGAGAGGAGGTCATCTTGCATACCCTGGATTACAAAAGGGCCCTGTCCTTTTATCTACAGAGGACCATGGGCTATCGAAAAGCTCCTCAGCTTTTTATTGCCTATGGCCCCAGCAGACTTGGGGCTACCTGTAACCAAGTGAACCCTGTCCACTTGAGTGGCGGACTGCATTGCCCTAGCTTATGAATGGGCTGGTCTCTCTCTGGAGCACTGGATCACTGCTCATTGCGTAAGGGCTATGACTGCATTGCTGGCCAACCTATGCACAGTGCCAGTTCAAGAAATCTGTAAGGCCACCACGTGGTCTTCAGTTCATACGTTCACAGCTCACTACTGTCTAGAAAGTGAGTCCCGCAGGGATAGTGCCTTTGGCCAGGCAGTAATCTGAAGCATTCTTGGTGTATAGGCAACTCCTGCCCTCCAATCCTTCTTTTTTTCAGGCTACCGGGGAATCCCATATGTGAGGACTGACTTCCTGCTTGTTCCTAGAGAAAGTGTAGTTACTCACCTGTAACAGGTGTCCTCCAGGGACAGCAGGAATCAGTCCTCACAACCCTCCCTTATCCCTTGCCTTATTTACTTTCTTTTTTTTCTTTTGCCTAAGCTATGTCATCTGACTGAGCAACATGGCACCCTTGGGCGGGAAGGGGACAGCACATGCATGGTAGCATTCCCAAAGGCTTTCTTTGAAAGCTGGGGAAATGCTCCACACTGGCTCCGTTGGTGCCAACGTCACCCATATGTGAGGACTGATTCCTGCTGTCCCTGGAGAACACCTGTTGGAGGTGAGTAACTACACTTTTTCAAAACTGTATCTTAAGGAAAAAATGTCCACTGAAAAGGACGGCACTAATCTTTGCAGGTACTTTCTCTATATGATTTTCAAAGGGGTAGTGCGCCTATACATATCCTTTGAGAACTAGTGTCAAGCCTACAAATTTTGTTGTAAAAGGCATAGTTTTGAAAACTTACCAAGAAAGTAGCTACAGATTTCCGTGTAATACTGGTTTTCTTTATTGTAGGCATATGGTGTTCCCTGTAACATTTTGAATGTTAATGCTGTTCCCTGTAACAACTCTACAGTTCTCATTATGAATTCTATAGTTCTGTTATGTGTTCTTTGTACCTTGTTGGTTTAAATGTAAATCTCTTTGATCTGTTGAAAAGCATTATATAAGAATGAATAAATAAACATGGAGGTTTTTTCATATTTTGTCTTGTGCCCTGGTGACCACCTACTCTCTTCCGTTCCTAGAGCCACTATCAGCTCCAGCTGTGTCCTGGTGCAGACTGCCCGATGGTTATCCAGGTACAGGAGCCAAAAGCTCGCCGAGTTCAGTGCAATCGCTGCAATGAAGTGTTCTGGTAAGGCTAAGAACATTAGGTGGCCAGGTACATCTACTCATTGAAGCTTCCTTCTCATCGCTCAGACTCTAATAAGATTCTTGTCTGACATGCATTTCTTGAAAGGAGAGAAAGCTCCCTTACACCAGAAGCTTGCTGACTCGTTGCTGTTATCCTGGCACTGCTGTGAATGCTTGGTGCACTCTGACATTTTTGAATCACAGCATTAATAAAATATCTTTTATGGTTTTAACTGTCCTTGCCAAACTACCATTTGCACTAGTTTGGGCATAGGTTTTTAATATCTTGATTTGCTCAGGAAATGTTATTCAGGGCATGTTATCAGATACTGGTAGAGAGCAGGTAGCCAGCAAATAGGGCTGATGCTTGTTCCTGGAGCTCTGCATTTATTAAGTCATTTTTACATTACCTTTTAACTGGACTATGAAGCGCCAGGGTTCTCATGGCATTAGAGTTGCAGGAATCCTACTTGACTGAGCTGTGCATTTCAAAACCAGGAGCAACAGCAGCCTTTATCTCTTCAAGGGGGTGATATTCCTACAAATTATTGTCTTAAAACAAATGGGAAAACCAGATAAAACAAAGGAGGTTTTACATTTTCCTTTTCAGGATTTTAAGTCGTCTTTTAGTTGTGTTTAAAATGTTTGGCAACAAGGGACTTTTTTCTAAATTTGACATGAAGGCTTTAAAAAATGTTTACATGTAAAGATCTAAACAAAGCAGCATGAGTTCAGCTGGTACAGGCATTAAGTCACATAAATGGAGCAAGAGCATTGCTTTTGAGACAGAATTTGAGCTTATGGTGGTTTATCCAGTGTGACTTAATGCCATAGTTTCAGGAATTTCTGTAGTTTGATCCTTTAATTGTCAGAAATGCTGTGGATTTAACAAACCCTGAATGATTTTTTTTTCTTATATCCATAAAGTTTCAAGTGTCGTCAGATGTACCATGCCCCAACAGACTGTGCCACTATTCGAAAATGGCTCACAAAGTGTGCAGATGACTCAGAAACGGCAAACTATATTAGTGCACACACTAAAGACGTAAGCACCTCCTGTTTTCCTCTTCTCTGTAAGGGAGTGGTTTGGTATACCTTTTGGGAAGGGAGTGCTTCATTTTGCTTTTTATGGATCTGTAGTGTCATAGTTTAAATATTTGAAAAGTAGTATAGCCTTCAGAAATAGATACTGGCTTGACAGGGTCTGACTGTTAGCAAGGTCTTTATTAATTTCTCATAAGAGTCATTCACTGCAGATACATTGAATATTTGAGCACCTGCAGTTCTGCGGCTGCTTATCGCTGTCTGCTTCAGCCCTGCTTGTTCTTCAGCAATTTGACATCCTATAAGTGTAACCTGCTGAGAGCGCCCTCTATGGGGGTAAAGCAATTGACTTTCCCTGTTGGCTCAGTCCTGGTCTACTTTGAAGCAGCCTAATAGTTACTTCTTCTGGAATTCCGTATTCAATAATTCAAAGTTTTGCATGCTTTTCTGATATAATTTTTTCTGTATTGTATTTTAAATTATCACTCAAAAACAATGTTTTGTTGTTTTGGCAAAACAAAGCATACAGAATTTTGCGTAATTCAGACTTTTAGACTCAGAATTTTGTTTGCAGAATTCCAGCAGTGGTAAACGGTGCAGCACAGTGTGGTGGCTGCCTGTAAGTTGTTCACAATAGCAGAGGCCACGTTTCTCATTTTATTGACACTCTTACTTAAATGATCAAATACTGATTTTTATCCACATACTTTTCTTATCTGCCACCCGCTGATTTGAAATATACTTAGCAAGTGTTATAATAATTTTGCATGATTTTGTAAGTATTAGGAAAATAATTAGCAATTTTTTATTAGGAATAGCAAGTGCTGGATGTGACTGACAAGTGGTCCTATTTTCCTAGTGTCCCAAGTGCAATATCTGTATTGAGAAGAACGGAGGATGCAATCATATGGTGCGTACTCTTCTGGATAGCTCTGTTTTTGGACTATTAAGTTCTTCAGCGGATGGGCAAATTATTCATTTATCATATTTTTCTCTTACAGCAATGCTCCAAATGCAAACACGGTAAGTCGGCGATCTGGAATGTGGTGGGTTTTTTTCTTCCCCAGAGCTAAAATCTGGGGCTGTTTTCCTTAGCTTGCAGTAGCCTGCCAGATTGAATTCCTTTGACTGTAGCATAGCAGTCATGCAGAATGAGTTGACCACCTTGTGGCCAAACAATTAGTGCTCCATTAAATTGTCTGTGTTTACTTATCTAATTTGTCCATCTGCTCAGCCATAGTACTACAGCATTGATGCCTTCTGTTGCAGTTGCATTGCTCTGCTTCCAAAACTAGTCAGAGCCCTCTAACAATGTAGTATAGTGTTTTTCTAAACTAAAATCTGATCCTCTCTGTGGGTCACTAGAAAACGTAAAAGCAGATTGTAACATAACATACATACAAAGGAAAATCCAGAGCAAAAGACAAGAGAGCCAGGCTGTGATTTGTTTTAACCTACTAATATAGTAGATGACAGCAGATAACTACCAAAGTGACCTATATAGTCTGCCCAGAAGTCTGCCTCTATTTTAAACAGTGTATCTGTTTGAAGGAGCGGAGGAGTAGCCTAATAGTTAAAGCATTGGCTTAATAATGAAGAGACCAAGGTTTTGATTCCCACTAGCATTCCTTATGGCCTTGGGCAAATCACTTAACCCTCCATTGCCTTGGAGGAAAGGCCTGACAATCTACATCTGGTCACACTGCCAAGAAAACCCATGAGCTGCTGGGTTGCCAAGCGTCAGCATTGATGTGAAGGCACATTATTTATTAATTTCATAAGAAGAGCACCTGGAAATGTAGAATTTAGCATGTATTTGTAGCACTAAAGCTGTGTAAAAAGTTATCAAGTTCTGAGGCATCATATATAAAACAATGAACAAAAAAGGTTCTAAAGAGGCCTTCCAGCATAATCAAGTGAATAAGCTGAAATACTCTAAGTGGAGAAATGTCTGCTGTTTTGGGGCTCTGTTTGCTCTAAGAGAAGTCAGACTTCCCCCTTCAAAGCTTTTCAGAGAGCCAAATGTTCCATCAGTGACACCACTGGAAGATCAAATGACAACCAAAACAGAAAATTAACTTTTACTTTGACCCAGCAGTTTCCTCCTCCTCTTTCAATATGTTCAGCTCAATCAGAACCAGAGTTGGGATCTGGTGTCATGATACTTCATTTACAACTATCTGGGAATTTTTCTCATACTTTATATGCAGTCATGGACCCATCCTGCAACAACTAGGTGTCACCCTTTAGCAATAAGCATGCTTCCCTCTCCCTCAGAACGCTTTAAATATTGTCTGCACAGCATCCCCAGCTCCAGCTGACCCAGGGAGCAGAAAATCTGGCTTTGCAATCGAACCAGGAATATAGCACATGGCTGTGCACAGCACTTGCCACTATGCTGGCTCAGAATAGAACTTTATGTACAGCTTTTTCCCTTTGCAGGTGGACAGTACTATTTGAGCAATCTGCATCCCGTAGCATCCGTCATTATCATGGTTCAAATGTTTTCACTCCAGAATACAAAAATACAGTTTTTTGCTCAACTGAATCAAAAAGAGCAGCCAGAGGCAAGCCACTAGCAAGATGTTAAAAGATCCTCTGTACACATAAGTGACATGTTTGGTCCTTTCATTGCTATTCGCTTTGTGAATTAGTAGAAAAATAATGTTTAATTTTGGAGGAAGCACTTTTAAATTTAGAACTAATGCCATCCACTGACTTTCCTAATTCGCATCTATGGCATTCCTCCCTGATGTGGTAGGTGTGCAATAGTCTGCTGAATGTCCAGATCTTTCCTCTTGTTGCTGCTCTTTGCTTATGTCATTCGGTTTTGTTTTGGGGGGGTGGGGTTGTCCAGACTTCTGCTGGATGTGTCTGGGAGACTGGAAGACTCATGGCAGTGAGTACTACGAATGCAGTCGGTACAAAGAGAATCCAGACATCGTAAACCAGAGCCAGCAGGCACAGGCCAGGGAAGCTCTGAAGAAGTACTTGTTCTACTTTGAGCGGGTAGGAGATGTCATCACCACCTCCCTGCACCCTTCCTGGCTAGAGAGCTATATTCTATGAAATCTATCTAGGCGCATTACCTTCTGGGGCCAAGATTAGACTGTATCTTCAAGTGAAATGTTATACCTTGTAGCCTCAGCCAGACTTGATTTAAAAATACACTTTTTATAAACATGCTGGTTGTATTTACTGAGAATCTGTCATGTGACCAGCTGTTGACCTGAACTGTGATTGCAGTGAAGTTATTTAAGCTGTATCACAACGCAGTGTTTTCTCTTGTTGCACTGCAGAAGCTGAAAGTATTACCATGATTATCAGTGTAATAGACTTGGGGGGAAATAAAGTTTCTAGAGAGACCTTCTAAAGGAGTATTACATGATTTTGTATTATAAAATCACATCCATTATAGGCCTTTAAAATATATACCTGTGAACAAACTAAGCTATTTGCAAAGCATATTGCATGGCTGTATTGAGATTCTGTTTAGTACACACACAAAGGAAGAATGCTGACGCTGACAATTAAATTGTTGGCCATATGGAATATCAATCTGCTTAAGAATTGAAAACAAAACCTGTTTTTCTTGTGATATGTCTGAGTCTGCTTTAATGTATGGTGACAGGCTGTCCTGAGAGAACTTGGTGAGAGGCTAGGATGTGCTGTATTTAACATTCCTAGGCGTTCCTCCAGTCCGGTCCCTTAACTTCTGGGTTGTGCTCCTCTACCAGCAGCCTTGGAGACTGAGCTCTTCAATTTTTTTTCCACCTGATGATCCTCCAGTATAAATATCACTGGCTCCACCCATCAGATCCAGTTTAGCTCAGTCTCCAAAGCAGCTGGAAGGAGTACTAAGCCAGTGGGAGGCTTAGTGGAGAGGTCTAGGAAGTTTCTCTGATTATTCTTTATTTCTCCTTTTGGATAGGCACCTTTGTGCTGGTTTTGTTTTTTGGGGGTGAGTGTAGGTGATTCTTCGGCTTTGGCGAGAGAGATCCTTCCCCTCCCTCTTCTCCCTTCTCTGTGGCTGAGGATTGAGTACAGGCGAAAACGTTCAGCGGTGCCTCTCGAGACGTCGGGAGCAGGAGCGGCGGCGAGAGGCAGTGGAGTTCGGGCTGAGCAGGGTCGGGCGTTTCTTATCCCCGGCCCGCCCGAGTTGAGACCGAGCACATGGCAGGGATCTGCTGGCACGCCGGAGCTCAGCGGCGCAGGAAGGAGGTGGCTGAGTGGGACGGAGGACTGCGTTTCCTATCCCTGGCCTGTCCGTGCCGAAGCCCAAGTGGAGGCCGAGCACGTGGCAGGGAACTGATCGGCGCGCCGGAGCTCAGCGGCACAGGAAGGAGGCGGGTGAGTAGAGTGGAGGACCGCGTGGCACTGCACCGCGGTACCGCTTGCCCGTTTCAACTTCGCTGGAGGATCCTCGCTGGCTAGGAAGGCAGCGCCAGAGGTACGGGTCCATTTGGAAGGGGGAGGGGATCGCCCTGGTAGTTTTGTTTGCGCGCGCGTTTTTGGCGCGCAGGAGAGCGTGCCGCTTTTCGGGCTGCTCTCTGAGGGGCTCCGAGAGGGTTCCCTTTGTTAGCTGCCTTGTTAATTGCTTAAAAAATATATATATATAAACACGAGATCCCTCTTTGTTGTTTCTCTTGGTACAAGGAAGCCAGGACCAGTATGCCAGCCAGGCCGCAGTGCTTAGTGTGTGGTGCTAAGCGTGGGGCAGTATCGGCGGCAGGCATTTGCAGGGGGTGTGCTATGGAGGCCGCCTCGGTGGAATAGGACATCCAGGCTTCCTTGGCTCTGGTAGCATCAGAGGGCACTCCTCAGAATTCAGGGGAGGTAGTGTCCCAAATGGGGCCAGAGGGTCTTTTGGCCCCGGCTGTGGAGCGGCAGGCTGCTATGCTGCCTATTCCCGGTCCCTCCTCATTGCCGGCCGGGCAGGAGGGGATGGGCCTGGGTGATTTCTCTCCAGAGTTCGTGCTGCTTCTGCATAAAGCTTTTTGCCTCAGGAAGCAGGAGCAGAAGCAGTGCGCAGGGGACGGCCCTTCCAAGAGAGGCTTGGACCTCGGTGAGGGGAGCCCTGTTGTACCGCCGAAGCGGCATAGGATGTCTGAGGACGCGTCACCTCCCCTCTCTGTGGTCGAGGAGCGGGAGACGGAGTTGTCTGAGCCGGATTTAGGAGAGGAAGAGGAAGAAGGCGAGATTCAGGAGGAACAGAGAACCCGCATTGTTTGGGTGTTTTGCCGGGAGGAGTTACCGGCTTTGATTTCGGAATCCCTAAAGGCTCTCAATATGGCTCAGAGTGGGTCGGTGGAGGAGGAGGTCCTCGAAGATCCGCTTATTCAGGCGGTTAGGACGACCCAGAAAGTTTTCCCAGTGCACCGGGTGGTGAGGCAGATGATCCAGGAGGAATGGGATCAGCCGGATTCGGCCCTGAGGGGTGTGCGGTCTATGGCCCGTTTGTACCCGTTGCCGGATCAGGACAGGGAGCTATTGAGATCGCCGAAAGTGGATGCGGCGGTATCAGCAGTTACCAAGAAGACCGCGATCCCGGTGGAAGGCAGTGCGGCTCTGCGGGATGCGCAGGACTGAAAATTGGACACGCTGTTGAAACAGGCCTTTGACATCAGTGCCCTGGCCCTCCAGGCTTCGGTGTGTAGTGCCTGGGCGGCACGCGCTTGTCTGCGGTGGTCGCAACAGCTCCAGCCGTCGGGCAACTCTGCTCGTACTTCGCAGGGAGAAGCAAGCAAAATTGAATCAGGGGCAGCTTACTTGGCGGACAGCCAGTATGACCTGGTTTGTAGCTTATCTAAGAGCATGGCGTCGGTGGTCGTGGCTCGGCGTTATCTGTGGTTACGCAGTTGGGCTGCGGATGGTTCCTCTAAGTCTCGTCGTAGTAAGTTGCCGTTCAAGGGTAAGCTACTGTTTGGCGAAGACTTGGACAAGTTGGTGAAGGAATTGGGAGAGTCTAAGGGGGGCAGACTCCCTGAGGACCGTCAGAAGCAGTCTCGGTCTTCTACTTCCGCCAGGACTCAGCAGCGGGAATCCCGCAAGTTTCGGGCGTCACGGTATGACCCTTTTCAGAGAGGACGTGTTCACTCGCGTGGTCAGGGGTTTCGGGGGGCCGGAAGGGGTTTTGGCGCCGCCTCCTCGTCCGCGGGTCCGAGAAAGTCACAGTGAAGTGAGGGGGGCCCAAACGGGGGTGCTGCCAATAGGAGGTCGTTTGAGGCGGTTTCTGCCCGTTTGGACCCGGGTCACGTCCGACCAGTGGGTGCTGGAGGTTATTCGGGAGGGGTATGCTCTCGAATTCTCAAGCGCCGTCTCTCCAGCATTCATCCGTTCCCCTTGCAGGGCCGCAGCGAAGAGGGCAGCAGTAGAGGTAACTCTGGACAGGCTGCTGGAGTTGGAAGCGGTGGTGCCGGTGCCCAGCGACCAGTGCGGGTGCGGTCGGTACTCCATTTATTTCGTGGTGCCCAAAAAGGAAGGCACTTTCTGTCCAATTCTCGACTTAAAGCGCGTCAATCGCTGTCTCAGAGTTCCGCATTTTCGGATGGAAACCCTGCGGTCCGTAATAGTAGCAGTCCGGCAGGGGGAATTTTTGACATCTCTCGACCTGACAGAGGCCTATTTGCATATTCCGATCCGGGAGTCTCATCAGCAGTACCTGCGGTTTGCTATGCCACGGGGACATTTTCAGTTCCAAGCTCTGCCCTTTGGCCTGGCGACGGCGCCACGTACCTTCACCAAGGTGATGGTGGTGGTGGCGGCGGCGTTACGCAAGGAAGGGATCCTTGTCCATCCCTACCTCGACGACTGGTTGATTCGAGCCAAGTCCGAGGAGGAGAGTCGGATGGTCACGGACAGAGTAGTTGGTTTTCTACAGAGTCTGGGATGGGTGATCAACCGGGAGAAGAGCAGGCTGGTTCCATCCCAGGTGATAGAGTATCTCGGTGCCAGTTTCGACACAAGGGAAGGAAAGGTGTTCCTTACGGTTCAGCGGGCAGATGCGCTGCGGCGGCTGGTTCGTCAGTTCCAGGCGAGGCAGTCGCCCACGGCGTGGCATTACCTGCAGGTCCTAGGGACGATGGCGGCGTCGATCGAGATGGTTCCGTGGGCAAGAGCCCACATGCGTCCCCTTCAGCGGGCTCTCCTCCGTCGGTGGTCGCATCAGAGTCAGCCCCTGTCGATGCGGCTCCCCATGACGCAGGAAGCGAGGGGAATCCCTGCGGTGGTGGCTCCGGGCGGGTACCTTGGAAAGGGGTATGCCCTTGGAAGTACCGAAGTGGTTACCGTTGACTACGGATGCCAGCTTATCGGGCTGGGGGGGCGCATTGCGAGGGGCACTTCGCACAGGGCATTTGGACTCCGGAGGAGGCGCTGTGGTCCATCAACAGGCTGGAATTGCGAGCGGTAGTTCTGGCGCTTTGGGCCTTCGAGCAGTGGGTTTGCCAACAGGCGGTCCGGGTGTTTTCGGACAGTGACCACGGTGCCCTATATCAACCGGCAGGGCGGCACAAGCAGCGCTCCCTTGGAAGAAGAGGCAACGAAGCTGTTGGATTGGGCAGAAACTCATTTGGTGGCCTTGTCGGCGCAGCATGTGGCCGGAGTGGAGAACGTGGAAGTGGACTTCCTGAGCAGACGCAGAGTGGATCCCGGTGAGTGGGAGCTCTGTCCACAGGTGTTCGAGCTAGTGGTCCGTCGGTGGGGCCGGCCCATCATGGATCTGATGGCGCGGTTCCAGTCGGCCATGGTCAGCCGCTTCTTCAGCAGAAGGAGGGAGCGGATGTCGGAGGGCCTCGATGCTCTGGTCCAGAGATGGCCCACGGAGGGGCTGCTTTATGTGTTTCCTCCATGTTTATTGTTGTTTAGTACACATTTGTTATACCGCCCCCCATAACATCGGGGCGGTTTACAAAACAACATCAAGAAAAAAGAGGAAATTACAATAAATGATAGAGCAAGAGGTAAGTAAGGACAGAAGGGTTAAGAGAGTAGAGTAATAAGAGTGAACACTTAAGACTCAGGGGGGGAAGGCTAGGGAGAACAGATGTGTTTTAAGGAGGGAACGGAATTTGGAGTAGGATTCTTCTGTACGGAGGGCGGTGGGCAGGGAGTTCCAGAGAGATGGGGCTAAGTAGAAAAATGCTGCTTTCCTAGTCGATTGTAAGTGAGCTTTGGAGGGTGCTGGGAGGTGAAGGCGATTGATGTGAATGGACCTAAGACTGCGTGAGGGGGTATGGTAAGTGAGTAGGTCGGATAGGTAGGTAGGGGTAGATAGATAAATGGCTCTGTGGGTTAAAGTGAGAACCTTGAAGGAGATCCGGAAATCAATTGGCAGCCAGTGTAGATGATGTAATAAAGGGGTGATATGATCACGGGGGGAGGCATGTAAGATCATGCGAGCAGGGGTATTCTGAATTAATTGCAAACGGCGTTTTTGATAGTCAGACGGAACGCCGTTGGTGGTTTCTTTAAATAGAGTGCCAGGTGCAGGGCACAAGCGTAATCGCACGGGCGGATCTCTTACGCCAGGGTCCATTGCGGATGCCGCAGGTGGATCATTTCTCGCTTACGGCCTGGCTATTGAAAGGGTGCGGCTGCTTAAGCGAGGTTATTCGGGAGCAGTGATTGCCACCTTGCTGAGAGCGCGGAAGCGTTCTACTTGCCTGTCCTATGTTAGGACTTGGCGCATCTTTGAGAGTTGGTGCACCGAGCGGAAGATTCGTCCCTTGGGGGTCTCAGTGCCTCAGGTTCTAGAATTCTTGCAGGCAGGGTTGGAGAAGGGGCTGGCGGCCAGTTCTCTTCGGGTTCAGGTAGGGCCATATCCTGCTATAGAGGCAAGATCAAGGGGAAGGCGCTGGGGCAGCATCCAGACGTAGCTAGATTCCTAAAGGTGGTCAGACGCTTGAGACCGCAGAGAGTGGTGTCTGTCCCTCCCTGGGATCTTAATCTGGTGTTGAATGTCCTAGTGGGCGAACCTTACGAGCCGGTTAAGCGTTCCTCTTTGAAGGATTTGACCCTCAAGACGGTGTTCCTGGTGGCCATTTGCTCGGCGAGGTGAGTTTCGGAACTCCAGGCGTTGTCTTGTCGCCCCCCCTTTCTGTCGTTCTTTAAGGAGAAGGTGGTTTTGCGGACGGTTCTGTCGTTTCTGCCGAAGGTGGTTTCGCCGTTTCATGTGAATCAGTCGATTTCCCTTCCCTCCTTCCGGGGGGGTGGGGAAAGGGGCTGAGGAGTTGCTTCTACACCGGCTGGATGTGAAGAGAATTTTGGAACATTATGTTCGACGGACGGCGTCATTCCGATGGTCGGAGCGTCTGTGGTGTTTGGTGGTCCGCGCAAGGGCGAGGCGGCGGCTAGGGGTTCTATTTCCAGGTGGATCAGGGAAGCCATTGCCAGTGCATACATTCAGAAGGGTAAGCCGGTCCCGATTGGGTTCAGGGCACATTCAACCAGGGGCATGGCTACCTTGTGGGCGGAGTTCAGCTTAGTTCCGCCCAGGGAGATTTGTAGGGCGGCGACTTGGTCGTCGTTGCATACCTTCGCTAAGTTCTATCGGTTGGATGTTCTGGCCGCGGCAGATGCAGAGTTTGGGTCGGCGGTGCTTCAGTCTGCTCTGTCCGGGCCCTCCCGGAGGTGAACTGCTCTGTTACTTCCCAGAAGTTAAGGGACCGGACTGGAGGAACGCCTAGGAAAGAGTAATTAGACCTTACCTGCTAATTAGCGTTCCTGTAGAGACTCCAGTCTGGTCCCTGATCCCGCCCAGTTGGGTCAGATCGTCCCGAAGCTTGGGGTGGGTCACGGAAGATTCCGCCTTTGTTGTTCAGGTACGGTGGTGCTGGAGGTTCGCCTGCCAGTGTCAATATGCCGTAGGCATGGGCCTCTTGAACTTACGGGTAAGTTCAGGTTAGGGTCTCCTTCTCTATCTTTCTCTTGGGGGATGTGGGATGCAGATCTTTCTCTCCAAGGAATCCGGGGAGTGGGGCCCTTGAGAGGCCATTCAGGAGTACGCTTCTATATCTTCTGGTTGGGGTTTAGTGTACAGTTGCGGTTCTGTTGTGGGCTTCATTTTGGTTCGTTGTTTTTTATTATCTCTCCATTAAGTTGCTTTGGTCGGACCACAGTCTTCTCAGTTTCAATATATCCATTAATGCATTCCACAAAAGCCGAAAGTCCCCTAACACATCTGGATCCCACTCAACCCGCTTTAGACCACTTAACCAGAGCATAGTCCTAGAGAATCTCAGACCTCTCATGGCCATCACAACCATGGACTTAGATGATCTCATATCCAAATGGGATGAAAACCTGAGAGCTGCCTCCTGCCCATCACTCACCGAAAAGAAAATTCGAAAACGTGAACATACTCCATGGTTCTCCACAGACCTTCGTTCATCCCTCCACCATTTACGCAAACTCGAGCGACAGTGGCGACGAACTCACTCCCCCGAGGCGCTGGTAGCATACAGCTCATACCTATCTACCCACCGAGCAAAGATAGCACAGAGCAGGAAAACTTACCACTCAGGATTAATAAAACGCTCCATCAACAAACCACATGCTTTGTTCAGCATAGTAAAGTCCATAACAGGTGAACCGGTATCAGCTCAACCTCCCATGCCGCAGCCGCAGGACTACGCAAACTACCTGCAGTCAAAGATGATAAAAACCAACACAGACATAAATGTCAATAACGCCCCCACTTCACTTAAGACATCCCATGCTATGCCACTTCACAACTTCTCCACTGTATCAAATAGCGAGGTTGTGAACATTATTGCCTCAATCAACCCCAGTACAGCTCCTAATGACCCGTGTCCAGCCAGCTGGATCAAGGACATGCGACATGACCTCAGTCAAATATTGAGCAAAATACTGAACCAGTCTTTCTCATCAGGTTCATTCCCACAGAGCCTAAAACACACTTCCATCAAGCCCCTACTGAAGAATAATAGACTGGATCCATCCAAGGTTGATTCCTTCAGACCTATCTCGAGCATCCCTCAGCTTGCAAAAATCATTGAGAAGGCCGCCCAACAACAAATCCAACATCATATTGACACTGAAGCACCACTAGATCCATCGCAACATGGCTTCAGGGAAGCACATGGAGTTGACACAGTCCTTACAACACTATTCAATGTTCTAGTGACAGGAATAAACAACATACAACAGGGTTTCGTCCTCATCTTCCTGGACATCTCCGCTGCTTTCGACTCTGTGAGTCATGATATACTCCTACAACGCTTGAAAGATAAGGGGATTCAAAGCACAGCACTCGAGTGGTGTAAATCCTACCTATCTAACAGGTGGCAACAAGTAAAAACAGGCCACGCATCCTCAGAACCATTCCTGCAATCACAGGGTGTACCTCAAGGATCGTCCTTATCGGCACTAATGTTTAATATCTACATGCAGCCGATATGTGACTTGATCAGATCCTTTAATGTACAATGTCTCGCTTACGCAGACGACATCCTCCTATATATGCCGTTCACAATTGAACATCCAGTATTCTCCCCAATAATCAAATGTTTTGAGGCTGTAGCTGAATGGTTGCTATCACAAAACCTTCGGATAAACCACAGCAAAACCGACGTTCTTTTTGTCACAAGGAACCGTAAGTTCATACCGCCTCCATCACTACGCGTCAACAACATAGAGTTGAAATCAAAAGCTACCATCCGTTACCTCGGCATCACATTGGATCAGCACTTGGATATGACAACTCATATCAAGAACATCACAAAAAACGTATATTATAAGATCAAATCGCTACATCACCTCCGCTCCCTACTAGAACCCACAGACTTCCGAACAACCTTCCAAGCATTAGTCCTCCCACACCTGGATTTTGCCAACATCATCCTACATGGCCTCCCTCAATCAACGTTAAACCCGCTCCGCCTAGCCATGAATACAGCCGCCAGAGTCCTCTCCGGCTCATCAAGATCTGACCATATAACACCCATCATGAAAGAACTGCATTGGTTACCATTACATGCCAGAATCCAGTATAAGTCTTTAGTCCTTACTTTCAAGGCACTAAATAACTATCCCCCTACACCAATCAGCAAGCTTATCCATGGCACCCTGGAAAACAGAAAAAGGAGAACCACATCAATGAACACCTTAATTGTCCCGAAGATAATAACGAAGTGTACTAAGGCCACCTCCAACAGGGCCTTCTCCTTATTTGCTCCTCTAAACTGGAATGCACTACCTCACGAAATCCGTGCTATCAAAAACCTAATCCTATTCAGAAAAACATTGAAATACCACCTGTTTACAAAATGCTACCCAGAAGTCAACCTAGTCACTAACAAAACCACCACCTCAATACAACCTGAAAAGGGCTAGCAGGTCAACCTTTCTCTCTAGTCTTATTAGTGAACCACATTGCAACATCCAATCGAGTTTGATATTACTGTATATACCATTGTTATTCTGTACATAGTTCCCCCGGTTGTCCTATTATTGAATTTCCCTGTTCAATGTAAAACTCAATGTTACCTGTATGCATTGTAGTATGTTCTTGTTCTATTGTACACCGCACTGATTATAATAGCGCGGTATAAAAGAATTGTTAAATAAATAAATAAATAAATAAATAGTATGCTGGATCTGATGGGTGGAGCCAGTGATATTTATACTGGAGGATCATCAGGTGGAAAAAAATTTGAAGAGCTCAGTCTCCAAGGCTGCTGGTAGAGGAGCACAACCCAGAAGTTAAGGGACTGGACTGGAGTCTCTACAGGAACGCTAATTAGCAGGTAAGGTCTAATTACTCTTTTTGTTAGATCCAGTATCTGTGCTATTATTCCGTATAGAAGTAAGCATTTTACTCTGTTCAATAGCGAAAAAATTGGAAAATTGACTTGTCCGGTGAGAAAATTGCCTTTATAAAATAAAATATTTCAACCTTGGTTGAATGTGTTCAACAGAAGGAATTTTAAAATGCTACAGCAGAAATCTTCTTTTCATCCCATCTCTCTTGCAAACTGTGCAGAATTCTTGCAATAGTTATTGATCTTGCAGGAAATTGGAGATTGCTTAGCTTTTGATTTGACCAGTATACAAATTGTCAAACATTGCAGCATGTGAGCTTATGGGCGTCCTTCAGATGTAACCTATTAAGATGACTTCATTTTGGAGACTGCAGAGCCCTGTAGAGAAGCTCTCTACATTGCACTTTTGTAGAGCTAATTCCTGTAGAAAGGAGGACTGTGCTTTTAAAATGTTACAGATAGTGATTACATCTGTACACCTTTAGCATGCAGAGTCAGAATTTCTTAAATTGATATTTGATGATAAGCTATACATGTTATAGATTCTCCCTTGCTTTCTCTCCTATCTCCTTATTTATCTGGTCCCTCTTTCTCATCCCAGCGTCCTAAATGGATGCCACAAATGTGTGAGCAATGAGAACCTTTTCTGCATGTTGCCAGAATTCTAACCTTAAAGGAACTTGATGTGCTAGACAGAGAAAAAAAATGAGGTCCTTCTTCTCTGACCTATACCATGTCCACTGAAGATTGTAGGAGAAACGAGTTGCATATGTTTGATTCTTTCTTCCATTTTCTTTGTTTTCTTCTGTAGTGGGAGAACCATAATAAAAGCTTACAGCTAGAGGCACAGACATATCAGCGAATTCAAGAAAAGATTCAGGAGAGGGTAATGAACAACTTGGGGACATGGATAGACTGGCAGTACCTCCAAAATGCTGCAAAACTACTTGCTAAGGTATGTACAGCCAACATACCTAGCCTCATATCCGTTAGCTTAATTTGTTAATGCCTTTATATCTGAAAAACTAGAAAATTACTATTCTAATTTATCCCTCCTGTCCTGTCCAGACATGCGGGGTGTCTCCCCCCACCAGCAGCTGGAGACTGAGTATGACAAGCACTATTAGATGTTCTCCAGGACCAAGCAGGAAGTCAGTCCTCACATATGGGTGACGTCGGCGCCGACGGAGCCCCCGTGCGGAGCATTTCCCCAGCTTTCAAAGAAAGCCTTTGGGAATGCAGCACGCCTGCGCGGTCCCCTTCCCGCCCAAGGGTGCCATCTTGCTCAGTCTTTCTTTTTCCACGGAGCCCGATGGACATGAGTTCGTGTCACCCGGGAAAAAGTTGATTTTTTTTCTGCGATTTTTGCGTTGTCTTATTTGGTTCGACGCCGGTTCCCCTTCCCGCCTGCGCTCGGTACACCAGTATCGAGTCCGGACTTGTGATTTTCGGTTTTTGTCTTTCGTGACTAGAGTTCGCACTCTTTGTGTTTTCACTGGCAGCCCGGTCTTTTGACCTTGCAGGGGCCCTTTTTCCCCCGATGACTGCTAGCGGGTTCAAAAAGTGTGATTGGTGCAAGAAACTTATCTCTCTCACCGACACACATGACTGCTGCCTCTGATGCCTCGGGCCCGACCATGACCTGCTGGCCTGTGGCTCGTGTGGCAAAATGTCATCGAAGGCGCTTTGGAGCCGTCAGCATCAACGTGAGAGAATTTTCTCTGACTCTGCGTCTGGCTGGGCCCGGTCTTCCTCAGAGGCTTCGACATCTCAGGAGTCCGACCCCGAGCGCCGTCGGGGTTCCTCTGAAAGGGGGTCTCCATCCTGGGAGCACCAAAGGAAGAAAAAGCTCGCAAGGGCGGCGTTGGTGGAGGCTCCTGGTTCCTCGAGGGCCAGGTCGCTTAGTCCTGACCGCCGCCCCGGGCTCTCGGAGTCGAAGAGGCCTTCCAAGCTACCTTGTGTGGAGCCGGAGTCCCCGAGTCATGTAAGTGCAGTTATCCTCGTAGACTCTCCGGGGGAGCCGACGTCGGGCCCGACGCCATTGGGGCCCGAGTCGGAGGCTGCTGAGTCTCCTGAGCTTGGACTCAGGTTGACGGCCTTGGAGAGCAGCTTGGCTGCCTTCATGGAACAGCAGTGGGTGTTGATCGCCGGTCTGACCAGTGCATCTGCCCCGACCACCGGGACCTCAACGTCTAAGTCGACCCCGGAGACCGAGCCGATCCTCGAGTCAAAGTCTCGAATCGATCCTCGGTCAAGATCCCCCTCGACCCCCCCCCCCCCCTTGCGGGGCCGAGGTCGTCGGGGCGGGTGGCACCGAGGCCCACACGGCCGGAGCTGCTCGATTCCTCCAAAGATTGACACTCTCCAGTCGAAGGCCTTCTTGTGCCCAAGGACCGAGCTGATCGTCTCAGATCTCTAGCTCGGGACATGCCGCACCGTCCCTTGGTGCCTGCCCCGCTTTTTCTGCACCTCCTTGGGCACATGGTCTCCACGGTCCACATCACCCCAGGCGCCCATCTCCACATGAGGACATCGCCTCAGAGACAGAGTTTCGGTGACCTGCCAGTTGGCGGACTCCTTGGTCTGGTGGCAGTCGCCCCAGCATCTCGAAGCGGTCCATGCCTTTTCAGGCCCCGAGCCACTCGAGGATCCTCACCACAGATGCCTCCCTGCTCAGCTGGGGAGCCCATTACGGAGATCTCCGCACTCAGGGCAACTGGTCGCCAGACAAGAGCACCCAGCAGATCAACCTCCTGGAGCTCCAAGCCATAACCTAACCCTGAAGGTCTTCTGTCACCACCTGAGTCACCGGTGATGGTCCAGATAGACAATCAGGTGGCGATGTTCTACATGATTAAACAGGGGGCACGGGGTCTCGTACCCTTTGTCAGGAGGCACTGCTCCTCTGCTCGTACGCAATCCAACAGGTTATCCTCCTGCGGGCAGTGTACCTGCCAGGCCAGGACAACAGGCTGACCGACAGCAGAGTTCTCCAGCCACATGAGTGGCAGCTGGACCCAGGGTAGCCAGTCGATTTTTCCAGCTTTGGGAGAAACCCGTGATGGACCTGTTCACCAGTCCGAACAACTTTCAGTTGCCCCGTTTCTGCTCCCCTGGCAGGCCCCACCCCTCCAGGGTGGCTGCAGACACATTCCTAGTCTCATGGTCGGAAGGTCTCATGTATACCTTCCCTCCAATGCCGCTGATCGCCAAGACCTTGTTCAGGACCCTCTGCGACAGGGCCTCGCTTATCCTGATAGCTTCTCAGTGGCTCAGGCAGCTGTGGTTCCCACTGGTTCTGCAGTTGATAGTGGAGGCCCCCATCCCCTTGGGGACCGCCCCAGGACTACTTTCTCAGGAGGGGGGCTCTCTCCACCCCAAACTGGGGTCCTTCTCGTTGACAGCGTGACTGCTGAGAGGGTGACCTTGGCCCCTCTCAACCTTCTAGCTGAGATGGAGGACATTCTCCTGGCCTCTCGCAAGACCTTTACTAGGAAGGTTTACACCCTCAAATGGTGCAGGTTCTCTGCTTGGTGCGCAAATGCAGGGCTGATCCTTTCTCCTGCCTGGTGGCTCTGGTGTTACAGTACCTTCTCCACCTCTCTGTCCGGGCTCAAGTCTAACTCCATCCAAGTGCACCTGAGTTCCCTGGTGGATGGTAAGCCCGTCTCAGTCCAACCGTTGGTAACCCGTTTCCTGCGGGGCCTGCTCTTATCAAAACCCCCAGTTTTGCCCTCCGGCAACCGAATGGAATCTCAACGTTGTGTTGGGGCAGCTCACTCACCCGCCCTTCGAGCCTCTGGCTACTTGCCACTTTCGCTACCTCTCTTGGAAGATGGTTTTCCTAGATGCGCTCACCTCCGCTCGCAGAGTTAGTGAGCTCCAAGACCTTATGGCAGAGGCGCCTTATACCAGGTTCTACAAGAACAGAGTGGTGCTTCACACACACCCCAAATTCCTGCCAAAGGTCGTGTTGCCCTTCCATCTTAACCAGGAAATGGTACTTCCTGCCTTCTTTCCAAGACCCCACTCCAGTCAGGCGGAGACGGTCCTTCAACACCTTGGACTGTAAGAGGGCTTCGTTCTTCTATATCCAATGCACTCAGGGCCACCGCAAAGCTGCTCAGCTTTTCATCTCCTACGACCCCAGTAGACTGGGGGAGGCAGTGACCAAGCATACGCTGTCCACATGGGTGGCGGACTGTATCGCCCTTGCTTATGAGCAGGCAAGGATCCCGCTGGAGGGTTGCATCACGGCGCACCATGTCAGAGCCACAGCAGCTTCGGTAGCAAACTCGTGCTCTGTCCTTATGGTGGACATCTGCCGGGCTGCCATCTGGTCTTCAGTCCATACCTTCACAGCCCATTACTGCCTGGAAAGAGTTCCTTCGGGAAGTGCCTTAGGCCAGGCTGTGCTCCGTACCCTTTTTGGGGTCTAGGCAACGCCTACTCTCCAACCCTTCTGTGTTCAGGCTACGAGAGTGCTGTTTCATCTGACATAGGGGTTCTACTGTGGTCTGTTTACACGGACTCAATTGCTGCTGCTTGCAGCTCCCCTTGCGGGAGCCCTGATTTTGCTATGACCTTTCGGTAGCCTGTAGCTGGGGAGTTCCATATGTGAGGACTGACTTCCTGCTTGTTCCCGGAGAAAGCATAGTTACTCACCTATAACAAGTGTTCTCCGGGGACAGCAGGAATCGGTCCTCACAACCCTTCCTCCTCCCCTTGGAGTTGCTCCTGTACCATCTTTTATTTTTGCCGTTTTCTAGCTATGTCATCTGACTGAGCAGGATGGCACCCTTGGGCAAAAAGGGGACCACATATGCGTTGTGGCATCTCCCAAAGATTTTCTTTGAAAGCTGGAGGGATGCTTCTGTGAGGGCTCCATCAGTGCTGACGTCACCCATATATGAGGACTGATTCCTGCTGTCCCTGGAGAACACCTGTTAGTCGAGTAACTACGCTTTCTACGGCTCGGGCAGCCTCAGCGGAGGACTTGCCTGCAGCGGGGGAGACCTTTTCCTCTGCAGAGCTGCTGAATTTGCCACTCACAGAGCCCATGGTTTCAGCAGGAAACTCCACCATCTTGGACAAGCCCGGAACTCCAACTTACTCAGTCAGGAGCAGCCCAGAGGCCCTGACTCAGCTCTCAGAGGATGGTGGTGTCCTGGCAGTGCCCACGCCAATGCTTCTGTGGCTCCTTTTTCACTGGATTTTGTTTTGCTTCTCCACTAAGCCTATTGCTTGAAACAAGGCTGGGGAGCAAAACATGGGCACAGGGGGTACACAAAGGAGGGCGGATCCTGTCCTGTGGTCATCTCAAGAGGGGATGACAGTGCTGGCACCTAAGAATGGCCATTTGGATGTGGAGCTGTGGCAGGTACAGACTTCCCTGCATTCTTAGGGCTCTCAGGAGCCCCTTAGTGCCCTGGACCAAGACAGGGGCAGTGGAGCTGGAAGAGGGGGAGATCCCTCCGGGGGAAGGACCCCAGTGTCGTCAGGGTTTTTCGCAGAGAGGAGCTGTCTGTGTTGATTGCGCAGTCATTGGCTGCACTAAATATTAAATATGACCCTGTGCCTGCTGATGAAACCTTGGAGAATCCCCTCTTGCACGGGATCAGTCCACACAGATGGCCTTTCCGGTCTACAGGGCTGTTAAGAAGATGATCGATGTTGAATGGGAGTCTCCGGAGGCTGGCAGGAGGGGCACTTGCATTATGTCGCATCTATACCCCCTGCCAGCTGAAGAAAGAGGGTTTCTTAAGCTCCCTAAGGTGGACACCCTGGTGTTGGCAGTCACCAAGTAAACCAGTATCCCAGTGGAGAGTAGTGCAGACCTACAGGACCTCCAGGATAAGAAACTTGAAACCCTGCTGAAGCAGTCCGTCGAGATTAAATGCCATGATGCTGTAGGCCTTCATCTGTGGGGCATACGTGGCTACAGTCTGCTTAAGCTAGACTCAGTCTTCTGGACTCTGGCCTCCACCCAGGCTAGACAAGGCAGGAAGGCATGATGCTGGAATCTGGGTCCTTATACTTGGCAGACACCTTCTATGACATGGTTCGGGCATAAGCCAAGAGCATGGAATCTGTCGTCACTGCCAGGCATTTGCTGTGGTTGAGGAATTGGTCAGTGGATGTATCATCCAAGATGCACCTCAGCTGGCTACTCTTCAAGAGGAAACTTCTCTTTGGAAGGCGTTGGAGAAACTCGTAAAGGACCTGGATGCCAGAGAATAAGGTCCAGGGGTCTAAGTTGGTGGACCTGCGAGAGGCAACCCTGAGACTTTCAGCATTTTCACGCAGCCCGTTTTGGGTCCTATCAAAGGGGCCACTTCAATAGCAGGAGACAGTTCTTTCATGGGGGTCAGGGAACCGGCTGGGGTTTCTATGCCATTACCTCTGCAAGTTCCAAAAAGCCACAGTGAAGTGGTGAGGGGGAGCCCAATTGGAGTTGGTGCCAGTGGAGAGTTGGCACAGAGGTTTTACCCCAATGAGGTCCAAGTTACATCTGACCAGTGAGTATAGAAAGGTTATGCTCTAGAGTTGGTGCACCCTATTTCAAACGCCTTCATGCCCTCCCCCTGCAGGGCTCTGAACAAGTGACAGGTGGCCCAAGATACCCTCCAGTGGCTCTTGCATCTGTAGGCGGGGATGGAGGTACATCCTGCTGAGAGCGGTCAGGGATGTTACTCTGTTTACTTCATAGTGCCCAAGAAGAAGGGCTTTAACTTCAGTGGTGAGCAAATTATTGGAAACGCTACTGAAAGAGAAAATGAGGTTTCTGGAGTCCAGCAGCATACAGGATCCGAGGCAGCATGGATTCACCAGAGGCAGGTCTTGTCAGACAAATTTGATTATTTTTGACTGGGTGACCAGGGAGTTGGACTGAGGGAGAGCCCTAGATGTGGTGTATTTAGATTTCAGTGAAGCCTTTGACACTGTTCCTCATGGGTGACTTATAAACAAACTGAGCACCCTAGGGATGGACCCTAAAGTTACTGCTTGGGTTAGAAATTGGTTGTGTGGGAGGTGACAAAGACTACAGGTAAATGAAGCCCACTCTGAGGAGAAGGATGTTACCAGTGGTGTGCCTCAGGGATCTGTCCTTGGTCTGGTTCTTTTTAACATCTTTGTTAATGATATAGTGGAAGGGCTGTCGGGTAAGGTTTGCCTCTTAGCGGATGATACCAAAATCTGCAATAGAGTAGACACCCAGGAAGGGGTAGATAACATGAGGAGGGATCTAGCTAAGCTTGAAGAATGGTCTAGAATTTAGAAGCTGCGATTTAATGTTAAAAATGTAAGGTCATGCATTTGGGCTGCAGCAATCCCAGGGAGCAATATAATATAGGGGGTGAAGTACTTTTGTCCACTAAAGAAGAGCGAGACCTAGGCGTGGTTGTGTCTGATCTTAAAGTAGCTAAACAGGTGGAAAAGGCAACGGCAAAAGCTAGAAGGATGCTTGGGTGCATACGGAGAGGAATGGCTAGCAGAAAAAAAGGAGGTGATAGTGCCTCTGTATAAGTCTTTGGTGCAACCTCATTTGGAGTATAGTATGCAATTCTGGAGACCGTACCTTCAAAAGGATATAAACAGTCAATACAGAGGGTTAGTGGTCTTCATTATAAAGCATATGAGGACAGATGTAAGGATCTTAATATGTACACATTAGAGGGAAGGCGGGATAGAGGTGATATGATTGAGATGTTTAAATACCTCCATGGCATAAATGTACAGGGGGAGAGCCTCTTTCCATTGAAAGCAAGTTCTGCTACGAAGAGACATGGGATGAGGGTGAAGGGGGATAGATTCAGGAGTGATATGCAGAAATATTTCTTTACAGAAAGAGTGGTGGATCTATGGAATGGTCTCCCAGTGGAGGTGGTAGAGATGAGGACAGTATCTGAATTCAAAAAAGCATTGGATAAACAGAGGATCCCTAAAGGAAAAAAGGGGACTATTGTAGTTGATATGGAAGGACAGACTAGATAGGCCATGCGGTCTTTTTCTGTCGTCATATTTCTGTTTTTCTGTTTCTGGCCCTTTCTGGACTTCAAACATGTCAACGGGTCCTTGAGGGTATCTCATTTTCACATGGAAACACTCTGTTCGGTCATTGTGGTAGTATGCAAGGGCAAGTTCCTCACAACACCCGATCTGACAGAGGCGTACCTTCACATTCCCATCCTGCCAGAGCATCAACAGTTCCTGCATTTTGCTGTTCTTATGGGACATTTCCAGTTTTGGGCTTTACTGTTTGGGCTCGCCACTGCTCCAAGAACATTCACAAAGATCATGGTGGTGGTTGCAGCAGCACTATGCCGGGAAGGGATCCTAGTGCACCCTTACCTAGACGACTGGCTGATCCAAGCAATGTCAGCACAGGAAAGGATCATGGGTCCATATATAGTGGTTGAGTTCCTACAATGGCTGGGCTGGGTGATCAACTTCCCGAAGATCATCTTCACCTGGGGGGCCAGATTTCAGATGGATAGGGGACTGGTGTCCTCCCCTCGGGGATAGTGCAGAAGCTGCAGGAGCAGACTGGGTGCTTTCTCAAGATGCAGGCTCTGATGACCTGGCATTACCTTCTGCTACAGGATCCATGGCGGTGACCCTGGTGTTGGTTCCCTGGGCACAGGCGCACATGCGATCATTGCAAAGGGCTCTCTTGTTGTGATGGTCTCTGCTCAATCACCTGCTTTTGCGGTGCTTAGTGTGCCCCCTGCAGACTCTGATGTCCCTGCATTGGTGGGGATGCTGTTGGAGCCTCCCGACTGGGTGGTGGTGACCACAGATGCTGTTTTCTCCAGATGGGGAGCACATTGTGAGGCATAAATAGTACAGGGCCATTGGTTGCCAGACGAGGTGACTTGGTCCATCATTCGCCTGGAGATGTGGGCAGTGTTTTCTGGCACTTCAACGTTTTCATCCCCTGGTGCACAACAAGGCCATGAGTTTTCGCAGACAGTGCCACAACCATAGCTTACATCAAAAATCAAGGTGGCATGGGAAGTGTGATGTTGGCAGTCAGGGTGAAGCTGCTTCTCGTCTGGGTGGACATGAATCTCCTGGCGCTCTCTGCAGCACACGTGACTGGAAGAGAGAACATTCAAGCTGACACTCATTCAGCATATGCTGGATCCAGGAGAGTGGTCCCTGGAGGAGTCTGTCTTTCACAGGATAGTGAGACTCTGGGGCGAACCAGTCATTGAGTTGATGGCCTCAGCCAGCAATGGAAAGGCCAGCAGGTTCTTCAGGAGGTGTCCAGAGCAGATGTCCGAAGGGTTGGATGCTCTAACGCAGCAGTGGACAAGGGAAGGGCTTTTGTATGTGTTCCCTTCCTGGGTGCTCATATGGCGCCTACTCCAGCGGATCAAGGCTAACAGCAGACCAGTAGTTCTGATTGCACTGGACTGGTCGAGGCATCCATGGTACACGAACCTGATGTTCCTGGTGATAGTGACACCATGGCATCGCCCAGCCAGGTGTGCACACTGTTGGCCCAGGGGCCCATTCTCATGCCTTAGGTGAATCGATTCTCTCTTAAGGCCTGCCTCTTGAAAGTGCATGGTTAAGAAAGAAGGGGTGTTCTCCACAGGTGATTGCCACTCTGCTGAGGGCTCATAAGCATTCCATCTTTCTTTTGTCTGTGTCTGGCAGATTTTTGAAAAATGGTGTGAGGGCAGTGGTCGGAGGGCACTGTCTGCCTCAATACCTGACATCCTGGCATTCTTGCAAGTCGGCCTGGACATGGGCCTTGCGCTGAGTTTCCTGAAGGTTCAGGTGGCCTCTTTAATGTGTTACCGGGGGAGAGTACAGGGGGTTTCCCTAGCCTCCCATCCCAACCTGGTGGTTTCTGCAAGCTGTCAAGCAGATGGGTCCTCCCGTCCATTCAGTAGTGCCGCCATGGGACCTTAATTTAGTGGCATTGGCCCTCACAGAGCTTTCCTCTGAGCCTTTGCACAAGGCCACTCTGAAGGATCTCGCCATAAAGACCGTGGGCCTGATATTCAACAAGGCGCCGACGCATGGCATACCTGCAGAAACACTCTGGAACTCACTCCCCAAACAGCTAAGAGCAACAAAAGCCCTTATGCAGTTCCGTAAGGAACCTGAAGACTTACCTGTTTATAGAACATTTTGGTCATTCAAGGAACCCCACAAACTCACAAGAAACCTAGCAGCGCCTACAACAGATTAAACATGTTACTTCACATAAGATTGCCTTTACAATGATATTGTACATAGTTCTCTATACATTTAACATGTAATATGGTCGAACTATATACATTGTTCTAATGTTTATTGTAAAAGTTGTACCTATGTTCGATGTAAACTGCCTCTGATCACGGGAAGAGGTGGTATATAAAACTTTGATAGATAAATAAAATATCCAAGTGCTTGAATCGTGAGTCATGTGCCTCCAAAACGGCCAAACTTTGAAAATGCAGCAGAAACCGAGCACAGCAATAGGCGCAGGGTCTGGAACCCAGGCTCTGCGCCTAAGAAGATGATAGCCCACAATACCCGTATATGCGTCCAAACTAGCAGCCAGAGAAGCAGGACAACAAGTATGCATGAACCCGTGTATCACCTGTCTGGTGTACCCATGCATTGATGACACAGTCATGCAAGCCCTGTGGGCTGCCTGTGCAAGAGAATCCTGTGGTTGTGTGGATAGACAACAGCATCATAGCGGCGAGGAGGACAGCAAATTTTAGCCTCGATGAGTGAGACCCTTGCCCGATCTGTGCTGCAGTACGAGGGGGGTGCTATACCCCAGGGGGGCTGGCGGCTGAACCTGCGGTTGTCCATAGTGATATGGAGGGCCATCCACCTTCACAGGTAAGAGGCCTGAATAGGGGGTGGAGGGGGGGGGGCTGAGCACCATGCTAGGCCAGATATACCCTGAAAGGCACAGCTGTGTGTCCGCACAGGGAGACAGGGCTGTGGTGCCAAGCTACATGTTGGCAGCCCCAATGTATACAGAATAGGTGTCAGCAGGGGGGACGGGCCAGGCACTGGTACAGGTGCCATCTCTTGCTGCCCACAGCAGGAGGCATATCCAGTTATAGCAGGTGGTGAGGCTGCTGCACCCTCTGGTGGTGGCTGGCAGCAGCACCATAGGGGGTACACAGCAATGGTAATGCCCAATGCATGGGGAGCTGTGGTCAGGCTGGCCATTCCATGGTACCCCACTGGCCAGTGTGGATGCCCAGACACGTACCCCAGCCCCTGCGACCCTGGCTCAGGGGTCTGAGAGGGGCCAGTAGCAGAATCCATATGTGCTGTCCATCCACCACTGCCCTCCACCCCTGTCCGGTTGTGGCAGCATGTCGATAATGTGATGCCATAGGACCTGACAGATGTGTAATGGCTGGCATGCACAAACCATGGCACCCTGTCTTGCATGGCGCCTAACAAACCATGCATTGATGTGGCCCCTGAAGCAGTGGATGCTCCCTGCTACGACCCTTGCCCACAGATGAGGCCTAGCATGGCCCACAACCATGTACTATGGTGCCAAGGCAGGTCTGCGTGCAACAGATGGGAGCAAGGGAAGGGGGGAGGACTGCAGAGGTGGCCAAAGGGGCCAGAGGGGTGACACAGGTGAATCAGTGGCCCAGATGGCACCATTGGTGGTGGTACAGGGCATGTGTCAAAGGTCCAGGGGAGCGGTGGGTAGGAATCTGGTGGCAGACGCCAGAGGTGTACCATCACATGCACTCCACACCTGCCACCCATGGGTATGCCCTGCCTTCGGGACAGGCAGGCCACCAGGGCGAGGCACCGGACTGAGGATCATCGGTTGCACTTACTGGACATGCATAGAGTGCTGCGGCAGTATCGGAAGAGCACAAGACTGTTTCGTTGGTTGGTTCATCTCTTTGTGGTGGTTGGTAGTCCGCGCAAGGGTGAAGTGGCATTGAAAGCATCCATGGCACGGTGGTTAAAGGAGGCAATTGCCTCAGCGTGCCTGGTGAAGTGCAGGAGCATGCCGGAGGCCTTGCATGCACATTCTATGAGAGCACAGGCGGCCTCATGGGCTGAAGTCAGCTCGGTGCCTCCATTGGAGATTTGTAAGGTTGTGACGTGGGCATTGCTCCACACTTTTATGCACCATTACTGTTTGGATGTGCAGGCCAGAAACTATGCTTGTTTTGGGGCAATTACTACTACTACTCAGCACTTGTAAAGTGCCAGGCACGTAGCGCTGCACAGCTAACCTACAAGAGGTAGCCAACATACAAGAGACAGTCCTTGCCCGTCAGAGTCATGCTCATCAGAGCTTACAATCTGTGTTGCAGGCCAGGCTTGATGGTCCCACCCTGGTCTGATTACTGCTATGGTGCATCCTGCATGTCTGGATTGGACTAAACTTGAGGGATGACATGGAAGGAGAAATTTAGGCTTTTCCTGCTAATTTACTTTCCTTGAATCCCTCCAGTCCGATCCAGAACACCCTCATCTTGGTCTGACCCAGCATGGCATATCTTATGTTCTTATGTTCATTCTGTGCTTGGAGGCGAGCCTGGCTCCAGAAGAATACATCGTGTGCATTGAGTTGGAGATCTGTTATTGCCTTCCGGGCATCTAGGGGCTATTTGGTCATGGTTGGAGGGCCCAGAATGATTCTACTGGAGTTCTGCTGTTAAGCGGGTGGGATGGTGAGAGTTGGTAGCCCTTGTTTTCAGTTGAGCTGTTTGTTAGTCAGGTTAGCTTTGGTTGCATTTGTTTAAAAGACAAAAAAAAAAGAAGCAAAGAGAAAAGTGGAAAGCAGTTCAATTTTTCCCCTTTTTGTATTGATATTGGGCTGCTACTAGCTTCCTGGCTGCTTTATCAGTCATGTACTGGTCTTGGAATCTGTGCACAGAGCCTTTTATATTGTAACATCACCAAAGGCTTGTCATACTCAGTCTCCAGCTGCTGGTGGGAGGAGACAAACCCACATGTCTGGACTGGACTGGAGGGATTTAAGGAAAGTAAATTAGCAGGTAAGGCCTAATTTCTCAATTCACTTTTTTGGACGTGGTTAGTTGGGATATGCTATTGGCAAAAAAGCAAGTAGACTTCTTTTTTTTTTTTCTTTTTTTTTTTTACTTGCCCCAGTATATACATGCATCAAAGTAAGTGCTCTGCTCTGAAAACATAGTCCCTACTTTTATACTATATATATATGTAGACATACCAAGAAAAAGAATGGGCACGGCAGAGATTCGTTTGGCATCCATGCGTGAACCTTATAAAATATACAGACATGAGCCAATACCTACTTGTACACACGTGCACGCACACAAGCATATACATATAACTCTGCATAGACATTTTTGAGTAGGCTGTTGTCTAAAGATACATAAGTGCATATATTGCCTTTATAAAATAGGCGCATGTGCCTTCCCTGTCTAGACGCCCCATATTGAAATCAGCATTTGTACTAAGCTGGGGACTGCTGCTTCTGGTCTTTGTCTTCATGGCATGGTTGTCTGTTAATGCTTGATTATAATGGTAAGAGAAATGGATGGTCATCCAGTGCTTGTTTAATGCTTTAGTGTTTTTAATAACTGACATCCATGACTGCTCCTGAAGTGCCGTCTCTGCCATGCTAGTCACTAGGAGAGTTGATGTCAGCATTGCATATAGCACAGAGGTGATCATAACTTATTTTCTAGATTATTGCCTCTCTTGTTGCAGTGTCGTTACACTCTGCAGTACACATATCCCTATGCATACTACATGGAGTCTGGTCCCAGGAAGAAGCTGGTAAGACTGATTCTGCTCATTTTATCCTTCCATAGGATTATCTAATCAGGAGGAGGATGGTTGTCAAACAGCACAAAAAAAACAAACCCCTATGTGACAAAATGTTAGTTTAAAAAGTTGAATACTAAATAGTGTTGTGTCCAAATTAATATTTTATCTGTTCATGGAACATCTTTTCTTGCACAAATCCAAAGTTATATTTTGAAAGATTGACGTAATTTCCAGTAATTTACTTTTCATCGATGTATGGCTGTAATCTTACCTGCTATAGCAGTTACATATGCAGGACGATGTAAAGGAGTCCCGTGGTCCTTCCTGTGATTTTTTTTTTTTTTTTTGTTTCCAGCTGTGAGGCGCTGCACTTTACAACACTACACTTTGTTTTCCCTCTAATTTTTAACTGCCTTTGCTTGTAGTTTGAGTACCAGCAAGCTCAGCTGGAAGCTGAAATTGAAAACCTGTCATGGAAAGTAGAGCGAGCAGACAGCTATGACAGAGGGGTGAGTAATTCCTCTGCTCACTTTCTCAAGAGGTTTAGAGTCTATTTACTAAAATGGCTGGTAATTGCCAGCATTAATGCACAGTAACTGCAAAACCACTCCATTAAATGTTGGGGGTGTTCCCAGATTTTTCTCCTGCAGTTAATGCATAGAAAAGGTCTTTTACGTGATGGTTAGCAGCACATGTTAAGGTGGCATTAACACACAGGGGTAGTTGCTGCTTGTTAAATAGTAACTATAAAGTGCAGTCTCGAGCCATTCTCTGAACCTGCTAAAACGCAGCGGGATATTCAGTGGTACTAACACGATTAGTGCCACTGAATATCCCCACCTGGCCCCAATAACCTGTTAGTGATGAGATGTTCCAAGGGTGGCACCAGTAGCTAGCTAGTCAACAGCGATATTGAGCTGCTTACAGGCTAGCTAAAATGACTAAAGTTAGGACAGATGAAAAGCTATCCTAATTTTAGCCGGATTGCAAAAATGCAATCCACACACACTGGATATTCAGTGCCAATTGCCGGATATGGCCTGGTACTGAATATCTGGTTGTAAATTAAAGCAGCCACAGCAACCAACTCTTAACAGTACCAACTGCTGCCACTGTGTCCCCCTTCCTGTGTTAACAGCTAATACAGCTCAGGAAAGAGGCCCCTTATTTTTCTGTGTATGATTTCCCTACTAGATGAAAGAGATCTTTAATTCTGAGACTTCTGAAATTTATGGAAACAAATTGTAGCAAATAATTCTCACTTGCCTGTAGCTTCTTCCTCCGGGTAGCCTTCATAGTATTTACAGTCTCCTGTCAGTATACAAAACACATTGCACCAAAGAAGAAAAGCAGAAATAGCTCAGTTTATTTATTGATCGTACACATTTTTAAGTAGTTACAGCTCTAATGCTTTAGAAGAAAATCATCGAGAAGCCTCATTAATAGCAAATCTCAGAAGAGAGGAGAAGATTCTGCATTAGCTCCCATCTATCTCAAAACAGTAATAAGGATTTATAAACCCTGCTTCTGCATTGAGATCAATGGACAGTCAACGTGATGTTCTGTTTATTCGTGATGTACACTTGAGTGACTACAGCAACAGATTATTTTCCTTAGCTGGACCAACAGAATGGAACAAGCTTTCGGTGCCACTTCAATTAATAGTTAATACCAATGATTTTCAGAAGCAGTTAAAAGCATTTTACTTTCAGCAGGCTTTTTATTTATGATGGGTCTTACCCAACATCATATGCATGTTGTTTTTGCATGATGTGTGAATTATGAATGCATCTTTGTAACTCGCCTAGAATTTGGGATAAGCCTGAGATAAATTAATATGATGTCTTAAGGTATTTGTCCAGTTGTGAGATGGTGCAGTAGATACAGAAACCTTCTTGGTTGTTCCTCCTCTTTATGTCCAGATATGTTTCTTCCTTATTCAAAGATCTCGTAATGCCTCCTGTAAATTTCCCTCTATTTGCAGTTCATAAGCACAAGAAGAATAGAGGAGTTGGGCTTGGCTATTGCACATTGTACTGCCTTTCTAAAGGAGAGTCATGACTCTTTTTGCAGAGGGTCAGCCAGAAGGGGGCAGAGATGTCATTTTAAACATGCATAAGATGCACACTATTCATGAGTTGCTTGAACAGTTGAGATCTATTCTCTAAGCAACCTGTAGACCTTTGGGTTTGGTTAAGCAGGGACTTTGTGTAGGGATCTTCAAAATAATTGGATTAATGTCATTTCCTCTTTCAGGATTTAGAGAATCAGATGCACATTGCAGAGCAACGGAGGCGAACATTGCTGAAAGATTTTCATGACACATAAGGGGAAAGGAAGTGATGGTTTCAGGGGCAAAAGCAAGATACAAGACTCTGTTGGTGTCACAGGAAACTTGCACAGGCTTGGAAGAATAGAAGCAAAGGACAGTTCTCCGCATACTTTCACCCCTTATCTCCACAAGAGAGAACACACAAAAACAATTTAGCCCACTTCTGTTTTCATCTCATCTTTCAGCTTTTCTGCCAGAGTAGCAGCCAGGTTTCTAATTGGCAGCTTTACGTTTTTTAATGCCTGTTGTTGGGAGGGTGGGTAGGTAGGAATCTTGGGGCTTTTTGTTCCTTTAAAGAAGGCTGTTAATGGTATTAGATCATTACAACTTGTGTACTTTTCAAAGGTTGTACAATTAAAAAAAAAAAAAACATCAAAAACTAGAATAACATGAGAAGTCTTTTTAACAACAAATTGGCATTGGCGTGTGTTTTCTTTTGTTCATTTTTCTTCTAACAATGCAGTCCCATTCACCATCTCCAAAGTAGTCCTTTTTATGTGCTGAATGTAGGAAGTGACAGCACCTCTCCTCCTAACACAAGGTCTTGAATAAATGTGCAATCTGTGATTGTATTGAGTAAGCAACTGCTGTTTGACCTACTCTTTGATCCTTGGCAGGTATCGACAACAGATCTGCTCTATATGGTAACTCCTATAGCATGGAAGTTTCAGGTTCTGTATCTATTGATGTTGTAGTGCCCAGTAACAAAAACATTGGCACAGGTGAGGGAGGGTCAAGGCGACATTATGAATATCCAGCTTGTCCTTTTTCATTCTGGCTAGCTGTGTGATTGTAATTGAATCTTTGGTTAAATGTTTTGGTGCAAATGGATGACTGTATTGTTGAGATTTACTCCTGGTAGCTTAAGAGGAGGACATTGGCAAGTTATGCTTCTCCTTGCTGGTCAATACTAGAAATTGTGCTAGTAGGACTGTACCTATATTCCAGGCTGACGTGAATTTGGGCACAGATCAAACTACAGTAGTAGGGAGCTCCTTGTGGTGAAAATATACACTAAAGCTGATCTTGTTTTTCATAATTCATGTAATGTTAGAACTTTTAAATAGAGCCTCTTCTCTTCTTGGAGTGTGGTGGTAACACATATATTCCAAACAGGTTGGGAGTTAATAATAAAGTTTTATTGCTTATCAGAATGGTTTATTGTAGCATAAGAATTAATTTTGGAGACAAGAATTTAGAGGATTTGCTCTATTCACTAGGTGATATTGTGCTGCTGTATCTATAAAACAAGGCTTCTTTCTTCCTCTCCTTAGATCTGCTTAATCTCCAGGAACAAGCAGGAATGAGTCTTCACATATGGGTACGTCGGTACCGACGGAGCCTGCGCGGGAACGCTCCCCAGCTTCCCAAAAAGGAAAGCTTTTGGGAGCATCCCACAGCGCCTGCGCGCTGCCTTCCCGCCTTTCCTAACCGCCTCTCCCCAGTTCTTCTTTTCCGCGGAGCCAGCAGGTCGTGTTCCTGTCACCGCTGAAGAAGTTCTTTGTTTTATTTTATTTCTTTGGTCGTGCGTCTGCCTTCCCCGACGTCGGACCGGTACCGCCGGTCTGTCTTTCTTTCTTTTCTTATTAAAAAAAAAACATATTTTTTCCCTCAGTGTTTTTTTCCTCTTTGGGCCTTAGGCCTCACGAGAAATTTTCCTCATGGAAAAACCAGCCTCCGGGTTTAAAAAATGCACTAAGTGCAGCAGTACTATTTCTGTCACCGACACCCATGAATGGTGTCTTAAATGTTTGGGTCCTGACCACTCCATTTTGGAGTGTCCGTCCTGCTCCTTGATGTCTAAACGAGGTTTACAGAACCGAGCAGCTAAGCTCCATGTGCTGTTTCCCTCTGATGCAGCTTCAGTGGCATCGACGTCTTCCAGGGCCTCTACTTCCTCCCATGGATCTCAGGTAACCAAACATAAATCCAGCCGGTCCTCGAAGGGTAGATCTCCTTCCAAGCATCGAGATGCCTCCGGGCTTGCCCTCGAGGATTCCGCACCGGCAAAACAACCCCGGCGGGAAGCTCCGGCTTCCAAAGCTCCTCCTATGGGGTTACAGGTTGACATCGATGGCACGGCCTCGACCGATCACCTGTTAGAATGTTCTGGGGTACCGGCGCAACCTTCCGGTACCGAATTCCAGGCATTCATGGCGTTGATGGATCAGAATGTTCTATCCATGCAGCAGGCTATCACGGCCTTCATTCAAGCTGCGACGCCGCTGATACCACAACAAACTCCGTTGTCGGTATCGGCTCCGGTACCGGCACCAGTGTCGGTACCGGTACCGACTGCATCGACATCGACCAGGATGCCGACTGCAGCGGTTCCCTGTCCAGGGATGCCCATCGGTACCGTACCGGTCCCGATGACGCCCGATGTCGATACCGCTCGATACGCGTATCGAGCTTTGGAAGAGCACCCTGACAGTCGATACATTGATTCCTCCGAAGACTGATGCATCAGAGGAGTCTGCTGAAGTGTCTATAGCTCTTCCTGAAGAGCCTCCTTCTCCAAAAAGAAGAATGTCTCCTCCAGAGGATTTGTCCTTTCAAGACTTCATCAGAGAAGTGGCTAAAGGGCTTTCTATTTCAGTAACCTCTGAATCAGAGCCTAGAGCTAAAAAATTGGATATTTTAGGTTATTCTAAGGCTCCTAAGGAGGCAGTCACCTTGCCAATTCATGAGATTCTTTATGATCACATGATTGACTTATGGGAGACTCCTCTCACTATCTCTCCTCATTCTCGTAGGTTGGACACTATGTACCGTGTCCCTCCTTGTCCTGGATTTCATAAGACACAGCTTCCTCACCATTCTATTGTGGTGGAGTCAGCTATGAAAAAGATAAAGAGTGCAAAAAGACACTCCTCTGCTCCTCCAGGAAGAGAATGCAGGACCTTGGATGCTTTTGGTAGGAAAATCTTCCAAGCCAGTATGCTCATTGCCAGAATCAACTCCTATAGTCTTTATATGGGTATGTTTCTGAAAGAAGTTGCAGATAAACTGCACACTTTCCTCCCTTTCCTTCCAGAGGATAAAAGGGAAGAATTTCTTATTTGGATTAAGCATACTCAAGATATTTCAAAGTTTTCCAACCGTGCAGCTTTTGACTCCTTTGAGGGTGCCAGCAGAGCTTCGGCCATTGCCATAGCTGCACGCAGAATTGCTTGGCTCCAAGCTTCTGATCTGGAATCTTGGGTCCAGGATGGCTTGGGAAATCTTCCCTGTACAGGAGAAAACTTGTTTGGCAAAGATTGGCAAATAAAAGCCACTCAAATGGATGCAGAAAATTCTGCTTTGGATAGACTTTCCAAGTCAACCTCCATCCCTGCCAAGAAAAAACCTTTCAAGAAGTCTTTTTTCAAGAAAGGCAGATTCCATCCTACTTCTGGCCAACAATTATCTACAGGTCATTTTGCTGCTAAGCGTCAGCAACCTAAACAGGCCAGGCCTAAGCCTACAGGGGCTGCTGCAACTCAGCAGACCCAGCCCCCTCAGGGTTTTTGACTTGATGCTAGAGAACTTAGCCTTTCTGGCTCTGAAACAGCCAGAGCCTCTCACCATTCCAGGAAGGTTAGCTCATTTTGCTCCCAGATGGGAGCAAATTACAGCAGAGCAGTGGACCCTCTCCATCATAAGGGGAGGGCTACAAACTTCATTTCTCAAACCTTCCTCCTCACACTATGGTGAGACATTTCGATTCTCCAACATCCCTCCTCGACCTTCTAGGTTAGGAGGTGGCTGCCCTTCTTGTCCAAGGGGCAATAGAAGAAGTGCCTCTTCTTCAACAAGGGTCAGGGTTTTACTCCCCCTACTTTCTGATCCCAAAGAAAACAGGGGGTTACAGACCCATATTAGATCTCAGAGAATTGAACAAATTTCTATGCAAAGAGAAATTCAAGATGCTTTCTCTAGGCACTCTCATACCTTCAGAGTCAGGATTGGCTTTGTTCTCTAGATCTCAAGGATGCGTTCACACATGTCCTCATCCATCCATCTCACAGAAGGTTCCTCCGTTTTCTTTTCCAAGGAAAGCATTACCAATACAGGGTGCTTCCTTTCGGTCTGGCCTCTGCTCCAAGAGTGTTCACCAAATGCATGGCAGTAGTAGCTGCATTTCTACGCACTCTGGGAATATTTGTATTCCCATACCTGGGCGACTGGCTCATCCGAGCTCCATCTCAGTCAGAGGCCCAGACTTCCCTGGACTGCACAAGGCACATTCTGCAGTATCTGGGACTTGTGGTAAACCTCCCAAAGTCCCAGCTCACCCCTACTCAGTCCCTAGAGTTCATAGGTGCCTGGCTGGATACTACCACTGCAAGGGCCTATCTTCCTCAGGCCCGTTGCCTACGCCTAGTGCAGTTAGCCTCCCAAATTCAGTCAAAGAGCCATTTAACTGCCCAGGAGATGCTACAACTGCTAGGCCACATGGCATCCACAGTGCATGTGGTACCCTATGCTCGCCTTCACATGAGAGCAGCTCAATGGACTTTGTCCACCCAGTGGACTCAAGCATCGGGAGCTCTCTCAGACCAAATAGCAACCTCCAAACGCCTCTTTTGGTCTCTCAAGTGGTGGATGTCCACCCAAAATCTGTTGCTGGGGTCCCCCTTCCAACAGTTGTTGCCCCAGGCAACCCTCACAACAGATGCCTCCCAAACAGGTTGGGGAGCTCATCTACAAGACCTCTCCACTCAGGGCACTTGGTCTCCACAGGAGACCTCTCTACATATCAACCACTTGGAGCTCCGAGCAGTTTTTCTAGCTCTCAAGGTCTTTCATACCCTGCTCAGCTACAAGACAGTCCTCATTCATACGGACAATCAGGTAGCCATGTTTTACATAAACAAGCAAGGAGGAACTGGCTCTCTGTCGCTTTGCAACGAAGCTTTAAGATTGTGGGCCTTCACCAGAGAGCATCAAATCCATCTCCTGGCCGTATACCTCCCAGGAATCCAAAACTCTTGGGCAGACAGACTCAGTCGAGTTCTGCTTCCACACGAATGGTCCCTGCACATGGACCAAGTACTCAGAATCTTTCAAGAGTGGGGAACTCCGGACATAGACCTCTTTGCAAGTCCGTGGAATGCCAAACTTCCCCGGTTCTGTTCCAGAATTCCGTGTCAGGGAGTTCAGGCCAAGGATTTATTTAGACAGTTTTGTATACCGCCTTATCCTTCAATCAAAGTGGTCACAACACAATTGGGGGATACGTTTAACACGTGGGGATATGAGACACATACACTAATACTTACAGGGAACATGGGCTATGGAGAGTTAAGTGGCTTGCCCAAGACCACAAGGAGCATCTGTGGGACTAGAAACCCCAGTCCTTCCGGCCCAAGGTTGCTGTCCTCTAGTGGGATTTGAACCCCCGACCTTCCGGCCTGAAGTACCTTGCCCCAACCACTAGGCTACTCCTTCCTCCTTCACTGGGGTTAAGACTTCCTGTATGCCTTTCCACCCATTCCTTTAATTCCCAAGACTCTGTTCAAGCTCCAGAGGGATCAAGGATCCATGATCCTCATAGCTCTACGCTGGCCACGCCAAGTGTGGTACCCTCTACTTCTGCAGTTCTCTCAAGCTCCCTCCCTGGACTTGGGAGCTGCTCCAGACCTTCTGTCCCAGGAGGAGGGGACTTTGTGGCACCCAAACCCCAAGTCCCTTCACCTCAGAGCTTGGTTGCTGAAGGCTTAGACCTTCCAGGTTGGAATCTTTCTCAGCAGGTGAAGGATATCCTCCATGTTTCCAGAAAACCTTCTACTAGACGTTCCTATGCTTTTAAATGGAAAAGGTTTTCCATTTGGTGTGCTGAGAAGGGTCTTGACCCTCTAGCACTACCTTTGAATTCTCTATTGGAATATCTCCTGCATCTCTCCAATGCAGGCCTTAAGACAAATTCAGTAAGGGTCCATTTCAGTGCTATTGCAGCATCCCTTAAGCCTATTAATGGACAGCCTATTTCCTCTCATCCTCTTATTGCAAGATTCATGAGAGGCCTAACTTTAACTAAACCTCCCATTAGGCCTCCTCCGGTGGCATGGGATTTAAATCTGGGTCAGCTTATGAAGCCACCTTTTGAACCCTTAGCCACCACCTCCTTGAAATTTCTTTCCTGGAAGGTTATTTTCCTCATTGCAGTCACCTCAGCTCGCCGCATCAGTGAACTGCAGGCCTTAGTGGCTAATCCACCTTATACAAGGTTCCATCATGATAAGGTAGTCCTTAGGACCAATCCACACTTTATGCCTAAAGTTGTTTCACCTTTTCATCTTAATCAAGAGGTGTATTTACCTGTCTTTTTTCCAGGTCCTCATGCATCAAGTGCAGAGAGGAATCTTCATACCCTGGATTGTAAGAGAGCTCTTGCCTTTTACTTACAAAGGACACAGCAACATAGAAAGTCTTCTCAACTCTTTGTTGCTTTTGATCCCTCTCATTTGGGACTTCCAGTCTCTAAGAGGACACTGTCCAATTGGATTGCTCAGTGTATTTCTTTCGCCTACCAGAGTAAGAACCTTTCTCTGGAAGGCCATGTCACAGCTCATAATGTGAGGTCCATGGCCACCTCTATGGCTCATCTAAATTCTGTGTCCATCGACCAGATCTGTCGAGCGGCCACCTGGGCCTCGGTTCATACCTTCACAGCCCATTACAGTTTGGACAAGGACTCCCGCCGGGATGTCTTGTTTGGTCAGGCTGTTCTCAAACACCTGTTCAATGCTTAATCAACTCCTGCCCTCCTTCCCTGAATGGATGCCTGAGATCCATAGGAGGAGATAGAGCCCTTCACAGGGTCTCATAACCTTGGGGATCTCCCAGGCATCTCTAGCTAGGGAGTCCCGATATGTGAAGACTCATTCCTGCTTGTTCCTGGAGATAGCACAGTTACTTACCTGTAACAGGTGATCTCTGGGAACAGCAGGAATAAGTCTTCACAACCCACCCACCTCCCCTAGGAGTTGTATCTCTCTATCTATTTTTCCTTTCCTCTCTCTCTTTGTCTCAGCTTTAAAACTCAAACTGGGGAGAGGCGGTTAGGAAAGGCGGGAAGGCAGCGCGCAGGTGCTGTGGGATGCTCCCAAAAGCTTTCCTTTTTGGGAAGCTGGGGAGCGTTCCCGCGCAGGCTCCGTCGGTACCGACGTACCCATATGTGAAGACTTATTCCTGCTGTTCCCAGAGATCACCTGTTACAGGTAAGTAACTGTGCTTTATAAGGAGTTTAATCTTTCTGAATGCCATTGACAAACTATATTCTAAATAAAATTCCTTATCTTCCCTCCAGTCCAGTCCAGTCCCGCACCTCTGGGTAGTCAATCTCAGCAGCTTGGAAACTGAGCCCTTCATCCTTTTTGATGACGACAGTATATTTAGGCAGCTAGCTCCACCTATCAGCCCCAGTAAGCTCAGACTCCAAGCAGCTGAAGGAGTGATCCAGAGAGGCTGGACTCGCTGAAGGGACAACTGAGGAGAGATTAGTTAGTTTAGTGGCTTAGATTTCGTGTGGGTACATTTAGTTATTACAAAAAAAAAAAGAGAAGACTTGGACTGTTCGGGGAACTGGTGGAAGGCTGTAAGTGCATAGGTCCAGCCTATTCAGAGGGGACCCCCTGCAAAGGAAGGGGCTTGTGGAGACTTGGGAGCACAAGGTATGGCCATCCAGAATCGGCAACTCCCGAACCCGTGACTGGGTGAGGAGCCGTAAGTTGAGCAAAGGCCAGCAGACAGCATTCTCGACACTCCTGCCTCTGTGCCGAAGCTGACGGAGGCAGGTCGCGTGTGAGGCAGAAGTAGCAGTCAGAAGCCGCAACTTTCTTCTGTCAGCCGGTGAGTGTGGGTTTGAGCTGCGCGGAGCAGCGAATGGTAACACTGGTTTTATGTTTTGGCGCACATGAGATCGATAGCAGTTCCCTTGCAGCGCAGATAAAAGTGCTATTTTTTGCAGTGGCATTGGCAAGGCCTCAGTGGTCTGTTGAAGGGAAGGACTTGTGACACGTCGGGTGGGGGCCCTGTGGGAGTTCTTGTTTTTGGACTGGGGTCTGTTTTTCTCTGGTTTAAAAAAACAAACAGAAGACTGGTTTTAAAGTTGGTAGCTGCAAAAGTAGCAAACAAGGGTTCCTGATCGTGTCCCAGTCTAGTCCCATAACCTCTGGGTTCCCAATCCAATCCAGCAGCTTGGAGACTGAGAAACTCCACCTTTTTTGTGACATCATCTGTATAAGTCTCTGGTGCCCGCCTCATGCCACCAGTCACCTCAGTCTCCAAGCAGCTGGATAGTTGGGAGCCCGGGGGTCCCGGGCTCACAGGAGAAACAATTGAGACATCTTAGTTAATGGGGTTTTGTTTTAGAAATTTTTTATTTCATTTACAGTCTGTTGCTTTAAATTTGGAGCACTCCAGCTCTTTGGCTCTGAGTCCTCCTCCTCCCCCACCTTCACCTGGTTTTCTCTTCGGGGCAGCGCACTATACCGGGGCCGGCTGTTTCAGAGGTCTTGCCTGAGACGCAGCAGCGGCCCGGTCCAGATCCGGAGGTGAAACTCTGGTTTCAGAGTGAGCCGGCGCCACGCGGATGTCTGTGCCTGCTAGCGCATTCGGCTGCGCTCTCTCTCACTATCTCTCCCGCTGATCGGGATCTGTGAGTTGAGTGTGCTTTGAGGGGGGAAGAAAGTGTTGATTTGCTGTTCGGGGGCCTCACGGGCAAGGGCAGCTGTTTCCGGGTCTGTAGCCCGGACAGGGTTTTTTCCATTTTTTTACTGTGATCGCGTCTGCGGTGCGGACAGAGACCGCGGCTCCCTTTCTTTGCTTGTCAGCGCGTTTTTGCGCCCTTTTTGCCTCGCGGCCCTGCCTCGTGGTGGAGACGCGGTTTCTGCACGGGCCGGACGTTTTGGTTTCCCGGTCTTTTCAACTGAACTGCTCAGCCATTTCTAGGGAGAAATAGCGCAGGTTGGCATCTATTCTTCAGTGCATTGTGAGGAGGCAGTCTATTTTCCACTCTCGGGGTAGTCCCACGTTAGAAGCAGACAAGCTTTCAGGTTAGGATTTCTCTGTCTGCCCTCTGCAGCTCTGGTTTAGAGTCGGAGCTGCATTTTTCGGGTGCCCCAGGCCATTCACTTTTAGCACCCGGGTTACGCTTGAGACAACGGTGTTTTATCATGCCCTCCAAACCCCTTTGCATTGTGTGTGGGACGCGGAAAGGCACAAATGCAGGGGTCTGCAAGGATTGTGCGGGGGAGGCCTGGGAGCTGGATAACCCCTCCTCGCAAGCAGTCTCGGCTCAGGGGTCCTTGCCAGAGGCTTCGGCGTCACGGATACCGGACCTGGCGCAGGAGGAGCCACTGCCAGGAACATCTTCAGGTTCGGGCGCCCCGGCTTCTGCCATGGTATTCCCCAATGAGCTCTCTGCCATCTTCTCTCAACAGTTTGTGGCGCTTCTTCAGAATTCGGCTTTTAGTGGCTTTTTGCTGCAGCACGGTTTGCCGGGCGAATCCAGCGGAGCCGGGAAGCGTCCGGCGTCTCCGCGGCTGTCCACTTCCCCGAGTAGGAGCAAGAAGCCTCGTGGGGACGACAATCTAGGGGACCTCTCCGGTCTCTCGGAGAGCCCTCTATCGGATGAGGGCGCCCGTAGTGTATGTTTGGAGGACGAGTTAGAAGAGGGTGAGATCTCTGAAAAGGAAGATCAGGCTAGGGTGGTGAGTGTTCAGGAGAGAAGAACTGCCGTCTCTCATTGTAGAGTCGCTTAAAGCGCTCAACATGCCGGAGCCTGCGACTGCGGAGGACGAGACGTTGGAGGATCCGCTGCTGCAGGTGTTCAGGAAAACTCAAAGGGCTTTCCCTGTGCACAGGGTGTTTCAGGAGATGATTCAAGAGGAATGGAATATCCCTGAAGCACCCTTGAAAGGCGCCAGGGTGATGAGCTGTTTGTATCCCTTATTAGACCAGGACAAAGAGATGTTTCAACCTCCCAGGGTGGACGCAGCGGTCTCGGCAGTGACCAAGAAGACGACCATTCCTGTAGAGGGTAGCGCGGCGCTCAAGGACGTTCAGGATAGGAAACTGGATGTCTTGCTCAGGCAAGTTTTTGATGTCAATGCTATCTCCCTGCAGGCAGCCATTTGCGGCGCCTGGGTTTCTAGGGCTTGCCTGCGTTGGGCTCAGAAAGTTCAGGAGGGCCAAGAGTATCCTTTGGCGGGAGAAGCGGCGCGTCTGGAGTCAGGGGCCGCTTACCTCTCGGATATCCAGTACGATCTTATGCGGGGGCTATCCAAGAGTATGGCGTCGGCGGTGGCGGCGAGGCGCTATCTCTGGTTACGTAACTGGTCCGCCGATACTTCGTCAAAGACTCAGTTGAGCAAGTTGCCCTTTAAGAAGCGTCTGCTGTTCGGCGAGGATTTGGACAAGCTGGTCAAGGACCTCGGGGAGTCCAAGGGAGGAAGGTTGCCGGAGGACAAGCCCAGAGTCTCTCGGGGAGCATCGAGTTCCCGGGGTCAATTGCGGGATTTTCGTCGCTTTCGCTCCCAGAGAGGTGCTTCAGGGCAGCGGGGGCGTTTTCCCTACCGCACCCAGGGTTTCCGGGGGTTTCGGGGGCGGGCCGCGGTTTCGGTCTCCATTCCTCCTCCTCCTCCCTTAACCTTAAAAAGTCCCAATGAAGCGAGGGGGGGCCCAGTCGTCCACCATTCCCGTGGGAGGACGTCTGCGGGAGTTTCTTCCCGCCTGGGCCTGCATTACGACAGATCAGTGGGTGTTGGAGGTTGTTCGCGAAGGCTACGCTCTGGAGCTCTTACGCCCCGTGCGGGACTCCTTTGTGCTCTCTCCCAGCAGGACTGTGGCAAAGCGGGCTGCCCTACGTCAGACAGTACAGCGATTACTGGACCTCAGAGCGATTGCCCCCGTGCCCGTAGATCAGTCCGGGTGCGGTCGATACTCCATTTATTTTATTGTCCCAAAGAAAGACGGAGGTGTTCGACCGATCCTGGATCTCAAAGGAGTCAACCGCTGCCTCCGCGTGTCTCATTTTCACATGGAAAACCCTGCGCTCCGTTATAGTGGCGGTGCGACAGGGGGAGTATCTCACTTCTCTAGACCTGTCCGAAGCTTATCTTCACATTCCCATACGACCGGAACATTACAAGTTCCTCAGGTTTGCCGTCCCGTTCGGACATTTTCAGTTCCAAGCGTTGCCCTTCGGCCTAGCGACCGCCCCGAGGGTCTTTACCAAGGTCATGGTGGTGGTGGCGGCGGCTCTGCGAAAGGAAGGCATTCTCGTGCATCCTTATCTGGACGATTGGTTGATCCGGGCGAAATCGCACGACGGCAGCGTGCGGGCCACGGCCCGGGTAGTCAGCCTGTTGGAGAGTCTAGGTTGGATTGTCAATATGTCCAAGAGTCATTTACAGCCTTCCCAGAATCTGGAATACCTGGGGGCGCGGTTCGATACGCAAAACGGAAGTGTGTTTCTTACCAACCAAAGGGCCCTAGAATTGCGAAATCGGGTGCAGAGGTTCCTCAAGCTCCGAACTCCCTCAGCATGGCATTACCTGCAGTTGTTGGGCACCATGGTGGCGATGATAAACGGTCCCATGGGCGAGAGCGCACATGCAGCCCTTGCAGAGGGCTCTGCTTCGCCGGTGGTCTCATCAGCGAGACCCCCTCTCCCGGAAACTAGTTTGCCCGGAGGAGGTTCGTCAGTCCCTGCTCTGGTGGTTGCTTCCCCAATCGTTGGGCAGAGGGAAGTCCCTCGAGTCGCCGGCATGGGTGGCCGTGATGACCGATGCCAGTCTGCTGGGCTGGGGAGCCCATTGTCAGGGCGACTTCGCGCAGGGGCTTTGGGACGCTCAAGAAAGCGCCTGGGCGATAAACCGGTTGGAGCTGTGAGCGGTGTCGCTGGCTTTGCAGGAGTTTCGGACGCTTCTCGACGGGCAAGCGATCCGAGTACTGTCGGATAACGCGACGGCGGTGGCCTATGTCAACAAGCAGGGCGGCACCAGCAGTGTGTCTCTAGAGTCCGAGGCCGAGGCTCTGTGTGCCTGGGCAGAAGTCCATCTTCTGGACCTGTCGGCAGCCCATATAGCAGGGGTAGACAACGTGGAGGCCGACTTCCTCAGCCAGGTAAAAGTGGATCCTGGAGAATGGGTTCTGCATCCCGAGGTGTTCGAGATGGTGGTCCGCAGGTGGGGCAGGCCAGTGTTGGATCTCATGGCGACCTTCGCGTCGGCGAAGTGCAACTGTTTCTTCAGCAGGCGCAGGGAACGGATGTCGGAGGGCTTGGATGCTCTCTTACAGGTCTGGCCGGAGGAGCAGCTTCTGTATGTCTTCCCACCGTGGGTGCTGATCGGCCAGGTCCTACAAAGAGTGGAGGGATTCCGGGGTCATGTCATCCTGATTGCGCCGGATTGGCCACGGCGTCCTTGGTACGGGGACCTGGTGCGGTTGCTGGAGGCCAAGCCCTGGCGTCTCCCCAACAGAGCGGATCTGTTATCTCAAGGGCCGCTAGTCATGCCTCACGTGGGTCGATTCTCTCTTACGGCCTGGCTCTTGAAAGGGCACGGTTGACCTCCCGAGGGTATGCTCCGGCGGTTATCTCTACCTTACTCAAGTCCAGAAGGCGTTCCACTTCGTTGTCCTATGTGCGCATCTGGAGGATTTTTGAGGCCTGGTGTGGTGAGCGGCAGTACCAAGCATTACGGGCTTCCCTTCCGCAGATCCTATAATTTTTACAGCATGGTTTTGAAAAGGGTTTAGCAGCGGCTTCGTTGCGAGTCCAAGTGGCTGCTTTATCTTGTTTCAGAGGCAGACTGGCGGGTCAGTCGCTGGGCGTCCAGCGGGATGTTAAACGATTTCTCAGAGCGGTGTCTCTCGCTAGGCCTCCGGTTCGACAAGTCTTTCCCAAATGGAGTCTTCCCTTCGTTTTGGAGGCCTTAGTGGGGGAGCCTTTTGAGCCGCTGGCTAGGGCGTCACTCAAGGATCTTACTCTGAAGGTGGTGTTTCTCGTGGCAGTGTGCTCGGCTAGGCGTGTTTCCGAATTACAGGCTCTTTCCTGCAGAGAGCCCTATCTTTCTTTCTTTCCGTCTAAGGTGGTGTTACGGCCGGTGCCGGCTTTTCTTCCAAAGGTTGTCTCGGCGTTTCATGTTAACCAAGAAATTTCCTTGCCGGTACTGCACAGAGATAGCGGTGGTTCTTCAGCTCCTAGGATACATCGGTTGGATGTCCGGAGAGCTTTAAAGAAGTATCTCAAAAGGACGGAGTCCTTTCGGAAGTCGGACAGACTTTTTGTGCTTTTCACAGGGCCGAAGAAGGGTGAAGCGGCCTCTAAGGCATCTATTGCTCGCTGGATTAGGGAGGCCATTGAGTCGGCTTATGTGTTGCAGGGCAGAGTCGTGCCAAATGGCGTGAAAGCACATTCTACACGGGCTCAGGCTACCTCCTGGGCGGAGACTCGTTTAGTTTCGCCGGTGGAGATCTGCAGAGCGGCGACTTGGTCGTCCCTCAATACCTTTGCTAGGCATTACCGTCTGAATGTACAGATGGCGGAGGAGACCTCATTCGGATCAGCGGTTCTTCAGGCTGGTTTGCCAGGTCCCTCCCGTTAAGTGTGTTTCACTGCTCTGGTATGGACCCAGAGGTTATGGGACTAGACTGGGACACGATCAGGAAGGTGAAATTAGACTTACCTGCTAATTGTAGTTCCTGGAGTGGAACAATCTAGTCCCATATCCCTCCCAGAGTTCCTGGGCAAACACATGTCCGGATTCTCTCAGTTTCACGGGTAAGCTGCGCTTTCTTTCTTATTACTGTTGGGGCTGTTCCTTCCTTCAAGCAGGGGGGTTGGAATGCTCCCACTTTCTATTAAGCACTGTCATGGGCTGGGAGTTTCTTGCTCTCATTTGTTATTTTACTGTTATCACTAACGTTTGCTGTAGTCTTTTGGCTTACTTGTTTCTCCGGTGAGTCTTCTTTGTCAATAGGTTACTGGTGGCATGAGGCGGGCACTGGAGACTTATACAGATGATATCACAAAAAAGGTGGAGTTTCTCAGTCTCCAAGCTGCTGGATTGGATTGGGAACCCAGAGGTTATGGGACTAGACTGTTCCACTCCAGGAACTACAATTAGCAGGTAAGTCTAATTTCACCTTTTTTTTTTTCTATCCAGAACATATCAGCAAGGGCAGTAAAGAGAGCTGGTCAACTTATTCCGGAAACCATGCTGGGAAAGCTGCAGTGTGCGGGGCCCGGCAGGGCTCCATCTGAAACAGGCATTTTCCACGACTGTGAAAAAGAGGCCAGAATGATAGATCAGGTCTCGTAAGATGATGCTGTGGGGCAGTCAGGGAGTTCATCCCATCCGCGGGAGGGGCAGAGCACATCAATGGGGGAACTCATGAGTTTAGGTACCATGCCGCCGCTACTGGAACCATACGGTTTGGACCAGGCCACTCCCAGACCCTCCACATCTCAGGCCCTAGGAGGCGAGTGCCTTGCAGGCGGTTTTTCACCTGAGTTCGCCCTCCTCATGCGATAAGGTGTTCTGTCTGCAACAGCAAGGGACGAAGGGCAAATCTGCACCAGAGGGCAGGAAGTGGCCAGCTGCAGCGCAGCAACAGGAAGTGGAGGTGGAGCCGGCCAAAGGCAAACTCTAGAGGGGGACTGGTGAGAACAGTCCCCGCTCTTGGAGGAACCAGAAGTGGGGGACCCAGAAACTGAGTTAGATGCGGAGGAGGGGCTAGAGGAAGGTGAGATTTCACAGGAGTCGTCCCCCTGAATAGTCCAAGTCTTCCAACATGAGGAATTGGCAGCGCTCATTGCAGAATCATCGAAGACTCTTAATATGCCAACAGGTCTCCCGGTGGAGGAAGAGGTGTTGGAGGACCCGCTCCTCCAGATGGTTTGGAAGATGTAGAAGGTGTTTCCAGTACCTAGTGGTCAAGCAGATGATCCAGGATGAGTGGGATCTGCCTGAGGCTGGTCTCTGGGAGGTGAGGACCATGACCCGACTGTACTCACTGCTGGAGCAAGAACAGGGCATGCTCCATTCACCAAAAGTGGATGTGTTGGTCTCGGCCATTACAAAGATGACCACATTCCCAGTAGAGGACAATTCAGCGCTCAAGGATGTTCACGATAGGAAGTTGGACACCTTGTTGAAGCAAGCATTTGATATCGATGCACTCTCATTGCAGGCTTCGGTGTGTGGGATCTGGGTGGCCAGAATCTGCCTGAGATGAGCCCAGGGGGTTCTGAAGCTGGGAAAGTCAAATCACAATTCCTCAGGGCTGGCGGCTAAGTTGAAATCGGGGCCGCATACCTCATGGATGCATTCTGCAATCTCATTAGAGGTCTGTCCAAGAGTATGTCCTCAGTGGTGGCGGTCCGCCACTATCTCTGGCTGCAGAAATGGGCAGCGGATAGCTCCTCCAAGGCCCACCTTAGTAAGCTTCCATTCAAGGGGAAACTTCTGTTTGGAGAGGAGTTGGAAAAGTTGGTGAAGGACTTGGGGGAGTCCAAAGGAGGCCGCCTCCATGAGGATAAACAGAAACCAGCCCGCAGCTCGACTGTGGCACGGGTTCAGTCATGGGACTTCTGATTGTTTCCCACCATACGTTTTGCACCTTACCAGAAGGATTGTTTCCCCTCTCAGGGTCAGGGCTTTCGAGGAGCAGGGCGGGGCTATTATGGAGCCTCCCCATCCTTGGGGATTTGAAGTTGCAATGATCAAGGGGCACCTAGGCAGAGGTGCAGCCCATAGAAAGCTAGCTGAGGGAGTTTTACCCTGCCTGGGTCCGGATCACATCTGATTGATGGGTTCTGGAGGTCATCAGAGAGGGCCATGCACTGGAGTTTGCCAGACTGCTGGGCCCATCCTTCGTACAGTTCACATGCAAGGCATGTGGCAAAGCTGTGGCAGTACAAGACAACTTGGGGCAACTGCGGCAGTTGGGCTGTGGTGCCCATTCCAAAAGACCAGTACGGATCAGATCAGTATTCCATTTATTTCGTGGTGCCCAAAAAGGAAGGCTTTTTTCGACCTATTCTCGACCTCAAGCACGTGAACCAGTGTTTGCGGGTGCCCCAGTTTCACATCGAGACATTGTGGTCGGTCATAGTGGCAGTGAGAGAGGGAGTGTTAACATCCCTCAATCTCACGGAAGTATATCTGCACATTCCTTTCTGATCGTAACATCAACAGTTTCTCCGCTTTGCGGTGCCCGTGGGCCATTTTCAGTTTCGAGCCTTGCCCTTTGGGCAGACAACTGCCCCACGTATCTTCATTAAGGTCATGGTGCCGCACCAAGAGAGGAAGGCCTGGTGCATCCCTACCTTGACAACTGGCTCATTCGGGCAAAGTCAAGGAGAGAAAGCAAACAAGCAACATCAAGATCAAGTCAAAAAGTTGCTTGATGCTGTCCAAGGAGCTCGAGTACCTGGGGGCACGCTTTGACACCCACAGAGGATAGGTGTTTCTTCCAGTGCAATGGGTGCAGGGACTGCAGCAGCTGGTGCACCAGTTCCTAGAGATGACTGAGCCAACAGCATGGCATTATCAGCAGCTACTCAGAACCATAGAGCAACCATTGAACTTGTGCCATGGGCAAAAGCTCACATTCGCCCATTGCAGAGACATCCCTTGTCACAGCGGCTGCCCTGCCCGATGGGGACCAAGAAGGTGCGCAGGTGGTAGCTGCGCCTAGAGACATTAACGGGGGGATGCCTCCATGCTGGGTACTGCTAATGACTGACGTGAGTCTGTCGGGCTGGAGCGCACACTGTCAGGGACATGGCGCAGTGGAACCCACAGGAAGCCATTTGGTCCATAAACAGACTGGAGATGCACACAATCATCCTGGCACTACAGAAGTTTTGACCTTGGTTCCAAGGGAAGGCCGTCAGAGTTTTTTGGACAAGGCAACCACAGTGGCCTACATCAATCAACAAGGAGGAACGAGCAGCATGTCCTTGTAAGCAGAGGCATAGGCACTGCAAATGTGGGCAGAAGAGTTTCTTCAAGCGCTGTTGGCAGTGCATGTTGCGGGAACGGACAGTGTAACAGCGGATTACCTGAGCTCATGTGGATCCTGGAGAATGGGTGCTCTGCCAGGAGGTAGTCCTACAGGTGGTGAACAGATGGGCACACCGATCATGGACCTGATGGCGACATTTGCAACAGCCAAAGCGAGCCGGTTTTACAGCAGAAGAAAAAGTAAGTCAGAAGGCTTGGATGCCTTAATGCAGGGATGGTCCACAGAGGGTATACGATACGCCTTTCCCCCTTGGGCACTCAAAGGCTGCGTTGTGCAGTGGATCGAGGCTCACCAGGGACTGGTGATCATGATTGCTCCAGACTGGCTGAGGCACTCATGGAATGCCAACCCAGTAAGGCTGAAAACGGACCGGCCTTGGCGTCTGCCAGCCAGGGGGAATCTCTTGACCCAGGGCTAGTGTGAATATTTCAGGTGGATCGATTCTCACTTACGGCATGGCTCTTGAAAGGGCACGTTGAAAAGGCACGACTTTTTGGGGCCAGTGATCGCAACGTTGCTGAAGGCCTGGAAGAAGTCCACTTCCCTGTCTTATATCTCATTCTGGCGCATCTTTTAAGTCTTGGTGTAGAGAGAGGTGGTGTCAGCCATTTCTAGCGACAGTATCGGACATGCTGGCTTTTCTGCAAGCAGGGTTTGAGAAGGGCTTAGCCGCTAGTTCCTTGACAGTGCAAGTGGCGGCTATTTCCTGTTATCGTGGCAGGATCCACGGAGTGTCTTTGGGAGTGCACCCGGATGTGGTATGGTTCCTGAAGGTAGTGAAGCACCTCCAGCCACCGTTGTGATCCATTGTTCCCTCGTGGGATCTTAATTTGGTCTTAACAGTGCTGATGAAGGAGCCATTTGAGCCTTTGAGTGCTTCCTCGCCAAAAGATTTGACTCTTAAGACACTTTCTGGTGGCAATTTGCTCAGCCCATAAAATGTTTGAGCTTCAGGCTCTCTCATACAAGGAGCCCTACCTTTCCATCTGGAAAGAGAAGGTAGTTCTTAGGCTGGTGCCTTCCTTTTTGCCTAAGGTTGTCGTTTTTTCACTTCAAATCAGCCAGTTTCCCTGCCAGCGTTCTCGTAGGAGCCAGGGAAAGGTGCAGATCTGCAGTTGCGTCAGCTTGCTGTACAGAGGGTTGTTGCAGCATTACTTGAAGAGAACAGCACCTTTCATAAATCGGAGCATTTGTTTGTGCTGGCCACTGATAGCATAGTTACTCACCTGTAACAGGTGTTCTCCAGGGACAGCAGGAATCAGTCCTCACTTACAGGTGACGTTGGCACCGACCGAGCCTGTGCAGAGCAATTCCCCAGCTTTCAAAGAAATCTTTTGGGATTGCTGCCATGCATACGTGGTCCTCTTCCCGCCCAAAGCTAGAGCCTAACTCAGCAGATGGCAAGGGAAGAAAATTAAAATGGCAACTCTTAAGGGGAGGTGGGAGGGTAGTGAGGACTGATTCCTGCTATCCCTGGAGAACACCTGTTGCAGGTGAGTAACTACGCTTTCTCTAGGAACAAGCAGGAAGTCGGCCCTCACATGAGACTCCCCAGCTATAGGCTACCAAAACCTGCAAGCCAAAAATGCCTCTGCGAAGCCATGAGTAGAAGCCGATGACCGAAGAAAGCCTGAGTCCTTGGGGCCAAGCTCTCGGTAGCTGCAGAAGAAGGGTCGGAGGCCAGGAGTTGCTTATACTGCAAACAGATTATGGAGTACAGCTTGACTGAAGGCACTGTACCGGTGGGACTCCCTCTCCAGGCAATAGTGCGAAGTGAAGGTATTTGCAGAGGACCAGGTCGCAGCCCGGCAGATGTCCATCAGAGGCACTGAGCACAGCGAAGCCACCAATATCGCCTTGGCCCAGACACCATGTGCAGTGACTCGGTGATCCAGCGGGGCCCCAGCCTTTGCCTGACTACATGGACGGTCGAGGCCTTGTGCCTCAGAAGGCGCAGCATGGCCTGCACCGAGACCCTGGACCAGCTTTAGACCTCGGTGGCCAGAGCGCAGAGCCGATCCTCATGCGCTCGAGGGAGGAAGGCAGTTGCCCGTTCCGTGTCGAGAAAAGCAACGATGACCTCCAGGGTCTGCACCTGCTCAAGGTGGAACTTGGAGTAATTGAACAGAAAACAGAGGCGCTCAAGGAGGAGGACCGTGCACGACTCCGAGAGGTGAGCCTCCTCTGCCAATGTGCCTGTGACGAGCCAGTCGTCCAGGTAGGGGTAGACTGATATGCCCTGTAGTCGGAGCTGGGTTGTGACCACTGACAGGCATTTTGTGAAGACATGCGGGGCAGACGCAAGCCCAAAAGGGAGCACTCTGTATTGGAAGTGCTCCCCTTGCACCCTGAAATGCAGGTACTTCCTGTGCTTGGGGTGGACTGGGATGTGGATGTAAGCATCTCTGAGATCCAAGGAGCATAGCCAATTGCCCTGCCAGAAGAAGGGCAGCAGGACGACAAATGATAGCATTCTGAACTTCTCCTGCACCAGAAATTTTGTTCAGGTTCCTGAGATCGAGGATGGGGCACAGGCCCCCCGTCCTCTTTGGAATGATGAAGTACCAGGAGTAAAACCCCTGACCTCGGAGGTGCGGTGGAACTCGCTCAACCGCCTGTTGACCAAAGAGGTTGATCAGCTCTTGCTGCAAGCAAGCCTGGTGTGAGGGAAGTAGAGTAGATTCCACTGGGGAGAAGGACTGCCCATTCAGGGGTGAAAAGAGACAGATGCCCTCCCACGGGCGGAGGTGCTGCCGGGAGGCGAGGGGCTATGCAGTTGGCGTCAAAGCCCCAGGGCTGGCTGGGGCGGCACTGGTGGTTGATCTTTGGGCCCCTTTGGTTTCCGGTGACCCTAAGCTCCCCCTTTGCCCTGGCTGCTGGGCATCGGCGCTGGGGTGGGCAGAAAGGGTGGGTATCCCCTGGTAAGGGATCCCCTTCCTCTGAAAGAGAGGCTTTTTGCTGTATTTCTTCCATGGAAGAGAAGAGGTTTTACGAGAGAGACGGTTGCGGGTCACGAACTCCGTCTGTATCTTGTTGCCTTGTCTTCCATGGGCTTGCTGAACAGTTGTTTGCCGAGGCAGGGACATCCAAGAGCTTTTCTTGGACCTGTTGTTTCGGGTCTGGGGAATGAAGCCATGCTTGACGCCGGGCTCCGATGCCGGCTGCTGCCACACAGGCGGAAGACTTGAACCCGTCATATGCGGTGCGGGAATGGTATTTCGAGCAGTCCGTGATTGATCTCAGAAGGGTTAAAATCTGAAGTGTTCGCCTCCGAGGCCTGCAGAGAAACCACCAAGCTCTTTAGTGAGGTCATGAAAGAACATCCCCATATACAGTTGGTATGCCTGGATGCAGCACGCCAGCATGGATCCCTGGTAAGCCCTGCGCCTGAGGGTGTCAAGGGCACAGAATTCCCTACCTGGCAGGACCGAAGAATGCAACTTCGGGCTCTTCTGCTTCCTCATTGTAGGTTAACTACCATGGAGGTATGGGGAAGTTGGGTCTTCCGGAACCCTGGGCTATGCTGGACCCTGTACATAGTATTAAGCTTTTACTGATGATAGGGACTGAGGTAGGTGCTTCCCACATATGGAGGAGTAGCTGGGTCAGGATGGACGGTACTGGGACGTGAGAGACTCCCTATTGCAAGATGTCGAGTTCCTCTGCCCTTGGCTCTTCCTTGGTCTGCGTGGGCAGATTGAGGGCTCGAGCCATATCCTGCACAAATACCGAGAAAGAGGTGTCTTCAGGAGGTGACTGCCTTTGTGAGGTGGGTGGGGATGGGCAGAAGGAAGGTCCCTATGGGCGTGGATTTCAGGTGATGTATTCCCTGTCCGATTCCCAATACGAGAGGTCTGAGGAAGATTCTGAGTCAGGCTGATCCCCATGCCCAGTGGCCAAGGCCTGCTTAGAGCCAAAGGCACTGACTTTGGAAGACCTTGCCCCCGAGGAACGGGAATGGGAGCAAGACCGGTGCCTAGGACCCTCACAAGGCTTGTGGCTCTCGAGTTTCCAAGGCAGTTTTCGGAACCGCAGTCAAGGGCCCCTCTGTCTTGAGGCGTGAGCCAGCCATGCTGGGTAAAAGCACCTGCTGAGCAGCTGGGAAGGCAGAAACGCTGTGCTCCAGTGCCAACATGTGGGACTCCCACTCAGGAGTGGGTCCCTGTGCCATTGACACTGGAGTTACCAGGTCTGGCGTGGAGGAGGAGAATTGGGTCCTCGCTGGGACGTCCCTTAGGAGACCGGATGCCATCACTGGAGGCCTCCGTGTCCATATGAGGTACCTTTTGAGGCCGCTCCTTATCCGACTCTCAGGAACACCAAGGAGGGCTAAGGGAACGAATGTGAGACTGCTCATGCTTGTCTGGAGCCTCCGACAACGACTTTGAGGTCATCATCTTTTTTCACTGTTCCACCTTGGGCGAACCCTGATCAGAGTGATGCCTGGGGTGCGGGGTCACTGCGGGGGACTCTGTGAGTGGTGGATCAGAGGGGGCAAGGCTGCACCGGGGACCCCGGGGCTGCCTTACGAAAAATGTCATCGGACTTCTGCTTACGGCTTAGCAAGGCCTTGGCGTATGTTTTCTTATAGAGCAAGCAGAGCTTCGGGTTGTGGTCGGCCCCCAGACACCGCAGACAAGTCGTGGGTGTCCATGCGTGACATATTCTTGGAGCATCTGTCACATTTTTTGAAGCTGGTTGCCATGGAGGCAAAAAGAGCCCCTGCGAGGTCGAAGACCCTCAAGGCCAACAGTTGGGGGGGGGGGGGGTGGGGAAGGGTGCAAAAAGGGCCCAAAGAGGGAAAAAAACACTAAAGGAGAAAAAAAGGGATCCCCTGGCCCACAGCCAGAGCAGGGGTGACGGGGAGGACGGGAGAGGACCGGTGCTACTGGAAAAAAGGGCCAAAAGGCCGGAGAAGAAAAAACCTTTGAGTAGGACGTGCATCTGAAGGGCTCTGTGGAAAAAGGGAGACTGAGCAAGATGGCACCTTTGGGCAGGAAGAGGACCACACATGCGTGGCAGCAATCCCAAAGGCTTTCTTTGAAAGCTGGGGAATTGCTCCAAGTGGGCTCCATTGGTATTGACGTCACCCATAAGTGAGGACTGACTTCCTGCTTGTTCATGGAGAGCGGGAGAGTTCTCCAGCATGTTGAGGCTCACCCTGGCATGGTGATCCTGGTAGCTTCAGCAGCCATGGTATGCTGACCTTGTTTGCCTCCTCCGGGTGTCTCCTCTGGTTCTTGGGTCCTGCCCAGATCTCTTACGGCAGGGACCAATCATTATGGACGACTCAGCTCATCTCACTTACGGCTTAGCTCTTGAGAGGCGCTGCCTGACTCGCAAGGGCTACTCAAGCAGTGTGGTTACCCTTCTGAAGGTGTGGCACCCCTCTACCTCCTTGGCATATGAGGGTCTGGTACCTTTTTGAATCATGGTGCTTGTGGCAGCACCTCTCTCTGTGGTGGGTGCAGATCCCAGAGGTCTTGGTCTTCAGGAGGGGCTGGATAAGGGCCAGGCCGTCAGCTCCCTCTGGGTCCAGTCTAAGCTCTAACTTGTTTTGGAGGTCCCATTGCAGAGTGCTCCATTCCATCCCATGCTGCTGATAACAGGTTTCTCAGGGGCGTGCGCATACTCTGTCCTCTGGTCTGCCTGGTGGTTCCTTCCTCTGGAATCTCTTCTTAGTCCTCTGGTGCTTTATGCGGCTCCCTTTTGAACCCCTCAAGCGGATCACCCTCTGGGACTTATCCCTCAAGACAGCATTTTTAGTCGCCATTACCCATGACCAGGAGAGTTTCTGAACTGCAAGCCCTCTCCTGTTGGGATCCCTTTCTCTCTTTCTCCGCAGAAGGAGTGTCCCTGCAGGTGGTTCCGTCCTCCCTTCCTTCCAAATGTTCTTATGTGTTTTCATGTAAACCAGACTGTATCTCTCCCTGCCTTTTCCAAAGAACAATGTCTGGGACCCATCTATACCACACAATGAAGCACACCCCAACCAGCCTAATAACTGGTCTTATTTCTACCCTATATCCAAGGACACCCTCAAGACTATAATTTCCAACCTAAACACAACCACATCCTATCTAGACCCATGTCCAGTAGACTGGATAAAAAAGACACTACCAGAACTCTTCTTTCATCCTCCCTATGATTAACCTATCACTTGAAAAGGGGTACCTACCACCAACCCTTAAACACACCCAAATACGACCAGTTCTCAAAAACAGCAACCTAGACAAAACCTTACCCACTTCATACTGACCCATATCAAGTATACCCTTCATGGCCAAACTAATTGAAAAAGTAATCCAAATCCAACTTTAGGATCAATACCTCAGCCCCCCCGACAAACAATATGGCTTCTGCCCATACCATGGAGTAGAAACGCTACTCACAGTTCTACTCGACACACTTGTAAGAGGAATAGATAATTCAAAACAAGCGTTCATTCTACTATTAGACATCTCTGCTGTATTCGATAGTGTAAACCACACAACAATGCTAAGCAGACTTCAACAAACAGGGCTAAAATCAGTTGTCCATAACTGGTTTATCTCATACTTAAATAATAGAGCCCAAACAGTAAGAATTAACCATCAAACCTCTACCACATTTAAGCAGGAACAAGGTCTCCCTCAGGGATCCACCCTCTCAGCACTCCTTTTTAATATTTACCTGCAACTAATCTGCACTATCCTCAAACGGTTCTGTGTCCACTACCATATTTATGTGGATGACATAATTTATTTATTTATTTTATTTATTTATAGTCTCTTATATACCGCACTATTCAGCATCAGCGCGGTTTACATGTAACAAAATGCTCAGTACAGATAAACGCGTATGAGTTTTACAGGTAACAGGGCACAAAAACTTGGATAAAGGGGAAAATTATTTACAAAACTTACTACATGGAAACATAATACAGTAGTTTCACAGAGACATAACCACCGCTAAGGGCTTGGGCATAAAACTTGGTGTGTTGTTGAGATACCATAATTTGTATGGAAATGGTATCGCCGGGTGATTTTGGGTTCTAGGGGATGTCGTTAGGCTCTATAAGGTATTTGTTGAAAAGGTGGCATTTGAGGGCTTTCCTAAACAGTGGTAGGTTCTTAATAGCCCGGATATCAGGAGGTAATGCATTCCAGCATCTTGGGGCACTGAGACTAAAGGCTCTGTTGGCTGTCGATTTGGTGCAAACAGTTAGTGCCTTTGGGACTTTTAGGGAGTTTATAGCCGTGGATCTTCTTGCCCTATTTGGGGATGTGATATGGATGAGTGAGGTTAAGGATGCAGGTGAGAGATTAAGAGCTTTAAAAGTGGTTATCAAGGTCTTGAAAACTATTCTAGCCTGGATGGGTAGCCAATGCAACTGTATCAGTAGAGGCGTTACGTGGTCGCTCCTGGAGGCTCCATGGAGAACTCTTGCTGCAGCGTTCATGGCAAGCTGCAGCGGGTTCAATGTAGATTGGGGAAGACCTTGTAAGATGGCATTGGAATAGTCAAAATGAGGTATGATCAACGCCTGAAAAATTGTGCGGAAATCAGTTGGTTCAAGCATGGAACGTAGATGCCTAAGTGAGCGGATCTTGTAGTATACTGATTTGACTATGTTTCCAATATGGGCCTTCAAATCCAAATGTTGATCTAGGTAACGTATTGAGGATTTAGATTGCAGCTCAGCTTCGTTTACCTTAAGATATTGTGGTGGGGTAAAGTTGGGGTTCCTCGTAATGAAGAGTACTTCCGTTTTCTTATGTTGTATTCTGAGGTTTTGAGAAAGAAGCCATTCGGATATTGCATTGAAGCAGTTAGTCAGTGGAGAGAGGTCCATATGCTCAGTAGAGAAGGGAATGTAAAGCAGGACATCGTCTGCCTTACAACATGCAATCAACATTGAAGGACCAGATGATATTACAAATTGTTTGCATGTAAATATTGAACAAGAGCGCAGAGAGGGAGGAACCTTGTGGAACTCCCTGGCTTTGGTGGAATGGTTCAGAATTTGCCCCTCCAGAACGAACATGCTGCCATCTTTCGGTCAGGTAGGATCTGCACCATTCAAGCGCTCTTCCATTTATGCCTTTATCAATCAGTCGTCTTAATAGAAGCTTGTGGTTTACTGAATCGAACGCTGCGGCGATGTCGAGAAAGATGAGGGCAAATCCTTGACGAATGTCGTCAATGCCGGTGATTATCTTGCAGAAGAGAGTGGTAAGAAGGGTCTCCACTCCATGGAATTCCCTAAAACCATGTTGGCAAGGATCTAATGGTGCGGCGGAGTCGATGTGATCTTGCAATTGACATTGAGCCTCCTTTTCTATGATCTTAGCGAGTAGTGGGATGCTGGATATAGGTCTGTAGGATTCTACCTGTTGGGGATCGAGCTTGCAGTTCTTTAGCAGAGGTCTGATGGAAGTATGTTTAAGGGCTGAAGGGAAAGAGCCAGTTGAGAAAGAGAGGTTCATTATTTTGGATAGTACTGGGCTGAAATGACTGCGAAGCTCCTTGATCCAGAAGGCTGGGCATGGATCCGACTGGGCAGTGGTGGTATTAAGGGCCGCAATAGTATCTTCAATTCCTCTCTTGGTGGGGGTAGAGAACATGCTTAGGGTTGTTTGATAGTTTTGCTCTGTGGTGTTAGTTGTAGTAGAGGTTTTGTTGGTCTGGCATATCTTGGATTGGATGTAGGTTGCAAAATCTTGTGGGTGTATCTCAAATGGGGGTCCAGAGGATGGTTCCTTCGATAAAGTCTTTACTAGGTCGAAGAGGTCGTGTGGTTTAGGAAGCGATCTCTTTAAGTTATCAGCGTAGTACTGTTTCATCGTATCGGTGATTGCGTTGCGTTGCGGTGCGCAGCCAGATGAAGGTTGTATGTTGTCTGGTCATTTAAAGAATGAGATCGGTGCCAGCATTTCTCTAATTTCCGAAGTTGGATAAGCGATGCTCTGAGATCAGTTGAGTACCATGGGGCACTCGCTCTCTTACCTGGAGGCTTGTTGGCTGGTGTGCATAGAGCAATTGAGCTAAGGCAATTGTTCCAGTGGGAGATTAGGTCGTCAAGGTTCTGGGTGGCTTCAGAGATGAGTTGTTGCGTTTCCACAAGGATAAGATCTTTGTTGTAAGGCTTGAAACATCGAGAGGGTGGTCTTGCAGAGTTGTTTTGTATTTTGTTGATTTTTGTGTAGGCTTTGTGAGAAGGAATCTGGATGATGATCAGACCATGGAACAGAGGTTATGGAAGTTATGGGGTCCTGGGCTGGGTTAAGGGATGTTTGCGGGGCGAATACTAGGTCCAGGATATTTCCCTTAATATGAGTAGGGTCTTTAACTAATTGCTTGAAGCCAAGATTTTCAAGGGCATCGAGGAAGGCTGATGCTTGGTAATCTTGTAGTGTGGGCAGGTTAAAGTCGCCTAGGATCCAATTTGGGATGCTTGGGTTATGGGTGTTGGATGCAAGATCGATGATAGCCGCAAGATCATCTGGAGAAGCTGAAGGTGCTCTGTAAAGCAGGTTGATTGAGCAGCGTTTGTTGGAAATGGTAATGGTCTCCATGTGATTTGTACTGGTGGAGACTATCGTTCGAAAGTGGAGGTCTGTCCTGGTTAGGCTGAGCACGCCACCTCCTCTAGCATAATGGTATAACTCCCATTCAGGATACCGAACCCCCCCCCCCCATGCAATTAATAACAGTGTGTTTTAATGAACTAGCAAAATGGCTCAATGACTACAACTTACACATTAACGTCTTAAAAACAGATGTACTATATGTAACGAGAAACCAAACTTACATACCCCCAACGTCCATTGTACTTCAGAACCATGAGATCAAAACAAAAAACAAAGTGAAGTACCTAGGAGTGATACTGGATAAGAGCCTTAGCATGGAATCCCACATCAAAAACCCAACAAAAAAAAAATACACTACAAACTTAAGCTACTGCAACAACTCCGCCCTTTGGTACACTTGCACGACTTCATAACCATAATCCAAGCAATCATTACACCCCACTTTGACTTTGCGAATACAGTTCTTCAAGGTACCTCAAAACAAAATCTTAAAAGGCTCCAGCTAGTACATAATGTAGCAGCCAGAACTATACTGAAGGTCCGAAGGTCCGCTCAATCAAACATATAACTCCCATATTAGCTCAGCTCCACTGGCTCCCAATTTACTGCTGTATAAGCTACAAAATCCTAGTAACTACATTTAAATTAATAAATAACCTAGCACCATCTGTCCTTAACACTCTAATCACCAAGGAAACACCAAATTGCAGTCAAAGGAGTAAAAACAGAAATAAAATCGAGATACCGAAAGACTTTCCAAAAGCTAAAAAATTCATTAACAAAGCTTTTTCACACTCTGCCCTGATCCTCTGGAGTGATCTACCAGAAGATATCAGACAGTTGACTGACATTAGATTATTTTATAAAACATTTTAAAAAACCCACTTATTCACGACACACTATGGCTCACAAACAAACATTGACACACAAATGGACAAAAACACACCCCACCCCATAACAGCACAGTCAGAAATGCTAAAAGAATATAACCCAAATGTTAAAACCTAGGTCAGTATTATACCAACCAAAAACATCTCCCTGTGTATATAGTTGCATAACCATCAGAACGTTTGATTGTCTGTCTTTTCATTCTGTAATGTATATAGTATGGATTAGGACCTGATATGAAGCCTATATGTAAATAGTTACCCCAGTTTATCCAAGTTTTAAGCACCTGCTTATTGTAAATACGGAACAGTCCCCTGCACCGTATAAGTTTGTTTCATGTAAACCGCACTGATGTCGAATAGCGTGGTATAAAAAAAGACTGTAAATAAATAAATAAAATTATAATCCAAGCATTCAAGCCTAGACCATTGATACACAAACCAAATTCTTCCCACTGTATAGAGTTGTATGAATATCAGAATGTCGGATTGTTGCCACATTCTGTAATGTATATAATTCACTAAGTTCTCAGTAAAAAGTTTACAAATGTTCTATGTAATGTGAATAGGTATGCATTCCGATTGTACCATTCATATCTTTGTTGTAAACCGCACTTGATCCTTGAGAAAGTGTGGTATAAAAGTGTTAAATAAAGGGCTCTGCGCCGTCAACCTTGGTAGGGTTTTACGGTGCTACCTGAAAGTCACAAATTCCTTTTGCAAGTCTGATCGCCATTTTCTTCTTTACCGGACCTCACAAAGGCTTTGCAGCCTTCAAGGCCACCATCGCCTGCTGCCTTAGCCAGACCATTGAGTCATCCTATATCCTGCATGGTAAACCAGTGCCCCCAGGGCTCTGGGTGCACTCGGTCTTGGGCAACATCGTGGGCGGAGTGCTCAAAAGTCGCTCTTCTCAACATTTGTCAGGCGGCTACCTAATCTTCCTTATCCACCTTTGTTCAGCACTATTGCCTTGATCTCCAAACTCGATATGCGGTGCATTTTGGGGCCAGTGTGGTGGCAGCAGCTGTCTCTTCCTGCCCTGAGGTGGTGTAGCTTGGGTACTTCCCACTTGTCCGGACTGGGCTAGCAGGAAGAATTGGAATGAGAAATTTCACTTGCTGTTAATTTCCTTTCCTGGAATCCTGCTAGACCAATCTAGCTCCCACCCATGCTGTATGCCTTTCAGACAGCCTTGTTACCTCTGTAGGACCATGGTCCTTGGCTCTTTTATTCATCTGTCGTGCCCCTAACATAGGGGTTCTTGTATATAGTTTCTGGTTGCATGTGGGCACTTCTGTGTGGGGTTTCCATACCTTGCTTTAGGTTACCTATTGCGTTGCTTTGCCAGAGTATACTGAAGGCGACCCCTAGGGGTGCAGCCATATATCTACTAGAGCTTAGCCAATCAAGCTTCTGGTATCTTTCTCTGTCTCCAGCATCTGCTGGCAGGGGGACTTAACCCACTTGTCTGGATTGGTCTAGCAGGATTCCAGGAAAGGAAATGAATGGTAAGTGAAATTTCTCTGTATCTTTCAGTAAATAGACTTGAGAGTTAATTATCTTAAGATATTGTTCCTTTAAGAAAATCATGGTCCTAGATAGAAAGATGTGTGTATGTCTGCATGTCTATAGTACATACAGATATATTTTTATTTAGTTATTTGTGTTTTATATACCTTGCACTGAATCCACAAAAGTCTGGAAGAATTTTTCTTTACCATCTTCAAAGCAGATTGAAAATATAATCAGCACACTTAGCTTTCACATTATAAATTTTGTAAATAATTCTTTAAAACAAGGTTATTTACCACCTCTCCTAAAGAGTGCTATAATTTGACCAGCCTATAAAGGGAAATCACTGGATATCACTGACCCTAAGTCATACCGTCCTATTTTGAGTTTACCATTTATCTCAAAAATTATAGAAAGTAGTACAAAATCAGTTCCAAGATCACATTGACTCGTATGCTCCTTTGGATATACATCAGCATGGATTTAAACCTAATCACAATGTGAAAACTCTGCTTATTTCTCTCTTTGATCATCTTATTATAGGCCTTGAAAAAAATTAATTATTTCTATTAATCTTCATTGATGTATCAGCAGCATTTGCTATTGTGTCTTACACAATAATGTTAGGTCTACAAGATATTGGCTTATGCAACAATACATTAAAATAGTTTACCTCTTATCTATCAATTAAATAAAGCCCTTAGTAACCCCTCTATCACTATATTTCAAAACGTTTCATTACAAAGTATCATACAAAATCACTTTTAACATTCAAAAGCAGGCTATAAATGGACCTCAGGTTTCACTCACCCTCCATTTGGCGAAATACATCACCATAGGGAAATGCCAGACACTTGCATCATAGGTCCTTAGCCTAAATTTATTCTTTATCCTAATAAATACAAAAACTCATTTATTTTAAGAAAGCTCTACATTCCACCAGTAAATTCTGCAGGATTCACATAATACTACACTTAATACTACACCAATATATAATCATACATCCAACGCACTCTTTTAACATGCACACATACTACACAAACTACCACAGGGAGTGTCTGCTGTACTCTGTACAATTAGTAATAGCGCCCAGTACTCCTTAAAGCCGGCAACGGTGTTCATACCATCTTCATCCAATGGACTATACCCCCAAACAGGTGTAGTCACAGCTACTCACGATTTACAATAATATGCTGAAAAGACAAAAATATGCTTCTTTAGACAAACAGCATCACCCGGCTTAAAAGAGGAGAAGCAATCTGGTACTTATCTATTAAAAGCCCAGCTTCAACGCATCCTTGCAGTCACTGACAAGTAACATCAATAGTTGCCGTCCGACAAAAGCTTTTGTTTCGCCACCAGGCTTCGTCAGGAACCAAAACTATTGAATAGCCCATATACAGCAATTTTATATTTAGACACATATAATGCCTCCTCAAAAGAACGCTATACTTCGGCGTCTGATGTCATCGAATTTAAAGCACTAGACCACCAATCGGCTCACCAGCCGCTAATCCAACCATACATTCAACAACTTTATACAAAAAACAAATAACACCATTACAAAATGATAAAAAGAAGAAGAGAGAAGAGTGTACTGCAACAGTCATATTTGTCCTAAAAAAAGAGAGACCAATCAATTTTATCATTCAACCCATAAGGGTCCAGAGTATTCAAAATGTAAATCCATTTCTGCTCCTTCTGTAATAACAGGAGTCCTCTATCGCCTCTTCAAATATTCAAAGGTACCACTTCAAGAACTGTACACTGAAGATCCTCAAAACTGTGATTAAAGGTAAGCCAATGTTGCACTAAAGGAGTTTCAAGCTGAGCTTTAGAGATACTATATTTATGCTCTGCTAGTCGTGTCCTCAAGGGACGAGTAGTTTTTCCCACGTACATCTTCAAACACGGACACCAGAGAGCATATATGACATATGCAGTATTGCAATCAGCATTCTCACATAAATGATGTAACTTCACTGCAGATTTGGAAGATTTTTCTGATCGTCATGCAGATCTTCTTAAGCAAATAGAGAAGTATTGGGCTGAACTGAAGGCACAGAAAATTAAAAAATTTTTTAGAGATGAAAAGCGTATGAAGGAAGGGACTATTTATAATTGGTCTATGTGAAGGAAGAACTATTCAGATTTTTATAGGAGGAATGATGGTGAAGGTAGTTCCGTATACTCTTCAGACTCGAGTGTGGAAGGTGGACATTCAAATGGAACCTTTAAGATGGGGGATAAAAGACTAGAGCAATCTAATAAGCAGCAGAATCTATCTGGAAATTTTTCAGGGCCTTCGACACGATCCCGTCAAAAAAGAATCAGTTCATTTCCAGTAATTAATACGGTCCTTAATTTGTCGAGTGTGGAATTGACATCAGCACAACTAGATGTTTTGTCTAAGGGCTTATCATTTATTTATGGTCCCAGCTATGACGGCTTTTCTAGCCGTGTAGCTGTTGAAAAACTCATATGCTCTCTGCAATTCAAATTTTTTTTTTGCTGATACACCATCGGTGTACGACTCTTCAGTAGTTAGTTTAAAATCCAAATGGATTCCTCTGGGTCCTATGGATCCAATTTTTTACACTTTCAAACATTTGATTTTGTCCGATATTCAAAAGTTGGAAGCGGATCATATTAATTTTTCAAAAAATTTGACATTTGCTGAGTACGAAGCGTTACAAGAGCTTTCTCATATGAACACAATTACCATTAAACGTGCTGATAAAGGAGGCGTGGTAGTGGTAATGGATACTTCTGCTTATGATACCGAAGTGCTTCGACAATTGAATATGACTCATTATAAACGATTGTCTGCAGACCCGACTGAAGCACTACAAAAGGATATCGTCAGTTACTACGAGTGCCTTTCATATGGGTTTTTTTTAACAGAGAAAGAGAAGAATTACACAGGTCTGCAAAAAACTTTTTTCGAGAGCTGTTTTGGTTATTCCACGTAATCTTTGTTTTTTGGTGTGCTGAATCCAAAAATGACCTCCATTTTGTCATAGGACATCATGTTTCCTGACAATTTAGGTAACTATGTTAAATAAGGCAATACCTCAAAATAAATGGAAATAGACTTATAAAATTAAAGTTTTATTACAATATTTTCATTAAAATCCTTTTTTGAACTGAAATGAGCTCACCTACACACACTAAACTTGATTCTTCTTCCTTGTGAGGCTCCTCTTGGTGCATTTACGCTTGTGAGTAGCATATGGAATGTCTCTCTGAAGCATCCAACAGTAGTCTGCCATCATTGTAATGCTCCATTTTCCCTGGTATCTCCTTTCCATCTTTTTAATGTCTTGGTGGAATCATTCACCTTGTTCCTCACTCACAGCTCCCAAATTTTCAGGAAAGTAGTCAAGGTGGGAGTGGAGGAAATGCACTTTCAAACTCATCAGGCAACCTAAAGCTTGAAATGCTTTCAGCATTCATCCGACTATCTTTTTGTAGTGAGGATCTTTGTTATTGCCTAAAAATTTCTGTACGACTTCTTTAAATGCAATCCACCCTTCATTTTGAGGATCCATCATGGTATTGACAAACTCTTGATCAACTATAAGCCTTCTAATGTCTGATCTGACGAACACACCTTCCTTCAATTTTGCCTCCGACAGGCCTGGAAACTTGGTGACCAAGTATTTGAAGCATTCTCCATCTCTTGGAAGTGATTTTACGAATTGCTTCATCAATCCCAATTTTATGTGGAGAGGTGGTAGAAGAACTTTATGGGAAGGTACCAAAGTTTCTCGGAGGACATTTTTTTCACCGACTGTTAGCACCCTCGGCTGCCAACTCTTCTTGGTCCAGTGATTTTGTCGGTCTCGACTGTCCCATAGACACAGAAAACAAGGATATTTGGTATACCCAGCTTGTTGCCCGAGTAGCATGCACAAGACCTTCAAGTCCTCAAACACTTGCCAACCATGGTCTTCATATTTAAGTTTACGAAGAACCAATTCCAAGTTCTCGTAGGTTTCCTTCAAGTGTACGGAATGACCTACAGGTATGGAAGCGTAAAAACCGTTGTGGAGTAAAACTGCTTTGAGACTTCTTTTTGAAGAATCTATAAAAAGATGCCATTGCTCTGAATCTTATTGGATTTTAAATTGACCCATCAGACCTTCGACATCAATGCAATAAACCAACTTGTCTTCCTGGGCGAAGTAAGGAACGAACACCTTTTCACGATGTCTGAACCATGAAGATGACACTCCTGGCAACAATAAATTCCTGCTTTTCAGCCTTGATCCGAGTAACTCAGCGGCATCTTTGGGAAGATTCAAGTCTCTTACCAAATCATTCATCTCCTCCTGAGAAATCAATTTTGGTCTTGTATTATCTTCAAAGTCAGAACTTGATTCGTCATCTGGGTATCTCTTCCAAGGTAGCAGGGGGCTTGGGTACTGGTATATCTGTGCCATGGGGGATGGGATGAATTGCCGAGTGAAGATTGGGGTATGAAATGGAATGCTTCCATTTGGAATTAAACCCTTTCACATCGCATGAACAAAAGTAACAGTCGTCACTATGGTTCTTTTGCTCTCGCCATACCATAGGAATCCCATAACGGAAAGATTTTTTCTTACCCTTGAACCAGTTTCGGAGGTCCTCAACACACCGTTTGCACACTTTATGAGGCGCCCAGACTTTATCTTGATCTCCAATTTTTAGTCCAAAGTATGCAAAGTATACTTTTTTCACAAAGTCTGTAATATTCTGCTGTTGCTTCAACACTGTATAATCACCACAGATGAAACAAACTGTCTAGCGAATTAATACACTTTCGCGGAGCCATAACATAATGGATGAAGAATGACGAGCTAACACGAATTGCGATGAAAAAGTGTGAACAGCCTAGAACCAAGAACCTGATGATGATTTGTGTACAAGTATGGCATGCAGGAGAGATCAGCTCTGTGTCTGTACACGAGACGTCACAGTGCTGGCCAGGCCCCCCTGCACTGACCGGAGCTGCTGCTATCTGCCCTGTGTCTTCCTCCCACTGGATTCTTCAGGAAAGATTAACCCCTTCTACCATTAGAAGCACTGACTTAAAACTTGCTTAGCTTATGTATATATTGCTAACCATCAGATTTATAGTGCTATTTTTTTTTTTACATAACTCGGACAACCCTTTTAAGGTTTTTTTGGCATTTTATATCTTAAATGCACTTATGTGAATTAATTAATAGTAATTTGAATTAATTAGTAATTTTAAAAAAAATTGATAAATTTGAAGACAATTTTGCATGTTGTGGCAAATCTTGACGTCTAGGAGTTTTTTCAATATTTTATTTGTTTTCAGCACACCAAAATACATGGAAATTAGATGAAAATAATCAAACAGCTTTTTAGTCGCAGACCTGTGATTTAAATCCTCTGCACCCTAAAATACCAGCCTTTTATGTACTCCCAAAGGTGCATAAGAGTCTGTCTCATCCTCCTGGGCGGCCAATTCTCTCAAGCAATGATTCCATGCTTGAGAGGGTCGGGATTTATTTAGATAAATTTTTACAATCTGAAATTTTGACAATTCCTTCATATATTAAGGATATGACGCACTTTTTACAAATCCTTGAAGACTTTAACAAAATTGGACGGGTAACTTGGCTGACATCTTTGGATGTTGCTGCCCTCTATACCTCAATTCCACAAGACGAAGCTATTCAAGTTTTGACAGCAGTTTGGAATGAACGACCTGGTCCACAAAGAGTTCCTACTGATTTTTTGGTACAATTAGCTGAGCTAGCTTTAAAGAGGAATTATTTTGTATATAAGCAAGATTTTTTTCAGCAGATTTCGGGTACGGCTATGGGAGCTACATTCGCCCCTTCGTTGGCTAACCTTTATGTGCATTTTTTTGAACAACGCTGGATATATTCCTCGCGTTTCGCATTGCATATCTTGAAGTGGTATCGTTACATCGATATTTTTTTGATCTGGAGCGGCTCGTGAGCTGTGCTAGAGGATTTTTTTAAGTATTTGAATGGCTGTAATGTAAATATCCAGTTTGAGATTAATATTCAAGAATCTGCACTCCATTTCTTGGATGTTGAAGTTGTAAAGGGTTCAAATAAATTTCTTACCACCATTTATACAAAACCAACAGACAGGAATACGTTGTTGCATTTTTCGAGTTTCCACCCGATTCACTTGAAGGAGAGTTTACCTTATTCAGTTGTTACGATGTCGTCGCATTTGCTCTTCAAATCGGGAATTTGAGTCACAAGCTAAAGTAATGATTGCAAAGTTTCAAGAGAGAGGCTATCCGGCCTCAGTGTTGAAGAAGGCCTATAAAAGGGCTAAATTTAATCATCGGGAGTGGCTTTTATGCCCTAGATCATCACGTAAGGACTTTGATTCATCGGATATATCATCCACTATAACTTGTGTTCTTCCTTTTTCAAGTTTGTCTAGCCGCATAGTTGCGGCTTTACATAAGAGGTGGAATTTGTTGATGACTCACCCGAAATTATCTGGGAGTTCCCTTCGTGTGGCCTATCAAAGAGGTAGAAATTTGCGAGACCGCTTATGTCCAGCGGTTCCTCGCCGACAGCCTGTAAGGGAAGATTTTCATCATACACGGTGTGGTCGTTGTTCCTTTTGCAAGTATATGACAAATGTGGTTGGGGCAAGGTACTTCAGGCCGGAAGGTCGGGGGTTCAAATCCCACTAGAGGACAGCAACCTTGGGCCGGAAGGACTGGGGTTTCTAGTCCCACAGGTGCTCCTTGTGGTTTTGGGCAAGCCACTTAACCCTCCATAGCCCATGTTCCCTGTAAAATAGTTATCTCCAAGTTATAATGCCCTGTTCAATGTAATTTCAGTTTGTTCAATGTAAACCGCACTGATGCTGAATAGCGCGGTATATAAGAGAATGTAAATAAATAAAATAAATATTAAATCTGCAGTGAAGTTACGTCATGTGAGAATATTGATTGCAATACTGCATATGTCATATATGCTCTCTGGTGTCTGTGTTTGAAGATGTACGTGGGAAAAACTACTCGTCCCTTGAGGACACGACTAGCAGAGCATAAATATAGTATCTCTAAAGCTCAGCTTGAAACTCCTTTAGTGCAACATTGGCTTACCTTTAATCACAGTTTTGAGGATCTTCAGTGTACAGTTCTTGAAGTGGTACCTTTGAATATTCGAAGAGGCGATAGAGGACTCCTGTTATTACAGAAGGAGCAGAAATGGATTTACATTTTGAATACTCTGGACCCTTATGGGTTGAATGATAAAATTGATTGGTCTCTATTTTTTTAGGACAAATATGACTGTTGCAGTACACTCTTCTCTCTTCTTCTTTTTATCATTTTGTAATGGTGTTATTTGTTTTTTGTATAAAGTTGTTGAATGTATGGTTGGATTAGCGGCTGGTGAGCCGATTGGTCTAGTGCTTTAAATTCGATGACATCAGATGCCGAAGTATAGTGTTCTTTTGAGGAGGCATTATATGTGTCTAAATATAAAATTGCTGTATATGGGCTATTCAATAGTTTTGGTTCCTGATGAAGCCTGGTGGCGAAACAAAAGCTTTTGTCGGACGGCGACTATTGATGTTACTTGCTAGTGGCTGCAGGGATGCGTTGAAGCTGGGCTTTTAATAGATAAGTACCAGATTGCTTCTCCTTTGAAGCCGGGTGATGCTGTTTGTCTAATGAAGCATATTTTTGTCTTTTCAGCGTATTATTATTGTAAATCGTGAGTAGCTGTGACTACACCTGTTTGGGGGTATAGTCCATTGGATGAAGATGGTGTGAACACCGTTGCCGGCTTTAAGGAGTACTGGGCGCCAATGTTCCCTCTAATTTTCTGTAGGCTGTGTGCACATAAAATATCAGCTGTGCAGCTTTTGAAGGAAGGTTAAATTTTTGTGCGCCACATAACGATATTCGGAGTTATATACTTTAAAATTTGACTACACGTCAGAATACAGTATGTACACCACATTGCACTAGAAAATATTGTAGAACTTGTGAAAACCATAAATACACAACAACTTTTAAATTTTAAGACGTCTGTGTTTTCTATCAGAATCGTAATTTTTGTGCGCTCTGTTGTAAAGTATGTGCGCTCACTTGGCGAGGTGTGTGCGCGCGCACACGCGCACAGCTTAGAGGGAACAGTGCTGGGCGCTATTACTAATTGTACAGAGTACAGCAGACACTCCCTGTGGTAGTATGTGTGTATGTTAAAAGAGTGCGTTGGATGTATGATTATATATTGGTGTAGTATTATGTGAATCCTGCAGAATTTACTGGTGGAATGTAGAGCTTTCTTAAAATAAATGAGTTTTTGTATTTATTAGGATAAAGAATAAATTATTTAGGCTGAGGACCTATGATGCAAGTGTCTGCCATTTCCCTATGGTGATGTATTTCGCCAAATGGAGGGTGAGTGAAACCTGAGGTCCGTTTTTATAGCCTGCTTTTGAATGTTAAAGTGATTTTGTATGATACTTTGTAATGAAACATTTTGAAATATAGTGATAGAGGGGTTACTAAGGGTTTTATTTGATTGATACGTTAGTGTTTCCCTTAGGCGGTGGTTACTGTGTGTTTGTTTACCTCTTATCTAACCAATCGTATGCAGTTATTAAAATATGGTGACAAAAAATCCTCTCAATTCTCGATTGGACAAGGCATACCTCAAGGTTCAGCTTTATCATCTATTCTCTTTAATATTTATATTCAACCCATATGTCAAATTATTAATCTTCATGAAATTATCATTTATATGCTGATGATATTATGGTTTATACTACAATTGACCAAAATATCTTTGATACAACAAAAATTAATAACTGTTTGGCTGATATGAATGATTGGCTTAATAACAACTTAAAAATAAATTGACAGATGGACTTCCGGTTTGGCAAATGAGCTGATCGGACGGGCACTGATCAGCTCCGGGTAATCTACCCCTCAAAACCGCAATATTCTCCCACTATAGGTGGAATCTCCTACCATTAACTAATAGATGTGCTAAACTCCTCAGCGGGATTGTAGTGGTGTTTCGGCGGCGAGGCAAGCGGCTCAATGGCAACGAAAACAACGAGAAAGGAGAAGCCCCGAGTCCCAGAGGCCAAAATGGCGGAGAGCGTGCCTTGTAGCCCTGGCTCTGGTGGTACTCAAGGGCTGGTGGCAGAGGTCTCTGCGGCGGTGGTACAAGCCCTCGCCACCCGATTTCAAGATCTGTCGGAGCAACTGCACACTGTCGGCCAGCGTGTCACCGACTTTACAGGACGAGTGGAGCAGGTGGAGACACGTGTGTCTGATCTGGAAGACACTCAGAACTCGCTACAAACCAGAGTGGAAACGCTCGAAAAGTTGGTTAAACAATATGGAGAAAAGCTGGATGATCTGGAGAACCGGGGGCGGCGTAAAAATCTGAGATTTGTTGGGATCCCAGAGAATGTGGTGGATGGCGCCCTATACGACTTTCTGCTGGCCTGGATCGCTAAACTGATGGGCGACAAGGAAAATACCGCCATAAAGTTGGAGCGCGTGCACAGATTAGGCCCGAAGAAGGAACAAGCACAAAGACCACGTGCAGTTATAGCACGTTTCTTAGACTACCGACAGGAAGAAGAGGTGCTTAGGATTGCTCGGAGCCGTACCTGGCAGAGCTCTGCTGCGGAGAGAATACTGGTCTTTCAGGACTATTCGGTATTAGTCAGCCAGCAGCGGCGGGCCTTCTCCACTGTGTGCACGCAGCTCAGGCAAAAGGGGATACGTTTCTCCCTCTTATACCCAGCTCGCCTGCGAGTGGATTTCCAAGGTCGGCCTAGATTCCTGCCTTCAACCGAAGCGGCTACTTCTTTTTTGGACACTTTCAATAACTCTGCAGGTTCCAGCCCTTGACACTGCTAATGAAAGTCTGGCCGACCTATTGGTATTGAAGGGGGAATCCTAGCGGTTGGGGGATGGTTTTGAAAGACTGGGGATGCCTCATGCACCTATATGTTGTTGTGTATCCCCCTGCCGTTCCCCCCCCCCCCCTATCATATTCTCTGATTCTTTATTCTCTGTTGGTTCTGAATTTATATGGGAGACTGTTTTTGTGGGGTTGGGGAACTGGGTAGGTGTTAGGGGGGTTTGAATTTGAGTGCTATGTTTGCTATACTTACTAGTTATAAGGTACTGTAATAGTGTTACTCTGTGACCTTTAAATAGCAACACTGTTTCGGTTGCATTTTCACTTTGTTTCCTAGGCTGTAGAATGGTTACAGTTTCTTGGGGAGTGTGGGGGGGGGGAGGGGGGTGATTGGGTTGGATTAGGTGTCAGTCACGTGGATCTGGGAGCAGGGCATTTAAGTGTGGGTGGGGGAGAGGGGTTGGATAGGCTCCAGCGGGCGGGTTGGTCCCTGACCCAACGCCCCACAGTGGTAGTTAAGGCATGTGGCTGGTTGTGCTCTGGGGAATAGGAACCGCAGGATTTAATATTTAATATTTTACAACCTCTTGCTAACATAATTTCAAACGTGGCGGTGGTATCCACGGAGGGGGTAATTCTATAGTGCGGGATGGGAGGGACGGAGATGCCTGTAAGGGATAGAGGGCGGTCTGTTCAGGCCGCTGCTTATTGTTGGATAAGAGCTGTGTAGATCGGTTACCCTTCCCCATTCATGGGAATCCCCCCTGAGGCGGGGCGGTCGAATGGGATGAGGCTGAGAACCTGGGAATTTGAATTCTGACTGCAGATAAGAGGGTTGGTTAGTCGTGGACTGGGGCCTTAATAAGCTACATCTGTTGAGATTGGGGGAGATCACTGTGGGGCCCGGTGGGTTAGGCAGTTGGAAGGGGCAAGATGGAAGGAGGAGGGATTCTTTGGGGTACTTGGAAACTGGGGGGGGGCTTTCTAGGTCGGGTTGGGGAGTTGAATGGGTGAGTGGGTACTTGTCGTTTACACATTATAGAGGAGACTATGAAGACTGGTATGGGGGTAGCCCCGATTGTCAAGGAAGGCTGTCCGACCATCCGGACGGACTAGCACAGGAGGGAAGGGGAAGGGAGACTTGGGGAGTGGGGGTGGGGAGGGGGAGGATAGGGGAGGAGGGAATAGTTGTAGTTTTGGGATTTTACAGTTGGCAGCAGAGTCCTAGACGGAGGAATGATCCAGGAGGACCCCAGGCTGGGGGGGGGGGTCTTTCCTATGCGAACGAGAATGTATCATTGTTGGAACCTTGACACTGCCCTGTCGCTCTGAAAGTCATCTCCTGGAATGTTTGTGGATTGGGGAACCCTATTAAGAGATATAAAATATTGCAAGCTCTGGCCAGACATCAGTGTGATATTGCAATGCTCCAAGAAACACACCAGACAGCGGAGGAACATGGTAAACTTTGTAGGAACTGGGTGGGGCAGGTGTGGGGATCTCCAGCTAAAGTGATTAAAGGGGGCGTAGCCATCTTGGTTCACAAGCGTATTCGTTTTGTGGCAGAAACGATTAGGTCGGATGAAGCTGGGAGGTCCCTTCTGATCTCAGGACTATTAGAGGGGAGGCCGATGATTTTGGGAAACTTATATGGTCCTACCATGTTTGACTTTGGCTTTTATAATGGTTTGGCTTCGGTTATTGAGCAACTACCGGATTGCCCCCTGATTCTTGGGGGGGATTTCAATGGGGTACTTGATGTAGACCTTGATACATCTAGAGGAGGGGAGGTGAGGGAGAGGGTACTACCATCTCGAATGCTGCAACGTTTTTGCAAGAGACTGGGCTTGATTGATCCCTGGCGACTGTTGCACCCCTTAGAAAAGGACTATACCCATCAATCTAGGGCACATGGCACTAGCGCGCGTATTGATTATCTTTTACTGTCGGCTGCTCTGTTTGCCTCTGCGGGAGATGCCCAGATTGGCCCTTTGGAAATTTTGGACCATGCTCCAATCTGGGTAGAATTGCAGTGGGGCGAAGTAGCCCCGTGAGAACGACTTTGGCGGTTTCCTTTGGGACTTTACCATGATTCACAGTTCCATCAATTTATTCACCAGAGGTGGCAGAAGTTTATCAGCAATCATCAGGCTCATATGGCTGACCCCGAATTGGTGTGGGAGACGGCAAAGGTGGTTCTTAGGGGGGATATCATTGGGTTTGCGGCTAGGAAGCGTAGAATGCTGGCTGAGCGCATTATTACGCTCGAGCGACGGGTGACTAAGCTCCGGCGCAGTTGTGCTCACGCGCCATCGCCTGCGCTTAAAAAACAGCTATGGGAAGCCCAGGTGGACCTTAATGAGTTATTGCACCAACGGGTCAAGAAATCGGTTCTTTATTATAGATATCGGTTGCATTGCTATGGCGACAAGCCTAGGAAGCTGCTAGCACGCTGCTTGCGGGGCCGGCGAGGCTCATCCCTGGTGGCGGCGCTTAGGGATGATAAGGGTAGTGTGCATAAAAAGAGTGAGGACATAGCAAGGGTTTTTCGTAGCTTTTTCCAATCTCTGTATAGAGCAGAGACGGGACCTGCGGAGACAATGTCTGCCTACCTAAACGGATTGGAATTGCCACGGCTCACGGAGGAACAGAGGGTGGCGTTGGATCAGCCTATCACCTCACAGGAGATACAGTCAGCTATCTCGGTGGCCAGTTGCTATAAAGCGCTGGGGCCAGACGGGTTCGGTGCAGAGCTTTACAAACTCCTTAGTGAATATGTGAGCCCACTGTTGCGGGCGGTCTTTAGTGAGAGGGCGGAGCATGGGGCCTTCCGCTGGGGGCAGAACCCTGCACACATTACATCGATTCCAAAACCGGGTGAGGACCCAATGTTGGCCGCCTCTTATCGCCCTATCTCCCTTCTCAATTTTGATTTAAAATTGCTTGCGAAGGTCCTCGCTGTCCGGCTGGCTGACGTGTTGGGACACTTAGTTCATGAAGCACAAGTAGGTTTTGTCAAAGGACGCTACGCGGTTCGGAATCTCAGAAAAATTCTGGCATCCTTGGAGTGGGTACATACCTGACAGCAGGCTTTGCTTCTTATCAGTTTCGACGCGGAAAAGGCCTTTGATAGGGTTAACTGGCACTATCTTTGGAGCCTTTTGCCATGCTATGGTCTGGGTACTGCCTTTTGTCAACTAGTGCAGAGCCTGTATGTCTCACCGACGGCAAGTATTTTGTGTAATGGGGTACTTTCCGAAGGTTTTGAGTTAGAGAGGGGCACACGACAGGGTTGTCCTCTCTCCCCCTTGTTGTTTGTTCTCTCGTTGGACCCCCTGATTCGGGCCATTGAGGGTTCGGGGGAGATACGGGGAGTGCGGATGGGCCAGCAGGAGTTTACTATCTCAGCTTTTGCAGATGATTTGTTGGTTCACCTGACTCACCCGGTTGATTCCTTACAGTCTTTACTGGGGGAATTCACGCGATTTGGGGCCGTTGCAGGCCTTCGCATTAACAAAGACAAGTCGGAGGCATTGGATGTTTTGGGGCTTCTTCGGGATACATGGAGGGGGGGGGTTTCCTCTTAGATGGGCGGAGGAAGACTTCCTATATTTGGGTATTGTGTTGCCCAGACGGCCCCAGGCGCTGTATGGTTGTAACTTGGAGTGTTTTTTAAAGCGTCTGGCCACACAATTAAAAGCATGGGAATCTTTACCACTGTCGCTCTCCGGGAGAATAGCGGCTGTACAACTGGTTATTTTACCACGGCTTTTGTATTGGTTACAGACCCTACCTGTTTGGTTGTTGGTTTGAGATCGGCCTCTCTTAAAACGTTCTTATGGAAAGGGAAAAGAGCGTGTATACCTTGGACCCGGATGGTAGGGAAGTGGCGTGATGGGGGTATGGGGTTGCCAGATTTGAAGATGTATGCCCTAGCCTGTCAGGCTCGACATTTGGGGGATTGGTTGGGAAGTACAGAAGTATATACACCTAGGGCATTAGAGAAGTGCCTAGTAGCCCCATACACTTTGCTGGGGGTCCTGCACGAGCCGAAATGTAAGTTACCGGGTGGTATTCTGCGGAGTGCGCTGGTAAACTCTGTCAAGCGAACCTGGCAACAGCTCAATAAGTATTGGAATGAATCGTGGAAGGTATCTAGTTGGCTGCCCTTGCAAGGGAATGTTAATTTCCCCCCCGGGTCTGAGATAGGGATGTTTCGAGACTGGGGGCTGCGAGGTATACGGAACGTTGGGCACTTGGTGGATTCAGTAGGAAAATGTAAATCTTTCCGGACACTGAGTCGGGAGTATGACCTGCCTACCAGAGACTGTTTTGCATATATGCAAGCCTCTCATTATATATCTTCTTTGCCACAAGGAGCGCTGAAAATTGAACGCTCTGCTCAAGTATTAGAATTTTTCAGCTTAGGGGAAGACTGTCCACCATCGATTTCTATCTTGAAGCATCGTCTGGAAAGTTTCAGGACAACACCCAACTATAGGGGAATCGAGATGGCTTGGGAAGCGGAATCAGGGAGGGAAGTTGCTTCGGGGATGGTTGAGACGGCTTTAAAACGGATAATTTGTGTGGCGCAGGGGTCTCGCTGGTGGGAGGTTCAATTTAAATGCGTGACCAGAGCTCATTTTTCACCGCGGAGGGCATTTTGCAGTCAATTGCTGACAGATGGCAGCTGTCCGCGTTGTTCGGAATCCTTGGCCACTCTCCTGTATATGTGGTGGGGATGTCGGAGATTGCGTTCCTATTGGGCGAAGATTTGCGCCTTTTTGAGTGGGCTACTGCAGCAGCAACTGAGATGGACTGGCCTCTTTGTAGTGTTGGATCTGATGGGACCTCCCTGCCCCGCAAAGAGAGGGGAGAGGCTATTAATGAGGAAAGCCTGTCTGGTGGGGAAGGGGCCGATTCTCCGCCTATGGAGAGACTACCAACCGCCTACCTTTGCTGAATGGCGAAATAACTTCCATCACCTGATGTTAACAGAGCGATGGCTGGCTAGGGGCAGTGTCAAGCGTTGGACAGTGTTTGTCAATATGGGAACCCTATATTCAACAGCTCGGGGTTCGCAGCCGTAATGAGATCCTCCAACTGGGGACCTGAAGTGATAGTGTTGTGCCCTAGGGGCGGTGGGAGTGAATAGTAGTTGCTGCTGATTGATATTTATGTGAATCTATAGCATTGTTCGAGGAGGGGGAGGGGGGAGGGGAAGGGCAGGAGGGAGGGCGTGGGTCGGGATAACATGATATAACCCACCTGTTGTATTTCTTTATGCTGACTCCTGGTGGGGATAAGAACACACCCCCCGGGATGATTATGTTCGATGTTTTTACTATTGTTTGTTGGTGGTAATTAAATAAAGTTTATAAAAAATAAAAAAATAATAAAAAAATATATATAAATTGACAAAACAGAAGCAATGTTCATATCTAAATACCAGTCCTTAAAACTACCAATTAAAATAAAATATTAAATAGAGAAATAAAAATTAAAGATGAAGTAAGATATTTAGGTGTAACATTAGATAAATATTTAAATTTAAAATCTCATATAAACAAAATTGCGTCAAAAGCATACCATCGTTTAAAGATTATAAGAAGACTAAAACCAATACTAAATACAAATCACTTTTGCATGCTATGTCAGGCAGTCATAACACCTCTACTTGATTTTGAAAACATCTTGTATCAAGGTCTTCCTAAACACTCTATCCATCCTCTCCAATTAGTTCAGAACACCACTGCACGTATAATAACTGGCTCTACAAAATTTGAACACAACTCCTGTCCTCAGTTACATTTCTTTCCAGTTACTGTAAGAGCAAAATATAAAAACCTAATGACTATTTTCCAAATTTTTCACCAATCCTCAGTGGATATTCTACAATTTCAAAAGACGAGTATAAGACCAAGACTATCTCAAAATGGAGTGGAGGAGTGGCCTAGTGGTTGGGGCAAGGTACTTCAGGCCGGAAAGTCAGGGGTTCAAATCCCACTAGAGGACAGCAATCTTGGGCCGGAAGGACTGGGGTTTCTAGTCTCACAGGTGCTCCTTGTGGTCTTGGGTAAGCCACTTAACCCTCCATAGCCTATGTTCCCTGTAAAATAGTTATCTCCAAGTTATAATGCCCTGTTCAATGTAATTTCAGTTTGTTCAATGTAAACCGCACTGATGCAGAATAGCGCGGTATATAAGAGAATGTAAATAAATAAAATAAATAAACTTAATACTCCTTTGAACTTCAATAAATCAAAACAAATGACTTCTAAAAGAGTGTTTTCCTTTATGGCACCAGAGTTATGGAATTCTATTCCTGAAGATTTAAGAACTCAGGAAGACATTAAGGACTTCTGCAAATCATTCAAAACTTATTTATTTATAGAATCATTTGGTGAAATAACTTTATTGACCATTATGAATATTTAATTTCACTATGATATAGTATTATATGTAACATACTGTTTTGTATTTATATTGTAATGTTTTTGTTTTCCCATACCCTCAATATGTTAGCCTTTGTTGTATTGCCAACCACTTTGATTGAAGGATAAGGTGGTATACAAAACTGGTTAAAATAAAATAAATAAATATACTGCCTTATGACATCAAAGTGGTTACAGATGAACAAAATATTTTACATGAAACGTGCATGAAGTCTTTAACTATATACATTATAAATGGTTATGAAAGCTGTTGTCCCAGGTAATATTAAACTATGTACAATGGTTAACTATATCAATAGGTATGTTAGTCCATTAATTTAATGTAGGCATTGTCTAATGTTTATATCATTGCCTATGAGGATACTAGTATCCCTATTATGTTGGATCTGTATATGTTTCTTCGGTCAAAGCTCCAAAAATATTCAGTGAATATATGCAATTTTAGCTGTTTTCTGAATGCAGATATCATTGACCTTTCTCAGTTTGTCAGGGAAAGCATTCCAGAGTATTGGTGCATATAGGGAGAATTTATCCACTTTGGGTACATGTGCATGCAAATTCTAACATCTGGGCCCTCCATCCCCCCCCCCTTTTTTTTTTTTTTTTGCTTGACCTATTAAAGTAGTATCATTGCCTTTTGGGGTTGCAGCTGCAGCTTTGTGCAGATTACACCAGTGCTTCATCTCAATCTGTCATTCTGTGTTTATATAATGCTGTTTGTTTTTATTCTTGTCTGTGTTTCTCTTTACTTTTATAGGAGAGCATTCCTGGCATCCATAAGTCCTTTCCATGAAACATATATTCTGATTCAGGGGCGGCCCAAGGGGGGTGCGGGGCCATGTGCGGAGACTTGGTGTGGGGCCTCATTTGCATAAATATTTGCATAATGTTACCATACACTAACTTTTAGTAAACATGCCTCTTAATGAGTATATGGATAAAGAAAGACTAAAAGGTTTCTACATTACTATAATCCAGTACCAACCGCCAGGCACATTAGGAACTACTACAAACACTGCCCATTTAGAACCCATAGCAAACCCGCCGTATCCTAACAGCACTACCAGGACTCACAAAGCACCATACCCTAACTATCAAAAGGCAACACTGCAAATATTAAACCAATACATTTCAGAGAACAACAATATATGACCTACTGGGGAAAGAGAACAAGTGGCAATGTCAAATAGGAATTACATAAACAGTATACCTCAGCTCAGTTACACATGCAGAACATAGACCATCACCAAACAAGGAATCACAATTTAGGAACAGGAAGACCATAATTTAAACTGGGAACCCCAAAAGCCAAACTTGGAATATACAACAACACTGTAGAAATAAAACTATAAATTAATTTCCTCTTGTACTAAACAAAGCGCAAAAATTAATGATGCACATTTCCCAGAGCTGACATATTCCAGTTAATAAATTCAAAATAAAGAGATATTTTTCTACCTTTTGTGCATTTTTTTTCAGTTGCAATTGTTCCAGCCACTTTCTTCTGGTTTCTTCGTGTCTTCTGCTAACTCTCCATCTGCTGTCCATTTGTCCTTTCTTCTGTCTTGTTTTTTTTTTTTTTCCATTCTCTCTCTACATCTGCTTTAACATGCTAATCTTTCTCCTTTTGCTCTTTCCTCATTCCTATTTCATCCACTCAAATTTTATCCCTCCATCCTCAATCCCCACTTACTCTCCCAATATCCGGCCAATTGTAGATTTGTCTTCCCTCCCACGCAAAATATTTTTCCCTCTCCATTTCACTCTCCCAGCTCCATCCCATTTTAATCCTCCCCCAACATCAGCTCCTTTCTAGTTCCAGCCCCACCCAGCATCTGCTCCCTTCTTGTCCCTGCATCAGCCCATTTCCAATCCTATCCTAGCCCCACCATCAGCCCATTTCCAGTCCTAGCTCCCCCATCCATTTCCAGTCCTATCCGAGTCCATCCATCAGTTCATTTCCAATCCCAGCCCCTCATCAGCCCATTTCCAGTCCTATCAGTTCCTCCATCAGCTCATTTCCAATCCCCGGACCCCATCAGCTCATTTCTATTCCTTTCCTAGCCCCACCATCAGCCCATGTCAAATCCTAGCTCCCCTCCACTCAGCCCATTTCCAATCCAAGCCCCCCATGAGCCTACTTCCAGTTCTAGCCCCTCCATGAGTCCATTTCCATTCAAGCCCCCACCACAGCCCATTTCCAACCTTAGCACCCCCAACAGCCCATTTCCAGTCCTATCCTGGCCCCTCTATCAGCCCATTTCCTGTCCTAGCCCCCCCCCCACTCAGCCCATTTCCAGTCCTAGCTCCCTCTCCTCACAGCCCATTTCCATTCCAAGCCCCCCTCCCCATCAGCTATTTGCAGTTCAAGCCCCCTTTCCACTCAGCCCATTTCCATTCCAAGCCCTGTCCCCATCAGCTATTTGCCGTTCAAGCCCCCCTTCCACTCAGCCCATTTCCAGTCCTAGCAACCCCCCATCCCATGACCAGTCCTAGCTCCCCCATCAGCCCACTTCCAGTCCGAACCCCCTATAGCCCATTACCAGTCCTAACCCCCCATCAGCCCACTTCCAGTCCGAACCCCCTATAGCCCATTACCAGTCCTAACCCCCCCATCAGCCCACTTCCAGTCCTTACCCTCCCATCAGCCCATTTTCAGTCTTACCCCCCCCATCAACCCATTACCAGTCCTAACCCATCAGCCCACTTGTAGTCTTAGCCCCCCCCATAGCCCAGTACCAGTCCTAACCCCCCCAGCCCATTACCAGTCCTAACGCCCCCCCCCACAGCCCATTACCAGTCCTAACCCCCTATCAGCCTACTTGTAGTCTTAGACCCCCATAGCCCATTACCTGTTGTAACCCCCCATCAGCCCATTACCTGTCCTAACCCCCCCCATAGCCCATTTCCTGTCATAACTTCCCCCATCAGCCCACTTTGTAGTTGTAGCCCCCCATAGCCCATTACCTGTCATAACTTCCCCCATCAGCCCATTTCCAGTCTTAGCCCCTCCATAGTCTATTACCTGTCCTAACCCCCCATAGCCCATTCCCAGTCTTAACCCCCCCCCCCCATCAGCCCACTTCCAGTCCGAACCCCCTATAGCCCATTACCAGTCCTTACCCCCCTCCCTCCCTCCCTATTTACAGTCCTTACCCCCCTCCCTCCCTCCCTATTTACAGTCCTTACCCCCTCCCCATCAGCCCATTTACAGTCCTCCCCCCTCAGCCCATTTACAGTCCTCCCCCCCCCTCCCCATCAGCCCATTTACAGTCCTTACCCCCCCCCCCCTCCCTCCCCATCAGCCCATTTACAGTCCTTACCCCCCCTCCCTCCCTCCCCATCAGCCCATTTACAGTCCTTACCCCCCCTCACCATCAGCCCATTTACAGTCCTTATCCCCCCCTCCCTCCCTGCCCATCAGCCCATTTACAGTCCTTATCCCCATCCCCCCCTCCCTCCCTGCCCATCAGCCCATTTACAGTCCTTACCCCCCTCCCTCCCTCCCCATCAGCCCATTTACAGTCCTTACCCCCTCCCTCCCTCCCCCTTCCCCATCAGCCCATTTACAGTCCTTAGCCCCCCCCCCCCCCCCCCCCCAGCCCAGCTAAGTTTAAAAAAAAAAAGACCCAGAAACCGGCTGCTGCTGCCGCTGCCGCCGTGGTAGCGGCAGAATGGAGAATCCCACGGGGCCCCCCTGTCCGGCAGTCTTTGATGCGGCCTCAGCGCGGGCTTTTCAGAGCCGCACGAAGGGAGAGTTTCCCTTTCTCGCGGCTCTGTTAATCCCGCCGCGGGGCTGATGGGATTTCCCATCAGCCCGCGGCGTGATTAACAGAGCTGCGAGAAGAGAAGCTCTCTCTTCGCGCAGCTCTGACAGCCGACGGAGGCCACAGAGAAGACTGCCGGACAGGGGGGCCCCGCGGGATTCTCCATTCTGCCGCTGCCACGGCGGCAGCCGCAGCCGGAGCCGGTTTCTGGGTTTTTTTTTTTAAACGTAGTTGGGCTGATTGGGGGGGGGGGTGGTAAGGACTGTAAATGGGCCCCGCGGGATTCTCCATTCTGCCGCTGCCACGGCGGCAGCGGCAGCCGTAGCCGGTTTATGATTTTTTAAAAACTTTAATGGGATGCAAGATGTTTTTTGCGCGGGGCCCCCTGAAACGCGGGGCCCTGTGCAAAAAACATTCTTGCTCAATGGATGGGCCGGCCCTGTTCTGATTATATTCATGAATTTATTCCCTTGGAGTTTCACATTATGACTCCTTATTTATTTGTTACTGCCCCTTCTAGAGATCAAGAGCTGTTACAAATCACCAACATGTTACAAATAACAGCATACAGGGTATAACAGTATAGAACTATTTACATTTTAACCATGTACATACTTTACATGGACAGATTGCTGACTTTGATTATGGGAGCTAGGACTGTGGAGTGCTGGAGGTTTGGAGGTATGAGTCAGTTGTATGTGGGGGTACAGTGTGTTGGGATAAGTAGATGTTCAAACTGTTGGTGGTGTTGCTATACTGTTGAATAAAAAGAGAGGTTTTGAGTTCTTTTCTGAACATATTTAAGTCTTTAATGGAATAGATTGAGGCAGAGCGGGAGTTCCATAGAGCAGGAGCTGTATATGTGGCAGTTCTATTGCTTGTAAGTTGTTTGGTCTTACGGATAGAGGGAGGAATTGTGAGGGTTGGCTGGGTGTTGCTCCTTCTGGTTTGTTTGTCTGAGGAGGTATGTAAGAGGATTGTGAGGAAAGAAAAGGCCATGTTATTCCCAGCATGTCCTGCTCCCATCACTGGGGGGAGATCTCTTGCTGGGAGTGGGGGATGAGGACTATTCCTGTCCATATTCCTGTAGACAATCTCCCAAGTACTTGCCCTTAGTGCATCCCGGACTGTTTAACAAATGCAACTTCCAGTCCATCCTCCAAGCTCCATCCTCCAAGCTTGCAGTGCCCCAACCTTGCCTGTCCAGTAGATCTTGTAAGATCTCCAGGCTTCTATTTGGAAGTGTCCATACATGTTATCTTCTGGTGGCTTGCTCTGAAATACAAGGTTCTCCCCCCCCCCTCCCCCCCCCCTGGGGTTCCACCACCCTCATCTGTGGTTTTGGAGTCAGTCCTGAAGAAGGATAAAATGTCCTACGTCCACATGCCACTGGCTAAAATTAGAGAACACTTGATGCTAATGGCAAAAAATCTTACTAATGTGACATCTTGGTGATGATTCTGGCACACCAACTTGAGATCCTGCATTGCCACCACAATCTCCTTGTACAGCTCAATGACCAATTCACCTTATCTACAGTGGGCCAGGCCCAACTACAAGAAACTTTCAGTGAATCCTTGTACTATGTGATCTGAGTCGCATGTGCAGGGGTGGCCCAAGGGGGGTGCGGGGCCATGTGCGGAGACTCGGTGCGGGGCCTCATTTGCATAAGTGGCCTTATTTGCATAAATATTTGCATAATGTTACCATACACTAACTTTTAGTAAACATGTCTCTTAATGAGTGTATGGATAAAGAAAGACTAAAAGATTTCTACATTACTATAATCCAGTGCCAACCGCCAGGCACATTAGGAACTACTACAAACGCTGCCCATTTAGAACCCATAGCAAACCCGCCGTTTCCTGACAGCATTACCAGGACTCACAAAGTACCATACTCTACCTATCAAAAGGCAACACTGCAAATATTAAACCAGTACATTTCAGAGAATACTGGGGAAAGAGAACAAGTGGCAATGTCAAATAGGAATTACATAAATAGAATACCTCAGCTCAGTTACACATGCAGAACATAGACCATCACCAAACAAGGAATCACAATTTAGAAACAGGAAGGCAAATTAAACTGGGAACCCCAAAAGCCAACTTGGAATGTACAACAACACTGTAGAAATAAAACTATAAATTAATTTCCTCTTGTACCAAACAAAGCGCAGACGTTAATGATGCACATTTCCCAGAGCTTTCATATTCCAGTTAATAAATTCAAAATAAAGAGATATCTTTCTACCTTTTGTGCATTTTTTTCAGTTGCAATTGCTCCAGCCACTTTCTTCTGGTTTCTTCATGTTTTCTGCTAACTGTCCATCATCTGCTGTCCATTTGTTCTTTCTTCTCTCTTCTAGTTTTTTTTTCCATTCTCTCTCTACATCTGCTTTAACATACTAATCTTTCTCCTTTTGCTCTTTCCTCATTCCTATTTCATCCACACAAATTTTACCCCTCCATCCTCAATCCCCACTTACTCTCCCAATACCCAGCCAATTGTAGATTTTTCATCCCTCCCACACAAAATATTTTTCCCCTCTCCATTTTACTCTCCCAGCCCCATCCCATTCTAATCCTCCCCCAACATCAGCTCCCTTCTAGTTCCAGTCTCACCCAGCATCCATTCCCTTCTAGTCCCTGCATCAGCCCATTTCCAGTCCTAGCCCCCCATCAACCCATTTCCAGTCCTAGCTCCCCCATCCATTTTCAGTCTGAGTCCCTTCATCAGCTCATTTCCAATCCTAGCCCCCATCAGCCCATTTCTAGTCATTTCCTAGCCCCACCATCAGCCCATGTCAAATCCTAGCTCCCCTCCACTCAGCCCAATTCCAGTCCAAGCCCCCCATGAGCCTACTTCCAGTGCTAGCCCCTCCATGAGTCCATTTCAATTCAAGCCCCCACCGCAGCCCCTTTCCAATCTAGCTCCCCCAACAGCCCATTTCCAGTCCTATCCTAGCTGCTCCATCAGCCCATTTTCAGTCCTAGCTCCCTTCCCTCACAGCCCATTTCCATTCCAAGCTCCCTCCCCATCAGCTATTTGCAGTTCAAGCCTCCCCTTCCACTCAGCCCATTTCCAGTCATAGCAACCCCCCACCCCATGACCAGTCCTAGCCCCCCAGCAACCCACTTCCAGTCCTAACCCCCATCACCCCATTGTCAGTTTAAGCCCCCCTATAACCCATTACCAGTCCTAACCCCCCATCAGCCCACTTCCCGTCTTAACCCATCAGCCCATTTCCAGTCAGCCCCACATAGCTCATTGCCAGTCCTAACCCCCCTTCAGCCCACAGCCCATTACCAGTCCTAACCACATCAGTCCACCTCAAATCCTAATCCCTCCCCATCAGCCCATTTCCTGTCCTAGCCCCCCATAGCCCATTATCAGTCCTAACCCCCCCCCATAGCCCATTAGCAGTCCTAACCCCCCTCACCTCATTTCCAGACAGCCCCCATCAGCCCACAGCTCATTACCCTCTTAACCCCCCCCCAGCCCAGCCCACAGCCCATTACGTCCTAACCCTCCCCATCAGCCCATTTCCTGTCCTAGCCCCCCCCCATAGCCCATTATCAGTCCTAACCCCCCATAGCCCCATTTCCACACAGCCCCAAGCCCATTGCCAGTCTTAACCCCCCCCAGCCCAGCCCAGTGCCAGTCTTAACCCCCCCCAGCCCAGCCCAGCCCATTGCAGTTTTAACCCCCCCCCGCCCAGCCCAGCCCAGCCCATTGCCAGTCTTAACCCCCCCAGCCCAGCCCAGCGCCAGTCTTAACCCCCCCCAGCCCCGCCCATTGCCAGTCTTAACCCCCCCCAGCCCAGCCCAGCCCAGCGCCAGTCTTAACCCCCCCCAGCCCAGCCCAGCCCAGCCCATTGCCAGTCTTAACCCCCCCACCCCAGCCCATTGCCAGTCTTAACCCCCCCACAGCCCAGCGCCAGCCCTAACCCCCCCAGCCCAGCCCATACCCGCCCATAGCCAGTCTTAACCCCCCCCACACCCGAGCCAAGCCCAGCCCAGCCCATTGCCAGTCTTAACCCCCCCAGCCCAGCCCAGCCCATCCCATTGCCAGTCTTAACCCCCCCCCAGCCCAGCCCAGCCCATCCCATCGCCAGTCTTAACCCCCCCCCAGCCCAGCCCAGCCCATTGCAGTCTTAACCCCCCCCAGCCCAGCCCATTGCCAGTCTTAACCCCCCCCCCCAGCCCAGCCCATCCCATCGCCAGTCTTAACCCCCCCCCAGCCCAGCCCAGCCCAGCCCAGCCATTGCAGTCTTAACCCCCCCCCACCCCAGCCCAGCCTATTGCCAGGATTAACCCCCCCCCGCCCAGCCGAGCGCAGCGCGAGTCTTATGCCTCCCATCCCAGCCCATCCCAGCCCCTTGCCAGTCTTAACCCCCCCCAGCCCAGCCCAGCCCATTACCACTCTTAACCCCCCCCCCAGCCCAGCCCAGCCCAGCCCAGCCCATTACCACTCTTAACCCACCCCCCAGCCCAGCCCCGACCATTGCCAGTCTTATCCCCCCCAGCCCAGCGCCAGTCGTAACCCACCTCCTTGCCAGTCTTAACCTCCCCCAGCCCCCCATAGCCCATCAGCACTCCTAACCCCCCCAGCCCCCCCATAGCCCATCAGCACTCCTAACCCCCCCACGCCCATCAGCATTCCTAACCCCCCCCCCCAGCCCCCCACCCATCAGCATTCCTAAGCCCCCAGCCCAGTCCAGCCGAGGGAATTTTTTTTCTTTTTAAAGCTGTCTTCTCCGCTGCCGGGGCCGCCGCGGCAGAATCGAGTGTGCCGCGGGGCCCCCCCTGCCCAGCACAGCCTGCCCTCCCCCTCTATCCGTTCTCTCGTTCAGCTCACAGTCACCCCGCGCCGGCTTTCAGAGCGCGAAGGGACTAGTTTCCCTTTCGCGGCTCTGTTAAGCCCGCGGGGGCTGATGGGAACTTCCCATCAGCCCCCGCGGGCTCAACAGAGCAGCGAGGGAGAAACTCTTCCCTCGCGCTCTGAAAGCCGGCGCGGGGTGACTGTGAGCTGAACGAGAGAACAGATAGAGGGGGAGGGCAGGCTGTGCTGGGCAGGGGGGGCCCCGCGGCACACTCGATTCTGCTGCGGCGGCCCCGGCAGCGGAGAAGACAGTTTTGTTTTGTTTTTTAATTTTACTTTAGTAGGATCAGAATGTTTTTTGCGCGGGGCCCCCTGAAACGCGGGGCCCTGTGCAAAAAACATTCTCGCTCAATGGACGGGCCGGCCCTGCGCATGTGATAACCTATGATTCAGTAGCCCACACTGTGATCACAACCATCTCTGCCAGGTGTACTGCTTAGCTGAGAGTATCAGGTGTCTGAGCGGATCTACATGAGAGACTAGCAGGCGTTCCTACCAGGTGACAACCTTACTCTGTCCTAAAGTGAAGGAAGCTGTTTCAGAAAAGATCATTCTTCCACAGTACAAGAGCTATGTGTGTGTTTTGTTTGAAAACAAGAAACGTCTTGTCTAGTAGAACAGTATCCTCTGCACCCACTGATTTGTATTTACTGGTTGCCTTGCTGTGAAATACAAAATGTATTTCTGACTTATTTAGAAAAAAAAGTTGAAGTTTAAAAACAAAAAATCATGAATCACTTTGTTTTACAGATTTTAAATACTATTACCAGTTTCTAGCTGAGGAAAACTGGTTATCTTTGATTTTTTTAAGGTCCTGGGCAATGTTCCCTCTAATTTTCTGTAGGCTGTGTGCGCATAAAATATCAGCTGTGTGCAGCTTTTGAAGGAAGGTTAAATTTTTGTGTGCCACGTAACGACACTTGGAGTTATATACTTTAAAATTTGACTACACGTCAGAATACAGTATGTACACCACATTGATTTTATTCAAATTAAATGAAAATTTATTTATTTATTTAAAGTCTCTTTTATACCATGCTATTCAGCATCAGTGTGGTTTACAATAAACAACGAACATACACATTTCCAATAGTACTAAATGTAAATAAATGTAAATAGTACTAAATTACTAAATGAAGCGGGAAATTTCTAGTAATTACAATCGTAACTTTTAAATTTTAAGACATCTGTGTTGTTTTCTATCAGAATCAGAGCTGTAACTTTTGTGCGCTCTGTTGTAAAGTATGTGCGCTCTCTCACACGCACACAGCTTAGAGGGAACAGTGGTCCTGGGCATCCTTTACTGTTCTATGGCAAAAAGGAAAGATGGACCCAACTGTCTTTTTTTTTATTTTTTAAATACCATGAATTTGGTTAGTTGCTCTCATTTCTAAAATCCCTATACAAGTGTTTTAGAGAATGTTACATAATTGTATTTCTGTTTAATGACTTTATTAAAGCAGTACTGCAAGACATGAGGCTCTCAAGATGGCAAAGCAGAGTGCCAAGGCCAGAAGGATGTTAAGCTGCATACAGAGAGAAATGACCAGCAGGAAGGAGGAAGCATTGGTGCCCCTTTACAGGTTGTTGGCGTGTGTGTTCAGTTTTGGAGACTGTACCTTGTAAAGGGTATAAAAAGACTTGAAACGGTTCAGAGGAAGGTGACCAAAATGATATGGGACCTGCACCAAAAGGTGAATGAGAAGAAATGTGAAGACCTAAATATGTATCCCCTAGAGGAGAGGAGAGGAGAGGAGGGACAGGGGCGATACGATAGAGACATTTAAATACCTAAAGGGTATTGGTGAACAAACACCTTTTTCAAAGAAGGGGAAGCTGTAAAACTAGAGGGTATTTGATGATGTGGCAAGGACATAAACTTAAAAGCAATATCAGGAAATACCTGTTCATGGAGAGAGGTGGATGCCTGGAATGCCCTCCCAATGAAGGTGATGGAAGCAAAAACAGTGGCAGAATTCAAAAAAGCATGGGACAGACATGGGATCCTTTTACAGCAAGAGGATGTTACCAAACAAAGCTTAAATAACCTCATAAATAGAGGAGGAAACCTGCATGGAGCAGCTCTAGCTACCTTATGGGAGACTAGATGGACTATGCTGGTCTTTTATCTGCTGTTGTTTACAGTACTATGGTACAGTATGTTAATGAGAAGCTTGACCACAAGGGGTGGAGGGTGCCTGTGTTTTATTCCAAAATCCAATGAAATCAGGTTAAAAAAAAGAGACCCAGGAGTAAGAGCATGAGCAGAAATAACGTCAAAATACCATCTGCCCATTTCTTGGCTCTGTCTGGCACCATCTTAATCCTGCTAGAAGTGTCCAGATGAAGATTAAAGGGATAGTTGACCAGCTATAATAGGGCTGCCCAAACTTGTCTTAGGGGCCCACAGCCTGTCAGGCTTTTAGGAAATACAATGAATATGCATGAGATAAATTTGCGTATGCTGAGTCTCTAGTGCCAGTGCTGCTCAGCCTTCTGGAGGCAGCGCCAGATTTCCCATTAGGCACTGTAGGCAGGAAAAAGATGGTGAGAGGGAAATTTAATACAACTAAAACTCCAGAATGACATTTCAAAACCAGAATGCCAGAATTTCTAGCATTTCCTAAGTTTTTTTTTTTTTTTCTTCAGCTTCTCTTTTCAGTAAAATCCATATTTTGGCATGAAAGTGCTTAAGGCCTTCGAACACCAATATCCAGCCCTGCCTGGAAGCATACTTAGCAACTTAGGTTTTCAGGTTTACCACAATGAATATGCATGAAATAAATTTGTATGTATTGAAGACCCATTGTATGCAAATGTATCACACATATTAGTAATCCTGAAACTGTGAATTGCTAGGTATACCTCCAAAAGAGGGCGGAGAAGCACTGCTCTAGTACATGTAAGTTGTTTTTTGTTTTCTGCATGTTTTATTTTAGATATCCTGAAAACCTGATGGGCTAAGAGGGACCCAGGACAGGTTTGGCAAGCTGAGGTGTGGCAGATGTCATTATCGGGGAAGAGACAGTACAGGAAAATGATTGAGTGTAGTACTTAAATTATGCTTCATTGGTACTGTGTGCTCTCAGTTTTGTTTAAGTTTAATATTTTGTCATGTCTTTGTACAACTCTCATCTTCTGACTCATGAAAGAAAAGAGCTTTGATTTTGTTTTATATATAGATGAAGAATTAGAAATGTACACAACTAAAATCAATGTATTTTCTCTTCCTAGGTTTTCTCAGAACTGCTTTTACTTCCTGTCTATCTTAGCTTCCTCTCACTTGAAATAGTTCATGACTTCACTCTGTGTCCTTCTTAGGAATAGCTGGCATTAGAGTTTAGTGATTGCTGGCACCAGGATGCTTAGCCTGCCAATAACCATGTTTTCCTGAGCAAGTCCTTTATTTTCTTTAACTTTTTAATCTTCCTTTCTGGGTGTTATAGCCACACATGATTTGGCAGCTTTTAGACAGCCTATCATAACTCATAAATCACTTGGAGATACAGAGGTCAGTATTCAAAATGTATCTTGATAATACTGGATTTTATCCAAATCGATCTTAATCTTAGAAGTTCAAAATTCAGGTAAAATCTCTGCTTGAACAAACTTAGCCCATTAGGAGGCTGGAGTTGGTTTTTAAAATTTAGCTAGGTATTGTGATATTCTATACTACCTTGCTAAATTTTCTGTGGAGAGTTTTGTCTAGTGAAAGAGTAGCCTAGTGGTTAGAGCAGTGGGTTAACAGCCATGGAAGTCGAGGTTCAAATCTCTGCTTGCAGAGGTTTACTTAACCAAATTAAATTATAAGTCTGCTAGGGGCATGGAAATACCTACTGTACCTGAGTGCAACTTGCCTGTGAATTAGTACTGAAAAGGTGTGAACTGAATAAGTCAGATAAGTGCTGCTGAATATTCCAATTACATTTAACCAGGAAAAAATAATTGGATATCTTTAAAACATAAAGCAGGCTTTAAAATAAATTGACTTCATAGGGATTGAAAGATACCATATAAATCCAAACACTTTTTTGCTGAGACTAGTAGAAATAGGGTTAAATTGCAATTCCAATAGTGCCACCACTTTTTGGAGTTGAGATAGCAGTGGGGGCTCCCTTGGCACGTGGAACTGCTTGATGCCCCCCATCTGACATTTCCAGCTCACGGCAGGGCAACTTGTTCTTTGGGGCTCAAAGAAACCCCTTCACTGCTCAAATCCGGCATTCCAGAGCCAGCCAGACTGGCTGAGAGGACGCTTGCACCTCCCTGCAACACAAAAGCATCAAGGGCTGACTGGGTGGTAGACTGTGGTAAAAGGTCCAAAGGCACCCAGGTAAACTTCTGTGGCTTACATTTCCTTGACGACATATCAGGATGCACCCTGTTGCAGGCTCAGAAGTCAGCCTAGTGCAAGAGTGTTTGCAGGAACATCTCACCACAACGCCCTTTTGCCCTGTAGTCCTCTATTCCATAATTTTGAATGGAATAATCCTGATTTGGTTATTTACGATCTCTTTTATACTGCCTTTTGAAATTATCAAAGTGGTTTACATTGAACAAAACTGGAACTTACATTAAAGGTTTAAAGGTGGTGTCTGTGATTCTACAGAAGCAAATGAGGTGAGGGGCAAAAATGATCATCTTACAATGAAGGGACTGGAAGCTCAGCACATAACATCACATCTGCTCACCGAGGGGCAAATACAATGAAGTGTGCTAGCCTTTGCACACAGGTTAATTTGGCTTTAGTGTATAATTTTGTGAACTAGCATGAGTGCCCAATATAAAAATGAGTTTTGCAAATGAACTGTGCAAAGCCTTGAGTAAGCATAAGTATACAGCATATTTAGGTCTATTCAAATGCATGGTAATGAAGCAATTAGCTATTCAGTACAGATGCAGAGAAGTGCACATAAGGCCGAGCACAATGCTGGGGTTTTAACACAAAGTCTGAGGAGTAGTAAAGGGTCAGCTTTTTCTGCAGTTGGCGCGAGTGAGGAATTTAATTGTTTCATTGCTTTACTTGAAGCGTACAGGAACCACAACTTTTTTTCTGGCTTTGTTGAAGGGAAATGGTCCAAAAATAAAAAGACAAGGACTGAGGAGGAAATGTGCTGGAATGGTATTTTCTGCATAAGCATCAACATTATTCTGTGCAGAAATATCATTGTGTTATGCCAGAGTTTCTGTACAGAATTAATGTTGATTTCTTTGGGAACAAACAGGAAGTCAGTCCTCGCATATAGGTGACATCGGCACCAACAGAGCCCTCGCGGAAGCATCCCCCCAGCTTTCAAAGAAAGCCTTTGGAAGATGCCACCATGCATGCTTGGTCTCCTTCCCGCCCAAGGGTGCCATCTTGTTCAGTCTCCTTTTTTTCTGTACAGCCCTTCAGATGTTTGTCTGGCTTGTCCCTGGAAAAAGTTGATTTTTCTCTCCAAGTTTCATACTCATCTCCGGTATTACACCGGTACTCTTCCTGCCACCCAACCTTGTTGCCTCGGCGTCAAGTTCGGGCCTATTTTTGTAGTTTTCATTCTTTCTTTTCCTGGCATTTTCGCACCTTTTTTCCAACTGGCAGGGGTACTTTTTCCCCCATGGCTTCCAGTGGCTTTAAGAAGTGTGATTGGTGCTCTTAAATTATGTCCTTGACCGACACACACAACTGCTGTCTCCGCTGCCTCGGGCCAGACCATGACCCTGCAGCCTGTGGTCTCTGCAAAAGGATGTCCAATACAACACCTCAAATGCCTTCTGGCCACACATGATTTCAGATCAGTAGTTCATGCTCTTATCACCCCCAACTTTGATTTTTGTAACTGCCTCCTCCATGGTATTCCCAAAAAGCACCTCAAGCAACTGCAAACTGCACAAAATATAACTGCAAGAATTGTATGCAAAGCCTGACTCTTTGATCATATAACACCCCTATTATACACCTTACACTGGTTACCAATAATTGCAAAAAAAAGAAATGCAATGTGTGCCTTTGAGTCAGTCCTGACTCCTGGCGACCCAGAAGCTCCTGGGTTTTCTTGGCAGTGTTACCAGAAGTAGATTGCCAGGCCTTTCTTCCGAGGCAGTGGAGGGTTAAGTGACTTGCACAAGGCGTGCTAGTGGGAATCGAACCCTGGTTGCTTGGTTACCAAGCCAGTGTTCTAACCACTAGGCTACTCCTCCACTCCACCAATAATTAGCAAAATTAAATATAAAACAATAATGACAACATTCAAGATTACTAATAAAATTGCTCCATCCTACCTTTCAACATTAATCACCCAATCCATTAACACTAGATTGAGAAGAGAATACTCTCAGAACACCCTTGCAATCCCTCCCACCTATCGCAAATCAAAACAATTTACAAGTAACCGAGCCTACTCCCTTGCTGCACCTATGTTATGGAACAACCTCCTGGACTTCCTACATGCAATCAAAGATATAAAAATGTTTAGAAAAGAACTAAAACCCTTCCTGTTCACTCAACATTTTGGAGAACTTATTGAAAGTAATGGTTTGTCCCTCGAATCACCCCAAACTCAACTCATACAATGACACTCACCTCTGCACCAATTGTAAATAGTCTCACCTGCTACCACTTGTACATAGTTCTGACTGTTAGAATGCTCCTAAAAGCACACACCATGCCTTGTACATAGTTCTGACTGTTAGAACAAATTTTAACATTCTAAAATTCTATGTAATAGTGCTGTTCATTGTACCCTGCCCCTGATCTCAGGAAGGAGCAGTATAAAAGTAACAATAAATAAATAATAAATGTCCAGTAAGGCCCTCAAGAGCCTCCAGCAACAGCACAATAAGTTTTCCCCCAAGTCCCCGGTGCCTCCGAAGGCCAGGGCCTTGTCTGAGGCCTCAATGCCTTGGGTGGAAACTCCCAAATCCGAACCCCGTCGTGGGTCCTCAGAAAGGGGGTCTTTTTCGAGGAAACCCAGGAAGAAGAAGAAACCCTCGAAGGTGGCGACGTTAGATGGTTCTGACTGGCTGGATGTGCCGCCCTCCCCCCCCCCCCCCCCCCAGGCCTGGTCCTGCAGTCCAAGGCACTCATCCCCCAAAAGGATCTGACTGCAGACCGGCCTCGGTCCCCAGACACTATCCTCATCGAGGATTCCCCTTCAGGGGAGCTGGCGTCTGGCCCAAGTCCCTCAGTGCCCATGCCAAAGGCTGCGGAGCCTTCTGATCTGGAGTCCAGAATGGCGGCCCTGGAGCGTAGTTTGCCTTCATGGACCAGCAGCAGGCGCTGTTGTCTGGCACAACCGGTTCATCTGCCCCGACCACCGGGCCCTCAACTTCCAAGACGTCCCCAGAGACCGAGCCAATCCTCAAGGTCCTTTGGCCTTGTGTCGATCCTTGGCCGAGGTGTGATCTGAGTCCCACTCTATGGGACCGCAGTCATCCCTGGCAAGTATGCTGGGCACCAGTCACGGAGCCTTGGGAGCCCTGAGGCCTATGGAGCAGCCCTCCTATGAGTCCTCGACAGACTACTCCGAGTGTGAGATGGAGGACAAGGAGTCCCCCGATACCCATCGCCACCGCGATGTCCCATCCGATTCTCCCATCTCATATCCTAGACAACGGTCCCTGCTGAAGGATATGGATTTCCTTGATTTTGTCAAGGATATATCAAAGGCCCTGGCATTCCCTATGGAGTCGGAGGAAGACCCTTGGGTGGATGAGTTGGAAATCCTCCAGTACAAGGCTCCTCCGCGGGAATTGCTCACGGTGCCCATCCCTCTCATCCTGGAACGGCTGATGCTCCGAATGTGGGAGACACTGGTTTTGGTACCGGTGGTGAGCAAACGGCTCGACTCAATGTATCAAGTCTACCAGAGCAAACCAACCTGAAGCGTGAGTGGATGGAAAGACAGAGTCCTTTATTAAACCTTTAGGCCGCCCGACACTGGCCGTGTTTCGTCACCCTTCGTCAGGGGCTGGCCAGGCACAAAAACTCTGTTGTAGACTTTAAAAAGTATTACACCACGCTAATAAAATGAAATCTAAAACATATTACTTGAAAACATCTGCTGTCTGATTCCTTAGACTCGCAGCTAAGGAATCAGACAGCAGATGTTTTCAAGTAATATGTTTTAGATTTCATCTTATTAGCATGGTGTAATACTTTTTAAAGTCTACAACAGAGTTTTTGTGCCTGGCCAGCCCTTGACGAAGGGTGACGAAACACGGCCTGTGTCGGGCGGCCTAAAGGTTTAATAAAGGACTCTGTCTTTCCATCCACTCACGCTTCAGGTTGGTTTGTTCTTGGTTTTCTGCGTGACTACTGCTTTCTAGTGTCTCAAGTCTACCGGAGCCCAGGCTTCCAAAAGTCACAGCTGCCGCATAACATGCATCGACTGAAAAGCCAGAAGAGACACTCAGTGCTCCCCAGCAGGGAGGCCGGCACCCTGGATGCCCTCGGCAGAAAGTGCTACCAGGGCTCAATGCTCATCGGCCACATCCAGGTCTATCAGCTGTACATGGGCATGTACCTGAGAGACCTGCGAAGGAACTCGCCGGGTTCATGGCTGGTCTCTCCAAGGAACCCTTGCAGTGGTTCAAGAACCTGGCCAAGGCAGTCCATGAGTGCTCCAAATTCATGTCTTGAGCGGCCTATGACTGGTTCGAGTCAGCGACTCGTGTAGCAGCGGCAGGCATCTGTGCATGCCGCCAAGCTTGGCCACAGTCATCCAACCTCGAGCAGTGGGTTCAGGATAAAATGGTCAATGTCCCATGCCAAGGAGAGAGCCTCTTTGGCAAACCCATGACTGAAAAGGCTGCCGAGCTGGAGACAAGGACATGTGCATGGCGTTCAAGACAAGGACCAGGCTTTCAAAAAAGACCGCTGCTCCTCCCCGACAGAAGGGCTCGGGTAAAAAAGCCCTTCTACCTGAGGAACGGAGCTGCTTGTAGAAACTACCCACCTTTTCAGGCCTCCCCAGCTCCCCAACAGTCAGCAGGCCAAGGGACATGGGCATGGCCCTCGTAAGCAGAAGGCTTCAAAACCCCAGGCACCAGCTCAGGCTATGCTCAAGGAGTCAAACCCCCCCCCCCCTGGCTGGGCCAATCTCCCCCAAGGAGATCAGCCCACAGAGGGACATCTGGCCCACTATGCCCAGCGGTGGTTGACCATCACCACTGACTCCTGGACACTTTGGGTGGTCAGGGAGGGTTACCTCCTCTACCTGACTCAGACACCTCCCCCTTATTTCCTGGGAGAGCCCCTCAGGTCTACCCTCCACCGGAACCTTCTACTGAAGGAGTTGGCAGGTCTTCTCAAGGACAAAGTGGTGGAACCAGTGCCCCACCATCTCAAGGGCAAGGGGTTCTATTCCAGGTACTTCCTCGTGCCAAAAAGGACAAAGGACCTAAGGCCCATCCTCCACCTGTGCAACCTCAACAAATTCCTGGTGAGGGAGAAGTTCAAGATGCTCTCCCTTGGAACATTGCTGCCATACCTTCAGCAGGGAGTTTGGCTGTGCTCCTTAGACCTCAAGGTGGCTTATACCCACATCCTCCTTCACCCCCAAACACGGGCAGTACCTGCGGTTCATAGTGGGGGCAGGCATTTTCAGTACAGGGTACTCCCTGTCGGCTTGGCCTCTGCCCCAAGAGTCTTCACAAAATGTATGGCAGTCGTGGCCACCTTCCTTTGTCTCCAGGGGGTCTTCGTCTTCCCCTACCTGGACAACTGGCTCATAAAGGAAGGCACAGCCTCAGAGGTGCAGCAGGCCACTGCACGCACCATCCAGATCCTGCAACACTTGGGATTCATCATAAACTACCCCAAGTCTTGCCGCCTCCTGGCACAGTGTCTGGAGCTCATCGAGGCAAAGCTTGACACTCGCCAGTCGAAGGCATTCGTGCCCAGGGACCGAGCCAACAGTCTCGGGACCCTGGCACGGGACATACAGTACCGTCCCTCGGTGCCCACTCGGTGGCTTCTGTGCCTCCTTGGATACATGGCCTCCACCGTCCATGTTGTCCCAGACGCTCGCCTCCACATGAAGGTGGCACAGTGGTGTCTCTGGGACTAGTGGTCTCAGGCCACAAGTCGCTTCCGAGACAGAGTCTTGGTAACCCACCAACTGGTGGACTCCCTGGTCTGGTGGCAATCTCTCCAGCATCTCAAGGCGGGTATGCCTTTTCAGGCCCCTCGCCCCTCGAGGGTCCTCACCACAGATGCCTCCCTGCTCAGCTGGGGAGCCCACTGCAGGGAGCTCCGCACCCAGGGCAACTGGTCACCAGATGAGAGCATCCAACAGATAAACCTCTTGGAGCTGCAGGCCATATACTTAACCCTGCGAGTTTTCTGCCATCACCTGCATCACCAGCCAGTGCTGGTCCAGACAGAAAACCAGGTGGCGATGTTCTATGTGAACAAATAGAGGGGCGCACAGGGTTGTGTACCCTTTGTCAGAAGGCAGTGGTCCTCTGCTCATACGCAATCCAACAGGCTATCCTCCTGCAGGCAGTGTACCTACCAGGCCAGGACAACCTTCTGGCTGACAGGCTGAGCAGAGTCCTCCAGCTGCACATGTGGCAGTTGGACCCCCGGGTACCTAGGTGGTTTTTCCAGATGTGTGGGGATCCTGTGATGGACCTGATCACCAGCCCGGACAACTTCTAGTTGCCCCGCTTTTGTTCCCAGCAGGCCCACCCCTCCAGGGTGGCAGTGGATGTGTTCCTTGTCTCATGGTCGGAAGGCCTCATGTATGCCTTCCCTCCCACACCGCTGATTGCCAAGACCTTGTTCAGGACCCTCCACGACAGGACCTCGCTCATCCTGATAGCCCCTCAGCGGCCCAGGCAACCGTGGTTCCTGTTACTCCTCTGGTTGACAGTGGAGATCCCATCCCCTTGGGAACCACTCTGGGACTCCTGTCTCAGGAGGGGATTTCTCCTCTGCACCCCAACCTGGGGTCCTTGTCGCTGACAGAGTGACTCTGGCCCCTTTCAACCTCTCGGTTGAGGTGGAAGACATTTTGCTGGCCTCTTGCAAGGACTCTACTAGGAAGGCTTATGCCCTCAAATGGTGCAGGTTCTTGGTTTGGTGTACTGAGCACAGGGCTGACCCATTCTCCTGCCCAGTGGCACTGGTGTTACAGTACCTTCTCCACCTCTCTCAATCCAGGCTCGTCTAATTCCGTCTGAGTGCACCTTAGTGCCCTGGCGGCGCATCACCATTTGGTGGATGGTAAGCCCCTCTCGGCTCAACCTTTGGTGACCCGTTTTCTTCGGGGATTGCTCTTATCGCAGCCCCCGGTTTGCCCTCTGGCAACCAAATGGGACCTCAATGTAGTGTTGGGGCAGCTCCCTCCCCAACCCTTCGAGCCTCTGACTACCTGCCACCTTTGCTATCTCTCTCTTGGAAGCTGGCTTTCCTGATTGCACTTGCCTCCGCTCACAGAGTTAGTGAGCTTCAGGCCCTTGTGGCAGAGGCGCCTTAAACCAGGTTCTACAAGAACAGAGTGGTGCTTCGCATGCACCCCAAATTCCTGCTGAAGCTGGCAAGGGCTACTCTAAGGAATTACCTTCCCCCTTCTGCCATTTTAAATCCAGCCCTAGTCCTAAGAGTTCTGAGGACTCATAGACTGGCACTTCCTGGTTACTGCCATCAGGTTTCAAAAATGTTTTCAGCAGTGGTAGGGGAAGCCAGTGGAGTCTGTCTCTGCTGCTGAAAACAGACTCTACCAGCTGCCACAGCTTTCTTCCTATCTTGCCTGTTTGCAGCAAGCTATTCAGCTTAAATTTTTAAATATTGAATTTAGGTTTTATTTATTTATTTACATTCTCTTATATTCTTAAGTGTGAACTCCTGCTGGAAGGATTGACATCACTAACACCCAAGTAAAACACTCAGCTGCTATTTTGAAGAGTTTCTGATTGTGTGATATTAATAGAAGCAATGTGATCAGGCACCCATACTTAGCAACTGTGGTAAGTGAAAAAAATGTTTTGAAAATTCACGCTAAATAGATTGTTGAATTTCAAATACTTGCTTCATAATGTGTCAAAAAGAAAATTACTTTCTGTGCTAGCTTCAAATAAAATAGGAATGATTAACATGTCTTTATGACCAGGAGCTTCTGGGTCGCCAGGAGTCAGGACTGACTCGAAGGCACACATTGCATTGCATGACCAGGACAAAATAGCAAACACGAGCACCAGTGGAGCTTGTGCAGGAGCTTATTAGCAGCTACCTCAGCAAGGTGAGTTTATAATACTGTTTCAGTCTCTGGTTATCATTAGTGTACTGAGATACTAGTTTAGTGGCTAAAGGAGTAGGCTAAGAGCCAGGGTTCATATACTACTGCTCTAACTGATGCTTCTTGTGACCGTAGGCAAGTCACTTACACCTCCATTGCCTTGAGAACATGTGAGCTCTCTTGGGCAAGAAAGTAGCTACTATCTCTATGTTTATGTTTATTCAATTTGATATACTGCTCAGGCCTGTATATAACTTACCTAGAACTTGATTTGGAACGATGAATAATCAAATCCAGATCTACCCAAGCAATGAAAGCAAATAGGAGATTCAGTGCTGTGCAGTGGGCATGCAAAATGGTTCAATAACAAATTGCACTTGATCTGTAAAATACCCGTGCTAGAATTCAGCACTGTTTTGTTTTTGCTCTTCCCTTAATGCTGCATCTTTACATCAGCAAAGGGTTCATCTGAAAAGGTGCAGCACTTCACTTTAGCCCAAACTCCCTGCTGCTCTAGCACAGGGTTCAACAAAGCCTAGGTGCCAGGTTGCCACAGTGACCAGAGCTTTACAGCTGGTGCCTGGGATTTGTTCCACTCCCCCATTTTTTATTTTTTTAAATAGGATCACGGGCAGAAGACCCCTTCTGTCTGCCTGTGGGAATCTGATCTGTGCGCAGATCAGGAGTGATTTTTTCCCCCGCAATTGGGGCTTAGCTGTAAAAGATAGTCCATGAGAGATCTGAACCCTGTGGTCTATCTGCCACATCTAAGCCCCGTTTGTGGCAAATATCCCTCCTGTTCTGCCTGAGGAAGACTGGATCCCTGTGGGTGGAACAGGAGGGAGAGCCCACAGGGATTAGTGTCTTGAGGAAAAAATGAAAGGGGCAATACTTTTTTGTAAAGCTAAGGCTACTACTACTATTTGTCACTTATAGAGCGCCAAGCAGGCGGATGGAAGGCACAGACTGGGAGTGCTAGTAGAAGAAAGAAGGGGAATGGGTTGAAGTAGGGAGGGAAGAGGACAAGGTGGAGGACAAAAATGACACTATATGCTAAAAGGTGCATATCTGCCCCCCCCCCCTGCATACATGCATGCACCCCCTACCGACAACTTGTGCCACACACAGAGACTCCCCAGCTCTGTAGATGCACACAAACACACACATGAACCATAGTCCTGCACTTCACCCACACACAGGTATACCATTGTTGCACCACACACCCAGAAACCCTTATGATGCATGGTGTAGTAACTCTGACAGTGGTCTTTTGAGAACATGAGACCAGCAGGGGATGGAAAGGTCACAAGCACTGGCTCTTAAGATTTTGGCCTGGCTCCTAAATTTGCACAAAACTCTAGTGGGTCTATATTTCCCCTTATCCCCCCCCCCCCCTCTCCTCAATCATGTGGCCCCTGGCTCCCTTCTGCCCATCAAACTCCCACACACAGAAGATGCTGCTGGTGGCCTGTGGCCTTTTGAGCCTGCCTGCCTCCCCTACAAGAAATATGCTAGCTGCTTAAACCCTCCCCTCACCCTGCACACCTCCAGAAGGGGAAGGTAGGAGTGATGCCCACTTGTTGCTATTTTGAGAAATGGTGGTGGATGAACTCGCACAGTGCAAAAGAATGCATTCTGTAGGTCAGTCTCCGAAATAAGGTAATTATTTTAGGTAAACTGATTCCATGCAGTGTGTCCGAATGCACTACCCAGCGTTAGCACTGCCGTTTTTCAAGATGATGGAGCAGAGGCAAGAGTGAGTGGGCATCTTTCTAGCCTCCTAATGGTAAGAGTGGGGTTGGGGCTTCTGTGGGGTCCAAACCCTATTCTTTGTGAAGAAGGGAGATGCAAGAGTACACAGGTCATTTGGGAATGCTTCATTGAGGGTTTTGAGGAGGGTGGGGGTGCAGGGGCCCGTGGCCAACAGGGACAGTTGTGAGATTGAGGAGGGTCTGGAGTGTGGGCACGGGAGGACCAAGGCTTACTGGAGCATAGTTTTAGTATGGGAGTAGGGGGATACGTCAAGAAGTCTCACCTATGTCCCCATTCCTGTCAATCCAACCAATTCCCACCTTCTCCCCTCATTCCCGCCCCCTCCATGTCCCTCCTATCCTTCCTCCTCCCTCTGTAAACATGTAAATAGTTCTATTGAAAGTGTTTCACCATTGTTCAAACTATTCTTCTTTGTAAAACAGCTGTGAAAACACTGTAACCTCATGTTCCATGAAAACCGTCTTGAATCGGTATTAAGACGGTATATAAAAAATGTTAAATAAACAAATCCACTTGCTTATCCCTGCTCATGTACTGACAGGGAGGGAATCATTTTATGCACTGGGCAGCAACTGCCAGCATTTCAGCAGAGGTGTGTGCTCTTGCTTTTTTTTTTTTTTTTCTGACACTACACCCTTTTTAACATAATGATAATTTTCACGTCCTTAGTTTTGCTCCTTTGGGATAAAAACTATTTCTACTGTATGTCTTAGAATACCTAGCCGGAGCTTCAGCAGCATTCTAGTGCACAGCTGTCTCCAAAGGGCGATTCCAGGGGCCTGAAAGATAATTGAGGAGGGGTGGCTGAAAGTTCGCCTACAGCACTTAGTATCCTTGTGCCACGCTGAGGGTGGCAGAATTACAGATTCCAAGACTGCGAGCAGGAGCTTGTGCTTGTGCTCGCGCCCCCGACGCCCGAGACAGCGTTGCGTGGCTTTTTAAGAAAACATAAGATACGCCATCCTGGGTATCAGCCCAGCATCCTGTCCCCAACAGCGGCCAAACGAGGCGAGAAGTACCTGTCAGGTTTCCAAAAAGATCCCGGGGCAAGCGAGGCGTCCGCGCAGCGCGTACCGAGGGAAGCGACGCGGGCGCACCGGCGCAGCATCTTCGCACGCCCCCCTCGGAAGCGTCACTTAGCAACAGTCTCTGGGTCCCTCGCGACCCAGGTCACGGCCAGCCCGTCTCGCGAGCGACGCTTCTTAAGAATCTTGCCAGGCGCGGGCTGGTTTCCAAGGGCAACGGCTCAGCCTTGAGTCTGCGTCGTCCGAGTGTGAGCACGGCCACGGCTCCGCGCTCTCTTTCTGACGGGGACATGGCGACCTCCCGGCTGGCGGCGGCGGAGGACGAGGAAGACGAGGAGTTGCGGCGGAACGGGGGATGCACCGACCCGCCGCTGGACGGCAGGGACCGGCTGGGCCTGCAGAAGAACACGGTCTGCTCGCGCTCTTACTTCGTGGTCGTCATGGTGTTCGTGCACGTTTACATCGTCAATGTCATCGCGCTGCTGCTCTACGTGTACTACAGCAACAGCAATCACCACGGGGACGGCGGTAGCGGTGGCGGAGGCGGAACCGGCGCGGGAGACGCCTCTGTACCGGGCTCCGCTTCCCCGGGACCCTCGGCACCAGAGACGAGATCGCGGCTGGATGAAGCGGCGCCCTATGCGCACCTGCCCCGGCTGGAAGGCATCAAGGCAAGGACAGGGCCACGTCTGTCATTACTGTCATTCATCTCAAACCATAAACCAGATAACATTAACATCCACGCTTCAATGCATGCACTATGGATCGGTTCTGCTCAGCTGCAGTGCAAGCCCTGTAAGTCTTCAGCACTTTCAGGACATCAAACGCGACCTATACCGTCTCCTGCAAAAACTGCAGAGTTTCTGCAAAATAATCCAGAAAAAGAACACTGCCCGACTGCAGTGTAGCATAATTTAATGTGAAATATTAAGCCTGATTTCTTAACTCGGTTTAATACAGTCATTTTAGGCCCTGCCTATACTGACCTGTTTGGAAAAATAAAAAAAAAGCATAGTCTAAATTATATTATTTTAGTTGCCCTATTATCTCATTCCTTCATATTCTTTGATGCACTGAGTTGTCTTATGCTGAATTTTCATAAATGACTGCATCATAATAGTTAATTTAATCATATTTGTATATTATCTAGGTTGGTCACAAACAGAAGGTAGATCTTGTTCCCAACAAAATACATTACATGAAAACCCTCAGCTTGAAACCTCTCCTTTTTGGTAAGAAACCCATGTTATCTCTATTAATGTACAGTTAATTATAGAATTTCAAATGAAAAGGAATGTCAATGATTTTGATTGTTACCTGTAAGAGTAGTGCTCAGATCCATAGCTTTCTGTTGCATTTTTGTTTTGGAAGATCAATAAAATGTATTATTATTATTATTTTCTTTTTATATGAGTTGTCTAGAGATTCTCTCTTGTAATATTCCTTTTTGGATTTTACAAGGTATGATCAAAAAGTATTGAGACTTGTACAATAACACAAGAAGTATAACACTAACAGTTATTGCACTCCGTCACTTCCTTCAAAGTAGTCCCCTTCTGATAAAGCACACTTTCTCCAGCGTTCCTGCCACTGCTGGAAACAATTTTGAAATGCCTCTTTCGTTATGCTGTGAAGCTGCTGTGTCAGATTTTTCTTAGTGGTCTCCAAGTTGTTGAATTTCCTTCCTTTCAGTGGAAATTTCAGTTTTGGAAACAAGCAAATCACAGGATGCAAGGTCATGTGAGTATGGAGGTTGATGACTTGCTCGATTTGGTGTTTGCCTGAGAACTGCTGGGCAAGATGTGATGCGTGAGCTGGGGCGTTATCGTGATGAAGAAACCATTCACCATTTTTGTGCAGCTCTGGCCTCTTATGCTGAACTGCACCTCTCAAACGAGTCAGAACTTGGACGTAGTACTCCTTATTGATGGTTTGGCCTTTTGGAGCATACTCATGATGAACAATACCTTAGTAATCAAAGAAAACTGTGAGCATGACCTTGACATTGCTCCTCACCTGACGGGCTTTCTGGGGTCTGGGAGAGTCTGGAGTCTTCCATTGTGAGGACTGAGCCTTAGTTTCTGTGTCATTACCATAAAACCATGATTCATCACCAGTAATAATCTTTATGATGAAATCTGAGTCATTTTCAGTGCATTTCAGTAACTCCCTGGCTGCAGACAGTCTATCTTCTTTTTGGTCAGGGGACAGGAATTTCGGCACAAATTTTGCAGACACCCATCTCATCCCCAAATCGACAATAAGAATGGACTGTACCCACTGTTCCCTCTAAGCTGTGCGCGTGTGCGCGCTCACACACCTCGCTGAGTGAGCGCACATACTTTACAACAGAGCGCACAAAAATTACGGTTCTGATTCTGATAGAAAACAACACAGACATCTTAAAATGTAAAAGTTGTTGTGTATTTACGGTTTTCACAAGTTCTACAATATTTTCTAGTGCAATCAATGTGGTGTACATACTGTATTCTGACGTGTAGTCAAATTTTAAAGTATATAACGCCAAGTGTCGTTATGCGGTGCACAAAAATGTAACCTTCCTTCAAAAGCTGCACAGCTGATATTTTATGCGCGCACAGCCTACAGAAAATTAGAGGGAACATTGACTGTACCGACCTAAAATGGATGTCCATGTCCTCAGCAAGCTCCCTGATAGTCAATTGATGATTTGAGTGTATTGCGGCACACACTGCTTCAACTTTGTCTTCATTCCTGCTCGTGGATTGCCTTCCAGAATGTTCTTCACCATCAGTGCTTTGGCGGCCTTCTTGGAAACGTTTGTACCAGTCATAAACTCGAGCACAACTCATGCATTCATCGCCGTACACTTGCTGTAATTTGTCATAAGTCTCTTTGCACGAATCTCCAAGTTTCTGGCAGAATTTAATGCAAATTCGCTGTTCAGCATTTTCACTCATTGTAAATCTAGCGAACTGCTTTTACACAATACTAAACATCACGTGATTAAAAAAAGTAAAGGTGTGCTGCAGCCACGTTACACTCTGCACATGCAGTACCCATAACTAGGTCACTGTATGCTTAATATCATCATAGGGTATTGTTATATAGCTACACAACAAGTCTCAATACTTTTTTTTAATACATTGAATGCTTTTTTATTGAATGTTACTTAAATTTTACATAGAACACATCCACATAGAGTTTCCTTTAAATAGAATGAACCAAAAGGAAATTGACACAAAAAATATATATATAAAAAAGGAAACTTCAGAAAAAAACCCCAAAGTCCACATAATGAGAACACATTTCAAATCTAATTCACCCAGTCATTACTAATAAACCCCTTTTACTTCAACCCAACCCACAACAACATTATTTATCGCTAAGAAACCTCTCCAGATGCAATACTTCTGTAAAGATATATTTAGACCCAGAATACAACACAAGACATTTACAGGGAAATTTTAATTAAAAAGTTCCCCCAATGGCCAGAACTCTAGATTTCAGTTGCAAAAATGCTTTCCTACGAAGCCGAGTGCCTTAGCCACATCCGGAAAGATATTAATCAGATATCGAGAAAACAAAAGATCTTTTTTCGGAAAGTAACATTTCAAAATAGCTAATTTCTCTGCTTCTGATTTTAGAGTGACTACAAGAGTCGCTCTTTTAGAAACCTTGTCTAGAGAAGACTCTAAAAAATGAGTCAAATCCAGACTATCCAAATTTACCTGTTCACCCGACTCCTCCCCCCCCCGACTCAAGGACACTATGAGGGAGATAATATAAAGAAATGACAATAGACTCATGAAAAGCAGAAAACCACAATACTTCCTTCATATATTTCCTTAAAAGCTGAAGTGGGGAGAACAAATGAACAACAGGAAAATTTAAAAATCGCAAGTTTTTAGCTCTAGCCCTATTTTCCAACATTTCCATCTTAGTATATAATATCTGACTATCCCAGCAAATATATTTGACACCTTCTGCATTCAACCAGCGGCATTCTGTAGTCTGGAGAAACTCTCATCCAGACCAGAGAGCCCTGATTCATGCAGCTGTAAAGTTTTAACAGCACCCTGAGAGAAACTACATAACTGAGTCAAAATTCCCCTGAGTATCCCCTCCATTCAAGTAACAGACAGCCAATGTTCCCTCTAACTTTCTGTAGGCTGTGTGCGCATAAAATATCAGCTGTGCAGCTTTTGAAGGAAGGTTAAACTTTTGTGTGCCACATAACGACACTCAGAGTTATATACTTTAAAATTTGACTACACGTCAGAATACAGTATGTACACCACATTGATTGCACTAGAAAATATTGTAGAACTTGTGAAAACCGTAAATACACAACTTTTAAATTTTAAGACGTCTGTGTTGTTTTCTATCAGAATCAGAACCATAATTTTTGTGTGCTCTGTTCTAAAGTATGTGCGCTCACTCGGCGAGGTGTGTGCGCGCGCACACGCGCACAGCTTAGAGGGAACAGTGCAGACAGCCCAACATCCTCCAAAGAAATATCAGCCCCTACCAAGTCAACCAAAACCAAATCCACAGCTGTGGGCATGGAAACAGGGACTGGAAGGGGTAACATCATATTCAAAGAAACAGACGCCGGATGTGTCGCCTCCCGAACTTGTGGGGTAGAGGTAGTAGGGGGGAAAACCCACCACCCCCAAAATGGGGTAATCTAACACACCAAGAGTCAGACCATTTACTGCATTAGGTTGGGGGGGGAGCGGTACGCAACTCCAAACTAAGTGAAGCTTCTGCAGATGAAACAGTTTCCCCAGACACTGGGGCTGACTTCACAGTACTCACAACATGCATATATCCACTGGTCCTTGTACGACTTGTACTACAGCAGGTGCTTTGGCCTTGGCTTTCTGCTTTCCCCATTGCAGAACCCCCAGTCACACAAAAAGAAAACCCACAGACTTCCTCAAGTGCTCCAAAGGGGCTCCCAAGGGGCAGAACGTGCCCCTTTGATCATGCCCCTTTGGGCACGTGCCCACGGTCGCGTCCCACAGCAGCAGCCAATTTTAATCCTCGGTCGCAAGGAGGGAGAAGCTCTGGAAACCGGCATGTCCAGGTGGAATTGAGACACAGGTGATCAGCTGTTACCGGGCAAGATAGATCCCAAATGCGTCTCAGCAGTCCTGTGGCAGCAGCCGACTTTAATCCTTGGTCGCAAGGAGGGAGGAGTTCTGAAAACTGGCGTGCACAGGTGAAATCGGGACACAGGTAATCTGCTGTTACCGGGCAAGATAGATCCCAAATGCATCTCCACATGTCTCGATACTTTTTGATCACACCTTGTATACAAAAATCTTTTTTTTTAAATTATTTATTTATGAAATTTTCAAAATAAATCAAGAAAGGTTACAACAGCCATTCTTGAAGCAATAGAAAGGCATACAGAAATAATCCACATAAACCAGGATACAATCAAAGAAAACATCATTACATAAGAACAAAATGCCTATTCTCTCTAGCCCACAATAAGGGGGAGTTTCATGAGAAATCAAACAATACAAGAAGAAATATGCATGCAGTCATAACACGGAACCAAAATCTATGAGCCCAAGGGGGTCTCCTGATGCTTGGCGTTGATGAAAGCCAGCAACTGGGAGGGCTCAAAAAAAATATAAGAAAAAGTTTGGCATTTCACCAAACACTTACATGGATGCTTGAGAAAAAAAAGCCCTCCCAGTTGCAAAACCCCTGGCCGAAGCAACAAAAGCTCCCTACGTCGCTTCTGTGTTTCTCTTGATAAATCAGGGTATATACGCACTGAAAGCCCACAAAACAAAAGTTTCCGCTTCTGAAAAAACAATTTCAATAACCATTCTTTATCAGATAACAAGGCAAAAGTAATCAACAGTGTAGATGATACTTGTGACTCTAAACCAGAATTTTCTATTATATCTGAAAGATTTAATACATCCCCCTGAGTTTGATTCCCTCCCTTCTCATTACGGGCCGAAGCCCACCTAGCAGTAGGTAAGTAATAAATTTTCACCAAAGGGGGGACCAACTCAGGGGAAACCCCTAATGTCTCCACGAGGTATTTTACAAACATATCTCTAGGGGAAATCAAAGGTACTTTAGGAAAATTAATAATTCTCAAATTGTTAGCTCGAGTTAGGTTATCCAAATGTTCAATCTTCGTCTGTAAAGACAAAACACTTTTTCTATGTCCATCTGAATATTCCTCCAAACTTGCAACCTTGTTAGAAACAGCAAAATGTTCCGTTTGAAGCGTGGAGACCTTTCCTTCAAACTCAGTCAACAAAGCTGCAGATGTATTTACCTTATTAGCCAGCAAAGAAACTTGTGGAAGTAAAACCTCACCAAGAGAAACAATCGCATTCCAAATAGCTTCCAGCGTGAAATTCTGCGTTTTTTGCAAAGAGAAAACCTCCCCTGATTGAGAAAGGGGTACAGTAGGCTCCATAGACGCCAAGGGACGATCACCACCCAAAGAGAGAGACAACTTCTCCATCCGTGCCTCTCCCAGCGCCAACGTGGGTCTTAGTGAGCACAGTTCTCCAAATGGCTCACTCTCCGATTCAGCAGACACAGCCCAACCTGTCCCTCGCGAGCACTTACCCCCCACCTCAGAGGGAGGAGACGATAGTTACAGGAAGCCGGGTGGCAAGGGCTGGCTGCAAATCAACGGAGGCGCTGGGCTCAATATGGGGGAGACAGATGAAATTGACACAGACACCGGGCACTCCGACTCCGGCGAAACTGCTAGCCAAACAGCTCCTCCCGTTTCCTCCGAGACCCGAGCAGTGCGCACAAGAAAAGGATCCAAAGGACCCGTTACAGAAGTCAAATTCGGCGTAGAGGTATCAGCAGGCTGTGAGGGCAACGGCCCTGACTTCCCCTTACGTTTCCTCCCCATTCAGAAGCGCACGCATGCGGAGCAGACTGCTGCCATGGCCATCTTGGAAACGCCCCCTCGGGAATGATTCATATTCAAAAATCTTGACATTAACAGTTTTATTACTCTAGTTGCCCCCAAACAAAATAACATAAATTTAAGGGCAGTGGAACAACCTTTTGATCGGAGGGGCCAAAAAAACACTCTCTGGCCCTGCCTCCAAACTCTAGTTGTTGATGCTGTGTTGGGAAAAATACTGGTCACCTCTGTGGCCCATCCTATTTGGCTGCCTAAGCATAATACTAGCTTATTGGCAGCACTGTGCACTGCTACAAAGGCAGCCAGATTTGATTCCTGGACTTGGCTTCTACTTCTTTGGGACTGGTCAGAGCTGAGTTTTCTGTGTTAGCAGCATTCAGAGTTCTCAGAAGGAATGTGTCCCTGTCATTGCTCAACAACAAGGCCAACTGGCCAGACTTAAGGTACCCATGTCAGGAACCAGACCCTGCTTGCATGCATGGCAGTGAACCATGGCTGGCATTACCATTTCCAGACAAATTTATGGTATCTCAACAACACACCAAGTTTGATACTCAAACCCATAGTGGTGTTTATGTTTCTATGAAACCTCTGTTCTTATGATTCCATGTAGTAAGTTTTGTATATAGTTTACCCCTGTTATCCAAGTTTTTGTGCCCTGTTATCTGTAAACTCATACATGTTAACTGTACTGAGCATTTTTGTTCCATGTAAACCGCGCTGATGATGAATAGTGCGGTATATAAGAGACAGTAAATAAATAAATAAATAAATTACCATTCAGTGAACTAGGCGATCATCTAGAGAGCCAAACTTTAAAGGGCAGCCCATTCCCACTTCTGCTACACTTCTCTGAGACCTGCAGCAATGGCAATGACAATAAAACATTAAAGCAACACTTAACCAGAGTCTCTGAAGCAGTGTGTGCTGTTGGTGCTGCACTCAGACCTGCCCTTTTGCAAACAGGAAGTCTTCGTTGGAAGGGGATGGAACTGACTGCTCAGAGCGCAGCACCATCACCACACAGTTTTTCTGATGCCTATTTGTGCCCTGGAGGTGGGTTGAGAAGTGCTTGCCATTTCTAAAATTGGGCACGCATGTGTATCTTTTCTGAAATGCCCCGAACATGCCTCTGCTACACCGCTGTGTGACATGGACATGATCATCCCAGAGACATCTATATTTCTGGCTTTCTATAATAGCTGCAAAGACCTCCTCGTGATTTGCATATCTAAAGGCCTGCTTTCAGATGTCCAAATCACAAATAGAGCTTCTAAAATGAACCCCATAGTCTCTACACAAATTAGCTTCCCTCAGCAGCTGATCTCAGATGACTGTAGCTACCTTTCTGTGGGTTGACAAAAGCTGAGCCATTTCCATAGAGAACGTAACCATTAAAGCCAACCAAGATGAATGTGGCTTCCTTCATAATTCTGTACATTTTAATAGTTCTGCAGCAGTGGTTCTAAACCCAGTCCTCTGGGACCCCCAGGCCAGTCAGATTTTCAGGATTTCGACAATGAATATGCATGAGATAGATCTGCACGCACTGCTTCCATTGTATGCAGATCTATCTCATGCATATTCATTGTCAATATCCTGAAAATCCGACTGGCCTGAGGGTCCCAGAGGACTGGGTTTAGAACCACTGCTCTACAGTAACATTACTTAATATTTTGACAGTTTCTGGTGTTATGTGAAATTAAAGAAATATTATGATTTTTTTCTAAAGAGCAATGTATATATTTTTTAGGATACATTTTCTTGGGTGCAAGAGAGAAATATAGCAAGGTGCCAATTGTTTTTGTTCTAGGACTTGTGTACTTGATGAAAATAAATTATGGAGCTAAATTAAGATTCTAGAGTGGTACCAAGTTAGGCTGTAGTCGAATAAATGACATTGAGGCTGGTGACACCTTCAAGCTTTGGTCTTCACTCCCGGTCCTTGAGGGCCACCTACAGATCGGATTTTTAGGATATCCTTAATTGGTATGTATGAGAGAGGTTTGCATGCCCACTACCTTCATTGTATGTAAATTTCTGTCATGTATATGGTCTCTTAGTGGCCCTCAAAGACTATGAGTAGAGACCAAGGCCTTAGAGACTAACAGATTTATTGAAGTATAAACTCTGGAGAGCAAATGTCCTCGTCATCAGAACTTGTTCAGAGAGCTTATCCCTCAATAAATCTGCTAATCTCTAATGTTCATCTGTCTAGGGCCTGTGGAACCATTAGGCAAATTAGGCAGACACTTAGAACACCACAATTTTGAGGGCAGCAACAGCAGGACTTATTGCTTCCACCGGACGGACGCTATAGCCTCATACAAGGAAGGCAGTGGAGCATGACCTATCTCCACCGCTCACCCCTTCGCCAAAGTTCCTCTGCCTTTTGGTCAGAAGCAATCTTGCAGACCAGAAAGAGCAGTCCTCAATCAGAAGTAGGTACCTGCTATAGAAAACAATTTGAGTACTGAAGAGAAGTGGAGGATTTTTTTCATATATTACGAGCCACTGCCATTCCTCTGCTCTATCAAGATCTGTGGCACTAAGAACAGAAGCCATACTGTGCAGCTGTACTGTACAGCTTATTTTGTATGTGTCAGATCCAGAAGCATCCTTGGTAGGACGGGTGGGGGGGGGGGTTGAATGCTGCTGACTGTGGGGGGAAGAGGGAAAAGTGAAGGAGGGCAGCGCTGCAGGGACTTGGTGAAAGAGAGGGGAATCTGGATGCTGTTGGGAGGGGCAAAAGAGAAAGAGGGGAATGTTTGTGGGGCTGGAGGGGAAGAGGATAGAGAAGGATGCAGGGTGGGGGACAAATGTCTGAAGGTTTGCCTAGAGTGTGCAATAGCCTTGCACTGGCCCTGTAGTAGCCTCTGTGTTTTTCTAATAAAAAGGTTGTCATAGAAATGAAAATTACACCAAACTGTTAATTTAAAGACATAGCTTCATATATATACATTATACAAGTGTGGATGAACTCTGATGCCCTCTTTTTCTACTATATCTTGGCCTTTGTTTTGCTAAAATCAATTTGTAGTGTAATAAGAGGGAAAACAAAAACCTAACTGACTTGGATAGACAGAAATATCTTATAGGAAGATAAGTAAGTGTGTAGGGTTGACAGCTGGCATATATCCTTTGCTAGGGCAGTGTGGACAGAAAACGGGCAGACCTGAAGATTGGAGGATCGCCAATGTAACACCAATTTTTAAAAAGGGTTCCAGGGGTGATCCGGGAAACTACAGACCGGTGAGCCTGACGTCAGTACCAGAAAAAATGGTAGAAACCATCATAAAGAATAAAATTACTCAGCATGTAGATAGTCACAACCTAATGGGAGACAGCCAACATGGCTTTAGACAAGGAAGATCTTGTCTTACTAATCTGTTATGTTTTTTTGAAGGAGTGAATAAACAGGTGGACAAAGGTGAGTCAGTAGATATAGTGTATCTGGACTTTCAGAAAGCCTTTGACAAGGTCCCTCATCAGAGACTTTTGGCAAAACTAAAGAGTCATGGGATAGGAGGCAGTGTACTATTGTGGATCAGGAACTGGTTAAAAGATAGAAAGCAGAGGGTAGGGCTAAATGGCCAATTTTCCCAATGGAGAAAGGTGAATAGTGGTGTACCCTAGGGATCTGTGCTGGGTCCGCTGCTTTTTGACATATTCATAAATGACCTGGAAAGTGGAATAACGAGTGAGGTTATCAAATTTGCAGATGACACAAAACTATTTAAAGTTGTTAAAACCCAAGAGGATTGTGAAACATTGCAAGAGGATCTTGATAAATTGGAAGACTGGGCATCAAAATGGCAGATGAAATTTAATGTGGACAAGTGCAAGGTTATGCACCTAGGGAAGAACAACCCAAACTATGGTTACACGATGCAAGGTTCCACATTAGGAACCACCACCCAGGAAAAAGATTTAGGCATCATTGTGGATACCATGTTAAAACCCTCGGCCCAGTGTGCAGCAGCGGCCAAGAGAGCAAATAGAATGCTAGGTATGATAAGGAAAGGAATGGAAAATAAAACAAAAGATATTATAATGCCTCTATATCGTTCCATGGTGAGACCGCACCTTGAATATTGTGTGCAATTCTGGTCGCCGTATCTTAAAAAGGATATAGCGATTTTAGAAAAGGTTCAGAGAAGAGCCACCAAAATGGTAAAGGGGATGGAAGGATACTCCTATGAAGAAAGGCTAAAAAGGTTAGGGCTCTTTAACCTGGAAAAGAGATGGCTGAGGGGAGATATGATAGAAGTCTATAAATTAATGAACGGAGTGGAACGGGTAAACGTAGATCGATTGTTTACGTTATCAGAATGTAGAAAGACTAGGGGACATGCAATGAAGCTACAGGGTAAACTATTTAAGACTAATAAAAGAAAATATTTTTTCACTCAACGTGTAATCAAACTCTGGAATTTGTTACCGGAGGATGTAGTAAAGGCTGTTAGTGTAGCTGGGTTTAAAAAAGGTTTGGACAAGTTCCTGGAGGAAAGGTCCATAAACCATTATTAAGAAGTGACCGAAGACATCAATGCTTGACCCAGTACAAGCATTGCAGAACCTGTGTCTTTTGGGGAAACTGCTAGGTACATATGACCTAGATTGGCCACTGTTGGAAGCAGAATACTGGGCTTGATGGACCTTGGTCTGACCCAGTATGGCATATCTTATGTTCTTATGGATGAGGCAGTTTACCTTTAGTCTGCTGTCATCTGCTATGTTTCTGTGAGTCAACAGCCAAGGACAATCCCTCTTGGCCTTTTGACAGATTGAGAGCTTGTATAATATTGGAAGAGGAGGTGGTGAGGGTTATTGTCTGCATCCCCCCCTGCCAAGTACACGCATCACTTTGGACTATTTTCTAATGAAGAAAATTAAATTTGTAGAAAAAAACTATTAGCATTCACTTGTGTTTAATTGACATTATAATGCTGTCCTTTAATATTAATCATGGTTGAATGCAACTATAAGCATACAAAACAATTTGTCATTTAATATACAAATAATGTACATTTATTACAAAATCGAAGACCAGTAAGTATATGCTGCACAGGTTTCTTCTGTAGCTGCTTCATTCCTGTTCGCGAGTTGAGTTGAGATAAGTTATTTGTAAAAGGTATGCTGTAAACTGGTCTGCTTTGCAGAAAGTTTGCATACAGACACATCCTCTTTCAAATATTTTACATCACTTAATCCATTAACCATCATTTCAGTGATGCATGTGACCAGAAACCTTGGGAGCAGCCTTGTACATGTATTACAGCCTAGCAATACAGGGTTTTATAGTGAGCACTGCAGGAACATGGGCTTGTAAAATAAAGCATATTTAATTCTAAATTTACTGCAGATTACACCAGTTATTAAGTCATTTAAGCATTCCTCTGTTTTGTAGGGAGGGCTGTAACACAAAACTAATAGTTGGAAAATGCAGATAGCTGAATATTAGAGAGAGACCTCTATACTCGGCACCTGTGGTGCTTCCATTTCCTTATAGCAGCCTGCAAGTTCTTGTTTTTTTTGTGCCATGCATAAGCTTTATTTGCCACCAACTTGTCGCCCTGTACCTCCCCGCTAATGACATAGTATCCTGAACGGCTGCTGCGCATGATGTTGTAGACGCAGGTGGCATCCAGATCAAGCCACTGCTGGAGTCTTGGGAGGATCTCATCCTTAAGCAGGGGACCATGCTTCACCACCTCCACCTGGGAATCCATGTCAAATTCAAAGATTGTGGTAGAGCTTGTGTTCTTTTTGGAGATCTTAATTTTTACAGCTGTGAAAAACAGATGTTACATACTTATTTGTATCTTATTAATTGATGCATATCCCACCACTGAAATATTTTAACTTGGGATTTCAGCTTATTAGTTCAAGATGTTGCTACCAAACCTAACAAGAATTTAATTACTGTAGCATATAGTAATATAGTATATGATGGCAGATAAAGACCAGTATAGTCCATCTAGTCTGCCCAGCAAGAAGGCAAGAGTAGTTGCACCTGCTGCTCCATGCAGGTCACCCCTACCCATGCCTTTGTTTAGGGTGTACCCACCACTCTGTGTAGGTCACCCCTATTTGTTGACATATAAGATATAGTTATGTTTATGGTCTACTGTTAAAATTTTAGGCTTAGGAATAGTAAACAATTGTAAAGTCAGTAATAATATCATCCTGCTAGATCAGTCCAGATGAGTAGGTTATGCTCCCTAGCCAGCAATGGAAGCAGATCAGAGCAATTTTCAGCAATATCATCACTTGTATATATGTCAGTGCAACCCTGAGAGAAGCCAGTATTGTTTTCCTCCAGCAGGTGGCAAGGTATGTGGACCAGTGCAGCAGTGCAGATAGGCCTGTCTTCCTTGGACTAGATCATGGTCTTGAGGCCTGTGTGTTTGAGATCATAGACCAATATTTGCTCGGAGCTTGGGAATACCCATTGTCTTCTCGAGCCGACAGTTACCTACAGGTTCCAGCATTGGTGGGCCAGAGAGTGGACTGGAGGACCCCAGAGGGCCCGTAAGGGGGGCTGGTAAGTCTGGGCTCAGGTCTCCCTTCCCTCTCATTGTCCTGTTTCTGCATATTCTGCTTATTTTTACCTATTTTTTAAATTTTTGTCTTGTTTATTTATTTGCCTCTCTGTCTTTGGTGTTTGAATAAGGAGCTTGGTCATCTCTGAATACCTTTGTAAAGTACTACAGGTTGCATGTGGAAGATGGAGCAAATGGTGCTTTTAGCAGTTCTGTCCAGAGCATTGTCATGCTGCCACCTTGGGTCTTGACTATTTGGGTACATGCAGTTTTTTTGGACTGGTCTTGCAGGATGATAAAGAAGGAGAAATTTTCCATACCTGCTAATTTCCTGTCCTTGAATCCTGCTAGACAAGTCCAAGATCCACCCTAGAAAATTACTACTAAAGATTTGGGAGCCCTGTTGCCTTTTAACTGCATTTTCAGTATCAATGCCTGATGCAGATTCAAGTATGGTAAGATAGCCAAATGTTTGTACAAAATTATTATTATTGATTAATACTTCTTTTTTTCTGTTTTTCAGTCTTGTTTTCTGCTTGGGCAATGTCATACTAGCTTCCCTCAGTGCTGCACGATGTACATACAAGTGATAACATCACTGAAGGTTGTTCTAGTCTTCCTCCACCAGGACCAGCCCTAGGCATGTGCGGGCATGTCATCTGTACATGGCCCTGCACCACTAGGGGCCCCACCTGACCAGCCAGAGGCGGCTCTATAATTAGGCAGAGTGAAGCGGTGGCCTCAGGCGGCAAACTTTTGGGGGAGGCAGAAATGCCCACAAAAGAGCCGCCTCACTCCACCTTCAGTTTAAAAATAAAATGCGGACAAATTGCTGTGGCCGCGATAGCTTTTGATATGAAAGGAACTGGTGTGGAGCCTCCTGGCGGTATGGAACCTCTGCTGCTGCCGTGTCCCACCCCCAAAAGGAAGTGACGCTAGAACGGGATGCAGCAACAGCAGAGGTTCCATACCACTGGGAGGCTCCGCACCGGTTTCCTCTCATTTCAAAAGCTATCGCAGGCAGCCGAAGGGGAAGGAGAAGAACTATGGAGAAACGGCTGGCAGAGCAGAACGAGCTACACGGGGGCGGGGGAATGAGAGAAGAGGAATGAGCTACATGGAGGGGGATGAGAGAAGAGGAACAAGCTACATGGGGGGGTGAGAGAAGAGGAACGAGCTACATGGGGGGGGGGGGGGAATGGGTTGGGAAGGAGAGGGAGCTGACGGGGGCTGTAAGAAAGCTGACAGGGGGAAGAGAGGACTGGAAGGGAACCGAGAGGAGCAAAGAGTGGTCTGGAAGAAAGCTGACAGGGGGAAGAGAGGACTGGAAGGGAACCGAGAGGGCAAAGAGTGGGCTGGAAGAAAGCTGACGGGGAAAGAGAGGACTGGGAGGGAACCGAGAGGGGCAAAGAGTGGTCTGGAAGAAAGCTAACACGGGGAAAAGAAAGTTGGAAGGGAGCTGACAGGGAAGGAAAGAGATGGTTGGAAGGGAGTTGACAGAGGAGGAAAGAGATGGCTGGAAGGGAACTGAGAGAGGGGAAGGAGATGGCTGGAAGGGAACTGACATTGGGGGAAGGAGAGGGAGCAGAAGGGAACTGAGAGGGGAAGGCAATGGCTGGAAGGGAATTGACATGGGGGGAAGTTGGGGGCTGGAAGGGAACTGACATGGGGGGAAAGAGGGGGGTGGAAGGGAGCTGACACCTGGGGGTGGGACTGGAGGGAGCTGACATTTGGGGATGGGACTGGCAGGTGGCTGGGTAATAGGGAGGAGGCTGGCAAGGAAGTGGCACTGGGACTGGAAGGGAGCTGACACATGGGGAGGGTCATTGGGACTGGAAATAGACTGATGGAAGGAAGTGAAGAAAACAAAAGAAAAGACGAGAAATGGCAGATAGAGTGCTAAGAGAAGACAGGAAAGCAGAAGCCTCAGATCAGGACCAGCATGACCAGAGAATAAAATGGTCAGACTACAAAGGTAGAAAAAAATAATTTTATTTTCAATTTAGTGATTGGACTTTGTGCTATTTTTATAATTTACACAGGATGAGATACTGCATCTCTTATCTGGTGTTACATGGCATGCAGAGTCTGGCTTCTTGGGGTTTCGGTTTAATTTTTCTCTAAATATTTTATTTTTACTTTTGGTTGTGATCACTTATTCTGTACTTGGTGAGAGTCTGTGTTCCTAGTGTGTGACCAAGACTGTGTGTTCTGTTAACATGAAATCTGTATGCAGGGATCTGTACTGTAGCAATTTGCCTTGTTCAGTTTTTCAAATAGGTGTTAGATGTTCTAGGGCCTGCTGCAGTATTTATAGTCCTACTTTTTTTGTATGAGTTTTGGAAGTTTATGCTGGTAATGGTATGGTAGATTTGGCCTTGTAGATGTTTGATGACTTTTGTAGGGTTTTATATTAGTTTCCAATATTCCTGGTACTGGAGAATATTTGTTAGTGAGATGACCAGAATCAGATTTTTTTTTTTTTAAGATATTGAGTTCTGTGAGTGAATGTTCTAGTTCTGTTCTGCACCCACTGTCAGGCCGGCCCGTCCATTGTGCGATAATGCCCTTTAACCTTTCCCAGCATTCGCGGCTTCACAGATACAGCCGCTAGCGTGAGGGAAAAGACTCCTCACGCTAGCGGCTGTGCAGAGGGAGCCGGGGCCATGCGCGGGCTTCCCCAGCTCCCTCTCCAGCCCTTTAGACAGCCGCGGGGCTGTTCGGGGGGAGGGAGCTAGGACTGGATGAGCTATGATGGAGGGAGGGGGAACTGGGGCTGGAAATGGGCTCTAATGGAGGGGGGGGGGCTAGGACTGCAAATGGGCCATGATGGGGGGGCCTAGGACTGGATGGGCTGTGATGGGGGGACTTGGATTGGAAATGGACTGTGATGGTGGGGCTAGGACAGCAAATGGGCTGTAATGGTGGGGGGGGCTAAAACTGGAAATGGGCTGTGATGGGGAAAACTTGGACTGGAAATGGGCTGTGATGGGGGCTAGGACTGGAAATGGGCTGATGAGGGGGCTGGAAATTGGCTGATGGGGAGCTTGGAGTGGAAATGGGCTGATGTGGGGTTGGAATGGAACTGATAAAGAGCATATGGGGGGCTAGGACTGGAAATGGACTGATGGGGGCTGGAATAGGGCGGGAAATGGGCTGATGGGGGCTGGAATAGGGCTGGAAATGGGCTGACGAAGGGGCTGGAAATTGGCTGATGGGGGAGCTTGGAGTGGAAATGGGCTGATGTGGGGTTGGAATGGAACTGATAAAGAGCATATGGGGGGCTAGGACTGGAAATGGGCTGATGGGGGTTGGAATAGGACTGGAAATGGGCTGACGAGGGGACTAGGATTGGAACTGGAAAGAGCATATGGGGGGCTAGGACTGGAAATGGACTGATAGGGACTGGAATAGGACTGGAAATGGGCTGATGGGGGCTGGAATAGGGCTGGAAATGGGCTGACGAGGGGGCTGGAAATTGGCTGATGGGGGAGCTTGGAGTGGAAATGGGCTTATGGGGGGTTGGAATGGAACTGGAAAAGAGCATATGGGGAGCTAGGACTGGAAATGGACTTATGGGGGCTGGAATAGGACTGGAAATGGGCTGACGAGGGGGCTAGGATTGGAAATGGGGGAGTTTGGAGTGGAAATGGGCTGATGGGGGGGGCTGGAATGGAACTGGAAAAGAGCATATGGGGAGCTAGGACCAAGGTTCCCTCTAACTTTATGTAGGCTGTGTGTGCATAAAATATTCTCTGTGCAGCTTTTGAAGGAAGGTTAAATTTTTGTGCGCCACATAACAACACTCGGAGTTATATACTTTAAAATTTGACTACACTTCAGAATCAGTATGTACACCACATTGATTTTAATCAAATTAAATAAAAATAGACGATTACTAAATGAAGTGGAAAATTTCTAGTAATTACAATCACAACTTTTAAATTTTAAGACGTCTGTGCTGTTTTCTATCAGAATCAGAGTCGTAATTTTTGTGCGCTCTGTTGTAAAGTATGTGCACTCGCTTGGTGAGGTGTGTGCGTGCGCACACGCGTACAGCTTAGAGGGAACAGTGGCTAGGACTGGAAATGGACTGATGGGGCTGGAATAGGACTGGAAATGGGCTGACAAGGGGACTAGGATTGGAGCTGGAAAAGAGCATATGGGGGGCTAGGACTGGAAATGGGCTGATGGGGGGAGCTTGGACTGCAAATGAGTGATGGGCTGGAATAGGACTGGAAATGGCTAATGGGGGGAATAGGACTGGAAATGGGCTGATGGTGGCTGGAATAGGACTGGAAGCGGGCTGAGGGGAGTTGAAATAGGGCTGGAAATGGGCTGACAAGGGGGCTAGGATTGGAAATTGGCTGATGGGGGAGCTTGGAGTGGAAATGAGCTGATGGGGGGCTGGAATGGAACTGGAAAAAAAGCATATGGGGGGCTAGGACTGGAAATGGGCTGATGTGGGGGCTTGGGAGATTGGGACTAGAAGGAAGCGGATGTTGGGTGGGTCTAGAACTATAAGGGAGCTGATTTTGGGGGAGGACTAGAAAGGGTTAGAGATGGGGAATGAGAATGGAGAGGTTGAAAATATATTTTGTGTGGGAGGGAAAAAAGTCTACGATGGGCTGGGTATTGGGAGAGTAAGTGGGGAATGAGAATGGAAGGGTGAAATTTGAGTGGATGATAAAGGAATAAGGAAAGAAATGGGGGAAAGAGCAAAAGGGGAAAGATCAGTTTGTTAAAGCAGATATAGAGAAAGAATGGAAAAAATCTAAAAGAGAAGAAAGAACAAATGGATAGCTCGCAGAAGACACGAAGAAACCAGAAGAAAGTGACTGGAGCAATTGCAGCTGAAAAATAAAATCCCATACAGAAGGTAGAAAACTACTTTTTATTTTGAAATTATTAACTGGAATATGTCAGGTCTGGGAAGTGTGTATTGCTAACATCTTAGTGTTTTTGCTTAGTGCAAGTGGAAATTAATTTATAGTTTTATTTCTCCAGTGTTGTACATTTCATGTTTGGCTTTTGGGGTTCCCAGTTTAATTATCATCTTCCTATTTCTAAATTGTGATCCCTTGTTCTTTGTGTGGTGATCAGGGCCGGCCCGTCCATTGAGCAAGAATGTTTTTTGCACAGGGCCCCGCGTTTCAGGGGGCCCCGCGCAAAAAACATTCTACATTAGCAAAAGCAGATTAAAAAAAAAATAACGGCTGCTGCTGCCGTTGCTGCCGTGGCAGCGGCAGAATCAAATGTCCCGCCGCGGGGCCCCGACTGCCCGGCAGAGCCTCCCTTCACCATCAGCTCCGAAGTCCCTCCCAATGCGCGGGCTTTCAGAGCCGCGAGAGTTTCCCTTTCTTCTCGCGGCTCTGTTAATCTCGCCGGGGCTGATGGGATTTCCCATCAGCCCCAGCGGGACTAACAGAGCCGCGAGAGGTCAGAGAAGCACTCGCGGCTCTGCAAGCCCGCACATTGGGAGGGACTCCGGAACTGATGGTGAAGGGAGGCTCTGCCGGGCAGACGGGGTCCTGCGGCGGGACATTTAATTCTGCCGCTGCCACGGCGGCGGCGGCAACAGCAGCCGTTTTTTTTTTAAATCTGTCATGGCTGAAGGGGGGAGGAGGGTTAGGACTGGTAATGGGCTATGGGGGGGCTAAGACTGGAAGTGGGTTGTTGGGGGGAGGGGGTTAGGACTGGTAATGGGCTATGGGGGGTTAGGACTACTAATGGGCTATGGGGGGGCTAAGACTGGAAGTGGGTTGATGGGGAGGGGGGTTAGGACTGGTAATGGGCTATGGGGGGGTTAGGACTACTAATGAGCTATGGGGGGGCTAAGACTGGAAGTGGGCTGATGGGTTAGGACTGGAAATGGGCTGATGGGTTAGGACTGGTAATGGGCTATGGGGGGGTTAGGACTACTAATGGGCTATGGGGGGGCCAAGACTGGAAGTGGGCTGAGGGGGGCTAAGACTGGAAATGGGCTGATGGAGGGGGGTTAGGATGTAATGGGCTATGGGGGGGCTAAGACTGGAAATGGGCTGATGGGGGGTAGGACTGGTAATGGGCTATAGGGGGGGCTAGGACTGGAAATGGGCTGATGCGGGGGTTTTAGGACTGGTAATGGGCTATAGGGGGGGCTAGGACTGGAAATGTGCTGATGCGGGGGTTAGGACTGGTAATGAGCTATGTGGGTGCTAAGACTGGAAATGGGCTGATGTGGGGTTAGGACTAGTAATGGGCTATGGGGGGGCTAGGACTGGAAATGGGCTATGGGGGGCTAGGACTGGAAATGGGCTGATGGGGGTTAGGACTGGTAATGGGCTATGGGGGGGCTAAGACTGGTAATGGGCTATGGGGGGGCTAAGACTGAAAATGGGTGATGGGGGCTTAGGACTGGAAGTGGGCTGATGGGGGGCTTAGGACTGGTAATGGGCTATGGGGGGGCTAGGACGTAATGGGCTGGGGGGTGGCTAGGACTTGAAATGGGCTGAGTGGAAGGAGGGCTTGAACTGCAAATAGCTGATGGGTACGGGGGCTTGGAATGGAAATGGGCTGTGTGGAAGAAGGGCTTGAACTACAAATAGCTGATGGGGAGGGGGGCTTGGAATGGAAATGGGCTGTAAGGGGAGGGAGCTAGGACTGGAAATGGGCTGAGTGAGGGGCGGCTAGGACAAGAAATGGGCTGATGGAGGGCTAGGATAGGACTGGAAATGGGCTGTTGGGGGGGCTTGGATTGAAATGGACTCATGGGGGGGCTAGAACTGAAAGTAGGCTCATGGGGGGCGTGGATTGGAAATGGGCTGAGTGGAGGGAAGCTAGGATTTGACATGGGCTGATGATGGTGGGGCTAGGAAAGGACTAGAAATGGGCTGATGGGGGGCTGGGATTAGAAATGGGCTGATGGGGGGCTGGGATTGGAAATGAGCTGATGGAGGGACTCGGATGGGGGAGCTAGGACTTGAAATGGGCTGATGGGGGTTAGGACGTAATGGGCTATGGGGGGCTAAGACTGAAAATGGGGTGATGGGGGCTTAGGACTGGATGTGGGCTGATGGGGGGCTTAGAACTGGTAATGGGTTATGGGGGGCTTAGGACTCGTAATGGGCTATGGGGGGGCTAGGACTGGTAATGGGCTGGGGGTTGGCTAGGACTGGAAATGGGCTGAGTGGAAGGAGGGCTTGAACTGCAAATAGCTGATGGGGACAGGGGCTTGGAATGGAAATGGGCTGAGTGGAAGGAAGGAAGGCTTGAACTACAAATAGCTGATGGGGAGGGGGGCTTAGAATGGAAATGGGCTGTGAGGGGAGGGAGCTAGGACAGGAAATGGGCTGAGTGAGGGGGGCTAGGACAGGAAATGGGCTGATGGAAGGCTAGGATAGGTGGAAATGGGCTGTTGGGGGGGCTGGGATTGGAAGAGCTGATGGAGGGACTCAGATGGGGGAGCTAGGACTGGAAATGGGCTGATGGTGGGGCTAGGATAGGACTGGAAATGGGCTGATGGTGGGGCTAGGATAGGACTAGAAATGGGCTTATGGGGGGCTGAGATTGGAAATGAGCTGATGGAGGGACTCGGATGGGGGAGCTAGGACTGGAAATGGGCTGATGCGGGGACTAGAAGGGAGCGGATGCTGGGTGGGGCTGGAACTAGAAGGGAGCTGATGTTGGGGGAGGATTAGAATGGGATAGAGTTGGGAGAGTGAAATGGAGAGGGAAAAAATATTTTGTGTGGGAGGGAAGACAAATCTACAATTGGCCGGATATTGGGAGAGTAAGTGGGGATTGAGGATGGCGGGGTAAAATTTGAGTGGATGAAATAGGAATGAGGAAAGAGCAAAAGGAGAGAGATTAGTATGTTAAAGCAGATGTAGAGAGAGAATGGGAAAAAACTAGAAGAGTGAAGAAAGGACAAATGGACAGCAGACGATGGAGAGTTAGCAGAAGACACAAAGAAACCAGAAGAAAGTGGCTGGAGCAATTGCAACTGAAAAAAAATGCACAAAAGGTAGAAAAATATCTCTTTATTGAATTTATTAACTGAAATATGCCAGCTCTGGGAAATGTGCATCATTAACGTCTGCGCTTTGTTTAGTACAAGAGGAAATTAATTTATAGTTTTATTTCTACAGTGTTGTTGGGCTTTTGGGGTTCCCAGTTTAATTATTGTCTTCCTGTTTCTACATTGTGATTTCTTGTTTGGTGACGGTCTATGTTCTGCACGTGTAACTGAGCTGAGGTATTCTGTTTATGTAATTCCTATTTGACATTGCCACTTGTTCTCTTTCCCCAGTAGGTCATGTATTGTTATTCTCTGAAATGTATTGGTTTAGTATTTGTAGTGTTGCCTTTTGATAGGTAGGGTCTTGTGCTTTGTGAGTCCTGGTAATGCTATTATGATATGGCGGGTTTGCTATGGGATCTAAATGGGCAGTGTTTGTAGTAGTTCCTAATGTGCCTGGCAGTTGGCACTGGATTATAGTAATGTAGAAATCTTTTAGTCTTTCTTTATCCATACACTCATTAAGAGGCATGTTTACTAAAAGTTAGTGTATGGTAACATTATGCAAATATTTATGCAAATGAGGCCCTTATGCAAATGAGGCCCCACACCGAGTCTCCGCACATGGCCCCGCACCCCCCTTGGGCCGCCCCTGGTGGTGATGGTCTATGTTCTGCATGTGTAACCAAGCTGAGGTATTCTGTTCATGTAGTTTCTGTTTGACAGTCCCACTTGTTCTCTTTCCCCCAGTGAGATGTATTGGTATTCTCTGAGATGTATTGGTTTAATATTTGCAGTGTTGCCTTTTGATAGGTAGGGTTTGGTGCTTTGTGAGTCTTGATAGTGCTGTTATGATACGGTGGATTTGCTATGGCTTCTAAATGATCCATGTTTGTAGTACTTTCTAATGGGTCTGGTGGTTGTCACTGTAATATAGTAATGTAGAAATCTGTTAGTCTTTCTTTATTCAGACACTCATTAAGAGGCATGTTTACTAAAAGCGCATGTTAACATTATGCAAATATTTACGCAAATTAGGTTCCTTATGCAAATGAGGCCCGCAATTAATCTTCGCACATGGCCCCGCACCCCCCTTGGCCTCCCCTGCCTATTGTTGAGGGAAGTGGTTCTGTGGATGCAAAATATATGTTCAAAAAGAAAAAGCAAGAACCATAACGCAGTTTATAACAAAATAAAAATGAGTTATAATTTAGTTTTATAAAGTGTGCTGTGGTTCTCGCTCATTCTTTTAGTTCCTAGGTGTGCAAACATCTTGCATTTCCTCCATATTATCTAATTAGCTTTTTGGTTTGGTTCAGTCCCTGACTGAGTTTTGAGAAGGCGTCCTCCCCACTCTATGGGGGGGGATGGGGCGCCATCTCATCCTTTGTCTCAGGCAGCAGATTTCCTTGAGCCGTACCTGTGACCAGCTTAAGAGGGAACTGGTGAGACCTGAAGCCTGGCTCACCTATGCACAGGTGCGGGGGCATTTTACTTAACTCCCGCAGCTGTGCTAAATTTGCAGTCGTCAGCACCGCTGAGTTCGTAGAGGTTAAACAGGTGCACTTTCTGTCTTGCACAAGAGAAAAAAGTGCCCCTGTTTAACCTTTACAATCTCAGCTGTGCCGACGGCTGCGACTTAGCACAACCGCGGAAGTTAAGGAAAATGCTCTTATGGCTGTGCAGAGGTGATGCAGGGAGGTAGGCTTTTGGTCTCACCAGCTCCCTCTTAAGCCAGTCAGGTGCACACATGGCCTCTCTTGGTGTGGGGCCATGTGGTGGGAGGGATCCGTTGGCACTGGAAGAGAACTGCTACTGGGGGCTAGAACAGGAAATGGGCTAATGTTGGGGGATGAGGAGACTGCGATTGAAAGGGGGATGATGCTGGAGGGATACAGAGAATGAGGAAGGAAGCAGACAGCTAGCTACTTGACGGTTCCTCTCATCAGAGGAGATCTCCTGGACTCGCGATCAGGCGTTTTTTGTTTTGCAGGAGTTTTCAGTGATAGGCTCCTTCTCTTTGCTCTTGCATGCATCAGTCTTTATTATCTGGAATATGTCAGCTCTGGTAAATGTGCATCACTCAGTACAAGAGGAAATTAATTTTGTAGTTTTATTTTTCCAGTGTTGTGGTGCGTTCAAAGTTTGGCTTTTGTGGTTCCCAGTTCAATTATTGTCTTCATATTTCTAAATTGTGATTCCTTGTTCTGTATTTGGTAACGGTCTGTCTGTTTAGAGTGTATGACAGAACTGTGCTATTCTGGTTGTATAGTTTCTGTGTAGCAGACCCACTTCCCAGTAGGAGATGTATTGGTTTAATATTTGTAGTGCTACTTTTTGATAGTAACATAGTAACATAGTATATGACGGCAGATAAAGACCAGTATGGTCCATCTAGTCTATCCAGCAAGGCGGCAAGAGTAGGTGCACCTGCCACTCCGTGCAGGTCACCCCTCCCCATGCCTTTGTTTAGGGGTGTATCCACCGCTCTGTGTAGTTATGAGATAGTTATGTTTATTTTGATTTTATCCTGTTGCTATAAAGGGATCCACTATGTCTGTCCCATGCCATTGTGAATTCTGTCACTGCATACTTTACAGTAAACCAAAAACACAACTTGTGCAACATATTTAACATGAAAACCCCCCCCCCCCACAACACCAAGAAAATTCTTCAGTGGTTCTCTGCAAAACAGTTTACTGCAGCAAAAAAAATGGTAAATATCCTAAACAGAGATTTTATGTCAAATGAAGGTTTGGTGCTGTGTGAGTCCTAGTAATGCTGTTATGATATGGCAAGTTTGCTATGGGTTCTAAATGAGCAGGGTTTTGTAGTAACGCACCTGGTAGTTGGCATTGGAGGATTGTAATGCAAAAATATGGTAAACTTTCTTTATTCTCACTGTACATGCAAATGGTTTTCAGACACTCATTAAGAGGCATGTTAAGGTTAATGTGCATTCACAAATTTGAATGTGTGCTAAGTGCAGCAGCAACCACTTATTTCTTTGGACACGGTGGCATTTAACGCACGTTAATGTTTGGTAAACATGCCCCTAAGTCATTGTTAGGACAAAAAAAGAGGCTTGCGAAGGACCCCTTTGAAAACTGCTTAAAATTTTAGATGGACAGTATATACATTTTAAAATAAAATAAATTAAATTTATACAAATGAGGCCCAGTGGATATGCAAGTATTTATGCAAATAAGGCTCCACAATGAGTCTCTGCACATGGCCCCGCAACACCCTTGGGCTGCCCCTGGCCTCCACCTGCCAGCTGGTGGAGAATAACCTATTCATCTGGATTGGTCTAGCAGGATTCATGAAAAGGAAATTAGCAGGTATGGAAAATTTTCCATCAAGTTGATTTAACATTTTAGCTTAAAAACCTAATGCTAGTGAACATTTTGGACGAGCACTTACTGAAATCATTGACGCAGAAAGTGTCCAGGATCTCCTTTGTTGAACTAGCTTCTTCCAACTCACAGTCCCTGCAGCTTGCTCTGGGTACTGCTGTAACACAGAGCAGAATTATAGTAATTCTACGGCCAGAAGGTCTCTAACTCTCCTAGGTGATGATGTCTGAAGCATGATCTGTGTTCAAGTGAACAGAAGTAACTTGATCAAGTTTATGCTTCCCACACTCATCAATCAATAGCATAACATTCAGTCATTGCCACATATTAGACCCAGTACTCAAAAGAGATTTAAAAAAACCTGTTCATCACCCTGTTCCTTTTCACATCTTGAGGTTGTTCTGCCTGTGCATGCCACATATGCATTTTCAGTGATTTAACATGGCAGGTTTTTACTAGGCCAGTGAATAATTCTTTCACTGATGTCGCTTGTTAACAGTTTTAGCTACCAAAGGCTATAGAAGTTGAGACTTTTTTAATACTTTAAGATCAGCTAAAATGCATCATTGCAGTTATTGTAACCAAGGCTTCCCAAACCTATCTATCCTGAAGATTTTCAGCATTCCCACAATGAATATACATGAGATAAATTTGCCTGTGCTAGAGACTCATTTTATATAAATTTATCTTCTGCATATTCATTGCACATTTCCTGAAAACCTGACATGTTAGTCAAATGTCTTTTTGTGACACCTAACTTTTAATTGAGAAATAGGCATCTGTTGACCTCAGAGTTTGTTACTGAAGATTACCTCATACATTTTGAAGGTTGCTATTAAATTGGAGGCAAGTACTTAACGGCAGACAGAGAGCAGGACTCCTTTTATTCCTTCCTCACACACAGCACAAGGGGGGAGACAAATGACTTACTTCTGCTACTTGTGCTTGTTTCATTTGTGATGGTCGAGATGCACATGCCATGATCAACTGGGAATTTGTTGCAATTCAGAATCTCTGGCCATGGGTATCCATAACAGGCCATGATTGGAGCACAATTGTTCCTCACTGCCTCACAGAGGCTACGGCAGGGGTAAATAAACCTAACGAGAGAAACAGGATTTACTGAATCCAAACACAAATAATGTCATCAAAGAAACTAGTAAAGAAAAGATATTCAGTTCAGCTTTCTGAGCAGCAACAGCTCTCCATATCATTTAAACCGATATAGCAGTGTCATTTTGAGCTTTATTTTTCCTACCCATTACCTCATTTGAGAGTTACCAGCCCATTGTTTGCTGATATCTTGAGAAGAATGGAATATGGGTGTATGTGTATGAGAAGCAAGTATGGGCCTTTTCACACTTGCAAGCATTAGGGATTCCATTCATGAAAATTGAAATTGAATGGCAGTCACCCTGTATATTTCAGGCTTTTGTGGGAGATGATGTCTGTAATGTCATGGTGAACTAAGCTGTCTTCTGTAAATACTGGGAAGAGAGAAATGTAGAATGATTTTATTTTTACAAAACACTTTTTATTGAACAGTAGGTAGTTGAAATAATAATTCTGTAAACCTGAGTTGTGTTGAGTTGTGTGCTATCAACTCAATGACATTCAACACAACACACAAACCTAAGTAATGTGACCTAGAAGTCATTAAGTAGTGTGATTAAAGAATTTTATTTCTACAAAGTGATTAGTAGCCATGTAGGGAAGCTTTTGGAAAATGCAAGCATTAATATCAGTTATGTGGACAGTGAAGAGAGGGCTTGATTTACAAAGCTATTTTTTCCTAATCGTACCTCCAGGTCAGTCCAATTATGAGTGGGTTGCCACCGTCCACCAGCAGCTGAGGGCTGAGCATGACAGAATCCTGACATCCCAGTATAAAAGCACTACCTTCAGCTCCAGGATCCAGTCTCTCAGTCCTCAGCAGCTGAGTAAGCAGCCCTTGGATGGTGGACTTCCCTGGGAACACCATTGCAGGAATTTTTTTATTTTAAAGCAAAATTTTGGCCCGTGGAAGTGGTTGTCTGGCAGGCAACTCAGAGGCGAACATTCTGTAGTGGCTGGGCATTGATTGTTTAGTGGGGGCAAGCTGTGTGGTGAGTAGGGGCCAGAGAGCTGACAGGGCCCATCATTTCTGGTGTCTAGGATTTTAATTTCCTGGGGGACCCCAGGTTCTCTTAACCCCCCCATAACCACCACCAGGGATAGCCAGTGCCTGTGAGCTGCAGTTTACCGAACTCCCACCCCCCTCTTTCCTAACCATGCATGACTGGCTTCTCCGCGGCGGTTTTGAAAAAGAAAAAAGAGGGATACAGAGAATGAGGGAGGAAGCAGACAGCTGCTTGATGTTTCCTCTCCTAAGGGGGATCTCCTTGACTCGCGATCGGACGTTTTTTCTTTGCGGGAGTTTTCGGTGATAGGCTCCTTCTCTTTGCTCCTGCCTGCATCAGTCTGTGCAAGAATGTTTTTTTATGTCGGAGGGTCTGTCGGCTTGCCTGTCTTGTTCCGGAAAGCGCGGTCTGCAGCCAACCAGTTTGTGCCAAGGATGATTGCTGGAGTGTTTCAGCGTAATGATGGAGAGTTCGGTGGCAGCAGCAGCAGGGGAGCCCTCAGAGTCTGCAGTTCCTGCGATTTTGGCAAGAACCATGGCCATTTTACCACAGTCAGCTCTTTCGGCTCAGAAGTCTCTGAAGTGTGGGAAGAGCAAGGGGAAGGCTGTGGGAGGTTCCTTCTCAGTGGGGAGCATGGATTCAGTGGCAGCTGGTGAGTCTCTCATTTTTTCAACAGACTTTATTGCCTGAAATAAAGCTGCTCCTTGTCAGGTGGAGACTCCAATGGGAAAGGAGTGTTTAGAATTACAGAGCCCTGAGGTGGGGCAGGAGTTTGAATCTGCTGAGAGCACGCCTCCACCTAAGAGACATAGAGAGGGAGTCTGAGGCCTGGCAGGACCAAGGCTTTCCACCTTCTCACATCCCAGAGGACCTGGGAGAGGGCCCCTCAGACCTATGGGGAGAGCCAGGGTCTGAGGATTTAGAGGATGGTGAGATCCCCTTGAGGAAGACGCCAACGTCATCTGCGTGTTCCACTGGGAGGAGCTAACAGCCCTCATTCAGCATTCCCTGACAGCTCTCAACATTTTGCATTCAGCCGCGGTTATGGAGGAGCCCTTGGAAGACCTCTTACTGCAGGGGCTCAAGGAGCCACAGGTGTGTTTCCCGGTCCATCAGGTGATTAAAAAGATAATGGCGTCGGAATGGGAATTCCCAGAAGCTATGCTGAGGGGGAGCAGAGCAATGGGACATCTGTACCCTATTCCACAGGAAGGGCGGGAGCTCCTCAGAATGCCTAAGGTGGAAACTCTGGTCTCAGCGGTTACTAAGAAAACCACCATTCCCATGGAAAGAGTGGTGGCCTTGAAGGATCTCCAGAATCAGAAGCTGGAGTTGCCTCTGAAGCTCGCCTTTCATACCAGTGCCTTGTCACTCCAAGCCTCCATTTGTGGAGCCTATGTGTCCAGAGCCTCCATTTGCTGGCTCCAGGGCCTTTCTTCACCCGATCTGGAAGGGTCAGAGGCAACAGAGGGAGCCAAGCTCAAGTCGGCAGTGGCTTATATGGCGGATGCCTTTTATGATCTGGTTCGAGCTTCCTCTAAGTCCATTGCTTATATCATAGTGGCATGGAGATTTCTGTGGCTTTACAACTGTAAGTTAGACACGACATCCAAGGCCAGACTCAGTAAGCTTCCTTTTAAGGGTAAGTTGCTATTTGGGGAGGCTCTGGAGAAGCTGGTAAAAGACCTTGGCAACTCCAAAGGAGGTCGATTGCCAGAGGACAGGTTGAAGGGACCCAACAAGGGGCTTCACAGCAGAGACAGCCCAGAGATTTCAGACACTTCCATGCTACGCAGTTCTCACCATATCAGCGGGGGTGGTTCAGCACAAGGGGACAGCCCTTTTGTGGCTACAGAGGAACCGGTCAAGGTAACTTCTCCAACTTACCGGTGGCAATAGAAAAGCCCCAATGATGCCAGGCAGGCCCAGGCAGAGGTGGCTATCGGGGGTTGCTTACAGCAGCTTTTATCCACCTGGGCCAGTAAAACCACCAACCAGTGGGTATTAGAGATCATCCGAAAGGGGTGCGCACTAGAGTTTGCATGGCCAGTCTCCGAAACCTATGTCCTCTCGCCTTTCTTGGCAGATGAAATTTAATATGGACAAGTGCAAAGTTATGCACCTAGGAAAGAAAAACCCAAACTATGGTTACACGATGCAAGGTTCCACATTAGGAATCACCACTCAGGAAAAAGATTTAGGTGTCATCGTGGAAAGCATGTTGAAACTCTCCGCCCAGTGTGCAGCAGCAGCCAAGAAAGCAAATAGAATGCTAGCAATCAAAGGAATGGAGAATAAAACAAAGGATATTATAATGCCTTTGTATCATTCCATGGTGCGACCGCACCTTGAATATTGTGTGCAGTTCTGGTTGCCGTATCTTTAAAAGGATATGGCATTATTAGAAAAGGTACAGAGAAGAGCCACCAAAATTGTAAAGGGGATGGAAGGATATCCCTAAAGAGAGGCTAAAAAGGTTAGGGCTCTTTAACCTGGAAAAGAGATGGTTGAGGGGAGATATGATAGAGGTCTATAAATTAATGAATGAGTGGAATAGGTAAATGTTGATAGATTGTTTACACCATCAAAATATAGAAAGACTAGGGGACATGCAATGAAGCTACAGAGTAACCTATTTAAGACTAATAAGAGAAAATATTTTTTCACTCAATACATAATCAAACTCTGGAATTCGTTACCGGAGGATGTAGTAAAAGCTATTAGTGTAGCTGGTTTTAAAAAAGGTTTGGACAAGTTCCTGGAGGAAAGGTTCATAAATCATTATTAAAGGAGACCCGGGAAATCCACTGCTTGCCACAATACAAGCATTGTGGAACATGTGTCCTTTGGGAAAGTGCTAGGTACTTGTCACCTAGATTGGACACTGTTGGAAACAGGATACTGGACCTGATGGACCTTGGTCTGACCTAGTATGGCATATCTTATGTTTTTATGTTCTTATGATCTTGTACTTCTTTCTGCCGAGGGCACTCATAGGCCGCCTCCTACAGCGAATAGAGAGCCATTCGGGCTTGGTGATTCTTACTGCACCAGACTGGCCACGGAGACCAAGGTATGTGGATTAGACTCAGCTGTTGGAAATTTGTGGTATGTTTTTAAGTCTCAAACTGTTACTTCAGCAGCTTTTGACCATCTTTTAAAACTTTTTCCTCTTCGTCTCTCCAGGCCAGTCCAGGAACCATAGGGTAGTCAACCTCCTTCAGCAGCTGAGGACTGAATTATCAAGGTCTTGCTGACAGCCTATCCAGCTCCCCCTGGTGTCAGAGACTCAGTCTTTCAGTCCTCAGCAGCTGAATAGGACGTATGGCTGACAAGCTCCCTGGGAGAAGACGAGGAATTCAGCGATTAGTTAGTTTTAAAGAGGAAAAGTGTTTTTTGTCTGGTTGGCCCTAGCAGGGCTGTAAGTCCAGGGGAATCTTTCACTTAAAAAAAAGAGCGCCGGACTTCAGCCGACACCAATTGGGGTAAGCCGGCACTAGAGGCAGAGCCTGCCTCATTGAAGGGAGTCCGTTACGCTGGGATTGGAGGGAGGATCTGGGAGCCCCAGAATCCAGTCCTCTGCCTGCAGTGCCCGGTCTCCGTCACCGCTAGCAGCGGATGTAAAGGGGATCAGGCAGGTCACCACGCTCCGATCAAGTAGGACGTTAATTTTAGCAATCCATGTGGCTCAGGCGAAGGGACGGAGCTTAGCATGGCGTCACGGTTTTGGGCCGTCGGAGAGCTTTGCAGGGTGTTGATTCTTCGGGCGCATGCTGCCAGGCGCAGTAGCATGCGCACAGTGTGGGAGTCGTCGCGGTTTGTCGGGGCCGGGATTCTGCCGCATTTGTTTTAGGACAAGTAGTAGTTTAGAGAGGCTCTTCGGGGGCGGAATGGAAGGAAATTCAGCATCGGGGGACGTGGCTCAGGGGCCTCAGGGCACGGTGGAGAAGGTGGGAACAGCAGCCATTTTGTCTGAGGCAGCCATTTCTCCCGCGTTACAGGGCAAAGCTGTAAAGAAAAATGAAAAGGCTAAAATGCCTTCTCCGGATCGGATAAAATTCAGGCCCAGGGGCTTCAGGAAGGCTTACAGTCCTTGTTTTCACTGGATTTTATCCTCTCTTTGCATCAGGCCTATTGTTTAAAGTTGGAGCAGACTCTAAGCAAGCCTTCTTCCCCCTGCTTGTTAACTTTGCCCAAGGGGGAGGTCAGTGTGGCGGACCCTGGAGAGGGCTCCTCTCAGAAGAGTATGGGTCCAGAGGCGGGCTTTGATAGCTTCGGGCCGCAGCTCTCAGCGCCTCAGGTAGCAGGGGGAAATTCTCTTGGAGGCGGGTTTGGATCCCTGGGCAGGAGAGGTAGAGGAAGCCGAGATTGTGCCTGGAGAAGACACCAATGTGTTCAGGGTGTTTCGCAAGGAAGAGCTAGGTGCTCTTATCGCCCAGTCTCTAGCAGCTCTAAATATTGTTCTTCCAGTGGTACATGAGGAGCCACTAGAAGATCCCTTGCTACAGGGTTTTAAGGTGGAGCAGCGGTGTTTCCCGATTCATAGCATGATTAAACAGATGATAGAATCGGAATGGGAGTGTCCGGAAGTTACTCTGAGGGGTAGCCGTGCCATTGGGCGCCTTTACCCTGTGCCGCAGGAGGAAAAGGATTTGCTGCTGATGCCTAAGGTAGATGCATTGGTTTCAGCGGTGACAAAGAAGACAACGATTCCGGTGGAAGGAGGTACAGCCCTGAAAGATCTTCAGGATCGCAAACTCAAGGCTCTTCTCAAGCAGGCATTTGACTGAAGTGCCTTGTCTCGCCAAGCCTCCATTTGTGGGGCATATGTGTCAAGGGCCTCTATTCGTTGGCTCCAAGGAGAGTCGGTCCCAGACAGAGGAAGGGTCTACCTCGGAAGAGAAGAAACTGGAGTCAGCAGCGGCGTATTTGGCAGACGCCTTCTATGATCTAGTAAGGATATCAGCGAAGTCTATAGCATCAGTTATTACTGCCAGGAGGTTTCTCTGGCTGAGGAATTGGGCTGTGGACGCGTCATCTAAGGCTCGCCTCAGTAAGCTCCCCTATAAGGGCAAGCTGCTCTTTGGGGAAGCCCTAGAAAAGATTGTGAAGGATTTGGGAGATTCCAAAGGAGGCCGGCTTCCGGAAGACCGCCCGAAGGGTGCGAGACCTGCAGCTCAGACGAGAGGGCAAGGTAGAGACTTTCACAGGTTCCAGGGGCCACGGTGTGCCCCTTATCAGAGATGCCGCTTTGTAGCCAGAGGGTAGTCCTTTCGAGGAGCTAGAGGGTTTGGCAGGGGGTATTTCAGCTCCCAGCAGAACGCCTCAAAGAAGCTACAATGAAGGGCGGCTGGTCCAGGCGGAGATTCCGGTAGGAGGACATTTGCAGGAGTTTCACTCCATCTGTACCAGCATAACTACAGACCAGTGGGTGCTGGAGATTATCCACGAGGGTTATGCGCTAGAGTTTGCTCAACCGCTGGCAGATACATGTCAGGCAGGGACTGTCTCTTATATGTTGGCTACCTGTAGGTTAGCTGTGCAGCGCTGCGTGCGTGGCGCTATATAAGTGCTGAATAGTAGTAGTAGTAGTACCGTGCGGGGCTCTAGCGAAGAGGAGAGCCATAGACGCCACGCTCCAATGCTTGCTCCAGCTCCAAGCGGTGGTACCGGTTCCCCAAGACCAGTACGGATTATGTCGATACTCGATTTATTTCATGGTCCCCAAGAAGGACGGGTCTTTTTTTGTCTAATTTTAGATCTCAAACACGTGAACCACTCTTTGAGAGTACTGCATTTCCGGATGGAAACCCTGAGATCCGTGATCCGGGCGGTAAAGCCGGGAGAGGTGCTTTCGTCCATAGATTTAATGGAGGCATATCTGCATATCCCGATCAGACTGGATCATCAAAGGTTTTTGCGCTTTGCCGTTCCCATGGGTCACTTTCAGTTCCGGGCATTGCCGTTTGGTCTGGCTATGGCTCCGCGCACTTTCATAAAGGTGATGGTAGTGGTTGCGGCAGTGTTGCGGAAGGAAGGAATTCAGGTGCATCCCTACCTGGATGATTGGTTGATTCGGGCAGGATCTCTGGTGGAGGCGGTCGCAACAACCGGACGTGTAGTCCAGTTTCTGGAACAGCTCGGTTGGGTGATAAACCGGGCCAAGAGTCAGTGGCAACCGGTAAAGCGTCTGACTATCTCAGGGCATTGTTCGATACGGAGATAGGACAGGTGTTCCTACCCAAGGACAGAGTGCAAAAGATTTGGGCTCAGGTTCGGGCATTCCTACGCCTGCAGGCGCCAATGGCGTGGAGATACTTGCAACTGCTGGGGTCCATGGCAGCTGCCTTGGACCTGGTTCCGTGGGCCAGAGCTCATATGCGTCCGCTGCAGCAGGCGTTGCTGTACAGATGGTCTCCACAGCATCATCCTCTGTCCCAGAGGCTGGTGTGCCCAGAGGTCGTGAGCAACAGTCTGCAGTGGTGGTTAGATCCCGGGCATCTTCGAGCTGGAGTGCCGCTGGAGCAGCCGGAGTGGGTGTTGCTCACCACAGACGCGAGCCTCTCGGGCTGGGGGCTCATTGTATGTCTCACATGACGCAGGGGGTCTGGTCCACGGAGGAGAGCAGTTGGTCTATCAATCGCTTGGAGATGAGAGCGGTGAGTTTGGCGCTTCAGGATTTCAGCAGTCTGGTAAGAGGGAAAGCGGTGCGCGTTTTCTCCGACAATGCGGTAACGGTCTCCTATATCAACAGACGGGGGCACGGGCAGTGCGGCCTTGTTGGAGGAGAGTCAGCAGTTGATGCAGTGGGTGGAGAGCCATCTGCTGGCTCTTTCAGCGGCGCATGTAACGGGAAAAGACAAAGTGCAGGCCGACTATCTCATTCGGAATGTCCTGGATCCAGGAGAGTGGGAACTAAACGCGACATAACGGTTCGGTGGGGACAGCCGGTCATGGATCTGATGGCCACTCTCGGCAATACCAAAGCATCGCGGTTCTACAGCAGGTACATGGAATACATGTTGGAGGGGCTCGACGAGTTAGTGCAGCCCTGGCCGATGGGCAAGCTGCTGTATGTGTTTCCTCCATGTCCATTAATCGGTCGGCTCATTCAGAGGATTGCAGGGCACGATGGGAAGGTGATTCTCATTGCTCCGGATTGGCCCAGGAGGCCTTGGTATGCGGATTTATTGCGGCTGCTAGTGGATCGTCCTTGGAGTCTTCCCACTCAAATCAATCTGTTGAGTCAGGGACCGGTTATAATGCCGCAGGTGGATCAATTCTGGCTTATGGATTGGCTCTTGAAAGGGAGCGACTGCGACATCGAGGGTACTCAGTGTCAGTGGTAGCCACCATGTTGAAGTCCAAGAGGAGGTTGACTTCCCTAGCCTATGTCTGAGTTAGGCGCATTTTTGAAGGTTGATGTAAGGAGCGTAGCATTAAGCCATTTTCCGCGTCTTTACCAGACATCTTGGCATTCCTATAGGGGGGGCTAGAGAAGGGTCTAGCTCTTAGCATTCTCAAGGTTCACCTGGCAAGGAATATCAGGCCACCGGTGAGACTGGTAGTTCCGGCTTGGGATTTGAATTTGGTGTTGGATGCCTTGATACAGCCTCCTTTTGAGCCGGCGGCAACAGTAAGTCTCAGAGAACTGTCTTGGAAGACCGCCTTCCTGGTGGCCTTGTGTTCGGCAAGGAGGGTCTCGGATCTTCAGGCACTCTCGTGTAGGGCGCCCTACATTCAGTTTTCGGAAGAGAAGGTGATGTTGCGGCCGGTGCCATCTTTTCTGCCGAAAGTGGTGTTCTCGTTTCATTTGAATCAGACAGTTTCACTTCCGACCTTTTTTTTAAAAAGGTAACACCAATTTTTAAAAAGGGTTCCAGGGGTGATCCAGGAAACTACAGAGAGTGAGCCTGACGTCAGTACCGGGGAAAATGGTAGAAACCATCATAAAGAACAAAATTACACAGCATGTAGATAGTCATGGCCTAATGGGAGACAGCCAACATGGCTTTAGACAAGGAAGATCTTGTCTTACTAATCTGATATGTTTTTTTGAAGATGTGAATAAACAGGTAAACAAAGGTGAATCGGTTGATATAGTGTATCTGGACTTTCAGAAAGTCTTTGACAAGGTCCCTCTCATCAGAGACTTTTGACAAAACGAAAAAGTCATGGGATAGGAGGCAGTGTACTATTGTGGATCGGGAACTGGTTAAAAGATAGAAAGCAGAGGGTAGGGCTAAATGGCCAATTTTCCCAATGGAAAAAGGTGAATAGTAGAGTACCCCAGGGATCTGTACTGGGTCCGCTACTTTTTGACATATTCATAAATGACCTGGAAAAGGGAATAACTAGTGAGGTTATCAGATTTGCAGACGACACAAAACTGTTTAAAGTTGTTAAAACCCAAGAGGATTGTGGAAAACTGCAGGAGGATCTGGATAAATTGGAAGACTGGGCATTCAAATGGCAGATGAAATTTAATGTGGACAAGTGCAAAGTTATGCACCTAGGAAAGAACAACCCACACTATGGTTACACAGTGCAAGGTTCCACATTGGGAACCACCACCCAGGAAAAAGATTTAGGAATCATCGTGGATAACATGTTAAAGCCCTCCACCCAGTGTGCAGCGGCAGCCAAGAAAGCAAATAGAATGCTAGGTATCATAAGGAAAGGAATGGAAAATAAAACAAAGGATATTATAATGCCTCTGTATCGTTCCATGGTACGACCGCACCTTGAATATTGTGTGCAATTCTGGTCGCCATATCTTAAAAGGATATAGCGATATTAGAAAGGGTACAGAGAAGAGCCACCAAAATGGTAAAGGAGATGGAAGGCTACTCCTATGAAGAGAGGCTACAAAGGTTAGGGTTCTTCAACCTGGAAAAGAGACGGCTAAGGGGAGATATGATAGAGGTCTATAAATTAATGAATGGAATGGAACAGGTAAACGCAGATCGATTGTTTACGCTATCAGAATATAGAAAGACTAGGGGACATGTAATGAAGCTATAGTGTAAACCATTTAAGACAAATAAGAGAAAATATTTGTTCACTCAACGTGTAATCAAACTCTGGAATTTGTTACCAGAGGATGTAGTAAGGGCTGTTAGTGTAGCTGGGTTTAAAAAAGGTTTGGACAAGTTCCTGGAGGAAAGGTCCATAAACCATTATTAAAAAGGGACCCAGGGAGCTAAAATAAAGAGCCAGCCCACCTACACATCTTCCTGCCTACTAACTCCCTCCTTGTCCACAAGAAACTGACGCAAAGAAGCCACATCAATATAGACATAATCATGACCTCCATGTGTAGGTGGGTTGGCTCTTTATTTAGCTCCCTGATCTGGAGTTAATTCTCCTTTTTTCTTCTATAAGATTTTCTTAGTCTCTCCTTCGGGAGTGTGTGGCTCTCTCTCTCTCTAGATGTGTTTTGATGATGTGTTTGATATATTGCTCTTGAATGTATTATTCAAATGGTTGGAATTTTTCTTTTGCATATGTAACTTTGTATTCAGGAAAATCTAAATAAACAATTTAAAAAGGGACCCAGGATATCAATGCTTGACCCAGTACAAGCATTGTGGAACCTGTGTCTCTTGGGGATACTGCTAGGTACATATGACCTAAATTGGCCACTGTTGGAAACAGGATACTGGGCTTGATGGACCTTGGTCTGACCCAGTATGGCATATCTTATGTTCTTATCTTATGTTCTTATGAGAACATAGATCGTTCACTTCGGAAGTTGGATCTGGGGAGAGTGCTGCGTAGGTATCTCAGGAAAACTGGGCCGTTTCGGAGGTCGGACAGATTGTTTGTGATTTTTGGAGGACCACGTAAGGGAGAGGCGGCTTCTAAGGCTTCAATTGCTCGGTGGGTGAAGCAAGCTGTCGGGGCAACATATGAAGCATATGAAGCAAAGGGGAAATCGCCTCCCGAAGGTCTCAGAGCTCATTCTACTCGAGGTCAGGTGGCTTCTTGGGCTGAGTTTGCGTTGGTTCCGCCCATGGATATCTGTCGAGCAGCGACTTGGTCATCTCTTCACACCTTTGCAAAACACTTTCGCTTAGATGTTCAGGCAAGGGGGGATGCGAATGTTGGGGCCTCGGCCTTAGTGGCAGGACTCGCAGGGCCCTCCCGTGTTTAGGAACTGCTTTGGTACTTCCCTATGGTTCCTGGACTGGCCCGGAGAGATGAAGAGGAAGGAGAAATTAGACCTTACCTGCTAATTGTCTTTCCTTGAGTTCTCTCTGGGCCAATCCAGGGCCCACCCAGTTAGCCTGCGAATTTGGTCGACAATGGCTAGTGGTTCGGCCGTTAATTAGGAAGTAGGTGGTACTTAGGTCCCCATAGGCCAAAGGTAGCAATCGGTATGCTGGCCATGGTTCAGTCTGGTGTTGGCTAGGGTTCAGAGCAGCTGGTTTTTGTGGCTCCCTCTCGGGATCAGGGAGGGAGGAGTAGAGGCCGTTCGGGGACATGAAAATGAAATGAGATAAGGGGAGGAAGGAGACAGCCAGGATATGGTTCAAGATTTGTTGTTTTTTTTTAAAAAAAAGAGTTAGTTAAGGTTTGATTGAGGTTAGCTAAGTATAGGCTGCTTTGACAATAGAAGACTGAGCCTCTGACACCAGGGGGAGCTGGATAGGCAAGCAAGACTTTGATAATTCAGTCCTCAGCTGCTGAAGGAGTTTGACTACCCTATGGTTCCTGGGCTGGCCCGGAGAGAACTCAAGGAAAGACAATTAGCAGGTAAGGTCTAATTTCTCCTTATCTAACTCAACAGATATTATAGCATTGTGATACATTCACTTTCAAGCCACTTACAAGCCACTTAACAGTCCATAGCCCATTTTCCCTGTAAAATAGTTATCTCCAAGTTATAATGCCCTGTTCAATGTAATTTCAGTTTGTTCAATGTAAACCGCACTGATGCAGAATAGCGCAGTATATAAGAGAATGTAAATAAATAAATAAAATAAAATTCAGCCATAAACACTATAGTCTACAGCCAAAGATTTCAATAAAGTAATCTTCTTGTGCTATGAAGCCTACTTTTACTTTTAAAAAACAAGAACTTCCAAAATACTTTCCTGTAATATTTTTCACATCTGTAACTATTACACTGCCGAGTTTGTATCTGCTGTTTGGTATATTTTACATCAGGTCATTTTTATTTTAATTTTAATTTAGTATTTAGCTCTTGCCTTTCCAATAGTAACATAGTATATGACTGCAGATAAAGACCAGTATGGTCCATCTAGTCTGCCCAGCAAGGCAGCAAGAGTAGGTGCACCTGCCGCTCCGTGCAGGTCACCTCTCCCCATGCCTTTGTTTGGGGGTGTACCCACCGCTCTGTGTAGGTCAGCCCTATTTATTCAGATATAAGTGATAGTTATGCTTATTTTGATTTTATCCTGTTGCTATAAAGGGATCCACTATGTCTGTCCCATGCCATTTTGAATTCTGTCACTGTGTTTGCCCCCACCACTTCCATCAGGAGGGCATTCCAAGCATCCACCACCCTTTCAGTGAAAAAGTATTTCCTGACATTGCCTTTCAGTTTACCCCTTTGCAGCTTCATGTTATGCCCTCTAGTTTTACAGCTTCCCCATCTTTGGAAGAGGTTTGTTTGTCCATTAAATTTTAAGTATTTAAAGGTCTGAATCATATCTCCCCTGTCCCTCCTCTCCTCCAGAGTGTACATATTTAGGTTTTCAAGTCTCTTCTTATAAGCCTTCTGACGCAGGCTCCAAATCATTTTGGTTGCCTTCCTCTGAACCACTTCCAGCCTTTGTATATCCTTTGCGAGATACGGTCTCCAAAACTGAACACAATATTCCAAGTGAGGCCTCACTAGCAACTTGTATAGTGGCATTAGTACCTCTTCCTTTCTGCTGGTAATTCCTCTCTGTATGCAACCCAGCATCCTTCTGGTTTTTGCCACCGCCTTGTCACACTGTTTTGCCACCTTGAGATCATCAGAAACAATCACACCGAGGTCTTTCTCCTTGTCTGTGCACATCAATCTCTCACCCTCTATCGCATATAATTCCCTTGGATTTCTGCTTCCCAAGTGCATTACACTGCATTTCTTCATATTAAATCTTAACTGCCAAGCATTAGACTGTTCTTCCAGCTTTTGTAGATCTTTCCTCATGTCCCCCACTCCCTGAGGGGAGTCTACTCTGTTGCAAATTTTGGTGTCATCTGCAAAAAGACAAACTTTTCCATTCAGCCTTTCGGCAATATCACTCACGAATATATTGAACAGTACCGGTCCCAAGGCCGAACCCTGGAGCACACCGCTAATCACCTTCCTTTCATCCGAGTGAGTTCCGTTTACCATCACCCTCTGTCATCGGTCAGTCAGCCAATTTCTGATCCAGTTCACCATCTTGGGACTCATCCCCAAGCTGTTGAGTTTATTGATAAGCCTCCTATGAGGAACAGTATCAAAGGCTTGCTGAAATCTAGGTAGATCACATCCATTGCATGCCCTTGATCTAGTTCTGTGGTCACCCAATCAAAGAACTCAATCATATTTGTTTGGCAAGATCGTCCTTTGGTAAAATCATGTTGCCTCGGATCATGCAACCTGTTGATTTTGAGGAAGTCCACTATTCGCTCCTTCTGGAGCGCCTCCATTAATTTTCCCGCCATCGAGGTAAGGCTTACTGGCCTGTAGTTTGTCACTTCTTCCCTATTACCACTTTTGTGGAGAGGTACCACATCAGCCCTTCTCTAGTCCTGTGGAACCTCTCCTGTCTCCAAGGATCTATTGAAAACATCCTTTAAAGGCAAGTTATAATCAAGTATAGTAGGTATTGCCCTATCTCTGGAGGGCTTAAAATCAAAGTTGTACCTGAGACAATGGAGGGTTAAGTGACTTACCCAAGGCCACAAGGATAGTAAGTGGGATTTGAACACTGGTCTTTCTAATACCAGGTTGCTACCCTAACCACTAGGCTACTCCTCTGTCTCAGGTCTGAGCTCATGCCAGTGAGATGTAAACAGGGTGCTGTTTCCATTTCCATTTTGGAAAAAAAAAAAGATAAATTTAAAAAAATGTTTGAAGGCAACCAGAACACTGTTCTTTCAACAAAAAAGGGGATTCCTTTATATGAGGGCCATTGATTAAATTTTTGTATACTCTTTTATTTCTAGATAAATGATATTTAAAAATTGGAGAAGAAATAATATTGGTTTAGGACCTCATTCACCAATGCAGACAAATGTACTAAAATGCAATAACATGGACTATTAAAAATTATCCATGTTATTGCATTTTAGTACATTTGTCTGCCTTGGTGAGCAAAAATTATCTCCTGTTAACAGTGTGTGTTAATGACATACAAATCGCTTATGCATTAAGTTTCTGGGGTTAAAGTTAGCATGTCAGTGCTTATTGCTGACAGTAATACAATAACATAGTAACATACAGTAAACTACACCTCTCTGAGATATAGTGGAGTTTCCAGCTTTAATGGGTCAGTATTAATATTTACATGTTTTGTATTAGAAACATAGAAACATGACGGCAGAAAAAGACCACATGGCCTATCTAGTTTGCGCTTCCATATTAACTACAATAGAGTCATTTTTTCCTTTAGCGATCCTCTGTGTTTGTCCCATGCTTTTTTGAATTCAGATACTGTCCTCTTCTCTACCACCCCCACTGGGAGACTAATCCACGCATTTACCACTCTTTCCGCAAAGAAATATTTCCACATATTACTCCTGAGCCTATCCCCTTTCACACTCATCCTGTGTCCACTCATAGCAGAGCTTGCCTTCAATTGAAAGCGACACTCCTGTGCATTTATGCCACGGAGGTATTTAAACGTTTCTATCATATCTCCCCTATCCCACCTATCCTCAGTCTAAAGTATATATATTAGGATCTTTAAATCTGTCCTCATATGATTTATAACAGAGACCACTAACCATTTTAGTAACCACCCTCTGCACCAACTCCATCCTGCTTATATCCTTTTGAAGGTGCTGTCTCCAGAATTGTTCTCTATAAAACCCTGTTGAGCTATGTTGTTCCATGTAAACCACTGTGACTCTCAGATACAGCAGTATAGAAAAATAAATAAATAAATTGCACACAGTACTCCAAATGAGGTCGCATAGAGACTTATACAGAAGCATTGTCACCTTCTTTTTTTCTGCTGGTCATTCCTCTCCCTATATACCCAAGCATCCTTTTGGCTTTCACAAATGCCTTTTCTACATGTTTAGCTACTTTAAGATTGTCAGACACAATTACAGGTCCTGCTCTTCTTTCGTGGATAGAAGAACCTCATCCCCAATACTGTACCACTCCTTTGGATTTTTGCAGCCCAAATACTTGACCCTGCATTTTTTAGCATTAAATTTCAGTTGCCAAATTTGAGACCATTCTTCAGGCTTAGCTAGATCCCTCCTTACTTAATGAGCTGATTTGCATAATTATGTGCTCCTTACTTATTTTGAATAGACTTTGTGCTGTTTGTGTTAAAAGCACTGATAACATGCATAGAGGTTCATTATGCTAAATAGAAACCTGCACGTCTTGCATTTTATGACCAATAAAATTGCTCCATTTCTTTCTGAGGTCAAAATTCAATTACTCTTCTACTTCAAAGTCTTCTAGATTTGCACAAGAGTTCAGGGTTCCTTACACTGAAGCACTGCCTAACTTCTGCCTTGTTTGTCACACAGTAACACGTCTTCTTCCATTTTGGTGCATCACTGAAGAGCCAAGTTAAGGCTTTCTTTCACCATTCTGTGTCAATCAGAAAAGCCCTAGAGGACAGTGTACTAAATTGGTTGATATTCATAGTAGCATTAACATGTCATTAAGGTGCATACAATTAATTTTCCACAGAAAAGGACAAGCAAAAAGAACAAGACAGAAGGGAATCGGCACATGAGTTGTTGATGAAACTTTTAACTTGACTGATAAGATCAAATACATGTAAATTCATAGGATAAATTACTCCTGCTTTTAAACACAGTAGGCAGTTAATCTATATTTTTTTTGAAAAGTAACTTACCTGTCTAAACAGATGGGTGCAAAAAGAGAACAAAGGAAGATCCTAGCATCAGGGTGGCACTCTCTAGCTAAAAGAGGAAGCCAGCTTGAAGACTGCTGGATCACCTCAGCCATGGTTTCATGCTCCAGCAGATTGGGAATCCTCATCTCAGAGTATCCAATGTCATAACATAGAGCCATGCCCCTTGGGATAAGCATGCATCTTGAAGAGCTAACGAGCAAGTCCACATACACTCCTTGTGAGCCCAAGGAGAACAGCCAGAACAAGAGAAATACCAGACTTTGGTTGGTGGGGCATCTATAATTTATCAAAACCATTTTGTGTTGGGATTCCCTAATAGAAACTTTGTTCAAATACCAATTAATGTTCCGTTTTCCCAACTGAGACCAGAAGTGAGTTTTTCTGGCTCAGAGATGATTTTTATAGTGTAAAAGGCATTTATATTAATCTCTTCTCATTAAGTAACTGCCTTCTGGAAGCTTTGATTATAAAAACAATACCACAGTTTGAGTTTGCAAATAAATCTTTATGGAAAGAGGGGCCTGGTTTAGACCAGCAGGTGTTATAATGAGAGCAAGCAAGGATGGGGGGGAGTTTGAATGTTTCCTTTCTCCTGTCCTCCATAGTGCCTTGGCTTGTTTTTGTTTTGTTTGATTAGATCTCTGTTGGATACCATTAGAGGATCTAGTCACCTTCCCTTCCCCAAGATTAGTAATTAGCTCATAAACTCAAATGTTTTCTTCTCTTTTTTCCTTTTGTGAAAAACAATCAGGAGCTGCCCAAGGTCAATTAAGGACTATTTGTATAGTATGTTACTGTCTTAAACGGGTTCAGAGAAGGGATCACCTCCATTCACAAACTCGTTCTACCATGCAGGTTTTTATAGAAAAAACTTAATTTGCAAGGTACTTTTTAGGATGTTGTTTGCCTACTGGATTAACAGAACTTAATCTGCAAGCTTTTAATTTTCCAAATTACTGTATTTTTGTGTGTGCTTATAGACTCTTTTAAACATTGTTATTGCTTAATGAATATAAGTATTTTATTCCATTGTGAAGTGTTACTCTCCTGGTTTAGAGGAAGGATTTCTATGTTTACATATTTTATGTTGAATTATTTAAGTCAAGAAATGGATGTTCAGTTTATGAAGAAGTAGTTAACAAATTGATTTAAATTCAGTATCCAAAAATTAGGGTTATCAGACAAACAAAATAATATTGATTTACAGCATTTTATGTATCACCTTGCCTACCAAGCTTGTTCAAGGCAGTTTACATAAAAAACATTAAAATAAAATAACATGGATCAATAACAAAAACAAACAAAAGGAATATTATTTTATTTCATTAACTTATTACATTTCTTGACTAGCCTTTAGAAGCTAACACTCTCTTTCTTAGATCAGAACAGAATGAGCCAAAACTGACATTGCCAGAAAATATAAGTGAAGCATGAAATGTATTCCACTGATTGTGCGAAGGGGTAATGGAAGGAGGTACTGATTTATAGGGGTGACAAAAAGGTGACATACATTTATTGTTTGAGATATAAATTGTTCCTTATAATGGGAAGAAACTATCCTGTAGACATAACTGATAACAGGCAAGATGCACTACATTTTTCCCATTTTGTGTCTCTAGAAAATGTATTTATTTAAAAATATTTATATGGCATCTTTGTGACAATAGTTATTCAAAGTGGTTAACAAATTACATAGAAACAAACACAGTTAAAAAATTAGAGAAAACGTGGAATAGAAGAGATGGGGACCATCTTTTTTTTAACTTCTTACAGTTAAAAAAATCAATAACTTATACCAAAATATTGTACTTTCTATTCATTAGCAGGGAATAACAAGCTTTGATCCCTTTATTTTAAACCTAATAAATTATTTATTTATCTAGCAACTTTTTTGCATTATCTAAAAGTCAAAGTTGTTTACAATAAATTTGGGGGTATATTTACAAAACAGCGGTAGCATACCCCTTAGTGTAACAACTTACAATGAATGTAACTGAGTAAAGAGGACGTAGGAGTAGAAGTAAATATGTGACATTTTAAGGACTTTTAATAATAAACAGGGAGGGACTGCAGCATGGGACTAACAAAATTAGGGGTAATAATGACTTATATTTGCTATAAAGCATCTAAGGATTTAATTAATGTAGGGAAGGAAGTCAGTAAGGAGTTCCAGCGCTCTGGACCCATCATCCTAAGGGGCATGTTTATTAACAAGAGTGCTGTTAGTGCGTGGTCGACCCGTGAAACCACAGTGGAGGCTTGCGCTGACTTCATGGTGTGGGTGCATCTCTCCCCCTGACATTGGGGCAGTGCTAACGCACAGCACCACAGTAACCCAGCATGAGGTGTACCTAATTGAGGTGGTGTTAAGTGCGCCCGTGTAAAGTCCAAAATCGTAGTTAGCACAAAGCTAGAATTCCCATGCTAACTGCAATGCACTGTTAGTGCCCATACTATGCCCCAACTTGCCCTGTCTCTGCCTAATCGTGCATTAGCCATTTAGCACAGGAAGTTTTGTGTAGGACCCTGTGCTAAATTTTAGCACAATGCACTCTGAACTAGCAGCAAGGTTTAATAAACATTCCCCTAAATACCTTAGCTTTCCAAGAAGTCTGACAAATAAACATCAGTCTGGAGACCTGTAAGAGGTTTCCTTGCATATGTTGGGCTCTCTGTTAAGTTTTCATGAGCTTTCTGGGAAAAGGTTCTTTTTTTTTTATTCAAAACCATTTTAAGTTTCAGTATCCAGTGGAAAGTCTTTGTTATAGACAAAGATTTGCCAGTTAAGAGGGTCACAAATTAAAACCTTTTTTTCTCTGGCAGCATCCTCCTTCTTCTTTGGGGACAAGCTCAATCAGAACTTGCCTCTATTGGGCTATGACACCAGAAACCTTTATATGCATCCACCTCATTGCAGGAACAGGACTTCGCCTAGGCGCAGAACAGAAATTAACTCATGGTGGGACTTAGGCAGACAAGCATATTGGGTCCCCTGCTACGCTATGAGGGTAATTTTAGAAGCATTGCCTATTTTAATGCATGTTGTAATGTGCACATTTTGCATCTGTTTTATAAAGTAAGGTATGTGCGTACTTTATTTTATAAAGTAGAGGCATAAGTGGTGAAATAATGTGCATACAACTAGGCATGAGCACTTAATACCTGCTCAATGGCAAGTAAAATGTGCATACCTAGATTTTCAAGAACACATGTAAGTTATACTATTTTATAACTTATGCATGTAAATTTATGCTCCACATCCACTCTGCCCAAGCACCACCCTGTGCACGCCAACAGTGAAAGTATGCACCATCATTCTTAACGCATGCACTTTCAGAATACCAGCTACCTACATGATGTGCTTAAGTCACTAAAATACCTACATGTGCATACATGCGCATGCTTATAAATGGAGGTGCATCTTATAAAAGTATCCTCTATAAGTACATTTTTAAACCCAGTACATTAGCATCTGTATCTAATTATGTCACATTAATGTAGGGATTTAAAAATACCCACAGACCCCATCAAGTAGACCTCCAATGCCTTCCCAGACCCCGGCAAGTACTTCTCTCCCTTTCCATCCCCAGATATTCTCCCCCTTTTGCCCCTTATTCCAAACTAGTGCTCTTGCCTTTCCCCCAGACCTCAGCAAGAACTCTTTCCTCCTTCACCATTGCCCTAGTTCCCAGCAAACATTCTTCTCTCCCCCAGCACCAGCAGTTAGTTTCTTGGTGCCTGATTGCTTTTACCTGTGGGTCTCTATATCAGTTATCAAACAAAATGTCTAAGCATATTGTCATAGTTGCAAATTGTCTTGGAGAAAAGTACCTGCAGAGATTTGTACCTACATTTTCTACAGGTATATGAATTTCCTTCCTCTAATCTAACACATCCCAGGCTTGTCTACCAGGTCTTTTGGAAAAAGTACACGTGGTTGATTCCCCGTGCTTACTTTTACCTAAGTAATCTTCAGACAGCCATTTTATTTGGGTAAAGGGCTTTTGGACTTGGCCCACCCCATTTCAACAATGTCACTCTGAGGGCTATGTTTGTGAAAAAGTATATGTCATTTTATTGCTGTTTTCATATTACATTTTATGTTATTTTCTTATAGAAATTCCCAGTTTCTTGACAGAAGAGGAGTGTAAGCTACTTATTCATCTGGCCCAGCTGAAAGGACTGCAGAAGAGCCAGATTCTTCCAATGGAGGAATACGAGGAAGCCCTGGAAAAAATTGAAATCAGCCAGGTGGACATCTTTAATTTGCTGGATCATAACCAGGATGGACAACTACAGCTCAAGGAGGTATGATGCCAGAGATTCAGCTCCAGTGAAATAGATACCTGTAAAAAGCTGCCTCCATGGGTCTCAAAATTTAATTTTGCCTTTTATATTCTGTTTTAACCAGTACAGTTCAGAGAATGTTACAATAGATTAAAAATCAAATCCAGGCAAGTTATAATAAATTTAAAATATGTTGTTACAATTCATATTCAAAATTTACATGGTTGGTTCAATCCTCCTAGCTACTGAGATTCTCTACCTATAAATTCCACCCTAGAATCCAATAACCCAAGCCCATCAAGACAAGGGGGTCTGATTACTAAAGCACATTCCATAGCGTCTCTCCAGTCCAGTCCAGACTCCTGGGTCTTGCCCCTCCTCTTGCAGATGGAGACTGAGAACTTCCAACTTCTGTGATGTCACCCCATAAGAAGGGCGGAACCTCTCCAGAAGTCAGTATTTCTGTCTCCAGCAGATAGAACAAGACCAGTACAGTCTGTCTGCACTCGACCTTAGTGTAGGGAAGTGAAGAATTAAACTTAAAAAAAAAAAGGTAAACCTTAAATTGGTTAAGGCTGTGCTCTGATCCCTCCTGGTAGGTGTTGGTCTGGGCTGCCCTCCGGGTATCCAAGCAGTTCAGTTGGCAGGATTCCCGTGGAGGAGGGGAAAGGTAGCAGTGCACCGTTTATTTGAGCTTTATGGCCTCCTTGGAGAACTGCTCTTGTAAGAGCCCATTTTCAGTAGGGCTGTTGCGTATAGTCGCGGCTGTCCACAGACGGGAGGAGGTAGGAGCAAGAAGGAGCTGCGTCCGTCAGGGGAGCAGCTGATGCTGTTCGGGACTGGTGAGTGCAGGAAGAACTTGGGAGAGCATGCAGAGTGTTCGGCGGGAGTCGTGGGGTTTTCTTTCGCCGGTTGTTTTCATCCAGCTCAGTCCATCAGCATGCCAAAGACCACGTGTTCAGTTTGCGACTATAAGAAGGCATGTCTTTCCTCTCTGGGGCTGTGCTGTGGCTGTGAGTCACAGGACTGCGCCGCAGGGAGAGCATGCACGGAGCCATGTCAGCGACTAAAGAGGATTCCAGCCCACAGGATGTTCCTGCAGGAGATGTAGTTCACCTGCACGGTCTGCGGTTTTGGCAGGAACCGCAGCCATTTTAAGTAGCTCTGAGACACCAGGTCAGGCAGCCGCAGGGAGTCACAGTCAGTCTCTGTACTTTCCCCTCAGGCCCGGGGAACAGGCAAAAAGTAAAAAGGGGACTTTGGGAAGACAGGAGGTCAAGGCCGTCTCTCCAGACTTTGTTTTGCTCCTCCACCAGGCCTGCTGCATAAAGCAGGGCCTGGGTGAAGGAAGTAGTCCCCATTACAGTCTCCACATTTGGTGCGGGAGCCACAGCACTCAGTGGGGACCACTTGGGCTCTGTTGAGGGAACAGGAGAATGGCCCTGAGGACACAGAGCCCGTAGGGGCTCCTGAGGCCTCTGAGGATTCGGATGATGCCCTCTTGTCTCAGGGTGGGATCCACGCAGGCAGGTTTCGAAAAAGGTGAGATCCCACCGAGGGAGGACCCCAGCATAGTGTGCCTGTTCAGGTGTGAGGAACTCCCCTCACTCATTGCGCATTCGTTAGCGGCACTGAACCTTTTGCAGCCCATGCCTGAGAAGGAGATCGCCTTAGAGGATCCCCTACTTCAAGGAATCCAGATACAGGAGACTGCCTTTCCTGTGCATCGGACTCTCAAACAGATGATGGATTTGGAGTGGGAAGTGGCAGAAACAGGATTAAAGGGTAGGTGAGCTATGGCCCATCTGTACTCCATCCCAGCAGCGGAAAAGGTTCCAAAGGTGGATGCTCTTGTCTTGGCCGTTACCAAGAAGACCATGATCCTGGTGGAAGGCGGAGCCGCGCTTAAAGATGTGCAGGACAAGAAGCTGGAAACTTTGTTGAAACAGGCATTTGAAGTGAATGCCCTAGCGCTTCAGGTGTCCGTTTGTGGTGCATATGTTGTGGGGGCCTACTTAAGGTGGATGCAAACCTTGCCGGAGGCGTCAGGACAAAGCCCATCGCCATCTGCCAAACTGCTCAAGCTGGAGTCCAGCTGTGCTTATTTGGCAGATACCTTCTATGATCTTCTGCAGGCCTTGGCTAAAGGAATGGCGTCCATAGTGGCTGCTCGCCGTTTCCTGTGACTCCATAATTGCGCGGCAGATGTGTCGTCTAAGGCTAGGTTCAGCAGGCTTCTCTTTAAAGGAAAGTTGCTTTTTGGGGAGGCCTTAGCCCTTTCATGGCTGTTGTTGCCATATGGCATCCTTCAAATTTTCCCCAAAACATTTCACCGGAGTCTATATTTTTAAAAGATCCGCACACTGTGTGCGAAATATGATGTGTATCTGTGCTTGACATCTGAAAAAAACTGTTATTTAAACTATCACACCCAGCAGTAAATGAAACTGATGCCAAGACTGTTTTTAATTTTCAGCCATTCAGGACCATAGTTGCCATATGGCAACAGTAAATATTGTTTCTTAGAAATAAACTTTTTTCAAAAAAACTTTATATTTTGCATCATTTAGCTCAAATCTTAATAAAAAAAAACCAAAAAAAAATTTCAGTTACAAAACAATTATTTGGAGTTGGTCAAGGATTTGGGTGATGCTAAGTCGGCCAAACTCCCTGAACATAAACCCAAGGGCCCAAAGAGTGTTCCTTAGCGTCCCTCTAGTCCAGTCCCGGAACCATAGAGTTGTGAACCTCCACCAGCAGCTTTGGAGACTGAACATCTTCATCTCTTTGATCATCCAGCTATATGCAGCCCCAAGGACCGCCCACACATCAGTATCTCAGTCTCCAAGCAGCTTGGAAGTCAGAGCCCAGAACTGGGCTCCTTAGGAACAAATAAGCAGAGCTTTAGTGTTTTATTGTTTTCTAGATTTAGGTGCTGGGCTGCTGCTGTGGAGGAAATCTTTGACTGTGTCCCTTCTGTCTTTCTCTAATCTGTTTTTTTCTCTCTGTCTCTCTCTGTCAGTCTCCCCATAGGTCAAACAAGCAGGGGAGCTGCACGGGACACAGGTCTCCTTTCTACCGAACCCCCTTGGTGGGTGAGGAGAAGGTTGAAGACAATTACAGGCAGCAATTGAATACAGCAGTAGGCTCTGAGGGTCCCCTGACTGATTTAGGGGTTCCCCGAGCTGCCCTGAGCGGTTATTACTCTGTTATTGACTCTGATAACTGCTACTCAGAGCTTGTGACAGGCACGCTGGACAGCACTCTCAGTGTTTTGACCCCCCTCCACTCCTGTGTGTGGGTGAGTAGAGTTTGAAGCTTTTTCTTTCTAAAGGCAGTGGTGGAGGCCTTGGGGTGGCCTGGAATCAGCTCTGGGGAGTGTTTTAGACCTTTTGGGTATTTTTTCTGGTCCTTTTTTTGGCGGGATCGGGTCCGGTGGCCATTTTGGATTTTTTTCAAAGTTGTTTTTCTTCGTGTTTTTTTTAGGGATAGGAGCTTCGTTTTTGCATTTCTTGGTCAGATATCAGCTAATTGACTCCAGCTCTATCTAATCCTGCAATTTGGAGCGTTTTTGAGCACTTTTAAAATCGCGATTTGTTTTCTGCTCTGTTTGCTTTAGCAAGGTGTTCCTGCTTTGCTGGCAAAGGGCTGTGTGCATAGCCATTCCTCCTAGTCCTCGGTGTCTGGTCTGTGGCATTCGTAGAAGTAGTAATTTGGAAGCCTGAGTCTGTGCCACTTGTTCTGCTGTGGGTGCTGGCATGGAGGACCTTCTGGAGGGCTCCAGTGCAGATCTCCCACCTGTATCTACAAAAGGGACATCAGAGCAGGCAGAGACGGTCCTTGGTCCGGGGATTGCCACTGCGGAGGACAAGTTGGAGGATCCCTTGATGCAGGCGGTGCGCACTTCCCACAGAGTCTTTCCGCTCCATAGGATTTTTAAAGCTATGATCCAGGAGGAGTGGAACAGTCCAGAGTCTGCTTTGCGCGGGGCTAGACTGTTGCCTAAATTGTATCCTCTGTCGGAGGCTGATAGAGAGCTCTTTCGTTCGCCGAAGGTGGACGCGGCAGTTTCCACGGTTACTAAACGGACTACTATCCCGGTGGAAGGTGCTGCGGCGTTGAAGGACCCGCAGGATCGGAAAGTTGATAGCTTGTAGAGACAGGTGTTTGATGTTGCTGCCCTGTCCATGCAGGCGGCGGTGGCCGGGGCCTGGGTGGCGCGCGGCTGCCTCCGCTGGTCTCAACAGTTCCAGGGGCCCCAGTCGGCGGAACAAGAGGCTGCGGCGTCCAGATTGGAGTCAGGTACCGCTTATTTGGCGGATATCCACTATGACCTCATTAGGGGGTTAGCTAACGGCATGGCGTCGGTGGTAGCGGCGCGTCGTTCTCTTTGGTTACGCAATTGGGCGGCTGATGGCTCTTCTAAAGCTCGCCTTAGTAAGCTGCCGTTTAAGGGCAGGCAGTTATTTGGAGAGGACTTGGATAGGTTAGTAAAAGATCTCGGGATTCTAAGGGGGGTCGGCTTCCGGAGGATAAGCCCAAGCAGGGGAAGCCGACCTTCACCTTCCGGGGGTCTCAGCAGTCCTTTCGGAGGTTTCGTGCCTCCCGCTTTGGTCAGTCCCAGCGTTCCAGATATCCAGATTTCGGGGGGCAGGTAGAGGTTTTGGCTCCTTCCAGGCGCAGGTCCCCAAAAAGTCACAATGAAGCGAGGCCGGCTCCGGTGGCGGTGATTCCCGTAGGGGGCAGACTGCGGGATTTCTACCCTGCCTGGGCCGCTATCACATCCGATCGGTGGAAGTGATACGAGAGGGATATGCGCTCGAGCTACATCGACCGGTGCTCGATTCCTTCGTTATGTCCCCGTGCAGCGCTCCCTGGAAACGACGAGTCGTATCCGATACACTTTCCAGGCTGCTTCGGCTCCGAGCGGTCGCCCCCGTGCCGGAGGGGCAGTTAGGGTCCGGTCGATACTCCATCTACTTCGTAGTGCCGAAAAAGGAGGGCACCTTTCAACCTATCCTGGATTTAAAGAGAGTGAATCGGTGCCTCCGGGTGTCGGATTTTCGCATGGAAACGCTGCGCTCGGTCATAGCGGCGGTCCGCGAGGGGGAATTCCTAACGTCCCTAGACCTTACGGAGGCCTATTTGCACATTCCCATTCGCCGGGAACATCAAAGATTTCTGCGGTTTGCGCTGCCGATGGGCCATTTTCAGTTTCAAGCCATGCCCTTCGGCCTAGCGACGGCGCCACGGGTCTTCACGAAGATCATGGTGGTGGTAGCGGCGTTCCTGCGGAAGGAGGGTGTCCTCGTGCATCCCTATCTCTACGACTGGTTGATCCGGGCGAAGTCGAGGGAGGAGAGTCTCCGGGCGACGGCGCGGGTCGTACAGGTTTTGCAGTCGTTAGGCTGGGTGGTCAATCGGGCGGGCGAAGAGCAGCCTTCTTCCCTCGCAGACCTTGGAGTATTTGGGGGCGTGTTTCGAGACCGGCAACGGGAAGGTTTTTCTCCCAGTGCACAGAGCGCGGGCCCTGAGGCGGCTGGTGGAGCAGTTTCTAGCGAGACGGGCGTCCTCGGCTTAGCAATACCTTCAGCTTCTCGGCACGATGGCGTCGACCATCGAGGTAGTTCCGTGGGCAAGGGCTCACATGCGGCATCTACAGCGAGCGCTGCTGCGTCGATGGTGTCATCAGTCCGACTCGCTAGCTCGTCAGTTAGTTTGCCCCTTGGAGGTTCGGCGCAGCCTTCACTGGTGGTTGCGTCGGCACTCTCTGGCGAACGGTATGCCCTTGGAGTCTCCCGTCTGGCGTCTGCTGATGACGGATGCCAGTTTGAGCGGCTGGGGGGCTCATTGCGAGGGCCAGATTGCTCAGGGCCAATGGTCCTCGCAGGAGAGCCGGTGGTCCATCAACCGACTGGAAATGAGAGCCGTGTGGTTGGCTCTGACAGCGTTTCAGCCTTGGCTGCAGGGAGCGGCGGTCAGGGTGCTATCCGACAATGCCTCCACGGTAGCCTACATAAATCGCCAGGGAGGCACAGGCAGCGCGGCATTGGAAGCGGAGGCGGATCTGCTTCTGGATTGGGCAGAGTGGCATCTTCAGTGTCTGTCGGCCCAGCATATCGCGGGGGTTCACAATGTGGAGGCGGACTTTCTGAGTCGTCGCAGGGTAGACCCCGGAGAGTGGTCTCTACATCCCGAGGTATTTGCGTTGCTGGTCCGTCGTTGGGGTCTGCCGATAATGGACCTCATGGCGACCTTCGAGTCCGCGCAGGTCGAAAGGTTCTTCAGCAGGCGTCGGGAACGCATGTCGGAAGGCCTCGATGCATTGGCACAAAGGTGGCCAAGGTACAGGCTGCTCTATGTCTTTCCTCCGTGGGCTCTGCTGGGTCGCCTGGTACAGCGGATCGAACGGCATCCGGGTCCCGTGGTTCTGATTGCCCCGGACTGGCCTCGTCGGCCTTGGTATGCGGATCTGGTGCGGTTGAGTGTGGCCAATCCGTGGCTCCTTCCTCCTCGGCCGGATCTCTTTCGGCAGGGGCCGCTGCAGATGCCTCAGGTGGCTCGATTCTCGCTTACGGCATGGCTATTGAGAGGGCGCGAATGAGAGCCAAAGGTTATTCTCCGGAGGTCATTGCTACCTTGTTGCGGGCGCGGCGTCGGTCTACGTCGCTAGCGTATGTCCGGGTCTGGCGTATTTTTGAGAACTGGTGTGCGGCTCGCGAGTTGCAGCCTTTGTGGACCTCCGTTCCTCAGATCCTCTCCTTCTTGCAAGCAGGGGTGGACAAGGGCCTGGCGGCCAGTTCGTTGAGGGTCCAACTTGCGGCTCTTGTGTGTTTTCGAGGCAAGGTTCAGGGTCAGTTATTGGGGTCCCATGCGGACGTGAAGCGCTTCTTGCGAGCGGTGTTGCTTATGCATCCTCCGTGCAGGGCTTTAGTGCCCTCGTGGGACTTGAATTTGGTGTTGAGGTCTCTGGTGGCTTCGCCGTTTGAACCCTTGGCGCAAGCTTCGTTGAAGGACTTGACGTTGAAAACGGTGTTTCTGGTAGCGATCTCGTCAGCTCGCAGGATCTCGGAATTGCAGGCTCTTTCGTGTAGGGAACCCTATCTGTCTTTCTCTGCCGTCAAGGTGGTATTGCGACCGGTTCCCGCGTTTTTGCCTAAGGTAGTTTCGGCGTTTCACATGAATCAGGTGGTGTCTCTCCCGGTGTTTGCCAAGGAACAGGGCAAGCACGCGGATAACTCCTTGCACGCGTTGGATGTCCGTCGAGCTCTTCGTCAGTATTTGAGGGAAACGGCGGCCTTCTGTAAGTCCGATCGCCTATTTGTCGCATTTGGCGGTCCGCGCAAGGGGGAAGCGGCGTCTAAGTCTTCCATTTCCCGCTGGTTGAAAGAGGCAATTTCGTCGGCATACCTTTTACACGGCAGGATGGTTCCTGCCGGGCTTCGGGCTCACTCGACTAGGGCGCAGGCGGCGTCTTGAGCAGAAGTGAGCTTGGTACCGGCGGTGGATATTTGTCGGGCGGCGACGTGGTCGTCCTTGCACACCTTTGCTAAGCACTATCGTCTGGATGTGCAGGCGGCGTCGGATGCGCGGTTTGGGTCTCGGGTGCTTCAGGCTGGACTAGCATTGAGATTTACTGCTCTGTTACATCCTCTATGGTTCCGGGACTGGACTAGAGGGACGCTAAGGAAGAGTAAATTAGACTTACCTGCTAATTGTTGTTCCTTGCGGAACTCTAGTCCAGTCCCGGATCCCTCCCTGTCTATCTGTTCTCGCTGCCAGCCAAGAAGGTACATTCATTATAGGAGTCTGCCAGGGTTTTTGTTCTCTATACTTTCGGTCAGAGCTCCTCTGCTTGCAGCACGCCTTAGTTTCCTTTCGGGGTCAAATCTTGGGGGTGAGCGGTGGCGCCTCTTGTTGCATGCGTTTTGCACAAGGGTCGCCACGGCCGTTCTGGTCCGCCTTCCCATAGGCGGGAGGTTGTTCTTACGCAATTGGAAGAAGAAAAAAAAAAAGAAAGAATTTTTGCTCGTAGTGGGAACTTTAGGGTCAGGATCCTTTTTTCCACTGTGTTGTTATATCTACTTATTTGTTGCTCTGCTTAGTATGCTTTGTCAATATGTACTGATGTGTGGGTGGTCCTTGGGGCTGCATATAGCTGGGTGATCAAAGAGATGAAGATGTTCAGTCTCCAAAGCTGCTGGTGGAGGTTCACAACTCTATGGTTCCGGGACTGGACTAGAGTTCCGCAAGGAACAACAATTAGCAGGTAAGTCTAATTTACTCTTCCAGCAGGACGTGGTCAGATGAGAGACTTTTGGCATTTCTGAGCGGTTTGGTTTGCTCTCTACCAAAGGGACGTTATGCTTCCAAGGGACAGCCCTTTCGTGGCAGTCATGGGCCCGGTTGCAGTTATTCAGCACAGGCAGAGGTGCTAAGAAGTCCCAATGAGATGAGGGGGACTTAGGTGCATCTGGTTCCCATGGGCGGCAGGCTCTGTCAGTTTTACTTTGCTTGGGTCTGCCTTACTTTCGACCCATGGGTGTTGGAGGTCATTCGAGAGAGGTACCTGCTGGAATTCACACAATCTCTTGCAAATGCCTTTCTATTGTCACCTTGCAAGGCTCCAGCCAAGCAGCAGGCTGTTCAAGACACACTTCAGCGGCTTCTGCAGCTGCAGGTGGTCATGCCAGTACCGGAGGACCAGTGCGGATAGGGTCGATACTCCATCTACTTTGTGGTCCCCAAAAAGGAAGGGTACTTTCATCCTGTTCTGGATGTGAAGCACATCAATCGAGTGCTGCGGATGCCCCACTTCCGCATGGAGACTCTGCGGTCCGTGATGGTGGCCATTCAGAAGGGCAAGTTCCTGACCACGCTGGATCTCACCAAAGCATATCTTCATGTGCCCATGCGGGTCGAGCATCAACGGTTCCTGAGATTCATGGTTCCTACGGGACATTTCCAGTTCCAAGAGCTGCTCTTCGGCTGGCTACTGCGCCCTGCACTTTCACCTAGATCATGGTGGTGGTGGTGGCAGCGGCTCTTTGCTGCGAAGAAGTGCTGGTACACCCATATCTGGATGACTTGCTCATCCGAGCAGAATCATAAGAGGCGAGCCTAGCCAGCACACAGCGAGTACTCCAGGTCCTAGGAGACCTGGGGTGGGTAGTCAATCTGTCCAAGAGCTCCTTGAGGCCTTTGCAGGACCTCTTCTACCTGGGAGCCCACTTCGACAAACAGCTCGGGCACATTTTCTTACCACAGGACTGCATTCAGAAACTCCAGGATTAGATCTGCAGTTTTCTCCAACAATTGGTTCTGTCGGCATGGTCTTACCTCCAGGTCTTGGGGTCCATGGCAGCAGCATTGGATCTTGTGCCATGGACCCAGGCGCACAGGCAACCATTGCAAAGAGTCCTCCTGTCGAGATGGTCACCGCAGAGTCAGGAATTCTCCCAGCAGCTCGTCTGCCCAGAGGACATCTGGGAAAGTCTTGGTTGGTGGCTAGCTTCTGATTCCCTCCTGAAGGGAGTGTCTCTGGAGCTGCCAGAGTGGATGTTGGCAATGATGGATGCCAGCTTATCTGGTTGGGGAGCTTATTGTCCGGCGCAGAGGCGATGGTCAGAGGAGGAACAACAATGGTCGATCAATCACCTGGAAACGAGGGCGGTTTTCCTAGCGCTCCTAGCTTTCAGGACTTTGGTGTCATGCAAAGTGGTGAAAGTGTTCTCTAACAATGCCATGACAATTGCTTATATCAATCGTCAGGGAGGCACGGGGAGTGCAGTTCTGGCAGAGGAGATTGCCATGCTTCTTCAGTGGGTGGAAGCGAATCTCCTGGCGCTATCAGTGGTGTCTGTGGCGGGCAAAATGAACGTGCAGGCTGACTTCCTCAGTCGCCAAAGGTTGGATCCTGGAGAGTGGACACTGGAAGTCTCAGTATTCCAAGGCATAATCGCAAGTGGAGTCAGCCAATTATGGATCTCAGCAACCGCCAACAATGCAAAGGCAGTTCGCTTCTTCATTCAGCGTCAGGAACAGATGTCAGAGGGGCTCAATGCGTTGACTCAGCCTTGGCCCTCGCAAGGCCTGTTGTATGTGTTTCCACCGTGACTTCTAATCAGCAGGGTGATCCAGAGGATAGAGGCCCACAGGGGGTGGCTAGTGGTACTCATCACTCCGGACTGGTCCCAGTGGCCCTGGTACACCAATCTAGTTTAGCTGTCGGTGGTGTCCCCCTTGTGCCTGCCAGTGCAGGGCACCCTATTGTCCCAAGGTCTGATTCTCATGGCTCAGGTGGATCGATTCTCACTTATGGCCTAGCTCTTGAGAGAGCTTGGCTGAGGAAGCACGGCTATTCGGCACCAGTGATCACAACCTTGCTGGGAGCTCACAAGCACTCTATGTCCCTATCGTATATTTGGGTATGGAGAGTGTTCGAAGATTGGTGTGAGGACAGCCTTGCCTTGCAGGCAACAGTGTCAGATATTCTGGCCTTTTTGCAGGCTGGCATAGATAAGGGCTGGCCTTGAATTCCTTGCGGGTTCAGGTGTCGGCATTGGCCTTTTACCAGGGGCGGGTGCAGGGAGTTTCCTTGGCAGCCCTTCCCGACATGTCGCAGTTTCTCTGAGCGATGAGGCAGTTCCGTCCCCCTATGCTATTGGCTTGGTTTCTCAACTTGGTGTTGTCGGCATTGATGGAGGCTCCTTTTGAGCCTTTGGAGTCTGCATCAGTTAAAGACCTTACTTGCAAGATGGTATTTTTGGTGGCCATTGCATCTGAGCAGCGCATTTCAGAGCTGCAGGCTGTCTTGTGCAAGGAGACTTATCTGTTGTTTTCCAAGGAGAAAGTGGTCCTCAGACCGGTTCCTTCTTCTCTCCCTAAAGTGGTGTCTACCTTTCATATGAATCAGTGTGGTCCTGCTTTCCTGTATGGACTCGGTGGATTCTCAGCTGTGTCTCCTTGATATATACCAAGTGCTTAAAAAGTATCTTAAGCGAACGATTTCTTTCTGTAGGTTGAAGAGACTGTTAATTCTGTTTCACAGCTCTCATCAGGAGGAGGCTTCCTCGAAAGCATCTATTTCTCGATGGCTGAAAGAGGCGACTGCTTCAGTGTATCTGCTGCACCACAAACCTATTCCAAGGGAGTTGCATGTGCATTCCACCATGGCGCAGGCTGCGTCGTGGGCCGAGTTTAGTTTCATTCCCCCAATGCAGATTTGCAGGGCAGCTACTTGGTCGTTGCTGCATACCTTTGTTCAACACTACTGTTTAGATGTGTAGGAACTCAATGAGGTGCGGTTCGGGGCACAGGTGTTGCAGGATGGCCTCGCTGGTCCCTCCCATTCTTAAATATTCCTCTGGTACATCTCAGGAGTCTGGACTGGACTGAAGAGACGCAATGGAAGGTGAAATAACTAATTGTACAACCCCCCTCCCCCAAAAAGAATCCCAAAACCTGATACAACCTGCTGTAAAAGCTAATTGCTTCAAGACTACAATACATCTTAACCATGCTCTCCCTTTACTTCTCAATATATACACTCCTAGCACTCATACTACTTGCATCAACACATAATATCCCAAATACACTATAACACAACACACAACTACCTTACAATACCTCCACCATGCCTACCTATACCACCCAACCATACACAACAAGGTGGATCATAATCATACAACCCCTTCCCTATATCTCCCCAAATACCACCACCCCAGTCAAAGAAACACAGATAATCCGTTGTGCACTAATCAATGCCACATCAGTCAGAAACAAAATACAAACCATTGCAGACTTACTCACAGAATACCAACTCAACATATTGTGCATAACTGAAATTTGGCTGTCTGATACTGACGTCCTCATCAATCAATTAAAAACAAAGGACTAGTCCCTATTCCAGTGCACAAGAAATAACAGAAGAGGAAGTGGTGTACTAATTCTGACTAAATCACACCTACACTTTCGACCTTCTAGGACCGCTTAATCAGCATGTCGTGTATTCAGTGCAATAACTGTGGTGCTTTCATTCTGAGAAGAATCATTTGGAACCTAAGAGCTTGTCCTATATGCATCAAGTTAGCTGCCATGCATAAAGAATTGACTCTACTAAAGGAAGAATTAGCTGCAATGAAACGCATCTCTTCTAGGATACAAACCAAACAAAGTCCACCACCGCTCCCACAAAGAATCAAACATCTCAGGAACAAATGGATCACAGTGGACTCGGGTAGATTGTGACTTATAACACAGAGACACCCTATACATCAAGAGATATCCCTGCATAATGCCTTCTCTGCTTTGGTTAATGATGCCCAATCCATGAAAACTGAAGGGCCCTTAAATGAGACAATCAATGCCCAATCTCCTGCTAAAGCACCAAATATGAAGAAAAACTCACCAAACAGAAAACTACTACTACTTGGAGATTCCATCATCAGAGGCACTAACTTGAGAACACAGTTCAAAGGAGAGAAGATAGTCAAATGCCTCCCAGGTTCTTCAGCCAGCAGGAATACAAACCAAATTGTTGATGTACTTAGCGCAGAAAGTGAGCACTCCAAAATTATTGTTGTCATTCACTTGGGTACAAATGACCTGGCTAGAAACAGTGCCTCTGCAGTTCAAAGGGACTTCCAAACTGGGAGAGAAACTCAAGCCCATTGTTAACACTGTAGCATTCTCAGAGGTTCTACCTGTTCTTGGTAAAGGGGCAGAAAGGCTGCATCGCATAAACAGCTTTAATACATGACTCCAGACCTGGTGCAAACAAGGATTCAGATTTATAGGCGACTGGGGAAACAGATGGACCAACAAAAGACTATACTGTGCTGATGGACTACATCTCTCTGTTGCAGGGAAAAGAATCCTAAGTGAAAAATTCAGGCAGTTTGTGGATATGCATTTAAACTAGAAAAAGGGGGTGACGGATGGGGAAGGAAAAGTTCAGGACGTCACTCCCGGCAAAAGAAGAATAACATCAGAAACAGCCACACTTTTAAATCACACATCAACGACAAGTGGGAAGAAGTGGGCAGAACAAAATCAATGCAAAATACATTGCATTGGAGGAGAGGAGTAGCCTAGTGGTTGGGGCAAGGTACTTCAGGCCGGAAGGTTGGGGGTTCAAATCCCACTAGAGGACAGCAACCTTGGGCCGGAAGGACTGGGGTTTCTAGTCCCACAGATGCTCCTTGTGGTCTTGGGCAAGCCACTTAACCCTCCATTGCCCATGTTCCCTGTAAGTATTAGTGTATGTGTCTCATATCCCCGCGTGTTAAATGTATCCCCCAATTGTGTTGTGACCGCGCTTTGATTGAAGGATAAGGCGGTATACAAAACTGTCTAAATAAATAAATAAAATACATGCAAGCCAGTTAAATGCTGGAAAACAATGAGCTAAAATGCTCGAAGCTTAGCCAACAAAGTTCCAGACCTGGAAGCCCTAATGGTGGAAATGGGCTTGGACAATGTGGCCATTACAGAAACATGGTTTAATGAATCGCATGAATGGGATATAGCCATAGCTGGCTATAATCTATTCAGAAGAGACAGAGAAAGTGGAAAAGGAAAAGGAGTAGCCTTGTATTTCAAAAGCAATATTAAAGCTACTGAAATACAGGGGGCATGGGGAAAAGAAGAAGCACTCTTGGTTTATGGTTTATGGTTTAGGCATTTGATATACCGCCCTTTACTTACGCATCAGAGCGGTTTACACGTATATACTAACAGGTACTCTGGATTGTGTTGGAAAGAGGAGATGGCACTGTCATCCATACTGCTGTAGTCTACAGACCTACGACTCAAATCGAAGAACTAGATAACAAATTGATTATAGATATTGCCAAGATAGCCACAAAGGGAGAAGTGATCATATTGGGTGACATTAATCTACCCGATGTAGATTGGATTACTCTTTCTGCGAATCTGGAAAGAAGCAAAAAAATTGTGGATGCTTTCCAAGATGCATTACTTAGACGAATGGTGATGGAACCAACCACGGAAAGCTCAAAGCTGGATTTAGTGCTCATGAACGGTGATAGGGCATCGAATGTCCAGGTGGATGCCCCTGTGAGCAGCAGCGATCATCACATGGTGTGGTTTGAGATAAAAGCCAAGGTGCAGTCCAATCATAGCAAGCTCAAAGTCCTAAACTTCAAAAACACTGACTTCAGTAAAATGGCCAAGTACTTGAAGGAGGAGTTGGCAGGGTGGGAGGGGATAAGGGAAGTGTAATTGTAATGGTCTAAACTAAAGGTGGCAATAAAAGGAGCAACAGATAAGAAAAGTAAATAAAAACAAGAGGAGAAGGAAACCTATTTGGTTCTCCAAAGAAGTGGCTGCTCAAATAAAGGCAAAAAACACAGCTTTCACAAAATTCAAAAGCTTGCAAACAGATGACCACAGAAAGGAATACAGGATCAAACTAAAAGAGACAAAAAGAGAAATAAGGAAAGCAAAATCAAAGGCAGAGGAAAATATGGCTAAAGATGTGAAGTGTGGCGACAAAACTTTCTTCAGGTATATTCGGGAGAGGAGAAAAATCAGAGATGGAATTGCAGGACAGAAGTACTGGGAACGGATTTGTGGAAAGTGACATTGAAAAAACGAAATTGCTAAACAAATACTTCTGCTCTCTTTTTAGTAAGGAAAATCTTGAAGAAGGACCACCTGTGACTCCCAAATATAAAAATGGGAATGAAGTAGATACCACACCATTCACAGAAGATGATGTGTTAGAGCAACTTGCAAAACTGAAAGTGGACAAGGCCATGGGGCTGGATGGGATACATCCCAGGATACTGAAAGAGCTCAGAGAGGTTCTTGCAGGGCCATTAAAGGATGTTTTCAACAGATCCTTGGAAACAGGAAAAGTTCCTCAGGATGGAGACGGGCTGATGTGGTACCTCTTCACAAAAGTGATGACAGGGAGGAAGTGACAAACTACAGACCTGTGAGCCTTACCTCGGTGGCGGGAAAAGTAATGGAGGTGCTCATGAAAGAGCGAATAGTGGACTTTTTCAAAACCAACAGGTTGCATGATCCAAGGCAACATGGTTTTACCAAAGGACGATCTTGCCAAACAAATCTGATTGAGTCCTTTGACTGGGTGACCAGAGAACTAGATCAGGGGCATGCGATGGATGACATCTACCTGGATTTCAGCAAAGCCTTTGGTACTGTTCCTCACAGGAGGCTTATCAATAAACTCAGTAGTTTGGGAATGGGACCCAAGGTGGTGAACTGGATCAGAAATTGGTTGACTGACAGACAACAGAAGGTGATGGTTAAGGGAGCTCATGCGGATGAAAGGAGGGTGATTAGCGGGGTGCCCCAGGGTTCGGTCCTGGGCCCGGCACTTTTCAATGTATTTGTGAGTGATATTGCTGAAGGACTGAATAGAAATGTCTGTCTTTTTGCAGATGACATGAAAATTTGCAACAGAGTGGACTCCCTTGAGGGAGTGGATAACATGAGGAAAGATCTACAAATGCTGGAAGAATGGTCTAATGCTTGGCAGTTAAGAGTTAATTCGAAGAAGAGCAGTGTCATGCACTTGGGAAGCAGAAATCCAAGGGAAATGTACGTGATAGGGGGTGAGAGGTTGGTGTGTACAGACCAGGAGAAGGACCTTGGTGTGATTATTTCTGAGGATCTCAAGGTGGCAAAACAGTGCGACAAGGTCGTGGCAAAAGCCAGGAGGATGTTGGGTTGCATACAAAGAGGAATTAGCAGCAGAAAGGAAGAGGTACTAATGCCACTGTTTAAGTCACTGGTGAGGCCTCACTTGGAATACTGTGTTCAGTTTTGGAGACCATATTTTGCAAAGGATGTAAAAAGACTGAAAACTGTTCAGAGGAAGGCGACCAAAATGATTTGGAGCCTGCGTCAGAAGCCTTATGAGAAGAGACTTGAAGACCTAAATATGTACACTCTGGAGGAGAGGAGGGATAGGGGAGATATGATTCAGACCTTTAAATACTTAAAGAGAAATTATGAACAAACAAACCTCTTCAAAGACGGGGAAGCTGTAAAACTAGAGGGTATAACATGAAGCTGCAAGGGGGTAAATTGAAAGGCAATATCAGGAAATACTTTTTCACTGAAAGGGTGGTGGATGCTTGGAATGCCCTCCCGATGGAAGTGGTGGGGGCAAATACAGTGACAGAATTCAAAATGGCATGGGACAGACACAGTGGATCCCTTTATAGCAACAGGATAAAATCAAAACAAAGGCATGGGGAGGGGTGGCCTGCACGGAGCGGCAGGTGCACCTACTCTTGCCATCTTACTGGGCAGACTAGATGGACCATACTGGTCTTTATCTGCTGTCATTTACTATGTTACTATGACCACTAGTAACCAACACCACGGACGAAATTGATATAGTCACCATTACGAACAACCACATAACCATCATCCTCAACTGCAGAACGCCCTCATCACCATCAAACGATTTATCCGCCATAATCAAAAATTGCATTGAACACTCAAAATCCAAAAAAGACACGATCATACTTGGAGACTTCAACCTCTCCTGCTTATCTACAGCAACAGCAGATGTTCCTTATGGCAATGGAATTAATGGACCCTCCCCACTCACAACAAAGGAAACATCCTAGACCTCATCTTTACCCCCACCCATCCTATACATACCTGTCCCCCCTCCCTGAAAACACACCCCCTACCATGGTCTGACCATAGTCTCCTCACCTTCTACATACCTCTAAAGACAACAATAACAACTACAGATCACCAATAAGCAACATGACATTTCAAAAGCTTCAACAAGGATGCGTTCTTAGAAAACACTATACCATATCTAACCATAGCATCAACAGACATCACAGTGCTAACAACAAAGTGATCGAATCCACAGCTAAACTACCAGAAAAACAGCACAACCCCACCAAGAAACACCATATACACAAAACTCCCTAGTATACCCATACCCTCCGAAAACTAAAAACAGAATTGAGACGAACTGAGAGAAAATGGCGTAAAACCACCTCAAATGAAGACCGGAACAAATACCTCATAATCCTACAAAACTATCACACTGCTACAGATCGAGCCAAGAAAGAATACCACTCGAAAATGATAAACACTGCAATAAACTGCCCAAGAGAGCTATTTGACCTAGTGAAATGACTCACTGAATCACCAACAAATCACAACCAAACAATCAACATCACTCATCAACAACTACAATATAACATCAACACAATATAAACAACGACACCCAGACCCCATCCAAATCATCCCCCCACACACAGACACATTTCCCATCAAGACCAGCTGATCCACATTCCAAACAATCAAGAGTAAAAATATTGAAAACTTCCTAACCAAGCTTAACACCTCCACCTCACCGCTTGATCCATGTCCCCCAAAATGGATCAAATCAGCAACTACTGAAATCAGCCCATATGTAGCAGGATAGTGAATGAAGTTCTCCAACAAGGAATAATGCCTAACAATCTTAAGCTCTCCTCCATCCGCCCTACATTGAAGAAACCAAACCTGGACACATCAGACCCAGCATTATATCGCCCTATTGCCAGCCTCCCATTCATGGCTAAAATCATAGAGAAAACTGTTCTACAATTACAAAATCACATAGACGAAAACCAGCTACTTGATCCTCAATAACACGGATTTCATCCATCACACGGCATAGAAACCCTCATGGCCTGCCTTATTAATACCATAACCAAAGAAATCCAAGATCACACTCGAACCTTCATATTATTCCTCAACATCTCCTCAGCATTCGACACAGTCAACCACAACATCCTACTATAGAGACTACACCTATTTGGATTACAGCATACAGTACTAAAATGGTTTGAATCATATCTTACAGAAAGAAAACAACAAATAAAAATTGGCTCAAACAACTCCAAACCCTACCAACAGACACAAGGAGTACCACAAGGTTCCACACTCTCTGCAACCCTCTTCAATTTATATCTTCAGCTCCCATGCACAGTCATCAAAAAATACTACATACATTATCACATATACGCTGATGATATAATTCTCTTCTGCCCACTTTTCTCCAATCAACCAGACTACATTCAACTGCAAGACTGCTTCGCAGAAGTAACTCAATGGCTTTCAACCAACAATCTATCTATCAACATTAAAAAGACAGAGGCCTTGTTCATCACAAGGAATACCTCCTTTACACCCCCATCCACCATAAAACTAAATGACGTACTAATAAACGTAAAACCTGAACTGAAATACCTTGGCATCATAATTGACCAGCACCTTTCATTCAAAACTCAAATAACAATGATAGTAAAGACAGTTTACTTCAATACAAAGACCCTACAGCGACTTCATCCCCTTCTTGAACCTACAGACTTCAGAAACTGCACTGCAAGCTCTCACCCTTCCTCACACAGATTTCTGTAACAACATCTACCAAGGTCTACCTCAGTCTTTATCTTTATTTGTTTCTTTATATACCGCCCACACCATAGGTACCAGGGTGGTTTACAATAGGCAAAAACAGGGACTAGATCAAAGTTGCTGCAGGAAAAAGAGGGATAGAAGAAACAGAACTCCATTGGTATGATAGGAAAGGGACAGAATCAAAGGTAAAGAGAATGCAAAAAAGTAGGCTGAACCCCCCCCCCCCCCCACCAAAAAAACCAAAACAGATAGACATACCGACAAACAGACAGACAGACCGGGGCAGACAAGACACAATGAGCGGGCTTAAGAAGGGGCCGTGGGGATGGAGGGAGGGGGTGGGAGGTCGTAGACTGCACAGAAGAGGTGAGATTTTAATCCGGTTTTGAATTTGGTAAATGATAACTCAAGGCGGAGGGCGGGGGGAGCGAGTTCCAGAGCCTGGGGCCAAGGAAGAACGGGTAGATTCAAGACGGGCAGAAGCGGGAGAAGGGAGAAACATGCGGTTGGCATGGATGGAACGGAGGGAACATTGGGGGACATGAAGACGAACTAGGTCAGAGAGATAGTGGGGGACACCGGTGTATAAGGCCCTATGAACAAAAGTGAGGACTTTGAACTGGATCCGATAGGGAATGGGAAGCCAGTGGAGACCAATAAGAAGGGGAGTGACGTGGTTGTAACAGGAAGCATGCGTGATAAGCCGAGCTGCGGTGTTTTGGATGAGCTGCAACCTCCGTACTTGATATTGGGGAAGTCCGGCAAAACAGATGTTACAATAGTCTAATCGAGAAAGAGTGAGAGAAAGGAGCAAGGTGGTCAATGAGGAGACAGGGAAGAAGGGTCGGATGGCACGCAGCTGTCTAAGAGGGAAGAAGGAGCATTGAACTACAGAAGAAATATGTTTGTGAAAGGACAGAGCTGAATCCAGGATAACCCCTAGGTAGCGCAGAGAGGGGACAACAGGGATGGGAGAGGAAGAGAGTAGAGGGGAGATAGAGGGAATGGGCCCACCGAGAGGGAACCAAATGGCCAGAGTTTTGGAGGGATTGATATGAAGAAAATTGGTGGACATCCAGGATGCAATGGAGGAAAGACAGGAGTTGAGTGGGGAGAGATCAGGTGAGAGTGGGTTGGTGTGGTAAAGGAGGAGGATATCGTCAGCATAGTAATATGTGGAAACACCAAATTGCTGCACCAAGAGAGTGAGGGGGGCAAGGAAAACATTAAACAGAAGAGGGGCCATAACAGAACCCTGAGGGACACCACAGGTGAGTGGGTGAGTAAGAGAGGAAGAGGAACCAGAGATAACAGAAACGGATCTGTTAATCAAGAAAGAGTAGAGTAAAGTGCGGTGGTCGACGAGATCAAAAGCAGAGGACAGGTCGAGGGAAACAGCAATAGAGATGGAACCATGGTCGTGCGCAGAGTGAAGTTCATTCATAACAGAAAGGAGGATAGATTCCGTGCTGTGCCCAGGACGGAAACCAGACTGACGAGGGTGGAGGGTGAAGGGAAAGGGTGGCATCGAGATGAGAGGAAAACTGAAAGAAGACCAATTTTTCCAAAAGCTTAGAAAGAAACAGGAGGTTAGAAATAGGATGCCAGTTTGCAGGAACAGAGGGATCCAGGGTGGGTTTTTTAAGGATAGGCCTGATTAAAGCGTGTTTCTAAAGGGATGGGAAAAAAACGGTGAGGAGACTATAGTTGAACATGGAGAGGATGAGGGGAACAAGAGCCAAAGAAGAAATGGAGAGCCAAGTAGAGGGGATGGGATCGGAAGGGCAGGTTGTCTTACGAGTGGAAGCAAGGGTCTTGGTTAACTCTGGGAGAGTGATGGGACGGAAGGATGACCAGTGATGGGAGAAAATGGGACAGGTATGGTCAGAGGAGGGGGAGGTTGGCAAGGAGATAGGAGGAGTAGGGGAAAGAAGAGGGGGGCAGGAGGGGAAGGATGAACGTAAGGCAAGGACCTTATCAGTGAAGTGCAAAGCGAGAGGGGCAGGATCTGGAGTAGGCTGGGGAGAAGCTGTGGAGGTGAAAGACCGGGGGTTGGAAAGGGAACGTAGAATAGAGTAAAGCTGGCGGTAAGAGCTGGAAGCCGAAGAAATGCGGTCGGAGAAGCAGGCATGTTTGCTGGAATGCAAGAGAGAGCGATAGTGGTGGTGACAGTCATGATAGTGGGCCAGAGCAGTGGGGGAAGGGTCAACACTCCTCCCTCTACAAACTGCACCACACACCGCTGCACATACTATTCAAGGGGCAAGCAAATATAATCACATTACACCCATCCTAAAACAACTGCACTGGCTGCCACTCAACAATAGAATAAAATACAAATGCATCCTCATCACACACAAAGCACTCCATTCCCAACATGAAACCTCCCTCAAAGCCCTTCAACAAAAACCACAAATCTCAAGACCACAAAGACAGACCACAATTAACAAGCTAAACATACCACTAACTAAGCATAAATACAGCCAACAAACATGTCACAGAGCATTTGAATTCTATGCCCCTGCCCTATGAAACTCTCTCCCCTACACACTAAGAAATATAACCAGCCTCACAACATTCCGCAAACACCTGAAACCGCGCCTTTTCATTGAATACTTTGACCCCCTCACTTAACTCCTCCAAATTCATAACCCAACCAAAACAGAATCTCCAATGTAAATAGCTGCTTTTTTGAAGTATTATGTTTAAAGTTCTGTGTTCAAAAAAATGTTTAATTATACTAAAAAGTTAAATATTACCATGTTACCTGTTCAACATATGTTCTCTGTAAAATGTTCTGTTTTCTATAAACCGCTTTGACCTGGTGAAAAGCAGTATATAAACCTAGCTAAATAAATAAATTAGACCTTACTTGCTAATTTTCTTTCCTTGAGTCCCTCCAGTCCAGTCCAGACCTGCCCATCTGTTCAGCGTCGGTGCAGCCTGGAGGAGCATCTGTGTGGAAGGAGTAGTTTCTCCAGGGGTTTTCCAGAATTTCATCTATCCTATTTCCTGTAGGTGTAGTTTCCTTGGACCAGATCCTTAAGGGGGTCAAGTTGGTGTACTTAGTTGAGCAGTTGTCTCGTTTATGTTTGATAATTCCTGCTTTGTGATTCCTCTTACTGACTTCTGGAGAGGTTTCGCCCTTCTTATGGGGTGACATCACAGAAAATGGAAGTTCTCAGTCTCCATCTGCTGGAGGAGGGGCAAGATCCAAGATTCTGGACTGGACTGGAGGGATTCAAGGAAAGAAAATTAGCAGGGAAGGTCTAATTTCATTTTAGCTGTTAATATGGGAGATAGCGCATGCTATCTGGCCGTGTTAACAGATAATGCAAGCAAAATGCATATAACACAGCAGTTTTCTGCACTATCTGCAGAATGCGCGTTATCTGCATGTGTGGACAGGATAAGGGCAGAAAGTGGGCATGTCTACAACACACGATTCCGGCCTCAACAGCATGCGGTAACAGTCAGATTTGCAAACAGTGCGGGTGCAACTAAAGCCACCTCAGTGGGTGGTGTCAACTGCATCCAGACTGCTGTTCAGCCATACTGTCTGCAAATTTGTGTGTTATCTGTTGGGGAAATGCTCTGCACGCCCCCAATAGATAGTGCATGGCTTTTGAAAGTAATGCCTCACTCTTTGCCCTTTTTTGCCGCATTAGTTGCAAAAGCCTTATGCACTTTAGTAAACAGACCTCAAGGTGTTACAATAGAACAACCTTCTTAAAATAAACCATTAGACTGCAGATTAACCAACTAGTTCCTTATTCATTACTTAAAATTTTTTGATAAAGAAACATTTTAATAGCACACTGGAATTCCTAATATCATCCAGTAAAGAATTCAATTCTATAGTTGCCCAATAAGAGAAAAGCTTATCCAGGGTCCTTGTAAAATGAAAATTTTTAACCATTGGACAAGCGAATTTACAATTCTCACTAGAACATAATTTTCTATCAACGTTATAAAATTCCACCAGTTTTATCATATAAGCTGAAGCAAATCCAAACATAATTTTAAAAAACAAGCATATAATTTATCCACCTTTAAAACTTGCTAAAGGTAAAGTTGCAGCAGAAATTTACACCTGTTTTTTTTCTATGGGAACTTTTTCTGGCAAAAATAATGTGTATGGGACATGTTTACTAAAGCCCACGCCAGTAACGCTTGAGAGTTTTAGAGCAGGGACCTGTTCTTCCTTTTTAGCATGGCAGTCAAACCATGCCCTATGCCGTGCGCTACCAGGTAGTGCACTTTAGTAAACATGTCCCATAGTGTTGAAAATGCAAAACTATGTAAGTGGTTGGCTTCCTGTGCCTAACTTCATCTCAGAAATGCTTCCATGGAAATGGAGGCGATAGTATGAGCATTGTGCTTATACACGAGTGAGCAGTTTTCAAAAAGTTATTTTACCTGGGTAAATAGCCGTTTACAAATGTAAATTGAGGTTTGAATACTGCCCTCCAAAATGTTAGACACTCGAGGCTATAGAGTAGCTGTTCTTCACTGTTTCCCCTCCTTTCCAGGATTCACCACTCTAGATATCTATATCACCAATCATGCTACTGAGCAACAAACATGTGACTAAAGCAGCAAGGAATAATGCCTCTGATTTCCAGATCTCGATGGTTGTTTCAGGTCTTGACACACACTCGTTTAGGAAATGGCAGATGGATGACACCTGAAAATATCAGGGAGATGTATGCTGCAGTCAGGGCGGACCCTGATGGAGATGGTGAGACATGTCCCTAAATTTCAAAATTTAATTAATTAATTGTTACTTTTTGTGTACTGCAACAAGAATAGTAATTTTCAAATATTCATTTATTTTGGGCCTTTTTATTGTTCATGAGAAAGCGAATTCAGTAGCAATGAAAAAAAGGTGCCTTCAGATAGGATTCTTTCATCTGTGGTTCCACAAGGAGCAGTGTGATTCACTCTCCTTTTAAATTTGTTTCTGCTCCAGTTGAATCAGTATTAAAAATATAGGATTACAGCACATGTATATGCAGATGATACACAACTATTGGATAAAAGGAATGTACTGTTTCTGTTTGCAGGAGTTTGCAAAATCTCTTTTTAGAAATAAGTTAAAATTAAATAATTCAAAGACAGAAAGAGTTTGGGTAGGCCAGGCATATCCTCTTGTGGATCTTTTTCTTTCTAATATTGATAGAAGATGCTCATTGTGTTCCATTAAATGTAGTAAGAGATATGGGGTTTGACTTATCTTGGTGCAATGGAAGGGTACATTCAGCAAACTAATGAATAATCCTCAGAAAAATTTAATCAGAGCAACACTTGAACATACAGCTCCAAGTCAACAGCTTTAAAAACTACTAATTTTATAAGGTGTGAACTGCAAATATGAGAAGCAACTGCAGTAAAAGGCCCTAAGATATTTGGGAAGAAAATTAGCAACTTTCAGCTGAAACTGACCAAATGATATGCTGATAAAACTGCATACTGATGGATTTATACTACTGTCCACTATCTGGGCAGGATGAAGAGACAGACAGTGGAAGGCTAACAACTTTGGTAACATAATAGTAAAGGGTAATTTCAATTACCCAAATATTGATTGAGTAAATGTATCACCAGGACATGCTAGGGAAGTAAAAAAAACTTTTAGATGCCATAAATGACAGGTTCATGGAGCAGCTGGTCCAGGAACTGACCTGAGGGAAACGTACTTTAGATCTAGTCCTTCCTGATACACAGGACCTGGTGCAAGGGGTAATGGTGGTGGGGCTGCTAGGCAGTAGTGATCACAATATGATTTAATGCGTCATCACTAGAAGGAAGGTTCTAAAAAAAACTATTACTGTAGCACTTAATTTTAAAAAGGGAAACTATGTTAAAATGAGGAAATTAGAGAGAAACTAAAAGGAGTAGTTGCCAAGTCAAACATTTGCATGAGCTGTGGACATTATTTAAAAAGGCCATTTTGGAAGCTCAGATAAAACATATTCCATACATTAAAAAAGGTCGAAAGAAGACCAACAAGATGGTTTAATGATGAGGCGGAAAAAGCAGCGAATGTCAAAAGGCCATCTTTCAGAAAATAGAAAGTAGACCCTAATGAAGAAAATAGAGATGAGCAAAAGCACTGTCAAGCCTGAAAGCTTTTCAATGGAGAGAGATGAGGAGCAGGAGGCAATGCAGAAAAACATTTTAAGGAAAGTTTGCCCGGGGGAGAGTGTGGGGGGGGGGGGGGCAAACCTCAGCCACTCCCAGCCCACAGGGGGTCCTCATTAGAACTTAGCCACTGCTGCCATCCAAAATGGCTACAATACTTAAGAATTGGAGGGTGGCCAATGTAAACCAATTTTTAAAAGGGCTGCATGAGTGATCTGGGAACTATAGACCAGTGAGCCTGATGTCAGTTCTGGGCAAGATGTTAGAAGTTATAATCATAAACTAAGGGAGTAATATTCACCTGTGATGATCAGAGGTTTTTTTAAAGCGCTGACCACAGCAGGTAAAAAAATATCCAAATATTCATATCTGCATAATGGCTGCTGCTGAATATTCAGATTTTGCAAGCAGCTGGGTAACTTACATGGAGAGCACTTAACACAGCTTTTTGCTATCCTAAATTATTCAGATAGATATCTGGATATCGGCACCAAAAACCATTGCTCTCCAGATAAACTCTCTACCCCGGACTGTCCCAGCACTATCTAGATAGTGCTGCTAAATATCCAGCTCAGTTGCATTGATCTGGGCAGTGGGTGTGCTGATACCTGAATATTGGCCCCCAAATTACTGACACTAGAGTTGGACACAAACAGGACTGAGTCAGGGATTCAGCAAAGGCAAGCCTTGCTTAACCAATTCATTAGCTATTTTGGAGGTATAAATAAATAAACAAGTAGATAATGATGAGCCAATTGATATAATGCATTTGGATTTTTAGAAAGTATTTGACATGAGAGAATACTTAGGAAATTAAAGTATTATAGGATAGAAGGCCATGCCTGTTTGTTGATTACAAACTGACTAAAAGACTGCAAACAGAGAGCAGGACTAAATGATCAGTTCTCCAGGACCAAGCAGGAAGTCAGTCCTCACTTATGGGTGACGTCGGCGCCGATGGAGCCCTCGCGGAGCAATTTTCCCCAGCTTTCGAAGAAAGCCTTTGGGAATTGCAGCACGCATGCGCGGTCCCCTTCCCGCCCAAGGATGCCATCTTGCTCAGTCTTCTTTTTTCCGCAGAGCCCTACAGACGTTGTTTGTGATCGCCGCTGAAAAAGCTGATTTCTTTAGTTTGTTTTTTTTCGTGGTTTGACGCCGTGTTTATTTATTTATTTTTTTAGTTTACACTTATATACCGCTACTTCCAGCGATCAGCAGCGATTTGATTACCAATTTGGGAGATGTCAAATCAGGACAGGCAAATCGAGTCATATATACATAGATTTAGGGTTAGGTACAGCATGCAGGGTTAGACACTTCAAAAGTTAGGTTTACAATATTTACATATTTACAGTTCTCTAATAATTACATTTACACAGGTCGGCATCATGGTGTCACTTTTTTACATCAGGTTATAGTGACATTTAAAAAGATGGGTTTTTATTTTCCTTCTGAAGTCATTTATGTCCTTTATAGCTCGCAGTTCATGTGATAGATGATTCCAGGTTATTGGGGCTGAGAATGAGAATGCTTTGTTGCTGGTGCTTGCTTTTACTGTTCTGATATTATTAGGAACTTGTAGTGTGTCAGAGTTGATAGTTCTCCTGTCTCTGTTGGTTGATTGCTTGTTGACCAGTGTTGAGAGGAATGAGGGTGTTATGTCATGTATGAGCTTGAATGTGGTTACCAAAGTTTTGTATTGTATTCTGGCCGCAACTGGTAGCCAATGTAGTTCAATCAGTACAGGTGTGATGCGTTGAGTAATTCTTGTTTGTGTGATGATCCTTGCCGCTACATTTTGAGCCAATTGTAAAATATTTAGCGTTTTCTTTGGCAGACCCTGTAGTATGGCGTTACAGTAGTCTAAGTGCGGCATAATGAGTGCTTGTGCCACTGTCCGAAAATCACAGGGTTCGATTAATTTCCTCAGTGGCTGCAGGACTCTGAGTTTGTGGAAGATGGCTTTGTTAGTTTTTCGCAGGTGTTTTTCCAATTGAAGTTTGCTGTCAAGCGTGACACCCAGGTATTTGATCTCGTTTTTTGTGTTATATGTGTTGTTGCATAAGGTGACCGTCGGAGGGGGTTCAAAGTTCGGTATACTTGATATATACATTACTTCGGTTTTCTTATGGTTAATTGCCATGTTGTTTTGTTGGAGCCATGCTAACATCTCGTACAGGCAGGATTCAAGCTGTGTGTACTTTGGGTCATTTGTGTCTAATTGAGTGTATAACATAATATCGTCTGCATAGATATGGTAGCTGATGTTATGTTTTTTGAAAATGTCACAGAGGGGCTGCATGTAGATGTTGAAAAGTAGAGCCGAGAGGGCTGATCCCTGGGGTATGCCTTGCGTTTGAGTGAATCCTTCCGCTTTTTCTCCATTGAATTGTACCTGTGGACTTCGGTTCGTTATATAGGAGGAGAACCATTTAAGTGTGGTTCCCGAGATTCCTATTGATTCCAGTGTCTCTTTCCCGCCTGGCCTCGATACTCCAATATCGAGTCCGTTCAAATTTTTCTTTTTTGTCCCTTGTAACGGGCGTTCCCGCCACTTTTTTTCTTTTTCCCTGGCAGCACGGTCTTTCGACCTCGCAGGGGCCCTTTTTCCCCCGATGGCTGCCAGCGGTTTTAAAAAGTGTGATCGCTGTACCAGACTTATGTCTCTTACCGACACACATGACTGCTGCCTCCGTTGCCTCGGACCCAATCATGACTCGGTGGGTTGTGGTCCGTGCAACAAAATGTCCTCGAAGGCATTGAGGAGTCGGTAGTCACAAAAGGAACGTATCTTCTCTGACTCCGCGTCTGGTCGGGCCCGGACCTCGTCAGAGGCTTCGACGTCTCGTGACTCCGGCCCCGAGCATCGTCAGAGTTCCTCTGAGCGGGGGTCTCCCGGCCGGGAACATCGTCGAAAGAGGAAACCCGCGAGGGTGGCGTCGGAGGACGCTCCTGGTCCCTCAAGGACCAGGTCGCATAGCCCCGCCAGCCACCCTGGGTCCTCGGAGGTGGAGAGGTCATCGAAGCATCCTCGTCTCGAAGTGGAGTCTCCTGGACGCCTGAGTACTGTAGTCCTTGTGGACTCACCTCCCAGGGAACCGACGTCGGGCCCGACGCTGTCGGGGCCTGAGTCGGGGACTGCTGGGTCTTCTGAGTTTGATCTCAGATTGACGGCCTTGGAGTGCAGTATCGCTGCCTTCATGGACCAGCAGCGGGCATTGATGGCCGGCATCGCCAGTGCATCTGCCCCGACCACCGGGACTTCGACGTCCAAGTCGACCCCGGAGGCCGAGCGGATCCTCGAGTCCATACGAGCTCGAGTCGATCCTCGGCCAAGGTCTCCCTCGGCTTCCCGTTTGGGACCGAGGTCGTCGACGCTGTGGCTTCTGGTTCCCACAACAGTTGCCCAAATATCACCAATCAAAGAATTACTTAGACGGCAGTTGCTTTAGCTCAAAAGACTTTTATTTAGAATAACAAAAGTGATTATAAAATAGCAAACAGCAAATGCCTATCTAGAGATGGCAGACAGTACTTTCTTTCTCTGTGAAGAGGAAGAAAATACCGCCCACTCTTACATGAAGAATAATTGCCTTATATACATTTCTCTTCGTCTCAAATGTCTATTCAGTAATCCATCATTCATTCTTAAGTGTCAGCAGGAGGACCTCAGGGTTCTGCAACACTTTTCCCAGGGGAGAATCTCCTTACATGTGTACATCTGGACCTGCACTTAGACTTGCTTATCTATACATGGCCTATGACCTCTATACATCTGGAAATGCTTGGGAATGCTTTTAGGTCTATTTATCTATGTATGGCTTGTGACCTCTGACCCTTCCTGTATTTTTTCCTTCTTCTTGGCACTAATTGAAACCAGGCAGAGAGTATTTTGTGCTCATTAATTTGAATTCTTTGCTTGACCTGTAATTTCATGTTAGGCCCATTATTCTGCATACATCTATCCAGAATATGGTTTCCCAGAATCCTCCATAACAGGCCGCATCCATTTTCTTATGGCAAGCATATACTCTCATATAGCTATTGTCTTCTTGTCTGTCTTCTTGTCTTCTGTGCCATCCATCCTCCTGTGTAGTTTCACCAGGCAAGAGTTCAGTCATATAAAGCCAATATATACATATATAAGCAGACCCAAGGCAGACTTTAAATCAAATTTCCCTACAACGCCGGCCTTGGCGTCGGGGCAGAGGTCCTCGGCCCTCGCCCGCACGGAGCCGCTCGATTCCTCCACGGAGGAGTCGGGCTGGGACACGGAGGAGGACGAGTCACCCGGTTCTTTTCAGACTCGGTGCGTCCCCTCCGACTCACCCGAGTCGGAGCCTCGGAGACGGTCCCCCCCGGAGGATACCCGGTTCTCCGACTTCGTGAGGGATACGGCCAAAGCTTTGGCCTTCCCCGCGGATCCGGAGGAGGAGCCCCGAGCCGAAGAGCTCGAGGCCCTCCAGTATGACTCTCCCCCGAAGGAGGCCTTTACTGTGCCGGTTCCTCCGATGCTGGAGCACCTGCTCTTCCGCATGTGGGAGAGCCCGGCCTCGACGCCGGTGTTAAGCAAGCGGGTCAATTCCATGTATCGAGTCCGCAAGAGCCCCGGGTTCCAGAAGGCACAACTGCCGCACCATTCCATGGTGGTGGAATCGGCCATGCATCGACTTAAGAGTCAGAAGATGCACTCCTCGGTGCCTCCGGGCAAGGAGGCCCGGAACCTGGATGCCCTCGGTAGGAAGTGCTTCCAGGGCTCTATGCTTGCTTGCCGAGTCCAGACATACCAGCTATATATGGGCATGTATCTTCGAGACCTGGCGAAGGAAATTGCCGGGTTCTCTGCTGGCCTCTCCGAGGAACCTTTGCAGAGGTTCCAGGCCTTGTCCACTGGTATTCGAGAGTGCTCGAAATGTATTTCTCGAGCAGCCTACGATGGCTTCGAAGCTTCGGCTCGAGTAGCCGGAGCCGGCATCGGTGCTCGCCGTCAGGCTTGGCTTCAGTCATCCGACCTCGAGCCATGGGTGCAGGACAAGTTGGTCGATGTCCCCTGCAGAGGTGAAAACCTCTTTGGCAAACCCATGGCTGAGAAGGCAGCAGAACTCGAGTCCGAGACTCTCACCAGAACTCGCCTATCCAGAAAGACCTCTGCCCCTTCACAGAAGAGGAAGGGCTCGGGGAAAAAGTCCTTTTATCCGAGGAAGGTGTCTGCCTATAAACAGCACCACCCACAATATCAAGCCTCAGCAGCTCCCCATCAGGGCCAGCAGGCTAAGGGGCAGGGCAACGGGTCCCGTAGGCAGAAGGCCCCCAAGCCCACTACACAGGCCCCTGCTCAGCCGGGTGGGGGTTTTTGACTATGCCGGCATAGCCTCTCCCCCTCCGCGACTTTCGCTCAGCACGGGGGGCCGGCTGACCCACTTCGCCCACAGGTGGTCAGCCATAACATCCGATTCCTGGGTGCTGCAGGTGGTTCAAAAGGGCTACCTCCTACATTTTCACCAGGTACCTCCTTCCTACTTTCCAGGGGAGCCTACAAGACCCCCTCTGCACAGGGACTTACTCCTTCAGGAGCTGCAAAGTCTGCTCCGGGAACAGGCTGTGGAGCCAGTACCCCAGCACTTGTGGGGTCACGGGTTTTATTCGAGGTACTTCCTGGTTCCGAAAAGGACAGGAGGCCTCAGACCCATTCTGGACTTGTGCAACCTCAACAAGTTCCTGCAGCGGGAAAAGTTCAAGATGCTTACCCTTGGAATCCTACTGCCCTACCTCCGGCAGGGAGATTGGCTATGCTCCTTGGATCTAAAGGATGCTTATACTCACATCCTTATTCATCCGGACCACCGGCAATATCTGAGATTTGTGGTGGCAGGGAATCATTATCAGTACCGCGTACTGCCCTTTGGCCTCTCCTCCGCTCCCAGGGTTTTCACGAAATGCCTGGCAGTGGTGGCAGCCTTCCTGAGGCTTCAAGGCCTCTTCGTCTTCCCCTACCTGGACGACTGGCTCATCCAGGCACAGTCTTCCCTAGAAGTCACTCAGGCCACTCAACGCACAGCGGCTCTGCTTCAGCACTTGGGCTTCGTCATAAACTTCGAAAAGTCCACTTTGCTCCCCTCTCAGGATCTCGAATTCATAGGAGCACGGCTGGACACTCTGCAGGCTCGGGCCTTCTTGCCTCTGGAGCGGGCCAACAGGCTCATGGCTCTGGCCGGCAGGTTCCGCAGCGCATCACCGGCCTCTGCCAGACAATTCCTGCAACTGCTCGGTCACATGGCCTCCACGGTCCATGTCACCCCGAATGCCCGTCTGCACATGCGACCTGTTCAGTGGAGCCTTCGCACTCAATGGCATCAGGCCACAGGGAGACTGTCGGACTTAATACAGATCTCCAACCGCCTGGTCTCCTCTCTGCAGTGGTGGCTTCACCTGCCCAATCTGGTACTGGGCATGACTTTTCAGTCTCCTCCACCTTCTCAAGTGCTCACGACAGATGCCTCTCTCCTGGGATGGGGAGCGCATTGCCAAGGAACATGCACTCAAGGCCTTTGGATGCCTTGGGAGACTGCTCAGCAGATAATCTTCCTGGAGCTGCGGGCGATTCGCCTAGCTCTGCGGACCTTCTCTCACCTCACTTCTCGTCGGTCTGTTCTGGTGCAGACGGACAACCAGGTCGCCATGTTCTATGTGAACAAACAGGGGGGCACGGGCTCCCTCCTTCTATGTCGGGAGGCTCGGAGACTGTGCTCTTGGGCAGTCGACCACGACATCCTCCTCAAGGCTGTTTACCTGCCCGGGCAGGAAAATTGCCTGGCCGACAAACTGAGCCGGATTCTGCAGCCGCACGAATGGAGGTTGAACCCCGTAGTTGTCCAGCGGATCTTTCGCCGGTGGGGCCTCCCCACCGTGGATCTCTTTGCCAGTCCTCTAAACCGGCAACTTCCCAGGTTCTGCTCCCGGCACCCGCATCCTCTCAGAGTAGCGCCGGATGCTTTCCTCATCTCGTGGTCCACGGGCCTACTGTATGCCTTTCCTCCCACGCCACTTGTGTCCCGGGCGCTGTTCAAAGTTGTTCAGGACAGGGCCTCCGTGATCCTGGTAGCGCCCAGGTGGCCGAGACAACCCTGGTTCCCTCTACTCCTACAACTAGCGGTGGACACCCCTCTTCCTCTGGGGTTTCAGCCCGATCTACTGACACAGGATCAGGGTACTCTCCTCCACCCCAACCTCCGGGCCCTTCATCTGATGGCCTGGCTGCTGAAAGGGTAGTCCTAGCTCCACTCTTACTTCCTCCGGAGGTGGAGGCTGTCGTCCTGGCATCTCGGCGACCTTCCACCAGGAAATCTTACGCCCTTAAATGGCATCGCGTCTCGGTCTGGTGTTCTCAGCGCTCTGAGGACCCCTTTGCCTGCTTAGTATCGGTGGTACTGCAATATTTGCTTCACCTCTCCAATCTAGGCCTCAAATCCAACTCTGTCAGGGTCCACCTCAGTGCTCTCTCTGCACATCATTCGCCGGTGGAGGGCCAGCCTCTTTCCGCGCACCCCTTGGTGGCGCGTTTTCTCAAGGGCCTGCTTCTGCTTAAGCCCCCGCTGCGCCCTCTAGCTCCTGACTGGGATCTCAATGTGTTCTTGCAAAGGCTTACCTGTCCGCCTTTTGAACTCATGGCTACCTGCCCTTTGCGTTTCCTCTCCTGGAAAACCCTCTTCTTGGTAGCCCTTACCTCCGCTAGGCGCGTGAGTGAACTACAGGCTCTAGTGTCGGAGCCCCCTTACACTAGGTTCTACAAGAATAGGGTGGTCTTACGGACTCACCCTAAGTTTCTTCCAAAGGTGGTCTCCTCTTTTCACATCAATCAAGAGGTGGTTCTTCCGACCTTCTTTCCCAGGCCGCATACCAGCCGAGCTGAAACTGTCCTGCATACCCTGGACTGTAGAAGAGCCTTGTCCTTCTACCTTGACCGTACACGAGAGCATCGAAAAGCTGTCCAGCTTTTCGTATCTTTTGACCCCAATCGGTTGGGGGTGCCCCTCTCTAAGCGTACTTTGTCCATCTGGGTAGCTGACTGTATCGCCTGGGCTTATGGGGCAGCCGGGCTCTCCTTAGAGAGTCGAGTCACGGCTCACCGTGTCAGGGCGAAGGCTGCGTCAGTGGCTCATCTCCGCTCTGTTCCGTTGGCTGACATCTGCCGGGCCGCTACTTGGTCTTCAAGCCAGACCTTTGCAGCTCATTACTGCCTGGAGAGGGAGTCCCGCAGGGACAGTGCTTTCGGACAGGCAGTCCTCTACAATCTCTTTGAGGTCTAAGCAACTCCTACCCTCCGGCCCTGGTGTTGGGCTACCGGCCGGATTCGTATTCAGAGAAGATTCCTTCCTTCTTTTTTTTTTTTTTTTTTTTTTTTTTTTTCCTTTATTGTTTATCAACCAAAAGGCCCAAGGGCCATGATACAGTAAAGAGAATACAAACACATTAACAATCCTCAAACTCCCAACCCCCCCCTTCCCACCCCCCCCAACAGAACTGTCACAATACAGTCGAAGACCCACTCCCACACAATCAGAACACTAGACCTGGCATCAACGGTAGGGGCAAACAAAATGCTTCAACCCTGAGCCCCTTGACACCAATTAGAATATTGATCCCACACAGATTGAAAGCGCAAGGGCCGTTTGACCCGCAACGCCGTAAGGCGGTACATCAGATAAAGGTGAGCAACCTGGTTCTGGATCATCAAAAGAGAAGGTGGCTCCAAACTCCGCCACTGTCGCGCAATACATTGGCGGGTCGCAGTGCATATAATCCCACACCACCCCGCCAGGTCGCCGGAAAGAGAATCACTCCCCACTGCAAGCAAGGCCATACAGGGACCCCAGGGAACAGGCCGCCCAACCACACAACCACACCAGTCCTGCACTTCCCCCCAGGTGCGTTGGATGGCCGGGCAATCCCACCAGATATGCATAAAAGAACCCACACCCCCACACTGTCGCCAACAGAGTGCTGGGCCCCCCAGCCATCTCTGCATCCGCTGCGGTGTGAGGTACCAGCGGTACAGCATCTTATAATTATGCTCCAACACAGTGCTGGCCACTACGCCAGTCAGCAAACCCTTGCAAACCCCCTGCCATTGCGGCCCCTCCCACGACCTATTCAAATCACATAGCCAAGCCCGCCTATGAGACCAAGCAGCACAGTCCGTAAAATCCATTAGTCTATACAAGGCAGAAATTAACCCTTTAACCTGCCCCCTAGAGAGGATCTCATCTACCGCCGCTCCCCGCTCGCCCTGCCCCCTCCGCACCATGGACTGGGAAAAATGAAGCACCTGCAGGTACCGAAAACGATCCGCGGGGAGGAGCTGAAAGCCACGCACCAGGTCTTCAAAAGTAACCCAGTCTCCCCCCTCATGGAATTGACCCACAAACTGCAGGCCTCTCTCTACCCACCGGGCAAAGGCGGGGTCCTGAAGTCCAGGGAGGAAATCAGGGCTGCCCACAATTGGAATAAACTTTGAGGCTCCCCGCCCCCCATACCACTTCAGGCGCCATTTGCGCCAATAGCCCATAGTTAACCTTAGGAAAGGATTCTCCCCCATCTCCCCACCACCCGTCCCCCATAGCAAGCCTGCCAACGTGTGGGGTCGTGGCACAGACGTTCCAACCAGGATCACCCATTCCGCCTCTTCCCGAAACACCCATTCAAAGGCCTCTCGCACCCGGGCAGCCTCATAGTACCGAGAGAACAGCGGAAGCCCCATCCCACCCTCTAATTTAGGTGCGCATAACACAGTCCGCGCCACACGTGGCCTTCTCCCACGCCACACAAATTTGGAACACCGAGCTTGGATCTTCGCTAGGAAGGAACGGGGCACCCTTATGGGCAGATTCATAAACAAATAGAGCAGTCGGGGCAATGCTATCATTTTTAGCAGCGCAATCCTGCCCAACCAGGACACCTCAAAACTCTCCCACCTCTCCAATTCCCGAAACATATTGGCACAAGCCAGTGCATAGTTAGCGGCAAAGAGCTGCCCAAACTGTGCTGTAATCTGCACCCCGAGATAACGAATACTATTGCGAGCCCATTTAAATGAGAAGCGCTGCCGCACCCGAGCAGCCTCCCTATCAGTAAGAGAGACATTAAGCAGCTCCGATTTGGAGACGTTCATACGAAAGCCCGAGACCTCCCCATACCGAGCCAACTCCACCTGAACCGCCGCCAGGGAACCCTCGGGGTGTGTAAGGAAAAATAAAACATCATCGGCAAACAGGGATATCTTATGCTGTACCGTCCCCACGTGTACACCAGAGATCTCCGCACAGTCCCGAACACGCTGCGCCATGGGTTCCATCGCCAGAATGAAGAGCAAGGGGGACAAGGGGCAGCCCTGCCGCGTTCCCCGCTGCAATGCAAACGCCTGGGTAACAGCACCGTTAATCTTTAAACACGCCAAGGGTTGATTATAAAGGCTCCGGACCCAGGACAGAAAAGCCCCCTGCACCCCACTTTCTCCAGGGTTTTAAACAAATAGGAACAACTCACTCGGTCGAAGGCCTTCTCAGCGTCGACCGCAAGCAAAGCCAGAGACGTTCCAGCTCGGGAACTCTGCCACATCAAGTTCAGCGCTCGACGAATGTTATCGGCCGTATACCGACCGGGAACAAACCCCGACTGATTGGGATGAATCAACCGTCCCAGACTCGGCAAAAGCCGATTTGCCAAAACCCGGGTGAAAATCTTAAAGTCACTGCCCAATAGGGAGATGGGACGGTACGCACCGCAATCTGTGGGATCCTTCCCCTCTTTGGGGATGAGACTAATCCCCGCCAGCCGCAAAGATGATGGTAGCGGGCCACCATCACTGAAAGAATTATACATCGCTGTGATGGGCTCGACGACCTGCCCAGCAAAGACCCTATAAAAGATATTAGAGAACCCATCCATCCCCGGGGCCTTATGGGCCTTCAACCCTTTAATCACCGAGAGCACCTCCTGCTCCCCTATGCGCTTAGACAAATCCGCACTAGCCTGCCCAGACAACCGAGGGAGCTGAACACCCTCCAAATAAGCCGAGAGCACTGCCTCGCCCGGGTCATGCTCCGGGGTATACAAGTTCCGATAAAATTGTACAAACCTATCTTCAATTTCCTGAGTGAGCCAGAGCAAACGGCCCTGCTCATCCCTAATCTTGAGAATAGCATTACGCGCAGTCCACTTCCGCACCTTGCGGGCTAACAACCTCCCTGCTTTATTACCAAATTCAAAGGTGCGCTGTCGTAACAACTGTAGTTTATACTGTATCTCATGAAGATGAATTTCACTCAGGTCTTTTTTAAAGCCCCACAACAACTCACGCAAGGCCCTATTGGACGGGTGCGCCTTCAGCTGGTTCTCAGTCTTCCGAATGGAACCCAGGATTTTCTCCTGTTGGGCCAACCGGGCCTTTTTTTTGTGGGACCCCACCGAGATCAACTTACCCCGCACCACCGCCTTCAAGCATTCCCAGAGGGTTCCCGGGCCAACCTCGCCCGTATCATTCAAAGAGAGATAATCAGAGATAGTATCGCGGACCTGAAGCACCACCTCGGGGTCATCTAACAGGGACTCATTGAGCTTCCACCACGCCCTGCAGGGGCCCTGCTTGCCGAGCCGAAGCCGACAGGTCAAGGGGGCATGATCCGACCAGGTGCGCTCACGGATCACACATTCCTTCACCCCCCCAGCAGAGTTTTATCAATAAGGAATAAATCAATCCGGGAGTAGGTGCCGTGGATGGGGGAATAATAAGAGTAATCCCGTTGGCCATAGTTCACCTCCCGCCATACATCTACCAGATCCAGCTTGCTCACCAAGTGTTTCAACTTGAGGCGATGGCTCCTGGGGGTAGAGGCCGCCCCTCGAGAGGTATCCACCAGGGGATCCGGGGCAACATTAAGATCACCCCCCATGATCAATTTTCCAACGGCCTTCCCCAGGAGCACCCCCTGCAAGGTCAGAAAGAATTCTCCTTGATTTACATTCGGGGCGTAGGCACTAACCAATGTGAAAGTATCTACCCCTAGTTGAAGTGTTAGGAGTACATACCTACCTCCGGCGTCCCGGATGCAATCTGTCACCATCCCAGTCACCCAAGAGGAAAGAAGAATCCCCACACCCCCCCGTCTCCGTTCCCGCCTATTGGAAGCAAAGAATTGCTGAGGAAAGTGCCTATGCCCCATGCACCGCTCATCTCGCACTCGAAGATGGGTCTCCTGGACAAAGACAATATCACCCCCCAACCGATCACATTCCTTGAAAAAAAGTTGGCGCTTCCTGAAAGAGTTAAGCCCTTTAGCATTAATTGTCACCAAATTAAAGAAAGCCATGGCCTAAGGCACTCACCCTCCATATACATAAGGTCTTCGAATACAAACATGACCCCTCCCCACTCCCTTCCCCCCCCCTGCCCACCCTCCCCCTTCCCCCCCACCCCCCCTCTCCCCTCCCACCTACACAGCCCCCTCCCCCCTCCCCATTCCTCCCCCATACACCGACCTGCGGCAGCCAGACCGCAGACCCAAAAGCCCCCCGATCAAACAGTATAAAATCACATAGCCCCATATAAACATACAGAAAAAAAAAATAAAAAGAAAACACACAACCCCCTAGAAAAAAGCAACCCCCACTTGAAAAACAAACAACCAACCCACATGTCGGACCAGGAATATCTAGGAACCCCATTCAAGAAAAAAGAAAAGGCCTCCCACGGGCCCCGCAGGCCCACAGTTCAAGTGTCCACAGTAGACTGGGTCCGAGAGGGTCGCTGCCTCCGCAGACGTTTGTCTCCCCCAGCCGCACGGCTCCACTGAAGATGACTGGGCCGCTGCGCTCCACTTTTTGCAGGATCATCAGTCGCAGTCAGCGGCAGCGACGGTATGTCCGACCAGCCCACCTGCTGCATGCTCTCAATCACTGCCTCCACAGAGTGCACCGCATAGGCTTTACCATTCAACGAATACTGGAGCCCCACCGGGAAAAGCCACCGATAGCGAACATTCTCATCTCGCAGCTTTTTAGTGACTTGCTGATATGCGCGGCGTTTCCGCATAGTAATACCAGAAATATCCGCATAAACTTCCACCTCCGCCTCGTGCCATCTGATACGCCCCAATTTCCGCGCTGCGGCCAGCACTAACTCTTTGGTGCGGTATTCGTGCAGGCACATGAGGACATCCCGAGGCTGATTATCTCGGCGGGGGCCCAACGCCCGGTGTGCTCGCTCCACGCGCAGACAAACAGAGTCCATAGCCACCTCCGCCCTCTGCAAGACCGCCGCACAGAACTCTTTCCGCCAGCAGCAAGTAATTAACTGAGCCTTCTTGCTCCGGGAGGCCCCGGATCCGCAGGTTCGCCCGGCGGGACCTGTTCTCCAGGTCCTCAACCTTTTGCCAGACCTCCTCTTGCAGCTGGCTAAGCGAGTCAAGTCGTTGCTCCACCAGGGCACACTGGCCCACATGCTCCTCAAATTGTGTTTCCACCTCTTCCAGCCGGCTCCCCAGGCCAGCCAGATCCCCTCTCACCTCCTGGAGCCAGCTATGGACCTCCGTCTTAAGACTCTCGAAGTCCTGCCGTGAAGCCTCAAACCACCCCTGCAGGTCTGCACGAAGGGCCTGAATCTCACTAGGCCCTCCACCGTTTCCTCCGACTTCAACCGCACTGGCGGATTCACCGCGACCCGCCGCCATCTTGGTCGCTGGGGTCCGCGGCCCCGTGGAGGGCTTAAAAGTAAAAGCTTTTAGGTCCGCACTTGCTTTTTTCGCCGCCATTCGGTCCGCAATGTAGGCTCCACCAGATCCGTTGCCTCGGGGGTGCTAATCAGGGGAGAGTTAGCAGCTAATCAGGGCATTAAGTCCACTATCGGGACGGAGCTATGGAGTCAGGCAGCCATCAGGTATCCGACGCCACCGGAAGCCGATTCCTTCCTTCTGTACTGTTGAGCTTGAGGGAGCTCATTTTTTTCGGTTGAGGTCTCCGGTAGCCTTGAGCTCGGGAGTCCCATAAGTGAGGACTGACTTCCTGCTTGGTCCTGGAGAAAGAGTAGTTACTCACCTGTAACAGGTGTTCTCCAGGAGCAGCAGGAATCAGTCCTCACTACCCTCCCTCCTCCCCTTGGAGTTGCAGTCATTCTTATTATATGTTTTGCTAACTTTTTTTGCTGTCTCTTCGCTATGTCATCAGACTGAGCAAGATGGCATCCTTGGGCGGGAAGGGGACCGCGCATGCGCGCTGCAATTCCCAAAGGCTTTCTTCGAAAGCTGGGGAAAATTGCTCCGCGAGGGCTCCGTCGGCGCCGACGTCACCCATAAGTGAGGACTGATTCCTGCTGCTCCTGGAGAACACCTGTTACAGGTGAGTAACTACTCTTTATCCATATGGAAAAGGGTCAGTAGTGGGTGTCCCAAGGGTCTGTGCGGGCAATTATGCTGTTTAACATATCATAAATTATGTGAAGCCAGGAGTAATGAGTGAGGTGATCAAATTTGTGGATAGTACACAATTATTTAGAATTGTTAAAATGGCAGAGGATATGCAGAAGGATTGTGTGAAACTAGGAGACTGGTCATCTAGATAGCAGATGAAATTTAATGGGGACAAATGCAAAGTAATGGTCATAGGTAAAAGTAATCCTATCTCTAGGTACTAAAGTTTATGTTCGGAGTTAAGAATGACCATCTGAGAAATAGATCTTGGAGTCATTGTGGATAGTACGTTGAAATTTCAGCCCAGTAGGCTGCAGCTGCTAAAAAAGCAAAGGGGAATGTTAGGGGTTTTCCAAAAAGGGATGGAGAAGAAAACTGAGAATATCATTAGCCTCTGTGAGGTTAGGGGCAGTAGGGTTTTGTATTTTATTGTAAATTTGTATAAGATTTTTTATCATCTAAACCACATATACGGATAACTTTGGCTTTTTAAATTGTTAAATATCTGAAGCTATCAGTTTCAAAAATGGGCTTAACTAAGGGTATTCTACAACTAGATAAAAGGTTAGTCATTTAAGTGGCAGTACGCAAACGGAAGGTATAAGGTTAAATAGATAATCCGTTTATTTCTGTAGCACCACTTAAATAGATAGTGCTGGTGAAAATGCACATAAAGTTAAACAGATAAGATACACATTTATCTGTATGTTGTTGGCCTGTGGCTGAAAATTGACCTCAGAATGTTCTGCAGAGGTCAAATTTAGCTCATTAGCCTGGAGCCAGGAAATTTGGGGTTGGACTGGGGATAAGTGAAGGTTTACAACCTAGGTAAATGTAAGTATTTCTTGAAAATGCAACTATTAATACAATAGGTTAAAAAAACCCTTCCTACTATATTTCTGTCTTCCCATAGGTTTATTGAGTTTGGAAGAATTCAAACGATTGAACATCAGGGACTTCCATAAATACATGGGTAGTCAAAAGGTGAAGATGAGTGACCTGGTACGCAATAGTCAACATACATGGCTTTATCAAGGAGAGGGAGCACATCAGGTGCTCAGATCCATACGGCAAAGGTAATTCCTTGCCCAGCTGAGGGCAGGCACCATATAAATACTTTCAGAAGTTGCTCAAAATTATTCCTTTGACATCCAGCATTGGAATTTTCTGATTAAATACAGCCTAACTAAAATGGGTGTTCTTTACCTTCCCAATGTCATTAGATTATTCACTATATACGTAGACAATAAACACCATTCTTCACTGAAAAGATGAATAATAAGTAAGATGCCAGTACTGGTTACTATTGGAGGAGTAGCCTAATGGCTATAGCAGTGGACTAAACTCCAGGGAAGCCAGGTTTCAAATACCACGACTGCTTCTTGTGATCTTGGGCAAGTTGCTTGACCCTCCATTGTCTCAGGTACCAACTTAGATTGTAAGCCCTTCAGGGACAGGAGAATACCAAATGTAACTTGCCTTGAGCTACCCCAGAAAAAGGCATGGTAAATCCAGAATCCCTTCCCTTTCCTTCCTGTTCTCTGAGGACAAGCAGGATAGCAGTCCTTACTTATGGGTGACATCATCGGACAGTCTGACCAGAACAATGACTGACAAGCTTATAGAGTTTTCTGACATACTCTAGTAAATGTGAGCAGAACATCCCACAGTGGTGGTCGGGCAAGGTCCTCCTCTTCTTTTTCTGCAGTGTCCAACAGTTATGAAAATTTTTCTACACGACTTGTGGTGTTTTTCTGTGCTGTTTAAAGTAAGTTTCAAGCGGATGCCTTCCGTTTTGCCTATTTTTTCCTCCTTTTGTCTAATTAGTTAGGCTTTTGTTCTTAAGTTTTAGGTTTTCTTACTTTTTCCATGGACGCATATCTGCACCTGTTTTGGTATATTGATGAGGCTTATTTTTCTGAAATTATGAGTTCTTTGATTTTGCTGCAGTTATTTTTCACATCAAAATAAAAAAAAGGCCAGAGACTTTAAGAGGTTCACCTGGTACAGAAGTGTAATGTTGGTCACTGATTCCCAAGATGTATGCCTTCTATTCCTGGATGTAGCACCTGTCAGAAGATGTCTCCCAGGGCTCTTCATAATAGACAAGCATATGCATTGGCTTTGGAGGTGTTGAAGAGGATATTATGGTGCATTGGCATTGAAGATGCATTATTCCTCCTTTAAGATGAGTACTGGTAGAGGCCATGAGGGTAAAGCATCCTCCTAGTTTCCCCAACCCAATGAGAGCGAAGGCTTCTCTTCCATCAGTACTGGCATTAGAAAATATTGATGTGGTGCATCGAATGAAGGCTAAGAAATGTCAGCCCTTGTCCTTGTTGATGCACAACACTGAGAGCAGGATAATAATGACTTTGGCAGTATGTCCAACAAAACCTCCCCACAGAGAACTGTTCACCCTCTGAGATATCTGGGGGATTGTCACAGTCTCTGGTGGTCCAAGTCAAAGCTAATAATATTCCTCAAGGGAGTCAAGAAGATGTTAACTCTCTTTCTGCTTCCCATTTGGTTTTGGATGAAGAGTTGAACATAAGGATCCAGCAAGCTGTTGACCATTGTCTCCAGGCTCCATTCGTTCCATCTTGCTGTGCCATATGCCTGAAATCTTAGGCCAAGTTTTCAGGAAAGGTTTAATGACATGTTTAAAGGGAAATAATCTCTTTGGGGATAGGTCAAGGTAGCAGAAGATCAAATAAAAGACCATGGTTTTACACTGTAGACTTTCTCTGCAACTGTTGCTGACCCATCTTCCACAACAGGGAAGTCTTCAAGTGGGGCAGACATTTCAGTCTACCGAAGAGATTATATCTTTATGTCTACAAAGTGCCTCTAGCACTTTTCCTTGGTTTCAGTTATATATGCCTACCAAGTGACTCTTTCACTAACTGCACTATCCCCTATGCCCTGCCTCCCTACTAACCCTGCCCTCTCTTCTAGCCCTGCTGCCTCCTCATACTCCCGTCTCTTCTTCCCCACACTAGTCTACTCACCAGCCAAGTCCCCAGTATGCTACGCATCTCATGTAACATATTGCTAGCACACACTAATGTATATAATTATCTGTTTCATGATGATATGAAGGTTCGATGTTTATTATGGTTCTATGGATGATCCGTTCACTACTGTTCTATGTAAAGTAGTTACTGTTCAATGTAAACCGCCTTGACATATCGAAAGACGATATATAAAAACCGGTTAAATAAATAAATAAATCTTTCATCTACTTGTCCTCATCAACATCAGGGCCCTCACTCTTAACCCAAACAGCAGAAGGCCCAAAAGCTACAGACAGCTCCCCATGCAAAACCTAGGATGGGATTACTGGATTCATAAAGATAGGCAGGCTATTCTTTTGAATATTGGCCCCTCTTTTTCCATTTATCTTTATTTTATCAGTTTTTCTGTATGTGTATTAGGATATTCAGATGTATGAGAGAGAGAACATTAACATCACTGTTCTGACCATCTTCCTTCATTATAGCCTTTTATTTTCGCTTTCCAATTCATCCTGCTAGACCAGTCCAGACAATCAGCTATGCCCCCCTGCAAGCAGATGTTGGAGACAGAGAAAAACTGCACCAGAAGCTGATTGGCCAGGATCCGGTGCCCATATAGGCCTACCCCTAGGGGTCACCCTAAGTATTTTCTCTGTCTCCAGCAGATGATGGTACTTTTCCTAATTCTTGGTTAATTTTTTTATTTTTCATTCCTTTTCACTTCATTGACTGGAGGTTGCAGGGCACACAAGAGGTGTTCCCCTGCATTTCCCAGCCTCTACGATCCTCAGCTGTAGGAGCTCCTGGTTTTGGAATCAGTTGAGCTCCTAACATCCCCGGGGATCTCTTTGCTGGATCCAGGCCAGGAGGGCCTGACCTGCCAGAAGCACGGGGTTGCCCTCACAAGCGCTGCAGCTTTGTACCTTTTATTGTGGCTCCCCTGCTCGACTTGCTTCGTGGAATCGTCAAACAGTGAGTTCTTCAGCTAGCTGGCTGTACTCCTTCCCCACCCCCCCTCCGCCTACCATTGCGGTCGTTCTTGGGGCACTGCTTTTGAGCCGCTGAATTATCGGCTCTGGAGGACCAGGGGACAGGAGAGTGTTCCGACCACCGCGGGGATATTTTTATCAGGAAAACAATACACCATCGGGACGTCCCTTTGCCAAACAGCCGTTTTTGCAGCGATTAAGCAACAGATCGCCGGGTCTCAACAGGCTTTCATTTATCAAGCGCAGCTGCCTCCTCTGGCTCCGGGGCTCTTCTCCCAGCCATATTTCACGTTTGTGCCTCCAGATCGCTTGTATTTTAGGCTAATTACTTAACTCCACGTTTTTTCAACGCGCCGTTTTTTCGCGGGCTTTTTTAATGGCGGCCATTTTGTTCTTCTTTCCTCATGGCTGTCTTCGTCGGCCATCTTCGGCTACAGCTTTTTACTTGCGGGTATCTTCAGAATGCCATCCTCCTCTCAGCGCTGCATCGTCTGCAGCAAAAAAAGCTAAGGATCTTAAGGATAGACTCTGTGTGACCTGTTCTACCCACACAGGAGAGTCTTCAGCTGCATCTGCGCCTCCTGCTGTGTCAGTGTCTGCAGCGAGTCCGCACTCAGCACATGCAGCGGAGGGGCTTACTGATCCTCCCCTGTTGCTTCCACAGACTGCTAATTCTGCATCTCTAGCGGGGGAAGAGCCTCTGCCATCTTACGATGCACAGTTTTTGTCCCTTTTTAAGCAGGCGTGGTCCATCTGGCACTCGGAGCCTTCTACGTCCGGAGCAGCAACACAAGTATTGCCTTCCAGCGTGGCTACCGCACACTTGCCTTCCCGTAAACACTCCCATGGTGAGTTTCTTCCTAAGAACAATGCCCGCCCCCCCCCCCCCCAGGACATCTGGTGGGGTTTGGAGGCATCGCAAGCTGGACCAGAAGACGATATATCTTCAGATGCTTCGGATCGTGACACGGTTCTGACCATCTTCCTTCATTGTAGCCTTTTATTTTCGCTATGTCATTCTACCTTGGGCAATAAGAATCTCATATTCGGAAGACAGACATATGCGGATAAAGTTGGCTTTTGCCCGCATAAATCTTTCCCTTTGAAAATATCTCCCCCTTTCTCCAGGTAACTTTGCACAGAATTGTAGATGAGTTCATGGCTCATCTGCATCTGCGTAGCTACATTCTGCAAGATATTTTTCACGTGTTGCCATGACAAGGAATACTACATATTCCTGGCAGCAGCAATGTGCAAAAATTGTTTTAGAAAGAAACACTTTGCATGACAGTGGTTATTTAAATGGCCTTTGTGGGCCTCGCAACCCCCTCACTCCTGAAATGGAGCCAGATTGTAAGAAGAGACCCCCTCTCCCCAAAGCCCTTTTCCTCTAAGCCCCACCCCAGCTCCATACGCCTCCCTTTCATCCAGAGGGTCTGGGGACATGAGGAGAGGCAGGAATGATGCCCGCTTGTTCCTGCTCCAGCAGCTGCCCTTTGTCAAAATGACTGCCACAAATCCTAGCAGTAGTTTCATGGTACTACAGCTAAGGATCAGGCTGTCAGATAAGGCTGGCTTGACTCCACAGCAGGCACTAGATTAAAACAATGAATAGCATGATGGTTTAACTGCATTTATCTCCTACTAATCTTTGCATTCTCAGAGATGTAGCTTTTCTTTTTTTGTGAAAACAGGCCAGCAAAGCCATTTTGCATACTCATTTCCATGACTTTTGGCATTAATGAGCTACTTTGAATGATTTTGCATCACAGTAGGTCATCAATAGACAATTTAAATAAACTTTTGCCCAAAGTGGACTTTTGTGAAGTCACATCACAAAAGTGCATTTCACATAAAAATAGCACAAAATGCCTTTGGCTTTTTTGCAAGTTTCCAAGTGTTTTGTGCTATTTTTATCACAAAGCTCACTTTTGCCAGCAAACCTCAGCAGAATATGGACCTCTAGAAACTACCTTATGTTTATATTTTACAGTACCAAAACGGACAAGCAATTTCAGTGTATATTCATTATTTTAACCTCATGCACATTGAGTACAAGTGTTATCACAGTAAGTGTCTTCAGTATTCCATTATACTTCTAGATAACTCTTCACCCAATGAAATAGATAAGCTTGGCAGCTGCTTGGTGAAAATATGTCCCAGACACCTGGGCCAGCCCACTCAATAGGTGGACTAGGCGACCACCTAAGGCAGCAGACCCTGTTGGGTGACCCAAGTCCATTTTGAAAGCGGCGGTACAAAGCCGTTGCTTTCAAAATGGAGTTGGGCCACCACCGCCCCCAAAATTCATCTTTTACATCTTGATGTGGCAGCAGAGGCCTAACTACATTTTGAAGGTAGCAGTGGCTCAAAATGGAGTTGGGCCACCACTGCTGCAAGATGAGAAGATGGATTTGGGGGGTGGCAGCGGCAACGGGGATTCAATGCCAGCGGCGGGGGAGGGTGGTGGCAGTGGGAGATGGGTACCAGCAGCTGGGGGTAGCAGCGGCGCAACAGCAGCAGCAGCAGAGGGGGCAGCACGGCAGGGGCTTCTGCCTAGGGTGGCATAAACCCTCAGGCTGCCCCTGGCAGATACAGCTGATTGCCATTTGCAAATACAGTTCAAGTCTGCAATTCCAGTGAGCTTTTTCTTTTCATCTTCACTGCCAAAAAGTGAACACACACTAAAGGACCAAAAAGATTAGACACTTGGGCAGAGCCGGTGCAAGGATTTGAGGCGGTTTAGGTGAGCCCTCCATCCTGCTGCCGCCCCCTCCGTGCCCATTTGCTGCCAATGGCGCCCCTCTTAAGGGCCAACAGCAGTGGCAATTGCCCCTGAAACCGTGACACAGCATTTACCCTCTGCCTCTGGGGCTGTGTCGCAGTTTCATTCTGCCCAATCTGTCGCTTTGGTCCTCCGCCGCAGACATCCAGTTTATACACAACTAGAAGTCTGGGGTGGAAATGGCAAACTGGGCAGAATAAAACATGACGCAGCTCCGGAGACTGAGGGCAAGTGCTGCATCATGGTTTCAGGGGCAATTGCCTCAGCTGTTGGCCCCGGAGAGGAGCATCAGCAGTGGCAATGGGCAGCAGCAGGCACCCTTGGAGGGCTGGCTCTCTAGGCCACTGCCTAGTTCGTCTAATGGTACCACTGGCCCTGAACTTGGGAATTCTGAGGCTTAGTAAAGAAAGACTCTTATATGCATTAACATGTAAGAGTCAGATGTATTTCTTCTTAGGATGTTTTCTTAGCAGAGGTTTTAATTTGTGTAAAATAGGAGAAGTATAAACGCAGGCATGCAGATTGTGCCTCTTATAGCCACTGAGCTTGGATATTGCCCAAGCATATCAGCAAGTAATGACATGGGGTAACTGATAACAGCTCATTTCTTAGCTCCAGCCCTGACTCTTCTCTAGCTTGGCTGTTAGATAAGATAAAACCTTGGCACAGTCTGTGACACCTTGCGGCTATCCTTGAATTGCATAGTTAACCTTTAGGGGCAAAACTCCTGGCAGGGGTAAGCCAGAAAATTCATGTTTGCTCATGAGAATCTTGCAGTGAATAGAGAGTATAAAATAGAACTGTACTAATTAAGAACCACAAAAACGTTTCTGTTTTACCACTGTATGTTTTTATGATATATTTTTTGCCTTTCCATCTGGCTCCCTTTTCCTTTGGAAGGATTGTCCTGAATGACTGGTTTGCCTCACTGTCCAAGGGCTACAAAGGTTGTCTTTTCTGGGACTGAGCTCTTCGGTACTCTTCTCCCCTGTAACAACATTCGGCTTTTGAGCCCAATACATCACACCTCTCTGCTCTGACTGACAGGTCTTCAAGAGGCTGGACCTTTTTAATCTTCTAGAAAGATTTTGTAAATCAGTAGTTTGTAGTTGTGTCAAAATAGTGGTCAGCAGAATTAAAAAGCAATGAACTCCAAAATTAGACCAAAATGAATACACAAACCTAATTATACATTTTTTTATAAAGATGGACAGCAAATCTTAGAATACACAAACATAGGCATTTTAAAAAAGAATAGTGCCTGAAAGCATTCTAGATATAACGTGCTCGTTGAGGAGGCCGCATTTCCCAAGAATGTCTAGCGGCATTATATGCGCACTGCTAACAGAAACTGATATGGGGAAATAAGGACAGTTCATCTCAGAGATAAAGCAAAGAGAGTATTGACTGATTCACCGCACTAACCCCTTGTCATAACTAACATTTGATAACGTTCTGTGGTTTCTGTGTTAGTTCACTTGAAAGCAAGAAATACGCGTAAAGGCCAGCTAACAAAATAAAGAGAGACTTTTTTCTATTGAACTAACAATACATTTCTGGACTAGCTTTCAGGAGTTACATTCCCTCTTTGAGGTCAACACTAATGGAAAGAATGAAAGGAATGTTAACTCCTGAAAGTCAGCCAAAATGTATTTAGATATTGTCTCAGGCGGAACATCTTAAGTTCTTCGGGGATAGAGTGGGACAGGTCTTCTTTGCCGCATAACAGAGCTGGGGGATATGTATCCTGATACACCTGGGGTCAGAGAAAGATCTTGAGGGGATTTCTTTTTTTTGCATTGTAAACTAGGATCTACTGGATTTGTTCTGATTAGTATCTATGGGCCCAATGCTCAAGTCTGATGAATTTTATCTGTCTCTGCATGGTCAGTTGCCTGATGGATTGGGCTCCCAGTGATTCAATGTGTATATGAATAATAAATTGGGCCAGTCTTGTTCTCTGGGAGGGGATAGGGAGAATCTTCTTAGCTGCAAATGATATTTTGGTATGTAAGTTGTTTGATCATCATATGGTGCTTTTTGGTGCTGGCTATGGGCAGTATGCCTCAACAGAACGTTACTTGGAGGCTTGATGGGCTTTTGTGAAGTTGGTCCAGATGGCTCTGTGGGACTTTCAGGAGAGCCATAATCCTGAAGTATATGATCCGATGCTGCCCTGAAAGACTTTTAAAGCTGTGCTGCAGGATAAGATTTTTAGTTTGAGCAAGTGGAACAAAGCAACTCTTCTCCAATTGTAGCATCGGATCTCTGATCTGAAGCAGTAAGACAAGGAGACTTGTTCTGCTAAAATTTATCATCAGCTTTATTTGACTCAAGAGCATCTCAAGGAGCTTGAAGAGGATAAAATAGAGGTGTTGTATCAGTTTTTAAAGTTGCAGTATTATGAGCAGGAGAACAAATTGGGTTCCCAATTGGAGAGAGCAATCCATCAGCAAGTAGCTGCTGTGCTCATCCTGGAGAAACTCCTGCTGCAACAGTTTGTGGAGCTGTATACGGGAGTGGGGGGGAGCTAATCCTTCTTTAGAGGCCTGCCATATTTTTTTGGTTAGGGTTCCCTTGCCTGGCCTCTTGGAGGTCCAGCGGGAAGCACTGTATCTGCCCATTTCCTTGCTTGAAAAAAAAAGGGTCAGGGCTGCAGGGTTGGAAGTGTTCTGGACCAGATAGCTACCCTCTAGAATTTATTAAATAAATATAAAAAGGAACTCTCTCCTCTTTTGTGTTATCTGTTTGTTCATCTGGGCGTGATTCTGGTGGTGGCTGGCGAGCTCCTTGAGGCTATGGTAGTTTTCCTCTATAAGAAAATTCAGGATAAGGACAATTACTACTGTTACTTCTTATCATTTATATAGTGCTACTAGACATATGCAACTTTATCCACATACACGTAAGACAATCTCTGCTCCATAGAGCTTACAGTCTGCTAAGATAGACAAAGAGAACAACTGGGGACTAGGGAATTCTTAAGGGAAATGATTAAAATACACATGGCTGTAGACAGGAGAATAAGGGGGTCAGGATCCAAAGGCGGCCTCAAAGAGATGAGTTTTTAGCCTGGATTTGAATAGGAGCAGAGATGGAGCCTGAGATACTAAATCAGGTAATCTGTTCCAGGCATACAGTGCAGCAAGATGGAAATAACAGAGACTGCATTGGCAGTAGAAGAGAAGGGCACAGATAAAAATGATTGGCGTGATGAGCGGAGCTGCTGGGGAAGGGTTTAGGGAGAGATAAGAGAGGAGAGGTAGTAAGGAGCTGCAGAATCAATGCATTTGTAGGTCAGAAGGAAAGGTTTGAACTGTATGTGGAAACAGATATGAAGCGACTTGAGAAGAGGGGTTATGTGAGCATAGCAACACTGGCAGAAGATTATCTCTGCAGCTGAGTTTTGAACAGATTAAAGGGGAGATAGAATGGGAGACCAGTGCAAGTTGCAGTAATCTAGACAGGAGGTGACAAGAGAGTGGATAAACATTTTGGTAGTATGTTCTGAGAGGAAGGGACACATTTTGCTGATGTTACAGAGAAAGAACTGACAGGTTTTAGCTATCTGTTGGAAAAGTGCAGAGAAAGGGAGAGTCAAAGGTGACCTCAAGGTTGCAAGCCGAGGAGACTGACAGTTTTATCTACAGAAATAGAGAAGGGAGAAAGGGGGTAGATGAGCTTAGGGGAAAAAATAAGCTGCTCTGTTTAGCCATGTTCAGTTTCAGATGATGGTGGAATATTCAGGCATCAACGTCAGACACGCAGATTGAGATTAGGGCCTGGATTCTTGGAGAAATTTCTGGGATAGAGAGATAAATCCGAGAGTCATCAGTGTAAAGAATCATATGATATGAATTCTTACTGCTCCATCTTCCTGTTGAACATCATCATGAACATTTTAGCTAAGGTTTTGGATCAGTGGCTTTAGCCTTTGGTGCTTCCGTGCAGCCTGGATTTTACTGAAAGGATTTAAAAAAAAGTCAAACCTTTAAGAGCATGGGGTTCGGCTCTGTTGAATCAGCTTGTGATTCTTTCTGTGGGGTTTCAAACCTGGTGGTCCAGGTCCCTCCCCCTGGCTAATACTTCTCTATCTTTAACCTACCTTTGAGAAGGTCCTCTGTTCCTCTTGGCCAAAACTTGAGTATAACCCCAGGTATTGTTTGTATTTTGGATCCTGACTCTTTAATTTCTTTTGAGAAAAAAAAAGCTGAGAAACAGAAAGCAGCCGCGCACAGCCATCAAGCTCAGCTGTAGCAGCAAGGGAATCTGGGTTGTTTTTACTGTCTTATACCGGCTTCAACTTTTGTTCAGGTGAGAAGATTTTATTTTCGGGTTCTTTTGGTATGGAACCACGTTGTTAGATTATGCTGTCGGTGCGAGCAGTATGTGCTGTGTGTGGAGGCCATCAGGGCAGTTATCGGCAGCGGGATTTTGCCACACCTATATTGATGAGGGCTGAGCTGCAGAGGATATAATATAACTCTGGTTTACTGTAACAGTTTGACTTATCGTTAATTGTACTAGTTTATTGTATGACTTAAAGTTTCAATTTAAACCACTTTGACTAAAGGATAAGGCGGTATAAAAAACAGTTAAAGAAATAAATAAAATAAATAAATATGCTGAAAGGAGCTAAATCTTCTATGGGGGAAACTCAAACAATAACAGAAAACTATTTTTCACAGCTGTCTCAGCCTTCTCCTCAGTGAACACCTAAATACTTCGAGACTGTGTCAAAACACACTCAAAAATCCATAAAAAAACCCAGCTAAATGTCAAACCACAATTAACTTTTTTTGTTGGATTGGCCAGCACAGTAAACAGGATCAATGCCTGTTACCACAGTGGCCCGTCCTTTTTAATCAATTTGTAGAGTAAATTTAAAACAGCTCCCATTCAATGATGGCTGGTACTTAGCTTTATAAACAGACGAACAGGCTGTGTAGACGTTGTAAGCAGCGAAAATTCGATGCCAGTTCAGTAGGTCATGTCGCTACGACGTGCCACGTTTCGGGGGTACACACATCCACCCCCTGCTTCAGGTCAGACCTCTGAATTAAGAGGGCTGACGTTCCTTTCTTAATTCAGAGGTCTGACCTGAAGCAGGGGGTGGATGTGTGTACCCCCGAAACGTGGCACGTCGTAGCGACATGACCTACTGAACTGGCATCGAATTTTCGCTGCTTACAACGTCTACACAGCCTGTTCGTCTGTTTATAAAGCTAAGTACCAGCCATCATTGAATGGGAGCTGTTTTAAATTTACTCTACAAATTGATTAAAAAGGACGGGCCACTGTGGTAACAGGCATTGATCCTGTTTACTGTGCTGGCCAATCCAACAAAAAAAGTTAATTGTGGTTTGACATTTAGCTGGGTTTTTTATGGATTTTTCAGCCTTCTCCTCAGCCATGGGAACCATTTTGTTTTAAGCTGATATGGGAACCGACAACTCCTTCAAGATGCAGGGTCCGGTTCCCGCTCGTTTGGGGCGGTGCCTTTTGAAGGAACTCGAGTCTAGAGAAAGTTCTACAGCTTTGCCTTTCTCACCAGATTTTGTTGTGCTTTTGCACCAAGTCTACTAAAGCAGGGTCTGGGGGATGTTTCTGCACGCAGAAGTGCTTCTGCAAGTGTGGTTCGGGAGCCATCTTCTGTTGCACAAGATGCGGTAGAACCCGCATCCAAAAGCCGTCGGTTGGAGGATGAGGCTTGGGAAGACCAAGCTTTGTTTTTTTCAGCAGCTTTGGAGGATCCTCTTGAGGGTCCTTCTGGACTTCAAGGTGAGGCCTCTCCTACAGATCTGGAAGAAGGAGAGATTCCTCTAGGAGAAGACCCCAACATTATTAGAGTTTTCTGTTGGGAAGATTGGCAGCTTTAATTGCTTAGTCATTAGCAGCGCTAAATGTTCCTTAAGATTCCCACGGAAAGGAAACAACACTTGAAGATCCTCTGTTGCAAGGTATAAGGAAGCCTCAGAAATCCTTTCCCGTGCATAATGGCATAAAGAAGATTATTGAGGCAGAATGGGACGTACCGGAGGCCGGTTTATGGGGCAGAAGATCTATGTCACATCTGTTCCCGATTCCACCGGTTGAAAAGGCTCTCCTCAAGTTACCAAAAGTGGATGCTTTGGTTTCAACTGTTACCAAGAAGACAACCATTCCGATTGAGGGAGGAACCTCCTTAAAGGATGCTCAAGATAGAAAACTTGAAACCCTGTTGAAGCAGTCTTTTGAGATCAATGCCTTAGCATTGCAAGCCTCCATTTTTGTGGCATATGTGGTGCTAGCGTGTTTAAGGTGGACGCAGAGCCTCAACATTCAACATTGGAGGCAGCAAAGTTGGAGTCGGGATCCATGTACCTGGAAGATGCATTCTATGACTTGGTTAGAGCCTCCACCAAGAATATGGCTTCCGTTGTTGCTGCTCAGTGTTTTCATTAGCTATGTAATTGGTCTGTGGACATGTCTTCTAAAACTCCCTTTCAAAGGTAAACGTCTCTTTGGAGAAGTGCTAGATAAATTGATTAAGGACTTGGGAGAAACCAAGGGGACCAGGCTTCCAGAGGACAAGCCTAAGAGTGGAAAGTTTGCAGCTCCAAAGAGGGGCCAGTTTAGAGATTTCTGTAGGTTTCACGCTATCTGCTTTGCTCCATTCCAGCAGACTCGCTATCCTTCCAGAGGGCATTCCTTTCAGAGAGGTAGACAAACAGTTAGAGACTATTATTCTGGAGCCACAGCAGTCTGCAGGAAGCCGCAATGAAGTGAGGGGACCCAGGAGGAGTTGATTCCAGTAGGAGGTCGGCTACAACAATTTTACTCCGCCTGGTCCAGATTACTTCTGACTAGAGAGTTTTAGAGGTCATTCACAACAATACGCTCTGGAATTAGCTAGGTCTCTCTCCAGTGCTTTTAAGTTGTCCTCCTGCAAGGCTCATTCCAAAGTAAAAGTGGTAACAGACACGCTCCAGAGGCTAATCCAACTGAAAGCAGTGGTCAAAGTTCCTTCAGACCAATTCAGACAAGTTCAATGCTCTATTTATTTTGTGGTTCCCAAAAAGGAGGGTTCCTTTTGTCCAGTTCTCGATCTCAAGTATGTCAGCAGAGCCTTGCAGATGCCTCATTTTCACATGGACATGTTGCATTCAGTAATAGTAGCTGTGTGAAAGGGCGAGTTTTTGACCACTCTGGATTTCACAGAAGCATGTCTTCATATTCCCATTCATCCGGAGCATCAGTGTTTCCTTTGGTTCACAGTGCCGATGGGCCATTTTCAATTTTGGGCTTTGCCATTTGGCCTGGCGATAGCTCCCCAGACCTTTACGAAGATAATGGTGGTGGTAGCAGCTGCTCTTCGGCATGAGGGATTGTTGGTCTACCCATACATAGACAATTGTTTGAATAGGCCAAAGTTGCAGCAAGAAAGTCACACGGTCACTCAGCGTGTCATAGCCTTCCTTCAAAATCTAGGTTGGGTGATCAATTTCAGCAAGAGCAAATTAGTACCATCTTAAGATCTGATTTATCTATGGGCACATTTCAACACAGAAAGAGGACTCATGTCTATTACGCTGGAATGAGCCAGAAAGGTGTAGGCTCAGATTCGGCAGTTCTCCAGGAACAAGCAGGAAGTCAGTCCTCACATATTGGTGACGTTGGCACCGATGGAGCCCTCGTGCGGAGCAATTCCCCAGCTTTCAAAGAAAGCCTATGCGTGGTCCCCTTCTCACCCAAGGGTGCCATCTTGCTCAGTCTCCCTTTTTCAGCAGAGCCCAACGGATGTGGTCTGAATTCCCTTGCGGAAAAAGTGCGTCATCCTCTCAGAAGATTCTTGTCTTCAACTCAGTTTGACGCTGGTTCCCCTCCCTGCCTCGGTTCGGTTCGGTACACCGGTATTGGATCTGGTCCCTGTTTTTCGTCCTTTAGTGACTAACATTCATGCTCTTTTTATTTTTCACTGGCAGCCCAGTCATTTGACCTCGCAGGGGTCCTTTTTCCCCCCAATGGCTGCCAGTGGGTTTTAAAAGTGTGATCGGTGTAAAACGTTAATGTCCCTCACGGACACACATGACTGCTGTCTCTGATGCCTCGGGGCCGACCATAACCTGGTGGTCTGTGGCCCATGCGAGAAGATGTCTTCTAGGGCACAAAGAAGTAGGCAGCAGCAGCGTGAGAGGATTTTCTCAGAGTCCGCATCCACCTGGGTCCGTACCTCGTCAGAAGCCTCGACATCTCGGGAGCTTTCGGACTCTGAGCACTGTCGGGGGTCTTCTGAGATGGGGTCCCCCTCCAGGTAACACCGGAGGAAGAAAAAACTTGTGAGGGTGGCGTCGTTGGATGCCTCTGATAGGCCTGGTTCCTCGCGGGCCAGGTCTCAGAGTCCTGACCGCTGCACCGGGCCCTCGGAGTCGGAGCAGCCCGCCAAGGTACCTCACACGGAGCCAGAGATGTCGAGGAAGGTAAATACTGTTGTCCTTGTGGACTCTCCTCCGGGAGAGCGGCATTGGGCACGACGGCAGCAGGACCCGAGCCGGAGGCTGCGGAGCCTTCTGGACTCGGTCTCAGAATGGCAGCCTCGGAGCGCAGCATGGCTGCCTTCATGGAGCAGCAGCGGGCACTGATGGCCGGTCTCAACGGTCCATCTGCCCTGACCACCAGGACCTTGACGTCCAAGTCAACCCCGGAGGCCGAGCCAATCCTTGGGGCTCTTCGAGCTTAAGTCGATCCTCAGCCGAGGTCTCCCTCGACCTCCCGTTCGGGACCAAGGTCATCGACGCCGGTGCCATCGGCATCGGGGCGGTCAAGACCGAAGCCCTCACAGCCGGAGCCCATCGATTCCTCCTCGGAGGACTCGGCCTGGGAGACGGAGGATGAAGACTCCACGGGCACCCACCGGACCTGGTGTGTCCCATCGGACTCGCTGGGGTCTGAACCTCGGAGAAGGTCTCCCCCAGAGGATACCCGGTTCTCGGAGTTCGTACGGGACATGGCCAAGGCCTTGGCCTTCCCGGCGGACGCCGAGGAGATGCCTCGAGCCGAAGAGCTCGATGCCCTCCAGTATAATATTCCACTGAAGGAAGCCCTTACTGTACCGGTTCCTCCGATGTTGGAATGGCTGTTGTTCCATATGTGGGAATCACCAGCCTCGATGCCGGTGCTCAGCAGATGGCTTGATTCCATCTATCGAGTCTGCAAGAGCCCTGGGTTCCAGAAGGCACAGCTGCCACACAACTCCATGGTTGTGGAATCGGCCATGCAAAGGCTCAAGAGCCAGAAAACGCACTCCTTGGTGCCTCCTGGGAGGGAAGCCTGGAACCTGGACGCCCTTGGCAGAAAGTGCTACCAGGGCTCCATGCTGTCATGCCGTGTCCAAATATACCAGCTGTACATGGGCATGTACTTATGGGACCTGGCTAAAGAAATTGCCAGGTTCTCAGCTGGCCTCTCCGAGGAACCCTTGCAGAGATTCAAAGTCTTGTCCATGGGGATTCGAGAGTGCTCATTCATGTCTCGAGCAGCCTATGATGGCTTCGAGGCTTTGGCCCGGGTAGCCGCAGCCAGCATCAGTGCACGACACCAGGCATGGCTATTGTCGTCGGACCTAGAGTTATGGGTACAGGACAAGTTGGTCGATGTCCCCTGCCGAGGTGAGAACCTGTTTGGCAAACCCATTACTGAAAAGACTGCGGAAATTGAATCCGAGTACTTGACCCAGATAAGACTCTCCAAAAAGACTTCTACCCCTTCTAAGAAGAAGGGCTCGGGTAAAAAGCCCTTTTTCCCAAGGAAGGGTACTGCTTACCGCAACTACCCCACTCACCAGGCCTCCCCAGCTCCCCAACATGGGCAGCAGGCCAAGTGACAGGGGCATGGCCCGTGTAAGCAGAAGACCCCCAAGCCCCAAGCACCAGCTCCCTCCCAGCCGGTTGGGGGTTTTTGACAGCCACTGTATGGTCTCTCTCCAGCCAGGGGTGAGACTGGGCACAGGAGGGAGGCTGGTCCTGTATGCCTACAGGTGGCCAGCACTCACCACAAACACCTGGGTCCTACAAATAGTCCAAAAGGGCCATTTTCTCCACTTCAGCCAGGTGCCCCCCTCCTATTTTCCAGGAGAGCCTCTTCTACACAAAAACCTCCTTTTGCAGGAGTTATCAGGTCTCCTGGAGGAACCAGTACCCCACAGCCTGCAAGGGCAAGACTTCTACTCCAGGTATTTCCTGATACCAAAGCGAACAGGAGGCCTCAGGCCCATCCTCGACCTGCAAAACTTAAACAAGTTCCTGGTGAAGGAAAAGTTCAAGATGCTTTCCCTTGGAATATTGCTGCCTTACCTCCACCAGGGAGACTGGCTATGCTCTTTAGACCTGAAGGATGCTTACACACACATCCTCATACATCGAGACCACAGACAATATCTCAGATTTGTAGTGGGAGGAAACCATTTCCAGTACAGAGTACTTCCATTCGGCCTAGCCTCCGCCCCCAGAGTATTTACCAAATGCCTGGTGGTGGTTGCGGGTTTTCTCAGAAACCAGGGTATCTTTGTCTTCCCATACCTGGACGACTGGCTCATCAGGGCCCCGTCGCCTCAGGAGGCCCAACAGGCCACAACTCGCACTATCAATATACTGCAACATCTAGGCTTTGTCATAAATCAGGCAAAGTCCACCTTGCTCCCCATACAGAACTTAGAATTCATTGGGGCAAAACTAGACACTCTGCAGGCAAAGACTTACCTGCCACTGGACAGGGCGCAGAGGCTTCGGGAGCTAGTGTGCCAGATAAACCACAGGTCTCAAATATCAGCAAGGCATTTCCTGCATTTCTTGGGGCAAATGGCTTCCACAGTGCATGTGACCCCGAACGCCCGGCTCCACATGAGGACAGCTCAGTGGTGCCTCCGGAATCAGTGGACACAGGCCGCAGGTCGACTCTGAGGCAGGATAAGGGTGTCCCAACAACTGCTAAGGTCGCTGGTCTGGTGGCTTCACCTGCCCAACCTGCTCGGAGGAGTGCCTTTCCAATCTCCGGTGTCTTCAAGAGTCTTGACGACAGATGCATCCCTGCTGTGCTGGGGAGCCCATTGTCAGGACTCCTGCACTCAGGGGTTGTGGTCTCCCCAAGAGGAGACACAACAGATCAACCTCTTGGAGCTCTGGGCGATATGCCTAGCTCTGCAAGCCTTCTGCCATGTTCTCTCGCATCAATCTGTGCTCGTACAGACAGACAATCAGGTGGCTATGTTCTACGTGAACAAGCAGGGAGGGACAGGATCCCGTGTCCTGTGTCAGGAGGCACTGGACCTCTGCTCCTTTGCCATCAGACAGGTTATGTCTCTCAAGGCAGTTTACCTGCCAGGCCAAGAGAACTACCTGGCAGACAAACTAAGCAGAATTCTTCAACCTCACGATTGGGAACTGAATCCGGAGGTAGCCCAGCAGATCTTCCACTGCTGGGGGTATCCGTCTATAGACCTCTTTGCCAGTCCACAGAATCATCAGTTGCCCCGGTTCTGCTCCAGACAGCCACATCCCAGGAGGATGATTGCAGATGCATTTCTGATCTCCTGGTTGGTGGGCCTCCTATATGTGTTTCCTCCCACGCCCCTGGTGGACCGAACTCTGTTCAAAATCCTTCGGGACAAGGCCTCGGTCATTCTGGTAGCCCCCAGATGGCCAAAGCAACATTGGTTCCCACTTCTCCTTCAGCTGGCAGTGGAGACCCCACTCCCGCTGGGGACAAGGCCCGACCTCTTGTCCCAGGAGCAGGGCTCTCTCTTACATCCCAATCTCAGATCCCTCAACCTGATGGCATGGCTGCTGAAAGGGTAGTGCTGGCCCCTCTCCTCCTACCTAAGAAAGTAGAAGAAGTGTTACTGGCCTCCAGGAGGCAGTCCACTAGAAAAACCTATGCCTCCAAGTGTCGTAGATTTGAGGTGTGGTGTAGCCAGCACAATGAAGACCCTTTCTCTTGCCTTGTGCCTGTGGTGTTGCAGTACCTGCTTCACCTCTCTGACTTAGGCCTCAAGTCTAATTCTGTAAGGTTCCACCTGAGTGCGTTGTCAGCACACCACTCACCAGTGGAAGGGCATCCTCTGTCTCTTCATCCCTTGGTGTCAAGGTTCCTCAGAGGTCTACTTCTACTAAAACCCCCGGTTCGCCCTCCGGTGACCAAGTGGGATTTGAATGTGGTCTTGCAACGGCTTACTCGCCCACCTTTTGAGCCGATGTCTACTTGCCATCTATGCTTCCTCTCCTGGAAGGTACTCTTCCTGGTGGCACTCATGTCTGCGAGGCGAGTGAGTGAGCTGCAGGCTTTGGTTTCAGAAAGACCGTACATACGGTTTTACAGGAATAGGGTGGTCCTACGCACCCACTCTAAGTTCCTCCATTCCACCTCAATCAGGAGGTGGTTCTTCTGACATTCTTTCCCAGACCGCATTCCAGCTGGGCAGAGGCGGTCCTGCATACCCTTGACTGTAAGAGGGCGTTAGCCTTCTACCTGGAGCGTACAAGGGGACATCAAAGGGCTCCTCAGCTCTTTGTCTCTTTTTACCCCAGTAAGCTGAGGCTTCCTGTCTCCAAGCGTACGTTGTCCACCTGGGTGGCAGACTGCATTGCCTGGGCGTACAGGGCAGCCGACCTTCCGTTGCAGGGTCGAGTCACGGCCCACCGTGTCAGGGCTAAGGCCGCATCAGTTGCTCACTTCTGCTCTGTTCCACTGGAAGACATCTACCGGGCCGTCACCTGGACTTCAAGCCAGACATTTGCAGCCCATTACTGCTTGGATGGAGAGTCCCGCCGAGACAGTGCTTTCGTCCAGGCAGTACTCCGGAACTTATTTGATGTTTAGGCAACTCCTACCCTCCGGCCCTCTGGTGTCAGGCTACCGTGGGTGTTGTGTCTCTGCTGGATTCCTATCACAGCTGCTGTGGCTCTTCTAGAGGGAGCCATTTTTCAGCTATGGGTTCTCGGTAGCCTATAGCTAGGGAGTCCCATATGTGAGGACTGACTTCCTGCTTGTTCCTGGAGAAAGCATAGTTACTCACCTGTAACAGGTGTTCTCCAGGGACAGCAGGAATCAGTCCTCACAACTCTCCTTCCTCACCTGGAGTTGCAGTCCTACTATTGCTTTTCTTCTTTTTGCCGTCTTTTAGCTATGTCATTAGACTGAGGAAGATGGCACCCTTGGGCGGGAAGGGGACTGCGCATGCGTGATGCAATCCCAAAGGCTTTCTTTGAAAGCTGGGGAATTGCTCCACATGAGGGCTCCGTCAGCGCCGACGTCACCCATATGTGGGGACTGATTCCTGCTGTCCCTGGAGAACACCTGTTACAGGTGAGTAATTACGCTTTCTTACGTATGCAAGCTCTATCTACATGGCACCTCCTTGGGCTCCATGGAGGCAACTTTGGACCTAGTACCATGGGTCAGGGTCCATATGCATCCCTTGCAAAGGGCCCTACTGTTGCACTGGTCTCCCCAAAAACACGCTCTCTCAAGGCGCTTACCATGCCCTCAGAAGGCAAAGGTGAGCCTGCACTGGTGGTTGGACTCTACAAAACTGTTGTCAAAAATAAATTGGAACCACCTGATTAGATAGTGGTGACCACTGATGCCATTCTGTTTGGATGGAGAACGCATTGCCTGTCCCAAGTAGCACAGGGCCATTGGTCTCCATAAGAGAGCTTGTGTCCATAAACCATTTGGAGATGCAAGCAGTGTTTCTAGCTCTACAGTTCTTTCTCCCTCTGCTCCACCACCGAACGGTGAGTATCTTCTCAAAATGCCACTATGCCACAATCATCAGAGAGGCACAGGAAGTACAAATCTGGCAGAAGAAGTGTCTTCACTTCTTCATTGGGCAGAGACAAATCTACTTGTGCTATCGGCGGTGCACATAGCCAGAAATGAGAATGTACAGGCAATTTTCTCAACCGACATCAGTTGGATCCGGGAGAGTGGTCTCTGGAGGACTCGGTCTTTCGCAGCATAGTCCGGTGCTGGGGCCTGCCGATCATGGATCTGATGGCATCCACCTCCGGTACCAAAGTGAGCCAGTTCTTCAGTTGCTGATGTGAGAGAATGTATTTATTTTATTTTTAATAGGTTTTTTATACCACTTTATCATTTCAATCAAAGCGGTTTACGTTATAACTTAAATTTGGTAATGTACATTAAACAGGGACATTAATAACCTGGATTTTTCTGAATGTCCGAGGTTCTAGATGCTTTGGTTCAAACCTGGCCAAAGAACGACCTTCTCTATGTGTTTCATCCATGGCCTCTGATCGGATGCCTCCTTCAGAAGATAGAAACACATCGAGCTCTAGTGATTCTTGTAGTGCCGGATTGGCCTCGGAGGCCTTGGTATGTGGATCTAGTCTGGCTTTTGGTAATGGACAATCTATTGTTGCAGGATCCAATTCTCATGCTACAAGTGGATTGATTCTCACTTAAGGCTTGACTCTTGAGAGGGCTAGGTTAAGAAAGAAGGGCTGCTCGGCTCAAGTTATATCCACCTTGCTTCATGCTCAAAAGCGCTCCACTTCCTTGTTGTATATTAGTTTGGCAAATTTTTGAGACCTGGTGTTGAGGAAAACAGTCACTGAGCTTGTCTGCTTCCATGCCAGAGGTGCTAGCCTTTTTGCAAGCTGTGTTGGATAAAGGCCTCACATTGAATTCTTTGCCTTAGCCTACTATTGAGGTCGGGTGCAAGGAATTTCTCTAGCCTCACATTAGATGTGGTGCGTTTTCTCAGGGCTGTCAAGCAAGTGCATCCACCTGTACATCCATTTGTGCCACTGTGGAACCTCAATTTGGTCTTGTTGGCTGTGACAGAGCATCCGTTCGAACCACAGGGAAGAACTACACTTAAAGATCTTACAGTGAAAGTGGTCTTTCTTGTGGCCATATGCTCAGCTCGGAGATCCAAGCTTTATCATTTAGGGATCCTTTCCTTGTGATCTCAGTGGAGAAAGTGGTTTTGTGACCGGCTCCTTCCTTCTTGCCAAAAGTCGTTTCCGCGTTCCATTTTAATCAGACAGTGTCACTTCCAGTCTTCTCTGGCTCGGAAGAAGGCTTGGAGGCATGGCAACTGTACCTGTTGGACATCTGTAGAGTCCAACACCGTTATCTTAAGCGTACTAAACCTTTTCGAAAATCAGAACATCTCTTTGTCCTGTTCAGTGGACCGTGCAAAGGTGAAGCAGTATCAAAGGCTTCTATTGCGCGATGATTGAAAGAAACTATTGCCTCAGCTTATTTGGTCAAGCATAGGTGCCTTCCTTTTGGCTTGTGCGCTCACTCTACCAGGGCACAAACAGCTTCCTGGGTGGAGTATGGTCTCATTCCACTGATTGATATCCGTAAAGCAGCAGCGTGGTTGTCTTTTGATGACCAGGCTTTAGTTGGGCAGCTGATTCATTTGTCCCGATTTACAAGTGTGACCTTTTGGAAACAGACTACTATGATTGCCCATTGGCTGCTTCAGGTGTCCAAGATTACCCTCACTGAAAAATTATCCTATTCTTTAAAGGGGAAGATTGATGTTTATGATACAGTGTGGAGTAAATACTGGAGGCGTCGGGATCGGATGGTGAGCCTAGACCGAGGACTTGCCACTTGATGTTCTCTGCTGTTTGTGCCACATTTTTGATGCAATTTTGTTTTATCTCTTTATCCTTTCTTTATATTATTGGGTAGTTCTGCCTTATTTCAAGTGTGATGTCTGTTAAATAAAAAGTTTAAAAAATGTATAGTCCAATAAAAAGATATCACCTCTTTTTAAATCACTCTTCATTTTTGCACTGTTATATGGAGGAGATCTAAATAGCAGTCAGCCTAGTCCTATTAGAGTGACTAGATACCATTATGACTACCAGAACCTTTTTTTAACTGAATTAGCTTCTATACTAAAGTTTCCAAAATTTATAGTTCTTGTTTATTAATTGAGAGATACAAATCTTAGAAACTGTGAAAGGGGAAACCTTTACAAACTGTTTTTCCTAACATTGGTTTATTAACTCAAACTGTTCATCCTAAATTATATGCCAACATCAAATTTGGCCAGACATAGCACATACCGTGAAAGTTGCTGCATTTTCCAGCTATTATGTGAATATGGGACAATATATTTATGGCAGGTTTCTTGACATGGCTGAGTGAGATCTTTGCCAGCTCAAACTATTAGCTTATAATTCTAATACCTCTCACATCTCCTTAGATTTTCTTTAGGTGTATTGCTGGAAGAATTAAAGTGCTTTGAAACAACGATTTGTGTTGCACAATTGAGAGTGAATTTAATTATTGACAAACAAAACAGAATTGGAAACTGGCAACAGTTTCCTCCCTGATGTTTATTTTTAATTAATTACAACTAATTGCTCTTGTAGAATTTACTCCTTTATTGTTTAAATAATGTTAAAAGCCTTTAATAAGGACCACCCTGGTTTGATTACATGTGATCTGGAAATAAACAAAAACATTTACCAGCTTTATTTTTATTCAGTGTAACTGTTGGTGAGGTTGTAATCAAATATCTTGTCTTTGCAGTGTTAATCTTTCCAGGGAATCAGCAGCACTGCTGGCTGCCGGGACCCGTTGTGATTGGGAGACCTGTTTTTCAATTCATGTACCACCTAATTAGGCCTTCCCTCTGATACAGGAGAGCTGCGTCTCTTCTTACCCGGACTGGCAGTGTATGGTTGCATTGTGGAGGTTATGCATTCAGACTCTAGGGAGAGAGAGTGTGGGGGGAGGAGGGTGCTGGAATAATCAGAAATTAGGAAAAAGAATGTTGCTGTCTAAATTAGTGATCCCTACTTCTAGTGGCACCTTGACATGAAAACCCAGGGGATGGGTCACCAGCTGATGCGATGGCACATAATAGAAACATAGAAACATGATGACAGAAAAAGACCACATGGCCTATCTAGTCTGTCCTTCCATATCAATATATTATTTATTCACTCATATCAATCTTTAATTCTTGGATTTTATATACCTTATGGCCACCGGTCTCAGATAAACGGTATATTTCTGACACTTGTTTGTGGGTGATATGACTCGCCCATCTAGTGTCCGTTTACATCAATGACCATGGGCCAATTTGGTTCTAATTTTTTCTTTTATGTATTGCTCATTTTTTATATATATAAATATCGTTTTTGTTTTTCTTAAAAACTTTAAATAATTATTCTATCCAACTTATCTTGTGCAAAATAGCAAACAGCTGCCCTGTTCGATTGCAGACAAAATGAAAACCCCTTCCATATCAACAACTACAACAGTCCACTTTTTACCTTTAGAGATCCTCTGTGTTGGTCCCATGCTTTTTTGAATTCAGTTACTGTCCTCATCTCTACCACCTCCACTGGGAGACTATTCCATGGATCCACTACTCTTTCCGTACAGAAATATTTCCGCATATCACTCCTGAATCTATCTCCCTTCACCCTCATCCCATGTCCCCTCGTAGCAGAACTTGCTTTCAATTGAAAGAGGCTCTCTCCCTGAACATTTATGCCACGGAGGTATTTAAACATCTCAATCATATCACCTCTATCCTGCCTTTCCTCTAAGGTGTACATATTAAGATCCTTAAGTCTGTCCTCATATGCTTTATAATGAAGCCCACTAATCATTTTAGTAGCCACCCTCTGCACCGACTCCATCCTGTTCACATCCTTTTGAAGGTGCGGTCTCCAGAATTGCACACTATACTCCAAATGAGGTTGCACCAAAGACTTATACAGAGGCATTATCACCTCCTTTTTTCTGCTAGCCATTCCTCTCCGTATGCACCCAAGCATCCTTCTAGCTTTTGCCGTCGCCTTTTCTACCTGTTTAGCTACTTTAAGATCATCAGACACAACCACGCCTAGGTCCCGCTCTTCTTTAGTGGACAAAAGTACTTCACCTCCTATACTGTATTGCTCCCTTGGATTGCTGCAGCCCAAATGCATGACCTTACATTTTTTAACATTAAATCCCAGCTGCCAAATTCTAGACCATTCTTCAAGCTTAGCTAGATCCCTCCTCATATTATCTACACCTTCCTGGGTGTCTACTCTATTGCAGATTTTGGTATCATCTGCAAAGAGGCAGACCTTACCCGACAGCCCTTCCACTATATCACTAACAAAGATGTTAAAAAGAATCGGACCAAGGACAGATCCCTGGGGCACACCACTGGTAACATCCTTCTCCTCAGAGTGAGCTCCATTTACTTGTACTCTTTGTCGCCTCCCACCCAACCAATTTCTAACCCAAGCAGTAACTTTAGGGTCCATCCCTAGTGTGCTCAGTTTGTTTATAAGTCGCCAGTATGAATGGAAAGAAGTCCGTCAGCTGAAATAGATTTGCTTGGAACAGGATTAATATTTGAACTGTTTATCAGGGTCAGAGTTCACTGATGATAGTGTGTTAACTGAATCTGTTTCATGGGGGGGCAGAGGAATATAAGAATCGAACATGGGAAAGAAATATTTTCATTCTGTTATCATAAATATGGTTAAGAGTTCCTAAGCATGCCTGTCATTTTGTTCTTTACCTTTGAGGGTGATTCGGTTAACCCACTTGCCCTCTGAGATTGTGGAGCACAGTGAACCCCTGCAGGTAGTGAGATATGACCAAGGAGGCCATTACCATGCCCACATGGATAGTGGACCAGTCTTCCCTGAAACCATCTGCAGCCATACCAAATTTATCACCAACGAAACAGCTGCCTTTGAAACATCTTGTCGGTGAGTCGTAGCTCAACTAGAAGAAATTAATGAAATGAACTCAAGTATTAACAGAAAACCTCATGTGGTATTGTCTGCATTTTTAAACCATATATTGAAACGCATAGATGATATTATAGGTAACTTCATTCCAACTATCTTAATACTATTATAAGTTATTGCAACTAGTGGTAGTTAGAATGTGAATATGAAAACTGGACATAGAGGACCATATGACTTGCAAATGGTGACTTGGGGCACAATCAGCCTGAGCCTGATTTGAACCTATAACTTAGAAGTGATTGTCTGTCTAGCCTTGGGTCAGTCCAATGAACATAGGGCATAGCCTGCCTGGTTAATAATTGTTAATGAGCTTCTCCTCCAGAAACTTGTGCAATATTTGTTTTAAACCCAGCTACATTATTAACCTTTACCACAGCCTCTAGTGACAGATTCATGGCACAGATTAGCCCCGTGAGAATGTAAACGTATGACATTATTTTAAAGAATATTTTTTTTTTCAAGTGGCGAAATTTCTATAGGCCTGCCTGCAATGTGTGTATCTGATTGATGGTTTTATTTGATAGGTATGTGACAGTGCTGTTTTACCTGAACAATGTAACTGGAGGTGGAGAAACAACTTTTCCTGTAGCTGATAACAGGACCTATGAAGAGATGGTAAGGCTAAATCGTATTTATTTATTTATTTGCATTTCTTAACCATACATCTGAAAAACCGTTCCTTGTGTGCTAAAGCAAAATAAAACAGAATGCACTACATTTACCGTAAATAACACATAGGGATATGTTTACTAAAGCACATGCGTTATCTCTTGGGGTGTATACAGCATTTCCCCAGCAGATTCGCTTTGCAGTTTCGCAACACATTGAAAATGCAAAGCGTGGTCGGACAGCAGCTTGGATGCAACTAATGCCACCCATTGAGGTAGTGTTGATGTTAATAGCACCCGTGTTGCTGGCAAATCCAACAAGCCCATTCTCCACCATGATCCTGCCCACTCATGCAGATAATGCGCAGTAAATCGTTGCGTCATCTGCATTTTGCATGTGTTATCTGTTAACATGATCTGCTGCGTCAGCAGCTAATGCATTTTAGTAAACATGCCCCTTATAGCCAGTATCTTTCCTCAGTCAGTCCCTCCCTCCCTCCCTCCAAAAAGCACATTGAAATAAATGTCTCTTGAGTCTTTCCTTGGTTGGCTAATTATTTCTATTTTAACAGGTAATTTCAGACACCATTTAGCTTAACTGTGAATACATTTGAGATGTGCAGTTGGGGATGGAATTTAAACAAACTGACAATTTATGCAGAAAAGACAAAAAAAGTAGTTAAAAGAGCAGCTGACAAAGGTGTTGAGAGACTCATCTTCTGAAGTGGAAGCTGCTAATGTGACCTACCTAATGGAATATTTTCTATTTAGTGGAGCTTCTGAAGAGATTAAGAGGCCGATGTACTAAACTGAGAAAAGCTTGTAAAATACCCTGCAAAGTTTTCTACTTGAATTTATATGCAAAGAAACTCATAGGAATGCGCATATCATTTCATGTTTTTTCAATCTGAAAGAAAAATTTAAAAAACCCAAATTTTGTCTCTTTCTGTCTATTGTAATTAGTTTTTACTGTGGGTGAATAGCACACACTGTCGAGTGATAGCAAGCATTATTCACCAGTAGTGTGCACTCCTGAATGATAGTGCATGTTATTAATATTATCCCCTAAAATGAAAAAAAATCCTGCAAACATGGGAAACTAAACAAAATGAAAATCGCTCTGCACATCCCTACAGACCCAGATGAAAAATACAGTAATACACAAAGCTTATCTAAAGGAAATGTTTCAACCAGAAAAATAAAATAAATTACACCTCTTAGAGATGTAGCTATTTTTCTCTGTGGACAAGCAGAAAAAAAGTCCTCAGTGGTATAAGGAGCGGTGCAATCAGGGCCATCACGTCCACTATGGGAACCAAGCAATCGCCTAAGGTGGCAGACCTTGGTGGGCAGTATCACTAACCCTGACCCCCTGCCGCTTCATTGCCACGGCCTTCCACTCCTGCCCCCTCGAAGAAAGTTTCATTGGAGGGGGCAGGAACAGCGGGCCATGAGCACGCATGTGCACAAGCACTTTAAGGCGTGACGCAGCACTGAAGTGGAAGTTTGGCTGCTGCTGCTTCAGTACAAGGAAGGAAGGACGGCATGGCGGGCCAGATGGTGGGGCAGTCTTGGGAGGTAGCACACAGGGTCTGCCTAAGGCGTCAGAAACCCTTAGGCTGCCACTGGGTGCAATCGGAGGCCCTTCCCAGTATTTTTTCTGTCTCCAGTAGATGGTGGTGACTGGACTGCTGTAGCAGTTATTTTGTGGAAACCTCTGGGGCCATAATCCACAGACTGTCCTCCCCAGATTCAGGGGTCCCAGGGCGCCAGACTACGCTTTGCTGTCCCTAGTTGGATAAGACTCATACTAGTGTCAGGGACACAACTCTGGCCACCCCCTGTTGACAGAACGCTCGTGGCTTGCCTCCAGCATGAATAAGCCTTTCCCCCTTGGCAAGAGATCAGCCACGGTGGGTTTGGGCTTGGGGAGCCAATGTGGCAATCCCTCCCCCGCCTCACTGTCTCCCTCCCTCTGCCTGATTAAAATAAATAAGTAAGACAAGTGAGTTGCTGCAAGGCAGTAGCCAGAGGATCTTACCATTGTTTGGGGGGAGGGAGAAGAGAGAGAGAGTACGGATCCAGGCCCTGGCTGTTCTAGCACCTCGGGAGAGCTTCTGGCAGAAAGCAGCCATAAACCCAGCTGGGGTTGGCTTGGTCAGTTCGTGGACTTTTGAGGCAGGGGGTGCTCTCTGATATTAAGTTGCACATCAGGGGGACCCAGTGTGCATCTTGTGCTGCTGCATGCACAGCCCAGGCCACGTGGTCATGGTTTTCCCCTCAGAACCACAGCATTGATTTTGGCACTCAAATGAGCAGGCCATGTGGGCCATGGCTGCAGCCCAACTTGAGAGCCATGGTCGCGGTCTAGTAGGGTCTCCTTCCTTATATGGAGGCTGTGGCCATTGCTGAGTGACCTGCAGGGATTGGGCCAGACTGCTTGTGCTTTTTATTTTTATTTATTTATTTATTTTAGCAAGCACTTGTATACCGCTCCTTCCAGCGATCAGAAGCGGGAATGATTACATAGAAACAGCTGTCGAATCAAGACAGAGAAATTTTGTTATATACATATAGATTCGTAAGGTAAGCACGGCACATAGAAACTTATCTACTTCTTATCAGTGGTGAAATGAATTTACATATGTACATTTTACAATAAAAGGTTACTGGGTCACTGCGTGGATGGTAGCCCTCCTGAGGTTTTAGTACAGGTTGAAATGACTTTTGCTGTGCCATGGATTGGGAGGCCCTACTTGGTGATAAGAGGGTTTGGAATAATCTCCTGCATTGTGCTTGGAGCCTACGGGTACTGGTTTTCCAGCTCCATTGGCACTTTCTTGCTGCATGGAAGCAGGAATCCCTGCTATCCTCTTTGCAGTCCTTGAGCAGATAGGTGGCATGGGAGCGCTGAGGCCCTTGCGAGGGCCCTCTGGTGCTACTTCCAGAGCATGAAGGACTGTAGGAGCCTGGTGTGGGAGACTAGGTGGGCCATTTGTGGGTGCCTCCTCCATTGCATGAGGTTCTCTGGACCTTACAACAGACTTTGGCATCCTTGGTGTAGCCCACAGTCCAGTGAAGGAGGACTTAGGGTTTGAGGCCTCAGGGGGAGTCCGCTGCCCCTTCCATGGCTGCCCTTCTGGCCTCAGGGTACTCTTTCCTGAAGAGGCCCAACGTGGCAAGGGGCAGAGGGTATCTGCTTCTAGGTCTAGAGTCTCCGGGTTCTCCCGATTGTGATAAGCCAGGGGAGGATCTGGACACAGAGAGTGTAGCAGACAGTGAGGATCCCGAAAAGGGGGAGCTCTCCTCGATAGGAGGAGTCCACTGTGATCCGCTTGTTTCACCAGAAAAAGCTCTTATCCTTCATCTTGCAGGTGATGGTGGCTCTGTGCAATTCAGAGGCTTCGGTGGGGGGTGGCAACAGATGAAGGATCCCACTTTGGAAGGCATCTGCAAGCCCTCCTAGGCCTTTCCGTTTCTGCGAGTGGTTTGCAGCATGATTTTTGCAGATTGGGAGGTGATGAATGGTGTCCTGAAGGGGGGGGGGGGCCAAAGACACAGAATGAGCACCAAACTCGCAAGGAGACCAAACAAACCAGAAGGCGAGCAGGATAAGGGTCACTAGCACTTTATTAATGAAACACCCCATTAATAAAGTGCTAGTGACCCTTATCCTGCTCGCCTTCTGGTTTGTCTGAAGGGGGGGGGGGGCCAAGGTCCTTGGTCAGCTGTATGCCCTCCCCAGGTCGGATGTGGAGAGCTGATTCACTTCCCTGAGGCGGATGCCTTGGCCACGGTGATGACCAAGTGAACTACTATTCTTATGCAGAGCAGAGATGACTTGTACAATCAGTAGGCTTGGAATCTGGAAGCACTCCTGAAGACTATTTTTTTGGCTGTTGCTTTAGGGGTTCAACCTCTGTGTGTGGAGATCTTATAGTCAGAGCCCTCCTATGTTGGTTGCAGGCTTTTCTGGAGGATTTGGAGTTGACCCGTATGGAGTCGGCAGTGTCTTTCTTAGTGAACACCTTCTACAATTTCATCCACCTGTCCACTTTACTATTACTACAATTAATCATTTTATAGCACTACAAGGTGTAGGCAGCGCTGTACAGATACATGCAGAAGATGATCCCTGCTCATCAGAGTTTACAATCTAATTAAGACAGACAATACAATAGCTAAGAAGAAGGATACAAATAGGGAAACGTAAGGAGACACAAGGAGAACAAGGGATCAGGATCCAAAAGCAGTATCAAAGAAGTGAGCCTTTAACATGGCTTTGAAAAGGGGCAAAGATGAAGCCTGATGTACAGATTCAGGTTGTTCCAGGCATAAGGAGCCACAAAGTGAAAGGATCGAAGTCTGGAGTTGACAGTGGAAGAAAAGGACATAGAGAGAAGCAAGCCAGTAGAAGAGCAGAGCTCACAAGGAGGGGTGTGGGGAGAGAGGAAAGGTAGTGAAGAGCAGTAGAATGAATGCATTTATAGGTCAGAAGGAGAAGTTTGAATTGGATACAGAAATGAAAGGGGAGCCAATGAAGTGATTTGAGAAGAGGGGTTCTATGAGTATATCGGGGCTGGCAGAAGATTAGCCATGCAACACAGTTCTGAATAGATTGAAGGGGAGAGAGGTTACTCAGAGGGAAACCAGCAAGGAGGAGGTTGCAATAGTCCAGAAGGGAGGTGACTAAAGAGTGGATAAGTGTTCCTAAGTGTCTCTCCAGTCCAGTCCCTTTCTTCTGGGTTGTGCTTCTCTTCTAGCAGCTTGGAGACTGAGTATGTCATTCTTTGATCACCTCAGGATATATAGCACTGGCACCACCCACCAGCCTCAGTATACTCAGTCTCCAAGCAGCTAGAAGGAGCATTAAGCCAGAGAAGGCTTACTGGAGAGACCTTAGAGTAGAGAGGTTTTAATTTTGGGTTGCCCTTCATTCTTTATTTCTTCATTACCTTTTTGTTTAGCTTAATTTAGTTGAATCTGGTTGATTTGTATATTGTGGCCAGGAGAGTCTGCCCATTTTTCCCTTGGCCCCCCCCCCCCCACCGGTGAAGGACTTGGGGCTGGGAGGAGGCTTGCTTCGGCCCGAGGAAATTAAAAAAAAAAAAAAAAGTGCCGAAAAAGAACGGGAGACGGGCGAGGTGTTTCCACCGCATCTCCCAGTTCTACGGGGCCTCTGCACTCCCTTCCGCCTCATGGCTGAAGCCTGACGGATGGCTTAGCACGAGGGCGGGAAGTAGGGAGGAGCCGATCACCACCCGAACATCCTTGGTGTGCCGGGACAGAGGCGTGAGGTAAGGGGGACAGCTCAGCGCAGGCGAGCCTCGTGAATAGCGGGGTTCAGCGGCCGCAGCTGCGGCACGCTTGGAGCAAGGAAGCAGAGGAGTTTTCACACGCTTCCTGAGTCAGGGTCCTGTGCCGCGTGCGGGCAGGCCTCAAACTAGTGCAGGCAAACGGCTCTCTCCGTTGGGAGGGGGGAGCTGCGTTCAGACTTCTAATGCCTTAATTTGCCTGTTGCCACACATTTGCAGTGAAGATGTGTGTTTTTGTATGTATATATACATATACATAGATAGATATGTAAATACATAGATATTTACATAGATATATACATAAATATAGTTAGTGGCTAAGGTGTCTGCTAGTTAAAAAACAAACAAACAAATAAGTTGTATTCTTTTTAGTTTGGCAAGATGCCATCGCGGCCTCATTGCCTAGTTTGTGGGACCTACAAAGGAGTGGTCTCAGACGCAGGTGTCTGTAGGGGCTGCGCCATGGAGGTGGCTTCGGTGGAGCAGGGGCTGCAGGCTAGCGGACCTCCAGAACCTTTAGTGGCAAGGTCGCAGGAATCAGGGGAGAATTTGGAGAGGCTCCTTGGGGGAGATCCTCCCATCTCCTTGAGTGGGGAACAGCAGGCCTCTCCTCAGCCTCAACCGGGGACCTCCTCAGGAGTGGGAGGTCTCTGCAGAGATTTCTCCCCGGAGTTTGTGTTGTTATTACACAAGGCTTTCTGCCTGCATCAACAGGGGAGTCACGGACGCACACGAAAGTGGGAGGCACAGGACAAGTCTCTGTTGGACACAGTTATTCCCTCCAAGCTGGTCAGGTCTTCAGAGGAAGAGGAACCCCTTTCCCCTGGATCTGAAACAATAGAAAGAGAGGTCTCCGAACAGGAGTTGGGGGAAAGAGGAAGAAGAGCTCGAGGAGGGAGAGATCCCAGAGGAGCAAGAATTGTGAGGATTTTCCGTAAGGAGGAACTCCCTGCTTTGATTGGAGAATCTCTGAAGGTACTTAACATGGCCACAGGGGTTCCAGCGTAAGAAGAGGAATTAGAAGATCCGTTGATTCAGGCGGTTAGGAAATCTCAGAGAGATTTTCCGGTCCACAGGGTGATCCGGCAAATGATTCAAGAAGAATGGGATCAGCCGGAAGCTGGGTTGAGGGGCGTGAGGTCGATGTCGCGGTTGTACCCTCTGCCCGAGGTGGAGAAGGAGTTGTTGAAATCACCTAGAGTGGACGCTGCGGTCTCGGTGGTTACCAAAAAGACTACCATCCCGGTGGAGGGTAGTGCAGCTTTGAAGGATGCGCAAGACAAAAAGTTGGACACTTTGTTGAAACAAGCCTTTGACATTAGTGCCCTGGCCCTTCAGGCATCAGTGTGCGGGGCTTGGGTGGCCTGGGCTTGCCTAAGATGGTCCCAACAACTGCGGATGACTGGCGAGTCACCGGCGGGATTGCAGGGAGAGGCCTCGAGAATTGAATCAGGTGCGGCCTATCTGGCGGATAGCCAGTATGATCTTATTAGGAGTTTGTCAAAAAACATGGCTTCGGTGGTGGCGGTGCGGCGATATCTTTGGCTCCGTAATTGGGCGGCGGACGCATCGTCCAAAGCTCGGCTTAGTAGGCTCCCCTTTAAGGGTAAGCTCCTTTTTGAGGAAGATTTAGACAAGTTAGTGAAGGAACTAGGGTAGTCAAAGGGTGGTAGGCTGCTGGAAGATAGACCAAAGCAAGGTCGCTTTGCAGCTCCGGGACGGTCACAGGAGAGAGACGCCTGGAAGTTTCAACTGGCTCGGCAGACCTCCTATCAAAGAGGCTGTTTTCCCGCAAGGGGACAGAGCTTCAGGGGGTTTCGTGGAGTGGGAAGAGGTTTTGGAGCCTCTTCGGCAGCTTCAGCCCAAAGAAAGTCACAATGAAGCTACGGGGGCTCGGGCAGAGGTGCTGCCAGTAGGAGGACATCTACGGCAGTTCTTTCCCACCTGGGCCCGGGTGACATCCGACCATTGGGTCTTGGAGGTAGTGCGGGTTGGTTATGCCCTCGAGTTTGCGAGACTGGTACTGCCCTAGTTCGTCCAGTCGCCCTGCAAGTCGCGAACTAAGTGGACAACGGTAGAAGAAACCTTGTCAAGGCTGTTGGCCTTGGAAGCAGTCATCCCGATGCCAAAAGAGCAATACGGATGCGGTCGATACTCCATCTATTTTGTAGTTCCGAAGAAGGAGGGTTCCCTAAGACCGATTCTGGACCTAAAAAAGGTCAATCGGTGTCTTTGGGTTCCCCACTTTCGGATGGAAACGTTAAAGTTGGTGATAGTGGCGGTCCGGCAGGGAGAGTTTTTAACTTCTCTCGACCTCACCAAGGCATATTTGCATATCCCCATCAGAGAATCGCATTAGCAGTTCTTGCGTTTCGCGGTTCCGAGGGGACACTTTCAGTTCCAGGCTTTACCGTTCGGCCTGGTGACAGCCCCACGTACCTTTACCAAAGTAATAATGGTAGTCGCGGCGGTGCTACGCAAGGAAGGGATTCTAGTTCATCTCTATCTGGACAATTGGCTTATCAGGGCCAAATCCAAAGACGATAGTGTGAGGGCGACAGCCAGAGTGTTCAGTTTCTTGCGAAGCTTGGGGTGGGTAATCAATTTGGCAAAGAGCAGGCTGGTTCCCACCCAAGAAATCGAATACCTAGGAGCACGGTTTGATACAGTCGCAGGCAAGGTCTTTTTGCCAGCTCAGCGAGCAGGGGACCTCCGTTGCTTGGTACGCGAGTTCTTAGCGCGGAAAGTGCCTTCGACATGGCACTACCTGCAGGTGCTGGGGACAATGGCAGCCACCTTAAACCTGGTCCCCTGGGCCATGGCTCATATACGTCCGGTACAGAGATCACTGCTGCAGCGATGGTCTCATCAGCGTCAGCCCTTGTCAATGGTACTACCTTGCCCTCCAGCAATCAAAGAGTCTCTACAGTGGTGGCTGTCCCTGGGGACTCTAGAGAAGGGAATGCTTCTCGAATCTCTGCAGTGGGTGCAGGTGACAACGGACACGAGTCTGTCCGGATGGGGGGCCCACTGCGAGGGACAATTTGCCCAGGGGGGCTGGAATGCCCACGAATCCCAGTGGCCCATCAACAGGTTGGAATTGAGGGCAGTGATCCTAGCTCTCAAAGCGTTCCTAGTTTGGGTTTGCAGGAGGGCAGTCAGAGTTCTTTTGGACAATGTGACAGTGGTGGCCTACATCAACAGACAGGGGGGCACGAGCAGTCCTCTGTTGGAAGAAGAGGCAGAAGGCCTCTTAGAGCCAGGAGGTAAGTCTCGGCCCACTCTATCGGCCCAGCACGTGGCAGGAGTGGAAAATGTTATGGCCGACTACCTCAGCCAGCACAAGGTGGATCACGGCGAGTGAGTACTGTGTCAGGAAGTCTTCCAACAAGTGGAACACAGGTGGGGTCCGCCTGTCATGGACCTGATGGCGCTCTTGGAGTCGGCCAAGGCGAGCCGGTTCTTCAGCAGGCGGAAGGAAAGAATGTCAGAAGGCTTAGATGCTCTGGTTCAACGGTGGCCCGAGGAAGGGTTGCTGTATGTGTTTCCTCCGTGGGCGCTCATAGGCAGAGTCCTGCAAAGGATAGAGGTGCATCAGGGCTTGGTGGTCCTGATAGCTCCGGACTGGCCAAGAAGACCGTGGTATGCAAATTTAATAAGACTATTGGCAGATCGTCCATGGCGCCTTCCGGTAAGAGAGGACCTCCTCAGTCAGGGCCCCATGAGGATGCCTCAGGTGGATCGGTTCTCGCTTACGGCCTGGCTATTGAAAAGGCAAGGCTATGCAAAAGAGGATATTCGGGAGCAGTGATCTCGACTTTGTTGAAGGTGCGCAAACGATCAACTTGTCTGGCATATGTGAGAGTTTGGCGCATATTTGAAAGCTGGTGTGAAGAACAGCAGAAGAGGCCCTTAAAGGCTTCAATTTCTGAGGTATTAGATTTTTTACAGGATGGTTTTGAGAAGGGGCTAGCCTCCAGTTCCTTACGGGTACAGTTAGCGGCTATTTCCTGCTACAGAGGCAAGATCTTGGGTAAGTTGTTAGGCGAGCATCCAGATGTGGTCCGGTTCCTTAGGGCGGTGAGGCGCTTGAGACCCCAGCAAAGGTCATCAGTCTCCCCTTGGGATCTTAACTTGGTGCTAGATGTCCTGGCGGGGGAGCCTTTCGAACCAGCCCACCTGGCTTCGGTAAAGGATTTGACACTTAAAATTGTTTTCTTAGTGGCCATTTGTTCAGCCAGGCGAGTGTCTGAATTGCAAGCATTGTCCTGCTCTCTTCCCTTTCTAATTTTCTTCAAGGATAAGGTTGTGTTGTGTACGGTACCATCTTTCTTGCCCAAGGTGGTTTCTCTATTTCATGTGAATCAGGTGGTATCTCTCCCTTCATTTGCCAGTTTGGGGCAGGAGGAGGGCGACGCACGGTTATGCCGGCTGGACGTTCGATGAATTTTGAAGTATTATCTGAAGCGTACTAAGGCTTTCCGCAAGTCGGAACGGCTATTTGTGTTGTTTGGAGGGCCGCGCAAGGGGGAAGCGGCAGTCAAAGCTTCAATTTCTCGATGGATCAGGGAAGCCATAGCTTCAGCCTGTATCCTGAGGGGAAGACAGGTTCTGTTGGGATTTCGAGTTCATTCCACTCGGGCTCAGGCAGCATCGTAGGTGGAGTTTAGTCTGGTTCCGCCAGTGGAAATCTGTAGGGCAGCCACTTGGTCTTCCCTACATACCTTTGCCAAGCACTACCGGTTGGATGTGCAGGTGGCAGCAGATGCTGGTTTTGGGAGAGCGGTGCTTTGGGCCGGGTTGGCAGGCCCCTCCCATGCTTGAACTGCTCTGTTACATCCCAGAAGAAAGGGACTGGACTGGAGAGACGCTTAGGAAGAAGTAATTAGACCTTACATGCTAATTAGTGTTCCTGAAGGATCTCCAGTCCAGCCCTGGTCCCGCCCGGTAAGGTAAAACTGAAGTACAAATTTCTGGCCCAAAGGGAGTTAGGAAGAATGGTATGAGATGGGGCGGTTTTCGTTGCAGTGGTTTCCTCAGGTTCCGGTACCGGAGTGGAAGAAGTAGCTGCAGAGCCCTGCTACCGAAATTAGCATTTAAAATAAACTGTTTAAGTTGGTAAGGGGCTTTTCAAGTAAGCCTCCTCCTCGAAGGGAGGTTTAGAATATCCCTTTCTGGGAGGGGGAGGGCTGTGGTTTGGTTAAAGTTTACTGTAGTTAGTTGTTTTTGCTTAGTTATCCTCTCTGTTAGGTCTGCTTTGTCAACAGGATACTGAGGCTGGAGGGTGGTGCCAGTGCTATATATCCTGAGGTGATCAAAGAATGACGTACTCAGTCTCCTAGATGCTAGAAGAGGAGCACAACCCAGAAGAAAGGGACTGGACTGCAGATTCTTCAGGAACACTAATTAGCAGGTAAGGTCTAATTACTTCTTTTAGTAGTGTTTCATAAAGGAAAGAGTGAATTTTGTTAATGTTATAGAGAAAAAAACAACAGGTTTTAGCAATCAGTTGGATGTGTGTGGAGAAGGAGAGGGAGGAGTCAAAGATGACCCCAAGGTTGTGGGCTGAGGAAACAGGAAATATAAAAAATATTTATCTACTGTCATACGCCCCCCAGCCCTCCGCCTAGGGGTCAGAGGGTTGGGGCTGCCATGATGTCCTTTATGCAGAAAATGACTATAGCTTTTACTCCCGCTGTGCCTTATGGGAGTGGCAGTTTTTAGTCCTCTGATAAAAGGATAGCCGTGAGTCGAGTGTTAGGCAAAAATTGAGAAGAAAATTTATTCCCCTTCCCAAACAGACTTAGTGCAGAACAAACAGTCCTCTTTACAGGAGCTTTGCTTGAAGGTTATTTACAGAAACAAAATAGCTGAATTTTCATACTCCTGGCTTCCAAAACGTGCAAGGTACTTTTCTCTACAATAAAGTAGTAAATCAAAACAGCTTCTTCTTTTTCCTCAAAGAAGAAGATTCCTTTCCTCTGCTTTATCTCAGCTCATTCACCCAAATCTTTAGCGAAGAGATTTAATGTCGTCTGCGAGACAGAGCGTACAATCCATCGGAATTTCTTCTGAGTCAGAAGAATTAAATTCCCATTGCATCTCCTCAACCTCAGGGCTTACTGAGCTTTGTTTCAAACTGTTACTGCTAGGCTGGGAATAACCTCTCTCTAAGAACTGGGGCGTTTCCCCTGGGTACAGTTCTAGATGGTGAGGTCTTGTAAGGTTTGTGGCTGTGGGGATTCTTCCCTGGCTCTCCCCTAGTTCTCTCCAGCTGCTAGGCAATGTTTTATACCTTTCTGCATTCAATTCCTGCCTAAAGCACTGCCCTAGCTCTTTAGTACAAGCTGAGCCTCTTGACTTCCCTGGTTTAGTGTTAGGTTCCCACCTGTATAGACCTTGAGACCTTTCTTCCGGCAGTGAGATCTGAAGGGCTCCCAACTCTCTCCGTCTAGGCAGGTTCCTATTAACTGGCTGTGCCTTCTCTCCTTCTGCTCGGTTAGTCTCACTTCCTGAACTACACAGAGTCTCCCACCTTCTGAAGTCTCTGAGCCTCTCCACTTCTCTGAAGCTCTCCATGTGCCAGTCTCTCCTTCTTGGCCACTGCTTCCTTCTCTGCCACTCCTTCCACCTCTTTGCTCTCTGGCAGGCCTTCTGCTTCCCTCCTTCTCTGCCTCCTTCTCCTCTCTTTCTGGGGCTACTGAGCAGCGTTTATCTTTCTGCCCTCTGAAGCTTGGCTCGGCTTTTTTAAGCAGGTGAGAGTAATCAAACTCCAAGCTTGCTGCTACATCAGAGCTTGGGTGTGTCAGCTCAACTGCTCCCTCTCTCTGCTTGCTTCTCTTGTGCAGACCCTGAGCTGTGTGTGTTGGCTGACTGTCATTTTTAAAGGTAAAATCCACCTTTCTTTCTACTTCCATAGGCTCTGCCTGTGCTTCTGTATTACATATCCCCCCCTTAAGATATTACAGGCTGGCAAACACACACTTGCACAGCTCGTAATACGTGATAGCGCATCGGCATTAAGATGTAATCTTCCTGGTCTGTGTTGCACTGTAAAATTGAAAGCTTGCAACGCTAAGTGCCAGCGAGTCAATCGAGAGTTATGGTTCTTCATATGGCTCAACCACTTCAAGGGTGCGTGGTCTGTAATTAATAAAAACATACGCCCAGTGAGGTAAAATCGGAGAGCCTCTATTGCCCACTTAATCGCCAGACACTCTTTCTCTATTGTAGAGTAGTTCTGTTCAGATTTGGACAACTTTCGGCTGAGATACGTAATGGGGTGCTCGGTGCCCTCAAACTCTTGTGCTAAGACCACTCCTAATCCGGTCTCTGAAGCGTCCGTTTGGAGAACGAAGGGTCGCCCAAAGTCTACGCCGCGTAGCACTGGGGCCTTGCATAGCTTCCCCTTCAACTGTATAAATGTCTTCTCAGCTTCCGGGGTCCATTTTACGTTATTCGGAGCGTTTTTCTTCAACATGTCCGTAAAGATGGTGCTCTCCTCCGCAAAGCGAGGGATGAACCGGCAATAATAGCCTATGAGGCCCAAGAAACTCCTTAGCTGTTTCTTATTCGTCGGTCTAGGGAAATTCTTTACGCTGTCCACTTTACTCAGTAAGGGCCTGACCATACCTTTTCCCACCATATGGCCAAGGTACTTCACTTCCTCGGCTGCAAATAGGCATTTTCCTGGATTTAGCATTAGCCCGGCGCGTCTCATGGCTCTTAGGACTGCTTCCACCCTGGGCAAATGTTGTGCCCAGCTGGTGCTATGTATAATGATGTCGTCCTTGTACGCTACTGCGTACTCCTGGTGGGGCCATAAAACCTGGTCCATTAGCCTCTGGCAGGTTGCCGCCTTTCCATGTAAGCCGAAAGGCATCCTACGAAACTGATATAGACCCATTGGTGTACTAAAGGCAGTTTTAGGTCTTGATTCTCGGGTCAATGGTATCTGCCAGTAGCCTTCTCGGGTCAACGGTATCTGCCAGTAGCCTTTGGTCATATCCAGCGTGGTTAGATACCGCGCTTGCCCCAGCTGATCACTAGCCTGAAGTTGATGCAAAAGCATAGGGTCTGTAAACGGGGGGGCTTGTTGTGAAAGTTCCATAATCTTGGCAAGGACATGAATTTACTTGACTTGCAAAGGATTGTGGTTCTTGTAGTTCAATCACACAAAACTAGCCGTTTAACAAGAATAAGGAATTGTAGTTGCTCGAGTGTAAAGCAGAAAACAGATTTTATTTATGAGGTGTTATTCCCTCGCACAGATATGCTTGGTAACATCAACAGGATAATTTTCTTCAGGAGTTTTATTCAGGAAACAAAACAAATAAGGCAACTGAATTACTTATGCAACAACTTAGTAAAGACCTTGATGGAACAGAAAAGGTCTTTCTTCTAGCCCCTGCTAATAAACTTTCTTAGCAGTGCTGGAATGAAAAATAAACCCAAAAGGAAAATTCTCTTCATCAAAAAAACAGCTTTCTTCCTTTCACACAGAGAAGAAGCTTTTTTCCAAAGTCCCACATGCACTTGTGCCTTGCTCTAATCACAGGTGCTTAACCAGCTGCAAACCATTGCTGGCCCACTCTCCACGTGGCTCCAACTTTCCCCAAAGCTTTCTCTCAAAGAAACTTTTCTGGGAAGCTAAAAATCAGTACAGTTCCTTTTGGTGTTTGATCCTTATCTGAGGATTACATTAGAACAGCAGCTTAGAAAGGAAACAATCCATACATTCAACTTCCTCATCTGATATTTCCCCTTGCTCTTGAAATATCATAGGATCACTTTCATACACTGGCTCAGAGGATTTCTCTAACTGATCTCTACCAGGACAGAAACTGTTTCCCTGCTGTCTTCCTTGTGCAAAGCTAGGGAACAGATCAGAGTTCATACCTGAGATCACGTTGTCATTAGGTTTCCTCTCTGAGTATTTTGGCCAGTAGGTAGCAAAGCTTCTGTGCCCAGCTCTCCAGTCAGAATCTCTGGACTTCAGGTCCCTTTTCCCATACCTCCTTAAATAGGTATTAGAGCTCCTTCTTTCTGTAGATGCAGCCGTCTCCTTTACAGGTGCTGTCCGGGGGTTCCTGGCTGTATATCTCCAAGCCTCTGGCTTCCTCCAGTCCAATGAAGAATGCTTGCCCCAAGAATCTCTCCCAGCATATGTACTGCCTTGGGCTCCTTTCTTAGACCTTCTAGACGTCTTGCTGTTCTTCCTTCTGTTCACGATCAGTCTCTCCTTCTCCAGCTCCCGTTGCTGTCCTTGCCACCATTGCTCTCCTTGCTTTCCTTGCTGTCTGTATGATGAATTTCTTCTAGCTTTAAAGTGCCTAGATGGCCGCTCCACCATAGCACACTGCAGGTGTTCTGAATTAAGCCCTGCCCTAGGAGATGTGTGATTAGGAATTACATCATTGCTTCTCTGATTAGGCACACGTTTCCCTACTTCAGCTCTCCTAGAGGCTTTCTGTAAACCAGTGCATCCTGGGTCTGGTAGTCTTTTAGGTAAACACTCTGTTTTAGTGCTTTTACCAGCCAGCACAGGTTGCTTATTCAGAGCCAATTCACCTCTTGTATTATTTCTTCCTGAACTATGATAAGCTTCCTTATCACAGGTCCCATCTGGTTTTGGTATGAGGATGATGGGGCTACACCAGGGACTTTTTGACTCTTCAATAACACCTATGTTGAGCATTTCCTGTACCTGGGCTATCACTTCCTTCTTTCTGGCCTCGGGCAACCGGTAAGGCCGTTGCCTCACCACCTTCCCAGGTGGGGTTATAATCTTGTTAGCCACCAGATTGGTTTCTCCAGGTACAGGTGTCAGGACATCGGCAAACCGTGCCAGTAACCTGGCTAACTCATGCCTCTGCTGCCAGGACAACTCTGTACTTATTCTGGGCTCCGGGTTCTCTTTCCAATCCGCAAGTTGAGGTCCTAAATCGTCCTCCACTTTTTCTTCGGAGGTGGCAGTCAGGCCTATCACTTCGTTCCTGCCAGTGGACCCAAAGCCGTCAGCTCCCCGAGCTGTAGGGGTCAACAGGGGCACCTCTTCAAGGAGGGGAACCCGACTCTTTCGCAAATGAGTTGAGCCACCCTGTCACCCATCTTCACTTTAAAGTCCTCAACCCCAAAATTAAAAAGTAATACTTTGACTACCCCTCTGTAGTCGGGGTCTATCACGCCTGTGCCCACCTCTATAAAATACTTGGAGGCCAAGCCCAAATGTGGTGCTATTCGACCATAACAGCCCGTAGGCAGTTGCATTTGTAGGCCGGTGTCTATCAAGGCTTTCCCTTGTTTTGGGACCACTTCCTCTACTGCGCTGAACAAATCATACCCTGCAGCGGCGGGTGAGTCTCTCTGTGGGCTCTGCGCCTTCTCAGACACCTTGCAGAATTTTAGACTAAACTTTGGTTTTACCGGTGGTTCAATTTTCAAGTGCTCCTTTGAACTCCGACCCGTATTCTTAGGCCTCTCGAATAAGGGCCGGGGAACTACTGTTACCATGGCCTCTACACGTGGGCCATACCCCTGTTCTATTTCTCTTTTGGTCTTATCGAACAAGGCATCCCTTAAATCCTCAAGTGTGGGACACTCATCTAGTGCCTCATCTGCCGGTTCCTTTATCTCCCCTAGGGGTTCATCTATCCCTTCTGGGGGTTCCTTCTCTTCCTCTGGAGGTTCAGCTTTTGCCTTTGAGGTTCCTGCCTGGAATCTAGTGGAGACCATACCTGTCTTCATGTGTAGGCCCTTCTCCGTCCCTCTGCGAAACTGGGGCCAGTCCCTACCCAGTACAATATCGTGGGGTAACTTAGGGACTACTGCCACTAGCACCTCCTTCCTTGTACCTAACCCTTTTACTGAAAGTTTGTATAGAGGGTAAAAGGAAGACGCTCCGTGTATACAACGGATCTTAACTCTGCCTTCTGGTTGACTCGGTGCTGACCCACTGCGGGCTTCTATGGTCTGCCAGAGTTTTCTCAAAACCATACTTTGGTCTGCACCCGAGTCAAGCAAGGCACTGGCTAAAACACCCTGAACCTCCACATTCAGAAGAAAACCTTCTTGTGCGTGTTTACCATTAGCAATTATCAGTGCTGTACGCATCATACAATCTTTTTTTCATATGACCTGCTTTACCACACTTATAACATTTTCCTCATTCCCATTTACTTTCTCTCCCTGGCAGACAATTGGTTACATGTTTCACATTTGGTTTCAACTCCTTTTCTGATTTTTCAAAGTTTGCCTCTCCCAATACACTTAGAGCGCCCCCTTTTGGTTTACTAACCAACTCGGCCTCGAGATACCATTCCGTAAGGAGGGCGGCCTCTGCTGTGGTCTGGCAACCTTGCAAAATCAAAAAAGCACGTATTTCTTTAGGAACTGCTTCCATGTATTGTTCCAACACAATAGCATCAATTACTGATTCAAGGGTTTTTCCTTCAGGAGCGAGCCACTTCCAGGCTAAGCTCCGTACCCTTTGTACCAAAGCCTTAGGTGTTTCATTTGGCTTTAGCTTAGTAGCTCTCAACATTCTTCTATAGACCATAGGTGTCAAACCCAACCTATCTCGAATAGCTTTCTTGAGCTCCTCATAGCTCGTCGCAAGAGCAGCGGGCATGGCTTTATAGGCTGCTAAGGCCTCTCCCGTTAAGGACGTCGCAAGCCTAACTGCCCATTGTTCTGGCGGCCACTTCACATTAAGGGCAACTCTTTCTTACGCCTCGATAAAGTCGTCTATATCATCGTTAACTGTAAGTTATCCAAAAGCTAAAGTCTCACAGTGCTGTGGTCCTACCACATAGGTATGCGTGGGTCTTGCTTGTCCTTCCGCCTTCTGGCTGGCAATCAAAGCCTGGACCAAGTCCACAATCGATTTTTGTTGGGCCTGGAGTGTTGCAGCAGCCTGTTCCTGGGCGTGCTGAGACATCTCCCGCTGTTTTTCGAATTGGGAGGCCATCCAACGGAACATCTCCTGTGGATCCATCTCTTGTGCTTTCTTCTGCAGAGAAACAAAAGAAAGAAAAGGCCCACCAAGTGCGGCACTACCACTGTGTTTTCAGACTGTCTAGCTTAGGTGCTGGTTATGAGCTCTCTTTTCACCGGAATCCCCTACACCCACGCCCAAATACCGTTTACCTGAGCATAGTGTAGATTCAGGCCTTGAAAAGGGGCCTTTTTGCTGGTCTCCGGTCCCTCTGGCTGATACTGCCAGCGATCTCCCACTCTGCTCCTCAGCACACAGCTTTGCAGCCTTGGTTGCTTCCGTTGAAAACCTTTGGTGTATCTCCTGGAGTTTTTCCACTTGTATCCTCTTATATATTCGTAAGTTCTACACAAAAATCCTGCCAACTACGCCACTTGACATACGCCCCCCAGCCCTTCGCCTAGGGGTCAGAGGGTTGGGGCTGCCATGATGTCCTTTATGCAGAAAATGACTATAGCTTTTACTCCCGCTATGCCTTATGGGAGTGGTAGTTTTTAGTCCTCTGATAAAAGGATAGCCGTGAGTCGAGTGTTAGGCAAAAATTGACAAGAAAATTTATTCCCCTTCCCAAACAGACTTAGTGCAGAACAAACAGTCCTCTTTACAGGAGCTTTGCTTGAAGGTTATTTACAGAAACAAAATAGCTGTATTTTCATACTCCTGGCTTCCAAAATGTGCAAGGTACTTTTCTCTACAATAAAGTAGTAAATCAAAACAGCTTCTTCTTTTTCCTCAAAGAAGAAGATTCCTTTCCTCTGCTTTATCTCAGCTCATTCACCCAAATCTTTAGCGAAGAGATTTAATGTCATTTGCGAGACAGAGCATACAATCCATTGGAATTTCTTCTGAGTCAGCAGAATTAAATTCCCATTGCATCTCCTCAACCTCAGGGCTTACTGAGCTTTGTTTCAAACTGTTACTGCTAGGCTGGGAGTAACCTCTCTCTAAGAACTGGGGCGTTTCCCCTGCGTACAGTTCTAGATGGTGAGGTCTTGTAAGGTTTGTGGCTGTGGGGATTCTTCCCTGGCTCTCCCCTAGTTCTCTCCAGCTGCTAGGCAATGCTTTATACCTTTCTGCATTCAATTCCTGCCTAAAGCACTGCCCTAGCTCTTTAGTACAAGCTGAGCCTCTTGACTTCCCTGGGTTAGCGTTAGGTTCCCACCTGTATAGACCTTGAGACCTTTCCTCCGGCAGTGAGATCTGAAGGGCTCCCAACTCTCTCCGTCTAGGCAGGTTCCTAGTAACTGGCTGTGCCTTCTCTCCTTCTGCTCGGTTAGTCTCACTTCCTGAACTACAACCAGGTTCTTCACAGAGCCTCTCCACTTCTCTGAAGCTCTCCATGTGCCAGTCTCTCCTTCTTGGCCACTGCTTCCTTCTCTGCCACTCCTTCCACCTCTTTGCTCTCTGGCAGGCCTTCTGCTTCCCTCCTTCTCTGCCTCCTTCTCCTCTCTTTCTGGGGCTACTGAGCAGCGTTTATCTTTCTGCCCTCTGAAGCTTGGCTCGGCTTTTTTAAGCAGGTGAGAGTAATCAAACTCCAAGCTTGCTGCTATGTCAGAGCTTGGGTGTGTCAGCTCAACTGCTCCCTCTCTCTGCTTGCTTCTCTTGTGCAGACCCTGAGCTGTGTGTGTTGGCTGACTGTCATTTTTAAAGGTAAAATCCACCTTTCTTTCTACTTCCATAGGCTCTGCCTGTGCTTCTGTATTACACCACAGAGATAGAGAAAGGAGGAAAGGGGTAGGAGGGTTTAAGGGAAAAATAAGGAGTTTGGTTTTGGCCATGTTCAATTTCAAACGGCGTTGAGTCATCCAGGTAGCGATGTCAGAAAGTCAGGTAGAGATTTGGGCCTGGAGAGTCTGAGAAATATCAGGTGTAGAGAGATAGATTTGAAAGTCATCAGCATAAAAATGGTACTAAAAGCCATGGGAGAAGATGAGAGCACCAAGGGACTGGGTATAGCAAGAGAAAAGGAGAGGTCCCAGAATAAACCCTTGGGGTACACCAACTGAGAGTGGGATAGCAGTAGAGGAGGAACCACCAGGAAAAACACTGAAAAAGTGATGGGAGAGATAAGAAGAGAACCAGGTCAATTGGCTGTGCCATTAGGCAGCTGACATAAATTCTAATAATTATATGTTGAAATTGCTGTTTCAGGTCAAATTGCGTTTTGGGGAGGCCTCAAGAAGTTTGTTGAGGACCAAGTCTCAGAGGCTTCCTAAGGTTAAGCTCTGGAAAACTTCCAAAAGTTCATCAGCACATCCTTGGAGCTGTGACGCCTGTTGTCTAGAGACAGGGAAGTATTCCTCTTCCTGGACAGGGTGGTTTCACAGAAAGGCCTAGCCCTTTTGGGGGGCCTGTTGGTCTGAGTATGCCTTCATGGGTTCAGACTCCGACAAAGCTCGTTCTGCATAACAAAGAAAAGCAGGTTCATTCCAAGATGGAGGCAGTTGGTGATAGTCATTAGAAATTCACCTCAGAGTGGGCCCAGATCACATCAGAATGAAGGGACCTGGAAATCATGCAAATTGGCATGTGTCATGCCTATCTCGGATGCCTTCATCGTCTCCCTGGGAGGTTCTCTCGTAAAAAGAGAGTAGTGGAGTCCACCTTGGAAAAGCTGCTTTGGCTATAGGCAATTGTCCCAGTACCCCTGACCAAATACAGGGTAAGCAAGTATTCCATCCATTCTGTCATCCCCAAAAAGAATGGTTCCTTCTGCCTGATCATTGACCTCAAGGGGGTCAAACTTTGTCTGTAAGTGTCCCATTTCAGGATGAAGACCTTTGCGGTCAACAGCAGAGATGTTCCTCTCCATACAAAGATTTGACTTGTCCAGGCCATGGTATTTTCAATAGCATCATATGTATACGAAACTTGAACAGTAAAATAGATAGACAGGAAGAAAACTGATGCCTTTGAATTATGGTGCTGGCGATGAATACTATGTATATCATGGACTGCCCAAAGAACAAACCAGTCAATACTAGAGGAGATCAAATCTATGCTTTCCTTAGAAGATCAGATGATAAGATTTCGACTTTGATACTTTGGACACATCATGAGAAGAGAGAGATCGTTGGAGAAAGACATAATACTTGGCAAGGTAGAGGGTCAGCGTAAAAGAGGAAGGCCGGCAATGAGATGGATTGATACAATAACAGCAGCTATGGGTGCCACTCTATCAACACTGAGACATCTGACTGAAGACCGAACACCATTTAGGTCAATTATCCAGAGGGTCACCATGAGTTGACACTGACTCAATGGCAGATAACAACAATAACATTATATCTTCCTTCAGCCGTCTCTTTTTTCAGGAGCGACCAGAACTGCACAAAATATTCAAGATGTAGTTGCACCATGGAGTGACAAAGAAGCATTATAATATATTTTATTTATTTATTTAACAGGTTTTCTATACCGCTTTATCCTGTGGTCAAAGTGGCTTACATTGTAACAGGATAATCAACTTGGAGAATACATTTAACATTAACTTAACTTAGTATATGTAGGGATACATTGTTAACATTTAGGTAGTCATGGGAGGGGGGTTAAAATGAGTAGGGGGAGCAATATCTTTGGCTTTTTTCTCCATTCCGTCCCTTATGATTCCTAGCATTCTATTTACTTTCTTGGCCATTGCTGTGGACTGAGTAGAGGATTTCAATGTACTAGCCACAATGACGCCTAGATCCTTTTCCTGGATGGTAATTCCTAATGTGGGACCTTGCATCGTGTAACTGTAGTTTTGATTGTTCTTTCACAAGTGCATAACTTTGAACTTGTCCGCATTAAATTTCATTTGCCATTTGGACTCGGCCTTTGGACTGATGATGCTTAAGGCAGCGGTTTCTTACTGCCCTATAATTAGCTTGGTACTTCCTATCTGTCTGGAGTGGCCTACCAGGATGACAAGGAAGGATAAATTTTACTTACCTGATAATTTCCTTTCCTGGAATCCTGCTAGAACAGTCAGGAAGAACACGGCTAATTTAGTCAGCCATATAGTTATTTTAATTTTTTTGCTAGCTGTGGGTGTCTCTTACGGGCTTCTTTGTCTTTTCCTAGCAGGATCATGCTCTTTCCCTGGGTAATTTTGGTTGTTGGGTTGCTTTTTCTAGTAGTCTGTTTATTGCTTGATACTTCTACTGAGAAGAACTTCCAGCCTTAGGTCTCCTTATACCAGTGATGATGTCACTGGAAAATTCTGGGTCTTTTCTGTCTCCAACATCTGCTGGTAGGGGAAAATTACCCATCTGTCTGGACTGGTCTAGCAGGACTTCAGGAAAGTAAATGTTCGGGTAAGTAAAATTTATCTTCCGAATACAATTTTGCATGTGGAAAACTGCAAAATTTTATTCCTTGTGAATGCAAAAAACTTTGCAAATGGTGCGCAATATGCTAAAACCCCAAATAGTGAGCGTGATCACAAATGACACACATGCTATTGTGTGTTAGCAGTAAAAACACTGTTTGCAGAGTCTTACCTATGGGTTTCAGAAAGGATTTATGTTCCTTATATCAGTGGTTATCCCAGCAGAGGTTCTCATGGATAAAATCTTTACTAATCAAACACAGTGTGTAACGTAGAAGAGAACTGCCTGTCAAAGCTTGTGATCTATGGCAGGCTTATAAATTTAGTACAATTCAAAAAAATAGTCAGGGATAGATACAAAAAAGAAGTGCTTTTTTGGTGAATGAAGACATGCCTCTGAAAACGCAAAGTAGACAAGAATACGAAGTATCTCAAAGTGTATTGTTTCTTAAACCTTGTCTTTTGAGTTAATAATAAATTCCGATCCTTTTTTGTTCCTTTCAGTCGCTCATCCAGAATGATGTTGATCTGCGAGACACACGAAAGCATTGTGATAAAGGCAACCTGAGAGTGAAGCCCCGATTGGGAACCGCAGTTTTCTGGTACAATTACCTGTCCAATGGGAAAGGTATCCCTGTCTCCAGAATTCTTATCATTTTAGTGTGGAAAGACAATGTTAGTAGTGGAAAGTTTGAAAAGAAGCTAATATGTTTTAGGGTTATTTGACCCTAGAGGAAATGTTGTACAGTTTTTTCTGAGAAATATAATCTGGCAGTTATTTGTGGAACCTGAAGAGCTCCCAAGGAGAAGAAGAGATAAGAAGTTATTAGCCTTTTTTGTCTCTTCACATTTTTCACCCTCCATTTTAAAACTGCTGTTCTGAAACAGCATGCCAGTTTGAGAGCTGGCAGCTACCTCCCCTTTGAGGCAGGATCCACCATAAGAACATAAGATATGCTATACTGGGTCAGACTAAGGTTCATCAAGCCAGTATCCTTTTTCCAGTAGTGGCCAATCTAGGTCACAAGTACCTAGCAGTTTCTCTAAAAAACACAGGTTCCACAATGCTTGTACTGGGGCAAGCAGTGGATTTCCTGGGTCCCCTTTAATAATGGTTTATGGACCTTTCCTCCAGGAACTTGTCCAAACCCTTTTTAAATCCAGCTACACTAACAGCTTTTACTACATCCTCAGGTAACAAATTCCAGAGTTTGATTAAACGCTGAGTGAAAAAATAATTTTCTCTTATTAGTCTTAAATAGGTTACACTGTAGCTTCATTGCATGTCCTCTAGTCTTCTTATGTTTTGATGGGGTAAACAGTCGATCTACATTTACCAGTTCCACTCCATTCATTAATTTATAGATCTCTATCATATCTCCCCTCAGCGATCTCTTTTCCAGGTTGAAGAGCCCTAACCTTTTTAGCCTCTCCTCATCGATGTATCCTTCCATCCCCTTTACCATTTTGGTAGCTTTTCTCTGTACCTTTTCTAGTAAAGCTATATCCTTTTTAAGATATGACGACCAGAATTGCACACAATATTCAAGGTGCGGGCGCACCATGGAACGATACAGAGGCATTATAATATCCATTGATTTATTCTCCATTTCATGATAGTAACACCTGTCTTTCTTCCCCAGGCCTGCATACACCACCTTTGCAATGCATTCAGGTGCAACCAGCAGCATAGATCGAGTGTCATATGCCATATAACAAGTGCTAAGGCCAGAGTTGGGGGCTGACCTCATTGTTAGCCTTCCTTAAGCTGTTGCTCTGGATGACTTGCTTATCATCCTTCCATGTATGTGTCTCAAATCTGACTGATTTGTAGAGCAGAAACAAACAATACAAAAAGGATTCCCTTTCTAGCATCTGTTTTCTTTAATAAAATATATAAAATATAAAATAAATGTTCTTTTACCGTTGCTTGCTATTCTTTTTGTCCAAATTTTGTGGGGTAATTTCATAACAGTGCACCTAAATAATTTTTTAAAAGCACCTCTTTTATTCAGACAATATAGGTTTCTATATTCCTTTATAAAATTAGAGCTTTATGATGACCCCGGTAGCACATAGATTCTCGTACACAAATTTATACCTGTTCGAAAAATGTACCGTATTTCCCAGATTATAAGTCATGGTTTTTTACATCAGAAACATATGGCGCGACCTATATAATGGAGCAACTTATTTAATAAATTTACACGGTGGACCATGCCCCTCGAAACAGATAGAATACTTGCAACTGCGCAGTGGATGGACTTTCTCCCTGGGCTTCCTGCTCTACACCCAATGTTTGCAAGCAGACCCTCTGATCAGCAGACTGGTACGTACTTGGACTATACTGGCAAATAGCATACCAACTAGCATGCAAAATAGCATAGTGAACAAATTTCAGTTACAACACAAATGTTATCTTTAACCCCACAGAAAATGGTAACACCAAAGGCACGGAACTCATACACCGTGGAATTCAAATTGAAAGTTATTCATTATGCAGAAGAACATGGTAACAGAGCTGCCGAATGAACTTTTGGGATAAATGAGAAATTAGTTAGAGAGTAGAGAAAGATGCAGGGAAAACTAACCTTGATGAAACACAGCAAGAAGGCAAATCGTGGCTGCAAAGCATGGTGGCATGAATTAGAAGCACGTCTGCTTCAGTTTGTCATAGAGCGGAGGGCCCAGAACCGTGGACTGTCCATTGTGCAGTTGCAATTCAAAGCAGTTCATATCACCAGGGAAATGAATATCGAGAGATTCAAGGCTAGTCATCCGTGGTGCTACCGATTTATGATAAGAAACAAATTAAGCATTAGACAAAGAACAACCATGTGTCAGCAGCTCCCCACTGATTTCTTGGATAAAGTATGGAATTTCAGGAAATTCGTAAACAAAGAAATCAACACATACACAATGACACTGGACTTCATAATCAACATGGACAAGGTTCCCTTAACCTTCGACATCCGATTAGGGAGAACGGTCAGTCAAAAGGGGGTTAGAACAATAAATATTAGAACCACCGGACAGAAAAGACACACTTTATAGTGGTGCTGGCCTGCTGTGCAAGTGGAAAGAAGCTGCCACCTATGATTATATTGAAAAGGAAGACAACGCCACGTGAAGCTCTACCAACCAATGTTGTTGTGGATGTGAATGAGAAGGATGGATGAGAACATGATGCTGAAATGGCTGCAGTGCTGCTTTAGTAAGTGGCCGGATGGATTTTTCAAGAGACAGAAATCACATCTTGGATAGCATGAGAGCCCATTTCACTGAAGACATAAAGAAGAAAATAAAATCTCTGAACACTGTCCCGGTTATTATATCTGGTGGTATGACAAAAATGCTTCAACCGCTTGACATTTCCGTCAACAGAAGATTCAAAGCTGTGTTGTGTCGCCTATGGGAAAACTGGATGTGCCACCAAAAACACAGTTTCACGGCTACCAGCCGTATGTGCCATGCCACTTTTGCAGAAGTTACCGGGTAGGTTGCGACAGCATGGTGGGGGGGGGGGGGGATGTGAGCGATAAAATAATCAAATCAGGTTTTATGAAGGACGAAATTCTAAAGAACCCTGATAACAGTGAAGATGAAGACGAAGAAGACAATAACGAACACGAACTGACACTTGAAATTGCAGAACTATTTCACAGTGACACCGAAGATGAGGACTTCAACGGCTGAGAGTGATACAGAACAAATCTGATGTGGAATGAGTATTATTTTAAAGTGAAAGTGAAATAGAATAAATCCGGTTTTAAGAAACAGCAATGTTGTCTTGCGCTTTATTTTTTGTACTGGCGACTTATACTAGTATTTTACATGTAAAAACGCCAGATTGTGCCACTGCAACTTATACACAGGGGCGACTTATAATCTGGGGAAAACTGTAAATTTGTGCATGGGGACTATGAGGGTCATTATATAGTAGGTTGCCTATTTTTAGCCTGTTACAGTCAATTTAGAAGCTCGCTTTGTGATTTGGATGTTTGAAAATGAGCAGATGTGAAAATCACAAAGAATATAAGGACATAACAAATGCCATACTGGATGAGACCAAAGGTTCATCAAGCCCAGTATCCTGTTCCCAACAGTGGCCAATCCAGGCCACAAATACCTGTCAGGTTCCCAAAAGGTAAACAGATTTCATGCTGCTTGTTCCAAACCCATTTTAGAAAGCCTAAAGGTATACATATAGGTATGATCAAGTTCAAATGGGCTGTGAGCATGCTTGGGGGCGTGGCAGAAGCAGGTCCATAAGGATATACGTGCACGCACTATTTTCAGCCAGCACTACATGTTTGCTATTGCCATCACGGACATCCATGGCTATTTCTACTCTAGGGCACGAACAGGATTTGGAAAAATGCTTTCAGAAATATAACAGTACAATGAAAATGGAAATGCCCATTCACTCCATCGATACTTTTCACTCTCTCAGAAATAACCGCCAGGATCCAAGATGGTGGAGGAGTGAGACGCCGAGGTGCTGTGCTTGACGCTGGCTCCTACACTTACCTTCAATGGGGAGAAAGAGAAAGCAACGTCCTCAGAAACTCCCGGAGGCCTTACCCCCGATGAATTGGTTGGTGCAGACGTCTATTGCCGGCTATTGCATGACCTCTGGCGCTATGGCTTCGGCGGATCCCCTGAGTGTTTCAGTGGATCTGAGCTTGGATGGGGTGGTGTTAAGCCCCGAGCAGGTTCCCCCAGCTCAGCCCGGAAACCGCCTCGGGATGGTGCAGCAAGGTAGAGCTTCTCCAGGTGGTGGGGAGTTACTTGCTGTTGGGAGTTCACCCGGGAAGATGCAGTTACCGGTGATGGTGGTTGGAGTAGATATCGGTGCTGCAGAGGAAGATATGCTGGTCTCTTCTTTGTGTGGGGTTGACTGGCGTGTGGAACACTCGACTCCCGGTTCCACTAGTATTCCGGCGTTCTGGTTTCCTGAGCAGGTTGAGAAGCCTGTACAAGTAACTTTAGATAGCTTGTGGGAAGCTATCTCAGCGCTACAGAAATCCCTACTGCCTTTATTTGGGGGGTTTTCTCAGGAATTGGCTGAAGTTTAAGCTCGGTGTGTATCGACGACTACGGAGGCAGCAGCACAGTTGGTGAGGATTACTCAACTTGAGACAAGAGTGGAGGGCCTGGAGTCTCTTGGAACTGTTGGTGTTCAAGATCGGTTGGTTCAGGCGAGGAAGATGGAATATTTGGACAATCAATTTTGTAGGAATAATCTTAGATTCCTGAACTTTCCTAGATCTCCTCTGATAGATTCCTTGGACTTGGTCCGTAAGTTTTTTAGGGAAGTTCTTATGATGCCTGCGGAGTCGCTGCCTCCAATAGTAAGAGCCCAGTATGTATCTATTTCGGGGGTGGAGGCCGGCGATCAGTTGGGGCAACCCGCGGTAGCTGACCTCCCTCAAATGGATCTGTCTAATCTTTTGGAGAGCTCACTGGAGGTGGTCACTGGCAGGGCTACTTTATTTTATTTTATTTAATATTTCTTATATACCGCGCTATTTATCATCAGTGCAGTTCACAGTGTAACAATAAAACACATAGGTCAGATGACTGCCCTTCGTTTACAGATAACAGGGAGATAAAATGGAGGTAAACAGGGGAACTAATTACAATCATTAGAATACCTGATATGATTTATGTTAGCTTTGTACATTCATATGGATAGGTATGGGGTTAAGAGGGTAAGTATGGGAGGGTGGGAGGTAAGTCTGGAAGCTTAAAGTGAGTGATAAAAAGATGTTGTTTGAGGGCCTTTCTGAATTGTTTAAGGCCCTTAATTGCTCTAATGGTTTATTGGTTAATTTTGCCTTCGAGTCGGATCGGAACACCATCCTTAAATTATATTTTCGGAGAATGTCAAATGCTCTGTTTTTGGGCTCCAAAATATCAATATTTCCTGATTTAGCAAGGGAAACACAGAAAAGGCATAGAGCATTTCTGGCACTGCACCAGCGGATGCTCGCCTTGGGCGCGCAATATAAATTAAGGTACCCTTGTAAGTGTGTTGTTAGTTATCAATCAAAACAATATCTGTTTTTTGAGCCCAAGCAACTTTTGCTTTTTCTTAGCAGTAGGGAGGGGGTAGGGTCTGAGCAGCTTACCACACCAGCTGCCATATAACTTTAACTACGCTCGCTCTTTAATGTTATCATTGTGTTTTCACTTTAGCAGGTGATTTAGTATGAAGTTTCTTTTTTCTTGGATCATATTGTGGGTTTATTGTGGACTATGCCAGTTGTTGATTTACCTTAGGGTAGTCCTTTTTAGATTGCTCTGGATTTTTTTTTGTTTCTTTGTTCTCTATTCTGATTCAGATTTTTTTTCTGGATTGTATTTGTATAAAATGATAAAGAATAAAAAAAAAAAAAAAAAAAAGAAAGAACTGCCAGTATATAAGACATGCATGTCTCCAGGCACCTGTGCAGCAACACGTTCCCATTTACAAAATGGCAGGCCTGGACATACAAGAGGGAGAGATCCAACACTACATTCTGTGATACGGCAGCGTGCACAACTATGTCCCCTGTTTATTTATTTATTTATTTTAATTTCTTATATACCGCACTCTTTGACATCAGCGCGGTTCACAGAGAACACAACAAAACCAGAACAACAGGCTGTTCGGTGTTACATATAACAGGAGGGACTGTTCTGTGGGTACACATATACTTCACATTCAGGTTTCTGCAATGCAAAGACTTCCTGCACGTGGCTAGCATATAACTCTGTGCATGCCTGTTTTTGCTGTTATGCAGCAGACACGTGTATCTTTCAAGGTGATGAAAGGCTAATTTTACAAGGCTCTTACACTGCTGCCCCTCCCACTACATATCTACTACTACAACTGCCACTATTATCAATCACTGGGAGGGAGGAGTGGTCTAGTGGTTAGGACAAGGTACTTCAGGCCGGAGGGCTGGGGGTTCAAGTCCAACCTGGGGACAGCAATCTCAGGCCAGAGGGACTGGGATTTCTAGTCCTATAGGCACTCCTTGTGGTCTTGGGCAAGCCACTTAACCCTCCATTGCCCATGTTCCCTGTAAGTATTAACGTATGTGTCACATCGATGCTGCTTCCCCCTTAGATAGCTGCCAACACGGATTCAGAGAATATCATGGGGTAGAGACACTACTCACTGGTCTTTTCAATGAAATCATCACTGGAATTGACAACATCCGTCAAGGTTTTGTGCTCATATTTCTAGACATTGCCGCGGCGTTCGACTCCGTGAGTCACGAAATTCTCCTTGGAAGACTGAAGGAGAAGGAGTCTGCAACAGTGCACTAGGACGGTGCAAATCTTACCTTGACGACAGATGGCAATATGTGAAATCGGGATCAGAAGAGTCAACACATTTCCATCAAAAGCAAGGAGTACCCCAGGGCTCATCGTTATCCTCATTACTTTTCAATATCTACATGCAGCCCATCTGCAATATCATAAGATCATTCAACGTGAATTGTTTGATATATGCAGATGATATCCTATTATACATGCCCTTCTCCACAACTCACATGGACCTGACCCCTCTCACAGACTGCTTCAACGCAGTTTCAACTTGGCTCCAGACACAGAACCTTCGCATCCAACATAAAAAACGGAGGTGCTATTCATCACCAGAGACACCTACTTTACCCCCCCATCCCACGTCAGTGTCAATGAAGCTGATTTGCAAACCAAAGATGCAATAAAATATTTGGGAGTTACTTTGGATCAACATCTTAACATGAAAAGCCACATAAGCAACATAGTCAAAGCCGTCTACTTCAAAATACGCTCTCTCAAGCACCTACGCTCCCTTTTGGACCCAGATGACTTCCGAACCATATATCAAGCGTTGATCCTGCCGCACTTTGATTTTGCAAATGCCATCTTACAAGGTCTCCCCCAATCCACATTAACCCCCTTACAGTTGGCCATGAACGCCGCAGCTAGGATCCTTTACGGAGCATCCAGATACGACCACGTGACCCCCATTCTCAAACAGCTGCACTGGCTACCAATCAATGGGAGAATCACCTTCAAAACCCTTCTATTAGCTTTCAAGGCAATCAAAGGTATTTCAGCCTCCTCACTCACTCATCTTATCCACTTTGTCCCTCCCAACAGATCCAGAAGATCAACAGCTGTAAACTTGCTTGCAATACCAAAGGCTTCGACAAAGTACAACATGACAACCACAAACAGGGCTTTCAGCTTTTACGTACCCAAATGCTGGAATGCTCTACCCCCTGACATTAGGGCCATAGCCAACCTATATCAGTTCAGGAAGGCTCTCAAAACCCACCTGTTCCTCCAACACTTACCTGACAGCAATTGATCCTAGATATACCTTTCAGGAAATGACCCAATTTAGTTAGAAATACCTACATGCATTATCTGACTTTTATCTATCCTTCCAGTGTAAATAGATTATGTATATAGTTAACCCTGTTTTCCAAGTTTATACTCCTGTTCGATGTAAACCTGACATCTTGTTGTTATGGTCGTTAAGTTATAATGTAAACCGCACTGATGCTAAATAGCGCGGTATATAAGAAATTGTAATAAATAAAAATAAAATAAATAAATAAATATCCCCTCGTGTTAAATGTATCCCCCTATTGACCGCCTTGACCCAGTGAAAAGCAGGATATAAATACAGCTAAATAAATAAATCACTTATATAGCACTGTACAGACAAATGATGTCGAATAGCGCAGTATAAAAGAGACTGCAAATAAATAAATAAAATAAATAAATAAATGCAAAAAAGACAGTCCCTGCTCATCAGAGCTTACAATCTAATCAAGGCAGACAATATAATAGCTGATATCAAGGGTACAACTAGGGAAGGGAAAGGAGACACATAAGAGAACAAGAGATCAGGACGTGAGCTTTTAGCATGGATTTGAAAAGGGGCAGAGATGAAGCCTGGCACACAGACTCAGGTATAAGGAGCAGCAATGTTTTGACTTGGTTCCATTTTGCAGTCAGACGTTCTTTCTAAAATGTGCCTTCATGTATCTATGAATTAATAACACAAATCCAACAGAAATAGCTAGAAAGAAGCAGGGCTGGTGCAAGGAGATGATACGCTCTAGGTGAACTTTATTCCTTGCACTCCCACCCCCCATTGCGCTCCTCTCTGGGACCTGCAGCGGCAGCAATGGTCGCAAACAACCCCACAGCACTTAATTTACAATCTCAGCACTACAGGGCTGTTTGCTTCCTCTCCCTCAGACAACCTGATGCCAACTTCCTGTTTGCAAACAGGAAGTCAACATCAGGCATTGGAGGGGGCGGAAGCAAACAGTCCCACGGTGCCAAAGTTGTAAGGTAAGCACTGCGGGGCTGTTTGCGGTCATTGCCACCACTGCTTGTTCCAAGAGGAGTGAGGTAGTGGTTGCCCCTGGAGGGCTGGTGCTCTAGACGACCACCTAATTTGCCTAATGGTAGTGCCAGCCCTGGATTGAAGCCACAGACATTTATGCCTGATGAGGAGCAGACGTAAATGTTAGCTTATAAAGTATGCATGTATGTGCATATTTTATGAAAAAAGTATATTAATCTCGTCTCCATACATGCTCCACCCAAACTCCTCCCATGAGCTGTTTTAAACATGAGGTAATTTTATCAAAGGCCATTTTACATATATATGAGTATACTGGTGCATGCATGCAAAAAGTCCTTTATAAAATGACCTTGTAACATGCAATATTTTATAAAATATACAAGCGCATTGCATTTCTGTCCCTGCTTCACCCAGACTATCCTCCTGGGAATGCCTGAATGCAGATCATTTTTTTATGCAATTTTCAAATCATTACACAAGAGAACAACTTGTTACAGAAAAGGAAAATCATACAGACCAAAATAGGGGAGGAGGCAACCCTCCAACCCAAACTACCCAAAAGAATCAGATATAAGAAACTTATTCCACTAGTCTACCACTATTTTAGGAAGTGCCAGACATAAACAAAGGAAAAAATCCTAAGGAAAAAGAACACGTACTGGTATGACAATCCAACTATATGAAATCATAGTTTTCAAGGGGGATCTATCAAGGATTCACAGATTCAGAAGGTGTACTAATACTTTTACTAAAAACAAACTGAGTTAAATGAGAGGGATCAAAAAAGTATAATTAACACCCTGATATTTTGTCAAGCATTTACATGGATAATGCAAGAAAAATAAACCCCCCAATTGCAAAACCTTAGGACACAGCAGCAAAAACTGCTGTCTGCATTTCTGAGTGGCCTTAGAGACATCTGGAAACATACGGATATGAGCTCCCATAAACAATTCATCTCTAGCCTTAAAATGCAGCCTCATTAACTAGTCCTGATCAGGTTCCAAAGCTAGCGTTAGCAAAAGTGTTGATTGCTGAATGGCCTCAGGATTGGAGGTCTCCAAAGCCTGTCAGGTCCAAAGAATCAAAGGATGTTTTTTGAAGTGAAGATGAAGAAAGGCCTTTACACTTTGCAGCGGGCACATAGAAAACCCTAGCAAGGGGAGGAATTGATTCTGATGGTATCTTTAACACAGAAGTGAAATGTGATGCAAAAGCTCCTTCGGGGGAATAGTAGGTACCCTTGGAAAATTAAGGAGACGCGAATTCCTTTTCCTTACTGAGGTTTCCAACGACTCAATCTTCAAATGAATATTTGAAATATCTTTAGTCACAGTACCTGATACAGCGGTGATATCCTCCACTTTCGCCTCTAACTGAGACACTCTAGTTGTTACTGCAGTCATTGTTTGCTTCTGTTGCTCCAGAGCCTGAGCATAACACAGAAAACAAGGATTGAAAAGAAGCAAACTGGGAGAGAAACGATAACTCTAATGCCTGTAATCCACTCCACAAAGTATCAAGCGTAACTGTCTGCTTCTGCAACGTGGGTTTCAAATTCTGATTATCAGAGACCAAATGTTGAACACCACCAGCCTGATCTCCATCAGAAGGTCGTGGTACACTCTCCGCTCTGGAATCCTTGGCCCCGCGCTCAACAGCAAGATCCGCGGCTTCCAAAGAGGCTGCCGTGGCACTTTCTCCCTTCACCGGCATTCCAGTCGAGTCCCCCAGCATACAAACAAAGTCGACCAAAGATGTATCCATGTTGGGAATGGATGGCCTCGCTGGAGCAGACCCCAGATACACTCCTCAAAGGCTCCCAAACTCTGGCTTTCCACTTACAGGGCATACTGACTCAGGTAATGAACAATTTAACGCCAAAAGAGAGCCATCGGGAGCTGGGTTAGCACGCATCTGCCATCTTGGCTCCTCCCCGCAGATCATTTAAAAGTAGGCACCATATTTCTCCAGAGACAAGCAGGGATGATGCAGGCACACACCCTAGATGATGTCTCCATGGCACATGGTGCGTAGCTCTCCTCTAGCTCAGAGAAGCAACCTACAGAGTGTGGCTGCGTATCCCCAATGCTTTCAGTGCATCCAGTTTTACACATGCATACAGCTGCTCAGTTTTAAAATAGCCATTTTCTGCATGTAAATTATGCGGGGCTGGCTCAACTGCTAGGCAGGCCAGGTAATTGCTTAGGACAGAAGCTTGGGGGCAGCAAAGAGAAGTCAGTGTTAAAGCAAATGAATAGGGTCTGATAACTAGCCACTTAACCCTCCATAGCCCATGTTCCCTGTAAAATAGTTATCTCCAAGTTATAATGCCCTGTTCAATGTAATTTCAGTTTGTTCAATGTAAACCGCACTGATGCAGAATAGCGCGGTATATAAGAGAATGTAAATAAATAAAAAAAATAACTACACCAACTCAAAGAACCGTCAGTACATACTTTTGCATTTTTACAGGATCATTTTAGGAGTGTTGGCATTGAGGTGATCATAATTGTTATGCTTAATTATCAAAATCTTGGGGAGGGGAGGAACCTAGGGGCCTAAAAGTTAATTGAAAGAACACAAGGGTGGAAGTTTGCCTAAGGTACCTAGTACATTTGCGCCGGCCTTGGAAGTATGCTTTACAAGCAGAAAATGTTGTATAAAATGACTCCCTTGCTGTTTCTTTGTTCAGGTTGGGTCGGAGAAGTGGATGAATACTCATTGCACGGAGGTTGCCTGGTCACTAAAGGGGTAAAATGGATTGCTAACAACTGGATCAATGTAGACCCCAGTAAAGAGCGTCAGATTCAGTTTCAGCAGGAGATGGCTCACTATGCTGGAGAAGACAGTGAAGCACAGACAGATTGGACTGTAGACAAATCATACAAAGACGTGCATGTGGATTTATAAGGTTAGAGACCTGCTGGACATTGAGACACTGACTCAGCAACACTGTGAGTACCTTGTGTCAATCAGCTGCTAAACGCCTGGAATGTCCTCTCCTCTTCCTATGACCTATAGTTTCAAACTCTTGTAGCCTCTGCATCTACATTAACACTGGTGATCAGCTTAACAGACGGGCCTGATGATGAATTGTAGCAAGATTCACATGGAGACAGAGCTGCTCACTTGTGTTTTTAGCTATTTAGCACACTAAAGAATATAAAGTACAAGAGAAAGGATACTACTTTTTGTTTGATTGTTTAGTTTTATATTTTGCCCGTTGATAGGATAATGCTCAAGACAGATCACAGAATTAATGCAAATAATGGATACTAAGCATTTTTATTCTACAAAGCCAGGGATCCTAGTGTTGGTTTTCATCATTTTCAGTGCAGGGGCTGTGCAATAAGGGGTCTGTCTCACTTTCTGAGAAAATGCCCTCAGGTCAGAGACTTCTATTTTTACACACTCCTTTATTTACGTTATCATTTCACTCCCTATTATAAGCGTCTAGAGGAGCAGTACAGTGCCAGCCTTGTGGTCCTACACAACAGCTGCGATTAAACCAAGAGACACACTTCACAGTCTAGTCTTCAGCCATGAATGAGGCTGCTGGGACCTAGGTCTGTCATGCAGCCATCCTACGCATTGCAGGGTGAGCTGAAAGTAGGAACCTCTAACTTACGTTACTGCATAATAAAGTCATGGAGAAAAAACTAAACTTGAAGACAAAAACCAGAGAGGTGACAACTAAAGTGATTTGTTGATTCCAAATGCAATTCGTCATATGTATAAATTGCAGCTTATGTCTTAGCTATTTATGGTAGGCACAGGTGAGAAGGAAATAAGGTAACTGAAGATTTCTGCATCTACACCTAAGGCTCCAAGTTTTCTTCAGCACCATCAGTGGCACATCTTTGCAGACCTATTTATCATGAGGTTTATGCTGTCTGGATTTATGATCTGAGATTGTACAATGTTTAACAATATCTCAGCCATAAAATGCTGAGGGAGTATACATGAGAGATTAATGTTGTGAACAACTCTTCATGAGCAAAAATATAAAAATTAGTAGTAAAGGAAGAAAAAAACCCTTTATCTTCAGTGATCTGAACTAGTCCAATTGAAAAAGCAAGCACTCGTACACAGGGCTTCTTAATGAACATCTTTCTGCCATTGGTAGTTTGTGTAGCCAAAGCCATTGAGGATCCGTTGTTTCAGGAGTCTGTATTCTTAAAGCACTGCTCTCTTTTCCTGTGTTGCATTTATAATGTAGAAACCTTTATAAGAAAGTATTTTTCTTTTAAAATGTATATTTCCCTTTTTAAGCTGAGCCCTAGAATGCTTTGTTTAAGATGCATACTTTGACTGCACAAGCCATCTAGGTAACTCGGTTTTCCTTATTTTATAACTGATAGTTTGGTGATCTCTACCAAAAGATGAGTTAAAGTGCTTGTTTCTGAACTGGCCTCAGGAACCACCATCAGATGAAAATGGCAATGAATTAAAAATGGCAGTATTTTGAAGGAACATAGGCACGAGTGGAACAACCTTAAAAGCAGTATGCAATTTGGAAGAACACTTGCATTCTTGAAAAAGAAAAGCAAGAATCAAGAAATACCTGGGCCAGAAGAACTGAATCCTATAAAATATTCTTAGGGTTTAATTCCTATTTATAAATGAGGGAGGGAAAGAGAACCCTCCCACAACCAAGTCAGACTAGTGGCAGCACAGTTAGCAGGCACCAGCGAATCCTTCCCTACCAACTTGTTCTCTCTTTACTGTTCTGTTTGTTGACAGATAGCTGGACAATATTAGCAGAGGTATGTTTTCCTCTGAAGTATCCATTCAAGCTGCTACGATTGCTTCAGCCAGAGCAGGACATCTCCCTGTTTAAATACTGCATTGTCTGAATCAAGGAAAATGGCAGGGAGTAATTTCTGGTGGATAAACATTTAAGAAGAAAACATATTACAGTCTTCTATGTGTCATTAAAAATGTGCAGCAAATTATTGTAAAAGTATTTCAAGGCAAAATGAGCTATTAAACTGTACATGTTCTCTGATCATCTTTGAAGTTGTTACCAGGCCTTTGAGTGCTGAGTGACTACCGATATTTGAGAGATTTATAGATCATACCAATTTATTTTGCAGAAGGCTGGATAAAAGCCCCACATGCTCTGTGTTCACACACCTTCCGTTAGACACTTTTGCAAACCCATTTTTGTGCATTGCTGATATATTTTAATTCCATTTGCAAGATAATGTAGGCAGTCCTACTACGTCTGCATCTATCCCTGTGATGAATCAGGATGGCTTTGATGTTTCTTCTTCCTTCTTCTATAAACTGTTACAGGAATGAAGCCAAAGAACACTGTATTTGTATAGGCACTGGAGATTTAAATATATATATATATATATACACACACATACAGTATGTATAAGTAGAATAATCACTACTGTTCTGTATCCTACTAAGGAGGCATTTTGACTTTAAGCCACTGAGTTTGAAGAAAACAGCAGACCTGTGCCCACACTTGGCACACTCACACAGAGCTGATGTAAAACTATTTTTATTCTGTTTGGCATGGATGGGCCATATGGTCTTTTTCTATTGTCATGTTCTAAGTTTTGTGTTAATCAGATCGTTAAAGAGACGTACGAGATGCTACAGTACGTATTAGAAGGGAAAGATTTGAATGAAGGATTTTGTTTTATTCCATGTCTGTGTGGGCAGAGATCTCTATATGGCCCTGCACATCCAAGTGCCTTTCTCTGTGCGGGCTTTTTTTAATGAGTTTGAACTTTCTGTAAAGAAGACAAAATAGAGACATTAAGGAGACAGTAAAAGCAACCATATGACTTGTATGCCTAGTAGGTAAGAAAACAGAATCATTACACCAGAGTTTGATTTCTTGTTTCTTCACTGCATGTGGTTTTTACATATAAATGGTTTATGTCTTGTATTTATCCTGAAGCATATGCTATGCAAAATTTGTAAAGCTGGTGAATGTTTGACCTGGAGGTTTGTGTCATAGAAATGTTACAACTCTAATCACAGTCCAGTAATAAGTAGTTTCTTCTTCATGAATGAGAAAGGAATCTCCTGTTGATAATGACCTACAAGTTTTCAGCAGCTTGCTTTAAGTTTATTTTGGTGTCCATTCATGTAATATAACACCAGTCCTTGACACATAAATGAGCCTGCATATGATGCAGGTGAAACCTGCACTTTATGGAGTTGGGGTGTTTGCCTTTCTTGTCTTATTTTTTTGGGGGGGATTGAATGGGTTGTTGTTTTTTTAGATTTAATTAAAGCAGTACTAACATGTAGTGGACACTTGCACAGTAGCCAGCAAATACAGCAAGCTGATATTCACCAGTTAAAGAATACCAGTCATTCAAAGACAGAACTGGTTATGTTTGCCTTTAACCAAAGCTATCCAGTTAACTTCAGGACAGCAGTTTTCCTGACCAGACTTAACAGGTTATCTTTAAGCGGATATTGGTGAATATTGATGCTATCTGGTCAAAAGATAATTACAGCCAATAGCATGTTTGTGATCCCGCCTTCTTTTAACTGGTTATTGTTTATGCACAGACATTGAACTACCCAAAGGACAACCAGTCACTGGGGTAGGAGACTTAAAAGTGAAGATCCAACCATTTTACTCCTAGAGTTAACCAAATCCTTTTGATATTTCTTGGGAAGGTGGGAGAAATTCTAGGCCCTGTTTCAGGTTAGAGGTGTTACTGTGGTTGCAAACTAGATTCGAAATACAGAATGGTACTTTCAGTTCAATGCATGTTTGCTTATGTTTACATATAGGAAGTTTTGAGGAAAAGCAAGAATGCACGCTTTATGTAAATCCATGTTTCACACCTTCTTCCATTCTTTTGACCTTAGCATTTATAAACTAGGAGCATAGTGGTTAGAGCAGTGGCCTGGTGACCAAGGTTCAATTACTGTTGACACTCCTTGTGGCCTTGGACAAGTCACTTTACCCTCATTGCCTCAGCAGCACACATTGTATTTTTTGTACTTTAAATATAGGAATGAAGTTTTTTGTTTTTAAGATTCACAGCAATACTTTGTTTATAAGAGAGCACACTATTTATATATTTAGTTAAAGAACAGAACTAGCAAGAGTGGAACAGAGAGCAAAGGATGCTTGTAGATTTATCCTCACAAATCTGAAGCAGCCTTAATGGCCCTTTCTGCTCTCCAGGAGTATGTATCGGACATGCATGCATGCATTCTTTACAAATGTCTACCTTCTCTTTTGTTGCGATATTTGCATCAACTGCACTCAATTATTTATTTATTGTATTGTATTGTTATAGAGAGAAATAACACTATTTGTTAAAACAAATAAAGCTTTAAAAAATATTTGACTCCACGTTTAATTCACTATTTTAAAGTGTTTCCTTACCCCATGACATAGCTGTTGATGATGATGGTCTTTGAACTGGCGAAAATACATCAGTTGGTAAACACAGAGTAGAACAGAAATTATTTTTTATAAAATGGATAAAAATAATTAGGCCATCCTGATTTTAAAAGCTGCACGTCCGTTGGGTAGTAGTTGCAGTAGAGATGGACCAAAATGTACATCATAAACTTTATCCAAACTTTGAGTTTATTATGTCCTGGTCACAGGTGCCATAAATAAGAATTCAAGAAACCCAGCTATTCTTTGCTACCTTCTCTGACACTACTTAACAAACTTCTCTCCACTCAAAGCAGGCATGTGAGTTCCCCAGAGACTAATGTACTTTTTAACTGGGGTGGAGGAGTGGCCTAGTGGTTGGGGCAAGGTACAGGCCGGAAGGTCGGGGGTTCAAATCCCACTAGAGGACAGCAACCTTGGGCCAGAAGGACTGGGGTTTCTAGTCCCACAGGTGCTCCTTGTGGTCTTGGGCAAGCCACTTAACCCTCCATAGCCCATGTTCCCTGTAAAATAGTTATCTCCAAGTTATAATGCCCTGTTCAATGTAATTTCAGTTTGTTCAATGTAAACTGCACTGATGCAGAATAGCGCGGTATATAATGTAAATAAATAAATAACTCTGGAGGAAAGAGGTGGAATGTGGAAATTTGGAAAATATTAAGTATAAATGGAGATTTCATTCTAAAAGCACTTTTTATACATTGCTCCTGCTTTCCTGCAGATACTAAGGGGTATGTTTACTAAGCAGCGGTCCTGGTTTCTGTATATCGGAGCCGCGGCCCCATTGAAGCCAACGGGGTCACGGCTCTGATATCGCACGGAAGCCGCTACCGCTGCTTAGTAAACATACCCCTAAGTCCACAGATAAGAACATAAGAAATGCCTTACTAGGTCAGACCACTACTACTACTATTTAGCACTTATATAGCGCCACGCACGCAGCACTGTACAAACATACAAGAGACAGTCCCTGCTCGTTAGAGCTTACAATCTAGTCGAGACAATACAAAACAATAGTCGAATTGGTGCAAAGCACAATATGGTCTTTACAACTCAGTCATGAAAATTGACAGGAGTCAGGTTAAGATAAGGGATGGAAGTCAGGATCTGAAAGCGACTGTGAAGAGGTGGGTCTTCAACCTGGACTTGCGAAGAGGGCCAGAGAGGGTGCCTGGCGCATAGAGAGAGGTAGGCTGTTCGACGCGTGAGGAGCAGCAAGGTGAAAGGAGCGAAGTCGGGAGTCAGCGGTGCGAGTGAAGGGCCTAGAAAGTAGTTTGTTAGCGGAGCGAAGTTGCCGAGAGGGGATGTAGGGACAGATAAGAGATGAGAGGTATTGAGGGTCCATCAAGCCCAGTATCCTGTTTCCAAGTGACCAATCCAGGCCACAAGTACCTGGCAGGATCTCAAAGAGGCACACAGGTTCCACAATGCTTGTCTCGGGACAAGAGGTGGATTTCCTGGGTCCTCTTTAATAATGGTTTCTGGACTTTTTCTCCAGGAACTTGTCCAAACCTTTTTTAAACCCAGCTACACTAACAACTTTAACTACACCCTCCAGTAACAAATTCCAGAGTTTGATTATGCGTTGAGTAAAAAAATATTTTCTCCAGGACCAAGCAGGAAGTCAGTCCTCACTTATGGGTGACATCGGCGCCGATGGAGACCCCGTGCGGAGCATTTCCCCAGCTTTCTATGAAAGTCTTTGGGAATACTACACGCATGCGCGGTCCCCTTCCCCCCTAAAGGTGCCATCTTGCCCAGTCTCTCTTTTTCCGTGGAGCCCTTCAGACGTTCGTCCTAGTCACCCGGGAAAGTTGACGTTTTTTCGAAGATTTCTTCGCTTTTTTCTCCGAGTTCGATGCCGGTTCCCCTTCCTGCCGGGTTCGGTACAACAGTATCGAGCCTGTTCTCTATTTTTCGGTTTCTGCCCTTCGTGGCTGGTGTTTGCGCCCTTTTTTCTGTTTTGCCCTGGAAGGCCGGTCTTTTGACCTCGCGGGGGCCCTTTTTTCCCCGATGGCTTCCAGTGGTTTCAAGAAGTGTGATCGGTGCAAGAAACTAATGTCTCTCACCGACACACACGAATGCTGCCTTCGGTGCCTCGGCCCAGATCATGATACCATGATCTGTGGCCCGTGTGGCAAAATGTCCACAAAGGCACTTCGAAGCCGTCAGCTCCAGAAGGAAAGGATTTTTTCTGATTCTGCCTCCGGCCGGGCCCGGACCTTGTCCGAGGCCTCGACGTCTCGGGAGTCTGATCCCGAGCATCGCCGGGGTTCCTTGGACAGGGGGTCCGCCGACCGGGAACGCAAGAGGAAGAAACGGCTCACGAGGGCGTCGTCGGAAGAGGTCCCTGGTTCCTCGAGAGCCAAGTCTCAGACCCCCGACCGCCATCCCAGGCCTTTGGAGCAGGAGAAGCCATACAAAGTACCTTGTGTAGAGCCGGAGACCATCGGACACGTAAGTCCTGTAGTCCTCGTGGACTCTCCTCCGAGGGAGCCGCTGCCGGGGCCCGAGTCGGTGGCTGCTGAGTCTCCTGAGCTTGGACTCAGGCTGACAGCCTTGGAGTGCAGATTGTCTGCCTTCATGGAGCAGCAGCGGGTACTGATGGCCAGCCTCGCTGGTGCATCGGCCCCGACCACCGGGACATCGACGTCGAAGTCGACCCCGGAGACCGAGCCGATACTCGAGACCATGAAGGCTCGAAGTCGTCCTCGGTCAAGGTCTCCCTCGACCTCCCGCTCGGAACCGAGGGTCTCGACGCTGGTGCCTTCGGCGTCAGGGCGGGTGCCACCTCGACCCGCGCGGTCGGAGCCCCTCAACTCCTCTTCGGATGAGTCAGCCTGGGAGATGGAGGATGAGGAGTCCCCCGATACCTTCCGGACTCGGTGCGTCCCGTCGGACTCACCGCAGTCCGAGCCCCGGAGTAGGTCCCCTCCGGAGGACACCCGGTTCTCGGAATTCGTGCGGGACATGGCCAAGGCCTTGGCGATTCCCGCGGACCCCGAGGAGGAGCCTCGAGGCCCTTCAGTATGACTCTCCTCCGAAGGAGGCCTTTACTGTGCCGGTTCCTCCGATGCTGGAACAGCTCCTCTTCCTGATGTGGAAGGCACTGGCCTCGGCGCCGGTCTTGAGCAAGCAAGTCGATTCCATTTATCGACTCCGTAAGAGCCCTGGCTTCCAAAAGAAGCAGCTGCCGCACCATTCCATGGTGGTGGAATCGGCCATGCATCGACTGAAGAGCCAGAAGATGCATTCTGCGGTGCCCCCCGGTAGGGAGGCCCGGAACCTGGATGCTTTTTCGGCAGAAAGTGCTTCCAGGGCTCGATGCTTGCTTGCCGTGTCCAGTCATACCAGCTGTACATGGGCATGTTCCTCCGAGACCTGCCTTCTCTGGGGAACCTTTGCAGAGGTTCCAGTCTTTGTCTTCAGGAATCCGGGACTGTTCCAAATTCATGTCCCGAGCGGCCTATGATGGCTTCGAGGCTTCGGCTCGTGTGGCGGTTGCCGGCATCGTGGCCCGACGTGTAAACGGGGGTGCTGGTCGTGAAAGTCCACAGTCTTAGCAAAGGCAAAATATTATTATGACTTGCAAAGGATTGTGGGGGTTGTAGTTCATTCGTACCAGAATCAGCCGTTCACAAAAATAATGAGTTGTGATGCTCGAGTGTAAGCAAAGAAAAACAAATTTTATTCATGGGGTTAATTCTCCCACACAGATTTACTTGGTAACACAAAAGGACACTTGCTTCAAGTATTGTACTCCGGAAAAACAAAACATGTTATAAGGTAACTGAACTTCTTAAGCAATAAATCAATAAAGACCTTGATGGGAAACAGAAAAGGTCTTTTTGATGGCTCCTGCTAATGACCTTCTTAGCAGTGCTCCAAAAAGCAAAAGCAAAAACAAACCCAAAAGTAGAAAAACTGTTCTTTATCAAGGATAACTTTCTTCTATTCACACACACAAGGAAGAAGTTTCCTTCTAGAGCTCACGTGCACTTGTGCCTGGCTCAATTACAAATAATTAGCCAGCTGCAAACCCCTTTGCTGGTTCACTCTCTCTACGTGGCTCAATCCTACCCTAAAGCTTTCTTGCAGAGACTTTTCTGGGTAGATAAAAGAACAAGTTACAGTTCCTTTTGGTGGTTGTTGTATTAGTGAGAAACTACTTTAAAACAGCAGCCTAGACAGAGAGCAGTCCATGTATTCCAACTGATCATTTGATATATCTCCTTCTTCCTCAAATATCATGGAATCAATATCATGGTCTGGCTCAGAGGAATTCCTTAATGGAACATTCTCAGGATAATACTTGTTTCCCTGCTGTCTTCCAGATGAAGAGCTAGGGCATACATCAAAGTTCATACCTGAGCTACCCTTGCTGTTAGGTTTCCTCTCCTGGTATCCTGGCCATTAAGTAGTCCAGCTTTTATGTCCAGCCTACCAATCAAGATCCCTGGACACTGGGTCTCTCTTCACATACCTTCTTGCACCGGTCTTAGGGCCCCTTCCAAATGCAGCCGTCTCCCTCAAAGGTGCCGTTTTGGAATTCCTGGCTCTGTAACCCCAATCCTCTGGCTTCCTCCAGTCCAATAGAGTATGCTTGCCTCTGGAATCACTCCTAACACACGTACTGCTGGGGGCTCCTTCTTTAGACCTCCAAGATGTCTTTCTCTTCTTCCTTCTACGTTGCTTCTGCTGTTGTAGTCCTCTCTCTTCTTTCTCCCTGTTCCCACCGTGCTGCCTGTTCTGTCTCTGTGTAGAATATCCTTTACTTTTAAAGTGCTTAAAGGGACATTCCACCCTAGCACAGCCCAGGTGTGCTGAATCAAGCCCTGCCCTTGGAGATGAGTGATTGGGGATTACCTCATAGCTCTCCTGATTGAACACACGTTTCCCCACTTCAGCTCTTCTAGAGGCTGTTTGAAACCTGGTGCATTCTGGGACTGGTAGTCTTTTATGAAAACATTCTGTTTTAGTATTTCTACCAGCAAAGACAGGTTGCTTGTTCAGAGCCAATTCACCTCTTTTATAGCTCCCTCCTGAACTATGATAAGCTTCCTTATCACAGACGCCAGGCATGGCTGCAGTCATCGGACCTCGAGCCTTGGTTACAGAACAAGTTGGTCGATGTCCCTTGCCGAAGTGAGAACCCTTTTGGCAAACCCATGGCCGAGAAGGCGGCTGAGCTCGAAACCGAGCACCTGACCAGCACTAGGCTGTCCAGAAAGACTTCTGCCCCTTCTCACAAAAAGAAGGGCTTGGGTAAAAAGTCCTTCTACCCGAGAAAGGTGTCTGCCTACAAACCTTTCCCTCAATACCAGGTCTCCCCAGCTCCCCCTCAGGGACAGCAGGCCAAGGGGCAGGGACATGGGCCCCGTAGGCAGAAGACCCCCCAAGCCTCCGGCTCCTGCTCCTACCCAGCAGGGAGGGGTTTTTTGACTCCCAAGGCATAACCTCTCCGTCCCTGCTGTCCCATCCCTGCACAGGAGGTCGCTTAGCCCTGTTTGCTCATCAGTGGCCACCCATTACAGGGGATGCTTGGGTCTTAAGCATCATTCACCAAGGCTATATGCTTCATTTCCAACAGCTACCTCCTGTCTACTTTCCAGGAGAACCTCTGAGGCCTCTCCTGCACACCACCCTCCTTCTCCAAGAACTTCAAGGTCTGCTTCTGGACAAGGCGGTGGAGCCGGTACCTCCTCGCCTACAAGGGCACGGGTTCTACTCCAGGTATTTTCTGGTGCCAAAGAGAACAGGAGGCCTAAGGCCTATCCTAGACCTCAGAAACCTCAACAAGTTCTTGGAGAAAGAAGTTCAAGATGCTTACTCTTGGAACACTTCTGCCCTACCTCCAGCAGGGAGATTGGCTATGCTCCTTAGATCTAAAGGATGCGTACACTCACAGCCTCATTCATCCAGACCACAGAAAGTACCTCAGATTTGTGGTGGGAGGAAACCATTACCAGTACAGGGTTCTGCCTTTTGGCCTAACGTCCACCCCACGGGTCTTTACAAAGTGCCTAGCTGTGGTGGCAGCCTACTTGAGGACTCAAGGGATATTTGTCTTCCCCTATCTGGATGACTGGCTCATCCGGGGTCAGACCTACCAGGAGGCCACCTTCAGGATTGTCACACTCCTTCAAGGCCTAGGCTTTGTCATAAACTTTGCAAGTCCACTTTGCTCCCCTCCCAGAACCTCAAGTTCATAGGAGCACGGCTAGACTCTCTGCAAGCAAGGGCTTACTTGCCAGAGGACAGAGCTCAAAGGCTCATGGAGTTGGCATCCCGGTTTCTCAGTCTGCCGAGGGTTCCTGCCAGGCTCTGTCTGCAGCTCCTGGGACACATGGCATCGACTGTGCATGTGACCCCCAATGCCCACCTCCACATGAGGCCTGCACAGTGGTGCCTCAGAACTCAGTGAAAGCAGGCCACAGGGAGCATAGCAGACAAAGTAAGGATATCCAAACCTTTCCTGGATTCTCTTCAGTGGTGGCTACACCCCCCCAACTTGCTGCAGGGGGTGCCTTTTCAGGTAGCTGCCCCCACAGTGGTGTTGACAACCGATGCCTCCTTGCAGGGCTGGGGTGCACACTGTCAAGGGAGCTGCACCCAAGGCCTCTGGTCCCCATGGGAAGCCCTGCAACAGATCAACCTACTGGAACTGCGGGCTATTCGCTTGGCCCTCAAGGCTTTTTCTCACTCCTTGGCCCACCAGTCTCTTCTAGTTCAGACGGACAACCAAGTAGCCATGTTCTATGTGAACAAACAGGGCGGCACTGGCTCCAGGCCTCTATGCCTGGAAGCACAGGCCCTTTGCTCTTTTGCCCTCAGGCACCAGATGTTGCTGAGGGCTGTGTATCTTCCTGGCCAGGAAAACTTTCTGGCAGACCGCTTAAGCAGAACTCTGCAGCCCCATGAGTGGAAGCTGCACACTTTGGTGGTTCAACAGATTTTCCTAAAATTGGGACTTCCATCCATGGATCTCTTTGCCAGTCCCCTGAATCACCAACTGCCCAGGTTTTGTTCCAGGCAACCGCATCCCCTAAGGGTGGCGGCAGATGCCTTCCTGATTTCTTGGTCCCAGGGCCTGCTCTATGCATTTCCTCCCACGCCTCTTTTGGCCCAAACCTTGTTCAAGATTCTCAGGGACAAGGCCTCAGTACTTCTGGTTGCTCCCAGGTGGCCGAGGCAGCCCTGGTTCCCCCTGCTGCTTCAACTGGCAGTGGAGACTCCCATGCCTCTGGGATTCCAACCTGACCTTCTATCTCAGGATCAGGGTTCCCTTCTGCATCCCAATCTCAAATCTCTCAATCTGATGGCATGGAGGCTGCAAGGGTAGTCTTGGCTCCCTGGGGCCTACCTCAGGAAGTGGAAGAGGTGGTCTTGGCCTCTAGAAAGCAATCCACCAGGAAAACATATGCCCTAAAGTGGAGAAGGTTCTCCTTGTGGTGTCAGCAACGCAAGGAAAATCCTTTCACCTGCACTGTGCCAGTAGTGCTCCAGTACCTGCTGCACTTGTCCAATCAGGGCCTTAAGTCCAATTCGGTTCGGGTCCACCTCTGCTCTGGCAGCTCATCACTCTCTGGTGGAGGGACACTCTTTGTCAGTTCACTCCTTGGTGTCCAGATTTCTCAGAGGCTTACTATTGCTCAAGCCTCCTCTCCGTCCACCGGCCCCTGAGTTGAATGTGGTCTTGCAGCAACTTACTCGCCCACCTTTTGAACCAATGGCTATGTGTCCTTTACGCTTTCTATCCTGGAAGACTCTATTCCTAGTGGCCTTGACCTCGGCCAGGCGAGTGAGTGAACTTCAAGCCCTGGTCTGTGACAGGCTATACACTCACTTCTATAGGAATAGGGTAGTCTTTAGGACTCATCCTAAGTTCCTCCCCAAGGTTGTCTCCTCTTTCCATCTCAACCAGGAGGTGGTTCTTCCAACATTCTTCCCTAGGCCCCATGCCAGCCGGGCTGCGACAGTCCTGCATACCCTGGATTGTAGGAGGGCCTTATCCTTCTACCTTGAGCGTACGCAGGGGCATAGGAGGGCTACTCAGCTCTTCGTATCTTTTGACCCCAATAACTTGGGGGTACCTGTGTCCAAGCGTACCTTGTCCATCTGGGTGGCTGACTGTATCACCTGGGCTTACAGGGCAGCTGACCTTCCTTTGCAGGGTCGGGTCACGGCCCACCGTCAGGGCAATGGCTGCCTCAGTAGCTCATCTCCGCTCTGTACCGTTGGCAGACATCTGCAGGGCTGCAACTTGGTCCTCAAGCCAGACTTTTGCGGCCCATTACTGCCTGGAGAAGGAGTCCCGCAGGGACAGTGCTTTCGGTCAGACTGACTTCCTGCTTGGTCCTGGAGAAAGAGTAGTTACTCACCTGTAACAGGTGTTCTCCAGGAGCAGCAGGAATCAGTCCTCACAACCCTCCCTCCTCCCCTGGGAGTTGCAGTTGTACATAGTTTATTTTTTCATTTTTGTGTGCTGTTTTTTTAGCTATGTCATTTGACTGAGCAAGATGGCACCTTTAGGCGGGAAGGGGACTGCGCATGTGTGTAGTATTCCCAAAGGCTTTCATAGAAAGCTGGGGAAATGCTCCGCACGGGGGCTCCATCGGCGCCGATGTCACCCATAAGTGAGGACTGATTCCTGCTGCTCCTGGAGAACACCTGTTACAGGTGAGTAACTACTCTTTCTCTTATTAGTCTTAAGTAGGTTGCATTGTAGCTTCATTGTGTGTCCTCTAGTCTTTCTACTTTTTGATGGTGTAAACAACCAATCTCTGTTTACCTGTTCCGTTCCATTCCATTCATTAATTTATAGACCCCTATCATACCCCCCCCAGCCATCTCTTTTCCAAGTTGAAGAGCCCCAGCCTTTTAAGCCTCTCCTCATAGGAGTATCCTTCTATTCCCTTTAACAATTTTGTTGTTCATCCTTGTCCCTTTTCTAATTCAGCTATATCCTTTTTAAGATATGGCGACCAGAATTGCACACACTATTCAAAGTGCAGTTAAACCATGGAACGATGCAGAGGCATTATAATATCCCTTGTTTTATTCTCCATTCCTTTCCTTATGATTCCTGCCATTCTATTTGATTTCTTGTCTATCGCTGCACACTGGGACACTTAGTACATTATCTGTTTCAGTGAACCAGGATTCTGTTTTGCATGTGGAGGCCGATTCCATATAGGATGTCTTGCTGTTGCAGAGACATTTAAATTTGGCATGGGCGCAATTCCTACCCGATTCCAGAAACACAGGTTTAAATGTGCCTATGTTTCTGGCATAGGGATCATAGTCGTGTCTGACGTGGCATGTTCAACATGCTGAAGCAGGCCCGTGCACTTATCCAGCATGAGGCCCGTGCACGGATACAGGCATTGTCCATAGAGTAAAGCAGAGAAGCACGTCTCCATCAATAGTGGGAGATATGGGCAAACGGTGATCAGGTTTTCAACGTAGCCATGCTCACTGTATTCTGTAAAGTTAGCCGTCTCCAATTGTGCCGTCTCCGAGCTGGTCACGCCTTCACTGTAAAAACGTGCATCTCCTAAGCTGTTGTGCTCACTGACAGTAGTTTGCTGATGCATACAAGACATAGAAACTGATGATAAATACATGCTGATGCAAACTAGACCATATTCTAGTCCCTTACATGCACAGAACAGTGCTGGGTAATCCCAGCATACTCTAAAATAGAATAAGAGAAGGTAAATATGAACATGTATGGCAGAACATACTTTGCATCAAATGGCATCATAAAAAGGCTTCAATGAGGCCTGCATTGGTCGGCTCTACATCCAGCCTTAAAAACGCTCAGGATGGATCCTTATTGTGTACAAAAACTATCACTAACATAACAATTTCCCAAAGGATGCATACGATTGCTGAGCCACAAATGCATTCCCTGTGCTCGTCCCGCACTGATGAGTCACAAAACAAGGGCAGACCGTACCACCATAATGCTGCCTCGATCCAGGAATGAGGTAGATAGTAAAATGCCTATTGGAGCTGTCACGATGCTTCCCTTGCTCTTCTGGGGTTAGCAAAAATTGCATCACATCACATGCCCACAGTATGTTCCATGCACCTTACACAAATAGCCAAAATAAAAATGCAATTATTAAAACATGAAAAATAAAACATAAAATCAGCTAAAACTTTCAAAGTAAGCTAGAAACAATATTAACATTAAAACAAACAGCTCTTTTAAAAGCGTCAGTAAAACTCTCCTTATCCAACTGAATAGCCCTTAGAGCAGCGGTTCACAAACTGTGGATGGAGAGATACAGAAATAGGGCTGTCCCCCTCCCTCCGCAGCAGAAATCAGGACGGGACCTGCGCGTTCGTGAATGTATACAGCCCCGCTTTTTCCCCCTGAGCAGTCTTCTTGCTAGACTGGAAACGCATGCAGAGTACTGGGGGGGAGTGTGTGCTACTGCCCTCATGCTCTGCATAAGCGAGGGAAGTGGAAGCATGTTACGGCTGACATGCTACTGCTACAAAGCGTGCGCAGAGGCATGTCAGAGATGGCCGCTGCTCCTCGGAGCTTACAATCTAGTCAAGACAACTAGGAGGCTAGGCTATGGCCTAGGCCGGGGGTGGTGCGGAAAGCAGGGGAGCAACAGCAGCCTCGTCATTTAGGTGTAGGATTCGCAGCTCTAAAGACCCAAAGTTACTGCGTTTTGTCACTCCCCCGAACGTCGATTCCGAAGCAGAAACATCCGACGGCATCATTCAAGGTCCTAGTGTGTCCCAGCCGTCCTCTCAGGTGCCTGCGCTGATTTTATTTGTATTTTTTAAGAAAAAAAAACCGTTATTCTACATATGCTGTACCCTATATTCCATCTCTGTTACTTCGTTATCAAAGTGAATTCATTGAGCTCTTTAGCAGGACGGGCGAAAGAAAGAAATGAAAAGGGGAATTCAGGCAGCACCTCTGACTGCTCTTCCCTTCCCGCTCAGGACCCCGGCCCTAGTTGTCGCGCTTGCGCTCTTTGCTTTGTTGTGGTGCTGTCGCACTTCGGCCTGTCTCTCCGCGGTATCCGCACAGCTGCTGGCGGCTGCGTTCAGTTTAAGGGATGGGGAACGTGGCATTTTTCTCCGTTCGCTCGATAGCTGCTGTGTATTCGCAAAGCCTCTAGGTATGTTCCTCTTGATCGACTAAAAAGCAGTCTAGAAGTTTTCCTTTCCTCGTCTCCTATTCACTCGTGCATATTTTTGTGGAGATCAGTTTTCATGATGTTTGGATAAAGTTTGGTTGTATTAGGTTGTTTCAATGCACGGAAAGAGAAGGTTAATTAAAAAAGAAGCTACTTTTTATTAGATTAATACGTTTCTTGATTGCCATTTTATGTGCATGCTGAAGGCCTTTCAGCATGAGTTTCCTTTAGTAGCTGCCTTTGCATTTTAGTTGTTTTCTTAGTTATTACTAGAACCATATCTGCCAAATCATCACTATAATAAAAACTTAAAGGTACCCTGGTTTGCAGCTTTGATTTTTATGTTGGCAGGCTCTTGAGAGGGGACGACAGAGATACAAACTTCCTTGCCACTATGTCAATGGACTCTTTGCTCTTACTTGCCCCTATCACTGCCTTAGAGTTTGTAGGGGACTATCTTCTGTCAGGTAAGTCTGGAAAATCATTCATAGACTATATAAAATCAGCTTTATTCAGGTTGCCCTTTTGTATATGAAGTGCAATGTGTGTTTCCTATTCTCTCTGGCTTCCAAACACATCAAAGCCCACATGGGCCGCAGGGCAAGCAAAACTGCTATGAAGGTGAATGGCTCATACCACTCCAACTCTTCTCTGGCCTGCAACAGTAGGGAAGGGAGATAGACACAGTCTCCGCTTCTGTATGTACATGGTAGTTGTGCCTGCCTGTCATTTTGTTATGAGCTATATTTGTATAATCTATTTTATTATGCAGTGCTACTCCTAAAGTGTGATGTACTAATTTTCTTTTTAGTGCTTTATTGTAATTTTGACTTTTTTTCCATTTTAGCTGAAGGACCAAATCTTACTGTACATACTTTAAAACATGGGAGTAAGCATACAGTGGAGCACTCGCAGGACCTGTTCAGGAATTATCACATTCATGGCATTAAACGGCGTGGCTGTCTCCCTTTTGGAGATGAAGTGACTGTCTTGGCAGTATTTGGAGGTAAAGGTCTTGTCATCCTGCAGTTGGTCACCTTTGACGAGAAAGTGAAGTTCATTGAATTGTGTCAGTTCCAAGAGATGCATGACTGGATATGGGATCTTCAGTGGTTAAGGGATAGATCGGAGATGACCTCTTGCATTGCTTTAGCTCTGGGCCACAACTCAGTGGTACTTTATGACTTTATGATACAAAGGATACTTAAAGAAGTTCACTGTGAAGAAAAATGCATTTTGTATTCTGCTCATTTTGTTGGAGACCTTTGGAATGAATTGTCTTTGGTTGCTGGGACAGTCTTTAACCAACTTGTTATCTGGCATATGATTGGCCCTATCAATGATGAGGGAAGAATAAAGCCCACATGCAGGATCAGTGGCCATAGTGGTGTTATCTTTAGTATTTTCTATTTAGAAAGCAAAGGCATGCTGGCTTCAGCATCAGATGACAGAAGTCTTCGGGTGTGGAATGTTGGTGACCTGAAGGTGGCTGAAAATCCTGTCCAGTGTAGTCTTTTATTATACGGTCACCAGTCTCGAGTTTGGTCAGTTAAGTTACTCAATGACTGTATCATTAGCATTGGAGAAGATTCAGCCTGCATTGTATGGAATTACAGTGGGGATATTGTACATCATTTTAGAGGTCACAAAGGATGTAGTATAAGAGCAATGGCTGTGCATGAGACCAATGGTTGGGTAGTTACTGGTGGGGCTGATTTTGGTATCCGACTTTGGAAGATTCATGGAAATAAATCTAATGGATCTTGTCTTTCGCAGCTAAACTTCAGTACCGTCAATAGGCAAGGGACACCAAAAGCTGTAACACTAGTTGACACAAATTGCCTTCTAATAATGACAGATACTGGTGGCCTGTACACTTATGATTTGACTTGTAAACATTGGAAATTTGTTTTGGAGGACACCAGCTACCAGTCTTATAGTTTGCTTGAAGTGGTTAAATTAACTAATAACTGTGTGCTATGTGCTATTGGCAGTATAACAGGGCATATAAAACTATTTACTCTTTGCCACCCTGAGGAAGCCAGAGACTTAAGACTCTTCAAGGGAAAAGTCCATAATTTGACCTGGGTGTTGCCTCAAGGCCATATTTCAGATTTGTGCAATCTTTTAACTTCTGGCCCGGATGGATTAATGACCTGGTTGGAAATATTTTACTCTTTGGGACAGATCAAATTTGTTGCGCAAAAACATCAGTATCGTTTGCCATTGTGCAAACAGAGATGGCATAGTAGCATAGTGCTTTTACCCAAAGAGGGAATGATGGTTGTCGGCGACCGCAGAGGATCTTTATTGCTGTATCCATGTCTCACTGAGCAGAATGCTGTTACAATACAGGCGCCAGTGGAAGAGAGAGAGGGGACCTGTACAGAAAACAATTCTGCATGTCACAGTTTAGAATTTACAGACATATGTGACAAAAATTGTTCTTACCCAGTGCAGAAACTCCATGCAGAAGGTCCTACCTCTATTCTCTTTGGCATTCATGGAAAGCTGGGAGTGACATCGGTGAGCTATCATGATGGCCTACTGTACAGCACTGGGAGAGATGGCTGCTACTGTCAACTCAGTGTGGAAAATGGTCAGCTGAAAGTTCTGAGAAAACAGAAACCTTGTAAAGGAATGGACTGGATTGAGAAACTTTATTTCACTCCTGATAATGACTTGCTGGTGATGGGCTTCCATTCCACAAACTTTGTACTCTGGAGCATAAGAACAAATGAGAAGCTCCTCAGTGTTCCCTGTGGTGGAGGTCACAGGTCATGGAGCTATGACTGCTCTTTATTCACCAAGGTCTTTACTTACATCAAGTCTGGGGATATATTCATCTATCAAAACAGGCCTGATGACAAAAGTCAATCTGTCCTTAAAGAGTCTCTGCATGGCCGAGAGCTCACCTCTGTAAGGCATGTAGGGATAATACAGACCTCTGCTAATGAGGCTGTAAATATTTTGCTTACTGGTAGTGAAGACACAACTATGAATATTTTAGCTTTTCATGTGCCATCCAACACAGTATTTCAATTAACAACTATCAGTGATCACATATCGAGTGTAAGAGCCCTGGCTTTATTGAGAATCCGTAACAGGGAACTGGAGAATTCGACCATATCCACAGTTTTCTTTTCAGCTGGAGGCAGGGCAGAAATCAAATGCTACAGGTTACTCATCAGCTGTGAGCGCGGCACCAGTGATATCAGATGCCAGGTGATCCATGTGGCCTCTCATAGGCTAGATGAACACTGGGATCGTATGAAGAACAAGCATAAAGTCATCAAAATGGACCCAGAGACCAGGTATTGCTATGGATGTAAGAGGATATAATGTTGCTTGTAATGTGCTGGGATTTCTTACTAGCTATTATGTGCTAGTGTGGTACTGCCTCTCCTACCAGGCTAGCAGACGCACTGTTATAGAAGCCATGCTTGAAAATATATAAGAATGATAAGGCTCTGGAACAAGGAACAAAAAGTCAGTAAAACTAGCTAGACCTCTATTTCGATGATCAAAACTAATGAACACAGAGACCTTAAGTGCCAGCAAATTTAAGGAGATATTGGAGGCGAAGGAAGGCAAACAGGATGGACAAAGGTCTATAACGTTTTTTGTTAACCTGCTTTTCAAGGTACATGTCCATTGTGATAGTGGATGAAGGGCTGGATCTGGATTCAGGACAACTTGTTTCCTGCTTGTTCCTGGCTGCAGCTTGCAGTGATGGCTGTGTGAGGTGAGGCGTAGGAGAGACGGGGCACCATCACAATCTTTTACTGATCTCTTGCTGGATAAATATCAAGGAGTCATCAATTACATATTAACTTATCTATAACATAACAAAAAAGAAAATCATAGAAACTAGTTATGCAGTGTCTTTGTTTGATTCCCAGCTGTGATGTTTCAGGTTATTCCTGATGTCGGAGCGCTCCCAAAAGCTGCTTCTTATTGCAGAGTCTTTTCATCACCAACATTGTGTTCTCAAAGTGGAAACGTTCACACACGCTTTTACTGCGGGCAGCAGGTGAGTCCGTGTACAGAATTTCCATTAGCCTAGCTTTGAGATGTTAAAGATACAGCTCAGAGGTGATTTCAGTATATACCATTTCTTGGACACCAGCTCTTTGTAGAATTTAATGTAATTAAATACCTTTGGATGTTCTTCCCCATCTGTTTGATTTTCTCACCAGATACGTTTTAAATATTAGCTTGATTCCAGCGATTTATTGCTGAACCACCCTAGTAGCATAGGTAGAGCATGGTGCAAACAAGGACCATAAGATCTCTATTTATGAAGCCCAGTTTGCCTTCAGTCAGAGTGATCAGTTTCTTTGGCTCTGTTTGTGCCCTCTCCCTATTCAAGGCTCATCTGGAAACCATTTTTTTTCTGCCTAGTTTTTAACCTTTACCCTTAAGTATATGTTGGTGGTTGTTTTTCACTGCTATGTTTTGGATCGGGATTAGAACATGGATTATGTCACTATTACATGGAGTGCGAGTGAACCCTTCTCCTTAGCATAATATGCTGTCCTTTTTCTCACTGGTTATTCATTCCCCTACATTACTGTCTTGCCATTGAGTGGAGTACCACAGGGAATTTCTGGTGATTCAGCCCTTGCATCTAATAGAACATCCTTAGCACAACTGAAGAAATTAGAAGACTCTGAGACTGAAGAAGAAAGGACACAGCAGGAGTAATTGGAACTCCCACAAATATAAAAAGCAGATGGTCACTTTTACAACTAGTTATTTATTGGACCTTATATGGTGATTTGCCCCCAACACAGGCAATTGCTGCTGAAACAGTCAGTGCTGAACTTAATAAAGTGTGCTTTTTATATTTGTGAGAGTTCTGATTGTCTCTGCTGTGTCCTTTCTTCTGTCTTTATGGGGGGGGGGGGTCTCCCCCCCCCCCTTTTTGTGTTTTATTTATTTCCTAGACTCTGAGACTGAGTCAGGAGCAGGTAGTTTTAGGGATATTATATAGATTATAACAGTGAGTCATTTGCCATTTTCCATGATATAATTAGAACTCACATGAATGTGTGTTTTTTGGTTTAAATTTAAAAAAAAAAGGAAACAAAACTAAAATGATGTTGGTTTGCAGGAGAGTGTTTCTGTGTAGCGCCACCACTGATGGCAGTATTGCATTCTGGGATATCACTTCCACTGTAGACTTTGCCAAGACTGCCCTGGAGCTCACAGATGGAGAAATTCAGCCAAAGAGTAAGATCTTCCTTTATCCAAATCTATCACCTTTTGTGTGAAAACTAAGACATTACTGCCCAAGGAAAGCTAGGCAGTAATGAGATAATACTTTGACATCTAAATTAGCTATATGCACTTTGGATATTTATACAAGCCGCAATATTCATTAGCGAACAAGGTCATGTCTCCTAACCATATTACATAACATCGATTTATAAATCTTGATCTTGATATACTACTTTTTTAGTTCTTTAGATTTGTTCCAACAATTAGAACCCTACCCTCTTACAATATATAAACATGAGGCGACATGTTGCCAATGAGACAAACTCCCCAACCCACCCTCCCACCCCATTCACTACACATGATGAGCCAAAACCTATACCTACACGCAGTCCATACAACAAACATAATGAGGGAGCTGTACTTGCTCCATAACTTACACTCTGAGTTTCCTTCCACTGAGCATAAGCACTCCAGATCTTTACAAAAGATTCTACCCTTTCATACTTCAGGGCAGTGAGCTTGCTCATTAAATAAATATGAGCCATCTTAGAATGTATAATCTCAACATCCAGAGGGTTTGTCTTCCAAATTTGAACTATCACTAATCTAGCAGCTATACTGCACATCAGGACCAAGTGGCTCCATGGACATACTCCTCGTGGAGCCATTAAGTAGAGCCACTACTGGTCTCGGGGGGGGGGGGTCAAACCCCACCACTTCAGAAATAAATAGAAATGCTTCCCCCCCAAAAACATTTGCACTTTGGGACAGACCCACCAAATATACAAGAAGGTCCCTGTTCCTCCACACTTCCTCCAGCAAGCATCTGAGCCTGTACTAAAATATGTTAATTTTTCTCTGGAGTGAGGTACCATATGAACCATATTTTATAGTTATGTTCAACCAGATTAGTGGCAATGATTCTTTCTTACAGATGAACATTAAGGAGCGTGTTTACTAAAGGATTTAACACGCACTAAATGCCTAGAACCCTTTTATTTCTACAGACACGGTTGTACTTAATGCACGTTAATCTTTGGTAAAAATGCCCCTAAGACGCTTCCAATCCTGAACCTCCCATGTTGAACCCAAGTCCTCCTCTAGCTTTCCCTGGGCAATCTGCGATCCTTATCTACTGTCAAATTATACATCTTAAAAATTGCCTCCTTCACCCCTTCTCCTCCCTCAGTAGGTGATGCTGTTGTCCTCCAAAGCTTTTTTCACTTTACTTGTAAATAATGGACAACCTGCCAATATTGACATATTTGGTTTGCCTGCAAGTTAAAAGCTTTCTTTTAGCCCTTCAGATCTTGATATATTTGTAAATAGGACATAAGTGTACTAGTGATGTCGCTTGAAGGCAGAGATGGTACTATAAGGAGTACAATGTTTCTTATTGGTGGAGCTGAACTGCCAAGGATGTTCAGGCTGTGCTAAAAAAGAAAATGTAGAAATCAGGAGGGATGATTAGATAATTAGGGGTACATATTTTTCCATGAGTGAGTCCCAGTTATACAAAGAAAATTATGAACTTGTCTTGGGTAGATTGATCCAAGCTTAATATTAATAGGCTAAAATTAGGACTTCATGGGTTGGTAATATTGGGTGTTGAAGATGATGGTGCCCGCCTCGCTGATTCCAGTGCCATCTCACTTTTTTTAAGGCACTAACTAAGAGTTTTTGGCTATACAGTATATGGCAAGAAAGGTCCCCTGTTGGGGGGGAGGGGGAGGGATTGGGAGTGCCACATTTTTAAGAAATATTACATGGTTGGGCAGATTTAAGTCTCTGATGGGAAGGGGGGGGTGGAGAATCCCATTATGGGTGCTTTTTGAGCAGTTAGGCAGTCACAGCTGCCCCTGCAGTGGCAGAGGGGCATTCTCTCTGGCAGTGAGGTAGCTTAAACCATCATCCTTTTGTGGCCCAGTCACTCCTAATTTGGGACATGGTAGCAGAGGCGGTGTTGGAGGGTAAATCATGTTCTAAATATGCCACCTTTAGATACAGTGACTAATTCCTCCTGGGGCAATTTACAAATGGTGGGAAAGGGAAGAACTAACACGTTTGGGCCAGTTTTTTGGAAGATGAGGGAATGGGTATTTCTCCACTACCACAAATTTACTCATGTTTTGAACACTACTACCTACAATGCTTGAAATTTAGTACAATTCTAAATATGCCTATATGTGCCCCATAACCCACACTGTCCCCAACAGTCATCTGATGCACCATCATACATCCTACTCAGCCTCTGTGGGTGTAATTCCACCAGAAGAGTTTATAATATTCTCTATCAAATTACTGCATTTTCTGCCAGGTCTCCTCTCAAAACTCCTCCCATTTTGCCATATATTTAAAAATTTCTCCCATTGCAAGGCAGATAGTGTGTATAGATTTGGGAAATTCAGTCCCAGGATGCACTCCTAACCCACATGGTCTCAAATCCAGATTCCTCCACTATTATATCAGGCCATAAATGGACCTGTTGAAGGTAAGGCTTAACCTGCAGGTACTGTAACCGCTCTGCTGAGTTCACTCCATATGTGGTCTGCAGATTTGAAAAACTAACCATTCATGCATATGGCATTGTTGAACTTTGAGCCGCTAATGTGTGAAATGAAATGTCACTATTATGCTATAGAATGTCAAATTTAGCTGAGACAGTGTAGTTACTCACCTATAACGGGTTTCTTTGGGACAGCAGGAATCAGCCCTCACATATGAGTGACGGAGCCTGTGTGGTAATCACTCCCCAGCTTTCAAAGAAAGCTTTTGGGAGTTATACCAGAATGCGTGGTCACCTTTCTGCCCAAGGGTGCCATCTTACCTCAATATGATGGCATCGATTAAACAAACAAAAACACAATAAAACAACTCCACGGGGAGGAGGGAGAGTTTTGAGGACTGATTCCTGCTGTGGCGAAGGTCCAGATATGAGCCTGTGCCGCCCTGCTTGTTGTAGAACATCGTGACCTGGTTGTCTGGATGAGGACTACCTGGTTTGATAGCTGACTCTGAAACACTGGAAGGGCGTTTGCCACCACCCAGAGCTCGGAAGTTGATCTGATGCAGGCTTTCCTCCTGCATCTAAATGCCCTGGGATCAGAGACTGTGGCAGTGGGCTCCCCATCCGGGCTTGGAGCTGTCTGGTGAGGACGTGCTGGACTGGGTGGGCCTGAAAAGGCAGGCCTGCCAAGAAGTCTGGCGGGTGCTGCCGCCAGGTGAAGGCATTCGCAAGGGGCAAAGTGACTCGCACGCGATCATCCAGGCAGCCCCTGGTCTGTGACCATTTGAGCACTGAGGGACTACTGTGCCTGCCACATCCATAGGTGGGCATCTAGAGTCATGTGAACCATCAAGGCCATGTGTCCCAAAAGGCACAGCATGAGATGGGCTGATGCAGTTGCATGACCCCGCATCTCGAGATGAGCTGATTGTAGTTGCGTGACCCCACACCTCTTTCACCAGGGACACTAGCCGCCAAGAATGTCTAGCTCTGGCCTGGATCATGTCAAGGAGGGCCCCTATGAACTCTAGATGTTGTGTGGGCTGCAGATGGGACTTGGGGTAGTTGATGATGAACCCCAGATGTTGCAGCACCACGAGGGGAATATGAAGATGTCTTGTGGTCAGAAATAGGTGGCAACTACCACCATGCACATGGTGAACACCCTTGGGACAGCTGAAAGGCCAAACCGGCACTAGTAGTGGCACCCACCTACGACAAAGCGGAGGAATTGACAGTGCTGGGGATGGATCAGGATGTGGGTATAGGCATCTTTTAGATTCAAGGAGCATAACCAATCTCCCCACTGAAGGTAGGGCAGCAATGTTCCAAGGGATACTGTCGTGAACTTCTCTTTGATCAGAAAGCGGTTGAGGTTCCGCAGATCAAGGATGGGACAAAAACCTCCTGTTTTGGTTTTTTTTGGGGGGGGGGGAGGACAAGGAAGTAGCAGGGGTAGAACCCCTTACCCCAGAGATGTTGGACAGGCTCCACAGCCTGGTCTGCGAGGAGGGTCCTGTGCTCCTGCAGGAGATCTCTGAAGAGAAGTCGTGGGGGGCTCTCCTGGAAAGAACAGAGGGGGCGTCTACTCAAAGTGGAGGAGGGTAACCCTCCTGCACCACCTGGATGTGGGCCTCAAGCATTGAGCCCTGGTAGCATTTCCTACCAAACCCATTCATGGTGCGGGCCTCCCTGCCTGGGGACACTGAGGAGTGTGACCTGGCTTTTGATACGACGTATGGCTGACTCCACCACCATTGAATGTGGCAGCCGTGGCTTTTGAAACCCTGGGCCCTTATGCACTCGATATTAGGCATGGAGCCACTTGCTCACAATAGGCACAGTTACCGGGGTTTCCCACATCCTGAAGAGCAACTGCTCCAGTATGGGCAGGACTGGAATGGTTCGTGCCTCCCTCGGAGGAGCATCATACTGAAGGATTTCAAGGTCCTCTGCACGAGGTCCAAGGCCCTGTCCTTTGTGGCTGAGCAGGAGGATGAGCATCTCCCACACAAAGTTGAGGAACACAAGCTCCTTGTGCAGGGACCGCCTCTGCTCTTGTGGCAGGGAGGGATCAAACAGGACATCCCTATGCATCCAGGTATCAGGTGACTTGTCCTCTGTCTCCCACTCCGAGTCGGACAGCGCCTCGAGGCTTCCCTGAAGGCGATATCACCAATGGTGATCTGTTTGTCCTCCCACTGGAGCAGCTTTGAGGGCCACTCCCAGCCTTTGCCCTCTGCATCACGCCAAGGACTTCAGTGCTGGTGGCTGGAGGTCTTATCCCTGGCTCCGGCATCGGGTCTCGACGTCGACTCGGGTGGTGTCCTAACCTTATGGGGGAGATTCTCGGAAATGATCCCCGATCCAAGGCTCTGCAACCCTGGAGTTCAGAGTGAGATCTGCCACACAATGATGAATCATCGGACACAGCCCCGAGGGCAGCAGTTCCACACTCTGTGCTGGGGCAGAAACAGAGGACTTTTGGCCAAAGATCGATTCCTGTTGCTTTTCACGACTCTTCTGACTCTTGCTCGACATCTACAGGCAGAGCAAGCAGATGGAATTGTCGTGATTAGCACTGAGGCTTTGAAGACAGTCTGTGATGGACATAGTGTGCATGCAGTTGCCACACGGCTTGAAGCCACCGACCATAGACATAGTGGGGAAGACTGCTCCTGCAAAGTCAAACTTTTTAATGTCAGTGTGGGCGTGAGAAAACCCCTGCGCACCGAGAAAAAATGAGAAGGGGGGGGGGGGGAAAGGGACTTGAGAAAAACGCGATGCTGAAGTGAGAACTATCCTGGGTGAAGGGAAGATGATCGGAATGCATATGTGGTGTAACTCCCAAAGGCCGATGCCTCCCATGTGTGAGGACTGTCTTCTGCTTGTTCCCGGAGAATGTTGATTTGCCAGGGCATGGAAACAGTTACCCCACCTTCTTGGGCAGATGTTTAGCTCTGCTTGTGGAACACCTTGCTACCATTTCCCAAATTTAGAAGTGAAAGGAGGATGCTTTAAGTGATCTCACTGCCAGATAGGCAGCCACTGAGCATTCTAATTGTTCAATAACCACCCACTGCTTTTTAATGGGATTCTACCCCCCCCCCCCATTCTATCAGAGACTTAAATCTGCACAGCCATGTCATATTTCTTAAAATGTGGCATTCCCTATCACCCCCCCCCCCCCCCGCACAATGTTATAACACTGTACGTATTGCCCTAGGGCAGTGGTTCCCAACCCAGTCCTCGGGTACACCCAGGCCAGACAGGTTTTCAGGGTATCCACAATGAATATGTATGAGATCTCCATGTACTGCTTCCATTGTATGCAGAATTATCTCATGTATATTCATTGTGGATACCCTGAAAACCTGTCTGGCCTGGGGGCAATATCAAAATATGGACCTCTTTACTAAAGTACAGGGCTCTTTCTTAAATTAGATTCTTAGTAAATGGGGGTAGGAAGTTTAATTTTTAAAGAGGTCGTATGACTACATTTGTTCAGAATAAGTTTAGAGAAAGAGTGGATCTGAGGGAGGGGGTAGAGGGGTTAGGGCTTGTAAAGGGGGGGGGGTATTATAGTGGTGGTGATATATTTTAAAAATAATTATTAAAATATCAAACAAAAACCCTTAAAGCCTTTTGGCCTCGTCATACTGTTTAATTCTCCTGGTAGTGCAGAAGGGGCACCGTTTTCCCACTAGTAGGAGGCACTGTTGCTTTAATCTGATTTTACTGCTCTTGGAAATTACCGACTTTTGCAAAGGCTTCTGCTTCATTGAATGCGCTGAAGTCGGTTGTTCGTCTTGGATTGTATTTCTTTTGTGTGTAACACAGAATTTTCCTGCCATCACTATATACTTCCATAGAATACTGCACTCGCTAGTATGGTCTCTTTTGAATAGTTTTTAAGTTAATGAGAATAAGGCACAGGAGTATGTTACAGCCTTGCTGCATATGTTAGAATTAGCATCAGTATTGTCGGTTATTAGAAGGTCTGCCTGCCAGCCTCTCCTCCCTGGGCTGGTTTAATTTTAAGAATTCTCCTCTGCCCTTTGTTTTATAGAACATAGAGACCTTTATAGTGGGACTGGGCACACCATCATAGATATCCATATTCCCCTCCCTGCACTCTAGGAAAGCTTAAACTGATTACAGTGAAAACCCGCAATTTGTCAGTATTAAGATCTCTCTTCTTGGACTATGTTGATTTGATGGGTGGGGGATATTCAGCGGCAGTGGCTAGCCATTGCCATTGAACTTTAAAGCCGGATATGAAGGCCAGGGCCATATCTGCTGGGTTAGCTGGATAGTGGGCAGCAGAAGCAATATTCAGCCGCTGTCCGGTTATCTCTCAGTGGCTAAAGTTAGGCCAGACTTTAAGGTGAATATCAGCACTGCCGGATTATCCCCTGGGTGCTGCCTCCAAACCTCCCCTGGAAGGATCCGATGGTAGCGCTGGGGCATTCAGTGCGGCTCCCGGGGTAACTGCATTAGTGCTGCTGAATCTCCCCATTGCCGCAGTGAATGCACATTAATCGCTTTCAGTATTGGCCCCTTGGTTTATACTTGTGTAGTTTAACAGATCCCATATTTCAGGGAATCTTGGTGATAGACTAGCATTATGAGAACATGCCTGCTGTGTGTTAGACGTCCTGACCAAGACCTTTAAAATATACTTTAAGGCAAAATATAAAGTCCAGTGATATCTAGAATGACGCACCCTGGAAAGCAACCCTTCTAAATATATAGAATCGGGTTTCCCAGATCCGGCATGGTGACCCCCCCAGTCAGTCATGTTTTCAGGATATCCACAAAAACTATACAGAAGATAATTGCATATATGTGAGATGCAGTATATACAAATTTCTCTCATGCATATTCATTGTGGATGTCCTGAAAAGCTGACTGAGACTTCCCAAGCCTCTTCTGACAACCTGATCCAGACCTCGCCTTAGAGTCCAGTTCTCATGTAGGTACTCTTTCAACAGGAGAGTGAGAGGGAAACTGCAGCTGTTTGGCATTCGATCTTGCACCCACCTAAGCTGGTTTTCTGTTTGCTAAATATCAGACAGGATAAGACAGAATAATTCTGCTTGGCTTTAATTTTATCATGTTAGTGTTCTGCTGTTTCTGTTGTATTTGCTCTTGAAAATATGTAACCACTCTGGACCGAAAGGAATGAAGCGGGACATACATTTTTTTTTAAATTAAATTAAAATTAGTGAAAGGCTGGACATTTCCATGTGGGCCCAGCCTTCTAAAGTCTTGTTGAGATACTGAAGCCCGTGTATGTGTTCTGTTAAATTGGTTTCTGAATGTGATATTATTTTTAATAGACCTCGGAATCCCATCATTATCAGTTCGGGTTCATCAGTCTGGGATAAACAGCCTCCACGTTGAAAATGCATGGGATGGACATTACCTTGTGGCCAGTGGAGGCGATGACAACTCCATTCACGTCTGTGTCATCTCCATAGAAGCCAGTACTGTGTTATCCAAGCTTGGAGATGCATCATGCTATCATCAGGTCTGTGGTTCTTGCATCCAGCTGCTCCAGAGGTTTGCAGTGCTGTCTGCCCATGCAGCTCCCATAACTGGACTCAGGATTCTTCAATCAAATCTGTTGCTGTCTGTTTCTGTGGACCAACGTCTGACGCTGTGGAGGCTGGGTGATAATGGCCTTCGCTTTGTACACAGCAGGTTCTGCCATGTGGCTGATGTAGCTGAACTGGACTGCTGGGCAGATGGGGAACAAGGTCATTATAGCATTTTCTGTGGTAAGGGGCTCGAGATTGTCAAGTGTGCAATGTGACTGAAGGTTAGATGTTATCTGAGGAAGAAATGTAAGCAAAATTTGCCTGACCGAGAGAAGGACACTATGGTCGTATGAAGGAACTCGTAGTACCTGTATGCTGAAAGTCTGTATCTGTTAATACGTCAGAATGAAAGGGTTTACTTTTACCCATTAAAGTAATTTTAATATGGAATCTCCCTTAAGTCTATTCTTGTCCAACAGATACATGAGCCAGCAGCAACTCTTTCTGAGCCTCGGGCTTGTCTTTTCCTATGAACTGCCATGCTTCCTGAATTTTAAACAGCTCTGTTCATGTATCCAGTTCAGAGACAATGCATTCCAGATATAGGGACTAAGATAACTCAAAGCTGTGTGGTGTGTTTGACAACCTGCTTTCAGATGGGGGAAGTGGCACCATGTGCTTGACACAAAGGAGGCTGCAAAGTTCTTTGTTACATACTTTCCAACAGGTCTACCAGGTGTGCTTTTAAAAGCTAGCATTAAAACATAGTCTTCCAGTGGCAACCAATGCAATCTGTACAGGATTGGTGTGTTCCAAACTTCAGTTTACAAAGAGCTAGGCACAGAGATGCAGTAACAGGCATTCTGAAATGAACTCCAACCACTGCGTTCAGTAAATAAGGAAAAGTAGGGGAAGACGCAGGCAGTACACTGACCAGTGGAAGGGGGGAGCAGCACTTCTGGTTCTTAGTTCAAGAAAGATTTGCTTTACTCAATAGTCATAATTTCCCTGTTGCTTTTGAGTTCTTTGTGCTGCTGTGGTGCTTATATTTTATTTCATGTTAGTTCTCATGAAGATTTGAAAGCATGACTAATACAAGCTGGTATGCTTGGCACAAGGCTGCTGTTGTCTTACTTATAATAGTCATTTAATTCTTGCTGTCACCACAACTGCTTTCACTAACCAAAATGCCATCAGTGATGCAAGTTTTTTAGTTTTGCTCTTTCCTTCAACCTCCCTCCCCACCTTGAAGGAAATGAGAAATTTAACCATGCCATTACTTTTGTTTCCTTGTGTCCTGCTAGACCAGTCCAGATGCCTTAACATTCACCTTTCTACCAGCAGATGGAGAGACAGAGCAATATCTTCAGTCACATCACTTTCCCTTTTTTTAAGGGTATGGTGCAGCAGGAAGCATGTCGGTAATCCTATACAAAAGCTAAGCGCTGAGAAAATAATCAAATGTAAATTACATCAAATTCAGAGGGCTTATGCAGGCATTCTAGCAGCTGATAAATTGCTTCCTGCTTCTGTCTTCCCCCTTCCCAGAAGACCCGCTCCTGAGGAGGCACAGTGGTCCCTCAACCATCTCCATGCCATCTGATGTGCAATGACTTGCAAAAGGAGCTAAAGCTCTCCATGACAGATTCTAAATGATCTGGTAGGACTTGAGGTAAGATTAAACTTCTCTTTCTTAATCCTCCTACCAGACTAATACAGATGAGTGAGAGATACCCAAGCTTTCACCCAGTAAGGCAGGAGGAAACCAAGACACCTCTGAGGGCACACACCACCTTGGTCTACACAGCCAGTTGATTGATATCTTCAGGAAAGAATGCAACTCTCTGCCAGAAGAACAGATTTACTGTATGTTCCACCCAAGAGGCTGTCTGTGTCCTAGAACACTGCTTCTTGTTCCTCTCCTGTAGGCATACATAGCCAGTTGGATTTTCAGGATTACCACAATGACTATGCATATGAGAGATTTTCATGCAATGGGCCTCCATTATATACAAATCTCTACCGTGCATCTTTGTTGTGCTAATTCTGAAAACCTAATTGGCTAGGTATGCCTCTCCAGGAGAGGGTGAAGAAGTCCTGCTCTAATAGAATGAGCTTTTGGATGCAAGGGGATCTGTATTCCTTTGCTGATGTAAGATAAGCTGATTTGCTTTAATCCATCTAGATACTAGACGGTGAGGCTTTTGAAGGTGCCTCGCCCTTTCTTGAGCCACTGACCAGAACACTCAGTCTTAACAAGCTGAAGAGATTAGTAGCCTTTCCTCATTGTCTCTCCAGTCTATTCCAGATGCATGGGCTATGCCTCCCCACCAGCCGATGGAAACTGAGAACCACTGGTTTGATGTCACGATATAAGGGACCCGTGCAGCCCTTTGCTCACTAGTATTTCTCACTCTCCAGCAGATAGAGGTTGTCTCAGCCTGTCCCATTCTGCTGTTGCCCAGATAGGTGGTTTCTCTTGGTCTGGCACCTCAGCTGAGACCTGTCCATCTTGGGAGACCCTGCCAATAGTTAAAGCCCTCAGCATCACTGATGCACACAAGCGCTCACAGCACGACAAGCTGAAAACCAAGTGAGGGTTTTTTTATTGACTGGAAAAATAAGCCATGACTAATGCTGAAAGAGCAGTCTCTGGCATTATCATCTTCGTATTCGTCCCTTCATTCCAGTCCAGATGGAGACTGAGAAACAAATGGCTGAAAGCAGCACCCTCACTCGGCCATTATTTTCTCAGTCTCGGCAAATGGTAGGTGACCTTAGCCTATTTTCTGAACTGATTTGGTGGCATTGGGCTCACTGGGATTTCTTCTCTTGTGGGGGCCTGGGGGCACAGAACCGGATGGTCCGTGTCCTTCCTCACATTCTCTCCCTAGCTTCACTTGGAGCTTCCTTATTCTCCTCCCCAACTTCTGGGAGGGGGCCTGGGGTTGAGGCATTTGCAGGCGGTTCATTGCCTTGTCTACAAAGTTGAAGGGGGAAAAGAAATAAGAAAGGAGGCAAGGCAGACCGGGAAGCTCCATGAGCAGCGGCAGTGCAGCTTCAGCAAGGTTGTCCAGTAAGAGGGACAGATGCTGGATGGAATGCAAGCGTTTTGGGGGAGCAGAGTACTAGGAATTGCAGAGCACATGACATGCGGCAGCCGTTGGGTGCAGCTCTCATCAGAAAGGCTGTGCCACGTCTGTGTGAGGGAGAGTGCTGCAGCCACGTATTTCCAGCAGCCAGATTGTGCAGGGGCCAGTCGAGGGGACTCCCGATGACCACAATCGCGCTGTTTTTCTGGATTCAGGCCCCAGCATTTTGGGGGGAACATATGCCATATTGGATACGGCTGCTGCGAGCCAGACTGTGCGGGGACCCTCCAGTTTTGCAGTTGGTTTCAGTCCCTGCAGCTGGGGGGTCAGGAGAGGCTCCAATACCAGGAGCCTCCCCTTTTTTTCTCCTGAATTCATGCTGCTTCTGCACCAGGCCTTTTTTCTCCAGCAAGGCCAAGGGGGGGGGGGGGGAGGAAGACCCTCATCTAGGGGGGGGGGGGTGATCCTGAGGAGGCCCTCCCTGACAGTGAAGTGGTCTTGTATGGAGCTGCTGGATGTGGAGGGACGCTGCCTCCTTGGGGTTGATGGGTTCCTGGGGGGCCCTTCTAATCTCCTGCATGAGCTCCCACAAGAGGATTTAATGGAGGGTGAACTCCCAGTGGGTGAGGATTCAACGGTTGTGTGGATATTCCACAGAGATGAGTTGTCCCCTGTCATTTCCCATACTTTGATAGAGTTGACGATTTCAGAGAAGCCACAGCTGGCACTCACTGAAATGATTGGAGATCTGTTCCTGCAGGGGGTTCAGAAGCCACCCAGTGCTTTTCCCTTTCAGATTGCCCGTAAAGACAGAGTGGAAGGTTCCTTTTCATCCCTCTAGTCCAGTCCCGGAACCATAGAGTTTAGAATCTCCTCCAGCAGCCTTGGAGACTGAATGACATCACAGCTCTTTTCTCTCTGGTATAAATAGGCAAGGACCGCCCCCTTCCACCAGTACTTCAGTCTCCAAGCAGCTGAGGAGATTCTGGGCCTAGGGATAGGCCCAGCACAAATAGGCAGAGCTAGGAATTTTTTCTTAGTTTTCCTTTTCTAATTCTTGATGCCTTTTGTTTGGTTGCCTTTCTAAAATAAATAGCCACTTTTTTCTTCCATCTGGCTCCAATCCTGCTTCCTCCTTTCTCCCTCAATTTTCCCTCTCGTGGGGGGGGGGGGAGCCTGCCCCTTGGTGAGAAGGAACAGCTTTACAGAGCAGAAGAAGTAGCCTCCCTGCTCCCGAACCCGCAAGCAAGGGTGTGAGGAGCAGGTGGAAGGCTTGGCCCCAGCCATCTCTAAAGGACAGTGAGATTGGTGGTGGGAGCACTGTCGGAGCCGAAGCCACGAGCAGGCTGAGCTCCGGCGCATGTCTGCCTCATTGCAGCACCTCAGGTTGAAGCAGGGAACTGTAAGTAGGTCTCGCCGACTTTAACGGCGTTTTTTCTTTCTTTTTGAATTTTCTTTTACTGGTTTCTTGGAGGGGAGTTGAGAGGGAAGTCCCTGCCTCAGTGGGGGATCTCATAAAGGAGTTCTTTGCCCTCCGGACACTTTTTTTTTGCTACGTGGGAAAAGTCCCGGCGGCCATTTTGAAAACCACTTTTTTTTTTTATAGTGGCTTTTTGGAAGCGTTCTAAGCCTCGTTTGCTGCAGACCTGCTATAGGCTCATCAGGCGCTTACAGAGCATTGGCCTGTTGGGGGGGGGGGGAAAGAGAAGTTCAAAGGGAAACGAGCTATGCTGTACTTTTTCCCTTATTGAAATATTGAGCAGGTGTATCTAGACTGTTTTTTGCACGGCTCCAACCCGGAGAGAGCCCTTCATTCCGGGGCTGGTGGTCAGGGCCAGCGGGGGGGAGGGGGAGTTCCAGGGGTGGTTTAGAGCAGTTCTTTGAGGCGGCTGCTATGCCTGCAATTCCACACTGTCTAGTGTGCGGCAGGAGGAAAAGTTCCGTGCTGGAATCAGGAGTCTGTGTCCCTTGCTCCCTAGAAGCGCAGCATATGGATGGAGAGCCGGGACAGCCCCTAACAGGCCGGAAGGCTATTCGTACAGGCGCTGAGGCACTGTTATCTCCATCTCTAGATCCTGAGGAGCCAGTGCCGGGGCCCTCCTCGGGCGGCGGCTCTGCTGGGTCACAGGGGCGGGGGAGGCGACTGGGATTCTGCCGAACTTCGTTGTCTTGAGGCAGCAGGCTTTTGCCTTCCTTCAGCCCGCGATGTCGGCTCTTCCTCACGGACCCCAGAGTCAGAAACGCTCGGCCTCTCTGGTCGGTTAGGGGAATGGTGCTCCGGTGGCTAAAAGGTGTAGACCACTTCGGAAGGTCCCGCGCCTTACCTCGCTGATGACCTGAGCGAGGGGAACGCCAAAGAGGGAAGAGTTCTTGGAAGATGAGCTGGAAGACGGAGAGTTGCCTGACTCGGAGAAGTGCTGGGTAGTCGGAGTCTTTCGGTGTGAAGGGCTTCCAGCCCTGGTTTTGGAGACGCTATAGACACTAAACCTGCCTTCCAGCGAGGAAGCAGCGGAAGAGACATTAGCAGATCCGCTGTTGCAGGCGGTGCGGACATCCCAGAGAGTGTTTCCCCTCCATAGGGTATTTCGGAATATGATACAGGAAGAATGTGATTTGCCAGAGGCGGCCCTGAAGGGGGCTAGAGCATTGGCTCGCCTTTATCTGCTCGCGAACCGCGATAGGGAGCTGTTTTGTTCTCCAAAGGTAGTTGCGGCAGTATCAGCTGTCACTCAGAAAGCCACAATTCCCGTGGAGGGGGACCGCAGCGCTGAAGGATGTTCAGGATAGCAGGTTAGACACTCTGTTGCAGCAGGTGTTCGATGTTTGCACGCTGTCCATGCAGACCTGCTTCGGGGGCACGTGGCTGTTTGAGGTGGTCCCAGAGGTTGCAGGAGACCATCTGGATGGGCAGCTTGAAGATGCCACGCGACTGGAGTCGGGAACCACGTTCTTGGTGAATTTTCATTCTGGTCACCTCCACGGCTTGGCTAAGGGGATGGTCTCCGTAGTAGCAGCACGGAGGTATCTCTGGTTGAGAACTTGGTCGGCGGACAGTTCGTCTAAGGCTCAGCTTAGCAAGTTACCCTTTGGGGGTATGCTTTTATTTGGGGAGGATTTAGATAAGTTGGTCCAGGACCTCGGGGTGTCCCAGGGAGGACGTCTCCCAGAGGACAAGCTGAAACAGGGCCGCAGTTCTGCGGGATTCAGGGAGGTCCCGAGAGACTTTCATAGTTTTCGTTCTCCCCGTTATGGACAGTCTCAGTGGGGGAAGTTCCCGCTTAGGGGTCAGGGGTTTCGAGGATTCAGGGGAGCAGGCCGGGGGTTCGCTCCTTTCCAGTCCTCTGCCACAAAACAGGCACAATGAGATAAGGCGGGCTCAGGAGAGGGTAGTTCCCAGGGGAGGTCGGTTGCGGGAGTTTTACCCTGCCTGGGTCCGAATTAAGTCAGATTAGTAGGTCCTGGAGGTCATGCGAGAGGGGTACGTATTAGAACTCCATCGACCCGTCGTAGGTTCTTTTGTCCGTTCTCCCTGCTCGGCCCTGGGCACAGGCAGGCGGTCCAGGACATGCTACAGTGGCTGCTGCAGCTTGAGGCGGTGCTGCCGGTGCCCGTGGAGCAGTGCGGTTCCGGTCGCTACTCCATCTATTTCGTAGTGCCAAAGAAGGAGGGCACATTTCGCCCGATGCGGGCTCTGACAAGGGTGACCCGTTGTCTCCGGATTACCCTTTTTCGGATGGAGACCTTGCGTTCCATGCTGGCAGCGGTCCGGACCGGGGAGTTCCTGACGTCGTTAGATCTCACGGATGCTTACCTGCACATCCCGATTCAGCAAGAGCATCAGAAGTGGCTGAGATTTGCGGTACCCATGGGACATTTCCAATTTCAAGCGCTGCCCTTTGGGCTGGCAGCGGTGCCACGGACGTTTCCCAAGGTCATGGTGGTGGTGGCGGCGGCACTCCGCAAAGAGGGAATACTGGTGCACCCATATTTGGACGATTGGTTGATCCGAGCGAAGTCGAGAGAGGACAGCTCGGCAGCGACGGCCCGAGTGGTCCAGATGTTCGAAGACCTGGGCTGGGTAGTCAACTTTGCAAAGAGCAGGTTGGTACCATCGCAATCCCTGCACTACCTTGCGGCGCGCTTCGAAACAAAGCAGGGGAAGGTGTTCCTACCCAGGGCCTGGGCGCTAGGTCTGCGACAACTCGTCAGGTGTTTCTTTGCGAGTCCGACTACAACAGCATGGCAGCACCTGCAGTTGTTGGGAACAATGGCAGCCACGATAGAAGTGGTTCCGTGGGCCCGAGTGCACGTGCGGCCGTTACAGGCGGAGCTTCTCCGTCGTTCGTCGCATCAGTTGGATGTCCTATCGCAGAGGTTAGTTTGCCCTCAGAATGTGCGTCACGAGCTGCGCTGGTGGTTGAGAACGAAGAATATGGAAGACGGCATGCCACTGGACTGCCGTCCTGGGGACTGCTCCCGACAGACGCGAGCCTCCTGGGTTGGGGGGGGGGGCTCATTACGAAGGCAGGTTTGCCCAGGGTCGTTGGGTCTCAGGAGGAGACGTCTCGGTCCATCAACAGGTTGGAGATGAGAGCGGTGTTTCTGGCGCTACCGGAGTTTCAGGACACTCTCGGTCGGGAGGCGGTGCGGGTCTTGTCAGACAATGCGACAACGGTGGCCTACATCAATCGGCAGAGGGGCACAGGAAGTGCTACCACTGTAAGCTGAAGCGGGTCAGCTGTGGGTGTGGGCCGCACACAATCTCCAGGCTCTCGTGGCTCAACATGTGGCCAGCGTAGACAATCTCGAAGCGGATTTCCTCCGTCGTCGCAGAGTAGACCCTGAGGAGTGGGTGCTACATCCGGGGGTGTTTGCTCTTCTGGTGAGGCACTGGGGAGTTCCAGTAATGGCTCTCATGGCAAGCTTTGAGTCAGCGCAGGTAGCAAGGTTTTTCAGCAGGCACTGGGAACTGATGTCAGAGGGGCTAGATGCATTAGCGCAAAAGGTGGCCAGAGGGAGTTCTCCTTTGTTTTTGTTTTTTTTCCACCTTGGGCCCTCATGGGCAGGGTGGTGCAGCGTGTTGGGGGACATCGCGGTCGGGTGATTCTGATCGTGCCCGGAAGGCCATGGTAGGCAGATTTGGTACGCCTGTTAGTGGACGATCCGTGGTAATTTACCACAGCGGGAGGAGCTCCTACGGCAGGGTCCGTTGCGCATGCCCTAGGTGAGTCGGTTCTCGCTTACGGCTTGGCTCTTGAACGGGCTAGGATGACAGCTAAGGGTTATTCGGCGGCGGTCATTTCTACCTTGCTAAAGGCACGCAGGCATTCCACCTCGCTGGCGTATGTCCGGGTCTGGGGGATCTTTGCAGCTTGGTGTGTGGAGCATAATATTCAGCCGTTGTGGGCTTCGATTTTGCAGGTCCTTTCCTTTTTGCAGGATGAAGTGCAGAAGGGATTGGCGGCCAGTTCCTTGCGAGTGCAGTGGGCGGCGATTTCCTGTTATAGAGGGAAAGTGCTCGGTCAGTCGGTAGGATCTCAGTGACATTAGTTTTTTTTTTCTGAGAGCTGTCTTGCTTCTTCGTCCGTTGGTCCGCTGTTCGGTGCCGACATGGAAACTGAATCTGGTGTTGGAGGCTTTGCTGGAGCTACCGTTTGAGCCGCTAAGCATCGCCACCCTGAAGGATCTCGTGTTAAAAGAAGGTATTTCTGGTAGCTATTTGTTCCGCAAGGAGGATTTCGGAGTTACAGACTTTTTCCTGTAGGGCACCTTATTTGTCTGTCTTCCATGATAAGATCGTGCTACGCTCAGTGCCGGACTTTCAGCCGAAGGTGGTCTCGGCCTTTCCTATCAATCACATGGTGTCGCTTCCAGTATTCGGTAAGCAGCAAAAGGAGAAATCGGAAGGCAGGTTACATCCCCTAGATGTTCGTCGGGTTCTTCGGAAATATCTTTGGCGGACGCAGCCGTTTCGGAAGACTGACAGATTGTTTGTGGCTTTCGGGGGCCACGGAAGGGTGAAGCGGCAGCGGAAGTATCCATTTCTAGATGGTTAAAGGCGGCTATTGTGTCGGCTTACCTTTTTGAAAGGTAGCATAGTTCCAGAAGGTCTCAGAGCGCACTCGACCAGGGCGCAAGCGGCGTCATGGGCGGAGTACAGTTCGGTTTCGGTCGCGGACATTTGTAGAGCGGCGACTTTGTCATCGTTGCATTCATTCTAGAAGCACTATCGGTTAGATGTGCAGGTGGCGGAGGACTTAGTTTTGGTTCAGCGGTGCTTCAGGCTGGGTTTTCTGGTCCCTCCCGTTGATGTACACTGCTCTGTTACATCCTCTATGGTTCTGGGACTGGACTAGAGGGACGAAAAGGAAGAATTAATTAGACTTACCTGCTAATTGTTGTTCCTTTAGGAACTCTAGTCCAGTCCCGGACCCCTCCCAGGGTATGCAGCCTGAAGCTGTTGTCCGTTATATCTTAGTAAAAGGGGTCAAATTGGAGAGGTGGGGTTCTGGAGGACGCGGAGTGGAGCCACAATGGGAACCCCGCAGAAGCGCGGTTTTGTTTCTGCGTTTTTGGCATTTCTACAAGGTCCTTCGTCAAAGAGAAGGTTAGAATATGCACAGGTTTTTAGATTCTAGCCAAAGTTTATTTAGTTTATCTTGTTGTTCTTTATCTACTTATTTGTTGCTCTGCTGAGTTGCTTTGTCAATAGGTACTGGTGGAAGGGGGCGGTCCTTGCCTATTTATACCAGAGAGAGAAGAGCTGTGATGTCATTCAGTCTCCAAGGCTGCTGGAGGAGATTCTAAACTCTATGGTTCCGGGACTGGATTAGAGTTCCTTAAGGAACAACAATTAGCAGGTAAGTCTAATTCTTGCTGATGCAGGGTTACGTGTTGTCAGAACTATGGCGACGATAAATCCATTCTCTCTAAATAGGAGAAGTTGCATCTGCCACAGATACACATTGCTGGTGGCTGTCACTAGGAAGATCACCATTCCTGTAGAAGGAGGAGCTGCCTTCAAGGTACCACAGGATCATTGCATGGAGGCCCTGCTCAAGCAGTCCATTGAGATCTCTGCCCTGGCACTGCAGGTGCCGGTTTGCGGGGCCCTTGTTGCCAGGGCCTGTCTCCGATGATTGCAAAGGGTCATGGAGGGCTTCTTGGTTGAGTCTATGGGGCTTGCCAAGGTGGCTCGGCTAGAGTTTGGCACAGTCTTTTTGGCAGACCTCCTCTATCATTTGTTTCATGCCTCTGCAAAGAACATGGCCACTATGGTAGCCGATCGACAATTCTTGTAACTTCATAATTGGTCAGCTGACTTTAGCAGCTCAGCAAACTCCCTTTTGTGGGGCAGTTGCTGTTTGGTGCAGTCTTGGAGAAGATGGTCGGGGACCTTGGCGAGTCAAAGGTGCCTTTGTTCCAGGAGGATCGACCCAAGAGCTTCAGGAAGGGGGCTCCCTCCCTGGGGAAGGAGTTGTGATTTTTGGAGGTACAGACAGCTAAAGGTGGTAACTCTCAAAGGTCTCGATTTTTACCTCTGGCCATTCCTTTCGAGGGGGTTGCCAGGGTTTCAGAGATGGATCCCTGGGAGGTCCAGGGGTCCCCAAGCCTGCCCAATAAACATTTGGTGGCTCCAGCGGGGATGCTTCCAGTGGACTGCCGTTTTTTCAACGTTTTTACCCTGCTTGAGCTCAAATTACTTCCGATGCTGTTGGAGATAATTCGGAATGTTATGCGCTCGAGTTTGAGCGTCCCCTTGCAGACAACTTTATGCTTTCACCATGTTGGGCTCCTGGCAGAGCAAGCATAGTTACTCACCTGTAACAGGTGTTCTCCAGGGTAAGCAGAAATCAGTCCTCACATATGGATGATGTTCATGCCGACAGGATCCCTCGTGGAAGCATCTCCTCAGCTTTCAGAGAAACCCTTTGGGAGATGCCACCATGCATGCATGGTCCCCTTCCCGTCCAAGGGTGCCATCTTGCTCAATCAGATGACAAAAGAGATGGCAAAAATAGTACAGCAACTCCAAGGGGAGGAGGGAGGGTTGTGAGGATTGATTCCTGCTGTCCCTGGAGAACACCTGTTACAGGTGAGTAACTACGCTTTCTCCAGGAACAAGCAGGAAGTCAGTCCTCACATATGGGACTCCCTAGCTCCAGGCTACCGAGACCAATCAAAAAAGCACGGCCCAGCTATGAGCAGCTGCAAGCGAATCCGAGGACAGACTCAGAGGACCCCAGTGTCCAGGGAGAACTGTGGCTCTGGTAGCCTGTACAAGAAGGGTTGGGGTGGGCAGGAGTTTCCTAAACCCCTAACAGATTACGGAGTACAGCCTGGCTGAAGGCACTGTCCTGTTGGGACTCCCTCTTCAGCAGTAGTGAGCTGCAAAAGTGTGGACCAAAGACCAGGTGGTGGCTTGGCAGATGTCTGCCATGGGAACAGAGTGAAAGCTGGCAACCAAAGTTGCCAGTGCTCTGACATTATGCACCGAGACCTGGCACTCCAGCAGCAGCCCAGCCTGGTTGTGGGCGAAAGTGATGCAGTCCGCCACCCACACGGATAGGGTCCGCTTGGTGACAGCCTCCCCCAGACGACCGGGGTTGTGTGAGACAAAAGATTTTGAGGCTTTGTGGTGGCACTGAGTGCACTGTAGATAGGACAGGGTTCTTTTGCAGTCCAGCGTATGGAGAACGGCCAACTCCTTGTTGGTGTGGGGCCATGGAAAGAAGGTAGGTAGTTACCACCTCCTGATTGAGGTGGAAATTGGAAACCACCTTGGGAAACCACCTTCGGGTGGGTGCGGAGCACGACCCTGATCTTGTAGAACCTGGTGTAGGGTGGCTCGGCCACCAGGGCCTGGAGCCCGCTGTCTGCACGCAAAGATAAGTGCCACTAGGAAGGCCACCTTCCAGGTGAGGTATTGGAGGTGGCAGGTAGCCAAGGGCTCTTAGTAAGTTGCACCAGGACCACACTGAGATCCCATTCTGCTGGGGGTAGACGGTTGGAGGGGTTCAAGAGCAGTAAACCCTTCATGAATTGAGTGATGAGGGGCTGCACAGAAAGAGGCTTGCCCTCGATGGAGTGGTGGTTCATGCAGCTTGCGCTCAGGTGTACCCTGACGGAGTTGGACTTAAGCCCAAATGAGAAAGGTGGAGCAGGTACTGCAGTACTGTATGCACTGGGCAGGAGAATAGGTTTACCTGTTGCTCCGTGCACCATAAAGAGAACCTGCATCACTTGAAGATGTAGGCCTGCCTTGTGGAGTCCTTGTGAGAAGCCAGGAGGATCTCCTCCACTTCCTTGGAAAGGTTGAGGGGCGCTAAGGCGACTCATTCAGCATCCATACTGCGAGAGACAAGGATCCCAGGTTGGAATGCAGGATTGAGCCCTCCTGGGTCAGAAGCCTCGGCGAGTTCCTGAGATGGACCAGGGATTCCATTGAGAGACTAAGCAGTAGAAGAAACCAAGGCTGCCTGGGCCATCTTGGGGCCACCAGGATCAGAGAAACCTTGTCCCACTGGACCTTGAAGAGGGTCTGCACTATCAGAGGTGTGGGAGGGAAGGCATACAACAGGCCCACTGACCACGAGATGAGGAAGGCATCCGGTGCTATGTGGGCCGCAGCAGCTGAGCATTGGACAGGGGCTGGCAAAGAGGTCGAAGCTCAGGGTGCCCCGTAACCTGAAGAGCCGCTGTGCCCACCGTATGGTCCAGATGCCATTCGTGTGGTCAGAGGATCCTGCTCAGCCTGTCCGCCAGAGCATTGTCCTGGCCTAAGAGGTATACTGCCCAGAGAAGCATACCCTGACTAGTCATGTAGGAGCAGAGGACTACTGCCTCCTGGCAGAGGTGGTAGGAGCCTTTGCCGCCCTGCTTGTTCAGGTAGAACATTGTGAGCTGATTGTCCGTCTAGACAAGCATTGACTGATGTTGCAGATGGTGCTGGAAAGCTTGAGCATCGGGTTGATTTGCTGCTAGCTCTCCTTGAAGGACCAGACACCCCCCTCCCCCCCAGGTGCGCAATTCCTTGCAATGGGTACCCCAGCCCAGCAGGGAAGCATCTGTCGTGAGGACCCTCTGGGGGCTCGGGAGTTGGAAGGGCATGCCCCTTTTGCAGATTTTGTGGATCCTGCCACTAATTGAGGGATTCCGCCAGCTGACGGGACACAGAGATCCTGTCCCCGGAGCCTGCCTGTGACTTGGGCCCACTGTGAGTGGAGACACCACTGAGCTGCCCGCATGTGGAGGTGGGTGTCGGGAACTACATGGATTGTGAAGGCCATGTGGCCGAGGAGGGGAAGCATGGACCATGCCAACACGGTGCAACAGCACTGCACTTTGGTCACCTGGGCCATGAGATGATCTGCCCTGTCCAGAGGGAAGAAAGCCACGGCTTAGAGGATGTCCAGGTGGGCCCTATGAATTCCAAGTCCTGGGTTGGTATGAGATGGGATTTTGGGTGATTTATTATGAATCTCAGGTGTTGTAGGACCTTGATGGTGCGGCCTGTGGCCTGCAGTGTCTTTGAGGCCATGTCCCTCTTTTACAAGCCAGTCGTCTATGTAAGCGAAGACTAAGGCCTCTTGGAGACAGAGATAGGCAGCCACCACTGCCAGGCATTTGATGAAGACCCTTGGCACGGAGGCAAGGCCAAAGGGGAGTACCGTGTACTGGTAATGGTCGCCTCCGACCATGAATCTTAGGTACTGTCTGTGACTGGGATGGATAAGGATGTGGGTGTACGCAGGTCCAAGGAGCATAGCCAGTCGCTCTGCTGGAGGTGGGGCAGCAGTGTTCCAAGGGAGAGCATCTTGGGACTTCTCCCGCACCAGGAATTTGTTTAGGTTTCTCAGGTCCATGATGGACATTACCCCTCCTGTCCTTTTTGGGACCAGAAAGTACCTGGAGTAAAAGCCCTTTCCTTTCAGTTGGTGTGGTACAGGCTCCACAGCCCTGTCCCTGAAAAGGCCTGTGAGTTCTTGCCTGAGCAGAACCTGGTGGAGGGGAGACCGAGGAGGCTCCCCCGGAAAAAAGGGTGAAGCAGCTGGTCCAGGTGAAGGAAGTAACCCTCCCTGACCACCTAAAGTGCCCATGAGTCAGTGGTGATGGAAGGCCCCCAGTGGGCAGAATGGACCAGGCGTCCCCCCCCCCCCCCCCCCCATTGGCAGCTGATCCTTCAGAGGAAGAGAGGCTATGCTGAGGGGCATCAAAACTCTGACCCAGGCTGAGCTGGGGCTGGGATTTGGGGTCTTTTGGCTTGCGTGGGCCTTTGCTCCCTTGCCCTGATGACCCTGTCCTTGGTTCCCTTGCCCTGGTGACCCTGCTGAGGAGTCTGGGTATGGAGGATAACAGCTGCTATATAGGGCTGGTCCTTCCTGGGGAAAAGGGAGACTATGATAAAATGAGGAAAACAGTTAAGAAAAAACTAAAAGGAGCAGTTGCGAAGGTTAAAGACGTACATCAAGCTTGGGTGTTGTTGAAAAATACTATTTTGGAAGCCCAGACCAGCTGTATTCCATGCTTTAAGAAAAGTGGAAGGAAGTCCAAAAAACTGCCAGCATGGTTTAAAGGTGAGGTCAGAGAGGCTGTTGTTGCCAAAAAAGCATCTTTCAGGAAATGGAAAAAAGAGCCAAACGACGAAACCTGGAAACAGCACGAGCACTGGCAAGTCAAATGCAAGGCATTGATAAGGCAGGCAAAGAGAGAATTTGAGAAGAAGCTTGCTGCGGAAGCAAAAACGCGAAATAAAGACCTTTTCAAGTACATTCGTAGCAAAAAACCTGTGAGAGAGTCAGTTGGTCCATTAGATGATAAAGGGGTTAAAGGAGCACTAAGAGGTGACAAGGCGATAGTGGAGAGACTGAATGAATTCTTTGTTTCGGTCTTTACTGAGGAAGATGTAGGGATGTTACCCATGACTGAAGTGGTATTTAAAGGTGCGGAAGAATTGAAGGAAATATCGATACATCGGGGAGATGTCTTACAATTATTAGATAAACTGAAGAGTAGCAAATCACCTGGGCCGGATGGTATACATCCAAGGGTGTTGAAAGAACTGAAATATGAGATTGTAGACCTGCTATCAGTAATCTGTGAACTATCATTAAAATCATCTCTAATACCTGAAGATTGGAGGATCGCCAATCTAACACCAATTTTTAAAAAGGGTTCCAGGGGTGAACCGGGAAACTACAGACCGGTGAGCCTGACGTCAGTACTGGGAAAAATGGTAGAAACCATCATAAAGAATAAAATTACTCAGCATGTAGATAGTCACAACCTAATGGGAGACAGCCAACATGGCTTTAGACAAGGAAGATCTTGTCTTACTAATCTGTTATGTTTTTTTGAAGGAGTGAATAAACAGGTGGACAAAGGTGAGTCGGTTGATATTGTGTATCTGGACTTTCAGAAAGCCTTTGACAAGGTCCCTCATGAGAGACTTTTGGCAAAACTAAAGAGTCATGGGATAGGAGGCAGTGTACTATTGTGGATCAGGAACTGGTTAAAAGATAGAAAGCAGAGGGTAGGGCTAAATGGCCAATTTTCCCAATGGAGAAAGGTGAATAGTGGTGTACCCCAGGGATCTGTGCTGGGTCCGCTGCTTTTTGACATATTCATAAATGACCTGGAAAGTGGAATAACGAGTGAGGTTATCAAATTTGCAGATGACACAAAACTATTTAAAGTTGTTAAAACCCAAGAGGATTGTGAAAAATTGCAAGAGGATCTTGATAAATTGAAAGACTGGGTATCAAAATGGCAGATGAAATTTAATGTGGACAAGTGCAAGGTTATGCACCTAGGGAAGAACAACCCAAACTATGGTTACACGATGCAAGGTTCCACATTAGGAACCACCACCCAGGAAAAAGATTTAGGCGTCATTGTGGATACCATGTTAAAACCCTCGGCCCAGTGTGCAGCGGCGGCCAAGAGAGCAAATATAATGCTAGGTATGATAAGGAAAGGAATGGAAAATAAAACAAAAGATATTATAATGCCTCTGTCGTTCCATGGTGAGACCGCACCTTGAATATTGTGTGCAATTCTGGTCGCTGTATCTTTAAAAAGGATATAGCGATTTTAGAAAAGGTTCAGAGAAGAGCCACCAAAATGGTAAAGGGGATGGAAGGATACTCCTATGAAGAAAGGCTAAAAAGGTTAGGGCTCTTTAACCTGGAAAAGAGACGGCTGAGGGGAGATATGATAGAAGTCTATAAATTAATGAACGGAGTAGAACGGGTAAACGTAGATAGATTGTTTACGTTATCAGAATATAGAAAGACTAGGGGACATGCAATGAAGCTGCAGGGTAAACTATTTAAGACTAAGACTAATAAAAGAAAATTTTTTTTCACTCAACGTGTAATCAAACTCTGGAATTTGTTACCGGAGGATGTAGTAAAGGCTGTTAGTGTAGCTGGGTTTAAAAAAGGTTTGGACAAGTTCCTGGAGGAAAAGTCCATAAACCATTATTAAGAAGTGACCGAAGATATCAATGCTTGACCCAGTACAAGCATTGTGGAACTTGTGTCTCTTGGGGAAACTGCTAGGTACATATGACCTAGATTGGCCACTGTTGGAAACAGAATACTGGGCTTGATGGACCTTGGTCTGACCCAGTATGGCATATCTTATGTTCTTATGAGGCTTCTTTCCTGGGGGCTTCTTCCTTGGGAGAGTCGAAGTCTTCTTCGAGAGTCCAGTCTGAGTCACGAACTCTGACTCTATCTCGGCAGTCTTGTTCTCCATTGGCTTGCCGAAGAGCTGCTCCACGAGGCATGAGACATTGAGGAGTTTCTTCTGCACCCATTGCTCTAGGTCTGATGTCTGGAGCCAAGCGGCCACCATCCTCATGCTGGATTTGAAGCCATTATAGGTGGCTCGAGAGAGATACTTTGCGCACTCTCCAATGGACTTCATAAGTGGAAGCACCAAAGATGGTCCCCATCAAGGCCATCCACGAAACCTGAGTTCCTTCGCCATTTGCGGTAGAACATACCGATGTAAAGTTGGTAGGTTTTTTGGATGCGGCATGCTAACATCGAGTCCTGGTAGCATTTACACCTGAGAGCGTCAAGGGCACAGGACTCCCTGCCCGGGGGCACCGAAGAGTGCATCTTTTGGCTTTTCTGTTGGCACATGGCTGACTCCACAGTCATGGAGGTGTGGGGGTGTTGGGTCTTTCAGAAGCCTGGCCCACACTGGACCCGGTATCCAATTGGTGGCTAACAATCAGCACCGAGGCTGGGGTTTCCCACATCCTGAGAAGCAGTCTGTTAAGGATAGGAGGGGACCGAAACAGTCAGGGTCTTCTTAGGTGGTGCTTCGTACTGGAGGATGTCAAGCTCCTCTGTACAAGGGTCCTGCTATGACTCCTTAGTGAGGGAGAGGGCTTGCATCATGTCCTGGACAAACTCCAAGAAGGAGGTGTCCTCAGGTGGGCGGGTCCGAGTCCAAAGGGAGGTCCCAGTGGGCACGGGTCTCTGGGGACATCTCTGCATTGCATTTCCAAGTCGAGCAGTCTGAGGAAGACTTAAAGCCCAACAGCTCCAAGGGTGTCGGTGGCTCCGGTCTTCAATGCTTCGAGGCCGAGGCATGGCCGGAGCCAGAGGCACTCGCCTATGAAAACCTCGCCCCCAAGGAGCGGGAGCGAGATTGAGACCCTTGCCGAGGATTTACCCGATGCGTTTGGCTCTCAGATCGCTGTGGCAGCCCAGGGAGTCCTCGGTATCGAGGTCCCTGTGGTCTCGGTGTGAGCACCAGCGGGGCCGGGCCTCAATGTCTGTTGGGACACGAAACGCAGAAACGCTGCATTCAAGCACCAACGTACGAGCTTCCCACTCGGGAAGTGGCCATCAGCGACACCAGGGTCACAGAGTCTGGTATCGAGGAGGAGAGGGATCCTCGGAGGGGTGACCTTCAGGAGATTGTGGTCCGTTGCCAGAAGCCTCGACTTCTGTCTGGGGTACCTTCCGGGGCTGCTCCCGCTCAGACTCCTCAGAGGCCTGTCAGGACTGAGGGACTGCGCATGGGATTTTCCATGCTTGTCCACCTCCCAGGACAAGGTCCTTGAGGTCATCCTTTTCTTCTTACGCTCTTGCTCTGGGGACTCTTGTTCGGAATGTTTGCGGGCACACATGGAGACGGCAGGGGCCTGACGCAAACTGCAAGGATCCATGTGGGGCCTTTGAGTGCGAGGCTACTGGGGAGACCAACGTCAAGTCTGTCCTGTGGAAGATGTCCTCTTGCTTTTGCCAGCGGCTCCGTATGGCCTTGATGGACATCTTTTTGCACAGGGGGCATTCCTCCGGGTTGTGGTCGGCACTCAGACACCGGAGACAACAGTCGTGAATGTTGGTGAGTGACATGTTTTGGGAGCACTGATCACATTTTTTAAATCCGGTGGTCATTAGGGCAAAAAGGACCCCCGCGAGGTTGAAGACCTTTGGCATGGCCAGCAGTTGAAAAGGGTATGAAAGCGCTGGAGGAACCTATGAAAAATAAAACTAAGTTGCAAGACCTGATGCTGGGGCAATGGGCCTCGAAAGTGGGAAAGGGACCGGCTTAAGCAGGAAAAGTGTACAATAGTTTACGAAAAATCAACTTTTTTCCAGGGTGAACAAGACAGATGTCTGTAGGGCTCTGCGGAAAAAGGGAGACTGAGTAAGATGGGGAGATGCTTCCGCTAGGGGCTCCGTCGATGTCACCCATATGTGAGGACTGACTTCCCGCTTGTTCCTGTAGAATGCACAGTTCATGCCACTCTGGAGCATCTTTGGCAGCTTGAGGCAGTCGTACTGATGCAAAAGTCTGACTGGAGTACCGGCCAGTACTCCATTTATTTTGTGGTTCCCAAGAAGGAGGGAAACTGGCGGCCCATCCTAGATCTCAAAGGGGTCAACAGGGCTCTGAAGGTTCCCAGTCTCTGTAAGGAGACCCTACATTTGGTGATAGTGGCTGTTCGAAAGGGGGAATATCTCACTTCCTTGGATCTCAGATGCCTGTCTTCATATTCCCATTCTTCCCAATAAGCATTTTCCTGCCACGATGGGGCATTTCCAATGGCCACTGCACTGCGTATATTCACCAAAGTGATGGTAGTGGTGGCTGCTCTACGACAACAGGGAGTCCTGGTCCACCTATATCTGGATGATTGGTTGATTTGAGCAGTGTTCCTATAAGAGAGTTAAGAGGCCACTGAGCAGGTAGTCCGGTGCCTGCAAAGGTTGGGCTGAGTGGTCAACTTTCTGAAGAGCAAGATGGTCCCCTTGCAATCCCTGGAATATCTGGGGCTCGTTTCGACACGTAGAGTGGCATGGTGTTCTTGCCAGAGGATAGGATTGTGAAATTACAGTCTCAGGTCAGGGCCTTGGTGTGGGTCCTGCATCCAAGGGTGTGGGGGTGAGGTCAGGGCAGCGACTTTGGAGCTTGTTCCTTTGGCACAGCTGCATATTTATTATTTTTTTTAATACCTCGCTCTTTAGAATCAGTGCGGTTTACATGTATACTAACAGGTACTTTTTATTCCCTTGTCCCCAAAGGGCTCACAATCTAAGTGTACCTGAGGCAATGGAGGGTTAAGTGGCTTGCCCGAGACCACAAGGAGTGGCCATGGGACTAGAAGACCCAGTCCCTCCATCCTGAAGTTGCTTATCCGCCATGTGGGAATTGAACCTCCGGCCTGAGGTAACCTGTCCCAACCACTGAGCCACTCCTCCCATATGCTTTCTTTGCAGTTGGCGCTTCCATCACATTGGTCCCCACAGACTCATTCTATGGAGGTGCGGGTGACTCTGCGGGGAGCAGCTAGGACAAGCCTTCAGTGATGGCTGAAACCGGCCCAGTTCTCGGCAGGAGTGTTACTCGAGCCGCTGGGGTGGTGGTGACCATGGATGCCAGTCTGATGGGCTGGGGGGCCACTGTCAGTCGCAGGTGGCTCAGAGCCAGTGGTCCATCAACCGATTGGAGGTCCTGGGCAATGTTCTTCACCCTGCAGATTGGCCTCCCCCTTGGGTAGGACAGTGAGAGTCTTGTACAACAATGGTTGCTTACATTAATCAACAAGGGGAACGACGGAAGCGCTCCCACTTCTTCAGTGGGCAAGTAGGTCTCTTGTTGGTGCTCTCGGCAGCCCATGTGGTGGGAAAGGAGAATATTCAAGTGCATTTCCAGAGCAGGCATCTGTTGGACCCAGGGGAGTGGTCTCTCTGTCTGTGTTTCAATTGATCGTGCAGCATTGGAGAATGCCCAGATGGATTTAATGGCGACCATAGCCAATGGCAAGGCCTCTCCGTTCTTCAGCTGGCACAGAAAGCACATGTCAGAAGGGATCAACGCATTGGGTCAGCCTTGGCCCACTGTTGGGCTTCTCTGTGTTTCTGCCTTGACCGTTGATTAGCAAAGTGCTTCAGAGGGTGGAGGGTGGATTAGTAATATTGGTGGCACTGAATTGGCCTCAGCGGGCTTGCAGACCCTTTATCCCTCCCTTAGAAGGAGGGGATCTCCTGACTCTGGGCCAGACTTGATGCTGACAGTGGATTGGTTCTCACTTATAGTTTGGCTCTTGAGAGGGCATGTTTGAGCCGCAGAGGCTAGTCCCTGCAGGTGGTTGATACCTTGCTACATTCGTGGCGGCGCTCCATGTCCCTGGCTTATTTTAGTGAATGGTGAATCTTTAAGGCTGGTGTACAGAGCATGGGATGCTGACGTTTTCATCCTCTTCTGGACATTTTAGCCTTTGTGCATGTGGGCCCAGAGATTGGTTTGGTCTTGACTGACTTGAGGATGCAAGTGGCAGTTTTGACCTGTTTGAGGTCATGCATCTCCAGTCACCTTGCAACTCGATGGTTCCATCCTGGGATCTTAATTTGGTCTTCTTGGTCTTGGTGGGGGGGTCCCTTTTTGAGCCTTATGGACAGTCTCTCAAGGATTTGATGCTGAAGGGAGTGCTCTTGGTCACAATTTGTTCAGCACAATGGATTTCTGAATTGCAGACCTTATCCTGTAGGGAGCCTTATTTGGTGATGTCTAAGGAAAAAGTGGTGCTTCATCCAGTCCCTTCCTTTCTACCTAAGATGGTGTCAGCTTTCCATCTTAATCAGGTGGTTGCCCTGCCAGTGTTTTACAGGGCGCAGGACACTGCAGATTTGCGTGTCTTGCATTTTCTGGCTATATGCAGGACCCTCAGGCAGGAGGGTTTTGCAGGAATTTAGGAAGTCTGATTGGCTTTTTGTGCTGTTTGAAGATCCGCAAAAGGCCTTCATTCATTCATTTATTTAAAAGTATTTATATCCCGCTTTATCCTTGAATCAAAGCGGATTTTACTGCAAACCAATCAAATAGGGTAGTGCGGGGGTGTCGGCATGCAGTGGATGTGAGGTAGTGTTCATGAGTGTGTGGATAGGAAAATCTTGATTTGGGGTGCGATATATACGGGTTGAGCTTTCTACATTGGGCTATATACATTTTGATAAGAGTAATAGGATGTTTTTATGTTGTGTATGTCATGTCTTGTGTAATTCAGTTTCTGGAGCGTTTTGGGTTGATTTATCATTGGATCCAGGAGGCCATTGCTTTGGCATACTTGGTGAAGGGCTATTCTGTCCTGTGTGATTTGTGTGCACATTCCACTCAAGCTCTGGCCTCTTCTTGGGTGAAGTTTGGCCTTGTTTCACCTCAGGATAAGGCCGCAACTTGGTCTTCTCTTCATTCCTTTGCATGGCACTATCGGCTGGATGTGCAGGCCCAGGCTTTTGGTGCTCTGATTTTGTACACAGGGGGTTTCTGGTCCCACCCTATGTTAGTACTGCTTTGATACATCCCATGCCTCTGGACTGGACTGGAGGGACAAATGTTGTTAAGTGCAATCGAGTCTGTGTCGACTTATGGCGACCCTCTGGATAGTTGTCCTAAATTGTGTTCGGTCTTCAATAAAGCATCTCATTATTGACAGACTGGCACCATAGCTACTGTTACTGTATCGATCCATCTCATTGCTGATCTTTCTGTTTTGCGTTGACCTATTTTGCTAAGCATGATGTCTTTCTCTAATGATCTCTCTCTTCGCATGATGTGTCCAAAGTATGAAAGTCAAAGTCTTGTCATCTGAGTTTCTAAAGAAAGCTTAGGTTTGATCTCCTCTGGTACTGACTGGTTTGTTCTTCGGGCAGTCCATGGTATATGCAGTATTCGCCGACAGCACCATAATTCAAAGGCATCAATTTTCTTCCTGTCTATTTTTTTCACTGTCCAATTTTCGCATCCATATGACGTTATTGAAAATACCATGGCTTGAACGAGTCGAATCTTTGTATGGAGAGAGACATCTTTGCTCTTCAGAATCTTGTCTAGGTCCTTCATAGCCATTCTGCTAAGAGCAACGCATCATTGGATTTCTTGACTGTTTGATGCTTCTTTATGGATAGTTGATCCAAGTAGGTTAAAGTTGTCCACGATTTCAATTTCCTCTCCATTAGCAATGAACTTATTGATTTTGCCAGTTGTCATGATCTTTGTCGTCTTTACATTAAAGTGCAGGCCCAATTTAAGACTATGTTCCTTGATCTTGAGAAGCAAATGTTTCAGATCATCTTCACTTTCAGCCAGTAATGTGGTGGTATCAGCATAGCAAAGGTTGTTGATGAATCTTCCACCAATCTTCACATCTCAGTTGCCTTCATACAATCCTGCTTCTCTGATTTGTTCTGCATATAAATTATGCAGCCTTGTCGTACACCATTGCTGATTTTAAACCATTCTGTTTCTCCTTGTTCCGTTCGAACTGTTGCTTCTTGATCAATGTACAGATTGTGCAAGAGAAGATCAGGTGTTCTGGTATACCCATGCTTCTTAATGTGGCCCGGAGTTTCTCATGGTTTACACAGTCAAAAGCCTTGCTGTAGTCCATAACGCACAAATAGATATCCTTTTGGTATTCTTTAGTCTTTTCAAGGATCCATCTCACATCCACGATGTCTCTCGTTCCTCACCCTTTCCTGAACCCTGCTTGCACTTCAGGTAGTTCTTGTTCCAGGTATGGTTGTAGTCTCTGTTGAATAATCTTCAATAGAATCCTGCTGGCATGTGGGATCAGAACTATTCTGCAATAATTTCCACAGTCAGTTGGATCACCTTTTAGTATTGGTATAAACACAAATCTTTTCCAGTCAGTTGGCCATGATGTTGTCTTCCAAATTTCCTGGCAGAGCCTTGTAAGTATGCTAACAGCTGCATCAGATTTGCTGTAATACTTCTATGGGAATTCCATAATGCCTGGTGCTTTGTTCTTTGATGAGGCTTTCAATACTGCTTCGACTTCTTCTTTCATCACCAGTGGTTCCGGGCCATAAGGTACAGGTTGAAACGGCTGTTGGTCCACTTGATCTTTATCATATAAAAACTCTGTATATTCTTTCCACCTTTTCTTGATCTTCTCAGCATCATTCAACATAGATCCTTGAGCATCTTGTAACATTCCAATTCGAGGCTGGAATTTTTTCTTTAACTCTCGTAGTTTTAGGAAAGCCAATCTTGTTCTTTCTATAATAGTTTTTGCTTCTATTTCCTTGCATGCGTCACGTCATTGTAGTACTTTTTCCTTGTCCTGTCTTGCTGCACGTTGGAAATCTGAGTTCTGCGATTGCCTCCTCCTGGCTTTAGCTTCTCTGCGTTTCTGGGCAGTTTTCAGAGTTTCTTCCTCATCCATTTTGGCAGTTTTTAGCTTTTTCTCCTTTTGTAGAGACTTCTCGCTTTCTTCTAACACGACCTTCTTGAAGTCGTTCCATAACCCTTCTGGAGCTCTGTCATTTGTATCTAAAGCAGCAAATCAATTTTGCAGGCAGTCTTTAAATTCCAAGGGTATATTCTCAAGGTCATATTTTGCTACATTCATGAGTGGCTTGCTCTTTTTTCAACTTTAGCTTGAGTTTGCATACTAGTAGTTGATGATCTGTACCACAGTCTGCGCCAGGTTTTGTCTTTGATGTTAGAGCTTTTCCATCATTGACTTCCATAGATGTAGTGAATTTGAGTTTTGTACAATCCATTGGGTGAAGTCCATGTGTACAATTGCCGCTTGTGTTGCTGGAAGAAGGTGTTTGAGATGAATAGATCGTTGGTCTTGCAGAATTCTGTCAGTCTTCCTCCAGCTTCATTTCTGTTGCTGTCCGTATTTTCCAACCACTTTGCTTTCTTTTTTGTTGCCAACTTTTGCATTCCAGTCACCCATGACTATCAGGATATCCTGTTTGCATGTTCTGTCGATTTCAGCTTGTACTTGTTCATAGAACTCGTCAATTTCATCCTTTTCTGCAGCTGTTGTTGGGGCATATACTTGAATTATAGTTGTGATGATAGGCATTCCTCGTAGACGAATAGAGATTAAGCGTTCACTGACTGCATTGTATTTCATTACAGTTCTTGCAAGTTTCTTTTTTATTATAAATGCAACACTATTTCTTCTTTCTTTGTCTTTCATTTCCAGCATAATAGACCATATGATCATCTGATGCAAAGTGCCAGATGCCAGTCCATTTCAGTTCGCTGACACCCAACAGATCAAATTGTACACGTTCCATTTCATTCTTGACCCCCTTGGTTCATGCTTCATACGTTCCATGTCCCAATATGTAAGTTATCTTTGCAGCTTCTGACTCTCATTTCATGCACATCTACATCAGCAGTCAAGACGTCCCAAGGGCTTTGATCCAACCACATCATAAATGCTGGCTTTACTCTGAAAAGTCTGTAGCTACTCCCCAGTAGCTAGTTGAGTGTCTTCTGACCTGGGGGTCTCATCTTCCAGCACTATAGTGTAATTTGTTTTGTTGTGACTATCCATTGGGTTTTCTTGGCAACATAAAGAAGTAGATTTCCAGGTCTTTCCTTCGTGCAGTTTAAGTTTAGTGATGTTGCTGTTGTCACAGAAATGTGATCCTCTGCCGCCAACAATGTCCCATTCTGCTGCTGCCAAAATGGGTGGTTTGCCTGATAATTTTCTTTCCTGGAGGCCCTCCAGTCCAGTCCAGAACCCACCTGGGATTCTGTATTGTTCTCTGGGGTTTGCTTTCGCATCAACTTTAGGAGTAAGGTGTTAGCACAGCTTGGGGCTACCCTGTTCCAGATGCTGGCCTTGCTGGGACCCTGCTGTATTGCACTGCAATGAGCTGCATGGTTTGTTCCCAAAAAAATAGAAAAGAGAGAAAGTGAAAAGCAGTACAAATTAAAAGGCCTTTATATAACATGATTGGAGTTAGGAGGTGTAATACTATATTTGGTTGATGCTGTGAGGCTAGCAGAAACTTGGGGTTTGGGACTCCATATCTGCTCAGTATGACTGAGTGAGGATATTACAGGCTTCTTATAAGGCTGCTTTCAGCTTAGTGTGTTTCTCAATCTCCATCTGCTGGTAGATGAGCAAAACCCATGTGTCTGGACTGGACTGGAGGTACTCCAGGAAAGAAAATCAGTAGGTAAGATCTAATTTCACCATATAGCTCCTAACCATTTCCTTTGGAGGTATAACTAGAACTCTGGGAAAATTGGTACTCTATTACATCTCTTCAAAATATCCTTTATTTCTGATTTATGCACTGCCAAGACTTCAGAGCTCAAAACAGCTTCTTGAACTGTAGCCACAGTAGTTTTTCAAAAAAATACTTTTTCTCCTTTTTTGAAACCTGTTGCCTCACACTGTTGAAGCCTGGCGATGATAACAATTTCTACTCTAGAAACAGCTTATAGCAACACGTAAAGAGGATCCCTGCCTCTTTCTTATACTTTACTGGTTGAGGAGCAGTCCCTCAAGGCTATCACTTAAGGAGCATTAGTAGACCAAATATATTACTGCTGCAGTGACATGCCACCATCTATTGAAAAAGAACTTAGTGAAGTGCTTCTTGCTGTGTACCATGTTCTTATAGGCGACATGGTCTCTGTCTCCCTCTACTGGTAGAAGGGCAGGAGGCTTAAAAAAACCAAAACAAAACATAATTTTCATAGTTCTGCTAGTTCCAGAATTTGAGCTGCACCTCAGGGACTGCAGCTAGACTGGTTTTCATTTGTGTCTTGAATAATTGAATATTTGGCACCCTTGGATGGCTGGGGTTATTCATTTTTTATCAACCTTTGTGCATATTTTATGGCCTCACATTTCCACTGGTTATTGTGATAATATGATTCTTCATGCAGTTGCTTATTATTGGCTGATGGCTGTCATGCACCAACAGCTTGCAAGTGACCCTCCACAGAGACCAAAGACGGCAGTTCAAATGTTGAACTTGCTGTGAACCAAAATACTATTAAAGCTCTCAGCTGCTGATGCGTACCATAGTGATGTGATATGTGAGTTAGCTTGCCATAGCATGCATTTCACTGAATCTGCAGCTCTGGGGGATTTGTCTTCATTAGGACTCTTACTCTTCTATTCTAAAAACATAGTTATTGCTACTAGACTGTATTTTTGCATGAAATTGTTTTTAGGAAGTCCATTAACTGCACAAGATGCCACAAAAAAAGACTGGAAGATGCAGTGTTGGATCCCTGCACAGACCCACAAATAAGTTCCCAGATGTACAGCTCAAAGAGAGCCAAACAAAAATATGGACAGGTGACTCTGGTGCTGTCAGCTAAGACTACTCCAGTTGTCCCCAGAGTAACCTGTGTAGTGCCAGGAACTAACACGGAACCAGGATTTCCTGCCAAGGTTTAAAAAACAAAGGCAGCTTCCAGTTAAGAGTGAATGGTCGGGGTGAGAGCTATATAGTGATCAGATGGTCAGATAAAGTATTTGCTTGCTTTAGAAACTTCATTACTTGAATATTTTGTGTTGCATTTAGGTGAACAGTGCAGAAGAATTTCTTAGATTAAAATAGGGGCTCATGGAGTGGAAGAATAGCTTAGGAAACCTTAGGTGGTTAGAGCAGTGGCCTCATGATCAAAGAGACCATTGTTCAAATCCTACTGGATATCCTTTGTGGCCTTCAGCAAGTCGCTTAACCCTCCATTGCCTCGGGTACAAACTTACGATTGTAAGCCCTCTATGGACAGGGAAATACCTCCTGTACCTGATTTGTAACTCACCTTGAACTACTACTGGGCAGGCTGAGCTAAATACTAATCAATTAATGTATTCTCAATGGGAATTACAATTCTAAATAAATTCTATTTAAACAGTCCGATCTTGTAAGGTCAGTTTGTTCTACTATGTGGTATAAAGAATCGGATATAGCTCTAAGGGGTATGTTTACTAAAGTGTGGTAACTTTTGCAGCTAACGCCAGGCGTTAGTGGAAAAAGCGCTGCAGTAGCTGCAAATGTCACGCATTATCTGTTGGGGATGTGCCCAACATTTCATCAGCAGATGTGCTGAAAAAACAGGGATCACTGCTGCAGCTATTGCCAACAATGAAGTGGCATTAGCAGAATCCTTGATGTCTGCAAAACATGCGGCTACCATGCACTGTCAACATCCATGGTAACCCGCATGGTACAGGTATATCCTCTCTTGCCACTAACATGCAGCTATCACAGAAAACTGCCAAGTGAGAGGCCAGGCTGCAGCCACGGCTCAGCTGGCCGCGGAACTTGGAGCAGCGGGTCACAGCTGGCAGGAGCAGGCAGCAGCGGTGCAGCGGGTCTCAAAAGTCTGTGAGGCTTGAGCGGGCCGGCAGAAAGGTAAGTGTCGGGAAGTTAGACATCGGGGCTTACACGCGACTGGTTGTTGAGCAGAGCGGCTGTGGCAGTCAGGCCTAGACCTCGTGGCTGGAGGGCGGGAAAGCAGGGGAGCTGTAGTTTTCTCCCTCTCTCGCTTGCTGCCCTCTTGAGTTATTTTCGCCTAGGCTTGGGGCAGTTTGGAAGACAAGAGATAAGTTGAGAGAATTAACTTTCTTTTTTTTTTTTTTAAGAGGCTTGTAGCCTTTCTTGCCTTTGCCCTTCACTAGGTGGGGATTGCATTGGGGCGGCTTTGGCTGGCTTCCAGATGTCATCAAAACCTAGGTGCCTTATGTGTGGGTCCAGGAGGGATTCAGTGTCGGAGGCCGGGGTGTGCAGGGGCTGTATGCAAGAGGCAGCCGGGGGCGCAGCTGGCGGAGGACAGTATGTCAGAGGAGTTAAGGGGGAGACGGAGGCAGGGGGAATCTACTGATCTGTCTGTTCCTCTGTTGGATCCCGTTCCAGGGCCGTCCATGGTAAGAGATTCCCCCTCGTCTCAGCCTTCCCTGCAGGGGGAGGGGCTGGCGGCTATTTTCTCGCAGGATTTTATGGTGCTGCTCCAACAGGCCCTTGGGGGGTCTGGGGGTGAGGCACCTGGGCCTGTGGCTAGTGGGGGACTGGGCTCGAAGAGACCTGGGGCTCTGCTGGGAGGAGGACCAGGGAGTGTGCCACTCAAAAAGCCTAGGCTCGTCCCAGATAGGGATGAACAAGGGTTAGGAGGGAGGAACCCTCTGAGACCTTGGAGGAGTTGGAGTTGGACCTGGAGGAAGGTGAGACTCCAGAGCCAGAGGACCAGGCAAGGGTGGTCTGGGTGTTCTGGCGATAGGAGTTGGCAGCGTTAATCACAGAGATGCTGAAGGCCTTGAATATGCCGGTTACGGGTCAGCTGGAGGATTCTACTCTGGAGGATCCCTTGTTGCAGGCGGTGCGGAAGACTCAACGGGCGTTCCCAATACATAGGGTGTTTAAGGAAATGATTCAGGAGGAGTGGGACATGCCGGAGGCAGGGCTAAAAGGCTCTCGAGTGATGGTGTGCCTATACCCGTTGGAGGAACCGGATAAGGATCTTTTTAAGTCTCCTAAGGTAGATGCGGCGATCTCGGCGGTTACTAAGAAAACCACGATACCGGTGGAAGGAAGTGCCGCTCTTAAGGATGCTTAGGATAGGAGATTAGATACCTTGTTGAAGCAGGTGTTTGAGGTAAATGCGCTTTCCATGCAGGCTTCAATTTGTGGTTCATGGGTGACAAGGGCTTGCCTTCGCTGGTCCCAAAGGATTAATGGGGCACAGGAAGAGGCGGTTGAGGAAGCCTCCCGAATGGAGTCAGGAGCGGCGTATTTAGTGGACATTCAATATGATATTATCAGAGGTCTTTCAAACAGTATGGCATCCGTAGTAGCAGCACAAAGATATCTGTGGCTGCGCAATTGGGCGGCAGATTTATTTATTTATTTATTTATTTATACTTTTCTTCTATACCGCTTTTTCCCAAGATCAAAGGCGGTTTACAAATAACATAATGAACAGTTTACAATTAACATAATGAACATTGTTTTACATAGAACATAGTGTTTTCTTTAAATTATGTACAATTAACTTTTTTTATGAACAATAACATTAACTTTTCATGAACAATAACATGGCGCATATAATTATACATATGCTGAACTATTTACATCAGTCAAATATTTACATTAGTCAATTATTAATCATGGTTTCGAAGGGTTGTTTTTCTTATGTGTGTTGAGGTTTGAGGCTTTTTGATCTGTGTTTAGGGAGGATTTTTATGTAGGTGTGGTGAGGAGGATGGAGGGGGTTCATTAAGGTTTATGAAGTGTTCTTTAAACAGATATGTTTTTAGTTCTTTCCGGAATGTCTGAAGATCCTTTATTTTGCGGAGGTTTAGTGGGAGTTTATTCCATATGGTGGGGGCTGCATATGAGAATGCTCTTGAGCTTGTGGTTTTTTTTGTTTTTCGAATTGATTTTTTTATGTCTAGTGAGTGGGTTGCATTTTGTCTGCGGGTTCTATGTTCTTTTGGAGCATGTAGTAGAGTGGTTAGATGTGAAGGTGATATGTCGTTGATAAGTTTAAATGTGGTTAAGAGTATTTTGTATGATATTCTACTATTTATGGGAAGCCAATGTAGTTCAGCGAGGATGGGAGTTATGTGGTCAGTGAGGCGGGCTTTTGCTGTTACTCGGGCACAGATGTTTTGAGCTCGTTGGAGTAAGTTAATATTTGTGAGAGGGAGGCCGATGAGTAGACTATTACAATAGTCAAAGTGGGGAGTGATGAGTGTGCTGATAACAGATCTGAAGTCATGTGTGTCTAGTATTGGTCGTAGGTGTTGAATGGTTTTGAGTTTATAGAATATGGTTTTCACGGTTTGTTTTATGTGAGGGATCATACTAAGTGTGTGGTCTATTATGATGCCTAGGTATTTTACTTCCTTTTTGATTGGGATTATTGTATCGTTAATTGTTATTGTTTCTGGGAGAGTAGTATCTAGTTTTCTTGTTACGAACATTGCTTCAGTTTTTTTTAGGTTGATGCTAAGGTTATTATTTTGTAGCCAGGTATTTGCTTCACTGATACAGTTTAGTAAGTTCTGGTAGTTGGGGTTATTTGTGTTTATTGGTTGAGTGAGCATGATGTCATCTGCGTATATATAGTGGTTGACTTTATGTTTTTTGAATATATTTGTGATGGGTTGGAGATATAGGTTGAAAAGGAGGGCTGATAGGGCCGAGCCCTGTGGGATACCTTGTCCTTGTATGAATGGCTCAGAGGTGTCTTGACCCAATTTAACGCGTATTGATCGGTTTGTGATGTATGATATAAACCATTGTAGAATTGTTCCTCCTATTCCTAGGCTTATGAGTCTGTTAATAAGTGTGTTGTGGTGGACATTGTCAAAGGCACCAGCTATATCAATGAATATGAGGATGTAACCTTGGTTGCATGTGTCAGTGCCCTTTATGAGGTCATCCATGAGTGTTATAAGTAGAGTTTCGACTCCATGTGAAGGGCGGAAGCCAAATTGATGTGAGTCAAGTGGTGCATGTGTGTCAATAAAATCTTGCAGTTGAAGCTGTATGATTTTTTCTATCACTTTGGCAATGAACGGTATGCTGGCTATGGGCCTGTAGGAGTTTGGGTCTGTAGGATTGAGTTTATTATTTTTTATTATAGGGCGTAAGGATGTGAGTTTTAGGGCATCTGGCATGATGCCTTTAGATAGTGATTGGTTTACTATATTTTGTATATGTATAGCTAATTCAGTTTTGGTGTTTTTTATCCATGACACCGGACAAGGATCTAGAGGGGAGGTAGTGGTGTTGATCAGTGATATGATATTGAGGAGGTGTTTTTGTTCAATATCTTGAAAGGTTATCCATTTATTTGTTGGTTTTAATTCAGTGGGTATGGTTATGATTGTGCTGGATGATTTGTTTTTTAATTTGTTAGCAAAATGAGTTGCAAGTGTTTGTGCGCTTATCGTTGATTGTTCAGGCTCTGGAGTTTGGGTTTTTGTTAGTGTCCTTATAATTGTAAATAGTTCTCTTGGTTTATTGAGTGCCATATTTATGACTTTTGTGTGGTATTCTTTTTTTGATCTGTTAATAGTGTCTTTGTATTTGTTAAGGAGACTTAAGTATTGCGCCTTATTATCGCTTGTTTTAGATTTCCTCCACCGTTTTTCTTGTTTTCTTAGTTGCTTTTTTATAGTGGAGAGTTCTCTATTAAACCATTTTTCTGATTTTCTTTTTGTGAATTGTTTTTGGGGACCTTGAGTGGGAGCTGCTGCTTCTTTTATTATTGAGTTCCATTGTTCCATTATGGTGTTGATTTCTGTTGTGTTATTTATAAGGTTAGGTAGTACGGTTTCTAGGAAGGTGTCTTTGTTGAAGTGTGTAAAGCGAGATTTATAAGGTGTTGTAGTAATCTCTGTGTTAGTGTGTGATAGTGAGATTAAATTGAAGGTTATTAAGTGGTGGTCTGACCATGGTACTTCTGTGATGAGAGGTGGGGATTGTAGTTGGTGTTTATTAAAGGGAGTGGGGATGAATACAAGGTCTAGAGCGTTACCTTTTGTATGTGTGGGTGTTTGTATGATTTGATTGTAACCCATTTCCTTCATTGAATCCATAAAGTTGATTGTGTGTTGTGGGTTGAGCGACGGAAGGTTCAGATCCCCTAATATAACAAGTGGTTTTCTCTGTGTAGCTGTACATGCGAGTTCTAGAATGGGGGTGAGATTTTTGTGGTCCGCTGAGGGGGGTCTATAGATGAGGGACAGTGCAAGGTTTTTGTTTTCTATATTTATGATATCCATACCGTCTATGTTGTTCACATTTTTTAGTGAGTATTTGAGCTCTTTTTTGGTGATGATAAGGGCCCCTCCTCCCCTTTTTACTTCTCGGTGGCAGTTGAAAAGGTCATATTGATGTGTGTTGAGTTGGTTCAGGAGGATTGTGTCCGTGGGTGCGAGCCAAGTCTCTGTGATGAGAAGGATATCAGGTTTTTCATCAGTGATTATGTCATTAATTATTGGTATTTTATTTCGTATGGATCTTGCATTTATGAGGATGAATTTTCTGATGGTGTTTGTTTCATGAGATTTGTTTATAGGTTTGACTTGTACAAGATTTATTTGTATTAGTCTTGAGTGTCTGGGAATGTTGGGGCGGTGTGTCTGGTTAAATGTGTGTGAGTATGGTTGTGGTGTGGTTTTGTATGGGTTGTGAATAATGGGGATAGTGTTGTATGCTGTAGGATTTGGTTTGTGAGCATAGATGTTTTGAGTTAGATGAATGGTTAGTATGGTGATAATAAGGTATAATTGGTACTTTGTGTAATCCATGTTAATTATAGTGCAATAGCTAAGGTTACTGGCAACAGTATGTTAGACAGTGAGCAAAATTACAGTATTTCAGGTAGGTGAGTGAAATTACTGACAACAGTATATCAAGCAGTGTCTATATCTCAAACAGTAGCTGTAATTGGTGAATTCAACAGTCATTAAGGTTAAATCAATTACTGACAACAGTAGATCAGATATGTGTTATAAATAAGAACTGATTATATCAAGTATATCAAGCAGTGTCCATATCTCAAACAGTAGCTGTAATTGGTGAAATCAACAGTCATTAAGGTTAAATCAATTACTGACAACAGTAGATCAGATAGGAGTTATAAATAAGAACGACAGTTATTAGGGTTGAATGAAATTACTGACGACAGTAAATCAAATTTGTAGGAGGTGTAGAGGGGTGCTGGCTATAGTGGAATTCATGTAGTGGTTATGAGTTGCAAATACTGGCTACAGTAAAAATATGCAATAGTTATCAGTGTCATTCTTATAGAAAATACTTGCTGTGATTTGTTGGTTGTAGGATCGCTTGGTGGTATGTGAGCTCAACCTTAGGGGAGCTCGAGCGGCAATGGCGGGTGTGGGTTGTAGTTGGATAATTAAGTCCTTCACAGGTAGTCGTGGGTGGAGTATCTTCTTCTTCTTGTAGTGGGTGATGATCGTGTGCTTTTTGCCTGTCGTGCCCCGCCTAAGGGCCACGCCAAAGGGCCCTCTTGCGAGGCCCTCAGGCGCGGGCCCGCAAGGCGCGGGCGCGCTTGCCCGCGGCTGCTTTTTGCTGGTTGCTGGGTCCTCCCACGGCCCGGATTGGGCCGGAGTTGTAGGAGCGGGAAACCTGCTCTCTCCCTGCTCGACCCCGGCTGGGGAGCTGCTGCGGCAGTATTCGCCGGTGGAAAAAGGGCTTTTTTTGCTGCCCGCGGCTGCTTTTTGCTGGTTGCTGGGTCCTCCCACGGCCCGGATTGGGCCGGAGTTGTAGGAGCGGGAAACCTGCTCTCTCCCTGCTCGACCCCGGCTGGGGAGCTGCTGCGGCAGTATTCGCCGGTGGAAAAAGGGCTTTTTTGCTGCCCGCGGCTGCTTTTTGCTGGTTGCTGGGTCCTCCCACGGCCCGGATTGGGCCGGAGTTGTAGGAGCGGGAAACCTGCTCTCTCCCTGCTCGACCCCGGCTGGGGAGCTGCTGCGGCAGTATTCGCCGGTGGAAAAAAGGGCTTTTTTGCTGTCCGCGGCTGCTTTTTGCTGGTTGCTGGGTCCTCCCACGGCCCGGATTGGGCCGGAGTTGTAGGAGCGGGAAACCTGCTCTCTCCCTGCTCGACCCCGGCTGGGGAGCTGCTGCGGCAGTATTCGCCGGTGGAAAAAGGGCTTTTTTGCTGCCCGCGGCTGCTTTTTGCTGGTTGCTGGGTCCTCCCACGGCCCGGATTGGGCCGGAGTTGTAGGAGCGGGAAACCTGCTCTCCCTGCTCGACCCCGGCTGGGGAGCTGCTGCGGCAGTATTCGCCGGTGGAAAAAGGGCTTTTTTGCTGCCCGCGGCTGCTTTTTGCTGGTTGCTGGGTCCTCCCACGGCCCGGATTGGGCCGGAGTTGTAGGAGCGGGAAACCTGCTCTCTCCCTGCTCGACCCCGGCTGGGGAGCTGCTGCGGCAGTATTCGCCGGTGGAAAAAGGGCTTTTTTGCTGCCCGCGGCTGCTTTTTGCTGGTTGCTGGGTCCTCCCACGGCCCGGATTGGGCCGGAGTTGTAGGAGCGGGAAACCTGCTCTCTCCCTGCTGCGGCAGTATTCGCCGGTGGAAAAAGGGCTTTTTTGCTGCCCGCGGCTGCTTTTTGCTGGTTGCTGGGTCCTCCCACGGCCCGGATTGGGCCGGAGTTGTAGGAGCGGGAAACCTGCTCTCTCCCTGCTCGACCCCGGCTGGGGAGCTGCTGCGGCAGTATTCGCCGGTGGAAAAAGGGCTTTTTTGCTGCCCGCGGCTGCTTTTTGCTGGTTGCTGGGTCCTCCCACGGCCCGGATTGGGCCGGAGTTGTAGGAGCGGGAAACCTGCTCTCTCCCTGCTCGACCCCGGCTGGGGAGCTGCTGCGGCAGTATTCGCCGGTGGAAAAAGGGCTTTTTTGCTGCCCGCGGCTGCTTTTTGCTGGTTGCTGGGTCCTCCCACGGCCCGGATTGGGCCGGAGTTGTAGGAGCGGGAAACCTGCTCTCTCCCTGCTCGACCTCTAAGGCAAGGTTAGGTAAGCTTCCATTTAGAGGCAAGTTACTGTTTGGTGAGGATTTGGAAAAGTTGGTCAAGGATCTAGGAGATTCTAAGGGAGGCAGATTGCCGGAAGACAAACAGAAGCAGGGTCGTCCGGGGCGCCTTCCAAGAATTAGCAAAGGGAGTTTCGTAGGTTTCTTCAGTCACGATTCGCTACATTTCAGAGGGGGCATTCACAGTATAGATCGCAGCGGTTTCGGGGGTTTAGAGGAACGGGCAGAGGTTTTGGAGACTTCTCGTCCCCGAATGTTAAGAAATCGCAATGAAGCGAGGGGGGCCCAGGCAGGGCTTGTACCCGTGGGGGGTTCATCTCAGAAACTTCTTTCCTGCCTGGGCCCAAATCACGTCAGATCAGTGGGTGTTGGACGTCATCCAAAAAGGGTATGCGCTCGAGTTCCAACAACCGTGATCGACTCCTTCGTCCAATCTCCCTGCGGAGCGAAGTCAAGGTTGTCGGCAGTACACGAGACGTGGAAAGATTGGTAGCGCTAAAGGCTGTAGTGCCGGTTCCGGCGGACCAACGAGGATGCGGTCGGTACTCCTTATATATTTCGTGGTACCAAAGAAGGAAGGAACCTTGAGGCCCATTCTAGACCGTATCGGGGTATCCCACTTTCGCATGGAAACGTTGCATTCGGTCATTGTGGCAGTTCGACGGGGGGGATTCCTCAGTCTTTGGATCTGTCGCAGGCGTACCTACATATACCAATTCGTTGGGAGCATCAAAAATTTCTTCGGTTTGCGGTGCCCATGGGGCATTTTCAATTTCAGGCAATGCCGTTCGATCTGGCTACAGCTCCAAGAACCTTCACCAAGATAATGGTGGTGGTGGCTGCGGCATTGCACAAGGAAAGGGGTGTTGGTTCATCTGTACCTGGACGATTGGCTGATTCGAGCAAAGTCAAGGAGCGAATTGGCTACCCGCAGAGTGGTGCATGTCCTGCAGTCCCTCGGGTGGGTGGTCAATGTGGCAAAGAGCAAATTGGTCTCGTCGCAGGAATTGGAATATTTGGGGGCTTGCTTCGACACGAACAGGGGCAGAGTTTTTCTGCCCAAACTCAGGGCTCAGAAGCTGAGGCGGCTGATAAAGGCCTTTTTGAGGAAACATAGAAACATAGAAACATGATGACAGAAAAAGACCACAAGGCCCATCTAGTCTGTCCTTCCATAACAACAACTACAACAGTCCACTTTTTACCTTTAGAGATCCTCTGTGTTGGTCCCATGCTTTTTTGAATTCAGTTACTGTCCTCATCTCTACCACCTCCACTGGGAGACTATTCCACGGATCCACTACTCTTTCCGTAAAGAAATATTTCCGCATATCACTCCTGAATCTATCTCCCTTCACCCTCATCCCATGTCCCCTCGTCGCAGAACTTGCTTTCAAATGAAAGAGGCTCTCTCCCTGAACATTTATGCCACGGAGGTATTTAAACATCTCAATCATATCACCTCTATCCTGCCTTTCCTCTAAGGTGTACATATTAAGATCCTTAAGTCTGTCCTCATATGCTTTATAATGAAGACTACTAATCATCTTAGTAGCAACCCTCTGCACCGACTCCATCCTGTTCACATCCTTTTGAAGGTGCGGTCTCCAGAATTGCACACCATACTCCAAATGAGGTCGCACCAAAGACTTATACAGAGGCATTATCACCTCCTTTTTTCTGCTAGCCATTCCTCTCCGTATGCACCCAAGCATCCTTCTAGCTTTTGCCGTCGCCTTTTCTACCTGTTTAGCTACTTTAAGATCATCGGACACAACTACGCCTAGGTCCCGCTCTTCTTTAGTGGACAAAAGTACTTCACCTCCTATGCTGTATTGCTCCCTTGGATTGCTGCAGCCCAAATGCATGACCTTACATTTTTTAACATTAAATCCCAGCTGCCAAATTCTAGACCATTCTTCAAGCTTAGCTAGATCCCTCCTCATGTTATCTACACCTTCCTGGGTGTCTACTTTATTGCAGATTTTGGTATCATCCGCAAAGAGGCAAACCTTACCAGACAGCCCTTCCGCTATATCACTAACAAAGATGTTAAAAAGAATCGGACCAAGGACAGATCCCTGGGGCACACCACTGGTAACATCCTTCTCCTCAGAGTGAGCTCCATTTACTTGTACTCTTTGTCGCCTCCCACCCAACCAATTTCTAACCCAAGCAGTAACTTTAGGGTCCATCCCTAGGGTGCTCAGTTTGTTTATAAGTCGCCTGTGAGGAACAGTGTCAAAGGCTTTACTGAAATCTAAATACACCACATCTAGAGCTCTCCCTCGGTCCAACTCCCTGGTCACCCAGTCAAAGAAATCAATCAGATTTGTCTTGACAAGACCTGCCTCTGGTGAATCCATGCTGCCTCGGATCCTGTAATCCACTGGACTCCAGAAACCTCACTATTTTCTCTTTCAACAGCGTTTCCATTAATTTACTCACCACCGAAGTTAAACTAACCGGCCTGTAGTTTTCAACCACATCCTTACTTCCGCTTTTGTGTAAAGGCACCACATGAGCCTCTCTCCAGTCCTTTGGCACCACTCCCGACTCCAACGAGGCATTGAAAAGGTCAGTCAGTGGAGTTGCTAGAACGTCCCCAAGTTCCCTCAGTATTCTAGGGTGTATCCCATCCGGTCCCATCGCTTTGTCTACTTTAAGTTGAGCTAGTTTCTCACGAACACAGTCTTCTGAAAATTGTTCAAGATGTCCCTCGCTTCTGTTCTTATTTGTGGGTGTTTTCTGAGGTCCTGCTCCTGGTTCTTCATCTGTGAACACAGAACAAAAATATTTGTTAAGCAATTCCGCTTTATCCTTATCAGCTTCTACATATTCCCCCCTGTACCCTTGAGTCTGACAATACCACTTTTGCCCTTCCTCTTCTCACTAATATATCTGAAAAATGTCTTATCTCCCCATTTTATTGCATTGGCTATTTCCTCCTCCTTTTGAATCTTTGCCTTCTTGACTACTTTGCTAGCTTCTCTAAGTTTTTCCAAATACAGATGCCTGTCTTCCTTTCTCTGTGATCTCTTGTATTTCATGAAGGCCTCCCTCTTTTTCTTCACTTTTTCAGCTACTTCCTTCGAAAACCATAGCGGTCTCCTGTTCCTTTTGCCTTTATTTACCATTTTAACAAAAAGGTTGGTTGCCTTTAAAATACCCCCTTTCAGTTTTGCCCACTGTTGTTCTACATCCCCCAGCTGTTCCCATCCCACTAACGACTCCCTGAGGTATTGGCCCATCTTCGCAAAGTTAGTCTTCCTAAAGTCTAAGATCTTCACCTTGGAATGGATTCTAACAGCCCTAGTCCTAATACTGAACCACACCATCTGGTGATCACTGGATGCAAAATGATCTCCCACTACAACATCAGAAACACTTTCACCATTGGTAAGCACCAAGTCCAGTATGGCCCCTTCACGTGTGGGGTCTGTTACCAATTGCCTGAATAGTTCTCCCTGTAGAGAATCCAGGATCTCCTTACTCCTAGATGATACTGCAGCAGGAAAGTGCCAATCAACATCTGGCATATTGAAATCTCCTAGCAGTAGCACTTCTCCTTTCCTAGCAATGCTGTGTATGTCTTCAATTAACAAGCTCCATCAGCGTGGCACTATTTACAGCTGCTGGGGACAATGGCGGCTACGATTGAGTTTATGCCATGGGCCAGAGCGCACATGAGGCCCCTGCAGAGAGCACTCCTCAGAAGATGGTCTCATCAGTCAGATCGGTTGTCTCAGAGGCTGGTATGCCCTCTGGAGATGCAGCAGTCGCTGAAATGGTGGCGAGGGCAGGGGTGTCTGGAGAAGGGGATGCCCCTCGAATCACCACAATGGAGGGCGTTGACGATGGATGCCAGTCTGTTCAGTTGGGGGGCTCACTTTGAGAGGCAGTTTGCCCAAGGTCAGTGGTCCGACCGGGAGAAGTCCTGGTTAATCAACAGGTTGGAGTTAAGGGCCGTCACGCAGGCTTTTCAGAGGCTCTTGCACGGCAAAGCGATACGAGTGCTGTCAGACAACGCCACAGTAGTGGCGTACATCAATCGTCAGGGCGGCACCAGCAGCACGGTGCTCGAGGAGGAAGTGGACGAACTCCTAGAATGGGCCGAGTTAAATCTATAAGCGTTATTGGCCGCACATGTAGCAGGGGTGGACAATGTGACAGCTGATTTTTTGAGTCTGGTCAGAGTGGATCCAGGAGAGTGGGGTCTCAATCAGGAAGTTTTCGACTTGCTGGTGATCCATTGGGGCCTTCCGGTGATGGACCTCATGGTTTCATTCATATCGGCGAAGGTCGGAAGATTTTACAGCAGAAGAAGAGAGGATGTCGGAAGGACTGGATGCGCTCATGCAAAGATGGCCGGGGGAAGAGCTTCTGTATGTATTCCCTCCGTGGGCGTTAATAGGTCGAGTATTGCAGAGAACAGAGAGGCACAAGGGTCAGGTGATCCTAATTGCACCGGATTGGCCAAGGAGGCCATGGTATGCGGACCTGATACGGCTGCTGGTAGAGGTGCCGTGGCGGCTTCCGGTTCGGAGAGATCTGTTGGTGCAGGGGCCATTAAGTATGCCTCAGGTGGCTCGGTTCTCACTTACGGCTTGGCTCTTGAAAGGGCAAGGTTGAGAGTCAAGGGATATTCGGCAGCGGTAATTTCTACCTTACTGAAGTCCAGGCATAGGTCTACATCGGTGGCGTATATCAGGGTCTGGCAGGTGTTTGAGTTGTGGTGCGAGAGGAAGCAAATAAAGGCATTAGGTGCTTCGATTCCGCAGATTTTGGCCTTTCTATAGGATTTTTATTTATTTATTTTATTTTTATTTAATGTCTCTTTTATACCTCACTATTTAACATCAGTGCGGTTTACATACAACAGTAGCTTATATAGTGCAGACTAAGCTGCTCTGTATTTACAATGAAACAGGTGCTGTAACTTGTATATCGCTGGGGTAACTATATACAGGTAGAAATCAAGTTGGGTCCGAGCAGGACTATCGGTGGGAAGAGTGGCTTTTTACCAAATTGGGAGTATATACATGCTGCTATTTACAAAGTACGTATAGTCAAAGATGGCGCCACTGGGTGTGGATGCCTCATCGCGTGCTGGGTGTGTTGGTGTGGCGGAACTGGTGGAAGGGGGTGGCTCTTTGTGCGCTGTCGTCCAAATAGTGTTTGAGGAAGAGGTGGTGCTTCAGTGCCTTCCTAAATTGGGCCAGGTCGGAGATTGCCCGTATGCTGGGTGGTAAGGCGTTCCAGCATCTGGACACATAGAACCTAAATGCCCTGTTTATCGTAGCCTGGGTGCATTGTGTTATTGCCTTCTGGATTACCAGTGTGTTGACTGCTGCGGATCTTCTGGATCTGTTAGAGGGCATAGGGTGGATAAGCTCTGTGAGGGAGGTGGAGGAGAGCCTGTTGATGGCCTTGAAAGTCAAGTCAGTAATAGGGTTTTAAAAGACAGTCTGCCATGGATGGGGAGCCAGTGGAGATGTTTCAGGATGGGTGTCTTGTTGATGGCTTTGAAGGTCAGGAGTAGCACTTTGTATGTGAGCCTGCAGTTGATCGGTAGCCAGTGTAGGTCTTTCAGGATTGGAGTTATGTGGTCTCTTCTGGATATTCCATAGAGGACGCAGGCAGCAGCATTCATCGCAAGTTGTAGTGGGTGTAGGGTGCTCCTCGGGAGACCGTGCAGAATGGCGTTAGCATAGTCAAAATGGGGTGTTACCAGCGCTTGGAAGATTGTTCGGAAGTCCTCTGGCAGCAGCATGGGTCTTAGGTATCGTAGTGTCCTGATCTTGTGGTATATGGCCCTGACGGTGTTGCTAATGTGCGCTTTCAAATCAAGATGCTGGTCTAGTGTAACACCCAGGTAGCGTATTGTGGGTTTACTTGGGAGTTCTGCGTCTCTCACTTTTATTGTCGTGGGGGGAGAAATGTTTTTGTTCTTTGTGATGAACAGGACCTTGGTTTTTTTGAAGTTGATTCGGAGGTTCTGGGAATGAAGCCAGTCTATGACTGCATTGAAGCAATTCACTAGAGCTGTAAAGTCGGGTTGCGTGACGTTGATTTGGGCAAGTAGCAGTACATCATCCGCATAGATCAGGCAGGAAATTTTGAAGGAGCGGATGATTTCGCATATGGGCTGCATGTATATGTTGAAGAGTAACGCTGATAGAGAGGAGCCCTGGGGTACCCCCTGGCCTTGTTGAAAAGGCTCAGATGTCTTGGATCCCATCTGTACGTGTTGCCATCTGTCTGCTAGGTAGGATTTGCACCAGTCCCAGGCCAAGCCCTGGATTCCCTTCTCATGGAGGCGTGTCAGAAGCTGATCATGGTTGACAGAGTCGAATGCAGCGGTGATGTCAAGGAAGATAAGTGCAAACCTATTCTTGATATTGTCTATCCCTCTGGTTAAGGTATTGGTTAGCGTGGTGAGTAGCGTCTCCACTCTGTGTGATTCCCTGAATCCATGCTGGCAGGGGTCTAGAGGGGCTGCGGTATCAATGTGTTGCTGGATCTGTCTTTTATTTATTTATTTATTTATTTAACAGTATTTCTAAACCGCCTTATCTTAATAATCAAGGTGGTATCACAGCAAGCAATCAGGTAAAGTGTGTGTGTTGTACATGCAGTGAGGATAAAACTTAGTTGTGTGAGGGATGTGTTGGGTGCTTGATTTGTTTGAGCTATATACAGGGTGGGCTATTTACAGTGGTGCTAGAATCATATTTTATATATATTCAGTTGTTTGGGAGGATTGGAGTGCTGTTATCCATTCTCTTAGGTTATGTGATGTGACCATAGTGCTCTATGAACAGCATGGTTTTCAGTTGTTTTCTGAAGTCTTTGAGGTCTGGAGTTGCCCTTAGATCGTCCGGTAGATTGTTCCATATTGTTGGAGCAGCCATGGAGAGAGCTCTGTCTGTTGTGTCCTTGCGTGTGTGCTTGTACTCATTTGGGGTGCTGACTCGGTTGCGTGTTTGACTTCTTCTTTGGACGACTTTCTCGATTATTTTGGTTAGCAGGGGGATACTCAAGATCGGGTGGTATGATTCAGCCTTCTGGGGATCTAGTCTGTTCTTCAGAAGGGGTCATATGGAAGTCTGTTTGAGAGTTGATGGGAATGTTCCTGTTGAGAAGGATAGGCTCATGCTCCTGGCTATGATTGGGCTGAGTTCTACGCACATCGCTCTGATCCAGTATGCAGGGCAGGGGTCATTTGGTGCAGTAGTGGTATTGATGGTAGCAATGATGTCCTCTGCATCTCTCGGATGGAGGCGTGAGTTCTGTAAGCAGTGACTGTAGGCATGGGTTATGACTAGGTGTGGGTCTCCAGGCTGTGTTTGCTTTGATGGATTTGGCCTGGAGGTAGTCGGCATATACCTGGGGTTGTATTGGTCCTAGCTGGGGAGAGGATGGTTCCTTCGTTAAGGACTTTACTAAGTTGAAGAGGTCCCGGGGCTTGTTTAGGGAGCGGTGAAGGAGCTCGGTGTGGTATTCTTTCATTTTGTCTGAGATTGTTTCGCGGTGTACTTTTAAGTGGGATATGTATGCTGACTGGTCTGCTGGGGAACGGGAATGTCGCCATTTTCTCTCGAGCTTCCTGAGGAGGAGAAGAGGAGAAGTCCGTAGCTCTGCAGAGAACCAGGGGGCCGGCTTCCTTCTTCTTGCCGGTCTGTTAGGATCGGGTGGTTTGTCCGAGGAAGGAAGTCGAGACAGTGAGCTCAGGGTGTTGTTCCACCTAGCTATCATGTCGTTAAGGTTGGGTGATGGCTGTTTGAGTTTTGGAAGTACGTGATTGATGATCTCTTCTTTGTCGAGGGACTTGAAGCGTCCTGCAGGTGCCCATGATGCGTCGCTTATGCCGCTGGGTGAATCGTGTTCTTGCTGTGGGGGAATCTGGAATGTGATTAGGCTGTGGTCAGACCACGGGACGGGGGTGATGGATGGATAGGTTGAGGTTGTGGTCTTGGCTTGTGTCTGGTCGTGGGGCGAAGACCAGGTCCAGTGAGTTTCCTCTGTGGTGGGTGGGAGCATAGACAACCTGTTTGTAGCCCAGCTCAGTCATTGCTTCAAGGAAGGCGTTGGCGTGGTTGCTTTGAAGTGATGTAAGGTTAAAATCACCCATCAGCCAGTTTGGTTTGCGTGGGTTTTCAGGGTTGCAGGCTAGGTCAATTATGTTAGAGAGGAGCTGAGAATTAATTTGAGCTATAATAACTAGAATAAAATGCTCAATTTATAATTGAGATATGAAGTAGATTCCTAATGCTAAGAAATGAAAAACTAGATTGGTTGAATGAGATGACCCGTCTGTTGGGCTAGCCATTGAACAGTCTAGTACTGAGTTATTCTCTTGTCTAGATAGCACCTCCTCCTGGCATCTCCTTGTATCTGCTAACTCTGGCATTGCCCCTTATGAGGCAAGAGACAACAGCTTTGCCATTTATTTAAAAAAACAGGAAAGGACGTTGGTAAGTCTTGAATTACAGAATGTATGTATTGCTGTTTGACCCCTAGTTTATAGACTGTATTTCAGTTATACTAGCAGTTAATGACTTCTAACCAAAAACTGCCAATATCTCAGGTGGTTAAATAACAGGGGGGTGGTTCTCTGCTCCATGAGGCAGATCTGTAGTTTATTTAGGTTGTGTTCAGGTGGGATCATTCTACTGTGACATTTAATTGGAAATACGCACCAACTTTCAAACACACAAAAAATGAATGCTTGGGTGAAGAGGCTCCAGTCCTATTTGGATAGGGTTAGTGCATATAGCAAAGCTGTTCTTACTTCTCTAAAGAACTGTCTAGTGGGACTGAGCTCAGTTTACATCTTTCAGTCTTCCTGGCTCGCTCCTTTTCCATGTGGCCCCCTGACCATAGCTATCTTCACATAGAATATGGATGGGTTGGCAATTTCTGCTAAAATATCTGGCTCTCAATAAATTAACACAAGGTGCAAAAACTGATGCATTCTTTAGCTGCTTCTTCCAGAAACTAAGACCTAACATCTTCGTTCTTAGTAAGCCTTTTCAATCAAGAACTCCTACATCATAAGTTGCTGAGATGTTTGGCTACTCTTAAAGCACATACCAATGCCCATATAAGCTCTTCCTGTCTGGCACCATCAAGTCAGTCAATATTTTAGCTCCATCTTACTGTACATAAGAACATTTAGACCAATGGTACATCAAGCCCAGTATCCTGTTTCCAACAGTGGCCAATCCAGGTCACAAGTACCTTTGGAGTAACCCTGACACACTAGCTAGCGCTTTTCAGGGCCAGGCCGTAAGCAAGTAAGGAGCTGGGTCATCCATCTATGTTGAACAGTTTGTTTCTGAAATCTTTCAGTAGATTCAGTATTTCTCAATCAGAAGATCTGAAGAAACAATTAGAGATGTTACGGGAAGATGTAAAGAAAATTAAATAAAAAAAATTAAGAAGAGATTATGAAGATTATACAACAAGATATGTTTACCCCTGGATGAATTTGAAGAGAAAATATAAGAAATTACAAAAATATGTAGATTTTGATACAACTTCAGATGATACAGACGCCACCGATTCCAGTAAAAGATTGAAAGAGGATTTTTTGGACAAAGCAGAGGGAAAGAAGAAAAAGAAAGGAGGACGAGGAAAATCTTGAGGTCGGGGGAATTCACGGCACAAAATTTTAAGTAATAATAGCCTAAATGATGATGAATTAACCCCATTGGTGATGAATTTATCAGGGTACCCCGTATCTGATCAGCAGTTACAAGTTTTAAATAGAGGACTATCTTTTGTCCCAGAAACTCATTTTGATGCTTTTCAATTTAGGATAGGTAATGGAAAAATTAGTGCAGAAATTTAAATTTGAAATTGTATTTTGCATCTAAATCATCAGAGTTAGTCATCATCATTAGATTTGACCCCTCAAAAAATACAATTACCATTAAAATCAATATGGTCTCCTCCAGGGCCAATACATCCTTCTTTGATACTCTTCAGAGATATGGTATTAAAATATACTAAACAACTAGAAAGTAAGAAAAAACGAACATTTAGTGCAATTTCAAAATAAGAAAAAATAGCACTAAAAGATCTTCAATCACAATCAGAATTAGTGATTTGGTGAGCAGACAAGAGGGGAGCTATTGTAATTTTAAGTAGAGATCAATATTTACAGGAAGCCAAAAGGCAGTTATCAGTTACGGAAACGTATAGGGAATTATTATTATTATTAAAGACTTTTATAAAGCGCTGCAACATATGAAGAGCTGTACAAACATTAGAAGAGAGACAGTCCCTGCTCATCAGAGCTCACAATCTAATAAGTAGCAGAAGATCCAATGATTCAGTTACAAAAAACATATAAAAACAATTACAACTCAAGCTTTGGAGGAGAGTTTAATAACAAAGAATGGGAATTTTTTGAATGAACCTGGACCAACAGTAGCTAAATTATATTTAGTACCGAAAATACACAAACGTTTAACGGACCCGCCAGAAAAACCTATTGTGTCTACAAGAGGCACGATTTTAGAACCTCTGTCAATGTATATTGATTCATTTTTAAGACCTTTGCTGGTAGAGAGACCTTCATATATTAGGGATACAACCCATTTTTTTACACGTATTGACAAAACATTCCGATTGGGCAATAGAATCTGTTATCATTTTGGTTACATTAGATGTAACAGCTTTATATATTAGCATCCCCCAATCAGCAGCATACGAAAGTGTAGCATTATCTTTTACACGGCAGAGGAGATTTATCAGACAAAGATATATCATTTTTATTGGAGCTAACGAAGTTGACAATTTATCAAAATTATTTCATGTTTGAGAACAAATTATATCATCAAATATCGGGGGTGGCAATGGGAGCCACCTGTGCCCCATCTATTGCAAATTTATTCATGGGGGCATATGAAGATAAATGGTTAAAATCATCACCTTAGACAGAACATCTAAAACTATGGTGTCGTTATATAGATGATATATTTATGGTATGGAAAGGGTTGGTCACTATTTTGAAGGAATTTTTCGAATGGTTAAGCACAAGAGATACAAATATACCATATACAATATACATGGTCTTACCACACCGATAGCATGGTATTTTTGGATGTATAAGTTAAGAAAAGTGATAAAGGGTGGATTACTTTGGTCCATAGAAAAGCCACAGATAGGAACACTTTTTTACACTATAGTAGTGCTCATCCCATACAATTGCGGGATAGTTTACCATTTTCGCAGTTCATTAGGTATAGGAGGAATTGCTCAGATAATCGAGAGTTTAAAAATCAATCAAAAATCCTCATGAACAATTTTCAAAAAAGAGGATATCCAGAACATGTGATAAGGCAAGCTTATAAAAGAGCATTGTTCAATAATCGAGCTTTGTTGCTATATCTTCGGAGAAAAGAGAAGGTATATAATAACAATATCAATCTAATTACAAAATATTCTCCGTATAGTTCTCAGATAAAACGCATTAGAAAGAAACATATGAATGATTTAAACATCATTCCAGGGCTAGAAGATAAAAACATCTGCTGTGTTTGGCAACGTCATAAAAATCTTAAAGAAAAACTGAGTCCCTCTTTATTGCAACCTCTATCAAGTCAACTAACAGAGGATCTGATAGGACACACAAAGTGTGGAGACTGTAGAATTTGTGAAATCTCCGTGGAATTAGTACATTTTCAATATCATGGAGCAATATACAAACTTAGAAAGACAACATCTTGCAGTAGTAGTTATGTAGTATATTGCATTTGATGTCCATGCGACTTGATATACGTCAGTAAAACAATTCGACCTTTCAGAGTAAGAATGAATGAACATCGAATTAGATTAAATTGCAAAACAAGAGAAGCTCCAATAGTTGATCATTGTTTAGAACGGGGCCATAAATTTGAAGAACTACAACGCTTCTGTATAGATCGGGTTACCACAGGGAATAATGGGAAATCAAGGGAACAGATTTTATTGATTTGTGAACAAAGATGGATTTACAATTTGCAATCAGTAATTCTGGGAGGGTTAAATGCCCAAATAGATTGGGGAGCCTGTGTCTGAATTAATGATGGTGAAACAGGATCAAGTACCCTCAAATGATTGAGGTTAAACCTAGAAATAACTAGCAGAGTAAGTGGCGAGAGAGAGATGAATACAAAACAGGTGTATGAAACAATTCAATTAGGGGCATTTAAATTCTGAACATGGAGGATAGACTGCATGCGTGGCATTGTTAGGAAGCCAACAGGCTCAGAGAAAAACGGTAGGAAAAAAGCCGGTAGCATGTACAGCACTTTCATAACTCAGGTAACTTTTATAAACAATTTGTTACATCAAGGATCATAAGATAGGTTGATAAGTCGATAATAATCAAGAGTAGATAAATAGAATTCATAAGGACGTGATTAACCAGTAAGATTTCTATTTGTTTCGGTAGTAGTGCTTTCAAAAAAGGAAAAAAACCCTGAAGAAACTCAGCGTAGTGAAATGCAAATAAGGCGCTGAGGCATGGCGTTGGGGAAACTACATACAAGTTAAGCACCGTTTTATGATTTTGAATGCAATTTTAAAAATGTGACATTGGAAGTTAGGAGACAGAAGGTCATTGATGCAAAATGGCGTATGATTAATAGACAAAACAAAAGTCTGAAGTGAGACGCCTATAAGAGTCTGAGACCTTGTCTATGGATATCTCAAATGTCATAATATTTAATTGAGGAAATATTTAAAGCACTATTGATTTATATGGTGATTCTAGCAGAACACACATCGCGATCTTTAAGAGAAAATAGAGTGAGAATCATTAAAAGATATACAGTGAAATTTTGCTCTGAAAAAAGACCATATAATTAGATTGTTATAAAATCCTTCTTTCTTTGGCATGATGAAGTAAATGGAGTAACGCCAAGTACCTCTCTCCGATGGAGGCACTGGGCAAATGGCTTGAAGCTGGAGAAGGCGTTGAAGAGTCTCTCATTTGGCTGTGCGCTTGCGAAGACAGCCACAAGGGGAGACCAAAAAGGCATCTGTGATGGGTTTGGTGCAGTCGAGGACCTATATAGTCATGGTGGATGATATTCAGCACCCATTGATTGGTAGTCACGCAGGACCATTCGTGGAAGAAAAGGGTCAGCCAGCCAGCCAGCCGCCCACCGGCAGCATTCCGTAGGGACCCTTGAGGCCGTCAGCGGGATGCACGGCCAGATCCCAAGAACTTAGCTGATGAGAGATAGTTGTCTCTGGTTCAGTGGACTCCAACTTTGTCCCAGGACGGCCTAATGTAGAAGCGGTAGAGGTCTTGCCAGGCCGGTATCAAGAGTCCCAGTAGCAGGACCTGGAGGAGGATGGATAGGAGGCAGTCGACCCTGATCGATGCGAAGCCGGTTTGGGCTTGTCCTCGGGCAAGCACTGGGGCTTTACTTCCCCTTACGAGTTTGTCCAGGTCACTCCATTGCTCCTGTAGGGTAGTTTCGCCAGGCAGGTTTTGAATGCCGTATCGGTCAACCAGTGACTGAGGCAAAGCCAATAGTGAGCTACCATAGCTGCAGCTATGGAACGTGAAGCGAGCTGTAGAAGGAAATACAGGGCATCTGCTACAAAGGCAGCAACCGATTCCAAGCATGCTGAGGCAGGATGTTCAGGCAGCAACTGAATCCACCAGAGAAGGGCTCTTGCATGCCAGGCCACCGCAGACTGAGGCCTGGAGGGCAAGAGAAGACAAAAACACCATCTTCAAAAGGCTCTCCACCTCAGTCCATGTAGGTCCTTCAGAGCTGTGCCGCCCTCCACAGGAATGGTAGTATGCTTGCTGACAGCAGTCACAATGGCATCCACCTTAGGGAAGCAGAGCCATATGTCCAGATCTGCTGGAGACCAGACATAATAGTGCCCTAAGCACTTCACCGTCGGTAGGGAAGCCTCTGGGGGGTCCCATTCCAAGGTGACCATTTGATGAAGTTCCAGAGGAAATAGAAAGGCCTTTGAAGGCTTCTTAATTCCAGCCAGGATAGGATTGGCCTGGGACTGACTCTGAGTTGGCTGGTCTGAGGGGTCGGCTATGTAGAGGGCTTCTACTACCTGCACAATCAGAGCTGTGAGTTCCTCCCTGTGAAAAAAACAAGTTGAGGCCCAAGATATCTGGCTATCTCCCAGATCTTTCTGCGGAGACAATTCGCCATCTTTACGATCTGATGCGGTTGGGACTCCCATCTGCCGAACACTCATCAGAGGTCACGGCCTCCTAGTCTCCCGTGGTCAAAGGCTCTTCCTTGGGCAGGCACTGCCGGTCCCCAGGTGCCTGATCCTGCCTTGAGTGTTTCTGGGAGGAAGGATTCCCATGCACTGATGAATTCAAGGTCAGGGGGGCCAGGGCCCAAGAAGCTACTGAACTTCTTATCTTTCCCCCTAAAACTTCCTCTCCTCTTCCTCCTTTCTTAGTTTCTGTGAATAACTCTATACTCCTTGCTGTTTCCTGGCTTGCAATCTTGGGGTTGTCTTTGATGTCTTTTTCTCCTTCTCCACACGCATTCATCTGATAGCTAAGACCTGCCGTTTCTTTCTTTATAACATCAACAAAATCCGCCCATTTCTTTCTGAACATGCTACTAAGACGCTTATCCACTCCTTAATCACCTCCCGTCTTGGCTACTGTAACCTTCTCCTTGCTGGTCTCCCTTTGAATCATCTCTCTCCCCTTCAAACTGTTCAACACTCTGTTGCGCGGCTAATCTTCCGCCAGCCTCGTCATGCCCATATTACCCCTCTTCGCGTCACTTCACTGGCTCCCTATCCATTTCCGCATCCGCATCCAGTTCAAACATCTCCTGCTGACCTATAAATGCATTCACTCTGCAGCTCCTCGCTACCTTTCTTATCTCTCCTTACAACTCCCCTTAGGAACTCCGCTCTTATGGCAAACTGCTTCTATCTGTGCCCTTCTTTTCTATTGCTAACTCCAGACTTCGCTCCTTTCACCTTGCTGCACCTTACACCTGGAACAAACTACCTGTGTCTGTACGCCAGGCACCTTCTCTGACCCTTTTCAAATCCAGGCTGAAAATTCACCTCTTGGCTGCTGCTTTTGGATCTTGACTCACCTGATCTCTTTTTTTTCTTTCCTTTCCCCCTTGTTTTATCCCTGTCTACACCTTCTGTATTGTCTGTCTTGACTAGATTGTAAGCTCTGATGAGCAGGGACTGTCTCTTACATATCTGTGCAGCGCTGCATACGACTTGTAGTGCTATACAAATGCTCGGTAGTAGTAGTACTACTGGCTGTGCCCGTCAGAGGTCCCAGGCATATCTAAAAAGGGTCATAAACTGAGGGGAATCCTGATCTAAAGGCAGCAGAGTCTGGGCTGGCCCTGCTGGAGACTGAGGAAGCTGAGGCAGGAGCAGGGGAAGGGGGCCTCCCCTCAAGGAGGCACTGCAGAGGAGCTTATTGGTGTCTCCTCTGGGGTGGATAGAACCAGATCCAGTTGAGACCCCCCAATGTGCGGTTATCGTGTTTTGGGGGAGTCTGCTCTGATTAGGCAGATTGCCCAGGGTCGGATGAAGAGGTGCTACAGAGCTGGTCAATTTGGACACAGCGTTTTATGGCCACACGCTATGCAGTGCGTCAGTGAAGAAAGCATCCTGAAAAAATGTGGTACCATTGACTGAAAATGAAAGTAAAATGCTTTGCAAGGTGGCAGGAAGCTGCAGTGGCAGGCCAAAACCGAAAGAAGAAAGCACAAAATGGCTACCACTGAAGGTGGTGCTACTCAGGCGCTGCAGGAAAGGAGACCAGAGCAGCAACGGTGGCTTCAAAAAACAGTGGGCCGGCACCAGAGACAGATGAGGGTAAGGGATTTCCACAATCTCACTCCAATGTTGGGACCCCAGTTGGGGTGGTGGGGAGTCACTCTCACTGCAAGTCCTTCTGCCACGGTCAGCTAGCCAAACGTACTGAAGTAGAGCTGTCTGAAGGTATCTGTAATGTTTTTTTCTTTTATTTTTTTAAATAACAAGAGTGGAGCAAGTAGTCTTCACTGGCCTGAGGATATTGAAGACCCCCCTTGTACAGGCTGTATTGGTGGTCCTGACCAGGAGCCGGTCCCCCTGAGAGTGGGGAGCTGCTTTGATCCTCCTGATCAGGAACTCAACCCAAAGAAGCGGTGAGAAGCTCCCGGGTAAGCACCTCCTGTGTGACCCGGAGACCTCCACCTCCACCTCGAGGGGAAAAAATGAGCTGGTAATCCAAAAGTCTTTTCTGGCCAAAAAATCTCCAAATGAATGGCAGGAGAAGAGAAAAGGATAACCATCATCTGCTGGAGACAGAGAACATACTGAAGGTTACTGCTAGGGGAATTGAGATATGTACCAAGATGGAGACAAAGTCCCGGAAGCTTCAGTGACCCAAACATCTGCTGGCAGAGGAATACAACCCACTTGTCTGGAGAGGTCTAGCAGGTTGTATTGAAACAGCTTTTACTACATCCTCTGGCAATGAATTCAAGAGCATAATTTGAGTTGAGTGAAAAATATTTTTCACTCCACTCATTATTTTATAGACCTCTATTATATCTCCTGTCAGTCCAGGGCTGGTCCAACCATTAGGCAAACTAGGAAGTTGCCTAGGGCAGCAACTTCTGTGGGGCTGCAAAAAGTAGGGCATTCAAAGCCAAACAATAGATTTTGACAGTCAAGGGATGGGGAGGGCGGGGTGTAAGGCTTAAGGACTGCCTAGGGCACCAACACTTTGAACCAACTCTTAGGCTGGCCCTGCCTCAGCCATCTTTTCTCAAAGCTGAACAGCACTAACCATTTAAGACTTTCTTCATAGGGGTATCCTACCATTTCATTTATCATTTTGGTCACCCTTCTCTGAACCTTTTCTAATTCCACTTCTTTATTTCTTTATTTTTTTTTTAGACGCAGCAACCAGAACTGCATGCAATACTCGAGGTGCAGTCACACCATGGAGTGATACAGAGGCATTATGATATCTTGCGTTTTCGTCTTCATTCCTTTCCTTATGATTCCTACCATTCTATTGCCGCCTTAGCCACTGTGGCAGATTGAGCAGAGGGTTTCAACATATTATCCACGATGATGCACAGATCCTTTTCCTGGGTGGTGATGCCTAATGTGGAACTTTGCATCGTGTAGCTATAATTTGAGTTGTTCCCTATGTGCATAACTTTGCACTTGTTCACATTAAATTTCATCTGCCATTTGGACACCCAGTCTTTTAATTTCTTAAAGTCCTATTGCAATTTTTCATAATCCTCTTGTGATTAAGAACTCTGAATAATTTTATGTTATCTGCAAATGTGATCACCTCACCCATTGTTCCTATTTCCAGATCATTTCTAAATATGTTAAAAATCAGTGTGCCCGCTGGAGCACTCCACTATTCACCTTCATCCACTGAGAAAACTGACCATTTATCCCTACTCTGTTTTCTGTCACTCAATCAGTTTCCAGTCCACAACTGGACATTGCCTCCTAAGCCAGGACCTTTCAATTTCTCCAATTATTTCTTTTATCAAACACTTTATGCAAGTCTAAATACACTATATCAACTAGCTTACCTTTATCCACTTATGTATTCCCTAATTTCTGTTATCGTTCCATCATCTGTTCATTCTGGCCAGGCAGACGGTAGTCCCCCCCCCCCCCTCTTATTATTCCCTTCCCCTTCTAATATGGAATGTATATCCATACACCCAAGAATACTGAGGGAACTTGGGGATGTTCTAGCAGCTCTGACGACTGACCATTTCAATGCCTCGTTGGAGTCTGGAGTGGTGCCAGAGGACTAGAGAGAGGCACATGTGGTCCCTTTACACAACAGCGGAAGTAAGGATGTGGTTGAAAACTAAAGGCCGGTTAGTTTAACCTCAGTGGTGAGTAAATTATTGGAAGCACTGCTGAAAGAGAAAATAGTGAGGTTTCTGGAGTCCAACGGATTACTGGATCTGAGGCAGTATGGATTCACCAGAGGCAGTTCTTGTCAGATCTGATTTGATTTCTTTGACTGGGTGACCAGGGAGATGGAGAGCACTAGATGTGGTGTATTTAGATTTTAGTAAAGCCTTTGACACTGTTCCGCACAGGCGACTTATAAACAAACTGAACACCTTAGGGGATGGACCCTAAAGTTATTGCTTGGGTTAGAAATGGTTGAGTGGGAGACAACAAAGGGTACAGGTAAACAGAGCTCACTCTGAGGAGAAGGAGGTTATCAGTGGTGTCCCCCAGGGATCTGTCCTTGGTCCATTTCTTTTTAACATCTTTGTTAGGGATATTGTGGAAGGGCTGTCAGGTAAGGTTTGCCTCTTTAAGGATGATACCAAAATCTGCAATAGAGTAGACACCCAGGAAGGTGTAAATAACATGAGGAGGGATCTAGCTAAGTTTGAAGAATGGTCTAGAATTTGGCAGCTGAGATTTAATGTTAAAAAATGCAAAGTCATGCATTTTGGCTGCAGCAATCCAAGGGAATGATATAGTATAGCGGGTGAAGTACTTCTGTCCACAAAAGAAGAGCAGGACCTCGGCGTGATTGTGTCTGATAATCTTAAAGTAGCTAAACGGGTAGAAAAGGCAATGGCAAAAGCTAGAAAGATGCTTGGGTGCATAGGGAGAGAAATGGCCAGCAGAAGAAAGGTGATAGTGCCTCTGTAAAGGTCTTTGGTGTGACCTCATTTGGAGTATTGTGTGCAATTCTGGAGACCGCACCTTCAAAAGGATATAAACAGGTTGGAGTCAGTACAGAAGGTGGCTACTAAAATGGTTAGTGGTCTTCATTATAAAGCATATCAGGACATTCTTAAGGTTCTTAATATTTATTTATTTATTTATTTAACAGTTCTTATGTACCACGCTCTTTGTTATCAGTGCGGTTTACATTAAAACAATATAACACTTGGTCAGTCAAGTCTGGCCTACGTTTACATATAACAGGGCTTTAACATGGAGGTAAACTGGGGGAAACTATTTACATTTCGAACAATTTACTTGCTGATGCTCAATTTGCTATATGTATACATTAGAGGAAAGGCGGATATAACATTTAAATACCTCCATGGCATAAATGCACAAGGAGGAGAGCCTCTTTTGAATGAAAGCAAGCTGTGCTACGAGGGGAAATAAGATGAGGGTTAAAGGGTATAGACTCAAGAGTAATATGCAGAAATAAAGAATGGTAGATGCGTGTAGTCTCCCGGTGGAGGTGGTAGAGGTGACAACAGTATCTGAATTCAAAAAAGCATGAGACAAACAGAGGATCTGTAAAGGAAAAAAGGCACTGTTGTAGTGGTTGATAGGCCATGTGGTCTTTTTCTGCCATCATGTTTCTGTGTTTAAGATTCTACAGGAGAAATTAGACCTTACCTGCTAATTGTCTTTCCTTGAGTTCTCTCTGGGCCAGTCCAAGCACATTAGGGTAGTCGACCTCCTCCAGCAGCTGAGGACGGAATACTGAAAGTTTTGCTGACAGCCTATCCAGCTCCCTCTGGTGTCAGCGAGTCTACTATTGTCAAAGCAGCGGAACTATAACTATAAACTTAGAAAAACAACAAAATTACTCCAGGTCTCTTACTTATATCTTTAAGAAGCATCCTCTTAGATTCCTATTTTTTTTTCTTTTTGTATGACTCAGAAGAAGCCCTCCTAACTCTAGAGGAACCTCCAAAATCCACTTCGACTATGCCATCTAATCTTCTCCAGCTCCGGCTAGTGCGTTAACCAACTCTATCTCTGAACTAATGGCCGAGTTCCCAGGCTTGTCCATCACTCGCAGATAAACTGGGTGGGTCCTGGACTGGCCCGGAGAGAACTCAAGGAAAGACAATTAGCAGGTAAGGTCTAATTTCTCCTTCCTATTCATCTCTCCGGGCCAGTCCAGGCACATTAGGACAGTACCAAAGCAATACCTAAGCTCGGGAGGGTCCTGCAAGCCCCGCCAAAATGGCCGAGGCCCCTACCTTTGCATCGCCCCTTGCCTGAACATCTAACCGATAGTGTTTTGCGAACGTATGACGCGAAGACCACGTTGCTGCTCTACAGATATCCACCGGCGGCACCAACACAAACTCAGCCCAAGACGCTGCTTAGCTTCTAGTAGAATGCACTCTGAGTCCTTCCGGAGATGACTTCCCCCTTCGCTTTGTAAGCCGCCCCGATAGCCTGCTTCACCCAATAGGCAATAGAGGCCTTGGTAGCCTTCTGCCCTTTACGAGCTCCACTAAACAGCGCGAACAACCTATCGGACCTTTGAAAGGGCTTTGTTACTCTGAGATACCGATGCAGCACTCATCCTAGGTCCAACTTCCTAAGTGACCAATCCAATTTACTCCCCCCCTGCCCAGCAAAGGGCGGAAGCGAGACTGATTGATTCATGTGAAACCCAGACACCACCTTAGGAAGAAAAGACGGCACCGGTCGTAACACTACCTTTTCCGCCGTAAACTGGATGTATGGCTCCCTGCATGAGGCACTTGTAGATCCGAAACTCTCCTTGCGGAATACAATGCCACGAGGAAGGCAATCTTCCAGGTTAGTTCTCTGAGATTCACTGTCGACGTCGACTCAAAGGGAGGCTGCGTTAAGGCTTCAAGCACTAAATTCAAATCCCAAGGTGGCACTACCTGCCTAACCGGAGGCCTTATATTCCTAGCTGCTTGAAGGAAACGTCGAACATCTGGGTGTGACACGAGAGTGCACCCCTGCACTCTACCCCTAAAACAAGCTAGCGCTGCCAGGTGGACCTTGAGAGTGCTGAGGGCTAGCCCTTTCTCCAGTCCCCCTTGAAGGAACGACAGGATGTCAGGCAAACCCACGGAACCAGGCTTAACGCTACTCTCCTCACACCACGCTTCAAATATGCGCCACACACGCACATATGCTAATGACGTTGATCCTTTCCTGGACTTCAACATAGTAGCTATCACTGACGCCGAGTACCCCTGACGTCGCAACCGTTCCCTCAAGAGCCAAGCCGTAAGCAAGAACCGATCCACCTGCGGCATTAACACCAGACCTTGACTCAACAGGTTGATTCGAATGGGCAGCCTCCACGGAGGAGCCACTAGCAGCCGCACCAGATCCGTATACCAGGGCTGTCTGGGCCAATCTGGAGCAATGAGAATCACCGTCCCATCGTACCCCGCTATTCTCCGAATGACTCGCCCTATCAGAGGCCACGGAGGAAACACGTAAAGCAACTCGCCTGCCGGCCAGGGCTGCACCAGGCCATTGAGGCCTTCCGACATGTGCTCCCTGTGCCTGCTGTAAAATCAAGCTGCCTTGGTATTGGCGAGAGTAAGATTGGCTGACCCCACCGCACTGTGAGGTTGTGAAAAACTGCTAAGTTAAGTTGCCATTCTCTGGGATCCAGGACATGCTGACTGAGATAGTCTGCTTGAACGTTGTCCTTCCCCGCTACATGTGCCGCCGAAAGCGCCACAAGATGGATTTCTGCCCACAGGAACAATAGCTGACTCTCTTCCAGCAAGACCGCACTGCCCATGCCCCCTTGCCTGTTGATGTAGGAAACCGTTACCACATTGTCGGAGAACACACGAACCGCTCGCCTTTCGAGCAGCCCGATGAAATCCCGTAGTGCCAACCGTACCGCTCTCAGCTCTAAACGATTGATCGACCAACTGCTCTCCTCTGCTGACCAGGTCCCCTGCGTCACCTGAGCAAGACAATGAGCCCCCCAGCCAGACAGACTGGCGTCCATTGTGACCAACATCCATTCCGGGTGTTTCAAAGGCACCCCTGAACGAAGATGCCCTGGGACCAACCACCACTGCAGGGTGTAGCGCACTTCCTCCAGACAAACTAGCCTCCGAGACAGGGTGATCCTGCAGAGACCATCTGGAGAGTAACGCTTGCTGAAGGGGACGCATATGAGTCCTGGCCCACGGAACCAGGTCCAAGGCCGCCGCCATGGAACACAACAACTGCAAGTACCTCCAAGCTGTTGGAGCTTTTACCCTTAAGAATGCCTGCACTTGAGCCAAAATCTTCTGCTCTCTGTCCTCGGGTAGGAACACCAACCCTATCTCTGTGTCAAACAAAGCCCTGAGGTACGTCAGCCGTTTCACTGGTTGCAAATGACTCTTTGCCCGGTTGATAACCCAACCTAGCCGTTCCAGGAACTCCACTACTCGGGAGGTAGCTGCGATCGATTCTGCTACAGAGACCCTGCCTGGATCAACCAATTGTCCAGGTAGGGATGCACCTGAATTCCTTCTTTCTGCAGCGCCGCCGCTGCCACAACCACCATCACCTTCGTGAAAGTGCGAGGCACCGTAGCCAGCCTGAACGGCAATGCCCGAAACGGAAAATGACCCAAGGGAACTGCAAAGTGTAAAAACCTTTGATACCTCCTGATCGGAATGTGCAGATAAGCCTCTGTTAGATCTATGGACAACAGCACTTCTCCCGGCTGTACTGCCCGAATGACTGATCTTAGGATCTCCATCCGAAAATGTGCACCCTCAAACAGCGGTTTACATGCTTGAGATCCAGAATTGGCCGAAAAGAGCCTTCTTTCTTGGGGACCACAAAATAAATTGAGTATCGACCTAAGCCGCACTGGTCTCGGGGCACCGGCACCACTGCTTGCATCCGCAACAAACGCTGCAGCATGTCGTTTATTGCTGTCTTCTTTGCCTGAGGCCCACACGGGGACAAAACAAAGGCTTCTATCAGCGGGTGAGCATACTCACTCCAGTGCATACCCTTCACGGATAATTTCCAGCACCCACCGATCCGTAGTTATGGCGGCCCAGGTGGAGAGAAACCCTGGCAAACGTCCTCCTACTGGAATCTCTGCCTGGACCAGCCGTCCTTCATTGTGGTTTCTTAGAAGAGTTCAGCTGGGCGTTAAAATAGCCCCTGCTGAACTCCCTAGCTCCTCGAAAGGACTGCCCCCTGGCTATGAAACATCCTCTTTAATAAGGCGCAAACCGAGGGCCCTGGAATCTGCGAAACTCCCTACCTTGACCTCTCTGCATAGTACCAAGCTTTGCAGCTTTTGGTCTGTCCTCTGGAAGTCGACCTCCCTTGGATTTGCCCAAATCTTTCCCATCTTCTCCAATACCTCCCCAAAGAGCAGCTTGCCCTTGTAGGGAAGCTTACTGAGACGTGACTTTGAAGATGCATCCGCCGCCCAATTTCTTAGCCACAGAAACCTCCGAGCAGCAATCACTGACGCCATGGACTTCGCTGATATCCTCACCAAATCATAGAAGGCATCCGCTAAATAAGCTGCCGCTGACTCAAGTTTGCTCCTTCCGTGGACGATTCAACCACCTTATCCGGGCCTGGATCCCCTTGTAGCCAACGGATAGAGACCCTGGAAACATACGCCCCACAAATAAGGGGCCTGCAGAGCAAGAGCACTGGAATCAAAGGCTTGCTTCAGAAGCGCCTCTAACCTACGATCCTGAAGATCTTTAAGAGCTGCACCCCCTTCCACTGGGATCGTTGTCTTCTTGGTCACCGCAGAAACCAGTGCATCCACTTTAGGCATCCGCAACAACTCCTTCTCCTCCTGTGGAACAGGGTAAAGACGCCCAGTGGCGCGACCCCCTCTCAGAGTAGCTTCTGGGCATTCCCATTCCGATTCTATCATCTGTTTAATCACTCTGTGAATCGGGAAACAGTGCTGTTCTGCTTTAAATCCCTGCCACAGGGGATCCTCTAGTGGCTCCTGCTGCACCATTGGAAGAACTATATTCAACGCTGCGAGGGACTGAGCGATAAGAGCTTCGAGCTCCTCCTTGCGAAACACCCTGAAAACATTCAGGTCTTCGCCTGGCCCCAGCTCACCTTCCTCCAATTCCACTGGCCAAGAGTCCAAACCTGTTTCAGAAAGGACCTCTGCTTCTTCCGCTACCGGAGGAATAGAGAGCTGTGGCCCGAAGCTATCAAAGCCTGCCTCTAAACTGGTGCCTTTCTGAGAGACCCCTTCCCCAAGGTCCAGTTCCTTGGACTCTCCTGTCGGAGCCTCCAACAGGCTGGGAACTGATGGTTTGCACAATGACTGTCTCATCTTTAAACAATATGCCTTATGCATTTCCAAAATAAAATTAGCAGAAAATACAGACTGCAAGTCCCCCTGCACTCCAGACACCTGCTGCTGGGCTCAGACCTCAGCAGGAGCCGCCTTGCTTGATTTTGATCTTTTCTTACCTGACTTGACATGCTGTGCAGGAGAACCAGCAGGCTCAGACAAAATGGCTGCCGTTCCCGCCTTTTCTAATGAGCCCTGAGGCCTACCCACTACAGCCCCCGATGTCAATTTGTGCTCCATGTCGCCAATTTGTGCTCCATGTCGCCAATTTGTGCTCCTCTCAAAAAAACCCTCCTGAACGGTAGAAACCTGCACTCAACAAGCATGGTGATTCCACCGCGGCGAGCACTCTGCTGGCGTAGTTGTGCTGCGATCAAACGGCCCGGTCCAACGAAAGCCTCAGCGACGGCCTAAGCCCACGGCAGCGATCTAAGAAACCCCGCCTGCACACAATACCTCCAGCCTCGCTACTGCTCCTACCTGAAAGAAACTTGCCGGAGCTCCTGATCTCTCTACTTCCGCTGCTAGCGGGTCCATGGAGATTGAGGCGATCGGAGGCAGGGAAGTGAATTCTGGGGCTCCCAACTCCTCCCCCCATGCCTCCCGAATGACGGATCCAGCAACTGGAGGCAGGCTCTGTCCCTCGTGCCGCTTAAAGCAGCAGCGGACCGTCTCCTCGTTCTTTGTCCTTTTTTTTTTTTTTTTTTTTTTTAATATATCCTTTAAGGAAACCGCTCCTGTATTACTGCCCTGCTAGGGCAACAGAGCAAAAGCCTCCTTTTTTTTTCTTTAAAACCCTATGCTCTATCTCCTATTCATGTCTCCTGGGAGCCTGTCAGCCACACGTCCTGTTCAGCTGCTGAGGACTGAAAAACTGACTCGCTGACACCAGAGGGAGCTGGATAGGCTGTCAGCAAAACTTTCAGTATTCAGTCCTCAGCTGCTGGAGGAGGTTGACACTCCCTAATGTGCCTGGACTAGCCCGGAGAGACGAATAGGAAGTGTATTTTTTATTTCCAGCAAAACATATATCCTGTTTGATTAAATGCTCTCTTTAACATATAGCATTCACCTCGCCACTAATTTGATCTACCCCATCATTGTGATATAAGTTGTACCTTAGTATCACAGTGTCCCATTGTTTATCCTCCTTCCATGGAGTCTCTAATATGCAATTTTATGCACCCTTTCAATCACTGCTATATATTAATTTACCCATCTTATTTTTCAAACTTCTAGAATTTGTAAATGTGTATTTCAAAAGTGTTTTATGTTCTTACTGGCAACCTACTTATCAGTTGACAGGAGTGATTTGGAATCTTAACATAAGATATGCCATACTGGGTCAGACCAAGGTCCATCAAGCCCAGTATTCTGGCTCCAACAGTGGCCAATCTAGGTCATACGTACCTAGCAGTTTCCCCAAGGGACACAGGTTCTTTAAAATATGTCTGCTGTCCAGAACCGCCCTCCTACACTTTTCCATGTCACTTGTGCCCATTTATGCCAAGACAGGATTCTAAACAGTGTTGGGGAAGATCTGGCTATATCAGGGTGATGCATGAGGTCTGCCATCTTCACACAAGGCAAGCAAGTGACCCACGTTCCCCAGCTATATACATGCCTACTAATCGAATCACTAACTAAGGTGGCCATCCTAACCCTTCTCTCCTGGGCACACGCCCCTGGAGATACAACCTTGGTGTGAAAGGATATTGCATCCCTTGGAGGGAAGGTTCTGGCGCTCTCCTTTTAGATGACCTCTCTTCTCCAAGGCAGCACTGAGTCATCTCTCTCTCTCTCTATAACCTCTTCCAAGTTTACTACTCTAACCTCCAGAATTTGGACTCATTCTCTCAGAACCAGGAGCTCTCTTTGCACAGAGTGCACATATTTGTCCTCTCACTGACTGGGAGCTAATCATACAGATGGCAGTTGATGCAAAACAACTGGATAGCCCCTATCTTGCTGCTGGGGTGCTGTCTGCATCTTAGTATTGAAAAGCTTAGTTGTTAAGGCAGTGGGAGTATTTAAAACTAATATAAAGACCTTTAGGATTATTTGGTATATTTTATGCTATTATTTTTTTTTTGTTTGTGTCCCAGTGAACTGCTAATAATCTGTTAAGGGTTAGTCACTAGTTGGATGAAAATATACCGTGGTGTCAAATTTCACACTCTCGCTTAACTGGGATAACAAACTTTAAAATAAATTAAGGAATGTGCCGGGGGTGGATAGGAAAAAGACTACCTATTTCTGTTCTAAGATTTTAAGGCCTACCTATATCTAACAGAAATCGATTTAAAACTGCTAAAGCAAGCTATTCTAACCTGCATGCTATCTATTTTTTGGGGGTACTTTTATTCTAATGATGCTGTTTTGGGCATTATTTGGAAAGGTGGGTTAAAAATCCTGAAATTATCAAGAAGTTGATTTTTTTTTCCTCGGATTTAGAAAAAGGGAGCCTAAAGACAAGACATTGTTATGTCTGCTCACTTGGAATGTGCTTTCTCTCTGATACCTCTTTCACTGCATTCCTTCACAGTATCCCATTCCTTGGAGCCTGCACGGACAACTCTAGCAAATACACATGCCTTCAGGGGCAGGTGTGCCAGAGAAAGAAAGCCAATCCACAACAAGCTATCCAGAAAGAAAAGCCCCAGTGAGGCAAATGCTAAGCACGGAGGGTCCTATAGATACTGTGGGGCCAACTTCCATTCTCAGCTTCAGCAGACATTTTGTTTTCTCATTTTTTTAGCTGCCTAAACATTAACATCAGAAAAAATGTCTACATCAACAAATGGTCTATGCTATAATGAAACAGCTACTTAGTGATTACTAAGGAAGACATCTGTAGGGTGCTGCAGAGATGTAAATATTTTTATGCAGCCAAAATGCATTCTTGGAGCAGAGCTTTTTTTCACAGAAGGCTAAATTGACCAATCAGATTAGCCAATTTAACCTCTGACAAACTAAAAAGCAAGGGGCTTCTGCTTAATTAAAAATTTAAGTTAATTTAATTGCAACATTTATATTTTGCTTAAACCCAATAAGAGCTCAAGGCAAATTACAGTCAAATTATTAACAATTAACATCTTAGTAACAAGCAAAGGCTTACATATCATATAAATTAGTAGAAATCATATACCAAATTAATATTTTCTACTTCTAAACCTGGCTGCTGCTTATTCCCAACTATATATCCTACAAAAAACATTTACAATCATGTGCCAGGGAAATATTTAGTAGTAGGAAATATTTACCTATCTGTGCTCATTTATATAGCATATAAGAAGTGTCCTTGCACCATGGAAATTAGTCTTTCTTATATGTATGTGTAATGCACTGCAAATGTCTAGTAGCTCTATAATAATAAGTATGAGTAATAATAGATCACTTCCCCTCAAAGGCAATTCCTGCTATTGGGTTAAATGGGCTGTGCTGAGATGAACAGGCCTTGTTCATTGCAAACAAACTGAATTATGCATATCACAATTTCAGATGGTAGTCCTGTTAAATGATAGCTATTTCTTTCTGTTTTTTTTTCTTTATCAGTTTATATTTATCGCACTATATACACGTAACATAGTAGCTGTCAAAAAATAAAAACATCTTTTATACATAAAAATGAACATCCTAAACTTTAATACACAAAAAGAAATATCAAGCAATATATCATTATGAAGCAAAGCACTTGCCAGACAGTATTTGCCATCGTTCTGAATATGCTCCGATGAAATATTTACATAAATTGCACTTGAATGCAGTATTTTGTGCAAATTTTCTTAAGTCTGGCCTTTGGCATTTTATTAAATATCCTTGAAGTTCCTGGCATTTTCTTGTTAGCAGCAGCTGAGAGTAGTACTGGATTTTGGGAACGTATTTAAATTTGGTTGAGTGGAGGGATATGTAGCATGGCCAAAGCACTATGAAGCACCTCTTGTGTAGCCTTCATCAGCTGTAGTCGAACAAACATTTGGTTGAACAAGTGAGGCCGTGGCTCCTGTACACCAAAGACAAAAGAGAGAGAGAACATATCCAAGCTGAGAAAAATATGACTCGTGTGAGATTTGACTACACTAACTAGAAAATAAGTTATTGGAAAGAGATTAAGAAAGGGAAAGAAATTCAATCTACTATGAAAACATGAGGCAAGATATCAGAAGATAGCATGTAAATGATTTGAATGGTACACTTTATCAAAAATGTAGAATCTGATGATCCTTCTGAACTAATGCAAAAATTAAAATGGAATTCTACTTTCCATTGCCAAACTCTAAAAGAACCTTTCAAGATTTGGACACAGGGAGAATGAGCTCTTTCACACTGGGATCCTGCTGGTTGCAGATATCCCCAAGTCCTTGATCAATCCCTACCCATCCACCACACTTATTTGCACCTTCTGTATATCTTGCCATGTGATCCTTTGGCTTTATAGTCTGTAACAGAAAAAGATGGTGCTGGTGTCCGCTCTAATTGTGTAACCTACCCCAAGAATATGAACCCGGTTATAATAGGAGCTGAAATCCATGCTCAGGTTGACCAGGAATTTGCATATCTGAAACAAACAGAAGAGAATGTGCCTGTGTCACTACAGTGCTTACTTTAAAATATTTGTATCATTCTGAGAAGACCAAGTGAAAGCCCAAGAGCCTTCCTCTTAACAATGATCATTGAAGCTTTCTTCGTTCAATGTGATTCGCCTGATCTTAACAAGACTTACGACCGGTGTAAGTAAAAATCCTATTCTATGGAATCCGCTCCTGGAAAATATTCATTTCTTTCTAAACAAAACATAATTAAACTCATGGCTGTTATTCACCAACAGCTGGTGAATGCATAGCTTGCTTTGAATGTATCACTTCACTTTCCATGTATTTAAAAAAAAAAATACAGATAGTAAAGAGCCATATAGCAATCTAAGAACCCAATTTTATCAGTATAAAAAGTGGAGCAGGAAGGGCAGACAAAAAAATGATCTGGAAAAGGTATATGTTTAGTTTAGGCCTGCACTAAATGGATAGTACCAGCATGGTACCACACTAGCCCTATAGTCGGTGCCATTACCTATATGGATTGTGGTGCTGAATGGACGTACTATGTTAAGTTAGTCTATGTCCCTCCAAGGGCTCTGAGGTCAGAAAATAATATTGTATTAGATGTTCCATCAGTTAAGTCTTGTAGACTGGCCTCTACAGGACCAGAACATTGGGGCGTACTGCTCCACTGGAGTGGTGTAAAAACTGGAAAGAAATCATAGGTTTAGGGAAAAAAGAAATAAAGATCTGGTTATTACATGAAATGGATAGGCAGAAGCAGTGACAAATACATAAGAATGCAGAAGATAATAGGGCATGTTTACTAAAGTTTGCTACCTGGTAGTGCAGGGTTTAGCTCGCAGTTTGGGCATTGTGCTAAAAAGTAGTATGGACCCTCAAACTACCCTTGGTAGCACATGTCTGGGCGGGATGGGAAAATTAGAGCTTCTCCAGGAACAAGCAGGAAGTCAGTCCTCACATATGGGTGACGTCGGTGCCGACGGAGCCCTCGTGCGGAGCAATTCCCCAGCTTTCTAAGAAAGCCTTTGGGATTGCATCACAAATGCGCCGTCCCCTTTTCGCCCAAGGGTGCCATCTTGCTCAGTCTTCTTTTTTCTGCGGAGCCCAATGGACGTGGTCCGATTTTTCACTGTGGAAAAAAGTAGAAAAGTTGCTTTATATTTTTCAGCTTCCCGGTTCCCCTTCCTGCCTTCGGCTTGGTACACCGGTACCGAGTCCAGTCAGTTTTTGTTTTTGTCCTTCGTGACTAGCGTTCGCGCTGTTTTTATTTTTCACTGGCAGCCTGGGCGTTTGACCTCACAGGGGCCCTTTTTCCCCCGATGGCTGCCAGCGGGTTTAAGAAATGTGATCGGTGTAAGATGTTGATGTCTCTCACCGACACACACGACTGCTGCCTCCGATGCCTCGGCCCTGACCATGACCCGGTTGTCTGTGAGCCGTGTGGTAAGATGTCTTTGAAGAGCAGGCAGCATCAGCGTGACAGGATTTTTCCTGAGTCCGCAACCGCCTAAGCCCAAACCTCGTCAGAAGCCTTGACATCTCGGGAATCGGAGCCCAAGCACCGTAGTGGGTTTTCTGAGCAGGGGTCTCCCTCCAGGGAACACCGGAGGAAGAAGAAGCTTGGGAGGGCGGCATCGCTGGACACCTCTGATTGGCTTGGGCCCTCGGGTTCCAGGCCGTGGAGTCTGGACCGCCGCCCCGTGTCCTCAGAGTCGGAGCAGCTGGCTAAACAACCTCGCAAGGAGCCGGAGACATCGGACAAGGTAACTTCTGTTGTCCTCGACTCTCCTCCGGGAGAGCCGGCGTCTGGACCAATGACGTCGGGACCCGAGCCGGAAGCTGCGGAGCCTTCTAAGCTTGGTCTCAGGTTGGCGGCCCTGGAGAGCAACATGGCTGCCTTCATGGAGCAGCAGCGGGCGCTGATGGCCGGTCTCGCCGGTCCGTCTGCCCTGACCACCGAGATGTCAACATTGAAGTCGACACCGGAGGCCGAGCCGATCTAGAGTCGATCAGGTCTCGAGTCGATCCTCGGCTAAGGTCCCCCTTGATCTCCCGTTTGGGACTGAGGTCGTCGACGCCGGTACCCTTGGCGTCGGGGCAGTTGGGCTCGAAGCCCTCGAGGCCGGAGCCCATCGAGTCCTCCTCGGAGGACTCAGCGTGGGAGACTGAGGAGGAAGACTCCCCGGACACCTTCTGGACCCGGTGTATCCCATCAGACTCTTGCCGGGTTTGGAGCCTCGGAATAGGACCCCTCCGGAGGACACTCTGTTCTCGGACTTCGTCAGCGACATGGCCAAGGCTTTGGCATTCCCTGTGGATGCCGAGGAGCTCAATGCCCTCCAGTATGACTCTCCCCCGAAGGAGGCCCTTACTGTACGAATGCCTCCGATGTTGGAAAGGCTGATGCTCCGCATGTGGAAGTCCCCTGCCTCGGTGTCGGTGCTCAGCAAGCGGGTCGATTCCATTTATTGAGTCCACAAGAGTCCTGGGTTCCAGAAAGTGCAGTTGCCGCACAACTCCATGGTTGTGGAATCTGCCATGCAATGGCTGAAAAGCAAAAAAATGCACTCTTTTTGGTGCCTCCCGGCCGGGAGGCCCAGAACCTGGACGCCCTTGGCAGAAAGTGCTACCAGGGCTCGATGCTATCATGCCGTGTCCAAACTTACTAGCTGTACAAGGACATGGACTTGTGGGACCTGACAAAGGAGATTGCTGGATTCTCGGCTGGCCTATCCGAGGAACCCTTGCAGCGCTTCAAAGCCCTGTCCACAGGGATCAGAGAGTGCTCGACGTTCATGTCTCGAGCAGCTTACGACAGCTTCGAGGCTTCAGCCCAAGTAGCCGCGGCTGGCATTGGTGCATGCCGTCAGACCTGGCTCATATCGTCAGACCTGGCTCATATCGTCGGACCTGGAGCCATGGGTTCAGGATGAGTTGGTCGATGTCCCGTGCTGAGGAGACAACCTCTTCGGCAAACCCATGACTGAGAGAGCTGCAGAAATCGAGTCCCGGGAAAGGTTGTCGAAGAAGACATCTGCACCTTCTCACAAGAAGGCGGCCTCGGGGAATAAGCCCTTTTTCCTGAGGAAGGGTGTGGCTTACAGAAACTACCCCACTTATCAGGTGGCCCCATCTCCCCAACAGGGGCAGCAGACCAGGGTACAGGAGCATGGCCCATGTAAGCTGAAGGACCCCTAAGCCTCCAGCTCCGGCTCCTACCCAGCTGGGAGGGGGTTTTTGACTCCCAGTGCATAGCTCCTCTCCCACCAGTGGTTTGGCCCTGCACAGGAGGGAGGCTGACCCTGTACACTCACAGGTGTCCAGCCATTACTACCGATGCCTGGGTTTTGCAAGTAGTCTAGCAGGGCTACTTACTTCACTTCCACTAGGTGCCCACCTCCTTTTTCCCAGGAGAGCCTCTCAGGCCCCCTCTTCCCAGGAACCTCCTCCTGCAGGAGTTGGCAGGTTTGCTAAAGGATCAGGCGGTGGAACCAGTGCCCCACCACCTGCAGGTGCAAGGCTTCTACTCCAGGTATTTCCTCATACCAAAAAGAAAAGGAGGCCTTCGCCTCATCCTGGACTTGCGAAATTTGAACAAGTTCCTGGTGAGGGAAAAGTTCAAGATGCTCTCCCTTGGGATCCTACTGCCTTACCTCCATGAGGGAGACTGGCTATGCTCCTTAGATTTAAAGGATGCTTATACTCACATCCTCATACACCCAGACCACAGACAATACCTCAGGTTTGTGGTCGGAGGAAACCACTTCCAGTACAAAGTGCTTCCCTTTGGCCTAGCTTCCGCTCACAGAGTATTTACCAAATGCCTAGCAGTGGTGGCAGCCTTCCTTAGAAGCCAGAGAATCTTCGTCTTTCCATACCTGGATGACTGGCTCATCAGAGGCCTATCGGCACAGGAGGCACGGTAGGCCACTGCTCGCACAGTCAACCTGCTCCAGCACCTAGGCTTCGTTATAAATCACGAAAAGTCCACTTTACTCCCCACTCAGAACTTGGAGTTCATAGGGGCAAGACTGGACACACTTCAGGCAAGGGCTTACCTACCGCTGGACAGGGCAAGGTGGTTGCTGGACTTGGTACAACAGGTCCAGCACAGACCTCAGGTCTCCGCAAGGGTCTTCCTCCGCCTCCTGGGCCACATGGCCTCCACAGTGCAGGTGACTCCCTATGCTCGTTTCCACATGCGCACAACTCAATGGAGCCTTAGAGACCAGTTGACGCCAGCCACTGGCCGCCTCAGAGACAGAGTAGCAATTTCCAAGCTACTAGTGTCAGCCTTGCAACCCCTCAACTTGCTTCAAGGAGTACCATTCCAACCTCCCTCTCCCACCAGAGTGCTGACAACAGATGCCTCCTTTCTGGGCTGGGGTGCCCATTGCCAGGGTTCATGCACTCAGGGTCTGTGGTCCTCGCGAGAGACCACACTTCAGATCAATCTTCTAGAGCTTCAAGCCATCCGCCTAGCTCTTCAAGCCTTCTGTCATCTTCTTGCACATCAGTTGGTGCTGATACAGACAGATAATCAGGTAACTATGTTCTACATCAACAAACAGGAGGGCACAGGATCTCGCATACTATGCTAGGAAACTCTGGACCTCTGCTCTTTTGCAGTGGTACATCACATGTCCCTAAAAGCAGTTTATCTGCCAGGTCAGGAGAACCTCCTGGCCAACAAGTTGAGCAGGATTCTTCAGCCTCACGAATGGCAACTGGATCGGGATATAGCCCAGCGGATCTTCAACCGTTGGGGTCTCTCATCCATGGATCTCTTTGCCAGTCCACAAAACCATCAGTGGCCCTGGTTCTCTCGAGGCAGCCGCATCCGCTGAGCGTGGCGGCGGATGCTTTCCTGATCTCTTGGGCACAGGGCTTTCTCTATGCGTTCCCACCCACACCTCTGGTGGCACGCACTCTGTTCAGGATTCTTCAGGTCAAGGCCTTGGTCATCCTGGTAGCCCAGACAGCTTTGGTTCCCTCTTCTCCTTCAACTGGCGCTTGAAACTCCACTCCCACTGGGGGTGCAGCCCGACCTCTTGACCCAGGAACAGGGTTCCTTGCTACACCCCAATCTCAGATCCCTCAACTTAATGGCCTGGCTGCTGAGAGGGTAGTACTTGCTCCTCTACTCCTTCCCAAGGAGGTTGAGGAGGTGTTGCTGGCCTCTAGGAGGCCATCCACTACAAAATCCTACGCGTTCAAGTGGCGTAGATTTGAGGGGTGGTGTACCCAGAATAAGGAGAACCCGTTCACTTGTCAAGTACCTCAGGTATTACGGTATTTGCTCCACCTCTCGGAGTTAGGCCTCAAGTCTAACTCTGTCAGAGTCTACCTGAGTGCGCTATCAGCTAACCACTCTCCAGTGGACGGGCAACCTCTGTCAGCTCACCCTTTGGTATCCCGATTCCTCAGAGGCCTCCTACTCTTGAAGCCTTCAACTTGCCCACCGGCGACAGAGTGGGACTTAAATGTGGTCTTGCAGCGCTTACTTGCCCACCTTTTGAACCAATGTCCACCTGTCCTCTCCGCTTCCTTTCCTGGAAAGCACTCTTCCTGGTGGCATTCATGTCTGCTCGCCGTGTGAGCAAGCTGCAAGCTTTAGTATCGTATAGACCGTACACACAGTTTTATAACAGGGTGTTACTACGTACTCACCCCAAGTTCCTTCCAAAAGTGGTTTCCTCGTTTCACCTCAATCTTCTTTCCCAGGCCGCATTACCTGCAGGGCAGAAGCGGTTCTGCATACCCTGGACTGTAAGAGGGCGCTCGCCTTCTACCTGGAGCATACGCGGGGGCATCGGAGAGCTTCTCAGCTCTTTGTCTCTTATGACCCTAATAAACTGGGTCTCCCTGTCTCCAAGCGCATGGTATCCACCTGGGTGGCGGACGGCATCGCCTGGGTGTACAGGGCAGCTGACCTTCAGCTGCAGGGCCGAATCACGGCCCACTCGGTCAGGGCTAAGGCCGCCTCAGTGGCTAATCACCTCTCTGTTCCGTTGGCAGACATTTGCCGAGCCGCAACTTGGTCTTCAAGCCAGACTTTTGCAGCCCACTACTGCCTGGAGAGAGAGTCCCGGCAGGACAGTGTTTTCGGTCAGTCGGTACTCTATAACCTCTTTGAGGTTTAGGCAACTCCTACCCTCCGACCCTTTGGTGTCAGGCTACCGTGGGGGTTGTGTTCTCAGAGAAAAATCCTATCACTGCTGCTGTGGCTCTTCTAGAGGGAGCCATTTTTCAGCTATGGGTTCTCGGTAGCCTATAGCTAGGGAGTCCCATATGTGAGGACTGACTTCCTGCTTGTTGCTGGAGAATGCGTAGTTACTCACCTGTAACAGGTGTTCTCCAGGGACAGCAGGAATCAGTCCTCATGACCCTCCCTCCTCCCCTGGAGTTGCAGTCCTTGATTAATTTTTTTTCCCTTTTTGCCGTCTTTTTTATTTATTTATTTATTTATTTATTTACATTCTCTTATATACTGCGCTATTCTGCATCAGTGCGGTTTACATTGAACAAACTGAAATTACATAGAAACATGATGACAGAAAAAGACCACAAGGCCCATCTAGTCTGTCCTTCCATAACAACAACTACAACAACTACATTGAACAGGGCATTATAACTTGGAGATAACTATTTTACAGGGAACATGGGCTATGGAGGGTTAAGTGGCTTGCCCAAGACCACAAGGAGCACCTGTGGGACTAGAAACCCCAGTCCTTCCGGCCCAAGGTTGCTGTCCTCTAGTGGGATTTGAACCCCTGACCTTCCGGCCTGAAGTACCTTGCCCCAACCACTAGGCCACTCCTCCACTCTTAGCTTTGTCATCTGACTTGATCAAGATGGCACCCTTGGGCGGGAAGGGGACCGTGCATGCGTGATGCAATCCCAAAGGCTTTCTTAGAAAGCTGGGGAATTGCTCCACATGAGGGCTCCGTTGGCACCAACGCCACCCATATGTGAGGACCGATTCCTGCTGTCCCTGGAGAACACCTGTTACAGGTGAGTAACTACGCTTTACCTGCTAATTTACATTTGTGGAGTCCCTCCAATCTAATCCAGACAAGGGGGTTGTGTCCACCCACCAGCAGCTGGAGACTGAATATGCAAATATTTTCCCAGTGACGTTACCCTATAAGCCCAGAAGACCTTGCCTCCCATCACCAGTATCGTACTGGCAAAGCAGTCTAAAAGAACTCTACCAAGAACTTTACACTAACCAAGAAGCTCAGGAGAGCAACAGGAACTGTATGGCCCATATTCAACTGAACGGCCCAATGCAATAAACATCACTGAACAATGTAACAATATTGTTACTTCTCATCTAAAAACCTCTGTAGCACTACTCTCATCCTTTTTTATTTCTTGATGAGCCCCCTAGCAGGATGGAACACTGACCTCTCTGCCACAGGGCTTATTTCTTCTACCCTAGCGCAAAAACCTCTCCATCCCCAGCACACCTCAAGTGGCTCGTGGTTCTAAACAAACAATCTACCTGGGCGGGTACTAGACTAGATTAGAGGGACTCCACAAAAGTAAATTAGCAGGTAAACTCTAATTTTCCCTTTGTCTACATCCCTCCAATCCAGTCCAGACAAGCGGGATGCACCATAGCAGTATCTAACCATGGGAGGGACCCGTGAGCCCCGCCTGCAATACCTGCGCGTCAAAACGTGCTTCCTAACCTGCTTGCACATGCAGACGATAATGTTTCACAAAGGTATGCAATGAAGACCAAGTCGCAGCCCAACAGATGTCCCCTGGGAGCATCAAACGGACCTCTGCCCACAAGGTGGCCTGAGACCTTGTGGAATGTGCTCGCAGACTCGCGGGGACCGCCCTGCACTTAAGTAAATAAACAGAGGCAATAGCCTCCTTAATCCAGTGGGAAATGGATGCTTTAGAGGTGGCTTCCCCTTGCCTAGGTCCCCCAAACAAGACAAATGGATGATCTGACTTCAGGAAGGATCAAGTAAGCTTCAAATAAACACGCAACATCATGCGAACATACAACAGGTGAAGATGTCCACTAGCACCCCCCTGACCGGCCTGAGAAAACACCGGAAGAATCACGGATGATTTAATGGAACAGTGAAATCACCACTCGCTCCTTAGATATCAAAAGGAAGGACTCCCAACACGACAAGGCCTATAATTCCGAGATGCACTGTGCTGAGCAGATGGCCATCAAGAAGACTACCTTCAAAGTAAGATCCTTCTAAGAAGCCAGCTTCAAGGGCTCAAAGGACAAAGTCACTAACCCTGCAATACCAGATTCAAATCCCGTCTGTACCACCACCCTGAGCTGATCTGCTTGACGGCCCTCTGAAACTTAGAAACATCCGGATAGGCTGCCAACTTGAATCTTTCCCCAGTAATAGGCTAGGGCTGCCACCTGCACCTTAAGGGAATTCAACGCAAGTCCTTTATCCATACCATCCTGCAGAACGCCAAAATATCACTGAGGTGCTAAACGGTCGCAAATCCCGATGGTCACACCAATCCTCAAACACTCACCAAATTCGAAAATAAGACAAGGAAGTTAGCTTCCTCCTTGCCTTCAGCAATGTGGCAATCGCCCTAGGTGTATATCCTTGCTTCGTCAGGCTGCCCATTCAAGAGCCAAGCCATAAGCAAGAATCAATCCACCTATGTCATCCTGATTGGCATCTTGAGGGAGACACCATGGTCGATCCACTAACATCTGGATTAGGTCGGTGTACCATGGGTGTCGGGGCCAATCGGGAATTACCAACACCATGTGTCCACTGTGCCGAGTGATGCGGTGCAAAAGCTACCCGATTAAGGCCCAAGGAGGAAAGACATACAGGAGACCCTCCTGCGACCAGGGCTGTGCTAGCGCATCCAGTCCCTCTGACATCCTCTCTCTGTGCTGACTATAGAAGTGACTGACCTTGGCGATGTCTGTGGTCACCATCAGGTCCATGACTGGCAACCTCCAGTGTTGAAACGATCGCTGCAAACAGAGTCCACCAGACTCCACTCCGCCACATCTATGCAATGCTGGCTGAGATAATCCACTTGTACGTTGTCCTTGTCTGCCATGTGTGCCACAGGCAAAGCATGGAGATGAAGTTCTGCCCATCGAATGAGCGGTGCCACCTCTGCCATTAGCAGTATACTTCCCGTGCTGCACTGCCCATTGATGTATGCCACTACTGAGGCATTGTTCGAAAACATGTTCACCACACGTGCTTCCAGAGTTCTGGGAAACTGTTGAATTGCCAGCTAAACAGCTCTGATCTCCAGGCAATTGATAGACCAAGAGCTCTCTTCCATCGACCACATTCCCTGTGCCACCTGACCCAGGCAATGCGCCCCCCAGCCACTCAGACTGGCATTTGTGGTCAACATAACCCAATCCGGTTGCTCTCTCTGTAAGTGGCTAGTTTGCCACCACCACTGTAGAGCCATTTTGGTCTCGCTTGGGCACTGAAGCTTGCGAGACAGGGGGTGAAGTTGAGGTGACCACCTGGAGAGCAGCGACCGTTGTAGTTTCCTCATTTGAAACCTGGCCCAGGAAACAAGCTCCAGTGATGAAGCATTTGGCCCCAGAAGCTGTAGGTAATGCCATGCCGAAGGCTGTGATATCCATAGGAAGCGGTGCAAGAGACTTTCTGGATCTTCACGACATGCTAGTCATTAGGAAGATGAAGCCAGCCACTGTATCGAATCAAGCCCCCAGGTAAACTAATTGCTAGGATGGAATTAACTTGCTCTTGGCAAAGTTGACCATTCACCCCAAACTCTGGAGAAATATAATAACATAGTATATGACGGCAGATAAAGACCAGTATGGTCCATCTAGTCTGCACTTACTCTTGCCACCTTGTTGGGCACTTGCCGCTCCATGCAGATCACTCCTCCACATGCCTTTGTTTAGGGGTGCACCCACCGCTCCGTGTAGGTCACCCCTATTTGTTCAGATATAAGAGATAGTTATGCTTATTTTGATTTTATCCTGTTGCTATAAAAGGATCCACTGTGTCTGTCCCATGCCATTTTGAATTCTGTCACTGTGTTTGCCCGTACCACTTCAATTGGGAGGGCATTCCAAACTATGACCTTTCTGGCTGCCAACAGACTCTCGTCCCGTGACTTGGCCTGAATGAGCCAGTGGTTCAGATACAAGTGAACTAACATGCCTTACTTCCATAGAGCATGCGCTGCTACCACCATGACTTAGGTGAACATTCCATAGTGACTGCAAGGGGACAGCTGTACATGTCCTCCTGCAGTTAGCACAGAGCCTGTGCTAGTAACACGGCCCAGACACATGTTAACGGTGTGGGGCTTAGGAAATGTCTCCAATAAGTGGTGATCAAGAGGAGTGGTACAGTATTTTTGTAGTAGGTCACGTTAGCCAGCAAAAATTGTTAGTAGGGTGTATGGGAATTTTTAATGTGTATTTTTTAATTTATTGTATTCTATTATTGTAATCCACTTTGAAATTTAATAGAAGTGTGCTACAAATCTCAGTTAATTTAATGTGAAGTGCCATTACTTGGAACAATCACTGTGCCGGCTGAAAATCCAGCATTAAGTTTAAAGAGGGTGGTGGGGATGTCCTATTTTAAATTTATATTTTATGTGATTCGATTTATGAATATTTTGGAAAGTGCTGTTCTAATTATACTCTGCGTTTATTAATAAGTCTGATTTTTTGTTGTTATAAAAGGTGGAATATTAAGTTTGAATGATTTTGTTACCTGAACAACAACAACAAAAAAATCTGAATTTGTTTGCTGTAGAACTCAACAACCTCTCCATAAAATGCTTCTTTACAATGAAGAGACACAAATATAGAACTTAAGGAACAACCAAATAGATAAGCCTGAGGACCCTTACCACCTCTGTGTTTACTGTAATTCGAATTCCTTTAGCAGCTTCTGGAATCTGCGCTGATTGGCTAAGGACCTCTGAGAATGGGATGATGTAGTTAAACAATAAAAGCCATTCACCCTGCAGAGGAAATGTAACATACACGGTTCCGGGTTTATTTCTTTTTCCAGAGCAAGAGAAAAGAATGACCATGTTGCCAGAGAAAAGCTCTTCCTAGCCCCATCACTGATGTTCGTTGGTGATTGTAGGCTTTAATAGCATACATTTCTCCTTTCAGCAATTTGTGGCTCCTGGTTTCCCTGTATGTATTATTTGCACTAGTCTGTCACCCTCAAAGTTACAAGACTATGGTATGGTGAAATTAGACCTTACCTGATAATTTTCTTTCCTGGTGTCCTTCCAGTCCAGTCCAGTCCAGACGTGTGGCTTATGCTCATCCACCAGCAGATGGAGAGTGAGAAACACTGAGATGAAACACTCCTCAAGTAGCTTGTGCCCTTATACCAAGCCAGTATGAAACTCACCAAGCAGCAGAATGGAGGCCCCCCTCCCTCAGAGCCCCATATTTCTGCCAGCACCTCAGTCAAACTCTGAATCATAAGCCTGCACTTGCAACATAGGTGCCCAATTTTTTTTTTAACTGCAAAAAACCCCTCTTCCTAAGGACTAAGAGCCTGGGTGGAGGAAAGACAAAGTCCAGCGGTGCCCCAGCAACCAACCTAACCTTCGGCAACCACTAACCAAACCCAGCTATCCTGAACTCGCCTGTTTCAATAAACACTCTGCAAGAACAGACGCAAGGCAGCAAAAGTCGCCAAGACAAGTCCCAGGTGGATCTTGGAATGGACTGGAGGTAAGGTCTAATTTCACCTTCCTAATCATCCTCCAGTCCAGTCCTGTTCAGATGTGTGGGATGTAACAGAGCAGTACTAACGCTGGGTGGGTACTGAAACACTGGCCTGCAGCACCTGCGTTCCAAACTTCACATGGTGGTGAGGGTTTTGTCGAACAATGCGACGGCAGTGGCTTACATCAGTCATCAGGGTGGCAGTGAAGGCAACTCCGCTCCTTGTTTGGGTGGAAGTGCATCTGGTGGTGTTGGCAGTGGCTCACGTAGCCGGCACGGAGAATGTCACGGAAAATTATCTGAGCCATCATACATTGTATGTGGGGAAGTGGTGCCTATCGGAGTCAGCCTTTCAGCTGATTGTGGAGCCCTGGGGTCTCCCCACGATGGATTTGATGGTGACTCTGGCAAACACCAAGGCGAGATGGTTCTTAAGCCACCACAGAGAACACATGGCGGAAAGGCTCGATGCCCTGGTTCAGGCTTGGCCCAAAGACAGGCTTCTGTATGTGTTTCCCCTGTGGCCTCTCGTAGGTCGGGTGCTCCAGCGAGTCGAATCTCACGGAGGGCTGGTAGTGTTGGTGGCCCTGGATTGGCTCAGGTGTCCTTGGTATGCGGATCTGGTGTGCTTGCTGGTGGCCGATCCCTCCCTTTTCCTCAGGAGGCTGACTGAATGACTCGGGGACTAGTGCAAATGCCAGATGTGGATCGATTCTCTCTTAAGGCTTGGCTCTTGAAAGGACACGGTCGAGGTGTAAGGGCTATTCGGCAAGTGAGGGGAAGAAAAACCTCCATGGCCAGATGCATGGCATGTGTCTCCAAACAATTGATGGACCACCAGCTTTCCTCCAGGGTTCGCTTGTCCTAAGCTACCTGCAAGAGGCAATGAGCACCCCAGCCAACCAAGCCACCTAGTTTGGCGACTCCAAGGGCATCCCCACAGCCAGTTTTTCCTTTCCATTTTGACTTTTTATTAACGATTGCAATATAAACAACACAGTCATCATCTTACAGAACTTATTACTTGTTTCACAACAATGGTAGCTGCTATCTTATTGATCCCTTTCTTACTATTACAACATATCAATTTTTCTAGGTTCCTATCATCCCCCCTCCTTCTCCCCCTCCCCTCCCTCCCCACCCCACCCCACCCAGCTCTACTATCCCTCTTCTTTTATTCCTTCTCCTTCCTCCCCTTCTTCCAATCTTACTCCTCACCAGGCTGTACCCCCATTCATTCACCATGAAGCTCTTTCCCTATATTGTGCACCACTTAGTTTTCTTAGCTAGGGTGCTTCCTGCCTACCCTCACTTGTTCCTCCCCCTCTCTCCAGCCTTCCAAGTCTCCATCCATTTCCACACCCTCTTCCATTGCTCGACACTCTTCTCCCCTTTCCCATGTCGCAGCCCCGTCAATCTATGCATCAAGCTCACATCAGCCATTCTTTTGATAAAGCCTGAGCATTGTGGTGTACCTGACCCCGTCCAGTGTTGTGATATCTTGCTGCCGCTATACAATGATGCAGCACTCCCCTTTCATTTATCAAAATATCCTCCCCTATTTGATGCAACAAGCACATCTCAGGTTTCCTTTGCAATTTATGTCCTGTCATTTCATATATGATGCCCAATATAATTTCCCAGTATGTCTGGATCTGTCCACACTTCCACCACATATGCATTCAGTCCCCTCTTTCTTGGCATCCTCTCCAACACTGATCATTGTCGCCCAATCCGGCTTACATTTTACGCACCGGTGTCCAATACCACCTATATAACACTTTAGATGCATTTTCCTTTACTGGGGTGGCGATGGATATGCTTGCCACGGTCTGTATTATCTTATCCCACACCTTTTCATTCCATTGCACCTCCAAGTCTTCCTCCCATTTCTTCATATACGCAGGCTTACTCTTTCCTCCCTCCATTAAGCCTTTGTAAATTTTGGACAAAGCTCCTTTTTTCCTAAGTTTCCTGAGCAAAGCGCCTCAAACCACCCCCTATTTCCCATAAATCTTTCCATACCTTCTGCTGTCTCAGAAAATGACTAACCTGCAGAAAGGCGTAATAATCACCCTCCACCAGCCCATATAAGTCCTTAATGCCCTCAAACTCTCTAACGCCCTCTCGACTCACTAACTGTGAAATGTGTAAGTCCCTGTTTTGCCCATCTTCGTAGAGTGTTCACCCCTGGCCCTGTCCCCTCTCGAAACATGCCTCCAAGGTCATTCCTTGTGTATATTCTTTATCTTGCACTAATGGATTTTTGTTTTGTTTCCAAACACTCAAACTATGCACCATTATGGGGCTTGTGGGTGTATGTGCTGAGGCTTTACTTCCCCTCCACACTATCCTTTCCAATCCCACTCCCCGTATAGAGTCGTCTTCCATTTGAACCCAATGTTTCTGGTTTTCTCTTTGCCACTCATAGATCGTTTTCAACTGAGCTGCCTCATAATATCTTTTAAAATTGGGCACCCCTAACCCCCCTCTCCCCTGGCTCTCTGCAAGATTGTCATGGCTACTCTGGGCCGTCTATTTTTCCATATGAATCTATTAATTTTTTGCAAATGCTGTAGTTTTCTGTATGGCACCCTGGTCGGCAACACTTGAAACAGGAACAAGAATCTGGGCAACAACATCATCTTTATGGTTGCTATGCAACCAAACCAGGAAAGATATCTCTGCCCCACCCATGCAATAGGCTCTCTACCTGCCCAAATAATTTCAAGTAATTTAGCTTATATAATGCATCCAGGCTTCTACTTATTTAGATTCCTAAATAGCGTATATTATCCCTAGCCCATCTAAATGGATATTTTTTTTGTAAAACTTCCTGTATGTCCCTTTTTATGGAAAAGTTCAATATTTCCGATTTTGTCCAATTTATGGTGAAACCTGACAACTTTCCAAATTCTTCTAGTTCCCACACTAATATTGGAATAGATAAACTGGGTCTAACAATGCTCAAGATTGTCATCTGCAAATAAAGATATTCTATATTCAGTCTTACCTACTTTTATGCCCTTCACGTCTGCACTCTCTCTTACCCTCTCTGCGAATGGCTCCACTGATATAGCAAACAGCAGCGGTGGAAGGGGGCATCCCCTCCTCGTCCCTATCTCCTCAAAAAAATCTGAGTAGGCACTGTTTACTCACACATGCTTTCAGGTTATGATATAACGCCCTTACCCAACCCAGAAATTCTGCCCCCAACCCCATTCGTTCCATTACCTGGAAGAAAAAAGGCCAAGACACCTGGTCAAAAGCCTTTTCTGCAGCCAACGATAACAGCATGGCCTCTTCCTTACCTTGCTCAGTTGACCAAATCATATTTAATATATTTCTAATATTATCTGCTACCTGCCTGCTCGGGATAAATCCCGCTTGGTCTTGGTGAATCAGTTTCTCTATTTTCTTATTTAAACGCGTAGCTAAAATTTTAACTAGTAATTTAGCGTCTAGATTGAGCAGAGAGATGGGTCTATACGATGAGCATTCCTGTGGGTCTTTGCCCTCTTTAGGTATTACTATTATTCCCGCCCACCCCATAGTGTTTGCTAATGCCCCTTCTTCCCTTGGTAAACAACCGCACTAAGGGTGTGGTTAGTATCTCTCCAAACGTTCTACAGAATCTCGCTGTGAGCCCATCTAACCCAGGCGCCTTATCTACCTTCAACTGTTTTATGGTTTTCTGGACCTCTTCTGCTGTAATGGCCTTATTTAGTTCTTTTTGTTCCCCCTCATCTAGTTTTGGCATCTTTTTATAGAGTCTAAGTAGCTCTGTATCTGCTCCATCTGAGGACAGCCTCTTGCTTTATATAACTCTTGGTAAAACGCTTCCCTAATCTTCCCATTCTTCTGGACTAACTGCCCTCCCAGGTCTCGAACTTTCATTATGTGAGAGCGCAATTTTCTCTGCTTCAATTTCTGCGCCATATATCTTCCCGCTTTATTTCCTCCCTCAAAAAATTCCTGTTTCAGTAGCTGCATGTGATACCTAATCTGTTCTGCCTGCATTTCGTTTATTCACGCTCTTACGGCCTCCACCTGTTCTCTATATAAACCTTTCTTATCTTTCGTGTCTAATTCTTCCAGTTGCAATAATCTTTCTCTCAATTCCCTTTCTCTTCCCTCCCTTTCCTTCCTTTTACGCACCCCCCATTTAATTAAAAGTTCTCTCACTACTACTGCCTTATATCCGTCCCATACCCCTCCCCAAGCTGCCTCCCCATTATCGTTCAACTGAAAATATTCCCTGGTTCCCCTCTCAGCATCCTCTCTTACCCTCCCATCCTCCACTAGAGATTCATTTAACCTCCAGAATTGAGTGCCTCTCTCCTCACCCTCTATTTTTTGACTTACTTTATTTTATTTTATTTATTTTAATTCTCTTATATACCGCGCTATTCTGCATCAATGCGGTTTACATTGAACAAAATGAAATTACATTGAACAGGGCATTATAACTTGGAGATAACTATTTTACAGGGACTTCCACCAGTATGTGATCCCACCATGTTATGGGATCCATTTCCGCCCCTTTAATCCTACCCCCACCTCCTTTGTTACCCAAATAGCGTCTATTCTAAAGTACGAGCCATGTACCTGCGAGAAGTATGAGAATTGACTTTTCAGTGGGTGTTGAAATCTCCATACATCTATCAAACAGTGTTGTGAAACAAAATTGCAATATTGTTTCCTATCCGCCCTTTTACCCTCCCTATTCCCTGTTGCATCTCTGGCTGGATTCCAAGTTAAATTAAAATCATCCCCACAAATGAGAATACCAGTCCCTATTTTCTCCACCTTCTCGTTCAGCTTTGTCCAAAATTCACTTTGCACCCTTGTGGGTGCATATACATTCATTATGCAATACCATTCATTCCCCACTTTTAAATGCATTAACACTTATCTCCCCGCTTTATCATTTACTACAGTTTGTAACTCCATCTTTAACTTTGAATCAATCAAAATGGCAACCCCTCCCTTTTTCTTTTCCACTGTATTTGACGCATGTACACATATCCCATAGCCCTTAGGTTTAACCAGGTGCTCTGTCGCCCGTGTCAAGTGCGTTTCCTATATAAGCACCAACGCTGCCTTTTGGCATGCTATTTCCTTATCCACCTCCCCCCTCCTTTCCTCCCCCCCCCCTCCTAAATCAACCCTCCCCTTCCAGTTTCTCCATCCCTTACCACCTTGCCCCCACCCTCCCTTCCTTTATACCCTTCTCTGTCACTAACCCTCACCCCTTCTCTCTCTCATCCCTCCCCTCTCCACCTCCTCCACCTCTTCCTTCCCGTCACCCTTCCCCCTCCCCCCACACCACCTTATTCTCCATCAAACACCCCCCTACAAAACATTTATCATCTTCCATCAACACTTCCCTTTATGAATTCTTCCTTATTTATTTATTTACATTTCTTATATACCACGCTATTAAAATCAGTGCGGTTTACAGTGAACAGAAACAATAGTACAATGTAACAAAAGCACATTGTGTTTACAATGAACAGGGTAATAAACTTGGGTGAGAAACTATTACAGCACATTTTACAAATTTACAGAATTTACAGAATTGTCAGCTTTACAGAATTGTCAGCTTCCGCTGCTTCAGCCGGTCCCCTTCTCCGCCACCTTCTCTCCTGGGCTTCCTTTATTTAGTCTTGCCAGCCTCCTGCTGTCCGCTGATGCCCGGCGCCATTTCAAGCTATCCGCCCTTGACGTAGATGCTGTACTTGTCTTTGTTCTCCCTTGACCTCCTACACCTTCGGAGAGATTGGTCAATCCCAAATCTTTCAACACTTGCCATGCTTCCTCGCTTGTCTTTACTCATCTCGACATCCCTTTCACTGTGATCAATAAACCAAAAGGGTACAGCCACTTGTATCTCATATCTTCTCTCCTCAAATAGGCAGTTACCTCCTTCAGCTCTCTCCTCCGTTGAAGCGTGCCCACCGACAAGTCCTGGAACAATTCCAACTCATGCTCTTCCCATTTGAAATGCTTCAGTTTTCTGGCAGCTCTCAAAACCCGCTCTTTCGTTTTAAGAGTTCAGACACACCACAATGTCTCTTGGTCGATTGTCCCGTATGGGCCCCAGCTCTCTATGAGCTCTCTCAATTTGCAAAGGCTGTCCAGCTCCTCCCTCCTCTAGAGCTGCGGTTTGTAACAGAGATCCAAATACTTTAGTTATAACTTCGTCACAATTCTTATATTGAAGCTCCTTTGGGACACCCCTCACTCTGATATTACATCTTCTGGATCGGTCTTCCAGATCCTCCGCTTTCAACTTCAGCTCGTCTTGACCCTGCTTTAGTTCCTCCCAACCTTTTTGTATTTCTTCCATAGCTTCCCCTTGTTGTTCCATCTGTTTCTCTGTTTCTTCTACTCGATCGTCCATATCTTTTAAGTCTTGTCACAAAGATTGTAATGTCTCTTTTAATTCATTTTTAACACCACTGATTTCTATTTTAAGATCTTCTTTCAATTCAGTTAACCAGCGCTTGATCATCTCTACAACTCCCGGGCCCCAAGCTCCCTCCATCTCCTCCTCTTGCTCAGATGCTCGTTCCACCACCATTTTACCTTCCTTTTCCCCCTCTTTCCCTCCCTTTGAGGATGCATATGATGATCTGAATTCTGCCAATTTTTTCTTTGCAGACATCCCTCCTTTTGATTTATCATTTGCCCTCTTTGGTCCTTTAAGTTTGGTGCAATTTCTGTTTCAATGCTCAGAAATTTCCCCCCTATGGTTCTGGGCTCAAAGTTCAACAGCCTTCCTGCTCCCTCTCTTTTAGGGGCTTCTTGCTCCACTATGCGCTTTATATGACTTTTTGCTTCGGGACCCTTTAATGTGTTCCCCCTTATTTAGAGATTGTCCTTGTTGTCTATGCTTCACATATTCTTGTGGTGTTACGTTTATTTTGCTGTCCGATATTAAGCCTTCCTGCGCTTTACTCCGCTGAGACATCCGTGTGCGCAGTGCTGTCTAGGCCTCCTAGCTCTTTGTACAGGTCACGAGTTATGGTAGTGGGGCTGTTTTTTAGATTAAAAAAATGTAGGTGGCAAATGTCTGGTATAACTGCAGTTTGCCTGTTAGTGTCTGTGTGCGCGCGCCCTGCAAAGTTAACATAACATATAGTAACATAATAAGTGACGGCAGATAAAGAACAGCATAGTCCATCTTGTCTGCCCAGCACGATGGCAGGAGTAGGTGCACCCGTCGCTCCGTGCAGGCCACCCCTCCCCGTTTCTGGTCAGAATTCTCGGCCGCTTCACTCCTTTACTGACTTTCCTTTCTTGCTCCGGTCTCCCTCTCCGTTCCTCCTTACGTGATTGCCCTCTTCACGTCTCCTCAAGCCTCTGCTTCTCTCTGCCACATGGCTTCCCGATTGGGCCCTCCACTTCCCCTGCACTTGCAGCTCTGGTAAGGACCGCTATTCTGTTACCTCTTGCCGATCTGACGTTCTTGCCGCAATCTCTTCTCCTGCTTTAGCTGCCCTTTGATGCTGCGACTCCAGCACTCATCGGTCCTCTCGCCTCCGCTCTTCCTCTGCCGCACCAGTTCTCCTCGTGTTTCTCCAATCAGGCGTCTCGCTCCATTTTCGGGTGCCGATTGCGATCCGCTCTGCCTTCTTCTCTCACAGTAACTGCCCCATCTATTTCCCTTTCATTTCTCCACTTTATCTTCACTATCGGGGGTACTTTTTCACATCTATGGCAGGCTTCAGTGGCAGAGCTCAATCGCTACACCACCATGTGATCTGATGACGTCACTGGAAGTCAGCCAGTTTTTCCTGAGTTCAGCCACAAATCCAAGCTTGCCTGGTCCTCGCCCCAAAGGGCAAGCCAAATGTTCATGGACTGCGACTGTGGGCCAATGCACCAGGAATGCCGTCTGTAGAGGCCTCATATGCAGGCAGGCCCAAGGCATCAATTCCAACGAGGGCGCCATGGACCCGAGGACCTGCATCCACGCTCTCAGACTAGGGATTTTCCGCAGATCCCGAACCTGAGACTGCAACTTTTGTCATCTTGTCTTCCAGAAAATATACCAGCCCCTGCCCGGTGCCGAACCGGGCTCCCAAATATTCCAGGGACTGGGATGGGTTCAGATTGCTTTTCGCAAAGTTGACAAACCAGCCCAAGCTCTGAAGCTGACGCATCACATGTGCCTTCACCTTCCAGCTCTCCTGAAAGGACTTTGCCAGGACCAACCAATCGTCCAAGTATGGATGGACCAGAATGCCCTGCTTCCACAGCACTGCCGCAACCACCACCATCACCTTGGTAAACACACGAGGGGCTGTGGCAAGATGGAACAGCAGCACTTGGAACTCAAAATGTCCCTGCAGGACCACAAAACGCAGAAAGCACTGAAGCTCAAACAGGGATGGGCAGGTACACCTCTGTCAAATCCAAGGAGGTCAGGAACTCTCCCTGCTGAACCGCCACCATCACTGATTGCAAGATTTCCATGTGAAAATGCAGAACCCCGAGGGCTCTGTTCAACACCTTCCAATCCAAAATAGGGCATCAAGAGCCTTCCTTCTTTGGAACCACAAAATAGATTGAATAACGACCCATACCGCATTCTTCTCGGGGCACCGGATGCACTGCTTCAAATTGTACCAGCCAGTCGAGTGTCACTTGCATGGCCCATGCTTTGGAGAGGGCTCTTTGAATCTGGGCCCAAGTGGAGAAAAACTGCCTGAGTCATCTGCCTAGTGGCTGCACCTCCGCTGGAACCCCCAAACCTTTGCTGGGAAGGCTTGGCTGCTCCAGAACTTGCAACCCTGTCTCTGCCCCATCATGGGCCTCCACAAAAGAAGCCTCTTGGCAGAAAATTGGAACACTGCGGATTCACCTACTCCTCCCCCAGACAGACGAAATTTCTTGGGATCTCAACTGCGGCCTTGAGAAGAGGTACTCTGGCCAGTGACTGTGGGCTTATCTTCCAGAAGCCGAGGCACCTTAGCTTCCTTCAGTTCCTTCACCAACTTCTCCAGGTCTTCATCAAACAACAACTGACTGGCAAAGGGGAGCTTGCTCAACCTGGTTTTGGAGGCCACATCTGCCGACCAGTTTCACAACCACACGAACCACCGCACGGCCACCATGGTCGCCATAGACTGCCGAAGTCCGAAGCAGATCATACATTAGGTCAGCCAAAGATGCCATTCTGGACGCCAGCTGAACTGCCTCGCCCAGAGCTGCCTCTGGAATCCTTTTTGGACCAGTGCAAAGAGGCTTATGCCACAAAGGCACCACAAATGGCCTCCTGCAAGGCCAAGGCTGACACTTCAAAGGCCTGCTTGAGCAGCGCCTCCATCTGGTGGCCTTTCAGGGCCACAATCCCTTCCACCAGGACAATGACTTTCCAAGTAACCACCATTACCAAAGCATCCACCTGAGGGAGGCGAAACGTCTTGCTCTCCTCTGGCGGAACTGGGTGCAACTATGCAATGAGCACATTAAGGACTCTCCATTCCACGTCAATCATCTCCTTCAAAGCCCTGTGGACCATGAAAGAATGAGCTAGCTTACGGATACCTTCCAACAATGAATACTCTGCCCTGATTCACCGCCTCCAGAGGTGAAGCCTCTGCAATCTGCAGAGCTGCCAAGGTCTGAATGATCAGGTTATGGAGCTCATTATCTGTGGAAGTTATGTACCGTTGATGGGTCTTCCTCCAGGTCCTCCTGGAACTGGTTCTCCAGGAGGGCCGAGGGACCCTCCATGGGCCACAAAGATCCCAGGGATCCCACTAAGGCGCCATCATCTTCCTCTGGGGACCTCTCTCTCCAATGCTGCTGAGAGAGACTGCCCTTTATCAACTGGAGGTGAAGCTCACACGGAGGAGCCCAGGCCTGAGCCCTTCTTCAAACAATAGTGAAATTAGACCTTACCTGCTAATTTACTTTCCTTGAGTCCTTCAAGTCCAATCCAGATGCATAGATTATCTCTCCCCTCCAGCAGCTGAAGCACGTTAAGTCTTGATGATGTCACCCTACATAAGCACTCTGCCCATCCATCAAGGCCAGTACACTGTTGACAAAGCGAATTCCAAGAGCAACAGTTAGAATACAGCCAACAGCGTTAACATATACCCTCACTCATTCACATTGTTCACCTAATTAAATTTTCTCTTTGAAAGCAAAATGTGAATAAGTGTAACTAATGTAATATATTCCATTGCCGATGATTTACTATTGATAGCCAGTTATTTCACTGTATTATTGAGTTGCAATTTAATAGTTAAATGTTTACTTTTATAATTTTGTTCTATGTAAAAACTCTTGTTCTCCATTTACTGTTCTTTGTACTAAAACACGTTCTATGTAAAATAGTTCAAAACCTGTTTTATGTAAAATAGTTTCTAAACCCGTTCTATGTAAAATAATAGCATGCTATTATTAAACTTTGTTTACTTGTAAACCGCCACTGATCGCTGGAAGTGGCGGTATAGAAGAGATGTATAAATAAATAAATAAATAAATATAACTGGTAGAGACAAGATGTTCCTCTTTATATACGTTTACATAAACCTTGTATCTTGAAAAATTTTGCTTTCACTTACTCTTGAAGAGAATCCCTTTGCAAAACCAGAGAGTCTGAAAGCCCAGAGTGGCACCAAGTACACCCCCCCGGTATTGACCAAATAAGAGGTTCTTCTGAAGCCAGGCTCGACCTAAACACACTGAAGTATAAGGGAGGGTCATGGACTGGACTGGAGTGATTCAAGAAAAGCAAATTAGCAAGTAGGGTCTAATTTCACCTTCCATTTCGTCCTTCCAGCCCAGACACGTGGTATGTACCATAGCAGTACTAAACAGGGGAGGGTCCCACGAGCCCGGCCAGCTCCACAGTGGAACCAAACTGTGCATCACTCATGGCCTGAATGTCCAGGCAATAAAGGTGTACAAATGTATGAAGGGATGACCGCATCACTTCCCTGCAAATGTCCACTGGAAGCACCAATACAGACTCTACCCAAGAAACTGCCTGCACTCTGGTGAAATGTACCCGCAACCCCTGTGGAAGGGATTTGCGGCAAAGCAAATAAGCTGAAGCAATAGCCTCTCAAAGCCAACGGGCCACCAAGACTTTAGACGCGGCCTCCCCTTTCCAAGGCCCACCAAAAAGGATGATCAGATGGTCTGATTTTCTGAAAAAGATTGGTCTTAAGATATTTAAGATGCACTCTGTGGATGTCCAGGAAATGAAGCTGGCGTTCCTTGGCAGTCTCTCCCCGGTTGAGAAAAAACAGAAGAGAGACCGACTGATGCAGGTGAAATGGCGAGATCATCTTGGACCAAAAGGACGGGACTAGCTGCAAAGCCATCTTTTCCCATGACAAAACCAAAAAGGGTCCCTGGTGCGATGGTGCCTGCAGTTCTAAAATCCTTCTGGCAGAACAGATGACCACCAAGAAAACTGTCTTCAGCATCAGGTCCTTCAAAGTAGATGCCACCAATGGTTCAAATGATGGTTCAGTTAAGGCCAAAAGCATGAGGTTGAGGCCCTAGGAGGGAACCAGTGGTTGCACTGACTGTTTAACCTGTTTGACCGCCCACAAAAAACACATAACGTCCAGATGGGCAGGCAAGAACACACCATTCACATACCCCCAGTAGCAGGTGAGGGCTGTCACTTGGACCTGCAACGAATTGTAGGCTAGGCCCTTCTCCAATCTGACCTGCAAGAAGGCCAGGATTTGTGGCAACACCACCACCAATAGCCGGCAATCCCTCTCTGAACATCAGTCCTCAAAGATGCGTCACATGTGAACATACAGCAATGACGTAGAGTGGCTCTGTGCCTTCAACAAAGTCACAATCACTGCAGGGGAATAGCCTTTCTTCTGCAGCCGTGCCCACTCAAGAGGCAGGCCATGAGAATCGATTCACTTGGGGCATCAGAATAAGTCTTTGGGCCAGGAGAGTCACCCGTGCTGGCAGGCATCATGGAGTGTCTACAGTGAGCCAGAGCAGATCCACATACCATGGTCTGTGGGGCCGGTCCAGCGCAATCAGCTGTATCTGACCTGGATGTGCCTCTATTCTCTGCAGAAGACAGCTGGTGAAAGCCCACGGGGAAGCATATAGAAGCTTCTCCGTCAGTCAGGGTTGAACCAGAGCATCCAACCCCTCTGACATCCATTCTCTCCCTTGCTGTAGAAGCGGGATACCTTGGCATTGCAATATGTCGTCCCAGTGGTGACCTAGCCAATTGAAGATGATGTGGTCGAGGGATCACTCACATGATCCCTCGACCACTCTCTTTATGCTCTGGCTACCAGAGCATAAAGATTCCAAATTACCCCTGCCTACCAATAGCCAGATTAATATGAATAAAATACAGTCTCTAAAATGCTTGTATGCCAATGCTAGAAGTCTAAACAATAAGATGGGAGAGTTAGAATATATAGCACTAAATGAGAGGTTAGATATGATTGCACTCTGAGACATGGTGGAAGGAGGATAACCAGTGGGACACAGTGATACCTGGATACAAACTATATCGTAATGATAGAGCTGATCAAATTGGTGGAGGGGTTGCGCTCTATGTTAGAGAGGGCATTGAGTCAGAAAAGATTAAAGTTTTGCAGGGAACAAAATTTGCTGTAGAATCTCTATGGATTGAAATTCCATTTATGAAGGGGAAGGTGATGGCAGTGGGAGTATACTATCGACCACCTGGCCAGAATGAACAAATGGATGATGAAATGCTCAAAGAAATCAAGGAAGCTAACAAAAGTCACAACAGAGTAGTAATAATGGGTGATTTCAATTACCCCGGTATCGACTGGGTCAGTGTCACAGCAGGACAAGCTAGAGATAAAGTTTCTAGATGGAATAAATACTGGACCTAGTCCTTAGTGGAACGCCAGATCTGGTGCAAGAAATAAGGGTGTTGGGACCACTTGGCAATAGTGATCATAGTATGATCATGTTTGATTTAATTAGTGGAGGACAGATAGTAAAGGCATCCACAGTACTACCTTTTAACTTTCAAAAGGGAGACTATGATAGAATGAGGAATATAGTTAGGAAAAAATTAAAAGGAGCGGTTCCAAAGGTTAAAGACTTACAGCAAGCTTGGGTGTTATTTAAAAATACTATCCTCGAAGCCCAGACCAGCTGTATTCCACGCATTAAGAAAAGTGGAAGAAAGTCCAAAAAACTGCCAGCATGGTTTAAAGGTGAGGTCAGAGAGGCTGTTGCTGCCAAAAAAGCAACCTTCAGGAAATGGAAAAAAGAGCCAAATGATGAAAACTGGAAACAGCACAAGCACTGGCAAGTTAAATGCAAAGCATTGATAAGGCAGGCAAAGCGGGAATTTGAGAAGAAACTTGCTACGGAAGCAAAAACACGAAATAAAGACTTTTTCAAGTACATTCGTAGCAAAAGGCCTGTGAGAGAGTCAATTGGACCATTAGATGATAGAGGGGTAAAAGGGGCAGTAAGAGGAAACAAGGCTATAGCAGAGAGACTGAATGAATTCTTTGCTTCGGTCTTTACTGAGGAAGATGTAGGGATGTTACCCAAGACTGAAGTGGTATTTAAAGGTGATACTGCAGAGGAATTGAGAGAAATATCGCTACACCGGGAAGATATATTACAACTATTTGATAAACTGGATAGTAGCAAATCACCTGGACAGGATGGTATACATCCCAGAGTGTTGAAAGAACTGAAATATGAGATTGCAGACCTGCTATTGGTAATCTGTGAACTTTCATTAAAATCATCTGTAATACCTGAAGATTGGAGGGTCGCCAACGTAACACCAATTTTTAAAAAGGGTTCCAGGGGTGACCCAGGAAATTACAGACCGGTGAGCCTGACGTCAGTACCAGGGAAAATGGCAGAAACCATCATAAAGAACAAAATTACACAGCATGTAGATAGTCATGGCCTAATGGGAGACAGCCAACATGGCTTTAGACAAGGAAGATCTTGTCTTACTAATCTGATATGTTTTTTGAAGGTGTGCATAAACAGGTAGACAAAGGTGAGTCGGTTGATATAGTGTATCTTGACTTTCAGAAAGCTTTTGACAAAGTCCCCCATCAGAGACTTTTGGCGAAGCTAAAAAGTCATGGGATAGGAGGCAGTGTACTATTGTGGATCGGGAACTGGTTAAAAGATAGAAAGCAGAGGGTAGGGCTAAATGGCCAATATTCCCAATGGAAAAAGGTGAATAGTGGAGTACCCCAGGGATCTGTACTGGGTCTGCTGCTTTTTGACATATTGTCGGCGTGCCCCCGTGTGGCCAGGCGGTTGCCTAGGGCTACAGGGGAGGCGCCGATTGTCCTTTGTTGAAATTAGCCCAGTAGCATGTAGTTGTGTCCCCGAAAGGATAAGAGCCAAGTGCAAAGGTCGCAGGAAATATTTCTTTATTTTTAGAAACAAGGATTTCCTAACCAGTTCAATTCTGTGACATGAATTGACTGAAGTTGACCAAAACAAAATTCAGGATACTTCTCCAAATAACAGCACACAAGCCTATTATAAAGTCCTTGGCTTGATACAGCTTTCAAACTTGCTTTCTGATAAAACTCTATTTTCAGCAGTATTCTGTTTCCTGGTCTCCAGGAGGCGCTATACCACCCTCTGTTACTTCACAGTAGGTGTAGCAAAACTTCCTGGCCCATCTAGATACTTTCCCAAGCAATAGAATTCTTTTCCAATTATAACAAACTTTCAGCACAGCTTCTTCCCAAGCAGCTTCAAACAGGACAGCTACTTTTAAAAGCACAGCTAAAAAGTAATGGGCTTTAAAATGTCCTTGTAAAAGAACTTCTGGTTCATTCCAGATACCACTCTTCCTTCAGTTCTTTTACTTAGCACGAGGTAACACAGATGCATTCAGTAATCAAGACCAGCTGGGTTTCTTTCTGCTTTCAAACCCTATTTGGTTCCTTTATACTTCTTTAGCACAGATTGCACAGCTTATTTCCATGTCTGAGACATTGTCTAAATACACAGTGTCTCCCAAGTCCATATCCTCCACGCTAGACTCTTCCTGGTAACTGTTTCCCCTGGTATCTTCCTGAGAAGCCTCACTAGCTTGCACAGCCCTTAGGAGCTTCTCCCAGGTACCCTTAACAGTGTGTGAGCTTGTGGCGGAAGGGCAGGAAAAATCCTCTTTGTCTAATAAGCCTTTCAAACGTTGTAAAGGGCTCACCTTATTAGTGCTGCTTTTCCTTCTTACAGATTCCTTACTAGGAGAAGAGTTGAGCCATGAACTCTTGGAGAATATTTCCTCCTCTGAGGACTCCTCCCCTGAGATTTCCACTGGCCTTGTCAGCTCTTTGCTCCTGGTTCTCAATTGCTTCTGTGCAAGGGATTTCCATGGGTTTCTTGTCCTTCCTTCCTGGAACCCTCGTGTCCTCTGTGTCTGTGTCCTCTCTCTCTCATACGGTTCCTCCTTCTCTCTCCCCTTCGCTTTCTCCTTCTCCCCTGTATAAGTGCAGCTTCCCTTCCTAAATGTTTGGGGCTGTCCTATCCCCTTTGACTCCTCCCCCAAACCACTCCTTTCTCCTCCCTCTATCTCCATGGGAACAGGGCGTGTGCTTAGGTCTGCACTTCTCTGTGAGAAATCTTTACCTTTAGTGTTGGTGTTAACCCTTTCAGTGCCTGCAGTTTTATGGGTAAAAGAAAAAAAAGGCAGTTTTCCCTTTTTTTTTTCTGCCCTCAGCGGCTGCTTCTCCACCACAATATTCATAAATGACCTGGAAAAGGGAATAACTAGTGAGATTATCAAATTTGCAGATGACACAAAACTGTTTAAAGTTGTTAAAACCCAAGAGGATTGTGGAAAACTGCAGGAGGATCTGGATAAATTGGAAGACTGGGCATCAAAATGGCAGATGAAATTTAATGTGGACAAGTGCAAAGTTATGCACCTAGGAAAGAACAACCCACACTATAGTTACACGATGCAAGGCTCCACATTAGAAACCACCACCCAGGAAAAAGATTTAGGAGTCATCGTGGATAACATGTTAAAACCCTCGGCCCAGTGTGCAGCGGCGGCCAAGAAAGCAAATAGAATGCTAGTTATCATAAGGAAAGGGATGGGGAACAAAACAAAGGATATTATAATGCCTCTGTATCGCTCCATGGTACGACCGCACCTTGAATATTGTGTGCAATTCTGGTCACCGTATCTTAAAAAGGACATAGCGTTATTAGAAAAAGTACAGAGAAGAGCCACCAAATTGGTGAATGGGATGGAAGGCTACTCCTATGAAGAGAGGCTAAGAAGGTTAGGGCTCTTTAGCCTGGAGAAGAGACGGCTGAGGGGAGATATGATAGAGGTCTATAAATTAATGAATGGAGTGGAACGGATAAACGTGGATCAATTGTTTACGCTAGCAGAGTATAGAAAGACTAGGGGACATGTAATGAAGCTACAGGGTAAACTATTTAAGACAAATAAGAGAAAATATTTTTCACTCAACGTGTAATCAAACTCTGGAATCTGTTACCGGAGGATGTAGTAAGGGCTGTTAGTATAGCTGGGTTTAAAAAAGGTTTGGACAAGTTCCTGGAGGAAAGGTCCATAAACCACTATTAAAAAGGGACCCAGGATATCAATGCTTGACCCAGTACAAGCATTGTGGAACCTGTGTCTTTTGGGGATATTGCTAGGTACGTATAACCTAGATTGGCCACTGTTGAAAACAGGATACTGGGCTTGATGGACCTCGGTCTGACCCAGTATGGCATGTCTTATGTTCTTATGGGTCCAGCTGACAGTGACTGAGAAAATCTGGCCTGCACATTTTCCTTTCCAGCAACATGAGCTGTTGAGAGGGCCAGGAGATTTTCCTCTGCCCAGGCAAGGACTGCCCTGGCCTCGTCCTCCAGGACTACACTGCTGGTGCTGCCCTGGTTAATTAATGTATGCCACTGTGAAGGCAATTTCTGAAAACACTTGCACTGTTGCCCGTGCAAGCATGGCCGAAAAAAATAAAATAGAGCTAGAAGCACTGCCCTCATCTCCAAGCAGTTGATGGGCCATGTGCTCTCCTCCGAGGTCCACCAACCCTGAATGACCTGAGACTCGCAATGCACTCCTCAACCAGTGAGACTGGCATCTGTTGTCAGCGGTACTCAAACCAAAGTTTACAGCAGCATGCCCACTAAGAGATGGCACAGCGCCTGCCACCACCTTTAGTGCCACTCTGGCTTCCAGCAGGCAGGTCATCCACCTCGCCAAACTGTGCTTCTGCGGGGACGACCGTGAAAGAAGTGCCCTCTGCAAGGGGCGCATGTGTGCTCTCACCCTCGGGACCAGCTCGATCGTCGCTGTCATGGACCCAAGAGCTGAAGATAGTGCCATGCTGTGGGTGTCAACATTCACAGGAATCCATGAACTTGACTAACCTCTGCACTCTGTCGCTGGGCAGGGAGACCATGCCCTTGTCCATCTGGAAACGGCTCTTAGATAAATCAGGTCCTGGGCTGAGCTTAAGCTTCTCTTGCCAAAATTGACCACCCAACCCAGGAACTGGAGGCAGGGAGGAGTGGCCTAGTGGTTGGGGCAAGTTACCTCAGGCCGGAAGGTCGGGGGTTCAAATCCCACTAGAGGACAGCAACCTTGGGCCGGAAGGACTGGGGTTTCTAGTCCCACAGGTGCTCCTTGTGATCTTGGGCAAGCCACTTAACCCTCCATTGCCCATGTTCCCTGTAAGTATTAATGTATGTGTCTCATATCCCCTTGTGTTAAATGTATCCCCCAATTGTGTTGTGACCACTTTGATTGAAGGATAAGGTGGTATACAAAACTGTCTAAATAAATAAATAAAATAAATGACCCATTTGGTCGCCGCATATATCTCCTCGGCTGACTTGCGCATATAAACCAGTTGTCTAGACAGGGATGAACCAACACTCCTTTGCTTCTCAGGCCGCCACAACTACCACCATGACCTTGCGTGAAGGTATGTGGAGCTGGCGCCAACCCGAACGACAATGCCCTGAACTGAAAGTGGCCCATGGGAACTGCAAAACGGAGGAAACACTGGTGTTCCGAGTGGATTGGAATATGCAGATATGCCTCTGTGAGATCTTGGCACCATTAGGAATTCTCCTTGTCTAACCACCACCACCACCACAAATGGAGAGTTTCCAAGAGGAAGCGTGGAACCCGCGGCGCCTTGTTGATGTACTTCAGGCCCAAGATGGGACGAAAAGACCTGCCTTTTTTGGAACCACGAAATAGATGGAGTATTGACCCAACTCGCACTGATCGGGTGGTTTGACCACTGCCTCCAACTGTTGAAGCTGCTGCAAGGTCTTTCTCACCACCGCCAGCTTGGCTGAGGCCCTGCGCAGGGAGAATAGGAAGGCATCTGACAGAGGCGCACCAGCTCGAGGGCATAGCCCTTTTGGGTGACTTCAAGCACCCACTGATCTAAGGTTATCTGGACCCAGGAGGGCTAAAACTTCTGACGATGTCCCCCTACTGGTACCAATCCCCCCTGGGCCCCCCTCACTTCATTATGACTTCTTGGCACTGGGTGCGGGGGCTGAGTAGTACCCCTACCAAACCTCTGTCCACCTCGAAAGGACTGTCCTCTCGCGGGGTAGCGTACTCTTTGATAAGGAGTGAACTGGGCTGCCTGAAAATGCTGGAAGTCCTGAGGCTGATCCAGAGTAGGTGCAGATGTCCGGGCCATCTTGGGCTTATTCACTGGGAGCCGAACGCCCTTGGACTCTCCCAAGTCTTTCACCAGTTTATCCAAGGCATCCCCAAATTAGAGCTTCCCCTTGAAGAGGAGCTTGCTGAGGCGGGTATTAGAGGACACAGTATCTGCAGACCAGTTGTGCAGCAACAAAAATCGCCGAGCAGCAACCACCAATGCCATACTCATGGCTGACACTCAGACCAGGTCATAAAAGGCTAAGTAGGCCAACCCTGACTGCAGCTTGGAAGCTGCTACCAAGGACTGCTATGTGCTTGCCTCCGTATCCAGGAGCACGAGGGCCCGACACATAGGGCCTGCGACACATAGGCTCCGCAGAGAAAGCACAATAATATCAAAGGCCTGCTTCAGTAATGTGTCTAGCTTTTTTTGTCCTGGACATCTTTCGGGGCTGTACAGCCTTCCTTCCACTGGGTATCATTGTCTTCCTTGTGACCACTGAAACCAGCACGTCCACTCGTATTGACTTCAGCTGGTCTTTCTCCTGTTCAGGCACGGGATAGAGACAGCTCATCGCCTGCCCACCCCAGAGCCTGGACTCTGGCACTTCCCACCATTCAGCCATGATCATCTGTTTGATTACCCTGTGGATTGGGAAGGCAGTCTGGGATTTCTTAACCCCTTGCAGGAGTGGATCCTCCAAAGATTCCTCTGTCATATCCTTATTTGGTACTTTATATCAAATAAACCTCCTGAATCAATGACACAGAAGTGAACTGTGATCAGAAAGTCATTGAAAAAATAAACCAGTAGCTACCACTGGCAACTTTTTTTCAAAAACCTAACACATTTTTTTGTCAGGATCAACCGACCCGAGCAGAAGGGATGGCAACCCTCCCCTCACTGTCTGGAAAACCCTTTTATTCAGGTGAGCCTCAGCACACCATATTATAAAATAGTGCAACACACACTTAACTTGGGTAAGGGCGATTCATGTCCTCCACCAACATCAAATTGTCAATATCACCACGTAGCTTGAATGAAGGCAATTCATTTCTTCCACCACTAGCTGGTTGTCAAAATCACACAACATGCATGTTTCGGACCCTGCTTGGGCCCTGTGTCAAGTGGTCCCATTAAACAAACAAAAGTGGTCGCCCTAACTAACGCCGAACCCAATGGTTCTTTTTATAGCTAAAATGACTAGATTGGCTGACCAAGCTGACCACGTGATCAGAGGAATCAAAGGGATCAAAACAAGGGATACATCCCATTTTTGAGTATTTTAGCCACATTTACAGAGCCATTGGATAAGGTATGGTTAGTAACTTTTCATGTGGTGGCACTTTACACTAACATCCATCAGGAGGAAGTACTGTCCTTGTTAGAATCGGCATTTACCACAGCACCGGCTAGAATTCCAAAAACCTTTTTGTTGGATATTACCAGGTTGGTTTTGACACAGAATTATTTTCGATACCAGGACCAGTTTTATCAACAATGCCAGGGCATAGCCATGGGAGCCACTGTTGCCCCTTCAATTGCCACTTTATATTTGGCAGCTATGGAAAACATCAGATTTATCCAGCCAGTGGTTTCCAAAATGTCTGATTATGGCTGAGGTTCCTTGATGACATTTTCTTTCTATGGACATCCACAAGAGAGGAACTATCACATTTAATCACATGGCTTAACTCTCTTAAAGGGAACATACGGTTTACAGCGCATATGGATGAACATCAAATTGAATTTTTGGATGTGTTAGTGATGAAACGGGATGGGGCATTTTGTACGACGCTGTTCCAAAAACCAAGTCAGCGGAACAGCTTACTTCGATATCATAGTCACCATCCTTATCCATTACGGAAGGGCCTTCCTTTGGGACAGTTTTTACGTCTACGAAGGATTTGTTCCTCTTTACAGGACTTTAAACAACAGGCGAGTGCCTTACGATCTCGTCTGTTGGAACGAGGTTATCCTAAGACGGTAGTAAGAACTGCATATATTTGAGCTCGTTTCTCACATCGCGAGTGGTTGTTTAATGCTACTGGTGTCTCTCAGGAGAGGTCTGGAGATGGTGGGGATTTGGAGACAATAACTGGAGTCTTGCCTTTTATAACACATATGGGGGAAGTTTCACGGTTATTAAAAAAGTATTGGCGGGTCTTGCAAATACATTTGTTTCCAAAAACCAGTAAGGTTTGCCTACACGAGCTATAAAAAGAACCGTTGTGTTCGGCATTAGTTAAACAAACAAAAGTGGTCGCCCTAACGGGACCACTTGACACAGGGCCCAAGTGGGGTCCGAAACATGCATGTCATGTGATTTTGACAACCAGCTAGTGGTGGAAGAAATTAATCGCTTTCATTCAAGCTAAGTGGTGATATTGACAATTTGATGTTGGTGGAGGACATAAATCGCCCTTACCCAAGTTAAGTGTGTGTTGCACTATTTTATAATATGGTTTGCTGAGGCTCACCTGAATAAAAGGGTTTTCCCGACGGTGAGGGGAGGGTTGCCATCCCTCCTGCTCGGGTCGGTTGATCCCGACAAAAAAATATGTGTTAGGTTTTTGAAAAAAAGTTGCCAGTGGTAGCTGCTGGTTTATTTTTTCAATGACTTTTTGATCACTTATCCTTATTTGGTGCCAGATTGAGGGCTCTGAGGAAATAAAAGGTGAGTGCTGCCAGCTCTTCCCAAAGGAAAACCCTGATGATATTGGGGTCATCGCACGGAGGGATCTCCCCCTCTTCCAGTTCAGTCACTGGAGCATCACCCCAGAGATCCGATGGGCCCTCCAGTGGATCCTCCAATGCCTCGGAATGGATCGACCCCCCCCCCCAGAGGTCTTCAGTCTGTCACTTGCGCTTGAGAGGTTCCCCAGAGTTCAGCATGGTCTCCTGCTGCAACGTTGGAGGCCGCCTCTTCTGAGCTGTGTTAACCTATGCTAGGCCTTTCCATCCTTCCCCTTGCTTCAGGCAATAGGCCTGATGAAGGAGGATGAACTCTGGAATGAAGGCCCCTGTGAACAATGAAGGGAGCAAACCCTGTACATACCCTTTTTTCCAGCCCTGCTGCATCACAGAATCCTGTCTACCCCATGAGGCAGATGCCGGTCCTTGAGAATCCTGTCTAATGGCTGTTATTCTCACCAAAACCACAAAGTCTATGATGGAAGAAGAGGCCTGTAGTTGCGTCTGCTGCTACAAATTTGATGCCATAATTTCCCCAGCATATCTTTTAAAGAAAAAGACTCTTTGCCGAACATGCCTCTTGCTCGCATCCCCGGCAAAACCCCGCCGGGGAGAGTGAGCCCCACCGACTGCCACATGCCCTGCAGGGCTGTTTAATTTGATGGCATCGCAACAACATGCAAAATGAAAGTAATTGTGTGGGTGAAGGCCCTCCCTCTGGAAACCCTCTATCCGCCGGTGAAAGGTAAGGAAAAGGACGCTGGAGGACTGACAGCCCTGCTCTGCTTGGCCCTGGCACTGAGTACCACCACTAAGCACACTGACCTGCAAACCACCCATAAAACTTTTTTTTTCTTCCCTTCAGTGGAGTCCAGACTACACCAAGCTCACCAGCTGCTGAAGACAGTGTACTGGCCTTGATGGGTGGACAGAGTGCCTATGTAGCGTGACATCATCAAGACTTGACATGCTCAGTCTCCAGCTGCTGGAGGGGGGAGATAACTCATGTGTATGGACTGACTGGAAGGACGAAATGGAAAGGCCTGATAGAGCATAAAAACAAATTCTGAGGAGAAAGGAGAGGACGCCATCCCCCAGGGCCCCCACAGCGCCTGCTAAGATGGGCTGCAAGGCTGGGGGCTCCAAAATGGCAGCCGTTCCCACCAAACTCGTGGGTCTGCTGACATAAATAATAGCATAATCATGCTCCCCTGGTCCTTCTGCTGATGCCCCCAATGCTCCCAGACCACCAGAAAATTGATCGGCAGCAGCTGTGCTCTCCTTCGTGCAGGTGCGGCAGAGCCCAACTTCGGAGATTTGGGTCCAATGGCTGTCATGCTGCACAACAGGCATGCTCCTTGTCCCCCTTTACCAGCTCTAGATCACTGCAGGGGACCACTGGAGTTGCTGCTGACTCTCCCTGTGTGTGTGTGTTTTGTTTTGTTTTTTAACTTTAAAAGTAACTGCAGAGAGCCAAGCTCAACCCCTGGCCCCTTCTCAAGAGTTGGGGGAGAGGGAAAAGAGGGAGCAATCACAACCTACTGACCCCGAGGGTGGCTAGGAAGAGATTTAGGGGAGAGACCCAGATACACTGGGTTCTGCACCCTACTGCGGCCCAGAACTAACACAAACCAGCCAAATGGCACAGGCTATGCTTATCTACCTGCTGGAGATCGAGGAAATACTGGCTTGGTATAAGGGCACAGGCTAGTTAAGGAGGAGTGTTTCAGCTCAGTGTTTCTTAGTCTCCATCTGCTGGTGGATGAGCATAACCCACGTGACTGGACTGGAGGGATAATTAGGAATTATGGTTTCTCAGAGATCAAAGGGTCACTCCCAGGACCAACCAGAAACAGCTAATGACAGATCCTGAACTGGATGAAAACTGTTTAAAAGAAGTTGTTTTTGTTTAAATTCCATGTTAACTGAGCCTCACACAGTGCTGTGATGATCAACTTAATTACTGACCCAACTTTCAAACTGGCACCTGCCTGCCAACAAGATAGAAAGATTTTAACTTACAGCTGGGATCCTCAGGCTGCAATCCATTTCCACAATGTATATTCATGTAATAGAAGCAGTGAATGCAAATAAATCTCATGCATGTTCATCAGGGGAATCCTGAAAACCAAACTGGGTTTCAACTCTCAAGGACTGAGTATGAGGGCCCTTCTTTAGAGGATATTATATTTGGGCCACACCAGGGCCAGCCCAAGGGTAGCCAAAGCCCTAGATGAACTATTGGCCATGCGCCCCTGCCCTGCACACCCATAGTTCAGCCTCTCCCCCCCCCGATCTCAGTATCTCTCTCCTTCCCTACCCCGCCCACAGGTATTCAGCATGTCTCCCCTCTTCCTCCCACTCAGATGTCCATCATATCCCCATCTTTCCTTCCCTCTTCTACTGCTCCTGCTACTCCCATCACCGTACCTCTGCAGAAGGTCCAAAATACTGAGCTTTGGGAGATAACAGCACAGCACAACACTAGGGAAGCCCTTTAAAGCCACTGTCAGCAGCACGCCTTTGAGTATCTACATGTGTGTGCATGCTCAAGGTCTGCTGTGTCCTGCCCACTGCAACAGGGGGTGGGATGTGGAAGGTCTTGGGCGCATGTGTACAAAGATGCTCAAAAATCTGCCGCTGACAGCAGCTTTAAAGGGCTTCCCTGGTGATGTCTATTGGCTGTGCCAGTGCTGCACGGTTGCTCCTGAAGTCTACCACCCTAGGCAGAGGCCTAGTACACCTAGTGGTAGGGCTGGGCTGGGCCTCAGCACATTACTTGTGACCCCAACCCTCCCATTGCCTTATCTCAGATGATACCCTCTCACCTCCTCTTGTAGAGATGAAAAGTTCAATTCGCTTATTGGGGGGAATGCTGGATACAAACCTGGAATTGAATTTCAAACATAAATACAGGGTAGATTTGGATTTTCAAAATCTATAACATGTTTACATTGGCACCTGTGTTCAGCAGCTGATTAAGTTCAGTGAAGCTTTTTCCATTATTGCATTTATATAGAAATTACACGTACCTGGTAATTGTAGTTCCTGTAGGAACTCCAGTTTAGTCCTCTACTTCTGGGTTGTGAACCTCCTCCTGCAGCTTGGAGACTGGGCATGTCAAACTTGTGACATCACTGGATGTAATCTGCTGGCATCTCCCATCAGCCCCAGTGTACTATTCACAAAGCAGATTCAAAAGAGCAACAAACAAGTAGCTAAACATATTAACAATACCCAAACTAAAAGTATAAGCGATAACTTAACGAACAAACCCCCTCCCCTTTAACATAAGGCCATACCGGCTCCTCTCCTCCCTGCCGGAACAGAGACGTGGAAAGAGAGGGCAGAAAAACAATCAAGGATAAAGAGTGGAAGCGAATGCAAAAGGAAATCACACCCACCTGTAATCTTCTGAAGATTGGTTCAGGACAGTTATTCTGGTACGCCAACAATCCCTGGGCGGGAATGAGGACTAAACTGGAGTTCCTATAGGAACTACAATTACCAGGTATGTGTAATTTCTATTTCCTTATCATTCCTCCAGTTTAGTCCTCTACTTCTGGGATGTAACAGAGCAGTACTAATGGGAGGGACCTTTCTAACCGGAGTGTAACACTGCCGATCTGAAACAGGCATCACTCGCCGCCAGCACATCAAGGCGGTAGTGTCTACTAAAAGTGTGAAGAGAGGACCAGGTGGCCGCTCTACAAATTTCCACCGGTGGAACCAAACTGTGTTCTGCCCAAGAGGCCGCTTGTGCTCTAGTGGAATGTGCCCTCAAACCCACCGGCGTGGTACAACCTTGTAAAATATATGCTGACACAATTGCCTCCTTAACCCATCGGGTAATGGACGCTTTAGCCACCGCTTCACCTTTCCTTGGACTGCCGAACAACACGAAAAGACGATCCGACTTGCGGAACGACTCAGAAACCTTCACATAGTGCAGAAGCACTCTTTTTACATCCAAGTGGCGAAGACTGCGTTCAGCTGAACTTTCACCCCCCATGTTAAGCACTGGTAAGGAAACCGTTTGGTTCAAATGAAACGGAGAGACGACCTTGGGCAAAAAGGACGGAACTGGGCGCAGGACCACCTTCTCCCTGGAAAAGCACAAAAAAGGTTCTCTAAAAGACAGAGCCTGCAATTCCGAAATCCGCCTCGTGGAACAAATGGCTACCAGGAATACCGTTTTCAGGGTTAAATCCTTGACCGACACCTGGACTAAAGGCTCAAAGGGTGCCTTTACTAGGGCCCCTAAAACTAAGTTAAGATCCTACGGCGGAACCACGATCCTACGTGATGGACGCATTCTGGTAACCACTTTAATAAAACACATCACATCGGGGTGAGCCCCAAGCGATCCTCCGTTGACCTTACCTCTATAACAGGCTAAGGCCGCTAAGTGGACCTTCAAAGAACTAGCGCCAGACCTTTCTCATAGCCGTCCTGCAGAAAACTTAGTACCAAAGGGACGGATGCAGTTGCCGCGCGCACTTGACGCCTCGAGCACCAATCCTCGAAGATACGCCAAATGCGCACATAGGCCAACGAAGTGGACTTTTTCCTCGCCTGGAGCAAAGGAATAACCTTTCTTCCTTAACCGAGCCCTTTCAATGGCCAAGCTGTAAGCAAGAACCGATCCACCCGTGGCATGTGAAGCAGACCCTGTAGCAACAGAATCTGCGATGCCGGCAACCGCCATGGGTTCCCGTCGAGTAACCGCATGAGATCTGCGTACCACAGGTGTCTTGGCCAGTCCGGGGCTACCAACAGCACTAACCTGTGATGTGCTTTGATGTGCTGAACCACTCGGCCGATGAGCGCCCACCGCGGGAAAACATAGAGAAGGCCTGTCGACGGCCAAGGCTGAATCAAGGCGTCGATTCCTTCCGACATCCTCTCGTGTCGTCTGCTGAAGAACCAACTCACTTTTGTTGACTGGAATGTCGCCATCAGATCCATAACCGGCGTCCCCCAACGGCGCACTATTTCCACGAAAACATCCGGATGCAATTCCCATTCTGCGGGTTCCACCCGAATCCTGCTGAGAAAATCCACTGTGACGTTGTCCTTCCCAGCAATGTGTGCCACTGAGATTGCTTGCAATTGCATCTCAACCCAAGAGACCAGCCCCTCTGCCTCCTGTGCCATGGCTACCTGTGCCGCTCTGCCGATTTATGTAGGCTCAGGGCCGGATTTACCTATACGCCATGTACGCCATGGCGTAAGGCCCACAGCTGGCAGGGGCCCACAAAAAAAGAACAAGTTAATTTTTTTTTTTAATAAAATAAAAAAAAAAACCTGCTGGCTGCCGCCGCGGGGCCCCCTCTGCTACCGCGGCAGCACCGACTGACCCGCGGGGGCCCCCTCTACAAGCTGAATCCGTCGGTTCGTTCCTTCCTCCCTCTCTCCGTGCAGGCTGTGAGAGAAGCGAAAGGAGAGTGTCTCCTCGCGTCTCTGTTAAGCCCGCAGGGGCTGATGGGATTTCCCATCAGCCCCTGCGGGCTTAACAGAGAGGCGAGGGAGACACTCTTCCTTCGCGCCTCTCACAGTGTGCACGGAGGGAGGGAGGAAGGAACGAACCGACGGATTCTGCTTGTAGAGGGGGCCCCCGCGGGTCAGTCGGTGCTGCCGCGGCAGCAGAGGGGCCCCGCGGCGGCAGCCAGCAGGTTTTTTTTTTAAATTAAATTTTACTTTAGGCCGATGGGGGTGGGGGGTAGGACTGGTAATGGGCTATTGGGGGGGGCTGGGACTGGAAATGGGCTGGGGGGTTAAGGCTAGAGGTGGGTTGATGGGGTTAGGACTGGTAATGGACTGTGGGCTGTTGGGGGGGCTTAAAACTGGCAATGGGCTTTGGGGGGGGTTAAGACTGGTAATGGGCTGTGGGCTGATGGGGGCTGTCTGGTAATGGGCGATGGGGGGCCTAGGACTGGAAAGGGGCTGGGGGGGTTAAGACGGGAGGTGGGCTGATGGGGTTAGGACTGGTAATGGGCTGTTGGAGGGGTTTAGAACTGGTAATGGGCTTTGGGGGGGGGTAAGACTGGTAATGGGCTGTGGGCTGATGGGGGCTGTCTGGTAATGGGCTATGGGGGTGCTAGGACTGGAAATGGGCTGGGGGGGTTAAAACTGGAGGTGGACTGATGGGGTTAGGACTGGTAATGGGCTGTGGGCTGATGGGGGGTTAGGACTGGCAATGGGCTATGGGGGGCTGACTGGAAATGGGTTGATGGGGTTAGGACTGGAAGTGGGCTGATGGGGGGGTTAGGACTGGTAATGGGTTATAGGGGGGGCTTAAACTGAAAATGGGTTGATGGGGGGTTAGGACTGTAAGTGGGTTGATGGGGGGCTAGGACTGGTATTGGGTTGGGGGGGGCTAGGACTGGTATTGGGTTGGGGGGTTGCTAGGACTGGAAATGGGCTGATGGGTGGCTAGGACTGGAAATGGGCTGATGCAGGGACTAGAAGGGAATGGATGCTGGGTGAGGCTGGAACTAGAAGGGAGCTGATGTTGGGGGAGGATTAGAATGGGATGGGGCTGGAAGAGTAAAATGGAGAAGGGAAAAATATTTTGTGTGGGAGGGATAAAAAATCTACAATTGGCCGGGTATTGGGAGAGTAAGTGGGGATTGAGGATGGAGGGGTAAAATTTGAGTGGATGAAATAGGAATGAGGAAAGAGCAAAAGGAGAAAGATTAGTATGTTAAAGCAGATGTAGAGAGAGAATGGAAAAAAATCTAGAAGAGAGAAGAAAGGACAAATGGACAGCAGACGATGGAGAGTTAGCAGAAGACACGAAGAAACCAGAAGAAAGTGGCTGGAGCAATTGCAGCTGAAAAAAATGCACAAAAGGTAGAAAAATATCTCTTTATTTTGAATTTATTAATTGGAATATGTCAGCTCTGGTAAATGTGCATCATTAACGTCTGCGCTTTGTTTAGTACAAGAGCAAATTAATGTATAGTTTTATTTCTACAGTGTTGTACTTTCCAAGTTTGGCTTTTGGGATTCCCAGTTTAATTATTGTCGTCCTGTTTCTAAATTGTGATTACTTGTTTGATGGTCTATGTTCTGCATGTGTAACTGAGCTGAGGTGTTCTGTTTATATAATTCCTATTTGACATTGCCACTTGTTCTCTTTCCCCAGTAGATCATGTATTGTTGTTCTCTGAAATGTATTGGTTTAATATTTGCAGTGTTGCCTTTTGATTGGTAGGGTATGGTGCTTTGTGAGTCCTGGTAGTGCTGTTAGGATACGGCGGGTTTACTATGGGTTCTAAATGGGCAGTGTTTGTAGTAGTTCCTAATGTGTCTGGCAGTTGGCACTGGATTATAGTAATGTAGAAATCTTTTAGTCTTTCTTTATCCATACACTCATTAAGAGGCACGTTTACTAAAAGTTAGTATATGGTAACATTATGCAAATATTTATGCAAATGAGGCCCCTTATGCAAATGAGGCCCCGCACCCCCTTTGGGCCGCCCCTGCTGGGGGCCCACAATTTTTGTTGGCGTAGGGCCTCACTCAAGGTAAATCCGGCCCTGTGTAGGCTACCATCGCGGCATTGTCAGACAGTACTCTTATCGCTTGTCCTGCCACCGTTGCTTCAAAGCTTTGTAGTCCAAAGCCAAAAAGAGTGAAAAACAAAAATGAGCAATGCAAAACTGAAACCTTAAATGTAAATTTATTTGTCGGAAGATCAGCCATGAAGTAAATTACTCCTCGAAGCTGTTACTTCCATTTTAATTAATATATGTGTATGCCCCCTAAAGAGCAGTAAAAGGCGGAAAATAAACCACTATATAGGTGCCACCTTTAAAAATAGCCCAAAAACTTGTTTAAAATCAGTCAACTTAACTGAGTCAGCAAGGGTCATCTGGTCCTTCAATGTTAGCCAGATATCTTCAACTTCTTAGAATTATCAGAAGGAAGCTTTACAAAGCCAGCAGTTATCCAAGGAGAACACAGCACTGCGTTTCGGGCATATTAAAGTTATTTGCCCTGTCTCAACGCTTCAAATACTGCCATGCCGATGAAGAATTATCAAAAGGCGTTTCTACCGCTCTGAAACGCCGACGCATGCTCTTTGTGAATCCGAGAAAAAAGGAGGGACTCCATCATTAAATAGTCAGCTTAAACCAATGAGCTAGCCAAAAATAACTTTTCAGCCAATCAGTGAAAAATGACAAAAATTATTAAAACAGTAAAACAAAAACAAATTTACAAGATACTGATCCAGTCTAATTCTCGATTTAATCCCAAAGGTTCCACAGTAGACCAAGTGAATATCCATTTTTGTTCTAAAATCTGAAGTCGGTGTTCACGATCCCCACCTCGGGGGTTATCTGATACATGATCCAGTATGCGCCAACGTAAATCTTCAAATGAATGGTGATGGTCTAAGCAATGTTGCACTATTGGAGCTGATATAGTTCCTGTCCTAAGCCGTGAGGCATGTTCCCCAATACGGACTTTTACAGCACGCACTGTTCTGCCTATATACAATAAATTGCAAGGGCAGATCAGAACATATACCACATGAGAAGTTAAACATGTAGTAGACCAACGGGCTCGATGAATCAATGTAGAGTGAGGCACAACCCATTCATAGCCCTGTATGGTCTGAGGACAAAAAACACAATTAGTGCATGCAAAATGACCCTTACCCTCAATATGTTCAAAAACGCCCCTATCCAAAGGGGATACAGTGACTCCCACCATATCTCGAAGATTTGATGCCCTGGAATGTGCAATTCGCAAAGGGCCTTGAAAACACGAATGTAATTGCAATACGTGCCAATGCTTAAGTAATATTTTCTCGGATTCACAAAGAGCATGCGTCGGCGTTTCAGAGTGGTAGAAACGCCTTTTGATAATTCTTCATCGGCATAGCAGTATTTGAAGCGTTGAGACAGGGCAAATAACTTTAATATGCCCGAAACGCAGTGCTGTGTTCTCCTTGGATAACTGCTGGCTTTGTAAAGCTTCCTTCTGATAATTCTAAGAAGTTGAAGATATCTGGCTAACATTGAAGGACCAGATGACCCGTGCTGACTCAGTTAAGTTGACTGATTTTAAACAAGTTTTTGGGCTATTTTTAAAGGTGGCACCTATATAGTGGTTTATTTTCCGCCTTTTACTGCTCTTTAGGGGGCATACACATATATTGATTAAAATGGAAGTAACAGCTTCGAGGAGTAATTTACTTCATGGCTGATCTTCCGACAAATAAATTTACATTTAAGGTTTCAGTTTTGCATTGCTCATTTTTGTTTTTCACTCTTTTTGGCTTTGGATTATTAATTTGAAGAGTGTTTTGTGTTTGATAATTTTGGTTCAAAGCTTTGTAGGGCTAAGAAGACCGCTCTCAGCTCCAACCGGTTGATGGACCAGTCGCCCTCTGCCGCTGTCCAAGTGCCCTGTGCAAAGAGGTCTCCGCAGTATGCTCCTCACACTGCGAGACTTGCGTCTGTCAACAGGGGAAGCCATGCTGGTTGCTTCAGGGGCAGTCCCGCTCCCAGACAGTGGGGGAGCAGCCACCACTGGAGGGACCACCTGACCCGAAGAGGGCACGGGAGACGTTTGCTCAGCAAGTCGCACTGATGAGACCAGAGGTGAAGTAACAAGCTCTGTAATGGCCTCATATGGAATCTGGCCCACAGCACCACTTCCAAGGTTGCCGCCATTGTCCCTAGCACCCGAAGATAAGTCCATGTCGTCGACGCAGGCGTAGATGGGAAGGTTTGGACCGGCTGTTGAAGTACTTGCCTTCTGCGGTCCAGTAGAAACACCATTCCTCTGTGAGTGTCGAACCGTACTCCAAGATACTCAAGCTTTTGAGTCAGAACCAGGTGACTCTTGGCCATATTGACCACCCAGCCGAGACTCTGAAGGAAGCTTACCACCTTGGCTGTGGCCTGCTCGCTCTCGGCCTTGGACTTTGCTCGAATCAACCAATCGTCAAGGTAAGGATGAACCAAAACTCCTTCCTTTTGCAGCGCCGTTGCTACCACTACCATGATCTTGATGAACACCCGCGGAGCTGTCGTCAGACCGAACGGTAGCGCTTGAAATTGATAATGTCCCTAAGGAAGAGCGAACCGCAAGAACTTTTGATGGGTCATTCAAATCGGAACATGCAAATAAGCTTCTGTGAGGTCGAGCGATGTCAAAAATTCTCCCTGATGTACTGCCACAATGACGGACCTGAGTGTTTCCATCCTGAAATGTGGAACCCGAAGGCAAAGATTCACCCCTTTGAGATCTAGGATTGGCCTCAGCGACCTGTCTTTTTCTTTGGAACCACGAAATAAATGGAGTATCGACCCCCTCCATACTCCGCTGGCACTGGCGCTGGCACTGGCACTGGCACGACGGCTCCCAATTGTAAAAGGTGATCCAGTGTTAGATGCAGTGCTAGAGTCTTTGGTTGACCTTGGCAGGGAGACATCACAAACGAATCTAGCACTGGTCTCGCCAGATCCAGTGCATAACCTTCGCGAATGACCTCCAGCACCCACTAGTCACATGTTTGGGCCCAGGCAGAGAGAAATCCCCGAAGTCAGCCCCCTATCGGATGACTCACTGCTGGGACCCACCTTCTTTCATTGTGGTTTCCGAGCGGTGCTTACAGATGCCGCTCCAAGCCCTCTACTTGCTCCATGAAACCCCTGGGCCCGTGAAGCAAACCTTCCCCTTTGGTAACCGCCCAAACGAGAAGTACGAAACCGCCTGAAATCCCTAGGCTGTTCCCCGAAAGGCCGAAAAGGATTTGGCTTGCTTAGGCTTGTCCTCTGGCAGCCTACCGCCTTTGGACTCCCCTAAATCCTTAACCAGTTTGTCCAGGTCCTCACCAAACAACTTCCCTTTAAAAGGAAGTTTACTGAGTCGGGATTTGGAAGATCCGTCGGCCGCCCAATTCCGGAGCCACAGAGACCTGCGAGTGGCCACCAGGGATGCCATGCTATTTGCTAAGGCCCTGATCAAGTTGTAGTGTACATCGGCCAGATAAGCCGAACCTGACTCAAGCCGCTCTAGCTCACGTACACTGTCCTGCTCCAACTGGGCCAACTACCGTAAGTGTTGGGACCACCTTAGACAGGCTCGTGCAACACAAGCTCCGCAAATGGAAGCCTGCAAAGCCACTGCATCTGCATTGAAGGATTGCTTCAACCATCCACCTTCCTATCCTGCGCATCCTTTAAAGCGGCGCTACCTTCCACAGGTATAGTGGTCTTTTTAGCAACGGCTGATACTGCTGTATCCACCCGTGGACAGCAAAATTTGTCTTTGTCATTATCCGCCAAGGGATAGAGTCTATTCATAGTCCTTAGTCCTCTGAGTCCCACTTCCGGCTGATCCCACTCGTCCTGGATCATCCTATCTACCACCTTGTGGACGGGAAACACTACCTGTGTGCGACGCACTGCCTGAATGATGGGATCTTCCCCATCCTCCTCTTTGACCGGCTCTGCTGTAGCTAACTTTAGCGGCTGCAGGGACTCCATAATGAGCGCCGTCAGCTCGTCCCTCCGGAAAACCCGAATAATTTTGGCCTGATCCTCAGGTTCTGGAATCTCTCCCTCTTCCAACTCTTCCATATCTCCATCCAGGTCTAACTCTGGTTCCTCTGCTTCCTGCCACTCCGAATTCGAAGGGGACGGTTCCTGTGGACAGGGCCTCTTCGGCGGTTTAGGCACAACCTCTTCGCTGTCGAGAATCCCGGGCTGAGTTACAGCCGAGGGAAAAGGGATGGGACCACGAACTTTACCCTGATGCCGTAGACAAAAGGCCTGATGCATAATCGGGACGAAGTCTGGGCAGAAATCCCCCAGCTGTGGATCTGGTCCCGGAAACGCACTGGAAGGGTCAGCTGAGGCCTCTGGTCCGGGGATAGAAGAAACAGCTCCCCCCGCTTCTCTTTCCATCCCTGTCGTGGACCCCTGGAGAAGTGGGACTACCGATGTTTCCATCTGCTGCTCCATGCTGACGGAAACAGCCGCACACCCGACAGATGCTGGTGTCTGCGACCGTGGGAGCCGCAGACGACGCACTGAGGGCATGCTGACATATGATGTGCTGCTCACCAGTCCCGAGCGGGAAACAGACACCAATCCACTAAGTTTTTTTTTTTTTTGTATTTTTTTAAGTTCCTATGTCAGGTTTTCCCCCCAGTCTGCTCCCTTCTTTTTTTTTTATTTTTTGTAAGTACAATGAAGAAAATATAGGGACTTCCCCGATACAGGGCCTCCAACTAATAATAACTATAACAATAAAAGGAGATGGCAAACAAAACAAGACAAGACAAAACAAAATAAAAGAAACCCAACTTTAAATCCAAAGCTAAAGAAGCAAGTGAGGCAAATGAGAGAACCGGGAACAGCTAATCCTAAATGCAGTGAAAAGAGAAACCGTGACGAAACTAATCCCCCGCCCCTCAGGAAGCCTAATGCTTGCTGCCGCACTGATCAGACACGTGGCGGTTGCCGCGTGTTTAAAATGGCTGCCGCTGTGGAGAACAGAGTTTTGGTGCGCAACCGAACTGTTTCTCCCCCTCGACTTGGTAAACCTGCTACCGGTATCAGCCCCGATGGGGGAAGAAGAAATCCAAACTTACCGGGCGCTCAGCTGGCCCTTCAAGCTGCGCACTGTTCAACGACCAAGCAAGCAGCGTCGGTAGCAAGGGCTGGAGACACGAGTGAGCACACCACCTGGCCAGCATCCAGAGCGGTGAGTCCACCGCCCCGTGAGGTCAGGTTACCGCTTAGCCAGTTGAGGAGCTCTCCCCAGTTTTGGCAAGGGAAAGAGATCCCAGAAAGAGAAACAGCCTTGGGACGGCAGGGAAGCCCTTTCTGACTTAAACCTTCTGTGTTTTGTTTTGTTTTTTTAAGGAAATTTAAAGAAACAGGATCCCAAAGAAATTTAAAGAAACCAGATCAATTGAATAAAAAATTTTGTCCCAAAGGAAAATGAGATCTCTAACTAAATTCTGCTTATTTGTTCCTCTAGTGAGCCCAGTACCTAGGCTCACTATGTCCTCCTGCTGCATAGAGACTGGACACATTGGGGCTGATGGGAGATGCCAGCAGATTATAGTTTGACACGCCCAGTCTCCAAGCTGCAGGAGGAGGTTCACAACCCAGAAGTAGAGGACTAAACTGGAGGAACGATAAGGAACCAGTCATATCTGTGCTTCCCTTAGAAGCTTCCTCGGGTTATTTTATTTATTTATTTACATTCTCTTATATACTGTGCTATTCTGCATCAGTGCGGTTTACATTGAACAAACTGAAATTACATTGAACAGGGCATTATAACTTGGAGATAATTATTTTACAGGGAACATGGGCTATGGAGGGTTAAGTGGCTTGCCCAAGACGACAAGGAGCACCTGTGGGACTAGAAACCCCAGTCCTTCCGGCCCAAGGTTGCTGTCCTCTAGTGGGATTTGAACCCCTGACCTTCTGGCCTGAAGTACCTTGCCCCAACCACTAGGCCACTTCTCCACTCCACTGTTGTATCTAAACAGCTGTGGTACATATATTGTTTCCACTTAGATTGAGATAAACGAAAATTACTTGGATAGGGCTGGTCTGATGACAAAGTTAAGACTTCATTCCTAAGTTTTATAAGTCATTTTTCCAAGCTTTTGCGTTGCTGGGGCTACTACAGATGTAGTATTCACAGCACTTGTGGATGGCTCAGTGGTTCAAGACAGAATCCCAGAGAGCTGTCACTATGTCGGCTGTACTAGATGGTGGAATATAATGAAAACATCTAGATGGTTGTGAAAGAAGGAAACTAGTTCTAATTGAGCAGGAAGTTCAAAAGCAGGAGAAAACTGGCAGTTTGTAAAATCCACAATCACTTGTACAGTTAACTATCCAACAAGCTATGCTGTTACAGCTACTGCTTTGTCCCCCAATGAGTAATAGAACATGGATTCTCACCTCGGTGAACTGCATTGTGGTAACTTTCAAACAGTGTGGCAAGACGAGCACAGTTATACATCGTGAATGCACCGCCCTTTGTCCCCTTGGTAGAGATGGCAGTATTCTCCATGTTGATAGTGATCTGCATGAAAAGCAGATGCTGTTCTTTTAAAAGAGCAAAGTGACTGCACATAGTGAATACCTGACACCAGTACAACACACAAAGGGATGACAGTCCTGCTCGACAATGAGAGCCCCTTCCATTCACTTCCCATCCAACTTCAGCGATGTTTAGCCCTGTTGTGCATATACTCTATTGTCCTCTAAGCCAGTGGATCCCTTTATTCTAAATGCACTACTACAACAGAGACAGCAGGTACTCACCTGACTGCGGTGTGCTGTCGCTAGCATTTCAAATCGGATAGCAGCAGATGTCAAGATACTGATGATCTCATCCCAAGAACTACCTGAGTAAACATATAATATTACTGTACAGGGTCATTACACCCATTAACCATGGAGGAGAGCAGAATGTATGAAACCTATGCACAGAGGATTGAAGCTGAAAATATCCTCTCTTCTTGCTGGTCACTCATACCCCAATGTGCACTTCTGATTGAGACACCTCCTCAAGCTTTTAATTTAAATCCATTGTAATATTCAGGTCACAGCTGCCAGAATAAGTCTCAGCAGAGGTCTTTATTTCTACAACAGAATAGCTTTATCTAAAACCATTAGTCACCACAAGAAGCTGACATGGAGAGACCTAATCATGTACCAGGACAGATTTCAGGGACAGGAATAAAACTAAAGCTTTGAAAAGGATACATTGTGCACAAATAAACTTTAAATTGTAGACCATCTGGGGCAAAGAAATTATCTACTCTTCTGAATGTAACTCATTTTAAGTTTCAAATGAAAAGCCTTGCTTTAAATCCCGATAAATAAAATACAGAACATGTTCCTATTAACCCCTCTTTTCAGGAATAAACAACTTCTTAATATTCAAAATTCTTCGGCCCTTTCCATCTTTGATCCCAATTTAAAACTCATGTTTACAAATTTGCTTTTCTTCATTAGCCACCCTTGACCTACTTATACTGTTAATCTTTTGTTCCATTTAAATAAAACAGAGTAATAAAAATAATGTTTTTACAGTATATAATGCTTGTATGTGAAGCAGAAGTACAGAGTTATGTTACTGCCCCAGCCTAGCTAGAAAGAAAGGATAGAGGCTCGTGGTAGGACCTCTGTCTTCCACTAGGAGGAGCTCCACTAGCAGACACTGCCCCTTTATAGGCATGAGCAGAACAGTACAAAGGGGAAAACATGTGACTTAAAAAAAGGAAGAAATTAAAATATACCCTGAAGGGCTCCATACTTCATAACTGAGGCTTTGTGCATCTGCGACCTGCGAAACCTGCCAAAGGAAAACAGGGTAGACTTCATCCAGTGTAAGCTGTCCTGTCTGAAGCCAGGACCGCACAACAGCTTAATGCTACCAATCGGGAGAACTGGAGCACAAATTTCCATTTCTTCTCAAATAAGGAAGCTCTGTATCTAGCAGTAAGGACTGGTATGGTTCCAGATCTTACAAGTGACATGGATAGGAAATAAGCTAATGGACTGGGGAGCGAGCTGGTCAGACTGTCAGAACCACAATAAGAATTGGACAAATGAAGTTCAACAAAGGTTTTTATGATTCTCCTATCAGATTTTCAACATCTGAGCTACACGGTGTAAACCAATAAACTCTCTAGGTCTGCCTGCCGCTGTCTGAACAGGAGCACAATGCAGGGCCTACCTTCTCTCTTTATCACCTGTTTATTCCAGTCCTTCATGCAAATGCAGATCCCCCTCTCCTGAAGTTCTTCAAGGACCAAGCATCAAAGCCCAATTTGTAAAGCACTGACTATAGATTTTCACAGAGCCAGCATTATTTCTCAATATATTTACTTACTGAAAATACTGAACAGCAGCAACAGATGAGGAGGAGGGCAGAACCTTCACTGACCCACAGACAAGGTGCTTCTGAAATAAAGAGCAGCCGAGGAACAGTGAGAACAAAAGGAGAACTAACTTACATATAATCAACAATGTTATTTCAATCTAACAGGGATTCTCCACAGCCAGCAGGGGAAATGTAACCATAATTGATGGTAATGTCCTCCAGATGGATCCAGTGTGTGGTGCTCTCCTCTAGCTCTAGGAATCTTTTGACTCACCCTGGCACTCTTTCCTTTCCGAGCATAGAACTGTGCAGGCAGAATTAGAGAGACAATAGTATGGGGGTTTGGTAGGAGGGAAAGTGTGGCTGCATTCCCCTGCTGTCTACGGAGAACCAACTACTCTTTTTCTGTGGACAAGCTGGGGGAGATGCAGGCACCCTCATGATTCCAAATCTAAGGACTGTTTTGGAACTTCAGATAACTCTGGTCAAGGTGACGCAACAAAAAACTGTTGGGAGATGGCATGCAAAATTACAGTGCAAATAAATTACACAGCACAGATTCTTCAAACAGGAAGAGCAGTCCAGACAATAACGCTTGGTAAAGGTATGAACTATTGACCAGGTGGTGGCATTCCAGAGACCAACTGCAGACGGGCTATGGTGGTGGCCTTCACTCTAAGGTGCTATAGTGTGACTCTCTCGGGGGGTAGAATGACCCACGGAATCATAAGCAAAACTAATGCAATCTGAGATCCAAGTAGATAGTGTCTGTCTTACTGCTGGAAGGCCTGAAATGTTTGGATTAAAAGTGACAAAAAGTTGAGAGGTCTTGTGGATATTCTGTGTAGCAACTCCTGGAGCTCCATCTGAAGGAGCAGGATGTGCTTATGAGTTGGAGTGAACACCTGCTGTGGAGATATTGTTAGTAGGAGACGTGAGAATTGTAGGTGGTATCCCTGGCTCACAATACTTAGCATCTATCAATCACAGGTGCTAGACTGCCAAACCTCCCTGAAGAAGTGAAATTAAACTTACTTGCTAATTTTCTTTCCTTGAGTCCCTCCAGCCCAATCCAGACTCTAGGGTTTTGAGCATTCTAACTTCTGTCATCACATAAGGGACCAAACCCTCTCGCAGAAATCAGTAGGATACTTCCCAAACAGAAAGAAATAACAACCAGAGAGACACAAAGTAGTCCCCCTAACTATCTACACTGAACCCTGAAAGCTTGGCGGCTCAAGGCACATCCTCCAGAAAACACTTGGCCAAATTCTCTTACACCCTCCTGCCAGGCCTTGCAAAGCAAAATAAATGGGCAAGTTCTGAACTGGACTAGAGGGACTCAAGAAAAGAAAACTAGCAGGTAAGTCTGATTTCACCTTCCATAGCACCCCTCCAGTTCAGTCCAGACTCCGGAGATGTACCAGAGCAGTACTCAAATATGGGAGAGACCAGCAAGCCCGGCCTGCAACACCCCTTCCCTGAGATGCACGTCTTGCCATGCTTGCACATCCAAACGGTAAGGCCGCACAAAAGAATGGAGCGATGACAAAGTTGCTGCCTGACAAATGTCGACTGGTGGAACCAGACAGACTTCCACCCTGGGCGCAGCCTGCGCTCGCAGGGAATGCGCTCACAAACTGGCAGGCAGAGATTTCCGGTGCAACAAGTAAACTGATGCAATCGCCTCCTTGAGCCAGTGAGTAAAGGAAGCCTTTGAGGTGGCTCCCCCCCCCCATCACGGCCCACCAACGAGGACAAACAACCGGTCCAATTTCCAGAAAGACTTGGTGTGTTTAAGATAGTGTTTGAGCGCCCTGCACACATCGAGTGATTGCAAGTGCGGATCCTCCGAACCAGCAAAGGTGTGAAGCACAACTGCCTGATTCACATGGAATGCCGATACCACCTGGGGCAGAAAGGATGGCACCATCCGCAAAGTGACTTTTTCCTGCAACAGAAGCAAAAAGGGCTGTCTGCATGACAAAGCCTGACACTCTGAAATGCATTGCGCAGATGAAAGAGCCACGAGAAACACAACCTTTAGGGTCAGATCTTTGAGGGTTGCTGCTGCCAACAGCTCAAAGGGAGCCTCTGTCAAGATTGAAAGAACCAGGAGATAGACAGCACCGCACATCGGATCTGTCCAGAAGCCATCACCATCAAATGTAGTTGCATCTCCGCTGCTTGTCCATGCAGAAAATGGTTCTCAAACAGCAGCAGAAATTAATTATAAATAATTAATCTATTAGTTTTACTGAACTAAAACTCAGAAGAACTCCCGAGAAGTGTGTTTAAATCTTCCTTACCACTGATCCTTTGCATGATGTTAGAAAGTTGCATCCTTTCTCTGTACCTCAGTTTATGTAATTAATGGTATAATAATAAATGTTATACAGTTCAAATGCCAGGTGGCTGCATACGTGTTTCTAAAGTGTTGAATTGTAATGTTCTTTGTGTGAAAGGCACTATTGGACGGATGTCAACAAAAGTTGGACCCTGCACTTTAGATGCCTAATTAAAATTCAGTGAACAGAGGTGCCTGACAGCATTGGAAATCAGCAGTTGAATCTAACTTTCTTCCTCCAACCTGACCCCTCACATTTTTTGGGCTATTAAAATTAAGCACCAACCTAACCTTAGCAAGCCATAGCTGGGGGGGGGTGGGGAGGTGGGGGGGGGTGGGGAGATGGGGGTGGGGGGCCCGGGATTGGGGTGACTTTGGGGGGAGGGAAGGGAGTTTGGGGGGGTGGGGCTCCTGGTTTCTTTATTATAAACAAGTAAAAATGAAGACATATTGTAGATCCTCATTGAGATCTGATATTGTGTTGATACTGTTGCATCTTTTTTGAAGATCTTTGTGGTTTTTGTATCTTTGTAATTCTTTGGAAGTCTTTCAATTAAAAAAAAAATAAAAAAAAAAATTAAGCACCAAATGAGTGCTTAGCAAGGGAGAAAATTTAAGCTAGGTAGATACAGGTCCCTAAATCAAATGATTTAATCTCACATTAAACTGCAGTGAAAAAAAGGAACTTTAAGAACTGGAACAGAAAAATGGTTACTACTCTAGCCAATTGTTCAGAAGTGTTGACATTTTCTCTTAATCTATATTTTTCTTGTAGGGGTGACATAGAACATTTAAACTCCTATTTACTAACACTTAGGGCCCATTTACTAATGCTTAGTGTGTGTTATCTGCCACATGACCCATAAGAATAAAATGGAGCATATCAGCAGATGGTGTGTTTATGTTTATTTGGTTTCTTAATAGACCGCCCATCACAACAGTGTCTGAGAGGTTTACAAAATACATCAAAAACTGCTGGAAAAGGGTAAAGGAACGCCATAGTATGATAGGAAAGGAGAGAGAAGAATGGAGATTATAGAACAGGTGGGGGTGGGGAAAGAGGACAGTGGGGTGGGGAAAGACCGAAGGCTAGACAGAAGAGGTGGGTTTTTAAGTTTGCTTTAAAGGTTTTAAATGAGGGCTCTAGGCAGAGGTTCGGGGGGAGCGAGTTCCAGAGACGGGGCCAAGGAAGTAAAAGGCGGAAGAGCGGGTGGATTCCAAGTGAGCTTGGGATGGGGAAAGTAGGGTCAGGCGGTTCATGTGGATAGTGCGAAGGGAGCGGTGAGGAGTGTGGAGGTGGACCAGATCAGTGAGATAGAGGGGAGTACCAGTGTGAATAGATCTGTGAACAAAGATGAGGAATTTGTATTGGATACTAAAGGGGATTGGAAGCCAATGCAGGCGAATAAGAAGGGGGGTGATGTGGTCGAAGCGGGAGAAGCAGGTTTGGATACGGGTGGCTGTGTTGTGGACTCGCTGCAGATGTTGGAGTTGAGTTTGGGGGAGGCCAGCTAGGGAAATGTTGCAGTAGTCTAAGCGTGAAACGACAAGAGAAATGAGAAGGGTGGTCATAGAAGAGAAGGAAAGGGCGAACAGATTGGAGTTGTTCTAGAGTAAGAAAACAGCGTTGGACTACAGAAGAGATGTGGGCTTTGAAGGATAGAGAGGAGTCAAGAATCACGCCAAGATAGCGCAGAGAAGTGACGATAGGGATGGGAGAGGAAAACAGCAAGGGAGTGAGGGAAGGAGCAGGACTACCGGCGGTGAACCAAAAGGCTGAGGTTTTAGAGAGGTTGATATGTAAGAAATTGGAGGAAAGCCAGGACGCCACTGAAGAGAGACAGTTGTTAAGAGGGGTGATATTGGGGGGTAACTGAGTTGGTGTGATAGAGAAGAAAGATGTCGTAAGCATAATAGTGGGCAGAGATGCCGTGTTGTTGAACCAAGAGAGTGAGAGGAGCTAGGAAAATGTTGAACAGAAGGGGTGCGAGGACAGAACCCTGAGGGTGTTAAGCTATGGTATGATGATATGTGTCATCTGCTGCAAAATATATTTTATGCAATGGGCTTCGTAACAGATAACACAATAATCATTAGTAAATAGGGGTCTTATTGTTCCAATGTTGCTATCTGCTGATAATAACCTATGGACCACATTGTTGGCTAAAAGATAGACCTCCAAAGATAGGAATTTAGTATTTTATTTATCAGAACCTGTAATGCTGTGTGTATCCCCCCATCCACTATCCTCCAGAACAGATCCACCTTCTGCTGCTGAAACTCCTCCTCGCAGTTGACCACATGAATCACTCTGCAACTCTCTGTGGCACTCTGGAAACAGTAAAGTGAAGGTTAGTCAAAAGGGTCTGTCTGGAAGGGTAGAGCTGCTCCTTACCTGTTTCATATAGAACTGAGAAATGGCTGTGTTGCATGCAAGCATGCAGTGGTAAAAATAGGGATTAAATATCGTTAAATATGCAATAAATTACTCTGCTTAGTAACTGGACTGGGATAAAGTTCTTTAACTGTGCTTATGGAATTCTCAAAGCTGCTGTGGGAGAAAAGGTGGAATCTGTCACAAAAGTCTTGCTTTTGCCTTCCTTTGCTTAAAATATCTGGTGTACTTACTGTGCACTGTGCCACAGCTTCCTGTAACTCTGCCAGATGCCTCAAGTTCCCCTCAAGCACTTTGCAAAAAAGAACAGAAGTGCTGTCATTCTGTGTTCCTTCTCTTTAAGTAAATACATTGCACACCTTTCCCATGCTCCAGAATCCTTCTGTTCTTTGCATACCAGAAAAGGGAGGCAGTGAGCCAACAGGTCCCCAAAGATCCTGTTTGCTCAGAACAGCCATCTCCTGACATATACACCATTAACTGCTCTGTTCTGTGATGATACAATATGAATTTGATGTAGATACTCTCCCTAATTCAAAGCTATGCAAAAATATACTAATAATAGGCTTTTAAATTCAAGGAGGGGCAATTATGTTCAAGAATACTGCCTAACTTTACAGGATCCATAAAAATCCACCAGTAATATAAAATATGTATTTATCAGCATTTCCATATATCTGTAAATTCAAAGCTAGCAAAAGTTGCCAAGTGAACAGTACAGGAAGAAGTCTGAATTTATATTTAGGATAAATACAGTGCAAGAGGAGCTGTGCTAGCTAACAAGGTTGGGATCTGGGTCCAGATCAAAACAGAAAGGAAAACGTTAAAGCAGTACCAATGTTTATTTTGCAGCCTGGCCCCTAATAATAATACTGAAAAACTACTACGAGGAATTGACTGCTACCATTTTGAACCTGGGCATCTGATGGAACAGGAACAAATGAAGATTGCTCCTGTCTCACCCATTAGATACCGGGAAAACATCCAGTAGTTCCCAGAGGGAAGGGATAGAATGGGGGGGTGTTGCAGGGAGTGGGGACCATATTCAGGGGAGAGGGGAAGATTAATATTGAAGGGTGGAAGGTTGCTCTTTAGTATTGGTGGGAGGGATTGGTACTAGCCCCTTTAAGAATCTCCCCAAGAGCATTAGGCGACATGTTGGCAGCTTGATGCTTCCAGGGAGATAAAATACCAGCTCAAAGGTGAAATTAGACCTTGCCTGCTAATTTTCTTTCCTTGAGTCCCTCCAGTCCATACTCCTGGATTATTTCCCACTTCCAGTAGATGGAGACTGAGAATTCTAGAGTTTTGTGATGTCACAGTATAAGGGAGCTGAACTCCCCCCCCCCCCTCCTTAAGTCAGTATTACTCTAACAAAGAACTATATATAGACCAACCAATTACAGGCTAAGATAGCTCCAAAAGGGAAACAGTCAGCCGCCATTAACCCTCCAGGAAGCAAAACACCAAGTGTTGTCTCATTCCCCATAAGGGACACTGGATTAGTCAATGCACCCAGACCCACCCATCTAAGCCTCGATACAGTCTGACAAAATGGGCAGGTTCTGGACTGGACTGGACTGGAGGAACTCCAGGAAAGAAAATTATCAGGTAAGGTCTAATTTCACCTTCCATATCGTCCCTCCAGTCCAGTCCAGACTCCTGGGATGTATCACAGCAGTACTCAAGAGTGAGAGGGACCCAGTGAGGCTGGTTTGCAACACCCGCACCCCAAACAGTTCACCCCCCCGCGCCTGCACATCCAATTGGTAATGCCGGACAAACATATGCAAAGAAGACCAGGTGGCTGCTTTGCAGATATCTATGGGTGGAATGAGGCTGAACTCCGCCCAAGATGCAGCCTGTGCCCTAGTAGAATGTGACTGCAATCCTGCCGGTAGAGTCTTTCTTCGTAAAAGATCAGTGGAGGCAATCGCCTCCTTCACCTAGTGGGCAATGGAAGCCTTTGAGGCGGCCTCTCCCTGTCGTGGTCCTCCAAAAAGGACGAACAAATGACCAGATTTATGGAAAGACTCAGTGTGTTTAATATACTGACAAAGCCCCTTGCACACATCCAGAAGGCACAGTTGCCTGTATGCCAGATCGGAAAGGGACGGGAGCACGACAGTCTAACATGGAGGGCCGAGACCACCTTAGGCAAAAAAGACAGCACCAGATGCAACACCACTCTTTTTCCTTTGAGATCAGTAGAAAAGGTTCTGCACAAAGCTAGCGCTGCACTACACCCAAATCATCACTAAGCCTACCCACCGACTGGGATCCACTCCTAACCTGATTCTTATCCCAAAATGGATTGTGGAAGGTAACATCATAACATCCCCCCCTAATCACCTCTATACTATGGTCAGACCACCACAGCATAAGATTCAGCTTGCCCCACCCCAGACTGACCCCCACATGTGATACCACAACAGCCGCAACAAAGATATAAAAGCTTCAAAAAGGACCGATTCATACAAGACATCACTCACTCACTAAATCTGGACCTCACTGTCCTCAACAAAGCTTAGAACAATGGAACAAGATGATCAGCGAAGCAACTCAAGTACCTGATAAGAGTCACAAAACACATCATGAAAAGGGTAAGATCCGCACCCTGGTACTCCACAGAAATAAGAAAGGCTAAGAGAGCTCTTTGCAAAATTGTGAGGACCTGGAGAAGGAACAAGTCCCCAACCATACAGCAACTATACCTAACAAAATAGCATGAATACAACAGCCTCATCAACAAACACAAATGTGAATGCCACACTAACCTTATATTAAAATCCACCAACAAGCCAAGAGAGCTCTTTGAAATAGTTTGCACCTTCACCAAGGATCCTACCCCTACAGGAACGACGATGATCAATCCTCAGACATTCACCAACTTCCTCGCAACAAGACACAGTGCTTTGCAAAAACACAACCCCCCCTGCCCGATACCCACTCCACTACAACCGCTCTACTCCAGTGAATTCAGCATGCCCACCACTGACCAGATCTCCCATACCATTTCCACACTAAATACCAGTATTGCACCATCAGATCCTTGTCTGGTTCTATGGATAAAATCCACAAGACTGTCCACTCCTCCCTAACACGAGGCTATGTCCCACAGCCCCTCAAACTCGCAACTATCTGCCCAGTACCCAAAACTACCTCCTCCAACAAAGATGATCCTTTGGCGTACCGTCCAATCTCCAGCTTACCTTTCTTCACAAAGATACTCAAAAAGACAGTTCACCTTCAGCTTCAACACCACATAGATTGCCATGCACTACTAGACCCCCATCAACATGGGTTCTGCGCCAACCACGGTGTCAAATCACTGCTAATTATGCTCCTGGACAACGAAAACAGAGGAATTGACAACTTGAATAAAGGTTTTCTACTCATATTCATAAACATATCTGCGGCCTTTGACACCATATCCTACAGCATCCTCCTGCAGAGATTCAGACACTGGCTTACAAAACACCACACTTAAATGGTTTGAATCATACTTAAATAACAGGCAACAACAGATCAAGGTCTGCTCAACTACTTCCCCAACCTTCCCATTTACACAAGGAGTACTCCAGGGATCAACTTTATCAGCCCTGCTCTTCAACCTCTACATATGCCCCATCTGCGATGTCATCAAGAAACATAACATCCAATACACAGTGTTTGCAGACGACATCATGATTTATACCTCTAATCAATCTGGACTACAAGACAATAACAACCTGCCTCTAGGACATGACCAACTGGCTCTCCCACAATAACCTGACCATAAACTACAACAAAAACAAAGCCCTCATTATTACCCGCAATGCATCCTTCGTCTCACCCCAGTCAATCACCCTACAGAACCAAACTATACCCATCAAAAACACAGTTAAATACCTGAGAGTCGCTCTGGACAAGAACCTGAATTTTCATTCACACATAAACAAGACCACAAGGAACGCATACCACAAAATGGCCATCATACGAAGACTTAAACCCCTCCTCATACAAGACCATTTCAGAACCGTATGCCAAGCCATCGTAACACCCATCTTGGACCATTAGATGACAGAGGGGTAAAAGGGGCACTAAGAGGGGACAAGGCCATAGCGGAGAGACTGAATGAATTCTTTGCTTCAGTCTTTACTGAGGAAGACGTAGGGATGTTACCCGTGACTGAAGTGGTATTTAAAGTGATAATGCAGAAGAATTGAAAGAAATATTGATACACTGGGAAGATGTATTACAACTATTTGATAAACTGAAGAGTAGCAAATCACCTAGAATGGATGGTATACATCCAAGGGTGTTGACAGAATTGAAATATGAGATTGCAGACCTGATATTAGTAATCTGTGAACAATCATTAAAATCATCTGTAACAAATGAAGATTGGAGGATGGCCAATGTAACGCCAATTTTTAAAAAGGATTCCAGGGGTGATCCGGGAAACTACAGACCGGTGAGCCTGACGTCAGTACCGGGAAAATGGTAGAAACCATCATAAAGAACAAAATTACTGAACATGTAGATAGTCATGGCTTAATGGGAATTTTTTGGAACGTTGACTGACTATTACTGTGAGAAAGTGCAGTTGAACCAGTTACTGACTATGAGGTTTTAAATTTGGTATCATGCAATTTTGATTGAGTCAGATAACTGGATCCCCTTGAAACAGCTAATGCGAAACGCTAGGGAAGATGTCTCAATGGGGGTTGCTTAATTTTTACTTAGGAGTTCACAGACCTTTATAAAATATTTCAATAAATTTTGTATTAGGTTATGATTACTGTTATTGATAGTTTGCAAAATTTTGAGTAGTGAACCCTTAGTATGGTGGCTGGATTAGGTAATATTAAACCGTTGATGTAATAGGACTCATGGCCAGACGCTTGATAGATTGTAGGTCTGGTGAGTCTTTCTGAGGTTTGCTCTTTACCTGAAGCCTTGCTATGTAATAATTACCACAATTTGGTTAATTAAGAGAAGCCTATTGTTAATATATGGCTTAATGGGAGACAGCCAGCATGGCTTTAGACAAGGAAGATCTTGTCTTACTAATCTGTTATTTTTTTTTTTGAAGGTGTGAATAAATAGGTAGACAAAGGTGAGTCGGTTGATATAGTGTATCTGGACTTTCAGAAAGCCTTTGACAAGGTCCCTCATCAGAGACTTTTGCAAAACTAAGAAGTCATGGGATAGGAGGCAGTGTACTATTGTGGATCAGGAACTGGTTAAAAAATAGAAAGCAAAGGGTAGGGCTAAATGGCCAATTTTCCCAATGGAGAAAGGTGAATAGTGGAGTACCCCAGGGAACTGTGCTGGGTCCACTGCTTCTTAACATATTCATAAATGACCTGGAAAAGGGAATAACGAGTGAGGTTATCAAATTTGCAGATGACACAAAACAATTTAAAGTTGTGAAAACCCAGGAGGATTGTGGAAAATTGCAAGAGGATAAAGACTGGGCATCCAAATGGCAGATGAAATTTAATGTGGACAAGTGCAAAGTTTATGCACCTAGGAAAGACCAACCCAAACTATGGTTACACAATGCAAGGTTTCACATTAGGAACCACCACCCAGGAAAAAGATTTAGGTGTCATCGTGGATAATATGTTAAATCTCTCTGCCCAGTGTGCAGTGGCGGCCAAGAGAGCAAGTAGAATGCTAGGTATTTATTTATTTATTTAGCTGTATTTATATTCCGCTTTACACTGGGTCAAAGCGGTCAATTGGGGGATACATTTAACACGAGGGGATATGACACACATACATTAATACTTACAGGGAACATGGGCAATGGAGGGTTAAGTGGCTTGCCCAAGACCACAAGGAGTGCCTATAGGACTAGAAATCCCAGTCCCTCCGGCCTGAGATTGCTGTCCCCAGGTGGGACTTGAACCCCCGGCCCTCCGGCCTGAAGTACCTTGTCCTAACCACTAGACCACTCCTCCCTCTAATGCCTCTGTATCGTTCCATGGTGAGACCGCACCTTGAATATTGTGTGCAATTCTGGTCGCCGTATCTTAAGAAGGATATAGCATTATTAGAAAAGGTACAGAGAAGAGCCACCAAAATGGTAAAGGGAATGGAAGGATACCCCTATGAAGAGAGGCTAAAAAGGTCAGGGCTCTTCAACCTGGAAAAGAGATGGCTGAGGGGAGATATGATAGAGGTCTATAAATTAATGAATGGAGTGGAATGGATAAACGTAGATCGATTGTTTACGTCATCAGAATATAGAAAGACTAGGGGACAAGCAATGAAGCTTCAAGGTAAACTATTTAAGACTAATAAGAGAAAATATTTTTTCACTCAAAGTGTAATCAAACTCTGGAATTTGTTACTGGAGGATGTAGTAAAAGCTGTTAGTGTAGCTGGGTTTAAAGAAGGTTTGGACAAATTCTTGGAGGAAAGGTCCATAAACCATTATGAAAAGGGACCTAGGATATCACTGCTTGACCCAATACAAGCATTGAGAAACCTGTGTCTTTTGGGGAAATTGCTAGGTACTTATGACCTAGATTGGCCACTGTTGGAAACAGGATACTGGGCTTGGTGGACCTTGGTCTGACCCAGTATGGCATATCTTATGTTCTTATGTACTGTAATTCCATATATATCGGCCTACCCAAACAAACAATCCAACCCTTGCAGATGGTGCAAAACACAGTAATCTGAATTATCATTGACTCAACAAAGCATGATCATATCACCCCAATACTGAAACAACTGCACTGGCTCCCAATTGCTTCCTGCATACACTTCAAAACCACCCTGAACATATTCAAAATCAAGCATAACATGTATGTCAGCGACCTTGAAGGCTTAATCAGCCTTGACACAAGCACCAGGCCAAGAAGACACAACAGACTCACACCATCCAAACACCCAGATCCTACCCCAAAACCACAAAGGCTACATCTTCAAGAGCATTATCCCTCACAGCACCATCCCTTTGGGACACCCTTCCCGATGACCTGAGAGCCACTACTGACATCAAAGACTTCTGAAAGAAATTAAACTCTACTCTACATAGACTACTTTGGACCTATTGCCTCATGCACATCACTTGCCCACGCAGTACCATGAACAAGAACCATCCTGACCCCCCTCCCACCCGAATCCTCAGCGATTCAAAATGTACATACCTACTTTGTAAATAAGTTGCTTCTTAAGCCCCCTGACTGTATATTGACTTCCCAATTCTGTAAATAAGTTCCTCGCAATACCCCTGCATTCCTCCCCCCCCCATTTGCGGTGTACTATGCTAGTATATGCCATGTAAACCGCTTTGATTGAAGGAAACGGCAGTATAGAAAATCTGTTAAATAAATAACTGAACAAGGCCTGCAGCTCCAAAATACTCCTATCAGAGCAAATTGCCACCAAAAATACCATTGTAAGAGCGAGATCTTTCAGGCTCACCCCTGCCAAAGGTTCAAGGGGAGACTCCGTCAGCACAGATAACACCAAATTGAGGTCCCAAGCTGTCAGCCAAAACTGTTTCACTGCCCTTAAAAACAGAGCCACGTCCAGGTGCCCTGCCAAGGAGAAGCCCCGCACCTACCCCCGGTAGGATGCTAGTGTGGTCACTTGGACACGCAAAGAATTCAGAGCCAACCCTTTCTCCACTCCAGCCTGCAGAAAAGCCAAAATCTGCAGAACCACGGCCGATAGAGCTTTCTGCCCCTGATCTGCATACAATCTTCAAATACATGCCAGACCCTGATGTAAGACAAGGAGGTGGAAAGCTTATGAGCACTCAGCAAGGTGGTAATTACTTGCAAGGAATAACCTTCCTTTCTCAACTGAGCTCTTTCAAGAACCAAGCTGTAAGCAAGAATCGATCTACTAGAGGCATGAGAATCGGGCCTTGCGATAGTCAGTTTGCCTATGCCGGCAGATGCCAGAGAAATCCCACCGATAGGCAGATCAGGTCCGCATACCAGGGTCTTCATGGCCAGTCTGGAGCCACCAGCACTGCAAGGCCCTGGTGAATTTCTATCCTCTGGAGCACTCTGCCTATTAGAGGCCACGGTGGAAATACGTAAGGAGTCCCCTCGACAGCCAAGGTTGTGCTAATTTGTCAAAGCCTTCGGACATCCTTTCTCTGCACCAAATGAAAACATGACTGGCCTTCGCGTTGGCTGTGGCTGCCATAAGGTCCATCACCGGTGTCTCCCAATGCTGCATTATGCTGCGAAACACTGACTCCCTCCCGAGCCCACTCTCCCGGATCCAACCAGTCATGGCTGAAGAAGTCGGCATGCACGTTCTCTTTTTCCACTCTGTGCACAGTGGACAGTGCTAGGAGATTAAGCTCCACCCAGTGAAGGAGTAGCATTATTCTTCTGCCAGGACTGCACTCCCCATGCCCCCCCCCCCCCCGGTGATTACTGTAAGCTACTGTAGTGGCGTTATCCAAAAGGTTCCGCAGCACCTTTTGCCGCACTAGAGGAAGGAAAGCTCGGAGCACTAGAAACACCGCCCTCATTTCCAGACAGTTGATGAACCACTGCTCCGCCAACCACTGACCTTGAGTCATCTGTGTGAGACAGTGCTCCCCCTAGCTGGACAGACTGGCATCTGTTGTCACCACCACCCACTCGGGCAGTTCCAACGGCATTCTTGTCAACAGCTTTTCGTGATCCAACCTCCAAGCTAGGCTGGTCCTGGCCTTGGTGGACAACCAGACACCTCGACATCGAGTGAGCCTGTGGTGACCACCGAGACAGCAGAGACCTCTGCAAAGGCTGCATGTGAGCCCAAGCCCTTGGTACGAGATCCAGTATCGCCACAATCAAGTCTAATATCTGGAGATACGATCATTCTAATGGGGCCCGCTGCCCCAAGAACTGCTGAATTTGCTACTGTATTTTCAGGGCTTGCTCTTGTGTCAGAAACACTTGGCCCAATCGTATTGAGGTAGTCGAAACAACATGCCCCAGATAAATGAGATCCTGCATCAGTCAGCCTGCTTTTGTCCAGGTTGACCACCCAGCCCAGACTCCACAGGACGTCCAGCACCTGACGAGTTCCTATGTGACTCTCCTCCAAACATTTCGCCCAGATCAACCAATCATTCAAACAGGGATGCACCAATACTCCCTCATGACACTGCCACGGCCACCATGATTTTGCTAAGGGTCCACGGAGCAGTCGCTGGACCTAATGGAAGAGCCTGAAACTAAAAATGTCCCATAGCCACTGCAAAACACAAAAAACACTGGTGCTGGGCCCTCACTGGTATGTGAAGGTATGCTTCCATCAGGTCCAACATGGTGAGAAACTCGCCTTTTCACACCACAACGATCTCAATGCTCTGTTGACATACTTAAGATCAAGTATGGGATGAAAGGAGTCTTCCTTTTTTGGGACAACAAAATTAATAGTAGTGATCGCATCCTAGCTCATCTGGGGGAACCAGTACCAGCGCCTTCAGGTGCAGGAGTCTCTGAAGGGCAGGAGTCTCCATGGGCTGCAGTTTGGCTGGAGCCTTGCATGACAATTAATAGAAAGGCACTGGCAAGGAGTCACACAAACTCCAGTGTATAGCCCTCGCAAATGACTTCTAGAACCCACTGGTCGAAGGTGATATGGACCCAGGCAGGGAAGAACTGGCATAATCTGCCACCAACTGGTATTACCCCCACCTGAGCCCCCCCTCATCCCATTGGGACTTCTTGGCCCTCGCACTCGCTCTCAGGAAATAACGTCTTCCAGCTCCCTGTCTGCCATGAAAAGAGTGTCTGCTAGCGGGATAATGCGCTCACTGATAGGGAGCAAACTGAATCACATGGAAACAACAACAGTCCCGAGACTCACCCTTCACCAATGGAGTAGACTTTAAGCCTTTAGGCTTATTCTTTGGAACTTTGGCTGGCTTGGCCTCCCTCAAGTCAGGGGAAACTTCTTCAAGGCCTCACCAAAGAGCAGCTTACCCTTAAAGGGCAGTCTGCAAAGGTGGGACTCTGACAAAATGTCTGTGGACCAGTTGCGCAGCCAAAGAAAGTAGTAAGCCGCCACTATGGAGGCTTAGCCAAAGCTCTAAGGAGTCTTTCAAAATACAACCCCCCCCCCCAGAGGTAATGACAAATAAGTCAATGTTGTAAACTCACACTAAATGCAGACTCATATAATTTTTTGTCGGATCCACAGACAGGAGAGGACAACGTCGCTCAAGCAAGACTGCCACATCCTTTTATTCACTCATAGTTCCAAAGAATATCAGAAAACGTATCTGTTATGTGCCGTGACAATGCCAATTCCAGATTAAATGGAGGTATTGGTCATTGAACTGGACCTCCATTTAATCTGGAATTGCCATTGCCACGGCACATAACAGATAGGTTTGCTGATATTCTTTGGAACTATGAGTGAGTGAATAAAAAGATGTGGCAGTCCTGCGAGAGCGACGTTGTCCTCTCCTGATGGTGGATCCGACAAAAAATAATGCAGACTCATATAAAGTGTGGGGTTTTCTTTTACAACATTGAAGCTCTAAGGAAGTCATAAAAGGCATCTGCAAAATACGCACACCCGGACTTTAACTTGACTGCCTCAGAAGAGGCTGGTGTCCCTGCACACCCGCCTTCAGTAGCCCCTGGCAAGCAGGCCCTGGCTATGTACGCTCCGCATACTGAGGCCTGAAGGACCAAGGCATTCACTTCCAAGGCCTGCTTCAGTAAGGTCTCCAATTTCTTGTCCTGCGCATCCTTGAGCACCGCATCATCCCTCTACGGCAGGGGTCTCAAACTCCAGTCCTGGAGGGCCGCAAACCAGTCAGGTTTTCAGGGTATCCCTAATGAATATGCATGAGATATATTTGCATGCACTGCCCCCATTCTATGTAAATATATCTCATGCTTATTCATTAGGGATACCCTGAAAACCTGACTGGTTTGCGACCCTCCAGGACTGGAGTTTGAGACCCCTGCTCTACGGGTATGGTGGTGGTCTTAGTAACCGCCGAGACGAGAGCATCTACCCTGAGCACCCTGAGGAGCTCCTTTTCCACTGCTGGAACGGGGTACAAGCAAGCCATGGTTTGCCTGCTCCACAAACCTGCCTTGGGCACCCCCCATTCCATCTCCATTATCTGTTTTAGAGCCTGTTGGACCAGAAATGCTGTTTCTGATGTTCGGATGCCCTGAAGCAGAGGGTCCTCCAGCAGGACCTCCTGCTTCTGCGAGCTCTCTGGGATATTCAGTGTTCCCAGGGAATATGTGATGAGTGCCAGAAGCTCCTCCTGCCGGGTTACCCTGACTATACTAGGGTCCTCCCTCTGTGGAATTTCCCCCTCCTCCAGTTCCGTGCTGGACTCATCCAGTCTGAGCCCCAAGGGCCCCTCCCATGGGTCCTCTGAGGCCTCAGAAACCTGGTCCTGAGTCGTCCACTTACCCAAAACCAGTTCCGCCCCTGAGGACACAACTGTCCTAGTCCCAAATGAAGGTTCCCTTGACAGGCGTGGGGGGGGGGCAATTGGACCTCCCTGATTTCCCCAGACCCTGCTTTAAGCAGTAGGTCTGGTGTAACAGGAGTACAAACTCTGGAGAGAAAGGAAGGGCCTCTGGCAACTCATGCTGTCCAGAAAGCTTATTAGTAAGCCTGTGGGGATGAGCAGGAACTGAATCCTGACTCCCTGCAACTTCAGAAAATAGTGGACCTGGAGCACCTCGAATGGCTGTGGTTCCCACCAAAACTGAGGAAACTGCAGCTGGAGGGAGTGAGTCCTCGGCACTCTGCTACACCTCCATAAACTGCCCCGGGGACTACCCAAAGAGCCCCTTACCCATGGCGCGGTCCTCAGACTCGCAGCCACGGTAAAACCCTGACACCAACAAATTACCCCTTTTAATGCCACAGGCCACACAAATTGCTTTTGGCATGCCACTGCTAAAAGTTGTGAAAAAAAAAAGTCTGACGCCAAGAAAACAAATGCACCTCCATGGGCTGTGAAGGAGGGAAACGAGGCCACAGTGTCCAGACATTCTTATCCCAAGCACTGCACTCACCCTCAGAATGGGCACTTTCACAGAGCTGACCTCAGCAGCTGCTGCCCCTCTCACACCAGCCGTCAGACAGTGAAAGCATGCCTCGGAGCACTGAAAAAGGGCGGGCTCCAGTTAACGTAAGGGAGTTTGACTAAACAGGACCATCCTTCTCCGCCTCTCCGTATAGGGACTGAAGCCGAGAGGTAGCACTGAACGGCTTACTGGAGAAAGGGCTTTTTCACACTGTCTAGTTTGTTTAAATTTCTCTTCAAGATTGTTAGGCTTGTTAATCCTTTTTCTTTTTTTAAACCTATCTGTCCCTTCAGTCCAGTCCAGAAAGTACTGAGCTCATCTCATGTGCTGGAGACTGAAAATACTGAGTTAAGGGGGGGAGAGTTCAGCTCCCTTATACTGTGACATCACAGAAATCTAGAATTCTCAGTCTCCATCTGCTGGAAGTGAGATATAACCCAGGAGTCTGAACTGGACTGGAGGGACGATATGGAAACTGGCGTTATTTTTACAGGAATAATACAGCTTGCAGCCATGTTATTTGATTTGCATAATAGCAAGATGCTCTGTATTTATTTAGGAGATTTATATTTTGCATCTCATTATTATTCTGGCCAAGCTGCATCACCAAAACGCATGTTGAGGGCAAATAATGCACATTTTTGCCATTTAGGGTCACATTTACTAACATCTTAGGGGTATGTTTACTAAGCCTGTTTAACAGTAAACCTGTGCTATTGTAACTAAGTCCCATTGAATAACATGGCCTGTCTGCAAACCGTATACATGCCTTTGATTATAACGTCCTCCGCCCCGCCCCCCCCCCCCACAGTCATAATTGGAAAAGTATAATATTAACATATTTAAAAATGTTTACAAATGCATGCTCTGAATTCTAAACTATGAAAGTTAAAATATTAATATAAATCTAGCCTGCCTAGAACACCTACACCAATTACTTGGTTCCAGGATTCTCAGAATATTTACCAGGAAACACATCCAGATTTGGATCATACCCCTGCAGATTCTGATGTTTTTCCATAAACTCTTTCAGGTGTACTTTGCAAAAGGTATTTGTCTTTAGCGCCTCGTGGTCCTGCTTTAGTCTCATCTCTGCCTTAACGTCCTCTGCATAAATACACTCTGATAGGCGTAGTTTAAGTAACAAAATTGCATCTGAAAGAGATGATGCTGCATGAGCTGGCCAATCAATCTTCAGTTGGTGCAGAAAGTGGCTGATCTCTTCGCCATGCAGTGCAGGTACCAGGTGAACTTTCACTCTAAAACAGACAAATAATTATTTCCATCATAAATATAGCAAATGCTAGTACCTTATTTTCTCTAGTTACTTATGCTCCCAACAGGCAATAGTGGCATGGGAGAAATGGAACACATCAGATCTCAGAAGTTAAGTGGAGTGGGGCCTTGATAGGATGGTAATAAGGGATCAGTGAGGAAAAGATACTGTAGACTGCAAACGGCAATCAGAAACCTCTGTAGTATTCTGGCAGGAAAAGGTCACTGGCCTTCTATCCAGAAATGTGTAGAAAGAGGGTAGGAATAACAAACATCTGCTCTCCATGTCTGATAAACAGGAAAAGACAAGCCATAAACAGTTTTGTCAAATATTTTCCCTAAAAGTGCCTGCTGATAGATTATATGATACCATAAATCTTTGAACTAGCATGTTTGTGAAGATTAGCCATAGAAATAAGTGTTTCTGCAAAGCACCCATGCTGCTTCATAAGCAGAGCATGTTACACTCTGCTCAATCACTGACCCTTTTGCTCTAAGCACTGCAGCCAGGTGATCTGCTACCAAGATAGTTCTCAGATGACTCAGCTCTAAGGCTTCCAGACTCCTGCAGCCATGCAGAGGAACACAGTTCAAAATGACATTCTGTTCATTGGATGACGACGAAGGTTTCAAGTAATAAGGAATGCGACTAAGGACCTGCTGAAATACTGCAGGTCTTTCTAACTGAACTATAAGGCCTGCATCTGTCTGCTTGCAGGTTTGAATAGGAGGTACACCAGGTGCTTTAAGATGAGTAATGCCATCTATGATGTTTTCAGGAACCTAAAAGAATAAGAGACATGAAGGGTTAATTATGTTTAAATCTGTTTATTCATCAATCAGCATATCAACAGACATGAATACGTACAAGAAATATCAATCGTGATACAACAACAGAAAAGCCTCGCACTTAAACTACAGCAATAACATTGAATACCAGTGCTCTGCAATAAAGCAAAAATGCACAACCATCACTCCCAAGCTCTCCGCCCTGTTTGTGTTTACCCCCCCTGTCTCCTTTAAGCGAGTAAATTAAATCTAACCAGTATCAATAGTTTTTCCTTTTCTTTTAACAGGAATTTTTACAGGAATTTTACCTCCCCCGTCATCCCCCCCCAACCCTCCCTCCCTGCCCCCAATATCCAACCCAGTCGATTGTCCATCTGCTCCGCAATCCCAGACGCGCACCCCTCCCTATTCCACTCTCTCAGGAAGGAATGCTTTAAGGAAGAGAGAAAGGGCATGAGGGGCCAGGCTCGAGGTTGCTCTTCTCCCTCACCCTACCCCTCTCAACTGCCCCTTTTACCTAACGGACAAATGAACAGTAGCACCCGTTATCCTCTCTCCCCCCCCCCCACCCTCCTGACTGGCCCACTACCCCCCTATGCCTCCCCATATACCTGTCCTAATGTGTGAGATCTTAAAACCCCCCCAACACCCTGGTGCGAGTTCCACCTTGTAGTGATTGCAAATGGGGTCCCCAGCTTCTCAAAAAGCGTTCCCATCGCCGCGGATGGCCGCTGGCCCGAAATCGTTCCATTAACAACACCCCATGTAATCTCACCCTCCAATGTCCATATGTGGGTCCCTTAGCATCCACCCAACTCTGCAGTATGGTCAAACGAGCAGTCACCAACACCAGACGCATCCATTGCATTACATCACGTCCTACCCTCTCACCCCACTGCTCCTCCCAGATATCCAATATCAGGTTTCCTGCTGTTAACTCCAACCGTTCTTGTACACAACCTTCTAAATAAACCCGTACCTTCCCCCAAAAATCCCTCACCTGTGGGCAACGCCAAAACATATGTCCCAATGTAGCCCTATCTGCTCCACATCGAGGGCAACAGTGGGAACTATTTACTCCGGCCTCCCAAGCCTGAAGGGGGGCATAGTATAATCGCCGTGTCAACTTATATTGCATATCTCTATGCGCCACCATCACACTCAACGTGGGAATATTAGCCAAACTCCACAATACCCCCTCTTCCTCTATTACTTCTCCCAGATCTTGCGCCCACGCATCCGCAAGGTCACCTAACGCAGCCTGCGGCTCTAGTTCCCACAACATTTTTTGCAACCATGCCACCCCAGCCCCCAGTTCTCCCCCCATTAAAACTTCCTCTATTCCAGAGCTTACCCCGCCTTGCAATGCCTCCGGCGGTATACTACGCACATAACTACGAACCTGGGCATAGGGAAAAACATCCCTCCCGCTCAGGGGATAATGTCTGCTTAATGTCGTGAAAGACTCCAGCTTCCCCTCATCGGTTAAGACATGCTCCAAGTTTACTATACCAAGTTGTTTCCATCTGACAAAGCAATCCCCGGAAATCCCGGGTAAGAAATTCACATTACCCCGGAGCGGGAGATATGGGGAGTAATTAGCTGAAAGTCCTTTTCCTTTACATAAGTACTTCCAAGCTTTACGAATTGGATCTAATAACAGTCCCCTGATTTCCGTCGCAATCTCCTTAACTAACTGCGCATGCAAAATGTAACGCAAATGTAGGGGTTTCACCAGTTCTCGAAACAGGTCCACCGGGGTGTAAACCCCAAGTTCCCATATCCAATCCCGAACATGGCGTAAAAGACAGGCTATATTGTACTTCCTAATATCCGGCAAACTCATACCCCCTCTAGCCCAAGGCTGTCGCAGAACCTCCAAACATATCCTAGGCCTCTTACCTCTCCAAAGGAGCTTGTTAATCAAGCCATCCATTTTGCGGATATCTGATCGCTTTAACAGCAGTGGGAGCGTTTGAAGCATATAGAGTAGCCTTGGAAATAAAACCATTTTGTATAAAGCAATATGACCACCCAATGACAGCGGCAGATCCCTCCACCTATCCACACTGTTCGCCAAGTCGGTCACTACCTTGTTGACATTTAACTGGTATAAATTTCCCAAAGCTGCGGGCAAATAAATTCCCAGGTATTTAAACTTTCCTTCAGCCCATTTTAGGGGAAAATCTCCCTGCCAACTACGACGGGACCCCGATCCCAGCAAAAGTGCCTCTGATTTATCCAAATTTAGTCGAAATCCCAAGGGCCCCCAATATTCTCAAATAAGATTTAGCAGATAGGGCAATCCCTGCTGCGGATCCACTATGTGTACGAGTAAATCGTCAGCAAAAGCTGCCACTCGAAATTCAGTCCCCCCTATTGGTATACCACTAAACTGTAATGCGGACCGAATCCGAATCAGCAAAGGTTCCAACGTCAAAATGAACAACAGTGGGGATAAAGGGCATTCCTGCCGGGTGCCTTTCTGAATAGAGAATTCAGAAGACATATTACCATTCACCATGACAGCTCCCTTAGGGTCAGCATACAGAAGCCGCACCACTTCTACAAAAAAGCCAGTGTAGCCCATTCCCTCCAAAACCTGATACATAAATCCCCAATCGACCCTATCGAAGGCTTTTTCAGCATCGAAACTAATTAACATAGAATCCCGTTGATTTGCCCGTCCCGCACACATAGAAATCAGAATTCGTTGCAAATTATAGGCAGTATGCCTCCCCCGTATGAAACCCACCTGATCTGTATGGACTAAAGCTGGCAGGAACGCCGCCACTCTATCTGCCATAATTTTGGCCAAAATTTTAATATCGACATTGAGAAGGGAAATGGGTCTATAAGAACCCGGCAAAAGTGGGTCCCTCCCTGGCTTCGGTAGTATTGTGACCAGAGCCTCATTCGGCTCATAGGGAAAACTGCCTCTTTGTATCAAATTTCCAAAATAATCTATTAAGGGAACCACCACCTTATCTCCCAATATTTTGTAAAACTCACCCCTTAAACCATCGATTCCAGGAGCCCGCCCATTCTTTAAGGTTTTAATGGCCATTTGTACTTCCCTCAGGGAGACAGGCTGATTTAGAACCCCTAAATTCTCCGCTGTTAGCTGCAGCAACTTACAACCCTCCAAATATGTCTTACCCTCTTTCTCCCATTCTCCATCCTTACTATAAAGTAGTTGGAAGTAGTCAGTGAACACCTTTGCGATTCCCTTCCCGTCTCTACGAAGAGTCCCATCCGGATGTCGGATAACCCCGACATATCTAGAACCCCCCTCAGGTCGAACCAAAGATGACAAAAGTCTCCCTGCCCGGTTACCATGTTGATATAGCTGGTATCGATAATACATCAACAACTTTTTAGCTCGTTGATGTAATAGCATTTCCAACTCCTTTTGTAATTCCTGCATCGTAGTCCTATTTACCTTACTCCCATCCGACGCCAACCTATGTCGCGCTTTTCCCAAATCATGTTCCAATAAGATAATTCTCCTATTTATCCGTTTGCGTTTAGAACTATGATAACTAATAATCTCTTCCCGAAGCACCGCCTTGCCTGCTTCCCAAAAGAGTATCGGATTAATCTCAGGCCCATCGTTAGTTGTGGTATATACCTCCCATTTTTCTCGCAAGTACTCTTCAAATTGAACATCCCCACTAAGCTCCAAAGGATATCTCCATATCCTGTTTCGGGATTGAACTCCCTTTCTGAGTTCCATAATCACCATCGCATGGTCGGAAAGAATGGAAGGACCCACTTCTACCTCCAAGACCCAACTGAAAAGCGATTCAGATATCAAGAAGTAATCAAGACGGGACCAAGTTCCATGGACCCTAGACATGTGGGTGTATTCCCATTCTCCCGGGTGCAACACCCTCCAAACATCCATCAGACCGTGCGCTTCACATATCCCCCAAAGCTTCCGCGTACTCCTCAAGTCTCTATTCCCAGACTGACCTGATCTATCCATATGATCATCTAGGACCGCATTGAAGTCTCCCCCTATTATGACTTGGTACCCATTAGTATCTGTCAAAAATTGGGCCATCCGCTGATAAAAGCGAGCCTCATAAACATTAGGCGCATACACTGAACACAAGACTACTTTAATGCCATCCAGGATTCCCCAAACCAAAACATACCTACCCTCCGGGTCAGTTTCCACTTTCTCCTCCATCCACCCCACAGATTTAGTAACCAATATAACCACCCCCCGCTTTTTTCCCACCGTTTGGGCCCCATACACCTTGGCAATATGACCTCTGCCTAGCTTCCCATGCTCAATTGCTGTTTGATGAGTTTCTTGCAGCATAATGACACCAATCTGTTTACGCTTTAGCTGTTGCATTATTTTATATTGTTTTATCGGAGAACCCAGCCTGCAGACATTCCAAGAAACTATTTTGGTGCCATTACCCATTGTCTATCTCACTTATAGGTACCTTGCTATATGGCTTCACTCTGATATTAAGGCAAGGGCCCCCACCCAGCTTAGGGCTCCCCCCTCTACCATACAATACTGTCCCACAAACTCACATCCAGTTAAGCAAGCAGCACAGGACCAGTCATACCCAAAGCATATGTCGAGTTTCCCCCCTTGTCCCTTAATCGGTAGTTGAGGCCAGCCCCCCCCTCCCACCCTCTAAGTACCCTGTCCCTCCCCCCTACTATCCCGCCCTCCCCCCCTAGAAATCCTAACCACCGACCACGACCCTGAGGTCCCTCCATTACTTCCAGTACATGTAGAGCCCTCCCTCCCCCCACTCACATCTGCCATTATTGAAGCATGGAAGTGCATGTTTATTATGCCCATTGCGCCCACTATACCCACCAATCAACCATTCCCAGTACAAACTTTTCAACATTACATCATGTAAGTAATACAGCAAGTCAAAAACAAAAACCTCAGCCCCTTCCCCCCTGCCCAAATTACCCATCTCAACTAAGATCCCTCAGCAACATACCACCCCTCTCCCCGTAGCCAACTGCAAACATAAACATAGGAATAGAGTCCCCCCCAACTCTAGGCATAAGAGCCTTTGCACATACATATCACACATTATTCAACTAACATTTACACTGTTACCCCCAAGGGCTTTAGCAAAGTTTATAACTTTTTACTATGCAACCAATTACTATAGGCTCTGCCTTTAGTCATGTCTCTGCTTTCAGCCAAGTCCAGGCCTTCCATGCACCAAAATGCACTGGCCTTCTACCCTGCTCCTACGCCTACCAGACAAAGCGAGAAGGCAGGGAGTCACCCACGTTGATTGCAGTAATCCATAGCTTCCTCCGGCGATAGGAAAAGTCGGCGTACACCATCGCACTCCACGTGCAAACGTGCCGGATAGGTCAGTGAGAATTTAAGGCCTTTCTCCACCAGCCGGCTGCACACGTCTTTATAGGCCCTTCTACACAATGAAACTCCAGCTGAGTAATCCTGGAAGACTAAAACTTTGCAGGCAGTTTCCCCTTTTCACCGTAGCTGTCGCGCCGCTCGCAGGACTCCTTCCTTTTGCACTGCATTGAGAAACCGAGCAATAACCGCCCGAGGCCTGTTGTCGCCAGCTCGGTAAGGTCCCAAATGATGAGCTCTCTCTCCAAGATAATCTCCCCCAAGGCTTCCTCCAGCGGCAAATTCGCCGGTATCCACTCCTCCAAATATCTCCGCAGATCCTTCTCTTGCACAGATTCCCCGATGCCAATAAACCTTAAATTATTCCTGCGGCTTCGATTTTCAAGGTCCTCCAATTTATCTGCCTGTTTGGCCATTGCCTCTTCCAGTTTCTTTATCCGGGCCAAGGCCTGGGTCTGCACATCCTCCATCGAGCAGATGCGCTGTTCCACCTGCTCCACCCGTCCGTTGAACTCCGTAACTGCCTGTGCTACCGCTGTCATTTGCACTGCCAGGCCCCCGAGGCGATCCTCCAGAGCCAAGACCACCGCCTTGGATACCTCCTCCACCATCGTGCTCTGGGCAGTTGAGGTCAGGCCATCTGATTCTGTTTTGGCCATCTTAGCGTCCGCTCCCCGTGGTTTCTCCCGCTTGCTAGACTTCGCCGCCATAAGCTTCTCGGCTCTCCGGAGAAACTCCACTACACTGAGCAAACACAATTCTCCCCCCGAATGAATCTGTTCTTGCAATTAATGCGCATTCAAATGAATAAAAGTATTGGGGGAGAGAGCGGGCTCCGGAGCTAGAAAAGATGCGTCTTCCCTAGCCCACCATGACACCGGAAGTCCTGAAGGGTTAATTATAAACTAAGGTAGGCTGCAGAGGTGCATTATGGAGAAATTAGACCTTACCTGCTAATTGTCTTTCCTTGAGTACTCTCCGGGCCAGTCCAGGTTGTGATAAGGAAGCTTATCATAGCTCAGGAAGGAGCTATAGAAAAGGTGAAGTGACTCTGAACAAGCAACCTGTCAGTTCTGGTAGAAATAAGAAAACAGAATTTTCCCATAAAAGACTACCAGTCCCAGAATGCACCAGGTTTCCAACAGCCATTAGAGGAGCTGAAGTGGGGAAACATGTGTTCAATCAGGAGGGCTATAAGGTAATCCCTAAGCACTCATCTCAAAGGGCAGGGCCTTATTCAGCACAGCTGCGCTGTGTTAGGGAGGAGCACTCATCTAAGCAGAATAAAGGTAGAGTTTATTCTACAGAGAATCATCCTCATTATCCTGAGAATCAGCTTGAGCTTGATCATCTTCATCATCAGGAGGATCATCAGAAGCAGAAGCCAAACCAGACAGACAGAGAGGGCAAGAAACTCTTTGGAAGAAAGAAGAGGAAAGCCTTTGAGAGGTCTAAAGGAGTCCAGAGCAGTACGTATACTGGAAGGCATTCCAAGGGCCAGCATACACCATTGGACTGGGGAAAGCCAGAGGAATGGTGCTGCAGAGCTAGGAATCTCCAGAGGGTACCTGTGAGGGAGACGGCTGCACGTGGAAGGGACCCTAGGACCCGTGCCAGAAGGTATGTGAAGAGAGATCCAGTGTCCAGGGATCTGGATTGGAAGGCTGGACATAAGAACTGGACTACATACTGGCCAGGCTATATAGAGAGGAACTCTAACAGCAATGGAAGCTCAGGTATGAACACTGATCTATGCCCTAGCTATAACCTTGAAAGACAGCAGGGAAACAAGTATTCTCCTGAAAGTGCTCCATTGAGAGATTCATCTGTGCCAATCCATGATATTGAACCCATGCTTGTTGAAGAAGGGGGAATGATTGCAGATGAAGAATGTGTTTATATGGACTGCTCTCTGTCCAAACTCCTTTGGTGATTTTCTGTTATAAAGTACAGCAACCATCACAAAGAAATACAAACTTGTTCTTTAATCTACTCAGAAAAGCTCCTGAGTAAGGTTTCTAGCCATGCAGTAGAAAGCAAGCCAGCTAAGGGGTTTCAGCTGGATAACTGCTAGCAATTGAGCCTTACCTAATTGCTTGTGAGCTAGGAGAGAATCACTTCTGAATCTATGTGGGAAGATATAAGAAGTTAACCTGAAAAGAACAGGGTTTTTTTCTCTTTGTAGCTTTTGGTTTATTGTTTGATATATGCTAAGAAAACATTAGCTAATGCCTGACAAGTTTAAAGGTTGTTTTCCTGATTTTGTTTTTTCAAGTTTAACACTGAAAGCAAGTGACCTGATTTATGTGCTACCAAGCATATCTGTGTTGGGAGAAATAACCCCATAAATAAATATCTTATTGGCTTTAACACTTGAGCACAACTAAATTATTGTCAGCAGCTGTGTCTGGTGTGAATGAACTGCATTGCCCACAATCCCTTGCAAATCATATAGATATATGCACTTGCCAAGACTGTGAAGATTCTCACCCAGGCAGCCGTCTGACAAGGTACAGTAGGGTAGTCAATTCCTTCCAGAAGCTGAGGACTGAAAGCTCCAAGTTTTACTGACAGCTCCCATAGCTCCCCCTACTGATAGGAAGCCAGTCACGTATTGTCAAAGCAGCAAAGCAACTACTGATACTAGCTAACTGAAAACCAAAAAGAACGGTAACCTATCACATAAAAAAAAACCCTTTATGAGTCCTGAAGAAAAACCCCGCTCACTGATTCTGAAAAACCTGATTGGGGCATTCGTGACCCTGGGCATCCAATTTGTTTTGTTGTCTCCTTATGTCTTTTTTTTTTCTCTTTTTTCATTTTGAAACTACCTAGAGCCCCCCACCGAACAGGAGGACCCCCAATATCCTCTTCCAGGAAAGGCGACCAGCAGTCGCAACTGCGGACCCACTAAGCCACCGAAAACTGACTGCTAAACCTCCGAATCACCAACAAAAATACCACTGCTCGCAGAACCGATGGGCGGGACCTGGACTGGCCCGGAGAGTACTCAAGGAAAGACAATTAGCAGGTAAGGTCTAATTTCTCCTTCCTCTTCGTCTCTCCGGGCCAGTCCAGGTACAGTTGGGCAGTACCAAAGCAGTACCTAAACTGGGAGGGAACCTGCGAGCCCCGCTACAATGGCCAAAGCACCAATCCTGGCATCCCCCCGGGCCATCACATCCAATCTGTAGTGCTTCGCGAAAGTATGTAAGGTAGACCAGGACGCCGCCCGACAGATATCCGCTGGCGGAGTTAAGGCCAACCCAGCCTGCGTGGAATGAGCTCGAAGTTCCAGCGGAGGTGACCTGCCCTTTGCCTGATAAGCTCCCGCTATAGCCTGCTTCACCCAGCGAGCTATGGAAGCTTTGGAAGCCGCTTTCCCCTTGCGCGGCCCTCCAAACAGAACGAACAAATGATCCGACTTCCGAAACGGGCTTATCCTCCGCAAATACGCCCGCAACACACGACCCATATCCAACTTATGGAGAGCCGGGTCCAACGCATCGCCTCTCTGAGATCGAAAGGTGGGAAGTGAAACGGACTGATTCATGTGAAACCCCGAGACCACTTTCGGCAAGAACGAAGGTATGGGCCTTAAGACTACCTTCTCATCTGAAAAACGCAGGTACGGTTCCCGGCAAGAGAGAGCCTACAAATCCGACACTCTTCTAGCCGAACACAAGGCTACCAGGAAGGCTGTTTTCCAAGATAACTCGCGCAAACCGACGGAGGCACCAGAGGCAAACGGCGGTTCCGTCAAGGCATCCAGCACCAAATTCAAATCCCACGGCTGTACCACGCGTCGAAGCGGCGGGCGGATTTGCTGGACTGCTTTAAGGAACCTACGCACATCCGGATGACTAGAGAGAGCGTGCCCTCGCACCCTCCCTCTAAAACACGCCAGAGCCGCGAGATGTACCTTGAGGGTATTCAGGGCCAGACCCCTTTCCAGCCCGTCCTGAAGAAACACAAGCATGTGCGGTAAATTGGCTGTCGCCGGCCTAACACCTCTGTCACTCGCCCATGCCTCAAAAATGCGCCAAACGCGAATATACGCTAAAGAAGTCGACCGTCTCCTAGATTTCAGCATCGTCTCGATCACAGCCCCAGAATAACCTCGCCGACGCAACCGTCACCTTTCAAGAGCCAGGCCGTAAGCAAGAATCGATCCACCCGAGGCATCAACACCGGCCCCTGACTCAAAAGATTGATCCGCTCAGGTAACCGCCAAGGGGGCTCTGCCAGTAGTCTGACTAGATCGGCATACCAGGGACGCCTGGGCCAATCTGGCGCAATGAGAATTACCTTGCCGCTGTACCTGGAAATTCTGCGAATGACTCTCCCAATCAAGGGCCACGGAGGAAACACATACAGCAGCTGGTCCCTCGGCCAGGGCTGGGCCAGCCCATCGAGACCTTCCGACATGTGCTCCCTGCGCCTGCTGAAGAACCGAGACGCCTTGGCATTGGACTGGGTAGCTATGAGATCCATGACCGGCTGGCCCCAGCGAACCGTGAGCACGTGAAAAACCGCCCAGTTGAGCTCCCATTCGCCGGGATCCAGGCGATGGCGAATGAGATAATCTGCCTGAATGTTGTCCTTCCCGGCCACATGAGCCGCCGAGAGCACCTCGAGATGCAATTCCGCCCACTGAAGCAAGCACTGACTCTCCTGCAGCAACTGCGGACTGGCTGTGCCTCCCTGCTTGTTGATGTAGGCCACTGTTACCAGGTTGTCGGAAAACACTCGTACCACACGCCATTCGAGGAGATTCAAAAAAGCGAGTAGTGCCAAACGTACTGTTCAGAGCTCCAAGCGATTGATGGACCAAGCGCTCTCCAATGCCGTCCAGGACCCCTGCGCTACCTGAGCCAGACAATGAGCCCCCCAACCGGAAAGACTGGCATCCGTCGTGACCAAAACCCACTCCGGATCCCGTAGCGGTACTCCTGCCTGAAGGTGCGCCAGAACCTGCCACCACTGCAGACCGACCCAAACATCCTTGGGGCACTCCAGTTTCTGAGACATGGGATGAACCTGAGGCGACCACCTGGAGAGTAAAGCCTGCTGCAGAGGACGCATGTGAGCTCTTGCCCATGGCACGAGATCTAACGCCGCGGCCATGGACCCCAACAACTGTAAGTATCTCCAAGCTGTTGGGGCCGACAGACGCTTGAAAGCGGTCACTTGCGACACAGTCTTGCGCACCCTGTCCGGCGGAAGCCTCACCTCTCCATTCCTCGTGTCAAACAACGCTCCGAGATAAGTTAGACCTTGCACCGGCAGAAGACGACTCTTCGCCTGGTTGATGACCCAACCTAGGTGCTCCAGAAACTGCATCACTCGCGCCGTCGCCGCTACCGACTCCTCCGGAGACGCAGCACGAATCAGCCAATCGTCCAGGTAGGGATGTACCTGAATCCCCTCTTTGCGCAGAGCCGCCGCTACCACCACCATCACCATCACCTTGGTGAATGTACGAGGCGCAGTGGCCAGACCGAACGGTAAGGCCCGAAATTGAAAATGTCCCATGGGGACCGCAAACCGTAGAAACCGCTGATGCTCCGAGCGGATGGGGATGTGCAGATATGCCTCTGTGAGAGCTATAGAGGAAAGCCACTCCCCGGGCTGTACTGACCGAATCACGGACCATAAGGTTTCCATCAGAAAATGCAGAACCCGTAAGCACCTGTTCACGTGCTTGAGATCGAGAATAGGCCGAAAGGAGCCCTCTTTCTTGGGGACTAAAAAATAAATCGAGTATCGACCTAAACCGCACTGGTCGAGAGGCACCGGCACCACCGCACGCAGGAGGAGTAAGCGCTGAAGAGTGCTCGAGACAGCGTCCCTTTTGGACTGCAAAGCACAGGGGGAACGGACGAAAGCATCCTATAGCGGAGTAGCGAACTCTAGCGCATAGCCGTCGCTGATGATCTCTAGAACCCAGAGATCGGAAGTGATGGCGGTCCAGGCGGAGAGAAACCCCTGCAAACGTCCTCCTACCGGAAACTCCACCTGGACCAGCCTCGCTTCATTGCGGCTTCTTAGTGGAGGCGTTCGGGGCGTTAAAGAATCCTCTGCCAAAGCCTCGGGCCCCACGAAAGGAGTGACTCCTGGAAGGAAACCTACCTCTCTGGTAAGGAGCAAAGCCAGACCCCCGGAACCGACGGACCTCTCTGCCCTGCCCTCTCGGCATGGAACCCGTCTTGGACCCCCGAGGCCGATCTTCCGGCAGACGACCCCCTTTGGAGTCGCCCAAATCCTTAACAATCTTCTCCAAAGCTTCCCCAAAAAGGAGTTTACCCTTGTAAGGGAGCTTGCTAAGGCGGGATTTCGACGAGGCATCTGCCGCCCAATTGCGAAGCCAGAGAAACCGCCTAGCCGCAATAACGGAAGCCATAGATTTAGCGGAAATTCTAATCAAGTCATAGAAGGAGTCAGCGAGATACGCTGCCGCAGACTCGAGCTTGGCACCGTCTGGGGACTCCTCCTCCTGTTTCACTGGACTTGGTTCACCCTGAATCCAGCGGATAGAGGCCCTGGATACATAGGCTCCACAGACGGAAGCCTGTAATGCCAACGCACTAGCGTCAAACGCTTGCTTCAAAAGAGCCTCTAACCGCCTATCCTGCAGATCCTTAAGAGCCGCACCTCCTTCTACAGGAATAGTGGTTTTCTTAGTGACCGCCGACACAAGTGCATCTACCTTAGGCATTTTCAGTAACTCCTTCTCTTCCTGAGGAACAGGGTAGAGGCGCGCAATGGTCCGCCACCCCCTCAGGCTAGCCCCCGGGCATTCCCATTCTGACTAAATCATCTGTTTAATCACTCTGTGAACTGGGAAACAACGCTGCTCCAGTTTGAACCCCTGTAGCAAGGGATCCTCCAGAGGCTCTTGAGGGACTGCTGGCAGCGCTATATTCAAGGCTGCGAGAGATTGCCCAATCAGAGCTCCCAACTCCTCTTTCCAAAATACCCGGAACACATGCAGGTCCTCCGCAGGCCCCAGCTCCCCTTCCTCCACATCCAATGCCCAAGACTCCGGCGCAGAGTCAGATAAAATTTCCCCTTCCTCCGGAAGGAGGGAAGAAGAAAACTGAGCATCCAAAGGGTCTGAGGCCAAGTCTCTATGTGGACCTTGTGCGGAGGTCCCTTCCCCAGGATCAGAGAACAAAGAGTCCTTAAATACAACAGGTTCCTGTGCCACAGAAGCCTGGCTCTCCATAGGCTGAGCAAGCTTTAAAGTATAGGCCTTATGTAAAGCTAAAATAAATTCAGGGGAAAAAAGAGAAGTCAATGAGCCCTGCACTGCAGGAGAAGGAGAAAGGCCTGTGTCCTCAGCCACCTGCGATTTCGGGGACTTTGACTTCTTTTTCCCCGAACGCTGCAAAAGCGCGGGAGAAGAAGAAGTCTCTGAGGACAAAATGGCTGACGTTCCCACCTTTATCGCTGGCCCCTGAGCCTTTTCCTTAGGGAGATCTCCCGAGCCTGAGCCCTCCATAGTACAGAACCACGTAAAACACTAAAAGGCAAAACCCAAAAGAAATCCAGAGGAGAACCAAACAGACGGAAAAACAAACCCGCGCGAATAAAGCACGCGGCTACCAGATTTAAGACCGCAAACCCCCGCCAGCCCAAACAACCACCAGAAACCGAATTAGTGCACCCGGGACCGGCAGCATGCGGTAGGGAGGCCCGATTCACCACCCCCGATCAAGGCAGAATCGCACAAGCTCCCACGTACCTGCTGCGCTGGCGGCGATGCTCCCGACTCCTGACACACGCTGCTAGCGGGCCGCGGAGACCATGAAGAGCGTCGGGGAGAGGATACTGGGGCTCCCAGATCCTAATGTCCCCCCCGGTACAGCAGCCGATCAAGTGAAAGCAGGCTCTGCCTTCCGATCAGCACCAAATAAAGAAAAACAGGCTTAAGATCGCTGTACCTCGTTCTATTTAGAATTACTGATATGCCTTTGATGTGCCCGTTATGGGGAGAAAGAAGGGCTCTTCTTGCTGTAGTGCTCTGCTAGAGCCAGTGAGCAAGGCCTGTTGGAATATTTAGTTCCCTTCTATCTAGAAATAATCCCCCAAAACGCTGCCTAGAGTCCAATTCGTTTCTCCTGGGAGCCTGCCAGAGACACGTCCTATCCAGCTGCTGAGGACTGAAGACTGGCTTCCTATCAGTAGGGGGAGCTATGGGAGCTGTCAGTAAAACTTGGAGTTTTCAGTCCTCAGCTGCTGGAAGGGATTGACTACCCAACTGTACCTGGACTGGCCTGGAGAGACGAAGAGGAAGTCTTATACGATTTACTCGTTTTACATGATAGGAGGCTAATTGGCATGGAGGGGAATTTTAGAACGGATGTCCAAGTGCAATCTAGGCCATCTAAGCCAGACCGTCTGAAAACAAAGCAAGCATATTCAAGTACAGACATGATTTCACAAAAGTAGACAGCTGTGGGGGCGTCTACATAACCTTCCGCAGAACTGTATTTCAGAACCTGGATGTCTAGGATAGCCTAATGGTTACAACAGTGGGCTAGGAATAGGGCAGCCAGGATTCAAATCCTACTGCTGCTATTGCTGACATTGTGCTGAGTGCTGGAAAGCTATCTTCTGTACACCCTCTTGATGTTTATCAGTCAAAATGAGCACTTTTCATGAGCCTGGAGCAGGTCTAACTTCGGATGCCTATTTGTGCCTGCAGCAGATCTAAACTTAGACGCAGCAGTGGACATCTATGACATTTCTGAGATCAGGCGGGGACGTCCAGGTTTCTGAAAATGCCATGGCTATGCCTCAGACCTGGAGGTCTTCACGCTGGGGCTGTCCACAGACCTAGCTTGCAAAATGGATCTGGAGACGTCTCTATGCCCATTTTGGACAGTCAGGAGCACAAATAGAGTTTCCAAAATGACCCTCTAATGAATGACTAGCACCACTGTTTGAGCTAGTATTAATTTCTGTGGCAGTTTTAGATCCTAGTTTGATCAATCACAAATTGTCCAGGTGTTTACAGCGAATGCAAGGCTCATGATTTTGCTGGAAATTCATGAATTAATTGTTGGATGGCAAACATATTTGAGATGCCAGCAAAATTTAGAAAGCTGGGGACAAATATGTAGAAACTGGGAGGGTGGGTAATTTTAATAAGTTACTACAATTCAACTACTTGTTCTGATTTCAACAAGAAAGAGGACACCATTAAAAATGTTGAGCCAGTGGTAGAGGAATAGATAAGAGTTGTTTACTGTTAAAAAACAACAACCCACAAAGGAAGGCACGGTTTTAACAGCAAGAGATTTAAACAGCAAAATGTCCAATACAGACCCTAAAGTTTTCTAATTCCTGGGACCTATGCCCTCGAGAATGCTTTTAGATGGGACGTTAAATCCAAATTGCCTATTCTGCAAACATTATGCATCTCACTTTTTTAGCATAAGGATATGAATCCTGGTATCATACAACACAGGTTGTAGAGTCTGCTGGACTGTAACTGCTCCAACTGGAACAGCCTAAACTTTGCTCACTGGCACCGTACATGTACTCTGCTACAGTGGTTTTAAAACAATTGTGCAAAATAAATTAATACTGACCTCACCATATTTTATCTCATATACTTCCACATATGAACTCAGCCTTGTCCTAAAGCAAAATCTGGATGACGTTCTCCTATAACCCCCCTTCTAAATAAGCACAGGGGACAAACAGTCCTAGCAGTATTAAGATTATAAATGCTGGAGGCCAATCTAGCTTCTTTACCCAGCCAGAATCCAGTCGCTACAGGTGTTGTATTTCCAGCAGCATCCTGCTCCAGTAATGCCCGCCCCTTTTCTCAAGCTAGGAAACACAGCAAAGAGCAGGGTACTAAAAAAAAAAAAAAGATTTATTCAAACCAGGGCTATGCGATGGAAACACAAATACCACTTGACCCTATTTGAGCCGTGTTTCGGCAGAACCTTCTTCAGGGGTCACTACTGTAAAAACATAAATAGATAAAATTTGAAAAAACTAATAACCTCTCCTTCCACACCGCTCTCACTTTTTCCTTCGTCAGATTTGAGCTGTCAGTCCGGTACTCTCTCCAACATCTCTCACAACTGTTCTTTTTCTCTTGTAATTTCGTGCCTGGACTACTGTAATGTTGTTTTTGCTGGTATCCCCCACCATCAGCTTCACCATCCACAGTTAGTTCAGAACACTGCTGCTCACCTCCTCCCTCATACTCCGTTTCAGTCACATCACACCCTCTTTGATCTACCTACACTGGCTCCCCCTCCCCTTATTGCGTTACCTTCAAACTCCTAATCCTGACCCACAGGACCCTACATCAACACACTCCTGAGTATCTTGCAGACTCATTACACTTTCACATTATACCTCGCAGCCTCTGGTCAGTGCATACCAACCGCCTTGACATCTCTTCTCCAGCCCGTGCCTGCCTGAAGCAAACTTGGCATTCTTCCTTCTTTTTTTCTAGCCCCTTCCTTCCCTAATCCGTAAAGAACAATTTCCCAAATTCAAGTCCCTCCTAAAAACCCACCTCTTCTGTACTGACTATGACCTTCTTTTTCCTTACTCCCCTGTTTCCTCCTTCCCCTCCACTTAGGCTCTTCTCCCCTTTAGTCTGGTATGGTTGTGCACTTTCCTGTCTGGCACTGTAGGTTTTTCTGGTTCTGGCTTTTCTTGTATTATTGTTATTGTAAACCGCCCAGATGGCTTCTGCTGGGCTGTCTATCAAAAGTTCTAATAAAGATAAAAATAAATGACTTCTAAAAGGCAAATACATAAAGCTATAAAAGGGAACATGTAAAACAAAAGACCAGAACATGAATAAAAATAAAACATAATATGAATTAATAACATAAGACAAAAAAACTCTCCTTACATATACATAAAAGATACTAAAAGGTGCATAGTAAAACTTATACTAATAGGAGCATTGTAGTTATAAAACAAACTTATTAGTATTCAGTATAAAAAAACGGCCATATGGAATAAAGTATACCAAGCATGATAAGTAAGCTAAAATAACTCGGCATAAAAATGTATTGAGGACATTATCAACAAAACCCTATTATGTGATGAGGAGGACTATATGAATACCATGCTAAAAAAGACCAAATGTTGTAACATGCCAAAGGAAGGGAGAGAAGCGGATGGTGGGGAGGGGAAGGTAGTAAAAGAAGTCAACAACAATCAAATACATCATAATGTGAAGCTGTAAAAGAGAACATGTGTGATATAGATCCTTCTATCTAGCCATTCTACAGTGTAGAAAATCCTTCTTGCTCTCTCTCATAAAAAAATGCATAAAAAAACAGGATGGGAAAATTAAAAGGTGCATGAATGCTGCAACTAAATATCTAAGATGAATACCAGAATAAAATATGATTGTATAATATCAGTCCAACTTAAGAATCATAAAACAAATTCAAATCCCAAAACAATATAATCGCTCAATAGAGCTTCTAGATCCCTACATAAGTTAATAAGTATTAGGAGCCAATGTAATTTCATTGGTAGATATGAGGATGAGAGGCAGGCATAAATTATTTCCCAACTGTATATGCGAGAGAGTACATGTTTCCTGCACATTATCAAATAGCACATGAACACAGTCAAAAAATTGATAGCCTTACCGTGGCACAACCTCTTAATCAGTGCACAGTGTTACTGAAAGGAGCAGGAGCCGGAAAAGAAGCCAAGCTGGTGTATTAAAGAGCAGAAACGGCGCCAAATGATATACAAGAAAAAAAGATTTTAAAAAACCCAAAATAACATTTTATTAGTGCAAGAAAAGGATCATTATGTGTGTGATGTGGTGAATTCCTGCCCATTACTAATTTTCCCATCCTGTTTTTTATGCAGTTGTTTGAGAGTGCAAGAAGGATTTTCTACACAGTAGAATGGCTAGATAGAAGGATCTACATCACGCGTGTTATCTTTTACAGCTTCACATTATAATTTATTTGTTTGTCGTTGACTTCTTTTACTACCCTCCCCTCTCTCCCCCTCCAACCCCAAAAAATCCCCTCCCTTCCATTAGGTCTATCCTGCATCTCTACATGATAGGGGCTTGTTACAACATTTGGTCTTTTTAGCATGGTATTCATATTGTCCTCCTCATCAAATAATAGGGTTTTTTAAATAATGTTCTCAATACATTTTTATATTGAGTTATTTTACTTTCCATGCGGCTGTTTTTTATACTGAATATTAATATGTTTGCTTTATAACTACAGTGCTCCTATTACTAAAAAGTACATAGTAAAAACGTATACTGTCTTTTATGTATATATGTATATGTGATTAGTTCATATTGTGTTTTATTTTTATTCATGTTCTGGTTTTTGTTTTACATGTTGCCTTTTATATGTACCTTAAAAATTATTCCTCCCCTCACTCACTTTAAACTATATGTGTCTCCCTACAAGCGAGTGACTCAAAAGTGACTAATGTATATGTAATGTGCAATTTTTTGTCGGAAGTTATTGCCTTGAGAGATTGCTCCCTCCTGAAGCATGACTTCCCTTTTAATTACTTTTATGGTAGTAATCAAACCACCGTATAAAAACCTGTGAAGCAATTGCATTACCCAATGCTACTACACAACCAAATTCTTAAAATTTCCACTCTGAAAATTCTGTAACTGCAGATTTCCAACGAACACAGTACTGCGTTTAGAACCGCACTCTTTTCAGTCCTGTTTCAACGCTTAATATTTGCTCATATACTCATCTGAAGTAGTAGCTTCTTCCATTCAGGTGAGCTCCTTCCATTAATGCTATCGAAATTTATATTCTCAATCGGATCACTCCGTTGATGCAGCCATACTTATGTGAGTGCCTTTTAGAAGTTATTTATGAGGTTATTCGTTTTGTTTTATTTTATCTATTTTATGTTTTTACAGTAGTGACCCTTGAAGGCTCTGCTGAAACGTGGCTTGTGTAGGGTCAAGTGGGGTTTGTATTTCCACTGCATATCCTTAGTTTGAATAAATAATTTTTTGAGTACCTCGCTCTTTGCTGTGTTTCCTGGACTTTGCAGGTATCTTTGGTGCTTTTGTTGGTTTGGCCTGTCCCCTTTTTCAAGCTAGCTACATGCCTTTTCATAGAAGCTCAAGACTAAATACATTCAGATGCCATAGATATTCTGCTATCCATGGTGCTCTTATTTTTGTAGCAGAGGCAATGGAGGGTTAAATGATTTTTCCAAGACCACAAGGAGCAGTAGTGGGATTTGAACCTGCCTTTTTTGTGCTGACTTTCTGATTTCTTTCCCTGGCTCTCTGACATTTGTGATAGTGATTAGACATACAGAGGCTAATTTTATAACAGGGCACCTATTGACATGTCCAAAAGGGCACCTATTTTATGTTTATGGAATTTCAGTAGGTGTATTATAAAACCAACAAAATTCAAACGTCTGTGTCAAAATAACAAAGCATGTTGTTTTTGAGTGCTATTTAATTTAAATACCACAAAAAAGGGAAACATTTTGATTTATTGTGTGCAGAACTCCAGCAGGACTACTAGGTGCACATATATGCTTGTCTAAGATCGGCTCCTACAAGGACTTTTAATTAGGCATTAATGTACTTGCAAAAAATTTACAAGTGCTCCAAAGGTGATTTATAAATATGATCAAATATTGCAACTCTACTCCGTTCCGCCCACTAGGAATGCCTACATCCAGATTTAAAAAAGTCGGCGCGACCGGCGCGACCCCCCCCCCCCTTTTTTTTTTTTTTTTTTTTTTTTTTTAAAACTGTGTCCATATGCAGGTGTCGTAAGAGTCACTTTCAGCGTGTAAAACATGCTTTACACCTGGTAAATGCTTCGAAAAGTTATTGTTATCAGGAACTGGACTACAAGTACCAGAATGCTAAGTGTTCTAGGTACAGCTCAGGCCACGGACTACCCTCCCGCACCTGTCCCTGGGGGAAGAGGGCCCGCAAGGCTTCACGCGGGGCCACGAAATCCCGGCTCTGTATTTTCCTGCTCCTGCTTTCTTTGAACCAGATGGGGCCGGCCCGAGGCCTGAGCAGGGAAGCGCCGAGAGCCCGCAGGACCCCCGATAGCCTGAAGCAGTCGGCCGGACCCTCCACGCCTTTCTCCGTTTCCATGGAGACTGTGCGCCAACCGAAGCTCGCGGGATGCGTATCAGAACCCTGCAGCTTTATTCCGGACGCCTAGGATCAGATGTGCTGCAGTGCGGGCACATGAAATGATTCCGACTTCCTGTGCGAGCGGAAGCGGATATGACGTTTAAGGCGTGAGGTTTGGCCAATTTTTCTAAGTGGGCACTGGGCAGGGTTTTGGTTGGCATTTTGGGGATGGATTTTGTGTGGGTGGAATATAATTATAGCCGAGTCAGAGAAGGGCATGTTATTTTTGAATTCTTGTGGCAGGTTTTATTTTCTCGAGGATTAGGTAAAGGGGCCGTTCTAAAACCTAACGACTCCTAATTCCTGTGGAACTTTCTTAAGAGAAAAGTTCCCGGTCAGGCCGCTATTCACAGCTCTACTTGCCTCACGTGTCTTGCGTTGTACTTTGGGGTGACCTAAGTAATCAAGGTAACGTCATGAAATAAGTAAATTAACTTACATTTGAGATTAGCCTTTAAAGAGCTACATATTCTTCATCAAGTGACTGTAGAGGAGCTAAGATGATGTTATGTGAATAGACAAGTAAATCGGTGTGCTACAATTTTAAGCTCTAAACGATTGTACAATAAAAGGATGGCGGTGAGGGGGTTGTGTTTAGAAAGAACTGAGTACACCCCTGTGCATTTTTTTAAAAAGTCACAATTTTTGGCTAACAAAATTATGCAGAAGTAATTCCTATCTTGTACATAGTATATGAAGTAAGAACATTGAGCAGTCTTATAATGTGTTAAAGTACCCATGTGTTTTTAACAATATAATAATGTTTATAGCAAGCCAACGAGCTGACAATACTTCTAGGACTAAATGCCTCAAGCCTTTCATCTCTCCCACGTTCATACACACAAGCACGCGCACAGCTGTTGTGTAAATTGCGGGTCCAAAATGAAGCCATGATACACTTGCCGTAGCACGAGAATAAAATAATGGTGCTGCAATGAAAATTTGGCATTAAATTTTCAGTAGCGGGGAATAAACATTTTGTGTAACCACTGTGTCTAATGGCTTTCTCTGTTTCTTTGCAAATCCTTTCCCACCATAATTCCCTGATCTGCAGTTCTCTGATTTACCCCCTTGTGTTGCTGCCTCCTCAGGCACCCCCTCCCAATCAAGAACTCCTTCTTTCCTGTTGTGCATGGCCTTTCAAAAGTATATTTGAACAGGAAATTGTAGCAGCTGATATTGAATGTAAAAAATTTGATGCAAAGGTGCAAACGGTGAAAGGGTAAACTGCAAGTAGCAGAATCTATCTTATATGTGTATAATGCTGTGTAAATCTGCTAGTGCCTAACAAATAAGGTATGTCTCTATCTGTAAGAAAGGAAGAATGGGTGTGTGAGGGAGAAATGAAAGGAAACTGTGTGTGTCAGATCTAAGAGTGACCCTCTGTGTGTGAGGAAACTGTGACAATCTGTGTGTTTGATTAATTGAGCAAATGAAGCTATAGGTGTGTGTATATATGTATTTGGCTGAGAAAGTGTCAGTAGTGGCGATAATGTACCTCTGTGTATGAAGATAAGAGGGAGAGCTGTGTGTTTTAGGGATAGCTAGGAGAGAGAGAGACACACACACACACATTGCATGTGAGGCTAGTTCACTATCCCCCCCCCCTTTTTTTTTTTTTTTTTTTGAGATTGGAGGAGTGTTCCCCTATAAGAGCTATCCTGGCTTTTGACGTAGTACACAGGCCAACAGGGTAGTGGTAGACAGGTTGCAGAACCTGGGCCTGGAGCTCAACTATAGCGCCAGTGCCTCTGCTTTCCACTTCCTGCAATTGTGTGGTTAGCTGTAAGAACCATATGTCAGCAGGAAGCTGAGGCACTGGCACTATAGCTGGAGGAGCATTAGAATCTATGGATCTGGTACAAAGTGGGTAAGAGGGTCTGGAAAAGATGACACCCATGCTCATAAAACAGAGTCTGCACAGAAGAGGGTCATTTTGAGCTATATTTTCTACTGCCTAGGACTGGAAATAACAGTCATAAACACTACTTGTTCCTCTTGTACTTTACACAGCATGAGGATTCACCTCATTACCCACACACTCACCCAGTTATGTCACTTGATAACACATGTCTGTCTTAGCTGCAACCCGACTGCTGATCAGTATTATAATACAATTCATTAACGCATCATCACCTTGTTGAATACAAACATGCTGTAAACTAACTATGACAGTAAAACATGTTCTATGTATGTATATAGTTTCCCCAGTTAACCCAAGTTTAAAACTCCTGTTTTATGTAAACGTAGGACGAATGTTGTCCAAATATTCTGTTCATTGTAAACCGCACTGATGAGAAATAGCACGGTATATAAGAAATGTTAAATAAATAAATAAATAATGGCCGGAAAAACAGTGCCTTGTGAGTGAGAGCCAGAAGATCCAAGAAGCTTTTTGTTATGGGCGTTAATTCCTTTGTGGTTTCCCTCTTTCAGATCTGGCCTGGTTTAGGAAAGGTCACAGGACCAGGAACAGGGTGGCACAGAAACATCAGGCAAGTTGCAGCTGTGCCATGATGGACAAGTGTGAACATTGGTATTCAGTGCTGCAGAGCAGTCTGTTTGGGAATTATTCAAATTTGTACAATAAATGTGCTAATAAATTAGGTGCAAAATTCTGTACACGCATAATTCCCGGGAGACTATCAAACAGCAGATTGTATAGCTTTACAATGGCTGTAATGATTGAAGAAAGCAAAGGTTTACTAAGCTTGATTGTGTATGTTTCAAAGAAGCATGATTGCCCGACGGTCTTGCTCATTTTGTGTCATCCTGATGAAATGTAGCTCTCAAAAGCTAATCATGAAATGTTTTAAGTTGGTCCAATAATAAAGTGTCGCCTTATACAAAGTAATCAGCCATTTTAAAATGTAATTTCTAATGTTTTACATTCTTGGGTGGTTCCCATTTAGTATCCTGATCACAAGGTCATTGATGCAGCATGTAGCCTGAAATAAGCACTGCTCCAAAGATGTCACCTTGTTATGTGTTTTGATACTATTATAAGATTTGTCTTTAACTTCTGACGAGTTTTCAGAGTAGCATTCCCATTCACGCATTCTGCATTTCAAAATTATGTATTTTACTAACAGAAGAGCATGAATATGGTTCTTTTTATGTTGAACATAGTGCTGCTTATACCTAATAGCGCTATACAAATGATTAGTAGAAGAATATTTTTCCTGTGTGGGTAACTATAAGGTAATGTGAAACTTTGGTGTAGCAAATACAGATGGTTATTGATATACAGATTAGAGGATTGTGAATTTGGTATTGATTTTGAAGATAATAAATTTAAAGCCAGCTTACAGATTAACTGCTTGTTTGCAATAGCCAAGTTTCATAAGAGTTTTGGAAGCCACTCCTGAGCTTGCTGTAATGACAAAGGAATGTAAACCAGAACACGAAGTAACAAACTGAGTTTAGGTCAATAAGTGAAGCTTACTAAAGTATGCAAAGAGTAAATGATGTGGGGGAGAGACAAAGGTGGGCCACCATGTACTGCTGGGGAGTGGGTTTACATTTCAGCATTTTGTAAAGTCTTTTTCAGAAGGCATTTGGAGGAACAATTAGTCCCCAGACCTGAATTTTCTGTTCTTTTTTTCAAGACAGATCATGGGACTTGCTGAAATGTGCAAAGAAGAGAAAGGGAAATAACATGAAATCAAAACTTTTCTATCAAAGTTTGCTTGGTAATAAGAAGTGGCTGACTATTGTGAGGCTGAGGGAGTAAAAGTGGTAACGTAGGACCCAAGATTATGATATTTATAATTCCACCTTCCAGCATTATGACTATGCTATTGTAGTAAAAGGCAGAAGTGTTGTGCTTTAGGAATGCAGGGTTTATTAGGATAAAACAGATGCCTCATAATACAGTTATACAGACAACACAATAATCACTGTTTGAACACTGACACATTTACGTCTGTCTTCTCCACACGTTGACAGGCAATTTGGGAAGCAACTTGCTTTATTAAGACAGTGGTTATATTGATTCTGGCAGCTTCTCCATTTCTCTTTGTAGGGAATGACAGTTTTGTAGGTCTTTGTGCTACTTGATATATTATTCATTGCATTTCTGCTTCCCATTCCCTAGGTCAGTATGTATGTAGGACAGGACTTTCCAAATATGTCTAGATGACCCCATAGTTTTTCAGGATATCTGTAGTGAATATGCAGGAGATAAATTTGCTTACACTGAAGACTCTGTATACACAAATTTTGTTTTTGACTTTTAGATAAAATGGTTTAAAAAATTGTTAAATATCCTAGGAACCTGCTCTTTCCCAGGAGAAAACTGGGAAAGAGCAGAATATAAGAAATGTCATACTGGGTCAGACCAAGGTCCATCAAGCCCAGTATACTGTTTCCAACAGTGGCCAGTCCAGGTCACAAGTACCTGGCAGGTTCCCGAAAAGACACACAGGTTCCACAATGCTCGTCCTGAGGTAAGCAGTGGATTTCCCGGGTCCTCTTTAATAATGGTTTATGGACCTTTCCTCCTGGAACTTGTCCAAACCTTTTTTTTTCAAACCCAGCTATGCTAACAGCTTTTACTACATCCTCTGATAACAAATTCCATAGTTTGATTACGCATTGAGTAAAAAATATTTTTTCTTATTAGTCTTAAATAGGTTACATTGTAGCTTCATTGCATGTCCTCTAATCTTTCAACTTTTTGATGGTGTAAACAACCGATCTACGTTTAACTGTTCCCCTCCATTCATTAATTTGTAGACCTCTATTATCCCCCCTTAGCTGACTCTTTTCGAAGTTGAAGAGCCCCAACCTTTTAAGCCCCCCCTCATAGGGGTATCTTTTTCCATCCCCTTTACCATTTTTGTTGCTCTTCTCTGTATCTTTTCTAATTCTGCTATATCCTTTTTAAGATATAGCGACCAGAATTGCAGACAATATTCATGGTGCTGTCGCACAATGGAATGATACAGAGGCATTATAATATCCTTTTATTCTCCATTCCTTTCCTTATGATTCCGAGCATTCTATTTGCTTGCTTGGCTGCCGCTGCATGCTGGGCATAGTTTCAATGAAAGCCCTGTTATACAGGTTAAAACTCTTTAATGTGACTTTGCTTCACTAATAGAGGTGCTAGGAGAGAAATCCAAAATGTTTCATGGGTTTGTCAGTATCCGAGACATCTGAATGCTGCTAGAAATGAGAAGAGATTCAGCTACTCGCTGGAAGAGCATCTTTGCTTAGAAGAATGTATGCAACTGAAAATTGATGAGCAATTGCAAATCTTTGCATTTTGTACATGCATATAGTGTTAGGAATAGCGTACCTAACGTCTGACCAGGCTTTGCTTTCCCAGGACTGGTTTTTATCATCCCCAATATACATACACTGACAAAAATGTATATGCAATAGGGTTACATGGCTATAGCAACGTTGACAGATTTTTATCTGTAGGTTTCTAGGAAATTACTCCTAAGTCAGGCAGAAATAGTCTCTTGTTTCAGAGTTGATTTTTGAAAATGTATCAATTCTAGAATGGGAATCCCTTTCTTTGTTTTATTTGAAATCCATTTTGCCTGCAGCAGTGCTCCTGCATTTGAAGCTTTGCAGATAATGTGGTGGTAGTTCTATTTATTTTGGATTTAATTCCCATCTTTCTATTGGTAGCTCAAGTGCAGTAGATATTTCTCTGTCCACAGAGGGCTTGCAATCATTTGTTCCTGGGTAAATGGTTTTTAACAGGCACAGAGTAGGAAAAGTTCTCTTGTGTAAGACCCAGTAAAGGTTTTGGTTTGTTTCTTGGACTTCCAGCTCAATTGGACTTGGACTCACATTCAGCACCATTAGCAACTACTTGTGGGTTTTACCCCTATTCCACATCCCCCTTTTAACTCACTTATCCAAGAACTGTCCTAGTGATGTATGAGCTAAGGGTTGTGCACCAGGGCCTCTTAACTCTGTAACCATGGTTTAAATCCAGTTATTTAGTGTCGTCGTCGCACAAAAAACAGAGATTCCCTCTCCCCTGAGGCTGTGAATGCTGCCTCTATAGTATCTCTAATCCCAGCAAGCCCAGGGAGGAGGAGATATGACCTAGTAATTAACGCTAGTGCGGATGTGGCATAGTTGCTGAGAATTGGAGAAGCCAGGATTTTTATCCTACTGATGTTTTGTGACCTTGAACAATTCATTTGCTTTCTGTTACCTCAGGTACAAATTAAGGGCTATTTAAATTTATTTATTTGCATTTAACATAGTCTTCCGGTCTGGCTGGCGAGGTGAACAGACATGGTTGAGCACTGCTTTCTCACCCCCCCTGCAAACTTTGCTGATTACAACCCGGTTTCTGCTTTAGGAGTATAAAGGGACATGTGGGCGATGCTGAAAGCAGTAAAACTTCACTCCATAAAGCTCTCTGAGCATTTTCATGGTTTTAAGTTGAAGGCTGTGCAGGCGTCAAGGGAAAAACGGCTGGGCTCATCGGTGGCGAGTGATGTGGAGGAAAGAGATTCACGCTGCCAAGAAAGAGATAATGGACTCTGTCTTAAACAAAATTGATGAGAAATTTGGCACGTTGGGAGTCTGGATGGATGAGGCCAAGACCAGACCAGACTAGGCGTGGTGGAAGATGCCCAACATCGTGCGAATGGAGAGCAGATACGTCTGCAAAAACAGGTGACTTGGATGGGAGAGAAACTCTAAGATCATGAGAATGGGGATCGTCTGTCAAATTTTGAGAAGCTTCGGAATACCAGAGGGGGAAGAAGGTTCAGATCTGCTTGCTTTTGTGCATTAGTCTTGCAAGATAGTTTCCTGGGACCAGACATTCTGGGAAAGCAATGAACTCGAGCAAGCACACTGATAACTTCATCCCCGTCCAGATAGAGAAGCACATCCCAGAACTTTCATAGTCGAGGTGCTCCAGTTCCAGGACTGAGAATTCATTATTCAAGTAACCTACAAATTGGGGCATGTGAATTACAAAGTATGGTGGGTGCTTGTGTTTCCGGACTTGGCTGTAGAGACTGTGAAATGCTGCCGAGAACTTCTGTAATGCAGGGCATGACTAGCACAACAAGGCATCAAGGCTGCCCTCTGATAGCCAGCAAGGCTCACCATCATGGAAAATGGGATCTGGAAGGGTTTTTTCAAATGCTGGAGGCAGCCAAAAAATGACTTGTAGGGCACAGACACTTGCCTAGGACATGATATTGGTAGCCCACACAGCTCCCACAGTGAGGGTGCAAACTTTGAATGTCATCGGTGCTCAGGTGCCGGAATAACTGGGAACTTCTGGCAGGGACCCGATGAAGTTGGAGGCAGTCGAGACGCGAGCAATATGGACTCTGAACATTATCTTTATTTTGCTTTTTCCCCTTTTTTTTATGATCAGAGAAGTGACTGTGCCGAAGGGGTAAAGTGTGAGAATGTTATGATTGGGGAACAGGGACAGGATGAAAGGATGGTGAGTGTTGATGGTTAGGAATGAGAGTGACTGGATGGCAGGAGTACTTTGGGATAGGGAGACATGCAGTAGTATTAGTTTTTAATGGGAATGGAGACCAGCATGGGTAATTAGTTGGCTTATGAACACTTTGTTTGAGGGGGGGGAGGCTGTACAAGAGTCTGAGGGAATCTAAAATACATAAAGAGCGAATGTGGTTAAGAGGATCAGTTTTGGGGGTTGGGAAAGGGGTTGGGTGGAATAGAGGGATTGTGGTAATGAGCTGCTGTGCCTTGTATGGGGGGGGGGGGAGAGTGGCTGGACCAGGTGTGTGGGGGGAAGAAATTCTGGGCAGATGGTTGGGATACTAAATGTAAGGAGACTACACGAGCCTATGAAGCGTAAGAGGGTACTGGCACCAACTACGAAGATACGCATCAACATACTGTTGTTGAAGGAAATGCCTCTAACGCAGCCTGAACATGCTGAGCTTAAAGCCAGTGTTATGAACAGGTTTTCTGGTCAGCGTTTAAAAAAAAAAAAAAAGAGGGCTAGACATACTAGCTCACAAGAGGATGCCCTTTGTACTCTGCAGCTCTAGGGGGTGGGTCATGGGACGGGTGGAGAATGCAGAGATATCTATTCTGAATTTGTATGCCCCCCAATAGCTGTAAAGGATCATTCTTTTGTGGCTTGGTTACTGGAATTTCACATGGTAGTAAGGGGGGATTGGATAGTTGTGGGGGGGAGGGATATGAATTGTGTAAGGGGGGCACTAGACCGGATGAACTGTTACCAGAAAGCCCACAGGAAGGAGGGAAGAGTTGCAGGAGTTGGTACAGGCATGGGGACCTGATGGACCTTTGGCATCAGAAGAACAGCACCAGTAGGGAGTATACTTGCTACTCTTTGGGAGCAGATATCTGTTCCCACTTAGAATATCTATTCCCGCTCCGAACCACCAAGGCCAATCAGGGCCCAACAGAAGGGCAGCACCAGCCCATTTAAGCACCAACGTGCTTAGGTGCCATTACAGCCTGACCCCGATCGGCGTCTGCATCAGAGAGTGGGAATGCAGAATACTCCCACTCCCCACCGCCAAGGCCAGACAGGGCTCAACAGGAGGACAGCACTAGCCCATTTAAGCACACCTGTGCCTGAGGACTTCATTAGAGGGCTGTTTGGCATGGCCCTTAGATGGGGACCGCTGGCGAGAACAAACACTGACATAGGAATCTATCTCCAACCTCAATATATGACTATCACAGGCTCCTGTAGCACAAGAACAACTACTAATTAAAACCCCAACAGTCTCTCCTCCTGCTTCCAGCAACAAGTCTCTGGACTTGCCCAAAGCAGCAACCAGAAGGTAATCTCACCTCCACCACAACACAGCCCCTGGCCCTGGAGCATCACACCTGCATGGCAAAACCACTGGTATTGTCTGCTCCACTGCTAACTATGCTAGCATTATACCCACTGCTGTACATGCTTCTAGCAATCCTATTATACTCCACAGCACGCAAACTCCACACCCCAGCCATGGCTCAACACCCCTCAAGCTTCCCAATGTACATTCCATTCTCACACAACACATACAAGATCCCCTGATGGCTAATACACACAAACTCCCCACTCAAGCCTCTACTACACTCAAATCTCCTGCCACCCCCCCCCCCCCCCCACACGGCACTGTGTACTCATAAACTCGCACTCTATCCAGAACAAAATCCAGATCATAAGAGACCACCTAGAATCCCAACACATGGAGGTCCACATTTCAGTTATGCATAGTATGTCTAAGACGGACAATTTGCTACTAAACCAGCTTACACCAAACAGATACACCATCTATAAGTGTCCATGATCACAACATAGAGGAGGCAGAGTGATGATCATAGTCAAGACCAACCTCAAATTCCAATGCCATACAAGTGAAAGCACCTGTGAATACAATTCCATGACCCATGATCATCTGCCTCATTTACAGGAAACCAAATGCCAATGACTTATCAGATATCCTGGACAAATTGATAACCATCAAAAACTGGAAAGGACCTCCTAGTACTATGTGACTTTAATGTCCCCTCTTTGCAACAGAACCATGCCCACACCTTCATCCAAGCAATGGACCTAACACAATTCGTAAACACCTCCACGCATGATAAAGGCAACATCTTGGACCTAAGTTTCTTCAATGACTATACATCCCAGTCTGGTTCACCACACTCAATTCGGGCTCACCCAGTTCTGTGGTCAGATCATAAACTGATCAGATTTTCCCTCCCACAGAACCTCACCAAGTGCTCCATAGGGTGAAAATGGAGTGGCAGTAATATATAGATGCAGATGTGTTGGTGTGGGATTCTGGGAAGCCCTTCCTTAGAGGTATTTTAATACAGCTAACATCACAGAAGTGGAAGGAGAAGGAACGTGAATGTGACAAGATAATGACACACATAGTTAAATTGCAAGCGGAACACTCTTCTACGGGAACGCACAGAGCTGCGTGGGAGCTAGGGATAGCCGGGCTTAACTGCAGGTACTTGAAACAGATTGGATCATGCATCTCTTCTGGCTTACTAAGCGCTGCTATCAAGAACAAGGAAAGAGAGTGGAAAGGTTACTGGCATGGCAGCTCAAAAAGAAAAAGAGGGCAGAAAGATTGGGAAATAAGGAGCCTGGAGAAGCAGGTGCTTCACTTGGTGTAGAGTATTTGCAAGGAGTTTAAAAACTTTTACGAATCCCTCTATACCTCGTAGGGTACACATAGAACTGTATGGCTGGCGGTTGCGGGGGCGCAGCACAGGGGGCGGGTGGCGCAGGCGGGGCAAGGGTAAAATAGACGTAAAATGCTTAATTCAATGCAAGGAGAATGAGGGAATCAACTTTCCTGATCCGAGGCGCTATTACAAAGTGGCAGTTGTTAAGGTGCTGCGGACGTATTACTATCGCACCGAGGAGGTTCAGTGGTTGGGGAATGAGAGACAGGTGCTGGGGCCATGTTCAATTTTTGAGAGGCTATCTGGGATGGGGAGATGGGGATGAAGGGTTGAGTTTAAGGGGAAGGTTTATGCTACGCTCGTTTATAAGACCATTTGTCAAACTGGGACAAATGTGCGTTTGGGAGGGACTTATCTCCAGGAACAAGCAGGAATGAGTCTTCACATATGGGTATCGTCGGTACCGACGGAGCCTGCGCGGGAACGCTCCCCAGCATCCAAAAGGAAAGCTTTTGGGAGCATCCCACAGCGCCTGCGCGCTGCCTTCCTGCCTTTCCCAACCGCCTCTCTCTAGTTCTTCTTTTCCGTGGAGCCAGCAGGTCATGTTCCTGTCACCGCTGAAGTTTTTTTATTTTATTTCTTTGGTCGCGCGTCTGCCTTCGACGTCGGACCGGTACCGCCGGTGTTTCTTTCTTTTTCTTTCTTTCTTACAAAAAAAAAAAAGACCTACTGTTTTTCACTTCTGTGCATTTTTTTCTCTCTTTGGCCTTAGGCCTAGGAGAATTTTTCCTCATGGAAAAGCCCGTTTACGGGTTTAAAAAGTGCACGAAGTGCAGTGGCACTATTTCTGTCACTGACACCCATGACTGGTGTCTAAAATGTTTGGGTCCTGACCACTCCATCACGGATTGTGAGTCCTGTTCCATGATGTCTAAAAGAGGTTTACAGAATCGAGCAGCCAAGCTCAGTACCCTGTTTCTATCTGATGCAGCTTCGGTGGCATCGACGTCTTCCAGGGCTGCTTCTTCCTCCCATGGATCTCAGGTAACCAAACTTGTCCAGCCGGTCCTCGAAGGGTAGATCTCCATCTAAGTATCGAGATGCCTCCGGGCTTGCTCTCGAGGAATCCGCACTGGCAAAATTACCCCGGCGGGAGGCTTCGGCTTCCAAAGCTTTATCTATGGGGTCACAGGTTGACATCGATGGCTCGGCCTCGACCGATCACCTGTTGCCATGTTCTGGGGTACCGGTGGTTCCCACTGGTACAGACATCCAGACATTGGTGGCGTCGATGGATCAGAATATTCTGACCATGCAGCGTGCCATTACGGCATTCATACAAGCTGCGACGCCTCCGGTACCGCAACAAACTCCGTTGTCGGTTCCGGTTCCGGTACCAATAGCGGTGCCGGTGCCGATTGCATTGACATCGGCTTCGGTGCCGACTGCAGCGGTACCCTGTTCTGTGATGCCCATTGGTACTGAATCGGTACCGATTACTCCCGATGTCGATACCACTCGGTACGCGTATCGGGCTCTGCAGGAGCATCCAGACAGGCGATACTTCGATTCCTCTGAAGACTCTGATGAATCAGAGGCTTCTGTCGAAGCATCAGTACTCCTCCCTCAGGAGCCCTCTTCTCCAAAAAGAAGAATGTCTCCTCCAGAAGATTTGTCTTTTCAAGACTTCATTAGGGAAGTAGCCAGGGGCCTCTCCATTTCAGTGGCCCCTGAGACAGAGCCTAGAGCCAAAAAATTGGATATTTTACAATATCCTAAGGCTCCTAAGGAGGCAGCTACTTTACCAATTCATGAGATCCTTTATGATCACATGTTGGGCATATGGGAGACTCCTCTCACCACCTCCCCTCATTCTCGTAGGTTGGACACCATGTACCGTGTTCCTCCTTGTTCTGGCTTTCATAAGACTCAGCTTCCTCACCACTCTATTGTGGTGGAGTCTGCTATGAAGAAGATAAAGAGTGCAAAAAGGCACTCGTCTAATCCTCCAGGAAGAGAACGCAGAACCTTAGATGCTTTTGGCAGGAGAATTTTCCAGGCCAATATGCTTGCTGCCAGAATCAATTCCTATAGTCTCTATATGGGGATGTTTCTAAAAGAAGTTACAGATCACCTGCAAAATTTATCTCCTTTTATTTCAGAAGATAAAAGGGAGGAGTTTCTCACCTGGCTTAAACATGCCCAGGATGTTTCCAAGTTTTCCAACCGTGCAGCCTTTGACTCTTGAGTGTGCTAGCAGAGCCTCAGCTATTGCCATAGGTGCACGCAGAGTTGCCTGGCTACAAGCTTCTGATTTGGAACCCTGGGTTCAGGATGGACTAGGAAATCTTCCTTGTACAGGTGAAAACCTTTTTGGCAAAGATTGGCAAGCAAAGGCCTCTCAGATGGATGCTGAGAATTCTGCTTTAGATAGACTTTTGAAGTCTACTTCTGCTCCTGTTAAGAAAAGGTTGTTTAAAAAGGGTTTTTTTCCCCAAAAAAGGAGATATTATCCTGTTTATGGTCAACAGGCATCTTCTGCAGGTCGTTTTGCTGCAAAGCGACAGCAACAACCTAAACAGGCCAAGCCTAAGGCTGCAAGGGCTGCTACGGCCCAACAGCCTCAGCCTCCTCAGGGCCTTTGACTTTCAACTAGAGAACTTAGCCTTTCTGGCTCTGAAAGAACCAGAGCCTCTCACCATTCCAGGAAGGTTAGCTCACTTTGCTCCCAGATGGGAACAAATCACAGCAGAGCAATATACCCTCTCCATCATAAGGGAGGGGTACAAACTTCATTTCTTAAACCTTCCTCCTCACACCATGGTGAGACAGTTCAATTCTCCTACATCTCTCCTCGACCTTCTGGGTCAGGAGATTGCTACCCTTCTTGCCCAAGGGGCAATAGAAGAAGTACCCCTTCTTCAACAGGGTTCAGAGTTCTACTCCCCTTATTTTCTTATCCCAAAGAAAGCAGGGGGCTACAGACCCATATTAGATCTCAGAGAATTGAACAAGTTTCTATGCAAGGAGAAATTCAAGATGATTTCTCTCGGTGCTCTCCTTCCATACCTTCAGAGTCAGGATTGGCTTTGTTCTCTAGACCTCAAGGATGCGTACACCCATGTCCTCATCCATCCAACACACAGAAGGTTCCTTCGGTTCCTTTACCAAGGAAAGCACTACCAATACAGAGTGCTTCCTTTCGGTCTGGCCTCTGCACCAAGAGTGTTCACAAAATGCATGACAGTAGTAGCTGCATTTCTACGCACTCTAGGGATATTCGTATTCCCATATCTGGACGACTGGCTCATCCGAGCTCCATCCCAGTCAGAGGCCCAGACTTCCCTAGCCTGCACAAGGCGTGTTCTTCAGTATCTGGGACTTTGTTATAAACATCCCAACATCCCATCTCACCCCTACTCAGTCTTTAGAGTTCATAGGGGCCTTGCTGGATACCACAACTGCAAGGGCCTATCTTCCCCAGGCCCGTTGCCTACGCTTGGTGCAGTTAACCTCACAAATTCAGTTAAAGTCCCATTTAACTGCTCGAGAGATGTTACAACTATTAGGCCACATGGCATCCACTGTGCATGTGGTTCCTTACGCTCGCCTTCACATGAGGGCAGCTCAGTGGACTTTGTCCACCCAATGGACCCAGGCATCGGGGGTGCCTGTCAGACAAAATAGCAACCTCCAGTCGCCTCTTTTGGTCTCTACAGTGGTGGAAGTCCACTCAAAATCTGTTGCTGGGGTCCCCCTTTCAAAAGGTGTTACCCCAAGCAACCCTTACAACAGATGCCTCTCCAAGAGGTTGGGGAGCTCATCTACAAGATCTCTCCACTCAAGGCATCTGGTCTGCACAGGAGACATCTCTGCATATCAACCTCTTAGAGCTCAGAGCAATTTTTCTAGCTCTGAGTCTTCCACACCCTGCTCAGCTACAAGACAGTCCTCATCCACACGGACAACCAAGTAGCCATGTTCTACGTGAACAAGCAGGGCGGAACTGGCTCTCTGTCGCTTTGCAACGAAGCTCTGAGATTGTGGTCCTTCGCCAGAGAGCATCAAATTTCATCTCATGGCAGTGTATCTTCCAGGGGTTCAAAACTCTTGGGCAGATAGACTGTAGAGTTCTACTTCCACACGAATGGTCCCTCCATGGGGACCAGATAGCCAGGATCTTCTGAATTTGGGGAACCCCGGACATAGACCAGTTTGCAAGTCCGTGGAATGCCAAACTTCCCCAGTTCTGTTCCAGGATTCCGTGTCAGGGAGTTCAGGCCAGGGATGCCTTCCTCCTTCATTGGGGGCAAGACTTCCTCTATGTCTTTCCACCCATTCCCCTAATTCCCAAGACACTGTTCAAACTTCAGAGAGACAAGGGGTCTATGATCCTCATAGCACCACATTGGCCACGCCAAGTGTGGTACCCTCTACTTCTGCATCTCTCTCAAGCTCCCTCCCTGGACTTGGGATCTGCTCCAGACCTCCTGTCCCAGGAGGAGGGAACGTTGTGGCACCCAAATCCCCAGTCTCCATCTCAGGGCCTGGTTGCTGAAGGCCTAGACCTTCAAGATTTGCATTTTTCTCAGCAAGTGAAGGATATCCTTCATGCTTCCAGAAAGCCATCCACTAGACGTTCCTATGCTTTTAAATGGAAAAGGTTTACCATTTTGGTGTGCAGAGAAGGGTCTTAACCCTCTTGCAATACCTCTGAATTCTTTACTAGAGTATTTGCTGCATTTATCCCATGCAGGCCTTAAAACGAATTCAGTTAGAGTCCATTTGAGTGCTATTGCAGCATCCCTTAAGCCTCTCAATGGACAACCTATTTCCTCTCATCCTCTTATAGCAAGATTCATGAGAGGCCTTCTTTTAACTAAACCTCCCATTAGACCACCTCCAGTGGCATGGGACTTGAATCTGGTTCTTGGCCAGCTTATGAAGCCACCCTTTGAACCCTTAGCCACTCCCTCCTTGAAATTCCTTTCTTGGAAGGTTATTTTTCTCATTGCAGTCACCTCAGCTCGCCGCATCAGTGAGCTGCAGGCCTTGGTGGCTAATCCTCCTTATACAAGATTCCATCATGACAAGGTAGGTCCTCAGGAGCAATCCACACTTTATGCCTAAAGTGGTCTCACTTTTTCATCAGGAGGTGTATTTACCTGTCTTTTTTCCAGGACCTCATGAATCAAGTGCAGAGAGGAATCTCCATACCCTGGATTGTAAGAGAGCGCTCGCTTTTTACTTACAGAGGACACAGCAACATAGAAAGTCCTCTCAACTCTTTGTTGCTTTTGATCCCTCTCATTTAGGACTTCCAGTCTCTGAGAGCTCTGTCCAATTGGATTGCTCAATGTATTTCTTTCGCCTACCAGAGTAAGAACCTTTCTCTGGAGGGCCATGTCACAGCTCACAATGTGAGGGCCATGGCAACCTCTATGGCTCATCTAAACTCTGTGTCCATCGACCAAATCTGTCGAGCGGCCACCTGGGCCTCGGTTCATACCTTTACAGCCCATTACTGCTTGGACAAGGACTCCCGCCGGGATGCCTTGTTTGGTCAGGCTGTTCTCCAAACACCTGTTCCATACCTAATCAACTCCTACCCTCCATCCCTGGTTGGATGCCCGAGATCCATGGGGGGAGGTAGAGCCCTTCTCAGGGACTCACAACCTTGGGGATCTCCCTGGCATCTTTAGCTGGGGAGTCCCCCATATGTGAAGACTCATTCCTGCTTGTTCCTGGAGATAGCACAGTTACTTACCTGTAACAGGTGATCTCTGGGAACAGCAGGAATAAGTCCTCACAACCCACCCACCTCCCCTAGGAGTTGTATCTCTCCATCTATCTTTCCTTTCCTTTCTCTCTCTCTTTGTCTCAGCTTAAAACTCGAACTGGAGAGAGGCGGTTGGGAAAGGCGGGAAGGCAGCGCGCAGGCGCTGTGGGATGCTCCCAAAAGCTTTCCTTTTGGACGCTGGGGAGTGTTCCCGCGCAGGCTCCGTCGGTACCGACGATACCCATATGTGAAGACTTATTCCTGCTTTTCCCAGAGATCACCTGTTACAGGTAAGTAACTGTGCTTTACCTACAATGCTGGTGAGCTGGCCATGGCTTCATGATTTTCGCCTTTTTTCCACCCTGGCCTTTAAAAACTTCCTGGAGTTGTTTGAAGTGGCGGATGGGGTGTTTTGCTGCATGGGACTGCCCAGGAAGGTGTGTGGCAATGAGGGATCTAGAGGTCAAATTAGGTGAATGAGTCCTGTTTGGTTGTTTTTTTTTTCCATATTTTCAGATCCGCTATTTTATGTTGGCTGAAGGTTGCAGGAAGGTACTACAAAAAAAGCTGGCTACATTAGAGGCTGTTCTGTTACAGGGTGTGGCAAGAACAGGTTTGTTGTCTTGGGTCCATAGAAGTCTCAAGAAGGCAGTAGCGGAAGGGGTTCCATTTCATTTTCAAGGAGTTGGAAGCGAGAGACTGGTGGGAAATACATGAGGGAATCAGTAAGTGTTCTTCAGTTATGGCCTGGCGACAGGCACAGCGTCTGCTGATACAGGGCTTATATCGCTCCTCAGCAACTTGGGAAGGCTGGGAGAAAAGGGGGTGACTTGTGCTGGCGGAGATGTGGAGGGGTTGGGGACTTGTCATTGTCTGGTGTCCCAGAGGTATTAGGCAGGAGTACTTCAGGAGATGGGAGCGATTCTGGAAGAGTCGGTGCCACATGATTCCTTGGTAATTCTGTTGGGCTATGGGGGATTGGGTACCTGTGGGCTGGGGAAGTATAAGCAGTGTCTTTGCCATAAATTGCTTTTAGCTGCATGGGTCGCAGTGGCCTGGCAATATAAACTGCCCCTTATCAGTGGAAGGGGCAGTGATATAAGAAATGTTTAAATAAATAAATTAAAAAGCCCCACTGGGCCATCCAGCACAGACTGGCAATTGAAGATGGGAAAGGCTTATCATTTTGACAAGATTACCTATAGTTTACAGGGTAAGGAGTGGAAATGGAGGAAAATATGGGCCCCTTACATTGCGCTAGTACAGGGAGTTAAGGAAGAAGTAGAGGGGTAGAAGGGGGGTGTATAAGGAGGAATGAATGAGATGGTTGTCTGGTCCTTTTTGTTGAGTAGGCTGATAGACTGGTGGGTGCAGCATGCAGCTGGGGGGGAGGGGGCGAGGCATGCTGGGGAATGTTGCTGTTAAGTTTGGCCTGGTTACAGTATATGTATGTTTAATGGATAAGTTGGGAATGCTAACTAGGTTGCTGAGTGTATAGTGGGCTTCCTGGTTTTAACAGGGGGGGGGGGCCCGGTGGGCGCAAACCAGTGAACATAATGGATGTCAGAGAATGTGTTGGAGCAGAGACCCCTATGCAGCTGCATTTGCAGCATATAGACTATACAATATTTCAGTATATGGGGAAATGTGGCCAGACAGTTGGTGGTGTGGGGGGGGGGATATGGGACCTGATAGAGGTTTGTTTTTTGTTATGTCATTATACTACTTTTTAATAATTTTTTTAAAAAATTGCTTTTAACATGCATTAATATGAGTTATTGGTAAACAGACTTCATTTACAGTTGAGCTTGCAAGATTGTGCCTTAAAATATTAATGCCTTTTTGTAAATCCAGCCTTTAGATTATAAACACTCTGGCAAGGAAATACATGTGGTATTTAATTTGTCACCTTGAGCTGCCAATGAAAAGTTGTGAGCTTAAAAAAAAAGTCTTAAAGATTTTTAAAGCAGTTTTTATTTGAGAAAGCAAGAGTTTTGGCATTATTGGTGAAAACATGGGGAGGGACGCTGGGTTACGGGGAATTGTGTGGGTTGTATGTTCGTGGGTTTTATGTTACCTTCTAGCTGATTCCTAATTTGTAAAGGCAAGTGATTGAGAGAGATTAAGTTACCTTGAATGGACTTAAGATTTTGAAGTGGGTGTCATATAAGTGTTAGATTACATTTAAAAACGTGTGGTCAGTGGCATTATTTCAAATTAGGGGTCCCTAAGCAATAATCTTGGAAAGAGCCCCCAGCCCAGGCGGGTCACCTTCAGAAAAACTGTGGAGGGGCAGCTGCAAGTTGGGATCTGTCCTCTTCCTTGGGTTCCCCTGTATGGCAGCAGCTGCTTGGACAAAATTTATGCCACTGCCTGCCCTATATTATATGGTGCTGGGCAAGTCCTACCACCAGTCTGTTTTGAAAAGGGTTAGAGAAGGTGCTTTTGATGTACAGACTCGGGTAGTTTGTTCCAGGCTTAAGGAGCAGCAAGGTGAAAGGAGCGAAGTCTGGAGTTAGCAATAGAAGAGAAGGGCACAGCTAGAAGCGATTTGCCAGAAAAACAGAGTTCCCAAGGAGGAGTTTAGGAAGAGATAAGAGGGAATTTAGTGAGGAGCTGCAGAGTGAATGCACTTATAGGTCAGTAGGAGACGTTTGAACTGGATGTGGAAACAGGGAGCCAATGAAATGACTTGAGAAGAGGGGTAATATGAGCATGATGAGGCTTGCGGAAGATTAACCATGCAGCAGAGTGTTGAACAGATTGAAGGGGAGAGAGATGATTCAGCGGGAGACCAGCAAGGAGTAGATTACAATAGTCAAGACAGGAGGTGATTAAGGAGTGGATAAGTGTCTTAGTAGTGTGTTCAGAAAGGAATGGGCAGGTCTTGGTGTGTGTGGAGAAGGAGAGAGAGGAGTCAAGATGACCCCAAGATTGCGAGCTGAGGAAACAGGAATAGAAATTTATCTACAGAGACTGAGAAAGGAGGAAGAGGAGAGGAGGTTTTAGATAGAGGAAGCTCAGTTTTGGCTATGTTCAATTTCAAGCGGCGGTGAGACATCCAAGCAGCAATGTCAGAAAGGCAGGCAGAGATTTGGGTCTGGATTGCCGGAGAGATTTTAGGCGTAGAGAGGTAGATCTGGGGGGAGTCAGCATAAAGATGGTATCGAAAGCCAGGACACTTTTGTAAATTGTAGAATGTAGGCAGGGTTGTGTACATACTGTCTAAAACAAATCAACATAATATTGCTACTACTATTAATCATTTTATATAGCGCTTACAAGACATACGCGGTGCTGTACAGACACACATAAAGACTGTCCTGGCTCATCAGAGCTTACAATCTAATCAAGACAAGTACAGTAAATGAGAGCAAGAGTACAGTAGGGAAGGGTAATGCAATAGAAGGCGAACAAAGGATTAAGATCCAAAAGCAGCCAGAAAGAGGTGAGCCTTTCGTATGGATTTGAAAAGGGGAAGAGATGAAACCTGACATAAAAATACGGGTAGTCTGTTCCAGGCATAAGGAGCAGCAAGGAAAAGAATTGAAGTCTGTAATTGGCTGTTTAAGAGAAGGGCATAAAGAGAAGCAAGCCAGAGGAAGAGCGGAGTTCACGAGGAGGGGTGTAGGGAAAGAGAAGAGGAAAGGTAGTGAGGAGCAATAGAATGAATGCACTTACAGATCAGAAGGAGAAGTTTTGCATTGGATATGAAAGGAGTCCAATTAAGTGATTTGAGAAGAGGGGTTATATGAGTATATTGGGGCTGGCGGAAGATTAGCAGCATTTTGAACAGATTGAAGGTGAGAAAGATGACTCGGAGGGAGACCAACAAGGAGGAGATTGCAATAGTCAAGGTGAGGTGAACTAAAGAGTGGATAAGTGTTTTGGTAGTATGTTCAGAAAAGAAGGGGCAAATTTTGTTAATGTTGTTGAGAAAGCAAAAACCTGCCGTTTCTATCTGTTGGGATATATGTGGAGAAGGAGGAGTCGGCGATGACTCCAAAATTACAGGCTGAGGAAACAGGAAGCAGAAGAGTGTTATCAACAGAGAGAGAGAGAAGGAGGGCAGAGGGTTTAGGGGGAAAAATAAGTTTTGGTTTTGTGAGACATCCAGGCAGTGATAATAGGCAGGCAGATATACGGGCTTGGAGTGTAAGAGAAATATCATCAGGTGTAGATGGATCTGAGAGTCATCAGCATGAAAATGATATTGAAAGCCATGGGAGAAGATGAGAACCAAGGGACGGGGGATAGAGAGAGAAAAGGAGAGGGCCTAGAAAGAAAGAGAGCAGTAGAGGAGGAACCACCAGAACAGACGCTGAAGGAGCAATGGGAGAAATAAGAGAACAATGACAGTACAGAGCCCCTAAAACCAAGTGAGGACAATGTATCAAGGAGAAGGTGGTGGTCAACAGTGTCAAAAGCAGCAGAAAGGTCAAGAAGAATGAGGACTGAGTAAAAGTCTTCAGATTTAATATGAAAACAATACTACCATATACACATCACACAAACAATAATATCTACATGGAATAAAAGCATTTTACAAAATCAACCCATCAAAATATATGTTTTGATTTACCTCATGTTTTTGTAGCTCAGGGACAACAGGTATTGCCCTATCTCCAGACAGCTTACAATCTCAGCTTGTACCTGAGGCAATAGAGGGTTAAGTGACGTGCCCACGATCATAAGGGAGTGGCAGTGGAATTTGAACCCTGGCTTCCCTGGTTCTTAGCCCACCTAAATGTCTTCTACTGTATTGCTTTGCTTTTTTTTTTTTTTTTTTTTCTTTTTTCTTTCAGGGACAATGTCTCCAAATAGGTTGATTTTTATATACCATGACTGCAATTAACTTCACTCCTATGCCAGGATATGTTGGAGATTCTCTGCCAGTCTTTTACTCCCATTAGGTGCTTTGGGTGGGTACACTTTTTTATGCTTTTGGGAATCAAAAAATTTAGTATATAAAGTGTAACGCCCTCTGCTGTTGGTGGGGTGGGACTAGCATGTCCCTTGGCAGTTACTGCACTACATACCTCATCATGCTAAAACTTCAAGTACAGTTAATGCTACACATGAAGATGGCATTAACTGCACCCTGCGCTATCTGCAACATTGGCAATTAGTGCATGTTTAAGTACTCCCATACTAACTGCAATGTTCAGTCAGCATCCAGTCCATGCACAGGTCGTACGGACGGCGGAGTGGCTATTATCCTCCGTGCTTCTATCTCTTTCTCTCACATTTCATCTCCTGCTCTACATTATCCTGAAGCCCTACTCATTCACCTTCATACTTCCTCTCCCCTGCATATTCTTGTATACTCCCCTCCTGGGCTACGCTCTGATCTCTGGGATTCCCTCCTCCTATCAATTTCTCACTTATCACTGCTTTTTCCCCAATTAATTATTGCAGGAGATTTTAACCTGCACTTGGACTCTCCTTCCTCCCCTAGGGATTTCTCTTTTATCTCACTTATGCAGGATATGTCTTTTTTTATCAACACGTCCTTTTTCCCGCTCACTCTGTGGGTCACACTTTGGATCTCATTCTCTCTCCAGTCTCTTTCCCCTTCCACATATAGTCTTTTCAGGCCACCCCTCTCCCCTGGACTGATCACTACTGCCTAACCTTTCAACTGCTCACCCTCTTCATCTGCATCCACCTCAGCTCCTCAGGCTCCCTTCTCACCTTCTTCCCCCCCCATTCAGCGGCTCTCCCGCCGTATCACTCCCCCCTTACTCTCCAGAACTTCCCATCTGCACCCATCTGCACCAGATCTCCTATCTTCAAACTTTTCTTCCCTTTCTCTAAACTCACAAGCCTCCACCTGGTCCTTTTTGTCTCTCTACTGCTCTTGATCATCTGGCACCCCTCCAGCCGCACGCCATATCCTGTCGCCCCTCTCAGCCGTGGTTCCATGATGGTCTTCGCCTTCTTTGAACTCAACTTTGACACACACAGCGCCTCTGGTGGAAATCACCTTCTTCATCTACCCTGTCCAACTTTAAGACCAATCATGCCCACTACCGATCACAAGGCCAAGCAATCTTACTTCTCTACTGCTATTTCCTCTGCACCTAATCAGACTCGTCACTTGTACACAGTCCTTAGGTCCCTCACGTCCCTACAGTTCAGCTCGACCTCCGCTCCACCTCCATCATTTCCTCCCCCCTTTTCAACTTGCAGTCTTCTTTAGCAACAAGATTCTGGACCTAAAGAAAACTCTGCCTCACTGTCCTCCACCCATTTCCTCTCCTCCTGTTTTCCCCTCCCCCTCCTACGTCTCAGCTCTCCCATACCTGGACATCTTTTCATTCTATTTCCACCTCGGAACTCATGGGACTAATATCTTCTTCTAATAAAACCTTTTGCCCACTCGATCCTATCCCTTCCTCTTGGTTACCCCCTCCCTTGCTCTCATCCCCCATATCCTCACCATGATTAACACTAGTCTCTCCACAGGTGTTTTCCCCCACCCCTGGAAGCACGCCCTTATCCGCCCTATCCTGAAGAAGCCCTCACTTGATCCCCAGATTCCTGCTCACTATCGCCCAGTTTCCAATCTTTCCTTCCTCTCTAAGATACTCGAGAAAACTGTCTTTGCACAACTGTCACAGCACCTTGATTCTACCCATTTTCTCCATCCCCGTCAGTCAAGCTTCCGACAAGGTCACAGTGTGGAAACTGTCCTCTTGAGCTTCCTTAACGAACTCCATGTAGCTCACGACCACGGTGACCTCTTGGTGGCGGTATCCCTAGATCTCTCAGCGGCATTTGACTTAGTTGATCACTCTCTTCTTCTTGTTTAAGTGAAGCTGTCTCCGTAGCACAGTTTATCATTGGTTCCACTCTTTTCTATCCTCCCGCTCCTGCACAGTGGTTTCATCTTCTGTCCCACCAACTCCCTCCGATTCCTTTCCGCTGCCCTGTGGTGTCCCCCAGGGATCTGTCTTGGCACCTCTTCTTCTTTTCAGCATATTCCTGGCACCACTGGTGCTTCTCGTTCAGCAGTCTGGTATTTCCGCTTTTTACTACGCCGATGATCTGCTCCTTCATCATACTTCCCCCCCCCCCCCCCCTTCATCCTGATCTTGCCCCACTCAACTCCTGTCTCTCGGCTGTTGCAAACTGACTCACTTTTAATTGTCTGTACTTAAACCTAACGAAAACATTAGCCATCTGGTTCACTCATGGTAGCCCTCCCCCTTTGATCATCCCCCCTCCTCAGACTCACCTGTTCCTCTTGTTTCAAGCTTCCGCTATCTAGGTGTAATTTTCGACTCTGACCTTTTTCTTTTCGTGCTCACATCTCCCACATCAGAAAAACTTCCTTTTTCTTTCTTCGCCAGATATGGTCTATTTGTCCTTTTCTTACCCCTGAAGCTCTCACCACCCTTCTTCTTTCCTTAGTCATGTCACTCGTCGATTTCTGCAACTCGGTCCTCGCTGGGCTTCCTCTTTCCCAACTTCATCGCCTCCAATGTATTCAAAACACTGCCGCACGCCTTATTTTTCACTCTTCACTCCGCGATCATGTCCCCCCTCTCTTTCTTCTATACTGGCTCCCCCTGCATTTTCGCATATATGACAAAGTCCTCACGCTGGTTCACCAAGTTCTCTACAACCGCACCCCCCAATATCTGGCAGATCTACTTCAATTCCATACGCCCACTCGCTCACTCTATATTAACCGCCTTCATCTCCCCTCCCCATCATGTGCCCACTTACAATCTACACGCTCCTCTGCTTTCTTTTTTGTTGGCCCTGCTTATTGGAACTCCCTACTCCTTTCCCTCAGACTTGAACAACATTATCCCACCTTCAAAAGAGATCTAAAAACGCACCTTTTCTCCACTGCTTTTGACCTCCCCTCCCCTTTTGTATGAAGCTCCCCTTTTCCCCCATTCTTTCACTCCTCTCTCTCTCTCTCTCTCTCTCTCTCTCTCTCTCTCTCTCTCTCCTTTAGTCCTGAATATTTAAATGTCTTGAGTGCTTTCCTGTCATACTTTGTAACTTCCTTTCCTCTTCCGGCCATTGGCCTCTCCTGTACATTGATTTTGTAAACCGCCGTGTTCTAATTGGAATGGTGGTATACCAAACTAATAATCATAAACATGCCCCAGCACATGCAAAGCAGTTAGCATGGGATATGTGGTAGCAGTTACCTGGTCCTGTGCTGCTTTACTTAACTATTAAAATGCTTTAATAAAAGTGCCCCTATGCGAAGCATTTCTCAGTAGAATAAAAACAAATTGTGCTCATTTCTCATTCTGACTTTGAACAAGCACTATCCTCGTTCTCACTCAACTACTATCACTACAGCTATACAATGTCTTCACAGCCTTTCCTTGTTTTCACCCCCCCCCCCCCAACAAGTCAGCATGTCGCATCAGCAGAGAATGTCTTCGTTAACTTTGTAAAGCATTTCTCTACAGGGAGTTCTGAAGTCAGGAATATGCATCCACAGTGTGTCTGGCAATTGGAATTTGTCTTAGCTACCAGCAAGTGCTCTGCTTGCACCAACAGTGGGTAAGCTTCCATCTCCCGGCACTGTTACATATTTTAGTCAGGAAGCACTCTCAGCACTGCGCACAGGCAAGAGGTGATCTGAGACTGAATGCTCACGCCAGACCAACTACTGACTGTCTGCAGTGGAAGGCGGGTTCTCTGTCCACCTCAAGCCATCTTCATCCCCACACAGTATCTTCAATCTGAAAGCAGGTCATTAACATAGGAGAGAGGCGAGAGAAATACAGCACATTAAACTCCATTATAAAAATGCTTACATATTACTGTAAGAGTGGAAATGCTTGATTCATTATTAATGTCCTGGAAGATCTGGCGATCAGAAAAGTGTTTGAATATGTATGTATTCATTTTATTTTTCTGTTTCATTTTATTACTTAGAAGAGAACCATCTTACAATTTCTATGTGGCTCACAACAGAACATACATAGTTACAGCACATACAAAACCAGTAACAATATAAAACAAAACTAAAACTTTAATAAAAAAGTATCACTGTAGAATACCAATATCAGTTTCCAGAATGCAAGTTAATCTGATTCCTCTTACAGACGCATAGGGAGGCCACTCCAAAACTTTGGGCTGGCTATTGAGAGAAACTGCTTTGTCATTTGCTTCAATAGTCTTAACTGGGGAATACTTGGTAGGCTTTACTCATTTCAACACAAATGCCTATCTGATATATATGGGCTGCAAAAATAGCAACCACATGTAAATGCTTACTGTCAGATATATGTAGCATCCTAAAAAACCCAAAGCATATTGAATTGGATGTGACACTTAACTGGAAGCCAATGCATTTGTACCAGTACTGGGGAGATACTATATGATGATGTCACTCCCCGATCAGCTGTCATTCTTGCAGCGGAATTCTGTGCCATTTGTGCTGCTCCTTATATATCATGTTACAGTATAAAGCCAAGCAGTGCAGTGAGTATGACGTACCTTCCACCTCTTTACATTTGAATGGAATCTGCTCCAGAAACCAGCCCGTGGTACCTTCAATAGTTTTCTGAAGTTGTCATAATTGTGGGGAAAAAAAAAAACCTAGCCTCCGTTCCAACTAGTTACTGAATTTGTATTTACTGTATCCAGATAGGGAAATAACATATTGGCACATGTCAGACTAGGAAAAAAACCACCTTAAACCTTTACACAACCATCACAGAAAAAGTCATATTGCTAATTCTTGACATATCATCCTCCTTTGTGTCATAGAGATCTTGCGTCTTTGCTGGCTGTACCCCTGTGAGAGGTGACGAGAGAGCTTTGGACAGACACGATATTCCCGATGGCGTCATTGCTTCCTGCTCAACGGGAGTGATCGTGTCATTCCAGGGCAGGTTCTCTCCAACTAGCTTCTCGGCAAGCAGTGTAGTAATCGGTGCTGTCCTTTGTCGATAATATCATAAGAAGCAAACACATGGAGCAGAGTAATGTGACAGGGGTACAAAGAGAAGCATCCTGCAGTTCCTCTAAGCTGCCTGTCCCAGTATTCCAAGATAAGAACACGTACAACAGTTTGCTGTATACACACATCCAGTTTCTCCAAGAAAAGAGAGCATGGCGAGCATGTTTTTGCTTCTTGAATGGAAGCCCTTTAAAGCTTTATGACAGACCTAGAGTAGGCACTATATTTTATAGGCTCATCTTTTAGAGTTTTGTATGAGCACTGGATAAAGAGGGAATTTTGATTTTAGTTTTGCATAATTGGGATGGATGGATGTCACTTTTCCTTCTTGTACCAGAGCAGTTTCACATATGGCAGAGCTTGTTTCCAGTAAAAAATAATATAGCTGTCCTAGTATCTGTTCATGCAGGGTCTCCCTTCTGCATGACGGGTCAGCTCTGCCTACAGTTAAATACAATTGTGGAATTGGGCAGATCTACTATGGCAAAATAATCTGTCCAAACAGGACTAAGAGGAGACCTACCACACTTTTAACTAGGGCAGAAAAGACCACAATTTTGTATGGGTGGTTCACTAAGCACCTACAGCTCCTTTCACTCTCTTTCCTAGCCACCTCTGCCTTTCCAAACCACAGAACAAGCTTTCATATGTGAAATCCAATCTTGCCCATTGCTGTGGGGGAGTGGGAGGAAAGATGTCTTATGCTACCCAGAGCAGTAGGTATACATTCCTACTGGAACCAGTAGCAGGCTGCTGCAGACGTTTTGGTTTCCTCCAGGAAATGTGGAGGTGTCTTTTAAGCAGCACATCTGGGAACTTCCATTAAGAAATGCAGAAAAGGAAGGGGAGACATTCTTGTGTTTCCTAAACTTTTGGAATGTATATAATAGTAAAGCAGAACTGAAAATTGGAGTGAAGAGTTTGGCCTAAAGAAGGGATGTCTAAGTCTTTTAATGTTGGGCTGCTCTGAAAAATAAAATAGCTGAAGAGGAGAAGGGAGGATCTCCCCCTTTTATAGTTTATGGCTGATTGGATGGGAAGAATCTGACAGGGCCAGTGGTTCTCATCTGACACAAAGAGCCATATGGAAATCTGACACGTGCTTTTGCTACTGCTGTTGTGATAGTGACTATGGTATCAGCCACCCAGCCCATCTGATATCCCTGTCTGAGCCACTGCACCACCTCCCCTCACTCTGCTTGGGGCTGCAGTAAAAGCTTTAGTCCTTAGTGATATCTTGAGCCCCGCTCCTGTACTTTACAAATTTGCCACATTCAGTGACCCCAGGCAGCCTTTTCCACTCCTTCAATTGTCCCTCTGGCAGGCTGAAACAATGAAGGAACACGTGGCATCTGTAGGGTGGACAGGAGTGTGCCTCATGAGTCTTGGGTTTGACACCCCTGGTCTAAGGAGCTCATTTCTTATAGGTTGGTGTCAATTTTGCTCCAGTGCAAAAACTCTGCCCCCACCACACAAGCCTCTAAATAAATAAATAGGTTTTGGACAGCTTAAAGTTCCTACAAAGTGCTTTAACGGCCGTGGAGAATGATTTTTCTAAATCTGACTTTCTTTTTACTACCAGAATTAAATAAGGAGACTTTTAACTTGAAATTCAGGATAGCTTGGAAATTTGATTCCAGGGTAGGTGAGTGAATAGATTCATGTGCATTGGGCAGGTGCAGATGAAAGGCATGCATTTTGAGGTGCGATACAGACTGCTGAATGATATGATTATAGTGCAAGTAAAAGCTTTAATGTAATTATAGGGAAGAGGTTTGGTGTGATTCAGGTGACCCTTGGGAAAAGTGATTTAGACGCAGGTGTGAGCGATGCCCTAGAGAAGCAGAGATATGCTGAATTAGGGGGTAACAAATGAATGTTCCAATCAATAATATCAGCAGCACGACTAAAGAGGCAGCTGTATTCCAAAGGATTCAAGGCTTTTCCTGAATCTTGGAACCCTTTTGTAAGCGAACAGTGCATTTGTCTTGTCTGGAGAGGCAGGGCTAGTACTGGAATTCTTCCATCTTGGCTATGTAGCCTCAAGAATCGGTGCAAGTCCTTGCTGAATCTGCAGCTCTTCTGACCTGGAGTGGATGACTGTGCAGGAGAACAGTTAACAGAATCCAAGGGCAGCTGTGATGTTCTGAAAACAGCTGCTTTTGGGATTCCGTTGTCCGCTCTTGTGCTTTTCTGTGTCTTGGAGGAAACTCTGTGCAGGATAGGAAAGGGAGACCTGGGATTTGCATCTTTTTGTTCTGAAGGGTGTTTGAGGTTTCACTGACAGAATGATCGAAGCTTTGAGGGAAACAGGAGCAATTTATCCAGATTACACATGATAGGTTCCTTGTGACTCCCCAACCAAACATAGTGCCGTTGTTGGAGTGGAGGAGTAGTTTAATGGTTACAGCAGTGGGCTGAGAACCAGGGAAGCCAGGTTGTTTTTGGGTAAGTCACTTGACCCTCTGTTGCCTCAGATACAAATTTATGGGTTGATTCAGGCATGAGTTTCTTTAACAGCCAGCCATTGCTGGCAGAATATACTAGATATTCAGAGGCAGTATCTGGCTAGTGGTTGCTGCTGAATATCTGGTATTTGCAGTTTGGCTAGCCAATCCTCATAGATTTAGGATTATGTTTTACCAGGCCTATTTTTTTTTTTTTTTTTTTTTTTTAATGCAGTTTTTATACTTATCTAGATTGTGGTGTTGAAACTTGCCACTATTTGGATAAGTGCCAGCTCCACCCTAGCTCCATGCATGTACTGCCCTGGCACTATCTGAATAGTACTGCTGAATATTTTCCTTACTGGAGTTTATCCGGTTATAGGATTGCCAACTGGCTCCAGATGTGCCTGACAAGCTTGATCCAGTCCTGGGTTTACCCCTTTGCATGTAGGGACATGTAGTCTTGCTTTTCTTATGGAGTGCAATGGAAAAATCAGAACTACATGTTCCTGCATGCAGTGGGGTAAACCTAGGATTGAATCGAGCATGTTGGGCGCATCTGGAGCTAGTTGGCAACCCTATCCCGTTAGCAGGTTCTGCTAACCAGATAAACCCTTTTGAATATCGGCCTCTTATACTATAAGCCCTCTGGACAGGAAAATACTTTCTGTAACCGAAGGTACTGCAAAAGCCATGAACTAAATCCAAATCTCATAGCTCTTCCAAAGTTGCAAATGGTGGCAGAGCGAGAATAGGCCTTTGTGGCAAAAAGCTGTGTGTTCTTCCAGGCTTTGAGCGAGGAGGCAGTCGGAGCTTGCTTCTTGCACCTACTGGTTAGAGAAGCATATTGCATGCCAGGGTTCAAATCCAACTTTTCCCACTGACACTCTCTTTATGCTTTTGAAAAGCCACTTCACTCTCATTGCTTCTGGTACAACTTGGAGCAAAGTCCTCCTGGGCAGGGAATTACATTCAGCCTCACAAGTTAACTCGCCTTCAGCTTGGATTTGGAAAAGACAAGTAAAACATTCAAACAGGTAGTAGCATGGGTGGTACATTAGCCCCTAGAATGTATGGCAAACTTGAGGAATACTCACCTGTACTGCTGAAACTGAAGTGTCCAGGGCAAGCACTGGCGTCAGCTGTGAAAGTAGGCATGCTAAACAAAAACAGTTATTTTCATTGCTAAGGGATTCTAATATTCAGAAAGTGCTGAACTGACTGCTTTGAAAGATGGCGCCTTCCATGTGCTGTGGGTTTTGACTGTCAAGTTCTCCTTATGCTACCCTGACAATAAGAGAGTTAGCAGTGCGTTCATATCTTGGAATGCCTGTTCATGACACTAACCCCTTTCCAAACTGTCCATAGCATGCAACTCACTCTCGACAGAAGATGAAACCTACCAAGATGGTGTAAAAATCCTGGCTGTGGCTCATACAGGCCAGAAGGTTATCCGCTTATCCCAGGGAATGGTGGAAAGCGTAGTTTATAAGAAACCTCCAATCTCAGCTCCCTTCAGTAGGAATCTTTGGAGGGGGAATAGTGTGGAAGCGCTGCTTATGGAAAAGCACATCTAGATGTCCTTGTGTGAGCCACTCCTGGCTAGACTGTAGAGAGAAGTGAAGGCGCTCCACTCTGCTCTGAAACTTGATGTAGGAATACTGCAGTTACTGGAGGGGGAAGGGATGGAAAAATAGCATATAATCTTGCCAAACTGGCAGATCTCCCAGCAGGATTCAGCACTGTTAAACCTGCAGAAACACCTGTTTGAGCCAAGGAAGGAATGAACCATTTCAATCCACCCAGAACAATGCAAAGTTTGAGAACAAAGCAATTGCCTGTAAAATTTTTTAAAGAAACAGCAGACAATTTAACCTTTGTGTGGATCCACCTGCCCAGTCTCAGCACTTCCCATAGGAGAGCAGCGAAGCAATATTAAAACACTAGACAAAAGAGCCAGAAAATTAAAGACGTTCCAACACCTGTAAGAGGCAATGAGCAAAAACACATGTTTAATCCAAAATTAGTCACTGCTTGCTCCCTCATCTGAGGAATTGATTCACTAGAGATCTGTCCATGTAAGAGAAAGTTTGGGCTCAACTAGATCTAACCATTGAGGCTATGAAGCAGAGACATGCAGTGGTTTATTTGCAATGGCTTCTGCTGGGCTGGTTCCTCATTCCTTTCTTTTGAATGCAACAAGGTAGTGACTAGAACCATAGGGATGTCAGGGAACATAGGGTGAGGCAAAACAAAAGAAATGAACAATGCCCTTGTATAGGTGGCCGGTAAAATCTCATTGGGAATATCATATTCAGTTCTGTAGGTCAGTCCTTTTGAAAGCTTTATTAATAGAATGGAGAAAATCCAGAGAAGGAAAAGTCCTATGAGAAAAAATGTAACACTGTATGCCTCAAGAGGAAGGATAGAATAGAGGCATTCAAATACTGCAAAGATATCAATAACAGAGAAAGGGAACATTTTATCCAATGGCTAGCATGTTTTAGACTAGCACTTCCCACTCTTATCAAACACGACTCCATGATCCCACACAGTGACCAAAGCAAAATAGCTGATCTGTCTCCACTCTGACTTCCACTTCTCTTCCATTTCCCCCTAGTCAAAGGTTGCAATCAACACAGGTCCTGTGGGTCAGTATGTGCTAACAGACCCCAGCTCTAGCAAGAAACCCATGGAGGAGGAGGGAATATGGTGCCTTTTATTCCATGCTGACTGCAGGTTGAGGTGGAGGTGTAGAGGAAGAGAAAACCAGGAGCTGTCGGGTCGCCAGCATTGACTCGAAGGCACACATTTTAATTTTTATTTTAAAGGATTCCAGGGGTGATCCAGGAAACTGCAGACTGGTGAGCCTGATGTCTGTACCAGGCAAAATGGTAGAAACCATTTCTTGGTGAAATTAAAGTCCTGGGATAGAAGGCAGTGTGCTATTGTGGATCAGGTACTGGTTGAAAGATATAAAGCAGAGGGTAAGGCTAAATGGCCAATTTTCTTCATGCAGAAAGGTGAATAGTGGAGTACCCCAGGGATCTGTGCTGGGCCTGCTGCTTTTTAACATTTCATAAATGAGCTAGAAATGGGAATAATGAGTGAGGTGATCAAATTTGCAGGTGACATGCAGTTTTTCACAATCCTCTTGCGTTTTAACAACTCTGAATAATTTTAAGAGAACCTCTATAAATTGGAAGACTGGACATCCAAATAGCAGATGAAATTTAATGTTGACAAGTGCAAAGTTATGCACCTAGGAAAGAACAACCTAAATTAGGGTTACATAATGCAAGGTTCCATATTAGGGACCACCACCTAGGAAAAGGATTTAGGCGTCATCGTGGATAATATATTGAAACCCTCTGCCCAGTGTGCAGCGGTGGGCAAGAGAGCAAATAGAATGCTGGGAATAATAAGGAAAGGAATGGGGAATAAAAGGATATTATTATGCCTCTATATTGTTCAATGGTGTAACTACACCTGGAATATTGTGTGCAATTCTGGTTGCCATATCTTAAAAAGGATATAACAGAATTAGAAAAGGTACAGAGAAGAGTCTCCAAAATGGTATAGGGGATGGAAGGATATCCCTGTGAGAAAAGGCTTAAAAGGTTAGGGATCTTCAACTTGGAAAAGAGATGGCTGCGGGGAGAAGAACATAAGAAATGCCGGGAGACCACGTGATGCGGTGAGGGCAGCAGACGGACACTGCTTGCGCTCCGGTCCCCTCCAGCCCAAACCTTTGTATTTAATGCCTCTCTGAGAGCCGAAACTGGGCTAAAAACCTTGTTTACCGGGTCATAAAACCAATATCTGGCAGAAGCTGTCTTGGGAGCCCGCTGCAGGGATGGCAGCAGCAGTAAAAACTGCTCAGAGGGAGAAGGATCGTGGAACACCGGCACCTAAAATGGCTGACTACAGCCATGCCGAAATTGCCGATGTCTCAGGCCTTCCTAGAGGAGGTTTCTACAGCCGTGGCGGAGGCACTGTCCACGCAATTTACAGCTCTGCATGAAAAAATGGACACCCTACAAGCTTTGGTAGGTGCTCTGGGGAGTAGGCTTCAAGAAGTGGAAGATCGTATTGGCAGGGCTGAGGATAGCCTGGAATCACTAACTAAGGGCCTACAGACTATGAAAGCCCAACTACAGGTGCATTAAATAAAACTGGATGACTTAGAGAACCGCTCACGGTGCAATAATTGAGAGTGATGGGCATTTCAAATTCGATTGCGGATAAGGAGTTAAAGCACTATTTGGAATCGCTGCTTCCCCAGCTGTTTGAGGGTATTGAAGATCATGGCAAGCTGCTTATCGAGAGAGTACACCGCGTGGGAGGCAAGCAAACGCGGGACATGCGGCCGAGAGTGGTCCTTGTAAAATTCTTACATTATCCTCAGAAAGAGGCAATACTGCAAGGCGAAAGGATGAAATAATGCATGAAAATATGAAACTTCGCTTTGCTCAGGATTACTCTGCGGTGTTAAGCCAGCAACGGAGAGCTTACGCCCCCCCTGTGCCAAAAACTGATTAACCTAAACATTAAATTCTCAGTGCAGTATCCTGCTAAGTTACACGTGTACCGGGAGGGCGCCCACCGCTCCTTTGACTCGGCGGCTGATGCGGGCCCATATATCGAGGGCCATATGAGGGAAGAGCGGCACTCCCCGGCCAGCACATGAGAAGCCGTGCAATCTCTGATTTTTTTCATCCTTTACATGCTGGGAGGTGTGCATCTTACTGGAAGCGCTGGTGGGGGCTTTCTGTCGTCTTGGATCTTCTGGGAGTCATCCTGGACCAAGGGGCCTCCCCCCTTGGGGGCTTTTGGAGTGGCGAAGTGTCGTGTGACATGCCTGGGGAGGTCGGGGACGATGTGAACTCCCTTTGTCGGAGTCCCCCATTTTCTTCCCTGAACTTCACACAACGGATAAGTGCTGTGATCCATGGGGCCGGTGAAAGGAAGGGACCCAGGAGAGGACATTTTCTCGCCCTGCTTGTGCATAATGTCTTTGAATTGTTTTGTGTTATAAAATGTTGCTTTAATCATCTTGTAGGGTAACCTAGGGGGACAGTTGTAGGGATCCCCCGGTTGGGGGAACAGAGCAGGGGTGGGCTTTTGGTATGGGTGGGTTCTCCCCCCTACTTTCTTGGTTTGGGGCTAGACCAATTGTTTAGTCAAGTACAGTTTGGCCATGTGGGGGATGGCGCTGCCTCATGACGATGTCGGGGGGTATAGATGCCCCGGCCATAATTCCTGGCAGGTCTGCTGCATCTTGATTGTTCAGTATAAAGGATCACTCACTATTTCCCATATGTAATATCAAAACATGTTCTTGACGGTGGAAATCAACCAGAAAATACTATATTTGTCGGATCGTCTGTCGTGAAGGTGTAATAACACTCTCGAATGACAGACCCTCCTTTTATTCAACTTTTATTTAAGAAGGTCAGTACGACCTAAATATGCTGGAGGCTATAACTAGCCCATAAGGACCAGCCCCTGCATAAACTATATGCTAGCTTGCATAATGTGAAATCGTTCATATTCAGAAACAAATCTGTATTCAGCAATCGTTCAAAGCATAGAAGCGGTAACACTTAGCTGAGCTCTAAATTGTATCCAGTGAGCTAATGACTGCCAATCCGAAGACTCCAGTAGACCTTATAGCTGGTGAAATTTCACGGATTCTCCTGAACGGAGTATCCTAAAGCTGGTCAGTCTCTTCCAGTGGCTCCAAAAACCCACAGATAAGCCCGCCAACCAATCTTCTGCGAACAAATCGGGCAAAGGTTGGGTTATCTTGCGACACAAACCGTTGTGTTTCAAGCCTGCAGTGATACTGGCTCTTTTTCAAGCAAAACCCTTCCAACTTCCTGTTCCGTTCAAACACTTGATGACATCATCACTGCGCATAGGAACTTAAGATGACGTCTGCAATGAAAAGCATGAAGCTCATTTAATTGACCACCACTCGATCTCTGCGTTCATGCCCAAGGGGGTGACTGTATGAAGGACAAAAATCCAGCTTTGTTCACGTTGATGCAATAAAGCACGACGGTCCCCCCCCTCTCTGAAGCGGGGGTACCATATCCAAAATCGTCCATCGAAGTTGTTCAAAGCTATGAGAATTAGACAAGCAATGGTGGACTATAGGAGCTGTCAACGTATTGGTATTAATACGCAATCTATGTTCTTGTAGGCGTTTATGGACCGGTCGTGTTGTCATGCCCACATAGAATAACTGGCAAGGACATATAATTAAATATACAACATGATCAGATGTACAATCAGTGATGTAACGTCGAGTGTAACGAATCCGGGTATGGGGATCTTCCCATTCTGTGCCCTCCAAAGTGATAGAGCACATATCACAAGTTCCACAAGCTTGATGACTCCCCAAAAGCTTCTCCTCTGCTTGAGTGTAAGTGGCATGAACCACTCGATCAGCAATATTGGCTCCTCTACGATAAGCCAACCGCAAGGGTTTCTGAAAACAGGGATGAGTAGATAGAATATGCCAATGAGAGTGCAAAATCCGTGAAACTTGCGCTGTGCAGGGCATATAGGGAAGTACTCCCACATAAGGTTGCATCTCTTCACAGGGTTGCGTACGTTCCTCCACTCGAGAGGAGGGATCATCCCACCATTCAGGGTGATTGTTAAGCGCCCGTTTGTTGGCTTGGTCTATTAAATTCTTAGGGTATCCCCGTGCCAATCGATCTTTCAAATTCTGAGAATGAATTTTATATTCTGTCCTAGTAGAGCACAATCGCCGAAGGCGAAGAAACTGACCTGTAGGGAGGGCCCGCCGGAGAGAACGAGGATGGAAACTCGTATATTGCAACAACGTATTGCGCTGGACCGGTTTACGATAGAGGGTAGATTGAAGCTTTCCCCCATCCTTATACAACAGCACATCCAGAAATTCGATTTGAGAAAGATGATATTTAGCTTCAAACTTGATATGGACGTGCAAGGTGTTAAGCCAGTGCAAAAAACATTGTAAACTCTCACCGGATCCGTTCCAGATAAAAAACACATCATCCAGAAAACGTTTCCACACTAAAACTGAACAAAACTGATCAGACGGATATAAATAAGTGTCCTCGAAGTATGACATGTAAAAGGCCGCCACCGATGGGGCCACCGTTGCACCCATGGCAATCCCAAAACACTGATAATTATTTTATGTATGACCAGACGTTTTATCATCATCTAATACCCAAGAAAGTAACTGTAACACAAAGCTCTTTGGAAGCCTGTCAGACGGGTGCCTGGGTGAGAATGTTCACAGTCTTGGCAAAGGCATATATCAATATGATTTGCAAGGGATTGTGGGAAATGCAGTCCATTCACACCAGACACAGCCGCTCACAATAATTAGTTGTGCTTGAGTGTAAAGCCAATAAGATATTTATTTATGGGGTTATTTCTCCCAACACAGATATGCTTGGTAGCACATAAAACAGGATACTTGCTTTCAGTGTTAAACTTAGAAAAACAAAATCAGGAAAACAACAGCTGAACTTGTCAGGCAATCAAAGCAAAAGAATAAAGACCAGGATGGTAACAGAATGGTCTTTTCTGTAGGCTCTAGCTAATATTTTCTTAGCAGAGCTTTAATCAACAAACAAAACCCACAAAGTAGGGAAAAACTGTTCTTTTCAGGTTAACTTCTTATATCTTCACACATAGACTCAGAAGTGATTCCCTCAGAGCTCGCAAGCAATTAGGTAAGGCTCAATTGCTAGCAGTTATCCAGCTGAAACCCCTTAGCTGGCTTACTTTCTACTGCTTGGCTCAAATCCTATTCAGGAGCTTTTCTGAGTAGATTAAAGAACAAGTTTGTATTTCTTTGTGATGGTTGTTGTACTCTGTAACAGTAAATTACCAAAGGAGTTTAGACAGAGCAGTCCATGTATTCACATCCTGTATCTACCACCTCTTCCCCTTCTTCAACAATCATGGGTTCAATATCATGGATTGGCACAGAGGAATTTCTCAATGGAGCACCCTCAGGAGAATACTTGTTTCCCTGCTGTCTTTCAAGGTTATAGCTAGGGCATAGATCAGTGTTCATACCTGAGCTTCCATTGCTGTTAGAGTTCCTCTCTAAATAGCATGGCCAGTATGTAGTCCAGTTCTTATGTCCAGCCTTCCAATCCAGATCCCTGGACACTGGATCTCTCTTCACATACCTTCTGGCACGGGTCCTAGGGTCCCTTCCAAGTGCAGCCTTCTCCTTCACAGGTACCGTCTGGAGATTCCTAGCTCTGCAGCACCACTCCTCTGGTTTTCCCCAGTCCAATGGTGTATGCCGGCCTTTTGAATGTCTCCCAGTATACGTACTGCTCTGGACTCCTTTAGACCTCCCAAATGCTTTTCTCTTCTTTCTTCCAAAGGGTTTCTTGCCCTCTCTGTCCGTCCGCTCTGGCTTCTGCTTCTGATGATCCTCCAGATGATGAAGACGTCCAAGCTGAGGATACCCAAGCTGATTCTGAGGATGTCCAAGATCAAGATCAAGATCAAGATGATGATTCTCTGTAGAATAAACTCTACCTTTATTCTGCTTAGATGAGTGCTCCACCCTAGCACAGCGCAGCTGTGCTGAATCAGGCCCTGCCCTTTGAGATGAGTGCTTGGGGATTACCTCATAGCCCTCCTGATTGAACACACGTTTCCCCACTTCAGCTCCTCTAATGGCTGTTGGAAACCTGGTGCATTCTGGGACTGGTAGTCTTTTATGGAAAAATTCTATTTTCTTATTTCTACCAGAACTGACAGGTTGCTTGTTCAGAGTCACTTCACCTTTACTATAGCTCCTTCCTGAGCTATGATAAGCTTCCTTATCACAAGCCGTGAGGGTAAAGTCAATGGGCCGCCAGAATCGAATGAGCCTCCTTCTGGTCTATATTCGTGTACAACGCTACCACATCCAGGGTGACTAAATAATGATGTGGCAAAACCGGGATGTCACGAATAGTAGACAAAAAATGATAAGAATCCCGAATATACGATCGAATACCCACCGTCAGTGGCTGAAAAAATCGATCGCAAAAAATAGTGGCTCCAATATGGATTCCCAACAGGAAACTATAGGGCGGCCAGGTGGATGTTCCAGGGATTTATGTATTTTAGGGACCATGTATAGAACCGGAACTTTGGGAAATTTAGGATTAAGAAAAGCATGCTCCTTTTTCGTGATCCAGTTTCTATGAAGCGCCATAGTGGTATACTCCTTAATAGACAATTGCAATTGAGGGCCCGGATCATGAGGTAAGATCTTATAATACTTCTCATCCCCCAAATGAGCTATAACCACCGCATGATAGGCAGCTTTGTCCTGTAACACGATTGCCCCTCCTTTATCTGCCCTTCTCACCACCAATTGAGAGTTGGAACCCAGTTCGTACAAAGCTTTATAAAGAGGAATGGGCATATTAGAGAAATATCGTTGAGGGGATTCGGCCAGATGATCCAGATCCCGTAACACTAGACGTTGAAAAGTTACTAAAGAGGCCTCCGTGCTAACTGGGGGGGTCCAAGTCAAAGCTGGGTAACAAATTGAGTCGTCTAAGGGTGATATCACAGTATCCTGAAAAAATAAAGTGGTATTCAACTTACGGAAAAACTTTTTTGAACCACTACTCGCATCTGAAAAGCATCATTTTTTGGGGACAGAACAAAAGACAACCCTAACTCTAGGACCTGTACCTGGTCCCTGGTTAAAGAGGTGCCGGACAAGTTAATGACAGCTGTTTGGTGGCCGAACGGGTCACCGGTCCGGACCACGACTCTCCCCTGGTTCGCTGAAACTGCCGGCGATAACGTGGCTGGCCTCGATGAAAATCCCGCGAGTGCCCCTGAAGACCACCACCCCGAGGTGTCATTCCCGTGTTCTCAACCGAAGAGTCCGAACTTCTATCTTCAGAAGAACGCGGGCATGAACGCGGAGATTGAGTGGTGGTCAATTTAAATGAGCTTCATGCTTTTCGTTGCAGATGTCATCTTAAGTTCCTATGCGCAGTGATGATGTCATCAAGTGTTTGAACGGAACAGGAAGTTGGAAGGGTTTTGCTTGAAAAAGAGCCAGTATCACTGCGGGCTTGAAACACAACGGTTTGTGTCGCAAGATAACCCAACCTTTGCCTGATTTGTTCGCAGAAGATTGGTTGGCGGGCTTATCTGTGGGTTTTTGGAGCCACTGGAAGACTGACCAGCTTTAGGATACTCCGTTCAGGAGAATCCGTGAAGTTTCACCAGCTAGAAGGTCTACTGGAGTCCTCGGATTGGCAGTCATTAGCTCACTGGATACAATTTAGAGCTCAGCTAAGTGTTACCGCTTCTATGCTTTGAACGATTGCTGAATACAGATTTGTTTCTGAATATGAACGATTTCACATTATGCAAGCTAGCATATAGTTTATGCAGGGGCTGGTCCTTATGGGCTAGTTATAGCCTCCAGCATATTTAGGTCGTACTGACCTTCTTAAATAAAAGTTGAATAAAAGGAGGGTCTGTCATTCGAGAGTGTTATTACACCCTCACGACACATGATCCGACAAAAATAGTATTTTCTGGTTGATTTCCACCGTCAAGAACATGTTTTGATATTACATATGGGAAATAGTGAGTGATCCTTTATATTGGGCATTGTTTCTGGTTCACTTCACAGAGGTTAGCTTTTGGTAGCATCTTGATTGTTGGCAGGCACATATTTTAAACTTATGCCAGCGCGGACTCCTGCAGTCCGGAAGAGGGGAATGGTGGGGCTGGGTCATTTTGCCTCCTAGTCTGGGGGGAGAGAGGGCCCACTGGGGTGAGCCATCTCAGTCCTTTACCTACCATACCTCAGGTTGTGCTGTTATGGTTCAAATTGTTTGCTGGGTGGGCCCGCGTCGGTGGGTTGTTATGTGCGAAATTATTTTACATTGTAGTGGTGGGGGCCCGAGTTGAGGCTCATTCCCGGTGTCATGGGCGCGGAGGAGACCGCACGCATTCACTGATTTCCGGGAGAGGAATCTACTCTGTCCCTTGGGAGGGAGAGTAGACGATAGAGAGACAGGGAGGGAGGGGAGGGTGGGGGTGGGGGGGTTTGGGGACAACATCATACCCATGACATGAAGCATTTATTCCTGTTGAGCTATTTACATGTAGATAGGGGGGAGCCTCAGGCTGGGGGGGCACCTTCCTGGTTTTTGGTAACTGTACTGATGCGAGAATGTGAGCATACTTAATGCCTCTACGGATAATTTCCTGGAATGTTTGCGGCCTGGGCAGCCTGATTAAACGCTTTAAGGTCTTACAGGCATTAGCCAGGCAAAAGGCGGACATAGCTATGCTTCAGGAAACCCACCAGACTACCGAAGAGCACCGTAAACTTTGCAGGGAGTGGGTGGGGCAGCTATGGGGTTCCCCAGCAGTCGGGGGAAAAAGGGGGGTAGTGCTTCTGATACATAAGCGAATTCGGTTGGAGGTTGTGCGGGAACTAGGGGATCCCTCGGGCAGATTTGTACTATTGCAGGGTGTCTTAGAGGGGAGGCCAGTTACTTTAGGTAATTTATATTGCCCCAATGTGTTGGATTTGAATTTTTATGTGAGTCTTCTAAAATAGAGACGCTGCCGGAGCTCCCACTGATCCTGGGGGGGGGACTTTAATGGAGTTATGGACGTGGATTTGGACACGTCTAAAGGTGAGGGCCACGAGATAGACTGCAGTCGGCCCGTGCTCTGGTGCGATTTTGTTCCCGGCTGGGGTTGGTGGACCCCTGGAGGTTGCTGCATCCAGCTGAGAGGGACTATACGCATCAATCTCGGGCGCATGGCTCTAGTGCGCATATAGATTATTTGCTGACTTCCACTGGTTTGTTTGCTAAAGTTCAGGATGCACAGATAGGGCCCCTGGAGATATCTGACCATGCACATATCTGGATAGAGCTCCACTGGAGCTGGAGGAGTGCCACTCGGACATCTCTTTGGCAGTTCCCACTCGAGCTTTATAATGATGCTCAGTTCCGTTCCTTTCTCCAGAAGAGATGGAGGGAGTTTGAGTTGGATCATAGTGGGCATCAGGGGGACCCTGAGTTGGTCTGGGGAACGGCGAAAGTAGTTCTACGGGGGGATATTATTGGATTCCTTGCTCGAAAGAGGAGATTAATTGCAAAACGTATTATTGACTTGGAAAAATTAGTTACGAAGCTGAGACGCCAATGGGCTCAAAACCCCACACAGGGACTTAAAAGGCGGGTGTGGGAGAGTCAAATGGAACTTAATGAACTTTTGCATCAGCGGGCTAAGAAGTCTGTGTTATAGTATCGTTACCAACTTTACCGTTATGGGGATAAACCCGGGAAATTACTGGCTCGGTGTTTGCGCGACCCTCGGAGCTCGAAGCTGGTGCCAGCGCTTTGGGACGATTTCGGGATCCTTCAGCGTGAGAGCCCGGAGATAGCACGCATATTTCGCTCTTTTTTTTTTTTTTTCAGCGACTTTATGAGGCTGAGTCCCCCTCTCCCCAATTGATGAAAGATTACGTGGGGGAATTAGACTTGCCTCAATTGTCGGAGGAGCAAAGGACGCAGTTAGATTTGCCGATAACAGTGGCGGAGTGCAAGCGGCTATTTCTAAGGCCAGTTGTTACAAATCCCCCGGGTCCGGGCTAGGTGCAGAATTCTATAAGATTCTGAATGAGTTGATTTCTCCAACCCTCGTAGCAGTACATAACCGGAGGGTGCAGCAAGGGTATTTTCGGTGGGGAGATAACCATGCCCATATTGTTCTCATTCCGAAACTGGCTAAAGACCCCTTACAGGCAGCCTCATAAGAACATAAGATATGCCATTCTGGGTCAGACCAAGGTCCATCAAGCCCAGTATTCTGTTTCCAACAGTGGCCAGTCTAGGTCATATGTACCTAGCAGTTTCCCCAAGGGACACAGGTTCCACAATGCTTGTATTGGTTCAAGCATTGATATCCTGGGTCCCTTCTTAATAATGGTTTATGGACCTTTCCTCCAGGAACTTGTCCAAACCTTTTTTAAACCCAGCTACACTAACAGCCTTTACTACATCCTCTGGTAACAAATTCCAGAGTTTGATTACACGTTGAGTGAAAAAATATTTTCTTTTATTAGTCTTAAATAGTTTACCCTGTAGCTTCATTGCATGTCCCCTAGTCTTTCTATATTCTCATAAGGTAAACAATCGATCTACGCTTACCCGTTCCACTCCGTTCATTAATTCATAGACTTCTATCATATCTCCCCTCAGCCGTCTCTTTTCCAGGTTAAAGAGCCCTAACCTTTTTAGCCTTTCTTCATAGGAGTATCCTTCCATCCCCTTTACCATTTTGGTGGCTCTTCTCTGAACCTTTTCTAAAATCGCTATATCCTTTTTAAGATACGGCGACCAGAATTGCACACAATATTCAAGGTGCGGTCTCACCATGGAACGATATAGAGGCATTATAATATCTTTTGTTTTATTTTCCATTCCTTTCCTTATCATACCTAGCATTCTATTTGCTCTCTTGGCTGCTGCTGCACACTGGGCCGAGGGTTTTAACATGGTATCCACAATGACGCTTAAATCTTTTTCCTGGGTGGTAGTTCCTAATGTGGAACCTTGCATCGTGTAACCATAGTTTGGGTTGTTCTTCCCTAGGTGCATAACTTTGCACTTGTCCACATTAAATTTCATCTGCCTTTTTGATGCCCAATCTTCTAATTTATCAAGATCCTCTTGCAATTTTCCACAATCCTCTTGGGTTTTAACAACTTTAAATAGTTTTGCGTCATCTGCAAATTTGATCACCTCACTCGTTATTCCACTTTCCAGGTCATTTATGAATATGTCAAAAAGCAGCGGACCCAGCACAGATCCCTGGGGTACACCACTATTCACCTTTCTCCATTGGGAAAATTGGCCATTTAGCCCTACCCTCTGCTTTCTACCTTTTAACCAGTTCCTGATCCACAATAGTACACTGCCTCCTATCCCATGACTCTTTAGTTTTGCCAAAAGCCTCTCATGAGGGACCTTGTCAAAGGCTTTCTGAAAGTCCAGATACACAATATCAACCGACTTACCTTTGTCCACCTGATTATTCACTCCTTCAAAAAATCATAACAGATTAGTAAGACAAGATCTTCCTTGTCTAAAGCCATGTTGGCTGTCTCCCATTAGGTCATGACTATCTACATGCTGAGTAATTTTATTCTTTATGATGGTTTCTACCATTTTTCCCGGTACTGACGTCAGGCTCACCGGTCTGTAGTTTCCCGGATCACCCCTGGAACCCTTTTTAAAAATTGGTGTTACATTGGCGATCCTCCCATCTTCAGGTATTAGAGATGATTTTAATGATAGTTCACAGATTAATAATAGCAGGTCTGCAATCTCATATTTCAGTTCTTTCAACACCCTTGGATGTACACCATCCGGCCCAGGTGATTTGCTACTCTTCAGTTTATCTAAAAGTTGTAATACATCTTCCCGATGTATCGATATTTCCTTCAATTCTTCCGCACCTTTAAATACCACTTCAGTCATGGGTAACATCCCTACTTCTTCCTCAGTAAAGACCGAAGCAAAGAATTCATTCAGTCTCTCTGCTATCGCCTTGTCGCCTCTTAGTGCTCCTTTAACCCCTTTATCATCTAATGGACCAACTGACTCTCTCACAGTCTTTTTGCTACGAATGTACTTGAAAAGGTCTTTACTTCGCGTTTTTGCTTCCGCAGCAAGCTTCTTCTCAAATTCTCCCTTTGCCTGCCTTATCAATGCCTTGCATTTGACTTGCCAGTGCTTGTGCTGTTCCAGGTTTCGTCATTTGGCTCTTTTTTCCATTTCCTGAAAGATGCTTTTTTGGCAACAGCCTCTCTGACCTCACCTTTAAACCATGCTGGCAGTTTTTTGTACTTCCTTCCACTTTTCTTAAAGCGTGGAATACAGCTGGTCTGGGCTTCCAAGATAGTATTTTTCAACAACAGCCAAGCCTGATGTACGTCTTTAACCTTTGCAACTGCTCCTTTTAGTTTTTTCTTAACTGTTTTCCTCATTTTATCATAGTCTCCCTTTCGACAGTTAAAAGGTAGTACTGTGGATTTCCTTACTATCCCTCCTCCACTAATTAAATCAAAGGCAATCATGCTATGATCATTATTGCCAAGTGGCCCCAACAACCTTATCTCTTGCACTAGATCTGGTGTTCCACTAAGGACTAGTCTGATATGGCTTTCCCTCTGGTCGGTTCATGAACCAGCTGCTCCAAGAAGCAGTCATTTATTTCATCTAGGAACTTTATCTCCCTAGCATGTCCTGACGTGACACTGACCCAGTCGATACCGGGGTAGTTGAAATCACCCATTATTATTACTGCGCTGTAACTTTTGTTAGCTTCCTTGATTTCTTTGAACATTTCATCATCCATTTGGTCATTCTGGCCAGGCGGTCGATAGTACACCCCCACTGCCATCGCCTTCCCCCTTTTACATGGAATTTCAATCCATATAGATTCTACAGCAGATTTTGTTTCCTGCAAAACTTTAATCCTTTCTGACTCAATGCCCTCTCTAACATAGAGAGCAACCCCTCCACCAATTTGATCAGCTTTATCATTACGATATAGTTTGTACCCAGGTATCACAGTGTCCCACTGGTTGTCCTCCTTCCACCATGTCTCTGATATTCCAGTCATATCTAACCTTTCATTTAGTGCTATATATTCTAACTCTCCCATCTTATTTTTTAGACTTCTAGCATTTGCATACAAGCATTTTAGAGCATGTATTTTATTCATATTAATTTGGCTATTGTTAGACATGGGTAATTTGGGATCTTTAAGCTCTGTCTGCTCCATACTTGAAGGCATTTGGGCTAGTTTACTCTTTTGTGGAACCTCTCTGCTTTTGGTAGTATCCTTCAAAGATACATTCTTCCGAACCATCTGCTCTTGGGCGACTATCGGCTTTCCCCTAATATCTAGTTTAAAAGCTGCTCTTTCTCCTTTTTAAAGGTTAATGCCAGCAGCCTGGTTCCATCCCGGTTAAGGTGAAGCCCATCCCTTCGGAAGAGCCCCTCCTTTCCCCAGAATGTTCCCCAGTTCCTAACAAATCCAAACCCCTCATCTCTGCACCATTGTCTCATCCACGCATTGAGACTTCGGAGCTCTGCCTGCCTTTTGGGTCCTGCGCGTGGAACAGGAAGCATTTTGGAGAACGCTACCCTAGAAGTTCTGGATTTCAACTTCCTACCTAAAAGCCTAAATTTAGCCTCCAGAACCTCCCTACCACATTTTCCTATGTCATTGGTACCGACCTATATCGTTACTTAAGGTCAAAATTAAGTTACTGGCAAAACCTTTGGCTGACCGCCTGGCGGGATTTTTGGGGCAGCTGGTCCATGAGTCCCAAGTAGGGTTTTTTAAGGACCGCTATGCCGTACGAAACCTGCGCAAAATAATAACGTCTCTAGAATGGGTCAGGCACAGACGTTTGTTGTCCTTATTAATTAGCTTCCTGCTGAAAAGGCTTTTGATAGGGTAGACTGGCAGTATTTTATGTATTTGCTCCCACATTATGGCATAGGGCCCGCTTTTTGTAAAATGGTTGGAAGTTTGTATGCAGATCCAACTGCCGCGATCTTGTGTAATGGGGTCTTGTCCGAGGCTTTTTTCCTACGACGAGGGACGCGCCAGGGGTGTCCCCTATCCCCCTTACTTTTTGTTTTGTCTCTGGACCCCCTGTTGCGTAAGGTGGAGTTGTCTCGTGAGATACGGGGGGTGCGTATAGGGGCTCATGATTTTAAGATCTCTGCCTTTGCGGATGACCTCCTGGTACATTTGCTTTCACCCATGGAATCTCTACCTAGTCTGTTGCGGGAGTTCCAGATGTTTGGACAGTTTGCGGGCCTTCATATTAATGAAGCGAAATCCGAGGCCCTGGATATCTCGGGTCAGTTGCAGGATAGCTGGCCGGGGGTGTTCCCCCTTCATTGAGCAGAGCATCAATTTGTGTACTTGGGGATAGTACTGCCCAGTCAGCTATCACAGCTTTATGGGTGTAATCTGCATCAGGTGATGACTAAAGTGAGAGATCAGCTGCACGCCTGGCGGACCCTTCCCTTATCTTTATCGGGGAGAATAGCAGCGCTTAAAATGGTAATACTACCGAGGTTGTTGTACTGGCTGCATACTCTCCCGGTATGGTTACTGCGGCGGGATGTTCGGCGTTTTGAGGCGGAATTTCGGTGCTTTTTGTGGAGGGGTGCGAGAGCGCGAATCCCCTATAGTCGTCTAGTGGGAAGCGGGAGATATGGGGGCTGGGGGCTTCCGGATCTTGGCGCGTACGTACTGTCATGCCAGGCCCGCCATCTGGGGGATTGGTTGGGTGCTACAGAGCGCTCTATACCCCTAGGGCATTGGAGGAGGCCTATGCGGCCCCCCATTCATTACAGGCCCTTATTACACCTGGAAAATCATCTGGTGCCAGCTCGTTTGGCCGACAGTGTATTGCTGGGTCCGGTGCGCCGAACCTGGAGGCAGCTTAATTTGTACTGGGGTCGACGGTGGAAGGTATCGAGCTGGTTGCTCATTCGGGGTAATGTTTGTTTTACCCCTGGTACAGACGGGGCGTTGTTTCGTACTTGGGAGGACAGAGGTATACGAAACTTGGGGCATGTGGTCGACCCCGATGGGAAATATAAATCTTTTCCGTCCTTATGCCAGGAATATGATTTGGGGACACGGCATTTTTTCACTTACATGCAGATTGCCCACTATGTGACCTCCCTTCCGGGGGCCGAGCTTCGTGCTGATCGGTCAGCTCAGATCTTAGCGTTTTTTGGTTTGGGGAGGAGGAGAAACCATCGATACGTGTCTTTAAAGCTCGGCTGGAACAGTTTCGGACTGTCCCGGACTTTCGTAAGGTCGAGCAGGCTTGGGGTGTTGAGCTGGGGCGGGAAATACCCCCGGGTACAGTCCTTCTAGCCCTTCGGAGAATTGGGGCTCTGGCAGAGGGAGTCCATTGGAGGGAGCTGCAAGTTAAATGTTTTAACCAGGGTTCACTTCTCCCCGAGAAGAGCACTTCGCTCTCACCTGACTCTGGATGGCAGTTGTCCGCGTTGTGCGGAGCCTCTGGCAACCTTACTACATATGTGGTGGGGCTGTTGGCTGATTCGCCCGTATTGGAGGAGAATCTGTGCTTTTATGGCGGGCATTCTGGGACAGCCGGTGTATTGGGATGCTGCCCTGGTCACTTTAGACCTCATGAGCCCTACCTCCCCGAAAGGGAAATGGGGTCATGGGTTAGTGTGGAAGGCATGTCTGGTGGGTAAGGGGCCCCTCCTGCGCTGTTGGCGGGAAAGCTGCCCTCCCTCTTTTTGGGAGTGGCGAAATTCCTTCCATCAATTGATGCAAATGGAGTGTAGGGGTGCTAGGGGTAATGTCAAGCGATGGTCCACCTTTCTCCTGCTCTGGGACCCATATATCCATCAACTGAACCCCAGGAGTCGCAATCCAGTTTTGCATTTGGGTAGTTAGTATGTCGTTTTAATGGCGAGTAGCCTAACGAGGGCGTTCAGGACAGTCCTAATAGTTGGGTCTGGCTGTATAATGGTCATGGGTATGATGCAGGGGGGGAGGGGGGTCGAGGGGGGAGGGAGTGGATAAAATGGGATAAACTATGCGGCCACCACTGTTCTCTGTCCTGGGGATCAGAGTCAACCCTAGGAGAAGTTTGTTGACTGTTGTACGATTTCTGTTTGTATCGGTGGTTTATAAATACAATTATATAAAAAAAAAAAGAAAAAAAGAAATGCCTTACTGGGTCAGACCAAGGTCCATCAAGCCCAATATATGATATAATAGAGGTCTAATGAATGGAGTAAAACGGGTTAAAGTTGATAGCTTGTTTACTCCATCAAAATGTAGAAAGACTAGAGGCGACATAATGAAGCTACATGGTAGCCCATTTAACCATAATAAAGAAAATATTTTTCACTCAATGTGCAATTAAACTCTGGAATTAGTTACTGGAGGATGTAATAAAAGCTGTTAGTGTAGTTGGGCCTAAAAAAGGTTTGGACAAGTTCCTGGGTGAAAGGTCCATAGACCATTATTAAATTGGTTCCACAATACCTGTCCCGGGGTAAGTAGTGGATTTCCCAGGTCCTATCGGGTGCTTGTGATCTGGATTGGCCACTGTTGGAAACAGGAAACAGGATAGTGGGCTTGATGGACCTTGGTCTGTCCCAGTATGGCATTTCTTATATTTTTATCTTCTTATATTAGAAGGTCCATGTTGGGACGGGAACCCTGTTTCTTGTGCCCCCATCCAACAATTCTGTGACCTATTTGAAATCATGACCCAGATTCAAACCAAATGACAGGATGAGGTTCCAAGGGGGTTCAAGAGTAACATCAGAAGACATTTCCTCTTGAAGGTGGTTATTGCATGGAATAGCCTGCCAGTGGAAGTAGTGAATAGAAAAATACAGACCTTCCAAACTGAGCTTACACTAATAATAAAATAAACCAAACACTCAGGAAAGGAAACCAATGAAAAATATTTTTTTGTCGGAGTGGCCAGCACAGTAAAACAGGAAAAATACCTGCTACCACCGTGGCCCGTCCTTTTTAATCAATTTTGAAAGTCCATTTAAAACAGCTATAATCAAGACTAGCTGAAATTTTATTTCAGCTAGTCTTGATTATAGCTGTTTTAAATGGACTTTCAAAATTGATTAAAAAGGACAGGCCACGGTGGTAGTAGGTATTTTTCCTGTTTTACTGTGCTGGCCACTCCGACAAAAAAATATTTTTCATTGGTTTCTTTTCCTGAGTGTTTGGTTTATTTTATTATTAGTGGAAGTAGTGAAGGCAGAAACTGACATTCATTCTCATATTGGCTTAGAATGAGACATGCTAAGTTCACAAAGCACAGCTCTGTGGACTCTATATGCATATGGGATTGGGTTTTTTTTGTGAGGTAATTTGTCTTCTATAGTGGAATTGTGTGGCAGAACATTTAACTTCCCCTTTTCTCCAAATATTGTCCTCCAATCTCGGTCAAAAAGCCAAAAAGAGTCCATTGTCCTCTCCTAGCTCAGAACCTGCACTTGGATCTTAGCCATAAAGTTGAAAAGCAAATCCTGTGTGATTTAGCTGGTTTTAGATTCTCCAGTTCTCTGTGCAGTGATGGCACACAAGGCTGGCCCAAGGATATCTGATGACCTAGGTAAACTTTTAGCCAGGTGCCCCCTAGCCCCCATAATCTAGCATCTCATCCCTTCTTTACCTCCTATCTCCCAGAATCTCCCCTTCCCTATCCCTGCCCTCTGTCCAGTAACCGGCATCTCTCCTCCTTTCCTTTCCATTGTGTTCAGCATGTCTCCCACTGGATCTGCTTCCTCCCTTCATCTATTGCCACCACCCCTACCTCTACCTGGGTCAATGTGCACGGTGTGAGGCCTTGAGCAGCTCCTCTGAGGCAAACCTGGTTTTGAAGAGGCAGAATGCAGCAGGCCTTGAATGCTTGCACATACTAATCTAAAGTGCCGTTGTCTACCTCCCTGCTCCACCGATTCCATGCTGTTGACCTCTAAAGTCTACTGTTCTAGTGCTAGAGTGGCCCCTGATTGCTAGTTTATAAAAGTTCCTGGCTATTTGAATTCCTGGCAAGTACAGATCTTTTTAGAGGCGATATGAATGCTGCTGCTTTCAGTATAGAGAGGAGATTATGCATTTATTTGGTTTCAGAAAGAAAGTTTGAGTTAGTGTCCACTTCTGCCTATTTCAGAGGGTGGAGTTCGCTCTCCTTGTGAACAGAATATCTTAGACTTGCAGCATCAGCTTTGGATAGTCTTTTTAACTAATGATGGGGATACCACTAAATCAAATTAAGGCAAATACTGCGGGGAAGAAGCTAAGTTTCTTAAAACCTATTTGAAGAAGGGACAGGGGTGGGGACAAAAAATCTGTAACACCTAAACAGATAGCACTGATTCCAGATAAGAGAAAAACACTGAGCACTGGACATGAGATGTAGAAACTGTAGTATTCCTGGTGACTTTCTTCTCCTCCTTTTTTTGGACTGCGGATTATCTTCAGCAAGTTAGAGCAAAGTCAGTCTCCAGGAACAAGCAGGCATGTAGTCTTCACATATGGGTGACATCTCTACTGACGGAGCCCTCGTGGGAATGCTCCCCAGCATCCAGTAGGAAAGCCTTTGGGAGCATCCCACTGCACCTGCGTTGCTGCCTTCCCAGCTCTCCCACCTCAGTTCTTTGTTTTCTGTGGAGCCAGCGGGAAGTAAATCCCATCACTGTAGAAAATTCTTTAATTCTTTGTTTTTTTTTATGGTTTGCATCTGCCCGTTGACTCTGGAACCGACCCTTCAGTTCTTTTCTTTTCTTTATTCTTTCTTATTAGAAAAAAGCCAAGCCAAACTCTTAGAACTTTCCTTCAGGTGCATCAATGCCATTTTAGGTCTTAAGCCTTCCATTTTTGTCTCCGGCACTATGGACAAACCAGCTAGGGGTTTTAAGTGTGGCAGTACCATTTCTGCTATTGATACCCACGATTGGTGTCTTAAATGCCTCGGGCCCAATCATCAGCCATCAGAATGTCCTCTGTGTAAGAAGATGACAAAGAGAGGCCCATGTAATCAAGCCGCAAAGTTAGGGATCACTCTTTGCTTCAGATGAGGTTTCTTTGGCATCAATGTCATCGAGGACATAGTCTTCCTCTCATGGATCTCTGATATTGAAACATAAGTCGTCTTTGAAGACAGGCCGCCCCCCAAGGGTAGAGATGCTTTGAGCACTGCCCATGAGGTGGATCGGCCAGCTAAACAACCCCGGCGGGAGGACCTTCCCTCCAAAGCCATCGAGGGATTCCAAGATGCTCCCGAGGCCTCCACCTCCGGAGAGCTCCTGGTGCCATGCTCTGGGACGGTAGCATCTCCAACACGGATACCCAAGCATTGGTGGACTCTGTGGATCAGCGTATCCTCGCCATAGAGCAGAGCTTGGCAGCTCTACTAGCAGCTTCTGTTCCAGTAAAATCCTTACTGGCGTTAGTCAACACTGGTACTGTCCACTGTTCCAATGCTGCCGCCCATGCGTACCCCAGGGTCCATTCCCGGTACCAAGGTATCAGTCAGGAAGTCTCCCATGCAAGTCGATGCAGGAACACAAGAGAAGTAGATTAAACTACCTAGAGTTGTTTACACTGTAAACTTATTTTGTTAAAGCGGCACTTTATATTATTTAAAGGCGTATAAACGGAAGTGATTATCAAACAGCAGCTTCCTGATGGACTTAAGATGCAGCTGTTCATTGATTAAGTGGTTTTTAATTCAGGCTTTCGCTAAAAGCAAGAGAAGATCAGTTTTAGCCATCTTTTATACATCACAAGCGCCTTGTTTCTTTCCAAACAGCACCATATATGTTAAGAATCCGGTCTGGCTGAAGAGCTTTCCAAGTAAGATTGCCCTTGTTTAAAATTAACCTCTCTTCTGCAAGAAAAAGGAAACCAGAGTAGTTCAGGCTGCACAGTCACAGCTGGAAAGAGCCATCACTTGTGCTGAGTAACAGCTTTCCCTAATACGACAACGTGAATGAAATATTTGACAGGCATAGCATATAAAAGATCCATAAGAAAATCCTGACCTGTACAAGTGATCCTCCCATTCTCCTGGCTGTCTTCCACTTTACAGCATGGTTTAGAACCACACTGTTAAATCCTAAGCAGGGATTTTGTTTTTTAGGCTTTATCTAATAAGTCCAATAAAACCTCTCAGTTAAACCAAAATAAAATGTTTATTGAATAAACACCAGGAAAACGCAACTTGCCTCTTCCTTTGCCTAATCTGAATCCTCCACTCTGTCTCTGTGCCTTTTCCATGCTGATGATTTTTCAGCTGCACAAACATATACATATTTGATTCAGCTGAAAAAGCTACCAGTGCCACATAAACACTGATTTTTCTTATCCTCGGAGATCCCCTAGTTGGATGCATACTAAACACCCAAATTTACAACTTGGAAATTCCTAAACATAGAAGCTCTAATCACAAATTACAGCTGAAGCTATGATCTGTCCTATCTGATCCCTTGCCAGCTTTAAAGATTTGATTAAAAAATAAACCATACAAACTTTAGGATAACACAGTTCTAATAGCAAGGGCTTCTTTTTATTTTTAGATTAAAGATATTTAAAGGATGCTTGGCAGAAATTAATTTAACACTTTGCACTTGGACATAGCTGTTGGTTTAGAGCTAATCTTAAGCTTTTTCTATGAAGGCACGTTTAGAATAGTATGTGGAGATTGGAATTAAGATGTCAAGGTTGTGACATACACAATTATGACAGTATTTTAGAAAAGGCTTTGTTCTAAAATAGTGCAGCAGTGCATGTCTGTTTGCCAATACATAATCAGAAGACCCATTTTGCAAATCTACACATGTGCAAATCAATGTGGATATGCAGCAACTTCCACGTGTAGGTGCTGCAACTTAACACTTATAGGTTGGCTATTTTGCAGCCTTACAAATAAATGCTACCAATTAACTGCAGCTGCTGGTGTCTTTATCAAACGTCAGTTTAGAAGGGGAAATAAATAGGGGATCAAGGAGAATAAACCCCTTGAATCCCTTCTGTAAAGGACGGGCCCAAATGAGCACTTTTTTAAAAACCTCTATGTGCCAGGGAGTAGCTGTAAATCCCAAAGTGGACAATTGCATTCATTTATGTGTATTCCTTATATGAATGGATAGGTAAAACCTTTGCTCATGCTGTCCACACCCTAACCACACGCCTAACAATTTCAACATAGGACCGAATTTACTCCTGGCTGCCCTTACTTTCTAAAATCACCTCTTACATGTGTATGGCTGATTTTACATGTGGAGATTGTGAATAAAGCTTCTAAACGAACCCCCTTTAATATGATTACCTTTACAAGTTCTTTGCTGTTAGAAAATCACTGAGCCCTTTTTGCTAAAAGTTTGCACTTGCTGCTCGATTAGCAGCAGTACTACCATGCAGTAAATGCATCCCTTGTGCCCTGTAAGGGGCATGCCCAGCACGTTCTGGCAGTTAGCACAGGATCATGTAATGCGGGTATACCTAATGACATCAATAGAGATGTCATTAGGTGTACTTGCAATAATTGCCACTGAGTGTAGTGCTGTTACCCTCACGTTAGCGGTAGTGTGCTCTCCATGCCCACACTTGACCTGCTTCCCACCCCATTGCGCAATGGCTAATTACCATGCACTTCAGATGTAGTCACTGGCATACCCCCATGTTAGTGTGCCCAGCTGCCTAATGTTGCATGTTAAGACACATGGACTGGTCACTGGGCTTTCGTGAAAGGGTACCTAAGATCAGATAACTTGCTGTATCATTTTCCCATGTGTTTTAATAATTTCTATAATTCTGTGTTTTATGTATTGTAACCTAAATTGTGCAATTAGACCATAGGTGTTCAAATGAAAATTGGCAAGACGAATGCCTTTAAAAGTGAACAAAGAGAAGAGACCAGAAACAGGAGAGGAAGTGAGGCAGATACCAGAGGAAGCCAAGTTCTTTGTGGCTTTTTGACTGCTAGGGGAAGCCCAACCCTGCTACAAACCCTCATGTAGCTAAAAGTGATGAAAATCAGGCCACAGCAACAAGAACCTCACTTGGATTTCTGACTCCACCTGAAATTAGAAACATGATGACAGAAAAAGACCATATGGCCTATCTAGTCTGTTCTTCCGTATCAACCACTACAACATTCCCCTTTTTTCCTTTAGAGATCCTCTGTGTTTGTCCCATTCTTCTTTGAATTCAGATACTGTCCTCATCTCTACCACCTCCACTGGAAGACTATTCCATGGATCCTCCACTCTTTCCGTAAAGAAAAATTTCTGCATATCACTCTTGAATCTATCCCCTTTCACCCTCATCCCATGTCCCCTCGTAGCAGAGCTTGCTTTTAATCGAAAGGCTCTCCTCCTGTGCATTTATGCCATGGAGGTATTTAAACGTTTCAATCATATCACCTCTATCCCACCTTTCCTCTAAGGTATACATATTAAGATCCTTAAGTCTGTTCTCATATGCTTTTATAATGAAGACCGCTAACCATTTTAGTAGCCACCCTTTGTACTGAGTCCAGCCCGTTTATATCCCTTTGAAGGTGCGGTCTCCAGAATTGCACACACTACTCCAAATGAGTTCGCATCAAAGACTTATACAGAGGCACTATCACCTCCTTTCTTCTCTAGTTCAGTCGCACTAGTGGGAGAAGTTAAATGTTGGAGATTTTTTGCTTACCTACTTTGGACACTGGATAGATCTATTGCCCATTTGGATAGACATTGGGCATAAACCTTACTTTTATTTATAAAATATTCTAAATCGCCTCTCGTGGATCTTTCACAAATGGACCTAAGTGCCACAAGAAAGGTTTGCGCATGTGAATATTTTCTTCTAATAAACATATTGAAGTTAAACTGCATCTCCTCCCCAACAGCAGTATGGGGAAACCAAAACCAGGACTTGACCTTGCATCAGTGGAAGAAATGGATAAAGACTTGATAATCGATATTGCAAAGGTAGTCCTGAAGAGAGACATGATCATACTGGGTGACTTTAATCTACTAGATGTGGATTGGAGTGTTCCATCTGGAAAGAAGTAAAAAGATTGTGGATGCCTTCCAAGACGTATTACTCAGACAAATCGTGATGGAACCAACCAGGGAAAATTTGACATTGGGATCTAGTACTCACCAGTGGAAATAGTGTGTCGACTGTCTGGGTTGGTACCCATGTGAGCAGCAACAATAATCACATGGTGTGGTTTGAGGTAAAAGCCAAGGCACAGAACACAATAACAGCAAACTCAAAGTCCTAGACTTCAAAAACACTGACGTCAGTAAAATGGCAAAGTGCCTGAAGGAGGAGTTTGCAGGGTGGGAGGAGATAAGGGAAGAGGAATTGCAGTGGGCTAAACTAAAAGAGGCAATAAAAGGGATAACAGGTTTCCTTTTCCTCCTGTTGTGTTTTGTTTTGTTTTTACTTTCCTTACATATATACCAATCTGGTTCTCCAACAAGTGGCTGTACAAATAAAGGCAAAAACCACAGCTTTCACAAAATTTGGAAGATCACAAACAGAGGAACACAGGAAAGAATATAGGATAAATCTAAAAGAGACAAAGAGAAATAAGGATAGCAAAAGCAAAGGTGGAAGAAAAGATGGCTAAAGATGTGGACAAGACTTTTTTCAGGTATATTCGGGAGAAGAGGAATTTAGTTAGACTGTATCATAGTTTGATGAATCAGGTCAATGTACATAGTTGCTCATATTCCAAAATTGTATCACAGTTTGTACTATACATCATAGCTTTTTAACCCAGTTCAGTGTAATATAGTAGTAGGTTCAATGTAATGTATTAACCTCTGATCCATGTAAAATGTCGAATTAATTGTAAACTGCTTTTATAAACCTGAAAGGTGGTATAAAAACAAATTGTTAAATAAACCAGAGGTGGAATTCCAAGACTCAAAAGTGCCAAGGACAGATTCATGGAAAGTGACAGTAAAAAGCGAAAACTGAACAAATACTTCTGTTCTGTATTTACTAAAGAAAATCCTGGAGAAGGACCACATATGATTGACAAATATAAATGAGAATGGAGTATATACCACACCATTCACAGAAGATATGTTTGAATAGCTTGAAAAATTGAAAGTGGACAAGGCCATGGGACCAGATGGTATACATCCCAGGATACTAAAAGAGCTCAGAGGTTCTGGCAGGGCTTTTAAAGGATGTTTTTTAATAGATCCTTGGAGACTGGAGAGCTTCTGCAGGACTGGAAAAGGGCTGATGTACCTCTTCACAAAAGTGGTAATAGGGAAGAGGTGACAAAACTATAGACTGGTAAATCTTACCTCCGTGGTGGGGAAAGTAATGGAGGTGCTCCTGAAAGAAAGACTAGTGGACTTTCAGAACCAAGTGGGTTGCATGATCTGAGGCAATAGGTTATATATTTTTTGAAGGTGTGAATAAACAAGTAGACGAAGGTGAGCCAGTCAATATAGTGTATCTGGATTTTCAGAAAGCCTTTGACAAAGGTCCCTTAAATTAAAATGTTACGCTATTGGAGGCGTGTACTGTAATGGATCAGGAACTGGTTAAAAGATAAAAAGCAGAGCGTAGGGCTAACTGACCATTTTTCTCAATGGAGGGGATCTGTGCTGGATCTGCTGCTTTTTAACATTCATAAATGATCTGGAAATAAGAATAACGAGCAAGGTGATCAGATTTGCAGATGACATAAAATTATGCAAAGTAATTAAAACACAAGAGGATTGTGAAATATTGCAAGAGGACTTGATAAATTGGAAGACTGGATGTCCAAATAGCAGATGAAATTTAACTTTGCACTTGTCTACATGTACCTAGGAAAGAACAACCCAAACTATGGTTACACGAGGCAAGGTTCCAGATTAGGAACTTCCAACCAGAAAGATTTAGGCATTGTCATGGATAATATGTTGAAACCCTCCGCTTGGTGTGCAGCGGCAGCCAAGAAAGCAAATAGAATGCTAGAAATCATAAAGAATGGCATGGAAAATAAAACAAAGGATATAATGCCTGGGTATTATTCCATGGTGCAACCACACCTTGAATATTGTGTGCAGTTCTGGTTGCCACATCTTAAAAAGGATATAGCAGAATTAGAAAAGGTACAGAGAAGAGCTACCAAATGGTAAAGGAGATGGAAGGATACCCCTATGAGGAAAAGCTTGAAAGGTTAGGGCTCTGCAACTTGGAAAAGAGATGGCTGAGGAGATATGATAGAGGTCTATAAATTTAATGAATGGAGTGGAACGGATAAACATAGATGGTTGTTTATGCTATCAAAAAGTGGAAAGACTGGGGGACACACAATTTAGCTACAGTGTGACCCATTTAAGACTAATAAAAGAATATTTTTTTACTAAACGCGTAATAAAATTCTGGAATTCTTACCGGAGGATGTAGTAAAAGCTGTTAGTGTAGCTAGACTTAAAGTTTTGGACAAGTTCCTGGAGGAAGGGTCCATAAACCTTTATTAAAGAGGACCTGGGATATCCACTGCTTACCCCAGGGCAAGCATTGTGGAACCTTTGTACCTTTTAGGGAACCTGCCATATTTGTGACCTGGATTGGCCACTATTGGAAACAGTACACTGGACTTGATGGACCTTAGTCTGACCCAGTATGGCATTTATGTTCTTACCTAGATCAAAGGTTTGTCGAGCCCAGTATCCTGTTTACAACAGTAGTCAATCTGTTTTATTTGTTTTAAACGCACCACTTTGTAACTTCACTGTGTGTCTCCCTAGTCTTTGTATATTTTGAAAGAGTAAGCAATCAATTTGCACTTACTCATTTGACTCCACTCAGGATTTTATAGACCTTTCTTATCTCCCCTGGCTGTCTTCTCCAAGCTGAAGAGTCCTACCTTAACCCCTTTAGCATTTTCTCAGAGTCGTTCCATCCCGTTTTTCATTTTGGTTGCCCTTTTTTATACCTTTTCTAATTGTATTATATCTGTTTTGAGATGTGGTGACCAGAATTGTATACAATAATCAAGGTGCGGTCACATCATGGAGCAATACGGAGGCATTATGATATTTGTTTTTATTCTCTGTTCCTTTCCTAATATTCTGTTTTGGGTTTTTTTGATTGCTGCATGCACTGAGCAGAAAATGTCAGTGTTTGTGGATGATGCAGGGCCTGCCTTACCACTAGGCAGACTAGGGCAACAAGATACGGGAGGGGGTAGCCCTTGGAGCACTTCCCTCCCTCCCTCCCACCATGTCTAGGATTGTTCCCTTCTTCCTTTCCCTCTGTGCTGCTGTCACCCCCACCGCTGTACCTTGGTCTTCCTCCTGAGCCGCTACGTCTCAAGTAAATTCAGCACAGTAGCAGACCTTAGAGCGCACATGCATGCTCAAGGCTTGCACTGTGCCACCCCTTCTGATGCAAACTTTCTGTCAGAAGGGACAGGACTGCCACTGCAGCATTGAATTAAGATGTAGCTGCGGTCATCTTGGGGGGAAGACTGAGGCATGGTAGCAGCAGAGGAAGGGAAGAAGGGGGTGATTCTGGATTTAAGGGAGGGGGAAACGGGGAAGAAGGGATGTTGCCCTACTGGAGCGGGTGGTTCATGGAAGGGAAAGGATGATGTTGCACAACTGGATTAGGAATGAAAAGGGGAGATTCTGGACACGGGGGGTGTTGAGCCAGGGTAAGGAGGTGTGGCACTGGGGAGATTAAGGAAAGAGAGATGCTGGATTATAGGGGGAGGAGCACATGGCTAAAGGTTTGCCTAGGGCGTTAGAGACCCTTGGGTTGGCTCTGCCATTATGGCTTCTGATCTCTTCCTTGGTGGTGTCTCTTAGGGATATATTTACTAAGCCATGCAAACTGCTAGCATAGGGTGTAGTGTGTAGTAAACACAGGGCCCTCTGTTAAGAATAGCACAGCAGCAGATTGGTGCATTAATGGGTAGAGTCAGTGGTTTGGGGCAGAACATGAGCTAGCGCTGGTGTGATGGGTACTCGCTAGCGACACATAGTTACTGTTAGCACAGGGTGCAACGCCGCCTCAGTGCTTAACGTTAGGTGCATCTGCATACCAGCTTTCTAAATGCGCCAGTGGCAGGGGCACAGACTTGCATGCCTCCTGAAGTTGGTGCAAGCCTCTGCACTGTTTCTGCTGCCCAGCTGCCTGCTACCAACACACGTTTTAGTAAACATGCCCTTTAATGTGGAACATAGCATTGTGAGCTCTAATTTGGGGTTGTTATTTCCTACCGTGTGTATTGCCTTATCCACATTAAATCTAATCTGCTGTTTGGATGCCCAGACTCCCAATCATGCAAGGTCCTCCTGCAATTACTCAGTCCACATGCAGTTTAATAACTTTGACTAATTTGGTGTCATCTGCAAATTGGATGACCTTGCTCTTTGTTCCCATTTCCAGATTATTAATGGGTTTAATTTGAAATAGAAATTTTATTGTGGCTATCCTGAAAACCCGGGAACCTGGTTGACGGCAAGGTCACCAGGACAGGTTTGGCAACCACTGCTCCAGACTTCAGCACACTTATTCCACAGCCCATGTGCTGCCTTCCCATGGGGTCCCCAAGACTTTCCAACACTGCCTGGCTAACCTGCCCTATCTTCTGATTACTGCAGAGACTAACATGGAATATGAAAATAAGCAGAATTGACTAGGCTGACATATTCGGGGAGAAACCCTCCACCCTGTGTCCAGTACAGAAAAGCATTGCCCTGCAGGAGATTATAGACTTTTTTATTTTATTTTAAAAAGCTGTGGGAACATAAAATCAGGGGGGGGGGGAGAGCTCTGTGAAAGATAAACAGACATATGCAAAATGTTGTTTTATCCTGTGTGCTTATGAGTGTGTGGGAGGAGAAAAGCAGTTATGGCTTCAGATGGGAAAACAGCCAGGGGCATAATTGGAGAATGAATGTTTCCAGGACAAGTACCAGGGCTTGTGATTCCTAATAAGAGTATGTTGAAAATCTGTATTCAACATTTTTAGTGCAGATGGTGTTTTTCCTGCAGTGGCCAGTGAATCTCATTTCATTATTAACTTCAGATGTAATGAAGAGATGAGATGCACCAAGCACAGAAGTAAAGCAGAATCTGTGCTAAATCAGAATTTTGTGGTAAATCTGAAGGGAGGTCAACTTCTGCATTAAAGTGTACTGAAAAATTCTTGCTTTTTTTATTGCCTTGAAGAGCTGAGAAAAGTGCCAGATTAGGAGTCTTTTCCCAATTCTCCTATGCTTCCTGGACACATTCAATCCAATTAAAAAACAATATCCCACTGAAGTAGTTTATCAGTGCTGTGAGCCACTACTGGACTGGGTGTCGGAGGCTGGGGTTTTTTGAGGGAGAGAGGAGAATTTGTGTTTTTTTGCAATTCCTGTGTGCTGTTTCCTTTGTGCTTTGTGACCTGTTTGTCCTCTTACCTGTCTGGGGTGTTCTTTAGGATGCATTGGGTTTTTATGCTGTTTCTTTATGTAAATTCTTGAGAGACACGTGGTAACATGTAACAGATATAAGAATGAGCCTGAGCCTGAGCCAGGGGGAACAGAGGGTGAGGCAGGAAGGAGGCAAGGGAGGTGAAAAGCAGGGGGAGCATAAAAGTAAGGAACACAAAGAAATCTGCAAGCAAGCAGAAGTAGGGGGGACAGGGACCTGGTCGAGGAAGAAGTAGTTACTCTACACCCCTCCTCGGGAACTCTGCTCCTCTAGCAGATAGATCCCTTTCATCTGTGTCCTACTCTGGCACTGCCAACTCCAGACTTTGATCATTCCATCTTGCTGCTCCGTATGCCTGGAACAAACTACCTGAGTCTGTGCGTTGGGCCCCTTCTCTAGCCCTCTTCAAATCCAGGCTAAAAGCCTACCTCTTTGAAGCTGCTGTTGGATCCTGATGCTCCTCACTCTTGTCCACTACTTATGAGTATCTTATCATGCTTTAGTCCCCAGTTTCACTGTGTTTTGTCTTGAGTAAACTGTAAGCTCTGAGCAAGGACTGTGTCTTACATCTCTGCGTATGCCTTATAGCACTATACAAATGATTAGTAGAAGGGAGGGACCCACTACAGCCAGCCAAGGCAGGTGATGGAGAAGCTGCAAACATGTCCAGCACAGGCATTTTACTGCAGTGGAAGAAGACGTGCTGATCTGCTCTGAGGGCTTCTTTCCATACAACTGGTGGTACTTTTTGCAAATTTGGCATAAGGCCAAGATTTGAGAGACACTATCTGGATGGATATTGGCAGCCTTGGGAACTGATGCAGAAAGCTAGTGTTAGAGCTGTGTGCTAAAAGCTATGCTCACGGTTTTCTAGTGTGAATACCACAGAGGTTGTATACCATGTGCAAGATATAGATTTTCAACATGCTGTTATTAGGAGTCACAAGCCCTGGTACTTGTCCTGGAAACATTCATTCTCCAATTGTGCCCCTGGCTGTTTTCCCATCTGAAGCCCTAACTGCTTTTATCCTTCCACACGCCCAGCTCATAGCACAGCTACATGAAATTGGCCTGAGAGGAAGGACCTTACAATGGTTCCAGTTATATCTATCAGACCACTCGCAACAGGTGAGAATAGGATCACAGACTTCAAACCCATTCAAGCTCCTCCAGGGATTGCCACAGGGCTCAGCATTATCCTCCCTGCTTTTCAACATCTTTATGCAACCCCTCTGCAAAGTCATACAGGAATACAAGATCCTTTTCCACCTTTATGTTGACAATATCCTCATCTATGCCCCATTCTCCAACATCAACCCAGATTTCTCCACAATCGGCCAATGCCTAGAGGCAGTCATAAGCTGGCTTGGCCTCCACAACCTACGCATCGATCCCAACAAGACTGAAGTTCTGTATATAACCAGGCATCCCTTCTCCCCTCCAGCTACAATAACCCTTCCAAATCTAACTTTACAAGTAAAATACCTGGGCATAATTCTGAATCAGAATCTGAACTTCAACACCCATATCAAGAATGTCACCGGAGCAGTATATCACCGAATCAGAACCCTGAGGAACCTTAGACCACTCCTTGACCATACAGACTTCAGAAATGTGGGCCAGGCAGTCATCACCCCAATCTTTGACTATTTGCTAATATTATCTATCAGGACCTCCCAAAATCCTCATTTCAGCCTCTGCAGTTCGCGCAGAATGTAGCAACCAGACTTTTCTCACAGGATGCAGCTGTCATGACCATATATCGCCTCCATTGCAATAGCTACACTGGCTCCCCATCCACAGCAGAATGAGGTACAAGGTGGTGCTAACAGTCTTCAGGACAATCCTCCAGCTTTCTGCAGATTCCCTACAGGCTCTTCTGGACAAACTTCAATGCCAGAGATTGCGCAGAAGTGCAAACCACTCTCTCCTCGCAGTACATACCTCAATCAACCGCACCAGCGCCTCCACCTCCAACAGAGCTTTCCACTTCTACAACTATCTGGAACTCAGTAACGCTAGACCTTTGCTCCCTCACAGACATTGGAGACTTTTGCCGAAAGTTAGACACTCCTCTTCCTGGAGTTCTTTGGCCCTGACACCTAGCCACACCTGAATAACCCCTCACATATAGAACAGTGACCATAACAATGACCATAACTCTTAATATCTGCCTCCAGACTTCACTAAGCCCATAAGTACATCACCCATACAGTTCACAGAGAAACCCACAACTCTCTCCCTGCTACCTCTACTTTTATATATTACTTTGTGCAGTTTGCTTTGTTTCCAAGGTTCATGTTCTACTGTTACTCTGTTGCCTTGTTATATGTGCCATAGTTTAATTTACTTGATTTACTTTGCTAAGAATTATTCTGTGTAACATTCCTATCACTTCTATCTAAACTGCCGTAACTAGTAGATACGGTAGTATAAAAGAGTAAAATAAATAAAACATTTGTGCTAAATGTGTGGTGGGTGCTAGACGCATGCACATAAAGCTTGTGCACTGTATCTGTAGCAAAATTTTAATAATTTACTATATTTTTAAAATAATTTTCAGCATGGAGTTGTTTACCTGCATAGCAGTGGGGAAAGCTGGTGAGGGAGGTGTCACAGGGTGTCACTCTACAATCTGAAACTAGAGAGAATTGTCTCGAGAGGAAGTAGTGGTGGCAAATCTTTTGCCCTCCCTTCAGGACCTTCTAGAGCAGCGGTTCTCAACCTGTGGGTCGTGACCACCATGGGGGTCGCCACAGGATTTAGCAGGGGTTGCCTCACCTCACTCTGCTGTTAAAAAAAAAGAAAAAAAAAAAAAAGAAAAAAAATAAGTTGCTGCCGCTGCCGAGTCTGCTTCTTGTCAACGGCAAACTCACCGCCTCCCAGTCCCTTCTAATGCAGCCGTGGCTCCCTGCCTCTTAGGGAACCATGGCTATGCCAGTAAAACCGTTGCGGAGCCTTCCTGTCTCTTGATAGGCTTCGTGCAGCATTGTCCTGCCTCCAAAGGAAGTTGTTTACCACTTCCTTTGGAGGCAGGACAATGCTGCACGGAGCCCGTCGAGACGGGAAGGCTCTGCAACGGTTTTACAGGTATAGCCACGGTTCCCTAAGAGACAGAGCCACGGCTGTAAAAGAACAGCAGGGCAGTAGCAGGCAGACAGGGAGAGGGGAGGAGGGGACAGGGAACCTGCAACGGGGCTGATATGGAGGGAGGGAGGGGTTTGACATGGACAGGGAGGCTGACATGGGGAGGGGGGGCTGACATGGAGAAAGGGGGGCTGACATGGATGGAGGGAAGGAGGGAGGGGGCTGACATGGAGAGAGGGGGTTGACATGGATGGAGGGAGGGGAGGGCTGAAAGGGAGAGAGGGAGGGGTGGCTGACATTGGATGGAGGGAGGGAGAGAGGGGGGCTGACATGGACAGAGGGGGGGCTGACATGGAGGGAGGGAGGGGGCTGACATGGACAAAGGGAAGAGATGTGGACATACTGTACAGATGGGCAATAAATGCTGGACAGAGGGGAGAGACAGTGCGGGTTAGGATTATAATGGGCAGATGGGGTGGGGGAGGGCTAGGACTGGTAATGGGTTGATTAGGGAAGGCTAGGACTGATCAAGGGGGGGCTGGTACTGGTAATGTGCTAATAGGGGGGTAGGACTGGTAATGGACTGATGGGGGGCTAGCACTGGAAATGAGCTGATTGGGGAGGTTAGGACTGGAAATGGGCTGATGGGGCTGTAGGACTGGTAATGGGCTGATTAGGGGAGCCTAGCACTAGTAATGGGGTTGAAGAGGGACTAGCACGAGAAATGAGCTGATTAGGGATGGCTAGCACTGGTAATGAGCTGATGGAGGGGGGGTAGGACTGGTATTGGGCTGATTAGGGGAGGCTAGCACTGGTAATTGGGTTGAGGGGGGACTAGCACTGGAAGCTAGCTGATTGGGGGGCTTCGAATGGGAATGGGCTGATTGTGGGGAGGGGAGGATAGAGCTGCTGGCCCTGGAAGAAAACTGGGGGCTAAGGCTACAAATGGGCTGATACGAGGGGATGGGAGAATGGAACTGGAAGAGAGTGGATCTGAGAGGGGCTGCCATGGTATTTGTACTAGAAGGGACTGCTCAGTGGGGAAGGAGGGGGACTGGAAGGGAATGGACACCAGTGGCAGTCATGGGAATGCAAGTTGACATTGGAAGGTACTGGGAGTGAGGACTGGAAAGGGGCTGATACTGGGGATGGTTACTGGGACTGGAAATAGGCTGATGGAAAGAAGTGAAGAAAACGAAAGAAGAGATGGCAGATGGACCATAGACCACAGAAAGAGCTAAGAGAAGACAGGAAAGCAGAAGCCTCAGATCGGGACCAGCATGATCAGAGAATAAATTGGTCAGACAACAAAGGTAGAAAAAATAATTATATTTCATATTAGTGATTTGACTACAAAATCATCATAATTTTGAAATCAAATATTGTTACTTGTTACTGTGATTATTGTGGTTTAAATAAGTAAATTTTATAAATAAAAACATATTGCAAAGGCCTATAATATATTAATAATTCAACAAACGATTACAGTGACAATGCGTTAATGGTAAAGGAAGAAAGACGCATTCGATTTTATCATTGGCGGTCACCACAAGTTGACCAATGGTAAAAGGGGTCACGGTACAAAAAAGGTTGAGAACCACTGTTCTAGAGGAACAAGGGGAAGAAAAAAAATGTACCACGTCCCTAATGAATGGTTACAAGTCTCAAAGCTACACTTTAAATAGGAGTGACCTATTATGACAGTGGCATGGCCACTAAAGAGCCCAATGGGGGTGCTGCAAGTATACAACCAGAGCCTATCTTCCCCCATCCTGCCCATCTGGAAAAGCTCTTTGCAGAGGTACTCCATCAGCAGGAACAGAACTAGAGGGAAGGCTCTCTCTGAGAATAGAAATGCCTCTTTAGGTGGTAGGAGATGAGAGAGAACTAGCAGATCATCTGAGAGCTGGGGAGATGCTATTAGAGTGCGGCAAATGTCTCTAGCGTCCTTAGTGAAATAGCATTTGGAATTAATTCTCTAAATCAAGCTGTCAACAAGAGCCATGTCCCTCATGAACCCACAGGAAGCAACCACGTCATCCTCGCCACCAGCCAAGACCCTGGTACTAGAAGAGGAATAGGAATCGGGATGAGAAGTGAAAGCTGCCAAGGTGCTGAATTCATTTCATACCATTTTATTAAAATGTATATACCACAATTGTGATAGTCGGTGGTTTACACAACTCAGTAGCAAGTAATTACTTCCATTAAATTCCCTCCTGGTTGAAGTCTTTAAATATAATTGCCTGCATAGGTAGTGGAGCGGGGTAGGCCACAGTGGCTATAGCTCTACCAATATTCTATCCAACACAGCATTAGCAATAGAGAGCTTGAGGCAAAGCTGGAGATTGGTTTGGTTTGTTTTAGCCTGCCATCCAGAAGGACGTGTATGATGCCTTGTTTCCTTGGCTGCTGTTATGGGACATGATGCTAAAATCAGAGCTAAGGGTGCTGGTGAAGACTAGGGAAACAAATTTCATGCTGCTTCTCAGCAGGGGTGGGGGACACCACCATCACCGAAAGCCTGAAAGGAATGAATAGGCCTTGGCAATTTGGCTGAATGGCAGACTTGCTGGAAGTGTATCTGTTTACAGAAGGCAAAATTTGATTGATTCAAATCTTCCTGAAGAGAGAACCATGTGAATTTTCTTAAAAAGTTTGATGAGAGAGGAAGCGTGATATACAGTGTCCTTGAGAGAAGAAGCTATTGTTGTCTTACATAGCTTCTTCAGTAGCTGCTGGTTAAACACTTCTGCTGCTGTCTTGCTGTCCTTTGCAGTGAATGTCATGTTCCTTTCTTCTGGTTCATCTGCAAGGTGTCCTGGACTTCAAATCTGCATCTGGCTGTGCTGATGGCAGTGTTCAGCAACTTGCCACAGGTGTGTTTTTCATGCCCTTTTCTTGCTGTTTTCTGCTGCTCCATCAAGTTTTGCCCCTCTATAGTTTGGATAAATAGTTACTGGATCTCCAGGAACAAGCAGGAATGTAGTCTTCACATATAGGTGACATCAGTACCGACAGAGCCCGTGCAGGAAAGCTCCCCAGCGTCCAATTGGAAAGCTTTTGGGAGCATCCCACTGCACCTGCCTAGCTGCTTTCCTGCCTTTCCAGCTCTCTCCCTCCTTTGTTTTCCACGGAGCCGACAAGAAGCAATTCCTGTCACTGCAGAAAATTTGACTTCCTGATCGTCCCTCCAGTCTAGTCCCGGAATCTTTGGGTTGTCAACCTAGCAGCTTTGGAGACTGAGAAACTTCACTCCTGTGATGTCACCAGTATATAAGGACTGGAACCGTCTCCACTCACCAGTTTAATCAGTCTCCAAAGCAGCTAGAGGAGTTGTGAGCCCAGGGATTGCAGGGCTCACTAGAGGAATGATTAAGAAGACTTTTTAGGTTTTAATTTTGGGGGTGTTTAGGATTTGGTACTATAATTGCATATTCTGCCTGTGAGAGTCTCAGGTGGCCAGGCCTTTGTGTCCTGAGGTCCTCTGTTCTGCCTATGGTAGTTCCCCCCCCCCCCCCCCCAGACAGCGGGTTGGGTGGACGCTGGGGAAGAGGACCGGCAGCTGGTTACCGCTCCGAGCAGGAGAGGAGCAGGAACCACAGCTGTTTTTAGGCTCAGCGCATGCAGATGGCTTGCCTGCCAGCGCTTTGAGCCGTCGGTTACAACTGCAGTTGATTGCCGACAGGACCGGGAGTTGGTTAACACGGTCCGCGGCAAGGACCCGATGCTCGGGACGGAGTAAGCAGTATCGGCAATCAAATTTCCTTCCCGGAAGCTTGTGAGGAGCAGGAGAGCACGGGGAAGTGGACACACGCATTTCTCAACGGCGCTGAGGTAAGACTACCTTTTTGAGCGGGAACGGCAGATTTGCAGGCCCAGCCTAGACCGCGTGTGCACAGCGCGGCAAAAACGCCGTTAGCGGGCCCGGGGCTTCTGTGGCCATTTTTGCATTGGGGGAGCTTCGTTTCCAGCAAATCTCTTTGGGGTTGACTGGGGCAGCAAGTCTGCGGGCCGCTCAGTTTACAAAAAAAAAAAACAACAAAAAAAAACGAAACAGTGCTGACCGGTTGTTTGTGAGGTTGTTTCAACTTCTGAAGTTCTCTCTGCAATTTGTTTTGGCTGAGTGTAGCATGCCTTCCAGGCAGCTCTGTTTGTTGTGTGGGGCCAAGAGGAGTTCGGTCTCGCAGGATGGAGTATGCCGGGGCTGTAGTCAAGAGACTAAAGAGCTATTGTCAGAGACAGAATTAGGGGGCCCAGAGGTCTCGGGGGGGGGGGGGGAGGGTGTCCCGAGCCCATCTCAGCTTCCCCGTCAGGGGTAGAACCAGGGCCCAGTACAGCTTCTGACCCAGAACCCCCTCCTCCGCAGCTCCCTGTGCCGGGGAGTTTGGCGGCGATATTTTCCCCAGATTTCATGGCTCTTCTGCAAAAGGCATTGGGCGGTGCCCGGGGGACGCAGACAGCCGGGTCCTCAGGGGCTGAGCTGGGGCAGAAGAGACTGTGTTCGCCGGTAAGGGCGCCGGAGGTTGCTGTCAGTGCGAAACGATCTAGGATGCTGGATCCACTGGAGCAGTCAGTCATTTCGGAGGATGTCCAGTCCGAGCAGGCTGACTGGGGGGGTCTGGAGGAAGAGGAGCTAGAGGAAGGCGAGATTAAGGAGCAGGAGGATCAGGCACTCATTATGGAGTCCCTTAAAGCCCTCAATATTCCGGCTGACACCGCTGCAGAGGATTCTACTCTGGAGGACCCTCTGCTGCAGGCGGTTCGGAAGACGCAGAGGGCATTCCCGGTTCACAGGGTTTTTAAGGAGATGATTCAGGAGGAATGGGATATGCCTGAGGCCGCCCTTAAGGGATCTAGGGTTATGGCCAGGCTTTACCCCCTGTTGGATCAGGACCGGGAGTTGTTTAAAGCGCCTAGAGTAGTTGCTGCCGTGTCAGCGGTGGCCAAGAGGACTACGATTCCGGTAGAGGGGGCCGCAGCCCTCAAGGATGCCCTGGACCGAAGGTTGGAGACGGTCCTGAAGCAGATATTTGAGGCAAATGCGCTATTCTTGCAGGCGTCTATTTGCGGGGCCTGGGTGGCGAGAGCTTGCTTACGCTGGGCACAGCAGCTTCAAGGGGCCCCCTTGGGTGAGGAATCCGAGGAGGCGTCAAGGTTAGAGTCTGGGGCGGCGTATCTAGCCGATCTTCAGTATGACCTTATCCGGGGACTAGCGAAGAGCATGGCGTCGGTAGTCGCTGGGAGGCGATGTCTTTGGCTGCGAAACTGGGCAGCGGATACTTCTTCCAAAGCCAGATTGAGTAAGCTCCCCTTCCGCGGTAAGCTTCTGTTTGGAGAGGATTTGGATAAGTTGGTCAAGGATTTAGGGGATTCAAAGGGTGGTAGGTTGCCGGAAGATAAGTTGAAGCAGTGCCAGCCGTAGGGGCCAACAGCGGGACTTTCGCCGTTTTCGTTTCCCCAGATTTGGACAGAGCCAGCGGGGACGTTTTGCTGGACGGTCCCAGGGGTTTCGATGGGCAAACGGGTTTTACGCCCGCTTCCTCTGCCTGCGCCTTCAGAAAATCAAAATGATGCCAGGCGGGTCCTGGGGGATCTGGTTCCCCTAGGGGGTCGGCTGCAGGAATTTTATCCGGCCTGGGCCCGACTCACGTCAGATCAGTGGGTGTTAGAAGTGGTACGAGAGGGGTACGCGTTGGAGTTGCACCGTTCAGTGACCGACTCGTTCGTTCTATCACCGTGCAAGGCCAGCGCAAAGCGCGCGGCGGTGCAGGAAACCGTTCAGAGGCTACTAGATCTCAAAGCCATTGTCCCGGTTCCTACAGACCAGTTAGGTTGTGGTCGTTACTCCATTTATTTCGTAGTGCCAAAGAAGGAAGGGACGTGGCGACCTATTCTGGACCTGAAAAAGGTGAATCGCTGCCTCCGGGTCTTTCACTTTCGGATGGAGACCCTCCGGTCCGTTATTGTGGCAGTACGAAAAGGAGAGTTTTTGACGTCCCTGGACCTGTCGGAGGCGTATCTGCATATTCCGATACGCCGAGAGCATCAAAAATTCCTTCGGTTTGTGGTTCCCATGGGCCATTTTCAATTTCAAGCCCTTCCCTTTGGTTTGGCAACCGCACCACGGACATTCACAAAGGTGATGGTAGTGGTGGCGGCGGCCTTGTGAAAGGAAGGAGTGTTGGTTCATCCATATCTGGACGATTGGTTGATCAGGGCGAAGTCCCGGGCGGAGAGTGTGTCAGCGACGGCCAAAGTGATCGACCTTCTGCAGAGCCTAGGTTGGGTGGTGAACGTGGCAAAGAGCCACTTGGAGCCATCACAAGTCCTGGGGTACCTGGGAGCACGCTTCGACACCAGCATGGGTCGAGTGTTTCTGCCTCAGCAGCGGGTGCTGGGCCTCAGGCAGCTGGTGAGGCAGTTTCTCTGCAAGCAGTGTCCCACGGCCTGGGATTACCTGCGGGTGTTGGGGACCATGGCGGCGACCCTGGAGTTGGTACCATGGGCGTGCGTCCACATGAGACCGTTGCAGAGAGCATTGTTAAGACAGTGGTCCCACCAGAGTGATCCACTGTCCCAGAGGTTGGCTTGTCCACCGCAGACTGCACGGGCTCTGCAGTGGTGGTTAAGTCCAGGAGGCCTAGAGAAAGGAATGTCATTGGAAGCGCCACCTTGGATTTCCCTGACGACCGATGCCAGTCTGCAGGGCTGGGGGGCCCATTGTCAGGGTCGGCTGGTTCAGGGTCAGTGGTCCACAGTGGAAAGGACGTGGTCCATCAACAGGTTAGAGTTGAGAGCGGTGGCACAGGCCTTACAGGAGTTAAGTCCCTTTCTCCAGGGGAAAGCCATTCGGGTGTTCTCGGACAATGCGACGGCGGTAGCTTATGTAAATCGGCAGGGAGGTACCAGCAGTGTGGCGCTGGAGACCGAAGCGGAGAGTTTGTTCGTATGGGCCGAGGAAAATCTGATGGCCTTGTCGGCAGCTCATGTCGCAGGAGTGGACAATGTAGAGGCCAATTTTTTGAGTCGCGTGCGAGTAGACCCTGGGAAGTGGGTTCTGCATCCAGAGGTATTCGCACTGGTGGTGCAGCGATGGGGAACGCCGGTGATGGATCTGATGGCGACCTTCCAATCCGCACAAGTCAGACGGTTCTTCAGCAGAAGAAAGGAAAGGATGGCGGAAGGCCTGGATGCCCTGATCCAGTTTTGGCCGGAGGGACAGCTTCTTTATGTGTTTCCTCCGTGGGTGCTGATCGGTCAGGTCCTGCAGCGCATAGAGCGTCACAGGGGCCGGGTGATTCTAATCGCACCGGATTGGCCGCGGAGACCGTGGTACGCCGACCTGGTCCAGCTTCTGGTGGAGGAGCCCTGGAGGCTTCCAGTGCGCAAAGATCTTCTAACACAGGGGCCTCTGTGCATGCCGCAAGTGGATTGATTCTCGCTTACGGCCTGGCTATTGAGCGGGCTAGGTTAAGGGCGAAGGGTTATTCGGCGGCGGTGGTTTCTACCTTGCTGAAGTCGAGGCGTCGGTCTACTTCATTGGCTTATGTTCGAGTGTGGCGTATTTTTGAGGCCTGGTGTGCGGAACGGGCTTTCGTCCCCTTAAGGGCGTCAGTTCCGCAGGTGCTAGCGTTCTTACAGGACGGGTTTCAAAAGGGCTTGGAGGCGGCTTCGTTGAAGGTGCAGTTGGCGGTGCTGTCCTGCTATAGGGGTAAGGTGCGGGGCAGTCCGCTGGGTAGTCACCCGGATGTGAAACGGTTCCTGAGGGCGGTAGTGCTTTTGAGACCGCCATGTAAGAAGGTAGTCCTGGCGTGGGATCTGCTGTTGGTCCTAGAGGCCTTGGGAAAAGCCCCGTTTGAGCCATTAGCGGAAGCATCTTTGAAGGATCTTACTCTTAAGGTGGTGTTTTTGGTGGCTATTGCCTCGGCGAGAAGAGTTTCTGAGCTACAGGCGTTCTCGTGTCGAAAGCCGTTTTTGTCCTCCTACGAGTCTAAGGTGGTGTTGCGTCCGGTGCCGTCATTCTTACCTAAGGTGGTCTCGGCTTTTTATATGAACCAGGAAGTGGCTTTACCGGTTTTTGTTACAAGATCGAAGGGCCGGGTAGCAGCTCAGCTTCATCGCTTGGATGTGAGTCGGGCCTTAAAGCAGTATGTGACGCACACAGCTAGTTTCCGTAAGTCTGACCGGTTGTTTGTGGTGTTTGCCGGTCCGCGGCAAGGAGAGGCGGCTTCTAAAGGCTCGATTGCTCGATGGTTGAAAGAAGCGATTGCTTCGGCATATCTGCTGAGAGGCCGCAGGGTACCGGATGGGCTGCGGGCTCATTCCACCAGGGTACAAGCGGCATCATGGGTGGCGTGGAGCTTAGTGCCACCGGTGGAAATCTGTAAGGCGGCGACCTGGTCTTCGTTGCATTCGTTTGTGAAGCATTACCGTCTGGATGTGCAGCCGGGGAGGGACACCTGTTTTGGAGCGGCGGTGCTTCAGGCTGGTCTGACAGGCCCCTCCCGTTGAGTTCTGCACTGCTCTGGTACATACCCAAAGATTCCGGGACTAGATTGGAGGGACGATCAGGAAGGTTAAATTAGACTTACCTGCTAATTGTAGTTCCTGGAGGAACTCCAGTCTAGTCCCGTATCCCGCCCTGTCTCGCTGGTGGACTGTCGCCTGAAGCATATGGTGAGTTACTGGTAAGTACTCCTCCTTTCTGAGGGAGTTTTGGGCGTGGTTCATGGTGGGGCGGGTTAGAGCCTGGGGCGGTCTTCGCCGGGGATCCTTCTTCACAGTGGAGAACAAGGGGGACCTCAGGGCATGGCCCAGGTAGCGGGGGACTTGTACATAGCTGGGGCTTCGGGTCCTATAGGTCCCAGTTGGGCAGTTGTTTGGTTTTTACTGTATTTCTGCTTACTTGTTGCTCCGGTGAGTCTGCTTTGTCAATAGGTAAACTGGTGAGTGGAGGCGGTTCCAGTCCTTATATACTGGTGACATCACAGGAGTGAAGTTTCTCAGTCTCCAAAGCTGCTGGAGTAGGTTGACAACCCAAAGATTCCGGGACTAGACTGGAGTTCCTCCAGGAACTACAATTAGCAGGTAAGTCTAATTTAACCTTTTTTCTTATTTTTTTGTGGTCGCGTTTGCGACCCTGTCGGTGCTCTTCCTTTCTAAAAAAAAACAACCAATTTCTGAGGTAAGAATCTCTTCCCTCAAGGCGCATCGATGCTATCTTAGGCTTAGGCCTTTTTTCTTATATGGACAAACCAGCTAGTGGTTTTAAAAAGTATTCCAAATGTGGCAGTACAATTTCAGCCACAGACACCCATGACTGGTGTCTAAAATGTTTGGGACCGGATCATCAACCGTCTGAATGTCCTCTCTGTAGGAAGATGACAAAAAGAGGCCTGCAGAACAAAGCTGCGAAACTCGGCAGCCTCTTTGCCACCGATGCAATGTCGGTAGCATCAATGTCATCAAGAGCTTCGTCGTCCTCCCAGGGATCTCAGGTATTGAAACCCAGGTCTTTGTCGAAGACTAGCCAGCCTTCTGAGGGTACATCTCCTTCTAAACATCGAGATGCCCTAGGTGTTGCCCTGGAGGCAAGCAACCCCAGCCGGAGGTCCTTGCCTCCAAAGCATTAGTGGGGTCCCAAGATGCTCCCGAGGCCTCTACCTTTGGAGAGCTCTTGGTGCCATGCTCAGTGATCGTGGCCCGCAACTCCAGTACCGATACCCTAGCATCGGCAAGCTCCATGGATCAACGTATCTTGGCTATTGAGCGGAGCTTAGAGGACTTGCTAGCAGCTTCCATACCGGTAAAGCCTCTGCAGTCGATTCCTCAGCCATCGGTACCGACGACAGTACGGAAGGTGCCTTCATCGACATTTTTGCCACTTGCCACGCTACCACCCATGCCGACCCTTGAGTCTGTCTCCGGTACCGAGGTTCCAGCACCAAAACTTTCAGATGCTGGTTTTGAGCGGTATCGAGTACGGGCAGAGCGCGAACACCCTGCCCGTCAATACTTCAAGTCTTTTGACTCCAATTCGTTGGATGACGAATCAGCCGGTACACGGGAAATGAGAATTCTCCCAGAGGATCCATCTCCATCACCACAACGTCACATGTCCCCTCCAGAGGACATGTCTTTTCAAGATTTTATCTGCGATGTTGCTCGGGGCCTTTCCATCACGGTGACTTCAGAGAAGGAATCTAGGGCTGAGAAGCTTGAAATTCTTCAATACCCTGAAGCCCCAAGGGAAGCTGCTACTCTCCCTATTCATCAAATACTTCACAACCTTATGCTTCGAATGTGGGAGACACACTTAACCATCTCTCCACATACTCAAAGGCTCGATACAGTGTACCGGGTACCGGAGTGTCCCGGTTTTCAGAAGAGGCAATTACCACACCATTCCATGATGGTGGAATCGGCAATACATCAAATTTAAAAGTGCCAAGATGCATTCCTTGAACCCTTCGAGCAGGGAATCAAGAACACTCGATGCTTTTGGTCGTCGATGCTTTCAGGCCTCTATGTTATCGGCCAGAATCCGCTCATACATACTCTATATGGGTATGTTTCTTAGGGAGGTGACTAGGGATTTGGAGTTGATGGCTCCTCTTCTCCCTGACAAGAGAGCCGATTATCTCACCCTGGTGAAGTATGCCCAAAATGTTTCCAAACTTGATAATGCATTGTTCAGTTTTGGAGACCATATCTTACAAAGGATATAAAAAGATTGGAAACTGTTCAGAGGAAGGCGACCAAAATGATTTGGAGCCTGCATCAGAAGCCTAATTAGAAGAGACTTGAAGACCTAAATATGTACACTCTGGAGGAGAGGAGGGACAGGGGAGATATGATTCAGACCTTTAAATACTTAGAGAAATAATGAACAAACAAACCTCTTCCAAAGACGGGGAAGCTGTAAAACTAGAGGGCATAACATGAAGCTGCAAGGAGGTAAATTGAAAGGCAATGTCAGGAAATACTTTTTCATTGAAAGGGTGGTGGATGCTTGGAGTGCCCTCCTGATGGAAGTGGTGGGGGCAAATACAGTGACAGAATTCAAAATGACATGGGACAGACACAGTGGATCCCTTTACAGCAACAGGATAAAATCAAAATAAACTTATCTAATTTCTCAACATACAGGGGTGTCCTACACGGAGCGGTGGGTTCACCCTTAAAACAAACACATGGGGGAGGGGTGGTGTGCACAGAGCGGCAGGTGCATCTTCTCTTGCCATCTTACTGGGCAGACTAGATGGACCATACTATGTTACTATGCATTGGTGCATGCAGGATTGCTTGGCTCCAAGCCTCTGATCTTGAACCATGGGTTCAAGATAAGCTGGGTAATATACGTTGCACAGGTGAAAACCTTTTTTGGCAAAGAGGGGCAAGATAAGGCTTCTCAGTTAGAATCTGAGAACATTACAATAGACTCTCTAGATTTACTGCCAACCCAGCTAAGAAAAAGACATTAAAGAAACCCTTTTTCAATAAGAAAAAGAAGTACTACCCTTCTTACAACCCTGCGGTGCACTGTCCCATGCTCTCCAAAAAGAGCAGTAACAACCAAAACTGTAAAAGAGAGGCTCTGACTCCCAGGTCTCAGCCAACCCAGCAGACCCAACCTCCTCATGGTCTTTGACTCCTTTCTAGAGAACATAGTCATCTTGCCTCTGGAGATTCCTGATTCCATCCACATTCCCAGCAGACTATGTCACTTTGCCCACAGGTGGCATCTTGTAACATCAGAACACTGGACTCTCTCCATAGTAAGGGAAGGGTACAGACTTCACTTCTGAAGTCTACCCCACCAGTCTCCTCCAAGAGAGTTCAGTTCTCAACCCCCTCTCACCACCCTGTTATTACAGGAGGTTACCTTCCTTCTCTCACAGGGTGCAATAGAGGAAGTGCCACTCTCCCAGCAAGGTCTGGGCTTCTATTCTCCTTACTTCCTCATTCCAAAGAAGACAGGGGGATACAGGCCCATCCTGGACCTCATAAAACTGAACAAGTATCTACTCCGGGAGAAATTCAAGATGATCTCCCTAGGTACTCTTCTACCCTATCTCCAGAGTCAGGATTGGCTCTGTTCTCTAGATCTAAAGGACGCATATACTCACATTCTTATACATGCAGAACACAGAAGGTTCCTGCTTTTCCTGTTCCAGGGGAAACATTATCAGTAGAGTCCTGCCTTTTGGCCTCGCCTCTGCCCCAAGAGTCTTTACAAAGTGCATGGCAATGGTATCTGTATTCCTAAGGACTCTAGGTATATTTGTCTTCCCCTACTTGGACGACTGGCTCATTCGAGCAAGCACACCTCTAGAGGCCAATCTTTCTCTTGCGTGCATCATGCAGCTGCTGCAACACTTGGGATTTGTAATAAATCTTCCAAAGTCCCAGCTCGTACCCTCTCAAAATCTGGAGTTTATAGGCGCCCTCCTAGACACTCAACAGTCTAGGGCTTTTCTGCCTCAAGTTCGCTGTGCTCGACTCATCCAGCTTGCATCCCAAGCGTGCCTCAAAAACTTTCTCACTGCTTGACACCACCTGGTAGGATCACCTTTTCAGAAGCCTCTACATCAACATACCCTGACGACGGATGCATCCAAATTGGGCTGGGGAGCTCATCTGGACAATCTCTCCACTCAGGGTCTTTGGCCTCATCAGGAGTCACAACTCCATATAAATCTGCTGCAACTCAGAGCCATCCACAATGCTCACAAGGTGTTCCACGACCACCTTCGCATCTCCACAATTCTAGTCCAGATGGACAGTCAGGTAGCTATGTTCTACCTGAACAAGCAGGGTGGAACAGGCTCTGGGACACTTTGCAGCAAAGCCCTACACCTATGGTCCTTTGCCATACAACATCAGATTCACCTACTTGCGGTTTAACAGGCAAACAGAATCTCTTGGCGGACAAGCTCAGTCGGTACTACTACCCCACGAGTGGTCTCTCCATGCAGACAAGGCTGCTCACATTTTCCAGATCTGGGGTACCCCAGACATAGACCTGTTTGTAAGTCCTCAGAATGCCAAACTTCCCCACTTCTGTTCCAGAACCCCTGCTCAGAACAACAAAGTGGTGGATGCCTTTTCACCTTCACTGGGGTCAAGGCTTCCTATACGCCTTCCCTCCCATTCCCCTCATCCCCAAAACTCTTTTCAAACTCCAGAGAGACAAGGGCTACATGATTCTTATAGCCCCACGTTGGCCACGACAGCCGTGGTATCCTCTGCTTCTACGTCCCTCTCAAGTTCAACCAGTAGATTTGGGGTCTGCTCCAGATCTCCTCTCACAGGAGAACGGGACACTGCTGCATCCCAATCTGCAGTCCCTACACATTACAGCATGGCTGATGAAGGCATAGAATTCCAGGGCATCAGCCTCTCCCAACAGGTGAAAGCTATCCTTTTTGTCTTCTAGGAAACCTTCTACAAGGCGCTCCTACACCTTCAAGTGGCGTAGATTCTCTCTCTGGTGTTTGAAAAGGGATCTTAACCCCTTTTCAGCTCCCGTGGAAGCATTACTTGAATATCTTCAACTCTCTTCCTCTGGACTCAAAACAATTTGTTAAGAGTCCATCTAAGTGCCATAGCAGCGTCCCACATGCCCTTGGATGGTCAGCCCATCTCCTCTCAACCGCTTGTAGCACTCTTCATGAGAGGTCTTCTATTAACTAAGTCTCCCATTAAACCACTCCCAGTGGCATGGGACCTTAATGTTGTTTTAGGACAGCTTATGGAGCAGCCTTTGAACTCCTTGCCACTGCTTCTCTGAAGTTTCTTACGTGGAGGCTCACCATCCTTATTGCCCTCACTTCAGCAAGGTGCATCAGTGAGCTTCAGGCTTTGGTGGCTGATCTTCCTTATACACGTTTTCACCATAATAAGGTAGTCCTTTGGACTCATCCTCACTTTATGCCTTTTCACTTAAACCAGTCGGTGTACCTCCCTGTTTTCTTCCCTAGACCTCATTTTTCTAGGGCGGAGGTAACCCTTCATACTCTGGATTGCAAACGTGCTTTGGCCTTTTATTTCCAGAGAACTCGGGAGCACAGAAAAACTTCCCAACTTTTCATCGCTTTTGACTCCAGTCACCTAGGACTACCAGTATCCAAGCGAACTCTCTACAGATGGATAGCAGATGGTATCTCCATTGCTTATGATAGTGCAGGACTCTCTCTCTCGGGTCACGTCACTGCACATAATGTTTGGGCAATGGCTGCCACCATGGCGAATCTGTGCTCTGTGGCGTTTGATGAGATATGTAAAGCAGTAACCTGGTCCTCTGTCCACACCTTTGCTGCTCACTATTTCCTGGACAAGGACTCCTGCCGGAATGCCTTGTTTGGCCAAGCTGTTCTCCAGCATCTCTTTCAAACTTAGATCAACTCCTACCCCCCATCCCGGGTTTTGATACCAGACATCCCAGGGGGATATATGACCTACCACTTAGCCCTGTGTTCCACAGCTTGCTTGGAGGTCATCTCTCTGGCATCTCAAAGCTAGGGAGTCCCATATGTGAAGACTACATTCCTGCTTGTTCCTGGAGATAGCGTAGTTACTCACCTGTAACAGGTGATCTCTGGGAACAGTAGGAATTGAGTCTTCACAACCCACCCTCCTCCACTAGGAGTTGTACATTTCCTCTTCTCTCCTTTTATCTCAGCTACAAATTCAACTGAGGGAGAGCTGGAAAGGTAGGAAGGCAGCTACGCAAGCGCAGTGGGATGCTCCCAAAGGCTTTCCTATTGGACGCTGGGGAGCATTCCTGCGCGGGCTCCGTTGGTACCGACGTCACCCATATGTGAAGACTGAATTCCTGCTGTTCCCAGAGATCACCTGTTACAGGTGAGTAACTACACTTTCTCTGATGATTTGTTCTGCATATAAATTAAAAAGGTAGGGGGGAAAGTATGCACCTTTTGCTGATTATAAGCCATTCTATTTCTCCTATTTCCGTTCGAACTGTTGCTTCTTGATCAGTGTAAAGTTCAGCCACCACTGCTTTAGTGCAAGGAAGGGGGACTGGCATGGCAGGCTGGACAGAGGCACAGTCTTTTTGGGTAGATGGTGGCACAGAAGGTCTGCCTATCGTGGCAGAAAAACTTGTGCTGCCACTGATCGCACCAACCTTGAGGGCATTTTGCTTACCTTCCTACCTTTAAAAATTCTAGATTATATATTTGATCCTCGGTTAGCTTTTACCCATCACATATTAGACACTGTCAAATCTGCTTTTATGCTCTCCACACCATTTAAAGCTCTCCATTCTTTCCTTGAGAAACCAGCTGTTACTATACTAATTTTCTCCCTGCTGATCAGTAAACTTTGATTCTCCGAGAACAAGCAGGAAGTCAGTCCTCGCATATGGGTGACATCGGCGCCGATGGAGCACTCGCAAAAACATCCCCCCAGCTTTCAAAGAAATCCTTTGGGAGATGCCACCAATCATGCGTGGTCCCCTTCCTGCCCAAGGGTGCCATCTTGCTCACTCTCCTTTTTTCCATGGAGCCCTTCACATGTCTGTCTGCTCGTCCCCCGGAAAATGTTGATTTTCTCAACCTGAGTTTCATACTGTCCTGCGGTAGAGCACCAGTCCTCTTCCCACCACCCGAGCCCACTGCCCTGACATCGTAGTCCTTTTTTTTTTTTTTTTTTTCCTTATTGGCGCCTTTGCGCCCTTTTTTTTTTTCCAACTGGTGGTACCGCGGGTCTTTGACCTTGCTGGGATACTTTTTTCTCCCATGGCTACCAGTAGTTTTAAAAAATGTGATTGGTGTACCAAAATAATGTCCCTGACCGACAAACAAAACTGCTGCCTTCGCTGCCTGGGACCGGACCGTGACCCCATGGCATGGGCCTCTGTAAGAAGATGTCCACCAAGGCCCTCGAGCCACCAGTAGCAGCATGATTTTCCCAGAATCCCTGGTACGCCCGAAGGCCAAGGCCTCCTCTAAAACCATGGAATCCTGAGGTAGCCTTATGGATCCCGACCGCTGCCGTGGTTCCTCAGAAAGGGGGGTCTCCCTTGAGGGAACCCAAGAAGAAGAAGGCCTCGAAGGCGGTGTACCTGGATGGCTCAGACGGCCCGGGTAAGTCCCAAGCCAGGTCCTGCAGTCCTAGACGCTTGTCCAAGGGATCGGAGAAGGAGCGACCTGCGAAGTTCCCCTGAAAGGACTCTACCTCGGGCCGGCTTCGGTCGCCTGACACCATTCTTGTTGGACTCCCCATTGTGCCCGATTCCTTCGGTGTCCGCGCTGATAGCTGCAGAGCCTTCTGCCCTGGAGTCCAGAATGGCAGCCATGGAGTCCAGAATGGCAGCTTGTCTGCCTTCATGGACCTGCTGTAGGCGCTGTTGTCTGGTACCACCAGTTCCTCTGCCCAGACCACTGAACTTGTGACATCGAGGACATTCCTGGAGGCTGAGATGATCCTTGAGGTCCTCCGGCCTTCAGTCGATCCTTGACTGAGGTCTCAATCCAGTTCCCGTTCCATGGGGCTGAGATCTTCCCCAACCAGTGTGTTCGGCACCAGCCACGGGGCCTCTGAAGGTCGCGGGCGGGGAACAGCCCCGGAGCCCGCGAGCCACCCTTCCCTCGAGTCCTTGATGGACTGTTCTGACTGGGAAACGGAGGATGAGGAGTTACCGGACACCCGTCACCACCGCAATGTCCTCCCTCCCTCGGAGCCCTGGCATCGGTCCCCACCCGTGGTCATGATGTTCCTCGACCTTTTCAGGGACATGTCCAAGGTCCTAGCATTCCTGACGGAATCGGAGGAGGACCCTCGGACGGAGAAGCTAGAATTCTTCCAATACAAGGCCCCTCTTAGAGAATCGCTTATCATGCCCATCCCTCCCATTCCTGTAACGGAAAATGCTCCATATGTGGGGAAGACCAGCATCAGTGCCGGTGGTGAGCAAGCGACTTGACTCAGTGTATCGTGTCCACTGGAGCCCAGGCTTCCAGAAGTCACAACTGCTGCACAACCTCCGTGGTGGTGCAGTCAGCCATGCGTCGCCTGAAGAGTCACTCCTCAGTGCCAACTGGCAGGGAGGCACGCACCCTGGATGCCCTTGGCAGAAAGTGCTACCAGGGCTCGGCTTGATCCAGGCATACCAGTGTACATGGGCATGTACTGAGGGACCTGGCGAAGGAACTCGCAGAGTTCTCAGTTGGTCTTTCCAAGGAACCCTTGCCGCGGTTCAAGAACCTGGCCAAAGCTGTCCGTGAGTGCTCCAAGTTTGTCTTGGGCAGCCTATGACGACTTGGAGTCAGCGGCAGCAAGATACCACACGTTCACCAGGCTCCGATGACGCCCATTTAAATGAAAAGGGGCAAAACGCAAGTCTATGGTCCACTCGCAATTGGCGTCATTGGAGCCTGGTGAGCGTGGGGATCTTGTTGCCAGTTAAGTGCTTTTGTAGAGTTTGTTTCAGTGGTTTTAAATGCATTTGAAAAATTGTAAAAACTAACATTGCACTATGGAAGCCTATATGTGACAGCTGGGGGATTTCTTTTGAGCTATTTAGCAGGGTCATGTTGCCTTGTTCTTCCAGGAACCCCCGTCTGAGGCTTCTTATCCCACCCTCCTCTTTACAGTTAATCATTTCCCTAGCAGTGGCCCCGTAGTCGTGGAGTGATCACTTTCCCAGCCAGGGTATCCTCATTAGAATTCTCCTCCTTGATTGGATGTGTTTAGTATAAGGAGGGTAAGGGGTTTAGTTTAGTGGCTGGGAAGAAGCAGAACAGAGGATTTTATGAAACTACAATACCGATTAGATTTCAGGAGAATTTTTCAACGAACCTGGTCAAACCTGCTATAGCAGGCAAATACAGATCCCAAAACTCAGCATATTAAATCTAATATTTATTCAATTCAGTATTTGGGCAACAGCATTGCGTATAGGGAACTTCTTTGGGTCATAGCAGTCTTTTCTAGGAGCAACCCAAAGAGAAGGAGCAGAAGATTACATAAGAGCATTGTTTAAAGAGTACTATTTTGTCTTTCTGTGTGGTGCTAAAATTATGGACTTAAACTCCAAAGAATGTGAGGCCCATGCAGAACCAATTAAGGTTTCGGGTGTTATATAGAATATATTTATTTATTTATTTTTATTTACATTCTCTTGTATACCGCGCTATTCTGCATCCGTGCGGTTTACATTGAACAAACTGAAATTACATTGAACAGGGCATTATAACTTGGAGATAACTATTTTACAGGGAACATGGGCTATGCAGGGTTAAGTGGCTTGCCCAAGACCACAAGGAGCACCTGTGGGACTAGAAACCCCAGTCCTTCCGGCCCAAGGTTGCTGTCCTCTAGTGGGGTTTGAACCCCCGACCTTCTGGCCTGAAGTACCTTGCCCCAACCACTAACATAATGGTTTGGGTTGATGTTCTGGGCATGGGCAGAAATAGTGGTAGGGAGGATGGGTAAAGAGGAAGAGTATCTTGTGACAGTCTTCTCCACTTTTTGCTGTTTTGTTTTTTTTATGTTCTGTCTTATTGGATTGCTACGCTGTTTGTTTTTGCCTCAGATGAGGTGTTTTATAAATATTTTAAATAAATAAATTCCCACCACCTGGATGATTATTCATGGAAAGAAGCTGAAAAATCCTTGTATAACCAGTTAAATGCTGTTGTCACTCTCCACCTGGATCTGCCACCTTCTTAATGCAGATCTCGGCTATTTTTATAGAAAAAAAATCTTTCATCCTGTGGCCAAGGAGCTTTAGCACCTTGGACTTTGTTTTTCCTCTACTATTGTCCCATAAGCATCTCGTATTTCCCATCTGCAGAATGAATGCATACCAACCTGTGCCATAAACACCATATGTCTCTCCTTCCCCAGGATGACTTAATTAAGAAATCAGCAGCTAGTACCTTTCTCCTATTCATCTAGTAGAAGTAGATAACATTTTTAGGTTGTGTTTTTTTACCTTGGTGTCATTGTACAGTCTGGTGTGTGTGGGAAATAATGAACAAAGACACTCAAACTAAATCTGCAAAAAAAAATTGTGAATTCTGCAAATGTCAGGGGTTTTTTTCTGGAAAATTGGGTGGTGGGGTTTTTTTTCCCCACCAAACTTTGCTGAATTTTCCCTTTTCGTTTGCTCAGATCCCAGCTTCTAATGTTAAGTAGATGGCCACCGAAGGATAGGACAGCAGAGAAAGAGCAGGCTAAGGATATCTGACACAAGTGGAAAGACCAGATTACAAAAAGCATAAACAAGAATGAGTCCAAAGAGGATGAAGTAGAGCTGGATAATTCTTTAGCAATGATCATTAACCAGAGCCAGTTTAACCATTGGGCAGACTAGACGGTTGCTTAGGGTAGAAGCTCCAGGGGGCGACGCAGAATAGCTGCAGCCAAAGTAAAACAATGGGTCCAGGCAACCAGCCAAACTCAAAGAACAGTCTGTATATGTTTCCCTGCAGGGAAAGGTGGGCAGCATGCAAAAGCCCATTCAGACAGGGCAATTTTTAAACAGGGCACCTAGGCTAACAGCCCACACAGGCACATAAATTGCGCCTTATTTTATAAAGATAACATAGGTACCTATGTGCCTTTTATACAACTCTACCAGGTGAAGTAGCTGCATACAATTGCACCTGCTCCAAGGAAGGGGTGTGTATTTGCTTACACATGCACATGAGTGCCAATCTCGCACCCACTCTGCCTGCTCTCTGATTCTGGGAACACATACACATAGATCATGTAAAAGCAGGCACTGTATTTGTCTACCTACTTTTTTGTACGCATGTAGACCCTGAGCAAATTTATAAGAGCTTGATTGCTAAGTGTCTTTATGAAAGTTCCCCTATATATATATTCAGTATGGGAAAAGTATGAGGTTCAATTACAGTCGTTCTGGGAGGAAAGACAATCGGGTGCTCATTATTGAGTTTAATTATGAAAACCTGGAATTGAGAAGGAAGTGCAGAGCAGAAGGTTCACCTACTAAGGTACTTTGTTATACACGTGCACCAGCCCTGGCACTAGAATTCTACACCACAGAACAGCAAAATAGCAGTCACTGACATTCCCCTGAAGAGGCCTGCAGTAACTGAAAGTGTTTAGCTGAATTTTAAAGCAGCACTTTCACATACTGTAGCTTGACCAAACACTGTTAAAATGTGCGCTCTTCATTTTAGTAAAGTAGGTGGTCACTGTTTTACTTCTTCCCTTGGGGCAGCTGACATGTAATGTTACCAAGGGTCTGGCTCTTTGGCACGATATGTAGCATCACTATGGACCTGAAATAGTTCTTGGGCAGTGTTATTAAGGGCCTGTGGTTTCCAAATGAGAGAAAATTACTGAGGATATTCAGCATCTCGGCTGCTAATTTTCCCATCTACTGTTGTTGGAATAGCTGATGGGTCAAATTCCCCCTTCCTCATCGTTCAGTTTAGTCCAGACTATGGAGTTGCCATCCCCTACCTGCAGATTGATGGAGAAGAAATTGAAATAGTTGACCACTTTAAACTACTTGGATCAACTATCAATAAAGAAGCAGCAAGCAGACAAATGCGACAACGCATTGCTCTTGGCAGAATGGCTATGAAGGACCTAGACAAGATTCTTAAGAGCAGAGATATCTCTCTTCATACAAAGATTTGACTTGTTCGAGTCATGGCATTTTCACTAGCATCATATGAATGTGAAAGTTGGACAGTGAAAAAGATAGACAGGAAGAAAATTGATGCCTTTGAATTATGGTGCTGGTGCCGAATACTGTGTATATCATGGACTATCTGAATAACAAACCAGTCAGTACTAGAGGAGATCAAACCTAAGCTTTCTTTAGAAGCTCAGATGACAAGACTTCGACTTTCATACTTTGGACACATCATGCGAAGAGAGAGATCATTAGAGAAAGACATCATGCTTGGCAAGGTAGAAGGTCAATGCAAAAGAGGATGGCCAACAATGAGATGGATAGATACAATAACAGCAACTATGGGTGCCAGTCTGTCAACAATGAGCCATCTGACCTGAGGATCGAACACAATTTAGGACAACTATCCAGAGGGTCGCCATGAGTTGACACCGACTTGGTGGCACTTAACAACAATAATAACAACCCACAGATTGGAGACTGAGCATGCCAAGTCTTGATAATGTCACCATACTTAAGTAGCTGGCACATCCTTCAAGGCTCAGTATTCTCAGTCTCCAAGCAATTTGAGGGTGACTCTCACTGTAGTGTGGACTCCACTGGAGAAATAATAAGGAAGGAGATCAAATTGGCCTTACTTGGGGATTTCCCAGTTGTCAGAGGCTTGGCCCTGTTAAGATTATTAAAAGGAAAAAAAAAGGTGCTCGAGTCCACCAGTGGACAGAAGTAGTCCAGTGAGTGAAGCAGTCAGTGTGGGCCTTAATTGGAGCGGTCGCAAAGTGCTTGGTGAGCATCTCCCAATCCCTTCTGTGGAATAGGAGGTCTGCTCAGGGACACAGTGTGCAGAGGGCTTGTGTAGCTCATGGGAACTGCCATTGCCTGAGCTGTCCCGTTGCAGCGGTGCTCTGGTTCTGGTGATAAAGGTGCTCCGCTGCTTCTTTCAGCATTTTTTTGTTTTGAACCTTGGCTGTCATGGAATGGAATGCTGCTGTGCCCTTATGGCTGAGGTGCTTGGCGAGCAGAGGACCGAGTTGCTCAGTGCCATTTTGAGGCCTGCCACAATCAGAATCCTCCAGGGGGGCTCCATTTGATAACGAGGTGAGTAGTTCAGGTGTGGAAAAGGGAGGTCTGGGTGCTGAGGGAACATTACTCGTGGTTTGTTTTTTTTTGGGGGGGGGGGTCTCTTCCGTATTGAGGCTAGCCTGTAGATAATATTGGCAGAATGCCCAAGCCCACATGCTTAGCATGCGGAGTGCGATGGGGCTTCCTCTCTGTCAGGGGGTATTCCCGATGCTGCAAGGCAGAGTCCCATTCAGTGGAGAGGATATAGGAGGATTGGAGAGATCAGACCTGGAGTTCCCCTCTCCCAGGGAGTGACTGGGGAGGGTGCCTGTAGAAGAGGGTCTGGCCAAGCCTTCCCCCTTAGGAAAGAATGGGTCTGTCGAGCCAGGGAGTCTTCCTCTAGACCTTCAACATCCTCGGAGGGGCAGGCCAAGCCCTCCTTAGAGGTCTTCCCAGAATTTGTGCTTTTGATGCACCAAGCTTTCTGCATGCAGCAGGAGACCAGAGACAGCTCAGGGGGCAAGGTGGATCTGGCCAAAAAGTGTGCTTTGCTGGAGGAGCGACTGGTTCAGGGTGAATTTCTGGCTAGGTGACAGGCAAGGGCTCTTCCTCCTTGCAAACTGTTATGCCTAATGCCTTCCTCGTGTCTCCCCAGGAGTCAGTAATTATTTTTTATAACAGTCATCTGTATAGCACTATTCAGGTACACATAGTCACCAGTCCCTGCTCCTTGAAGCTAAAAACGACAGACAAGAAACAGACAAAACATGTTTGGGCAGGGTCTTTAAGATAAAACAGTGTGACCTGCTCATATTAATTATCCAGTGGCGCCTCTTCTCCCATCAGGGCCCACAATATGCTGCTGTTTCAATCTTCCCCTTTACTATGACTATGTGCAGTTGCAAGCTCTTGCTTAGCACTTCCTTTTCGTAGTGAGCATACCAGATAATGATCAGACCCCTTTCCTCTGCCTAACAGAACAGGAACCTGTGGAACTGTACAGTGTTGTTCATCCTACATGCTCCCAACTTCGGCCCTCTCTGTCTTCCTTGCTCTCCATACCCTGAAGCCCATGGATGCTGGACTGCCAGCCACATATGTTTCATAACTGCAACCACATGGCAATGCCAAGCATGCTATACAATCACTAACGCTCCAGTCCCCCAATTCAAACACAAGCTGGTTGGAAAGATGCTTTGTGTGTGTGTGTGTGTGTGTGTCTATTTGAAGAAACTGCTTCTTTACTCTCTCTTTCTGCCTGAATGTTCAGTAGCCTAGCAGCAGGTATGCCCTATAGTACCTTTGTTCCAACACACTAAGTGGAGCGAAGATCCTGTGTCCTGGTAGATGCAGGATTTCTGTCTGTACCAAGGGCAAGATAGGGGGAAGCTTTTAGGTCCCAGCTACCATTACTACAGTATGCATTCATATTCTGTCCATGCCAGATTTTCATCATAGACCAATGCTCAACTCACAAACTCATAGGCTGCAAAGTTTCAAGGTTTGCTCTGTACATATTAACCATTGTCGTGTTTTAAAAAAACTGCCATGCCGTATAAAGTTCTCTAACTCCTGAAAAAGCCAGTCTTAATTATTTGCCAAATGCACTCCAGGGTTTTTCCATAACCCCAGCCCTCTAAGATAACTGAGCTGCTCCCACCTCATGCACAAGCAGCATGTCCCTCCTTTTCCAGTTGAAGTAAGCTTTTGTTCAAATTTTAGTCTGTATCACCTTTGAGATATTAATCAGTTTACCCAGGAGAAGACAAAGCAGGCTCAGTAACTCACCAGCCTTCCCGTTCTCTTCTTTCTCTACCTGTGCAGGGAATCAAAGTCTGCTCTTATTTTATGCACGCACACGCACACACACACACACAGATATATACATATACCTCCCTCCCTCCACATCTCTCCTCCCCTCCCAAAGTGAAAAAAACAAAACAAACAGCCTTCCAATCAGAGGCAGATCAGACTGATCACATTTACAAACTTCCTCTTTCTGGGGACTCTGCAGGCATTTTCACTTTTGATATGATTCTAGTTGTTCGGGTTTGGCCTTTCTTTTCGTACTGTCTGTTGAACTGTTTCCCCTGTGCAATGCTGCTGGATGGTTTGAAGCGGTGCTGGTGTATTAAGAAGACATTTTTTCCCCCTAGTAGGGGACAATTAGGGAGACTGCTGTCCCTCTACACACCTTTTTTTTTCTTTGAGAAGTGTGTCATGTGCCAAATGAAGGCTCAGCAGTCAGCGATTGCCACATCAGCCTAGGCAGAGAGCTGCTTCTCTCTCTGTCCCCTCCTCCCATGCCCACACACACCCCTGCTGTGCCATGCTTCTCGGACGGACGCTCCATGTGCAAGCAGGCTGCCACACATTCTCTCACTCTTTTCAGGGGTCATTTTAAAAGGCGCTGTAGAAAGTTACACACCATCTGCATGTGTAAATCAGGAGTTTTTAGCAATTCACGCACACAGATAGGCTTTTGCATGTGTACTTTAGCCATTTGCTGTTCTAGAAGTATACAGCAAGCCCGATGGTGCGTACTTTCACAGTGGATATGCGCATGGGCAGAGCACACTTGTAAATTATAAAATCTTATAACTTTATGTGTGTTCTTGATAAATCTAGGCGTGGGCATTTATACAAGCCATAGAGCTGGTATAAGTGATTGCACCTAGCAAGTAACAAATTAGCACATACCAACACTGATGACTATTAATCATTTATATACACAGCGCTGTACAAGCACATATATTTATTTTATTTAACAGTTTCTTTTATACTGCTTTATCATTTCAATCAAAGCAGTTTACATTGTAACTTAGACTTGGTAAACTTACATTAAACAGGGACACTGATAACTTGGATTTTTCTGAGCAATGGACAGATAAGTGACTTGCCCAAGGCCACAAGGAGTGCTAGTGGGAATCGAACCCTGGTCTCTGGGTTCCCAAGTCAGTGCTCTAACCACTAGGCGGCTACTCCACTCCATATAGAAGACTCCAATCCATATAGAAGACAGTCCCTGCACAAACCATGTTACAAATGAAAATAAGGAAAGAAAGGAACTTTCATCACAAAGAAATAACCTTATTTTTATACAGTATATAATTTCAAAAGCTCACCCCCTTCCAACAGGCCCTCCCCAACCACCCTCCCCCCCCCCAGGGAGATGGCCGATACTTGCACCCACTGACAAGAATACGTTTACGCCTCCTGACGTATTCCATACATTATCACAAAAGGGTCCCAGATTTGGTCAAAGTGTGCCCGACTCCATTCCCGCATAATGATCTCCCTCTCCATTGCATATATATCCCCAGGGCTGGCCTGTCCACTAGATGAGTTAGATGCCTGGCCCGGATGGGCGGCGCCCTCCCCCCAGCTGCTGCCAGTTCCATTTTGGGGGGAGGCAGGCAATATTTCCAAAATCAGCGGCAAAATGCTGCCACTTTTGGAAATGCTGCTGCTGCCCTCCTTCCTCTCTCGAGACGGAATCGGTGGCAATTGGGAGTGGTCATTGTCAGCTGGGGGGGGGGGGGGCGGCGGTGAGGCCAGGGTTTCTGCCACAGGGTATGTGCCGGAGGGGCCTCATACTTCCAGGCTGAGTCTAAGGTCAACTTAGCTGCATTTATACAATGCTTGACCAACACCAGCTGTGGCAATTTGGCACTGGGGACGCACCTGCTAAAGAGAAAAATTCCCGGGTCCCTGGGTATGTCTTGGCTGAGGAGTTGTGCCACCCTAAATTGAATACCCCACCAATAACCCCACATCTTAGAACACGTCCACCACACATGCACCAAAGTCCCATCAAAGCACACTTTTGCCATCAAGCACCTGAGACTCCGGGTAAGCCTGTGCAAGCCTCTCTGGTGTCATATACCAGCCATAGAGTATTTTATAGTTAGTTTCTTTGGCATTAACTGCAAGGGAGCTCCCATTGCTGCTCAGTGTAGGATAGGGCCAATTCCCGTGCCCAGAACACCCAATGCTTTCTGCTCCCATGGACCAGTTTCTGCTGACACACATAGAGAGCAACGATCAGCCCTCTAGTAGAGGTCTGGACATGGTTGTGTCACCTGACTATTAACGTCCTTCCGCCCTACCCATTTCACTAACTGGGCATGATTAAAAAAAGCGTGGTGGTACTGCAGAGCAAAATCGTCCTGCAGCTCACGAAAAGACAGCCAGTGACTGTCCTCAGAGTTGGCCCACCCGGCTCAAACTCTCGCACCCCAGAGGTCAAAAATAACCAAAGTGTTACCCTGCCCGAAGGCCTTATTGTTCACTATGGGAGATAGAGTGGACAAAGAGGAACCCTGAGGCCAGAAATATTTATCCCAGCAACGGACAGTATGCTCCACATAAGGGTTCCCACGGGCCCAGTCCTGCGAAGACCCGCCTGCAGTCACAACTGTTCTCCTAATTATGGGCACCCTGTCCAGGACCTTTCTATTTGGTCCCATTGTTTTAGTGCTGGTGGGGTTTATCCATCCATCCCTGTCCAACCTGAGCTGCCACGTAGTACCAATGCAAATTAGGGACTCCCACCCCCACCCCCTTCTTAAGGTGAGCATATAACACCTGTTGCGCTATTCTGGGGTGGCGATACTGCCAAATAAACTTCAGCAGCAGGCGTTGCCAGGTCTCCAAGGTGCCTGAAGGAAGCACAATGGAGCGCTTGGAAGCAATAAAGAAAGCGGGGAAGGATCACCATCTTAATCACTGCGATCCTACCAAACTAAGGCAGCAGCAGACCATGCCATCTCTCCAGATCCTGCCGTATCTGTCATAGGAGCGGTGCATAGTTCGCCTTGTACAATGCCCTGGGATCCACCATCAGATGTACTCCCAAGTAGCGCAAAGACTTATCCACCCACCGAAATGGGAACCTCTCCCACAGCTGTGCACATGTCTCCAATGCAAGGGAAATATTTAAAATTTCAGACTAAGAATAGTTGATCTTAAAACCGGAGACCTTGGAGTAGGCTTCAAATACGTGCAAAGCACCAGAGAGGAAAGTAAGGCGACTGCGTCAGAGACAGCAGGATATCATCTGCAAAGAGGGCAATCTTATACTCAAGGTCCCCAATGTGGACACCACTCACCTCTGGCGAGGCATGAAATTGCTGAGCTAAGGGTTCCATAGCAAGGGCAAATGGCAGCGGTGACAGTGGGCACCCCTGACACATACCTGGCCCAGACTGAAAAAGCGGGAATTCTCTCCATTATTACGAACACAAGCCTTGGGTCCATGATAAAGGCTGTGTACCCAATCCTGAAAGTGCAGTCCAAAGCCCATCTTCTCTAGCACTTCCTACAGGAAACCCCAGTTCACTCTATCAAAGGTTTTCTCTCTGACCACTCCTAAAAGAAGCGCGGGCTGTTTCTTGTGCCGAGCCGTGTAAACCGCCTGCAACGTCCTCTGGATGTTATCCGCCGTCTGCCTCCCTGCCATATACCCCACCTGATCACCATGCACCAGCCTGGGGAGAATTGAGGTTCAGGTGCATAGCCAGCACCTTTGCCAAAATTTTTACATCCACATTCATTAGGGATTGGGACGATAAGATGCCGCCACAACTTACAGCTTGCAGCCTACCCGGCTTGAGTATCATCAGTATCGCCGCTTCCATCTGCATGGGTGGTAAATCCATTCTCGCTCCCCACAAGATCGCGTTCTTTATTTGCGCATATTTTTATACCGCCCTTTCCAAAGATCAGGGGCGGTTTACATCATAACATGTTAAACTAGAACAATTACATGGAATATTGTTTAAGAACTTTATACATGGAACAAGGTAATTGAGGTGTCGCCTTGAGCTATTTATTTATTTATTTACATTCTCTTATATACCGCGCTATTCTGCATCAGTGTGGTTTACATTGAACAAACTGAAATTATATTGAACAGAGTATTATAACTTGGAGATAACTATTTTACAGGGAACATGGGTTATGGAGGGTTAAGTGGCTTGCCCAAGACCACAAGGAGCACCTGTGGGACTAGAAACCCCAGTCCTTCCGGCCCAAGGTTGCTGTCCTCTAGTGGGATTTGAACCCCCGACTTTCCGGTCTGAAGTACCTTGCCCCAACCACTAGGCCACTCCTCCACTCGCTTCTCGGCAGCGGCAAACTCACCGCCTCCCAGTTCCTTCTAATGCAGCCGCAACTCCCTACCTCTTAGGGAACCGCGGCTATGCCAGTAAAACCGTTTGTGGAGCCTTCCTGTCTCTTGACGGGCTCCGTGCAGCATTGTCCTGCCTCCAAAGGAAGTTGTTTACCACTTCCTTTGGCGGCGGGACATTGCTGCACGGAGCCCGTCGAGACTGGAAGGCTCCGCAGCGGTTTTACAGGTTCCCTAAAAGACAGGGAGCCGCGGCTGTAGAAGAACAGCAGGGAAGTAGCAGGCAGACGGGGGAGAGGGGAGGAGGGGGCAGGGAATCTGCAACAGGGCTGACATAGATGGAGGGAGGGAGGGGTCTGACATGGAGAGAGGGGGGGCTGACATGAATGGAGGGAGGGAGGGGGGAGGGCTGACAGGGAGGAGGGAGGGGGGCTGATATTGATGGATGGACAGAGGGGCTGACATAGAGGGAGGGAGGGGGGCTGACATGGACAAAGGGAAGAGACAGGGGGACATACTGTACAGACGGGCAATAAATGCTGGACAGAGGGGAGAGACAGTGTGGGTTAGCATTATAATGGGCAGATGGGGGGGCTAGGACTGTTAATGGGTTGATTAGGGAAGGCTAGGACTGGGAATGGGCTGATGAAGGGGGGGGGTTGGGACTAGTAATGTGCTGATAGGGGGTAGGACTGGTAATGGACTGATTGGGTGCTAGCACTGGAAACAAGCTGATCGGGGAGGTTAGGACTGGTAATGGGCTGATTAGGGGAGCCTAGCACTGGTAATGGCGTTGAGGAGGGACTAGCACTGGAAATGAGCTGATTAGGGGAGGCTAGGACTGGTAATGGGGTTGAGGGGGGGGACTAGCATTGGAAGTGAGCTGATTGGGGGGCTTCAACTGGGAATGGGCTGATTGAGGGGAGGGGAGGGGAGGATAGAGCTGCTGGCCCTGGAAGAAAACTGGGGGCTAAGGCTACAAATGGGCTGATACGAGGGGATGGGAGAATGGAACTGGAAGGGAGTGGATCTGAGAGGGGCTGGCATGGTATTTTGTACTAGAAGGGACTGCTCAGTGGGGAAGGAGGGGGACTGGAAGAGAATGGACACCAGTGGCAGTCATGGGAATGCAAGTTGACATTGGAAGGTACTGAGAGGACTGGAAAGGGGCTGATACTGGGGATGGTTACTGGGACTGGAAATAGGCTGATGGAAAGAAGTGAAGAAAACGAAAGAAGAGATAAGAAATGGCAGATGGACCATAGACCCAGAAAGAGAGCTAAGAGAAGACAGGAAAGCAGAAGCCTCAGATCGGGACCAGCATGATCAGAGAATAAATTGGTCAGACAACAAAGGTAGAAAAAATAATTTTATTTCATATTAGTGATTTGACTACAAAATCATCATCATTTTGAAATCAAATATTGTTACTTGTGATTAATTATTGTAGTTTAAATAAGTACATTTTATAAATAAAAACATATTGCCAAGGCCTATAATATATTAATAATTCAACAAATGATTACAGCGACAATGCGTTAACGGTAAAGGAAGAGAGATGCATTTGATTTTATCATTGGGGGTCACCACAAGTTGACCAATGGTAAAAGGGGTCACGGTACAAAAAAGGTTGAGAACCACTGATCTAGAGGGTGTAGAGAAGAATGCACTCGAATCATCCCTAGTACTCTGTACAATGTCAACGACAGCAGAAGCAGGATTTGAACCCTGGCTGCCCTATTCTAGACAATTACTCTAACCATTAGGCTGTCCTGGACATCCAGGTTCTGTTATACTGTTCTGGGGATGTCTATGTACATGCCTTCGCAGATGTTCATATGGGGCACATCCCAGTTTGTGAAATCACATCTGCACTTGGACAGCTCTTCTAAAATTTCCCTCTGTCTTTTTTACCCCTTTCAGCTAAGCTTAGGCCAGGTACGAGGTCTATTATGTGTTTCACATGCTGGGCTTTTTGCCTCTTCCTAGGCAGTGTGTGGCTTGCAGTGAGAGCTCCATGTTCTCAAGGTTTGAGAAGAGTTTGTACAAAAGGAGACTGATCTTTGGGACATTTTAGAGAATTCCAGAAGGGTCAGTTCATCTTGAGTCAAGAAGACGAGAAAAGACAATAAATGCTCAAATGTTACTTTGTAAGCTCACTCCTGTCTGGGATTATAAAAGATATGGAGAAGAGATTAAAAGAAACATTGGAGAATTTGGGGGTGAAAAATGTCATGTTGTGTGTTACTTGCAGTTTAGTGTTGTAAGCCTGGCCTTTTGTTTCTGAAACACTGGAGGTAATTTTATAGACCTTAAGTGCCAGTTGTGTGTGTATAAATAGGATATACATGTACGAGATGGCATAAACATATATGTAGCAATCTTATAAAGAGATACAAGATATGCAAGGTATCTTGTCTTATGCAGAAGTATAGGCCTTTAGGAATGAGGCGTGTTCCAGGTGACCCTTTTCAACTACAATATATGTCCTATATAATGACACTTTTAACCACGCATAACCGCTGGTCTAACTTCTATTTTTGAGTTTTGGGGCTTGGAGGAGAGTTGGGAGATTTGCTCCCCTCTCTGACCATCAAATCCAACTTGCTCAGCACAAAGCTTGCTTTTTCTGAGGAAAGCTCCCTCCCTTCTTTCCTGCTATTGTGTGTGTACATAAATACAATTTGCCTACATATATCTCTGCAGTTTATAAAATTGCCTTGTTCATGTGCAGGTGGTGCTAAAGACACTCATACAATCCCGATTTTGAAAATGCTTGAATGTGCACAAATAATGCTTTTCTATTGGCATAACTTAATATATTTTTGACTAGTTCTTGATCTACTCTCTCTTCCCCCTTTCTCAGATCATAAAATGAAGTGAATCTCAAAAGTTTCCCAATGAGAATGTGGAGGGGAGAGATGGAGAAGGTGTCAGACAGGAGGATTTTATGGCTTGTAATGTGCTAGAAAGCCCAGATCTTTGTTCAGTACCATTTTGTTTCAAAGCCTCTGATCATGTTAATCTTATGTTCCTGGATTGTTTTGTAGGTTCCTTTGAGTGTTAGGTCATTGATGTAGTGCGCTGCTCCCAAAAAAATGCCCCCCCCCCCCCGAGGTGTCACCTTGGTCTGTTTTTTTGCTTCTGATCTATCTCTCTGCATCCATTATTGTCTTTTATCATCTGCCCTGTTTCCTCAGTGTAGCGTCCTCCATGTTTTCTGCATTGGATAATATACAGCATTAGAAGAGGTGTGTGAGATCCCTCTTATATTGAATGGGGGGTTTTTTGCATCCTGTGATATGTGCTGGTACAATCTACAGGAACTTCTGCCATTCTCTTCCTTTTCAGCTTCTATGGGGAGTTTTGCTTTTCACTTTTTTTTTGCTTCAGATTCAGTGGTTGTCAGGAAGCCAGTACTGGAGGACCACGGAATATCTGATTAATTCATCCTCCTGGAGTAGTGGCTGTAGGACTTATGATTTTTCACAGTTTTCGAGCTCTGGACTAAGGGGAACACGCTGCGATTTTCTTTTCTTTGTACTCGTACTACAGTAGGGTTTTCCTAGGTGATCTAAGAGAAGAAGCAATCTTCCTGGAGATGATTTGGGGTCTGTATCGTTTTCTTTTTTTATGAAGGATTCAGTGAGGATTCTAAGGTGTTCATTTCCATTTCTTGGGTCAGAGTATATACGGTGGTATCTTGTGCTTTGACTGTGTATAATGGACTTTTTAATATGTAAAAGATGGAACCTGGAATTGTGAGGGTAGCTGCATCTGTCAACTGTTTTTTTGCATACAGATGTTTGTAGTCGGCCATTGTTGATAGGAACTCTGGTGTTTGACAATTAACTTTTACTATACAGTAGTCGATTTTGAATCTGACTGTAGGATGAAATGCATTAAGATATGTGAAACTGTTCAAGAGTTTCATCTTCCTCATTATAAAAATGCCATCAATATACCAGTAATATTTGAAGAGTTTAGTCTGATATTTATTTAAAAAATGTCTCTTTCAGGAAGAGTTTGGCATATTGTGGTGCCATCCTGGTACTCATAGCAGTTCCTATTTTTTGTAGATGTCGTCATGGAAGCTGAAGGGTGGGTTAGAATGCATTTGAATTAGATTAATTTTGTAATAGTTTTTGGTGTGTATTGGTGGTTAAGGGTAGATGCCTTTAGAAATTCCTCACATGCAGTTACAGCTGTGGTCAACATTATTGGCACCCTTGCATTTTAGATATGTTGTGTAGAATATCTTGAGAAATAATTGGAAATATTCCAACTGTATCTCTTCATAATATTTTAATAGTATGTTCAAAGGTATACAACAAAAAAAGATGTCTGTGCAACTTAAGACGTAGTAATTTCTGAGAAAAAAATATGACCTGGACAGGATTACTGGAACCCTTCACTAATATTTGGTTGCACAACCCTTGGCAGTGATGACAGCCTCCAAACATTTCTTGTAGCCATCTATAAGTTTCTTATATCCAACTGCTGGTAGTTTCTCCCACTCTTCAACTATAATTTCTTCCAGAGTACATAACTTTGGATATTATATATAGCCATAAAAGCTATCATTCCTCCAATGAACACAGCACTGCGTTTTAGAGCCTGTCAGACGGCTGCCTGGGTGAGAATCTTCACACTCTTGGCAAGTGCATATTTCTATATGATTTGCAAGGTATTGTGGGCAATGTAGTTCATTCACACCAGACACAGCTGCTGACAATAATTTAGTTGTGCTCTTGGGTAAAGCCAATAAGATATTTATTTATGGGGTTATTTCTCCCAACACAGATATGCTTGGTAGCACATAAATTAGATTACTTGCTTTCAGTGTTAACTTGGAAAAACAAAGTCAAAATCAGGAAAACAACAAATGAAAAGCTACAAAGCAAGAAACTGTTCTTTTCAGGTTAACTTCTGATTACTTCCCACATAAATTCAGAAGTGATTCTCTCCTAGCTCACAAGCAATTAGGTAAGGCTTAATTGCTAGCAGTCACCAGCTGAAACCCCTTAGCTGGCTTGCCTTCCACTGTGTGGGTCAAATCCTGCTTCAGGAGCTTTTCTGAGTAGATTAAAGAACAAATTTGTATTTCTTTGTGATGGTTGCTGTACTTTATAACAGAAAGTTACCAACGGAGTTTAGATAGAGAGCAGTCCATATAAACAGGATCCTCATCTGCTATTATTCCCCCTTGTTCAACAAGCATGGGTTCAATATCATGGATTGGCACAGATGAATCTCTCAATGGAGCATTTTCAGGAGAATACTTGTTTCCCTGCTGTCTTTCAAGGTTATAGCTAGGGATAGATCAGTGTTCATACCTGAGCTTCCATTGCTGCTAGAGTTCCTCTCTATATAGCCTGGCCAGTATGTAGTCCAGTTCTTATGTCCAGCCTTCCAATCCAGATCCCTGGACACTGGATCTCTCTTCACATACCTTCTGGCACAGGTCTTAGGGTCCCTTCCACGTGCAGCCGTCTCCCTCACAGGTAGCCTCTGGTGATTCCTAGCTCTGCAGCACCATTCCTCTGGCTTTCCCCAGTCCAATGGTGTATGCTGGCCCTTGGAACACCACCCAGTATACGTACTGCTTTGGACTCTTCTAGACCTCTCAAAGGCTTTTCTCTTCCTTCTTCCAAAGGGTCTCTTTCCCTCTCTGTCCGTCCGGTTTGGCTTCTGCTTCTGATGATCCTTCAGATGAAACTGATGATCAAACTCAAGCTGATTCTCAGGATACTGAGGACAATTCTCTGGATATCCAAGGTGATCATGAAGATCATGAAGACGATCATCTGTAGAATAAACTCTACTCTTATTCTGCTTAGATGAGTGATCCTCCCTAACACAGCGCAGCTGTGCTGAATCAGGCCCTGCCCTTTGAGATGAGTGCTTAGGGATTAATTACCTCATAGCCCTCCTGATTGAACACACGTTTCCTCACTTCAGCTCCTCTAATGGCTGTTGGAAACCTGGTGCATTCTGGGACTGGTAGTCTTTTATGGCAAAATTCTGTTTTCTTTTTTCTACCAGAACTGACAGGTTGCTTGTTCAGAGTCACTTCACCTTTTCTATAGCCCCTTCCTGAGCTATGATAAGCTTCCTTATCACAAGCCCAACAAAACCTTTCAGAGCTCTGTCTTAATGCTCAAACGTAAGTAACTTACAGAAGTGCCTCTGGATATTGTATGAAGCCAAAAAAGCTACGTACTCTTTACTTCTCTGCATTGAGTTTTTGGAGGAATGATAATCTGGATATTGCAGGAAGCTAACAAGCGAAGTACTCTTGATTTCCCTGCATCGAAGTTCTGGATATAATTGATTTTAAAGGGATTTTAAAGCGATTGATGAAAGTGTGGGGTGTTTTGCACATTATTGTGTTTAAATACACTTTTAGTTGTGGTTCACTAGTTTTTTTCTGGTAAACCTTAAAACGATTAAAAGGGAAAATTTGTTACAAGGTATTGATTCTCAAGACAAATCCAACAAAAAGTAGTTTTCACCAGCTGGACGTTGTGGGGTCTACTGTTTGTTATTGGGGAATAATCATGTCCTGGTAATGTCCCAGTTTTTATATTGTTTTATTTGATTCTTTTTTTTTGTGTCATATACATGTGCATATATAGTCCAAAGCCATTCCACTGGCCATTTTGTTTTGGAGATATTGGACATTAAGGGGTTGAACTGTAAGGGTGCCAATAATGTTCACCACAACTGTATCCCATCTGCATGGGGAATGTTGCTGTATGGTGATTGTACATCTACTGTGACCAGCAGAGAGCCAGTCAGTAGCAACTTGATATTTTTCGGTTTGTTCAGCAAGTCTGTAGTGTCTTGTGTGAATTTGTTTGCCTTGTGTTCTAAGGAGTTAAGAATCGCCTCATAAGTCCGGACATTTCCTCTGTGAGTGTGGCTATACCAGATATGATGGGCCTGCCAGGGTTTCCAGGTTTGTCAATCTTAGGTAGCTTGTGGAAGGTGCCCACAGTATGTGTTTTTTCAGATCAGACTGTTAGTAAGGACTCTGCCAAACATGAAGCCCTGAACGTGCAGGAGTGCACACACATACACATCCATGTGTGGGGAAAGGCACCATTTTACAAGCCTACACATGGGGGGAATAATAGTGACGGAAACATGGCTACTTATACACGTAAATAATGCAGATGTAAATACTGCAGATTAACCATGGAAGTTGTAATGCCATCCTTTTGATGTAGAGGGGGAAAGAAATAACAGGGGGTTAAGAGGCTGTCCCCTTAATCCCACCTCCCCCCATAAAGGGCTGGCCAAAACTAGCACATTTTAAATATCTCCAACATGTTAGGGAGCAAGTGTAAATCCCAATGTGGCCCTTTTTGGTCATAAATGTTTGTTCTCTATATGAAATGGGGAATAGAAATGTACATTTTTGTCCTGCTCCAGCCATGCCCTAACCATGCCTCTCCCCTTGCTTTTGAGCCTTTTCTAAAACTGTCATTAGCGCATGCAAATCATGAATAAGACTTCTAAAATAACCTCCTTAGTATATTCCCAGTAGGGGGATTTGTCAGTTTCCAGTAGTATGTGCTGTTTAAGAGCCCTCTGTCTTTTGCATGTCCATAATTTTATTTATGAAATTGTTATACCGCCATTTTGGTTAATCATAGCGGTTTACAATAAAACAACTAGTACAATAAACAAGTTAACATTAGAACAGGTGCATGGGTGCAAACAAGCAATCATTAGCTTTACAAGATTCTGATTAATTGAACTTACATACAGTTAGGGAGAATATACTATATACGTTGTGTACTTTCCGTAGAGTCTTAGTGTGGTATATATGATGTGGAATGTGAAATGCACTGTCACTACAGAACCTGCTTTTGTCATCCAACCTGCAGAAAATGTTTTGCTTTATTTTAGGGTTTTTTTTATTTTTGTTTGTGGCAGCTCTTTCTACTGAACAGAGGTTGAATTTTCTTCTATTAGCTTGAAAGCTATGATTTCATCCTGTTTCTGAACTTTGTGGTCGTCTGACTTATTGCTTTGTCCAGTTGGTGGATTGATTCAAGTATTCTTTCATGGGGCATGGGCGGTCAAGTGATGTCTGGGCAGCTGCAGCATGGTGAGCTCCGTGTGTATGAGGTTCTGCTAAGGAGGCCAATTGCAGGGGCTATGTAGTGAAGCCCAATGGGAAGACGCAGACTCACTCGGCTGAAAGAGTAGCTTCTCCGGCGCTGTGCAGCAGACCCTCCCAGGTTTTGTTCCTGATTTTGGAGCTTGGGCAGGAACTCCTACTCTCAGTATTGTGGATGTCTACCTGAGCCCTGGTTTTGCAAGATTTCCCCTAGACCTGGAAGTATTGGGCTGTTTGAGCTATCAGGAGATGCGGAGGAAGCCACTGCTGCAGAGTTTGTAGACAGCTGATAGCCAATGGTCAGATCCGAGGTGTGAACTGGTGCTGGATGGAGAGATTGCTCTAGTGCGATGTGAAGTAGACGTACTCTCAATGAGCGAGTAAAACCTGAGACTATGATGTTAGGGGAGATATAGGATGCCATTGGTGACTTGGAACTCAGATTGCTGGCATTGCTTAGTCTTGGTTTGCCTTTCATTACATGCAAGGATTTGTAGTTCCTGTTTAAGACATTAGACCTACAAATCCCTGCATATGATGAGTGAAACCAGGCCTAGTTCAGCCTCTTCCTACAGACAAGCTATGTGGTAACCCCAAGTGGTATGCGGGACATTTATGCCTGTGTGTTAATCTTAGTTTGGGTTTAGGTTTTCGCATACAAAGGAAAGCCTAGACCTGAGTGACAAAGAGTAATTTGAATATACACATGAGAGGAAAATTCACATGTAAAATCGCTCTCATTTTTAACAGAAGGTTTAATCCCCTTGCTTTGACTATGCTTGTTAACATCCTCATGTCCACAGTAGGACTGGGTAGACCAGTATTAATCTCTCCATATTGTACTGGGGGGAGAGGGCACTTTGCTAAGTCTTGCCCTAACTTTAGAAAGCTCATTTAAACTGCAGCTCCCAATGTAAACCTGAAATGGGTTTTTCAAAAGATTCATAATTATACTCTAGGGCTTTTGGGAAATAAGCAATCCCATCATGGTCTGAAGAAAAATCAACCACATAATGTTCTTAAGTTACACCAACTGGCAGAAATTTAAAAAAAAAAACCAACCCTCCTCATATTCTCAATTACCCTGTAATTTGCTGTTTGGTTGATAGGGCCGCGCCTTGGCTACAAGGGGGCAGGCTGGGAAGACAACACCTGAAATCTGAGATTAATGCTGACTCCCTTAGTCTGAGTAGCCTTGTTTGAAGCTGCAGGTGTTCATTTGAATTTTCCAGTTTTACTGCCGCCCTCTCCCCTTTCTCCCAGGTCACTTTACACCATAGCACAAAGAGTAGAGCCCCCTCCATCTAGCACTACAGCACCTCTGCTTCCTTGCAGCCTCTCCAGGAGATGGAGCATGGTTAGGATTCTCCTGTGATACATTTCTGGAGGTACTCATTGGTACTCCTAACTCCATCCTCCTTCATCCAGGATTCTCTTCTCTCTAGTCCTATCTGACAAAGGGAATGGTGGTCTTTTTTTTTCTTATTATTTTGCAACTAATTATAGTTAAAGTTTTCTTGAATTTTCTGTGCTGCCTGGTCTTTAGAGATGCCATGTCATTTAATCAGATATAGGAACATATTGTTCACCTGGGATATTTGAATAATCTTAATGAGTCACATAGAAAAATAACAGGCTGACCTATAAGAAAGGCCAAGAAACATCTCTCACACTGACAGAGACGATATAGCATTAACCAGATTACAATCCAGGGACATGCTGCAGAATACAAAGATAGTCACACCATCACCCATCGACCTGCAGCGTTACCATTGAAGTCTTATGTTGCAAGGAAAAAGCCCCATGAATTTCCAGGCGGTCTGGTGCTTTCCATAAATGCACACGGACCATTATCTGATATGCAGCACTGGGATTAATTACACAAGCAATGGCCCTTCTCAGTGATGTTTTGCTGGCAGTGTCTCCCAGCATCTCTGGGGGAGTCCCTTATTAAACTGTGAGTTTCACAGACTGGAGCAGAGCCAGTGAGATCCTAGCAAGTGTCGCTCTTCGCTGGATCTTCTCCAGTAAGCATTGTACACTTTATCAGTGCCAAGTTACGAATACATTAAGCATCACTCCGGGATCTTATATTTGGTTATAGAAAAGAAGTAGTTCCCCCTTGAGAGATTGTTTTACTGTTTCACATAACAGGGAGATTTCCAGAGCCATATGCACTAAAAAAAATGTTCATTATTTAAAAAAGAGCTTTTTAAATAAATATTTCCTAATAGAGTAAGATTTAAAGAAGAAAAAGATTACAAGCATTTTTGCAATGTACATTGTTTAAATAGAAATCGGGGAAAATGATGGCAGAAGAATCCAGTCTGTCTATTCAAATCAACAGCCCAGTCTCTTCAATCCCTCCTTCACCCTTGGAGCTCCTCAGTGCGTTTCTCATGCTTTCTTGAATTAGGAAGTTTTGAATGATTAATTTTAAAACAAAAATAAAATACATACTTTCAAGGGAACTTGGCAAATTTGGGATTAAAATGGTCAAGCCCCTACTCAGTGACAGTGACGTCGGATCAGTCTGCTAGGCCATTTTAACCCCCACATTAGATTATTGTAATATAACACAGGTCTGCGACTAAAAAGCTGTTTGATTATTTTCATCTAATTTCCATGTATTTTGGTGTGCTAAAAACAAATAAAATATTGAAAAAACTCCTAGACGTCATGATTTGCCACAACATGCAAAACTGTCTTCAAATTTATAAATTTTTTTCAAATTACTATTAATTAATTCACATAAGTGCATTTAAGATATAAAATGCCAAAAAAACCTTAAAGGGGTTGTCCGAGTTATGTAAAAAAAAAATAGCACTGTAAATCTGATGGTCAGCAATATATACATAAGCTAAGCAAGTTTTAAGTCCGTGCTTCTAATGGTAGAAGGGGTTAATCTTTCCTGAAGAATCCAGTGGGAGGGAGACACAGGGCAAATAGCAGCAGCTCCGGTCAGTGCAGGGGGGCATGGCCAGCACTGTGACTTCTCATGTACAGACACAGAGCTGCTCTCTCCTGCATGCCAACTTGTGCACAAATCATCATCAGGTTCTTGGTTCTAGGCTGTTCACACCTTTTCATCGCAATTCGTGTTAGCTCGTCATTCTTCAACCGTTATGTTATGGCTCCGCGAAAGTGTATTAATTCGCCAGACAGTTTCTGTTTCATCTGTGGTGAATATACAGTGTTGAAGCAACAGCAGAATATTACAGACTTTGTGAAAAAAGTATACTTTGCATACTTTGGACTAAAAATTGGAGATCAAGATAAAGTCTGGGCACCACATAAAGTGTGCAAACGGTGTGTTGAGGACCTCCGAAACTGGTTCAAGGGTAAGAAAAAATCTTTCCATTATGGGATTCCTATGGTATGGCGAGAGCAAAAGAACCATAGTGACGACTGTTACTTTTGTTCATGCGATGTGAAAGGGTTTAATTCCAAATGAAAGCATTCCATTTCATACCCCAATCTTCACTCGGCAATTCGTCCCATCCCCCATGGCACAGATATACCAGTACCCAAGCCCCTGCTACCTTGGAAGAGATACCTAGCTCCAGTGAAGGTGAAGTCATACCTGAACCAGATGACAAATCAAGTTCTGACTTTGAAGATGATGCAAAACCAAAATTGTTTTCTCAGGAGGAGATGAATGATTTGGTAAGAGACTTGAATCTTCCCAAAGATGCCGTTGAGTTACTCAGATCAAGGCTGAAAAGCAGGAATTTATTGTTGCCAGGAGTGTCATCTTCATGGTTCAGACATTGTGAAAAGGAGTTCGTTCCTTACTTCGCCTAGGAAGACAAGTTGGTTTATTGCATCGATGTCGAAGGTCTGATGGGTCAATTTAAAGTCCAATATGATTCAGAGCAATGGCGTCTTTTTATAGATTCTTCAAAAAGAAGTCTCAAAGCAATTTTACTCCACAACGGTTTTTATGCTTCCATACCTGTAGATCATTCCGTACACTTGAAGGAAACCTACGAGAACTTGGAATTGGTTCTTCGTAAACTTAAATATGAAGACCATGGTTGGCAAGTGTGTGGGGACTTGAAGGTCTTGTGCATGCTGCTCAGGCAACAAGCTGGGTATACCAAATATCCTTGTTTTCTGTGTCTATGGGACAGTCGAGACTGACAAAATCACTGGACTAAGAAGAGTTGGCAGCCGAGGATGCTAACAGTCGGTGAAAAAAATGTCCTCTGAGAAACTTTGGTACCTTCCCATAAAGTTCTTCTACCACCTCTCCACATAAAATTGGGATTGATGAAGCAATTCGTAAAATCACTTCCAAGAGATGGAGAATGCTTCAAATACTTGGTCACCAAGTTTCCAGGCCTGTCGGAGGCAAAATTGAAGGAAGGTGTGTTCGTCGGACCAGACATTAGAAAGCTTATAGTTGATCAAGAGTTTGTCAATACCATGACGGATCCTCAAAAAGAAGGGTGGATTGCATTTAAAGAAGTTGTTATTGCCTAAAAATTTCTGTACGAAGATCCTCACTACAAAAAGATCATCGGACGAATGCTGAAAGCATTTCAAGCTTTAGGTTGCCTGATGAGTTTGAAAGTGCATTTCCTCCAGTCCCACCTTGATTACTTTCCTGAAAATTTGGGAGCTGTGAGTGAGGAACAAGGTGAACGATTCCACCAAGACATTAAAGAGATGGAAAGGAGATACCAGGGAAACTGGACCATTACAATGATGGCAGGCTACTGTTGGATGCTTCAGAGAGACATTCCAGATGCTACTCACAAGCGTAAATGCACCAAGAGGAGCCTCACAAGGAAGAAGAATCGAGTTTAGTGTGTGTAGGTGAGCTCATTTCAGTTCAAAAAGGATTTTCATGAAAATATTGTAATAAAACTTTAATTTTATAAGTCTATTTCCATTTATTTTGAGGTATTGCCTTATTTAACATAGTTACCTAAATTGTCAGGAAACATGATGTCCTATGACAAATTGGAGGTCATTTTTGGATTCAGCGCACCAAAAAACATAAAGATTATGTGGATTAACCAAAACAGCTCTCGAAAAAAATTTTTTTGCAGACCTGCGTAATCTATCAAGGTCTCCCGAAGAAAACTACACTTCCACTCCAACTTGTACAAAACACTACTGCACGCATAATAACTGGAACAGCAAGATACTGCCACATGACCCCCTACACTACAGCAACTACACTGGCTTGCAATAGCCACACATTCCAAATACAAGGCCTTATAGATGATCTTCAAAATAATCCACAACCTAGCATCCTCAGTTCTTCAGCCGCTGATTAAAAAAGATACTGGACAGAACAAGAAGAACCTTGAACATCCCCACGCACAAGAGGAAATCCAAGCAAACAACATGTAAAAAAGCATTCTCCCTGTATGCTCCCTTCCTATGGAAGGACTTGCCTAACTCTATAAGAGCCATCAAGGACATATCAGACTTCAGAAAAGCAATAAAGATCTTCCTATTTACTGAATATTATGGGAACACCCCATGAACTGTATGTAGATACAAACTGAGTATACAGACCCAAATCTTCCCAACTGTCTTGCCCCCTCGCTCCCCCCTCCCCCAGCCCAACCTAAACCTCTCACCCATCCGGCTCCACCTTCCAAAGAGCATACTCCCTACCTGCTGTATTGTATCATCCACAGCAATGATACATATGAACTATCTATAACCCCATATAATCATCCAAGTTTAACACCCTTGTTCAATGTAAACTTATGTTATTGTTGGTTCATGTTATATGTAAACCGCTCTGAATCCTATGATAGGGCAGTATTGAAAAACTGTTAAATATTATTGTTTATACGTCATTTTTTTCCACCTGTTTTTCCTCAAAAAGAGGACCCGAAGCACTTTACATTATAAAAAGCAGAGCATTGAATATTTACCCATCTTAAAATCATAGTAACATAGTAAATGACGGCAGATAAAGACCAGTATGGTCCATCTAGTCTGCTCATTAGATAGGTTTATTTTGATTTTATCCTGTTGCTGTATAGGGATCCACTGTGTCTGTCCCAAGCCATTTTTAATTCTGTCACTGTATTTGCCCCACCACTTCTATCGGGAGGGCATTCCAAGCATCCACTACCCTTTCAGTGAAAAAGTATTTACTGACATTGCCTTTCAATTTACCCCCTTGCAGCTTAATGTTATGCCCTCTAGTTTTACAGCTTCCCCGTCTTTGGAAGAGGTTTGTTTGTTCATTATTTCTCTAAGTATTTAAAGGTCTGAATCATATCTCCCCTATCCCTCCTCTCCTCCAGAGTGTACATATTTAGGTCTTCAAGTCTCTTCTCATAAGGCTTCTGACGCAGGTTCCAAATCATTTTTGTTGCCTTTCTCTGAACAGTTTCCAGTCTTTTTACATCCTTTGCAAGATATGGTCTCCAAAACTGAACACAGTATTCCAAGTGAGGCCTCACCAGTGACTTATACAGTGGCATTAGTACCTCTTCCTTTTTGCTGGTAATTCCTCTTTGTATGCAACCCAACATCCTCCTGGCTTTTACCCCACCGCCTTGTCGCACTGTTTTGTCACCTTGATCCTCAGAAATAATCACACCAAGGTCTTTCTCCTGATCTGTGCACACCAACCTCTTGCCCCCTATCGCGTACATTTCCCTTGGATTTCTGCTTCCCGAGTGCATGACACTGCACTTCTTCGCATTAAATCTTAACTGCCAAGCATTAGACCATTCTTCCAGCTTTTGTAGATCTTTCCTCATGTTATCCACTCCCTCAGGGGAGTTCACTCTGTTGCAAATTTTCATGTCATCTGCAAAAAGACAGACTTTTCCATTCAGTCCTTCAGCAATATCACTCACAAATACATTGAACAGTGCCGGGCCCAAGTCTGAACCCTGGGGCACCCCACTTATCACCCTCCTTTCATCCGAGTGAGCTCCATTTACCATCACCTTCTGTCGTCTGTCAGTCAACCAATTTCTGATCCAGTTTACCACCTTGGGACCCATCCCCAAACTACTGAGTTTATTGATAAGCCTCCTATGAGGAACAGTATCAAAGGCTTTGCTGAAATCCAGGTAGATGACATCCATCACATGCCCCTGATCTAGTTCTCTGGTCACCCAGTCAAAGAACTCAATCAGATTTGTTTGGCAAGATCATCCTTCGGTAAAACCATGTTGCCTCAGATCATGCAACCTGTTGGTTTTGAGAGAGTCCACTATTTGCTCTTTCAGGAGCGCCTCCATTACTTTTCCTGCCACCGAGGTAAGGCTCACGGGCCTGTAGTTTGTCACTTCTTCCCTGTCACCACTTTTGTGAAGAGGTACCACATCAGCCATTCTCCAGTCCTGAGGAACTTCTGTTTCCAAGGATCTGTTGAAAACATCCTTTAATGGCCCTCCAAGAACCTCTCTGAGCTCTTTCAGTATCCTGGGATGTCCATGGCCTTGTCCACTTTCAGTTTTGCAAGTTGTTATAACACCACATCTTTTGTGAATGGTGTGGTATCTATTTCATTCCCATTTTTATATTTGGGAGTCACAGGTGGTCCTTCTCCAGGATTTTCTTTAGTAAAAACAGAGCAGAAGTACTTGTTTAGCAATTTCGCTTTTTCAATGTCACTTTCCACGAGTCCGTTCCCAGCACTTCTGAGTCCTGCAATTCAACCTCTGATTTTCCTCCTTTCCCGAATATACCTGAAGAAAGTTTTATCGCCACACTTCACATCTTTAGCCATCTTTTCCTCTGCCTTTAATTTTGCTTTCCTTATTTCTCTTTTTGTCATGAAACACATCTTCTGTTTATTTCATGTGAATTTTTTCTGATCACTAAGATTATATTTACAAAAAAAATTTCATAACACATTTCAACAGCATTGGTGGGTTTCATTGTGTAGGTGACAGACACTTATAATCTGTCCTCTCGAACAGAGGCAGAAGTTCAAATTTGGGCCCCTGATGCAGAAGGGATCTGCCTCTGAAGATACAGGAGCCCAGCTATAAGTGGGGTGCTGCCACTGCCCCCTCCTTGCTCGGGGGTGTAAGAAGACGGTTGGGTAAAATTTACATCATTGCTCTGGAAAGAATATAGAGAATTCAAATGAAAAGAAATACAGGCAGTTGTCAAAGCTGATATTTATTTTTATGTAATCTCTGTGTAACAGTCAACAAATTTTAAGGAAAAATTGCATGTGTGTGTTGGTTCCTATATCAAACTTTTAATTCTTGTGGGCAGATCCAGTATTCAGTGATCCTGGGGTTGTTTAATAAAGCATTTGTACAAAGGTTAAATAGAAAAAAATATATACATGACTAATGTTTGTGTGTTATGCTTCCTTCATCTGGTGACAGCAAAAGATGACATTGCCTGGCATACAGAAGAATCACAGAATATACTACAACAGTCGTAGTAAGAGGGAAAAGGTTGGGGGGGGGGAAGGATTATCAGAGCACTAAGAAGTTGACAGGCAGTCCCAGGGGTAAGCAGTGGATTCCCTGGTCCACTTAAATAATGATTTTATGCACTTTTCCTCCAGGAACTTCTCCAAACCTCTTTTAAACACAGCTACACTAACAGCTTTTGCTACATCTTCTGGTAATAAATTCCAGAGTTTGATTATGTGCTGAGTGAAGAAATATTTTCTCTGATTAGTCTTAAATGTACTACTTTGTAGCTTCATTGCATGTCCACTAATCTTTATACTTTCTGAAGGAGTAAATGGCCAATTCACCTTACTCGTTGTACTCCACTTATTTTATAGACCTCTGTCATATCTGTCCTTGGCGTCTCTTCTCCAAGTTGAAGAACCCCAATCTTCTAAGCCTTTTCTCACAAGGGGGAGCGGGGGGATTCATCCATTCCCTTTTCTAACTGCTATATCTTTTTTTGCATTGCATTGGAAAAAAATGCAAATAGAGTAGGAAAAAAAACCCAAGGACTAGAGTGACATGGTGGCAGAAAACAAGAACTTACCACCAAAGGATGGAGGAGAGTGGCCCCAGACAAAACAAAAGCAATGCAGTGATAGAGAGGCTGGACATGCCACCAGAGCCAAGCCAAGAGAGACAATTCAGTATGGGGGAGGCTGGACTCAAGCTGAGAAAAAAGTGACTAAGGGGGAGGGTAGGAAGCATACAGGAAGGGCAAAGGGGAAGAAAATTAATTTATATGTATAACAGTATATATAGTCTCCATCTTCATGGGGGGAGAGATAGGGTGGGGAGATGATGGACACAGGGGATGAGAAAAAGGGGGAGGAACTGAATGGGGAGTGGGGAAATAGTAGTAGATAGAGGAGATTTTATTTATTTATTTATTTACATTCTCTTATATACCGCGCTATTCCTCTTCGTCTCTCCGGGCCAGTCCAGGCAACTGTAGGGTTGTCAATCTCCTCCAGCAGCTGAGGACTGTAATTCAGAATCTTGCTGACAGGCTAACCAGCTCCCCCTGGCGTGCCAGCCTCAGTCTTAGTCTTCAGCAGCTGGATAGGACGTGGCTAACTGGCTCCGGCGTGCTGAAGAGGAATTTCTGCCTAAGTGGTGTTGTTTTTCTGACAGAGTAGCCCTAGCTGGGTTGCCAGGGTCAGCATTAAAGGGTATTGACTGGACAAAGGAAATTAATATACCGGTTCTTGAAGCTGGAGGTAGAGCCTGCCTCACAATTCAGCTTCTCAGTCATACCCAGAGGGGAGGAGAAACAGCGGATCTGGGAGCCCCAGATTGCAGCCTTCTGTCCCCACTGCCTGCTCTGAATCCTCCGCGAGCAGCGGGAGCCGGATCGGGGCCTTATCATATTGTTGAGTTTTCAGGTACGCAAGGGACAGGCCGGGTCGTCGCGGTTTAGAGACGGCGGGGCAGAATCTCTGTGTTTCAGGCTTGTTAGTTCCCGGCGCATGTTGGCCGTGCCGACGGTTTGTGCTGAGTGCGGGAGTCGACGGGGGCTGTCGGGTCCTGGAATCTGTCGAACTTGTTTTCGGGCCGGTAGTTCAGTCGAGCGACTTTTAGGCGGTCCGATGGATCTTAAATCACCTTCAACAGATCCCTCTGAGGTGGAGTTTAAGGTGGGAATGGCGGCCATCTTGGCTCCTACCTCCGCTTCTCCCGCGGTTGCTGACAAGCCGGTAAAACGGAAACAAAAATCAAAGAGGCTTTCCCCGCAGGTAGCAGAGGTGCAGGGGACTTCTCCTGATGCTCAGGGGAGTTTGCAATCTGTGTTTTCTCCTGATTTCATTTTATCCTTACACAGGGCTTATCTGTTGAAAATGCAGCAAAGCCTGGACAAATCTGCTCTGCCAAACAGGGACAGTAGCCTTAAGGGGGAAGCCTCAGCAGCAGATCCGGGAGAAGGGTCCTCAACTCAAAAAATTTTGAGAGCGGACCCCGAGTCTTTCGAGGGACAGCTGGCAGAACCCCAGGAGATGGAAGAGGGAGAGCTTCTTTCTGAGGGGGTCTTGGATGCCTGGACATTGGGCGGGATTGAGGAAGGAGAACTGGTACCGGGTGAGGACCCTAATATTTTTAGAATTTTTCGTAAGGAGGAACTCGGAGCGCTGATTGCACAGTCTCTAGCGGCGTTAAACATTACCTTGCCTGTGGTGCAGGAGGAGCCGTTAGAGGATCCTCTGCTACAGAGCTTTACACCAGAACAGCGCTGTTTCCCTATTCATAGGGTTATTAGGCAGATGATAAATTCCGAATGGGAATGTCCTGAAGCCTCCCTAAGGGGGAGCCGGGCAATGGGACGCTTATACCCGGTTCCTCAGGAGGACAAGGACCTGCTACGTATGCCTAAAGTAGATGCACTCGTAGCGGCTGTGACGAAGAAGACTACCATCCCAGTGGAAGGTGGGGCGGCCCTAAAAGACCTTCAGGACCGCAAGTTGGAAGCACTGTTGAAGCAAGCATTTGACTCTAGTGCCTTAGCGCTGCAGGTGTCTATTTGTGGAGCTTATGTCTCTTGAGTCTCCATCAGATGGTTGCAGGGTGACTCGGTTGCCGACAAGGAGGTTGGCACGTGCGTGGAAGGCGCTAGGCTTGAGTCGGCAGCGGCATATCTGGCGGACGCTTTTTATGATTTGGTGAGGATTTCCCCTAAGTCCATGGTGTCGGTGATTGCGGCACGAAAGTTCCTCTGGCTGCGCAATTGGTCGGCGGACGCATCTTCCAAGACGCGACTTAGCAAGCTCCCATACAAGGGTAAGCTACTCTTTGGGGAAGCGCTTGAAAAAATTGTCAAGGATTTGGGGGATTCCAAGGGGGGATGTCTCCCAGAGGATCGCCCGAAAGGCCCCCGGCCTGGGGCCCTTGCCAGGGGTCAGGGTAGAGATTCGCGCAGGTTCCAGGGGTCTCGGTTTGTGCCTTATCAGAGAGGGCGTTCGCCAGCCCGCGGGCAGTCCTTTCGAGGGGCGAGGGGGTTCGGCAGAGGATATTTTTCTTCCCTGCAGTCCGCCCCCAAAAAGCCCCAATGAAGGGCAGCCGGCTCAGGCGGAGACCCCATTGGGGAGCCGTTTACAGAGTTTTCTTTCCGTCTGGACCGACATTACAACAGACCAATGGGTCTTGGAGATAATCAGCAAAGGTTATGCGCTAGAGTTTGCTCAGCCTCTGAAAGATGCCTTCCTCAGGTCTCCCTGCGGATCTCCAGAGAAGCGGGTGGCCATGAACGACACACTGCAACGTTTGCTGCGGCTGCAGGCAGTAGTACCAGTTCCCAAAGACCAATACGGATTAGGTCGATACTCGATTTATTTCGTAGTTCCCAAAAAAGAAGGGTCTTTTCACCCCATTCTGGATCTCAAGCACGTAAACCGCTGTTTGCAGGTCCCCCACTTCCGTATGGAAACCCTGCGATCGGTTATTCAGGCGGTGAGACCCGGAGAATTTTTAACATCTATAGACTTGACGGAGGCATATCTTCATATCCCTATCCGGCCAGATCATTGGAAATTCCTGAGGTTTGCCGTGCACATGGGTCATTTTCAGTTCAGGGTGATGCCTTTCGGGCTAGCTACGGCCCCGCGGACGTTCACCAAAGTGATGGTGGTGGTAGCAGCAGCCTTGAGAAAAGAAGGGATTCAAGTCCATCCAAACCTGGACGATTGGTTGATTCGAGCGGGATCTCGGACGGAGTCCATTTCGGCGACCAGCCAGGTGGTTCAATTTTTGGAGCGGCTCGGTTGGGTGATCAATCAATCCAAGAGTCACCTCACTCCGCAGCGGCGCCTGACCTACCTGGGCGCCTTATTCGATACCGCACAGGGGTCAGTGTTTCTGCCAGAAGACAGGGTGCAGAAGCTTTGGAGGCAAGTGAGAGCTTTCTTGGGTGTCAGAGCTCCCACAGCGTGGAGGTACCTGCAGTTACTGGGTTCTATGACAGCAGCCTTAGATCTGGTACCGTGGGCCAGAACTCACATGCGTCCCCTGCAACAATCGTTGCTAGCCAGGTGGTCCCCGCAGATTCACTCGCTAGATCAGAAGCTGGAATGTCCGGACCCCGTGAGAGTCAGTCTGCAGTGGTGGTTAGATCCCGCTCGGGTTTGAGCGGGAGTTTCGCTGCGGGAGCCACAATGGTTGTTGGTAACAACGGACGCCAGCCTTTCAGGCTGGGGGGTGCATTGCTTGACGCAGGTGACGCAGGGGCTCTGGTCCCAAGAGGAGACCGAGTGGTCGATCAATCGCCTGGAAATGAGAGCGGTCAGATTAGCGCTTCAGGATTTCCTCGGCCTGGTGCAAAGGAAAGCAGTGCACGTGTTCTCCGACAATGCGGTGACGGTGTCTTATATCAACAAGCAAGGCGGCACAGGTTGCGCAGACCTCTTGGCAGAGAGTCAGAGTTTAATGATGTGGGCAGAAACCCATCTTCTGGCTATTTCGGCAGCGCATGTGGCCGGAAAGGACAACGTTCAGGCCGACTATCTCAGTCGGCATCTCCTCGACCCCGGGGAATGGGAGCTGAATGCTGCAGTGTTCCACGACATCTCTCTTCGCTGGGGGCAGCCGATCATGGATCTCATGGCGACCCTGGAGAACTCCAAAGCGGCTCGGTTTTTCAGCAGGTACAGGGTGCATATGTCGGAAGGACTCGATGGTCTGGTGCAGCCGTGGCCGGAGGAGCAGCTTCTGTATGTCTTCCCTCCTTGGCCCTTGATCGGGTGGGTAATACGGAGGATTACGAAGCACAACGGAACGGTAATCCTCATTGCTTCGGATTGGCCCCGGCGACCGTGGTATGCGGATCTCGTCAGGCTGTTGGTTGCTCCGCCATGGCGTCTTCCAAGTCGAATCAATTTGTTGAGCCAGGGGCCAATATTGAAGCCGCAGGTGGATCGGTTCTTGCTTACGGCTTGGCTGTTGAGAGGGACCGTCTCTGACGTCGAGGATTTTCACCGGCCGTAATTGAGACCTTGCTGCAGTCTAGGAAGCGTTCTACTTCCCTGGCTTACATTCGCGTCTGGCGGATTTTTGAGAACTGGTGTCAAGAGCGGAATGTTCGGCCGTTCTCCGCCCCCTTACCGGTCATTTTGGCATTCCTACAGATGGGCCTAGAAAAAGGTTTGGCGTTCAGTACGCTAAAGGTCCAGTTAGCGGCCTTGGCTTGTTATAGAGGTAAGGTGGGCGGTAGGGTGTTGTCGGCTCTTCCGGACGTTCAACGATTTCTCAGAGCTTCGAGGCTTCTCAGACCGCCGTTGCGATCTCTAGTGCCTCCGTGGGATTTGAACTTGGTATTGGAGGCTCTGACACAGCCACCTTTTGAGCTGGCGTCTGCTGTGAGTCTGCGCGAGTGTTCTTGGAAGACGGCTTTCCTAGTGGCGTTGTGTTCGGCTAGAAGGATTTCGGATCTTCAGGCGCGCTCCTGTAGGGAGCGTTACCTTCAGTTTACCAAGGAAAAGGTGGTGCTTCGGACGGTACCTGTGTTTCTTCCAAAGGTGGTTTCCCCTTTTCATGTGAATCCAGCCGTTTCGCTGCCTACTTTCCCTCGGGAGGGGGACGGTGATGGAGGTCACCGGCTTCGGAAGCTAGATCTCTGTAGGGTGCTCCGTAAATATCTTCGGAGAACTTTCGGAAGTCAGACCGGTTATTTGTGTTATTTGGTGGACCTCGTAAGGGAGAGGCTGCGTCAAAGGCCTCTATTGCTCGCTGGGTAAAACGAGCGATCAGTGCAGCGTATGAGACTAGGGGCAGATTGCCTCCGCAAGACCTTCGGGCGCATTCTACCAGAGCGCAGGCGGCTTCTTGGGCGGAGATCGCCCTGGTCCCTCCGGTGGATATCTGCCGGGCGGCTTCTTGGTCGTCCTTACATACCTTTACTAAACACTATCGTTTGGATCTTCAGGCAAGAGGGGATGTGATTGTTGGGGCCTCCGTGGTATTAGGGGGTCTCGCAGGTCCCTCCCGTCTGTGAATACTGCTTTGGTACTTCCCTACAGTTGCCTGGACTGGCCCGGAAAGACGAAGAGGAAGGAGAAATTAGACCTTACCTGCTAATTGTCTTTTCTTGGGTTCTCTCCGGGCCAGTCCAGGACCCACCCTCTGGATCTGCGAGCTTCCCTTCCCTATCAGGAAAGTGTTGTTTTGCTTGGGGGGACTCTTTGGGGCAGGATCTAGGGGGATTCTTTGTCGAGATAAGATGAGCTGGTAGTTGGTAGGATGGCTGCATGGGGTTTTTTCCTCATCCACTAAGGGGACGACTGCCTTTCTATGTAAAAAAAAACAAAACAGGAAACAAAAGCAGGATGACCCCTAGGCTAGTCTAGGGAAAAAAACAGCACTGCCTAGACAGGGCGCCGACATAGTTTATAGCTGTCTAGGGCGATCAGTTTGTTTTGTTGTTCTTTATTTGGTTTGTTTATTTCGGTTAGTTGCTGCTTGGACAGTAGTGTGACTGAGGCTGGCACGCCAGGGGGAGCCGGTTAGCCTGTCAGCAAGATTCTGAATTACAGTCCTCAGCTGCTGGAGGAGATTGACAACCCTACAGTTGCCTGGACTGGCTCGGAGAGAACCCAAGGAAAGATAATTAGCAGGTAAGGTCTAATTTCTCCTTCTGCATCAGTGCGGTTTACATTAAACAAACTGAAATTTTGTTTGTGGTTTTGTGGATTTGTGGTTAAAGACTGGGGAATAATTGCCTGGAGAAGGTTAAAGATGGAATTTAATGGCTGTGTTTTAAAGGTTGAAAGTGGGTAGGTGATGCATTAAAAAGAGGGAGACTGAGGACTGGATGATAAGCAGGAGAAGTGAAATCTGAATTGAGAGAAAAATAAATGTAGGAAAGCTGAAAGGAAAAGATTGGTGAAGAAGACAAGAGGAGAGAGAAGTGACTGATGGACTGGAGACCGTAGAGAGCAAATTATGAGAAGCCAGAGGAAAGCAGAAACCAGAGACTGGGATAAACATGATTAGAGAATAAAATGACTAGAGACAGCAAAGGTAGAAAAGGGAATTTTGTTTTTTTTTAAATTTAGTGATCAGAATATGTCATTCTTCGGCATTTACATGTTGTATATTTACATTCTCCAGGACCAAGCAGGAAGTCAGTCCTCACATATGGGTGACATCGGTGCCGACGGAGCCCTCGTGCGGAGCATTTCACCAGCTTTCAAAGAAAGCCTTTGGGAATGCAGTGCACATGCGCGGTCCCCTTCCCGCCCAAGGGTGCCATCTTGCCCAGTCTTTCTTTTTCTGCGGAGCCCAACGGATGTAGTTCATGTCACCCGGGAAAAGTTGATTTTTTTTTTCTGCGATTTTTCACGTCTCTTTATCCAGTTCGACACCGGTTCCCCATCCTGCCTCAGCTCAGTACACCGGTATCGAGTCCAGAACTTCTTTTTCGGTTTTTGTCCTTTGTGACTAGCGTTCGTGCTTTTTCTGTGATTTTCACTGGCAGCCCTGTCTTTTGACCTTGCAGGGGCCCTTTTTCCCCCGATGGCTGCCAGCAGGTTCAAAAAATGTGATCGGTGTAAGAAACTTGTCTCTCACTGACACACACGACTGCTGCCTCCGATGCCTCGGGCCCAACCATGACCTGCTGGTCTGTGGCCCGTGCGGCAAGATGTCGTCGAAGGCGCTTCGGAGCTGTCAGCATCAACGTGAAAGAATTTTTTCAGAGTCCACATCCGGCAGGGCCCGGAATTCATCAGAGGCCTCGACATCTTGGGAGTCTGACCCCGAGTGCTCTCGTGGGTCCTCTGAGAGGGGGTCTCCCGCCCGGGAGCAAAAAACAAAGAAGAAGCTCGTGAGGTTGGCGTCAGTGGAGGCACCTGGATCCTCGAGGGCCAGTTCGGGAAGCCCTGACTGCCGTCCCGGGCTCTTGGATTCGGAGTGGCCGACCAAACTACCTCACCTAGAGCCAGAGTCCCCAAGTCAGGTAACTTCTGTTGTCCTCGTTGACTCTCCTCTGGGAGAACTGACGTCGTCGGGGGCTGCGGAATCTCCTGAGCTCGGTCTCAGGTTGTTGGCCCTGGAGAGCAGCCTGGCTGTCTTCATGAAGCAGTAGCGGGTACTGATCGCCGGTCTGACCGGTGCATCTGCCCTGACCACCGGGACCTCGACGTCTGAGTCAACACCGGAGGCCGAGCTGATCCTCGAGTCCATTAAGTCTCGAATTGATCCTCGGCCATCGTCTCCCTCGACCTCCTGTGCAGGGCTGATGTCACTGAAGCCGGTGCCCTCGGCGTTGGGGCGGGTGGCATCAAGGCCCATACAGCTGGAGCCGCTCGACTCCTTGGAGGAGTCGGCGTGGGAGACGGGGGACAAGGAGTCTCCTGACACCTTCCGGACCCTGTGCGTCCCGTCGAACTCCTCGGAGTCCGAGCCTCGGAGAAGGTCCCCCTCCCCCGGAGGATACCCGGTTCTCGGATTTCGTCAGGGACATGGCCAAGGCTTTGGCATTCCCGATGAACGCCGAGGAGGAGCCGACGAGCTCAATGCCCTCCAGTATGATTTTCCTCTGAAGGAAGCCTTTACTGTTCCGCTTCCTCCGATGCTGGAACGGCTGCTCTCCCGTATGTGGGAAGCACCGGCCTCTGCGCCGGTTCTTAGAAAGCGGGTCGATTCCATTTATTGAATCCGTAAAAGCCCTAGGTTCCAAAAGTTGCAGCTACCGCACAACTCCATGGCTGTGGAATCGGCCATTCACAGGCTGAAAAGTCAAAAGATGCACTCCTTGGTGCCTCCCGGCCGGGAGGCCCAGAACCTGGATGCCCTCGGTAGAAAATGCTTCCAGGGCTCTATGCTGTCTTGCTATGTCCAGACATACCAGCTGTACATGGGCATGTACTTACGGGACCTGGCAAAGGAGATTGCCGGGTTCTCAGCTGGCCTCTCCGAGGAACCCTTGCAGAGATTCAAAGCCTTGTCTTCAGGGATCTGAGAGTGCTCGAAATTTATATCTCGAGCAGCCTATGACGGCTTCGGCCTCGGTAGCCGCGGCCGGCATCGGTGCACACCGTCAGGCCTGGCTACAGTCATCGGACCTGGAGTCATGGGTACAGGACAAGTTGGTCGATGTCCCGTGCCGAGGTGACAACCTGTTCGGCAATCCCATGACTGAGAAGGCTGCAGAAATCGAGACCGAGACTCTCATCAGGACAAAACTGTCCAGAAAGACTTCTGCCCCTTCTCACAAAAAGAAGGGCTCGGGAAAGAAGCCCTTTTTTCCCGAGGAAGGGTGCTGCCTACAAAACCTACCCTCCAGTATCAGGCCTCTCCAGCTCCCCAATAGGGCCAGCAGGCCAAGGGGGACAGGGGCATGGACATGGGCCCCATAGGCAGAAAACCCCCAAGCCGCCAGCTCCGGCTCCAGCACAGCAGGAAGGGGTTTTTTGACTCCCACAGCATAGCCTCTTCTCCGCCGGTGGTTCCACTCAGCACAGGAGGTCGGCTGACCCTGTATGCCTACAGGTGGCTAGCCATCACAGGGGATACCTGGGTACTGAGCATAGTCCAGAAGGGCCATATGCTCCATTTCCACCAGCTACCCCCCTCCTACTATCCAGGGGAGCCTCCAAGACTCCCTCTACACAGGGACCACCTCCTTCAGGAGTTGGCAAGTCTTTTAAAGGAACAGGCGGTGGAACCGGTGCCATACCACCTGGAAGGGAAAGGCTTCTACTCCAGGTACTTCCTAGTACCAAAGAGAACAAGAGGCCTCAGACCTATCCTAGACTTCTGAAATCTGAACAAGTTTCTGGAGAGGGAAAAGTTCAAGATGCTTACCCTTGGGATACTGATGCCCTACCTCCATCAGGGAGACTGGCTATGCTCCTTAGACCTAAAGGATGTTTATACTCGCATCCTCATCCATCCAGACCACAGACAATATCTCAGATTTGTGGTGGGAGGAAACCACTTTCAGTACAGAGTGCTTCCTTTTGGCCTGACCTCTGCCCCCAGGGTTTTCACCAAATGCCTGGCGGTGGTGGCGGCTTTTCTCAGAAATCGGGTGATTTTTGTCTTCCCATACCTGGACGACTGGCTAATCAGGGGCCAGTCACTCCAGGAGGCCTGACAGGCCACTCTTCGCACTGTCTCTCTTCTTCAGCAACTGGGCTTTATCATAAACTACGCAAAGTACACATTTACAGAAAGCCTTTGACAAGGTCCCTCATCAGAGACTTTTGGCAAAACTAAAGAGTCATGGGATAGGAGGCAGTGTACTATTGTGGATCAGGAACTGGTTAAAAGATAGAAAGCAGAGGGTAGGGCTAAATGGCCAATTTTCCCAATGGAGAAAGGTGAATAGTGGTGTACCCCAGGGATCTGTGCTGGGTCCGCTGCTTTTTGACATATTCATAAATGACCTGGAAAGTGGAATAACGAGTGAGATTATCAAATTTGCAGATGACACAAAACTATTTAAAGTTGTTAAAACCCAAGAGGATTGTGAAAAATTGCAAGAGGATCTTGATAAATTGGAAGACTGGGCATCAAAATGGCAGATGAAATTTAATGTGGACAAGTGCAAGGTTATGCACCTAGGGAAGAACAAACCAAACTATGGTTACACGATGCAGGGTTCCACATTAGGAACCACCACCCAGGAAAAGATTTAGGCGTCATTGTGGATACCATGTTAAAACCCTCGGCCCAGTGTGCAGCGGCGGCCAAGAGAGCAAATAGAATGCTAGGTATGATAAGGAAAGGAATGGAAAATAAAACAAAAGATATTATAATGCCTCTATATCGTTCCATGGTGAGACCGCACCTTGAATATTGTGTGCAATTCTGGTCGCCGTATCTTAAAAAGGATATAGCGATTTTAGAAAAGGTTCAGAGAAGAGCCACCAAAATGGTAAAGGGGATGGAAGGATACTCCTATGAAGAAAGGCTAAAAAGGTTAGGGCTCTTTAACCTGGAAAAGAGACGGCTGAGGGGAGATATGATAGAAGTCTATAAATTAATGAACGGAGTGGAACGGGTAAACATAGATCGATTGTTTACGTTATCAGAATATAGAAAGACTAGGGGACATGCAATGAAGCTGCAAGGTAAACTATTTAAGACTAATAAAAGAAAATATTTTTTCACTCAACGTGTAATCAAACTCTGGAATTTGTTACCAGAGGATGTAGTAAAGGCTGTTAGTGTAGCTGGGTTTAAAAAAGGTTTGGACAAGTTCCTGGAGGAAAGGTCCATAAACCATTATTAAGAAGTGACCGAAGATATCAATGCTTGACCCAGTACAAGCATTGTGGAACTTGTGTCTCTTGGGGAAACTGCTAGGTACATATGACCTAGATTGGCCACTGTTGGAAACAGAATACTGGGCTTGATGGACCTTGGTCTGACCCAGTATGGCATATCTTATGTTCTTAAGTCCACTTTGCTCCCCTTTCAGAACCTAGAGTTTATAGGGGCCATGTTGGACACCCTTCAAGCAAAAGCTTACTTGCCTGAGGACAGGGCCCACAGACTTATGGACTTGGCCAACCAGTTCCAAAGCAGTTCTTGTGTTTCTGCCAGGCACTACCTGCGGCTCCTGGGCCACATGGCATCTACAGTACATGTGACCCCGAATGCCCGTCTGCACATGCGAGCTGCTCAATGGTGCCTCAGAGATCAGTGGATACAAGCCACCGGCGACCTCCGAGACAGAGTAAAGGTGTCCAGACGACTTCTGAACTCCTTATAGTGGTGGCTACATCTGCCGAACCTTCTCAGGTGTGTACTTTTTCAGGCTCCAGCACACACAAGGGTGCTGACGACAGATGCGTCCTTAAAGGGCTGGGGTGCACATTGCCAGGGCACGTGCACTCAAGGCCTGTGGTTCCCTCGGGAGGCCACACAGCAGATCAACCTTTTAGAGCTGCGAGCAATCCACTTAGCTCTGCAAACCTTTTGCCATGCTCTCTCTCAACAGTCTGTCATAGTTCAGACGGACAATCAGGTGGCAATGTTCTACATGAACAAACAAGGGGGCACAGGGTCCAGGCTCCTATGTCAGGAGGCACTGGCCCTATGCTCCTTTGCGGTCAGACAAGGCATGTTTCTCAAAGCAGTTTATCTACCTGGTCAGGAAAACATCCTAGCAGACAAGCTAAGCAGGATTCTCCAGCCTCACGAACGGCAGTTGAATCCATTGGTGGTCCAGCAGATCTTCCTCCGCTGGGAACTTCCATCCATCGATCTCTTTGCAAGTCCACTGAACCGTCAGTTGCCCAGGTTTTGCTCCAGACAGCCGCATCCCCTGAGGATGGCAGCAGATGCTTTTCTGATCTCTTGGTCTACGGGTCTCCTGTATGTGTTTCCTCCCACGTCCCTGGTGGCCCGAACTCTGTTCAAGTTCCTTCGGGACAAGGCCTCGGTGATTCTGGTAGTCCCCAGATGGCTGAGGCAGCCGTGGTTTCCACTTCTTCTGCAGTTGGCGGTGGAAGCTCCGTTCCCTCTGGGGCTGCAACACGATCTCCTGTCTCAAGAGCAGGGTTCCCTTCTGCACCCCAATCTCAGGTCCCTCAATCTGATGGCCTGGCTGCTGAAAGGATAGTGCTAGCTCCCTTACTTCTACCTAAGGAGGTTGAGGAGGTGGTCTTGTCCTTTAGGAGGCAGGCCACCAGAAAGTCCTATGCCCTCAAGTAGCATAGGTTTACGGTATGGTGTGCTCAGTGCAATGAAGATCCTTTCTCTTGTCTTGTGCCAGTAGTACTGCAGTATCTACTTCACCTTTCAGACCTAGGCCTTAAGTCTAACTCTGTTTGGGTCCACCTCAGTGCTTTGTCAGCGCACCACTCACCGGTGGAAGGACAGTCTCTGTCGGTTCACCCCTTGTTCAGATTTCTCGGAGGTCTGCTTCTACTCAAGCCTCCGGTTCATCCACCGGCGACTGAGTGGGATTTAAACATGGTCTTGCAGCAACTTTTGAGTTTGAGCCGATGGCTACTTGCCATTTGTGCTTCCTGTCTTGGAAAGCGCTCTTCCTGGTGGCTCTTACCTCGGCCAGACGTGTAAGTGAACTACAAGCTCTGGTTTCTGATAGACCGTACACGCGGTTCTATAGGAACAGGGTGGTCCTACGGACCCATCCCAAGTTCCTCCCAAAAGTGGTCTCCTCTTTCCACTCCAGTCAGGAGGTGGTTCTTCTGACCTTTTTTCCCAGGCCGCATGCCAGCCGGGCTGAAACAGTCTTGCATACCCTGGACTGTAAAAGGGCTTACAAGGCAGCCGACCTCCCCTTGCTGGGTCGAGTCACGGCCCACCGTGTCGGGGCAAAAGCTGCGTCAGTAGCTCATCTCCGCTCTGTTCCGTTGGCAGTCATCTGCCGGGCCGCAACTTGGTCTTCAAGCCAGACTTTTGCAGCCCATTACTGCCTGGAGAGAGAGTCCCGGCGGGACAGTGTTTTCGACCAGGCGGTACTCCGTAATCTCTTTGAGGTTTAGGCAATTCCTACCCTCCGGCCCTTTGTGTTGGGCTACTGTACGGGGTGCGTTCTCAGAGAAAATTCTTATCACGGATGCTGAGGCTCTTGAGAGGGAGCCATTTTTTCAGCTCTGGGTTCACTGTAGCCTAGAGCTGGGGAGTCCCATATGTGAGGACTGACTTCCTGCTTGGTCCTGGAGAAAGCATAGTTACTCACCTGTAACAGGTGTTCTCCAGGAGCAGCAGGAATCAGTCCTCACGACCCTCCCTCCTCCCTTGGAGTTGCAGTCCCATCTTTCATTTTGATTTTTTCTGTCTTTTAGCTGTGTCGTCAGACTGAGCAAGATGGCACCCTTGGGCGGGAAGGGGACCGTGCATGTGCGCTGTATTCCCAAAGGCTTTCTTTGAAAGCTGGGGAAATGCTCCGCATGAGGGCTCCATCGCTGCCGACATCACCCATATGTGAGGATTGATTCCTGCTGCTCCTGGAGAACACCTGTTACAGGTGAGTAATTACGCTTTTTGCACAGTACAGGAACATCTGCATCTCTTTCTATTTCTCTGATGTTGTATTGCATGCAGAGTCTGGCTGCTTAGTATTTCAATTTCATTTTTGTCTACATAATTTATTTTTGCAAAATTTATTTTTAGGTTGTGCTAATTTATTCTGTACTCTTTGAGGATCTATCTATATTCCGAGGGTGTATCCAAGGCCAGGTATTCTGTTAGCATGGAGTTTCTATGTAGGGATCTGTAGTAATTCAACTTGTTCAGTTTTCCAAATAGGTTTATGGATGTTCTAGGGCCTACTGCAGTATTTATAGTACTGCTCTTGTCTGGGTAATCTTCTGTGACTACTTTTGGAAGTCGAAGCTGTGATGGTATGGTAGGTTTTTCTCTATAGGTCCTGAGTAATTTTTGTAAGGTTTTGGATTACCTCACAATATGTCCGTGACTAGAGAGGATTTATATTGCTATAACGGAGATGATGCCAGAATCAGAAATGTATTTTTTGTATGTTGAGTTCTAGGGGGAAATGTCCCAGTCTATGTTCTGCACCCATTACTGGGAGAAGGATTTCTTTGTAGAATATGGGGGTTATTTTAGAAGCCTTATTAGCGTTTTGTGTATGTATGTACTGTAGCGGCACATAAACATGCAACTACAGCCACAAAATGCATTTTAGAAAGGTCTGAATTTGCACATTTGCCCCAGTTGTGTCCAAATTATATGGGGGCATGGTCTGGGTAGAGTGAAAAACGGCACCTGTAGCCCCCGTTTTACATGGAGATGCACGCGGAAGATAGAAATTGTTCACAACTGTATGTACACCTGCTCCCTGGCATGTTCACTTCTTAAAAAGTGCTTGTTGCGGCCAGGAGGGACTAAGGGGACTATCCCCTTTATTCCTCCAATGTTTATCCCCCCCCCCACCTGTTAATTGGATAAACATCAAATCCTCTGTGATTAAGAGCAGCTGGACGTTGAGCTTTGCCAAATGACTAGGATGCATATGCGCATTCTGCAATGCCGGCATTTAAATGTGTATTTGTAATATAGTGTCTCCCAATACACATGGATGCCCATCCCCATGCGTTAATGCACTTCTTTTTTTGATTTAAAATATATGCCCCTGGTGCAGAGAAGAGATGTCACTTTTACATCAGATTTACACTTGCCCACCCCTTGCTTCTAAAATTGACACGGATTAGCAGACGTCTTCACTTGGTCGTCACTGCAACCAAATAAACTGCTTTTTTAAAACATGCCTTTATATGTTCAAAAATTAATAAAAAGATGAGACGGCATTGCAGTTCATAACACCAGAATAAAATTAGCTGTGGTTCTTGCTTTAACATTTACATTTTGCTCCTTGGTATGTGATCACCTTGCATTTCCTTTGTTTTTGCAGACTATATAGTATTTCTCGAGTTATAAGTCGCTCCTAAGTATAAGTTGCAGGGGCCAAAATTAGGGTTACGTTTGGTAAAGTAAGTATATAAATCGCTCCGCTGTACAAATCGCAGCCTGGATCAGAAGGGTAGATTTATCTAAAGTTTAGGAAAACTCTTAAATAAAGTGAATAACGACACAGCTGTTCATTTCAAATTTTCAGAAAAGCCGTTAAAGTCTTCAACTTCAGTATCACTGTACAATTTCAAGAGTAGGTTCATTTTCATTAGTGTCTTCATCATCGTCATCATCTTCATCTTCATCGTGACTATCGTGACGCTTTAGTATTTTGGCCTTTACAAAAACAGATTTAATTATTTTATTGGGCCTTGCCTACTATCGTGTAAAGTTAATATATAAGTCACTCCTTTTGTATAAGTCATACCAACAGGTCTTCATATAAAAAATCCTATGACCCAAGTATATTTAATAGCACGCTGGTACAGTGTCAGGGATCTGGGTGTTTTACATTAAACTGCTGCATATAAACAGCACTGCAGAGTTTTAAAAACGTTTTATATAGCCTGGAAATATATCGCTGCTTTTATTCTTGGGGCAACCACCTGAACTATGTTGTGAGTGAGGGGGCCCACTGATTCCTGACTAGAGCTCTGGGGAGTTCCCTCCATTTTGGCTGGTTATCTCTCGCCTCAGGCAGCAGATTGTCTTGAGCTGCCCCTGGGTGGGACACAGCAGCAGTTGTGTGAGAGCCTGTGTTGAGAGCAGCTTTAAAGTGCTGCTGTTCTGTCTTGCAAATGCCACACCACTGGCCCCATAATTCTGTCATCATAGGCAGATGCCTAGTCTGCCTAGTGGCAGGGCCAGCCCTGTCCCCCCCCCTACCCCTACATCCTTCTCATAGATAAAAATGTATCCATCACACCTGTCACCGCCACTCCCTTTACATAGATTCCTTTCCCTAACCACACAGCTGCTGCCAGCTAACTGCTACCACGTGTCTCCCTCACGTTGTTTGAACATAGGAAGGGGAAATGCGTCACTGTGTCACACTATATTTATATTTTCTTTATCTATGTGAAGGGTTTGATATACCGCTGTTAGATTTGTACATCATACAGTTTACTGAATTTATTATAGACTGCTAACGGTACAATAACTCAAACAAAATTTCTCTACTACAATAAGACATTCACAGAAGGAGTGGGTGAAACAAGCCACTTAACCCTCCATAGCCCATGTTCCCTGTAAAATAGTTATCTCCAAGTTATAATGCCCTGTTCAATGTAATTTCAGTTGTTCAATGTAAACCGCACTGATGCAGAATAGCGCGGTATATAAGAGAATGTAAATAAAATAAATAAATAAATAATTTCCCAAGACACTAGAACATTTTAGAAGACCTATTTGCATTTTAAATGTGGATGCAGTATCAGAAAAGCATGCAAGCCACAGCCACATGTAAAATGCAGTTTTGGAAAGGCTGCATTGTTCTTGCCCTGGATATGGTCAGGAGGCATGCCGATATGTGGCCTGGGCAGGGCAGAAATTGATACATGTCTCCCATTTCACATTTCTGAAGCTAAATTTGTCCCATGCTTTTTTTAATTCAGATACTGTCCTCATCTCTACCATCTCCACTGGGAGACTATTCCATGGATCCACCGCTCTTTCCGTAAAGAAATATTTCCGCATATCACTCCTGAATCTATCCCCTTTCACCCTCATCCCATGTCCCCTCATAGCAGAACTTGCTTTCATTCGAAAGAGGCTCTCTCCCTGTGCATTTATGCCACGGAGGAATTTAAACATCTCAATCATATCACTTCTATTCTGCCTTTCCTCTAAGGTGTACATATTAAGATCCTTAAGTCTGTCCTCATATGCTTTATAATTTATTTATTATTTATTTGCATTTCTTATATACCGCACTATTTGCGATCAGCGCGGTTTACATAAAACAAAAGGTATCCGACAATGAACAAAAGTCAGGTCATTACATTGAACAGGAACAAGTAACTTGGAAAACAGGGTAAACTATATACTATAAACTATATGGATAATGAAGACCACTAACCATTTTAGTAGCCATCCTCTGTACCGACTCCATCCTGTTTATATCCTTTTGAAAGTGCGGTCTCCAGAATTGCACACACTACTCCAAATGAGGTTGCACAAAAGACTTATACAGAGGCACTATCACCTCTTTTTTTTTTTTTTTTGTCTGCTAGCCATTCCTCCCCCTATGCATCCAAGCATCCTTCTAGCTTTTGCTGTTGCCTTTTCTACCTGTTTAGCTACTTTGCAGAAAAACTAAAAAACAAGACCACTACCCCAACCCCGCTATTATCAAACACGAAAACCACACATGAATGGACAAGCTTCCAGTTGGTAGAACAAAAGCAACTTCTCAAAATCATAACAATGATAAACACCACCACCTCCCCACTCGACCCATGCCCCGTTTCATGGATTAAGTGTGTGAAAGATGAACTAGCGGTAAATCTACAACACATAGTTAACCAATCCCTTTCACAGGGCATCATGCCTGATGCCCTAAAACTCACAACACTCCGACCAATAATAAAGAATAATAAGCTTGACTCAAAAGACCCAAACTCATACAGACCCATAGCCAGCATTCCATTCATAGCTAAAATAATAGAGAAAACAATTCAAATTCAGTTACAGGAACACATTGATGAACACAAACCACTTGACTCACACCAATTTGGCTTCCGCCCTTTCCACGGAGTAGAAACCCTCCTAATCACACTTATGGACTTCCTCATCAAGGGCACAGATGACAAACACCAAGGCTTCTTACTCCTATTTATAGATATCTCTGCTGCCTTTGATAACATTAATCACCAGACACTGATCAACAGATTAGAAAACCTAGGAATAGGCGGGATTGTCCTTAACTGGTTCAAATCCTACATCTCACATAGATTAATACGCGTCCAAATTGATCAACAAACATCAGAAACATTCCCCCAAGGACAAGGAATACCCCAAGGATCAGCCCTTTCAGCCCTCCTATTTAACTTGTATCTACAACCGATAACAAACATATTTAAAAAACACAGGATTAACCATTTTATATATGCTGATGACATCATGCTAGCTATCCCCATAACCACTAAAAACCATACATATGACTCTCTATCCAAATGCATGGCCGAGACCTCCTCCTGGATGGAAACGAACTACCTCAGCATAAATCTCAAAAAAACTGAGGCAATGTTTGTAACAAGATCTTCTATGACTGAAAACACTTACCCGGAAACAATCACAATCAACAAAACTTCAATACCTGTCAGAAAACAGGTAAAATACTTAGGGGTAATAATAGACCACACCCTATCCATGCTGCCACACATAAAACAAACAGTAAAAACCATTTTCTACAAACTCAAAACTATTCAGCACCTAAGGCCACTCCTTGAAACACAAGACTTTAGATCCGTAGTAAGTACACTGATCACCCCTCACTTCGACTATTGCAATAGTCTCCTAATAGGCCTCCCTCAAAAAAGCACATACCTTCTACAAAGAGCACAAAACATCTGTGCAAAAGTAATTGCTAAAGCCCACCTAACAGACCACGTAACCCCAATACTGCTGGAACTCCACTGGCTTCCTATAAACAGCCGAATCAAATACAAAATTATCCTAACAACCTATAAACTCATAAACGACATAGCCCCCTCACACTTAACCACATTACTGCAGTCTCCAACATCGACAAGGACCCTCAGACAAAACGCAGCCCACTCCCTCATCATACCTAAAGCCATCTGTAAAACCAAGAATACCACTAGCTCTAGAGCATTCTCATTCACTGCTCCTACACTCTGGAACGACCTCCCTATTGAACTTCGCACCATAAGAGACCTCATCCAATTCAGAAAAGAATTAAAGACCTACCTGTTCACTGAACACTTCGAAATCCCCTACTCCCCCAAAGCCAGCTCTACCACAAATGTGGGCACCCATGCACAAACTCCTTTAACCCCAACAATCTAACCACAAGCCTGTCCCCCCCACACACGCCCCAAAGATGACAAAAATAAAAGGAACTAAATTCCAGCACCTACGCCAATCTCTACCCCATACACCACACACACTACACGATGTAAATATACTTTTGTACAAAGTTTGATATGTTTGCTTGTTTTTTGTTACAATACCTACAAAGTTTATACTTACTGTTCAATGTAAATAGTTGATTTCTACTGTTCTATGTAAAATGTATACAAATTGTGTACAAGACTGTTAATCTGTTATATGTAAACCGCCCTTGATCTCTGGAAGGGGCGGTATAAAAGAAATAGTTAAATAAATAAATAAATAAATAAATTAAGATCATCAGACACAACCATACCGAGGTCCCGCTCTTCTTTAGTGTACAAAAGTACTTCACCCCCTATACTATATTGATCCCTTGGATTGCTGCAGCCCAAGTGCATGACCTTGCATTTTTTAACATTAAATCCCAGCTGCCAAATTCTAGATCATTCTTCAAACTTAGCTAGATCCCTCCTCATGTTATCGACTCCTTCCTGTGTGTCTACACTATTGCAGATTTTGGTATCATCTGCAAACAAGCAAACCTTACCTGACACCACTCCTGCAATATCACTAACAAAGACGTTAAACAGAATCGGACCAAGGACAGATCCCTGGGGTACACCACTGGTAACTTCCTTTTCCTCAGAGTGAGCTCCATTTACCTGTACCCTTTGTCGCCTCCCACTCAACCAATTTCTAACCCAAACAGTAACTTTAGGGTGCTCAGTTTGTTTATAAGTTGCCTGTGTGGAACGTTGTCAAAGGCTTTACTGAAATCTAAATACACCACATCTAGGGCTCTCCCTCGGTCCAACTTCCTGGTCACCCAGTCAGAGAAATCTATCAGATTTGTCTGACTGCCTCTGGTGAATCCTTGCTGCCTCAGATCCTGCCATGGACTACAGAAACCTCACTATTGTCTTCTTTAGTAGCCTTTCCAATAATTTACTACCACAGGGGTGGCCTGTAATTCTCAATGTTATCCTTACTTCCGCTTTTGTGTAAAGGGACCACATGTGGCTTTCTCCAGTCCTCTGGCACCACTCCTGACTCCAAAGAGGCATTAAAAAGGTCAGACATTCAGACCATGAAGAATCGCTTTCTAAAAATAACAAGTCACTGTCTAAACTGGAGGGTCGCTTTACTGTGTTAGAGGCTGCTACCTCTTCTTCTATAAAAGATAGTGTTTTAGTTCACCATCAGTTGGAGGCTTTAGAGAACAGTAATCGTTTAAAAAATTTACGTTTTCTAAACTTTCCTCGTACTCACTATCTTGCTCCATTGATTTTGTTACAAAAATACTTTAAAGAAGTCCTGTTAATTGATGTGGATTCTATCAAGTTTTCTTCTATATATTATATTCCTATGTTTTCTGCAGTAAAGGCTGCTTCTCCTGATGATTTACGGGAAGGGAACCCCAATGGTGTAGAGTCCTTGGATGTGTCTCAGTTTTTGGAATCTTCTAATGATTTAATTTCCCAGCGAGCTACCTTGATTGTTTATTTTAATTCAGTTCAGGATAAAAATATGATTTTAAGTTTATATTTTAAAAAGAAGAATCAGGTTTTTTGTGGGGCCCCAATACAAATTTTTCCTGATGTGTGTAGGAGCACCCAGGCTCGACGGAAAGCGTTTTTGGCATTAAAAGAACGGACTTGAGCCATTGGGGCTTCTTTCTTTCTGAAATACCCCTGTAAATGTATTGTGGTTCTGGAGGGTATTAAATTTGTTTTTCTTGATGTCGGCCAATTTGAGGCATTTCTGACTAGTAAAGAATCCTCATCAACTATTACTTTTCTTTCTTTCCATGTAAATTGGGCTTTGTAAATTTGATCCTGTTGCTTTTTGGTTTCTTTTTCTTTTTTCCTTGGTCATCTCCTAGATGTGGATTTGATTTGTATTCCTGCTTTATTTTCAATAAAGATTTGTTTAAAACCAAAAAAAAAAGTCAGACAATGGAGCCACTAGAACATCCCCAAGTTCCCTCGGTATTTTTGGATGTATCCCATCCGGACCCATGGCTTTGTCTGCTTTTAGTTTAGCTAGTTCTGCATGAACATAGTCTTCTGAAAATTGTTCGAGATCTGTCGTTTTGGTTCCTATTTGTGGGGGTTTTCTGACGTCCTGCTCCAGGCTCTTCATCTGAACACAGAACAGAAATATTTGTTAAGCAATTCTGCTTTATCCTCATCAGTTTCTGCATATTCCTCCCCTGCACCCTTGAGTCTGACAATATCACACTTGCCCTTCCTCCCCTCACTAACATATCTGAAAAATTGTCTTAGCCAATGCAATAAAATGTGGGGATATTTCTTCTTTGTACCTTTGCTTTCTTGACTACTTTGCTAGTTTCTCTAAGTTTTTCCAAATATAGATGCCTGTCTTCCTCTCTATGATCTCTTGTATTTTATGAAGGCCTCCCTCTTTTTCTTCACCTTTTTAGCTACTACTTTAGAGAACCATAGTGGCCTTCTTTTCCTAACAAAAAGGTTTGTTGCTCTTAAAATATCCCCTTTCAAATTTCCCTACTGTTTTTCTACATCCCCAGCTGTTCACATCCTGCTAATGACTCTTGAGGTATTGTCCCATCTTTGCAAAGTTAGTTTTCCTAAAGTCTAAGACCCTCGCTTTTGAATGGATTTTATCAGCCTTAGTACTAATACTGAACTATACCATCTGGTGATTACTAGAAGCGAGATGATCTCCCACTATAACATCAGAAACACTTTCCCCCATTAGTAAGCACTAAGTCCAGTATGGCCCCATCACGTGTGGGTTCTGTTACCAGTTGCCTGAATAGTTCTCCCTGTAGAGAATCCAGGATCTCTTTACTTCTAGATGACACCGCAGTAGGGATATGCCAATCTACATCCAGCATATTGGAATAAAGTGTAGCCCGGTATAATTATATCCCAGTCATGGTTTCTTGTGAACCATGTCTCCGTAACCACCACTAAATCCAAGTCAACCGCTTCTATTAAAGCCTCAACATCTGGGATCTTATTTCCCATGCTACAGGCATTTATACACACTGCTTTCCAGATGTTGTCCCATTACCCATTTCTACAGAGGTATTTGATGATTCACTTACCTGGGGGCTCTCTTCACCCATCCCCAACGAATCTAGTTTAAAGCCCGTTATCCAGTCTACTGCTGAAGACACTTTGACCCTTCTTGGACAGATGGGACACCATCTTTGCTCTGCAGACTTTGGAACATCATCCCATGGTCCAGAAAACCAAAGTGCTCTCAATGACACCATCCACCCAAGCATGCATTCATCTCCAGGATGCGAGCTTTTCTGCATTGGCCTTTACCCTCAACAGGGAGAATTGAAGAGACCACTACCTGCGCACCTGTCTGCTTCACCCTCTGTCCCAGAGCCATGAAGTCATGTTTGGTATGCTCAGAGGGATACCTAGGAATGTCATTTGTGCCGACATGGATGAGCAACATCAGATAATAGTCAGTAGGCTTGATGAGTCTCAGCAAACGCTCCATAAGATCTCTGATTTTGGCATCTGGCAGACAGCATACCTCTCTGGACATCAAATCTGGTCGCAGATCGATGCCTAAGTACCTCTCAGAAAAGAGTCACCAACCACCACTACCCTTTGCTTTCTTGTGGTGGTTGATTCTACAACTTTGGGATGCTCGAACTGTGGTTCTTCCCTTTCCTTGGATGCTTCCACCTCCTCCACTTCCAGGGCTGCATACTAGTTCTTCAGTTCAAGGGCTGGAGGAGTTTGAGTGTTGATACTGCATGCTCTGGTGACTCATCTTCACCTCTGTCAGAGAGCTTGGATGTTTCAAGAAGTAACTCATCAATGTATTTCTCACTGTCTCGGATGCTCCTTCTCTTGGTGTTTGCAGAGACTAATTAGTCACAAAATCATTCAAAGTTGTTACACAAGAGGATTGTGAAAACTTGCAAGAGGACTTGATAAATTGGAAGACTGGATGTCCAAATGGCAGATGATATTTAATGCGGACAAAGGCAAAGTTATGCACCTAGAAAAGAACCACCCAAACTATGGTTACACGATGAAAGGTTCCACATTATGAACCACCACCCAGGAAAAGCATTTAGGTATCATCATGGATAATACCCTCTGCCCAGAGTGCAGCGGTGGCTAAGAAAGCAAATAGAATGCTAGAAATCATAAGGAAAAGGAATGGAGAATAAAACTAAGGATATTATAATACCTCTATATCGTTCCTTAGGGTGACCGCACCTTGAATATTGTGTGTAATTCTGGTCACCATATCTTAAAAGGATATAGCAGAATTAGAAAAGATACAGAGGAGAGCCACCAAAATGGTAAAGGGGATGGAAGGATACTGCTATGAGGAAAGGCTTAAAAGGTTAAGGCTATTCAACTTGGGGAAAAAAGACAGCTGAGGGGAGGTATGATAGAGGTCTATAAATTAATGAATGAAATGGAATGGGTAAATGTAGATAGGTTGTTTCTTGCTTCAAAAAGTAAAAAGACTAGGGGACATGCAATGAAGCTACAGTGTAACCCATTTAAGACTAATACGAGAAAATATTTTTTCACTGAACGAGTAATCAAACTCTGGAATTCATTACCAGAAGATGTAGTAAAAGCTGTTAGTGTAGCTGGGTTTAAAAAAAGGTTTCGACAAGTTCCCGGAGGAAGGGTCCATAAACCATTATTAGAGGACGTGGGAAATCCACTGCTTGCCCTGAGATAAACATTGTGGAATCTGTGTAGCTTTTTGGGAACCTGCCAGGAACTTGTGACCTGGATTGGCCATTGTTGGAAACTGGATACTAGGCTTGATGGACCTTGATCTGACCCAGTAGTTCTTATGTTCTACTCTTACTAAGAACATTTGTACAGTGCTACAAGTTGTATGCAGCAACAGTCCCTGCTCATTAGAGCTTATAATCTAGTCAAAACAGACAACATAGTAGCTGCAGAAATGGGATGCATCTAAGGGAAATGGTTTAAGGAAACAAAGGAGACCAGGTGAGAAAGATCCAAAAGCAACAGTGAAGAGGTGAGTTTTCAGCCTGGATTTGAAAAGGATCAGAGAAGATGCCAGACATACAGACTCGGGTAGTTTGTTCCAGGCATAAAGAGCAGCAAGGTGGAAGGATCGAAGTCTGGAGTTGGCAGTAGAAGGGCACAGATAGAAGGGATCTGCCAGAAGAACGGAGTTCCTGAGGGGGGCTGTAAGGAGAGATAAGAGAAGAAAGGTAGTGAGGCACTGCAGAGTGAATGCACTTATGTCAGCAGAAGTTTGAGCTGGATGTGGAAACACCTTTTTGTTGACTTCCTGGAGTCTGACAGACTGATTCTCTTGTAAAGATGATGGCATGTGGTGGAGTGACTGATAGAATTAGCATTTTTTTAAAATGTCTCTTTGGCATCAAAAAAGATTTTGGGCTCTGAGGTAGTTGCTGTGGCTACTGCTTCCCCCCCTCCCCTCTCTAATGTTTAAGAGCATGTTCAACCTGCTTAATTTTTTTTTTTTGGAGGGGGGTGTTATTCTTCAGTAATGTTGATACATTTAGAGTGGATAGCACAATCTGTTGAGTTATAAGCAAAATCCTTCATTATATGCAGCAGCGTCATCAAAATGTGCCATCTCCTAGTCGACTCCAATGGCCAATGCCTAGTGACGTGTGTTTGTTCATGACAGATTTAAACCCTCTGAATAGGAGGAGAGACGAGGGAAGAGAGGAGCAAGGAAATGTTGGGGAGCGTCGAGGCTCTCTGCTTGCTCCAATAACTCGATGATATCCAGATTGGCCGTGGACACTGGCATATATTTTTAGATTAGTTTTTATAAATGTAGAAGGAAAATTTGAATAAAGCTGATTTAAAAAAAAAAAAAAAAGAGATGCAGTTTAAAGATGACCAGCTTCCAGGGCATGGTGCTTATTCTGTCCCACTTTAAGGATTAAGGTAAACGCCACTTCTTTTTCCTATTAACTGTTTTTCGCTGGTGACAGTACAAGTCTGGCCACTGGAAGAGGCCGTGAGGTGGGGTCTCCTCTCGTACCAAAGATCCCCGGAGGTTACCCCCCAGTCTCTCTTGGGAGTGGGGCAGTAAAGTACAATCCACGCTTCGGTGGCGGAACAAGGAGAAAGTGCCCCAACCTTTAGCTACTGCAGCCTGCACCTCCACCTGCCAGGGGGCACTGAAGGCTGGGCAGCCTTTTCGCCGTCCCTCTGCAACGTGAGAGAGGAGCAGGAAGAGGCTTCAGCAGTGCCGGCACGTGGATTGCAGGAACTGATACGGCTGTCTGGGTTCCTGAAGCCTGATTCTTTCTATCGCCACCCCCAACTCTCCAAGCGGATAGGGGAAGGGATTGCAGGGCAGCTCGTATCATCATTAGAAGGACAGGAAGGATCGGTGAAACTGGAACGACACTCATTCTCCGCTGTGCCTCTACTTCCCTCCCTTCCGATGCATAGCAGTTACCTTTCTACAGATCTGACAACAAATAACACCCTCTAGTGGTGGGTAACAGAAAAGGAGAACGTGTGATTCATGGCATCAAAGTTAGCAGCTATGGTGTAGGATGCATAAGTACACAGTTATGAATGCGATCACCTTTTGACTTTGTTCCTTCCTTATCCCCCTAGACAAGCATGCAGCTGGGGCTCCTGTGTTTGCTTTCCGAAAAGTGTTTACATTCTCACAAATGTGTGCCGTTGTATATTCATCCTTGGAGGAAAATTTAGGTTAAGTTAATTATCCTTTTCCATAACTAGCGTTTATCCCCAGGGCTGGCCGAACCATTGAGACCAGGCAATCGCCTATGGTAGCAGCAGTCAAAGCTGAACAATAGATTATAATAGCAACACAAACTCAAACAGCCATAATCAGTCTTTAACCTGCACGAAGAGCAGACATATACACAAAACAGAGTTTAATATTAAAAAGTATGATACCAAGTTATGCTTTTTTACAGGATTGTTGGAAGGGTGGTGATTAGATGATAAAGATTGTTGGGTTTAATTATGAAAATGGCAGGGGGGCATGGGAGGCTGAAAGTTTACCAAGGCTATTATCTTGCACCATCCCTGAGGCTGGCTCTGGTTATCCCCCAGCAATCTTTCCGTGCTGCAAGGAAGAGAATATTTATCTTGGTAGAAATAAATGCCAAACTGAGGAGAGCGTTCCTGGTTTTTAAAAAGTTATTTTCTGATGAGGGTGATTGGTGCTGAATGCCTGCAAATAGGACATCTTCAACTCGGATTGTATTTTGAGTGTGGATAGGCTGTACAGCTTCATAAGGGCCTCTAATGCACTTCAGTCCTTTTATTTATTTTTTGTTTTAGACTTTTCCCACTAGATAAACAGTAGCATGTGGGGAGAGAGATTGATTAATGTATTTATTTAATGCTGTTTTTATACCACCTTTCTATGAGTTGGAGGTGTAAAACTGTACATATTACAGTTGGAGGACCATATAGCAGGGTTTCCCAAACCTGTACTGAGGACCCAACAATAAATATACAAGAGAAATCTGTATACATTGCAGTCTCCATAGATGCAGTTTTATGTCATGCATATTCTCAGTGGATAACTTGAAAATCCGAGTGGCTGTAGATGTCCTCAGATCAGGGTTCGGAAGCACTGCAGTATAAAAATCATATTAATCATGCCTACTTGTGATACTAGTGAAGGAAAGTTTTGGAACCTATGCCATGCACTTTTTTTTGTTGTTGTACGTAGGTAGTCTATATGGCTGTTACAACTCTCTGGATGCTTGGCCGATCTATGCATTGCTGGAAACTCGGAGGTGCTGCCATTAGAGCCCAGAACTGGTAAGTTAATTAAACTCAAGAAGAAGCACCTCTTCAGATTTTGAACATCAGTAGAACAATAGAGAATAGTGTCTTCTACCTGTCATTTGATGGACTTAATCATTGCATTTAAGCTCTTAACATCCTACTTTTTTCTCATAATGCCTGGACATCTGTCCAGAGTGGTAGAACACTAACAGCTATGGTGCTAGTGGAATGATCATGGTTAAAACCAAAAATCAATGAACATGGGGGAACCCACCTGATGTTTTTAGAGAACAGCCTCACTTTGATTTTGTAGATTGATACAAAACTTGGTAATTAGATACAGAAGGGGTACATGAATTGCCTGCCAGTGGAAATGATGAAGGCCATTACTGTTCGGTGTGCTTGAGACAACTATGGAAGACCATTATAGAATAAAAAAAACATGGGAGCACTAGGGGAGTTAGTGTTTAAACATGGGAATTAATATATTTATGCCCACAGTGGTAGCAAACCGTAGAAAAGGAACCTAGACTAGCTAGCTAGTGTCTTTTTTACTATGTTATGCCAATTGTTGCTGGTTTACGTCTTTGTCCTTTATACAGGCAACAATGGCGGAGTCATCGCCTCAGTCCTTCCGATGATGAGATGTATCAGAAGACGACAATCAATGTATTGGAGAAGGATTTTCCTGGCATGATTTTTATTGATGGCTACACTGCTCGGGGCTTCACCATCAATGGGAACAGGGTCATTGGGCCCTGTGCTATAATCCCACAGACCATCCTACAGTGGAATGTGAGCGGGCAGAGTGATCAGAGCCATGAATTGTTGCTTGTTTAGGTTACAACTCCTGGATGATGGTGCTCTATTGAGGTGATATAAACTGCATAGTATGTTGCTTAGGGGTGAGAGTAATGGAGGGCAACTGACATTTATTTATTTATTTGTTTTTATATACCGCTCTGTCTTTGAAATCAGAGCAGTTTACATAGAACTTTTGAACTACTGCACAGTGCAGTTTACAGAGAACAGGAAACAGTTACATATAACAAGTGTAGTTAACAATTACAATACATAATGAAACAGTTACATATAACTACTACTACTGAGCATTTATATAGCGCTACAAGTCGTACGCAGCGCTTCACAAACAAGTAAGAGACAGTCCCTGCTCATCAGAACTTACAATCTAGTCAAGGCAAACACAGAAGGTGTAGGCAGGGATAAAGCAAGAGAAGGAGATCAGGAGAGTCAAGATCCAAAAGCAGCAGCGAAGAAGTGAGTTTTCAGCCTGGATTTGAAGAGGGTTCGGGAAGATGCCTGGCGTACAGACACAGGTAGATTGTTCCAGGCGTGCGGTGCAGCAAGGTGAAAGGAGCGAAGTCTGGAGTTAGCAGTGGAAGAGAAGGGCACAGATAGGAGCAGTTTGCTGGAAGAGCGGAGTTACCGAGGGAGATTGTAAGGAGAAATAAGAGAAGAAAGGTACTGAGGAGCTGCAGAGTGAATGCATTTATAGGTCAGGAGGAGAAGTTTGAACTGGATGCAGAAACGGATAGGGAGCCAATGAAGTGACTTGAGAAGAGGAGTAATATGTGCATGACGAGGCTGGCGGAAGATTAGCTGTGCAGCAGAGTGTTGAACAGATTGAAGGGGAGAGAGATGATTCAAAGGGAGACCAGCAAGGAGTAGGTTACAGTAGTTAAGACGGGAGGTGATTAAGGAGTGGATAAGCGTTTTAGTAATGTGTTCAGAAAGGAAGGGGCGGATTTTGCTAATGTAGAGAAAGAAACGGCAGGTCTTAGCTACGAGCTGGATGTGTGTGGAGAAAGAGAGAGAGGAGTCAAAGACGACCCCAAGGTTGCGAGCTGAGGAAACAGGAAGGAGTACAGAGTTATCCACAGAGATTGAGAAGGGAGGAAAAGGAGGGGAGATATTAGGGGGAAAGATAAGAAGTTCAGTCTTGGCCATGTTCAGTTTCAAGCGGTGGTGAGACATCCAGGCAGCAGTGTCAGAAAGGCAGGCAGAGATCCAGGTCTGGATTGCTGGGGAGATTTCAGGTGTAGAGAGGTAGATCTGGGAGTCATCGGCATACAGATGGTACTGGAAGCCATGGGAAGAGATAAGCGTATCAAGGGACTGGGTATATAGAGAGAAAAGGAGTGGACCCAGGACAGATCCTTGGGGTTCACCAACTGAGAGCGGGGTAGCAGAGGAGGAGGAGCCACCAGAACACACACAGAAGGAACGATGGGAGAGATAGGAGGAGAAACCAGGATAGTACAGAGCCCTTAAAACCAAGCGAGGACAGGGTATCGAGGAGAAGGTTGTGGTCGACAGTGTCAAAAGCAGCAGAGAGGTCAAGAAGGATGAGGACAGAGTAAAGGCCCTTGGATTTTGCCAGGAACAAGTCACTGGAGACTTTGGCAAGAGACGTTTCAGTAGAGTGTAGAGGATGAAAGCCAGACTGTAAGGAATCCAGGAGGGCATGAGAGGAGAGGAAGTCGAGGCAGCGGCGGTGAACCACACATTCAAATAGTTTAGAAATGAAGGGAAGGAGAGAGATGGGTCAATAATTAGGACAGGTGGGATCAAGTGAGGGTTTCTTGAGGAGAGGTGTGACCACAGCATGTTTGAAGTCTGCAGGGACTGTTGCAGTGGAGAGTAATAGGTTGAGAATATGAGAGATGGAAGGGACAACGGTGGAGGAGATGGGGCTTAGGAGAAGGGTGGGGATAGGATCAGAGGAGCAGGTGGTGAGTTTGGAGGAAGAAAGAAGGTGTGCAGTTGCCTCTTCAGAGATCACAGGAAAGGAGGAGAGGGTAGCAGTGGTGGGGGGGGGGGGGAGAGTTGGGAGTGAAGAGGGGGAGGAGGGGAAGTGGTTGATTTTGTGGATTTTGTCATGGAAATAGCCAGGGTTTGGGCAGAAAGGGAGGGAGGGATCGGAGGCGGGGGCACCTTGAGGAGAGAGTTGAGGGTAGTAAAGAGATGGCGAGGATCAGAGGCAAGAGAGTTAGTCAGATGGACATAGTAGTCTTGTTTGGCAAAGGCTATGGTTGATTGGAAAGAGACAAGCATAAATTTGAAGTGTAAAGTCGGCACAGGCGCAGAATTTGAGCCAAGCACTCTTGGCAGAACGGGCACAGGTACATAGATAGCGGGTGGTGGGTGAAAGCCAGGGCTGGGGTGCAGAATGTCTCACATGACGTGGGATGGGTGGAGCGAGAGTATCCAGAGCCGAGGAGAGTGCAGCATTATAGGAAGTTACTGCCTTGTCAACAGACTTGGATGACATAGTGGCGGAAAGAGATGAAGAGATAGTGGAAGAGAAAGCAAAGGGATCAATAGCAAGAAGATTTCTAAATAGGTTGGAGGAGACAGGACAAGGCTGAGGCAGCAGGTGATGAAGATTAAAGCTTAGAAGGTGATGTCAGATAAGGGAAGAACTGAGCTATTGAAGTTTGAGGGTAAGCAACTAGAGAAGAATATCAGGTCCAGGCAGTGGCCATGCTGGTGAGTGGGGGCAGTGGAACAAAGTTGGAGGTCAAACGAGGAGGTAAGGGAGAGGAGCTTTAAAGCATGAGGATCAGAGGGGTTATCGACATGAATGTTGAAATCCCCAAGAATAAGAGTGGGGGAAGAGGAATCCAGAAAAAAGGAGGGCTATGAGTCAAAGTCAGTGAGGAAGGTAGAAGCAGACTTCTCAGGAGGTCGATAAATAACAGCTACCCGGAGAGGAAGTGGGGTGAAAAGGCGAATGGAGTGGACTTCAAAAGAGAGAAAGGAGTGAGACTGAGGCAGCAGGAGGGGTTGGAATTGGCAGGAGGGAGAAAGTAGAAGCCCAACACCACCACCTCGGCCAGTGGGACGAGGCATGTGGGAGAACTGATAGCCCCCGTGACAGAGAGCAGCAGTAGACGCGGTATCATCTGGGAGGAGCCAAGTCAGTTAGGGCCAGGAGATGTAGAGCATTAGAGATAAAGAGATCGTGAGTAAAAGCAAGTTTATTAGAGACAGAGTGTGTGTTCCACAAGGCACATGAGAAGGGGAGAGTGGAAGGGGAAAGGAGAGAGAGATGGATAAGATTAGATATGTTGCGTGAAGATCTCTTCACGGAGTGAGACAGAAATCTAGGGGGGGCCAGGGTTGGGGTTGATATGTCTGGATGAGAGAAGGAGAAGGAGTAGCAGAGTACGGGGTAGAAAGGAGACAGTGCGGCGGAAGCGAGGGTGAGGTTGCCTTAGAGAGAGAGGAGATGGTTGAATGAGAGGGAGAGAGCGATGAAGCTCAAGAGCTAATGATTGGTTAGAAGACAGAATGGAGGGGGAAGTGAGGATAGTAAAGAGGGGAAAGGGAGGGAAGGAGTGAAGGTGCTGGTAGGAGGGGAAACAGTTAGGGAGTATGAAGAAAAGGACAATGATGTGGAGCCATAGAGGAGGAACAGAGAGGGGCTATGCAGCATATGTTATATTACAAGCAGAGGGGTAGCAATGGATTCTACAGGCTGTGCAGCATATGTGATATTACAAGCAAGGAGGTAGCAATGAGGTAGTAATGGATTCTACAGGCTGTGCAGCATATGTGATATTACAAGCAGGGGTAGCTATGGATTCTACAGGCTGCAGCATATGTTATATTACAAGCAGAGGGGTAGCTATGGATTCTACAGGCTGTGCAGCATATGTGATATTACAAGCAGAGGGGTAGCAATGGATGCTACAGGCTGTGCAGCATATGTGATATTACAAGCAGAGGGGTAGCAATGGAGTCTACAGGCTGTGCAGCATATGTGATATTACAAGCAGAGGGGTAGCAATGGATTCTACAGGCTGTGCAGCATATGTGATATTACAAGCAGAGGGGTAGCAATGGATTCTACAGGCTGTGCAGCATATGTGATATTACAAGCAAGGAGGTAGCAATGAGGTAGTAATGGATTCTACAGGCTGTGCAGCATATGTGATATTACAAGCAGGGGTAGCTATGGATTCTACAGGCTGCAGCATATGTTATATTACAAGCAGAGGGGTAGCAATGGATTCTACAGGCTGTGCAGCATATGTGATATTAACAAGCAGAGGGGTAGCTATGGATTCTACAGGCTGTGCAGCATATGTGATATTACAAGCAAGGAGGTAGCAATGAGGTAGCAATGGATTCCACAGGCTGTGCAGCATATGTGATATTACAAGCAGGGGTAGCTATGGATTCTACAGGCTGCAGCATATGTTATATTACAAGCAGAGGGGTAGCAATGGATTCTACAGGCTGTGCAGCATATGTGATATTAACAAGCAGAGGGGTAGCTATGGATTCTACAGGCTGTGCAGCATATGTGATATTACAAGCAGAGGGGTAGCTATGGATTCTACAGGCTGTGCAGCATATGTGATATTACAAGCAGGGGTAGCTATGGATTCTACAGGCTGTGCAGCATATGTGATATTACAAGCAGGGGTAGCTATGGATTCTACAGGCTGTGCAGCATATGTGATATTACAAGCAGAGGGGTAGCTATGGATTCTACAGGCTGCAGCATATGTGATATTACAAGCAGAGGGGTAGCTATGGATTCTACAGGCTGTGCAGCATATGTTATATTACAAGCAATGAGGTAGCAATGGTTTCTACAGGCTGTGCAGCATATGTGATATTACAAGCAGAGGGGTAGCAATGGATTCTACAGGCTGTGCAGCATATGTGATATTACAAGCAGAGGGGTAGCAATGGATTCTACAGGCTGCAGCATATGTGATATTACAAGCAGAGGGGTAGCAATGGATTCTACAGGCTGTGCAGCATATGTGATATTACAAGCAGAGGGGTAGCTATGGATTCTACAGGCTGTGCAGCATATGTTAAATTACAAGTTAACAATAATAGTAAATAATGAAACTATTTACATGATTAAGTATTCTCATTATTTCACAAGAGGGAAAGTGGTCACAGTGTGACAGTTGTGAGAGTCATTGTAATATGGACTGGAGGTACAAATGATAGTTATTGCTGTTGATTACATTTATAGTAGTCCGTGAAGATGAAAGTCTTGAGATGTTTTCTGAATTGGGTGAGGTCTTTGATTTCTCTTAGTGTGTTGGGATGTTATTCCAAAGGATAGGTGCGTAGAAGGGAAAACTCTATTGTTGGTTGGTTGATTTAGCTTTTCTTGCGTTTTTTGGGATGGATAGAGTGTTTTTCAGGTTGTCTCTTGTCCTTGTGTATTGCTGCATGTTTGTTAGTGCACTGAGGTATGTTGGTGCAATATTGTGTATAATTTTATAGATGTTTGTAAGGGCTTTGAATTTGGTGCTTTGAAGAATCGGGAGCCAGTGGAGGTGGAGCAGAATAGGTGTTATGTGGTCTGATCTTTTGACATGCATTATTGTACGTGCAACTGTGTTTTGAGCAAGTTGTAGTGGTTTTAGTGTTTTTTTGGGGAGTCCATAAAGTATACTGTTGCTGTAGTCAGTGTGGGCAAATCAGTGCTTGAGCTACAGAGTGGAAGTCGGAGTGGGAAAGCAGTGGTCTCAGGTGCTGTACCATTTTGGTTTTATAGTAAATTGTACGGGTGGTCATGTTGATGTGTTTGGTCAAGTCAAGCTGTTGATCTAGGTAGATACCAAGGTATTTAATTTCTTTTTTTATTTCCAGTGTTGCATTGTTTACATGGAGAGAACATGGAGGGTTGAGTGTTCTGTTTCTAGTGCTTCTGTTTTCTTCAGGTTGACTTTGAAGTTGACTGAATTGAGCCATGCAGCGACGTCGTTGAAGCAGTTGGTGGTGATCTTATAGGATGGGTCCGAGGTGTTAAAGGATGTGAATAGCATTATATCGTCTGCATAAATTCTGTAGTCGTCGTCATGTGATTGTATGATTTTGCAGATGGGTTGAAAATATATATGACATGTAGTTTAGCAGACAACTGCAGCCCTCTGTCATGGGGAGAGACCTTGTAATGATTCTCAGCTTAGGTCTTCCACTCCGTAGGTTTATTATAGCTGGTGATTTCGCAGAGACAGCATTCACAACCCGGCAAGAAGGCTTGTATCATGCCTGGACCTGGCTGACGATTGTCACTGCAGTGACTGGGCTGGGTGAGTTAGGAGGGAATATAAAATGGGGGGTGGGGGAGATCCCCAGATAGGTGTGAATGAAGGTCCACGGCAGCAGTTCTCAATCCTTACTTCAACTAAATGGGAAGACAAAGGAGCAGGAAGAAAGCATAATTGCTTACCTATAATAGGGAGAAGTGGCCTAGTGGTTGGAACACAGTACCTCAGGCCGGAGGTTTAATTCCCACCTGAGGACAGCAATCTCAGGCCGGAGGGACTGGAGTTTCTAGTCCTATAGGCACTCCATGTGGCTTTGGGCAATCCATGTAATCCTCCGTTACCTTAGGTACACATAGATTGTGAGCCCTCTGGGGACAAGGGAATGTATCCAGTACCTGTTTGTAGTGATTACATAATGTGAACTGCTTTGATTGAAGGATAAGGCGGAATAGAAAACTGGTTAAATAAAAATAAATAAATAGGAGTTCTCTATAGACAACAAGGGGATGTAGCCCACCAGCATCAATGACTCTCTCATGGACATCACTAGTGGAGTGTACCTGCATCCTCTTGCTTGTCTCCGGAGAAACTGCTGGCTCAAAAAGGTTTATAGACCTGAAGGACTCTGCTTGGATGAGCTGCCAGAGTAGTAGCCCTTTAAACAAGAAAAACAATTTAAAGAATGAGAAGCCACCCTTATAATTTTTATTACAAGGTATATCTTTAGCTTTGATTTCCCCCACCTTGCTCCTCGGCATGGGTAGGGTGGAGAATGTGTCCTCTAGAGCATTAGCAGTAGCTAGTCAATCATCCCTCCCTGCCTCAGCTTAAGGCACCATCATGGCTTCATCTTATGATTCATATAGTAGCCTGTTGAGAATCTATGGTTAGGGCCATTCATTTTATACCTGGCTGTTAACTTTCCAGAGTACATTGTACATAGGAGTGGCCTTGAACAGTTTGCCTTTCTGAATCTGATAATTTCAGCTCTGTCCTGGGGGAGGGGGGGGGAGCTTGCCAGTCCTGCATACTGCTGCTTCTCATCTCTCTCTAAAAATTCACAAAGGATTTAATTTTCAAAGGGAATGAATGCCTAACTTCAGGACTTAGGTTCCTAAATCACTGCCTTTGTCCCCCATAGCTGCCCACACTGTAGATACTTAGTTAGGTGTGTAGGTGGTCAGAGTAAGGGCAGGGAAAATTTAGGTGCTTGGTGCTGATTTTCAGAAGTAGGCGTCTTACATAGGTTCCTAAATGTAAACAAATGAGTTGTAGGTTTAAATTTTAGAAGAACTTTTAATTGAAAATTCAGGATCCTAATTCAGCTGAAAATCTACCCAGAAATAAGCACATGCAGCCTGTATTTAAACTTCATGGTTGGTGTTTTTTAAATGCTGGTTGCAACATTTAAATGTAATCTAGATTTTCAACACCAGAATCTGGATTGTGGGTGGTGCTGAATATTTAGATTAGTGGTGATCACTACCACCCTCCGGATAACGTAAAGAAAGCAAAAAAAAAAAAAAACAACAAACAGCTACGGTATCTGGACAGTGGTCTTAAATATTGCCACTCTCTGGATAACTTCTGTATCATCCTGACACGATCTGGATAGTAATCTACAAAATGAAACTATAATGCTTGTGGAAAATAAGAAAGTTAAAAATAAACCCCACAGTCTTTACACATTCATATTTGCACATACACAGGAAGTGGAATAGTCTCCCAGTGGAGGTGATAGAGATGAGGACAGTAACTGAATTCAAAAAAGCATGGGACTAACACAGAGGATCTCTAAAGGTAGAAAGTGGACTGTTGTAGTTATGGAAGGACAGACTAGATGGGCCTTGTGGTCTTTTTCTGTCATCATGTTTCTATGTTTCTATAGTATCAATAATATATATAACGAGAAGGAGGAAAAGCTACACTAAACATTTTCACAAGCTGGCTCCTTTATCCATCATTAGTTAAAAATAAAACAAAATAAATAGTCCTCCCCTATCTCGACAGTGAACTAGCTGGATGACGGTGGCCATTACCAGACATTCTCTTTGAATATTGGGCCACTAAAATAGGCACTTAGCATGATGGGCAGAATGTAAATCAAAATAAAACAATAAGTGATCAAACAGAATTTTTAGAAACTTGACCACACAGTATAAAGGTGACGGTTTGCAGCCCTTTGTGCACAAGGACTATCCATTGCTGCTTTTTCAGTACTTGTTTCCATGCTGTTTTAAAAGATGTTGGATGAGCGTTTATTTGTTGGTAGAAAAAGTCGCTGTGGGATGTATATATGTGAAAGAATGTTGAGAGAGAATTCTCCTGAAGCAGGGCTTCTATGGAGCCTGAAACATGATTTCATGTCAGGATTATTTGTGGAATGATTATCAGCTAATAAAATATAATGCATTCATATTTTGCATTTATAATCTGTTAAGATTATACATTTATAGAGACCGACGATGGTGCTAAGTGTTATAGTATGTGTTTTTGTTTACACACTAATACCTAGAATGAGACTCTTAAATTAAAAAAAAAAAATTCATAGCACTTGTAGAAGGTGACTTGATAATTGTGGAAGAAGTTTGTATATTTATGCAACTAGTTTTAAAACATGTGGCATTTGGGCCTTTCTGAAAATTTTTGCTTTTTTTGTCTACAGGTTGGCACTTATAAAGATATCACCCAAGAAAGTCTGGCGTTATTTTACATGCTGGAGCCTAGAATCGGTGCGTACAAAAAGGTTCACAGTAGCCAATGATGAAGAGCCACTTGTGGCCCACTTTGATTAGGCTGTGTTGGGAACTAGACCACACAAATTTGATTCATGCAGTCATTCTGAGGATGGAAAGAAGGGAGATTTCTCACTTTATGAAATTCTACTGAATTTATTTCAGTGTCTACCTTGCTCCAGATCTTTCATCAGAGGATTTCTGCAGTCTTCCAAGTTAAACTATGAAATGCTAGCAAACTTTAAAAAAAAAAAAATTTAACACAAAAGTGAAACCCACTGGCATAATATCTGCAATAAATGCAGAAACGGAATCATTTAGAATATGGGATAGAAATTCAAATAGGCATGAGAGAGACATGAGATCCTTATATGGCAAGAGGATGTTATCAAAGTAAACTTAGAGGGGGAGGTAATGTTCACAAAGCATCAAGCACAACCTGAACAAAGGCACAGTGGGAGGGAAAGTGTAGTTTCTTACTTGTAACGGGGGTTCTCTATAGACAGCAGGGGTATACAGCCACACTCCATTGATGAAGCCTCCAACTGAGCCAAGCGTCCAGCTTTCTCCTAACTCAGAAGTCTTTTGAACTTCTCGGAGCATGCACCACCCTTGTCAGCCAGCCTACACTTTTTCCTCTCATTCTGTAACATAGCTGAAGTAGGTAGAATCCATGTGACGTCAGAAGTGCTCTAGTGGATGTAAGGAAGGAGATGGAGTCCGAGGGAGAAGACCAGTGTCTGAGGTATAATGGAAGGGCTGGCTTCTGTGGTTAGCTTTTCCTTGGTTTCTGAGTTTTTCTTCAGTCTCACGAATGAGGGGACAGCGGGCAGGTGAGTGTGTCTGCATACCCCTACTGTCTGTGGAGAAGCCCCATTACAGGTAAGTAACTTTGCTTTTGTTGGGGTACTTTCTCTGGAGACAAGCAGGGATGAAGCAGGCACACTGTTGGTGAATCCAGAACTGAAGGGTATGTGCTTGCACACTGACCTCCGTGTGGGAGGCAGAAGGCTCATTAAGGAGCAACGAGGTAGTGGAGGACAGCCTGTCCAAAGACCAGGTCCAGTCCCAAAACTGCATCCAAGCAGTAGTGTTTAGTGAAGGTGTGAATGGAGGACCAGGTGGCCACTTTGCAAATGTCTATGGCAAACACAGAGGCGAAACTGGCAATTGAGGCTGCTTTCACACTCAAGTGATGAGGAACGATGAATCCTGGGCATTTTAGATTCATCTTGTCATCACAAAAGGAGATGCAGTCGGCTATCCAAGCCGAGAGGGTGAGCTTGGAAGCCGGGAGGCCTGTATTGTTGGGAATGAATATGATGAAGATCTGAGAAGGGGGCAAAGGTTCATAGTTGCTGCAAGATAGTAGAGCAGATCCCTTCTGCAATACGGAGTGGCAGGTTTCCTCTGGAGTCCCCAGCGTGAGGTGCTGGGGAAAAAACTGATAGAACTATTGACTGAGGTGAAAGTCCAAGACAACTTTGGGAAGAAACTTGAGTCCAAAGGATGACATAGTTGTACAGGAACTGAGTGTAGGGAGGATAGCGTACCAGTGCCTGGAGTTCACTGATGCGACGCGCTGAAGTGATCGCTATGAGGAATGCAGTTTTCCAGGTGAAGTGCTTGAGCGAAGCTGAACTGAGTAGTTGAAAGGGAGGTTTCATGAGTTCAGCAAGGATGACATTGTGATCCCACATGGGTGTAGGCGGTTTGGTGTTCATGAGGCCCCCTCATGAATCAAGACACCAGAGGGTGCAGGGAGATGGACTTATTGTCAGTGAAATTGTGACACACAGCAACAGCAGAGAGGTGGTAATGGACAGAGGTAGGTTGTAGACCAGAGCTGGATAGGTGCAGGAAGTAGAAGGCCAAGTCCACTTCCACCGATAGGAACAGAGCATTGAAGGTTTCCTGGAGGCTAAGAGGACAGTTCGTACCGCCGCGGGAATTGAGGTGTCCAGTGTTAAGTAGTGCTCAAATTCCAAGCTGCGAGGGAGAGGCTGATGAGATTGGGGTACAGCAGGCGACCGTTGTCCTAAGTGAGAAGAAATGATTGTAGGTCCAGTGGTATCAGCGGCTCCATCATCATGGCGAGGTGGTGTGGGAACCAAGCCTGTCATACCCACTGTGGGGCGAGAAGGATTACCCGAGCATTGTCGTCCCATATCTTGTGAGGACTTAGAGTAGAGGGAAGGGAGGGAATGCATAGAGGAAACCCCGACTCCAGGAGATGGTGAAGATGTAATGCGCTAGGCGATGACTACTGGGTGGAATGGAACAGAAAAGAGGACAGTTTAGGCCCGATTCCATCCCAGACGTACAAGCCCTCTGTACGCCCGGTCTGAACCGGATGTACAGAGGGCATTGTGATTCTGATCCTGTGGGGCATGTCTAGCCCTGCAGGATCAGAATCTTGATCAGGCCTGTACATGCAGGCTGGGTCTGCGATTCAACCTGGCCTGCACATACAGGCCATGCCCAACTAACTCAGTCTGGGCTTTACAAGACCAGGGTTGAGCTGCGGGGCATGCTCACTCCCCCCTCTTGCCGCTTTCTGGCCCCAGGCCCTCTGACCCCTGGTGAATAGGGAATTTATTCCACCTCGGAGTTGGAATAACTTCCCCGTGCAGGTCGCTGGTCCTGGACATACAGGGCCAACGTTAGAATTGGCCCTGTAGATCCAGGGCTGACCACGCATAGCCCGTCCTAATTCCACCCCCAATCCACCCCTTTCCCGCCCTCGTCTAACTTCCCCGTACAAACGGAAGTTAGCCATCGGCGGGAAGGGGCATGAATAGCGAGTCGGAATGACCCCATTTGTGTTTTCCTCTGAGGCGATGAGGTCAATCTCCGGGATGCCCCATGTGCTGAAGATTCATTGTGCAGCGTCTCTGTCGAGGGACCATTTGTATGGATTCAAATGGCAGCTGAGGAAGTCATGCTGGCAGATAAGTGGCCCTGAGTGTGGTGCACACAGTGAGAGCAAAGTGCCAAAGGTGCACTATTTCCCTGCACAGTTAGAGAAAGCCTGATCCACCTTGTTTGTTGATATAGAACATGATGACTTGGTTGTCTGTCTGTACCAGTACAATCCTGTGAGATACCCATGTCTTAAAGACCATAAGTGTGCGAAAAACTGCTCTGAGCTCGAGGACATTAATGTGCAGTTTACTTTCTTGAGAGGACCACTGTCCCTGCATTAATAGGTGCATATGGTGTGCTCCCCAGCTGTAAGAAGAGGCGTCGGTCATGAGAACAAGGTTGTGTGGCGGAGTTTGCAAGGATCTTCCGTGCTTCAATTTGTCTGATTGTGTCCATTACTGGAGGGACTGATGTAGGTGCCCTAAGGGGTTTTTGAGTAGAGGGATGTGAGCATGGAGCGACTGCAAATGTGGCAGATGTCCAAAGTATGAATAGTGTTTCTAAAATGCCACCATCCCCCACTCAGTTATCAGTTCCGTTTGAGAACCTACTCCTATTATTGTAAATGTAGATGTCTGAGACCATTTGTTTCTAGTGTTCTGTTATGATGTTCATGACTCTACATGTAATTAATATTCTTGGCAATGTGGAGATAGAAGATAAGGGATATTATACTGGTGACTTTAGAGATAGAATTAGTCTACACTCAGATCTCTCCCATAGAACATCTAACTTTAGGATTCTGAGTATTTATTTATTTATTTCAGTACTTGTATACTGTAGATCTTATGCATTCTCCATAGTTCACAAATAACATATGCCATAATAATTTGCAAACATAAAATGACACATGCAATTAACCTAAAACCTATGCACAAGAATAAATCACATAACACCAAACATAAAATTTACTATCTTAAAATAATAACAAAAACCAATCTTGTCATAAAACTCTACAGTAAAATCCTCAGCCTAAAATGTAATCTTAATCACTCACAAGCCCACTTGAAGGAAAAAGCCCTTCAAACATAAACAGCCTTCATCCTTTTTTTAAAATCTAAATCTTATAGTAGGCTCAGATCTGGAGGGAGCTGGTTCCAAGCAAGTGGACCAGTATGGAATAAAGACAAATTAAAATCTGTACTCCGTAAGTTGATGGGTGGCAAAAAAGATCTCACAGTTACCTACTTCACTGCAAATGCAACTTCCGTATCGGGGAATAAACTTCCCAAGGGCCTGTCAAAGGTAAATCTATTCCTAATCTGAACACCTTAAATCAACATCATCATCCTAAAAAGGAAAATAAATTCAAATGGCAAAATTGAAAAGATTCCAAATGAAGGGAGATACGGTGATTTCACTTTGTCCCTGTTCGGGTGCCAATTTGTAGGTCTGACCCTGCCTACAGAGCGACTGCAAATGTTGGCGCCAATGGAGCTTGAGATGCCACTGCAGAGGGGCATAAGAAGAGGTATGTAAGAGGGACAACATGGACCTTTGCCACCATGTAGCCCAGTAGCTGAAGAATTATCGTGGTGGTGGCCCGGGGTGGAGTTGGCCAGGCGACGGCAGAGCCTTTTAAGGATATCGACCCTTTCCTGTGGCAGGAACGCAGCAGCTGCATGGGTGTCTATGTGGGCTCTGAAGTCGAGCAAATGTTGGGGCTCAGACCTTTGAAGATTTAGGATGAACCCTAGGGTCTGCAGAAGATTAATGGGGGCAGCCAACCTGCAAGCGGCTCCATCTCTGGAGGGAGCAGAAACAAGCTAGCCGTCAATATAGGGGTGCACACGGTGTCCTTGGCAATGCAAGTGGGCAGCGACAACTGCCAGGCACTTGGTGAAGACCCGTGAGGCAAATGAGAGGCCGAAAGGAAGCACCCGATACTGGTAGTGATGTGCTGAAAGGTGAACCGAAGGTATTTCCAATGATGAGGATGGAAAGGGTTTGGGCATATTTTAAGTCTAGGGAGGCCAGACAGTCATTGTGGTGCAGCAGCAGCAGGATGGTGTTGAGGGAGTTCATTTTGAATTTTTCTCGTTTTATGTGAACGTTGAGGGCCACGGAAGTCTAGAATTGGACGGAGCCCTCCACTTTTCTTTGGGATGAGAGAGACTCTTGAGTAGAACCCCTGGCCCTGTTGGTTGATGGTCACCTGCTCAGTGGCTCCACTGCAGAGGAGATTGGCTATTTCTTGTGAGAGGATGGACAAGTGATGCAACAGTGACTGTGAACAGAAGGTTGGCGGGCTTGGGGGGGGGGGCATAGTGAGGTTGATGCAGTATCCCTCTAGTATGATGTTTTGGACCCAGCAGTCCATTGTTATGAACTGCGAGACCTCCCTGAAGTGACAGATCCTGCCCCCGACTGGCAGGTAGTCAAAATCTAGGGATCTGCTTGGGAGCAGGCCCAGGTCCTGATGATTGTTACTTCCTCTTACAGGGATCCCGCTGCCCATAGTTGGGGGCTTGGGATCGCTGTTATGGTAGTCTGTTGTATAGCAACTACTACTACTCATTTGCGCTGCTAATAGCGATGATGCGGGTAAAACTCCTGGGAGTATTGGTTAGTAGTATGTGTGGTACTGAGGTCTCCTTTGTTGTGAGGACGATTCAGTGGGCTGAGCTGCTAGCTCCCATGCTGTAGAGGAATGGTCCTTGATCTCATGTTCTGCTTTTGGTCCAAAGAGGTTTTCCCCCAGACAAAGTGTATTGAGCAGCCTGTCATGAAGGTCAAAGCACCTGGCAGCAATAGCTGTTACCGCAGCACATGCGACTGTGTCAGAGGCTTGTAGGTGGCTCGGTTGATGTGATATAGGGACTCCTGTAGATTTGCTGCGAGTTGAGGGAGATCCTCTGTGTGGCTGGAAAGGGGTCATCCAGTTGAGAGAGGTCATGGTGGTAGTGTAGCATTTGGAGTTGGTGGGCAAGGATGCGCATGGCCAGCAGAGTACACTGGTGGGATTTCTTGCCCATGGCATACATAACTTGATGCTTCTTACCCGGTGGTGTATGGATTTGGATTTTGGAGAGCTTGGCCTCCTTCATTGCCGCTTCAGAAACTGACTGATGTGGTAGTTGCTGGTCAAATCTGGGAGCTGAGAGGGCTTTGTACTTGAGCTCCAGCCACTGGGAGATGGCATGTACAGAGGATGGGGTCTTCCAGATGGACGCCTGTAGGCCTTGAAGGAAGGGGCAGTGCAGGAGTTTAAGATGGACTGGAAATCTCTTTTGTTAGCTGGTGTCTGGAAGTTGCTGAGTTCCAGCACCTGGGAGATCTTTTGCAGGAATTTAGGGAAGGAATAGTCCTGTAATGATTTTGGTTGGTCCGCAACATGGTGGATGCCCATCTCATGAAACAGAAGTCGTGCTCCAGCAGTGGGGGGAATCTGCCAGTCCACCAGTGGAAAAGAAATTAGAGGCATAGCTCTTGCATTATCGGGAAGAACTGCTGGGGTGGGTGCCACTGCAGTGGGAAGGGATCCACCTCTGGAATGGGTCTGGAGTAGGCATGCCCTATCCTGAATGAATCGCTGTAGTAATAGGAGCAGTGCCGAGTTCTGATCAGGAGGCACAGGTTTGGGTAGAACCAGTAACAAGGAGGGTATGTTTGAGAGCTTGGGACCCTTGCTAGGTAGTCCCAGCTCTTGGTGTGGTGCCTCGGGTGGGTCCCTGGAGAGCAGAGGAAGCCCACTGTTTTTGGCTCCTAAAGGAAATTTCCACTTAACCCTTTCAAGGCCTACTTTAATTTTTTAATCCACATTCTGCAGCCGGGTTAATTTTTGCATATTTCAGGAAAATTGTATCCGTCTTATTCAATATGTTCTAATAGTGATTTTCCTTCTGCTTTGGTCATGTATTATATACCATTTGATAGGAATATTTAGTCAGAATTTTGGATTCCAAGAGTTTTGGGCTCGGCCTGGAAAGGGTTAATTGTCTCCTCTGGGGTTTTGTATTTAGACTTTGACTTAGTCTTCCCTCCTCACGCGGTTGCAATAGCTGCCACACGGGGATCGTGAGGCAGCATGTAGGAGGAGGCTGGGTCTGGGGAAGGTGGCATGGAAGCTCTGGTCAGGGTTTGCAGGCCTTGTGTGGTGAACACAGGCTCAGAAGTCCAAAAGACTTCTCTGAGCTAGGGGAGCACCAGGCACTTGGCTCAGTCGGTGACTTAACCAACCGAGAGTGCCTACATCACCCCTGCTTGTCTCTGGAGAACATGCATGGAGCGGCACGTTTAACCCTATAGAGGGGAGTAACCTGCACAGAGCCTCAGGTGCAACTCTACAACTCTAGCCACTGGATGGACTGTGTTAGTCTTGATCTGCTGTCATTTACTATGTTGCAAACAGTGTGCGCCGTTGAGTCACCTATTTTGCTGTGTATATAATTCACAAAAGTTGAACGCTCTCTCTTCTTTAGCAGGGATGATGTGCACATCGAAAATATGGGCAGTGTTTTGTGATTTAACTAATTTAAATTATTAGAGAGGAGGAGTGGCCTAGTGGTTGGGGCAAGGTACTTCAGGCCGGAAGGTCGGGGGTTCAAATCCCACTAGAGGACAGCAACCTTGGGCCGGAAGGACTGGGGTTTCTAGTCCCACAGGTGCTCCTTGTGGTCTTGGGCAAGCCACTTAACCCTCCATAGCCCATGTTCCCTGTAAAATAGTTATCTCCAAGTTATAATGCCCTGTTCAATGTAATTTCAGTTTGTTCAATGTAAACCGCACTGATGCAGAATAGCGCAGTATATATAAGAATGTAAATAAATAAATAAAATAAATAAATAAGCCGTAGGCTAATGTAATTTTACAAAGATAAGATTTTTGGATTATGCATTGTGGCTGCTGAATAACAGCTGAATAAGCCTTGTGCCTCTGTGTTAACTGTTTTCTTCCACTACCAGATATCTTGGCAATTTTCTCTGTACTTTGTAGGGTATGTATATGCTGTTTAACAGGGGAGCCTGCCTTCTCAAACTATTTCCCTGCTGTGCTTTAGCAGGGTGTCAGAGCCCTGAAAGATAACTGAGAAAATACCGTTTGATTAACGTGCATGTCTCCTGCAAATGATGCATAATGGTGCAGAGACCAGCTCAGCCTAGCTAGCAGGATAGATGGTCACCTTATGTACCCATTTCCTGCCTGCTAGAAGTAGATTGAGTGTAGGCTGCTAGCACCCTCATTGATTATATTATTCTGATGACATCTCTTGCTTTGCTGTTGTAACACTTTTATAACTTGGAAGATGAAGGATTAAAACTATATGCTTACAAGATTTCTTTTTTTTTTGTTTAGAAATCCTGGTCCTGGGAACAGGAGAGAGAGTTCAAAGACTTGACCCTAGCATGCTGAGGTTTATGAGAGAGAAGGGGATAGCAGTGGAAGTACAGGATACGGTAAGAAGACTGTTTAGTACAGTCCAGTACAGAGCACTTTTTCTAGTAAAGAAATCTATCCTGAAGCTGTAATTGCTGAGTCCAGTACTGAGCAAGGAAACATCTGTGTTCCAGTCCAGACTCTAGAGGGTTATCAGCCCCTGCCAGCATATTTTATTTATTTATTTACTTCTCTTATATACCGCGCTATTAAAATCAGTGCAGTTTACAATTGAACAAAAAACATACTGCAATGTCACACGACAATTGAGTTTTTACATTGAACATGGACGAGATAACCTGGAGGTAACAGGGGTAACTAATTACAGAGTAATTATTCATGGAGTATGGTGAGAAATTATACATATAGTATGGTGAGAAATTATACATATAGTATAGCTTGGTTTCAACATATTTATAAGAGGTTTAATCAATAAGATGTGTGATCATACCAATAATAAATAAGAGAGGGGATATGGTGGTAGAGCTAGTCATTTTCTTTATGGTGTTGGATTTTGGGTGGGGTGGAGTAGGGTGTAGGATGTGAGAATGGGTGGTTGTTTCTGGGATTGGATTCTGGGTAATGGATGAGGAAAAGGTGGTGTTTGAGGGCTTTTCTAAATGACAATAGGTCTGGGGTGGAACGGAGCTCAGTGGGGAGGGCATTCCAGTCATGGGTGCAAATAGGGAGAAGGCTCTATTGGCAGTAGCCTTTTTGCACTTAGTTAGAATGTTGGGGATCTCTAGAGTGTTTGCTTGATTAGATCTCCTGATCCTGTTGAACAGCCGTCTTTGAATGAGTTTGCTGATGGGTGAGGTGATCTGGTTCCTTAGGGCTTTGAATGTTAGTACTAGGGACTTATACGGGATTCTAGCCTGAAGTGGAAGCCAGTGGAGATCCATCATGACTGGGGTTATATGTTTAGCTCTTGATGTACCTGCAAGTACCCTTGCTGCAGCATTCATTGCAAGGCGAAGAGGTCCTAGTGTTGACAGGGAGGCCATGAAGGATAATATTTGCAAAGTCTAGATGTGGAAGCACCAAGGCTTGGAAGATAGTTCGGTAGTCATTAAAGTCCAATAGGGGGCGCAGGTGACGTAGTATCCGGACCTTATGGTAAATTGCTTTTGTGATGTTCTTCACATGTGTAAACATGTCAAGTCGTTGGTCAAGCGTGATGCCGAGATAGCGGATAGTTGATTTTGCTATCAACTCAATATTGTTTACTTTTAATGTGGGGGGTGGGGAGAACATCTGGTTCTTGGTGAGGAATAAGACATCTGTTTTAGTATGGTTGATCCTTAAATTTTGTGTTGTAAGCCATTGTGATACAGCTTCGAAGCAGCTTGATATAGGTGAAAAGTCAGGTTGATCAAACAGGAATGGTGAGTAGATTAGGACGTCGTCTGCGTAGACTAGGCACTGGATGTTGAAGGAGCGGATTAGGGTACAAATTGGTTGCATATATATGTTGAACATTAATGCAGATAGGGATGAACCCTGAGGTACACCTTGATTGAGAGGGAATGGGTCAGAAGTCATGGGACCTGTTCTGACTTGTTGCCATCTGTTGGATAGGTAGGACTTGCACCATGCTATAGCTGAGCCTTGTATTCCTTTCTCCACTAGACGGAGTATCAGAGTTTCATGGTTGACTGAATCAAAGGCTGCAGCAATATCCATGAAAATGAGGACAAATCCCTGGCGGATGTTATCAAGTCCTGTAACTAGATCATTGAAGAGAGTTGTGAGGATGGTGTCGACACCATGAGCTTCTCTGAAGCCATGTTGAGATGGATCCAGTGGAGCTACATCGTCAATATGTTGTTGGATTTGTCGTTGAACTACCTTTTCAGTGATTTTGGCGAGTAGGGGGATGCTTGATATTGGGCGAAAGGATTCAACTTTGGAGGAATCAAGTTTGTTGTTTTTTAATAATGGGCGGATTGAAGTAAATTTCAGGCTTTGTGGGAAAGATCCTATGGAGAGGGATTGGTTTGTGATTCTGCTTATAGCGGGACTAAGTTCTTGGCGTAATTCTTTGATCCAACTAGCTGGACATGGGTCACTAGGGGCAGTGGTAAGATTAATGGATATGATAATATCTTGTATTTCTTTATTGGATACTTCGCAAAATTTGAGTAGAGGGGTTTTACATGTAGTAGAGGAGATTGTGCAGGTTGATAACTTGTTGGCTTGGATTATCTTTGATTGTAGGTAGTTTGCATAATCTTGTGGGTGAGGCATAGTTTGGGTGGGAGCTGGGTCACCTGTTAGGGACTTAACTATGCTGAACAGATCATGGGGTTTGTTAAGCGATCGCTTTAGAATATCTGCATGGTATTGTTTTCTTTTTTCCATCGTCATTGCTCGATGAGATTGTAGATAAGAGGTGTATGTACGTAGAGATTCAGGGGACCGGGTGTGGCGCCAGTATCTCTCTAGTTTACGTAAGTGAAGGAGCGACGCTCTAAGGTCATTGGTGTACCATGGAGCATGTTCTCGCTTCTTGATGTTTATATATGTTGGAGACGGAGTCCCCAAGAGAACCACCTTCAGTAATTTTCTCTGTCTTCAGCAGATGGCGGAGTTCCCATTCTGCTCCTGGCTGCCACTTGCAGAGTGCTGTGCCAGTCTAGCTCCTTTTGGATGTCTCTAGGTGCCCCTCTGGAGTTTCCCAGGCATTTCAGGGTTTAACTCCTGGTCAAGAGGGCCGGTGTAGTTCCCCTTAAGGGAGAGGGGGGATGCTGGTCAGGAGGTGACCTTCACTTCTGCCTAGCCCTTCCAGCCTAGTGGAATGCCTTTTAGCTACCTTATTTATTTTAAGTTTCTGTCTTAGTTAAGGTGTCCTGTCTCTAATTTTTCTTCAGTGTATTTCCTGACTTGCATTGTGGCTGTGGAGTTCTGGTGGTAATGGTGAGTCCCCCTTTCCCCTCTTCTTCCCCCAGTTTCATTTTTTCATCCTGCAATTTATTTTTGCTTTCCTGGAGTGTTTTTTGCTTCTTTCTTTCTGTCAGCATGCTTGGGTTTTCTTTGCTGCCGGTTCTCCGTGCAGCTGATTGGAGTCATTTTTCCTGCTGTTCTTGGCCTCACATGGTTTTGGTCCTCTTTTGTGCTGCAAATTTTTCCTTTGTTTTGCTTTCATTTTTGCAGCTTCCCTTACCTTCTAACACAATTTTTTTATGGGGAAGCTTCTTTTTCCTTGGTGGCCATTTTCTCACAGCTCTGTTCTTATGTCTGGCTCTTTACCAAGCTGTTTTGGCTGCAGCCAAAAACTGCAGTATTTAGTGTGCTGCTATCTGGGGGAGTCCTCAAGGGCTGTTTCTTTAGCAGACCATGAGTCTGGGGAGCCTTCGGTTTCAGCTGCTTCTTCACCTTCTTTGATGGTACCAGGTTCAGAGGATGCCTCTCTGTCTTCTGTATTGCTTCCTGAGACCATGGATCAGCTTCTGAGATTCTTAGTTCAGACCCTGATTCTGCTCTGTTTTGCCCTCTGGCATTCTGGCTTTCCGTCTCCTCGTCCTTCTTCTCTGTTGAAGTCCAAATCTCCCATTCCCAGAGTCCAGGATTCTCTAAAGCAGTCTTGCTCTGTCCATTCTAACTTGGATAGGGAGCGCTCCTCCAAGGAGGTGTCCTGGACTTCTGGGATCCCTTGGCAGAAGATGAGGATCTTCTCTGTTCTGGGGATGACAGTCTTGTTTTAGGATCTGATCGTGAGGATGGCGAGTTGTTTCCTCCTGAAGAGGATGGGGACCTTCAGGATGTTTGTTCTGTAAGGATGAGTTGTCTGCTTTAATTTCTCAGATTGTCAAGGTTTTGCATATTTCGGATCCTCTTGCCCAGTGTGATCCTGCTCAGGTGTCCTCTCAGGCGGATCCTATTTTAGTGGACATTAGGAAGCTGACTAGGGCCTGGCCTTTCCCGACAGAGCTTCACCAGATGGTTTCTGTTGTTTGGGACACCCCTGATGCATCCCTTCATTCAGCCAGGCGGCTGGGTTGCTTCTGTTTATAGTCGTCGGTGGATCTGGACCGCTGGCTTTGTTTGCCAAAAGGTGGATATTCTGGCTACGGCAGTTATCAAGCACACAACTATTCCCGTGGAAGAGGGTACAGCCCTTTGGGATCAGCAGGACAGGAAGGTATAAGGTCTTTTGACGATAGCCTTCCCTTTTTGTCTATGGCATTGCAGGTTTCTGTTTGTGGTGATCTGGCAGCTCAGGCTCTCTTGAAGTGGATTCAGCTGCTGCTGGAGGACTCTGCTTTGGCGTGTTCAGGGTTTTTTTTTTTGTTTTGTGGGGTTGTTTTTTTTTCAGAGTCTGTTTTCAACCTTTTTGGTGGAAGCGTTTTATGATCTTCTCTACTTAGCAGCTCTTTTCTGTGGCAGCAGTGATAGTCGCTGGACGGTGCCTCTGGCTTCGTCACTGGTCAGCGGAAGCAGACTCTAAGACACATTTGTCCAAACTTCCCTTTTTAAGGGTAAACTCCTGTTTGGGGAAGATCTCGAGAAACTGGTGAAAGATCTTGGAAAGGTGAAGCCGCAGCGTTTGCCAGAGGATAGTCTAAGAGTACTGCCTATCAGTCTGGTTCAGGGGCCTCTGTGACCTCGACCTCCCGAGCGTGGTTTTGTGACTCTGAGCATTATTGCCCGGGTAGAGCACTCTCTTCTGCTTCTAAATCTGGGTTGAGAGAGCAGCCCTTTCAGGGGAATCCGTCGTACGGGTGGCATCTTTTCCCCTCAGAAATTCTCCAGTTCCACTTGTTCCTCCCACTGATGGGCTTGGGACCCTTTTCGGGGTGCTGCAGGTCTGCAATTGGCTGAGCCTTTTCTTCCAAGTGTGCCCAGATAACCATAGATTATTCTGCATTGGATATAGTTAGTCCGCAAACAGAGGGAATCTAAGCAAATTAAAGAAATTTACATTTCAAAAATGAGAAGGGCACCTGTACAGAGCAGCACAGCAAGTACAACACTAAAGGGTGGGGGGGGGGGGGGTAACCTGCACGGAGCAGTGGGTACAACCCTCAACACGTTACTTGGTAGGATAGATGGAACACGTGGGTCTTCATCTGCCTTCATTTTGCTATGCCACTATGGTATGAGGCAGTTGGGTAGTAGGATTATGTTGTTTTTATTTATTGTTTTATATTATATCCCTGATTGTTTTAGCCTTAGCCGTGTCACTGCACAACCAGCATGGAGGTGGGGAGAGTCTCTGTGCCATGTAGGTCTGATGAATTATCTCTTATCTGTTTTTCAATTCCTTGATTTGTCTGCCCATTAAGCACTGCTATGCTTGGTTATCTTATTGATTTTTAATTGTAAACAGTTGTCCTTTTTATTTTAATGATTGTAAATGTGATTTGTGATATATCCAATTTAAACCTTAAAACTTTCTATTTTTTTCTTTTAAACTGCTTTCTTTGAGTTAAACATTTTTGGCTTACTTCATTCATTTTAATAAAAACAGCTTAACACGCGGTAGAACCTTTTCATGTGCACTAATTGACTTAATGCATGTTAACCTATGACTCAATATATGCAGGAGCATTTACAAAAACTCATCTCAGCTCAGAGTGTTTCTCAGGCAGAACAGTCCCCGAATGTGGGTCTATCTTCAGATCCTCTGCTCCATGGCAGCCACTGTGGAGGTTGTCTCTTAGGCCCGTGCACACATGCAGGACCTTCAACAGTCGCATCTCTCCCGCTGGTCCCCTGTTTCAGAAGACTATGCCAGTTGGTTACCGCTCACTCGGTCAACTTCTCTGGTGACTCTCCCCAGACCATTTGCTCTAGGGCATCCCCTTGAAGATCCTTGCTGGATTCTAGTGACCACTGATGCCAGCTTCTCAGGCAGGGGGAGCTCAATGCCTGAACCAGATGAGACAGGGCTCTTAGATTCCACAAGAAGCCAGTTGGACGATCAATCGCTTGGAAGCCCGGGCGGTCCGCCTGGCTCTTCTACACTTTCTGCCTCACCTTTGCTCCCAAGCGGTCAGAGTCCTTTCCAACAATGCTAAAACACTGGCTTATCTAAATAGACTGGGCAGCACAAAGTGTTGGGAGTTTCCAGGGAAATGGCAATGCTCTTTCCCTGGATGGAACAACATCTACAGGCTGTCGGCCCAGCCCATCACAGGGGTGGACAATATTCAGGTGGACTTCCTCAGCTGTCACACACTGGAACTCGGCGAATGGGAACTTGCTCCCTGGGCTTTTCAGCAGATAGTTCAGACCTGGGAGCAGCCTTGCCTTGCCCTGTTGAGGCTTTCCTAACCAGGGCTCTACAGATCAACAAACAGTAAGGATTTGAGGGTTTGTTTGTTTGTTTTTATTATATTACATTGCTAGCTCTCTGACTGGGAGCTCTTAAAAGGGTTTTGTGTATATTTTTTTAAAGCAAGGTTACTTTCTTTTTGGTGCTTTAGGGGAACTTTCCTTGAGCACAATAGGTTGCTGAACTCTAGTAACCTCCTCAGGTTTAGAAACTGCTAACACCTAATCAGGTGTTAGTTCCCTCCCTACCCACCCCGACTCCCACCCACCCCTAGTGAGCAGTCTTGCTTTATAGGGCACCTCCCCCTTTAACAAATCACAGAGAATTGGACCAGCACATTTTGAATATAATTAAAGAGATTTAACTGCTTTTTCTCTGAAAGGACAGCTGTGAAACCGGCTGGTATTTGGTAGATCTCTCTCTTTTGCTTTAACAGATACCTAAGCTCCACGAACAGAACAATGGCTGGGAAAAATCGTATTGCTAAAGCTGTTGCCCCCGTTACAGCTTCTGCCTCGGTCCAGACAGAAGTCCTAATGCCAGTTGAAGGACTAGTTCATGTGCAGGGTGACTGCATGCTGAAGCTCTGAGGAAACAAGTGGAGGAACTCAGAGAGGAGGTGGCGAGGCTGAGGAGCATTCAAGACAGTGAGAAGTGCATTGATGAGATGCTTCTTGCAGCAACCAAGCTCTCCAGCACAGGAGAAGATGGGTGCCAACAGAATGTCGATGGTTGGACACAAGTCACCAGGGCCTGCAAAATCACCAATCCAACTTCTCCAGCCCTTGAATTGAAGAACCATTATGCAACCCTGGAAGTGGAGGAGGTGAAAGCATCCCTGGAAAGGGAAGAACCAGAGTTCAAGTACCCCAAAGTTGCAGAATCAGTGACCAGAAGGAAACGAAGGGTAGTGGTGGTTGGAGACTCTCTTCTGAGGGGTACTGAGGCGTCCAACCAGACTTGATGTCCAGAGAGGTATGCTGTCTGCCTGGTGCCAAAATCCAAGATGTTACGGAGAGTTTGCCGAGACTCATCAAGCCCACTGACTATTACCCAATGTTGCTAATCCATGTTGGAACAAATGATACTGTACACAGGGAGCAGAAGCAGTGGACGACCCAGATGCTTATGGTAAATTCAGAAATGCTTTATTGAAGATCCCCGACGTTCTACACGTCACTCTGCCGGATTATTTGCTAAACAGAAGTGGACTGTTCACTACTTAACTTTAGTGCCTATTCTTCTCAGCAGTGTCACCACAGATTCATCTACAATAGCACGGGGTTTCTACCTCTGTGTCCGCTCCAGTTGAGCACCTTAATGTACCTCAGTTTTCTAACGACATCTCAGTGCATGATCCACAACTCTCCCCTTGAGAAAGGCGTAAGCCGAAACGCGTCGGGGATCTTCAATAAAGCATTTCTGAATTTACCATAAGCATCTGGGTCGTCCACTGCTTCTGCTCCCTGTGTACCGTCTGATCTCTGCAGGAGCTCTGCTCTCCTGGGAACAAATGATACTGCCAGGTATACCTCGGAACGTATCAAAAGTGACTTCATGGCTCTGGGACAGAGGGTGAAGCAGTTAGGTGCACAGGTGCTGTTCTCTTCAATCCTCCCTGTTGAGGGTAAAGGCCAAGGCAGAGAGGCTCGCATCCTGGAGATGAATGCATGGCTGCGTGGATGGTGTCATCGAGAGCGTTTTGGTTTCCTAGACCATGGTATGCTGTTCCAAGGGTTGCAGAGCAGAGATGGCATCCATCTGTCCAAGAAAGGTCAATGCATCTTCGGTAGTAGACTGGCTAATCTACTGAAGAGGGCTTTAAACTAGATTCGTTGGGGATAGGTGGAGAAAGCCCCCAGGTAAGTGAAAGCCCCCAGGTAGGTGATACCCATTTCCATAAAGGTATTTAATGTAACAGGGGTAACATATGGAAAGCAGTGTGTATAAATGCCCGTAGCATGGGAAATAAGATCCCTGAAGTTGAAGCTTTGGTGGGAGTGGCTGACTTGGATTTAGTGGCAGTTACAGAAACATGGTTCACAGAAAACCATGATTGGGATGTAACTATACCTGGCTATACTTTATTCAGAAAGGACAGGGTAGGAAGAAGGGGAGGAGTGGCACTACATGTAAAAACTACTATTAAAGCTTTGGAATTACAGAGCTTAAAAGGGAGAGAGGAGGCATTGTGGGTTAAAATAGAAAGAGGGAAAGAGAAATCTATATGCATTGGTGTGATATACAGACCTCCCTCACAAGAGGAAGAGGTGGACAGAGAGTTAATTGAAGACATAAGAACGTAAGATATGCCATACTGGGTCAGACCGAGGTCCATCAAGCCCAGTATCCTGTTTCCAACAGTGGCCAATCTAGGTCATACATACCTAGCAATATCCCCAAAAGACACAGGTTCCACAATGCTTGTACTGGGTCAAGCATTGATTATCCTGGGTCCCTTTTTAATAGTGGTTTATGGACCTTTCCTCCAGGAACTTGTCCAAAACTTTTTAAAACCCAGCTACACTAACAGCCCTCACCACATCCTCCGGTAACGAATTCCAGAGTTTGATTACACGTTGAGTGAAAAAATATTTTCTCTTATTAGTCTTAAATAGTTTACCCTGTAGCTTCATTGCATGTCCCCTAGTCTTTCTATATTCTGATAGCGTAAACAATTGATCCACGTTTACCTGCTCCACTCCATTCATTAATTTATAGACCTCTATCATATCTCCCCTCAGCCGTCTCTTTTCCAAGTTGAAGAGCCCCAACCTTTGTAGCCTCTCTTCAAAGGAGTAGCCTTCCATCCCCTTCACCATTTTGGTGGCTCTTCTCTGTACTTTTTCTAATAATGCTATGTCCTTTTTAAGATACGGTGACCAGAACTGCACACAATATTCAAGGTGCGGTCGTACCATGGAACGATACAGAGGCATTATAATATCCTTTGTTTTATTTTCCATCCCTTTCTTTATGATACCTAGCATTCTATTTGCTTTCTTGGTTGCCGCTGCACACTGGGCAGAGGGTTTTAACATGTTATCCACGATGACTCCTAAATCTTTTTCCTGGGTGGTTGTTCCCAATGTGGAACCTTGCATTGTGTAACTATAGTGTGGGTTGTTCTTTCCTAGGTGCATAACTTTGCACTTGTCCACATTAAATTTCATCTGCCATTTGGATGCCCAGTCTTCCAATTTATCCAGATCCTCCTGCAGTTTTCCACAATCCTCTTGGGTTTTAACAACTTTAAACAGTTTTGTATCATTTGCAAATTTGATAACCTCACTTGTTGTTCCCTTTTCCAGATCATTTATGAATATGTCAAAAAGTAGCGGACCCAGTACAGATCCCTGGGGTACTCCACTATTCACCTTTTTCCATTGGGAATATTGGCCATTTAGCCCTACCCTCTGCTTTCTATCTTTTAACCAGTTCCCGATCCACAATAGTACACTGCCTCCTATCCCATGACTTTTTAGTTTCGCCAAAAGTCTCTGATGAGGGACCTTATCAAAAGCTTTCTGAAAGTCCAGATACACTATATCAACCGACTCACCTTTGTCTACCTGTTTATGCACACCTTCAAAAAAACATATCAGATTAGTAAGACAAGATCTTCCTTGTCTAAAGCCATGTTGGCTGTCTCCCATTAGGCCATGACTATCTACATGCTGTGTAATTTTGTTCTTTATGATGGTTTCTACCATTTTCCCCGGTACTGACGTCAGACTCACCGGTCTGTAATTTCCCAGATCACCCCTGGAGCCCTTTTTAAAGATTGGTGTTACGTTGGCGACCCTCCAATCTTCAGGTATTACAGATGATTTTAATGAAAGTTCACAGATTACCAATAGCAGGTCCGCAATCTCATACGCAGCATTGCTAGGAAAGGGGAAGTGCTACTGATAGGAGATTTCAATATGCCAGATGTTGATTGGCACATTCCTGCTGCAGTATCATCTAGAAGTAAGGAGATCCTGGATTCTCTACAGGGAGAACTATTCAGGCAATTGGTAACAGACCCCACACGTGAAGGGACCATACTGGACTTGGTGCTTACCAATGGTGAAAGTGTTTCTGATGTTGTAGTGGGAGATCATTTTGCATCCAGTGATCACCAGATGGTGTGGTTCAGTATTAGGACTAGGGCTGTTAGAATCCATTCCAAGGTGAGGATCTTAGACTTTAGGAAGACTAACTTTGCGAAGATGGGCCAATACCTCAGGGAGTCGTTAGTGGGATGGGAACAGCTGGTGGATGTAGAAAAACAGTGGGCAAAACTGAAAGGGGATATTTTAAGGGCAACCAACCTTTTTGTTAAAATGGTAAATAAAGGCAAAAGGAAAAGGAGACTGCTATGGTTTTCTAAGGAAGTAGCTGAAAAAGTAAAGAAAAAGAGGGAGGCCTTCATGAAATACAAGAGATCACAGAGAGAGGAAGACAGGCATCTGTATTTGGAAAAACTTAGAGAAGCTAGCAAAGTAGTCAAGAAGGCAAAGATTCAAAAGGAGGAGGGAAACAACCAATGCAATAAAATGGGGGGATAAGACATTTTTCAGATATATTAGTGAGAAGAGGGAAGGGCAAAAGTGGTATTGTCAGACTCAAGAGTGCAGGGGGGGAATATGTAGAAGCTGATAAGGATAAAGCGGAATTGCTTAACAAATATTTTTGTTCTGTGTTCACAGATGAAGAACCAGGAGCAGGACCTCAGAAAACACCCACAAATAGGAACAGAAGCGAGGGACATCTTGAACAATTTTCAGAAGACTGTGTTCGTGAGAAACTAGCTCAACTTAAAGTAGACAAAGCGCTGGGACCGGATGGGATACACCCTAGAATACTGAGGGAACTTGGACGTTCTAGAAACTCCACTGACTGACCTTTTCAATGCCTCGTTGGAGTCGGGAGTGGTGCCAAAGGACTGGAGAGAGGCTCATGTGGTGCCTTTACACAAAAGCGGAAGTAAGGATGTGGTTGAAAACTACAGGCCAGTTAGTTTAACTTCGGTGGTGAGTAAATTATTGGAAACGCTGCTGAAAGAGAAAATAGTGAGGTTTCTGGAGTCCAGCGGATTACAGGATCCGAGGCAGCATGGATTCACCAGAGGCAGGTCTTGTCAAACAAATCTGATTGATTTTCTTTGACTGGGTGGCCAGGGAGTTGGACTGAGGGAGAGCTCTAGATTTGGTGTATTTAGATTTCAGTAAAGCCTTTGACACTGTTCCTCACAGGCGACTTATAAACAAACTGAGCACCCTAGGGATGGACCCTAAAGTTACTGCTTGGGTTAGAAATTGGTTGAGTGGGAGGCGACAAAGAGTACAAGTAAATGGAGCTCACTCTGAGGAGAAGGATGTTACCAGTGGTGTGCCCCAGGGATCTGTCCTTTGTCCGATTCTTTTTAACATCTTTGTTAGTGATATAGCGGAAGGGCTGTCGGGTAAGGTTTGCCTCTTTGCGGATGATACCAAAATCTGCAATAGAGTAGACACCCAGGAAGGTGTAGATAACATGAGGAGGGATCTAGCTAAGCTTGAAGAATGGTCTAGAATTTGGCAGCTGCGATTTAATGTTAAAAAATGTAAGGTCATGCATTTGGGCTGCAGCAATCCAAGGGAGCAATACAGTATAGGAGGTGAAGTACTTTTGTCCACTAAAGAAGAGCGGGACCTAGGCGTGGTTGTGTCTGATGATCTTAAAGTAGCTAAACAGGTAGAAAAGGCGACGGCAAAAGCTAGAAGGATGCTTGGGTGCATACGGAGAGGAATGGCTAGCAGAAAAAAGGAGGTGATAATGCCTCTGTATAAGTCTTTGGTGTGACCTCATTTGGAGTATAGTGTGCAATTCTGGAGACCGCACCTTCAAAAGGATGTGAACAGGATGGAGTCGGTGCAGAGGGTGGCTACTAAAATGATTAGTGGGCTTCATTATAAAGCATATGAGGACAGACTTAAGGATCTTAATATGTACACCTTAGAGGAAAGGCGGGATAGAGGTGATATGATTGAGATGTTTAAATACCTCCGTGGCATAAATGTTCAGGGAGAGAGCCTCTTTCAATTGAAAGCAAGTTCTGCTACGAGGGGACATGGGATGAGGGTGAAGGGAGATAGATTCAGGAGTGATATGCGGAAATATTTCTTTACGGAAAGAGTAGTGGATCCATGGAATAGTCTCCCAGTGGAGGTGGTAGAGATGAGGACAGTAACTGGATTCAAAAAAGCATGTGACCAACACAGAGGATCTCTAAAGGTAAAAAGTGGACTGTTGTAGTTGTTGATATGGAAGGACAGACTAGATAGGATATGTGGTCTTTTTCTGTCATCATGTTTCTATGTTTCTGTTTCTAGTGTGGATCTGATGGTGACGGTGGCAAATGCAAACTCCCATATTCTTCAGTTGGAGGAAGGAGCACAGAACATCTGTTGCTGTTCCCTCCCTGGGCAATGATCGGGAGAGTTCTCTGGCACATTGAGTCTCACCCCGGCACGGTGATCCTAGTGGCACCGAACTTGCACCGGCAGCCATGGTATGGTATGCCGGTCTAGTCCGCCTACTCCAGATGTCTCCTCTGGCTCTCGGGTCCCGCTGGGCTCTCCTGTGACAGGGGCCAATCACAATGGACGACCCTGCTCGCTACTCGTTTATGGCCTGGCTGTTGTGACTCTGGGTGCTTTTCAAGGCCTACTTGAGACAGGTGGTGGCTACACTCTTACGAGGGATGCGATACCTCTTTGGCATATGCGAGACTCTGGCACCTTTTTTGAAACCTGATGCTTTTGGAAAGGCCTCTTGCCATGGTGGGTGCAGATCCCAGATATACTGGCCCTTAGCTCTCTACGGGTCTAGGTCTCTGCATTCGTTTCCGCAGGTCCATCGCAGGCCACTTGATTGCATCTCATTCAGATGTTAGCAGGTTTCTCAGGGGTGTGCACACGCTTCACCTTCCTGTCTGCCTTTTGGTCCCTCTATGGGATCTCTTCTTGGTCCTCAAAGACCTCCCTTTGAGCCACTTAAGCGGATCACCCTCTGGGACTTGACCCTCAATACAGCATTCATAGTCGCCATAACCTTGGCTAGATGAGTCTGAGCTGCAGGTTCTCTCGTCAGGATCCCTTTCTTTCCTTCTCCGCATAAGGGGTATTCCTTCTTACCGAAGGTTCTTATATTCTGGTTCATGTGAAAGGGCATATCACTCACTGCCTTTTCCAAGGAACAAGGGACTCCGCGTAGTTGATCTCAGTAGAGTACTATGGCACTATCTGAAGGTCACAAATGCCTCTTGTAAATCCAATCGCTTTTTTGTCCTGTTCGCTGGACCTCGGAAGGGCCTTGCGGCCTCTAAGGCCACCATTGCCCGCTGGCTCCGCTGGACCATTGAATTGATCTACACCCTACAGGTTAGGCCTGTGCCCTGGGGGGCTTCAGGCACGCTCCACTTGGTCATCGAGCGCCTTCATGGGCAGAATGGTCACAAGTCTCCCCCTTCAACATTAGTTGAGCAGCTACCTGGTCCACCTTTTGTCTGACATTATCTCCTTAATTGCCAAGCTTGAGATGTGGTGCACTTTGTGGCCAGTGTGGTTTCTTCCTGCCCTGGGGTGGTGTATCTTGGGTTCTTCCCACTTGTCTGGGCTGGTCTAGCAGGATGAATTGTAAGGAGAAATTTCACTTGCCGTTAATTTCCTTTCCAGTCCAGGACCCAGCCGTGTTGTATGCTTCTGGATAGCCTTCTAGCAGAGCCAAGGATTCTGTTTCCTACTTCTCTCGTGCCCCAAAGAGGGCTGCTTAACATAGTAAATGATGGCATATAAAGACCAGTATGGTCCATCTAGTCTGCCCAGTAAGATGGCAAGAATACATGCACCTGCCGCTCCTTGCAGGCCACCCCTCCCCATGTCTTTGTTTTAGGGGTGAACCCACCGCTTCGTGCAAGACACCCCTGTATGTTGAGAAATTAGTTGAGTTTATTTTGATTTTATCCTGTTGCTGTAAAGGGATCCACTGTGTCTGTCCCATGCCATTTTGAATTCCGTCACTGTGTTTGTCCCCACCACTTCCATCGGGAGGGCATTCCAAGCATCCACCACCCTTTCAGTGAAAAAGTATATCTCCAGGAACAAGCAGGAATGAGTCTTCACATATAGGGTACGTTGGTACCGACAGAGCCTGTGCGGGAACGCTCCCCAGCGTCCAGGAAGAAAGCCTTTGGGAGCATCCCACACGCAGGCGCGCTGCCTTCCCACCTATTCACTTCCCTCTCATCAGTTTTTCGTTTTCCACGGAGCCGACAGGACGTATCCCTGTCACCGCAGAAAATTCTTCCTTTTTATTCTTATTTTTTGTGGTCACGCCTGCCTTCATTCGATGCCCACCGGTACCGCCGGTGTTTTTCTTTCTTTTCTTGGGAAATTTTTTTTTCTTTTTCTAGGAAATTTTTTCCTGTTTAGTGCCTGATGGTTTTTCAGCCAATAGGCCTCTATCTTTTCCATTATGGAAAAGCCAGCCACTATCCTTAAGAAATGTCCAAAGTGTGGCGGTACAAATATATTTTTAGACACTCGTACTTGGTGTCTAAAATGTCTAGGTCCTGACCATTGCCCTTCGGAGTGTCTCCTGCAGGAATTTAGATAGAAGAAGTCTTCAGAATCGAGCACAACTCGATACCCGGTCCACATCGAACTCGATGTCACCAGCCAGAATATCTTCTTCCTTCCAGGATCAGGTAACCAAACAAAAGTCTGTTAAGACTAGCCAGTCCTCGAGTGGTAGACCTTCTAAGCATCGAGATGCCTCTGGCGTTGCCCTCAAGGACATTTTGGCAATAAAGCCCCGGCAGGAGTCTTCGGGCTCCAAAGCATTAACGGGGCTCCAGGTTGTTCCCGAGGTTCTTACCTCCATGGACATACCTGGGCCATGCTCGGTGGCTCTGGCCGCTTCGATCGGTACCGACACCCCGGCATCGGCTATGGTGATGGATGAAATGCTCCTCACTGATGAACGTAGTCTAGCACTCTCAGCTACTTCGTTACCACTAGAGTTGCTGCAGACCGTTCCTCGAGTACCGGTATCGACTTCGGTACCGGTGTTGGTACCGTCAATGTTTTCTTCGACAGACTCGCTCCCTTCGATGCCGAGCCCGGAATCGTTCCCTAGCATGGAGGATTCGGTACCGACTCATCTCAGCACCGGCCTCGAGCGATACCAAAGACATCTCTTTAAAGAAAATCCGATGCTTTATCCTTTCAAGTCTTCCGATCCCGATGACTGGGATGAATCCATCGGTACCAAGGCTGAACCTTCAACAGTTCCAGCTTTTACCCCTCATTTCAGAGGGTCCTCTTCAGGAGAGATTTCTTTTCAAGCTTTTCTGCTTGATATGGCAAAGTTACTTGCCATTTCTATACCTAGTAAAGAATCTATACCAGGGGATTCAGAAACCCTGCAATTCCCCTGGATTCCAAAGGAGGTGATCATGCTTCCTTTACATCAGATCTTACAGGATCTATTATTAAGAATGTGGGAAACTCCCTTAACACTTGACACTATGTACAAGGTGCCACCTTCTCCAGGTTTTCAAAAGACTCAACTCCCTAATCATTCTATTGTAGAATCAGCAATGAGACGTATTAAGAGTGCAAAGAAGCACTCCTCCTATCCGCCAGGTCGTGAGTCTAAGACTTTAGATGCCTTTGGACGTTGATGCTTCCAGGCATCCATGCTTTCAGCAAGAATTATCTCATATATATTCTATATGGGATTCTCTCTTGAAGAGGTCACAAAGAACTTAAAGCTTTTGAACCCTTTTCTTCAAGAGCATAAAAGAGAAGACTATATTTCTCATTAGTCAATCATGCTCAAGATATCTCTAGGTTCCTTAATCGTGCTTCCCTGGACTGTTTTGAGTCTATTAGCAGAACTTCTGCTATAGCCATAGGAGCACGACGCATGGCCTGGCCCCAAGCTTCAGACTTGGACAAATGGGTACAAGAAAGGCTGGGAAATACTCCTTGTACTGGAGAAAATCTCTTTAACAAGGATGCTTTATTTCAAGCTAATCAGTTGAGCACTGATAATGTTACTTTCAGAGGATTGTCAAAACTTTCCTCTATTCCAGCTAATAAAAAATCTCCTAAAAGGTTTTATCCCCCTAGGGGAAATAAGTTTTACCCATCTTCTACCCATCATAGAGATGTTTCCCAAAAAGGGCAACCTCAAACCAGGCTGAGAAACTCAAACCCTCAACAGGCTCAGCAAACCCAGCAGTCGCAGGGTTTCTGATACTTTTATTTACTAAATCTTTTCTTCCTGTTTGAGTTTTAGAACCTGTAAATCTACTTCTTATCAACAGAAGCATCTACAGTTCATCTCTCATCCATGCTGAGATATCAGTGATACACTGAATCAATCCTCGACTCTAGGCATGAATCTCTTGCCACAAGAGAAATCCACTCGGCTAGCTCCAAGAGCTATTGAGGACAATCATGCCCTAAAGGTAACAGGTTTCTCCTCTCCCTTTTGAAGGAAAAAGAGAAGTAACAACTAACAACAAGGTGAGCTATGCCCTTCACCTTGACAATCTCCTCCTGTACGAGGATATCTCATAATTTGACTGCAAGGGGCTTCTCCCCTTTGCGATCTTCTTTTTCTGCATTATTACAAAATGCAGAACAACATTCTGGAAATCCTTACCAGATTTATTCTGTTCATTTGAGTATAGTCGGCTCAAATGCTTACGAAACCTATATATAAAAAAAAAAGGACCCCCCCCCACCATGTGGGTTATATGAGCTCGCTTATGCATATAGCTCACAAAGGTTTCTGCCTAATCTACGCTGCTTGCGTATCTTCCAGCTGACCTTCTCAAATACTCTTTTGAGGCAGTTTATCAGACAAAAATTGAGTATTACCACTCCTAATTATGTCTGTCGATCCTTTTCCAATCTATGGGATCTAACTTTTCTGCTGCCTTTAATAACAGATAACTCCAAGAAAGGTTCCAGAACCCACTTGGACCGACGTACCCTATATGTGAAGACTTATTCCTGCTGTTCCCAGAGATCACCTGTTACAGGTAAGTAACTGTGCTTTCCTGACATTGCCTTTCAATTTATCCCCTTTCAACTTCATGTTATGCCCTCTAGTTTTACAGCTTCCCTGTCTTTGGAAGAGGTTTGTTTATTCCTTATTTCTCTTTAAGTATTTTAAAGGTCTGAATCATATCTCCCCTGTCCCTCCTCTCCTCCAGAGTGTACATATTTAGGTCTTCAAGTCTCTTCTCATAAGGCTTCTGACGCAGGCTCCAAATCATTTTGGTCGCCTTCCTCTGAACAGTTTCCATGCTTTTTACATCCTTTGCAAGATACGGTCTCCAAAACTGAACACAGTATTCCAAGTGAGGCCTCACCAGTGACTTGTATTCCACAGTATTCCAAGTGAGGCCTCACCAGTGACTTGTACAGTGGCATAAGTACCTCTTCCTTTCTGCTGGTAATTCCTCTTTGTATGCAGCCCAACATCCTCCTGACTTTTGCCACCGCCTTGTCGCACTGTTTCGCCACCTTGAGATCTTCAGAAATAATCACACCAAGGTCCTTCTCCTGGTCTATGCACACCAACCTCTCGCCCCCTATCTCGTACATTTCCCTTGGATTTCTGCTTCTCCAGTGCATGACTCTGCACTTCTTCGCATTAAATCTTAATTGCCAAGCATTAGACCATTCTTCCAGCTTTTGTAGATCTTTCCTCATGTTTTCCACTCCCTCGGGGGAGTCCACTCTGTTGCAAATTTTCGTGTCATCTGCAAAAAGACAGACTTTTCCCATGCAGTCCTTAAGCAATATCACTCACAAATACATTGAACGGTGCCGGGCCCAGGACCGAACCCTGGGGCACCCCGCTAATCACCCTCCTTTCATCCGAGTGAGCTCCATGTACCATCACCTTCTGTCTGTCAGTCAACCAATTTCTGATCCAGTTCACCACCTTGGGACCCATCCCCAAACTACTGAATTTAATGATAAGCCTCCTATGAGGAACAGTATCAAAGGCTTTGCTGAAATCCAGGTAGATGACATCCATCGCATGCCCCTGATCTAGTTCTCTGGGCACCCAGTCAAAGAACTCAATCAGATTTGTTTGGCAAGATCGTCCTTTGGTAAAACCATGTTGCCTCAGATCATGCAACCTCCATTACTTTTCCCGCTACCGAGGTAAGGCTCATGGGCCTGTAGTTTTTCACTTCTTCCCTATCACCACTTTTGTGAAGAGGTACCACAGTCGCCCTTCTCCAGTCCTGAGGAACTACTCCTGTGTCCAAGGATCTGTTGAAAACATTGTTTAACGGCCCTGCAAGAATCTCTGAGCTCTTTCAGTATCCTGGGATGTATCCCATCTGGTCCCATGGCCTTGTTCACTTTCAGTTGTGCAAGTTGTTCTAACACATCTACTTCATTCCCATTTTTATATTTGGGAGTCACAGCTGGTCCTTCTCCAGGATTTTCTTTAGTAAAAACAGAGCAGAAGTATTTAGCAATTTTGTTTTTTCAATGTCACTTTCCACAAATCCGTTCCCAGCACTTCTGAGTCCTGCAATTCCATCTCTGATTTTCCTCCTCTCCCAAATATACCTGAAGAAAGTTTTGTCGCCACACTTCACATCTTTAGCCATCTTTTCCTCAGCCTTTGATTTTAGTTTGATCCTGTATTCCTTACTATGTTCCTCTGCAAGCTTTTGAATTTTGTGAAAGCTGTGGTTTTTGCCTTTATTTGACAAACCACGTCTTTGGAAAACCAAATAGGTTTCCTTCTCCTCTTGTTTTTATTTACTTTCCTTACATATTTGTTGCCCCTTTTATTGCCACCTTTAGTTTAGCCCATTGCAATTTCACTTCCCTTATCCCCTCCCACCCTGCCAACTCCTCCTCCAGGTACTTGGCCATTTTACTGAAGTCGGTGTTTTTGAAGTTTAGGACTTTGAGCTTGCTATGATTGGATTGCACCTTGGCTTTTATCTCAAACCACACCATGTGATGATCGCTGCTGCTCACAGGGGCACCCACCCAGACATTCAACACACTCTGACCGTTGGTGAGCACTAAATCCAGTATTAAGCTTTCCCTGGTTGGTTCCATCACCATTGGTTTAAGTGACGCATCTTGGAACGCTTTCACAATTGTTTTGCTTCTTGCCAGATTCGCAGAAGGAGTACTCCAATCCACATTGGATAGATTAAAGTCACCCAATATGATCACTTCCCCCTTTGTCGCTATCTTGGTAATATCTATAATCAATTCCTTATCTATTTCTTTGATTTGAGTCTGAGGTCTGTAGACTACAGCAGTATGGATGACAGTGCCATCTCTTTCCAACACAATCCAGAGCGCTTCTTCTTTTCCCCATGCCCCCTGCATTGCAGTAGCTTTAATATTGCTTTTTACATACAAGGCTACTCCTCCTCTTTTTCCACTTTCTCTGTCTTTTCTGACTAGATTATAGCCAACTATAGCTATATCCCATTCATGTGATTCATTAAACCATGTTTCTGTAATGGCCACAATGTCCAAGTCCATTTCCACAATTAGGGCTTCCACGTCTGGAACTTTGTTGTGTGGCTGTTTCTGATGATGATCTGCATTTGCTGGGAGAGATGTCCTGAACTAGTCCTTCTCCATTCATCACCCCCTTTTTCTAGTTTAAATGCATATCCATATACTGCCTGAATTTTTCACTTGTATATAGTTTTATCTCCAGGAACAAGCAGGAATGTAGTCTTCACATATGGGTACCAACAGAGCCTGCGCGGGAACGCTCCCCAGCATCCAATAGGAAAGCTTTTGGGAGCATCCCACAGTGCCTTCATGCTGCCTTCCCACCTTTCCAACTCTCCCTCTTCAGTTTTTCATTTTCCGCGGAGCCAACAGGACACATACCCTGTCACTTCAGAAAAATTTATCCTTATTTTGTTTGTGGTCGCATCTGCCTTCCTTCAACACCTACTGGTACCGCCGATTCTCTTTACTTTAGAAAACTAGTTTGTTTGTGGGTTTTTTTTTTTTAAGATTTTCTTTCAGGGGCCTTTCCTCTCGTGGGGCTAGGCCCATTTTTCTTCAAACATGGAGAAACCAGCTTGTGGTTTCAAGAAATGTTCTAAATGTGGCAGTACCATTTCCATCACTGACATCCATGAATGGTGTCTTAAGTGTTTAGGTCCTGATCCTTCTCCATAGGAGTGTCTCTCCTGCAGAAAGATGACCAAGAGGGGCCTGCAGAATAGAGCTTCAAAACTCAGTACCCTGTTTGCCGCAGATACGATGTCAGTTGTATCAACGTCTTCCAGGGCTTCATCTTCCTCCCATGGATCTCAGGTAACCAAACTTCTAATACTGGCCGGTTCTCAGAGATGCCACTGGTGTTGCCCTCGAGGAAAGTTCACCGGCAAAACAGCCCCAGTGGGAGGCCTCGGTCTCTAAAGCATTAACAGGGTTCCAGAGGCTTCCACCTCTGCAGAACTACTGGTGCCATGTTCTGGGGTCATAGCCGCTTCCACCGGTACTGATACCCAGGCATCGGCAGGAGTGATGGATCACAGAATCCTCGCTATTGAATGCAGTCTAGCGGCCCTCTTAGCTTCGTACCGATAAGACAACTACAGACAGTTCTACAGGTATCAGTACCGGTACCAAGTGCCTCAGCGGGTATACTCCCCCTGCGCCCCCCCCCCATGCCGAGCCTTGAGTTTATCTCAGGTATCAACGCATCGGTACCGAGACACCCCAATACCAACTTCAAGCAATAGCGGTACCATGCATTGCAAGAACACCCGGCACAGAGATACTTCGAATCATCCGATTCTGTTGACTCTGCTGGTACTAGAGCTATCGTTCCAGAGGATCCATCTCCTTCTCCTCAACGCAGAATGTCTCCTCCAGGATTTTAGACGTGATTTAGCTCGAGGTCTTGCAATCATGGTGACTCCAGAGAAGGATCCCAGAGCAGAATTAGAAATTCTTCAGTACCCTAAAGCGGCAGCTACTCTGCCCATTCACAGAATCTTGCATAATCTTATGCTAAGAATGTGGGAAACTCCTTTAATGGTGTCTCCACACTCTCGACGACTCGATACCATGTACCGAGTTCCAAGCTGCCCTGGCTTTCAAAAGACTCGGTTACCACACCATTCAATGGTAGTGGAATCGGTGATGCGTAGGATTAAGAGTGCTAAAACACATTCTTCCAATCCTCCAGGCCGTGAATCGATGACGCTCGATGCCTTTGGGCGTTGATGTTTCCAATCCTCCATGTTGGCAGCCAGGATTAGCTCCTACATTCTCTATCTGGGAATGTTCCTCAAAGAAGTTACAGGTGACTTGGAGCTCATGAGCCCTCTTCTCCCTGAGGAAAAAAGGGGGGGAATTCCTTACTCTGGTCAAACATGCCCAGGATGTCTCTAAATTTGTAAACTGTGCAACCTTTGATTGCTTTGAATGCATTAGCAGAACCTCTGCTATTTTCATTGGTGCACGTCGTATTGCATGGCTCCAGGCACCAGACTTAGAACAATGGGTGCAAGATAAACTGGGAAACATTCCTTGAACTCTTTGGCAAGGACTGGCAAGACAAGGCCAATCAGATTGATAGTCTGAATCTGAAAATACTATCTTGAACAAAGTCTATAGCCAACCCAGCAAAGAAAGTCAGTCAAGAAACCCTTTTTCAACAAGAAAAATAAATTTTGCCCATCTTACACCCATCAAGGACACTGCTCAGTTCATGTTCCCCAGAGGGGGCAACAACAGGACAGCAGAGGAAGCCACAAGTTCCAAGAGCTCAATCGGCTCAACAGACTCAGCCTCCTCAGGGGCTTTGGCTCCTTCCTAGTTTTTCTGCCCCTGAAAGGTCTAGAACCCCTTACCATCCCAGGCAGGTTATGCCATTTTGCCAGAAGATGGCAACAAATAACATCAGAAAACTGGACCCTGTCCATTGTATGAGAGGGGTACAGACTTCATTTTCACAGCATGCCCCCTCCTACAATCATAATACAGTTCAGTTCTCAGATTCCTGCCACCAATCTCTTGGGTCAGGAGATCACATCACTTCTTGCTCAGGGAGCAATAGAAGAGGTACCCATACCCCAACAGGGTACGGGATTCTACTCCCCCTACTTTCTCATCCCAAAGAAAATAGGGAGACACAGGCCTATACTAGACCTCAGAGAATTAAACAAGTATCTGTTCCGGGAAAAATTCAAAATGATCTCCCTCGGAACACTCCTGCCATACCTTCAGAGTCAGGACTGGCTATGTTCTCTAGATCTAAAGGATGCATAAATGCATATTCTCATCCATGCAGATCACAGGAAATTCCTTTGATTCCTTTTCAGGGAAGAAACTTCCAATACAGGGTTCTTCCCTTCGGTCTGGCTTCTGCCCCAAGTGTCTTCACAAAATGCATGGCAGTATTAGCAACATTCCTGAGAACTTGAGGAATATTCATTTTCCCTTACTTAGACAACTGGCTCATTCAAGCACCAACAGCTCCAGAAGTCAGCTTCGCTCTTTCTCGCACCATGTGAATCCTTCGATACTTGGGACTGGTCATAAACCTCCCAAAATCTCATCTCACCCCTTCTCAGTCTCTAGAATTCATAGGGGCTTGTCTAGACACAAGGGAGTCGAGGACTTTCCTGCCACAGCCATGTTGTCTTCGTATAGTATAGCTGGCCTCCCAAGCAGCTATGAAGGTGTTCCTGACTCTGCGGGAGATGCTTCAGCTTCTGGGGCATATGGCATCCACGGTCCATGTGGTTCCCTATGCTCGCTTTCATATGCAAGCAGCCCAGTGGACCCTATCCTCTCAGTGGACACAGGCCTCGGGTTGGCTAATGGACAAAATCAGAAACTCCACACGTCTCATTTTGTCCCTGCAATGGTGGCAGTCACTGGAAAACCTTCTCAGGGGTTCTCCTTTCCAGCAGCCTCTATGCCAAACCACCCTAACAGATGTGCCCAAGTTGGGTTGGGGGGCTCACTTGCACGATCTAACAACTCAGGGTCTCTGGACCCCACAGGAGACTTGTCTTCACATAAACCTCCTAGAGCTCAGAGCCATTTTCTATGCTGTCCAAGTTTTTCAGGCCCATCTCAGCTACAAGACAGTTCTGGTCCAGACCGACAATCAAGTAGCCATGTTCTATGTGAACAAGCAGGGCAGAACAGGCTCTCTGTCGTTATGCAACGAAGCTTTGCGACTGTGGGCCCACGCCAGAGAACTTCAAATCCACCTCCTAGTGGTATATCTTCCGGGCATTCAAAATCTTTGGGCAGACAAACTCAGTCGAATACTGCTGCCACACGAATGGTCTCTGCACTCAGACCAGGTTGCTTGAGTGTTTCAAATCTGGGGAACGCCAGATATAGACCTCTTTGCAAGTCCACAGAATGCCAGACTTCCCCAATTCTGTTCCAGAATTCCGGCTCAAAACTGTCAGACAAGGGATGCTTTCCTCCTCCATTGGGGTCAGGACTTCCTCTATGCCTTCCTACCCATTCCCCAAACTTTGTTCAAGCTTCAGATAGACAGAGGTCATATGATACTCATAGCTCCACGTTGGCCATGGCAGACGTGGTATCCTCTGCGTCTGCGTCTCTCTCAAGCCACACCTCTGGAGTTGGGATGTGCTCCAGATCTTCTTTCCCAGGAGAACGGGATGCTATTGCACCCGAATCCCCAGTCCCTGCAGCTCAGGGCCTGGTTACTGAAAGCCTAGGATTCCCGGATATCAACCTATCTCAACAGGTAAAGGATCTCCTTGTGGCTTCCGGGAAGCCTTCCACAAGGTGATCCTATGCCTTTAAATGGAAGAGATTCTCTGTATGGTGTTCACAAAGGGGATCTAACCCCCATACAGTGCCTGTGGAATCGCTTCTGGAGTATCTACTCCATCTATCAGATTCTGGTCTTAAAACCAATTCAGTAAGGGTCCCTCTTAGTGCCATTGCTGCATTTCGCGAACCTCTGGATGGACAACCTATTTCCTCTCATCCACTTGTAGCGAGATTAATGAGAAGTTTACTTTTAACAAAACCTCCCATTAAGCCACTGCCGGTGGCATGGGATCTGAATCTTGTTCTCGGGCAGCTCATGAAACCGCGCTTCTAGCCACTACAGCTCTAAAGTTTCTTTCCTGGAAGGTCATCTTCCTAGTTGCCCTTACTTCTGCAAGACGCATGAGTGAGTTACAGGCTTTAGTGGCGGATCCTCCTTATACAAGATTTCACCATAAGTTAGTTGTTAGGACTCATCCTCACTTTGTCAAAGGTGGTTTTGCCTTTTCATTTAAACCAAGCGGTTTACCTTCCTGTAGTCTTCCCTAGGCCTCATGCCTCTAATGCAGAAAGGATTCTTCATACCTTAGATTATAAAAGAGCCTTAGCTTTTTACCTTCAAAAAACTAAGCAACATGGAAAATCTTCTCATAAGAACATAAGATATGCCATACTGGGTCAGACCAAGGTCCATCAAGCCCAGTATCCTGTTTCCAACAGTGGCCAATCTAGGTCATACATACCTAGCTGTTTCCCCAAAAGACACAGGTTCCGCAATGCTTGTACTGGGTCAAGCATTGATATCCTGGGTCCCTTCTTAATAATGGTTTATGGACCTTTCCTCCAGGAACTTGTCCAAACCTTTTTTAAACCCAGCTACACTAACAGCCTTTACTACATCCTCCGGTAACAAATTCCAGAGTTTGATTACACGTTGAGTGAAAAAATATTTTATTTTATTAGTCTTAAATAGTTTATCCTGTAGCTTCATTGCATGTCCCCTAGTCTTTCTATATTCTGATAACGTAAACAATCGATCTACGTTTACCCGTTCCACTCCGTTCATTATTTATAGACTTCTATCATATCTCTCCTCAGCCGTCTCTTTTCCAGGTTAAAGAGCCCTAACCTTTTTAGCCTTTCTTCATAGGAGTATCCTTCATCCCCTTTACCATTTTGGTGGCTCTTCTCTGAACCTTTTCTAATAACGCTATATCCTTTTTAAGATACGGCGACCAGAATTGCACACAATATTCAAGGTGCGGTCTCACCATGGAACGATATAGAGGCATTATACTATCTTTTGTTTTATTTTCCATTCCTTTCCTTATGATACCTAGCATTCTATTTGCTCTCTTGGCCGACGCTGCACACTGGGCTGAGGGTTTTAACATGTTATCCACGACGCCTAAATCTTTTTCCTGGGTGGTGGTTCCTAATGTGGAACCTTGCATTGTGTAACCATAGTTTGGGTTGTTCTTCCCTAGGTGCATAACTTTGCACTTGTCCACATTAAATTTCATCTGCCTTTTTGATGCCCAGTCTTCTAATTTATCAAGATCCTCTTGCAATTTTCCACAATCCTCTTGGGTTTTAACAACTTTAAATAGTTTTGTGTTATCTGCAAATTTGATAACCTCACTCGTTATTCCACTTTCCAGGTCATTTATGAATAGGTCAAAAAACAGCAGACCCAGCACAGATCCCTGGGGTACACAACTATTCACCTTTCTCCATTGGGAAAATTGGCCATTTAGCCCAACCCTCTGCTTTCTATCTTTTAACCAGTTCTTGATCCACAGTAGTACACTGCCTCCTATCCCATGACTCTTTTTAGTTTGGCCAAAAGTCTCTGATGAGGGACCTTGTCAAAGGCTTTCTGAAAGTCCAGATACACTATATCAACTGACTCACCTTTGTCCACCTGTTTATTCATACTTTCAAAAAAACATAACAGATTAGTAAGACAAGATCTTCCTTGTCTAAAGCCATGTTGGCTGTCTCCCATTAGGCCATGACTATCTACATGCTGAGTAATTTTATTCTTTATGATGGTTTCTACCATTTTTCACGGTACTGACGTCAGGCTCACCGGTCTGTAGTTTCCCAGATCACCCCTGGAACCCTTTTTTTTAAATTGGTGTTACGGAACCTGCTGTCTCTATCCACGGAGGTGTGTAGAGCCAGGACATCGGCTCGGGGAGGCTGCTGCTGCCGTTGCAGCTGAGGATTGGGCTTTCTCCTCCTACTTCAGCAGCCAGGCACTCACAGGACAGCCCTACCTGCGGGGTCCTTCTTAGCTCTATATTTTGAGTCTATTGCTTGACGCGGAGCGTGTGCCGAAGGGGAGTGGTCAAAGGGGCTCGTTAGGCCCCTTTGACGTCACTTCGCAGCACCGCACCACTGTTTCATTGTTTGGAACTTAGTGTTTTTCTTTTTCTGTTGTTGTCTGGTAGATTTTGTAATTAATTTTGTTATTTGTGAGCTAGTTTTTCTCCGTATTACGTGGAAGAGGAAGGCTAAATCCGGGAGTAAAGCTTTAGGGACCGTGACCGGGGATTCCAAACCGGTTGGTCCCTTGGATAAGCATTTTGCCCCTGTACCTGTGGCGCAGTCTTCCCTGGAAGGGTTGTCCTTGAGCTCCGGTGGCAGATCTCCTCCTTTGTGCCCAGTTCCTGGCAATCTACTTGGCCTATCTACGAAGTCATCTGTTTTGGGTAAGGGATTCATATTCTGTTAAATTACCTATTCCTGTCTCGCCCTTAGAGGTAGGTAGTTCTTCTGAATTTCCTACCCTTTCTTCGGATACGGAGATTACCATGCGGGATCTGTGGGGTGCCTTAAAGTCAGTTGATAATAAAGTATCAACTTCTTTGAATTCCCTATGCATTTTCTCACAAGAGGCCACGGCTGCGCTGCGACAGCTTGATGAGAAAATCGCTTCTGTTGATTTGGCTGTAACAACTTTGGAATCCCAGGTTGTTCCTTTGCATACGACGAGTGTTGCTGGAATTAAGGATTCTTTATTGCTTCATAATAAGGTAGAAGCCCTGGAGAATTCCTTAAGATCTTGTAATTTGCGATTTCTGAATTTCCCTTATTCTTCTTTGCTTTCTCATAGAATTTTATTAGAGAAGTTTCTTAAAGATGTTTTGGCCATCTCGGATTCTTTTGAAATTTCCTGTTTGTATTATATGCCCTCTTCAGTCAAGCAAGTTAATGTGGTGGAGGGTGGGCTTGATGAAATTGTTTCTCCAATGGGAAATCTCACTGCCGCCTTAGAGGACTCACAAGATAACATCAATATGTGTGCCACTTTATTAGTTACTTTTTCTTCGGTTGAAGTTAAGCAACGTATTCTTCGAGCTTTTTTTAAAGTTAAATTGACTAAATTTTGTGGCCAGCGGGTCAATATCTTTCCCAATGTCTCATGGAATACCCAACTATGCTGGAGGCAATTTTTAAAGTTGAAGCCTCAGATGTTGGCTCTGGGAGCTACGTTTTTCCTTCGCTTTCCCTGTAAATGCATCATTGGTTTAGGTGGTGCTTCATATGTTTTTACTGAAGTGCTTCATCTGGAAAGATTTTTGGCCGATAAAAGAGTGGTAGAAAGGACCAGTGATTAATCATAGACCTCTTTGTTGGGATGTTGGTTCCCTTTTTTTTCTTTATAACTTTATTTCCTGACTGTTAGTGCAGCATGGTTTCATGATGTGGACTGTATCACGAGTTTATTTCCTTGTACTATGAAAGAGTTAGTTACTTTTCTCTTGTTTTGTATCTTTGATTGACCTTCACTTATTTGGTTATTGTAATTGACTAAAATCTTAATTTAAAAAAAAAAGAAAATTGGTGTTACATTGGCGATCCTCCAATCTTCAGGTATTGGAGATGATTTTAATGATAGTTCACAGATTACTAATAGCAGGTCTGCAATCTCATATTTCAGTTCTTTCAACACCCTTGGATGTATACCATCCGGCCCAGGTGATTTGCTACTCTTCAGTTTATCTAATAGTTGTATCGATATTTCCTTCAATTCTTCCGCACCTTTAAATACCACTTCAGTCATGGGTAACATCCCTACATCTTCCTCAGTAAAGACCGAAGCAAAGAATTCATTCAGTCCCTTCACTATCGCCTTGTCGCCTCTTAGTGCCCCTCTAACCCCTCTATCATCTAATGGACCAACAGACTCTCACAGGTTTTTTGCTACGAATGTACTTGAAAAAATCTTTATTTCGCGTTTTTGCTTCCGCAGCAAGCTTCTTCTCAAATTCTCCCTTTGCCTGCTTTATCAATGCCTTGCATTTGACTTGCCAGTGCTTGTGCTGTTTCCAGTTTTCAATGTTTGGCTCTTTCTTCCATTTCCTGAAAGATGCTTTTTTGGCAACAACAGCCTCTCTGACATCACCTTTAAACCATGCTGGCTGTTTTTTGGACTTCCTTCCACTTTCCTTAAAGCTGGAATACAGCTGGTCTGGGCTGCCAAGATAGTATTTTTCAACAACACCCAAGCTTGATGTATGTCTTTAACCTTTGCACCTGCTCCTTTTAGTTTTTTCTTAACTATTTTCCTCATTTTATCATAGTCTCCCTTTCGAAAGTTAAAAGGTAGTACTGTGGATTTCCGTACTATCCCTCCTCCACTAATTAAATCAAAGGCGATCATGCTATGATCACTATTGCCAAGTGGCCCCAACACCCTTATCTCTTGAACTAGATCTGGTGTTCCACTAAGGACTAGGTCTAATATGGCTTTACCTCTGGTCAGTTCATGAACCAGCTGCTCCAAGAAGCAGTCATTTATGTCCTCTAGGAACTTTCTCTCCCTAGCATGTTCTGCCATGACACTGACCCAGTCGATACCAGGGTACTTGAAATCACCCATTATTACTGCGCTGTAACCTTTGTTAGCTTCCTTGATTTCTTTGAGCATTTCATCATCCATTTGTTCATTCTGGCCAGGTGGTCGATAGTACACCCCCACTGCCATCGCCTTCCCCTTTTTTATATGAAATTTCAATCCATAGAGATTCTACACAAATTTTTGTTTCCTGCAAAACTTTAATCCTTTCTGACTCAATGCCCTCTCTAACATAGAGCGCAACCCCTCCACCAATTTGATCAGCTCTATCATTACGATATAGTTTGTACCCAGGTATCATAGTGTCCCACTGGTTGTCCTCCTTCCACCATGTCTCTGATATTCCAATCATATCTAACCTCTCATTTAGTGCTATATATTCTAACTCCCCCATCTTATTTTTTAGACTTCTAGCATTTGCATACAAGCATTTTAGAGACTGTATTTTATTCATATTAATTTGGCTATTGGTAGACATGGGTAATTTGGGATCTTTAAGCTCTGTCTGCTCCATACTCGAGGGCATTTGGGCTACTTTACTCTTTTTTGGAACCTCTCTGCTTTTGGTAGTATCAGCTTTTTGTTGCTTTTGATTCTAGTCATTTTGGACTTCCAGTTTGCAAAAGAACTCTCTCTAGGTGGATTGCAAATTGCATATCCTTTGCATATGAGAGTAAGGGACTTTCTCTCGAAGGCCATGTCACAGCTCACAATATGAGAGCAATGGCAGCCTCAATGGCTAATCTTCGTTCTGTGTCCATTGATGACATCTGTAGAGCAGCCACTTGGGCTTCGGTACACACCTTTCTCCAGAACCAAGCAGGAAGTCAGTCCTCACATATGGGTGACGTCGGCGCCGACGGAGCCCTCGCGGAGCAATTTCCCCAGCTTTCAAAGAAAGCCTTTGGGAATTGCAGCGCACATGCACGGTCCCCTTCCCGCCCAAGGGTGCCATCTTGCTCAGTCTTCTTTTTTCCGCGGAGCCCTACAGACGCTGTTTGTGATAGCTGCAGAAAAAGTTGATTTTATTTCTTCTTCTTTTCTCGGTTCGACGCCGGATCCTTTTCCCGCCTGGACCCGCTACGCCGGTAACGGGTCCGTTCTTTATTTTTCGGGTTTTTGTCCTTCGTGACAAGCATTCGCGCCATTTTTTCTTTTTCACTGGCAGCCCTGTCTTTTGACCTCGCAGGGGCCCTTTTTCCCCCTGCTGGCTGCCAGCAGGTTTAAAAAGTGTGATCGGTGTAAGAAACTTGTCTCTTACCAACACACATGACTGCTGCCTCCGCTGCCTCGGACCCGATCATGACCCGATGATCTGTGGTCCGTGTGGCAAGATGTCCTCAAAAGCGTTGAGGAGTTGGCAGCATCAAAGGGAACGAATCTTCTCTGACTCCGTGTCCGGCCAGGCCCGGACCTCGTCAGAGGCTTCGACATCCCGGGACTCCGGTCCTGAGCATCGTCGGAGTTCCTCTGAGCGGGGGTCTCCTGCCCGGGAACATCATAGGAAGAAGAAACCCGCGAGGGTGTCGTCGGTGGACGCTCCTGGTTCCTCGAGGGCCAGGTTGCATAGCCCCGATAGTCGTCCCGGGTCCTCGGAGTCGGAGAGGCCTTTGAAACATCCTCGTCTCGAAATGGAGTCTCCTGGACACGTGAGTACTGTAGTCCTCATGGACTCACCTCCGAAGGAGCCGCCGTCGGGGCCCGAGTCGGTGGCTGCTGGGTCTCCTGAGCTCGGACTCAGGTTGACGGCCTTGGAGAGCAGTTTGGCTGCCTTCATGGACCAGCAGCGAGCATTGATCGCTGGCCTCGCCAGTGCATCTGCCCCGGCCACCGGGACGTCGACGTCCAAGTCGACCCCGGAGACCGAGCCGATCCTCGAGTCCATGCGAGCTTGAGTCGATCCTCAGTCGCGATCTCCCTCAGCCTCCCGTTCGGGACCAAGGTCGCCAACGCCCTCGGCGGCGGGGCGGAGGGCATCGGTGCCCGCCCGACCGGAGCCGCTCGATTCCTCCTCCGAGGAGTCAGCCTGGGAATCGGAGGACGAAGAGTCACCTGGTACTTTTCGGTCTCGGTGCGTCCCATCGGACTCACCCGAGTCCGAACCTCGGAGACGGTCCCCCCCGGAGGACACCCTGTTCTCGGACTTCGTGCGGGATATGGCCAAGGCCTTGGCATTCCCCACGGATCCCGAGGAGGAGCCTCGAGCCGAAGAGCTCGATGCCCTCCAGTATGACTCTCCCCCAAAGGAGGCCTTTACTGTACCGGTTCCTCCGATGCTGGAGCGACCTCTCTTCCGCATGTGGGAGAGCCTGGCATCGGCGCCGGTGTTAAGCAAGCGGGTCCAATTCCATTTATCGAGTCCGCAAGAGCCCCGGGTTCCAAAAGGCACAACTACCGCACCATTCCATGGTGGTGGAATCGGCCATGCATCGACTCGTCAGAAGATGCACTCCTCGGTGCCTCCTGGCTGGGAGGCCCGGAACCTGGATGCCCTCGGTAGGAAGTGCTTCCAGGGCTCTATGCTTGCTTGTCGAGTCCAGACCTACCAGCTCTATATGGGCATGTACCTCCGAGACCTGGCAAAAGAAATTGCCGGGTTCTCTGCTGGTCTCTCCGAGGAACCGTTGCAGAGGTTCCCAGCCTTGTCCACTGGTATTCGAGAGTGCTCGAAGTTTATCTCTCGAGCAGCCTACGATGGCTTCGAAGCATTGGCTCGAGTAGCCGGAGCCGGCATAGTTGCCCGCCGACAGGCTTGGCTTCAGTCATCCGACCTCGAGCCATGGGTACAGGACAAGTTGGTCGATGTCCCCTGCAGAGGTGAAAACCTCTTTGGCAAACCCATGGCTGAAAAGGCTGCACAGATCAAGACAGAGACGCTGTCCAGAAAAACCTCTGCCCCTTCTCAGAAGAAGAAGGGCTCAGGGAAAAAGCCCTTTTACCCGAGGAAGGCGGCTGCCTATAACACTACCCTCAGTATCAGGCCTCAGCAGCTCCCCAAAAGGGTCAGCAGGCCAAGGGACGGGGTAATGGGTCCCTTAGGCAGCAGGCCCCCAAGCCTACAACACCGGCCCCTGCTCAGCAGGGTGGGGGTTTTTGACTCCATCAGCATAGCCTCTTCCCCTCCGCTGGTTTCTCTCAGCACAGGAGGCCGGCTGGTCCACTTTGCCCACAGGTGGTCAGCCATCATATCAGATACCTGGGTGCTTCATATAGTTCAGAAAGGCTATCTTCTACACTTTCACCAGGTACCTCCCTCCTACTTTCCAGGGGAGCCTCCAAGACTCCCTCTGCACAGGGACTTACTCCTTCAGGAGTTAGCAAGTCTTATTCAGGAACAGGCTGTGGAACCGGTGCCCCACCACCTGAGAGGTCACGGCTTTTATTCCAGGTACTTTCTGATACCAAAAAGAACAGGAGGCCTCAGCCCATCCTGGACTTGCGAAACCTCAACATGTTCCTGGCAAGGGAAAAGTTCAAGATGCTTACCCTTGGAATCCTGCTGCCCTACCTCCAGCAGGGAGACTGGCTATGCTCCTTGGATCTAAAGGATGCCTATACTCACATCCTTATTCATCCAGACCACAGACAATATCTCAGGTTTGTTGTGGGAGGAAATCATTACCAATACAGAGTACTGCCCTTTGGCCTATCCTCCGCCCCCAGGGTGTTCACCAAATGCCTAGCAGTGGTGGCGGCCTATCTCAGGCTTCAAGGCCTTTTTGTATTTCCATACCTGGACGACTGGCTCATCAGAGCCCAGTCTTCCCAAGAGGCCACTCATCGCACTGTGACTCTGCTCCAGCACTTGGGATTTGTCATAAACTTCGCAAAGTCCACTTTGCTCCCCTCTCAAAATCTCGAATTCATAGGTGCAAGGTTGAACACACTTCAGGCGCGGGCCTTCCTGCCGCTAGACAGGGCACACAGGCTCATGGATCTCGCCAGCCACTTTCACAGCAGTTCCCTGGTCTCTGCCAGGCAATTTCTGAGACTGCTCGGCCATATGGCCTCCACGGTCCATGTGACCCCCAATGCCCGCCTGAACATGCGACCTGCTCAGTGGTGCCTTCGCATTCAATGGCATCAGGTCACGGGAAGCCTGGCGGACTCAGTACAGGTATCCGACCTGCTGGTCTCTTATCTGCGGTGGTGGCTTCGTCTGCCAAACCTGGTGCTGGGAGTGGATTTTCAATCTCCTCCGCCTTCTCAGGTGCTGACAACCGATGCTTCTGTCCTAGGTTGGGGAGCACATTGCCAAGGGACATGTACTCAAGGCCTCTGGACTCCTTGGGAGTCTGCTCAGCAGATAAACTTCCTGGAGCTCAGAGCCATTCGCCTAGCTCTGAGAACCTTCTCCCACCTCACTTCTCACCAGTCTGTGCTGGTCCAGATGGACAACCAAGTTGCAGTGTTCTACGTGAACAAACAAGGTGGAACAGGCTCCTTCCTTCTCTGTCAGGAGGCACAAAAATTGTGCTCTTCGGCCGTCCACCACGTTATCCTCCTCAAAGCTGTCTATCTCCCAGGTCAGGAAAATTACCTGGCAGACAAGCTAAGCAGGATCCTCCAACCTCACGAGTGGAGATTGGATCCATTGGTGGTTCAACTGATCTTTCTCAAGTGGGGCCTCCCCACCATGGATCTATTTGCCAGTCCTCTGAACCGGCAGCTTCCCAGATTCTGCTCTCGACAACCGCATCCTCTCAGAGTAGCAGCAGATGCTTTTCTGATTCCATGGTCCACAGGCCTCTTGTATGCCTTTCCTCCCACGCCACTGGTGCCTCGCACGCTCTTCAAGGTTCTCAGAGACAGAGCCTCAAAGATCCTAGTGGCTCCCCGGTGGCCAAGACAGCCCTGGTTCCTGCTTCTGATGCAGCTGGCGGTGGACACTCCTCTTCCTCTGGGGTGTCAACCCGATCTCCTGTCACAGGATCAGGGGACTCGTCTACACCCCAACCTCCGGTCCCTTCATCTGATGGCCTGGCTGCTGAAAGGGTAGTCCTTGCTCCCCTCCTGCTGCCTCGGGAGGTGGAAGAGGTCGTCTTGGCCTCCAGACGGCCCTCCACCCGGAATTCCTATGCTCTCAAGTGGCGTCGGTTCTCCGTGTGGTGTGCTCAGCAGTCTGAGAATACCTTCTCCTGCTTGGTGGCAGTGGTCTTGCAATATTTGCTTTACCTCTCCAATCTGGGCCTTAAGTCCAACTCTGTCAGGGTCCACCTCAGTGCTCTCTCTGCGCATCACACACCGGTGGATGGCAGGCCTCTTTCCAACCACCCTTTGGCTCGTTTTCTCCAAGGCCTCCTTCTCCTTAAGTCTCCTTTGTGCCCACCAGCCCCTGAATGGGATCTGAATGTAGTCTTGCAGCGGAGTACCTGTCCGCCCTTTGAACCTATGGCTACCTGCCCTCTTCGTTTTCTTTCCTGGAAAACCTTGTTCTTGGTAGCCCTTACCTCTGCTAGGCGCGTTAGTGAACTTCAGGCCCTAGTGTCTGATCCTCCTTACACTAGGTTCTACAGGAATAGGGTAGTCTTACGGACTCACCCTAAGTTTCTTCCAAAAGTGGTATCCCCTTTTCACCTCAACCAGGTGGTGGTTCTTCCGACCTTCTTTCCCAGGCCGCACACCAGCCGGGCTGAAATGGTCCTGCATACCCTGGACTGTAGGAGGGCCTTATCCTTCTACCTTGACCGTACGCGGGAGCATAGGAGGGCTGTTCAGCTCTTCGTTTCTTTTGACCCCAATAAGTTGGGGCTACCTGTCTCCAAGCGTACTTTGTCCATATGGGTTGCTGACTGTATCGCTTGGGCTTATGGGGCATCCGGCCTCTCGTTGGAGGGTCGAGTCACGGCTCATCGTGTTAGGGTGAAGGCTGCGTCAGTGGCTCATCTCCGCTCTGTTCCGTTGGCAGACATCTGCCGGGCCGCTACTTGGTCTTCAAGCCAGACTTTTGCGGCCCATTACTGCCTGGAGAGGGAGTCCCGCAGGGACAGTGCTTTCGGTCAGGCAGTCCTCCATAATCTCTTTGAGGTTTAGGCAACTCCTACCCTCTGGCCCTGGTGTTGGGCTACCGGTCGGGGGCGTTTTCAGAGAAGTTTCCTTCCTTCTGTGCTACTGAGCTAGAGGGAGCTCATTTTTTCTTCTTGAGGTCTCCAGTAGCCTTAAGCTTGGGAGTCCCATATGTGAGGACTGACTTCCTGCTTGGTCCTGGAGAAAGAGTAGTTACTCACCTGTAACAGGTGTTCTCCAGGAGCAGCAGCAGGAATCAGTCCTCACAACCCTCCCTCCTCCCCTTGGAGTTGCAGTCCTCTCACTTCGTTTTTGCTAATTTTTTGCTGTCTTTTAGCTATGTCATCAGACTAAGCAAGATGGCACCCTTGGGCGGTAAGGGGGACCGCGCATGCGTGCTGCAATTCCCAAAGGCTTTCTTTGAAAGCTGGGGAAATTGCTCCGCGAGGGCTCCGTCGGCGCCGTCACCCATATGTGAGGACTGATTCCTGCTGCTCCTGGAGAACACCTGTTACAGGTGAGTAACTACTCTTTACAGCCCACTATTGCTTAGAGAAGGACTCCTGTCAGGATGCCTCGTTTGGCCAGGCTGTGCTCCAGCATCTCTTTCAGACTTAGTACAACTCCTACCCGCTGTCCCGGGTTTCGATGCCATAGATCCATGGGAGGAAGCATGACCTATCTCACCTGGGGTTCACAGCTTGCTGGGGTCATCCCCCTGGCATCTCTCAGCTGGGGAGTCCCCCTATGTGAAGACTACATTCCTGCTTGTTCCTGGAGATAGCGTAGATCTCCAGGAACAAGCAGGAACGTAGTCTTCACATAGGGGGTATCGAAGGAGCCCATGCGGGAACGCTCCCCAGCATCCAATAGGAACGCTTTGGAGAGCACCCCACAACACATGCGTGCTGCCTTCCCACCTCTGTACCTATCTCACTTCAGTTCTTCATTTTCCGTGGAGCCGACAGGACGTATACCCTGTCACCACAGAAAATTTCCTTTTATTCAGTTTTTTTTTGTGGTCGCGTCTGCCTTCATTCGACACCTACCGGTACCATCAGTTCTTCTTCTTTCTTTAAAAAAAAACAAAAACAAAAAAACCTTATATTTTCTTCAGGGGTCTTTCCCCTGTTTCTGGTGCTAGGCGCCATTTTGGGCACTAGGCCCACTTTTCTTCAGGCATGGAGAAACCAAAGTGTGGCGGTACCATTTCCGTCATCGACACCCATGATTGGTGTCTAAAATGTTTAGTTCCTGAACATTGTCCAACGGAGTGTCTCTCCTGCACGAGGATGACCAAAAGGGGGCTGCAGAATAGAGCTGGAAAACTTGGTACCCTTTTTGCCACGGATACGATGTCACTTGCATCGACATCCTCCAGGGCTTCATCTTCCTCCCATGGATCTCAGGTAACTAAACTTAAGTCTTCTAAAACTGGCCGGTCCTCGAAGGGTAAATCTCCTTCAAAGTATCGAGATGCCACTGGCGTTGCCCTCGGATAGTTCACCAGCAAAACAGCCCCGGTGGGAATCTTCGGGCTCCAAAGCATTAAACGGGGTTCCAGGATGTTCTAGAGGCTTCCACCTCTGCAGAACTACTGGTGCCATGTTCTGGGGTCATAGCCGCTTCCACCAGTACCAACACCCAGGCATTGGCAGGAGCGATGGATAAACTGAATGCAGTCTAGTGTCCCTTTTAGCAGCTTTGGTACCGCTACAGATGGTTCAACAGATACTGGTACCGACAGTACCTGCTTCAATAGGACTGCTTCCTCCCCCCATGCCGAGCTTTGAGTCTATCTCTGGTATCGGAGATCAGGAACTGAGACATTTCGGTACCAACTTTGAGTGGTACAGATACCATGCGTTACGGAAGCCGGTACAGAGTGCCTTTGAGTTTTCCAATTCTGATGACTCTGACAATTCTACCAGAACGAACCTACTAGAGAATTCAACTCCTCAACGCAGGATGTCTCCTCCAGAAGATATGTCCTTCCAGGATTTCATATGTGCTTTAGCAAAGGGCCCTGCAATCACTGTGATTCCAGAAAAGGAACCTAGGGCAGAAGAATTAAGAATTCTACAATACCCTATGGCTCCCAAGGAGGCAGCTATGCTTCCCATTCACAAGATCTTACATGATCTGATGTTGAGAATGTGGGAAACTCCTTTAACGATATCTTCACATTCCCGACACCTTGACACTATGTACCGAGTGCCAAGTTGTCCTGGTTTTCAAAAAAACTGTTACCACACCATTCAATGGTAGTGGAATCGGCCATGTGAAGAATCAAGAGTGCTAAAATACATTCTTCTAATCCTCCAGGCCAGGAATCCAGGACACTCGATGCCTTTGGGCGTCAATGCTTAAATCCTCCATGCTATCAGCCAGGATCAGTTCCTAATTCCTTTATATGGGAATGTTCCCGGAAGTCACAAAAGACTTAGAGCTCATTAGCCCTTGTCTCTCTGAGGAAAAAAGAGCAGACTACCTTATTCTGGTCAAGTACGCCCAGAATGTCTCTAAATTCATGAACCATGCTACCTTTGATTGCTTTGAATGTATTAGCAGAACCTCTGCTATATCTATAGGAGCACGTCGTATTGCTTGGCTTCAAGCATCAGATTTAGAACAGTGGGTGCAAGAAAAGCTGGGAAACAGTCCTTGTACAGGAGAAAATCTTTTTGGCAAGGACTGGCAGGACAAGGCTAATCAGGTTGAATGTGAAAATACTACCTTGAACAGGCTGTCAAAGTCCACAGCCAACCCAGCAAAGAAGAAAACATTCAAAAAACCCTTTTTCAGCAAGAAAAAGAAGCCTTACCCATCTTACACCCATCAAAGCCACTGTCCGCTTCATGTTCCCCAGAAGAGGCAACAACAGGACAGCAAAGAAAGCCGCAAGCTCAAAGAGCTCAACTGGCCCAACAGACCTAGCCCCCTCCGGGTCTTTGACGTCTACCTAGAGAACTTAGTCATTCTGCCCCTGAAAGGTCCAGAACCCTTAACCGTTCCAGGAAGACTATGCTATTTTGCCAAAAGATGGCAACAAATAACATCAGAAAACTGGACTCTGTCCATTGTACGACTGGGGTACAAGCTTCATTTTCTCAACTTGCCCCCACCTACAATAATAAAACGGTTCAATTCTCAAGCCCCTGCCATCAACCTCTTGTGGCAGGAGGTCACATCACTTCTCGCTCAAGGAGCAATCGAAGGAGTACCCATATCCCAACAGGGTTCGGGGTTTTACTCTCCCTATTTTCTTATTCCAAAGAAGACAGGGGGACACAGGCCTATCCTAGACCTCAGAATTAAACAAATATTTGTTCCAAGAAAAGTTCAAAATGATCTCCCTTGGGATACTCCTTCCATACCTTCAAAGTCAGGATTGGCTATGTTCTCTAGATCTAAGAGATACGTACACGCATATTCTCATCCACTCAGATCACAGGAAGTTCCTTCGATTCCTGGTCCAAGGAAGACACTTCCAGTACAGAGTTCTTCCTTTCGGACTGGCCTCTGCTCCAAGAGTCTTCACAAAATGTATGGCAGTGGTAGCAGCATTTATGAGGACTCTGGGAATATTTGTCTTCCCTTACTTAGACGACTGGCTCATTCGAGCATCGACAGCTCCAGAGGCCAGCTTCACTCTCTCGAGCAATGAGCATTCTTCAATACTTGGGACTGGTCATAAACCTCCCAAAATCTCATCTCACCCCTCTCAATCTCTCAAATTCATAGGGGCTCACCTAGACACACGGCAGTCAAAGGTTTTCCTGCCACAGCCACACTGTCTAAAGATAATACAACTAGCATCTCAAGCATCTATGAAGGTGTTCCTTACTGCTCGAGAGATGCTTCAACTTCTGGGACATATGGCATCCACTGTCCATGTGGTTCCCTATGCTCGCCTCCACATGCAAGCAGCCCAGTGGACCCTATCCTCTCAATGGTCACAGGCCTCGGGTCAGCTAATGGACAAGATCAGAAACACCACACATCTGATTTTGTCCCTGCAATGGTGGAAATCTCTGGAAAACCTCCTTGTAGGCTCTCCTTTCCAGCAGCCTCTATACCAGGCCACCTTAACAACAGATGCATCCAAGATGGGTTGGGGGCCCACTTCACAATCTGTCCCCTCAGGGTCTCTGGACCCCACAGGAGGTTTTCCTTTACATAAACCACCTAGAGTTAAGAGCCATCTTCAATGCTATTCAAGTCTTTCAGGCCTATCTCAGCAAAAAGACAGTTCTGGACTAAACCAACAATCAGGTAGCTATGTTCTATGTGAACAAGCAAGGCGGAACAGGCTCTCTGTCGCTATGCAACAAAGCTTTGTGACTATGGGCCCTCGCCAGAGAGTTGCAAATTCACCTGTTTGCGGTATACCTTCCGGGCATTCAAAACTTATGGGCAGACAGACTCAGTGGAATACTGCTGCCACACGAGTGGTTCCTCCACTCATACCAGCTTGCTCGAGTGTTTCAAATCTGGGGAACACCAGATATAGACCTCTTTGCAAGTTCACAGAATACCAAACTTCCCCGATTCTGTTTCAGAATCCCGGCTCACAACTGTCAGGCAAGAGATGCTTTCCTGCTCCACGGGGGTCAGGACTTCCTCTATGCCTTCCCACCCATTCCCCTCATTCCCAAAATTTTATTAAAACTTCAGAGAGACAGAGGTCGTATGATACTCATAGCTCCACGTTGACCACGATAAACGTGGTATCCTCTTCTTCTGCGTCTCTTTCAAACCACTCCCCTGGAATTAGGGAATGCTCCAGATCTTCTGTCTCAGGAGGACGGATGCTAACTGCATCCCAACCCCCAGTCCCTACATCTCAAGGCCTGGTTACTGAAGGCCTTGATTTCCAGGATATTGACCTTTCTCAACAAGTAAAGGATATCCTTCTGGCTTTCAGAAAACCTTCACAAGACGTTCCCTCACTTTCAAGTGGAAAAGGTTCTCTGGTGTTCACAAAAGGGACTTAACCCCATTTTGGTGCCTGTAGAGTCGCTACTAAAGTATCTATTTATTTATTTACATTTCTTTTCTACCACGCTATTCAACATCAGTGCGGTTTACATAGAACATAAAACATACACGTTGCATATAATGAAACGGTGCTTACATGTAACAGGAACTAGAACTTCGATAACTTGGTAACTATTTACATCAGATTTTCATATTGTACAAGCTAAACTTATAAGTGACTTATAGCGGAGGATTTGTCATGATATCTATATTAGACTGTATTATCTCCTCCAATTATCACTTCTGGTCTGAAAACCAATTCAGTGAGAGTCCATCTTAGTGCTATTGCTGCTTTTCATAAACCTTTTGATGGACAACCTATTTCCTCTCATCCACTTGTATCTTGTAAGATTTATGTGAGGCCTACTCTTAACAAAACCTCCCATTAAACCATCACTGGTGCCATGGGATCTGAATCTTGTTCTTTGTCAGCTTATGAAACCGCCCTTTGAACCTTTAGCTACTTCAGACCTAAAGTTTCTTTCATGGAAAGTAATTTTCCTAATTACCATCACTTCTGCAAGACGCATTAGTGAACTATAGGTGTTAGTAGCTGACCCTCCTTATACAAGGTTCCACCATGATAAGGTAGTCCTCAGGACTCATCCTCACTTTATGCCAAAGGTGGTTTCGCCTTTCCATTTAAACCAGTCGGTTTATCTTCCCATATTCTTCCCTAGGCCTCATGCCTCTAGTGCGGAAAGGAATCTTCACACATTGGATTGTAAAAGAGCCTTAGCCTTTTATCTCCTAAGAACTAAGCCACATAGAAAATCTTCTCAGCTTTTGACTCTAGTCATTTAGGACTTCCAGTTTCCAAAAGAACTCTGTCAAATTGGATTGCAGATTGCATATCCTGTATATATGCGAGTAAAGGACTTTCTCTTGAGGGCCATGTCACCGCTCACAATGTGAGAGCAATGGCAGCCTCAACAGCTAACCTTCGTTCTGTGTCTATTGATGACATCTGCAGAGCAGCCACTTGGGCTTCGGTACACACCTTCATAGCCCACTACTGCTTAGACAAGGACTTCCGTCGGGATGCCTCGTTTGGCCAGGCTGTTCTCCAGCATCTCTTCCATACTTAATACAACTCCTACCCACTGTCCACGGGTTGGATGCCAGAGGTCCATGGGAAGCGACCCATCTCACCTTGGTTTGCAGCTTGCTGGGGTCACCCCTTGGCATCTTTCAGCTGGGGAGTCCCCATATGTGAAGACTACATTCCTGCTTGTTCCTGGAGATAGCGTAGTTACTCACCTGTAACAGGTGATCTCCAGGAACAGCAGGAATTAGTCTTTACAACCCACCCACCTCCCCTAGGAGTTGTCTCTGTCTCTTTCTCTACTTCTCTCCTTTGGTCTTAGCTATAAATTCAACTGAAGTGAAAGAGGTACAGAGGCAGGAAGGCAGCATGCATGTGCTGTGGGGTGCTCCCAAAAGCGTTCCTAGTGGACGCTGCGGAGAGTTCCCGTGTGGGCTCCGTCGGTACCGACGATACCCCATATGTGAAGACTAGGTGATCTCTGGGAACAGCAGGAATAAGTCTTTACAACCCATTCACCTCCCCTAGGAGTTGTCTCTAGCTATCTCTCTGTCTACTCTCTCCTTTGGTCTTAGCTATAAACTCAGCTGAAGAGGGAGAGTTGGGAAGGCAGCATGTGGGATGCTCCTAAAAGCTTTCCTATTGGACGCTGAGGAGTGTTCCCGCATAGGCTCCCTCGGTACCGACGATACCCGTATGTGAAGACTTATTCCTGCTGTTCCCAGAGATCACCTCTTACAGGTGAGTAACTACGCTTTATTGTTGCACGGGGGTATGCAAGTTCTAAGTTTATCCTGCCTTTTCTTGACTCAAATTCTCCTTTGCCTTGTCCAGAATATACTGAAGACGACCCCTCCTCTTCCTTTTCTCAGTCTCTGTGGATAACTCTCTACTCCTCCCTGTCTCCTCAGCTCGTAGCCTTGGGGTCGCCTTTGACTCCTCTCTCCTTCTCCACACACATCTAACTGGTAACTAAAAACTGCCATTTCTTTTTCTACATCAACAAAATTCACCCATTCCTTTCTGAACACACTACTAAAACACTTATCCACTTCTTAGTCACCTCCCGTCTAGACTATTGTAATCTGCTTCTTGCTGATCTCCCAGTCTCTCCCCTTTAATCTGTTCAACACTCTGCTGTGTGGCTAATCCGCCAGCCTCATTGTGCTCATAATTACCCTTTCTCAAGTCTCTTCATTGGCTTCCTATCAGTTTCCACATCCAGTTCAAGCTTCTCCTGCTGACCTATAAGTGCATTCACTCTGCGGCACCTCACTTATCTCTCCCTACACCCCCCCTCAGGAACTTCACTCTTCTGGCAGATGTCTTCTATCTGTGCCCTTCTCTTCAATTGCTAGCTCCAGACTTCACTCCTTTCACCTTGCTGCTCCTTATGCCTGGAACAACTACCTGAGTCTGTATGTCAGACACCTTCTCTGACCCTTTTCCAATTCAGGCTGAAAACCTCTCTTCGCTGCCACTTTCGGTTCTTAACTCCACCTGATGTCCTATGTGTTTTATTTCCATTCCCCCTAGCTGTATCCCATGTCTACAGCTACTGTGTTGTCTATTAGATTGTAAGCTCCGATGAGCAGGGACCATCTGTTATATGTATCTGTGCAGTGCTGCGTACGCCTTGTAGCACTATACAGATGTTCAGTAGTAGTAGTAGGGGGTACAGCTATCTACCTACCAGGGCTGAGCCAATCAAACATCTGGTATCTTTCTCTGTCTCCACCATCTGCTGGCAGGGGAACTTAATCCACTTGTCTGGACTGGTCTAGCAGGTTTCCGGAAAGGAAATTAACAGTAAGTGAAAATTTCTCCTTAAATCAGCTTAGCATACCTTAACAAACCAAATGTGTATCTTTCACATTTTGTAAATTAGTTTTACGAAATCGCATTATTGGTTTTGTTTCCTTGAATGTATCTGAGTTACACTTTCTGAAATAGTGTTAATGTTAAGCATCTCTGTCTGCTTAAGGTTTAACCCTCCCTTAGTATGTCCACTGCGATCATGGCAAGCACAAAATTAACTCTTAGAGGTATTGCCTATCTGTTGTAAGATGACACTCCAGGTGGCCCTGCAGGCCTCAAAAGGAAGGGCATGGGCTTAGATCAGTGGTTACAAGTAACTGATGTCTTGTTTCTTTTTTCATTTTAACAGCCCAATGCATGTGCAACCTTCAACTTCTTGATCAGCGAGCGTCGCCTTACTGCAGCTGGCCTAATCCCTCCTGCTGACATTCACAAGGCTATTGTTTAATTACTACCTGCTGAAAGGGGCACAGGAACATTATGCGGTATTGCTCTTAGAATATTGTGGAAAGCAGTCTGGTATTATGATGCTATAAGAATGCAAATACTGATTGCAAAAGTAAGGCCTAGCTTCTAAACCAAAGTAGTCTAGAACACATGAAACTATAATTCATCAGCTTCCTGTATTCTCCAAAAAGATTTATTATGTTCATGAAGTTATACTGTTTGTCTTTCTTTCTCCTCCATTCTTGTTTTGCTTTCTTTAAGTAGTATGGACATTTTCTTTTAGCTGTTCTAAACAAGTTGTGTGACTTTGAGATATTGGCAGGAACAATGAAGGGGAGGCAGCTTCTTGCTGAAAGCCACTAATGGCATGCATGTAACCATGGTATAAATCCAACTTAATAGCAACAGATTACTCCTGTACGTGTTTCAGCTCTTATGCAGAAGCTGTTTAGCAGTAGTAGATGGGTTTAACTATGCAGCTGAAAGTGAGTGATATACTATGCTTCATTTCTACCACCTCCTAGCTTTCCATCTAGATCTCCATTAAGAATGGCATCTTGACCTAAGGAAGGCATCCTCTCCTCCTCCTCCAAGATGCTATCCAGACAGTTACTCCACCTCTGCTAAAAGCATAGGAGACGGGATGGAAGCCTCTGCCTCTTCTAAAACAAATTGTTAGGATAGTTACGATTTCAGTGTAGCAGACGCTTTATTTATTGAAAAATCATATGTAGACACTTGAGAGCATTCACATCTCCTCTCATCACCACCTCCTTGGGAGGAGCAGAGATTTTTATGTCAGGATAAAAACAGCATATTTGCTCATATACACCAGGCAACTTCTGTAAGCTACAATAGTTCCAAGGTATGATCCAGCAGCAATGACACCGCCATGCTGACTAGTGGCAGAGCAGCCACCGTGTTCCATGTTCATTCAAAACAGCCTTTTTTCATATCTAAAAAGGGGAGGCGAGAGAAAGCAAGCAGTCCTTTATTAGTACCTTAACATCAGCCCAGACAGGTCTAAGATCTATGTCACTTAAAGGAGGTAGATGGGAAAGAGTAACTAAATTCTACACAGATATTTAGCAGCCTTTAGTTTTCAGATTTTTTACTAAGAATAAAACTGTCAGCTATCACTGTAAAATTTGGTACTACAGTAATGGTCATCATTTAACTGGTGAACAAGCTTTGAAACAGTCTTGGATTGCAAAGTAACAGACTTTCCAGAACATTCTACTAGAGCAGGGGGTTAACTCCCCCGACCAGCAGAGACTGAGAAAAAACCAAAGCTGTGACATCACCCTCTAGTATAATATCCAGTACAGCTGATGGGCACTCTCCAGTATTTTCTCTTGCTCAGCAGATGTTAGTTGGTCTCCAGTATGCTAGCTACTGCTCACTATCAGAAGGAATAGCGGCATTTCAGCTTCATCCTAAGTCCCTGAGGATATACAAGATACCCACTTGCTGGACTTGGCTTTGTGGGGGAGAATATAAGATATGCCATACTGGGTCAGACCAAGGTCCATCAAGCCCAGTATCCTGTTTCCAACAGTAGCCAATCTAGGTTATACGTACCTAGCAGTTTCCCCAAAAGACACAGGTTCCACAATGCTTGTACAACTTCTGGCTAAGAGAGCTAGCCCAGTTGTTGAAGTCTCCTTCAAAGGGGCGCCTGATCTCCTCCTAGTTTATTTTTCTTTCCCCGTTTGCAGCTTTTTATTTATTGGGGTTGGTTTGTTGACTTAAGGCACTGGGCTGGCTCCCCCCCCCCTCCTCTGTTGTTCCTCCTCACGAGGAGGGGGTTGATGGTGTGAGGCCTGGAACCGAGATTGAAAACAGCACCTGTGAGTAGAACTTGTCCGTAAGGGAGAGATTGCTGTGGAGGGATCTCCATCTATACTGCTGTTCAAAGCATAGCTGAGCATGGTACCTGCTTTCCTATCCTCTGTGGCCCACGCATGTGGCCTGACCTTCCTTACTCCAGCATGGTCTCACTTTCAGCCGGAGACCTTTGCAGTCCATTATTCAAGCTGTGCACCCAGGGAAATTCCTTGTCATCTTTGACCTCATGGAGGCCTACCTACATATTCCCATCCACCTGGAACACCAACGATGTCTCTGGTTTGCCATATTTCTGTGCCTTCTTGGTTGCATGGCCTCCACAGTGCATGTGACACCCAATGCTTGACTCCACATGAGAACAGCTCAGGGACCAGTGGACACAAGCCACAGGCAGACTCAGACAACATCAAGGTGTCCCATCGCCTGATACAGTCTTTGAAGTGGTGGCTTCAACCTCACGGAGGGAGTGCCTTTTCAGCCTCCAACGCACTCAAGGGTACTGACTACAGCTACAACCCTGCGGCGATGGGGTGCTCATTGCCAGCAGGTCTGCACTCAGGGTGTGTGGTCTCCATGGGAGAGTACACAACAAATCAATCTCCTAGAGCTTTGAGCAATCTACCCAGCTCTTCAGACCACCTGCCAAACCCTGGCTTATCAATCTGTCTTGATTCAGACAGACAACCAAGTAGCGATATTCTATGTAAACAAATAGGGGCACAGGCTCTTGTATCCTGTGTCAGGAAACCCTGGACCCATGCTCCTTCGCAGACACCGGGGTATGTTCCTCAAGGCAGTTTACTTACCAAGTCAGGAGAACTTCCTAGCAGACAAGCTAAGCAGAATTCTCCAGCTGCACAAATGGCAACTGGATCCCAACGTAGCCCAGCAACTCTTCCAGCGTTGGGGGCAACCATCCATAGATTTGTTTGCGAGCCCTCAAAATCACCAGTTGCCCCGCTTCTGTTCCAGACAGCTGCACCCACACAGGGTAGCTGCAGATGCTGTCCTAATATCATGGTCTGTGGGCCTCCTATATGCGTTTCCTCCCACACCATTGGTAGCTCAGACCTTATTCAAGATCCTTCAGGACAAGGCCTCGGTCATCCTGGTGGCCTCCAGGTGGTTGAGACAGCCTTGGTTTCCACTCCTGAAACTGGCAGAGGAGACTCCAATTCTTCTGGGCTTTCTGCACAATCTCCTGTCGCAGGATGGGGGGGTGTTCCACTTCTGCATCCCAACCTCAGGTCCCTCAACCTGATGGCATGGCTGCTGACAGGGTAGTCCTTGCACCACTTCTCCCAAAAAAGATAGAGGATGTGTTGCTAGCCTCTAGAAGGTAATCAACTAGGAAAACCTACACATTTAAGTGGTGTAGGTGTACTCAACAGAGTGAGAACCCATTCTCCTGCCAGGTGGCTGTGGTGCTGCAGTACCTGCTTCACCTTTCCGATTTAGGCTTCAAGTCAAACTCAGTTCGAGTTCACCTTAGTGCTTTGCCAGCACACCACTCTCCAGTAGAAGGACAACCTCTCTCTGTATATCCCTTGGTATCCAGGTTTCTGAGAGGTCTGCTTCTGCTGAAACACCCGGTTTGCCTCCCGGCAGCCGAGTGGGATCTGAATGTGGTCTTGTAGCAGCTTACTCGCCCACTCTTTGAGCCGATGGCTACCTGCCATCTCCGCTTCCTCTCTTGGAAGACGCTTTTCTTGGTGGTACCCACATTGGCTAGACTAGTGAGTGAGCTGCAAGCTCTGGTATCCGATAGACCGTTCACACAGTTCTATAGGAACAGGGTGTGCTTTGCACACACCAAGTTCCTGCCGAAAGTGGTCTCTTTCCACCTCAACCCAGGAGGTGGTGCTTCCGACTTTCTTTCCCAGGCCCCATGCCAGCTGGGCAGAAGCAGCTCTGCATACCCTGGACTGTAAGAGACGTTGGCCTTCTACTTGGAGCGTACGTGGGGATGTTGAAGGGCTTCCCGGCTCTTCGTCTCTTATGACCACAGTAAGCTGGGGATGCCTGTCTCCAAGCATACATTGTCCACCTGGGCATACAGGGCGGCTGATCTCCCGTTGCAGGGTTGAGCACAACCCACCAGGTCAGGGCTAAGGCCGCATCAGTGGCTCACTTTTGCTCTGTGCCGCTGGCAGACATCTGCCGGGCCGCAACCTGGTCTTCAAGCCAGACTATTGTAGCCCACTACTGCCTGGATAGGGAGTCCCAACAGGACAGTGCTTTCAGCCAGGCTGTACTCTGTAATCTGTTCAAGGTTAAGGCAACTCCGACCCTTTGGTGTCAGGCTACTGGAGTGTTACGTTCTCGGTTGAATTCCTATCATGGCTGCTGCGGCTCTTCTAGAGGGAGCCTATTTTTCAGTTATGGGTTCTTGGTAGCCTATAGGTAGGGAGTCCCATATGTGAGGACTGACTTCCTGCTTGTTCCTGGAGAAAGCGTAGTTACTCACCTGTAACAGGTGTTCTCCAGGGACAGCAGGAATCAGTCCTCACGACCATCCCTCCTCCCCTGGAGTTGCAGTCCTATTATTGATTTTATTCATTTTGCTGTCTTTTAGCTATGTCATTTGACTGAGCAAGATGGCACCCTTGGGCAGGAAGGGGACCGCGCATGCGTGATGCAGTCCCAAAGGCTTTCTTCGAAAGCTGGGGATTTGCTCCTCATGGGGGCTCTGTCGATGTCACCCATATGTGAGGACTGATTCCTGCTGTCCCTGGAGAAAACCTGTTACAGGGGAGTAACTACGCTTTAGCGTTCACCGTTACCTCAATGACAGACTGATTTGGGCCAAATCACAACCCGAGCAGGTGACATGACAGGTTGTCTGCTGGAGAACTGAGGCTGGATATTTAACCTTGGTAGGAGCTGTCTCAGCCCTTCCCAAAGCCGTGAGTTCCTCAGAGCTCGCTTCTCAACTACCCAGGGATGGGTCTCTTACTCAGGCCTGATGGGTCAAGTTTTGCCATCAACTACAGGAGTGTCACAGCTCTGCGAGCTTGGGACTACTTGCAGCTTCTGTGAACGATGGCCTCCACATTGGAGGTCATGCCCTTGGCAAGAGCACACATTTGACTGCTTTAGCTATCTCTATCGTGCTGGTTGCCTTGTTCTCAACAGTATTCATGGCAGCTTCTTCTGGTGTGGACCCATTTGCTTCAGGGAGTACCACTGGAGACTGTGAACTGGGACGATCCACCCAGGGTGGGTGGTGGCTGATGGAGCCCCACCCAATTGGCCCGAAGTCCGGGCCATTCGATTGGTGCTGATCCATTTCTGTCCCCTGTTATGCCCCAAGGCTGTCAGGGTCCTCTCTGACAATGCAATGGCAGGAGCATATGTGAACCGCTAAGGTGGGACAAAATGCCTGGGTGTAATCCATGAAATGCACCTGCTATTCCCTTGAGCGGAATGGAATCTCATAACTCTCTCCACACAGCACATCACGAGGACAACAGTGTTCAAGCTGACTACCTGAGTTGCCATCACCTTGACCTGACAGAGTGGGAGTTGGCGACTTGGGCCTTCGACTACATTGGGTGTTGCTGGGGCTTGCGCGAGATGGTTCTCAGGGCAACATCTAGGAACCAGAAAGCCTCTGCCTTCTTTGGTTGATGATGTGTGTGATTCAGTGGGAGTAGATGTGCTGGCCCAGCCATGGCCATGGGTCCCTCTTCCCACCAAGGCCTCAGATTCCCCAAGTACTCAGGCAGATAGAGCTTCATCCATGTCCTGTGGTGCTGGTAGCTCCAGAGTGGCCATAGCGCCCATGGTACATGGATCTGGTGCTTCTTCAGATAGCAGCCCCCTCCTGTTGGGGCATCACAGGGGCCAGTTCCCCTGGAAAATCTGGCGCCCTTCTCTCTTACAGCTTGGCTCTTGAGAGGCATCGATTGATACGGAAGGAATACTTGATGGCAGTGATAGAGATGCTACTACAAGCCCAGTGGTGCTCCACATCTTTGGCCTATATCCACAGCTGGTGTGTCTGAGCGCTGGGGACAGGCGCGTCTTATCTCACCCTGGAAGGTGTGGCTGCTTTCTATCCCCTCCTTGCAGGAGGGCCTTCAGAAAGGTCTTGCCTGGAGTTACTTGCGAGTGCAGGTGGCAGTTCTCACCACGGGCTGCTCTTGCTTGCCACAGAGATTTACAGCACTTCCTGTGGGGAATCTGGATGTTGTAGCCACCGGTCTGTCCAGCTGTGCCACCTTGGGATGTGCACTCATCCGGGCTTCATTTGAACCCCCACCCCCTCCCCATGCATCACCCTCAAGGACCTCACATTGAAGACGGCCTTCCTTGTGGCCATAACATCTGCTTTTCACGTTTCAGAGCTCCAAATGCTCTTGTGCTGCAAGCCATTTTTGTCCTCCTTAGCTGAGGGTGTTACCTTGTGGTCTGTCCTCTCCTTTCTCCCCAAGGTCGTCTCACTATAGCAATCAAGTAATTTCATTGCCATCCTTTCTTGTGAGCAGTGTGCTGGTAGACATAAGCACCTGACGACTCCTGGCGTCCAGAGGGCCTTGCTTCAGTATCTGGAAGTCACTAACTCCTTCAGCATGTCCGACCACTTGTTTTGTACTTTTCGCTGGCCCATGCAGGGGTTATGCCGCTTTCAAGCCCACTGTTAGGTGATGGCTTATGGAGGCCATTTCTTTGGCCTATTTGCTGGCAGCTAAGCTTGGGCATTGTCGTGAGCAGAGATGTCCTCAGTTGCACGTCTAGACATCTGCAGGGCAGCAATATGGTCTTCCCTGTCTACCTTTGTGTAGGCTCATGGTGGCCTTCTTGATCCACCCAGACTGGGAGCAGCTTTGGCACTTCTCACTGGTCTAGCAGGATGTTCTAGAATGCTCTGGGTCTTATATATAGTTCCCCCATGTCAGGCATGTACATAGTTGGGGATAGAGGCACAAATTGCTCGTTACGAAAATACTGGAGAGTGCCCCAAGCTGTACTGGATATTATACTAGAGGGTGATGTCAGGGTTTTTTTCTCTGTCTCAGCATCTGCTGGTTGGGGGAATTGCACCGGTCTGGACTGGTCTAGTAGGCTTCTAGGAAAGGAAATTATCAGTAAGTAAAATTGTCCCTTATTAAGGGCTGTGCCCAAATCCTGCAATGCTTTATCCATGCTGACTATAACCAGGTGTGTTAGTCTAGGAGCTAACCAACCTCCTACCAGAAACAAACTGAAAATATGAAAACCATGCATTCTGTATTGAAAAAGATCAGTCATCTTTTCACTGAACCACACTGCAGAAACCTGGCTGCAGGTGCTTAGCCATCATTAAAATAAATATAAACATTTTAGTTTCTGAGTTTAAAGCATCCTTGAAGTAGTTCCTGAACATGTGTGCTTCTGCAATACTAGAGCACAGCCAAGCTTGCAGCGCTTGAATAAAAAGCTGGGGCAAATGGCCTCATACATGATTTAAAGAAAAAAAAAGCTGCAGTTAAAGTCTTATTCAGATTTTTAAAGCACAAATAAAAAGCTGCAACTTAAGTAAATAATTTGTCAAAAAAATGCATTACCTGTAGTATTTGTTCTTCTGGCTAGTTTCCTGGAGGGTAAGAGTGATCAATCCCTGCTTCATCCACATCCCCTCCAGGCTAGTCCAGACAGATGGGTTGTCTCTGTCTACCAGCAGCTGGAGACTGATTATGTAAATATTTTGTGATCTCACACCATATTAATTAAGGATCTTCTTTCCTCCAGCAGCTGGTATGAAGTCCATATAGCTCTCTGGACTGGTTTAAGGCCTGGTCACCCCGGGTTAAGTCAGAGTTGGTTGGTTTGTTTTTTGGAGGTGGGACAGAAGCTAAGCAGAGATGAAAGAGTGCAATACAATTTATTTTTGGTTGCTCAAAAAACAAACAAACCGTGAGAGAGAGAACGCGCAGCAGTCTCATCCAGAACCCTTCAGTAGGCAGGGAGTCACCTCCAAGGGAGCATTGCAAGCCGTTCGGTTGGCCTCTGTATCTCGCTGCAATAGCAGCAGTCCCTCTGTGGGCCAGGGAGTCTGAACACTGTGTAAGCTTTCCTTCTGCGTTTTGAAAGTGAATAGTACGCTTGTCAGAGCGTTCTTTCACGTTGGGCTATCAGGATCTGTTAAAATGATTCTCTGTTAAGCTGCTCGGCTGCTTACAGCCGAGTGAACGGGGTTTCAGGGGGCAGACGCTTTCCCAGAGGAGGCCTGATCGTGCTCTAGCATACCCGGCTACAAGTTGACATGCATCGGGTGCCGACACTCTCTCACCGACGGGTTGCTGTAAGTCATGTGAGAGAGAGAGAGAGTTAGCAATTGGAAGAGCAGTGCATGGGATAGAGTCCTTCAGCGGCAGGAACTTCAGCTTCTTCAGAGGGGTAATTGCGAGCCACTAGATCATCTTCACAGCAGCAGGACTCTTCCCACGCTGCTTTGGCAGCCATTTTAACACATGCTAGCTCTGCTGCCATTTTAGGAGGGGATCGAACAGGGCAGGTAGTTGGTGAGGAAGCTCAGCAGACAGTTTTTATGGGAGAAGGTTCCTTAGGAACAACTTGCATTTACCCCCGAGTTCATCCTCTTGAATCGCGCATATAGACTGGAGAAGGGGCAGGGCCTAGAGCAGGCCTTTGTTTCAGCAAAAGCCCCGAGTGACACGCTAACTTTGCAAGGCTCTGAGGAGCGGTCCCTGGCCAAGCGACAACAACTTCCTGCAGAGCAGGACACAGGACCAGCTCTCAGGAACCTCCAGAGAGGGGGACAACTCCGGGGAAGGACCTTAAGCTCTTGAGGAGGAGCAGGAGGGTGATCTTCCCCCTGGGGAGGACTCATCCATTTTTTGGTTTTTTTTTCAGAAGGAGGAACTTTTGGCTGTGATTTTTCAATCTCTGGCAGCTCTGAACATTCTGTTCTGGATGAATAAGACAGAGGTTCCCTAGAGGATCCCCTACTGCAAGGCATGTGGATACTGCAGAACTCCTTCCCGGGGAATAAGGCTATTATGCAGATAACTGAGGTCAAGTGGGATCTGCCCAAAGCCAATCTGCAGGGAGGGAGCATAATGGCACGAATGTACCTGTTGCCACCAGCAGAGAAGGAGCTGTTTAAGGTCCTGAAGGTGGATGCATTAGTAACAGTGGTGATGAAGACAATCCCTTTGGAGAGGGGGGGGGGGGGGGTGGCGGCCCTCAAGGATCCGCAGGATCAATACCTGGAGTCCGTTTTAAAGGAGGTGTTTGAGGTCAACACGTTGTCACGCCAAGCTTCTATCTGTGGAGCATATGAGACGAGCCTGCATGGGATGGGTGCAGGTCCTGCGAGACCTCTTTTGCAAGGGGAACTCGGAACCTGCAGAACTGGCTAAGTTGGAGTCAGCTTCTGCCTATTTGGCTAATTTTTTGTTATAGAAACATGATGACAGAAAAAGACCACATGGCCTATCTAGTCTGTCCTTCCATATCAACAACTACAACAGTCCACTTTTTATCTTTAGAGATCCTCTGTGTTGGTCCCATGCTTTTTTGAATTCAGTTACTGTCCTCATCTCTACCACCTCCACTGGGAGACTATTCCATGGATCCACTACTCTTTCCGTAAAGAAATATTTCCGCATATCACTCCTGAATCTATCTCCCTTCACCCTCATCCCATGTCCCCTCATAGCAGAACTTGCTTTCAATTGAAAGAGGCTCTCTCCATGAACATTTATGCCACGGAGGTATTTAAACATCTCAATCATATCACCTCCATCCCGCCTTTCCTCTAAGGTGTACATATCAAGATCCTTAAGTCTGTCCTCATATGCTTTATAATGAAGCCCACTAATCATTTTAGTAGCCACCCTCTGCACCGACTCCATCCTGTTCACATCCTTTTGAAGGTGCGGTCTCCAGAATTGCACACTATACTCCAAATGAGGTCGCACCAAAGACTTATACAGAGGCATTATCACCTCCTTTTTTCTGCTAGCCATTCCTCTCCGTATGCACCCAAGCATCCTTCTAGCTTTTGCCGTCGCCTTTTCTACCTGTTTAGCTACTTTAAGATCATCAGACACAACCACGCCTAGGTCCCGCTCTTCTTTAGTGGACAAAAGTACTTCACCTCCTATACTGTATTGCTCCCTTGGATTGCTGCAGCCCAAATGCATGACCTTACATTTTTTAACATTAAATCGCAGCTGCCAAATTCTAGACCATTCTTCAAGCTTAGCTAGATCCCTCCTCATGTTATCTACACCTTCCTGGGTGTCGTGTCTATTGCAGATTTTGGTATCATCCGCAAAGAGGCAAACCTTACCCGTCAGCCCTTCCTCTATATCACGAACAAAGATGTTAAAAAGAATCGGACCAAGGACAGATCCCTGGGGGGCACCACTGGTAACATCCTTCTCCTCAGAGTGAGCTCCATTTACTTGTACTTTGTCACCTCCCACCCAACCAATTTCTAACCCAAACAGTAACTTTAGGGTCCATCCCTAGGGTGCTCAGTTTGTTTATAAGTCACCTGTGAGGAACAGTGTCAAAGGCTTTACTGAAATCTAAATACACCACATCTAGAGCTCTCCCTTGGTCCAACTCCCTGGTCACCCAGTCAAAGAAATCAATCAGATTTGTCTGACAAGACCTGCCTCTGGTGAATCCATGCTGCCTCGGATCCTGTAATCCGCTGGACTCCAGAAACCTCACTATTTTCTCTTTCAGCAGCTTTTCCAATAATTTACTCACCACCAAAGTTAAACTAACCGGCCTGTAGTTTTCAACCACATCCTTACTTCCGCTTTTGTGTAAAGGCACCACATGAGCCTCTCTCCAGTCCTTTGGCACCACTCCCGACTCCAACGAGGCATTGAAAAAGTCAGTCAGTGGAGTTGCTGGAACATCCCCAAGTTCCCTCAGTATTCTAGGGTGTATCCCATCCGGTCCCATCGCTTTGTCTACTTTAAGTTGAGCTAGTTTCTCACGAACACAGTCTTCTGAAAATTGTTCAAGATGTCCCTCGCTTCTGTTCCTATTTGTGGGTGTTTTCTGAGGTCCTGCTCCTGGTTCTTCATCTGTGAACACAGAACAAAAATATTTGTTAAGCAATTCCGCTTTATCCTTATCAGCTTCGACATATTTCCCCCCCCCCCCCCTGCACCCTTGAGTCTGACAATACCACTTTTGCCCTTCCTCTTCTCACTAATATATCTGAAAAATGTCTTATCCCCCCATTTTATTGCATTGGCTATTTCCTCCTCCTTTTGAATCTTTGCTAGCTTCTCTAAGTTTATGCAAATACAGATGCCTGTCTTATGATCTCATCCAAGAGTATGGCGCTGGTGGTGGCATCTCAGCGGTTTCTGTGGATGTGTTGTCCAAGATATGGTTGAGTAAGCTTCCCTTTAAGGGTAAGCTGTTTGGCTAGGCCCTCAAGGAGTTAGTCAGGAATCTCTGAGAGACTAAAGGAGCAAGACTGCCGGAGGATAGGCCCTGAGGGGGCAAAGGGCAGTCTCAACAGGTGTGAATGGGGAGCATGCAACTTCCATCACTTTTGAGCAGCATGCTTTTCTCCACCTTCACCAAGATGATTTCCCTATAGCAGTCAGTCCTTTCAGGGTAGGGAAACGATATGGAGATAGTACGTGGGGTCCTTGCCCGTCAGTAAGAAGCCACAATGAAGCGAGGGGGAGCTCAGGAGGCAGTGGAGCAAATTTGAAGATGTCTGCAGTGTTTCTACTCCTGGGTCCAGATCAGCTCGGATCAGTGGGTGCTAGAGGTCATACGCAAAGGGTATGCTCTAAGTTCCAGCATCCACTGGCAGAGGCCTTTTTGGTCTCTCCTTGCACGACTTCAAGCAAAGCGCAAGCGGTAAGGGGGATGTTGGAATACCTGCTAGCAATGGAAGCTGTTGTTCTTGTCCCTTCTGACCAATGCGGGTCTGGTCGATACTCCATCTATTTTGTGGTGCCAAAAAAAGGGGTTCCTTTTGGCCTATTTTCTATCTCAAACATGTCAACAGGGCCCTCAGAGCGCCTTGATTCCACATGGAGACTGCACTCAGTCATGATGGCTTTGCAAAGGCAAGAGTTCCTCATGGCTTTGAACCTCACAGAGGCCTACCTTCATATTCCGATCCGGCCCAATCATCAGAAGTTTATTTGATTTGCGATGGCCATGGGACACTTCCAGTTCTGAGCATTGCCCTTTGGGTTGGCAATGGCCCCCAGAACCTTTACCAAGGTGATGGTGGTGGCTGCTGCGGCGGCTTCTCCAGAAGCGGGGGATTCTTGTCCATCCCTATTTGAACGATTGGTTGATTTGGGTGACATCCAGAGGAGAGTCTGGAGGTGACTCAGTCATCTCCTTTTTGCAGGGACTTGGATGGGTCATCAAGTCGGCCAAGAGCAAACTGACCCCATCGCAGCACTTGGTGTACTTGGGCACACGGTTCAACACAGAGAGTGGTCTAGTAATGTTGCCGGAGGATAGAACAGACAAGCTGCAGTGGCTGCTGCAGCAGTTCTTGTGGATGATATGGCCCTTGGCCTGGCATTACCAGCGGGTACTTGGTTCGATGGTTGTAGTACTTGCTCTTGTCCCCTGGGCCAGAGCACACATGCAGCCACTACAGACAGCGCTCCTTTCAAGAAGGTCACCTCAGCTTCGCCCTCTGTCCCGCCGGCTTCAGTGTCCAAGGGAGATCAAGACAGAGTTGCAGTGGTGACTGAACAGGAAGAATCTGAGCCGGGGGTGCTCCTGGAGGCTCCAGACTGCGTCATATTTACCACAGATGTCAGTCTGTATGGTTGGGGAACGCATTGCCTTGTGATGGTAGCCCAGAGACAGTAGACTGCAGAGAAGAGCACCTGGTCCATCAATCATCTGGAGATCAGGGTGGTTTGGCTTGCGTTACAGAAGTTCACCTCCCTACTGGTTAGCAGAATGTTGAGTGTGTTTTCAGACAGCACCTCCACAGTAGCATATCTGAACAGGCAAGGGGGCACGGGCAATGTTGTCCTGGCAGACGAGGTCACATCAGTACTGCAGTGGGCAGCATCTGCCAGCCCTGTCAGGATCCAGGGGAGTGGTCTTCAAGGACAGTCTTCAACAGCATTGTATGCCGGTGATGGACCTAATGGCTTCAGCGAACAATGCTAATGCAAGCAGCAGGCACCAAGAGAGAACGTCGGAGGGGCTGGATGCCCTTGTGCAGCCCCGGCTACAGGAAGACTTGCTGTATGTCTTCCCTCTGTGGACCCTAATTGGGCACCTCTTGCATCAGATAGCTCAGCAGGCAGGCCACATGATTCTTGTGGCCCCAGACTGGCCAATGGAGGCTCTGATATGCTAATATGGTCTGGTTGCTAGTGGATCGTCCGTGGTGTCTGCTGGACAGGGATGATCTTCTCCCTCAAGGCCTGGTACTGATGCGCCAAGTGGGTCAATTCTCGCTTATGGCCTAGCTCTTGAGCAGGCGATGTTGGCACAGCCACAGTATGCCTCGGGAGTAATCTTTACTCTGCTGAAAGCGCGGAAGAGGTAGACATCCCTGTCCTACATTCGGATTTGGCAGCTATTTGAGGACTGGTGTATGGATCGCAGTGTGCAGCGGTTGCAGGTGTCTATGATTTGACATCTTGGCATTTTTAAAGGCAGGCCTGGAGAAGGGACTTGCCTTGAAGATACAAGTGGCAGCGCTGGCCTACTATCATAGTAAGGTCAATGGGGCTCCATTGGGATGCCACCCAGACGTTACAGGCTGTGAAAAGGTTCAGCCACCGGTGAGAGCAGTGGTTCCATCCTGGGATCTCAACCTGGTGCTGTTGGTATTGACAGCAGCCCTATTTGAGCCACTCGCTAGTATCTTGCTGAAGGATTTGATGCTGAAAGTGTTTTTTCTGATGGCAATTGGGCCTGGCATGCTTCAGAATTGCAGGCTTTTTCCTGTAGAGAGCTCTTCCTGGTCATGTCCAGGGAGAGGGTGACGTTGCGCCCAGTGCCTGCCTTCCTACTGAAGGTGGTGTCAGCATTTCATGTCAACCAAGTGGTCACCCTTCTGGTCTTTGGAACAGCGGAAGCAGTTACATAAGTTAGATGTGCACAGAGCGCTAAGATATGACCTCAAGCAGACACGAACCTTCAGGAAATTAGAGCACGTGCTGTTTCGGTGGCCTCGGAAAGGTGAGACCACCTTGAAGACATCTATCTCACATTGAGTGAAGGAGGCTGTTACCTCAATGTACTTGCTTAAGCATCGGAAGCTTCCAGAAGGTCTCCGGGTGCATTCCATGAGGACGCAGGCCACTTCATTTGCAGAGTCCAGCTTAGTTCCTCTGGTGGACATCTATCACACGGCAACTTGGTCATTGCTGCATACCTTTGCTAGGCATTACCGTCTGGCAGGAGGCAGGGTTTGCAGAATGTGTGTTATGGACAGGGCTTGCAGATCCCTCCCATTTATAGGTACTGCTGCATACATCCCATCTGACTGGACTGACATGGATGAAGGTGAAATTAGACCTCACCTGCTGATTTTCTTTCATGGAGTCCCTCCAGTCCAGTCTCCTCCCAAATTCATTTTCAGTGGTGTGGCTAGCAAGCCCGTGTAGGCAAGGTAGTTAGCGGAGTGGCTCTCTGGTCCTGGGGGTGCTGCTTAGCCAGCAAGGTAAGGAGGTTCTCCTCTTGTATCTTATCGGGTCTTGGATGAAGTCAAGTGCATGCAGTGTAAAAAGAAAAGAAAGAATAGCAAAGAACCCGACAAAACGCAGTGTCAAACAGAGTATTACAGTACTCTGTGCAAATTCAGAACGGTGGGTAACTGCACAGGGGTGCACTGGATATTGGCGTTTTTCATTTCTGGGTCATGTGCAGAAGAGGTCAGTTCCTGCTGGTTCCAAGAATTGGTTTTGTTATTGGAATACTACAGGAGGAAAGAAGAGCCTCAGATAACATGGGGTGACATTACAAAACCAGTCTCCAGCTGCTGGTATATAGACACAACCCATCTGTTCGGACTCCATGAAAAACACTCAGCAGGTACTGTCTAGTTTCATCTTGCTCCTGGAGTCAAAATGACACCCAAATCCCCCTAGTTAATCTAGACTCCTAGCAGTAGTAGCACAAGTTGCCAAATAAAGAAACAGATAATTAAGAAGTACACACAGCCTCTGTCCCAGTGCAATCAGTCTAAAAGCTACTCTGTTATAGTACAGTGACAGCACACACAGGCATCGCTGAAAGCAGACGTAATATAGCAGCCACTTTCTTAACATACAAGTAGTAGTTTAGATGGTAAACAGAGCAGAGCAGATCTGGCGCAAACTACAAACACCCAATTCTTTGAAAGCCTTTAGGGACATTCACACCTACTATAGAACTGCAATCAACACTGCTAAACAAGACTACTTTTCTAAGCTTTTCACCAGGCTCCATCAAACCCCTCAGACACTTTATTCTGTAGTGTAACGCAACACCATATCAAGCTAGAAATGTGCCCTGTGCGACTAACGAATATGGTGGTGCTCCTCCTCTGCTCCAACTACACGCAATACCTTCCTTTTTTTAAGCTTCCTGGAAGCCCAGTGATATCATCAGCACCCTTTCAGTACTTGCGCTCTGTGTGGCCGTACAGCCCTGGTGTCCTGCCTACTTCATTCCTCCTCCCCAGGAAACTCAAGATGATTCACGCTCAGCAATTAGCCCAATATTTCCATATAAAGATCATGGACCTCAGGGATGCATTCCTCCAAGCCCCACCTACTCACATAGCTCCTAACATGTCTGGTTCTCCTTTTAACTCCATTTCTTCTTTCTTTTATTTATTTTTTTAAATGTTTTTCTATACGCCACTTCCAAGGATCAAGGGTGGTCTTTTACCCTCTCCAGATCAGTTACCTACCTGTGCCTCTAACTCCATCCTTTCTTCCTGGCTCACCACCAGCTCACTGACTCTGCTACAGAAGATTCTATCTTTAATAACAGTCTGACTTATAGGCATCTTCCCCACTTGCTGGAAGACTGCCCTGGTACACCCTATTCTGAAAAATCCCTCACCGACTTCCCTTTTCTATCCAGAATCTAAGAAAAGCTGATCTTCACTCACTCTCGGAGCATCTTGAAAAGACAAACACCCTTCACCCCTGACAGTCTGGATTTTGCCCTTGATATAGTACGAAAAGTGTCCTTCGCTCTCTTCTAAGTGAAACCCGTGAGGCTATCGACAAAGGTAACATCTCCCTAGCTGTTTCCTTGATCAACCACTCTATCTTACTTTCTAGGTTCCAAGACAGTGGACTCCATGTCACTGTTCCTCAGTGGTTTCACTCCTCTGCCTCAATGTGTTTTCCCCTCACCTGTGATGTGCCTCAGGACTCAGTTTTCGCCCCTCTCCTTTTTAAGATCTTTCTGGGCCCCCCTTGCCCCTTTCATTCAGAAGTTTATCTCTGCATACTGCTACACAGATGACATTTTATTATTCTTCCCTGCTCATGCAACATCCCCTGATCTTTTAAACAACTGTCTAACAACTTGTTCTTTGGCTGAGCAACAATCACCTGAAACTCAATGCATCTAAAACTTCGGTCACCCGGCTAACCAGTTTCTCTGTTGTCCCATCTGTCGCTCCATTATTTACAGCACACCGATTTGATACCTTCCTTTACCTATCTAGGGGTTCTTACTGGTCTTGTGGTGAAGCATTCCTTTTACTCTCTCCTTCAGATAACAGCCATCCGCCCATTCTTCTCCATCTCTGCTGTAACTACGCTACGTATCTCAGTCTTAGCACATCTAGACTACTGCAATGTGGTCTATGCAGGTCTCCCCATCTATTAGCGCAAACGTTTACACACAGTCCAAAATACAGCTATCAGACTACTAGTTTATGCTTTTAAATTCGGCCATGGTACTCCCCTGCTCATCCATTTGCACTGATTACCCATCCAATATCGCATTCAGTGCAAGATTCTCTCGCTGACCCATAAAATCCTTCACTCGGGTTCAACACTGTATCCCTCATGCCCCTTGTGTTCCATTCACTCTTAACAGTTTCTATCTTCCCCCGCCACCCCGTGCAAGATATGAATCTCCCTGGTATTCTGTTCTTTATTTTCTTGGCCCAAGTTTACAGAATGCTCTTCTGCCCAATTTCCACTTAAAAGTTGTCTTACTCTAAATTGAAATCATTCCTCAAGACTCCCCTCTTTCAATTAGCATTTGATCTAGCCCCTCAGTAGTGCAAGTTCCAGCCTCCCAACTACAAGCCACTCTTGGCCCTTGTCCTGCCAGTTTGTGTTTACCCCTTTCCTATGCTGTTTAGAGGTCCTTTCTCGTTTCCTAATGTTTTTATTTTACACAGCTCTGCTGGTCTGAAGGGCAGTATAAACCATTATATCTAGCTCTTTTCTTACACTACGTTTATACTAATAATAGCCAAACTACCAGCCACAGAAAGGAAAAGGAACATACGAATGGAGTCCATGCACGCCTCCTTCCACCTGTGCAGACATTGTCCTCTTTTCAAACTTCAGCTCTCCTGAGTACATCATGGCTCTGAAATCAGAAAAGGAAAAGGGCTAATTAGCATTACCTATCCTCTCTGTACAAACCTCTTTCTCACTAGAGAGAATTTTTTTTTATTTAGTTATATCAGTTAAATTTGTCTAGGACCATAGAATTTCCTCTTGCTCCTTTTATTTCAGGACCAGGGTAGCATCTGCCGCCTGACTCTTCATTGCAGTGCGCCTTTGCATCGGGCTCATCCTGAAACACTGCAAATTAGCTCTGAATCCAGCGAGCATGTGTCACCCTTAAGCAATGACCATGACCCCCTTTTGCTCTACCAGGGTCTAACACTGCCTCCACAGCAGCCTCAGCCAACCCTGAAAGTAGAAGACCTGGACTTTGGGACTGAACCACGGCCTTCATTAGAGGGCCGTAAACAGCACTTGCCATCCCAGCCACCGAGCTGAGACTTCTTTCTGGCAGAATTCTTTTTGGAACATTAACACGTGCATATTTTTTCCTTTTGAAAACCTACACTGGTCATTTTTGTCTGTCCTGCAGTTTGCACATCAGCATTTGCAAAAAACGTTCAGACGTATTGACCCTAGGAGGGCCTGGCTACTTGATACATAGTCTAAATGTTGCCACATTGCAGTCAGACAAAAGAACCAGGACCTTCCTGACAGATGGTGGTGCTCACAAAATTGCTTATGACCATGTGTCAAAATATAAATGCACATATTTTCTTGATGATTTAGGAAATTTCCAAAGAAAAGTCTGTATGGGGATAGTCTCACCACATGAAAATGTGCTTTTTAAGATCTCAGACCATCAAAATGAATGCAAACTGTTAGTAATAGGTGGCATGCTGATGTGATTCCTTACCTGACTAGGGTGAGGCTTTTGGCACCAATATCCTGGCAGGAATGTTGGATCCCAGCAATTAAGTATGGAATGAACTTGTGAATGGAGCCTTTATCTTGCACAGCACCCGAGACACCCTGGGCTACCTTAATCTTATCTGCTTCGCTAAAGGAAGATGAGTTAGATAGGAAAATAACTGATTAAAATTACTGTTTTATCATGATACCTCTTTCAGTAGAAACTTAAGCAGTCAATTATGGGGGGGAGGGGGGGTTAAGGCATTATATTATTAAAATGGGAATGTGTTGCTCATGAGAAGGTTAAGTACATTAGACCCACCAATGACTGATACCACTTGCATCAGTATCTTTCAATGTGTTGGATTTTATGTACAATTGCACTGTTTGATGTGTTTTTCATATCTCCATATGCAAACTCGCATGTCTGAGTGGATGTGAAAATCTTGATAAACTGTTTCTTTTTGGAGTATCAGTGGCTGTGTCATCTCTCTTGAGTGTGTATGTTGGAGGGAGCGGTTGTCTGTTCATGTGTGAAGGGACAGGATGGATGTCAGGTGAGAGAGAGTATGTAGGTGCGGTCTGTAGGTGATGGGGGATGTAGGTAGAGGGTGGGGGGTAGATGTGTGCAGTTGTGGCCTTTTCCCCCTCCATGTAGTAATGATCACAAATGCCAACTCCCATGCAGTGTTCCCTCTCTAGTCCCTTATCCTCCAGTCCCTTCCACCACACTCTTGCCCCCAGATCTCTCCATCTCCTCTTCCCCTTTCCATGCAGTTTGAAACCATTCAGTTATGGACTTATGACCTTGGCTAGGATCAAGGATTTCATCCTGGGTCACAGGCACTACACACCATCAGAGCTGCACAACCACAGCCTACCCACTGGCAGAGCTTTGGGCTCCACTAGTAGGTGATATGCCTCTGCTGCGGTCACAATCTTTTTCTCTTCCACTGCTGGAGTCCATATCTTGACATGCCTCCCATCTGCTCTGCTCCACCCCTGTTGCTTCTTCCACTGCTAGGGCTTAGGGTCCCTGGCTCCATGTACTTCTCCACTTCACTACATTCTTTCTGCTGGTGAGACTTGTGCTACATCTTTTGTGCATTATAGTGCCTCTTTCTCCAGTTAGCACCAGTCCCTTTCCCGTCTCCGAGCCCCATTGCCTCGGCTTCAAGTCTCAGAACAATTTTTAGTTTTTTCTTTTAGTGCGGTTTTGTGCCTTTTTCTATCCACTGGCTGTACCAAGGGTCTTCGACCTAGCAGGGGTCCTTTTTGCACAATGGGTTCAAAAAGTATGATCAGTGCGCAAAGACAGATACACACAACTGCTGCCTCCGGGGTCTAGGTGCTGACCATGACCCAGAGGTTTGCACCCTGTGCAAAAAGATGTCTGCCAAGGCCATCCAAAGTTGATGGCAGAAGCAAGATGACATCTACCACAAGTCAGATTCAGCCCTGTTGTCCCTGGTTACCTCACGCTTTAAGGCCCCGCATGGATCCTTGGAGTCACGTAAAGCCCCTGTGGTGCCCATTCAGGTCCGCGGACACTCTGACAAAGGGTTCTCTGGAGTGGGAGTGCAAGAAGAAGAAGAAATCCTTGAGGACCTCTTCCTGGGAATAGGATACACACAGCAAGTCCCATGCAAGGTCCCACAGTCCCCAGAGGGTATCCGAGGAGTCTGAATGGCTGGCGAAGGTGCCCAGAACAGACACCAAGGCCTCCAGTGACGGATCATGGACCACCAAGACCTGTCCCATCGAAGACTCCCTCTCCTCACCGACACTGAACCTGGTCATCCCAGTGTCCACGTCAAAAGGTTGCAATTCCTGCGTGGGAAGCCAGGATGATGACATTGGAATGCAGTGTCCCTGCCTTCCTAGCCTTGCAGCAAACATCAATGTCCAGCCCCTCTAGTGCTCGCACAGAGACAGCAATATTGAGGACTCCCTGAACCGATCCTCAGCAAGGGTCTCTATCCCACTCTTCAGGAGTGAGATCCTCTCTGGCATGTGCTTGTGGCTCCAGCCAAGCAGCCGCTGTGGGTCATCGAAGACCCAATCAGAGTCTGACACCTTAGGAGCAGTCAGGCCTTGAGTCCTCAATGGACTACTCGGACTGAGAGGATGAGGCTTCCCCAGAGACATGTAAGCACTGCAATCTCCCCTTTTATCAGTCTCCCCTGGCATCAAAACACCATTCCCCTCTCGGACACCTCATTGGCCTTGTCTCTCACCACGGAGTCGGAGGAGGACCCTCGTATGGAGGAGCTTGAAATCCTCCAGTATGAGGCTCCACTTAAGGATACCCTGGCTGCCTCTTCCCCGCCATTCTTGGGCGATGACTCCTTTGGATGTGGGAGACACCGGCGTCTGTGCCAATAGTTAGCCGACACCTCGCCACCATATACCGGGTCAAGCGGGGCCCTGGCTTTCAGAAAGCGCCACTCCATCACACCTCTATGGTGGTGGTGTTAACCATGAACTGACTGAAAAGCCCAAAGACTCACTCATCCGTGCCCCCAGGCAGGGAGTCCCGCACCCTCAACACCCTTGGATGCATATGCTACCAAGGCTCAATGCTGGGTTGCTGAATACAAGCCTATTAGCTGTATATCGGCATATATCTCGGAGACCTTGTAAAAGAACTTGCAGGTTTCTCCGCAGGTCTCAGGAGAGATCACCTCCAGCGCTTCTAAACCCTCACAAAATGCATCGGGGAGTGCTCGGATTACATGTTTTGAGCTGCCTATGACTGCTTTGAGTCTAACATGAGGGTTGCTGCCACAGGCATCTGTGCTCAACACCAGGCCTGGCTCCAGGCATTGGCTCTCGAGCAGTGGGTCCAGGAAAAAATCCTTGCTATCCCCTTTCTTGGTGAAAATCTCGTCGGCAAACCGATGGGGGATAAGGCGGCGGAGAGCGAGACAGAGTTTATCATTAGGACTTGGTTCAGGAAGACCTCCACCTTTCCTGGGGAAAAGGCCTCCTTTCCACAGGAAAGGCCAGCCTTACCAAGGCTATCCCCAATACCAAGCTCCCCAGACCCCGCAGCAGGGTCACCAGGACAAAGGAGCTGGCCAAGGCCAGCGTACGCCTAAGGGCTCTAAGCCCCAAACACAGGCTCCTGCCTAGGCTGGGTTGGGGTTTTGACTCCCTGAGCATAGCCTCTCCACCCATAAGGGAGCAGCTGCCATTACCACAGATACCTGGGTGCTCCCAAGTGGTCAGAGAGGGCTACCTCCTTCACCTGGACCAGACGCCTCTTCCCTTCTTTCCAGGAGAGTCCCCTTTGACTCCCCTGCCCCAGGGCCCTGCTACTGCAGGAACTTGCAGGCCTTCTCAGAGACAAGGCCAGAACCAGGGCCATGGAACCATTATCCCACCACCTCCAAGGCTAGGGGTTCTACTCCCAAAAAAGAACAGGAGGCCTGAGGTCTAAGGCCCATTCTGGACTTGCAAAACCTGAACAAGTTCCTGGTGTGGGAGAAGTTCAAAATGTTCTCCCATGACACACTGCTGCCCTACCTCCAGCAGGGAGACTGGCTATGCTCCTTGGACCTAAAGGATGCTTACACCCACATTCTTTTTCATCCCACTCACAGGCAGTACTTAAGGTTCATGGTTGAGGGCAATCGCTACCAGTACAGGGTCCTAGCCTCCGCACCAAGAGTCTTCACCAAATGCCTGGCAGTGGGGGTCTTCGTGTTCCCATACCTGGACGACAAGCTCATGAAAGGGGACATGACCACTGAGGAACAACAGGCCATGGCCTGCACCATCAAGGTCCTGCAACATCTGGAGTTCGTGATTAAAAAAAATCCCAAATCTCACCACATAAGAACATAAGATATGCCATACTGGGTCAGACCAAGGTCCATCAAGCCCATTATCCCGTTTCCAACAGTGGCCAATCTAGGTCATACGTACCTAGCAGTTTCCCCAAAAGACACAGGTTCTGCAATGCTTGTACTAGGTCAAGCATTGATATCCTGGGTCCCTTCTTAATAAAGGTTTATGGACCTTTCCTCCAGGAACTTGTCCAAACCTTTTTTAAACCCAGCTACACTAACAGCCTTTACTACATCCTCCGGTAACAAATTCCAGAGTTTGATTACTTATTTATTTATTTTATTTTATTTAGTACACACTTATATACCGCTACTTCCAGCGATCAGCAGCGGTTTGATTACATCTTTGGGGGTTGTCAAATCAGGACCGAAAAGTGGGACAAATATATACATAGTTTTGGGGGTGAGGCACCGCACACAGTATTAGTGTATAGGAGATTGGACTACACATATTTACATTTATACATATAGTACATATGGTTCAGCAGAGCATGATTAATTAATTGTTTTGGTTCATCTATATCTTATGGAGAGTTATAGCTGCTTGTAATGCCTTTTGAATAGATGAGTCTTTAGTTCCTTCCTGAAAACAGTAATGTCTTTGATTAATCGCAGCTCGATTGGTAGCTGATTCCAGTTAGTTGGTGCAGAGAATGAGAATGCCCTGCGACTCGTACTTGTTTTAACAGATCTGATGTTAGTTGGGACATGGAGTGTGGCTGTGTTTGTAGTTCTCCTGTCCCTGTTTGTTGGTTGTGTGCTGATAAGTGTGGAGAGGAATGACGGGGCTATGTTATTTATCAGTTTGAATGTGGTTATCAATGTTTTGTATTGTATCCTGGCTGCAATGGGGAGCCAATGTAGTTCAATCAAAACAGGTGTAATGTGCTCAGCCAGGCTTGTTTTCATGATGATCCTGGCCGTCACATTTTGGGCCATTTGAAGGATATTTAGTGACTTTTTGGGTAGACCTTGTAAGATGGCGTTACAGTAGTCCAAGTGTGGCATAATGAGTGCTTGTGCAACAGACCGAAAATCAGAGGGATCGATTATATTCCTGAGAGGTTGTATTACTCTAAGTTTATGGAAGATGGCCTTGTTTGTTTTACGCAAGTGTGTTTCCATTTTTAGGTTGCAGTCGAGTGTGACTCCCAGATATTTGATCTCCTTCTTTGTGTTGTATGTGTTGTTACACAGGGTGATCTTAGGGGGAGGCTCAAAGTTCGGCTTACTGGATATATACATGAATTCGGTTTTTTTGTGGTTGATGGTCATGTTTCGCTGTAGCCATCTTAACATCTCATCTAGGCAGGTTTCGAGTTGTGTGTATTCAGGGTCTGTGGTATCCAATTGGGTGTACAGCATAATATCATCTGCGTACACATGGTAGCTGATGTTATGTCTTTTGAAGATGTCACAGAGGGGCTGCATGTAAATGTTGAACAGTAGTGCCGATAGAGCCGATCCCTGCGGTATGCCTTGGGTTTGAGAAAAAGCTTCCGCCTTTTCACCATTGAATTGAACTTGCGGCGTTCTATTGCTTCAAGTTTGTTAAGGAGGGTCCCGTGACGGACAGTATCAAAGGCGGCAGAGATGTCGATGAAGATGAGTATGAAAATCTTCTTTCTGTCTTCTAGGCCTTTGAGGAGGTTGTTCATCAGTGCTATTAGAAGTGTTTCGACCCCATGATTTCGTCTGAAGCCGTATTGCTGTTTGTCCAGGGTTTCATGGTCATCAAGGTGTTCTTGAAGTTGTATGAGCACTGCTTTCTCAATGATTTTTGCCAGGAACGATATGCTGGAGATGGGCCGGTATGAGGTTGGGTCCTCTTTGTTGAGCGTGTTGTTCTTTAGGATTGGCCTTATTATAGATTTTTTTAGTTGGGCAGGCATGAGTCCTTGACTTAGTGATTGGTTTACAATGTGAGCTATTTGTCGGACAATCTCTTTTTTCGCTGCTTTGATCCACGCAGTTGGGCAGGGGTCTAGTGGGGAGGTGGTGGTGTTTATGCTAGTTATTATGCTGATAGTTTGTTGTTCATTTATATTGTGGAAGATGCTCCATGTCTGTTCTTGCTCAACCTCAGTTCCCTGGTGTGGTGGTTCTACACAGAGAGTGGTCTCTGTGGTAGTTAGCTTACTTGCGTAGTGGTTAGCCAGTGTTTGGGGATGGATAGAGCTACCCTGATGTACTGGCAGGGCTGTTTTAGTTAGAGATTTTACTATTGCGAATAGCTCACGTGGTTTGTTGATGGCTTTGTTTAATATGTTAGTGTGGTGCGCCCTTTTAGCAGTGTTGACCTCTTCTTTGTATCTTGATAGTAGGTTGAGGTACTCAGTCTTGTGTTCGCTGGTTACACGTTGAGTGAAAAAATATTTTCTTTTATTAGTCTTAAATAGTTTACCCTGTAGCTTCATTGCATGTCCCCTAGTCTTTCTATATTCTGATAACGTAAACAGTCGATCTACGTTTACCCGTTCCGCTCCATTCATTCATTTATAGACTTCTATCATATCTCCCCTCAGCCATCTCTTTTCCAGGTTAAAGAGCCCTAACCTTTTTAGCCTTTCTTCAAAGGAGTATCCTTCCATCCCCTTTACCAATTTGATGGCTCTTCTTTGAACCTTTTCTAATAACGCCATATCCTTTTTAAGATACGGCGACCAGATTTGCACACAATATTCAAGGTGCGGTCTCACCATGGAACGGTATAGAGGCATTATAATATCTTTTATTTTCCATTCCTTTCCTTATGATACCTAGCATTCTATTTGCTCTCTTGGCTGCCGCTGCACACTGGGCGAGGGTTTTAACATGTTATCCACAATGACGCCTAAAACGTTTTCCTGGGTGGTGGTTCCTAATGTGGAACCTTGCATCCCTCCCTCCAAACATAGGATGTGGTGTTCATAGGAGCTTGTCCGGACACTCTCCAGGGCAGGGCCTTCCTCCCCCTGGCCACCCAAGGTGCAGCGCCATCACGCAGTGTCAGCACGGTTCATGCTGCACTTACTAGGCTACATGGCATCCACAGTCCATGTGGTTCCCAATGGCCGCCTTCATGCAGGCAGTTCAGTGGTGTCTCTGCTCACAGTGGACACAAGCCACGAGCTGGCTCTGGGACAGGGTCTCAGTGTCCTGTCAATTAGCAGAGTTGCTTGACTGGTGGCAGGGCACACAGCACCTGCTGAAGGGCATGCCCTTCCAGTCCCCAAACCCCCAGAGGGCCCTCACCACAGGCGCATCCCTACTGGGCTAGGGTGCCCACTGCGAGAAACTGCGCACGCATGTCAACTGGTCTGTAGTGGAAAGCCAGCAGCGGATCAACCTGCTGGAGCTTAAGACTATTTTTCTAGCAATCAAGGCCTTCCACCACCGCCTGCGGAACCAGTCAGTGCTAGTCCAAAAGGACTAAGTTGCGATGTTCTCTATCTGAACAAGCAGGGGGGCACAGGGTCTCAGCACCTCTGCTAGGAGGCAGTAGCCCTCTGCTCGGAGGCAGTAGCCCTCTGCTCATATGGAATGGGTCAGGGAATGCACCTCAGGGCGGTATACCTTCTGGGCCAAGATAATGCTCTAGCAGACAAGCTAAGCAGGGTCCTCCAACTGCATGAATGGCAACTAGACCCCATGGTGGCACTTGGGAACCTCAAGTCTGGACTTCTTTGCCAGCCTGACCAATGCTCAGCTGCCTTCCCTTCTGTGTCCCCAACTGCATCCGTCCTGGACAGCGGTAGACACCTTCCTCATCTTGTGGTTGGAGGGCCTTCTGTATGCCTTCCCTCCCAAGCCACTAATGGCCCAGACTCTCTTCAAGGTCCTGCGGAACAAGGTCTCCATGATCCTGGTGGCCCAGGCAGCCTTGGTTTCCCCTGTTACTCCTCGATGGAGCTCCCGGTCCCTTTCAGGAACACTGACCCAGAAGGAGGGTTTGCTTCTTCACTCCAACGTGGGGCCCCTGTCATTAACAGCATGGCTGCTGAGCAGGTGGCCTTAGCACCCTTCAACTTCCCAAGGGAGGTGGAGGAAGTCGTCCTGGCCTCTCGTAAGAACTCTATGAGATGAGCCTACACCTTCAAGTGGTGCAGATTCTCAGTATGGTGTTTGGAGCAACGGGTAGAGCTGGTTTCTCCAGGACCAAGCAGGAAGTCAGTCCTCACTTATGGGTGACGTCGGCGCCGACGGAGCCCTCGCGGAGCAATTTTCCCCAGCTTTCAAAGAAAGCCTTTGGGAATTGCAGCGCGCATGCGCGGTCGTCTTCCCGCCCGAGGGTGCCATCTTAGCCAGTCTTCTTTTTTCCGCGGAGCCCTACAGACGTCCCCGTCTTGTCCCCGCGAAAAAGTTGATTTTCTTCTTTGTTTTATCCTTTTTTCTTTCGGTTCGACGCCGATCGTTTTCCCGCCCGGACTCGCGACGCCGGTCTCGAGTCCGCTTGCTTTTTTCGGTTTTTCTGACTTAGTCAGCTTTCGTTTTCGGTTTTCCCTGGCAGCCCGGTCCTTTGACCTCGCAGGGGCCCTTTTTCCCCCGATGGCTGCCAGTGGGTTTAAGCGGTGTGGTCGGTGTGACCGAAATATGTCACTAACCGACACACACGACTTTTGCCTCCGCTGCCTGGGCCCGGATCATGAGGAACTGATCTGTGGGCCCTGCAGCAAACTGTCCTCAAAGGCGTTGAGGAGTCGGCGGCATCAGCGTGAGAGAATCTTCGCTGACCCCAGCCGTACCCGGACCTCGTCGGAGGCCTCCGCGTCGAAAGGCTCCAGCTCGGACCGTCGCCGGAGCTCCTCCGACCGGGGTTCTCCCTCCGGGGACCATCGTCGGAAGGAAAAACCCGCGAGGGCGGCGTCGGTGGACGCTCCTGGCTCCGCGAGGGCCAGGTCGCATAGCCCCGACAGCCGCCCCGGGTCCTTGGAGAAGGAACACATCCCGAAGCGACCTCGCCTGGAGTCGGAGATGCCTGCCCGGGTAAGTCCTGTGGTCCTTCTGGACTCGCCTCCGCGACAGCCGACGTCGGGCCCGACGCCGTCGGGGCCCGAGTCGGGGGCTGCTGGGTCACCTGAGCTCGGACTCAGGTTGACGGCCTTGGAGAGCAGACTGTCTGCCTTCATGGACCAGCAGCGGGCACTGCTCGCTGGCCTCGCTGGCGCCGCTGCCCCGACCGCCGGGACGTCGACTTCCAAGTCGACCCCGGAGACCGAGCCGATCCTCGAGTCAATGAGAACTCGAGTCGATCCTCGGTCGAGGTCACCCTCGGCCTCCCGTTCGGGACCGAGGTCGCCGACGCCGACTCCCTCGACGTCGGGACGGCTGGCGCCGCACCCTGCCCGGGCCGACCCCACCGAGTCCTCGTCGGAGTCGGTCTGGGAGTCTGAGGAGGAAGAGTCACCTGATTCTTTCCGGACTCGGTGTGTCCCATCGGACTCACCGGGGTCCGAGCCTCGGAAGCAGTCCCCCCCGGAGGATGCCCGGTTCTCGGACTTCGTTAGGGATATGGCCAAGGCTTTGGCCTTCCCTGTGGATCCCGAGGAGGAGCCGAAGAGCCGAAGAGCTCGACGCCCTCCAGTATGACTCTCCCGCGAGGGAGCACTTTACTGTGCCGGTTCCTCCTATGCTGGAACGACTACTCTTCCGCATGTGGGAGAGTCCGGCCTCCTCGCCGGTCCTGAGCAAGCGGGTCGATTCTATCTATCGGGTCCGCAAGAGCCCTGGCTTTCAGAAGGCACAGCTGCCACACCATTCCATGGTAGTGGAATCGGCCATGCATCGTCTTAAGAGCCAGAAGATGCACTCCTCGGTGCCTCCTGGAAGGGAGGCCCGTAACCTGGATGGCCTTGGCAAGAAGTGCTTCCAGGGCTCTATGCTCGCATGTCGTGTCCAGACTTACCAGCTCTACATGGGCATGTATCTCCGGGATCTGGCTAAAGAGCTAGCCGGATTCTCCGCTGGTCTCTCCGAGGAGCCCTTGCGGAGGTTCCTAGCCTTGTCCACGGGCATTCGGGAATGCTCAAAGTTCATGTCCCGAGCAGCCTATGATGGCTTTGAGGCCTCGGCTAGAGTGGCCGCAGCCGGCATCGGTGCCCGCCGACAGGCTTGGCTTCAGTCGTCGGACCTTGAGCCCTGGGTACAGGACAAGTTGGTCGATGTCCCCTGCCGAGGCGAAAACCTCTTTGGCAAGCCCATGGCGGAAAAGGCTGCACAAATTGAGACTGAGACTCTCACCAGGACCAGGCTTTCTAGGAAGACCTCCGCCCCTTCCCAGAAAAAGAAGGGCTCGGGAAAAAAGTCCTTTTACCCGAGGAAGACGGCTGCCTACAAACAGTACCCCCATTATCAGGCCCCTGCAGCTCCCCAACAGGGCCAGCAGGCCAAGGGACGGGGTAACGGGTCCCGTAGGCAGCAAGCCCCCAAGCCTGCACCACCAGCCCCTGCTCAGCAGGGTGGGGGTTTTTGACTCGCTCAGCATAGCCTCTCCCCCCCGCTGGTCCCTCCCAGCACCGGAGGCCGGCTGGTTCACTTCGCCCACAGGTGGTCCAGCATCACCGCAGATGCCTGGGTACTTCAGGTCGTGCGAGAAGGCTACCTTCTCCACTTCCATCAGGTCCCTCCCTCCTATTTTCCGGGAGAACCTTCGCGTCCCCCTCTGCACAGGGAGTTGCTCCTTCAGGAGTTAGCAGGTCTTCTGCAGGAACAGGCGGTGGAACCGGTGCCCCACCACCTGAGAGGTCAAGGCTTTTATTCAAGGTATTTTCTGATACCAAAGAGAACAGGGGGCCTCAGACCCATCCTGGACTTGCGCAACCTCAACAAGTTCCTTGTGCGGGAGAAGTTCAAAATGCTTACCCTTGGAATCCTTCTGCCCTACCTCCAGCAGGGAGATTGGCTATGCTCCTTGGATCTAAAGGATGCCTACACGCACATCCTCATCCACCCAAGCCACCGCCAATACCTAAGGTTTGTGGTGGCAGGAAATCATTACCAGTACAGAGTACTGCCCTTTGGCCTATCCTCCGCACTGCGAGTCTTCACAAAATGTCTCGCGGTCGTGGCGGCCCATCTCCGGCTTCACGGCCTCTATGTCTTTCCGTACCTCGACAACTGGCTCATCAGAGCAGCGTCCGCTCAGGAGGTCACCAACGCCACGTGCCGCACGGTGACTCTGCTGCAGCACTTGGGCTTTGTTATAAACTTCGCAAAGTCCACTTTGCTCCCCTCACAGGATCTCGAGTTCATCGGCGCAAGGCTGCACACTCCTCGGGCACGAGCGTACCTACCGCTCGACAGGGCTCAACGGCTCGTGGACCTAGCGACCGCTTTCGCAGCCAGCCCCTGGTCTCCGCCAGGCGCTTCCTGAGACTGCTCGGCCATATGGCTTCCACCGTCCATGTGACCCCCAATGCCCGCCTGAATATGCGGTCTGCTCAATGGTGTCTCCGCCAGCAGTGGCGACAAGCCACAGGCGGCCTGGCAGACCTAGTGCGCGTCTCCGAGCCGCTGCTCTCGTCTCTCCGGTGGTGGCTCCGGCAGCCGAACCTGATATTCGGAATGCCTTTCCAGTCACCTCGACCGACCCGGGTGCTGACCACCGATGCATCCCTCCTGGGCTGGGGAGCACATTGCCAAGAGGCACGTACTCAGGGCCTCTGGACCACGTGGGAGTTGCTCAGCAGATCAACTTCCTGGAGCTCAGGGCGATCCGCCTAGCTCTCAAGGCCTTCTCCCACCTGACTTCCCAACAGTCCGTCCTTGTCCAGACGGACAACCAAGTTGCCATGTTCTACGTGAACAAGCAGGGGGGCACGGGCTCCTTCCTCCTCTGCCGGGAGGCACAGAAGCTCTGCTCTTGGGCCGTCAGTCACGGCATTCTCCTCAAGGCAGTTTATCTCCCGGGCCAAGAAAATTGCCTTGCAGACAAACTCAGCAGGGTCCTCCAGCCGCACGAGTGGCGTCTGGATCCCTTGGTAGTTCAGAAGCTCTTCCTCAAGTGGGGTCTCCCCACGGTGGATCTCTTTGCCAGTCCTCACAACCGGCAGCTTCCTCGCTTCTGCTCTCGTCAGCCACACCCCCTTCGGGTTGCGGCGGACGCCTTTCTGATCTCGTGGTCGGGGAGCCTTCTGTACGCTTTCCCTCCCATCCCGCTGGTCTCTCGGACTCTTTTCAAGGTTCTCCGAGACAAAGCCTTCATGATCCTGGTGGCCCCTCGCTGGCCCAGGCAGCCGTGGTTTCCGCTCCTGCTGCAACTGGCGGTGGAGGATCCAATCCCTCTGGGGGTACAACCGGATCTCCTCACTCAGGATCAGGGGTCCCTTCTGCACCCCAACCTCAGGTCTCTCAACCTCATGGCCTGGCTGCTGAGAGGGTAGTCCTTGCTCCCCTTCTCCTGCCGGCGGAGGTGGAGGAGGTCGTCTTGGCTTCGCGACGGCCTTCTACCCGCAAATGCTACGCCCTTAAATGGCGTCGCTTTGCCGTCTGGTGTACCCAACAGTCTCAGGATCCCTTCTCCTGCCCGGTGTCGGTGATCTTGCAGTACTTGCTGCACCTCTCTAATCTGGGACTTAAGTCCAACTCCGTCAAAGTTCACCTCAGTGCTCTTTCAGCACATCATGTGCCAGTGGACGGCAGACCTCTCTCCAATGACCCTCTCGTAGCGAGGTTTCTCCGAGGTCTCCTTCTACTTAAACCACCTCTGCGCCCGCCAGCGCCTGACTGGGACCTGAATGTGGTTTTGCAGCGGATCACCTGTCCGCCTTTTGAACCTATGGCTACCTGTTCTCTCCGTTTTCTGTCTTGGAAAACACTGTTCTTGATAGCCCTCACTTCCGCTAGACGCGTAAGTGAATTGCAGGCCCTCGTGTCTGATCCCCCTTACACTAGGTTCTACAAGAATAGGGTAGTCCTACGGACTCACCCAAAATTTCTGCCTAAAGTGGTCTCCCCTTTTCACATCAATCAGGAGGTGGTACTTCCAACCTTCTTTCCCAGACCACACTCCAGCCGAGCTGAAACGGTCCTCCATACCCTGGACTGTAGAAGGGCATTGAACTTCTACCTTGACCGTACGCGGGAGCACCGTAAAGCTGCTCAGCTTTTTGTGTCTTTTGACCCCAATAGATTGGGGCTCCCGGTCTCCAAGCGTACTCTGTCCATCTGGGTTGCGGACTGTATCTCTTGGGCTTATGGGGCAGCCGGACTCTCCTTAGAAAGTCGAGTCACGGCTCATTGCGTTCGGGCAAAGGCCACGTCAGTGGCTTACCTCCGCTCTGTTCCGCTGGCAGACATCTGCCGGGCCGCTACTTGGTCTTCAAGCCAGACTTTTGCGGTCCATTACTGTCTCGAGAGGGAGTCCCGTAGGGACAGTGCTTTCGGACAGGCAGTCCTCCGTAATCTCTTTGAGGTCTGAGCAACTCCTACCCTCCATCCCGGATGTGGGCTACCGGTGGGTGATAATTCAGCGAAGATTCTATCCTTCTGTGCTGCTGAGCTAGAGGGAGCTCATTTGTGCTTAGGGTCTCCGGTAGCCTTGAGCTTGGGAGTCCCATAAGTGAGGACTGACTTCCTGCTTGGTCCTGGAGAAAGCGTAGTTACTCACCTGTAACAGGTGTTCTCCAGGAGCAGCAGGAATCAGTCCTCACTACCCTCCCTCCTCCCCTTGGAGTTGCAATCGTCTGCTTATGTTCTTTTTTGCAAATTTTTATGCTGTCTTTTTTAGCTATGTCATCTGACTGGCTAAGATGGCACCCTCGGGCGGGAAGACGACCGCGCGCATGCGCGCTGCAATTCCCAAAGGCTTTCTTTGAAAGCTGGGGAAAATTGCTCCGCGAGGGCTCCGTCGGCGCCGACGTCACCCATAAGTGAGGACTGATTCCTGCTGCTCCTGGAGAACACCTGTTACAGGTGAGTAACTACGCTTTCTTGCCAGGTGCACACAGTACTGCAGTGCTTGTTCCACCTTTCGCAGACCGGACTCAAGTCTGACTCCATCAGAATGCACCTGAGTATGCTCCCGGCATTCCATAGAGGAACCTCTTTCTGCGCAGCCCCTCATTACCCGATTTGTGGGGCCTGCTGCTTTCTAAGCCCCCCATTCACCCGCCCCTGGCAGAATGGGATCTTCCCATGGTTCTGATGCAACTCACCAAGCAGCCTTTTGAATCTCTGGCTGCCTACTATTTGTGTTATCTATCCTGGAAGGTTGTCTTCTTGGTGGCGCTCAGCTCTGCCCCCAGAGTCAGCGAGCTTCAGGCCTTGGCCGAGCCACCTTACCCCAGGTTCTATAAGAATAGGGCTGTGCTTCACACCCACCCTAAATTCCTTCCAAAGGTGGTATTTGCCTTCTACCTCAACCAGGAGGGGGTGCTCCCTACCTTCTTTCCATGCCAACAAGGTAGCGGCCATTCTCCATACTCAGGACAGGGCCATCCTACATTCCAATCTGCAACACACTCAGAGCCACCGCAAAGGCTCGCAGCCTTTCATGTCATACGACCCCAGTCGACTGGGGGAGGCAGTTACCAAGCAGACCATGCCCACTTGGGTAGTGGACTACATCACCTTCGCCCACAGTCAGGCTGGGCTCTTGGAGCACGACAGGGCTATGGTGACCACTGTTGCAAGCCTATGCTCTCTCTCTATGACAGACATCTGCCAGGCTGCCACCTGGTCCTCAGTTCACACCTTTGCAGCTCACTACTGCCTGGCGAGGGAGTCTCGATAGGACAGTGCCTTTGGCTAGGCTGTAATCTGTTTAGGGTTTAAGCAACTCCTGCCCTCCGATCCTTCTTGTTCAGGCTACTGGAGCCCTTAGAGTCTTTCCTCAGATTTGCTTGCTGCTGCTCAGGGGTGGGTCATGTTTTTCTACAGGTTCTTGGTCCTCACATATGGGACTCCCTAGCTACAGGCTACCAACTTCCTGCTTGTTCCCGGAGGAAAGTGTAGTTACTCACCTGCAGGTGTTCTCTAGGAAAAGCAGTCCCCCTTACAACACCCCCTTCTCCCCTTGGGCTTGCTGTACCATTTTTGCTATCTTCTTTTTCTGGTCCTAGCTATGTCATTTGACTAAGATGGCACCCTTGGGTGGGAAGGGGATCACACGTGTGGTGGCATCTCCCAGAGACTTTCTTTGAAAGCTGGGGAGATGGTTCATGCTGATGTCACACATATGTGAGGGTGGCAGAGTGGTTGGGGAAAGTTACCTCGGGCCGGAGGGCCAGGGGTTCGAATGCCACTAGAGGACAGCAACCTTGGGCCAGAAGGACTGGGGTTTCTAGTCCCATAGGTGCTCCTTGTGGCCTTGGGCAAGCCACTTAACCCTCTGTTGTTTTAGATACAAAAACAGATTGGAAGCCCTTCAGGGACAAGGGAAATATATATACAGTACCTGAATGTACACCGCTTTCAGTGGTAGAAAAAGCAATATATAAGCCTATTAAATAAACACTTGTTAAGGGTGTGTGACTATGCTTTCCCCCACAGCGTGGGGAGAGAGGGTGCCACTCTGAGCACCTTTTTTTGTTCTGCTTATGAGGATAAGGTTTCTGTCCTGGGACTTGGAGTTCTTGACATGTCTCTTTGATAAGTCAGGACCCACCATCTAGTCTTAATTGGAATGCAAAGGTTTGCGCAAACACTAATGCATACAACTAGAAGAACATGCCAACCTTCCTGTAGGTGCCCAAGAAATAGCACCTAAAAATGCCACCATCAGGGCAAATGTTACTTACTGATAGTTTTACCTTTGTGGTTTTACAAAAAAAAAAGGAAATAGACTAAAGGGGAACTAAGGCCAGCCACACCTTTCGTAGACTCCTCGGGCAACTGAGCAGACCCTCTTAGAAAGCAGTCCACACCAGGCATGTCTCCTACATGCCCCTGGGAATGCTGACCCTGCCGAACTACAGCCAAAATTCCAGGACCTGTACCAAAACCAACCACCATCTGCTGAGACAGAGAAAATACTGAAGAGTGCCCCCTAGCTGTACTGGGTAAAGTGCTAGTGCTGATGTCACAGCCCTGTTCTAGTGGTTTCTGTGTCTCATATCTGCTGGTTAGGGGAGATAACCCAATGGTCTAGCAGGAGCACTCAGGACTGCCAAGCTATGGCTGTACTTCATACTTTCCATAACCAGCACCAAAAGGAAAGTGACCTCCCACAGCTTCTCTAGTTGGGCAAAGAGGTAATCAAGAGTAGAGTTAAGAACATGCAATAGTCTGCAGCATTAGCTCTCATGGGTGGCATATGATGACCCAGGGGCAGGCAGAGGAGTGTGAGATTCAAATATCTCAAAAGGTAGAACTACTCAAGTGGCAAGTCATTTAACCTGGACATTACAGGGTTCAACAAAAGGTTGTTCTGATAGAAGCTAGAAAAGATAAATTCAAGCTTAATTTAAAAAAAAATCTCTTCATAAAAACAATGGCAGATGTCAAATCAAGGTGGCTATGCAGGACTATTTTGTCTTGTCACTGCTATACTATCAGCAATGACATCAATATTCGAAGAGTGGCATATATAATCTCCAGGAACAAGCAGGAATGAGTCTTCACATATGGGTACGTCGGTACCGATGGAGCCTGCGCAGGAACGCTCCCCAGCATCCAATCAGAAAGCTTTTGGGAGCATCCCACAGCACCTGCGTGCTGCCTTTCCAACTGTCTCTCCTCAGTTGTTCTTTTTCCGCAGAGCCAGCAGGTCGTGTTCCTGTCACCGCAGAAGAATTTCCGTATTTTTTTCTTTATTTCTTTTCTGTACGCGTCTGCCTTCCTCGACGCTATACCGGTACCGCCGGTTCTTATTTCTTTCTTAAAAAAAAAAAACGACCTTCTATTTTTCCTTCAGGTGTACTTCAGTTTTGGGCCTTAGGCCCAAAACCTTTTTCCTTAAATATGGAAAAACCTGCCTCAGGTTTTAAGAAGTGCACAAAATGTGGCGGTACTATATCAGTCACCGACACCCATGACTGGTGTCTCAAATGTTTAGGCCCTGACCATTCCATTAAAGATTGTGTGTCCTGTTCCATGATGTCTAAGAGAGGTCGACAGAACCGAGCTGCCAAGCTCAGTACCCTGTTTCCCTCTGATGCGGCTTCAGTGGCATCGACATCTTCCAGGGCTTCTTCTTCCTCACATGGATCTCAGGTAACTAAACATAAATCCAGCCTGTCCTTGAAGGGTAGATCTCCCTCTAAGCATCTCGATGCCTCTGGCCTTGCCCTCGAGGATTCTGCACCGGCAAAATTACCCCGGCGGGAGGCTTCGGCTTCTAAAGCATCATCATCGGGGTTCCAGGACGATCTAGATGGCGTGGCCTCAACAGATCTCCTGGTGCCATGCTCTGGGGTACCGGTGGCTTCCACCGGTACCGACTTCCAGGCATTGGCGGCGTCGATGGATCAGAGGATTCTGTCCTTGGAACGCAGTCTGGCGGCTTTCCTTGTGGCATCGACGCCTGTGGTACCGCAACAGACTACTCCGCAGGTACCGGCTCCGGTACCGGTGGCATCGACATCGGTGTCAGCCAGGCCGGTACCCTGCCCTCTGCAGCCTTCCGGTACCGGTACCGATGATTCCCGATACCGACCTTGGTCGGTACGGGTATCGGGCTTTGCAAGAGCATCCTGACAGACGATACTTCGATCTGATGACTCTGAGGATTCTGAAGGGTCTGTCGATGTAGCGATGCTTCTTCCACAGGAGTCGTCCTCTCCTAAACGAAGGATGTCTCCTCCAGAAGACTTGTCTTTTCAGGACTTTATCAGAGAGGTGGCTCGGGGTCTCTCTATTATAGTAGCCCCAGAGTCAGAGCCTAGAGCTAAGGAGTTAGATATTCTACAATATCCTAAAACTCCTAAAGAGGCAGCTACCTTGCCTATTCATGAGATTCTATATGATCTCATGTTAAGGATGTGGGAAGCACCTCTAACCACCTCTCCTCATTCTCACAGGTTGGACACCATGTATCGTGTCCCTCCTTGTCCTGGTTTTCATAAAACCCAGCTTCCTCACCACTCTATTATGGTTGAGTCTGCAATGAAAAAGATTAGAAGTGCCAAGAGACATGCCTCTAATCCTCTGGGACGTGAATGTAGAACCCTGGATGCTTTTGGTAGAAGAGTCTTCCAAGCTTCCATGCTTGCTGCGAGAATTAATTCTTATAGTCTCTACATGGGCATGTTCTTAAAAGAAGTCACTGACCATTTGCAAACTTTAAGTCCTTTTATGTCTGACGATAAAAGGCAAGAATTTCTCTCTGGGCTCAAACATGCCCAGGATATCTCCAAATTCTCCAACCGTGCAGCTTTCGATTCCTTTGAATGCATAAGCAGAGCCTCAGCTATAGCTATAGGAGCACGTAGGATAGCTTGGCTTCAAGCATCTGATTTGGAGACCTGGGTCCAAGATGAATTGGGAAATATCCCTTGTACAGGTGAAAATCTGTTTGGCTTTTGCTTGCCAATCCTTACCAATCAGATGGATGCTGAAAATTCTGCTTTGGATAGACTATCCAAATCTTCAGCTGCTCCTGCTAAGAAAAGGTTGTTCAAGAAAACACCTTTTTCAAAAAAGGGAAGATCCTATCCTGCTTATAGTCAGAGAGCATCTTCTGCAGCTCAGTTCCTTCCAAACGTCAGCAATCCTCCAAACAGACCAAGGCAAAGGCTGCGAGGCCTGCTCCAGCCCAGCAGTCTCAGCCCCCTCAGGGCCTTTGACTTTCTGCTACAGAACTTAGCCTTCCTGGCTCTAGAAGGAGCAGAGCCCTCCACCATTCCAGGAAGGCTATGTCACTTTGCTCCCAGATGGGGGCAAATCACAGCAGAGCAGTGGACACTCTCCATCATAAGAGAGGGGTACAAAGTTCATTTTTCCAGCTTGCCCCCTCTCACAAGAGTGCACCAGTTCAATTCTCCAACCTCCCTCCTCAGCCTATTAGAGCAGGTGGTTGCCACTCTTCTAGCCCAAGGGGCAGTAGAGGAAGTGCCCTCTCATCAACAGGGCACAGGGTTCTAACTCCCCCTATTTTCTTATCCCAAAGAAAAGAGGGGGCTTCAGACCCATTTTAGATCTCAGAGAATTAAACAGATGCCTAATCAAAGAAAAATTCAAGATGGTTTCTCTAGGAACTCTGCTGCCATACCTTCAGAGTCAGGATTGGCTTTGTTCTCTAGATCTCAAGGATGCGTACACTCATGTTCTCATCCATCCAACTCACAGAAGGTTCCTTCGGTTCCTTTTCCAGGAGAAGCACTATCAATACAGAGTGCTCCCCTTTGGCTTGGCCTCTGCACCAAGGGTGTTCACGAAATGCATGGCAGTGGTTGCTGCTTTTCTGTGCACCCTGGGAATATTTGTCTTCCCCTACCTGGACGACTGGCTCATTCGAGCTCCCACTCAATCAGAGGCCAGGACTGCTCTAACCTGCACATTGCGTATCCTTCAATACTTAGGGCTGGTAATAAACATCCCAAAATCCAATTTGATCCCTACTCAGTCCCTGGAGTTCATAGGGGCACTGCTGGATACCACAAAGGCAAGGGCCTTTCTTCCCCAGGCCCGTTGCCTTCGCTTGATGCAGTTAGCTTCTCAAGCAGAGTTGAAACCCCTACTCACTGCTCGAGAGATGTTACAGTTGCTAGGCCACATGGCTTCCACCGTTCATGTGGTACCATATGCTCGCCTTCACATGAGAGCAGCTCAGTGGACTTTATCCACCCAATGGACCCAGGCACTAGGCTGCCTGTCAGACAAAATAGCAAACACAAGTACCCTCATTTTGTCCCTCCAGTGGTGGAAGTCCCCTCAGAACCTCTTGCTGGGGTGTCCTTTTCAACAGCCTCTACCCCAGGCAACTCTTACAACAGATGCTTCTCCAATGGGCTGGAGAGCTCATCTTCAGGACCTCTCCAGCCAGGGCATCTGGTCCCCACAGGAGACTTGTCTCCACATCAATCTCTTGGAACTCAGAGCAATCTTCCTTGCTCTATGAGTTTTCCACACCCTGCTCAGCCACAAGACAGTCCTTGTCCACACGGACAATCAGGTGGCCATGTTCTACATAAACAAGCAGGGGGGAGCTGGCTCTCTGTCGCTTTGCAACGAAGCTCTGCGACTGTGGGCCCTCACATTCATCTTCTGGCAGTCTATCTTCCAGGGGTTCAAAACTCTTGGGCGGACAGACTCAGTCGAGTTCTGCTTCCACACGAGTGGTCCCTACATATGGACCAGGTGTCCAAAAGTTTTCAAATTTGGGGAACCCCGGACATAGACCTCTTTGCAAGTCTGTGGAATGCCAAACTTCCCGGTTCTGTTCCAGAACTCTGGCTCAGGCGGCTCAGGCAAGGGATGCTTTCCTCCTTCACTGGGGTCAAGACTTCCTGTATGCCTTTCCACCCATTCCCCTAATTCCCAAATCCCTGTTCAAGCTTCAGAGAGACAGAGGCCACATGATTCTCATAGCTCCACATTGGCCACGGCAAGTATGGTACCCTCTGCTTCTACATCTCTCTCAAGCTCCCTCCCTAGAGTTAGGGTCTGCTCCAGACCTCCTCTCTCAGGAGGATGGAAAGTTGTGGCATCCCAATCCCCAGTCTCTGTATCTCAGGGCTTGGTTGCTGAAGGCCTAGATCTCCAGGATCTTCCTCTTTCTCAGCAAGTGAAAGATGTTCTTCAAGCTTCCAGAAAACCTTCCACTAGACGTTCTTACGCCTTCAAGTGGAAAAGGTTTACCATCTGGTGTTCTGAAAAGGGTCTTAACCCCCGTGCCATACCTCTGGAATCGTTGCTGGAGTATCTCCTGCATCTGTCTAATGCAGGCCTTAAGACAAATTCAGTAAGAGTCCATCTGAGTGCTATTGCAGCTTCACTCAAGCCTCTAAATGGACAACCTGTTTCCTCTCATCCCCTTGTAGCAAGGTTCATGAGAGGCCTCCTTTTAACAAAGCCTCCTATTAGACCACCACCGGTGGCATGGGATTTAAAATTGGTTCTTGGTCAGCTTATGAAGCTGCCTTTTGAACCTTTAGCTACTACCTCCTTGCAATACCTTTCTTGGCAAGTTATCTTTCTCATTGCAATCACATCAGCACGCTGCATCAGTGAATTGCAAGCACTAGTAGCTAATCCACATTTTATGCCTAAGGTGGTCTCGCCTTTTCACCTCAACCAAGAGGTCTATCTACCTGTCTTTTTTCCAGGGCCTCATGCATCACCTGCAGAGAGGAATCTTCATACCCTGGACTGTAAAAGAGCTCGGGCTTTTTGCTTACAGAGGACACAGCAACATAGAAAGTCTTCCCAACTCTTTGTTGCTTTTGATCCTTCTCATTTGGGACAACCAGTCTCCAAGAGAACTCTTTCCAACTGGATTGCCCAATGTATTTCTTTCGCCTATCAGAGCAAGAACATTTCTCTGGAGGGCCATGTCACAGCTCACAATGTGAGAGCCATGGCAGCCTCAATGGCTCATCTGAACTCTGTGTCTATTGATGACATCTGTCGAGCAGCCACCTGGCCCTCGGTTCATACCTTCAGAGCCCATTACTGCTTAGACAAGGACTCCCACCGGGATGCCTTGTTTGGTCAGGCTGTTCTCAAACACCTGTTCCATACCTAATGGGGAGGAGTGGCCTAGTGGTTACAACAAGGTACTTCAGGCCGGGGGTTCAAGTCCCATCTGGGGACAGCAATCTCAGGCCGGAGGGACTGGGATTTCTAGTCCTATAGGCACTCCTTGTGGTCTTGGGCAAGCCACTTAACCCTCCATTGCCCATGTTCCCTGTAAGTATTAGCGTATGTGTGTCATATCCCCTCGTGTTAAATGTATCTCCCAATTGACCGCTTTGACCCGGTGAAAAGCGGGATATAAATACAGCTAAATAAATAAATAAATAATCAACTCCTACCCACCATCCCTCAGGGGATGCCAGAGATCCAGGTGGGGAAGTGCAGCCCTGTCCCAGGGTCACACAACGTCTGGGCGCTCTCCCTGGCATCAAAAGCTAGGGAGTCCCCATATGTGAAGACTCGTTCCTGGAGATAGCACAGTTACTTACCTGTAACAGGTGATCTCTGGGAACAGCAGGGAATAAGTCTTCACAACCCACCCACCCCCCTCCCCTAGGAGTTGTCTCTCTCTCTCTCCTTTCCCTCTTTGTCTCAGCTATAAAACTCAACTGAGGAGAGACAGGTGGGAAGGCAGCACGCAGGTGCTGTGGGATGCTCCCAAAAGCTTTCTGATTGAATGCTGGGGAGCGTTCCTGCGCAGGCTCCGTCGGTACCGATGTACCCATATGTGAAGACTTATTCCTGCTGTTCCCAGAGATCACCTGTTACAGGTAAGTAACTGTGCTTTATCAATCATCAAACATACTCATTCAAGTTACCCAATACTTTAAAAAGACCATACAGATAACACTACAGCAACCTTCAGATCAATGCTTAAGGACAAAAGACAAGCCTCTATCCGTCTCATCTGTACTGAACACAATTCTATCACAAACCAGCTTCTTCAAACACAAAAAATCCACAATGAACAAATGATTTAAAATACTTAGCTGGATCTTGTGATATAAGATGCAGCAGCTATCGTGTTTGAGGCTAAGTATTTTAAATCATTTGTTCATTGTGGACTTTTTGTGTTTGAAGAAGCTGGTTTGTGATAGAATTGTATTCAATACAGAAGACACCGATGAATGAAAAGAGTAAATTTAGACTTACCTGCTAATTGTTGTTCCTTAAGGAACTCTAGTCCAGTCCCGGAAACGTAGAGTTGTCAACCTCCACCAGCAGCTTTGGAGACTGAATGATGTCATCGTCTTGATGTCACTGGTACAAATAGGCTAGATCCGCCCCCTTTCACCAGTACCTATTGACAAAGCAGACTCAGCAGAGCAACAAATAAGTAGCTATCTCAAAAAACTATAATGAACAGCATATACAGATAGAAAAAAACTGTAAGGAACAAGACAGGGCCGCCCTGAAAGAACGGGCCATGGCCCCAAAGGACCGGGAACTGAAGCACCAGAGCCCCGGCGCTCCCCTGCCGCATGCTGCAAACACCACAGAGACCCCCGCTGAAAGCGCTTCTCATCCCTGCGCCTCCCCGAGAGCCCGGACACTAAGAAAATAGATTCTGGTATTTTTTTTTTTTACTTTTACAGGTTCAGCAGCTGTCCAATCTCACATCTCGTGTGGCTAAAAAACTTCAGGCTGTTCCACACCCACAGAACGGGAGGGATCTGGGACTGGACTAGAGTTCCTTAAGGAACAACAATTAGCAGGTAAGTCTAATTTACTCTTCCTTTGCGTCCCTCTAGTCCAGTCCCGGAAACGTAGAGGATGTAACAGAGCAGTACATATCAACGGGAGGGCCCTGAAACTCCAGCCTGAAGGACGGCTGACCCAAAACGACCATCCCCGCGCGCCTGCACATCCAAACGATAATGCCGAGCAAAAGAATGCAACGAGGACCAGGTCGCCGCCCTACAAATATCCGCCGCCGGAACGAGGCTGACTTCCGCCCACGACGCCGCCTGAGCTCTCGTAGAATGCGCCCGCAAACCGACCGGCACCTCTTTGCCACTCAAAATGTAGGTGGAACCAATCGCCTCCTTCAGCCATCTAGAAATGGAAGACTTCGCCGCCGCCTCGCCCTTCCGTGGACCCCCGAAGGCGACAAAAAGCCTGTCCGACTTCTGGAATGACGCCGTACGACGGAGATACTTCTTGAGCACCCTCCGCACATCCAACCGGTGCAAGCGTCCACCCGCCTGAGCTCTCTGCTCTGCGGAAAACACCGGCAGCGACACCACTTGATTAACATGGAAAGCAGACACCGTCTGTAACACCACCTTGTCCGTAGAAAAAGTCAAAAAAGGTTCCTGGCAAGACAGCGCCTGTAGCTCCGAAATCCTCCTGGCGGAACAAATCGCCACTAGGAAAACAGTCTTGAGCGTCAAATCCTTAAGCGACGCTCTACCCAAGGGCTCAAACGGTTGCCCGATCAGGACGTCCAAGACCACATTGAGATCCCACGGAGGAATAACCGAACGCCTCGGCGGTCGCAAGAGCAAAACCGCTCGCAAGAAATGTCGAATGTTGACATGCGCCGCTATCACCTGACCCTGAATCTTGCCGCGAAAACAGGAGAGCCCCGCCAATTGTACTCGTAAGGAACTGGCCGAGAGTCCCTTCTCCATTCCCGCTTGCAAAAAGGAGAGGACGTTGGACACGGAAGCTCGCAAGGGGTTGATAGACCTATCGGAACACCAGGCCTCAAAAACACGCCAAACGCGTATATATGCCAGAGAAGTTGACCTCCGGCGCGATCGCAGCAGAGTGGCTACCACCGACGCCGAGTATCCCCGGGCCGTTAACCGCGCCTGCTCAAGAGCCAAGCCGTAAGCGAGAATCGACCCACCTGAGGCATCTGCAAGGGCCCTTGAAGCAACAGGTCCTCCAGAAGCGGAAGCCACCACGGGACGTCGGCCACCAGTCGAATCAAATCCGCATACCACGGCCTCCTCGGCCAATCCGGCGCCACCAGCACCACCTGACCCTTGTGCCGCTCGATGCGTTGTATCACCTTGCTGATGAGCGCCCAGGGAGGGAACACATACAGAAGACCCTCCGCGGGCCACGGTTGCGCCAGAGCATCCAGGCCCTCTGCCATCCGCTCTTTCCGTCGGCTGAAGAAACGCTCTACCTTCGCCGACCGGAAGGTCGCCATGAGATCCATCACTGGAATCCCCCACCGGCGCACAATCATCGCGAAGACGTCCGGGTGCAGTGCCCACTCCCCCGGATCCACTCGGCAGCGGCTCAGATAATCCGCTTCGCCATTGTCGGCTCCTGCGACGTGCTGAGCTGACAGGGCCTGCAAGTTCTGTTCCACCCAGGTCAGCAGGACACTCGCCTCCTCCTCCAGAGACGCACTGCCTGTACCGCCTTGCCGATTTATATACGCCACCGTGGTCGCATTGTCCGACAGCACGCGCACCACTGCATGCCCCAGCACTTGCCGAAACGCTAGCAGGGCCTGAAACACCGCTCGCATTTCCAACCGGTTGATGGACCATAGCCGCTCCTCCGGCGACCAAGTCCCCTGCGCAAACGAGCCCTCGAGATGAGCCCCCCATCCTGCTAGACTCGCATCGGTCATGAGCAACCGCCAGCACGGAGGCTCCAGAGGCACGCCCTGCGTCAGGCTGTCGGGAAGCAGCCACCATTGCAGGCTGTCCTTCACCACCATTGGGCAGGCACTGGGACAACGCATCCCTCTGATGAGACCACTGCCGGAGAAGAGCACTCTGCAACGGCCGCATGTGAGCCCTGGCCCACAACACCAAGTCTATCGTAGCCGCCATGGTGCCCAGCAATTGCAGATACTGCCATGCCGTCGGCGCCCGAAGCCCCAGAAACCGACGCACCAGATCTCTCAAGGCCCGCGCCCTTGCGCTGGGAAGAAAGACCCGGCCTGGCCGAGTCTCGAAGCGCACCCCCAAGTACTCCAGAGTCTGAGAGGGAGTCAGCCGACTCTTTGCCCCGTTGACTACCCAACCGAGGCTTTCCAAGAATTCCACCACCCGGGCGGTGGCTACCATGCTTTCCTCCCTCGACTTTGCCCGGATCAACCAATCGTCCAGGTAAGAGTGAACCAGTATCCCCTCTCTGCGAAGAGCAGCTGCCACAACCTTTGTGAACGTCCGGGGAGCAGTTGCCAGACCGAAAGGCAGCGCCCGGAACTGAAAGTGTCCCATCGGTACCGCAAAATGCAGGAAGCGCTGATGCTCCCTCCGCACGGGGATATGAAGATAAGCCTCCGTCAGATCTAAGGACGTCAGAAATTCCCCCGCGCGAACTGCCGCAATGACGGACCGCAAGGTTTCCATGCGGAAGTGGGACACTCGAAGGCAACGATTTACCCTCTTGAGATCGAGAATCGGATGAAACGTACCCTCTTTCTTGGGAACCACGAAATAAATGGAGTATCGACCGGCGCCGAACTGGTCGACCGGGACGGGCACTATCGCCTGGAGCCGCTGGAGCCGCCTTAAGGTGTCGCCAACTGCTCGCAGCTTCCGAGGAGCCCTGCAGGGGGAAAGAACAAAGGAATCGCCTACGGGGCGCTGAAACTCTAGGGCATATCCTTCCCGAATAACCTTTAAGACCCACCGGTCTGAGGTAATCTGGACCCAGGCAGGGTAAAACTCCCGTAACCTGCCTCCCACGGGCACCTCGCCCACCTGGGCCCGCCTCATCTCATTGGGACTTCTTGGCACCGGAGGACTGGAAGGTACCAAAGCCCCTGCCTGCTCCGCGAAACCCTCGAAAGGACGGACCACGCGACGGAAACCTGCTCCGCTGCGATTGCTGAAAACGAGGAGTGCGAAACCTACGAAAATCTCTCGAGAGGCCTCTAGACCCAGAAGCCCCTCGAGTCTGCTTCGGCCTATCCTCCGGGAGCCGTCCCCCTTTGGATTCTCCGAGGTCCTTAACCAACTTTTCCAGATCTTCTCCAAAGAGAAGCTTACCCTGGAATGGAAGTTTACTGAACCGGGACTTGGAAGAACTATCTGCCGACCAGTTACAGAGCCACAAATAACGGCGAGCCGCTACTACCGAAGCCATACATTTCACCAGACCACGAATAAGATCATAGTGAACATCGGACAGGTAAGCTGTGCCGGACTCCAGACGAGACACATCCGCCAATTGGTCCTCTGAGAGGGAGCTCTGGAGACATTGAGACCAGCGCAAACAGCCTCTCGCCACCCACGCCCCTGCTATGGAGGCCTGCAGGGAAAGGGCACTTATATCAAATACCTGTTTCAGCAAAGTATCCAACTTCCTATCCTGCCCATCCTTCAAGGCTGCCGCCCCCTCCACCGGAATGGTAGTCTTTTTTGTGACCGCCGCCACTGCGGCATCCACCTTTGGAGAACGAAAAATCAGCTTATCCTGCTCAGAGAGCGGGTATAACCTGTCCAATGCCCTGGTTCCTCGCAACGCTGACTCCGGAGAGTCCCATTCCTCCTGAATCATATCCCGAAAGACTCTGTGTATAGGGAACACTCGCTGCGATGTGCGCACGGCCTGCAGCAGCGGATCCTCCAACGTCTCCTCGGAGGACGTGGCCCCCGCGGGCATATTCAACACCTTTAGCATCTCAGAAATCAGAGCAGGCAGTTCTTCCTGCCGAAACACGCGGACCACCCTGCTCTGCTGCTCCTCCTCCAACAATTCCCCGTCTTCCAAGTCCTCATCCGAGACATCTTCCTCCAGATCCGGCATTCCTAGGTCCTCTTCCAAAGGAGCTGGCGACGCCTGATCCAAATCGTCCTGTCGCCTTTTAGGCAGCGCCACGTCCCCTTTGAGGAGATTGGACGACCGCCTCCTCTTTCCCCTCGGAGGACTGGGGGACTGAACCACCCGGTCCGGCTGCAGCAAGGCAAACACCTTCTGCATCAAGGAGAAAAATTCGGAAGGGAACCTGGGCAACCCAGCCCCCTGAGACCCTTCCGGCAACAAAGGAACGCTGCCAGCGGAGGACGGGCCCGCAACCAGCTCTGAAGCAGTCAAGGAAGGGGGTCTGGACCCCCCACCCTCCAGAGAAGCCTCTCCCTGACCTTGAGAGCCTTCCCCCAGGGACTTTTCCATGCCCATGGTCTCTAAAGAACACGCCTTACACACCCCCGTGTCCAAAAGCTCTCCGCGCCTCATCCCACACATGAGGCAGCGGGGCTTGGCAGGCATGATCTATGAACAGCGCTGTAGTGGTGCAGATGAAGCCTTGTATAGCCCAAGGAGCAGCTCTATTTAAACGCGCTTTTTTTTTGCGTAGATCCACTAAGCCAGCTCTAACTAGCTGCCCCCTGACAACCGTTTGCCAAAATGAAGCTTCTAACCCTGAAAAAACAAACTTAGTAGCCCGAAGAAAAACGGCATCCAAAATGGCCACCGCAACATTCACGGTGCCAAAAATCACGCCGTGGAGCTGTCAAAGCCCTGCTCCGAGCTAGCGATCACTCCCCCAAGGGACCCTAAGGTCTGAATTACTCACTGGAATCCCCAAGCACCGGGAGGAGAGTGAGGAAGGGCAGCGCTGAACCCCTCAGAAGCACAGCCTTGAAATCGGCATCAGCTCCTGGAGAGACTGCAGTTCACCGTGGCTCTAAGTCCTGCCTGCTGCTAGCAGTCTCAACCATCCTCAACCTGCTCCTCACCCTTCCAAGTGGGTTCAGGAGCAGGGAGCAAAGGGCAGGCACACTCTTGTGCACTTGCAATGCTCGTTTAAATGCTGGGGCACTAAGGCAGAGGAAGAGGGGGGGGGGGGGAGGAGAGGAGAGAGCAGGAACAGAGAAGAGAGAAACAGCCCCAGCAGCACAGAATCTCTGTCAGCAGCAGCAGGCACCTAAAAAAAAAAACCAAGGGAAAAATAAAATTCTAAGTTCAATCAAAGAATTAAAGCTCTGCTTATTTGTTCCTCTGAGCCCAGCCCAGGGCTCAGAACCTCCAAGCTGCTTGGAGACTGAAAGTACTGGTGAAAGGGGGCGGATCTAGCCTATTTGTACCAGTGACATCAAGACGATGACATCATTCAGTCTCCAAAGCTGCTGGTGGAGGTTGACAACTCTACGTTTCCGGGACTGGACTAGAGCGACGCAAAGGAATGGTGGTTTGTCCTTTGTTGTAGTTCTTGAGCAAAGATCTGAAGGTTTCTCTGAGTTTTTGCCAGTTGTGCGGTCTTTTTAAAGTATCGGATAACTGGTGAATTTGACATCAATACTATCAGCAGTCAAGCTCTGTTTCTGAGTTTTTCGCTTTAGGGTTCATCCTAGGGGAACATAGCACCAACAATAAAGGTAGAGAGACAAAGGCAGATTATTTCCCAACCTGAAGTATCTGTTCTGGCTACCCAAATTCTTATCCATGGCATCCAGAGACCCCATTCCTCGATACTTCTTCAGACGGATTCCATCAGAGAAAAAATACTCCCCGGGGGCCTCAGTGGTAGCAGCTAATAAGGATCCCATCATAACTAGACACAAGCACAATACAAAGTCTCAGGTGAAAGATACTGCAACAGAGTAAATCACCTTGTAAAGTTCCCAATTATTCTTCTGCATCTGGACTCCTTTGAAGCTTTCAGAACTGATGCAAAACATGGCCAACAGACTTGCGAGTGGTTTTAAGAGATTCAATCATGCTGCTTCTATTTTGTACAGGCTTCAAGGATTGCCTGATGTGTTTGACAATGAAGCAAATACAGTATCTACTGGACTTGCTTGGTCCATACCATCCTACTAGAACTTTGCACTCATCAACAGAATCTGACTGTTCTATTAGGGGTAATTTTATAAAAGGGGTGGGAGGGGGGCATGTGTGCTTTTAGGTGACAAGTCCCTTCACGTGACTCTAGCCCTCTGGATCACGAGTCAAGCTGCTTGGAGACTGAGTTTACTGGGGACTGGAAAGTGGAGCCAACTGCTTTAGTATACTGATGTCATCAAAAGATGACATGCTCAGTCTCCAGGCTGCTAAAGGTGGTCGACTACCCAGAGGTGTGGGACTGGAATGGAGGGACAATAAGAAACTGTGAATTTTTTTTAGTCACTGACACACATATCTGACCACATATGCATGGTCTGTGCTGGTGGGCATGTGTATGAGCGGAGTATAGGGCAGAGAGTAACAAGTAGGCACAAAGATTATAAAACTATATAATTTGCATACATTATGCAAACATCTAGCCGTGACATTTACAGCAAGTCTAGGGCTGGTGTAAACATCCCAGCCTCAACTTCAAGCATGTTCTGTTGCTTAGGCTACCAATTTTGAAGATGTTTACTTTCCTTTAGAAGATGGCGCTTAAGCATGCGCCTCCTTATAAAACTCCCCTCCTATTTAGTACTTGTTTGGAAGGGACACGATGAGCCTCCTTTCCTTCTCTAGAACTCCTTACCACTAGATCTTCACATAAAATCTTCCTACTTGTGCTGTCTTGGGATGGGACTAAAGTCCTGGTTGCTTTCTCAAGCATTTGGAGAAACTTTACTCTTGAAGCTATTGTACTGTATCTATTCTCTTATGATGACTGTGTTTTATTTTTGTTTAATGTTAATTTGGTAGAATTTGCTCTCAGCTTTGTTTTACTTGTATTTAATATTTTTCTTATGAATTATGTTGATATTGTAAGCTGTGTTGTATGTCAAGAAATAAACTTAGATTGAAACATTCTATTGTTTCCACATATTCTACCACATCAGCAAGCAGGGCAGCGGTGGACATTGTCACAGAGCTTCTCATCACCGCTCAGGCGGCCACTCCCTAGCTTCTCCCTCAGCCAGTCAAGCTGTCTTCACCTAGAGCGCTACCAAGCTCAGCACTCCAGGTGCATTAATAAGGGCAGCCAGCGTTTAGTTTATCAACTGATTATATTTCTTCAGTGTAGGATAAAATCTAGCTATGCATGCTAAACCTCTCCATTGAATTTATAAAAGAATTTGAGCTTTTTGGGTGCTTATATCATCTGACTGCTATCATATTATTTAGTGATTACATTTAGATCACGTATAGCTATATTTTTGAAGTAAGCCTTCGACTAGGAAACTAATATATTTGGAAAATGTTTAATGATTTTATTTTCTGTGAGCTAATAAGTCTTTAGATTCAGATGGTAAAACTTCCGAGTTGGATTCTGAATGGACAGTCTAGGAGTTTTTATCCTTATGAAAAATCAGAGCCACCCATGTCCTTGACATGTCGATCAAGCGCCTCTCAATCCAATCTCCCAAACCTACACAGTCAGTTGGGCTTTTAGGATACTAACAATGAATATGCATGAGTGATCTACCTGCACTGCCTCCAATGTTTGGAAGTCTCAAGCATATTCTTAAAACCCAACCAAAGACTGGCTTGAGAATCTCAGTAACCGTGCTCCTCACCTGTTGAAGCCCCAAGGGCAAGAGCCTTAGCGATGTGCCCCACAGATTGAATCCCACCATCTGCTATCACAGGGACACCAAACCTCCTGGCGTACTCAGAGACTTTGTACACTGCAGTGGCCTGGGGTCTGCCGCATGCCAGCACTAAATGCACAGGAAGAGAAACACGTCAATACCAGGACCAAGTCACAGATGTAGGAAGTAGCGAATTCAAGTCGTTAGATCGGACTGCAAATGCCCTCTTCATTCAGAGAGAAAGCCCAACGTATGCATTTGCTGGAATTAAATGTGAACAGAAAAACACTTTCCAGTTCTTAAACAAGTCTAGATGTTTTGTTGGTGTGCAAAAATGTCATTCAACGAGCTACATTCATTATATTTTCAACAGCCAACAAGAAAATAATTCATTGGGTCAGATTTTACAGAGTGCCTGCACATCTGACAGCTAAAAATGCATGCAGCACATTGATTATTGCCTCTTGAGAGACTTTGTTCTAAGAGCCCAGGGAGGTAGCTGGTCCACAAATATTTGGTATTCAAGAGGCTGCAAGCACATTTTCGAAGAGAAACTTCCCTCAGTTTCTCTTTGAAAACCAGGGGCTGACCAGTGTCACGAGTACTTCAGTACAATAGGCCCATGCTTGAAATCATTACACATGATTTCAGACTGAAACCCCCTTTTATGGAACAGGTACAGGTACCCAGGTCATCTGGCTGCAAGTATTTTTACCTGCAGAATGTGAGGGCAATGTTCAGGCCCAGATTTTATATGGGCAAGCTTTTTCTTTTAAAAATCACACAATTCTTAACTTTTTTTCCTTCATGTTCCACCCTCCATTAAGTAGAAACTTCATACTCCCATCAATAAAGCAATGCGCAGTGATTGTGGGAACATGCAAGATTAGTAATAGGAAATGCAGAAAGTGCGCTTAATGCAGGGCGACTACATTTTGGAGTCCTTCTCAAGGCTGCCCAGATGGAGGCAAGACTAACCTTGCTAAGCCAATGTAAACCTCCAAGACTGGGAGACTGTACAGCTGACTTCTATTATCCCTCTACTTCTGTTAAGTGCCACACCAGACAGACTGGGATTAATGAATCATCATGATGCTCAGTTTATTAATTTTGGATTTTAAACTGTTTAGGCTGGACAAGGAGAATGACACAGAGGGCAGTCATGTCATTGCAAGTCAAAGAGATGGTCTCGCTTCAGAAACAGTTTTGACATATTTGGGACCACTCAGAGGTCATACATTACCCACTCTCTCCCCCAGCAGTGAATCACATTCTAAATAAATTATGCAAAGTATTAACATTGCCTAACTACATTAGACTGTCACTACAAGCTGGTAAGGGGATCATCTGGATGGAGACCGGCTCTTTATAATCAAAATCCCGGCATCAGGTAAGCCTGGGAATTTGCTCATCAGTATATCACGTTGGGTATCCTCCCAATTCCTGGTGCCAAACAGTAAATTGCTGGTGCACATGCCCAAAAGCAGGGTTCAAAATAAAATCATGTGTATAAGAAATTTGGAATGGAAATGTCAGACAGAGGACATGTTCAGCACATCTGTTTACCTGTTGAGGCAGAGACTTTTGCTTTGGAAAATAAGTACGTACGAATATTCTATTTAACAAAAATAAATACTATTCAACACATTTTAGGTTACAACTAAGTAACTTTTTAAAATCAGTTCGACTGTTTCACTGTAGGAGAGGGAGTTCACCCTCAGCAACTGATTTCCTGAGCTTTTAACTCAAATCTGCACAATTCAGAATCCTGCTTTTGAAATTAAAAAAAAAATCCTCCTTTTTACAGCTTTTTAAAATTGATGTCAACCAGTATCCAAAAGCCACAAAACCCCAAGTACAATCCTACAACTATGTAATTACCAAATCAAGCACAAGGAAAATGAGCCAATGAGGATGCAGCTCCCAGGCACAGAATGGCAGTGGGAACAGGGCCGGTGACTTACTATAAGTGCCCGTGACTGCAGAAGGGCATTTGGGGCTGTGGGACTTTAGGTCTGGCGGGATCTGTGGAATAGCTAAATAATAAAAAACAAACAAAAATGTCAAAGTAAAAAACAGAAGATACAAGAGGGGGCAGTGTAGACCTAGACCTAACAAGGTTTTATTATGAAGTACAGAACTATGACCTTAAAATATCTCTTGATCTTAAGTTACCTGGAAAGGTCCCAGTGTGTATCAGTGATCCTTCTCTTGAATACATGAGAAAAGTGAAATTAGGCCTTACAGACATTTTCTTTTCTTGAGTCCCTCCAGTCCAGTCACGTGGGTTTACGCCTTCCTACCAGCAGATGGAGATAGAGAACCGCTGGTTTGATTAAGTTATGGTAAAAGAGACCTGTGCAGTCCCTCTTCTCACCAATATTTCTGTAACAAAGCAGACTCCAGAATAAGCAACTATTGGATATTCATTTCATTCCATACACAACTAAGTATACTTACTGAATAACCACTGCTTCTCAGAAAGGAGTATGGAATAGTGGATATAAATTACCACCCTCTAGTCCTTAATGCCAAATTACAGTAACAAGAAGTCAGCAGCACAGAATGAATAAGCTGGACCATCAAAATCATGGCCCAACTCTATAGCCTCCAAATCTGAGCACAAGCCAAATGTATGTAGGGCAGGTCCTGGACTAGACTGGGGGGACTCAAGGAAAGAAAATTAGCTGGTAAAGATGAAATTGACTTTCCTTGAGGACCTCCAGTCCAGTCACTTGTGGGTAGTCAATTCTCACCAGCACTTGGAGACTGAGCATTTCTCCAGGACCAAGCAGGAAGTCAGTCCTCACATATGGGTGACGTCGGCGCCGACGGAGCCCTCGCGGAGCAATTTCCCCAGCTTTCAAAGAAAGCCTTTGGGAATTGCAGTGCGCATGTGCGGTCCCCTTCCCGCCCAAGGGTGCCATCTTGCTCAGTCTTCTTTTTTCCGCGGAGCCCTACAGACGCTGTTTGTGTTCACCGCTGAAAAAGTTGATTTTCTCTCTTATTATTTCTTCTTTTTCGGTTCGACGCCGGATCCTTTTTCCCGCCCGGACCTGCTACGCCGGTATCGGGTCCGTTCCTTTATTTTTCGGGTTTTTTTTGTCCTTCGTGACAAGCGTTCGTGCCATTTTTTTCCTTTTCACTGGCAGCCCTGCCTTTGACCTCGCAGGGGCCCTTTTTCCCCTCAATGGCTGCCAGCGGGTTTAAGAAGTGTGATCGCTGTAAGAAACTCATGTCTCTTACCGACACACACGACTGCTGCCTCCGCTGCCTCGGACCCGATCATGACCCGATGATCTGTGGTCCGTGTGGCAAAATGTCCTCAAAAGCGTTGAGGAGTCGGCAGCATCAGCGAGAACGAATCTTCTCTGACTCCGCGTCCGGCCGGGCCCAGACCTCGTCAGAGGCTTCGACGTCCCGGGACTCCGGTCCTGAGCATCATGGGAGTTCCTCTGAGCGGGGGTCTCCTACCCGGGAACATCATAGGAAGAAAAAACCCGCGAGGGCGGCGTCGGCGGACGCTCCTGGTTCCTCAAGGGCCAGGTCGCATAGCCCCGACAGCCGTCCCGGGTCCTCGGAGTCGGAGAGGCCTTCGAAACATCCTCGTCTCGAGATGGAGTCGCCTGGACACGTGAGTACTGTGGTCCTCGTGGACTCGCCTCCGAAGGAGCTGACGTCGGGCCCGACGCCGTCGGGGCCCGAGTCAGGGGCTGCTGGGTCTCCTGAGCTTGGACTCAGGTTGACGGCCTTGGAGAGCAGTTTAGCTGCCTTCATGGACCAGCAGCGGGCACTGATCGCTGGCCTTGCCAATGCATCTGCCCCGGCCACCGGGACGTCGACGTCCAAGTCGACCCCGGAGACCGAGCCGATCCTCGAGTCCATCCGAGCTCGAGTCGATCCTCGGTCACGGTCTCCCTCGGCCTCCTGTTCGGGACCGAGGTCGTCGACGCCGACTCCTTCGGCGTCGGAGCAGAGGGCATCGGTGCCCGCCCGACCGGAGCCACTCGAATCCTCCTCCACGGAGTCCGACTGGGAATCGGAGGACGAAGAGTCCCCTGGTAGTTTTCGGACTCGGTGTGTCCCATCGGACTCGCCCGAGTCCGAACCTCGGAGACGGTCCCCCCCGGAGGACACCCGGTTCTCGGATTTCGTGCGGGATATGGCCAAGGCCTTGGCATTCCCCGCGGATCCCGAGGAGGAGCCTCGAGCCGAGGAGCTCGATGCCCTCCAGTATGATTCTCCCCCGAAGGAGGCCTTTACTGTACCGGTTCCTCCAATGCTAGAACGACTTATCTTCCGCATGTGGGAGAACCCGGCGTCGGCGCCGGTGTTAAGCAAGCGGGTCGATTCCATTTATCGAGTCCGCAAGAGCCCCGGCTTCCAAAAGGCACAACTACCGCACCATTCCATGGTGGTGGAATCGGCCATGCATAGACTCAAGAGTCAAAAAATGCACTCTTCGGTGCCTCCCGGCAGGGAGGCCCAGAGCCTGGATGCCCTCGGTAGAAAGTGTTTCCAGGGCTGTATGCTTGCTTGTCGAGTCCAGACCTACCAGCAGCTCTATATGGGTATGTATCTCCGAGATCTGGCAAAGGAAATTGCCGGGTTCTCGGCTGGTCTCTCCGAGGAACCTTTGCAGAGGTTCCAAGCCTTGTCCACTGGGATTCGAGAGTGCTCGAAGTTTATCTCTCGGGCAGCCTACGATGGCTTTGAAGCATCGGCTCGAGTAGCCGGAGCCGGCATCGGTGCCCGCCGACAGGCTTGGCTTCAGTCATCCGACCTCGAGCCATGGGTCCAGGACAAGTTGGTCGATGTCCCCTGCAGAGGTGAAAACCTCTTTGGCAAACCCATGGCTGAAAAGGCTGCACAAATCGAGACCGAGACTCTGACCAGAACTAGGCTGTCCAGAAAAACCTCTGCCCCTTCTCAGAAGAAGAAGGGCTCGGGGAAAAAGCCCTTTTACCCGAGGAAGGTGGCTGCCTATAAATACTACCCTCAGTATCAGGCCTCAGCAGCTCTCCAAAAGGGTCAGCAGGCCAAGGGACGGGGTAATGGGTCCCGTAGGCAGCAGGCCCCCAAGCCCACTACACCGGCCCCTGCTCAGCAGGGTGGGGGTTTTTGACTCCATCAGCATAGCCTTTTCCCCTCAGCTGGTTTCTCTCAGCACAGGAGGCCGGCTGGTCCACTTTGCCCACAGGTGGTCAGCCATCACATCAGATACCTGGGTACTTCATATAGTTCAGAAAGGCTATCTTCTACACTTTCACCAGGTACCTCCCTCCTATTTTCCAGGGGAGCCTCCAAGACTCCCTCTCCACAGGGACTTACTCCTTCAGGAGTTGGCAAGTCTTCTTCAGGAACAGGCTGTGGAACCGGTGCCCCACCACCTGAGAGGTCACGGCTTTTATTCCAGGTACTTTCTGATACCAAAAAGAACAGGAGGCCTCAGACCCATCCTGGACTTGCGAAACCTCAACAAGTTCCTGGCAAGGGAAAAGTTCAAGATGCTTTCCCTTGGAATCCTGCTGCCCTACCTCCAGCGGGGAGACTGGCTATGCTCCTTAGATCTAAAGGATGCCTATACTCACATCCTTATTCATCCAGACCACAGACAATATCTCAGATTTGTTGTGGGAGGAAATCATTACCAGTTCAGGGTCCTGCCCTTTGGCCTATCCTCCGCCCCACGGGTTTTCACCAAATGCCTGGCAGTGGTGGCGGCCTATCTCAGACTTCAAGGCCTTTTTGTGTTTCCATACCTGGACGACTGGCTCATCCGGGCCCAGTCTTCCCAAGAGGCCACTCAAGACACTCAACGCACTGTGTCTCTGCTCCAGCACTTGGGCTTTGTCATAAACTTCGCAAAGTCCACTTTGCTCCCCTCTCAAGATCTCGAATTCATCGGCGCAAGGTTAAGCACTCTTCAGGCGCGGGCCTTCCTGCCTCTGGAAGGGCCCACAGGCTCATGAATCTCGCCAGCCACTTTCGCAGCAATTCCCTGGTCTCTGCCAGGCAATTTCTGAGACTGCTCGGCCATATGGCTTCCACGGTCCATGTGACCCCCAATGCCTGCCTGAACATGCGACCTGCCCAGTGGTGCCTTCGCACTCAATGGCATCAGGCCACGGGGTGCCTGACGGACTCAGTACAAGTCTCGGACCTGCTGGTCTCTTTTCTACGGTGGTGGCTTCATCTGCCAAACCTAGTGCTGGGAGTAGATTTTCAATCTCCTCCTTCTCAGGTACTAACAACCGATGCTTCTCTCGTGGGATGGGGAGCACATTGCCAAGGGACATGTACTCAAGGCCTCTGGACTCCTTGGGAGTCTGCGCAGCAGATAAACTTCCTGGAGCTCAGAGCCATCCGCCTAGCTCTGAGAGCCTTCTCCCACCTCACTTCTCACCAGTCTGTACTGGTCCAGACGGACAATCAAGTAGCAATGTTCTACATGAACAAACAAGGAGGCACAGGCTCCTTCCTTCTCTGTCAGGAGGCACGACGGCTGTGCTCTTGGGCAGTCAGCCACGGCATACTCCTCAAAGCGGTCTATCTCCCAGGTCAAGAAAATTACCTGGCAGACAAACTAAGCAGGATCCTCCAACCACACGAGTGGAGATTGGATCCATTAGTGGTTCAGCAGATCTTCCTCAAGTGGGGACTCCCCACCTTGGATCTGTTTGCCAGTCCTCTGAACTGGCAACTACCCAGATTCTGCTCTCGACAACCGCATCCTCTCAGAGTAGCACCGGATGCTTTTCTGATTCCATGGTCCACAGGCCTCTTGTATGCCTTTCCTCCCATGCCACTGGTGTCTCGAACGCTCTTCAAAGTTCTCAGAGACAAAGCCTCAATGATCCTAGTGGCCGAGACAACCTTGGTTCCCACTTCTAATGCAGCTGGCAGTGGACACTCCTCTTCCTCTGGGGTTTCAACCCGATCTCCTGACACAAGACCACGGGTCTCTCCTACACCCCAACCTCCGGTCCCTTCATCTGATGGCCTGGCTGCTGAAAGAGTAGTCCTTGCTCCCCTCCTACTGCCTCGGGAGGTGGAAGAGGTCGTCTTGGCCTCCAGGCGGCCCTCCACCCGGAAGTCCTACGCTCTTAAGTGGTGTCGCTTCTCCGTGTGGTGTGCTCAGCAGTCTGAGAATCCCTTCTCCTGCTTGGTGGCGGTGGTCTTGCAATATTTGCTTTACCTCTCCAATCTGGGCCTTAAGTCCAACTCTGTCAGAGTCCACCTCCGTGCTCTCTCTGCACATCACGCACCGGTAGATGGCAGGCCTCTGTCCAACAACCCTTTGGTGGCTCGTTTTCTCAGAGGCCTCCTTCTGCTTAAGCCTCCTTTGCGTCCACCAGCCCCTGAATGGGATCTGAATGTGATCTTGCAGCGGATTACCTGTCCGCCCTTTGAACCTATGGCTACCTGCCCTCTTCGTTTTCTTTCTTTCTTGGAAAACCTTGTTCTTGGTAGCCCTTACCTCTGCTAGGCGTGTTAGTGAACTGCAGGCCCTAGTGTCTGATCCTCCTTACACTAGGTTCTACAGGAACAGGGTCGTCTTACGGACTCACCCTAAGTTTCTTCCAAAAGTGGTTTCTCCTTTTCATCTCAACCAGGAGGTGGTTCTTCCGACCTTCTTTCCCAGGCCGCACTCCAGCCGGGCTGAAATGGTCCTGCATACCCTGGACTGTAGGAGGGCCTTGTCCTTCTACCTTGACCGTACGCGGGAGCATAGGAGGGCTGTTCAGTTCTTCGTTTCTTTTGACCCCAATAACTTGGGGCTACCTGTCTCCAAGCGTACCTTGTCCATCTGGGTAGCTGACTGTATCGCCTGGGCTTATGGGGCAGCCAGCCTCTCGTTGGAGGGTCGAGTCACGGCTCATCGTGTTAGGGCGAAGGCTGCGTCAGTGGCACACCTCCGCTCTGTTCCGTTGGCAGACATCTGCCGGGCCGCTACTTGGTCTTCAAGCCAGACTTTTGCGGCACATTACTGCCTGGAGAGGGAGTCCCGCAGGGACAGTGCTTTCGGTCAGGCAGTCCTCCATAATCTCTTTGAGGTTTAGGCAACTCCTACCCTCTGGCCCTGGTGTTGGGCTACCGGTCGGGGGCGTTTTCAGAGAAGATTCCTTCCTTCTATACTGCTGAGCTAGAGGGAGCTCATTTTTGTGCTTGAGGTCTCCGGTAGCCTTAAGCTTGGGAGTCCCACATGTGAGGACTGACTTCCTGCTTGGTTCTGGAGAAAGAGTAGTTACTCACCTGTAACAGGTGTTCTCCAGGAGCAGCAGGAATCAGTCCTCACAACCCTCCCTCCTCCCCTTGGAATTGCAGTCCTATCATTTCGTTTTTGCTAATTTTTTTTGCTGTCTTTTAGCTATGTCATCAGACTGAGCAAGATGGCACCCTTGGGCGGGAAGGGGACCGCGCATGCGCACTGCAATTCCCAAAGGCTTTCTTTGAAAGCTGGGGAAATTGCTCCGCGAGGGCTCCGTCGGCGCCGACGTCACCCATATGTGAGGACTGATTCCTGCTGCTCCTGGAGAACACCTGTTACAGGTGAGTAACTACTCTATCTTTGATGCCAGCACACATAGGCAGTTGGCATCACCTACCAGCCCCAGTAAATGCTGGCAAAACAAACTCAAAGGAGTAACAATTAAGAAGATGGGAAACCAAACATTCCAATTCCCCCCAAAACCGAGGGAGACTCACCCAACAAACACCAAAAAGCAGACGTTTCTAACTGCTACAAACAGGGCAATGGCTGCGTGAGAGGATGTTGTTGCACTGATCAACTTCTTAACAGGGCCCTCTGCAACAGCTGCATATGGGCCCGGGCCACCGGCACCAATTCTATGGCCACCACCATGGATCCTAAGAGCTGCAGGTAATGCCAGGCAGTTACAGTTCCACTGCATGGACACCCTATCACTTGTCGCTATAATGTGTGCATCCTCTCCACTGATAAAGACACCCTGCCCTTCCCATCTGAAACCGGGCTCCTAGGTACATGAGGTCCTGCGATGGCAACAACCGGCTCTTTGCAAAATTGACGACCCAACTGAGGCCTTGCAGGACCTCGACTACTCGCGCCATCGCTCATTCGCTCTCTTCCGCAGACTTTGCTCTGATAAGCCAATTGTCTAAGTAAGGGTGTACTAGAATACCTTCTTGCCAAAGAACCGCTGCCACTACCACTATTACCTTGGTGAAAGTCTGCAGCACCTTCACCAGGCCGAAAGGTAGTGCCTGAAATTGGAAGTGCCAATCAGTACTGCAAAGTGAAGAAACTGCTGATGCTCGGCTCAAATGGGAATATGCAAATAGACCCCTGTGAGATCCAACGATGTCAGGAGCTAACCCTATCTGATGGCCACTATGACTGACCTGAGTGTTTCCATATGGAACCGGAGCACTCGCAATCATCAATTAACCCGCTTGAGATCTAAGATGGGCCAAAAAGACCCTCCCTTTTTGGAGACAACAAAATAAAAAGGAGCATCGACTGTAGCCACACTGGCCTTGGGGCACTCTGACGATGGCTTCCATCTGCTGAAACAGACCGAGCATGTCCCAAACTACCTGGAACTTGCCAGTCGCTTTGCATGGAGACTGGACGAAGGCGTCCATGAGAGGATGTGCAAACTCCAGCTCATACCCTTCTCTGATGATTTCCAGGACCCACTAGTCAGAAGTGATCTGGGCCCAGGACTGTTAGAACTCCCGTAGCCGACTCCCTACTGGAACCACCCCTGGCCGGGCCGGGCCTCCCTTATTTCACTGTGTCTTCTTGGCCATACTCAAGGAGGAGGAGTTGAAGCTTTGTTCTGCTCCTCAAAAGCCACGAAAGGCCTGCCCCCGGGACAGGAAGCACTCCCTTTGATAAGGCGCAAACCGCACTGCCCTGAAGTGGCAGAAATCCCATAGTTGACCCCGTGACGGGAGCGAGGAATATCCAGGCTTCTACTTATCCTCAGGAAGCCTCCCACCCTTAGTCTCCCCGAGGTCCTTCACCAACCTCTCAAGCGCTTCTCCGAACAAAAGCTTCCCCTTAAAACGGAAGCTTGATCAGCCTTGACTTGGACGAAACGCCTGCCGACCAACTGTGCAACCATAGGTAGACCGGCATGTGGCCACCACTGAAGCCATACTCTTGGATAGGCCCCTAAAGAGATTATAGAAGGCAAGTATGTTGCCCCCTGATTCAAACTTTGTCACCTCCAGGGGCGTGCCTTGCGCCTCGTCCCTAGTGTCCAAGATTCCTTGCGCTTGTATGTGCTGGCCATGAACGCCCCGCAGACCGACGCTTGCAACGACAGGGCATTAATATCAAATGCCTGCTTCAGCAATGTTTTCCAACTTCCTGTCCTGAATATCTATCATGGCCGTACTGCCTTCCATTTGAATCGTGGTTTTCTGCTGCATCCACCTTAGGGGAGCACAGAATCTCTTTTTCAAGCTCAGGCAAGGAACAGAGTCGGGACATTGTCCATGTGCCCTTCAGAGCTGCCTCCGGCACCTCCCACTCATCCTGTATCATCTGCTTTATAACCCTTGCAATGGAAAAATCCCGCTTGAAAAAGCGGATCCTCCAACAGGTCTTCCTCCTGCGACCCCCTTGCCACCACGTCCAACGTCTTTAAGAACTGAGCTGGGACTCCTCCTGTGGGTGCTTACCTTCCTCCAGCTCACCCGGCTCTACCTCCAGGTCCACCGAGGAATCTCCCTCCATACGCCGCCTCCTTGCCGCGGGCTCGCCTTCCGTTGCCTGCGTCTCCGCAGTGCTCTCTTCTTCTGTCTTCCTGGCGTCGGCAAAGGCTCAGTTCCCTTTTGCTTCATGCGGAAGGCCTTATGCATGAGAAGCATAAATTCTGGAAAAAAGGGTCCCCCCCTTTTGGCCACTGTTCCCAGGTGACTCCTGTGAGGTGGATAGCCCTGGGGCCAAGAATTCCAGGCTCCCACATTCTAGGACCGTGGGGCCTTGGCCTGCATCCCCTCTGTGACAGTGAGGCCTGCTGTCGGTGGAGAACGGCCCCCTGCGGACTGCACTGTGTCCAAGAAGCTGCCTTCTGCTGACCTAGACTCTGCCTCACTGACGTGGCAAAACCCAGCAATCAAGACGGAGCCCCTTCTGGCTCCACATGCAAGGCACGTGGCCTTGGCCAGCATCATGCAGTAGGGAAGGCAAGAAAAAAGGGAGGCTCAGCCCCTTCCTGACAGGAGTAAAGTGCTATTCTTTCCCTGCCATCTGTCTCAACTTCAGTTCTATTTTCTTAAAACTCCTCTAGCTGCAATCTAAAATTGTTGACACCAGCAGGGGACCCCCAAAAAAATAACAAAATGCACAGTGCAGACCTTGCGTCTCAGCATCACCCAGGATCTCCTGACAAAATCCAGTAATTCCAAAGTGCCTGCTAGTCCTACAGGATTTCGCACTCTCGGGCCGACTGTCTTCCAACAAGAAACTGGCACCTTACTTCGATAGCTCCTCTGAATCACAACTACCTTGATAACCTCTTCAGAATGCAACCCCTGGGCCTCTGCCTTAAGATCAAACTGCCTCAACATGCACTGAGAGCTACTCACGGCGGCCCAGCCCAAGTATCCAATCCACACTGGCAAGAATGTACCAAGGTAGTTCCAAAAGAAATGAACACAAACTCAGCGCTCCACGCAATAGGCGGTTTTGATGCCTGTCTCCATGAAGCCAGAAGAGACCCTGGAAGCAAACATGCCCTTACTGGGACACCTGATGTACACACATGCTACAGGTGGAAGTAGTGGGTAGAAACTTGCAGGCTAAAAAACTTGCTGCCATGAACCTGTTCTACCCCTACAGCCAAGACAGCTCTGCTTCTTTCAAGGGACAGATGCGCCATAGCCTCAAAAGCATTGAGCCTGACCTCACACACCTCTGTCACACCCCTGGGGCACCAATAATACCTAAGGCAATGGAAGCCCTAAGTTTCCACCCCAGGGAACCAGAGAGCTGGCAAGAACCCCCCCCCCACCCCACCCCGCACCGCATCGTACAACCACCAGAACCACCAGCCAAGCCCTGAACACTTGCCACCAGCTGCCTTTTCTTTTTTTAATAAAGTCGGAGGCTAGCCTCAAACCATTGACGTTTGGGTTAGAAGGCAGATATCCTGCAGGAAGAGCCATTGGGGCACCATCTCCAAGTAGGGAGATCCTCCTCACACACAGCTGACAAACCCTGTCATATGCCTGTGGCATCCCTACCATAGTTTTTTTTTCCATTAAATGTTTATTAAAGTTTTCAATTCCACCAACCAATGCAATTTGCCTTTTATAATTAAATAACTTCTCCCCCTTCCAAAGCATTGAAACAAATGTGTAATCACACAAATATATCCCCATCCCCCCAGAACATTGACCACCACCCATAACCTTCCATAGTCTTTATCCATTCAGTGTATTTGCTCCACAATTTAATACAATTCACCAGCCTATAAATACTTCATTGCTGTAAGTTTGCTCATGAAATAAATATGCTCCATCCTCTTTTATACCTCCTTCATCCCTAGCGGTTCTACCTGCTTCCAGGCTTGGGCAACTGCCAGTCGAGCCATCACACATCCTGCTTTCAGTACTGCTTGTGCTGCCCGAGTATCATCATCAGAGCAAACATTCAGCGGTGCCATATCAGGAGCTGAAGACAGGCAAAGCCTCGTAATACTCCAGCATTTCAAATACCTCCCTCCAAAACTGCTGGATCTTGACACAATCCCACCAGATATGGAAGTGCCCCATTTGCCCACATTGTCGTCACCAACACTGGTCCGACCCTTGCCCATAAATATTCTTGAGTTTCGTGGGATTCAGATACCATCGATATAACATCTTATAATTCTGTTTCAAAAGATTAACATGCAAGAACTCCTTTATAAAGTCCAAGAAATACATTTTCCCATTGCTGCATATCCCAGTCCCACTCCCAGCCTCGTTGGCGACAATCCTTAATGTCTCCACCCTCTGCCATCAACTGATAAAACTTCGATATGGCCCCCTTCATCACCCTTGCATAAACAGTTCCTCTGCTGGGGAAGAGGCACTCAACCCCTGCCTTACATGCTTACGAACAAAATCCCCCACCTGGAGAGAGATAAGATGGAGTGGAGGCATAGCCTAGTGGTTAGAGCACTGGCTTGGTAACCAAGCAACCAGGGTTCAATTCCCACTAGCACTCCTTGTGGCCTTGGGCAAGTCACTTAACCCTCCATTGCCTCGGAAGAAAGGCCTGGCAATCTACTTCTGGTGACACTGCCAAGAAAACCCAGGAGCTTCTGGGTCGCCAGGAGTCAGGACTGACTCGAAGGCACACGTTGCATTGCATTTTTTGGAGATAAGATAACCTCCCATAGATAGCCCATAATCCTCTTGTAGATGCACAAAACTAATAATGTTTCAGGCTTCCAATGTCTGCCCCATCCATATAATCCCTTTAGCCATCTACTGCACAAAAGCCCCTTCCTGACCCCTCGGGGAAAACTCCTAATTATCCACAAAGGGAGTTAGCCAAGAGTATCCCTTAGCTCCCAACCAACAATTTCCTCCATTTCAGCCACAACTTCAAAGTAAGATGCACAAATGGGTTTTGGGCACTCCTTTGTTGTACCCGCTCCCACTTTCTACAGGAGGTCTCCCAAGTTGCCCTCCAACCAGGCCATATCCTCCACCACCACCCATCGCCGGTCACTCAGGGCCCACAACTCCAGAGTGTACCCTCAGTCCCTACCACATGTTACTGTTTAAACATACCAAGAATAATTTCAACAGAAGGCCTGTATGACTAACACTGTCAAATGAAGCCAGTGATACCATAGCTTAAGGACACAAATACCAGTGATAACAGTATAGGAGAGTCTTGCTCATCTCCAGTATGACCTTCCTGATCCTGGAGAATAAGGAGAGACCAAAGTTTGTACTTCAAGCCCTCAACATAAACAGGACCTTAGAAGTCCTATTTCTACAATGCACTAATGCTCTGCAGTTAAAGTAACTGATAAAATGAGAGTACAACTACTACCTCTTTACAACAACTGTAGGAGGTGTGGACAGCATCCTGTCATCTCAGCACTTTACTACACATTAAGGACATAGGGGATAACAAGATACCGTTAATGCTCCCTCACCAGAAGCAGCCAACTGCACCACCTTAATTTAATACAGGTTCTCTGCTACTTGTCCACCTTGTTCTGGTGATGTAAAACCTACAACGCATTAACTGCTAACGCCCAACATTGCTAGCACATGGTAGCTGCTAAGCTACTGAACTGCCTTACTGTTTGTCTCCGTTTTTGACCTTTAAACTACAACATCCCTGGCCTGCAGATGGAACCAACATATGCAGGTTGTTTGTATAAACTGACGTTGGCATCCGGTCACCTAATGCACTGACTAACACTTACAGATATAAGAGGTCTTGAGAACCTCATGAAGCCAGACCAAGCTTCTCATTTTGAGCTGATTCCCCTAAAAATAATCTGTTTATCCATTCTTAACATTCTCCTTTACTTTATATATTGATACATATAAGAAATCATTCCAGAAAGCGAATAAGCTGGTTAGATGTACCGGTTAGACATTTTTTCTAGCAAAAACATCTAAGACCATATTCTAAAACCCTGTGGCCGTGTAAATTTATGGTGCTAACAAGAGGAAGTCTGAATGTGGGCGGAAATGGGCAGAATGGGAGCATGGTCTGCCATGGAGACATATAAGCATATTCAGGAAAGGCTCATGCAAGTCTTCAGTGTTTCCTGCATACATCCACATTATTCCTGCGGCAGGACTTGGAAAATGTTCTACTCTGCTCTTCAATTCGCCCTACACTGAAGAATGGATGCGACAATTATGTTTTGCATGAGTGTGTTTGTAAACAGCACTAATACATGCCCTAAGGCACCATCATTGCTGTCTGCACTGCTGAATGCTCTCATTCTGAGGGTTCCTTATTAGTGACAGGGATAGGTTTTGACACTTAGCTATGGAGAACCTGTTCTGATTTTTTCTGGTCCATACTTAGCATTGTACAGACTGTTTTCAGAGAAGACCAATGTAAGCATAACTAAGGATGTCTTCTACTGCCATGTCTGTTGTGATACAAGGGTGTGTCATGACAGACATATCACTTTCTACCTGCTTTTATACTATCTTAGAGTACACCGAAATTACTTTGCAGTGTTCTGGACATACAACAGACTAGAATATAGTCTACTTTGCATCAACATTTATGTATCATCAATTTTCATGTGTAGTTTGCATCAGCACAACACTGTCAGTGAGAACAGCAGCTTATGAGATGCATGTTTTACAGGGGGTGTGGCCATTCGTGGGTATATAGCAGAGACAGACATGATAGAAAACCTCCATCTTTTCAGAATACAGCGAGTGTGAGGACGTACACAGCTATTTATTGCGTATACCCGTCTCTTGTACTCCATAGTGCTTTGGTCGTGCATGCCTAAAACATCTATGTCCCCGATTCTGGAACCACGGGTGCATCTATCCCTGCGGCTGCAGAATCAACGTTTAAATAGGGCCAGTTTTCAATTTGGACGTGCCTGCGGACCAGACGTGCAGGTTATGGAATCGGGCCTACAGTCAATATCCGAACATCCTGAAGCAACTTTGGCTTCTAAGTTCTTCTACATGAAGGCTAATTAAGCCTGTTTTTTTACAAAATGGCAGTGGTTGAAGCGCCACTCCCATTGTATTTAACACAAATTATACACTGCCCACCAATAGTTTTCAGTGGTGTGCATCCTAGCTCCCAAAAGACAACTCCAAAGATTTACCTGAAAGACTAAGCCTAAATGGACCCTGCCGGTACCCTTAATACACTGTAAACAGCACCATACATGCCATATACTAGGGCTTCTCAGCCCAGTCCTCAGGACACACTAGCCTGTCAGACTTTCAGCATAACTGCAATGAATATGCATGAGAGAGATTTGCACTGCCTCCCTTGTATGGAAATTTCTCTCAGGCATATTCATTGTGGCTATCCTAAAAACCTGACTAGCTAAGTACATCCCGAGGTCTGGGTTGAGAGCCACTGCCATAAAATGATATTGTACACTTCAGCAAGGATGAAGCCAAAGTGTACATTACCATTTACAGATCTCTTGAAAATGCCAGCTCAATCCTGATTGATGAATCCAGAAAACAGCTCTAAATACTCCATGCCCTATACCCAGATGTTTTGGGCATGTATAGTTCTGGTTGACAGGAAATGACTTTTACCAAATATCAGTAGTGCCAAAACCCCTGGCATCACTACAGATCAGCCACAGAAAGGCCCCCAAAAACTAATGCATGCCCTCTCTTTTTCTATAGGCTCCTGGCCTTTAAAAGCCCCCCCCCCCCGAAGGAAAATGGTGGCCATTCCAATTGAAAACCTCCATCATCTGCTTTGGGCAAACAAGGAAGCAGGCTCACTGCAGCATGTTCACACTGCCCAGGAAGCCTTCTCTTGTGCTGGGAGACATTGCAGCTCACCCCAAAGGGCAACCACTGATGCTAGCATTGCCAACACTTCTGCCACGAGTAAACAGGAGGCAGAGGGCCAAAAACAAATTGCAGAACTCACCTCTCTTAGGATGCCTGTCCACTACTGCGCCAAGCAAGCACATCCTTGCCCCCCCCCACAGATTGCATGGGTGGGGGCAACGGACTGACCCTTGCCAGCTGCTGTGCACCAACAGGAACTCTTCAATAGCAAGTGCTTGCTCCCAAAGCGGTGCACACGCAGCCTCAGTGATCTCCCCATCCAAGAGGATGGCCATCAGGGGAACGCTACTGGGGAGGCTTCTAGGACCGGTTTCACCCACAGCACTGCGTAAGCCAGAGACTCATCCACTAAGATAACCAGCTGTTAGATTTCAGCTTCCCTTGAAGTGGGACTGAGGCAAGCCTCTCTTCATTGTCTTTTTGTTTTATGAAAATGCTTGCATCGCTCCTGGCCTCCTTCCGGCGAGAGGACAGGAGTAAGGCCTCCACCAAGAGTGCTCCAACCCCACTTCCCGAGAAACTCTCCGGGAGGGTGTGTGGGATAGTGGGCCAGATAGCACCGAATTTTGCACCTCAGCACTCTGTAGGCGGCCCCACTGGTCTACTCTGAACATCCCGATAACCAAAGTAATTCCAATCCATTCCGGACTGCTGGAGACTGAGAAAGACCGGGGAGAGGAGAGCTGCACAGGACCCTTGTACCACGACATCAAACCAATGGTTCTCAGTCTCCATCTGACGGTAGAACGCTTAAACCCACGTATCTGGACTGGACTGCAAAGACAGATGAGTAAACATTAACTGAGGGCATTAAGTTTGTATACACGGATTCTGCATTTTTTTGCAACATAATTCACACCCCCAAACGAAAAAAAAAAATAAAATAAAATGGCAAGGGTCTCCAAACTATGATGCATAGAAAAGGGTTAATTATCTCCCAGTATTGTGTACCTTGGTGTAGCATGCAGGTGAACTCATTAGACCAGTTTTCAAGGACCACAGAGATCTAGTTTTCAGAGTGACCAGAATATACAAATGAACCCAAATAACGTCGTGTATGAGGGCATACTTCACCGTGGACATCCTGAAAATCAGGCCTGTTTGCAACCCTCTCAGACTAGAGGCTCAGAACCATTATAGATAACACTGCTTCATAGAGACTCTCTGCCGAAGTGTGCAAAACCTTCCAACAACAGAGCTGACAACTGTCCAGTTCCCAGAGGTTGTCATTTTGACCTAAAAGCAGCGTGGTATTTTTAGTTCCTAATTCTACCCAGGAATCAGCGCTGCAGGTCCCATAATGCATCAGGATAGAGTTGTCAGAAATCCTGGACTGGTCCAAAACCTCCCTCCTGGAACTGGGTAACTTGGCAGCTCTGCAACAAAAGAAATATATCGTGTAGGCCCCAAATTTGTAAAATTCTGCCAACGTAGATCTGACAATTGGTTTGCATTTGGAAGGTTAATAATACGATCAGATAACACAAACTGATCTCCGTGGTAAATGCACAACAAGTTTTAACAGGTTAACTGTGCACAATAAATGCCAGATCACAGCCTCATGAGGATTGCAGAGCTGCATCCAAGAGTGCGGTGTCTAGGGAAAGCTCCTTACAATCAGCTTTTTCTGTACAAGTTGTTCATATGTTGCTTTTCATTATCGTAAGGATGCTTAATATCTCGGTTTCTTCATTTATTGAAGAGAGATACAAACCAAGAATACGTTGGCAGAAAGTTTGCTCATTTTTTCTCTTCTACATAGTAACATACTATATGATGGCAGATAAAGAGCAGCATAGTCTATCTAGTCTGCCCAGCAAGGTGGCAGGAGTATGGCTTATGGTTTAGGCACTTGATACACCACCCTTTACCATGTGCATCAGAACGGTTTACAGATACATGCTAACAGTAAGCACAGCTGTCGCTCTGTGCAGGCCACACCTCCCCCCATGCCTCTGTTTAGGGATGTGCCCACCGCTCCGTGCAGGGCACACCTCCCCCCATGCCTCTGTTTAGGGATGTGCCCACCACTCTGTGCAGGCCACACCTCCCCCCATGCCTCTGTTTAGGGATGTAGCCACCGCTCCGTGCAGGCCACACCTCCCCCCATGCCTCTGTTTAGGGATGTAGCCACCGCTCCGTGCAGGCCACACCTCCCCCCATGCCTCCGTTTAGGGATGTAGACACCGCTCCGTGCAGGCCACACCTCCCCCCATGCCTCTGTTTAGGGATGTAGCCACCGCTCCGTGCAGGCCACACCTCCCCCCATGCCTCCGTTTAGGGATGTAGCCACCGCTCCGTGCAGGCCACACCTCCCCCCATGCCTCTGTTTAGGGATGTGCCCACTGCTCCGTGCAGGTCAAGACTGAGACTTCTGTTCCCTTCTAAACTTAGAAATAAAGTGCAAACAAGTTATAGGTGATAGAAAACAATTAGGTTTGAGAGTTATGTGTGAACACCCTCATCATTTCAGAAGATGTGAATGTTTCCACTGTATCGCCAGTCACAGAAGGCCCAAGAAGCCGTCTACAGTGTAGCACTCAGTACTGCCCCTTTCAAAGAGAAATTCCCTGAACCAGGGCTCCTAAATATCCTTTTTACCTTCTTGTGTGATACAGATCGAGCCACTACCCATGCCAACCCGTAAGGCATCCACACCTGCATCAATCAGGTTCTTCGCCTGGGCTGCTGTTACCACTGTGGCACAAAGGAACAAAAACAGAACTGTCTACAAACAAAAGGAAATTGACCAAACAGATGTTGCCAGAGAAGATCACTTGATTTACCCAGACTACCCAACTCCATCACTGATCTTATCCCTCCCTTCCATCAGGAAGGTCCCCTTAGATGGTAGTTATTTAACAGGTTGCCTAGGTTGGAAGGGTAAGCAGGCACCTATGTATCTTTACAAAACTGCCCAAAACATCCACCAAAACTGTGCCTCAGTGACAAACGGTTTCTCGCAAACCTTTGCAGCCTCTTCTATGCGGTTTTATGTGACATTTTTCACTATATAGAAAATGAAGCCAGTTAGCTATTTGAATGTTTCTATTCTGATCCCCCCCCCCCACCCTTCCCTTCTGTCTATTAGTATTTTCGCACAATCAGAAATAAATGCTTTATGTACTAAAGGAAAATGACAGAAAAGGTGCTATCGAGTCAAGTCCAATGAAAAGAAATTTTGCAAAGTTCATATTCCAAAAAGGTTTTAAGAGCTATAATAACTCAGTGAATTAAAACAAACACCAAACATTTTCCCCATTCTATTTCTGTGTGACGGATCAGGGTCTGGAAGGAATCACAGTAGTTTGTGTTTCACAGAAGGACAGAACAGCAGCAAGGAAGGACATTGTCAGTATGTTTTTACCATTGCCACCAACGACTTGCAGATTAGGGTATTTCTCCTTGATGTATTTAATCATGTTGGTCTGAAAAATGGAATTCCCTTGGGAGGAGTCCTAGAATTTAAAAAACACAGATGAATGTTTCCATTTATAGAAATAGGATGAGGCATGAAGAGCACCCTGCAAAGGCATGGAAAGGTGCCCCACAAAATTATGCCAAGCTAGCAGTTGTCTGATTCCCTTTTCCATTAAGCAGCAAATGGCTGATAAGTTTTATGGCATGCAACAGGTGATCTAATAAGTAGAAACTCACAAGCACAATTACATCGACGCCTGCCTGTACCAGGAGATCGAGGCGATACTTGTCATCCTCATGTGTCCCAACGGCAGCCCCACACAGCAGCTGCTTCTTACAGTCTTTGGATGCTAGCGGGTAGTCTCTGTTCTTCTTGAGATCAGTCCGGGCGATGATCGCTATCAGCTCATCGTTCTCGTTCACAATGGGAAGCTTGCCTGAAAAGCCCAACAAAGCTTCAGCAGAGCAGGATTTCACAAGACCATCTGTGACAATGTTTGCAGCTCATGTGTGCGTGCTATCAAGTCAATGCTGACTCCTGGCAACCCAGCAGGTGTGACCAGAAGTAGATTGCCAGAACTTCCTTCCGAGGCAATGGAGGGTAAAATTACTTGCCCAAGAGCACAAGTGCCAGTGGGGATTGAACCCTGGTCTCTTGGTTACCAGGCAGCTCCTCCATTCTGTTTGTACCTCATATCATATTAAAATTAACTTAGCACAAATGAAAACACGAGCTTAAAATATTAGCTGCCAAAGTGTATGTTTGAAGCCGTTCAAGTCAAAGTGCAATAGTTGTCAGGCTCCTCTCTGGGCGAGCACAAACCTTTGTTTATGCATGGGAGACACAGTTACGTTTGGCAACTGTTTTCCCATAGATTCTGTGTCCAAGAGGTGCAAGAACACACAGAGCCACACTAAGTTCACATTTAAGGCAGGCATATTCTCTCGTTTTCTATGTAAAAAGGACTTAATTGCACAGTTGCATGCCGACATGTCTGTGCACAGAAAGAGCATGGCTACTTTCACAGGATCTACATGTAAGCATTTCCAGGGGAGTCGTCTTGGTGAAGAGGTGTTTTTTGAACATTTTTAACTGCACATTATTAACTTTATAGCTCAAAAAAACAGAGAAGGTATTCCAATTCAAACTCAAATATACATAGCAATAAAAAGAATTGGAAACTAAAGCCCACATCACGTGCAGCTCACAAGTGAACCAAAAGACAAAATTACAAAAAGAATATAACACAACATTCACTCCCGCAATACCTGCAAATCATCTCATAGCCCAAAAACAGCATCCACCATCGATGCTAATAACCTTCCATTATTACATCAACAGGGTGAAGGGAAGGTGGAGTTGTGATGTATATGCTTATTTTATCAAAATACATAGGTACACAAGTAGACTTCATGCACAATTGCAACGTAATGCAGCCATTGAACACTAGCTTGAATACAAAAGGGTCACAAGAGGCTTTAGGCCAGGAAAATCTGTACCGGTATTTGTGTACTACTGGAGCTGGCTCAGGGGATTTACTTTATAAGACACACGGGAAGCCAGAGGAGAAAGAGAGGCAATCACAGAACTTAAAGATTTCCAATACAAGACAAGGAGAAGTGCTACAATGACGCATGCAAGGAAATAGAAGCAGAAACTATTAGAGGAAAAACACGATCAACTTTCCTAAAGTTACAAGAGTTAAAGAAAAAATCCCAGCCTTGAATTGGAATGTTACAAGATGCTCAAGGATCCATTTTGAATGAAGCTGAGATCATCAAGAAAAGGTGGAAGGAATATACAGTTATTATATGATAAAGATCAAGTGGGCCAGCAGCCGTTTCAACCTGTAAAGCACAGTTACTTACCTGTAACAGGTGATCTCTGGGAACAGCAGGAATAAGTCTTCACATATGGGTATCGTCGGTACCGACGGAGCCTGCGCGGGAACGCTCCCCAGCGTCCAGTAAGAAAGCTTTTGGGAGCATCCCACAGCGCCTGCGCGCTGCCTTCCCGCCTTTCCCAACCGCCTCTCTCCAGTTCGAGTTTTAAAGCTGAGACAAAGAGAGAGAGAGGAAAGGAAAGATAGATAGAGAGATACAACTCCTAGGGGAGGTGGGTGGGTTGTGAAGACTTATTCCTGCTGTTCCCAGAGATCACCTGTTACAGGTAAGTAACTGTGCTATCTCCAGGAACAAGCAGGAATGAGTCTTCACATATGGGGACTCCCTAGCTATAGATGCCAGGGAGAAACCCCAGGTTGTGTGTCCTTGAAAAGGACTCTACCTCCTCCCATGGATCTCTGGCATCCGACCAGGGTAAGTGGGTAGGAGTTGATTAGGAATGGAACAGGTGTTTGAGAACAGCCTGACCAAACGAGGCATCCCGGCGGGAATCCTTGTCCAAACAGTAATGGGCTGTGAAGGTATGAACCGAGGCCCAGGTGGCCGCTCGACAGATTTGGTCGATGGACACAGAGTTTAGATGAGCCACTGAGGCTGCCATGGCTCTCACATTGTGAGCTGTGACATGGCCCTCCAGAGAAATGTTCCTACTCTGGTAGGCGAAAGAAATACACTGAGCAATCCAGTTGGACAGTGTTCTCTTAGAGACTGGAAGTCCTAAATGAGAAGGATCAAAAGCAACAAAGAGTTGAGAAGACTTTCTATGTTGCTGTGTTCTTTGTAAGTAAAAAGCGAGAGCTCTCTTACAATCCAAGGTATGAAGATTCCTCTCTGCACTTGATGCAGGAGGTCCTGGAAAAAAGACAGGTAAATATACCTCTTGGTTCAGATGAAAAGGCGAGACCACTTTAGGCATAAAGTGTGGATTGGTCCCGAGGACTACCTTATCATGATGGAACCTTGTATAAGGTGGATTAGCCACCAAAGCTTGCAATTCACTGATGTGGCGTACTGAGGTGACTGCAATGAGAAAAACAACTTTCCAAGAAAGAAATTTCAAGGAGGTGTTGGCTAAAGGTTCAAAGGGTGGCTTCATAAGCTGGCCAAGAACCAGGTTTAAGTCCCATGCCACTGGAGGTGGTCTAATGGGAGATTTAGTTAAAAGAAGGCCTCTCATGAATCTTGCTATAAGAGGATGAGAGGAAATAGGTTGTCCATTGAGAGGCTTGAGGGACGCTGCAATAGCACTCAAATGGACTCTTACTGAATTCGTTTTCAGACCTGTATGGGATAGATGCAGGAGATACTCTAGTAGAGAATTCAGAGGTATTGCAAGAGGGTTTAGACCCTTCCCTGAACACCAAATGGTAAATCTTTTCCATTTGAAAGCATAGGAACATCTAGTAGAAGGCTTTCTAGAGGCATGAATAACATCTCTGACTTGCTGAGAGAGATGAAAATCTTGAAGGTCTAGGCCCTCAGCAACCAAGCCCTGAGATGGAGCGACTGGGGGTTTGGGTGCCACAACGTTCCCTCTTCCTGGGACAGAAGGTCTGGTGCAGAGCCCAAGTCCAGGGAAGGAGCTTGAGAGAGATGCAGAAGTAGAGGATACCACACTTGGCGTGGCCAATGTGGTGCTATGAGGATCATGGTCCCTCGATCTCTCTGAAGCTTGAATAGTGTTTTGGGAATTAGGGGAATTGGTGGAAAGGCATAAAGGAAGTCTTGACCCCAGTGAAGGAGGAAGGCATCCTTGGCCTGAATTCCCTGACACGGAATTCTGGAACAGAACCGGGGAAGTTTGGCATTCCACGGACTTGCAAAGAGGTCTATGTCCGGGGTTCCCCAAATTCGAAAAATCCTGGCTACCTGGTCCATGTGGAGGGACCACTCGTGTGGAAGCAGAACTCAACTGAGTCTATCCGCCCAAGTGTTTTGAACGCCTGGAAGATATACTGCCAGAAGATGGATGTGATGCTCTCTGGCGAAGGCCCACAGTCGCAAAGCTTCGTTGCAAAGCAACAGAGAGCCAGTCCCGCCCTGCTTGTTTACATAGAACATGGCTACTTGGTTGTCCGTATGGATGAGGACTGTCCTGTAGCTGAGCAGGAAATGGAATACTCTGAGAGCTAAGAATATTGCTCTGAGTTCCAAGAAATTGATATGCAGAGAAGTCTCCTGTGGAGACCAGATGCCCTGGGTGGAGAGATCCTGCAGATGAGCTCCCCAACCCATTGGAGAAGCATCTGTTGTCAGAGTTGCTTGGGGTAGCGACTGCTGAAAAGGGGACCCCAACAACAGATTTGGAGGGGACTTCCACCACTGGAGAGACTAAAATAGGCGACTGGAGTTTGCTATTTTGTCTGACAGGCAACCTGATATCTGAGTCCATTGGGTGGACAAAGTCCATTGAGCTGCCCTCATGTGAAGGCGAGCATATGGAACCACATACACGGTGGATGCCATGTGGCCTAATAGTTGTAACATTTCTCGAGCAGTTAAATGGGACTTTAACTGCATCTGGGAGGCTAACTGCACCAAGCATAGGCAAGGAGCCTGAGGAAGATAGGCCCTTGCAGTTGTGGTATCCAGCAAGGCCCCTATAAACTCCAGAGACTGAGTAGGGGTGAGATGGGATTTTGGGATATTTATTACCAGTCCCAAATACTGAAGGACACGCATTGTGCAGGTTAGACAAATCTGGGCCTCTGACTGGGATGGAGCTCGAATAAGCCAGTCGTCCAGATATGGGAAAACGAATATTCCTAGAGTGCAGAGAAATGCAGCTACTACTGCCATGCATTTCGTGAACACCCTTGGTGTAGAGGCCAGACCGAAAGGAAGCACCCTGTATTGGTAGTGCTTTCCTTGAAAAAGGAACCGAAGGAACTTTCTGTGTGTTGGATAGATGAGGACATGGGTGTACGCATCCTTGAGATCTAGAGAACAAAGCCAGTCCTGACTCTGAAGGAATGGCAGCAGAGTACCGAGAGAAATCATCTTGAATTTCTCTTTGAAAAGAAACTTGTTCAATTCTCTGAGATCTAATATCGGTCTGTAGCCCCCTGTTTTCTTTGGAATAAGAAAATAAGGGGAGTAGAACCCTGAGCCCTGTTGAAGAAGAGGTACTTCTTCTATTGCCCCTTGGGCAAGAAGGGTAGCAATCTCCTGACCCAGAAGGTTGAGGAGAGATGTTGGAGAATTGAACTGTTTCACCATGGTGTGGGGAGGAAGGTTTAAGAAATGAAGCTTGTACCCTTCCCTTATAATGGAGAGGGTCCATTGCTCTGCTGTGATTTGCTCCCATCTGGGAGCAAAGTAAGCTAACCTTCCTGGAATGGTGAGGGGCTCTGGTTCTTCCAGAGCTAGAAAGGCTAAGTTCTCTAGTTGCAAGTCAAAGGCCCTGAGGAGGCTGAGGCTGCTGGGCCGTGGAAGGCCTGGCAGCCTTTGACTTGGCCTGTTTAGGTGGTTGCTGACGCTTTGCAGCAAAACGTCCTGCAGAAGATGCCTGCTGACCATAAGCAGGATAATATCTTCCCTTTTTAGAAAAAGGTGTCTTTTTGAACAATCTTTTCTTAACAGGAGCAGAGGAAGACTTTGAAAGTCGATCCAAAGCAGAGTTCTCAGCATCCATCTGAGTGGCCTTTGCTTGCCAATCCCTGCCAAAAAGTTTTTCACCTGTACAAGGAAGATTTCCCAGTTCATCTTGGACCCAGAGTTCCAAATCAGAGGCTTGTAACCAAGCAATTCTGCGTGCACCTATGGCAATAGCCGAGGCTCTGCTTACACACTCAAAAGAGTCAAAGGCTGCACGGTTGGATAATTTGGAAACATCTTGGGCATGTTTAAACCAAGTGAGAAATTCCTGCCTTTTATCTTCTGAAATAAAAGGGGCTAAAGTCTGCAGATGATCTGTGACTTCTTTTAGAAACATCCCCATATAGAGACTATAGGAATTGATTCTGGCAGCAAGCATATTAGCTTGGAAAACCCTTCGGCCAAAAGCATCAAGGGTCCTACATTCATGTCCTGGAGGATTAGATGAGTGTCTCTTTGCACTCTTTATTTTCCTCATGGCAGACTCTACCACAATAGAGTGGTGAGGAAGCTGAGACTTATGAAAGCCAGGACAAGGAGGGACACGGTACATGGTGTCTAACCTACGAGAATGAGGAAAGGTGGTAAGAGGAGTCTCCCACATGCTCAACATGAGATCATAGAGAATCTCATGAATAGGTAAGGTAGCTGCTTCTTTAGGAGCCTTAGGATATTGCAAAATATCTAATTGCTTGGCTCTAGGCTCTGACTCAGGGGCCACTGTAATGGAGAGGCCCCTAGCCACTTCCCTAATGAAGTCTTGAAAAGACAAGTCTTCTGGAGGAGACATTCTTCGTTTTGGAGAAGCAGACTCCTGAGGAAGAAGTACCGGTGCCTCGACAGAAGCCTCCGACTCAGAGTCTTTGGAGGAATCGAAGTATCGCCTGTCTGGATGCTCCTGTAAAGCCCGATACGCATACCGAGTGTGATCGACATCGGGAGTAAGCGATACCGGTTCGGTATACCGATGGGCATCATAGGACAGGGTACCGTTGCAGTCGACACCGAAGCCGATGTTGATGCAATCGGTGCCGGAGTCGGTATCGGAAATGGAGATTGTTGCGGTACCGGAGGCATCAAAGCCTGCATAAACGCCGTTAGGGTGCGTTGCATGGACAGAATCTTCTGATCCATCGACGCCACCAGAGTCTGGATGTCGGTACCAGTGGAGGCCACCGGTACCCCAGAACACGGCAACATGTGATCGGTCGAGGCCGAGCCATCGATGTCAACCTGTGACCCCCATAGACAATGCTTTGGAAGCCGGAACTTCCCGCCGGGGTAATTTTGCCGGTGCGGAATCCTCGAGGACAAGCCCGGAGGCATCTCGATGCTTAGAGGGAGATTTGCCCTTCGAGGACCAGCTAGATTTATGTTTGGTTACCTGAGATCCATGGGAGGAAGAAGCAGCCCTGGAAGACGTCGATGCCACCGAGGCTGCATCAGAGGGAAACAGGGTACTGAGCTTGGCTGCTCGGTTCTGCCGACCTCTTTTAGACATCATGGTACAGGACACACAATCCGTGATGGAATGGTCAGGACCCAAACATTTTAGACACCAATCATGGGTGTCGGTGACAGAAATAGTACCGCCACATTTCGTGCACTTTTTGAACCCAGAAGCAGGCTTCTCCATGAGGAGAAAAATGTTCAGGCCTAAGGCCCAAACTGAAAATGCACAGTTGAAGAAAGAAAAGGTTTTTTTGTTTTTTTTTAAGAAAGAAAAGACCAGCGGTACCGGTCTGACGTCGAAGAAGGCAGACGCGACACAGAAAAATAAAGAAAAAAATAAAGAACTTCTTCTGCGGTGACAGGAACACGACCTGCTGGCTCCATGGAAAAGAAGAACTGGAGAGAGGCGGTTGGGAAAGGCGGGAAGGCAGCGCGCAGGCGCTGTGGGATGCTCCCAAAAGCTTTCTTACTGGACGCTGGGGAGCATTCCCGCGCAGGCTCCGTCGGTACCGACGATACCCATATGTGAAGACTCATTCCTGCTTGTTCCTGGAGATCTTATGATCAGGAACCATTGGTGATGAAAGTCGTCGAAGCAGCTTTGAAAGCCTTATCAAAGAACAAAGCACCAGGCATTGATAGCATTCCCACTGAAGTATTACAGCAATCTGATGCAGCTGTTACCGTACTTACAAGGCTCTGCCAGGTAATTTGGAAGACAACATCATGGCCAACTGACTGGAAAAGATCTGTGATTATACCAATACTAAAGAAAGGTGATCCAACTGACTGTGGAAATATCACACAATCGCTCTGATCTCACATGCCTGCAAGATTCTACTGAAGATTATTCAGCAGAGACTACAACCATACCTGGAACGAGAACTACCTGAAGTGCAAGCAGGGTTCAGGAAAGGGCGAGGAATGAGACACATCTCTGTGGATGTGAAATGGATCCTTGAATAGACAAAAGAATACCAAAGGGATATCTATATGTGTTTTATCGACTACAGCGAGGCTTTTGACTGTGGAAACCATGAGAAACTCTTGGTCACATTAAGAAGCATGGGTATAGCAGAACACCTGATCGTTCTCTTGCACAATCTTTACATTGATCAAGAAGCAACACTTCATACAGAAGAAGCAGAAACAGAATGGTTTAAAATCAGCAAAGGTATATGACAAGGCTACTTACTTTCCCCCTACCTCTTTAATTTATATGCAGAATAGATCATCAGAGAAGCAGGACTGTATGAAGAAACCAAGGTGTGAAGACTGGTGGAAGACTCAACAACCTTCGCTATGCTGATATCACATTACTGGCTGAAAGTGAAGACTATCTGAAACATTTACTTCCCAAGATCAAGGAACATAATCTTAAAATGGGCCTACTACTACTATTTAGCACTTATAAAGCGCCATGCACGCAGCACTGCACAGCTAACCTACAAGAGGTAGCCAACATACAAGAGACAGTCCTTGGCCGTCAGAGTCATGCTCATCGGAGCTTACAATCTAGTTAGAACAGTTAGGCCTGCACCTTAACATAAAGGAGACAAAAATCCTGACAAGTGAAAAAAAAAATCAATAAGTTCATCATTGAAGGAGAAGAAAATCAAACAGTTGACAACTTTAACCTACTTGGATCAATAATCAATAAAGAAATAAGCAATGGAAAAAATCAGATGACACTTTGCTCTCAGCAGGATGGCTATGAAGGACCTAGAAAAGATTTCAAGAGCACAGATATTTCTCTCCATACAAAGATTCTACTTGTTCAAGCCCTGGTATTTTCAATAATGTCATATGAATATGAAAGATAGACAGGAAGAAAACTGATGCCTTTGAATTATGGTGCCTGCAAGGAATACTGTGTATACCATGGACTGCCCGAAGAACAAACCAGTCAGTACTAGGGGAAATCAAACCTAAGCTTTCTTTAGAAGCTCAGATGACAAGACTTCAACTTTCATACTTTGGACACATCATACAAAGAGGAAGATCGTTAGAGAAAGACATAAGGTAGAAGGTCAACGCAAAAGAGGAAGGCCAACAATGAGACTGATTGATACAACAGCAGCAGCTATGGGTGCCACTCTTATCAATAACGAGCTGCCTGAATGAAGACCAAACACAGTTTAGGTCAACTATCCAGAGGCACACCATGAGCTGACACCAACTCGACAACACTTAACAGGAATCTTTTATTGAAGGGCACTATGGTGTTACACCTAACACGTAGATAGCACCAAAACCATAGTGCATTAGATGCAACATCATTGCATCCACTGTTGGGGGGGGGGGGAGATGTGGAAAGCATGTTTGACAATTAACGCTATGCACCTGCCCTACGCAGGTTGTAATTAGTGCAGATGCACTTACCTTTAACTATGAAGGTGGCGGAATGTGCACCCATGCTAACTCTTGTCTTGCAGTTATAGTGTCGGTGTGCCAAGTACATAATGCTCACATCTCCCGCTCTCCATCCCTAACCTGCTCATTTGCACCCTCAACACACCATGGACAGTTAACGGAGAAATCTGTCCATGCTGTCATGGTGCTGTGTTGTTTACATGTCCCAGCGCACCTTTAGCACATGCCAAAACCCGCGCTACAGCTAACCCCTTCAGCGAAAGGGCCCCACAAGCACCTCTTGCCTTTTATAAAATAGGAATCTTTCTGGACAGCTCACATAGATGCCTCGTTATAAAACTACACACTTACTGTCTTTAAGAAATTAGTATGTACCACCACCACACAAACCTTTTTTGCTTCTTTGCAATATTTCATTTGCCTCTTTTAATGTTACTCCAGCTGGCGCAACAACTAGATCCTCCCGTTGTGTCATAATCTAATACAAAATGAACAAGTAAAGAATTAGCCAAAATTCAAAGAAAAACTCACAGACTCTTCCCCGTTTACAATCCCTATCATCAGTACAAATCCTCCTACAGCTTTGCTGCTGCAGTACAAGCCATGGCATAACTAAAGGTCATCTTAACTGTCACTCACCTCACCGAGGGGACGGTCATGCTCCTCTGGTTTCAAGAAATCTATGTCCCTGGATGAAATGATTCCTACGAGTTTGCTTCCCATTTTTCCTTTGTCTGTGATGGGAATACCACAGAATCCATGACGAGCTTTGGCTTCAAACACATCTCTGACTCGGTCTTGTGGACTCAGTATCACTGGGTCTGTGATAAACCCTTGTTCGTACTTCTATGATTCACAGAGACACAAAGAAAATAAATAGGGACCTTATAAAAGTACACAATAATTCCCATTTTAAGACTTCAACTGTGAGATTCCTTTCTTACAAATGGCCAAGTTGAAGTAACTTTCATGGCTCAAATTCTGAAGATGATGACTTTAAAAAAAATGGGTACTTCATTGTCACATTTAAATAAAAGCATTCAAAAAATGCAATTTCACTTTTAAAAAACAAAACTTCATAAAGTATAAACAAAAACATTTGCTTATAAAGCTAGTTATAAGTTTGCTTATATCTAATCCCACCACTACTCCTCATGGAAGAGTTATCTGAGTTTTGGGGGTTGCTGCCCTGCTATGCCAGCCCTGACCCCAATTTGACATCATGTCCTCTTTGTCTCTTGGGAGCAGTGAAGCAGCAAGAGATGCAGATCTATATTGGCCAGATGGCACAAAACCATGCTCACCCCCCACCCAATGTTTTTAAATTTTTCTTACATGATTTTGTAATCTTCCAAGACCATAATGGATTGGTGGAATAATATTTAAGAAGAAAAAAAAAGTAATAATTACAGGTGTCCCATCCCCCCAGGGATGAATCATCCCATGTCCATAACCCTTCAGATCAGTCTCCCCCAGGTCCAGAAATAAAGCAAGAGATTATGTAAAAGGTTTTGCAACTATCTTCTTGGTCTCAATGCACTGGAACTCCAATTTGCAGAGGAAGCCCAGTGATTCCGGGAGAGCTGATGGAAGGCTGAGCCTATGTTTTATTTTCTTGTGTGCCATTTTCCTTTATTTTTTTAAACTTTTTTCATTTGTCTAGATTAGTAGATTATAGATGAAAACATTTTGGTTTCTAACTTTTATATAGATACCTATCCTGAAAACTGGGTTACTGTAGATTGAATGTTTGGGACATATTGTATACACAAAGGGACTATATACAAGGTTTTTATGTTAAGAAACTATATTAAAAAGAAATAATACTTGAAAAACAAACAACCATGCTATAAAAGTTTTGTTTCTGAAATTTTAAGGCACATCACCTTAAAATAAGAGGCTAGCCTTGCACTAGTACGGTAGTATCCTCTTCCCAAATAGGCTGAAGGTTATATTACAAAGTCAACACTTAACATGAGCAGGTCAGCATGGTAGAGCCATTAGCAATCTCTGATCTGCATGTCAGATGCCAAATATAGATCTACTTATAAGCTATGTCTGCTAGCCAATTTAAATGTTTGCCCATTGGCAGTTTGAAATAGCAACTTTGTTTTCTATGATATAGCCAAAGGAATCCAAAAATGAGTAGGGGCCCATTTATTTTTGTTTGAAATTTTCTTTTTTTGCATTAAACAAAATAGGTTAAGTATTACAAAAGCCACACTAAAACAATGTCCCCTAGTTTTTCTGAACAGTTTTCTGCATTTGGCACAAACTTCTTCCTTCTGACTGCTATTGTCAGTCTAGCTGTGTCAATCAAATGTGCGTAATTCATTTCCTAAAAAGTAAATTCCTTTAGTTGGCATTCCTGGAAGAAAGGCCTAATCCATCTGCATCCTTTACCCAATATTTTCTTTGACAACTTTCCAAATGTATTTTGCTTATCCAGGCTCCCATTAAATTTTACCTTTACTTTCCGCACTTCATTTGCCTGGAATTCTGGGGTGCAGTTATGATGAATGAACCCAATCCCTCCAGTAAGCTGACAAAAAAGAAAAAAATGATGAAGGGTACAAGTGACTAGAGGTTCTTAGGATCTCAGTTACTAAAGTTAACAGAAAACAAGCGAGCAATGATGTTAGGGACCTATAGCAAACTGTCTATATTCCAAATACTACTGTACAAAGAATTACTACAACCTATTCAGCATCGCTCTAGCATGGCTTCTCCTCTACTACTTTCCACAAGAGTCCCCTTCTCCACACTAGCTTCACAGAACGAGATCTACAATATTAAAATTAGTTATTTTTCCTTTGCATGAGAAAGGACCATCATGGCCACAATTCAGGACCACCACATCTTTATTTTAAGAGAACGCAAACCAATTATGAATGGTTGGTCATATTCAATGTGACATTATAGACGGAATAAATCACATGCCAGTCCACTAAACATGTTTTATATAAAGTTTTTACATTCTCAATGAGGGAGGCCTTTCTTGAACACATACCGCCATTGCAATGGCCATGTTGGCTTCTGTAACTGTGTCCATAGGAGAAGAAACCAACGGAGCCTTCAAGGTGATCTTCTTGGTTAACGCTGAAGTCAGGTCCTTAAGAAGAGGAAAGTTTGTGTTGGGCAAAACAACAGATACAGACCATACAACTGTATCAACAACCAAGCCTAAGCCTAAAAAACAGCTTTTAGATCAAAAACCTTTTTGCATAGACTAAATTTAGGGGTGGCTCACCAGTCAACATAAGACATTTAAGTTCAGCTTACTGAAAAGATGGTGATCATAATGAAGGATCCAAGCCTACCACAAATATCAATTTGATCCAAGAAAGATACAAGCTCACCTTTATTGACTATGAAATAAAAGCAGCATGGCGAGGATTCCTTATCTACCTGATCAAGCATATATGAAAAAATCCACCTGGAACTCACCACTTGGTCTGCGGTGAAATCAATGTATCCTGGGAGAATCAGAAAGTCACTGGGAAAAGTAAAAGGGAAACTGTGAACTAGCTGAACTCAGTTCAATTCCAGTCATGCAAGGTGGTGTGAACCTCACACCCAACTCAGCTAGAAATGCTTTAAATGCCACATGCTACTGGAAATTATTTAAAAATGTGATTTATTAAAAAATTTATAGACCAACACTCCCAGACCAAAAGGGCTATTCAGAGACAAAACAACAATGCAATGCAGTTACTATTTCCAAGTATTTCTGAAAAAAAATCTTACATAGACTGTCACTAAACATATCAGCTATAGTGGGATATATCTAAGCATAGGTAGTGGATAGACAGCCCCAGGTGCACACTATTTAACACTTCCAGCCCAGAGATATTATAAGAGCAACATTCTGAATACTGTGGCATCTCCATGTGTCAGGTCACATGGATTTGTTTTGAAACAGAAGTTCGTTTAAAAAATAACACTTCTTTAGTTAAGACACAGGAACCTTCCAAGCATTTATTTCCTAAAAACACTGCAACCCTTGGTGTCATTAACGGATTAATGAGCTTGAGGGCTTTCTAAGCAACAGACAGCATTAACCGTTCTAAAATGAAGCTGTATTTCGTCATTTTGTCTCTAGATTCCACCTCTGTAATCGTTAAGGAAGCACTCGATGCAATCTGCCAACATACATTGACACCTATCTCTCCATCTATCCACGGTAGACGAGGCTTTAGAATTGCAGAATCACCTTATCTACTAGTACTATTATTGATGATCTGATGGAACAAGTTCAAGTTTATACTTATATTTCAATACCACACTTCTGTAGACTTTACTAGGCAGGACATAGTCTACCAGCTGGTGGAAAATCATGATCATGTGGTTTGGATCAATCACAGCAGACTTCATGGTCAGAAATCAATATGCACACACGTCCATATGCGCATGAATGATGCATATTACAAGGCATTATACAGCAAATGACCACGTCATGTCTGTGAGCAAAAGCAGGTGCATACCTATCATCTGGACGTCAGCAAGACACGCATTTTAGCAGACTGCCCGTTTCTACACTAGCTGTAAAGCTAATTTACTCAAGAGCTGGCGGGTACAGCCCGGAATAGGCTGGTTTGTCTCATGCACACCGATTGTGGACAACCTAAAAACCAACGCGTCACGCGAGCGAGCAGGGTGCGCGCGCCTCCAGTCCCGGCAGGTGGGTCACACACTCACTTATAGGTCAGGCCGTCCCCGCCGCCGAAGAGCTGTTGGGCCGCCAGCCCGTCGTCAGGGACGTAGCAGGTCCCCCCGCTGATCAGGTAGTCCGCCATTGCAACCCACGGGCGGGCTGAACGAAAGCGCAGCGGCCTCGTTCGCGCGCGCCGCAGCCCCGAGCCCGCCTTTCCCTCCACGTGCGCCTAAGTCAGAGCAGAGGCTAGCTCTGCACACGCCCCTCATATTTAAAGCCTTCCTTCGGTCTCCCCGCCTCTTACGTCACTCACGTATCACAGGTGACTGGCGCGTACAGAGTGCCGATTGGGTCATTCGATGCAGGGGCGGGTCCTGGTCACTGCATGACGTAAGGGGCTTTTAAAGCATTCTACCGCCTTTTAATACCTGTAGCATGCAAGTGTGTATATTCACTGCCTGCTGAATCACTATAACGCTACAAGGCATAGGCAGCACTACACAGAACATAACGGACAGGCCCTACGCAGCAAAGCTTACATTCTAATCAAGACAGACAGTACAATAGCTAAGAACAAAGATACAAGCGGGAAGGGTTTTGATACAGAAGAAAAATAAAGGATTAAGATTCAAAAGCAGGCTGACAGAAAGAGAGGAGATGAAACTTAACGGAAAGACACGAGTTTGTTCCAGGCATCAGAGGCAGTGAGATGAAAGAACCAAAGTCTAGAATGGGCTATTGAAAAGCAGGGTAAAGAGACAAAGAACAACCAGCAGATGAGGCAGGTTAAAGGGGGGATAAAGAAAAGTAATAAGCAGCAATAGAATGAATGCACTTAATCCCAATCCCAATCCCATTACGACATCACCTAGAGACAGATCATTGATACAGTTATGTAAATATCTGTCCCTCTCCTTAAGAGCCTACACTGTGTGCTGTGCTGTGCCGTGCTATCCCTCCAAATCAATTGTATCCTCCTTTAAATTTATGTAATGATTTGTCAATATCACACCTGTAATCAAGCCACTACTTATCACTGGAAGTAGCGGCATACAAATATATGCTAAATAAATAAAGGGCAGAAGGAGAACTGTGTATTGGATATAGAAACAGAAGGGAAGTTAATGAAGTGATTTGAGAAGAGGGATTATAGAAGTATATGGGGGCTAGCAGACTCATGCAGCAAAGGGGAGAAAGGGGATTCAGAAGGAGACTACAAAAGAGGATATTACTAGTTTGTAATAATCAAAGTGAGAAATAACAAATAAGCATTTTAGTATGATGTTCAGAAAGTAAGGGGCAAATGGTGTTAATAGTGGAGAGAAACAAATCTATTTCTGGTTAAGGAAGCAGAAGAGTAAGTAGTAACTTATACAGAACCATTTAGAAATAGCTTTATTAAAGTAGACTAACTCTAAAACAGCTGTTAACAAATAAACCTGTACCATTAGATACCAAATGTTGGAACATTAAAGAGCTTATTTATAAAGCCACAGTAGCAGCTTCCACCCCATATCAGAGCCACAGCCCCATTTATTTATGGGCCATGGCCTCCTTGAATTCAATGAGGCCATGGCTCCGATATCTGGCAGAAGCCACTACCGCAGCTTTGTAAACAAGCCCTTAAGTGTTAATAGATAATTATGTAAAGTCACATTAACTATGTTGTTATAGAGGACATGAGGACAGACCGAGACCAGCATGATTTTATTTATTTTTATTTATTTATTTATCTATTTCTTCTATACCGCCCCTTCCAGAGATCAGGGGCGGTTTACATGGAACAATTTTATACATTCGTATAACATTACATAGAACAAGAACTTTTAAACTTTTTACATATAACTTTTAACTTTTTACATAAAACAGTACAGTAAGTTGTTAAAACTATTTACAGGGTGTATGCTTTTGTTTACAGGGGAATGTCAGCGAGCTGACATTGCTATTATAGATGTTATTTACAAAAAGGTTAGGATGTATGATTTAGTATTCAAGTGTGTGTGTGTGAGTGTGTGTGTGTGAGTGTGTGTGTATGTGTGTGGGTGTGTGTGTGGGTGTGTGTGTGGGTGTGGGTGTGTGTGGGTGTGTGTGGGTGTGTGTGTGTGATGGAATTTATTTCCATTTTTTTCGTGGGTTGTTTGGGGTGTCTTTGGGGGCTGTTTGAAGGAGGGGTTGTGTGTGATCCATGATCCATGTAGTCTGCATCGCAAGAGTAAATGCACATGCCGTGCAGGTCAACCCTCCCCATGCCCCTCTTTAAGGGTGTATCCACCACTCCAGACAGGTCACCCTTATTTGTTGAGATAAGTTTATTTTGATTTTATCTATCCTCTTATAACTTTTGCTGTAAAGGGATCAACTGTGTCCATCCCATGCTATTTTGAATTCTGTCACTGTATTTGCCCCCACCACCTCTACCTGGAGGGTATTCCAAGCATCCACCACCCTTTCCGTAAAAAAAGTATTTCCTGACATTACCTTTCAGTTTACCCCCCCTTGCAGCTTTGTTATGCCCTCTAGTTTTACAGCTTCTCAGTCTTTGAAAAGGGTTTGTTTGTTCAGTAATAGCTTGTTATCCTGTAAACTACTCTGACTCATAGATTTAACAGTATATAAGCACAGTTAAATAAATAATGTATAAGTTACTCTTAATTACCTCTAGCTATGAAAACAGAAGTGAAGCATGTAATACTTGATATGAGACTTATCCTAGTAGTGCAACATAAAAGCCAGTCCCACAGGTGTTCAGTTGACAACCATGCTCCAGTCTAAATATGCTGGCATTACCATACTAACCCAAAAAATAGTTTACAATAGGGCCTATAGGCTTGGAATCCAAGAGAAGGCAACACAAAGGCAAAATTTACAAACCTAGATGAAAAAGAGCAACATACACAAAAATGTACACCTATACAAATGCAAATAGAAGGCATTTAGTTTAAGCTCTCTATCACAGTTGTCAATCCTAACCCATTAATTTACAAATTCATGGTGATATTTGTTCCTTCTTCCTACCTACAGGAATAAGCTAGTTGTGTACACAAACACAAGCAAACCAATCAACCACTACTGGAAGGCAATGAGCCCAAATACTGGAAGCCTAGCCCATAAAGTTCCAGAGCTGGAAGCCCTAATGGTAGAAATAGACTTGGACATTATGGCCATCATAGAAACATGGTTTAACAAGTCATATGAATGGGATATAGCCAGATCCGGCTTTACATTTATTTAGCGGCAATAGAGAAGGCAGAAAATGAGGAAGAGTAGCCCTATATGTCAAAAGAAATATTAAAGCTACTGAGATGTAGGGAAAAGGAGCTCTGTGAATTGTGTTAGAAAGAGGAGATGGCATTATCATCCATATTGGTGTAATCTACAGGATTCCAACTCAAACAGAAGGAATGGATAGAGACTTAAGCATTGATATTGAAAAAGGTAGTCTTGAAGAGAGATGTTATTATATTGGGTAACGTTAATCTACCCAATGTAGACTGGAGTATTCCTTCTACAAATCTGGAAAGTAGTAAAAAGATTGTGAATGCCTTCCAAGCAGCATTGCTCAGACAACTGGTGATGAAACAGATGGGGGAAAGTTTACTGCTGGATTTAGAACTCTTCAATGGAGACTGTGTTGAATGTCTGGGTGAGTGCCCATTTGAGCAGCAGTGATCACCACTCAGTGTAGTTTGAGATAAAAGCCAAGGCAGACTCCAATCATAACTCACTCAAAGCCCTAGACTTAAAACCATTGACTTAAGTAAAATGTCAAAATGCCAGAAGGAGGAGTTGGCAGGATGGGAGAAGATAAGGGAAGTGGAATTGCAGTGGGCTAAACTAAAAGAGGCAATGGATATATATGTAAGGAAAGTAAACAAACACAAGAGGAAAAGGAAACCTGTATGGTTAATCAAAGAACTGGCTGCACAAATAAAGGCAAAAAACACAGCTTTCACAAAATTTAGAAGATCACAATTAGCTTTATCCTGTATTCTTTTCTATGTTCCTCTAAGAGAGACAGAGCAGTAAGGACAGCAAAAGCAAAGGCAGAAGAAATGATGGCTAAAGATGTGAAGTGTGGAGACAAAACTTTTTTTCAGGTATAGGGAGAAGAAGAAGATCAGAGCTGGAATTGCAAGACTCAAAAGCGCAGGACAGATTCATAGAAAGTGACATTGAAAAAGCAAAAATGCTTAACAAAATACTTCTGTATTCACTAAAGAAAATCCTGGAGGACGACCTATGTTTGACAAATATACAAATGAGAATGGAGTAGATACCACACCATTCACAGATGAGGATATTTTTAAACAGATTGAAAAACTGAAGGTGGACAAGGCCACATCCCAGAATACTGAAAGAGCTCAGAGGGGTTCTGGCAGGGCCTTTAAAGGATGTTATTAATAGATCTTTGGAGACGGGAGAGGTTCTGCAGGACTGGAGAAGGGCTGATGTGGTACCTCTTAACAAAAGTGATAACAGGGAAGAGGTGATAATCTATAGGCCAATAAGCCTTATCTCTGTGGCCAGAAAAGTAATAGAGGCACTCCTGAAAGAGAGAGAATAGTGGACTTTCTAGAAAATAATAGATTGCATAATCCAAGGCAGCATGTTTTTACCAGAAGACAATCATGCCAAACAAATCTGATTGAGTTCTTTGACTAGGTGACCAGAGAACTAGATCAAGGGCATGCAATGGATGTGATCTACCCGGATTTCAGCAAAGCCTTTGATACTGTTCCTCATAGGAGTCTTATCAAACTGAACAGCCTGGGGTTGTCCCAACGTGTTGAACTGGATCAGAAATTGGTTGACTGACAGACGATAGAAGGTGGCGTTAAACTGAACTCATTCAGAAGAAAGGAAGGTGAGTAGTGGTATGTCCCAGGGATGGGTCCAGGGACCAGTACTATTCAATGTATTTCTGGGTGATATTGCTTAAGGACTGAAGGGAAGTGTCTTTTTACAGATGAGACAAAAATTTGCAACAGGGTGGACTACTCTGAGGGAGTGGATAATGAGGAAAGATCTACAAAAGCTGGAAGAATGGTCTAATGCTTGGCAGTAAAGATTGAATGTGAAGAAGTGCAGAGTCATGCACTTGAGATGCAGAAATCCAAGGGAATTTTATGCGATGGGGGGGAGAGGTTGGTGTGCATGGACCTGGAGAAGGACCTCTGAGTGATTGATTGAGGATCTCAAGATGGCGAAACACTGCAACAAGGTGGTGGACAAAGTCAGAAGGATGCTGAGTTGCATAGAACAGGATAAATAGCAGAAAGGTGGTGGTATTAATGCCCCTGTATAAGTGAGGCAAAACACAATAACCCCAAACGGTAATCAAAAGAGATATCAGATCAAAAAGATACCGTAAACAATCCCACCGGAATTCTTATTGCTTTTTTGTTGGACATAGATCACAAGGAGGAGGCACTATGAACCCACCCCCAAATGCAATACATGTCCCTTTTATTCAACCACTTAGGTTTAGACAACGTAGCTTAAATTCATGAATGCTTTTCAGCATGTAAAGAAGAAAGAGGCACTTATCTTATAATATGCGCGACGTGCACGTTTCGGGGGGTAAAACCCCTGTATCAAGCGCTACCAAATGTGTTTCAAAACAATCCACCAAGAAACTGGCCAAAAGACGCCGAACAGCTAGCTGTTTAAAAAGAAGGGCAACAACTAGAGATTGGCTGATAAAAACCCATCACTCAAAATCAGCTTCCAATCACAAGGAGGAAAACCCCATGGATTAGGGGAAACCTGAACATGAAAGGATGACCTCACATCGCGCCCAGCCAATCAATCTCACAGTTAAGTCCCAGAGGAGTCACGGAACGTAAAAGGAAAATCCATCGTTGTTCAAGTCGTCGAAGTTTAAGTGTGCGATCACCCCCCCGGGGATCAACTGGAACGTGATCAATCACTGACCAACATAAGTGTTGAAAATCATGTTGGAAAGCTAAACAATGGGAAACCATTGGGGCGGTAAGAACCTGCAATCGAAGACGGCTGGCATGTTCAGTCAAACGAGTCTTAATCTGCCGGGTAGTGCTACCAACATAGCGCAAAGGGCAAGGGCAGTCAATAAAATAAACTACGTAAGTTGAAATGCAAGTTGTGTTCCACCGGCGATAAAAAGTTTGACCACTATGGAGATCATTCCATGAAGTACCTGTGTGGGTCGTGGCACAAAAACGACATTTCCCACAAGTCCCATGAGTCCCAGTCCGGTAATGTGGGGCTAATGGGCGATCAGATGGTGCAGCCGTAAATACCAATCTGTCACAGAGGTTCGCCCCCCGAGAGTAGGCAATCCTCAAGGGTTTATTCAAACTAGGGTGTAGCGATAGAACCGGCCAATGTTTTTTCAAAATATCCACCACCCGCGAGGAGTTCGGCATGTAAGGCAAAACCCCCGTCACCATATCAGAATCTTCCTCAAGGGGTCGATCATATTGTCTATCAAGATACCATTCCCGATGGGAATATAAGGCACGTCGATATGCACGAGAAACAATGGATTTGGGATAGCCTTTGTCCAAAAGACGTGTAGTCAAATCCGCTGCATGATGATGAAACTGATCAATAGAAGTGCATAGCCTATGAAGGCGTAGAAATTGTCCATAAGGTAATCCATTCCATAGAGGTGCAGGATGAAAACGCTTATAATTTAATAAACTATTCCGTTGCACCGGTTTGCGGTACAAAGTGGTAGATAAATGGTCCCCCTCCCGAAAAACTATCATATCCAAAAATTCAACGTGGTCTGTATCTATATGGGCAGTAAATTTAATCTGAGATTTCAACTCATTGAGCCAGGCCAAAAACGCATGTAAAGATGGTAAATCTGATGTCCATATAAGAAAAATGTCATCCAAGAATCTCTTCCATAATAATACCAATTCAAATTTAGGAGAACAATATATAAATCATTCTTCCAAATCAGCCATATATAAGGTCGCCACCGAAGGGGCCACAGTGGCACCCATCGCGATCCCAAAAATCTGTTGGTAAAAAGCCCCCTCAAACAAAAAATAATTGCGAGTAAGAACCAGCGACACCAAGGTCAACAAAAAAGACTTGGGTATCCGAGAAGGTATATGCTCAAAACAATGCTGCAATAATTGTAGTGATTCCTTTTGGTCAACATTCGTATAAAGAGCAGTGATATCAAGTGTAACCAAAAAAACTTGAGCAGATGGTAACACCATAGATTGTAAAGCCTGTAAAAAATGTGTAGAGTCTTTAATAAAAGATCGCACTAACGCTGCCTCCTTACTTAGGAACACGTCACAAAATTTGGACAAAGGTTCGAGAACCGAACCACGGCAAGAAATTATTGGTCTGCCCGGGGGGTCCACTAATGACTTATGCACTTTGGGTACAAAGTAAATAATCGGTATTTTAGGCTGTGATATAGAAAGAAAACGTAATTCCCGTGAAGTTATCCAACTCCGAGAAAATGCATCTGTAATTATCAAACGAATCTCTTCTTGTAAAATTGGGGTAGGATCCGTATCTAAGTGTGAATAAACCCGAAGGTCAAAAACATGAGAACGTAGTTTGGTCAAATAATCATGGGTATTCCAAACCACAATCGCTCCCCCCTTATCAGCCCCACGAATCGTAAGGGAAGGATCCCGAGTTATCTGTTGTAAACAATTCCAGTCCGTACCAGCAAGATTAGACTTCCATCTGGAAAAAACTTTTTCTTGAATCGGTAGATCACGTAACACCAAAGACTGAAAAGTAAGTAAAGCCGCCGGCAGGGAGCCCGGCGGAACCCAATGGGATGATGGTCGTACCACAGATGTGTCTGGAATACCCAAGGGATTACCCTCAAAATATTGTAAAATATGCAGCTTTCTAAACAAACGATACAGGGCAAGACGCATGTTGCGCTTTCCGCTATGTTGGTAGCACTACCCGGCAGATTAAGACTCGTTTGACTGAACATGCCAGCCGTCTTCGATTGCAGGTTCTTACCGCCCCAATGGTTTCCCATTGTTTAGCTTTCCAACATGATTTTCAACACTTATGTTGGTCAGTGATTGATCACGTTCCAGTTGATCCCCGGGGGGGTGATCGCACACTTAAACTTCGACGACTTGAACAACGATGGATTTTCCTTTTATGTTCCGTGACTCCTCTGGGACTTAACTGTGAGAGTGATTGGCTGGGCGCGATGTGAGGTCATCCTTTCATGTTCAGGTTTCCCTTAATCCATGGGGTTTTCCTCCTCGTGATTGGAAGCTGATTTTGAGTGATGGGTTTTTATCAGCCAATCTCTAGTTGTTGCCCTTCTTTTTAAACAGCTAGCTGTTCGGCGTCTTTTGGCCAGTTTCTTGGTGGATTGTTTTGAAACACGTTTGGTAGCGCTTGATACAGGGGTTTTACCCCCCGAAACGTGCACGTCGGGCATATTATAAGATAAGTGCCTCTTTCTTCTTTACATGCTGGAAAGCATTCATGAATTTAAGCTACGTTGTCTAAACCTAAGTGGTTGAATAAAAGGGACATGTATTGCATTTGGGGGTGGGTTCATAGTGCCTCCTCCTTGTGATCTATGTCCAACAAAAAAGCAATAAGAATTCCGGTGGGATTGTTTACGGTATCTTTTTGATCTGATATCCCTGTATAAGTGAGGCCTCACTTGGAGTATTGTGTCCAGTTTTGAAAATAATTTCTCACAAAGGATATAAAAAGACTTGAAACATTTCAGAGGAAGGCAATCAAAATGATTTGGAACCTGTGCCAGAAGACACATAAGAAGAGACTTGAAGTCCTAAATATGTACACTCTGGAGGAGAGGAGGGACAGGGGAGATATGATACAGGTGTTTAAAAAACTTAAAGGGTATTAACAAACAAACCTTTTTCAAGAAAGGGTAGCTGTAACACTAAAGGGCATAAAATGAAGCTGCAAGGAGGTAAACTTAAAAGCCACATTAGGAAAGCATAGTTACTTACCTGTAACAGGTGATCTCCGGGAACAGCAGGAATTTAGTCCTCACATATGGGTATCGTCGGTACCGACAGAGCCTGTGTGGGAACGCTCCGCAGCGTCCAATTATAAAGCTTTTGGGAGCATCCCACAGCGCCTGCATGCTGCCTTCCCGCCTTTCCCAATTGCCTCTCTCTAGTTGAGTTTTAAAGCTGAGAGAGAGGGAAAGGGAAAGAGAATAGATAGAGAGATACAACTCCTAGGGGAGGTGGGTGGGTTGTGAGGACTAAATTCCTGCTGTTCCAGATGGGTAACTATGCTATCTCCAGGAACAAGCAGGAATGTAGTCATCACATATGGGGGACTCCCTAGCTTTAGATGCCAGGGGGAGACCCCAGAAGTTGTGTGTCCCTGAGAAGGGCTCCATTTCCCCCCATTGATCTCTGGCATCCTACCAGGGATGGTGGGTAGGAGTTGATTAGGTATGGAACAGGTGTTGGAGAACAGCCTGACCAAACAAGGGATCCCAGCGGGAGTCCTTGTCCAAGCAGTAATGGGCTGTGAAGGTATGAACCGAGGCCCAGGTGGCTGCTCGACAGATGTCATCGATAGACACAGAGTGCAGTTGAGCCATTGAAGTTGCCATGGCTCTCACATTGTGAGCTGTGACATGGCCCTCCAGAGGAAGATTCTTACTTTGATAGGCAAAGACTATACACTGAGCAATCCAATTAGATAGTGTTCTCCTGGAGACTGTCCCAAATGAGAAGGATCAAAAGCAACAAAGAGTTGAGAGGACTTTCTATGTTGCTGTGTTCTTTGTAAGTAAAAGGCTAAAGCTCTTTTACAGTCCAAAGTATGAAGGTTTCTGCATTTGATGCATGAGGCCTTGGAAAGAACACAGGCAGGTAGACCGCTTGGTTTAGATGAAAAGGCGAGACCACCTTTGGCATAAAGTGTGGATGAGTCCTAAGGACTACCTTGTCATGATGGAACCTTGTATAAGGTGGATCAGCTACTAGTGCTTGCAACTCACTGATGCAACGTGCTGATGTGATTGTAATAAGAAAGATAACCTTCCAAGAAAGGAATTTCAAGGAGGTAGTAGCTAAGGGCTCAAAAGGTGGCTTCATGAGCTGACCAAGAACCAAATTTAAGTCCCATGCCACAGCTGGTGGCTTTATGGGAGGCTTAGTTAGCAGAAGGCCTCTCATAAATCTTGCTATAAGAGGATGGGAGGAGATAGGTTGTCCATTTAGGGGCTTGAAGGAAGCTGTAATAGCACTCAAATGGACCCTCACTGAGTTCGTCTTAAGTCCTGCATTGGATAAATGAAGGAGATACTCCAGTAACAATTCCAGAGGTATGGCACTGGGGTTAAGACCCTTCTGCGAACACCATACGGTAAACCTTTTCCACTTGAAAGCACAAGAGCATCTTGTGGAAGGCTTCCTGGAAGCATAAAGGATATCCTTTATTTGCTGAGGGAGGTTAAGATCATGGAGATCTGGGCCTTCAGCAATCAAGCCCTGAGATGCAGAGACTGGGGATTGGGATGCCATAACATTCCGTTGTCCTGAGATAGGAGATCTGGAGCAGACCCTAACTCCAGGGAGGGAGCTTGAGAGAGATGTAGAAGCAGAGGGTACCACACTTGCCTTGGCCAATGTGGAGCTATGAGAATCATACGGCCTCTGTCTCTCTGAAGCTTGAACAGGGTTTTGGGAATCAGGGGAATGGGTGGAAAGGCATACAGGAAGTCTTGACCCCAGTAAAGGAGGAAAGCATCCCTGGCCTGAGCCCCCTGAGCCGGGGTTCTGGAACAGAACCGGGGAAGTTTGGCATTCCATGGACTTGCAAAGAGGTCTATGTCCGGGGTTCCCCAAATCTGTTGCCTGGGGTAAGGGTTGATGGAAAGGGGACCTCCACCACTGGAGGGACAAAACAAGCCGACTTGTGGTTGCTATTTTGTCTGACAGGCATCCTGATGCCTGTGTCCATTGAGTGGATAAAGTCCACTGGGCTGCCCTCATATGAAGGCAAGCATAGGGAACCACATGCACGGTAGATGCCATGTGACCTAGTAGTTGTAGCATTTCTCGGGCAGTGAGATGAGACTTTAGCAGTGCTTGAGAAGCTAACTGCACCATGCGAAGGCAACGGGCCTGGGGGATATAGGCCCTTGCCTTTGTGGTATCCAGCAAAGCTCCTATGAACTCTAAAGACCGAGTGGGAGTTAGACTGGATTTTGGGATGTTTATTACCAGACCCAAATACTGAAGGATATGCATTGTGAAGGATAGAGACATCCTGGCCTCTGACTCTGTTGGGGCTCGAATGAGCCATTCGTCTAAGTAGGGGAAGACGAATATCCCTAGAGTGCAGAGACATGCTGCTACCACAGCCATGCTTTTCGTGAACACCCTTGGTGCTGAGGCCACGCCAAAAGGAAGCACCCTGTATTGGTAGTGCTTTCCTTGAAAAAGGAACCGAAGGAACCTTCTGTGAGTTGGATGGATGAGAACATGGGTGTACGCATCCTTGAGATCTAGAGAACAAAGCCAATCCTGACTCTGAAGGTATGGTAGCAGAGTTCCGAGAGAAATCATCTTGAATTTCTCTTTGACAAGGAATTTGTTCAATTCTCTGAGGTCCAAGATAGGTCTGTATCCCCCTGTTTTCTTTGGAATAAGGAAATAGGGGTAGTAGAACCCTGTACCCTGTTGATGGATGGGTACTTCTTCTATTGCCCCTTGGGCAAGAAGCATAGTGACCTCTTGACCTAACAGGTTGATGAGCGAGGTCGGAGAATTGAACTGCCTTATCATTGTGGGAGGGGGCATGCTCGAAAAATTAAGCTTGTATCTCCTCTTTTATGATGAAGAGTGTCCAATGCTCTGCTGTTATCTGTCCCCATCTGGGGGCAAATTGGCCCAACCTTCCTGGAATGGTGGAAGGTTCTGGTCTACTGAGAGCCAGGAAGGCTAAGTTCTCTAGCTGAAAGTCAAAGGCCTTGTGGAAGCTGAGACTGCTGAGGCTTAGCAGTCTTTACTTTCGTTTGTTTGGGTGGTTGCTGACTTTTCCAGACAGGTTGACCTGCAGAACGTCCCTGCTGAGAATAAGCAGGATAAAATTTTTTCTTTTTAGAAAAGAATGGTTTCTTAAAAGATTTCTTTCTTGCAGGATCAGCTGTAGACTTGGATAATCTATCCAAGGTGGAGTTTTCAGCATCCATCTCATTGGCTTTCTCCTGCCAATCTTTACCAAACAGATTCTCACCAGTACAAGGAATATTTTCCCAGTTTGTCTTGTACCCAGAGCTCCAGGTCAGATGCCTGGAGCCAAGCAATTCTACGTGCACCTATGGCAATAGCAGAGGTTCTGCTTATGCACTCAAAACAGTCAAAAGCTGCACATTTGACAAATTTTGAAACATCCTGGGCATGTTTTACCAATGTGAGAAAATCGTGTCTTCTATCCTCAGGAAGAAGAGCCTCTTTGCACTCTTGATCCTTCTCATAGCTGATTCCACTACAATAGAGTGGTGAGGAAGCTGAGTTTTCTGGAAACCAGGACAAGGAGGGACTCGATACAGAGTATCCAGTCTACGAGAATGAGGAGAGGTGGTAAGAGGTGCCTCCCACATTCTTAACATGAGATCATGCAAGATCTCATGGATGGGCAAGGTAGCTGCCTCCTTAGGAGTTTTAGGATATTGTAAAATTTCCAACTCCTTTGCTCTGGGCTCTGTTTCAGGTGCCACAGTAATGGACAGACCTCGAGCCACCTCCCTGATGAAATCCTGAAAGGAAATGTCCTATGGAGGAGACATCCTACGTTTAGGGGAGGAAAGCTCCTCTAGGAGAAGTATTCCCGCATCGACAGAACTGTCAGAATCCTCAGATTCCTCTGAGGACTTGAAGTATCTTCTGTCAGGATGCTCTTGAAGAGCCTGATACCCGTACCGACCGAAGTCGGTACCGGGAGTAATCGGTACCGGAAGGCATCGGATGACTGGGTGCCGGCAGTACGGACACCGATGTCGATGCTATCGGTACTGATACCGGTGCCGGAATCAGTGCCGGTACCGGTTGAAAAGTCTGATACAGTTCCGAGGGCGTCGACGCCGCAAGGAGAGCCGCCAGACTGCACTCAATAGCCAGAACTCTCTGGTCTATCGACGCTGATGATGCCTGGATGTCGGTACCGGAGAAGACCGCCGGTACCCCAGAGCATGGCACCAGTAGTTCTGCCGAGGTTGAGGCCTCGAGAACATCCTGGAGCCTCGATAATGCTTTGGAAGCCGAAGCCTCCCGCCGGGGCAATTTTGCCGGTGCAGAATCCTCAAGGGCAACGCCAGAGGCATCTCGATGCTTAGAAGGAGATCTACCCTTTGAGGACCGGCTAGACTTATGTTTAGTTACCTGAGATCCACGGGAGAAAGACGAAGCCCTGGAAGACGTCAAAGCTGCATCAGAGGGAAACAGGGTACTGAGCTTGGCAGCTCAGTTCTGTCGACCTCTCTCTTGGACATCATGGCACAGGCCATTCACTCCGAGATGGAATGGTCAGGACCTAAACATTTCAGACACCACTCATGGGTGTCGGTGAGATGGTACCGCCACACTTGGTGCACTTTTTAAAAACCAAGGAGGGTTTTTCCATTATGGAAAAAAATCTTGGGCCTAAGGCACAAAATGGCATGTGCACCTGGAAAAAAAACTGGGAAAGTACTTAGGACAGAAATAAAGAAAATACGGCGGTACCGGTAAAGTGTTGAGGAAAGCAGACGCGACCACAAAAAAGAAGGAAAAGTTTCTGCGGTGACAGGAACACGACCTGCTGGCTCCGCAGAAAACTAAGAACTGGAGAGAGGCAGTTGGGAAAGGCGGGAAGGCAGCACGCAGGCGGCTGTGGGATGCTCCCAAAAGCTTTCTAATTGGACGCTGGGGAGCATTCCCGCGCAGGCTCCATCTGTACCGATACCCATATGTGATGATTACATTCCTGCTTGTTCCTGGAGATATACTTTTTCATTGAGAGGGTGGTGGATGCTTGAAATGCCCTCCCGATGGATGTGGTGGTGACAAGTGCAGTGATGGAATTCAAAATGGCATGCGACAGATACAGTGGATCCCTTTATAGCAAGAGGATAAAATCAAATAAACTTAATTCTTATACCTCAACAAATAGAGAGGGGTGACCTGCGCGGAGTGGCAGGTACAACTCTAAACAAAGGCATAGAAGGGGTCTGATCCACACAGAGTGGTAGGTACATCACTCTAACCACCTTACTTGGCAGGCTAGATGGACCATATTGGTCTTTATCTGCCGTTATATACTATGTTACAAAACATTAAGAGACAAAGAGGAGGAGCTAACATTAAGATTTTAAAAATAATCATTACTGCTTCAAACAGGAGCCAGTGGACTACTGGGACCAGACTTGACTATAGGCAACCACTTGGGGCATAATTTTAGAAGGTACCAAAGAGGATCCTGCACTCATGTAGTTCAAGAGCACATGTGCTGCTTCAGGGATTACAAACGTGAGATTATGTGTCTTCAAGTCAGTGTGCTGACTCCTAGTGACCTTACTCTACTCCCATCTCGGCTCTCCAATCTTTGAAAGTGCTGAAATCATTCCCTCTCCCTACCTAGCTCTGTCATCTGATTTTGGCTAGGGGCACCACACTCTTAAGAGCAGAATACAGGTGAAATAGGTACCTTGCCACCACATTTTTGATCTACTGTTAATTTACCTTATATTTTGCTCCATTAACTCAATAGTCACAACGTGCCAGTATAATGGCAGACACAATCGTTGCATTCTCAGAGCATAAAAGGGACAGATATGAATTGAATTACCTCAACTGCCACACTAGTTTAGGCAACGTCTCTTACAATGCCCTCCTTATTTCTTTTAATTTCCACAATTGATTCTGAACGTGAACCAGAGAATTGTAATTGCTCTGTTAATCCTCTGGATATGTGAAAATCACCACCTATAAACTTGTTTGACCAGTAAGTTAGATTAATACAAAAAAAAAAATCACCTTTAAGGTCGATAAAAGCTTATTCTCTCTCAATTACACCCAACAAACCAAGCTTATCTTCAGTTACTACTATTCATCCACTGGTTACCAGCATTACTCCTACTGCTAATACATTTCTATAGTAGTACTAGGCCTACACAGCACTGCACACCAACATGTAAAGTGGGTCACTGAGCCCAATGGCAGATCCAATTGCATATAGCAAAAAGAAACTAGTACAACATACCAAACTCATTAGTTTCCAGTTTGTAGTGCCATACAAATGTTAAAATGGTAGGAAAAGGGGGGGGGGGGGGGGAGGGAGATCCCAAATGCCAGAAATGAAGTTTGAAGAGTCACCCTTAACCGGTTGTTGTTAATATTCTTAAGTGCCATCAAGTCTGTGCCAACTCATGGTGACCCTCTGGATAATTCTCCAAAACGGTTTTTATTCAGGTGGCAAAGTTTTGATACAATAGTAGACAGACAGCACTATGGATGCCACTTTACTTCATTGCTGTCCTCCTTTTGCGTTGATCTTCAACCTTGCCGAGCATGGCGGCTCTTTCTTTTTTTTTTTTCTTTTGTATTTATGCAGTTTTACAAATAAATCAAGAAAGCCAACAAAGCACTCTCTTGAAGAAACAGGTTGACACACAGAAAATCCAAGAGAAGAAAAAAATATACATTAGTAACAAAAGAACATTGTTGTTCTTTTGTTACTAATATATATTTGGAGTGGAGGAGTGGCCTAGTGGTTGGGGCAAGGTACTTCAGGCCTGAAGGTCGGGGGTTCAAATCCCACTAGAGGACAGCAACCTTGGGCCGGAAGGACTGGGGTTTCTAGTCCCACAGGTGCTCTTTGTGGTCTTGGGCAAGCCACTTAACCCTCCATAGCCCATGTTCCCTGTAAAATAGTTATCTCGAAGTTATAATGCCCTGTTCAATGTAATTTCAGTTTGTTCAATGTAAACCGCACTGATGCAGAATAGCACGGTATATAAGAGAATGTAAATAAAATAAATAAATAAATAACATAACAGTGTCTAACCGCTCTAGCCCACAAAAAAAGAGGGGACCATTCACAGGAAATATAATATTTATACCAAATATGAATAGAAACAGACAGCACAACAGTTCAAACTAATTCATATCTGAGCACCATTAAGGAGAAAGAATAGAGGATTCTACACGCCTAGCACTGATAAAGGCTAGCAGTTGGGAAGGCTCAAAAAATACATACGAAACAGCTTGGTATTTTACCAAACACTTAACCCCAGGCCGTAACAAAAGAAACTCTCTACGATGTTTCTGTGTTTCTCTTGATAAATCAGGGTAAATACGGACCGCAAAACCACGAAAAGAAGTTTTCCTTTTATGAAAGAAAAGCTTCAATAACCACTCTCTATCTGATAACAAAGCAAAGGTAACAAGGAGAGTGGAAGACTCCAAAGAATCCCGAGAGTTCTCCAACAAATTGGTAACATCTAACACATCCCCTTGTATCAAACCTCCCTCCAAAGCACTGCTAGGAGTAATACGCTTCGCTTTAGGTAAATAAAGTTTAATTAGGGGAGGCATTAACTCAGGGGAAACCCCCAAAACTTCCAGGAGATATTCTTTAAACATCTTTTTGGCACCAATAGAAGAGGATCTAGGAAAATTTACAATTCTCAAATTATTAAGACATATTTTCCAACTGTTCTAACTTCATAAGTACCGACAGAGAATTCTTTTTAACAGTATCTGAATGATCTTCCAGACTAGACAGTCTATTCCGTATCTCCTCTTCTTCCACAGATATATCCAACACTTTTTTTTCCAAGACAGTCACAGCTCCCATAGTAGATTTGACCTTAGTGGTTAAAGAAGATACTTGAGGAAATAAAGCTTCTCCTAACGAGGCGATAGCAGTCCAAACTGACTCCAATGTAAAGTTCACTGGATGCTATAGAGAAAACACAACATCCGTATTCAGCGCTGAATCCTCCACTTCCGTGTGTGCCTGCAAGTTGTCCCGCAAGGCAGAAAAAGCAACCTGCCTCACGCACACTCCTCCATCAGGCGCCGGTGTTGATGTAATACCTGGGAGCTTACTCTTAGCTCTGCCAACACATCTTTTCCTGGCCCACCCGAGGCACCAGCATCCTCCGACATAGCAGGGGAAGAAACCTCCAGGAAGCCCTCAGGCAATGCGTGGCTGTGGAAGACCTTTGACGCTGGGCTCAGTAACGGGGAGGACGATGACGCCGAGGCAGTTACCGAGCTATCAAGCTTCGACAAAACCGCCAATCGGCTTTCTCCACCGACAACGTCTGAACCCCGTGTGGATCGCAAGAGGTAAGTGTCCAAAGGACCAATAACAGCAGAAACTGGTGTTGAGGCAGAAGGCTGGGGGGGCACCGGCCCAGATTTGCCTTTTCGCTTCCTTCCCATCAGAAAATCGTACTCACACGGTACGGAGGGCTGCCGCCATCTTGGAACGCCCCCTATGGCGGCTCTTTCTACTGATCTCTCTTCAAATGCTGTATCCAAAAGTATGAAAGTCAGTGTCTCGTCAGCAGAGCTTCTAAAGAAAGCTTAGGTTTGATCTCTAGTACCGACTGGTTTGTTCTTCGGGCAGTCCATGGTATACACAGTATTCGCCGCCAGCACCATAACAACTTCACCAGCTGACCCACGTCCAAATCAAAACAAATTACTTCTAAAAGAGCATTTTCCTTTATGGCACCAGAGTTATGGAATTCTATTCCTGAAGACTTAATAACTCAGGAAGACCTTAAGGACTTTCGCAAATCTTTAAAGACTTACTTATTTATAGAATCATTTGGTGAAATTACTTAAATTAACCATTATGTATATTTAATTTCACTATGATATAGTATTATAACATACTGTTTTGTATTTATATTGTAATGTATCATTTTTGTTTTCCCATACCCTCAATATGTTAGCCTTTGTTGTCTTGTCAACCACTTTGATGATTGAAGGATAAGGTGGTATACAAAACTGGTTAAATAAATAATTCAAAGGCATCAGTTTTCTTCCTATCTATCTTTTTCTCTGTCCAACTGTCACATCCATATGATGTTATTGAAAATACCATGGCTTGGACCAGTCAAATCTTTGTATGGAGAGAGACATCTCTGCTTTTGAAAATCTCGTCTCGGTCCTTTATAGATTCTGCCTAGAGCAATATGTTATTTCTTTTTTTTTTATAACTTTATTTTTATTTTCCTTTTTTTTGGATACTTTATTTAGAAATCACCAACAAACACAAATAACAAAGCCTCAAACCCAAGAGCGAGGTTGACTCTTATCCATCCCTCCCAGGCAACAGCAATTACAGGTGATGTAGAGTTTTATATATATAACAAAACAGCCCCACTCCTCCCCCCCTCCCGACCCTCCCCTCCCCCGATAGGATCGCAATCCCCATCCAGTACCTCTACAAGCCATCTAATACCTACGTGCAGTATCTCGTTACGACTATGAGGTCCCAGCTTTTGAATACGAGTATAAGGTTCCCAGATCAGCAAAAAGGCAGACCATCGTCGTACACTGCCCCGGGCCCCCCATCGCTCAGTCAGCATAAGCTAGTGAAAGTCATTATGCCATTCCCAAAAGGTAGGGAGCGCCTGTTCCCTCCAGTTGCGAAGTATCGGGCCTTTGCCACTAAACATGCTTTCCATATCAATAACCATTCCCATTTCTTCCCTGGCGGGGTGGGGCCAAATCAATCCAACCCAACAGCAGGGCCACCCCATCGCACCCTCCGATGAAGCAGCCCACTTAAGGCGGCGGCACATATCAGTCCCCAGTAGGGACGAATGTGTCTACAATCCCACCACATGTGTGTCAAATTAGCCAAGGGCTCAGAGCATCTGGGACATCGCCCATCCAACGTAATGTGACTTTGAAGCGCACGCCGGGGCGAGAAATGTACCCTAGTCACACATTTAAATTGTACCTCTCGCCACCGTGCACCCTCCACCAACTCCGCAACCCGTTGTAAAGCCTTCTGAACAGACCCGGGGAGCACCACACATGCCAGCTCGAGCTCCCAGGCCCTCTCCACACCTCTATAATCTGGGGTAGTCCTAAATCGCTCCAATCTTGTTTTGAAGACTGCAATTGACGGGAGGCTTTCCTCTCCAAAGGCAAAAAACTCCAAAATTTGTGCCGATCTGTCAACACTAATCGCCATCTTCGGTAACGAGGCCACGTAGTGCGAGAGCTGCATATACGCAAAATAATGTTGAGAACGGAGATCATATTCGCGGCTCAAAGACTCAAAAGATTTACATCTTCCCGAGGGGTCGACTACATGCCTGACCAATTGAATCCCCCGGTCCTTCCACTCTCGAAACATCACCGTCTCTGATCCTGGGGCGAAACTAGCATTCCCCTGTAACGGCAGCCAGCTCGATACCTGCCATGGAGTGTTCCAAAGCCTATTAAGGTGCCTCCAAGTATGTCTAATGGAGCCGAGCAGCAATCGTGAGTTTGCCAGATGCAACACTGCCTGTAGTGTCTGCGGGGCTACCAAAGCTTCTTCAAAGGCCCTTGGCGTGTACACATTGGTCTCACGCAGCCAATCCATGATATGCCGTGCCTGACAGGCTAAGGCATAAAGCCATAAATCTGGAAGGCCTGTTCCCCCCTCCCATCGCCCCATCAAGCGGCGTAGTGGAAAGCGGGCTCTAGCCCTCCCCCAAAGAAACCCTCTCACTTCCTTTTCAAGACGGTATAAGTCACGTTGCAACCACCACACCAGGAGAGTCTGCATCCAATACAATATCCATGGCAGCACCACCATTGTAACTGCAGCCACCTTTTCCCAACAAGGAAAGGGGAAAGGGCCTCCAAGCTGTCAACTGGGCTTGCAACTTCGTTAAAATTCTATCAAAATTCCTATCATATAGGTCCCATGGCTTCCTAGACAATAATAGACCTAAATATACAAAGGAACTCTCTGCCCATTTAAGCGGGAAGTCCACCCATTGTCCCCCGCAACTGTCCGGAAATATCCAGCGCTTCTGATTTATCCTTAATACGAAACCCGGCAAAACTTCCAAAGCAAGTAAATTCCTCCATCAGCCGGGGCAAAGATTCCCTAGGGGCAAGAAGATGCACCAATAAATCATCCGCAAAGGCTGATATTTTAAAGCCCTGTGCTCCGATCTGTATCCCTCATATATCCTGGGACCCCTCCACCCTCCTAATCAAAGGGTCTATACGCAATACAAACAAAAGCGGGGAAAGAGGGCATCCCTGTCTGGTGCCGCGTCCTAAATCAAATGCCTCCGACAAATCCCCATTACACATCACCCCTGCTGTAGGCCTAGCATACAAACTCTCCACCATTTTACAAAAGGGGACTCCCAATCCATATCAGGGGAGCAGATACTTCAAATACTGCCAGTCAACGCGGTCGAACGCCTTCTCTGCATCAAAGCTGACCAATAATGACTAACTGATGGTCATGCACCCATTCCAATGACGCCAAAATTTTACGCAGATTGCGCACGGCATATCTCCCCTTTACAAACCCAACCTGCGAGTCATGTATCAAATGAGTCAAAACAGCAGCCAACCGATCTGCCAAGATCTTTGCCATCAGTTTCAAATCAAAATTTATTAACGAAATGGGCCTATACGAGGCTGCCTGTACTGGGTCCTTACCTGCTTTAGGTATTAGTATGATATGCGCGTGGTTACTGCCCCAGCGAAAGGCACCCTGCTCAGCCCTTCTATTATGCATTGCCACCAAGGCTGGCGTGACAAACTCTTGCAATATTTTATAAAATTCCACCCCTAAGCCATCCGGGCCAGGTGTTTTATAACAGCTCGCCTTTGAGATGACTTGCTGCACCTCCAACGCTGTGATAGGCTGACCAAGTTGCTCACATTGCTCCTTATCCAATGACGGCAGATCTAAGTCTCGCAAATAGTCTCATCTTAGTAGGAGAACTGTTCTCAGCTGTATATAATTTCTGAAAAAAAGACCGGAATTCCCAAACAATATCCACACTCTCCTTGTGTAGGACCCCCTGCTCGTCACAAATCGCCGCTACCATTTTTGTGCCCCTCTTCCCCTTCAAACAACGCGCCAACAATTTCCCAGGTTTATCCCCGTGGCAATGCAACTGATATCGGTAGTACACCGCCAACTTCTTAGCTCTTTGGTGCAACAACTCATTTAGGGCATTCTGAATTTCCCATAGTTGCGTTTTGTTTACCGCATTAGGGAAACACACATAGTGCTGACGTGCCTTGGTGACCTGCTGTTCTAGGCGGATAATCTGCTCAGCCCGCAATCTACGCCTCCTCGAACAAAACCCAATTATATCCCCTCTCAACACCACCTTCGTGGTCTCCCAGACCAGCTCAGGATCATCCTGGTGTCCACGATGATTAGTCTCAAACTCCTGCCATTCCTGCCGAATAAAATGGTGGAACTGTGTATCCTTATACAACTCCAAGGGAAGGCGCCAGATACGTGTTTTTCGAGAATCTCCCCCCCCCCCCACTGTATCTCCAACCAAATTAACGCGTGGTCCGAAATCTCAGTAGGCCCTATTTGTGCATCTCCCGTGCAGGCAAACAAACCCTCTGAGATCAAGATATAATCAATCCGTGCACAAGAGCCATGAGCCCTTGATTGATGCGTAAAATCCTTTTCCAGAGGATGCAACAGCCTCCATGCGTCCACCAGACCCAGACGAGCCTGAAAACGCAACAAGGCCCATGCTGTTTGAGCACGGTCCTATGTAATTTCTCCCTTAGATGTGTCAATTCCGACATCAAACACCCCATTGAAGTCGCCCCCCAAGATCAACGGATATTCTGGTATTGTTCTATCTTCAAAGCCAAGCGAATATAAAGATCCTGATCTAGCACATTTGGACTATAGAAGTTCCCCAAAATTACTGATCTCCCTTCCAAAACACCCTGCAGTAACACAGTGTCCAGACACATCTGTAACCGCTTTTTCCAAGACAAATCGTATCCATTTATGGATCAGTATGGCCACACCCCCCTTCTTCCCAATGGCAGGTGCACCCCACACCTGACCCACCCACTCTCTACAAAGTTTGGCATGCTCCTCGGTAGTCTGGTGGGTTTCCTGTAGCATCACAATGTCGCAGCGCTGTCTGGCTAAGGCCTGTAAGATTTTATACCGCTTGATGGGATTCCCAACTCCACACACATTCCACGAGACGATCTTCAGGGACCCGGGGCAGTATCAAATCTCTTCAATGCGACAGTGGCGATCCACTCAGCAGGAACTCCCCCAGCCTGAAGCCCTCACCCCCCCATCCTTAAAATGGCTTACTGATAGTAAATACCTAATTGATTGCGATCATCCCCTCCCCTTAAGCCCTTCCCCCTAACCCCTAGAACTACCTCCCCCACCCCTCTGTCCCTCCCTCTCCCATCTCTATAGCTGTCTTCCTACTCTCATCCATCTGTCTCTAACTATGAGATCCCGTTAGATGTGAACGGTCACCCCCCCCCCCCCCCCGCTTGTTAACAATAAAGGGAACTGTTTGATATTGTAAAATCTTTAGCTAAAACCCCTGCTAATAACTGTCAACCAGTCCCTATCAACATACATGATCTAGCTAACTATTTCGCTAGCAAACTTAAATTATCTCTAATATCAATACCTGATTCCCCAAACTTAAACAATAACATGGCATGTAACTCTTTCCAGCTTATTGATAAAAAGCAATTACTCAATATAATATCTACAATCAACACAACCATATCCTTGCTTGATCCTTGCCCAGTTTCCTGGATTAAGACAACAAAACAAGAACTTGCCCCCTTTATCTTAGATATAGTAAATCAATCCCTTCAGCAAGGTGTACTACCTAAAGAGCTCAAATTCTCTGCTATCCACCCGATTTTAAAAAACAAAGCTCTACATGGAAATGACCCATCATCATATCGTCCAATTGTCAGTATTCCTTTTATAACCAAAATCATTGAAAAAGCTGTTCAACTTCAACTCCAAGATTATATAGACACTTCCGCTCCCCTTGATGATCACCAATACGGGTTCCGCCCCTTCCACGGCGTTGAAACCCTACTTCTAGCCCTACTCGATACTCTCATTAAGGGCCTAGACAACACAAAACAAGCATTCATTCTGGTATTCCTTGATATATCCGCTGCATTCGACAGTGTAAACCTTAATATACTAATTTCAAGACTCAACCAGATAGGTTTACGGAAAACTACCCTAGATTGGTTTAAATCATACATATCTGACCGGTCTCAATATGTACAACTAAACCAAACCTCATCACCTCCATTTCCTCAAGAACAAGGAATACCCCAGGGCTCTACTCTATCCGCCCTTCTATTTAACCTTTATCTACAGCCAATATGCACCATATTCCGAAAACATAAGATAAACTTCCACATATATGCGGACGACATTATGTTATTCTCCCCAATCAACTTGCATGATCCCAACTATGATAAATTAACAAACTGCCTCATAGAAACTGATAAATGGCTTAGATCAAACAATCTGACCATTAATTTCAAAAAAACTGAAGTTCTCTTTACAACAAGAAATAAGAATTTTACACCACCAACAGACATCAAACTTCTAAATTTTACACTACCAGTGAAAGAAGAGATTAAATACCTAGGAGTCACCCTTGACAAGACTCTTAGCTTTACAACTCACATTAAGAAAATAACAAAAACAATATATTACAAACTTCATTCCATTCAACAACTGAGGCCTTTTTTAGAAAATGACGTCAGAACTATCACTCAAGCCTTAATAACCCCACACTTTGACTTTTGTAATGGAATACTTCAAGGCATAACAAAGAAGAATCTAAAAATTCTCCAAATGGCCCAAAATGTTACCGCAAGAATAATTATTAAAGCCAAGCTTTCTGACATTACCCCGATTCTTTACTCTTTTCATTGGCTACCTATCTCCAGCAGGATTCAATATAAAATACTGTTGACCACCTTCAAATTAATTAATAAAATTGCCCCATCTTACCTATCCACTCTTATCCATAGCCCCCCTGAAAATAGAATAAGATGAAGAAGGAATCTTAATACCATCATAGTACCTGACATTATAAAGACGACAAAACATATAACAAGCAACAGTGCCTTCTCATTTGTAGCACCAATCCTATGGAATAACCTCCCAGATCAATTAAGAGAAATGAAAGATCTACAAAAATTTCGAAAGGACCTAAAAACATCTGTTCACCCAGCACTACTCCAATACAGATTATGAATTAGCCATGGCCTCCCAACCTCCATAAATCGGCATGAATATACCTATTCAATTGATTCACTACAATTTTTGATCACTCAAATTAAGATGAATCCTTAAATATGTATATATGTAAAATTTATGTAAATAGTTCTAAATCTATTATAATACTTGTATATAGTTGTTTACAGTTTCATGTACCTGTTATAGTTTCACATTGTTCTATGTATTTTAACATTGTTTGATGTAAACTGCCACTGATCTTGGGAATTGGCGGTATATAAAAGATTTGCAAATAAATAAATAAAGGGGTCTCAAGGAAAGGCTCGCCATCTTACCCATCCCAACCCCTACACACAATCCCAACATATTTCAACTCTTAGGCTAGTCAACTTAACCCCACGCTCCGTCAACCCACAACAAGGCACAAAAATGCAAGAACATTGGTTAAACAACAGTTTACATGTTATAAGTATATCACATAACCCCAGGGTCACTTCGCAACCCCCCCTTACGTACTTGGGGGAGCGAAACCCCAGGTCCTGTTTATGACTCATCATTTCAAAAGTCACCATCTCCCCCCACCATAGAGGGACATCCCCAACAGTTCCACCTATATGCAGCACACTTGCAACAGTCTGCAGATATAAATATGTTCCCAAACATTCTCTGCACATCACTTCTTTATAACCACCCTTGGGAGCAACTAGATTTTCTATTCGTCGCCTTCCCATAGGTGTCTCTTCCCAAAAATCAAAGGCATCATGTCCTCAGGCCGCCTTCATCTCTTATACGGTCCCTCTGGGCCCTAAACCCCACAAATACAATCCAGACTCCGCCTCCAAGACACTAGTTCATTGTTTACTGTAGGGTAGAGCCCTTTGCCTCCCCATGCAACACTCTCTATATAGGGACGTGCCTCCTCAGCTGATTCGAATGTCTTGTGTGACCCCTGGTGTATCATACATAGCCTAGCTGGGTATTGCACCAAGAATTTCACTTTGGTGTCAATCAACTTTTGACACAGGGGTGCGTAGGCTCTTCTCCTCTGGCTCAGCGCTGCCAAGTAATCTTGGGCGATACGCAGCTTAAAATTAGCATAGGTTATCAGCCCCTTCTGTTGGGCTGCCCTCAAGATCACTTCTTTCTGTAGGTATTGGAGGAATTTAGCGAGCACTACCCTTGGCCTCTGGTCCCACGGTTGCTTACTACCCACACGGTGGGCCCGCTCTATCACCAGTTTACCTTGTTCCTCCAGCCCCTCAAAAAGCTGTGTGAGCATCGTTTCCATGTAATTCTTCAATGTTTTTTCCTCAATTTCCTCTGGAATACCCATAAAATGCAAGTTGCTGCGACGTGAGCGATTCTCCAAGTCGTCAATCTTTGCCTCCTGAGATTGGAGCTTGGCCCGTAGGCCCTGCAGTTCATGATTTACCATATCCAGGCTAGCCTCCGCTTGACCAATGCAATCCTCTGCCTCCTGGAGCCGGATACCAAATGAGTCCACAGAGCTATGTAACGCATCCATTTTAGCATGCAGCCCTTCAAATTGTGGGGACAACGCTCCTGCTACCGCCGCCAACACATCCTCTAAGAACACTGGAGATGAAGGTGAACTCAGCACGGCTATGCCCTCCGCCATCTTGCTCGGGCCTCCCAGGCGATCCCTCTCTCGGCGTGCCGTTTTTACTGCCGCCATTTCGCCCGCCTCTCGCTGCCGGTTTCAAACGTTTCAGCAGTTTTTCCGGTAAAGCAATCCCCTTGTTTCATGGTAGTTTCGCCGGTTTTAGCGGTATAATTATGCCGGTTTTAGCGGTATAATTATGCTGGTTTGGGCTGGGGGTAACTGGAGTACGAGCAGCTCACATCAGCTCGTCCTCACCTCATCACGTGGCCTTTTTTAAATTTTCTTTTACATGGTAACATTTCTTATAACAATAGCTCAACAGACAGTACACCAAAGTATTTTCCGCCCTTTTCACCAGTGGGCCAAGATAGCCAAACATCTTTTGTACTATTATTCTTTCCCTTCCCTTCCCCCCCAACTCTCTCAAAATTTTTATTGTGATTGTAAGTAATCTAATAGGGGTCTCCATTGTCGGTCAAAATTATCCCCTTTATTATTACGTAATGCTGTTAAACGCTCCATGAGTGTCATTTTCCGTAATCTATGAATCCATTGTTCTAACTCCGGGGAATTGCTCTGCTTCCACTTCCATGCTAGTTCACATCTAGCTGCAATAATGCATGCCTGCATTGGTCCGGACCACCTATTCTGTAAATTATCTGGCCACACCCCCAACAAAAACAAGGGTGGGCATAAATCAGGTTCAACCCCAAAAATAACCCCCATCTGCTCCTTAACCCTTATCCAATAAGGCTTAGCCACTGGGCATTCCCACCACATGTGTAGGTAGGTCCCCTTAGCTCCACACCCCCGCCAACTGCGATCGGAGACCACAGGGAAAGCACAGTTACTTACCTGTAACAGGTGATCTCTGGGAACAGCAGGAATAAGTCTTCACATATGGGTACGTCGGTACCGACGGAGTCTGCGCGGGAACGCTTCCCAGCATCCAATCAAGAGCTTTTGGAAGCATCCCAGCACGCCTGCGTGCTGCCTTCCCGCCTTTCCCAACTGCCTCTCCTCAGTTAAGTTTTAAAGCTGAGACAAAGAGAGAGAGAGAGAGAGAGAGGAAAGGAAAGATAGAGAGACAACTCCTGGGGAGGTGGGTGGGTTGTGAAGACTTATTCCTGCTATTCCCAGAGATCACCTGTTACAGGTAAGTAACTGTGCTATCTCCAGGAACAAGCAGGAATGAGTCTTCACATATGGGGACTCCCAAGCTGAGATGCCTGGAGTCCCAGCATGTCATAGGTTGGAACATGCTATCTCTCAGAACACCAGGCATCCTGAGGATGGAGGGTAGGAGTTGAAGAAAGAAAGATGCTGTGGAACAGCTAACCTAGCATAGGACTGCAGAGAAGGAGTCCATGTGTGGATGATGACTGTCATCAATGATATTGCAATATGGCCCTCCCCTGACAGGATTTCACAGAAGTATGGAGGTTCATGGATCTACTGGGAAACCCAGTAGAGGAACTGTAAAGTGGAGGTAATAAACCTGTAGGAAAACAGTGGAGGTCAGAATTCTGAAAGGTAACAGGTAACCCCAGTAGGAAAAACTGGGGTAGTACAAAAACGGTGGGCCTTCAGCGGAAGGCTGTATGACAAAAACCTAACTCTTTTGGCGGCAGAGTGGCTCACTCTTAGGAGCAAAAAGAGAAAGGCTAATCGATTTGGACAAACAGGCACAGTCCTTGTGGGGAGAAAGGGTATGGGAACCCCTTGTATCCCAAAAAGAGAGGACAAATGCCTGAGGCGTTAAAGCCTGTGATTAACTGAAGATCCACAATGTCTCTCCTAACTGGGGTAAGCTAGGAGAGATATTGGGCACGGAGAGCTTCAGAGGTACCTAAACCCTTAGGTTATGGTATAAAAAATTGTTGACTACCACAGGAGTGGTTGTGTGCGTAGAACCCCAAACCTGCTGGATAGCATAGGTATGGGTAAAGCCCCTCTGTCAGAAACATATAGCTATATGAGCATAGACAGTCAGATAGATAAGTATGTGGAGACATATCTATCTATAATGAAATATCTCGACAGAAACATATACATACACACATATATATATATATATATATATATATAAATATATATATATATATATATATATACACACACATACATATATACACACACATACATATAGATATATAGACATATAAGAATATATCTATAGTGAGATATGGAGGGGCATAAAATACACACAAAAGAAAAATATGAATATGTAGGCCTAAATATGGGTGTCTGCAATTAAACAGACAGAGATATGCCTACAGTACGGTATTCACATAGGATATGTGGAGAGGGAAGATTCATCTAACAAGGAGGTGGAACCTACTTGAGAAGATATATAGATAATTCTATTCCCCCTGGTTATGATCCGCAAGGATGCTAGCTAGTGAAATAACCAGGATGGTTACATGAAAAACAGAGGATAATATCAATCTGAAGCCAGCAAGTCCCGAGTCTTCCAGGACTCTAGCATGGTAAGTAGACAGAAGAGACAGAGATGAGATACCATGTTGACTTGCTTAAGGGCAAAACGTATCATGCGTTCATACCATGAGGACGAGCTGCAAGGAGACAGCATATCCCCGATTGGGAATGCTATGGACCAAAGCAGGGAATTGGCAACTCCTTAAGCCTTTACGTAAGAGAAGGCCTATGTCCCTTATATCAAAAGGAGATAGTAAAAAAAGGGAGAACCTTCTAGTCATGGGAGACATGACTGAAAAGCCTTTTCCAACCATCTAGGATAGCTGTTGGAGAAAAAAAAACCATGCTCTCTAGCAAGGGCCCATAGTGGAAAGCTTCTCTGTAGAATTGCAGAGAGCATGATGCAGGAGAATGAGGAGATAGAACTGGCTGCTAGAGAGCCAGTATCTCTGCCAACTATGCTGCCAAACCCAGGGAATGGAGATGGCAGAATTAGAAGACCAATCCAGAAAGCTTGTAGTGAGATAATCTCCAAGATAGATGAAAGCACTGACTTGGAGCCACTACTAAGACTAGACAGAATGTTAGTGGAGGACAAATCTGGTTGTTTGTGGACAAGAACCAGTGGACCAAACATTAAGGCTCCTGCATAGGCAGCTGCTAGCAAGACTGCAGAAAGAATCTTACTGTTCAAAAACAGAAAGAACAGAACAGGAGTAGAAAACTCTGGACATGTCTGATAAGCTGCCTCAAAGTAAGATTGAAACAGGGGAGGTAACTCAGAGAGGAAAATTCCGCACTGGAAAGTGACAAAAACTAGAGAGGCTGAAGAAAAAGCCCCCCAGCAAGTAATTCCGCTCTTACAGTGGTAAGAGGGTGAAGAGAATGGAGCTGAAGAAGACTTACCAAGTAGTAAGTCTATAGAAAGGAAAAATACATGCTGGCACAGGAACTATCATTTGATAGTGGTGAGACCTCTTTCCCTAGCAGGAAAAGAGGAGAAACCTGTGACCTATAGGCATGAACATCCTGACAGCTCATAGAAATATAGAAAAAAAATGGATGTCTTTTGGAAAGAGATCCATGTGTAGGGGTTAGAATGAAGCAGTGGATTGCCTCTATTGAGAAGAAGCAACTGTAGATTCTAACCCCAAGAGTCACAAGCATCTGATGATGATTGATTAGAAACCCTGCAGGTGCTGGGTTTGCTGAGCCTGGTGAGAGGTTGGATTCTTCAGACCAGGACGATGCCTCCCCTGTTGGGGAACATCTGTATGATGGGCAAGTGATGAATAAAACCTTCTTCTCCTGTGGGAAGAAAGTTTGGTAGGACATTTCCTACCTACTGGGACAGAAGGTGTAGAACAACCCTTAGGAACAGGTAAATCAGTGGACAACTGAGTAACCTGACGTAAAGACTCCTTGTTGAAAAGATTTTCTCCAGTGCAAGGAGTATGTCCCAGCCTTTGTTGTGCCCATTTGTCCAAGTCTGAAGCTTGGAGTCAAGCTCTACGTCGTGCCCCTATAGCTATAGCAGAAGTCCTGCTAACAGACTCAAAAGAGTCTAGGGAAGCACGAGAAAGAAACCAAAAGATATTCTGGATATGCTTAAGCAGTGAGGAATAGTCTGTACTCCTGGAATCTGGAAGGAAAGGAGTCAAAAGATGTAATTGCTTTGTGACCTCCTCAAGAGAAAGACTCATATAAAAAATATATGAGAGAATTCTTGCAGAAAGCATAGATGTCTGGAAGGTTTGACGTCCAAAGGCATCTAGTGTCTTAGACTCACAACCTGGCGGATAAGAAGAGTGCTTTTTCTTACTCTTTACCCGCCTCATTGCTGATTCCACTACTATGGAATGATAGGGAGTCTTTTGAAACCCTGGAGAGGGGGGCACCTGATATAAGAGATCAGTTGCCCTGGGAGGTGGGGGTACCCTTAAAGGTGTTTCCCACATTCCTAGAAGGAGATCCTGCAATGAATGATGCAAAGGAAGCATTATGTTGTCCTTTGCTTTGGTAGAAACAGAGCCTTGTGCAGGATCATGTCCTGGAATAGGAATGGCAAGGGATCTTGCTAAATCCAGGAGGAAACTCTGAAAAGAGGGATCCCAAACAGGAATCTCCCTTGGACAGGTTAGATCTAAAGAACTAGCCTGAGCACCCACAGAGTTATCCAAATATATAGGAATAGAAGATCCTGCAGAGTGCAGTGTGGAATGCTTAAGGGATGGTTGCTGGTACTGGCTGTCAGGAGCAGCAACCGTCCTTACCACATTGTGCATGCCAGGTATCGACTCCAAGCTTGGTATAGAATGCAGCGATCCTGTTGAAAAAAGCATGGCAAGAGTTGGCCACGATGCTACTGTGGATACCGGTACCAATGTCGGAGTCGAGCCCGACAAAGACATTGGAGCAGTCATCAGTGACAGTTTCAACCGGTACCGAGGTAACCAAAAACCTCCGGCTACTATCCTCGGTACCGAAGCACCGGTATCGATCGGTGTCGGTACCAAAACCTATTGGTACCCAGTCTTCTAGACTAGAGATTGATTCCAAACTCGGCAGAGGGCAGAGAGCCTGATAAGCGAAGCATGGAAGGCACCGACCGTAAGGGTAATGAGGACATCGGTACCGACTTCGGTACCGTGTCTGATACCAGTGAAGGAAGGTCAACCAGTGGCAACTCAATCGGCCTCGGGGGAACCGAGAGTTGCGGATCCGAGTCATCAGAACCGAGCCTTCGGTACCACTGTGAGACGGTACCAAGGCGAGTCGGTACCCAGTCCTCCAGACTGGAGATCGATTCCAGACTCGGCATCGAAGGAAGCGAGGCTGTCGATGCACATCTGGAGGGTACCGACGTCGGTGGTAGTATCGGTGTTGGTACCGATAATGGAAAATCAATCTGGGGAGTATCCACCGGTCCCGAAGACACCGAGGATGCCAGATGACGATCCCTGGTGAGGAGTGTTTCATCCAACACCAGTGCCAATGCCGGGGTATCGGTACTGCTCGAAGCGGATGCCATCACCGTACACGGCTTAGGTATGTTCTGTGGGGGGTGAACCCCAGGAACAACCTGAAACCCCTTATACGCTTTGGAGACCGAAGACTCCCACCGGGGTTTTGAAGCCAGTGGGCCGTCGAGGGCAAGGCCAGAGCCGTCTACATGCTGTGCATGAGACCTATCACTCGAGGACTGGCTAGTCTTAACAGACTGTTTGTGGGTTACCTGATCCTGTGTGGAAGAAGAAGGGGACGGTGCCCCGAAGTTGGAGGGCAACCGTGTATCGAGGTAACCTCGATGTTGAAGACGTCTTCTCACCAAACTGTTGTCAGGACCCAAGCAGGTTAGACACCGACTTCGAGGGTCTAAAAATAAAGTTGTACCGCCACAGTCTGAACATTTCTTGGAGAAAGTGTCTGGCGGTTCCATGAAGGAAAAAGAAGAGGCCTAAAAGGCCTAAGAGACCGTGGGACACTATGAAGAAAAAATATCCCGTGGAAAAGGAAGATTTTACAAGAAAAGAAAAGAAAACACCGGCGGTACCGGTGGCATCGGGAAGACAGCCACGACCACAAGAAAACTAAGAATTTTCTGCGGTGACAGGAGGACGTCCTGCCGGCTCCGCGGAAAAACAAAAACTGAGGAGAGGCAGTTGGGAAAGGCGGGAAGGCAGCACGCAGGCGTGCTGGGATGCTTCCAAAAGCTCTTGATTGGACACTGGGAAGCGTTCCCGCGCAGACTCCATCGGTACTGACGTACCCATATGTGAAGACTCATTCCTGCTTGTTCCTGGAGATCATCTGTTGAAACTTTACCCATGTATAATACCATCTCAAAGATTTTATATGCATTCTCCTTAATTGTAGCACATGAAGATGATTTTGCCGTTCCCATAGCTCTCCATTCGTCTTCATCCCAGCTTACTCCTAAGTCCCTTTCCCAACTCCTCATATATCCAAATTTCTCACCCTCCCCTCTCAAGGTGTGCAGGTTGGCATATAGCAGGCGATTCAGTCCTCTGGATTGGTGATGTTCCAACCACAAGGCCTCAAGATCATTAAATCCCTCCTCAATACTTTCCTTAATATTCCTCTGTTGCAGAAAATGAGCCATCTGCATGTAAGCAAAAGATTCCCACGTTCCTAGCCCGTATTCCTCTTTCAATTTTTCAAATGATTTTATCTCCCCCGATTCTATTAATGTCTCAAATGTAACTAAACTGTTCAACTCAGCCCAAACTTTAAAAATCCCCTCCCTCCTAGGTCCAAAGGCCTGGGTCGCACCAATTGGGGCCAGCAGCGAAATCCCGGGGTGGAAATTCACTCTACACCATCCCCTCCTCCATTCACCCCATAAATGGCGAATATATGGATTCTCCATCCACTCCCCTCGTAATGTTCCTTGCATCACCCATGGTATATAATTCAATCTATATCCCCCCACCCAATGTTGTTCAATCGACCAGAAAAGCTTATTTTTCCCTGATTCCCGCCACTCCATAGCCTGTCTCATTTAAGCTGCGAGATAATAATCCGCTATTTCCGGCATTCCCAACCCCCCTTTATATCGGGTAGCGTACAATACCGGTGCCGCCATACAAACAAGAACAATTTCCTTTGCAATCTCTGTAGCACTAGTCGAGGTACCCAAAGTGGTAAGACCTGAAAAAAATAAAGCAGACGAGGCAGGACCATCATTTTAAGAGCCGCTATCCGGCCAAACCAGGATATTTCTTCTCTGTCCCATTTTTCTAAATCTCTTTCTATCTGCACTATCAAAGATGGGTAATTTGCCCCATATACTCCTTCTGGATCTTTTGTAATCTGTACCTCCAAATATCTGACCGTGCGGCACAGCGGAAGGCATAGCTCCCCTGTAGCTGCTTGACTAAGACCTCTGGCATATTAATACTCAATGCCTCTGTCTTGGTCCAATTGATTTTGAACCCTGACATTCTCCCAAACTGCTTTAACTCAGCTAGAAATATCGGCAATGCCAATAAAGGCCACGTCACAAACAGAATATCATCCGCAAACAACGCCAGTTTATGTTCCTCCCGTCCTATCTGAAGTCCCGTGGCATCTCCATTGCTCATTAGCCTTCCTGCCAGAGTTTCCATTACTAAAGCGAATAGCAGAGGTGACAGTGGGCACCCCTGCCTCGTGCCCCTCTCCAGATGGAAAAAGTCTGAATAGCGCCCATTAATTTTTACTGTGGCTTCTGGGCTCTCATACAGTGCCTTGATCCATATCATCAATCCTGGTCCAATTCCTACCTTCCGCAACACTGCAAACAAAAAGCTCCACTCTATCAAATGCTTTCTCAGCATCAATTGCTAACGCATATCTTGCCTTCGTTTTTGCGCTGCCCAGACCACTTGAATGGCCCTTCTAATATCACCTGTGTTTCGGCCCTGGATGAAGCCTGTTTGATCTGCTTGTATCAACTCTGGGAGAACTCCTCCTAACCTATTTGCCAAGATTTTCGCTAATATCTTCCCATCTGTATTCAACAAAGATATAGGCTTATAAGATACGCAAAGTGCTGGATCTCTACCTGGCTTTAGCAAAACCGATATCCCTGCCTGTTGTATAGAGGGAGCCAAGTAAACCCCTTCCAATACTCCATTGAAAAGCCTCTGCATTACCAGTGCCAACAATTCTCTGAATTTTTGATAAAATATCGTTGGCAAGCCATCTAAGCCTGGAGATTTATTGGGAGCCATCCCTCTAATCACTTGATGTATCTCCCCTAGATTGATGGTCTGATCCAGCGTCTCTGTCCTTCTCGTTAATCTGTTGTAAGTCCCCTCCTTCCCGTAGGTACTCCTTCACCCCCTCTTTGGAGCCGGAGCCTTTGCTTTTGTATAAATTTTTATAATATTGCACAAATTGTTCCCGAATATCTTTAGACTTAAACAATTGATCCCCATCACCTTTAATTTTTACTATAGTAGATCGCCTTTCTCGCGCTCTCAACTTTCTTGCTAGTAATGTGCTCGTTTTGTTATTAAATTCATAATAATGTTGATTTACTCGCTGCAATTGATATTTCACTGTCTCCATCTGCAGGGCAGCTAACTCCACTCGATTTTGTTCCAATTGAGCCTGGAGCTTTACTCCTCCCTCTATCTTGTGACGCTGTTCTAATTCTTTAATTACTCTCAGTAAACCTTCAACCTTCCCCTGTCTATCTTGTTTTTTTCCAGTCTGCCCACTGCAATAGTTTCCCCCTGAGGACCGCCTTCAGCCCATCCCATAAGATCCCTTCTGACACTTCTCCTGTATCATTCACTGCAAGATGCTCCTTAATTTCCTCCTCTAAACTTTGTAACACCCCTTTATCATGCAGTAAGCTCTCATTAAGGCACCAAAAGGTTTGTCCCTCCTTATCCATTCCCCCTTCAAATTCCACCCATATCGGGCCGTGATCCATCCATGTTATGGGTTCGATCTCCGCCCTGGAAGTCCGTTGGATCCAGCTCATATCTCCCAGAAAAATGTCTATCCTACTGTAACTTTGGTGTACCAATGAATAGTATGTATAATCTTTCTCCTGAGGATGTATCTGATGCCAAATATCACATAACCCATATCGTTTCATTAAATCATGTATTCGCCGCCTCCCTCCGCTCCCCCCATTTGCTACTTCCCGTGACCTATCTTTCTTTGGATCCAAAACTTCATTAAAATCCCCCCCCATATAATGCCCCATGCACCTTACCTTCTAACCACCCTATTAGATGTTCCCAGAACCCCGAGCTTGAATCATTCGGACCATAAATATTTAAGAATGTAACCTACTGGCCCTGTAGCTCCCCCCAGACTAATAAAACCCGACCCTTAACACCTTTTATCACTCCCCCTAATGAAAAGGGAACATCCCCCCGAATCATAACCGCTATTCCTGCCTTCTTATATGTCCCCTCCACGTTAAAAAACATGATTGTATGCCCCATGCCGCAACAAATGCTCATCTTGTGGCAACAAATGAGTCTCCTGCAAAAAAAATCACCTGCCATTGCCAGCACTGCACCTCCCGAAACACAGTCTTGCATTTTTGTGGTGTATTCAGACCTCGGGCATTTAAAGATCCTACCTTAAGTCCTGCCATCCCAGCTATCTATTAATGCTCCTTTTCCCCTGTTTACTATTCATCCCCCTATCCTCTCCTCCCTCCCTCCCTCTTCCCCCTTGCAGTTCTACCTCCCCCCCCCATGTCCCCCTTACCCCTTACCCCCCCTCCCATCTGTATCCCTGCATCTCCTATGTTGGAGAACTAGACTCACCCCCAGGGACCCGCCCCCTCAATTTGAGATCCTCTGGTCCCCTCTAGCTCTTACTTCCCCTCCTCCAGCTTCCCTCATTCTCCTCTCCCCTTCTTTCAATCGCCCACCTTCTCCCCTTCCCCTTCAAATTCCACCCAAACACAATTTCCCACATTGTTTGCAACCTTCAACATGAACTTATTAACCATAACACACTCATATTTTGCTTTTTTAAATTATTTATCAAATACTCTTTTATGTCAAAGTCTCTTATGGAGGGAAAGGGGAATCTTCAAGTAATAAAACCGCTATTCCACCTCTTCCTTCCCTGTCCATCTTGCTGCGAAACGTCTAACTCCTGAAGAATGTCCCACTCCTTATTGCCTTCTCCTCCAGTTCAAGTGATATTTGTTGATTTGCCACCTTCCTCCTCCTCGCTGTGCGTAATCCTCCTTGATAGGCGGCAAAGGCGCTGTCCCTTCTCCGGGATCCGTTGCCACGTCAGTTTTTCCAGCAGAGTCGTATGATCCCTTTCTCCCTCCTGAGAGGTGCGCTGTATCTGAGGCAAATTTGGTTCTTGCGCTTTTTCCAACAAGTCCCAGGCCTCTGTGACCGACCTGGCCCACTTCACCATTCCCCTCACTTCAAACTGTATGCCAAATGGAAACAGCCATTTATATTTAAGCTTTTCTTGTCTCAAGTACATAGTCACTGGCCGCATGGCCCATCTGCGCTGCAGTGTTGATGGAGCCAGGTCCTGAAAGATCTCAATCGCAAGATTTTTCCATGTCAGCTTGCCTTTCTTCACCGCTGCCCTCATTATCTCCTCTTTAAGCTGGTAACTGGAGAGGCACGCTACTATATCTCTGGGCCTGTTACCAAATGGAGGCCCCAAGGCCCTATGCGCTCTTTCCAATGCTATGTCCTGTTTAACTGCCTCTGCTCCTTGGTTGCTATCCTTCAGCAAGGCTTCACAGATCTCCTGTACCACTCTGTTAGCTTGTTTAAATTGTTCCTCCTCCGGGACCCCACGGACCCATATGTTATATTGCCGGGAGCGATTCTTTAGATCCTCGATCTTATCCCGCAGGTCTTCACGTTCTGTGCGCCATATGGTGAATGTCTCTTGGGCGCTCTGCGCCATCACTACCTCCTCCACGTACTCTTCCAAGTAATCAACTCTCTGTCCCATGGCCTGTAAGTCGATCCGCAACTCTGCCAGCACCTCTTTCATATCCTTTTTAACTGCGATTACGTCTTTCTTGATTTTTCTGCACCAGCGCCTAGATTGCCCCTTGTGCGCTGCTCCTCGGCATGCTCCGGCTCTTCATCTGTTTCTGTCTCGGCCCTCTCTCCCCGTTCTGTCTGCTGCGGCAATTTGGCATATGGGGATCGATATCTCTCTAATTTCTTCCTAGCCGACATTGCTGGCATTCCACCTGCTTCTTCCCCCTTTTTTGTTCACTGCTAGGGGACCCGATGCGCTTACCTTTTGCTACTATTTCTTTGTCCCGAAGTGAGCTCCGCACTCAGGCAGCCATCACGGTTGGTGATGTCACATCCTCTGTTATTTCTTTATTGATTGATACAAGCAGATTAAAAGTTGCCCACTGCTTCTCCATACTGGAGACCTTAAAACCTAGAAATGGTTCAGGCTGAGTACAGTGCTACCTGCAATCCTTTTATATGCTAACTGTACCAACAAAGATGGATGTTTTTTACAGCTGCAGGTCATACTAACACAAAACAGTGAATTTTCATTTTTCCAAATATTTCCACATCTACAAATTGCTGATAAAGATAACAAAGAAACATGACGGCAGAAAAAGACCACATGGCCTGTCTAGTCTGCCCTTCTATATCAACTACAATGGTTCCCTTTTTACCTTTAGAGATCCTTTGTGTTTGTCCCATGCTTTTTTGAATTCAGTTACTATCCTTGTGTCCACTGGTCTACTGGGAGACTATTCCACGCATTTACCACTCTTTCTGTAAAGAAATATTTCCTCATTATTCCTGAGTCTATCCCCTTTCACCCTCATCCTATACCCCCTTATAGCAGAGCTTGCCTTCAACTGAAAGAGACCTTCCTGTGCAGTTATGCCATGGAGGTATTTAAAGATCTCTATCATATCGCCCCTATCTTGCCTTTCCTCTAAACTTCTAAAGTATACATATTAAGATATTTAAGTCTGTACTCATATGCTTCATAACAAAGACCACTAACCATTTTAGTAGCCACCCTCTGTACCAACTCCAACCTGCTTATATCCTTTTGAAGATGCTGTCTCCAAAATTGTACACAATACTCCAAATGGGGTTGCACCAGAGACTTATACAGAGGCATTATCACCTCTTTCTGCTCTCCATTCCTCTCCCTATACACCCAAGCATCCTTCTGGCTTTTGCAGTCACCTTTTCTACCTATTTAGCTACTTTAAGCTAGTCAGACAATTACGCAGAGGTCCCGCCCTTCTTTTGTGGACAGAAGTACCTCATCCCCTACACTGTACAGCTCCTTTGGATTTTTGCAGCCTAAATACAGGACCCTGCATTTTTTAGCATTAAATTGCACTTGCCAAATTCTAGATCATTCTTCAAGCTTAGCTAGATCCCTGCTCATGTTATCAACTCCTTCCTGTGTCTACGCTATTGAAAATTTTGATCTGCAAACAAGCAAACCTTACCAAAGTCCTTCTGCTATATCACTAACAAAGATGTTAAACAGAATCTGACCAAGGACAGATCCCTGTGGCACACCACTAGTAACTTCCTCAGAGTGAGTTCCACTTACCTGTACCCTTTGTTGAGCTCACACGGAGGAGAAGGTTATCATCAGTGGTGTGCCGCAGGGATCTGTCCTTGGTCCGATTCTGTTTAACATCTTTGTTAGTGATAGCCCCACACTATGATATTTTCTAAAAGCAGATTACCCTTCAGTTAAAATGCAACAATTTTCTACAATCTCCACCACAAGCTAAATAAAATGGAAAACTATCAACCTATGTACAATTCCACTAGATTCAAAGAGGGCCTTTCAGCACAGGCCAAACAAAGGCTACTTTCAACAACTGGGGAAAATCTAGTGATACTAAAGCAGCATTTAGTATAATTGCACAGCCCCAGCTATCATACTTGCTTCTTGAAGCAACCCAGACCGATAAGGATCCAGACCCAACCAAGACACACTGATTTTATCAATTAAACTCTTCTACATCAATCTTCCTAAAACGCAGGTGATTGGAATTGAATGGTAAAGGTACAGGGTCAGTTATTGATCTCCCTCCCTCCCCTCCACCTGGTGAATCTCACTCAATCTTCACAGTTTTATCATGAAAAAGGTGACTAACAAAATTTGCATTATTTTTTGGCAAATCTGGTCCCTTGGAGGCTGTGGACAAATTTTTAACAATCTAGAAATTCTCAACAGTGCACTGTTTAGACACTTTTCATTCCACAAGTAATTGAAGGTATATTTATATGAAATTGCTTTTAATTAAACATAGAAATATGACGACAGAAAGACCACATGGCCTATCTAGTCTGTCCTTCCATATCAACCCCTTTTACCTTTAGAGATCCTCTGCGTTTATCCCATGCTTTTTTTAATTCAGTTACTGTCCTCATCTACCACCTCCACTGGGAGACTACTCCACCAATCCACCACTCTTTCTGTAAAGAAATATTTCCGCATATCACTCCTGAATCTCTTTTCACCCTCACCCCATGTCCCCTCGTAGCAGAGCTTGTTTTCAATTGATTACATTTGTTTAGAGTAGGTATTCCAATTTATTGATTTAGTTTTGATTTTCTATATTAAATCTTTTATTGATGTTATGCATGTTTGATATATGTTAACTGTTTAGAAATATTTTGGTAAATAGTCTAGAAAGGGATTGAAAATGTAACCTTTTGACGTCACTGGGCTCGATGGTGGCGTGAGAGGAAAGCTCTGTCACCAAAGCTGCCAAAACGATCATGAAATAACCCCAAAGTACAGCAAAATACACCGAAACAAAGGTGAAGGTGCTTTGAGCATTGGGGCTCGAGAGGGAGCAGAGCGGGACAAGCAGCACCCTGTGACAAGAGACTCTGAAAGGAAGCGTTTCAGTAGGGGCACTGCGGTGGCCCGACGACGCTAATCAGTAGGGTGCATTAACGTCTTTAGACAGCACAGGGAGAAGAGCGGGCAGCACAGAAATGAAGCGGCACCATGAAACTGCTTTGGGACTACAGTATTAACTGCCGGAGGTGACAATTAGCAGGAGGGCTGAGTGGAGTGAAAGCCGCGGGCTAGACTGCAACTAAATGGCCAGCACAGTGAGTTAGAGGGCAGACGGCAGGTCCTGAATAACACAGAGCAAATGGATAAGTCCAGAGGAGGGCTAACGGCAAGGAAAAGATTGGCAGAGGTTTGCTCCTCGTATACCCCAAACAAGGGGGTTTGGGACGCTGATAAAGAAGGCAAAATGGCAGCCGAGAGCGTGGGCGACCCGGATGAGGAGATAGATGGGGCATGGGGCTCCGGAGCAGTGGAAACGCTAAAAACATGGTTCATGGAGCTTAAAGAAGAGCTCAAGGCAGAAATAAGTGGGGTAAAAACTGAAATAAAAGACTTTGAGAGCCTTGAGACAAGATATAGTGCCCGGGTGGAAGAGAATGAAAATCAATTGGAGCAGCAGACAGATACACTTGGTGAACTGCAGAGAGGTTGGGACGAATTGAAACAGGCACAAGAATCTTTGAAGAAAAAAAAAAGGCAGAAGATCTTGAGCAGCGCTCACGGCGGTGCAATGTCAGAGTGAGGGTTATCCCGGAGGACCCTAAATATAGAGACTGTGAAGCGGTAATTACAGAAGCGTTAAAGGCTGCAGAGCTGGAGAGCACAGCAGAAGGGGTACTTCTACAACTCAAGCAAGCGCACCGGGGTCTAGGCCCTATTCAAGAAAACCAGCCCCGGGACATAGTGGTGTACATTAACTCCTATAAAACAAAGGAGCGGATCCTGATGGCTGCTCGAAAACTAGGGCGTTTTCAGTGGGAAGGTAACAGTCTTAGAACTGTTCCAGGACTTGTCACTGGGAACCCTGCAGCATTGCCGGGAACAGAGAAGTGACAGCATTCCTAAGGAGAGAGGGGCTGAGATATAAATGGCTGTATCCCTTCGGTTTGCTCATTACAGTGAAAGGGAATCCAGGTGTGTGAAAAACAAAACAGCAGAGAAGCGTGGATAGCGTTAAAAGAACTTGGAGTGCCAAACCTCCCAGAGGGCCCATTGGGTCAGACCAAAGCGAGCTTGACTCCAACCTGGGTTTGAAATGGCAGCGAGTACCCACCAATGGTCGGAGGCTGGCCAGACTATCAAAAGGGAAACATGGAGAAGAGAATATGGCCAAGGATAATCTATGAGCGGACACTGTAAAGCTGGACAGTGAAGATGGCCAGTAATCTGCTGGAACAAAGAAGTGTCAGCAGCGCGCTGGCCTCAAGCCTGGCCTTCAACATCCGGACTGGAGGTGCGGTGGACGTAAGCAGCTGAAACTGCAGCAGATTCGGTGGCAATATCGTTGCTTAATATGGAAGTGAAGATCTTGGCAAAAGTGTTGGCTAATCGATTGGCTAAGGGGTTGCCCTCTCTTATTGATATAGATCAAACGGGGCTTATAAGTGGAAGGCAAGCCTCAGATAATATAGAGTGTTGGAAGTGATTTGGGCAGCGCATCAACAGCAGGTAAAAATGATGGTGCAGTCAATTAATGCTGAAAAAGCATTTGATTAAGTTAGCTGGCCCTGTTTGCAGTGATGCATAAGATGGGTTTTGGGTCTAACTACTTAAACTGGGTGTGGGCCCTATATAACAAACCCCAGGCTAGGGTGCGAATCAATGGTAGATATTCTGAGGCATTCAAACTAGAAAGGGGCAATCGACGGGGGTGTCCACTTTCTCCATTGCTCTTTGCATTAGCAGTGGAACCCTTAGCATAGATAAGAATGGATGAGGCAATCAGGGGATTAGTGGTGGAGGGGTGGCAGCGCAAAATTTATTTGCAGATGATGTTCTTTTAATGGTAACGCAGCCAGAGGAAACATTGGCGAGAGTAGTGGCTGTGACTGAGCAGTATGGCACAGTATCAGGATTTAAGATGAATATGGACAAGACAGAAGCACTTACTATCAATCTTTGGGGTGCAGATTTAGATTGGCTAAAGAAACAGTATCCATTTAAGTGGGTGAAGGCCATTAAATATCTGGGGGTACAAACAGCCCATCCCCAGAGCTTATATAAGGCGAATTATCCCCAACTGTGGAGAACAGTGGGCCAGGATCTGCGGGAGTGGATGGACACGGAAATATCGTGGATGGGATGTATAGCAGTGGTTAAAATGAACGTTCCTCCCAGGGTGCTTTACTACTTCCAGGCTCTCCCTTTAGCGATCCCGGTGGGGCACATGCTGGAGCTCCAAGGGAAAGTATTCCGATTTAAATGGAGGAAAAGGCCACCGCAAATTGCCCCGGCAGTAATGTGTCTGTCTCAGGAGGACTGGGGGTCCCAGACTTACAGGCATATTATTGGGTATCCCAGATTAGGCACTCAATGGACTAGAGAGAGGGAGGAGAAAGGAAAACTTGTGGCTTTGGAGGGAGCAGGGATTAAGGAGTGGCCTCTGGAGGCACGCCCGTGGATGAGTAGATGGGAGCGGGGATACCAAACACATGAGAATCCATATGTGGGGCACGTCCTCCGGATTTGGGACAGAGTGAGGGGATCCGTCGAGGGAGGTAGGGAACCTCTTTTTTCGGTGATGCAAACTCTGTTACACGGGGGATTTCATTCCAGGCCAAGAGGGAGGGATATTTAAACAGTGGGAGCAAGGAGGACTAAGGTGGTTCTATCAGTTTATAGATGGGGGAGACTGGGTCCCATCTGTGGAACTGTGAGACAAGTACCGACTAGGGGCAGGTAGTTTATTTCATTATAGACAGCTGCTACATTATTTAAGGCAAAAATTAGGCAAGGAAGGGCTAGAACGAGACTATACTAATCTTGAAACAATATGGTATGGGAAAAAACGGTTTCAAAGGCTGATATCAATGTTATACAAGGCAGTGAGGGGAGGGAAATGGGAGGGGAAAACTGGATATACGTTGGCTTGGGAAAAGGAGATGAGTAGAACACTAGACATCCAACAGTGGAAAGCTATTCTGGATCAACAAGCTTGACAAGCATTGTGGAACCTGTGTCTTTTGGGGAAACTGCTAGGTACGTATGACCTAGATTGGCCACTGTTGTAAACAGGATACTGGGCTTGATGGACCTTGGTCTGACCCAGTATGGCATATCTTATGTTCTTATATTTTCTTAACTACCCATATCGGTGGCTATTAGAGAGAATTGGCATAAAGTTATGAGATGGGTACTACATGCCGGTGCGGCTGAATAGGATGTTCCCGGCAGCTGCAAAGGGGTGCTGGAGGAATTGTGGGGAGGAGGGGTCAATGTTCCATGTTTGGTGGACATGTCCACGAATTCAACGTTTTTGGGAAGAGATTCAGAGATGGATACAGCGGGTGGTGGGAGTGGAAATAAAGAGGAACCTGGAAATTTTCCTATTTGGATGGTGGAGGGAAGGGGGCCCGAGGGAAGAAAGGAAGCAAATCATGGCCTGTCTCAGTGCTGCGAGATGTGAAGTAGCCTATAGGTGGAAACAGGTGGCACCGCCTCAGGTGGAGAACTGTGAGGATAGGCTTCGCCATATTTATTTAATGGAAAAATTGACCGCAATTCGCAGACAGTGGTGGTCTAAGTTTGAAAGTGAATGTCAGAGCATGCTGGTGTACCTGCGAGGGAAGGGGGATGGAAGGAGGGACGGGGGTAGAGTGGTACCGGGGGGGGGGGAAATGTGTGATTAATGGTGTAAGCTGTAAATTTATTTATTTATTTTTATTTATTACAAGTTCTTATATACCGCACTATTCGGCATCAGCGCGGTTTACATTCTAACATAAAGACCATAACAACAAGCTGTTTGGTTTACATCGAACAGGAGTACAAACTTGGAGAACCGGGGTAAACTATATACATGAGATAATTACATAGAACAGAATAGAGTCTTAATAATATCAAGAACGGCATGGTGTGCATGCTATAGTTGTGTATGGCATTGAGTTGAATAGTACTCTAATAAAAAAAAGTTTAAATACAAAAAAAAAAAGAAAATGTAACCTTTTCAGGTAATAGTATCATTTTTCCTAAATTATGGTTAACTTCAAACAAACATGCTTATCTACTGGGCCATGGGTGTCCACCCTGCAGCCCACCAGCCCTCAGGATGCAGCCCACTTGAGATTTTTGGCAAAACAGGTTTTGCACCTAAATTAGGAAGCACATATGATTCTGAAGCATTTCAGAGCTATTTGGTGGATATGAAGTCACAATGTCAGAAAACATTAACACATTTTGCTGAGTATATATCATACTATATACAAGTTAAACTCTTCATGCAGCCTACAAGTATATGGATTTTTGATTGCATGGCCCACTATAAAAAAATGTTTGCAGCCCACAGACATGAATCTTTGATTATGCAGCGCACTTGAAAAAGCTCAGACAGCCCTGTATTAGGCTCTTATTTATGTCACTCTCTCTCTATCCAAACACAGCTCTTTTAAGGGCACACAGAAACATAGAAATATGATGACAGAAAAAGACCACATGGCCTATCTAGTCTGTCCTTCCATAACAACTACAACAGTCCCCTTTTTACCTTTAGAGATCCTCTGTGTTTGTCCCATGCTTTTTTGAATTTAGTTACTGTCCTCATCTCTACCACCTCCACTGGGAGACTATTCCACGGATCCACTACTCTTTCCGTAAAGAAATATTTCCGCATATCACTCCTGAATCTATCTCCCTTCACCCTCATCCCATGTCCCCTCGTAGCAGAACTTGCTTTCAATTGAAAGAGGCTCTCTCCCTGAACATTTATGCCATGGAGGTATTTAAACATCTCAATCATATCACCTCTATCCCGCCTTTCCTCTAAGGTGTACATATTAAGATCCTTCAGTCTGTCCTCATATGCTTTATAATGAAGATCACTAATCATTTTAGTAGCCACCCTCTGCACAGACTCCATCCTGTTCACATCCTTTTGAAGGTGCGGTCTCCAGAATTGCACACTATACTCCAAATGAGGTCGCACCAAAGACTTATACAGAGGCATTATCACCTCCTTTTTTCTGCTAGCCATTCCTCTCCATATTTATTTATTTATTATTTTAGTTTCTTATATACCGCACTCTTTAGTATCAGCACGGTTTACATGGAACAAGGAACCATAAGTAAGAAATATCAGTTTTTACATAGAACAGGGAAGTACAACTTGGATAACTTAGGGAGACATGCAAAACAACTATTTACATATATTAACAGTAGGCTTTGAGGAATAGCTTATGATCAATCTACGGATAGGCACTAGGATACGAAGGTTTCTAGAGGAGGGGTGTGGCTATGGTGGATTATGATTGATCTGGTAATATTGTATAAATAAGTAGTGCTTGAGTGCCTTCCTGAATTGCATGAGATCAGTGATGGCTCGGATTTCTGGAGGCAGTGTATTCCAACACTTGGGAGCATAAAGACTGAAAGCTCTGTTGGATGTTGTTAGTGTGCATTTTGTTGATGCACTTGGTATAATTAGGGTGTTTGCTGATGTGGATCTTCTGGATCTGTTGGGCGGAGTGGGCTGAAGTAGATTGACTAGTGTTGAAGCAGTTATGCTGTGGATGGCTTTAAAGGTAAGTACTAGGGTCTTGAATAGTATTCTTCCGTGTGTTGGGAGCCAGTGGAGCTGCAATAAGATGGGTGTGATGTGGTCATACCTTGCTGCTAAAAATAGAACTCTAGCAGCGGCGTTCATGGCAAGTTGTAAGGGAGTCAATGTAGACTGGGGGAGCCCTTGGAGAATGGCATTGGCAAAATCAAAATGGGGTAGGATAAGGGCTTGATATACAGTTCGGAAATCACTTGGGTCCAATAAGGTTCGGAGGTGTTTGAGTGTCCGGATCTTGAAATATACAGCTTTGACAATGTGGGATATGTGTAATTTCATGTCCAAACGTTGATCTAATGTGACTCCTAAGTAACGGATTGTAGGTTTTGTTTGGAGTTCGGCTTCTCTCACTTTTATATGAGGTGGAGGGGTAAAATTTGGATTTTTCGTGATGAAGAGTACCTACGTTTTCTTATGTTGAATACGGAGGTTTTGAGATCGAAACCATTCGGATACTGCGTCAGAACAATCAATAAGAGGTGAGAGGTCCATTTGCTTTGTGGAGAATGGCATGTAAAGAAGGATGTCATCGGCGTATATCTGACATTGCACATTGAAGGATCTTATGATGTTATATACGGGTTGAACGTAAATGTTAAACATGAGAGATGATAATGATGATCCTTGTGGGACGCCCTGGTTTTGGTGGAAAGGCTTTGATTTTGTTGATCTTGATCTTACTTGCTGTCCTCTTCCCTCAAGGTATGATCTGCACCAATCAAGGGCGAGGCCAATAATGCCCTTTTCTTTTAGGCGTTCAATGAGCAGACCGTGGTGAATTGAGTCGAATGCTGCAGCTATGTCGATGAAGATAAGTACACAACCTTGGTGGATGTCGTCAACAAAGGTGATAATATCATTGAGAAGGGAGATAAGAAGGGTTTCTACGCCATGGAATTCTCTGAAGCCGTGTTGATGTGGATCTAGTGGGGCTGCAGTATCGATGTGGTCTTGTATTTGTCGTTGTGCTTCCTTTTCAAATATCTTAGCTAGGAAAGGTATGCTAGCTATGGGTCTGTATGATTCCACTTTGCTAGGGTCAAGTTTGTTTTTTTTTAGAAGAGGTCTAATTGAAGTTTGCTTGAGTGCTGAGGGGGAAGGATCCTGTTGTGAACGATAGGTTTATCATTCTTGTGATTAATGGACTGATATCACTGCGTATATTCTTTATCCAATAGGCTGGACAAGGGTCAGTATGAGCAGTGGTGGTGTTGATGGCCGCAATGGTATCTTCAACATGTTTCTTGAGTGGTGTGGAGAATATTGAGAGGTGGTTTAGGCAGTTGATGTCTTGGTGGTTGAAGGCAGCGATTTTGTTTGTTTGCAATAGTTTTGATTGCAGATGATCCGCGAAGGCTTGTGGGTGGATCTCCTCAGGAGGGCATGGAGATGGTTCCTTAGATATGGATTTGACTATGTTGAAGAGATCCCGTGGTTTATTTAGGGATCTTTTAAGTGTATCAGTGTAGAATTGTTTCATTTTCGTCAGGACTGCTGTTCCGTGGGTCGAGAGTTGAGCATTGTATGCTGTCTGGTCGTCTGTGGAGCGAGATAGACGCCATCGTTTCTCGAGTTTTCGGAGGTATAAGAGGGAGGTCCGCAGATCAGAAGAAAACAATGGTGCATGTTTTCTGTTGCTTGAGGTTTTGCTATTGAGTGGTTTTTGTGCAATGGAGCTGAGGATGTCGTTCCATGATGTGATCAGTTTTTCCAGATTGAGGGTAGTGTCATTGTAGAGAGGGTTGGTTTGTGCAAGTATGAGTTCTTTGTTGAAAGCACTGAAGCTTCGAGATGTCGTTTTAGTGGGATTATTAGAGGTTCTGTTATATGAGTTGTTAGAGTTCATGGCAATAGTGAAGTTAATTAATTTGTGATCCGACCATGGAACTGGGATCAGTGTTGTTACAAGATCATTGTCTGATTCACATGCTGATAGAGGGGCAAAAATCATGTCAAGGGTGTTCCCTTTTGTATGTGTGGGACTTTTGATTAATTGCCTGTATCCTAATTCGTCCATTGCTTCTAGGAGAGCTGAGGCATGGCTGAAGTGCAGAGAGGGGAGATTGAAGTCTCCTAATATCCAATTCGGTTTGCTGTGTTGGGCAGCGTTGGTTGCTAAGTCTAGAATGTTGGGAAGATCGTCCAAGGAGGATGCGGGTGATCTATAAAGAAGGTTGATGGAACATTGATCATTGGCAATGGATAGAATGTCTAGGTTGTTTGAGCTTGTAGAGTCTGTTGTGGAAAACTGCAGGTCAGTCTTGGTTAGTATGAGGGTTCCTCCTCCTCTTTTGTTCTCTCTATGGCAGGAGTGGATGGAGAAGTTGTTGGGTAGGAGTTGGTTGATGATTATGTTGTCTGTGTTAGATAACCAGGTTTCAGTTATCATGAGAACATCCAGGTTATAGGCAGATATTAAATCAGTAATGATCGGCCATTTCTTACGGATTGACTGAGCATTGATGAGGGCACAGTTTAGAGCTTGCAGGGGTTCCTTTTGCTTGGTTTTCTTGGTAATTTGGAGAGTTATGTGTAGAAGGTGCGAGTGCCGTGGTTGTGTACCGATTCTTAAGGGAGGATATGGGGCTTCTGCCCGTCTATGGGTGTGCCTTTGTAGGATTGGGATTTGTTGTGGTTCGTGTGGTAGGGCAAGGGATTCAGCTAACCATCCTAGAATGATGAGTAAGATGTCGATTGAGGCAGTGGTAGTAGGAGACATTTTAACTTGCTGTTGATGTTAGAGTAGAGGTGTTTCTAAGTATTGTTTTCAATCAGGACTTATCGCTATGGTATATAAGGATGTCTTGTAAGACAAGCTGAGAGGTATCTGTGATATTCTAAGTGATTGTGAGATAGATTGTTTTTCAATGGATGAAAATATAACACAGTGAGTAAAACACTTAAATGATGTAGTAGATATACTATTACAATCTGAGAGGTATCCGTCGATGTATTATTACAGTCTGAGAAGTATCAGTGAGGGTAAATGCGATTGCCATACAGTGGATAAAGCACTTAAATAATACAGTAGATAGACTATTACTATCTATGAACATATAGGTACAGTAGTTACAGTAAGCAGTGAACAGGGATAGCTGATTGTTAACTGCAATGGGTTATGCTACAAGGTTAAAGAAGCTAGGACCTATTGAGGATCACATTTGAGTGGTATAAGAGGCGGTATACAGACTAAACAAATAGGTATTACAGCAGAGGTGACTTCTAATTGAAAATGCAGAGATTTAGACATATATTGGTAAAATAGATGTTAACTAATTCAGATAGTTTCTACCGTGAATGTGAGAGTTGATCAAGTAGAATGTAGACGCATGGGAGGAGCAGATCGGCGAATTTTCAGGTATCTGTTGTAGGTCGGCTGAGTCCTGTTGCTTGGAGTTGCTGTGTGCAGAATGCGGATGGCTTCTTCTGGTGCCTCGCCTAAGGGCCACGCCAAAGAGCCCTCTGGCGAGGCCCGACAGGCGCGGGCCCGCCTGGCGGCGGCTTCTTTTAAGGCTGTAAGGCCCCTCCCACAGCCCCGATTGGGCTGGAGGGCTGAGCGGCTTGGTGGATGGCCCGCTCAGTGCTTGACCCCAGTCGGGGGAGCCAAGATGGAGGATCGCCGAGTGCTGGGCTTCCCGCCGGCAGCGGCTTCTTTTAAGGCTGTAAGGCCCCTCCCACAGCCCCGATTGGGCTGGAGGGCTGAGCGGCTTGGTGGACGGCCCGCTCAGTGCTCGACCCCAGTCGGGGGAGCCATATGCACCCAAGCATCCTTCTAGCTTTTGTTGTCGCCTTTTCTACCTGTTTAGCTACTTTAAGATCATCAGACACAACCACGCCTAGGTCCCGCTCTTCTTTAGTGGACAAAAGTACTTCACCCCCTATACTATATTGCTCCCTTGGATTGCTGCAGCCCAAATGCATGACCTTACATTTTTTAACATTAAATCCCAGCTGCCAAATTCTAGACCATTCTTCAAGCTTAGCTAGATCCCTCCTCATGTTATCTACCCCTTCCTGGGTGTCTACTCTATTGCAGATTTTGGTATCATCCGCAAAGAGGCAAACCTTACCTGAAAGCCCTTCCGCTATATCACTAACAAAGATGTTAAAAAGAATCGGACCAAGGACAGATCCCTGGGGCACACCACTGATAACATCCTTCTCCTCAGAGTGAGCTCCATTTACTTGTACTCTTTGTCGCCTCCCACCCAACCAATTTCTAACCCAAGCAGTAACTTTAGGGTCCATCCCTAGGGTGCTCAGTTTGTTTATAAGTCGCCTGTGAGGAACAGTGTCAAAGGCTTTACTGAAATCTAAATACACCACATCTAGGGCTCTCCCTCGGTCCAACTCCCTGGTCACCCAGTCAAAGAAATCAATCAGATTTGTCTGACTTAGATAAGAGGCCCTCCCCACAAGCCTTGCTTTAACCCAATATCTTCAATAAGGCTAACTCACTACAAAACTGCATTTAAATCAAGTTTCACCCTGATCATTCAACTCAAGTGAACAATTTTGGTGGGAGGTTTTATTATCACAAGTTTCTCTTGTGCCCATTTAAGCACCTATTGCCCTAGATATCATTCCAAATGATAAAGTAAAAGTAGTGATCAGACTATGGTACAGGAAATGCTTTGCAATATTTTCTTTTTTAAATCTCTCTGGTAATAAAACCTCACAATTAGCTAAAGTAAAAATCAGATCTAGCATATTCTCTTTCACGCGAGTAGAGACTTCTATAGAAATGCAGCCTCAGTGCTCCTATAGGAGAAAACAGCATAATTAAAAGCTAAAATCTCACAAAAGAATCTTCTAAGTAAATGAAGCCATCACATTCCCAACAAGATCTAAAATCCCTCAAGGCTTCCATCTGTGAATTTTAGAGTTTAGAAGCTAGTAAAAAAGCCAACCATTCAGTCCTGGCAGAACCGAGCAGTCCATCCCCCCAACCCCCATATCAAGACAACAGCATCATAAGCTGCAAGTAATCACTTCCTCTCCAGGATGCCGCTATTCTGCACACGAACTACACAGATTTACCTGTGCACACATCAATGCATCGCTGTTACCTAGGAAACCCTCTATCCCTTCCCCCAAACGAACACTACTACATCATAAGCTATCTACACCACACTAACACAAATAAAAGCAGACTTGAACCATACGTCCATTCAATAATGTAAGCCATCTTAGAGCAATGGCACAACTTGGAATATAGTGGCAATGCTCCACACCATTGACAATCATGACATCTGCCAAAAATCTTATTCATTTTGTAAATAGTTGAGAATGCTTAAATAATGTCAGACTACTACTAGTACTGCTAATCAATCATTGATATAGTGCTACAAGGCTTACACAGTGCTGTACAAACATATAAAGACGACAGTCCCTGCCTGTACAGCTTACAAGAGAAACAAGGGGGTTCAAATAGGGAAATAGACAAGAACAAGGGATTAGAATCCAAATGCAGCCTCAAAGAGGTACGCCTTTAGTATGGATTTGAAGAATGGGAGAGAAGAGACTTGATGTAAAGCTAGTGGAAGTTTGTTCCATGCATAAGAAGCAGCAAGGTGAAAAGATTTAAGTCTTGAGTTTGCAGAAGAAGAAAAGGGCATAGAGGGAAGAAAGCCAGAGGAGGAGCGGAGTTCACGAGGAGGGGTGCAGGGAGAGAGAAGAGAGGGAAGTTAATGAGGAGCAATAGAGTGAATGCATTTATATATTAGAAGTAGTTTGAACTGAATACGGAAATGGAAGGGGAGCCAGTAAAGTGATTTTAGAAGAGGGGGTTCTACGAGTGTATCGGGGATGGCGGAAGATTAGCCGTGCAGCAGAGTTCTGGATAGATTGAAGAGGAGAGAGGACGCCAAGGGAGATCAACAAGGAGGAGATTGCAATAGTCAAGACGGGAGGAGACCAAAGAGTAGACAAGAGCCTTAGTAGTGTGTTCAGAGAGGAAGGGAAGAATTTTGTTGATGTAGAGAAAAAAATGACAAGTTTTAGCTACATGTTGGATATGTATGGAGAAGGAAAGTGAAATTAGACTTACCTGCTAATTGTTGTTCCTTGAGGAACTCCAGTCTAGTCCCGAATCTCTGGGTTTTGCTCCTCCAGCAGCTTGGAGACTGAGAAACTTCATCCTTTTGATGACACTGGTATAAAACCAAAGGAACCGCCTCCTCACTCCAGTAACCTATTGACAAAGCAGCCTCACTGGAGCAACAATTAAGTAGCAAATACTACTAACAAACTGTAAAATAACTAATAACTTGTAAAGGAGAAAAAAACTACATCTTTTGTTCTCCTCCACATCATAATAGCTATTGAATAACTGTTTAGGCTCGCCCCTTCCCCCCTTATGGAGGATTTGGACCCTATCAGAATCCCCATCCTTTTGAAAATACCCCCCATCATGGACCATAACCGTCACTGCTGCTTCCCAGCTTACCTGTGAAATATCTCTTGCTTCAGGCTATAGTCCAAAGAAATTACTAGGGAGGGATACGGGACTAGACTGGAGTTCCTCAAGGAACAACAATTAGCAGGTAAGTAATTTCACCTTCATCGTCCCTCCAGTCTAGTCCCGAACCTCTGGGGATGTAACAGAGCAGTGCAACAAGTCAACGGGAGGGACCTGCTAGACTTGCCTGAAACACCGCTGATCCAAAACAAGTATCCCTTCCCGCCTGAACATCCAGATGGTAATGTTTGATAAAATAATTTAAAGACGATCAGGTAGCCGCTTTACAAATTTCAACCGCTGGTACCCCACTGTACTCAGCCCACGACACCGCTTGTGCCCTAGTCGAATGAGCTCTAAGCCCTTCCGGTACAGATTTACCCTTTAAAACATAAGCTGATGCAATTGCCTCTTTAAGCCATCTTGCAATGGATGCTTTTGAGGCTGCTTCTCCCTTTCTTGGTCCCCCAAACAGAATAGCCTATTCGATTTGCGGAAACTTTCTGTCCTAAGGGTATACTTCTTTAATGCCCGACGAACATCTAATAGATGTAACTTCTCCGAGGAAGTACCGTCCTTACTCCCACTGAACACCGGTAAAGAAACAACCTGATTCACATGAAAAACCGATACTACTTTGGGCAAAAAGGACGGCACAGGCCTCAATACCACCTTTGAATCAAAAAAGGATAGAAAAGGTTTCCGACAAGACAAAGCCTGCAACTCCGAGATTGTTCGAGCCGAACAGATCGCTACTAGAAAAATCACTTTAAGAGTTAGATCCTTTAGCAACGCTCTAGACAAAGGTTCAAAGTGCTCACGCACCAATGCTGCCAGTACCAAATGAAGATCCCATGTCGGAACCATCTGTCTACATGGTGGTCTCAATAGAGACACCGCCCATAAAGAACGTTTTATATCCGAATGTACTCCCAGCGCCTCTCCTTTTTATCTTCCCTCTATAACAGGATAGCGCTGCCAAGTGCACTCTTAAGGATGCCGCTGCCAAACCTCTCTCAAAACCATCTTGCAAGAAAGCCAAAATCTGCGGTACCGACGCTCTCAATGCTCCAACATTCCTGTCCACACACCATGCTTCAAATACACGCCAAATATGAACATACGCTAGTGAGGTAGACTTCCGCCATGCCTTTAACAAGGAAGAAATTACCATGGCAGAGTATCCCCTCGCTCTCAACCTTGCCCTTTCAAGAGCCATGCCGTAAGCGAGAATCGACCCACCTGAGGCATGTGCAGAGGACCCTGAGATAAGAGGTCCTTCCGAATTGGAAGGTGCCATGGCTTCTCTACTACTAGTCTCAGATCCGCATACCAAAGACGTCATGGCCAATCCGGCGCAATCAATATTACTTTCCCTCTGTGAACTTCTATGCGCTGCAACACCCAACCTATTAACACCCAAGGTGGAAACATGTACAGGAGTTGCTCTTCTGGCCATGTCTGAATGAGAGCATATAGACCTTCCGACATTCTCTCCCATCTTCTGCTGCAGAACCGATTGACCTTTGCCGACTGGAAGGTTGCCATCAGATCCATCACTGGTGTGCCCCAGTGCCGCACCAAACTGTCAAATACTTCCGGATGGAGAACCCACTCTCCAGGATCTACCTTTACGCGACTCAAGAAATCGGCCTCCACATTGTCCACACCTGCTACATGTGCTGCTGACAATGTCAGTAGATTTACCTCGGCCCAATCGAACAGCTGTTCTGCCTCGGCTTCCAGTGCTACACTGCTGGTGCCCCCTTGACGGTTGACGTATGCTACAGTGGTCGCATTGTCGGAAAACACCCGAATGGCTTTTCCTCAGAGGTAAGGTTGAAACACTTGAAGTGCCAACGTTATGGCCAGCAATTCCAGCCTGTTGACTGACCAGCTCTTCTCCAGGTTGGTCCACTGCCCCTGTGCATATTGTCCTTCGAAGTGAGCTCCCCAGCCTAATAGACTGGGCATCCGTCGTTAGGGGTAATGAACAGGGTGCTTCTAACGGCATCCCCTTCTCCAGAATCTGTGGCCGCAGCCACCATTGGAGAGCCTGACGAGTCTCTGGAGGACAGGGTAGTCTGCGAATCAGAGGATCCTCCTGGTGCGACCACCGTCTGAGCAATGCTCTCTGCAAGTGTCTCATATGGGCTCTTGCCCACGGTACTAGCTCAAGTGTCGCCGCCATGGTACCGAGCAACTGTAGATAATGCCACGCCAAAGGATTCCTTCTGTCCAAAAATTTGCGGACTAGTTTTCTCAATCCCTGCGCTCGTCGCTGCAAAAGAAAGACTCTTCCGACACTTGTATCGAATCGAGCACCCAGGTACTCTAGGCTCTGCGACGAAGTTGCTTTTCGACATATTGACTACCCAACCTAGGCTCTGCAGAAAGGCCATCACTCTGGTCGTAGCCCACTCGCTCTCGGTTCTGGATTTCACTCGGATCAACCAATCGTCCAGGTAAGGGTGTACTAACAGTCCGTCCCTTCGTAATGCTGCCACTACTACCACCATCACTTTGGTGAAAGTTCTGGGCGCCGTAGCCAGTCCAAATGGTAATGCCTGGAACTGAAAATTCCCCATAGGCACTGAAAATCTGAGAAACTTCTGATGTTCTAGTCCAGGGGTGGGCAAGTCCAGTCCTGGAGAGCCGCAGACCAGTCAGGTTTTCATGATGTCCCTAATGAATATTCATGGACCTATTCCCATACAATGGAAGGCAGTGGATGCAAATAGATCTCATGAATATTCATTAGGGACATCATGAAAACCTGACTGGTCTGCAGCTCTCCAGGACTGGACTTGCCCACCCCTGTTCTAGTTGAATGGAAATGTGTAGGTAAGCTTCCTACAAATCCAGGGATGTAAGAAACTCTCCTTCTCTTACTGCGACTATGACCGACCTTAGGGTCTCCATATGAAAATGCGACACCCGAAGACATCGATTTACTCTCGAGATCCAAAATTGGCCGAAACGCCCCATCCTTCTTTGGGACGACAAAGTATATGGAGTATCGACCAGACCCGCATTGGTCTGGCAGAACTGGTACTACTGTTTTGAGGGTCAGGAGTCTCTAAAGTGTCTCGCACCGCCTCGTATTTGACCCGCCCTCTGCACGGAGATTGCAAGTAAGAATCGATCACCGGCCACTGAAATTCCAGAGCACAACCTTCTCGAATGACCTCCAGCAACCACTGATCTGATGTGATCTGGACCCAGGCAGGGTAAAACTCCCGTAACTGACCTCCCATGGGTACCTGCCCTACCTGGATCCCCCTGGCTTCATTGCAACTTTCTAAGAGTCGAGGCAGAGGAGGCCAGAAATCCTCTGCCCGCCCCTCGAAAGCCCCGAAATCCCTGGTTCCTATAGGGAAAACGTCCTCTCTGAAACTGACCGAACCTTGGGGAACGAAAACGATGAAACTCCTTTTGTTGACCTTTATTTGTTGGAGCTGGCCACCCCTGCTTTTGTTTGTCATCTGGCAGCCTTCTACCCTTGGACTCTGAGATCCTTTACCAGCTTGTCTAAAACTTCTCCAAAAAGTAGCCTTCCTCTGAAAGGAAGCTTACTTAGTCTTGCTTTGAAGGAACCATCTGCCGCCCAATTGTGCAACCAAAGATATCTTTGTGCCGCTATTACCGATGCCACACTCTTGGATAACCCCCGAATGAGGTCATAATGAATATCGGCGAGATAAGCTGTCCCAGATTCCAATCTGGATGCCTCTGAAGCCATCTCTTCCATCTGTTCCCCTTGAATCTACTGCGCCCAGTGAAGACAAGCTCTAGCTACCCACGCCCTACAAATAGAAGCTTGCATGGATAGCACATTAACATCAAAAACCTGCTTCAACAAGGTGTCCAACTTCCTGTCCTGGGCATCCTTGAGAGCAGTGCTCCCTTCTACCGGAATGGTTGTCTTCTTGGTTGCCGCCGAGACCGCTGCATCTACCTTTGGCAATTTAAACAATTCCTGATCCTGGTCAATCAGGGGATAAAGGGCCATAATTCTGGAGTCGTTAAGACCGGCCTCAGGCATGTCCCATTCCTCTTGAATCATTTCCCTAACAACTCTGTGTATCAGAAAAGCTTTTTGAGTCTTCCGAAACGCCTCCAATAACGGGTCCTCTAAGATGGAATCTTCCGCTGGACTCACCGCCGGCATACTAAGCGCCTTAAGCATCTCCGAAATGAGCGCCGGTAACTCCTCTCCCGAAAATGCGAACCACCCTAGCTTGGTCCTCCTGTTCCGTGAGTTCTCCTTCCTCTAACTTGTCGTCCAACTCCAAATCAGGATCACCCTCCTTGGAGGGGACACCTTCAGAAACCACGGACTGCTCTGGATGATCCTTCTCAGTCCTGGGCTTCTTTGATAGGACTCCTGTAACTCCTGAGGTCAGCGGAGTCCCTGGACACTTTTCACCCAGCACTCCCTCTGGGGGATTGGCTGAGAGAGCGTAGTTACTCACCTGTAACAGGTGATCTCCGGGAACAGCAGGAATTTAGTCTTCACATATGGGTATCGTCGGTACCGACGGAGCCGGCACGGGAACGCTTTTGGGAGCATCCCTCAGCACATGCGCGCTGCCTTCCCACCTTTCCAACTGTCCCTCTTCAGTTACGTTTGTAGCCGAGTGAAAAAATAGAGGGATAGAGGAAAGAGACAGAGATACAACTCCTAGGGGAGGTGGGTGGGATGTGAAGACTAAATTCCTGCTGTTCCCGGAGATCACCTGTTACAGGTGAGTAACTACACTATCTCCAGGAACAAGCAGGAATGTAGTCTTCACATATGGGGACTCCCTAGCTGAAGATGCCAAGGAGATAACCCCAGGAAGCTGCCACCTATAGTAAGGTGGGCCATGCTTCCTCCCATGGATCTCTGGCATACCACCAGGGTTGGTGGGTAGGAGTTGAATTAGGTCTGAAAGAGATTTTAAAGAACAGCTTGGCCAAAGAAGGCATCCCAACGGGAGGTTTTATCTTGGCAGTAGTGGGCTGTAAAGGTGTGTACCGAAGCCCAGGTGGCTGCTCGACAAATGTTATCAACAGACACAGAGTGAAGGTTAGCCATAGAGGCTGCCGTGGCTCTCACATTATGAGCTGTGACATGACCTTGGAGAGGAAGACTCTTACTCTCATAAGCAAATGATATGCATTGTGCAATCCATTTGGATAGAGTTCTCTTGGAGACTGGAAGTCCCAAATGACTAGAATCAAAAGCAATAAAATGTTAAGACCTATGTTGATCTGTTCTTTGTAGGTAAAAAGCCAAGGCTCTTTTACAATCCAAAGTATGAAGGTTCCTTTTTGCATTAGAGGCATGAGGCCTCGGAAAGAATACAGGAAGATAAATCGATTGATTTAAATGAAAAGGTGAAACCACCTTTGGCATAAAGTGTGGATGAGTTCTGAGAACAACCTTATCATGATGAAACCTAGTATAAGGAGGATCAGCCACTAAAGCTTGCAATTTACTAATACGACGTGCAGAGGTGATTGCAATTAGGAAGATGACCTTCCAGGATAAAACCTTTAGGGTTGTAGTGGCTAAAGGTTCAAAGGGTGGTTTCATGAGCTGCCCGAGAACTAGGTTTAAATCCCATGCCACCGGTGGTGGCTTGATGGGAGACTTTATTAACAGAAGATCTCTCATAAATCTGGATATGAGTGGATGAGAGGAAATTGGTTGTCCATTTAGAGCAGTGGTTCTTAACCTTGTTGGAGGTACTGAACCCCACCAGTTTCATATGCACATTCACCGAACCCTTCTTTATTGAAAAATAAAATGATTTTTTTTCAAATTCAAGACATAGGTATATGTTTTACTGGTTCACAAAATGAATCGTGCATTAACATCACTGTGTTCAAAGAACAAAACCAATACAATGCATGAACTCACAACAAATTATATACATAACTTTTCACAAAGACATGACTTTTTTTTTTTTTTTTTTTTTTTTTAATACTACCACACTGAAATGGTTTTAATTTTTAACCTTATGTATTCTTATGTATGCGAAGAGAGAGATCTTTAGAGAAAGACATTATGCTTGGCAAGATAGAAGGTCAACGCAAAAGAGGAAGGCCAGCAATGAGATGGATCGATACAATAACAGCAGCTACGGGTACCAGTCTGTCAACAATGAGCCGCCTGACTGAAGACCGAACAGTTTAGGATAGCTATCCAGAGGGTCGCCATGAGTCGACTCCGACTCGACGGCACTTAACAACATCATTCTAATAATGAACTTATTGTATTTATGCTATTTATTATTTTTAACTTTTTAACACACACCCATCACCTAATTTCCATCAGGCTACACTGCTACAATAATAATGAATATTTACTGCAAATCAGTGTGACTTCTGCTGTTGCCTTTGAGAGACCAGTTCAGAAATGCGTGGCTTCACCTTGGCAAGTGCCACTCATGTCATTTTCACAGCAAAGTCTGTACCTTTTCTTCGTTTTTATGTCCAGCATCCTCGAAAAGGATTGCTCGCAAAGATATGTTGTAACAAATGGTATAAAAATTTCCAGGGCTTTCCTAGCAATAACAGGATACATTATCATTTGTCGACACCAAAACGTTGAGAGCGTTGTTGTTCTGAAGAGTTGCTGTTGAACCTGGCTCTGCTGAATTTCAATGATTTCGTCGAGGTATTCATCATTGACATCTGCTGTCTCAACACCAAACGTGAACGGCAGTCTCACCCATGCTGGATATGACTCTCTTGTAGGGAGGTATCCGTCGAAAGACTTTGCAAGCTCGTCTAAGTGCGTGGCAATTGCTTGCTTCAGTTCCGTGGGTACAGAAATGTCTCCGATTCCAGACACATCTTCGATCTTACTTACACAGTCGTCCAGCAGGCGAAGTTTGCGAAGTTATCGTTCTCTGTTCGTCGTTTCCATAACAGTAGCTTTTTTTTTTTTTTTTTTTTTTTAAAAGCCTTCAGGTTATCTTCCGCTTCGATGTTGACTCCACCACCCTGCATCTGTTGATTGAGATGATTGAGAGATGCGAATATATCAGCCATGTATGCTAAAATGAGAATGAACTTAGAATTTTTGAAGCAATCTGCATGACGATGTTGGTGCTCTTGCAAAAATAGGGCTAATTCCACATGCATGGCAAAAACACGATACAGCACCTGTCCCTGGGATAACCACCGAACGTTAGAATGGTACAGAAGTACCTCAAATTCAGAGCCCATTTCTTTACACAGCTCACTGAAGATGCGGTGCCTCAGTGCACTATTTTGCACATAGTTCACACATTCCACTACAATTTTTAATACTTCTGTCATTTCTGGAGGCAAGGTATTTGCTGCCAACGCATGCCTGTGCAGAATACAATGCGTAACAATGATGTGTGGTGCATCGACTTTCACTAGTGCACCAAAACCAGGCTTTCTTCCCAACATGACTGGAGCTCCGTCCGTACAAACTGCAGAAACCATATCCCACAAAAGATTGTTGTCTCTGAAGAAGTCATCCACAAGTTTCTTCACATCGGCTACCTTAGTTGTTGTTGTAAGAGGCTTACAAAATAAAAAATCTTCATCATGTCGTCTTTCACATAGCGCACAAATATAGCAAACTGACTTAGATTAGAAACGTCTGTGGTCTCGTCGATTTGGAGGCTGAATTTTGCCGGGCTTGAAATCTGATCTGCAACTACTTGAGCCAAGATGTCTTTGCTCATGTCATCTATTCTGTCGCTGATGGTGTCATTTGAAAGAGGAATTTGGGATAATTTAACTTCGTCCGCTTTTCCCAGCATCAGATTCGCCATCTTCAACACAGCTGGTTTTATGAGTTTCACACCAATGGTGTGTGGTTTGCCCTGCTTTGCGATCAGGTAAGCAACTTCATACGATGCTGTGAGGATCGGTTTGTTGATGGGTACAAAGCCGAGAGCAGGCAGAGTAGCCTTTTCATCAAATCTGGCTCTCTTCACCTTGAATTCAGCAAGTGTTGTGTTCTTGTATTCCCCATCTCCATGCAGGTTAAGGAAGTGTTCCTTTAGTTTTGCCGGTACTAGACTAGAATTGCTTAACTTGGCATTGCAAATCATGCAGATAGGACACTGACTCCCATAACGTTCTGTTATATATGCGAATCCATGTTGTACATATTCATCCGACCACTTTCTTTTTTTGCTCGACATAGTATGGATTAAAATATTAAGAAAGAAATCACACGACATACCATCACGACAGTCACAAGTCAACTACTGAGTGCACCAAATTCCCTGCAGCACAGATTGGCCAAGCAATGTAGCGTGATCACCTGCAGCCAATGATGGCCAAGCGGGGCGTGTCATCACGAATCATATGAGTCAGGTGCGTGTCTTGTGTCTTGACCTCCGCCAAACCCCTGAGACTGACTCACCGAACCTCTAGGGTTCAATCGAACCCAGGTTAAGAACCACTGATTTAGAGGCTTACAGGAAGCTGCAATTGCATTAAGATAGACTTACTGAATTGGTCTTTAGACCAGAATTTGATAAATAAAGTAGATACTCTAGTATTGATTACAAAGGTATCCCAAGGGGGTTTAACCCCTTTTGCGAACACCATATAGTAAAACGTTTCCACTTGAAGGCATAAGATAGTCTTGTGGAAGGTTTTCTAGAAGCCTGAAGGATATCCTTTAACTGTTGGGAAAAGTTGAGATCCTGAAGGTCTAAGCTTTCAGCAACCAGGCCCTGAGATGCAGGGGACTGGGGATTCGGGTGCCATAGCATCCAATTTCTCTTGGGAGAGAAGATCTGGAGCACACCCTAACTCCAGAGGTGCAGCTTGAGAGAGCTGTAGAAGCAGGGAATACCACACTTGGCGTGGCCACGGTGGCGCTATGAGGTTCATATAACCTCTGTCAATCTGAAGCTTGAAGAGTGTTTTGGGGAAGAGGGGAATGGGTGGGAAGGCATAGAGGAAGTCCTGACCCCAGTGAAGGAGGAAGGCATCCCTTGCCTGGCAATTGTGAGCCGGAATCCTGGAACAGAACCAGGGAAGTTTGGTATTCAGTGGACTTGCAGAGAGATGTCTGGGGTCCCCCAGAAGTGAAATATCTGTCACCTGGTCTAGGTGGAGAGACCATTCGTGAGGCAGCAGTGCTCGACTGAGTTTGTCTGCCCAAAGGTTTTGAATGTCTGGAAGATATACCACGAGAAGGTGAGTTTGATGCTCTCTGGTGAGGGCCCATAGTCGTAAAGCTTGTTTATGGCTACTTCATTGTCCGTTTGGACTAGGACTGTCTTGTAGCTGAGCTGGGCATGGACTACTCGAAGAGCTAGATAGATTGCTCTTAATTCTAGGAGGTTTATGTGAAGACAAGCCTCCTGTGGAGTCCAGGTACCCTGGGTAGAGAGATGATGCAGGTGTGCTCCCCAATCCACCTGTGATGCATCTGTTAGGGTGGCCTTGAATAGGGGTTGTTGGAAAGGAGACCCCATTAAAAGATTCTCCAGTGATTGCCACCATTGTAGGGACAAGATCAATCGTTGAGAGTTTGGTATCTTGTCTGACAGACGTCCTGTGGCGTGTGTCCACTGTGTGGACAGGGGTCCACTGGGCTGCTCACATGTGGAGGCGAGCATAGGGAACTACATGAACTGTGGATGCCATATGTCCCAGTAATTGTAGCAGTTCTCGAGCAGTTAGGAAGGATTTTCCTGCTGCTTGAGAAGCTACCAGTAGCTTGTGAAGACATCGGGCTTGTGGGAGGAAAGCCCTTGACTGTCTGGTATCTAAACAGGCTCCTATGAACTCCAGGGACTGAGAAGGAACAAGTTGGGATTTTGGGAAGTTTATTACCAATCCCAAGTATTGGAGGATTCACATTGTGCGAGACAGTGCAGAAATGGCTTCTGCAACCGTGGGGGCTCGAATGAGCCAGTCGTCCAAGTAAGGGAAGACGAATATCCCCAGGGTTCGCAGAAATGCAGCTACTACTGCCATGCATTTTGTAAATACTCTTGGTGCCGAAGCCAGACCAAAGGGAAGAACTCTGTATTGGAAGTGCTTTCCCTTGAAAAGGAATCGCAAACATTTTTTGTGATCTGGATGGATCAGAATGAGTATATGCATCCTTTAGATCTAGAGAGCAAAGCCAAGCCTGACTTTGAAGGTATGGCAGAAGAGTTCCCAGAGAAATCATTCTGAACTTTTCTCGGAACAGATATTTGTTCAGTTCTCTGAGGTCTAGAATGGGTCTGTGCCCCCCCTGTTTTCTTTGGAAAAAGAAAATAGGGAGAGTAGAACCCTGTACCCTGTTGGAGAATGGGTACTTCCTCTATTGCTTTCTTGGGCAAGGAGTGTTGAGACCTCTTGATCCAGTAGATTGTCTGCAGAGGTTTGGGAATTGAACTGTCTTACGATTGTAGGAGGGGACATGCTGTGAAAATGAGGCTTGTACCCCTCTCCTACAATGGACAGAGTCCAATTTTCTGCTGTTATTTGGTGCCATCTGCTGGCAAAATGACACAACCTGCCTGGAATGTTTAGGGGTTCTGGACCCTTCAGAGGCAGGAAGGCCAAGCTCTCTAGGAAGGAGTCAAAGCCCTTGAGGGGGCTGAGCCTGTGGAGCTGGATGAGCTCTCGGGCCTTTTGGCTTCTTTTGTTGTCTGGATTGTTGTTGTCCCTTTGGGCAACTTGACCCTGACCTTGCCCTTGCTGGGTACAGGACGGATAAAAAACTTCCTCTTTTTGCTGAAAGAGGGTTTTTTATAGGGTTTCTTTTTGGCTGGAGTGGCTGTAGATTTTGACAATCTAATGTGATATTGTCAGCATCTCTCTCATTAGCCTTTTCCTGCCAATTCTTGCCAAAGAGGTTTTCTCCTGTGCAAGGAATGTTCCCTAATTTGTCCTGTACCCAAATTTCCAAGTCTGATGCCAGGCAATCAGACGTGCACGAATGGGAATAGCAGAGGTTCTGCTGATGCATTCAAAGCAGTCAAAGGCTGCACGATTTACAAACTTGGAGACATCTTGGGCATACTTGACAAGAGTAAGGAAGTCTTGTTGTTTGTCAACTGGGAGAAGGGGCCCCAAAAACTCCAAATCTCCTGTGACCTCTTTGAGGAACATTCTCATATATAAAATATATGAGCTGATCCTAGCTGAAAGCATGGAAGCCTGAAATGTCAGACACCCAAAAGCGTCAAGAGTCCTGCATTCATGACCTGGAGGATTGGATGCATGTCTCTTTGCACTTTTCATCCTACGAATGGCTGACTCCACTACCATTGAATGGTGTGGCAGCTGAGTCTTTTGAAAACCAGGACATGGTGGAACTCTATACACGGTATCGAGTCTCCTAGAATGAGGAGATGTGGTCAAAGGTGTCTCCCACAATCAGAGAATCAAATCATGAAGAATTTCATGAATGGTCAGAGTGGCTGCCTCCTTAGGAGCCTTAGGATACTGGAGAAGTTCCAATTCCTTTGCTCTAAGCTCTTTTTCAGGAGCTACCATGATTGAAAGGCCTTGGGTCACATCACGAATAAAATCCTGAAAGGACATGTCTTCCGGAGGAGACATTCTGCATTGGGGAGAAGAGGAGTCTTCCGGGAGAAACACGCTGGTACCGGCAGAATTAGAGTCATCAGAATCAGAGGATTCGAAGTATCTCTGATCCTGATGTTCATGCAAAGCACGGTCTTGGTATTGATCGAAGTCAGTACCGATCTGTCGATGCCAGCAAAAGTCGGCATGGGAGAAATTCCCACCAGGGCCGGTACCGTCAGTGCTGGTACTGGAATGGGCACCGGTGCTGGTACCAGCATCTGTATCAGTACCGATGCCCGTTGAACCGTCGGTAGTGGTGTCAACGGTACTGCAGCTGTAAGGAGAGCTGCAAGACTGTGTTCGATAGCGAGGAATCTCTGGTCTATCGATGCTGACGATGCCTGGGTGTCGGTACCGGTAGAAGCAGCCGGAACCCCTGAGCATGGCACCAGTAGTTCTGCTGAGGTCGAGGCCTCGAGAACATCCTGGAGCCCCGTTAGTGCTTTGGAGACCGATGCCTCCCGCCGGGGCTGTTTTGCCGGTGTAGTTTCCTCAAGGGCAATGCCAATGGCTTCTCGATGCTTAGCTGGAGATCTACCCTTTGAGGACCGGCTCTTATGTTTAGTTACCTGAGATCCATGGGAGGAAGACGTCGATGCAATGGACATCGCATCTGAAGAAGAAAGGGTACCGAGCTTTGCAGCCAGGTTCTGTATTCCTCTTTTAGTCATCCCCGTACAAGAGAGACATTCCGATGGAGAATGGTCAGGGCCTAAACATTTAAAAACACCAATCATGGGTGTCGGTGACGGAAATGGTACTGCCACACTTAGTACATTTTTTTTAAGCCACTAGCTGGTTTTTCCATTTTTGAGGAAAATGGGGCCTAATGCCCAAAATGGCGCCTAGCACCAAAAAGAAAAGGTTTCTGAAGAGAAACACTTCAGAAGTAGATTTTTTTTTTTTTAAAGAAGAAAAAAAGAGAACCAGCGGTACCGGTAGACGTCGAGCAGAGGCAGGCACGACCACAAGAAAAACAGTTTAAAGAAGAAATTTTCTGCGGTGATGTGGTATGTGACCTGCCAGCTTCGCAGAAAACGAAGAACTGAAGAGGGACAGTTGGAAAGGCGGGAAGGCAGCGTGCATGTGAACATAAGATATGCCATACTGGGTCAGACCAAGGTCCATCAAGCCCAGTATTCTGTTTCCAACAGTGGCCAATCTAGGTCATACGTACCTAGCAGTTTCCCCAAGAGACACAAGTTCCACAATGCTTGTACTGGGTCAAGCATTGATATCTTCGGTCACTTCTTAATAATGGTTTATGGACCTTTCCTCCAGGAACTTGTCCAAACCTTTTTTAAACCCAGCTACATTAACAGCCTTTACTACATCCTCCGGTAACAAATTCCAGAGTTTGATTACACGTTGAGTGAAAAAATATTTTCTTTTATTAGTCTTAAATAGTTTACCCTGTAGCTTCATTGCATGTCCCCTAGTCTTTCTATATTCTGATAACGTAAACAATCGATCTACGTTTACCCGTTCCACTCTGTTCATTAATTTATAGACTTCTATCATATCTCCCCTCAGCCGTCTCTTTTCCAGGTTAAAGAGCCCTAACCTTTTTAGCTTTTCTTCATAGGAGTATCCTTCCATCCCCTTTACCATTTTGGTGGCTCTTCTCTGAACCTTTTCTAAAATCGCTATATCCTTTTTAAGATACGGCGACCAGAATTGCACACAATATTCAAGGTGCGGTCTCACCATGGAACGATATAGAGGCATTATAATCTCTTTTGTTTTATTTTCCACTCCTTTCCTTATCATACCTAGCATTATATTTGCTCTCTTGGCCGCTGCTGCACACTGGGCCGAGGGTTTTAACATGGTATCCACAATGACGCCTAAATCTTTTTCCTGGGTGGTGGTTCCTAATGTGGAACCTTGCATCGTGTAACCATAGTTTGGATTGTTCTTCCCTAGGTGCATAACCTTGCACTTGTCCACATTAAATTTCATCTGACATTTTGATGCCCAGTCTTCCAATTTATCAAGATCCTCTTGCAATTTTTCACAATCCTCTTGGGTTTTAACAACTTTAAATAGTTTTGTGTCATCTGCAAATTTGATCACCTCACTCGTTATTCCACTTTCCAGGTCATTTATGAATATGTCAAAAAGCAGCGGACCCAGCACAGATCCCTGGGGTACACCACTATTCACCTTTCTCCATTGGGAAAATTGGCCATTTAGCCCTACCCTCTGCTTTCTATCTTTTAACCAGTTCCTGATCCACAATAGTACACTGCCTCCTATCCCATGACTCTTTAGTTTTGCCAAAAGTCTCTCATGAGGGACCTTGTCAAAGGCTTTCTGAAAGTCCAGATACACAATATCAACCGACTCACCTTTGTCCACCTGCTTATTCACTCCTTCAAAAAAACATAACAGATTAGTAAGACAAGATCTTCCTTGTCTAAAGCCATGTTGGCTGTCTCCCATTAGGTCGTGACTATCTACATGCTGAGTAATTTTATTCTTTATGATGGTTTCTACCATTTTTCCTGGTACTGACGTCAGGCTCACCGGTCTGTAGTTTCCTGGATCAGCCCTGGAACTCTTTTTAAAAATTGGTGTTACATTGGCGATCCTCCAATCTTCAGGTATTAGAGATGATTTTAATGATGGTTCACAGATTACTGATAGCAGTTCTGCAATCTCATATTTCAGTTCTTTCAACACCCTTGGATGTATACCATCCGGCCCACGTGATTTGCTACTCTTCAGGTTATCTAATAGTTATAAGATATCTTCCCGATGTATCGATATTTCCTTCAATTCTTCCGCACCTTTAAATACCACTTCAGTCATGGGTAACATCCCTATATCTTCCTCAGTAAAGAGCGAAGCAAAGAATTCATTCAGTCTCTCCGCTATCGCCTTGTCGCCTCTTAGTGCTCCTTTAACCCCCCCTTTATCATCTAATGGACCAACTGACTCTCACAGGTTTTTTGCTACGAATGTACTTGAAAAGGTCTTTATTTCGCGTTTTTGCTTCCGCAGCAAGCTTCTTCTCAAATTCTCTCTTTGCCTGCCTTATCAATGCCTTGCATTTGACTTGCCAGTGCTTGTGCTGTTTCCAGGTTTCGTCGTTTGGTTATTTTTTCCATTTCCTGAAAGATGTTTTTTTGGCAACAGCCTCTCTGACCTCACCTTTAAACCATGCTGGCAGTTTTTTGAATTTCCTTCCACTTTTCTTAAAGCGTGGAATACAGCTGGTCTGGGCTCCCAAGATAGTATTTTTCAACAACACCCAAGCTTGATGTACGTCTTTAACCTTTGCAACTGCTCCTTTTAGTTTTTTCTTAACTGTTTTCCTCATTTTATCATAGTCTCCCTTTTGAAAGTTAAAAGGTAGTACTGTGGATTTCCTTACTATCCCTCCTCCACTAATTAAATCAAAGGCGATCATGCTATGATCACTATTGCCAAGTGGCCCCAACACCCTTATCTCTTGCACTAGATCTGGTGTTCCACTAAGGACTAGGTCTAATATGGCTTCCCCTCTGGTCGGTTCATGAACCAGCTGCTCCAAGAAGCAGTCATTTATTTCATCTAGGAACTTTATCTCCCTAGCATGTCCTGACGTGACACTGACCCAGTCGATACCGGGGTAATTGAAATCACCCATTATTATTACTGCGCTGTAACCTTTGTTAGCTTCCTTGATTTCTTTGAGCATTTCATCATCCATTTGGTCATTCTGGCCAGGTGCTCGATAGTACACCCCCACTGCCATTGCCTTCCCCCTTTTATATGGAATTTCAATCCATATAGATTCTACAGCAGATTTTGTTTCCTGCAAAACTTTAATCCTTTCTGAGTCAATGCCCTCTCTAACAGAGCGCAACCCCTCCACCAATTTGATCAGCTCTATCATTACGATATAGTTTGTACCCAGGTATCACAGTGTCCCACTGGTTGTCCTCCTTCCACCATGTCTCTGATATTCCAATCATATCTAACCTTTCATTTAGTGCTATATATTCTAACTCTCCCATCTTATTCTTTAGACTTCTAGCATTTGCATACAAGCATTTTAGAGAATGTATTTTATTCATGTTAATTTGGCTATTGTTAGACATGGGTAAATTGGGCTCTTTATGCTCTGTCTGCTCCATACTTGAGGGCATTTGGGCTACTTTACTCTTTTGTGGAACCTCTCTGCTTTTGGTAGTATCCTTCAAGGATACATTCTTCCAAACCATCCGCTCTTGGGCGACTGTTGGCTTTCCCCTAATATCTAGTTTAAAAGATTCTCTATCTCCTTTTTAAAGGTTAATGCCAGCAGCCTGGTTCCATCCCGGTTAAGGTGAAGCCCATCCCTTCGGAAGAGCCCCTCCTTTCCCCAGAATGTTCCCCAGTTCCTAACAAATCCAAAACCCTCATCTCTGCACCATTGTCTCATCCAGGCATTGAGACTCCGGAGCTCTGCCTGCCTTTTGGGTCCTGCGCGTGGAACAGGAAGCATTTCGGAGAATGCTACCATGGAAGTTCTGGATTTCAACTTCCTACCTAAAAGCCTAAATTTTGCCTCCAGAACCTCCCCTACCACATTTTCCTTTGTCATTGGTATCAACATGTACCAAGACAGCAGACTCCTCCCCAGCACTATCTAAGACCTTATCTAGGTGGCGCGTGAGGTCCACTACCTTCGCACAAGGCAGGCATGTTACCAGGCGATCCTCACGTCCACCAGCCACCCAGCTATCTACATGCCTAATGATCGAATCACCAACTATAACGGCTGTCCTAACCCTTCCCTCATGGGCACATGGCCCTGGAGAAACTTCCTTGGTGCGAGAGGGTCTTACATCACCTGGAGGACAGGTCCTAGTTGCAGGATCACTTTCTGCCACACCCGGGTGATGCTCTCCTGTCACGTGACCTCTCTCCTCCATGGCAACAGGGGTGCTGCCAGACTGAAGGTGGGACTTCAGGACTATATCCCTGTAGGTCTCGTCTATGTACCTCTCTGTCTGTCTTATGTTTTCCAAGTCTGCTACTTTAGCCTCTAGAGAACGGACTTGTTCCCTGAGAGCAAAGAGCTCCTTGCACCTAGTGCACACGTAAGACCTCTCACCAACTGGGAGAAAATCATACATGTGACACTCAATGCAAAAGACTGGAAAGCCCCCATCCCGCTGCTGGACTGCTGTCTGCATCTTAGTTTTAAGTTTGTGTCTAGATCTTTAAGTTCTTACTTACTAGGGGTTGCTATGGGTATTTATACCAATAAAACTGTACCTAATACGTTTAATATACCTTGTTCACCTGAAGCTTAATTAATCTCAGGTCCTTAGTGTATGACTGATTTGGGTAATGAGCTTCACCTGAAAGCACCTCCTCTCTTTTAAGATGTGTAAGTACCTATAAAGCTATGATTATCCCAGGGGTGGGTGGGAAATAACACTTATTAAAAGAGGGCTGCTTCACAGTACCCTGTCTTGTGCTGCTGAGGTAAGCTAAATTCTGATTTGATTTAAATTATAGCTCTTAGCTGCTGCTAGGCTCTAACTTCTTATGAAATTTAAACTACAAGCTCTCTGCTGGGTATGAAATGTAACCAGAAAGTTCTCCTCTGTGTTTTAAATTCAAACTTTAATTGCTGCTACTAGGCCCTAACTGATCCAACAAAAAACAGTGGGTTCACAGATTAAGTAGCTTTAATAGAAAGAATTATTTTTAGAAAATTACCAGAAGTATATACTCACAGTTGCAGATTTCTCTCCAGAAGTAACAGTCCCCCTTTTCTAGTCCTTCAAGACAGAGGGATGTGCTGAGGGATGCTCCCAAAAGCATTCCTATTGGACGCTGGGAGCGTTCCCACCGGGCTCTGTCAGAACCGACGATACCCATATGTGAAGACCACATTCCTGCTTGTTCCTGGAGATATTTTTCTAAGCGCCACCAAAACGCCTGTTGAATCAGAGATACAAAATCGGGGGGGTGGGGGGGAATTGCTGATAAACCTCCCAAGAAAGGCGCCTGGGCAGAGGGAAGATCCGGAGTGGAGGACGTCCCTGCCACCGGCTCCGGAAACAGCAAAGACGGAGAAACCGGCTCCGGCAGGGGTACCGGTGCTCCTTTGACACTCTGCCTCCACTTCCAATACTTGTTCCATTGAGGCCGCTTCTTGAATGCACCCCCCTACAGACCCCTGTCTCAGACACCGCTCCCCTTCTAGTACCGCAGACCAAGCACTGCAGTCTAGAAGGCATTCCGTTTGCGCGAAAATTCACTTTTATTACTTAGCCAGTCAAAGTATGCTAAAAGAGTCCAGCCCCTACAGCCCTTGACTGATATACAGGTGGCCTTCTTAGAGGGAAACCTCTTGCGGTACTACTTTATTATTATTTTTTTTAACTTAAATTTAATGTAAATCCTTTACTTTGAAAGGCAAGCCAAAATATGTAGTAAACTACTAAAACCAAAGGATTCCCGATGCACAAGGAGACTGTAGCCATACCAAATGAAAAAAAAACTTTCCCGCACTGCAAATACATGTTCCGGCCTGCTCGCCACACACGGCTTAAGTCAAGCAGCCCCGTCTGTCTGCAGTAGGTTCACACTGAACTCGCAATCGGAGCTCCCCCTTACCTTTAGAGCTGCTGCCACGATGTTTTCCTGCTTTTCCTTGCTCTTTCCCCGCCTCAGCCAAAATCGCGGCTTCAGCGTCAGGCGAGAGAGATACAGAGAGAAGCAGCTGTCCCTGTGAAGGTGCCTCTCCGTCGTCAGCACACAGCGTGATCAGGCAAACACTTCTGCTGCGCTCCTGTGCCTAAGCTACTGGCTCCTCACCCATGAACATGGGTTCGGGAGCCAGAGCCTGCCCCTTCACCTGCCGGATTCCCGCTTTTCTATCAAATCACCGCAATGGAAGGGGAAGGAGAGGGAGAGGGGGAGGGGGGTACCTCACAGCTTGCCTTAAAGCTATAGATTAGGTTTACTTCAAAAAAGAAACTTCAAAAACAGTATATATAAATCACTGATCCCAGTTCTAAACTATTCTAACTCTCTTTAATTGTTCCTCTAGTGAGCCCCGAACCGCTGGGCTCACCTGTCCAACTGCTTGGAGACTGAGGTCACTGGAGTGAGGAGGTGGTTCCTGTGGTTTTATACCAGTGTCATCAAAAGGATGACGTTTCTCAGTCTCCAAGCTGCTGGAGGAGGAGCAAAACTCAGAAGTTCGGGACTAGACTGGAGGGACGATAAGGGAGGAGTCAAAAGATGACCCCAAGGTTGCCGGCCGAGGAAACAGGAAGAAGAGTGATGTCAACACTGATAGAGGAAGGAGGAGGGTTTAGGGGGAAAAATAAGTAGTTTAGTTTTAGCCATATTGAGATGACCTGACATTATGAACACAAAAGCATTAAACCAGCAACAATGGTGGTTCATAACTACATGCCCTTCTATTACACAGGTCTGCAAAAAAGTTTTTTTCGAGAGCTGTTTTGGTTATTCCACGTAATCTTTATGTTTTTTGGTGCGCTGAATCCGAAAATTACCTCCAGTTTGTCATAGGACATCACGTTTCCTGACAATTTAGGTAACTATGTTAAATAAGGCAATACCTCAAAATAAATGGAAATAGACTTATAAAATTAAAGTTTTATTACAATATTTTCATGAAAATCCTTTTTGAACTGAAATGAGCTCACCTACACACACTAAACTCGATTCTTCTTCCTTGTGAGGCTCCTCTTGGTGCATTTACGCTTGTGAGTAGCATCTGGAATGTCTCTCTGAAGCATCCAACAGTAGTCTGCCATCATTGTAATGCTCCATTTCCCCTGGTATCTCCTTTCCATCTCTTTAATGTCTTGGTGGAATCGTTCACCTTGTTCCTCACTCACAGCTCCCAAATTTTTAGGAAAGTAGTCAGGGTGGGACTGGAGGAAATGCACTTTCAAACTCATCAGACAACCTAAAACTTGAAATGCTTTCAGCATTCGTCCGACGATCTTTTTGTAGTGAGGATCTTTGTTATTGCCTAAAAATTTCTGTACGACTTCTTTAAATGCAATCCACCCTTCATTTTGAGGATCTGTCATGGTATTGACAAACTCTTGATCAACTATAAGCCTTCTAATATCTGGTCCAACGAACACACCTTCCTTCAATTTTGCCTCCGACAGGCCTGGAAACTTGGTGACCAAGTATTTGAAGCATTCTCCATCTCTTGGAAGTGATTTTACGAATTACTTCATCAATCCCAATTTTATGTGGGGAGGTGGTAGAAGAACCTTATGGGAAGGTACCAAAGTTTCTCGGAGGACATTTTTTTCACCGACTGCTAGCATCCTCGGCTGCCAACTCTTCTTGGTCCAGTGATTTTGTCGGTCTCGTCTGTCCCATAGACACAGAAAACAAGGATATCTGGTATACCCAGCTTGTTGCCCGAGCAGCATGCACAAGACCTTCAAGTCCCCACACACTTGCCAACCATGGTCTTCATATTTAAGTTTACAAAGAATCAATTCCAAGTTCTCGTAGGTTTCCTTCAAGTGTACGGAATGACCTACAGGTATGGAAGCGTAAAAACTGCTTTGAGACTTCTTTTTGAAGAATCTATAAAAAAAAAAGACGCCATTGCTCTGAATCATATTGGATTTTAAATTGACCCATCAGACCTTCGACATCGATGCAATAAACCAACTTGTCTTCCTGGGCGAAGTAAGGAACAAACTCCTTTTCACGATGTCTGAACCATGAAGATGACACTCCTGGCAACAATAAATTCCTGCTTTTCAACCTTGATCCGAGTAACTCAGCGGCATCTTTGGGAAGATTCAAGTCTCTTACCAAATCATTCATCTCCTCCTGAGAAAACAATTTTGGTCTTGTATCATCTTCAAAGTCAGAACTTGATTCGTCATCTGGTTCAGGTATGACTTCACCTTCGTCGGAGCTAGGTATCTCTTCCAAGGTAGCAGGGGGCTTGGGTACTGGTATATATCTGTGCCATGGGTGATGGGACGAATTGCCAAGTGAAGATTGGGGTATGAAATGGAATGCTTCCATTTGGAATTAAACCCTTTCACATCGCATGAACAAAAGTAACAGTTGTCACTATGGTTCTTTTGCTCTCGCCATACCATAGGAATCCCATAACGGAAAGATTTTTTCTTACCCTTGAACCAGTTTCGGAGGTCCTCAACACACCGTTTGCACCCAGTGTGAGGTGCCCAGACTTTATCTTGATCTCCAATTTTTAGTCCAAAGTATACTTTTTCACAAAGTCAGTAATATTCTGCTGTTGCTTCAACACTGTATATTCACCACAGATGAAACAGAAACTGTCTGGAGAATTAATACACTTTCGCGGAGCCATAACATAATGGCTGAAGAATGACGAGCTAACACGAATTGCGATGAAAAAGTGTGAACAGCCTAGAAACCAAGAACTTGATGATGATTCGTGCACAAATGTGGCATGCAGGAGAGAGCAGCTCTGTGTCTGTACACGAGACGTCACAGTGCTGGCCACGCCCCCCTGCACTGACCGGAGCTGCTATCTGCCCTGTGTCTCCCTCCCACTGGATTCTTCAGGAAAGATTAACCCCTTCTACCATTAGAAGCACGGACTTAAAACATGCTTAGCTTAAGTATATATTGCTGACCATCAGATTTACAGTGCTATTTTTTTTTTACATAACTTGGACAACCCCTTTAAGGTTTTTTTGGCATTTTATATCTTAATGCATTTATGTGAATTAATTAATAGTAATTTGAATTAATAGTAATTTGAAAAAATTTGATAAATTTGAAGACAATTTTGCATGTTGTGGCAAATCATGACGTCTAGGCGTTTTTTCAATATTTTATTTGTTTTCAGCACACCAAAATACATGGAAATTAGATGAAAATAATCAAACAGCTTTTTAGTCGCAGACCTGTGTTGACATTTCAAAAGGGTTTATTGTGTTGGTGTGCAATACTGGAGTGGAGTAACAGCCTAGTGGTTAGAGCACTGGCTTGGAAACAAGAGACAAGGGTTCAATTTCCACTAGCCTGGCAATCTACTTCCCGTCACACTGCCAAGAAAATCCAAGAGCTGCTGGGTTGCCAGGAGTCAGCATTGACAAAGGCACACATTGCACTGTTGTGTGCAGTACTGGTAGAAAATAGATCAGCTTCACCATATTGTAAGCATTCAGCCACATTCCATCCATCACCAATATAAACCTTAAGGCACCTTAGTACCACCATACAATAAACTTCAACTTTACATACTGATCAACATTGTATATGTTGGAACATTTTATGGGTCTCTTATTTGTAGTTTTATGATATAATTTGTACTCTTTTTATACTTATTATGTCTTCACTTTTGCATTGTAAAGTATCGTTTATATATTGTAAAAAAAATTATTTTAACATACGGTTTAAATTCATGCTATGTTTCTATTGTAGTAATAGTTCCAAACAACCAATCTGCCTCAAGAAATGAAAAACATCAATTTGCAATTTAGGAATAAAATAACGTGCAGCTGTTTTCTCAGTATTCTGGAGTTTAGGTTAAACTGCTAAGATTGTTATTACTTTCATTTTAGATTACAGTAATAACGTGTTTTTATATTGTTTTAAACTGATCTAGCACTGTATGTTTTTAGCTATATTTATTTTAATAGTGTTACTGATTGCATCTTGTATATCCCCCTTAATTGCTAAGTAACAAGGGTATATCAAATGAATACATGGAATGGAAAGGTTGTGCTGTAAACATGTGGATAGCGTGTTTGTTTTTAGTTATGTTCTGCATATAAATTGAAGATGATCTTTTTTGATTCCATGGTGGAAAGACCAACAACAAAATGGTTATTATATGATATTTGGCTCTAAGCTATGTTAGGTTGGGATACCTACCATGGGGAGCAAATGATGCAATATCAGATGATCATAGCAAGGTGTTTCCCTACCATTTTATAAACATGCACAAAAAGAGACAGGTCTAATGGAACACTACCAATAAGCTATACAACAGAGGGGGGAGAGGGGGGCACAACAGAATTTTTTTTTAATGCATGTACAGCAACTTTAAAAAAATCCCAGAGGAAGAGGCTGATTTTAGGACAATTTATAAATTCAAGGTGGTGTGCATAACAAGAATTTGAGTGCTTAAACTCCACCTGACCTCATGTTGCACCCCTCTTTCCATCTGGTCAAAGCAGTGTCTCATATTCAAATAAACTATATGAAGTTTTAAAATAAAATAAAGAATTAAGCACTCAGAATATTCTGCTAATGCAGCAATGGGCATGAATATCTCAAATGCTACACAAGTATCAGCATTACTAAATCATGGCAGGGTGAAAAGGCACATTATTTTACAGAGAAATGAGGTCCTGTAATCTGATGTGCAATTACATTTATGTACAAAACTCTTTTCTGATGATCTAGTCCAATCATGCCTTTCATACATATCTGGTTTCCCCTAAAACCAGTTATGACAGGAAAAACTGCAACCAGAATTCTGATCCAGCAAAAATAAGAAAATGCAAATATCAAGCTTGATGAATTAAGTTTTACTATAGAAACCTTTTGTGCAAGACAAATATCTATTGTACTTAAATGTAACCCACCTTACACTACCAATGAAAAGGCAGGAGCAAAATCTGAATAAAAATAGACATGTTTATACAGTTTCCATTTAAATGGTAATATTCTGAAGCATTTGAGTTACAAATTATTATAGTGGCACATATAAAACACTTGGTTCACCCAGTCTGCTCAATGGAGAAATTAGACCTAACCTGCTCATTTTCTTTCCTGGAATCCCTCCAGTCCAGTTGAGATGCGTTGGTTATGCACTCCTACCTGACAAATGTTGGTATGGTTATTTGTCACAGAGTCTATAATGTAAATAGGAATATTTATCTGTGATACCTTTGGGGAAGCAATTAATATATCATCTTAGACTCATGGCTACCGAGGTCTCAGATACCATAGGCTGCCACTGTTGTAAAATTCTCCAGTGGACTGATGCCTAAATATACATCAATGACCTCTTACTTGAACTGTGAGCCATATAAGTATTCTCCAAAAATATTTTTTATCAGTTATTCTTCAATACTATTTTTGACAAGCCTTTTAAACATGTTACTTAGTTTAGAGTGATGAACCAGTGCTTAGCTGTGTGATGAATTCCCGACGCTTATTTACTAAAAATAAGCATAATAAGAGAAGCAAGTATCTAAAGTACTCATTTCATTTTTCTAGTGTTGATATGCAAAATTCCCCTGAGGAAACCTGTTGGAGAAATGCACCTCATAGCGCATGAATAAGCGTCGGGAATTCATCACACAGCTAAGCACTGGTTCATCACTCTAAACTAAGTAACATGTTTAAAAGGCTTGTCAAAAATAGTATTGAAGAATAACTGATAAAAAATATTTTTGGAGAATACTTATATGGCTCACAGTTCAAGTAAGAGGTCATTGATGTATATTTAGGCATCAGTCCACTGGAGAATTTTACAACAGTGGCAGCCTATGGTATCTGAGACCTCGGTAGCCATGAGTCTAAGATGATATATTAATTGCTTCCCCGAAGATATCACAGATAAATATTCCTATGCACTCCTACCAGCAGATGGAGACTGAGAACAAACTGGTTTGATGTCACCACATAAGGGTCCTGTGCAGATCTCCTCTGACTAGTATTTCTATAACAAAGCAGACTCCAACTATTACTGGGCATACTTTCATTCCATATTCTACCAAATATACTTACTGAAAAACCACTCCAGCTCCAAAGTGAGTCCGGAACAAAGGATATAAACTTTATTTTTTTAAATATATCTTTAAGGCCTAAATATGGTTCCAAAACAGACTTGTCATCCTGTGACCTGCTGGTCACGCCAAACAAAAGCTGTAGAATCATAATTATGGCTTGGCTACACCATATGAGCACACTTGCTCACTTCAAAAGGTGGTCAAGCAACAGAAAAAAGATAGAGATATAGATAGAGATAATAGATATAATTTCTTTTTCTGTTGCACATTCATCCGAAGCCTAGCACGAACCAGACATATTTAGAACGGGTCCTGGACTGAACTTGAGGAAAGAGAGCTAGCAGGTAAGGTCTAATTTCACCTTCCTCACTGTATGAAATGTAAAGCAGTACCTAACACTGGGAGGGGAACAGAAGAGCCCAATGTGCCAAAATCTGCATTCCGCAAAGCACATCCTTCTCCATGCCAGAGCCTCTTAATGCAAAAAGTTGAGGTATGGCTCAGTTCTGCACAAGAAAAACAAAGGATTTCGAGCCAGACTATGCCCTAAGAAGAACTTAAGGGTAATGGAACAAAGTCATCATTATTGGAAATGACCAACCAACGGCAGTCAATTGTCAAGGGAGACCTTGAGCCGTCTCATACTGCGCAACCACTACAAAGCTCATCAAGAAGAACTGCTCCCCTGTGTTGCTCTGGATGACCACCATGATTGACTGGCTCTGAAACCCCTGGTAAAATCATGGACCTACAAGGCCAGCTATATCACTGTACATGGAGCTGCCCCCTAGTCATGGAAACGACTGCATTCATGCAGTTGGACACAAAATATGCCAAAAATGCTTTCAATCGAAATACCAAACCCCTAGTAGGGAATCAAGAACCACCTGGTGTGGGGAAACGTGACAAAGCCAAGGCATTCCCTACAAAGCGCAGCTGAACAGAAAAAAGAAGCGAAGACATTTCCTGCACTTAATCTGTAAACAGAGCAGCGTTGCTTCCCACAGCCATGCCACACCCCGGCAACTTCAGATACCCATCATTCATCTCCATCAAAACCAGAACTCCCTGCTTGACCTATAAAAAAAACCTTACATGCATATGGCTTTCACTTAAAGATAACAGCTATAACCAGCAAAAGGAGAGTTTCTCAGTCTGAGCCCGGTTCCTTACAAGAGGCCCGCCCTCCCAATGAAAGGCAATGAGTTACCTCTGGTCTGAGATACTGAACACTTAAAAAGACCAGAGCTGGCCCACAGCAGTCACAGACAAGCAGCAACCTGTTGTCTGAAACACCAAAAACACTTAAGGCGACCACCAATGTGTTCACTGAATCTCCAGCCACAGGCCTCTGACCCTTAGACATGGCTGACTGCAATTGCCATGAGAATTACTGGGGTAACGCGAGAAACCACCAGTGTCTCAAGATCCTCTTTTTGCCACCCTCTGGCAAATCCATAACAAGTAGATTTTTTGTTTTAATTTTAGATTTATAAATTTCAGAAATACAAGTCACCAAAAGAAAACTTGAGGAAATAAGGGTACTGGAGAGAAATTTACAAAAGGAAATTGCAATAAGCATAAACCAAGCAACAAACAAAAGCAATCCCTTCTTTAGCTCACAATAGAGGGGATACCTAAGAGAAACAAATAACTCAATACTCTTCAGGAAATACAGTTTGAGCACAGAGCCTATCACGATGGCAGTATTTCCTGGGCAAGAGAGCCAGGCAGCTGACGAGCATGAAGAAATGACAAAAGCTGGGATGGATAAAAGAAAAATATATGAAACAGACAAACTTAACTAAACACTTACAAGGATACTTAGAAAAAAAAAATGCTGCGCTCAGTTGGAGAACCTTCGGGCAAAGGAGGAGAAACTCCTTCCTTCGCCGTTAGGTCTCCTTAGCAAGGTCTGGGGAAACCCTAAACAAAAATCCCTTAAACAAATTATTACGTTTACGGAAGAACATCTTCAAAAACCATTCTCTATCAGAAAGTAAAGCAAACTGAACTAAACATATGGCAGGGACTGAAGACTACTGGGAGCGCTCTAAAATATCAAAAACATTTAACAAATCAGCATTAGGTAAAGCTGTATCATTAGAAGCCCCAGAAACTTTCTTCCCAGTAGGGAGAGAGAAAATTTTAACTACAGGGGGATAGGTCTCAGAGGGAGCCCCCAAAACCTCCACCATCTAAAACTTTTCAACATTTCTCTGGGTGAAATAATTGACGATTTAGGGAAATTAAACACAGTTTGACGAGTAGCATTTTCTAAGTGTTCAACCTTGGTTCTTAACATATGAGTCCTTCATAATTACTTCCACATGGTTCTCAGTTTTCTCCACCCGAGTGGATAGTCTCAATAAACTAATCTGAATTGTCACAATATCTTCCTTATTCTTTTGAACTTGCTCCTACACTGCAACCAAAGACGAATGTAAAGAAAATAACTGAGGGAGCAAAGTCTCACCAAGATGTTGAAACGAAGCCCAAACAGAATCCAAAGTAAATTGCTCGGGTTTTTGTCACAAAAAATTCCAAAGCACTGTCCAGAGAAAACAGTTCCAACTGAAGTGATGCCGAAGCCAACATATGCCCACAGATGCCGGTCCTGCTGTTCTACCAGGATCCCACTCACTTGAGGGCTCCCATCCTCTGCAAGTTGATTAGGTGGGGAGTCCACTGCTCTCCCACAACTTCCTCTGGCTGTATCCCCCACACTCTGGCAGACAATCCAACTTCAGGACCACCATAGAGGCCCAAGCCAACAGAATTCACAGCACCCGGGGATAGTCTCAGTGGTCGCCACACTTTGGGGCGGGGAGGGTGAGATCTATGCCTAAAGAGGATGTTGCGCACTCCTACTCCAGCAACCCTCCAACTAGGCTTAAACACCCTCCCAACTTGTGCTGATTACTGCTCCAGAGGGTAAACAAAGGAGTCCAGAGGTCCCTGAAATGTAGCAAGTGGATTTATGCAACCAACAGAGTTCACCTGAGCTCTCCTCCTGCCAGATGGAGATGCTCCAGACTTGCTAAACTGTGCCCAGGTGAACCGTAAAGCTCCAGGAAATTAGAGCCAACACGGGAGCTCCTTCCCCTGAAATGTGTTACATACCTCGCAAATACTGAGGCTACACAAAAATGAAAACCACCATAAGGATGAAGTTCGGCTGCTATGGGGAAACTTAGCCCCTCACTAACTCTGCGACAAGACCCAAAATGGCCAAATCCCCCAAGTTCTGCTCTCAGGCATCAACATACTGTGTATTGCTGCCACTTCCCTGGGGCACCAAAAAACCTTTAGGAGACCAGCCTTGCTAAGTTCCCCCCCTTCCGAAGGAACCTGCAAGTGTACTTTTAGTCATACATGCACCCTACGGAGCTAGAAATTTCCAAGATTAAAATCCTATCCAAGTACCATGGAAATAAATTAGACCAACTAAATAGTCCAGTCCTCAAAGAACAGTACTCAGGACGATAAGCCAAAAGGAACAGCAAATGCCAACCAGAATCCGACCTCATTCAACAGGGGAAGAAACATTAAAATACATCCAATGAGAACAAAAGCACATAGTAGATGAGTAAGACTTTCAACCCCAATCGTCTCACCCTCTGTTGGAGAAGAACAGGACAAACACCCAAGCAACCGTACCTGTGAGGCATATCATAAAAGGAAGATCTTAACAGCCTTTACCAAAGAACATTTCAAAACTACAGCTAATGCAACATGCCTAAGCAATGACCTATACAACATGTTTACCCTAGGTAAGCTGATCATCTGCCATTTGCTGATTCACTGGACCTGAAGCAGGGTTTCTACACTGGTTGGCGGAAAACCCGAAAGGTGAGCCACATCCGTCATATGCAGTCTCGGCGTTCTGGCAGTGGCACTGCAACAGCTAAGTTATGGACTTCAATTTTAAGACTTAATTTTCTTTATTAAAAGGGAGCGGTCACAGTGGTGCTTTGGGATAAGTCCCTAGCACTGGGCTGACAAAGCTCCGACAAAAAAGTCTTATTTTGGGTTGTTGGGAATTACTTCAGTTATTCGGATTTATTATTTTTTGAGGTGTTTGTTTGATCCGATTGGGTTCTATTTTGTGTACATCTGGTTGATGAGATCTAGCCTACAAAGGAGGCACAGAGAATGCCACAAACCCAGATCAATCTTTCATTCTGAAGGGACTCTCGGAGGATAATGGTCACCAGATCAACACAGAACAATGGACAACCTAAGAAACTTTCTATTTCTGACATCCCGGCCATTTCACGCACCCAGTGCTGTGATCTTCTGACACTGCCCATCTTGCTAGTCAAGCAGAGTCCCAAGTGGGTCCTGCAGGACACTCCATCTAGAACAAGCACACCAAACCAAACTCTTGCTTTACACAGATACTGCTCAGGGCACTACACTACCTAATATAGCCCTAAAACAACTAGCTCTGCTCACCACGCATTATCTGTGGTGTATGAGCTAAACCTACAGGAAAAGAAAAAAAATAAATTTAAAGGTTCTCTAAAGACCTCGCTATTACAAAGTTATTCACTCAGCCCTTTTTTTTAAATGCAGTTTTGGTCAACATTATTGGCACCCTTGCATTTTAGGTATGTTGTGTACAATATCTTGAGAAATATTTGGAAATATTCCAATTATATGTCATCATACTATTAAAATATTATGTTCAAAGGTATACAACAAAAAAGATGTCTGTGCAACAGACATGGTAATTTCAGAGAAAAACAAAATTTGACCTAGACATGATTAATGGAACCCCTTCACTAATATTTCATTCACAACCCTTGGTAGTGGGTGACAGCCTCCAAAGGTTTCTTGTAGCCATCTATATAAGTTTTGTACATCTGTTAGCTGGTAGTTTCTCCCACTCTTCAACTGCAATTTGTTCCAGCTCATGAATGTTTCCAGGATTTTTTATACTACTGGCAGTTTTCAACTCTTTTCAAAGGTTCTCAATTGGATTGAGATCAGAACTCATTGCTGATCAGTTTAAAACAGTCCCTTTGGTCCTTTTTAACTATTTTTTTTACACTTTTGGATGTGTTTTGGGTCAGTCCTGCTGGAGGACCCATAACCTTCGACCCAGACCTAGCTTTCTGACACTAGGTAGCACATTTCACTCCAAAATACCTTAGTAGTCCTCTAATTAAATGATTCCTTTAATATGTTCCAGACCTCCAAGTTCCAGAGGCAGCAAAACAGTCCCACAACATTATGGAACCTCCACCATATTTGACTATATGAAGGGTGGTTTTTTTTTTGTTTTGTTTTTAACCTTATAAGCTTCATTTCTTCGCTGTAAATGTATCGCTGGTCTGCATTGCCAAAGAGCTCAAGTTTGGTTTCATTTGTCCACAGAACGTTTTCCCAGAAATTGTGATTTCTCAAAGTGGGTTTGGGCAAAGATCAGGCGTTGCTTTTTATGTCTGTCTTTGAGCAATGGTGTCCTGCTTGGCCTTCACCCATAAAGTACTTCTTTGTTTAATGTGTGACGTATGGTGCAGGTTGAAACCACCACTCCAGAATGCTCCAGGTGAGTCAAACTTTTTGGATGTTGTATGTGGTGTTTTTCAACAGTTTGTACTAACCTTCGAAGACTTCTTGGATTAATTTTCCACTTCCCACTACGTCCTGGGAGGTTCTTGACAGGAACTGGAACATAAGTAGAAAACCTCTTAACATCACAAATTGTAGACACAGGAATCCCAAGGTCTTTGGAGATGGCCTTGTACCCTTTTGAAGTTTGATAAAGCACAGTTACTTACCTGTAACAGGTGATCTCTGGGAACAGCAGGAATTAGCCTTCACATATGGGTACGTCGGTACCGACGGAGCCTGCACGGGAATGCTCCCCAGCATCCAATCAGAAAGCTTTTGGGAGCATCCCTCGTGCCTGCGCGCTGACTTCCCGCCTTTCCCACTGCCTCTCCTCAGTTGAGTTTCATAGCTGAGACAGAAGGAGAGAAAGAGGAAAGGAGATAGATACAACTCCTAGGGGAGGTGGGTGGGTTGTGAAGATTAATTCCTGCTGTTCCCAGAGATCACCTGTTACAGGTAAGTAACTGTGCTATCTCCAGGAACAAGCAGGAATGAGTCTTCACATATGGGGACTCCCTAGCTGTGGGTGCCAGGGGAGATCCCATAAAATGCGTATCCCTGAAACAGGACGGCATTTCCCAAACCTGGATCCCCGGCATCCCCTGAGGGATGGGGGGTAGGAGTTGAATAGAGAAGAGCTGTAGAGGAACAGTGAATCTAAAGACTACAGAGAAAAAGAGTCTTTAGAAAGTATGTCAAGTATCATTAAAATATTTAATGAACTAGTACAATATAGAGCTTACCTACTGGATTGTAGGAAGTAGAACTGTGATGGAGTGTACTGTAGATGCAGTAGCGGAATCCTCAAGGTAACTTCACAGCAGTGAGGATGAAGTTCCAAACCTGGAATGGGCAGGTGACCCAGGTGTCAACTGGGGTAGGAGAAGAACGGCAGGTCTTCAATGGAAAGCTTTATGGGAAAAAGCTGAAACTCTTTTAGGTACAGAGTTATTAACATTGAGGACTAAAAGAAGAAGACTGACCGATCTGAAGAATTAGCCCAGTCCTGAAGGGAAGAGGGGGTATGGAAAAAAGCCCCTATTCCCAAGGAGAACAGAAATGTACTCAGAAATACTGAAGATGTACACTGTCTTTCCTAGCTGGTAAGAGATAGGAAGACATTGAAGTTTGATACTTCATAGACAGGGAGATCTATAACAAAAATAGAAGCTGTTGACATCACAGCAGTAATTGTGTGTATAACCGCTCCCACTTACTGAGCCGTATGAGAATAAGCAAGTTGACTGTCTGGACCCCTTAAGAAGGTAAAAGCTTTATAGCACAGACAGTTAGGGAGATAATAGGTAATACGTAGCGTCCTATGGACATCTCCCAATGGGGATATATATATATATCTATATATATGTGCATATATGTCTAGATATGTGTGATATATATATATATATATATATAGATATATATATATTTATAGATATATATATAGATATAGATAGATAGATGGGCATGACTTATGCCCACACAAACTACAGAAATATGTATGTATAGGACATATACATACATGAATATAAGTCTGAGGATACATGCCTGCAACTGAGCCCCACAAAAACATTCACATGGGGAATGTGATGGGAAAAGATTCATCTAATAATGAGGGGGTAAAAACCACCTGAAGATATATAGAGAATCTATTTCTGTGGTGCAGGAATGTAGTTCAGTGGAATAACCAGTATGGTTGCGTGAAAAAACAGAGGATAATAGCAGTCTGACAAGAGCACATCAGGAGTACTTTAGGACTCTGACATGTCCAAAGGACAAAAAAACGCATAGACAGACACCAGGATGACCCAGCCAAGGGACACAGGGGTATCATGTACACTAAAAGAGTATGCGTTGTCCAAGTGGAGCAGAAAAGCATAATGCCAAGCTGTAAGGAAAAAAGGGGTAGATTCCTGCAAGATTGGGAACTCCTTGGACATTCACGCCATGGAATGATTACACAGGTACACTAAAAAATTTTTTTTTTAAACTGCCTCTAATGTTTCGATTGATTTTTATGTTTTTTGGTGCGCTGAATCCAAATCTGGTAACCAATTTGCTCCATCACGTACAGATTTTTTGCTACATTGGGTTAGCAGTTTGAGGTGAACGTTTCAGATTGAGTGTGATCGAGATAAAAGTTTCTTGGATGAATTCTTTATACTAATTGTTTAGTAGTTATTCAAATAAGAATAAAGAAAATTGTAACAAGGCAGCACATAAGAATAGAGTAATGTCAACAAAACACACTGTGATGGTAGCAAAATTGTCTGCACTTAAAACAGCCACATACATGTGCACAAACATTGAGCATATAAGAGCGAGGTTAGACACAAAGCAAAGCAAAGAAATGTGCAAAAAATGTTGTACAGGTATGTATGTAAGAATAGAAAACGCAAACCGCACCATTGCAATACATGAAGACAAACACCCGATGGTGTGAAAATAAAATTCTAATAAATGAGATCCGACACTGTGGTAGTAACTAGCAAATTTTTATTTCAAAGTTTAGTAAAAACACGATATTTGTCAACACAGTTTAGATTTTAAAGTCATTCTTGGGTCAATCAATCTCCTGGTGGGCCCGTTTCTTCTTCCCCCGAATGCTTCTCTTGGTGCGCTGCTTGGCGTATTTTTCATCTGGGGTTTCCCGCAGCAGCAACCAGCAGAAATCAGCCATCATAGTGGTGTTCCATCTTCCTTGGTACCTTCTCTCTGCGTCCTTGATGTCCTGGTGAAACCTTTCACCTTGTTCTTCACTGTACGCCCCCAAGTTTTCGGGAAAGTAGTTCACATGGGAGTGCAAGAAATGGACTTTCAGGCTCATGTTACAGCCTTGTTCTTTGAAGGCATTGAGCATCCTGGCAACAATATCCTTATAGTTCTCATCCCACCTGTTCCCCAAGAATTTGAGAACATCCTTGAAGGAATCCCAGGCTTCTTTTTCCTTCTCAGACATCGTTTCAGCGAATGCTCCATCTGAAATGAGTTTCCTTATATCAGGGCCAACAAACACTCCTTCCTTTAGCTTTGCTTCAGAAAGTCGGGGGAACTTTGAGCAAAGGTACCGAAAGCACTCACCATCTTTTGGAAGGGACTTGATGAATTGCTTAATGAGACCCAACTTAATGTGGAGAGGTGGTAATAGAATTTTATCACGAGGTACCAAGCTTTCATGAAGAACATTTTTCTCACCGGGTCTCAAATACTCCCGAATTGGCCAGTCTTTTTTCCCCCAGTGTAGGTCACGGGCCCGGCTAACCCACAAGCAAAGGAAGCAGGGATATTTGGTGAAACCGGATTGCTGCCCTAATAGCATGGATAGAATTTTAAAGTCTCCACAAATCATCCACTTATGCTCATCATAACGAATCTTCTGAAGAATCAGGGCCAAATTCTCGTATTTTTCTTGGAGAATAACAGAGTGAGCAATAGGAACTGAAGCGAATGTGTTGCCATTATGAAGAAGAACACCTTTTATGCTGTTTTTTGACGAATCAATGAACAGCCGCCATTCAGCAGGATCATACTTGAGTTTAAACTTTTCCATCACTCCGTATATATCGTTGCAAAATACCAAATCTTCCTCTTTGCTGAAATACTTCAAAAATTGTGTCTCGCGGTTGCGGTACCAATAAAAAGTTGTTCCTGGTGACAATAGATTTTTCTGTTTAAGCCGAGAACCTAGCAGTTGGGCAGCATCTTTTGGGAGTCCTAAATCCCGGACTAAATCATTCAATTCAGCTTGAGAGAAAAGTTCAGGTTTCGGATCTGGTTCAGTTTCAAACTCGGAAGTACTGGACTCATCGGGAAAAGCCATCTGATGAGTCTCATCATGATCAGAACCGTCCACACAAATATGATCCAAAGATTTTGGTGGTTCAGGCACAGGTACTTCGTTGCTATGAGGCATAGGCCTAATTGCTGAGGGAAGGTTGGGGTAACTTATTACGTTCTTATTTTTTAAGTTGTATCCCTTCACAATGCAAGAGCAAAAATAGCAGTCACTGCTGTGGTCTCTTTGTTCACGCCACATCATAGGTATTCCGAAACGAAATGCTTGTTTTTTACCTTTCATCCATAAGCGTAGATCTTCCTCACATGTCTTGCACACTTTGTGAGGAGCCCACGGTTTGTCTTGATCGCCTAACTTCAAACCGAAATAGGCGAAATATACTTTTTTAATAAATGCAGAAATGTTCCTCTGCTGCTTTTTCACGCTATATTCCCCACAAATAAAACAAAAACTGTCCGGAGAGTTGACGCAACCTCTGGCTCTGTGAGCCATCACAAATACACAGCACTGCAAACTACAACTGTAGTGAACCACTTCGGAATAAAGCTGGATTACGACTGAGCAAACAAAAGGTAATAATGAACTTGCAAGAAACTGAAATTTGACAGGAACGTTCATGTCGCAACCACTGTGTTTGAGCGAGCGAACGAGGCGAGGCGAACAGGAAAGAACATGCGCCAGCACGAGTACTGGATTTAGCCCCCCGCCTCCCAATTGTCCTGTTAATGTATAAAATGAATACAAAACACTCTAAAATATCATGAGGGAGTGTTTCTAGTTAGTTAACCATTACAACCTCTATTTTGGGCCAAGAAAATAAACTGCAGTCGGCTAAAAAGAAATTATGTGAACATTCCTTATATGGGTAAGAAATCTAATTTTGCAAGAAAACGTGACGTGATGGAACATTTTGGCTATTTTTCCTGGATTCAGCACCCCAAAATCTATAGGAATCAGTTGCAAAACTGGAGGCAGTTTTTTGGTAGTGTACCTGTGTTATATAAGCTTTTTCTACTATATGGAAAAACCCTCAGAGACAAAGTTCAATGCTCTGTAGCAAGGGCCCATAGTAGAAAGCTTCTCTGAAGATTGCAGAGAGCATTGTGCAGGAGAATTGTAAGATAAAACTGACAGAAGTCAGGTGTGTTGCCACATCCTAGGAAAGGATATGGCTAGAAGAAGATAACCTGCAGTGAGTAGTATTATGCAAGATAGTTGAAAGTAGCTTGCAATGAGCATTAAAGTAATCACTGGAACTCCTGCATGCAGAGCAACTGAACAAAACAGCAGAGGGGATTCTCCTGTATAAAAACAGAGAGAAAACAGACAAAGGGAGCTGAGATATTCCCATCCCTGTCTGATGAGTTGTTCAGAGCATGCATTGAAGGATAACAAAAAGTCTACACTGGAAAGAAAGAGAAGTGTTTCAGTATGGTACCAACTCAAGCAGGGGAAACCCTGGAAGAGAGGGGGTTGGAAAGTGACTTACCATATGTTAAAATCAACTGAAGGAAAAGATGTCCATGTGGGGACAAACTATCATGGGATAGTTGTAACCTCCCTTCGTAGTAGTAAGGGGAGAATTCTGTAACCCATGGACAAAAGTATCCTAACAGCTTAGCATACTGAAAAAGAAAAAAACCAGTGTAGAGTTTGAAGAATAAACTTCTGCTAAGAAGAAGTTAACTGTAGATTGCAATATACAGGAACCTATGGTTGCTGGTTATGATTAGACTGGTTAGAGTCTGGAGACTTCAGACTAGGATGAGATGTCCCTTGCTTGGGTACATCTGGAGGATGGGCAGGAGAAGGATGAAACCTTCTTTTCTTAGGGAAAGAAGGTTTGGTAGGACATTTCTTACGTCCTGGGGAAAAAGAAGGCTTAGGATGGTTTCCAGAACCAGGGAAGTCAGTGGAGCAATGAGCAACCTGACGTAAAGCCTCTTTATTAAAGAGATTTTCTCCAGTACAAGGAGAATTACCCAGTGTATGTTGTGCCCATCTGCTCAAGTCTGAAGCCTGCAGCCAGGCTGTACGACGTGCTCCAATGGCAATAGCAGAGGATCTGCTAACAGACTCAAAAGAGTCTAGAGAAGCACGAGAAAGAAACCAAGAGATATTCCTGCTATGATTAAGAAGCAAGGAATAGTCAGTGGCCTTAGGTTCTGACAAAAAAGGGGACAAAAGAGATAATTTCTCTGTGACCTCCTGAAGTGTCAGACTCATATAAAAAAATATATGAAATAATTCTTGAAGCCAGCATAGAAGTTTGGAAGGTTTGACGTCCAAAGGCATCAAGTGCTTTAGATGCACGACCTGGCGGATAAGAAGAATGCTTCTTCTTGCTTCTTACCTTTCTCATTGCTGATTCCACTACAATGGAATGATGTGGAAGTTGTTTTTTTTGAAACCCCAGAGAGGGAGGCACCTGATACAGAACATTAGTGGCTGTAGAAGGCGAAAGAACCTTTAAAGGTGATTCCCACATCCTCAGAAGAAGATCCTGCAAAGAATGATGTAAAGGAAGAATTATATTTTCCTTTTCTGCAGGATCTTGGTCCAGAGTAGAGCCAGGAATAGGAATGGCAAGAAGGTTTGCCATGTCAAGGAGAAATTTCTGAAAAGAAGGATCTCCAATAGGAACTATTCCTGGGTAAGCTGAGTTTGAAGGAGCAGCTTGAGCACCAGAAGACATACTGGACTGGTGCAGAAAAAGAATCCTGCTAGATGGACAGTGATACTGACAGTTCTGATTCGAGGCAGTTAGTACTGCATCGTCAGAGCCCGGTATCGATTCCAAGCTAGGCATAGAAAGGATCGATGGCACCGATGGAACTGCAGGAATCGAAATCGATACCGGTATCGGAGATGATAATGTCATCGAAGCAGTAATCGGGGGCTGCTGAAGCGGTACCGAGGTAGCCAAAGAACGTTGGTGAATATCCTCGGTACTGCGTAGTCGGAAACGACATGGATCGGTTCCGAAACGCATCGGTACCAAGTCATCTAGACTGGATATCGATTCTAGACTCGGCATCGAAGGGAGCGAGTCTATCAATGCATGTCTAGACGGTACCGACGGTGGTGGTGGTATCGGCGATGCCGATACAGGAAAGTCTATCGGAGTCGTATCGATCGGTTCCAAAGGCACCGAGGACGTCCGAAGACGATGCCTGGTGAAGAGAGGAATACTCGACACCGGCGCCGATGTCGGGGTATCGGTACCGCTCGAAGCCGATACCAACCCCGAGCATGGCGAAGATACAGGAAAGTCAATCTGGGTGGTATCGATCAGCCCCGAAGGTACCGAGGATACCAGATGACGATCCCAGGTGAAGAGTGGAACACTCGACACCGGTGCCGGGTTATCGGTACCACTCGAAGCGGATACCACCCCCGAGCACGGCTCAGGTATGTTCTGTGAGGGGTGAGCCCCAGGAACAACCTGAAACCCCGTAAATGCTTTGGAGCCCGAAGACTCCCGCCGGGGTTTTATTGCCAATGGGGTCTTGAGGGCAAGGCCGGAGCCGCCGTCATGCTGGGCATGAGACTTACCCTTCAAGAATTGGCTAGTCTTAACAGACTGTTTGTGGGTTACCTGATCCTGGAGAGAAGAATAAACCGGTGTCCTCACCTCAGGAGGAAAAACGGCATTGAGGGAAACTCGAAAAAGGGAAGGTCTTCTCCCAATAATACAGCCTGATGGATCAGGGAAAAAAGGGTCAGGACCCAAACAGGTTAGACACCAAGCATTGGAGTCTAAAAAAAAAAACTGTTTCCACAGTGAAGGCACTTCTTAGGGGAAGAAGGCTCCATGTTGGAGAGGCCTGGTAGGCCCAAAAAGTTAAGACAAAAAAATGAGGAGAAAAAATTTCTCTAAGTTTAGAAAAGAAAAGAAAAAAGCACCGGCGGTACCGGTATCGGCGGGAAAGACAGCCGCGACCACAAGAAAACAAGGAAATAAGAATTTTAAAGAAAAAAAGTTTCTGCGGTGACAGGACGACGTCCTGTCGGCTCCGCGGAAAAACGAAAACCGAGGAGAGGCAGTGGGAAAGGCGGGAAGTCAGCGCGCAGGCGCGAGGGATGCTCCCAAAAGCTTTCTGATTGGATGCTGGGGAGCATTCCCGTGCAGGCTCCATCGGTACGGACGTATCCATATGTGAAGACTCGTTCCTGCTTGTTCCTGGAGATTGGGTTTTATGACTGTCTCATGCAGCTCTCGTCTTCACCATTGTGAAAATGGGAGTGAATGTGGCAATTTTAAACATTAGGGCCATCATTCATTGGTTGGTTCAAGCCATGTGAGTACTGACAATTGATCACAGGTGTGTCTAATTTTACTGCAATGGGCATGTGGTTTTGTTCAAACTAATTTGATTTATAAGGGTGCCAATAATGTCCTTGTTAACATTAATAAAAAAAAGATTACCCTAATCTCCACCTATATATTTCTAAAATTAGAGAGGATATAAATTCTACCTGAATAACCTATTTCAAGACCACAAACGATCCAACAAAAAATAGTGGTCTTGAAATAGGTTATTCAGGTAGAATTTATATCCTAATTTTAGAAATAATCATGTTCTGGCAATGTCCCAGTTTTTATACTATTTCCTACTAATTCCTTTTTTAATTGGTCTTGTTTTATTTGATTCTTTTATGTATAAAATATGTCTGCATATATAATCCAAAGCCATTTCACTGGCCACTTTTTTTTTTTTTTTTTTTTTTTTTTTGAGATATTGGATATTAAGGGGTTGAACTGCAAAGGTGCCGATGTTGTTGACAACAACTGTATACTTGAAGGAATTCAAATCCATGCATTCCCGGAGCTCCTATGAGCAAACAGGTCAAAATGGTGGCCGTTCCCGCCAATTCCCGGTTCACCATCACTGTGACTAAATACACTGGAAGATCCCCTGATGACGACAGTCTGGATCTGTGAGCCAAGCAGGCCAACCTTTCCTCACAACCACAGTTTCCCCATGTATTCTGCTCAGGAAGCAAACAACCATCAGTTTCTCTGAGCTTGGCAATTGTCTCTTGCAATTTTCTCATCACCTAGATTCCATCCTTTTTTTCATCTCCATCAGTTTGGTTTCTGCCCTGGTCACAGTGCTGAAATCATGCTTTCCTTCCTCAGTGACCGTCATACTGCACACGACTATGGCGACATTTCCATAGCAGTTTCTCTCAATCTTTCGGCAGCTTTCAACTTAGTTGATCACGCTATCCTTCTCCTTTGCCTGCGTAATTCTGGCCTTCGGGGGGATGGTCTTTCAGTGGTTCCACTCTTTCCTCTTCTCACACTCTTTCTCCGTGGTCTCAGGTAGTACATCTTTGTCTCCCTCTGCTCCTGTCTCTCTCTGTTGCAGGGTACCCTCACACTTCTCTTATTCAACATTTTCCTTTTTCCGCTCATTCAGCTCATACAACAATCTGGTCTGTCAGCATATCATGCTGATGACAGTCATACTTCATCACACCAATCCCTATCTACCAGATTTCTCACCACTCAATGATTGCTTAGCCCAGGTCTCCGATTGGCTATCAAAAATTGTCTACATCTTAACTTATCTAAAACATCCACCATATGGTTTATGTTTGGCAGCACATACCCATCGGTAGCCCCAGTCCTCTCCAATGTTGCAATTCCACTGGTGTCCTCCCTTTGATATTTCGGCATGACTCTGAACTCCACTATTCATTTTCACAACCACATCTCACTCTTTACTCACTTGTCTCTCTTATCTTCAACAAATATGTGCTATTCATCCCTTTCTGTCCCCTCAGGCACTAACCACTCTTCTCCTAACCCTAGTCATGTCCTGCCCTCACTGGCATCACTCAGTCCCAGCTCCACCGTCTCCAACACTTACAGAATACTGCAGCTCAAATCATCGCCTACAACACTCATTAGGACCATATCACTCCACTTCATTGGCTTCCTTTGGCTTACTGTATTCACTGTAACGTTCTCATTCTGACCCACTAAGCCATGTATACACACACAAACACCACAATACCTAGCAGATCTGCTTCATTTCCATACCCCCACCCATTCAATTCACATCAACCGCTTGGTGCTCCTCTCTCCATGACAAGCACATCTACAGTCCACCCATCACTCTGCCTTCCTTTTCCTAGGTCCCTCTCTTGGATCTCCCTTGCCTCTGCTCTTCGCCTCGAACCCTCCTTTCCCAAATTCAAGAACCTCCTGAAGACTCACCTCTTTTGCTCTGCATTTGACCTCCCTTCTACTATAGTCTAACTTGACGCAATCTCTTGCTCTCTCTGTTTATCCTTACCCTATGTTGCTTGCATCATCTCTGTCCTGTCACATACTGTAGTTTTCTTTTCTTTTTCTGGCTCTAGCCAATGCTGTGTATTTTATGCAATTGTAAACCGCCATGGTGTTACGAAGGAGCAAAATATCAAACAACCAAATAAACATAAGATTAAACCAAGTCCTGAATGCGATGCTTTCTCACCGAAACCAAGTGGCCTAGCCGCTTGCCACACTAACTCCACTGAAAAATGCTGCCCCTGTGTCGAGCATGTCGCTTCTGTGTTAGTTGAAAAGGCTCATGTTCCATTCTGCCCCTTCTCAGCACTCCGATGGCCTCCCACTGACGCCAGCGCTGACTGAAAGCCTGCTAATACTTCACCTGCAGAAAGGAAGGGGGGGGGGGGTTGTTTTCCCTAGCAAACTGTTCTCCACAGCAGCGACCTCCCTCCACAGCACGTATGCTGCCAATACTAAGCAAGGGCCCAAGCCACAGCAGACAAACAACTCAGAAGCCACAGTCCCAGCAGAATACCCCTGTACCTGCGGCCTCGGCCTCTGTAACCCGAGAAATTTGCCCCATCAGTGGCACAATTCAGACTACTGTAACAAGAGGCACAGGGGTTTTCACTCAGTAAAAACAATTGTTCACAACTATCATGGTATCTGCTAAATTAACCCAGTTGGAGAAAACGCCCTGAGATAGCAACCATCTTGATAGTCTGAAGGCTGAGCCAACCAGAAACTAAAAACTGCTAGTTTTACTATTTTTTTTTGAATTTCTCAATCCATTTGCTCACTCCTCAAACAGTGGAGAAGGTAAGGGGATATCTTCAACCAGGCTATAGAACCTTTGGGGGGGGGGGGAGGGGAGACCTGGTACCACTGATTATGCACACCAGGAGAAGGGGAGAGGGGCCCGGAACCACCAGGTTCTGCACCCTAAGGCCCTTACAAAAGAGGGGGAGAGGGACCCAGAGCCACTAGGGTCTGCATGATAGATGATAGAACCCTCCAGTCTGTTTTCCTGCTTAGATCAGTCCACTCCAACATCAAGATTGCACAGGTTTAACCACCTCCAGCTTCTGGAGACTGAGAAATAGTGGTTAGAGGAGGTCTGCACAGGACCTTTATGTGGCGACATTATCAAACCAGTTTGTTCTCAGTTTCCATCTGCTGGTAGGTGTGCATAACCACACGTCAGACTGGACTGGAGAGACGATGAGTGTACCTGCTTGTGTTTCCATAGTCCCTTCTCAGTCTATGAGCTTCTCTCTCCTTTCCTTGCCATTGCATCCCCTTGGTGTTTTTTTCTCCACTCTCCTTCCTCATGAACCTTTCTATTTAATGGTTATGCTACTTCACAAAACAAAACAAAATTATTTGAAAGGCTTATATACCGCATTTCCAATGATCAAATCTCTGTGAATTTCAGTATATACTGTAGATACTTCTAAGCACACCTTTAATGAATTGTTCTTAAAATATAGAATGGAACCTAAACGGGGACAATTGCCTGTAAATTTCTACCATACAGGTACGGCAAGACTTGGCCCACAATTAAATGCTTTTTTCAGCTGTCAGTCTGTGCCAGATCTAGTTTTATACGTTTTTATCTTATCCAGTAGCAGAGGGAAAGGAAGACCCTGTGGAATGTTTTAGAGGGTTAGTGAGGATCCAGAGAGCAGAGGCAAAGCATTTAGGTGTCCCTCACCAGCTCTAACACATACAAGATTCAGCTAAAGAGTAGTTACTCACCTGTAACAGGTGTTCTCCAGGAGCAGCAGGAATCAGTCCTCACATATGGGTGACGTTGGCGCCAACGGAGCCCTCGCGGAGCAATTTCCCCAGCTTTCAAAGAAAGCCTTTGGGAATTGCAGCGCGCATGCGCGGTCCCCTTCCCGACCAAGGGTGCCATCTTGCTCAGTCTGATGACATAGCTAAAAGACAGCAAAATATTTAGCAAAAACGAAATGATAGGACTGCAACTCCAAGGGGAGGAGGGAGGGTTGTGAGGACTGATTCCCGCTGCTCCTGGAGAACACCTGTTACAGGTGAGTAACTACTCTTTCTCCAGGACCAAGCAGGAAGTCAGTCCGCACATATGGGACTCCCTAACTTAAGGCTACCGGAGACCTCAAGCGGAAAAATGAGCTCCCTCTAGCTCAGTAGCACAGAAGGAAGGAATCTTCTCTGAAAACGCCCCCGACCGGTAGCCCAACATCAGGGCCGGAGGGTAGGAGTGGCCTAAACCTCAAAGAGATTATAGAGGACTGCCTGTCCGAAAGCACTGTCCCTGCGGGACTCTCTCTCCAGGCAGTAATGGGCTGCAAAAGTCTGGCTTGAAGACCAAGTAGCGGCCCGGCAGATGTCTGCCAACGGAACAGAGAGGAGATGATCCACTGACGCAGCCTTCGCTTAACACGATGAGCCGTGACTCGACCCTCCAACGAGAGGCCGGCCGCCCCATAAGCCCAGGCGATACAGTCAGCGACCCATATGGACAAAGTACGCTTGGAAACAGGGAGCCTCAACTTATTGGGGTCAAAAGAAACAAAGAGCTGAACAGTCCTCCGATGCTCTCGCATACAGTCAAGGTAGAAGGACAAGGCCCTCCTACAGTCCAGGGTATGCAGGACCATTTCAGCCCGGCTGGTGTGCGGCCTGGGAAAGAAGGTTGGAAGAACCACCTCCTGGTTGAGATGAAAAGGAGAAACCACCTTTGGAAGAAATTTAGGGTGAGTCCGTAAGACTACCCTATTCCTGTAGAACCTAGTGTAAGGAGGATCAGACACTAGGGCCTGAAGTTCACTAACGCGCCTAGCAGAGGTAAGGGCTTCCAAAAACAAGGTTTTCCAGGAAAGAAAACGAAGAGGGCAGGTAGCCATAGGTTCAAAGGGCGGACAGGTAATCCGCTGCAAGACCACATTCAGATCCCATTCAGGGGCTGGTGGGCGCAAAGAAGGCTTAAGGAGAAGGAGGCCTCTGAGAAAACGAGCCACCAAAGGGTGGCTGGAAAGAGGCCTGCCATCCACCGGGGCGTGATGCGCAGAGAGAGCACCGAGGTGGACCCTGACAGAGTTGGACTTAAGGCCAAGATTGGAGAGGTAAAGCAAATATTGCAAGACCACTGCCACCAAGCAGGAGAAAGGATTCTCAGACTGCTGAGCGCACCACACGGAGAACCGACGCCACTTAAGAGCGTAGGACTTCCGGGTGGAGGGCCGCCTGGAGGCCAAGACGACCTCCTCCACTTCCCGAGGCAGCAGAAGGGGAGCAAGGACTACCCTTTCAGCAGCCAGGCCATCAGATGAAGGGACCGGAGGTTGGGGTGTAGGAGAGTCCCCTGATCCTGTGACAGGAGACCTGGTTGAAACCCCAGAGGAAGAGGAGTGCCCACCGCCAGCTGCATCAGAAGCAGGAACCAGGGCTGTCTCGGCCACCGGGGAGTCACTAGATTCATGGAGGCTCTGTCTCTGAGAACCTTGAAGAGCGTCCGAGACACCAGTGGCATGGGAGGAAAGGCATACAAGAGGCCTGTGGACCATGGAATCAGAAAAGCATCCGCCGCTACTCTGAGAGGATGCGGTTGTCGAGAGCAGAATCTGGGAAGTTGCCGGTTCAGAGGACTGGCAAAGAGATCCATGGTGGGGAGGCCCCACTTGAGAAAGATCTGCTGAACCACCAACGGATCCAATCGCCACTCGTGTGGTTGGAGGATCCTGCTCAGCTTGTCTGCCAGGTAATTTTCTTGACCTGGGAGATAGACAGCTTTGAGGAGGATGCCGTGAAGGATGGCCCAAGAGCAGTTTTTGTGCCTCCTGACAGAGAAGGAAGGAGCCTGTGCCTCCTTGTTTGTTGACGTAGAACATTGCAACTTGATTGTCCGTATGGACCAGCACAGACTGGTGAGAAGTAAGGTGGGAGAAGGCTCTCAGAGCTAGGCGGGATGGCTCTGAGCTCCAGGAAGTTTATCTGCTGAGCAGACTCCCAAGGAGTCCAGAGGCCTTGAGTACATGTCCCTTGGCAATGTGCTCCCCAAACCAGGAGAGAAGCATCGGTTGTCAGTACCTGAGAAGGCGGAGGAGACTGAAAATCTACTCCCAGCACCAGGTTCGGCAGATGAAGCCACCACCGCAGAGAAGAGACCAGCAGGTCGGATATCTGTACTGAGTCCGTCAGGCTCCCCGTGGCCTGATGCCACTGAGTGCGAAGGCACCACTGAGCAGGTCGCATGTTCAGGCGGGCATTGGGGGTCACATGGACCGTGGAAGCCATATGACCGAGCAGTCTCAGAAATTGCCTAGCAGAGACCAGGGAATTGCTGCAAAAGTGGCTGGCGAGATTCATGAGCCTGTGGGCCCTGTCTAGAGGCAGGAAGGCCCGCGCCTGAAGTGTGTTCAACCTGGCGCCTCTGAATTCGAGATTCTGAGAGGGGAGCAAAGTGGACTTTGCGAAGTTTATGACAAATCCCAAGTGCTGGAGTAGAGCCACAGTGCGATGGGTGGCGTGAGTGGCCTCTTGGGAAGACTGGGCTCTGATGAGCCAGTCATCCAGGTATGGAAACACAAAAAGGCCTTGAAGTCTTAGATAGGCCGCCACCACTGCTAGGCATTTGGTGAACACCCTGGGGGCGGAGGATAGGCCAAAGGGCAGTACTCTGTACTGGTAATGATTTCCTCCCACAACAAACCTGAGATATTGTCTGTGGTCTGGATGAATAAGGATGTGAGTATAGGCATCCTTTAGATCTAAGGAGCATAGCCAGTCTCCCTGTTGGAGGTAGGGCAGTAGGATTACAAGGGTAAGCATCTTGAACTTTTCCCTTGCCAGGAACTTGAGGTTTCGCAAGTCCAGGATGGGTCTGAGGCCTCCTGTTCTTTTTGGTATCAAAAAGTACCTGGAATAAAAGCCGTGACCTCTCAGGTGGTGGGGCACCGGTTCCACAGCCTGTTCCTGAAGACTTGCCAACTCCTGAAGGAGTAAGTCCCTGTGCAGAGGGAGTCTTGGAGGCTCCCCTGGAAAGTAGGAGGGAGGTACCTGGTGAAAGTGTAGAAGATAGCCTTTCTGAACTATTTGAAGCACCCAGGTATCGGATGTGATGGCCGACCACCTGTGGGCAAAGTGGATCAGCCCGCCTCCTGTGCTGAGAGAAACCAGCGGAGGGGAAGAGGCTATGCTGACGGAGTCAAAAACCCCCACCCTGCTGAGCAGGGGCCGGTGTTGTGGGCTTGGGGGCCTGCTGCCTACGGGACCCATTACCCCGTCCCTTGGCCTGCTGACCCTGTTGGGGAGCTGCTGAGGCCTGATAATGAGGGTAGTGTTTATAGGCAGCCGCCTTCCTCGGGTAAAAGGGCTTTTTCCCCTGAGAAGGGGCAGAGGTTTTTCTGGACAGCCGAGTCCTGGTCAGAGTCTCGGTCTCGATCTGTGCAGCCTTTTCAGCCATGGGCTTGCCAAAGAGGTTTTCACCTCTGCAGGGGACATCGACCAACCTGTCCTGGACCCATGGCTCGAGGTCGGATGACTGAAGTCAAGCCTGTCGGCGGGCACCGATGCTGGCTCCGGCTACTCGAGCCGTTGCTTCGAAGCCATCATAGGCTGCTCGAGAGAGAAACTTTGAGCACTCCCGAATACCAGTGGACAAGGCTTGGAACCTCTGCAAAGGTTCCTCGGAGAGACCAGCAGAGAACCCGGCAATCTCCTTTGCCAGGTCCCGGAGATACATGCCCATATAGAGCTGGTAGGCCTGGACTCAACAAGCAAGCATAGAGCCCTGGAAGCACTTCCTACCGAGGGCATCCAGGTTCCGGGCCTCCCGGCCGGGAGGCACCAAGGAGTGCATCTTATGACTCTTGAGTCGATGCATGGCCGATTCCACCACCATGGAATGGTACGGTAGTTGTGCCTTCTGGAACCCGGGGCTCTTGCGTACTCGATAAATGGAATCGACACGCTTGCTTAACACCGGCGCTGACGCCGGGCTCTCCCACATGCGGAAGAGAAGTCGCTCTAGCATCGGAGGAACCGGTACAGTAAAGGCCTCCTTCGGGGGAGAGTCATACTGGAGGGCATCGAGCTCTTCGGCTCGAGGCTCCTCCTCAGGATCCGTGGGGAATGCCAAGGCCTTGGCCATATCTCGCACGAAGTCCGAGAACCGGGTGTCCTCCGGGGGGGACCGTCTCCTAGGTTCGGGCGAGTCCGATGGGACGCACCGAGTCCGAAAAGTACCTGGGGACTCGTCGTCCTCCGTCTCCCAGCCCGACTCCTCGGTGGAGGAATCGAGCGGCTCCGGTCGGGCGGGCACCGATGCCCTCCGCCCCGACCGGCGTCGACGACCTCGGTCCTGAACGGGAGGCCAAGGGAGACCGTGACCGAGGATTGACTCGAGCTCGCATGGACTCGAGGATTGGCTCGGTCTCTGGGGTCGACTTGGACATCGATGTCCAGGTGGTCGGGGCAGATGCACCGGCGAGGCCAGCGATCAGTGCCCGCTGCTGGTCCATGAAGGCAGCGAAATTGCTCTGCAAGGCCGTCAACCTGAGTCCGAGCTCAGGAGACCCAGCAGCCCCCGACTCGGGCCTCGACGGCGTCGGGCCCGACGTCGGCTCCTTCGGAGGCGAGTCCACGAGGACTACAGTACTCACGTGTTCAGGAGACTCCATCTCGAGACGAGGATGTTTCGAAGGCCTCTCCGTCTCCGACGACCCGGGACGGCTATCGGGGCTATGCGACCTGGCCCTCGAGGAACCAGGAGCGTCCACCGATGCCGCCCTCGCGGGTTTCTTCTTATGATGTTCCCGGGCAGGAGACCCCCGCTCAGAGGAATTTCGACGATGCTCAGGACCGGAGTCCCGGGACGTCGAAGCCTCTGACGAGGTCCGGGCCCGGCCTGACGCGGAGTCAGAGAAGATTCGTTCTCTTTGATGCTGCCGACTCAACGCTTTTGAGGACATTTTGCCACACGGACCACAGATCATCGGGTCATGATAGGGTCCGAGGCAGCGGAGGCAGCAGTCGTGTGTGTCGGTAAGAGACATAAGTTTCTTACACCGATCACACTTCTTAAACCTGCTGGCAGCCATCGGGGGAAAAAGGGCCCCTGCGAGGTCAAAAGACAGGGCTGCCAGTGAATAAAGAAAAAATGGCGGGAACGCCAGTCACGAAGGACAAAAACCGAAAAAATAAAGAATGGACTCGACACGGCGTATCGGGTCCGGGCGGGAAAAGGATCCGGCATTGAACCGAGAAAAGAATAGTAAATAAAATCAACTTTTTCAGCGGCGATCACAAACAGCGTCTGTAGGGCTCCGCTGAAAAAAGAAGACTGAGCAAGATGGCACCCTTGGGCGGGAAGGGGACCGCGCCATGCGCACTGCAATTCCCAAAGGCTTTCTTTGAAAGCTGGGGAAATTGCTCCGCGAGGACTCCGTCGGCGCCGACGTCACCCATATGTGAGGACTGACTTCCTGCTTGGTCCTGGAGAAGTCTAAGTTATTAGTGAGCAGTACTTGGCTGCACAGGAGTAACTTATTTTAAAGGGCTGCCTCAATAAGACATATTCAAATTCAGATTCTAATCTCTAATTTCATAGTTGGATATTCTCTCACACTGGTCACCTTACTCAGCTCCTTCAAAAAAATGGGGTGGGGCTTTTTTTTTTTTTTTTTAAATGCAGCTGTACAGAAATACACTTGCCACAAGAGTGATTTTGGAAGCCACCTTAGTTTTAAAAATCAGTCTGCTATCTGAGATGATACAAAAACGATAGACTTTTGAGACTTCTGCATTCCTGCAGCTCTTAATATTCATGGTTGTATTCACGCGAAGCAAAAAACAAGCAGCTGCAAGTGACACTTTATTGGACCACTCTAGTACATTTGTGACCTACTCAAGAGGCTCTGGCCCCTTTCATCATGTTAATGCAGATCATCCTCCAATATGAGCCAAGCCTTGATGTTTTTATGGACTCTGAGAACAGAGCTCTCAAAATTAATCAGAAGTGTGTACTTCAATTTAAAAAAAAAGTATTACTTTTATTTCTCTGTTTGTAAGTGGATTCGCACACAACTATATGACTTTACATAGTGACAACAGAAGTCAATACTCCAGTATTAGTTCTCGCCCCTCCTCACCATTTAAACATATGGGGGGGGGGGGGATTCAATGCAATTAGCATAAATCGCAACCATTTGGGATATTCAGCAGCACTTACATGGTTAGCCAGCTAGCATCACAGCATTCCATGGGTGGAATGGTGATGGCACCCAGCAATAACCAGGCAGCGACGATGTTAAGCTGCTGCCCAATTATCACTAAGTGGCAAAAGTTAGGTACCTGAAAGGGTGATCTAACATTTCACCACAGAGGTTAGTTAACTGGGCAGCAGCTGTATATCACCGCTGCCTGGTTAGCTTTCTGCTTCTCTGGCTAACTTGGATATTCAATGCCAGTGGCCAGATATGACCCAGACACCGAATATCCGCATGTTAGGTTCAGCAGAGACAGCAAGCCACTGTAACTGAGCTAGCCACGATCGCTGAATATCCCCCCGCCCCTATATTGTTTCCAAAAAAAAAAGCTTGCTGTGATGAAGGCATTTTCAGCTATGGCTTTAAAACAAAGATCTGCGATGGCATCCTTTTAAAAAGAGGATGATTATTGGAGGCAAGTATGAGGGATTTCCCCCACAAACAAAATGGTAAACATTATTCTGTTCATGTGAGTCCAAAAGCACTATGAACAGATCACACCTAACTGCACTGCTTCTCAAACTGATCCTCAGGTACTCTCCTAGTCAGTCTGATTTTCAGGATACTCGCAATGACTGTGCATGAAATAGATGTGCGTATGTACAAATCTCTCATGCGCAGTTTGCACTGCGGACATTCTCAAAACTAGACTGGCTAGGAGCGTGCCAGGACTAGATGAGCAACACTGCTCTTCAGCACAGAAGAACCCTGTGACTGGAAGTAGAATATAGCTCTGTCACGCAAACTGTGAATTTATTACACTAGTGTACAAGGTAATATAAAGGCAGAGCTGTAACCTACAGCAGGCATATTTACTGCCTCCCACTTGTTCCCAGCCTGAGCCCCCTTCTCCTCTTCACCACCATCCCAACAACTCTGACTGCTTGTCCTCGTTCCTTTTCTCCTATACAAGTCAGATGGTGGGCGTGCATCAGGTCTGCTGGCTTTTCATTCACTGCCTGCCCACACTTTCATTTCAGTAATGCTGCTGTCTTCCCAGGGGTTTTGTGCCTTAAGTAGCTACCCCTATCAACCAGCTCTGGTTAAAATCCTTTTACAGACAGAACTGGAACAGTACTAGAGGTATGTCAAGGGAGGGGAGGAGGAATGCTTTTGGACATTTTCTGATACCATGTCTTTGAGCAATTTCTACCAGTGTTTGTAATGCTGTAACAGTGGTGTAACTAGATCGATCACCTGTTGGTTGAAGAATAATATGTCTTCCTAATTAGTGTCTCTAACGCAAAATACTAGAACCCTTTAAACGCCATGTCCTTCAAAACAGTTTCCAAGAGATTTAAGTAGTAACGCAGTACCATAAATTATAATTTTGCTGCTGAATAAATTACACCAATAACATTTCAGAGTTTTTGAACATTTTTAAACAATTACCAATCAATGATTTTCCCAAAAATGTACTATGATAATGACTGAATACATTATAGTAACACTGGGCTGCGCTTCTCTCTACAAGTAATATATTAACTGCACTATGAAGGCAGGTTTGTTGAAGAATGCATTCAGATCATTCTGCAGTCTAGAAGATGGCACTTACTTAACATTTACATGATCCCCTGCAAAGGGTGACGTGGGGGGTTTAATGCAAGCCACACATGTAGAACCCAGGCTGAAAAAACCCTGAAGCATTTTTCACCTTAAGGTCACAACTGCATCTAGCTTTTACAGCCTCTCTCATTTTGCAAAATCTTAGATTATCCCATCTTCCCCTCAAAAGAACAAACACAGAAGCAATCCAAAACTTAAGGTTATCTTATGCAACAGATGAGCTTGATCTGAATAGTTTCAGACTGTATAATATTTTAAGACAAAATCCTTCCACACTTATGAGGCAAGAGATTTTTCAGTCGACAAGAAGCTATGACATGGCTGGAGTAAGTTCAGTATCAAATAAAAGTCTTACTAGAGAAGCATTTCTTAACTTATTAAAAGCGAAGAAAGGCTCAGCAGACCACCACTGCAACAATGATTTTACAGCAGCCTTTAATGACCAGGGGATTATATATATATATATATATATATTTTTTTTTTTTTAACGCTATTAGATTTCTTAATTTATACGAACATCACTAATTAATATTTCCATAGACAGTATGATGAAAATAATATCTGATTCTAAAACCAGAAGTCAATGTCCTTAAACCCTGAGCATCTTACTTACCAAATGATCATTGGTCCCTAAAGTAGGGTCTATCTCCAGAGCACACTCTGTGGGAAAACAGCATGCATTTGACATAAAACCCCCTCGGCCTTCTTATTCAAGAGGAATGGATCAGAAAACAGAAAGAACTTAACAGCTCATTAGGGTAAACCCCGCTGCACGTATCAGGTCCTCCCGAAATAAACACACTGTTCAAATGGCATGTTGAAAAGACGTGCTTGTCATTCTTAATAAACAGCTAGAATAAGAATACATAAGAGAAACAGGGTGGTATCTTTATAGAATACACAAGTATATGTTACAAGAATTCCATCAGGCATAAAAGCCTCAGGTTTAAGGCCTCGTCATTTAGGCCAAAATGAAAGTGTGAAAGTTTTTCACTTTAACATCTAAAAATGTCATGTTCTTTAAAGATCTGAATAGAAATCCTTCCTTTTTTTAGTAATATAAACCATAATTGAAGTTCATTATGCCCCTTGTCCTTCCTTTATTTTGATGAAGACAGCTATTTGTTTTCCTTGCTACGGAAAACCAAACGAGGAAACATGCATCTCCAGCAGGCAAAGAATATCCACCACTTGGACATCTTATCCATCCTCAAGCTGCTGACATGTTTTTGAAGGTCGGGGTGGGGACCCTTTCTGGTACTGTCCATCCTTTCCATTTTACTTTTCTTGGAAAAAAAAAAAAAAAAAAAAAGTCAGCCAGCAACTTTACATTGCATCCAGCCTTTTCTGAAATGTGGAACTCCGTTTCAACAAGTTGTTTTACTAGTTGTGTTATGGTGCACACTGGTACTTCTTTCATATTTTACTTTAAACAGAAGAAGCCTAAAAGGGCTTCGTAACTACACCAATTTAAAAAAAAAATAAAGAACAGAAAAGTTAGGCATCTTCTTTTAGTGTAAAAGTCTGTACAATTTTTGTCCTCCAGAGCTGGAAATATCCTAGTGCATGCTGTTGGCGCTGGCAAGAGCTATGACCTCCCGAATCTCTCGTATCACCAGGATCCGGGTCAGCATGTGTTCCATTTGCTCTCTGCTGATTGGCAGGGTGGAATACCAGATAGGGCTGTTGGGGGCCACAACAGGCTCCGGGGTCAGGTAAAACGTGTCATTCCGACCTTTCACACTTTGTGGGCTGCAAAAGTGGAGAAAGATTAGCACTTTGGCCACTGGCCTTGCTTAGATGTTTCATAAAAGTAATTCAGAGTCTATGCCAAATCATAGCCCATCCTCACGGTGAAAACTAGCAAAATCCACTTTTTAATCTGTGCCTGGACAATAACTACAATGGCTTTATATTTACTGTAAAACACTTGGGTGTATTTAACTAAGGGGTTTCTCTTCACAAGTAGGGTGAAGTAGAAGGCACTCTTGTTCATATTTAAAATTTTCTGTAAGCTTCCAAGTAATCCTAATTTTACATGAGCATATATCAAGTTGGCCAATGTGTGCTTGTTTCCAGAACAGTTATTTATTTAGACAGTTTTGTATACCACCTTATCCTTCAATCAAAGTGGTCACAATACAATTGGATACATTTAACACGAGGTGATATGAGACACAAACTAATACTTATAGGGAACATGGGCAATGGAGGGTTAAGTGGCTTGCCCAAGACCACAAAGAGCACCTGTGGGACTAGAAACCCCAGTCCTTCCGGCACAAGGTTGCTGTCCTCCAGTGGGATTTGAACGCCCGACCTTCCGGCCTGAAGTACCTTGCCTCTACCACTAGGCCACTCCTCCACTTATATATCATTCCATCACTACACTCTAGAAGTCGTCAAACTTGTGCTAGGGCGCTTTCCCTTTATGTTCCAGACAATATACAGTGATTGCTAAAAACTATAACCCCTTAAATAACTCTCACACAAATAATTCATGCAAACACAGAAGAGTTACCATATACCTGAGAGTTTAAGGCAATAATGTATATAACTTCTGAAACATCATTACCAGACTTTTCCAGGCTGCATCAGGACTTTTTCTAATACACTCCCACCATTAAATCTCACTCCTCTCGGATAAAAACACCAACCTCACTAATGGTTATTAAAGGGAGACAGCATGACATGCAAACAAACGTTAGCCAATCACTTTACAATACTGACATCCAATCAAAGGAATCGTTCAAAACCATTGGATGAATCGTGTTCAAAGTATGAATCCATCTCTGCTCAGAGCGTGTCAAAAGTTGCATTAGATCCCCCTCCCCTTTGAAAATTAATCCGGTCTATAATAAACCAGCGCTACTCACCCCAACTATGATGTTGACTTAAACAGTGGGATACCAAAGGCGCTGTTAATATGCATGTGGTGAGGCAATACTTATGACTTATGTTCAGTAAGACTAATTTTCATCATGAGACACACCCTGCCAACATAAATCAGCGGTTTGAAATGAGAAATGCGTGGTAACAAGCTCGGAGTGCATATTAGAGAAGCTTCAGTGTGAATCAAGAAGCTTCAGTGTTTCTGCCATCCCCTGAGGAAGCCACATATGGTGAAACGCGTCAATGTAGCGCACATTCAGCGTTGGGTTTAATTCTGTTACCAGCGGTAATGCTCATCTGCAGAAATTGGATGTTTGAAGCTAAGTTCAATTTTTATAAACAACATATTTAAATATATAAGATATAAAGATACAAAACGAAAAAAAGAAAAAAAGAAAACAAGAAAAAAAATGTTTTTGTTTATAGACTGTGGCTATAAGAAGGTCATTGATGTGTGGTGGGCTAGTTGACCGCAGTTACGTGGTCACATTATTGCCCGAATTAATCTGAGACCTGCTAGCCAGTTAAGTCTGTACAATCTAGTATTGGTGTTAATAGAAGTTGCTGGAACTTTCATGTAATATTGCAGAGTTTGACATTCTAACAACATAAATCTTCTAGCAAGGACAAATAATTACACAGATGGCCCATGTTGTAAGACAACTAATCTTAGTCTTCAAAATGAAAACTTGATTAGTCTGCGGATGAGTCCACTGTTATGTTTGAACTAATCACACTCATTGAATAACTCCCACACGGGGCATAATGTCCAGTAGACGCTTGATCAGAATGAAGGGAAGACAAATCAGAATGCACTAATATATCCTTCAGGTTGCGTGCTTGAGTAAAGCTTACTCACATGTAACAGGTGATCTCCGGGAACAGCAGGAATTTAGTTTTCACATATGGGTATCGTCGGTACTGACGAAGCCTGCACGGGAATGCTCCCCAGCGTCCAATAGGGATGCTGGGGAGCATTAGCTTTTGGGAGCATCCCACAGAGCCTGTGTGTTGCCTTCCCGCCTTTCCCAACTGTCCCTCTCCAGTTGAGTTTAAAGCTGAGACAAAGAGAGAGGGAAAGAGAAAGAGCCCCAACCATGGGGTAGAAACTCTTCTGATATACCTCTTCGACAGCGTCTTCCGCATCATAGACAACACCAAGAAAGGCATCCTAATGATATTCATTGACATCTCATCTGCATTTGACACAGTTAACCACAAGACTCTATTGGATAGACTACAGAACATCGGTCTACACGGTGCCACCCTGAATTGGTTCCATTCATACCTAACCGACAGACAAATACAGGTCAAAGTAGGACACAACACATCTCGACCCATAAAGGTCAAACAAGGAGTGCCACAGGGATCGGCCCTTTCAGCTCTCCTATTCAACCTATACACCAGCTTCATCCCAATTCTCCGCTACATGGGAAGAAAATGGTTTGAAACCCCCCGTCACCCTTCATCAAGACCCATCACAACCCACCCCCACCTACTATACATCCCATTGCAAAACCTCAAAAAGGACCATAGCCAGAAAAACAAATCCCAACACCCAATCAGGTGTGCACTTATAAATGCAAGATCTATACGTTCAAAATGGCCAGTGGTCCACAATCTGATATCTCAACACAATCTTGATATCCTAATGATAACCGAAACTTGGCTATCAGACTGCGATAATGCTCTCATCCACCAGATGTCATCACCTGGCTTCACCATCCACACTTGCCACAGATCTAATAAAAAAGGAGGAGGTACACTCATCCTCACAAAATCCAATCTCCAGTTCAAAACAAGCAATGCATCCAGCACCACTCACCTTGATATGATTACTATAACAAATGAACTCTGCTCTATCAACCTTTTATATCGAGCTCCAACACCCTCACCAGACGAATTACCAACAATAATCAATCTTGCTTGCAATTCCAGTATCCCAAGCTGGATAATGGGAGATTTTAACCTGCCTTCTCTAACAACTGCACATGCAACAGCCTTCATTGATGCTATGAAAGATCTGGGATACAATCAGATTATTGAATCACCTACCCACATCAAGGGAAGCACACTTGACCTGATCTTCGCCCCACAGATAGCAACAAATATAGCTCACCACTTCGCCACATCAATAACTTCAGTACCCTGGTCTGATCATGATCTTATCACATTTCAGATACCCACCATCCAGACTAACAGCACTATCAAGGCACAAGCCCCACCGAACTCTCTATCTACACGTTTTAAGCCTTTTGTTAAGGATAAAGCCCTTGAGGAACTCTTACCTCGCCTTATTATCACACTATCTGACCCAGATAAACTAGTTTCCAACTGGGACCACGCCCTTAAATCAGCTGCCTCCCTTCCAACCACAAGAATAAACATCAAGAAGCGAGAACATGCTCCATGGTACACCAATGACCTTAGAGCGTCGCTCCTTCACTTACGTAAACTAGAGAGACACTGGCGCCACGCCCGGTCCCCTGAATCTCTACATACATACACCTCTTATCTACAATCTCATTGAGCAATGACGATGGAAAAAAGAAAACAATACCATGCAGATATTCTAAAGCGATCGCTTAACAAACCCCATGATCTGTTCAGCATAGTTAAGTCCCTAACAGGTGACCCAGCTCCCGCCCAAACAACTATGCCTCACCCACAAGATTATGCAAACTACCTACAATCAAAGATAATCCAAGCCAACAAGTTATCAACCTGCACAATCTCCTCTACTACATGTAAAACCCCTCTACTCAAATTTTGCGAAGTATCCAATAAAGAAATACAAGATATTATCACATCCATTAATCTTACCACTGCCCCTAGTGACCCATGTCCAGCTAGTTGGATCAAAGAATTACGCCAAGAACTTAATCCCGCTATAAGCAGAATCACAAACCAATCCCTATCCATAGGATCTTTCCCACAAAGCCTGAAATTTACTTCAATCCGCCCATTATTAAAAAACAACAAACTTGATTCCTCCAAAGTTGAATCCTTTCGCCCAATATCAAGCATCCCCCTACTCGCCAAAATCATTGAAAAGGTAGTTCAACGACAAATCCAACAACATATTGATGATGTAGCTCCACTGGATCCATCTCAACATGGCTTCAGAGAAGCTTATGGTGTTGACACCATCCTCACAACTCTCTTCAATGACCTAGTTACAGGACTTGATAACATCCGCCAGGGATTTGTCCTCATTTTCATGGATATTGCTGCAGCCTTTGATTCAGTCAACCATGAAACTCTGATACTCCGTCTTGAGGAGAAAGGAATACAAGGCTCAGCTATAGCATGGTGCAAGTCCTACCTATCTAACAGATGGCAACAAGTCAGAACAGGTCCCATGACTTCTGACCCATTCCCTCTCAATCAAGGTGTACCTCAGGGTTCATCCCTATCTGCATTAATGTTCAACATATATATGCAACCAATTTGTACCCTAATCCGCTCCTTCAACATCCAGTGTCTAGTCTACGCAGACGACGTCCTAATCTACTCACCATTCCTGATTGATCAACCTGACTTTTCACCTATATCAAGCTGCTTCGAAGCTGTATCACAATGGTTTACAACACAAAATTTAAGGATCAACCATAGTAAAACAGATGTCTTATTCCTCACCAAGAACCAGATGTTCTCCCCACCCCCCACATTAAAAGTAAACAATATTGAGTTGATAGCAAAATCAACTATCTGCTATCTCGGCATCACGCTTGACCAACGACTCGACATGTTTACACATGTGAAGAACATCACGAAAGCAATTTACCATAAGGTCCGGATACTACGTCATCTGCGCCCCCTATTGGACTTTAATGACTACCGAACTATCTTCCAAGCCTTGGTGCTCCCACATCTAGACTTTGCAAATATTATCCTTCATGGCCTCCCTGTCAACACTAGGACCTCTTCGCCTTGCAATGAATGCTGCAGCAAGGGTACTTGCAGGTACATCAAGAGCTAAACATATAACCCCAGTCATGATGGATCTCCACTGGCTTCCACTTCAGGCTAGAATCCAGTATAAGTCCCTAGTACTAACATTCAAAGCCCTAAGGAACCAGATCACCTCAACCATCAGCAAACTCATTCAAAGACGGTCGTTCAACAGGATCAGGAGATCTAATCAAGCAAACACTCTAGAGATCCCCAACATTCTAACTAAGTGCAAAAAGGCTACTGCCAATAGAGCCTTCTCCCTATTTGCACCCATGACCTGGAATGCCCTCCCCACTAAGCTCCGTTCCACCCCAGACCTATTGCCATTTAGAAAAGCCCTCAAACACCTTTTCCTCATCCATTACCCAGAATCCAATCCCAGAAACAACCACCCATCCTCACATCCTACACCCTACTCCATCCCACCCAAAATCCAACACCATAAAGAAAATGACTAGCTCTACCACCATATCCCCTCTCTTATTTATTATTGGTACTGATCACACATCTTATTGATTAAACCTCTTATAAATATGTTGAAACCAAGCTATACTATATGTATAATTTCTCACCATACTCCATGAATAATTACTCTATAATTAGTTACCCCTGTTACCTCCAGGTTATCTCGTCCATGTTCAATGTAAAAACTCAATTGTCGTGTGACATTGCAGTATGTTTTTTTTGTTCAATTGTAAACCGCACTGATTTTAATAGCGCGGTATATAAGAGAAGTAAATAAAATAAATAAAATAAGTGCCATCATGAAAGAGCTCCACATACATTATACAATCTATGCAGATGACATCATGATCTACACACCCATCTCAGTCAACAACCCGGACTACACCAACATAAACTGCCTCACCCAAATGGCAAACTGGCTTCAGGAAAACAACCTATCAATTAACTACAGCAAGACAGAGGCACTGATCATCACGCAAAACCCGGCCTTTATCCCCCCACCCGACATCAAGATAAGAGATGCACTCATACCCATAAAATCAGAAGTTAAGTACCTCGGAGTCATCCTGGACAAAGAACTTAACCTCCAAGCACACACAGGCAGAGCAACCAAAAGTGCATACCTAAGAATGCGACTCATCAGAAGACTCAAGCCCCTCCTCGACCCAGAGCACTTTTGCACCGTTTGCCAGGCGCTGATAACCCCTCTACTAGACTTCTGCACTCCAATATTCACCGGGCTACCAAAGCAGACCCTCAGACCACTACAACTGGCCCAAAACACAGCTGCCCGCATAATAGCCGGTACTACAAGACACGATCACATCACACCCATACTGAAAGAACTGCACTGGCTCCCAATCATCTCACACATCAAATACAAGACTATCATAAACATATTCAAGATCAAACACCACTCCTCCGCCATAAGCCTACACACACTCATACAACCCGACACAAGCACACGGCCAAGAAGAAGAGGCACCTCCAATCAGGTTAATACCCCAAAAGACTTCACCAAGACCCGCAAAGACACCGCACAATGAGCAATCTCCCTGGCTGCTCCATCCATATGGAACTCCCTCCCAGATGATCTGAGACTAACCACAGAAATCAAGGACTTCAGAAAACAGCTGAAGACAACCCTGTTCATTGATTACTATGGACATACCCCCTGAACCAGCATACAAGTCAGATCATCAACCCCCCCACCCCAAGACTGTATATAAGACTGTATAATAGCTCATGATGTATAATAGCGCACTATGTAGATAAACAAAATCTAATCACATCCCCGCCAACACATACACACCACTCTGTACACTGCATGAAAACATTTGCCCCCTTGATTGTTTGCCGTGGAAACCACTTTGATTGAATGATAAGGCGGTATATAAATACCATTAAATAAAATAAATAAATATAGAGAGATACAACTCCTAGGGGAGGTGGGTGGGTTGTGAAGACTAAATTCCTGCTGTTCCCGGAGATCACCTGTTACAGGTGAGTAACTATGCTATCTCCAGGAACAAGCAGGAATGTAGTCATCACATATGGGGACTCCCTAGCTGCAGATATGCCAGGGAGAAGGCCCCAGAAGTTGTGTGCCCTTGTGAAAGGGCTCCACTTCCCCCCATGGATCTCTGGCATCCTACCAGGGATGGTGGGTAGGAGTTGATTAAGTATGGAACAGGTGTTGAAGAACAGCCTGACCAAACAAGGCATCCCGGCGCGAGTCCTTGTCTAAGCAGTAATGGGCTGTGAAGGTATGAACCGAAGCCCAAGTAGCTGCTCGACAGATGTCGTCGATAGACACAGAGTGAAGATGAGCCATAGAGGCTGCCATGGCTCTTACATTGTGAGCTGTAACATGGCCTTCAAGAGGAAGGTTTTTACTCTCATAGGCAAGAGATATACACTGTGAAATCCAGCTGGACAGTGTTCTTTTGGAGACTGGAAGTCCCAAATGACTAGGATCAAAAGCAACAGAGTTGAGAGGACTTTCCATGTTGCTGTGTCCTTTGCAAGTAAAAGGCCAAAGCCCTTTTGCAGTCCAAAGTATGAAGATTCCTTTCTGCATTTGAGGCATGAGGCCTTGGGAAGAATACAGGAAGGTAAACCGCTTGGTTTAAATGAAAAGGTGACACCACCTTTGGCATAAAGTGTGGATGAGTCTTAAGGACTACATTATCATGATGGAACCTTGTATAAGGAAGATCAGCCACCAACGCTTGCAATTCACTGATGCGACGTGCTGATGTGAGTGCAATAAGAAATATGACCTTCCAGGAAAGGAATTTCAAAGAGGTAGTGGCTAATGGTTCAAAAGGCGGTTTCATGAGCTGCCCAAGAACCAGATTTAAGTCTCATGAGACCGGTGGTAGCTTAATGGGAGGCTTAGTTAAAAGAAGGCCTCTCATAAATCTCGTTATGAGAGGATGAGAGGAAATAGGTTGTCCATTTAGAGGCTTGAAGGAAGCTGCAATAGCACTCAAATGAACTCACTGAATTGGTCTTAAGCCCTGCATTTGATAAATGAAGGAGATACTCCAGTAATGATTCCAGAGATATCGCAAGAGGGTTAAGACCCTTCTTGCGAGCACCATATGGTAAACCTTTTCCACTTAAATGCATAAGAGCGTCTTGTGGAAGGTTTCCTGGAAGCATAAAGGATATCCTTTACCTGCTGGGAAAGGTTAAGACCGTGAAGTTCTAGGCTTTCAGCAACCAGGTCCTGAGATGCATAGACTGGGGATTGGAATGCCACAGCATCCTGTCCTCTTGAGAAAGGAGATATGGAGCAGATCCTAACTCCAGAGGCAGAGCTTGAGAGAGATGTAGGAGCCGAGGGTACCACATTTGCTGTGGCCAATGTGGAGCTATGAGGATCATATGACCTCTGTCTCTGAAGCTTGAACAGGGTTTTGGGAATTAGGGGAATAGGTGGAAAGGCATACAGGAAGTCCTGACCCCAATGGAGGAGGAAAGTATCACTGGCCTGACAACCCTGAGCTGGAATTCTGGAACAGAACCGGGGAAGTTTGGCATTCAGCGGACTTGCAAAGAGGTCTATGTCCGGGGTTCCCCAAATTTGAAAAGTTCTGGCCACCTGGTCTGCATGGAGAGACCATTCGTGTGGAAGCAGAAATCGACTGAGTGTCTGCCCAAGAGTTTTGAATGTCTGGAAGATACACCGCAATGAGATGAATCTGATGCTCTCTGGCGAGGGCCCATAGTCGCAAAGCGACAGAGAGCCTGTTCCGCCCTGCTTGTTCACATAGAACATGACTACTTGATTGTCCATTTGAACTAGGACTGTCTTGTAGCTGAGCTGGGTGTGGAATACTCGAAGAGCAAGGAAAATTGCTCCGAGTTCTAGGAGATTGATGTGTAAATAGGCCTCCTGTGGAGTCCAGGTACCCTGGGTAGAGAGGCTTTGCAGGTGGGCTCCCCAACCCACCTGTGAAGCATCTGTTGTTAGAGTGGCCTGGGGTGGGGGTTGCTGAAAAGGAGACCCCACCAAAAGGTTTTGGGGTGATTGACACCATTGGAGGGACAAAATAAGGCGATCTGAATTTGCTATTTTGTCTGACAGGCAACCTGACGCCTGAGTCCACTGAGTGGATAAAGTCCACTGGGCTGCCCTCATATGGAGGCGAGCATAAGGAACCACATGCACGGTGGATGCCATGTGGCCTAGCAACTGTAACATTTCCCAAGCAGTGACGTGAGGTTTTAGCACTGCTTGGGAAGCTAACTACACAATGTGAAGGCAGCGGGGCTGTGGAAGGTAGGCCCTTGTCTGTCTGGTATCCAGCAGAGCTCCTATAAACTCTAGGGACTGAGTGGGAGCAAGGTTGGATTTTGGGAAGTTTATGACAAGTCCCAAATACTGAAGGATGCGCATTGTGCGAGAGAGGGCAACCCTGGCCTCTGGCTTTGAAGGGGCTCAAATGAGCCAGTCATCTAAGTAAGGGAAGACAAATATTCCTAGGGCGCGGAGAAATGCTGCCACCACAGACATGCATTTTGTGAACACCCTTGGAGCAGAGGCCAGGCCAAAAGGAAGAACCATGTATTGGTAGTGCTTCCCTTGAAACAGAAAGCGAAGGAACTTTCGGTGAGTTGGATGGTTGAGAACATGAGTGTATGCATCCTTGAGATCTAGAGAACAAAGCCAATCCTGACTCTGAAGGTATGGCAGCAGAGTTCCTAGAGAAATCATTTTGAACTTCTCTTTGAACAGGAATTTGTTCAAAGAGAAGTTATACATATATAAACAGAGATATACTTGGGCGGACGATCTCTATCTATCTATCTATCTATATATATATATATATATATATATCTATATATATATATATCGAGAGAGAGAGAGAGAGAGAGAGAGATATAGATATATAGATATATCTCTGTATCTTCCGCCCAAGTATATCTCTGTTTATATATGTATAACTTCTCTGTATATAAATTATATATTTATATGTATATAAATCTATAGACATACAGACACAGGCCTCCACGTGGGTAGATGGAGACATGGCTATATAACTAGATCCCCATAGGGATATGGGAATAGAGAGAAGATTCATCTGATAGCAAGAAGGGAGGTACCTGCTTGAAGAGATGTATAGAGCATCTTCTTTCCCTGGTTATAATTGACAGAGTCAGAGGAATAGTCTCCCTGACAAAGAGGAGTCTAGATTCCTTTAAGAATTCGAGCTCTTGGATAACCAGGATTAGCTACGTGAAAAATGCAGAGGATAGCTTCAGTCTGCAGGCAGCAAATGCAGATCTGTCTAGAACTGCAGTATGGTGAATAGATAGAGGACGCCCTTCCCTTTTGCAGGATGAGGGCAAGATGGGTATCAGGCGTCCCTAAGCTGCAACTGAAAGAAAACTATCCCTTGCGAAAAGACCAAAGGAGATATGGACCAAGCCAGGGAACTGGCCATTCCTTAGGTTTTCAAGTGATGCAAGGCCTGTGTCTTCTGTCTCGAAAAGAGATTTTAGACGAGATGGCAAGGGTAGGGAAACCCTACCAGTCATGGGAATATGACTGGGTGAACCTCTCCTAACCATCTAGGCTTATCTGCTAGACAAGATACTAATGCTCTCTAGCAAGGGCCCACAGTGTAAAGCTACTCTGTAGAGTTGCAGAGAGCATGTTAGAGGTTGGTTAGAAGAAAAAACTGGCTGCTCAAAGCCAGTAGGTTACTTAAACTATTCTGCCAAAACCCAGGGAATTGGAGATGACGAAGAATAGAAGTCAACCAACAAATTTGTGATGATAGGGTTTTCCAAAAGGGTTGATAACCTGTTTTGGGTCTAGCAGTGAGGCTAGAAGGATTGCTAGTGGAGGACAAACCCTGGTTGTGTGGAGAACAGAACCAGTGGGTTGACCACTAGGAAGTGCTGCATTTGCAGCAACTACCAGGGCAGCAGAAAAAATTGCTTTTCCATTGTTTTAGATTGGAAAAAGTAGTAACAGACATAAGCAGAAGTGGTAAGACTTCCTTATTGTCTGATAAGCTGCCCTAAAGTAAGAATATGAACAAAGGGGGGGGGGGGAGGGAGACAACTCTGGAAGGAAAAACCCCTTTGTGGAATAGGTAGAAAACCATAGGGGTTTACCCGTGTAATAGAACCCCTCTTACAAACTGAATGTTGTAGTAAGAGGGGGGTAAGACAGAGTTGAAGAGACTATGTAAGAAGTCTCTGAAAGGTAAGATGATACATGCTAGTACAGGGGAAAAACTGTCTTTTTGATAGTTGTCACATCTCTTTCTCCCAGAAGGAGGAAGAGAAACCTGTTAACTATAGGCATGATCATCATAAAGACTCTGAGAGCAAAAAGAAAAAGATGTCTCATGAAGAGAGATCCCTGAGAATTTAGGATGAAATTAGTGTAGATGCTTCAAGTGAAAAGAAGCAGAGTGCAAACTCTAACCACCAAACAGGAGATATAATGATAATCTATCTGAAACCCTGCGACTGCTGGGTTTGCTGAACCTGTTAAGGTTGTGGTTTCTTTGGACCAGAGCGATGTTTCCCTTGTTTGGGAACATCTGTATGATGGGTAGAAGAGGAATAAAACTTTTTCCCCCTAGGGGAAGAAAGTTTGTTAGCAAATTTCCTACCAACTGGGAAAGAGGAAGGCGTAGAACAGCCTCTGGAACCAGCAATGTCAGTGGTTAACTGAGCAACTTGGAGTAAAGACTCTTTGCTAAAAAGATTTTCTCCAGTGCAAGGAGTATTTCCCAGTCTTTCTTGTGCCCATTATTCCAAATCTGAAACCTGGAGCCAAGCTTTACGTCGTGCCCCTATAGCTATAGCAGAGGTTCTGCTAACAGACTCAAAGGAGTCTAGGGAAGCACGAGTAAGGAACACAGATATTTTTAGCATGATTAACCAGTAAGGAATAGTCTGCTTTTTTGGGCTCTTGAAGAAAGGGGGTCAAAAGTAGTAATTTCTTTGTGACGTCTTCAAGAGATAATCCCATATAAAATATATATGAGAGAATTCTTGCTGAAAGCATGGATGTCTGGAAGGTTTGGCAACCAAAGGCATCTAAAGTCTTAGACTCACGACCTGGCGGATAAGAAGAGTGCTTTTTAGTACTCTTAATATGCCTCATTGCTGATTCCACAACAATGGAATGATGAGGAAGCTGAGTCTTTTGAAAACCTGGAGAGAGGGGCACCTTATATAGAAGATCAGTTGCCCTAGAAGGTGGGGGTACCGTTAAAGGAGCTACCCAGATTCATAAGAGGAGATCCTGCAAGGACTGATGCAAAGGAAGCATGATGTTCTCCTTTGCACTGCCAGGAATATACAGGGATTCTGTATTCCGTTGTGCAGGATCCTGTCCAGGTATAGAAATGGCAAGTGATTTTGCCATATCAAGCAGAAAAGCTTGGAAAGAAAAATCCCCAGAGGGAAATCCTCTTGAAAGAGGAGGAGGACAGGCTAGATCTGTTGAAGAACTAGCATTGGCACCCAGGGATCTATCCAATTTTAGAGGCGTAGAAGATCCTAAAGGGTGGAGTATGGGATCCTTAGAGGATGGTTGCCGGTACCGCAGGAGGTCGGGACCAGCAACAGTCGGTAGCGCATCGTCCATGCTAGGGATCGATTCCAAACTCAGTACCGAGGGAAGCGAGCCTGATGAAAGAAGCATGGAAGGTACCGACAGCGATGGTAAAGTGGATACTGGTACCGACTCCGGTACCGTATCCAATACCGGTGGAAGAAGGCCAGCCGGTGACGGCTCTAATGGTATCAAAAGAACCGAGAGTGCTGAACATGAATCATCGGAACCGTGCCTTCGGTACCGTCCGATGTCGGTACCAAGGCGAGTCGGTACCCAGTCCTCTAGTCTGGAGATCGATTCCAGACTTGGCATCGAAGGAAGCGAGTCTATCGATGCACATCTGGAGGGTACCGATGTCGGTACCAGTACCGGTACCGATACTGGAAGATCGGTCTGCAGCGTATCCAACGGGCCCGTAGGTACCGAGGACACCAGACTACGATCCTTGGTGAGGAATGTTTCATCCTACACCATTGCCAATGCCGGGGTATCGGTACTGCTCGAAGCGGATGCCACCACCGAGCATGGCTCAGGTATGTTCGGAGAGGGGTGAACCTCAGGAACAACCTGAAACCCCACACAGGATTTGGAGGCTGAAGACTCCCACCGGGGTTTTAAAGCCAGTGTATTCGAGGGCAAGGCCAGAAGCATCTCTATGCTGTGCATGAGATCTACCACTCGAGGACTGGCTAGTCTTAACAGACTGTTTTTGGGTTACCTGATCCTGTGAAGAAGGGGTGGTCTGTGCCCTGAAGTTGAATGGGGACCGCGTATCGAGGGGAACTCGATGCTGAAGACTTCTTCCAACTATACTGTTACAGGAGGGACACTCCAGAGGAAAATGGTCAGGACCCAAGCAGGGTAAACACCAGTTATGAGTGTCTAAAATAAATTTTGTAACGCCACAGTTAAAACATTTCTTAGGGATAGTGGCTGGCGCTTCCATGAGGAAAAAAGGGAAGACCGAGCAGGCCGGGAAAAACCCGTCAGGCACTAAGAGGAAAGCACAGTTACTTACCTGTAACAGGTGATCTCCAGAACAGCAGGAATTAGTCTTCACATATGGGGGTTCATCGGCGCCGACGGAGCCCGCACGGGAATGCTCCCCAGCATCCAATCAGAAGGCTTTTGGGAGCATCCCTCACGCCTGCGCGGTAGCTTCCCGCCCTTCCCACTGCCTCTCCCCAGTTGCGTTTAATAGCTGAGACAGAAGGAGAGGAGAGGAAGGAAGAGAGAGAGAGAGAGAGAGAGTTACAACTCCTAGGGGAGGTGGGTGGGTTGTGAAGACTAATTCCTGCTGTTCCGGAGATCACCTGTTACAGGTAAGTAACTGTGCTATCTCCAGGAACAAGCAGGAATGAGTCTTCACATATGGGGACTCCCTAGCTGAGGGTGCCAGAGGAGATCCCAGAATGCGCGCCCCTGGACAGGGCGGCATCGCCCAACCTGGATCCCCGGCATCCCTGAGGGATGGAGGGTAGGAGTTGAGAAGAGTTGCCAAGGCACAGCAACCGAAGACTACAGGGGAGTCTTCAAAACCACGTCAAATATCATTAAACCGTTAATGATCTAGCACAATCTAGAGCTTACCTACTGGATTGTAGAAGGCAGAGCTGCGACGGGTACTGTAGATGCAGTAGCGAAGTCTTCAAGGGAACTTCACCGCAAGAGGACGAAGTTCCCAGTCCGGACGGGCTGGAGACGCAGGTGTCAACCGGCACCAGAAAGACAGCAAGTCTTCACGAGGAGCTCTAAGAGAAGCTGAGAACTCCAGTAGGAGCAGAGTCCCCAATCCGGAGGACTAATCAGAAGACTGACCGATCTGGGAGAACCCAGCCCGGAGAAGAACAGGAGTGTACCCCGGGATACCGAGGGGTACACTGTCTACCCTAGCCAGCAAGGGATAGGAAGACATTGGGTTCGAAAACCTCCAGACAAGGAGGCGTAAACCAAGGGGCTGTTGACTTCACAGCAAGTTTAAGCATAACCGGTCCCGAGCCACCCGAGCCGCAGAACGCAGGCAAGCGGGCCGGCCGGACCCCGTAAGAAATAACAAAACGTCAGTACCGACAATTGGGAGATAGTCGGTAAGGACACAGGGCGCTATAACCATTCCCAAAAGCGCCCACCTGTACCGATATATATCCAATACAGGTATAGATGTATATCGGGCTATAGGTGGGCCCGGGAGCGCCCACCCAGGTTACTAAACCGGTATGCACACGTGAGAACGATACTGCCAACTCGGACCGGCCCTTGATCCACAGGAGGGCGCCCACCTGGAAGGTGGCAGGGGGAGGGCCATCCAAAGTGATGGGCCGATGTGCGTGGTGCAGGGCAGATCGGCGAGAGTAGCAGTATGGTTGCGTGATCGCCAGATCAGTTGGGGAGGAGCACATCAGGAGTACGTAGACCCCTGAGGCGTCCACCTGACAGCCACGCAAAAAAAAAACCAAAACGTGTCCTCCGTACCACAGGGAAGGCAGGAGGATAGAAAACCCTATAGCCACGGCGTGACCGTGGGGGTCATCTCTGGCCTATATAAAAAAATCCCCTCGGGGGTAGGGCCAAAGCCCTCCGCCGCTCCGAAGAGTGCAGGGAGCGGAGCCGGGGATCGACATGGGTCAGTGGGACTCCTCCTGTCCACCGTAACCTGACAGACCCAGGGGTTTCTCTGCGAGAGCGGAGACACGGACCGGGGGGGGGGGTGGTCCGGCCCTGTCGAGGATTGGTTCGGCCATGCTCGGAGAGTAGCGGCCAAGGCCTACACTGGGAGAAGGAGATTCGGTGCGCGATCCCCTCAATCCGGGGGAACCAGGCAGAGGGGAATCCGAGGGAAGTACCCGAGGGTAAGTCCGAAGAAGACTAGCATGGCCCTGAGGAGCCAGGCTAACCTAGTGTTGGAAGGGTCCCCTCCTCCCCGGGGGAGGGGGCTCCATACCTCCAATCAAGCAGCTGAACCGTTTGTCACGCTGAAAAGAACACCCCAGTGGACAGTAACTTCTGGTAAGAGGAGTTAAGCGCAAACTGCCGCATACCGGAGCCTAAGGTTGCTTGGCATGGGCAGCCTGGCGTGAGCCCTGGCACTGCCGACCGGTGTGAGACGTCCCTGGCATAGGCGCACCCGGCAGGTGGGCAGAGGGATGAAACTTCCTCTTCTTCGGAAAGGAGGGTCGGGAAGGACATTTCCTACCCCGGGAGAGGGCCGCGGGCAGCCAGTGCCAAACAGGTCGGCGGAGCACTGAGCAACCTGACGCAAAGCCTCGCCATTGAAGAGGTTCTCCCCGGTGCACGGGGAAGTACCCAGATTATGCTGTGCCCAGCTGCACAAGTCGGAAGCCTGCAACCAGGCTGTACGACGCGCCCCTATGGCTACAGCAGAGGACCTGCTAACTGACTCAAAAGAGTCCACGGCAGCCCGAGAAAGAAACCAAGAGATATTCCTGCAATGGTAAAGAAGCAAGGAATAGTCAGGGGCCCGAGGGGCCGACACAAAGGGAGACAAAAGAGATAACCTCTCGGTGACCTCCCGAAGCGCCAGGCTCATATAGAAAATATATGAGAGAATCCTGGAAGCCAGCATGGACGTTTGGAAGGTGCGCCGCCCAAAGTTGTCCAGAGCTTTAGACGCACGATTCAGGGGGCAGGAAGAGTGCTTCTTCTTGCTTCCGACCTTCCTCAGGGCCGATTCCACCACAATGGAATGATGGGGAAGCTGGTGTGTCTGGAAACCCGGAGAGGGGGGCACCCGATACTGGGCATGCATGGCTGTAGGCGGCGCCGGTACCTGTAAGGGCGAGCGCCAAATCCCGAGCAGGAGATCCCGCAGGGAGGGATGTAGAGGAAGCATTACGGCTGCCTGTTCCGCAGGACCCGGACTTAGCGAAGGGCCCGGGATAGGAATGGCGAGCAAGTCCGCCATGTCAAGGAGGAAGTCCTGAAAAGACGGTTCTCCCAGAGGGGCTACCCCGGGGGAGGCCGAGGTGGAGGGGCCCGCCTGAATACCAGGGGACCCACCATGCTGGTGCACGGGAGGAATCGCTCTAAACAGAGGAGGGTACTGACAGTCCCAATTCGAGGCAGCCGGTACTGCATCGTCAGAGCCCGGGATTGACTCCAAGCGGGGCATCGAAGGGAGCGATGTCCCCGACGGGCCCTCGGGACTCGGCCTCGACTCCGGGGCAATCCGCAAGGGCGGCTGGAGTGGTGCCGAGGCAGCTGGAGAGCAGGCGCGTGCAGCACTGCGCCGTCGGAAGAGACCGGGGTCGGATCCGAAATGCGTCGGAGCCACGCTTTCCAGACTGGAGATCGATTCGAGGCTGGGCATCGAACTGAGCGACGCCTCCTTAGGGGGCCCCGGTGTCGGCGGCCGCGCCGGTGCTGCCACTCCCGCGAATGGAGTCGGGGTCGCGACGATCGGTGCCAAGGGCAACGAGGGCTTCCCAGGCCGAAACTCGGCGAAGAGGGAAACACCCAAAGTCGGCTCCGACGTCGGGAGAGAGGCCCTTCTAGGCACCGGGGTTCTGCCCGCGCCTGTTTTATTGAGCGTGAAACCCTTACGGGGCGTACTATGCGGCCTCGAGGGCACCCAGGTAACCTGCCGATGAGCCCCGGCGGGGAGCGAGACGCGCGGCCGCGACGCTTCTTTGGGTCGACTCGACCGAAGGTCCCGGGTCCCGCGGGCAAACTCTAGTGACGAGTGGAGCACTCGACGCCTGCGTAGATGCCGGGAGGTCGGTGGCGTCCGGGGGAGGCCCCGGCCCCGCGCAAGATGGGGGTGCCGACCCGCCCGACCGGGATAGATCGATCGGCTCCGCAGGTGGAGCCCGGAGGCGACCCCTGGCGAAGGACGGGGCCCTTGTTCCCGAGACCGCCGCCGGAGGGGCGGAGCCGGTCATGGCCAGTACCGCCCCCGCGGAAGCCGGGGACGAGTCGATCGGCCCTGACGGAGCCGAGGGCACCCGGTGCCGATCCCCGGCGGGGAGTGGGGCCACCGACTCAGACGACTTGGTCCCGCTCGAAACGGTCACCACCTCCGCGCATGGCAGGGGTGTGGGCACGCCATACCGGGTCAGGTTGGTCCGACGATCCCCGGTGAAAAGTGGAACACTCGACACCGACGCCGGGGAATCGGCACCGCCGAAAGCGGGTACCGCCCCCACGCAGGGCCAGGATGCCGTAGAGCCAGATTGGGTCGAGTCGATCGGCCCCGAAGGCACTGAGGACACCAGCTGACAGTCCCTGGCGAAGAGTGGAACACTCGACGCCGGCGCCGATGCATCTGCACCACTCGAAGCGGGTGCCACCCTCGGGCATGGCTCGGGAATGTTCTGTGAGGAGCGAACCTCAGGAACAACCCGAAACCCCGTGGAGGCTCTGGAGCCCGAAGACTCCCTCCGGGGTGTAAGGGACTGGAGGGGAAGGCCGGAGCCGTCGTCATGCAGCGCATGAGACTCACCCCTCAAGGCTCGGTTAGTCTTAGACTGTTGTTGGGTTACCTGATCCTGGCGAGGAGAGAAAGCCGACGACCGCACCTCAGTGGGAAAGACGTCATCGAGGGACACTCGAAACAGGGAGGGTCTTCTCCCGACGCTGAAGCCCGGGGAACCGGGGGAGAAGGGGTCAGGGCCCAAACAGGAGAGACACCAGGCGTTGGAGTCGAAGAAGACGACAACGTCTACACAGTGGGGGCACTTCTTAGGTGAAGAAGGCTCCATGCTGGAAAGCGCGGTAGGCCTCAGAATAACACGAGGAGGATGCTCCTCGAAGGAAAATCAAGGAAAACAAAAAATAAGGAAAAAAGGGGGCACCAGCGGTGCCAGAGTCAGCGGGAAAAAAACCGCTACCACAGGAAACAAGAAAAGAAGAAAGGTTTCTGCGGTGACAGGAGGTATGTCCTGTCGGCTCCGCGGAAAAACGAAAACTGGGGAGAGGCAGTGGGAAGGGCGGGAAGCTACCGCGCAGGCGCGAGGGATGCTCCCAAAAGCCTTCTGATTGGATGCTGGGGAGCATTCCCATGCGGGCTCCGTCGGCGCCGACGAACCCCCATATGTGAAGACTCATTCCTGCTTGTTCCTGGAGATAAAAGTATTCCTTATAAAGGAATATGTTGAAGAAAAAAGAAAAGAAACACCGGCGGTACCGGTGGCGTCGGGGAAGGCAGTCGCGACCACAAGAAAACTAAAAAATAAAAGAATTTTCTGCGGTGACAGAAGGACGTCCTGCCGGCTCCGCGGAAAAACGAAAACTGAGGAGAGGCAGTTGGGAAAGGCGGGAAGGCAGCACGCAGGCATGTTGGGATGCTTCCAAAAGCGTTCTGATTGGACGCTGGGGAGCGTTCTCGCGCAGACTCCGTCAGTACCGACTTACCCATATGTGAAGACTCATTCCTGCTTGTTCCTGGAGATAACCCTGTACCCCGTTGGGGAATGGGTACCTCTTCTACAGCGACCTCTTGCCCTAACTGGTCATTAAGAGAGGTCTGAGAATTGAACTGTCTTACCACTGTAGGAGGGGGCATGCTGAGGAAATGAAGCTTGTACCCCTCTCTTACAATAGACAGAGTCCAATTTTCTGCTGTTATTTTACCCCATCTGGGGGCAAAATGACATAACCTTCCTAGGATGGTGGAGGGTTCTAGGCCGTTCAGGGCCAGGAAGGCAAAGTTCTCTAGATAGGAGTCAAAGCCCCTGTGGAGGCAGAGTCTGCTGAGCCGGTTGAGGCTTAGCTGCTTTTGTCTTTCTTTGTATAGGTTGTTGCTGCTGTCCCTTTTGGGCAGACTGACCTAAACGATGCCCCTGCTGGGTATAGGAAGGATAAAACTTCTTACTGAAGAATGGTTTCTTATAGGATTTTTTCCTCGCAGGATCAGCTGTAGATTTAGATAAATCTATCCAAAGTGATTTTGTCAGCATCTATCTCATTAGCTTTTTCCTGCCAATTCTTGCCAAAGAGATTCTCTCCTGTGCATGGAATATTCCCTAGTTTATCCTGTACCCAAATTTCCAAGTCAGATGCCTGGAGCCAGGCAATCCTACGTGCACCTATGGCAATGGCAGAGGTCCTGCTTATGCACTCAAAGCAGTCAAAGGCTGCACGATTCACAAACTTGGAAACATCCTGGGCATGTCTGACAAGGACGAGGTAATCTTGCCTCTCATCATCAGGAAGGAGAGGGCTCATAAGCTCTAAGTCTCCTGTGACCTCCTTAAGGAACATTCCCATATATAAGATATAGGAACTGATTCTAGCAGAAAGCATGGAGGCCTGGAAGGTACAACGTCCAAAGGCGTCAAGAGTATTACACTCACGTCCTGGAGGATTAGATGCAAGCCTTTTTGCACTCTTTATCCTTCTCATAGCCAATTCCACCACCATGGAATGGTGTGGTAATTGAGTCTTTTGAAACCCAGGACAAGGAGGAACTCGATACATGGTGTTGAGTCTTCGAGAGTGAGGAGATGTGGTTAGAGGTGTTTCCCACATCCTTAACATGAGATCATGCAAGATCTCATGAATAGGTAAGGTAGCTGCCTCCTTGGGAGCTTTAGGGTATTGCAGGATTTCTAATTCCTTTGCCCTAGGCTCTTTTTCAGGAGCCACTGTGATGGAAAGACCTCGGGCCACATCTCTGATAAAATCCTGAAAGGACATATCCTCTGGTGGAGACATCTTACGCTGAGGAGAAGAGGAATCCTCAGGAAGAAGTACTCTGATATTGGCAGAGCTTTCAGAGTCTTCAGACTCATCCGAGGATTCGAAGTATCTCCGATCCAGGTGATCGTGCAAGGCACGGTACCGGTACCGATCAAAGTCGGCATTGGAGTGGTCCGGTACCGACTTGTCGATGCCGGATAGACACGCATGACTCTGTCCCGGTAGAATACCTGCTGATGTTGATGCAATTGGTGCTGGCACCGTAGTCGGTGCCAGTGCTGGTACCAGTTGAATTGTCTGAAGCGGTTTTAGGGGCATTGAGGCCGTGAGAAGAGTCGCCAGACTGCATTCATTAGCCAAAAATCTCTGGTCTATCGACGCTGCCGATGCTTGGGTATCGGTACCGGATGAAGCGGCCAGTACCCCAGAGCATGGCACCAGTAGTTCTGCCGAGGTTGAGGCCTCAAGAACATCCTGGAGCCCCGATAATGCTTTGGAAGCCGAAGCCTCCCGCCGGGGCAATTTTGCCGGTGAAAGTCCCTCAAGGACAACACCAGAGGCATCTCGATGTCTAGAAGGAGATCTACCCTTTGAGGACCGGCTAGATTTATGTTTAGTTACCTGAGATCCATGGGAGGAAGACGAAGCCCTGGAAGACGTCGATGCCACGGAAGCTGCATTGGAGGGAAAAAAGGGTGCTAAGTTTAGCAGCTCGGTTTTGCCGGCCCCTTTTCGACATCATCCCACAGGCAACACACTCAGAAATAGAGTGGTCAGGACCTAAACATTTGAGGCACCACTCATGGGTGTCTGTGACGGAGATGGTACCGCCACACTTAGAACACTTTTTAAAACCTGAAGCGGGTTTTTCCTTTTGAAGGAAAAAGTTGGGCCTAGTGCCCAAAATGGCACGTGGCACTTGAGGAGAAAATTACTGGAAAGACTCCAGAAGAAAGTTGTTGTTTTTTTTTTAGAAGAAAAGAAAAAAGAACTGGCGGTACTGGTATAGCGTCGAGGGAAGGCAGATGCGACCACAAAAAAGAAGTATAAGGGGGGAATTTTCTGTGGTGACAGGATATGTGACCTGTCGGCTCCGCGGAAAACGAAGAACTGGAGAAGGACAGTTGGGAAAGGCGGGAAGGCAGCACAAGCGTTCCTATTGGACGCTGGGGAGCGTTCCCGCACAGGCTCCGTTGGTACCGACGATACCCATATGTGAAGACTACATTCCTGCTTGTTCCTGGAGATAGGCTATACATCAGGGGTCTCAAACACGCGGCCCGCATGCGGCCCGCGAGAGAACGTTGTGCGGCCCGCGACGGCTTCTGCTGCTGCTGCTGCTGCCGTTGCCGCCGTGGCAACGGCAGAATCGACGGTCAATTTAAAAAAAAAAACTGGCTTCTGCTGCTCAAGCAGCAAAATCAGCTGTCCTGCGGCCCCTTCCTCTCTGCCCGGAGATCCCCGAGAGTGCTCCATCAGCGGGTGCTTTTCAAGCCGCGAAGAGAGTATTTCCCTCTCGCGAGGCTTGAAAAGTGACTAGGTTTAAGCCGCGCGAGAGGGAAAAAGCACGCCGCAGATGAAGCACACTCAGGGCTCTCCGCGCAGAGGGGAAGGGGCCGCGGGACAGCTGATTTTCTGCTGCAGCAGCAGAAGCCAGGTTTTTTTAAAATTTACCGGGGGGGGGGGGGTAGGACTGGAAATGGGCTATTGGCAGGGGGGGGTATGACTGGAGATGGCTATTGGCAGGGGGGGGGTTATGACTGGAAATGGGCTATTGGCAGGGGGGGTTATGACTGGAGATGGGCTATTGGCAGGGGGGTTATGACTGGAAATGGGCTATGGTGGGGGCTAGGACTGGAAATGGGCAGGTGGGGGTTAGGAAGGACTGGAGGTGGGCTGATGGGGGAGTTAGGACTGGTAATGAGCTATGGAGGGGCTGACTGAAATGGGGTAATGGGGGTTAGGGCTGGAAGTAGGCTATTGGCAGGGGGGGTTATGATGGTAATGGGCTATGGGGGGTAAGACTGAAAATGGGGTGATGGGGGGTAAAAACTGGAAGTGCGCTATGGGGAGGTTAGGACTGGTAATGGGCTGGGGGGGGGTTGCTAGGACTGGAAATGGGCTGAGTGGAAGGGGGGCTTGAACTGCAAATGGCTGATGGGGAGGGGGGCTTGGAATGGAAATGGGCTGTGAGGGGAGGGAGCTAGGATTGGAAATGGGCTGATGGGGGGCTAGGATTGGAAATGGGCTGATGGTGAGGCTAGGATAGGACTGGAAATGGACTAATGGGGGGGACTAGAAGGGAGCGGATGCTGGGTGGGGCTGGAACTAGAAGGGAGGATTAGAATGGGATGGAGCTGGGAAAGTGAAATGGAGAGGGGAAAAATATTTTGTCTGGGAGAGAAGACAAATCTACAATTGGCCAGGTATTGGGAGAGTAAGTGGGGATTGAGGATGGAGGGGTAAAATTTGAGTGGATGAAATAGGAATGAGGAAAGAGAATAAGGAGAAAGATTAGTATGTTAAAGCAGATGTAGAGAGAGAATGAAAAAAAACTAGGAGAGAAGAAAGGGCAAATGGACAGCAGACGATGGAGAGTTAGCAGAAGACATGAAGAAACCAGAAGAAAGTGGCTGGAACAATTGCAACTGAAAAAAATGCACAAAAGGTAGAAAAATCTCTCTTTATTTTGAATTTATTAACTGGAATATGTCAGCTCTGGGAAATGTGCATCATTAATGTTTGCGCTTTGTTTAGTACAAGAGGAAATTAATTTATAGTTTTATTTCTACAGTGTTGTTGTACATTCCAAGTTTGGCTTTTGGGGTTCCCGGTTTAATTATTGTCTTCTTGTTTCTAAATCTTTTAGTCTTTCTTTATCCATACTCATTAAAGAGGCATGCTTACTAAAAGTTAGTGTATGGTAACATTATGCAAATATTTATGCAAATGAGGCCCCTTATGCAAATGAGGCCCCGCGTCTTATGCGGCCCCCGGGTTACTTTACAAGTCCTCATTTGGCCCTCAAAGCAATTTGAGTTTGAGACCCCTGCTATACATGGTTTATCTTTAAAAACAGTATGCAAAGACAAAATCAGCCAATGGTGGTAAATACTTCAAGCTATAACAAGCTCGATCAGAATAATGCAAAAAAAAAAAAAAAAAAACCCCGAACAGATACCACTTGTCTACCCATCTGTTCTTTATTCTGCTTCTGCAGTAACAAAGGGCGGTTAGCAAATTTCACCCTTAAATAGGCTATGTGTATAACCATTTGCTGGTATCCCCTCTATAACAATCTTTTGCTCAATAGTTGAGCCTGGTTCTGAAACTCCTTTTCTTCAGAGCATATGCACTGAACCCTAAGGAATTGACCACTGGGTAAAGCACGCTTTAATTTAAATGGATGACTTTTTTCACAATAGAGAAGTTTATTCCTATCCACCGACTTCCTAAAAAATGATGTATGTAAGCACCCTTCATCCAAAAAAGGCAAGCTTGATGTAGACACACATAATGAATTGCAAAAAGGATCCAGACCATTTAACCAATTAGCAAATTCATGTAAGACTTCTTGGAATCCCCTTCAATCTGATCAAGCATCCACTGGACATCATGCTCCGTGCAGGAGTTGTTCAGTGTGTGACATTAGTTTAGACATAACAGTGGACTCATCCACAGAATTAACAGAGTTTACATTTTGAATATGAGGACTAGTTGTTTTACAACATGGGCGATCTATGCAAACATTTGTCCTTGCCACAAGATTTATGCTGGCAGGATGTGTCTCACGATGAAAGTTAGTCTCACTGAACATAAGTCCTACCTCACCACCTGCACATTAACTGCGCCTTTGGTATCCCACTGTTTAAGTCAACATCATAGTTAGGGTGAGTAGCGATAGTTTATTATATAGACTGGATTAAAGTTCAAAAGAGGGGGAATCTAATGCAACTTTTGGTGCGCTCTGAGCAGAGATGGATTCATACTTTGAAAGCGATTCATCCAATGGTTTTGAACGATTCCATTGATTGGATGTCAGCATTGTAAAGTGATTGGCTAACGTTTGTTTGCATGTCATGCTGTCTCCCTTTAATAAGGGTTAGTGAGGTTGGTGTTTTATCCGAGAGGAGTGAGAAATTAAATGGTGGGAATGTATTAGAAAAAGAGTAGTTACTCACCTGTAACAGGTGTTCTCCAGTAGCAGCAGGAATCAGTCCTCACATATGGGTGACATCGACGTTGATGGAGCCCTTGCGGAGCATTTCCCCAGCTTTCCAAGAAAGCCTTTGGGAATGCAGGCACACATGCGCGGTCCCCTTCCCGCCTAAAGGTGCCATCTTGCTCAGTCAAATGACATAGCTAAAAACAGCACACAAAAATGGAAAAATAAACTATGTACAACTGCAACTCCCAGGGGAGGAGGGAGGGTTGTGAGGACTGATTCCTGCTGCTCCTGGAGAACACCTGTTACAGGTGAGTAACTACTCTTTCTCCAGGACCAAGCAGGAAGTCAGTCCTCACATATGGGCGACTCCCTAGCTCTGGGCTACCAAGGAACCCAGGCTGAACAAGAGAACTCCCTCTAGTCCCAGCATCACAGAAAGGCTTTTCACTGACAAAACCTCCACCGGTAGCCCAACGGAGGGCTGGAGGGCAGGAGTAGCCTAAACCTCAAAGAGATTCCGGAGTACTGCCTGGCCAAAAGCACTGTCCCTACGGGACTCCCTTTCCAGACAGTAATGGGCTGCAAAGGTCTGGCTTGAGGACCAAGTTGCAGCCCTGCAGATGTCCACCAACGGTACAGAGCGGAGGTGAGCCACTGAGGCAGCCATTGCCCTGGAACGATGGGCCGTGACCCGACCCTGCAAAGGAAGGTCAGCCGCCCTGCAAGCCCAGGTGATACTGTCAGCTACCCAGGTGGACAAGGTACGCTTGGACACAGCTAACCCCAAATTATTAGGGTCAAAAGATATGAAGAGCTGAGTAGCCCTTCTATGCCCCTGCGTACAGTCAAGGTAGAAGGATAAGGCCCTCCTATAGTCCAGGGTCTGCAGAACTGCTTCAGCCTGGCTTGCATGAGGCCTAGGGATGAATGTTGGAAGAACCACCTCTTGGTTAAGGTGGAAGGAGGAGACAACTTTTGGGAGGAATTTTGGATGAGTCCTAAGGACTACCCTGTTCCTATAGAAGCGGTGTAAGGCCTGTCACAGACGAGGGTCTGAAGCTCACTCACTCGCCTGGCCGAGGTTAGGGCTATCAAGAAGAGTGTCTTCCAGGACAAGAAGCGTAGAGGGCAAGTAGCCATCGGCTCAAAAGGTGGGCGAGTCAGTTGCTGCAAGACCACATTCAACTCCCACTCAGGAGCAGGAGGACAGATTGGAGGCTTGAGCAAAAGCAAGCCTCTGAGAAACCGGGACACCAAGGGGTGAACCGACAGAGAATGTCCTTCCACCAGTGAGTGGTGAGCTGCTAGAGCTGAGAGGTGGACCCGAACAGAATTGGACTTAAGTCCCTGATTGGATAAGTGCAGTAAGTACTGAAGCACTACTGGTACAGTACAGGAGAAGGGATCCTCTGTACGTAGCTGACACCACACAGAAAACCTTTTCCATTTGAGAGCATAGGTTTTCCTAGTGGACTGTTTTCTAGAGGCTAGGACAACCTCCTCAACTTCCTGAGGTAGGCCCCAGGGAGCCAAAACTACCCTTGCAGCCTTCAGGCCATCAAATTGAGAGCTTTGAGATTGGGGTGCAGAAGGGAACCCTGATCCTGAGAGAGGTGGTCGGGTTGCAACCCCAGAGGCAGTGGGGGATCCACTGCCAGCTGAAGCAGAAGTGGAAACCAAGGCTGTCTCGGCCACCTGGGAGCCACCAGCAGGACCGAGGCCTTGTCCTGAAGAATCTTGAACAGGGTTTGGGCCACCAAGGGCGTGGGAGGAAACGCATACAGGAGGCCCTGAGACCAGGGAATCAGAAAAGCATCTGCTGCTATCCTCAGGGGATGCGGTTGCCTGGAGCAGAACTTTGGCAGTTGATTGTTCAGTGGACTGGCAAAGAGATCTATGGATGGAAGTCCCCATTTCAGGAAAATCTTCTGAATCACCAAAGGATGGAGCTGCCACTCGTGGGGCTTCAGAATCCTGCTCAATCTGTTGGCCAGGTAGTTTTCCTGGCCAGGTAGATACACAGCCTTGAGGAGCATGTTGTGCCTGAGAGCAAACAAGCAAAGGTCATGTGCTTCCTGACAAAGGAGCCTGGACCCAGTTCCGCCCTGCTTGTTCACATAAAACATGGCTACCTGGTTGTCTGTTTTAACTAGGACAGACTGATGAGCCAGGGTGGGAGAGAAAGTCTTGAGGGCTAACCGAATAGCCCTGAGTTCCAGTAGATTGATTTGCTGTGCGGCCTCCCAGGGAGACCACAGGCCCTGGGTGCACTTGCCTAGACAATGGGCCCCCCAGCCCTGCAGGGAGGCATCCGTGGTCAACACCACAGTGAACCCAGGAATCTGAAAAGGCACCCCTTGCAGTAGATTGGGTGGGTGCAGCCACCAGCGAAGGGAGTTCAGAAATTGTCTGCACACCCTTATCCTGTCTCTGAGGCTGCCTGTGGCCATGAGTCCGAAGGCACCACTCTGCCGGCCTCATATGGAGCCTGGCATTGGAGGTCACATGTACTGTTGAATCCATGTGGCCAAGAAGCCTCAGGCAGAGTCTGGCAGAGACCAGTGACATGCTGAGAAAGCACAATTACTTACCTGTAACAGGTGATCTCTGGGAACAGCAGGAATAAGTCTTCACATATGGGTATCGTCAGTACCGACGGAGCCTGCGCGGGAACGCTCCCCAGCGTCCAATAAGAAAGCTTTTGGGGGCATCCCACAGCGCCTGCGTGGCCTTCCCGCCTTTCCCAACCATCTCTCTCCAGTTCGAGTTTTAAAGTTGAGACAAAGAGAGAGAGAGAGGGGGAAGAAAAGATAGATAAAGAGATACAACTCCTAGGGGAGGTGGGTGGGTTGTGAAGACTTATTCCTGCTGTTCCCAGAGATCACCTGTTACAGGTAAGTAACTGTACTATCTCCAGGAACAAGCAGGAATGAGTCTTCACATATGGGGAACTCCCAAGCTAAGATGCCTGGAGCCCTAGCATGTTGGTGATTGAAACATGCTCCACCTCATATGCCCAGGCATCCCGAGGATGGAGGGTAGGAGTTGAAGAAGAGAGGAGCTGTAGGAGACAGCTGACCTAAAATAGGACTACAGACAAGGAGTCCCTGTATATATGATAAGCATCATGAAATATATAGAAATGAACAATCACCATATGGACCTCACCTACTGAATTGCAGGAAGTAGAGAGGCTGATGGAATCTACTGGGGATCCAGAAGAGGAATCTTCAAGATGACCTCACTGAAGTGAGTTGAAGGTCAAAATCTGGAACTGACAGGTGACCCCAGGATTCAACTGGGGAAGAAGAAAGATGGTAGGTCTTTAGTAGAAAGCTTTATGGAAAAAGCTGAAAACTCTTTTGGCTACAGAGTTAATTATAGTTAGGAGCAAAAGAGGAAGACTGACCGAGTTGGACAAAAGTGGCTTAGTCCTTGAGGGAAGAAGGGGTATGGACAAAACCCCGTAATCCCAAGGAAGGACAGATGTCTGAGGAGTTGGAAACCTCAGATCTACTGAAGATCCCCCATGTCTGTCCTAACTGACAAGAGGTAGGAAGATAAAGGAATAGGGAGCTTCAGGGATACCTGAACCTAAGGTTATGGTAAAAGCTGCCAGTACCACAGCAGTGGTTGTGTGCATAAAACCGAAACATACTGAGAAATAGTATGAACATGTGAAAACCCACTGTCTGGAACAGATAGGAAGGAAAAAAACACCTTTAAGAGTACAGACAGTTAGAGAGATGAGTATGTGAATACATATCTACCTAAAAGAAGTATCTCGACAGATACACACACATATATATATATACAGATAGATAGATATAGATATAGATATATATAGATATAGATATGTTTAGATATATAGATATAGATATATAGATATGTTTATGGCGAGATCCAGTGGGTATATTCTATGCACACATGGCTGACAGACATATGCATCTAAAGAAAGCATATAGACATATGTACATATATGAATATATATATATAGGTCTAAAGAGAAATGTCTGCAATTAAGCAGAAAGAGACATGTCTACAGGAATCTTCACATGGAAGATGTGAAGAGGAATGATTCATCTCATAACAAGAAGGTGGAACCTACTTGAGAAGATATAGAGAATCTATTCCCTCTGGTTAAGATGGAGTAGAATGCTATCCAGTAAAATAACCAGGCTGGTTGCGAGAAAACAGAGGATAATATTAGTCTGTAAACAGTAAGTCCTGAGTTCAGTAGAACTCTAACATGGTGAAGGGACAGAATATGCATAGGAAGAGACACCAGGTAGACCCACTTGAGGGACAAGGGGAGGGGTAGCATGTGTTATTTAGTTAAATATGTGCTGTCCATGAAGGATTAGGATACCATGAGGACAAGCTGCAAGGAAAAAAAGCATATTTCCTGTAGGAATTTGGTAACTCTTTAGACTGTCATGTAGGAAAGGCTTATGTCCTTTATTAAAAGGAAAAGAAGGGTGTAAAGAACCCTCACAGTCATGGGAGGTGACTGAGGAAGCCTTTTTCAACCATATAGGATAGTCATTAGAGAAAAAATCCTCATGCTCTCTAGCAAGGGTCCATAGTGGAAAGCTTCTCTGTAGGATTGCAGAGAGCATTATGCAGGAGAGTTGGGAAAGAAAACTGGCTGTTAGAGACAACCAGCTGCCAACTCAACTATGCTGCCAACTCCAAGGATTTGGAGATGGCAGAAAAGAAGTTATAAGGATTATCCAAGATAGATGAGCACTATCTTGGAGGCACTACTAAGGTTAGACAAAAAGTAGTGGAAGACAATACTGGAACTTACAGAATAGTACCAGTAGAGCAATCACTGAAGCTCCTGCATGGGCAGCTGCTGAATGGCACAGCAGAGAGATCTTTCTATTTTTAACAGAGAGAACAGATAGAACATCCTGTCCCTGTCTGAGGAGCTGCCCAGATGAGGAAAAAAGGGGGCTAAGAAAGCCTTCCATTGGTATGGTACCACTCTTACAGGGGAACCCTGGAAAGAAGGTAAAGAAAAAATAGGAGCTGAGGGGAGACTTGCCATATGGTAAGTCTGTAGAAGGAAAAATTAATGGTGGTACAGAAAAACTATCATGAGATAGTTGGCAAACCTCTCTTCATTGTAGGAAGAGGAGGAAAACCCTGTGACCCATAGACATGAATATCCTGACAGCTCAGCATACCTAAAGGCAAGTGGATGTCCTGGAAACAGGAATCCAAGCGTAGAGGTTTAAATGAAAAAACAGTGAAAAAACTTCTAATGAGAAGAAGTGAACTGTATGTTATAACAGATTAATTGGAACCCTATTAAGGGTTAATTTTCCTGGCTTGAGTTTGGATTCTTCAGACCAGGGCGAGGTTTCCCTTTTTTGGGAACATTGGCATGATGGGCAGAAGAAGAATAAAACCACCTTCTTTTAGGAAAAGGAGGTTTGGTAGGGCATTTCTTACCTGCTGTGGAAGGAAAAGGTTTAGGATGGCCCTCAGAAGCAGGGAAGTCAGTGGAGCAATGAGCAACCTGACGCAAAGACTCCTTGTTGAAGAGATTTTCTCCAGTACAAGGAGAGTTACCCAGTCTTTGTTGTGCCCATCTGCTCAAGTCTGAAGCTTGGAGCCAGGCTCTACGTCGTGCTCCTATGGCTATAGCAGAGGTTCTGCTAACAGACTCAAAGGAGTCTAGGGAAGCACGAGAAAGAAATCTAGAGATATTCTGGCTATGACTAAGAAGCAAGGAATAGTCTGCAGCCTTGGGCTCTGAAAGAAGAGGAGTCAAAAGAGATAATTTCTCTGTGACCTCCTGAAGGGATAGACTCATATAAAAAATATATGAGAGAATCCTTGTTGCCAGCATAGATGTTTGGAAGGTTTGACGTCCAAAGGCATCCAGTGTTCTAGATGCATGACCTGGCAGGAAAGAAGAATGCTTCTTCTTGCTTTTTACCTTCCTCATTGCTGATTCCACTACAATGGAATGATGGGGAAGTTGAGTCTTTTGAAACCCTAGAGAGGGGGGCACCTGATACAGAAGAGCAGTTGCTGTAGAAGGTGAGGAAGCCCTTAAAGGTGTTTCCCATATTTTCAGAAGAAGATCCTGTAAAGAATGATGTAAAGGAAGCATTATATTTTCCTTTTCCCCAGAAAAGCCTTGTGTAGGATCATAGCCAGGGATAGGAATAGCCAGGAATGTTGCCATGTCAAGGAGAAATTTCTGAAAAGAAGGATCTCCAATGGGAACAATCCCTGGACAGGCTAAACTCGAAGAACTAGCCTGGGCACCAGAGGATGTACTTGTCCAGTGCAAAACAGGATCTCTAATGAATGGATACTGGGACTGTCGGGTATGACCTGAGACAGTCAGTACTGTATCGTCCATGCTAGGTATCGACTCCAAACTAGGTATAGAAAGGAGCGATCCTGGTGAAAAAAGCATGGATGGAGCTGGTCCCGATGTTACTGCAGGTACCAGCATAGACACCGATACTGGTAGCTGAGCCGGAATCGAAGGTGATACCGACATCGAAACGGTCATCGGAGGCTGCTCAAACGGTACCGAGGTAACTCGAAAGTCTCGGTGAATATCCTCAGTACCGTGCATCCGGAATCGGTGCGTGTCGGTTCCGAGACGCGTCGGTACCCAGTCTTCCAGACTAGATATCAATTCTAGACTCGGCATCGAAGGAAGCGAATCTATCGATGCATGCCTAGATGATACTGACGTCAGGGGTCGTATCGACGGAGCTGCCGATACCGGAAGGTCAATCTGGGTATCGATCGGTCCCGAAGGCACCGAGTACACCAGATCACCAGTGCCGATGCCAGGTTATCGGTACTGCTCGAAGCGGATGCCACCGCCGAGCATGGCTCAGGTATGTTCTGTGAGGGGTGAACCCCAGGAACAACCTGAAACCCCTGAAAGGCTTTGGAGACCGAAGACTCCCGCCGGGGTTTTGAAGCCAATGAGGTCTTGAGGGCAAGGCCGGAGCCCTCATCATGCTTGGCATGAGACCTACCACCCAAGGATTGGCTAGTCTTAACAGACTGTTTGTGGGTTACCTGATCCTGTAGAGAAGAAATGGTCGGTGCCCTTACACTGGAAGGGAAAACTGTATCGAGGGAAACTCGAAATGGAGAATTTCTCCTCATAAAATTGTAGCCTGATGTCTCTGGAGGAAAGGGGTCAGGTCCCAAACAGGTTAGACACCAGTTATTGGAGTCTAAAAAGAAAACTGTATATCCACAGTTAAGGCACTTCTTAGGAGAAGGCTCCATAATGGAGAGGCCTTACAGGCCCAAAAATTCAAGACAGATACAGAGGGAAAAAAACTCCCTGAGTTCTAGGAAAAGGAAAAAAAAACCCACAGGTGGTACCGGTGGAGTCGGGGAAACAGCCGCGACCACAAGAAAACAAAAAGTAAAAGATTTAAAGAAAAAATTTTCTGCGGTGACAGGAAGACGTCCTGCCGGCTCCGCGGAAAAACGAAAACTGAGGAGACACAGTTGGAAAGGCGGGAAGGCAGCACGCAGGCGCTGAGGGATGCTCCCAAAAGCTTTCTGATTGGACGCTGGGGAGCGTTCCCGCGCAGGCTCCGTCGGTACCGACGTACCCATATGTGAAGACTCATTCCTGCTTGTTCCTAGAGATTGAGTCTTCACATATGGGGACTCCCTAGCTACAGATGCCAGGGAGAAACCCCAGAGTTGTGTGTCCTTGAAAAGGGCTCTACCTCCCCCCATGGATCTCTGGCATCCAACCAGGGTAGGTGGGTAAGAGTTGATTAGGAATGAAACAGGTGTTTGAGAACAGCCTGACCAAACGAGGCATCCCGGCGGGAGTCCTTGTCCAAACAGTAATGGGCTGTGAAGGTATGAACCGAGGCCCAGGTGGCCGCTCGACAGATATGGTCGATGGACACAGAGTTTAGATGAGCCATTGAGGCTGCCATGGCCCTCACATTATGAGCTGTGACATGGCCCTCCAGAGAAAGGTTCCTACTCTGGTAGGCGAAAGAAATACACTGAGCAATCCAGTTGGACAGTGTTCTCTTAGAAACTGGAAGTCCTAAATGGGAAGGATCAAAAGCAACAAAGAGTTGAGAAGACTTTCTATGTTGCTGTGTTCTTTGTAAGTAAAAGGCGAGAGCTCTTTTACAATCCAAAGTATGAAGATTCCTCTTTGCACTTGATGCATGAGGTCCTGGAAAAAAGACAGGTAAGTATACCTCTTGGTTCAGATGAAAAGGCGAGACCACTTTGGGCATAAAGTGTGGATTGGTCCTGACTACCACCTTATCATGATGGAACCTTGTATAAGGAGGATTAGCCACCAAGGCTTGCAATTCACTGATGCGGCGTGCTGAGGTGACTGCAATGAGAAAGATAACCTTCCAAGAAAGAAATTTCAAGGAGGTGGTGGCTAAAGGTTCAAAGGGTGGCTTCATAAGCTGGCCAAGAACCAGATTTAAGTCCCATGCCACTGGAGGTGGTCTAATGGGAGGTTTAGTTAAAAGAAGGCCTCTCATGAATCTCGCTATAAGAGGATGAGAGGAAATAGGCTGTCCATTGAGAGGCTTGAGGGATGCTGCAATAGCACTCAAATGGACTCTTACTGAATTCGTTTAAGGCCTGCATGGGATAGATGCAAAAGATACTCTAGTAAAGAATTCAAAGGTATTGCAAGAGGGTTAAGACCCTTCTCTGAACACCAAATGGTAAATCTTTTCCATTTGAAAGCATAAGAACATCTAGTGGAAGGCTTTCTAGAAGCCTGAAGAATATCTCTGACTTGCTGAGAGAGATGAAAAACTTGAAGGTCTAGGCCTTCAGCAACCAGGCCCTGAGATGGAGAGACTGGGGGTTTGGGTGCCACAACGTTCCCTCTTCCTGGGATAAAAAATCTGGTGCAGAGCCCAACTCCAGGGAAGGAGCTTGAGAGAGATGCAGAAGTAGAGGGTACCACACTTGGCGTGGCCAATGTGGTGCTATGAGGATCATGGAACCTCGGTCACTCTGAAGCTTGAAAAGTGTTTTGGGAATTAGGGGAATGGGTGGAAAGGCATAAAGGAAGTCTTGACCCCAGTGAAGAAGGAAGGCATCCTTGGCTTGAACTACCTTACACGGAATTCTGGAACAGAACCGGGGAAGTTTGGCATTCCACGGACTTGCAAAGGGGTCTATGTCCGGGGTTCCCCAAATTCGAAAAATCCTGGCTACCTGGTCCATGTGGAGGGACCACTCGTGTGGAAGCAGAACTCGACTGAGTCTGTCTGCCCAAGAGTTTTGAACGCCTGGAAGATATACTGCCATAAGATGAATCTGATGCTCTCTGGCGAAGGCTCACAGTCGCAAAACTTCGTTGCAATGCGACAGAGAGCCAGTCCCTCCCTGCTTGTTCACATAGAACATGGCTACTTGGTTGTCCGTGTGGATGAGGACTGTCCTGTAGCTGAGCAGGGAGTGGAACACTCTGAGAGCTAAGAATATTGCTCTGAGTTCCAAGAGATTGATGTGTAAAGAAGTCTCCTGTGGAGACCAGATGCCCTGGGTGGAGAGATCTTGCAGATGAGCTCCCCAACCCATTGAAGAGGCATCTGTTGTAAGGGTTGCTTGGGGTAGTGACTGCTGAAAAGGAGACCCCAGCAACAGGTTTTGAGAGGACTTCCACCACTGGAGAGACCAAAAAAGGCGACTGGAGTTTGCTATTTTGTATGACAGGCAACCTGATGCCTGAGTCCATTGGGTGGATAGAGTCCATTGAGCTGCCCTCATGTGAAGGCGAGCATATGGAACCACATGCACGGTGGATGCCATGTGGCCTAATAGTTGTAACATTTCTCGAGCAGTTAAATGGCACTTTAACTGTATTTGGGAGGCTAACTGCACCAAGCGTAGGCAACGAGCCTGAGGAAGATAGGCCCTTGCAGTTGTGGTTTCCAGCAAAGCCCCTATAAACTCCAGAGATTGAGTAGGGGTGAGATTGGATTTTGGGATGTTTATTACCAGTCCCAAATACTAAAGGACACGCATTGTGCAGGTTAGAAAAGTCTTGGCCTCTGACTGAGAGGGAGCTCGAATGAGCCATCCGTCCAGATATGGGAAAACGAATATTCCTAGAGTGCGCAGAAATGCAGCTACTACTGCCATGCATTTCGTGAACACCCTTGGTGCGGAGGCCAGACCGAAAGGAAGAACCCTGTATTGGTAGTGCTTTCCTCCAAAAAGGAACCGAAGAAACCTTCTGTGTGTTGGATGGATGAGGACATGGGTGTACGCATCCTTGAGATCTAGAGAACAAAGCCAGTCCTGACTCTGAAGGTATGGAAGCAGAGCACCAAGAGAAATCATCTTGAATTTCTCCTTGAATAGAAATTTGTTCAATTCTCTGAGATCTAAGATGGGTCTGTAGCCCCCTGTTTTCTTTGGGATAAGAAAATAAGGGGAGTAGAACCCTGTGCCTTGTTGAAGAAGAGGTACTTCTTCTATTGCCCCTTGGGCAAGAAGGGTGGCAATCTCCTGACCCAGGTTGAGGAGAGATGTTGGAGAATTGAACTATTTCACTATGGTGTGAGGGGGAAGGCTTAAGAAATGAAGCTTGTACCCTTCATGATAGAGAGTGTCCATTGCTCTGCTGTGATTTGTTCCCATCTGGGAGCAAAGTAAGTCAACCTTCCTGGAATGGTAAGGGGCTCTGGTTCCTCCAGAGCCAGAAAGGCTAAGTTCTCTAGCTGCAAGTCAAAGGCCCTGAGGAGGCTGAGGCTGCTGGGCCATGGAAGGCCTAGCAGCCTTTGATTTGGCCTGTTTAGGTGGTTGCTGACGCTTTGCAGCAAAACAACCTGCAGAAGATGCCTGCTGACCATAAGCAGGATAGTATCTTCCCTTTTTGGAAAAAGATGTCTTTTTGAACAATCTTTTCTTAACAGGAGCAGAGGTAGATTTTGAAAGTCGATCCAAAGCAGAGTTTTCAGCATCCATTTGATTGGCCTTTGCTTGCCAATCCTTACCAAAAAGGTTTTCACCTGTACAAGGGATATTCCCTAATTCATCTTGGACCCAGAGCTCCAAATCAGAAGCTTGTAGCCAAGCAATTCTGCGTGCCCCTATGGCAATAGCCGAGGCTCTGCTTACACACTCAAAAGAGTCAAAGGCTGCACGGTTGGAAAATTTGGAGACATCTTGGGCATGTTTGAGCCAAGTGAGAAACTCCTGCCTTTTATCCTCCGAAATGAAAGGAGTTAAAGTCTGCAGATGATCTGTGACTTTTTAGAAACATTCCTATATAGAGACTATAGGAGTTGATCCTGGCAGCTAGCACAGAAGCTTGAAAAACCCTTCGGCCAAAAGCATCTAGGGTCCTGCATTCACGTCCTGAAGGATTAGATGAGTGTCTCTTTGCACTCTTTATCTTTCTCATGGCAGACTCCACCACAATAGAGTGGTGAGGAAGCTGAGTCTTGTGGAAGCCAGGACACGGAGGGACACGATACATGGTGTCTAACCTCCGAGAATGAGGAGAGGTGGTAAGAGGTGTCTCCCACATCCTAAACATGAGATCATACAGAATCTCATGGATAGGTAAAGTAGCTGCCTCTTTAGGAGTCTTAGGATATTGTAAAATATCTAACTCCTTGGCTCTGGGTTCTGACTCAGGGGCCACTGTGATGGAGAGGCCCCTACCCACTTCCCTAATGAAGTCTTGAAAAGACAAGTCTTCTGGAGGAGACATTCTTCGTTTAGGAGAAGACGACTCCTGAGGTAGAAGTATCGATGCCTCGACAGAACCCTCAGACTCAGAGTCTTCAGAGGAATCGAAGTATCACCTGTCTGGATGCTCCTGTAAAGCCCGATAGCCGTACCGAGGAGGATCGGTATCGGGAGTAAGCGGTACCGGTTCGGTACCGATGGGCATCATAGGACAGGGTACCGTTGCAGTCGATACCAAAGCCGATGTCGATGCAATCGGTACCGGCACCGAGAGTGATGCCGGAGCCGGTACCGACAACAGGGATTTGTTGCGGTACCGGAGGTGTCGCAGCCTGTATGAATGTTGTTAGGGTGCGCTGCATGGTCAGAATCTTCTGATCCATTGACGCCACCAATGTCTGTACCAGTGGGAGCCACCGGTACCCCAGAACACAGCAACAGGTGATCTGTCGAGGCCGAGCCATCTATGTCAACCTGTGACCCCATAGACAATGCTTTGGAAGCCAGAGCTTCCCGCCAGGGTAATTTTGCCGGTGCAGAATCCTCGAGGGCAAGCCCGGAGGCATCTCGATGCTTGGAGGGAGATCTACCCTTCGAGGACCGGCTAGATTTATGCTTGGTTACCTGAGATCCATGGGAGGAAGAAGCAGCCCTGGAAGACGTCGATGCCACCGAAGCTGCATCAGAGGAAAACAGGGTACTGAGCTTGGCTGCTCGGTTCTGCCGACCTCTTTTAGACATCATGGTACAGGACATACAATCCGTGATGGAATGGTCAGGCCCCAAACATTTTAGACACCAGTCATGGGTGTCGGTGACAGAAATAGTACCGCCACATTTTGTGCACTTTTTAAACCCGGAGGAGGGCTTCTCCATGAGGAAAATATTTTTAGGCCTAAGGCCCAAAAACTGAAAATGCACAGTGAAGAAAAGATAATTTTTTTTTTTTTTTTGAAAGAAAGAAAAGAAAAGACCAGCGGTAGCGGTCCGACGTCGAAGAAGGCAGACGCGACACAAAAGAATTAAGAAAAAATGAAGAACTTCTTCTGCGGTGCCAGGAACACGACCTGCTGGCTCCGCGGAAAAGAAGAACTGGAGAGAGGCGGTTGGGAAAGGCGGGAAGGCAGCATGCAGGCGCTGTGGGATGCTCCCAAAAGCTCTCTTATTGGACGCTGGGGAGCGTTCCCGCGCAGGCTCCGTCAGTACCGACGATACCCATATGTGAAGACTCATTCCTGCTTGTTCCTGGAGATACTGGTTTGCTAAGTTTATCAATCTTTGGGCTCTGTCTTCTGGCAAGAATGCCTTTGCCATCAGAGAGTCCAACCTTGCCCCTATGAACTCCAAGTTCTGGGAGGGGAGCAAAGTGGACTTTGCTAAGTTTATTACAAAACCCAGGTTTTGAAGAAGAGCAATAGTTCTGAGGGTGGCTAGTCTGGCCTCCTGGCACATCTGACCCCTGATGAGCCAGTCGTCCAGATAGGGGAAGACAAAGATTCCCTTATTTCTCAGGTAGGCCGCCACCACTGCCAGGCATTTGGTAAAAACCCTGGGAGCGGAGGTGAGGCCAAAGGGCAGTACTCTGTACTGATAACACAGGTCTGCGAATAAAAAGCTGTTTGATTATTTTCATCTAATTTCCATGTATTTTGGTGTGCTGAAAACAAAATATTGAAAAAACTCCTAGACATCATGATTTGCCACAACATGCAAAATTGTCTTCAAATTTATCATTTTTTTCAAATTACTATTAATTAATTCAAATTACTATTAATTAATTTACATAAGTGCATTTAAGATATAAAATGCCAAAAAAACCTTAAAGGGGTTGTCCGAGTTATGTAAAAAAAATATAGCACTGTAAATCTGATGGTCAGCAATATATACATAAGCTAAGCAAGTTTTAAGTCCATGCTTCTAATGGTAGAAGGGGCTAATTTTTCCTGAAGAATCCAGTGGGAGGGAGACACAGGGCAGATAGCAGCAGCTCCGGTCAGTGCAGGGGGGCGTGGCCAGCACTGTGACGTCTTGAGTACAGACACAGAGCTGCTCTCTCCTGCATGCCACACTTGTGCATGAATCATCAGGTTCTTGGTTCTAGGCTGTTCACACTTTTTCATCGCAATTCGTGTTAGCTCGTCATTCTTCAACCGTTGTTATGGCTCCGCGAAAGTGTATTAATTCGCCAGACAGTTTCTGTTTCATCTGTGGTGAATATACAGTGTTGAAGCAACAGCAGAATATTACAGACTTTGTGAAAAAGTATACTTTGCATACTTTGGACTAAAAATTGGAGATCAAGATAAAGTCTGGGCGCCTCATAAAGTGTGCAAACGGTGTGTTGAGGACCTCCGAAACTGGTTCAAGGGTAAGAAAAAAAAATCTCTTTCTGTTATGGGATTCTTATGGTATGGCGAGAGCAAAAGAACCATAGAGACGACTTTTACTTTTGTTCATGTGATGTGAAAGGGTTTAATTCCAAATGGAAGCATTCCATTTCATACCCCAATCTTCACTCGGCAATTCGTCCCATCCCCCATGGCACAGATATACCAGTACCCAAGCCCCCTGCTACCTTGGAAGAGATACCTAGCTCTGATGAAGGTGAAGTCATACCTGAACCAGATGACGAATCAGGTTCTGACTTTGAAGATGATACAAGACCAAAACTGTTTTCTCAGGAGGAGATGAATGACTTGGTAAGAGACTTGAATCTTCCCAAAGATGCCACAGAGTTACTCGGATCAAGGCTGAAAAGCAGGATTTTATTGTTGCCAGGAGTGTCATCTTCATGGTTCAGACATCGTGAAAAGGAGTTCGTTCCTTACTTCGCCCAGGAAGACAAGTTGGTTTATTGCATCGATGTCGAAGGTCTGATGGGTCAATTTAAAATCCAATATGATTCAGAGCAATGGCGTCTTTTTATAGATTCTTCAAAAAGAAGTCTCAACGGTTTTTACGCTTCCATACCTGTAGGTCATTCCGTACACTTGAAGGAAACCTACGAGAACTTGGAATTGGTTCTTCGTAAACTTAAATATGAAGACCATGGTTGGCAAGTGTATGGGGACTTGAAGGTCTTGTGCATGCTGCTCGGGCAACAAGCTGGGTATACCAAATATCCTTGTTTTCTGTGTCTATGGGACAGTCGAGACTGACAAAATCACTGGACCAAGAAGAGTTGGCAGCCGAGGGTGCTAACAGTTGATGAAAAAAATGCCTTCCGAGAAACTTTGGAACCTTCTCATAAAGGTCTTCTACCACCTCTCCACATAAAATTGGGATTGATGAAGCAATTCGTAAAATCACTTCCAAGAGATGGAGAATGCTTCAAATACTTGGTCACCAAGTTTCCAGGCCTGTCGGAGGCAAAATTGAAGGAAGGTGTGTTCGTCGGACCAGACATTAGAAGGCTTATAGTTGATCAAGAGTTTGTCAATACCATGACAGATCCTCAAAAAGAAGGGTGGATTGCATTTAAAGAAGTTGTACAGAAATTTTTAGGCAATAACAAAGATCCTCACTACAAAAAGATCGTCGGACGAATGCTGAAAGCATTTCAAGTTTTAGGTTGTCTGATGAGTTTGAAAGTGCATTTCCTCCAGTCCCACCCTGACTACTTTCCTAAATATTTGGGAGCTGTGAGTGAGGAACAAGGTGAACGATTCCACCAAGACATTAAAGAGATGGAAAGGAGATACCAGGGGAAATGGAGCATTACAATGATGGCAGACTACTGTTGGATGCTTCAGAGAGACATTCCAGATGCTACTCACAAGCGTAAATGCACCAAGAGGAGCCTCACAAGGAAGAAGAATCGAGTTTAGTGTGTGTAGGTGAGCTCATTTCAGTTCAAAAAAGGATTTTCATGAAAATATTGTAATAAAACTTTAATTTTATAAGTATATTTCCATTTATTTTGAGGTATTGCCTTATTTAACATAGTTACCTAAATTGTCAGGAAACGTGATGTCCTATGCCAAAATGGAGATCATTTTCGGATTCAGCGTACCAAAAAACATAAAAGTTACGTGGAATAACCAAAACAGCTCTCGAAAAAACTTTTTTTGCAGACCTGTGTAATGGTTTCCTCCCACAATGAACCTGAGGTACTTTCTGTGGTCTGGATGAATGAGGATGTGAGTGTACGCATCCTTTAGATCTAAGGAGCATAGCCAATCTCCCTGCTGGAGGTAGGGCAGAAGTGTTCCAAGAGTAAGCATCTTGAACTTTTCCTTCTCTAGGAATTTGTTGAGATTTCTGAGGTCTAGAATAGGCCGAAGGCCACCAGTTCTTTTGGGTACAAGGAAATACCTGGAGTAGAACCCTTGACCCTGTAGGTGGGGAGGCACCGGCTCCACTGCCCTGTCCACCAACAGACCTTGGAGCTTCTGAAGGAGAAGATCTGTGTGCAGGGGAGGACTTGGAGGCTCCCCTGGAAAGTATGGAGGAGGCAGCTGTTGGAAGTGTAGCAGATAGCCCTTGTGGACTATGCTGAGCACCCAACTGTCTCCAGTGATGAGTGGCCACTTGTGGGCAAACAGGGCGAGGCGACCTCCTGTGCAGGGTTGGGAGAGCAGGGACGGAGAGGCTATGCCTAAGGAGTCAAAACCCCTCACCCTGCTGAGTGGGAGCAGGGGCCGGAGGCTTGGGAGTCCTCTGCCTACAGGGCCCATTACCCTGCCCCTTGGCCTGCTGACCCTGAGGGGGAGCTTGGGAGGCCTGGTACTGTGGGTACTGTTTGTAGGCAGTGCCCTTCCTCGGGTAAAAGGGCTTTTTACCCGAGCCCTTCTTTTTGTGAGAAGGGGCAGAAGTCTTTCTAGACAGCCTTGTCCTCGTGAGGTGCTCGGTTTCAAGCTGTGTGGCCTTCTCGGTCATGGGCTTGCCAAAAAGGTTCTCACCTCGGCAAGGGACATCGACCAACTTGTCCTGAACCCATGGCTCGAGGTCTGATGACTGCAGCCATGCCTGGCGTCGAGCCGCGATGCCGGCTGCCGCAACACGGGACGAAGCCTCGAAGCCATCGTTGGCAGCGCGGGACATAAACTTGGAGCATTCCCGGATCCCCGAGGACAAGGACTTGAACCTCTGCAAGGGTTCCCCGGAAAGACCAGCAGAGAACCCGGCCAGCTCCTTGGCCAGGTCCCGCAAGTACATGCCCATGTACAGCTGGTAAGACTGGACACGGCAAGCAAGCATCAAGCCCTGGAAGCACTTTCTACCAAAACCATCCAGGTTCCGGGCCTCCCTGCCAGGGGGCACCGCGGAGTGCATCTTCTGACTTTTCAGGCGATGCATGGTCGATTACACCATCATGGAATGGTGTGGCAGCTGCGCCTTCTGAAAGCCAGGGCTCTTCCGGAGTCGATAGATGGAATCGACCCGCTTGCATTGAACTGGCGCCGAGGCCGGTGCCTCCCACATCTGGAAGAGGAGCCATTCCAACATCACAGGAACCGGAACAGTAAAGGCCTCCTTCGGAGGAGAGCCATACTGTAGGGCCTCGAGTTCCTCGGCTCGAGGCTCCTCCTCGGGGTCCCCAGGGATAGCCAACGCAGTGGCCATATCCCCTACTCCGGGGCTCAGACTGCGGTGAGTCCAACGGAATGCACCGAGTCCTGAAGGTGTTGGGGGACTCCTCGTCCTCCGTCTCCCAGGCGGACTCGTCCGATGAGGAATCGGGGTCCGACCGCGCGGGGCCTGTGAGCACCCGCCCCGACGCCAAAGGCACCGGCGTCGACGCCCTCGGTCCCGAGCAGGAGGTCGAGGGAGACTGCGACCGAGGTTGACCTCGAGCCTTCATAGTCTCGAGTATCGGTTCGGTCTCCGGGGTAGACTTCGATGTCCCGGTGGTCGGGGCAGATGCGCCAGACAGGCTGGCCATCAGTGCCCGCTGCTGTTCCCTGAAGGCAGACAATCTGCACTCCAAGGCTGTCAGCCTGTGACCCAGCTCCGGAGACTCAGCAGCCACCGACTCGGGCCCCGGCGGCGACGGGCCCGACGTCGGCTCTCTGGGAGGAGAGTCCACGAGGACTACAGGACTTACGTGTCCAGCAGACTCCGGCTCCACACGAGGTACTTTTGGCAGCTTCTCCTGTTCCACGGGCCCGGGGCAACGGTCGGGGGTCTGAGACCTAGCTCTCGAGGTGCCAGGGACCTCTTCCGACGACACCCTCGCAAGCCACTTCTTCCTTTTTCGTTCCCGGTTGGGGGACCCCCTCTCTGAGGAGCCCCGACGGTGCTCGGGATCCGATTCCCGAGATGTCGAGGTCTCAGATAAGGTCCGGGCCCGGCCGGAGGCCAAGTTGGAGAAAAGCCTTTCCTTTTGGTGCTGACGACTTCGAAGCGCCTTGGAAGACATCTTTCCACATGGTCCACAGGATCTTAGGATCGTGGTCAGGACCCAGGCACCGAAGGCAGCAGTCGTGTGTGTCAGTGAGAGACATTAGCTTCTTGCACCGATCACACTTTTTGAAACCACTGGAAGCCATCGGGGAAAAAAACAAAAAAAAGAGAGTCCCCGCGAGGTCAAAGGACCGGCCTTCCAGGGAAAAAGAAAAAAGGGCGCAAACGCCAGCCACGAAGGGCAAAAACCGAAAAAATAAGAGCGGGCTCGATACCGGTGTACCGAACCCGGCGGGAGGGGAACCGGCGTCGAACTGGAGAAAAAAATAGCGAAGGAATCGCGAAAAAATCCAACTATTTTCTGGGAGGACTAGGACACACGTCCGATGGGCTTCACGGAAAAAGAGAGACTGAGCAAGATGGCACCTTTAGGTGGGAAGGGAACCGCGCATGCGTGCCTGCATTCCCAAAGGCTTTCTTGGAAAGCTGGGGAAATGCTCCGCAAGGGCTCCATCGACGTCGATGTCACTCATATGTGAGGACTGACTTCCTGCTTGGTCCTGGAGAAAGTCCTGATGCAGCCTGGAAAAGAGATACAGGCAAAACTCGTGACTGGTAACGATGTTTCAGAAGTTGTATACATTGTTGTCTTAAACTCCCAGAAGAGACATTTTTTTAGGTACATGGTAACTTTTTTTTTGCCCAGACAATATACAGGCAGTAAAAGATATTGAAGTTTTCCATAAAAAATTAAAAACGTGCTTATTCCATGACTATTATGGGGTGTAAGTTATTTAATGTAACTGCAAATTACAATGGGAGTTATGAGGATCTGTTAATATGCTGACGTATATAATTGCAAAGTCATCTTTACATGTTTGTTGATGCATTTATATGCTTGTATGTTACCAGAGTCATCAAATATACTAAAATGCAGCTACAGCCTTACAAGGGTTACCATTCCTCCATCCATCAAGCTAAACAAACTTTTTTCTCGTATCATTACAGCCACTAACCCCTCAACAGCTCTTCTCTGTACTGCAAACCATTACCTCACTTAACACTGATCCCTCCTCAGATCCACCCCAGTCTTTACCTTCTCCCTCCAGTCTTGCTTTGTACTTTGGAATTCTAGAACTCACCTTGAGTTTCGAAAGAACTTAAAAACCTTCCTTTTTCAGGAACATTTTTCCCTTCCACCTTAGTCTCTCACTTCATCTACCTCCCCCTAGTCCCTACTACCTCTAAACCTACTTAACGGCCTCTGATACCTTGGTAATTTACCTTGTAAATAGTTCTATCATTATGTTTAGTTATTTATAGACATGTTATATACATTTTTACTTGGTTCTATGTTCTATGTAAACAGTGGAAACACTATCTTAAATGTTCTATGTAAACCGTCTTGATTTGTAGAAAGACGGTATATAAATTCGGTTAAAATAAATAAATAAATTTCAGACTTGCGCGCTGCCCTCCCCCGCCTCCATCTCCCCCTTCCTCCCCTCCTTCCTCTCTCTCTCACTGTTGGTCGTCTTTCTATTCTATTACCTCATCCAAACTCTTAACTCTCATTTCCTCAGTGCGAAAGACCGATTGCCCCCTTGACCCTATCCCTTCTGTCTGGCTCACCAAACCTTTTTAAGGATTTAACAGCGTGTTTATTTTATTTTATTTTTTTTATACCGCACTCTTTAGAATCCGTGCGGTTTACATGTATACTAACAGGTACTTTTTATTCCCTTGTCCCCGAAGGGCTCATAATCTAAGTGTACCTGAGGCAATGGAGGATTAAGTGGCTTGCCCAAGGCCACAAGGAGTGGCCATGGGACTAGAGATACCCCAGTCCCTCTGGCCCGAGGTTGCTTGTCCCCATGCGGGAATTGAACCCCCAGCCCTCCGGCCTGAGGTAACCTGTCCCAACCACTGAGCCGCCACTCCTTCTCTTGCTCTCATACCCTACCTTCTTGTCATAATCAATACCTCTCTCTTCTGTATCCTTCCCTTCACTCTGGAAACACGCACTGGTCAGTCCCATCTTGAAAAAACCCACTCATCCCAGCCAATTATCATCCTTTCTCCAACCTACCCTTCATCGCAGAAATTGCAGAAAATTGTCTTTTCCCAACTCTAACACTTACACTCCGTAAACTTTCTACATCCATGGCAGTCGGGTTTTCGTCAGGGCCATAGCACAGACACAGACAGTTCTAGTAGCACTTCTCAATGATCTCCACTCCTCAGATGACAAAGGTGACATTTCAATGGTGGTTTCATTAGATCTTTCTGCTGCCTTTGACCTAGTTGATCACTCTTCTCCTCTCACATCTTTGGGATGCTGGGCTTAGGGGAACAGTTTACCACTGGTTTCATTCTTTATCCTCACGTTCCTTCTCTGTGGTTTCATCCTCCAGTCCACATTACTCTTCTACTCCCACCTCCCTTCCCTGTGGTGCTCCTCAGGGATCAGTTCTGGCACCTCTTATTTAATCTTTTTCTTGCACCTCTTGCCCTCTGTATTCAGCAATCCGGTCTTTCTGCCTTCTTTTATGCTGACATCATCATTCTGCATCACACTAGCCCTCTTCATCCTGATCTCACTCCTCTAAATTCCTGTCTCACTCTTGTATCAAATTGGTTCTCTACTAACTGCCTTCATCTCAACTTGACCAAAACCTCCTGTACTTGGTTCACTTTTGGGAGTCCTTGCCCTCCACTTGTACCCTCCGTTGATGGTTTCATAATTCCTCTGGTCTCTTTTCGGTATCCTGAGGTTCTGCTCGATTCAAATCTTTCCTTTCAGGACCATATTTCGTACCTTGCAAAAACCTCTTACTTCTTACGCCAAATACGTTCCATACGTCCCTTTCTCTCTTCCCCCGTCCTGACCACTCTTACTCTAGCTACTGTTCTTTCTTGTCTCAATTATTGCAACTCCGTTCTCACAGGTATCACCTGCACTCAGTTACGTCGCTTACAATTATTACAGAACACCGCAGCCAGGATTAGCACTTGTTCTTCTCATAGGGATCATGTTACACCACTTTTTTTCCCCACTTAAATTGGCTTCCCATCGAGTTCCGTATTCACGTTAAACTTCCCACTCTAGTTCACCGAGCCATCTATACTCACACGCCACAGTACTTCACTGACCTCCTTCAGTTTCACACTCCCACTCGTTCCCTCCGTTCAATCCATGTCAATCGCCTTCATCTCCCCTCACCTTCAAGTGCACATCTTCAATCCACCCTACACTCTGCTTTTTTCTTCCACGGTCTAGCCCCTGCCTACCTCACTCCATCTTGAAACAAAATTATTTTACTTTTAAGTCACAGTTGAAAACCCATCTCTTCACCACGGCTTATCTTCCAGTCTCTCAAACCTGACCTGGTTTATCTATGCTTGTCTAAATTTCTTCCTTATGTCTTCTCTCTATACTATTTCCTCTTTTCTGTCAAAGATTGTAGTTCTTTTCATTTTCCTGGCCAGGTGTCTTTTTCTGATTGTTAATAAATTGTGAACCACCCTGATGTAACATAGGACGGTATATCAAATGCAAATAAAACTAAACTAAGGGCCAAATTAATGGTCCGTACCCGCTATTTTCAATTACAAAAGTGTGCAAATGTTTAATAACTGATCTCTCATATATAATTTTAGCATTCCTTATATTACTTTTCCCAATACTTTAAATACATACACACAAATTAACCAATAACTACTACCACACATCCTTCATACTTTCATTCATTCAAAAAAAAATATGCCTGAGAAGCGCTTTGCAGGGTTTTGAACCTGCCCCTTGACTGAGGCAGTGTGATTCGAATGATGGTGATCTGTCTGTTGGAGCCTGTAGTTTAATGGCGGTGTCGTGCCTTGGATGAGGCCTCACGGACTGACAAGTGAAGAGGAGTGTTTTGCATTTTAAAAGGATTCAGCAGACAACTGGCAACACTGAAGTTTCTTTTTGACATCAGCGGCATCCCAAATGAGAAAAGAAGACTATCTCTGGTGACTTGCTAGAATTAGCATATGAGAAACTTATGTATTGTGCGCACAGTGGTGGATCTTTGACAATTTCTTTCTGTGGGTTGAAGCTTTAGTAGCTGTCATGCTAACTTCGGTGTGCTGATTTTGTATTACCTCCATTAATTAATCGGCGAGGCAGAGGTTTTTGACTTGATTCTCTTGCAGTTTGAAAGAAAACTCTTAAATTCTCCTGGGAATGTATCACCACTAGCGGGCAGGATTTGTTTTGATTTCCTATATGAGATTAATCTGCTGTAAATGATATTCACTTGTTTCATCTCATTCAGACAGGTTTTTAAATGAATAAGTGAGAGTGTGAAGGATGTGTGGTAGTAGTTATTGGTTAATTTGTGTGTATGTATTTTAATGTATTTAAATGAGGAAAAGTAATTTAAGGAATGTTAAAATTATACGAGATATCCATGTTAGTAAACATTTGCACACTTTTGTAATTGAAAACAGCGGTTTCTGACCAATAATAATTAATTTATTGAATTATTAATTTAGCCCTTGAAAGGCTTTAACTGCATTGTAGTATATTTGATGTTATTGTGATTTGTAGCTTTGTGGAAATTTTCGTTTATAATGTTACCAGAGTCTTCAGCTGTCTTGAATGAACCTGCTCCTGGCTCTCTCTGAAGCTAAGCAAGGTCGGGCTAGGCCAGAACTTAATTTAATTTAATTAGCAAATTTTTATATACCGCACCTTCCATTGATCAGTTGATCAACTTATTGATCATTGATCAACTTAAGACGGGAGATCACCTTGGAAAACCAAAGACTAAACTTACTGTGCGGAATAAAGGCCTAGCAATCTACTTCCGGTTGCACCTTGCTAAGAAATCCCAGGGGCTGGGTCACCAGGGATCAGCATTGACTTGACAGCACACATTGCATTGCATATGTTATCTGTAAGCTGCTTTGACCTTTAGCAATTCAAAAGGATTTAAGCTGGTTAAATAAAATTAAAATACGCCATCATCCCTTTGTGTGCATTAAGTGCTATGGTGGCCATAAGAATAAATATTAAACATGTCCTCAAGGGTGGTAAATATATTTTAAATAAACTAAACGTTCAGAATGATCACAACACTGAAGTTTGACAGCTGTAATGTGTTACTTCTGTAAGTATAAAACCCCTCTTCTCACCATTTGAAGAGGTAGAAATCATAAAGTTTTATAGGACATCTCAGAGGATTCTCTGGGTTCTCTGTCTGCTCTGCATACATGTCATCTGTAACTAAAAACAAAACAACCCATGTATGTTGAAATTACCAATACATATGGAGCACCTGCAAAACACCAGAAAGGGCACACAGCTATAAAAGGGATAACATTCCTTTATTTGCATTAAAAATATATGAGTCTTCAATCTGAAAAAAAAACATATTGAGAAACTAACAATGCATTTCCCTTGCTGTAGCATGCACACACACTTGGTGTACCAGTCAGAAACCTGGTGCTGCACACAACGTAGAGCAGTGCTTCCCCAACTTTCTCGATGTGACCCCATTTTAGCCTTTGAAAATTCATGTGACCCCATATGGTAAGCAAAGCAAACACCACCACAAATAACTTCATAGCAGCATATTCATTGTGTTTCTTAAAGATTCAACATATAGATATGTAAATCTCTATTTTTTTTTCTGATGTACTCGCCATCCCTGAGACAAACATGCTTGCAAACACACAATTTCAACTTCTCAAACGTTTTGTGGGAGGAGGGGCAGCAGCAGCTGTAAAGCAACCCGCCATCAGGCGGGCCCGCGCCTGTCGGGCCCGCGCCTGAGGGCCTCGCCAGAGGGCCCTTAGGCGTGGCCCTTTGGCGGGAGCCCACTCGACCTGAATAAACTACAAAAGCAGCTCAATCAACCATACTCAGCCGAATATCAGAAGACTGCCCCTGACATTAACCCTACAACAGAGCTCACCGGAGGAATCCCTCTCTCCACTGCATCTCCCAGATCGCAGACCAGCGAATACCTTATTTTCATCATACGGTACTATTGCTAGTAGCTAGCCAGATAGTATATTAAGTAACATTAACAAGCAACAAAACAATACATTCTATTGTTACTGTGATACTATTGTTAGTAGCCACCATAGTTTATTACTATTGTAGCCCCACACAGTTTTTTACCATCGTCAATAGATTATTGTTACTGTGCTACTATTGTTAGTTGCCCCCACAGTTTATTACTACTGTCAAAAGATTATTACCATCATATAGTACTGTTGCCACTAGCTATCTAGCACAAAGTTTACTACTAGCTGCCAGTAGAATACTTTCAACCTGCACTGTTGCCAGTTGCCAGTAGTCATCCTTCAATAGGTATCATTTTATTACTGTTGTCAGTAGTTTACCCATAACTATTAATGTTATAAGGATGTTAGTAACCAGCCTGTAATAGTTACTACCCATGGCATTATTGTAGTCAGCAATACTCTCATAAAGCTACACTTACAAATCATTGCACTGCTGTTACAAATAGCTGATACATTGTAACAATCTCATACAATTGTAACAATCTCATACAATTGTAACAATCTCATACAATTGTGACAAACAGCCAGCCAAAATTAACTTACTGTTCTAACTCTTCTAACTGATACTTTGCTGTTCTATCTTAACCACGTTCTATCTTAATCACGTACAACTCAACACAACCACACTCAAGCCCTCTTACATAGCCCGCCAGAAACACTTCTCTCTTACAAAACAAAATACAAAACATAATGGCCTACCTAAAAATAAAGTCACTACCAACCACTCTCCTTCTAATAGCCCTCCTTCTGCAACTAATATACACATATAAATTCAACAACCCCCCTTGTAATAGCATCCCCATCATCCACAACCCCAACCGCAATCTAACACGCTCTCCGCTACACCATCACTCATACAACCCGCCACCAAATAGTTCCCACAGACATCCTCCTAGAGTAATCCAAATAAACTGTAAAAACCATGACTACAAAATATCCTCCACTTGCACGGACACCAAACTAAAATTGATCCTAATAAACATTCGCTCTATTAGGAACAAAATACCAATAGTAAATGACATAATAAGAGACGAACAACCTGACATCATTTTCATCACTGAAACATGGCTAACACCTACAGACACAATATTATTAAACCAACTTCACACATCACAATATGATGTATTCAACTGCCACCGTGACACAAAAAGAGGAGGTGGTGCACTCATCCTCACTAAAAAAAACCTACAATACACCCTAACGAACTCAAACAATGTCGAAGGAATGGACATAATAAACATTGAAAACAGAACACTAGCATTCTCCTTAATCTATAGACCCCCATCAGCTGATCACAAAAATCTCTCCCCCATCCTTGAACTCGCATGCACAACATCTCAGAGAAAACCCCTCATAATCTTAGGTGACCTTAACCTCCCATCTCTGAACCAATCCCAAAAAGACAACTTCATTGACTCAATGTCCCACATAGGATTTAACCAGATAGTCCATACTCCCACACATAATAAAGGAAACTCACTTGATCTTGTTTTCCTCCCTTCCCCCTTTAACCTACATAAACTCCATTCTTCCCCGATAGCTAGGGAAGTACCATGGTCTGACCACCATTTGATAACATTCCACCTATTAGCACAAACAACATCACAGTCCACAAACACAATATCACATATCTCACGCTTTCCCCACTTTGATAATGACACATTCCTTGACAACATACTACCTAAACTCACCACAAGTCTAAATGACATAGAACAAACAATAGAGAACTGGAACCAAACTATCCAAAAAGCAGCAACCCCCACTCAAACAATGCAGAAGATAAAGAAGGAATCACAAAAATGGTTCACTAAAGAAATTGCCAGGCTAAAAAAGCAACTACGGAAACAAGAAAAATTATGGAGAAAAACAAAATCACACGATAACAAAACTAAATATATAAACATACTTAATAGATACAAGGAAGCAATCAATAAGTCAAAAAGGGAATACTACTCCAAACTAATAAATCATGCTATCAATCGGCCAAGAGAACTTTTCTCAATTGTGAATACACTAACAAAAACACAAAACCCCGAACTGAACCAAGACTCAATCAGTGTACAAACCTTAGCATTACATTTTGCTGAGAAACTAAAGGCAAAACCTTACTCTCCAACCACCACAATATCTAAACATGTCAGTAATTATGAATGGACAACCTTTCACAAGATTGAAAGAAAGCACATCCTTAATATTATAACAATGATTAACACCACAACCTCACCGCTTGACCCTTGCCCTGTATCATGGATCAAACATACTAAGGAATTTCTTGCAGAAAATATCCAACATATAGTAAACCAATCACTCTCTCAAGGAACCATGCCCAATGCCCTAAAGCTCTCCTCGATCCGTCCCATAATAAAAAACAATAAACTAGACCCAAAAGACCCCAACTCCTACAGGCCAATAGCTAGCATACCACTAATTGCCAAAATAATAGAAAAGACCATACAACTCCAACTACAAGACTACATTGATGAACAAAAACTCCTTGATGAGCATCAATTTGGCTTCCGACCCTTCCACGGAGTTGAAACTCTCCTAATCGCCCTAACAGATCTACTCATCAGAGGCACCAATGACAACAACAAAGGCTTCCTTCTCCTCTTCATAGATCTATCTGCTGCATTCGATAGCATCAATCATAATACCCTCATTAACAGACTAGAATACCTAAAAATAGGAGGGACAGTCCTTGAATGGTTCAAATCATACATCTCAAACAGGTTAATACGGATACAATTAGGTAACGACACATCCGAAACTTTCCCACAAGGTCAAGGCATCCCCCAAGGATCAGCCCTCTCAGCCCTCCTCTTCAATTTATACCTCCAGCCCATTACAAACATATTTAAGAAGCACAAAATTAACCATTTCATATATGCAGATGATATCATGCTTGCCACCCCCATAAACCCTAACAATCCCAAATATGATAGCCTACTCCAATGTATGAACGAGACTACTAAATGGCTTGAAGACAACCACCTAAGCATTAACCTCAAAAAAACAGAGGCAATGTTCATAACGAGGAAATCAGACACTGAATACATATACCCCAATACAATCACAATAAATAATACACCTATACCTGTTAAAAAGGAGGTAAAATACCTTGGAATAATCTTAGACCACTCACTCTCCATGATTCCACACATAAAACACACAGTAAAAACCATATTTTATAAACTCAAGACAATACAACATCTGAGACCCCTACTCAACACCGATGACTTTAGATCTGTAGTCAATACACTCATAACCCCCCACTTCGACTATTGTAATAGTCTCCTAAATGGACTTCCATTAAAAAGCATATACTATCTCCAAAGAGCCCAAAACATATGCGCCAAGATGGTCACTAAAGCTAATCTAACAGACCACGTGACCCCAATTCTCCTAGACTTACACTGGCTCCCTATAAACAGCCGAATAAAATATAAAATCCTCCTAACTACTTTCAAAATCGTCAACAACATCTCCCCAACACAACTATCCACCCTAATACACCCTCCATCAGATACTAGATCACGCAGACAGAACGCAACCCACTCCCTCAACATAAAAACAAATTTTAGAAAAACTAAAGCGACAACAAGTGACAGGGCATTCTCCTTCGCTGCCCCCACCCTCTGGAATGAAACACCATTAACACTCCGCATGATAAAAGACCTTCACCAATTCAAAAAAGAATTAAAAACCTACCTCTTTACAAAACACTTTGAAATCCCCTACCAACAAAGAACTTCGCCAATACAATCACAGAAAGCACAGTTACTTACCTGTAACAGGTGATCTCTGGGAACAGCAGGAATTAGTCCTCACATATGGGTACGTCGGTACCGACGGAGCCCGTGCGGGAAAGCTCCCCAGCTTCTTAGAATAGAAGCTTTTGGGACCTCCCACTGCACATGCGCACTGCCTTCCCGCCTTCCTGAACAGCTCTCCTCAGTTTCGAGTTTATAGCTGAGTCAACAGAGAGAGGACAGGAAGATAGATAGATAAAAGATACAACTCCTAGGGGAGGTGGGTGGGTTGTGAGGACTAATTCCTGCTGTTCCCAGAGATCACCTGTTACAGGTAAGTAACTGTGCTATCTCCAGGAACAAGCAGGAATAAGTCCTCACATATGGGGACTCCCTAGCTTAGATGCATGGGATCCCCTGTAAAGGTTCGCCATCTTCGTATGGATCTCAGGCATCCATTCTGGGAAGGTGGGCAGGAGTTGTTTAGGAATGGAACAGGTGCTTGAGGACAGCCTGGCCAAACAAGGCATCCCGGCGGGAGTCCTTGTCCAAACAGTAATGGGCTGTGAAGGTATGAACCGAGGCCCAGGTAGCGGCTCGACAGATCTGATCTATGGAAACAGAGTGCAGATGAGCCATAGAAGTTGCCATGGCCCTCACATTGTGAGCAGTGACATGGCCTTCCAGAGAAATGTTTTTGCTCTGGTAAGCAAAAGAAATACACTGAGCAATCCAATTGGAAAGTGTACGCTTGGAGACTGGAAGTCCCAAATGGGAAGGATCAAAGGCCACAAAAAGTTGAGAAGACTTTCGATGTGGCTGAGTCCTATTAAGGTAAAAAGCGAGAGCTCTTTTACAATCCAGAGTATGAAGGTTCCTCTCTGCATTGGATGCATGAGGAGCTGGAAAAAAGACAGGTAGATATACCTCTTGATTAAGATGAAAAGGCGAGACCACTTTAGGCATAAAGTGGGGATTCGTCCTAAGGACCACCTTATCATGATGAAATCTTGTGTAAGGTGGATTAGCCACTAAAGCCTGCAGCTCACTGATGCGGCGAGCCGAAGTGACTGCAATGAGGAAGATGACCTTCCAGGAAAGAAATTTCAAGGAGGTGGAAAACATTGGCTCAAAAGGTGGCTTCATAAGTTGACCGAGCACTAGATTCAAATCCCATGCGACCGGGGGTGGTCTGATGGGAGGTTTAGTGAGAGTCAGGCCTCTCATGAATCTTGCAACAAGAGGATGAGAGGAGATAGGTTGTCCATTTATATGTTTCAAGGATGCTGCAATAGCACTTAAATGGACTCTTACCGAATTCGTCTTGAGGCCTGCATTGGATAGATGCAGGAGATAATCAAGAAGAGAATTCAAAGGAAGTGCCAGAGGGTCAAGACCCTGCTGAGCACACCAAATGGAAAAACGTTTCCATTTGAAAGCATAGGAACGCCTGGTAGAGGGTTTCCTAGAGGCAGAAAGGATATCTTTCACTGGTTGGGAAAGATGAAAGTCTTGAAGGCTTAAGCCTTCAGTAACCAAGCACTGAGGTGAAGGGATTTGGGGTTTGGGTGCCACAAAGTCCCCTCCTCCTGAGACAGGAGGTCTGGCGCAGCTCCCAGATCCAAGTAGGATCCCTGGGAGAGCTGTAGAAGTAGAGGGAACCACACTTGGCGTGGCCAGCGTGGAGCTATGAGGATCATAGTTCCATGATCCCTCTGGAGTTTGAACAGAGTCTTGGGAATCAAAGGAATGGGTGGAAAGGCATATAGGAATGCCTGACTCCAATTCAGGAGAAAGGCGTCCGTAGCCTGAGCTCCCTGACACGGAGTTCTGGAACAGAACCGGGGAAGTTTGGCATTCCACGGACTTGCAAAGAGGTCTATGTCCGGGGTCCCCCATTCCTGAAAGATTCGGTTTATTTGGTCCAAATGTAGGGACCATTCGTGTGGCAGCAGAACTCGACTGAGCCTGTCTGCCCGAGAGTTTTGAACTCCTGGGAGATACACTGCTAGCAGGTGAATCTGATGCTCTCTGGCGAAGGCCCATAGTCTTAGAGCTTCGTTGCAAAGCGACAGAGAGCCCGTCCCTCCTTGTTTGTTTATGTAAAACATGGCCACCTGATTGTCCGTCTGAACTAGGACAGTGAGGTTGGCTAGGAGGGAGTGGAAGACCTTGAGGGCAAGGTAAATTGCTCGCAGTTCCAGAAGATTGATATGAAGGGTGGTCTCCTGTAGAGACCAAGTGCCCTGAGTGGAGAGAGTTTGCAGATGGGCTCCCCACCCTGTTTGGGAGGCATCTGTTGTGAGGGTTGCTTGGGGTAGCAATGGTTGAAATGGAGCCCCCAACAACAGATTCTTGGTGGAAGTCCACCAGTGGAGGGACCAAAACAGACGATCGGAGGTTTGTATTTGGTCTGAGAGCGCTCCTGACGCCTGAGTCCACTGAGTGGCCAGGGTCCATTGAGCTGCTCTCATATGAAGACGAGCATAGGGCACCACATGCACTGTGGAGGCCATATGACCCAGTAGGCGTAGCATTTCCCTGGCTGTCAAGTGAGTGCTGGACTGAGCTTGGGAGGCCAAACTCAGGAGGCGCTGGCCTCGAACATGTGGAAGGTAGGCCCTTGCAGTGATGGTGTCCAACTGGGCCCCTATGAATTCTAGAGATTGAGTAGGGATGAGTTGGGACTTGGGAAGGTTTACTACCAGTCCCAGATACTGCAAAAGGCTCCTTGTGTGGTCCAGGGAAATCTGGGCCTGTGACTGAGTTGGAGCTCGGATGAGCCAGTCGTCCAGATATGGGAAGACAAAGATTCCCATGCCTCTTAGAAATGCGGCTACGACTGCCATGCATTTTGTGAATACTCTTGGAGCAGAGGCTAGACCGAAGGGGAGTACTCTGTATTGGAAATGTTTTCCCTGAAACAGAAAGCGAAGATACTTTCTGTGGGATGGATGGATGAGTAGATGTGTATACGCATCCTGTAGGTCTAGAGAACAAAGCCAGTCCTGACCCTGGAGGTAAGGAAGGAGAATGCCGAGAGACAGCATTTTGAATTTCTCCTTGAAGAGAAATTTGTTCAATTCTCTCAGATCTAGGATTGGTCTGAATCCCCCTGTCTTCTTTGGAATGAGAAAATAAGGGGAGTAGAAACCGGACCCTTGTTGAGGAAGAGGAACCTCTTCTATGGCCCCTTGGGCAAGAAGAGAGGAAACCTCTTGATCCAACAGGGTTAGGAGAGATGGGGGAGAATTGAATGGTCTCACCATATGATGGGGAGGAAGGCTGGAGAAATGAAGTTTGTAACCCTCTCGAATGATAGAGAGGGTCCATTGTTCTGTTGTGATTTGTTCCCATCTGGGAGCAAAGTGAACCAACCTTCCGGGTATGGTGAGAGGTTCTGGTTGTGTTAGAACCAGAAGTGGCAAGTTCCCTAGGAGCAAGTCAAAACCCCTGAGGGGTTGGAGCCTGCTGAGCTACAGTAGCTGCTGCAGGCTTAGCTCGTGCTTGTTTGGATTGCTGACGCTTAGCAGTATAGCGAGGTTGAGAAGACTGCTGGCCAGTATTTGAAGCAACTCTGGCCTTCTTATAGTAAGGCCTTTTAAAAGACTTTTTCTTAGTAGGAATTGAAGTGGACTTTGAAAGTCTTTCCAAGGTGGCATTTTCAGCATCCATCTGGGTGGCTTTGATTTGCCACTCTTCCCCAAATAAGTTCTCACCTGTACAGGGCAGATTCCGTAAGCCATCTAGAACCCAAGGTTCCAGATCAGAGGCCTGGAGCCAAGCAAGACGTCGGGCTGCAATAGCAATGCCCGAAGCCCTACTGGCTCCCTCAAAGGAATCATATGCTGCCCTATTAGAGAACTTAGAAACCTCTAAGAGTTGTTTCACTAGGGAAAGGAATCCCTGCTTTTTATCCTCAGGGATAAAGGGGGCAAAATGCCGCACCTTTTTGGCAAGTTCCTCCAGGAACATGCCCATATAGAGACTGTAGGAATTAATCCTGGCTATAAGCATACTAGCCTGGAAAATTTTCCTACCAAAAGAGTCCAAAGTCTTACATTCCCGTCCTGGAGGGGTGGAAGAGTGCCTTTTGGTACTCCTAATCTTCTTCATTGCAGACTTCACCACAATAGAGTGGTGGGGCAATTGAGTCTTTTGGAAACCAGGAGAAGGAGGGACCCTATACATGGTGTCCAACCTACGGGAATAAGGAGACAAAGTCAAAGGATTTTCCCAGAAATCCATCAGTTGTTCTTGAAGGATTTCATGGATAGGCAGGGTAACTGCCTCCTTAGGGGCCTTTGAGTATCCCAAAATATCCAGTTTTTTGGATCTGGGTTCCTTTTCAGAGGATGTGGTAATAGAAAGGGCTGTAGCCATATCTAAAACAAAGTCCTGGAAGGACAAATCCTCTGGAGGGGACATTCTCCTTTTAGGAGAAGAGGGCTCCTCAGGTAAGTTGAGTGAAAACTCAGCAGAATCATCAGAGGAGTGAAAATCCTCAGAGGAATCGGTGCTTTCCTCTAACGCACGATACGCGTACCGATCGGTATCGATATCGGGCGTATCGGGTATGGAACCGGTATGGAGCGAAAGCCCATACGGTACCGACTTGCGTTTAGAGGTGGACGGCCTCGATACCGGCATGGCGGACGATACCGGTATCGGGCCCGGAACCGCTGAAAGCGGAACCGATGGCGTTGCAGCTTTAATGAAAGCCATGACGGCCTGCTGCATGGACTGTACAGTATCGCCCATGGACGCCATAGCTGCCTGGATGTCGGTACCGGAGTGACCCGGTACCCCAGAGCAGGCTAACAGGTGATCTGTCGAGGCCGTAGCATCGATATCAACCTGAGACCCCTGAATTGGCGTTTTTGGAAGTTGGACTTCCCGCCGGGGTTGTTTGGCTGGGGCAGGGTCCTCAAGTTCTAAGCTAAGAGCCTCTCGATGCTTTGAAGGAGATTTGCTCTTTGAGGACTTGCCCACAGAAGGTTTGGTTACCTGAGATCCATCCGGAGAAGAAGACCTGGATGACTGTGATGCTGTATTCTCTGAAGCAAACAGCACATGGAATTTGTTGGCCCGGTTCTGCAGCCCACGTTTAGACATGTGGGAGCAAGATGGGCAGTCCGGTATGGAATGGTCAGGCCCCAAACATTTCAGACACCATTCATGGGTGTCTGTGACTGAAATAACAGCATTACATTTGGTACACTTCTTAAATCCAGGGGCTGGCTTCTCCATGAGGAGAAATTGAGTAGGCCGAGAGGCCTCTCTGAAGTGACCAAAAAGCTAAAAAATAAGAAAAAAGAATTATAATTTTTTAAAGAAAGAAAGAAAAGACCGGCGATACCGGTATCGGTATGGGGAAGGCAGGTACGCGGTCTAAAGAAACAAATAAAATAACAATTTCTTCAGCGGTGACAGGAACACGACCTGCTGGCTCCGCGGAAAAAGAGAAACTGAGGAGAGCTGTTCAGGAAGGCGGGAAGGCAGTGCGCATGTGCAGTGGGAGGTCCCAAAAGCTTCTATTCTAAGAAGCTGGGGAGCTTTCCCGCACGGGCTCCGTCGGTACCGACGTACCCATATGTGAGGACTTATTCCTGCTTGTTCCTGGAGATTCACATTTTTGTGACAACGGCAACAACACCAAACTTAAACTGCGCGGAAGAAAGGCCCGGCAATCTACTTCTGTATCTTGCCATGAAAACCCAATGGATAGTTACAACAAAACAAATTGTGCTAAGGTGCTGGAAGATGAGACCCCCAGGTCGGAAGGCACTCAACTAGCTACTGGGGAAGAGCTGAAGACTTTTCAGAGTAAAGCCAGCATTTATGATGTGGTTGGATCAAAGCCCTCGGGAAGTCTGACTGCTGATGTAGCTGCGCATGAAATGAGAGTCAGAAGCTGTAAAGATGTCTTACACATTGGAACATACAAAGCATGAACCAAGGGAAGTTGGAGGTGGTCAAGAATGAAATGGAACGCGTACAACTTGATCTGTTGGGTGTCAGCGAACTGAAATGGACTGGCATCGGGCACTTTGCATCAGATGATCACATGGCCTACTATGCTGGAAATGAAAGACAAAGAAGAAATGGTGTAGCATTTATAATAAAGAAGAAACTTGCAAGAACTGTAATGAAATACAATGCAGTCAGCGAACGCTTAATCTCTATTCGTCTACGAAGATTGCCTATCAACACAACTATAATTCAAGTATATGCCCCAACAACAGCTGCAGAAGAGAATGAAATTGAAGAGTTTTATGAACAAGTACAAGCTGAAATTGACAGAACATGCAAACAGGATATCCTGATAGTCATGGGTGACTGGAACACAAAAGTTGGCAACAAGGAAGAAGGCAAAGTAGTTGGAAAGACCAATGATCTATTCATCTCAAACACCTTCTTCCAGCAACACAAGCGGCGACTGTACACATGGACTTCACCCAATGCATTGTATAAAAATCAAATTGACTACATCTGTGGAAGTCAACGATGGAAAAGCTCTATAACATCAACAAAGACAAAACCTGGAGCTGACTGTGGTACAGATCATCAACTATTAGTATGCAAACTCAAGCTAAAGTTGAAAAAGAGCAAACCACTCATGAATGCAGCAAAATATGACCTTGAGAATATACCGCTGGAATTTAAAGACTGCCTGCAAAATCGATTTGCTGCTTTAGATACAAATGACAGAGCTCCAGAAGAGATATGGAATGGCATCAAGAAGGTTGTGTTGGAAGAAAGCTAGAAGTCTCTACAAAAGGTGAAAAAGCAAAAACGGCCAAAATGGATGACAGAAGAAACTCTGAAAATTGCCCAGAAACGCAGAGAAGCTAAAGCCAGAGGAGAAAGAAAGACAATAACAGAACTCAACAGAGATTTCCAGCAAGACAGGACAAGGAAAATTACTACAATGACACTTGCATGGAAATAGAAGCAGAAACTATTAGAGGAAGAACAAGATCAGCTTTCCTAAAGCTACGAGAGTTAAAGAAAAAGTTCCAGCCTCAAATTGGAATGTTACAAGATGCTCAAGGTTCTATGCTGAATGATGCTGAGAAGGTCAAGAAAAGGTGGAAGGAATATACAGAGTTTTTATATGAAAAAGATCAAGTGGACCAACAGCCGTTTCAAACTGTACCTTATGATCAGGAACCATTGGTGATGAAAGAAGAACTTGAAGCAGCATTGAAAGCCTTATCAAAGAACAAAGCACCAGGCATCGATAGCATTCCTACAGAAGTATTGCAGCAATCTGATGCAGCTGTTACCATACTTACAAGGCTCTGCCAAGAAATATGGAAGACAACATCATGGCCAACTGACTGGAAAAAATCTGTGTTTATACCAATACTAAAGAAAGGTGATCCAACTGACTGGAAATTATCGAACAATCGCTCTGATCCCACATGCCAGCAAGATTCTACTGAAGATTATTCAAAAGAGACTACAACCATATCTGGAACAAGAACTACCTGAAATGCAAGCAGGGTTCAGGAAAGGGCGAGGAACGAGAGACATCATTGCGGATTTGAGATGGATCCTTGAAAAGACTAAAGAATACCAAAAGGATATCTATTTGTGCTTTATCAACTATAGCAAGGCTTTTGACTGTGTAAACCATGAGAAACTCTGGGCCACATTAAGAAGCATGGGTATAGCACAGTTACTTACCTGTAACAGGTGATCTCTGGGAACAGCAGGAATAAGTCTTCACATATGGGTATCGTCGGTACTGACAGAGCCTGCGCGGGAACGCTCCCCAGCGTCCAATAAGAAAGCTTTTGGGAGCATCCCACAGCGCCTATGTGCTGCCTTCCTGCCTTTCCCAACCGCCTCTCTCCAATTTGAGTTTTAAAGCTGAGACAAAGAGAGAGAGAGAGGGAAGGAAAGATAGATAGAGAGATACAACTCCTAGGGGAGGTGGGTGGGTTGTGAAGACTTATTCCTGCTGTTCCCAGAGGTCACCTGTTACAGGTAAGTAACTGTGCTATCTCCAGGAACAAGAAGGAATGAGTCTTCACATATGGGGACTCCCTAGCTGCAGATGCCAGGTAGAGACCCCAGAGTTGTGTGTCCTTGAAAAGGGCTCCACCTCCCCCCATGGATCTCTGGCATCCAACCAGGGTAGGTGTTTAGGAGTTGATTAGGAATGGAACAGGTGTTTGAGAACAGCCTGACCAAACGAGGCATCCCGGCGGGAGTCCTTGTCCAAACAGTAATGGGCTGTGAAGGTATGAACCGAGGCCCAGGTGGCCGCTCGACAGATTTGGTCGATGGACACAGAGTTTAGATGAGCCATTGAGGCTGCCATGGCCCTCACATTGTGAGCTGTGACATGGCCTTCCAGAGAACAGTTCCTACTCTGGTAGGTGAAAGAAATACACTGAGCAATCCAGTTGGACAGTGTTCTCTTAGAAACTGGAAGTCCTAAATGGGAAGGATCAAAAGCAACAAAGAGTTGAGAAGACTTTCTATGTTGCTGTGTTCTTTGTAAGTAAAAGGCGAGAGCTCTTTTACAATCCAAAGTATGAAGATTCCTCTCTGCACTTGATGCATGAGGTCCTGGAAAAAAGACAGGTAAGTATACCTCTTGATTCAGATGAAAAGGCGAGACCACTTCGGGCATAAAGTGTGGATTGTGTCACGCACCTACTTACCCCCGTAGGTAGGAGACCTGAGGGTTTCAGTGCGGCCTCTTCTAATAAGCTGGGACAAGTAATGCCCCCTGGGAGTTGGAGTCCCACTAGCTTTTAAAGAAGTGTAGTTGTGGAAGCGAGCAGCTAGGCTTTTTTCAAAGAGGTATTTTATTTCCCGTCCCGGGAACTTTTGCAAAACAGGTATCAAAAGGAAGAACAAACCATACTTTTGGCATAACACAAAAATAGAACTACAAACTAGAAATCATGCTTCTTTTCAGCTCACAAAAACAAACGGGTGAAAAACAGTCTTTGTAATTCTCAACAGCTGTGCACTTGAAATCTGTTTTCCCAAACAGATTTCCCTTCTATACACTTTAGCATAGAGATGTTACCATACCTGAGAAAGCAAGTGTACAGTCCATTTGATAATCCCCCACGCTTTCCCCACAATCCTCACAGTCCATCTGTTCAGGGGCTTCTGTATAATTTTCTTCTGGGGAACTGTAATTAGTGCCAGTATTGAAGAGTCCCTCTTCTTTCTGAACAGGGTTTCTCTCCTCGTCACTATTGAGGTGAAAAGGCAGGCTACCGTGTAGTTTAGACTTCTCCCTTAAAGGGCCATACACTTCAGGATAAGTGTAGGTGAAGTCCTGCTTTTCAACTGCCCTTCTATTAGAGTGAATTGGACTTTCTCCAGCCTGAGCTCTACCAAGACGTGTTAAGCCAGGAAGTTGGAAATAGCTTTTCTCTCTTTTTTTTTTTATATACTTTATTTAATGACCACCAACAAACCACAGTAGAAACCATTATACATAAGCAACCCAGGCGGGTGTACTCTTATCCCACCCGGGAATCAGCATAAAGAAATACAACAGGTGGGTTATATCATGTCATCCCATCCCGCGCCCTCCCCCCTACCCATCCCCACCCCCCTCCCCCCTCCCCCACCCCTCAACCCCTACGATAGGTTCACTTATTAACAATCAGCAGCAGCCACTATTCACTCCTATCGCACTAGGCGGGACAGTAACACATCAGGTCCCCAGTTGGAGGATCTCATTACGGCTACGGGCCCCGAGTTGTTGAATATAGGGTTCCCATATTGACATAAAGATTGCCCAACGCTTGGCACTGCCCCTAGCCAGCCATCGCTCTGTTAACATCAGGTGATGAAAGTTATTCCTCCATTCCGCAAAGGTGGGCGGTTGGTGGTCTCGCCATAGGCGGAGAATCGGCCCCTTCCCCACCAAACAAGCTTTCCGCATTAATAACCTCTCTCCTCTCTTTGCGGGGCAGGGAGGTCCCATCAGATCTAACACTACAAAGAGGCCAGTCCATCTCAGTTGCCGCTGCAGTAACCCACTCACAAAGGCGCAGATCTTCGCCCAATAGGAACGCAATCTCCGACATCCCCACCACATGTGCAGGAGAGTGGCCAAGGATTCCGAACAACGCGGACAGCTGCCATCTGACAGCAGTTGGCTGCGAAATGCCCGCCGCGGCGAGAAGTGAGCTCTGGTCACGCATTTAAATTGAACTTCCCGCCAGCGAGACCCCTGCGCCACATTCCTTATCCATTTTAAAGCCGCCTCAACCATCCCCGGAGCAACTTCCCTCCCTGATTCCGCTTCCCAAGCCATCTCGATCCCCCTATAATTGGGGATTGTCCTAAAACGCTCCAGACGGTGCTTCAAGATAGAAATTGATGGTGGACCATCTTCTCCTAAACTGAAAAATTCTAATACTTGTGCGGAGCGTTCAATTTTCAGCGCTCCTCGTGGCAAAGAAGATATATAATGAGAGGCTTGCATATAAGCAAAACAGTGTCTGGTAGGAAGGTCATACTCCCGACTCAGTGTCCGGAAGGATTTACATTTTCCCACTGAATCTACCAGGTGCCCCACGTTCTGTATACCTCGCAACCCCCAGTCTCGGAACGTCCCCGTCTTAGACCCCGGGGGAAAATTAACATTCCCCTCCAAGGGCAACCAACTAGATACCTTCCAGGATTCATTCCACCACCTACTGAGCTGCTGCCACGTGCGCTTGACAGAGCTTACCAGCGCGCTCCGCAAGAGACCACCCGGCAACTGACACTTTGTCTCGTGAAGGACCCCCAGTAGAGTGTATGGGGCTACAAGGCCTTCCTCTAATGACCTAGGCGTATAGACTTCGGTACTCCCCAACCAATCCCCTAAGTGTCGAGCCTGACAGGCTAGGGCATACATCTTCAAATCTGGCAGTCCCATACCCCCATCACGCCACCTCCCTACCATCCGGGCCCAAGGTATTTGCGCCCTTTTCCCTTTCCATAAAAATGTTTTTAAGGAGGGCCTCTAGACGTCGCAAATCACGACCCAACAACCACACAGGTAGGGTCTGTAGCCAGTACAAAAGTCGTGGTAGAATAACCAATTGTACCGCCACTATTCTCCCGGAGAGCGACAGTGGTAAAGATTTTTATTTATTTATTTATTTATTTAACATTTCTTCTATACCGCGCTATTAAGATCAGTGCGGTGTACATTGAACAAAATATACAACAATGTATGCAAGTAACATTGAGTTTACATAGAACATGGGAATATATAACATGGATTAACAGGGAAAACTATGTACAGTCAACATCATATATGTATATGTTTTTACTATATAAATATGTTAGCTCAAGTGGAGATTATCTGCGTAATTTATGTAGGAGGCGCGAATCAACAGAGAGGGTGTGGAGCTAATTCCCATGATTCCCATGCTTTTAATTGTGTGGCCAGACGCTTCAAAAAACGCTCCAAGTTACAACCATACAGCGCTTGAGGCCGTCTGGGCAACACAATGCCCAAATAAAGAAAGTCCTCCTCCGCCCATCTAAGAGGAAACCCCCCCCTCCATGTATCCCGGAGAAGTCCTGAAACATCCAAAGCTTCCGACTTGTCTTTGTTAATGCGGAGGCCAGCAAAGGCCCCAAATCGCGTGAATTCCCCCAATAGAGATTGTAAAGAATCAACCGGGTGGGTCAGATGAACCAGCAAATCATCCGCAAAAGCTGAGATGGTGAACTCTTGCGGGCCTATTCGCACTCCCCGTATCTCCCCCGAGCCCTCGATAGCCCTAATTAGGGGGTCCAATGAGAGAACAAACAACAAGGGGGAGAGCGGACAACCCTGATGTGTACCCCTCTCTAACTCAAAACCCTCAGAAAGTACCCCATTGCACAAAATACTTGCCGTCGGTGAGACATACAGGCTCTGTACGAGTTGACAAAATGCAGTACCCAGACCGTAGTAAGGCAAAAGGTTCCAAAGATAGTGCCAGTTAACCCTATCAAAGGCCTTCTCCGCGTCGAAGCTGATAAGAAGTGAGGCCTGCTGCCGCGTGTGTACCCACTCCAAAGATGCCAGAATTTTCCTAAGGTTCCGAACTGCGTAGCGTCCTTTGACAAAACCTACTTGTGCTTCGTGAACTAACTGTCCCAACACGTCAGCCAGCCGGACAGCAAGGACCTTCGCAAGTAATTTTAAATCAAACTTGAGAAGGGAGATAGGGCGAGATGGCTGACTGTATCTCCTGCGCGGTGATAGGCTGATCCAATGCCTCCCTCTGTTCCTCCGTGAGCTGTGGCAATTCCAACCCGTCAAGGTAGGCAGATATTGTCTCCACAGATCCCGTCTCTGCTCTATACAGAGATTGAAAAAATCCACGAAGAACCCTCGCTATGTCCGCACTCTGTTTATACACATTACCCTTGTCGTCTCTAAGCGCCGCCACCAGGGAGGAACCTCGCCGGCCTCGCAAGCATCGTGCTAACAGCCTCCCAGGCTTATCACCATAGCAATGCAACCGATATCTATAATAAAGAACCGATTTCTTGGCCTGTTGATGCAATAACTCATTGAGGTCCACCTGGGCTTCCCATAGCTGCTTCTTAAGCGCAGGCGATGGCATGTGAGCACAACTGGGCCGAAGCTTAGTCACCCGCCGCTCGAGGGTAATGATGCAGGGAACACACAATAACTTATAAATATTTAAGGCATCCCCAGCCTCTCAAAAACCATCTCCCCTCTGCAAAGCTTCCCCCTGCAATACCGTTAGGTCAGCCAAACTTTCATGGGCAGAGTCAAGGGCTGGTACCGGCAGAGTTGTTTAGAGTGTCCATAAAAGCAGTAGCCGCTTCGGGGGAAGACAGAAATCGAGGCCGACCCTGAAAATCCACTCGTAGACGAGCTGGGTATAGGAGGGAGAAGCGTATCCCCTTCTGCTTGAGCTGCGTGCACACCGAGGAGAAGGCCCTCCGCTGTTGGCTGACTAGAGCCGAATAGTCTTGAAAAACCAAGATTCGCTCCTCAGTAGAACTCTGCCAGGTACGACTCCGAGCCTTGCGAAGCACCTCTTCTTTCTGCCTGTAATCTAAGAAGCGTGCTATAACTGCACGCGGTCTTTGTGCTTGTTCCTTCTTCGGGCCCAATCTGTGCACTCGCTCCAACTTTATGGCGGCGGTGTCCTTGTCGCCCATCAATTTAGCAATCCAGGCCAGTAGGAAGTCGTATAGGGCGCCGTCCATCACAGCCTCTGGAATCCCAACAAATCTCAGATTTTTCCGCCGGCCCCGGTTCTCCAGGTCATCCAACTTTTCGCCATATTGTTTGACCAACTTTTCAAGCTTGTCCACTTTAGTTTGTAACAAGGTCTGGGTGTCCTCCAGATCAGACACACGTGTCTCCACCTGCTCCACTCGTCCTGCAAAGTCGGAGACACGCTGGCCGACAGTGTGCAGTTGCTCCGATAACTCTTGAAATCGGGTGGCAAAGGCTTGTACCACCGCTGCAGAGACCTCTGCCACTAGCCCTTGAGTGCCACCAGAGCTGGGGCTACTAGGCGCGCTCTCCGCCATTTTAGCGTCTGGGATTTGGGGCTTATCCTTCCTCGTCGTTTTCGTTGCCATTGAGCCGCTTGCCTCGCCGCCGGTACACCACTGCAAGCCCGCTGTGAAGTTTAGCGCAACTATTGATTATTGGTAGGGAGAATATTGGTAGGGAGAATATTGCAGTTTTGAGGGGTAGATTACCCGGAGCTGATCAGTGTCCGTCCGATCAGCTCATTTGCCAAACCGGAAGTCTAGCTTTTCTCTCTTAAAAGCTTTTCCCTTCCCTTTACAGGACGTCTCTCTCGGGGTTTAGAAAACTCCTTGGGGAAATTACCTTCACCCTCCTGGTACCTGCATTCAGGATAATTCCCTCTCACAGCTTCTCTGTGTCTGTTTGCAGGAATCCTCTCCTGAGCAAATTCCTCTGTGAAACTGCTGGAATCTTCGTCAGAGGTTTCTAGGTAGGTTTCCTGGATATCTCTGTCCCAGTTAGCATTCCTCCCTCTGGCTTCCTGCTTGGCTCCCCTCCGACTGAGGTGTTCCTGGTTAGCTCTCCCCTCCAACTGAGGTGCTCCAGGTTAGCTCTCCCCCTACTCAAGACTGACTCTTTCTTAAATGTGTCATTCTTAGCTTTTCCCCGTGGCTCAAGAGTGTGCAGCTGTCCCTGCTTAGCTAATGAGGCATGAGGTAATCTTTTGCTGGGGCATTTCCCTACACCCTGTGCTAATGTTATTGATGGTTGCTCATAGCAACCCTCAGCCATGTGCTTAGAGCTATGTGTTTTAAAACTGCCCTGCACTTTCTCTTCTGTTTCTATAGGCACAATCTGCCCTGCACCATGACAATTGGTCCTGAGGACTACCTTATCATGATGGAACCTTGTATAAGGAGGATTAGCCACCAAGGCCTGCAACTCACTGATGCGACGTGCTGAGGTGACTGCAATGAGAAAGATAACCTTCCAAGAAACAAATTTCAAGGAGGTGGTGGCTAAAGGTTCAAAGGGTGGCTTCATAAGCTGGCCAAGAACCAGATTTAACTCCCATGCCACTGGAGGTGGTCTAATGGGAGGTTTAGTTAAAAGAAGGCCTCTCATGAATCTTGCTATAAGAGGATGAGAGGAAATAGGCTGTCCATTGAAAGGCTTGAGGGACGCTGCAATAGCACTCAAATGGACTCTTACTGAATTCGTTTTAAGGCCTGCATGGGATAGATGCAGAAGATACTCTAGTAAAGAATTCAGAGGTATTGCAAGAGGGTTAAGACCCTTCCCTGAACACCAAATGGTAAATCTTTTCCATTTGAAAGCATAAGAACGCCTAGTGGAAGGCTTTCTAGAAGCATGAAGAATATCTCTGACTTGCTGAGAGATATGAAAAACTTGAAGGTCTAGGCCTTCAGCAACCAGGCCCTGAGATGGAGAGACTGGGGGTTTGGGTGCCACAACGCTCCGTCTTCCTGGGATAGAAGATATGGTTGCAGAGCCCAATTCCAGGGAGAGAGCTTGAGAGAGATGCAGAAGTAGAGGGTACCACACTTGGCGTGGCCAATGTGGTGTTATGAGGATCATGGAACCTCGGTCTCTCTGAAGCTTGAAAAGTGTTTTGGGAATTAGGGGAATGGGTGGAAAGGCATAAAGGAAGTCTTGACCCCAGTGAAGAAGGAAGGCATCCTTGGCCTGAACTCCCTGACACGGAATTCTGGAACAGAACTGGGGAAGTTTGGCATTCCACGGACTTGCAAAGAGGTCTATGTCTGGGGTTCCCCAAATTCGAAAAATCCTGGCTACCTCGTCCATGTGGAGGGACCACTCGTGTGGAAGCAGAACTCGACTGAGTCTGTCTGCCCAAGAGTTTTGAACGCCTGGAAGATATATTGCCATAAGATGAATCTGATGCTCTCTGGCGAAGGCCCACAGTCGCAAAGCTTCGTTGCAAAGCAACAGAGAGCCAGTCCCTCCCTGCTTGTTCACATAGAACATGGCTACTTGGTTGTCCATGTGGATGAGGACTGTCCTGTAGCTGAGCAGGGAGTGGAACACTCTGAGCTAAGAAAATTGCTCTGAGTTCCAAGAGATTGATGTGGAGAGAAGTCTCCTGTGGAGACAGGATGCCCTGGGTGGAGAGATCTTGCAGATGAGCTCCCCAACCCATTGGAGAGGCATCTGTTGTAAGGGTTGCTTGGGGAAGTGACTGCTGAAAAGGGGACCCCAGCAACAGGTTTTGAGAGGACTTCCACCACTGGAGAGACCAAAAAAGGCGACTGGAGTTTGCCTGAGTCCATTGGGTGGACAAAGTCCATTGAGCTGCCCTCATGTGAAGGCGAGCATATGGAACCACATGCACGGTGGATGCCATGTGGCCTAAGAGATGTAACATTTCCCGAGCAGTTAAATGGGACTTTAACTGTATTTGGGAGGCTAACTGCACCAAGCGTAGGCAACGAGCCTGAGGAAGATAGGCCCTTGCAGTTGTGGTATCCAGGACAGCCCCTATAAACTCCAGAGATTGAGTAGGGATGAGATTGGATTTTGGGATGTTTATTACCAGTCCCAAATACTGAAGGACACGCATTGTGCAGGTTAGAAAAGTCTTGGCCTCTGACTGAGAGTGAGCTCGAATGAGCCAGTCGTCCAGATATGGGAAAACGAATATTCCCAGGGAGCGTAGAAATGCAGCTACTACTGCCATGCATTTCGTGAACACCCTTGGTGCGGAGGCCAGACTGAAAGGACGCACCCTGTATTGGTAGTATTTTTCTCCAAAAAGGAACTGAAGGAACCTTCTGCGTGTTGGATGGATGAGGACATCGGTGTACGCATCCTTGAGATCTAGAGAACAAAGCCAGTCCTGACTCTGAAGGTATGGAAGCAGAGCACCGAGAGAAATCATCTTGAATTTCTCCTTGAATAGAAATTTGTTCAATTCTCTAAGATCTAAAATGGGTCTGTAGCCCCCTGTTTTCTTTGGAATAAGAAAATAAGGGGAGTAGAACCCTGTGCCTTGCTGAAGAAGAGGTACTTCTTCTATTGCCCCTTGGGCAAGAAGGGTGGCAATCTCCTGACCCAGAAGGTTGAGGAGAGATGTTGGAGAATTGAACTGTTTCACTATGGTGTGTGGTGAACAGCGCCCTCCTGAGCCTATGGAGATAGTAGAAAATCCTGAGGGTCAGCAGGATTTATACCAAAATGACAGGGCAAGGAAAAAAGAGAGACTCTATTCCTCAGAGCTGAGTAGGGAGACCAGCCCAGGGAGGAGCCCTGCAGTTCTGATTGGGCACACCCAGCCCTAGGAAGGGGCGTGTCCAAAAGAGAATGTACATTTAAACCAGAGCATGGCTCTGAAGAGGAAGGACGGATAGGAGATCCGAGTGGAGGACGGATAAGAGACCCGAGTAGAGGACGGATAAGAGATCCGAGTGGAGGACGGATAAGAGATCCGGGTGGAGGACGGATAAGAGATCCGAGTGGAGGACGGATAAGAGACCCGAGTGGAGGACGGATAAGAGACCCGAGTGGAGGACGGATAAGAGACCCGAGTAAGGGAAAGACGAGAGACCCGAGTAGAGGAAGCACGAGTGGAGGTGGTACAAGGAGTACAAGAAGTACAAGGAATACAGGAGGTAAAGGAAGGAAGGAATATTGGAAGAAGAAACAAGGAGATGGTTGGAAAGCCAGTGGAGTGATTAATGATACTTTGGAACCTGGCATAAGAAGAAAACCTGCACAATCCTATTCCAGGGAAATAAGCAGAAGTCCCACGCAGAGAGGATTTAACCTTGAAGTGGATAGCCCTTGGAAGGCATCGCCTTGGGGGAGAAAGACTTCAGGACAAGCACAGGTGAAAGAGCAATCATTCCCTGAAACGTCGTTTGTGCCGGAGAGCAACAAACAGATCAGCTGGAGAGCCTGGGAGCCATCTGCAGGCAGAAGTGCTGCACAAACAGTGAGTAATTGGCCACCCGGCTGCCAAGCTGAATATAGAGATAATTCTTCCTCCTATGAGTCAATTGCTAAAGAAACTAGCAATTATCCTAATACCTTTATCTTAAAGGAAGAGAAGACAAACAGCCTTGAGCAGAAGGGAAAAGCTATAGCAGATAGTAGTGCCCTCTCTCATAAGGAACAGGCTGAATTGCTACTTCAGAGCTTCCAACAGTTTTTAGACTTACAGGCTAGAAAACAGCTAGTATCACAAGAGGCAAATAATTCAGCACAGCTTGAAGGAGTAACCCAGGGAAATACAAGCATACCTGAGTGTGAACAAATGGACTGTACATTCTGTTGTATAGGAAAGCCAAGCTGAAGGGAACTGCCTTTATCGTGTGTGAGCTGAGTTCTGAAAAGCTGTTGTATTGCCGTGAAAATGGAAGTTCTAATTACCTCCACCTGATTCTCAGCATAGTGAAAGTAACTGTGGCTGTAAGAGGTGCAGTGAAGCCAACTGACCTCTGGAGGCAAAAGAGAGCAATTTGCTGGAAAGGGAAAAAGCAGCATTTGTATTTTGAGTTGCATTTAACCTGAAGTTTCTGTTTGCCTTTTTGAAGCACCCTTGTTTGCATGTGATGGAACATTAACCTTTTGCTTTAATAAAATACTTATTATAAAGAAACCACAACTACAGTTTCTTTAATTCGGAGTGAGAAGAACTGGAACTACAACTCCCAGCATTCCTGGGGGCAAAGGTTTCCTCCTTCCCTCACGAAGTACAGCGGCTGCTCATGTCCTTAACCCCTTGAGCCGGGCAGGGTCGCCGCAGGTGTGAGAGGGAAGGCTTAAGAAATGAAGCTTGTACCCTTCCCTTATGATAGAGAGTGTCCATTGCTCTGCTGTGATTTGTTCCCATCTGGGAGCAAAGTAAGTCAACCTTCCTGGAATGGTAAGGGGCTCTGGTTCTTCCACAGCCAGAAAGGCTAAGTTCTCCAGCTGCAAGTCAAAGGCCCTGAGGAGGCTGAGGCTGCTGGGTCATGGCAGGCCTAGCAGCCTTTGATTTGACCTGTTTAGGTGGTTGCTGACGCTTTGCAGCAAAACGACCTGCAGAAGATGCCTGCTGACTATAAGCAGGATAGTATCTTCCCTTTTTAGAAAAAGATGTCTTTTTGAACAATCTTTTCTTAACAGGAGCAGAGGTAGACTTTGAAAGTTGATCCAAAGCAGAGTTTTCAGCATCCATCTGATTGGCCTTTGCTTGCCAATCCTTACCAAAAAGGTTTTCACCTGTACAAGGGATATTCCCTAATTCATCTTGTACCCAGAGCTCCAAATCAGAAGCTTGTAGCCAAGCAATTCTGCATGCCCCTATGACAATAGCCGAAGCTCTGCTTACACACTCAAAAGAGTCAAAGGCTGCACGGTTGGAAAATTTGGAGGCATCTTGGGCATGTTTGAGCCAAGTGAGAAACTCCTGCCTTTTATCCTCTGAAATAAAAGGGGTTAAAGTCTGCAGATGATCTGTGACTTCTTTTAGAAACATCCCTATATAGAGACTATAGGAGTTGATCCTGGCAGCTAGCATAGAAGCTTGGAAAACCCTTCGGCCAAAAGCATCTAGGGTCCTGCATTCATGCCCTAGAGGATTAGATGAGTGTCTCTTTGTACTCTTTATTTTTCTCATGGCAGACTCTACCACAATAGAGTGGTGAGGAAGCTGACTTTTGTGGAAGCCAGGACAAGGAGGGACACGATACATGGTGTCTAGCCTGCGAGAATGGAGAGGTGGTAAGAGGTGTCTCCCACATCCTCAACATGAGATCATACAGAATCTCATGGATAGGTAAAGTAGCTGCCTCTTTAGGAGTTTTAGGATATTGTAAAATATCTAACTCCTTGGCTCTGGGTTCTGACTCAGGGGCCACTGTGATGGAGAGGCCCCTAGCCACTTCCCTAATGAAGTCTTGAAAAGACAAGTCTTCTGGAGGAGACATTCTTCGTTTAGGAGAAGAAGGCTCCTGAGGAAGAAGTATCGAAGCCTCGACAGAACCCTCAGAGTCATCTGAGTCTTCAGAGGAATCGAAGTATCGCCTGTCTGGATGCTCCTGTAGAGCCCGATAGCCGTACCTAGTAGGATCAGTATCGGGAGTAACCGGTACCGGTTCGGTACCGATGGGCATCATAGGACAGGGTACCGTTGCAGTCGACACCGAAGCCGATGCCGATGAAATCGGTACCGGCTCCAGGAGTGATGCCAGTGTCGGAGCCGGTACCGACAATGGGGATTGTTGCGGTAGCGGAGGCGTCGCAGCCTGTATGAATGCCGACAGGGTGTGCTGCATGGCCAGAATCTTCTGATCCATCGACGCCACCAATGTCTGGATGTCGGTACCAGTGAGAGTCACCGGTACCCCAGAACACGGCAACAGGTGATCTGTCGAGGCCGAGCCATCGATGTCAACCTGTGATTCCATAGATAATGCTTTGGAAGCCGGAGCTTCCCGCCGGGGTAATTTTGCCGGTGCAGAATCCTCGAGGGCAAGCCCGGAGGCATCTCGATGCTTGGAGGGAGATCTACCATTCGAGGACCGGCTAGATTTATGCTTGGTTACCTGAGATCCATGGGAGGAAGAAGCAGTCCTGGAAGATGTCGATGCCACCGAAGCTGCATCAGAGGGAAACAGGGTACTGAGCTTGGCTGCTCGGTTCTGCCGACCTCTTTTAGACATCATGGTACATGACATACAATCCGTGATGGAATGGTCAGGCCCCAAACATTTTAGACACCAGTCATGGGTGTCGGTGACAGAAATAGTACCGCCACATTTTGTGCACTTTTTGAACCCGGAGGCGGGCTTCTCCATGAGGAAAAAAATTTTTAGGCCTAAGGCCCAAAAACTGAAAATGCACAGTGAAGAAAAGATAAATTGGTTTTTTTTTTTAAAGAAAGAAAAGAAAAGACCGGCGGTACCGGTCCGACATCAAAGAAGGCAGACGCGACACAAAAGAATTAAGAAAAAATAAAGAACTTCTTCTGCGGTGACAGGAACACGACCTGCTGGCTCCACGGAAAAGAAGAACTGGAGAGAGGCGGTTGGGAAAGGCAGGAAGGCAGCACGTAGGCACTGTGGGATGCTCCCAAAAGCTTTCTTATTGGACGCTGGGGAGCATTCCCGCGCAGGCTCCGTCGGTACCGACGATACCCATATGTGAAGACTCATTCCTGCTTGTTCCTGGAGATACCAGAACACCTGATCGTTCTCTTGTGCAATCTGTACATTGATCAAGAAGCAACAGTTCGAATGGAACAAGGAGAAACAGAATGGTTTAAAATAAGCAAAGGTGTAAGACAAGGCTGCATACTTTCCCCCTACCTGTTTAATTTATATGCAGAACAAATCATCAGAGAAGCAGGATTGTATGAAGACAACAGAGGTGTGAAGATTGGTGGAAGACTCATCAACAACCTTCGCTATGCTGATAATACTACATTACTGGCTGAAAGTGAAGATGATCTGAAACATTTGCTTCTCACAATCAAAGAACATAGTCTCAAAATGGGCCTGCACCTTAATGTAAAGAAGACAAAGATCATGACAACTGGCATAATCAACAGGTCCATCGTTGAAGGAGAAGAAATTGAAATTGTGAACAACTTTAACCTACTTGGATCAACTATCAATAAAGAAGCAACAAGCAGTCAAGAAATCAAACGACGCATTACTCTTGGCAGAATGGCTATGAAAGACCTAGATAAGATTCTCAAGAGCAGAGATGTCTCTCTCCATACAAAGATTTGATTTATTCAAGCCATGATATTTTCTTTTTTTTTTTTAATAGTAGTTTTTATTCAGTTTTAACATATAAAATAACAATACAAACGATCGTGATATAACAGGATACAAGCAGATGTTATTGATCAAAATAGCAAAAGAATATAATAACTTGAACAAGACAGTACAATAACGTTAACAAGAACTAGTATCAGTCCATGCCAGCACGCCACCCTCCCTCTCTCCGTTCAATGTGGTTACAGCAGAGACCATTCCACAAGGCAGCCTCCAGCAATCATTTTCATCAAACATAATTTTGTAAAGCTGACCATTTCTTACTTAGTTTACCAGACCATGGGTTCTTGGCTATATAGATCTCTTCGTAGGTCTTATGTAGGATTAAGAGACTCCACCAATGCTCGAAACAAGCTTTGTCGAGATTCTTCCAGTGTATTAGAACTATTTTAAGCGCTATCCCGAGCATTAAGTCCAGCAGTTTACCATCCCATTTCATCAGAGTAGGTTCCAGAGCTATGGATTTATATATCACTATCCGATAAGTGATAGGAGTTTGTAAGTTGAGGATCTGTGATATGCGTTCCCAAACTCTGTTCCAATATATTTCCAGGGATTTACAATGGAACAACATATGTGCCAGTGTCCCAATTTCCATGTTACAGGACCAACATCGATTTCCCTCCTGTAGTGTCCATTTCATTTTCTTAGCCGGTGTAATATGCGCTCGATGTGCTATAAAGTACATAGATTGTGTGAGAGACGCTGCTCTCGTGGCACGTATTTGAGTTCCCCAAAAAGTGTCCCAATTTTCCGGAGGTAGATCTTGACCGGTTTCAGTAGCCCACACCGACTGTATCTTAGAACATGTCTTGTCACTTTTGGATCGGAGAATCGCAACACATCTTGAAACAGCTTTAGCATCTGTTTGTAATTCTTGAAGTTTCTGTCGCAGTGGCCATCCTGTACGTATCAAGACAGGTGACACACCCGCTTTGCTCATGCAGGATCGGAGCTGACACCATTGGAAATAGCATGTATTAGGCAATCGGAATTCCGTTCTTAATCTGTCAAAGGTTTTAAATGCACTTCCATTGATCAGTTGTCCAATGGTGATAAGATCATGTTCCACCCATTTTTTCCATAAGACAGGCTTCCCTCCGATGATAAGGCGCGGGTTCAGCCATATGGGCATATCTGCGGCAAAGTCATCCCCTCCATCGATACATGATGCCAATAATCGACAGGCATGCTGTGTTTCTCGAATAATAGCATTATGTGGTGCAGTCTGGTCTACTACTGTGCCTACCAGTAGACATGTGGGCAGGGGGGAATGTAGGGCCCGCTCCACACTCAGCCATCTAGGTCCTTTATCCGTGTCGTCAGAGTCGACCCATTGAGCACCCTGCTTTAAAAGAGAGGCAGTGTGTAGCCAGCCGAGATCTGGGAAATGGACACCTCCTTGTGTATTAGGTAACTTCAGTTTCCAGGCAGCTATTCGGGGTACTCGGTTGTTCCATAGAAAGGCTATCAGTTGACTATTCATTTTCTTATAGAAGGCTGTCGGGAAACGTAAGGGTATCATACTTAATATATAGCTGAGTTTTGGTACCAACATCATTTTTATCGTTTCTAGCCTGCCCCACCAGCTCAAATGAAGGGGGGTCCACTTGCAGATGTTATCATGTACAATTTCTTGACACATCTTAATGTTGATTGCGACAGTCTCTTCCAAGGTGGTGCCATAGGTCACGCCCAGGTATCTAAAGGATGACTTCTCATATTGAAAGGGGTATCCACGCATCATTTCTTCGCTGACCTGTTCATTCAGAGGAATAATTGTTGTTTTATTCAAATTTACTTTATATCCGGATATCGCTGAGTATGCATCTATGAGTTGCAGTGTTTCAGGAAGGTCTGATGGTTGTAGAAAAATGAGCAGGTCATCGGCATATGCTGACAATTTACAGGGACCATCAGCTAACTCAATTCCTTTTATGTTTTCCTTCTGTCGGAGCGCTATTAATAAGGGTTCCAGGGCTAAATTAAAAAGCATCGGTGACAGGGGGCAACCCTGTCTGGTCCCTCTTTGCAACTGAAAAGGGGCTGAGAGGTGTGAGTTGACCGCTATTCAAGCTGTGGGTTTGGTATATAACAATTCAACGCGTTTTAGGAACTTTTCTCCTATCCCAAACCACCGTAGGGATCGAAATAGAAAGGACCATTCCAGTCGATCGAAGGCTTTTTCGGCATCCAATGCTAGCCCTATCAGGGGCTCGGCCTTGGTCTTGGCAGATGCCAGTACATGTGCCAATAATTTTCCATTATCTGTAGTGGATCTGTTTTGTATAAATCCACATTGATCCTCATGTATCAAATCTTTTAAGATCCGTCCTAATCGGTTAGCAAGCACTTTAGCATAGATTTTATAATCAGAGTTTAGGAGAGAGATGGGTCTGTAATTCTCTATCTTTTGTGTATCCCTACCCGGTTTCGGGTGAATTACCACCACAGCCTCTGCCAGGGCTCCAATCTCTGGAGATTCATCTTGCAGGCCACTGTAGTAGATCTGTAGCATGGGAGCCAATTGAATGCAATATTTATTATAGAATTCCAACGGGGATACCATCTGGACCGGCGGCTTTGCCACGAGCCATCTGTTTGATCGCATCTTGTATTTCAGTTACTGAGATCTCTTGTTCCAGCGTTCGACTTTGATGACTGGTTAATGTGGGTCCTACTATCTTGGAGACAAAATCTTCAAAGGCTCTGTCACTACATTGGGTATCTGAGCGATATAGTTCCTCATAGAATTCTTTGCAGCGGTCTAGTATTTTGTCAGATCTCAGGAGAAGGCCCCCGGAATTGTCCTGCAACGCCGCTATAGCGGTCTTGCTGGTTTTTGGTCTGAGCTGCCGAGCTAAGAGGGATCCTGAGCGGTTGCTGTCATAGTAGTATATACTACGTTGTAGCTGGATGCTACTCAGTGCTTCTTTGTTGAGGAGAGCATTATATTGGTATCGCAATTTTTGGAGTCTAATCAATATCATTGAGTCAGCTCTTTTGGCTAGTAACCTTTCCCCAGCTTTTATTTGGAGTTCCAATTCATCTTTTTCTTTTTTCCTGGCTTTACGCCGTCTAATGGTGTAGGTGGTAATATGAGCTCGTATGGTCGCTTTAAAACCTTCCCACCAGCTCCAGATGGAGGTATCAGTGGGTGTATTATATTTAAAATAGGTCTCAATTTCCCCTGACAGTAGCTGTACAAAGGAGTCATCTGCTAGTAGGGATTTATCAAATGTCCATCTTGGTGGAACATGCTGTGTAACGTTGGTATTCAACACTAGGGAGACAGCGGCGTGGTCCGATACCGTTGTAGCATATATCTCTGCGGACAACACTTGGGGCATCAGCTCTGTGGACAGTAGGAAGAAATCGATCCTTGTTTGGGTATTATGTGGGATGGAATAAAATGTGTAGTCTCTTTCTTGGGGATGAAGTAGGCGCCAGGGGTCTACCAAGTGTAGCTCTGTTATGATGCCTTTAAGAATCGCCTGCGATTTGACTTTGTCTACAGCCCGATAGGGCGTGCGATCTAACAGTGGATCCAAGATGACATTGAAATCGCCCCCTAATATGATATTGGTGTGAGCCGCGGCTGTAACTTCTTTAGCTATCAGTTTGAAAAAGTTAGGGTCATCGAGGTTGGGCGCGTAAATATTGAAGAATGTGTAAAGCTGTTGATTTATTTTCATCGTCACTCTGGCCCATCGACCTAGCGGATCAATCCGTGTGTCGGTAATGGCGGATTGCAGGAATTTGCGCACTAATATTATTACCCCCCCTTTGCGTTGAGTGGCAGAGGCCGAGGCCGCCACCAGGAAGTATTTAGAGGTTACTTTCTGCGATTCAGTATCTGTTAAATGTGTCTCTTGTAAGAGGGCAATATCTGCTTTTTTTTGCTGGCAGTACGCTAAAATCTTCTTTCGCTTGACAGGGCCAGTAATACCTTTTACATTTAACGAAAGCATTAAAAGATCACTAGACATCAACGTTGGGATAAGCTGTCTTATAGGTGAAAGCTATCCTATGGATAGGCCTGCCGCGTACTTGCATTTGCGTGTATGTGGAGGGTTTTGTACTGGACTGGACTGACACAACAACTGCATAACTGGCAAACATTGTATCGCTAAGGTGAACACAATCCACTGAAACAGTAACCAACCCCGACCTCCCGTTGCCACCCCTACATTTCAAGCAGAAATATCTGTTTAATTAAAACTATTTAGAACAACAGAAATACAATCAATGAGGTGTTTAACAAGGCTTAAGGCGTTCTAAAATTTGTGAGAACGCACGGCCGCACCCCCTGAGTATATGCTGAGTTCTCTACACTGCGTGAGAGATCAGAATATTGACCTCAGGTTTCCATACCGCATTTTTCTTGTAGGAAAGTTTTCAGTTTTTCAGCATCAACAAAATTCCTCGTTTCATTATGCAGCGTGACCCGCATGGTTCCTGGGTAGTATAGCCCGTATCTTGCCTGTGCACTTTGTAGCATGGGTCTACAGGCCAGCAACGCTTTTCTCCGATCTACCGTTTGCTTGCTCAAATCCGGATAAAGTGTTACTTTGTGTCCCTGGATTTGCAGTGATCCGGCCTTCCGTGCAGCTTGAAAGATCTGTAGGACCTGTGGGTATCTCAGTACCTTCATTATGAGTGGGCGCGGGTATCGTGTGTTTTCAGCTTTGTGCGCTGGGATTCGATGGGCCCGTTCTAGTTCAAAAGGCCTTGCAAAGACAAGCTGCAGCATCTCCGGTATGGTTTTTTCCAGAAATCCAATCGGATCGGTACCTTCAGCGCCTTCAGGGACTCCAACAAGGCGGATATTATTTCTACGGGAATGGTTATTTTGATCTTCAATCAGATTTTCTATGTGCCGGACTCGTTTGGCCAAAGGGCCCAGCTGTTCTAATGCAACGCCATGCTTCTGGGTTTGTAATTCAACTGCATTAAGTCGAGTGGTGATGGTGAGGAGTTTCTCTTTTACCTCCAGCAAGTCTTCTTGAATCATGTTCAGTGAACTAGAATTGGCTGCAATCATTTCTTTAACGCATTTCAATTCCTGTAACACTTCACGTAGGCCACCGGCAGTCACTCCCTCCTTCTCTCCCGCGGCCATTTTCTGCGGGGAACCCACTTCGGGTTTGGATCGTTTCGCTGCTGAGCCGGATCCCTGTGGAAATTCCAGCCGGGCAGGCTTCAGGGATGCCATCCAGCTGTATTGCGGTGTTATTGATGTAGGTAGGGGGTACAAACTTCAATGGAATACCGGGATATGTTCAGGATTCTTGGGCAGCAACGGGAGCAAAAATTCAGGCGTCCATTCTGTTCAGTGGCTAGCTCCGCCCCCCCAAGCCATGATATTTTCAATAACATCATATGGATGTGAAAGCTGGACAGTGAAAAAGACAGACAGGAAGAAAATTGATGCCTTTGAATTATGGTGCTGGCGGCGAATACTGTGTATACCATGGACTGCCCGAAGAACAAACCAGTCGGTACTAGAGGAGATCAAACCTAAGCTTTCTTTAGAAGCTCAGATGACAAGACTTCGACTTTCATACTTTGGACACATCATGCGAAGAGAGAGATCATTAGAGAAAGACATCATGCTTGGCAAGATAGAAGGTCAGTGCAAAAGAGGAAGGCCAGCAATGAGATGGATTGATACAATAACAGCAGCTACGGGTACCAGTCTGTCAACAATGAGCCGCCTGACTGAAGACCGAACACAATTTAGGATAGCTATCCAGAGGGTCACCATGAGTTGACTCTGACTCGACGGCACTTAACAACAACAACTGTATGCACAAAACTCATCAATTTGGAGAAACTGCAGCATTAAAAATCACTGAAGAAACCGTGACTCAAAGAATGGAACCATAAAGCATGGTACAGCCATGGCGCCAGCATTGCCAATTTGTATGTATTGTCAGACGGCTGCCTAGGGTGAGAACTTACACAATCTTGATGATGCATATATTCATATGATTCTTGCAAGGTATTGTGGATAATGTAGTTCATTCACTCCCAAACACAGCTGAAGACAATAATTGAGTTGTGAAACCAAGTGGTAAAGCCAATAAAATTCTTCTTTTATTGATGGGGTTTAATTCACCCAGCACAAATATGCTTGGTAGCAATATAAATGAGGTTACTTGCTTGCAGTGTTTAAATGGATAACATAAAGTCACAAAGCAAATCAGAAAACAACCTTCAGCTTGTCAGGCAATTAGCTAATGTTTTCTTAGCAAATAATTACCAAATAAAAAGGCACAAAGAAATGAATAAACTTTGCTTGTTAGGTTAACTTCTGCTTATTTTCCACGCAGATCCCAGCAGTGATTCTCCCTTGCTCACACACACAATCAGGTGCAGCTTTAATTACTATCAATTGACCAGCTGAAACCCTTTAGCTGTCTGGCTGCTACTGTGTGAACCCAAATCCTGCTTTAAGAGCTGTTTTGCAGAGGAAATAAGAACAAAGTTAGGTTTCTTTGTGATGGCTGATGTGTTTACTCACAGAAAGCTAGCAATAGCACTTGGATAAAGAACAGTCCATGTAATCAATATTTTCATCTGCTGTATCTCCCCCTTCATCAATCAGCATAGGGTCACTATCATACATTGGCACAGACGAGTCTTTCATTAAGGCACTATCATGAGAATGCTTATTCCCTTGCTGCCATTCTCTATTATAGATAGGGTCTGGATCAGTGTTCATACCTGAGCCTCTCCTGCTATCATAATTCCTCTCTGTATGGCCTGGCCAGTATGTAATCCAGTTCTGATGTCCAGCCTTCCAATCTTGATCCCTGGACACTGGATCTTCCCTCACATACCTTCTGGCATAGGTCTGAAAGTCCTTTCCACGTGCAGTCTTCTCTCTTCCAGGTAGCCACTGGTGATTCCTATCTCTGCCATTCCATTCCTCTGGCTGACTCCAGTCCAATGGACTCTGCTGGCATTTGGAATACCTCCCAGTATAGGTACTGCCTTGGAATCTCCCAGACCTTCCAATGGCCTTTCTTCTATTCCTTCCAGAGAGTTTCCTTCTCTCTCTATCCGCTTGGCTTGGCTTCTGCTTCTCGAGATGATGTTGGTGCTTGAGCTTGAAGCTGTTACTGTATCTTTTCCTGAAGCTCTTTCTGTAGCTGTTATCTGAAGAATAAGCTCTATTCTTATTCTGTTCTAATGTGTGCTCCTCCCTAACACAGCGCAGCTGTGTTGAATCAGGCCCTGCCCTTTGAGATGAGTGCTTAGGGATTACCTCATAGCTCTCTTGATTGCACACACGTTTTCTCACTTCAGCCCCTCTCATGGCTGCTGGAAACCTGGTGCATTCTGGGACTGGTAGTCTTTTATGTGAAAACTCTGTTTTCTTACTTCTACCAAAACTGACAGGTTGCTTGTTCAGAGTCACATCATCTTTTCTATAGCTCCTACCTGAGCTATGATAAGCTTCCTTATCACAGTATATGTTTATTGAATCTTGACTACCCACCTTTCAAAACATAGAAAAGTGGGGTGCAATTAATATAAAAATTAGAAATATGTAGTTAAAATCAATAAAAATAATAAGTAATACAATGATAATTACAGTCTAGAATTAAAAGAAAAAATGCAAAAGGGAAGGATCAGAGAGGGGCTGGGAGATGCCGCTGACTGCCCCTCTCCAAGAATGGCACCAAATGCCGACTCAAAATAGTGGGTCTTAAGGCGTTTCTTGAATTTGGCAATGAAGTATTCACATCTTAAGTAATGAGGGAGAGCATACCAAAGAACAGGGGCTAAACACAAGAAAGAAGAATGACAAGTACATATTTTATTGAGAATGAGATAGAACAACCAATACATTTTCTTGCGAGAAGCATAGTGTTCTTGTCTGAATATATGCAAGACTACCAGTAGGGGTATGATCCACCATTTTAAACTCTGGCACAGGAAGGGTCAAGAGCAAAAGGGAACCATTCCTGCACCTTATATTAGACTGCAGGGAGTGCTTCTGTAAGTGAAAGGGTCTCGTGTTCTGCTATGAGGGATAATAGGGGCAAATGTCTGGTGGGAGGGGCTTGATCAGGAGGGTGCTTTTTTTGTAGGTGAGGATCGGATCAGGACGTTGGGTAAATCTCAAGCAAAATAACTTTCTTTTTATATGGCCATGAGCACTGCAATGTTATGTGACTGCCAGCAGCAAAGCTGCACTAACACCCTCAATTGCACTTAATGCTACCATGTGGTAACTTAGCGCATGACAGCTGTCAGAGCAGGTCATGTCCGATTTCCATCCAGAACCCACACCGATCTGCCCGAACTTGCACTAACCACTTACCTTGGGATTTTTTGCACATGAGCCCATGCTAATGGTTACTGCGTGCTCAAACCCGTGGCAAATGTTTACTATACTTTAGTAAACATATCCTGTAGTGGTTTTAGAACAAGTCCAGTTATAGCATATACTATGAGATAAAATATCAAAGATAAACCTTGTACTTATACATTGTACATAGTTATAGAGTTGTAAGCTGTTAACTGTAAATAGTTATATTACTGTTCCCTGTAAGATCGTTCTGTTTTCTGTAAACTGCTTTGATAAAATGAAAAGCGGTATATAAAAAAATGTTAAATAAATAAATAAAGCAGTGTACTCCAGTTCCTTTGATTAAAAAATGATGAAGTACAAATGGCTTTGTGAAACGGAAAATTTGGTGATTGCATTTTTTGTAAAAATAACACAATATTACTAGTAAACAGTGGCAACTTCCTATCACTAAGAAAATATATACTCTTTGATTCACTACTTCCCCTTGCAATAAAATCTATGTTAAACGTACAAACACAAGTTTTAAGACGAAATTGATACACCACAGTCATTTACACATGCAAATGTTGAGGCAGGTTCTGAAATGGGCACGTCTAGGCCATCCGGATGCCCAAAAAATGTATGGGGCCAATTCCTAACCGATTCTGCAACCGCGGAAGCTATACGTTCCCGCAGATGTGGAATCAGGGCACTTAAACGGTCTGGCGTGCCCCCAATTCAGATGCAGGAGACATCTATCGATGAGCCCAGCCAGTCCTCTCACCACTCCGGCTGGTGTGCTGGTGCTGTGGTGTACCATCGCCATAGCACTGGCACGTCCAGCCAAAGTACGGCCCCATTTCCCCACCATCCAACCCTCGACGGGGGCCCCTATGACCGAGATCGGGCAGCGAGTGCCATGCCACTGTGGCACAATTGGGCTGGTTGGAATAATCTGGGCATCTAGGTAGGTGCCGAGGGACGTACAGAGGCAGGAGCTGGATTGCCTCTGTATTTCCTGGCAGATGGCCCCTCCTCTGTGCCCCCCCCATCCAGATATCAGAATCGTGATCAGGGGCTAAACGTGGGTTGGACGTCCAACCCTGACATCCAACCCCGCTATTCCTGCATCAGAATGACTACTTTACTGTTCTGGTGGCTCAATATTGTTTACATATAATTCATAAGTTTATGAACGTTTTGCAAATGTGATGAAATCATTAGCTTATTTATAAAAAGCTTGTTTTCCTGTGGTGATTATGATCAGAATAAACAGCAGAATGGTGTGTAGAGACAGACTGTTCAAAAGAAGGAAATGAGATCCCCCCTGATGGAGATGTTACTGTATTCAAAACTTGGACTGATGCAGGAGATACATAGTTCCTCTTTTTAAATATATATTTTGGAAAAAAATACTAAAATAATAGATAAGGGGACTAAGCAATGAACTAGACCTATGATTAAAACTGGAGCAAATGTGGTAGTGTGTAAGGAATGCCAGTTGGGCTCCTTAATTTAATAAAAGGTCTTCTAAATTTAACAAAATCTGTGAGAAACAGTGCCTAAATATTTACTGGTTAATAAGATTGATATATAACTGTACTCTATAGTATATTCATTCCTGTGACTGAGTATATTAGGGGCATCTTTAATACTACTACTACTCCTACTAATCATTTGTATAGCATTACAAGGCGTACGCAGAGTTGACTAAGCTGGCCTAATGGTCAGCACAAGCTATTTATAACTAGCTCCCTTGTTATTCAATGGGATCTAGTTATAAATAACCCATCTTAACCGTTAGCCCAGCTATGTAAACCTGCCCCATGTGTTTGAGATATGCATGCAATCAACACATATGAGTAATATGTCTCAGAAAACTTACATTTATGCCAATAAAGTTAAAGCACTGTTCTGTAAACATGCTCTGCAGATGATGTACATTTTTGCACAAAGATGCTGATATCCCTTTCACCTGCTAAAAAAAACACACAAGAATATTATTAGAGAAATTCAGAACACCAAAGCTTGCTTTTGCATTCAGCATTTCCAACTCTTTTGGGAATATGCATATCCCAAACAATTAAAAATTTCTTGCTCTTTTTCAGGTTTTCCTTTATAAATCCGAGAGTAAAAGAATACAACGTATGACTGAAAACAGGATATTTTTGAATTTTTGCATATACAGATCAATATATAAGTATATTGAGGTCAATATTTCAGTAGCAGGACCGCTGTATAACTTGAAAAAGATAAGAAATCTGAAGTTATATGTATTTTCAGAAGCAGAAAAAAACCACCTAAATGTTGCTTTGAAAATACAACTACAACTTTAAAAGGACACTTTTCTGCTTAAAGTCAGACTTGCAATTTCCCAGCTATTATTTATATATGCAATGGCTGAATTTTGGCAATGAGGCAGTTTTATAACATGCTGCTTATGTGTGAAAGGCACGTACAGTAGGTGCCTATTTTATAAAGACACAGAGACGCCTATGTGTCTTAAAATACTAGGGGTAAATCAGCAGAAATGAGTGTCCAGATTAAGGTTACCAGACATCCGCGATTTTGGGGGATTGTCTCTGAATTTGCATGCTTGCCCTGATTGGTTCACAATTAGTCAGTAGTTCCTGAATTTTAGTAAGACAGCTTACACATGTTCAAATCCTCTGAAGCCTTCTCACACTGCGCATGTGCACTTGCAAAATAGGGTTGCCAACCGGCCGGTATTCAGCCGGCCTGGCCGTTTTTTCCATGGCCAGGACGGCTGCCAGCAGAGAAGTAAAACCGGCACTTGAAAAGCCGTTTTTTTGCTCTGGCCGCAAGATCAGGAGCGGCCAGAGCAAAAAACCGGCTTTTCTCCCAAAGTCCGCCGGGGAAGGCTAGGACTACAAATGGGCTTTGATGGTGGGGAAGGGGGGCCAAGGACTGGATGGGCTGTGATAGGGTGTACCTGGACTGGAAATGGGGGGGGGACGGGGACCTGGACTGGAAATAGGCTATTGGGGGACTGTACTGTACTGGAATTGGGCTATGGGGGGTGTACCTGGACTGGAAATGGGCTATGGAGGAGAACCTAGACTGGAATTGGGCTATGGGGGGGGGGGGGGGGGGTTGAATCTGGACTGGAAATAGGCTATGGGGGGTGGATCTGGACTGGAATTGGGCTATGGGAGGGTGTACCTGGACCGGAAATGGGCTATGGGGGAGAACCTAGACTGGAATTGGGCTGGGGGAATGGAACCTGGACTGGAAATAGGCTATGGATGGGGGGATCTGGACTGGAATTGGGCTATGGGGGGTGGGGTGTACCTGGACTGGAAATGGGCTATGGGGGGGAAAGCTAGACTGGAAATGGGCTATGAGGGGGCCTGGACTGGAAATGGGCTATGGGGGAGGGGGGCTGCAATGGAATTGGGCTATGGGAGGGGGGAACCTGGACTGGAATTGGGCTATGGGCGGAGGGGGAACTTGGACTGGAAATAGGCTGTGATTAGGGGGGCTAGGACTGCAAATGGGCTGTGATGGTTGGGGGGGACATGGACTGGAAATGGGCTGTGATGGTGGGGGGGGGCTAGGACTGCAAATGGGCTGTAATGGTGGGGGGGGCCTAGAACTGGAAATAGGCTGTGATGGGGGAGGCTAGGACTGGAAAGAGGCTGTGATGGGGGCCTAGGACTGGAAATGGCCTGTGATGGGAGGGCTAGCACTGGAAATGGGCTGATGAAGAGCTGGAATAGGACTGGAAATGGGCTGATGGGGGCTGGAATAGGACTGGAAATGGGCTGACAAGGGGGCTAGGATTGGAAATTGGCTGATGGGGGAGCTTGGAGTGGAAATTGGCTGATGGGGGGCTGGAATGGAACTGGAAAAGAGCATATGTGGGGCTAGGACTGGAAACGGGCTGATGAGGAGCTGGAATAGGACTAGAAATGGGCTGATGGGGGGAGCTTGGACTGCAAATGGGTGATGGGCTAGAATAGGACTGGAAATGGGCTGATGTGGTGGCATGGGAGAATGGGACTAGAAGGGAGTAGATACTGGGTGGGTCTAGAACTATAAGGGAGCTGATTTGGGGGGAGGACTAGAAGGGGATGGCAATGGGGAATGAGAATAGAGAGGGGAAAAGATATTTTGTGTGGAAGAAAAGTCTACGATGGGCCGGGTATTGGGAGAGTAAGAGGGGATTGAGAATGGAAGGGTGAAATTTCAGTGGATGATAAAGGAATAAGGAAAGAAATGGGGGAAAGAGCAAAAGGGAAACGATCAGTATGTTAAAGAAGATATAGAAAGAGAATGGAAAACATCTAAAAGAGAAGAAAGACACGAAGAAACCAGAAGAAAGTGACTGGAGCAATTGCAACTGAAAAATAAAATTCCGAAACAGAAGGTAGAAAAATAATTTTTATTTTGAATTTATTAACTGGAATATGTCTGGTCTGGGAAGTGTGTATTGCTAACATCTTTGCGTTTTTGTTTAGTGCAAGAGGAAATTACTTTAGTTTTATTTCTCCACAGTGTTGTACATTTCATGTTTGGCTTTTAGGGTTCCCAGTTTAATTATTATCTGACCAAGGGAGTTAGCCTACACTTATCCTCGGTAATTTTTGTGGGTGGGGCTGGGGTGCTGCATGGGTGGGACTGGGGGTGGGGCAGGGGCGGGACTGGGGGCGGAGAATGGGTGGGGCATGGCGAGCCACAAGTGTCGGGTTTTTCTCGGTGAAAAAGTTGGCAACCCTATTGCAAAACCAAGCAGCCAGCAGGGGACAGGCAGAAGATCCTCTGAGAGCTGCATCAGCAGGTGCTATCTCTGCACTTTTGCAAAACTGCATCCAAATGGCCTGTCCTGAAGCCCCTGCCAGCACAGTGCACTGTGTTCCCTAATGGTTGCTGTGATGCTGCTGCTAAGTTCTAGCAAGTTACCATCTCACCTCCAGTTTCCCAATCCACTGGCCACATGTTGAAAAGTTAAGTGCCAGCGGGGCTGTGACTTCCCCCCACTGTACACTATGAGCTACAAAATCCCCACCGCCATACCATAGACCTTCACAGTGCTGCCTGCGTGGCCTGCCTCTACCAGTGTGTCCTGTAGCTGTCGCTAAACAGCCTCAGCTCAGCCTGTTCTGGACACAACCAGTCACCTGACACCCTGAAACAACTTGACCTACCCAATCATGCTTGCTCGCTCTCAACTAACTGCTGCTGGCATCCCAACCACAATGCTTAGAGAGTTCATGTGCCCACTTTGATTGTACTTGCTCTCCTTGCAGCTGACTGCTGCTGCTGCCCCAACCTGCCTAAGGAAAGCTGAGAGACTGAGGGAGGGGCTCCTCCGTGCTGCAGTGCTGTACAGCAGTGATTAACTGAGGGAGGAGTAGCCTAGTGGTTGGGGCACGGTACTTCAGGCCGGAAGGTCGGGGGTTCAAATCCCACTAGAGGACAGCAACCTTGGGCCGGAAGGACTGGGGTTTCTAGTCCCACAGATGCTCCTTGTGGTCTTGGGCAAGCCACTTAACCCTCCATTGCCCATGTTCCCTGTAAGTATTAGTGTATGGGTCTCATATCCCCGCGTGTTAAATGTATCCCCCAATTGTGTTGTGACCGCTTTGATTGAAGGATAAGGCGGTATACAAAACTGTCTAAATAAATAAATAAATAACTGGATCAGCCAGCCAGAGATTCAAAGGGATGTGGGATGAAAAGCTAGAGCTTGGAGCACTGCAAAAGAGGTACAGAGAAAGCAGGGGGTGGAAGGATGGAGGCCAAGGCAGGAGAAGAGCATGAGAAAAGGGCTTGGAACAGCAATAGACAGCCTCGAGGAAGGACTTGGTGCATGAAAAGACAGAGAGCATGGAAGAAGAACTGGGTGCAGGAGGATTGTGCGGGAGGAGAGAGTGTGAGAGAAAGGTTGGGGCAGCAGGAGAGACATTAAGGAAACAGTATTTTATTTAAACAGTTTTGTATACCACCTTATCCTTCAATCAAAGTGGTCACAACACAATTGGGGGATACGAGACACATACATTAATACTTACAGGGAACATGGGCAATGGAGGGTTAAGTGTCTTGCCCAAGACCACAAGGAGCACCTGTGGGTCTAGAAACCCCAGTCCTTTCGGCCCAAGGTTGCTGTCCTCTAGTGGGATTTGAACCCCTGACTTTCCGGCCTGAGGTAACTTGCCCCAAGCACTAGGCCACTCCTAGAGGCAGAAGATGGGAACATGGGGGAAGGGTAGTGACAGGAGGAGAGAGCATGTAGGAAGTGTCAGAGGCAGAAGACAGTGTGAAGGAATAGTAGGGGCAGGAACAGAGAACATGGAGATGGGGCAGGGGGAAGACAGGAGAAGAGAGAATGGAGGAAGAGTTGAGGCAGATGGGTCATGCTGGAGAAGAGACCATGAGGGAAAAGTTGAGGATGGCAGGAGAAAGTTTGAGGGAAATGTTGGGGGTGGGAGAAGAGAGCATGAGGAAAGGGCTGTGACAGGAGAAAGGGCTAGGGGTAGGAGAAGACAGGAGAAGTGAGGGAATGACAATGGCAGATGGACAGAACATAGAGAAAGGGTTGGGGAAGATGGGAGGAGACAGTATACCCCTATGAGAAGAGGCTTAAAAGTTTGGGGCTCTTCAACTCTGAAAAGAGACAGCTGAGGGAGGATATGATAGAGGTCTATAAATTAATGAATGGAGTGGAATGGGTAAACATAGATTGGTTGTTTATGCCATCAAAAGATAAAAAGACTAGGGGACACACAATGAAGTTACAATGCAGCCCATTTAATACTAATAAGAGAAAATAGTATTTTACTCAACGCATAATCAAATTCTGAAATTCGCTATCGGAGGATGTAGTAAAAGCTGTTAGAGTAGCTGGGTTTAAAAAAGGTTTGTACAAGTTTCTGGAGGAAAGGTCCATAAATCATTATTAAAGAGAACCCGAGAAATACACTGCTTGCCCCGAGATAAGTATTGTGGAACCTGTGTGCCTCTTTGGCCACTGTGACCTGGATTGGCCACTGTTGTAAACAGGATACTGGGCTTGATGGACCTTGGTCTGACCCAGTATGGCATTTCTTATGCTCTTATCTTCATGGAGGAAGGACTGGGAGCGGGAGGAGAGTGTGAGGGAAGGGCTGGGGAGAGAGGAACTGAGGATGACAAAACTAATGCTGAGTGATGAGATGGAGGTTAGCTGGAGGTGCAATTGCATTTGGGCAGATGGTGATGGGCTGAGGCAGAGGTGAGCAAATCAGTTGTAGCTAGAAAGGAGGGTAACCTGAGGGAGAGCAAGGCTGGATTTAAGATTTTACAGCCTGATATTAAGCGCTAGCTACTAGTGCTGCTAAAGCGACTAACCGCTGGCACTGAATTTAACCTCTGATATTCAATGCTGAGGCCATATCCAGCCACTGGCACTGAATATCCAGTTTGGCTGCTGAACCCTGAAGCTAAGCGGACAGCAACAATATTCAGCTACTGAACGGTTAGCTTCTGCAGGCCATTATTTGCTGTGATTTACTTTAGCCAAGTATCATTAACTGGGCAGTGGCTCAATATCACTGCTGCCTGGTTAGCGATGAGTGCCACCCTGGAATGCCTCCAACATCCTATGCTAGTGTCGCTGAATATCCAGCTCAGCAAGAAGGCCATAGTGCCATGGTGGCACCCCTTTGAAGTAGCACATGGCCCTAAAGTAAATGGGAGCAGGCTGCGATAGCGATAATAATTTAAAATAAAAACAAAACTGGTATGGAGCCTTCCAGCCTCTGCTATGGAAACCCTGCTGCTGTGTCCTGCCCCCAAAAGGAAGTTACACTAGAGGGAGTGGAACGCACCAGTAGGGTACCATAGCAGAGAGGAGACTGTCGCTACTGCGGAATGCCTGGGCACTGGGCAGCACAATGTCCGGAAAGACATGAAGACCGGGATGCATTTCCGGCCCTTGTTCCACCGGATACAGGGCTGCCCCGGCATGCCCAGCAAATCCTGCGGCACAGTACCATGTGGACTGCGATGAGGATGTACAATGACTATCTTTGGACCACAACCGCCCTGCACCCGAAGTCTGGATGCCTGCTTCCCCTTATCCCTCTCCCCAAAGATGTGAAGTGATCATTTCGGTGGCTGGGAAGAAATTACTCTTTATCGTTGACAGTAGGGCCATTCATTCCGAGGTCCAACAGGCGGCCGCCGGAAGTTAGCCGAAGGAGACCTGGGTCATACAAGCTGAAGGCCTGGAAGGGAGACCGATCCCAAAAGCCTTATCAAGCCCCTTCCAGTCATGCTCGGCTGCGGCGGCCTTGTCTACTTCCCCTTCATGGTTAGTTCTACGTTAACTGTGAACCTGTTGGGTCGGGATTTCCCCACCAGTCTCAGTGATATTCTTTTCAGATGGCGAGATAGGCCTTTATATGCCCAATATTAACCCCACAAACCCTCCACCGGAAACCACATTAGCTTTGCTGACCTCCAAGTCTTTGACCTAAGTGACCAATGCAACTAAAGAGACTGAGCCACCCTTGTCAGTGGAACTCCAACAAGATCTGGGAAGTCTCCCTGATCTTCTGTGGGCACATGACTCATCAAAGGTTGGTCGACTGTGTGTCCCACCCGTCCAAATCACCCTTGTAGCATAATGAAGGCACTTATTAGTCAGCAGGGGAAGTTTGAACTGGATACAGAAACGGATAGGGAGCCAATGAAGCGACTTAAGAAGAGGGGCTATATGAATATAGCAAGATTGGCAGAAGATTAGCCATGCAGTCTCCGACACCACCTGAGGTCCAGTCACTTCTGCTCCCTTGAGTTCAGTAACTTTCTTTAATCACTGTTTTTAGCAGTTTCAAAATATCATTATGTAAAATGAATCACATGCAGTAGTAACACAGATTAATGTCAAACTTGTCATAATATTTTGACAAACTGTAACACAACTAAAGATAATAGAAAAAAAGTTGAGGATTCGTATGAGAACAAGGATCTGTCATAGAACACTGTAATAAATATTGTGCTTAGATGTGAACCCAGATAACTACTCTTTATTAAATGTCAAACATAGTACACTCTTAATTCATGCTATCATAGCCTCAGCTGCAGTCCTCAAGGCTGTAAACATTTAATGTTCTAAAGTAATAAATTAGTTTATAGCAGAACTCTATCAAAGCCATCATGCTACATTTTAAACCATGCATGCATTTTGGAATATACTGAGTACCTGACCAGCCTGTAGCCTTTCTAGACTGGAGACCGATTACTATGATTTCTCTCTACCACCAGTCCCTTTCTGCATGATATATACTTTTTTCAGAGACTCTGATAACTAAGATCATCACTGCAATAAATGGAGAGGGAAGGATAAATGATCCTCCTCCAATATCAGAGCGAGCTGAAGGGAAATGGGGGTCTTCATCCAGTACCACAGCCATAACATATCTGAAGGCCCTACTCTCTCTCTCCCCATCCCCTAATCTCTGTGCTCCTCTCACCTCTGACCATCCTGCTGAAGCCTATGCTGTTCATTGATGAAGCCGACTGAAATGTGTGGTGCACCAGATCTACAAAGGCCTGCATGATTCAAGCAACCAATATATGAACCGCGCAGGTCACAGGTGGGAGAGGAGAGGAGAAATGCTGGCAGCGGAGGGGCACTGCAATGCTTTCTGGACATAGCTCTTCCTTTGCTTGTCTGCCCCTTGATAATGTTGAATTTATGAAGTTAAAAAAAAATGTGTGATTGCCATATTAGCAGAGATGCCAAGGGTGAAAAGGGATGCAAAGAGTGAGATCTACTGCACCAATGAGTGAGGCTGAAGGCCAATGATTGAGGTATTTCAATGGAGTTTCAGAAGTATTAATTTATGCACATAAACCCCTCCTCCCAAGTAATCTTTTCTCTTTGGCCTCAATCAATTACTCTTTGTCCTCCAGCATCCCCCCTTAATCTCAATTTCCCCTTCCCCAGCTGGCCAGCAATCTCTTCTTCCATTCCCAACCTTCCTCAAGGTGGCCAGCATCTCTCCTTTCCCTCCTACCCCTCTCCCTCCACCAAGGTGGCCAGCATATTCACTTATCTTCCCCATCCCCACATGCCCTTTCCCATCACCATATAGGATCCCTTCGCCCATTAGGCACCTTTTTCTCCCCCTCTCACCTTTTCACTAATATATGTTTCCCTAATCAAGTCTCCATTTGCTCTTAAAACCACTCATTCCCATCAGAAGACTCACCCCAATTAGGAATTAGGCTAAGGTTAAGCTTTAGCTGGTCAACCTTGATATCAACATAACGGCACAAGGAAGAGGCAGTCAGGCAGTGTCCTTACTGATCTCACCATGGGGACTGTCAAAATATATGAAGGATGAGATGTGGGGCTCATGGGCTGCTGCTAGATATGGAGGCAGGCTCAGGAAGGGTGAATTTGTGCTGCTCTAGGGATGCATGGAACACTGTCCAGGTTACCAAAATACATAAATATCAGTTGACAAACTTAAAAACAAAAAGCCCCAACGCGCTCACTGTCTGCTGAACATAAAAAATAATACTGTATAATTTAAAAGAACAGGCCTGCTTATTTTTTAAAGTACACTTCTGTTGCTTTTCTGTGCTGATCTAACTGACCTAGTAAGTCCTGTTTCTGTGTGCGTGCAGCATGAATCCTAACAAAGCCATAACATGGAAACATAGAAACATGACAGCAGAAAAAAAACACATGGTCTATCTAGTCTGCCCTTCCATATCAACTACAATAGTCCCCTTGTTATCTTCAGAGATCCTCTGTGTTTGTCCCATGCTTTTTTGAATTCAGATACTGTCCTCGTGTCCACCACCTCCACTGGGACAGTATTCCATGCATCTACCACTCTTTCCATAAAGAAATATTTCCACATATTACTCCTGAGTCTATCACCTTTCACTCTCACCCTATGTACCCTCGTTGCAGAGCTTGCCTTCAGTTGAAGGAGTCCTGCCTGTGCATTTATGCCATGGAGGTTTTTAAGGGTTTCTATCATATCGCCCCCTATCCCCCCTTTCCTCTAAAGTATACATATTAAGATCTTTAAGTCTTTCCTCAAATGCTTCATAATGAAGACCACTAACCATTTTAGTAGATACCCTCTGCACCGACTCCAACCTGCCTATATCCTTCTGAAGGTGCAGTCTCCAGAACTGCACACAATACTCCAAATGAAGTTGCACCAGAGACTTATACAGAGGCATTATAATTTTTCTGCTGGCCATTCCTCTCCCTATACACCCAAACATACTTCTGGCTTTCGCAGTCGCCTTTACTACCTGTTTAGCTACTTTAAGATCATCAGATACAATTACGCCCAGGTCCCGCTCTTCTTTTGTGGACAGAAATTCCTCCCCCCTACACTATACGGTTCCTTGGATTTTTGTAGTCTAAATGCATGACCCTGCATTTTTTAGCATTAAATTTCAGCTACCATATTCTAGACCATTCTTCACGTTTAGCTAGATCCCTCCTCATGTTTTCAACTCCTTCCTGTGTGTCTACTCTTGCAGGTTTTGGTATCATCTGCAAATAAGCAATCCTTACCTGGCAGTCCTTCTGCAATATCACTAACAAAGATGTTAAACAGAATCAGACCAAGGACAGATCCCTGTAGCACAACACTGGTGACCTCCTTCTCCTTAGAGTGAGCTCCATTTACCTGTACCCTTTTGTTGCTTCCCACTCAAACAATTTCTAACCCAATCAGTAACTTTAGGGTCCATCCCTAGGGTGCTCAATTTGTTTATAAGTCGCCTGTGTGGAACGGTGTCAAAGGCTTTCCTGAAATCTAAATACAACACATTTAGGGCTCTCCCTTGGTCCAACTCCCTGGTCACCCAGTCAAAGAAATCTATCAGATTTGTCTGACAAGACCTGCCTCTGGTGAATTCATGCTGCCCTGGATCCTGCAATCTATTGAACGCCAGAAACCTCACTATTTTCTCTTCCAGCAGCATTTCCAATAATTTACTCACCACCAAAGTTAAACTAACTGGCTTGTAGTTCTCAACGTCATCCTTATGTCCACTTTTGTGTAAAAGGACCACATGTGCCTCTTTCCAGTCCTCTGACACCACTCCTGACTCCAAAGTGGCATTAAAAAGGTCAGACAGTGGAGGCACTAGAACGTACCCAGGTTCCCTCAGTATTCTTGGATGTATCCCATCTGGACCCATAGCTGTGTCTACTTTTAGTATAGCTATTTCCTCTCAAACAGAGTCTTCTGAAAATCATTCAAGGTTCCCGTCGCTTCTGTTGCTATATGTGGGTGTTGTCTGAGGTTCTGCTCCAGGTCCTTCATCTGTGAACACAGAACAGAAATATTTGTTAAGCAATTCTATTTTATCCTCATCAGTTTCTGCATATTCCTCCCTTGCACCCTTGAGTTTGGAATATGCAGAAAGTGATGAGGATAAAGCAGAATTGCTTAACAAGTATTTCTGTTCTGTGTTCACAGATGAAGAACCTGGGGCAGGACTGTGCTCTCTCACTACGTCTCTCTGCGTATTCTGTCAACAGGGGAAGCATGCCCCTGAGCCACACATCATCTCTTACTGTCACCGAGCCAACTGTCAAAAGACTTAGTCCCTCGGCAGCAAGAGTTGATGTGTACTTAAGCGTGCCCTTCCCCTGCTAACAGACTGGAGCCACATTTTGAGCGGTGGTGCAAAGTCACAGCTTGTTGATATCTGTGGCACACACACAGCAACAGGATTGCGGAGCCTGCTAGAGAATGTGTGAGAAGAAGAGGTTTGAGTGTGTGAGTAGATTGAATGGGTGTGTCACACGCCAAATGTATGTGGCTCAGTATGTCTATATTAGTCCACTTGAATAAGTGGAAATAAAGATCTAAAATAAGGTGATATTGAGGGTTTGTCCAACAATTAGGCAAACTAGGGTGACAGCTTCTTTGAGAGGGAGCAAAGAGCATAACATCAAAGATAAACAATAGATTCTGACAGCTAGAAGAAATGTAAGGCTTAGTTTGCCTTGAGCGCCAAGACCTTGAACCGAATCTGAGGCTGACCCAAGTGATACCTTTTTTCTTTGGACTAGACTATTTGATTTGCTTTAGGAAAATAACACTCTCCTCCTCACATCAAAAATATAAAAATGGTCTTTTAAAAAAAGGTATAATATTTATTTGCTAATCTTATTTACACACATGACAGTTAAAAAAAAATTCAGATGCACAAATTTACGACAAAAAACAATGGGGGAGATTTTCAGTGGTGGCAGCCAGCACAGTTAAAGTCATCGCCGCCTTTAACTTTGTCCTGGATATTAAATGTCCCGGCATTGAGCATCTGGATTGCGGTGATATTCAGCCACTGGCTGAATTGCAAAACCGGCTAAAGTTAGGATAGCCATTCAGCTGTTCTAACTTTGGCCAGTTAAGGTAACCGGGCAGAGACTGAATATAACCACTGCCCTGTTGACCCACAATGCGACCCTGCTTTGCCCCTGGAATGCACTGATGCTAGCCAACTAGCATCGGGCATGCAGCGGCGGCACTCAGACATCTTCGGCAGTCCTAACTCTGTTAGTGCTGATGAATATCCCAGTGATTGCAATTAAAGTAGTAAGCAGGTCTGCTGACTGTGTTAATCACGTTGAATATTCTCCCAATATCTTTAGAAGTTGAGTTCCATTTTCTCATTTTTGGAGAATTTTGAAAATAAACAGCTACTCCAAATATCATTCTTTTTTCTTGGCTTTCTCTAAATGTTAGTATGCTAAGAATCAGTACAATTACATAAAAAGAGATACAGATTGTAGATAAAGACTACTAGGAATATCTAATCTGCCCATTTTAAACTTTACAAAGGCACTTATCAAAAAGTATTTAGCTGGGTATATTGGTTATTTGAAAATGACCCACTCCTGCATGCACCTGGTTCAAACGATGCCTGTACTTTTACCCACATTCAATGTAGGCAATTTCAAGGATGTGTTTACATCAGCTGAGGGAAATAATGTGGCAGGGTTTAATTTTCAAATCTACATGAATTATTTCCATAGAAAAACATAGCCATGGAGAAAAGCGTAAACTTGAACTTTGCAAGTGACAACTGGTACAAACTCATGGCTAAGAGTATTCACAGATGTCGCACGAAGGCAGACAGATTTGAAAACTGTCCCTTGCATGTGCAAGGGGGCGGCAAACTAGACAGGAACTGGGCTTGCTGTCACTTCTGAAAAAGCAAGTGCTGGACCATAATTTACTCATGAATTATACCAGTCTCTTTGACCAAAATGACTGAATGTATTTTCTACAGTCAGCTGCTTGGTTTTATTAAGTCATACCAAGATTCTCCACTCCAGCCAGTCTGGGTTTCATATAGAAACCTTCCTGTTGGCTTGACTGATGAGATAAGAATGGAGGCAGACAGAGGGAGGGATGCACTGCTGATTCAGCTTGTCAGTAGAATGTGATACCCTTGATCATCAGCTTTTACTGACATGCCTAAGGAGCCATGGATTGGATGGGATGGCTTTGAAATGGTTTTGGTCTTTTCTTTGTGTGTTTATTGGGAGCGAGAGGGGGAAAGATCATTCAAAGCCCTATTTGCTGTTTTGTAGGATCCACAGTATTCTATTTCCTGTGCTTTTTAATATCTATTTGGCTTCCTTGGCAAGGATTATACAGAGTCAAGGGTTTGCATGTAATATCTTCGAGAATGACATTCAGATGCTGGGATTCTGAACAGAGGGAACAAATTGGCAAGTTAAATAAGGTGAAATTAGTCTTACCTGCTAATTGTAGTTCCTGGAGTGGACACAGTCTAGTCCCGGAACCTCTGGGTTCCCTATCTCATCCAGCAGCTTGGAGACTGAGAAACTCCCACTTTTGTGACATCACCAGTATAACTCTCCAGTGTCCGCCTCCTGCCATCAGTTACCTATTGACAAAGCAGACTCACCAGAGAAACAAGTAAGCATACAACTGAACATCGTTAAAATTACGGAGAGGAGAACAAGAAACAGCCCCTCAACACCGTGACTTAAAACCTTGAATAGGTCAAGCCCACTGCAGAAAGAAAGGGAGAGGGAAAGCCCCAACCGAAGAAAAAATGGTGGAACCCACCTCTGCTCATAAGCGTATGATCATCAAGAGATATTGCTGCATTCTGACAGCCCTTAGCGCAAAGAACACAAAAAATAAATATGTCCTACCTGTAATCCACAGAGATACTTCAGGCGTCTGTTTGCTTGTGCACGCCAGGAGGGATACGGGACTAGACTGTGTCCACTCCAGGAAATACAATTAGCAGGTAAGACTAATTTCACCTTCCTGATCGTGTCCCCAGTCTAGTCCCGGAACCTCTGGGTCAGTACCAGAGCAGTAAGAAAAGTCAAGTACGGGAGGATCCAGGCAAACTCGCCTGAAGGACCGCTCTACCAAAAGAGGCTTCTTCTTCCATCCGAACATCGAGGCGATAATGCCGAACAAAGGAGTTCAAGGAGGACCATGTCGCCGCCTTACAAATCTCAACCGGCGGCACCAAGCGGAGCTCTGCCCAGGACGCAGCCTGAGCTCTAGTGGAATGAGCCCGCAACCCCTCCGGCACTACCTGTCCTTTCAGCACATAAGCCGACACAATGGCTTCTCTGATCCACTGAGCAATGGAAGCCTTAGATGCAGCGTCCCCCTTTCGCGGCCCTCCGAACAGCACAAACAGCCGGTCGGATTTCCGAAAAGACTCCGTGCCCCGGAGATACTTCTTTAACGCTCTCCGCACATCCAGCCGATGCAGCCTTCCAGAGGAAGAACCGGGAACGTCCCTCGAAAAAACCGGTAACACAATCTCCTGGTTCAGGTGGAAGGAGGAGACCACATTTAGCAAAAAGGCCGGCACCGGCCGGAGAACGACTTTGGCTGCAAAAAAGGAGAGATACGGTTCCCTACAGGACAGCGCCTGAAGCTCGGACACCCGACGCGCTGAGCAGACCGCCACCAAAAATACTGTCTTCAGGGTAAGTCCTTGAGAGAAGCCCGCGCTAGCGGCTCGAACGGCTCCCGTTCCAAAGCGTCTAGCACGAAGGGAAGGTGCCATGTGGGAAAAATACGCCGAGAAGGAGGACGAACAAGGGCTACCGCTCGCAAAAAACGTTTAATATCCCGCTGGACCGCGAGCGACTTCCCCGCTATACTGCCCCTATAACAGGACAAGGCTGCCACCTGAACTCGCAACGAGGCCGCCGCTAGACCCTTGTCAAAACCATCCTGCAAAAAATCCAAGATCTGAGAGACAGAGGCTTTCAGGGCTTCACACCCCTTGACCCCGCACCACGCTTCAAAGATCCTCCAAACGCGCACATACGCTAGAGACGTGGAACGTTTCCGTGACCGTAATAAGGTAGCAATGACTGCCGGCGAGTACCCTTGGGATCTCAACCGAGCCCTTTCAAGAGCCAAGCCGTAAGCGAGAATCGAGCCACGTGCGGCATAAGGAGGGGACCCTGGGAGAGAAGATCCACTCGGCAAGGGAGCCTCCAGGGTGGAGCCACCAGAAGCCGCACCAGATCCCCGTACCAGGGACGACGTGGCCAATCGGGCGCCACCAGAATGACGCGCCCCCGGTACCTCTCTATCCGTTGCAGGACTCTTCCTATCAGGACCCACGGGGGAAAAACGTACAGCAGCTGACCGGCCGGCCAAGCCTGTAGGAGGGCATCCAGTCCTTCTGACATCCACTCTCGAAGCCTGCTGAAGAACCGACTGGTCTTTGCGGACTCGAAGGTTGCCATCAGATCCATGACCGGGAGCCCCCATCTGCGAACGATCATGTCGTAGACTTCGGGATGCAGGACCCATTCCCCCAGGTCTACCCTCACTTTGCTGAGATAATCGGCTTCCACATTGTCCACCCCCGCTACATGGGCCGCCGACAAGTCTGAGAGATTTGCTTCTGCCCAGGCAAACAGGACTGCGGCTTCGGCCTCCAGAGACGCGCTGCTGGTGCCCCCCTGCCGGTTGACATAGGCCACCGCCGTCGCACTGTCTGACAACACGCGGACCGCCCGACCTACGAGAGTGGATTGGAACCCTTGCAGAGCCAGGAATAACGCTTTCAACTCCAACCGGTTGATCGGCCACTCTCTTTCTGGTGCAGTCCAGCACCCCTGAACAAAGCAGCCCTGGCAATGGGCCCCCCAACCCGACAGACTGTCATCCGTCATAACTGCCACCCAGTCCGGAGTCTCCAAGGATCTCCCCCGCTCCAAGGACTCGGGAAGCAACCACCAGAGTAGAGCCTGCCGTGTCTCCTCCGGGCAGACCAGTTTGCGGGATAGGGAGTCCAACTGATGCGACCAGCGGCGCAGCAATGCCCTTTGTAACGGTCTCATATGCGCTCGTGCCCACGGGACCGTCTCGATCGATGCCGCCATGGTCCCCAACAACTGCAGGTAATGCCATGCCGAGGGAGCCCTGAACTGTAGGAACCGGCCCACTAGCCGGCACAGGGCCTGAGCCCGCTGAGCTGTGAGAAACACTTTGCAACCCTGGGTGTCGAAGAGAGCCCCCAGATACTCCAAGTTCTGGGACGGGTGCAGGTGACTCTTCGCCACATTGACTATCCACCCCAGGCTTTCCAAAAATGTCACCACTCTGGCCGTTACCCTTTCACTCTCTGCACGAGACTTCGTCCGGATGAGCCAATCGTCCAGATAAGGGTGCATGAGGATACCCTCCTTGCGAAGCGCCGCCGCTACCACCACCATAACCTTGGTGAAGACCCTTGGAGCTGTGGCGAGACCGAAGGGCAACGCCTGGAACTGATAATGACCGAAAGGTATTACGAATCTGAGAAACTAGTAATGATCTGGCCTTATAGGAATATGGAGGTATGCCTCCGAGAGGTCTAGAGACGTAAGAAATTCTCCGCACTGCACGGCCACTATAAAGCACAGTTACTTACCTGTAACAGGTGATCTGTGGGAACAGCAGGAATTAGTCCTCACATATGGGTACGTCGGTACCGACGGAGCCTGCGTGGGAAAGCTCCCCAGCTTCACAGAAGGAAAGCCTTTGCGGCCTCCCACAGCGCATGCGCGCTGCCTTCCCGCCTTCCTGACCAACTCTCCTCAGTTCGAGTTTAAAGCTGAGACAATAGAGAGAGGAAAGGAAAGAGAGAGAGAGATACAACTCCTAGGGGAGGTGGGTGGGTTGTGAGGACTAATTCCTGCTGTTCCCAGAGATCACCTGTTACAGGTAAGTAACTGTGCTATCTACAGGAACAGCAGGAATGAGTCCTCACATATGGGGACTCCCTAGCTAAGATGCCCGGGAGATCCCCTCAAGGGTATGAGACCCTGAAGGGTTCCTCATCTTCCTATGGATCTCAGGCATCCATTAAGGGAAGGTGGGCTGGAGTTGTTCAAGAGTGGAACAGGAGTCTGAGGACAGCCTGACCAAACAAGGCATCCCGGCGGGAGTCCTTGTCCAAACAGTAATGGGCTGTAAAGGTATGAACCGAGGCCCAGGTGGCTGCTCGACAGATCTGGTCGATGGACACAGAATTTAGATGAGCCATAGAGGTGGCTATGGCCCTCACATTGTGAGCGGTGACATGGCCCTCCAGAGAAAGGTTCTTACTCTGGTAAGCAAAAGAGATACACTGAGCAATCCAATTGGACAGTGTTCTTTTAGAGACTGGAAGTCCTATATGAGAAGGATCAAAAGCAACAAAAAGCTGAGAAGACTTTCGATGTTGCTGAGTCCTGTGGAGGTAAAAGGCAAGAGCTCTTTTACAATCTAGAGTATGAAGGTTCCTCTCTGCACTGGATGCATGAGGAGCTGGAAAAAGACAGGTAAATATACCTCTTGATTAAGATGAAAAGGGGAGACCACTTTAGGCATAAAGTGGGGATTGGTCCTAAGGACCACCTTATCATGATGGAACCTTGTATAAGGTGGATTAGCCACTAGAGCTTGCAGTTCACTGATACGGCAAGCTGAGGTGACTGCAATAAGGAAAATAACCTTCCAGGAAAGAAATTTCAAGGAGGTAGAGGCTAAGGGTTCAAAAGGTGGCTTCATAAGCTGACCAAGATCCAAATTTAAGTCCCATGCCACCGGAGGAGGCCTAATGGGAGGTTTAGTTAAAGCTAGGCCTCTCATGAATCTTGCGATAAGAGGATGAGAGGAGATAGGTTGTCCATTGAGAGGTTTAAGAGATGCTGAGATAACACTCAAATGGACCCGTACTGAATTTGTTTTGAGTCCTGCATTGGAGAGATGCAGGAGATATTCCAATAGAGAATTCAAGGGGAGTGCTAGAGGGTCAAGACCCTTTTGAGCACACCAAATGGAAAATCTTTTCCATTTAAAAGCGTAAGAACGCCTAGTGGAAGGTTTCCTAGAGGCATGGAGGATATCCTTCACTTGCTGCGAAAGACTGAAGTCTTGAAGGTCTAGGCCTTCAGTAACCAAGCTCTGAGGTGAAGGGACTTGGGGTTTGGGTGCCACAGAGTCCCCTCCTCCTGAGACAGAAGGTCTGGAGCCGCTCCCAAGTCCAGGGAGGGGGCCTGGGAGAGATGCAGAAGTAGAGGGTACCACACTTGGCGTGGCCAGCGTGGAGCTATGAGGATCATGGACCCTTGATCCCTTTGAAGTTTGAACAGAGTCTTGGGAATCAAAGGAATGGGTGGGAAGGCATACAGGAAGCCCTGACCCCAATGTAGGAGGAAGGCATCCTTGGCCTGAACTCCCTGACACGGAATTCTGGAACAGAACCGGGGAAGTTTGGCATTCCACGGACTTGCAAAGAGGTCTATGTCCGGGGTTCCCCATTTCTGAAAGATTCTGAGTACCTGATCCATGTGCAGGGACCATTTGTGTGGAAGCAGAACTCGACTGAGTCTGTCTGCCCAAGAGTTTTGGATTCCTGGAAGATATACTGCCAGGAGATGGATTTGATGCTCTCTGGCGAAGGCCCATAATCTTAGAGCTTCGTTGCAAAGCGACAGAGAGCCAGTCCCTCCTTGTTTGTTTATGTAAATCATGGCTACTTGATTGTCCGTATGAATAAGGACTGTCATGTTGCTGAGGAGGGTATGAAAAACTCTGAGAGCTAGAAAGATTGCTCGAAGTTCCAAGTGGTTGATATGAAGGGAGGTCTCCTGTGGGGACCAAGTGCCTTGGGTGGATAGGTCCTGTAGATGAGCTCCCCAACCTGTTTGGGAGGCATTTGTTGTGAGGGTTGCTTGGGGCAACAATGGTTGGAAGGGGGCCCCCAACAACAGATTTTGAGTGGACATCCACCATTGGAGAGATCAAAAGAGACGCTTGGAGGTTGCTATTTGGTCTGAGAGAGCTCCTGATGCTTGAGTCCACTGGTTGGACAAAGTCCATTGAGCTGCTCTCATATGTAGGCGAGCATAGGGCACCACATGTACTGTGGAGGCCATGTGGCCTAATAGTTGTAGCATCTCCCTGGCAGTCAAGTGGCTTCTGGACTGAGTCTGGGAGGCCAGTTGCACTAGACGTTGGCAACGGGCCTGAGGAAGGTAGGCCCTTGCAGTGGTGGTATCTAACCAGGCCCCTATGAATTCCAGGGACTGAGTAGGGGTGAGTTGAGACTTTGGCAGATTGATCACAAGTCCCAGATACTGCAGAATGCATCTGGTGCGGTCCAGGGAAGTCTGAGCTTCGGACTGAGATGGAGCTCGGATGAGCCAGTCGTCCAGGTATGGGAAGACAAAAATTCCCAGGGCGCGTAGAAATGCAGCCACTATTGCCATGCATTTGGTAAACACTCTTGGAGCAGAGGCTAGACCGAAGGGAAGCACTCTGTATTGGAAATGTTTTCCCTGGAACAGAAACCGTAGGAATTTTCTGTGGGATGGATGGATGAGTATATGTGTGTACGCATCCTTGAGATCTAGAGAACAAAGCCAATCCTGACTCTGCAGGTATGGAAGGAGAGTACCTAGAGAAAGCATCTTGAATTTCTCCTTGCATAGGAATTTGTTCAATTCTCTCAGATCTAGAATGGGTCTGTACCCCCCTGTTTTCTTGGGAATGAGAAAATAAGGGGAGTAAAACCCTGACCCCTGTTGAAGAAGAGGAACCTCTTCTATTGCCCTTTGGGCGAGAAGGGTGGTCACCTCCTGACCCAACAGGTCTAGGAGAGATGGGGGAGAATTGAAACGTCTCACCATGGTATGGGGAGGGAGGCTGGAGAAATGCAGTTTGTAGCCCTCTCTGATGATAGAGAGGGTCCACTGTTCTGATGTGATTTGCTCCCATCTGGGAGCAAAATGAGTTAACCTTCCTGGAATGGTGAGAGGCTCTGGTTGTTGTAGAGCCAGAAAGGTTAAGTTCTCTAGTATTAAGTCAAAAACCCTGAGGGGGTTGGGACTGCTGGGCTGGAGCAGTCCCTGCAGGTTTTGCCCTGGCCTGTTTAGGTTGCTGACGCTTAGGAGCAAAGCGAACTGCAGAAGATTGTTGGCCAGTATTTGTAGAAAATCTGGCCTTCTTGTAGAAAGGCTTCTTAAAAGACTTTTTCTTGACAGGGGTAGAGGTAGACTTAGAAAGTCTATCTAAAGCAGCATTTTCTGCGTCCATTTGAGTGGCTTTGATTTGCCACTCCTTACCAAACAGATTTTCACCTGTACAGGGCAGATTTCCCAACCCATCCTGGACCCAGGGTTCTAAGTCAGAGGCCTGGAGCCAAGCAATTCTGCGAGCTGCTATGGCAATACCTGAGGCTCTGCTAGCACCCTCAAAGGAGTCAAAGGCTGCTCTGTTGGAGAACTTTGAAATATCTTGGGTATGCTTTAGCAAGAGAAGGAACTCCTCCTTTCTATCCTCTGGGATAAAGGGGAGAAAATGGCGCATCTTTAATGCAATCTCCTTCAGAAACATGCCCATATAGAGGCTGTATGAATTAATTCTGGCAATAAGCATACTGGCTTGGAAGATTTTTCTACCAAAAGCATCCAAAGTCCTACATTCTCTTCCTGGAGGAGTAGAAGAGTGTCTTTTGGTACTCTTTATCCTTTTCATAGCTGACTGCACCACAATAGAGTGGTGAGGGAGCTGAGTTTTTTGAAACCCAGGAGAAGGAGGGACACGATACATGGTATCCAAACAACGAGAATGTGGAGATAGGGTGAGAGGAGTCTCCCATAAGTCCATCATGTGTTCTTGAAGAATTTCATGAATGGGCAAGGTGACTGCCTCTTTGGGAACCTTAGAGTATCCCAAAATATCTAATTTTTTTGCTCTAGGTTCTTTTTCAGAGGTTACTGAAATAGAGAGACCTTTAGCTACTTCAATGATGAAGTCTTGAAAGGACAAATCCTCTGGAGGAGACATTCTCCTCTTTGGAGAAGAGGGCTCTTCAGGAAGAGTAAGAGATACTTCAGCAGAGTCATCTGATGAATCAGAATCATCAGAAGACTCGAAGTATTGTCTGTTGGCTTCGAGGGATCGATAAGCGTATCGACCGGTATCCACATCGGGAGTACCCGGAACCGGATCGGTATCGGGAAAAACCCCGGAACCGGAACCGGTATCCTGGTTGATGTGGATGCCCTGGGTACCGGTACCGGTTGTGGTACCGGAACCGGAGTCGGTACCGCTGGCTGCGGTACCGAGGGCGTCGCAGCTCTAATGAAAGCCATTATGGCCTGCTGCATGGATTGAACTGTATGATCCATAGACGCCACGACCGTCTGGATGTCGGTACCGGAAGATTGAGCCGGTACCCCAGAGCAGTCTAACAGGTGATCGGTCGAGGCCGTGCCATCGATGTCAACCTGTAACCCCATAGGAGGAGCTTTGGAAGCCGGAGCTTCCCGCCGGGGTTGTTTGGCTGGGGCAGGGTCCTCAGGGTCAAGCCCAGGGGCATCTCGATACTTAGAGGGAGATTTGCCCTTTGAGGACCTGCCGGAAGAATGTTTGGTTACCTGAGATCCATCAGGAGAGGAAGACCTGGATGATGTCGATGCTGGAGTATCAGAAAACAGCATATGAAACTTGGCTGCTCGGTTTTGTAAGCCACGTTTAGACATCAAAGAACAGGACGGGCAATCCGGAATGGAGTGGTCAGGCCCCAAACATTTAAGACACCATTCATGGGTGTGTGTAACCGATATAGTACCGCTACACTTGGTGCATTTTTTAAAACCAGAAACTGGTTTCTCCATGAGGGAGAATTTAGTGAAGGCCTAGAGGCCTAACAGAAAAACACACCAAGTGGGGAAAAATAAGATTTTTTTTTTTTTTTAAAGAAATAAAGAAAAAAGACCGGCGGTACCGGTCTGGAATCGGGGAAGGCAGACACGCGGCCAAAGAAACAAATTAAAATAACAACTTCTTCAGCGGTGACAGGAACACGACCTGCTGGCTCCGCGGAAAAAGAAGAACTGAGGAGAGTTGGTCAGGAAGGCGGGAAGGCAGCGCGCATGCGCTGTGGGAGGCCCCAAAAGCTTTCCTTCTGGGAAGCTGGGGAGCTTTCCCGCGCAGGCTCCGTCGGTACCGACGTACCCATATGTGAGGACTCATTCCTGCTTGTTCCTGGAGATCTGAGCGCAGAGTCTCCATGTGAAAATGTGACACCCGCAGACAACGGTTGACCCCCTTGAGATCTAGAATCGGATGAGTTCCCCCATCCTTTTTCGGGACAACGAAATAGAGTAACGACCGCAGCCGCGTTGGTCGGACGGCACAGGGGCAATGGCCTTGAGGGCCAGCAACCTTTGCACGGTCTCCCGCAGCGCTCTGCGTTTTGCAACCGACCTGCCGAGAGACCGGACAAAGGAGTCTCTTACGGGGCGCAAGAACTCCAGCGCACAGCCTTCCCGGATCACCTCCAGCACCCACTGATCTGACATGATTTGGACCCAGGCAGGATAAAACTCCTGCAGACGCCCCCCCACGGAGGGTAGAGGAGACTGGGTCCCCCTCATCTCATTGCGGCTTCTTGAAGCTATTCGAGGAAGAGGGACCGAAACCCCGACCGGCTCCTCGAAACCCCCGAAACCCCTGTCCTTTACCGGGAAAACGACCCCGCTGAGACTGAGGGAACCTTGGGTAACGAAAACGTCGAAACTCCCGCGGCTGCCCCTTACCACCCGGAGCACCGCGGGATCCTTTAGGTTTATCCTCAGGCAAGCGGCCCCCTTTAGATTCGCCGAGCTCCTTAACCAATTTCTCCAAGTCCTCTCCGAAAAGTAGGCGCCCCTTAAAAGGCAGCTTACTTAATCTAGATTTCGAAGAACTGTCAGCCGCCCAATTGCGAAGCCACAAATATCGACGTGCAGCTACAGCCGAAGCCATACTCTTAGACAGACCTCTCATCAGATCATAATGTATGTCCGCTAGATAGGCCGCCCCTGACTCCAAGCGGGCAGCCTCTCCCGCCAGTGGACCCAGCTGACCCTCCTGTACCTGCTGCGCCCAGCGAAGACAGGCTCGGGCCACCCAGGCGCCGCAAATAGCCGCCTGCAGCGACAGGGCATTGACATCGAACACCTGTCGCAACAAGACATCCAGCTTCCTATCCTGACCATCCTTGAGGGCCGCACTGCCCTCCACTGGGATAGTCGTCTTCTTAGTCACCGCCGAGAACGCCGCGTCCACTTTAGATGATTTGAAGACCTCTTTATCTTGCTCCACGAGCGGATATAACCGTCCCAGAACTCTAGCGCCCTTCAGCGGCGCCTCCGGGACATTCCACTCTTCCTGAATCATCTCCTGGAAAATGCGGTGAACTGGGAAGGCCCTTTGAGTCTTTCGGAACACCTGCAACAAAGGGTCTTTGAGGGAGTCATCCTCAGCAGATCCCGGGACCGGCATATTCAGTGCCTTCAGCGTCTCGACAATAAGCGCTGGAAGCTCATCTCGCCTGAAGACTCGCACTACTCGGGATTGATCCTCCCGCTCAGAAATCTCCCCTTCTTCCAGCTCTTCATCAAACGCCATACTGTGGCCCTCCTCATCCGACAGAGGGTCCACAGAGGCTCCAGACTGCTCCCAGGTTTCGCCTTCCGTGCGGGCCTTCTTACCACCGCCTGGAGAGGATTCCCCTCGAGGGGACGCAGAGCGCTTTCGCGCTCCCCCAACATCTTTTGCCCCCTGCTGCTGCAAAGCGTTCGCAAGAACAGTTTGCTGAAGTAAAGCCATAAACTGTTGTGAAAAAATGGACGACAGTTCTGAAGGCAGAGGTGGCTGGGAGAGGGAAGGACCTGCACTCGAAGACGGACCGCCACCGGCTCTGGCAGAGCCCCTGCAGCCCCCAAGGAGGTCAGGGTAATCTCTATTGGTTCCTGGACCTCCTCGGTCAGCTCCTGAGACTGGCCCAGCTCAGTAAAGCCGGCAGTACAGGCCTGACATACCCCGGTGCTGGCACTCCTACGAGAGCCGCAAACCAAGCACACAGATTTGGAGGGCATAGCGAGAAGCACACACTCCCGCTGCCCCGGAGGTATGCCGAAGACGAGAGCCGCTGAAAGGAAGCCTCACCGGGCCGGAAAAACAGACTTGCTCTACTCCTTCTGCGGAAAAGAAAAAGAAAAATCAAAGCAAGCCGCGAAAACGCTCAGTAGCGGCTGCTTTTTATCTAGCCCACAAACGCTGAGAAAGGACTGAAAAAATTACTGAAAGGGGCCCCCAAAATAATAAAAAATGTCTTTCCCCCTGTGCCAGAGAACCTGGCACGCCGACACCACGCGGCAGGGCCTACCTCCTGAAAAGCGCGCCAAAACCGCGCTGAGGGAAAAAGACCAGGGAGAGCAGCGCTTACCTTGCACAGCCGCCGAAAGCGCTATGCCGGTCGCTGCGAAGAGTCCGCCGTCAGGCAGATCCGGGAGTCTTCAACGCCCCCGGCCCCGATCCCACACAGCGCTGCCGAATCCGGAGGACAGCCTTGTGCAGAGGGGAGAGCTGTTAGATGCACCGGCAGGCAGGGCTTCTGCGCGGCGTCGGCTGTGCTCGATCTGAGCTTTCTCGCCAGCAAGCTCCTTCACGCTGCTCACAGACACCGCTGAACTCAGGGCAACGGCATTTGGGCAGAGCGGGACCCTCGCTCCTCAAACCCCCAAGGTAACGCTAGGAAATTGAAGAGTAAGAGGGGACGGGAGGAGGAGGGGGAGGGGGGAAAAGGCAGTAGAAGAAAAAACTCAAAGAAAGCTTAAAGAAACAGGGACAGAGAAGGGCTGGACTGAGACAAGAGTTAAAGGCACAGTCCTCCAAACTACCAGCCTCAAAATTTAGCCCCCCCAGTACCAATAGAACTCCAACTAAAATCTCAATTGTTTCTCAGGTGAGCCCGGACCCCCGGGCTCCGATCTATCCAGCTGCTTGGAGACTGAGGTAACTGATGGCAGGAGGCAGACACCGGAGAGTTATACTGGTGATGTCACAAAAGTGGGAGTTTCTCAGTCTCCAAGCTGCTGGATGAGATAGGGAACCCAGAGGTTCCGGGACTAGACTGGGGACACGATCAGGAAATGTCCATAAAGGGTAGCCAATCAGTTGCTGCAACATAATTTGAATCACAGTAAATCTGAAATGCTATGGATGAACAGATCAACAGATGTCATGTCCTTTTAAGGCTGCAGCCTGTTATTTCATGCTGTGGATCATAGGGAGCTTATTTTCAGGGTAATTTTATAACCAGGCACCTAGTTTAAGGTAGCGAAAGCATGCCTATGTTAAGCCTATTTTGTAAAGAAAAGTAGGTGAATACTTGTCTTTATAAAATACTAGCAGAGTAGATGAGAACACGCCTTAATGTAAGGCATGATAATTTATACCAGCCCTAAACTGGTGTAAATGTCCCTCCTACATTTTACAAGCTGTGCTGTGCTGTGCCTATCCTTCACTCTTGGGCACCCCTACAGTGAAAGTGTGTGTTGTGTTATACTCCATGAAATTAATACACATACTATTATGCTGGATGTAATTCTCTAAGAGCCATTTACATGCATAAATGACTAAAGTACGTAAAAGCAGAAGTAGGCACCCCCTTAAAGTCTGGGATTTGTTTTAGACTCTCATTTGTTTGTGTCTAGACAGATGCCTTAGGTAATGGGGAAGGCATTTTTTCACCTCTATCTGGTCTGACAAGAGCTTATTGGGATTAATTTGACTTGACAGTAGTCATAAGTCATCTACTCTTTAATGCATTTTTTACTCTAAGTCCTGCTCCTTGGGCGAGTTTTGGGACATTTTGCAAATCCGTGGTCTACAAGTTGGTCCTTTGTATCCTAGCACTTTGCCTTGCATTATATTCAGCACACACTAACCTAAATGCATAGTCAGACTATGTCGGCTGTAGGGAGGAGTAGCCTAGTGGTTGGGGCAAGGTACTTCAGGCCGGAAGGTCGGGGGTTCAAATCTCACTAGAGGACAGCAACCTTGGGCCGGAAGGACTGGGGTTTCTAGTCCCACAGATGCTCCTTGTGGTCTTGGGCAAGCCACTTAACCCTCCATTGCCCATGTTCCCTGTAAGTATTAGTGTATGTGTCTCATATCCCTGCGTGTTAAATGTATCCCCCAATTGTGTTGTGACCGCTTTGATTGAAGGATAAGGCGGTATACAAAACTGTCTAAATAAATAAATAAATAAAATTCAGCACACACTAACCTAAATGCATAGTCAGACTATGTCGGCCATCCGAATACATTGGGTTCCATGTTTCATTCGGTCTGTTCAATTCCCTGGACCTCGCAACAGAATCATTGTTCTTGGCAGGTACGTAATTAAATTTACTGTTCTCTGCAACCTCGCCAGTCTTATTCTGCAACTGATACGGCCATCCCAATAGACCCACTTCATATGGTGCTAGTTAACTACCGTTCTTTGAAGTCCAAAACTGCATTGATTTTGGACTTGATATCTCTAATGGATCCAAGAAGGGGAGGAACTGCAACTCCTCAGGTGGTTACCCCCAAGATATTAAGCCCCCAGGAGTGTGGCTATAATCTTTAGATCATCTCTTAGTGTAGAACAGTTAGCTATTCCACAGTGTGTACATTTTGAGCCTCTTTTGTGTAAAATACCCCCCCCACCACCACCATGTATACACAAGAGGAAAAGGAAAACTATTTGGTTCTCCAAAGAAGTGGCTGCACAAATAAAGGCAAAAAACACAGCTTTCACAAAATTCAGAAATTCGCAAACAGAGGAACATAGAAAGAAATATAGGATAAAGCTAAAAGAAACAAAAAGAGAAATAAGGACAGAAAAATCTAAGGCAGAAGAAAAGATGGCTAAATATCTAAAGTGTGATGACAAAACTTTTTTCAGGTATATTTGGGAGGAGAAAAAGATGAGAGGTGGAATTGCAAAACTCAAAAGTGTAGAGAACGGATTCGTGGAAAGTGACACTGAAAAAGCAAAAATGCTAAACAAATATTTCTGTTTTACTAAAGAAAATCCTGGTGAACGACCACCTGTGACTGACAAATATACAAATGGAAATGGAGTAGATACCACACCATTCAAAGAAGATGATGTGTTTGAACAGCTTGCAAAACTGAAAGTGAACAAGGCCATGGGACAGGATGGACTACATCCTAGAATACTGAAAGAGCTCAGAGAGGTTCTTGCAGGGCCGTAAAGGATGTTTTTTTTTTAATTTAAATTTTTATTAACATTTATAACCAAACCATATACTCCACAAAAGTTCACCATTATCACAATTGTACAGTGAATCATTCCCCCCCCCCCGCATTTCCTCCATTAATACAGAACTCCAATGCTAACATATCAAGTTCCCTCCCTACAATACCCAGAGGCCTCCCCCCCAAATCATAAATACGCTCCATTCAACCCCCCTTTACATCATTCGCAATAACTACTGTCGTTCTAAAGTGAATGCAGCCCCTGTCCCCTCCCCTCCCCTCATCCCCCCTCCCTCCCCCAGCCCCTTCTACCCCCCCCCCCAGGAGGCATCTCATCCCTTCAAAAACTCCAACAGGGCAGCCCATAGTTCATCAAATCTCTCCTGCTTCTGGCGACGCATTGCCGTTAATTGCTCCATCAGGACAATGCGTCTCAGTCGACTCTTCCACTGCTCCATTCCTGGCATTCTAATCTGTTTCCAGGCCCACGCAATTTCGCTACGGGCAGCCTGTATACATGCCCGTATTGGGTGTTCACTCTTCCTGGGGGCCCCCCTCTGGCCACATACCTAACAAACAGAATCCCATATCCAACCCGAGGACCACCCCAAAGAGCCCACTTATTTGTTTCCCCACTGCCCTCCAATAAGTCTGAACCTGTGGGCACTCTCACCAGATGTGTATAAAAGACCCCCCCCCCACACTGTCTCCAACATCTATCAGAGACACCCGGAAACATCCGGTGCAACCTCACCGGTGTATAGTACCATCGATATAATAGCTTATAGGATGTCTCCCGCACCGCCACAGACAGTGCCTGGCGCCCAATATTCACGGGTACTCTCCGCCATTCCTCCTCATCCAGTTCTCTTCCCAACTCTTTCTCCCACTCTTCTTGATGAGAATATTTCCTTGGAGATCTATCCCCCAACCCCCGATTAATAAGGTGATCAACCCTCTGTTCCCATTCCACCCCACCCACAGCCCGACCCTATCACCTGTGGCCCCTTCCCAGCACTCTCTGACATCTTTTTGCTGTAAGAAGTTTCACACCTGCATATGTGGAAAAAAATCCCCACTCTGCAATCTATATTTCGTCCTTAAATCCGGATATGATATCAACTTCCCCTCCTCTATAAACTTATCAAACGTGCCAAGCCCCACAGCCTCCCACCGCTTAAAGATCCCCTCTCTGCCTGGTGCAAACCCCGGTGTCCCTCTTACCGGAGCCAACACTGAAAGGTCTGACTGCGGGGAAAATTTCCGCCGTGCTTTACGCCACTGCCCCCTCAGATGCCACAGCACCGGGTTCTCCCTCCATCTCCTCCCTGGTGGGGGACCCAGGATCCATGGTAGATATGTCAGTCTAGTCTCCCCAGCCCAGTATTGTTCCACCTCCATAAAACCCTTGGGGGGACCCTCCTTCTCCCTCCACTCAAATACCTGTCTTAACTGTGCCGCCCAGTAATACCTACCCAAATCAGGGACCCCCAATCCCCCCTCCCTATTAGCATACATCACCCGCCTAGGCACCCGAGGCCTACTATTCCCCCAAATAAATGCAAACACTTGACTCTGCAATTTGCGCAATTCTGCCTGGCTCACCCCCACCGGCAAAGATTGAAATAAGTATAGCAAACGTGGTAACAGGTTCATTTTCAGGGCCACTATCCTCCCCAACCACGACAACTCCACCCCCCGCCATCTATCCATATCCCTTTTAAGCTGTTGGAAGAGCGGAGGATAATTTGCCCCATACAGATCCAGATAATTCGCGGTAATTTGCACCCCAAGGTACCTAATCGATCGAGTAGCCCACCGAAACGGAAAGGAGGCCCGTAGGCCCCCAATCACCCGGGGCTCCAATGAAATTGACAAGGCCTCCGTTTTGTCCCAATTAACCTTAAACCCCGATAAACTACCATATTTCCGCAGTTCACGCATTAAGATCGGAAGGGAAGTAACTGGCTGAGTCAAAGTAAACAGCAGGTCATCAGCAAATAAAGCTATCTTATGCTGACATGGCCCCACTACAATTCCCTTGATACCCTGTACCGATCTGATCCTAGCCACTAGCGGCTCCATTACCAGTGCAAAAAGCAGCGGGGACAGCGGGCACCCCTGTCGCGTCCCCCGCCCCAGGGAAACAGCCCCGAGTACCCCCCATTTACCCTTACTGTGGCCTCCAGCGCCGCATACAACGCCTGTATCCAAGAGCAGAACCTAGGGCCTTGTCCAACATGGTCCAAGACTGCCATTAAAAACTCAAAATTCACCCGATTGAAGGCCTTTTCTGCATCAATCAAAAGGAACATAGCCTTCTGTTTCTCCTTACACGCCAACCATCCCAACTGGACCACCCTCCGGATCCCATCTGCCGGCTGCCTACCTTCGATGAACCCAGACTGATCCGGGTGGATCAGCCCTGGCATACATGGCCCCAGCCTCATTGCCAGCACCTTGGCCAAAAGTTTTACATCAATATTCAGAAGACAGATGGGACGGTATGATCCACAGATCGATGGGTCCTTCCCCGGCTTGGGGATCACCACTATGGCAGCTTGGTGCATAGAGGCCAGAAGGGCCTCCCCCTGCAGCACCGCATTAAATACCCTCTGTAGTATAGGCCCCAGCTCCCCAGACATCTTTTTATAAAACACCCCCGAAAACCTATCGAGTCTGGGCACTTTCCCTGGTACCAGCTGCTTAATAACACCCAACACTTCCCCCAGGGCAATTTCCGCTTCCAACCTCTCTCCCATTGACTCCTCTATCCTTGCACTGCCCGCTCCATCGTTTTGCAGATATTTCCTAATATCCTCCTCCGCCCCTGTGGGTTCTGCTGTATAGAGTCCCTTATAATACTCCCGAAACTGTTCCCGGATCTTTATATAACAATTTATCCTGAGGCCCTTTTATTTTAGTAATTGTATGCTTCCTTTGCAGGATCCGTATTTTATTACTCAAAAGCCGACCCGACTTGTCGAATTCATAAAACTTTTGCCTCGTCCTTTCTAACTGAAAGGATATCCTTTCAACTGGAGGGCATTTAACTGCCGCCCAGTTTCCTCTACTTGGCCCCGCAACCCAGTTCCCCCCCTGTTTATGGGCCCTCTCCAGCTGTTCCAAAACCCTCGTGAGTCGCTGTACTTCCTCTTCCCTCTTCTGCTTCCTCTGCGCACCCACCTGAATTAAGTGGCCTCTAACCACAGCCTTTAGGCCATCCCATAAAACTCCCGTTGTGACTTCATCATTATCGTTAAATTCCATGTACTCTTGAATCACAACTCTCAAACGTTGGACCACCTCCTCTCCCTGTAGGAGATAGTCATTCAACCTCCAAAAGGTTCTCTGACCCACCTCCCTTGGTGGTCCAAACCCGCCCTCCACCGTGGCATGGTCCGACCACGTAGCCACCCCTATCTGCATTTTGTCCAATGCCTCCCTCCAATATTTATTCCCAAACAAATAGTCTATCTGACTATATGAAGCGTGCACCGCTGAGTAAAAACTATAATCTCTACCCTGTGGATGAGCCAATTGCCACAAATCTTCCACCTCAAATGTTTGCATCCACCTCCGGAGGGCCCGCACTCCTATATCTCTCCCCTCCCTTCCCTAAACGTCCATCTAACGCTATGTTACAATCTCCCCCTACTAATAATTGCCCCTGGACCTTCCCTTTCAGCTACTTACCCAGCTCCTCCCAGAACCCCGCCTGACCTGTATTAGGGCCATACACTGAAACCAATGTCACCGTCACTCCCCCCCATTCCCCTATTACACCTACCGCCCTCCCATCCAACCCTCCGAAAACACCTCCCCACATTAAATGGTACATCATTACGAATCAATATAGCTACTCCCGCTTTCCTGTGATTTCCCCCCTCTGCCGCAAAGAACCCTTGAAAATTACCTACATTCATCAGTCGCTCATCGCACCGCCGCAGATGTGTCTCCTGCACCAGTGCCACTTGCCACTGTCTCTCCCGAAGCTCCTTCCACAGCATTTTTATTTTCTGCGGCGAATTAAGCCCCCTAACATTCAAGCTTCCCACTTTCACCCCAGAAGCCATTTTCTACCCTGGCCCCCCACCCCTATGCCCTGTACAGATAACTCCCCTCCCCCCTTTCCTTCCTCTTCCCCTCCCCCTACCCCCCCATCCTGCGGAGCTCCTCTCCGCTTACTTTTAATGAAGCGACCCCCCCTGGGACGCTATACCTACCCCCTCCCTCCTACTTACTCCTTCAAACTATAAATTTACCCAACCCTCACAATGCAACCCCCAGCAACCACACATACAGGTCTCCCCATCGTCCTTACACAATGCAATATCACCCCCCTCCAATACAGCAACCACTTACCCTCCCCTTCTCAGGTCTCACCGTTCACCCCCAACAAACACAACCAAACCACAAACTATTTAGTCCCTGGTTATGGTAGCCTTGTCCTTGAAGGTCGCCCCGTTGCTCTCGCCATTGTCCACTCCTCCAGGTTTCCTCCTAAGGCGCTGTCCTTTGACTGGTACTCTCTCCCAACTCGTAGCTGGCCCTCTGCTGACTGCGGCATCCATGATCTTGGCCTGCTCCGGCAAATTAGAAGCGCCTTCTCGCCACAGCGTTAGCCAGAGCTCCTCCACTGAGCGCACACGAAATCCCCTGCCATTGATATCCATCAACAAAGTGAAGGGAAAGAGCCATCGATATTTCGCCTTCTCCTCCCAAAGATACTGTGTGACTGGTCTCATCTCTCTATGCTGCTGAAGAGTCACAGCAGAGAGGTCATGATATACTTCCACCTTCTGATCTTCCCACTGGAAACTTCTCTTCCTAGCAGCCACTCTCATCACCCGCTCTTTTTGGGCATATGAGGTCACACAGGCCACTATATCTCTCGGGAACCTAGCCCTCTGCGGCCCCAGCGCCCTGTGGGCCCTCTCCACCAGAACAGTCTCACCCTCCATAGCGCTCCTCTCTTCCTGAAGCAGGAACAAACACACTTCCTGAACTACTGCAACCGCATCTGCATAGGACTCCCGCTCCGGGAGGCCCCGGATCCTCACGTTATTCCTCCTCGAGCGATTCTCGAGGTCCTCCATCTTATCCCGCATCATGTCCTGCTCCTCTTGCAACCGCTGAGTCTGGTCTCCGATCACAGAGTCCTTCCTCATCTGTTGCTCTGCCTGCTCCTCCAGCAGCTCGACTCTGTGCCCCTACTCCCGCACATCTGAGCGGATCTCGGCAAGCGATTCTTTGATCTCTCCTCGGGTAGTGATAATTTTGTGTTTCAGGGACTTCAGCCATCCTCAGATGTCCCCTCTCGTACAGCTCTCGTCGGCCCGCTCCAACTCTTCCTCCGACGCCATGTGCTCCGGCAGGCCCCGCAACTTTCTCTCGTCGCCCTGTACATATGGAGATTTATACTGGGCCAACTTCTTCTTCGCCGACAATGCCATCTGTTCGGGCAACCGATATCTCCTGCACTCTCGTGAGAGAGGGAGTTTTAATGCTCTTTTTCCACTTTTTTCCTGCATCCCGACGGGAGCTTAAGAGCTAAGCTGCCATCTTACGGGTGACATCACTTCCTTTTCCCTAAAGGATGTTTCTAATAGAAACTTGGAGACAGGAGAAATTCCACAGGACTGGAGAAGGGCTGATGTGGTACCTCTTCACAAAAGTAGTAATAGGGAAGAAATGGCAAACTACAGGCCAGTAAGCCTTACCTCGGTGACAGGAAAAGTAATGGAGGCACTCCTGAAAGAGAGCATAGAAGGCATTCTCGAAACCAATAAATTGCATAATCCAAGGCAACATGGTTTTACCAAAGGACGATCATGCCAAACAAATCTGACTGAGTTCTTTGACTGGGTGAACAGAGAACTAGATCAAGGGCATGCAATGGATTTCATCTACCTAGATTTCAGCAAAGCCTTTGATACTGTTCCTCATAGGAGGCTTATCAATAAACTAAACAGCCTGGGGTTGGGTCCCAAGATGGTGAACTGGATCAGAAATTGGTTGACTGACAGATAATAAAAGATGATGGTAAACGGAACTCACTTGGATGAAAGGAAGGTGATTAGTGGCGTGCCCCAGGGATTGGTCCTGGGGCCAGTATTGTTCAATGTATTTGTGAGTGATATTGCTGAAAGACTGAATAGAAAAGTCTGTCTTTTTACAGAAGACATGAAAATTTGCAACAGAATGGATTCCCCTGAGGGAGTGGATAACATGAGGAAAGATCTACAAAAGCTGGAAGAATGGTCTAATGATTGGCAGTTAAGATTTAATGTGAAGAAATGCAGTGCCATGCACTTGGGATATAAAAACCAAGGAAACTGTATGCAATCGGGGGGTGAGAGGTTGGCATGCAAGGACCAGGGGAAGGACCATGGAGTGATTGTTTCTGAGGATCTCAAGGTGGCGAAACAGTGTGACAAGGCAGTGGCCCAAGCCAGAAGGATGCTGGGTTGCATACAGAGAGGAATTACTAGCAGAAAGGAGGAGGTACTAATGCCACTGTACAAGTTGCTGGTGAGGCCTCTCTTGAAATATTGTGTTCTGTTTTGTAGACCATATCTTGCAAAGGATATTGAAAGACTGGAAACGATTCAGAGGAAGGCGACCAAAATGATTTGGTGCCTGTGCCATTAGACATATGAGAAGAGACTTGAAGACCTATATAGGTATACTCTAGAGGAGAGGATGGACAGGTGAGATATGATACAAACTTTTAAATACTTAAAGTATACTAATGAACAAACAAACCTTTTTCAAAGACGGGGAAGCTGCAAAGCTAGAGGACATAACATGAAGCTTCAAGGGGGTAAACTGAAAGGCAATGTCAAGAAATACTTTTTCACTGAAAGGGTGGTGGATGCTTTAATGCCCTCCCGATGGAGGTGGTGGGGGCAAATACAGTAACAGAATTCAAAATGTCATGGGACAGATGTAGTGGATCTCTTTATAGCAACAGGATAAAATCAAATTAACCTTAACTGCCTCAGCTATCTCAACAAATAGGGGTGACCTGCATGGAGCAGTGGGTCCTCCTACTTTTGCCACCTTGCTGGGTAGACCAGATGGACCATGATGGTCTTTATCTGAAGTCATATACTATGTTGCTATCTTACACATGTTATTGCTCTACTTCCCTCCTTCCCCCTCACAGTCAGCTTGGGAAATTACCCAGCAACTGATTGTGGATATGATGGTATCCCATCCCCAGTTAGTGGTGTTGGAGGACCTGAACATACATTATAATCTGCCCACTTGAGCACGGTATAAAGCTTTCTGCACTTTCAGACCGTGGTTTGCAACAACATGTACTTTGTTCTATTCATGTTGCAAGATATATTTTAGTTCTCATTATTACTTCACAGGATGCCGAGTCTGTTCCATCCCACATTCAGGCACATTCTCTACCATGAACCAACCATAGTCTTCTTCTTTTTGATGTTATCATGCCATCTTCCACAACTAGTTTATACACTAGAAATATACAGGCCTCCTTTGAGAGCCCATTTGGGCTCTTCCGTCTCATTACTCAAGACGCCAAGTTGTCCTTTACACCTGCTGAGGTTTTATTCCCTTCTGATTTTGCCACACTTTTGTTAGAGACCCAGGCCACTATCTGGTATGATTTTCTTAATGCAGCCCTTGATAAAGTTGCCCCTAGTATGATTCAAACATGTACCTTACATAGAACCCATAAAGGATTCCATGAAGGCCTGTACCTCATTAAAAGACAACTGTGCTCAGCAGAAAGGTGGCGGCACAATTGTTCTTTCAAATTTTAAAAGTTGTCATTCAAACTATCGTGCTCAGATCTTTATTGCAAAAAAAGATTACTTTTCTACTATAAGTCATCCTCCAATTCTACTTGGGCTATATTTTCGGTTGTGAATCAGCTTTCATCCCTTAAAACAATAGAACATGGACATAATTGGTCTGGACCTCTAGTAAAGGAACTATTTTACAGATAAGGTAACTCAAATTAGGGAAATGCTCCCAATGCACCCTCCATTTTCTGTCCCTGATGATGCGACTCCTATTCTTCCTGTGCATATCTGGTCCAACTTTACATCTATTACACTGGCGAATCTATTCCAGGTGGTATGCTCTATTCATAAGACTACATGTCCATCAGACCCATCCCTTCTGCCTGGCTGGCGGAGGAGTCTCTAGAACTCCTCCCACTCATGCTAACCATTATTACATTCAAAATGGCTCCACACATTAACCACATCTGTAATGCAATTCTTCAGGAAAAAACAAAAAAGGAGAAGGAGCGGATCTCAGAATCTCAAGAGATGAACAATCAGGCCATAATAAAAATGGCCATAGTTATCACCCCAAGCAATACATCAATGACCTGTCCGAAAACTCCTCTTATTAACCATCAGTGGAATGAATGGTGAAAAATCATAGTGGGCTTAACTCAGAACTCAATAAGCATAGTTACTCACCTGTAACAGGTGATCTCTGGGAACAGCAGGAATTTAGTCTTCACATATGGGTATTGTCGGTACCGACTGAGCCTGCGCGGGAACGCTCCCCAGCGTCCAATAGGAAAGCTTTGGGGAGCATCCCACAGCGCCTGCGTGCTGCCTTCCCGCCTTTCCCAACTGTCCCTCTCCAGTTGAGTTTAAAGCTGAGACAAAAGAGAGAGGGAAAGAGAGAAAGAGAGAGAGATAGACAGATACAACTCCTAGGGGAGGTGGGTGGGTTGTGAAGATTAAATTCCTGCTGTTCCCGGAGATCACCAGTTACAGGTGAGTAACTATGCCATCACCAGGAACAAGCAGGAATGTAGTCTTCACATATGGGGACTACCTAGCTGCAGATGCCAGGGAGAAGGCCCCAGAAGTTGCGTACCCCTGTGAAAGGGCTCCACTTCCCCCCAATGGATCTCTGGCATCCTACCAGGGATGGTGGGTAGGAGCTGACTAAGTATGGAACAGGTGTTGAAGAACAGCCTGACCAAACAAGGCATCCCAGCGGGAGTCCTTGTCTAAGCAGTAATGGGCTGTGAAGGTATGAACCAAAGCCCAAGTAGCCGCTCGACAGATGTTGTCGAAAGACACAGCGTGAAGATGAGCCATAGAGGCTGCCACGACTCTCACATTGTGAGCTGTGACATGGCCTTCAAGAGGAAGGTTCTTACTCTCATAGGCAAAAGAAATACACTGTGCAATCCAGCTGGACAGTGCTCTTTTGGAGACTGGAAGTCCCAAACGACTAAGATCAAAAGCAACAAAGAGTTGAGAGGACTTTCTATGTTGCTTTGTCCTTTGCAAGTAAAAGGCCAAAGCCCTTTTACAGTCCAAAGTATAAAGATTCCTTTCTGCCTTTGAGGCGTGAGGCCTTGGGAAAAATACAGGAAGGTAAACCTTTGGCATAAAGTGTGGATGAGTCCTAAGGATTACCTTATCATGATGGAACCTTGTATAAGCAGGATCAGCCACCAAGGCTTGCAATTCACTGATGCGACGTGCTGATGTGATTGAAATAAGAAAGATAATCTTCCAGGAAAGGAATTTCAAAGAGGTAGTAGCTAATGGTTCAAAAGGCGGCTTCAAGAGCTGCCCAAGAAACAGATTTAAGTCCCATGCCACCGGTGGTGGCTTAATGGGAGGCTTAGTTAAAAGAAGGCCTCTCATAAATCTCGCTATGAGAGGATGAGAGGAAATAGGTGTCCATTTAGAGGCTTGAAAAAAGCTGCAATAGCACTCAAATGAACTCTCACTGAATTGATCTTAAGCCCTGTATTAGACAAATGAAGGAGATACTCCAGTAATGATTCCAGAGGTATCACAAGAGGGTCAAGGCCTTTCTGCGAACACCATATGGTAAACCTTTTCCACTTAAAAGCATAAGAGCGTCTTGTGGAAGGCTTCCTGGAAGCATAAAAGATATCCTTTACCTGCTGAGAAAGGTTAAGACCATGAAGTTCTAGGCTTTCAGCAACCAGGCCCTGAGATGCAGATATTGGGGATTGGGATGCCACAGCATCCCATCCTCCTGAGAAAGGAGATCTGGAGCAGATCCTAGCTCCAGAGGCGGAGCTTGAGAGAGATGTAGGAGCAGAGGATACCACATTTGCCGTGGCCAATGTGGAGCTATGAGAATCATATGACCTCTGTCTCTCTGAAGCTTGAAGAGGGTTTTGGGAATTAGGGGAATGGGTGGAAAGGCATATAGGAAGTCCTGGCCCCAATGGAGGAGGAAAGCATCCCTGGCCTGGCAACCCTGAGCTGGAATTCTGGAACAGAACCGGGGAAGTTTGGCATTCAGCGGACTTGCAAAGAGGTCTATGTCCGGGGTTCCCCAAATTTGAAAAATCTTGGCCACCTGGTCTGCATGGAGAGACCATTTGTGTGGAAGCAGAACTCAACTGAGTCTGTCTGCCCAAGAGTTTTGAATGTCTGGAAGATACACTCTACAAGGAGATGAATCTGATGCTCTCTGGCGAGGGCCCATAGTCACAAAGCTTCGTTGCACAGCGACAGAGAGCCTGTTCCTCCCTGCTTGTTCACATAGAACATGGCTACTTGATTGTCCGTTTGAACTAGGACTGTCTTGTAGCTGAGCTGGGTGTGGAATACTCAAAGAGCAAGGAAGATCGCTCTGAGTTCCAGGAGATTGATGTGTATATAGGTCACCTGTGAAGTCCAGGTACCCTGAGTAGAGAGGCCTTGCAGGTGGGCTCCCCAACCCACCTGTGAGGTATCTGTTGTTAGAGTGGCTTGGGGTGGGGGTTGCTGAAAAGGAGACCCCACCAAAAGGTTTTGGGGTGACTGCCACCATTGGAGGGACAAAATAAGGCGATCCTAGTTTGCTATTTTGTCTGACAGGCAACCTGACGCCTGAGTCAACTGAGTGGATAAAGTCCACTGGTCTGCCCTCATATGAAGGCGATCATAAGGAACCACATGCACGGTGGATGCCATGTGGCCTAGCAACTGTAATATTTCTCAAGCAGTGAGGTGAGGTTTTAACACTGTTTGGGAAGTTAACTGCACAATGCGAAAGCAGCAGGCATGTGGAAGACAGGTCCTTGTCTGTCTGGTATCCAGCAGAGCTCCTATAAACTTTAGGAACTGAGTCTGAGCAAGGTTGGATTTTGGGAAGTTTATGACAAGTCCCAAATACTGAAGGATGGCATTGTGCGAAAGAGAGCAACCCTGGCCTCTGGCTCTGAAGGGGCTCGAATGAGCCAGTCGTCTAAGTAAGGGAAGACGAATATTCCTAGGGTACAAAGAAATGCTGCCACCACAGCCATGCATTTTGTGAACACCCTTGGTGCCGAGGCCAGGCCAAAAGGAAGAACCCTGTATTGGTAGTGCTTCCCTTGAAATAGAAAGCGAAGGAACTTTCGATGAGTTGGATGGATGAGAACATGGATGTACGCATCCTTGCGATCTAGAGAACAAAGCCAATCCTGACTCTGAAGGGATGGCAGGAGAGTTCCTAGAGAAATCATTTTGAACTTCTCTTTGAACAGGAATTTGTTCAATTCTCTGAGGTCTAAAATGGGTCTGTGTCCTCCTGTTTTCTTTGGAATGAGGAAATAGGGGGAGTAGAACCCTGTACCCTGTTGGAGAATGGGTACCTCTTCTATTGCCCCTTGGGCAAGAAGCATAGTGACCTCTTGACCTAACTGGTCGTTGAGAGAGGTCTGAGAATTGAACAGTCTTACCATTGTAGGAGGGGGCATGCTGAGGAAATGAAGCTTGTACCCCTCTCTTACAATAGACAGGGTCCAATTTTCAGCTGTTATCTGACCCCATCTGGGGGCAAAATGACATAAACTTCCTGGAATGGCGGAAGGTTCTGGGCCATTCAGAGCCAGGAAGGCAAAGTTCTCTAGATAGGAGTCAAAGCCCCTGTGGAGGCTGAGTCTGCTGAACCGGTTGAGGCTTAGCAGCTTTTGTTTTTCTTTGCCTAGGTTGTTGCTGCTGTCCCTTTTGGGCAGACTGACCTAAACGATGCCCCTGCTGGGTATAGGAGGGATAAAACTTCTTCTTCTTACTGAAGAATGGTTTCTTGTAGGATTTTTTCCTTGCAGGATCAGCTGTAGACTTAGACAATCTATCCAAAGTGATATTGTCAGCATCTATTTCATTAGCTTTTTCCTGCCAATTCTTACCAAAGAGATTCTCTCCTGTGCAAGGAATATTCCATAGTTTATCCTGTACCCAAAGTTCCAAGTCAGATGCCTGAAGCCAGGCAATCCTACGTGCACCTATGGCAATGGCAGAGCTTCTGCTTATGCACTCAAAGCAGTCAAAGGCTGCACGATTTACAAACTTGGAAACATCCTGAACATGTTTGACAAGGGCGAGGAAATCCTGCCTCTTATCATCAGGAAGGAGAGGGCTCATAAGCTCTTAATCTCCTGTGACTTCCTTAAAGAACATTCCCGTATATAACATATAGGAACTGATCCTAGCAGAAAGCATGGAAGCCTGGAAGGTTCAACGCCCAAAGGCATTAAGAGTCCTACACTCACATCCTGGAGGATTAGAAGCATGCCTTTTTGCACTCTTGATCCTTCTCACAGCTGATTCCACCACCATGGAATGGTGTGGTGGCTGAGTCTTCTGAAACCCAGGACAAGGAGGAACTCGATACATGGTGTCGAGTCTTCGAGAGTGAGGAGATATGGTTAGAGGTGTTTCCCACATCCTTAACATGAGATCATGCAAGATCTCATGAATAGGTAAGGTAGCTGCCTCCTTAGGAGACTTAGGGTATTGTAGGATTTCTAATTCCTTAGCCCTAGGCTCTTTTTTAGGAGCCACTGTGATGGAAAGACCAAGAGCCACATCTCGGATAAAATCTTGAAAGGACATATTCTCTGGTGGAGACATCCTACGCTGAGGAGAGAAGAATTCTCAGGAAGAAGTACTCTGGTATTGGCAGAGCTTTCAGAGTCTTCAGAGTCATCCAAGGATTCAAAGTATCTCCGATCTGGGTGATCGTGCAAGGCACGGTACCGATTGAAGTTGGCATCGGAGGGGTCCGGTACCAACTTGTCGATACCGGATGGATAAGCATGACTCAGTCCTGGTAGAATACCTGCCGATGTCGATGCAGTCAGTACCGGTACTGGAGTCGGTTCCGGTACCGATTGAATTGTCTGAAGAGGTTTCAGGGGCATTGAGGCCATGAGAAGAGCCACCAGACTGCGTTTAATAGCCAAGAATCTCTGGTCTATCGACGCTGCCGATGCTTGGGTATCAGTACCGGAGGAAGCAGCTGGTACCCCAGAGCATGGCACCAGTAGTTTTGCCGAGGTTGAGGCCTCGAGATCATCCTGGAGCCCCGTTAGTGGTTTGGAAGCCGAAGCCTCCCGCCGGGGCAATTTTGCCGGTGAAAGTCCCTCAAGGGCAATGCCAGAGGCATCTCTATGCTTAGAGGGAGATCTACCCTTTGAGGACCGGCTAGACTTATGTTTAGTTACCTGAGATCCATGGGAGGAAGACAAAGCCCTGGAAGACATCGATGCCACAGAGGCTGCATCGGAGGGAAAAAGGGTGCTAGGTTTAGCAGCTCAGTTCTGCCGGCCCCTCTTCGACATCATCCCACAGGCAACACATTCCGAAATAGTGTGGTCAGGACCTAAATATTTGAGGCACCACTCATGGGTGTCAGTGACGGAGATGGTACCGCCACACTTGGAACACTTTTTAAAACCCGAAGCGGGTTTTTCCATTTTAAAGGAAAAGTTGGGCCTAGTGCCCAAAATGGCACGTGGCAGCTGAGGAGAAAATACCTGGAAAAGACTCCAGAAGAAAAGTTTTTTTTGGGGGGGGGGGGGGTTCGAAAAAAAGAAAGAAGAACCGGCGGTACCTGTGTAGCATCGAGGGAAGGCAGACGCGACCACAAAAAAGAAGAATAAAAGGGAACTATTTTCTGCGGTGACAGGATGTGCGACCTGTTGGCTCTGCGGAAAACGAAGAACTGGAGAGGGACAGTTGGGAAAGGCGGGAAGGCAGCACGCTGGCACTGTGGGATGCTCCCAAAAGCTTTCCTATTGTACGCTGGGAAGCGTTCCAGTGCAGGCTCCGTCGGTACCGACGATACCCATATGTGAAGACTACATTCCTGCTTGTTCCTGGAGATAGTCTTCTTCTTCTAATCCACAACTCGTGAAATTCCACTCTCCACCAAACCATTCAGGATGGACTGACCCTAGCGCCCACTCAGATGTCTCATCAGCGTTTCGCTTCCAGCTGCCTCAGGGGGATATGAACCATACTGACCACTAACAATAAAAAAGAAACAAAAATCTCCTTATGGAAGCACTATAGCATCACTGAACCACCCTGACAATACACCAACCATATAGCAAACATCAATTTCCAGCTCAATTATTAACCCTGAGTTCTATATGCTAGTAATGCAACAAGGTCTCAGATTTATAATGAGGCTTGCAATCAGCCAGACTTGCTGGAATGAATGTGCCTTTCTCCACATCAACGACCTTTTATAAGTTGCATTGACAAGATTTTTTTATATATAATTTTTTATATAATTTTATATATTTTTTTAACCATCATTTATATCTTATTTCTTAATCCTTAAAACTCGTATATTTATAAATGTTAAAGGAATGTCCAAAAAATTATTATTATCACAGTCCATGTAAAACACCATTAACTCCTAATGTCTCTTTTTCTTGAAAGACCTTGTGATGTTCAACTTATAACAAACAACTGTGCTTATCTGTTGTTGCTTTTAGAAGAAGCTCCCATTCAGAAAAACAATCTTGATGTTCCCGACGTATAACAATGAAGCGCTCCCGCGTTTCACTTGGTTGTTTCTTCAGGGGAATTTCAACCACCAACTTCTATTCATGAGATAACTGTTCCAATGAAATATCTTTAGAGGGTATCCAATTTTAATCTCCCTCCGTCATCCTTGCACGGACTGCAAACCTTTTTACAGTTAATATCTCAGTTTGCAGAATTAACAAAAGTTCCTGCAGTTAAGTTGGTCACAATGGATGTGACTTCATTGTACACCAATATACCACAAAAGTCGGCTAATGAGATAGTTAAAAAGGCATTGCGTGATAGGGGAGATTTATCTATACAATTGCAAACTTTGTTGTATAGATTGACCGATTTGATATTATATGAAAATCATTTTGGGTTTGAGGGGCATGTTTTTCATCAGCTCTCTGGAGTAGCGATGGGGGCGACTTGCGCCCCTTCTATTGCAAACCTTTATATGGAACATTTCGAACGGCAATGGATCTATACTGAGCCTTTAAATCCCCATGTCAAGTGTTGGAAACGGTACATCGATGATGTTTTTATGTTCTGGGAGGGTTCTGAAACGGATTTGGTTACCTTTATCACATGGCTGAATGCAAGGGACCCCAACATCATTTTCACGTATGAATGGAATGAGGCCTGTATTACATATTTGGATGTTTTAGTTATGAAGGGAGATGGGGTATGGAACACGTCAATTTTTTGTAAACCCACTGACAGGAACTCATTGTTGCATTATTCTAGTGCCCATCCCGTTAATTTGAAAAATGGTCTCCCATTCTCACAGTTTTTACGCTATCGGCGTAATTGTTCAGAGACCTCTGATTATAAAAAGCAGGCGAGGGGATTGATGAAAAAATTCAGCGATAAGGGCTATCCACAGCCGGTTATATCTAGAGCTTATAAGAGAGCTCTCTATAATCATAGAGAAATTCTACTTACTGACACACCTTCCAAGACGATAATTGATGATACAAATGTTAATTTAGTAACAGCATACTCTCCTTTTAGTTATAAAATCCAAAGGTTTTTGAAACGCCATAGTAATGTGTTGCGACAAGTTAAAGGTTTGGAGGACAAACGCATCAGATGCGTCTGGAAAAGGCAACAAAACCTTAAGGAATTGTTGAGCCCTACTGAACTGCGGGGGCTAGAATCGGAAGGAAATATACAAAGTTGGGGTCATTCAAAGTGTGCTGGGTGTGATATTTGTCCAGTTACTTTAGAATTACACTCTTTTATGTATGAAGGAAGACGTCATCAGTTACTGCACACCACGAATTGTCAATCAACATATGTGGTTTATGGTGTGTTCTGTCCTTGCCAATTGTTATACGTGGGTAAAACCATCAGGACATTACAAACACGCATGCGGGAACATCGCAGCCGGTTGCATTGTCAACGACGAGAGGCGCCAATGATAGACCATTGCCTTCATTATCAACATGCATTTAATGAATTGAGATGTTTCTGCATAGAACAAGTTACTCGAGGAATGAAGGGTCGGACGAGAGATCAACAACTTATATATAGAGAGCAACGTTGGATATTTTCTCTCTCTACGGTGACACCTAAAGGGTTAAATGCACAAGTTGATTGGCACTTGTGTAGTTGACTTGTGTATGCGTATTGATGGAAATGGCTCCTCCCATGGGGTTGGGGTATTTAATTCAAACAAGAACATTGTCCGCATGCGCGGCGTTCATATGACATCACAAGGGAAGTCTGAGTGTCGATTGAAAACTTTACTTATACATAAGATGATAAAAGGTAACTCCAGCTTCTGATTGTTTTATAAAGTACTTTTATGAGTTCAATGTAGAAGTGTTAGCATGTTTTTTTGAATTTGGTTTGCAGTCCGTGCAAGGATGACGGAGGGAGATTAAAATTGGATACCCTCTAAAGATATTTCATTGGAACAGTTATCTCATGAATAGAAGTTGGTGGTTGAAATTCCCCTGAAGAAACAACCAAGTGAAACGCGGGAGCGCTTCATTGTTATACGTCGGGAACATCAAGATTGTTTTTCTGAATGGGAGCTTCTTCTAAAAGCAACAACAGATAAGCACAGTTGTTTGTTATAAGTTGAACATCACAAGGTCTTTCAAGAAAAAGAGACATTAGGAGTTAATGGTGTTTTACATGGACTGTGATAATAATAATTTTTTGGACATTCCTTTAACATTTATAAATATACGAGTTTTAAGGATTAAGAAATAAGATATAAATGATGGTTAAAAAAATATATAAAATAATATAAAAAAATTATATATAAAAAAATCTTGTCAATGCAACTTATAAAAGGTCGTTGATGTGGAGAAAGGCACATTCATTCCAGCAAGTCTGGCTGATTGCAAGCCTCATTATAAATCTGAGACCTTGTTGCATTACTAGCATATAGAACTCAGGGTTAATAATTGAGCTGGAAATTGATGTTTGCTATATAGCTATATAGGCTCAAAGAGGTGACCGCATAGTGATTTGTTGAATACACCAACCATAGCTCCATCATTAAATAAGACTTACCAAAGCTTTACTGTCAAATTGAAACCATGATCACTCATACAGCCCCTCCAAAAAACACTACGTAGGCACACAAACATATATCTAGTAGCTCCACCCTCATTTAACGTCAACAGATCCACTCCAAGGGTAGTTAATTATCCCTTAACCGATACGAACAACAAGCTCCCCAATCAATTTGTAAATTCAACCTACCAGGGTTAAAGGTCTGAAGCAAAAAAAAATCCATCACTGTTCCCAGATAACAAGATATTGTTCTCGCATTTGCCCTCCCCTTCCCATCATCACCTGCTCAATACAAAAACATCATTAAAACCATGTCCATTTTCTAAACAATGCTCAACCATTGGAGCCTCCCAATGTTTACAGTGTAGCCTACTCTTATATTCCCCCAAATGTATCCTAAAAGGACGAATAGTTTTACCAATGTATAACAATCCACAAAGACAAAATATCCCGTACATGATAAAATCAGACCTACAAGACGTATTAAATCTCAAATTATACGTCTTGCCCCTATACGAAAAACTTCCAGTCTCCCAAGATACCACACATAATGAACAATTACCACATCTTATATGAGAAGAAATTGAAATTGTGAACAACTTTAACCTACTTGGATCAACTATCAATAAAGAAGTAACAAGCAGTCAAGAAATCAGACGACGCATTGCTCTTGGCAGAATGGCTATGAAAGACCTAGATAAGATTCTCAAGAGCAGAGATGTCTCTCTCCATACAAAGATTCGACTTGTTCAAGCCATGGTATTTTCAATAACATCATATGGATGTGAAAGCTGGACAGTGAAAAAGATGGACAGGAAGAAAATTGATGCCTTTGAATTATGGTGCTGGCGGCGAATACTGTGTATACCATGGACTGCCCGAAGAACAAACCAGTCGGTACTAGAGGAGATCAAACCTAAGCTTTCTTTAGAAGCTCAGATTACAAGACTTCGACTTTCATACTTTGGACACATCATGCAAAGAGAGAGATCATTAGAGAAAGACATTATGCTTGGCAAGATAGAAGGTCAATGCAAAAGAGGAAGGCCAGCAATGAGATGGATCGATACAATAACAGCAACTACGGGTACCAGTCTGTCAACAATGAGCCTCCTGACTGAAGACCGAACACAGTTTAGGATAGCTATCCAGAGGGTCGCCATGAGTCGACTCCGACTCGATGGCACTTAACAACAACAACATATGACCTACTGATTTTTCACTCAAGGACATCAAAGTACATAAATTATGAAGGACTCAATATCTCCTTCAGGTTCCAATTTCTCTGCCATACACAACAGGGATGTCTACTTTTTTAGTTGTGGGATTGTTTGCAAAACATTAGCATGTTTAGAAAGTATACGCTGAATACCAAAGCTTAAAGGGGAAAATCGAGAAATGAAATTAACATATTCACCATCTTCTACCCGTTATTTACCATGGGGAGATAATTGCCATGCTCTATCATTAGACAGAGCCCGTTTATAAGCATGATCTATCTTATCTGGATAACCCCTAGTTACAAAATTGGCTTTCAACAACCTAGCCTTAACTTTAAATTTAATTTTAATTAATTTAATTTAATTTAATTAGCGAGTTTTTATATACCGCACCTTCCATTGATCAGTTGCGGTTTGCATGGAACAACAGTAAACAAGGCAATGCTGTTTTTACATATAACAATTAAAGTCATCAGAGCTTGTAAAATTCCTATGATATTGAATAAACTGTGAAAGAGGCAGTCCCTGCAACAACCGCACAGGATGAGCACTTGAATAATGCAGACAAGTATTTCTATCAGTACATTTCTTATACACAGATGTCCCTCATCCATCTGACTGCCGAAATACCCTCACATCTAAAAAAGCTATCACATCCATCTCATGATAATTAAGGGTAAACTGTATGTGAGAATCCAAGCAATTTAACCACTCATAAAAAAAGAGATTAAAGAATTCACTGATCCCTCCCAGATCAAAATATGTCATCGATATACTGATGTCATAATTTGATATACTGACGTCATAATTTGATCTGAGAAGAATACTGGGAATTCAAAAGCCATCGTTGCTCATACAGTCCCATAAACAAATTAACTATTGAGGGGGCAAAAGTGGCCCCCATTGCTACCCCTGCAGTTTGTTGATAGATCTGCCCCTCAAATACAAATTAATTCCTGCAGAATACAAGCTCCATAAACTTCATAAAGAAACTCCTCTGCATTCCCATAACATCTCCACGCTGTATCAACCCAGTTTCCACAGCAGCTAAAGCCGCTAACAGAGGAATACTGGTGTACAATGCTGTCACATCGAGAGTTCCAAGAAGAGGAGCTCTTAGCCCAAAAGATGCTTCTGCCAGAAGCAACTCAATAAAACTTAATCCATCCAAAACCATAGCTTTCTGGTTTGTGAACTCTTCACTTATTCCTATGATTGAAGGGATACCTGTCACTTTACAACCTACCCTTAAGTAGCTAGGCATAACTTTAGATTCTCAATTATTGTTCTCTCTGCACCTACCTCGAGTCATCCGAGCCTCTTTCTGTGCACTCAGTCATTTTCGTTGTTGGGTACAACCCTTCTTTGATTCAGCAGCTCAAATTTCAGTCATTCATCACACAGTAATGGCAAAGATAGGTTATAGTAATATTGTTTACCTAGGGTTCCCTCGCTATTAACTCAAACATCTGCAGACGTTTCAGAATTTAGCCATATGCATGCTCACTCGTGCAAGACGTTTTGATCATGTCACACCGCTACTAATACAATATCAGTGGCTTCCGATCACATCCCAAGTCTTAAAACATTGATTTTTGCATTTAAGGCCATTCATGACTTGGCCCCAGAATATTTATCTACTTTTATCATTCTTTATGCCCCCACTAGTGCTCTTTGTCACTTCATGGCTTTCGCCTACACATACCATCCCCCTCAATAATTAAATATGAAATACCGCGAAGATCTGCCTGTTTTGTCGAGGAATTCACTACCAGCTACCTTACGAATAGAACAGAACCTACAAAGATTCAAAAAGGCATTAAAGACTCATCTGTTCGAATTAGCCTTTGGAATTCTTCGCCCCCCCCCCCCCTCCCGAGTATGTGGTATCATTAGTTGCTGGGAAGATGTAGTCCTATAATGTCTCTTTCCCTTATTCCAGTATGACCCCCCTCTGCTACTACCCCTTCTTTCCCTGTGTATGGTTTATTTTATGAATGAATTTGATATTCATGTCTCTTCTATTTCCTGTCACGAATAATGGCATTCCTTTAATCATTTTATCATTTTATTATTTTTATGTTTTTATATTTTAATTGTGTTTTTTATTGTAAACCGCATAGTTTGTACATATATCTGCGGTATATCAAATAAATACAACCATAACCATAACCATATGTTGGACTTCTCAACAGTGCTGCATATAGGTTGGTTTGAACCACAGCAGCTAGTTTATTATAGAGACTGAGAAAATATGACCACATTTCATATATTCTTCGAGATCTGCACTGGCTTTGAATGCAGACTGCAATAAAATTCAAAATTGTTTAGCTGATTTTCAAATGTATGCATTAAAGTGTGTTGGATTATCTGTGACATCATCTAGGGGGGTAGGTACTAAGCTGCAGTAAGATCTGAAGGGGGCATATTCAAAGCGATTTAACTAGTTAGCAGACTTGCTAACTGGTTAGCATACCTGCTAACTGGTTAAAATGCGGTCAGCAGAATAGTCAGCAGCACTAAACTGTTTAGTGCCGCTGAATATCCCCATTGCCTGGGGATATTTAGGGCATTCAAGGGGTAGGGTGGGGGGGGGCAACACTGGGGTTAGCCAGTCAGCAACATTATTAAACTGCTGGCCAGTTAACCCTAACCAGCTACAGTTAGGATAACTGAATGGCTGTCGTAACTTTAGTTAGTGTAGATATCTAACCAGCGATTCACTATAGCCACTTACTGATTAGTTAACCAGCTAACCAGACTACCCAGATATCAATGCTGGTGGCCATATATGGCCCTGTCATTGCATGTATGGGTTTAAATTAAACTGGTGATGCACTAGATCCTGTGTTTCACTAAGTACTAGGTCCAGAATAGCTTCCCCTCTTGTCAGTTCATGAACCAGCTGCTCCAAGAAGCAGTCATTTATTTAATCTAGAAACTTTATCTCTCTAGCATGTCCTGCTGTGACACTGACCCAGTCGATACTGGAGTAATTGAAATCACCCATTATTACTGTGCTATAACTTTTGTTAGCTTCCCTGATTTCTTTTAGCATTTCATCATCCATCTGTTCATTCTGGCCAGGTGGTTGATAGTACATCCCCAATCTTTATCTTTATTCAGTATTTGATATACCGCTATGGCAGAAGCATTAAGCGGTGTACAATAAAAACTGATTAAACACTGCAAATCAGGAAACGGAACGCCAAAAATAGATAGGAAAGAAGGGTACAGAAAAGGGCAAACACATCACACATTAATGCCAAATCATAATAAGCCATAAGGACAGAAGGAAGACAGACAAGGACGATTCATGGGACACCAGACAAAAACAAAGGACAGTCAGGGGGGGGCTTCAGGGGGGAGGTCAAAAACTTTCTGGAATAAATAAGTCTTAAGCAATGACTTGAACTGGGAGTAAGATGATTCTAACCGAAGAGAAGTAGGCAGCATATTCCATAACAATGGTCTGAGGAAGAACCAAGCAGAATGCCGTGTCTGTTCTAAACGGGCTTGGGAGGGCGAAGGAAGGGATAGACGGTTGGTATGAATTGAGCGGAGTTGACGATGGGGAGAGTATAGTGAAATGCAGTCTGCTAAATAAAGAGGAGTACAGGTGTAAATGCCATTGCCTTCCGCTTTTTACATGGAACTTCTATCCATAGAGATTCTACAGTGTATATTGTTTCCTGCAAAACTTTAAGCCTGTGTGACCTAACACCCTCTCTAACATAGAGTACAACTTGTCAGACGGCTGCCTAGGGTGAGAACTTACACAATCTTGACGATGCATATATTCATATGATTCTTGCAAGGTATTGTGGGTATTGTAGTTCATTCACTCCCAAACACAGCTGATGACAATAATTTGAGTTGTGACAAGTGGTAAAATACTTCTTTTATTGATGGGGTTTAATTCACCCAGCACATGTATGCTTGATAGCACTATAAATGAGGTTACTTGCTTGCAGTGTTTAAAATGGATAACAAAAAGTCACAAAGTAAACCAGAAACAACCTTCAGCTTGTTAAGCAATTAGCTAATGTTTTCTTAGCAAATAATTACCAAATACAAAGGCACAAAGAAAAGAATAAACTTTGCTGGTTAGGTTAACTTCTGCTTATTTTCCACGCAGATCTCAGCAGTGATTCTCCCTTGCTCACCCACACAATCAGGTGCAGCCCTAATTACTATCAATGGACCAGCTGAAAGCCTTTAGCTGGCTGGCTGCTACTGTGTGAGCCCAAATCCTGCTTTAAGAGCTGTTTGCAGTGGAAATAAAGAACAAAGTTAGGTTTCTTTGTGATGGCTGATGTGTTTGCTCATAGAAAACTAGCAATAGCATTTAGATAAAGAACAGTCCATGTAAATAGTTTCATCTGCTGTATTTCCCCCTGCATCAACAATCATAGGGTCAATATCATACATTGGCACAGATGAGTCTTTCATTAAGGCACTATCATGAGAATGCTTATTCCCTTGCTGCCATTCTCTATTATAGATAGGGTCTGGATCAGTGTTCATACCTGAGCCTCTCCTGCTATCATTATTCCTCTCTGTATAGCCTGGCCAATATGTAATCCAATTCTGATGTCCAGCCTTCCAATCTTGATCCCTGGACACTGGATCTTCTCTCACATACCTTCTGGCCTTGGTCTGAAAGTCCCTTCCACATGCAGTCTTCTCTCTTCCAGGTAGCCACTGGTGATTCCTATCTCTGCCACTCCATTCCTCTGGCTGAATCCAGTCCAATGGACTCTGCTGGCTTTTGGAATACCTCCCAGTATGAGTACTGCCTTGGAATCTCCCAGACCTTCCAATGGCCTTTCTTCTCTTCCTTCCAGAGAGTTTCCTTCTCTCTCTATCTGCTTGGCTTGGCTTCTGTTTCTCCAGGTGATACTGGTGCTTGTAGCCGTTGCTGTCTCTGTATCTCTTTCTCCCTCTGTAGCTGAAGCTCTCCCTGAAGCTGGGCTGGAGCTTGTAGTAACTCTTATCTGAAGAATAATCTCTATTCTTATTCTTTCCTAATGTGTGCTGCTCCCTAACACAGTGCAGCTGTGTTGAATCAGGCCCTGCCCTTTGAGATGAGTGCATAGGGATTACCTCATAGCTCTCTTGATTGCACACACATTCTCTCACTTCAGCCCCTCTCATGGCTGCTGGAAACCTGGTGCATTCTGGGACTGGCAGTCTTTTATGTGAAAACTCTGTTTTCTTGCTTCTACCAGAACTGACAGGTTGCTTGTTCAGAGTCACATCATCTTTTCCATAGCTCCTACCTGAGCTATGATAAGCTTCCTTATCACAAACTCCTCCACCAATCTGATCTACTCTATCATTGCGATATAGTTTGTACCCAGATATCACAGTACCCCATTGGTTGTTCTCCTTCCACCAGGTCTCTGAGATGCCAATCGTATCTAACCTTTCATTTAGTGCTACAAATTCTAGCTCTCCCATCTTATGTTGTTGTTGTTAAGTGCTGTCAAGTCAGTGTTGACTCATGGAGACCCTCTGGATAGTTTCCTAAATTGTGTTTGGTCTTCAGTCAGGCGGCTCATTATTGACCGACTGGCACCTGTAGCTGCTGTTATTCTATCGATCCATCTCATCGCTGGCCTTTCTCTTTTCCGTTGACCTTCTACAGTACCTTGCCAAGCATGATGTCTTTCTCTAATGATCTCTCACTTCGCATGATGTGTCCAAAGTATGAAATTTGAAATCTTGTCATCTGAGCTTCTAAAGAAAGCTTAGGTTTGATCTCCTCTAGTACTGACTGGTTTGTTCTTCTGGCAGTCCACAGCATTTGCAGTATTCGCTGCCAGCACCAAAATTCAAAGGCATCAATTTTCTTCCTGTCTATCTTTTTCACTGTCCAACTTTTGCATCCATATGATGTTATTGAAAATGCCATTACTTGAACAAGTTGAATCTTTGTATGGAGGGAGACATCTCTGCTCTTCAGAATCTTGTCTAGGTCCTTCATAGCCATTCTTTCAAGAGCAATGCGTCGTTGGATTTCTTGACTGCTTGTTGCTTCTTTATTGATAGTTTGTCCAAGTAGTTTAAAGTTGTCCACTATTTCAATTTCTTCTCCATCAATGATGTACTTATTCATTTTGCCAGTTGCCAGGATCTTTGTCTTCTTAACATTAAGGTGCAGGCCCATTTTAAGACTATATTCCTTGATCTGGAGAAGCAAATGTTTCAAATCGTCCTGATTTTCAGCCAGTAATGTGGTATCATCAGCACAGCGAAGGTTATTGAGGAGTCTTCCATCAATCTTCACACCTCGGTTGTCTTCATACAGTCCTACTTCTCTGATGATTTGTTCTGCATATATATTAAAGAAGTAGGGCGAAAGTATGCAGCTTTGTCGTACACCTTTGCTGATTTTAAACCATTCTGTTTCTCCTAGTTCCTTTTGAACTATTGCTTCTTGATCAATGTAATGGTTGTGCAAGAGAACGATCAGGTGTTCTGGTATACCCATGCTTCTTAATGTGGCCCAGAGTTTCTCATGATTTACACAATCAAAAGCCTTGCTGTATTCAATTCAACACATATGGATATCCTTTTGGTATTCTTTTGTCTTTTCAAGGATCCATTTCACATCCGCGATGTCCCTCGTTCCTCACCCTTTCCTGAACCTTGCTTGCACTTCAGACAGTCCTCGTTCCAAATATGGTTATAGTCTCTGCTGAATGATCTTGAGTAGAATCTTCCTGGTATGTGGGATCAGAGCACTTGTGCGATAATTTCCACAGCCAGTCAGGTCACCTTTCTTCAGTATTGGTATAAACACAGATCTTTTCCAGTCAGTTGGCCATGAATTTGTCTTCCAAATTTCCTGGTAGAGCCTTGTAAGTATGGTAACAGCTTTATCCAATTGCTGTAATACTTCAATGGGAATGCCATCAATGCCCAGTGCTTTGTTCTTTGATAAGGCTTTCAATGCTGCTTTGACTTCTTTTTTCATCACCAATGGTTCCTGATCATAAGGTACAGGTTGAAACTGCTGTTCGTCCACTTGATCTTTATGGTATAATGACTCTGTATATTCTTTCCACCTTTTCTTGATCTTCTCAGCATCATTCAACATGGATTCTTGAGCATCTTGTAGCATTCCAATTCAAGGTTGGAATTTTTTCTTTAACTTTTCTTTAGAAAAGCTGATCTTGTTCTTCCTCTAATAGCTTCTGATTCTATTTCCTTGCATGTGTTATTGTCGTGTCTTGCTGCACGTTGGAAATCTTTGTTGAGTTCTGCGATTGCCTTTCTCTCTCCTCTAGTTTTAGCTTCTCTGTGTTTCTGGATAATTTTCAGAGTTTCTTCAGTCATCCATTTTGGCCGTTTTTGCTTTTTCATCTTATGTAGAGACTTATCGCTTTCTTCCAATACAACCTTCTTGATGTCATCCCATAACTCTTCAGGAACTCTGTCAATTTTATCTAAAGCAGCAAATCGATTTCTCAGGCAGTCTTTAAATTCCAGTGGTATATTCTGAAGGTCATATTTTGCTCCTCCATTCATGAATGGCTTGCTCTTTTTCAACTTTAGCTTGAGTTTGCATACCAGTAGTTGGTGATCTGTACCACAATCAGCTCCAGGTTTTGTTTTTGTTGATGTTATTGAGCTTTTCAGTCGATGTCTTCCACAGATGTAGTCAATTTGATTTCTGTACAATCCATTGGGTGAAGTCCATGTGTACAGTCGGCATTTGTGTTGCTGGAAGAAGGTGTTTGAGATGAATAGATCATTGGTCTTGCAGAATGAGCTATTCTATTCTTATTTTTTAGACTTTCAGCATTTGCATACAGGCATTTTAGAGGATGTATTTTATTCATATTAATTTGGTTATCAGTTGATAGGTGTAATTTGGAATCTTTCGGTTCTGTACTGAAGGGCATCTAGATTACTTTTATCTTTATTGGAACCTCTCTGTTGGAATGCCCTTACTTCCCTGTTTTGATAGCATCCTTCAAACATACATCCTTCTGAACCATGCGCTCCTGTTTCCCCCTTCTATCTAAATTAGCTGCTACTCTATCTCCTTTTAAAAGGTTAATGCCAGCAGCCTGGTTCCATCCCATTGTTAAACTCTGTGCCACCAGAAAGTCAAGAAAAGCTAAATTATAGAGAAATTAGACTTACCTGCTAATTGTGGTTCCTTGAGGAACTCCAGTCCAGTCCCGCATCTCTGGGTAGTGCACCTCTTTCAGCAGCTTGGAGACTGAGCATGTATTCTTTTTGATGACCCTCTGTACTTATGCAGCTGGCACCGCCTACCAGCCCCAGTAACCTATTGACAAAGCAGACTCACAGGAGCAACAAATATGTAGTTAAAATAGATCAAATCAAGGTATATCTAAATAACAGCTACTCCTTTCCCCCTCTCTCGAGGAAGGCATCCCCTTCTTTCCTTCAAAAGGGGAGGCTTTCCTGTGGAATACCTGGGAAACGCCCTCCCACAAGGAGCTCAAGACTGACAGCCTGTCCGGTTCGCCCCCTCCAGAAGCTAACCCTGGCATTCTCCTTGGCATCCCCTGACTCCTGACAGTCTGCAGAAAATGAACTGCCTAGGCGGAAGCACCGAAACTTTCTCTAAGAACGCCCAAGGGTGGGATCCGGGACTGGACTAGAGTTCCTCAAGGTAAGTCTAATTTCTCTTTCCTTATCATCCCTCCAGTCCAGTCCTGCATATCTGGGATGTAACAGAGCAGTTAAATTAATGGGAGGGACCTGCCACACCAGCCAGAAGCACTGCCGCTCCAAACCGTGTGTCTCCCGCCGTCTGAACATCCAGGCGATAAAGCTTTGCAAAAGTATGTAGAGAAGACCATGTCGCCGCCCTACAAATTTCCACCGGTGGCACTAAGCTATATTATGCCCATGAGGCCACCTGAACTCTCGTGGAATGTGCCCGCAATCCCATTGACACCACTCTACCCTTCAAGATATAAGTCGACCGACTGCCTCTCTAATCCATCTGGAAATGGAAGCCTTGGCCGCCACTTCTCCTTTGTGTGGCCCCCCAAACAGCAAAAACAAATGATCCGACTTCCGAAAGGACAAAGTCCTTTTCAAATAATGTCTTAGGACCCTTCTGATGTCCAAAAGGCACAACTGCAGACTAGTGGAGTCCATCCCCGCCCCCGTTAGGATTAGCAGGGACACCGCCTGATTCAGATGAAAAGGTGAAACAATTTTGGGCAGGAAGGAAGGTACCAGCTGAAGGATCACCTTCTCCCGAGAAAAGGAAAAGAAGGGCTCCTGACATCTTAAGGCCTGAAGCTCCGAGATCCTGCGTGCCGAGCAAATCGTCACCAGGAAAACTGCTTTCGGCGTCAAGTCCTTCATTGATGCTGTCACAATGGCTCAAAAGGTTCGCTGGTAAGCGCTGTCTGCACCAGATTGAGATCCCATGGAGGCACCACCGCCCCCCTTGGCGGCCGAATGTGACTCATCGCCCTCAGAAAGTGCAGCACATCTGGATGCGTCACCCCTCGTACCTTTCCACGATAACAAGAAGCTCACGCTAGTCCCTTATTGAAACCATCCTGCAGGAAGGCCAAGATCTCCAGCACAGTTGTCATGGATGGGAGAGATCGCCTATTCCCACACAATGCCTCAAAGACAAGCCACACCCGGATATAAGCCAGGCAAGTAGACCTTTTCTGAGCCTTCAGTAAGGTGACTATCACCGGTCCCGAATAACCTTTTCACCTCAGCTTCGCCCTTTTAAGAGTCATGCTGTAAGCGAGAATCAATCCACCTAGGGCATGTTCACTGGCCCTTGCGTCAACATACTGTCCCGCCACCAGGGTGCTCATGGAGGAAAGACAGAGGAGTCCTTCCTCTGGCCACCTTTGCATGAGGGCATCCTCTGACATCCTTTCCTTTCTCCTGCTCAAGAACCAGCTTGTCTTGGCTGACTGGAATGTCGCCACGAGGTCCATGACTGGGCGCCCCATTGACGCACCACCTGTTCGAAGACCTCCTGATTTAGTGTCCACTTGCCTGAGTCCACGTGCACTCGGCTAAGGTAATCTGCCTTTACATTGTCGACTCCTGCGATGTGTGCTGCCGATAAGGCCTGGAGATGACTCTCCACCCAGATGAACAGCCCCTCTGCCTCTTCCTCTAAGGCTGCGCTGCCCATGCCTCCCTGACGGTTAATGTAGGTTACCATGGTCGCAAGCACTGTCCGACAGGACTCGGACCACCTTTTAGTGCAACCAGACCCCGAAGCTCTGGAGTGCCAGGACCACCGCTCGCATTTCTAACCTGATGATGGACCAAAGTGCCTCCTGCGAGCTCCATTACCCTTGAGCAAACCGTCCTTCACAATGGACCCCCCAACTGGATAGGCTGGCATCTGTCATCAGCAGGATCCATGTTGGGGACTCGAGGGGCATGCTCCCTTCCAGATTCCCCGGGTGCAATCACCAGCGTAGGGCCTGCTTGGACCACCCGGGACATGGGAGTTGTTCGGACAAGGGCTGACTCTAGTGAGACCACCACCTCAGGAGATCTCTCTGCAAAGGCACATATGCACTCTCGTCCACGGGACCAGCTTGAGCATAGCTGCCATGGTCCCTAGTACCTGCAGGTAGTGCCTGGCCGATGGCTGGGACCTCTGCAAAAACTGGTGCACCAGCCGCCTCAGCCCCAGCATGTGCTGTTCCAGCAGAAAGACCTTTCTCATTCTGGTGTCAAAGTGTGCTCCCAAATACTCCAGCTCCTGAGATGGCACCAAATGACTCTTGGCCTGATTTACCACCCATCTGAGACTTTCCAGAAACTGCACCACCCTTTTTGTTGCTTCTTCGCTCTTGTTTCTGGATTTGGCCTGGATCAGCCAATTGTCGAGATACCGTTATATGAGAATTCTTTCTTGCGCAGTGCTGCCACTACTAACACCATCACCTTGGTGAAGGTAAGCAGAGCCGTTGCCAGTCCAAACATCGGGGCAGAGAGTGAACAGCCCGATCTCCTCCTCCTCGCTCTCCACCGCGAGGCCAATCAGGGACACTCGATCTCCTCATTAATGGCACCTGAAGCAGGCATTAATTGAAAGAGGAAAGAACCGCCACAGCATCAGCAGCCCTGATAGACGTCGGGGCAGAGAGTGAGCAGCCCGATCTCCTTCTCACTCTCCACCGCAAGGCCAATCAGGGACACTTGATCTCCTCATTAACGGCACCTGAAGCAGGCGTGCCCGCGCCCAAGGGGCTCGCCAGAAGGCCCTTTGGCGTGGCCCTTAGGCGGGGCATGGAGGTGTATAGAGGCGCAGGTCCCAAAAAGAACTCCATAACAACCAAGAAGTTACACAATACCGATTCCAAACATGTTCCCACTAGCATTCACACCTTATATGCTTTCCTATATCACACAGCACCCCTACCAATATCCCATACAGCAAACTCCAAACAAAAAGCACAAAACCGCACAGAAACCATCAGTGAAAAAGAAGACCAGTAACCCCATACTCGCCAGTACTGTTCACTGTGCACTAATGAATGCCAGATCAATTAGGAACAAGCTTTATACCATCAATGATTACATTTTGGACCACAAACTGGACATAGTATGTATTACAGAGACATGGCTTGCAGAAACAGACCAAGTCATACTGAACCAGATTACACCAATTGACTTCAAAGCATTCAGCTGTCCTAGAATAAACAAAAGGGGAGGAGGAGTACTAATACTGGCTAGAGGAAACTACAAATTTCAACTCATATCCACATCTACTTCATCAGAATCAACCACTATAATCATCTCAAACCACTATGTCAGTTTCTGTCTAACCTATAGACCCCCCAATGCCAAGGACGATCATCTATCAGTAATACTTGAGTCAATATGTGCAACCAACAACCAACATAAACCTCTCATTGTCCTGGGAGACTACAATCTAACTTCTGCGCCACTAAAGCATACAAGAGCATTCCTTAAAGCCTTGGAAGCACTTGAATACAAGCAGACATTCAAGGCACCTACACATCAACATGGAACTATACCGCACCTCATCTTCATTCCGACTCAACTGTTCAAGCTAAATCAATTCACTAAAAAAAAAACTTAAGCAAGTTCCATGGTCAGATCATTGTGTCCTTACATTCACACTGCAGATGGAGAACATGACTCAACACATCATGATGCAGTGTTATGATATATACCCCAGTCAACCTCAACAACCCTGACTATACCAAAATAACAGACTGTCTCAAACATATGACCAGCTGGTTTCAAGACAACAACCTGACCATAAACTACAACAAGACTGAGGCACTACTCATCACCTGAAACTCCAGCTTCATTCCACCACCTTCCATCAAGGTCAACAACACAACAATACCCATAAAACCGGAAGTGAAATACCTCGGAGTGACTCTCGACAAGGAACTAAACATACAGTCACACATCAGCAGAATGACCAAAAATGCATACCTCAAGATGAGACTAATCAGATGCCTCAAACCCCTCCTCGCTCAAGATCATCTGAGCAATCAGACACCTAATCAAGGGAAACCCCTTTGGCTTAATTTTTTTTTCATAGGAATAAATTCCTCATAACTCCATCTCTCAGCCTGCTAGCCTAAACTCTCCCTAATTGTTCCTCTAGTGAGCCCCGAACTCCTGGGCTCACCAATCCTCCAGCTGCTTGGAGACTGAGATAACTGGTGTGAGGAGGTGGTTCCGGAGCTTGGTTTGCAGCTTGTCGTGCTGTGAGGGCTTGCGAGCATCAGTGATGCTGAGAGCTAAACTATCGGTAGTTTAACTACTGGCAGGGTCTCCCAAGAAGGACAGGTCTCAGCTGAGGTGCCAGACCAAGACAAACCACCCATCTGGGCAGCAGCAGAATGGGATAGTGTTGATGGCGGAGGATCACATTTTTGTGACAACGGCAACAACACCAAACTTAAACTGCGCGGAAGAAAGGCCCGGCAATCTACTTCTGTATCTTGCCATGAAAACCCAATGGATAGTTACAACAAAACAAATTGTGCTATGGTGCTGGAAGATGAGACCCCCAGGTCAGAAGGCACTCAACTAGCTACTGAGGAAGAGCTGAACACTTTTCAGAGTAAAGCCAGCATTTATGATGTGGTTGGATCAAAGCCCTCGGGAAGTCTGACTGCTGATGTAGCTGCGCATGAAATGATTGTCAGAAGCTGTAAAGATGTCTTACACATTGGAACATGGAACGTACGAAGTATGAACCAAGGGAAGTTGGAGGTGGTCAAGAATGAAATGGAACGTGTACAACTTGATCTGTTGGGTGTCAGCGAACTGAAATGGACGGGCATCAGGCACTTTGCATCAGATGATCACATGGTCTACTATGCTGGAAATGAAAGACAAAGAAGAAATGGTGTTGCATTTATAATAAAGAAGAAACTTGCAAGAACTGTAATGAAATACAAAGCAGTCAGCGAATGCTTAATCTATATTTGTCTGCGAGGATTGCCTATCAACACAACTATAATTCAAGTATATGCCCCAACAACAGCTGCAGAAGAGAATGAAATTGAAGAGTTCTATGAACAAGTACAAGCTGAAATTGACAGAACATGCAAACAGGATATCCTGATAGTCATGGGTGAATGGAACGCAAAAGTTGGCAACAAAGAAGAAGGCAAAGTAGTTGGAAAATATGGACTTGGCAACAGAAATGAAGCTGGAGAAAGACTGATAGAATTCTGCAAGACCAATGATCTATTCATCTCAAACACCTTCTTCCAGCAACACAAGCGGCGACTGTACACATGGACTTCACCCAATGGATTGTATAAAAATCAAATTGACTACATCTGTGGAAGTCAACGACGGAAAAGCTCTATAACATCAACAAAGACAAAACCTGGAGCTGACTGTGGTACAGATCATCAACTACTAGTATGCAAACTCAAGCTAAAATTGAAAAAGAGAAAATCACTCATGAATGCAGCAAATTATGACCTTGAGAATATACCACTGTAATTTAAAGACTGCCTGCAAAATCGATTTGCTGCTTTACATACAAATGACAGAGCTCCGGAAGAGTTATGGAATGACATCAAGAAGGTTGTGTTGGAAGAAAGCGAGAAGTCTCTACAAAAGGTGAAAAAGCAAAAACGGTCAAAATGGATGACGGAAGAAACTCTGAAAATTGCCCAGAAACGCAGAGAAGCTAAAGCCAGAGGAGAAAGAAAGACAATCACAGAACTCAACAGAGATTTCTAACGTGCAGCAAGACAGGACAAGGAAATGTACTACAACGACGCATGCAAGGAAATAGAAGCAGAAACTATTAGAGGAAGAACAAGATCGGCTTTCCTAAAGCTGCGAGAGTTAAAGAAAAAGTTCCAGCCTCAAATTGGAATGTTACAAGATGCTCAAGGTTCTATGTTGAATGATGCTGAGAAGATCAAGAAAAGGTGGAAGGAATATACAGAGTTTTATATGATAAAGATCAAGTGGACCAACAGCCGTTTCAACCTGTACCTTATGATCGGGAACCATTGGTGATGAAAGAAGAAGTTGAAGCAGCATTGAAAGCCTTATTAAAGAACAAAGCACCAGGCATTGATGGCATTCCTATAGCAGTATTGCAGCAATCTGATGCAGCTGTTACCATACTTACAAGGCTCTGCCAAGAAATATGGAAGACAACATCATGGCCAACTGACTCGAAAAGATCTGTGTTTATACCAATACTAAAGAAAGGTGATCCAACTGACTGTGGAAATTATCGAACAATCGCTCTGATCCCACATGCCAGCAAAATTCTACTGAAGATTATTCAAAAGAAACTACAACCATACCTGGAACAAGAACTACATGAAGTGCAAGCAGGGTTCAGGAAAGGGTGAGGAACGAGAGACATCATTGCGGATGTGAGATGGATCCTTGAAAAGACTAAAGAATACCAAAAGGATATCTATTTGTGCTTTATCGACTATAGCAAGGCTTTTGACTGTGTAAACCATGAGAAACTCTGGGCCACATTAAGAAGCATGGGTATACCAGAACACCTGATCGTTCTCTTGCGCAATCTGTACATTGATCAAGAAGCAACAGTTCGAACGGAACAAGGAGAAACAGAATGGTTTAAAATAAGCAAAGGTGTAAGACAAGCCTGCATACTTTCCCCCTACCTGTTTAATTTATATGCCGAACAAATCATCAGAGAAGCAGGATTGTATGAAGACAACAGAGGTGTGAATATTGGTGGAAGACTCATCAACAACCTTCGCTATGCTGATGATACTACATTACTGGCTGAAAGTGAAGATGATCTGAAACATTTTCTTCTCACAATCAAAGAACATAGTCTCAAAATGGGCTTGCACCTTAATGTAAAGAAGACAAAGATCATGACAACTGGCATAATCAACAGGTTCATCGTTGAAGGAGAAGAAATTGAAATTGTGAACAACTTTAACCTACTTGGATCAACTATCAATAAAGAAGCAACAAGCAGTCAAGAAATCAAATGACGCATTGCTCTTGGCAGAATGGCTATGAAAGACCTAGATAAGATTCTCAAGAGCAGAGATGTCTCTCTCCATACAAAGATTCGACTTGTTCAAGCCATGGTATTTTCAATAACATCATATGGATGTGAAAGCTGGACAGTGAAAAATACAGACAGGAAGAAAATTGATGCCTTTGAATTATGGTGCTGGCGGCGAATACTGTGCATACCATGGACTGCCTGAAGAACAAACCAGTCGGTACTAGAGGAGATCAAACCTAAGCTTTCTTTAGAAGCTCAGATGACAAGACTTTGACTTTCATACTTTGGACACATCATGCGAAGAGAGAGATCATTAGAGAAAGACATCATGCTTGGCAAGATAGAAGGTCAACGCAAAAGAGGAAGGCCAGCAATGAGATGGATTGATACAATAACAGCAGCTACGGGTACCAGTCTGTCAACAATGAGCCGCCTGACTGAAGACCGAACACAATTTAGGAGGGTCGCCATGAGTCGACTCCGACTCGACGGCACATAACAACAACAACATACCAGTGACATCACAAGAGTGACGTTTCTCAGTCTCCAAAGCTGCTGGAAGAGATTCACAACCCCAGAGATTCCGGGACTAGACTGGAAGGACGATCAGGAAATATTGTTTCTTAGAAATACAATTTTTTCAAAAAAACCTTATATTCTGCATCATTTAGCTCAAATCTTAATTTTAAAAAACTGAAAAAAAATTTCAGTAACAAAACAATTATGTGGACGTGAAACAAGGTTCCAGCCTTGGTATGGACCCTAAAAGGACTTACTGGGTTAGATGGCAAAGGGTAATGTCAAATGGAGCTCACTCTGAGGATATCAGCAATACCAGAGGTGTGCTGCAGGGATCAGTCCTCGGTCTGTTTCAACAATTTTGTAAGCAACGCAGAAGGGTTATCATGAAAGATTTGCCTCTCTGCAGATGCATCTTGCAAGGTCTGGATAGCATGAGGAGGGATTTAGAAAACCTGAAAGAATGGTCTAGAATTTGGCATCAAAGATATAATGCTAAAAAATTAAGGATCATGCGTTTAGGTTGCAAAAACCCAAGAGAGCGGTACAGTACATGGGGTGAAGTACTTCTGTGAACGAAAGAAAAGCAGGACGTGGTGGAAATCATATCTGATGACCTTAAGGGGGCCAAACAAGTAGAAAAGGCAACAGCCAAAGCCAAAGCCAAAGGAATGCTTGGGTTTATAGGGAGAAGAATAAGTAGCAGGAAAAAGGAGGTGGCAGCACCTCTTGAGAACTTATTTGGAGTACTGTGTATACTTCTGAAGACCACACCTTCAAAATGATATAAACAGAACAGTCAGTCCAGAAGGCAGCTACTTAAATGGTCAGTGGTCTTTCATATAAAGTATATGGCGATAGGCAATGATCAAAATTGAAAGGAAGCTCTAGAATTTGGATTCATAAGATGAAGCTGAAAGGAGGAAGAGTCAGAAGACAACTACATATGGTGAACATTTTTATTAAGAATTTTGTTGTTTGAAGAATAAAGATTTTTGGAAGGATAAATATAAAAATAGCAAAATGGAACTTTTGGTTCCACTTGATAGTTTCTGAAGTCTTTTATAGCTATCAAGTTGCTCTGGATTGGTCCAACAAAAAATTTGTTTCCTCTTGCAGAATGAATGGGCTCAATCTTTTAAGGAAAATACATAAGAACTACTAAACTGCAGAGCTGGTGCAAGGATCTGAGATGCCCTAAGCGAACCCTCATTCAAGACACCCTAAACGAACCCTCATTCCTGCCGCCCCCCTTCTCCAGGATCTGCAGCGGTGGCGGCAATGACATTAAAAAAGCAACGCAGCACTTACCTGACGCTACCAATACTGCATTTTGTTAATGCCGTACTTTGACTACCCGCTTCTGCACCCTCTGACACAGATTTCCTGCCTGCATGGGGGTAGAAGCATGGCACCAAAAGCATGCAGTGGAGGAAGCTTTAGGTAAGAGCTGTATTGCTGTTTTACTGTCAGTGCCGCTGCTGCGGGCCCTGGAGAGGGGTGACAGTGGCAGTGGCAATAGTCTACCCTTGAAAGGTTGGCACTCTAGGCAACTGTCTGGTTCATCTAATGGGTGGCGCCAGACCTGCCTTACTGGATTAGACCAAAAGTCCATCAAGCCCTGCATATAATAGTGGCCGATGCAGGTCAGAAATATCTGGAAGGATCCCATAAGGTAAACAGATTCCATCCTGTTTATCCCAGTGGATCTCCCCCAGTCCTTTTGTTAAGCCCAGCTACACTAACAGCTTTTACTACATTCTCCTGTGATGAATTATTTTCTGTGATTGGTCTTAAATACAGTATATTACTTTGTAGCTTCATTCTGTGTCTCCTAATCTTTGTACTGTTTGAAGGAGTAAACAATGGACTCCTATATCGCAGTTACTCACCTGTAACAGGTGATCTCTGGGAACAGCAGGAATTTAGTCTTCACATATGGTATCGTCGGTACCGACGGAGCCTGCACGGGAACACTCCCCAGCATCCAATAGGAAAGCTTTTGGGAGCATCCCACAGCGTCTGTGTGCTGCCTTCCCGCCTTTCCCACTGTCCCTCTTCGGTTGAGTTTATAGCCGAGACAAAGGAGAGAGGGAGAGAGAGAAAGAGAGAGAGAGATAGAGAGACAACTCCTAGGTGAGGTGGGTGGGTTGTGAAGACTAAATTCCTGCTGTTCCCGGAGATCACCTGTTACAGGTGAGTAACTACACTATCTCCAAGAACAAGCAGGAGTGTAGTCTTCACATATGGGGACTCCCTAGCTGAAGATGCCAGGGAGATGGCCCCAGGAAGCTGCAACCCATTGCGAGATGGGCCATGCTTCCTCCCATGGATCTCTGGCATCCCACAAGGGATGGTGGGTAGGAGTTGAATTAAGTCTGAAAGAGATGTTGAAGAACAGCCTGGCCAAACAAGGCATCCCAGCAGGAGTCCTTGTCCAAGCAGTAGTGGGCTGTAAAGGTATGTACCGAAGCCCAAGTGGCTGCTCGACAGATGTCGTCAATAGATACAGAGTGAAGGTTGTGATAAGGAAGCTTATCATAGCTCAGGTAGGAGCTATAGAAAAGATGATGTGACTCTGAACAAGCAACCTGTCAGTTCTGGTAAAAGTAAGAAAACAGAGTTTTCACATAAAAGACTACCAGTCCCAGAATGCACCGGGTTTCCAGCAGCCATGAGGGGGGCTGAAGTGAGAAAACGTGTGTGCAATCAAGAGAGCTATGAGGTAATCCCTAAGCACTCATCTCAAAGGGCAGGGCCTGATTCAACACAGCTGCGCTGTGTTAGGGAGGAGCACACATTAGGACAGAATAAGAATAGAGCTTATTCTACAGATAACAGAGACAGATACAAGCTCCAGCCCGGCTACAAGCACCAACATCACTTGGAGAAACAGAAGCCAAGCCAAGCGGATAGAGAGAAAAGGAAACTCTCTGGAAGGAAGAGAAGAAAGGCCATTGGCAGGTCTAGGAGAGTCCAAGGCAGTACCTATACTGGGAGGTATTCCAAGTGCCAGCAGAGTCCATTGGACTGGAGTCAGCCAGAGGAATGGAATGGCAGAGATAGGAATCACCAGTGGCTACCTGGGAGAGAGAAGACTGCACGTGGCAGGGACTTTCAGACCTATGCCAGAAGGTATCTGAGGAAAGATCCAGTGTCCAGGGATCAAGATTGGAAGGCTGGACATCATAACTGGATTACATACTGGCCAGGCTATACAGAGAGGAATTATGATGGCAGGAGAGGCTCAGGTATGAACACTGATCCAGACCCTATCTATAATAGTGAATGGCAGCAAGGGAATAAGCATTCTCATGATAGTGCCTTATGGAAAGACTCGTCTGTGCCAATGTATGATAGTGACCCTATGCTGATTGATGAAGGGGGAGATACAGCAGATGAAACTATTGATTACATGGACTGTTCTTTATCCAAGTGCTATTGCTAGCTTTCTGTGAGCAAACACATCAGCCATCACAAAGAAACCTAACTTTGTTCTTTATTCCACTGCAAACAGCTCTTAAAGCAGGATTTTGGGTTCACACAGTAGCAGCCAGCCAGCTAAAGGGTTTCAGCTGGACAATTGATAGTAATTAAAGCTGCACCTGATTGTGTGTGTGAGCAAGGGAAAATCACTGCTGGAACTGTGTGGAAAATAAGCAGAAGTTAACCTAACAAGCAAAGTTCATTTATTTCTTTGTGCCTTTTTCATTTGGTAATTATTTGCTAAGAAAACATTAGCTAATTGCCTGACAAGTTGAAGGTTGTTTTCTGATTTGCTTTGTGACTTTATGTTATCCATTTAAACACTGCAAGCAAGTAACCTCATTTATATTGCTACCAAGCATACTTGTGCTGGGTGAATTAAACCCCATCAATAAAAGAAGTATTTTATTGGCCTTACCACTGGTATCACAACTCAATTATTGTCTTCAGCTGTGTTTGGGAGTGAATGAACTACATTACCCACAATACCTTGCAAGAATCATATGAATATATGCATCATCAAGATTGTGTAAGTTCTCACCCTAGGCAGCCGTCTGACAAGGTTAGCTACAGAGGCTGCCATGGCTCTCACATTGTGAGCTGTGACATGGCCTTCAAGAGAATGACCCTTACTCTCATAGGCAAAGGATATGCATTGTGCAATCCAGTTAGGCAGAGTTCTTTTGGAAACTGGAAGTTCCAAATGACTAGAATCAAAAGCAACAAAGAGTTGAGAAGACTTTTGATGTTGCTGTGTTCTTTGTAGGTAAAAAGCTAAAGCTCTTTTACAGTCCAAGGTATGAAGGTTCCTTTCTGCATTGGAGGCATGAGGCCTCGGAAAGAATACAGGAAGGTAAACCGCTTGGTTTAAATGGAAAGGGGAAACCACCTTTGGCATAAAGTATGGATGAGTCCTAAGAACGACCTTATCATGGTGAAATCTCGTATAGGGAGGATCAGCCACTAGAGCTTGCAACTCACTAATGCGGCGTGCGGAGGTGATTGCAATTAGGAAGATGACTTTCCAGGAAAGGAATTTGAGAGATGTAGTGGCTAAAGGCTCAAAGGGCGGTTTCATGAGCTGCCCGAGAACAACATTGAAATCCCATGCCACCGGTGGTAGTCTAATGGGAGGTTTGGAAGACCTCTCATAAATCTTGTTATAAGTGGATGAGAGGAAATAGGTTGTCCATTTAGGGGCTTGTAGGAAGCTGCAATAGCACTAAAATGGACTCTTACTGAATTAGTCTTAAGACCAGCATTTGATAAATGAAGGAGGTACTCTAGTACCGATTCCAGAGGTATCACAAGGGGGTTAAGTCCCTTTTGAGAACACCATATGGTAAACCGTTTCCACTTAAAGGCGTATGATCATCTTGTGGAAGTTTTTCTAGAAGCCTGTAGGATATCCTTTACCTGTTGAGAAAGGTTGAGATCTTGAAGGTCTAGGCTTTCAACAACCAGGCCCTGAGATGCAGGGACTGGGGATTCGGGTACCATAGCATGCCGTTCTCTTGGGAGAGAAGATCTGGAGCACACCCCAACTCCCGAGGTGCAGTTTGAGAGAGATGTAGAAGCAGAGGATACCACGTTTGCCGAGGCCAAAGTGGAGCTATGAGAATCATACGACCTCTGTCTCTCTGAAGCTTGAATAGTGTTTTGGGGATGAGGAGAATGGGTGGGAAGGCATAGATGAAGTCTTGACCCCAGTGAAGGAGGAAGGTGTCCCTTGCCTGACAATCTCGAGCCGTAATTCTGGAACAGAACCGGGAAAGTTTGGCATTCAGTGGACTTGCAAAGAGGTCTATGTCTGCGGTTCCACAGATTTGAAATATTTGGGCAACTTGGTCAGAGTGGAGAGACCATTCGTGTGGCAGCAGTACTCGGCTGAGTTTGTCTGCCCAAAGGTTTTGAATGCCTGGAAGAGGAGGTTACTTTGATTCACGAGGAGGTGAATTTGATGCTCTCTGGCGAGGGCCTATAGTCGTAAAGCTTCGTTGCATAACGACAGAGAGCCGGTTCCGCCCTGCTTGTTCACGTAGAACATGGCTACTTGATTGTCTGTCTGTACTAGGACTGTCTTGTAGCTGAGCTGGGCCTGGAATATTCGAAGAGCAAGGAAGATTGCTCTGAGTTCCAGGAGGTTTATGTGAAGACAAGCTTCCTGTGGAGTCCGGGTACCCTGGGTAGAGAGATCGTGCAGGTGGGCCCCACATCCCACCTGTGATGCATCTGTTGTTAGAGTGGTCTGGAATAGGGGTTGCTGGAAAGGAGACCCTATCAGAAGATTCTCCAGTGATTGCCACCATTGGAGGGATGAAACAAGACGTTGTGAGTTTGTTATTTTGTCTGACAGGCAACCTGTGGCCTGTGTCCACTGAGTGGACAGGGTCCACTGGGCTGCTCGCATGTGGAGGCGAGCATAGGGAACTACATGTACAGTGGATACCATATGCCCCAATAGCTGGAGCATTTCTCGAGCAGTAAGGTAAGTCTTCACTGCTGCTTGGGAAGCTAGCTGCACTATGCGCAGACAGCGGGGCTGTGGAAGGAAAGCCCTTGATTGTCTGGTATCTAGGCGAGCTCCTATGAATTCTAGGGACTGAGTGGGAGCAAGATGGGATTTTGGTAGGTTTATGACCAATCCCAAATATTGAAGGATTCACATTGTGTGAGATAGGGCAGAGCTGGCTTTTGGAGCCGTGGTGGCTCAAATGAGCCAGTCATCTAAGTAAGGGAAGACGAATATTCCTAGAGTTCGCAGGAATGCAGCTACTACTGCCATGCATTTTGTGAATCCTCTTGGTGCTGAAGCCAGACGAAAGGGAAGAACTTTGTATTGGAAATGTTTTCCCTGGAAAAGGAACCGTAGGAATTTCCTGTGATCTGGATGGATGAGAATATGAGTATATGCATCCTTTAGATCTAGAGAACAAAGCCAATCCTGACTTTAAAGGTATGGCAGAAGAGTTCCTAGAGAGATCATTTTGAATTTCTCTCGGAACAGGTATTTGTTCAATTCTTTGAGGTCTAAAATGGGTCTGTCTCCTCCTGTTTTCTTTAGAATAAGAAAATAGGGGGAGTAGAACCCAGTACCCTGTTGTAGAATGGGTACTTCTTCTATTGCTCCAGATTAGTGTCATTAGTCCACATTCCATTCACTGTTCTTATTTTCAATTTTTTAAACTAGCTTATCCATTGTCATGTAATACAATAGCGCTCTGTTTTTTACTCTTGACACTGGTTTTCTCGGGTTTTTTTAGTTCACTCTGCCACTTCTGCCTTCTTTGTGTGCAGGGGCGGTCGGTTTTAGCTATTGCATCCTCACATTTGCAAGTGTATGCTTCTGAAGATAAGGTATCTTGTTTTTGTACGTTCCCACTGACAATATTTTGCACATTTTTTTCATTACATTGCATATGGAGTGATGTTTACAGGACCCCTCGTTTGAACTGTTCCCCTGGGATGTTCACATTTTTTATTTTATGGTTTTAAATATTCTTGGTTCTGTTAATTATTTACGTTTTTTGACCTTCCGGTACAAAGACCTTTTCTACTTGCTATTTTAGTATGTGTTGCTCTCATCTTTAAAATCATGTTACTAATCCACTTTTCGCTATTTTTTTAAATGAGTCGATCTACCTTCACGTATTCATTACAATGTTTTAGTTTTTTCCTATCCCGCTGTGTCCCCCGCAGGCCTTTGAGCAACTCCGCCCCCTCTGCCTCCTTTTTAGAGCACAGGTGCAGGTGCAGGTGTTTTTTTAGCCACCATATCTCCACAGTTGCAAGTCTCTGCAGCCGCTGAGAATGTACTCGGTTTTTTGTAGAGATTCACTGACATTTTGCTATGTTCTCTTTGTATGCATCACATTTTGTAGCGATGTTCACATGGTACAAGTTTGTTTTTTGCTATTATTCATTTTACATTTTATATCTTTCACTTGCACTGTACTCTTATGGATGATTCCATGAGCATGTTTCACTACCCGTTATTCATATTTTGAGTTTGCAGTTTTAAAGATCTCCTGGTTTCATCCATAGTTTTGTTAACCATTTACACCTTTTTTACCCTCTGGGGTTTTAAATATGAATATACTTTACTCATTTATGGTGCCGTTTGACGATCCATTTGGCTTTCCACTACTCACTTTAAGGCATATTTTTGCTTGTTTGATTCTTCTCTCTTCTTTTTTTATATTGTAGCACACAAGATCATGTAGAATAGATGGATATACCTTTTCTCTATTGTACTTTGGTTCCTCTTTGGATATCATTTTTTTATCTGGTGGATAGCATCAAGTAATGTTTGAAAGGTTGTTTCTATAGATAAGCTCACGTTTTGTAGTGTGGCCGCTACTGTGGTTTGAGATTACATATTGATCTAAATGATAGCATGTAAGCTAATTGTTACACAGGTAGCTCTTATAAGTACACTTTGTACTAGTGCAAACACATTTTTTACCCTTATTTTTACCTTTACGTCTGTTATACTCATACGTGTGTACATTGGTTCACTGTTAAGTGATATTATCCTTTTAAGAAATACACAAGATAGTATCATGCTTCTCCTCGTATGCAGCCAATTCGTGAATTTATTTATAACACGCCCCCCTCTTGTTATTTTTGGACTATTTTTTTTTCTCTTTCGCTGACTCACTCCTGCTCTCATCTCCATAGCATATGGAATATTCTTGTTTAACAGTTTATGATTTTGTGTTCCTTTTGTTCTCTCAGTTCCACTGATATATTGACATGTATTGTATCATTACTGTTTTTAACCTATTTATTTATGTCCTTTTTAGAGTATACAGATTTTTAATAGTTTAGAACAGTGGTTCTCAACCTTTTTTGTACCGTGACCCCTTTTACCGTTGGTCAACTTGTGGTGACCCCCAATGATAAAATCAAATGCGTCTCTCTTCCTTTACCGTTAACGCATTGTCGCTGTAATCATTTGTTGAATTATTAATATATTATAGGCCTTTGCAATATGTTTTTATTTATAAAATACTTATTTAAACCACAATAATTAATCACAAGTAACAATATTTGATTTCAAAATTATGATGATTTTGTAGTCAAATCACTAATATGAAATAAAATTATTTTTTCTACCTTTGTTGTCTGACCAATTTATTCTCTGATCATGCTGGTCCCGATCTGAGGCTTCTGCTTTCCTGTCTTCTCTTAGCTCTCTTTCTGTGGTCTATGGTCCATCTGCCATTTCTTATCTCTTCTTTCGTTTTCTTCACTTCTTTCCATCAGCCTATTTCCAGTCCCAGTAACCCTCCCCAGTATCAGCCCTTTCCAGTCCTTACTCTCAGTACCTTCCAATGTCAACTTCCATTCCCATGACTGCCACTGGTGTCCATTCCCTTCCAGTCCCCCTCCTTCCCCAATGACCAGTCCCTTCTAGTACAAATACCATGGCAGCCCCTCTCAGATCCACTCTCTTCCAGTTCCATTCTCCCATCCCCTTGTATCAGCCCACTTGTAGCCTTAGCCCCCAGTTTTCTTCCAGGGCCAGCAGCTCTATCCTCCCCTCCCCACAATCAGCACATTCCCAGTCAAAGCCCCCCAATCAGCTCACTTCTAGTGCTAATCCTCCCTCAACCCCATTACCAGTACTAGCCTCCCCTAATCAGCCCAATACCAGTCCTACCCCCCCATCAGCTCATTACCAGTCCTAGCCTCCACTAATCAGCTCATTTCCAGTCATAGCCCCCCCCCCCCCGCCCATTCAGCTCATTTCCAATGCTAGCCTCCCATCAGTCCATTACCAGTCCTACCCCACCCAATCAGCCCATTACCAGTCCTAGCCTCCCCTAATCAGCTCATTTCCAGTGCTAGTCCCCCCCTCAACCCCATTACCAGTGCTAGGCTCCCCTAATCAGCCCATTTCCAGTCCTAACCTCACCAATCAGCTCATTTCCAATGCTAGACCCCCATCAGTCCATTACCAGTCCTACCCCCCCTTGATAAGTCCATTCCCAGTCCTAGCCTTCCCTAATCAACCCATTACCAGTCCTAGCCCCCCCCCATCTGCCCATTACCAGTGCTAGTTCCCCCATCAGCCCATTATAATCCTAACCCGCACTGTCTCTCGCTTCTGTCCAGCATTTATCCCGTCTGTCCAGTATGTCCCCCTGTCTCTCCCCTTTGTCCATGCCATCCCCCTCCCTCCCTCCCTCCCCCCAAGGCAGCCCCCATCCTTCCCTCTGTCCATGTCTTGCCCCTCCCTCCATCCATCCATCCATATCAGCCCCCTCCCTCCCTCCATGTCAGCCCCCATCCTTCCATCTGTCCATGTCAGCCCCTCCCTCCATCCATCCATATCAGCCCCCTCCCTCCCTCCATGTCAGCCCCCATCCTTCCATCCATCCATATCAGCCCCCTCCCTCCCTCCATCTCAGCCCCCTCCCTCCCTCCCTCCATGTCAGCCCCCATCCTTCCATCTGTCCATGTCAGCCCCCCTCCCTCCATCCATCCATATCAGCCCTCTCCCTCCCTCCATGTCAGCACCCATCCTTCCATCTGTCCATGTCAGCCCCCTCCCTCCATCCATCCATCATCAGCCCCTGCCCTCCCTCCCTCCATCTCAGCCCCCATCCTTCCATCTGTCCATGACAGCCCCCCTCCCTCCCTCCCTCCATCCATATCAGCCCCCTTCCTCCCTCCCTCCTTGTCTTCCCCCATCTTTCCATCTGTTCATGTCAGCCCCCCTCCCTCTCTCCATCCATCCATTTCTATCAGCCCCCTACCTCCCTCCATGTCAGCCCCCATCCTTCCATCTGTCCATGTCAGCCCCCTCCCTCCATCCATCCATATCAGCCCCCATCCTTCCATCTGTCCATATCAGCTCCCTCCCTCCATGTCAGCCCCCCAACTTCCTTTGGAGGCAGGACAATGCTGCACGGAGCCCGTCAAGACAGGAAGGGCTCTGCAACAATTTTACAGGTACAGCCGCGGTTCCCTAAGAGGCAGGGAGCCGCGGCTGCAGAAGAAGGTGGTGAGTTTGCCGGAGTTTGCCACTGCCGAGAAGCGGACTCGGCAGCGGCAGCAACTTGTGCACGTCTTAATTTTTTTTTTTTAACTTGGTGGAGGCTAAGCGACCCCCGCTAAATCCTGTGGCGACCCCCGTGGGGGTCGCGACCCACAGGTTGAGAACCGCTGGTTTAGAACAAGCATGACACAAGACCTTCTGGTTTAATGGTCTTCTACAGAGGTATTTACGTTTTATATGTCACATGTTCTTAGTTTTTATATCTTTTGAGCACCTTTGTTCATTGTTTGTTCTTATCCAATTTTATATGATGTTTTTTACATATTGTTATTGACCTATTTACATGTTTTTTACTATATTAACAATTTATATGGATTTATGTATGTTTCTTTTTTTATTTTAAATATTTGTATATTGGTATATTTATGTTTTTAGTATATGCCAGACAAACCCCTGATGAAGGGTAATGAAACACGTCCTGTGTCGGGTCGTCATTTGGTTTAATAAAGGCTCTGTCTTTCCACGATATCACGTTTCTGGACAAGGTGGAACTCGAAACATTGTATCAAGCCTCCGAGAGTGAGGAGATGTGGTTAAAGGTGTTTCCTACATCCTCAGCATAAGATCATGTAGGATCTGATGAACAGGGAGAGTAGCTGCTTCCTTGGGAGCCTTAGGGTATTGAAGGATTTCTAATTCCTGTGCCCTAGGTTCCTTTTCAGGAGTTACCGTGATTGCAAGGCCTCGAGCCACAACACAAATAAAATCCTGAAAGGACATGTACTCCGGAGGAGACATTCTGCGTTGGGGAGAAGATGGCTCCTCCGGAAGAAGTACTCTGGTATGGGCAGAGTCATTAGAATCATCAGAATCGGAAGATTCGAAATATCTCTGATCCCAGTGTTCGTACAGAACATCGTACCGGTATCGATCAAAGTCGGTATCAAGATATCTCGGTACCGCCGAGGCCAGTGCTGTCGGTACCGGTGCCTGTTGAACCGTCTGTAGCAGTCTCAACGGTATCGAAGCCGTGATAAGAGCTGCCAGACTGCGTTAGATAGCGAGAAACCTCTGATCTATTGATGCTGCTGATGCTTGGGTGTCGGTACTGGTAGAAGCGGCCGGAACCCCAGAGTATGGCACCAGTAGTTCTGCTGAGGTGGAGGCCTCAAGGACATCTTGGAGCCCCGTTAATGCTTTGGAAGCCGAAGCCTCCCGCCGGGCTGTTTTGCCGGTGACGTTTCCTCAAGGGCAACGCCAATGGCTTCTCGATCCCTAGAAAGAGATCTACCCTTTATTTTTTTATTTAACAGGCGCTTATATACTGCTGCATTCCAAAGATCAGGTGCGGTTTACAGAAAACAGGTCAAGAAACAGTGTAACATATCTGTTTTTACATTAAACATCGCTTGAATTATGTACATCTTAACTTTAACAATTAAACTTTAGAGAACTATGTACAATCAACGGATGTTGAATTAAACAAAAAAGGTAGCTATTTACAAGCATTGTAAACTATGTATAATGGTCATATTTTCATGGGTCATTATGGGATTATGCTCAAAGTGTTATATATTATCCCTTTTCATTTTGGTATTGGGAATTCGCAAGTGGACCGTAGTGGGAGCTAAACAAGTGAGCTTTTAATGTTTTACGTAGTTCTTTAAGATATACCCTTTGAGGACCGGTTAGATTTATGCTTAGTTACCTGAGATCCATAAGAGGGAAGATGAGGCTCTGGAAGACGTCGATGCAACAGACATCGCATCTGAAGCAAAACAGGGTACCGAATTTTGCAGCTTTATTCTGCAGGCCCCTTTTAGCCATCTTCCCACATGAGAGGCACTCCGAAGGAGAATGGTCAGGGCCTAAACATTTAAGACACCAGTCATGGGTGTCAGTGACGGATATGGTACTGCCACACTTAGAACATTTTTTAAAACCAGTAGCTGGTTTTTCCAAAATGGCGCCTAGCACCAAGGAAAAAACGTTTCCGAAGAAAAATACCTCAAAACTATATATACATATATATATATATATATATTATTTTTTATTTTTTAAGAAAAGAAGAAAGAAGAACCGGTGGTACCAATAGGCGTTGAACGAAAGCAGACGCGACCACAAAAAAAATAAATAAAGAAGGAATTTTCTGCGGTGACAGGATATGGGACCTGTCGGCTCCGCGGAAAACGAAGAACTGAAGAGGGACAAGTGGGAAAGGCAGGAAGGCAGCACGCAGGCACTGTGGGATGCTCCCAAAAGCGTTCCTATTGGACGCTGGGGAGCATTCCCGTGCAGGCTCCGTCGGTACCGACGATACTATATGTGAAGACTACATTCCTGCTTGTTCCTGGAGATTTACTTATTCCACTCCACTCATTATTTTATCAAATCTCCTCTTAGCCATCTCTTCTCCAAGCTGAAGAGCCCTACCTTTTAATCCTTTTTTCAAAGGGATCTCCTTCCATCCCCTTTATCATTTTGGTCACCCTTCTCTGTAACTTTTCTAAAGACATAAAGGGACATCTGAAATGAAGTAAAGCACTTTACCTATTTTTTTTAAGTGCCGTCAAGTCAATGCTGACTCCTGGTGACCCTGCAGCCCCTGGGCTTTCTTGGCATGGTATGACTGCAAGAAGATTGCCAGGCCTTTTCTTCTGAGGTAATGGAGGGTGAAGTGACTTGCCCAAGGTCATAAGGAGTGTCAGTGGGAATTAAACCCTGGTCTCTTGGGTATGAGGCTGTTGCTCTAACCACTAGGCTACTCCTCCACTCCTTTAACTACCCTGCCTCAAAAAAGGTTTCTGGTGGTCCCAGTGAGTCTAAAGTCCCCTGCCCCCTTTCAAAAAAAAAAAAAAAACAATCCCTGGTGGCCACAATGGGCCCCAAAGCATTCCCTCCCAATCTCCAACTCACCCTTAGTTGGGAGACAAGAACTCCAACCTCAAACACAGTCATTATGGAAAATGACTCCCAGCAGTATTTTCTGATGTACCACTAAGAATCAGATCTCACTATCCTTCAAGATGGTTGCAGTGGAAGAAGATGTCACCGGATACTTTCTCAGCACCAGGTAAATACACAGGGGGAGGGGTGCACAGTCTTGGGGGCTCTGTTCAAGGGCTTCCCTATGCTGGGTGCCTCAACAGTGCGCCCTGGACTTGATAGCCTTCCTTAGAGTCTTTTTTAAATTAATTTCTTTTCTTAATGCTGCATGAGACAATCCCTCTTCAATTTTCAGTACTAGACAGGAGACTGGCTAAGAAGGAACTAAAAAAAAAAAAAGACTTCTGTCTGATGCAGAAAACTGCGGCTTGTTTATTTATTTATCCAGATTTATATACCATCTTTTCCTTCAAACAAAGTGGTTTACATTAGGAACTATTACAAACTAGGTAAAAGGGCAAAATAGGAAAAATTAGAAGAAGTCAATAACAAAATAAGAAGAAGTCATTAACAGTGGGATATAGTTGAAGTCATTAACAAAATAGGAAGAAGTCATTAACAGCGGGATATGGTCACTGAGAGGGATCATAGTAATCCACAAACAAAAATGATTTTAACATCATCCGGAAGTCCTTAATATCCCTTGTGGATCTCAGGTGATCAGAAAGAGAGTTCCAAATGGCAGTTGCAGCAAGAGACGGGGCTCTTCTGACTGTAGACTGGTTGGATCGTTGAAATTCTGCAGGTGTAATGAGCCTGTTTAACATGTTAGAACGCCTGGGCCTTGTACTGGGATCCTTGATTAATATGCTTTGAAAGGCTGCAGTAGAGGTATTATGATAAATTTGGTGGATAATAAGAGCTGCTTTGTATCGTATGCATGAGATGATGGGTAGCCAGTGAAGTTGTTGAAGTATGGGCGTTATGTGCTCTTTCCTAGGTGTGTTTGGATAAATCTGGCTGCTGTGTTTTGGACCAATTGGAGAGTGCAGAGGGACTGTATTGGCAGACTCTGGTAGAGTGAGTTCGCATAATCCAGGATGGGGGCGATTACTGATTGGCACACTGTGCGAAAATGTTCATTGCTCAGGATAGGTTTGAGTCAACGGATGATTTTTAGTCTATGGTATGCTTTGGAAGCAGTTTTAAGTATGTGTGTCCGTAAAGACAGTTTTTTGTCCAGAGTAATACCCAGGTACTTTACTTCTTCTTTTACTGCAATGGATTTGTCATGAACAGCGATAGTTTGCAGTGGCGAGAAGGATGAGCTTCTGGTGATATACATTGCTTCTGTCTTGTCACAGTTGACAGAGAGTGAGTTGCTAGTGAGCCAAGTAATCATGTCTTCTATGCACCTGATTATTGGATTCAGGTCTGGGTTGCATATATTGATGGGGGAAGTATACCATAATGTCATCTGCATATAGGTGGTAAAGCATCTTGTGACTTCTGATTATACTGCAGATGGGTTGAATATATATGTTGAATAGTATGGAGGAAAGCGCAGAGCCTTGAGGGATGCCGTGTGGAACGCTGAACTTTGCTGACTTGTTTTCACTGTATGTGACCTGTTGGGTTTGATCAGTGAGATAAGAGCAGAACCATTTTATGATATTGCTACAGACCGATTTCTTGTAGTCGTATCAATATGGAGTGAGAAATGGTGTCAAAGGCAGCGGAGATGTCCATGAATATTAATATTTATTTAATGTCTTTTTTTTTATACCACGCTCTTTAGAATCAGTGTGGTTTACAGTTAACAAATTAGTGCAGTGCAGGCAGGGTCTACACTGGACTTATAGAGAACAGAGATTTCTTCACGGGGCTGACAGGGTAACTATGTACAGGCAACCTGGCTGTCACAGGCGACATGGTCAGCTCACAGCTATTTACAGGTTGGTTTAACTATGTACAGATTGACAGGTCAGAGTATGTATACCTTCCACCTGCCAAGAGTATCATGATCTATAGGGTGGGGCTGCACTCGTGCGGAGTGGCTGCGCTGGGGTGACAACCTGGTTCTTGAGAGTGACTGGTTGTGAGATGTCATTTGGGTCAGTATAGTGCTGGAGGAAAAGATGGTGCTTTAGCGACTTCCTAAACTGTATGAGGTCGGTGATGGCACGGATGGCCGGTGGTAGGGCGTTCCAGCATGTGGGTGCATATAGCGTGAAGGCTCTGTTTCTAGTTGACTGGGAACATTTCATAATCGCCTTCGGGAGTACCAGGGTGTTGGCGGCAGCTGATCTCCTAGCTCTGTTGAGGGGGTTGGGCTGGATGAGGTCTGTGAGGGAGGTGGAGGAGCACTTGTTGATGGCCTTGAAGGTCATTAATAAGACTTTAAAGAAGAGTCTGCAGTGGACCGGTAGCCAGTGCAGATGTTTCAGTATTGGGGTTATGTGTTCTCTCCTGGAGGCTCCGTGCAACATTCAGGCATCTGCATTCATCGCAAGCTGCAGAGGATTCAGCGAGCTCTTTGGGAGTCCATGTAATATAACGTTAGCATAGTCAAAATGTGGGATTACTAGGGCTTGATAGACTGTCCAGAAGTCATCTGGCTCCAGCAGCTGTCGTAGGTGACGGAGCGTCCTTATTTTGTGGTAGATAGCTTTGACCATGTTGCTTACCTGGGCTTTCATGTTAAGCTATTGGTCTATTGTGACCCCTAGGTACCGTACTGTGGGCTTGCTGAGGAGCTCTGCATCTCGTACATTCAGAGCGGTGGGCGGAGTGAATGCTGGGCTCCTGGTGATAAAGAGGACCTCTGTTTTCTTGAAATTTATTCTGAGCCTCTGCGTATGTAGCCAATCAGTGACAGCACTGAAACAGGTTGTCAGTGGTGAGAGATCAGGATGTTCAGTTGAGATAGGCATGTAAAGCAGAACATCGTCGGCGTAGACCAGGCAGTTGATATTGAAAGAGCGAATGAGCTCGCAAATGGGCTGCATGTATACATTGTATACATGTATACAGTAAGGCTGAGAGTGATGATCCCTGTTGCACGCCTTTCTCTTGCAGGAAAGGTATGGAGGTAGAGGAGCCGGTTCGGACATGCTGCCATCTGTCTGTTAAGTACAACTTACACCAGGTAAGCGCTGTACCATGGATGTCCTTGTCCTTGAGGCGTGTTAGGAGTATCTCGTGGCTGACGGAGTCAAAGGCTGCAACGATGTCCATGAAGATCAGGGCAAACCCTTGTTTGATGTTGTCCAATCCGATGGTTAATGAGCTGAATAGAGTGGTCAACAGGGTCTCAACGCCATGAGACTCCCTGAATCCATGCTGGCATGGGTCGAGGGGTGCGTTTGTCTCAAGGTGATGATGAAGTTGCCGTTGGACGACCTTCTAAATAATTTTTGCCAAAAGAGGGATGCTTGAGATTGGCCTATAGGAGTCCACCTTAGCTGGGTCTAACTTGTTGTTCTTTAGCAGAGGTCTGATAGCTGTTTGCTTCAGGCTTTTAGGGAAGGTCCCAGTCAAAAATGATAGTTCTATGAGCTTAGCCAGGAAAGAGCTGAGGTCAACACACAGTGATTTTACCCAAAATGCTGGGCAAGGGTCGTTTGGAGCTGTGTGGTGTTTATGGCTGTGATGATGTCTTGAATGCCTTTCTTGGTTGCGGCCAAGAAGGTGGTGATGATGTCATGGGTGTCCTTCGTGGCCGGAGTCCAGGAAGGCGATGGGGTTGTGTGGTGTGCCCCCTGTGAGGGAAAAAGGTTTGTGGTCTCACCGGTCTGGCTCGTCTTGGCCTGCAGGTAGTCGGCGTATTCCTGTGGGTTAGGAAGGCTTGGTTGAGCAGGGGAAGGATCTTTTGTTAGAGATTTGATTAGATTAAAAAGCTTGTGTGGTTTATTTAGGGAGCGCTGCAATCTCTCTTTATGAATCCTTTATTGATGTTATCAATGCCCCTAATAAGGTTGTCGAATGAGGAGGTTAAGAGAGTTTCAACGCCATGATGTGGCCTGAATCCATGCTGGTGTGGGTCTAATGGAGCATTTAGATCAATGTCGTCTTGCAGTTGCATCTGAACAGATTTTTCGATGACTTTTGTGATGAATGGTAGACTGGAGATTGGCCTGTAGGACTTTGGGTCTTCTGAATTAAGGGAATTTTTCTTGAGCACTGGGCGTATAGCAACTTGCTTGAGGGCAGGAGGCATGTAACTCTGTTGAAGGGATAGATCCACCATTTTTTAAGGTGCTTGCTAAGCTGATCCTTTGAAGCCTTGATCCATGCAACAGGACAGGGATCGGTTGATGAGGTGGTAGTATTAAGCATGTCTATGATATGTTCAATCTGTGTAAGCGAAGGAGTAATGAAGTTATCCCAGCTTGTCTTATATACTTTGGTTATAGGTTTAGCAATAGTAGGAACCTGATTTTGGGAGGGGTCTCTATGTCTGCTGGATAGGAAATTTGCATAACGTTGAGGGTGAATAATGTGTATGTCCTGTTGTGTGGAGTCTCTGGTGAGCTGCCTAACAATACTAAAGAGTTCTCTGGCTCTATTTGCTGCCTTTATGATGGTGTTGATGTACGAGTAGTATTGTTTGCTATCGTTGATTATATTGTTGTATTCTTATTGCTTGTGTCTATATTGCAGAAGTGAGGCCTGTGTCTTGGTGTGCCTCCATTTTCTTTCAATTCTCCTTAGAGCTCTTTTAGCTTTTCTGATATTATCCGAATACTATGGTGCGTTAGGCCTTTTCTTGGTGTGAATGCGTTTTGGACTTGTGATTGCTGCAGCTGTAGAGATGGTAATATTCCAATTTTCAATGATATTGTCAAAGTCTTGGGTGTTCTGCTGAAGCTTCGGAGTTATATCCTGTAGAAATATTTCCTTATTGAAGGACCTGAATTTTCATTTTGAGTGCTTCATCTCCTAGAGTTGTATGTCATTAATGATCATTGAGAATGTCATAGTGTGGTGATCAGAGCAGGGAACAGGAGTAACTGCTGATGTTGAAACCTGATGCATCTCCATGAGTTGATAGGGTATGAAGACTAGGTCTGGTTTTGTTCCATGCTGATGCGTGAGTGTGACTACTATTTGAGTGTATTTGAGAGCTTTCATTAAACTAAGGTAAGAATTGGCTTCTTTACCAGGTGATGAGCATAGATTAAAGTCTCCTAGGATGATAAGTGGTTTGTGATGTGAACTATGTGAGCAGATTGTGTTCAAGATTGTAGAAAGATCCTTATTTTTGGTATTTGGTGGTCTGTAGATTAGGCAAATGCTTAGATATTTGTTGATAATAAAATTGATCTCAGTAGAGTCAGAGGCAGATAATGTATTGAATCTGTAGTCCTATTTTGCCAGCATCAGAATGCCACCTCCTCTTTTGTGTGACTGGGAGCAATTGATTGCTGAGAAGTCAGGCGGTATTATTTGATTGAGGATAACCTGGTCAGTATTTATTAGCCATGTCTCTGTGATGCAGATGATGTCTATTTTGTGGGTTTGAATGTAGTCATAGATGATGTCTGATTTATTTCTGATAGATCTTGCATTGATTAATACACATTTGATGGGGGAGATCACGATAGGATTAGTGTGTATGTTTTGCATACGGTGTAAGCGTCGTAGGTGAACTAGATTGTGTGATCAAATTGGTGGAGGGGTTGCGCTCTATGTTAGAGAGGGAATTGAGTCAGAAAGGATTAAAGCTTTGCAGGAAAGAAAATTTGCTGTAGAATCTCTATACATTGAAATTCCTTGTAAAAAGGGGAAGGCAATGGCAGTGGGGGTGTACTATCGGCCGCATGGCCAGAATGAACAAATGGATGATGAAATGCTCAAAGAAATCAAGGAAGCTAACAAACGTTACAGCACAGTAATAATAATGGGTGATTTCAATTACCCCGGTATCGACTGGGTCAGTGTCACGGCAGGACATGCTAGGGAGATAAAGTTCCCAGATGAAATAAATGACTGCTTCTTGGAGCAGCTGGTTCATGAACTGACCAGAGGGGAAGCCATATTAGACCTAGTCCTTAGTGGAACACCAGATCTGGTGCAAGAGATAAGGGTGTTGGGGCCACTTGGCAATAGTGATCATAGCATGATCGCGTTTGATTTAATTAGTGAAGGAGGGATAGTAAGGAAATCCGCAGTACTATCTTTTAACTTTCGAAAGGGAGACTATGATAAAATGAGGAAAATAGTTAAGAAAAAACTAAAAGGAGCAGTTGCAAAGGTTAAAGACTTACATCAAGCTTGGGTGTTGTTGAAAAACACTATCTTGGAAGCCCAGACCAGCTGTATTCCACGCTATAAGAAAAGTGGAAGGAAGTCCAAAAAACTGCCAGCATCGTTTAAAGGTGAGGTCAGAGAGGCTGTTGTTGCCAAACTGCATCTTTCAGGAAATGGAAAAAAGAGCCAAACGACGAAACCTGGAAACAGCACAAGCACTGGCAAGTTAAATGCAAGGCATTGATAAGGCAGGCAAAGGAAGAATTTGAGAAGAAGCTTGCTGCAGAAGCAAAAACACGTAATAAAGACTTTTTCAAGTATATTTGTAGCAAAAAACCTGTGAGAGAGTCCGTTGGTCCATTAGATGATAGAGGGGTTAAAGGGGCACTAAGAGGCGACAAGGCGATAGCGGAGAGACTGAATGAATTCTTTGCTTCGGTCTTTACTGAGGAAGATGTAGGGATTTTACCCATGACTGAAGTGTTATTTAAAGGTGCGGAAGAATTGAAGGAAATATCGATACATCGGGAAGATGTATTACAACTATTAGATAAACTGAAGAGTAGCAAATCACCTGGGCCAGATGATATACATCCAAGGGTGTGGAAAGAACTGAAATATGAGATTGCAGACCTGCTATTAGTAATCTGTGAACTATCATTAAAATCATCTGTAATACCTGAAGACTGGAGGATGGCGAACGTAACACCAATTTTAAAAAGGGTTCCAGGGGTGATCCGGGAAACTACAGACTGGTGAGCCTGACGTCAGAACCAGGAAAAATGGTAGAAACCATCATAAGGAACAAAACTGATGAACATGTAGATAGTCATGGCTTAATGGGAGACAGCCAACATGGCTTTAGACAAGGAAGATCTTCTCTTACTAATTTGTTGTGTTTTTTTGAAGGTGTGAATAAACAGGTAGACAAAAGTGAGTCGGTTGATATAGTATATTTGGACTTTCAGAAAGCCTTTGACAAGGTCCCTCATCAGAGACTTTTGACAAAACTAAAGTGTCATGGGATAGGCAGTGTACTATTGTGGATCAGGAACTGGTTAAAAGATAAAAAGCAGAGGGTAGGGCTAAATGGCCAATTTTCCCAATGGAGAAATGTGAATAGTAGTATACCCCAGGGATCTGTGCTGAGTCCGCTGCTTTTTGACATATTCGTAAATGAATTGGAAAAGGGAATAACGAGTGAGGTTATCAAATTTGCAGATGACACAAAACTATTTAAAGTTGTTAAAACCCAAGAGGATTGTGGAAAATTGCAAGAGGATCTTGATAAATTGGAAGACTGGGCATCAAAATGACAGATGAAATTTAATGTGGACAAGTGCAAAGTTATGCACATAGGGAAGAACAGCCCAAACTATGGTTACACGATGCAAGGTTCCACATTGGGAACCACCACCCAGGAAAAAGATTTAGGCGTCACTGTGGATAACATATTAAAACCCTCGGCCCAGTGTGCAGCGGCTGCCAAGAGAGCTGAGGGGAGATATGATAGAAGTCTATAAATTAATGAACGGAGTGGAAGGGGTAAACATAGATCGGTTGTTTATGTTATCAGAATATAGAAAGACTAGGGGACATGCAATGAAGCTACAGGGTAAACTATTTAAGACTAATAAAAGAAAATATTTTTTCACACAACGTGTAATCAAACTCTGGAATTTGTTACCGGAGGATGTAGTAAAGGCTGTTAGTGTAACTGGGTTTAAAAAAGGTTTGGACAAGTTCCTGGAGGAAAGGTCTAAAAACCATTATTAAGAAGGGACCCAGGATATCAATGCTTGACACAATACAAGCATTGTGGAACCTGTGTCTTTTGGGGAAACTGCTAGGTACATATGACCTGGATTGGCAACAGTTGGAAACAGGATACTAGGCTTGATGGACCTTGGTCTGACCCAGTATGGCATATCTTATGTTCTTATGTCTTTCTTATGGTGAATCTTATGCATTGGTATGTTGGGGTGGATGGGAGATATGTAAGTAGTAGTGGTGCGGGTTATGCAGGCGCAAAGAGGACTTTAGAGCCCATTGAGATTGTAGGAATTGGAGTTTGTAAAATGGTGAGAATTACTTGCTGAAGAGATGTATTTGTGTATTCGTTGGGTCCACTTAGATTACATGTGTTCTACATTATTCACAGCAGAGCAGATGATATTAGTTATGTGCTTGAGGATATCTAGCAGAAGTCCATGCAGCGTGTGTTCACTGGCATTAGACCTTACCTTGTTTGATAGGTTCCGTTTTCATTCAAGTTTTTCCAGCCTCCTTTGTCCTTATCCTTATCCTTGCCTACGGCCCGTGCCTAAAGGCCATGCCAAAGGGCCCTCTGGAGAGGCCCTCAGGCACAGGCGTGCCTGCTGAAGTTGTTATTTAAAGTGCTCTGATCGCGCTCCGTTTGGCCTTCAGGTGGTGAGTGGGGAGGAGACTGCAGTTTCCCGCTCTCTATCTTGACGCCGTTCGGGTTGCCGGTAGGGTAGAGCGAGCTCTGTGCACCTGCTGAAGTTGTTATTGAAAGTGCCCTGATCGCACTCCGATTGGCCTTCAGGTGGTGAGTGGGAAGGAGACTGCAGTTACTACAGTGGGGTACATAGATTTTTCTATTTGTACACATTTCTTTTAATCCCGTATAATTTCATAGCCTTTAATTGACTGCATCAGGAGTGAAAGTTTTCTTCAGCTCATTGGTTTGGAAAGTGTGCACTGAAGCTCAGCACACAGTTCTAGCACAGGCTTATTACATTGGCCCCTTCGAGTCTGATTTACAAAGATTTTTTCCTATTCTGTCTCTATGGGGAGGGGAAAGCATAGGACCCTGTTTACGAAGCATTTTCTCGTATTTATTTATTTAGCTGTGCTTTTATACCGCTTTTCACTGGGTCAAAGAGGTTTACAAAAGAGTTTCAATAAAACACGGAGTGAAAAACATTAACTATGTACAAATAACTTAACTATTTACAATGGTTTGTACTTGTTGTGATGCATGAAGCTATGTTTCTGGGCCATAGTGTTCGATGAACAGATGAGACTTTAGGTGACACAAAGGGGGTCATTCCAGAATGTGAATAAGGGGTTTGTATGTGCAGTGGGGACATTTATATGTCAAAAACATCCCAGACTGTATTCTGAAACACTGCTGACGTGCACGTCCACAGCTCTAGAATGGGGATCTCAGAACATGCTCAGAAGAGGCAGAATAAGGGCATGGCCAGCTGTAGAGACATGGAAAGTGTATTCAGGAAAGGCCCGTGTACGTATTACGTGTTTCCCGAAACCATCCATGTTATTCCTACTGAAACGTGGAATAAGGCCAGGACTTAGAAAAAATTCTGCTCTTCTTTGCAATGCGTCCCATATTGAAGAATGGTTGTGACAAATATGTTTTGAACTGATGTGACTGCAATCTGGAAGTACACAAGATGCAGTTTTAATGTAAAGAGAGCAGAGGTGAGGGAATGTTGCAAGGTCTAGACATATTAATAAACACCCTTACAGAAATATTAAGAAGAGCAATAGTGTTTATTCAGGCTATGCACTAATGTGCTGTTTGTGTCAAAGGAGACAATCTAGGAGATCCTAACAATTCCCATGTTTTGAAAAATGGGACTGCTAATGAAGGAATAGTATGGGCATAAGCAGGGAAAGGATTTTTTTGGGGGTATCCCATGCTATTACATTATGTCACAGATGTTATGTATAGGTTCAGGGCATCTTTTTGGCAGAATCATGTTTTTGTGACAGAAAGTGAGTGTGTGTGCATAAGAACATAAGATATGCCATACTGGGTCAGACCAAGGTCCATCAAGCCCAGTATTCTGTTTCCAACAGTGGCCAATCTAGGTCATACGTACCTAGCAGTTTCCCCAAGGGACACAGGTTCCACAATGCTTGTATTGGTTCAGCATTGATATCCTGGGTCCCTTCTTAATAATGGTTTATGGACCTTTCCTCCAGGAACTTGTCCAAACCTTTTTTAAACCCAGCTACACTAACAGCCTTTACTACATCCTCCGGTAACAAATTCCAGAGTTTGATTACACGTTGAGTGAAAAAATATTTTCTTTTATTAGTCTTAAATAGTTTACCCTGTAGCTTCATTGCATGTCCCCTAGTCTTTCTATATTCTGATAAGGTAAACAATCGATCTACGTTTACCCGTTCCACTCCGTTCATTAATTTATAGACTTCTATCATATCTCCCCTCAGCCGTCTCTTTTCCAGGCTAAAGAGCCCCAACCTTTTTAGCCTTTCTTCATAGGAGTAGACTTCCATCCCCTTTACCATTTTGGTGGCTCTTCTCTGAACCTTTTCTAAAATCGCTATATCCTTTTTAAGATACGGCGACCAGAATTGCACACAATATTCAAGGTGCGGTCTCACCATGGAACGATATAGAGGCATTATAATATCTTTTGTTTTATTTTCCATTCCTTTCCTGTGTGTGTGTGGTTTGAGGGGTGCACAGGGGGATCTGGTGTGTTCATCTGCAATTCAGGGAGGACATGAAAGCCTGGCCGGTACATGGACTGTATGGATGACTGCAGCGTCACCGGGTGCCACTGTGATTGGGCAGTCAAACTGAGAGAGCGTTCACTATAGCTAAATGTTCAAACATTTCCCTGTCAATAATAAGGGACCCTCAGAAAAAGGGCACTCAGCAGTGAAAACAGCACTAATGCATGCCCATAATGCACATTTTGTGGCACCAATGGTGTTGCTGTTGTGTATGTATTAGTGCTGTTTGCAGTGCTGAATGCCCATTTTCTGAGGGTCCCTTATTATTGACAGGGATATATTTTGACATTTAGCCATAGGGAACTTATGCTGATTTCTTCTGGATTATTTTACATAGGGTACTCTAATAAGATCAGATATTGTTGGCAGCGTGATAGGGCATCCTTACATCCATTTTAAAATCATGCTCACTTCTTTTAATTCTGCCATCTCACTTGCTAAACATAGTAGCTTACTAACATAGTATATGACAGCAGATAAAGACCATCATGACCCATCTAGTCTGCCCAGCAAGGTGGCAAGAGTAGGTGTACCTGCCTCTCCGTGCAGGTCACCGCTCCCCATGCCTTTGTTAGGGGTGCAGGTCACCCCTATTTGTTGAGATAGCAGAGACAGTTAAGGTTATTTTGATTCTGTTGCTATGAAGGGATCCACTATGTCTGTCCCATGCCATTTTGAATTCTGTCACTATATTTGCCCTCACCTTCCATCGAGAGGGTATTCCAAGTATCCACCACCCTTTCAGTGAAAACGTATTTCCTGACGTTGCCTTTCAGTTTATCCCCTTGAAGCTTCATGTTATGTCCTGTCGTTTTGCAGCTTCCCCATCTTTGAAAAAGGTGAGGCAAGATGGCGGCAGGAGTCGGTGTTGGTGGAGCAGCTTTGTCTAGATCGGGTCCTTGTTTGGCTGTGTGGTCTTCCGTGCTCGTTTTTGTGATGGGGCGGAGGAAAAGGAAAGAGGCCAACCTACCCTCAGGTTTGGCGTTCCCTCTTATTGCTGACCAAAGGACCCTGGATCTGTGTGGGTTTGTTCCTACTGGCTCTGGAGCGGCGTCTTCAACAACAATTTCGGAGGAAGTTTCAGTGTTGCCGGGCGCATCGGGGGTGGTTCTTTCCCCAGAGCAGCGTACCCCCCCCCCCAAAGTTCTTTGTCGCCCGATGTAGTGTTTCCCCCCGGATTTCTGAAGAGTGTGCCGGTGCGGGGAAGTGAAGAGGGCTCATCAGCATCTCCAGCTTTGTCCTCCGGATCCCTGCAGCAGTCAGTTGTGGCTCCCGCAGTTGGTGAGACTATTCCCATGGCTGAGCAGCAGTTGGTGGGGATGGGAGGAGGGCATTTACTGGTTATTCGGGGTTTGGTAAAACCTGCTGTTATCACTTTGGACGCGCTAAGGGAAGCCATAGTCATTTTAACTTCTTCCTTATCAACTGTTGTGGGCACTGTGAATACTGAAATTTTGTGTGTGAAACTACTATTTCTGAGGTTTCCAAGGCTCAGGAGCAGCAGGCTGGTCTTATTCCTCAAGTTACCATAGAATATGGACACCTTCGAGAGGCTCAGGGGGCCCTAATCATGGACAGGACTTTGTTGGTCAGGAAGATGGAATATCTGGAGTTCCAAGCCCAGAGGAACAACCTTCGGTTATTGAATTTTCCTGTTTTGTCCCCCCTGGAAATGGTGAGGAAAAACTTCTGTGAAGTGGTTAAGATCCCACAGGAGCATTTGCCCCCTCTGACCAGGGTTCAATACCTGTCATTGGGTGTTGGGGATCTTGTTGGGAGATCAGGCCAGTCAAATGTGTCTTTTGGGGCTGGGGAATTAATTGGGTTTCTGGAAAGTTCCCTAGAAGTGATTATTGAGAGAACTACCCTGTTTGTTACTCTGGCAGTGGAATCTGATAAGGCTTTGATTCTTCGTTCTTATTTTAGGAATTTAAAGCAGCAAGTCTTAGGCTCTCAGGTTCATATTTTTCCTGACTTGTCTAGGCTTACTCAGGCTAGGAGGAAGGCGTTCCTGTCCTATAGGGCCAGGACTTGTTCTTGGGTGCCACTTTTTTGTTAAAATTTCCTTTTCGGTGTTATGTTTCCTATCAAGGTAAAATTTTTATTTTCTATGATCCCAAGCAGCTCCTGGAATTCCTTATGGCTAGGGAAGATATTGAAGTTCCTATTATCTCCCATACAGCTGACGTATAAATCTCTACCTGCCTTTTGTTTAGTTTTTTGCTTTGTTTCCAATTTTTTTTCTGGAGCCTCCTTGCTAATTATTGTGGTCTAATTTATATGGTGTATTTTTTTTTCCTTTTTGAGATATTTCTGTTTGTTGATTCAAGCCATGATTTTCTTTGTACATTCATGGAATGCCTGAGTGTTCATTTGTAAATGCAAATTTAAAAAAAAGGTTTGTTTATTCATTAATACCCTTTTAAGTATTTAAAGGTCTGTATCATATCTCCCCTGTCCCTCCTCTCCTCTAGAGTATACATATATAGGTCTTCAAGTCTCTTCTCATATGTCTTCTGGCACAGGCACCAAATCATTTTGGTCGCCTTCCTCTGAACCGTTTCCAGTCTTTTTATATCCTTTGCAAGATATGGTCTCCAAAACTGAACACAATATTCCAAGTGAGGCCTCACCAGCAACTTGTACAGTGCCATTAGTACTTCCTCCTTTCTCCTAGTAATTACTTTCTGTATGAAACCCAGCATCCTTCTGGCTTTGGTCATTGCCTTATCGCACTGTTTCGCCACCTTGAGATGCTCAGAAACAATCACGCCGAGGTCCTTCTCCTGGTCCATACACACCAACCTCTTGCCCCCTATCATATACATTTTCCTTGAATTTCTGCATCCCAAGTGCATGACACTGCACTTCTTCACATTAAATCTTAACTGTCAAGCATTAGACCATTCTTCCAGCTTTTGTAGATATTTCCTCATGTTATTCACTCCCTCAGAGGAGTCCACTCTGTTGCAAATTTTCATATCATCTGCAAAAAGACAGACTTTTCCATTCAGTCCTTCAGCAATATCACTCACAAATACATTGAACAGTACCGGCCTCAGGACCGATCCCTGGGGCATGTCACTAATCACTTTCCTTTCATCCAAATGAGTTATGTCTACCTACTATCACCTTTTGTCATCTGTCAGTCAACCAATTTCTGATCCAATTCACCACATTGGGACCGATCCCCAGGCTGTTCAGTTTATTAATAAGCCTCCTAAGAGGAACAGTATCAAAGGCTTTGCTGAAATTTAGGTAGATGACATCCACCACATGCCCTTGATCTAGTTAACCCAGTCAAAGAACTCAATCAGATTTGTTTGGCATGATCGTCCTTTGGTAAAATCATGTTGCCTTGGATCATGCAACCTATCGGTTTAGAGAAAACCTACTATGCTCTTTTTCAAGAGTGCCTCCATTACTTTTCCCGCCACCGAAGTAAGGCTTACTGACCTGTAGTTTGCCACTTCTTTCCTATTACCACTTTTGTGAAGAGGTACCACATCAGCCCTTCTCCAGTCCTGTGGAACTTTTCCTGTCTCCAAGGATCTATTAAAAACATCATTTTATGGCCCTGCAAGAACCTCTCTGAGCTCTTTTGGGATGTAGCCCATCCTGTCCCATAGCCTTGTTCACTTTCAGTTCTGCAAGCTGTTCAAACACATTTATTTATTTGGTTTTATATACCGCGCTATTTAAAATCAGTACGGTTTACATATGAACAAACAAGACAGTCCCTGCTCTTACGAGCTCACAATCTAAATTAGGACAACCCTGGTGGGTATAGACATGGGTAGAACAGGGCAGACATGGGTGGGTTAGAAGCTAAAGAGTTGGTCAGGTGGATGAGAGATAGTGTATCGAATGTCCAGATAGGTGCCCATGTGAGCAGCAGAGATCATCACTCGGTGTGGTTTATCCTGTATTCTTTTCACATCATCTTCAGTGAATGGTGTGCTATCTACTCCATTCCCATTTGTATATTTGTCAATCACAGGTGGTCCTTCTCCAGGATTTTCTTTAATAAAAACAGAACAGAAGTATTTGTTTAGCATTTTCGCTTTATCATTGTCACTTTCCATGAATCCATTCTTGGCACCTGTGAGTCTTACATTCCACCTCTGATCTTCCTCTTCTCCTGAATATACATGAAAAAGTTTTGTCATCATGTTTTAGATCTTTAGCCACTTTTTCTTTTGCCTTTGATTTTGCAATCCTTCTTTCTCTTTTTGTCTCTTTTAGTTTTATCCTGTATTCTTTTCTGTATTCCTCTGTTTGCAAACTTTTGAATTTTGTGAAAGTTGTGGTTTTTTGCCTTTATTTGTGCAGCCACTCCTTTAGAAAACCAAATAGGTTTCCTTTTCCTCTTGGTTTTATTTTCTTTCCTTACATATCTATCTGTTGCCCCTTTTTTTGCCTCCTTTAGTTTAGCCCACTACAGTTCCACTTCCCTTACCTCCTCCCACCCTGCTAACTCCTTCTTCAGGCACTTGGCCATTTTACTGAACTTAGCGTTTTTGAAGTCTAGGACTTTGAGCTTGCTGTGATTGGACTCTGCCATGGTTTTTACCTCAAACCACACCGAGTGATGATCTCTGCTGCTCACATGGGCACCTATCTGGACATTCAATACACTATCTCTCATCCACCTGACCAACTCTTTAGCTTCTAACCCTCACAGTCTCTTTTCTACACTCAACTATCTACTTCAGGTTCCTCACCCTTCAATTCCTCGCCTTCTTCTTCTACAATAAAAGCAATAGGATTTCCATTCAATTCCCTCCTAATTCTTCTCCCTCACATCAGTTTCAACCATTTCCCTCAAACTCACCCTCCCTCTCTTCCTTTCCTACCATCTCTGATGAGGAAACCTCTTCTCTCCTCTCCTCTCCTCAACCTATCACTTACTCTTCTGATCTCATCCCCACTAATCGCCTCAACTCCATATCATCCTCCGTTATCCCTGCCATTTCCCATATTATCAACCTTTCTTTCTCCACTGCCACCTTCCCAGCTGCCTATAAGCATGCTTTGATCACTCCTCTTCTCAAAAAAACATTCCTTGACCCTACTGCTCCCTCTAACTATCGTCCCATCTCCCTTCTTCCCTTTATTTCCAAACTCATTGAGTGTGCCATTCTTTCTTGCTGTTTTGACTTTCTCTCCACTCATTCCCTCTTTGATCCCCTTCAGTCTGGCTTCCGCCCTCTTCATTCAACCGAAACAGCCCTTGCCAAGGTCTCTAGTGATTTATTCTTGGAATGGTCTAAAGACCTATAGTCAATGCTTATTTTTCTTGATCTTTCTGCTGTCTTCAATACTGTTGACCACTCTCTTCTCCTTGCTACATTATCTTCTCTTGGCTTTAGAGATTCTGTTCTATCTTGGTTCTCTTCCTATCTCTCTAATTACTCCTTCAGTGTCTGTTCTCAAGGTACATTCTCCTCTGCTATCCCTTTCTCAGTTGGTGTTCCCCAATGGTCCATTCTTGGCCCACTCCTTTTCTCTCTTTATACACAATTGCTTGGTTTCCTTATCTCATCCCTTGGCTTTCAGTATAACTTCTATGCAGATGATCATCAAATTTATAATCTCTTCGCCTGACCATTCTTCTTCTCTCCAGGTTCATATCTCCACCTGCTTATCTGACATCAGCACCATTTAAAATTGAACATGGTCAAAACTGAGCTTCTGGTTTTATCCCCTGATCCATACACCATCCTTCCTCCTTTCTCCATCACTGTTCATAACGCTCCTATTTTTCTTGTTTCCTCTGCTCGTAACCTTTTGGTTGTCTTTGACTCCTCCCTGTTATTGTCATCTCATATCCAACAAAATGTTAAATCCTGTCGCTTTTTTCTCTTCAACATTAACAAGCTTCGTCCTTTCCTCTCTGCCTCTACTACTAAGACTCTTGTTCACTCCCTTGTTATCTCCCGGCTTGACTACTGCAACCTCCTCCTTGCTGGTCTCCCTTAGTCTTATCTTTTCCCTCTATAATCCATTCAAAACTCCACTGCGTGGTTAACTCTTCACCAGTCATGTTACTGTCATATTACTCCTCTTCTAAAGTCCCTTCACTGGCTCCCTATCCGTTACCACATTCAGTACAAACTACTTATCTTGACACATAAATGCATTAACTCTGCTGCTCCTCCTTACCTTTTCTCTCTCCTCTCTCCCTATATCCCTCCCCATGATCTCCATTCCTCTTCTACCTTCCTTCTCTCTATGCTGCTCTCTTCCGCTAATTCCAGGCTTTGTTCTTTTAACCTTGTTGCTCCATTTGCCTGGAACAACCTCCCCTGTCCCTGCGTCAAATCTCTTTCTTCGCCCTTTTCAAGTCCAGGCTTAAGACTCACCTCTTTGAGACTGTCTTTGATTCTTAATCCCCTCCCTTGTGTTTAAACTCCTATTACCCTTATTGACCTTATTCTTATCATATTATTTTGTCTTATACATTTGTCTTCTAGATTGTAAGCTCTTTGAGTGGGGACTATCTTCTTTTGTGTCTGTATAGCACTGCGTATGCTTGGTAGTGCTTTATAAATGCTTAATAATAATAATAATTCACTGTGCCAGCATTGGGGGACATGACTGATGTAGTGCCAATATTCCCCAGATTGTCCCAGATAGGTGGGTCTCAGAAGCTATAGCCAGAAGGCCCTACTACTACTGATCATTTGTATAGCGCTACAAAGCATATGCAGCGCTGCACAGACACACCTAAAAGATGGTCCCTGCTCAATAGAGCTTACAATCTAGTCTAGACAGACAACACAGCAGCTGTGGACAGGATACATCCAGGGGGAATAGTCAGGGAACACAAGGGAGTTTAGGTAGATCAGATCCAACAGCGGCAACAATGAAGTGAGCGCTCAGTCTGGATTTGAGAGCGAAGCCTGATATACAGACTCAGGTAGTTTTTTCCAGGCATAAGGAGCAGCAAGTGAAAGGAACGACATCTGGATTTGGTGGTAGAAGAGAGGGGCACAGATAGAAGCAATCTGACAGAAGAGAGGAGTTCCTGGGGAGGGGTGTAGGGAGAGATAAGAGAGGAATGGTAGCGTGGAGCAGCAGAATGAGTGCACTTACAGGCCACAGACATGAAAAGGACATACATTTGTTGCTCAGCAATATTATGCATCCTTTGGGGAACTGCAAGGTTAGTCAAGAACTTAAGATATGCCATACTGGGTCAGACCAAGGCCCATCAAGCCCAGTATCCTGTTTCAAACAATGGCCAATCTAGGACACAAGTACCTAGCGGTTCCCCAAAGGACACAGGTTCCACAATGCTTGTATTGGGGCATGCAGTGGGATTTCCCGGGTCCCCTTTAATAATGGCTTATGGACCTTTCCTCCAGGAACTTGTCCAAACCTTTTTTAAACCTAACTACACTAACAGCTTTTACTACATCCTCCGGTAATGAATTCCAGAGTTTGATTATGCATTCAGTGAAAAAATATTTTCACTTATTAGTCTTAAATAGTTTATAGTGTAGCTTCATTGCATGTCCCCTAGTCTTTCTATATTTTGATGGCGTAAACAATCAATCTATGTTTACCCATTCCACTCCATTCATTAATTTATAGACCTCTATCATATCTCCCCTCAGCCGTCTCTTTTTCAGGTTGAAGAGTCCTAACTTTTTTAGCCTCTCCTCATCGGAGTATCCTTCCATCCCCTAGTTAAGGGTTTTGTGCACTTGGTGAGGGTTCACCCCTAGCAGTTTAAGGTGTGTTTGTAGAGATGACCAGGGCAGGAATCACTGGGGCAGTTCCTAATGCCATATACCATTTAATGCAAGCTATGTCCTGACATACATGTTCAAATTTACATTCTCATATACCATATTGGGGTACAATGGGCTTACCTAGCACTTTTCAGGGCATGAGGGGGACTGGTTTATGGTCAAGGTTGCAGCAGCTGTCATTTCTCATTGGTATTTATGTCTAGTGTATATCAGCAAACTACTGTACGTGATGAGCGGCTTAGGAGATGCATGTTTTTCAGAGAGGTGTGGCATCTACAGGTACGGGCAGGATCCGAAACAAGTATCTTTTCAGAATACGGTGGGCGTGGGGCCATTCAAAGTGTTTACTTGCGTCCAAGGAGTGGGCCAGCTGAATAGTACTTGCATGTGCCGAACCGAAAGCGTCTATCTCCCCGATTATGGACCCGTGGGCACATCCAGACCAGCAGATGCAGAATTAGGCTCAAAGGGGGCCCGTTTTTGACTTTGACGTGCCCTCAGGCCGGACATGTACGTTATGGAATCGTGCTCAAAGGGGGCTAGTTACTAAGGAGTGCTAATGTTAACACACACTAATTCACTGTTAATATATGTTATTTTGGGTCCCATGTTATTCAATGAGACCTATTTACTAATAATGTAAATTAACGGTGAATTAACATGTATTAATGATAGCGCACCATAGTTAACTAACCATCAAAATGGGGAAAAACCTTTAGTAAATAGGCCTCTTAATAAATTAGGATCTGCGTGCTTTAAATTACTTACCTACAGTCTACATGGACATCTGCATTCTAAACCAGCTGCAGCCTCTGTACAATTTTGTGGGTCTGAATTTTGGATTTAATGATGTCTTTCCCAAATCCAAGCTGATGTTCAGTTACAACCAGATACTGTACACAACTTCACTGAGCGAAAACACACATTTGAAGTGCCGTAATAATGCAGACGAGACGTGATAAGGTATGAAATAGGGTAGCCAAATCAGATTTACTACTATACTAAGATATTTTGGAAAATACCCAGTAATGGTTCAATTTCAAGCTTCGGAAGATTTTATGTAATATGCAAAAATCTACAACATTGTTATGCAATAAACATTTCTAATTGTATGGTATGTACACTAGGTATTTTCAAAATTCTGTTTACCCAAATGTGCTAGTCCTGCAGATGCTCTGTAATTCATACTCTTGTTTCTCAGTTAGCTTAATAATAATTATGGACTTTTCCTCAGGAATTTGTCCAATCCTTTTTAAACCTAGATACACTAACTGCTTTTACCACATTATCCAGCAATGAGTTCCAAGGCTTAACTATGAGCTGAGTGAAAAAATATTTTCTCCCATTTGTTTCAAATTTACTACTTTGTAACTTCATGGAGTATCCTCTATTTTTTGTACTTTTTGAAAGAACAATGAATTCATATTTACCCATTCCACTCCATAGCTCTTACCAATGTTTCCAGCGACTTGTTCCTCACCAAATCCAAGGGCCTTTATTCGATCCTCATCCTTCTTGACCTTTCTGCTGCCTTTGACACTGTTGATCACCACCTTCTCCTCGATACCCTGTCTTCACTTGGTTTTAGGGGCTCTGTTCTGCCCTAGTTTTCTTCTTATCTCTCCCAGCGCATTTTTAGTGTATGTTCTCGTGGATCTTCCTCTACTGTCATCCTGCTCTCAGTTGGTGTAACTCAGGGTTCTATCTTGGGACCTCTACTTTTTTCTCTCTACACTCAGTCTTTTGATGCCCTTATTTCCTCCCATGGTTTTCAGTACCATCTTTATGCTGACGACTCTCAGATCTACCTCTCTGCGCCTAAATCTCTCCAGAAATACCGTCCCGAATCTCTGCCTGCTTATCAGACACTGCTGCCTGGATGTCTCACCGCCATCTGAAATTAAACATGTCCAAAACTGAGCTCCTTAACTTTCCCTCCAAACCCACCTCCCCCTTCCTCCCTTCTCTATTTCTGTGGATAACAGTACACTCCTCCCCATTTCCTCCACTTGCAACCTTTGGGTCATATTTGACTCTACTTTCACTTTCTCTTTCTCTGGGCACATCAACAGATGGCTAAAACATGCCGCTTCTTTCTCTATAAGATAAACAAAATTCATCCCTTCCTTTATACTCACACTACTAAGACCCTTATCCACTCACTAGTCACCTCCTGCCTTGACTATTGTAACCTACTCCTCACTGGTCTCCCTCTGATCATCTCTCTCCCCTTCAATCTGTTCAAAACTCAGCTGCACGGTTTATCTTCCGCCAGTGTCGCTATGCTCATGTAACCCCTCTTCTCAAGTCACTTCACTGGCTCCCTTTCAGTTTCCACATCCAGTTCAAACTTCTCCTACTGACCTACAAGTGCATTAATTTTGTTGCTATCACTACTTTACCTTTCTTATCTCACTCTACTCTACTTCTCGGGTACTCAGCTGCTCTGGCATATCCTTTTTATCTATGCTCTTCTCTGCCACTGCCAACTCCAGACTTTGTTCATTCCATCTCACTGCTCCATATGCCTGGAACAAACTACTTAGTCTGTGCGTCGGGTCCCTTCTTTAGCCCTATTCAAATCCAGGCTAAAAACCCACCCTTTGAAGCCACTTTTGAATCCTGATGCTCCTCACTCTCGTCTACTTCTTATGTGTATCTTATCATACTCTAGTCTCCAATTTCACTATGAGCCAGATTCTGTAATTCGGATAGCAGGGTTGCATGTCCCAGCAGGATGTCCAGCCCCGCTAACCACCTGCACCGTATTATGTAGGAGATATTATCAGTAGCAGATGAATACACATATATAAATACTCGGTCTGTCTAGGGGATATTGCTACACTCCTTTTCCCAAGATTCCATAGGACTACCTGGCAAGTGATAAAACAAGAACCAGCCCTGTATGTATAAAAATTAGACTTTATTTCTGATAGCAAAAATAGAGGAAATATTAGCATAAATTAGTTTTCAGAGGTTGTGTGCTATTCAGCCCCATGTTACAATTACTGAGAGACCTAATATCTGTCTTAGAAACCAATGTCACTGATTCGCATGCACTCAGATGTACAGTAAATTATCTGTCTGTCTAAGCTAACCCTAACCTCAGGGAGAAATTAAAGACCAGTACCTTAGCTCTTGCCAAAACACTCATGACTGGGGTCCGAGGAATTGTCTCAGGAATGGCATGAAGTCAAAGTATGGCAGAGGTCCAACATCAGTTGAAATGAACTGCATGGTCACACACTGAGCTGCAGGTCTGTGGGGGAGATTCCCTCCTTCTCAAGATATTGCCCTTAGAGAGTATCTGACTATCCAGCCAGAGAGAGGAGGCAAGCAAACAGTTTGTATCAGAAGTTAGAGTTCCCAGGTGTTCGGCCAGTCTATGTGTGTTTCAGAGTGCTGCAGATGTGTTTGCTGGGCTGCGTCTGTCTCTGTTCTGTTTTGTTATTTTTTCTGGGTTCCAGTGTACAGCCATATAATTTTTTTGTCCTGAAGACTTGGTGATTTGCTGGTCTCGAACCCTGTATGTCATCTTCAGCAAATCTGGTAACAGCTAATAGGTGGTCCTTCTGCAAACAAAGGTCCATGGTGCGAAAGTTGCTGAAGTGCCAATCAGTACATTGTTGTGATTGCTAGTAGCACAATGAAGGTCTTAGCAATGTTCTTCTGCAAGTAGTAAGCTGGAAAAATACTTCTAAACTGGCAAATTGCTTGATCTGCAAGTTTTAATGCTGAGTTATAACAAAACAGGAATCCATCTTGTTTAATTCATTCTTTGGTTCAGAGCAGGCCCTAAGGTTCAGGTTTTGGTTCAGATCAGGCCCCATCTTGAAACAGGAAGCCATCCTAGTGGTTCAGACATTAGTTTCTGAACAGGTAACATAGTAAATGACGGAATATAAAGACCAGTATGGTCCATCTAGTCTGCCCAGTAAGAAGGCCGGAGTAAGATGGCAGGAGTAGGTGCCACTCTGTGCAGGCCGCCCCTCAGGCCACCTCTCCCCATGTCTTTGTTTAGGGGTGAACCTACCACTCCATGCAGGACACCCCTATTTGTTGAGAAGTTAGATGGTTCAGTTTATTTTGATTTTATTCTGTTGCTATAAATGGATCCATTGTGTCTGTCCCATGCCATTTTGAATTCTGTCACTGTACAGCCCTACAATTCTACCTCTTGGCCCTCCTGCATGCACAGAGCTGCTGTGCGTGCTGAGGTGGACAGTGGCAGCACAGGGCGATCCTGTGACTTGAACATAAAGGGCTGATTCAGGTCACAGTTCTGTACGTCCACGGAGCACCGGCAGGAGAGCCAGCTTATTCCACCTCGGAGGTAGAATAAGCGCTGGTTGCCCCTTTGGATCGGCCAGCCAGGCCCCCAGCAACAACAGCAGCAAGAAAGGTGGTTCCCCGCCGTCCAATCTGGGCCCTAGCTGCCCCCATCAGGGATCAGGTGGTGGGGTTATGGGAGTCATCAATGCAGTGGGCTGGCAGGGAGGTTGCGAGGACGTCTCCTGCCGGTATGCAGGGGCACACCGGGTCTTGCTCCTGTGGTGCAGAATTGGGTGCTCACGGGCCCAACCTGTTTGAGGCCATCCAGATGGCCTGGACATACCCCTTCAAGGATTGGGCTCCATGTGTTCTATCTTGATTAGATTGTAAGTTCTGGTGAGCAGGAACTGTGTCTTACAGCTATATGTATAGCACTGAGAACGCCTTGTAGCGCTATACACATGATTATTATTATTAGTAGTAGTAGTACGTCAGGATTTTATAAACCTCTACCATATCTCCTCTCAGCCATCTCTTCTACAAGATGAACAGCTATAACTTCTTTAGCTTTCCCTCAAATGAAAGCCATTCCTCCTCCTTTATTATTTTGTTTGTGCTGTACCTTTTCTGATTCCACTATACAGTATCCTTTTAAAGATGCGGCAACCAGAACTGCACACAATACCGAAGGTGCAATTGCACCATGAAGTGGTACAAAGGCATTCTAATATCTTGTGTTTTTCTCTGTTCCTTTTCTAACAATTCTTAACAATTTTCTTTTTTGGTCACTGCCATATGTAGGAGGCAGGTTTACTGAAGGCCATGCTGGTAGTGCGCATTTTAGCCACAAAGCTAGCACAGAGACCCATGCTAACTTTAGAGGAGGTGTGCGTCTGTCTGTCCCCCTGCTGTTAAAGTGTGGCTAATGCACTGCACAATGAGAACCAGCATGCAGGTGCATTTACTGCCAGCTCTTGAGGTGGCGTTAAGTGCACCCATCTAAAGGCAACATCTGTGGTTTGTGTATGCCCATAATGCCCGTGCTAACCATGATATACCACCACTGCCCATGTTCCACCTCTAAACCACCCAGTCCCAATCCAATCGTATGCTACCTAGTTAGCATGGGATTTTTAATGTGGGGCCCCATGTTGTTAGCATGGCCCGCTAACCATGTGGCAGAACCCACACAAATTTTTAGTGCGTGTCAATAAACATGCCCCATATTGAGCAAATGTTTTTGGCCACAATACAGACCCTTGGAAACTCCACCATTCACCTTTCTCCATTGAAAAAAATAGCCATTTAACCCTATTCCCTGTTTTCTATTTTTTAAGCAGTTTCCAATCTACTACAATACACTGCCTCCTGTTTCATAGCTTTTTAATTTCCTCAGGAGTCTTGCATGAAGTACATTGTCAAATGCTTTCTGAAAACGCAGATAAACTATATCAATTGGTTCACCTTTATCTGTATGTTTACTTGCACCTTCAAAAAAATATAGCTGAATGGAGAAGCAAAAAAGGCGATATACTCTCTGGTTTAATTTCTCCTCAAGAGTAATGCCATATTACATCACCGACCGCTCCAATAGGCTTCTTTAAAGATATTTAAAGTGTTCTTAGATTAATTGTTCACGTTATTATAGCGGACTTCTTTTTGCTGTCCTTCACAAATATCAGAGACTGTACTGGTCATTTGATATCATAATTATGCTTATCTTATAATGCTTCCAAGTTCCAAATTCAAATAGTCCCGATGCTACCATCCCGGTACCTTCGATGCGTTTCGATTCTTCATCAGGGGATCGGTTTTGTCAGACAATCTCTGTGGAAAGAGGAAAGTACAGTCTCTGATATTTGTGAAGGACAGCAAAAAGAAGTCCGCTATAATAACGTGAACAATTAATCTAAGAACACTTTAAATATCTTTAAAGAAGCCTATTGGAGCGGTCGGTGATGTAATATGGCATTACTCTTGAGGTGAAATTAAACCAGAGAGTATATCGCCTTTTTTGCCTGAGACTGCAGGTTTCTTTTTATATGGAGATTTATTAAGATCTAATAGATTCACTAAACTCTGGTGGGACTTTACTTTTTCTGTATGTGAGGGGTTATAATTTTTTATAATTTTTTATATTAGAGGAGAAAGAAAGACAATAACAGAACTCAACAGAGATTTCCAACGTGCAGCATGACAGAACAAGGAAAAGTACTACAACGACGCATGCAAGGAAATAGAAGCAGAAACTATTAGAGGAAGAACAAGATTGGCTTCCTAAAGCTATGAGAGTTAAAGAAAAAGTTCCAGCCTCGAATTGGAATGTTACAAGATGCTCAATGTTCTATGTTGAATGATGCCAGAAGATTAAGAAAAGGTGGAAGGAATATACAGAGTTTTTATATGATAAAGATCAAGTGGACCAACAGCCGTTTCAACCTGTACTTTATGATCGGGAACCATTAGTGATGAAAGAAGAAGTTGAAGCAGCATTGAAAGCCTTATCAAAGAACAAAGCACCAGGCATTGATAGCATTCCCATAGAGGTATTACAGCAATCTGATGCAGCTGTAACCGTACTTACAAGGCTCTGCCAAGAAATATGGAAGACAACATCATGGCCAACTGACTGGAAAAGATCTGTGTTTATACCAATACTAAAGAAAGGTGATCCAACTGACTGTGGAAATTATCGCACAATCGCTCTGATCCCACATGCCAGCAAGATTCTACTGAAGATTAAACAAAAGAGACTACAACCATACCTGGAACAAGAACTGCCTTAAGTGCAAGCAGGGTTCAGGAAAGGGCGAGGAACGAGAGATATCATTGCGGATGTGAGATGGATCCTTGAAAAGACTAAAGAGTACCAAAAGGATATCTATTTGTGCTTTATCGACTATAGCAAGGCTTTTGACTGTGTAAACCATGAGAAACTCTGGGCCACATTAAGAAGCATGGGTATACCAGAAAACCTGATCGTACTCTTGCACAATCTGTACACTGATCAAAAAGCAACAGTTCAAACGGAACAAGAAGAAACAGAATGGTTTAAAATAAGCAAAGGTGTAAGACAAGGCTGCATACTTTCCCCCTACCTTTTTAATTTATATGCAGAACAAATCATCAGAGAAGCAGGATTGTATGAAGACAACAGAGGTGTGAAGATTGGTGGAAGACTTATCAACAACCTTCGCTATGCTGATGATACCACATTACTGGCTGAAAGTGAAGTTGATCTGAAACATTTGCTTCTCACAATCAAAGAACATAGTCTCAAAATGGGCCTGCACCTTAATGTAAAGAAGACAAAGATCATGACAACTGGCATAATCAACAGGTTCATCATTGAAGGAGAAGAAATTGAAATCGTGAACAACTTTAACCTACTTGGATCAACTATCAATAAAGAAGCAACAAGCAGTCAAGAAATCAGACGACGCATTGCTCTTGGCAGAATGGCTATGAAAGACCTAGATAAGATTCTCAAGAGCAGAGATGTCTCTCTCCATACAAAGATTCGACTTGTTCAAGCCATGGTATTTTCAATAACATCATATGGATGTGAAAGCTGGACAGTGAAAAAGATAGACAGGAAGAAAATTGATGCTTTTGAATTATGGTGCTGGCGGCGAATACTGTGTATACTATGGACTGCCCGAAGAACAAACCAGTCGGTACTAGAGGAGATCAAACCTAAGCTTTCTTTAGAAGCTCAGATGATAAGACTTCAACTTTCATACTTTGGACACATCATGCGAAGAGAGAGATCATTAGAGAATGAGATCATGCTTGGCAAGATAGAAGGTCAACGCAAAAGAGGAAGGCCAGCAATGAGATGGATCAATACAATAACAGCAGCTACGGGTACCAGTCTGTCAACAATGAGCCGCCTGACTGAAGACCGAACACAATTTAGGATAGCTATCCAGAGGGTCGCCATGAGTCGACTCCGACTCGACGGCACTTAACAGCAACAGTATTTGTATACAGATATTTCAAAGCATGTTTTTGTTTATATCTATAGCCTACTTAGCAGTTGACAGGGATAATCTGCAACTCTGTCTGCTCTTTACTTAAAGGCACCTGGGCCTTTATTGTAGCCTCTTTATCATGATGCCCTAGCCTTCCTAACAAAATATTTATTCATGAAAAGGGTGGTGGATGCATGGAACAGCCTCCTAGTAAAGGTGGTGGAGACAAGAACTGTACCTGAATTCAAGAAAGCATAGGACAAGCACAGAAAGCATAGTTACTCACCTGTAACAGGTGATCTTTGGGAACAGCAGAAAACAGTCTTCATATATAGGTGACAATGGCACCAATGGAGTCCGGAACGGGAACGCTCCCCAGCATTCAATAGGGGAGCATTCCTCCATGCCTGTGTGGTTGCCTTCCCGTCTTAGCTCCTAGTCTCCTCAGTCAGGTGTATAGCGGAGACAAAAAGAAAAATGGGACAACTCGAAGGGGAGGTGGGCAGGTTGTGAAGACTGATTCCTACTGTTCCCGAAGATCACCTGTTACAGGGGAGTAACTATGCTATCTCCGGAAACAAGCAGGAAATCAGTCTTCACATATGGGACTCCCTAGCCACAGACTGACAAGCAAGAAAATAATCCTGGCGCAACTAGAGATTGCAGCAAGGATCAAACAGACTCAGCTCATTGAGAGCACCCCTCAAGAAGTAGTCCAGAGGGCGGAGGGAAAGTTGTTTAAATTTGAAAAAGATTACATAGAACAGATTGACTGAATTGAGCATCACTTCTGTCCAGGCAATAGTGCGCTGCGAAGGTATGAAATGAAGTCCAGGTAGCTGCTTGGCAGATTTCAGAAATAGGGACAGAATGGAGGTTAGCTACAGTGGTGGCCATGGCTCGGAGATTATGGGCAGTGAAATGGTGTTGAACAGATAGACCAGCTTGCGAATAAGTAAAAGATATGCAGTCTGCTAGTCATTTCGAAATTGTTCTCTTAGAAACCGGTAGCCCCAGATGACTTTGGTCAAAAGAGACAAATAACTGCGAGGATTGGCGATGAGCCATAGTACGGTCCAGATAGAATGCCAAAGCTCTCTTATAATCAAGAGTATGTAATTTCGCCTCAGCTGGGGAAGTATGAGGCCTTGGAAAGAATGTTGGTAGTGAGATGGATTGGTTCAGGTGGAAGGAGGTGACGACTTTCGGTAAGAACCTAGGATGTGTCCAAAATATTACCTTGTCATAGTGGAATGTGGTATATGGAGTATAGTCCACCAAGGCTTGCAGTTCACTGATCCTACGAGCGGAGGTGACTGCAATGAGAAAAAGGACTTTCCGTGTTAAAAACTTTAAAGAGGCTGATGCCATGGGTTCAAAAGGATTACGCATGAGCTGAGCAAGAACAACATTTAAATCCCACAGTGTGGGTGGTGGGTGGAGAGGTGGTTTGGTCAGGAGAAGACCACTCATGAATCTAGCCACCAAGGGATGTGTCGAGATGGCTGGTTTTCCAGTGTATGGTGAGAGGCTGCAATGGCACATAAATGTACCTTTACAGAGTTGGTCTTGAAACCAGAGGAGGCTAAGTGGAGAAGGTATAGAAGCAGATCCGGGACTAAACATGTGTAGTGTTTTCTGTGAACACCAAATGGTGAATCTGTGCCACTTGAAAGCACAAGAGCATCTAGTGGAATCTTTTCTGGAAGATAGGAAAACCTGTAAAACCTCTCTTGGAGTCCTAGGTGTGAGAAGCCTACCCGCTCAACAGCCAGGCTCTCAAGTGAAGTGTCTTGAGTTTGTGGTGCAGGATGGTCCCCTGTTCCTGAGCGAGAAGGTTGGGAGAGTAACCGAGATTGAGGGGAGATTTCCAAACAAGTTGAAGAAGGAGGGGAAACTAGGGTTGTCTGGGTCAGTAAGAGGCAATGAGGATCATCATTCCCCTTTTGGCTCATAGTTCGAATAGTGTCTTTGCTATGGGGGGAGAGGAAGGAAAGCATGGAGGAGATGCTGTCCCCAATGAAGGAGAAACGCATCTGAGCCCTTCCTGTGAGGGGAAGAGATTCTGGAACACAACCAAGGCTGTTGAGCATTGACAGGACAAGCAAAGAGATCAATTACTGGCATCCCCCAAAGCTGGAACAAGTGCTGAGCTACTTGAGGTTCCAGCCTCCACTCGTGTGGATAGAGGATGCAACTCAGTCTGTCGGCTAAGGAATTCTCTGTTCCTGGAAAGTACACTGCATGAAGGTGAATCTCCTGAAAGATTGCCCAGTTCCACAAGTGGATGGCCTTTGTGCATAAGGGGAGATAGCCCGTTCCTCCCTCTTTCTTTACATAAAACATGACCACCTGGTTGTCTGTCTGAATGAAGACTGAGCGGCCTCTGAGATGAGCAGAGAAGACCTGGATGGCATTGAAGACAGCTCTGAGTTCAAGGAGATTGATGTGTAGGAGATTCTCTTGCGAGGTCCATAAGCCCTGGGTCGTAAGACCGTTTAGGTGAGCCCCCCCAAACTAGCTTTGATGCATCGGTTGTCAGGGTACACTGAGGTACAGACAGTTGAAAAGGTAACCCTACGAGGAGGTTGTGTGGTTTATTCCACCACTGCAGGACTGATCTCATTTGAAGGGTGATGGTGATGTAGTCTTGAGAGGTGGGCTGTGGACTGCTTCCACTGCTGTGAGAGAGTCCATTGTGCTATTCTCATGTTGAGACGAGCATATGGAACAACATGGACTGTAGAGACCATGTAGCCTAGGAGGTGTAGGAATGTTCTGGCCGTTATTGACTCCTGTTGTTGGATCAGTGATGCCAAGGACATTAGTCGGGCATGTCTGTCATCTGGCAGAAATGGTCGAGCTTGGATCGTGTCTAGCTGAGCTCCCATGAACTTTAGGTCTTGAGGTGGAGTGAGGTGCGATTTTGGATAATTTATGACAAAACATAACTTCTGTGGGACATGGAAAGTCTGTTTGAGGGCAATAGTGACTGCTATAATGCCCTTAGCAACCAATCATCTAAGTAGGGGAACAGAAAAATCCCCAAAGTTCGAAGATAGGCTGCCACCGCAGCTGGGCACTTTTTGAAACTCTGGGTGCCGAAGCCAAACCGAAAGGAAGGACTCAATATTGGTAATGATTGTTCCGCAATGCAATCTGAGGAACCTTCTGTAATCTGGGTTGATGAGTATATGAGTATAAGCATCCTTTAGGCTTAAGGATCAAAGCCAATCATTTGGTTAGAGGTAAGGAAGAAGGGTACCCAGAGAAACCATCTTGAATTTTTCCTTGACAAGGAATTTGTTGAAGTTTCGGAGATCTAGTATAGGCCTGTGGCTTCCCATCTTCTTTGGGATAAGAAAGTATCGGGAGTAGAACCCGAGATCTTGTTGAGAAAGAGGCACTTCCTCTATTGCCTCCTGCATTAGTAGTGAGTGGATCTCTTGTTGCAACAAGGTGGTTTGATGGAGATCTAAGGAGGGTTGGCCTACAAAATGAGTGAGTGGAAGATCTCTGAAATTCATCTGTAGACCCTGGCCTACTAGATGTAATGTACAGAGGTGATGTTTCTCCAGCAGTGTATGAAATGGACTAGTCTCCTTGGGATCTTGGAAGGAGGTGGAGATGTCATGGGAGAATTGGCCATGCTCCTTAGGAAGGAGTCAAAAACTCTGAGTTGGTTGAGTAGTAGGAGCAGGCTGTGGTTTGGTAACCTTGGGTTTCCTGGATTGCTTTTGGCCCTGTTGTCTGTTGTGGAGCAGAGTAGGAGGAATAGGAGTGATAGAGGGATAGTAATGTTTCTTCTTTGGGAAGAAGGGTTTTTTGGTGGCAGTCTTCTTTCTAGAAGGATCTGCTGTCTTTCTAGAAAGCCACTTCATGGTGAGGTCATATTTTTTCTATCTCATCTGCTTTTTCCTGCCATCTCTGGCCAAAAAGATTCTCCTCATTGTATGGAATGTTGATTAACTTATCTTGGACCCATTGTTCCAGATCAGATGCCTGAAGCCAGGCTGTTCTAGCTCCAATGCAGGCTGCAGCAGCCCCATTGTTGGCCTCAAAGGCTGCCCTTGTTAAAAACTTTGAAGTGTTTTGGGCATGTGTGACTAGAACCTGATGAGCTGCCTGTCTGTCAGGGGGCAGTAAGGTGGTAAATTCTACCAGATCCCTCGAGACATCCCTGAGGAACTTGCCCATGCATGTAAAAATCTATTCTGGAGGCTAATATGGTTGCCTGAAAAGCCTTTCTGCCAAAAGCATCGAGGGTCCTGGCCTCTCGTCCAGGAGGAACTGATGAGTGGTTTGTTTGGCTTTTGATCCTTCTCATGGCAGACTCCACTACCATAGAGTGGTGAGGGAGTTGAAATTTTTGAAACCCTGGAGAAGGAGAGACTCTGTAAAGAGTATCAAGCTTCTAGGTGACTGCAGAAGTTGACATAGGAGATTCCCACATCCTAGCCATCAAATTTCTCAAGATGTTATGCACCAGGAGGGTTGCCGCCTCCTTTGGTGCCGATGGATACTGTAGAATGTGCAACTCGTCTGCCCTGGGTTCTGTCTCCATAGCCACAGATACATCCAGGGCAACTGCCATGTCTTTAATAAAATCTTGAAAAGACATGTCCTCGGGTGGAGACCTTCGATGCTCATAAGAAGGCAACCGATCTGATGGCACATCCTTGTTGGTATCGGAATCGATGGATTTGGAATCGGAGGCCTCTGGCGCAGAATCAGAATCCGGAAGGAAATTGAAATAATCTCTATGAAGGCCTCTATACTTCCGGTGCTCAGAGGAAGGGTGTTTCGAAGTCGAGGGTATCGAGTGCGGCGGCACAGAAGACCTCAGTAGTGATTGGTCCACGGAACAATACGACGCAGGTGATGCCTGCAGAAGGGTACTGATAGGTACCTCCGAGGCCGTCGGTGTCAGTGGAACCGGTGCCAACTGTGATATCCCCGATGCCATTGGTGTCACTACTGCAAGAGGCGCAGTGATGCTCTTTTCAATGGCGATGGTCTGCATTGGAGTGAGAGGTGTTGGTGACGATGCCGATGTTCGGTGTCTGATGCTGACCTTGAGGTTGATGATCTCGACATAGATGTATTCTTCTTCTTCTGCACTGGAGACTCAGCTTGATGCTGGTTCTTTTGACTAAGTGGTGAGCTAGAGATATGGGAGGACTTAGATGGAGTCGACATCCCCGAGGAGGGCACCGAAGGAGCTGAGGTTTGTTGGAAACAGCTTAGCCTTTTGTTTATCCCAGTTCTTCCTACCTCCTGCAGTCGTGTGGCAACAGGAGGGACAGGAATCTACATTGTGGTCTGGGCCTAAACACTTGAGGCACCTGCTAAGCTCGTCAGTGATAGACATGGTACTGGAATACTTCGAGCATTTTTAAAAACCATTCTGGGGCTTTTCCATTTCTGGGAAAAGAACTGAGGCAAAGTCAAATTATTTCACGATGATGAAGGGGTAGGCTGAAGGCCTTAAGTAAAAAAGAGAAAAAATTGATGGGGAGTCGAGTCAGCAATGGGAAGGCAAAAAGAGAGAAGTCCTCAACAGCACCACAAAAAAAATACAGAAGTCTCTTGACATGGCTGACGGAAAAATGAAATGTTGTTTTTACAAAAATGTTTAACTAAAGAGTTAATCAGGTATAGAGGGAGCCTGTAGAATATGATGCTAGCTTATCAGTCCTTTACCAGCTTCCTCATTTCATACTTGATGAGAGCCCCCTTCCCCCCTCCTTCTTTGCTCCTCTCCCCCTCCCCTGCATGTTATCTCTTTCTGCCTATAGAATAGAAAATGCAAGGTGGCTGATGTTAGTTCTCAAGAATTAAGTAGAAAGCTCCTAGGCAAGAAAGATAATAGAGTTATGCAGCTGAAGTTGCTTGACCACTTCCCTAATTTCTTCCTCTCCCCTCTCAGCTATAACAGATGCCTTTCTTTTTCTTAAAAACTGACAGAAACTTGCTGCTATAATAGTTTAGTGATCCCCATCCCCAAGAGTATGCAGGCTTAAAAGCAGAAAGACACGTTACAAACATTTGCTGTGCAAGGCTTCACGTCCCCACCCAATTTCTGCAGAAAGTTGTGTAAGGTTTCACATCCCCACCCAATTTCTGAAGAAACGTTCCCCACAAATCCCTTCTCCCCCTCCTGATCCACCCCACCTCTGCAAAGCTGGCAGTACATAAGGCTTGCCTATAGTACAAAGTAGAAAGACATTGAAGAATAGAAATAAAGAACAAACAAAAGGATATAAGATAGGTAAATGTGTAGGAAACTTTTAAACACATATATTAAAGAATTATTTCAAAGAGAAATAGTAAGAGCCTTCCCCTACTTCCTCTTTCTCTACACTTAAGCAACCCTCAAGAAGGGGGCCTGGCTGACAGGCCCAAAGAAGAGAAAAACACCCCCCAAAATAAGGAAAGACCAGGTGAAGAAAGAGGAAAGGGGTGGGTTCAGGGACAAGGGGATAAAAGCAAGGTGAACCCAAAAAGGCATTTGCTTGCTTTGGGCTTGTCACCCATCTTTGACAAAGATGAATAAAGAGCTCTGAACTACTTCACAATATCCTCTCTGAGTCTCATTTGCATAATTGGCCCTAGGGTGATTGGATACAGGTAGAAAGGTTTACTGCAATGGCTCCATAGAAAAAAGAAGACTGAGGAGACTGGGAGCTAAGGTGGGAAGGCAAGCACACAGGCATGGAGGAACGCTCCCAAAGGTTTTCCTATTAGATGCTGGGGAGTGTTCCTGTGCTGGGCTCCGTCAGTGCTGACGTCACCCATATGTGAAGACTGACTTCCTGCTTGTTCCTGGAGATGATATTTGCAGAGGAAGGGACTGCAGAACTTAGCAGTTGGCAAACTAGATAGGCCCTATGATTTTTATCTGCCATTATTTTCTGTTTCTATTTTTAACTCTTTGGTAGATACATGAGGAAAACTAGGTGCTTACTTTCTGTGTGCATGCTCCATAATTTACCCCCTTAGAAGGCAATCTTTAGAGCAATTTGCCCTGGCAAATATTTAAAAAGTTTAAACTGCAATGGCTGAAAGCTGCCCTTTTCACAGCTCCAAAAAATGCACATGGGATTCCACATCAAACATAATTTTAACTAACTTGTAAAGAGGTGTTCTTGGGGTGGGGGGGGGAGGGGTGTTGCAGTTTAGATAGAGAAAAGCAACAACATGCATGCATTTCCATTTTTAACATGTATGCTATTTTATCCCAACTGTCCACTCGCAGAATTAAGCAGACAGATTCCCTTTGCAAATAAGCTGCAAGGTAAATATATGCAAAAACTCATGTACACCTTTCACTAAGCCCCAGTGGCCATCAAATTTACAAATATTTAGCTCCTAAAAAAATAGATGACAGAATTCATTGAATACAAGAGGAGGGGTTAAGATGCCAATTTTCAAAAGATACCTTCTGGCTGATTTAGTTATGCTCAATTAGATTTTTGGCTGAAAATCATTCTAAATCTAGCTAGTTAAAGCTTAACTTACTAAAATTAGGTTGTTCAGAGTTTGGATACCTAACCAGCCAAGTCATCTTTCACACATCATAATAAAACACTTAAAAGGGGCTACTAGCTTCCGTTCTGTATGCAGGAAATGTGGAAAGCAGACAGCCCCCACGTTCCACAGCCCACCCCATTAGCTTTATTCTCAGAGCAATGTTGGAAAGATTTGGGGGAATTCTTGAGTATTTGAGGGGGCAATTGTTGGCATTCATATCACATTTCTTCAACACTGAACTTATGACTGAAGTGGGCACCCTAATTAGTATTTCCGTGACCGACTCGATTGAAAACATCATGCCCTTGGCAAGCCCCTTTGCAGAGCCCCATGGCAGAATACCCAGAGGAAACTTGGGAGTAATTGAAGGGAACTGAAGACATTTTTGTACGTTTTGGAAGTTTTTCTTCAAAGGCTTGTTTTCTAGATTTTAATCTTTTTGGCATGTGTTTAATGTTTGCTTGGGAAAGTGGTGTTGGGTTGAATTGTACTTTTTTATTTACTTTGTGGAAGAATTTGTAGTAAATGTGGGAAAGAAGGAAAGTTGGTTTATATGTAATCTGTTAGTAGATACTGAGAACATGTGTTGTTTAATGAGTCTCATTCCACTATTATAAGGCAACTGTTACTATAGACCAGTGAAGAAGAGAAAAAGGGAATATTATATCTCTATTTTGAAGATGTCACATAATAATCTAAAGGAACTTTATGGATTACTTTGCGAACTTACTAGTGTATATATAGAGAACAACATAATATGAGTGAGAGTCCAAGATGAACTAAAATATTATTTTGTTTAGAAGTTATTCTCATTCCTCAGAATATAGGGGAGATTAGTGGTCATTAGGGGACATTTTAACTATTTATCATGACAGCAGTATGAATAGCTGGCTACGTTTTTTGTTGATTTCTACTTTGAAGCTTAAGGAGGATTTAGTAAATTCACTACTTCTTGGTTTGAGCAATCCCTTTAATCTGGTTAAGGGCTGCTAAAGAGATACCGTTCTCGGCACTGCTACAGTGGGTAAATGCATCTCTTACTGAGGAGGATTTTTCAATTTCCCTAAAACAGGTGGTATTGATCTCTCTTGAAGAAAATTACTTTGCAACCTGCTGATATTAGGAATTACCATCCAGCAGTAAACCTACCCTTCTTGGACAAGACTACTGAAAAAAAAACAGTTCTTGGTCAGCTAAATTATTTCTTGGAAGAAAATAATATTCCTCATTGCTTTCAGTCTGAATTTCTGCTGTCTTTAGTACTAAAATGGTACTTTTGGATCTCCATAGCTTTCTTCATTTACAGGGAGATAAGAGCAAGGGCTCTCTAGTCATCTTCTTGGACCTTATCAATTACTGTTGTACCAATTATAAAGGAATAGGATAGGCAGAAAGGTCTTGTTATGGTTTGATTCCTTTTTACGTGGGAATATGTTCACTGTTAAGATGGCCAAATCTTTCCCACAGGAAAAACAGGTTCCCTTTGGGGTCACCGATGGTTCTGTTTATCTCCTGTCGTCTGTAATATTTATATGGTCTCTTTGTCATATATTCATGAAGACTTTGGTTATCATTTGTACTCCTTCGCAGATGGCTATCAAATTGAAGCCATTCTGAGAAATGATCAGCTAGAGGTATCCGACAGCAACAATTCCATGAAAGATGTTATAATCCTTGGCAACTTCAACCTCCCATCAGTAGAGGATAAACATGCCAATGCCTTCCTTGAAGCAATGGAAGCCATGGAATTGACTCAAATCATCAATGTCCAAACGCGTGAGAAAGGAAACACCCTTGATCTCATATTTCTCAAAGCTCAAAACACTTCCACAAACAAGAACCTAAAGATCACACCTGTCCCCTGGTCAGATCACTACCTCATCACCTTTTCCAGCTCCTTTCAACCCTCATCCGTCAGCGAAGACGCCCTAGAAATGAGAAGATTCAAGCCCTTCAACAAAGAAGATTTTCTCAAACAAGTCCTCCCTTACATACAAGCAGATCAATCTGACCTTGAAATTTAAACCGAGAACTGGAATAACACACTATCCACAGCGGTGTGTGCAGGGACATCACACAAGGGAAATAACTCAAGACTAATAAAAGCAAGATGGTTCACACCCGCCCTGCGGAAACTCAAGACCCAACTTAGGAGAATGGAGAGAAAGTGGAGGAAATCGAAAAACGAAACTGACAGGATAAAATACATTGAGGCACTGAATCATTATCACACAGTGACTGACAACGCAAGGGCCTACCACTCAAAGATGATAAATGCAGCTATCAACAGGCCACGGGAGCTCTTCGAGATCAACATATACCTGACCAAAACCCCGAACCAGTTGAACCAGCTCCCAAGCATATCACCTCAACAGCTTGCGATTCAATATAAACAGCTCCAACAGTAACCCAATCCTTAACCAACGATCATAAGAGACAGCAATAATACCACACCACTCACAGACTGGGATACCTTTAAGACGATCTCCAAAGAAAAGACTGAAACCATCATATCAGGTCTCAATACCACCACCTCCCTCCTTGACCCTTGCCCAGTAATCTGGATAAAGACCAAACAGGAACTAAGCCCAGCGCTCGCCAATATCGTAAATGAATCCCTCAAACAGAGGCTGATGCCAGTTAAACTCAAGATGTCCATGATCCAACCAACCCTCAAAAAGCTCAATCTGGACCCAACAGACCCTGCCGCTTACAGACCAGTTGCAAGCCTCCCATACACCACAAAACTTATTGAAAAGATAGTTCAACAACAACAGTAAGATCACCTGGATACAAACAACATCCTTGACCCACAACAGCATGGGTTCTGCCCTTCCCATGGGGTAGAAACCCTCATGATCTCCCTCATAAACACCCTAATCAAAGGATACCAGAACAAACATACCGGATACACCGTTATCTTTTTAGACATCTCTGCAGCATTCGATACCATCTCACACAGCATCCTCCTGCACAGACTACGAGAAATTGACTATGAGAAAGGACAAAGTTCTACAATGGTTACAATCATATCTGACAGATATAAAATTGGACCAGCACCACTACTCCCCCCCTCTTTCAACAGACCCAAGGAATTCCACAGGGCTCTGCACTTTCAGCTATGCTCTTCAACATCTACCTAAAACCTCTCTGCTCTATAATAAGGACCCATAATGTCCACTTCCACATATACACAGATGACATTAAAACTAAAATTAAAATTAAATAAAATTAAATTAAAATTAAACCTAAAACTCACCTCCATACGACCCATCTTAAAAAACAACAAATTAGACCCAAAGGATCCAAACTCATATAGGCCTATAGCCAGCATACCATTCGTAGCCAAAATAATTGAAAAAATCATACAACTTCAACTCCAGGACCATATTGACTCTCATGCCCCCCTTGACTCCCACCAATTTGGATTCCGCCCATCTCACGGGGTAGAAACCCTACTCATAACACTGTTAGATAACCTCATTAAAGGCACAGACGATAACAATCAAGGATTCCTCCTCATTTTCATAGACATATCAGCCGCTTTTGACAGTGTCAACCACAATACACTAATTAACAGACTCCAAGATATAGGAATTAGCGGGACAATCCTCCAATGGTTCATCTCATATATAACCCACCGAGTAATACGCATTCAACTAGGCCAAAACACATCAGAACCTTTCACACAAGACCAAGGCATACCCCAAGGCTCAGCTCTCTCAGCACTCCTCTTCAACATTTACCTCCAACCTATCACAAGTATATTCAAAAAATACAAAGTTAGCCATTATATCTACGCTGACGACATCATGCTCACCCTCCCAATTAACACAAACAACCCCACATACCAGAATATGTCTGAATGTATCAAAGAGACAGACACCTGGCTTGAGAATAACCACCTCAAAATCAATTTGAAAAAAACGGAAGCAATGTTTGTCGCAAGAAAACTAAACGCAACCTTCCCGGAAACCATCACAATAAACAACACAACAATCCCAATCAAGAAAGAGGTGAAATACTTAGGAATAATACTAGACCATACCCTCAGTATGATCCCTCACATAAAGCAAACAGTTAAGACTGTTAAGACTGGAGTGGAGGAGTGGCCTAGTGGTTGGGGCAAGGTACTTCAGGCCGGAAGGTCGGGGGTTCAAATCCCACTAGAGGACAGCAACCTTGGGCTGGAAGGACTGGGGTTTCTAGTCCCACAGGTGCTCCTTGTGGTCTTGGGCAAGCCACTTAACCCTCCATAGCCCATGTTCCCTGTAAAATAGTTATCTCCAAGTTATAATACCCTGTTCAATGTAATTTCAGTTTGTTCAATGTAAACCGCACTGATGCAGAATAGCGCGGTATATAAGAGAATGTAAATAAAATAAATAAAAAATAAATAAAATAAATAAATAAGACAATATTCTTCAAGCTAAAAACCATACAACACCTAAGACCACTCCTAGACTCCCACGATTTCAGATCGGTCATCAGTGCACTCATCACTCCCCACTTCGACTATTGTAATAGTCTCCTAAACGGTCTACCACTAGCAAACACTAACCTCCTCCAAAGAGCCCAAAATATCTGCGCTCGCGTAACAACGAAAGCTCGCCTGACCGACCACATAACTCCCATCTTATTTGAATTGCACTGGCTCCCCATAAATAGCAGAATAACATACAAAATAATCATAACCACATTTAAACTCATCAATGACATCTCTCCATCTCATCTAACCACCCTATTGCAAGCCCCACCAGAACACAGAACACGAAGACAAAATGCAACATACTCGTTAGCAATACAAAACACTATCCGTAAAACAAAAAAAACCACGAGCTCCAGAGCATTCTCATATGCTGCACCCGCCATATGGAACAAACTACCTTTAAATCTCCGAATGATAAAGGACCTCCATCTATTCAGGAGAGAACTTAAAACCCACTTATTCACAGAACACTTCTCAAACACAATACAGATCACAAACCCACCTTAAATGCAGACGATCACACCGTAACCTCAACGATGATGATTAAATCCAACAAATGTCTACCTACGCTACCTACTCTACTACTCCTGTATATAGTTGTTTACAATTAATAATATAGTTACTCACAATCATGTTGATTGTCAATAATTTAAAAACTGTTGATTTAAAAGTTGATTGTAAATAATTTAAAAAATCTGTTCTATGTAAAACCTGTTCTTGTTACACTTGTTATATGTAAACCGCCTTTGATCTATGGAAGAGGCGGTATATAAGAAAGTTTTAAATAAATAAATAAATAAAAAATAAATTATGCTCTATGGTCCTATTACAATCGCAAATCCAACAAACCCGGAATTAACAAACTGTTCCAATGATGTCGCCAGATGGCTACAGGAAAACAACATCACTATAAACCTCAAGAAGACGGAAGCCTCGTTTGTTACAAAGGACCAAAACTTCACCCCCCCCCAACACCTCACCCTGGGAACGACATTTATTAGAGTCAAAACTCACATAAAGTGTCTACGGGTTATTTTGGAGCAATCGTTATCCTTCAAACAACAGATTGCGAAAACAGCAAAGACCATATTTTTCAAAGCCAAGATGCTCCAACACCTCGGACCTCTACTTGATCCACCGGACTTCAGATCAGTCATGCAATCAATGACCCTCCCTCATCTGGAATATTGTAATGCGATTTACCAGGGTCTCCCGACCAAGCTTCAACCCTCTAAGGACAGCCCTCAACACAACAGCGAGGATCATCCAAAAATGGAAGAGATATGATCACATCACCCCAATATTGAGAGAACTCCACTTTCTCCCTCTAGAGGCACGGCTCAAATATAAAACACTGGTTCTGATTCATAAAGCACTCCACAAGCAACAAACCATCCATATCAGCACTCTGTTACCTCGACTGAGCTCCAGTAGACCAACACCTGATCTCTCAGACCCGTCCCCACAACAGGGCCCTGCTGTCTCTCTTCTCTGACCTTTCGCTGACCCAACACGTGGCTTGCCCGACCCATTCCTCTGGACATACCCTTGATCTTATCCTCACCTCTGCTGCCTCCCCTTACGTTCCCTCTGGTATTCGGTCCCTTCCTCTTCCCTGGTCCAACCATCTCTGCCTTCTGTTTTCTTTCTCTCTTCTGCCTCTGCAAGCTCCTACCTTACCTAGCCCCGTTTCTACTCCTCAGGTCCTTAGGCGGCATCTTACCCCTTCCACTCTACAGCCGATTCTCTTTTTTCTTCTGATTTTCACTCCCTTCCCGTGGATCAGCAGGTTGATACCTGGTCTTCCACCCTCACCACGACACTCGATACTCTCGCCCTGTCCCTCATCGTCCTGCATCCCATCACCCTTGGTACCACCCAGGTTTGTACCTCCAACGCACCCACCTTCGGCGTGCTGAGCGTTGTTGGCGCAAACACCCTTCTGCCACTTCTCTTGCTTCTTTCCGCCATGAGCATCACCTGTACCGCTCTATGCTCACCAAGGCTACACAGACTTACTATTCTAATCTTATTGCATCCTCTTCGAAATCCTCTCGCCGTCTCTACCAGGTTTTCCATTTCCTGTCTTCTCCCACCACCCTTCCCTCCTTGTCAGCGCACCCTCCCACCGCGCCCAGTCCAACTTGCCTTGCCTCTTTCTTCGTAGATAAGATCCAGTCCCTCTGCTCCTCTTTCCACCTCTGTTCCCCCCCTCCTCCCCTCCTCTCCCGCTGCTCCTCCTGTTCACTCTCCCCCTCCCCCTGGCATTTTCCCCCACATTTGGCACTCCTTCCAGCCTGTTTCCTCCTCTGAACTTTCCAAAGCAATAACATCCTCCCACCAAACCACTTCCGTCCACTTCCGTCCACCTGGCTCCTCGATCCTTCCCTTTCACTTCTTCCTTACATCCTGACCATTATCAATTCCAGTCTTTCCTCTGACACATTTCCAGCACGTTGGAAACACGCTATGGTCAGCCCACTTTTGAAGAAACCCTCTCTTGACCCCGCCCTCCCCGCTAATTGGCATCCTATCTCGAATCTCCCTTTCCTCTCCAAGGTTCTTGAAAAACTAGTATTCACCCAGCTTTCTTCTCATCTCGACAACACCCTTTCTCTCCACCCCCGTCAGTCGGGCTTTAGGCCCGGCCATAGTACCGAAACTGTTCTCTTAGCTCTCCTTAGTGAAATTCACCGCTCTCGCGATCGTGGTGATCTCTCTATCGCTGTCTCCTTGGATCTCTCTGCGGCCTTTGATGTTGTTGATCATCGTACCCTCCTCACTCGTCTTTCTGATTCTGGTATCTGAGGTACTGTTCTTTCCTGGTTTCGCTCCTCTTTCTCCTCTCGCACGTTTGCTGTCCACTCTGGCCCCAACACTTCTTCCTCATTCCCCCTGCACTGTGGTGTCCCTCAAGGTTCTATCCTTGCCCCTCTTCTATTCAACATTTTCCTTGCTCCCCTCGCCCTGCTCATTCAACAGACCGGTATCTCTTTCTACTTTTATGCCGACGACATCCTTCTCATTCACCACACCAGTTCGTTCTCTCCGGATCTCACTGCCCTTAACACCTGTCTTGATCGTATTGCTGTCTGGTTCTCTGATAATTTCCTCTGTGTTAATCCCGCCAAATCGTCTGCCCTCTGGCTCTCCTTTGTCACCACTCCTCCTACCTTTGCTCCCAAAATGTCCTCCCTCCCTATCCCACTTGTCTCCACACTTCGTTACCTTGGTGTCACCCTTGACTCCTCCATGTCTTTCCACCCACATATCTCATCTCTCACACACAGTTGTTTTTTCCACCTTCGTAGGATTCGAACTCTTCGTCCCTTTCTCTCTGTTTCCTCTCTCACCACCCTGGTTCTTTCTCTCGTGACTTCCCGCCTGGATTACTGTAATTCAATTCTTGCCGGCCTTCCCAACTACCAATTCCATCGACTTCAGCTTATTCAAAATACAGCCGCCCGTCTCATCACCTGTACTTCTCCTTCTACTCACATCGCCCCCTGCCTTCTTTCCCTTCACTGGCTTCCCATTAAATTTCGATTTGTTTATAAATACCTTATTATTACACACAAGGTTCTTCACACGGGTTCCCCCCATTACTTATCCGACCTTATTTTTCACCAGCCTGCTCGTCTCCTTCGTTCTTCCCATAGTAATCGTCTCTTCCTCCCCTCCCCATCCCAAACACATCTCGAACTTACTCGACACTCTGCTTTCTTTTTTTCAAGCCCCACCCTCTGGAACTCTATTCCGCACTCCCTCCGCATGGAAGCGTCATTTTCCCACTTTAAAGGTTCACTTAAAACTTACCTTTTCTGTCAGGCTTTGATCTCCCTGTCACCTCATGATGTTCCCGAAGCCGCACACGATCTCTTTCCCTTTCCCTTCCCCATCCCTTCCATTTCCTCCAGCAGCTAGTCTCCCTTATGTATTTAGCTCGTTCTTTTCTTTATTCTTCTCTTTGCTTATCTCTGCTTTCCTGTCCTCCTAATGGCGTTCCTTTCCTCCTTTATTTTTTCTAGTAGCCACGATGTTTAATTCTGTACACTGCTCTGACACCTTGGTATAGGCGGTATATCAAGCTTTGCTAAATAAATAAAATAAATAAACATGACAGACCACAATCGACTTACTGACTATACCATACGAAAGGACTAAATTTAATCAGCAGTTCTGCAACTGTGCTTTCTCCTTATATGCCCAAACATTATGGAACTCCCTTACAGCCAATATTTGAAGTAACAAGGATCTCCCCTCTTTCCGGAAACAGCTAAAGACCCACCTATTCACCATCTACTTAGGTCTGGAGCAGACGAGCACCCTCTGAACCCATGCTCATACCCCCCATGGTCAAGCTGAGACTCTGAATTAAACTGGAAACTGTAAATAAGACGATTGTTCAACTGTAATGTAAATTAGTTATGAACCCCCTTGATTATGCATATATGTTTGAACCCCTCTGCTGCTGGAAACCCCCCCTTGTAAATATGTTACAACTTGTTCCCTCTATCCTCCCTGTTGTTTTAAAATATGTTATAATTTGTTCCCTGTACCCCCCTGCTTTTGTAAATATGTTATAACTTGTTTCACTGTACCCCCCCCCCTTTGCTTCTGTAAACTGCTTTGATCTGGTGAAAGGCGGTATATAAGTACAGCTAAATAAATAAACAGAGAAAGCATAGTTACTCACCTGTAACAGGTGATCTCCGGGAACAGCAGGAATAAGTCTTCACATATGGGTATCGTCGGAACCGACCGAGCCCGCGCGGGAATGCTCCCCAGCGTCCAATAGGAACGCTTTTGGGAGTGTGCATCCACGCATGCGCGCTGCCTTCCCGCCTATCTACCTCCCTCTCTTCAGTTGAGTTTAAAGCTGAGACCGAAGGAGAGAAGTAGATAAAAATAGAGAAAGAGAGAGAGAAAGACAATTTCTAGGGGAGGCGGGTGGGTTGTGAAGACTTATTCCTGCTGTTCCCGGAGATCACCTGTTACAGGTGAGTAACTACGCTATCTCCAGGAACAAGCAGGAATGAGTCTTCACATATGGGGACTCCCGAACTGAAAGATGCCTAGGGAAGACCCAGCATGTAGCAAATCTATGTAGATGGGCCATGCTTCCCCCAGGGACCTCAGGCATCCAAATGGATGGAGGGCAGGAGTTGAACTATGAGTGGAAAAGGTGTTGTAGAACAGCTTGACCAAACAAGGCATCCTGGCGGGAGTCCTTGTCTAGACAATAATGGGCAGTGAAAGTATGTACTAAGGCCAAAGTTGCTGCTTTGCAGATTTCATCAATAGCCACAGAACGAAGGTTAGCTGTTGAGGCTGCCATGGCTCTGACATTATGAGCTGTGACATGGCCTTCAAGAGGTATTCCTTTACTTTGATATGTATAGGAAATACAATCTGCAAACCATTTAGAGAGGGTTCTTTTAGTGACAGGAAGTCCTAAATGGCTAGAGTCAAAAGCCACAAAAAGCTGAGAAGACTTTCTGTGAGGCTGGGTCCTTTGGACTGTAAAAGAGCTCTAGTTTTTAATCTCCAAAGTATGAAGTTTCCTTTCCGCAGAGGAGGAATGAGGCCTAGGAAAGAGAATGGGAAGATAAATTGACTGGTTTAGATGAAAAGGTGAAACCACCTTTGGAAGAAAATGAGGATGGGTCCTAAGAACCACCTTATCATGATGAAACCTTGTATAAGGCAGATCAGTCATTAAAGCCTGAAGTTCACTAATGCATCTAGCAGAAGTGATGGTAAACAGGAAAACAACTTTCCATGAAAGAAACTTTAGATCCGAAGTAGCCAAAGGCTCAAAAGGTGGCTCCATGAGCACACCTAGAACAAGGTTAAGATCCCATGCCACCGGAGGTGGTTTAATGGGAGATTTTGTTAGAAGAAGTCCTCTCATAAATCTAGAAATAAGTGGATGAGAGTAAATTGGTTGTCCATCTAAGAGCTTATGAGATGCAGCAATAGCACTAAGATGGACTCTAACAGAATTGGTCTGAAGACCAGAAGCTGACAAATGAAGGAGATACTCTAGAAGAGAGTCTACTGGTACCAAAGAGGGATTAAGTCCTCTCTGATTACACCAGGAAGAAAACCTTTTCCACTTAAAAGTGTAAGAACGTCTTGTGGAAGGTTTCCTGGAGGCCAGAAGAATGTCCTTCATTTGTTGAGACAGGTCTAGATCTTGAAAGTCTAGGCCTTGAGTAACCAGGCCTTGAGATGTAGGGACTGGGGACTGGGGTGCAGTAGAGATCCGTTGTCCTGGGACAGAAGATCTGGAGCACTCCCTAACTCCAGAGGGGTGGCTTGAGAGAGTTGCAAGAGAATAGGATACCATGTTTGCCTCGGCCAGGAAGGCGCTATGAGTATCATGCGTCCCTTGTCCCTCTGGAGTTTGAATAAGGTTTTGGGGATTAGAGGGATTGGCGGAAATGCATATAGGTAATCCTGACCCCAGTGAAGCAGGAATGCATCCCTGGCTTGACAGTTCTGTGCTGGAAGTCTGGAACAAAACCGGGGAAGTTTGGCATTCTGTGGACTTGCAAAGAGGTCTATGTCTGGTGTTCCCCAGACACGAAAAACTCGAGCAAGATGATAAGAGTAGAGTGACCACTCGTGTGGCAGGAGTACTCGACTGAGTCTGTCTGCCCAAACGTTTTGAACGCCTGGAAGATAGACTGCCCGCAGATGAATCCGATGCTCTCTGGAAAAGGCCTATTAGTTGCAGAGCTTTGTTGCATAGATGCAGAGAGCCTGTTCCGCCTTGTTTGTTGAGGTAAAACATAGCTACTTGATTATCTGTTTGCACCAGAACTGTTTTGTTTATGAGCTGGGTGCAAAAGACTTGAATAGCATTGGAGATGGCTCTGAGTTCTAGGAGGTTTATATGAAGAACAGCCTCCTGTGAAGACCAAAGGCCCTGCGTTGATAGACTGTCCAAGTGGGCTCCCCAACCCATTTTGGAGGCATCTGTTGTGAGGATAGCCTGAGGTTGTGGCTGCTGAAAAGGAGCACCTATTAAAAGGTTTTCCAGAGATTGCCACCAACGGAGAGACAGAATCAGGCGTGTGGTAACCCTGATCTTGTCTGAAAGGCTTCCTGAGGCCTGGGACCACTGGGAAGCCAAGGTCCACTGGGCCGCTCTCATGTGAAGACGAGCATAAGGTAATACATGGACGGTCGATACCATGTGACCTAGTAGGCAAAGCATCTGTCGAGCAGTGAGGAAGGTCTGCAGCACTACTTGAGATGCTAGCTCGATGATACGCAGACAGCACGGTTGGGGCAAGAAAGCCCTTGCAAGCTGTGTGTCCAAGCGAGCACCTATAAACTCAAGGGTCTGAGATGGGGCGAGCTGAGACTTTGGACGATTTATGACCAATCCCAAATACTGGAGTATTTGTTTTGCTCGTAACAAGGCCTGATGAGCTTCTTGAGATGACTGTGCTCGGATGAGCCAATCGTCCAAGTAAGGGAAGACAAAAATCCCCAGGGTCCTCATGAATGCTGCTATTACTGACATGCATTTTGTGAAGATCCTTTGAGCCGAGGCCAGTCCAAAGGGAAGGACTCTGTACTGGAAATGTCTTCTCTGGACCAGGAACCGAAGGAATTTCCTGTGATCTACATGAATAAGGATATGCATGTAGGCATCTTTTAAAACTAGAGAACATAGCCAATCTTGCCTGTGAAGGTATGGCAGAAGAGAGCCGAGGGAAAGCATTTTGAACTTCTCTCGGACTAGATATTTGTTCAGCTCTCTGAGATCTAAGATTGGTCTTAAACGCCCTGTTTTTTTTGGAATGAGAAAATAGGGGGAATAAAACCCTGTACCTTGTTGGCATAAAGGAACCTCTTCTATAGCTCCTTGAGCTAGAAGAGTGGAGACTTCTTGTAGCAAGAGGTCTATGCCTAGTGGTTGAGAGTTGAACTGTTTTACCAGTGTGGGTGGTGGTAAGCTGAGGAAATGAAGCTTGTACCCCAGATTCACTGTGGACAAAGTCCAGGCTTCTGATGTGATTTGTTGCCATCTGCTGGCAAAGTGGCAGATACGGCCCGGAATGTTTAGAGGTTCTGGGCCTAACACAGGAAGAATGAGTAAGTTCTCTGGACAAAAGTCAAAAACCCTGAGGAGGCTGAGTCTGCTGAGCCGGTTGGGGTTTGGGTTTTCTTTGTCTTGTCTGTTGTTGCCCTTTTTGGGGAACATATGCCTGTTGGCTGGAAGATGGATAGAACTTTTTCTTCTTAGAGAAAAAAGTTTTCTTAAAGGTCTTTTTCTTAGCTGGGTTACCATAAATCTTTGACAATCTATTCAAAGTGGCATTATCAGTGTCCAACTGATTAGCCTTAGATTGCCAATCCTTGCCAAAAAGATTTTCTCCAGTGCAAGGAATATTTCCCAGCTTTTCCTGCACCCATTCCTCCAAGTCAGAAGCTTGGAGCCAGGCAATTTGTCGTGCTCCTATAGCTATAGCAGAAGTTCTGCTAATGCATTCAAAACAGTCAAAGGTAGCACGATTCATGAACTTAGAGACATTCTGAGCATGTTTGACTAGTGATAAATAGTCTGCTCTTTTATCATCTTGAAGGAAGGGGTTCAAAAGCTCTTTTTGTAACCTCCTCAAGAAACATTCCCATGTATAAAATATAGGAACTAATCCTTGCTGAAAGCATGGAGGCCTGAAAACATCTACGCCCAAAAGCATCCAGTGTTCTAGATTCACGACCTGGTGGATTAGAAGAGTGTCTCTTTGTACTCTTAATCCGTCTCATGGCAGACTCCACCACCATAGAGTGGTGTGGTAGTTGAGACTTTTGAAAACCTGGACAAGGTGGCACTCTATACATAGTGTCAAGGCGTTTAGAATGTGGGGTTACTGTTAAAGGAGTTTCCCGCATCCGTAACATTAGATCATGCAAGATCTGATGTATAGGAAGCATAGCTGCTTCCTTTGGAGCCAAGGGGTATTGTAGAATTCTTAATTCTTCTGCCCTAGGCTCCTTTTCAGGAACCACTGTAATGGCAAGAGTCCTTGCCATATCACGCACAAAATCGTGAAAAGACATGTCCTCAGGAGGAGACATCCTACATTGAGGAGAAAGAGTTGAATCTTGTAAAAGTTCAGCTCTGGTACTGGTGGAGTCATCTGAGTCATCGGAATCGGAAGACTCAAAGGGAGGAAGCACCGGGTTCTCCTTCAAAAGTTGTCTTCGGTACCGCTCGAGGTTGGTACCGAAGCGAGTAGATACCTGATCCCCCATGCTTGAGAGTGATTCCAAACTCGGCATCGGGGGGAGTAAGCCTGCCGAAGCAGGTAAGCGTAGTTACTCACCTGTAGCAGGTGTTCTCCAGGAGCAGCAGGAATCAGTCCTCACATATGGGTGACGTCGGCGCCGACGGAGCCCTCGCGGAGCAATTTTCCCCAGCTTTCAAAGAAAGCCTTTGGGAATTGCAGCGCGCATGCGCGGTCCTCTTCCCGCCCAAGGGTGCCATCTTGCCCAGTCAGATGACATAGCTAAAAGACAGCAAAAAATTAGCAAAAAAGAAAGCATAGAACTGCAACTCCAAGGGGAGGAGGGAGGGTTGTGAGGACTGATTCCTGCTGCTCCTGGAGAACACCTGTTACAGGTGAGTAACTACGCTTTCTCCAGGACCAAGCAGGAAGTCAGTCCTCACATATGGGACTCCCAAGCTTAAGGCTACCGGAGACCCTAAGCACAAAAAGGAGCTCCCTCAAGCTCAGTAGCCCAGAAGGAAGGAATCTTCTCTGAATACGTCTCCAACTGGTAGCCCAACATCCGGGATGGAGGGTAGGAGTTGCCTATACCTCGAAGAGGTTACGGAGGACTGCCTGTCCGAAAGCACTGTCCCTGCGGGACTCCCTCTCCAGGCAGTAATGGGCCGCAAAAGTCTGGCTTGAAGACCAAGTAGCGGCCCGGCAGATGTCTGCCAATGGAACAGAGCGGAGGTAAACCACCGACGTAGCCTTCGCCCGAACACGATGGGCCGTGACCCGACTTTCCAACGAGAGGCCGGCTGCCTTGTAAGCCCAAGCGATACAGTCAGCAATCCAGATGGACAGAGTACGCTTGGAGACAGGGAGCCCCAACCTATTGGGGTCATAAGAGACGAAGAGCTGAACAGCCCTTCTGTGCTCCCGCGTACGGTCAAGGTAGAAGGTTAACGCCCTTCTACAGTCCAGGGTATGCAGGACCATTTCAGCTCGGCTGGAGTGTGGCCTGGGAAAGTAGGTCGGAAGCACCACCTCTTGGTTGATGTGAAAAGGGGAAACCACTTTGGGAAGAAACTTAGGGTGAGTCCGTAGGACTACCCGGTTCTTGTAGAACCTAGTGTAAGGAGGATCAGACACCAGGGCCTGCAGCTCACTAACGCGTCTAGCAGAAGTGAGGGCCACCAAAAACAATGTTTTCCAAGAAAGAAAACGAAGAGGACAGGTAGCCATAGGCTCAAAAGGCGGACAGGTAATCCGCTGTAAAACCACATTGAGATCCCAGTCCGGGGCTGGTGGGCGCAAAGGTGGTTTAAGGAGAAGGAGGCCTCTGAGAAAACGAGCCACTAGAGGGTGGCTAGAAAGAGGTCTGCCATCCACCGGCATGTGATGTGCAGAAAGAGCACTGAGGTGGACCTTGACCGAGTTGGACTTAAGTCCAAGATTGAGAGGGAAAGCAAGTACTGAAAGACCACTGATGCTGAACAGGAGAAGGGATCTTGAGACTGCTGAGCACACCAGACGGAGAACCGATGCCACTTAAGAGCGTAGGACTTCCGGGTGGAGGGCCGCCGGGAGGCCAAGACGACCTCCTCCACATCAGGAGGCAGGCGGAGGGGAGCAAGGACTACCCTTTCAGCAGCCAGGCCATCAGATGAAGGGACCGGAGGATGGGGTGCAGGAGAGTCCCCTGATCCTGTGAAAGGAGGTCGGGCTGAAACCCCAGAGGAAGAGGGGTGTCCACCGCCAGCTGCATTAGAAGTGGGAACCAAGGTTGTCTCGGCCACCGGGGAGCCACTAGGATCATCGAGGCTTTGTCCCTGAGAACTTTGAAGAGTGTCCGAGACACCAGCGGCATGGGAGGAAAGGCATATAAGAGGCCTGTGGACCAAGGAATCAGAAAAGCATCCGCCGCTACTCTGAGAGGATGCGGTTGTCGAGAGCAGAATCTGGGAAGTTGCTGGTTCAGAGGACTAGCAAACAGATCCATGGTGGGGAGGCCCCACTTGAGAAAGATCCGCTGAACCACCATCGGATCCAGCCTCCACTCGTGTGGCTGGAGGATCCTGCTGAGCTTGTCGGCCAGGTAATTTTCTTGACCTGGGAGATAGACAGCTTTGAGGATGATGCCGTGGTGGACGGCCCAAGAGCATAGTTTTTTGCGCCTCCTGACAGAGAAGGGAGGAGCCTGTTCCGCCTTGTTTGTTCACGTAGAACATCGCAACCTGATTGTCTGTCTGTATCAGCACCGACTGGTGAGAAACCAGGTGAGAGAATGCTTTGAGCGCTAGGCGGATGGCTCTGAGCTCCAGGAAGTTTATCTGCTGAGCAGACTCCCAAGGAGTCCAGAGACCTTGAGTACATGTCCCTTGGCAATGTGCTCCCCAACCCAGGAGAGAAGCATCGGTCGTCAGGACCTGAGAATGCGGAGGGGGCTGAAAAGTCACTCCTAGTACTAGGTTTGGCAGATGAAGCCACCATTGTAGAGAAGAGACCAGCTGGTCGGAGATCTGTACGGAGTCCGCTAGGCTCCCAGTGGCCTGATGCCATTGTGTGCGAAGGCACCATTGAGCAGGTCACATGTTCAGGCGGGCATTGGGGGTCACATGGACCGTGGAAGCCATATGGCCGAGCAGTCTCAGAAATTGCCTGGCCGAGACCAGGGCATTGCTGTGAAAGTGGCTGGCGAGATCCATGAGCCGCTTGGCCCTGTCCAGAGGGAGGAAGGCCCGCGCCTGAAGAGTGTCCAACCTGGCGCCGATGAATTCGAGATTTTGAGAGGGGAGCAAAGTGGACTTTGCGAAGTTTATGACAAATCCCAAGTGCTGGAGTAGTGTCACAGTGCGATGAGTGGCCTGAGTGGCCTCTTGGGAAGACTGGGCTCTGATGAGCCAGTCGTCCAGGTATGGGAACACAAAAAGGCCTTGAAGTCTTAGATAGGCAGCCACCACTGCCAGGCATTTGGTGAACACCCTGGGGGCGGAGGATAGGCCAAAGGGCAGTACTCTGTACTGGTAATGATTTCCTCCCACAACAAACCTGAGATATTGTCTGTGGTCTGGATGAATAAGGATATGAGTATACGCATCCTTTAGATCCAAGGAGCATAGCCAGTCGCCCTGCTGGAGGTAGGGCAGCAGGATTCCAAGGGTAAGCATCTTGAACTTTTCCTGTGCCAGGAACTTGTTGAGGTTTCGCAAGTCCAGGATGGGTCTGAGGCCTCCTGTTCTTTTTGGTATCAGAAAGGACCTGGAGTAAAACCCTTGACCCTTCAGGTGGTGGGGCACCGGTTCCACAGCCTGTTCCTGAAGGAGACTTGCTAACTCCTGAAGGAGTAAGTCCCTGTGCAGAGGGAGTCTCGGAGGCTCCCCTGGAAAGTAGGAGGGAGGTACCTGGTGAAAGTGAAGAAGATAGCCCTTCCGAACTATGTGAAGTACCCAGGTATCTGTGGTGATGTTGGACCACCTTTGGGCAAAGTGGACCAGCCGGCCTCCTGTGCTGAGAGAAACCAGCTGAGGGGGAGAGGCTATGCTGATGAAGTCAAAAACCCCCACCCTGCTGAGCAGGGGCCGGTGGTGCAGGCTTGGGGGCTTGCTGCCTACGGGACCCATTACCCCGTCCCTTGGCCTGCTTACCCTGTGGGGGAGCTGCTGAGGCCTGATACTGAGGGTAGTATTTATAGGCAGCCGCCTTCCTCGGGTAAAAGGGCTTTTTCCCCGAGCCCTTCTTCTTTTGAGAAGGGGCAGAGGTCTTCCTTGAGAGACGAGTCCTGGTGAGAGTCTCGGTCTCGATCTGTGCAGCCTTCTCATCCATGGGCTTGCCAAAGAGGTTTTCACCTCTGCAGGGGACATCGACCAACTTGTCCTGCACCCATGGCTCGAGGTCGGACGTCTGAAGCCAAGCCTGGCGGCGTCCACCGATGCCGGCTGCGGCTACTCGAGCCGATGCCTCAAAACCATTGTAGGCTGCTCGAGAGATAAACTTTGAGCACTACAGAATACCAGTTGACAAGGTTTGGAACCTCTGCAAAGGTTCGTCGGAGAGACCAGCAGAGAACCCGGCTATTTCTTTAGCCAGGTCCCGGAGATACATGCCCATGTAGAGCTGGTAGGTCTGGACTCGACAAGCAAGCATAGAGCCCTGGAAACACTTCCTACCGAGGGCATCCAGGCTTCGGGCCTCCCTACCGGGGGGCACCGAGGAGTGCATTTTTTGACTCTTAAGTCTATGCATGGCCGATTCCACCACCATGGAATGGTGCGGTAGTTGTGCCTTTTGGAAGCCGGGGCTCTTGCGGACTCGATAAATGGAATCGACCCGCTTGCTTAACACCGGCGACGACGCCGGGCTCTCCCACATGCGGAAGAGAAGTCGTTCCAGCATCGGAGGAACCGGTACAATAAAGGCCTCCTTTGGGGGAGAGTCATATTGGAGGGCATCGAGCTCTTCGACTCGAGGCTCCTCCTCGGGATCCGCGGGGAAGGCCAAGGCCTTGGCCATATCCCGCACGAAGTCCGAGAACCGAGTATCCTCCGGGGGGGACCGTCTCCGAGGTTCGGAGGAGGAGTCGAGCGGCTCCGGTCGGGCGGGCGTCGATGCCATCCGCCCCGACGACCTCAGTCCCGAACGGGAGGCCGAAGGAGACCGCGACCGAGGATCGACTCGAGCCCTCATGGACTCGAGGATCGGCTCGGTCTCCGGGGTCGACTTGGAGGTCGACTTCCTGGCGGTCAGGGCAGAAGCACCGGCGAGGCCAGCGATCAATGCCCACTGCTGGTCCATGAAGGCAGTCAGACTGCTCTCCAAGGCCGTCAACCTGAGTCTGAGCTCAGGAGACCCAGCAGCCCCCGACTCGGGCCCCGACGGCGTCGGGCCCAACGTCGGCTCCTTTGGAGGCGAGTCTACGAGGACAACAGTACTCACGTGAGCGGGCAAGTCCATCTCGAGACGAGGATGTTTGGAAGGCCTCTCCACCTCTGAGGACCCGGGACGGGAATCGGGGCTATGCGACCTGGCCCTCGAGGAACCAGGAGCATCCACCGATCCCGCCCTCGCGGGTTTCTTCTTCCGATGATGTTCCCGGGTAGGAGACCCCCTTTCAGAGGAACTTCGACGATGCTCAGGACCAGAGTCCCGAGACGTCGAAGCCTCTGACGAGGTCCGAGCCCGGCCGGAGTCAGAGAAGATACGTTCCCGTTGATGCTGCCGACTCCTCAACGCTTTTGAGGACATTTTGCCACATGGACCACAGATCATCGGGTCATGATTGGGTCCGAGGCAGCGGAGGCAGAAGTTGTGTGTGTCGGTAAGAGACATGAGTTTCTTACAGAGGTCACACTTTTTAAACCCGCTGACAGCCATCGGGGGAAAAAGGGCCCCTGCGAGGTCAAAAGACCGGACTGCCAGTGAAAAAGTAAAAAGGCGCGAAATCTGTCACGAAGGACAAAAAACCGAAAAATAAAGAACGGACTCGCAACCGGCGTCGTGGGTCCGGGCGGGAAAAGAACCGGTGTCGAAACCGAGAGAAAAAAGAGAAATAAAATCAACTTTTCTGCGGGGATTCACAAACAACGTCTGTAGGGCTCCGCGGAAAAAAGAAGACTGGGCAAGATGGCACCCTTGGGCGAGAAGAGGACCGCGCATGCGTGCTGCAATTCCCAAAGGCTTTCTTTGAAAGCTGGGGAAAATTGCTCCGCGAGGGCTCCGTTGGCGCCGACGTCACCCATATGTGAGGACTGACTTCCTGCTTGGTCCTGGAGAACCGAGGGTACCGGCACCGGTGCCTGTGGAACGGTCTGCAGCGACTTTAGCGGTACCGAAGTAGCCAAAAGATTCGCTAGACTACGTTCAATGGCAAGGAGTCTTTTATCCATTACCATTTCCGATGCCGGGGTGTCGGTACCGATAGAAGCAGCCACAACCCCCGAGCATGGAACAGGAACGTCCATCGAGGCCAAAGTCTCGAGAACATCCTGGAGTCCCGATAGTGCTTTGGAGCCCGAATACTCCCGCCGTGGCTGTTTTGCCGGTGCAGGATCCTTGAGGGCAACACCAGAGGCATCTCGATACTTAGAGGGAGATCTACCTCTCGAGGACCAGCCTGATTTAGACTTATGCTTAGTTACCTGAGATCCCTGGGAAGAAGTAGAGGCCCTGGAGGACACTGATGCTACTGACATTGTGTCCGATGCAAACAGGGCACCGAGTTGATTTGCTCGATTCTGAAGACTTCTTTTAGTCAGCTTCCTGCAGGAGAGACACTCCGCTGGGCAATGGTCAGGACCTAAACATTTAAGACACCAGTCATGGGTGTCTGTGACAGAAATTGTGCTGGCACACTTCGAACATTTTTTGAAACCAGTAGTTGGTTTCTCCATGCTGAAAGAAGAGGCCTAGTGGCCAAAATGGCGCCAAGCAGCAAGCAGGGGCAAACCCCTGACTGAAAAAGCACAAGTTCTGTGTTTTCGTTTTTTTGTTTTTTTAAGAAAGAAAGAAAAAGCACCGGTGGTACCGGTGGGCATCGAACGAAGGCAGGCGCGACCACAAAAAATAAGAAATAAAAGTAGAATTTTCTGTGGTAACAGGGTTCACGTCCTGTCGGCTCCGCAGAAAACGAAGAACTGAAGAGAGGGAGGTAGATAGGCGGGAAGGCAGCGCGCATGCGTGGATGCACGCTCCCAAAAGCGTTCCTATTGGACTTGGGGAGCGTTCCCGCGCGGGCTCCATCGGTACCAATGATACCCATATGTGAAGACTCATTCCTGCTTGTTCCTGGAGATAGATGGTTGCCTACAAAAATAAACGGCTATGGTTGCATGCTAGAAAAGATGAAGCTAATTTGACCAAGTATGAGGTTTTGTGAGTGTCATGGAAAAAGAGGGAGCTACTTTACCCTATATAAATAGCTAGGAAGGCAGTGTTTATAAAACTAGTGGTATAGGATCTGATTTTTCTTTCTGACTCCGAGTAGTCTTTTAAGCCACAGATCTCGGCAGTAATATAGTTTGCTTTCTGTGGGTTGCACCTGTTATGACAGCTGCATGTTATTTGCCTCTGCAAGATTTATGTTCAATGGTTTACGCCTTAGTTCTATCAAAGCTGGATTACTGCAGTTCACTATACTTCTCTTTAGCAAACATCAGCTAAAGAGATTAGATGTAGTTCAAAATACAGCTGCAAGAATCTTGACTGGGACTAAGAACAGAGAACATTTCACCCCTATTGTTAGCATTATATTGGCTTCCAGTTGGTAAAAAGATTCCATTTACGTTCTTATGTCTGACTTTTAAGGCCATTCACAAAGTTCATTATTTATCTCAGTACCTTGTTGAATAAGGGCCACTTTTCCAAAAGCCCATTAGTGGGTTATTGGGCATTTTAATGCAAGGCAACAAGGCAACAGGAACACTAATGCATGAGCAGGTCTACAGCTGCACACTAAAACGCTTTTTTAGCCCGGGCAATTGCCACACGATCAGCAGAAACATGGATCTTAATATAGGCACACCTAACGACTCCTCTATGGGAGCCACATGGAGGCCGATTCCAAATGGTGGACGCATGGGCCATGGGGACAGCTAAAACGTTGCCGAGGCTAGGTTGGACACGATTCCACAATCACGGGAGTTATACATACTTGCGATTGAGGTATCGGGCAGATAGATGGCCCGGCGTGCACCCGATTCCCTGGAGGGAGATGTCCCGGAGGCTGCCCATCCAGACTGCAAAACACTCTGGCTGGTGTGCCAGTGTAGTGGCATCCCATAGCAATGGCATCGACATGTCTAGCTGGCAGCATGGCATCCCCTGCCCTACATCAGCCCTCACACAACAATGGCAGGCCGTCTCTGGGGGCCCACAAGGGCAGGCAGTGCTTGCAGGTTCCATTCTGGCCAACTGCTGTTGTGAGTAGAGGGGCTGCAACCCACCAACTGAGGTGGTGGAATAGGCTGGCCCTCCATGTTGGTGCTGGGGTACGTACAGAGGCTCTTCCTGTATAGCATTTGTACATCCTTGCGGCTGGCCAAGCCCCTGCTTCACCCTCTCCCATCCACATATAGCACTCCCTGCAAAACTACTGTGTACATGCGGGGAGCGCTGGCAGCGGAATATGGCCAGGGGACTCAGTGCTGAATGGACATCCAGTCCGCATGTCCAACCCTGTTATTTGCGGGACAGAATGCCCCCCTAAGTGTACCCACCTTAGTGGAGCGCACGCTGTAGTTGCCAATCGTGTGTAGCTACTCCGAACATACTGGCCATGCCCCCAAACCTAAGTGGAAGCTTTTCAAATAATGTGCATGTGTTTGGCGGACATTAGTAAAAGGGGCCCTGAGTATGTTCCATCTAGGGAGTTTCGTTCTTCTCAGTTGAGGCAGTGAGCTCTGCTGGAATTGTCCACATTACACTTGGAAGGTATTAGGCATACAGTCTTTATCTATCAAGGTCCCAAGCTGTGGAGTTTATTTATTTATTTGATTTTTATTTATTTATTGCTTTTATATACCGCGCTCTTTAAAATCTGTGCTTTTTACAGAGAACATTTTTGTACAGAACAGGGGGGGCCTGTTATGCACTTACATTGAACGGGTAATACAACTTGGATTTCAAACTGGGGTAACTATCTACAATATAAACATGAGTCGCTAGTTTTATGTACAAGGTTGTCTATTATTTACAATTGGTTAGCTGGTGATATGGGAGGTGAGGTTGCATTACTGGGCTGTGAGTAGTGTAGGAGAAAAAGGTGGTGCTTTAGTGCTTTTCTGAATTGAGCAAGGAATGCACTGCCATTAACACTGCGATCTGATTGAATTATGTAAATTATTTATTTATTTAACTGTACTTATATACCGCTTTTCACCAGGTCAAAGCGGTTTACAATAAACAAAAGGAGATAAATCAAAACAGGATGTAACATATTTACAGGAGGGGGGGGGAGGGTATCCTTCACCAAGAGGTGTTTAGCATATTTACATTCCTGATTTGGTGTACATCTGGGTTGCCCAGCAGTTCTTTTCTGTTTCTCAGGCTCATTTCTCTTTCTGTCTCTCAGACTCGGCTTTTTGGAGTTCATTGTGAAAATAAGTTTCAGAGGGTGTTGCTCTGATCCAATCCTAGGAGTTCTTATAATAGAGCAAAAACTTAGTTTTTGTACAGTAGGCTTGAATGAGCTTAAAGCTGTTGAATATGTTATTATTTCTTGTATGATGAGGGGGTTGGTAATGGTGGGATTTATTGATTTTATTGCATTTTAATTATGCTATTATTTTGTTCTATTTCATGCTGAGATTTCTTGTAAGATATACAAGTGAATAATTAAATTGAATCAACTAAACTAAATTCTACGGAGACATATTTTCAAAGACTGATCCAGTTGACTAGTTTCTTACTTAGGCAGCTAGATCTCTTTAAAAATTCACCTTTAAATATTCTTAAAGATCCAAAAGTTTTCCCACCGGCGAATACTGCCGCAGCAGCTCCCCAGCCGGGGTCGAGCAGGGAGAGAGCAGGTTTCCCGCTCCTACAACTCCGGCCCAATCCGGGCCGTGGGAGGACCCAGCAACCAGCAAAAAGCAGCCGCGGGCAGCAAAAAAGCCCTTTTCCCACCGGCGAATACTGCCGCAGCAGCTCCCCAGCCGGGGTCGAGCAGGGAGAGAGCAGGTTTCCCGCTCCTACAACTCCGGCCCAATCCGGGCCGTGGGAGGACCCAGCAACCAGCAAAAAGCAGCCGCGGGCAGCAAAAAAGCCCTTTTCCCACCGGCGAATACTGCCGCAGCAGCTCCCCAGCCGGGGTCGAGCAGGGAGAGAGCAGGTTTCCCGCTCCTACAACTCCGGCCCAATCCGGGCCGTGGGAGGACCCAGCAACCAGCAAAAAGCAGCCGCGGGCAGCAAAAAAGCCCTTTTCCCACCGGCGAATACTGCCGCAGCAGCAGCTCCCCAGCCGGGTCGAGCAGGGAGAGAGCAGGTTTCCCGCTCCTACAACTCCGGCCCAATCCGGGCCGTGGGAGGACCCAGCAACCAGCAAAAAGCAGCCGCGGGCAGCAAAAAAGCACTTTTTCCCCCGGCGAATACTGCCGCAGCAGCTCCCCAGCCGGGGTCGAGCAGGGAGAGAGCAGGTTTCCCGCTCCTACAACTCCGGCCCAATCCGGGCCGTGGGAGGACCCAGCAACCAGCAAAAAGCAGCCGCGGGCAGCAAAAAAGCCCTTTTCCCACCGGCGAATACTGCCGCAGCAGCTCCCCAGCCGGGGTCGAGCAGGGAGAGAGCAGGTTTCCCGCTCCTACAACTCCGGCCCAATCCGGGCCGTGGGAGGACCCAGCAACCAGCAAAAAGCAGCCGCGGGCAAGCGCGCCCGCGCCTTGCGGGCCTCGCAAGAGGGCCCTTTGGCGTGGCCCTTAGGCGGGGCACGACAGGCAAAAAGCACACGATCATCACCCACTACAAGAAGAAGAAGATACTCCACCCACGACTACCTGTGAAGGACTTAATTATCCAACTACAACCCACACCCGCCATTGCCGCTCGAGCTCCCCTAAGGTTGAGCTCACATACCACCAAGCGATCCTACAACCAACAAATCACAGCAAGTATTTTCTATAAGAATGACACTGATAACTATTGCATATTTTTACTGTAGCCAGTATTTGCAACTCATAACCACTACATGAATTCCACTATAGCCAGCACCCCCCTCTACACCTCCTACAAATTTGATTTACTGTCGTCAGTAATTTCATTCAACCCTAATAACTGTCGTTCTTATTTATAACTCCTATCTGATCTACTGTTGTCAGTAATTGATTTAACCTTAATGACTGTTGATTTCACCAATTACAGCTACTATTTGATATGGACACTGCTTGATATACTTGATATAATCAGTTCTTATTTATAACACATATCTGATCTACTGTTGTCAGTAATTGATTTAACCTTAATGACTGTTGAATTCACCAATTACAGCTACTGTTTGAGATATAGACACTGCTTGATATACTGTTGTCAGTAATTTCACTCACCTACCTGAAATACTGTAATTTTGCTCACTGTCTAACATACTGTTGCCAGTAACCTTAGCTATTGCACTATAATTAACATGGATTACACAAAGTACCAATTATACCTTATTATCACCATACTAACCATTCATCTAACTCAAAACATCTATGCTCACAAACCAAATCCTACAGCATACAACACTATCCCCATTATTCACAACCCATACAAAACCACACCACAACCATACTCACACACATTTAACCAGACACACCGCCCCAACATTCCCAGACACTCAAGACTAATACAAATAAATCTTGTACAAGTCAAACCTATAAACAAATCCCATGAAACAAACACCATCAGAAAATTCATCCTCATAAATGCAAGATCCATACGAAATAAAATACCAATAATTAATGACATAATCACTGACGAAAAACCTGATATCCTTCTCATCACAGAGACTTGGCTCGCACCCACGGACACAATCCTCCTGAACCAACTCAACACACATCAATATGACCTTTTCAACTGCCACCGAGAAGTAAAAAGGGGAGGAGGGGCCCTTATCATCACCAAAAAAGAGCTCAAATACTCACTAAAAAATGTGAACAACATAGACGGTATGGATATCATAAATATAGAAAACAAAAACCTTGCACTGTCCCTCATCTATAGACCCCCCTCAGCGGACCACAAAAATCTCACCCCCATTCTAGAACTCGCATGTACAGCTACACAGAGAAAACCACTTGTTATATTAGGGGATCTGAACCTTCCGTCGCTCAACCCACAACACACAATCAACTTTATGGATTCAATGAAGGAAATGGGTTACAATCAAATCATACAAACACCCACACATACAAAAGGTAACGCTCTAGACCTTGTATTCATCCCCACTCCCTTTAATAAACACCAACTACAATCCCCACCTCTCATCACAGAAGTACCATGGTCAGACCACCACTTAATAACCTTCAATTTAATCTCACTATCACACACTAACACAGAGATTACTACAACACCTTATAAATCTCGCTTTACACACTTCAACAAAGACACCTTCCTAGAAACCGTACTACCTAACCTTATAAATAACACAACAGAAATCAACACTATAATGGAACAATGGAACTCAATAATAAAAGAAGCAGCAACTCCCACTCAAGGTCCCCAAAAACAATTCACAAAAAGAAAATCAGAAAAATGGTTTAATAGAGAACTCTCCACTATAAAAAAGCAACTAAGAAAACAAGAAAAACGGTGGAGGAAATCTAAAACAAGCGATAATAAGGCGCAATACTTAAGTCTCCTTAACAAATACAAAGACACTATTAACAGAGCAAAAAAAGAATACCACACAAAAGTCATAAATATGGCACTCAATAAACCAAGAGAACTATTTACAATTATAAGGACACTAACAAAAACCCAAACTCCAGAGCCTGAACAATCAACGATAAGCGCACAAACACTTGCAACTCATTTTGCTAACAAATTAAAAAACAAATCATCCAGCACAATCATAACCATACCCACTGAATTAAAACCAACAAATAAATGGATAACCTTTCAAGATATTGAACAAAAACACCTCCTCAATATCATATCACTGATCAACACCACTACCTCCCCTCTAGATCCTTGTCCGGTGTCATGGATAAAAAACACTAAAACTGAATTAGCTATACATATACAAAATATAGTAAACCAATCACTATCTAAAGGCATCATGCCAGATGCCCTAAAACTCACATCCTTACGCCCTATAATAAAAATAATAAACTCAATCCTACAGACCCAAACTCCTACAGGCCCATAGCCAGCATACCGTTCATTGCCAAAGTGATAGAAAAAATCATACAGCTTCAACTGCAAGATTTTATTGACACACATGCACCACTTGACTCACATCAATTTGGCTTCCGCCCTTCACATGGAGTCGAAACTCTACTTATAACACTCATGGATGACCTCATAAAGGGCACTGACACATGCAACCAAGGTTACATCCTCATATTCATTGATATAGCTGGTGCCTTTGACAATGTCCACCACAACACACTTATTAACAGACTCATAAGCCTAGGAATAGGAGGAACAATTCTACAATGGTTTATATCATACATCACAAACCGATCAATACGCGTTAAATTGGGTCAAGACACCTCTGAGCCATTCATACAAGGACAAGGTATCCCACAGGGCTCGGCCCTATCAGCCCTCCTTTTCAACCTATATCTCCAACCCATCACAAATATATTCAAAAAACATAAAGTCAACCACTATATATACGCAGATGACATCATGCTCACTCAACCAATAAACACAAATAACCCCAACTACCAGAACTTACTAAACTGTATCAGTGAAGCAAATACCTGGCTACAAAATAATAACCTTAGCATCAACCTAAAAAAAAACTGAAGCAATGTTCGTAACAAGAAAACTAGATACTACTCTCCCAGAAACAATAACAATTAACGATACAATAATCCCAATCAAAAAGGAAGTAAAATACCTAGGCATCATAATAGACCACACACTTAGTATGATCCCTCACATAAAACAAACCGTGAAAACCATATTCTATAAACTCAAAACCATTCAACACCTACGACCAATACTAGACACACATGACTTCAGATCTGTTATCAGCACACTCATCACTCCCCACTTTGACTATTGTAATAGTCTACTCATCGGCCTCCCTCTCACAAATATTAACTTACTCCAACGAGCTCAAAACATCTGTGCCCGAGTAACAGCAAAAGCCCGCCTCACTGACCACATAACTCCCATCCTCGCTGAACTACACTGGCTTCCCATAAATAGTAGAATATCATACAAAATACTCTTAACCACATTTAAACTTATCAACGACATATCACCTTCACATCTAACCACTCTACTACATGCTCCAAAAGAACATAGAACCCGCAGACAAAATGCAACCCACTCACTAGACATAAAAAATCAATTCGAAAAACAAAAAAAACCACAAGCTCAAGAGCATTCTCATATGCAGCCCCCACCATATGGAATAAACTCCCACTAAACCTCCGCAAAATAAAGGATCTTCAGACATTCCGGAAAGAACTAAAAACATATCTGTTTAAAGAACACTTCATAAACCTTAATGAACCCCCCCCATCCTCCTCACCACACCTACATAAAAATCCTCCCTAAACACAGATCAAAAAGCCTCAAACCTCAACACACATAAGAAAAACAACCCTTCGAAACCATGATTAATAATTGACTAATGTAAATATTTGACTGATGTAAATAGTTCAGCATATGTATAATTATATGCGCCATGTTATTGTTCATGAAAAGTTAATGTTATTGTTCATAAAAAAGTTAATTGTACATAATTTAAAGAAAACACTATGTTCTATGTAAAACAATGTTCATTATGTTAATTGTAAACTGTTCATTATGTTATTTGTAAACCGCCTTTGATCTTGGGAAAAAGCGGTATAGAAGAAAAGTATAAATAAAATAAAATAAAATAAATAAAAGGTTTCATAGAGATGTCATGTTCTCATTAAAAATACACAAAGATGTGAAGCAGTAAAAAATGCAATACTATAAGTTTAAATTAGGAACATTGAAAGTACTATACTTACTTTAACTTGGGTTTTCAGCATTTCATGCAGCAGGAAGCCTATTTGAACAGTATCTTCTTTCATATCAGTAATAATGCAAAGCTGCTGTGAGAGGTTTTCTGCATGCCAAAGGAAATGGAGGAAAGCATAGATAAATAAATGACAAGAGATGCATTTTACATTACAAACTATAACAAAAGCAGCCATCAATCAGATATTAAAACTGGTCTCAAAGTTGACTCTTAGTGGGGCAGAGAAGGGGACAAAATCTAACTGACTAGTGGCTTAAATAAGATCTGTCATGCTACAAGGTGCGATCAAAAAGTATCAAGACTTGTACAATAATACAAGAAATATAACACTGACCGTTATTACACTCAGTCTCCTTCAAAGCAGTCTCCTTCCAATAAAACACACTTCCTCCAGCGTTCCTGCCATTACTGGAAACAATGCCTCTTTTGTTATGCTGTGAAGCTGCTGTGTCAAATTTTGCTTAATGGTCTCCAAGTCGTCAAATTTCTTCCTTTCAGTAGTAATTTCAATTTTGAAAAAGTCACAGGGTGCATGGTCAGGTGACTACAGAGACTGATGGATTTGCTTGAATTGGTGTTTGGCCAAGAACTGCTGGACAAAATGTGACGTATGAGCTGGGGCATTATCATGATGAAGCAACCATTCACCATTCCTGTACAACTCTGGCCTCTTATGACAAAATGCATCTCTCAAACAAGTCAGAACTTGGAAGTAGTACTCCTTATTGATGGTTTGGCCTTTTGGAGCATACTCATGATGAATAATACCCTGGTAATCAAGGAAAACTGAGCATGAGCTTGACATTCCTCCTCACCTGACGGGCTTTCTTGGGTCTGGGAGAGTTTGAAGTCTTCCATTGTGGGGATTGAGCCACAGTTTCTTGGTCATAACTATAAACCCATGATTCATCACCACTAATAATCTTTTTTGATGAAATCTGAGTCATTTTCAGCCCATTCCAACAACTCCCTGGCTGCAGACAGTCAATCTTCTTTTTGGTCAGGGGACAGGAGTTTTGGCACAAATTTTGTAGACATACATCTCATTCCTAGTTCGACAGTAAGAATGAACTGTACCGCCCGAAACTGATGTCCATGTCCTCAGCAAGCTCCTGATAGTCAATCGATGATTTGAGCATATTGCGGCACGCACTACTTCAACTTTGTCTTCATTCCTGCTTGTGGATGACCTTCCAGAACGTTCATCGCTGTCAACACTTTGGCGGCCCTCTTGGAAGCATTTGTACCAGTAATAAACTCGAGCACAACTCATTCATTCATCGTCATACACTTACTGTAACTTGTCATAAGTCTCTTTGCATGAATCTCCAAGTTTCTGGCAGAATTTAATGCAAATTTGCTGTTAAATTTTTTCACTCATTGTAAATCTGGCAAACTGCTTTTACATGATTCCAAACATCGCATGATATAAAAAAGTACAGGTGTGCTGCAGCCATGCTACACTCTGCACATGCAGAGCACAAATCAAGGTCACTGCATGCTTAATAGTATTGCGGTGCTACATATTGTTATTTAGCTACACAACAAGTCTCGATACATTTTGATCGCACCTCGTATTTTCACATGGTATACTCTGTTTAAAAAACAAGCCAAAATCCTGAACTACCCATCCAGTTCTGATGAAAGGAACAAGATACTAAAATCATTATTAGTTTAAGTGTATGAAAACCAATGAGAAATAAAGCTATCAGGCCAATATTAAAATTATGCAACCCAAAATATGATCTGGATAGTGCTGACATACATTCAGTGGTGGGATAATTTATCCATTTAGCCCCATGAAATCTACATCTCTCAGGCATCTCACAAGAACTTAAGAATTGCCATACTGTGTCAGACCAAAGGTCCATCAAGCCTAGTATCCTGTTTTCAACAAATGGCCAATCCACATCAGAAGTACCAGCAGGCTCCCAAAAAGTAGTTGGATTTCAAGGGATAAGCTGCAGCTTTCCCAAAGTCTACCTTAATAACTATATACAGACTTTCCTTTTTTAAACCCAGCTATATTAACTGCTTTCACCATACCATCCGGCAATGAGTTCCAAAGTCTAACGATGCATTGAATAAAAAAATATTTTCTCCAATTTGTTTAATAACTTCATAGCATGTCCCCTAGTTTTTATGTTGTATGAGAAAATAAACAATCAATTTGCAAAACTGCTCTGAGCAGGAAGTTGTTCATTCCTAGAGCTTTATACTCAGCTGAGCTCTGGAAGGAAGAGCTCTTCCATCCTAGCACCCTGAGATGATGTCATCCACTCATATGCCTGATCAATCCTTTGTCTACAGAAAACTCCAATTACAGGTGAAAAACATTGCTTTCAGAGTTAAGGGCAAAACAATTGTCTGGGCAGTATATGACAGTCTGTGAAAAGTTCTAATTAGATATTTTACATAGTTTGAGGGGGGAGTCAATATTTAAGGTGAATTTAAGTTTAGCATCAAAACAATTCAAACTTTATCTTATTTACAGACTTCCCTTATCCATCTGCTCCATCTGTGCGATAAAGCTCCATAATGTTTGTCCCAATTTGAAATTAGTCCAAATATGAATGCTAGAGTGGTTTATGAGTTATCAACCAGAGAACCTAAAAACCATTTACAATTTTAATTATAATGCTGCTATAAGTAAAACAGGGAATAAACTGAGACAAAAGAAAACAAACTGAAAAGTGTTTTCTTTTAGCACTGCACAAAAGCAGGCTCTGGGAACCTGCCTTCTGTCAACTCCCTCACCTTATTGTCCAGCCCAGGGACTTAACAGTTGCTAAGTCTTTCTCCTGATATTGACCTTCTCTGCTGCTTCTTATACATAGAATAGAGAATGAACCCTGTACTCTGACCACTCTTCGAACCAACAGACCTCCGCGCTGTACTACAAGCCTCCATAATACCTCACCTGGATTACTGCAACACTATCTACCAAGGACTTCCACAATCCACACTCCTACCACTGCAAACAGGTCTCCATTCGACAGCCAGAACCCTACAAGCAGCAGCAAGACAAGATCACAGGCTCCCACTACAGAGCTGAATAATATTCAAAACTATCATGCTAACCCACAAAACAACCAACTCCGACCCCCCTACATACCTCCACATTACCTACATACCTTCTTCAGCCCTCTCAACCACAGAGATTTGGATGAAACTCCAAGAAAAACACCCTCATCATCCCCCACATTGGAAACAAATCCAACCAGCAAGCATGTAAACGAGTCTTCCAACTGTACGCACACTCCATATGGAACAATCTACTAGACCAGTTCAGGTTCATCACTGACCTCAAGACATTCAGAAAACATCTAAAGAAACATCTGTTCACAGAACATTTCAGCCCTATCACATAACCCTCCCAGAAGGAACATAGTAAGATGACTTTTACTGCTGCTGTACATAGTTTAGAACTGTATATAATTAAGAACCCCAGGGTTCATAATTGCATGTTGTATATAGTTTAAGACACTGCTATAATGCATTTTCACATTTGTTCTCTGCAAATTGCCTTGAAAGGCGGTATATATAAATACAGCTAAATAAATAAATACTCCCTCTCTCCTGTGGCAAGGAGGCCTATCCAGAGTCCAGGGGAGGACAAAGAGACAGGGAATTCACCCTAGTAAAGGGCCCCCTTTTACCAAGACAGGGTAAGAAAGCCATAAACACCTCCAGGGATCAGAAAACGTCCACGTGGACCACATTTCATGCTTCCCCTAGTGGAATGAAGGGGAGAGGATACAAGGCTCAGAACCCTTTAGGCAGTGAATGCTTCAAGCACTCAGGTGCCAGGAGTCAGGCTGATTGCCGTCACCTGAGTAGGGTGGGGTTGGAGCTAGAGCCCTGGAAGTATAAACCCAGAGCAGAGTATGATTTAGTGGAGAGGAGGAGAGGAGAAGCAGGAAGCCAGGCTGAGCAGAGCAGAGGAACGGAGCTTCCAGCTGGAGAGAGTGCTATTTGGCATATAGCACGGCTGCAGGAGAGTTTGGAGCCAGGAACAAGAGAGACTCCAAGATCCCCCAGGAGACTGTTAGCTGAGCATGCTGAGCAGGACGGGGAGACAGAGCCTATGCAGCTGGGAGAGCCCGAGGTGAAGCTGGTTGAGGAGGACACTCCCATGGACTGTTCCTTGTGCCAAGCTGTAAACTTGGGGAACGTAGAAAAAGTAAGCCAGTCCTGAAAGAAGGTCTCCCAGGAAAAAGGTACTCTTATACCACAAGCAGGCTGGCTAAGATCCCATGTGTTTATAAAGGGAAAGTTTACCACAGACTTTAAATGTGCTTTTTGTTTGGTGCTTTAGCCAGTAAAGCTAAGAAGGGAATACAATTAGGCTTGCTGGTAAAGACTGTGTACCCTGCAATAGAGAGAATCTTTAAAACTGCATTTTGTGGTTGGATATTTTGGACAATTTTTGCTTCCAAGAGTCCTGAACCAACAATCCTATGTGTGGTATGATCGAACCATTGTGTATATAAAAATAATAAATTTCTGTCATTTGCTTACCTACTTGAGCCTGACTACAGCTTTCTGCATGGTGCACTCATACAGCTGAATAAGGACTAAATTTCCCAGAGGGCATAGCAGGGAAATAGTTTTAAAAAAGCTGAAAAAGCATACAGCAGAAAGTTCCTTCAATAATCCATGCCCCTCTAAGCTAGAGGCGAGTGGTGGTGGCATGACACTCCATAAGCCTTTACCAAACTGTCACAACTGCTACTACTATTAATCATTTATATAGTGCTACAAGACTTAACACCTGCCTGCCTCCTTTTAAATTAGGAAGACTGGGGAAGATTGACATCAGCAGCAGGGTAGCATAGGCTCGCACTAGAGTATTCCTCCTTATTTCCACACAGCTATAAGTGTGGCATGTACAATCATGCACACACAAACCTCACAATCGATACTACCACAATGCACTCAGTGAAATACACCTAATAAAATTGCTTGGATAGAGGCATACCGGAAAGTTAGGGACTGGAATGACTCTGTGACTCAGTGGAAGTGTGGAAGCAATATTCACAGCCCCTGGGGTGGGGGGGGGGGGAGGGAGAAGGGCTGGTACTATTGTTATCATCAAGGACAACAATTGGAGACCCAACGATACTGAGTTCTGTAGGACACCCTGGTGCATTTCTCCTAAACTCAGATTACTTGAATAAGAATAACGGGAGTATATTAAAACAGGGGAAAATCCCAAGGTAGTTTACATTATTTATTTATTTAAACTTCATTTTATACCGCCTTTCTACAATTCAAAGTGGTTTACAGTGAAATAACTGATTAACAGGACCCTAAGGTACACTGTTGTAGAAGAATCTGGAACAGTATAACAAATAACATTATAACAAGATTACAGTATAACTAACTTTGAACTATTTACAGTGTTGTTTTATTCACCAATAAGCCACTGATGTAGTGTATGTTTCTGGTGTATTGGAGGATTTAAGTAGTAAGAATTATGGTGGATATGTCTCTAGGTCTGAGGATATGTTATAGTCTTCCTCAAAGAGGTGTATTTTTAATTTCTTTCTGAATTACGACAGGTCTAAGAGTCCTCTTCACATGGGTGTTAATTTGTTCCATAAGGATGGGGCACACAAGGTGAAAGTTCTGCTGCATGTAGATTGATTGCTCTTTGTCTTCTGCTGTGGAATGGCTAGTAGGTTAAGGATGGAGTTTCTTCGCAGTCTTTGGTTCTTTGGGTATGAGATGAGGGGCTGGAGACATGTGGCAGATTCTTTATGAAGTATTTTGAATATTGTGATGAAAATTTTGTATCTGATCCTGGCTGAAATAGGAAGCCAATGAAGTTGCATCAGTATGGGGGTGATGTGGGATCAATGGTGAGCAGGGCAGGCACAAGGAGAGCAATTAGCTCTTGCTGATCCAACAGGAAACAGTGAGGCAAGAGATATCCTATCTCTTGCCTCACTGTTTCCTTTCCGGATCAATGGTGAGCTCCAGATATTATTCATGCCGCAATATTAGTGAAAGTTCATGGCGCCAGAACCCCAGCACTGGTTCTAACTGATAGAATTAAAAAGGAGAAAGGAGGAACTACTAGGCCAAAAAAAAGAAGGAAAGAAAGCCAGTAATGAAATTAGGAGTTATTCTCAGATATTCTGTTATTCCCACATGCCAATGATTAGACTACTCTTCGGTCCCTCTTTAAGCTAATGGCAAGAAATAACCCTAAAGCTATTCTGAAGTACAGATCTTATACAAAATATTTGATAAATCATTTAGACATCTTTCTCTCAGCACTGTACTTCACATCTATAATACTGAGTTTCCTGACTTTTGTGCATTTCTTGTATAACAATAACATTAATATAGTTTTGTAAAAGAACCGACCATAAATCACATCAGCGTTAGCTGCATGAAGACGGCGCTGTCACTGCATTTCACCACCTCCAAAATGGTATACAACTGGCATGTCTCAACTTGAAAACAACCATTATTCACAATCTGGAAGGAAGGGCAAAGGACTAAGGGAATAAAATTTTTATTTCACTCCAGATAAATATGACTAGTGGGATGCCACAGGCATCAGTCCTGATGGAGACCCTATATAATATTTTCATAAGTAATAGGGTAAATGCCAGGGAAGGGAAAGCGTATCATTTGGCAGAGGTCAACAGGTTCCTAATACAAGGGTTTCCAAAACTGAGTCAAACTGTGCAAAATGCATATACGTCAGTATGCTTATACAAATGTTGTAACTGCACTTCATTTACCTAGAGTTGGTTGGTTGGTTTTAGGACTTTAGCATTCAGTGGCAGTCCTGACAGGGGATGGGGGAGCCATGGTCACTGGAGTGTGGGAGGACCCCCAGCTTCCCTTGCCTGGGTTCTCCCCTTCTGCAACCACGTCCTCCTTTTCCCAGGTTCTCTTCACTCCTGCAGCTGTTTATTTCTGAATATTTATTAGGTGCCCACTCTTCCAAAGAATACTAGGCAACTTACAGCATCAATCATAAAACAATATTAAAACATTTTAAAAAACACATATCACCTCCCTCTGCGATTATCCATCTCTAGTCCTCAACTTGTAGAGATGATCCAACATCCCATTTTAGTCTGGAAAATCCTATCCAAAGAGCAATGTTTTACGCATTCAATGAAATGTTAAATGACCCTGCGCTTGCTGACCCTCCTTCAGAACAGAATACCAGAGCTGTGACACCAAACATGAAAAAGTCAATTTCCAAGAATTTACATAACGTACTTTTGATCCTATGGATGCAACAAACAAAATATCCTGCTTGGATCTTAAAGCCCTGCCTGCGCTATACACTATCAATCTATCCCTCAATCTTCATACAATGCTCAGAAGGCACATGAAGCTTTTTAAAAGACTCTCTGAGCCACTGGCAGTCACTGTACATCTCTCAGAACTGGAATAATATGGACTCGCACAGCACGGCGCTTAAGAAGGTGGGCTGTTGTATTCTCTACAGATCGTAACTATAGAAAGAAAGAAGTTTGCATGGGACCAGTGAGCTAGTGCACACTTAAATGCCCTGTGGCAGCTTCACCCCTTCTCCACACAAGGTTTGCCCTTTTATTAAAGGAACTCATGCAAAGGGAGCCACCACTAGATGTATGAGTATGCAACCGCTTTCAGAAAGCAGATTAACTTCTTTCAACTACTGCCAAAAATTAGGCTTGAGGAGAGAAGCGAAGGGGAGAGGAAGGGCCTACACCAGAGATGGAACTGACATACATTTGAGATGTGATCACCCTCAAAATGATGTTGATTAAAAAGTTGGAGAGGGATGTCTATTGATTTTCTCTATTCTGGCTCTTCTTCTTCACCCTCCCCAAATTAATCCATACTCTTTTTCACATACTCTCTCTTCCCCTATGCCCCCATCTCCTCCTCCTTCCTCCATGAATGATCCCATTGCTCTTTCCCTTCTGCCAGGCCTGACTTTCAGCATCCCCCCTCCCTCCCCTCAACCCAGCACTCTCCTTCTCTCCCCATAAGAAGAGCTGCTAAGTTACCCATTTCTCAGAGAGGGATTTTAGGCCAGTCCTGGATTTCTGACAGCCCTATCCTCATACACTATGGGACCCGTAGCACTGATTTAGATCAGTAGAATCTGCTTTGAGATGTATGTTTAGAATTGCCAGCTGACTAGATTTGCTGATGTGCATGCAGTAGGCTAAATCCAGGACTGGATCAGCATAGATGTATAGTCTTGCTGTTCTTAGAGAATGTAATAAGGATATAAGAACTACAAGTCTCTGCATAAAACCAGGAAGGGGACAACCTTATGATCAAATCTGCAGCTCCCTGACTTATGCTCCAGGCTGTCTCTTGCCTCTACTCCCACCCTGTTCCAAGTCTTGGAGACACAGAAAGCTGCAGGCAAAGCTGTGTCTGTCTGTTCTAATCCCATCCCTTACGGTTTTTCCACACATACTGTAACATGATTTGGGGAGGGGGGCAGGGAAGCTAAACTGGACACCTCAGAGCAGAAAAACATTCTGCAGCAATGTTCCTGTAAAGCTGTGCAGAAGTCCTCTGCCCACACTGCTGCTGATAATGGGAGGTGCTGAGATATTCCTTTGTTAGCTATGAGAAGGCAGTATCTGCTCCTCATGATTAAGAAAGTGATATTGCAAACACCTTCCCCTACTGGCAGCAGTGCAGGTAGAGGACTCCTGCACAGCTTTGCAAGAATAGGCTCTGCCCTGCTAACATAGTAACCTGGAGGAGGATTTTAGAAAAAAAACATCCACATGTTTATGTTTATGCATTCTTGGATGTCTAAGGCAGAACAACTGAAAAAAAAGACAGGCACGACCAATTGCAGACATGATTTCACAAGGAGGTAAACTTAAAAACAACATCAGGAAATACTTTTCACTGAAAAGGTGATGGATGCTTGAGATGTCCTCCCAATGGTGGTGGTGGGGGGGACCAGCCTGTCCACTATGCAAGATAAGCGGCCAGCCCAGGTGGGCGGCGCCAGCGGTACACACGACCAACTGGCTGCGTGGCTCCCCTCTCAGCTGCGCCAATTCTGTCTAGGGGAGAGGCAAGCAGCGGCAGTGGCAGTATTTCCAGCTTTTTGCCGACGCTTTCTTGCCTGCGGCAGGCCATGTCCTTCAGCACATATGGCCTGCTGTGGGCAAGAAAGCATCAGCAAAAAGCTGCCACTTTTGGAGAAAATAGGAATTACACTTACCAGTTAATTGCGGTTCCTTGAGTGCCTCAGTTTAGTCCTCAACCTCTGGGTAGTGAATCTCCTGCAGCTTGGAGACTGGGCATGTCAAAAACTTATGACATCACTGGATATAGCCTGCTGGTCTCTCCCATCAGCTCCCAGTGAACTATTGACAAAGCAGACTCAAAGGAGCAAAAAATCTGTAACTTTTTTTTTTAAACTTAACATTATATTCAAGGGCACATATAACCTATCTACCCATTACTCCTCTTCCAGAAGGAAAGGGACTGCTTCCTGCATTCTCTCCTTTCCGTCGAATGCCTAGCCCTAAACAATCCAGAGCAATATAGCAATATATATAACAATATATAACAATATCATAATATAATAATATAACAATATAGCGCAAAACAAATGGAAGCATTAAAACGACTGAACACCAGTGAAGGCCTATATCCACTTTTAACCTTGCACTTCCCCCAACAGAAAAAACACTGCTAAGACCCCATCCCCGGGCGGGAATGAGGACTAAACTGGAGTCACTCAAGGAACCACAATTACCAGGTAAGTGTAATTCCTATTTCCTTATCGTTCCTCCAGTTTAGTCCTCAACCTCTGGGATGTATCAGAGCAGTAATCTTTGGGAGGGACCTTTCCAGCTGGATCTCAACACTGCCTCCCTGAAAACGGCATCCTTAGCTGCCAGAACATCTAGGCGGTAGTGCTTACTGAAAGTATGGAGAGACAACCAAGAGGCCTCCCTACAGATGTCCACTGGCAGAACCAAACTGTGCTCCGTCCAAAAAGACACTTGCACTCTGGTAGAGTGAGCTCGTAAGCTCCCTGGGACTGTACGGTCCCGTAGAAGATAAGCCGACGCACTCGCCACTCCAATCCATCCACAAATGGACTCCTTCGCCGCCGCTTTCCTTTGCGGGGCCCTCCGAATACCCCGAAGAAAGATCCGTCTTGCAAAGGTTTCTGAAGCCTTTAAACACTGTCGCAGTGCTCTCTTGACGTCCAAACAGCGCAAGCTATGGTTTAATACGCTTCCCTCCGCCGCACCTAGCGCTGGAAGAGAGACCATCTTAGTTAGATGAATGTAGAAACCACCTTTGGCAACAATGATGGAACCAGCCGCCAGGCCACCTTCTGTCTGGAGACAGACAAAAAAACAATTCCTGACAGGTCAACACCTGCAACTCCACAAATCTCCTCGCCGAACAGATGACCATCAATCATACCGTCTTCAAGGCAAAACCCTTAACCTATGCCTGTTGCAAGGGCCCCAATGGCGCGCTAGCTAACGCTCCTAAAACCAACTTGAGCTTCCCCGGTGGAATTAATATCCTACGACAGGGCTATAGTCTGGTAACCGCCTGAGAAAGCATACCACATCGACCTGTGCATGAGAGCCACTCCCTGTCCTTTGCCCCTATAGCAAGACAGAGCTGCTAACTGAACTCTCCAGGACCTGCCTTTACCAAACCCGTCCTGCAGAAAACTTAATACCAAGGGCACCGACACTTGTCGCGCAAGCGTGCCTCCGCGAGCACCTGTCCTCAAAGATGCGCCATATACGCACATATGCAAGAGACGCAGACTTTTTTTTTTTTTTGCAGCAAGGTGGCAAAGACTGCTGTTGAGCAACTCTTTTTCCTTAAGCTTGCCCTTTCAATGGCCACCCCGTAAGCAAAAACCGATGCACCTGAGGCATTCGAAAGGAACTTTGTAGCAACAGAATCTCCAATGGATTCCTGTCGAGCAACCATATGAGGCAGACATACCACGGGCGCCTCGGCCAGCCCGAGGCCCTCAACCACACATTTCCCCTAAGTGCTTCGATATGCAGAACCACTCGACCTATGAGTGCCCCCGGTGGAAGACATAGAGAAGACCTGACGACGGCCGCCGTTGACCCGATGCCTTCCGAACTCCTTTCGTGTCGTCTGCTGAAGAAGCAACCCGTTTACGCAGAGTGAAACGCCACCATGAGGTCCATTACTGGCTATCCAAATATGCGACCGATCTGTGCGAACACCTCCAGATGCCACTCCCATTCTCTGGCATCTACTCGGACCCAGATGAGGAAATCCGCCGTCACAATGTCCTTACCTGCAACATGCACCACCGAAAACGCTGGCAGTCAAAGCTCTATCCACACACACAGACCCTCTGCCGCGGCCTTTATGGCCACACTTCCGGTTCTGCCCTGCTAATTGATTTAGGCCACCACCGCGGAATTTTTGGACAGTACTCGCACCGCTTGACCTGTCACCGTAGCTTCGAACGCCTGCAACGCCCGGCGTATCGCTCGCATTTCCAGTCGGTTGACTGACCACTGGGTCTCCTGTGTACTCCAAGAGCCTTGCGTGAAACGATCTCCGAACGTAGCGGAGTTGAACAAAGTTTTTGGCCAAGCTCCCGGAGGAAAGGTCCATAACCTTTTATTAAAGAGAAACTGGAAAATTATAAAATTATTATTTTTTTTTTATACCAACTTTCACCAATTCAAGATGTTCTACAAGGCACACAACCCAACAGAGCGTCACATGTGTTGTACATGCAACGGAACCCTTAAAATATGAGCATACATGAATCCACCGCTTGCCCTGATACAAGCATTAAGTAGCCTATTCGTCTTTTTGGAAACCAGCCAGGTCCTTAAGACCAGGATTGGCTACCCTAGGAAACAGGATACTAGACCTGAAAGAGCTTGGTCTGACCCAGTATGGCATTACTCGTATACTTATGAACGGAACCTCCCCAAGGTCTCTGCCTTGGAAGTAACAGGTTGCGCCTGGTCCTATGGCCCTTTGGCTAGCTCACATGGAGCAGTGCAGCCTCGTGGTTGAGGCAAGTTGCCAGAGGACCAAGGGTTTGAATTCCAACCAAAACCACCACCAACCTTGGGCCATAAAAACTGGGGTTTCTGGTCCCACAGGTGGTCCTTCTGGCCTTCATTAAGTGACTTAACCCTCTGCCTCAGGTACCAAAACATAAACTGTGAGCCCTTCAGGGACAAGGGAAATAGAAATACCGTAATCGACTGTATGCCACCCTGACCTATAGACAATCAGTATACTCAAATAAATAACTGACTGGGACTATGTGACCGTAGCAAACACTGGCAGTGGAGAGACATCAGAGCTGGTGCTGGTTTCTGGTCTTCCTTTCTCACTCTCCCAGTCCTTCTGCCAGCATTGAGAAAAGGCTGAGAATAGATTGTCCAGTGGGCCGGGGACCTTGCGTCCTGGACATCAGAGAGCAAGAGGGGCTAGGATTTGGGAGCAAAGCCCAAAGAGAAAGGGAAACTGGTGACTGCGACACTGTAGCTCCTCCGGACGGCTCCCTCCACAGCAGATTCCATGACTGCATCTCCAACCCCATGTAACACCATGAGGACCTCACGCACTTTATTACAATCGACATCCCCACATTACTGGAGAAATGACCTTACTATGATAATACAGTCTGAGCAAAGAAATGCAGTCTCATTCTGCAAAGAGTGCACCCAAAAATCATGCCTAAGCAATTGCGAGCACATACAAAATGCACATCTACATATACGGGTGACCCAGTACCTGTCACCCAAACACAGTGCAGTGAGCACGTTTGAACATAAACTGAATGCATGGAGCATACACAAAGTATTGACTTCCTCTATGAAACCTTCCAGTGCCCTGGAGCGCTAAACCCCAGACTGTGCTACCTAGAGTCCTTCTCTTTACCCTCAGCACGGGCACTTTAACAAGACGGCACAGACGGGTCAGTGCCCCTGCTAAGTGCTTAAAGCCCTGCTCTGACAGCACAGGCTCTAGAAATAGATGAGAATTTCCTGGGGAGGGCATGCTAAGTGGTGCTATGAAACACACAGGCACCCCCCCCCCCACCCGGCCTTCCTGCAGTAAGAGAAATAGCAGTGGGATACACCGACAACCTTGCAAGTGGAGGTCTTAGAGGTTGCTGCCTGTGTGAACCTGATGAGGAATACGATTTTGTATTTTACCACCCCCCTCCAGGGATGGGGGCACTGAATACTATATGTGATTCATGAGCAGCGCTGCCATCCAGTGGCCTTTAGGGCACCAGAGCCCGACAAACGATACAGAAGTTAAGAGCTTTAAATCTTGGTCATATAATCTTGATTTGCAGAACATTACAGTTGCTTGTTTGGTCACTAATCCCTGAGTGCCCATGAGGTGGCCCTGTGGTTATTTCTTCCCTGATTTGCAGAGATCAATCTGATGATGGCTGCATACACACGGTCACAGAAAGGCACTATTGAGTGTACCAGCTGCCCTCTGGTGGCCACAGACCATAGCACAGGCACTTCTTGGTTGACAGTTTAACTGTCATTATTATTATATATTTTTTTATATCCTAAGGTTTCCTAAACCTGTCCCTGTGAAACCACAGGTGTTTGGGCAACTTTCACTATAGAATACACAAAAGCACACTTCCAGCCTGTCCCTCCTTCTACCTACAAGTTAGGGCTCTGCTCTTGAAGAACCTAAAAGCTGGCAATTTGCCTAATATCCCGGGACTTAACAGATGCTCCTCAGAGACATGATTAGGAGGGAAAGAACATGTGGCATCAGAGATCAATGCCAAAACTGCTGTCCTATAAAACTAAAAATAAACTTAAAAATAAAGAGGACTGACAACAGCCCCCTTAAGGCTGAGGAACCCCCCAAGCCTCAAAAAACCTACAAAGAAACACTAGACCTAAAAATCTAACTATTCTGCCTGTCGTCTTCCTCACACAGGCAGCTCACTGCAACTCTCACCATGCGGTCCAAATACCTAGAGAGAAAATGGCTGCCCCTTTGCCAACGAATTTTGGTGCCAAGAACAACAGCCGCTGCAAAAAAGAGGCCTCAGAAGACAGACAGAGCCCGAAGGCCTTATCTGCAGGGCCGAAAGCAACGAAGCCTGCTCCTACCACCTTGAATTCATCCGATCCTCAAGCCGCGCTGCTGCGCTTGGCAGCCATGGCGAGGACCACTCAGCCGGTTCCACAGAGTAAGATTAAAATCCTGCAGCAACGGAGAGGCTCCGTCTCACACAGCTTCAGTGTGGCTGTACGGGTCCCGGAGCTCTCTCCCGTACCGTCAAGGGAGAGTGATCCGCACCGGTGAATGCCTGCAGCAAGTGAAAATAACTGACAAGGAGGGAAGGCGAGAGCTGCTACTAATTTAAAGAGCCAGGCTCAAATTTAAAATTACTGTAAATATAAGGAAATTTGCTCCTGACAACTAAAGGGAACTAATCCCTGATTGCCAATTAACCAAAGGTAACTGAATTAAAAGTAAAATTAAAGGTAAAAATCAAAAGTAAAATCAGAATAGAATTTGTCACACTAAATGCTCCTTATCTGTTCCCCCAAGTCAGCCCAGAAGCTAGGCTCACTACATCCTCCTGCGGCATGGAGACTGGACACACTGGGGGCTGATGGGAGAGACCAGCAGGCTATATCCAGTGATGTCATGAGTTTTTGACATGCCCAGTCTCCAAGCTGCAGGAGGAGGTTTACTACCCAGAGGTTGAGGACTAAACTGGAGGAACGATAAGGAACTGCCACTGCCGATGAACAGGTCTTTATCTGCCAACATACAGTATGGGCCTGATATTCGAAAGGCATTTACTTGGTTTACAGCTCAGTAAACCGTGTTAATGCCTTAAATAGGGATATTCAAAGGCACTTACACAGTTAGTGCCGTTGAATATCTCCTCATAACTCCCCTATGCATTCCCGATGCTATCTGGGTTAGTGACAGGGGTGTTCCAGAGAAGAGCAGAGGCGGTGACAAGTACTAACTGGGCAGCAGCGATATTGCATGCTGCACGGTTAGCGATCTGTGCCTTAAAGATAGGCGAGGAAAACCCTTGCCTATCTTTAAGGTGCAAGAGCTAATCGGGCAGCATGCAATATTGCTACTGCCTGATTAGCTATTGCAGCTTCCAGTGTCTGCGGCGATCCCTGGATATTCAATGCTGGAGCCGCATATGACTCCGGCATTGAATATCCAGGGTTAAAGGTTCGCGGGCAGGGCTATGTGCCATAGGAGTGCATAGCCTGCCCAACCCAATAGCGGGCACTATGCTACTATCTTACAAACGTGGACATGCCCAATACAGATGTCTGCAGGGGTGTCTACATAGACATCTCCAGAACAGTATTTCAGAAACTGGACGTCTAGGAATAGTCTAAGGGTTAGAGTAGTTGGTTACAAACAAGGAAGCCAAGGTTCAAATCCCACTGCTGCTATCACTGAAATTGTGCTGGGTACTGGGGATGATGGAGTTCTTTCTTCTCTACACCCCCTGAATGTTCTTCAGCCAAAACAAGCACTTTTCAACACCTGTTCATACCTGGAGCAGGTCTGAACTTAGACATGTCTCTGGGCATCCAGGACCTGTCTGAGATCAGGCTGGGATGTCCAGGTTCCTGGAACGCCCCAGCCATGCCTCCACTCTCTTCAGACTTGGATGTCCTCACGCTGGGGATGTCCACAGACCTGGTTTCTAAAATGGCTCTGGAGACATTTCTATGCCTGTTTTTCGACATCCAGAGCATGACTAGGGCTTCCAAAATGACCCCGAGTACCACAGTATATGATAGCAGAATGGTCCATCTAGTCTGCCCAGTAAGGTAGCTAGAGTGGTTGTACCCACCGCTCAGTGCAAGTCACTTCTCTATACCTTTGTTTAGGGGTGGACCCATCATTCCATGCAAGTCACCTCATTTATTTGTTGAAGTATAAAGTGTAGTTATTCACCTGTGACAAGTGTTCTCCAGGGACAGGAGGAATCAGTCCTCACATATGCATGAAGTTGGTGCCGAAAGAGCCCTCATGGAAGTATCCCCCAGCTTCCAAAGAAAGCCTTTGGGAGATGCCACCACGCATGCATGATGCCCTTCCTGCCCAACGGTGCCATCTTGCTCAGTCTAATGACATAGCTAAAAGACGGCAAAAATAAAAGATGGTAAAGAAGCAACTCCAAGGGGAGGAGGGAGGGTTGTGAGGACTGATTCCTGCTGTTCCCAGAGAGCACCTGTTGCAGGTGAATAACTACGCTTTCTCATGGAACAAGCAGGAAGTCAGTCCTCACATATGGGGCTCCCTAGTTACCGGCTACTGCAAACCCATAGGGAAAAAACTCGGTCGTCCTCCAAGAGAGCCATGAGCAGCATCAATTAAGTCCGCAGCTACAGACTGCTGTAGGACCCCTGTGTCCGATGAAACCATCACTCCGACAGCTTGAACACAGAAGGGTCAGAGGGTAGGAGTACCTGATCAACTTAGTCTTCAACTGTAGTCTTCACAACTTCCAGAGCCTCCACACACTATTACTGTACTGATGGACTACATCTCTCCATCACAGGAAAAAGAATCCTAGGTGAAAAATTCAGGTAGTAAGTGGATATGCATTTAAACTAGAAAAAGGGGGTGACGGATAGGGAAGGAGAAGTCCAGGACGTCACTCCTGGCAAAAGCAGAATAGCATCAGAAACAACCACGCTTTTAAACCACACATTAACAACAAGTGGGAAGAAGTGGGCAAAACAAAATCAACGCAAAATACATGCAAGCCAGTTAAATGCCGGAAAGCAATAAGCACAAATGCCCAAAGTTTAGCCAACAAAATTCCGGACCTGGAAGCCCTAATGGTGGAAATGGACTTGGACATTGTGGCCATTACAGAAACATGGTTTAATGAATCACATGAATGGGATATAGCCATAGCTGGCTATAATCTATTCAGAAGAGACAGAGAAAGTGGAAAAGGAGGAGAAGTAATGACCAGACATATGTAAACTGTCGGATGTTTTCTGTTTAATGTAAACCGCGCTGATGTCTAATAGTGCGGTATATAAGAATTGTTAATAAATAAATAAATAAATAAGTAGCCTTGAATGTCAAAATCAATATTAACGCAAGTAATGAGATAGACTTTTACAGCTCTACCCTTCAACACTAAGTTCAGATTACTCTGTTCCAGTTGTGTAAAACTCACTTTGTGACAGAGGTCTCAGACTATCATTAGGCTAATAATCCAACCGGACTTGCCGGATTGGACTGCCTTAATTTGCATCAACGACCTCACTCCAGTGTCACCTTAGTGAGTTTTTCTTTTTTTATATTTTTCTTTCTTTTTTATATTACTTTTACTAATTTCCAATCTGTTAACTCACAAATATGTAAGGAAAGTAAATAAAAACAAGAGGAGAAGGGAACCTATTTCCAAAGAAGTGGCTGCTCAAATAAAGGCAAAAAACACAGCTTTCACAAAATTCAAAAGCTTGCAAACAGAGGAACACAGAAAGGAATACAAGATCAAACTAAAAGAGACAAAAATAGAAATAAGGAAAGCGAAATCAAAGGCAGAGGAAAAGATGGCTAAAGATGTGAAGTGTGGCAACAAGACTTTCTTCAGGTATATTCGGGAGAGGAGGAAAATCAGAGGTAGAATTGCAGGACTCAGAAGTGCTGGGAACGGACTCGTGGAAAGTGACATTGAAAAAGCAAAATTGTTAAACAAATACTTCTGCTCTGTTTTTACTAAAGAAAAGCCTGGAGAAGGACCACCTGTGACTCCCAAATATAAAAATGGGATTGAAGTAGATACCACACCATTCACAGAAGATGATGTGTTAGAACAACTTACAAAACTGAAAGTGGACAAGGCCATGGGATCGAATGGGATACATCCCAGGATACTGAAAGAGCTCAGGGAGGTTCTTGCAGGGCCATTAAAGGATGTTTTCAACAGATCCTTGGAAACAGGAGAAGTTCCTCAGGACTGGAGAAGGGCTGATGTGGTACCTCTTCACAAAAGTGGTGACAGGGAAGAAGTGACAAACTAAAGGCCTGTGAGCCTTACCTCGGTGGCAGGAAAAGTAATGGAGGCGCTCCTGAAAGAACGAATAGTGGACTTTCTCAAAAGCAACAGGTTGTATGATCCGAGGCAACATGATTTTACCAAAGGACGATCTTGCCAAACAAATCTGATTGAGTTCTTTGACTGGGTGACCAGAGAACTAGATTAGGGGCGTGCAGTGGATGTCATCTACCTGGATTTCAGCAAAGTCTTTGATACTGTTCCTCATAGGAGGCTTATCAATAAACTCAGTAGTTTGGGGATGGGTCCCAAGGTGGTGAACTGGATCAGAAATTGGTTGACTGACAGACGACAGAAGGTGATGGTAAATGGAGCTCACCTGGATGAAAGGAGGGTGATTAGCAGAGTGCCCCAGGGTTCGATCCTGGGCCCGGCACTGTTCAATATATTTGTGAGTGATATAGCTGAATGACTGAATGGAAAAGTCTGTCTTTTTGCAAATGACATGAAATTCTGCAACAGAGTGGACTCCTCTGAGGGAATGGATAACATGAGGAAAGATCTACAAAAGCTGAAAGAATGGTCTAATGCTTGGCAGTTAAGATTTAATGTGAAGAAGTGCAGTGTCATGCATTTGGGAAGCAGAAATCCAAGGGAAATGTATGCGATAGGGGGCGAGAGGTTGGTGTGAACGGACCAGGAGAAGGAACTTGGGATGATTATTTCTGAGGATCTCAAGGTGTCAAAACAGTGCAACAAGACAGTGGCAAAAGCCAGGAGGATGTTGGGTTGCATACAAAGAAGAATTACAAGCAGAAAGTAAGAGGTACTAATGCCACTGTATAAGTCACTGGTGAGGCCTCACTTGGAATACTGTGTTCAGTTTTGGAGACCATATCTTGCAAAGGAGGTAAAAAGACTGGAAACTGTGCAGAGGAAGGCGACCAAAATGATTTGGAGCCTGCGTCAGAAGCCTTATGAGAAGAGACTTGAAGACCTAAATATGTACACTCTGGAGGAGAGGAAGGATAGGGGAGATATGATTCAGACCTTTAAATACTTAAAGAGAAATAATGAACAAACAAACCTCTTCCAAAGACAGGGAAGCTGTAAAACTAGAGGGCATAACATGAAGCTGCAAGGGGGAAAACTGAAAGGCAATGTCAGGAAATACTTTTTCACTGAAAGGGTGGTGGATGCTTCGAATGCTCTCCCGATGGAAGTGGTGGGGGGCAAATACAGTGACAGAATTCAAAATGGCATGGAACAGACACAGTGGATCCCTTTACAGCAACAGGATAAAATCAAAATAAACTGAACTATAATTTCTCAACAAACAGGGGTGTCCTACACGGAGCGGTGGTTTCACCCCTAAACAAAGACATGGGGAGGGGTGGCCTGCAAGGAGCGGCAGGCGCACCTACTCTTGCCATCTTACTGGGCAGACTAGATGGACCATACTGGTCTTTATCTGCCGTTATTTACTATGTTACTATGTAGGAGTTGCCTAGACCCTGAAAAGATTACAGAACACAGCCTGGCCGAAGGCACTGTCCCGTTGGGATTTCCTTTCCAGGCAGTACTAAGCTGCAAAGGTGTGAACTGAAGACCAGATGGTGGCCCGGAAGATGTCCAGCATAGGGACGGAGCACAGGTTTGCCACAGAGGCCACCATGGCCCTGACTCAGTGTGCCGAGACCCGGCCATCCAGCGTGAGCCACGTCTGTATAGGCGAGGGCGATGCAATCTACCACCCAGGTGGACAATGTCTGTTTAGTCACCGCTTCCCCCAGCTGACTGGGGTCATAGGAAACAAAAAGCTGAGAGCTTTCTGGTGGCCCTGGGTACGCTGAATGTAGAAAGACAGGGCCCTCTTAAAGTCCAAGGTGTGAAGGATAGTCTCTGCCCTACTGGAGTGAGGCTTGGGAAGAAGGTGGGCAGCACCGCCTCCTGGTTGAGGTGGAAGGAAGATACCACCTTCAGGAGGAATTTGGGGTGCGTGTGAAGCACGACCCTGTTTTTATAGAACATGGAATACGGCGCCTTTGCCACTAGGGCTTAGAGTTTGCTGACCCTGCGAGCAGAGGTGAGCGCCACCAGGAATAAGACCTTCCACGAGATGTATCTCAGGTGGTAGAAACCAGAGGCTCAAATGGTGGGCAAGTGAGCTGTGCCAATACTATGTTGAGGTCCCATTCGGTTGCCGGAGGGCGGACAGGGGGTTCTGACATCAAAAGTCCTCTCAAGAACAGTGTGTGCATGTATATCCTGTATAAGTTTTATTATACTGTATGTAAATCGCTTTGAATCATAGAAAAACAGTATAAAAATACATTTAAATAAATAGATAAGCCTTTCTATATCCTTTGTGAGATATGGTCTCTAAAACTGAACACAATACTCCAAGTGAAGTCTTATCAATGACTTGTACAGGGGTATTAATGCCTCCTCCTTTCTACTGATTATTCCTCTCTGTATGTAACCCAGCATCCTTCTAGCTTTGGCTATCGCCTTGTCACGTTGTTTCACCACCTTGAGATCCTCAAACACTATCATTCTGAGGTCCCTCTCCTGGTCTGTGCACACCAACCTCTTACCCCGTGTTGCACACAATTCCTTTGGACTTCTGCATCCCAAAAGCATGACTCTGCACTTTGTTGCATTAAATGTTAACAGCCGGGCATTAGACAAAAACTGGAAGACCAATTCTCAAGTTGGAGTTATTCCTTCCTATTCCCTGCAGGCTGTTTGAAGAAGAACAGCAGAGCCGTAAACAGCACATTTTCAAAATCTGTCGCAAGACGCAATTGCCAGTGTAAACTATGCCTAAATTCAGGCCTGTATTCATCCAGGGTTCTTATTTTATGTAACTTGTAAAAGAGAGAAGCTTCCACAAGGGGTAAAAATATTCAAGCAAAATATTTGTTCACAAAGCACTGAGTAATGTTTGACAAATTCTCAAGTTTGGTACATTTGGATAAAAGTTCCATAATGTCAAGAGGTTTGATACCTTAAAAAAAGGAAAAAAATAGTAGCATAGTAAATGACGGCAGATAAAGACCAGCACGGTCCACTAGTCTGCCCAGTAAGGTGGCTAGAATTATAGAGTTGCATCTGCAACTTCATGCAGGTTAATCCCCATCTATGCCATTGCTTAAGGTTGTACCCGCCACTCCAGGCAGGTTATTTCTCCATTTATGAAGTTATTTAAGTTTACTTTGATTATATCCTTTATCTTTATTGTCATTTGATATACCTCCCTAGGCAACAAGGCATCAGAGCGGTTTACAATAATCAAAAAGCATCAGAATGAAAGGAACACCAGTTATTGACAGGACAGATAAGCCAGGAAAGAAACAGGAGAGGAGGGGAAAACCAGTCGGGGGGAGGGGGAGGGGGCGGGAGATCATAAGCCAGCTGGAACAGATGGGTTTTGAGCAGGGATTTGAACCAGGGGTGAGAAGGCTCTGGTGCAGGGTGGTAGGTAGGGAGTTCCATAGAGCGGGGGTGCAGAAAAAGAAAGCAAAGTTGCATGTCTGTTCTAGGCATGCGCATGACACTGAGGGAAGGGCTAAGCGATGGGTGTGCAGGGACCTGAGAAGGCGATGAGGGGAGTGAAATGGCACCATGCAGGAGCTGTGATCTCTGGCGGCAGCAGTATCCAGTATCCAGTATGTTCCCCGCAGTCCATCCCCCGATCGGGCCTCCCATCCTCTTGCTATACTGCATACAGTAGTGATCCTCTGTGCCTGTCCCATGCCTTTTTTAATTTCTATCACCACCTTCTTTGGGAAAGCATTCCAGGCATCCACCACCCTTTCAGTGAAAAAGTATTTCCTGCTGTTGCTTTTAAGTTTACCTCCTTGCAGCTTCAAAGCCAACCTCCACCTCAGAAACCATGCCTCAGAAACAACCAATGAAGTGGACATACTCACCCTCACCAACAAGCACCTCTCCATATGCTTAATCTACCGAGCGCCTACCCCAAGCACCGACCTATCAAGCATAATACAACACATATCTGAGAGCGCCATCTCCACAAAAGAGCAACTAATCCTCGGAGACTTCAACCTCCCATCACTACAAGACAAATATGCCGAAACCTTCATCAATGCCATGGAAGCAATGAACCTGACCCAGATCATACACGAACCAACACACGAAAAAGGGAACACACTTGACCTCATATTCCTGAACTCCCAAAATGCCACCTCATACAAAAGCCCAGAGATCACATGTGTACCATGGTCAGACCACTATCTCATCAACATCTCCCACATCTACCAGCACACCAACGTCAAAGAAAACAAACATAAAAGAAGATTTAAACCATTCATCAAAGAGGAGTTCCTGGTGCAAATACTACCTAAACTCCAAACAAGCTCCACCAATATCGATGACCTAATCTGCAACTTGAATACTACGATCTCCTCTGCATCCTGTGCAACAGCAAACAGCACCAAAACCAGACATACCTCAACAAAAGCCCGATGGTTCACCCCCAACCTACGGAGACTAAAGACCCAGCTCAGAAGAGTGGAGAGAAAATGGAGAAAGACCAAAAAAAAGAGGATGATAAAACAAAATATATGAGTGAACTAGACGCTTACCACACAGAAACCGATAAAGCAAAAAGCACCTACCACTCGAAGATCATAAACACCTCAATAAACAAACCACGAGAGCTCTTTGAGATTGTCAAGAAGCTAACAAAAGCACCCAACCACTCCAACCAGCTACCGAACATCCCGCCAGAACTACTAGCATGCCAATACAAGCAGCTTCAACAACCACAAAATCCACAACTGAATGCAGAGATAACCACCCGCCCTACTACCATAGACACAGACTGAAGCACATTCGAAACAATCACCAAAGAAAAAATAGAATCCACCATCTCCTGCCTAAACACTACCACCTCTCCAATAGATCCCTGCCCTGCCGAATGGATAAAGAAATCCAAAGAGGACTTAAGCACATCCCTAACCCACATTGTTAATGAATCCCTCAGGCAAGGACACATGCCAGACATCCGCAAAACCTCCATCATCTGCCAAATCTTAAAAAAACACAACCTGGACCCCCTTGATCCTGCCTCCTTCAGGCCTATAGCAAGTCTTCCATTCACCGCCAAAATCATTGAGAAGATAGTTCAACAACAACTTCAAGACCACTTGGATACCAAAAACATACTGGACCCACAACAACATGGTTTCCATCCATTTCACGGAGTCGAGACCCTCATGACATCACTAATGAACACCCTCATCAAGGGCACACACACCAAGCACTCTGGATATGCTATGATCTTCCTGGACATATCCGCAGCCTTTGACACCATCTCTGACAACATCCTCCTACACAGACTCCAAGAAATTCGCATCAAAAATGTCGTACTTCAATGGTTCCACTCCTATCTGACCAATAGACAACAACTGATCTGCACAAGCATAGCAACCTCCCCCCCCCCTTTCAGCAACACCAAGGAGTAACCCAAGGATCCAAACTATCCGCTATGCTCTTCAACATCTACCTGCAACCACTCTGCTCAATCATACATGCCCATAACATCAACTACCACATCTATGCAGATGACATAATGCTCTATGGACCGATCACAACCACCATCCCAACGAACAACCACCTATCAGACTGCTTCATAGAAGTCTCCAACTGGCTACAAAGGAACAACCTATCCATCGACATAAAAAAAACAGAAGCCCTCATAGTAACCAAGGACCCAAACTTCACACCACCTCCACACCTCAACAGTGTTCTCTTAGAGACTGGAAGTCCCAAGTGAGAAGGATCAAAAGCAACAAAAAGCTGGGAAGACTTTCTATGTTGCTGTGTCCTATGTAAGTAAAAAGCAAGAGCTCTTTTACAATCCAGAGTATGAAGATTCCTCTCTGCACTGGATGCATGAGGAGCTGGAAAAAAGACAGGTAAATATACCTCTTGATTAAGATGAAAAGGTGAGACCACTTTAGGCATAAAGTGTGGATTTGTCCTAAGGACTACCTTGTCATGATGGAACCTTGTATAAGGCGGATTAGCCACTAAGGCCTGCAGTTCACTGATGCGGCGAGCAGAAGTGACTGCAATGAGGAAAATAACCTTCCAGGAAAGAGATTTCAAGGAGGTAGTGGCTAAGGGTTCAAAAGGTGGCTTCATAAGCTGACCAAGAACCAAATTTAAGTCCCATGCCACCGGAGGTTTAGTTGAAGTTAGGCTCATGAATCTTGAAATAAGAGGATGAGAGGAGATAGGTTGTCCCTTGATGGGCTTAAGGGATGCTGCAATAGCACTCAAATGGACTCTTACTGAATTTGTCTTAAGTCCTGCATTGGAGAGATGCAGGAGATAGTCTAACTGTGGTAAGGAGAGTGCAGCCCAGCCAGGAAAAAGTGAGGAGAAGAATTTTTCCTCTTTGCGGGGGATGGGTACACAGGATCACATAGTCCACAGCAGAAGCCCGGAGAGAAACCTAGAGGGCAGACCTAGTTGTAAGCCACGCCCACACTCCAGGTCAACCATAGATAGGAGTGGGAGGTACAGATGGGCAGGGCCAGGAAGGGAGTTGCCCTGCTCAATGTTTAAATTGGAGCAAACAAACACCAGAGATAGACACGGTTGGAGACACAGGGGGAGACACGGTTGGAGACACAGGGGGAGACACGGTTGGAGACACAGTTGCAGTTGCAGTGGCAGTTGCTGTCGGAGTTGCAGTCCAGGTCCAAGTGGGAGTTGCAGCTCAGGTTCCAGTCCAAGTTCCAGAAGGTCCAGAGAGAACAACCCTGTAGCCAAAGGACAAAGGAGCTTTGCAGCCAAAGGGAGCAGCAGAGAAAGGAACAGCTATAAAGGCAGCCAAAGAAGGTACAAAGGAAGCCACAATAGTCAGCACAGTAGCCACAGAGGACATAGGGAAGGTTCTTGGGAGAGAACCACCTACCCTGGCAAGAGAGCGGGAAAGTTTTACCAAAAGTCTCTGCCCTACTCTGAGGCAGAGGGAGTCCTGACTTGCCGAAGTTCCAACCAAGAGAATACTGCACTAAAACCCCAAGGTAGGAGAGGGGAGGCAGTAAGGCCTTCAAAGTGGGTTTCCTGTTCTGACTCTGATGAAACTGTTGTACCCCAGATAACACAGTGTAGAAAGAAATGTTTCACCAGGAAGGTTAAACAAGAACACCCCATAGGAGACCTGCCCAGAGAAGGGAGGGCAAGAAAGTGGGAGAGGTTGTTTGACCTGTTGAAAACTTTAAAACAGAAAGTTCCTGAGCGTTTCCAAGCAGAACCCTGCTACAGATCAGCTGAGAGCATGGAGGTTGAAGCCAAAGAGGGTGATTTAACTTTCAGTGTTTCAGAGATGGAATGTGATGCATGCACTAAGGTGAATTAGTGTAAGCCAGAAACAGTTGAACCTTAAGAACGCTACTATAGGTGTGAAGATAGTTCTGAAGCTGAAAGAAAGGAGAGAAGGAGTCATATAATTAAAAAGAGCCGAAGAGTCTTTCCTTCGAAGCTTATCGGCAGTAACTCAGTTGGGGTTGAACAGCTGAAACTGTTGGTGTTTGCAACGGCCTTGAATAAGCTGACAGCCTGTTTGAAGAGTTTTAAAAAGAAGGGCATATTCCTTCATGTGCAGAAACGTTAAACAGTAAAAGACTGGGGCAGAAGCTTGTATGGTTGAATTCGCTGTTACTCTGTTTTGGACATTTGTTTACTGGAGAAGTTATCCGTTATTTTTCTTTTGTCTGGAGAATAAATGTGCTTGAAGAATTTGTATCCACTTACCAGCAAGGAAGCTGAATAAATTCCTGTGCGCTTTGATAAACCACTTGGCTCAGTATTCCTCACACAACTACAAGCTTAGGAAAAGATAAGAGGTGGCTACCCGTCCCTACTAGGCGGCCGCCTGGTAGGGGCTCGAGCGCCACACTAACAAAGAAGTTAAAGGTAGTGCCAGAGGGTCAAGACCCTTTTCAGCACACCAAATGGAAAATCTTTTCCACTTAAAAGCATAGGAACGCCTGGTGGAAGGTTTCCTGGAAGCATGGAGGATATCCTTCACCTGCTGAGAAAGATTCAAGTCTTGAAGGTCTAGGCCTTCAGTAACCAAGCTCTGAGGTGAAGGGACTTGGGGTTTGGGTGCCACAAAGTCCCTTCCTCCTGAGACAGAAGGTCTGGAGCAGCTCCCAAGTCCAGGGAGGGGGCTTGGGAGAGATGCAGAAGCAGAGGGTACCACACTTGGCGTGGCCAGCGTGGAGCTATGAGGATCATAGATCCTTGATCCCTCTGGAGTTTGAACAGAGTCTTGGGAATCAAGGGAATGGGTGGAAAGGCATACAGGAAGCCCTGACCCCAATGAAGGAGGAAGGCATCCTTGGCCTGAACCCCCTGACACGGAATTCTGGAACAGAACCGGGGAAGTTTGGCATTCCACGGACTTGCAAAGAAGTCTATGTCCGGGGTTCCCCATTCTTGAAAGATTCTGAGTACCTGATCCATGTGCAGGGACCATTCGTGTGGAAGCAGAACTCGACTGAGTCTGTCTGCCCAAGAGTTTTGTATTTCTGGGAGATAAACTGCCAGGAGATGGATTTGATGCTCTCTGGCGAAGGCCCACAATCTTAGAGCTTCGTTGCAAAGCGACAGAGAGCCAGTTCCTCCTTGCTTGTTTATATAAAACATAGCTACTTGATTGTCCGTATGGATGAGGACTGTCTTGTAGCTGAGGAGGGTATGGAAGACCTTGAGAGCTAGAAAAACTGCTCGAAGCTCCAAGTGGTTGATATGAAGAGAGGTCTCCTGAGAGGACCAAGTGCCTTGAGTGGAGAGGTCCTGTAGATGAGCTCCCCAACCTGTCTGGGAGGCATCTGTTGTGAGGGTTGCTTGGGGCAACAACTGTTGGAAGGGGGACCCCAGCAACAGATTTTGAGTGGACATCCACCATTGGAGAGACCAAAAGAGACGTTTGGAGGTTGCTATTTGGTCTGAGAGAGCTCCTGAAGCTTGTGTCCACTGGGTGGACAAAGTCCATTGAGCTGCTCTCATGTGTAGGCAAGCATAGGGTACCACATGTACTGTGGAAGCCATGTGGCCCAGCAGTTGTAGCATCTCCCTGGCAGTTAAATGGCTCTTTGACTGAATCTGGGAGGCTAGCTGCACTATACGTTGGCAACGGGCCTGAGGAAGGTAGGCCCCTTGCAGTGGTGGTATCCAACCAGGCCCCTATGAATTCCAGGGACTGAGTAGGGATGAGCTGGGACTTTGGGAGGTTTACCACCAGTCCCAGATACTGCTCCAGGTATGGGAAGACAAATATTCCCAGAGTGCGTAGAAAACGCAGGAATCTTCTGTGAGATGGATGGATGAGAACATGTGTGTACGCATCCTTGAGATCTAGAGAACAAAGCCAATCCTGACTTTGAAGGTATGGAAGGAGAGTGCCCAGAGAAAGCATCTTGAACTTCTCCTTGCATAGAAATTTGTTCAATTCTCTGAGATCTAGAATGGGTTTGTATCCCCCTGTCTTCTTTGGAATGAGAAAATAGGGGGAGTAGGACCCTGACCCTTGTTGAAGAAGAGGAACTTCTTCTATTGCCCCTTGGGCAAGAAGGGTAGTTATCTCCTGACCTAAAAGGTCAAGAAGAGATGTGGGAGAATTGAAGTGTCTCACCATGGTGTGGGGAGGAAGGTCTGAGAAATGAAGTTTGTAGCCCTCTCTTATGATGGAGAGGGTCCACTGCTCTGATGTGATTTGCTCCCATCTGGGAGCAAAATGAGCTAACCTTCCTGGAATGGTGAGAGGTCCTGGCTGTGTTAAAGCCAGAAAGGCTAAGTTCTCTAGCATCAAGCCAAAAACCCTGAGGGGGTTGGGACTCCTGGGTTGCTGACGCTTAGCGGTAAAGCGACCTGTAGAAGATTGTTGGCCAGAAGTGGAAGGAAACCAGCCCTTTTTGAAAAAATACTTTTTAAAAGTCTTTTTCTTGGCAGGAATGGAGGTAGACCTTGAAAGTCTATCCAGAGCAGAATTCTCTGCATCCATTTGAGTGGCTTTAATTTGCCACTCTTTGCCAAACAGATTTTCACCTGTACAGGGCAGATTTCCTAAGCCATCTTGAACCCAGGGTTCTAAATCAGAAGCTTAGAGCCAAGCAATTCTGCGAGCAGCTATGGCAATGCCTGAGGCTCTACTGGCACCTTCAAAGGAGTCAAAGGCTGCCCTGTTTGAAAACTTGGAGATGTCTTGAGTATGCTTAAGCCACATGCGGAATTCTTCCCTTTTATCTTCTGGAATAAAAGGGAGGAAAGTGTGCAGCTTTTCGGCCACTTCTTTCAGAAACATACCCATATAAAAGCTATATGAGTTGATTCTGGCAATAAGCATACTGGCCTGGAAGATTTTCCTATCAAAAGCATCCAAGGTCCTGCATTCTCTTCCTGGAGGAGCAGAAGAGTGTCTCTTTGTACTTTTTATCCTCTTCATAGCTGACTGCACCACAATGGAATGGTGAGGAAGCTGAGTTTTCTGGAACCCAGGACAAGGAGGGACATGATACATAGTGTCCAACCTGCGAGAATGAGGAATGAGAGTGAGAGGATTCTCCCATAAATCAATCATGTGTTCATGAAGAATCTCATGAATTGGTAAGGTGACTGCCTCTTTAGGAGCCTTAGAGTATCCTAAAATATCTAATTTTTTTGCTCTAGGCTCTGATTCAGAGGTTACTGAAATAGAGAGTCCTTTAGCTACTTCTCTTATGAAGTCTTGAAAGGACAAGTCCTCTGGAGGAGACATTCTTCTTTTTGGAGAAGAAGGCTCCTCAGGAAGGGCTATGGATACTTCAGGAGACTCATCTGATGTATCAGAATCATCAAAGGAATCGAAGTATCGCCTGTCAGAGTGCTCTTCTAACGCTCGATACGCGTATCGAGCAGTATCGACATCGGGCGTTTTTGGAACCGGATCGGTACCGAGAAACAGCCTTGGACAAGGAACTGCTGTCCTAGTCGATGTCGATGCGGTCGGAACCGGTATCGGCGCTGGTGCCGGTACCGGAGCCGATACCGACAACGGAGCTCGTTGCGGTACCGCCGGCGTCGCAGCACCGCCGGCGTCGCAGCTTGAATGAAGGCTGAAATAGCCTGCTGCATGGGACAGAACATTCTGATCCATCGACGTCATGAATGCCTGGAGATCGGTACCGGTAGATTGTGCCGGTACGCCAGAGCATTCTAACAGGTGATCGGTCGAGGCCGTGCCATCGATGTCAACCTGTAACCCCATAGGAGGAGCTTTGGAAGCCGGAGCTTCCCGCCGGGGTTGTTTGGCTGGTGCAGGATCCTCGAGGGCAAGCCCGGAGGCATCTCGATGCTTAGAGGGAGATCTACCCTTCGAGGACCTGCTAGGTTTATGTTTGGTTACCTGAGATCCTTCAGGAGAAGACGACCTGGAAGATGTCGATGCTACTGCCGGTGCCTCAGCGGGAAACAGCACATGGAGCTTAGCTGCTCGGTTCTGTAACCCCCGTCTAGACATTAGGGAGCAGGACGGACAATCCGGAATGGAGTGTTCAGGACCCAAACATTTAAGACACCATTCATGGGTATCTGTAACAGAAATAGTACCGCTACACTTAGTGCATTTTTTGAACCCGGAGGTTGGTTTTTCCATGAGGGAAATTTTCTTGTGGGCCCTGAGGCCTTAAGAAGAAAAATACACCAAGTGAGGAAAAAATATCGATATATATATATTTTTTTTAAAGAAAGAAAGAAAAGACCGGCGGTACCGGTCCGGAGTCGGGGAAGGCAGACACGCGACCAAAGAAATAAAATAAAATAAAGAACTTCTTCAGCGGTGACAGGGCTCGACCTGCTGGCTCCACGGCAAAGAAGAACTGAGGAGAGTTGGTTAGGAAAGGCGGGAAGGCAGCGCGCAGGCGCTGTGGGATGCTCCCAAAAGCTTTCCTTTTTGGGAAGCTGGGGAGCGTTCCCGCACAGGCTCCGTCAGTACCGACGTACCCATATGTGAAGACTCATTCCTGCTTGTTCCTGGAGATAATAAATAAATAAAATCGCCCCCTTTCTCTAGTTTAAATGCCTATCTAGGTTTGGTTTAAATGTTTCGACTTTCCCTTGGTTAAAATTATTAACTTTTGTTTTAAATTGCTGCAGTATTATGTGGCTAAATATTACAGGGAGGTGCACTGTGTCTTTCATGGCCATTAATTTCCTAGGAATTGACACCATTCAGACCTCTCGCCTCACCCCTCAACCACCTGCCCCATGTGCACATTTTTACATAAGTTGATTTGGGTGGGCAATAAAGTTCTTTACGATTTACTCAATTAAATTGCTCTCTTCCCTTAATTAATCCCCAGCAATTTTCCACCTTTAAGAATTTACATATTATCCCTTGATGAATTTACTAACTTGAAGGCACATTTTACAAAGGATGTCCAAGTGCAATCTAGGACATCCAAGTCAGAACATCTATAAGAAAAAAGCAGGTGGGGTCACGTGATGTGGTGAGCTCGGGAAGTCGCATCTGTCTTGAGCTCCGGGTTCCCCTTGCTCTGAATCAGTGCAATAGTGCCTATTTGTGAGGTGCAACTCCCGGTACTTAGTCCTCCCCAAGTGCTGAACCCACGAGGAACCTGTCCAGGGGAGTTGGAAGTGAATGGCGGCAGCGGCAGCGCAAACCAGGAGGAGAGATAAAGACCGAGTTGTTGGGGCCTCCAAAATGGCGGAGTCACCTCCGAAATCGGGACAATTGCCTGTACCCGCCCCCGGGGCCTCAGTAGCGGAGATCTCAGCTGCGGTCTCCAGTGCCCTATCACTTCAATTTGAATCCCTACGGAGCAAGATGGATGCGGTGCAGAGTTCCGTGGATGCAATCGGGGCACGCATGCAGCAGGCAGAGGCCCGTCTCTCGCAGGCTGAGGAGGAGGTGGAGAGATTGAGTCAAGAGCTGGTGCAGACACGAGCCATCTTGAAGGCCCAGGAGGAGAAATTGGAGGACCTCGAGAACCGCTCGAGGCGTAGTAATTTGCGGTTCTTGGGGGTACCGGCCTCGGTGGGAGATAAGGACCTGCGAGCCTATATAGCTTCTCTGTCTGCCTCGTTGATGGGGGAGGAAGGACAAAGCTCTCAGGTTGTGATCGAGAGAGCGCATAGAGTGGGCCCCAAGAGTTCCAATGACCCGCGGCCTAGGGTAGTGCTGGCTAAATACTTACAGTTCCAGCAAAAGGAGGCCGTTTTGCGAGAGGCCCGGAGACGTGGAACTGTCGAACGAGACAACATTAAGCTCCGAATCACGCAGGATTACTCAGCGGCTGTGAGTAAGCAGCGAAGGGCGTACGCACCAATCTGCCAGAGACTCATCACTGCAGACATCAGGTTTTTCGTGCAGTATCCAGCGCGCCTACATGTGTTTCACGAGGGGAAGCAGAGGGTGTTCGGCTCAGCGGAGGAAGCGGCGTTGTATGTGGAACAACTCGAGAGGCAGGCCCTGACATCGGGCAGCGGGTCCGCAAGCACGCTGTGATTTTATGGAAGGAACTCTGCCTGGACAGCAACTGGAGAGTTCGGAGGGTGCCTGGGGAAAGCTGTGTTCACCTCTCGAGGGGTCGTGCTCACGGGGGTGTGATACAGCGAAGGCCCTCTGAGTTCATGGTTGTGGGAATATCCTTTTATAGTTATGTTAATGCTAGCAATATTTTATATTTTGACTTGTCTATGGGAGTGCGTAACTTGAAGTGTTTTCTAGAATAATACAAATACAAATAATACAAATACAAATACAAATAATACAAATCATAATACAAATCATAGCTACATGTTCTCTGAAGTATAAATTAAAATACAACCCAAGTGATATATACCACAATTTATAATTCATGACATAATTGTAAATATCAACAATGTATATATGTTCTAACAGTTTAATGTTCTAATAATATAATGTTAATACTTTATATTGTTACCTGTAAATAGTTCAATATGTTCTATGTAAACTGACTTGGTATGATACCACCCTTACCATATAACATACTGTTCATTGTAAACCGCACTTGATACTTGTGAAAGAGCGGTATAGAAATAATTGCTAAATAAAAATAAATAAATAAATAGAAACATAGAAATGTGGCGACAGGGAAAGACCACGTGGCCTGTCTAGTCTGTCCTTCCATAACAATTACAGCAGTCCCCTTTTTTACCCTTAGAGATCCTATAGAAACATAGAAACATGACGACAGAAAAAGACCACATGGCCTATCTAGTTCTCCTTAGGTTATCCTGAATGGAGGGAGCTGAAGGTGGGAGGGAGGTGTAGAGAAGTTGGTAGCCGACAGGAGCCTACGGAGATGGTGTCTAGCTTTTCTATATAGCCTGAGCAAATGGAAGAAAACACCGGGGGGGGGGGTGGATTTATGGATATGTACCTGTGGACAGAAATGTGGTTTTATTTTTAATGTGTATTAATGTTACCTTGTTAAATAATTTGATAACAATCTGGGGTGCTAATGTTGTGGACTTTTAAGGTGTAGGGGGGGAGAAATGATCTGGGAAGGGAGCGGGGGAGCCCGGTCACATCAAGGTGACAGGGTAGTAAGGAGTGGACGATGGAGGTGGGACAAGGAGAAGAGGGGGGGAGAGGGGGGGTGGGCGTATGGGAGTAGAACGTGAAAAGAGGAGGGGAGGAGTAGGTGGGATGGAGGGAGGGGGGTATGGGGAGGGAGGGGAGCAAGGGTTTGTGGGGGGGGGATAGTCGCATACTAGATGCTCGAAAAGGGCAGGTTCTGGATCAGATTGGTGTGTCAAGGAGGAGGCTCCAGGCTGGGAGGGCTCTCTCCATTAAAAGGAAATTAGGGCCGAAGATAAGATCTGATACTCTGTTACTATTCTGAAGATCAGCTCCTGGAATGTTTGTGGATTGGGAAGCCCAGTGAAGAGATATAAAATCTTGAAGGCATTGGCCAGACAACAGTGCGATATTGCACTGTTACAGGAAACCCACTAGACAGCCGATGAGCACCGTAAATTGTGTAGGGATTGGGTAGGCCAGGTGTGGGGAGCCCCAGCAGTAGGTAAGAAAGGAGGGGTGGCCATTCTAATCCATAAACAAGTTCGTTTTGCACTAGTCAGGGAGGTGACTGACCCCAATGGCTGCTTTGTGCTGCTGCAAGGAATGTTAGAGGGTAAGGAGATAATTTGGGGAAATTTATATAGTTTTAATACGTTAGATCAGGATTTCTATAATCGTATAGCAGCGAAAGTGGAGCAACTGGATGATCTCCCGTTGATTTTAGGGGGAGACTTCAACGGGGTCCTGGACATAGACATGGATACTTCCAGAGGGTCAGGGTCTAGGGAACGGAGGCAGACAGCGCGAGTATTGCAATCATTTCGGACCAGGCTGGGGCTGGTGGACCCGTGGAGATTGCTCCGCCCCTTAGAGAGAGACTTCACGCATCAGTCTAGAGAGCAGGGTACCAGTGCGCGGATTGATTTCATATTGATATCGGAGAGTCTCTTTGCATCTACGGGCGAGGTGCAGATTGGTCCTACGGAGATCTCTGACCACGCTCTGATTTGGTTGGAACTCCAGGGGTGGGGAGGGGACATGGAATTTACTCGTATTTGGCGGTTTCCCATAGAACTATACAAAGACCAGTAATTTCTTCATTTCCTGCGTCAACGTTGGCAGGATTTTGAGGCGAATCATCATGGTCACCAGGATGATCCGGAATTGGTATGGGAAACTGCCAAAGTGGATTTAAGAGGGGATATAATCGGTTATGTTGCAAGGAGGCGGAGGTTGTTGGCAGAGCAAATTATCCGATTAGAACAGCGGGTAATGCTGATGAGGCGTATAAGTGGGGCTCAACCCACAGCACAGAATAGGAAGGAATTGTGGGAAACGCAAGTGGTGTTAAATGAGCTCTTGCATCAGAGAGCAAAGAAATCGCTGCTGTATTAACGGTATAATCTTCATTGTTTTGGTGATAAGCCTGGTAAACTACTTGGGCGATGCCTGAGGGGCCCACGGGGGGGGAGGGGAAGACAGTGGCGGCTATCTATGACGCGCAGGGGGGACTTAGGAAGGGGAAAGGGGAAATAGTGGCAGTGTTTAAAGACTTTTTTCAAAGGTTGTATAGAGCAGAGGCGGAAGCTCCCACTGAAATGATGGATTATTTGCGGGGTCTTACCCTACCCAAATTGAGTAGCGAACAGAGTAGGCGTCTGGGGCAGCCAGTTACTCTATTGGAAGTACAGCAAGTTATCACGAAGGTGACTTGTTACAAGTCACCCGGCCCCGACGGGTTCGGGGCAGAATTTTACAAATTATTATCAGAGATGGTAAGCCCTCTATTGGTAGCTATGTTTGGTCAAAGAAGGTAAACAGGCTCTATGCGCTTGGGTGGAAACCAGGCACACATTGTGTTGATCCCTAAGCTGGGTAAGGATCTCACCCAGGTGGTATCGTATCGGCCTATTTCGCTATTGAATTTTGACTCCAAATTGTTGGCTAAGATTCTAGCGGAACGTTTAGCTGACGTGCTAGGAGAGCTGGTACATGATTCACAAGTTGGTTTATTAGGGGGAGATACGCAGTGCGTAATTTACGCAAAATATTGGCCTCATTGCAGTGGGTTCAAGAGCAGAACCTGCAGTCGCTATTAGTTAGTTTTGATGCCAAAAAAGCGTTTGACAGGGTTAGCTGGGGGTATTTACAATACTTATTGCTGCTTTATGGGTTTGACCCTGTTTTCTGTGACTTGGTGAAAACCCTGTATATAAATCCGACGGCTAGGGTTCTCTGTAATGGGGTGTTGTCGGAGTCCTTTCCCCTGGAGCGGGGCACGAGGCAGGGCTGTCCTTTATCCCCGCTTCTGTTTGTGTTGTCACTGGATCCCTTGATTCGCCGGATAGAACTGGACAATAGAATCTGTGGCGTGCGTATAGGTGGGCAGGGGTTTAAGATCTCGGCATTCGCAGATGATCTTCTGGTTCATCTATTGACCCCGAAGGAGTCGTTGTCTCAATTGCTAAGGGAATTCACGCTTTTTGGCAGTTTTGCCGAGTTCCGTATTAACAAAGACAAGTCGGAGGCATTAGATATCTCAGGACAACTACAAGGAAATTGGGAAGGGAACTTCCCTTTGAAATGGGCCATGAACCAATTCATTTATTTGAGTATTGTTTTGACAAGTTCGCCTCAAGAGCTTTATCGGTGTAATTTAGAGAGAACGATGTCCCGATTGCGCAACCAGTTGAGAGCCTGGTATCCCCTCCCGCTGTCTTTGCTGGGGAGAGTGGCGGCAGTGAAAATGGTGGTTTTACCATGGATTTTGTACTGGCTGCAAACCCTCCCGGTCTGGTTCTTAAGGAGGGACCTACGTAATATAGAAAAGGAGATACAACAGTTCTTGTGGAAAGGGTCTAGAGCACGTATACCTTTGTCTCGTATGGTGGGTGCCTGGAAGAGTGGCAGGATTGGGCTCCCGGATCTTTTGCTCTATGCACTGGCGTGTCAGGCAAGACACATCGGAGACTGGCTAGGGGGGACGGAGACCTATACACCTCGAGCACTGGAGGAGGCCTTGGTGGCCCCCCAATACGGTTTTAGCGGTGCTATATATGGAGGGTGCTAAGCTTCTGACTAGTATTACACGGAGCGGGTTGGTGAGCTCCTTGCGTCACACGTGGAGACAAATAAATCTGTATTGAAAACGCAACTGGATGGTTTCGAGTTGGTTACCGATACAGGGTAACGCATGCTTTACTCCGGGCTCGGAGACGAGGGTATTCTGGGCCTGGAAAGAGAAGGGGATCAGGAACCTAGGACATGTGGTTGACCCGGCTGGGAAATGCAAGTCTTTTCCGGGGTTGCGAGGGGAATATGAGTTGCGGCCGAACCATTATTTTGCATATATGCAGCTGGCTCATTACGTGGCCGGATTACTGGCGGAAGAGCTCTCTGTAGAACGCTCTGCTCAGAAATTAGAATTTTTCGATATTGGTGGGGATAGTCCCCCGTCTATAGCTCAGTTGAAGGCACGGTTGGAGTGTTATAGAGTCACACCGGAGTATGGCGGAGTGGAGAGGGCATGGGCATTAGAAATGCACCGGGAGGTTACTCCGGGTTCTCTTAAACTGGCGCTGGGGAGGATTACTGAGCTGGCAGAGGGGGCATGTTGGAGAGAAATTCAATTTAAATGTATCACTCGAGCGCATTTCTCGCCTAGGAGAGCTTTGCATAGTCATCTTACGGTAGATGGGAGCTGCCCCAGATGTGCGGAGCCTCTGGCTGGTTTAGTGCATATGTGGTGGGACTGTAAGCACATTAGACCATACTGGCTACGGATCAGTAACTGGTTGGCAGCACGATTGCACCAGAGGGTCCTTTGGTCGGGTCCCCTGGTAGTTTTGGATCAACTACATCGGGACTTCCCTGGTGGGAGATGGGCACGGTTGTGGGTGCGTAAGGCCTGTCTGGTGGGGAAAGGCCCAATCCTTCATAGATGGCGTATGCAGGAACCGCCATCCTTCTGGGAATGGCGAAATAGTTTCCATCAACTAATGTTGGCAGAGCGTTGGAGGGCGAGGGGTAATGTACAGAGATGGTCCACCTTTATGTTGTTGTGGGAACCCTACATTCAGAGTCTGGGGCCGTTATGCCGTAATGAAATTATGAATGTGGGCCTCTAGGGTAGGGTCATCATAGCACGATAAAGAGAGGGGTGTGGGGTGGGGAGAGGACCTGAGGATAGGGAGTTGAGGAGACGGAGGGTGCTAGATATGCGACTGGGCGGGGGGGGGGAGGGGGGTTAGAATATCTTAGGAATAAAAAGAAAAAATATTCTATCTGTTGTGATTTCTGTACGATGTTTGTTATGTCACCTGCTATATGGGTCATGTCCCCTCTGACACGGATAAGAGTCAACCGGTGTCAGAGGCATGTTATTGTTGGATGTGGTTTGCTGGTGTCATGTATTTTGCTTTATAAATAAAGATATATAAAAAAAAAAAAGAAAAAAGCAGGTATGTCCAAGTTCAGGCATTATTTCAAAAACATGGATGTACCCGATATGGACATCTACAAAGATGTCTACATAGATGTCCCCAGAATGGCATTTTGAAAACAGGGATGTCTAATAGCCTAATTGTTAGAGTAGAATGCTAGGACAAGGGAATCCAGGGTTCAAATCCCACTGCTGTTCCTTGTGATCTTGGGCAAGTCACTTAACCCTCCATCTTCTCTATACTCTCTGGATTTTTTAAGGCTAAAACAAGTTCTTTCCTGATACCTATTCATGTCTGGGGCAAGTCTAAACTTGGACATCCCTGTAGACATCCCCATTCGATATCAGAAACATCAGGGACATCTAAGTCCAATGCACTGCCCTAGGCATGCCTCTTTCATGCCCCCTGCCTACTTAGATGTCTCCGCACTGGAGACGTCTTTAAAAGCCATTTGTCCAAATCACAACTAAGGCTTTTAAAATGATCCTTATAGTACATTATTTCTCAGTTGACTACTCAGAAATGGAGATTCCTGCAGGTTGTTTTCTTATACACACATAAGCCTCACCTCATCCACTTTTACTCAAGTTGACCCTTCCTCAATAAATGCTGCCTGCAATCCACCAGGTTTGTTTCAACCCATCTGCTTTAGTTTTTCCCATTCTTGGCATCTCTGTTTTACATATAAGCCTCTTATTTGTTTTGTCTGTACGCCTGTTGAAATTCCATGAGCGTGTTCTGATATTCCATACCGATTGCAAAGTATACTAGAAAAAGCGGACTGACATCGACTTGCATAACCAGCGTTCTTCTTTAGATATTCAAAGAACCCAGACATTATATTTGATAATTACTTCCCAATATTATATTTTAAGTTCAGTTAAAGTTTCCCTTCTTTCATTTAACCCTCCTACCTTAAATTGTTAGTCATGACCTTGCCCATGGCCTTAAGAGAAAGCATCTTACTTGTTTTTCATTGTGATCCCTGTTTATTTATTAATGTTGAAACATTCAGAAAAAGGGTAAAGACATGGGGGAGGGCAATAATCCAAACAGCTTAGTTATCAGACTTGCAAACTGGCTAAACTGCAGTCAGCAGGATTTCAGCAGAAATAAATCATTTAGTGCCACTGAATATCCTCTGCTGTCTGGTTTGAATGCCCAGTGCTAACCGGGAGTAGAAATCACAATTAATCCGTCAATGGCTAGAGTTAGGCCAAATAAAATGGCCTAACTTTAGGCAGTTTGACTATCTGCACAGCAGCTGAATATCGCCATGGACAGGATAGCTAATCCTCTATCAGGGCAAACCGGATAGTCAATGCCAGTGGCCAAATATGGCCCCCGACATTGAATATCCAGGTTAAATTTAAAGTAGTAACAGCCAGATGTTTTACTCAGACGGGCAGCCACTGCTGAATATGCCCCCCATGTTCTTTTGGGCAGTAGAGGTGAAACGTCTTAGTGTTATAGTTGCAGTATTTATGAATATATTTCATTGAGTTTTATTTTAAATCACCTCAAAGTGTATGGAAGCATTTACTCAAGTGTGACAAAGTAAATAAATAAATAAAATATGTAAACATCAATCAGCAGGGACAATGCCTTATGGGAGTCTGTAGAGCATTGCATACATGTGGTAAGCACTATACAAAATCAAGCTAATAAAAGCATAATCTCCAATCACAAAATTGCTTTAAACTATAGCATCACCAGAATTTTGTTTTCCTTTAAATATATTTTCCCTTTCTATTTTATAATACAGTCTACTGAAGATTTTCCCTTATCTTGTTCATTTTTCTATGAAGTCGATAGCACATCATAAACCAAATTGAACAAAGAGCTTTTCTCAGTTAAGAAAACTGGTAGAAGATGAGATCCATTTATAAATGAAGGAAACAAGTCTCCAGAACACACAGGTGGCCATTTTAGAAGCCTTATTTCCAATTTGGACATCTGGAAATCAGCAAGTGGACATCCAAGTCGCAAAGACATAGCTGGAGCTATTTTATAAAGAGATGTCCCTGGTGCAGGGACGCCCAAGCAAGCAGGGGGTGTGGTGGAGGCATGGCCGAGGCAGGACAATGGATATAGACATCCCAAATCGATTTCAGAAACCATGGGGATATCAAACTGTTCTTGCCAAAAAAGCATCTTTCAGGAAATGGAAAAAAGAACCAAATGACGAAAACTGGAAACTGCACAAACACTGGCAAGTTAAATGCAAGGCATTGATAAGGCCGAAAAAGAGAGAATTTGAGAAGAAACTTGCTGCGGAAGCAAAAACGCATAATAAAGACTTTTTCAAGTACATTCGTAGCAAAAAACCTGTGAGAGAGTCAGTTGGACCATTACATGATAGAGGGGTAAAAAGGGCACTAAGAGGGGACAAGGACAGACTGAATGAATTCTTTGCTTCGGTCTCTACTGAGGAAGATGTAGGGATGTTACCCATGACTGAAGTGGTATTTAAAGGTGATACTGTGGAAGAATTGAAAGAAATATCAATACACCGAGAAAATGTATTAGAACTATTTGATAAACTGAAGAGTAGCAAATCACCTGGACCGAATGGTATGCATCCAAGGGTGTTGAAAGAACTGAAATATGAGCTTGCAGACCTGCTATTAGTAATCTATGAACTATCATTATAATCATCTGTAATACCTGAAGATTGGAGGATGGCCAATGTAATGCCAATTTTTAAAAAGGGTTCCAGGGGTGATCCGGGAAACTACAGACTAGTGAGCCTGACGTCAGTACCGGGGAAAATGGTAGAAACCATCATAAAGAACAAAACTACTGAACAGGTAAATCATGGCTTAATGGGAGACAGCCAACATGGCTTTAGAGAAGGAAGATCTTGTCTTACTAATCTGGTTTTTTTTTTTGAAGGTGTGAATAAACAGGTAGACAAAGGTGAGTCAGTTGATATAGTATATTTGGACTTTCAGAAAGCCCTTGATAGGGTCCCTCTCATCAGAGACATTTGGCAAAACTAAAAAGTAATGGGATAGGAGGCAGTGTACTATTGTGGATCAGGAACTGGTTAAAAGATAGAAATCAGAGGAAAGGGCTAAATGACCAATTTTCCCAATGGAAAAAGGTGAATATGGAGTACCCCAGGGATCTGTGCTGGGTTCGTTGCTTTTTGACATATACATAAATAACCTAGAAAAGGGAATAACGAGTGAGGTTATCAAATTTGCAGATGACATGAAACTATTTAAAGTTGTTATAACCCATTAGGATTGTGGAAAATTGCAAGAGGATCTTGATAAATTCGAAGACTGGGCATCCAAATGGCAGATGAAATTTAATGTGGATAAGTGCAAAGTTATGCACCTAGGAAAGAAAAACCCAAACTATGGTTACACGATACAAGGTTTGTAAAAGGGGGTGCTTGTTATGAAGGTACCATCACCTTGGCAAGTATGTAAATTAACTGTCTTGCAAAGGATTGTGGTTATTGAAGTCCATTCACACAAAGCTTGCCTTTTAAATAAATGAAGAAACTTGTAGATGGTCGAGTGTAAGGCAAAAATTAGAGTTTATTTATGGGGTGAATATTCCACACACAGATATACTTGATAACACCATCCAGATAACTTCTCCAGGGTTTATTCAATATAAACAAGGCAACTGAAAAGCTTATGTAAATAAGCATCAAAGTCCTTTATGGAACAGAAAGGCTTTCTTACAGCCACTGCTAATCAACTCCTTAGCAGTGCTGAGGTGGAAATAAACCAAAAAGGAAAACTTCTTTTTACAAAAATATAGCTCTCTTTCTCCACACAGAAAAGAACTTTTAAATCCCACGTGTGCACGGCTTGTGCTGTGCTTTGCTTTACCAACAGGTGACAATTAGCTGCAATCAGTAGCTTGTTTTCAGCACACGTGCAAACTTTCCCAAAAGCTTTTTCTTTCCAACAAAACTTTATGGGAAGTCAGTATTTAGAATGTTTCCTTTTGATGTTTACTCTTATTTGGAGGATTTTTCTAAACTAACAACCTGCTCAAAGAACAGTCCATATAAACATTCTCTTCATCAGATATTAAACCTTGCTCCTGAAATTGCATAGATTCACTTTCACTGTCTGGCTCAGAGGGTTTTATGAACTGACCTCTATACGGAGAGAAACTGTTTCCCTGCTGTTTGCATTGCTCAAAGCTAGAGAAACGTTCACAGTTCATACCTGAATCCAGGCAAGCATCAGGCTGCTTCTTCTGGTATGCTGGCCAGTATGCAATAGAGCTTCTGTGTCCTGTCCTCCAGTTGGTATCTCTGGACCTCAGGATCTTTTCTCCAGACGTCCTCCAAGAGGTATTTGGGCTCCCTTTCTCCTTAGCTGCAACAGACCTCTTCTTAGGTGTTGCTTGAGGGTCCCTGGCTGTGGATCTCCAGACCTCTGGCTTTCTCCAGTCCTCTGAAGGTTGTTTCCCCCAGGAATCTCTCCAGGCATACGTACTTCTCTGAGCTCCATTCTTGGACAGTCTGCTTCCTTGTCCTTGTTCCTTTAGGTTCCGGTTGTTCCTTCTGTTCCTCCTCTCCTTCTTCCTGGTCTCCCTTCCTGAAGAATCCCTTCTAGTTTTAAAGGGCTTAGATTGCAACTCCTCCCTTGCATTCTTCAGGTGCTGTGGATTAAGCTCTCTCCTAGAAGATGATTGATTAGGGATGACATAATAGTTTCTCCGATTAGACTCCTGCTTTTCCACTTTAGCTCCTCTAGGGGCTTTCTGCAAACTGATGCATCCTGGAACATGTAGTCTTTTAGGGAAACAAGCTGTCTTATTTCTCTGACCTGCCAGCACAGGTCCTTTGATCAGAGTAAATTCCCCTCTTTTGTCCTTACTCCCTGAGCTTTGATAAGCTTCCTTATCACAGGTTCCACATTAGGAACCACCACCCAGGAAAAAGATTTAGGTGTCATCGTGGATAACATGTTAAAACCCTCCGCCCAGTGTGCAGCGGCGGCCAAGAGAGCAAATAGAATGCTAGGTATCATAAGGAAAGGAATGGAAAATAAAACAAAGGATATTATAATGCCTCTGTATTGTTCCATGGTGAGACCACACCTTGAATAGTGTGTGCAATTCTGGTTGCCGTATCTTAAAAAGGATATAGCGTTATTAGAATAGGTACAGGGAAGAGCCACCAAAATGGTAAAGGGGATGGAAGGATACCCCTATGAAGAGAGGCTGAAAAGGTTAGGGCTCTTCAACCTGGAAAAGTAACGGCTGAGGGGATATATGATAGAGGTCTATAAATTAATGAATGGAGTGGAACAGGTAAACATAGATCGATTGTTTACGTCATCAGAATATAGAAAGACTAGGAGACATGCAATGAAGCTACATTATTTATGACTAATAAGAGAAAATATTTTTTCACTCAACATGCAATCAAACTCTGGAATTTGTTATTGGAGGATGTAGTAAAAGCTGTTAGTGTAGCTGTGTTTAAAAAAAGGTTTGGACAAGTTCCTGGAGGAAAGGTCTATAAAAGTGAAATTAGACTTACCTGCTAATTGCAGTTCCTTGAGGAACTCCAGTCTAGTCCCGAACATCTGGGTTCTTGCATCTCTTCTAGCAGCTTTGGAGACTGAGTACGTCATCTTTTTGATGATCCTGGTATAAATAGCAGAGGGACCGCCTCCTTGCTCCAGTAACCTATTAACAAAGCAGACTCACCGGAGCAACAATTAAGTAGTCAATAGCACAAATAACCTGAATAGCACAAATAACCTGAATAGCACAAATAACCTTGATTCGGCAGTTTCACAATAGTAATCCTACCCGCTTCTGATCGCTGGAAGGAGCGGGCTACAAATGCTTGCTAAATAAAATAAATAAATAAATAAATAAAAATAAAACTATTATAACTAGTAAGTAAATGAACAAAGAGGAAATGCCCCCCTGTTCTGCCCCCCTTTACCGTGGTTGCAGCAAACTCTCGGCCTTGCCCAGGTCTGCCCTCCTCCTCATGGGAATCCTGAACTAGTGCTGTAATCTTATTACAGTTCTACCCCCTTCGAAAACACAATCTCTGCAGTTGCCCCACTCACCTGTACCCGGACATATCTCCTCGCTTCAGGCTGCAGATCTCAGGAAGAAAAACCGGGTAGGGAAGCGGGACTTGACTGGAGTTCCTCAAGGAACTACAATTAGCAGGTAAGTCTAATTTCACCTTCCTTATCATCTCTCCAGTCTAGTACCGAACATCTGGGGATGTAACAGAGCAGTGAAAATTTCAACGGGAGGGACCAGCCAGACCAGCCTGAAGCACTACTGCTCCGAAACGAGAGTCCCTCTCTGCGAAAACATCCAGACGGTAATGCTTGACAAAAGAATTCAGCGACGACCACGTAGCCACCTTACAAATTTCACAATATAGCTATCGGTCCACCTCTCAGAGGGTTAGAAACTACTAAAACTAGAGATAAGACCCTCTATAAATTAAAGATAGCTCTGACTGTAAAATACTATGAGTTCAAGCATCATAAGAGAAATATTATTAGAAAAATATTGACACAAGATTAAATTGTTAAAATTGAACCTATGGTCTCAGTTTAAAGATTACAACACGAGGTGATTCACCCCTGAGGTGCTGACTCTGATGACATCAACGACCATATAAACGGTTCTTTTAACTGCTATTTGAGCTTTCACAGTTGAAAATGAAAATCAGAACTTATCTGAATATTAAATTCTTTCTTGGATTGAATTGCAAATAGTGATCGTGCTGCGATCAAACGATGATTAATACTGTCCCCAACATCACCTCTAAGGTACCATCTTACAACGTCACCTCTAAGGTACCATCTTACTGCACGTTTCAGTTCTTCTTCAGGGGGTACGAATTTTGAAAACGATACTGTCTTTGTTGCATTGTGAATAATCCTATAAGCAAATGCTACGTATATCATATAGCGTGTTACAATGAAGCTCACCGGCTTTCCCAAAAAACAAGCGTTTTAAAAATGTTTTTAAACTGAGACCATAGGTTCAATTTTAACAATTTAATCTTGTGTCAATATTTTTCTAATAATATTTCTCTTATGATGCTTGAGCTCATAGTATTTTACAGTCAGAGCTATCTTTAATTTAATTTATAGAGGGTCTTATCTCTAGTTTTAGTAGTACCTTACAAATTTCCGCTGCCGGGACTGAACTATATTCTGCCCACGACGCCGCTTGCGCCCTAGTCAAATGAGCCTTTAGCCCTTCTGGAATGGGCCTACCTTTTAACAGATACGCTGATGCTATTGCCTCTTTGAGCCATCTGGCAATAGAGGCTTTGGAAGCGGCCTCTCTTTTTCATGGTCTACCAAACAAAATGAACAACCTATCCGACTTGCGGAAATCCGCAGTAACTCGTAGATACTTCTTAAGAGTTCGGCGAACATCTAGAAGATGTAAGTTCTCGGAAGCTGCAGAACCATTACCTTCCTCAAACACAGGCAAAGAAATCACCTGATTGACATGAAAAGGCGACACTACTTTAGGCAAAAAAGAAGGAACTGTCTTCAACACCACCTTCTTCTCGAAAAATGTTAGAAATGGCTCTCGACAAGATAAAGCCTGCAACTCTGAGATCCAGCGAGTCGAACAAATGGCCACTAGAAACACCACTTTAAGGGTAACATCCTTTGTGGAAGCTGAAGATAAAGGCTCAAAAGGAGCACCCACCAACACTCCCAACACCACCTGAAGCTTCCACTTCGGCACTGCCACTCAACAGGGCGGCCTCAACAACAACACCGCCCTCAAAAAATGCTTAACATCTGGAAGAGTTCCCAGCGTCTCCACTTTAACCTTACCTCTGTAACAGGAAAACGCTGCCACCTGCACTCTTAAAGACGCGGCAGCCAAACCCTTTTCAAAACCTACTTGCAGGAATGACAAAATTTGAGGCACCGATGTTCGCAATGTCCGCAGCTGCCGTTCTTCGCACCATGCCTCAAAAATACGGCAGATTCAAATATACGCCATTGAGGTGGACCTTCTCCTAGCCTGTAGAAGAGTAGCAATCACCTCTGGGGAATAACCTCTTGCTCGCAGACGCGCCCTTTCAAGAGCCAAGCCGTAAGCAAGAACCGATCTACCTGCAGCATGCGCAGAGGCCCCTGCAACAATAGGTCTCTTCGCATCGGCAGCTGCCACGGTCGGTCTATCAACAGCCTCACTAGATCTGCGTACCATGGTCACCGTGGCCCACTGTTCCCTCTAAGCTGTGCGCGTGTGCGCGCGCACACACCTCGCTGAGTGAGCGCACGTACATTACAACAGAGCGCACAAAAATTACGGCTCTGATTCTGAAAGAAAACAACACAGACGTCTTAAAAGTTAAAAGTTATGATTGTAATTACTAGAAATTTCCCGCTTCATTTAGTAATCGTCTATTTTCATTTAATTTGTTTAAAATCAATGTGGTGTACATACTGTATTCTGACGTGTAGTCAATTTTTAAAGTATATAACTCCGAGTGTCGTTATGTGGCGCACAAAAATTTAACCCTCCTTCAAAAGCTGCACACAGCTGATATTTTATGCGCACACAGCCTACAGAAAATTAGAGGGAACATTGCCGTGGCCATTCTGGCGTTATCAAGATTACTTGGCCCTTGTGAACCTCTATTCTTTGAAGCACGTGACAGATCAACGCCCAAGGAGGAAACAAGTATAGCAGTTGATCCTCCGGCCATCTTTGAATTAGAGCGTCGAGACCTTCCGACATTCTCTCGCGCCGTCCGATGAAGAATCGGCAGCTTTTTCCCGGCTCGTACGACGCCATCAAATCCATTACCGGAGTCCCCCATCAGTGAACTAACATTTTGAACACCTCGGAATGGAGCACCCATTCTCCCGGATCTACCTTGACCCGACTCAAAAAAATCGGCCTCCACATTGTCTACTCCTGCCACATGCACCGCCAACAAGGCTACCAGATTCATTTCGGCCCACAGCAACAGCTGATCCGCCTCTGCCTCCAGCGACACACTGCTGGTGCCCCCTTGACGGTTGATGTAAGCCACCGCGATCGCGTTGTCGGAAAACACTCGAACCGCTTGTCTGCGCAAGTAAGGACGAAAAGATCTCAATGCCAGAGTAACCGCTCGCAACTCTAACGTGTTGATGGCCCACTTCTGCTCTACTGGAGTCCAAGCCCCCTGAACGAAATGGCCGTCAAAGTGCACTCCCCAGCCCGAGAGACTGGCATCTGTTGTCAACAGAATCCAGGACAGAGGTTCTAAAGGCATCTCTTTTTCCATATTTCCTGGACGCAACCACCACTGCAGCGCCCTGCGGGTTTTCAGAGGACAGGGAAGCCTCTGAGAGAGCGGATCCGACTGGTGCGACCATCTTCGAAGTAGAGCTCTCTGCAACGGCCTCATGTGAGCTCTCGCCCACTGCACCATGTCAATTGCTGCCGCCATGGTACCCAGAAGCTGCAGATAATGCCATGCTGTAGGCATCTTCCTTCCCAAGAAATTGCGTATTAGCTTTCTCAACCTCTGCGCCTTCAGCTGTGGAAGAAAAACCTTTGCTACGCTCGTGTCGAATCGAGCCCCCAGGTATTCCAGGGTTTGTGATGGAGTCAACCTGCTCTTTGCCATATTGACTACCCAACCCAGATTCTGTAGGAAGTCCACCACCTGAGCAATAGCTGTCTCGCTCTCGTTCTTGGACTTTGCTCGAATCAACCAATCGTCCAGATACGGGTGCACCAGTATTCCTCCCTTTCGCAACGCTGCCTTTACTATCACCATCACTTTGGTGAACGTCCACGGCACTGTTGCCAAGCCAAACGGCAGAGCCCGGAACTGAAAATGGCCCATAGGCACCGCATACCTGAGATACTTCTGATGCTCCGCGCGGATCGGCACATGCAAATAGGCTTCTGACAGATCCAGAGAGGTAAGAAACTCCCCTGCTCTTACCGCTACTATAACTGACCTTAGAGCTTCCATATGAAAGTGAGACTCTCGGAGGCACCAATTCACCCCTTTGAGATCCAAAATTGGCCGATACGAGCCCTCCTTTTTTTGGTATCACAAAATATATGGAGCATCGACCGCAACTGTATTGGCTTGGCAGTACCGGAACCACCACCTTCAGGTTTATCAGCCTCTCTAAGGTTTCTTGTACTGCCTTTAACTTGCAATTTGCTTTGCATGGAGACTGAATGAAAGAATCTTGGAGTGGTCTTTGAAACTCTAGAACATATCCCTCTCGAATCACTTCCAACACCCATTGATCGGAGGTAATTTGGACCCAGGCAGGAAAAAACTCCCGCAGCCGATCCTCCATGGGCAGTAGTCCTACCTGGGCCTGCCTGACTTCACAGTGATTTTCTAATGTTCGAGCAGGCAGAACCCCCAAAACCTCTGTTCGCTCCTCGAAATCCCCGAAACCCCTGATTCCTATATGGAAAGTGCCCTCTTTGAAACTGGCCGAACCTCTGAGATCGGAACCGCCGAAAATCTCTTTGTGGTCCCTTGGACTGGACATTTTGTTTATTCTGTTTCGGGTTGTCCTCCAGAAGCTGTCCACCCTTGGACTCACCTAGGTCCTTTACCAACTTGTCCAAATCCTCTCCAAATAGCAACTTGCCCCTAAAGGGAAGCTTACTTAATCTGGTCTTGGATGAATTATCCACCACCCAATTACGAAGCCACAGGTACCGCCTTGCCGCTACTACTGAGGCCATACTCTTTGCTAAACCACAAATAAGGTCATAATGAATATCAGCTAGATAGGCCGCACCGGTCTCTAATCTTGCTGCCTCACCGCCCAACTCCTCTATCTGCTCCCCTTGTAACCTTTGCAACCACCGCAGACAGGCTCTCGCTACCCATGCTCCACAAACTGAAGCTTGCATGGAGAGGGCATTCACTTCAAAGACCTGCTTCAACAAAGTGTCCAGTTTTCAATCCTGGGCATCTTTGAGAGCAGTACTCCCTTCAACCGGAATGGTAGTCTTCTTGGTAACAGCCAAAACCGCGGCATCTACCCTTGGGGATTTGAATAACTCCCTATCTTGATCTGACAAGGGATAAAGGCGGCTCATCACTCTGCTCCCTTTAAGACCTGCCTCCGGCATGTCCCATTCGTCCTGAATCATTTCTCGAAATACTCTATGTACGGGAAAAACCTTCTGAGCTTTGCGTACTGCCTGCAACAACAGATCCTCAAAGGAAGCCTCCACCTCCGGACCCGCGTCCGGCATATTAAGAGCCTTAAGCCTCTCCGAAATGAGCACTGGCAACTCTTCCCGCCTAAAAACTCGCACCACCCGAGCATGATCCTTGTGGTCCATCAATTCTCCTTCCTCAAGTTCCTCTTCGCTCTCTACATCCGGATCCAAATCCTCGGAGTGTGGAGTACCCGAAGCAAACGAATGTTCCTGCTGGTCCCGGACGACCTTAGACTTCTTGGCCGGTAGCCCCCCAACTCCGGAGTCCAAAAGACTACCTGGACACTTACCTGGTAGCACCCGTTCCGCTGCACTGCCCCCCGCCCACTTTGCGAAGGACTGTTGCAGCAGCAGCATAAACTCTTGAGAAAATATGGCTGCCAAACCTCCAGGCATAGGCCCCTGAGAAGGAGGCAGATCAGGCACTGAAGATGGCCCTGCTACGGGCTCTAGCAAGCTCATTATGGGTGAAACGGGTTGTTGCCCAGCTGTCGAGGCCCCTCTTTGACTCTCAGCATTAACCTCCAATTGCTGCTCCAGAGTAAAAGCTTCCTGGATGCATTCCCTGCAGAGCCCTGCCTCTGACAAGGATCCCCTCTTTGCCCCGCAAACCATGCAGAGCGCCTTAGAAGGCATCTTGAACCCAAACCACTATCTGTATGTTCAAGAACTGTTGTCAACTGTCACTGGCCTGCCTTAATGAAAAACAATCACCCCAGTACTGTGTCCGAATTCGTTTTTTTTTTTTTTTTTTTTTAATATCTAAACTAGAGGAGGAGTACCTCCCTGTTCAATCTCTGACTAAAACGGACCGAAACGAAGCTTCCTGCCTTCCTACGGCCCCTCAGCAGAAACTGCAATGAGACTGTTTTTCCCGCGCGAGCAACACGTGGCAAGGCCTTCCGCCCTCCGCGATCGCTTAATCACTGTGAGGCCCGGACCCGCCAGAAACATACTGTGGTATCCCCCTCACCTCACAAGAGCCGCTCCCGTACTCACAGTTCTGATGATCTCGACTTGCTCTCTCTACACTCGCTTAGCCGGTATCCGCAGCTTCTGCGTCGTGCAGGAGCGAAGAACTGAAGCGGAGCTGCTGCAGTGATTCTCCTACCTCCGTCACTACTGCTGCCTGCTCCTTGCTACCGGCTCCCCACAAAAAATCGTGAGTTCGGGAGCCGGAGCCTTCCCCTGCAACGGGCTCTATTTCAGCCATCCAGAACCAACGGCATTTAAATGAGAGGGGAAGGAGGGGAGGGCGGGCCTTTTCAACGCTCCTCAAAGTTCCTTTAATTCAGTGGATCTGAGGATAAATATAATTACCCCAAGTAAAAATAAAAAATGTAAGCATTTAACTAAATCTCCTTAATTGTCCCTGCAATGAGTCCTGAACCTCTGGGCTCACAACTCCTAGCTGCTTGGAGACTGAGATACTGGAGCAAGGAGGCGGTCCCTCTGCTATTTATACCAGGATCATCAAAAAGATGACATACTCAGTCTCCAAAGCTGCTAGAAGAGATGCAAGATCCCAGATGTTCAGGACTAGACTGGAGGGACGATAAGGAACCATTATTAAAAGGGACCCTGGATATCACTGCTTGACCCAATACAAGCACTGTGGAACCTGTGTCTTTTGGGGAAACTGCTAGGTACTTATGATCTAGATTGGCCACTGTTGGAAACAGGATACTGGGCTTGATGGACCTTGGTATGACCCAGTATGGCATATCTTATGTTCTTACGTCTGCAATCTCGTCCAACTTTAGACCTATTCCAGGCACGAATAAGCAGTGGGAAAGTGCTCGTTTGGGCCTGAAAACATCTGGAGGATGTAGAAAAGACACCTTTGCAATTGCAATATTATTTTATGTGTAATTGATAAAAGTGTTTTGTGTTTGTACCACTGTCTTTTTGACATTTCCAGTCTTGAATACTATGCCAGGGACATGTATGTTGATGCCCCCGCAGACATCCATATTGGGCACATCCACATTAGTGAAATCATGCCCGAACTTAGACATGGAAGGTTTTCTTTGGGACGTTCTAGTTTGGACGCCCCAGATTACATTTGGCTGTCCTTGGTATAATGTGCCTTCAAGTCAATAAAAGTTGCTTCTTTATTAAATGCTATGGTCGATTCAGCTGCCTAATAAAAACTTTTTTGCGAACAAACCCTTTTTCAAATACCCGACTGTACAAAAATAAAAAAACAGTACAGCAAAAAGAGATAACATACTAAACTACATCCATAACAATTTGTTGTGCATTTATCCAGTAGATACAAACATAAACCACTTTCCTTTCATTCTTGCCCAAAATGGTCTCTGGAAAAGTGATGTGCAAAAGGAAATTTCCTCTGTGCAGGTCTTTGTGCAAGAAATTTCCCCGACTTGCAGAAAATTTAACATAGGTCTTCAGTGAGCCATTGTGTGGATAAAATCTGTATAGATAATACAACAGTTACAGAACACTTTTAATTAATTAAATGCTAATTAAATGTTACTTTCAGACTGAAAAATGATAAACAATGTAGCACTTCCCAAACAAGGAAGAATTACTAGGTGTTTCTAAAACTCTTAATTTCTTACCTTTAATATGTTAATCTTTAGTTCTTATCAGATAAATAAAACCCTGTATAGAATGAAGGCTTACAGCAGTGGTGCCAGTGAAAGGGCTGCACTAAATTAGACTAGCAGACAATGTTTCATTTGATGATGGCTTTGTAAATATTCGTAAAGCCACCTATATAACAAAGAAGTATTGTACTTCTGTCGCAGAAACTTGCTGAGCCCACCCAAGCCCGCTGTGCAAGCCCAAACACACAGAAACTATTAAAGTTATTGCTGGTTAGTGCCAGAAGCGATAAAGTTCAAATATATTCACATGTACAACAAACACAGACCAAAACTGTACACAGTGCTGACTGTAGTCTTTATTTTAATTACTGGAATAAGACTTTATGCCGCAGCTTCTCCACCAAGAATTACATTTATCTGGGTTGGCAGATTATCAACGATTAAAAAAACGATTCATGTATGCTGCTGTTTCTTTTTTTGGAGGGGGGGATGGGTCATTTCTTCATCTTTTTTTGGAGGGGGGATGGGTCATTTCTAGGAACATTTGGTACACTCTATCTCAGCTATCTTTAGAGTTTCAGCGATGTTCAGAGATGTAGCATATTTAAATTTTCTGAACATCAGCAGTCATATTTCATCAAGTGATACTTATTAAAGCTATTAGCTAATAAAGAACTTTGGGGCCTTTTACTAAAGGGCTCTGTGGTACGTCACCTAACATGCCCATAAGGCATCAAGCCATGGTACGTTTAGGCTACACCACAACATTAACTGCCAGGATATTAGAAAGAATGTTTCTAGCAGTTACCGCAGTGTATGCAGCCCTGCCGTGGCACTAGAAGAGTGTGAGTGCACTCAACATCATCTATGGAGGTAGTGGTAATGCACATGCACTACTAGAATACTGGGCAGGTAGTGTAAATATGCTGCATCTGCGGCACTCACCCCACCCACTCTCAGCCCTAACCCTGTCACTTGCATCTCTAATATTTCATAGACAGCGCCATAATCCAGTGGCACTGTCATAGCCCCATGCTAGCTGTTAATAAGGATCCAATGAACACCTTTAGAGCACATCACACCCGCGCTAACAGCTAGCACCCTTTAGTAAAAGACACCCTTTGGATCCTTAACCTCCTCAAAGTTCAGCTCTTAAAAAGAAATAGATTACTTCTGTGAAAGATAAATACACATGTGTGCATAATTAGCAATTAGCATAGAGACATGATCAATACAATATTCCTCAACTAACAGATCGGTGAAACAAGTTATTTTGTAAAATCTTATATTACTGTAGAGACCCTTTGAATGTCACTGCTTTGAGCAACAGAAACCTCCAGTGGTCCTACTAAATTACTACAGTGTAACTTGAGATGAATTAGCAGTTTTTCAGAACAAGGGAGGCTACCTCTTTCCCAGTTATGTCATACTGGGAAGAGACTTCTCAGGGAGGGAAAATCCAACTGATATATAAAACCACTCCCAAAGGCATGGAGCAGGAGGGTTGCAGCCAACAGTAGATACAGTACAGTGGGAAGTTTAATTGCTATGTTTTTGATCTTTTATAAGTGAAATGGAAATGTTTGTAAAAGCTCTCTGCCTTTTGCAAACTCTGGATCAGCTGTTTCTCGCCGACGGGTCAAGAACATGCGTGTGTAAAGATGTGCATGCTGACAACATGGAAGTATGCTAACAATGGGCATAAAGTATGGCAAGGAATGATGTCAGAGAACATATGTGCCAGCCTGCCCAATCAAAGAGCATCATGAACATCCACAAGGGCCATGGTGAGGGGACCCAAGCTAGCTTTGAGGAGTGTATGAGAGCCACAAGGTCTCATATCAAACTGCAGCCTACTAGCCATCGAATCAAGTGCTGGAGAACCAGATATCACTACCAACCAGCCAGGGCCAGCCCTAGAGTTGGTACAAAGTGTTGGAGCCTTAGATGAACCTCAAGCTTTACACCCCCTCTGTCAAAATTTATTATTTAGCTTTGAATGGCCTACTTTTGCTGGCGGCCAGAGGTTGCTGACCTAGGCAACTGCCTAGTTTGCCTAGTGGTTGGGCCAGCCTTGCGATCATCAAGACCTGAGCTCATCGGGCATTTGAAGCAGAACCTCCTCAACAATGGTTCACTACCTGAAACCTGCCTTGCTTCTCTTGATCGAGGGACAAGGGCCCATGGTCAGAGCACAGTATCCGCACTGCCACTAAGAAGATGCTCCAGTGCCAATCATCCTACAAAGTCATTTCTGCAGAGAATTATTATTTGACTCGATGAATCATCAGATTTGCAGCTGGGAGAGTCCACAGAAGACCATGGACAACTGCAGGATCATCCACCATGAGGGCCAGTATGACTTCCAACTTTCAGGGAGCAACTAGAGGCCAAGTTGTGAGCAGCAATAAAAACAGTACCAGGGTTCCAGCAACATCCAGCAAGGCTGGTGGGGGTGAGTACCAGGGAGAGGGGGCTTCTCTCCCCTAGAAAGTTCTACTGTGCTGCAGGCAGAAGGAACCATCACAGCAGCGACATAAGGTCAAGAGACTGAGGGAGAGAAATAGATTTCTGCCATCAGAACCATTACTACATTGGACATATCAGGTCCCGCAACGACCTTGAGTGAGAGTGGGTGAGGAGGCCTCATTTACGATTGCGGAAGCCCAACAACTGTCCAGGAGGGCCCGCAATATTGCTGAGGTCTACCACCAGAGTGGGGCCACAGGATGAAGAGACGCTGAGGTCTATGGGCTATGGCTGCATCCTGCTTTGGTGAATCTATGAAGAGACACGGGGAGAGATTGCCCAATCTGGAGTCACGACAGCCAAGGAAACATAGAAACATGATGGCATAAAAAGACCACATGGCCCATCCAGCTGGTCCTTCCATAACAACATAATAACATAGTCACTTTTTTCCTTTAGACATCTTCTGCGTTTGTCTGATGCTTTCTTGAATTCAGATACTGTCCTCGTCTCTACTACCTCCTATGGGAGGCTATTTCATCCATCTACCACTCTCTCCATAAAGAAATATTTCCGCATATTACTCCTCAGTCTAACCCCTTTCACCTTCATCCATGCCCCCTCATCGCAGGGCTTTCTTTCAATTGAAAGAGGCTTTCCTCCCGTGCATTTATGCTATGGAGATATTTAAACGTCTCCATCATATTTCCTCTCTCTTGCTTTTCCTCCAAAGTATACATATTGAGATCTTTAAGTATGTTCCCATATGGTTTATAACAAAGACCACTGACCATTTTGGTAGCCACTATCTGCACCGACTCCATCCTGTTTATATCCTTTTAAAGATGTGGTCTCCAGAGTTGCACACCTCTAAAAGGATATACAGAGGCACTATCACCTCTGTCTTCCTGCTGGTCATTCCTCTCCCTGTGCACCCAAGCATCCATCTGGCTTTTGCCTTTCCCTTTCTGACCTGTTTAGCTACCTTAAGCTCATCAGAAACAATCATGTCCATGACCCACTCTTCCCCTCGTAGACAAAAGTACTTCACCTATACTGTACAGCTCCCTTGGATTTTTGCAATCCAAATGCATGACCCTGAATTTTTTTGAGTTGAAAGAAATAAATTGTTTCTAGAGACCTTTACAAAGAGGCCTTCCAGTTAGGAAGCAAGAGATCTGGGAATTTGTTTTAAATATGTGCTAGAGTTTAACTCAGGGGTGGCCAAATCCGGTCCTAGTGTACCATGATCCAGCCTGGTTTTCAGGATGTCCCTAATGAATATTCATGAGGTATATTTGCATCCACTGCCTCCCATATTATGCAAATATATCTCATGAATATTCATTAGGGGCATTCGAAAACCAGGCTGGATCATGGTGCACTAGGACCGGAGATGGCCACCCCTGGTTTAATTGTTAGATCAAAGAGGCAATTTGAAAGGCTCCCTCATTCAAACAAAGGGCTGTGTGAATCACCCAGCAAATTCTTAAGAGATTACCTTAGAAGCCGAGGTCTGGGACCAGTGTAGCAAGCCAGCTTTTACTAAGTGTTAATTCCCTTCCACCCACCTCAGGCATAATGTTAGCTTTATAGGCTCTTAAACCTATTAATGGGGGAGAGGTGAACAAATTCACTTCCATGTTCAGCTAGTTATCCTCACCAGATAAAGATTTATCAAGGCACCGAAATTAACTAATCTTGAGGTGAAAAAGTCCCTTAAACTTAATTGGTATAGTAGTATCAGTAGTATAAGTACAAGCATCACTAGAAACTTTAAGTAATCAACAAATAGCTAAATAAAACCTTAAAACTAAGATTCAGATAGCAGTCCAACAATGAGTGTCACATATATGATTTTCTCCCAGTTGGTGAGGTCCTTATGTGTGCATTAGGTGCAAGGAGCTTTTTGCCCTCAGGGAAGGAGTTCGATCTCACAAGGCTAGAGTAGCAGACCTGGAGGACATGAGGAAGGCAGAGAGGTACATAGACGAGACCTACAGGGACGTAGTACTGAAGTCCCACCTCCAGTCTGGTAGCCTCTCAGCTGCCATGGAGGAGAGAGGTAACGTGAAAGAAGAGCATCACCTTGGTGTGGCAGGAAGTGATCCTGTAGCTAGGACCTGTCCACCAGGAGATGTAAAACCTTCTCACACCGAGGAGGCTTCTCCAGGGCTATGTTCCCATGAGGGAAGGGTTAGGACTGCCGTTATATTTGGTGATTCGATCACAAGGCATGTAGATAGCTGGGTGGCTGCGGGATCACCTGGTAACATCCCTGCTAGGTGCAAAGGTAGGGGACCTCACATGCCACCTAGACAAGGTATTAGAAAGCACTGGGGAGGAGTCTGTTGTTTTCATATATGGAGGTACTAATGACATAGGAAAGTGTGGGAGGGAGGTTCTTGAGGCCAAATTTAGGCTTTTAGGTAGGATGTTGAAATCCAGAACTTCAAGGGTAGCATTCTCTGAAATGCTTCCCATTACACACACAGGATACAAAAAGAAGGCAGAGCTCCGGAGTCTCAATGTGTGGATGAGACAATGGTGCAAAAAAGAGGGTTTAAGATTTGTTAGGGACTGGGCAAAATTTTGGGGAAGAGAGGGGTTTATCCAAAAGGATGGGCTCCACCTTAACAAGGATGGAATCAGGCTGCTTGCTTTAACCTTTAAAAAGGAAGTAGAGCAGCTTTTAAATTACATAATAGGGGAAAGCTGACAGTCACCCAGGAATGCATGGTTCAGAAGAATGTATCCTTGAAGGATACAAGCAAAAGAGGGAAGTTAGGGCATCCCGACAGAGAGGCTCCAATAAAGATAAAGGTAACCCGATGCCCTTAAGGACAGAGCTGACAGATTCAAAATTGCCCCATCAACTGATAACAAGATTAATATGAATAAAATACAACCTCTAAAATGCCTATATGCAAATGTTAGAAGTCTAATAAATAAGATAGGCGAGCTAGAATATATAGCGCTAAATGAAAGGTTAGATATGATTGGCATTTCAGAGACCTAGTGGAAGGAGGACAACCAATGGGACACCCTGTACCTGGGTACAAACTATATCACAATGATAGAGTAGATCAAATTGGTGGAGGAGTCAGGCTCTATGTTAAAGAGGGCATCGAGTCATATAGGATTAAAGTTTTGCAGGAAACAAAATACACTGTAGAATCTCTATGGAAAAAATTAATAATGGGTGATTTCAATTACCCAGGTATCGACTAGATCAATGTCACAGGAGAACATGCTAGAGAGGTAAAGTCTCTAAATGAAATAAATGACTACTGCTAGGAGCAGCTTGCTGATGAAACGACAAGAGGAGAAGCTATTTTTGAACCTAGTCCTTTGTGGAATAGAAGATGTGGTACAAGAGGTAAGGGTTTTGGGGCCACTTGGCAATAATAATCATAGTATAATCGCGTTTGATTTAATAAAATAAGGAAAGACAGTAAGGAAATCCACGGTGCTACCTTTTAGCTTTCAAAAGTGAGACTATGATAAAATGAGGAAAATAGTTAAGAAAAAACTAATAGAGCAGTTGCAAATGTTAAAGATTTACATCAAGCACGAGTGTTGTTTGAAAGTACTATCTTGGAAGCCCAGAACCGTTATATTCCATGTTTTAAGAAAAGTGGAAGGAAGGCCAAAAACTGCCAACATGGTTTAAAGGTGAGGCCAGAGAGGCTGTTGTTGCCTAAAAAGCATCTTTCAGGAAATGAAAAAAGGAGCCAGATGATGAACACAGGAAACAACATAAGCATTGGCAAGTTAGATGCAAGATATTGATAAGATAGGCACAAAGAGAATTTGAAAAGAAGCATGCTGTTGAAGCAAAAATGCATAAGAAAAATGTTTTCAATTAGCAACATGTACCAAGACAGCAGACTCCTCCCCAGCGCTATCTAAAACCTTGTCTAGGTGGCACATGAGGTCCACTACTTTCGCACCAGGCAGGCATGTTACGAACCAATCCTCACATCCACCAGCCACCCAGCTTTCTACATGCCTAATGAATGAATCACCAGCTATAACAGCTGTCGTAACCCTTCCCTCATGGGCACATGTAACTGGAGAAACCTCTTTGGCGAGAATGGTTTTTATATCACTTGAGGAACAGGTCCTAGCTAAAGGATCACTTCCTGCCACTCTAAGGTGATGCTTTCCTTTCATGTGACTTCTCTCCTCCATGGCAAATGAGGGGCTGCCAGACTGGAGGTGGGACTTCAGTACTACGTCCCTGGTCTCATCTATATACCTTTCTGTCTTCATTATGTCCTCCAAGTCTTCTACTCTGTCCTCCAGAAATCGGACTCATTCCCTGAGAGCAAAGAGTTCTTTGTACCTAGTGCACATATAAGACTCCTCACCAAATGGGAGAAAATCATACATGTGACACTCAATAGAAAAGACTGGATAGCCCCCATCTCGCTGCTAGACTACTATCTACATCTTAGTTTTAAGATTTTGTTTAGCAATTTAAGTTGTTTTCTTATGTAGGTTTGCTGGGGATACTTCTACTAATACAACTATACCTAATATATTTAGGGTGTGATTCTATAACAGCCACATTTAACTAGCAGAAACATCTAACCTGAAAACGAGCACATAATAAACCTGATTCTGAAATTGCAGGAATCAGGGAGATATATATCCCCGTATCTACCGTATTCTGACAAGATAGACATCTCAGTTGCTTCCCGTGAGGCCACCCACCCAATAGCAATATATACATCTAGCACGCTGAGAGTGGTGTGCTCATGCACACAACACATTAACATGGATGAAAAAAATAAGACCATACAAACCAGACTATATATACTAGTCTGTTGCATGCTCATAACACTACCCAGTTGATGCACCTAGGGAAGAACAACCCAAACTATGGTTACACGATGCAAGGTTCCACATTAGGAACCACCACCCAGGAAAAAGATTTAGGCGTCATTGTGGATACCATGTTAAAACCCTCGGCCCAGTGTGCAGCGGCGGCCAAGAGAGCAAATAGAATACTAGGTATGATAAGGAAAGGAATGGAAAATAAAACAAAAGATATTATAATGCCTCTATATCGCTCCATGGTGAGACCGCACCTTGAATATTGTGTGCAATTCTGGTCACCGTATCTTAAAAAGGATATAGCGATTTTAGAAAAGGTACAGAGAAGAGCCACCAAAATGGTAAAGGGGATGGAAGGATACTCCTATGAAGAAAGGCTAAAAAGGTTAGGGCTCTTTAACCTGGAAAAGAGAGGGCTGAGGGGAGATATGATAGAAGTCTATAAATTAATGAACGGAGTGGAACGGGTAAACGTAGATCGATTGTTTACCTTATCAGAATATAGAAAGACTAGGGGACATGCAATGAAGCTACAGGGTAAACTATTTAAGACTAATAAAAGAAAAAAAATATATATATTTTTATAAATTTTTAATCACATTACAACAAAACAATCATGCAACAAGCACATAATAAGTATTAAAGAAAAACTTAAAGAAATCCACCATATGAAGACCACTTCAAGGAAAAGTACTGCATAAATAAAAAGAAAAAGAAGAAAACTGAAAAGGCCCCCAGAGAAGCTACGCAGTTGACTGATTTTTTAAGGGATAAGGTTTGAGTTAAGTCTCTTTGTAGGAGTATTGATTTAAAAGAAAATATTTTTTCACTCAACGTGTAATCAAACTCTGGAATTTGTTACCGGAGGATGTAGTAAAGGCTGTTAGTGTAGCTGGGTTTAAAAAAGGTTTGGATAAGTTCCTGGAGGAAAGGTCCATAAACCATTATTAAGAAGTGACCGAAGATATCAATGCTTGACCCAGTACAAGCATTGTGGAACTTGTGTTTCTTGGGGAAACTGCTAGGTACATATGACCTAGATTGGCCACTGTTGGAAACAGAATACTGGGCTTGATGGACCTTGGTCTGACCCAGTATGGCATATCTTATGTTCTTATGATGTACAAGTATCAAAGCTATTGTATAAGCAAGTGGAATGTGAGATGTTTGTCCAGACAGACCCCTGCAGCAAAACAAATATGGCATTTGAAGAACACCTTAGTAATAGCAGTCACAAATAACATGATTCAGTCAGATAAGTATCAGTGCAGTTTTCACTGCATCATGCCCCCCCCACTCTGAGGATCCCCCACACTGACAGGGACATGCCCTGCTATGTTGCTGCAGAGCACCTTTGCAGAATATTCTGCACAGTCACATTGGCTCCTGGTGATGCTGCAGTTGCCCCATAGTCCAGGTACTGACCAGGCATACATGTTCTCCCAGGGTTGTGGATCAGCACACCAGGGCCTCCCATGTACCCCCATACCACACACACACACACACATACTCTTGCTTGCAGTCACAAATAACATATGTATATCTGCAAAAACCATGCTCTGCACCTATAAACAACTGTTGGTAAGACATAATGGCATGGCTTCTCAGGACAACACATCTGATCTGCATTTCTAGGCCAAACATGATTCTGCTCGATATTACCTCACATACCATCTCTACATCTACATTCCATCTTTAGAAACACTGGAATTATTTGGGAAGCCTAGAATAACCCCTTTAGCACAAACAGCAGATGTCAGCATAGCCAGAATAAAGACTATTGCAGTGCTCCATATTTCTGTACGGGTGTTTTTTATTGCTCCATAACATTACAATGTCCTTCACCTGTGCATTCTATTTTTTACAACTGTATCTTAAGCCCTCCCAGAAAGCAGACACACCAGTTCAATACAGACATGTTACAGCCATTTGCCTAAATGGGATGTGTTTAAGTTCAGAGCAGATATTTTTCTAAGTGCTGGCCTTATTCCATGTTGCTGCTGGTATAACATAGGTGTCCATGGGAAACACTCAGGACATACACAGGCCATTCCTGAATATGCTTTCTATGTCTCCATGGCTTGCCCATTCTGGCCCCTCCTGTCCATGTTGTAAGATCCCCGTTTTTGGGCCGTGTATGTGCAGGGCCACATGGTTTGGAAATATGGATCTAGATGTTTTCGCAAAGAAAACATCTATCCCACACGTCCAGGCAGTCTATTTGCATTTCAGACTTTGTTCACCTCAAGATTAATTAATTTCAGGTCCGTCATTAATCTATTCCTGATGAGGTCTTTACTGAAGAAGATGTACAGAAGTTATCTGTGCCTGAAATGGTATATAAAGGTAATGTATCGGAAGAATTAAAAGAAATATTGATAAACCTGGAAGATATATTACAAATATTTGATAAACTGAAGAGCAGCAAATCACCTGGACCAGATGGTATACATCCAAGGGTGTTGAAAGAACTGAAATATCAGATTGCAGACCCACTATTAGTAATCTGTAAACTATCATTAAAATCACCTGAAATACCTGAAGACTGGAAGATGGCCAATGTAACGCCAATTTTTAAAAAGGGTTCCAGGGGTGATCCAGGAAACTACAGACCGGTAAGCCTGACATCAGTACCGGGAAAAATGGTAGAAACCATTATAAAGAACAAAATTACTGAACATGTAGATAGTCATGGCTTAATGGGAGACAGTCAACATGGATTTAGCCAAGGAAGGTCTTGTTATGTTTTTTGAAGGTGTGAATAAACAGGTAGACAAAGGTGAGTTGGTTGATATAGTATATCTGGATTTTCAGAAAGTCTTTGACAAGGTCCCTCATGAGAGACTGTTGGCAAAATTAAAAAGTCATGGGATAGGAGGCAGTGTACTATTGTAGATCAGGAACTGGTTAAAAGATAAAAAGCAGAGGGTAAGGCTAAATGGCCAATTTTCTTATTGGAGAAAGGTGAATAGTGGAGTATCCCAGCGATCTCTGCTGGGTCCACTACTTTTTAAGATATTCATAAATGACCTGGAAATGGGAATAAAGAGTAAGGTAATCAAATTTGCAGATGACACAAAATTATTCAAAGTTGTTAAAATGCAAGAGGATTGTGAAAAATTGCAAGAGGACCTTGATACATTAGAAGACTGGATGTTCAAATGGCAGATGAAATTTAATGTAGACAAGTGCAAAGTTATGCACCTAGGAAAGAACAACCCAAACTATGGTTACACGATGCAATGTTCCACATTAGGAACCACCAACCAGGAAAAAGATTTAGGCGTCATCATGGATAACATGTTGAAACCCTCCGCCCAGTGTGCAGCAGTGGCCAAGAAGGCAAATGGAATGCTAGGAATCATAAGGAAAGGGAGAATAAAACAAAGGATATTATAATGCCTCTGTATTGTTCCACCACACTCACATGATGCACGATTATCTTGTAAACCACTGTATAGAATCACTTGTAAATAACCTATGTAAATAGTTTGGACAGTTTTTACACCTGTCACTACTGTAAAAAGTTAGAAAGTTTCTCTGTTTCAATGTAATGTATACAGTAGTACACATAATTTGTTAATCTATTCCATGTAAAAAGTTAGAAAGTTTCCTGTTCCATGTAAAGTATACAGTAGTATACATAATTTGTTCCATGTAAACCGCCCTTGATCACTGGAAGGGGCGGTATAGAAGAAATAAGTAAATAAATAAATAAATAGTGCAACTGCACCTTGAATATCGTGTGCAATTCTGGTGGCCGTATCTTAAAAAGGATATAACGTTATTAGAAAAGGTACAGAGAAGAGCCACCAAAATGGCAAAGGGGATGGAAATATACCCCTATGAGGAGAGGCTAAAAAGATTAGGGCTCTTCAACCTGGGAAAAAAACAGCTGAGGGGAGATATGAATAGAGTGGAACGAGTAAACGCAGATCTATTGTTTACACCATCAAAATATAGAAAGACTAGGGGACATGGAATGAAGCTACAGTGTAACCTGTTTAAGACTAATAAAAGAAAATATTTTTTCACTCAATGCATAATCAAATTCTGGAATTCGTTACCGGGGGATGTAGTAAAAGCTGTTTGTTTGGCTGGATTTAAAATGGTTTGGACAGGTTTGTTTGTTTATTTATCTGGTTTTAATATACTGTTTTTCTACCAGGCAAAACAGTTTACATGGAACAAAAAGGAACGGTTTACATGAAACAATTTAAAACGTGAAGTTATACAAGCAACTTTAAATTGGAACAGCACGTAACAATACGAGGGGGTAAATACGGGAATAATATAACTTTGGAACCTATGTTACAATGATCTTATGATGAAAAAGGGGCTATAAGGTATTGTAAGCTTAAGTTATACTGGTGTTTATAGGGGTGGGCGTATGATGAGATGATGAAGGGACAGGAATAATGGTGGGGGATGGGCAGAGTTAGGTGTTTAAGGAGTGGGGGAATGGGGATGGTATATGGGAATGAGGGATGTTCTTGCTGGGGGTTTGCTGCAAGGGATGCACCATAATATTCTTCAAAGAGGCATGTCTTGAGGTGTTTTTGTAATAAGTTATGAGATTTAATGCATCGTAATGTGGGGGTAGCTGGTTCCAAATGGTGGAAGCGTAGAATTCAAGAGTAAATTAGACTTACCTGCTAATTGTAGTTCCTGGAGGAACTCCAGTCTAGTCCCAACTCTGGGTTCTGCACCTCTGACAGCAGCTTGGAGACTGAGAACACGTCATCTTTTTCCTGATGACAACTGGTATATCCATCCTGGATCCGCCTCCTTACTCCAGTAACCTACTGACAAAGCAGACTCACCGGAGTAACCATTAAGTATCAAACCATATAAATATATCCTAACTTTCTAATTATTTTTAACTTAAAATATATACAAGGGTGAGCCACCCTTCTTTATTATCTCCTGCAAGAAGCACTAAGGTCCACCCACTCCCCTCCCCGAGGATAAACAAAAAGACGCTCCCTGCATATAATATTTAATTCTTACCTGTAAGCGCATCGTTGCTTCAGACTGCCAAGATCAGGAAGGGATATGGGACTAGACTGGAGTTCCTCCAGGAACTACAATTAGCAGGTAAGTCTAATTTACTCTTCCTAATCGTCCCTCCAGTCTAGTCCCAACTCTGGGTAAGTAACAGAGCAGTAAAGAAATTCAATGGGAGGGACCCGCTAGACCAGCCTGAAGCACCACCGATCCAAAACAGGTATCCCTCTCCGCCTGAACATCGAGACGGTAGTGCTTGACAAACGAATCCAGCGACGACCAAGTAGCCGCTTTGCAAATTTTTACCACCGGTACCAACTGGGACTCAGTCCAGGATGCTGCCTGTGCTCTCGTCGAATGAGCTCTGCCCTTTAAAATATAGGTGGACGCCACGGCCTCCTTAATCCATCTAGCAATGGAAGCTTTAGAAGCGGCCTTTCCCCGGCTTGGCCCTCCAAAGAGCACGAACAGGCGATCGGACCACCGGAAAGCTTTCGTTCTATGGATGTAGATCTTCAATGCCCTTCGCACATCCAAACGATGCAGACGCGGAGCAGAAGAATCCTCAGAAGTCTCGCTAAAAACTGACAAGGTGACCACCTGATTCACGTGGAACACCGAGACAACCTTAGGCAGAAAAGAAGGCACGGGCCGCAAAACTACCTTAGACTCATAGAATTCGTTAAAGGGTTTCCTATAAGATAACGCTTGCAACGCGGAAATGCGCCTTGCCGAGCACATGGCTACCAGGAACACCACCTTAAGAGTAAGATCCTTTAAAGACGCGCTAGACAAAGGCTCAAATGGTTCTTTGACCAACGCCTGCAAGGGGAGATGCCACCTTGGGACCACCAGTCTACAGGGCGGGCGAAGCAGAGACACCGCCCTAAGGAAACGCTTGATATCGGGATGACAAGCCAGCGGCTCACCGTGCACCTTACCCCTGTAACAGGCCAAAGCCGCGACCTGCACCCGTAGGGAAGCCGCCGCCAAATCCTTTTCAAAACTCCTTTGTAAAAACGCTATTACTTGCAGAATCGACGTCCTCAGCGCTTGTATCTGATTGTCCGCACACCAGACCTCGAAGATTCGCCAGACACGCACATAGGCTAAAGACGTTGACCTCTTCCTTGCTCTCAACAAAGTAGAAACTACCAAAGAAGAAAATCCTTGGGCCGTTAACCTAGCCCTCTCAAGAGCCAGACCGTAAGTGAGAATCGATCCACTTGAGGCATGCGAAGTGATCCTTGCGATAGAAGATCCGCCCGAAGTGGAAGACGCCACGGCCTTTCCACCAAAAGCCTCATGAGATCTGCGTATCATGGCCGTCTTGGCCAATCCAGAGCTATCAGAATTACTCTGCCCCTATGACGCTCTATGCGCTGTACGACTCTTCCTATTAGTACCCAAGGTGGAAACACATAGAGCAGACAATCCTCCGGCCAGGCTTGAATCAGGGCATCCAGCCCCTCCGACATGCACTCTCTTCTTCTGCTGAAGAACCGATCGACTTTTGCCGTCTGTAAAGTCGCCATGAGATCCTTCACCGGCAGTCCCCAGCAATTTACTAGCATGTTGAGCACTTCCGGATGGAGGCTCCACTCTCCCAGATCTACCTTTACTCGACTCAAGAAATCTGCCTGTACGTTGTCCACTCCCACTACATGTGCTGCCGACACGGCTAGCAGATTCTGCTCGGCCCACTCGAACAACTGTTCGGCCTTTTCTTCCATCGGTGCACTGGTAGTGCCCCCTTGGCGATTGATGTAGGCGACTGCGGTGGCATTGTCGGAAAACACTCGACTGGCCACGTTGCGAAGGGACAGATGAAACTCCTGCAGAGCGAGCCGCACCACCCTCAACTCCAACCTGTTGATTTAACAGGCCCTCTCATGCTCCGACCATTGACCCTGGGCGAATTGTCCTTGGAAATGAGCTCCCCATCCGACTAGACTGGCATCCATCATCAGTGGGAGCCAACAAGGCGTCTGCAACGACACCCCGTCCTCGAGGTACTTCGTATGAAGCCACCACTGTAGCGTCTGATGCGTCTCCGGTAAGCATGGCAACCTTTTGGACAAGTGATCGTTCTGGTGAGACCAACGCCTGAGCAGCGCCTTCTCTAACGGCCTCATGTGCGCTCTCGCCCACTGAACTAAATCTATCGTGGACGCCATGGTTCCGAGCAATTGTAGGTAATGCCAAGCTGTGGGAGACGTTCTGCTCAGAAACTGACGAACCAGTTGCCGCAATCCGAGCGCTCGCTGATGAGGAAGATGCACTCGCCCTGCCTTTCTATCGAAGCGTGCTCCTAAGTACTCTAGATTTTGAGATGGAACCAACTTGCTCTTTGCCACATTGACCACCCAACCAAGATCTTGAAAGAAGGCTACCACCTTTGCCATGGCCGCTACGCTCTCGCTTTGGGACTTTGCCTGGATCAACCAATCGTCCAGGTACGGAAGTACTAACACGCCTCCCTTTCATAATGCTGCTGCCACGACGACCATCACCTTGGTGAACGTCCTCGGAGCTGTGGCCAACCCAAACGGCAACGCCCGAAATTAAAAATGACCCATCGGCACCGCAAACCAGAGAAATCTTTGATATTCCGGGCGTATCGGGATATGTAGATAGGCCTTTGAGAGATCTAGGGAGGAGAGAAACCCCCCCTTTTGCACGGCCACTATGACTGATCTCAACATTTCCATATGAAAATGAGATACCCGGAGACACCGATTCACCCCTTTGAGGTCTAAGATCGGACAAAACGTCCCATCCTTTTTGGGCACCACAAAATAAATGGAGTATCGACCTAACCCGCGTTGGTCTTGTGGAACCTGAACCACCGCCTTGAGGTCGATCAGCCTGTCGACCGTCTCCCTCACCACAGTGCATTTGGCTGGCGACTTGCATGGGGACTGTACAAAGAATTCTCTTACTGGCCGCTGAAACTCCAAGGCATACCCCTCTTGGATGACCTCCAGCACCCACCTGTCCGATGTTATCTGGACCCAGGCAGGAAGACAATCCCACAGGCAACCCCCTACGGGCACCAACACTGCCTGTGCCCCCCTGACTTCATTGGGACTTTCACAGATTTGTGGAAAAGGATGGGGCTCCAAAGCCCCTTCCTGCTCACTGAAACCCACAAAACCCATGATTCCTGATAGGAAAACGCCCTCTTTGAGCTTGACTGAATCTAGGATATCTAAATCTGCAAAACTCTCATTGCTGACTCTTTGAACCTGAGGAAGACCTCACCAGTTTTTGTTTATCTTCCGGGAGCCGACCCCCCTTGGATTCCCCTAGATCCTTCACTAGTCTATCCAAGTCCTCCCCAAATATCAATTTCCCTCTAAACGGAAGCTTGCTTAGCCTGGACTTGGAAGAGCCATCCGCTGCCCAATTGCATAGCCAAAGATAACGGCGCGCAGCGCCCGCCGAGGACATGCTCTTTGATAAACCTCTAATTTATTTTATTTATTTCAATTTTTTATATACCGCGCTATTTACAATCAGCGCGGTTTACAGAGAACCAAAGACCAGAACAACAGGCTGCTCGGTATTACATAAAACAGGAAAATAAACTTGGATAAGAGGTCATACTGGATATCTGCTAAGTAAGCCGCTGCGGATTCCAGCCTCGCCCCGTCGCCTGCAGCCGCCTCCCCGTGGTCTCCCTGCACCCTCTGAGACCAGCGAAAGGAAACCCTCGCCACCCAAGCTCCACAAATGGCAGCCTGTAAAGACAAGGCATTGATATCAAAGACTTGCTTCAGCAAGGCCTCCAGCCGCCTATCCTGAGTATCCTTGAGAGCGGCACTTACCTCAACTGGAATTGTAGTCTTTTTCATAACAGCCAATACCACAGCATCCACCTTCGGTGACTTAAATAATTCTTTATCCTGGTCCATAATGGGATAAAGGCATCCCATAACTCTGGACCCTTTCAAACCTGCCTCCGGCATGTCACACTCTTCCTGAATCATTTTCCGAATTACTTTGTGTACCGGGAACGCTCTCTGAGACTTCCGAAAAACTTGCAACAACGGATCCTCCAATGTAGCATCCTCGGCCGATCCCGGAGAAGGCATAAGGTCTGACCACGTCACTCCAATCCTGAAAAGGCTCCACTGGTTACCAATTCAAGCCAGAACCCAATATAAGATCATAATTATGACCTTCAAAGCCCTGAACAATCAGACCTCCACAGCCATCACTGAGCTGATACACACCTCACCCCCCAATAGAAGCAGAAGATCCGCAACAGTAAATACTCAGACAGTTCCGAAAGAAATAATGAGATGCACAAAGGCAACAACTAACAGAGCCTTCAGCATCTATGCTCCCAGAGGCTGGAATGCCCTCCCCCCAGACATGAGAGTTATCACCAACTTAACCCAATTCAGGAAGGCCCTAAAGCACTACCTATTTACAAGATACTTTTCGGTGTAGACCCGATAGGGAAATACACTCACCATGTAAATAACTGTAGATACTTGACGTTTTACCCTTGTTTATCCAAGTTTCAATCCCTGTTCAAATGTGAATACATTGCAGTTAGCCTGCAATGTACATGCTCTGTTTGATGTACACCACACTGATGTTAATAGCGCGGTATAAAAGAAATGCTAAATAAATAAATAAATAAATAATATTGAGAGCCCTCAGGGACTCTGCAATGAGCGCCGGTAGTTCCTCTCTCCGAAACAAACGGACGACCCTAGCCTGATCCTCTCTCTCCGTGATCTCCCCCTCTTCAAGGTCCTCCTCTAATTCGTAGTCGAGCTCACCTTCCTCGGAGTGATTTCCCTCCAAGTCCAACGATGGATCCTTATGGTCTTTTTCCTTTCTGACCCTCTTCGCTGGGCCGCCCACTGCCTCTGTACTGAGCTGGGTAAAAGGTCTTTTCTCCGCCTTGTGACTTCCCACAGACCCTGCAGCCAGGCCCTCCTGCTGTCCCCCGAAGGCCTGCTGAATAAGGGCAACAAACTCTGATGAAAAAATGGCCGATAGCCCACCTGGCAATGCCGGCTGAGAAGTGGGGAGATTCGGAGCAGACGAGGGACCCGCCACGGGCTCGCCCGGCAGCAAATCCAGGGAAACAGGCCCATGCTCCTCCAGCGCAGACTTCTGTCCCTCTGCCGCCCCCCCTAAAGGGTTCTCCATGGTTGCAGCCTCCAGCACACACGGACTGCAGACCCCTGACTCTGTCAGCGAACCCTTCCATGAACCGCAGACAAGGCAACGTGGCTTTGAAGGCATCCCTGAGAGTCCCTTACTGCACAGTCCCTCAGTTATGCCCAGGTTGCAGAGATAAAACCCCAAAATAATTAAAGAATTAAAGGAAAAAACCACAGGCTGGGTTTTCTTTCTTTTTTTTTAGATCCACAAAAGAAAAAGAACTAGTTGCCCCTAGGGCCCCCCGAGCTAGAAAAAATGTGTCCGAGCGCAAAACGAGGCTTCCCACCAAGAACAAGGGGCCTCTCAGGAGCTGAACAAACAGCTCCGCTCGTTCCTGCACTGCTGCCACGCGGCCCGCTCGCCGCTCAAAAAGCCAGCACTGAGACAGACTCGGACCGCGCGGCAGATGCCTTACCTCCGGCGATCCCCTCCAATGCTTGCACCACGGAGAAGGCCCCGCTTGTCTGCTCTACCGACCGGAGCAGACTGAACACGTCGGGAACAGATGAGGAGAAAAAAATAGAGTTGGGCCCAGCAACACGCCGGTCAAAGCTCTCTTCCCAGCGCTAAACACGCAGAACTTCTGCAATGCGCTGTCGGACTTCTCCTCGGGCCCTCTGTAAGCCCTAAGCCGAAGAGCCACTTGTTTCTCTGGGCCTGAGGTCGACTTCCTAACCCCCAAGACACTCGCTAGAGCGAGGTAAGATAAAAACAAAAAAGAGAGGGGGGAAGGGGAAGGGGAAGGTAAGAAGAATCCCTTTGAATCAATACAATATTTCTTAACTTCCCTTTCTTTTTCTTTTTTTTTAACTAACTATATCTTAATTGTTCCTCTAGTGAGCCTGGACCTCTGGGCTCAGCAATCCTCCAGCTGCTTGGAGACTGAGATAACTGGATTAAGGAGGCGGATCCAGGATGGATATATCAGTTGTCATCAGGAAAAAGATGACGTGTTCTCAGTCTCCAAGCTGCTGTGAGAGGTGCAAAACCCAGAGTTGGGACTAGACTGGAGGTACGATTAGGAAAGGTTCTTGTACATTTGCGTTATAAACTCTTGCATATCTGCGTGGGAGGGAGAAGAAGATTCAATGCGTTCTGCCTACACAGTCTGTCGTTGTCAGGACTTCTGATAAGTGAATGGAGTTGCTCTGAGGAGGTATTGATAAGTGCTCTATGGGTGATGGCGAGTACTTTGAACTTGATCCTGGATGCGACAGGGATCCAGTGATTTCAATATGGGGGTCATATGGGAGTGTCTGGAGACTCTGGCTATGGTGCGTGCTGCAGTGTTTTGGGCGAGCTGTAGAGAGGCAATGGTAGCCTTGGAAAGCCCTTGGAGGACAGAGTTGCAGTAGTCAAGCAATGGTGTGATGGAGGCTTGGCATTCTGCGCGGAAGCTGTCAGAAGAGAGGAGGGGGCTTAAGTTACAGAGAAGTCTTAATCTCTGCATTTGAAGGACACTGAGAGGACTACCCCTGCAGTCCTACATCTATTTTACAAGGGGCTCTACATCTGGTAGAACCTCTTGAAAAAAATTGTCAGAATTCTCCATGTCCTGACATGGATGCATAAATTCCCTCCCCACATATAAATGATGCCGATTAACCAACAAAACCACAAAAGTTTGCTTTATTTAACTTTAGAGGCAAAAATAAAAAATGGTAGATTAAGGAAAATCACCCCCTTAATCCTTGTTTTAAAACCTGACTGAAATGAGCACTTTTTTGAAAGCTGTGCTGCTTCAGAGGAGGTAGAAAAGCCAACAGGGATTACTATCTACACATGTAGCCAAGCTACATGTGCAAATGCCACTGTTTACACATCCAGATGCTTCTAAAGTGACCTCCATAATAATATAACAGGTGCTAGAACATGAACATACCTCCAATTAGAGGCTGTTCAGATCACTATACAGGAATATACACTAACAGAATACTTTATCTTTTTTATTTAAAGATTTTTGTATCCCTCCAATCACTAATGGTTCTAGACAGTGAACAATACAATATAAGAAATATTAAATCATGACAAAATAAAATATAACAAACATTTAACAGATTAAAGCATGCAAAATAATAAAGGCAAATAAAACCGGACAATCCTAAATTCCCTACAAAAGCCTGAGTAAAACAAAATGTTTTAACCTTTTTCCAGAAATCAAACAAATCATTTAATCTGATGTCCATACATAAATAATTCCAGATACTAGGTTCCAATATAGAGACATCCTCTTATGAATTTTCACCTCATATATATTACCAGATCTACTGGTACAGATAATATCCCTTAAGTCAGAGATCTCAGCAGTTGAATGGCATAAAATAAAAGAAGGGAAAATGAGGTCAGAAAAAAATTCTCTAATCTTAATCTTTTAAAGCAGCAAAACGATCTTAAAATGTATCCGTCACTCTATAGGAAATCAATGAAGAGTACAAAGAGAGTATTATGCTGGGGAAATGTACTCATATTGTCATCCCTGTAAGGAGGTGAGCAGCTGTGTCCTGACTTATTTGTAGTGCTTTTATGGAAGATGATGTTAGCCCAAAAAAGAGAGAATTAGAATAATCCATGAGAGATAAAACTATTGTAAAATAGTTCTGAAATCTGAAAGTCCTAATAAGTCTTTATCTTTGCAACAAATATAACTTAAGGTAAAGCTTCCTCACTAGATCTTTAGTATGTACCTGAAAAGATTAAGCAGAATTCAAGATAATCCCCAAATACTGAACTTCAGGAAGTGTTAATAACTTGATTATTGACTTAAAGTTCAACGGGAACAACTAAATTTGCATCAAGCCTAACCACCAATTACTCAGACTTTTTCTAAATTCAGCAACAGCTCAATGGATTGCAACCACTAGGACAGACATTATACAGTGGGCATAAGTGCAGGGTGTCCCGAATGCTCACTTCCATTGTTAGAAACAGCATTGTATCATATACATAGAAAGCAATGCTGTTCACCCGTAAACAGCAGGACTGATAAGGCAAACAAGTGGGTGACATCATCTGATGACACTAGGATGGAAATGGTCTCACACAGTTCAGTGTAGACCCCTCCTGCGTGCAGCAGTCTGTTCAGCTCCTCAGTTAATTTCAACTCAAGAATGTAGACAACCCTGTTTTTGTTGGTGGTGGAAAGATCAATTTGAGGTGTCTCCCACTCTTGAAAAATGGGTCTCGGGAGGAACTGATACAGGGATCTCTCCAGAAGTCAAAGAACTCTGCTAAGCCTGCCAGCTAATTTATTGTGCAGACCTGGGATGTAGGCAGTTTGTATCTTGATGTGATTGGCTATGGCAAAGACCCACATCCTGGCTTACTCCCAACAAAAATGAGGAGAGCCTGTAGCTCCATTAGCAGAGGAAACAGGGAGGAGCAGAGTGTTATCCACAGAAATAGAGAAAGGGGGAAAGTGGGCTTAGGGGGAAAGATAAGGAACTCAGTTTTGGCCATATTCAATTTGAGATGGCAGTGAGACATCTAGGCACTAATGTCAGATAAGCAGGCAGAGATCTTGGCCTGGTTTGATACATCTAAGAGGCCCTTCACATGAGAATCTGTAAACTCTGGAGAGGATGGAGGAAGCAAATGTGCAGGCTCCTGCTTCAAATCAGAAAAAAAGAGAACTGTGCTCTACTCCAGCAAAACAAAAAAAACCCAAAAATATAATTCGAATTTAATAGCCATCCTTTCCATTATCTAACTCTGGAAGTTCTAGAACAAGAGATCATGACAAGGCTCTGAATGAGAAGTAAATATACAGAGATGTTTCTTCACATAAAAAGTGTCATATGCATCGCATACTGTCTCGTTGGAGGAAATAACGGTAATAGAATTTAAGAAAGCATGAGATAAATACATAGGTGAAGTAACAAAAGAAAAGCCCAGGATTAACTGGGGTCTATGGCATTACAACAAGAAAGATAATGGGCAAACTAAATGGACCTTATAATCAGTATCTGCTGTCATACTCTAGACTTCTGAGTGTTATAGACTAACTCAATGGACCCAGAAAATCTACAGTGTACAGTATTACAATATAATGCAGCAAGAAGTCTCAAATTGGCAATGTCAATATGCTTGTAGGTTTACGAGAATACTTGTGAAAATACAGTGTACCTCACTAAACAAAGTGAGCTAGTGAGCTAGTTCCTTTTGATAAGAGATTGCTTGGCAATATCCTATCAATATATCTAAAAAAATATAAAGGACTGCAGTATGGAGATGCATGGGAAGGTATTATGAAGCAAATATATCCAATACACTTTTTGAAGATATGCTTTTTCTTTGTTATTCTCTAAAATGCTCTATATTTGCAAAGTAACAAGCTCCAGACAATTCTAGGTTAAACAAATACTGTAGGTCTTCAGCTGTTAAATAAGATATGATGACAAAAATTGAGTCAGACAGGCTACTCTGATGTAGGTTAGAATGAAAAACATATCATTCATGCAACAGGTTAGTAAATAAAAAGCCTGAGTCCCTAGAGTCTTAAACTATTAGTCCTAAAATGTATTATCTTATCCATCTGTCATCAAACTATTATCGTTCATCCTAATTTATTTGAATTTCTTTCTATTAAACTTCAGTGAAGTCAAAAAAAGGCACCATTATACACTTTGGGGGGCATTATGTCCCACAAATAGTGAGATTGGACGTACAGGCTGGACATCCAACCCATGCTCAGATCCAGGCCCCGAATCTACCACCAACACTCCCCGCATGCACACAGCATTTGTGTGGGGAGCGGTGGACATGGGCGGGAGGGGGCAGAGTGGGGGCGGAGCAGGAGTGTGGCCAGGTACCAGAACATAAAGAGGCTATTCAGGGCAGGCCTCTGAACGTCCCCCGGCACCGAGATGGATGCCCGCCTTAATCCACTCCGATGGTGGAATAAATGCCGGGGACCGCGGTATTTGAAGTCTGCAGCCCTCCCAACCCCATCACGATGCTGCGGTACAGCACCTGCTGACTGATCCAGGCCTTTAGGGCCCCAGCTGAGGGTTGGACGGCAGTGTGCCGGGACAGCTCTTGTTTGGAGCATTCTGCGGCTCCGGCTGGAAGTGTCGGTGCCATGGTGACAGGACGCCACTGCACCGGCACACCAGCCGAAGCATAGTGCAGTCTGGGTGGGAAGTCTCTCCCTCCATGGAATCAGGCGCATGCCGGGCCGTCTATCTACCCAATTCCACAATCACGGGTATGAATAGCTCCCACAGTTGCGGAACTGGATGCAACTTTGCCCCATGCAGGCTCTGTGGGTCCCCACAGCCCAAGCGTGGAGGGAGGAGTAGACTAGTGGTTGGAGCAAGGTACTTCAGGCCGGAAGGTCGGGGGTTCAAATCCCACTAGAGGACAGCAACCTTGGGCCGGAAGGACTGGGGTTTCTAGTCCCACAGGTGCTCCTTGTGGTCTTGGGCAAGCCACTTAACCCTCCATAGCCCATGTTCCCTGTAAGTATTAGTGTATGTGTCTCATATCACTACGTGTTAAATGTATCCCCCAATTGTGTTGTGACCGCTTTGATTGAAGGATAAGGTGGTATACAAAAACTGTCTAAATAAATAAAAAAATAAAAGCATGCACTTTTGGGATCAGCCTCTTGTAAACAGCAATATAAATATTTCCCTATGCAACAGGATGGAACTTATTTAGTAGGAAAAGTGGAAAATACTCTTCTCAAGCCCATAAATAATAAAAAGAAAAACCCTTACCATACAGGCAAGGTACCATCCTGAAAAAAAAGCAATCAAAATACTTTATCATTGATGTCTTTAACTCCAGGCCTCCGCCAATGTACAGCATACTTAATGATGACCGGCACTGGTGTGATCATATAATTTATAATATATATCAAATTATTTCAGTGGCTCCAATCTTGTTGCAACTACAATGAAAGGTGAAATTTTCTATTTCTGTTAATTTCCTTTCCTTGATTCCTGCTAGACTAGTCCAGGCGTGTGGGTTACGCACCTCCAGACAACCTTCAGTGATATCACTGTCTGTATAAATGGTGGTGCAATACTGGAATTTGCCAGTATGACATCTCCCAAGCAGATGTAGGAGTGCCTATAATGTAAAACTTCTGGTCAAGTGTTAAACGCACAATATAACTATGTAACAGTACCTTCCTCCCAAGGGGAACCACTCACTTGCCACTTAGTAAACAACTCCTGAATGTGAAAAGGCAGAAGATACTCCGGCCTTCAGGCTGGGTCTTCCATGGGCAAGTCCCAGACTGGTCTAGTAGGAATCAAAGAAAGGAAATTAATGGGTATGGAAAATCTCACTTTCTTATCATCCTGCTAGACCAGTTCAGACAAATGGGATGTACCCAAGCAGTAAGGACTCAGGGTGGGAAGAAGACAATGTCTCCTTCAGGATTGTCCTCCTACTAGCACCTACTTCCAGTCTATGGTGCTTCACAAAGATATTCAGCAATCACCATGTTGTCACCTTGCAGATATCTTCTGGAGACTCCGCCCAAGAAAGAGCTCAAAGGCTGTTCGGTGTTCACTTATAACTCAAAAGATAGGCTGAATTAATAGCCTCCTTAATCCAACAAATGATGGAGATCTTGAATGCTGCCTGTTCCTGCTGCAGTCCATTCAAGAGGATGAAGAGATGATCCAAATTTTGAATGGAGTTTGTCATCTTCAGATAGTGGAGAATGCTCCGGCGGTGACCTGCATGGAGCAGTGGGTACAACACTAAACAAAGGCATAGAGTGGGTGATCTGCACGGAGTGTCAGGTACAACCACTCTAGCCATCTTACTGGGCCGACTAGATGGACCATACTGGTCTTTAGATCTGCCGTCATATACTATGTTACCATATGTCCAAAGGGAGACATCCAAAGGACATAAGAAATGCCATACTGGGCCAGACCAAGGTCCATCAAGCCCAATATCCTGTTTCTAACAGTGGCCAATCCAGGTCACAAGTACCTGGCAGTTTCCCAAAAAGGCACACCGGTTCCACAATGCTTGTCCAGGGGCAAGCAGTGGATTTCCTGGGTCCTCTTTAATAATGGTTTATGGACCTTTCCTCCAGAAACGTGTCCAGACCTTTTTTAAACCCAGTGTGAGAGTCAGAGGAGAAGGGGTTAACACAGTAACACAAAAAAAAAATCAAAATGTTGTCTGAATGTTGGAATTGTACTGAGGTGCATACGTGAAGCTTTCAGAGGTATGTGACATCATATGGAAAAGATGTGAAAACACACTTATCAGTAAGTGGTGGACAGAGCGAGGGTAAAGAGGCAATCACGAGATATAAACATGCCAGCTTAGCATGAACAACAAATGGCCCCCAGTATAACTGTCAGAACATGGGGAATTAAAGAGATATATTTCTTGGGAACAGAGGGGTGAGAGAGAATCAAGCAAGAGAACCAAGCAAAAAGAACTGAGTGAGGGGGACAGAGGTCAGATAACAATATAAATCTGACAAGGCCCAAGCTGATAATTGTAGGCGTGGGCCTGAGGAAAGGTCAATGGAGAGGAGTACAGACATGAGTAGAATAACATGGCAAATCACTCAAGTGGGGGCCCTAGACAGCTGGAAAAAGAAATAGCTAATTAGAGAAAAATGTCCCAAATAGCAAGTATGGTCCTGAGCAAGGGTATATAAGAACATAAGAACATAAGATATGCCATACTGGGTCAGACCAAGGTCCATCAAGCCCAGCATTCTGTTTCCAACAGTGGCCAATCTAGGTCATACGTACTTAGCAGTTTCCCCAAGGGACACAGGTTCCACAATGCTTGTACTGATTCAAGCATTGATATCCTGGGTCCCTTCTTAATAATGGTTTATGGACCTTTCCTCCAGGAACTTGTCCAACCCTTTTTTAAACCCAGCTACACTAACAGCCTTTACTACATCCTCCGGTAACAAATTCCAGAGTTTGATTACACGTTGAGTGAAAAAATATTTCTTTTATTAGTCTTAAATAGTTTACCCTGTAGCTTCATTGCATGTCCCCTAGTCTTTCCATATTCTGATAAGGTAAACAATCGATCTACGTTTACCCGTTCCACTCCGTTCATTAATTTATAGACTTCTATCATATCTCCCCTCAGCCGTCTCTTCTCCAGGCTAAAGAGCCCTAACCTTTTTAGCCTTTCTTCATAGGAGTAGCCTTCCATCCCCTTTACCATTTTGGTGGCTCTTCTCTGAACCTTTTCTAAAATTGCTATATCCTTTTTAAGATACGGCGACCAGAATTGCACACAATATTCAAGGTGCGGTCTCACCATGGAACGATATAGAGGCATTATAATATCTTTTGTTTTATTTTCCATTCCTTTCCTTATCATACCTAGCATTCTATTTGCTCTCTTGGCCGCCGCTGCACACTGGGCCGAGGGTTTTTAACAAGGTATCCACAATGACGCCTAAATCTTTTTCCTGGGTGGTGGTTCCTAATGTGGAACCTTGCATCGTGTAACCATAGTTTGGGTTGTTCTTCCCTAGGTGCATAACCTTGCACTTCTCCACATTAAATTTCATCTGCCATTTTATCTGCCATATAATGGGACAGGACCAGATAGGCGATGAGTTTATATCCTGTGCAGTAAAGGCTGTGTGGGGTATGGATTCCCTGGGTTCCCTATGGCCCCAGTATCCCTATTCTTGCTTGTAGCTGTCCAGAGATCTGCATCCGAGATAAGTACAGAATGACCCTGTTTGTTTACTGTGAGAAGTGGCAAGATCTGCAATTCTACTAGACTGCTTTTTCCTTTGTTCTTATTTTTTTTGTTTCTATAAGATAGGGAATGATAAAAGGATCATTTTTGCAAAGAAAAATTTGTGAGAAAATTATTTCCATGTGAGAGCATGCTGTCCTGCATAAGGTGGGGTGCTGTCGTGCATGAGGTGAGATTTTATTGGGAAGTGTAAGTCTTCCTGTATGTTTCTTTTATTGGTAAGTGATATGTCCTCTCTGAGTGTTTTTGTTTCCCCTTTTGGACAGAGAAAAGTGTCTGCTTGGGAGCCCTTTGGCCCATGGTCCAGCTGACCCTTCGCCCCATACACCAGCTACACTAACAGCTTTTACCATGAATTCCAGAGTTTGATTAAGCATTGAGTGAAAAAATATTTTCTCTTCTTAGTCTTCATTGTAGCTTCACTGCATGTCCCCTAGTCTTTCTACTTTTTGATGGAGTAAACAACCGATCTACGTCTACCTGTTCTACTCTGTTCATTAATTTATAAATCTCTATCATATCTCCCCTCAGCTGTCTCTTTTCCAAGTTGGAACCCTAACTTTTAAGCCTTTCCTGATAGGGGTATCCTTCCATTCCCTTTACCATTCTGATGACTCTTCTCTGTACCTTTTCTAATTCAACTACATCCTTTTTAAGATTTTAGAACTTGCTGTGCCATTTGGCCACATTTGAATTTCACCTTGACAACTTCCACACAAGCTACACCACCCAGTGACATCATCGGGAGTGCCAGTGCTTAAACGCATGTGTTGCATGCCGGAGGGCAGAGGTTTGCCAGCTTGTGAGACACCTCGGAAGAGCTACTGACAACATTTTAGAACTTGCTGTGCTGTTAGGCCACATTTGAATTTCATCTTGACAACTGCAGCACAAGCAGGGACAGAGCCAGCTCCACCCCTCGGGGGTGCTGGTGCTTAAACTCTTATGCTGCACACCGAAGGGCAGAGGTTTGCCAGCTTGTGAGACACCTGGGAAGATCTACTGACAGCACAAGAATTTCACCTTGACAACTGCAGCACAAGCAGGGACAGAGCCAGCTCTGCCTCTTTGGTGACATCATCGGGAATGCCAGTGCTTAAACGCTTGTGCTGCATGCTGGAGGTGCAGTACGCCGGGGATGGGGTGCCTCCTCCATCGTACCGACGAAGGAGCATGACCAAAGAGCTCCTTGACACACTCCTTTGTGCGAACTGGAGCGTGGTATATGGTAAAACTATTGAGAGAAGTTGTTGTTTGTAGGCTGTGTTTCTACTTCGCTTATCATGTGTGATGTCTCACAGTATCCCAGTAATTACGGGTCATGGCCGTTATGGCCCTTTATCTTATCGTCATCGTCTTCCTAGATCAGAAAGAATTTTATGTTGTTGTTGTTTAGACTCAAAAATTAATGACAGACTCAACTAAATCTTCTTCTTGTATGTTATATTTAGTTAACGCGAGATCTGCAAGAAACAAGATTTCTGTGCTGCATGATATACTCTATTTGGAAAAACTCAATATATTCTGCATCACTGAATCTTGATTATTGGAAACTGATACTGTTAATCTTAACCAGATCTGTCCTGTCAATTATATGTGGATATTTAAACCACATAATGGAAAAAAAGGCAGTGGATTACTTTTATTTTATAAACAGTATCTTGACTTTCACGAAGTGACTACTGATGATTTGTTGCTACTTAATTGTGAATGTTTGTTTGCAGAGTCTAGCAAACTTTCATTATGTCTTGAAGCTGATTCCTCTTTATTGGCAGATTTATTTTTAACAGCTCTTTGCAATTTTTACCACATATAGTTTTAGGTGATTTTAACATACATGTACAAAACAGTTTTATACATATGACACAGTCTTTTGTAACTTCTATGTTGTCATTAGGTTTTGTGCAAATTGTGAAAAAAAACATACACATTCATAGTGAGGCTTTAGATTTAATATTTCCTCTGCTTATATTACATCAGATTTTTCTCTACAACTTCAGTCCATACCTTGGTCAGATCATGCTATTTTACAGCTTTCTTTTCATCAGAATAATGCTATTGTGCCATCTGTTCCTTTAACAGCTGTCTCTGAAGATACTTTAAGCTGTTCCTCTTATTCTCCAGAAGCTTTACTTGAAACTTGGTCTCCCTCTTTGAATAAGGTTGTGTCATTGGCTAATATGGATGTTTCTATTGCCACTGAACTTTGGATAGACTATTTTCAGGTCTCTTTAGATAATGTTGTTCCTATGAAACTTTGGAAATGATTTAATATGTATAGATTGCCATGTCTTACGTCAGCGATAATTGTTTTTAGGCGTCAATTATGTCTTCCAGAGAGGCGATGGAGGGCTTGTCAATTTGTTGAAGCCAAAAATGAATATTTAGGAGCATTGGATCAATATCAGCAAGCTATCTTGCAATGTAAGAAGAAATACTATGACTCTCAGATTATGATGCACTTAGGTGCTCCAAATCGTTTGTTTGCAGTGGTGAAACACTTATCTACTTCTGTGATGACTTCTTGTTCTGCAGCTTCAATCGAACCACAGTTGTTTTTTGATTCCTTTTGTGCTAAAATTGTGATTATCCAAGCGTCCTTTTCTGCTTATTCAAATATCTCAGCATCTTGTTCTTCTAACAGTTGTAGTTCTGTGGATACTTCTTCTGATGTGATTCCACACTCATGGACTTCTTTTGGACTAATTTCACTTTCTAACGTTCTGGAGGTTATTTTGTCCTTAAAAAATACTGTTAGCCCATTGGATGGCTGTGCAATTCAACTGTTTAAGAAGTTGAAGGAATCGATTGGAGAATCTATTACTGCTATAGTCAATGCCTCTTTTGTGCAGAGACTGGTTCTTATGCTATTGAAAATGGCTTCAGTTTTCCCACTATTAAAGGGGGTGTCATTGGAAAAACTTGACCCTTTGAACTATTGGCCCATTTCCTCAATGCCATGCCTAGCCAAGGTCTTGGAGAAGTTGTTGTTTTTATAATTACAGAATTATATAGATAAGCATAATTTGATGTTTGAATCACAATTTGAGTTTCGTCCCCGTCATTGGACTGAAACCTTATTATTGACCCTTACTAAAACTTTCTTGTTGGTTTTGATCAGAGTAATTAGTATTTGTTAGCGCTACTTGATTTATCTGTAGCCTTCGAAACTGTGGACTATTCCTTATTGTTGGACTAGGCTTTGAGAACTAGGAATTTATTTATTTTATTTATTTACATTCTCTTATATACCGCGCTATTCTGCATCAGTGCGGTTTACATTGAACAAACTGAAATTACATTGAACAGGGCATTATAACTTGGAGATAACTATTTTACAGGGAACATGGGCTATGGAGGGTTAAGTGGCTTGCCCAAGACCACAAGGAGCACCTGTGGGACTAGAAACCCCAGTCCTTCCGGCCCAAGGTTGCTGTCCTCTAGTGGGATTTGAACCCCCGACCTTCCAGCCTGAAGTACCTTGCCCCAACCACTAGGCCACTCCTCCACTCCATATGTGGTAAAGTGCTTTCTTGGTTTATATCTTTGTTTACAGGATAGATTTAGCCAAGTTTGGTCCTTGGAACAAATGTCATCATGGAAATGTATTGATGCGGGAGTGCTGCAAAACTATACTTTCGGCCATATTGTTTAATCTCTACATTGCCCCAATTCAAACTAAACTCTGTTTAGTGGGTCTGGACATCCGATCCGGATGTCAAGACCTGCTAAACAGCCAGGCAGCCTGCCAAGGACAGAGCTACCTGTACGAACAGATGATTTGTATGGGGTGCTCGGTTTGTGGGAGGGAGAGGGCGGGACAGAGGCAGAGTGAGGGCAGGCGGTGGGTGAAGAGCAGCCCCAGATGTACAGAGCCGATTCTGAAGTTGGCCCTGTATGCCTGGAGTCAGCCATGGAGAAGGGGGACTTATTGCATCGCAGGCAGGCACTGCCAGGCAGAGACGGAAGGTGATGGGGTGCAGGAGGACCCCCGCAGCCTGATTCTGGCCATGGGAGGTCAGATCAGGGGTTGGGCTGCAGAGAAAGGATGGTGTCGCTTTTGGCTGGGGATCACAGTTCCTCAATGAAGCCTCGCTGAGTTAGCTGGTATGTGGGTTGGGCGTGCGGCCTATCAGAATCAGGGCCTGGCCTGCACAGCCAGGCTGTAGACCTGATTCTGATCCCATGGGCACATCAAGATCCCGCGGGATCAGAATCGGGTCTACCTTTGTACGCCCCAATTCTGATCGGCCGTACATGGGCTGGATGGCCAGTATGGAGTCGGCCTCACTGTGTTTGAGAGTCTGAATGTCAAATTTTAGGTGTATGCTGACGATGTACAGTTTATCGTACCTATCTTCTCATCATTAGAGAATTCCCTGAAATATGTGGAGAATTGTCTTAAGTCTGTTGGATCAAAACAAATTAAAACTAAATGTTAAGAAGACAGAAATTTTGTATTAGTCCTCAAATCTTTCAGCTTCTATGGACTTAAATATGCAACCTAGGTCTTTGTCTCTTGTGATTAGTGATGTTGTGAGAGATTTAGGTGTTTAGTTGGATACCCAATTCAATCTACATAATTACATTCAAAAGGTGGTTAAAACTGCTTACTATAAGTTGTATCTTCTTTGGCGATTGAAGCCATATCTTTCATGTAGTAATTTTCGCTCTGTATTACAAGCTTTAGTACTTTCACATCTGGACTACTGTAATAGTCTTTTTTAAGGTCTCTCAAAAGCTACTGTCTCCTTTAAAGTCAATTCAAAATGTTGCTGCGCACCTTCTAACTGGCTGCAAACGATTTGAGGATATTAGATCTCAATTGTTTGCTCTATATTGATTGCCAGTTGAATTTTGAGTGTTATACAAGATGATTATGATTACCTTTAAATGTCTGCACAAAAAATGGCTATTAGTTTGTCAACTCTGCTTAAATCATACTGTCCTTCTCGCACTTTGTACTCTCAGGTTCGCATTTATTGGATGTTACTTTTTTTAAATCAATTAATCTTCAGTCCATACACAAGAGAATTTTCTCTATGACTGCTCCATCTATTTGGAATTCTTTGCCAATTGATTTGTGTGCTGAAGTAGAACTGATAAAAAAAGAATATTCCTATTTTCACTTAAAAGAACAGCATTATCAAACTTTGTTTCTTCTTTGGTTTGTCAGTTATTTTTTGTCAGATGATGCGATCGGGGGTGGACTAAGTCACACTCACCAAAATCGCCAAATTCTTTTGCTCAATATTGATTCCAAAATAGCAAACTAACGCAATTATCTTAACGCCAAAAGGCTCAAGTGATCTCTTTTGCAGCAATGTCTCCTTCCAATGTCCACACACACGACGTGCACATTTTGGGCCATCGTTGCCAGCCCTGCTTCAGGTGCTGCAGAACATGAGAGCATACATCCGAGTTCTGTGCTCAATTCTCACAAATATAAAATAAATCACCCAACTTGCAAATGGCGTATAACTGCTCAAACAACAGATTGGCTAATGGAACACATACATCACTATTTGGAATCACCAATCAAAGATAGGAAAAACCCGACATCATAGGGGAAGCCCTCATCTGATTGGATCAAAGTAAAATTAGCTTAAAATAAGCTATGCCAATCAATTTCCAAATTTAAACCCTTAGGTGCAACAATGTCAGGCTTAAAGATCCACCAATGCTCCCGCCATTGTAATTTCTGATCCCGATCACCACCCCGGGGATCCCAAGGAAAATGATCAATTATCCACCAACGTAAATCAGAAAAAACATGATGATTAGATAGGCAGTGTTCCACAATGGGCGCTGAGCACATTTCAGTCCAGAGGTGAGAAGAATGTGTTCACTTAAACGGGTCTTGACCAATTGAGTCATACATCCAACATACAGCATGTCGCAGGGACACATAAGAGCATACACGACATAGGTGGTCATACAGGTGGTTTGCCATTTCATCCTGTAATTGTGACTACTCATTGGATCCTGCCAAGTGGACCTTTCCACCATAGGTTTACAAAAACCACATGCCCCACATGCTGAATGACCCGTTTGGCCAAAAACTGCCTTCGGGCGATCCCTGCTCAAAACTGCCCTGACTACTCTATCCCTAATGTTCAGACTCCTGGTGTTGGCGATGGTCAAAGATCTATTAAAGCAAGAGTGTAACTGCAAAAGGGGCCAATATTTCCTCAAAACATCTATCACCTTGTTGGTGTTTTGCATAAACGGTAGGACACCACAATATTCTCTGGGTCAGAAGAGTATGTGGAGTAAGAAGAGTTGAATCTCTTCCTTGACCTCTAGTGGCCACAATTCCTGCACTGAAGCATGCATGAAAGTCTTCTGGACCCCTTAAGCATGTCCTGCCTGGAGACAGCAAAGCTGGAGTCTGGTGCCTTATTAAAGATAGGTGCCTTATATTAGAGGTCTCCAACTCCAGTCCTGGAGTGCCGCAAACCAGTCAGGTTTTCAGAATGTCCCTAATGAATATGCACAAGATATATTTGCATGCACTTTTCCCATTGTATTCAAATTCATCTCATGCATATTCATTAGGGATATCCTGAAAATCTGACTGGTATGTGGTCCTCCAGGACTGGAGTTGGAGATCCCTGACTAATTTGATCTTATCTGCATCTCCTCTTATTCCATGTTGGCAGCATGTAGTGGCTATCATTGTGCAACTGGGTTTGTTGATATGATGTCCAAGTTGCACCTTAGCAAACTCCCATTTAAGAGCAGGCTGCTTTCGGGGAGGACCTAGAGAAAGTAGTGAAGAATCTGTGAGAGTGCTGTCCACAGACTATCCAGCAGTTGCTGGATCCACCTCAGAAGTGCTCTAGCTGTAAGACCTATGGCAAAGTGCTACTTGGATCCCCAGGGCTGAAGCTGAGAAGGCATTCTTTAGGAAAGCCTCTACCTTCCTGTCATGGGTCTCTTTAAGAGCCATACCGCCCTCAACTCAGATGGTCATCTGCTTGATCACAACTGTGACCAGCACATCCACATGGGGAACAGTAAAGGGCTTGCTCAACTGTCATTGGGCAAGTAGATACAACTTAGACAACACTCTTCAGGGGCCCCATATTGGGAGACAAACAGTTTTTTCAGAGGCTCCAGCACTGGGAAAAATCTAGGATGCTTCAACCCCTCCAGAATGGGGTCTATATCTGACACTGCCTCTGGAGGGGACTTCAAGATGTGGAGCACTGCCACAGAATTCGCGATCAAGGATGAGAGGCCCTCCTGGTGAAACAAGTGAATCACTGTGAGGTCCTCACCTTTCAAGAGGGAACGCTCCCCCTCCTCAGTAGACAAATTGGTAGGAAAGAATGAAACCACATCCTCCCCCCTAGTACTTCCACAAGGATGTCAGTGCTGGACTCTCAGAATCTCTATCCTGGGATGGAGATATCCTAGGGTATTTGCCACTTTTTAACACTGCCTGGAGAGAGTCTCAAGACCCTGAGATCCTCCACAGGAGAAAACGAGTGTCCCTCTTTAAGTGAAGTACCCAGCACTGGGTGAAAACAGCCTGAGAACTACTTCAGAAATTGCTGCTCAAACACAGATGAGAAAGTGCTAGAGGATCCCAAAGGTACTCTTTGTGACTACAGCCCCCATACCCCAGAGGGAAGCTCACATTTTTTCCTCCCACAGGGATCATGCAGCTTTTGAAGATAAGCCAGAGAGCAAGGCCAAGCCCAAGCCTCATACTGCTGTGCCAGACCACACACTAACCATCTGCAGAGGAAGAAACTACTGACAATTTCCATTGCTGCACCACCATCATAAGTTATCTTGTTCTGCATCCTCTGCTGATTAGAGTGCATAGCCCACTCATCTGGACAGGTCTAGAAGGATGATAAGAAATAGTGGTTTAAACATAATAAGAATGCTAAATTTTCACACTCGTGGTAAGAAAGGAACAATGGGCAAAGCAGATGAAGGAAACATCTCAAATGATCATGTGCCAGCACTGGGAGAAGAGCAGACATGGGGTAGGATGTGAGGAAGGGAAGGCCTATAAAAGAAGAGGAAATAAATAAAGGAAAGGAACAGGAACAGGAATTTAGATATGAGATCATGGAGAACTGTGGGTAGAAATTAGGAAGAACAGGAAGAAAATAAGTAGAATCATGGGCAGTAGCAAGTAGGAAGATTGAAAAAGGGTCAGGAGAATTGGGAAAGCTCCAGAGAGAGGTAAACAAGAGGGGAGGAAGATATACGGTGTTAGACCTGGAATGTAGACATTATTAAATGATGAAACATAGAAACATGACGACAGAAAAAGACCACATGGTCTATCTAGTCTGCTCTTCCATATTCTTTCCTCTAAAGGATACATATTAAGATCTTTAAGTCTGCCCTCATATGCTTCATAACAAAGACCACTAACCATTTTAATAGCCATCCTCTGCACCAACTCCAAGCTGCCTATATCCTTCTGAAGGTGCGGTCTCCAGAATTGCACACAATACTCCAAATGAGGTCGCACCAGAGACTTATACAGAGGCATTATCACCTCCTTTTTTCTGATAGTCATTCTTCTCTCTATACACCCAAGCATCCTTCTGGCTTTTTCAGTCACCTTTTCTACCTGTTTAGCTACTTTAAGAACTTCAGACACAATTATGCCGAAGTTCCGCTCTTCTTTTGTGGACAGAAGTACCTCACCCCCTGCACTGTACAGCTCCTTTGGATTTTTGCAGCCCAAATGCATGACCCTGCATTTTTTAGCATTAAATTTCAGCTGTCATATTCTAGACCATTCTTCAAGTTTAGCTAGATTCCTCCTCATGTTGTCGACTCCTTCCTGCGTATCTACTCTATTGCATATTTTGATATCGTCTGCAAATAAGCAAACCTTACCTCACAGCCCTTATGCAATATCACTAAGAAAGATGTTAAACAGAATCAAACCAATGACAAATTTCTGTGGCACACTACTGGTACCCTCCTTCTCCCTAGACTGAGCTCCATTTACCTATGCCCTTTGTCGCCTCTCACTCAACCAATTTCTAACCCAATCAGTAACTTTAGGGTCCATCCCTAGGGTGCTTTGTTTGTTTATATGTGTGAAACAGTGTCAAAGGCTTTACTGAAATCTAAATCCACCACATCTAGGGCTTGGTCAAACTCCCTAATCACCCAGTCAAAGAAATCTATCAAATTTGTCTGACAAGACCTGCCTCTGGTGAATCCATGCTGCCTCACATCCTGCAATCCACTGGACTCCAGAAATCTCACTATTCTCTCTTTTAGTAGCCTTTCCAATAATTTACTAACCACGGAAGATAGACTAACTGGCCTGTAGTTCTCAATGTCATCCTTATGTCCACTTTTCAGTAAATACACCACATGAGCCTCTCTCCAGACCTGTGGCACCACTCCTGACTTCAAAGAGGCATTGAAAACGTCAGACAGTGGAGCAGCTAGAACGTCCCCAAGTTCCCTCAGTATTCTTGGATGTATCCCATCCGGATCCATGTCTTTGTCTACTTTTAGATTAGCTAATTCCTCTCAAAGACAGTCTTCTGAAAACTGCGTGAGATTCCCATCGCTTCTGTTGCTATTTATGGTTTTTTTTCTGAGGTCCTGGCTCCAGGCCCTTCATCTGTGAACACAGAACAGAAATATTTGTTAAGCAATTCTGCTTTATTCTCATCAGTTTCTGCATATTCCTCCCCTGCACCCTTGAATCTGACAATACCACTTTTGCCCTTCCTGTTCTCACTAACATATCTGAAAAATGTCTTATCCCTATATTTTATTGCATTGACGATTTCTTCTTCTTTCTGTACCTTTGCTTTCCTGATTACTATGCTAGCTTCTCTAAGTTTCTCCAAATATAGAAGCCTGTCTTCCTCTCTTTGTGATCTCTTATATTTCATAAAGGCCTCTCTCTTTTTCTTCATCTTCTCAGTTACTTCTTTTGAGAACCATAGCAGCCTCCTTTTCCTTTTACATGTATTTACCTTTCTAACAAAAAGGTTTGTTGCCTTAAAATATTCCCTTTTTTATTTATTTAACAATTCTTATATACCGCCTTTCATGATATCAAGGCGGTTTACATTGAACAAACTGAAATTACATTGAACAGGGCATGTTTCAGTTTTACCCACTGTTTTTCTACATCCCCCAGCTGTTCCCATCCCGTCAATGACTCTCTAAGGTATTGTCCCATCTTTGCAAAGTTAGTTTTCCTAAAGACTAAGGCCCTCGCTTTTGAATGGATTTTATCAGCCTTAGTACTATTACTGAACCATACCATCTGGTGATCATTGGATGCGCGATGATCTCCCACTATAACATCAGAAACACTTTCACCATTGGTAAGCACCAAGTTCAGTATGGTCCCTTCATGTGTGGGTTCTGTTATCAATTGCCTGAAAACTTCTCCCTGTAGAGAATCCAGGATATCCTTACTTAAAGATGACACTGAGGCAGGGATGTGCCAGTCCACATCCAGCATATTGAAATCACCTATCAGTAGAACTTCTCCTTTCGTGGCAATACTGTGTATGTCTTGTATTAAATCTTCATCCACTTCTACTCCCTGTGAGGGGGATCTGTATATAACTCCAATACAAATGGATTTCCCTTTCCCTCTTTCTAGTTTAACCCACAGTGCTTCCTCTCTTCCTTTTAAGCCCTGCAATTCTATAGCTTTAATATTATTTTAACATATAGTACCACACCACCTCCCCTTCTTCCTACCCTGTCCTTTCATCTTTTCACATTTTCTTGTATAACTCCTTTATCTATAAAATGGAAATTCAAAGTGGTTTACCTCATAAAAATAATTGAGAACATTCTAGAAATATCAGCTTGGAGCAGGAGTTTGGAGAGAACAGAACAGATTAGGATTCAAAAAACTAGTGGTTTCTTGATTATTACCCCCCTGTGGCTACATTCTACTGTTTAGAGTTTTAATACTGTAGCTCTGAGGTATTTGTTGCTTTATTTTCTGATGTTATAGTGGGAGATCATTCTGCATCCAGTGATCATCAAATGGTGTGGTTCAGTATTAGGACTAGGGCTGTTAGAATCCATTCAAAGGTGAGGGTCTTAGACTTTAGGAAAACTAGCTTTGCCAAGATGGACCAATACCTCAGGGTAGGGAACAGCTGGGGGATGTAGAAAAATAGTGGGCAAAACTGAAAGGGGATATTTTAAGGGCAAACAAACTTTTTGTTAAAATGATGAATAAAGGTAAAACAAAAAGGAGAGCGCTATGGCTTTCAAAAGAAGTAGCTGAAAAGGTGAAGAAAAAGAGGGAGACAGGCATATATATTTGGAAAAAGAGAAGCTAGCAAAGTAGTCAGGAAAGCAAAGATTCAAAAAGAGGAGGAAATAGCCAATGCAATAAAATGGGGGGATAAGACATTTTTCAGATATGTTAGTGAGAAGAGGAAGGGCAAAGTGGTATTGTCAGACTCAAGGGTGAAGGGGAGGAATATGTAGAAGCTGATGAGGATAAAGCTGAATTGCTTAACAAATATTTCTGTTCTGTGTTCACAGATGAAGAACCAGGAACAGGACTTCAGAAAACACCCACAAACAGGAACAGAAGCGAGGGGCATCTTGAACAATTTTCAGAAGACTGTGTTCGTGAGAATAGCTAAACTTAAAGTAGATAAAGCGATAGGACCGGATGGGATACACCATAGAATACTGAGGGAACTTGGAGACGTTCTAGCAGCTCCACTGACTTACCTTTTCAATGCCTTGTTGGAGTAGGGAGTGATACCAAAAGACTGGAGAGAGGCTCATGTGGTGTCTTTACACAAAAGCAGAAGTAAGGATGTGGTTGAAAACTACAGGTTGGTTAGTTTAACTTTGGTGATAAGTAAATTATTGGAAACGCTGCTGAAAGAGAAAATAGTGAGGTTTCTGGAGTCCAGCGGATTATAGGATCCAAGGCAGCATGGATTCACCAGAGGCAGGTCTTGTCAGACAAATCTAATTGATTTCTTTGACTGGGTGACCAGGGAGTTGGACCGAGGGAGAGCCCTAGATGTGGTGGTATTTAGATTTTATTTATTTATTTTATTTAAATAAATAAATAAAATCTAAATATCACCACAAATAGATTTCCGTAAAGCCTTTGACCATGTCCCTCACAGGTGACTTAAAAAAAACTGAGCACCCTAGGGATGGACCTAAAGTTACTGCTTGGGTTAGAAATTGGTTGAGTGGGAGGCGACAAAGAGTACAGGTAAATAGAGCTCACTCTGAGGAGAAGGAAGTTACCAGTGGTGTGCCTCAGGGATCTGTCCTTGGTCCCATTCTTTTCAACATCTTTATTAGCGATATAGTGGAAGGGCTATTGGGTAAAGTTTGCCTCTGCGGATGATACCAAAATCTGCAATAGACACGACACCCAGGAATGTGTAGATAACATGAGAAGGGATCTAGCTAAGCTTGAAGAATGGTCTAGAATTTGGCAGCTAGGATTTAATGTTAAAAAATGCAAGGTCATGCATTTGGGCTGCAGCAATCCAAGGGAGCAATATAGTATAGGGGGTGAATACTTTTGTCCACTAAAGAAGAGTGGGACCTAGGCGTGATTGTGTCTGATGATCTTAAAGTAGCTAAACAGGTAGAAAAGGCGACAGCAAAAGTTAGAAGGATGCTTGGGTGCATACGGAGAGGAATGGCTAGCAGAAAAAAGGAGACGATAGTGCCTCTGTATAAGTCTTTGGTGCGACCTCATTTGGAGTATTGTGTGCAATTCTGGAGACCGCACCTTCAAAGGATATAAACAGGATGGAGTCAGTACAGATGGTGGCTACTAAAATAGTTAGTGGCCTTCATTATAAAGCATATGAGGACAGACTTAAGGATCTTAATATGTACACCTTACAGGAAAGGCGAGATAGATATGATATCATTGAGAAGTTTAAATACCTCCATGGCATAAATGCACAGGGGGAGAGCGTCTTTCGATTGAAAGCAAGTTCTGCTACGAGGGGACATGGGATGAGGGTGAAAGGGGATAGATTCAGGAGTGATATGCGGAAATATTTCTTTACAGAAAGAGTTGTGAATCCGTGGAATAGTCTCCCAGTGGAGGTTGTAGAGATGAGGACAGTATCTGAATTTAAAAAAGCATGGGAGAAACACAGAGGATCTCTAAAGGTAAAAAGGGGACTGTTGTAGTTGTTGATATGGAAGGGCAGACTAGATAGGCCATGTGGTCTTTTTCTGTCGTCATTTTTCTCTGTTTCTATTTGACCATTTTGTTTGAGATAACTTTCGAAACTTCTAGGTGTTCCTTGGAAGTACAAACTAACTGAAGTGATATTTGAAGCAGTAACAAATAAGACAGTTAAAAAGGCATGTTTTAATTGGTATGCAGAGGTTGGAATTGAGGCATCGAGTTTGTGACATACACAATTCTAGCAGTATTTTAGAAAAGGCTCTGCTAAACATGGAGCCTGTTCAAAAAAAGTACAGGAGCGCATGGGTATTTGTCAATATGTACAGCCAGAGGACCTGTTTTGCAAATCTACATGTGGAAAAAAATCAATGGGTAAAACTTGGCAACTTCTATGTATAGGTGCTGGCACTTACACATGGGAGTTTGTATTTCACAACTGCCACATATTAAGTGTCAGCACTTACACGTACGTGTCAACCATTTTGCAAACTTGCATGTATAAATGCTGCCAATTAACTACAGATGCCACTATCTTTATCGAATTTCAATTTGGAGTAGGAAATAAACAAAAGGGGATTATGGAGGATAACCACCTTAATCCCTCCTGTAAAGTGCTGGCTGACACCAACAATTTTTACAGTCCTATACATGCTAGGAAGCAGATATAAATCCTGATGTGGACAGCTCAAGTAATACATATGTATTCCCTATATGAAATGGGGAACACACATGTAGATTTTTGACCTGTCCAGGCCACTCCCTAACCATGTCTTGACATGCCCCTGGCAATTTCTATGTGGTAAGGACATCCACATGTAAATCCCGATCTTTCTAAAATCACCATTTACATGTAGATGCAATTTCCATGTGTAAATGCCTAATTTTACACATGAAAAAGAGTAGTTACTCACCTGTAACAGGTGTTCTCCAGGAGCAGCAGGAATCAGTCCTCACATATGGGTGACATTGACGTCGATGGAGCCCCCATGCGGAGCATTTCCCCAGCTTTCTAAGAAAGCCTTTGGGAATACACCCACGCATGCACGGTCCCCTTCCCGCCCAAAGGTGCCATCTTGCTCAGTCAGATGACATAGCTAAAAGACAGCACAAAAAACACAAAAGAACTATATACAACTGCAACTCCAAGGGGAGGAGGGAGGGTTGTGAGGACTGATTCCTGCTGCTCCTGGAGAACACCTGTTACAGGTGAGTAACTACTCTTTCTCCAGGACCAAGCAGGAAGTCAGTCCTCACATATGGGTGACTCCCTAGCTCTGGGCTACCAGGAACCCAGGCTGAAAAATAGAGCTCCCTCTGTGAAGCCTCAGCATCAGGGAAAGAATTTTACTAAGAAGAGATCCCACCGGTAGCCCAACAAGAGGGCTGGAGGGCAGGAGTTGCCTAAAACTCAAAGAGATTCTGGAGTACTGCCTGATCAAAAGCACTGTCCCTAAGGGACTCCCTCTACAGGCAGTAATGGGCTGCAAAAGTCTGGCTTGAGGACCAAGTTGCAGCCCTACAGATGTCTGCCAACGGTACAGAACGGAGATGAGCTACTGATGCAACCATTGCCCGGACACGGTGGGCTGTGACTCGACCCTGCAAGGGAAGGTCTGCTGCCTTGTAAGCCCAGGTGATACAGTACGCCACCCATATGGACAAGGTACGCTTGGAGACAGGCAACCCCAAGTTGTTTGGGTCAAAGGAGACGAAGAGCTGAATAACCCTCCTATGACCCTTAGTACGATCAATGTAGAAAGACAAGGCCCTTCTACAGTCCAGGGTATGCAGGACTTCCTCAGCCCGGCTGGCATGGGGCCTAGGGAAGAATGTTGGAAGAACCACCTCCTGACTGAGGTGGAAAGAGGAGACTACCTTCGGGAGGAACTTAGGATGAGTCCTAAGGACTACCCTGTTACTATAAAAACGAGTGTATGGCCTGTCACAGACCAGGGCTTGAAGTTCACTCACTGTCTGGCCGAGGTCAATGCCACTAGGAAAAGAGCCTTCCAAGAAAGGAAGTGGAGAGGATACGTAGCCATCGGCTCAAAGGGAGGGCGAGTAAGCTGTTGCAAGACCACATTCAACTCCCACTCGGGGGCTGGTGGACGGAGAGGAGGCTTCAGCAAGAGCAAGCCTCTGAGGAACCGGGACACCAAGGGGTGAACCGATAAAGAGTGCCCCTCCACCTGTGAGTGGTGGGCTGCCAGAGCAGAAAGGTGTACCCGAACAGAATTGGACTTAAGACCCTGATTAGACAAGTGCAGCAGGTATTGAAGCACCACTGGCACAGGGCAGGAGAAAGGGTTCTCCTGGCGTTGGTCACACCACAAGGAGAACCGTTTCCACTTCAGGGCATAGGTCTTTCTGGTGGATTGCTTCCTAGAGGCCAAGACCACCTCTTCAACTTCCTGAGGCAGGCCCCAGGGAGCCAGAACTACCCTTGCAGCCTCCAGGCCATCAAATTGAGAGTTCTGAGATTGGGGTGCAGAAGGGAACCCTGATCCTGAAAAAGAAGATCGGGTTGCAACCCCAGAGGGAGTGGGGTGTCCACCGCCAGCTGTAACAGAAGCGGGAACCAGGGCTGCCTCGGCCATCTGAGGGCTACCAATATGACCGAGGCCCTGTCCCTTAGAATCTTGAACAAGGTTTGGGCCACCAGGGGCATGGGAGGAAACGCATACAGAAGGCCCTTGGACCATGAGATCAGGAAGGCATCCACTGCAAATCTCGTGGGATGCAGTTGCCTGGAGCAGAACTGGGGCAGCTGCCGGTTCAGGGGACTGGCAAAGAGGTCGATGGATGGAAGTCCCCATTTCAGGAAAATGTTCTGAACCACCAAAGGGTGCAGTTGCCATTCGTGAGGTTGTAGAACCCTGCTCAATCTGTCTGCCAGGAAATTTTCCTGGCCAGGAAGATAGACTGCCCTGAGCAACATATTGTGTCGAAGCACAAAAGAGCAAAGGGCCTGTGCCTCCTGACACAGGAGCCTGGACCCCGTGCCCCCTTGTTTGTTCACATAGAACATCGCTACCTGGTTGTCTGTCTGCACCAAGACAGACTGGTGGGCCAGGGTGTGAGAGAAGGCTTTGAGGGCTAAGCGTATCGCCCGGAGTTCCAGCAGGTTGATTTGTTGCATGGCCTTCCATGGAGACCACAGGCCCTGTGTGCACTTGTCCAGACAATGTGCACCCCAGCCCTGCAAGGAGGCATCAGTTGTGAGTACCACAGTGGAAACAGGTACCTGAAAAGGAATTCCCCTTAGAAGGTTGGGGGGGGGGGGGTGTAGCCACCACTGCAGGGAGTTCAGGAATGGTTTGGACACCCTTACTTTGTCCCTGCTTCCACTGAGTTCTGAGACACCACTGTGCAGGCCTCATATTCAGGCGGGCACTGGGGGTCACATGCACTGTCGATGCCATGTGGCCCAGAAGCCTTAGACAGAGTCTGGCGGAAACCAGTGGGTTGTCTAGAAACTGGCTGGCCAAGTCCATCAGTCTTCCCGCTCTGTCTTCTGGCAAGTAAGTTTTTGCTTGCAGGGAGTCTAACCGTGCTCCTATGAACTCCAGGTTCTGGGAGGGGAGCAAAGTGGACTTTGCGAAGTTTATGACAAAGCCTAGTTGCTGAAGGAGAGAGACAGTATGGAGGGTGGCTTGCCTGGCCTCCTGGAGAGTCTGACCCCTGATGAGCCAGTCGTCCAGGTAGGGGAAGTCAAAAATACCCTGGCCTCTCATGTAGGCCGCCACCACCGCCAGGCACTTTGTGAAGACCCGTGGGGCGGAGGTTAGGCCAAAGGGCAGTACCCTGTACTGAAAATGGTTTCCTCCCACCACGAAACTTAGGTATTTTCGGTGGTCTGGATGAATGAGGATGTGAGTGTACGCATCCTTCAGATCTAAGGAGCATAGCCAATCTCCCTGCTGGAGGTAGGGCAGCAGTGTTCCAAGAGTAAGCATCTTGAACTTTTCCTTTTCCAAGAACTTGTTGAGATTTCTCAAGTCCAGAATGGGCCGAAGACCTCCAGTTCTCTTTGGCACAAGAAAGTACCTGGAGTAGAAGCCCTGACCCAGCAGGTGGGAAGGTACAGGCTCCACCGCCGTGTCTTGAAGGAGACTTTGCAGTTCCTGGAGAAGGAGTTCTCGATGCAGAGTAGGCCTTGGAGGCTCCCGTGGAAAGTAGGAGGGGGGTACTTGATGGAAATGGAGCAGGTAGCCCTTCTGGACTATGCTCAGTACCCAAGCATCTCTTGTGATGAGCGGCCACTGGTGGGCAAACAGGACCAACCGACCTCCCGTGCTGAGATGGGCCAGCAGAGGTGGAGAGGCTATGCAGTGGGAGTCAAAAAACCCCTCCCTGATGAGTAGGAGCAGGAGCAGGAGCTGGAGGCTTGGGGGCTTTCTGCCTACGGGGCCCATGTCCCTGCCCCTTGGCCTGCTGACCCTGCTGGGGAGCTGGGGAGGCCTGATAGTGAGGGAAAGGTTTGTAGGCAGATGACTTCCTCGGGTAAAAGGCCTTTTCCCCTGAGCCCTTCTTCCTATGAGAAGGGGTAGAAGTTTTTCTGGACAACCTTGTCCTTGTCAAAGTCTCGGTCTCGAGCTCAGCAGCCTTTTCAGCCATGGGCTTGCCGAAGAGGTTTTCACCTTGGCATGGGACATCGACCAACTTGTCCTGCACCCATGGCTCGAGGTCCGATGACTGTAGCCATGCCTGGCGTCGAGCACCGATGCCGGCCGCCACTACTCGGGCCAAAGCCTCGAAGCCATCGTAGGCCGCCCGGGAGATGAATTTGGAGCACTCCCGGATCCCCGAGGACAAGGTCTTGAACCTCTACAAAGGTTCCCCAGAGAGGCCAGCAGAGAACCCGGTTATTTCCTTAGCCAGGTCCCGCAAGTACATGCCGATGTACAGCTGGTAAGACTGGACACGGCAAGCAAGCATCGAGCCCTGGAAGCACTTTCTGCCGATGGCATCCAGGCTCCGGGCCTCCCTACCGGGGGGCACCGCAGTGTGCATCTTCTGGCTCTTCAGACGATGCATGGCCAATTCCACAACCATAGAATGGTGCGGCAGCTGCGCCTTCTGGAATCCAGGGCTCTTTCGGACTTGATACATGGAATCGATCCGCTTGCTCAAACCCGGCGCCGAGGCTGGTGCCTCTCACATTTGGAAGAGGAGCCGTTCCAGCATCAGAGGAACCGGCACAGTAAACGCCTCCCTGGGGGGAGAGTCATACTGCAGGGCATCGAGCTCTTCGGCTCGAGGTTCCTCCTCGGGATCTGCAGGAACAGCCAAAGCCTTGGCCATGTCCCTCACAAACTCCGAGAACCGGGTGTCCTCCGGTGGGGACCTACTCCGGGGCTCGGACTGCGGTGAGTCCGAAAGGACACACTGAGTCCGAAAGTTATTGGGGGACTCCTCATCCTCCGTCTCCCACGCAGACTCATCCGAGGAAGAGTCGAGGGGCTCCGACCGTGCGGGCTCCGGTAGCACCCGCCCCGACGCCAGGGGCATTGGCGTCGACACCCTCAGTCCCGAACGGGAGGTCGAGGGGGACCGTGACCAAGTCCGGACTCGGGCCTTCATGGCTTCGAGAACCGGCTCAGTCTCCGGGGTCAACTTGGACGTCGATGTCTCGGTGGTCAGGGCAGATGCACCAGTCAAGCTGGCCATCAGCACCCGCTGCTGATCCATGAAGGCAGACAGTCTGCACTCCAAGGCTGTCAGCCTGAGTCCAAGCTCAGGGGACTCAGCAGCCACCGACTCGGGCCCCGACGTCGGCTCCCTGGGAGGAGAGTCCTCGAGGACAACAGGACTTACGTGCTCGACGGACTCCGGCTCTATACGAGGCACCTTAGGCAGCTTCTCCAGCTCCAAAGGCCTGGAGCGGCGGTCAGGGGTCCAAGACCTGGCCCTCGAGGAACCAGGGGTATCCTCTGACACCGCCCTCACGAGCTTTCTCTTCCTCTTATGCTCCCCACTGGGGGACCCCCTTTCAGAGGAACCCCGACGAAGCTCGGGGTCAGACTCCCGAGACGTCGAGGCCTCTGACGAGGTCCGGGCTCGGCCGGAGGCAGAGTCAGAAAAAATTCTCTCCTTCTAATGCTGCCGGCTTCTGAGTGCCTTGGTGGACATCTTTCCACATGGGACACAGACCTTGGGATCATGGTCTGGCCCGAGGCAACGCAGGCAGCAGTCGTGTGTGTCGGTAAGAGACATGAGCTTCTTACAATGATCACACTTTTTAAAACCACTGGAGGCCATCGGGGCAAAAAGGGCCCCCGCGAGGTCAAAAGACCGGCCTTCCAGGGAAAAGAAAAAAGAGCGTGAACGCGTGCCACGAAGGGCAAAAAAACAAAAAATAGGGATCGGGTCGATACCGGTGTACCGAACCCAGGCGGGAAGGGGAACTGGCGTCGAACCGGACAAAAGAGAGCAAAAATTGCAGAAAAAAATCAAACTTTTCCGGGTGACACGGACTCACGTCTGTTGGGCTCCACGGAAAAAGAAAGACTGAGCAAGATGGCACCTTTGGGCGGGAAGGGGACTGCACATCCGTGGGTGTATTCCCAAAGGCTTTCTTAGAAAGCTGGGGAAATGCTCCGCATTAGGGCTCCATCGACGTCAATGTCACCCATATGTGAGGACTGACTTCCTGCTTGGTCCTGGAGAATAACAAATTACTCCTAAGGCTGAAATATTTCTAACATTATAGGTATCCATTTGAAGCAGCAGCAGATTAGGAGGTGAAAACGTCTGCTAAAGGGACGTACAATTACACTGAAAGTTTTAACAGTTGCAAGCTGTTTGATTTTCCTCCCACCCACCCTAGTTTCCAATCTTGGTTTACAGACTCATTCTCAAATTAAGGGAAAGGGACTAGCCTAATTACTTAGTAATATTTGGAGATTATATTGTTTTATACTTAGGAGAGAGGAGCGAGCAGCCGTGTATTTCATTTAATTTAGAGCAAGTACATAGCATCTACAGACTGACAAATATAGAACAGTGAAGTAAAATCAGAAGGGCATTTCATAGGTAGTTTGTAAGTTAGGTCTTTTGATCTAATTACCTCAAGTAAATTGAGTCATAAGCAGAAAGATTGAGCAAAGGGAACCACACTAGACGAGGCATCTCATAAATAATGTGATATGCTGGGCAGCATATCACTGGTTATACGGAGGTTTACCACTAGAGAGAGCTTGGGAGAGGATATAAGAGCTCTGAAAGGTAGTAAGCTCTTGGTAATGCTGGGAGATGCAATCCTTGAGAGTCCTGAAGCAGGGGTTCAGAACACAGGTGAAGGTATTTGAATGCCTGGAGTCAATTGGAAGGTTGCTAGTAGAAGCTGCTGAAAAGTCCAGATTGTTTGTGTGGGCAACATGACGGACAGAAGGAACACACACATAGAGGAGTAATATATTGGTCTTAATTTTCAGAGCCTAAAGGGAGGTAGAAGCTTGATGGAAACAATGCTGCTAGAGATTTTATCAAGGAACTGTCGGTGTTTTGGGAAGCTGACAAGAAAGCAGTATGTTTGCTGGAAAAGGTCCTAATTAGAGGCCAATGAAAAACATTCACCTAGCATCTTATAAAACCTGAGCAAGGTGCCGTGCTAGAGAAAGACAAACAAGATGATGCTAGTAACCTTATTGCCATTAGAAATACATCCTGAATTAAAGTTGCGTCTGAGTGCTGTATGTTGGCTGAGAATGTTACTAATCAGGCACCCAGGATGAAATAACTTCCTAATAGATTAAAGTTAAGAGTCTAAAGGTCTGTGGATATGTAGAGGCAAATAAGCCGAAAACTACTATCAGCAATCTATCAGGTCGATGCAGAAAACTAGCGTGGCCTTTAAGCACAAATAACGCCTTTTGAGTACACTTACTGCTACCGCCACAGACAGAAAAGAGACGGACGCGTGCGTAAACAGCAAGGGAAAAATGAGTGCACAATTAATGCCTAGAGTATTTAAATTGATTTAAATTATAGACAAATGAGCTGCACGTAATAAACTGGTATGCAAATATTGGCTGCAACCAATGTAGAGAAATGAGCAGAGGATTTTACAACCAATCTTAGTGCCAATATTTCTATGCCTGGGTCTGAGGTGGCTTAAACATCTAGCACGTGCCCTTGACAGGTTTTTTTTGCTGGCATCGGGTGCTTTCTCCTATGCCTTGATCATCTTCCCCTCAGATGATCCAGGCATCTGGGAAAGCTCCCGATGCACCAAATACTGTCGGGTGCCACTGCCCGAAAACAGAAAGCAAATCCCTGGTGGCCAGTGGCCCCGATCGCCCCACCCACCCAAGTAAAATAACCCCTAGTGGCCCAGCAGCCCTAGTCCCACTACCTGGTCAACTAAAATAATCCATGGTGGCCCAGTGGCCCTGAACCCCCCATCCACCAAAGTAAAAATAAACCCTGGTGGCCAAATGGCCCGAACCCTCCCTCCCAGTACCTTCAGAAATGAGCGGAAGTGCTGCCCACATGCTCCCAATCTTGCCCCACCATCTTGAAAAATGGCAGCGCCTGGCCCCACCCAGTACATCCCAGGCTGCACCATATGGGGCCAGGAGCCACCATTTTTCAAGATGGTGGGGCAAGAGCGGGAGCAAATGGACAGCGCTCCCACTCATTTCCAAAGGTACGGGGTGGGGGCTGGGAGGTTCGGGGCCATCAGAGTTATTTTGGTTGGATGGGGGGGGGGGTGATTGGGGGTGGGGGATTGGGATCATTGGGCCACCAAGAAGTCATTTACTGTTGGGGGCACCACTCCCTGACAGTATTTTGCTGGCACTGGGGGTTTTCCCCGATGCCTGGATCATCTGAGGAGAGTTTCCCTGAGATGATCCAGGCATCAGAGAAAGTCTGCGATGCCATCAAAATACTGTTGGGGGATCCTATGCAAATTAGCCATGTGGTGCCTGTTTCTCTGGGACAGCATGCCAAACTTGCGCCGACTTCTTGTGCACATGGGTATGGCTTGCTCTCCCAGTTTAACGCTGCCATTTTGCACACCGTTTAACAGATGACTCATTTGTATGTGCACGGTTTAACTTGTGGCTAATTTGCATGTTCATCCCTTTCTGCATGCCCTGCCTGAAGTGATATGCTATCGGTGCGCTGCAAATAGGCGTAAAATTTGATAGAGGGTGACTTCAAAGTAGGCTTTCTGCATTGGCCTGTATAAGCTGAAGGGGATGTTAGATGGCATATTAAACCCCATAGACATAAAGCCCGATTCAATAACATCCACGTCTGGCCTGCGGCTGCATACAAAATGGAAACGGAGCTGATTTCAACCTGATTCCAAAACTGCAGGTATAGACGCACCTGCGATTTCGGGATCAGGGGGATATATGTCCCTGTGTGCACTGTATTCAAAGAAGATATACATAGCAGATACTCCCTGTCGCCATGCAGCCACGCCTCTGCTCATTATATGTGCAGTTCCTAAGCTGATGGCCATAACAGCAGATGTCAGCATATCCGGCATAGTGTCCCTAGCACGGTGTTCTGTTCCAGTGGGGGTGATTTTAGTGTGTCACACACATAAACAAGTCTCTCACCTCTGCAATCTGTCATGCACCACTGCAGCCTGTGTTCTCCAAGGCAGCATTCATACCCCTTCACTACAGACCTGACATATCCCATCCTCCACATGGCATGCAATGAAGGGCAGAATAGAATCTTCTCTAAGTCCTGCCCTTATTCCACAGTTTCACAGGAATAATATGTATGTCAACGGGAATGTTTGGGGATGTTCAGGGTCCTTTCCTGAATACCCTTTCTGCATCTCAGTGGCTAACCACACCCCTGTTCCATGTTTGGGGATGTTCAGGGTCCTTTCCTGAATACCCTTTCTGCATCTCAGTGGCTAACCACACCCCTGTTCCGCCCCTCCCGCCCATGTTTTACAATCCTTGTACATGCATTATGAATGAGCGGGGCCGTGGGGCTACAGCATACGGTGGTGTACGTTTTCAGGGGATGGACATCTATCCCTCATTTTCAATTGCCCTATTCACCTTTCAGAATGACCCACATAGTCTGTATCACAAAGGGTCAGAATAATTATTATTATGGAACACTTCTTGCTGCTTATAATTGTACTTTGAATTAAGTTGTACAAGGGGGCTCTGTGTTAATGGTGTACATTGTTAATTGTAAGCGCAAATAAAGTATGTAAATTCTACATCAGTATCCTACCTCATTTATGGAGAAAAGAAGATCTTGCCCAGTTCCTGACAGAAAGCTGACCTAGAGTAACCAGCTTGTGATAATATACAAATAAAAATAGTAGATAAGCAAGATAAGATAACCTACTCCATACTTCAAAGTAACAAGTAAGCAAGTTTGCAGAACTTCAACTGAAGAGAGAGAGTAAAGGTGGATTTTGAGGTAGAAGTTAAATTTCATAGAAACAGAAAAATGATGACAGAAAAAGACCACATGGCCTATCTAGTGTGACTCCTCTCCCGGTCCCTATTAGGCATCCGCCTAGGGCCCTGAGGATCAAGTTGCCTTCTAGCACAATAACAGTCTGCAGTCGAGTAATTAAGGCAAAATAAGAATAGGGCTTTATTTCCCCTTCCCTATGGATTTCCTTTTATATAACAAAACCAGGAACAAAAACAGCTTCTTCAAAGAAAAATATGTTCTTTCCCTTTGGTATTTTTGCAGAGCTTCTGCCCACTTGTTCAGCACAATGATTCAATATCATCAGAGAAACATAACGTACAGTCCATTGGTGTGGGTTCAAGGCTACAGTTATTATTTTCCCACTGCTTTAGTTCACAATCCTCCGGGGTTGCAGGTGGATTAAAATCCTCATAGCTGCTTACATTGTAAAACCCTCTCTGTGAGGCACTGGTTAGCTTATCAGGAAACTGTTCTATGCAAGCAGGGTTTTGAATACCTGGTACTGTGACAGTTTCACTCTGGCTTTCCTTTTCTCTCCAGTAATGGGGAATTACGTCATAACTCCCAGCATTTACTTTACTTCTTATGCCATGCCCTGGCCCTCCAGACAAAAGAGTTATTAGCTTTTTCTCGCCTAAAGCTAGGTTCCCACCTTCTCTCTGTTGTCCTGGCTCCTCTCTCTGGGCTACAGACAGCTCCTTCCCGGGACCTCCAGCTACCAGCAGTCTGAGCAGTGCTATGGCCAAATTCCTGAGAAGTTTTTCCCCGGCTGTTTCCTGCTACCGGGCCACACCTACTGCTTCCTTGATTCAGCAGGCTTCCTTCTGTGTGACGTCTGCTCTCAGGCTGGTTGCTCACTCCTCCCAGGTCGCTGCCCCCACTGGCTGTTCCTGGATTTACCCAGCAGCTTTTATCCTCATGTCCTTTGCACGCTGCCTGTGCTTTCATGGACAGGTGATCCTGATTAGCTTTTAACCTTCCTGCTATGTCAGGACTAGTGTGTGGTAAACTTATCTCATGTCCCTTGCACGCTGCCTGTGCTTTCATGGACAGGTGATCCTGATTAGCTTTTAGCCTTCCTGCTACGTCAGGACTAGTGTGTGGTAAACTTATTCTATTGCTCTTTTGCCTCCTGTGAGCTGAGTGTGTTTGCTGCCTATCAGACTCCAAGGTAAATTATTTTTTTTCACCTATTATCATGGGCTCTACACCGGCTACTATATCACACTAGTCTGTCTTTCCATATCGACAACTACAGCAGTCCCCTTTTTTTCTTTAGAGATCCTCTGTGTTTGTCCCATGCTTTTTTGAATTCAGATACTGTCCTCATCTCTACCACCTCCACTGGGAGACTATTCCACAGATCCACCACTCCGTAAAGAAATATTTCCGCATATCACTCCCGAATCTATCCCCTTTCACCCTCAACCCATGTTCCCTCGTAGCAGAACTTGCTTTCAATAGAAAGACGCTCTCCCCCTGTGCATTTATGCCACAGAGGTATTTAAACATCTCAATCATATCACCTCTATCCCGCCTTTTCTCTAAGGTGTACATATTAAGATCCTTAAGTCTGTCCTCATTTGCTTTATAATGAAGAGCATTAACCATTTTGGTAGCCACCCTCTGTACTGACTCCATCCTGTTTATAGGTTAGCTGGATTTTCTTGCATGTTAGCTCTGGGAAAACTAGAGGGCCTGATATTCAGCAGCAGCAGCTAGCACGATTACAGCCGCTAGTCATCACTGCTGAAGCTAAACCCAGATATTCAATGCCAGGGCCATATCTGGCTACCAGCATTGAATATCCAGGTTAGCCGGTGAAGCAGGAAGCTAACCGGGCAGTGACAATATTCAGCCGCTGTGCAGTTAGCTTCTGTGTTGACATTTAGGAAGCCTTTTCTATGCCTAGTTTTCACCACCAAGGGATAACCGGGCAGCGGCTGAATATCGCTACTGACAGGTTATCTCTGGATGCTGTCCAAGGATAGCCCGCTGAATGCTTTGATGCTAACTGGTTAGCATCGGGGCACCAAGCAGCAGCACTCTGACTGCAAGCCATGTAAATGCCTTGAATATTGGGCCCAGAGAGTTTGATAAGTTTTCTCATTACTCTTATCAGGTACCAAAGTTCCAAGAAACACTGGAAGGCGAGGAAACATTGGAGGTTATTTTAGAAGCCTTATTCGCAATTTCCACATGGAAAATTCTGCATTTACATATAGAAATGGCATCCACCTGTAAATTATTATTTTAGAAAGAGCTAAATTTACACGTGAAAACTTGCAAGGGGACATGCCATAGCCATGGTTGGTTGTGGCTGGGGCAAGTCAAATAACTACATGTGTACTCTGCATATAATATACGGAATGCATGTGTATGACCAAAATCATCCACATTGGGATTTACAGCTGCTCCCTGGCAGGTATAGATTTATAAAAAGGGCTGGCTTCAACCAGCCCTTTACAGGATGGATTAATGAGGTTATCCTCCTTAATCCCCTATTATTTATTTTCCCCTTCAAATTGAAATAAAATAAAGACTGTAGCTTCTGTAGTTAATTGGTGGCATTTATATGTCTAGCAGAAAACTAACATGGCCTTTAAGCACAGAAAACGGCACATTTAAGCTAACATCAAATGCAGAAAAGAGACAGACATGCATAAACAGTAGCAGAAAAATGAGTATACAATTAACTCCGAGAATATTTAAATGTAGGCAAATGAGCTGCATATACTAAACTGGTATGCAAATAATGCCTGCGCCCGATGCAGAGACAAATGTAGAGGATTTTGTAACCAGCTTTAACACCAATATCTCTAAGTCTGGGTCATGTAAATGGGGGTGCTTGTTGTGAAAGTTCCACAATCTTGGCAAGGACATGAATTTACTTGACTTGCAAAGGATTGTGGACGTTGTAGTTCAATCACACAAAACTAGCCGTTTAACAAGAATAAAGAATTGTAGTTGCTCGAGTGTAAAGCAGAAAACAGATTTTATTTATGGGGTGTTATTCCCTCTCACAGATATGCTTGGTAACATCCACAGGATAATTTCTCCAGAAGTTTTATTCAGGAAACAAAACAAATAAGGCAACTGAATTACTTATGCAACAACTTAGTAAAGACCTTGATGGAACAGAAAAGGTCTTTCTTCTAGCCCCTGCTAATAAACTTTCTTAGCAGTGCTGGAATGAAAAAATAAACCCAAAAGGAAAATTCTCTTTATCAAAAAAAAAACAGCTTTCTTCCTTCCACACAGAGAAGACGCTTTTTCCCAAAGTCCCACGTGCACTTGTGCCTTGCTCTAATCACAGGTGCTTAACCAGCTGCAAATCATTGCTGGTCCACTCTCCCGTGGCTCCAACTTTCCCCAAAGCTTTCTCTCAAAGAAACTTTTCTGGGAAGCTAAAAATCAGTACAGTTCCTTTTGGTGTTTGATCCTTATCTGAGGATTACTTTAGAACAGCAGCTTAGAAAGAGAACAATCCATACATTCAACTTCCTCCTCTGATATTTCTCCTTGCTCTTGAAATATCATAGGATCACTTTCATACACTGGCTCAGAGGATTTCTCTAACTGATCTCTACCAGGATAGAAACTGTTTCCCTGCTGTCTTCCTTGTGCAAAGCTAGGGAACAGATCAGAGTTCATACCTGAGATCACGTTGTCATTAGGTTTCCTCTCTGGATATTTTGGCCAGTAGGTAGCAAAGCTTCTGTGCCCAGCTCTCCAGTCAGAATCTCTGGACTTTAGGTCTCTTTTCCCACACCTCCTTAGATAGGTATTAGAGCTCCTTCTTTCTGTAGATGCAGCCGTCTCCCTTACAGGTGCTGTCCGAGGGTTCCTGGCTGTATATCTCCAAGCCTCTGGCTTCTTCTAGTCCAATGAAGAATGCTTGCCCCAGGAATCTCTCCCAGTATACGTACTGCCTTGGGCTCCTTTCTTAGACCTTCTGGACGTCTTGCTGTTCTTCCTTCTGTTCACGATCAGTCTCTCCTTCTCCAGCTCTTGCTGTCTCCGTTCCTCTTTCTCCCATTGCTGTCCTTGCCGTCCTTGCCACCATCGCTCTCCTTGCTGTCTGTATGATGAATTTCTTCTAGCTTTAAAGTGCCTAGATGGCCGCTCCACCCTAGCACACTGCAGGTGTTCTGAATTAAGCCCTGCCCTAGGAGATGTGTGATTAGGGATTACATCATTGCTTCTCTGATTAGGCACACGTTTCCCTACTTCAGCTGTCCTAGAGGCTTTCTGTAAACCAGTGCATTCTGGGTCTGGTAGTCTTTTAGGTAAACACTCTGTTTTAGTGCTTTTACCAGCCAGCACAGGTTGCTTATTCAGCGCCAATTCACCTCTTGTATTATTTCTTCCTGAACTATGATAAGCTTCCTTATCACAGTCTGAGGTGGCTTAAATCTCTAGCACGTGCACCCGACAGTATTTTGATGGCATCAGGTGCTTTCCCTGATGCCATCAAAATACGGAAAAGCAAAGCCCTCGTGGTCCAGGTCCCCAATCTCCCCATCCAACAGTATTTTGATGGCATTGGGGGTGATCCAGGCATCGGGAAAAGCCCTTGATGCCATCAAAATACTGTCAGGAGCCAGTGCCCCAACAGAAAGTGATTCCCTAGTAGCCTAGGAACCCCGATCCCCCTACCCGACAGTATTTTGATGGCATCAGGGGTGATCCAGACATCGGGAAAAGCCCTCAATGCCATCAAAATATTGTCGGGGGCTGGTATTCCGACAATTCCTTGGTAGCCTAGCGGATCCTGAACCCCCCACCCGACTTTAAAAAAAATTAACCTGGTGGTCTAAAGGCCCCTGAACCCCCCACCTGCCTACTCATTCCCACTCTGGATCCGCCATCTTGAAAAATGGTGGCACCTGGCCCTGCCATTTTTCAAGATGGTTGACCAAGATCGGAAGTGCATAGGAAACACTCCGGCTTTGAAAGGATTTGAGTGGGGGGTGGGGGATTCAGGGGTCGCTAGACCACCAGTTTTATTTTTTTTTAAGTCAAGTGGAGGGTGGGGGGTTCAGGAGCCGCTATTCCACCAGGTTAATTTTTTTTTTAATCAGGTGGGGGGATTCAGGGGCCACTAGACCACCAGGTTAACTTTTTTAAAGTTGGGTGGGGGGTTCAGGGGCTGCTAGGCCACCAGGGAGTCACTTTCTGGCAGTGCACCAGCTCCCGAAAGTATTTTGATGGCATCGGGGGCTTTTCCCGATGCTGTGATGCCATCAAAATACTGTCGGGGCCGATATGCAAATAGCCTTGCGGTGCCCATTTCTCCAACTAGCGCTGACTTCTTGTGTGCATGTGTTTAGCTGGCACTCCCAGTTTAACATTGCCATTTTGCTCCCAGTTTAAGGGGTGGCTTATCTGCATGGTTGTCCCTTTCTGCATGGTTGCACTGAAGTTGAGTGCTATCGGTGTGCTACAAACAGGTGTAAAAAGCTGGTAGGATGCGACTTCAACGCCGGCTTTCTGCCTCCGCCTGTAGGTTTGCAAAATACCAGCTTACTTGCAATGTACATGTGTAAGTTGCAAACTATCAATATATATGTGTAAATTGCAATTTTCTCTGTTCATTTTTCCCATATGTAGATTTGTAAAATGGCTCCTTTAGCTCTATGTGTTGCCAAATACATGTACACTCCTGCATATCTTCATGCATATTTTAGAAAAGGCCCCATATTTGACAGAGCCTTTTCTAAAATGCCAGCAGAAATATGTCCTGACCTGAATACCTCAATTCTAATCTCCACATACTTTCTAAAATTTGCCTTATTGTATCGCTAAACCCATCACCATTGGTACCAATCATGCCTCTGTACAGATGAATCTCTTGACCCACAACAAAGAAACAGTTCAATGTGAAATAGCCCTGCAGGTTAAATGCCTCAAGAATCAGGTGAAAGAATTTAAAGATGAAATAGTGAGGCTCCTAAGTATTCGGTTAATAAGGTGTCAATTGATGAAAACATTTAGAGGCATCAAAGTGAAAACAGCAGAAAAATCAAAGAATCTAGAACACAGGCTGAAAGCTGGATCCAGATTAACTCTGCTACTATATATTGCACGCTGCCTCATCCTATGAAGAGAAGAAACAGAAGCTCATAAACCGAATGCTGCAGATCTGCAACCTTTGCTCCTAGGAAGCAAACAGTAGCAGTGGTTAACAATTCCCTTTTAAGAGGCACAGATGTAGCCATCTGCTCTCCAGACATGATGCCCCAGGAGGTGTTCTGTATGATAAATGCCAAGGTCCAAGACATTATGGAGAAGTTTCTGAGAAGCATCACGCCTACTGACTACTGTCCATGTTAGCATGAATGATACTGTAAAGTATCACACAGAACATATCAAAAGTAACTTCGTGACACAGGAAGAAAGTAACTTCGTGACACATGTGATCAGGTCAGCTGAGTAGAGATGGCATCCGCCTGTTGAAGGAGGAATGAAATATCTGCCAAATGAGACTGTCAGACTTACTAAGAATGCTTTTCAACTAGGACTGTTGCAGATGGGTGAATATAGAGCTCAAATAAGTAGAAAATTAAATACTTTCATAGAAAAATGGCAAAATAGCTGGGAGGCCTTTTACCCAGATACTCTTAACACTAGAAATTTGAATGTAGTGGTGGACCATGGTAGATAGAAAACCACAACTGGGTTATAGTTATCCCAAGCTATAAAATATTTAAAAAGGACAAAGTAGAAGGAAAGGAAGGAGGAGTGGTATTACATGTAAAGAATAAAAATATATTCTTTGAGGTGCTCAATAAAAGGTGAGGTATTCTTTCTGGCTTTTTGATTGAAGTCTTTGCCTGATCTTTTTGAAAAACATTTTTTTTTAATTTTTACATTACTTATCAGTTGCTGGGTTATCTTTGCTGTCTGATTATCAGAACGGAATATCGGGGGAACAGAGACTTTTTTGCCGAGTGGTGTATTATTTTCTTTAATATGAGAAGTTCAAAGGGGAAGGATAGAAATACTTATTTACTTTGTTTAATTACAAGTGCATGCCTTACCAGGCAGCCTAAGATAAGTTATAACAAACTTTCATTAAAAAAGGGCCATGTTTACTAAAGTGCAATACGTTTTTGCACTTATTGTGCAAAAATCAGCACACGGTAAGCGCAAAGGTTGTGCACAAACTGTTGGGGGCATTCCCAATATGTGCCCTTCAAATACTGTACAGAAAGGTTCCTTAGACTCGAGCACAGTAATGTCATTCACAGTTAACATGGTACACTTAATGCCACTCATTGAGGTGGTGCTAAGTGCACTCATGCTAACTGTAATTCCCCCTATGCTCACTGACTCTAAGGGGGATGTTTAATAAACGGTGGTAGCGGACTCCGTGCGATATTTCAATGGGGCCGCAGCTCCGATATCGCACAGAGTCTGCTACCGCCGTTTAATAAACACCCCCCTAAGAGTCAAAGACAGCTTGTTCCAAAGCCAGAGTCCATAAATGCAAAAGCTTGCAGTCTCATACACTGCAGTTGGAATCTTTTCAGCACTTATTATTATGATCATTATCATTAAAATGTAATTAAGCACCCTTCAAACTAAAAGAACAACAACATAAGAACATGAGATATGCCATACTGGCTCAGACCAAGGTCCATCAAGCCAGGTATCCTGTTTTCAGCCGTGGCCAAACTAAGTCTCAAGTACCTAGCAGTTTCCACAAAGGACACAAATTCCACAATGCTTGTATTAGGGCAAGCAGTGGATTTTCTGGGTCTCCTTTAATAATGGTTTATGAACCTTCCCTCCAGGAACTTGTCCAAACCTTTTTTAAACCCAGCTACACTAACAGCTTTTACTACATCCTCCGGTAATGAATTCCAGAGTTTGATTACATGTTCAGTGAAAAAATATTTTCTCTTATTAGTCTTAAATAGGTTACCATGTAGCTTCATTTCACGTCCCCTAGTCTTTCTATATTCTGATGATGTAAACAATCGATCTACGTTTACCCGTTCCACTCCATTCATTCATTTATAGACCTCTATCATAGTTCCCCTCAGCCATCTCTTTTCCAAGTTGAAGAGCCCTAACCTTTCTAGCCTCTCTTCACAGGGGTATCCTTCCATCTCCTTTACCATAAGAACATAAGAACATAAGATATGCCATACTGGGTCAGACCAAGGTCCATCAAGCCCAGTATCCTGTTTCCAAAAGTGGCCAATCTAGGTCATAAGTACCTAGCAGTTTCCCTAAAAGACACAGGTTCCGCAATGCTTGTACTGTGTCAAGCATTGATATCCTGGGTCCCTTCTTAATAATGGTTTATGGACTTTTCCTCCAGGAACTTATCCAAACCTTTTTTAAATCCAGCTACACTAACAGCCTTTACTACATCCTCCGGTAACAAATTCCAGAGTTTGATTACACATTGAGTGAAAAAATATTTTCTTTTATTAGTCTTAAATAGTTTACCCTGTAGCTTCATTGCATGTTCCCTAGTCTTTCTATATTCTGATAAAGCACAGTTACTTACCTGTAACAGGTGATCTCTGGGAACAGCAGGAATTAGTCCTCACATATGGGTAAGTCGGAACCGACGGAGCCCGCGCGGGAAAGCTCCCCAGCTTTTCAGATGAAAAGCTTTTGGGGCTTCCCACAGCGCATGCGCGCTGCCTTCCCGCCTTCCTTACCAGCTCTCTTCAGTTCGAGTTTAAAGCTGAGACAATAGAGAGAGGAAAGGAAGGTAGATAGATAGAAGATACAACTCCTAGGGGAGGTGGGTGGGCTGTGAGGACTAATTCCTGCTGTTCCCAGAGATCACCTGTTACAGGTAAGTAACTGTGCTATCTCCAGGAACAAGCAGGAATAAGTCCTCACATATGGGGACTCCCTAGCTAAGATGCCTGGGAGATCCCCCTCCAAGGGTAAACCATCTTCGTATGGATCTCAGGCATCCATTCAGGGAAGGTGGGCAGGAGTTGCTTAAGTATGGAACAGGTGTTTGAGGACAGCCTGACCAAACAAGGCATCCCGGCGGGAGTCCTTGTCCAAACAGTAATGGGCTGTGAAGGTATGAACCGAGGCCCAAGTGGCTGCTCGACAGATCTGATCTATGGATACAGAGTGAAGATGAGCCATAGAAGTAGCCATGGCTCTCACATTGTGAGCTGTGACATGGCCTTCCAGAGAAATGTTCTTACTCTGGTAAGCAAAAGAAATACACTGAGCAATCCAATTGGAAAGTGTACGTTTGGTGACTGGAAGTCCCAAATGAGAAGGATCAAAAGCCACAAAAAGTTGGGAAGACTTTCGATGTGGCTGAGTCCTGTTGAGGTAAAAGGCGAGAGCTCTTTTACAGTCAAGAGTATGAAGGTTCCTCTCTGCACTGGATGCATGAGGAGCCGGGGAAAAAACAGGTAGATATACAGTCAAACCTCGGTTTTCATGATTAATCCGTTCTAAGAAGTCTGACTAAAACCGAAACGTACGAAAACCGAAGCAATATTTCCCATAGGAAATAATGTAAATTCAATTAATCCGTTCCAGACACCCAGCTCCTGTCACTTCTCTCACCTGCCCGATCGTCCACAGGACAGCAAACACACAGATATTGTACTGTACGGCACTGCAACATCTCCTGCTTACATTGACAGCTACCCTGCTACCTCCGAGCCTGAGGGGGCGCTCCAGAGAACAGGCAGGCAGTGGAGAGATCGGGGCCTTCCTCTCTGTGCAATCCTTGCATCTCTGACTCTGGCTCGAGGATGTTGCTCAGCTGACTTTCGCTTCTCAACACGCGATCGGTGAGTCCGGGGGGTAGTGCTGCTGGGACTTCCGGGGGGTAGTGCTGCCGGGACTGGGCGGGCAGTGTATACAGACCAGCGCCATTCTTTACGAAAACCGAGGCGATATCCGATAACCGAGACAAAATCTCAGTCAGAAAAGACGTCGAAAACCGAAACGTACGAAAACCAGGGCAAACGAAAACCGAGGTTTGACTGTACCTCTTGATTAAGATGAAAAGGCGAGACCACTTTGGGCATAAAGTGGGGATTCGTCCTAAGGACCACCTTATCATGATGAAATCTGGTATAAGGTGGATTAGCCACCAAAGCCTGCAGTTCACTGATGCGGCGAGCCGAAGTGACTGCAATAAGGAAAAGAACCTTCCAGGAAAGAAATTTCAAGGAGGTAGAGTCCAAAGGCTCAAAAGGTGGTTTCATAAGCTGACCTAGAACTAGGTTCAAATCCCATGCTACCGGCGGAGGTCGGATGGGAGGTTTAGTTAGGGTCAGGCCTCTCATGAACCTTGCAACGAGAGGATGAGAGGAGACAGGTTGTCCATTTATAGGTTTTAAGGATGCTGCAATAGCACTTAAATGGACTCGTACTGAATTCGTCTTGAGGCCTGCATTGGAAAGATGCAGGAGATAGTCTAGTAGAGAATTCAAAGGAAGTGCCAGAGGGTCAAGACCCTGTTGAGCACACCAAATGGAAAAACGTTTCCATTTGAAAGCATAGGAACGCCTGGTAGAGGGTTTCCTAGAGGCATGAAGGATATCTTTCACTGGCTGAGAAAGATTAAACTCATGAAGGCTTAAGCCTTCAGTAACCAAGCTCGGAGATGTAGGGACTTGGGGTTTGGGTGCCACAAAGTCCCTTTCTCCTGAGACAGAAGGTCTGGCGCAGCTCCCAGGTCCAGGGAGGAGCCCTGGGAGAGCTGTAGAAGTAGAGGGAACCACACTTGGCGTGGCCAGCGTGGAGCTATAAGGATCATCGACCCGTGATCCCTCTGAAGTTTGAACAGAGTCTTGGGAATCAAAGGAATGGGTGGAAAAGCATACAGGAATTCCTGACCCCAATGCAGGAGAAAGGCGTCGTTGGCCTGAGCTCCCTGACACGGAGTCCTGGAACAGAACCGGGGAAGTTTGGCATTCCACGGACTTGCAAAGAGGTCTATGTCCGGGGTCACCCATTCCTGGAAGATTCTGTGTATCTGGTCCATATGCAGGGACCACTCGTGTGGAAGCAGAACTCGACTGAGTCTGTCTGCCCGAGAGTTTTGAACTCCTGGAAGATACACTGCCAGAAGATGAATTTGATGCTCTCTGGTGAAAGCCCATAATCTGAGAGCTTCGTTGCAAAGCGACAGAGAGCCCGTCCCTCCTTGCTTGTTGACATAGAACATGGCCACCTGATTGTCTGTCTGAACTAGGACAGTCAGGTTGGCAAGGAGGGTATGGAAGACTGTGAGGGCAAGGAAGATTGCTCGCAGTTCCAGAAGGTTGATATGAAGGGTGGTCTCTTGGGGAGACCAGGTTCCCTGAGTGGAGAGATGTTGAAGATGAGCTCCCCACCCTGTTTGGGAGGCATCTGTTGTGAGGGTTGCTTGGGGCAACGAAGGTTGGAAGGGGGTCCCCAACAACAGATTTTTGGAGGATGTCCACCACTGGAGAGACCAAAACAGACGTTTTGAGGTGAGTACCTGGTCTGACAGCAGTCCCGATGCTTGAGACCACTGGGTGGCCAATGTCCATTGAGCTGCTCTCATATGGAGACGAGCATAGGGCACCACATGAACCGTGGAGGCCATGTGGCCCAGAAGTTGCAGCATTTCTCTGGCTGACAAGTGACTTCTGGACTGAGCCTGGGAGGCCAAGCTTATTAGCCGTTGGCCTCGGACCAGAGGAAGGTAGGCCCTTGCAGTGGTGGAATCCAGATAAGCCCCTATGAATTCCAGGGACTGAGTAGAGATGAGTTGGGACTTGGGAATGTTTACCACAAGTCCCAGATATTGAAGAATATGCCTTGTGCGGTCCAAGGAAATCTGGACTTCTGACTGAGATGGAGCTCGGATGAGCCAGTCGTCCAGATATGGGAACACGAAGATTCCCATGCCTCTTAGAAATGCGGCTACGACTGCCATGCATTTTGTGAATACTCTTGGAGCAGAGGCGAGACCGAAGGGAAGTAGTCTGTATTGGAAATGTTTTCCCTGGAACAGAAATCGAAGATATTTTCTGTGGGATGGATGGATGAGTATATGAGTGTACGCATCCTTGAGATCTAGAGAACAAAGCCAATCCTGACTCTGAAGGTATGGAAGGAGAATGCCCAGAGAGAGCATTTTGAATTTCTCCTTGAATAGAAACTCGTTCAATTCTCTCAGATCTCTTCTTTGTTATGAGAAAATAAGGGGAGTAGAACCCTAACCCCTGTTGAGGAAGAGGAACCTCCTCTATTGCCCCTTGGGCAAGGAGAGAGGAGACTTCCTGGCCCAACAGGGTCAGAAGAGATGGGGGAGAACTGAATTGCCTCACCATGGTATGGGGAGGAAGGCTGGAGAAATGAATTTTGTAGCCCTCTCTGATGATAGAGAGGGTCCATTGCTCTGATGTTATTTGCTCCCATCTGGGAGCAAAGTGAGCCAACCTTCCCGGTATGGTGAGAGGCTCTGGTTGTTCCAGAGCCAGAAATGGTAAGTTCTCTAGGGGCAAGTCAAAACCCCTGAGGGGGTTGAGCCTGCTGGGGTGTAGCAGACACTGCAGACTTTGACTTTACTTGCTTAGATTGCTGACGTTTAGCAGCAAAGCGAGGCTGAGAAGATTGTTGGCCAGTATTTGTGGAAAATCTGGCCTTCTTGTAGTACGGCCTTTTAAAAGGTTTCTTTTTGGCAGGAGTAGAAGTAGACTTAGAAAGTCTATCTAGAGTGGCATTTTCTGCGTCCATTTGAGCAGCTTTAATTTGCCAGTCCTCACCAAATAAGTTCTCTCCTGTACAGGGCAGATTCCTTAAGCCATCCATGACCCAGGGTTCTAGGTCAGAAGCCTGGAGCCAAGCAAGACGTCGGGCTGCAATAGCGATTCCCGAAGCCCTGCCAGCAACCTCAAAGGAATCAAAGGCTGCCCTGTTGGAAAACTTGGAGACCTCTGAAAGTTGTGTCACCAGAGTAGTGAAGTCCTCCTTTTTATCCTCAGGGATAAAGGGGGCTAAATGCCGTACCTTTAGGGCAAGTTCTCTGAGAAACATGCCCATATAAAGGCTGTAAGAATTGATCCTGGCTATAAGCATACTAGCCTGAAAGATCTTTCTACCAAAAGAGTCGAGCGTCTTACATTCTCGCCCTGGAGGGGTAGAGGAATGCCTCTTAGGACTCTTTATCTTCTTCATAGCAGACTTCACCACAATGGAGTGGTGAGGCAGCTGAGTCTTTTGAAACCCAGGAGGAGGAGGGACCCGGTACATGGTGTCCAACCTACGGGAATGAGGAGACAGGGTTAGAGGAGTCTCCCACAAATCCATCAAGTGTTCTTGAAGGATTTCATGGATAGGCAGAGTAACTGCCTCTTTAGGAGCTTTAGAGTATCCTAAAATATCCAATTTTTTTGATCTGGGTTCCTTTTCAGCAGATGTAGCAATAGAAAGTGCTTTAGCTACATCAACAATGAAATCCTGAAAGGATAAATCCTCTGGAGGAGACATCCTCCTCTTTAGAGAAGAGGGCTCCTCAGGAAGATCAAACTCAGCAGAGTCATCAGAGGAATTGAACTCATCAGAAGAATCTGAGTATTCTCTCTGTGCTTGCAATGCACGATACGCGTACCGATCGATATCGACATCGGGCGTATCGGGCATGGGATTGGTATCGGGCAAAAGCCTGAATCCAGCAAGCGGAACCGATCGACGCTTGGAAGTCGATGGTCTCGGTTCCGGTGTGGATACCGGAACCGGGGTCGGTACCGATGGAATCGGTACCGAGGGCGTCGCAGCCTTAATGAGAGCCAAAACGGCCTGCTGCATGGTCTGGACAGTATTGCCCATGGACGCCACTGCTGCCTGGATGTCGGTACCGGTATCGACCGGTACCCCAGAGCAGTCTAACAGGTGATCAGTCGAGGCCGTGCCATCGATGTCAACCTGTAACCCCATAGGTGATGCTTTGGAGGCCGGAGCCTCCCGCCGGGGTTTTTTGGTCTGGGCAGAATCCTCGAACTCAAGATTGAGAGCCTCTCGATCTTTTGAAAGAGATTTGCTTTTAGAGGATTTGCCCACAGAAAGTTTGGTTACCTGAGATCCATCCGGAGAGGAAGACCTGGATGACTGTGATGCTGGATTATCTGAAGCAAACAGCACATGGAACTTGTTGGCCCGGTTCTGCATACCACGTTTAGACATCTGGGAGCAGAATGGGCAGTCCGGTATGGAGTGGTCAGGTCCTAAACATTTAAGACACCATTCATGGGTGTCTGTGAGAGAAATAACAGCATTGCACTTGGTACACTTTTTAAAACCAGGAGCTGGTTTCTCCATGAGGAGAATTTGTGTAGGCCTGAAGGCCTAACAAAAGTTACCAAGCTGTGCTGAGAAAATAAAAAAAGATTTTTTTTTTTTTTTTAAAAGAAAGAAATAGAGACCGGCAGTACCGCTTTGGTATGGGGAAGGCAGGTACGCGGTCAAAAGAAACAAATTAAAATAAAAATTTCTTCAGCGGTGACAGGAACACGACCTGCTGGCTCCGCGGAAAAAGAGAAACTGAAGAGAGCTGGTAAGGAAGGCGGGAAGGCAGCGCGCATGTGCTGTGGGAAGCCCCAAAAGCTTTTCATCTGAAAAGCTGGGGAGCTTTCCCGCGCAGGCTCCTTCGGTTCCGACTTACCCATATGTGAGGACTTATTCCTGCTTGTTCCTGGAGATCGTAAACAATCGATCTACGTTTACCCGTTCCACTCCATTCATTAATTTATAGACTTCTATCATATCTCCCCTCAGCCGTCACTTTTCCAGGTTAAAGAGCCCTAACCTTTTTAGCCTTTCTTCATAGGAGTATCCTTCCATCCCCTTTACCGTTTTGGTGGCTCTTCTCTGAACCTTTTCTAATAACGCTATATCCTTTTTAAGATACTGCGACCAGAATTGCACACAATATTCAAGATGCGGTCTCACCATGGAACGATATAGAGACATTATAATATCTTTTGTTTTATTTTCCATTCCTTTCCTTATGATACCTAGCATTCTATTTGCTCTCTTGGCTGCCGCTGCACACTGGGCCGAGGGTTTTAACATGTTATCCACAATAACGCCTAAATCTTTTTCCTGGGTGGTGGTTCCCAATGTGGAATCTTGCATTGTGTAACCAATAGTTTAGGTTATTCTTCCCTAGGTGCATAACTTTGCACTTGTACACATTAAATTTCATCTGCCATTTTGATGCCCAGTCTTCCAATTTATCAAGATCCTCTTGCAATTTTCCACAATCCTCTTGGGTTTTAACAACTTTAAATAGTTTTGTGTCATCTGCAAATTTGATAACCTCACTCGTTATTCCACTTTCCAGGTCATTTATGAATATGTCAAAAAGCAGCAGACCCAGCACAGATCCCTGGAGTACACCACTATTCACCTTTCTCCATTGGGAAAATTGGCCATTTAGCCCAACCCTCTGCTTTCTATCTTTTAACCAGTTCCTGATCCACAGTAGTACACTGCCTCCTATCCCATGACTCTTTAGTTTTGCCAAACGTCTCTGATGAGGGACCTTGTCAAAGGCTTTCTGAAAGTCCAGATACACTATATCAACTGACTCACCTTTGTCCACCTGTTTATTCACACTTTCAAAAAAACATAACAGATTAGTAAGACAAGATCTTCCTTGTCTAAAGCCATGTTGGCTGTCTCCCATTAGGCCATGATTATCTACATGCTGAGTAATTTTATTCTTTATGATGGTTTCTACCATTTTTCCTGGTACTGACGTGAGGCTCACCTGTCTGTAGTTTCCCGGATCACCCCTGGAACCCTTTTTAAAAATTGGAGTTACATTGGCGATCCTCCAATCTTCAGGTATTAGAGATGATTTTAATGATAGTTCACAGATTACTAATAGCAGGTCTGCAATCTCATATTTCAGTTCTTTCAACACCCTTGGATGAATACCATCTGGCCCAGGTGATTTGCTACTCTTCAGTTTATCTAATAGTTGTAATACATCTTCCCGATGTATCAATATTTCCTTCAATTCTTCCGCACCTTTAAATACCACTTCAGTCATGGGTAACATCCCTACATCTTCCTCAGTAAAGACCGAAGCAAAGAATTCATTCAGTCTCTCCGCTATCGCCTTGTCGCCTCTTAGTGCCTCTTTAATTTCTCTATCATCTAATGGACCAACTGAGTCTCTCACAGGTTTTTTGCTACGAATGTACTTGAAAAAATCTTTATTTCGCGTTTTTGCTTCCACAGCAAGCTTCTTCTCAAATTCTCCCTTTGCCTGCTTTATCAATTCCTTGCATTTGACTTGCCAGTACTTGTGCTGTTTCCAGGTTTCGTCGTTTGGCTTTTTTTTCCATTTCCTGAAAGATGCTTTTTTGGCAACAATAGCCTCTCTGACATCACCTTTAAACCATGCTGGCAGTTTTTTGGACTTCCTTCCACTTTTCTTAAAGCGTGGAATACAGCTGGTCTGGGCTTCCAAGAAAGTATTTTTTCAACAACACCCAAGCTTGATGTAAGTCTTTAACCTTTGCAACTTCTCCTTTTAGTTTTTCCTTAATTATTTTCCTCATTTTATCATAATCTCCCTTTGTAAAATTAAAAGGTAGTACTGTGGATTTCCTTACCGTCCCTCCTCCATTAATTAAATCAAACACGATCATGCTATGATCATTATTGCCAAGTGACCCTAACACCCTTATCTCTTGCACCAGATCTGGTGTTCCACTAAGGACTAGGTCCAAAAGTGCTTCCCCTCTGGTCGGTTCATGAACCAGCTGCTCCAAGAAGCAGTTATTTATTTCATCTAGAAACTTTATCTCCTGTGGTGAAGAGCGCCCTCCTGAGGCAATGAAGACCAAAGAAAATCCTGAAGGGCAACAGGATTTACGCCAGATTGACAATACTGGAAGGAAAGAAAAACTCCTTTCTGCTGAGCTAAGAATGGATACCAGCCCAGGGGAGGAGTTCAGTAGTCCTGATTGGGCACACCCAGTGGTTGGAAGGGGCGTGCCTGGAAGAGAACCTTGTTTTAAACCTGAGAATGACCCTACTAAAGAGAGTAGTAGAGAGTGCAGGAGGAGCAAGGAGAGCAGCAAAGGACTGAGCCGAAGTAGGCAGAGCAGTGCACAGAGCTGCACAAGGAACTCTGAGCAGAGGACCTCAGAGCAAAGGACCTGTGAGAGGACGAGCTGTGGAAGGACGTTTGGTACGTCAGCTGAGAGTGAGTCAGAGAGTGAATGGAAGACCAGGAAGCAGTGTGGCAGTATGTTTGACCCTGGTAATAAAAGAAGACCTGCAAGGATCTTTTCAAGGGCTGTGAATGAAAGTCCTGAGGAAAGGGGACGTAGCCCTGGATTAGACTCCTGGAAGAAGGCAGAGCCCTGGAAGAGGAAGCCTCCACGGCAGGCAAGTGAGAAAGAAAACTCATTCTTTGGAGTACAGTTGGGACCAGAGAGACACAGGAACCCTCACAGCTGGAAGACGTCTGAGCCACCTAGGACGAGAGGGGCTTGGCAAAAAGTAAGCAGTTTTCCTAGGAGTTACAAGAGTGAAGGTAAACTCAATTCTCCTATGTTTGAAGCCTTACTAAGAGAGCCTAAATGTTACCCTGACTTATTTAGCCTGAGAGGGGAGAAGGGAAACATTACTGACCAAGAGAGAAGCTTAATAGCTGCTGACAATTGCTTATCTAGCAACCAACAGGCTGAATCGCTTCTCCAAAGCTTTAAAGAGTTTTTAGAACAAAAAGCAGGCAGACAACCAGTACTGAATGAAGATACTAATTCTATGCAGTCTGAAGAATTAATGCAAACTGATTCTGACTTACCTGACTGTAATAGTATGGATTGTTCATTGTGTTATATGGAAATACCAGAGTAAAGAAGCTTGCTGTGCCGTGTATGAGTAAAATACAACGGAGCTGTTTCTACTGCCATGCTTTGAGAACCTTGATTACTTGCACCTGAATTAAGCTCCCACTGTGAACGTAACAGTGCATGTAAAGAGGCTGCATTAAATGGAATCACCTCTTGGGGCAGAGCTGAGTCAAACCTCCTAGAAGTAAAGCTGAAGTTAAAGCTGAATTCTACTTTAGTTGACTTCATTCCTAAGTTTATTCTGTTCATGTTAAAGCACCAGTTTTGTTCATGTATATGAATTTGTGATGCGCTGGAAGAATCTCCCTAACAGCAATAAAATACTTGCAAACAAGCCTTACCGTCTCTGGCGCACAACTACACTTATTTCGGAGTGAAAGGAGCACAAGAACTACATTACCCAGCATTACCAGGGAACAGTTTTTAACTCCATTCCTCACGAGGCAATAGGCCGCTCCTGTCTTTTAGCCCTAAGGCGGGGCAGGGGCATTGCAAGTGGCTACGTTGGCAGGATTCCACGCATGCGCAAGGTGCCACGCAGAAAAAGCTACAGGAAAGCAACTGCCCAGAAAGACCCCGGCTGCAGACCATCCTGAGGGGAAGGAGTCACAGCGTCGGAGGACTACTGGCTGCAACATGACTGAGAAAGCTTGAAGCAACACCTGAGCCAGGTAATAAGTATCCACCTAGGGAAGGGTCAGGATAGAGGGCTAAGGGGTGATTGCTAGGCCTGCTGTGATACTGACCCAGTCAATACCAGGGTAATTGAAATCACCCATTATTATTTCTGTGCTGTAACTTTTGTTAACTTCCCTGATTTCTTTGAGCATTTCATCATCCATTTGTTCATTCTGGCCAGACGGTTGATAGTACACCCCCCACTGCTATCACCTTCCCCTTTTTACATGGAATTTCAATCCATAGAGATTCTACAGCAAATTTTGTTTCCTGCAAAACTTTAATCCTGTGATTCAATGCCCTCTCTAACACAGAGTGTACCCCTCCACTAATTTGATCTGCTCTATCATTATGATATAGTTTGTACCCAGGTATCACTGGTTGTCCTCCTTCCACCATGTCTCTGAGATACCTCTCTCATTTAGTGCTATATATTCTAACTCTCCCATCTTATTTTTTAGACTTCTAGCATTTGCATACAATAAAGAAGATCTGAGAGACACACTTAACACATAAGGTCTGAACAGGTCATGTAAATAACATGGAGCATTATAGCACAGAGATTTTCAAATCAAACAAATGATCTTAAATACAATGCACAGCTTTCTGGATAACCCCATCCATGCCATATAATATAGTGAAACATGATATGAGACCCTCTTCCCTGCCAAAAAATAGGCAGCTATGTTCTGCTTCAGCTGTTACAGTATATGCTCTTACAATAGTCAGTCCTACTAGTTATATGTGAATGAATCAACATGGCTAGGTCTTTTTCCTACAGAGGGAATCCAAAGCACCACAGTAACTTTGGGTTAGTGAAAGAATGCTTCCCCCTAAAGACAATTCTCCTAGCCACCTTACTTTTCTGCCATGAAAACTTTATTGATTACTACCTCATTTATTTACGCATAAAATTTCATATATATCAGGATTTAACTTTAACTTATGCACTTAGACCCAAACACAACAAATCCTTGGCTCCAGGTCACCATAGCACCTAGAAATTGAACCTGGGTGGCTCTAGATTTTAAGTCCTTGAATGCATTTTTATTTCCTTTCGATGCCAAAAATACAGTGCATTTCTTATTTCCCCACCATAATTTGGTTCTCTGAAAGCTTGATCCGCGTGCTGGAGGAAGCTTGGGCCAATCTTGCTGACTCAAGTCTTGTGCATATTTGTTGGTTACCCAGTCAAGCATCCCCAGTTCTATCCTCCACTTCAGTATAGCATTTCCCTTGGTCCATGCCAATCCTGGCTCATGTAGAAAATGACTTTCTTTTTTAAATTATTTTCTCTTTGTCAGAAAGAATGAAAATTATATTTATGTAGACCTTCAGATCAAGAGGTCAATTTCGAACACTTTCTGAATAAACTGAACTGGTCAATTTTAAAAAGCATTTGGACAACAAATATTTAAAAAGAACGAAACCTGGCACACTTTAATATGCAGAGAAACAAAAATACAAAATTATTACTATGCATTAATTGTAGCATTACATACTTTTTTAACATTAAAACAAACAAGAATCCTCATGCTGGTTTGCATGCTTGTATATTTGGACAATAATTGATGTTGATTACAAACAGAATTTTACACTTATGTTTTAGATTTAGTATGGCAATTGTGATAATTGCAAAGACACATACATACCCTTAATGATGGATTCTGCTGTGTATAGATCCCGCTTGTAGGTCACCTAAAGGACAGCAAAACTCATTAGGCCACAGAAAGAAATATAAAACCAATAAATAGTACCTTCAATGCAGTTCCTTACAGAGAAATAATCACAAATGATTTTGTCAGTCTCTGAATTACAGCAAATATAACTGGTGCTTCCTTAGATCAAAAGCTTGCCATGCTGACGACACACAGCTTTGGATGGTGCTTTGTTAGACATATCCAAGAAAACCAAACCATAATAATTTTATTATTTTATTTATAATGTTTCGGTGACACTTGTACAAGAAATGGGCTAAAGATCTCTTGTGTAAGAATTCCAGGATAAATAACTAAGGGACATTAGTTGTTTAGCACAGGATATAATGTGTGCTAACAACCAATATGGAGCTGCAAAAACTGTTAGCAAGCTGTAATAAACACATGGGAACCTTTTTACTAACTTGCAGCAAGGTTTTACAGTTATTATGTCGTAATTGTCAAAATTTATGCACGTTAACTACAAAATTCTGCATTAACAGCTGGGGCTGTTCCCATCAGTTTGCCATTCTACTCCTACTACTTATCATTTGTATAGTGTTAGAATGCATACATAGTGCTGTACAGTATATACACATGTAAGAGATGGTCCCTACTCTACGGAGCTTCAATCTTTTCAAGAAAGAGAAAGCACAACAAACAGGGCACTAGGGTAGAACTAAGGGGAAATGGTTCTAATACACAAGGGCGGTAAACAGGAGAATAAGGGAATCAGGATCCAAAAACATCCTCAAAGTGCACTGATGTTCTAGGGTTCACTGCAATGTTACTTGTGATGACTTTTCCTAGGTAGAGACCTTTATGTTTGAGATTTGGAAGTTAATGTTGGCATGGTAAATTTGCTCTAGGTACTGGGCAACGTTTTGGTAGAGCTTTGTATTACTTCACAATATGCCTGTTACTCAGAGAGTTTATATAGTAACATAGTATATGATGGCAGCTAAAGACCAGTATGGTCCATCTAGTCTGCCAAGTAAGGCAGCAAGAGTAGGTGCACCTGCGACTCCATGCAGGTCACCCCTCCCCATGCCTTTGTTTAGGAGTGTACCCACCACTTTGTGTAGGTCACCCCTATATGTTGAGATATTAGAGATAGTTATGTTTATTTTGATTTTATCCTATTGCTATAAAGGGATCCACTGTGTCTATCCCATGCCATTTTGAATTCTGTCATGTATTTGCCCCCACCTCTTCAATCAGGAGGGCATTCCAAGCATCCACTATCCTTTCAGTGAAAAAGTATTTCCAGGCATTGCCTTTCCATTTACCCCTTCCAGCTTCATGTTATGTCCTCTAGATTTACAACTTCCCCGTCTTTGGAAGAGGTTTGTTCATTTATTCTCTAAGTATTTTAAGGTCTGAATCATATTTCCCCCGTCCCTACTCTCCTCCAGAGTGTACATATTTAGGTCTTCACATCTCTTCTCATATGTCTTCTGACGCAGGCCCCAAATCATTTTGGTCGCTTTCCTCTGAACCATTTCTAGTCTTTTTTATATCCTTTGCGAAATATGGTTTCCAAAACTGAACACAATATTCCAAGTGAGGCCTCACCAGTGACTTGTACAGTGCCATTAGTACCTCCTCCTTTCTGCTGGTAATTCTTCTCTGCATACAACCTAGCATCCTTCTGGCTTTTGTCAATGCCTTGTCACACTGTTTCTCCACCTGGTCCGTACACACCAACCTCTTGCCCACTATCCCATACAATTCTCTTGGATTTCTGCTTTCCAAGTGCATGAAACTGCACTTCTTCACATTTAATCTTAACTGCCAAGCATTAGACCATTCTTCCAGCTTTTGTAAATCTTTCCTCATGTTATCCACTCCTTCAGGGGAGTCCATTCTGTTGCAAATTTTCATGTTATCTACAAAAAGACAGACTTCCATTCAGTCCTTCAGTAATATCACTCACAAATACATTGAACAGTACTGATCCCAGGACCGAACCCTGGGGCACACCGCTAATCACCTTCCTTTCATCCGAGTGATTTTCATTTACTATCACCTTCTGTCACCTGTCAGTCAACCAATTTCTGATCCAGTTCACCACCTTGGGAACCATCCCCAAGCTGTTTAGTTTATTGATAAGCCTCCTATGAGGAACAGTATCAAAGGCTTTGCAGAAATCTAAGTAGATCACATCCATCGCATACCCTTGATCTAGTTCTCTGATCACCCGGTCAAAGAACTCAGACAGATTTGTTTGGCAAGATTGTCCTTTAGTAAAAGCTTGTCCAAAAGACCCAGATGGGAGGAGGGTGTAAAAATGAGACAGTGGTCACAGCAGGGACAGATGCCCCATGCATGCGGTGATGCTGGCAAATACCCCCAGCAGTGACCACCAGACGTGGCACAGAGGAACACTGGCCAGCAGACCATTGCCATACACACCAGGAACTGGGACTGGACAGTGTGTGGCCGGCATGGACATAGCAATATGCACATCCCGCAGCAACACATGAACATATGTGTCCATTCCCCGCAGAACAGTGTGTACCCTGCACCCACCCAAGACCAGAGGAGTCGCTGACATAGTTGACCAGACACCCTGTCACCAGTTGCGGAGCCAGATGGGCACAGAGGCCTGTGCACAGACACCTACCCCGGTGCCCTGTGCAGTCAGCCCTGCCACCACCAGCTGGTGACCATGCTGTCAATGCCTCTGACATAGAGACCAACACTGGAGCAGCCACAAGCAATGTGAGTGTGCCTGTCAGTGGCAGCACGGATGGGACAACATGTCAGCCAGTGGTGGTTGCTGTGTGCATGTCTGTGCATGCACACAGTGGGAGGGTGAACAAGAGGTAAAGGGCAGAGAAACACATGGCACACATGTACCTTGCTCCTCGGATACCTGAGATGTGTCAAGAGGGCCTATACCCTTTGAGGAGGCTGGGTGAATTGTAGCAAGGATGTGCTGTTTGAGTTCCGAGAACTGCTCCCCCTGCACACCCTTGGCCCACTGCTGTGCCTTCTGGGCAGTGTCGCGGTGCACCTGCTGCCACCTGTGCTTCACATCCTCGATGTCACAGTTCCGGTGACATATGGCATTGATACGTCAGCACACATCAAGCCACTGCCTCTGCTTCTCATAGGCACCCACACGTGTGGATGCATCACCCACCAATAATGGCAGCTGCTGGAGGATCTCCTCCAGCATGAGGGTCACCTCAGCCTCAGAGAACCTTGCCTTCTTGGTAATGACCTTAGTTGCTATTACATGGACTACCTGTGACAACAGGCATTGCCTGGAGGCTTGGGACAGGCCTGTCTTGGACATTCATGCCGCAGATACATATACACACCAGAACATGCCAATACGTATGTCTCTGTGTTGATGTGCCCATGACCACGTGCACACGTCTACGACTGCACACCCCCAATGGTAATGCAGCTGCACAGAGTTGTGGGGATGGCACGTGCATCGGATGCAGAAGATCAGTGGTTCGTCTCCTGTAGCCGGCGCAATGGAGAGAAATACCAATGGTTGAGCAGCAGTCTGCAGAAAGGAAGCAGTCATAGTATGTATGAAGAGGATACAGGAGATAGTGGGAGCCGGGCACATGCAGACAACCTTTATGCTGCATCGACTTGCCTGCATGTGTGCGGCTTCATGGCACAATGCGTGCATGTGCCTGGGAACGTGTGCCATAGAAACATGGAAAAATGATGACAGAAAAAGACCACATGGCCTATCTAGTCTGTCCTTCCATATCGACAAATACAACAGTCCCCTTTTTTTCCTCTAGATATCCTCTGCGTTTGTCCCATGCTTTTTTGAATTCAGATAGTGTCCTCATCACTACCACCTCCACTGGGAGACCATTCCACGGATCCACCACTCCTTCCGCAAAGAAATATCACTCCTGAATCTATCCCCTTTCACCCTCAACCCATGTCCTCTCATAGCAGAACCTGTTTTCAATCGAAAGAGGCTCTCCCCCTGTGCATTTATGCCATGGAAGTATTTAAACATCTCAATCATATCACCTCTATCCAGCCTTTCCTCTAAGGTGTACATATTAACCCTTTGAAGGCCTACTTTAAAATTTTAATCCACATTCTGCAGCCGGGTTAATTTTTGCATATTTCAGGAAAATTGTGCCCGTCTTATTCAATATATTCTAATAGTGATTTTCCTTCTGCTATGGTCATGTATTATATACCATTTGATAGGAATATTTAGTCAGAATTTTGGATCCCTAGAGTTTTGGGCTTGGCCTGGAAAGGGTTAAGATCCTTAAGTCTGTCCTCATATGCCCCACAATGAAGGCCACTAACCATTCTAGTAGCCACCCTCTATACTGACTCCATCCTGTTTACATCCCCTTGAAGGTGCGGTCTCCAGAATTGCACACAATACTCCAAATGAGGTCGCACCAAAGACTTTTACAGAGGCACTATCACCTCCTTTTTTCTGCAACCAAGCATCCTTCTAGCTTTAGCTATCGTCTTTTCTACCTGTTTAGCTACTTTAAGATCATCAGACACAAACACGTCTAGGTCCCACTCTTCTTTATTATATTATATATATTATATTACTCCCTTGGATTGCTGCAGCCCAAATTCATGACCTTACATTTTTTAACATTAAATCCTATCTGCCAAATTCTAGACTATTCTTCAAGCTTAGCTAGATTTTATTATTTATTTATTTATTTACATTCTCTTATATACCGTGCTATTCTGCATCAGTGCTGTTTACATTGAACAAACTGAAATTACATTGAACAGGGCATTATAATTTGGAGATAACTATTTTACAGGGAACATGGGCTATGGAGGGTTAAGTGGCTTGCCCAAGACCACAAGGAGCACCTGTGGGACTAGAAACCCCAGTCCTTTCGGCCCAAGGTTGCTGTCCTCTAGTGGGATTTGAACCCCCGACCTTCCAGCCTGAAGTACCTTGCCCCAACCACTAGGCCACTCCTCCACTCATGTTATCTCATGATCCCTCCTCATGTTATCTACACCTTCCTGGGTGTCTACCCTATTGCAGATTTTAGTATCATCCGCAAAGAGGCAAACCTTACCCGACAGCCCTTCCGCTATATCACTAACAAAGATGTTAAAAAGAATCGGACCAAGGACAGATCCCTGGGGCACACTACTGGTAACTTCCTTCTCCTCAGAGTAACATAGTAAATGACGGCAGATAAAGACCAGCATGGTCCATCCAGTCTGCCCAGCAAGATGCGGCAAGAGTAGGTGCACATGTCGCTCTGTGCAGGCCACCCCTCCCCATGTCTTTGTCTTTGTTAATATATTCTAGGACTTTTAGTAACTCCTAATTATGAGGAAAAACACTATCACAGATATGCTGGTAGAACATACTATGTTGAAACAAATATAGTCGGGACTATTTCATGTGCAATACCACATTTATATGCTACAAATACTGAGCATGCAACATAGTTCTTGGAAGATCATTATCTTTTGGTCTACCCAACTGGTTTATTGTCCCTGCCTACTGTGGTACTGAAGATATTGATCAGCTTAAAGCTAGTTCCTTTCTTTATTATTTTTATCTGATCTCAGCAAGCTTGTATTATGTTATTATTTTATTCTTCTGGTTACCAACACCTGACAGAGGCATCCACTTACTATTTACCTGTACTCTTTGTCACCTCCCACTCAACCAATTTCTAACCCAAGCAGTGACTTTAGGATCCATCTCTAGGGTGCTCAGTTTGTTTATAAGTTTATAAGGAATGGTGTCAAAGGCTTTACTGAAATCTAAATATACCACATCTAGGACTCTTCCTCGGTCCAACTCCCTGGTCACCCAGTCAAAGAAATCAATCAGATTTGTCTGACAAGACCTGCCTCTGGTGAATCTATGCTGCCTCGGATTCTATAATCCGCTGGACTCCAGAAACCTCACTATTTTCTCTTTCAGCAGCGCTTCCAATAATTTACTCACCATCGAAGTTAAACTAACCGGCCTGTAGTTTTCAACCACATCCTTACTTCCGCTTTTGTGTAAAGGCACCACATGAGCCTCTCTCCAGTCCTTTGGCACCACTCCCAACTCCAACGAGGCATTGAAAAGGTCAGTCAGTGGAGCTGCTAGAAGATCCCCAAGTTCCCTCAGTATTCTAGAGTGTATCCCATCCAGTCCCATCGCTTTGTCTACTTTAAGTTGACCGAGTTTCTCACGAACACGGTCTTCTAAAAATTGTTCAAGATGCCCCTTGCTTCTGTTCCTGTTTGTGGGTGTTTTCTGAGGTCCAGTTCCTGGTTCTTTATCTGTGAACACAGAACTGAAATATTTGTTAAGCAATTCCATTTTATCCTCATCAGCTTCTACATATTCCTCACCGTCACCCTTGAGTATGACTATACCACTTTTGCCCTTCCTCTTCTCACTAACATATCTGAAAAATGTCTTATCCCCCCTTTTTATTGCATTGGCTATTTCCTCCTCTTTTTGAATCTTTGCTTTCCTGACTACTTTGCTAGCTTCTCTAAGTTTTTCTAAATATAGATGCCCGTCTTCCTCTCTCTGTGATCTCTTGTATTTCATGAAGGGCTCCCTCTTTTTCTTCACCTTTTCAGCTACTTCTTTTGAAAGCCATAGTGGTTTCCTTTTCCTTTTACCTTTATTTACCATTTTAACAAAAAAGTTGGTTGCCCTTAAATTTCCCCTTTCAGTTTTGCCCACTGTTTTTCTACATCCCCCCAGCTGTTCCCATCCCGCTAACGACTCCCTGAGGTATTGGCACATCTTGGCAAAGTTAGTTTTCCCAAAGTCTAAGACCCTCACTTCTGAATGGATTCTAACAGCCCTAGTCCTAATACTGAACCACACCATTTGGTGATCACTGGATGAAAAATGATCTCCCACTATAACATCAGAAACACTTTCACCATTGGTAAGCACCAAGTCCAGTACCCACACCCTTCACGTGTGGGTTCTGTTACCAATTGCCTGAATAGTTCTCCCTGTAGAGAATCCAGGATCTCCTTACTTCTAGATGATACTGCAGCAGGAATGTGCCAATCAACATCTGGCATATTGAAATCCCCTATCAGTAGACATGTCAATGCACCCTTGGGCCTGAATGGTTTTGTGGCAAGACTGACACAATGTGGGATAGTGACTGTGCTTCTTGCAGCTCTCCTGGATACATAACAATGTGTACAATGGGTGTCCATCACTGCGCAGCCAGCTGGCTGGAGTGGGACAGAATGCAGGATATCCAGGGATGGTACGCATTAGCCCTGCTGCACAGCTGTGACCATGATGGACAGGACATGGAGCAGAGGCGCCCACATGCATGTATCCGAAGACAGAGAGTCCAGTACTGTGATGGAGCTGAAGCCATTGAAGCGATGGATGTAGAAAAAAACTTTCTTTCTTATGAAGCAACTGATTTACAGAGGGTGCAATTACCCAGAGGTGCAGCTAGAGGGAGCAAGCACGAGGCTGCAGAAGTTAAGCTGACACACCCAGGTTGTAGCAATGCAGTACCTAATCAAAGGCACCTGGGTAGAAAGCCAGGAAACTCATTTTGAGAACGCCTTTTTAAGCAGTGCTCACAAGGAAGCAGACAGAGAGGATCTAAGGGGGAACTCGAGAGAGGATCTGAGAAGGAACTCGAGGGAGGACCTTTGAGAGAGAAAGAGAAAGGATCTTTGAAGGAAGGACCTGAGGAAGGAACCTCATACACTGCAAGGCAGAGAAGCTTGGATACATGGAAAAGCAGAGCTAAGTTCCAGGGAGAATAAGCCCAGCTTAGAAATCTCCAGAAGCCAGTCTTGAAGGAAGACGGTGACAAAGGGAGAGTCTCTGGTGGAGAGAACACCAGCAGCAAACGCTACAGAGATCCAAGGTACGGTGCTACTTCATTTATTAAATGGATGCCAGGTCCTAGGAAGGCTGATAACCTAAAAAGCCATTCTGAGAAGAAACAAAGCTGGAGGAAGTTTTGTAACCCTGTACAGAGAGGTATAGGGAAAAGCCCTAATAGTTATTTGCTAAACCCAGGCCAGCAAGGCTGGAAAGTGGCGGAAAGAAATACTGAACTGCAACCTGTGTTAACCAGGGAAAGCTCAGGATTAGAAGACACCACGAGTGAGCTAGAACCCATGCAAATTGAGTTTGCAGAACCAGAACCGTTGATGCTTGAACCAATGGACTGTTCTCTGAGTATTACCGAGAGCCTGGAATCTCTTACCGAGATATAACAGCAGCACATGTTTTAAAGTACCTTTTGCTTCTGTTTACACTGAAGGAAGAAGTTTTGTCTTGTTTTTCTTCCTGTTTGAGAAACTGGCTTGGATACAGAGAACTGTGAAGCATTTGTAACAGTTGTTGACCTTTTGTAAATATTCTTGGCACTAAACCTGAAGTAAGGTAATTCTACTTTGTTTCCTGAAGAACCTTTTGCGTAACAAGGGAATAAAAACCTTTTTGTTTCACCCTGCTCAAGGCTCACACATCTATTTTCTTGTGAAGAGGGACTACAAGGAACAGAATGCACTTGGTCTAAAAGTTTTTCTTTCTTCAACAAAATTAAAATGTCCACCCTGACCCTTTGGCACACTGCCACTAGGAGGGGCTGTGACAGTACATAGACATGAGTGATGCAGCATGTGTGGCAAGATACCAGTTTGATAGGGCTGCCATACATGACCTCTGCCAGCTGCTGGAGCCATGGCTTGATAGCCCCACGCAGAGGGGACATCTGATACCGGTGAACCTGAAGATGATAACAGCGCTGGCCTTTCTAGTGAAAGGCTCGTTCCAGGTGGTGCTGTCAGTTGTTGGGGGACTCAGCCAGTCTGCAGTATCATGGTTCCTGTGCATCTTCCTGTGGTCCATGGTGCAGCCATCTGCTTCCCAGCAACACAGAAGGACCAGTACTGGACCATGTAGGACTTTTACTCTGTGGCAGGGTTCCCATTGGTCCTAGGTGTGGTGGACGGCACACATGTCATCCTCTGGCCCCCACAACAAAGTGAGGCTGTGTATCGGAACCGCAAGGTCTTCCACTTGGTCAACGTGCAGGTGTGCAACGCGCATGGGGAGATCACGGATGTCTGTGCCAAGTACCCAGGATCCTGTCATGACGCCTACATCCTGAGCCAGACAGGGCTCCATGCACTGTTCAAGGGGGGACATATCACAGGCAGATGGCTAGTAGGTGGGCATATGCACAGACACCCCTGGAATGGGAAGCATGGTGCACCACACAGGGGTGTGTGTGCTGGGCAGGTGACAGTGGCCTGCCCTCCATGAACCTGAGGCTCTGTGTGTGGGCCCATTGGCCGGGGGGGCTTCAGGACATGTACATGGGGGTGCCCTGCCCCTATGCCACCACAGTGGGGGTATGTGCAGGGTGCCCCCCCGGTGACTCCCCGACATACATGGACATGGTACACCCTGGCCCTTTATGTCCATGAGTTAGTCCACCCACCTCACACCCACCTTCCGCATGCATCCTGCTCATCCCCTGCAGCACGCACAGTGGTCCTGTGCAAGCAGTGGGGGACAAAGGCAGGTAACCGGAATGGCGGTAGCGGGGCTGCACATACTGGCATTTCATACCAACACATATACCGCAACCCAAGAGTGTGACAGATGTGGGCCAGACACAGGGCAGGGGCACTGTACATTCCCACAATGCCCAGGCCCACTCCCCAGCAGGGACCTCTGTGCCTTTGAGGGTGCCCACGCACACGTTGTGAGCTTCGGACACACAATGCTTCACTGGCATCCTTTGGACCATCCATACAGCAAACACAGCCACACATATACAAAGTCAGCTGTCCATAGCCCACAACATGTTGGTAACATATGACCCTCTCACTGGCACACTAGCTGATTGACGGTTTGCTGTACTGTCTTCCACTGCAAGTGACTGGGGCTACCTCCTATGCAACTGGCTGCTGACCCCCATACTTCACCCTAGAAGTCCAGCACAGCACCAGAAAAACCATATGCACCGGACCACACAGGGGATCATCAAGTGCACCTTCGGCCAGTTGAAGTGTCATTTTAGATGCCTAGACAGTCCAGGGGGGGAGATGCTCTACGGGCCTTGCAAGGTGTGCCAGATTACCTTGACATGCTGCATGCTCTACAACTACACCCTGCAGCACCGGCAGCCACTGTCAGATGAGCCTGAGCCAGCCCTGGGTGACAGCAATGAGCTGGACCCCACCGCAGATGTGCCCCAGGATGCACAGTCCAGATGGGGGGTGGTAACGTATGACAGCCTCGTCTGGGCATACTTTGCCTGACTGCCTGAGAAATATGTTCTCCGCCCATACCACCCAATGCACACGCCCGCATCTGGGGAGGGGCTAGGGCACATGCAGCAGCTGCCATGGATCTGTGCATGTCCACACTATGCAGACATGGCCTGTGTGGCTGGCCCATGCCTCTGTGCATCGTGCACATTGCCTGCCTGGGGCATTGGTCACAGCAGTGTGCCATCATGGGCTGCTGGTATGTGGACTGCATCTGGGTCCAGGGGTTTGGGGCCCACCCCAGTATTTTTGCTGACATGTGCCAGGGATGTGGTGTCCAATGGCCACATGCCATACCCCCACAGACCCAACATGTGTCATATCATGTGTCCAGTGGTGTCATCCAATGGTGCCCTGTGTGGGGGCCCAAGTGTTCAGACATATGTGTCCACGGCATGGCGCCCATGACTGCCACAACTGGGACATAGACACTGCACAGTCTACCTGTCCCTTGTGCATCCGTCACGAGCCCATTGCCTGATGCCAGTGCCGCACACAAGACAACTGTCATGAGGAGGCAGGTCATGTGTATGTTGTGCCGCATACACATGGTACCCCCAGCATGTCACTGACTAGCAGCATAGGGCATGCATGGCAGCCATCGGGCAAGGCACACGCAGTCCCAGACCTGTTCCTGTCACCATGCATGGGACAGGTGTCTGTGACAGAATGTTGCCCCTGCCCCCAGCACACCCAAGCAGCCACTGGCTCCGCTGTGCTGCAGCTGGCCCCTCTATGGCACACTGGCTCACACATTCCACATATGTCACATGCCTGGGACCCCCCATGCACCCAACCATCATCCCCCACCATGTCTATTGTGCCGCCAGCACTGGTGGCCCACTCCAGGCCCCCCCCCCCCGCTCTCCCCCCTTCTGTTTCTCACTGTGCAGTGCGGCTCGTCAGCTGCAGCCCCCATCCTGCCCATCACTGCACACTGCATGCAGCACTTCCAAGCTCCCACTCAGCTTCCATGTCCAGGGTCACTGCTGCCTGCAGCCCCAACTGTGCAGTCTGTCCTCTGTGGCTCCCTACCTTCACTCTCATGGGTCCCTCCACATTCCTCCTCAAGGGTGGCCGCACATCTGGACTGCCCACGCGACCTGGGTCTGTCACATCCATGGCCTACTCTGGGCCATTCCCCTCTCTCCATCCTGCCCTCTCTGCATGGCACACACCACTGGCGTATGTGCTGTGGCTGGCCCCACTGCCATAGGTCATGGTGCCCCTGTGGACCACTGGCTGTGCTGCTGCCACATGTTCATGGCTCCCCTCCCCTCCAGTGTGGTGCCTTCCCATTCCCCCTGGGTGTTTGCTCCATCTCTTGCTACTGTGGTGGCCAATCTAACTGGCCATTTGGCTCAGCCGTGCATGAGCTACCATGAACGTCTGGCATGCAGTATGGCATCTCCCCTGTAGCACTATACACATAACTGGGGCCATTATTGGTCAGGGTTTCTGTGAGCGACAGCCACATAGGCACACATGCTGAACAGCAAAATACTATATTTGCCCAGCAAACATGCATGGGACAGGTATAGAATAAGGGCAAACAGTGCCCACACACACTGGCTAACAGGTGTGCCCCACAGCACCCAACCCCCACTCCTACTGCACCTATAGGGCCATTAACACTGCCGGCCAGTCTGCCATGGTGGCTGTCACTGCACCAGCAGCCATTGGCATGGCTCATGATGCTTGGTAATACGGCTGTCCCTGCACACCTCCCAGATGGTGGAGCCCCCTCAACTCCCCACAGGGCTGCCTGCTGTGTGACTGGAGGGTGATGTTTGGGGCTGCAGGTGAACCTCCTGCAGCAGTTGCAGGCACCCGAGCTTGCCCCTCAGGCCCTGCACCTCACCCTTGAGGCCCTCCACATGGCATGAGAGGTGGGAGAGGGGCCTGTGCAGCCATGTAAGGCTGCATGCAAGCATGCGCTCCAGACAAGGCATGGCTGGTGTGTCTTCGGAGCCTCCACCTGCCTCTTCTGCCCCCTAATTGGATTCCTCATCAGATAGGGGTGGGGTTCATGGCCCATCAACACGGGCACACTACTCCCACATGCACCCGGCCGCAGGCATCTCTACTGTGTCACCGCCCTCATCACTGCCGTGACCTGGCACCACCACAGCCTGCTGGCAACCGTTTCCATAACCTAGGCCCCCCACTACTTCCTTGCCATCTGTTTCCCTCTCCTGCCCACTGTCACATCCCACCCCCGCTCTCTGAACCCCCATCCACTCTGCACACCCACCCTCACCCACACTCTCCCCTGCATGCCCTCCATCCCCTCACCCTTGTTCCTACCCTTCTGCCACTCACACTCCCCCACATGCTACCCCTTCATGCACTCAGACCCCTCACCCTCGCTCCCACCCTCCTTCCACTCACACCCCCACATACTCCCCCTGCATGTACTCAGACCCCTCACTCTTGCTCCCACCCTCATGCCACTCACACCCCATATGCCCTCCTGCATGCAATCTTACCCCTCACCCTCGCTACCACCCTCCTGTCACTCACATCTCACATGCTCCTCCTGCTTGCCCAATCCTCTTGCCCTCACTCCCACTCTCCTGACACTCACACACCCCCACACACTCCCCCTGCAAGCAATCCATCTCCTCATCCTCACCACCTTCCAGTTATTCACCCTCCTCCATGCATCTGCCCACCACCCCCTCACCACACCTGCCTGACCCCTCAGCCTGTGCTGCTACAGCCTCCCCCACAACACTCCATGGGGCCTCTCCAGCCACCCTCCCTGTTACACCACACACCCTCCTCCACCAGGGGTTGAGGATGAGGGTCCAGAGGCCACCTCTTGTCTCCGCAGCACCAACGCATGACACTGGTGGGACCTGGCCACTGCCCTGCTGCACACTATCTCCCAGGGGTGTTATGGGACACAGGTCCCCCTGCCCACTGCCATCAGCTCTGCTCCCTTCAGGGGAGGTGAAGGGGAGGATACTGCCTCCCCTATTGGGCCCTCCTCGTTCTCCTCAACATCCATTGATGGTGTTGAGCAGGACAAGAGGTTGGGGCTTGGCAGTGCGCTGGTGCTGCCCCCACCAGTGGTCGTGCTGCCGCTCCCACTGGGGCTGGGGGCTATATTTGTGCCAGCATCCTCCACAGTGTCAGGGATGGAGCCATCAGGGGATGAGGTGGGGAATCTTCCTCCTGCTGTGCTGCTGCTGTGAGGGACATTGGTGTCTCTGCTGCATGTCTGACAGGTCATCCATGGGCAGTTGGGTTCCTGGTGTGCCAGTGGCACAGGGTGCTATCATTCCGGGCCCATGGGTAGCCCACATCAGGTATGTGTTTCCTGTGTCAACCTCCAGACAATGCTCCTGTCACTGTCACTGTGGTGAGGCAGGTAGGCCTCTTTGTGTCACCTTACCATGCTCAGTGTCCATACCTCTCTGCGGGACATCATGGTGGATGTACCATACATGTCCACACCCTGTTCTTCCTGCTGCTGCACTACTGTGGTTGCTGGGGGGGGGGGCACACACACAGGGTGTTCTAGCATGTCCCAGCTCTGCAGGAGGTGGAGCAGTGTGGGCTGGGACTATGTGTTGTGGGACCCTGGGGTGGGGGCATGCTGTTTCTGTGGTGTCCATGTCACAACAATGTGTGCTGTTACATGTGGTGTCCTGCCTCTGTGTTGGGGGGCCTGTCAGCCTGCTGTTCAGACTGGATATCTGCATGGTATATGCATGGGTATCTGCAGCTGCTGCCGGATATGCCTTATCAGCTGCGGGCGTGTACAGTGCATTGTGCAGTATCGCACACAGAATGTCTTTGTGTCATGCAAGATCCGGAAATGCCTGTGGGGTAGAGATTCACCTCATCATTCCCCCATGCCAGGGCATGGACCCGCCTACTCATTGGAGGGCTGCTGTTAGCATTGTGCACATGCACATCGTCTGCCCTGTCCCCATCTGCTATCGGTGGCATGTCACCTTACCATGCCTTGCCGGGGGGGGGGGGGGAGGAGCCCATGTCTGGCCATTGCATTTGGTGTACATGTACAGGGCCCAGTTTCCTCCCCTCTGGACTTGCTCTGTTCTCACTTCCTAAGGCCTGGGAGCACTCACAATTCTAGCCTGGTGGTTCTATGCCTGACCCACTATGCTCAGGGTGCTGGGTTAGCCTCCCACCTGGGAGCCTGTGCTACTTCATTTTGCACCTGTACTATTAACACTGTGCCTCCCCTCTGACTTGCTCTGCTCTCACTTCCTAGGGCCTGGGAGCACTCACAGTTCTAACCTGGAGGTTCTGTGCCTGACCCAGGGTGCTGGGTTTGCCTCTTGCCTGGGGGCCTGTACTACTTCATTTTGTACCTGTACCATTCACACTGTGCCTCCCCTCTGACTTACTCTGCTCTTACTTCCTAGGGCCCGGGAGCACTCACAGTCCTAGCATGAGGGTTCTGTGCCTGACCCATGGTGCTCAGTGGGCTGGGTTCACCTCCTGCCTGGAGGCACATACAGGGTCATTTTTTGGGGCTCCTCAGGAGGCATCTATGTTTCCTGGGGCTGTGGTTGACATTCTGGGACTGCTCTCTGCTATGCGTGTCCCTTCCATCTGTTTCTGTATCCCCCTATGACTTCCCTATGGGCCTGCTTGCATATTTATCTTTATTTTGTTTCTGGGGCCGGCACACACAAGCGGTGTACAATACAAGGACTGCAAGCAGAGGAAAAGGAAAAGAGTGCCAATTGTCTGCCAGGACAGTAGAGAGAAGGAATAGAAGATAGGAGATAAGGAGAAGATATCTAGAGTGAAGCTGAGCATGGCAGGGCAATCAGGGTAGGGGGGTGGATAAGTCAAAGGCTAACTGAAAACTCAGAACGAAGAATGTGAAGGAGAGAGTTCCAAAGGGTAGGGCCCAAAAAGAAGAAGGTAGCACCCCTTCGAGGTGAGTCCAGGAGACTGAGGGGAGAGCCAAGCGGTGAGTGTGAACTGAGCACAGAAGGCGGTGCGGATTATGGAAATGCAGGTGGTCTGCTAAATTTTGGGGAGTGGAGGTGTGAATGACCCTGTGAACAAATGTGAGGATTTTGTATTGAATTTGAAAATGAATAGGTAACCAGTGGAGAAGGATGAGGAGTCGAGAAACGTGATCGAAGCAAGAAGAGTGAGTGAGGATATGGGCCGCTGTGTTCTGGAGCAATTGGAGTCTGTGAGGCTGATACTGCGGAAGGCCGGCCAAGAAGATGTTACAATAGCCAATCCGAGTGATAATATGAGAAAGGAGGAGTGTAGTCAGAGAGGAAGAAGTGAGGAAAGGATGGACTGCATGGATCTGACAGAGATGATAGAAAGAGCAATGAATAAGGGATGAGATATGTTCAGTAAAGGAGAGAGGAGAGTCCAGGATATCCCCAAGATACCAAAAAGAGGGGACCAACGGGATAGGGGTAGATGAGAAAATAGGAACTAGAGAGGGAAAGGGGTCCCCGAAGGTGATCCAAGTGGCCGTTGATTCAGAGGAGTTTAGATGAAGGTAGTTAGAGGTCAACCAGGTATGAATAATGGCCAGACAGGAATTCATCTGGGGCATCCAAGATATGGTCAAGGTTCAGAAGGAGGATGTCTAGGAAGCTTTTCTTGTCCAGATAGTGGAATCTAGAAGAGTGCATTAGCTGGTGTTCCTGCTTTTCCATCATGTAGATACTTGGGATGTAGAATGTTAAAGTTTTGTGGTCTGACCATGGTATAGAATCCATTATTGGTGTTGGAAGCTGATGGTTGAGGGTGTTTCCTTTCATATGGGTGGATTTCTTAATTAGTTGGGTGTAGTCCAGGGCTCCCATTGCTTCTATAAAGGATATTGAGACTCTAGGGTTGAGTGAGGACAGGTTTAGGTCTCCCAACAGAAGATGGTTGTTGAGGTAGTTGTGGTTGCAAATGTCTTCAATAATATTGGTAGCTCCTCAGTTCTCAAGTTAGGGGCTCTATATGTCAGGTAGAGTGCTACAGTAGATGTTTGTTTGAGATAATGATAGCTTCTATTCCTCCTTGTGAGCTAGAGGCAGTTGCATGGAAGCCAAAATTGCTCCTGGCCAGGATGAACACTCCGCCACGACTGAGGTTGGTTCTCTGACAGTTGAAGAGTTTGTAGTTAGGTTGAGTTAGTTGACTCATCAAGACATTGTCAGAATCTGTGAACCAAGATTCTGTTACTAACATCATGTCGATTTGCTGATCCACAAGGAAGTCCCATATGATTTGCACTTTATTGCAAGCTGATCGAACATTTAGGAGTACATATTTGATGTCCAGTTGACTGGGTATGGATCAAAGGGTCTGAAGGACAGGAGTTGCTTGAGGCTTTATTTGGATGAGGGTAGAGGGTATTCTGTATTTAGGTCTAAATGATGGTATGTAGAGGCCATGAGGCGATAAGAGCAGGTAATTAGCATAGGTCTTCTATGCTGAATGAGAGACGCAGAGAGAGTGATGATGGCTAGAAGGTAGAGGAGGCAGATCAGGAGAAGCTGGGGTGCCATATCTGTTTGTGAGAGCACAGCGATTTAGAGAATGCAGAATGTATGGGGGAGATGGTGTTGAGCCAAAGAGTTTTGTCTAGTAGCGAGTGATAGGAATTGTGTAGGCTAGAATAGTGATTGAGTTGATATGTTAAAAGGCTGCAATGGATGATGGTGGTCAGCACACTTACTGCTTGAAGATGACAGTTGAGCATTTTCTTAAAGGTGATTGTATTGTTAGGTCACAGAGGATAGCGAATGTCGGGCACAGCCGAAGATAGTTATGGTCTGGTCATTATGTTTCTACTCTGTGGACCATGCCTTTTGCAAACCGCCTAGAATGCTGTAGCATTTGGCAGTCAAAGAGGTCTCTGCTTATTATTGTAATGTACTTGGTGGTTGATCGCTGGGTGATTTAGAACTTCAGTGAAGGGAAGCGTGGTGGTTGTTACGGTAGGATGTGGGTCCTTGGTCCACGCTCAAGGGCCATGCCTAAGAGCCCTTTGGCATGGTCCTTAGGTGCAAGACCGCCAGGTGTGGGTGCTCCGGCAGCGTGTTGTTTTAAATCCCTGCTGGGCCAGTATTCAGCACGGAGGAAGGAGGTCACCTCCGCTCTGTGCATGCTGTCAGGAGGGTTTTCAGGCTTGATCGCTGCTTTGGCAGCATGTTCTTTTTAATCCCTGCTGGGCTGGTCTTCAGTATGGAGGGAGGAGCTCACTCACCTCCTCTCTGTGCACGCTGTCGGGGGGATTCCCAGGCAATATGATTCATAAGAGCTCTGCACCATAGCATGAACACTGAAAGAACCATAACTTTGATCTTACACATCTAAAAATAAAAGCCAGGCACTAGGGGGCAATTTTCAAATAGCAGACCTAGCGAGGAGGCGGAGCCAGCCAAGAACCTGCATGGCCGCTTAGGAGTTTTTTCCCACGGACCCAAACAGCAAATCCTGTCCCAACCGCGTAGAGTGGCAGTGAACTCCTCCAAAACCTCTTCTCGGGTGAGAGAGCATGGCAGGCAGCAAACAGACTCGGCTAGAATTCAGTAACCCACAGAATATGGGGGCAAAACGATCTAAAGCCGACCCGCTGTCCCTGCTTAAGATGGCGCCGCAGTAGGAGCCGGAAGAGGGAATAAGAGAGGTTCTAAAAGAAATCCGGGCGGTTCGCACCCGGGTTGATGCGAATGGTGAATTCCTAAATGAACTTCAAGCAGACACAAAGGACTTAAAAACCCAAATGTTATCGCTGGCGGCCAGGGTGGAGAAAGTCGAGGCCATGGTTGTGGTTCAGGAAGAACGTATCGTGCAGCTCACTAAATCGGCAAAGAGAACAGAGTTGCTAGAACGCAGTCTTGAAGACATGAATAATAGAGCAAGGAGGAACAATATAAGAATCGTCGGAATCCCGGAGGGCACAGAGGGGAAAGACCCGATTGCTTTCTTAGAGAACTTAATTCCGAAATTGCTAAAGTTGGACATGGCTCGGCCATTCGAAACTGAAAGGGCTCATCGTGTTCCTGCGGTGTTAAGTTTGCAGTCCAAAACTCCTAGGCCTTTGATTCTTTGCGCATTAAGGTACCAGCAGGTGGTGCAAATTTTACAGGCCGCGAGATCCAGTGCGAACCTCCAATTTGATGCACATAGAGTTTTGTTCTACTCGGATTTCAGCAAAATCACGGTAGATAAGAGAAAGCAATTCTTGGCTCTCAGACCAAGACTCCAGCGTCTACAAGCTCGCTGTGGACTATTTTACCCGGCACATCTCAGAGTGACTCTGGATAATTTGACTAAAACCTTTGAAGACCCTGCTTCACTTGAGAGGTTTATTAAAGATCAAGAAGTGCTCCAAATGCAATGACAGCACGAATGTTTCACATGGACATGGCAAGCCTCTTGATGGTTGCTGGATGCCTACCCTGGGAGCGTGCATGATTTGCATTTGTGCAAGGGATGTGGGGCTGGGTAGCAGCGAAGAGGCATCTGACTTTTCGGACATATTATATTTGTAGGTAGAAATGTTTAAGTAGGCTTTGATGATGGAACTTCGGCGGTAGTTCATGTCTTAGCGGTTGCAAGAAGGTGCTAGGTATGGGCGCTGGTTTTAAGAAGTGGGGATGGGGGGGGGTCGGGCTAGAATAAAGTTGGTTAGGGGTTCTTGTTAATCTGTGTCAAGCAATGGGTCATTACTCTACTAAATGTAAGTGGGCAGGTTGGGAGATGTTTAATTTTGCTATGTGTGGGGGTCAAGGGGGCATATGCTGTCTCACCCAACAAGGTTTTTTCTGGTTTTAGGGGTAACAGCTGACTCACTGGGAAGCTTAGAAGGGTTGATAACAATTAGCAGGATGGTCACAGGCTTTGTCAGGTGTAAGCTGGGCTTGGGAAGGAAAGATAGTTAAGGGGATGAAGATAATATCTCTGAACGTTAAAGGGATTAAAAATCCAATAAAAAAGAAGAAGATCATTGTGTATTGTAAACAGCAACAGGCTGACCTGATTCTGTTACAGGAAAGCACAGTTGCTTACCTGTAACAGGTGATCTCTGGGAACAGCGGGAATAAGTCTTCACATATGGGTACTGTGGTACTGCAGACCCTCTGCAGACAGAAGAAAATGCTTTTAACTTAGAAAAAAGAGGCAGACACCGGCTGCAGCATCGCGAGGAGCCATATAGGGGGAGCAAGAGGGACCTCTGGAGGACTGAGGAGCCACACCCCAGAGCCAGTGATGCAATACCGGCCTGCACCCAATCCAGAAAGGGAAGAATTCCTTTTAAAAGCCCAGACACAGGAAGGAAGCTAAGCCTGGAAGGAGAAAGGAGAGCTTTCCTGGAAGGAGAGAAGGACCAGGGAATAGGAGTCCTGACAGAAGGAACCGGACCAGCAGACTCAGCAGAACCAGGTGAAGGAATCCGCTTCATATATCCCAAGAGGGGAGAGGATACGCTTTCCAAGTGGGAAGGATACAAAGAAGAAGCTAACCCTGGAAGGAGAAGGACTGTGCCAGAGAGTCCTGGACCTGAGTCTGGCAGAGGCCAGCAACCTTTGAAAGACACCACAAGGAGTAACCAAGAAGGAGGTGAAAGAGTTACTTTGAAAGATAATATTCTTGGCCCAGAGAGAAAGAAGCTGTGGTGCGAGTGTGGCTTAACCCCAGCAGAAGGCCGGCCGGAGAACTGGAGGTCTACCTTGGTGTCAGAGAAGCCAAACCACAGCAGGAGCAAGCATCAATCCTCACTTGGCCGTGATAAACCCAAAAGGAAAGGTAATCACTATTTTATTGATTGTGATTTTATGAATGCTGTGACGCAGGAGGAGCAGGGCCTAGAGGAATGCTGTCCTTCTAGAACTATTTGTGCTACAAAATACAAACCTGTGCCAAACACGAAACTCTCTAGTAAAAGAGCAGTAGGCGAGAGAAACTGTCCTCACTCTAGAGGTGTACAAAACCAAGGCTTACCTTTGGATGCAGCGCATTGGGACATCGTACAACATTGTATAAAAAGCCTGAATGCGAGCCACTAGATATTCCTGACTGTGAACCAATGCAGGTGGAATTCCCGGATGACCTTTCGGACCCCGAGATGGATTGCAGCTATTGCCTGGCAGAAAGCTTTGAGCCCTTTGCCGAGGAGTAGAGCTGTGGTCTGGGTGAAGGTTTGAATCTGTGTTTCTTATAGTACTGCTGTGAAGTTAACAGGTCTAACTCAGTTCATGTTTCTTTTCTTTCAACCTGAAGCAAGGACATTTTTTGTGTTGATGTAAATTCTGAGCTATTGAACCTATTTGCAATACGGGAAATAAAAGCCTTTATTCTCCATACACTCGGACTGTTATATTCTTTGGAGCTTTGGTTACCCAGAAGGCTACCAGGACTATAAAAACCTGGGCCCTGTCTTTGAGCTAAACTCCACCATAAAATATTTTTGTGTCCACCCTCCCTGCTGTGACATCCCAGTGCCACCAGGGTGGTGGTGTGACAGTACGTCGGTACCGACGGAGTCTGCACGGGAACGCTCCCCAGCGTCCAATTAGAACGCTTTTGGGAGCATCACACCACGCCTGCGTGCTGCCTTCCCGCCTTTCCCAACTGCCTCTCCTCAGTTAAGTTTTAAAGCTGAGACAAAGAGAGAGAGAGAGGGGAAAGATAGAGATAGAGAGATACAACTCCTAGGGGAGGTGGGTGGGTTGAGAAGACTTATTCCTGCTGTTCCCAGAGATCACCTGTTACAGGTAAATAACTGTGCTATCTCCAGGAACAAGCAGGAATGAGTCTTCACATATGGGGACTCCTAAGCTAAGATGCCTGGAGGAGTCCCAGCATGTTGCGAATCTGAGAGCCATGCTATTTCACCGAAACCCCAGGCATCCTAGGGATGGAGGGTAGGAGTTGAACTAAAAAGATGTGCTGTGGAACAGCTGGACCAAACAGGATGCCTAGATAGGAATCTCTGTGCAGGTGATATTTAGTGGTAATATTGAAGAGCAATAAACCAATATGGACCTCACCTGGTGGCATTGTAAAAGGGTATATGGAGGTTCATGTGGATTTGTGGATATGAACCAAAAGGATATTCCCAGGGAATACCTCAATGTAAGGAGAGGTAAAACTGTGCAAAAACAGGTTGAGGTTAGAACCCTTAGGGTGAGAAGAAACAATCCCAGTGGAACTGGGGTAGTTCAATGAGGTAGAACTTAGCGGAAAACGCAGAAGTCTGTATTAAATAAAACTGAAGCTCTTTTGACTTTAAGAGACATAGTTCTTGTAGGAGAAGGGAGCTTCGAAGATCTCTATATCCGATAACAAAGAAGGATAGGAGTAATGAGGTATTGTAGCCTCCCATTTTTTGAAGATTCAGAAAATGTCCCTCCTAACTGGAAAGGAAAGTATATGGAGGGCTTCCGGTGTACCTAAACTGAAGGTCATGGTACAAGAACTCCTCAACTACCACAGGAAGTGGTTGATTATGGAGAACCCTAAGTATGCTGGGACAGCATGGAAGGGATAGAGAGTATCTGTCAGGTCCATAGGGGAATATATATATATGTTTAACTATTTAACATATACATGCAACCTATATGTAACATCTTCAGATCTTTTAACGTCAATTGTATGATATATGCTGATGACGTGTTATTATACATGCCGATCTGCATAGATAAGATGGACCTCACTCCCTTAAAAAACTGTTTCAACGCCATATCAAACTGGCTACTGACACAAAATCTCAGAATCCAACATAAAAAAACGGAGGTTCTCTTTATCTCAAGGAACTCGAACTTCATACCACCTACACACCTGGAGGTTCAAGATGCCAAGCTGCAAGTAAAACCCCATATCCAATACCTAGGAGTGACTCTTGATCAAAACCTTGACATGAAGACTCACATATCCAACACAGTAAGAGCAATTTACTTCAAGATCCGCTCCCTCAGACATCTTCGCCAACTGATTGATCCAGACGATTTCCGTACTGTTACCAGGCTCTAATCATTCCCCATTTCGATTATACAAACTCCATACTACAAGGGCTTCCTCAATCTACCTTAAATCCTCTTCAACTCGACATGAACAGTGCAGCTAGAGTACTTTTTGGAGTATCCAAAAGAGACCATGTTACGCCCCTTCTAAAACAAATACACTGGCTTCCTATTCAAGCGAGAATCACTTTCAAGACACTGCTCCTGGCCTTTAAAGCGTACAAAGGTCTCGCCTCCACCTCATTATCGGAGATGATACAACCAATCCCACCCAACAGACTAAGAAGAACCACGGAAATAAATATGCTAATCGTACCAAAGGAAGTCATAAGATACAACTCTACGACATCGAGCAGAGCCTTCAGTCTATGTGCCCCAAAACTTTGGAACACTCTGCCATCACACATTAGAGCCATCTCCGATCTCAGCCAGTTCAGGAAGGCCCTTAAACATCACCTTTTCCTCAAATACTTCCCAGGGAACAAAGAAACACAGTCACCCCCAAATATCAATAACTACATTCCAACCACGTAAACTTTCCTGTCTCAACAGCACATTACACTACTTCACCAGATTAACAGTTCGCTTTTCAGACACTATGACACTGCTATGTATATAGTTGTTTTGTAAATAATTGCACCTGTTATCCAAGTTGATCTTCCTGTTAACTGTAATGACCAGATAAATGTAACTTGTCTGAGGTTTCTTGTTCCATGTAAACCGCGCTGATAACGAATAGTGCGGTATATAAAAAATGTTAATAAAATAAATAAATAAATAAATAAATATGTATAAGTATATATATATATATCTAGGCAGACAGACAGAAAAAGTAGCTAGACATATATCTACCCACTATGATATATTGCAATACATATATATATAGACAGGTAAAAACAGATATATACCCTATATATATATATATATATATATATATATATATATATATGGGCAAGGATACAGATGTCCATATACATGTAAACATATATATATAAATATATATATATGTATACATACCCATGTCTGCACATAGGGTATGTGGAGAGAGAAAGATTTATCTAGCAACAAGAAGGGGGGTGTCTTCTTGAGAAGATACTAAAAGAATCCATATTTCCTGGTTATGGGTAGGAAGCCAAGGGAGTTCTTTCACTGGCAAGAGAAGTCTAGAATCTTCTAAGAACTCTAGCCCCTGAATAACCAGGAATGGAGACCTACCTGGATAATGCAGAGGAGGTTTTTAATTTGAAGACAGTAAGTCTGAATCCTTACGTAACTCCAGCAGGTAGCTGGAGAAAAAGATGCAATGAAATAAATATACCACATTTACCCTTGATGAGGGAACAAAGGGTATGGTGCATTTCTGTGCTCAACATGGATCACGCCATGAAGAATTGAGGATGGAAGGAAAACCCCCAGACAGAGATGGTCTATACTGAAAGAAAAAACATCTCTGGTGAAGGGTCCCCTGGAGATGTGAAGCAAACCAGGGAAAGCGTAGTTACTCACCTGTAACAGGTGTTCTCCAGGAGCAGCAGGAATCAGTCCTCACTTATGGGTGACGTCGGCGCCGACGGAGCCCTCGCGGAGCAATTTTCCCCAGCTTTCAAAGAAAGCCTTTGGGAATTGCAGCGCGCATGTGCGCGGTCGTCTTCCCGCCCGAAGGTGCCATCTTAGCCAGTCAGATGACATAGCTAAAAAAGACAGCATAAAAATTTGCAAAAAGAACATAAGCAGACGATTGCAACTCCAAGGGGAGGAGGGAGGGTAGTGAGGACTGATTCCTGCTGCTCCTGGAGAACACCTGTTACAGGTGAGTAACTACGCTTTCTCCAGGACCAAGCAGGAAGTCAGTCCTCACTTATGGGACTCCCAAGCTCAAGGCTACCGGAGACCCTAAGCACAAAAATGAGCTCCCTCTAGCTCAGCAGCACAGAAGGATAGAATCTTCGCTGAATTATCACCCACCGTAGCCCACATCCGGGATGGAGGGTAGGAGTTGCTCAGACCTCAAAGAGATTACGGAGGACTGCCTGTCCGAAAGCACTGTCCCTACGGGACTCCCTCTCGAGACAGTAATGGACCGCAAAAGTCTGGCTCGAAGACCAAGTAGCGGCCCGGCAGATGTCTGCCAGCGGAACAGAGCGGAGGTAAGCCACTGACGTGGCCTTTGCCCGAACGCAATGAGCCGTGACTCGACTTTCTAAGGCGAGTCCGGCTGCCCCATAAGCCCAAGAGATACAGTCCGCCACCCAGGTGGACAGAGTACGCTTGGAGACCGGAGCCCCAATTTATTGGGGTCAAAAGACACAAAAAGCTGAGCAGCTTTACGGTGCTCCCGCGTACGGTCAAGGTAGAAGTTCAATGCCCTTCTACAGTCCAGGTATGGAGGACCGTCTCAGCTCGGCTGGAGTGTGGTCTGGGAAAGAAGGTTGGAAGTACCACCTCCTGATTCATGTGAAAAGGGGAGACCACTTTAGGCAAAAACTTTGGGTGAGTCCGTAGGACTACCCCTATTCTTGTAGAATCGAGTGTAGGGGGGATCAGACACGAGGGCCTGCAATTCACTTACGCGCCTAGCGGAAGTGAGGGCTATCAAGAACAGTGTTTTCCAAGACAGAAAACGTAGAGAACAGGTAGCCATAGGTTCAAAAGGCGGACAGGTGATCCGCTGCAAAACCACATTCAGGTCCCAGTCAGGCGCTGGCGGGCGCAGAGGTGGTTTAAGTAGAAGGAGACCTCGGAGAAACCTCGCTACGAGAGGGTCATTGGAGAGAGGTCTGCCGTCCACTGGCACATGATGTGCTGAAAGAGCACTGAGGTGAACTTTGACGGAGTTGGACTTAAGTCCCAGATTAGAGAGGTGCAGCAAGTACTGCAAGATCACCGACACCGGGCAGGAGAAGGGATCCTGAGACTGTTGGGTACACCAGACTGCAAAGCGACGCCATTTAAGGGCGTAGCATTTGCGGGTAGAAGGCCCGTCGCGAAGCTTAAGACGACCTCCTCCACCTCCGCCGGCAGGAGAAGGGGAGCAAGGACTACCCTCTCAGCAGCCAGGCCATAAGGTTGAGAGGACCTGAGGTTGGGGTGCAGAAGGGACCCCCTGATCCTGAGTGAGGAGATCCGGTTGTATCCCCAGAGGGATTGGGCCCTCCACCGCCAGTTGCAGCAGGAGAGGAAACCACGGCGGCTGCCTGGGCCAGCGAGGGCCCACCAGGATCATGAAGGCTTTGTCTCGGAGAAACCTTGGAAAGAGTCCGAGAGACCAGCGGGATGGGAGGGAAAGCGTACAGAAGGCTCCCCGACCACGAGATCAGAAAGGCGTCCGCCGCAACCCGAAGGGGGTGTGGCTGACGAGAGCAGAAGCGAGGAAGCTGCCAGGTTGTGAGGACTGGCAAAGAGATCCACCGTGGGGAGACCCCACTTGAGGAAGAGCTTCTGAACTACCAAGGGATCCAGACGCCACTCGTGCGGCTGGAGGACCCTGCTGAGTTTGTCTGCAAGGCAATTTTCTTGGCCCGGGAGGATAAACTGCCCTGAGGAGAATGCCGTGACTGACGGCCCAAGAGCAGAGCTTCTGTGCCTCCCGGCAGAGGAGGAAGGAGCCCGTGCCCCCCTGCTTGTTCACGTAGAACATGGCAACTTGATTGTGCCGTCTGGACAAGGACGGACTGTTGGGAAGTTCAGGTGGGAGAAGGGCCTTGAGAGCGAGGCGGATCGCCCTGAGCTCCAGGAAGTTGATCTGCTGAGCAGACTCCCACGTGGGTCCAGAGGCCCTGAGTACGTGCCTCTTGGCAATGTGCTCCCCAGCCCAGAGGGATGCATCGGTGGTCAGCACCCGGGTCGGCTGAGGTGACTGGAAAGGCATTCCGAATATCAGGTTCGGCTGCCGGAGCCACCACCGGAGAGACGAGAGCAGCGGCTCGGAGACGCGCACTAGGTCCTGCCAGGCCGCCTGTGGCTTGTCGCCACTGCTGGCGGAGACACCATTGAGCAGACCGCATGTTCAGGCGGGCATTGGGGGTCACATGGACGGTGGAAGCCATATGGCCAAGCAGTCTCAGGAAGCGCCTGGCGGAGACCAGGGGCTGGCTGCGAAAAGCATTCGGCTAGGTCCATGAGCCGTTGAGCCCTGTCGAGCGGTAGGTACGCTCGTGCCCGAGGAGTGTGCAGCCTTGCGCCGATGAACTCGAGATCCTGTGAGGGGAGCAAAGTGGACTTTGCGAAGTTTATGGCAAAGCCCAAGTGCTGCAGCAGAGTCACCGTGCGGCACGTGGCGTTGGTGACCTCCTGAGCGGACGCTGCTCTGATGAGCCAGTCGTCGAGGTACGGAAAGACATAGAGGCCTTGAAGCCGGAGATGGGCCGCCACGACCGCGAGACATTTTGTGAAGACTCGCGGTGCGGAGGACAGGCCAAAGGGCAGTACCCTGTACTGGTAATGATTTCCTGCCACCACAAACCTTAGGTATTGGCGGTGGCTTGGGTGGATGAGGATGGTGCGTGTAGGCATCCTTTAGATCCAAGGAGCATAGCCCAATCTCCCTGCTGGAGGTAGGGCAGAAGGATTCCAGAGGGTAAGCATTTTGAACTTCTCCCGCATCAGGAACTTGTTGAGGTTGCGCAAGTCCAGGATGGGTCTGAGGCCCCCTGTTCTCTTTGGTATCAGAAAATACCTTGAATAAAACCTTGACCTCTCAGGTGGTGGGGCACCGGTTCCACCGCCTGTTCCTGCAGAAGACTTGCTAACTCCTGAAGGAGCAACTCCCTGTGCAGAGGGGGCGCGAAGGTTCTCCCGGAAAATAGGAGGGAGGGACCTGATGGAAGTGGAGAAGGTAGCCTCTCTCGCACGACCTGAAGCACCCAGGCATCTGCGGTGATGCTGGACCACCTGTGGGCGAAGTGAACCAGCCGGCCTCCGGTGCTGGGAGGGACCAGCGGGGGGGGAGAGGCTATGCTGAGCGAGTCAAAAACCCCCTCCCTGCTGAGGCAGGGGCTGGTGGTGCAGGCTTGGGGGCTTGCTGCCTACGGGACCCGTTACCCCGTCCCTTGGCCTGCTGGCCCTGTTGGGGAGCTGCAGGGGCCTGATAATGGGGGTACTGTTTGTAGGCAGCCGCCTTCCTCGGGTAAAAGGACTTTTTTCCCGAGCCCTTCTTTTTCTGGGAAGGGGCGGAGGTCTTCCTAGAAAGCCTGGTCCTGGTGAGAGTCTCAGTCTCAATTTGTGCAGCCTTTTCCGCCATGGGCTTGCCAAAGAGGTTTCGCCTCGGCAGGGGACATCGACCAACTTGTCCTGTACCCAGGCTCAAGGTCCGCCGACTGAAGCCAAGCCTGTCGGCGGGCACCGATGCCGGCTGCGGCCACTCTAGCCCGAGGCCTCAAAGCCATCATAGGCTGCTCGGGACATGAACTTTGAGCATTCCCGAATGCCCGTGGACAAGGCTAGGAACCTCCGCAAAGGCTCCTCGGAGAGACCAGCGGAAAAATCCGGCTAGCTCTTTAGCCAGATCCCGGAGATACATGCCCATGTAGAGCTGTAAGTCTGGACACGACATGCGAGCATAGAGCCCTGGAAGCACTTCTTGCCAAAGGCCCATCCAGGTTACGGGCCTCCCTTCCAGGAGGCACCGAGGAGTGCATCTTCTGGCTCTTAAGACGATGCATGGCCGATTCCACTACCATGGAATGGTGTGGCAGCTGTGCCTTCTGAAAGCCAGGGCGTCTTGCGGACCCGATAGATAGAATCGACCCGCTTGCTCAGGACCGGCGAGGAGGCCGGACTCTCCCACATGCGGAAGAGTAGTCGTTCCAGCATAGGAGGAACCGGCACAGTAAAGTGCTCCCTCGCGGGAGAGTCATAACTGGAGGGCGTCGAGCGCTTCGGCTCGAGGCTCCTCCTCGGGATCCGCAGGGAAGGCCAAAGCCTTGGCCATATCCCTAACGAAGTCCGAGAACTGGGCATCCTCCGGGGGGGACTGCTTCCGAGGCGCGGACCCCGGTGAGTCCGATGGGACCCACCGAGTCCGGAAGAATCAGGTGACTCTTCCTCCTCAGACTCCCAGACCGACTCCGACGAGGACTCGGTGGGTCGGCCCGGGCAGGGTGCGGCGCCAGCCGCCCCGACGTCGAGGGAGTCGGCGTCGGCGACCTCGGTCCCGAACGGGAGGCCGAGGGTGACCTCGACCGAGGATCGACTCGAGTTCTCATTGACTCGAGGATCGGCTCGGTCCTCCGGGGTCGACTTGGACGTCGACGTCCCGGCGGTCGGGGCAGCGGCGCCAGCGAGGCCAGCGAGCAGTGCCCGCTGCTGGTCCATGAAGGCAGTCCTGCTCCTCCAAGGCCGTCAACCTGAGTCCCGAGCTCAGGTGACCCAGCAGCCCCCGACTCGGGCCCCGACGGCGTCGGGCCCGACGTCGGCTTGTCGCGGAGGCGAGTCCAGAAGGACTACAGGACTTACCCGGGCAGGCATCTCCGACTCCAGGCGAGGTCGCTTCGGGAGATGTTCCTTCTCCAAAGGACCCGGGGCGGCTGTCGGGGGCTATGCGACCTGGCCCTCGCGGAGCCAGGAGCGTCCACCGACGCCGCCCTCGCGGGTTTTCCTTCCGACGATGGACCCCGGAGGGAGAACCCCGGTCGGAGGAGCTCCGGCGACGTGCCGAGCTGCAGCCCTTTGACACGGAGGCCTCCGACGAGGTCCGCGTACTGCTGGGGTCAGCGAAGATTCTCTAGCGCTGATGCCGCCGACTTCTCAAACGCCTTCGAGGACAATTTGCTGCCAGGGCCCACAGATCAGTTCCTCATGATCCGGGCCCAAGCAGCGGAGGCAAAAGTCGTGTGTGTCGGTTAGTGACATATTTCGGTCACACCGACCACACCGCTTCAAGCCACTGGCAGCCATCGGGGGAAAAAGGGCCCCTGCGAGGTCAAAGGACCGGGCTGCCAGGGAAAACGAAAATGAAAGCTGACTAAGTCAGAAAAACCGAAAAAAACGCTAGAGGACTCGAGACCGGCGTCGCGAGTCCGGGCGGGAAAACGATCGGCGTCGAGCCGAAAGAAAAAGTATAAAAGAAAGAGGAAAATCAACTTTTTCGCGGGGACAAGACGGGGACGTCTGCAGGGCTCCGCGGAAAAAGAAGACTGGCTAAGTTGGAAGCTTCGTGCGGGAAGACGACCGCGCATGCGCGCTGCAATTCCCAAAGGCTTTCTTTGAAAGCTGGGGAAAATTGCTCCGCGAGGGCTCCGTCGGCGCCGACGTCACCCATAAGTGAGGACTGACTTCCTGCTTGGTCCTGGAGAATTGGATAATTCTTTAGGTCTTCCCTTAATTAAAGGCTTGTGACCTTTATTTAAGAAGCCTTTAATGGAAATGGTAAGGGCAGGGAGAACCCAGTAGGCCTGACTAGGTAAAGCCCTTCCTAACTATCTGACAATATGTGCTCTCTAACAAGGCCCCATAGTGTAGAGCTGCTCCGTAAAGATGCAGAGAGCATGTTGCAGGTTAATCAGAAGAAAACTGGTGTTTAAGAGCCAGTAGGTATCATGGACTATTCCGCCAAGCGCAAGGATTGGGGAAGGCTAAGGATAGAAGGTAAGGTGATGTGTCTGCAACAACAGCCAGAAAAGGTTCTTAAACCATCTGGGATCTGGTGGTAAGGCCAGAAACAATTGAAATGGGAGGACAAGCTTTGGCTGCTTGGTCAGCAAGTTAGTGGTCTAACCAGTAAGAGCCCCTGCAATTCTAACTACTGATAGGGCAGCAGTAGACATCTTAGGTCCCAAGATTGGGAAAGAAATACAGACCTAAGTAGGAGTGGTGAGACTCCGCTATTGTCTGAGAAGCTGCCAGGAAAAATAAGAATGCAAGGGGGAGACAACTCTGAAAGAAAACTTAGGGGCTTAAGGAAAAGCCCTCAATAAAGTGGTATCACTCCTAGAGACCAAATGTCTTAGGAAGAGTGACAGAGTTGAAAAGAAGACTTACTGTGGAGTAAATCTTTGATAAGTAGTATGAGAGATGCTGATACAGGAGAAAAGTCAAAGGTAAAGGCAAACCTTATTGACAGCTGTTACTTCTCTGTGTAGTTCGGAGGACGAGGAGTAACTGTACTACCTGTAAAGCATAATCATTTTAAGAAGCTCATTGAGCTAATAGTCAGAATGTCTCTTTGAGAGGGACATATGTAAATATTTGGATGGAACCGATGTAGATGCTTATAGAGGTAAGAAGCAAACTACAGGATCTAAACCTCAAAGAGGAAAAAGGATTCAGGGAAGAGTTTATCAGCAACCTTGTGGCTGCTGGGTTTGCTGAACCCGTTGAGGTTGTGGTTTCCTGAGCCTGGCTGGTTGATTCCCCTGCCTAGAAGCCTCTGTATGATGGGTAGGAGATGGATAAAACCTTCTCCCATTAAGGGAACAAAGCTTAGTAGTAGATTTTCTACAAACTGGGATAGAGGAAGGCAAAGACAAGCCTCGTAAAGCAATAGTGTCAGTGGTTAACTGAGCAGCCTGAAGTAAAGTCTCTTTATTAAAGAGATTCTCTCCAGTGCAAGGAGCATTTCCCAGTTTATCGTGTACAGATTTGTACAAGTCTGAAGCTTGGAGCCAGGCTCTATGTCGTGCTCCTATGGCTATAGCAGAAGTTCTGCTAACAGACTCGAAAGAGTCTAGGGAAGCACGAGTAAGGAACTTAGAAATATTTTGAGCATGACTGACTAACATAGAAAAATTTGCTCTTTTAGGCTCTTGGAGGAAAGGGGTCAAAAGCAATAAATCTTTTGTGACCTCCTCAAGAGATAATCCCATATAGAAAATATATGAAAGGATTCTTGCTGAAAGCATGGATGCCTGGAAAGTTTGACGTCCAAAAGCATCTAAAGTTTTAGCCTCACAACCAGGTGGATAAGAAGAGTGTTTCTTGGTACTCTTAACACGCCTCATTGCTGATTCTACAACCAGAGAATGATGAGGGAGCTGAGGCTTTTGAAAACCTGGAGAAGGGGGCACCTTGTATAGAAGATCAATTGCCGTAGAAGGTGGGGATACCGTTAAAGGAGTTTCCCACGTTCTAAATAGGAGATCCTGCAAGGTCTGATGCAAAGGAAGCATAATGACTTAAGAACATAAGAACATAAGATATGCCATACTGGGTCAGACCAAGGTCCATCAAGCCCAGTATTCTGTTTCCAACAGTGGCCAATCTAGGTCATATGTACCTAGCAATTTCCCCAAGAGACACAAGTTCCACAATGCTTGTACTGGGTCAAGCATTGATATCTTCGGTCACTTCTTAATAATGGTTTATGGACCTTTCCTCCAGGAACTTGTCCAAACCTTTTTTAAACCCAGCTACACTAACAGCCTTTACTACGTCCTCCGGTAACAAATTCCAGAGTTTGATTACACGTTGAGTGAAAAAATATTTTCTTTTATTAGTCTTAAATAGTTTACCCTGTAGCTTCATTGCATGTCCCCTAGTCTTTCTATATTCTGATAATGTAAACAATCGATCTACGTTTAACCGTTCCACTCCGTTCATTAATTTATAGACTTCTATCAAATCTCCCCTCAGCCGTCTCTTTTCCAGGTTAAAGAGCCCTAACCTTTTTAGCCTTTCTTCATAGCCCTAACCTTCATAGCCTTCCATCCCCTTTACCATTTTGGTGGCTCTTCTCTGAACCTTTTCTAAAATCGCTATATCCTTTTTAAGATACGGCGACCAGAATTGCACACAATATTCAAGGTGCGGTCTCACCATGAAAAGATATAGAGGCATTATAATATCTTTTGTTTTATTTTCCATTCCTTTCCTTATCATACCTAGCATTCTATTTGCTCTCTTGGCCGCCGCTGCACACTGGGCCGAGGGTTTTAACATGGTATCCACAATGACGCCTAAATCTTTTTCCTGGGTGGTGGTTCCTAATGTGGAACCTTGCATCGTGTAACCATAGTTTGGGTTGTTCTTCCCTAGGTGCATAACCTTGCACTTGTCCACATTAAATTTCATCTGCCATTTTGATGCCCAGTCTTCCAATTTATCAAGATCCTCTTGCAATTTTTCACAATCCTCTTGGGTTTTAACAACTTTAAATAGTTTTGTGTCATCTGCAAATTTGATAACCTCACTCGTTATTCCACTTTCCAGGTCATTTATAAATATGTCAAAAAGCAGCGGACGCAGCACAGATCCCTGGGGTACACCACTATTCACCTTTCTCCATTGGGGAAAATTGGCCATTTAGCCCTACCCTCTGCTTTCTATCTTTTAACCAGTTCCTGATCCACAATAGTACACTGCCTCCTATCCCATGACTCTTTAGTTTTGCCAAAAGTCTCCGATGAGGGACCTTGTCAAAGGCTTTCTGAAAGTCCAGATACACAATATCAACCGACTCACCTTTGTCCACCTGTTTATTCACTCCTTCAAAAAAACATAACAGATTAGTAAGACAAGATCTTCCTTGTCTAAAGCCATGTTGGCTGTCTCCCATTAGGTTGTGACTATCTACATGCTGAGTAATTTTATTCTTTATGATGGTTTCTACCATTTTTCCTGGTACTGACGTCAGGCTCACCGGTCTGTAGTTTCCCGGATCACCCCTGGAACCCTTTTTAAAAATTGGTGTTACATTGGCGATCCTCCAATCTTCAGGTATTAGAGATGATTTTAGTGATAGTTCACAGATTACTGATAGCAGGTCTGCAATCTCATATTTCAGTTCTTTCAACACCCTTGGATGTATACCATCCGGCCCAGGTGATTTGCTACTCTTTAGTTTATCTAATAGTTATAAGACATCTTCCCGATGTATCGATATTTCCTTCAATTCTTCCGCACCTTTAAATACCACTTCAGTCATGGGTAACATCCCTACATCTTCCTCAGTAAAGACCGAAGCAAAGAAGTCATTCAGTCTCTCCGCTATCGCCTTTTCGCCTCTTAGTGCTCCTTTAACCCCTTTTATCATCTAATGTACCACTGTACTCACTCCATGTTTTTTTGCTACGAATGTACTTGAAAAGGTCTTTATTTCGCGTTTTTGCTTCCGCAGCAAGCTTCTTCTCAAATTCTCTCTTTGCCTGCCTTATCAATGCCTTGCATTTGACTTGCCAGTGCTTGTGCTGTTTCCAGGTTTCGTCGTTTGGCTCTTTTTTCCATTTCCTGAAAGATGCTTTTTTGGCAACAACAGCCTCTCTGACCTCACCTTTAAACCATGCTGGCAGTTTTTTGGACTTCCTTCCATTTTTCTTAAAGCGTGGAATACAGCTGGTCTGGGCTTCCAAGATAGTATTTTTCAACAACACCCAAGCTTGATGTACGTCTTTAACCTTTGCAACTGCTCCTTTTAGTTTTTTCTTAACTGTTTTCCTCATTTTATCATAGTCTCCCTTTCAAAAGTTAAAAGGTAGTACTGTGGATTTCCTTACTATCCCTCCTCCACTAATTAAATCAAAGGCGATCATGCTATGATCACTATTGCCAAGTGGCCCCAACACCCTTATCTCTTGCACTAGATCTGGTGTTCCACTAAGGACTAGGTCTAATATGGCTTCCCCTCTGGTCGGTTCATGAACCAGCTGCTCCAAGAAGCAGTCATTTATTTCATCTAGGAACTTTAACTCCCTAGCATGTCCTGACGTGACACTGACCCAGTCGATACCGGGGTAATTGAAATCACCCATTATTATTACTGTGCTGTAACTTTTGTTAGCTTCCTTGATTTCTTTGAGCATTTCATCATCCATTTGGTCATTCTGGCCAGGTGCTCGATAGTACACCCCCACTGCCATTGCCTTCCCCTTTTATATGGAATTTCAATCCATATAGATTCTACAGCAGATTTTGTTTCCTGCAAAACTTTAATCCTTTCTGAGTCAATGCCCTCTCTAACATAGAGCGCAACCCCTCCACCAATTTGATCAGCTCTATCATTACGATATAATTTGTACCCAGGTATCACAGTGTCCCACTGGTTGTCCTCCTTCCACCATGTCTCTGATATTCAAATCATATCTAACCTTTCATTTAGTGCTATATATTCTAACTCTCCCATCTTATTCATTAGACTTCTATCATTTGCATACAAGCATTTTAGAGAATGTATTTTATTCATGTTAATTTGGCTATTGTTAGACATGGGTAAATTGGGATCTTTAAGCTCTGTCTGCTCCATACTTGAGGGCATTTGGGCTACTTTACTCTTTTGTGGAACCTCTCTGCTTTTGGTAGTATCCTTCAAGGATACATTCTTCCGAACCATCCGCTCTTGGGCAACTGTCGGCTTTCCCCTAATATCTAGTTTAAAAGCTGCTCTATCTCCTTTTTAAAGGTTAATGCCAGCAGCCTGGTTCCATCCCGGTTAAGGTGAAGCCCATCCCTTCGGAAGAGCCCCTCCTTTCCCCAGAATGTTCCCCAGTTCCTAACAAATCCAAAACCCTCATCTCTGCACCATTGTCTCATCCACACATTGAGACTCCGGAGCTCTGCCTGCCTTTTGGGTACTGCGCGTGGAACAGGAAGCATTTCGGAGAATGCTACCATGGAAGTTCTGGATTTCAACTTCCTACCTAAAAGCCTAAATTTTGCCTCCAGAACCGGCCTACCACATTTTCCTATGTCACTGGTACCGACATGTACCAAGACAGCAGACTCCTCCCCAGCACTATATAAGACCTTATCTAGGTGGCGCGTGAGGTCCGCTACCTTCGCACCAGGCAGGCATGTTACCAGGCGATCCTCACGTCCACCAGCCACCCATCTATCTACATGCCTAATGATCGAATCACCAACTATAACTGCTGTCCTAACCCTTCCCTCATGGGCACATGGCCCTGGAGAAACTTCCTCGGTGCGAGAGGGTTTTACATCACCTGGAGGACAGGTCCTAGTTACAGGATCACTTCCTGCCACACCAGGGTGATGCTCTCCTGTCACGTGACCTCTCTCCTCCATGGCAACAGGGGTGCTGCCAGAATGGAGGTGGGACTTCAGGACTATATCCCTGTAGGTCTCGTCTATGTACCTCTCTGTCTGTCTTATGTTTTCCAAGTCTGCTACTTTAGCCTCTAGAGAACGGACTTGTTCCCTGAGAGCAAAGGGCTCCTTGCACCTAGTGCACACGTAAGACCTCTCACCAACTGGGAGAAAATCATACATGTGACACTCAATGCAAAAGACTGGAAAGCCCCCATCCCGCTGCTGGACTGCTGTCTGCATCTTAGTTTTAAGTTTGTGTCTAGATCTTTAAGTTCTTACTTACTAGGGGTTGCTATGGGTATTTATACCAATAAAACTGTACCTAATACGTTTAATATACCTTGTTCACCTGAAGCTTAATTAATCTCAGGTCCTTAGTGTATGACTGATTTGGGTAATGAGCTTCACCTGAAAGCCTCTCCTGTCTTTTAAGATGTGTAAGTACCTATTAAGCTATGATTATCCCAGGGGTGGGTGGGTGTGGGGAGGGAGGGAGGGAATTAACACTTATTAAAAGAGGGCTGCTACACAGTACCCTGTCTTGTGCTGCTGAGGTAAGCTAAATTCTGATTTGATTTAAATTAGAGTTCTTAGCTGCTGCTAGGCTCTAACTTCTTATGAAATTTAAACTACAAGCTCTCTGCTGGGTTCTAAATTTAACCAGAAAGCTCTCTTCTGTGTGTTAAATTTAAACTAAAAGTACTTTTCTGATGCTAGGCCCTGAGTGACTATTAAATGTACACTACAAGCTCTCTGCTGGGTTCCAAATGTAACCAGAAAGCTCTCTTCTGTGTGTTAAATTTAAACTAAATGTACTTTGCTGTTACTTGGCCCTGAGTGACTATTAAATTTAAACTACAAGTTCTCTGCTGGGTATGAAATGTAACCAGAAAGTTCTCCTCTGTGTTTTAAATTCAAACTTTAATTGCTGCTACTAGGCCCTAACTGATCCAACAAAAAACAGTGGGTTCACAGATTAAGTAGCTTTAATACAAATAATTCTTTTTAGAAAATTACCAGAAGTATATACTCACAGTTGCAGATTTCTCTCCAGTAGTAACAGTCCCCCTTTCTAGTCCTTCAAGACTTCCTTTGGATTGCAGGGGATCTGTATAGGTTGTGGATCCCCTGGTGCAGGGTCTTGACCAGGTATAGGAATGGCAAGTAACTTAGCCATATCAAGCAGAAAAGCTTGAAAAGAAATCTCCCCAGAGGGGAGTCCTCGAGGAAGAGGAGGAAGAACTAGATCTGTTGAAGAACTAGCTCTAGCACCCATCCCCTCATTCAGATTCTGTAGAATAGAAGATCTGGAGGGGTGGAGCATTGGATTATCTTTGATAGATAGTTGTCAGTACCGCTGAAAACCGGTACCACAACTCGTCGGTAGCAAGTCGTCCATGCTAGGGATCGATTCCAAACTCGGTATGGAAGGAAGCGAGCAGGGTGAAAGGAGCATGGGAGGTACCGACACCAATGTTGATGTCGATACCGGTACCGGGATCGGTACCGTCGGGGACACCGATATATGAAGATCAGTCTGTGATGGCACTATCGGTACCGTGGAAACCGAATGTGGCAGACCTTGATCATCGGTGGAATGTCTACGGTACCATGTGAAGTCGGTACCGAGACGAGTCAAGTGAGTCTATCGATGCATATCTGGAGGGTACCGACGTGGATATCAGCATTGGTACCGGGACCAATGTGGGAAGACCGGTCAGTAGCGGCTCTAGCGGCACCGAGGATACCGAGAGCGCTCGACTGCGATCATCAGTGTGGAATGTTTCATCCAGCACCATTGCCAATGCCGGGGTACCGGCACCGCTCAAAGCGGATACCACCACCAGACATGGTTCAGGCATGTTCACCGAGGTGAAAACCCCAGGAACAGCCTGAAACCCTGTTAGTGCTTTGGAGACAGAAGCCTCCCGCCGGGGTTTTAAAGCCAAAATGTCCTCGGGGGCAAGCCCAAAGGCATCTCTATGAAGTACATGAGATCTACCACCCGAGGACTGGCTAGTCTTTACAGACTTTTGTTTGGTTACCTGATCCTGCGAAAAAGAAGATGGAGCTGGTACCCTCAGGAGAGAGGGGAACGGCGTATCGAGTTGAGCTCGATGGTGAAAACTTCTTGGAGAAATAGTGGTGCAGGAGGGACAGTCCAGCGGATTGTGTTCAGGTCCCAAACATGGAAGGCACCAATTATGGGTGTCCAAAAATAATTTGGTAGTGCCACAGTTAAAACACTTTCTAGTGGCTAGAATTTCCATGAGGGAAAAAGGAGAGGCCTAGCAGGCCGAAGCCTGTCAGGCACTAAATAGGAAAAAATTTCCTACAGAAGGAAATATTTGTAAAAGAAAAGAAGAAGAAAACGCCGGTGGTACCGGTGCGTCGAGGGAAGGTAGACGCGACCACAAGAAAAAACAAAAAATAAGGGAGAATTTTCTGCGGTGACAGGAGGACGTCCTGCCAGCTCCGCGGAAAAACGAAAACTGAGGAGAGGCAGTTGGGAAAGGCGGGAAGGCAGCACGCAGGCGTGGTGGGATGCTCCCAAAAGCGTTCTAATTGGACGCTGGGGAGCGTTCCCGTGCAGACTCCGTCGGTACCGACATACCCATATGTGAAGACTCATTCCTTCTTGTTCCTGGAGATACTCATTTAAACCTGGTAGAAACCGGTGAGTTTGAGGGGAAGCATTATTCATTGATAGGCCAGTCTCCCGCCCTTCAGAAGAAAAATGGAGTGGCTATTTTAGTGCGGAAGGCGCAGGGGAGCAAGGTTGTTTCCTCGTGCAATGATGATAAAGGGAGGTGGGCGCAATCCACTATCGAACTTGGGGAGGCTCAGCTCACAATTGTTAATGTCTATGGGCCTAATAGCGATTACCCCAAGTTTTTTACAGCCCTATCCAGGTTGCTACATGAGAATTCCTTGGCCCCATTAATAGTAGGAGGGGATTATAACTTGGTTCTGGATCCCCTAATAGATCGGAACCCTGGAAGAGCGGAAAGGTCCTCCAGAGCGAGAGTAGTGTTGAAAGCTTGCATGGACTCGCTAGGGTTAACTGATGCATGGAGACTTATACACCCCATTGAAAGGGAGTATACTTTCTATTCCCCACCGCAGAAATCCTATTCACGGATAGATTACTTTTTAATTTCTAAAAGCTTGGTGTCAGGGTTACAGGCAGCAGAAATACTGAGCACACATGTATCGGACCACGCTGCCATTACTTTAAACGTGGAGTGGTCTGAGGAGAGTAAACAACAGCGGGCGTGGTCCTTCAATATGTCCTTTCTGGCTGACCCTTTATTCCAAGAAGTTAGAACTGCTATAAAGGGTTACTTTGATACAAACAGGTTAGAGGATACATCGTGTTGGGCCTGGTGGGAGGCTTTCAAGGCCTCGCTTCGGGCAATAATCACTAGCTTTTCTATTAAGGAGAGTAGACGGTGCAAGGCTAGATTAGCGGCCTTGGACGAACAATTTAAGGCGGGGGAAAGGTTGTTACTCAAGCATGCGGATGTGGCTATAACTCTGCGTTTGCAGAGGTTAAGGTATCAATACAATGAGATTCTGAGTTCAGAAGTAGAGTATATAATGCTGAAGCAGCAGCCTCAGTTCCATGTTGAACAAAATAAAGGGGGCAAGTTGTTGGCCAACACATTGAAAAGGAAACAAGAGAGAGCCAGAATCACTGCTTTCTCTGACCAAAGCCGAGGGACTCTCACTAGTACTGACCTGATCCTAGATGTGTTTTCAGAATTTTACCATAATTTATACTCCTCGGAATGTCAGCGTGGCATAGGTCTTACTGATGAGTTCTTGCAGAATTTAAGTCATCCTAAGCTAGGTGAACTCCAGTCTGAGGAGCTGGATAAACCTTTTACGAGGGAGGAAATAAATAGAGCAATCAAGTCCAAGTCTTCTAGAAAAGCAGTGGGCCCTGATGGCATACCCATAGAATTTTATAAGGTTTTTAAGGACAACTTAATGCCTCATTTAATGTCCTATTTTGAGGAGCTTGGTAATCCCCTGTCTCACAAGGGAAACTTCGCGGAGGCTACAATAGTGGTGTTAGAAAAAACAGGGAGAGACCCGACAAAGGTGGCAAATTAAAGGCCTATCTCCTTACTAAATTCTGAAATGCTCTCCTGGGAATGTCTATTTCGACATTTGATACACATGCATAATGGACACATCCACATTTCTGGAATTGTGCCTGAACTTGCACGTGCCTGCCTTTCTTTTCAGATGTTCTGGCTTTGATGTCCAGATTGCAATTGGACGTCCCATTTGGAATGTGCCTCAAAGGGTACAGCACAGTTACTTACCTGTAACAGGTGATCTCTGGGAACAGCAGGAATAAGTCTTCACATATGGGTTTCGTCGGTACCGACGGGGCCTGCGCGGGAACGCTCCCCAGCATCCAATAAGAAAGCTTTTGGGAGAATCCCACAGCGCCTGCGCGCTGCCTTCCCGCCTTTCCCAACCGCCTCTCTCCAGTTCGAGTTTTAAAGCTGAGACAAAGAGAGAGAGAGAGGAAAGGAAAGATAGAGAGATACAACTCCTAGGGGAGGTGGGTGGGTTGTGAAGACTTATTCCTGCTGCTCCCAGAGATCACCTGTTACAGGTAAGTAACTGTGCTATCTCCAGGAACAAGCAGGAATGAGTCTTCACATATAGGGACTCCCTAGCTGCAGATGCCAGGGAGAGACCCCATGGTTGTGTGCCCTTGCAGAGAGCTCCACCTCCCCCCATGGATCTCTGGCATCCGACCAGGGTAGGTGGGTAGGAGTTGATTAGGAATGCAACAGGTGTTTGAGGACAGCCTGACCAAACGAGGCATCCCGGCGGGAGTAATGGGCTGTGAAGGTATGAACCGAGGCCCAGGTGGCCGCTCGACAGATTTGGTCAATGGACACAGAGTTTAGATGAGCCATTGAGGCTGCCATGGCTCTCACATTGTGAGCTGTGACATGGCCCTCCAGAGAAATGTTCCTACTCTGGTAGGCGAAAGAAATACACTGAGCAATCCAGTTGGACAGTGTTCTCTTAGAGACTGGAAGTCCTAAATGAGAAGGATCAAAAGCAACAAAGAGTTGAGAAGACTTTCTATGTTGCTCTGTTCTTTGTAAGTAGAAAGCGAGAGCTTTCTTACAATCCAAGGTATGAAGATTCCTCTTTGCATTTGATGCATGAGGTCCTGGAAAAAAGACAGGTAAATATACCTCCTGGTTCAGATGAAAAGGCGAGACCACTTTAGGCATAAAGTGTGGATTGGTCCTGATGACTACCTTATCATGATGGAACCTTGTATAAGGTGGATTAGCCACCAAAGCTTGCAATTCACTGATGCGGCGTGCTGAGGTGACTGCAATGAGAAAAACAACTTTCCAAGAAAGAAATTTTAAGAAAGTGGTGGCTAAAGGTTCAAAGGGTGCCTTCATAAGCTGGCCAAGAACCAGGTTTAAGTCACATGCCACTGGAGGTGGTCTAATGGGAGGTTTAGTTAAAAGAAGGCCTCTCACGAATCTTGCTATAAGAGGGTGAGAGGAAATAGGTTGTCCATTGAGAGGCTTGAGGGACGCTGCAAAAGCACTCAAATGGACTCTTACTGAATTCGTTTTCAGGCCTGCATGGAATAGATGCAGGAGATACTCTAATATGGCGCAAATCACGTGCTCCAATTGACCAAATAGATTACGAAAATGCCCTAAAGAAACACCGGGAGAAAATAGCTGAAAAGGTGAGAGAACACCATACAGAAACCCTCCTCCGATCACTGAACAAACCACGAGACCTCTTTAACATCACTAAATCCTTAACCAAGGCACCATCCTCCAACCAAACAATATCAATTCAACCTCAGGCTTTTGCCGACTATCTTCAATCTAAATCCATTAACACGAATTCCACTCCAAGTTGTATACCGAACCCCATCTCAATCACTCAGCCTCTAAAAACTTTTGTCGCCCCCACAGTGAAATCCATCACTGACCTTATTGCCACCTTGAATACTACCACAGCCCCAAACGATCCATGCCCTGCCTACTGGATCAGAACAATGCGTGCTGAACTGAGCCCCATACTTGCCCTTATCATGCAACTTTCCTTCACAACCGGATCATTCCCTTCATCTCTCAAGCAAACTTCAATACGCCCTCTCCTGAAGAACAATAAACTCGACCCAGCAAAAACTGATTCATATCGTCCAATTTCAAGTATACCCCTTCTAGCCAAAATCATCGAGAAGGTGGTACAAATCCAATTGCAACAGCATATAGATACCTCAGCTCCTCTCGATCCCTGCCAACACGGATTCCGTGAATCACATGGCATAGAAACCCTTCTCACACTACTCATCAACACCTTATCAAGAGGGATTGACAAAATTGAAAATGGCTTCATCCTCATCTTCCTTGACATCTCAGCAGCTTTTGACTCGGTTAACCATGTACAACTTCTTCACCGTCTTAAAGAAAAGGGAGTCCAGGAATCAGCTTGGGAATGGTGTAGATCCTACCTAACCAACCGCTGGCAACAGGTGCGGATAGGAGCTTCAACCTCTGATCCTTTCCAGCAACAACAGGGTGTACCCAGGGATCCTCTTTATCAGCTCTTCTATTTAACATATATCCAACCAATCTGTGAAATCATCAAAAACATTTAACGCCTCCAGCTTGATCTACGCAGATGACATACTGATATTCACGCCAATAAAAATTAATGCCCCCGACTTCTCCCCAATTATCGCCTGCTTCAACGCAATTACAGATTGGCTCCTATCCCAGAACCTGCGAATAAACTTCAAGAAAACGGAAGTCCTATTCGTAACTAGGAATAAGAAATTCTCCCCACCCGCAACTTTGAAGGTGAGAGATGCGGAATTACCATGTAAATCATCAATTCGCTACCTGGGAGTAACCATCGACCAAGAACTGACCTTCAAAGATCACATAAAGCAGACCGTTAAATCCATTTACTATAAATTGAGAACACTGAAACCCTTAAGACCACTACTCGCCTCCAATGACTTCCGAACAATCTTCCAAGCCCTTATAACACCTCATTTCGACTATGCCAATGTCATCCTGCATGGTCTACCCAAGAGCATCCTCAACCCACTCCAATTGGCGATGAACTCAGCAGCCCGCATCCTCTGCGGTACATCCAGTAGAGACCACATCACCCCCATACTAACAGAGCTTCACTGGTTACCCCTACAAGCCAGGATAACCTACAAAGCACTTCTGCTATCCTTTAAAGCAATCAATCAAATAGCCCCACCTTCCCTCTCATCACTTATTATCAACCCCCACGAACAGACTGAGAAGATCCGCAGCCGCCAATACCCTTGTCGTACCAAAGGAGTACACTAAATGTAACCAAACAACCAGAGACAGGGCCTTCACCTTATTCGCTCCAACTTGCTGGAATAATCTCCCTCCTCATATCCGATCAATAAAAGACCTCTCTCAATTTAGAAAGGCCCTCAAACACTACCTATTCTGTCATCATCTTTTAGGCCCTAACCCTACACCTCCTCCCCCCATCTCACAAATCACTCACACAGCCTCTGACATTCCAACAACATAGCCATAACAGAACACGAACTAGACGCTCTGCACACCCAAATTTATGACCCAATTTAACTGTAAATTTCCAGATGTAATTTATCTTTCTGTATATAGCTTGTATATAGTTTACCATGTTGTCTCCAAGTTACTGACCCTGTTATAATGTAAGCAAAAGACACTGTTATAATGTAAGCAAAGGACTGTTCTAATGCGAAATTTGTTATCTGTAAACCGCGCTGATACCAAAGAGCGCGGTATATAAAAACTGTAAAATAAATAAAATAAATAAATAAATAATAGAGAATTCTATAATTCTATAATAAATAAATAATAGAGGTATTACAATAGGGTTTAGACCCTTCTCTGAACACCAAATGGTAAATCTTTTCCATTTGAAAGCATAGGAACGCCTAGTAGAAGGCTTTCAAGAGGCATGAATAACATCTCTGACCTGCTGAGAGAGATGAAAATCTTGAAGGTCTAGGCCCTCAGCAACCAAGCCCTGAGATGGAGAGACTGGGGGTTTGGGGGCCATAATGTTCCCCCTTCCTGGGACAGAAGGTCTGGTACAGAGCCCAAGTCCAGGGAGGGAGCTTGAGAGAGATGCAGAAGTAGAGGGTACCACACTTGGCGTGGCCAATGTGGAGCTATGAGGATCATGGTCCCTCGATCTCTCTGAAGCTTGAATAGTGTTTTGGGAATTAGGGGAATTGCTGGAAAGGCATAAAGGAAGTCGTGACCCCAGTGAAGGAGGAAGGCATCCTTGGCCTGAACTCCCTGAGAGGGAATTCTGGAACAGAACCGGGGAAGTTTGGCATTCCACGGACTTGCAAAGAGGTCTATGTCCGGGGTTCCCCAAATTCGAAAATTCCTGGCTACCTGGTCCATGTGGAGGGACCACTCGTGTGGGAGCAGAACTCGACTGAGTCTGTCCGCCCAAGAGTTTTGAATGCCTGGAAGATATACTGCCAGAAGATGGATATGATGCTCTCTGGCGAAGGCCCACAGTCGCAAAGCTTTGTTGCAAAGCGACAGAGAGCCAGTCCCGCCCTGCTTGTTTACATAGAACATGGCTACTTGGTTGTCCGTATGGATGAGGACTGTCCTGTAGCTGAGCAGGGAATGGAATACTCTGAGAGCTAAGAATATTGCTCTGAGTTCTAAGAGATTGATACCTGTGGAGACCAGATGCCCTGGGTGGAGAGATCCTGCAGATGAGCTCCCCAACCCATTGGAGAAGCATCTGTTGTCAGAGTTGCTTGCGGTAGCGACTGCTGAAAAGGGGACCCCAGCAACAGATTTGGAGGGGACTTCCACCACTGGAGAGACCAAAATAGGCGACTGGAATTTGCTATTTTGTCTGACAGGCAACCTGATGCCTGAGTCCATTGGGTGGACAAAGTCCATTGAGCTGCCCTCATGTGAAGACAAACATATGGAACCACATGCACGGTGGATGCCATGTGGCCTAATAGTTGTAACATCTCTCGAGCAGTTAAATGGGACTTTAACTGTGTCTGGGAGGCTAACTGCACCAAGCGTAGGCAACGGGCCGAGGAAGATAGGCCCTTGCAGTTGTGGTATCCAGCAAGGCCCCTATAAACTCCAGGGACTGAGTAAGGGTGAGATGGGATTTTGGGATGTTTATTACCAGTCCCAAATACTGAAGGATACGCATTGTGCAGGTTAGAGAAGTCTGGGCCTCTGACTGGGATGGGGCTCGAATGAGCCAGTCATCCAGATATGGGAAAACGAATATTCCTAGAGTGCGCAGAAATGCAGCTACTACTGCCATGCATTTTGTGAACACCCTTGGTGCAGAGGCCAGAAGGAAAGGAAGCACCCTGTATTGGTAGTGCTTTCCTTGAAAGAGGAACCGAAGGAACCTTCTGTGTGTTGGATGGATGAGGACATGGGTGTACGCATCCTTGAGATCTACAGAACAAAGCCAGTCCTGACTCTGAAGGTATGGCAGCAGAGTACCGAGAGAAATCATCTTGAATTTCTCTTTGAATAGAAACTTGTTCAATTCTCTGAGATCTAAAATGGGTCTGTAGCCCCCTGTTTTCTTTGGAATAATAAAATAAGGGGAGTAGAACCCTGAGCCCTGTTGAAGAAGGGGTACTTCTTCTATTGCCCCTTGGGCAAGAAGGGTAGCAATCTCCTGACCCAGAAGGTTGAGGAGAGATGTTGGAGAATTAAATTGTTTCACCATTTTGTGGGGAGGAAGGTTTAAGAAATGAAGCTTGTACCCTTCCTTTATAATGGAGAGGGTCCATTGCTCTGCTGTGATTTGCTCCCATCTGGGAGCAAAGTAAGCTAACCTTCCTGGAATGGTGAGGGGCTCTGGTTCTTCCAGAGCCAGAAAGGCTAAGTTCTCTAGTTGCAAGCAAAGGCCTTGAGGAGGCTGAGGCTGCTGAGCCGTGGGAGGCCTGGCAGCCTTTGACTTGGCCTGTTTAGGTGGTTGCTGACGCTTTGCAGCAAAACGACCTGCAGAAGATGCCTGCTGACCATAAGCAGGATAGTATCTTCCCTTTTTAGAAAAAGGTGTCTTCTTGAACAATCTTTTCTTAGCAGGAGCAGAGGTAGACTTTGAAAGTCGATCCAAAGCAGAGTTCTCAGCATCCATCTGAGTGGCCTTTGCGTTCCAATCTCTGCCAAAAAGGTTTTCACCTGTACAAGGAAGATTTGCCAATTCATCTTGGACCCAGAGTTCCAAATCAGATGCTTGTAACCAAGCAATTCTGCGTGCACCTATGGCAATAGCCGAGGCTCTGCTTACACACTCAAAAGAGTCAAAGGCTGCACGGTTGGAAAATTTGGAAACATCTTGGGCATGTTTAAGCCAAGTGAGAAATTCCTGCCTTTTATCTTCTGAAATAAAAGGGGCCAAAGTCTGCAGATGATCTGTGACTTCTTTTAGAAACATCCCCATATAGAGACTATAGGAGTTGATTCTGGCAGAAAGCATATTAGCTTGGAAAACCCTTCTGCCAAAAGCATCAAGGGTTCTGCATTCACGTCCTGGAGGATTAGATGAGTGTCTCTTTGCACTCTTTATTTTCCTCATGGCCGACTCTACCACAATAGAGTGGTGAGGAAGCTGAGACTTATGAAAACCAGGACAAGGAGGGACACGGTACATAGTGTCTAACCTACGAGAATGAGGAGAGGTAGTAAGAGGAGTCTCCCACATGCTCAACATGAGATCATAGAGAATCTCATAAATAGGTAAGGTGGATGCCTCTTTAGGAGCCTTAGGGTATTGCAAAATATCTAATTGCTTGGCTCTAGGCTCTGACTCAGGGGCCACTGTAATGGAGAGGCCCCTAGCCACTTCCCTAATGAAGTCTTGAAAAGACAAGTCTTCTGGAGGAGACATTCTTCGTTTTGGAGAATCTGGCTCCTGAGGAAGTAGTACCGGTGCCTCGACAGAAGCCTCCGACTCATCAGAGTCTTCGGAGGAATCGAAGTATCGCCTGTCTGGATGCTCCTGTAAAGCCCGATACGCGTACCGAGTGGGATCGACATCGGGAGTAAGCGGTTCGGTACCGATGGGCATCATAGGACAGGGTACCATTGCAGTCGACACCGAAGCCGATGTCGATGCAATCGGTACCGGCACTGAAAACGATGCCGGTGCCAGAGTCGGTACCGACAACGGGAACTGTTGCGGTACCGAAGGCGTCGAAGCCTGCATAAACGCCGTTAGGGTGCGTTGCATGGACAGAATCTTCTGATCCATCAACGCCACCAGAGTCTGGATGTTGGTACCGGTGGAGGCCACCGGTAGCCCAGAACACGGCAACAGGTGATCAGTCGAGGCCGAGCCATCGATGTCAACCTGTGACCCCATAGATAATGCTTTGGAAGCCGGAACTTCCCGCCGGGGTAAGTTTGCCAGTGCGGATTCCTCGAGGACAAGCCCGGAGGCATCTCGATGCTTAGAGGGAGATTTGCCCTTCGAGGACTGGCTAGATTTATGTTTGGTTACCTGAGATCCATGGGAGGAAGAAGAAGCCCTGGAAGACGTCGATGCCACCGAGGCTGCATCAGAGGGAAACAGGGTACTGAGCTTGGCTGCTCGGTTCTGCCGACCTCTTTTAGACATCATGGTACAGGACACACAATCCGTGATGGAATGGTCAGGACCCAAACATTTTAGACACTAATCATGGGTGTCGGTGACAGAAATAGTACCGCCACACTTTGTGCACTTTTTAATCCCGGAAGCGGGCTTCTCCATGAGGAGAAAAATGTTCAGGCCTAAGGCCCAAACCGCAAATGAACAGTTGAAGAAAGAAAAGGTTTTTTTATAGAAAGAAAAGAAAAGACCGGCGGTACCGGTCTGACGTCGAAGAAGGCAGACGCGACACAGAAAAATAAAGAAAAAAATAAAGAATTCTTCTGCGGTGACAGGAACACGACCTGCTGGCTCCGCGCAAAAGAAGAACTGGAGAGAGGCGGTTGGGAAAGGTGGGAAGGCAGCGCGCAGGCGCTGTGGGATGCTCCCAAAAGCTTTCTTACTGGACGGTGGGGAGCGTTCCCGCGCAGGCTCCGTCGGCACCGACGAAACCCATATGTGAAGACTCGTTCCTGCTTGTTCCTGGAGATAAAGACGTACACAATCAAGACTTTTTGGTTTCCTTTCCCAATTATTTTTTGAATATCTCTTTAATTGTTCTTTCACACTGAAAGTATAAAGTAAGCTGGGTAGATCAAAGAAACAAACTCTCACTTTCATGCATTTTGAATTGTATTTTTTAGACAGCAGAATATGAAAAATATACAAGGCACTGTATTTGAAAATTGCACCCTAAGAATCTAATAACAATCTGACACTAGACGAAACCAAGGTAAACAAGTTTTTTACAGTATGGAGATGGTACTGAAAACAAGTTATGATTTACTTTACCTTCCAAAGGTCAGGGGATCCTTCCGTGAGCTTGACTTTTATATTACAGTATTTTTGGGCTAAGTGTAAGCATTCTGTTCCATAATCCAGGTCATAGTTGCTGCACTGTCAAAAAAATCATACATGCATAACTTAAGACATCGATATCTTTAAAAACTATGCTGTCACAATTCATCACTCTATATTCCCTATTATATTATGTCTACTTTATACAAAGGCAAATTTCTTTAAGTAAAGGAGAAAAACATACATATTTCATCATGTACGTAAGGTAGTAAGTGTACGTAAGGGGTTTTTTTCAGAGAGTAAATCAACAAAGCATCCAATGAATTTTCTGACTGCTCCTTTGCCTGAGGTATAAGCTCTGCTGTCCAGTCCTGCTTCTTCTCAATTATATGTGCCAAGGAATAGCTCACTCAGATTATTTCTTTATCAAAATAACCCAAAATACTTCATAAAACATTACCAAACCAAAAACTTGAAAAATCAGTATGTATTGGAATTAATGTGACCTCGTAATTAACAAACGAGTTTAATTATATGTACTGTATGATATTATACCAACAAACCAATTGTTCATTAATAAGCTGACAGTAAGTAACAAGAATATGGCTAATTATTAAATCAATGGAATTAACTGCTGAAACAATCATTTTAAACTATTTTAGACCAAGTCTGAATTCTATTTTATTATTATTCATTGGTGTAGTTTGCCTGCATATTTTGATGGGGGGCAAAAGGTAAGGAAATCATATTGATAGTGGGGACAGGAAGGCCAATTCATTATTAGTGCCTGCAATATTTGCCGAGGTACTGCCCCCCATGCCCACCCCAAACTACACCTATTTTATTATTATTTTGCCTCTACAGCATCCCAAATCCCAGCTGATCCAGGGAATAAGAACATAAAAAAAGCGAGGCAGGGTCAGACCAAGGTCCATCGAGCCCAGTATCATCTCTGAGAGTGGCCAGTCCAGTCACAAGTACCTGTAAGATCCCAAAAATTAGACCTACCTCTCATAGCTCACTTTCAGGGATGAACAACATCTCTCTCAAGTCTACCTGGCTAATAATTTTTTATGGATTTTTCCTTCAAGAACTTACGCAGAAACATGATGGCAGAAAAAGACCAAATGGCCTATCCAGTTTGCCCTTCCATACTAACTACTGTAGCCCCTTTTTTTCCTTTAGAGAACTTCTTTGCTGGTCCCATGCTTTCTTGAATTCAGATACTGTCCTGGCCTCTATTACCTCCACTGGGAAACTGTTCCACAAATCTACCACTATTTCCGTAAAGAAATATTTCTGCATATTACTCCTGAGTCCATCCCCTTTCAGCTTCATCCTATGCCCCCCTCGTTGCAGAGCTTTCTTTCAATTGAAAGAGGCTCTCCCCTTGTGCATTTATGCCATGGGGATATTTAAATGTCTCTATCACATCTCCTCTCTCCCGACTTTCCTCCAAAGTATACATATTGGGCCCGATATTCGAAGCCCTATGCGCGTGCTACATGTGTAAAGACTGGCCTTACCCGTATAAAACAGCCATAATTGGGTAATCCACATATTCAACAAGAAGGCTTGAATCATTGAGGCTCAGCTACCCACATAGCACCAGGCGCTGAAGCCCGGGGGCAGAACGGGAGCGTGTCACATTGAAAGCCATGTAAAGCAGATTTACAAACCCGTGTGTGCCTACATTGGACATCACTAACCATGTAGCCTTAAGCAATGGCACCCGGCGCATACGACCATTGATAGTGAGCTGCAAACCCATGTAGTGGCGGAACAGGGCACAGTAGAGCGAGGGGTGTGTGAGCGGGTCTGCACCCAAACCATGCAGACCTAAAGCACTGTTGGACAGGCAGAGACGCTATGTGGGCCATGCACTTGGTAATCCAGAGGTGGAGATGTGCACACTGTGCCCTGACACAGCAGAGGATACGACAGGCAGTGGCCCAGCATCCAAGATGCAGGTACCGTGCACCACGTGTACACAGGCCCAGGGTGAGCTACCAGCAGTTTCTAGCATGTAATAGGGGTGACTGTAGTAATCACGCAGCCCACTGCCTCAGAACATTCACGAGGGTCCTGCTGCGGAGGATTGCCACCTCATAGCCCTCTCCCGGACACCGCAGAGGCGGCTGGAGACCATGCAGGCGTTCTACAGTGTTTCTGGTTTCCCATCGGTGCTTGGATGTATAGACTGCACCCATATTGCACTGTGGGCACCACAGCTGGAGCAGAGGGCATACCAGAATAGGCAGGGGTACACATCGATGAACATACAGGTCGTTGTGGATGCCAACATGGCCTTCACTATGTGTGCCCGCTACCCAGGGTCCTGCCACAATGCATTTGTCCTCACACTGTCCAGCCTGGGACAGGCAGAAGCCAGGGGTCAGCTTGGAGATGCGTGGCTGCTAGATGAGTGAGCGCATGTGTGAACCCCAGGACAGGCACAGAATGAATGCCTGCTGCAGTCTGATGCTATGGGTACCGCAAACAGGCGATGATAGATGTGTACTGTATGTACTGCAACACATGAGCACCACTGCACATCAGCCCATAGACTATACACAATTCACATCCCAATGCACATGCTCACAGCTCACATTGCCCCCACAGTGACTGTGGATAACCCCTGAGAACCTGGCTGCTGATCCCAGTGCACCACCCCATGAGCCGACAGGAGAAGCAGTACAATAGAGCATACCAGCAGACACAGGCAGTTGTGGAGCATGCAAATGGGGTGCTGAAGAGCCGCTTCCAGTGCTTCGACAGGAACGGTGGGCAACTCCTCTACAGCCCAGAGCGGGTATGCCAGATATTTGATGCATGCTGCATACTCCGCAACCTGGCTTGGATGTGTGGCATGCTGGACTCAGAGCCAGCAGATGTGGAGGAGTGGGAGGCCACAGAGGCAGCAGATGGTGATGATGCAGAGTCCAGGAGCCAGCAGCAGGCCAGGGCACTGGCCCACCATTGCGGGTGATAATGTGAAAGCTTCTGAGGTGACTGCCCTGCACCAGCACCAGGATTGGACACACACAAACACCAATTATGTGCCCAGTTCCACGCAATGTGCGCAAAAGGATAAAATAAACTGTCCATTACCACCCATTATGTTCAGAGTGTTCTTTATTTTCCCCCAAGAGATTCCCCTTTCTCAGGGCTCCCTGCTAGCCATGGGCACTTTCTAACACGTGCACTGCGACACAGTGGAGCACTGTCGGAGGACGTGCTAGCAGTGTTACCACCCTCCACAGCAGGGTGGTCTGAAGGACATGGCTCAGGGCTAGCAGATGACTGTTGTGATGCAGTGACCGGTACAGAACCTATGGTAATAGGGGAAAAAGAAGAGCTTACCTTGGAATCACATAGGCAGCAAGCATATTCAGATTACAAGGAGCAAAAGAGTAGTGGAGCCAGGTTTCCACACACTAGTCATGACGCAGCAGAAAACAAAAAAGCTAATCAGGAGCACCTGTTGAGGGAAGCACGTACAGCGTGCAAGAAACAGGAAGATAAAAGCTGCTGGGAAATCCCAGCAGAGGGAAGTGGCAGAGCAGGAGTCTCTGAGACGAGTGCAGGAGTCTCTCAGGCCAGAGAGGGCAGCATCCTGGGAGGAGTGAGAAACCAGGTGGAAAGCAGACGTCACAGACAGGAGAGCTTGCTGGATCCAGGAAGCAGTGGGTGTGTCCCGGTAGCAAGGAGCAGCAGGAAAAAGATCTCTCCAGAACGTGGCTATAGAACTGCCCAGACTACTGGTGGCTGGAGGTCCCGAGAAAGAGCACTCCACAGCCCAAAGAGAGAAGCCCGGATAACAGAGGAAAGAGGGGAAGCTAACTGCCACGGAGGAAAAGCTAAGTACTTGGGCACAGCCAGTAAAGCAAAGGCTAGAAGCTTAGAGGAAAATCCTCATTACTGGAGAGAGAGAGAATTCCCAGGAGAAACTGCCCAAGGTACAGGTGCCCAGAACCCTGTCTATATAGAGCAGTTTTCTGCTGGAATAACCGGAGTCTCACAAGGAGGGAGTTGGTATAATACCAGCTAGTTACCCACCTGAAAACCCGGACTGTGAGCCAATGCAGTGGGAAAACGCTAGCTGTGATTTGGAATCCAGTCCCATGGATTGTACACTATGTTTCTCAGATGAGGTTGAATCGTTATGTTGAACAAGTAAGCTGAAGCACTGTGATAATTACTTGGAGAAAAGAGTTTATTTTGCTGTGAAGAAACAGTTGTTTTGTTTATCCTCTGTTGCTGTTAAAAGGAAGTCTTTAAGGGAAGGGGAATAAAACCCTGTATTTATTTTTGCCTATAACACTCGACTACAGACTGTTCTTACATTTAGAAGGCAACTAGCGCCTCACGGCCCTAGGCGGCTGCCTAATAGGGACGTGGAGGTGCGTCACACTGTGCTGTTGTACTGGCAGCCCCAGCACTAACCCCCTGTGCCTGCATGAGGCTAATCAAACTGTGCAGGAAGCCAGTGATAGATGCCTGATATGCTACCATCTCCCACATCAGCTGCAGGTGCCCCTCCATGTGGCGCTACACACGCAGTCTTTGGTCTCATCATGCCTCATGCTTGGCCTCCCCGGCCTGTTCCGCAGCCTACAGGTCCTGCCGGATACCCTGCAGCTTGGACAGTATGCCCTTAGTGCCTGCCACCAGGTGTGCACCCGCCTGTGGACGTTCCTGGTCCAAGTCATTGCTCCGTGTACTCAATGGCTTCTCCAGGACGGCGAACTGTAGCTCAGCAAGTGATGCATCATCTGCAGCTGGCCCTCTGACACTAGCAGTCACACTGGCCTGCCCCTCCTCCCTGGGTGGCGATCACAACAGCTCCTCTGCAATGGCCATCGCAATGGGCCTCTCTGCATCACTGGCTGGCATACCAGCATCGAAGGCCGTGCTGCACCCTGGCTGGGCACTGGCATCCTCTATGGTGGGCGGTGAGGCTCCCCCCGGTGCATCGGTCCCAGGTGGGGAAGGCGGTGTCCCTGGCAGGTCTGTGCGAGAGCAAAGCTGGCAGAGATTAGTGACATGGCATGCTGGCATGGCCTGGGGGTGGCACCTGATCTACCACAGAACCAGCAGGTGTGCACGGCCCACAATGTACCCACTCCACGCAGCACCCGCAGTCTGACAGACAGACAGGCATGGTCTGAATGAACAGAGGCACAGTGAGGACACATACACGGCTGTCGCGGCCACACTCAGGCTATGGGGCTCCCCTACTCACTCCCCTGTGTGCCTGTGTTAGAGCTGTTGATGGCAACCTCCTCCACATACTGCAGCACCTGCTCCTCAAGTGGGATGAGGCTATGCTGCTGCACAGATGGCAGCCTGCTGTTGCTGGCTCTCTTCTCCTTCATTGCCTGACAGACCATGCACCACTTCTTCTTGAGGTCCTCCACGTCTCGGTTGTGGTGGTGTACTGCATTGACCCTGTTCACAATGTCCCGCCATGCTGCATGCTGGGTGCTGGCATCCTCAGCTGTGAAGAGGGCGGTGTGTTGCTGCAGGATGAGCCCCAAGGCCATAGCTGTCTCGGATGGAGTGAAGTTTGCCTTCATCGTGTGCTTTATCACTGCCCGTGAAGCAGCAAAGCAATAAGGTGGCATTCGCTTAACCGCATAGTTCCTCTTACGCATACATGGGTAGAGCGCACAGCGGGGCCATGCCCCATCCAAGGGCATATCTAGTACACGTGTAGGCCCTTGGGTGTTGACACTGTGAATATCTTCATGACAGCTCACTGCCATAGGACACCATAACCGCACAGTGCTGAGCAATGGCAAGATAGGCGTGCAGGGACGCCTAAACAGTGATACCCGGGTAGGACGCATAACACAGCAGGCGGACATGACAACTGCGACACATGATGATCTTGAAAGACTAGAAAAGGGAACTGTTACTTCTGGAGAGAGATCTGCAATTGTGCGTATATATTTCTGGGAATTTCCTGAAAGGAATTCTTTCTATTAAAGCTATTTAATCTGTGAACCCACTATTTTTTGTTAAATCAGTCAGGGCCTAGTAGCAGCAGTTTAAGTTTAAATTTAAAACACAGGATAGAACTTTCGGGTTACATTAAATACCCAGCAGAGAGCTTGTAGTTTTAATTTAATAGTCACTCAGGGCCTAGTATCAGCAAAGTACTTTTAGTTTAAATTTAAAAACACAGAAGAGAGCTTTCTGGTTAAATTTGGAACCCAGCAGAGAGCTGTTGTTTACATTTAATAGTCACTCAGGGCCTAGCATCAGCAAAGTACTTTTAGTTTAAATTTAAAACACAGAAGAGAGCTTTCTGGTTAAATTTAGAACCGAGCAGAGAGCTTGTAGTTTAAATTTCAAAATAACTTAAAACCTAGCAGCAGCAAAGAGCAATAATTTAAATCAAATAAGACTATAGCTAACCTCAGCAGCACAGGACAGGGTACTGTGTAGCAGCCCTCTTTTAATAAGCAGCTGGTTCATGAACCGACCAGAGGGGAAGCCATATTAGACCTAGTCCTTAGTGGAACACCAGATCTAGTGCAAGAGATAAGGGTGTTGGGACCACTTGGCAATAGTGATCATTGCATGATCGCCTTTGATTTAATTAGTGGAGGAGGGATAGTAAGGAAATCCACAGTACTACCTTTTAACCTTCGAAAGGGAGACTATGATTAAATGAGGAAAATAGTTAAGAAAAAACTAAAAGGAGCAGTTGCAAAGGTTAAAGACTTACATCAAGCTTGGGTGTTGTTGAAAAATACTATCTTGGAAGCCCAGACCAGCTGTATTCCACGCTTTAAGAAAAGTGGAAGGAAGTCCAAAAAACTGCCCGCATGGTTTAACCCTCGGATACACTCAGTAAATCGACTGACATGTATACACTACCCCCGGGTCACCCCTGACCCATATGTAGAAATATGGTAAAACATCTACTTTTGTTTGTAAAACATGGTTAAATTGTGAAGAAAAAGACATACTTTTATTTATTTTTTATAATACTTGTTATTAATTCACCCTTTCAAGTGAATAATGTGCAATGCTAGCCAAGATCAGGCAGGACAAGTTGTACAAGGTCAGATATATGCTGCATAATGTCAATACCTGTTAACTATTCAGTTGCAAGCTTAAAAATGGTGTGCAGCACTGCACGCTTTGCAAACTACAATAGTTCTATATTTATTCGCTAGGTGGACAGCAACAGTCAAAGTATGGTGCCATTATGTCAAGTAATGGCATGATGCAAATTGTGACAAAAAAATTACCGTGTTATAACAAATTGACAACGGTGCATTGTAAACAACAGAAAACTAGTAAGCAATACATGAAGTACATTGACTGTTTTTTTCAACAACAGTTTATGCACAATGTGCTAGTAGTTCTTGAATGTTCTTGAATGTTCAGGACACACTCGCTTCAGACAGATTTCACATTCGGTAAATACTTTTCGATCTCTGTCACTTGGACAAAAGGAGCATCTTTTTCTTTTCTTTGCTGATGCCCGTGTGGTCAACGGTCTTGGTGGCTTAGGCATTTCAAGGCAAGGATAGCCAACATTGGCCATGGATTGATGTGTATGGCTTGTCAGACCTTCTGGATGGCTTTGACGATTTTGTAGCTGAGGCTTCATGAGATTCAAAGCGAGTTCCTCCAGAAAAAACCTTCTCTTGCAGTTTTCCTTGTGATGAAACATAGGATTGTTGTACATAAATATTATGAATGAATTTACAGCCGCGATATCAAGCAGTCCATAAAACACGCAAAGTGGCCATCGACGAGTTGATCTTTTCACACTGTATGTGTGGCACAACTCATCTACTGTGTCAACACCCCCTTTCGTTCTGTTGTAGTCAAGTATTATTTCTGGCTTCTTTGATGTTTCATCAATTTTATTATCATGGTGAAGTGTTGACAGCAGCATAACTGATTTGTTTCGTTTTGGGACGAATGACACCAAAGTCTTGTCTCCACTGAAGCCAAATATTGAGGATCCCACAATTCTTGAGCGATTTGCCTGGAATTCTGAAGGTATGTCACGGTTGCAACGTCTTACAGTGCCCAGTAGTGTCAAATTCTTGCTAAGAAGAACATCAGCCAGTTGTACGTTAGTAAAGAAATTGTCGCAAGTAATGTTCCTGCCAGACCGTTCCAGAGGTTCAATAAGCTTCAAAACAACATCAGCTCCTAGAGATACTGTTTTGTCACGAGTAACTGACTCTTCACGCCCTAGGTATGGCTTCATGTTGAATACATAATACGTTTCGGCATCTGCACACACCCATAACTTTATACCGTATCGGTCTGGTTTAGACTTGATGTATTGACGAAACGGACACTTGCCTCTGAACCCCAACAATTGTTCATCAACAGTCAAGTATGCAGATGGTGTGTACATTTTCATGCACTGAGAAATGAATAAATTCCAAACATCTCTGACTGGAGTAAATTTGTCATTGGCCCTTCGTGATTCACGGGTTTGTTTGTCATCAAATCGAAGTAAACTCAATATTTCTGCAAACCTTTTACCTGACATAACAGCTGGAAATATAGGATTCTGGATAGGACTTTTAGCCCAAGTTCTGCATACAGACACTTTGTTCAACCTGAAAACACCACTCATGTACAGAAGACCCAATGTTGCTTGGAGCTCTTCCATTGTTACCTGCTTCCAGTCAGTACATGGTGGCTGCATTGCTTCAGCTCTACGTATGCCTTCAGAATTTGTGAAATCTAACACTGCTGACAATATATCTGGAGTTACAAACATGTCAAAAATATCCTTAGCATTAGTTATACCTCTGATCAGAGCAATTGGTCCAGAAGATTCTCTGACTATATTTGCTTCCCTTGTTCTTGATGTTGGCGGTACAGTTTTATTCCAATGCATGCCAGAACGAGCTGTGTAATGACTGTCAGTAACTTCCTCATTTTCAGAATGTGATTCAGAAGTTTCAGAATTGCTGTATGAACTGCTATCGTCATCACTTGTTTTATTTTCTTCGACAGCATCTTCCGCTTCACTGCCGCTATCATCAAGATCAAGCTGATCGGACTGGGCGGGAATGACTGCACTATCCGTATCAGCACCTTCAGTATCATTACTCAAACTATCATTACTGTCACTTTCTTCATTCAACCAACGTCTAATTTTTTCAGTTGCTGCACAGCTGCTGAAGCGTTTCGGGAGTGGCATTGTTTACCTTTGTCGTAAAAAATTTTAATCCACAGAAACAAACAAGGAACTGACGTCAGGTGACGTCATAAATGTAAGCAAGACGTTAGAAAACACAAGATTGTAATGTGGACTTGGAGTAGTGACTTTCTTTGCTGCTATAAAACAAAGGAGAGTGTTATTGTGCGAGTGTCGAAAATCACCCCTTGTTTGTTCAGCAGCATGCAGTACTGTATAAAAACGTTATTTTTGCAAACCATATGTATGAAAATACTTAAAAATGGTTCGTTGAGGAATACCTAGAGTACCAAAATACAATTCCTTACCATTTTGAATAAAAAACACAAAAACCGACACCCGGGTCACCCCTGACCCGGGGGTAGTGTATCCGAGGGTTAAAGGTGAGGTCAGAGAGGCTGTTGTTGCCAAAAAGGCATCCTTCAGGAAATGGAAAAAAGAGCCAAATGACGAAACCTGGAAACAGCACAAGCACTGGCAGGTCAAATGCAAGGCATTGATAAAGAAGGCAAAGGGAGAATTTGAGAAGAAGCTTGCTGCGGAAGCAAAAACGCGAAATAAAGATTTTTTTCAAATAGATTCGTAGCAAAAAACCTGTGAGAGAGTCAGTTGGTCCATTAGATGATAGAGGAGTTAAAGAGGCACTAAGAGGTGACAAGGCGATACCGGAGAGACTGAATGAATTCTTTGCTTCGGTCTTTACTGAGGAAGATGTAAGGATGTTACCCATGACTGAAGTGGTATTTAAAGGTGCGGAAGAATTGAAGGAAATATCGATACATCGGGAAGATGTATTACAACTATTAGATAAACTGAAGAGTAGCAAATCACCTGGGCTGGATGGTATACATCCAAGGGTGTTGAAAGAACTGAAATATGAGATTGCAGACCTGCTATTAGTAATCTGTGAACTATCATTAAAATCATCGTTAATACCTGAAGATTGGAGGACTGCCAATGTAACACCAATTTTTAAAAAGGGTTCCAGGGGTGATCCAGGAAACTATAGACCGGTGAGCCTCACGTCAGTACTGGGAAAAATGGTAGAAACCATTGCAGTATATTTTGTTCGATGTACACCGCGCTGATTTTAATAGCGCGGTATATAAGAGATGTTAAATAAAATAAATAAATAAATACTCAGCATGTAGATAGTCATGGCCTAATGGGAGACAGCCAACATGGCTTTAGACAAGGAAGATCTTGTCTTACTAATCTGTTATGTTTTTTTGAAAGTGTGAATAAACAGGTGGACAAAGGTGAGTCGGTTGATATAGTGTATCTAGACTTTCAGAAAGCCTTTGACAAGGTCCCTCATCAGAGACTTTTGGCAAAACTAAAGAGTCATGGGATAGGAGGCAGTGTACTACTGTGGATAAGGAACTGGTTAAAAGATAGAAAGCAGAGGGTTGGGCTAAATGGCCAATTTTCCCAATGGAGAAAGGCGAATAGTGGTGTACCCCAAGGATCTGTGCTGGGTCCGCTGCTTTTTGACATATTCATAAATGACCTGGAAAGAGGAATAACAAGTGAGGTTATCAAATTTGCAGATGACACAAAACTATTTAAAGTTGTTAAAACCCAAGAGTATTGTGGAAAATTGCAAGAGGATCTTGATAAATTGGAAGACTGGGCATCAAAATGGCAGATGAAATTTAATGTGGACAAGTGCAAAGTTATGCACCTAGGGAAGAAGAACCCAAACTATGGTTACACAATGCAAGGTTCCACATTAGGAACCACCACCCAGGCAAAAGATTTAGGCGTCATTGTGGATAACATGTTAAAACCCTCGGCCCAGTGTGCAGTGGCAGCCAAGAGAGCAAATAGAATGCTAGGTATCATAAGGAAAGGAATGGAAAATAAAACAAAAGATATTATAATGCCTCTATACCGTTCCATGGTGAGACCGCACCTTGAATATTGTGTGCAATTCTGGTCGCCGTATCTTAAAAAGGATATAGCGTTATTAGAAAAGGTTCAGAGAAGAGCCACAAAAATGGTAAAGGGGATGGAAGGATACTTCTATGAAGAAAGGCTAAAAAGGTTAGGGCTCTTTAACCTGGAAAAGAGACGGCTGAGGGGAGATATGATAGAAGTCTATAAATTAATGAACGGCGTAGAACGGGTAAACGTAGATCGATTGTTTACTGTGGTGCTCGCGCCCCTCCTAGGCGGTTGTCTAGTAGGGACGGGAGTCCATCTTGTATTCCTTTGTTCCAAAGGTGTAGTTGTGAACTCAAAGTAAAACCAAATGGATGTTTAAAGCGCACAGGAATTTTCTTCGGTTCCGTTTAAGCCAATTTGGTTACAGCCTTTAAAGAAACTTTCACTCTCAGCAAAAAGAAACAAGGATAAACTTCTCCAAAAATAAAGAACATGAAAACAGTGTTTCAGTGGAATTATTCACAATGGCTTCTTTTCCTCTTTTCCTTTAAGAGGCTTCTTGCTTTAGGGTTAACTCAGGAACATGTAGATACAACATACAATCAAGATCAGCAGTGCTGCCAGCTCTCTCTCCTTGCTGCTTGCAATTAAACAGTTTCAGCTGTCTAGCAAAGACTTGATTGCACTATCCACTTTCTGTAGGAAAGAATCTTATTGCTTCAACGTAGGATTCCTTCTCCCTTTCTTTCTTGCTTTCAGCTATGCCAAACTGATACAGCTTCCTTAATCCTTCCCCCTATTTTGGTTTCCTTCAATTAGCACCAATGCATACAGCACTCCAACTCAGAACATGTGGATCCCTGGTCACTCTCCCTATCATCCACTTCCATGCTTTCTTCGGAGCTGGCTGCTGGGGAATCTTGGAACTGTTCAGGTATTTTTAGGTTAATGTCTTTTAAAAGCTTAAACAGCCTATCCCACTGTATTGCCTTCCCTTCCTTTGGCAGAACCCTAGCAGGCTTTCCTTGTTCAGCTTTCTTTAAAAACACCTTTCTTCTGTTCTGGGTTTTTCCTGATATAATCCTCTCCTCAGAATCTGAGCAAGACATACAAATATTAGCTCTGTCTGGTTTCTTTCTCCTACCTTGGAGTTTTACTGAGGGAGTTTCACGGCTGGAGTTTCTGCTGGCTGTAGCTATCTCTGCCTCAGAGCTAGTCAAGAAACCATTGTAGGATTTCCTCTCAGCTACCCAAGGTTTCCTCTGCCTGAAGACACACCTTTCTTCAGAGGAGTCTGAGCTCTCTTGCCTTGGCTTCTCCAACACCAACCTTCTGTCTCTCTCCCTCTTGCCACTCTGTTTGGTCCTCTCTTGGGAGTGTTGTCTGCTGCTCTCTTGGCTGCAGCGCGGGCTACCTTTGCTCTTATCCTGGCTCTCCGTGGCCTCCTTGGCTTCCTTGCCTTGCTTGCCCGGCTTGCTTTGCTGGCTTGGCTTGCTTTGCTCCCCGTGCTCACCTCTTCTCTTCTCTGTTTGCTCAAACTTAAACGCTGAGCAGGGCACCTCCCCTTCTGACTCCACCCCCATGTAACTCCTATCCTTACCTAGGGTTGCTATGGAGTCTGGGTGGGGCTTTAGCCTAGCTCTGCAGCTGTGGTTTCTCTCACTGCCTTTAGTTTGGTATATGTGTTCAGATGCACCCATCCCCCGCAAAGAGGAAAAAGTCCCTTTTCCCTTTGTTTCTCCAGGCTGGGCTGCACTCTCCTTACCACATATCCCCCCCCCCCCTTAAACTATTACAGGCTGGCGCAACAACCCGCGCACAGCTCGTAATACGAGATAAGGCGTCTGCATTTGTATGGAGCTTCCCAGCCCTGTGTTCTATTCTAAAATCAAACTCCTGCAGGGCCATATACCACCGTGTCAAACGGGCATTACTGTCCTTCATCTTATTTAGCCACTTAAGTGGGGCGTGATCAGTTACAGTAAAAATCTCCGACCGGTTAAATAAAATCTCAGCGCATTTTTTGCCCACCTTATTGCCAGGCACTCGCGCTCAACAGTCGAGTATTTCTTTTCTGGCGGAGTTAGCTTGTGACTTAAAAACATTACAGGGTGCTCAGACCCCTCCTGCTTCTGTGACATCACAGCCCCTAGGCCTGTTTCTGAGGCATCAGTCTGAACGATAAAGGGTTGACCAAAATTCACCCCCCGTAATACTGGTGCCTCACACAGTTTCTCTTTTAGTACACAAAAGGCCTGCTCCGCATCCTGAGTCCAGTGTAATTGATTAGGGGCATTCTTTTTAAGCATTTCTGTTAACCCCGCAGCTTTGGTTGCAAAATGCGGGATAAATCGCCTATAATAACCCACTAATCCTAAAAAGTTTCTAAGTTGTTTTTTTGTTAAAGGTCTCGGAAAGTTTTTTACACTTTCAACCTTGTCAAGTAAAGGTTTTACTATTCCTTGGCCGACCAGGTGACCTAGATATTTCACCTCGGACGCACCAAACATACATTTAGCGGGATTTAACGGAAGTCCAGCTTGCCTCAATGCCCCCAACACCGCCTTAATATGACCTAAATGTTCCTCCCACCCCGAACTATGGATAACGATGTCGTCCATATAGGCCGCTGCATATCGCTGGTGTGGGCGTAGGACCATGTCGACCAACCGTTGACAGGTCGCTGCGGCTCCATGGAGGCCGAAGGGCATCCGGCGAAATTGACAAAGCCCTATTTGGGAACTAAATGCTGTTTTTGGTCGAGATTCCCTGGTGAGGGGAATCTGCCAATATCCCTTTGTTAAATCTAAGGTGGTCAGATATGTGGCTTGGCCTAACCGATCCAAAATCTCCTCGATCCGAGGCATAGGATAGGTATCGAAGCGCGAGATGTCATTTACTTTACGGAAATCTATGCAAAAGCGCATAGACCCATCTGGCTTAGGGACCAAGACTATTGGATTGTTCCATGGGCTTTTCGACACCTCTATCACTCCCAACCTTAACATTTCTTGTATTTGGTTTATCACCTCCCTCTGCTTTGCCTCGGGGAGCCTATACGGTCTCTGGCGAACTATCTCGCCCGGCGGGGTTACAATTTCGTGCGCTACCAGCCCCGTTTCACCGGGCACCGGAGTAAGGACATCTGGGAACTCTTTTAATACCCTGGACAACTTGCTCTGCTGAGCCCAGGAAAGCCTTTCCCCAATCCTATGAACAGGCTCGGACCTACATTCCGCGAGTTGGGGTCCTAGTTCATCCTCCTCCTTCTCTATACAACATGCCGTTAACCCCTCTATTTCCGCTATGCCCGTGGAACCAAATCCCCTTGAGTCCCTGGTGGTAGAGGATAGCTCCTCTATGGGTGGGAACCCTACCCTCTCACAAATCAATTGGGCCACCCTATCTCCCACACCTACTCTAAAGTTCTCCTGAGAGAAATTAAACAAAAGGACCTTTAACTCCCCCCTATAATCCGGATCCACGACCCCGGCGCCCACATCTATAAAGTTTTTTTTTTTTTTTTTTTTATTTAAATTTTTATTAGCATTTATAACAGTTACATTTGCATGTGAACAACAGCTCCAAGGCATCAAGGGTTCCGCTAACAACACAAGAGAAAACCCTTCAACTGACACACAATACCTATGACATAGATCCCATCCCTAGCACCCCCTCCACCCAGTCGCCCCCCTCCTCCCCTACCCAAATGCCCTGGCTCGAGCTATGTAACAACCAAATGGGAAAGCCAAACAGCGTACCGCCCATGTGGCTTTCTCAATAATCAACATACACAAGTCATTTCTCCCCCTATATACAATCCCCCCACCTCCTCCCTACTTCCACCCCTCTTCACTCAGCCATCTCCAAACCCCTGCCCACCGCTTCTCCATTTGCTCCCCTCTCCCTCCCCTCTCCCCGGTCAGTTTATACATGGCATAGAGATGCGACACCCTGCGGGCATAACTCGCTATGGAGGGTAGAACTGGTCTATTCCAATACCATGCAATTTCGCACCTAGCCGCTGTGACACAATACCAAATAATTTTCCAATCCCCCTCCCATTTCCCATCTGGTCTATGCAGGAGACACATCTCAGATCCAAGCTCAAGGTTCGCCCCCATCATTTTATTAATGTTTTCCCCTATGCGGTGCCAGTACTCTCCCACTACCGGGCACGTCCACCACATATGCAGCCAGGAGCCACGCTCCCCACACTTTCGCCAGCAGTCATCCGTTTGCAACACCCCCGCTTTGCACAACCGCTCTGGTGTGAGATACCGGCGACTCAACACCTTAAACCCATTCTCTCGCAGTGACGTGGCAATGGAGAATCGTGCTATGCCTAATGCCACAGCCTCCCACTCCTCCACCCCCCACGTTAGCCCTAAGTCCTGGTCCCACGCTTCCGTGTATGTCAACGTACCTTCCCCCGCGCTATCAACCCTCTATAAATCCGGGAAAGCATCTCCTGTCGTCCCAGGGATCCCAGGCAGGCTCCTTCAAACCATTCACCTCCCCCCCATCCCCCTTGCTCCCTTCCCTTTGTACTCACTACCGAGCAAAGCTGCCGATACGCGAACCTATCCACCTCCCCCAGACGATAGAGGTCCCGGACCCCCTCAAAGCCTCGACAGTGTCTTCCTACCACTATCTGGGACACCTGGGACAATCCTAACGCCGCCCATTTACGGAGCACTATGGCTCCCGGTCCCCCGCTCCCCGCACAGCAAGCTTGTAATGACATGGTAACCGACCATCGTTTGTCGCCCACCAACCGCTTCCTGTACTGCTGCCACACTTGCAGGGTATGCCCCACAATGGGGTTCCTCCCCTTCTCTCCTCTCCCCTCCCATACTATCCGTTCAAGTTCACCCGGCCTGTATTCGGCCAGCTCCAGCTGTACCCACTGCTTCTGGGGTTCCCGCAGCCACGCGTATACTGCTCTCAATTGTGCTGCCGCATAATAGAGTCGGAAATTGGGGACCCCCATCCCTCCTTCCCGTACCGATACTTGCAGCGTCCGTGCCGCCACCCGTGGGCGCCTCAACCCCCAGATAAATCGCTCGACCTGTTGCTGGATCTTCCTCAACACTTTTGGCGGGATCGGGACCGGCAAAGCTTGAAACAGAAACAGGAACTGGGGGAGAAGCATCATCTTAACCGTCGCTATTCGCCCAAACCACGAGTAATACCCCCTGCTCCAGCCCTGTAACCTCTCCTCCACCTGCCCCACCAATTTTTTGTAGTTTAGATCATACAACTCCTCCAAGGTTCTGCCGAGGTGTACCCCTATGTAGCGGATCGATGTCTTTGCCCATTTAAATGGGAAATTCTGTTGCCAGTCACGCTGTTCTTCCCTCTCCCCCCCTATACTCAAAATCTCCGATTTCCCCCAGTTAATCCGGAAGCCCGCCCTCTCGCCGTAGTCTTGGATCTCTCTCATCACTGCCCTCAGAGATTCGCTAGGATTCGTGAGTGTCAGAAGTATATCATCTGCAAAGAGGGACGCTCTACACTCCTGGCGTCCCACCCTAACCCCCGTGATATCGGAGCTGCTTCGCAGCTTTGCTGCCAACGGCTCTAAGGAGAGCACAAAAAGTAGGGGGGACAGTGGACATCCCTGCCGCGTCCCTCTTTCTAGGGGGAAGAACCCAGAGTACCCCCCATTCACTCGAACACATGCCCTCGGCCTAGCATAAAGAGCCCTTATCCACTGCATGAACCCAGGTCCAAACCCCTGGGCCTCCAACACTGAATACAGGAAATACCAAGACACCTGATCAAAGGCCTTCTCTGCATCCAGTGATACCAACAAGGCCCCTGTCCCGCGCCGCTGCGTCGACCACATCACATTTAACACTTTGCGGATATGATCCGCCACTTGCCGGCCCGGTACAAATCCAGCCTGGTCCTCATGCACCAGTTTACCTAACACTCCATTGAGTCGCGTCGCTAGTACTTTCGCCAGCAATTTCGCATCTAGATTCAGTAACGAGATAGGGCGGTAGGACGCACACTCCTGCGGGTCTTTCCCCTCTTTGTGGATAAGCGTAATGCCTGCCCAACCCATTGTTTCAGGCAGGGCCTCCCCCCGCCCCGGCCCATTAAATACCCTAGTCAACGGGTTCAACAGGAGGCTTCCAAAGCGTTTGTAAAACTTTGCCGTCAGTCCATCGAGCCCTGGGGCCTTACCATTTTTCAATCCCTTGATGGCCTGGTTGACTTCTTCTGCTTGTATTTCCCTATCTAACCCCTCTTGATCGTCTCCCGTCAGAGTCGGGAGCCCTGCTTCCCTCACATATTCCCGAATGTCCTCCCCCGACCTTGCGGCCCGGGCTGCATACAAGTTGCTATAGAAGGACACAAATTCCTCCCTTATTCGCGGAGCCTCTCGCACCACCCCCCCTGTACTCCTGATCTGTGTAATCCTATTCCACTCCCTCCGCTTCTTCAGTTGTCTCGCGAGGAATTTCCCAGCTTTGTTCCCCCCTTCAAAGAACCTCTGTTTTAACAGCTGCAGGCGGAATTGTATCTTCTCCGCTTCAAGAGCATTCACTTGGGCCCGCAGTGCCAGCACCTCTCCCCGTACCTGTCCAGTTCTGTCCCGTCCGTCTCTTTCCTCCAACTCCCGCAATTGCCGGCGGAGCTGGTCCTCCCTCTCCGCCCGCTCCCGTTTTAGACGGGCTCCCCACTTAATTAGAACTCCCCTAACTACAGCCTTAAAGGCATCCCAGACTGTTCCATCCATAACCTCCCCACCGCCATTTTGATCAAAGTACTCCGGGATTAGACTTTCAATCTCCCGCACCACCCTCTCGTCCTCAAGGAGCCCCTCATTCAACTTCCAGAACTGACGGCCCCTATCTTCCCCTTCCACCCGCACCCGTACCACCACCGGGGCATGGTCGGACCAAGTAATGGGTTCCATCTCGCCCCCCAGGAGCCTCCCTGTTATCTCCTTCCCCACCCATATGGCATCCAACCGGGAGTAAGTGCCATGCGCTGCGGAGTAAAAGGAGAATTGCCTCCGCCCCGGGTTTAGGGTCCTCCATACATCTATCAGGCCATTCTCCCTCACAAAGCTATGGTAATGTTTCCTATCCGTGCCTCTCCCCTCCCTTCGCCCAGTCGTGTCTCTCCCTGCCTCCCAGGCCACAATGAAATCCCCACCACAAATTAGGACCCCGTCCCCCATTGCCGCCACTTGCTCACTCAATGCATTCCAGAACTCAGTTTGCGGACCCGTAGGGGCATACACATTTACCACGCAAAACCACTCCTCACCGATCTTTACCCTCAGCAAGAGATACCGCCCCCCCCCTATCCCGGGATATCACCTGAACTTCCATGGGGGCTGCCTCCCTGAGGAAAACCCCCACCCCGCCTTTCTTCTTCTCTATAAGATTAGAGGCGAACACACGATGCTTGTACCCCCGGGGTTGCACCAATGCCTCATGCTGTCTCAGTAGATGTGTCTCCTGCAGCAACACTATATCCGCTTTGTGTCTTGTTAACTCCTTATATAATTTCTGTCTTTTCATCGGCGAATTTAATCCTTTCACATTTAAAGTAAGAATTTTTAACTCCCTTCCATCCTCCAGTTCCCCGCCTCGCCCCCCTAAGTCCCTCTGCCCCCACCTCCCACCCTGACCCCCTCCTCCCCCCCACCCCCCCTCCCCCCCTACCCCCCCTCTCCTCCCCCCACCCCCCTCTCCCCCTCCCACTGCTCCCTCCCCTCCTCCCTCTCCCCCCCTCATAACTCTCCTCTGCGGAGATGCGACTTCCATTTCGGTGACCTTCTCCCCCTCCCCACCTACCCACCTCAACCGCCCCCCAGCTCACCAGCCCAACCCCCCTCACCACTATCCCTCTCCCCTCTAAACCCCCTCCTCTCTCCACCCTCCGTGGACCTTCTCCCTCTCAGCCTAATCCCCGCCTCGTCCCCCCTCCCTCTCCCCTTGGCCTACTACCCATCTCTCCTTCCCCCCCCCCCACCCACAACTCATCTTATTCAAAAATACCAGTCCTTTATAAAGGTGCTTCATCTCAGCCAGTCTCTTGTTCTATGGCCCGACTCTGGTGCGCGTCCTTGGTGGTCCTTGCCAATCTCCGTCCACTTGCCCTCTGCCATTTCAGCTGTGCCGCTCCTCCGGTCCTGGATTCCGTTCTCGGCGGAGTGGAGGAGCCTCCAGCCTGCTCCGGTAGTTGCTCGGCTCCGAGCTCTCTCAGCGCTCTCCATGCCTCCTCACTGGATCTCACCGTCCTCGATCGTCCTTTCACCGTAATAAAGAGTCCAAAGGGGAAGAGCCACTTGTAGCGCAGGTCAGCGCGTCTGAGATAGGCTGTGACTTCTCTAATCTCCCTCCGTCTTTGTAGCGTGCCCTGGGACAGGTCTTGGTACAGCTCCACCGTATGTCCCTCCCAGCGGAAGCTTTTCAGTTTGCGGCTAGCTCCCAGCAGGAGTTCCTTACTCTTAAAGGAACGCAGGCAGACCACAATGTCTCTCGGCCTATTATCTCAGATGGGCCCCAGTCCCCTGTGCGCCCTTTCTATTTCGGGACGGGCCTCCTCTGCAGGTCTCCCTGGGCCAACTGCTACTAGTAGGTCCTGGAAGATCCGCTGGACTACTTCCTCACAGTTCTTATATTGCGGTTCCTCCGGTACCCCTCTCACCCGGAGGTTGCATCTGCGTGATCGGTCCTCCAGGTCCTCAGTTTTAGCTTTCAGGATCTCCTGCGCCCTCTGAAGCTCTTCCCAGCTGCTCTGGACCTGCGTCAGGGTCTCCTCCTGACTCTCCAACTTGGTCTCCACCTCTTCCATTCGTCCTCCCAGCTCCAGCAGGTCTTGGCGCATAGTCTGCATTACTTCTTTGATTTCATTTTTAACCCCACACATCTCCATCTTCAATTCCTCCTTTAACTCGAGGAGCCATTGTTTAATCTGTTCCGCAGCCGACAGGCCCTCCTCTCCTCCTTCGCTCCCCCCTGGGCTCTGTGGGGTCTCTGTCGCAGGTTTCCCAGCTTTTTCCGCCTCCTTCCCTCCTTTGGTAGTTGCATATGGGGATCGGAACTCAGCCAGCTTTTTTTTTACCAGAGTCTCTTTTTTGCTATTTTTTTTCCATTGTGGGCTGGTCAGCCCCTCTCTCCCCGGTCTCCCCGGCCTGTGGATCAAGCACAGCGTCCACTCACTTCACTATAGCCTCTGCTGGGGACAGGTCTTGTATCTGGCAGTACTCTGCCTCTGCTCCCTCTCTTAGTGCAGTCGGGGTTTATGAGACTCACCACTGCTGGCTGCTCCTGCACTCCGCTCCTTTGTGGGCGATATTGTGGCACGGGTTTCTGCCTCTAACTTCTCCCAGCCTCGTGCTAGGCCTTCCCGGCCCCCTCTGCCTCCGGGCGCAGCTTTCCGCTGATCTCCCTCGTCTGCAGCCACGTGGTCTGTGAAGTTCGGCGGCGCGGTTTCCTGCCGCCGAGGAGCTCACTGCCTCTGCTCTCCAGCAAGCCTCGTTCGGCCCTGCGGACACTCTCCCAGCTGAGCCTACTCGGCGCAGCCACCGGCCAAGAAGCCCTCTGGTGCTCAGGCTGCAGCACCCGTTCAGCTCCCGCCTGTCTCGCCGCGCCTCCGCACTTGCTTGCTCCGCCGCCGCGGCTCGCCGGTACTCCCCTCTCACTCCACCGCACCTCGGACCGCCTCTCCGTTACCCGTAGGGGCTAAAATTGCATCTTTTATTGCGGGTTGGTGGCGGAGCTCCCCCGCTACGCCGCCATTCAAGTAGGTGACGTCACCGGAAGTCATCTATAAAGTTTTTAAGGGCAAGACCGGACCTAGGCGCGATCCGGCCGTAACAACCGGGCGGTATTTCTACCCGCAGACCGGTTTCCACTATAGCCTTCCCTTGTTTAGGAATGACCACCTCTACTGCGCTGCACAGATCCAGACCGGCAGCCTGTTCCGTTGCCCGCTTGGGAACTCTAGCCTCAGGGGTGGTCCTACAAAACCGTAGCACAAACTTCTGTTTTGGAGTCTCTATTCCCCTCCGGGTATCTGCTGGCTTCCCCGGGTTTTCCTTCCTTCCAAACAAAGGAGCGGGTGCTATTCTACCCATATCAGCCCTGGGACGGACAACCTTTCCTATCTTTTCTTCCCCTGAAGGCTTGGTGCCTGCGCGTGTGGTTACTAGGCCTGCTTTTTCCTGCAGTTCTTTTGCCATCCCTTTCCTGAACTGGGACCAGTCACGGCCCAGTACCATATTGTGTGGGAGCCTAGGCACAATCGCTACTGCTACCTCCCTTCCGCTACCTAACCCCTTTATTTTAACACACTGGAGAGGATAGGTGGAGGCAGCCCCATGCACACATCTGATTGTAACATGCCCCCTAGAGGATTCCTGCAAGGACTGACGCTGGGCCTCGATTTTCCTCCAAAGCCCACTAGAAATCATGGACTGGCTGGCCCCTGAGTCTAACAATGCTTCAGTGGGTATCCCTTCCACTTCTACAGATAGGAGGAATCCCTCACCTACCTCTTTGGGACGAGTAATCACAAAAGCCTTCTTGGTCTTACAATTTCTCTTAAGGTGACCAGCTTCACCACAAGAGAAACACTTCCTCTGCATGTTATACATTCCATCTATGGGTTTACTCTTTTCTGCCCTAAGGCCAGCAAATGTTGCGTTCTTTTCTAGCGCTTCTGAACCTGCCTTCAGAAAACCACCCTCTTTCTTGAGGCTTAACGTCTTAGCCTCCAGAAAGCGTTCAGCCAATGCAATGGCTTCCTGGGTGTTTTTGCAGTTCTGTAGCACCAGAAAAGCCTGCAATTCCTTAGGCAGAGCATCTGTAAACTGCTCCAGTATTACAGCATCTACAATGGATTCTACATTTTTACTTTCAGGTGTAAGCCATTTACAAACCAAGCTTTCTATTCTGTGATATAAAGCTTGGGGTGTTTCACCCTCCTTTATTACACATGACCGTAAAAGCCTACGGTAGACCGAGGGACTTAACCCCATCCGATCTCTAATAGCTTTCTTCACATTCTCATAGTCTGCAACCAATGTCACAGGCATTGCTCTGTAGGCTGCTAGAGCCTCCCCAGTAAGGGTAGTAGCAAATCTTATTGCCCACTGTTCTTTAGGCCATCTAGCCAATAAAGCTATTCTTTCAAAAATCTCGATGAAATCATCAATATTATACTCCTTGGTGAGGCGGCCACAGGAAAAAGTCCCTGCACCAGGGCCTTCCCATCCCGGAAAAATACCCTGTGCCCCTGGTACAGTCTGTGCCACCTTGGTTGCCTCTTCCTGTGTCTTGACCCATCTCGCCATCATCTCCAGCAGGGGTTGCTGTTGAGCACGGAGCATGGACGTTGCTTGTTCCTGGCTCACTGCCGCCATCTCCCTCTGCTTGGCGAATTGGTCTGCCATCCAAGCCAAGATGTCAGCCGTCTCCATCGCTGGACTGTTCCTGTGAACAAAACAAACAGACAAAAACACGAAGTGCAGCACTTTTATGCTCCCCCCTTTCCTCCTGGTGAGCACTATGGTAGCCCCCTTACATCAGAATCCAGGCCTTAACCCCCTCTAGCCTACGGGTTACCTGATCCTGATGCAGGTCTTCGCTTTGCTACCAATTTACACAGGCACTCCGGATCCGATGCCACTCCGGATCTTCCCTCCGTTGCATCAACCGGTCACTGTCCTTCCCTGGATCTTCCTTGCCCAGAGGTATAAGCTTCCGGTGTACCACATGACCGCTAGAAACCGCCAAATCCAAAGAACTACAACACCTGTGGCGCTCGCGCCCCTCCTAGGCGGTTGCCTAGTAGGGACGGGAGTCCATCTTGTATTCCTTTGTTCCAAAGGTGTAGTTGTGAACTCAAAGTAAAACCAAATGGATGTTTAAAGCGCACAGGAATTTTCTTGGGTTCCGTTTAAGCCAATTTGGTTACAGCCTTTAAAGAAACTTTCACTCTCAGCAAAAAGAAACAAGGATAAACTTCTCCAAAAATAAAGAACATGAAAACAGTGTTTCAGTGGAATTATTCACAATGGCTTCTTTTCCTCTTTTCCTTTAAGAGGCTTCTTGCTTTAGGGTTAACTCAGGAACATGTAGATACAACATACAATCAAGATCAGCAGTGCTGCCAGCTCTCTCTCCTTGCTGCTTGCAATTAAACAGTTTCAGCTGTCTAGCAAAGACTTGATTGCACTATCCACTTTCTGTAGGAAAGAATCTTATTGCTTCAACGTAGGATTCCTTCTCCCTTTCTTTCTTGCTTTCAGCTATGCCAAACTGATACAGCTTCCTTAATCCTTCCCCCTATTTTGGTTTCCTTCAATTAGCACCAATGCATACAGCACACTCCATCTCAGAACATGTGGATCCCTGGTCACTCTCCCTATCATCCACTTCCATGCTTTCTTCGGAGCTGGCTGCTGGGGAATCTTGGAACTGTTCAGGTACTTTTTGGTTAATGTCTTTTAAAAGCTTAAACAGCCTATCCCACTGTACTGCCTTCCCTTCCTTTGGCAGAACCCTAGCAGGCTTTCCTTGTTCAGCTTTCTTTAAAAACCCCTTTCTTCTGTTCTGGGTTTTTCCTGATATAATCCTCTCCTCAGAATCTGAGCAAGACATACAAATATTAGCTCTGTCTGGTTTCTTTCTCCAACTTGGAGTTTTACTGAGGGAGTTTCACGGCTGGAGTTTCTGCTGGCTGTAGCTATCTCTGCCTCAGAGCTAGTCAAGGAACCATTGTAGGATTTCCTCTCAGCTACCCGAGGTTTCCTCTGCCTGAAGATACACCTTTCTTCAGAGGAGTCTGAGCTCTCTTGCCTTGGCTTCTCCAACACCAACCTTCTGTCTCTCCCCCTCTTGCCACTCTGTTTGGTCCTCTCTTGGGAGTGTTGTCTGCTGCTCTCTTGGCTGCAGCACGGGCTACCTTTGCTCTTATCCTGGCTCTCCGTGGCCTCCTTGGCTTCCTTGCCTTGCTTGCCCGGCTTGCTTTGCTGGCTTGGCTTGCTTTGCTCCCCGTGCTCACCTCTTCTATTCTCTGTTTGCTCAAATTTAAACGCTGAGCAGGGCACCTCCCCTTCTGACTCCACCCCCATGTAACTCCTATCATTACCTAGGGTTGCTATGGAGTCTGGGTGGGGCTTTAGCCTAGCTCTGCAGCTGTGGTTTCTCTCACTGCCTTTAGTTTGGTATATGTGTTCAGATGCACCCATCCCCCGCAAAGAGGAAAACGTCCCTTTTCCCTTTGTTGCTCCAGGCTGGGCTGCACTCTCCTTACCACATTACGTTATCAGAATATAGAAAGACTAGGGGACATACAATGAAGCTACAGGGTAAACTATTTAAGACTAATACAAGAAAATATTTTTTCACTCAACGTGTAATCAAACTCTGGAATTTGTTACCGGAGGATGTAGTAAAGACTGTTAGTGTAGCTGGGTTTAAAAAAGGTTTGGACAAGTTCCTGGAGGAAAGGTCCATAAACCATTATTAAGAAGGGACCCAGGATATCAATGCTTGACCCAGTATAAGCATTGCGGAACCTGTGTCTTTTGGGAAACTGCTAGGTACGTATGACCTAGATTGGCCACTGTTGGAAACAGGATACTGGGATTGATGGATCTTGGTCTGACCCAGTATGGCATATCTTATGTTCTTATGATACCCTGATTGTGTGCCTTCCCGGGCCAGGGGGTGTCCTGTGTGTGCAGTGCCACTGGGCCACACCAGTGCTGCTGTGGCTGTGTTACATGGGTATAGCAGGGGGCACTAACCATGCAGATGGTCGCAACCGCTGAGGCACTACCCGTGCAGGGCACTGCCCATGACCGTCTGCTCGGATAGTGGCCTTCTTCCATACCTGCGCGGGACAGGCATGCCCACACCCCCTTCCCTGGACTCGCATCCTACATATGCAGACACGCTGCCCTGCCCCACAAAATGGATGACACAGCGCTTACAAACAATAATCATTTATTAGACATCTGTGACATCTTATATACAACACTGCCAACAGTGGCAGACAATGCGCAACTGCTATTGTTCGTCCAATACTGAAATCCCGCACTTCTGACCCTACAGTCCTTTCTAATTGGCGTCCTGTTTCTAATCTCCCTTTTCTTTCTAATTTTCTTGAGAAACTTGTCTTCCTTCAGCTTTCTGCTCACCTTGAAGCCTCTCTTGTTCTTCACCCCCGGCAGTCTGGTTTTCGTCCTGGTCATAGCACAGAGTCTATCCTTCTTTCCCTTCTCAATGAAGTGCATGCTGCTCACGATCGTGGTCTTTTCACTCTTGCTGTCTCTCTTGATCTTTCTGCAGTTTTCGATTTGGTGGATCATTGCACTCTTCTTACCTGTCTTCAAGACGCTGGCCTTTCTGGTATGGTTCTTCACTGGTTTCGCTCTTTTCTCTCCTGTCGTTCTTTTTCTGTGGCGGTTGGATCCTCTTCTTCGGCTTCCACTCCTCTTTCTTGTGGTGTACCTCAGGGATAGAGTAGTTACTCACCTGTAACAGGTGTTCTCCAGGAGCAGCAGGAATCAATCCTCACTTATGAGTAACGTCGCCGACGGAGCCCTCGCGGAGCAATTTCCCCAGCTTTCGAAGAAAGCCCTTGGGACTGCAGCGCGCATGCGCGGTCCCCCTCCCGCCCGAGGGTGCCATCTTGCTCAGTCAGATGACATAGCGAAGACAGCAAAACATAACAGAATGGCTGCAACTCCAAGGGGAGGAGGGAGGGTAGTGAGGACTGATTCCTGCTGCTCCTGGAGAACACCTGTTACAGGTGAGTAACTACTCTTTCTCCAGGACCAAGCAGGAAGTCAGTCCTCACTTATGGGACTCCCCAGCTCAAGGCTACCGGAGGCCTCAAGCCGAAAATGAGCTCCCTCAAGCTCAACAGCACAGAAGGAAGGAATCTTCTCTGAATATGCATCCGGCCGGTAGCCAAAAACCGGGGCCGGAGGGAGGAGTTGCCTAAACCTCAAAGAGATTGTGGAGGACTGCCTGTCCGAAAGCACTATCCCTGCGGGACTCCCTCTCTAGGCAGTAATGGGCCGCAAAAGTCTGGCTGGAGGACCAGGTAGCGGCCCGGCAGATGTCTGCCAACGGAACAGAGCGTAGGTGAGCAACTGACGCAGCTTTCGCCCTGACACGGTGCGCCGTGACTCGACTCTCTAGGGAGAGGCCGGCCGCCACATACGCCCAGGCGATGCAGTCAGCTACCCAGGTGGACAAAGTACGCTTAGAGACAGGTACCCCCAACCGATTGGGGTCGAAAGAGACGAAAAGCTGAGCAGCTTTTCTATGCTCACGCGTACGCTCAAGGTAGAAAGACAAGGCTCTTCGACAGTCCAGAGTATGCAGAACAGTCTCAGCTCGGCTGGTATGCGGCCTGGGAAAAAAGGTCGGAAGAACCACCTCTTGATTCATGTGGAAAGAGGAAACCACCTTCGGAAGAAACTTAGGGTGCGTCCGTAAGACAACCCTATTCTTGTAGAACTTAGTGTAAGGGGGCTCCGACACTAGGGCCTGTAGTTCACTAACACGCCTAGCGGAGGTAAGAGCCAACAAGAAGAGAGTTTTCCATGAGAGGAAACGAAGGGAGCAGGTAGCCATGGGTTCAAAAGGCGGGCAAGTAAGCCTTTGTAAAACCACATTGAGATCCCAGTCGGGAGCCGGAGGGCGCAGCGGGGGCTTAAGCAGGAGCAGGCCCCTGAGGAAACGCGCCACCAAGGGGTGCGAGGAAGGAGGCTGGCCCTCCACCGGCGAGTGATGCGCAGAGAGGGCACTGAGGTGGACTCTGACAGAATTGGACTTGAGGCCTAGGTCAGAGAGGTGAAGCAAATATTGCAGTATCACCGATACTAAGCAGGCGAAGGGGTCCTCAGAGCGCTGAGAACACCAGACCGAGAAGCGACGCCATTTAAGGGCGTAAGATTTCCGGGTGGAAGGTCGCCGAGACGCCAGGACGACAGCCTCCACCACCAGAGGAAGTAAGAGCGGAGCTAGGACTATCCTTTCAGCAGCCAGGCCATCAGATGAAGGGGGTTGGGGTGTAGAAGGTTGGGGTGTAGAAGAGTGCCCTGATCCTGGGTCAGGAGATCGGGCTGAAACCCCAGAGGAAGAGGGGTGTCCACCGCTAGCTGCAGGAGCAGAGGGAAGCAAGGTTGTCTCGGCCACCTGGGCGCTACCAGGATCACGGATGCCCTGTCCTGGACAACTTTGAACAGCGTCCGGGACACAAGTGGCGTGGGAGAAAAGGCATACAGTAGGCCGCGGACCACGAGATGAGGAAAGCATCCGGCGCTACTCTGAAAGGATGCGGGTGCCGAGAGCAGAACCTGGGAAGTTGCCGGTTCAGAGGACTGGCAAAGAGATCCACGGTGGGGAGGCCCCACCGGGGAAGATCTGCCGGACAACTAAGGGGTTCAACCTCCATTCGTGTGGCTGCAGAATCCGGCTCAGTTTGTCGGCCAGGCAATTGTCCTGCCCGGGCAGGTAAACAGCCTTGAGGAGGATGTCGTGGTCGACTGCCCACGAGCACAGTCTCCGGGCCTCCTGACAAAGAAGGAGGGAGCCTGTGCTCCCCTGTTTGTTCACGAAGAACATGGCAACCTGATTGTCCGTCTGCACCAGTACAGACTGACGAGAAGTGAGGTAAGAGAAGGTCCGCAGAGCTAGGCGGATCGCCCGCAGCTCCAGGAAGTTTATCTGCTGAGCCGCCTCCCAAGGGGTCCAAAGGCCTTGGGTGCGCGCTCCCTGGCAATGCGCTCCCCATCCCAGGAGAGAGGCATCCGTCGTAAGCACCTGGGAGGGTGTGGGAGGCTGAAAAGGCATGCCGAGCATCAGGTTGGGCAGGTGAAGCCACCATTGCAGAGAGGAGACCTTGAGGGAGGAGTGGTCTAGTGGTTAGGACAAGGTACTTCAGGCCGGAGGGCCGGGGGTTCAAGTCCCACCTGGGGACAGCAATCTCAGGCCGGAGGGACTGGGATTTCTAGTCCTATAGGCACTCCTTGTGGTCTTGGGCAAGCCACTTAACCCTCCATTGCCCATGTTCCCTGTAAGTATTAATGTATGTGTGTCATATCCCCTCGTGTTAAATGTATCCCCCAATTGACCGCTTTGACCCGGTGAAAAGCGGAATATAAATACAGCTAAATAAATAAATAAATAAAATAAATCTGTAGCAGGTCCGTCAGACTCCCAGTGGCCTGATGCCATTGAGTACGAAGGCTCCACTGAACAGGCCGCATATGTAGGCGGGCATTTGGAGTGACATGGACCGTGGAGGCCATATGACCGAGCAGCTGCAGGAATCGCCTGGCCGGGGCCGGCGACATGCTGTGGAACCTGCCTGCCAGAGCTATGAGCCTGTCGGCTCGCTCCCGAGGCAAGAAGGCACGAGCCCGCAGAGTGTCCAGTCGTGCCCCTATGAACTCGAGATCCTGAGAGGGGCGCAACGTGGACTTTCCAAAGTTTATGACGAAGCCCAACTGCTGAAGCAAAGCCACTGTGCGTTGGGTGGCCTGGGTGACCTCTACGGAGGACTGCGCCCGTATGAGCCAGTCGTCCAGGTAGGGGAAGACGAAGAGGTCTTGAAGCCTCAGGAAGGCCGCCACCACTGCCAGGCATTTTGTGAACACCCTGGGAGCAGAGGACAGGCCGAAGGGCAGCACGCGGTACTGATAATGTCTTCCCGCCACCACAAATCTCAGGTATTGCCGGTGGTCCGGGTGGATAAGGATGTGGGTATAGGCATCCTTTAGGTCCAAGGAGCATAGCCAATCTCCCTGCTGGAGGTAGGGCAGTAGGATTCCAAGGGTAAGCATCCTGAACTTTTCCCGCTGCAGGAACTTGTTGAGGTCGCGTAGGTCCAGGATGGGTCTGAGGCCTCCTGTTCGCTTTGGCACCAGGAAGTACCTCGAGTAGAGGAACCCTTGACCCCAGAGGTGTTGGGGTACTGGCTCCACAGCCTGCTCCCCCAGCAGACCCTGCAGCTCCTGAAGGAGTAAGTCCTTGTGCAGAGGGGGCCTTGGAGGCTCCCCTGGGAAGTAGGGGGGAGGCACCTGGTGAAAATGTAGGAGGTAGCCCTTTTGAACCACCTGCAGCACCCAGGAATCGGAGGTTATGGCTGACCACCTGTGGGCAAAGTGGATCAGCCTGCTCCCCGTGCAGAGTAAAGGGGCTATGCTGGCATAGTCAAAAAACCCCACCCTGCTGAGCAGGGGGCAGTGTAGTGGGCTTGGGGGCCCTCGGCCTACGGGGCCCATTTCCCTGACTCTTAGCCTGCAGACCATAATTGGGGGCTGCAGACGCTTGGTATTGAAAGTGCTGTTGCTTATAGGCGGGCACCTTCCTCGGGTAAAAAGGTTTTTTCCCCGGGCCCTTCCTCTTTTGTGAAGGAGCAGAGGTCTTTCTGGATAAGCGAGTCCTAGTGAGAGTCTAGGACTCGAGTTCCGCCGCCTTATCAGCCATGGGCTTGCCAAAGAGGTTTTCACCTCTGCAGGGGACATCGACCAACTTGTCCTGTACCCACGGCTCGAGGTCGGATGACTGAAGCCAGGCCTATCGGCGGGCACCGATGCCGGCTCCCGCAACTCGGGCCGACACCTCGAAGCCATCGTATGCCACCCGAGAAATAAACTTTGAGCACTCTCGAATACTATCGGACAAGGTCTGGAACCTCTGCAAGGGTTCCTCGGAGAGACCAGCCGAGAACCCGGCGATTTCTTTCGCCAGGTCTCGGAGGAACATGCCCATATATAGCTGGTATGTCTGGACTCGGCAGGCCAGCATGGAGCCCTGGAAGCACTTCCTACCGAGGGCATCCAGGTTACGGGCCTCCTTACCCGGCGGCACCGAGGAGTGCATCTTTTGACTCTTAAGTCGATGGATGGCCGATTCCACAACCATAGAGTGGTGCAGTAATTGCGCCTTTTGGAACCCGGGACTCTTGCGGACTCGATACATCGAATCGACCCGCTTGCTCAACACCGGCGTCGAGGCCAGGCATTCCCACATGCGAAAGAGCAGCCGCTCCAGCATAGGAGGGACTGGCACAGTAAAGGCCTCCTTCGGGGGAGAGTCATACTGGAGGGCCTCGAGCTCTTCGGCGTGGGGCTCCTCATCGGGATCCGCGGGGAAGGCCAACGCCTTGGCCATACCCCTCACAAAATCGGAGAAGCGGGTATCCTCCGGAGGGGATCACCTCCGAGGCTCCGACTCGGGCGAGTCGGAGGGGGCGCACCGAGTCTGAAAAGAACCGGGTGACTCGTCCCCTTCCATGTCCCAGCCCGACGCCTCCGTGGAGAAGTCGAGAGGCTCCGTGCAGGCGGGGGTTCACCCCGACGCCGACGCCGGCGACCTCGGTCCCGAACGGGAGGCCGAGGGAAACCTCGACCGAGGATCGACTCGAGCACGTATGGACTCGAGGATCGACTCGAGGATCGACTCGGCCGCCGGTGTCGACTTGGGTGTCGACGTCCCGGTGGTCGGGGCAGATGCACTGGCGAGGCCGGTCATCAATGCCCGCTGCTGGTCCATGAAGGCAGAGATTCTGCGCTCCAAGGTTGTCATCCTGAGACCAAGCTCAGAAGACCCGGCAGCCTCCGACTCGGGCCCCGACGGCGTCGGGCCCGACATCGGTTCCGGAGGGGAGTCCAGGAGGACTATAGCACTCACGTGTCCAGGCGGCTCCTGCTCCAAGCGAGGAAGTTTGGAAGGCCTCTCCGCCTCCGAGGGCTCAGGGCGGCTGACGGGGCTAAGCGACCCGGCCTTCGAGGGACCAGGTGCGTCCTCCGACGCCGCCCGAGCGAGTTTCTTCTTCCGACGATGTTCCCGGTCGGGGGACCCCCGTTCAGAGGAACTCCGATGATACTCGTGGCCAGAGCCACGAGACGTCGAAGCCTCCGATGAGGTCCGGGCCTGACCGGACTCGGGGTCAGAGAAGATTCGTTCCTTTTGTGACTGTCGACTCCTCAGTGACTTTGAGGACATTCTGCTGCATGGACCACAACCCTCTGAGTCATGGTTGGGTCCGAGGCAACGGAGGCAGCAGTCATGCGTGTCAGTAAGAGACATCAGTTTGGAACAACGATCACATTTTTTAAACCCGCTGGCAGCCATCGGGGGAAAGAGGGCCCCGGCGAGGTCGAAAGACCGTGCTGCCAGGGGTAAAGAAGAAAGTGGCGGGAACGCCAGTTAGAAGGACAAAAACTGAAAAAGAAAATGTGAACGGGCTCGATAAGAATATCGAGGCCGGGAGGGGACACGCGAACCGAGAAAAAACAAACTAAAGAAATTAATCAACTTTTTCAGCGGCGATAACAAACTACGTCTGTAGGGCTCCGCGGAAAAAATAAGACTGAGCAAGATGGCACCCTCGGGCGGGAGGGGGACCGCGCATGCGCGCTGCAGTCCCAAGGGCTTTCTTCGAAAGCTGGGGAAATTGCTCCGCGAGGGCTCCGTCGGCGAAGTTACCCATAAGTGAGGACTGACTTCCTGCTTGGTCCTGGAGAACTGTTCTTGCTCCCCTCCTCTTTAATGTTTCCCTGGCCCCTCTTGCTCTAGTAATTCAGCAATTTGGTATCTCCGCGTACTATTACGCGGATGATATTATCCTCCTACACCATACTGATTCCCATATGCCTGATATTTCTCCCCTTGATCTCTGTTTCTCTGCTGTCGCCTCTTGGTTCACCTCTAATTTTCTCCAGGTCAATCCTGCTAAGTCTTTTGCTATCTGGTTTACCCTTGGGAGCCCTTCCCCCACCTGTGCCCCTTCTTTCTCCTCCCAGCCCATTCCTCTTGTTTCGTCTCTTAAGTATCTTGGTGTTATTCTTGACTCTTCTCTCTCTTTCAAGGGTCACATTTCTTCAATAGTTCAGCGCTCTTTTCTCTCCCTTAAACAGCTTCGGGCTGTGCGCCCTTTTCTCTCACCCTCTGCCTTAGCTACTCTTATTCTTTCCTTGGTAATGTCCCGTCTTGATTATTTTAACGTTTCTTTAGCTGGCTTACCACAATCTCAACTCTCCCATCTACAACGCGTCCAGAATGCAGCGGTTCGTGTACTATCCCGTGCTTCTCGCTACGATCACGTCACTCCCCTACTTTTGCACCATCACTGGTTACCGGTCTCATTTCGCATACAGTACAAGATTCTCACATTTGCACACAGGGTGATTCATACAGGCACCCCTCTCTATCTTGCAGATTTGATTCATTTCCACACACCCCACCGTTTGCTTCGTTCCATTCATGTTAACCGTATGTCCCTTCCTTCCCCTTCCCATGCCCACCCTGAATCTACTCGTTCCTCGGCTTTTTACTTTTTGGGCCCTAGACTTTGGAATTCTCTTCCCCCTTCCCTCCGCTCAGAGCAATCCTACCCAGCCTTTAAAAAGCAACTCAAAACTCATTTGTTTAGTCTGGCATTTGATCTCCCTTCCCCGTCCTTGTCTCCCTCTTCTTCCTCCTGTTGATGTTCCTTCTCTGTTGTGTCCTTTTATTCTTTGCCTCTCCTCTATCGCTTTTAAATTTTAATTGGCGTTCTTTTCCGCTTCTTAACAGCCTTAATGTAATGTTATTTTAGCAACTGTAAACCGCCCAGATGCCATTGGTATGGGGCGGTATAGCAAATATTTTAATAAACATAATAAACATAAACTGTAAATCTTTGCAAACTGCCCCAGCCCAGGGCATAACTAACAGGGGGACTCCCTATGGTGCAGGGGGCCCTGCTTGTACACTGACACAGATGCTGTAAGGGCTTCTAGGTGCATAGAAATGGTCCGTGCTGCAGTACACACCTCCTACCTGCAGAGGCGCACTTCTGCCACCAGAGCAACCAGGGTCCAGTCACTCTGTGGACAAGGGGGTGGTGGCGCTGAGGGTCAAGGTGTGGCATGGCCAGGGTGAACCCATGGGTGCTGGGGTGCCTGTGGAGGACCCCAGCTGTGGGAACTGGCCCACGGACATGCTTCATGTCTCACCTAGCCCATGCTGAGCCATGCGGCGGGCACATAGCCCCTTGATGGGGTAGTGGGTGGGCGCACCTGTGGACTGCGGGGTTCTGCAGGGGGGATGCAACTCCACCTCTGGGCTCCCCGCTGGTTGCCTGCCAGTGGTGCCCTGTGCCATACCTGGGGTGCTTGGAAGGTGGGTCCCGCATCCCCCCTGCTACCCCCTCTACTCCCTCCTCTGATGACACCTCAGCCTCTCTGCCTTGCCCCTAGCCCTCCCATCCCTCTTCGTCCTCCGACATCTCCTCTCCACTCTGCCCCTGGCCTTCCAATCCCTCCTCGTCCTCCTCCCCACCCTGCCCCTGGCCCTCTCATCCCTCTTCCTCCTCTGATACATCCTCCCTAACCTGCCCCTGCTCACCCATCCCTCCTCCTGTGACACCTCCTCCCCACTCTGCCCCTGGCCCTCTGATCCCTCCTCCTCCTCCTCCTCTGACCCCTCCTTTCCACTCTGCCCCTGGCCCCTCCTCCTCTGACCCACCTCCTTCTTCCCACACTGCCCCTGGCTATCCCATCCGTCCTCCTCCTCCTTCTCTGACACCTCCTCCCCACCCTGCCCCTAGCCCTCTGATCCCTCCTCCTCCCCACCCTGCTCCTAGCTCTCCCAACTCTCCTCCTCTGACACCTCCTCCCCACCCTGCCCCTGGCCCTCTGATCCCTCCTCCTCCTCTGACTCCTCCTCCTCCCACTGTGCCATGGTTCTCTCACTGTCTGCATCCTCTGATGTGGTGTCCTCCAGTGCAGTGTCACTGACTGTTGTCATTTCCTCCTCGTCACCATCGCCACTGATGGTACTGCTGCTGCTCTGCTCGGGTGGTGCAGCCCTGCCGCTCCTGGGTGGCTGGTGTGGTGGGCCAGCAGTCTCTTGGGCACCCCTGGAGCCAACTGTGGGGAAAGGGGAGGGGGTTACTGGTATGGACTGGCAGACCCCTGCAGGTTCCACACATGCATTGCTCACCCACCTTCGGCCCACAGGGGCCTGCCTCCCCCATGGTGCACACTGCGCACCCTCCCCTTTGCCCAACTCCAGCCAGCTCTGTTCCCCCCTCACAAGCTGTGCTGTGCCCTGCTGGCCAGCCTAGCAATGGACACGCATGGGTAACAGCATGGGAAGGTGCACTATGTGCCCCTGAGGCCTCTGCTGGGGGTGTATGCCCTGTACTGCCCTTTACAAGTACATTCGTAGCAAAACACCTGTGAGAGAGTCAGTTGGTCCATTAGATGATAAAGGGGTTAAAGGAGCACTAAGAGGCGACAAGGCGATAGCGGAGAGACTGAATGAATTCTTTGTTTCAGTCTTTACTGAGGAAGATGTAGGGATGTTACCCATGACTGAAGTGGTATTTAAAGGTGCGGAAGAATTGAAGGAAATATCGATACATCGGAAAGATGTCTTACAACTATTAGATAAACTGAAGAGTAGCAAATCACCTGGGCTGGATGGTATACATCCAAGGATGTTGAAAGAACTGAAATATGAGATTGCAGAACTGCAATCAGTAATCTGTGAACTATCATTAAAATCATCTCTAATACCTGAAGATTGGAGGATCGCCAATGTAACACCAATTTTTAAAAAGGGTTCCAGAGGTGATCCGGGAAACTACAGACCGGTGAGCCTGACGTCAGTACCGGGAAAAATGGTGGAAACCATCATAAAGAATAAAATTACTCAGCATGTAGATAGTCACAACCTAATGGGAGACAGCCAACATGGCTTTAGACAAGGAAGATCTTGTCTTACTAATCTGTTATGTTTTTTTGAAGAAGTGAATAAACAGGTGGACAAAGGTGAGTTGGTTGATATTGTGTATCTGGACTTTCAGAAAGCCTTTGACAAGGTCCCTCATCAGAGACATTTGGCAAAACTAAAGAGTCATGGGATAGGAGGCAGTGTACTACTGTGGATCAGGAACTGGTTAAAAGATAGAAAGCAGAGGGTAGGGCTAAATGGCCAATTTTCCCAATGGAGAAAGGTGAATAGTGGTGTACCCCAGGGATCTGTGCTGGGTCCGCTGCTTTTTGACATATTCATAAATGACCTGGAAAGTGGAATAACGAGTGAGGTTATCAAATTTGTAGATGACACAAAACTATTTAAAGATGTTAAAACCCAAGAGGATTGTGAAAAATTGCAAGAGGATCTTGATAAATTGGAAGACTGGGCATCAAAATGGCAGATGAAATTTAATGTGGACAAGTGCAAGGTTATGCACCTAGGGAAGAACAACCCACACTATGGTTACACGATGCAAGGTTCCACATTAGGAACCACCACCCAGGAAAAAGATTTAGGCGTCATTGTGGATACCATGTTAAAACCCTCGGCCCAGTGTGCAGCGGCGGCCAAGAGAGCAAATAGAATGCTAGGTATGATAAGGAAAGGAATGGAAAATAAAACAAAAGATATTATAATGCCTCTATATCGTTCCATGGTGAGACCGCACCTTGAATATTGTGTGCAATTCTGGTCGCCGTATCTTAAAAAGGATATAGCGATTTAGAAAAGGTACAGAGAAGAGCCACCAAAATGGTAAAGGGGATGGAAGGATACTCCTATGAAGAAAGGCTAAAAAGGTTAGGGCTCTTTAACCTGGAAAAGAGACGGCTGAGGGGAGATATGATAGAAGTCTATAAATTAATGAACAGAGTAGACGTAGATTGATTGTTTACCTTATCAGAATATAGAAAGACTAGGGGACATGCAATGAAGCTACAGGGTAAACTATTTAAGACTAATAAAAGAAAATATTTTTTCACTCAATGTGTAATCAAACTCTGGAATTTATTACCGGAGGATGTAGTAAAGGCTGTTAGTGTAGCTGGGTTTAAAAAAGGTTTGGACAAGTTCCTGGAGGAAAGGTCCATAAACCATTATTAAGAAGTGACCGAAGATATCAATGCTTGACCCAGTACAAGCATTGTGAAACTTGTGTCTCTTGGGGAAACTGCTAGGTACATATGACCTAGATTGGCCACTGTTGGAAACAGAATACTGGGCTTGATGGACCTTGGTCTGACCCAGTATGGCATATCTTATGTTTTTATGTTCTGTGCCATGCCCCAGCCAGGTTTGCACACACCTGCATGTTGTGGGTGCCGGCTGGTGCACACACAGGTTGGTGGCACCAGGGGAAGGCACAGTTGTCCTCAGCACATTTCCATCATTGTATACAAGGAGTGTCCATCACCAGATGGTCTGCCTGCACCAGTGTTGCAGCCATTGCTGCCGCTCCCTGCATCTGCTGGGTTCCACTGTGTACCCTACTGACCTTCCTCAGCCGCCAGCCACTCCCTGATCCGCTGGAGTTGGTTGGGTCACCTCCGGTGTAGCATTCGGAAGTAGCATTTGAGGGTCTCCAGTGTATAGCATACTCCATATTCCCTGTGGGAGATAGGGGGGACACACATGTGCTCAGTTGGCCACTACCATATTACCTGTTGTGCATACCTGTATACTGCAAAGGTCTGGCAAAATGCTCATCCAAGAGACAGGGGCATATCCATGGGTGGAAGGCTGTGGTGGCAGAGCCACTTGCAGGGACAGAGAGGCAACACATGTGGTTTCTGCTACCAGTCCCACCAGACCCCTGCACCAGGGCACAGGGGCAAGGGGGTGGGGCAGGTGTTTGGGGCATCCAAACTGGCTGCCAGTGTCCCCTGCAGTGCGCAGCCCTGCCACAGCTCCTCCTGCACCAGCCTTTTCCATTGCTGTACATTACTACCAACCACCACCAGGGGGTACAGAATCCTCGCCACCTGCTGTGTGGGGGTATGACCCCTGCTGCAGGTAATTGGGGCTGGTATCTGTATCAATGCATGACCCATCCCCCACCACCTCCTGATAGGCACACATTGGGGCAGGCACCGGCATGTGGCTTGGTGTCATGCCCTGTCTCCCTGTGCAAACACAGAACTATGCCATTCAGGGTGTGTCTGCCTAGCATGGTGCTCAGCGCCACCCCCCCCCCCCCCCCCGTTGTGGCCTCCTTACCTGCACAGCCGGAGTTTGATTCCCCTCCATATGGCTTTTGCCAGCCTCAGGTTTGGGCGGCAGCCCTTCTTGGGATAGAGGACCCTCTCGTGCTGCCGCACAGAGCAGACGTGGCGCTCACTTTCATCCGGACTGAAGTTTGCACTTCTCCTCGCCACCATGCTGCTGATGTCTGTCCACTCAGCCACAGGGGGCTCTTACACAGGCAGCCTGCGGGGCCTGCATGATGGTATCGTCTATGCAAGGGTATGACAAATGAGCAATACACAGGTACGCCGGACGGGCAATACACAGGTTCCTGACCACATTCTGTTCTGCTTTTCTGTCTACTGCTATGGTGGTCACATACACGGGTATCATCTGTGTCTTGGGTGCAGTGATCAGGTTACGCGCCCTGAGCTTAACCATCAATGCAGTGGTAGGTGCCTGCCATTATGCTCAGTTTGTGCTGCATTTTCATTGCTTGCCCCTTTTGTTGGTGCCTAACTCACAATTCAAGCACTTTTCCTGAGCAGGTACCTTTCTGCGGTTTGTCCGGCCTCGGCTCATCTATATTAAGTTTGTCCCCATATGCCTTATGAGGAAGTCCACTGACCATTTTGGTAAGCATCCTCTGCACAAACTCTATCCTATTTATATCCTTTTGAAGGTGTCGTCTCCAGAACTGCACAACATTTCTTCAAATGAGGTTTCACCAAAGACTTAAACAGAGGCACTATCACCTTCTTCTTGCTGGTCTTTCCTCTCCCTGTGTACTCAAACATCCTTCTGGCTTTCATCATCGCTTTTTGTACCTATTTAGCACCCTTAAGATTATCAGAAAAAAATCAGGCCAGGTCCTGCTCTTCTTTCGTAGACAGAAGTACTTCACTCCCTACACTGTACCGCTCTCTTGGAATTTTGCACCAAATGTATGACCCTGCAATTTTTAGTGTTAAATCTCAACTGCAAAATTCTTGACCATTCTTCAAGCATAGTGAGATCCCTCCTCATGTTATCTACTCCTTCCTGGGTATTTACTCTATTGCAGTTTTTGGTATCATCTGCAAAGAGGCAAACCTTACCCAATAAGTTCCATTTACCTGTACCCTTTGTCATCTCCCACTCAACCCAGTCAGTCACTTTAGGGTCTATTCCTAGGATGCTCAATTTGTTTATAAGTAGCAACGGTGTCAAAGGCTTTACTGAAATCTAAATACACCTATTTTGAATTCCCCTAGGTTGGTTACCTCAACCACATACTTCAGCCACAGATTCGGATGGGTTTAAAGTCTCAGAACTCCCGCTTTGCTCAGTCTGATGAGAAGTTGTGTATGATTTTATCATTGAAGGGTGATTTCTTTAATTCTCAGGAGAGGACTTCTTCCTCTTTTACTTCTGTCTCTATTGATGATGTTAAGGAAGTTTTGACTTCTCTTCATCCTACGTATAAGCGATTTGATCCCTGTCCTATATCTACTCTTACTACATTGGCATCCCTGATTAATGAGTCTTTGAATCAGGGGATAGTTCCAGATAGTTGGAAAAAGGATGTTCATAAACCTTTGCTGAAAAAATCTAATTTAAATCAGAACAAGCTGGAAAATTTTAGGCCTGTGTCAAATTTGCCCTATTTTTCCAAAGTGCTAGAAAGGTTTGTCCTGAATCAGTTATCTGATTTTGTTTGATGGCTGTTAATACTATATAGACCATGGTCAGGAAGTTCTTTTGGTCCTACTGACCATCATATTCTGCTGCAGAAACCATCTGATACGGGAGTTATGGATCTGGTACTTAATTGGTTTAAGTCATTCCTGACTGATAGGTGCCAAAATGTAACAGTGGGAAACATCTCTAATCCCAGGCCATTGAAATATGGTGTTCCACAAGGGACCTTGTTATCACTCCTTCTTTTTAACATCTACATCAAGCCTGTAATTGATGCGATTTCCACCAAGGGGTTCGAGTACATTCTTATACTGATGATATTCGGCTATATGTCCCCTTGGATGCAGATCGAACCTCTGGACTTAACAGATTGGTGTCCTGTTTGGATTTGGTTAAACAGTGGATGGTACAGAATAAGTTGCAGATCAATTCTTCAAAAACTGAGGTATTGTGGATTCATCGTAATAGCTCCTCCCCTACCCCAAATATCTTTTGGCAGGAAGTAGAGCTTCAAATCAAGAGTCAAGTTCGCAGTCTGGGAGTTATTATTGATGATGATCTTTCTCTTGATGGACATGTCTCCCAAACCATTAAGCCTTGTTTCTATTACTTGAGATAATTAAAGATCCATCCGTTTTTTTCACAACCTGAGATTTAACAACTTGTATATGAGGTCTGTCCAAAAAGAAACCAAACTTGTTAAAGAAGGTGCCAGCAAGCCAATACAGCCGACTTGCGATAATGGTGATGTGTAATGGTGACCTTGAGCTTTAGCCTCCCACTTGCTCGATCACACCACGTGAATTACTTATGGACTACATGCAGTAGAGTGAACTCATCTCATGTGCCTTTTGCTATTTTTTGCAAGTTGAAATATGAAGGATCTTGAAGAGTAACCTGTTTGCGTGAAATTGACTTTTACCAAGACTCTTCAGATGTTGCAGCAAGCTTATGGAGAGGATTGTTTAAGCCGCAAACAATGTTACGAATGGTACCGATGTTTTAAATCAGGCAGAACGTCCTGGCGATCCCAAAACCCGGCAGCCTTCCATGTCAAAGGACGATGATCACGTTAAGAAAGTGCATACTTTGATTCTTGAAAATCATCGTCTAACTGTCATAAGATATGCCATACTGGGTCAGACCGAGGTCCATCAAGTCCAGTATCCTGTTTCCAACAGTGGCCAATCTAGGTCACAAGTACTTAGCAGTTTACCCTAAAAGCCACAGGTTCCACAATTCTTGTATTGGGGTAAACAGTGGATATCCCGGGTCCACATGTAAGCTCCGATGAGCATGACTCTGACGGGCAGGGACTGTCTCTTGTATGTTAGCCACCTCTTGTAGGCCAGCTGTACAGCGCTGTGTGCGTGGCGCTTTATAAGTGCTAAATAGTAGTAGTAGTAGTAGTAGCACTTTAATAATGGTTTATTGGCATCTCGGGGGAGTTCCAAGATGGCGGATTGACGCGAACGACTTGCAGTGGCGTTTTTCTTGCTATGGGTAAAAGGAAGGCTAAGGGGGTTAAGAAGCCCTCCATTACCCCAGCGGCCTCATCTTCGTTACCTTTACAAGTGGTGGGTCCACTGGACTCTTTTCTTACGCCGCAGCGGCAGCCGGGAGTAACGACGGTGTTGAGCCCTTCTGGCCTCCCTTGGAGGTGGACAGCTCACCGGGAGGCTCTGGGCCTGAGATCTCGCCGCTGGAACAGTGGTGCCCTCCCAAGTTCCCTTTGCTCGCGAGGAGTCCCGCGTTGTTGGAGGCAGCGTCTCCTTCCGGTTCGGGAGGAGGTGCGGAACCTGGGGGGTCGACCCCGCTGAGGAGTAGTGGAGTGGTTAGTTCATCTCTCCTCGACAGCTCGGGAGTACCTGCTTTGAGGAAGTTTGTTAGCAGGATGGCTGACGCCTTATCTGCAGCTGGGATGTCGGCAGTGGAGCGGCGGCCCGCGGAGGACAGCACAGTTATGGCACAAGTCCCGGTAACTTTTTCCTTTGAGAGACCTGTTGAATTCACTTTGGAGACCATCTGGTCTGCCATTGTAAAGCTTGGGGAAATGGTTGCACCCCAGGTTTCTGCTTTGGCGGCTCAGTCTCAAATTCATACTAATTTGCTTCATTAGCACACTTTAGACGTTTCTGCTTTGCAGTCTTCGATGTCGGATCTTCAGTAGAAAGTGGCACAGTGTGAAGATGGCACTACTTCCTATTTGAAGGACGCATTGGCTTTAAAGACACGGATTGAAATGTTAGAGAATGTATCAAGATATTCTAACCTTCGTGTTCTAAATTTTCCAAAGGTTTCAGGCATTAGTTCAAAGGAGATGTTTAAGAAATATTTGGTAGAGGGTTTGCGAGTTCCTTTGGAGTCTCATCCCCCTATGCTTAAAATGTATGATCTTCCTTCGGGTAAAAAGGAGGTTGGTGGTGGGATAATCCCTGGAGTAGAACAAAGTGATGTTTTAGATATTTCTGCTATTTTGGAAACTTAACTAACTGAATCCATTTCTCCTTCTACTTCGATTGTAACATTTGTTCTTTCCTCAGATAGGGATTAGTTCCTGCGTATGTTTTTTAGGAAACGTAATGTATTATTCTATGAGCTAACTGTCCAGGTTTTTCCTCATTTATCTAAGGAAACTCAGAGACGACGAAAAGAATTTCTATTGCTTCGTCCAGGTGTGCTCTTATCGGGGGACAATTCTTTTTGAAATTCCCTTGCAAATGTATGGTTAAGTTGAATTCTGTTTCTTATATTTTTTTTGAGCCATCACAGTTGCTTGCCTTTCTGATTGCTCGCCGCCCTGCTGAGACGGTCTCAGCATCACTGTAATAGTTTTGACCTGGCTGTTTGTTCCCGACAGGTTTTTTCTTCTCAGGTTTATGAGTTATATAGGTATGATGGTCTCTCCCCCTGTTGTTTGTGGGCTATAATAGGGGCAGGATTGTATATGCATCTTTTGGTTTTCTTGCTATAATATTGATGTATCAATGTTGATTTCTTTCTGTACCCTAATTCCTATGCAAGTGTGTTTATGCTTGGATTTATTGTAAAATGATAAAGATAAAATTTAAAAAAAAGAAAAAAAATGGTTTATTTGACCTTTCCTCCAGGAACTTATCCAAAACATTTTAAAACCTGGCTACACTAACAGCTTTTACCACATCCTCTGGTAATGAATTCCAGAGTTTGATTACACGTTGAGTGAAAAAAAAATTCTCTTATTAGTCTTAAATAGGTTACCCTGTAGCTTCATTGCATGTCCCCTAGTCTTTCTATATTTTGATGGCATAAACAATCGATCTACGTTTACCTGTTCCATTCCATTCATTAATTTATAGACCTCTATCATATTTCCCTTCATCCGTCTCTTTTCTAGATTGAAGAGCTCTAACATTTTTAGCCTCTCTTCATAGTGGTATCCTTCCATCCTCTTTACCATGTTGGTGGCTCTTCTCTGTACCTTTTTAAGATATGGCGACCAGAACTGCACACAATATTCAAGGTGTGGTCCATGAAGTTGCTGAAGTAACAGGCATCAGTAAAAGTTTGTGTCACACAACTGTGACTGAAAAACTTCAGATGCATCGGGTTGCTGCAAAATTTTTCCTACATCTCTGGACAGATGAGCAAAAAGTGAACCGTGTCACAATCACTCATCACTCATTATCTGTTAATTTTTGGAAAAGCATGAGATGTTTCTAGTCCCACAGCCTTCCTACTTTCCAGATTTATTTATTTATTTATTTATTTACATTCTTTTATATACCGCGCTAGTCTGCATCAGTGCGGTTTACATTGAACAAACTGAAATTACATTGAACAGGGCATTATAACTTGGAGATAACTATTTTACAGGGAACATGGGCTAGATTTGGCTTCTATTTGTTCCTGAAATTAAAATCCACTCTGAAAGGTCGCCTATTATGGCATGTTTCAGAAATAGCAAAAGGCACTTGAGACGAGTTCACTCTACTGCATGTAGTCCATAACTAATTCACATGGTGTGACTGAGCAAATGGGAGACTAAAGCTCAAGGTCACCACTACATATTACCATTATCGCGAGTCTGCCGTGCTGGCTCGCTGACACTCTCTTTAGCAAGTCTGGTTTCTTTTTAGACAGACCTTGTATGTATTTGTAACATTAAGGTTCGATTATTGTAACACTCTGTTTTATGGATTGACTATGAAATCAAAAAATAAACTATTGTACAATGGATACAGAATGCTTCTGTGAGATTGATTTTTGATTTGAGGTTTAGAGATCATGGGGTATGTTTACTAAACCGGGCTAACGGTTAACCTGGGCTATCTGCAACTAGGTCCCATTGAATAATATGGGACCTAGTGGCAGAAAGCCCGGGTTAACCGTTAGCCCGGTTTAGTAAACATACCCCCATGTCTTGCTAAGGGGAGGGGAAGAAAAACTCACTTCATTAGCTATCAATTGAGAAGCGTAGTATTTAAAAATGCTTGTTTTGGCTTTTAAATATTTTTATAGTCAGCTTCCAGTCTATGTTATAATATGTAAATAATATGTTGTTATAATATGTAAATAGTGTTTATAATATGTAAATAGTTCCCCCAGTTACGTCCTGTTTTTGCTACCCCTGTTCACTGTAAACTCAATGTGGCTTGTCACACTGTAGTATGTTTGTTCAACTGTACACCGCACTGATTATAATAGTGCGGTATATAAGAAATGTAAATAAATAAATATGTTGTAAATAAATTGCAGAAGTATATTCCAGCCCATATTCTGAGGTCTCAATCAGACTGTTCGTTAGTGATTCCTTCTTACAAGCATTTTCATCTTGAATGTCGTAATGCTTATTCATGTTCTTTGCCACTACTATGGAATAGAATACCAAATATTTACCATTATATGGACAATCTGTTATGTTTTTGGAAGGTGATAAAAACATACCTTTTTCCTGAGATATGATGGCCATTGTAAGATCTTGTAAATTAAGTAATATCGTGTACTATCATTTTTATGAAGAGTAGATATTATGTGTTATGATGAGGAATTGTCAGTCTGTGTTATGTTACTTTTTATTATTATGTATGTAATTTGTAACCTGCCCTGAGAAATTTGAAAGTACAGGTTAAATAATGAATATAATTAAACAGATAAATTCTACAACTTAAATGTGTGCTGCTTGAAAAAAAAAACTTTCTATCATTTGTTTTCAATCTAGTGGTCATCATTAGTTTCATGGAAGGTCCTCTTGTTTTGGTATTGTTTAACCATATCACCCTAATCATGATTTTATAAACTTCTATTATATCCCCTTCTCAGTCGTCTTTTCTCCAAGCTGAAGAACCCTAACCCATATAGCCTTTCTCCATAAGGGATGTGTTCTATCCCCTTTACCACTCTTGCTGCTCTTCTCTGACTCCTCTCTAGTTGTGTTTTCTGAGATGGGGGCAACTAGAACTGTTCACAATACTCAGACTGTTTAATGAAAGCCCTGACCCAGGAATTGAAGCCAGGTCCTCTGCTTGGTAGTGTACAGAACTATAAATGAGCCACCAGCCTGGTATAATTTAAGTAAAAATAAAAAATAGATATTTGATTACTGTAAAAACAAGACTTGCCTTATGCTATTCAATCCATGCTCATATTACTACTACTACTATTAAGCACTTATATAGCACCACGCACGCAGCGCTGTACAGACATATGTACAAGAGACAGTCCCTGCTCGTCCGAGCTTACAATCTAGTCAAGACAGAACAAAACATTAATCAAATCGATGGGTTCTACAGTTTGGTTTTTAATCTGGATTTGAAGAGGGCTAGGGAGGGTGCCTGACGTATAGCCACAGGTAGGCTGTTCCAGGCATAGGGTGCAGCAAGATGGAAGGAGTGGAGTCAGGAGTTAGCGGTACGAGTGAAAGGCCTAGAAAGAAGTAATTTGTTAGCGGAGTGAAGTTCCCGAGCTGGGATGTGGGGAGTGATAAGGGATGAGAGGTACTGAGGTGCCGCAGAATGAATGCACTTATAGGTGAGCAGGAGAAGCTTGAATTGGATGGGGAGCCAATGAAACGACTTGAGAAGAGCAGTAATGTTGGCATGGCGAGATTGGCGGAAAATTAGTCGAGCAGTATAATTTTGTATGGACTGAAGGGGGAGGAGGTGGCTCACGGGGAGACCAGCAAGGAATAGGTTGCAATAGTCGAGGCGAGAGGAGATTAAGGAGTGGATAAGCGTTTTGGTAGTGTGTTCTGACAGGAAGGGGCAAATTTTTCTAATGCTGTAGAGAAAGAAGCGGCAGGTCTTAGCAATGTGCTGGATATGTGTGGAGAAGGAGAGGGAGGTGTCAAAGATGACCCCCAGATTGCGGGCCAAGGGAGCAGGGAGGATCGTAGATCCATCCACGGAGACTGGAAAAGGGGAAAGAGGAGGAGAGGAGTTAGGGGGAAAGAGGAGGAGTTCAGTCTTGGCCATGTTCAATTTCAAGCGACAATGAGCCATCCAGAGGGCGATGTCAGAAAGGCAGGTCGAGATCTTGGCCTGGATTGCAGGGGAGATATCAGGAGTAGAGAGGTAGATTTGGGAGTTGTCGGCATAAAGGTGGTACTGAAAGCCATGGGAGGAGATAAGCACGCCAAGGGATTGGGTATAAAGAGAGAAAAGGAGGGGGCCCAGGACGGATCCCTGGGGTACACCAACATGGAGCGGGGTGGGAGAGGAGGAGGAGCCGCCAGAGTGTACACTAAAGGAGAGATGGGAGAGATAGGAGGAGAATCAGGACAATACGGGGCCCTTGAAACCAAGGGAGGAGAGGGTGGAGAGGAGAAGATTGTGGTCAATAGTGTCAAAGGCAGAGAAGAGGTCGAGAAGGATGAGGAAAGAGTACAGGCCCTTAGATTTAGTGAGGAGCAAGTCATTGGAGACTTTAGTAAGGCCGTTTCAGTGGAGTGTAGGGAACGGAAGCCGGATTGTAGTGGGTCCAGGAGGGCCTGGGAGGTGAGGAAGTCGAGGCAGCGTCGGTGGACTGCTCATTCTAGAAGTTTGGATATGAAGGGAAGGAGAGAGATGAGTCGATAATTAGAAGGACAGGTGGAATTGAGTGAGGGTTTCTTGAGAAGAGGTGTGACAACAGCATGTTTGAATTCAATGGAGACAGCTGCAGTGGAGAGTGATAGGTTGAGAATATGAGAGATGGCGGGGATAACGGTGTGGGAGATGGGGTGTAGAAGATGGGTGGGGATGGGGTCAGAGGAACAGGTGGTGGGTTTGGAGGAGGAAAGAAGAAGTGTGGTTTCTTCTTCAGAGATCGCAGGGAAGGAGGAGAGGGTAGCAGAGGAAGTTGGGGTGGGGGAGAATTGGGGAGGGGGAGGTAGATGAGGGTGTGGGGAACTGGAGGGTAATCTTTTGGATTTTGTCATGGAAGTAGTCGGCAAGGGTTTGGGCAGAAAGTGAGGGTGGGAGTGGGGGCAGGGGCACCTTAAGGAGAGAATTGAGGGTATTAAAGAGGTGGCGGGGATCAGATGCTAAGGAGTTAGTCAGATGGATGAAGTAGTTTTGTTTGGCAAGTGCTATGGCTGACTGGAAAGAGCCAAGCATGAATTTGAAGTGTATAAGGTCTTCAGGGGAGCAGGATTTGGCACAGGCACGTTCGGCGGAACGGGCACAGATGCATAGATAGCGGGTTGTAGATGAAAGCCAGGGCTGGGGAGTAGAGCATCTAACGGGACGAGGGGTGGGCGAGGCGAGAGTGTCAAGGGCCGAGGATAGTGCAGCATTATAAGAGGCTACTGCCTCGTCGACGGATTTGGAGGACAAAATGGAGGAAAGAGGTGGGGAGATGGTGGAGGAGAGAGTCAAGGGATCAATGTTATGAAGGTTTCTAAATAGGTCAGAGGAAATGGGACGGGGTTGAGACAGTGGAAGCTGAAGATTGAAAGTTAAAAGGTGATGGTCAGATGGGGGAAAGATTGAGTTGTGGAAGTTTAAAGGAGAGGAGTTGGAGAAGAATATCAGTTCAAGGCAATGGCTGTGCAGGTGGGTGGGGGCAGTGGAGCAAAGTTGGAGGTTAAACGAGGAGGTGAGGGCAAGGAGCTTTAAGGCATGGGGATCAGAGGGGTTGTCGACGTGAATGTTAAAGTCGCCAAGAATAAGAGTGGGGGAAGAGGGATCTAGAAAGGCAGAAAGCCAGGAGTCGGTAAGGAAGGTTGATTTGGATTTGTCTGGTGGGCAATAGATAACAGCTACACGGAGGGGAAGTGGTGTGAAGAGGCAAATGGAATGGACTTCGAAGGAGAGGGAGGAGTGTGATTGAGGCAGCGGGAGGGGTTGGAATTGGCATGAGGGAGAAAGTAGGAGGCCAACACCACCACCGCAGCCAGTGGAACGAGGTGTATGGGAGAACTGGTAGCCCCAGTGGCAGAGAGCAGCAGCGGATGTGGTATCGTCTGGGGGGGAGCCAGGACTCGGTTAGGGCCAGAAGGTGTAGTGCATTAGAGATGAAGAGGTCATGAATAAAAGGAAGTTTGTTAGGGAGTGAGCATGCATTCCATGGGGCGCATGAGAATGGGAGAGCGGAGGGGGAAAAAGAGGGATGTGGATAAGGTTGGATAAGTTACGTGAGGACTTCTTTTTGCGGTGAAGGAGCAGTTTAGGGGGGTTGTTGCATGAGGAACTACTGCCAGAGGGACCAGGGTATGGGTGGGTGTCACTGGATGAGTGTGCTCTCCAGGAGGGACATGAGGGAGGGGAAGAAAAATGGGAATGAAGGGGAATATTTGTGTTATCAGTTAGGTTCGTAACCATCTAATTTCCCAACAAATAGGGGTGTCCTACACGGAGCGGTGGGTTCACTCCTAAACAAAGACATGGGGAGGGGTGACCTGTACAGAGCGGCAGGTGCACCTACTCTTGTCATCTTACTGGGCAGACTAGATGGACCATAGTGGTTTTTATCTGCTGTCATTTACTATGTTACTATGTTATGTGAGGATTTCTTTATAGAGTGAGATAGAACTCTACAGGGGATAGGGTTGGGGTCGCTTTCTCTGGTTATTATTATTTTTGCAAGGGGACCCTTATTTCCCTTACAAGATATCTATGCATTCCCACTGGATAGCAAATGCAATGTACTAAATTAAAGTAAGAGCAGGAGGAGCTAAACCATTTTCTAAGGTGCACCCCTATAGTAGTGACTGCATATGTAGAGTCCATCCTGTGGTTAGACCTTTTCCACATGAAATTTGAAGCAGTCTTAGGAGGGAAAGGGAAGAAGCAGGCATTATGTCCTGATTGGGAGAGCCTGCAGGCCTTGTCACAGTTTTCACCAAAGAGGAGAGCTTTGGTTCTGAGTTCCTGTTGCAATGGAAGCTGAGGACCCAGTAGAGGAGTGCTTCTGATTTTTGCACTGGTCTAAAAATCTATTTCCAAAGGTGCCTAAGAAGATGAGGAGAAAGTATAAAGCTGCCTACATAGTGTTGCATCCAGAAGTCCAACAGATTCCATGAGGAGGTGAGGAAAGGACAGGAGAAGAGCGGAGAGGAGAGAAGTTCTTAAGGAGAGATTCAAGCACTGGAAAAAGCAAGTACCACATAGGGCCATTGCAGTCTTAAGAGGAAAGGAAGCCTCAGTCAACTCGAGGAAGGGAAGAAGGGTTACTCAAAATGAATGAGAAAGCAGAAGAGGAAAGGATCTATCTTCCTGATCCATTGTACTGTCTTTTTCTACCATACTATACTATTTTTAAAAGTTGTCAGAGACTGTTTTGAAGAAAAAATACGTTCAGTAAAGGTTTTATTTTTGGAAGACCATATCTTCGTTATGAAAATACTATGCCTAGGGCTTTGAAAATCAAGTAATCCTCTCCTTATCAGAGAATTCACATCAGTCTTTCCTAGCAGCTCATGAAAGTAGAATCCTGGAACTCAGTAAGCTCTCTGAATAGATGCACACCCAGAAGAGGGGTTAGAATTCATTAATAAAATGTTTCTTTGAGCAGAGGTCATCTAAAAACTCTTCTGCCCTCACCCAGCTTAGGTACTTGCCAAGATCAACAATATGCATACTGTTGTACTGTTTGTTGAATAAAAAGTAGGCAGGCCTTGGGAGGATATTTAAGCCAAGAAGGTACATAACACATATAGATTACATTTCCAAAAAGTCATACATGTTACTTTCAATGGATGAAAGTACTGGAGAAAAAGGAGGTGCATATCTCTGTGGGTACTTTTTCTCTGGGTAATTTTCCAGGGACAGTATGTGCATTCTTTTTATTTGAGAACTGGTGGAAGGCCACCAATTAAAAGCAACTGAGGATTTTGCATCAATATATGGAGTTCTGAAAATTACCCTCTATATCATTTCTAGCTGGCCTCTGAGTAGAGGGTGAGGGTATCCCTGTAGGCACTGCACAAAAAGAAATTAAAAGAGGAAAATCAGAAAAGGACAGCAAACAGGACACTTAAAGTAAAATATAAAGAGTCCTGATGGATAGGGGGAAACACAGTTTAATGCCTCAGTCAACCATACCAGAAGCAAAAAGGAAGGGTAGACATAAAGGAGAGATCTGAATCATACCTGATAGTCCCCTTACCTTGAATCTTGCTAGACCAGTCCAGATGAGTGGGTTATGCCCCACTACCAGCAGGTGAAGGCCGACTTGAGCAACTGTCAGTGATCTTATCACCTGGTATATCCTCTGGTACACCACTGAGAGAAGCCAGTATGACATAACGTTAATAAACACGAACATCTTTGTCATGAAGAATGTGAGCAAGCACTTGGTTCTCTTACCATGACAAAACTGAAACCAGACCACAAGGCTGACTAGACCTTCCACGGCAGCCAGAACCCCCAGACCTGTAAAAAGAATCTCCTAGGCAGTAACATTATCAATGCGACCAAAAGGCAGAAGACTTTCCGACCTGCAAAATGAGTCTTTCAGGGAGAGTCCTGAACTGGTCTTGCAAGATTCAAGGAAAGGAGATTATCAGGTATGATTAAAATCTCTCCTTCCTTATTATCTTGCTAGACTAATCCAGGCGAGTGGGATGTACCCAAGCAGTCAGGACCCAGGGTGGGAGGAAAATGAAAAACAAGACAGACAACCCTATCAGAGGAGTCATCTGAATAACCTCCACACATGCTCTGGGGGGCCTCAAAAAGGCAATCCACAAAGGTCAGGAGCCTTATAACTGTCCTCTAGGGACACCCAAGCAGCCTACACCCAAGAGGATTGTACTCCATGGAGTGAACTTTGACTTACTCATGAATGTGCTTACCAGGCAGGATGCACCCTTGTCCCAACAGTCTCCAGGAGTGAACGGCAATACAGAACTTGACCTCTTCCAAGACTTCTTCTTAAACTGCGAGGACAGAGAAGGTCTGATTGACAGGAGGCATAAGAAATTGCAATGAACTCGAGCAACACCCTCTGCCCATCCACCAGATGCAAGGAGTGCATTTGAAGACTCTTTTCTACAAAGAAAGGCAGGATCACAATCCAGTCAGGAAGAGAAAGGAGGGGCGGCAACCTCCTTGAAAAAAAGGACAATGAAGGCTTCTCAGTGAAAAGAACCAAAGAACCAGAAAAGTGTACTTGAAGCCAAGGGCTGCAGCAGAGATACCCTTCAATAGATGCCAGAGACCCCAGATTGAACAGAGACCAACCCACCAGAGAAGTCATACACATAGATCCTAAGAAGAGCGTTTGGGCCCTCTACCACAGGAGCCCCTCAAAACCCAACAAGGTACTCAGGCAGGCCAAACTGCTTCACTCCTGCTGAAGGAAGCCTCGCAGAGGTACCCAGGGTCAAGCTTTGTTCCAGTTCGAACTTCTAAAAGGCTCTTACCTCTGCTAAGGGCATAGAGACTCACCAGGTCCCAAGCAAGGAGCTACTAACCTGTTTAAACCAACCAGCATGCGCCCGCCACTATAGGCCAGGCACTAAGTGAGAAGACACTGGGAAACTACCTTACAAGGAGCCCTTGCCATCCCTCTTCTGTAAGCCTGTAACTTGACGAAAAGAAAAACCATAATGCTTGGCCCAAGAGTCCATGTAACATGGTGCATGAGCTCTAGCCAGAGCCCCTAGGATCACCAGAACTAGATGCGCCGATAATATGTGAAGAAGACCGCTCACCAAGGGTTAGAGAGGAAGCCACACAGCATCCCTCTCTAAGGCCATTTCTGAAGGAAGGGCCTCCCAGACTTACATCTACAGAATCCCCCTGCAGATGAAGCAATTCTACAACTGGCATCTACCAAAGTGGCAAATATATGAGGTACTGGAAGGCCACGTCTTTGCACTAAGAGATCTCATGTGGAAGGGCTGAATTCTCACCTCACCCAGATTCACAGAGTTCCGACACAGACAGTCATACAGCTTGCTAACAAAACTTGCGACATGCACTGCAGGTAGAGCAATCCAATACTCCTCCATCCAACAGCCCAGCTGTAAGGCCAAGAGAGGGTAGAATTTTGTCTGGAAAGTGTGCATGTAGATTTGAAAATGCTACTTACATGTATGCTTTTCCTTCTGCCAACCTAAACATGTCCCTGGGAACAATCCTGTAAGTTTGGATAAAAGACTTATGTTGTGCTATAATTGAGGAAAGACAATTTTCAGTAAGACTTTGAAAATTGGCTTTGTTGCCTTCCAAAAAAGTAAATAATATAAATATAAAAATGCAAAATTATCTTTCACTAAGCACAATGATTTCAGCCTGAGAAGAAACTCTCAGGTAAAATTATAAAACTGTGCAACAAAAAACAGCTAAAACTTCTCCCATCTCTAATCAAACTCTGCAGTCACTTCTGCTTTTACACCTTCCTGATAGTACATATTGCATGGAACTGTAATAATGAGGGAAAACATCAAGAAGCAATTCGTGCTTCACTTATTTCATGAATAAACAAAATCAAGTTTCCTAGACTGCACATATTTTATCTCTACGCTCATAAAAGTAACATATTAATGCATGCTTTATTTTCTCTCCCTTTCTTACATATTCAAGAGAAAAATACAAAGCCTACACAGTAGAGACAGTTCAGATTTTCTCTGAAGTAAATTTATTAAGCTAGCTATAAAAGGGTTAAATAAGGATATTCCAATAAAACTCACAATGTCACTTCCTCAACAGATTGAGGTGGCAGATAATCATTGGCATCTGAGATTTCACTATTTCCTGCGCTTAAAAGTTACCCTTTAAGTCTATTCTTAAAATACCCACAGGAATATAGAAAAGACAAAAACAATGCTATAAAACAGTGCTTTTTTGGATAAGGATTATTTATAGGTTGTGGTAATTTTAATTGGATCAACATAAGTATTATCTAAAAATGATACCTGTATGAGACCAGTCAAGACCAAAATGGACCCTTCTTTCGGGCAGCTTCTCCAAATGGGTTAGTTTTGCGAATCAATTTATATTCACTATTGCACCAAGGGAGAATACTAATTAAACCAATGCAAACCCTTGTCTCTCTATGAACCTTCACAAAAAAAACTTCACAAAATTCTCAGAAAAACGTATCAAACACTCTCCTGCAATCAACTTTTTTACAATCAAATATAGGGAGGAAAATGATCTCAGGTTTTATTTTTCTGTCCCTCTGTGGTGAAATTCATCACCACAGGGGATTACAAAAGGTGTAACATCACAGGTCCAGCCACTCCCTTCTAACTTGCATACTCAAAATCACTTACCAATATTAAAAAAGTACTTTTCCAGTGTTGCCTATAATATCTTTAATCATTTTTACTTTTTACACCTTTGTCAACTTAGGGGTCTGTTTACTAAAGGCCGGTGTTGTGCGGTCCGCGGTACCGAGCGGGTGCCGTATAAGGAGTGGGCGTTCCGTCGTGAAGAACAGAAGCTGTGACTGACAGATGCGCTAAGGTGCGCGGCGCCCGTGTGGTTAGTGCCCTGTGACATTACGGCGTTTGATCTGTGCACATAGATCACACTGCTCACGGTTTTTGGGCTTCCACTATTGTGCTGCACATTGCTGACGGAAACGGTTTCTTTTCCCTGCACAGCACCTCTAACGCGAGTGTTTCACTGGCGGTAAATTTCTTTGCAGATTCGGGCACGCTCCTGTGCGGCGAGTCTCTCCCCTCCCACATTCCGCCCACTGACCCCGTCTCTCTCTCCGCCCTAGGGGGCCTTCCTCCGCCCTCATTTCGCCTTGGCACGCCTCTTTCGCACATTACCGCCCCGCAAATGTGCGCGTTGTCGGCGCACGCTTGCGGGACCCGTTAATGTGCCGCGCACTCGTACGGGGCGCTTAAGAGCACTTAAATACATCTTTTAGAGCGCTCATGTGCGCCCCGTACAAGTGCGCCGTTTAGTAAACAGACCCCTTATTTTCTTCTTCTTAACATCTACTCCAAATTAATCTTCTATGATATTCCTGAAAAACAAAGACAAATGGCTCTACAGATTATCAGCCTTTATCACCATCCAAGCAATATTCTCATTACTTATCTGCAAAATGTTTCCACAGAAGTCTTCTTCTAAGCTCCTGCAAATATCACCACCATCGTCTGCCTTCAATCACATTTTGTTCAGCACCCAACAAAGATCTTCGTTTATCCTTTACAAAGGCTCCATCAGGGGTATATTATTTTCACAGCATCTGACCTCAACAAATTTAAATATTCTCCAACCAATCCTCAAGAGACTACAAACTATCCACTTTAGAACCTGATGGACTGAATTTATTTATTTATTTAGCTGTATTTATATCCCGCTTTTCACCGGGTCAAAGCGGCATTACATAGAGGGGTGGGGAAATTAAGTATAGGGCGGGGCCATCACCGAGGAGGCAACATTGATGATTTTGACATAGGACAGACTTTGGACATGGGACAGACTTTAGACATAGACAGGATAGTATAGCCTTGATTCAAAGTTCATGGTGGGCGAGGTCAGTGGTTAGTGCGCTTTTCGGTGGGAGTCGTGATGAAATATTCCTGGAAAAGGATGGTTTTTAGCTGTTTTCTGAAGGATAGTAGGTCGGCGTTGTTTCTGAGACAGCTTGGTAGGGAATTCCATAAGGATGGAGCATAAAGTTCAAAGGCTCGGTTGCAGGTCCGTTGCAAGCATTTAGTTCTTTTGTGGGGGACTGTGAGGGAATTGCTGGAGGCTTGTCTGGTAGTTCTGCCGTGGGCTGGACGAGACAGTAGGGTGCGAAGCTGGGTGTTCTGTGTTTGGTGGATGGCTTTGTGGGTGAGTAGGATGGCTTTGTATTTAGTCCTCGCTTCCAGGGGAAGTATGTGAAGGTCTTTGAGAATTGGGGTGATGTGATCGGTTTTCTTTGCTCTCTGGATGATTCTTGCTGTGGTGTTCAATGCTGTTCGGAGGGGGTTGGTCTGTGTGGCTGGAAGGCCATGGTAGATTATGTTGCAGTAGTCCAGATGTGGGAGTGTCGTGGCTTGCATCACTGTTCGGAAGTCTTGATGTTCAAGAAGGGGTCTGAGACGTTGCACTGTTCTTGCCTTATGGAATATAGTTCCGGAGGTTTTAGTGATTTGTTGCTTTAGGGTGAGGGCTTGGTCAATAATGATGCCCAGATATCGTATTTGTGGTTGTATTTGAATGCTTGTGGTTCCTATGTTGAGGTGTGTAGGTGGTGTGAAGTCTGGGTCTTTTGTCACTATGAGGGCTTCAGTTTTCTTTATGTTGAAGGATAGGTTGTTTGCTTGTAACCAGTCGGACACCTCGGAGAAGCATGCTGATAGATGGGTGTTTGTTGGGTTTGTGGTTGTTATGGGGGCGTAGAGCATGATATCATCAGCATATATGTGGAAGCTGACGTGAATGCGCATGACTGAGCAGAGTGGTTGAAGGTAAATGTTGAAGAACATGGCTGATAGTGTGGATCCTTGGGGTACTCCTTGGTGTTGCTGGAATGCGGGGGAGGTCGAAGTGCTGGTATGGATTAATTGTTGTCCGCAGTCTGTGTATGAGGATGTTGTGGGAGATGGTGTCGAACGCTGCAGATATATCAAGGAAGATCATGGCATATCCGGAGTGTTTTTCTTGCGTTCCTATGAGGAGAGTGTTCATCAGTGTGGTCATGAGGGTCTCAACTCCATGTAGAGGGCGGAAGCCGTGTTGTTGTGGATCCAGTATGTTGTTGATATCCAGGTGTTCCTGAAGCTGTTGCTGGATGATCTTCTCGATTATCTTGGAAGTGAAAGGTAGGCTTGCTATGGGTCTGTAGGATGATAAGATAAGATAATGATAAGATTGATGAATGATAAGATTGAATGGAACTTTTTATTTTGAAGTTTTAGAGTGAATGGAAGGCTGCTTTTGCCGTAGGTAGCTGTGGAGCTCTATTCAATAGGTTTAAGGTGGGTGGTGTGATAAGGAAGCTTATCATAGCTCAGGAAGGAGCTATAGTAAAGGTGAAGTGACTCTGAACAAGCAAACTGTCAGTTCTGGTAGAAATAAGAAAACGGAATTTTTCCATAAAAGACTACCAGTCCCAGAATGCACCAGGTTTCCAACAGCCATTAGAGGAGCTGAAGTGGGGAAACGTGTGTTCAATCAGGAGGGCTATGAGGTAATCCCCAAGCACTCATCTCAAAGGGCAGGGCCTGATTCAGCACAGCTGTGCTGTGCTAGGGTGGAGCACTCATCTAAGCAGAATAAAGGTAGAGTTTATTCTACAGAGAATCATCCTCAGAATCAGCTTGGATATCCTCAGCTTGGACATCTTCATCATCTGGGGGATCATCATCAGAAGCAGAAGCCAGAGCGGACGGACAGAGAGGGCAAGAAACCCTTTGGAAGAAAGAAGAGAAAAGCATTTGGGAGGTCTAAAGGAGTCCAGAGCAGTACGTATACTGGGAGACATTCAAAAGGCCAGCATACACCATTGGACTGGGGAAAACCAGAGGAGTGGTGCTGCAGAGCTAGGAATCTCCAGACGGTACCTGTGAGGGAGACGGCTGCACTTGGAAGGGACCCTAAGACCCGTGCCAGAAGGTATGTGAAGAGAGATCCAGTGTCCAGGGATCTGGATTGGAAGGCTGGACATAAGAACTGGACTACATACTGGCCAGGCTATTTAGAGAGGAACTCTAACAGCAATGGAAGCTCAGGTATGAACACTGATCTATGCCCTAGCTATACCCTTGAAAGACAGCAGGGAAACAAGTATTCTCCTGAAAGTGCTCCATTGAGAAATTCCTCTGTGCCAATCCATGATTTTGAACCCATGATTGTTGAAGAAGGGGGAGAGGTGGTAGATACAGGCTGTGAATACATGGATTGCTCTCTGTCTAAACTCCTTTGGTAATTTACTGTTACAAAGTACAACAACCATCACAAAGAAATACAAACTTGTTCTTTAATCTACTCAGAAAAGCTCCTGAGTAGGATTTGAGCCACGCAGTAGAAAGCAAGCCAGCTAAGGGGTTTCAGCTGGGTAACTGCTAGCAATTGAGCCTTACCTAATTGCTTGTGAGCTCTGAGGAAATCACTTCTGAGTCTATGTGTGAAGATATAAGAAGTTAACCTGAAAAGAACAGTTTTTCCCTACTTTGTGGGTTTTGTTTGTTGATTAAAGCACTGCTAAGAAAATATTAGCTAGAGCCTACAGAAAAGACCAGTTTGTTACCAACCAGGTCTTTATTCTTTTGATTTGATTGCCTGACAAGTTCAGCTGTTGTTTTCCTGATTTTGTTTTTCTAAGTTTAACACTGAAAGCAAGTATCCTGTTTTATGTGCTACCAAGCATATCTGTGTTGGGAGAAATAACCCCATAAATAAATATCTTATTGGCTTTACACTCAAGCACAACTAATTATTGTGAGCGGCTGTGTCTGGTGTGAATGGACTGCATTTCCCACAATCCCTTGCAAATCATATTGATATATGCCTTTGCCAAGACTGTGAACATTCTCACCCAGGCACCCGTCTGACAGTGGGTAGAATGGGTTTAGGTTGTTAGTATTACTATGGTAGATTGCAGGCAGGTCACCTTAATTTTAAAAGTGCTGATATCTCGTTGGAAGTGTGGATAGTTTGTAGTCTCTTGAGGATTGGTTGGAGAATATTTAAATTTGGTGAGGTCAGACGCTGAAAAGCCTCCTGAGTTTGTCGTCTGTGAAAAGAATATACCCCTGATGGAGCCTTTGTAAAGGATAAACAAAGATCTTTGTTGTGTGCTGAACAAAATATGATTGAAGGCAGACGATTGTGATGATATTTGCAGGAGCTTAGAAGAAGGCTTCTGTGTAAAACTTTTGCAGATAAGCAATGATAATTATTTATTTATTTAACAGTTTTTCTATACAGCCTTCTCATTAAATCAAAGTGCTTTACATTATAACTCACACATTTGTAAACGTGTGTTTATTATGAAACACACATTTACAAAAAACTTATAATGAGGCTCGGTGGGGGGTGACATGCGAGAGGTGCACTGAAGCACTTACAGAGAACATATATACAAAATTATTTGGTGGAAGGTCAACTGTTCAAGAGTTAGGTGGGGTTCATTGAATTAGTCAGCAAATATTGCTTGGATGGTCAGAGAATATTGCTTGGATGGTGATAAAGGTTGATAATCTGTAGATCCGTTTGGCTTTGTTTTTCAGGAATATCGTAGAAGATTAATTTGGAGTAGATGTTAAGAAGAAGAAAATAATTTGACAAAGGTATAAAAAGTAAAAATGATTACAGATATTATAAGCAGTATTGGAAAAGTACTTTTTTAATATTGGTAAGTGATTTTGAGTTTGCAAGTTAGAAGGGAGTGGCTGGACCCATGATGAATTTCGCCACATAGAGGGACAGAAAAGTAAAACCTGAGATAATTTTCCTCCCTATATTTGATTGTAACAAAGTTGATTGCAGGAGAGTGTTTGATATGTTTTTCTGAGAATTTTGTGAAGGTTCATATAGAGAGAAGGATTTGCATTGGCGTAATTAGTTTTGCGCATACCATGACAATCATGAACTTCACTTCTAAGTCAGGGTATGTGGAGTATGATCTTAGTTTCTCAAATTTACTGCTAATGCTTGCCGTAGTACTTGCACCATGCTAAAGAGTGTTTTCTTCTGGAATTCGTAAGATGTAACATGTATGGGTAGTTTGTCAAGATGTGCTTGGAAATTCTTCTTTATCAAGCCCGTGGCTCCCAATACAATGGGAAATATTTCTGTATCTTTCTGCCACATTTTCTTGGTCTCTGACTGCATTTCTTGGCATTTCAGGATCTTCTGCCTCTGCACACGATTTACAGAATAATCACTTGGAACCGATACCTCTATTATCAATGCCATTCTGGTGTTTTTTTCTTTTACCACTATATTGGTAAAAGACCCTTATTCCATATGGGTGGACATGAATGATGAAAGTGCCTTGTCAAAATAGTGCACATGCTATACATAAGCATACATACTAAACATTCATTACCTTATTAAAACTTCTCTTTGACAGAGAATGTTTTGTTCTGTATACTTTGGGTCATGTCTACTAAATGTTAATGTGCACTATCTACTGCAGCACCCATGTTATTCCTATGGGCATGGTTGCAATAGAATATGCTAATGTTTAGTAAGCATGGTCCTTTGTCTCCAGGATCAGTAGGAATCAATCCTCACATATGGGTGACGTCATCAATGGAGCCCATGTAGGAACATTTCCTAGCTTCCATAGGAAGTTTTTGGAAGGTGCTCCATGCATGCATGCTGGTTTCCCGCCCAAACAAGCCATATTACCTCAGTATGATGACATAGCTTAATTAAGCCTAAAAAGAAAAACTCCACGGGGGAGGGTAGTGAGAACTGATTCCTGCTGATCCCGGAGAACACCTGCTACAGTGAGTAACTACGCTTTCTTCGAGACCAAGCAGGAAGTCAGTCCTCACATATGGGACTCCCTCGCTAGAGGCTACTGAAAAACCTGTAAAAAGGTCCAATGGGGCAACAAGAAAAACGAACCAAAAACAAACAGCAGGAGCATCGCTGAGAGGCTCAGAGAGTCAGTGTCCAGCAGGGACATCAAAATCAGATAGATTCTATGGTGGCCTGGATGAACAAAAGGGCTGCTGGGAAGGAGTTACTTCAATTCCCAAAGACATATCAGAGTTCGAAGTTGCTGTCATGCTTGGAATCTCCATCCAGACAATAATGGGCTGTGAAGGTGTGGACTGAAGACCACGTAGCAGCCCTACAGATCTCTGTTGTGGAGACTGAGCACAAGTTGGCCACCGAAGCGGCCATAGCTGAGACACTGTAAACCATGATGTGGTGTTCCAATGTCAGCACAGCCTGAGCGTAAGCGAAGGAGATGCAGTCCGCCACCCATATGGACAGGGTTGTGTTTTGACACTGCCACCCCCGGCTTATTGGGGTCAAAGAAGACAAAGAGCTGGGAGGAACAGCAATGGGCTTTCGTCCTCCCCAGGTAGAAAGCCAGTGCTCTCTTACAGTCCACGGTGTGCATCGCGGCCTCAGCTCTGTTGGCATGAGGTCTTGGGAAGAAGGTGGGTGACACTACAAACTGATCGAGATGAAAAGCAGAAACTAGCTTAGGTAGGAATTTTGGATGAGTTTGGAAAACTACCGTGTTCTTATGAAACCTGGTGTACGGCGGGTGCACCACCAGCGCTTGCAATTCACTGACTCTGTGCACAGAAGTAAGCGCCACAAGAAAAATGACTTTCCAGATAAGAAATTTGAACAAACAGGAACTAAACGGTTCAAAGGGGAGTGCGAGTTGCTGTCTGAGCACCACATTGAGGTCCCACTCCACTGAGGGTGGTTTTAATTGGGGGGGGGGGCAAGAGAGTAGGAGGCCCCGCATAAAGCAACCCACTAAGGAGTGATTAGAGATCGGTTGATCAGCTATGGGCCGATGATAAGCGGATATAGCACTGAGTTGAACTCTGACAGAGTTGGATTTCAGACCAAAGTTTGACAGGTGCAGAAAATAAGACAAAACTGACTTCACAGAGCAGGAGAAGAGGTCCAGAGACTTGCTTGCACAACATACAGAGAATTTGCGCCACTTGAAGGTGTAAGCACATCTCGAGTCCTAATGCATAGTGAAGAGGATGTTCTCCACATCCTGGAGTGAGCGGAGCTCTGTGAGTACTACCTGCTCAGCATCCAAGCCATTAGTGCTAGGGATGACAGATTGGGATGAAGCAGAGTCCCGCCATCTGCAAGATCAGGTCTAGGGCACAGCCCATTCTAAGCAGTTGCCGTTGAGATAATCGGAGCAGGAGTGGAAACCATGGTTGCCTGGGCCAGTGCAGCACAATGAGGATCATGGTAGCACCATCTACCTGCAACCTGAAAAGGGTCTTGGTCACCAGAAGAGTCGGTGGGTAGGCATAGAGAAGACCCTCACTCCAATCCAGCATCGGGAACCAAATAATTCTTGCATGGCACTCTGGAGCAAAACAACTGGAGCTGGGTATTGTAGGGAGTGGCAAAGAGGTCTATGGATGGCGTACCCTACATCTGGAAGATTCAATTGGCAACCTGCCTGTTCAAAGTCCACTCGTGTAGCTGAAGTACACTGAGGTGATACTCAAAGACGCTGAGCTCCCCTGGCAGGAATACCTCTCTGAGGAACATACCGTGCAAGACTTCAAACTTCCAGAGGCGTACTACCTCCCAGTAGAGGAAGTATGAACCCGTGACACCCTGTTTGTTGAGGTAGAACATGACCACCTGGTTGCCTGTCTGTATGAGAATGACCTGGAAGGAGAGCTGTTGCTGAAACACTCAGAGGGTATTGGCAATGGCCCAAAGCTCCAGGAAGTTGATCTGATGATGGCTTTCCCCCGCAGTCCAGAGCCCCTCTGTGGACAGGTCATTCAGATGTGTCCCCCCAGCCGAGTTCGGAGGCATCGGCCGTTAGGACTTGTTGGTGCGGTGGGGCCTGGAAGGGTAGCCCCGCAAGCAGGGACACATGGATAGGGACACTTGGAGGGGCGGAGTGACTATGACCCTGTCTGAAAGATGTCCCGTTGCCTGATGCCACTGTGTGCAGAGAGTCCACTGGGTCTGACGCATCTGTAGTTGGGTTGATGGGGTAACATGGACTGTAGAGGACAAGTGGCCCAGGAGGTGCAGCATCTGCCAAGCTGTGACAACCAGGCAATGCTGGATGTCCCTCGCTAAGGTGACTAGGTGTTTGACCCTGTCAGCCGGAAGGAAAGCTCGAGCCAGTGGTGCTGACGAGAGCCCCAATGAACTTGAGGCATTGAGAGGGTTGCAGGTGGGACTGTGTGTAGCTGATGACAAAGCCCAGCTGTTCTAGTACCTGAATTGTGCACTGTATGGACTGCTGGACCTCATCCAGCATACCGTCCCTGACCAACCAGTCGTCCAGATAGGGGAAGAAAAAGATTCCCAAGATGCAGAGGAATGCAGAAAGGACTACCAGACTTTTGGTGAACACCCTGGGACAGAGGCAAGGCCGAAGGGCAGAACCCTGTACTGATAGTGCTGTCCACTGAGCATAAAGCAGAGGTACTGATGGTGCAGGGAGAGGATGAGGATGTGTGCATAGGTGTCTTTGAGATCCAAGGAGCACAGGCAATCTTCCCATTAAAAGTAGGGCAGCAACATTCCAAGGGATACTATCTTGAACTTTTCCTTCATTAGAAAGATTGCGGAGATCCAGGATGGGTTGGATACCACCTGTTTTCTTGGGAACCCAGAAGTAGTGGGAGTACAAACCCTCTCTAGTTTGGGATGGTGGAACAAGTTCCACCGCCCATTCTGCCAGGAGGGTCTGGAACTCCAATTTGAATAGTTTGCAGTGGTGATGCTCGAGAGGGTTCTTCCCTGGAAGAAAGTGTGTGGGGGGAGCATTAACCTTTAAAAAGGAGATAGAGCAGCTTTTAAACAAGATAATAGGGGAGAGCCGTCAGTCGCCCAAGAGTGCATGGTTCGGAACAATGTATCCTTGAAGGTTACTACCAAAACAATGAAGCTACGGCATATCAGCAGAGAGGTTCTAATAAAGACAAAAGTAGCCCAAATGCCCTTGAGTACGGAGCAGACAGGGCTTAAAGATTCCAAATTACCCCTGTCTATCGATAGCCAGATTAATATGAATAAAATACAGTCTCTAAAATGTTTGAATGCAAATGTTAAAAGTCTAAAAAATAAGATGGGAGAGTTAGAATATATAGCACTAAATGAGAGCTTAGATATGATTGGTATCTCAGAGACATGGTGGAAGGAAGACAACCAGTGGGACACTGCCATACCTGAGTACAAACTATATCGCAAGGATAGAACTGATAGAATTGGTGGAGGGGTTGTGCTCTATGTTAGAGAGGGCATTGAGTCACAAAGGATTAAAGTTTTGCAGGAAACAAACTTTGCTGTAAAATCTCTATGGATTGAAATTCCATGTAAAAAGGGGAAGGCGATGGCAGTGGGGATGTACTATCGACCGCCTAGCCAGAATGAACAAATGGATGATGAAATGCTCAAAGAAACCAGGGAAGCTAACAAAAGTTACAGTACAGTAATAATAATGGGTGATTTCAATTACCCCAGTATTGACTGGGTCAGTGTCACGGCAGGACATGCTAGGGAGATAAAATTTCTAGATGAAATAAATGACTGCTTCTTGGAGCAGCTGGTTCATGAACCGATCAGAAGGGAAGCCATTTTGGACCTAATCCTTAGTGAAACACCAGATCTGGTGCAAGAGATAAGAGAGTTGGGGCCATTTGGCAACAGTGATCATAGCAGCATGATCGCGTTTGATTTAATTAATGGAGGAGGGATGGTAAGGAAATCCACAGTACTACCTTTTAAATTTCCAAAGGTAGACTATGATAAAATGAGTAAAATAGTATAAAAAAACTAAAAGGAGCAGTTGCAAAGGTTAAAGACTTACATTAAGCTTGGATGTTGTTTAAAAATACTATCCTGGAAGCCCAGAACAGCTGCATTCCATGCTTTAAGAAAAGTGGAAAGAAGTCCAAAAAACTGCCAGCATGGTTTAAAGATGAGGTAAGAGAGGCTGGTGTTCCCAAAAAGGCATCTTTCAGGAAATGGAAAAAAGAGCCAAATGACGAAAACTAGAAAAAGTACAAACACTGGCAAGCCAAATGCAAGGTATTGATAAGGCAGGCAAAGAGAGAATTTCAGAAGAAGCTTGCTGTGGAAGCAAAAACGCATAATAAAGACTTTTTCAAGTACATTTGTAGCAAAAACCCTGTGAGAGAGTCAGTTGGACCATTAGATGATAGAGGGGTAAAAGGGGAACTAACAGGGGACAAGGCCATAGCGGAGAGACTGAATGAATTCTTTGCTTTGGTATTTACTGAGGAAGATGTAGGGATGTTACCCATGACTGAAGTTGTATTTAAAGGTGATACTGCGGAAGAACTGAAAGAAATACTGATACACCGGAAAGCATAGTTACTCACCTATGATGATCTCCGGGAACAGCAGGAATTTAGTCTTCACATATGGGTATCTTTGGTACCAACGGAGCCTGCGCAGGAACGCTCCCCAGCGTCCAATAGGAAAGCTTTTGGGAGCATCCCACAGCACCTGCGTGATTCCTTCCCACCTTTCCCAACTGTCCCTCTAAAGTTGAGTTTAAAGCTGAGACAAAGAGAGAGGGAACGAGAGAAAGATAGAGAGATACAACTCCTAGGGGAGGTGGGTGGATTGTGAAGACTAAATTCCTGCTGTTCCCGTAGATCACCTGTTACAGGTGAGTAACTATGCTATCTCCAGGAACAAGCAGGAATGTAGTCTTCACATATGGGGACTCCCTAGCTGCAGATGCCAGGGAGAAGGCCCCAGAAATTGCGTGCCCCTGTGAAAGGGCTCCACTTCCCCCCATGGATCTCTGGCATCCTACCAGGGATGGTGGGTAGGAGTTGACTAAGTATTGAACAGGTGTTGAAGAACAGCCTGACCAAACAAGGCATCCCGGCGGGAGTCCTTGTCTAAGCAGTAATGGGCTGTGACGGTATGAACCGAAGTCAAAGTAGCTGCTCGACAGATGTCGTCGATAGACACAGAGTGAAGATGAGCCATAGAGGCTGCCATGGCTCTCACATTGTGAACTGTGACATGGCCTTCAAGAGGAAGGTTCTTACTCTCATAGGCAAAAGAAATACACTGTGCAATCCAGCTGGACAGTGTTCTTTTGGAGACTGGAAGTCCCAAATGACTAGGATCAAAAGCAACAAAGAGCTGAGAGGACTTTCTATGCTGCTGTGTCCTTTGCAAGTAAAAGGCCAACGCCCTTTTACAGTCCAAAGTATGAAGATTCCTTTCTGCATTTGAGGCGTGAGGCCTTGGGAAAAATACAGGAAGGTAAACCGCTTGGTTTAAATGAAAAGGTGAAACCACCTTTGGCATAAAGTGTGGATGAGTCCTAAGGACTACCTTATCATGATGGAACCCTGTATAAGGAGGATCAGCCACCAACGCTTGCAATTCACTGATACGATGTGCTGATGTGATTGCAATAAGAAAGATGACCTTCCAGGAAAGGAATTTCAAAGAGGTAGTAGCTAATGGTTCAAAAGGCGGCTTCATGAGCTGCCCAAGAACCAGATTTAAGTCCCATGCCACCGGTGGTGGCTTAATGGGAAGCTTAGTTAAAAGAAGGCCTCTCATAAATCACACTATGAGAGGATGAGAGGAAAAAGGTTGTCCATTTAGAGGCTTGAAAGAAGCTGCAATAGCACTCAAATGAACTCTCACTGAATTGGTCTTAAGCCCTGTATTAGACAAATGAAGGAGATACTCCAGTAATGATTCCAGAGGTATCGCAAGAGGGTCAAGACCCTTCTGTGAGCACCATATGGTAAACCTTTTCCACTTGAAAGCATAAATTGGATATTCGTATCTATTTAATTAAGATTTGTTCGCTCCTGCTGCTCTCTTTTAATTATCTCTTTGTAGTTATCATTTTATAATTAGATATTCAGATATTCCCTGGTATTATGGTTTTAGGGTAATATTATTATTTTTATTACATTTATTATTATTATTATTATTTTTATTATTATTATTATCTTTTTCTATGTATATATATATATGTTAGCATTGGTATTATCATACTATAATTAGTATATACAGAGGTCCACTCTTTTAACTTTATGGATATGTTTTTGCTTGTCACACTTATATGATGTTGGTTATATGTACCTAGTTTTTAATTTAATTTTTATTAATTTTTATTATTTAATTATGATATCATTAGATTTATAGCGTTCCAACACTATTACATTATGTATTTATTATTATATTATATATTTATTACATGATTTGTTTTATTTAATTTTATCCAACAAAATTTACCCCACAAGTGAAACAAATTAGGTAACTAATTAATAAGGAACACTTATGTCAAAACCTCATTCTTTTTTTCATTTATATAAATTATGTTTAAAACAAAATTTTGTCGGAGCTAGGCCGTAGGAAGGGCTGGGGGAATCCAGACCTCCACCAGGCTGTCAGCTTCTTTTATTTTATTATTGGTTCTTTACCAAAAAACTTTTTTCACTTATCTCAAATCCTTTGTTGACCGTCCACAAAAGCGTCGCTCTTCAGAAATGTGTATCAGCACGACGTGCACGTTTCGGGGAATTGAACCCTGTGTCAAGTGCTTTCCCAAATTGCAGAAATTAAGGCAACAAAGAGACCAAAAAACGCCGTCATAGCAGCTAAGGTTAAATGAATTGTGGGCCATATAATCGCAGTATTTAAAGGAGGAACCAACCAATAGGAACTGGACAAACCCCACTGAAAGGGGAATCCCAGCCCCGATTGGAGAGAAGAGAAATGAGGTCACAGAACACTCATCCACTCAATCTCCTGATTTAGTCCATTCGGTTCCACTGTGTTTAATTTATAGATCCATCGCTGTTCCAATCGATTGGAACAGCGATGGATCTATAAATTAAACACAGTGGAACCGAATGGACTAAATCAGGAAATTGAGTGGATGAGTGTTCTGTGACCTCATTTCTCTTCTCTCCAATCGGGGCTGGGATTCCCCTTTCAGTGGGGTTTGTCCAGTTCCTATTGGTTGGTTCCTCCTTTAAATACTGCGATTATATGGCCCACAATTCATTTAACCTTAGCTGCTATGACGGCGTTTTTTGGTCTCTTTGTTGCCTTAATTTCTGCAATTTGGGAAAGCACTTGACACAGGGTTCAATTCCCCGAAACGTGCACGTCGTGCTGATACACATTTCTGAAGAGCGACGCTTTTGTGGACGGTCAACAAAGGATTTGAGATAAGTGAAAAAAGTTTTTTGGTAAAGAACCAATAATAAAATAAAAGAAGCTGACAGCCTGGTGGAGGTCTGGATTCCCCCAGCCCTTCCTACGGCCTAGCTCCGACAAAAATTTTGTTTTAAACATAATTTATATAAATGAAAAAAAGAATGAGGTTTTGACATAAGTGTTCCTTATTAATTAGTTATTTAATTTTATGACACATTTTTTTATTATGTTTTTTATTATGTCTTTTATGTATCTGTTAGATGAATTTGTTTGTTCCTTCACTTTTAATATGTTATGTTTCTAGGCTTCCTGGATATCCATTACCTGCTGGGAAAGGTTAAGACCGTGAAGTTGTAGGCTTTCAGCAACCAGGCCCTGAGATGCAGAGACTGGGGATTGGGATGCCACAGCATCCCATCCTCCTGAGAAAGTATATCTGGAGCAGATCCTAACTCCAGAGGCGGAGCTTGAGAGAAATGTAGCAGCAAAGGGTACCACATTTGCCGTGGCCAATGTGGAGCTATGAGAATCATATGACCTCTGTCTCTCTGAAGCTTGAACAGGGTTTTGGGAACTAGGGGAATGGGTGGAAAGGAATACAGGAAGTCCTGGCCCCAATGGAGGAAGAAAGCATCCCTGGCCTGACAACCCTGAGCCAGAATTCTGGAACAGAACCAGGGAAGTTTGGCATTCAGCAGACTTGCAAAGAGGTCTATGTCCGGGGTTCCCCAAATTTGAAAATTTTGGCCACCTGGTCTGCATGGAGAGACCATTCGTGTGGAAGCAGAACTCGACTGAGTCTGCCTGCCCAAGAGTTTTGAATGCCTGGAAGATACACCGCAAGGAGATGAATCTGATGCTCTCTGGTGAGGGCCCATAGTCGCAAAGCTTCGTTGCATAGCGACAGAGAGCCTGTTCCACCCTGCTTGTTCACATAGAACATGGCTACTTGATTGTCCATTTGAACTAGGACTGCTTTGCAGCTGAGCTTGGTGTGGCATACTCGAAGAGCAAGGAAGATTGCTCTGAGTTCCAGGAGACTGATGAGTAGATAGGTCTCCTGTGGAGTCCAGGTACCCTGGGTAGAGAGGCCTTGCAGGTGTGCTCCCCAACCCACTTGTGAGGCATCTGTTGTTAGAGTGGCTTGGGGTGGGGGATGCTGAAAAGGATACCCCACCAAAAGGTTTTGGGGTGACGGCCACCATTGGAGGGACAAAATAAGGCAATCTGAGTTTGCTATTTTGTCTGACAGGCAACCTGACGCCTGAGTCCACTGAGTGGATAAAGTCCACTGGGCTGCCCTCATATTAAGGCCCACAATACGAAGGCAGCGGGCCTGTGTAAGGTAGGCCCTTGTCTGTCTGGTATCCAGCAGAGCGCCTATAAACACTAGGGACTGAGTTGGAGCAAGGTTGGATTTTGGGAAGTTTATGACGAGTCCCAAATACTGAAGGATGCGCATTGTGCGAGAGAGAGCAACCCTGGTCTCTGGCTCTGAAGGGGCTCCAATTGGTAGTGCTTCCCTTAAAATAGAAAGCGAAGGAACTTTCGATGAGTTGGATGGATGAGAACATGAGTGTACACATCCTTGAGATCTAGAGAACAAAGCCAATCCTGACTCTGAAGGTATGGCAGCAGAGTTCCTAGAGAAATCATTTTGAACAAGAATTTGTTCAATTTTCTGAGGTCTAAAATGAGTCTGTGTCCTCCTGTTTTCTTTGGAATAAGGAAATAGGGGGAGTAGAACCCTGTACCCTGTTGGAGAATGGGTACCTCTTCTATTGCCCCTTGGGCAAGAAGCATAGCGACCTCTTGACCTAACTGGTCGTTGAGAGAGGTCTGAGAATTGAACAGTCTTACCAATGTAGGAGGGGGCATGCTGAGGAAATGAAGCTTGTACCCCTCTCTTACAAGAGACAGAGTCCAATTTTCTGCTGTTATCTGACCCCATCTGGGGGCAAAATGACATAACCTTCCTGGAATGGTGGAAGGCTCTGGGCCATTCAGGGCCAGGAGGAAAAGTTGTCTAGATAGGAGTCAAAGCCCCTATGGAGGCTGAGTCTGCTGAGCCGGTTGAGGCTTAGCAGCTTTTGTTTTTCTTTGCCTAGGTTGTTGCTGCTGTCCCTTTTGGGCAGACTGACCTAAACGATGTCCCTGCTGGGTTTAGGAGGGATAAAACTTCTTCTTCTTACTGAAGAATGGTTTCTTGTAGGATTTTTTCCTTGCAGGATCAGCTGTAGACTTAGACAATCTATCCAAAGTGATATTGTCAACATCTATTTCATTAGCTTTTTCCTGCCAATTCTTGCCAAAGAGATTCTCTTCTGTGCAAGAAATATTTCCTAGTTTATCCTGTACCCAAAGTTCCAAGTTAGGTGCCTGAAGCCAGGCAATCCTACGTGCACCTATGGCAATAGCAGAGGTTCTGCTTATGCACTCAAAGCAGTCAAAGGCTGCACGATTCACAAATTTGGAAACATCCTGAGCATGTTTGACAAGGGCGAGGAAATCCTGCCTCTTATCATCAGGAAGGAGAGGGTTCATAAGCTCTAAATCTCCTGTGACTTCCTTAAGGAACATTCCCATATATAATATATAGGAACTGATCCTAGCAGAAAGCATGGAAGCCTGGAAGGTTCGACACCCAAAGGCGTCAAGAGTCCTACAATCACGTCCTGGAGGATTAGATGCATGCCTTTTTGCACTCTTGATCCTTCTCATAGCTGATTCCACCACCATGGAATGGTGTGGTAGCTGAGTCTTCTGAAACCCAGGACAAGGAGGAACTCGATACATGGTGTTGAGTCTTCGAGAGTGAGGAGATGTGGTTAGAGGTGTTTCCCACATCCTTAACATGAGATCATACAAGATCTCATGAATAGGTAAGGTAGCTGCCTCCTTGGGAGCCTTAGGGTATTGTAGGATTTCTAATTCCTTTGCCCTAGGCTTTTTTTTTAGGAGCCACTGTGATGGAAAGACCTCGAGCCACATCTTGGATAAAATCCTGAAAGGACATATCCTCTGGTGGAGACATCCTATGCTGAGGAGAAGAAGAATCCTCAGGAAGAAGTACTCTGGTATCGGCAGAGCTTTCAGAGTCTTCAGACTCATCCGAGGATTCAAAGTATCTCCGATCCGGGTGATTGTGCACGTCGGCATCGGAGGGGTCCGGTACCAACTTGTCGATACCGGATGGATAAGCATGACTCAGTCCCGGTAGAATACCTGCCAATGTCGATGCAGTCGGTGCCGGTACCGATTAAATTGTCTGAAGCAGTTTCAGGGGCATCGAGGCCATGAGAAGAGCCGCCAGACTGCGTTCAATAGCCAAGAATCTCTGGTCTATCGACGCTGCCGATACTTGGGTATTGGTACCGGATGAAGCAGCCGGTACCCCAGAGCATGGCACCAGTAGTTCTGCCGAGGTTGAGGCCTCGAGAACATCCTGAAGCCCCGTTAGTGCTTTGGAAGCCAAAGCCTCCCGCCAGGGCAATTTTTCCAGTGAAAGTCCCTCATGGGCAACACCAGAGGCATCTCGATGCTTAGAGGGAGATCTACCCTTTGAGGACCGGCTAGATTTATGTTTAGTTACCTGAGATCCATGGGAGGAAGACGAAGCCCTGGAAGACGTCGATGCCACAGAAGTTGCATCGGAGGGAAAAAGGATGCTAAGTTTAGCAGCTCGGTTCTACCGGCCCCTCTTCGACATCATTCCACAGGCAACACACTTCGAAATAGAGTGGTCAGGACCTAAACATTTGAGGCACCACCCATGGGTGTCGGTGACGGAGATGGTACCGCCACACTTGGAACACTTTTTAAAACCCGAAACGGGTTTTTCCATTTTAAAGGAAAAGTTGGGCCTAGTGCCCAAAATGGCGCGTAGCACCTGAAGAGAAAATACCTGGAAAAGACTCCAGAAGAAAAGGGGTTTTTTTGGAAAAAAAGAAAGAAGAACCGGCGGTACTGGTGTAGCGTCGAAGGAAGGCAGACGCGACCACAAAAAAGAAGAATAAAAGGAAATTATTTTCTGCGGTGACAGGAATGGGGGACCTGTCGGCTCCGCGGAAAACAAAGAACTGGAGAGGGACAGCTGGGAAAGGCGGGAAGGCAGCACGCAGGCACTGTGGAATGCTCCCAAAAGCTTTCCTATTGGACACTGGGGAGCGTTCCCACGCAGGCTCCGTTGGTACCGACGATACCCATATGTGAAGACTACATTCCTGCTTGTTCCTGGAGATAGATGTATTAACTATTTCATAAACTGAAGAGTAGCAAATCTCCTGGACCGGATGATATACATCCAAGGGTGTTGAAAGAACTGAAATATGAGACTGCAGAGATGCTATTAGTAATCTGTGAACTACCATTAAAATCATCTGTAATATCTGAAGATTGGAGGATGGCCAATGTAACGCCAATTTTTAAAAAAGGTTCCAGGGGTGATCCGGGAAACTACACACTGGTGAGCCTGACGTCAGAAACCATCATAAAGAAGAAAATTACTGAACATGTAGATAGTCATGGCTTAATGGGAGACAGCCAACATGGCTTTAGACAAGGGAGATCTTGTCTTACTAATCTGTTATGTTTTTTTTGAAGGTGTGAATAAACAGGTAGACAAAGGTAAGTCAGTTGATAAAGTGTATCTGGACTTTCAGAAAGTCTTTGACAATGTCCTTCATAAGAGACTTTTGGCAAAACTAAGAAGTAATTAGGCCTTACCTGCTAATTAATGTTCCTGAAGGAACGACAGTCCAGTCCCTTACTTGTGGGTTGCGTAACCCTTCCAGCAGCTTGGAGGCTGAGCCCATCCTTTTTGAGGATGGTGCGGTATAAATACCACTGGCACCACCCACAGATCCCAGTATTCTAATGAAAAAGTAGACTTAACCAAAAACCAAATTAATAAAATTAATAAAATTTAATCACACGAAATCACAACAAACTCTCCCCTTTTAACTGTAGGAGGTAGGAAGGAAAAAGAGGTAGAGGGAAGGAGGTGGTTCGTCTGGGCCTGCCATAACCTTCCTTCACCCCGGCCCGCAGGACCTGCTCCAAGGGCCCTTCTGCTTTGCTTCGGCCCTGACTTTGGTCCGCTGTTCTTCACCTACCCACTGGAACACTACGCCAATAGAAGGACCTAGGTGGGAACAGGGACTGGACTGTCGTTCCTTCAGGAACATTAATTAGCAGGTAAGGCCTAATTACTTCTTCCTTATCGTCACTCCAGTCCAGTCCCTTACTTCTGGGATGTAACAGAGCAGTTCAGGCCTGGGAGGGGTTCGCTATCCCGGACCGAAGTACCGCATCTCCAAACCGAGCATCAGCTGATATCTGAACATCCAGCCTGTAGTGTTTGGTAAAAGTATGTAGCGAAGACCAAGTAGCCGCTCTGCAAATGTCCAGCGGCGGAACTAAGCTATACTCTGCCCAAGAAGTAGCCTGCGCCCAAGTTGAATGTGCGCGCAGACCTCCTGGAACCTACTTCCCCTTCATGATATAAGCTGAAGCAATAGCTTCCCTGATCCACCTAGAGATAGAGGCCATGGCAGCCGCCTCCCCCTTATGCGGCCCTCCAAACTGAATGAATAAACGTTCGGACTTCCGAAAGGGCGCCGTGCGGGAGAGGTAAAGCTTCAACGCTCTCTGGACGTCCAGAAGACGTAGCTTCCTGTCATTCCCCTCTTGCTCTTCTGCCGAGAAAGACGGAAGTGAAACCGTCTGGTTCACATGGAAAGGAGAGATGACCTTGAGTAAGAAGGAGGGAACTGTCCGCAAGACCACCTTATCCCTGAAGAATGAAAGAAAGGGGGGCTGAGAGGACAGTGCTTGAAGTTCGGAGACGCGTCTGGCCGAGCAAATAGCGACCAGAAAGACCGTCTTCAGTGTCAGATCCTTTAGGGAGGCTCTCTTAGCCGGCTCGAAAGGCTCCCTGGTCAGGGCATTTAACACCAGATTGAGATCCCAAGGGGGAATCACCGATCTTTGCTGCGGATGCAGACGCCTAACCGCTCTTAGGAACCTGGATACATCCGCGTGGGCCCCTAAGGACTCTCCACGGACTTTACCTCTATAACAAGAGATAGCAGCCAACTGGACTCGTAAGGAGCTGGGCGCCAGGCCCTTCTCAAAACCTGCTAGCAAAAATTCCAGGACCTCCGGTACAGAGGCCGAAAGGGGTTTCTTCCGGTTCTCCACACACCATGCCTCGAAGATGCGCCAAACCCTTACATAGGAAAGACAGGTCGAGCGCTTTCGTGCGCTCAACAAAGTAGAGATTACTGATCCTGAATACCCCCGCTTCCGGAGCCGCGCCCTTTCAGTAGCCAGGCCGTAAGCGAGAATCGATCCACGTGAGGCAACAGCACCAGCTCCTGTCTCAACAGATCCTTTCTGCAGGGGAGACGCCAAGGCCGGTCGGCCTTTAACCTCACTAGGTCCGCATACCAGGGGCGGCGAGGCCAATCCGGAGCTATGAGGATTACCAAACCTCGGTGGGCTTCCACTTGCTGCAGAACCCTTCCGATGAGAGTCCATGGGGGGAACACATACAGGAGCCCCTCCGAAGGCCACCTCTGGGCTAGAGCATCTAAGCCTTCGGACATCCTTTCCTCCCTTGCCTTGGCTGAAGCATACCGTGCCATGAGATCCATGACTGGTGGACCCCAAAGGGCTACTATCTGATCGAAGACCTCCTGTTCCAGCTCCCACTCCCCGTGGTCGATCTTGAACCTGCTGAGGTAATTGGCCATAACGTTGTCCGTTCCGGCCATGTGCTGGGCTGAAAGAGCCTCCAACCGGACTTCGGCCCACTGGAACAGGCTGTCCGCTTCCTTCTCCAAGGAGGAACTGCTTGTACCTCCCTGGCGATTGATGTAAGCCACCGTGGTGACATTGTCTGAGAGGACACGAATTGCCCTTTGTCGAACTAAGGGCTCGAGTGCCCTGAGCGCTAAGGCTACCGCTCGTAATTCCAGTCTGTTGATGGACCAATGAGACTCCATTAAGGTCCAACGACCCTGGACGAACTGGTCCTCGCAATGAGCTCCCCAGCCTGCCAGACTGGCATCCGTTGTCAGCAGTAACCACTGCGGGGGTTCGAGAGGCATCCCGCAATCCAGGTTCCTTGAGCACCGCCACCACTGGAGGGCCTTCTTGGTTCGAGGAGCACAGGGCAGCCGCATGGACAAAGGATGATGTTGATGAGACCACCGACGTAACAGGGCCCGCTGCAGGGGTCGCATGTGAGCCCTGGCCCACGGAACTACCTCTATTGCTGCAGCCATGGTTCCCAGCAATTGAAGGTAATGCCATGCCGTAGGGTTTTGCCTGCTCAGGAATTGCGACACCAGGATCCTTAGGTCCCTTGCCCTCTTCTTGGACAGAAACACCCTTCCTCTTCTGGTGTCGAACCTCGCTCCGAAATACTCAAGCTCTTGAGAGGGAACCAACCTGCTCTTTGCCCGATTGATGACCCAGCCTAACTCCTCCAGGACTTCTACCACTCTGGCAGTAGCTGAGCGATTCTCCTCTTCTGACTTCGCCCGGATCAGCCAATCGTCCAGGTAGGGATGTACCAGGATTCCCTCTTTTCTCAGGGCTGCAGCCACCACTACCATTATCTTGATGAAGGTCCAAGGAGCCGTAGCTAGCCCGAAGGGCAGTGCCCGGAATTGAAAATGACCTCTTGGCACCGCGAATCTCAGGAACTGTTGATGGGACCTTCGAACCGGGATATGTAAATAGGCTTCCGTCAAATCCAAGGAAGTCAGGAACTCTCCGCTCCTTACGGCCACGATGACCAACTTTAGAGTTTCCATCCGGAAATGAGGCACCTTGAGGCAGCGATTGACTTGCTTTAGATCCAGGATCGGGTGAAAAGAACCTTCCTTTTTTGGTACTACAAAATAAATCGAGTATCGACCGGAGCCGCATTGGTCTGGCGGAACAGGGGCCACCGCTCCGAGTGCCATGAGCCTTGAAAGTGTGACTTCTATCGCCGCCCTCTTTACCGGAGATCCGCAGGGAGACTGAATAAAGGCTGGACATATTTGCTTCACAAATTCGAGAGCATAACCCTCTCGGATCACTTCTAGGACCCATTGATCGGACGTGACCTGGGACCAGGCGGGAAGGAACTGCTTTAAATGGCCCCCCACCAGCAGGCCACCCACCTGGACCCCCGTTTTCTCATTGTGGTTTTCTAGGTCCCGCGGAGGAGGAGGAGGAGGCCCCAAAACCTCTCCCTGCCCCCCAAAACCCTCTGAAGCTTTGATCCCTCGAAGGGAAATGGCCCCTAGGAAAGGGATTCGATCTGGCTGGATGAAACCTCCGGGGGTCCCTAGGCTATCTCCGCACCGGAGCTAGCGAACGACCTTGCTTCGGTCTGTCCTCCGGAAGCCTGCCACCTTTAGATTCGCCAAGGTCTTTCACCAACTTATCTAAGTCTTCCCCAAACAACAACTTCCCCTTGAAGGGAAGACGACTCAGGCGCGCCTTTGAAGAGGCATCGGCTGCCCAATTCCGTAGCCATAAATATCGCCTAGCTGCTACCATAGAGGCCATGTTCTTAGCCAGGCTCCTGATGAGGTCGTATTGGCTATCCGCTAGGTAAGCAGCCCCGGACTCCAACCTAGCCGTAATAGACTAGGCGTCCCCCGAGGAACCCTCTGCTAGCTGAAGCTGCTGGGACCACCTCAAACAGGCCCGAGCCACCCAAGCCCCCGAAACCGAGGCCTGTAAGGCGAGAGCACTGATATCAAAGGTTTGCTTCAGCAGCGTATCCAATTTTCTATCCTGAGAATCCATCAAAGCCGCGCTACCCTCGACCGGGATAGTCGTCTTCTTTGTCACCGCAGATACCGCCGCATCCACCCTGGGCGACCTCAGCAGTTCTTTGTCCAGTTCCGGTAATGGGTAAAGTCGCGTCATAGAACGCACCCCCCTCAGACTAGATTCTGGTTGATCCCATTCCTCCTGGATCATCTGATGCACCACTCTGTGGACGGGAAAGACCTTTTGAGACCTCCTCACGGCTTGGATCAAAGGATCCTTCAACGCTTCCTCCTCTGTTGGGGCGTCCGAGGTCACATTGAGCACCTTGAGGGACTCGTTAATCAACACCGGAAGCTCCTCCCGCCGAAAAACCCACACTATGCGGGATTGGTCCTCCTCTGGAATCTCTCCCTCTTCGAGCTCCTCCTCATCTTCCCATAGATCCTTGTCCGAGACCTCCTCTTCCGGAGTGTCATACGAGAAGGACGAGAGAGGCTCCTCGCTCACCAGCCTTGCGCGCTTGAGCGGGACCTCGGAAACCTGGGAGCTTGCCTTCAATGGCCTGGTCCCCACACTTTCCTTCGCTGCGCTCACCTCACCTGACCCAAGCCCTTTCTTGCGCATACAATAGGCCTTGTGCAGCAAAAGGATGAAATCAGGAGAGAAGAGGTCGCTGGCACTCAGGGGAGACAGGCAACTCCGAGGTAGAAGGCGGAGGAGAATGGGGTTCCCTTTCCCCCTCCAGAGGGTCCCCTGACCCTTGAGCGGTTTGAGACATGGACAATTGGATACCTTGCTCCACAGAAGCAGCCTCTGCAGCACAACCCCTGCAGATCCCTGATTCGGAGGCAGTACCCCTACGAGTGCCACAGGACGGGCACCGCGGTTTGCCAGTCATGTCCTCTTCAAAGGCAAGCTTGAAAATACTGCTTCTTTTGGCAAATCAAAAAGGCAACTTTACATTAAAACGTAAGGAGTGGAGGAGTAGCCTAGTGGTTGGGGCAAGGTACTTCAGGCCGGAAGGTCGGGGGTTCAAATCCCACTAGAGGACAGCAACTTTGGGCTGGAAGGACTGGGGTTTCTAGTCCCACAGGTGCTCCTTGTGGTCTTGGGCAAGCCACTTAACCCTCCATAGCCCATGTTCCCTGTAAAATAGTTATCTCCAAGTTATAATACCCTGTTCAATGTAATTTCAGTTTGTTCAATGTAAACCGCACTGATGCAGAATAGCGCGGTATATAAGAGAATATAAATAAATAAATAAATAAATAAATAAAAGTAAACAAATAAAAATAAAGGTTTGCAGGTGTTCCAGTCGGGAAGGCCAATAAGCACAATTGCTCCCTCCCCTCCCCCAAACCGTTAACTACCCCGCAGGGAATTAAAAGTAAAATTTAAATTAAAGTTAAAATTAAAATCAAAATACCCTTAGGACTAACACCAGCTACTAAAATGCTCCCCAGTACTTGTGGTTTGATGCTCCTCAACAGCGCGATGCTCCGCGGAAGTCAGCCGCACTCCGGAGGCTTACACGTGGAAGGCCACAGCCACGTGGAGCACTATCCGGTCGGCGTCTCTGCCGGACAATTTTCTCGCCCGTAGAGCCTGTTCGGCGCCGGATTCGGGCTCTGAAGCAGGTTTCAACCCCCGACGCTCCTGAGCTGCCGTGCCAAGCCGGAGGATGTGGGGGAATAGGGTGCTGCCACCTCAAGCGCTCAGCCACCGGAGGGCTTCGGTGCGAGGCAGGGCAGGCCTAAGAGCAGGTCCGCGGGAGCCGGCCGACCTAGCAGGAGAAAGGAGACTTCGCGGTCCTCCTCATTGCTGTCGGCAAGATCTTCTGGGCCCGGTAAGCTCGTTACTGCCAGCAAACAAACCTCCTCCTCTGGTCAGGGTCCGGAAAGAGAAGGGGGGGGAGAGAAGGGGGGGGAAGAAAGAAAGATTTAAAGGCGCAGTAAACCTAATACGGCAATTCAAGAAGATACCCAAATAAATAAAATAAATGATAAATTAAATGAAAATTAAATGAAAATTAAATAGACAAATAGAAGACTCCAGTAAGCTCTTGGCTTATGGAACCCTCCAGCTGCTTGGAGGCTGAGAATACTGGTATCTGTGGGTGGTGCCAGTGGTATTTATACCGCACCATCCTCAAAAAGGATGGGCTCAGCCTCCAAGCTGCTGGAAGGGTTACGTAACCCAGAAGTAAGGGACTGGACTGGAGTGACGATAAGGAAAAAGTCATGGGATAGGAGGCAGTGTACTACTGTGGAACAGGAACTGGTTAAAAGATAGAAACCAGAGGGTAGGGCTAAATGGCCAATTTTCCCAATGGAGAAAGGTGAATAGTGGAGTACCACATGGGTCTGTGCTGGGTCCGCTGCTTTTTGACATATTCATAAATGAACTGGAAAAGGAAATAAGAAGTGAGGTTATCAAATTTGCAGATGACACAAAACTATTTAACGTTGTTAAAACCCACAAGGATTGTGGAAAACTGCACGAGGATCTTGATAAATTGGAAGACTGGGCATCCAAATGGCAGATGAAATTTAATGTGGACAAGTGCAAAGTTGTGCACCTAGGAAAGAAAAACTCAAACTATGGTTACACAATGCAAGGTTCCACATTGGGAACCACCACCCAGGAAAAAGATTTAAGTGTTATCGTGGATAACATGTTAAAATCCTCCGCCCAGTGTGCGGCGGCAGCCAAGAGAGCAAATAGAATGCTAGGTATCAGAAGAAAAGGAATGGAAAATAAAACAAAGGATATTATAATGCCTCTGTATCGCTCCATGGTGCGACCGCACCTTGATTATTGTATGCAATTCTGGTCACCGTATCTTAAAAAGGATGAGTGACTCGGGGGGAGTGGCTAATCTCCAAGATGGCGACAGAGTAGTTCTGAAGCGGAATGCCTAAACGGAAGGGCAAGCAGAGGGCTCCTCCCGCAGAGCCTTCTTCGGCGAAACCCTCTCCTTCTGCGGAAACCAGACCAATGGATCGCTTCGTCCAACTATCCAAGCAACAGGTTGGGGAGATACGAGCGGCATTTGGAGTACCGAATGAGGGAGATGCGGTATCTCCTGCCTTGGACGTTACTCTCTCCCCGGATGGACGTTTCCCGCCCTCGCCCCCGAACATACCGTCACTTACTCTCTCCGGCGCGGCCGAGAGTCCCTCCGAAATGGGGGGTGCTGTGGCGTGTGAGCGGGACCTGACTGAGGTGAAGTCCGGTAAGCAGCCGGTTATAGCTAATGCTGCGGAAGTTTTGGCGGTGGTGTCATCTTTAGAGGGCGTTAGTGCTACTCAGGGGGTGACTGAGCTTAAGGTGGAGGAAGCTCCCCTGCCCTCAGGGAGTGTGTCACCTTTGGGCCTTACTTTGCTACGTCCTTCTGTTGTCTCCCTGGACAGTATTTGGGACGCAATTTCTCAATTAGCCTCTGCTGTGACTCAGCAATTGGTGTTGACTATTTCCCGGGTGTCAAAGCTTGAGGATTCTTGGTCTACAGTCCAAGTTGAGGCTACGGAAATCAAGATGCAGGTTACTAATAATGTACAAGATTTAAAACGGCTTACAGATGTAACTGAGTCCTTGGTTAAAGAAAATATGAATATGCGGCTGAAGCTGGAATCTCTCGAGAACGCTACTAGATCTTCAAATGTTTGTTTACTTAATTTTCCTATGCTTTCACTGGTTTCTCCTATTGATCTGTTTAAGAGATATCTGCAAGAAGTTTTGGAGGTTTCATCAGAGGTATTGCCTCCAATAACTAAAGCTTATTTCTTGCCTTCTGGTAAAAAAATGGGGGAAAAGGTAGCTGGTGTATTGGAAATGGATTTTCTGGATGTTTCAGCTTTGCTTCAAACACCTAAGGACGATGAAGTACCTGTTTCTACATTGATTGTCTCACTGGCCTTACCTTCGGATAGAGACTGGCTTCTTAAGCTTTATTTTAAAAAGCGTGCCAATTTGTTTCTTGGTAAAAGAATTGCGCTTTTTCCTGATGTGTCAAGGGAGACACAAAGAAGGCGTAAAGCTTTTTTGATCCTTCGACCCGGGGTGACTCGACTGGGTGCATCGTTTATGCTTAGATATCCCTGTAAATGCATAATTGTTTTTCAATCACATAAGTGTTTTCTTCCAGCCGGAGGATCTGTCCTCCTTCATTAATGCTCATATTGTAACTGCTTCTCCTATTGAGTAGTTACGTTCTTATGAATAGTATTGCTTGGTCCTCTGTCTCCTTCTGGTAATTTTGGTAATTTCTTTCCTTAGTGTGCGGGGGTTGTCCCTGACCTCTGTAATATTTTCCTTGCCTTTCCCCTCCTTTCTTTTTTGGGGGTTAACGTTTTCCTGTCTATGTTTTCATTTCTGTTTAACATTTTTCCTAAATGTACTTTTGGTAATTTTGTTGACAGGTTTAACTTCTGTACAAGTGTATGCTTGATTTATTGTAAAAATGCATAAATATAAAATAAAAGGATATAGCGTTATTAGAAAAGGTGCAAAGAGCCACCAAAATGGTAAAGGGGATGGAAGGATACCCCTATGAAGAGAGGCTAAAAAGGTTAGGGCTCTTCAATCTGTAAAAGAGACGGCTGAGGGTGATATGATAGAGGTTTATAAATTAATGAATGCAGTGGAAAGGGTAAAAGTAGACTGATTGTTTATGTCATCTAAATATAGAAAGACTAGGGGACATGCAATGAAGCTACAGGGTAAACTAAGACTAATAAAGAGAAAAGAGTAGTTACTCACCTGTAACAAGTATTCTCCAGGAGCAGCAGGAATCAGTCCTCACATATGGGTGTCATCGGCGCCGATGAAGCCCCAGCGGGTGTCATCGGCGCCGATGAAGCCCCAGCGGAGCATTTCCCCAGCTTTCCATGATAGCCTTTGGGAATGCTGGCACGCATGCGCGGTTCCCTTCCGGCCTAAAGGTGCCATCTTACCTCAGTCAAATGACATAGCTAAGAACAGCACACAAAAATGTAAAACAAACTATGTACAACTGCAACTCCAAGGGGAGGAGGGAGGGTTTGAGGACTGATTCCTGCTGCTCCTGGAGAACACCTGTTACAGGTGAGTAACTACTCTTTCTCCAGGACCAAGCAAGAAGTCAGTACTCACATATGGGTGACTCCCAAGCTCTGGGCTACCAGGAACCCAGGCTGAACAAGAGAACTCCCTCTAGTCACAGCAGCAAAGAAAGGTTTTTCAAGGACACAACCTCCACTGGTAGCCCAACAGAGGGCAGGAGTTGCCTAAACCTCAAAGAGATTCCGGAGTACTGCTTGTCCAAAAGCACTGTCCCTACGGGACTCCCTCTCCAGACAGTAATGGGCCGCAAAAGTCTGGCTTGAAGACCAAGTTGCAGCCCTGCAGATGTCTACCAAGGGCACAGAGCGGAGATGAGCCACTGAGGCAGCCATTGCCCTGACACGATTGGCCGTGACCCTACCCTGCAAAGGAAGGTCAGCCGCCTTATAAGCCCAGGTGATACAGTCAGCCACCCAGATGGACAAGGTACGCTTGGACACAGCCAACCCCAACTTATTGGGGTCAAAGGATACGAAGAGCTGAGTAGCTCTTCTATGCCCCTGCGTACGGTCAAGGTAGAAGGATAAGGCCCTCCTACAGTCCAGGGTATGCAGGACTGCTTCAGCCTGGCTAGAATGAGGCCCAGGGAAGAATGTTGGAAGAACCACCTCCTGGTTGAGGTGGAAAGAGGAGACAACCTTGGGGAGGAACTTTGGATGAGTCCTAAGGACTACCCTGTTCCTATAAATCCTGGTGTAAGGTCTATCACAGACCAGGGCCTGAAGCTCACTCACTCGCCTAGCCGAGGTGAGGGTTATCAGGAAGAGAGTCTTCCAGGAAAGGAAGCGTAGAGGGCAAGTAGCCATCGGCTCAAAGGGTGGGCGAGTCAGTTGCTGCAAGACCACATTCAGCTCCCATTCAGGAGCAGGAGGACGGATGGGGGGCTTGAGCAAAAGCAAGCCCCTGAGAAAGCGGGACACCAAGGGGTGACCTGACAGAGAATGTCCCTCCACCAGTGAGTGGTGAGCTGCTAGAGCTGAGAGGTGGACCCGAACAGAATTGGACTTAAGTCCCTGATTTGATAAGTGCAGTAAGTATTGAAGCACTATTGGCACAGTACAGGAGAAAGGATCCTCTGTACGTAGCTGACACCACACAGAAAACCTCTTCCATTTGAGGGCATACGTTTTCCTAGTGGACTGTTTCCTAGAGGCTAGGACAACCTCCTCAACTTCCTGAGGTCGGCCCCAGGGAGCCAAAACTACCCTTGCAGCCTCCAGGCCTTCAAATTGAGAGCTTTGAGATTGGGGTGCAGAAGGGAACCCTGCTCCTGTGAGAGAAGGTCGGGCTGCAACCCCAGAGGTAGTGGGGAATCCACTGCCAGCTGAAGCAGAAGTGGAAGCCAAGGCTGCCTCGGCCACCTGGGAGCTACCAGCAGGACCGAGGCCTTGTCCTGAAGAGTCTTGAAAAGAGTTCGGGCCACCAAGGGCGTGGGAGGAAACGCATACAGGAGGCCCTGAGACCAGGACATCAGAAAAGCATCTGGTGCTATCCTCAAAGGATGCAGTTGCCTGGAGCAGAACCTGGGCAGTTGCTTGTTCAGCGGACTGGCAAAGAGATCTATGCAAGGGAGACCCCACTTCAGGAAGACCTTCTGAACGACCAAGGGATGCAGCTGCCACTCGTGGGGCTGCAGAATTCTGCTCAACCGGTCGGCCAGGCAGTTCTCCTGGCCTGGAAGGTACACCGCCTTGAGAAGCATGTTGTGCTTTAGGGCAAAGGAACAAAGGTCTTGAGTCTCCCGACAAAGGAGCTTTGACCCAGTCCCGCCCTGTTTGTTCACATAAAACATGGCTAACTGGTTGTCTGTTTGAATCAAGACTGAGCGTTGAGCTAAGCGGATAGCTCGAAGTTCTAGGAGATTGATCTGTTGGGCTGCCTCCCAAGGAGACCAGAGGCCTTGAGTGCACTTGTCCAGACAATGAGCACCCCAGCCCCGCAGAGAGGCGTCGGTGGTGAGGACCACCGAGTATTCTGGCATTTGGAAGGGCATCCCCTTCAGCAGATTGGGTGGATGTAGCCACCAGCTGAGGGAGGCCAAAAGGGGTCTGGACACCCTTATCCTGTCTCTTAGGCGGCCTGTGGCCTGAGACCACTGAGTCCGAAGGCACCACTGTGCAGGCCTCATATGGAGCCTGGCATTGGGAGTCACATGCACTGTCGAAGCCATGTGGCCCAGAAGTCTGAGGCAGAGTCTGGCGGAGACCAGGGACCTGTTTAGAAACTGTTTGGCCACATCCATCAGTCTTTGAGCCCTGTCTTCTGGCAAGAATGCCTTTGCCAGTTGAGAATCCAACCTTGCCCCTATGAACTCCAAGTTCTGGGAGGGGAGCAAAGTGGACTTTGCGAAGTTTATGACAAAGCCCACGTTTTGAAGCAGAGCAATGGTTCTGAGGATGGCTTGTCTGGCCTCCAGGGACATCCGACCCCTGATGAGCCAGTCGTCCAGATAGGGAAAGACAAAAATGCCTTGATTTCTCAGGTAGGCCGCAACCACTGCCAGGCACTTGGTAAAGACCCTGGGAGCGGAGGTCAGGCCAAAAGGTAGTACTATGTACTGATAATGGTTTACTTCCACAATGAACCTGAGGTACTTTCTGTGGTCTGGATGAATGAGGATGTGAGTGTACGCATCCTTTAGATCTAAGGAGCATAGCCAATCTCCCTGCTGGAGGTAGGGCAGAAGTGTTCCAAGAGTAAGCATCTTGAACTTTTCTTTCTCTAGGAACTTGTTGAGGTTCCTGAGGTCCAGAATGGGTCGAAGGCCACCGGTCCTTTTAGGTACCAGGAAATACCTGGAGTAGAATCTGTGACCTTGCAAGTGGGGAGGCACAGGCTCCACCGCCCTGTCCACCAACAGACCTTGGAGCTCTCGAAGGAGAAGGTCTGTGTGCAGGGGAGGCCTCAAGGGCTCCCCTGGGAAGTAAGGAGGAGGCAGTTGATGAAAATGCAGGGCATAGCCCTTTTGGACTATGTCCAGCACACAACTGTCGGTGGTAATGAGAGGCCACTGGTGGGCAAAGAGTACAAGGCGACCGCCTGTGCTGAGTGGAAGCAGGGGCAGAAGGCTTGGGGGTCCTCTGCCTACGGGGCCCATTACCCTGGCCCTTGGCTTGCTGACCCTGGGGGGCAGCTTGGGCAGCCTGATACTGAGGGTACTGTTTGTAGGCAGTGCCCTTCCTCGGGTAAAAGGACTTTTTACCCAAGCCCTTTTTTATGTGAAGGGGCAGAGGTCTTCCTCGACAGCCTTGTCCGGGTAAGGTGCTCGGTCTCGAGCTGAGCGGCCTTCTTGGTCATGGGTTTGCCAAAAAGGTTCTCACCTCGGCAGGGGACATCGACCAACTTGTCCTGAACCCATGGCTCGAGGTCCTATGACTGCAGCCACGCCTGGCATCGAGCCGCGATGCCGGCAGCCGCAACTCGGGCCGAAGCCTCGAAGCCATCGTAGGCGGCGCGGGAAATGAACTTTGAGCATTCCCGAATCCCCGAGGACAAGGTCTTAAATCTCTGCAACGGTTCCCCGGAGAGACCAGCAGAGAATCCGGCCAATTCCTTGGCCAGGTCTCACAAGTACATGCCCATGTACAGCTGGTAAGACTGGACACGGCAAGCAAGCATAAACCCCTGGAAGCACTTTCTATCGACGCCATCGAGGTTGCGGGCCTCCCTGCCGGGGGGCACCGCAGAGTGCATCTTCTGGCTCTTCAGATGATGCATGGTCGATTCCACAACCATGGAATGGTGTGGTAGCTGTGCTTTCTGGAAACCAGGGCTTTTGCGGAGTCGATAGATGGAATCGACTCGCTTGCTCAGAACCGGCGCCGAGGCCGGTGCCTCCCACATCCGGAAGAGGAGCCGTTCCAGCATCGGAGGAACCGGGACAGTAAAGGCCTCCTTCGGAGGAGAGTCGTACTGTAGAGCATCGAGCTCCTCGGCTCGAGGTTCTTCCTCGGGATCGGCAGGGATAGCCAAGACAGCGGCCATATCCCGGACGAACTCCGAGAACCTAGTGTCCTCCGGAGGGGATCTACTCTGGGGCTCTGACTGCGGTGAGTCCGACGGGACGCACCGAGTCTTAAAAGTATCGGGAGACTCATCGTCCTCCGTCTCCCAGGCGGACTCATCCGAGAAGGAGTCAGGGTCCGACCCCGCGGGGCCCCGAGGCACCCGCCCCGACGCCGGGGGCACCGGCGTCGACACCCTCGGTCCCGAACGGGAGGTCGAGGGAGACCTCGACCGAGGACGACTTCGAGCCACGAGGGTCTCGAGTATCGGCTCGGTCTCCGGGGTTGACGTCGAAGTCAACATCCCGGTGGCCGGGGCAGATGCATCAGACAGGCTGGCCATCAGTGCCCGCTGCTGCTCCATGAAGGCAGACAATCTGCACTCCAAGGCTGTCATCCTGAGACTCAGCTCGGGAGACGCAGCAGCCACCGACTCGGGCCCCGGCGGCGCCGGGCCCGACGTCGGTTCTCTGGGAGGAGAGTCCACGAGGACTACGGGGCTTACGTGTCCAGCAGACTCCGGCTCCATGCGAGGAACTTTGGCAGGCTTCTCTTGGTCCATGGGCCCAGGGCGACAGTCGGGGGTCTTAGACCTGGCCCTCGAGGGACCAGGGACCTCCTCCGATGTCGCCCTCGCGAGCCGCTTCTTCCTCTTGCATTCCCGGTCGGGGGACCCCCTGTCCGAGGAGCTTCGACGGCGCTCGGGATCGGAATCCTGAGCTGTCGAGGCCTCAGACGAGGTCCGGGCCCGGCCGGAGGCAGAGTCCGAGAAAAACCTTTCCTTCTGATGCTGTCGACTTTTGAGTGCCTTGGAAGACATCTTCCCACATGGCACACACGACATGGGGTCGTGGTCAGGGCCGAGGCACCGAAGGCAGCAGTCGTGTGTGTCGGTGAGAGACATAAGTTTCTTACACCGATCACACTTTTTGAAAACACTGGAAGCCATCGGGGAAAAAAGAGCCCCTGCGAGGTCAAAAGACCGGCGTTCCATGGAAAAATGAAAAAAGGGGCGCGAACGCCAGCCACGAAGGGCAAAAAACGAAAAAGAAATAAGCAGGCTCGATACCGGTGTACCGAACCCGGCGGAGGGGAACCGGCGTTGAACCGGAGAAAAATAGCGAAAAATCGCCGAAGAAAAAAAAATCACTTTTATCCGGGAGAACAGGACACACGTCCGGTGGGCTTCTCGGAAAAAAAGAGACTGAGGTAAGATGGCACCTTTAGGCGGGAAGGGAACCGCGCATGCGTGCCAGCATTCCCAAAGGCTTTCATGGAAAGCTGGGGAAATGCTCCGCTGGGGCTTCATCGGCGCCGATGACACCCGCTGGGGCTTCATCGGCGCCGATGACACCCGCTGGGGCTTCATCGGCGCCGATGACACCCATATGTGAGGACTGACTTCCTGCTTGGTCCTGGAGAAATATTTCTTCACTCAACTTGTAATCAAACTCTGGAATTTGCTACAGGAGGATGTAGTAAAAGCTGTTAGTGTAGCTGAATTTAAAAAAGGTTTGGACAAGTTCCTGGAGGAAAAGTCCATAAACCATTATTAAAAGGGACCCGGGATATCACTGCTTGACCCAATACAAGCATTGTGGAACCTGTATCTTTTGGCAAAATTGCTATGTACTTATGACTTAGATTGGCCACTGTTGGAAACAGGATACTGGGCTAGATGGACCTTGGTCTGATCCAGTATGGCATATCTTATGTTCTTATGATCTGAGCGAAGTGCAGCAGGTAGCCCTCACGGACCACTTGCAGTGCCCAGGTGTCGGTTGTTATGCTGGGCCACTTGTGGGCAAAGTGTATCAGCTACCCCCCACATCTATGGTGGCATGGAGGCTAGGAGGGGAAGATGAGCCAAGAATCAAAACCCCCCATCTGGTTGGGATTGCGGCACTGGTTGAGGTTTTGGGGGTTTCGGCTTGCGTTGCTGCCTCTGGTTTTGACCCTTAGCCAATTGTCCCTGTTAGAACGGCTGATACGAATAATATGGGGTATAAGTCCCATAGGCCTTTTTCTTTTTAGGGTAAAAGAACTTCTTCCCTGAAGCCTTTCTCCTGGAAGGGTCAGGGGTCTTTCTTGAGAGCCTGTTCATGGTGAGTTTCTCTGATTCCAACTCTGCAGCCTTCTCCACTATGGATTTACGAAGAGGTTCTCTCCCCGGTATGAGTAATCGGCCATCTTCTCCTGAACCCACTGCTCAAAGCCTAAGGACTGAAGCCATGCCAGATGGCAGGCACCGATGCCCACCACAGCCACCCTGGCCCACAGACTCGAACCCATTGTAGGCCGCCCGTGTGATGTACATGGAGCACTCCTTCATTTTGTTCACCAGGCTCTGGAAGCGCTCAAGGCGCTCTCCTGACAGACCATCTGAGAACGTCGCAAGATCCTCCATGAGGTCACGCAGGTACAAGCCTATGTATAATTGGTATGCTTGGATCCGGGCCACCAGAATCGAGCCCTGGCAGCACTTCCTACGAAAGCCATCCATGGTGTGTGCCTCACTAACCAGGGGCACCAAGGAGTGTGTTTTGGACCTTTTAATCCAGCGCATGGCTGATTCCACCACCATGGAGTTGTGAGGGAGGTGTGCTTTTTCAAACTCAGGGCTCTTGCGCACTCAGTACAGGAAATTAAGGTGTCGGCTCGCTGTTGGCATCATGAGCAGTATTTTCCACATACAAAAGAGAAGCCATTCCTGTATCAGATGGATCAGAACCATAATGACCTCTCTAGGGGGAGTTGAATACTGGAGGATTCCAACTCCTCCGCCCAAGGCACCTCTTCTGTTTCAATAATGAAGGGCAAAACCTTCCCCATGTCCCACATGTACTCGAGGAAGGAGAGGCCCTTGAAGGGGACCTCCTCCGCTCGTATGTGGGTGAGGGATCAGAGGGGACATTGCGGTGCTGGGTGATCTCCAGAGATTCCTCTTTGGTCTCCCAATCAGAGTCCAAGTCTGAGAGGAACTCAAAGTACTACTGCAAATGGTGACTGCACCGGTGGTGCTCAGACGGAGTCATTGGAGTCCTCTTCTCCAGTCTGTCGGAACCTGAAAAACTGGGGGGGGGAGCACCCGCTGTACCAAGAGGGACCTCAAACATTCTTAGGAGCCGCCCAAGAGAGCATGGTCCTCTAGGATGGGCTGCATCTCTGCAGCTGAGGCACCCACCTTGGACAGGGACGTCACCAGTGCAGAGGAACCCAAGGTCACCGGGTCGCTGGCAGCTTGCTGAGCCATGAACACGGTGAGGCTACACTCAAGGGTCTACATCCTCTCTGCGAGGATAGAGGTTTCCGCTGCCGCCAGAGTCAGCACCGCAGCCTTCAGTGCCAATGTCAGCTCCCTCAGTGTAGACTTCTAAATGGTCATGGCGTCAGGAGTCCCACACTGGCCCTCTGGGGCCTCAGAAGGCAACTCCTCCTGCCAGGGCAGCTTGGAGGGCCGCTCCTGTCTCTCATCTCTGGAGTCGCACCTAGGGCTCTGATGCCGATCTCCATAGGCCTTCATCTTGGGTTTGCCTTTGATGCAGACAAGATCAAAGTCTGGTCCTTCTGGGGATGCTCCTTATCAAAGGAGAGCTTCCATTTTGGTGCCCCATGACCCCCTTGGCTCTGAATGGGTCCGGCCTCCACACGAAGCCGAAGTCTTGGCGGGGGCCTTTGAGGATATCGATGCTGAGGTCAATGCCTTAGAGCCGAACAGCAATGCCTGTGCCATTCCCAGTTCTTAAGCTCCTTGCACGCATCTGCAAGCAGAGAGCGCAGTCTGAGGGCTCGTGGTTGACAATGAAGGCACCAGCTGTGGCGATCCATGATGGAGATGGTCTTGGCACACTGGGTACATTTCTTGAAGGCACTGGACGGTTTTGACATGGTAGGGAAGACTCCACCGTCCTCACTGACAAGGGGGGCTTGAGAGGAAAATCCTGCAGACCAAAAACAAAAAAAGGAAAAAGGGAAAAACTTCCCAGAAAAACGTGGTGCCGAGGCACTGATGTTCCCAAAGATGACAGGAAGACGCTGTACAGCATGCAATACCAAAAAATTGGCAAAAACAAGGTCCACTAAATTCCGGAACACAGATGATGTTTGGAGGGCTCCACGGAAAAAAGAAGACTGAGGTAAGATGGCTCCTTCGTGCGGGAAGACCGGCACTCTACTTGTTGAAGTAAAAAAGATATTTACATTTGTATTGATCCCATTCTCTTGCTATATAGGAATCCTCTGTATAAATCTCTTTTTTTTACGTGTTGTTAAGTCAGTGCTAACTCCTGGTGATCCAGCAGCTCCTGGGTTTTCTTGGCAATGTATGACCGGAAGTAGATTGCCAGGCCTTTTCTTCCAAGGCAATGGATGATAAAGGGATTTGCCCAAGGTCACAATGAGTGTCAGTGAGAATTGAACCCTGATCTCTAGGGTAGTAGGCTGTTGCTCTAACCACTAGGCTGCTCCTCCACATTATGTAAATCTCTATTGGCTTTTATTCTCACAGTCAGGGGCTAGCTTCAAACCAGTGACCTTCAGGTAAGAGGGCAGCCATCTTGTGGATGTGCCATCACATCTGCATCTGTGCATGTATGTGGATGAGTGAGTTGATGGATGGGATGAGTGAAGATAAATATATGGGTGACTGAGTTAAAGTGGTGTTTGAGTGAGTGGATTGGGTATGTAATTGAGCAAAGTATGCATGGATGAGGCAAGGGAATGGGTAAGGTGTGAGTGGATGAGATGTGTGTGTGTAAGTAGATATGGTAGGAGTGTACTGGGAATGCAATTGAGTGCAGGAAATGAGTGAATCAGGAGGGTGAATTGTTAGGTTGTGTCTGTGCAAGTGGGTGTGCATATATGACTCCCCTCTCCCCAACCCTCAGACTTGACACTGTTGTCTCTCACACTCTCCCCCTTCTCCAAACCTTCTCTACTGCTCTCATCTTTTCTTTCCTCTTCTACATCTCCACTTCCTCCATGTTTCCCTCTCGCTTCCCCCATGGTCTCTTCCACTTCAGCAAGCAGGGCACAAGCGCATCACCTGCCATACCACAGACTTTCCTCATTGCATCTTCCACTTCAGCATGTGAAGTCAAGCTGGACAGATTTCCCCTGCTTAGAAGATGCAGCTTGCCACTGTGTGTTCAAAGTCCAGGCCACATATATGAAGTCCACACCAATCCCTTTGCCTTCCAAACAGCCGCATACAGACAGACAAATAACCCCTCAAAGACAAATGCTATCGCCAGTTGTGAAATGCCCCTAAAACAAACAAGAAGGAATTCTGTGGTCCAAGGCAAGTGAACAATAGAAAGTGGGACTGTTTTCTCTTGGATGATGAACCCAAGAACCAAGGGCTCTTAAAAAAGACCCTAACCTAACAGTCATCTCCTCCAGAAGTCCCAGTCCAGCCAAAAGAAGCCAGACAGTGGGTGTTACTAGACAGTGTTTCTTAGATTCATCTACCCCCATCATCTATTCCTGTAAGTGAAGTGCTGCCTTCTCAATGCTATCATTCCTGCCAGGTTCAAAGTGTGTGTGTGGGGGGCTGAGTTTTTTGCTTATATATAGTATATAAAATTCATTTTGAGCATTCTTTTCCCTGTCATAGTTTATTCCCATTACACAATTTATTTAATATACTTGAGCTACGGATAATCAAGTACAGAAATATTTAAGAACTGAGTTTACATAACAGACCACTAACCAGTTCTGATTCAGAGTTGACATAATTCAAAACACTGTTATACTGAAAATGTCAGATTTAGAACCAGTGATTAGGCAAGTAATGTACTGAGGCATAACAGATTTGTTTTGATATTTTGCTCAGATTTAAAACAGTTCATAAGGTGTCCTATTCATAGCTCTCTATCTCCAGCATTTTCACAAAACATCATCTTTTGTTTAGATAGGGTTTCTTTCCATTTCTAAAGACGTAATTAAAAATTTGTATTCCAGAAATTCAGCAACATTGCCACACTACCAAAATTATTTTTCATAAAAGGTTTAGCTTGAAATTTCATACCAAAATTTAATTAATTTATTTGAAACATTTATAATCCACTAATTTTACGTTTCTCAGCGGGTTGCAATTTAAGCATATGATATAAGAACTTTAAGACAAAACATAAAACAATACCAAATATTTATCTTAATATTTCTCTACCTATCTAATACCATCCATATCAATGCTTAAAAGATTATAAAATATTGATTTTGTCTCCTAAATTTTAAATAATCATCCTGCTCATGCCAAGAACCTGGAACCGGATATTCCATATCTCAGAACCCATTATTAAGAACACCCATGTATATATGTGCTGTAAAGAAACCATTTAGAAAAGGACTGCCAATAACATAGCATTTTGCTACCATAGTTCATGACTAGGTACATAAAACTGTAGCATGCTATCTAAAGACTTTGGGGCTCTTTTACTAACAGGCACTAGGGTGTTGCGCCTAATGTGCCAAAAGTCCCAAAACTATGGCACATTAACTGCAACACCACTGCGTTAACTGTTGGGAGCAGTGGAAAGCATTTTCCTGGCAGGTAACGCGGAGCCCTGTCCCTTAGCACATGCCACATTAGTGCAGGTGCACTTAACTCTACCTACTGAGGTGGCGTTAGTTGATATCACATGAATGCAGTTAGTGCACGGCGTGAACCCGGCATTAACTGCACACAGCACATCACACCCACTCACGACCCTAATGTGGGTTACACAGTTAGCATGGCCCAGTGTGCTAATGGCCTTCCCTGTGCAGTATCTGCAGGACAGATGCTTGCCCTGTGGATACCGTACAGGTTTTGCACCTACCATAAAGCATTCTGATATGTGTTGTATGGTAGGTGCAAAAATCATTACCACAGTTTATTAAACATGTCCTTAAGTGCAGGGTCGCATTTTGTACTAATTAGAACGCTCTTACACTAATCCTAGAAAGACCCAAATAAAGGGTGTCACAATAGTGCAAAACTGGTTTGCAGCAGGAAGTCAGCGTCGGACGGACCGAGGGGGCGTAAGCAAACAGCCCCACAGTGTCAAAGTTTAAAAGTAAGCACCATGGGGTTGTTTGCGACCACTGCCACCACTGCCGGTCCTGAAAGGGGTGAAAGTGATGGCAATGGGCTCCCCCAGAGGGACGGCGCTCTAGGCAACTGTCTAGTTCGCCTAATGACAGCACCAGGCGTGTACATACTGTAATGCTATAAAATCACAGTCCCACACACTGGTGATTTGTCTTTTTCAAAAGGTCCATAATGTTAAGGGGGAGACGTAGGAATGAAGGAGCACACAAGCATGCAGAAAGGAAGGCAGTGATGCAAAAGTGAGGATAGCCATAGGATTTTGGATCCTGATCCCTTGTTTTCCTTGTGTCTCCTTATCCTTTCCTAATTGTACCCTTATTCTCATCTATTGTATTGTCTGTCTTTTATATGTATCTGTACAGCACTGTGTACATCTTGCAGCGCTAGATAAATGATTAATATTAGGAAAGAGGTCACGTGATGCGGGCAGAGTAGTGGTCGCATCCTAGGTGTGCTCCGCAACCCCCTAGCCCAAACCGGCGATTTTGCACCGTTAAAAGCAGCGGGTCCGAGTCCTGCCTTAGCGAAGATAATACCGGAGCATCCACTGTTCTCACAGCCGGCCTCTGTGTGGAGGAGAGGGGCATGGCGACGGCGGTAAAGTCTACCCGCAGAGACAGGGAGCGCATGGTGGGGACCGGCAAGATGGCGGAGACGGCTGTGGCGCCAAGCTCCCCGAAAACCCCTGCATACCTTGACGAGGTGTCAGCAGCTGTAGCAGCGGCCCTGTCCTCCCAATTCTCAGCCCTCCATGATAAAATGGATGGGCTACAGAGCTCCGTTGATGCGTTGGGGAGCCGGCTGCGGGAGGCGGAGGACCGACTTGGCCAGGCAGAGGACAAGGTGGAGACGTTGTCCCGGGAGGTGGCAGACCTGAAGACCCAAGTCGAGTCGCAGGGCACAAAGCTCAACGATCTGGAAAACCGATCCAGAAGAAAGAACCTTCGGATAATGGGGGTTCCAGAGTCGGTGGCAGACAAAGACCTACATCCTTACTTGGAATCCCTGATAGCTATGCTGCTGAAAGACTTAGGGCCGGATGACCCGATGCATATCGAGCGGGCTCACCGAGTAGGCCCAGTTCAGGCCCGAGATGGCCGGCCCCGGATCGTGTTGGTGAAGTTCCTGCGCTTCCCCCAGAAAGAGCGGCTATTGCGGGCGGCCCGGCAGATGGGAGAGGTGGTGTACAACAACGCGAAGCTTCGAATCGCACAGGATTACTCCGTCGCTCTTAGTCGGAGACGCAAGGAATATGCACCGCTCTGCGAGCAACTTATAAAAGCCAAGATTCGCTTCACGGTGCAATATCCTGCCCGATTACATGTGACACACGAGGGTGTCCACCGTGCCTTTGAGTCCGCTGCAGCCGCACAGACGTATGTGGATCAGATTGCTGCACGAGAGCGGGTAGACCGCATACCTCCCTCAACGACATGATGATCCGGAGGTGTTTCCTGTTTTATTCCACTCCGGGTTGGCATCGCTACCTACCCTGACATCTGAAGCGGACTGCCTTGTTGCCCTGGAGCGCTGAGCGCTACCGAAGAACAGAAGCCTGAGCGGGACTTAGCGGGCCTGCTGCGTGGGGCGCTGGAGCTCTGATATCCCTCCCTTTTTGCTACTTTTTGCTATTACTGCTACGTTGTTGCCTTGCTGTGCTACTGTTTTTTTATTGTTTCCTCCGGGGAGCTTGGCCAGCCGCTCTCCGGGTAGGAGGGGTAGTGGGCTCTTCACCACAGTGAGGTTGGGGGTTCCCCTCGGCTCCTGCCTTCGGTTGGGGCCTACGGGCACGACATCCATCTGTGATGTAGGCAGGGGGAGCAATCCGATATGGGGTGCTCCCCCCGCTTTTCTCCCCCCTCCCCCTCTCTTTTCTTTTTTTTCTTTTTTTTCTTCTTCTTTTTTTTCTTTCGTTTCTATGTTTGTGGTGTCGACGGGATTTGGGGAGGTTGACTTGGGGTTGAGTGTGGGGTTGAATGATTGGTGTGTGTGGAGGGGTATGGGGGTTTGATAGTGTGTGGGAGACGTTGTTCTTAGCAGGATTATGGGGCTCGGTTAGCCTTTAGGAGGATGGGGTCTGATGAGGACCTCGGGGTCAGCTGCGTTGCTGGGGTAGGGGGTGGCGGTGGAGGGCACTTAGTGGGACCTTAGTAGGCTCCCTAGGGAGGAGGGGGAGAAGGACCTAGGGTTATTGGTACAGCGAGGGGGGGGAGTAGGGTTAGGCAGGGAGGGGGGATGGGGGGGAGGTTGGATGAGGGCCGGCAGAGAGGCTATGCGGGTGGGTGGTGTGGCGCTTGGCCTGGTAGAGCTGTGAGGGGACTCGGTGCGGGGACACGGGGTATAGAGTGTTTTAAGTATGTATGGCAGATCCTTTGGAGTGTGGTGAGGCCCCTGAGGGGGTATAAGGTGGATGGGGGGGGTGGGATGGGAGTGGACGGGGGTGGGGGTGGGTAGGCGCTGGGGGGGGGGTGGGAGTCAGAAGTCACCATGGACATTTGGGTTGTTCACAACAATAGATGGAGGGAGCATCTCCTTACTGAGGGGGGGACTTCAGGCTGGGGAGGTCCTACCCCATTGCTACAGTATACTGGATAAATATAACCTGTTTGAATATGATCCACCCTGAAGGTAGTCTCTTGGAATGTGTGTGGTATAGGGAATCCCATCAAGAGATATAAAGTGTTGCAGACTTTAGCCAGACTGAAATGCGATGTTGCTATGCTACAGGAGACCCACCAGACGGCTGATGAGCATGCCAAACTACAGAAAATGTGGGTGGGGCAGAGTTGGGGTGCCCCGGCTAAGGGGAAAAAGGGTGGAGTGGTCATTCTGTTCAGTGCGCAGGTCCGCTTTGAGATGGAGCAGCAGTACTCGGACCCAGAGGGTAGATATATCTTGCTATATGGCTACTTGGAGGGCCGGCCCATTGTGCTGGGTAATGTGTACGGACCTAATGTATTGGATCGGGCGTTTTACGCCCGACTGACCTCTCGGGTGGAGCAGTTGCCGGATGTTCCTCTGATCTTGGCTGGGGATTTGAACAGGGTGTTGGATATGGAGCTGGATACGTGTGGAGGTGGGCGTGAGAGAGTGCGCGCCCCGACTACTAAAGCGCTGCGTGGGCTGTGTCGTCGTCTGGGGACAGTGGACCCCTGGCGCTTGCTTCATCCAGTTGAAAAAGATTTTACTCATCAGTCGCGGGCCCATGGCTCCAGTGCGCGCATTGATTATGTTTTGGTTTCGGAGAGGCTGTTTGAACGGGTAGCGGATGCGCAAATAGCCCCTTCGGCGGTATCTGATCATGCCCCAGTCTGGGTGGAACTCCGATGGGGGGGCTCGTCCACCTCTACGCGTATCTGGCGGTTTCCCATGGACCTGTACTATGACGTCAATTTCCGTACCCACCTCGGGCAGTGTTGGCAGGATTTCATGACTTATAATGGGCAGCATAAAGCAGAATCGGAATTGCTATGGGAGACGGCCAAGGTTGTATTGCGGGGTAATATTATAGAATATGCTGCGCGGAAGCGCAAATTGCTGGCGGCGCAAATTGTTCAGTTGGAAAAACAAGTAGTCTGTGCCCGAAGGCGATGTGCGGGGGATCCCAGTAGAGCACATAAGCGCAGACTTTGGGAACTGCAAACATTGCTCAATGAGTTGTTGCATCAGAGGGCGAAGAAGTCCCATATGTACTACCGTTATCAACTTTACCGGTTTGGGGACAAACCGGGCAAACATTTGGCACGCTGCCTGCGCGGTAGTCGGGCGCCTAGACTGATTGCAGCACTTCGGGATGAGCAGGGGGGTCTGCAGAGGGAAAAAAAGGCTATAGCCCATTCGTTTCGATCCTTTTTCCAACAGCTATACGCGCGGCGGGAAGGGTCTCCTACTGCTATGCAGAACTACTTACGTAAACTCCACCTGCCCAAAGTGGGGGCAGACCAGCGGGCATACCTGGACGCCTCGATTACAGTGGAGGAAGTCCGTAGAGTCATACAGACAGCCACATGCTGTAAAGCGCCTGTCCCCGATGGATTCGGGGCAGAGTTTTATAAAATCTTGGGGGATCTTGTGCCCCCAACCTTAGTGGCATTGTATCACCATAGAGTGGCACAGGGCAGATTTGAATGGGGCCTTAATCATGCCTATATCACTTTAATACCCAAGCCAGGAAAAGATCCCACTCAGGCGTCGTCTTATAGGCCGATTTCCCTGTTGAACTTTGACCTCAAAGTGATGGCTAAAGTTTTGGCGGATAGACTGGCATCTGTATTGGGGGATTTGGTGCATGACTCTCAAGTCGGCTTTGTTAGGGGGAGAAATGCCGTGCGAAACCTGCGAAAAATCTTGACATCTCTTGAGTGGGTGCACGAGCGCAAATTGCCGTCGTTGTTAGTCAGTTTCGACGCGGAAAAGGCGTTTGACCAAGTGCAATGGGACTATTTGAAGGGCCTCCTGCCGTGCTACGGGTTCGGCGACTCTTTTTGTAAGATGGTGGAGTTATTGTACGCGGATCCTACAGCGGGAATCTTATGTAATGGGGTGGTATCGGAGAAATTTAATCTGGAGAGGGGCACGCGTCAGGGCTGCCCACTTTCTCCCCTGCTCTTTGTGCTGACCTTGGATCCGCTGATACGGCGCATAGAGGAGTCTCCTGGTATCTCTGGGGTGCGCATTGGATCGTATGGGTTTAAAGTGGCGGCCTTTGCGGATGACCTACTGGTCCACCTTACGAAGCCTCGACAATCGCTGCCCCGGTTGTTGGAGGAGTTTTCCCTCTATGGTAGATTTGCAGGCTTAAGGCTTAACTTGGACAAATCGGAGGCACTGGATGTGGGTGGGAGCCTGAAAGACAGCTGGCATGGGAATTTTCCGCTTCGATGGGCCGCAGATTCCTTTGTCTACCTTGGTATTTTGCTGACCCGAGCACCATCTCAGATTTACAAAGCGAACTTTGAACGTATCTTTTCCAAGATTAGAGCACAGTTACAGGCGTGGGCACCCCTTCCACTGTCCCTCCTGGGGCGAGTAGCTGCCTTAGGGATGGTGGTTCTTCCCAGGGTGCTATATTGGCTGCAAACCCTCCCGGTCTGGCTATTGAGACGGGATTTGCGGCATATTGACAGGGAAATTCGGGGGTTTCTTTGGAAGGGTGCTAGAGCACGTATTCCGTTCGCCCGGATGAGAGGGGGGTGGAAGTCAGGAGGGGTGGGAGTTCCGGATATTTGGAAATATGCCTTGGCTTGTCAGGCCCGACACCTTGCCGATTGGCTGGGGGACACTGAGGTTTATACTCCCCGAGCCTTAGAGGAGGCCTTTGTGTCGCCGCAAACCCTAGATGCGGTGTTGCATTTAAAGCGGGGGGTTTTGCCGGCTCGCCTGACAAGAAGTGTTTTGCTACAGGCAACCCGGCGTACGTGGCAACAGTTAAATAGATATTGGGGGTGTAACCCGGAGGTCTCTAGCTGGCTACCTCTGCGGGGAAATGCCTGCTTTACTCCGGGGTCAGACTCGGTGTCTTTTCGGCTTTGGGAGCAGTTGGGGATTAAGCGTTTAGGTCATGTGGTGGATCCAGAGGGGAGATGTAAGGCTCTGGATGTCCTTTGTGGGGAATATGGTCTGGATCCTGGGAACTCCGTCTTTGCATACATGCAACTGTCCCATTATATAGGAACGCTGCCTGGGCGAGAACTACATGTGGAGCGCTCAGCGCGGATTCTTGAATTTTTTGCCCTGGGGTCGGAACCGCCCCCGACGGTCGCTCTGTTTAAGAGGAAGTTGGATCTATTCGACCCGCCTCCGGATTACGCGGCGGTGGAACGTTCATGGGCGAGAGATTTGGACCGGGAGATACCTGCGGGCTCTGTCCAGGGCGCGTTGGGTCGGATTGCGCGCCTGGTGGAGGGGGCCCGGTGGCGTGAGGTTCAGTTCAAGTGCATTATTCGAGCCCACTTTTCGCCGCGGAGAGCGCTGAGAAGCTGTATTACAACTTATGGGGGGTGTCCCAAATGTTCCTGTGTTCTGGCGGACTTGGGCCATATGTGGTGGGGGTGCCCAGTCATTCGCCGGTATTGGCTGCGAATTGGCGAGTACCTGGGCGGTTTGCTACATCAGCGGATCAGCTGGTCTGGGCTGTCGGTAATTCTGGATCAGATGGGACCACTCCACCCTAAGGGCAGATGGGAAGGATTATTGGTGCGAAAGGCCTGTCTGGTGGGTAAGGGTCCTATTCTTCACCGGTGGAGGGAACCTACTGGCCCTACGTTTTGGGAATGGCGTAATAACCTGCATCAGTTTATGCTTCTGGAACGGAGGAGCGCGCAGCGGCACCCCCGGCGATGGGCCACCTTTTTGCTAATCTGGATGCCTTACATACAAACACTGGGGCCCAGAATCCGTAGTGAGGTGCTCAAGGTTGCATAGTGTTGGGGGAGCGGGGGTGTTCCTTAGCTAGGGATGCAGTGGTGACTCTGGTTTTGGGGGGGGGGTTGGGGGGGGCAGTTGGGCGCATCTGGTACGGTAATGTGTTGCGTTTGTTTGCTGCTGGTATACTCCCAGGGTGGTGGACAAGACACAGCCCTACCCGGGAGGTGCTATGGAACATGTTGATTGTACATGACTGGATATTGTTTGGCTGATTGTTTGTTACTGTATTCTATATTATCAATAAACAGATTTTGAAAAAAAAATGATTAATATTAGTAGTAGTAGGATTGGCAGTAGCATTCCCCTGCCTAAGACTGCCCGGAATATAACAGGATATTTTGAAAAGGGAGAAACTATCAGCTGGGCATGAAAGGATGGGTGAAAAGCAGGAAGAGCCTCCTGCCTCCATCTCTATTGTTTTGATGTGGAGCAGGCACAAGCCAGAGAAGATGTCAGTAGCAGGAGGAAGGTGCCAGGGCAGCAGCTAAAGGTAGTGCTCCCTATTTCACTGTGAGCAATGCCTACATCAGATCTTTCAAGAACCTAGAGGAATCGTTTCAGACTTGAAGATTTACAGCAAGGGGTTACTGAAAGAGTGCTACATATGGTGGGTTTGGAGGAGCTGGTTAGTAGTGTGATATCCATTCAGCACCCACAGGCAGGCAGCATAATCGCAGAGGTAATAATGGACACTGCAGAGCCAAAACATCCCCCAGCAAGAGCAGTTTGCTGAGAGGAGTGTGAGAGCTGCCCTTGATCATTTAGAGTTTGATCTACCATCAACCCCAGATCCAGTAGCAGCACCCAAGGATACAGATCCTGCAAAAGAGAAGAGGTATGGAGGCATTTAAACACTGTGGAAGATCAGTGTTTTGTCAAATGGATTGACTATCTGACCACCACCACCAGTAAAGGAAAGATAGCGGATGCATTTCAAAGTCTATTAACAAGCTAAAGGTTTATATTGCACATGGCCCATATAGACTTATATACATTAATATAAAGAGGACCTTCGCATGAAGATGAAAACATAAAAATTACAAATTAACTAATATAACAACAAAAAGAATATAGAAACAGAATGGAGGGTATGTGAATTGAACATTGTTGTTGAAGTTAAAAAGAATATTGCATAAAACTCTTAAGATGTTGAGAAAAAATTACCTTAAAGGAACTATACATAAAAAGAGGGAAAGGAAGGATAGTGGGTTATTTTTGAAAATTATGCCATAAACAACATCCATCAATATTGGTTTAAGGGACCCTGCTCCTTGTCTGGGAACCCCATTCTCCACACAATGCCATGGCAGCAGAAGGAATGCCACAGGGAAGGGGGAAATCCATCACCCGAGCTGTCCCCATGCGCCCTTCTCCTAGTGAGGAGGCAGGCCAGCAGCCCCCAGTCTCCTGTCCTCAGTGATAAGCCACTACAAAATAGATAGGATGATGTTCCATGTCACTGTCAGAGGGTATGAGGCAGATATTGCTGAAGCTGATCACAAAATGCATCAGTGAAATGATCACCCTGGATGACCAGGCCCTGCATGAGGTATCTTTATCTTTATTTTATATTTGATATACTGCCCAGACCAAGGCATTAGGGCAGTTTACAATAAAACAAAAATGCTGCAAAAGGAAAAAGAAAAGAACGCCATTTAAATGATAGGAAAGAAGTAGAAAATACAGTAGCAGCCAACAGAGATAGTAGAGAGTGAGAGAGAAAAGAGGACTGGCATATGGGATACCATAAGCCTGTTGAAACAGATGTGTTTTGAGATGTGTCTAGAAAGGAATGTTTCTGTTTATTTTATTTTATTTATTAAAAGTTTTCAGTACCGTCTTATCAGACAGACAATCAAAGCAGTTTACAAGTAACATAACTTAAACAATTACATCATAACAGGGTTAACTATGTACATCAAAACAGTAATTAACAATCTGTTCTTTCTTCGAATATTCAAGATAGTAGTACTCTTCATTATCAGATTGAGTCACAGGAAAATACACTTAGGGCAAAGAATTTGCGTTTTATTAATTTTCCTTGTACTCATTATTTAAGTCCAAAGCTTTTATTGCAGAAGTATATTAAGGAAATTTTGCTATTGCCTAATGTGGAGGCTATCATGTTTTCTGCGGCCTATTTCATTCCCAAAAGGCCAAAGCCCAGATCTCTTCTGATGTTGATGGAGTTCAGCTTTCTCAAGCTAAAGCCCTTGATGTTTCTGCATTTCTTGAGTCCTCAATTGATTTTATCCCTAAACGAGCTACCTTAGTTACATCTTTTTTTTGCCTAGATGCTAAAAGTTTAGTGCTTAAAGCTTATTTTCCTAAAAAGAACGCAGACTTTTGTGGTAGTCCGATTCAGGTTTTTCCTGATGTTTGTAGGGATACTCACAAACGTACCAAGGTTTTTCTCAGTCTTAAACCTCGGGTTTTGACCTTAAGGGCGACATTTTTCTTAAAATACCTGTGTAAATGCTTGATCTCTTATCAATCTGTTGATTATGTTTATTTTGACCCACAGCAACTTGAAGCGGGAGGGAGTAATGTGGTTTGCTGTTGGGTTTATTTTGCTTTCTTGGTATTGTAAATGGGGTATTGAATTTAAAATTAAGAGTTTTTCTTTCTTTTTTCTTTATTGGCCGTTCCTTTTCTTGTAGTATATCCTGTTTTTTTCTTATTAGTAGTGTCTCTCATGACATGGACTTAATTTTATCTTCTATTTTATGTTAATAAATGCATAAATAGTAATAAATAAATAAAAAAAAACAGTTCTTAACAATGTACAGGGTAACTAGTTGCATTTATAGTGCAACTAGTTGTGTTTACTAACATTCAATGACTATTTACAATAAGATAGGGCGGATATCTACAATGCGGTTAGCAGGTACATTGGGTGTATCGAGTGCATGGTATGCTTATGTTGGGTGTGTGCCTGAGTCCCATAAAGCTCCGTAAAGAGTTGTGTCTTAACACTTTTTCTGAAGTCTGCAAGGTCTCTTATATCCCTTATTTTTGGTGGGGCATAATATGTGAAGGCTCTATTGCTCGTTGATTTGTTGGTCTTGCGAAAGTCAGCTGGGAGGGGTAGGGAGTTTTGGGTACATCCCCTTCTCTGTCTAGTGTCTGGGGTTCTGTTTATTAATGTGGTAAGGTGAGAGGGTGATATTTTGTGCAGTAGCTTGAAGATAATGACTAGGTTTTTGTACTTGCTCCTACTGGGGATAGGAAGCCAGTATAATTTGTGTAGGACTGAAGTGATGTGTTCTGATCTCGAGGCTCGCATGATTACACGAGCTGTCGTGTGTTGTGCCATTTGCAACTGTGGTAAGGCCTGTTTGGACAGACCCTGCAATATGCTATTACAGTAGTCTATGTGGGGGTTAATCATCGCCTGCAAGTCTGATCTAAAATCTGATGGGTCCAGTAGTGGTCTTAGCTGTTGTAACATCTTTATCTTTCTATAAATAGCCTGAGCTATGATTAGGGCAGTGGGGGCCACAAATGAATGTGATGCTTTGAACATCTACTGCATATGACAGTAATGGTGTCCCTTGGGCAAGGAGGGTGGTCAGTTTGTCCTACAGGATCTGAGAGAGAGGTGCAGGCAATAGTGCAGAATTTTAACTGTATCATGAAGGGTGGGCAGAACAAGACACCATGTGGGCACCTATATAAAGTGCCTTATTCAAGATGTGGGCACCAACTGGAATTACACCTACCTCATGATGCAGAGGGTAGTGGGGCAGCCAACACCTCTTCATGAGTTGTTTATGGAGGCTAGCATCAGTTTATATTTTCACCTGTAGTATTAGGATTGGTTACATATGATGCCTTTAGCTCCTTCTAACAGTTAGGACAGTAAGCTCCGCCCAAAACCATGTGGCATCATCACTGAGGGAAAGTAATCACCTTTAAAAAAATGTCTGCAAGTGGTGTGCTCAGCACGAACCAGCCCATGAAGGCATGAATAAGTGATTGGAATCCGCTATTTGTTATTGTTCTGCTGATGAACTCTTCAGCTCCTTTCAACAGCAGGAATAGTAAACTCTATCCTGAGATGTCTGACATCATCACTGAGGGACAGTAATCACCTTTAAAAATTCTTCTGCAAACAGCATGCCACTGAAGAGGGGTGACAAAGGGACACGACCCTATGCACACCTCTTCATGCGCCATCTTCCCATGCTAGTTTATTTAATAGCAGATTTTGTTTGCTGTTTGTTGCAATTGCTCACTATGTGCTTCCATTAAGTAGTGTAAGTATGTCTGGTGGGGATTGTGATATATGGTCAGTTCCAGTTGGAACGGGGAATAGCTGTTATGCGCCTTTTCACCAATGTTTAGGGAGCCCCAACATAAACACTGTAGTAACCTTATTTTCATAGCTTGTACTTTGCACACAGGATGTGCTAATAAGTCATTAACTAGTGTACTTGATTAATGTGAGAAACATAGAAACATAGAAATATGACAACAGAAAAAGATCACATGGCCTATTTAGTCTGTCCTTCCATATCAACAACTACAACAGTCCCCTTTTTTTCCTTTAGAGATCCTCTGTGTTTCTCCCATGCTTTTTTGAATTCAGTTACTGTCCTCATCTCTACCACCTCCACTGGAAGACTATTCCACGGATCCACCACTCTTTCCGTAAAGAAATATTTCCACATATCACTCCTGAATCTATCCCCCTTCACCCTCATCCCATGTCCCCTCGCAGCAGAACTTGCTTTCAACTGAAAGAGGCTCTCCCCCTGAACATTTATGCCACGGAGGTATTTAAACATCTCAATCGTATCACCTCTATCCCGCCTTTCCTCTAAGGTGCACATGTTAAGATCCCTATGTCTGTCCTCATATGCTTTATAATGAAGACCACTAACCATTTTAGTAGCCACCCTTTGCACCGACTCCATCCTGTTCACATCCTTTTGAAGGTACAGTCTCCAGAAATGCACACTATACTCCAAATGAGGTCACACCAAAGACTTATACAGAGGCACTATAACCTCCTTTTTTCTGCTAGCCATTCCTCTCCGTATGCACCCAAGCATTCTTCTAGCTTTTGCAGTCGCCTTTTCTACCTGTTTAGCTACTTTAAGATCATCAGACACAAACACGCCTAGATCCCGCTCTTCTTTAGCGGACAGTACTTCACCCCCTATACTATATTGCTCCCTTGGATTGCTGCAGCCCAAATGCATGACCTTACATTTTTTAACATTATATCCCAGCTGCCAAATTCTAGACCATTCTTCAAGCTTAGCTAGATCCCTCCTCATGTTATCTACACCTTCCTGGGTGTCTACTCTATTGCAGATTTTGGTATCATCCATAAAAAGGCAAACCTTACCCGACAGCCCTTCCGCTATATCACTAACAAAGATGTTAAAAAGAATCGAACCAGGGACAGATCCCTGGGGCACACCACTGGTAACATCCTTCTCCTCAGAGTGAGCTCCATTTACCTGTACTCTTTGTCGCCTCCCACCCAATCAATTTCTAACCCAAGCAGTAACTTTAGAGTCCATCCCCAGGGTGCTCAGTTTGTTTATAAGTCACCTGTGAGGAACAGAGTCAAATGCTTTACTGAAATCTAAACACACCACATCTAGGGCTTTCCCTCGGTCCAACTCCCTGGTCACCCAGTCAAAGAAATCAACCAGATTTGTCTGACAAGACCTGCCTCTGGTGAATCCATGCTGCCTCTGATCCTGTAATCCGCTGGACTCCAGAAACCTCACTATTTTCTCTTTCAGCAGTGTTTCAATAATTTACTCACCACCGAAGTTAAATTAACTGGCCTGTAGTTTTCAACCACATCCTTAATTCCACTTTTGTGTAAAGGCACCACATGAGCCTCTCTCCAGTCCTTTGGCTAAATTTGAAATAATATATAATTTAGTAGTAGACTTGCAGACAGGTTTGTTTAATGCTATGGAAATCTAGCTGCAGGACAATTATTGTTTGCAGGGTTGTTTGTGAGCACTGTCCTCATGCTAACAAGCGAGATGGGGGATAAGGGTCATGTTACTGAATAAGAATTTGAGATATTTCCATATTCAGCCATTTGTTACTTGGGTTTATGAGGCTATGTCCATCTTTTTTTGTCAGCGCAGGATACATTTGCTATATCAATTGCCACACCCTAATAGTATTGACCTTATGGCATTTGCCAGGTTACTGTTACTTGGCAACTAGATTTCTCATGCTTTATTATTTTTGGCAATTTTAATATCCCTATGGGAGCCCCAGTGTTAGATTCTTTGGATTCTGATTATTTGAATATTATGCATTTATTAGGACTGCAACAAAGTGTAACTGGTCCTATTCATGGTAAGAGCAATTCTTTGGATTTTGTTTATTTCTATGCATCTCCAGGAAATTGCCCAAACCTCTTTTAAACCCAGCTACACTAACAGCTTTTACTACATCCTCTGATAACAAATTCCAAGGTTTGATTAGTCTTAAATGTGCCACACTGTAGCTTCATTGCATGTCCTCTAGTCTTTCTACTTTTTGAAGGCATAAAAACCCGATCTACATTTATCGGTTCCATTCCATTCACTTCATAGACTTCTATCATATCTCCTCTCAGCCATCTCTTTTTTAAATTGAAGAGCCTAAGAGCCTGATTCAATAACATACACATCGGCCCACGAAACAAATGGCCCATGTCTAACTGATATGCTTGGATCCGAGCCACCAGCATCGCGCTTTAGTAGCACTTCCTACCAAAGCTGTCCATGGTGCTGGGTGGTACCTGGACCATATGGATGACCGTAGTGTCACTAGGTGCCAGTATGATAGACCAAACTTCAACAAAACTGGATCACTCTATAGCACTTATTATTAATGTATCGCAGTTCCAAAATCACAAACAATCATGCTGGAGGAAAAAGACCTCAGGATACCAAGCCAACGCAATGGCCACCAATAACTCTGTATAAGCCAGCAATGGCCTATCACAGATAAGTTAATGATATATCACCTTCTCACACCATCATAGGTCAGAAAAAACCTCCAGCACACATCGCGTTCCACTTTCAGAAGGCTTCATTATAGGTAAAGTTAGCTCTCACAACATAATACTGTACTACATAACCTTTCAGCCAGATGTATCAAAATTGATGTACTTAGCAGCCAACTGCCAGCACTCATGAACACTCTGCAGACTGCTGTCAATCAATTTCCAATATCTGCAGTTGAACTCTGATGCCGGGCGTTTCGCTATCGCTGCTTCAGGGAGCTAAATCCTTCACTCTTATCCAACTCACAAATGTTAGTCCAGCAGTTCCTAAAACAGAAGCCAATATCAACCAAATCTCTTGGAGCTGCACAATACTCATGGCAGAGAGAGAACCTCTTCAGCAAATCCATGGCGGAGAAGGCAGCAGAGTTGGAAACAAAGCAACTCACCATGGACAGGCTCTCAAGAAAAACTGCAGACCCTTCCAGGAAAAAGTCTTCAGGGCAGAAATCCTTTTACCCTAAAAAGAAAAAAGCCTATGGTACTTACACCCCGTATCATTCATACCAGCCCGCCCCCAACAGGGGCAATAGGCTAAGGGTCAAAACCATAGGCAGCAGCACAAGCTAAAAGCCCCAACGCCTCAATAAGTGCTGCAGCCCAGCCAGGCGGGGGTTTTTGACTCCTGGCTTCGGACCATGGCCCATCTTCTCCTCCCAGCCTCCATTCCACCACAGTTGGGGGGGCGGCTGATACACTTTGCCCACAGGTGGCCCAGCATAACAACTGACGCATGAGCACTGCAGGTGGTCTGCAAGGGCTATCTGTTGCACTTTGCTCAGATCCTGAATTGCAGATCAGCACACCAGATCCTCCCATGCTATCCCCAAACCACACACTCTCACTTCCAGTCATTATTCTGGCAAACCTAACCTATGACTAACAGCTGCTATGCCATAATGGCATGACGTCAGGACTACATATATGATCTCCCTTTCTCACTGCAACATGATTTGTTCCCAGTTTTTATTTATTTATTTATTTATTATTATTTATTATTTATTTATTAACATTTTTTTATATACCGCACTATTCATTATCAGCGCGGTTTACATAGAACAAGAAAACTTCAGACAAGTTACATTTATCTGGTTATTACATAAAACAGGAAAATTAACTTGGATAACAGGAGCAACTATTTACAACAAAACAACAACAAGAGCAACTATTTACATACAAGTGTCAAATTGTCTGAAAAGTGTACTTTTAATCTGGTAAAGTAGTGTAATGTGTTGTTGAGTCAGGGAAGATTATGTGGTCGGAAGGTAAAGCACAGTTACTTACCTGTAACAGGTGATCTCCGGAACAGCAGGAATTAGTCTTCACACATGGGAGACGTCGCCAACGGAGCCCGCACGGGAAATGCTCCCCAGCATCCAATCAGAAAGCCTTTGGGAGCATCCCCCGCGCCTGCGCAGTGGCTTCCCGCCCTTCCTACTGCCTCTCCCCAGTTGAGTTTCATAGCTGAGCCGGCAGGAGAGGAGAGGAGAGGAAGGAATAGAGAAAAAGAGAGATACAACTCCCAGGGGAGGTGGGCGGGTTGTGAAGACTAATTCCTGCTGTTCCGGAGATCACCTGTTACAGGTAAGTAACTGTGCTATCTCCAGGAACAAGCAGGAATGAGTCTTCACACGTGGGGACTCCCTAGCTTAGGATGCCCGGGGAGATCCCATAAGCGCAGCCCAGACGGGATGGCATTTGCCCAGCCTGAATCTCCGGCATCCCCTGAGGGATGGAGGGCAGGAGTTGAATAGAGGAACAGCGAATCCAAAGACTACGGAGGCAAGTCTTTAGAGTGCAGAACAGGTACCATTAGGATACAGCAAAAAAAAAACCCAGGCTACGGGAGTAGGCAGAGGGGTGCATGAAGAGAATCATTAAGCATGTAATGAGTAAATGACCTAGTACCATACAGAGCTTACCGGCCATTAAGTTTCTAATGAATCAATGGTTTAGAACCCTGTACTGCTTACCCACCGGGTTGTCGGAAGTAGTCCTGTGATGAAGGCACTGTAGACGCAGTAGCGAGGTCATCAAGGAAACTTCACCGCAGCGAGGAGGAAGTTCCAAATCCGGAAGGCCATGGGATCCAGGCGTCAGCTGGGTCAGGAGAAGGATGGCAGGTCTTCCAGGGGGCTCACGGCAAGCTGAGCACTCCCTTAGGAGTAGAGTCCATAACTCAGAGGACCAACAGTGGAAGACAGGCCAAACTAGAGAGCCTATCCCGGAGAAGAGTAGAGGTGTACCCCGGAGCAGAAGGGGTACACAGTCTGCCCTAGCGAGAGATAGGGAGACAAGGGTCCGGACCTCCGGGAGGAGGACCTAACAGAAAAAGGGGACTGTTGACTTCACAGCAGTAGGGTACCACCAGTCCGCGGGTCGACGGGGAATAGGCAGGCGGACTGGCCGGACCCCCTGGGGGGGGTGAGTACCGGCCATAGGGGGAAAAAGGTGGTAAACACAGGTACTGTGGGGATCCCCCAAAGGCGCCTGCCAAGCAGGTGATATCTAGTATATCTAAGCCGGTGGACATGGGGACGCCCCCTCCGGTACTAACGCAGGCACGCCGGGGGGCCTGCCTCCATGAGCAGCACTCAGGTAAGGCGGATCTGCCATCGATCCCCAGAACTTCCACCTGGAGAGGTGGCCGCAAGATCCGTCAGGGGAGGGATTTTTCCCGGAGGGCAAGGGCAGATCGGTGAGCTAAGAGCGCGGTAGCGCGGGGGACGGAGGATAGCATCGGTCCGGTAGAATGCCGCAGGGGTTGGAGGCCCTAATGTGTCCCCAGGACCTGCGCGTAGAAATTGTCCCCCGCGCAATCGGAGGACATGAGGGTATAGTCCCTGGTGAGTATAGGGGGACTATAGCGGCTGGAGGGGAATTCCAGTACGGAAGCAATCAGCAAGAGGATACTGGCTGAGAGGGGTTCGGGGACATACCGAAGAGTAAGTAGGGTGACCGTGGGCCAGAGCGATCACGGCGTAAGGTGGTCTCCCTTTCCCACGGAGGAGAAGACCTGAACCCCTAGATAAGTCCCCGAACCATTTCCCAACTGGACGAGCCCCAGAGTAGAGCTCTAGTCTAAACTTCTGGTAAGGAGGTTAAGAGCAGGCAGCCGCCCACCTGAGCCTAAAAATGCTTAGTATGAGAGTCCTGGCACGGGCCCGGGGACATCAACCCGGGGTGAGAGGTCCCTTGCTTGGGCGCGCCTGGAGGGTGGGCGGAGGGCTGACATTTCCTCTTCCTAGGGAAGGGGGGTCTGGAGGGGCGTTTACCACCACCGGGGGGAAGCCGGGCCCTAGGCTGGCTGCTAACTCTGGGAAGGTTAGCGAAGCACTGTGTGACCTGACGTAAGGCTTCGCTATTGAAGAGGTGATCTCCGTCGCAGGGAGAATTACCCAGGATGTGCTGTGCCCGTCTACACAACTCGGACGCCTGCAACCATGCCGTGCGGCGTGCTCTAATGGCAACAGCAGAGGCTCTGCTGATCGACCGGAAGGAGTCCAGCGAGCACGAGAAAGGAACCCGGAGATATTCCTGCAATGATAAAGAAGCAGGGAATACTCAAAGGCCTTGGTTGCAGATACGAAGGTGGATAACCGAGATAACCTCTCGGTGACCTCCCGAAGCGACAGACTCATATAAATATATATGAAATAATTCTGGCCGCCAGCATAGACATTTGGAAGGCTTGACGTCCTAGAGTATCTAGCGTCTTCGAGGCGCGGCCTGGAGGGCGAGAAGCATGCCTCTCCTTGCTTCCGGCCTTCCTCAGCGCCAATTCCACCACAATGGACCGATGTGGAAGCTGGTGCTGCCAAAACCCCGGGGACGGAGGCACCCGGTACAGAGCCTGCATCGCAGTCGGCGGCGCCGGAACCCTCAAAGGCGACTGCCAAGCCCCCAGCAGGAGATCCTGCAGGGCAGGATGCAGAGGAAGCATCGTGGCTGCCTGTTCCGCAGGGCCTGGGCTCGGGTCCGGGATAGGGATGGCCAGCAAGTCCGCCATGTCAAGGAGGAAATCCTGAAAAGGCGGCTCTGCCGGAGCAGTTATGGCGGGAGAGGCCGCCAGGGCACTAAGAGGCCGCTCGGGCCGATGCCCGCTGGGCAGAGGAGGGGACCAACTGACCAGGATCGGGGCAGTCAACATGGCGTCGTCGGCTCCTGGAATTGATTCCAAGCTAGGCATCGAAGAGGTCGATGGCACCGACGGCACCGCAGGAACCGGCCTCGGCCCCGAACCCAGGGGCGGCGCTTCCCCCCATGACTGGAGCGAATCCGCGGCCGCTGGAGGGCAGGGGCCAGCGGTCTCTGCTCTGCGCTGCGGGAGAGGACAGGGGCCGATCCCGAGACGTGCCGTGGCCAGGCTTTCAAGGCTGGACAACGACTCCAGGCTGGGCATCGAACCGAGTGAGGAGATCGACTCCTTCCTCGAGGCCCCCGGCGGGAGTGACCGCGCCGGTGGTGGAGATCCCGGGGCATAGATCGGAACCGCGCCGACCGGTGCCGCGAACATCAAGGGCCCCCGAGGACGGTGCTCGGAGGAGAGGGGTCATCTGATGCCAGCACCGATGTCGATCGGCGGGCACTGCCCGGTGCCGGGCTCCCTCTCGAACCCGTACGACCTGGAGAGAAATCCTTCCGGGGCATACGGCCCGTCCCCGAGGGGACCCCGGTCACGAGACGATGAGTCCCTGCGGGGGGGGGGGAGTGCAAAGCCCCTGCGCCGACGTCGGGGTACCGTTGCGGGGCGGCGCAGACCCAGACTGGGTCGAAGCGGTCGAAGACCCCGAGGCCCCTTCTCTAGGGAAGGGCGGGGCCCTCGACAGCCGCGTCGATTTCGGGGAGTCGCCCATGCGCTGGCCGACATACCCCGAGGTCCCCGGGGAAGGTCGATGGCGGTCCCTCGTGCTCGACGCCCCTGCCGTCGCCGGTGGAGCGGCGCCGCCCGAACCCGGTACCACCCTTGCGCAGGGCTGGGATACCGGTGACCCGGCGCGGGTCGAAGCGAGTGGCCCCGAGGGGAGGGAGGCCAGATGACCATCCCCGGCGCGGGGCAGAACCACCGACGCCCGCGCCCTCGAAGCGGGTACTACCCCCGCGCATGACCTGAACGTAGGGCCGTCAGACAGTGTCGAGTCGATCGACCCCCGAGGTGCCGAGGGCAGCGGCTGGCGATCCCCGGCGGGGAGTGGGTCACTCGACACCGACGGGTCGGCACCGCCCAAAGCGGATACCACCCCCGTAGGAACGCCATACCGGCGCGAGTCGGTCGGCCCCGGAGGCGCCGAGGACCGCAGCTGCCAATCCCCGGTGAGGAGCGGAACGCTCGACACCGACGCCGAGGGGTCGGTACCGCCCGAAGCGGGTACCGCCCACGCGCATGGCAGGGCTGAAGGAACGCCAGGCTGGACTGAGTCGATCGGCCCCAGAGGCGCCGAGGACAGCAGCCGACGATCCTCGGTGAGGAGCGGAGCGCTCGACACCGACGCCGATGCCGGGGGCTCAGTACCGCCCGGAGCGGCTACCACACCCGAGCATGGCTTGGATGTAGGGAGGTCAGACCCGGTCGAGTCGATCGGCCCCAAAGGCGCCGAGGACACCGGCTGACGATCCCTGGCGAAGAGTGAAACACTCGACGCCGATGCCGGGGAATCGGCACCGCTCGAAGCGGGTACCTCCCTCGGGCATGGCTCGGGAATGTTCTGTGAGGAGCGAACCTCAGGAACATCCCGAAACCCCGTAAATGCTTTGGAGCCCGAGGACTCCCGCCGGGGTATATCAGCCAAGGAGGACTTGAGGGGTTGGCTTGAGCCGTCGCCATGCCGCGCATGAGACTCACCCCTCAAGACTCGGCTAGTCTTAACAGACTGTTGTGTGGTTACCTGATCCTGGAGAGAAGAACAACCCGACGACCGCACCTTGGACGCGAAGACGTCGTCGAGGGATACCCGAAAGAGGGAGGGTCTTCTCCCGACACTGTAGCCCGGGGAATCCGGGGAAAAAGGGTCAGGCCTCAAACAGGAGAGACACCAGGTATTGGAGTCCACGTGGAAAATTAAGTCCCCGCCATGAGGCTGGGGGGAAGAAGGCTCCATGCCCTGGTCCTCAGCGCCCGGAGGGGGCGACGAAAATTAAATGAAAAATAATTAAAAGAAAGAAAGAAAAAAGGGGGGGCACGGAGGTGCCACCGTCGGCGGGAAAGCCGCGACTACAGAAAAAAGGAAAACTTTCTGCGGTGGCAGGAGGGACGTCCTGCCTGCTCCGCGGAAAACGAAAAACTGGGGAGAGGCAGTAGGAAGGGCGGGAAGCCACCGCGCAGGCGCGGGGGATACTCCCAAAGGCTTTCTGATTGGATGCTGGGGAGCATTTCCCGTGCGGGCTCCGTCGGCGACGTCTCCCACGTGTGAAGACTCATTCCTGCTTGTTCCTGGAGATTTATTGCTATTTGGGTGTAATTGTATTTCTTTGTTCTCTGGGAAGTATTTGAGGAAAAGGTGATGTTTCAGGGCCTTCTTGAACTGGATGAGATCGGAGATGGCCCTAATGTGTGCTGGAAGGGTGTTCCAAAGTTTTGGAGCACATAAACTGAAGGCTCGGCTTGCTGTTGTAGAGTTGTATCTTAAAATTTCCTTTGGTACAATTAGCATATTTAGTTCCGCGGTTCTTCTTAGTCTATTGGGTGTGATTGGTTGGATCATCTCCGATAATGAGGTGGGGGCGAGACCTTTGTATGCTTTAAAGGCCAGGAGCAGAGTCTTGAAAGTGATTCTCGCTTGAATAGGAAGCCAATGTAGTTGCTTTAGAAGGGGTGTTACATGTTCTCTTTTGGGTACTCCAAAAAGCACTCTTGCTGCACTGTTCAAGGCGAGTTGAAGAGGGTTTAAAGTAGATTGAGGAAGCCCTTGTAGTATGGAGTTTGAGTAGTCAAAATGGGGAATGATTAGAGCCTGGTAAACAGTACGGAAATCATCCGGATCAATCAGTTGCCGGAGATGTCTGAGGGAGCGGATCTTGAAATAAACTGCCCTTACTGTGTTGGATATGTGAGTCTTCATGTCCAGATTTTGATCCAGAGTCACTCCTAGGTATCGGATATGGGATTTTACTTGAAGCCTGGCATCTTGAACATCCAGGAATGTAGGTGGTATGAAATTTGTGTTCCTTGAGATAAAGAGAACTTCCGTTTTTTTTATGTTGGATTCTGAGATTTTGAGTCAGTAGCCAATTTGATATGGAATTAAAACAGTTGGTTAAGGGGGTGAGGTCCATCTTATCTATGCAGAACGGCATATAATAACACGTCATCAGCATATATCATACAGTTGACATTAAAAGATCTGATGATGTTACATATAGATTGCATGTATATGTTAAATAGTAATGATGATAGAGAGGATCCTTGCGGGACTCCTTGTCCTTGATGAAACGGATCTGATGTTTCCCCATTTGATCGCACATGCTGCCATCTACCTGACAGGTATGAGTTACACCATTCGAGTGCGTTTCCACAGAGGCCCTTCTCTTTTAGGCGGATAATAAGAAGCTCGTGACAAACCGAATCAAAAGCAGCTGCAATATCCAAAAAGATGAGAACAAAACCCTGTCGGATGTTGTCAATACCAGAGTTTAGGCTATTGAGGAGGGTGGTAAGGAGCGTCTCGACCCCATGAGATTCTCTGAATCCATGTTGACAAGTATCCAATGGCGCTTCAGCGTCAATGTGGTCTTGCAGCTGCCTGTAGACTATTTTTTCAATTATTTTTGCAAGCGTAGGTATGCTGGAAATGGGTCTGTATGAGTCTGTTTTTTGTGGATCTAACTTGAGGTTTTTCAGTAATGGTCTGATGGATGTCTGTTTGAGAGCAGTAGGGAATGAGCCGGTGTCAAATGATACTTTATAATCTTGGATATTATTGGAGCAAGATCTTTGCGAAGATCCTTTATCCAGAAGGCTGGGCAAGGATCAGTGTGTGCTGTGGACAAGTTGAGAGATGAGATAATGTCTTCAATCAGCTTCAAAGAGGGAATAGTGAAAGATACTAAAGGAATTGGGTGCCCTTGAATAATTGGGGCAGAGGGTATTGCAATTTTATTTGTGCGGCACATCTTAGATTGTATGTAAGTAGCGTATTCTTGCGGGTTGATTTCACACTGGTGCTCAGGTGACGGTTCCTTGGCTAGTTTCTTGACTAGACTAAACAGGTCGTGGGGTTTATTTAGAGCACGTCTCAGGGTGTCTGTGTGGTACTGTTTCATTTTTTCTGAAATGGATTTGCGGTGAGCGTCAAGATGTTGCATGTATGCAGTTTGGTTGCTGTTGGTGTGTGACCTCCTCCATCTCTTCTCAAGCTTTCGTAGTAATTTTATGACACAGGATTTTTTAGGGTCCCCTGGATCAGCTGTTTTAGCACAAACAGCACATGCCAGCATAGCCTGAATAAACACTATTGCTCTTCTTAACATTTCTGTAAGGGTGTTTAATGTTTCTTTACCTTACAACATTCCCTCACCTCTGCTTTCTGTTCTTTGTAACTGCATCTTGGGTTTTCCACACTACAGTCACAGATGTTCAGCACATACTTGTCACAACCATTGTTCTCTACGGGACAAATTGCAGAACACAGCAAAATATTTTCTAAGCCCTGGCCTTATTCGACGTTTCAGCAGGAATAACATTGATGTTTCTGGGAAACACTTAATACATACATTGACCTATCCTGAATATGCTTTATACATCTCCATGGCGGACCATACCCCCATTCTGCCCCTTCTGGGCACATTCTGAGATCCCCAGGCTAGCACCATGTACGTGCATGATAGCAGTGTTTCAGAATATGGTCGGGGATGATTTGGGCACACAAATGTCCCCGCGCACGTACAAATACTTTATTCATGTTCTGGATTGACCCCTAAACCTTTGAAGCCTTTCCTTTCCTTCCAACCCCTTTATCATTTTTTGTTGCTATTCTCTATACGTTTTTTAATTCTGTAATATACTCTTTTAGATATGGCGACCAGAACTGCATGTATATTCAAGGTGTGGGTGCACCACAGAGCGATGTTGTTGTTAAATGCCATCCAATCGGAGTAGACTCATGGCGACCCTCTGGATAGCTATCCTAAATTGTGTTCGGTCTTCAGTCAGGCGGCTCATTGTTGACAGACTGGTACTCGTAGCTGCTGTTATTGTATCGATCCATACACAGTTATAATATCCTTGGTTTAATCTTCATTCCTTTCCTTATGATTCCTAGCATTCTATTTGCTTTCTTAGCTGCCACTACGCACTGAGCAGAGGATTTCAAGGTATTATCCACGGTAACACATAGATCCTTTTCCTGGGTGGTGATTCCTAATGTAGAACAGTGCATCGTCTAACTATAGTTTTGGTTGTTCTTCCCTAAGTATATAATTTTGCCCTAGTGCACATTAAATTTCATCTGTCATTTGGAAGCCAGTCTTTCAGCTTCTCAATAATTTTTCATAATCCTCTTATGATTTAACAACTTTGAATAATTTTGTGTCATCTGCAAATTTGATCACCTCATTTGTTATTCTTATTTCCAGGTCATTTATGAATATGTTAAAAAGCAGCAGGCTCAGCACAGTTCCTTGGGGTACTCCACTATTCACCTTTCTCCATTGAGAAAATTGACCATTTAGCCCTACTCTCTGTTTTCTATTTTAACCAGTTCCCAATCCACAATAGTACACTATCTCCTATCTCATGACTTTTTAAATTTCCTCAAAATTCTCTCACCTTGTCAAAGGCTTTTTGAAATGCCAACACACTATGGGGTCTCTTCTGTACTGCGAATAGTGGGGATGGACATCCCATTGGGATATCCATCCTCACCAAAAGCCTCCCCATACGAACAAAAGGTTTGTACGGGGAGGCTTAGTCGGGGGCAGGAGAGGGGTTTGCGGAGGCAGAGTGAGGGTGGGCAATGTGCAGCCTGAGGCCCCAGACGTACAGGACCGATTCTGAACTCAGCTCTGTACATCTGAGGCCTAGGATCTAGACGGGGGAGGGCAGGCCCGGGAGAGGTGAGGGAGTACAGAGGATTTCCCGCAGCCCAACACTGCCCATGGAAGGCCAGATCGGGGGTCGGGCTGTAGGGAAAGAAGATTATGGTCGGCAGCCGGGGATCACGGGACGCCATGGTACCACGGCTCCATTCAGGAGCCTGACTGAGTTAGCCGGGCAGGGTTCTGTACGTGCAGGCTGATCTGAATCAGGTCCCAGTCTGCATGTACAGTCCCAGACCCAATTCTGATCCCACAGGTCACGTCTAGTCCGATCAGGAACACAGGGGCCTGGACGCACACATTAGAATGTGCCTCCACATCAATTGACTCACCTTTATCTGCTTGTTTATTCACACCTTCAAAAAATATAGCAGATTAATGAGACAAGACTTTCCATGGTTAAATCCATGTTGCTTTCTCCGATTTTTTGTTATTGTTGTTGTTGTTGTTTAATGCCATCAAGTCGATTACAAATCATGGTGACTCTCTGGATAGTTGTTCCAAATTGTGCTCAGTCTTCAGTCCAGTGGATAATTGTTCGTAGAGTGGCAGCTATAGCTGTTGCTATTGTATTTATCTATCACACTGCTGGTCATCCTCTTTTGCGCCGACTTTCATCCTTACCAAGCAAGATATCTTTCTCTAAAGATCTTTCTCTTCACATGATGTGTCCAATGTTTGAAAGTTGAAGTCTTGCCATTTGAGCTTCTAAGGAAAGCTTAGGTTTGATCTCCTCCAGGACCAATTAATTTGTTCTTTGGACAGTCCAGGGTATATACAGTATTCTTTGCTAGCATATATTTTCTAAATCATATTTTGCTACATTCATGAGTGGCTTGATCTTTTTCAGCTTTAGATTGAGTTTGCATACTAGTAGCTGATGATATGTATCACAGTAAGCTCTGTTTTGTCTTTGTTGATGTTATTGAGCTTTTCCATCGTTGACTTCCAGAAATGGAGTCAATTTGATTTTTGTTCAGTCCATTGGGTGAAATCCATGTGTACATTCATTGCTTGTGTTGCTGGAAGAAGGTGTTTGAGATGGATAGATTGTTGGCCTTGCAGAATTCTATGAGCCTTTCCAGCTTCATTTCTGTTGCCAAGCCCATATTTTCCCACCACTTTACCTTCATCTACGATCCTAACTTTTGCATTCCAGTTGTCCATGACTATCAGTATATCTCATTTGTATGTTCTGTCGATTTAAGCATGTGCTGTACTTTTTCACAGAAATGATCTACTTCTTCCTCATTTGCAGCTGTTGTGAGTTATTTATTTATTTTTTATTCCCTTCGGGGACAAGGGAATAAAAAGTACCTGTTAGTATACATGTAAACCGCACTGATTCTAAAGAGCACAGTAAAATAAATAAATAAATAAATATACATGAACAATAGTAGTTATAGACTAATAGAAACTGTGTTCACTGATTATATTGTATTTCATTACAATTTTTGCAAGTTTCTTCTTAATTATAAATATAACAACTTTTTCTTTTTTGCCTTTCATTTCTGCCATAGTATAGCACATGATTATCAGATTCAAGGTGCCCGATGGCAGCCAGTCCATTTCAGTTTGCTGATACCCAGCAGATAGAATTGTGCACAATCCAATTCATTCTTGAGCACCTCCATCTTCCCTTGGTTCATGCTTCGTACATTCCAAGTCCCAATATGTAAGACATCTTTGCAGATTCTGACTCTTATTTCATGCACTGCTACATCAGCATTTATTTGGTCGGAAATGACTGCTTTTTGAATATCGACCTGAAAGTGTTTATAGAACAAAAAATAAAGCTGGAAAGTTGCTTTTCTGTCCTGCTCGAACACAAAGGCCACCGAGCGTATCTCTTTCCCTTGCGTCCTCCACAAATGTTTCCAAAATTGCTGTTAACTGCAAGCTATTGCTAGGAATGCCAGGAACAGTGCAATTATTACACCAGACCCTAGAACCCCCAATGACTCCTATTAGTGAAAAGGAACAAGTCAGACTACAACAGATTCCTACACATAAAGCAAACATTTGAGAATACTGCACTTTGATCATGGCAAGAGCACAGACAGATTTTTACCAAATGGAGAATAAGAAATTAGAAATAGTCAGAAAAACAAACTAGAAACTCAATATACCAGACTGCAGTGCAACATTACAGAAACAGTAATGTGTTTCCTCTCAGTCTGAGAAATTCAAAAACAAAAATGCACAATTCCCAAATCTGGCATATTCAAATTAATAAAATTAATTTCCCGCACTGATGCAGAATAGAGCGGTATATAAGAGAATGTAAATAAATAAATTCATAAATTCAAAAATAGTTATTTTTTAACTTTGTTGGCTTGGTATATTATATTTCTAATCATGTGGGTCCCAGCCTCTAGTTTCTGCTTTTCTGTGTCTGCTCTTAACTCTTTATAAAGGTCTCCCATCCATTCATCATTTTTCTCACTCCTGTCTTCTTTACTTTCTTCCTACATCCTTCTCTAATACTGAACTTTCAGTTTCAGCTTTCTTCCATTTATTTTTCTACTTCTCTTTTACTCAGATTTCACCCTTTCTTTTCACCATCTAGTCTTCAATATCCCTTTTTACTACATCTACCTATCAATTTTCCATCTTTCTCTCACTTCTTTTCTAGCCCAACTCCCATTCTCTTACTTTTCCTCTTATTTCCCATCTCTTTCCCATCCTCTCAATCTCTAGTCTCTCACCAACTCTCCCCTTTCCTACTCTACCATCCAGCATCTCCCCTCTCTCATATCCCCCATCCTGCATCTTCACTCTCTGTTTCCCTTCCTCCCACAGTCCAGCATCACCTATCTCTCTTCTTACATATCCCCTGCATGCCGGCATCTCCCCATTTTTTTCCTCTCCTGCCCACTGTGACCCAGTAGTGCCACACTCTCTTTCCCTTTCAGTCCAGAATCTCCCCTTTAAGTTACCAGTGCTGATGTCGTATTTGCTCAACTGTGCCACAGCACTAAGAGCAAAAGCAAGTAACGGGGCCTTTCAGTCCATGTGGGTGCTTGAGGCTCTGCCACACCCCCAACCTTTCTGACACAAGCTTTCTGTGTCCAAGGGGTAGGGATGCACCAGAGTGTAGAACACACACATGGATTCAAAGGCTGAATGCTTACTTTTCCTTCTTTTGTGTTGCTTCATCAAGCCCCTACAGCTCTGCCAGCAACCACTCTCTAGATGGCACCTTGGTGCCATGTCCACCTCCCATTTTCCCCTCTCACTATCCCACTGATAAGATTAACATCTGGTGACAAGATTTATAGCCTATGGTGTAATGTTCCAGGAAAAGCTCCCAGCTTCAGGACTGTTGCCTCAATAACCAGACTAGGAAAAATGGGAGAATGAGTCCATTAAGACAGAGAAAAGAAAGAAGACAGTGAAAGAAGACTCATGGCAGCATCATAGTAGTACTAGCTCTGATTGAGCTGGAATAAAAATTGTTGCAGAAATAGTGGCATATACACGTCTAGATCACAGAGACATCCAAATAGCCATTTTAGAAAGTTGCTATTTGGACATGTATATTCCCCAAGATATAAAGATTTAAACTTATTTTGCACTGTCTCGAGGCACACGCAAGTGCCAGCTCCCAGGTGAGACCCAGGGTCTCAATCAAGTGGCAGGTACAAAAGTCAATGGAATTCTGTCTCCACCCCTCTGACATCAATCACAACTCCCTTCCACCATCTCTCAGATCCCCCACCCCCTGATTTAATCACACTCCCTCCCCACCACCAGAGCCTCTCTGGCTCTTACTGGGGGTTTCCTAGTCGCTTCTACCCCAACTCTGCTGCGCAGGACTAGCACTAGGAGTCAAAATGACAAATAAGGAGCACAAAGATTTAAGATAGCAAGAACAACATTAGTGATCTGAAGGGCAATTATTAATGCAATCATGTAAACTCAAAATCCTTCCACTAGCAGTTAATTTTATCCCTGACAAAGCGTGTAAAATACATATTGACATTTACACCTGCTGTCGAGCAGGTGCAATGTCCACACCTTCAATATAGGCATAACTTCAGCAAGACTGTATTATATTATATAAAGTGACACAGACACCAATATGAAAGGTGTAAATCAGGTAAAGTACCTTCCTGCCCACTTAGCCTAGTACCCAGTTATAAAATCACCCCATGTTGTGTAAAAATAGGTGCTTTAAGCGTGCCCACTTTTTGCATATATATACCCCTGCACAATTTTATAATAGCCATTTTCTGCATATAAAACATGCATTACACAAGAGAAATGTTTTATTACCTCCTTAGAGGGCAGGCAGTTTTTATTTTCTCTACTTTCAGGTTTAGTTTTCAACATTTACATTTTTTATTGCACTGATTAACTCTTGAGGCTATGTGCCAAAAAGTTCTGACGAACTTTAACATCTTAATAAGCACATCTGTTTTATTGTTAAGCATTCCAAGGTGGTCTCCCATCCAAGTACTAACCAGGCTTGACCCTGCTAAGCTTCCAAGATCAAGCACACGCAGGGTGGCATGGCCATCATTGTTATGATACAATAACATTATTCAATAAATCAATATAGTCCCAACTCCAGACTAGGGCAAATCCAAGAAGAAAAAAAAGGAAGTATAAAAAATCAAATAGATGCCACCTTCCACATAAAGGCTAACCTAAATAAAGTACTATTACATCTTCCATAATTGACTCCTGAAGATGATATGTTGTCATAGAACAGGCACCCTCATACTCCCTTCATGATTCTTGGACTTCATTTAATCTTGTTTAATGTTGTAAGATATCAGTTTCACCTTGGTTTATTCAAATAAAGGCTGCATTCCACAGCATATGAGTTAAGAAAAAAAACTAACTTGAAAACATTTCTGAAATACCATCATGTTAATCAGGACCTTACTCTCTCAGGAATCCACTGATCTGGAGGTTGTTTTGGGGTTTCGGTACCATGTACAGCCAAAAGAGGTCTGTTTTTAAAAATTGTTGACAAAAAGTTTTCTAAAAGTTGAACGGGGGAGGTTTAGAATCAGTTTAATTGTATAATTTAACCAAACCCGAATGCATGCAGAAAAGCAGGTTGTAACATGCAAACTAAGTTGCTTCAACCCAAGAAATAAAGGACAGAGGAGATCAGCAAATGGTGAGAATTAAAGTGGAAAAAGAAAATGTGGTAAAAATGGTAAAAAAAAAGTTCTGGTACAGGGTAGATATCGATATGACCTTTTATTTTGAGGATTATATATTTGAGGTGGGCCTGAGATTGTGTGGAAGGAAAGGAATGGAGAAAGGAATGAAGGAAAGGGCTGTAGGAAGCAGGGAAATTTATATTTGTTTTTTATATTTTTAATCAGGGTAGGTGCTTGACCAGTGATGCTTTGGAAGACTGGTCAGGGTTATTTTTAATTTTATTTTTCTTTGTGCTATATTTTACTGCATATGTTCTGCTTACTGGCTACCGGTTTGGTCATGAACATTTCAGACAGTATGATGTTCACTGGAAAAGTGACTAATATATTAAAGAAATAAAAAGTAAGCGTTTCAAAGTAAAAGTACAAGATATGAAACAGAGAAGACATATAAATAAGCATATGATGAGAAAGAAGCTCTTCCCTTCTCAAAATAGCGGAGTCCAGGCCAGAATGTGTGCTCTGAACCAAAGGACAGAACAATCCAGACTATGGTTACACAATGCAAGGTTCCACATAAGGAACCACCACCCAGGAAAGCGTAGTTACTCACCTGTAACAGGTGATCTCCGGGAACAGCAGGAATTTAGTCTTCACATATGGGTGACATTGGTGCCGATGGAGCCCGTGTGGGAACGCTCCCCAGCGTCCAATAGGAAAGCTTTTGGGAGCATCCCACTGTGCCTGCATAGCTGCCTTCCCGCCTTTCCAACTCTCCCTCCTCAGTTGAATTTGTAGCTGAGATAAAAGGAGAGAAGGAGAAAAAGAAGAAGACCTACAATTCCTAGGGGAGGAGGGTGGGTTATGAAGACTAAATTCCTGCTGTTCCCAGAGATCACCTGTTACAGGTGAGTAACTACGCTATCTCCAGGAACAAGCAGGAATACAGTCTTCAAATATGGGACTCCCTAGCTCGGATATGCCAGAGAAATGACCTCAGAGTCGGCTGTGGAATCACAGGTATAACTAAGGAGGTCATGTATCCTCCAAGGATGTCTTGAATCGAAACCCAGGATAGAGGGTAGGAGTTGATCTAAGTCTGAAAGAGATGCTGGAGAACAGCTTGGCCAAACAAGGCATCCCGGCGGGAGTTCTTGTCCAGGCAATAGTGAGCAGCAAAAGTGTGGATAGAAGACCAAGTTGCTGCTTTGCATATCTTATCAATCACTACAGAGTGTAGATTTGGCATAGAGGCAGCCATGGCCCTAACATTATGTGCAATGACATGACCCTCGAGAGAGAGTCCTGTCTTTTCATAAGCAAAGGAGATGCAGTCTGCTATCAACCTGTAAAGAGTACGTTTGGATACTGGAAACCCCAGGTGATGCGAGTCAAAGGAGATGAAAAGTTGGAAAGCTTTTCTGTGCTCTCGAATTCTCTGGAGATAAAAAGCCAAGGCACGTTTGCAATCTAGAGTGTGAAGGGTTGCCTCTGCCCTAGAGGAATGAGGTCTAGGGAAAAAGACAGGAAGGTAGACTGACTGGTTTAAATAGAAGGGTGAGACCACCTTCGGCATAAAATGAGGATGAGTCCTAAGGACTACCTTATCATGGTGGAATCGTGTATAAGGAGGGTCAGCCACCAAAGCCTGAAGCTCACTAATGTGTCTTGCTGAAGTGAGCGCAATAAGGAAGATGACCTTTGTGATAAGGAAGCTTATCATAGCTCAGGAAGGAGCTATAGAAAAGGTGAAGTGACTCTGAACAAGCAACCTGTCAGTGCTGGTAGAAATGAGAAAACAGAATTTTGCCATAAAAGACTACCAGTCCCAGAATGCACCAGGTTTCCAACAGCCATGAGAGGAGCTGAAGTGAGAAAACGTGTGTTCAATCAGGAGGGTTATGAGGTAATCCCTAAGCACTCATCTCAAAGGGCAGGGCCTGATTCAGCACAGCTGCGCTGTGTTAGGGAGGAGCACTCATCTAGGCAGAATAAGAGTAGAGTTTATTCTACAGATGACCATCTTCATGATCACCTTGGATATCCAGAGAATTATCCTCAGTTTCATCTGAAGGATCATCAGAAGCAGAAGCCAAACCGGACGGACAGAGAGGGAAAGAAGCCCTCTGGAAGAAAGAGGAGAAAAGCCTTTGAGAGGTCTAGAAGAGTCCAAAGCAGTACGTATACTGGGAGGTATTCCAAGGGCCAGCATACACCATTGGACTGGGGAAAGCCAGAGGAATGCTGCTGCAGAGCTAGGAATCACCAGAGGCTACCTGTGAGGGAGACGGCTGCACGTGGAAGGGACTCTAAGACCTGTGCCAGAAGGTATGTGAAGAGAGATCCAGTGTCCAGGGATCTGGATTGGAAGGCTGGACATAAGAACTGGACTACATACTGGCCAGGCTATATAGAGAGGAACTCTAGCAGCAATGGAAGCTCAGGTATGAACACTGATCTATGCCCTAGCTATAACCTTGAAAGACAGCAGGGAAACAAGTATTCTCCTGAAAATGCTCCATTGAGAGATTCATCTGTGCCAATACATGATATTGAACCCATGCTTGTTGAACAAGGGGGAATAATAGCAGATGAGGATCCTGTTTATATGGACTGCTCTCTATCTAAACTCCGTTGGTAACTTTCTGTTATAAAGTACAGCAACCATCACAAAGAAATAAAAATTTGTTCTTTAATCTACTCAGAAAAGCTCCTGAAGCAGGATTTGACCCACACAGTACAAAGCAAGCCAGCTAAGGGGTTTTAGCTGGATAACTGCTAGCAATTAAGCCTTACCTTGCTTGTGAGCTAGGAGAGAATCACTTCTGTATCTATGTGGGAAGTAATCAGAAGTTAACCTGAAAAGAACAGTTTGTTTCTTGCTTTGTAGCTTTTCATTTGTTGTTTTCCTGATTTGACTTTGTTTTTCCAAGTTAACACTGAAAGCAAGTTCCCTAATTTATGTGCTACCAAGCATATCTGTGTTGGGAGAAATAACCCCATAAATAAATTTCTTATTGGCTTTACCCAAGAGCACAACTAAATTATTGTCAGCAGCTGTGTCTGGTGTGAATGAACTACATTGCCCACAATACCTTGCAAATCATATAGAAATATGCACTTGCCAAGAGTGTGAAGATTCTCACCCAGGCAGCCGTCTGACACCTTCCATGTGAGAAACTTCAGTGAGGTAGTGGCTAGAGGTTCAAAGGGTGGCTTGAGAAGCTGTCCTAAAACAACATTAAGATCCCATGCCACTGGAGGGGGCTTAATGGGAGGTTTGGTTAATAGAAGACCACACATGAAGCGTGCTACATGCGGCTGAGAAAAGATAGGCTGGCCATCTAAGGGCACGTGAGCGGCCACAACTGCACTTAGGTGTACTGTTACCTAATTGGTTTTGAGTCCAGAAGAAGATAGGTGGAGGAGATACTCAAGTAATGTCTCCACCGGAGCTGAAAAGGGTTTAAGATCCCTCTCAGAACACCAGAGAGCGAATCTACGACACTTGAAGGCATAGGAGTGCCTGGTGGATGGCTTCCTAGAAGCCAAGAGGATGTCCTTAACCTCTTGTGAAAGGTTAATGTCCTGGAAGGCTAAGCAGCCATGTGGTGAGATGGAGGGACTGCGGATTGGGATGGAGCAACGTCCCCTCCTCCTGAGATAGGAGATCTGGAGCAGACCTCAGATCTACGGGTTGAGCCCAAGACAGATGTAGAAGGAGAAGATACCACAATTGTCGTGGCCAGCATGGGGCTATCAGTATCATGTAGCCCCTGTCTCTCTAGAGTTTGAAAAGGGTCTTGGGAATGAGGGGAATGGGAGGGAAGGCATCTAGGAAGCCTTGACCCCAGTGGAGGTGAAAAACATCTACCTGCTGGCTGTCCGGTAATGGAGTCCTGGAGCAGAAGCGAGGAAGCTTGGCATTCTGAGGACTTGCGAATAGGTCTATCTCTGGGATTCCCCAGATCTGAAAAATATGAGCGACTTTGTCTGCATGGAGAGACCCACTAGTGGGGTAGAAGGACTCAACTCAGTTTGTCCGCCAATGCATTGTGTTTGCCCGGAAGATATACCACATGCAGGTGAATGCGATGCTGTATGGCAAAAGTCCACAGATGCAGGGCCTCACTGCAAAGGGTCCAAGAGCCTGTTCCACCCTGCTTGTTCAAGTAAAACATGGCTACTTGATTGTCCGTCTGGACTAGGACTGTGCAGAATCGAAGATGGTCCTGGAACACTTTGAGAGCACTGTCAATGGCTCTGAGCTCCAGCAGATTTATGTGGAGTTGTGACTCCTGATGAGACCAGAGCTCCTGAGTCGAGAGATTGTCCAGATGAGCTCCCCAGCCTAATTTGGACGCATCCGTCGTCATGGTACATTGATGTGCTGGCATCTGAAAAAGTGACCCTACCAGGAGGTTTTCTGGGGAATGCCACCACAGGAGAAACGAGATTAGGCGGGTAGAGACCAGTATTTTGTCTCCCGGGCGACCCAATGCCTGAGACCACTAGGAAGCCAGTGTCCATTGAGCTGCGAGCATATGTAGACAAGCATATGGAACAACATGTACCGTTGATACCATATCACCAAGAAGTTGTAGCATTTCTTGAGCAGTGAGAAAGTTTTTGAGGCATACCTGAGATGCTAATTGAGTCGAGTGCAGCGGATTTGGGGCAGAAATGCCTTTGATTGCTGAGTGTCTAGGAGAATCCCTATAAACTCTAGAGTTTAAGAGGGGATGAGTTGGAACTTCGGAAGATTTATTATAAATCCCAAGTGTTGAAGCACCTGCATAGTGCATGAGAAGGAAAGGCTGGCCTCTAGAGAGGTGTTTGCTCGAATGAGCCAGTCGTCTAAGTAAGGGAAGACAAATATTCTGAGAGTCCTTAGGAATGCAGCTACTACTGCCATGCATTTTATGAAGATTCTTGGGGCAGAGATGAGGCCAAAAGGCAGGACTCTGTATTGATAATGTCTCCCTTGGAACATGAAGCGCAGGAACTTGTGAGTATATGCCTCCTTTAGATCTAGAGAACAGAGCCAATCCTGAATCAGGAGAGAAGGGCCACTAGGGAGATCATTTTGAACTTCTCCCATAGTAGGTACTTGTTCATTTCTCTGAGGTCCAGAATAGGCCTGTATCCTCCTGTTTTCTTCGGAATGAGGAAGTATGAAGAATAAAAGCCCATTCCCTGCTGGGATTGTGGAACCTCCTCTATTGCGCCCTGTGAGAGAAGGGAGGTGATCTCTTGCAGCAACAGAGCAGCTGAGAGCAAAACTCTCTTGGAGGAGTCCGGGGGGGGGGGGGGTAAACTTTGTAGATGAAGCTTGTACCCCTCCCGTACTATGGACAGTGTCCTCTGCTCTGATGTGAAAAGATGCCACCTGTGGGCAAAGTGACAGAGTCTGCCTGGGATGTGGACGGAATCTGGAATCTCCAGAGGCAGAATGGCTATGTTCTCCAGAAAGGAGTCAGTTGGACCACCGGACGATTAAAGGGTAAAAGGAGATTTCTGGTGGCAATGGAGCAACATCTAGCAAAATGGCAAGATCTTCCCCTCTTGCTTGGGGGATGAATAGCCTTATTCAAGATGGTACTCTTTCCACGGTGATTATATATGTTCCAAATGATCCCAATATGGCTCTAGTGCAGTGACCTCAATAAACTAGATCAGCTTTTATCCCATTTTCTTTGGTCGGGACGTAGGGCATGGATTGCCATTTCAACACTCAACCGTTCCTGGAAGCAGAACGGGATGGGCGCTCTTGAACTTGTGGCGTATAATTTGGCATGCTTGTTGCATAATTTAAAAGACTGGCTCTTCGAGACGCAGGGGTATACCAAACTGACATGTTAGAGAGCCCTGGTGGCTCCCCTACATCTCCGGTATGTACTACACGCAGCCAGGAATAGGCTGCCAGCTTCCTTGCAACATTGCCCTCTTATTACGGTCCAAGTGATTTGCTACTCTTCAGTTTATCAAATAGTTGTAATACATCTTCCCGGTGTATTGATATTTCTTTAAATTCTTCCGCAGCATCACCTTTAAATACCATTTCAGTCATGGGTAACATCCCTACATCTTCCTCAGTAAAGACTGAAGCAAAAATTCATTCAGTCTCTCCGCTATGACTTGTCCCCTAATAGTGCTCCTTTTACCCCTCTATCATCTAATGGTCCAACTGACTCTCTCACGTTTTTTTTTTGCAACAAATGTACTTGAAAAAGTCTTTATTATGCATTTTTGCTTCCACAGCAAGCTTCTTCTCAAATTCTCTCTTTGCCTGCCTTATCAATACTTAGCATCTAACTTGCCAGTGCTTGTGTTGTTTCCAGTTTTCGTCATTTGGCACCTTTTTCCATTTCCTGAAAGATGCTTTTTTGGCAACAGCCTCTCTGACCTCACCTTTAAATCATGCTGGCAGTATTTTGGACTTCCTTCCACTTTTCTTAAAGCGTGGAATACAGTTGGTCTGGCCTTCCAAGATAGTATTTTTAAACAACATCCATGCTGGATGTAAATCTTTAACCTTTGCAATTGCTCCTTTTAATTTTTTCTTAACTTTCCTCATTTTATCATAGTCTCCCTTTAGAAAGTTAAAAGGTAGTACTGTGGATTTCCTTACCCTCCCTCCTTCATTTATTAAATCAAACGCGATCATGCTATGTTCACTATTGCCAAGTGGCCCCAACACCCTTATGTCTTGCACCAGATCTTGTGTTCCACTAAGGACTAGGTCCAAAATGGCTTCCCTTCTGGTCAATTCATGAACCCACTGCTCCAAGAAGCAGTCATTTATTTAATCTAGAAACTTTATCTCCTTAACATGTCCTGCCGTGAAACTGACCCAGTCGATATCAGGGTATTCAAATCCTCCATTATTATTACTCTGCTGTAACTTTTGTTAGCTTCTCTGATTTCTTTGAGCATTTCATCATCCATTTATTCATTCTGGCCAGGCAGTCAATAGTACACCCCCACAGCCATCGCCTCCCCCTTCCCCTTGTTATATGAAATTTCAATCCATAGAGATTCTATAGTGAATTTTGTTTCCTGCAAAACTTTAATCCTTTGTGACTCAATGTTCTCTCTAACATAGACTGCAGCTCCACCACGAATTTGATCTGCTCTATTTTATACCCAGGTATCACAGTATCCCACTGGTTGCCCTCCTTCCACCAGGTCTCTGAGATATCAATCATATCTAACCTTTCATTTAGTGCTATATATTCTAACTTTCCCATCTTATTTTTTAGACTTCTAGCATTTGCATACAAGCAAGACTGCTCACCCCTAGTGAGCAGTCTTGCTTTATAGGGCACCTCCCCCTTTAACAAATCAGAGAATTGGATGAGCACATTTTGAATATAATTAAAGAGACTTAACTGCTTTTTCTCTGAAAGGACAGCTGCGAAACCGGCTGGTACTTGGTAGATCTCTCTCTTTTGCTTTAACAGATACCTAAGCTCCACGAACAAAACAATGGCTGGGAAAAATTGTATTGCTAAAGCTGTTGCCCGCGTTACAGCTTCTGCCTCGGTCCAGACAGAGGTCCTAATGCCAGTTGAAGGACCAGTTCCATGTGCAGGGTGCCTGCATGCTGAAGCTCTGAGGAAACAAGTGGAGGAACTCAGAGAGGAGGTGGCGAGGCTGAGGAGCATTCCAGACCGTGAGAAGTAAATTGATGAGATGCTTCTTGCAGCAACCAAGCTCTCCAGCACAGGAGAAGATGGGTGCCAACAGAATGTCGATGGTTGGACACAAGTCACCAGGGCCTGCAAAATCACCAATCCAACTTCTCCAACCCTTGAATTGAAGAACCATTATGCAGCCCTGGAAGTGGAGGAGGTGAAAGCATCCCTGGAAAGGGAAGAACCAGAGTTCAAGTACCCCAAAGTTGCAGAATCAGTGACCAGAAGGAAACGAAGGGTAGTGGTGGTTGGAGTCTCTCTTCTGAGGGGTACTGAGGCGTCCATCTGCCGACCAGACTTGATGTCCAGAGAGGTATGCTGTCTGCCTGGTGCCAAAATCCAAGATGTTACGGAGAGTTTGCCGAGACTCATCAAGCCCACTGACTATTACCCAATGTTGCTAATCCATGTTGGAACAAATGATACTGCCAGGTATACCTCGGAACGTATCAAAAGTGACTTTATGGCTCTGGGACAGAGGGTGAAGCAGTTAGGTGCACAGGTGGTGTTCTCTTCAATCCTCCCTGTTGAGGGTAAAGGCCAAGGCAGAGAGGCTCGCATCCTGGAGATGAATGCATGGCTGGGTGGATGGTGTCATCGAGAGCGTTTTGGTTTCCTAGACCATGGGATGCTGTTCCAAGGGTTGCAGAGCAGAGATGGCATCCATCTGTCCAAGAAAGGTCAACGCATCTTCGGTAGTAGACTGGCTAATCTACTGAAGAGGGCTTTAAACTAGATTCGTTGAGGATAGGTGAAGAAAGCCCCCAGGTAAGTGAAAGCCCCCAGGTAAGTGATACATTAAATACCTTTATGGAAATGGTTAACAGGGGTAACATATGGAAAGCAGTGTGTATAAATGCCCGTAGCATGGGAAATAAGATCCCTGATGTTGAAGCTTTGGTGGGAGTGGCTGACTTGGATTTAGTGGCAGTTACAGAAACATGGTTCACAGAAAACCATGACTGGGATGTAACTATACCTGGCTATACTTTATTCAGAAAGGACAGGGTAGGAAGAAGGGGAGGAGGAGTGGCACTATATCTATAAACTACTAATAAACTTTGGAATTACAGAGCTTAAAAGGGAGAGAGGAGGCATTGTGGGTTAAACTAGAAAGAGGGAAAGAGAAATCTATTTGCATTGGTGCGATATACAGACCTCCCTCACAAGAGGAAGAGGTGGACAGAGAGTTAATTGAAGACATACGCAGCATTGCTAGGAAAGGGGAAGTGCTACTGATAGGAGACTTCAATATGCCAGATGTTGATTGGCACATTCCTGCTGCAGTATCATCTAGAAGTAAGGAGATCCTGGATTCTCTACAGGGAGAACTATTCAGGCAATTGGTAACAGACCCCACACGTGAAGGGACCATACTGGACTTGGTGCTTACCAATGGTGAAAGTGTTTCTGATGTTGTAGTGGGAGATCATTTTGCATCCAGTGATTACCAGATGGTGTGGTTCAGTATTAGGACTAGGGCTGTTAGAATCCATTCCAAGGTGAGGATCTTAGACTTTAGGAAGACTAACTTTGCGAAGATGGGCCAATAGCTCAGGGAGTCGTTAGTGGGATGGGAACAGCTGGGGGATGTAGAAAAACAGTGGGCAAAACTGAAAGGGGATATTTTAAGGGCAACCAACCTTTTTGGTAAAATGGTAAATAAAGGCAAAAGGAAAAGGAGACCGCTATGGTTTTCTAAGGAAGTAGCTGAAAAAGTGAAGAAAAAGAGGGAGGCCTTCATGAAATACAAGAGATCACAGAGAGAGGAAGACAGGCATCTGTATTTGGAAAAACTTAGAGAAGCTAGCAAAGTAGTCAAGAAGGCAAAGATTCAAAAGGAGGAGGAAATAGCCAATGCAATAAAATGGGGGGATAAGACATTTTTCAGATATATTAGTGAGAAGAGGAAGGGCAAGAGTGGTATTGTCAGACTCAAGGGTGCAGGGGGGGAATATGTAGAAGCTGATAAGGATAAAGCGGAATTGCTTAACAAATATTTTTGTTCTGTGTTCACAGATGAAGAACCAGGAGCAGGACCTCAGATAACACCCACAAATAGGAACAGAAGCGAGGGACATCTTGAACAATTTTCAGAAGACTGTGTTCGTGAGAAACTAGCTCAACTTAAAGTAGACAAAGAGATGGGACCGCATGGGATACACCCTAGAATACTGAGGGAACTTGGGGACGTTCTAGCAGCTCCACTGACTGACCTTTTCAATGCCTCGTTGGAGTCGGGAGTGGGGCCAAAGGACTGGAGAGAGGCTCATGTGGTGCCTTTACACAAAAGCGGAAGTAAGGATGTGGTTGAAAACTACAGGCCAGTTAGTTTAACTTCGGTGGTGAGTAAATTATTGGAAACGCTGCTGAAAGAGAAAATAGTGAGGTTTCTGGAGTCCAACGGATTACAGGATCCGAGGCAGCATGGATTCACCAGAGGCAGGTCTTGTCAGACAAATCTGATTGATTTCTTTAACTGGGTGACCAGGGAGTTGGACTGAGGGAGAGCTCTAGATGTGGTGTATTTAGATTTCAGTAAAGCCTTTGACACTGTTCCTCACAGGCGACTTATAAACAAACTGAGCACCCTAGGGATGGACTCTAAAGTTACTGCTTGGGTTAGAAATTGGTTGGATGGGAGGCGACAAAGAGTACAAGTAAATGGAGCTCACTCTGAGGAGAAGGATGTTACCAGTGGTGTGCCCCAGGGATCTGTCCTTGGTCCGATTCTTTTTAACATCTTTGTTAGTGATATTGCAGAAGGGCTGTCGGGTAAGGTTTGCCTCTTTGCGGATGATACCAAAATCTGCAATAGAGTAGACACCCAGGGAGGTGTAGATAACATGAGGAGGGATCTAGCTAAGCTTGAAGAATGGTCTAGAATTTGGCAGCTGGGATTTAATGTTAAAAAATGTAAGGTCATGCATTTGGGCTGCAGCAATCCAAGGGAGTAATATAGTATAGGAGGTGAAGTACTTTTGTCCACTAAAGAAGAGCGGGACCTAGGCGTGGTTGTGTCTGATGATCTTAAAGTAGCTAAACAGGTAGAAAAGGCGACGGCAAAAGCCAGAAGGATGCTTGGGTGCATACGGAGAGGAATGGCTAGCAGAAAAAAGGAGGTGATAATGCCTCTGTATAAGTCTTTGGGGCGACCTCATTTGGAGTATAGTGTGCAATTCTGGAGACCGCACCTTCAAAAGGATGTGAACAGGATGGAGTCGGTGCAGAGGGTGGCTACTAAAATGATTAGTGGACTTCATTATAAAGCATATGAGGACAGACTTAAGGATCTTAATATGTACACCTTAGAGGAAAGGCAGGATAGAAGTGATATGATTGAGATGTTTAAATACCTCCGTGGCATAAATGTTCAGGGAGAGAGCCTCTTTCAATTGAAAGAAAGTTCTGCTATGAGGGGACATGGGATGAGGGTGAAGGGAGATAGATTCAGGAGTGATATGCGGAAATATTTCTTTACGGAAAGAGTAGTGGATCCATGGAATAGTCTCCCAGTGGAGGTGGTAGAGATGAGGACAGTAACTGAATTCAAAAAAGCATGGGACCAACACAGAGGATCTCTAAAGGTAAAAAGTGGACTGTTGTAGTTGTTGATATGGAAGGACAGACTAGATAGGCCATGTGGTCTTTTTCTGTCATCATGTTTCTATGTTTCTATGTATTTTATTCATATTAATCTGGCTATCAGTAGGCAGGGATAATTTGGAATCTTTAAGCTCTGTTTGCTCTGTACTCAAGGGCATTTGGGCTACTTTTGTCTTTATTGGAACCTCTCTGCTGATATGCCCTATCTTCAATCTTTTGCTAGTATCCTTCAAGGAAACATTGTTCAGAACCATGCGCTCTTCGGCAACTGTTGGCTTTCCCCTATTATCTATTCTAAAAGCTGCTCTATCTCCTTTTTAAAGGTTAATGCCAGCAGCCTGGTTCTGTCCCAGTTAAGGTGGAGCCCATTCCTTCAGAAGAGCCCCTCTTTTCCCCAGAATGTTCCCCACTTCCTAACAAATCCAAAACCCTCATCCTTGCACCATCGTCTCATTTAGGCATTGAGACTCCGGAGCTCCTTTTGCCTTTTGGGTGCTGCACGTAGAATCGGAAGCATTTCGGAGAATTCTACCCTGGAAGTTCTGGATTTCAACTTCCTACCAAAAAGCCTAAGTTTAGCCTCCAGAATCTCCCTACCATATTTTCCTATGTCACTGGTACCGACATGTACCAAGATAGCAGAATCCTGCCCAGCACTATCTAAGACCTTCTCTAGGAGGCACGTGAGGTCTGCAACTTTCACACCAGGCAGGCATGTTACCAGGCGATCCCCATGTCCACCAGTCACCTAGCTATCTACATGCCTAATGATCAAATTACCAACTATAACGGCTATTCTATCCCTTCCATCGTGGGCACATGGCCCTGGAGAAATCTCCTCGGTGCGAGAGTGTTTTATGTCACCTGGAAGACAGGTCCTAGCTACAGGATCACTTCCTGCCATACCAGGGTGATGCTCTCCTGTCACGTGACCTCTCTCCTCCATGGCAACAGGGATGCTGCCAGACTGGAAGTGGGACTTCAGTACTATATCCCTTTAGGTCTCGTCTATGTACCTCTCTGTCTTCCTTATGTCCTCCAAGTCTGCTACTCTAGCCTCCAGAGATCGGACTTTTTCCCTGAGAGTAAAGAGCTCCTTGCACCTAGTGCACCTGTACGACCCCTCACTAACTGGGAGAAAATCATACATGTGACACTCAATGCAAAAGACTGGAAAGCCCCCATCTTGTTGCTGGACTGCTGTCTGCATCTTAGTTTTAAGGGTGTGTTTAGGTATTTAAGTTCTGTACTTACTAAGGATTGCTGGGGATACTTATACTAATAAAACTATACCTAATACATTTAATGTACTTTGTTCTCCTGAAGCTTAATTAATCTCAGGTCCTTAATGTATGCCTGATGAGGATAAACAGCTGCACCTGAGAGTGAATATGGCACTTTCTTTCCTTTAAGAAGTTTAAGCACCTATAAGGATATGAGTATCCCAGGGGTGGGTGTCAGGGAGGGAGGGAAGGAAAGAATACTTATTAAAAGCTGGCTGCTACACAGTACCCTGTCCTGTGCTTCTAAGGTAATCTGTGACCAATTTCCTGGATGATTCACACAGCCCTTGCTTGGATAGAGGGAGTCTTGGGTTCTAAATTTAACTAGAAAGCTCTCTGCAATATTTTAAATTTAAACTGAAAGCTCTTTGCTGCTGATGGACCCTGACTGAGTAGTAAATTTAAACTAGAAGCTCTCTGCTGGGTTTTAAACATAAACTGAAAGCTACCTGTTGAGTATCTGAAAGCTACCTGATACTAAGCCTTGACTGATTTAACAAATATACTGGATTCACAGATTAATCAACTTTAATCTAAAGAATTCCTTTTTCACCAAGATTTTGAAAAATTCCCAGAAGTAAATACTTACAATTGCAAATCTCTCTCCAGAAGTAGCAGTCCCTTTTTGTAGTCCTTCAAGACTCCATTTAAGACTAATAAGAAAATATGTTTTCACTTGACGCGTAATCAAACTCTGGAATTCGTTATCGGAGAACGTATTAAAAGCTGTTAGTGTAGCTGGGTTTAACCCTTTCCAGGCCGAGCCCAAAACTCTCGGGATCCAAAATTCTGACTAAATATTCCTATCAAATGGTATATAATACATGACCATAGCAGAAAGAAAATCACTATTAGAACATATTGAATAAGACGGGCACAATTTTCCTGAAATATGCAAAAATTAACCCGGCTGCAGAATGTGGATTAAAAATTTAAAGTAGGCCTTCAAAGGGTTAAAAAAGGTTTGGCCATGTTCCTAGGGGAAAGGTCCACAAACCATAATTAAAATGGACCCAGGAAATCCACTGCTTACCCCGGGACAAGCATTGTGGAACCTATGTACCTTTTTAGGAACCTGCCAGATACTTGTGACCTGCATTTGCCACTGTTGGAAACAGGATACTGGGCTTGATGCACTTTGGTCTGACCCAGTATGGCATTTCCTATGTTCTTATATGTGGATGTTTATGCCTAGGGTGGGGGAAGAATGAGAGGTAAGCGTGCCTGGGGGAGGGGGGAGAAAGAGAGAGCTGGGAGTAAATGCCTAGGAAGGAAGAGATAAGGGTAGATGCATGGGGAGGGGGATAAAGTACAGGCTGGTGTATGTGCATAGAGGTGAACCTTAGGAACAGACAGAGTTAGGGGTCTTAGATGATATTGAGACAGAATACTAGGGAGGGGCAGCAAAGGCTTGGGGTTTGGGGAGAGCAGTGTCGTTGGAGCAAGTAAGAGAGAGAAAGAGAGCTGAAGAGGGAAAAATCAGGCTGAATTTTAGCTCTAGGGGAGGAGTTAGCCCTTATGATTGGGAAATTCTGCATAAAAAATTATGAATAAAGCATGCAGAATTTTAAAATACTGTGCGCAGAATTTTCAAACATTTTTTCACTGAATTTTAAATTATTGTGTGCATAATTCCCTCAGGAATAGAGCAGTTAACTACTTTTCCTTTCTCTCAAAATATGTTCAAGCAGATTAATTCTGTTTTCTCTCACTCTGTGTTTTATTACAACAGTTCGCCCTTAGCACTCCCTTCCCTGGTACTGGAATTTTACTCTAAGTTTTTCTACTCCTTCACTTTTGTTATTCCTTGCTGTTAACCTGAGTGGGATCCATTCTCTTGCTCTACTGTAGTTATCTTTTTCAGTGTACCTTCAGCTGGTAACTGTGCAAGCACAGATCTCCGATAATGCCCTGTGGTCACTCCTGGCTCTGTTGTCACTATTTGCTAATGGACTCATGTGGTTCCTCTCCTCCTTGAAGTAGATAGATCCCCAAGGTAGCTGCTTTGATCCTTCTCTTCATCACTGGCTATACTGCTCTCCTCTTGGGCTAGATGGAGGGTGCTGGCAGGGTTTGAACAATCACTGAGGAATGCTGGTGTAGGCTTCAGCCCAAAATAGCTTCTAGACCCACTGCTCTTTCCTCTTGCAGTTTTGCCTTGTGGTTCCCTCCAGATGGAATGAGGGCTTAGGGAAAGCCACAACCCTCTGTACCCCCATCCCCCAGGCAGACTCATCTACTTCTTTATGGTACAGTAGCAGACTGCCAAAAAAGGGTACTGCCTTTAAGAGTGGTTTATCAATGAGTTGGATTTTCACTCCCAGAGGAGCCTCCTTCCAGCATGATGAACTGGGATGGAAGTAACCACTCCTGTTCTGGAAAATTACCCTTTCATCTCCAGGTTACATTGTAGTAATTTAGTGGGGCCACTGAAGGACTTTGTTGCTCAAAGCAGTGACATCCAAGTGGTCGCTACACTTATAAGACTTCAAAAGATAATATGCAGATTAAGCACAGTTACTTACCTGTAACAGGTGATCTCTGGGAACAGCAGGAATTAGTCCTCACATATGGGTACGTCGGTACCGACGGAGCCCGCGCGGGAAAGCTCCCCAGCTTCCCAGAAGGAAAGCTTTTGGGGCCTCCCACTGCGCATGCGCGCTGCCTTCCCGCCTTCCTGACCAACTCTCCTCAGTTCGAGTTTAAAGCTGAGATAATAGAGAGAGGAAAGGAAGAGAGAGAGAGAGAGATAACTCCTAGGGGAGGTGGGTGGGTTGTGAGGACTAATTCCTGCTGTTCCCAGAGATCACCTGTTACAGGTAAGTAACTGTGCTATCTCCAGGAACAAGCAGGAATAAGTCCTCACATATGGGGACTCCCTAGCTAAGATGCCCGGGAGATCCCCTCAAGGGTATGAGACCCTGAAAGGTTCCTCATCTTCCTATGGATCTCAGGCATCCATTCAGGGAAGGTGGGTGGAGTTGTTCAAGAATGGAACAGGTGTCTGAGGACAGCCTGACCAAACAAGGCATCCTGGCGGGAGTCCTTGTCCAAACAGTAATGGGCTGTAAAGGTATGAACCGAGGCCCAGGTGGCTGCTCGACAGATCTGGTCAATGGACACAGAGTTTAGATGAGCCATAGAGGTGGCCATGGCCCTCACATTGTGAGCGGTGACATGGCCTTCCAGAGAAAGGTTCTTACTCTGGTAAGCAAAAGAGATACACTGAGCAATCCAATTGGACAGTGTTCTTTTGGAGACTGGAAGTCCTAAATGAGAAGGATCAAAAGCAACAAAAAGTTGAGAAGACTTTCGAAGTTGCTGTGTCCTGCGGAGGTAAAAGGCAAGAGCTCTTTTACAATCTAGAGTATGAAGGTTCCTCTCTGCAGTAGATGCATGCATGAGGAGCTGGAAAAAAGACAGGTAAATATACCTCTTGATTAAGATGAAAAGGGGAGACCACTTTAGGCATAAAGTGGGGATTGGTCCTAAAGACCACCTTATCATGATGGAACCTTGTATAAGGTGGATTAGCCACTAGAGCTTGCAGTTCACTGATACGGCGAGCTGAGGTGACTGCAATAAGAAAAATAACCTTCCAGGAAAGAAATTTCAATGAGGTAGGTGTGGCTAAGGGTTCAAAGGGTGGCTTCATAAGCTGACCAAGAACCAAGTTTAAGTCCCATGCCACCGGAGGAGGTCGAATGGGAGGTTTAGTTAAGGTTAGGCCTCTCATGAATCTTGCAATAAGAGGATGAGAGGAAACAGGTTGTCCATTGATGGGCTTGAGGGATGTTGCAATAGCACTCAAATGGACCCTTAATGAATTCGTTTTGAGTCCTGCATTGGAGAGATGCAAGAGATATTCCAAGAGAGAATTCAAGGGGAGTGCTAGAGGGTCAAGACCCTTTTGAGCACACCAAATGGAAAATCTTTTCCATTTAAAAGCGTAAGAACGCCTAGTGGAAGGTTTCCTAGAGGCATGGAGGATATCCTTCACTTGCTGCGAAAGATTGAAGTGTTGAAGGTCTAGGCCTTCAGTAACCAAGCTCTGAGGTGAAGGGACTTGGGGTTTCGGTGCCACAAAGTCCCCTCCTCCTGAGACAGAAGGTCTGGAGCCGCTCCCAAGTCCAGGGAGGGGGCTTGGGAGAGATGCAGAAGTAGAGGGTACCACACTTGGCGTGGACAGCGTGGAGCTATGAGGATCATGGACCCTTGATCCCTTTGAAGTTTGAACAGAGTCTTGGGAATCAAAGGAATGGGTGGAAAGGCATACAGGAAGCCCTGACCCCAATGAAGAAGGAAGGCATCCTTGGCCTGAACTCCCTGACACGGAATTCTGGAACAGAACCGGGGAAGTTTGGCATTCCACGGACTTGCAAAGAGGTCTATGTCTGGGGTTCCCCATTTCTGGAAGATTCTGAGTACCTGATCCATGTGCAGGGACCATTCGTGTGGAAGCAGAACTCGACTGAGTCTGTCTGCCCAAGAGTTTTGGATTCCTGGAAGATATACTGCCAGGAGATGGATTTGATGCTCTCTGGCGAAGGCCCATAATCTTAGAGCTTCGTTGCAAAGCGACAGAGAGCCAGTCCCTCCTTGTTTGTTTATGTAAAACATGGCTACTTGATTGTCCGTATGAATAAGGACTGTCATGTTGCTGAGGAGGGTATGAAAAACTCTGAGAGCTAGAAAGATTGCTCGAAGTTCCAAGTGGTTGATATGAAGGGTGGTCTCCTGTGGAGACCAAGTGCCCTGAGTGGAGAGATCTTGAAGATGAGCTCCCCAACCTGTTTGGGAGGCATCTGTTGTGAGGGTTGCTTGGGGCAACAATGGTTGAAAGGGGGCCCCCAACAACAGATTTTGAGTGGACATCCACCATTGGAGAGACCAAAATAGACGTTTGGAGTTTGCTATTTGGTCTGAGAGAGCTCCTGATGCTTGAGTCCACTGGGTGGACAAAGTCCATTGAGCTGCTCTCATATGTAGGCGAGCATAGGGCACCACATGTACTGCGGAGGCCATGTGGCCTAATAGTTGTAGCATCTCCCTGGCAGTCAAGTGGCTTCTGGACTGAGTCTGGGAGGCCAGGTGCACTAGATGTTGGCAACGGGCCTGAGGAAGATAGGCCCTTGCAGTGGTGGTATCCAACCAGGCCCCTATGAATTCCAGGGACTGAGTAGGGGTGAGTTGAGACTTTGGCAGATTGATCACAAGTCCCAGATACTGCAGAATGCGTCTGGTGCGATCCAGGGAAGTCTGAGCCTCGGACTGAGATGGAGCTCGGATGAGCCACTCGTCCAGGTATGGGAAGACAAAAATTCCCAGGGCGCGTAGAAATGCAGCTACTATTGCCATGCATTTGGTAAATACTCTGGGAGCAGAGGCTAGACCGAAGGGAAGTACTCTGTATTGGAAAGGTTTTCCCTGGAACAGAAACCGTAGGAATTTTCTGTGGGATGGATGGATGGATGAGTATATGTGTGTACGCATCCTTGAGATCTAGAGAACAAAGCCAATCCTGACTCTGTAGGTATGGAAGGAGAGTACCTAGAGAAAGCATTTTGAATTTCTCCTTGCATAGGAATTTGTTCAATTCTCTGAGATCTAGAATGGGTCTGTATCCCCCTGTTTTCTTGGGAATGAGAAAATAAGGGGAGTAAAACCCTGACCCCTGTTGAAGAAGAGGAACCTCTTCTATTGCCCTTTGGGCGAGAAGAGTGGTCACCTCCTGACCCAACAGGTTCAGGAGAGATGGGGGAGAATTGAAACATCTCACCATGGTATGGGGAGGAAGGCTGGAGAAATGTAGTTTGTAGCCCTCTCTGATGATAGAGAGGGTCCACTGTTCTGATATGATTTGCTCCCATCTGGGAGCAAAATGAGTTAACCTTCCTGGAATGGTGAGAGGCTCTGGATGTTTTAGAGCCAGAAAGGTTAAGTTCTCTAGTATTAAGTCAAAAACCCTGAGGGGGCTGGGACTGCTGGGCTGTAGCAGCCCCTGCAGGTTTTGCCCTGGCCTGTTTAGGCTGCTGACGCTTAGGAGCAAAGCGAGCTGCAGAAGATTGTTGGCCAGTATTTGTAGCAAATCTGGCCTTTTTGTAGAAAGGCTTCTTGAAAGATTTTTTCTTGACAGGAGTAGAGGTAGACTTAGAAAGTCTATCTAAAGCAGCATTTTCTGCATGCATTTGAGTGGCTTTGATTTGCCACTCCTTACCAAACAGATTCTCACCTGTACAGGGCAGATTTCCCAACCCATCCTGGACCCAGGGTTCTAGGTCAGAGGCCTGGAGCCAAGCAATTCTGCGAGCCGCTATGGCAATACCTGAGGCTCTGCTAGCACCCTCAAAGGAGTCAAAGGCTGCTCTGTTGGAGAACTTTGAAATATCTTGGGTATGCTTTAGCAAAAGAAGGAACTCCTCCTTTTTATCCTCTGGGATAAAGGGGAGAAAATGGCGTATTTTCAATGCAATCTCCTTCAGAAACATGCCCATATAGAGGCTGTATGAATTGATTCTGGCAATAAGCATACTTGCTTGGAAGATTTTTCTACCAAAAGCATCCAAAGTCCTACATTCTCTTCCTGGAGGAGTAGAAGAGTGTCTTTTGGTACTCTTTATCCTTTTCATAGCTGACTGCACCACAATAGAGTGGTGAGGGAGCTGAGTTTTCTGAAAACCAGGAGAAGGAGGGACACGATACATGGTGTCCAAACGACGAGAATGTGGAGATAGGGTGAGAGGAGTCTCCAATAAGTCCATCATGTGTTCTTGAAGAATTTCATGAATGGGCAAGGTGACTGCCTCTTTGGGAACCTTAGAGTATCCTAAAATATCTAGTTTTTTGCTCTAGGTTCCTTTTCAGAGGTTACTGAAATAGAGAGACCTTTAGCTACTTCAATGATGAAGTCTTGAAAGGACAAATCCTCTGGAGGAGACATTCTCCTCTTTGGAGAAGAGGGCTCTTCAGGTAGAGTAAGGGATACTTCAGCAGAGTCATCTGATGAATCAGAATCATCAGAAGACTCGAAGTATCATCTGTTTGCTTCCAGGGATCGATAAGCGTATCGACCAGTATCGACATCGGGGGTACCCGGAACCGGATCGGTATCGTGAAAAACCCCGGAACCGGGAACCGGAATCGGTATCCTGGTCGATGTGGATGCCCTGGGTACCGGTATCGGTTGTGGTACCGGAACTGGAGTCGGTACCGCTGGCTGTGATACCGAGGGCGTCGCAGCTCTAATAAAAGCCATAATGGCCTGCTGCATGGATTGAACTGTATGATCCATAGACGCCACGACTGTCTGGATGTCGGTACCGGAAGATTGAGCCGGTACCCCAGAGCAGTCTAACAGGTGATCGGTCGAGGCCGTGCCATCGATGTCAACCTGTAACCCCATAGGAGGAGCTTTGGAAGCCGGAGCTTCCCGCCGGGGTTGTTTGGCTGGGGCAGGGTCCTCAGGGTCAAGCCCGGGGGCATCTCGATACTTAGAGGGAGATTTGCCCTTTGAGGACCTGCCAAAGGAATGTTTGGTTACCTGAGATCCATCAGGAGAGGAAGACCTGGAAGATGTCGATGCTGGAGTATCTGTAGAAAACAGCATGTGAAACTTGGCTGCCCGGTTTTGTAAGCCACGTTTAGACATCAAAGAACAGGATGGGCAATCCGGAATGGAGTGGTCAGGCCCCAAACATTTAAGACACCATTCATGGGTGTCTGTGACTGATATAGTACCGCTACACTTGGTACATTTTTTAAAACCAGAGGCTGGTTTCTCCATGAGGGAGAATTCTGTGAAGGCCTAGAGGCCTCACAGGACAAACACACCAAGTGGGGAAAAATAAGATATTTTTATTTATTTTTTTAAAGAAAAAAAGAAAAAAGACCGGCGGTACCGGTCCGGAATCGGGGAAGGCAGACACGCGGCCAAAGAAACAAATTAAAATAACAACTTCTTCAGCGGTGACAGGAACACGACCTGCTGGCTCCGCGGAAAAAGAAGAACTGAGGAGAGTTGGTCAGGAAGGCGGGAAGGCAGCACGCATGCGCAGTGGGAGGCCCCAAAAGCTTTCCTTCTGGGAAGCTGGGGAGCTTTCCCGTGCGGGCTCCGTCAGTACCGACGTACCCATATGTGAGGACTTATTCCTGCTTGTTCCTGGAGATCAAACTAAAAATATCTTTAAAGCTAAATACCTATTGCAAAATGCAGATACCCTGGTATGTCTAATATATATTACTTATCTATTAGGATTCTGTCTCACGATGGGGCTGAGGTGGCTCAGGTTGAGGAGCAAACTGATTTGGATTTAACTAATTTCCTTGAATCATCAAATGATGAAATACCCTCCAGAGCCACCTTACAGTAACTGTCTCATTCCTAAATTAAGTGGATAAGATCAATGTTTTTGAAGGTTTATTTTCGAAAGAAAGATAAATTGTTTTGTAGTCAAAAGATTTCTCTTTCAGGATGTCTCAATTTACTGAAGCTAAGAGAAGATCCTTCCTCCAGTTTAAGCCGCATATGCTTGCAGCTGAAGGGACCTTCTTTCTCCATTTTCCTTGTAAATGTTTAATTGCTTATCAAGGGTTATGTTATATCTTTGCTGAACCCTTGCAAGTAGAGAATTTTCTTGTTGGTAAGTGAGGACGTGGAGTTTATGATACTCTACTAGAGTGTGTTATCTGCTACCATGGAGACAAATCAGGATTAATGCCCCACGGTAGAAGCTAATCCATGAAAAAAAATCAGATGTCGCAGGCATTTTCCCACAATATCTGATTTTCCCATGGTGCAGCTCCCCACAATATTGTCAGTGCTACAGTGTTGCGCTCTGTGCACCACCAATATACAAAAGTAAAGTATGTGCCCCCCTTAAGCACTGATCCCCCCCGGACAGCTCCCGATCCCCATCGGAACCTGCCCAGGGAGGATTGGTGCAACCCCCGATGAATAAAATGTCCTGACTAGCCAGTCAGCTAATCCCCTCCCTCCCACCAATGCATATTTAAAAGGGTGGGGGGCCCCTCCCACTGCCTTTCTTATAGGCCAAATCAAAGATGGCCACAATCACGGTGCTGCCCCTAGCAAGAAGTTAGAGGGCAGCAGCTTATGACGGTGGCCATTTTGATTTGGCTGCTGGATAGGGAAGAAGCTCCTGCCCCCATTTGTACCCTAGACCACCATGGATTTTAAGGTTAGTGCACGGCCGGGGGGGGCGGTGTGGCTGCAGGCCCCCCCGTCAGGATTTACATTTTTGTAAGAGAAGGTGGGAGAGGGAGGGTGGGGGCCGCAGGGCATGGGGGGAGGAAGGGGGCTTAGCTGAATGGCTAACCAAGACATTTTATACATCAGGGGTTGCACTAATTCTCCCTGGGCAGCTCCCAATGGAAATCGGAAGCTGTCTAGGCAGGATCGGTGCTGAAGTGGGGTACAGACCTTAACTTTTTATATTATTGGGGGGTTAGCACTGCTACTCAGGTTACAAACTTATGCTAGTTCAAACCCTTTCTATGTCTCTTAAAATCAATGGGACCGTTCACAATTGGACTAGCTTGACTTATTTGTGGCTAAAATCAAGATCTTGTCCTTTTATCAAGTAACTAAATTTTTTATTCAATTATTTTATTTTAATTCTGGATAATGAGAAATCTATGTGGTATATAATGTACATAAAATTTAATTAAATTACCTTTGCCTCTTTTATTTTTTTTTTATTTATACATTATTCATCTAAGCAATACACTTATACAGAAAGTAGCTTCAGCAGAGAAAAATCCATAATGAGGAAAACATACTTTTACACTACATGCAAAGCATAGTTACTCACCTGTAACAGGTGATCTCCGGGAACAGCAGGAATTTAGTCCTCACATATGGGTATCATCGGTACAGACGGAGCCTGCGCGGGAACGCTCTCCAGCGTCCAATTAGGAAGCTTTTGGGAGCATCCCACAGCGCCTGTGTGCTGCCTTCCCGCCTTTCCCAACTGCCTCTCTCCAGTTGAGTTTTAAAGCTAAGACAAAGAGAGAGGGAGGGAAAGGAAAGAGATAGATAGAGAGATACAACTCCTAGGGGAGGTGGGTGGGTTGTGAGGACTAAATTCCTGCTGTTCCCGGAGATCACCTGTTACAGGTGAGTAACTATGCTATCTCCAGGAACAAGCAGGAATGTAGTCATCACATATGAGGACTCCCTAGCTTTAGGTGCCAGGGAGAGACCCCAGAAGTTGTGTGTCCCTGAACAGGGCTCCACTTCCCCCCATGGATCTCTGGCATCCTACCAGGAATGGCGGGTAGGAGTTGATTAGGTATGGAACAGGTGTTGGAGAACAGCCTGACCAAACAAGGCATCCTGGCGGGAGTCCTTGTCCAAGCAGTAATGGGCTGTGAAGGTATGAACCGAGGCCCAAGTGGCTGCTCGACAGATGTCGTCGATGGACACGGAGTGCAGATGAGCCATTGAGACTGCCATGGCTTTCACATTGTGAGCTGTGACAGGGCCCTCCAGAGAAAGGTTCTTACTCTGATAGGCGAAGGAAATACACTGAGCAATCCAGTTAGACAGTGTTCTCTTGGAGACTGGAAGTCCCAAATGAGAAGGATCAAAAGCAACAAAGAGTTGAGAGGACTTTCTATGTTGCTGTGTTCTTTGCAAGTAAAAGGCTAAAGCTCTTTTACAGTCCAAGGTATGAAGATTCCTCTCTGCATTTGATGCATGAGGCCATGGAAAAAACACAGGTAGGTAGACCGCTTGGTTAAGATGAAAAGGTGAGACCACCTTTGGCATAAAGTGTGGATGAGTCCTAAGGACTACCTTGTCATGGTGGAACCTTGTATAAGGTGGATCAGCTACTAGCGCTTGCAACTCACTAATGCAGCATGCTTATGTGATTGCAATGAGAAAGATAACCTTCCAAGAAAGGAATTTCAAGGAGATAGTAGCTAAAGGTTCAAAGGGTGGCTTCATGAGCTGCCCAAGAACCAGGTTTAAGTCCCATGCCTCCGGTGGTGGCCTAATGGGAGGCTTAGTTAAAAGAAGGCCTCTCATAAATCTTGCTATAAGAGGATGAGAGGAAATAGGTTGTCCATTTAAAGGCTTAAAGGAAGCTGCAATAGCACTCAAATGGACTCTTACTGAGTTAGTTTTAAGTCCTGTATTGGATAAATGAAGGAGATACTCCAGCAATGATTCCAGAGGTATTGCAAGGGGGTTAAGGCCCTTCTGCGAACATCATATGGTAAACCTTTTCCACTTAAAAGCATAAGAGCATCTTGTGGAAGGTTTCCTGGAAGCAAAAAGAATATCTTTTACTTGCTGAGGAAGATTAAGATCTTGAAGATCTAGGCCTTCAGCAACGAAGCCTTGAGACGCAGAGACTGGGGATTGGGATGCCATAACATTCCGTCCTCCTGAGATAGGAGATCTGGAGCAGACCCTATCTCCAGAGAGGGAGCTTGAGAGAGTTGTAGAAGCAGAGGGTACCACACTTGCCGTGGCCAATGTGCAGCTATGAGAATCATATGGCCTCTGTCTCTCTGAAGCTTGAACAGGGTTTTGGGAATTAGGGGAATGGGTGGAAAGGCATACAGGAAGTCTTGACCCCAATGAAGGAGGAAAGCATCCCTGGCCTGAGCCTTCTGAGCCGGAATTCTGGAACAGAACCAGGGACGTTTGGCATTCCACGGACTTGCAAAGAGGTTTATGTCCGGGGTTCCCCAAATTTGAAAAATCTTGGTTACCTGGTCTGCATGCAGAGACCATTCGTGTGGAAGCAGAACTCAACTGAGTCTGTCTGCCCAAGAGTTTTGTATGCCTGGAAGATACACTGCCAGGAGATGAATCTGATGCTCTCTGGCGAGGCCCATAGTCGCAAAGCTTCATTGCAAAGCGACAGAGAGCCTGTTCCCCCCTGCTTGTTCACATAGAACATGGCTACTTGACTGTCCGTATGAATGAGGACTGTCTTGCAGCTGAGCAGGGTGTGGAACACTTGCAGAGCAAGGAAGATTGCTCTGAGCTCCAAGAGATTGATATGCAGATGACTCTCCTGTGGAGACCAGGTGCCTTGGGTGAAGAGGTCTTGCAGATGAGCTCCCCAACCCATTGGAGAAGCATCTGTTGTGAGAGTTGCTTGGGGTAGGGGTTGTTGAAAAGGGGACCCCAGCAATAGGTTTGGAATGGACTTCCACCACTGGACGGACAAAATAAGGCGACTTGTGTTTGCTATTTTGTCTGACAGGCATCCTGATGCCTGGGTCCATTGGGTGGATAAAGTCCACTGAGCTGCCCTCATAGGGATTCACATGCACCGTAGATGCCATGTGGCCTAGTAGTTGTAATATTTCTCGAGCAGTTAGATGAGGCTTTAGCACTGTTTGAGAAGCCAACTGCACCATGCGAAGGCAACGAGCCTGGGGAAGATAGGCCCTTGCCTTTCTGGTATCCAGCAAAGCTCCTATGAACTCTAAAGACTGAGTGGGAGTCAGACTGGATTTTGGGATGTTTATTACCAGCCCTAAATACTGAAGGATACGCATTGTGCAGGATAGAGAAGTCCTGGCCTCTGACTCTGTTGGGGCTCGAATGAGCCAGTCGTCTAAGTAGGGGAAGACGAATATCCCTAGAGTGCGGAGAAATGCTGCTACTACAGCCATGCATTTCGTGAACACCCTTGGTGCTGAGGCCAGGCCAAAAGGAAGCACCCTGTACTGGTAGTGCTTTCCTTGAAAAAGGAACTGAAGGAACCTTCTGTGGGTTGGATGGATGAGGACATGGGTGTACGCATCCTTGAGATCTAGAGAACAAAGCCAATCCTGACTCTGAAGGTATGGCAGCAGAGATCCAAGAGAAATCATCAAGGAATTTGTTCAATTCTCTGAGGTCTAAGATAGGTCTGTAACCCCCTGTTTTCTTTGGGATAAGGAAAGCGTAGTTACTCACCTGTAACAGGTGTTCTCCAGGAGCAGCAGGAATCAGTCCTCACTTATGGGTGACGTCGGCGCCGACGGAGCCCTCGCGGAGCAATTTTCCCCAGCTTTCAAAGAAAGCCTTTGGGAATTGCAGCGCGCATGCGCGGTCCTCTTCCCCCCCCCGGGTGCCATCTTAGCCAGTCAGATGACATAGCTAAAAAAGACAGCATAAAAATTTGCAAAAAAAGTAAAGCAGACGATTGCAACTCCAAGGGGAGGAGGGAGGGTTGTGAGGACTGATTCCTGCTGCTCCTGGAGAACACCTGTTACAGGTGAGTAACTACGCTTTCTCCAGGACCAAGCAGGAAGTCAGTCCTCACTTATGGGACTCCCAAGCTTAAGGCTACCGGAGATAAGCACAAAATGAGCTCCCTCTAGCTCAGCAGCACAGAAGGAAGGAATCTTCGCTGAATTATACCCACCGGTAGCCCACATCGGGATGGAGGGTAGGAGTTGCTCAGACCTCAAAGAGATTACGGAGGACTGCCTGTCCGAAAGCACTGTCCCTGTGGGACTCCCTCTCGAGACAGTAATGGACCGCAAAAGTCTGGCTCGAAGACCAAGTAGCGGCCCGGCAGATGTCTGCCAGCGGAACAGAGCGGAGGTAAGCCACTGACGTGGGCCTTTGCCCGAACGCAATGAGCCGTGACTCGACCTTCCAAGGAGAGTCCGGCTGCCCCATAAGCCCAAGTGATACAGTCCGCAACCCAGATGGACAGAGTACGCTTGGAGACCGGGAGCCCCAATTTATTGGGGTCAAAAGACCAAAAAGCTGAGCAGCTTTACGGTGCTCCCACGTACGGTCAAGGTAGAAGTTCAAAGCCCTTCTACAGTCCAGGGTATGGAGGACCGTTTCAGCTCGGCTGGAGTGTGGTCTGGGAAAGAAGTTGGAAGTACCACCTCCTGATTGATATGAAAAGGGGAGACCACTTTCGGAAGAAATTTTGGGTGAGTCGTAGGACTACCTATTTTTGTAGAACGCGTGTAGGGGGGATCAGACACGATGCCTGCAATTCACTTACGCGTCTAGCAGAAGTGAGGGCTATCAAGAACAGTGTTTTCCAAGAAAGAAAACGGAGAGAACAGGTAGCCATAGGTTCAAAAGGCGGACAGGTGATCCGCTGTAAAAACCACATTCAGGTCCCAGTCAGGCGCTGGCGGGCGCAGAGGTGGGTTTAAGTAGAAGGAGACCTCTGAGAAACCTCGCTACGAGAGGGTCGTTGGAGAGAGGTCTGCCGTCCACACGGCACATGATGTGCTGAAAGAGCACTGAGGTGAACCTTGACGGAGTTGGACTTAAGTCCCAGATTAGAGAGGTAAAGCAAGTACTGCAAGACCACCGACAGGCAGGAGAAGGGATCCTGAGACTGTCGGGTACACCAAACGGAAGCGACGCCATTTAAGGGCGTAGCATTTGCGGGTAGAAGGGCGTCGCGAAGCTAGGACGACTTCCTCCACCTCTGCCGGCAGGAGAAGGGGAGCGAGGACTACCCTCTCAGCAGCCAGGCCATGAGGTTGAGAGACCTGAGGTTGGGGTGTAGCAGAGAGCCCTGATCCTGAGTGAGGAGATCCGGTTGTAACCCCAGAGGGAATGGATCCTCCACCGCTAATTTGCAGCAGGAGCGGAAACCACGGCTGTCTGGGCCAGCGAGGGCCACCAGGATCATGAAGGCTTTGTCTCGGAGAACCTTGAAAAGAGTCCGAGAGACTAGCGGGATGGGAGGGAAAGCGTACAGAAGGCTCCCCGACCATGATAGTAGAAAAGCGTCCGCCGCAACCCGAAGGGGGTGTGGCTGACGAGAGCAGAAGCGAGGAAGTTGCCGGTTGTGAGGACTGGCAAAGAGATCCACCGTGGGGAGGCCCCACTTTAGGAAGAGCTTCTGAACTACCAAGGGATCCAGACGCCACTCGTGCGGCTGGAGTATCCTACTGAGTTTGTCCGCCAGGTAATTCTCTTGGCCTGGGAGATAAACTGCCTTGAGAAGAATGCCGTGACTGACGGCCCAAGAGCAGAGCTTCTGTGCCTCCCGGCAGAGGAGGAAGGAGCCCGTGCCCCCCTGCTTGTTCACGTAGAACATGGCAACTTGATTGTCCGTCTGGACAAGGACGGACTGGTGAGAAGTCAGGTGGGAGAAGGCCTTGAGAGCCAGGCGGATCGCCCTGAGCTCCAGGAAGTTGATCTGCTGAGCAGACTCCACGTGGTCCAGAGGCCCTGAGTACGTGCCCCTTGGCAATGTGCTCCCAGCCCAGGAGGGATGCATCTGTGGTCAGCACCCGGGCCGGCTGAGGTGACTGGAAAGGCATTCCGAAAATCAGGTTCGGCTGCTGAAGCACACCGGAGAGACGAGATCAGCGGCTCAGAGACGCGCACTATGTATGCTAGGCCGCCTTTTGATTGTCGCCACTGCTGGAGGAGACACAATTGAGCAGGCAGCATATTCAGGCGGGCATGGGGGGTCACATGGACGGTGGAAGCCATATGGCCGAGTAGTCTCAGGAAGCGCCTGGCGGAGACCAGGGGCTGGCTGCGAAAACGGTCGGCTAGGTCCATGAGCCGTTGAGCCCTGTCGAGCGGTAGGTACGCTCGTGCCTGAGGAGTGTGCAGCCTTGCGCCGATGAACTCGAGATCCTGTGAGGGGAGCAAAGTGGACTTTGCGAAGTTTATAACAAAGCCCAAGTACTGCAGAAGAGTCACCGTGCGGCGTGTGGCGTTGGTGACCTCCGGAGCGGACGCTGCTCTGATGAGCCAGTCGTCGAGGTACTGAAAGACATATAGGCCGTGAAGCCGGAGATGGGCCGCCACCACCGCGAGACATTTTGTGAAGACTCGCGGTGCGGAGGACAGGCCAAAGGGCAGTACTCTGTACTGGTAATGATTTCCTGCCACCACAACCTTAGGTATTGGCGGTGGCTTGGGTGGATGAGGATGTGCGTGTAGGCATCCTTTAGATCCAAGGAGCATAGCCAATCTCCCTGCTGGAGGTAGGGCAGAAGGATTCCAAGGGTAAGCATTTTGAACTTCTCCCGCACAAGAACCTTGTTGAGGTTGCGCAAGTCCAGGATGGGTCTGAGGGCCTCCTGTTCTCTTGGTATTAGAAAATACCTGGAATAAAAGCCTTGACCTTTTAGGTGGTGGGGCACCGGTTCCACCGCCTGTTCCTGTAGAAGACCTGCTAACTCCTGAAGGATAATTCCCTGTGCAGAGGGGTCGTGGAGGTTCTCCCGGAAAATAGGAGGGAGGGACCTGGTGGAAGTGGAGAAGATAGCCTTCTCGCACGACTTGAAGCACCCAGGCATCTGAGGTGATGCTGGACCACCTGTGGGGCGAAGTGAACCAGCGGCCTCCGGTGCTGGGAGGAACCAGCAGGGGGGGGGAGAGGCTATGCTTAAGGAGTCAAAAACCCCCACCCTGCTGAGCAGGGCTGGTGGTGCAGGCTTGGGGGCTGGCTGCCTACGGGGGACCCGTTACCCCGTCCCTTGGCCTGCTGCCCTGTTGGGGAGCTGCCGGGGCCTGATAATGGGGTATTGTTTGTAGGCAGCCGCCTTCCTCGGGTAAAAAGGACTTTTTTCCCGAGCCCTTCTTTTTCTGGGAAGGGCGGAGGGTTCTTCCTAGAAAGCCTGGTCCCTGGTGAGAGTCTCCGTCTCAATTTGTGCAGTCTTTTCAGCCATGGGCTTGCCAAAGAGGTTTGTGCCTCGGCAGGGGACATCGACCAACTGGTCCTGCACCCAGGGCTCAAGGTCAGACGACTGAAGCCAAGCCTGTCGGCGGGCACCGATGCCGGCTGCGGCCACTCGAGCCGATGCTTCAAAGCCATCATAGGCTGCTCGGGATATGAATTTTGAGCATTCCCGAATGCCAGTGGACAAGGCCAGGAACCTCCGCAAGGCTAGCTCTTTAGCCAGGTCTCGTAGATACATGCCCATGTATAGCTGGTAGGTCTGGACACGACACGCAAGCATAGAGCCCTGGAAACACTTCTTACCAAGGCCATCCAGGTTACGGGCCTCCCTGCCAGAGGCACCGAGGAGTGCATCTTCTGGCTCTTAAGACGATGCATGGCCGATTCCACTACCATGGAATGGTGTGGTAGCTGTGCTTTTTGGAAGCCAGGGCTCTTGCGGACTCGATAGATAGAATCGACCCGCTTGCTCAGGACCGGCGAGGTGGCCGGACTCTCCCACATGCGGAAGAGTAGTCGTTCCAGCATAGGAGGAACCGGTACAGTAAAGTGTCCCTTGCGGGAGAGTCATACTGGAGGGCGTCGAGCTCTTAGGCTCGAGGCTCCTCCCGGGGGTCCGCAGGAAGGCCCAAAGCCTTGGCCATATCCCTGACGAAGTCCGAGAAAAAAACCGGGCACTCATCCTCCGGGGGGGAACTGCTTCCGAGGTTCGGACTCCGGTGAGTCCGAGGGGACACAACGAGTCCGGAAAGAATCAGGCGAATCTTCCTCCTCAGACTCCCAGACCGACTCGACGAGGACTCGGTGGGGTCGGCCCGGGCAGGGCGCGGCGCCTGCCGCCCCGACGCCGAGGGCGTCGGCGTCGGCAAACCTCGGTCCCCGAACGGGAGGCCTGAGGGGTGACCTCGACCGAGGATCGACTCGAGTTCGCATCGACTCGAGGATCGGCTCGGTCTCCGGGGTCGACTTGGGACGTCGACGTCCCGGCGGTCGGGGCAGCGACGCCAGCGAAGCCAGCGAGCAGTGCCGCTGCTGGTCCATGAAGGCAGAACAGTCTGCTCTCCAAGGCCGTCAACCTGAGTCCGAGCTCAGGTGGACCCAGCAGCCCCCGACTCGGGCCCCGACGGCGTCGGGCCCGACGTCGGCTGTCGCGGAGGCGAGTCCAGGAGGACCACAGGACTTACCCGAGCAGGCAGCTCCGACTCCAGGCGAGGTCGCTTCGTGTGAGGTGCTCCTTCTCCAAGGACCCGGGGCGGCTAATCGGGGCTATGCGACCCGGCCCTCGCGGAGCCAGGAGCGTCCACCGACGCCGCCCTCCGCGGGTTTCACCTTACGTCGATGGTCCCCGGAGGGAGAAACCCCTGTCGGAGGAACTCCGGCGACGGTCCGAGCTGGAACCTTTGGACGCGGAGGCCTCCGACGAGGTCCGGGTACGGCTGGGGTCAGCGAAGATCCTATCCCGCTGATGCCGCCGACTTCTCAACGCTTTGGAGGACATTTTGCCGCAGGGCCCACAGATCATTTCTTCATGATCCGGGCCCAGGCCAGCGGAGGCACAAAAGTCGTGTGTGTCAGTTAGTGACATATTTCGGTCACACTGACTACACCGCTTGAAACCACTGGCAGCCATCGGGGGAAACAGGGCCCCGGCGGAGGTCAAAGGCCGGGCTTGCCAGGGAAAAACCGAAAACGAAAAACTGACTAAGTCAGAAAAAACCGAAAAAGAAGAAGAGAGGACTCGTGACGGCGTCGCGAGTCCGGGCGGGAAAAAGGACCGGCGTCGAACCGAAGGAAAAGAATAAAATTATGAAGAAATATCAACTTTTTCGCGGGGACAAGACGGGGACGTCTGTAGGGCTCCGCGGAAAAAAAAAAGACTGGCTAAGATGGCACCCTTGGGCGGGAAGGGGACCGCGCATGCGCGCTGCAATTCCCAAAGGCTTTCTTTGAAAGCTGGGGAAAATTGCTCCGCGAGGGCTCCGTCGGCGCCGACGTCACCCATAAGTGAGGACTGACTTCCTGCTTGGTCCTGGAGAAATAAGGGGAATAGAACCATGTACCCTGCTGATGAATGGGTACTTCTTCTATTGCCCCTTGGGCAAGAAAGATAGAGACCTCCTAACCTAGCAGATTGATGAGAGAGGTCGGAGAATTGAACTACTTTACTATTGTGTGAGGAGGCATGCTTGAAAAATGAAGCTTGTACCCTTCCTCTATGATGGAGAGTGTCCAATGCTCTGCTGTTATCTACCCCATCTGGGGGCAAAATGACATGACCTTCCTGGAATGGTGGAAGGCTCTGGTCCCCCGAGAGCCAGGAAGGCTAAGTTCTCTAGTTGAGAGTCAAAGGCCCTGTGGAGGCTGAGCCTGCTGGGCCGGCTGAGGCCTAGCAGTCTTTGCTTTCTTCTGTTTGGGTGGTTGCTGACCTTTCCTGGCAAGCTGACCTGCAGAACGTCCCTGCTGAACATAAGCAGGATAAAATCTTTTCTTCTTAGAAAAGAATGGTTTCTTAAACAATTTCTTTCTAGCAGGATCAGCAGTGGACTTGGATAATCTACCCAAGGTGGAATTTTCAGCATCCATCTCATTGGCCTTTTCCTGCCAATCTCTACCAAACAGGTTCTCACCAGTACAAGGGATGTTTCCCAATTTGTCTTGTACCCAGAGCTCCAGATCAGATGCCTGGAGCCAAGCAATTCTACTTGCACCTATGGCAATAGCAGAGGTCCTGCTTATGCACTCAAAACAGTCAAAGGCTGCACGGTTGGCAAATTTAGAAACATCTTGGGCATGTTTGACCAAAGTGAGAAAATCCTGTCTTCTATCCTCAGGAAGAATAGGACTTAAAGCTTCTAAATCATCTGTGACCTCCTTCAGGAACGTTCCCATGTAGAGGCTATAGGAAGTGATCCTGGCAGAAAGCATGGAAGCTTGGAAGACCCGACGTCCAAAAGCATCCAGGGTTCTGCACTCACGTCCTGGAGGATTAGAGGCATGCCTCTTTGCACTCTTGATCCTTCTCATAGCTAATTCCACTACAACAGAGTGGTGAGGAAGCTGAGTCTTTTGGAAGCCAGGACAAGGAGGGACTCGATACATAGTATCGAGTCTGCATGAATGAGGAGAGGTGGTAAGAGGTGTCTCCCACATCCTTAACATGAGATCATATAAAATCTCATGAATGGGCAAGGTAGCTGCCTCCTTAGGAGTTTTGGGATACTGTAGAATTTCCAACTCCTTGGCCCTTGGCTCTGTTTCAGGGGCCACAGTAATGGATAGACCCCGAGCCACCTCCCTGATAAAATCCTGGAAGGAAATATCCTCTGGAGGAGACATCCTGCACTTGGGGGAGTAGGGCTCCTCTGTGAGAAGCATTCCTGCATCGACAGAACTGTCAGAATCCTCAGATTCCTCTGAGGACTCGAAGTACAGTTTGTCTGGATGCTCTTGAAGAGCCCGATACCCGTACCGACCAAAGTCGGTACCGGGAGTAACCGGTACCGGGGTATCGGTACCGGAGGGCATCGGATGACTGGGTACCGGCAAAGCAGACACTGATGCCGATGTCGATGCTATCGGTACTGGTACTGATACTGATACCGATGCCGGGGCCGGGGCCGGTACCGGCTGAATTGTCTGTCACGGTTCCGAGGGCGTCGATGCCGCAAGGAGAGCCGCCAGACTGCGCTCAATAGCCAAGACTCTCTGGTCTATCGACGCTGCCAATGCCTGGATGTCGGTAGCGGAGGAGACCGCCGGTACCCCAGAGCATGGCACCAGTAGTTCTGCTGAGGTTGAGGCCTCGAGAACATCCTGGAGCCCCGATAATGCTTTGGAAGCCGAAGCCTCCCACTGGGGCAATTTTGCCGGTGCAGAATCCTCAAGGGCAACGCCAGAGGCATCTCGATGCTTAGAAGGAGATCTACCCTTTGAGGACTGGCTGTATTTATGTTTAGTTACCTGAGATCCACGGGAGGAAGAAGAAGCCCTGGAAGACGTCGATGCCACCGAAGCTGCATCAGAGGGAAACAGGGTACTGAGCTTAGCAGCTCGGTTCTGCCGACCTCTTTTAGACATCATGGCGCAGGACATACAATCCGTGATGGAGTGGTCAGGACCGAAACATTTTAGGCACCATTCATGGGTGTCGGTGACGGAAATGGTACCGCCACACTGAGGCAGGTTTTTCCATTGTAAGGAAAGGTTTTTGGGCCTAAGGCCCAAAAAGGCATGTGCACCTGAAGAAAAGAAAAGTAGAATATATATATATATTTTTTTTTTAAAAAGACAGAAATAAGAAGAAAAAAAATGGCGGTACCGGTAAAGCGTCGACGAAGGCAGACGCGACCACAAAAAAGAAATAAAAAAGAATTCTTCTGCGGTGACAGGAACACGACCTGCTGGCTCTGCGGAAAAAAAAGAACTGGAGAGAGGCAGTTGGGAAAGGCGGGAAGGCAGCACGCAGGCGCTGTGGGATGCTCCCAAAAGCTTTCTAATTGGACGCTGGGGAGCGTTCCCGCGCAGGCTCTGTCGGTACCGATGATACCCATATGTGATGACTACATTCCTGCTTGTTCCTGGAGATAATTAGAAAGTCTGAAACTACATTCAAGTCCTCAGTAGTGGGAGAAAGACAAATGATTCAGCAAAGAAAAGAAAAACCAATCCGGTTATGTCCTAATAAGAAGAGACACACCCTGCACAAATCAGTTCACAATATATTACCCAAACTGGATGTCTAAAACTGAAGGGGTAAAGGCAGGCGCCAAACTAGGAAATTGTTTGCAGCAAGAAAAGTTGACTTTTGCCTTTTTTAAATGCCCTTTTGTCAACTGAATATTCTATCTATATAGTTTGCAATTAGTAATCCTACTTTTAAATCTCTCTAAACAGAAAAACAATTTAGTTCCCACAGTGGTCAGACTGCAGACTCCAAGTTAAACACAAAGGACCACTGCCAGGAGCCATTACTGCATATAACGCCATTTACAGCTGTTTTTCTGCTTATTTTGTTAAAAAAAGCAGTATTCTTATAAGATATAAGGCAATTATCAGCAATTTCTTTTCTAAATCACTTAACCTCTGAAGAAAATTCCATGAATTGCTTTTAAATTAGAGTTAAAATTTTATGCTATAAATACAAGGTGTGGGGGGGGGGCTGATAAGTCTCTGGCCTTGTAACGAAACAGAAAGCTACGGGCACACTTCAGTTCTAGAGGTACCAAATAAAATGAAACTGCAGAGAGATCATTCGGTCCTCCGTAGCCTTCTGTTTCGTTACAAGGCCAAAGACTTATCAGCTCCCCCCCTCACATATATTATTGTTTATTGTTTAAAAACACTTGATATACCGCCCCCCATTACACCGGGGCAGTTTACAATAAAAAAATTAAAATATATAAAATATATAAATTAAGAAAGGAAAAATAAAGTGACAATAATCTAAAAAAAAAAAAAGAGAAGGAAAAGGACAGGGAGAAAAGGACAGACTATAAGCAATAAAATAAGAGAACAGGGATCACGAGGGAAGGTTAAAGGCAAAGGACAGACTATAAGCAATAAAATAATAGAACAGGGATCACGAGGGAAGGTTAAAGGCAGAGGAGAAGAGATGCGTCTTGAGAAGAGAACGGAACTTGGCGGGGGACTGTTCTAGCCGGAGGTCAGTTGGAAGGGAGTTCCAGAGGGCCGGACCAAGGTAAAAGAATGCCGATCGTCGAGTTGAGTGAAGATGAGCCTGGGAGGGGGAGGGAAGGTGTAAGCGATTGATATGAACTGATCGTAAGCTGCGAGTGGGAGTGTGAAAAGTTAGCAAATCAGATAGGTACTGGGGAGTGTGAAGATAGATGGCCCGATGTACGAGAGTAAGAATTTTGAATTGAAACCGAAAATTTACTGGTAGCCAATGGAGGTGCTGAAGGAGAGGAGTAATATGATCACGAGGGGAGACATGCAGGATCATCCGGGCTGCGGTGTTCTGCAAAAGTTGTAACCGATGACGTTGAGATTGGGGAATGCCAGCATAAACCGAATTACAGAAATCCAACCGTGTGATAACTAAAGAAAGAAGAAGAGTGGAGAGAGCCTGAGAAAGAAATGGTCTAATGGCACGAATCTGTCTAAGGCAATAGAAGGAACGCCGAGAGACTTGAGAAATGTGGTCACGAAAGGAAAGGTTGCTATCGAGAAAGACACCCAGATAACGAAGCTTAGAGACCAAAGAAATCGGGGCGCCTGAGAAAGAGGGGACGAGTGACGGAATAGTGGAACTGTGAGGGAACCAAATAGATGCGGTTTTAGAAATATTTAGAACAAGACAGTTCGTAGAAAGCCAAGAAGAAACCAGAGATAAGCAATTATTGAGAGGAGTGATATCAGGGCGGGAAGTATGGTACAAAAGGAAGATGTCGTCTGCGTAATAATAGCCTGAAACACCTGATTACTGAATTAGTAAAGCTAAAGGGGTCAGAAATAAATTAAATAAGAGAGGAGCCAGTATTGAACCCTGAGGGACACCACAGGTGAGGGGGAAGCTATCAGTAGTAGCAGAAGCAGAAGTGACTGCGAATGACCTGGCGTGCAGAAAAGAATGGAACCAGTGATAAACAGTCCCTCGAAGACCTGCATCCCGTAATCTAGAAAGAAGAAGAGAGTGATCTACTAAGTCGAAGGCAGCTGAAAGATCTAAAGAAACCGCCACCGTGATGTCACCACGATCCTGGGAAGAGTGGATTTATTTAACAAATTTATATATACCGTCTTTCTACAAGTCAAGACGGTTTACATAGAACATATTTAGCAGTATGTTTCAACTGTTTACATGGAACAAGATAACGATGAATAAATATGGTAACGAGAAGAACTAATTACAAAGATCAAAGATCAACTATTTACATATGAATTTACAATGAGCCGTATGGTTGTGTAAAAGAATTTGAGAGTTGCAGAAGGAATAGGGAGGAAGGTGTAAAGGTTATGATCTAAGGTGGAAGGTGGAAGGGATTTCATTCATGACAGCTGTAATAATGGTTTCGACGCTGTGGCCGGGCCGAAAACCAGATTGCCGAGGATGCAAGAATTGTGTGGTGTCCAAGTAATGTAAGAGATGGGCAAAAACGGTCTTTTCCAAGAGCTTAGAAGCGTAGGAGAGGTTGGAAACAGGCCGGTAGTTTGCTAGCACTGATGGATCCAAGGAAGAGTTTTTAAGTAAAGGACGAACCACAGCATGTTTCCATGAATGGGGAAATGAACCTGAGGAAAGACTGGAATTAATGATAGTGAGAAGCGGGTGCAGTAACTCGGGAGAGGGGTTTGAAAACCAACTGGACGGGATAGGATCTAATGGGCTGGTGGTTTTATGAGAAGTAGACAGAAGTTTGATAAGTTCTGAAGAGATAATAGTATGGAAGCTAGACCAGATATGTGAAAGCGAAGGGGAGGAGGGGGGTGAAATAGGAGGGGGCGAAGATAAAGCCCGTGGATAGGAGGGAAGTGACAGGTGTAGATCTTGGACTTTGGAGGAAAAAAAGACAGCCAATTTAGTGGGACTGGGAGTTGAGGTGGAGAGGGATGATATTAGATGTCCAGAATAATTCAAAGTATATAATGGCAGGCAAAATGAAAAATAATTGCATTTATTTATCAAATCTTATATAATGCCGCATCTGAAATCATTCAAGGTGGTTTACAATAAAAAAATCCCAATAAAGAATACAACAATCAAAACAGACAATAAAAACCCAGTGCCAAAGCGTAGTTACTCACCTGTAACACGTGTTCTCCAGGGACAGCAGGAATCAGTCCTCACATATGGGTGACGTCGATGCCGACGGATCCCGTGCTGAGCATTTCCCCAGCTTTCAAAGAAAGCCTTTGGGATATGCTACCACGCATGTGTGGTCCCTTTCCCGCCCAAGGGTGCCAACTTGCTCATTCAGATGACATAGCTAGGATGGTAGTAAAACTAAAACAAGGTAGGGAGGCAACTCCAAGGGGAGAAGAGAGGGTTCTGAGGACTGATTCCTGCTGTTCCTGGAGAACATCTGTAACACGTTTTCTCCAGGAACAAGCAGGAAGTCAGTCCTCACATATGGGATTCCCTAGCTCCAGGCTGTTGAGGACCGAACCACGACAGCACCTACGGTGACCAATCAGGTAGATGTGAGTTGCAGAAGGTGATTTCCCAATGAGAGACTCTGCAGACCCTAGCGTCCAGCGATACTATCATTCCGGTAGCCTGAACACAGAAAGGACATAGGGCAGGAGTTGCCTACACTCCGAGAATATTACGGAGTACTGACTGCCGAAGGCACTATCCCTGCAGGATTTGCTCTCCAAGTAATAGTGAGCTGCGAACATGTGAATGGAAGACCATGTGGCGGCCTTGCAGATTTCTGTCACTGGCACTGAGCGGAGGTTGGCCACCGATGTGGCCATCGCCCTCATGCGATGCGCTGTGATCCAGTGCTCGAGGGAGAGGTCAGTTCGCTCGCAGGAGAGGGCAATACAGTCTGTCACTCAAGTGAACAGAGTTCACTTAGTCATGGAAAGCCCCAGTCTGCTGGGGTCGTAAGAAACGAAAATCGAAGGGGCTTTTCAATGGGCCTGAGTACGTTGCAGGTAGAAGGACAAGGCGCGCTTTCAATCCAGTGTATGAAGGATTAGTTCCTCCCTACCGGCATGAGGCCATGGGAAGAAGGCGGGGAGGACCACTTCTTGGTTGAAGTGGAAATGGGACACCACCTTCAGGAGGAATTTTGGGGGTGTGCAGAGCAGCACCCTGTTCTTGTAAAATCTGGTATAGAGGGGATCTGCCACCAGGGCCTAGAGTTCACTCACTTTTCGAGCAGACATGAGGGCCGCCAGAAAGGCCACTTTCCAAGACAGGTACCGTAGGTGGCAAGTGGCCAGGGTCTCAAATGGTGGTTTGGTGAGCTGAGAGAGCACCACATTGAGGTCCCACTCTGCCAGTGGTTACCTGAGATCCATGGGAGGAAGAAGAAGCCCTGGAAGACGTCGATGCCACCGAAGCTGCATCAGAGGGAAACAGGGTACTGAGCTTGGCTGCTCAATTCTGTAGACCTCTTTTAGACATCATGGAACAGGACTCACAATCCATAATGGAGTGGTCAGGACCTAAACATTTTAGACACCATTCATGGATGTCGGTGACAGAAATAGTGCCGCTGCACTTCGTGCACTTTTTAAACCCAGAGGCGGGCTTTTCCATGAGGAAACCTTTCCTAGGCCTAAGGCCAAAGAAAGAAAAATGCACTGAAGAGGAAAAACAGTAGTTTGTTTGTTTGTTTTTTTAGAATAAAGAAAGAAAAGACCGGCGGTACCGGTCCGGCGCCGAAAAGGCAGACGCGCGACCAAAGAAATAAAAGAAAATAAAGAAATTCTTCAGCGGTGACAGGAACACGACCTGCTGGCTCCGCGGAAAAGAAGAAGTGGAGAGAGGCGGTTAGGAAAGGCGGGAAGGCAGCACGCAGGCACTGTGGGATGCTCCCTAAAGCTTTCCTTTTCGACGCTGGGGAACGTTCCCGCGCAGGCTCCGTCGGTACCGACGATACCCATATGTGAAGACTCATTCCTGCTTGTCCTGGAGATACAGTTTGACCTTCCTCAGTTGAGTCCGCGCCTTTGTTGCAGTTGGTACTTTAGCAAAGTGAGTAGTAGTTTTTGTGTCTTGTCATGGGCGAAAATGCAGAGGAGTCTGGAGCAGCATTATTCGATCAAGTTCTGCACGAAACTCTGAAAATCTGGTTCCAAAACATTGCAGCTGTTGAGGATAGCTTATAGGGATGCTGTTTTGTCTTCAGCCCAAGTCCTCAGGTGGCACAAGGCGTCCAAGGACGGAAGGAAGAGCATTGAGGACAAACAGCGCGCAGGGCATCCTTCAACTTCAAGAACTGAGAACAATGAGGCTCGTGTGAAGGATGTTCTGGATAGGGACCAAGGTTTGAATGTGCGATTAATTGCAGAGGAGGTAGAACTACCAAAAATGGACATCCACCGAATCATTATGGAAGATCGGCACATGAAAAAAATTTCTGTGAAACTGGTCCCAAAGAATTTATCCGATGAGCAAAAGGACAATCGTGTGTTGGTTTCTCGGGAACTCTTGGATCATGTGACAAGTGAGCCCAACTTTCTGCAGCGAGTGATAACCGGAGATGAAACTTAGGTTTTTGAGTACGATCCCACAACCAAAAGACAGAGTTCAGAGTGTGTAAACGGGGGTGCTTGTTGTGAAAGTTCCACAATCTTGGCAAAGACAGGAATTTATATGACTTGCAAAGGATTGTGGGGGTTGTAGTTCATTCACACCAAAATCAGCCGTTCAACAAAAATAATAAATTGTAGTTGCTCGAGTGTAAGCAGAAAACAGATTTATTTATGGGGAGTTATTCCCTCGCACAGATATGCTTGGTAACATCAACAGGATACTTTCTTCAGAAAATATATTCAGGTAACAAAACAAATAAATAAGGCAACTGAAATACTTAGGCAACAACTCAGTAAAGACCTTGATGGAACAGAAAAGGTCTTTCTTCCAGCCCCTGCTAATAACTTTCTTAGCAGTGCTTAAATGAAAAATAAAGCCAAAAGAAAAAAATTCTCTCTATAAAAAAACAGCTTTCTTCTATTCACACAGTGAAGAAGTTTTCTTTCCAGAGCCCACATGTCCTTGTGCCTGGCTTAATCACAGGTGTTCAACCAGCTGCAAACCCTTGCTGGTCCACTCTCCACGTGGCTCCAACTTACCCTAAAGCATTCACTTAAAGAAACTTTTCTGGGTAGTTAAAGAAACACAGTACAGTACCTTTTGGTGATTGTTGCTTTACTGAGGATTACTTTAAAACAGCAGCTTAGAAAGAGAGCAATCCATGCATTCTACTTGCTCATTTGATATTTCCCCTTGCTCCTGAAATATCATGGAATCATTTTCATACACTGGCTCAGAGGAATTCTCTAACTGATCACTATCAGGATAGCATTTGTTTCCCTGCTATCTTCCTTGTACAAAGCAAGGGAACAGATCAGAGTTCATACCTGAGATCACGTTGCCATTAGGTTTCCTCTCTGGGTATTTTGACCAGTAGGTAGCAAAGCTTCTGTGCCCGGCTCTCCAGTCAGAATCTCTGGACTTTAGGTCTCTTTTCCCATACCTCCTTAAATAGGTATTAGAGCTCCTTCTTTCTATAGATGCAGCCGTCTCCTTTACAGGTGCTCTCTGGGGGTTCCTGGCTCTATATCTCCAAGCCTCTGGTTTCTTCCAGTCCAATGAAGAATGCTTGCCCCTGGAATCTCTCCCAACATACGTACTGCCTTGGGCTCCTTCCTTAGACCTCCTGGACGTCTTGCTGTTCTTCCTTCTGTGTTCTCTCTGCTGTTGCTGTCGCTGTCGTCTCTCCTCCTGCCGTTGCCAGCCTTGCTCTAGCTGTAACTTCTTCCGTTGCTGTAGCTCCCAGCCTTGCCTTCTGTATGAAGAACTTCTTCTACCTTTAAAATGCCTAGAGGGACACTCCACCCTAGCACAGTCCAGGTGTTCTGAATCAGGCCCTGCCCTAGGAGATGGGTGATTAGGTATTACATCATAGCTTCCTTGATTAGGCACACGTTTCCCCACTTCAGCTCTCCTAGAGGCTTTCTGTAACCTAGTGCATTCTGGGTCTGGTAGTCATTTAGGTAAACACTCTGTTTTAGTGCTTTTACCAGCCAGCACAGGTTGCTTATTCAGAGCCAATTCACCTCTTGTATTATTTCTCCCTGAACTATGATAAGCTTCCTTATCACAAGTGGCACACTTCCCAGTCACCTCGACCAAAGAAGCCCGAATGAGCAAATCAAGAGTGAAATCCATGCTCATCATTTCTTTTGATTCAAAGGGAGTTGTTCACAAGGAGTTTGTGCTACCCAGACAGACTATAAATCAAACATTTTACCTACAGGTACTCAAGCGTTTGAGAAACAGAGTTGTGCACGTCCGCCATGAAATTGCAAACACATAGTTCCTTCACCACAACAATGTGTCAAGTCACACATCATTCACTGTGAGGGAATTTTTGGCTCAGAATAATATCACAACACTTCCCCACCCACCGTACAGCAATGACTTGACTCCGTACGATTTCTTTTTATTCCCCAAGCTCAAAATCCACCTCAAAGGGCATAATTTTGGGACAGTTGAAAACGTCCGGGCAGCTGTGACGTGGACTTTGAGCAACATCTCAAGTGAAGAATTACTCCACTGCTATGAAGAGTGCAGCAAAGCTGGAATCGCTGTATTCGATCACAAGGAGCCTATTTTGAAGGGGATAAACTGTAATTGCATGTATGCTTAATAAAAAAAATCAAATCCTTCTCATTACTTTTAGGACAGACCTCATACATAGCATATTCTCATACAAAACATATCCCGACACAATATTGCATTTCGATAAGCATTAATACACTTATCTGCATCAGGGGAAGAACATTACCAGGTTGACATACCCATAAAACTAACGCACCTTCATAAATATGTCATCCCCTCATAGTCCCCTCACTTAGTTTGCAGCTTGTCGTGCTGTGAGTGTCAGAAGCTGTAAAGATGTCTTACACATTGGGACATGGAACGTACGAAGCATGAACCAAGGGAAGTTGGAGGTGGTCAAGAATGAAATGGAACATGTATAACTTGATCTGTTGGGTGTCAGCGAATTGAAATGGACTGGCATCGGGCACTTTGCATCAGATGATCACATGGTCTACTATGCTGGAAATGAAAGACAAAGAAGAAATGGTGTTGCATTTATAATAAAGAAGAAACTTGCAAGAACTGTAATGAAATACAATGCAGTCAGCGAACGCTTAATCTCTATTCGTCTACGACGAATGCCTATCAACACAACTATAATTCAAGTATATGCCCCAACAACAGCTGCAGAAGAGAATGAAATTGAAGAGTTCTATGAACAAGTACAAGCTGAAATTGACAGAACATGCAAACAGGATATCCTGATAGTCATGGGTGACTGGAATGCAAACGTTGGCAACAAAGAAGAAGGCAAAGTAGTTGGAAAATATGGACTTGGCAACAGAAATGAAGCTGGAGAAAGACTGATAGAATTCTGCAAGACCAACGATCTATTAATTTCAAACACCTTCTTCCAGCAACACAAGCGGCGACTGTACACATGGACTTCACCCAATGGATTGTATAAAAATCGAATTGACTACATCTGTGGAAGTCAAAGATGGAAAAGCTCTGTAACAACAACAAAGACAAAACCTGGAGCTGACTGTGGTACAGATCATCAATTACTAGTATACAAACTCAAGCTAAAGTTGAAAAAGAGGAGATCACGTGAGCGCATGAGCGGGTGAGGACGTGTCCTTGCCGGGCTCCCAGGCCTCCCTAAGAATCGGCAGCTAAATTGGCGGCATACGGGGCCGGTCGGGCAGACAGATTGCACTACTAGGGCACCGAGCACGAGAAACTCACTCCGGAGCCCTAAACACAGCACTAGCGAGAACCAGAGGATGAAATCTGCGACGAGGAGGGAGAGGGCTCCTGGAGCACGGGACCCTAAGATGGCGGCGGCGGCGAAACCCTTAGCGGGGCCCGACTCTCCAAGCAAGGAGAGCGTAGAGTCGGGGTCAGAAGAACTTGCCTATGAGGTAGCTAAGTTACTGGAGCCTAAATTCGCAGCAGTATTGCAGAAGCTTGCAGAAATGACAGATACCTTTGGGGAGCTCACCAAAAGAGTGGAGGAGGTTGAGCAGCGGTAACCGGTCTGGAAGAAGGGGAGTTAACGGCACAGCGGACCCAGCAGCAACACCAGAAACAGATTGACGCCCTGATTCTTAAGGTGGATGACCTGGAGAACCGGTCTCGTCGCAACAACTTGCGGCTGATAGGAATCCCGGAGTCCTGGGCGGGGGAGCAGCTCTTCTCCCTGTTTGACACGTGGTTGCCGAAGGAACTGGGCCTAACAGATCTGCAAGGCCGGATCCGCGTGGAGAGAGCGCACCGGCTAGGGCAGAGGCAGGAGGGCCGTGTGAGACCTCGACCGGTGTTAGCGCGCGTCTCCTAGATTTTCATCAGAAGACCCTAATTCTTCAAGCATACCGAAAAAAAGGGGATCTGAAACTGGACAATGTGCCTGTTTATATGTTCCAGGATTACTCGGCTTCACTGGCTGCCAAGCGGAAGGAGTTTTTCGCCCATTTGCTCTGAACTTATCCAAGGGGGAATCCGTTTTGCCTTAAGCTACCCCGCCACTCTAAAAATTTTTCATAAGGGCGCAACGCACATCTTTGAGCAAGCCCCTGCTGCCAGAAAGTTTTTGGCGGGCCTGACGACATCTCCTGCCGTGGCTGCGGACCAATCCTGATGGACTACTTGAGTGAGACTGTGTCTGACATGGAGTTAACATGTATATTGTTTTGGAAGTTTGCCCCCCAGTTGGTGTCTTGAATTTGGGTGGTGCAGAGGGGTTCTATGCGGCCCTTAGTAATATTTGCTGGGTGGAGGCCTGGAGGCGTGTGAAGGTAGATAGTGATCTTGCCCCCAAGTAGTGGGGTGTATACGGTGTAGGGTTAGGAAGTGATTGAGAGGGTAGGGGTGAGTGCTCATGGGGCGTCAGGTGTATGCTTGTGAGAGTGAATGGGGAAATGAGTGTGAGAGTGCCTGGAGGGAGGAGTTGGAGACTTGGAATGGTGAATGCGTGTGGAAATGCGGGTGGGGGGGGGTTGGGGGGTGCATGAAGAATGATGGAAGGGGGGGGGAGAGGGTGGAGGGGAGGCAGGCCGGGGAAGGGGGGGGGAGGGAGGCGAAGGGGGGGGAGGGATATGTTTGGTCTTTTGAGGAGGGGAAAGGGTCTGTCTTTTGTCCACTCAGCGAGGTCTGTTCTGGGAGCCGAGGCTGGGCGACTCCTAGGACCTTTATTTGTGATGCTGAAGCAGAGTCCACTTCATTTAGCCATGCATGTCTAACTTAAAAATTGCCTCGTGGAATGTGGGTGGCATCGGCTCCCCAGTAAAGCGCACAAAAATACTGCAGTTCCTGAAGCGGCAGGGGACCCACATTGCCTTGTTGCAAGAGACGCACCTTAGCGCTGCGGAACATCAGAAGCTGGCTCGTGACTGGGTGGGAAGTGCCTATGGCGCATCCTCCGGGACTAGAAAAGCTGGGGTAGTGGTCCTGGTAAAGCGGGGCATACCTTTTGAGGTACAACAGATGACGGTAGACCCCGGGGGGAGGTATCTGATGCTACATGCCAAAATTTATAATGAAGAAATTTGGTTGATTAATGTTTACGCCCCTAACATCTATGACCACACCTTTTTTCGTAAACTGCTGGGCTTTGTCCAGGGAGCGAACAGAACTAGGCTGCTTCTGGCTGGAGATTTTAATTGCCCGCATGATCCGCTCCTGGACAAATCCGCACCTGGTGATGGGAGGGCTTGGCGGAATAGGGGTGTGGGATATTTGTGTCGGATGGGGGACTTGGTAGACATCTGGCGCCTTCTCAATCCAGGATCCCGTGAATATACACACCAGTCCAGAGCGCATCATTCCTGGTCCCGTATCGACTATATTCTGGTGAGTGAAGGAGCCGTGTCGAAAGTGGTACAGGCCGGCATGGAGCCGATTTTAATTTCGGACCATGGCCTAGTGTGGGTAAACATGGGAATGTGCGGGGTTCTCCGCGTTCGGGTTGGCGCTTTCCCGCCTATTTGTGGGAGGATCAGGATTTTCGGAAATTTCTCGAAGGGCAATGGGATGAATTTCTCTGTTTCAATGATACCTCGGACTGCTCACCTGTTTTGCTTTGGGAAACCAGTAAGGCGGTCCTGCGCGGAGCGATCATCGCTTATTGTATAAAGCGTCGCAAGCATATGGACCGCAGTCTCTTGGTATTAGAACGCAAAGTGCGTGACTTGCAACGTAGGACTGGCAGGGCAGGGGGGGAAGCCTTGCGACTAGAATACGTTGGGGCGCAGGCGGCCCTCCATGAGCTTCTACAGCGCAGAGCTCAATATTCTATGCAATGCTATAAACATCAGTTCTTCCGCTATGGTAATAGATCTGGCAGATTGTTGGCTAAATTGGTCAAGGCCCCGGGAGGCACGCGGTTCATACCTGTGCTTCGTGATGCCAGGGGAGCATTGCAACACCAACCTCTCCAGTTGGCCGAAATTTTCCGTAAGTTCTACGCGCAGCTGTACACTGAAGAGGAGCGGGACTATGAGAGCGGGAAGCGATTTTTGCGAGACATGGCCCTTCCCCGACTGTCGGAGCTGGATGTGCAACAACTTAATGCCCCCTTAACGGTAGGGGAAATACAGCGGGCGATTCAAGCGGGGAATAACCACAAAGCTCCAGGCCCGGACGGGTTTACTTATGAATACTACAAAATTTTGTCGGCACGCCTCGCCCCAACTATGGTGGTTATGTATGATGAAGCCTGTCGTTTGGGGCAATTCCCTCGGGATATGCGTTGTGCGGATATAACTGTGCTCCCCAAGCCAGGAAAAGACCTATTAGATCCAGCCTCATATAGACCCATCTCTCTTATCAATTGTGATATGAAGCTTTTGGCTTCAGTGTTGGCAAAAAGGTTAAATCCCATTTTGCCGTCTCTTATCGATCCCCGCCAGGTGGGCTTTGTGCAGGGTCGGGAGGCCTCCAAGAATATTGCTAAGTTACTTTTGGGGATGGATTTCTCTTTGGGTCAGGAAGCGCCCCTATTGCTGGTGAGCCTGGATGCCGAAAAGGCGTTTGATCGAGTCGCATGGGCTTTTCTTTGGGATGTTTTGGGTACCATGGGCTTTGCTGGGGCATATATCAGTTGGCTACGGCTTCTCTACACTCAACCGATGGCTCGAGTGGGTGTTAATGGTACCTTTTCAGAACCGTTTATCCTCGAGAGGGGCACCCGACAGGGATGCCCTTTGTCTCCCTTATTGTTTGTTCTAGCCCTCGAGCCTTTGTTACATGCTATACAGCGGGACCCGCAGATCAGGGGGGTGGTGATGGGAGGGGAGGAAACCAAAATCAGCGCGTTTGCAGATGATATGCTTCTATGTCTTACGCACCCCACACAGTCTCTACCGTGGGCCCTGCAGCTGATAGAACATTATGGTAGTTTCTCAGGTCTCAAAATAAATACTTCCAAGTCCATGGTGTTGGATGTAGGTGGGCGGGTGCGGCCGACATGGGAAGGGCCCTTCCCTCTGGTTTGGGCCGAACACTCCTTGAAATACTTGGGAATCAGCCTTCCCGACCGCCCTGACTCTTTGTACCAGGCTAACATCCCGGGCTTGCTGAACAAAACCAGAGCCGTGTTCTCTGGGTGGAAAGGGCTCCCTCTGTCTCTGAAGGGGAAGGTGGCTTTATTCACGATGGTCGAGTTTCCTCGCTGGCTCTATGTCCTGCGCCTCTTGCCCCTTTGGGTCTTGGCGAAGGATTGGAAGAAATTGGATAGCCTCCTCAGGGGCTTCTTATGGGGTGGGCGGCGTGCCCGGATTCCTTTGAAAGCCTTGATGAGGGGGGTGGAGGAGGGGGGTTTAGGTTTGCCCTCCCTACGACTCTACAACCTTCGCTACATGGTTCGCCACCTCTGGGGCCTGGTAGGCGATGGGGAGGGGTGCGCCCCATTGACTCAACTGAATGGGTTGTGTGCCCCATACCATTGTCTCTACGTGCTCCACATGAAGCGTCCCTTAATGGGGAAGGTGGGAGGGAGTGGGGCCTACATGAGGGCCCTTAGAGCTGCATGGCGCGCGCTGAGCACTAGACTTGGTTGGCGTTCAGGGATTTCCCTCCTGCTCCCCTTGGTGGGTAATCCGGCGTTCCCCCCGGGGATGGCTCCCCGAAATATATTCCACTCCTGGTTGGCGCAGGGTTTGGTCTGCCTGGGGGATTTGTTTATGCCGGGGGGAGAGGGCCTTGAGACTTATCAGGACCTCACTACACGCTTCCATCTGTCCCCACGTCAATTCTATGGGTATCTGCAGATCCGCCATTTTCTAGAGAGTTTGCGGGGGCGGCTGTCAACTGGAGAGAGGGCTGTAAGGGGGACACCCCGGGAAATTCTCCAGCTCTTAGTGGAACGAGACCGAGGGAACCCGAGTTATCATCAGCTTCTGAGCTTCCTCGTGGCTGGCCCCCCTCTCACTGCGTTGGCGAATCGGTGGTGTAGGGATGGGGTGGAGACGATGACAGTAGACTCTTTGCGCGCTGCGTTCGGCCGGATCCCGAAGGGTCCTTTTGGGTTTACTTACAGGAATTGCAGTACAAATTTTTGTGGAGAGCCTATGCTACTGAACAATGGGCCTTTCAGGTTGGATTGCGCCCCACATCTGCTTGCACCTGGTGTTCCCAGCATGTGGGCTCCTTCCTACATCGCTTCTGGGATTGCCCTGTAGTGCGAGAGGTGTGGCGCCAGGTATGTGCTAAATTGGCGGAGTGGTTGGACACTGGAGATGTTTACCAGCGTGAGGTTTGTCTTTTCCATGATTGGACTATTATGGAGCGGGTCCCGGCAGCGTCGCACAGAGAGCTCCTGGAGCGTGGTTTTTTGCTAGTCAAGAAAGCTCTCTTGACCCGATGGCTGGACCCTGCGCCTCCGGGGGTGTTTCTGTGGGAAACGGCTTTGCGGGAACTGCTGTATTTGGAGAAACTCACAGCCAAACAACAGGGTGGGAAGCACTGGGACGCTTTCCTGGTGCGCTGGCTACCTGTTATCCAGTCCCTGGCCCCCAGTGAAAGAAGTGTGATTCTGAATATCTGAGACGGGACCGGTTGTAGGTACATGGTGTAGGTACATGGTGGGGGGAGGGGGGGATGTAGCTATAGCAGCCATTGCGACCTGGTGGTGGCTATGGGCACCTATTGTTTTTTCTTTTCCCCCACTTCCATGTTAGCCGACTGGACTTGGACACTCATACTCATCGAATGAGATTATATTTTTGTTAATTGTTTTCTTCAATTGTTGCTCCCCATACGGGTGGGCTTAGGCAGACTTGCCCGACTTTTTGTTTTGGCAAATGATTACCTCCTATCCCTATATGAATGAGGATTGAACATACTGGGTGGGAAATGGGTGGGGGGGAGAAAGGGGGGCGAGGGAGGGGCGGGAAAGGAGGGTTGGGGGTGGATGGGGGAAGGAGGGGGTGTGAAAAGGGAGAGACTCGGGGATGACAATCATTGGATGTACGGGGTCTAGCTTTCCTGGGAATACCAGGCTTTTTTGTATACTGTATAGTGTATTCATGTTATTTTACGCACAGGTGTGTATTTGCTTTCATTGTGAGATTGTATCATATAATATTTCCTATAATACTGTTTAGTAGTTGTACCTGTAACACTGTGTGGATGTACGTCCCCCAGGATCGACATGGTAGGCTGTGAACCGGATTTTCTCATTTCCAAAAATTAATAAAAATGATTTGAACTAAAGTTGAAAAAGAGCAAACCACTCATGAATGCAGCAAAATATGATCTTGAGAATATACCACTGGAATTTAAAGACTGCCTGCAAAATTGATTTACTGCATTAGATACAAATGACAGAGCTCCAGAAGAGTTATGGAATGACATCAAGAAGGTTGTGTTGGAAGAAAGCGAGAAGTCTCTACAAAAGGTGAAAAAGCAAAAACGGCCAAAATGGATGATGGAAGAAACTCTGAAAATTGCCTAGAAACACAGAGAAGCTAAAGCCAGAGGAGAAAAAAATCTGTGTTTATATTTCAGAGGGTCGCCATGAGTCGACTCCGACTCGACGGCACTTAACAACAACAACAAAGAAAGGTGATCCAACTGACTGGAAATTATTGCACAATCGCTTTGATCCCACATGCCAGCAAAATTCTACTGAAGATTATTCAAAAGAGACTACAACTATACCTGGAACAAGAACTACCTGAAGTGCAAGCAGGGTTCAGGAAAGGGCGGATGTGATATAGATCCTTGAAAAGACTAAATAATACCAAAAGGATATCTATTTATCGACTATAGCAAGGCTTTTGACTGTGTAAACCATGAGAAACTCTGGGCCACATTAAGAAGCATGGGTATACCAGAACACCTGATCGTTCTCTTGCACAACCTGTACATTGATCAAGAAGCAACAGTTCGAACGGAACAAGGAGAAACAGAATGGTTTAAAATAAGCAAAGGTGTAAGACAAGGCTGCATACTTTCCCCCTACCTGTTTAATTTATATGCAGAACAAATCATCAGAGAAACAGGATTGTATGAAGACAACAGAGGTGTGAAGATTGGTGGAAGACTCATCAACAACCTTCGCTATGCTGATGATACCCCATTACTGGCTGAAAGTGAAGATGATCTGAAACATTTGCTTCTCACAATCAAAGAACATAGTCTCAAAATGGGCCTGCACCTTAATGTAAAGAAGACAAAGATCATGACAACTGGCATAATCAACAAGTTCATCGTTGAAGGAGAAGAAATTGAAATCATGAACAACTTTAACCTACTTGGATCAACTATCAATAAAGAAGCAACAAGCAGTCAAGAAATCAGACGATGCATTGCTCTTGGCAGAATGGCTATGAAAGACCTAGATAAGATTCACAAGAGCAGAGATGTCTCTCTCCATACAAAGATTCAACTTGTTCAAGCCATGGTATTTTCAATAACATCATATGGATGTGAAAGCTGGACAGTGAAAAAGATAGACAGGAAGAAAATTGATGCCTTTGAATTATGGTGCTGGCGGCAAATACTGTGTATACCCATGGACTGCCCGAAGAACAAACCAGTCGGTACTAGAGGAGATCAAACTAAGCTTTCTTTAGAAGCTCAGATGACAAGACTTCGACTTTCATACTTTGGACACATCATGCGAAGAGAGAGATCATTAGAGAAAGACATCATGCTTGGCAAGATAGAAGGTCAACGCAAAAGAGGAAGGCCAGCAATGAGATGGATCGATACAATAACATCAGCTACGGGTACCAGTCTGTCAACAATGAGCCGCATGACTGAAGACTGAACACAATTTAGGATAGCTATCCAGAGGGTTGCCATGAGTCGACTCCGACTCGACGGCACTTAACAACAACAACCCTCATAGTCACATGGTCAGAGCAGAGAAAACCAGTTTATCAATTGGTTAAATCCTACAGGCTCAATAGACTTGAGTTTAAACAGCCACACATATTCACGATGAATCAATCTTTTCCTATAATCATGATATGATATGAGAGCAATCCAGTACAAGCTTTTTAGGGCTGTTATGCTGGACAGTCAATTTTGACTGGGTTGAGCTCTGCTTTTTTTGAGAACTTGGGTTTTTAGTAGATTAAATTGCTCCACTAGTTTGGTATTTCTTAAGATATTATATATAGTTTATACGTGGAGGTTACTTCTCTTCAGTAGGTTAGCCAGTCTGCAAATGAAGATACGTCAACTCTTCTTGGACAGATGGACGCCATCTCTGCTCTGCAACTCTTGGAACAGTATCCCATGGTCCAGGAAATCAAAATGCTCTCAATGACACCATCCACGCAGCCATGCATTTATCTCCAGGATGTGAGCTTCTCTGCCTTGGCCTTTACCCTCAACAGGGAGGACTGAAGAGAACACCACCTGTGTCCCTATCTGCTTCACCTTCTGTCCCAGAGCCATGAAGTCACTTTTGATAAGCTCAGAGGGATACCTGGCAGTATCATTTGTGCCGACATGGATATGCAACATCCGAAAATAGTCAGTGGACTTGATGAGTCTCGGCAAACTCTCCATACCATCTCGGATTTTGGCACCTCGCAGACAGCATACCTCTCTGAACATCAAGTCTGGTCGGAAGATGGGCGCCTCAATACCCCACAGAAGAGAGTCACCAACCACCACTACCCTTCGCTTCCTTGTGGTCACTGATTCTGCAAATTTGGAGTGCTTCAGCTCTGGTTCTTCTTTTTCCAGGGATGCTTTCACCTCCTCCAATTCAAGGGCTGGAGGAGTTGGATTGGTGATTCTGCAGGCCCTAGTGGTTCGTGTCCAACCTTCGTCATTCTGTAGGCTCCAATTTTCTCCACTGCTGGAGAGCTTGGATGTTTCAAGAAGCATCTCATCAATGTACTTATCACTGTCTTGAATGTTCCTCAGCTTCACCACCTCTTCTCTGAGTGACTCCACTTGTTTCCTAAGAGCTTCAGCATACAGGCATCCTGCACATGGAACTGGTCCTTCTGTCTGGACAGAGGCAGAAGATGTAACGGAGGCAACAGCTTTGGCGATACAATTTTTCCCAGCCATTGTTCAGTTGGTGGAGCTTAGGTACCTGTTAAAGCAAAAGAGAGAGAGACCTACCAAAGTACCAGCCGGTTTCCCAGCTGTCCTTTCAGAGAAAAAGCAGCTAAATTACGTGTGTTCTAAATGTGCTATTCCAGGTCAATGTGTGTAGCTAATTGGGAAGGGGCCCTATAAAGCAAGACTTCTTACATGGGGTGTGTGGGAGTTGGGGGGGATGGGTAGGGAGAGAACTAATACCTGATGAGGTGTCAGTAGCTTCAAAGAGCTGAGAAAGATACTGAAAGCAGAGTTTTAAACCTACACCACTAAAGAAAACATTTCCCCTTTGAACTAAAGCACCAAAAAGAATGTAATCATATCCTAATTTCTATACAAGATTGTTCTTGATTCATTGTAAATTGAATAAATATAAAATAAAACTTCAGAAAAAAGAATTGGAGACACAATCGCTTCCTTCAATGATAAAAGTACAATACCCTCAGAAAATGATTTATTAACAATACCCAGGACTAATGGGCAAATATCTTCCTGAAGTGATTTTAACAGTTTAATGGACACGAATTCAAATAACTAAAGGTATCATTCAAAGGCAATATCACCTCACTAACCTGCTTCTTAGAAAGTGGGACAAAATCATTCCAAAGATCTACTTCAGGTACACTGCTGCTCGTTTTCCCCCTTCTTCTCATCAAAAATGTCTTATATTTTGTTTACCTGCTTATTTATTGATGGGAAACAGAACAGGAAGAGCTGGATGTGGACATACTCAGCTGAGTTTCCCAGACTGGTGCAACATAAGCCAACAGATCAACAAACAGTAAGGATTTGAGGGTTGTTTGTTTGTTTGTTTTATTATATTACATTGCTAGCTCTCTGACTGGGAGCTCTTAAAAGGTTTTTTTGTATATTTTTTAAAGCAAGGTTACTTTCTTTTTGGTGCTTTAGGGGAACTTTCCTTGAGCACAGTAGCTTGCTGAACTCCAGTAACCTCCTCAGGTTTAGAAACTGCTAACACCTAATCAGGAGTTAGTGGGCCTGTTTCCTCAGTGCAGTTGAAGCCTACATAAAAGGCTCCAGTGCCCTGCCCTGTTGAGGCTTTCCTAACCAGGGCTCCACAGATCAACCAACAGTAAGGATTTGAGGGTTTGTTTGTTTGTTTTATTATATTACATTGCTAGCTCTCTGACTGGGAGCTCTTAAAAGGGTTTTTTGTATATTTTTTAAAGTAAGGTTACTTTCTTTTTGGTGCTTTAGGGGAACTTTCCTTGAGCACAGTAGGTTGCTGAACTCCAGTAACCTCCTCAGGTTTAGAAACTGCTAACACCTAATCAAGAGTTAGTGGGCCTGTTTCCTGAGTGCAGTTGAAGCCTGCATAAAATGCTCCAGTGCCCTGCCCTGTTGAGGCTTTCCTAACCGAGGGCTCCATAGATCAACAAATAGTAAGGATTTGAGGGTTTGTTTGTTTGTTTTATTATATTACATTGCTAGCTCTCTGACTGGGAGCTCTTAAAAGGGTTTTTTGTATATTTTTTAAAGCAAGGTTACTTTCTTTTTGGTGCTTTAGGGGAACCTTCCTTGAGCACAGTAGGTTGCTGAACTCCAGTAACCTCCTCAGGTTTAGAAACTGCTAAAGCTGTTGCCCCCGTTACAGCTTCTGCCTCGGTTCAGACAGAGGTCCTAATGCCAGTTGAAGGACCGGTTCCATGTGCAGGGTGCCTGCATGCTGAAGCTCTGAGGAAACAAGTGGAGGAACTCAGAGAGGAGGTGGCGAGGCTGAGGAGCATTCAAGACAGTGAGAAGTATATTGATGAGATGCTTCTTGCAGCAACCAAGCTCTCCAGCACAGGAGAAGATGGATGCCAACAGAATGTCGATGGTTGGACACAAGTCACCAGGGCCTGCAAAATCACCAATCCAACTTCTCCAGCCCTTGAATTGAAGAACCATTATGCAGCCCTGGAGGTGGAGGAGGTGAAAGCATCCCTGGAAAGGGAAGAACCAGAGTTCACGTAACCCAAAGTTGCAGAATCAGTGACCAGAAGGAAACAAAGGGTAGTGGTGGTTGGAGACTCTCTTCTGAGGGGTACTGAGGCGTCCATCTGCCAACCAGACTTGATGTCCAGAGAGGTATGCTGTCTGCCTGGTGCCAAAATCCAAGATGTTACGGAGAGTTTGCCGAGACTCATCAAGCCCACTGACTATTACCCAATGTTGCTAATCCATGTTGGAACAAATGATACTGCCAGGTATACCTCGGAACGTATCAAAAGTGACTTCATGGCTCTGGGACAGAGGGTGAAGCAGTTAGGTGCACAGGTGGTGTTCTCTTCAATCCTCCCTGTTGAGGGTAAAGGCCAAGGCAGAGAGGCTCGCATCCTGGAGATGAATGCATGGCTGCATGGATGGTGTCATCGAGAGCGTTTGGTTTCCTAGACCATGGGATGCTGTTCCAAGGGTTGCAGAGCAGAGATGGCATCCATCTGTCCAAGAAAGGTCAACGCATCTTCGGTAGTAGACTGGCTAATCTACTGAAGAGGCTTTAAACTAGATTCGTTGTGGATGGGTGAAGAAAGCCCCCAGGTAAGTGAAAGCCCCAGGTAGGTGATACATTAAATACCTTTATGGAAATGGGTAACAGGGGTAACATATGGAAAGCAGTGTGTATTAATGCCCGTAGCATGGGAAATAAGATCCCTGAAGTTGAAGCTTTGGTGGGAGTGGCTGACTTGGATTTAGTGGCAATTACAGAAACATGGTTCACAGAAAACGATGACTGGGATGTAACTATACCTGGCTATACTTTATTCAGAAAGGACAGGGTAGGAAGAAGGGGAGGAGGAGTGGCACTATATGTAAAAACTACTATTAAAGCTTTGGAATTACAGAGCTTAAAAGGGAGAGAGGAGGCATTGTGGGTTAAACTAGAAAGAGGGATAGAGAAATCTATTTGCATTGGTGTGATACACAGACCTCCCTCACAAGAGGAAGAGGTGGACAGAGAGTTAATTGAAGACATACGCAGCATTGCTAGGAAAGGGGAAGTGTTACTGATAGGAGATTTCAATATGCCAGATGTTGATTGGCACATTCCTGCTGCAGTATCATCTAGAAGTAAGGAGATCCTGGATTCTCTACAGGGAGAACTATTCAGGCAATTGGTAACAGACCCCACACGTGAAGGGGCCATACTGCACTTGGTGCTTACCAATGGTGAATGTGTTTCTGATGTTGTAGTGGGAGATCATTTTGCATCCAGTGATCACCAGATGGTGTGGTTCAGTATTAGGACTAGGGCTGTTAGAATCCATTCCAAGGTGAGGATCTTAGACTTTAGGAAGACTAACTTTGCGAAGATGGGCCAATACCTCAGGGAGTCGTTAGTGGGATGGGAACAGCTGGGGGATGTAGAAAAACAGTGGGCAAAACTGAAAGGGGGTATTTTAAGGGCAACCAACCTTTTTGTTAAAATGGTAAATAAAGGCAAAAGGAAAAGGAGACTGCTATGGTTTTCGAAGGAAGTAGCTGAAAAAGTGAAGAAAAAGAGGGAGGCCTTCATGAAATACAAGAGATCACAGAGAGAGGAAGACAGGCATCTGTATTTGGAAAAACTTACAGAAGCTAGCAAAGTAGTCAAGAAGGCAAAGATTCAAAAGGAGGAGGAAATAGCCAATGCAATAAAATGGGGGGATAAGACATTTTTCAGATATATTAGTGAGAAGAGGAAGGGCAAAAGTGGTATTGTCAGACTCAAGGGTGCAGGGGGGGGGGGGGGGAATATGTAGAAGCTGATAAGGATAAAGCGGAATTGCTTAACAAATATTTTTGTTCTGTGTTCACAGATGAAGAACCAGGAGCAGGACCTCAGAAAACACCCACAAAAAAGAACAGAAGCGAGGAACATCTTGAACAATTTTCAGAAGACTGTGTTCGTGAGAAACTAGCTCAACTTAAAGTAGACAAAGCGATGGGACCGGATGGGATACACTCTAGAATACTGAGGGAACTTGGGGACGTTCTAGCAACTCCACTGACTGACCTTTTCAATGCCTCGTTGGAGTCGGGAGTGGTGCCAAAGGACTGGAAAGAGGCTCATGTGGTGCCTTTACACAAAAGCTGAAGTAAGGATGTGGTTGAAAACTACAGGCCGGTTAGTTTAATTTTGGTGGTGAGTAAATTATTGGAAACGCTGCTGAAAGAGAAAATAGTGAGGTTTCTGGAGTCCAGCGGATTACAGAATCCGAGGCAGCATGGATTCACCAGAGGCAGGTCTTGTCAGACAAATCTGATTGATTTCTTTGACTGGGTGACCAGGGAGTTGGACCGAGGGAGAGCTCTAGATGTGGTGTATTTAGATTTCAGTAAAGCCTTTGACACTGTTCCTCACAGGCGACTTATAAACAAACTGAGCACCCTAGGGATGGACCCTAAAGTTACTGCTTGGGTTAGAAATTGGTTGGGTGGGAGGCGACAAAGAGTACAAGTAAACAGAGCTCACTCTGAGGAGAAGGATGTTACCAGTGGTGTGCCCCAGGGATCTGTCCTTGGTCCGATTCTTTTTAACATCTTTGTTAGTGATATAGCGGAAGGGCTGTCGGGTAAGGTTTGCCTCTTTGCAGATGATACCAAAATCTGCAATAGAGTAGACACCCAGGAAGGTGTAGATAACATGAGGAGGTATCTAGCTAAGCTTGCAGAATGGTCTAGAATTTGGCAGCTGGGATCTAATGTTAAAAAATGTAAGGTCATGCATTTGGGCTGCAGCAATCCAAGGGAGCAATACAGTATAGGAGGTGAAGTACTTTTGTCCACTAAAGAGCGGGACCTAGGCGTGGTTGTGTCTGATGATCTTAAAGTAGCTAAACAGGTAGAAAAGGCGACAGCAAAAGCTAGAAGGATGCTTGGGTGCATACGGAGAGGAATGGCTAGCAGAAAAAAGGAGGTGATAATGCCTCTGTATAAGTCTTTGGTGCGACCTCATTTGGAGTATGGTGTGCAATTCTGGAGACCGCACCTTCAAAAGGATGTGAACAGGATGGAGTCGGTGCAGAGGGTGGCTACTAAAATGATTAGTGGGCTTCATTATAAAGCATATGAGGACAGACTTAAGGATCTTAATATGTACACCTTAGAGGAAAGGCGGGATAGAGGTGATATGATTGAGATGTTTAAATACCTCCGTGGCATAAATGTTCAGGGAGAGAGCCTCTTTCAATTGAAAGCAAGTTCTGCTACGAGGGAACATGGGATGAGGGTGAAGGGAGATAGATTCAGGAGTGATATGCGGAAATATTTCTTTACGGAAAGAGTAGTGGATCCATGGAATAGTCTCCCAGTGGAGGTGGTAGAGATGAGGACAGTAACTGAATTCAAAAAAGCATGGGACCAACACAGAGGATCTCTAAAGGTAAAAAGTGGACTGTTGTAGTTGTTGTTATGGAAGGACAGACTTGATAGGCTATGTGGTCTTTTTCTGTCATCATGTTTCTATGTTTCTATAAGCCAAAGGATGCTCACATCTGTCACAGACATGGGCCATGTACTCTAAGTGTCTCCGGTGCGATGTCTTTGGAGCTGGTGGCAGGGGCAGGCACGCTGTTGCCAGCTCTGGACGCTGAGATCTTCTTGAGCCCAGAGCAACATTTCCCTCCATTGGTCCTGGCTCTAGAAGTGAGTGAGGAGTTGATACTGCTTTTGGCATGGGCTGTTGAGAACATTGGGGAGGGCAGTCTGCTGTGCTTGTGGAGTTCTCCAGAGGATTGAAGGTGGCTGCACCCTTTGAGGAGGGGATGATGACTCAGTTGTGGAGGCAGCAGGCTAGGACTAGAGAGACTGGTGGTTTTGGACCTTCTGGCAGCCTTAAAAGTATGTCTGATCAGCTTCCTGAAGATTTTCTAAGACCGGTGACTGAAACTGAAATTTATCTCTTCAAAGAATATTTGGTAATGACCCTTGTCTATTACTGCGATGGGTTATACTTTGACATGCCAGAGTATCAACTGCAATAGTTTCAGTATTTGCAAAACTGTGCAGCGAGATTGGTTTATATAAAGGGTGAATATGAACATGTGATTCCTCGGTTGCAAGATTTACACTGATTACCAGTGAAGCAAAGATTTTATGCGTGATGTTTTAATGTTTACAAATGGGAATGCCAATGTATTTGGCTGATCTGTTGCTTCCTTATAGTTCTACTCTGTCCTTGTGAACTGATCTCGTGTAGTACATTGCAAGTATCCTGTTTTCCTCAGATCTGATTATCTATTACCCAAAAGTGCAATTGTCGATGTTTTGCACTGGAGCTGTGGAACAGTCTTCCAGAGGAGGTGCAGATGGAAGGAGAAATTAGACCTTACCTGCTAATTGTCTTTCCTTGAGTTCTTTCCAGGCCAGTCCAGGAACTCTCGGGTAGTCAACCTCCTCCAGCAGCTGAGGACTGAATTCTGAAAGTTTCTCTGACAGGCTATCCAGCATCTCCTGGAGTCAGAGGCTCAGTCTACTATTGTCAAAGCAGCCTAAACTTCCATAAATGCAACACTCTAAAAACTGCAAAACAACCAACGTTAACTTCTAAGTAATTCTTTCTCTTTATTTCTCTCTCTCTTTTTCTTTTTTTATATACAGGAGGAAATATCTCCCCTTACAGGATCCAAAATCCACCCCGTTGGAAGCCAAAAAAATCTCCCAACTCCATTGCCCAAACGACAGCATAGTCTTCTCCACCTCCGGCCAACAGTAGCTGAACGTCATATACTTGTTAATTATCGGCCGAGCCCTAGCCCTGCCGAAGCCCTTCGAGCCGAACTGGGTGGGCCTTGGACTGGCCTGGAGAGAAATCAAGGAAAGACAATTAGCAGGTAAGGTCTAATTTCTCCTTCCTCTTCGTCTCTCTGGGCAAGTCCAGGAACTCTCGGGAAGTACCAAAGCAGTTCCTAAACTTGGGAGGGTCCGGCGAGCCCCACCACCATGACTGAGGATCAGAGTCTCGCGTCTCCCCTTGCTTGAAGATCTAAACGACAATGCTTCGTGAACGTGTGGAGTGACAACCAAGTTGCCACTCGACAGATTTCCACTGGAGAAATGAATGCGAATTCGACCCAGGAAACCGCTTGCCCCCTGGGATCGATCTCCCTCTTGTTACATAAGCCGCTACAATCGTTTGCTTTACCCAACGGGCAATCGATGCCTTGGCCGCCACTTCCCCTTTACGGGGACCTCCAAACAACACAAATAATCTGTCTGACTTGCAAAATGGCCTTGTCTTTCTCAAATACCTACGCAGTACTCGTCCCAGATCCAACTTCTGAAGCGAGCGATCCATCGCCCCAGTTACACTATCGGAAAAAGTCGGAAGCGAAATCGGTTGAATCAGGTGAAAACTGGAAACTACTTTAGGGAGATAGGATGGTACCGGTCTCAGCAACACCTTCTCCGTCGAAAACTGCAAGTACGGTTCCCTACAGGAAAGTGCCTATAGGTCAGAGATCCTTCTTGCCGAACACAAGGCCACCAGAAAGGCAGTCTTCCAAGACAGTTCTCTCATATTTCCAGACGCCGCCGACTGCAGTGGAGGTTGCGTCCATGCTTCCAAGACTAAATTCAAGTCCCAAACGGGAACCACCTGTCTTATTGGAGGTCTAATATTCCTTGCCGCCCTCAAGAAACGCTGAACATCTGGATGCGAGGACAAAACAACTCCCTGCACTCTTCCTCTATAGCATGCCAGAGCCGCCAGATGAACCCTGAGAGTACTAAGCGCTAGCCCTTTTTCTAGTCCTCTTTGCAGGAAGGACAAGATATCCGGCAAAGTTGTAACCATCGGTCTTCGATCCCGGTCTTTATACCAATCTTCAAAAATTTGCCATACTCTAACATATGCTAAGGAAATCGATCTCCTTTTGGAATGCAACATGGTACCGATTACCAATGCTGAGTACCCCGCCGTCGCAACCTTTCCCTTTCAAGAGCCAAGCCGTAAGCAAGAACCGATCCACTTGCGGCATGAGAATGGGGCCCTGAGACAACAGATTGATCCGGTCAGGCAGCCTCCATGGCCGATCCACTAGAAGCCTCACCAGATCCGCATACCAGGGCCGTCTGGGCCAATGAGAATCACTGTTCCGTCATGCCCCGCTATTCTCCAGATGACCTGGCCTAACATTGGCCAAGGAGGGAACACATACAGTAGACTGAGCACCGGCCAGGGCTGCACCAGGCCGTCAAGGCCCTCCAACATGTGCTCCCTGCCCCTGCTGTAAAATCTGGACGTCTTGGCATTTCTGAGGGTAGCCATCAGATCCATGATTGGTTGCCCCCATCACAATGTAATGTCGTGAAACACAGCCGCATTTAGCTCCCATTCTCCGGGATCCAGGGCATGACAACTAAGATAATCGGCCTGCACATTGTCTCTTCCTGCTACATGCGCCGCTGATAGAGCCACCAGATGGGCTTCCGCCCACTGCATCAACTGTTGACTCTCCTCCAGCAGCGCCGCACTGCCCGTGCCTCCTTGCCTGTTGATATATGACACCGTTACCAGATTGTCCCGTTACCAGGAGTGGAGGAGTGGCCTAGTAGTTGGGACAAGGTACTTCAGGCCGGAAGTTCAAATCCCACTAGAGGACAGCAACCTTTTATTTATTTATTTTATTTATATTCTCTTATATACCGCGCTATTCTGCACCAGTGTGGTTTACATTGAACAAACTGAAATTACATTGAACAGGGCATTATAACTTGGAGTTAACTATTTTACAGGGAACATGGGCTATGGAGGGTTAAGTGGCTTGCCCAAGACCACAAGGAGCACCTGTGGGACTAGAAACCCCAGTCCTTCCGGCTCAAGGTTGCTGTCCTCTAGTGGGATTTGAACCCCCGACCTTCCGGCCTGAAGTACCTTGCCCCAACCACTAGGCCACTCCTCCACTCGAGTGGGCCGGAAGGACTGGGGTTTCTAGTCCCACAGGTGCTCCTTGTGGTCTTGGGCAAGCCACTTAACCCTCCATAGCCCATGTTCCCTGTAAAATAGTTATGTCCAAGTTATAATGCCCTGTTCAATGTAATTTCAGTTTGTTCAATGTAAACCGCACTGATGCAGAATAGCGCGGTATATAAGAGAATGTAAATAAATAAATAAATGTCTGAGAACACATGAACCGCTTTCGGACTAACAGATCGCTGAACTCCTGCAGCGCCCAACGTACGGCCCTGAGCTCCAAGTGATTGATCGACCAACCGCTCTCCTCCGCCGACCAGACGCCCTGCGTTACTCACGTCAGACAATGAGCTCCCCAGCCCAAAAGGCTGGTGTCCCTGGTGACCGACACCCACTCCAGGTCTTGCAACGGCACCCCTGCTTGAAGATGCCGCGGGTCTAACCACCACTATAGACTGTTGCTGACATCCTCAGGGCATATCAGCCTTCGGGACAAATGATGATCTTGCAGAGACCATCTGGTCAACAATGCCCGCTGAAGTGGACGCATATGGGCCCTGGCCCACGGCACTAAGTCCAAGGCCACCGCCATGGACCCCAGCAGCTGCAAGTATCTCCAAGCCGTTGGAGCCTGCAACCGCAAGAAGGCTCTTACCTAATCCAAAATCTTTTGCATCCTGTCCTCGGGCAGGAACACGAACCCTATCTCCGTGGCAAACAAGGCTCCGAGGTAAGTAAGGCGCGTCATCGGTTGCAACTTGTTCTTGGTCTGATTGATAACCCAACCGAGATGCTCCAGGAACTGTACCACTCGTCTGGTTGAGGCCACCGCCTCTTCTACCGATCCCGCTCGGATCAACCAATCGTCCAGATAAGGATGCACCTGAATTCCTTCCATCCACAATGCCGCAGCCACCACCACCATTACCTTTGTAAAGGTTTGCGGCGCCGTAGCTAGTCTGAAGGGCAACACCCTGAACTGGAAATGCCCCATGGGCACAGCAAAGCTCAAAAACCTCTGATGATCCGCTCTGATGGGAATGTGCAGATACGCTTCCGTTAGATCTATAGAGGAAAGCAGCTCTCCAGGCTGCACTGACCGCATTACAGATCTTAGGGTTTCCATTTGAAAATGTGGTACGCGCAAACATTTGTTCACATGCTTGAGATCCAGAATTGGTCGAAAAGACCCTTCCTTTTGGGAACCACAAAATAAATAGAGTATCGACTTAATCCGCACTGGTCTAGGGGCATCGGAACCACTGCTTGGAGCCGCAACAACTGCTGAAGCATGTTGCTTATTGCCTCTGTCTTTGCCTGAGACCCACATGGAGACCTTACGAAGGCCTCTGTCAGCGGTTGAGTGAACTCCAGCGCGTAACCCTTGTGAATGATCTCCAGCACCCACCTGTCCGTAGTTATAGAGGCCCAAACGGAGATGAACTCCTTTAAACGTCCTCCTACCAGGATCTCCGTCTGGGCCAGCCGCCCTTCATTGCAGCTTCTTATTAGAGTTCTGCTAGGCGGTGAAGTACCCCTTGCCAAACCCTCTAGCCCCTCGAAAGGACTGACCTCTGGACACAAAATGACCCCTTTGATACGACGCAAAGCGAGACCCGCGAAACCTGCCTCTACCTTGCCTTCTGGGGATCGACCCCTGCCTTGCAGCTTTAGGTCGGTCCTCCAGAAGCCGGCCTCCTTTGGAATCTCCCAAATCCTTTACAATCTTCTCTAGCGCCTCCCCAAAGAGCAGCTTGCCCTTATATGGAAGCTTACTAAGCCGAGTCTTAGAAGAAGCATCCGCTGCCCAATTCCTCAACCAGAGAAACCTTCTAGCAGCAATGACTGATGCCATCAACTTCGCTGCTATCCTAACCAAATCATAGAAGGCGTCCGCTAAATAAGCCGCGGCGGACTCCAACTTCGTTACTTCTGAGGATGATCTGCCCTATTTGTCCAGCCCCAGCTCCCCTTGAAGCCCTAGACACATACGCCCCACAGATGGAGGCCTGCAGGGACAGCGCACTTGAATCAAAAGCCTGCTTAAGCAGCGCTTCTAACTTACGATCCTGAAGATCTTTAAGAGCTGTACCCCCTTCAACCGGGATAGTTGTCTTCTTTGTCACCGCTGTTACCAAGGCATCCCCCAAGGCATTTGCAACAACTCCTTTTCCTCCTGCGGTACCGTGTAAAGGCGACCAATGGCCCGGCTACCCCTAAAGGTAGCTTCTGGAAATTCCCATTCCGACTCAATCATTTGCTTTATCACTCTATGAATGGGAAAACAGCGCTGCTCCGCTTTGAAACCTTGCAGCAACGGATCTTCCAGGGGTTCCTGCTGAACCACTGGAAGAGCTACATTTAGAGCCGCTAGGGACTGAGAAATCATGGCTCCTAGCTCCTCCTTCCGAAACACCCTAAACACATTTGGGTCTTCGCCGGGCAAGATCTCACCTTCTTCCAAATCACCTGCCCAGGAGTCTAAACCTGTCTCTGAGAGGATCTCTCCCTCCTCTCCTGCTGGAGGCGTCGAGATCTGCATCCCGAAGCCATCCAGGCCTGACTCTGGACCTCTCCCCCGATGAGAGGGCCCCTCTCCCGGGTCTGCCATGCTGCCTTCCCTCTGCTGTGCCAACAGACTTGGAGAAACCTCCTTGCCCAAAGCCTGTTCTACCTTTAAACAATAAGCCCTATGTAGGGCTAGGATAAAATCTGTGGAATAAACGTACTCTAAGCCTTCAGGAGACCCCCCAGCCTGCCCCTGCACATGAATCCCCGCAAAAGAGGACTTCCTCGTTTTCACCTTCTTCTTTCCTGCCTTACTCTGAGGCGCGGGAGGAACGACTGCTGCCAACAAAATGGCCACTGTTCCCGCCTTGATCTCCACACTCTGAGGCTTATCTGAGGGCTCCCAGATGCCGTATTCGAATCCATCAGGCCCCTGAATAGCCGCTCTATGCAACTGCTTCCTCTAACGCAAGAGCAGCAGAAGCCTGGCCTGGACAGCCCCCGGCGATTACCACACTGCCCGCACAGAGCTGCCGCCGGTAACATGCGCTCTCACACCAATTGAAAATAAAAAACCAACTGCGAGCAAAACTCCCGACTCCGCTGAACAGCCGAAAACCGTGGCGCCAAGGCCAAATCCGTTGCCAGTAACTCGCACCTGCTGCGCTCCACTGACCTACCTCAGAGAAGCTGCTTCTACAGCCCGATCCCCCTTCGACCGCTACTAGCGGGAAATGGAGATGGCACGTCGGAGAAAGAGAGGGGTGGATTCTGGGGCTCCCAGTGTGTCCCTCACCTCCCCAGATTGACGGATCTTCAATATTTAGCTCAGCAGGACAGGCTCTGCCCTCTACTGCCTCTCTGTAATATCTGAGGCAGGGGAAGACCGTCAGCCTGTTTTTTTTTTTTTGTTGGTTTTTTTTTTTTTTTTTACTTTCAACAAAAATTCCTTGGCTTAATTACTCAGCTAGGGCAAAAACCAGGCAGCAGCTTCTCCTGCCTCTAATAAAATCACTACTGCCTAAATCCTCTTCATCCCTCCAGGGAGCCTGTCAGTCCAACATCCTGTTCAGCTGCTGAGGACTGAAAGACTGAACCTCTGACTCTAGGGGGAGGTGGACAGCCTGTCAGAGAAAATTTCAGAATTCAGTCCTCAGCTGCTGGAGGAGGTTGACTACCCGAGAGTTCCTGGACTGGCCCAGAGAGACGAAGAGGAATTAAATTTTCTATGGTTTCGGAAAGGGGTAAAGACATGGCTGTTCTGTGAGACATTTGGTGAGGTGAGTGAGTTTTAGGAGTACTGGGTTGATAAGACGGAGGGGGTTATATTGTCTTTTGTATTTTTATAGATTATATATTGTCTATATAGTGTATGGATCTTTAACTGTAAGCTAATTTAGGGTCTTTATTGATCATAAGTGGGATATCAAATGCCAGCAATAAATAAATAATCATTGGGGCTATGCAACCATGAGCAAGAGTGGGCAATTGCCAAGGGTGGCAGCTTCTGAGGAGCAGCCAAGATCAGCAGCATTCAAAGCAAAACAATAGATCCTGATGGCCACACAAACTCAAAAACCATCAGTGTGTTCTTTTACTTGCAAAAAGAGCAGGCACACAGATACAAAGCAAAGTTTAATATTTAATAGTATGGGGCCCGATATTCTAAAGGCATTTACACCCGTTAATAGCCACTTAACTGTGTAAATGCCTACTAACCGGATATTGAATGGCACATACACAGTGTTGTTGAATATCCCCAACTAAGTCCTCTACATGCCCCGATGCTAGCCAGCGTGCCGGGGACGTTCAGGGGCAGAGCAGAGGCGGGGAGCAGCACTAACCATGCAGCACCAATATTGGAAACTGCACGGTTAGTGCTCGGCACCTATAAAATAGGCACCGAAGCTAACTGCATCATCCTATATCAATGCTGCACAGTTAGCCTTGGCAGCTTCTGGGCAGCGTGGCCAGACCCAGATATTCACTTCCAGTGCTGCGGAAGTGAATATCCGGGTTTGGGGGTGGGCGGGCATGGCTAAGCGGCTATGCCGCTTAGCCCTGCCCAGCTGAATATCAGGCCCATGATGTCTAATTTTACAAGACTGTTGTGAGAGGGGTGGTGTTGGGATGATCATGACTTAGAGTTTTATCAAAACCCCAGGGTAGGAAGGGGGAACATAACACTGAAGGTTTCCAATATCCTTGCACCACCTCTGGAAGTCATGATTGTTGAGTTTAATAATCAAAATCTTCAGGGGAGGGTGAAGAAGGGCTAGGGACTTGAAAATTAGTTGGGAAGGGGGACAAAACTGACATTTTGCCTAGGGGGCCGAATACCCTTGCATTGGCCCTGATCTGAAGGCATAGCAACAAGAGGTACCAACAGATACAATTCTGAGTAGCCATATAATAGATCGTTTTTCATGCCTTCCATCTTTGCTGCCAAGAAAAACAAATGTCAGTTTCTTTTCTTAACCTAAATTTCAGAAGAAGAAAAAAGCATAAGTTTGTTTTGAAAAGCCCAAGTTCTTACCTGGAGATATGCTTGATATATTATATCAAAAACAAACGCTTGCGGCATTTCACTTGCCCTGTGTCTGGCACGTTCAAGTGAATGGTCTAAACAACCATCTGGGGTAGAAGCAATAACAGTGGAGACAAGAGGTCGGATGGCTCCAGCTGCCTAGAGAAAAAAATAAAAAATGCACACTGAAAAACACTATGTATGGAGCTGTTTATTTTAACTGATTTCTAACTAGTGTATATGTCAAAGGGAATTAAGACATTTTCTTATTTAAACAGGATGACAGTATGTTTTCCAACCTTTTGGTGACACAGTGAATTCGTACTGCAAAAATATCCTGGAGACCAGTTAAAACATTCTGATGAGTTCGACAAAATATCTTATGACTAAAAGCATTTTTGAGGATCCATGAAACTATGTGCTTAAAACTTGAAATGTAACAGGAGTTATAATTGGCCTCAGAATATACTGTCCTACAACTGACTCCGAACGATTATGAAAACGCATCACAATTTGTGTATGCCAATCCATGGTACTCAAAATGAAGGAGATAAACTTACAGCCAAAGCAATAATACTGACCAGTTTGAAGTCAATGTGAAAATAGTCCAGATATGAAGAATTATGTTTGACTTAATGCTTTTCTAACAATATGCATTTGAGCTTTGGAATAAAATCAAACATAATTCTGCCAGGTGCTTAGGAAAGCAAGTCTGTACTGTGTAGGCCACTCTCACTGAGAGGATGAGGGTAGCCATAGTCCCAACAGGGGTACATATAAAAGGTTTGGTTAAAAACAAAATAGATAAAGCAAAGTAAATGATTCCAGTGGACAGGGAAGGCAAACTGCCCCAAGGCCTATGTTGGGTTACTACAAAATACCAGAAAACAAAGCGTAGTTACTCACCTGTAACAGGTGATCTCCGGGAACAGCAGGAATTTAGTCTTCACATATGGGTATCGTCGGTACCGACAGAGCATGCGTGGGAACGCTCCCCAGCGTCCAATAGGAACGCTTTTGGGAGCATCCCTCAGCACATGCGTGCTGCCTTCCCGCCTTTCCAACTGTCCCTCTTCAGTTAAGTTTGCAGCTGAGTGAAAGGATAGAGCAATAGAGGAAAGAGACAAAGAGATAGACAACTCCTAGTGGAGGTGGGTGGGTTGTGAAGACTAAATTCCTGCTGTTCCCGGAGATCACCTGTTACAGGTGAGTAACTACGCTATCTCCAGGAACAAGCAGGAATGTAGTCTTCACATATGGGGACTCCCTAGCTGAAGATGCGAGGGAGATAGCCCCAGGAAGGTGCCACCCTAGAAAGGTAGGCATCCTTCCTCCCATGGATCTCTGGCATTCCACCAGGGTTGGTGGGTAGGAGTTGAATTAGGTCTGAATGAGATTTCGAAGAACAGCTTGGCCAAAGAAGGCATCCTGATAGGAGGCTTTATCCAGGCAGTAGTGGGCTGTGAAGGTGTGTACCGAAGCCCAGGTGGCTGCTCAACAAATGTCATCGATAGACACAGAGTGGAGATTAGCCATGGAAGTAGCCATGGCTCTCACATTATGAGCTATGACATGGTCCTGAAGAGGAAGACCCTTACTCTCATATGCAAAGGATATGCATTGGGCAATCCATTTAGATAAAATTCTTTTGGAGAATGGAAGTCCCAAATGACTAGGGTCAAAAGCTATAAAAAGTTGCGAGGACTTTCTATGTTGCTGTGTTCTCTGTAGGTAAAAGGCTAAGGCTCTTTTACAATTGAAAGTATGAAGGTTTCTTTCTGCATTAGAGGCATGAGGCCTCAGAAAAAATACAGAAAGATAAATTGATTGATTTAAATGAAAAGGCGAAACCACCTTTGGCATAAAGTGTGGATGAGTTCTAAGAACAACCTTATCATGATGAAACCAAGTTTAAGGAGGATCAGACACTAAAGCTTGCAATTCACTAATGCAACGTGCAGAGGTGATTGCAATTAGGAAGATAACCTTCCAGGTCAAAAACCTACGGGCTGTAGTGGCTAAAGGCTCAAAAGGCGGCTTCATGAGCTGCCCGAGAACTAGATTTAGATCCCATGCCACCGGTGGTGGTTTAATGGGAGGTTTGGTTAATAGAAGGCCTCTCATAAATCTTGCTATGAGAGGATGAGAGGAAATTGGTTGTCCATTCAGAGGCTTATAGGAAGTTGCAATTGCACTAAATGGGCTCTTACCGAATTGGTCTTTAGACCAGAATGCGATAAGTGAAGGAGATACTCTAGTATCGATTCTAAGGGTATGACAAGAGGGTTTAATCCCTTCTTGGAGCATCAAATAGTAAAACGTTTCCATTTGAAGGCATAAGATCTTCTTGTGGAAAGTTTCCTAGAAGCCTGAAGGATATCTTTTACCTGCTGGGACAGGTTGAGATCCTGGAGGTCTAAGCCTTCAGCAACCAGGCCGTGAGGTGCAGGGACTGAGGATTCGTGTGCCATAGCATCCCGTTCTCTTGGGAAAGGAGATCTGGAGCATGCCCTAACTCCAGAGGTGCCGCTTGAGAGAAATGTAAAAGCAGGGGATACCACGTTTGGCGTGGCCATCGTGGCGCTATGAGAATCATGCAACCCCTGTCTCTCTGAAGCTTGAATAGTGTTTTGGGGATGAGGGGAATGGGTGGGAAAGCATAAAGAAAGCCCTGACCCCTGTGAAGGAGGAAGGCATCCCTTGCCTGACAATTGTGAGCTGGAATCCTGGAATAGAACCGGGGAAGTTTGGCATTCAGTGGACTTGCAAAGAGGAGTATGTCTGGAGTGCCCCAGAGATGAAATATATTTGCCACTTGGTCCAGGTGGAGGGACCACTCGTGAGGCAGCAGTACTCAACTGAGTTTGTCTGCCCAAAGGTTTTGAATGCCTGGAAGATATACCACTAGAAGGTGAATTTGATACTCTCTGGCGAGGGCCCACAGTCGTAAAGCTTTGTTGCATAATGACAGAGAGCCTGTTCTGCCCTGCTTGTTTACATAGAACATGGCTACTGTCAGACGGCTGCCTGGGTGAGAATCTTCACAGTCTTGGCAAGTGCATATATCTATATGATTTGCAAGGGATTGTGGGCAATGCAGTTCATTCACACCAGACACAGCTGCTCACAATAATTAGTTGTGCTTTTGGGTAAAGCCAATAAGATATTTATTTATGGGGTTATTTCTCCCAACACAGATATGCTTGGTAGCACATAAATCAGGTTACTTGCTTTCAGTGTTAAACTTGAAAAAACAAAATCAGGAAAAAGAACATTTGAACTTGTCAGGCAATCAAAGCAAAAGAAATAAGACCTGGTTGGCAACAAACTGGTCTTTTCTGTAGGCTTTAGCTAATATTCTCTTAGCAATATATCAAACAACAAACAAGATCCACAAAGAAAGAAAAAAACTGTTCTTTTCAGGTAAACTTCTTATATCTTCCCACATAGATTCAGAAGTGATTCTCTTAGAGCTCACAAGCAATTAGGTAAGGCTCAATTGCTAGCAGTTATCCAGCTGAAACCCCTTAGCTGGCTTGCTTTCTACTGCGTGGCTAGAAATCCTACACAGGAGCTTTTCTGAGTAGATTAAAGAACAAGTTTGTATTTCTTTGTGATGGTTGCTGTACTTTATAACAGAAAATCACCAAAGGAGTTTAGACAGAGAGCAGTCCATGTAAACAGATTCTTCATCTGCTATCACCACCAACAAGCATGGGTTCAATATCATGGATGGCACAGATGAATCTCCCAATGGAGCACTTTCAGGAGAATACTTGTTTCCCTGCTGTCTTTCAAGGTTATAGCTAGGGCATAGATCAGTGTTCATACCTGAGCTTCCATTGCTGTTAGAGTTCCTCTCTATATAGCCTGTCAGACGGCTGCCTGGGTGAGAATCTTCACACTCTTGGCAAGTGCATATTTCTATATGATTTGCAAGGTATTGTGGGCAATGTAGTTCATTCACACCAGACACAGCTGCTGACAATAATTTAGTTGTGCTCTTGGGTAAAGCCAATAAGATATTTATTTATGGGGTTATTTCTCCCAACACAGATATGCTTGGTAGCACATAAATTAGGTTACTTGCTTTCAGTGTTAACTTGGAAAAACAAAGTCAAAATCAGGAAAACAACAAATGAAAAGCCACAAAGCAAGAAACAAACTGTTCTTTTCAGGTTAACTTCTGATTACTTCCCACGTAGATACAGAAGTGATTCTCTCCTAGCTCACAAGCAATTAGGTAAGGCTTAATTGCTAGCAGTTATCCAGCTGAAACCCCTTAGCTGGCTTGCTTTCTACTGTGTGGGTCAAATCCTGCTTCAGGAGTTTTTTTCTGAGTAGATTAAAGAACAAATTTGTATTTCTTTGTGATGGTTGCTGTACTTTATAACAGAAAGTTACCAACGGAGTTTGGATAGAGAGCAATCCATATAAACACATTCTTCATCTGCAAACATTCCCCCATCTTCAACAAGCATAGGTTCAATATCATGGATTGGCACAGATGAATCTCTCAATGGAGCACTTTCAGGAGAATATTTGTTTCCCTGCTGTCTTTCAAGGTTATAGCTAGGGCATAGATCAGTGTTCATACCTGAGCTTCCATTGCTGTTAGAGTTCCTCTCTATATAGCCTGGCCAGTATGTAGTCCAGTTCTTATGTCCAGCCTTCCAATCCAGATCCCTGGACACTGGATCTCTCTTCACATACCTTCTGGCACGGGTCTTAGGGTCCCTTCCACGTGCAGCCGCCTCCCTCACAGGTAACGTCTGGAGATTCCTAGCTCTGCAGCACCATTCCTCTGGCTTTCCCCAGTCCAATGGTGTATGCTGGCCCTTGGAATGCCTTCCAGTATACGTACTGCTCTGGACTCTTCTAGACCTCTCAAAGGCTTTTCTCCTCTTTCTTCCAAAGGGTTTCTTTCCCTCTCTGTCCGTCTGGTTGGGCTTCTGCTTCTGATGATCCTCCTGATGATGAAGATGATCAAGCTCAAGCTGATTCTCTGTAGAATAAACTCTACCGTTATTCTGCTTAGATGAGTGCTCCCCCCTAATACAGCGCAGCTGTGCTGAATCAGGCCGTGCCCTTTGAGATGAGTGCTTAGGGATTACCTCATAGCCCTCCTGATTGAACACACGCTTCCCCACTTCAGCTCCTCTAATGGCTGTTGGAAACCTGGTGCATTCTGGGACTGGTAGTCTTTTATGGTAAAATTCTGTTTTCTTATTTCTACCAGAACTGACAGGTTGCTTGTTCAGAGTCACTTCATCTTTTCTATAGCTCCTTCCTGAGCTATGATAAGCTTCCTTATCACACTACTTGATTGTCCGTCTGGACTAGGACTGTCTTATAGCTGAGCTGGGCGTGGAATACTCGAAGAGCTAAATAGACTGCTCTTAATTCCAGGAGGTTTATGTGTAAACCAGCCTCCTGTGGAGTCCAGGTTCCCTGGGTAGAGAGATGATTCAGGTGTGCACCCCAACCCACCTGTGATGCATCTGTTGTTAGGGTGGCCTGAAAAAGGGGTTGATGGAAAGGAGACCCCACAGTCAGATTCTCTAGTGATTGCCACCATTGGAGGGACAAAATTAGAGCTCTTAAAAGGGTTTTTTGTATATTTTTTAAAGCAAGGTTACTTTCTTTTTGGTGCTTTAGGGGAACTTTCCTTGAGCACAGTAGATTGCTGAACTCCAGTAACCTCCTCAGGTTTAGAAACTGATAACACCTAATCAGGAGTTAGTGGGCCTGTTTCCTGAGTGCAGTTGAAGCCTGCATAAAAGGCTCCAGTGCCCTGCCCTGTTGAGGCTTTCCTAACCAGGGCTCCACAGATCAACAAACAGTAAGGATTTGAGGGTTTGTTTGTTTGTTTTATTATATTACATTGCTAGCTCTCTGACTGGGAGCTCTTAAAAGGTTTTTTTTGTATATTTTTTAAAGCAAGGTTACTTTCTTTTTTGTGCTTTAGGGGAACTTTCCTTGAGCACAGTAGGTTGCTAATCTCCAGTAACCTCCTCAGGTTTAGAAACTGCACAACACCTAATCAGGTGTTAGTTCCCTCCCTACCCACCCCGACTCCCACCCACACCTAGTGAGCAGTCTTGCTTTATAGAGCACCTCCCCCCTTTTAACAAATCACAGAGAATTGGACCAGCACATTTTGAATATAATTAAAGAGATTTAACTGCTTTTTCTCTGAAAGGACAGCTGCGAAACCGGCTGGTACTTGGTAGATCTCTCTCTTTTGCTTTAACAGATACCTAAGCTCCACGAACAGAACAATGGCTGGGAAAAATCGTATTGCTAAAGCTGTTGCCCCCATTACAGCTTCTGCCTCGGTCCAGACAGAGGTCCTAATGCCAGTTGAAGGACCGGTTCCATGTGCAGGGTGCCTGCATGCTGAAGCTCTGAGGAAACAAGTGGAGGAACTCAGAGAGGAGGTGGCGAGGCTGAGGAGCATTCAAGACAGTGAGAAGTACATTGATGAGATGCTACTTGCAGCAACCAAGCTCTCCAGCACAGGAGAAGATGAGTGCCAACAGAATGTCGATGGTTGGACACAAGTCACCAGGGCCTGCAAAATCACCAATCCAACTTCTCCAGCCCTTGAATTGAAGAACCATTATGCAGCCCTGGAGGTGGAGGAGGTGAAAGCATCCCTGGAAAGGGAAGAACCACAGTTCAAGTACCCCAAAGTTGCAGAATCAGTGACCAGAAGGAAACAAAGGGTAGTGGTGCTTGGAGACTCTCTTCTGAGGGGTACAGGGGCGTCCATCTGCCGACCAGACATGATGTCCAGAGAGGTATGCTGTCTGCCTGGTGCCAAAATCCAAGATGTTACGGAGAGTTTGCCGAGACTCATCAAGCCCACTGACTATTACCCAATGTTGCTAATCCATGTTGGAACAAATGATACTGCCAGGTATACCTCGGATCGTATCAAAAGTGACTTCATGGCTCTGGGACAGAGGGTGAAGCAGTTAGGTGCACAGGTGGTGTTCTCTTCAATCCTCCCTGTTGAGGGTAAAGGCAAAGGCAGAGAGGCGCGCATCCTGGAGATGAATGCATGGCTGCGTGGATGGTGTCATCGAGAGCGTTTTGGTTTCCTAGACCATGGGATGCTGTTCCAAGGGTTGCAGAGCAGAGATGGCATCCATCTGTCCAAGAAAGGTCAACGCATCTTCAGTAGTAGACTGGCTAATCTACTGAAGAGTGCTTTAAACTAGATTCGTTGTGGATGGGTGAAGAAAGCCCCCAGGTAAGTGAAAGCCCCTAGGTAGGTGATACATTAAATACCTTTATGGAAAAGGGTAACAGGGGTAACATATGGAAAGCAGTGTGTATTAATGCCCGTAGCATGGGAAATAAGATCCCTGAAGTTGAAGCTTAGGTGGGAGTGGCTGACTTGGATTTAGTGGCAGTTACAGAAACATGGTTCACAGAAAACCATGACTGGGATGTAACTATACCTGGCTATACTTTATTCAGAAAGGACAGGGTAGGAAGAAGGGGAGGAGGAGTGGCACTATATGTAAAAACTACTCTTAAAGCTTTGGAATTACAGAGCTTAAAAGGGAGAGAGGAGGCATTGTGGGTTAAACTAGAAAGAGGGAAAGAGAAATCTATTTGCATTGGTGTGATATACAGACCTCCCTCACAAGAGGAAGAGGTGGACAGAGAGTTTATTGAAGACATACACAGCATTGCTAGGAAAGGGGAAGTGCTACTGATAGGAGATTTCAATATGCCAGATGTTGATTGGCACATTCCTACTGCAGTATCATCTAGAAGTAAGGAGATCCTGGATTCTCTACAGGGAGAACTATTCAGGCAATTGGTAACAGACCCCACACGTGAAGTGGCCATACTGGACTTGGTGCTTACCAATGGTGAAAGTGTTTCTGATGTTGTAGTGGGAGATCATTTTGCATCCAGTGATCACCAGATGGTGTGGTTCAGTATTAGGACTAGGGCTGTTAGAATCCATTCCAAGGTGAGGATCTTAGACTTTAGGAAGACTAACTTTGCGAAGATGGGCCAATACCTCAGGGAGTCGTTAGTGGGATGGCAACAGCTGGGGGATGTAGAAAAACAGTGGGCAAAACTGAAAGGGGGTATTTTAAGGGCAACCAACCTTTTTGTTAAAATGGTAAATAAAGGCAAAAGGAAAAGGAGACCGCTATGGTTTCCGAAGGAAGTAGCTGAAAAAGTGAAGAAAAAGAGGGAGGCCTTCATGAAATACAAGAGATCACAGAGAGAGGAAGACAGGCATCTGTATTTGGAAAAACTTAGAGAAGCTAGAAAAGTAGTCAAGAAGGCAAAGATTCAAAAGGAGGAGGAAATAGCCAATGCAATAAAATGGGGGGATAAGACATTTTTCAAATATATTAGTGAGAAGAGGAAGGGCAAAAGTGGTATTGTCAGACTCAAGGGTGCAGGGGGGGAATATGTAGAAGTTGATAAGGATAAAGCGGAATTGCTTAACAAATATTTTTGTTCTGTGTTCACAGATGAAGAACCAGGAGCAGGACCTCAGAAAACACCCACAAATAAGAAAAGAAGCGAGGGACATCTTGAACAATTTTCAGAAGACTGTGTTCGTGAGAAACGAGCTCAACTTAAAGTAGACAAAGCGATGGGACCGGATGGGATACACTCTAGAATACTGAGGGAACTTGGGGACATTCTAGCGACTCCACTGACTGACCTTTTCAATGCCTCGTTGGAGTCGGGAGTGGTTTCAAAGGACTGGAGAGAGGCTCATGTGGTGCCTTTACACAAAAGCGGAAGTAAGGATGTGGTTGAAAACTACAGGCCGGTTAGTTTAACTTCGGTGGTGAGTAAATTATTGGAAATGCTGCTGAAAGAGAAAAAAGTGAGGTTTCTGGAGTCCAGCGGATTACAGGATCCGAGGCAGCATGGATTCACCAGAGGCAGGTCTTGTCAGACAAATCTGATTGATTTCTTTGACTGGGTGACCAGGGCGTTGGACCGAGGGAGAGATGTGGTGTATTTACATTTCAGTAAAGCCTTTGACCCTGTTCCTCACAGGCGACTTATAAACAAACTGAGCACCCTAGGGATGGACCCTAAAGTTACAGCTTGGGTTAGAAATTGGTTGGGTGGGAGGCGACAAAGAGTATAAGTAAATGGAGCTCACTCTGAGGAGAAGGATTTTACCAGTAAATAATTTGTAATGGACTGAACACATTGAGATCAGATGATCAAAAATAAAATCTAAATTGAGCATCGTCAACACAAAGGGCCATGAGACATGATGGTAGGACCTCATGATGTATTGTTTAATGCCGTCTAGTTATTACTCATGGCGACCTTGTGGATAGTTGTCCAAAACTGTGTTTGGTCTTGTCAGGCAGCAGTAGTTATCCAGATAAATGCCTTAGCCACCTTTATCCATGAATATTCAGCAGCACTACCTGGACAGTACCGCTAAATATCCCTACTGACTGCTTCAAATTAGTTGGACAGTACCAAGGCAGTAAGTGGATGGAGCAAGGTTGGAGCAGCAAGTTATCTGGATGGCAGCGATCTTCAGCCCCTTATCAGATAAATATCCTAATAACTTTGGAACAGCAAAAAAGCTCTCCTAAAGTTAACAAAATAGTTATCCAGAAAGCAGGGCTGAATATTACTGAGTTCCAGATAACCCCAGCATGGGCAAAGATATTCAGCATTGGCTACAATCCAGATAGTGGCACTGACTATCCATGAATTATTTCAACACTGTGGCTGGCATTTGAAAAAAAAATTATAGACCATGGTGTTCAAATATCAACCAGAGAGTATCAGTTCATCAGACTTGCATACATTTGAGTGGCAAGACTTTTTAACCACTCATCAATACACTACTCCACATTTTTCAAAATGTATAAATACATGAATCAAACACTGCTTTACTAGATTCTACTTTCAGTCCACAAGGCAACAAAAGGGGTTGTAGACTTTCTATAACCACTGTATTTTCAAACACAGAAGAAAAGTTAAAAAAAAGTTATCTAACACAGATCTTTGCTGCAGAATTATCCCAGGAAGAGTCAGTAACTTAGGGGGAGCTATTCCAAGGCATTTGCAGAACTGCAAACCGTGTAAATGCTGCTCAGCTGGATATTCAGCAGCACTAACACAGTATCCATGGATGCTGACACTACATGCCCCAATGCTAATTGGTTAGCATTGAGGCATGTCGGGGTCATTCCGGAGTGGAGTAGAGGTGGCACCTAGCATTAACTGGAAAGTGGCGATATTGAGCCTGTACCCAGTTAGCAATATGTGGCAAAAGCCAGGCGCAGGAAAGCACAGTTACTTACCTGTAACAGGTGATCTCTGGGAACAGCAGGAATAAGTCTTCACATATGGGTATCGTTGGTACCGACGGAGCCTGCGCGGGAACGCTCCCCAGCGTCCAAAAGGAAAGCTTTTGGGAACATCCCACAGCGCCTGCGCGCTGCCTTCCCGCCTTTCCTAACCGCCTCTCTCCTGTTCGAGTTTTAAAGCTGAGACAAAGAGAGAGTGAGGAAAGGAAATAAAGATAGAGAGATACAACTCCTAGGGGAGGTGGGTGGGTTGTGAAGACTTATTCCTGCTGTTCCCAGAGATCACCTGTTACAGGTAAGTAACTGTGCTATCTCCAGGAACAAGCAGGAATGAGTCTTCACATATGGCGACTCCCCAGCTAGAGATGCCTGGGAGATCACCCAGGTTGTGAGTCCCTGGGAAGGGCTCTACCTCCACCCATGAATCTCAGGCATCCAGCCAGGGATGGAGGGTAGGAGTTGGTTAGGTATGGAACAGGTGTTTGAGAACAGCCTGACCAAACAAGGCATCCCAGCGGGAGTCCTTGTCCAAGCAGTAATGGGCTGTGAAGGTATGAACCGAGGCCCAGGTGGCCGCTCGACAGATCTGGTCGATGGACACAGAATTTAGATGAGCCATAGAGGCTGCCATGGCCCTCACATTGTGAGCTGTGACATGGCCTTCCAGAGAAAGGTTCTTCCTCTGGTAGGCGAAAGAAATGCACTGAGCAATCCAATTGGACAGAGTTCTCTTAGAGACTGGAAGTCCTAAATGAGAGGGATCAAAAACAACAAAGAGCTGAGAGGACTTTCTATGTTGCTGTGTCCTTTGTAAGTAAAAGGCAAGAGTTCTTTTACAATCCAGGGTATGAAGATTCCTCTCTGCACTTGAAGCATGAGGTCCTGTAAAAAAGACAGGTAAATAAACCTTCTGGTTCAGATGAAAAGGTGAGACCACTTTAGGCATAAAGTGTGGATTAGTCCTGAGGACTACCTTGTCATGATGGAACCTGGTATAAGGAGGATTAGCCACCAAGGCTTGCAGCTCACTGATGCGGCGAGCTGAAGTGACTGCAATGAGAAAAATAACCTTCCAGGAAAGGAATTTCAAGGAGGCAGTGGCTAAGGGTTCAAAGGGTGGCTGCATAAGCTGGCCAAGAACCAGATTTAAGTCCCATGCCACTGGAGGTGGTCTGATGGGAGGTTTAGTCAAAAGAAGGCCTCTCATGAATCTTGCTATAAGAGGATGAGAGGAAATAGGCTGTCCATTGAGAGGTTTAAGGGATGCTGAAATAGCACTCAAATGGACTCTTACTGAATTCGTTTTAAGGCCTGCATGGGATAAATGCAGCAAATACTCTAGTAAAGAATTCAGAGGTATTGCAAGAGGGTTAAGACCCTTCTCTGCACACCAAATGGTAAACCTTTTCCATTTAAAAGCATAGGAACGTCTAGTGGAAGGCTTTCTGGAAGCATAAAGGATATCCTTTACTTGCTGAGAAAGATGCAAATCTTGAAGGTCTAGGCCTTCAGCAACCAGGCTCTGAGGTGAGACTGGGGATTTGGGTGCCACAACGTTCCCTCCTCCTGGGACAGGAGGTCTGGAGCAGATCCCAAGTCCAGGGAGGGAGCTTGAGAGAGATGCAGAAGTAGAGGGTACCACACTTGGCGTGGCCAATGTGGTGCTATGAGGATCATAGACCCCTTGTCTCTCTGAAGTTTGAAGAGTGCCTTGGGAATTAGGGGAATGGGTGGAAAGGCATAGAGGAAGTCTTGCCCCCAGTGGAGGAGGAAGGCATCCCTGGCCTGAACTCCCTGACACGGAATTCTGGAACAGAACCGGGGAAGTTTGGCATTCCACGGACTTGCAAACAAGTCTATGTCTGGGGTTCCCCAACTTCAAAAGACCCTGGCTATCTGGTCCCCATGGAGGGACCATTCGTGTGGAAGCAGAACTCGACTGAGTCTGTCTGCCCAAGAGTTTTGAACCCCTGGAAGATACACTGCCATGAGATGGATTTGATGCTCTCTGGCGAAGGCCCACAATTTCAAAGCTTCGTTGCAAAGCGACAGAGAGCCAGTCCCCCCCTGTTTGTTCAAGTAGAACATGGCTACTTGGTTGTAAGTGTGGATGAGGACTGTCTTGTAGCTGAGCAGGGTGTGGAAGACTCTGAGAGCCAGAAAGATTGCTCTGAGCTCTAAGAGGTTGATATGTAGAGATGTCTCCTGTGGAGACCAGATGCCTTGGGTGGAGAGGTCTTGTAGATGAGCTCCCCAACCCTTTGGAGAGGCATCTGTTGTAAGGGTTGCTTGGGGTAGCAACTGTTGAAAGGGGGACCCCAGCAACAGATTTTGAGTGGACTTCCACCACTGGAGGGACCAAAAAAGACGACTGGAGGTTGCTATTTTGTCTGACAGGCATCCTGATGCCTGGGTCCATTGGGTGGATAGAGTCCACTGAGCTGCCCTCATGTGCAGGCGAGCAAAGGGGACCACATGCACGGTGGATGCCATGTGGCCTAACAGTTGTAACATTTCTCGAGCAGTTAAATGGGACTTTAACTGAATCTGGGAGGCTAACTGCACCAAGCGTAGGCAACGGGCCTGGGGAAGATAGGCCCTTGCAGTGGTGGTATCCAGTAAGGCCCCTATGAACTCTAGAGATTGAGTAGGGGTGAGATGAGATTTTGGGATGTTTATTACAAGTCCCAGATACTGAAGGATACGCCTTGTGCAGGCCAGGGAAGCCTGGACCTCTGACTGGGATGGAGCTCGGATGAGCCAGTCGTCCAGATATGGGAATACAAATATCCCTAGAGTGCGTAGAAATGCAGCAACTACTGCCATGCATATTGTGAACACCCTTGGTGCAGAGGCCAGACCGAAGGGAAGCACTCTGTATTGATAGTGCTTTCCTTGGAAAAGGAACCGAAGGAACCTTCTGTGTGTTGGATGGATGAGGACATGGGTGTACGCATCCTTGAGATCTAGAGAACAAAGCCAGTCCTGACTCTGGAGGTATAGAAGGAGAGTACCGAGAGAAGTCATCTTGAATTTCACCTTGCATAGAAACTTGTTCAATTCTCTGAGATCTAATATGGGTCTGTAGCCACCTGTTTTCTTTGGGATGAGAAAGTAGGGGGAGTAGAACCCTGAGCCCTGTTGAAGAAGGGGTACTTCTTCTATTGCCCCTTGGGCAAGAAGGGTAGCAATTTCCTGACCCAGAAGGTCGAGGAGAGATGTTGGAGAATTGAAACTGTCTCACCATGGTGTGAGGGGGAAGGTTTAGGAAATGAAGCTTGTAGCCCTCCTTTATGATGGAGATGGTCCATTGCTCTGCTGTGATTTGTTTCCATCTGGGAGCAAAGTGAGATAACCTTCCTGGAATGGTGAGAGGCTCTGGATGTTCTACAGCCAGAAAGGCTACGTTCTCTAGTTGTAAGTCAAAGGCCCTGAGGAGGCTGAGGCTGTTGGGCTGTAGCAGTCCTAGGAGCCTTAGGCTTGGCCTGTTTCGGTTGTTGCTGTCTCTTTGTAGCAAAACGACCTGCAGAAGAGGCCTGCTGACCATAAGCAGAATAGTATCTGCCTTTTTTGGGAAAAAAACCCTTTTTGAACAACCTTTTCTTAAAAGGAGCAGAAGTAGACTTTGAAAGTCTATCTAAAGCCGAATTTTCAGCATCCATCTGGGTGGCCTTTGCTTGCCAATCTTTGCCAAAAAGGTTTTCACCTGTACAAGGAAGGTTACCTAGGCCATCTTGAACCCAGGGTTCCAAATCAGAAGCCTGTAACCAAGCAACTCTACGTGCACCTATGGCAATAGCCGAGGCTCTGCTGGCACCTTCAAAGGAGTCAAAGGCTGCACAGTTGGAACACTTGGAAACATCCTGGGCAAGTTTGAGCCAGGTGAGGAACTCTTCCCTTTTATCTTCTGAAATAAAAGGAGATAAAGTTTGCAGGTGATCTGTAACCTCTTTAAGAAACATCCCCATATAGTGACTATAGGAGTTGATTCTGGCAACAAGCATACTGGCCTGGAAAATTCTCCTGCCAAAGGCATCTAAGGTTCTGCATTCTCTTCCTGGAGGAGCAGAAGAGTGCCTTTTGGTACTTTTTATCTTTTTCATAGCAGACTCCACCACAATAGAGTGGTGAGGAAGCGGAGTCTTATGAAAGCCAGGACAAGGAGGAACACGATACATGGTGTCCAACCTGCGAGAATGAGGGGAAATGGTGAGAGGAGTCTCCCATATGCTCAACATGTGATCATAAAGAATCTCATGTATTGGTAAAGTGGCTGCCTCCTTAGGAGCCTTAGGATATTGTAAAATATCTAATTTTTTGGCTCTAGGCTCTCTTTCAGGGGCCACTGAGATGGAAAGGCCCCTGGCCACTTCCCTAATGAAAACCTGAAAAGCCAAATCTTCTGGAGGAGACATTCTCCTTTTTGTAGAAGAGGGCTCCTGAGGATGGATCACCGATGCTTCAACAGAGATCTCTGATTCATCAGAGTCTTCAGAGGAATCGAATTATCGTCTGTCTGGATGCTCCTGCTGAGCCCAATACGCGTACCGGGTGGTATCGACATCGGGAGTGATCAGTACCGATTCGGTACCGATGGGCATCACAGAACAGTGTACCACTGCAGTCGACACCGAAGCGGATGTCGATGCAATCGGTACCGGCACCGGAACCGATATCGGTACCGGTGCCGGAGTCGGTACCGGCAACGGAGGTTGTTGCGGTACCGAAGGTGTCGCAGCTTGTATGAATGCTGTGATGGCACGCTGCATGGTCAGAATATTCTGATCCATTGACGCAACCAATGTCTGGATGTCGGTACCAGTGGGAACCACCGGTACCCCAGAACATGGCAACAGGTGATCGGTCGAGGCCGAGCCATCGATGTCAACCTGTGACCCCATAGATAAAGCTTTGGAAGCCGGAGCCTCCCGCCGGGGTAATTTTGCCGGTGCGGATTCCTCGAGAGCAAGCCCGGAGGCATCTCGATACTTGGAGGAAGATTTACCCTTCGAGGACCGGCTGGACTTAAGTTTGGTTACCTGAGATCCATGTGAGGAAGAAAAAGCCCTGGAAGACGTCGATGCAACCGAAGCTGCATCCGAGGGAAACAGGGTACTGAGCTTGGCTGCTCGATTCTGCAGACCTCTTTTAGACATCATAGAACAGGACTCACAATCCGTGATGGAGTGGTCAGGACCTAAACATTTTAGGCACCATTCATGGGTGTCGGTGACAGAAATAGTGCCGCTGCACTTCGTGCATTTTTTAAACCCAGAGGCGGGCTTTTCCATGAGGAAAAATTTCCTAGGCCTAAGGCCAAAGAAGAAAATGCACTGAAGTGAGAAAACAGTAGTTTTTTTTTTCTTTTTTTAGAATAAAGAAAGAAAAGACCGGCGGTACCGGTCCAGCGTCGAGAAGGCAGACACGCGACCAAAGAAATAAAATAAAATAAAGAAATTCTTCAGCGGTGACAGGAACACGACTTGCTGGCTCCGCGGAAAAGAAGAACTGGAGAGAGGCGGTTAGGAAAGGCGGGAAGGCAGCGCGCAGGCGCTGTGGGATGTTCCCAAAAGCTTTCCTTTTGGATGCTGGGGAGCGTTCCCGCGCAAGCTCCGTCGGTACCGACGATGCCCATATGTGAAGACTCATTCCTGCTTGTTCCTGGAGATACCCTGGCCTATCTTTCGCTGTGTATCGCTAAATGGGTAGTGGCTCAATATCGCCCCTGACCAGTTAGTAATCAGCAAATGCAGCCAACCCGGATATTCAATGTTCAGCGCCCAATGCAGGTCGCTTTACCAGCACTATCCACTAGCACTGAATAATCGGCCCCTTAATAACGAGTTCAAGTTAATGAGTTCTTTGCAGTCTATGAATAAAACGTTTTCAACGACTGACACTGTGTTGCTAAATAAAGTGAAATATTTGGAGAATATTGTCAGAAGGAATATCTTAGTCTCATTAATTTTCACTGGTTTAACATCACTTCATTAGCCACATTTAAGAGATACCTGCAGGCCAAATTTGCGGATTACCCCAAATGTTGGGAAAATCCTTCTCTGTGCTCAGTAAGGGGTAATTTGTGATGAGTTTAGTTTTAGCAAGAGCTGTTCACCAAATGATAGGGATTTTTTATCTTCCAACTAGCAGCTGAGTGGAAAGATTTTGGAGAGAAGATGCAGAGGTCCATCTCTCTGTTGATGTGGACTTCTCTCAAATATTAAGAATTTTCAAGGGAGATGACTGTGGAGCAAGGCACACTGTTAAGGGTATCTCTACTAAACCACATTAGTTTTGGCTGCTAATTCACCATGTCAGCAGACAAATCATGCGGTAAACAGAAAACCTCAGCAGTGAAATGTGAAATAAAGCTAGCAAGACTTACCGATACTCATGCTTTTATAGGGGTAATTTTCATTTCCGAGCAATATAATGTCAGGGTCCAGTGGATCCACAGCCATCTTGTGTGTGCCAGATACGCTGCCCATTGTCCCCTTCCTGTAGGATGAACAGACTTACAGTAGTCTGTGGATCATGCTACTACTACTACTGAACACTTGTATAGCGTTATGAGACGTATGCAGCACTGCACAGACACGTGTAAAGATGGTCCCTGCTCATCAGAGCTTACAATCTAGTGAAGACAGACAATACAGTAGCTGTAGACATGGGATACAGCTAGGGGGAATGGTAAGGAAACACAAAGGAGATCAGGTGAGTCAAGATCCAAAAGCAGCAGCGAAGAGGTGAGTTTTCAGCCTGGATTTGAAACAGGTCAAAGAAGGCGCCTGACGTACAGATTCAGGTAGTTTGTTTCAGGTGAAAAGAGCGAAGTCTGGAGTAAGCAATAGAAGAGAAGGGCACAGATAGAAGCGATTTGCCAGAAAAGTGGAGATCATGAGAAGGGATATAGGAAGAGATAAGAGATGAAAGGCAATGAAGAGCTGCAGAGTGATTAGGTCAGCAGGAGAAGTTTGAACTGGATGCGGAAATAGATAGGGAGACAATGAAGTGACGAGAAGAGGGGTAATATGAGCATGACAAGGCTGGTGGAAGATTAGCTGTGCAGCAGAGTGCTGAACAGATTGAAGGGGAGAGAGATGATTCAGAGGGAGACCAGCAAGGAGTAGGTTACAATTGTCTAGACAGGAGGTAACTAAGGAGTGGATAAGTGTCTTTGTAGTGTGTTCAGAAAGGAATGGGCAAATTTTGTTGATCTTGTAGAGAAAGAAATGGCATGTTTTAGCTATCAGTTCAATATGTATGGAGATGGAGAGAGAGGAGTGAAAGACGATCCCAAGGTTGCGAGCTGAGGAGACAGGGAGGATTACAGAGTTATCCATAGAGACTGAGAAAGGAGGAAGGGGAAAGGGGAAAGGAGGTTTAGGGGGAAAAATAAGAAGCTCAGCTTTGGCCATGTTCAATTTCAAGTGGCTGACATATCCCCACAGCAAACAGTCACACTTGGCTTAAATAGGAAACCCCATCTGGTCCAACGCCGATACTGGGCGTTTCGCTAAGGCTGCTTCAGGGAGCTAAACTATATGTGATAAGCTAAGTAACAGCAACACAGAAGAAAACTTCAATGGCTCAAACTGCTTCAGAGAGCCAGACTGTAAGCCATAAGCTAGATCTACAGGCATACAAAAATAAACACATAGTCAGTCTACTAGCACAGGTTTACTAACCAACCAAAACACTAATAGCTGCTCAAATATATGAACCAAGTGTACTCACATCAAAGGCCACCCTGCCCGAGATTCCACACATATCTCAGCCGCACACTAGAGTGAAAATGCCGTGCCTGAGCTTTATAATAAACCTACAGGGAGTACCAACCCTGATGCTACATCAACGTCATGATACAAGAACCAATCGCTCACCAAATTGTAAAGCTGGCATCACTTACATAGAAACATAGAAACATGATGACAGAAAAAGACCACATGGCCTATCTAGTCTGTCCTTCCATAACAACAACTACAACAGTCCACTTTTTACCTTTAGAGATCCTCTGTGTTGGTCCCATGCTTTTTTGAATTCAGTTACTGTCCTCATCTCTACCACCTCCACTGGGAGACTATTCCACGGATCCACTACTCTTTCCGTAAAGAAATATTTCCGCATATCACTCCTGAATCTATCTCCCTTCACCCTCATCCCATGTCCCCTCGTAGCAGAACTTGCTTTCAATTGAAAGAGGCTCTCTCCCTGAACATTTATGCCACGGAGGTATTTAAACATCTCAATCATATCACCTCTATCCTGCCTTTCCTCTAAGGTGTACATATTAAGATCCTTAAGTCTGTCCTCATATGCTTTATAATGAAGCCCATTAATCATTTTAGTAGCAACCCTCTGCACCGACTCCATCCTGTTCACATCCTTTTGAAGGTGCGGTCTCCAGAATTGCACACCATACTCCAAATGAGGTCGCACCAAAGACTTATACAGAGACATTATCACCTCCTTTTTTCTTCTAGCCATTCCTCTCCGTATGCACCCAAGCATCCTTCTAGCTTTTGCCGTCGCCTTTTCTACCTGTTTAGCTACTTTAAGATCATCAGACACAAGGTCCCGCTCTTCTTTAGTGGACAAAAGTACTTCACCTCCTATACTGTATTGCTCCCTTGGATTGCTGCAGCCCAAATGCATGAGCTTACATTTTTTAACATTAAATCCCAGCTGCCAAATTCTAGACCATTCTTCAAGCTTAGCTAGATCCCTCCTCATGTTATCTACACCTTCCTGGGTGTCTACTCTATTGCAGATTTTGGTATCATCCGCAAAGAGGCAAACCTTACCCGACAGCCCTTCTGCTATATCACTAACAAAGATGTTAAAAAGAATCGGACCAAGGACAGATCCCTGGGGCACACCACTGGTAACATCCTTCTCCTCAGAGTGAGCTCCATTTACTTGTACTCTTTGTCGCCTCCCACCCAACCAATTTCTAACCCAAGCAGTAACTTTAGGGTCCATCCCTAGGGTGCTCAGTTTGTTTATAAGTCGCCTGTGAGGAACAGTGTCAAAGACTTTACTGAAATCTAAATACACCACATCTAGAGCTCTCCCTCGGTCCAACTCCCTGGTCACCCAGTCAAAGAAATCAATCAGATTTGTCTGACAAGACCTGCCTCTGGTGAATCCATGCTGCCTCGGATCCTGTAATCCGCCGGACTCCAGAAACCTCACTATTTTTTCTTTCAGCAGCGTTTCCAATAATTTACTCACCACCGAAGTTAAACTAACCGGCCTGTAGTTTTCAACCACATCCTTACTTCCGCTTTTGTGTAAAGGCACCACATGAGCCTCTTTCCAGTCCTTTGGCACCACTCCCGACTCCAACGAGGCATTGAAAAGGTCAGTCAGTGGAGTTGCTAGAACGTCCCCAAGTTCCCTCAGTATTCTAGGGTGTATCCCATCCGGTCCCATCGCTTTGTCTACTTTAAGTTGAGCTAGTTTCTCACGAACACAGTCTTCTGAAAATTGTTCAAGATGTCCCTCGCTTCTGTTCTTATTTGTGGGTGTTTTCTGAGGTCCTGCTCCTGGTTTCTTCATCTGTGAACACAGAACAAAAATATTTGTTAAGCAATTCCGCTTTATCCTTATCAGCTTCTACATATTCCCCCCCTGCACCCTTGAGTCTGACAATACCACTTTTGCCCTTTCCTCTTCTCACTAATATATCTGAAAAATGTCTTATCCCCCCATTTTATTGCATTGGCTATTTCCTCCTCCTTTTGAATCTTTGCCTTCTTGACTACTTTGCTAGCTTCTCTAAGTTTTTTCCAAATACAGATGCCTGTCTTCCTCTCTCTGTGATCTCTTGTATTTCATGAAGGCCTCCCTCTTTTTCTTCATTTTTTTCAGCTACTTCCTTCGAAAACCATAGCGGTCTCCTGTTCCTTTTGCCTTTATTTACCATTTACCACTTCTCACCAATAGAAACCCTTTCACCATAACCTCAAACACTGACAAATGATATTCCATCCATAACACTACTTCAAACAACCGGCATACATCCATTCATTCACAAGAATCACAATGACACACCAAATGCATAGTACAAAAGCCAATAATTCAGCAAATTACAAAAACGGCATGGGTGTCCACCAACAGAAACCCTCAAACCCCAAAGCTACACATCCATCCATTCTCAAAAATTTGCCACAACATATCAAATGCACATCACCAGAGCAGAAACCAGTAGTTCACATTACAGAAAGGCATAAGTTTTCACCAGTAGAAACCTTTAAATCCCGAAACTCTAAACACCCATGGGTTGCTTATCATCATGACACCTGTACTCAAACTACAAACCACAAGCATGCATACGTGCAATCATCAGGTCAGGTTGATAATATGAATTCAAATGGAGGAGTGGCCTAGTGGTTGGGGCAAGGTACTTCAGGCCGGAAGGTCGGAGGGTTCAAATCCCACTAGAGGACAGCAACCTTGGGCCGGAAGGACTGGGGTTTCTAGTCCCACAGGTGCTCCTTGTGGTCTTGGGCAAGCCACTTAACCCTCCATAGCCCATGTTCCCTGTAAAATAGTTATCTCCAAGTTATAATGCCCTATTCAATGTAATTTCAGTTTGTTCAATGTAAACCGCACTGATGCAGAATAGCGCAGTATATAAGAGAATGTAAATAAATAAATGCACCAGGACAAAACAAACCAAAAGACATCCATCTTCTCTCTACCATATCCCTCTAACTTTCAATCACCAGCATATTCTCCAGTCAATAAATTTGTTCAACCCCCTGGGACTCATGGTATCAAAGTGAATATACAACACTGCTCATGATGCAATAATTTCAAAGCTCTATCACTGACCAGCATTAACCAGGGTGTATGGTCCAAAACACACATTTATAAACAATAAATGTGTGGTTAGCTGCATGTAACCCTGAGGTCTTTTTCCTCCAGTATCTAATTTTACTGGTTTTTCTACTAGTGCAAGCCATTGGTTTTTATTTTTGGATCCTGTATAGCATTTGGATATGAACAAGGATCCAGTGAAGCAATTTTTGGACAGAAAGGGTCTAGTGAGGTTTCTTGAGGAGAGGAGTGACCACAGCATGTGGTTAAAGTTTTTTTTTGCTTATGAATTATAGTTTAAAATTATAAAGACAAAATGAAAGAGTCTGAGGGCCAAGATGGCAGCAGGGTACCATGCAGAGTAAGGCCCCCAGATCAACCCTTTGCAGGATTTATGTACTGCGGTTCCGCATGCATGCATGTACATGCACATTTTGCATTGCAACCAGCACATCTCCACCCCTATTTATGTGAAGAGAGCCATGCGCATCTGCTTGCTGTTTTCTGCTACTGCCACATATGCACCTTGCGGCCTACATCCAACTACTGTGACATGCCCCTATGTATTTCAGAGCCTCCACATTCACAGACCCAGTTCTGAAATTACCTGCATCACAAAGTCATCCCCATTTGCAAATCTCCCTTTTGCCTAGGCGTCCTTTCTAAATTACCACATCACATATTTTCCACGGCAGCTCCCAGACTTTGGAATGCTTTGCCAACTGAGCTGAGCACATGTCGCAAACTGTTGCATTTCCAAAAAAATCCAAGGCACATTTATTCTGACAAGCATTTCCTAATCAGTTTTAGAAAATGCAGCATGCATAAGTATATTAGTTACTAGTTACTTAGATAGGCAGGCTGAGACTATTCTATGCAACTGAATTTATTCTTTAGGTTCTTTTATGTTGCTTTTAATGTAAGATATATATTTTATTTGATTTTAAGGAAGGAAAAGAGTCTTTAAATATATGCAAGATCTTCTCAAAATATTTCTTAAGCATATCAATTGCAGACAGCATAGGGAATCTTGGGAAAGTTTATGAACCGCAAAATCAGGCATCAATTAAAGTTCTCAATCACTTCTCCCATGAGCAAACAGCTTATCTTTAACCAAACAGATTGACATTCTTGTACTTCCCCAAGCTGTTTTTCCACAATGTCTAGCCTCCTCCCATATTCTCCCAGAGCCTCCTTTTGTTGTTTCATTTGGACTTGAAAGGCACTAGAGCTTTCAACTCTTGGGTCCAAATGAGTCACCAGAGATCTCTCCAGGACACCTATTGCTTTACAAATCTGGCTCAATGTTACCATCTCATGTTTGCTCTCCAAGCTCTGCAAAGCAACTACCAGCACAGCTCCCGAAATTGCACATTTCTCTTCTCACAATCACTGGAAGCATCCATTCATCTCCACAAGCTACCCTCCATCGGAAAGAGACAAGGGCATCACGGGTTGTGCTACAATCAGGCACAGGAATAAGCAATCGACTGTTGAATCATGGCGGGGAAAGATATGGGCTCCAGTGGGTAAGCTCAAGTCTTTGCCTTGCATTTATCCATGATAACCTGATTGCAACATAAATCCTGCAGAAGGCTGATCTAGAAGTCTTACTCTGCATGGCTCCCTGCTGCCATCTTGACACTCAGACTCTATAATTTTGTTTTAGAATTTAAAACTATCATCAGCAAAAAAACATTTAACTTATCTTACAACAAATCAGCACTCATTTTCTTACCAGCTATTAATATCTTCAAAACCAACCTGGCCGGTGATTTCACCCTTTATTGGTACTTCATCGGGGTTATTAAAGATTAAGCAATTGCCACAACTGTACAGTTGCATATCAGGACCTCTCATACATTTCGATTGATTGTTTATGTGAAGTGGCATCTTAGAAGAGATGTCTAGGAAGAATCTGGGATGTCCAGAGTACAACATTCAAAAATCTGGGGGAGTGACAACAGTGAAGGGAGGCATATCTAAGTATCTTCTGCAAGTGCTCCGTCTCTGCCCTGAAAAATGAACATCTCAGTTGCTGGTTCTGGAGACGGGCCTGCACAGATAGTAAGGTTGGGTACATGCACAGGTGTAAGCAGGGCTTAATTTGTGCCGGAATGGGGTGGAACATTATTCCGGTACTTCTTGAGGAGGCAGAAGTAATTCACATTTTGTCTCCCACCTCCTCTCTCTGCTCTGTACTGCTGTGGCCATCTTAATACTTAACACGGGAGTATTTTCCTTTCCTCCTGTGGCTGTGCTGTACTGAAGCAGTCCAGCCATGGCACTTTTTGTAAAGCAAAATAAGTACTTCCTGCTTTACTGAAAGTGCCACGGCCAGGCTGCTTCTGTACAGCGCTGCCGCGGGAGGAAAGGAAAATGCTGCTGCAACTGTGTTAAGTCTTAATACAGTCACGGCAGCACAGAGCAGGGCAGGCAGAGGAAGAGAGGAGGTAGCTGCAGCCATATTAACACTTAACACAGCTGCGGGAGCATTATCATTTTGCACCCACGGTTGTGTTAAGCACAGAACAGGCAGGGAGAGGAAAAGAGGAGGTAGCTGACTCAGAGTGACGTGGAGGAGGAGGTGGACAGACTGCCAGAGCTGATGAGGAGAGTTTGTGGAAGAAGAGATAAGATTGGAGTAATAGTTCCTCTTGGCAGTGTGGATCACAGAGCGGTACTGAGAGTATTCAGCTTTGAAAAGCTGAACGGAGGTAGGGGAAGGATGTTTGCACCATAGGCGCTCAGTCCAACACAGGTACTGATGCTGTAGGAGAAGGCCCAGATGGAACCAAGGGTTTGGAGTGCTTGGAATGGTGGGGGCGGGGACAAAGGGGGGCCATGGAATCAAGGCAGAGGACAAGCTTGAGAACCATACATCACCTGGGAGTCAATAGATAGCGTGTTGAAGTCAGAAGGAAAGATGGAAAAAGCTGGAGGAAATTCCCTAGGAACTGCGTGGAGAGGTCATGGCTAAGGATTGGGGGAGAGCAGCCAGGTGTAAGGGATTTGCTTTAAACTATAATGTGGGTCACCAGCTAAGAGAGAGTTACAGTAATCTAGGCAGTTTAATATTAATATGTGAAGTCACATTTTGAGGACTCTTGTAGCCAAAAATGGTCTGAGTGACCTGATCATCCTAATTGCATAAAAGGAATTTCTGGCAAGAGATGAAATATGAGGTATGAATGAGAGATTGTTATCCAGTATAACTCCGAAAGTGAGGATAGAATCTTTGATTGGTATGGGGTTTCCTGCCATGGGGAATTGATAACTCATGATAGTTTTGTTTCTAGAAAGTGAAACAGCTCATGACTTACTTGTGTTAAGGACAGGTTTATGAGTTCTTATCCATTCTGCTATGTTATCCAAATACTTTCTCCATTCTAGCTAGGAGGAGCTGGTGATAACAGATCAAATGTTGCACTCAACTAACTGAAAAAAAAGAACTTCTTTTCTTGTAGCAAGATGGGTCAAAACCTCATTCTGCATAACGATAAGACATGTTTTGTTGATATGACCTGTCCTAAATCCAGATTGTTTGAAATGGCAAAAAGGTAGTTCATTGTATTACTACACACTCTGTTATTTTGGCTAGAAAAAGGAGGTTTGAGATTGGCTAATAGTAGGCCAGAGAAGAGGAATCTAATTTGATATCTTTAAGTTAGGGACAAATGACAGATTTTCTCCATGGGTCCGAGATCATTCCTAGGCTAAGGCTAGAATTAAATAGTTCTAGAAGTACATTTGAGAACTGTGAAGGCAAATCCTTCACTAAGTGAAGACGGAAGTGGATCCATAGCAGAGGCTCAGAGATTCATATTTTCTAAGCCTAAAACAGATGAAGGTTGGAAATAATTAAAGGAGCTTAAGGGTAATTTGGTGAAACCTGCTACAGAGACTTGTGACTGTTTGCAGGACATAGTAACACCATTACTGGCACCAGTAAAAAAACTTAAATTGTTTTTTTATTTTTCCAAAATGAAAAGTTCCAAATTGATCTGGAGTCATTTCTGGTAGGATTATTTTTAATCTTTTATAGGCATGAATACACATTGTACTCAAAATAGTTGACAAGAGAGATTTTCCCGAGAATGAATGAAGTTAGAGATTTACTCTTTTTTTTGTCTTTGCAAACAAAGCTTTATATTAAGGTTTTGCACAGTCAGGTGTAAATTTCTGTGAGAGAATTGGTACACTACTATGCTTACTTATGACAGTCTATTTCATAAAGCTACAGAGATATCTTTGTTGCCTTCCTAAAATACACACTTTTTTGATATTCACATACAGTAAGTGACGTTATGAAAATATCCCTATATTTATCACAGCTTCACAAAAGTAAGTACACTCTCTAGGCCAACTCAAGTCACATTTATAATTTTCCTTGCAATCAGTTTGGGAGAGCGGTTTATATAACAAGCATATCATCTTTGCCACGATTTTAACCAAAGATGAAAAGATATCATAGAAAGAGCCACTTCTTATTCCATTCCAATTTGGGGAAATTATCCCCACAATCTAATTTCTACCCACTAATAATATTTTCTGCTTGCATGCCAGAGGCCACAGGCCACAAGTATCTGCAGATTACACTTGTCAAATAAAACTAAGTTAAAAGTTATGGATTATTTAGTGTATGGATTGTTAGAACATAATTAGTTTAATTGGCATAGATTCCCCCCAAGGATAATTCAATTGATTGTCTTTGGACGAGAGAAAAGGACTGTAAAGTATGAAAATTCCAACACAGGATTCTACTTCTTCTATTTAGTTGAAAAATGCAGTGTATGCTGCAGAGTTTATGTAATAGGAAAAATTGGGGCAAAAAAAGGACACAAAGCCCAGAAGTCATGTTGATTGCAGTTTCGAAATGGTGCATCTTCTAATCAAGGATTTAATTTTCTTTAACTTCAGAGAAGGGAAAAAATGACACAAAACAATTGTGAAAAAAAAGCATTTCAATAAGCTCTATGGAACCTTTGTCCCAAAATGCTAAATTTAAAGATCAGGTAAAAAAATCCCACGGTGCTTCTGCACAAGATTTTCAAAGATGTCCCCAGCTGATACACATAGCCACGATCTTGTCTGTAGTTCTTGTGTATTCAGAAGATTCCTTTGGCTTGAACTGCTGCCTAGGAAGTCTGGTTGATAAACCTTGGATCTTCATAACCATCTTGTTCTATTTTGTCTTGCTACAATCTATCTGTTCTATGTAGCTTTCTCCAAAAGAGCAACAAATTTGGTTGCCGCAGACGTACTTCTTTCTGTTGATTCTTTTTGTTTACCAGCATAATGTAGCATGTCTCATTTGTCCACTGTGAAACTGGTGCTTTTACAAGTCTTCCGATAAAAAAAGATGTGTTGGCTTGAGATGTCTGCTGTTGTTCTTTGGTGTGTGTTGTTAGCCGATGCCTTCCCCAAACTTTAAATACCAACGGATCTTCTCTCCCAGATATGTGCATGATGTCCTGCGTCCCGATGCCAGCCATCCGTCCATCCGCAGTACTCTTTCTCCTGCCCGTGCTCTCCATGCCAGCTCTATGCCATCTGTCACATGACTTCCTGCACTGACAGCCCCTGTTATGGAAAATAAAGTACCGTATTTTCCGGCGTATAAGACGACTTTCTAAGCCCTGAAAATATGCTCAAAAGTCGGGGGTCGTCTTATACGCCGGTACACGTTCTGCGACTTGGCTCTGTCTCGCTTTGTTGTGCACAAGAGTTTTAGTATCAGCTGAGAAAGCGTAGTTACTCACCTGTAACAGGTGTTCTCCAGGAGCAGCAGGAATCAGTCCTCACTTATGGGTGACGTCGGCGCCGACGGAGCCCTCGCGGAGCAATTTTCCCCAGCTTTCAAAGAAAGCCTTTGGGAATTGCAGCGCGCATGCGCGGTCGTCTTCCCGCCCGAAGGTGCCATCTTAGCCAGTCAGATGACATAGCTAAAAAGACAGCATAAAAATTTGCAAAAGAACATAAGCAGACGATTGCAACTCCAAGGGGAGGAGGGAGGGTAGTGAGGACTGATTCCTGCTGCTCCTGGAGAACACCTGTTACAGGTGAGTAACTACGCTTTCTCCAGGACCAAGCAGGAAGTCAGTCCTCACTTATGGGACTCCCAAGCTCAAGGCTACCGGAGACCCTAAGCACAAAAATGAGCTCCCTCTAGCTCAGCAGCACAGAAGGATAGAATCTTCGCTGAATTATCACCCACCGGTAGCCCACATCCGGGATGGAGGGTAGGAGTTGCTCAGACCTCAAAGAGATTACGGAGGACTGCCTGTCCGAAAGCACTGTCCCTACGGGACTCCCTCTCGAGACAGTAATGGACCGCAAAAGTCTGGCTCGAAGACCAAGTAGCGGCCCGGCAGATGTCTGCCAGCGGAACAGAGCGGAGGTAAGCCACTGACGTAGCCTTTGCCCGAACGCAATGAGCCGTGACTCGACTTTCTAAGGAGAGTCCGGCTGCCCATAAGCCCAAGAGATACAGTCCGCAACCCAGATGGACAGAGTACGCTTGGAGACCGGGAGCCCCAATTTATTGGGGTCAAAAGACACAAAAAGCTGAGCAGCTTTACGGTGCTCCCGCGTACGGTCAAGGTAGAAGTTCAGAGCCCTTCTACAGTCCAGGGTATGGAGGACCGTTTCAGCTCGGCTGGAGTGTGGTCTGGGAAAGAAGGTTGGAAGTACCACCTCCTGATTGATGTGAAAAGGGGAGACCACTTTTGGAAGAAATTTAGGGTGAGTCCGTAGGACTACCCTATTTTTGTAGAACCGAGTGTAAGGGGGATCAGACACGAGGGCCTGCAATTCACTTACGCGTCTAGCGGAAGTGAGGGCTATCAAGAACAGTGTTTTCCAAGACAGAAAACGGAGAGAACAGGTAGCCATAGGTTCAAAAGGCGGACAGGTGATCCGCTGCAACACCACATTCAGGTCCCAGTCAGGCGCTGGCGGGCGCAGAGGTGGTTTAAGTAGAAGGAGACCTCGGAGAAACCTCGCTACGAGAGGGTCATTGGAGAGAGGTCTGCCGTCCACCGGCACATGATGTGCTGAAAGAGCACTGAGGTGAACTTTGACGGAGTTGGACTTAAGTCCCAGATTAGAGAGGTGCAGCAAGTACTGCAAGATCACCGACACCGGGCAGGAGAAGGGATCCTGAGACTGTTGGGTACACCAGACTGCAAAGCGACGCCATTTAAGGGCGTAGCATTTGCGGGTAGAAGGCCGTCGCGAAGCCAAGACGACCTCCTCCACCTCCGCCGGCAGGAGAAGGGGAGCAAGGACTACCCTCTCAGCAGCCAGGCCATGAGGTTGAGAGACCTGAGGTTGGGGTGCAGGAGGGACCCCTGATCCTGAGTGAGGAGATCCGGTTGTACCCCCAGAGGGATTGGATCCTCCACCGCCAGTTGCAGCAGGAGCGGAAACCACGGCTGCCTGGGCCAGCGAGGGGCCACCAGGATCATGAAGGCTTTGTCTCGGAGAACCTTGAAAAGAGTCCGAGAGACTAGCGGGATGGGAGGGAACGCATACAGAAGGCTCCCCGACCATGAGATCAGAAAGGCGTCCGCCGCAACCCGAAGGGGGTGTGGCAGACGAGAGCAGAAGCGAGGAAGCTGCCGGTTGCGAGGACTGGCAAAGAGATCCATCGTGGGGAGGCCCCACTTGAGGAAGAGCTTCTGAACTACCAAGGGATCCAGACGCCACTCGTGCGGCTGGAGGACCCTGCTGAGTTTGTCCGCAAGGCAATTGTCTCGGCCCGGGAGATAAACTGCCTTGAGGAGAATGCCGTGACTGACGGCCCAAGAGCAGAGCTTCTGAGCCTCCCGGCAGAGGAGAAAGGAGCCCGTGCCCCCCTGTTTGTTCACGTAGAACATGGCAACTTGATTGTCCGTCTGGACAAGGACGGACTGTTGGGAAGTCAGGTGGGAGAAGGCCTTGAGAGCTAGGCGGATCGCCCGGAGCTCCAGGAAGTTGATCTGCTGAGCAGACTCCCACGTGGTCCAGAGGCCCTGAGTACGCGCCTCTTGGCAATGCGCTCCCCAGCCCAGGAGGGATGCATCGGTGGTCAGCACCCGGGTCGGCTGAGGTGACTGGAAGGGCATACCGAATGTCAGGTTCGGCTGCCGGAGCCACCACCGGAGAGCCACGATCAGCGGCTCGGAAACGCGCACTAGGTCGGCGAGGCCGCCCGTGGCCTGTCGCCACTGCCGGCGGAGACACCATTGAGCAGACCGCATATTCAGGCGGGCATTGGGGTCACATGGACAGTGGAAGCCCTATGGCCGAGCAGTCTCAGGAAGCGCCTGGCGGAGACCAGGGGCTGGCTGCGAAAGCGGTCGGCTAGGTCCATGAGCCGCTGAGCCCTGTCGAGCGGTAGATACGCTCGCGCCTGAGGAGTGTGCAGCCTTGCGCCGATGAACTCGAGATCCTGTGAGGGGAGCAAAGTGGACTTTGCGAAGTTTATGACAAAGCCCAAGTGCTGCAGCAGAGCCATCGTGCGGCACGTGGCGTTGGTGACCTCCTGAGCGGACGCTGCTCTGATGAGCCAGTCGTCGAGGTACGGAAAGACATAGAGGCCGTGAAGCCGGAGATGGGCCGCCACGACCGCGAGACATTTTGTGAAGACTCGCGGTGCGGAGGACAGGCCAAAGGGCAGTACTCGGTACTGGTAATGATTTCCCGCCACCACAAACCTTAGGTATTGGCGGTGGCTGGGGTGGATGAGGATGTGCGTGTAGGCATCCTTTAGATCCAAGGAGCATAGCCAATCTCCCTGCTGGAGGTAGGGCAGAAGGATTCCAAGGGTAAGCATTTTGAACCTCTCCCGCACAAGGAACTTGTTGAGGTTGCGCAAGTCCAGGATGGGTCTGAGGCCCCCTGTTCTCTTTGGTATCAGAAAATACCTGGAATAGAAGCCTTGACCTCTCAGGTGGTGTGGCACCGGTTCCACCGCCTGATCCTGCAGAAGACCTGCTAACTCCTGAAGGAGCAACTCCCTGTGCAGAGGGGGGCGCGGAGGCTCTCCCGGAAAATAGGAGGGAGGGACCTGATGGAAGTGGAGAAGGTAGCCTTCTCGCACGACCTGAAGCACCCAGGCATCTGCGGTGATGCTGGACCACCTGTGGGCGAAGTGAACCAGCCGGCCTCCGGTGCTGGGGGGGACCAGCGGGGGGGGAGAGGCTATGCTGAGCGAGTCAAAAACCCCCACCCTGCTGAGCAGGGGCTGGTGGTGCAGGCTTGGGGGCTTGCTGCCTACGGGACCCGTTACCCCGTCCCTTGGCCTGCTGGCCCTGTTGGGGAGCTGCAGGGGCCTGATAATGGGGGTATTGTTTGTAGGCAGCCGCCTTCCTCGGGTAAAAGGACTTTTTTCCCCGAGCCCTTCTTTTTCTGGGAAGGGGCGGAGGTCTTCCTAGAAAGCCTGGTCCTGGTGAGAGTCTCAGTCTCAATTTGTGCAGCCTTTTCCGCCATGGGCTTGCCAAAGAGGTTTTCGCCTCGGCAGGGGACATCGACCAACTTGTCCTGTACCCAGGGCTCAAGGTCTGACGACTGAAGCCAAGCCTGTCGGCGGGCACCGATGCCGGCTGCGGCCACTCGAGCCGAGGCTTCAAAGCCATCATAGGCTGCTCGGGACATGAACTTTGAGCATTCCCGAATGCCCGTGGACAAGGCTAGGAACCTCCGCAAGGGCTCCTCGGAGAGACCAGCGGAGAATCCGGCTAGCTCTTTAGCCAGATCCCGGAGATACATGCCCATGTATAGCTGGTAAGTCTGGACACGACATGCGAGCATAGAGCCCTGGAAGCACTTCTTGCCAAGGCCATCCAGGTTACGGGCCTCCCTTCCAGAAGGCACCGAGGAGTGCATCTTCTGGCTCTTAAGACGATGCATGGCCGATTCCACTACCATGGAATGGTGTGGCAGCTGCGCCTTTTGAAAGCCAGGGCTCTTGCGGACCCGATAGATAGAATCGACCCGCTTGCTCAGGACCGGCGAGGAGGCCGGACTCTCCCACATGCGGAAGAGTAGTCGTTCCAGCATAGGAGGAACCGGCACAGTAAAGTGTTCCCTCGCGGGAGAGTCATACTGGAGGGCGTCGAGCTCTTCGGCTCGAGGCTCCTCCTCGGGATCCGCAGGGAAGGCCAAAGCCTTGGCCATATCCCTAACGAAGTCCGAGAACCGGGCATCCTCCGGGGGGGACTGCTTCCGAGGCTCGGACTCCGGTGAGTCCGAGGGGACACACCGAGTCCGGAAAGAATCAGGTGACTCTTCCTCCTCAGACTCCCAGACCGACTCCGACGAGGACTCGGTGGGGTCGGCCCGGGCAGGGTGCGGCGCCAGCCGCCCCGACGCCGAGGGAGTCGGCGTCGGCGACCTCGGTCCCGAACGGGAGGCCGAGGGCGACCTCGACCGAGGATCGACTCGAGTTCTCATCGACTCGAGGATCGGCTCGGTCTCCGGGGTCGACTTGGACGTCGACGTCCCGGCGGTCGGGGCAGCGACGCCAGCGAAGCCAGCGAGCAGTGCCCTCTGCTGGTCCATGAAGGCAGACAGTCTGCTCTCCAAGGCCGTCAACCTGAGTCCGAGCTCAGGTGACCCAGCAGCCCCCGACTCGGGCCCCGACGGCGTCGGGCCCGACGTTGGCTGTCGCGGAGGCGAGTCCAGAAGGACCACAGGACTTACCCGGGCAGGCATCTCCGACTCCAGGCGAGGTCGCTTCGGGATGTGTTCCTTCTCCAAGGACCCGGGGCGGCTGTCGGGGCTATGCGACCTGGCCCTCGCGGAGCCAGGAGCGTCCACCGACGCCGCCCTCGCGGGTTTTTCCTTCCGACGATGGTCCCCGGAGGGAGAACCCCGGTCGGAGGAGCTCCGGCGACGGTCCGAGCTGGAGCCTTTCGACACGGAGGCCTCCGACGAGGTCCGGGTACGGCTGGGGTCAGCGAAGATTCTCTCACGCTGATGCCGCCGACTTCTCAACGCCTTTGAGGGCAGTTTGCTGCAGGGCCCACAGATCAGTTCCTCATGATCCGGGCCCAGGCAGCGGAGGCAAAAGTCGTGTGTGTCGGTTAGTGACATATTTCGGTCACACCGACCACACCGCTTAAACCCACTGGCAGCCATCGGGGGAAAAAGGGCCCCTGCGAGGTCAAAGGACCGGGCTGCCAGGGAAAACGAAAACGAAAGCTGACTAAGTCAGAAAAACCGAAAAAAAAAATAAGAGGACTCGAGACCGGCGTCGCGAGTCCGGGCGGGAAAACGATCGGCGTCGAACCGAAAGAAAAAAGGATAAAATAAAGAAGAAAATCAACTTTTTCGCGGGGACAAGACGGGGATGTCTGTAGGGCTCCGCGGAAAAAAGAAGACTGGCTAAGATGGCACCTTCGGGCGGGAAGACGACCGCGCATGCGCGCTGCAATTCCCAAAGGCTTTCTTTGAAAGCTGGGGAAAATTGCTCCGCGAGGGCTCCGTCGGCGCCGACGTCACCCATAAGTGAGGACTGACTTCCTGCTTGGTCCTGGAGAAGCTCCAGCTTCGTTCCGCCTATTATCCCTGCTATGTCTTCCCCAGAGCAGCACTGTACCACTGCCGTCGACAATAACAGGAGGCTCCCGGCCAGTCGCGTGGTCTCTCCTTCCTTCCATATTGCTGCGACTCGGGGAAGGCGAGCCGAGGCAGTCTCGCTGGATTTAAAGTGGCAGCCGCAGCCTGGCACTCGCGGTTTTACGTTCTTTGCTTTTGTTTTTAACCTCTGGCGGTCGACGCGCGTTGGGTCTCGCGCCTAGGGGCCCATTTTATTATTTTTTTAATTGTAGAAGGTTTGAGGGAGGGGAGGAGAAGCGTGCAGGTGCCGGGGCCTGAGGAGCCCTCATTGAGCGTGGGAGAGGGGGTGGGGTGTTGAGAGTTTCACTGGCTCTTTTCTCCGTTGCGGGCGGGAGGGTGGATAGGGCGGTGGATAAAGAGCTGGCGGAGGCCGCTTTTCTTCCCAGGGGGAGGGGGAAATGGCTACTCAGGTAGAGGCCCTCCCACCCAGCAACCCCCTCACGCCCGCCAACGAGCACGGGCTTGCGGGCAAGATCGTGAAGAGCAACGACGGCCAGGGGGAGAAGCGACAGGCCAAGGAGGGTCTCGGCCCTAAGGAGGCAGTGGCCGCCGCTAGGCCCCTCAGCAGCAAGCAGCAGAAGGAGGATAGCAATCAGCTGCAAAAAGAGAGCTTACAGCAGGAGCAGGAGGAAGGCGGTGAGCAGGGCCTCGGGCGCAAGGAGTTCATCGAGGCCCCCCCGCCCAAGGTGAACCCGTGGACTAAACACACCGCCGGCCCCGTCACTGTCAACGGGCAAGCACTGCCAGGTGGGTGATGCGAACCGGGGCGCGCCCGCTTTGGGGAGGGGGTATCGCTGGCTGCAGCCACTTCATGGCAGGAGGAAGTTTGTGTGCCTGGCGGCATGCTGCCGAGTGTATTGGATCTCAAGCTGCTGGATGATTTCTGTGGTTGATTTGGAAATGTTCCATATCTTCTCCATTATGGTAATGCGGGTGGGGGCGGTTGGGAGGTTGTGTCACGCTGGAACGGGGAAGTATTCTTTTATAGTCCCTTGTGTGTGTGTTTTGTTTCTTTTTTATACTGTGCATAGAAAGCATGTAGGAAGGTCTTAACTAGACAAGCACGGGACAGAAGGGAGGCGCTGGGTGTGCTGAAATTTTATCACCTATGCGAAATGAAGCAGCAGGTTTGGGGTGATAATTGGCTAATTAAGTGGATCTTCTTTCCTTCCCCCTCCCCATTATATTTGCGTTACAATCGCAGAACTGTAAATGTTTACTAAGCTGATACATTGGGAGGCTAGCAGCTGGCGATGTCACCCACCTTTCTATTCACTTTCTCCATATTTTAGGGCACTAAAACATAAATAGTAAGGAGTTCGGTGAAGGTATGCAATGGGTTCTGTAAAAATGAAAGCATTTTTTTTCATAGAAGATATTCCATCATTTAAAAAAAATCCCCGCTGGGCTTTGTACAAAAGTTGACAGTCCGCAACACATCGCAGACTCTCGATGTCGTTTTTATTTGTTCTGTCCCCTTCCTCCTATATATATTTGCCCAGGAAGGGTGGAGAAATAGCTCTTCGGTTACTGACTTGAGAGCACTAAGGACTGCTCCGCTGACTGGGGTTGGGATGGGAGGAGTAAAGCTGATAGCACCAAATTTTTTTTGGTGTGCGCTGGAAGAGGGGTAGTCTTATATGGCGAGTATAGGCCAAACCCTATATTTTAATAGGAAAAGTAGGGGGTCGTCTTACACGCCCAGTCGTCTTATATGCCGGAAAATACGGTAAGTGCAACCTTCTTCTGCAGCAGTCAGGCAAATTTGAGAAAGTAGCCTTCTCTCTGTAATCTGAGGTCCCAAGACACAGTAAATTGTTTAAGCAAAAACAACACCCATGCAAATAACAGAGAAGGTTTTTGCATGTTAGGGAATCACACTCTAATTGTTAGTGCTGCACAGAATCACTTGTTTGCATAAATAATTTCTCATTAGCACAAATGGTTATGCAGTGCTTTTAAGAAGAAACATCAAATTACACTTATGCAGCAAAAGTAATTTGTAGCAGTCTTAGGAAAGAATAAGGAATAAGTTTAAAGAGCCATTTATTCCTTCATAAGTGCCTAAGACATTTAGGAAATCATTCTAGAACATGAATTAGGGGTTTGTACATGCAGCGTGAACGTTTCTGTACTAAATATGTCCCCGAGCATATTCTGAATCACTGCTGACGTGCATGTCCACGGAGCTAGCACAGGGATCTCAGAACGTGGGTGGGAGGGGACAGAACGAGGGCATGGTCAGCCACGGAGATGTATAAAGCATATTCAGGAAAGGCCCATAATTATTCCTGCGTTATTCCTGCAGAAGTCCACATTATTCTAGGGCAGGACTTAGAAAATATTCTGCTCAGCTTTTCTATGCATCACACATTAAAGAAAGGTTGTGACAACTATGTTTTGAACTGTTGTATCTGCATTCTGGAAGAACATAAGATGCAGTTGTAAAGGACAGAAAGCAGAGGTGAGGGAAGGTTGTATAGTAATGAAACATTGATAAACATCCCTACAGACATATTAAGAAGAGCAACTGTGCTTATGCTGGTTATGCTGATAACTGCTGTTTGAGCTAAAGGAGCAAAGGTAGAGTTCCCTAACATTTCCCATTTCAATAAACTGGGACAGGTGATATAGGGATAGTATGTGAGTGAGTAGGGCAGATTCCAGTTTGGGTGAGAGATTGGGTGAGAAATCCATATCAGATAGTCCTGGGACACCATGCTATTATGTTATACCAGCTGTTTATAGATGCAGGGAATCTTTTTGGCAGATGTATGTTTATTGTGACTGCAAGTGAGAGAGCATGCGTGTGTGTGGTTTGAGGGTTGCACGGGAGGATCTGGTGTGCTCATTCGCAATTCAGAGAGGCCATGAATGGCTGGTCAGTACTAGGACCATATGGATGACTGCAGTGTCACCAGGTGCCAATGTGACAGGGCAACCATACATCAGTTGTGCTAGGCATTGAGAGGCATGACTGATGTTGTGCCAACATCCCTCAGATCATGCCATGTGCCAACATGCTTCTCCAGCCCAGGATCTAAGCAAGTTGCTAGAGTGATGATTATATCTGGAGGGGGGCTACATAGGTATGATGGCACAGGGATACCCTCTCCTATGCCCACACAGGCCTGACCAGGAGAGCAATGTCACAAAGCAGACTGTGGGAACACAGACAGGGTTGCCCCCACAGATAGCAGATGTATACAGAGTGATATTCGCCACGATGGGACAGGTGTAGCTTCTGTGAGAAATGCCAGTACCCAGATATGTGGGAATCAGATGCCATAGCCAAAAGGCCATACTACTACTACTACTTCTGATCATTTGTATAGCGCTACAAGGCATATGCAGAGCTGCATAGACACACGTAAAAGATGGTCCCTGCTCAGCAGAGCTTACAATGTAGTCAAGACAGACAACAGAGCAGTTGTGGACAGGATACATTTAGGGGGAATGATAAGGAGACACAAGGAAGATTAGGCGGATCAGATCCAAAAACAGCAACAAAAAGGTGAGCGCTCAGCCTTGATCTGAGAAAGGACAGAAAAGAAGCCTGATGTACAGACTCAGGTAGTTTGTGCCAGGCATAGGGAGCAGCAAGGTGAAAGGAGCAAAGTCTGGAGTTGGCAATAGAAGAAAAGGGCACAGATATAAGCGATCTGCCAGAAGAGCGGAGTTCCCAAGGAAGGATGTATGGAGAGATAATAATATACCAGGGACACCCTAAAGCTCTTACTACCCTTACAGCTTGCCCAAAATTGTGCAACCAGAATAATCACAGGCACAGGTCCACGAGAGCACATCACCCCCAATCTGAAACAGCTACCCTGGCTGCCCATCCACATGAGGATTAAATATAAAGTCACGCTAATCCTATTCAAGACCATCCACATCCTCTCAGCAGATATCCTCCGTCCCCATCTTCAACAACCACTCAACAAGAGATGAACACGGTCCACCAATCACAACCTCCTCTCGATTACAGCTTCTTTCACCCACTCCAACAATACCACTACTAACACAGCCTTCTCCTATTATGTCCCATTCATTAGGAACTTCCTCATCCCAGAAATACGGGCCCTCACGGACCTAGGCAAATTCCGGCACAAGCTAAAAACATCCCTCTTTTTGGAACATTTTGGTACAGACTCTTAGCTACCCTCCCATCACATCATCATATGAATCTCCCGCAGCACCAATTCAACATTATGTAAATAGTTATGTTGCACTCAATTATTTATTGTTCCCTATGTTTGATGTAAAGTTACTTGTTCTTTGGTTCCATGTAAACCGCTGTGACTGGTAGATACATTGGTATAAAAAGCTGCTAAATAAATAAGAGAGGAATGGTAGTGCGGAGCAGCAGAATGAGTGCACTTATAGGCCATAGGCATGAAAAGGACATACATCTGTGGCTCAGCAATATTATGTATCCTTTGGAGACCTGCAATGTTAGTTTTGGTTTTGGTGCACTTGGTAAGGGTCCATCCTTAGCAGTTTAAAGCGTGTTTTGTAGAGATGACCAAGGCAGGTATCATTAGGGCCATTTTATAATGCCAAGTACCATTTGATGCAAGATATGTCCTGACATACATGTTCATATTTACATTCTCTTATACCATATTAAGGTGCACTGGGATTGCCTAGTACTTTTCAGGACATGAGGAGTACTTATATATGGTCTATGTTACAGCAGCAGTCAGTTCTCATTGGAATTTATCTCTAGTTTGCTCCAGCAAATTACTGTCAGTGTGAATAGCAGCTTAGGAGATGAACGTTTTACGAAGGAGGCGTGGTGTCTGCAGGTAATCTTGTGCACAGGCAGGATCCCAAAGTGCAACTTTTCAGAATACAATAGGTGCAGGGATGTCCAAAATGTTTACCTGTGTCCCATAATATTGACAGGGATGTGTTTCCCAGCTGTGCCTGCACACATGCGAGGGCCTGGCTGAATAGTGTTTTGCCCGTGCCACACTGAATACATCTATCTCCCCAATTCCGGACCCGTGCACATCTAGAACCGTGGATGCAGAATTAGGTTCAAACGGGTCCCATTTTTAATTTAGATGTGTCCACAGGCTGGACATGCATGTTATGGAATTGGGCTCTTAGTGAATTGATTCCTTTAGCAGTTAGTAAAGGCACCATCGACAACAATAGATTTCAAATCTGAGAATCAAATAAAAAGACTTCATTGAGGAATATATCTCAAGTTCACAAAAGTGATCATGGCTATAATTTTCCTCCCTGAACAAACATTTCTATCATATAGGATGAGAGGCAGAGAAGGGAGATTCCCTGGTTCCCAGCTTAGCCAGAGGAAAACACGCTAGACCAACATGTGGAACAGACAGTACACGCCGATCCAGGAGTTTGTGACCTAAGAATCAAACAGGAGATAGAAAAAGACAGAAATACCTACAGAAGAAAGGAAACAGCTTGTTCTAGTGGTGCAAAAGAGATTCAGCAGAAATCCCCAAGTGTTTAGCTGTCTGTAGTGATCATGGTGGTGAATTCAATTGCCATAACCCTCAAAAAATCATATCGCCAGGCTCACAAGCTAATAGTAAAAACTGCATCACCTAGCCTTCATTGTTGTGTACCAAAGCAGCTAAGGAAGTTAATTGATAATATCAATGGGTAAAACAAAACACCAAGTCGCACACCCTTATTTGAGAACTATGAGAGCCTGCTGCACTGACAACGCATTATGGCACTGTAGAGACTGCTTGGATGTTACTGTGTGAGCAGCAGCACCATCCAGTGTCCCTACTAAATTACTACAATGAAAGCTTGAAAAAGCCTAATAATTTCCAGAACAGGGGAGATTCTTGCTGCCAGTCACATCATGCTAGGAGGAGACTCCTCTGGGAGGAAAAAATTAAAGTCATAAATAAACCACTCCCAAAGACAGAACTCTGTCTTTGGCACGCAGCCATTACACCAGAAGGAAGCAAAAGTGTCTGCCATTTGGGCAGGTGTCTTCGGCATAGAGCCTTCACACCATCCAGAGGAAGCAACAGGCTCAGAGCAGCAGCATAGGGAAAGAGAGCAGAGGGTTGATGTCTGTACAAAACCTCCCAGTGCCCCACTGTCTCAGCAAGAGATTAGCTCAGTCTGTGTTAAAAAATAGGGAAAGTCATAGCCTTTAACAGTAAAGGACAGAGGTTCCAAGAAATGTACCAACAATTCAGACTTCCAGTCCATCAGAGCCAGGAACCCTGCAGAGCAGTTTCGGGGATCTACGTTGACAGAAACCACCAGTTCTCAGAAAGAAAGGAGATCAGGCATTCATCGTACACCAGTGACACCAGATCCACGAGTGAGCCAGCACAATACAGTCAAACCTCGGTTTTCATGATTAATCCGTTCTAAGAAGTCTGACTAAAACCGAAACGTACGAAAACCGAAGCAATATTTCCCATAGGAAATAATGTAAATTCAATTAATCCGTTCCAGACACCCAGCTCCTGTCACTTCTCTCACCTGCCCGATCGTCCACAGGACAGCAAACACACAGATATTGTACTGTACGGCACTGCAACATCTCCTGCTTACATTGACAGCTACCCTGCTACCTCCGAGCCTGAGGGGCGCTCCAGAGAACAGGCAGGCAGTGGAGAGATCGGGGCCTTCCTCTCTGTGCAATCCTTGCATCTCTGACTCTGGCTCGAGGATGTTGCTCAGCTGACTTTCGCTTCTCAACACGCGATCGGTGAGTCCGGGGGGTAGTGCTGCCGGGACTTCCGGGGGGTAGTGCTGCCGGGACTGGGCGGGCAGTGTATACAGACCAGCGCCATTCTTTACGAAAACCGAGGCGATATCCGATAACCGAGACAAAATCTCAGTCAGAAAAGACGTCGAAAACCGAAACGTAGGAAAACCAGGGCAAACGAAAACCGAGGTTTGACTGTATCTGAGACCTGTGTCTGCATCACTAGCAACTTCAGGCACAGTGGGAAAGAGTACTATAAAGGGGCTCCCCTCAGGTAAACCAGACTAAGTAACAAAGGTGCAGGAGTGGTGAAAAGTGGTGTAATTGTTTAGCTTAAGATATAGAGCAATTGAAGGGTGTGTAGTAACCTACCAAACTGAAATAAGACATGGCGTAATCTACATGTAACCAATTTTGACTATGGAGAAGGAGTCAATTGTCTTTAACATAGTTACTTTTTTGCTCCTCCCAATTATTACTGTTGTAACTGTTCATTGACCCTAAAGTTAAGTAAACCCTTGGTTCAGAACACAAATTTCTGGCCTGGACTCTTATTTGAGAAGAGAAGAGAGGAGAAGAGAAGAAGTGTGAGAGTAACAAGTGCCAAGGGCCTCCAGGTCTATGACAGTACCCACCAAAGAAACCTGATATTATATTCCATGATCATTAGACTGAAAGACTGTATAAAAGCTCTTGGATTCATGATCCCCCTTGTCTGGCAAGTGGTTACTAGGGCAGCTGCATGGACCACACAGAAAGGGGAAGTTAAATCATCAAATAAAAAATATATGGTTTTTCTTTCTCTCTCCTACCCATCGCAAGGGCCAGTATATGGGTATTAGAGGCATTAGGCGACCCTTTAGTCCTGCACCCGCTCAAGTAACTTCTTGAGCCACTCACTATGTATCTACACATACGCATACATACAAGCATAATGAAGGCAATTTCCAAAAGCCATTTACCAGCATAAGTGAGTTATTTGAAAATTGCCCACCCTCCCTGCAAGTTAAAGTATGTGCTGCTGTTTCTTTGACTTTGTCAGGCTGTCAGGATCTACTGTTTTGCTGTGACTGCAGTTGCTCTTTGCCATCTCCCAGAAACTGCTGCCCTAGGCAATCACCTGGTTTGCCTAATTGTTAATAATCTACAAAACACAAGGAGCAATAGTGGAAATAGACCATAGTCAAATAATATACTAAGTTCTCCCACAGAACCTTTCACAAAGGTCTGAATATTGTAACGATAGTGAAAAACAGTCATATATCTTTAAAACGGAGAAAGAGTAGTTACTCACCTGTAACAGGTGTTCTCCAGGAGCAGCAGGAATCAGTCCTCACATATGGGTGACATCGGTGCCGATGGAGCCCTCGTGTGGAGCATTTCCCCAGCTTTCAAAGAAAGCCTTTGGGAATACAGCACGCATGCACGGTCCCCTTCCCCCCCCCCCCCCCAAGGGTGCCATCTTGCTCAGTCTGATGACATAGATAAAAGACGGCAAAAAACAGAAAATAAATCATATGACTGCAACTCCAAGGGGAGGAGGGAGGGTCGTGAGGACTGATTCCTGCTACTCCTGGAGAACACCTGTTACAGGTGAGTAACTACTCTTTCTCCAGGACCAAGCAGGAAGTCAGTCCTCACATATGGGACTTCCCAGCTCTAGGCTACCGAGAACCCAAAGCTGAAAAATAAGCTTCCTCCAGAGCCTCAGCATGCATGATAAGAATCTTCTCTGAGAATGCCCCCAAGCGGTAGCCCACCACAAGGGCCGGAGGGTAGGAGTTGCCTTAACCTCAAAGAGATTAAGGAGTACCGCTTGTCCGAAAGCACTGTCCCTGCGGGACTCCCTCTTGAGGCAGAAATAGGCCGCAAAATTCTGGCTTGAAGACCAGGTAGCAGCCCGGCAGATGTCTGCCAATGGAACAGAGCGGAGATGACCTACTGACGTAGCCTTCACCCTGACACAGTGGGCTGTGACTCGACCCTGCAAGGAGAGGCTTGCTGCCCTGTACGCCCAGGTGATACAGTCTGCTACCCAAATGGACAGGGTACGCTTGGAGACAGGTAACCCTAAGTTATTAGGGTCAAAAGATATGAAGAGCTGAACAGCCCTTTGATGCTCTTGCGTACGGTCAGTGTAGAAAGACAACGCCCTCCTACAGTCCAAGGTATTCAATAGTAATAGTGTAAATAGTTTTCCCCTGTTATCCGAGTTTTTGTACCCTGTTACCTGTAAAACTCATACGCGTTTAACTGTACTGAGCACTTTTGTTACATGTAAACCGCGCTGATGCCGAATAGTGCGGTATATAAGAAACTATAAATAAATAATAAATAAAATAAAAATTCAAGACGATTTCAGCCCGGCTGGCATGCGGCCTGGGAAAGAAAGTCGGAAGAACCACCTCCTGATTGAGGTGGAAGGAGGAGACAACCTTTGGAAGGAACTTAGGATGGGTCCGTAAGACCACCCTGTTCCTATAGAACCGTGTGTACGGCCTATCAAAAACCACAGCCTGCAGTTCACTCACACGCCTGGCTGAGGTAAGAGCCACCAAGAACAACACCTTCCAGGAAAGGAAGCATAAATGACAGGTAGCCATCGGCTCAAACGGTGGGCGAGTAAGTTGTTGCAAGACCACATTCAAATCCCACTCAGGGGCTGATGGACGAATCGGAGGCTTGAACAAAAGCAGGCCCCTGAGGAAGCGGGCCACTAAGGGGTGGACCGACAGAGACTGGCCCTCCACCGGCGAGTGGTGCGCTGACAGAGCACTGAGGTGGACCCGAACAGAGTTGGATTTAAGGCCTAGGTCCAACAGGTGAAGCAGATACTGCAGCACCACTGGCGCCAGGCATGAAAAAGGATCCTCCTGGCGTTGAGCACACCAGGTGGCGAACCTACGCCACTTGAGGGCATAAGATTTCCGGGTGGATTGCCTCCTAGAGGCCAAAACCACCTCTTCCACTTCCTTAGGTAGAAGTAAGGGGGCTAGAACTACCCTTTTAGCAACCAGGCCATCAGATTGAGGGACTGGAGGTTGGGGTGCAGGAGAGATCCCTGATCCTGAGACAGGAGATCGGGTTGCACCCCCAGAGGGAGTGGAGTGTCCACCGCTAATTGCAGAAGGAGTGGAAACCACGGTTGCCTCAGCCATCTGGGGGCTACCAGGATTAGCGAGGCTTTGTCCCGAAGGACCTTGAATAGAGTTCTGGCCACTAGAGGCGTTGGAGGAAACGCATACAGCAGGCCCGTAGACCAAGAGATTAGGAAGGCATCTGCTGCTATTCGCAGAGGATGTGGTTGCCTGGAATAGAACCTGGGTAGCTGACGGTTCAGTGGACTGGCAAAGAGATCGATGGTCGGGAGACCCCATTTTAGGAAGATCTGCTGCACCACAAGAGGATGCAACCGCCACTCGTGGTGCTGTAGAATCCTGCTCGACCTATCTGCCAGGTAATTTTCCTGGCCAGGTAGATAAACTGCCTTGAGAAACATGCCATGCTTGACTGCAAAGGCTCACAGGGCCTGCGCTTCCTGACACAGAAGCCTGGAGCCTGTGCCTCCCTGTTTGTTCACATAGAACATTGCTACTTGGTTGTCCGTCTGAATCAAGACCGACTGGTGAGAGAGGACATGGGAGAAAGTTTGCAGAGCTAATCAAATAGCTCGCAACTCCAACAGATTGATCTGCTGTACGGCCTCCCAAGGGGACCAGATGCCCTGAGTGCGTGCCCCCTGGCAATGTGCACCCCAACCCTGAAGCGAAGCATCAGTTGTTAGCACCTGTGTATGTGGTGGTGCCTGGAAGGCACCCCCTTGGTCAGGTTGGGGAGATGCAGCCACCACTGCAGGGAGGCCGCTAGTAGTTTGGATACTCTTACTCTGTCTCTTAAGTCTCCTGTGGCCTGTATCCACTGAGCTCTGAGGCACCATTGAGCAGGCCGCATATGCAGACGAGCATTTGGAGTTACATGGACCGTGGATGCCATGTGGCCCAAAAGCCTCAGGAAATGTCTGGCAGAGACCAGAGATCCCCTGTGAAACTGCTGGGCCAGAGCCATCAGTCTGTGAGCCCTGTTCTCGGGCAAAGAAGCCAGTGCCCGTAAGGTATCCAACCTTGCCCCTATGAACTCTACGTCTTGTGAGGGGAGCAAAGTGGACTTTGCGAAGTTTATGACAAAGCCCAGGTGCTGGAGAAGAGAGACAGTGCAAAGAGTGGCTTGTCTGGCCTCCTGTGGAGACTGACCCCTGATGAGCCAGTCGTCCAGGTATGGGAAGACAAAGATACCCTGGTTTCTGAGATAGGCCGCCGCCACCACCGCCAGGCATTTGGTGAAAACCCTGGGTGCAGAGGTCAGGCCAAATGGAAGCACTCTGTACTGAAAATGCTTTCCTCCCACTACAAATCTGAGATATTGTCTGTGGTCTGGATGAATGAGGATGTGAGTATAAGCATCCTTTAAGTCTAAAGAGCATAGCAAATCTCCCTGCTGGAGATAGGGCAGCAGTATTCCAAGGGTAAGCATCTTGAACTTTTCCCTCTCCAGGAACTTGTTGAGATTTCACAAGTCTAGGATGGGCCTGAGGCCTCCTGTCCTTTTTGGTACTAGAAAGTACCTGGAGTAGAAGCCTCGTCCTCTCAGGTGGTGAGGCACCGATTCCACCGCCTGCTCCTGTAGAAGACCTGCCAACTCCTGAAGGAGGAGGTTCCTATGCAGAGGGAGTCTTGGAGGCTCCCCTGGAAAATAGGAGGGAAGTATCTGTTTGAAGTGGAGCAAGTAGCCCTTTTGGACTATGCTCAGCACCCTGGTATCCCCTGTTATAGCTGACCATCTGTGGGCGTACAGTGTCAGCCGGCCTCCTGTGCTGAGTGGAGCCAGCTGAGGGGGAGAGGCTATGCAGTGGGAGTCATAACCCTGCTCCCTGATGTGCAGGAGCCGGAGCTGGCGGCTTGGGGGTTTTCTGCCTACGGGCCCATGTCCCTGCTCCTTGGCCTGCTGACCCTGTTGGGGAGCTGTAGAGGCCTGGAATTGAGGGTAGGATTTGTAGGCAGAGGCCTTCCTAGAGTAAAAGGGCTTTTTCCCCAAGCCCTTCTTCTTCTGAGAAGGGGCAGAAGTCTTCCTGGACAGCCTTGTCCTGGTGAGAGTTTCAGTCTCGATTTCTGCAGCCTTTTCCCCCTTGGGTTTGCCAAAGAGGTTCTCACCCCAGCAATGGACATCGACCAACTTGTCCTGGACCCATGGCTTGAGGTCCGATGACTGTAGCCAGGCCTGACGGCGTACACCGATGCCGGCCGCTGCTACTCGGGCTGAAGTCTCGAAGCCATCATAGGCTGCACGAGATATAAACTTCGAGCACTCTCGAATCCCCGATGACAAAGCCTTGAACATCTGCAAAGGTTCCTTGGAGAGGCCAGCAGAGAACCCGGCAATCTCCTTTGCCAGGTCTCGGAGGTACATTCCCATGTACAGCTGGTAAGTCTGGACACAGCAAGCCAGCATAGAGCCCTGGAAGCACTTTCTACTGAGGGCATCCAGGTTCCGGGCTTCCTGGCAGGGAGCACCAAAGAGTGCATCTTCTGACTCTTCAGACGATGCATGGCCGATTCCACAACCATGGAGTGGTGTGGTAGCTGTGCCTTCTAAAACCCAGGGCTCTTACGGACTCGATAAATGGAATCGACCCATTTGCTGAGAACCGGCACCGAGGCTGGTGCCTCCCACATACGGAAGAGCAGCCGTTCCAGCATCGGAGGAACCGGTACAGTAAAGGCCTCCTTCGGGTGAGAGTCATACTGGAAGGCCTCGAGCTCCTCGGCTCGAGGCTCCTCCTCAGGATCCGCGGGGAAGGCCAAGGCTTTGGCCATGTCCCTCACGAAGTCCGAGAACCGGGTATCCTCCGGGGGGACCTTCTCCGAGGCTCGGACTCTGGTGAGTCCAATGGGACGCACCGGGTCCGGAATGTGTCCAGGGACTCCTTGTCCTCCGTCTCCCACTCCGACCCCTCCGAGGAGGAATCGAGCGGCTCCGGTCGGGCAGGCACCAATGCCAGCCGCCCCGACGCCGAGGGTACCGGCGTCAATGACCTCGGTCCCATATGGGAGGCCGAGGGGGAACTTGGCCGAGGATCGACTCGAGAGCGCATCGACTCGAGGATTGGCTCGGCCTCCGGGGTCGACTTGGACGTTGAGGTCCTGGTGGTCGGGGCAGATGCACCGGTCAGGCCGGTGATCAGCACCCGCTGCTGTTCCATGAAGGCAGCCAAGCTGTTCTCCAAGGCCGTCAACCTGAGTCCAAGCTCAGGAGACCCAGCAGCACCCGACTCAGCCCGTCGGCTCCCCCAGAGGACAACAGTACTCACGTGACTCGGGGACTCCGGCTCCACATGAGGCATTTTGACAGGCCTCTCTGATTCCGAGGACCCAGGACGGCGGTCAGGGCTATGCGATCTGGCCCTCACGGGACCAAGAGTGTCCACCGATGCCATTCTCGTGGGTTTCTTCTTCCTTTTGTGTTCCCGTGAGGGAGACCCCCACTCAGAGGAGCCCCGACGATGCTCGGGGTCTGACTCCCGAGACGTCGAGGCCTCTGACGAAGTCTGGGCCCGGCCGGACGCGGAGTCAGGGAAGATCCTTTCTCGCTGATGTTGACGGCTCCTCAGCGCCTTAGAGGACATTTTGCCACACGGGCCACAGATCATCGGGTCATGATCGGGCCTGAGGCACCGGAGGCAGCAGTCGTGTGTGTCAGTGAGAGACATCAGTTTCTTACACCGATCACACTTTTTAAACCCGCTGGCAGTCATTGGGGGAAAAAGGGCCCCTGCAAGGTCAAAAGACTGGGCTGCCAGTGAAAAAGAAAAAATAGCGCGAATGCTAGTTTCGAAGGACAAAAAAACGAAAAAAGTAGCTCCGGGTTCGATACCGGTGTACTGTGCCCAGGCGGGAAAGGGAACCGGCGTCGAACCAGCAAAAAACCACGACTCTTCGAAGGAAAAATCAACTTTTAACCGGGTGACCAAGACACACGTCCGTCGGGCTCCGCGTAAAAAAAGAAGACTGAGCAAGATGGCACCCTTGGGCGGGAAGGGAACCGCGCATGCACGATGCATTCCCAAAGGCTTTATTTTAAAGCTGGGGAAATGCTCCGCACGGGGGCTCCGTCGGCGCCGACATCACCCATATGTGAGGACTGACTTCCTGCTTGGTCCTGGAGAAGGAAGAAAACCTCAGACAAGCCCACAAACAAACTTCAAAGGGGCCTCACTGTCAATCTTTAGTAAAAAAAAAAAAAAAAAACCTCCTCTCTAACCAATTTAGCACAAAGTTTTTAACACAAAAAAACACTTTCAGATCTTTACTCACCTGATCTCCTTTGTGTTTCCTTACCATTCCCCCTAGATGTATTCCATGTCTATAAGCTACTGTGTTGTTTGTCTTGACTAGACTGTAAGCTCTGATGAGCAGGGACCTTCTTTTACATGTGTCAGTATAGCGCTGCATATGTCTTGTAGCACTATACAAATGTTCACTAGTAGTAGTAGTAGTATATACTCAACAAAAAGCCCCTTATCCTGAACTTTAAAAGCTTCAAGGCCAAATTAAAAACACTTCTATTTGAGCACGCTTAACTGGTTTCTGGCTGACCTTCAACCTATTGTGGTGGCCTCTTCCCTCTCCCTTTTCTTTCTCCCCTCTTTCCTTTGCTTTACATTTAATATGACATTCTTTTCTGTTTTTTGACTATTTTTGTTATAAACTGCCTTGCTTGCCTGCATAAAGATGGTATATCAAGTACCAATAAACCATGGGCAATTGCTCTTGGCAGAATAGCTATGAAGGAGCTAAACAAGCTGACTGCTTTGCTGGCTCCCCCATGAAGTTTAAATTCCAACGGGTCCATGGCTCCCATGTGCCTGTGAGGCTTGTGCTGTTCAAACTTCAAAGTGAAACTTCCATAGGCAGAGGCTGACCTAGGTAAGAGGTTCTGCCATCTTCCTGCTAGTGGAAGCAAGGGTTGAAAGGACAGCACAGTGGGAGGGGTTTGTTTAGGGGGGTGGGGTAAGAACTTGGGACTAGGGGTGGCTGATTGCTTTTGGGGGGGGGGGGTGAATACCTGGCTGGTTTGGTGGTTAAGGTCTAGCTTGGGGAAGGATATGGAAAAGTTTAGGGAGGGAGACTGTCGGATAGGGGAGGATAGGGGAGGAGACTAATGGGGAGAAAAGGATAAGAATGAGACTGGATGATGGCCAGAAAGGGGGAAGGGTGGGGGACTGATGGGATTGGGGTAGGGCTCTTGGCTGTGTATTTCTGCCAGTGGCCTGCAGTGGTGCATTAAGGGCTTGACTTACTAAACTTTCCTTTCTCTTGGACATGGGATAGGAAAACAGCCTTAGTGAATCAGGCCCTAATGAAGTTGTGGAAGGCCTTGGAAGATATTACTTATCTCCAAACTCGGCGCGAGGGTGCTCAGTTGCTGGCTCCTAAATCCAAAGAAAATTTGTTAAAGCCTGATCTATTCCTAAGGCCTAATAACTTGCTGATGAAGATAACCAGCTAAACCTGAAAGTGAATATCACTCCTTTCCCCTTAACTGATATAAGAGGCTATAAATCAAAGATTATGCCTGTGGTGGGTTGGAGCCGAGATGGATGGGTGGGAAATAAACACAAAGGGTCCAATTCTGACCTGCACGTACATCCCCTCTGTACGTTTGGTCTAAGCCAGACGTACAAAGGGGAGCACAATTCTGATCTCGCGAGGCACACCTAGCCCCGCAGGATCAGAATTGCGATCAGGCCTGTACGTGCAGGCCGGGACTGCGATTCAGTCCCAGTCTGCACGTATAGGCACTGCCCAGATAGCTCAGTCAGGCTTTTAAATGGAGCTGCAGCACCATGGCGTCATATTGCCATGGCACCATGGCTCCATTAAAAAGCCGCGATGCCGGCCACCAGAATCTAAAGTTAATTATGTGCAGCCCGACCCCCGATCTGGCCTCCTAAGGCCAGGTCGGGCTGTGGGGAATAAACCCTGGCTCCCCTAGCCCCTTCTGCGCCCCAGGCCGCGAAGAAAACCACTTCCAGGGAAGTTATTCCACCTTGGAGGTGGAATAACTTCCCTGCCCATTTTGCGGGCCTTGGACTTAACAGGGCCGACATTATAATCAGCCCTGTACATCCAGGGCCGGCGACCACTCACTGCCCACCCACTCTCTGCCCCCGGGCCACCCATTCCCCACCCCCAACTAACTTCCCCATACAACCGGCGAGGAAATTAGTTGGGGGCTGCCGCTGGCATGAATAGCGGGGATGGACATCTATCCCCACTATTCGTGTCTCAAAATAACCCCCTAACTGAAAATGGCTTCTTATACTATATCGTAACTGACTTTAATTTAACCAAAAGATGACTTATTATACTATACTGACTTAATAAAAGAATTTTTAAAATAGCCATGATTTTATCTGCTTAAACCCAAAGAATTCCCTTTTCCTCAAGATTGAGATTTTCCCAGAGGTAAAATACTTTCAGATGCAGATTCCTTCCCAGTAGCTGCAGCTCCTCTCTCGGCAGTCCTTCCCTCCGGCTTGAACAACAGCACACCACCTTTAAGAGAAACCTGAAAACCCACCTCTTTTCCTCCGCTTTTGACCTCCCCTCCCCCTTTGTGTTTCCTCTCTCGCTCCTCTCCTCCTTTGTGTCGTTGTGTGAATATACTGTTTGCTTTCCTGTCCATTATTGTAACTTCCTTTCTACTTCTGGCCGTTGGCATTTTCTGTATTTTTATCTTATGTAAACCGCTATGATGTCATTGTTTAGCGGTATATAAAGTAAATAAACATAAACTTAAACATAAAATGTTCAAAAACAGGTACTAACCTGCCAAAATGTTTGTGGGTTTGTACATAATCGTGAGATTACTGCTAGGGGTCATCAATATGATTTTGAAGGGGGACCTCGTGCAGAGAAGATGCAAGTGGCCCTTGCTCCTGCTCCCACTGACCACCAATGTCCCGTAAGCCAGGGAATGGTCATCGGGGGGAAGACTGTAATGCCTTGGGTGAGAGTGCCACTGCGGGGATGATTAGGTTGATGCAGCTGCGGGGAGGGGGGGTGTAGGAGAGGGTGGATCAGGTTGATGCTGTTGCGAGGGCATATTTGGGAGGGGGCAGCTGGAAGGGAGCCTCCAATGTCAACATTAACATCTGTATGGTAGGCCCTGCCCACACCACTCCCACTCTCCACCCCCACCACTTTCCCTGGCTTTGCTGACATGTGAGTATTTCCATGCCTATAAAAAACAGATTCTAAAATGGAATTGTGACATGCCTTTCAATCTACATGTCTCAATGCTGCTTTTTGGACTTGGGAATGTTTCTAAAATAACCCCTATAATCCGGTTCGACACAGGAAATGTAATTTAAAAAACCTTTTCTGTGTGTAAAACAGTACACTGTCCACCGAAAAGATTTGTATAAAGATGCCCATCCTGTATGCAAGCAAAAAATATGCCCATAGTGCCATTTCATGCTTGGGGGGAGAAGAATTCCTGGATAGAGTATGAAAATATGTGCATTCTTTTGATTTTCCAAAAGTATGTATTTCTACTCAGAAAAAGAAAGTATCCATTCAAACTAGCAGATACTGTGTCCAGATACTTTTCCTGGAATAATTTTCAAAGTGAAAGTATGCATGAATGAGGTTTGCAGAGTGATAAGTATTTGCATAGTTTCCACCAGATGAGGGTGGTTACAAAATTACCTTCCTTATGTAAATATTGTCTAAAACAGTTTAAGAAAGCAAATCACAAACATTCAAGCCTCTCTTTCCTTAGCATACAATAATTAAAATGCATTCCAAATAATAAAAGTTACTGAAGTGTGCTACTATGTGCAAATGTCATTAGCACTTCTTATTTTACCTCAGGTCCCATTTTATGCACTCGTACCCAACACACTCATTAACAGCATTAATGCATGCTAATTTCATTGCACACATTAATAACTCTGGCTGCCAGTTAGTTCAAATGAATCTATTTTTTTTCATTAAGTGAAAAATTATTTGAATGCTTTTAAACATTAATCCAGCCTTGTAATTCTGCCTAAATACGTGCTTGATAAGACCTGTCTGCTTCAAATTACTGTGATCAAATTCTTCCTACCCATGAATGCATCAAAATAGCATAATTAACATTTGTCATTACATATAAACATACACTATGTATGTATTTTATTCATAAATATGTATTAAATTATATAATAATCCAGTACCCTGCAAAGGCCAAAGTCTATAATTATAGACAGTTCTAAAACTAAATAAAACAGCTAATAACTGTGAATCCATGAATTCTGCAGGTAGCAACGTGCACATCATTTCAGACATCTGTCCTAAAATTAATTTTAAAAACTGCATAATGAAAAAAAATTCTGCCACATAATGACTTCTTTAGTAAACTGAACTATCTTCAGTGAACAACTATTTACTGTAAATCTATTGTATAGTACCTTCAAAGCTAAAACAATTACTGGTAATTAAAAGATTAACATATTTCACAACTTTAAAGGAATATTCATACTAAAAGGCACTATTAAATACATGCTGCAGATTATTTGTATTACATCAACATCAGAATAATCTTAAAATAATGCAGTAGATAAGCTCTCTGGACCACACAGAGCTCTTTTCAGTTGTTTCATCATTCAGCTATCCGGTATTCTGGTTTTGTTTCTCTCGGGACAATGCCTCCATACCATGACAGTAATGAACCCCATTCCTAGGCAACGGTATGTGCAGTATCATCTCAGTCTAGCAAATGTATTGTTAATGTTTGCAAAGTACTTGCATTGTGCTAGAGAGCCTCTTTATGGAGGTCACAATACATGTGGAGCGCAATTCTATAACAGCCACGTCCAACCGGCAGAAACATCTAACCTGAAAACGGGCACATAATAAACCTGATTCCAAAACTGTGGGTATAGAAGCACCCACAGTTCTGGAATCAGAGAGATATACTTCTCCAGCACAACCTACATCCCTGTGCCCACTGTATTCTGACAAGATAAACGTTTCAGATGCTGCCCATCTCCGTGTGGCCACTCTTCCGCTGGCAAAATGTACATCTCCTAAGCTGATGTTCACATTGACAGTGGTGTGCTCATGCAAACAACACATTAATATGAATGAAACAGATATGGTCATGCAAACCAGACTATATAGACTAGTCTGTTGCATGTCCATAAACCAAAGTTATTGTATAAGCAAGTGGAAAGTGAGATGTTTGTCCAGACAGACCCTGCAGCAAAACAAATATGGCATTTGAAGAACACTTTAGTAACTGTAGTCACAAATAACATGATGCAGACAGATATGCATTAGTGCTGTTTGCACTGCAGCATGCCCCCACTCCGAGGATCCCCCACAATGACAGGGACATGCTCTGCTATGTTGCTGCAGAGCAGCTTTTCAGAATATATTGCGCATTCACACTGGCTCCTGTTAATACTGCAATCAACCCCATAGTCCAGGTACTGGCTAGGCATACATGTCCCCCCAGGGATATGGATCAATACACCATGGCCTCTCCTGTACCCCCATATCACACACACACACACCGATGGAGCCCATGCGAGAACGCTTCCCAGCGTCCAATAGGAAAGCTTTTGAGAGCATCCCACTGCGCCTGCATAGCTGCCTTTCTGCATTTCCAGCTCTCCCTCCTCAATTGAGTTTGTAGCTGAGATCAAAGGAGAGAAGGAGAAGAAGAGGAAAAGTACAACTCCTAGGGGAGGAGGGTGGGATGTGAAGACTAAATTCCTGCTGTTCCCAGAGATCACCTGTTACAGGTGAGTAACTATGCTATCTCCAGGAACAAGCAGGGATGTAGTCTTCACATATGGGACTCCCTAGCATGGTGATGCCAGAGAGATGACCTCAGGATGAGCAGTGGAACACAGTAGGTCATATATCCTCCAAGGATGTCTGATATTGATATCCGGGACGGGGGGGGGGGGGGGGTAGGAGTTGATCTAAGTATGAAAGAGATGCTGGAGAACCGCTTGGCCAAACGAGGCATCCCGGCAGGAGTCCTTGACCAAGCAATAGTGAGCAGCAAAAGTATGGACAGAGGACCAGATTGCTGCCTTGCATATATCATCAATCACTACAGAGCACAGATTTGCCATGGAGGTAGCCATTGCCCAAACATTATATGCAGTGACATGACCCTCGAGAGAGAGTCCTGCACTTCATAAGCAAAGGAGATACAATCTGCTATCCATCTGGAGAGAGTTTTCTTGGATACTGGAAGTCCTACTGTAGGTGACTCGAGTCAAAAGCGATGAAAAGTTGGGACGCTTTTCTGTGCTCCAGAGTTCTCTGGAGATAGAAGGCCAACGCATGTTTGCAATCCAGAGTATGAAGGGTTACAACTTCCCTAGAAGAATGAGATCTAGGGAAAAAAACAGGGAAGTAAACCAACTGATTTAAGTGCAAGGGTGAGACCACCTTCGGCATAAAGTGAGGATAAGTCCTAAGGACTACCTTACCATGATGGAATCGTGTATAACGAGGATCAGCCAACAAAGCCTGAAGCTCACTGATGCGTCTTGCTGAAGTGAGGGCAATAAGGAAGGTGACCTTCCAGGTGAGAAACTTCAGAGAAGTAGTAGCTAGGGGTTCAAAGGGTGGCTTCATAAGCTACCCTATCTTTATCTTTATCTTTAATTACATTTAATATACCGCCCTTGTCGAAACGTAAGGGCGGTTTACAATAAAATAATATAAATAAAAGCATTAAAAACAGAAAAGAAATCCATTAAAATAGAGAAAAGATGGACCAAAGAGGTCACAAAACACATCAAACAAAAGACAGACCAAACAAACAAATGAGGACATACTCAGACAAAGACAAAAGAACAAAACTATTGGGAGGGAAGGTCATAAGCCTGTTGAAACAGGTAGGTTTTGAGCTGATTCTTGAATTGTTGGTAAGAAGATTCCAAACGGAATGAAGAAGGCAGAGAATTCCAGAGTGAAGGACCCAAGAAGAAGAAGGCAGCATGCCGTGTCTGTTCGAGGTGAGCGCGAGACGGGGGGGGAAGAAACAGGCGGTTGGCATGCAAAGAGCGGAGCTGACGATAAGGGGTGTGAAGGGAAACCAGATTTGCTAAATACTGAGGATTGGAAGTGTGGATGACTTTATGTAATATAATAAGGACCTTATATTTAAACCGGAAGTGTAACGGAAGCCAATGAAGACGAAACAAAAGAGGAGTGATATGGTCTGATTTACGAGCAAAAGTGATAATACGGGCGGCTGTGTTCTGTAGAAGCTGAAGACGTTTGAGCTGGTAGGCAGGAAGGTTGGCATAGATTATATTACAATAGTCCAGTCTGGACATGACTAGAGCTAACACCAGAGTGGTAAGGGAATCCTGGGACAAAACCGAACGAACTGAACGTATTTGCCGTAAAGTAAAGAAGGAGCGACGGGACAAGGCAGATACATGGTCATGGAAGGACAGGGATGGATCTAAAATCACCCCTAAGTACCGGAGAGAGGAAGTGAGAGGAATGGGAATAGAATTGATTTGGGGTGCAATGACCGGACAAGAAGAACTCAAGGACACCCACATGGCGGAGGATTTAATGGGATTTAGGTGTAAATAATTAGATGAGAGCCAGGTGGCAACATGGGAAAGACAATCATTGAGGGGGGTAATATCAATGGCAACTGGAGAAGTGTGAAAGAGAAAGACAATATCATCTGCATAAATGTAGGTGGAAACTGGAGATTGTTGGGCCAAAAGGGGAAGAGGGGCAAGAAAAATATTAAAAAGCAGAGGGGAGAGAACTGATCCTTGGGGGACTCCACAGACCAATGGAATAGTCGGTGAGGTCTGGTGAGCAGCATGGACGACATAGGAACGGGAAGTGAGAAAGGAACGGAACCAACGTAACACCACACCCCGAACACCAATATCAGAAAGACGGGATAAGAGGGTCTGATGATCAATTAAGTCAAATGCGGCAGATAGATCCAAAGAAACCAAAAGTGTGATGTCACCCCGTTCATGTGCAACGTGAAGTTCGTTTACCAAAGCAAGAAGAATAGTTTCAGTGCTGTGTCCTGGTCTGAAGCCAGCCTGACGGGGGTGGAGAACATTAGTAGCCTCAACATGAGAGGAAAGTTGCAGAAAAACTAGGCGCTCCAACATTTTGGCAAGAAAGGGGAGGTTAGAGACTGGGCGCCAATGGGACAACACAGAGGGATCAAGGGAGGGCTGCTTCAGCAGGGGATGTACTACGGCAGATCTCCAAGCCAAAGGGAAATGACCTGAAGATAAACTGGAGTTAAACAGAGTGGTGATGAGAGGTATAAGCTGAAGAGAAGGGTCCACCAGCCAAGCAGAAGGGACTGGATCCAGAGCGCAGGTGGTCTTCCTAGACTGGGATAAGGTGAGTAATACCTCCGCTGAGGTAAGGGAGTGGAAAGAAGACCAAGTGTGAGATAAGGTCCTGTTAGTAGAGCTAGTCACACCAGGAATAGCAATACCAGAGGATTCAGTAGTAGCAGGGTCGTCCAAGGAGAGGGGCAAGGGAGAAGCTGAGGAGAAAATGGATGGTGACAAAGGAGGCGGGGGAGCAACAGGAAAGGACGAACGTAAGTTCTGGACTTTATCTGAGAAAAAAGATGCTAAGGATGCGGGGGATGGCATGGCAACTTGAGAGGCAAAAGGGGAAACAGTAGAAGAAAGTTGCCGTAGAATGGTGTGCAATTGTCTTGAGGAATTGGCAGCCTGTGAAATACCTAGCGTGTAATATGAACGTTTGGCAGATTGAACTGCGGAACGATATTCTGAAAATAGCAGTTTAAAACGAGCCATGGCAGATGTAGATGGGTGAGAACGCCAATGCCGCTGGGCTTGGCGCAATTGAGTGCGTTGCAAACGTAGGCCCTGATGAAACCAAGGCGAACGAGTCTGAGACGGGGCACTGGAGGGCCGAAGAGGGGCCACTTCGTCTAAGGCATGTGAAAGAACCGAGTTCCAAAGAGCGACTTGGGCATCCGGATCACGCGTTGAAAAATCATCTGGAAATAATGAGTGGGCTGGGGGGAAAGCAGCCAAAGAAGAGGGAGTGAGATGGCGCCGGAGACGCTCAGGGGGCTGAAAAGCAGAAGAGTTACTAGGATTGTACCCTGGGAGGGAAACAGAGAAAGAGATGCAATAGTGGTCAGACCACGGAACACTAAGAGACACAGGTGCTGATAATACCGAGCAGAAGTTAGAAGAAGAGGTAAGGACTAAGTCCAAAGTATGACCCAACTGGTGAGTGGGACCAGACACATGCTGGCAAAGCGATAAGTCATGGAGTAAATTCATAAAAACCCTATCTTTTGGCCTGGAAGGAGCATCCGCGTGGATATTAAAATCACCTAAGATCATAATATTGGGGTACTGTAGGACTGTTTCAGAAAGAGTTAGCAGAAACGCCTCCCAATGGTCAAGGGAGACCGAGGGAGGAAGATAGAGAAGAAAGAAATAAAACGGGGGAGAAGAGTGAAAACGCAAAAGCAAAGACTCCGAGGAATGAACCGATGGTGTTGCAACCTCCGTGATAGGGAGCGAAGCACGATACAGGAGGGCTACCCCGCCACCTCCTCTGCCTAGCCTGGGTGTCGAGAAGGCTGAATACCTAAAACAACATTGAGATCCCAGACCTCGATTTCAGCTTCAATGAAGCCCTCGACGCCCGGGGAAGGTCCTCTGAATATGACTCCGACGCATGCTAGTTCCAAGGCTCTGACCAAGCCCGTGATTGAGACACCAAGTCGCCTGATGCCATCGTCGAAGGCAGGGATTCCGCCCCCGATGCCGATCCTGAGGCAGACTTGTCAAACAGCTCCCCCTGACACCTTAGTGCTGCTTCTGGGTCTTAGCCGATATCAAAAGGAAAAAGAGCAGGAAGACATGTCATTTTCCTCCCCAAGGCATTTTATGCAGATTCTGTGGTGGTCCATGCAGGACATAGTGTGGTTGCACTTGACACACTGCTTAAATCCGCTGGATTGAAGACATAGCAGGAAAAACGAGCCCAGCGCATGTGTGCTGCCTTCCCGGCCTCTGTACCTCTCTCACTTCAGTTGAGTTTATAGCTGAGAACAAAGGAGAGAAGCAGAGAAAGAGATAGACAGAGACAACTGCTAGGTGAGGTGGGTGGGTTGTGAAGACTAAATTCCTGATGTTCCCGGAGATCACCTGTTACAGGTGAGTAACTACGCTGTCTCCAGGAACAAGCAGGAATGTCGTTTTCACATATGGCGACTCCCCAGCTGAAAGATGCCAAGGGGTGACATGGGTCATGCTTCCTCCCATGGACCTCTGCCATCCAAACTGTGGACGGTGGGTAGGAGTTGTATTAAGTATGGAAGAGATGCTGGAGAACAGCCTGGCCAAATGAGGCATCCCTACGGGAGTCCTTGTCTAAACAGTAGTGGGCTGTGAAGGTTTGTACTGAAGCCCAAGTGGCTGCTTTGCAGATGTCATCCATAGACACAGAACAAAGGTTAGCCGTTGAGGCTGCCATTGCTCTCACATTGTGAGCTGTGACATGGCCCTCGAGAGAAAGTCCCTTACTCTGATATGTATAGGATATGCAATCTGCAATCCAATTTGACAGAGTTCTTTTGGAAACTGGAAGTCCCAAATGAGTAGAGTCAAAAGCCACAAAAGCTGAGAGGCTTAGTTCTTTGGAGATAAAAGGCTAAGGCTCTTTTACAATCCAATGTGTGAAGATTCCTTTCCGCATTAGAGGCATGAGGCCAAGGGAAACCGAATGGTTTAAATGAAAAGGCAAAACCACCTTTGGCATAAAGTGAGGATGAGTCCTGAGGACTACTTTATCATGGTGGAACCTTGTATAAGGAGGGTCAGTTACTAACACCTGTAGTTCACTAATGCGTCTTGCAGAAGTGATGGCAATTAGGAAAATAACTTTTCATAAAAGAAACTTTAGGTCTGAAGTGGCTAAAGGTTCAAAGGGCAGTTTCATAAGCTGACCAAGGACAAGATTTAGATCCCATGCCACCGGTGGTGGTTTAATGGGAGGTTTTGTTAAGAGTAGGCCTCTCATAAATCTTGATACAAGTGGATGAGAAGAAATAGGTTGTCCATTGAAAGGTTTATGAAAAGCAGCAATAGCACCAAGATGGACTCTCACTGAATTGGTCTTCAGACCAGAAGTTGATAATTGGAGGAGATACTCTAGTAGCGACTCTACAGGTATCAAAAGGGGGTTAAGTCCCTTTTATGAACACCAGACACCGAACCTTTTCCACTTAAAAGTGTAGGAAAGTCTTGTGGAAGGTTTTCTGGAAGCCAGAAGGATATTCTTTACTTGTTGATAAAGGTTAATATCCTGGAATTCTAGGCTTTCAGTAATCAGGCCCTGAGATGTAGGGACTAGGGATTGGGATGCAGTAAGCATCCGTCCTCCTGAGATAGAAGATCTGGAGCATTCCCGAATTTCAGAGGAGTGGTTTGAGAGAGACGCAGAAGAGGAGGATACCACGTTAGTCGTGGCCAACGTGGAGCTATGAGTATCATACAACCTCTGTCTCTCTGAAGTTTGAATAAAGTTTTGGGAATGAGGGGAATGGGTGGGAAGGCATAGAGGAAGTCCTGATCCCAGTGAAGTAGGAAAGCATTTCTTTCCTGACAGTTGTGAGCCGGGATTCTGGAACAGAACTGGGGAAGATTGGCATTCTGTGGACTTGCAAAGAGGTCTATATCTGTTGTTCCCCAGATTTGAAATACTCGAGCAAGCTGGTATGAGTGGATGGACCACTTGTGTGGCAGCAGTATTTGACTGAGTCTGTCTGCCCATAAGTTTTGAATGCCCAGAAGGTATACCGCAAACAGATGAATCTGCAACTCTCTGGCGAGGGCCCATTGTTGCAAAGCTTCGTTGCATAGCGACAGAGAGCCTGTTCCGCCTTGCTTGTTCACATAGAACATAGCTACCTGATTGTCAGTTTGGACCAGAATTGTTTTGTTGCTGAGATGGGTTTGAAAGACTTGAATAGCATTTAAAATGGCTCTCAACTCTAGGTGGTTTATGTGAAGGGAAACCTCCTGGGAGGTCCAAAACCCTAGCGTGGAGAGATCGTGCAAGTGGGCCTTCCAACCCATCTTGGACGCATCTGTTGTTAGGATGGCCTGATATAAAGGCTGCTAGAAAGGAGAGCCTATGAGGAGGTTTTCTAGAGATTTCCACCACTGCAGGGATGAAATCAGACGTGTGGTGTTTCTGATCTTGCCCATTAACTGACCCGAGACCTGTGACTATTGAGAGGATAGGGTCCACTGGGCTGCTCGCATATGGTAGAAGTGTCCCGAGGGAGATCATCTTGAACTTTTCTCGGAACAAATATCTGTTTAATTCTCTGAGGTCTAGTATAGGCCTGTGTCCCCCTGTCTTCTTTGGAATAAGAAAATAGGGGGAGTAAAACCCCGTCCCCTGTTGGGGTATGGGTACTTCTTCGATTGCTCCTTGAGCAAGAAGTGATGTGATTTCCTGCCACAAAAGCTTGGTGGCAGGGACCTGAGAATTGAACTGTTTTATTATTGTAGGTGGGGGCAAGTTGAGAAAATGAAGCTTGTACCCCAGTCGTACAATGGACAGAGTCCAGTTTTCTGATGTTATTTGTTGCCATCTTTTGGCAAAATGGCATAGTCTTCATGGAATGGTTAAGGGTTCTGGACTTTTCAGGGGCAGACTAAGTTCTCTAGATAGAAGTCAAAGACCCTGAGGGGGCTGGGTCTGTTGGGCCGGTTGAGCTTTTTGAGCTTGCGGCTTTCTTTGCTGTCCTGTTGCTGCCCCTTCTGGGGAATATGAAGCGGACAGTGGCTTTGATGGGTGTAAGATGGGTAAGGTTTATTTTTCTTACTGAAAAAGGGTTTTTCTTTGCTGGGTTGGCTGTAGACTTTGACAGTCGGTTCAAGGTAGTATTTTCAGATTCAAGCTGATTAGCCTTGTCCTGCCAGTCCTTGACATAGAGATTTTCTCCTGTACAAGGAATGTTTCCCAGCTTTTCTTGCACCCACTGTTCTAAGTCTGATGCTTGAAGCCAAGCAATACGACGTGCTCCTATGGATATAGCAGAGGTTCTGCTAATACATTCAAAGCAATCAAAGGTAGCACGGTTCAAAAATTTAGAGACATTCTGGGCATGTTTGACCAGAATAAGGTATTCTGCTCTTTTTTCCTCAGAGACACAAGGGCTAATGAGCTCTAGGTCTTTTGTGACTTCTTCCAGGAACATTCCCATATAAAGAATGTAGGAACTGATCCTGGCTGACAGCATGGAGGATTGAAAGCATCGACGCCCAAAGGATTCCCAGCCTGGAGGATTAGAAGAATGTGTTTTAGCACTCTTGATTCTTCGCATGGCCGATTCCACTACCATTGAATGGTGTGGTAACTGAGTTTTTTGAAAACCAGGACAACTTGGCACTCGGTACATAGTGTCAAGGCGTCGGGAATGTGAAGATATTGTTAAAGGAGTTTTCCACATTCTCAACATCAGATCATGTAAGATCTTATGAATGGGAAGCATAGCTGCCTCCTTGGAAGCCATAGGGTATTGTAGAATTCTTAATTCTTCTGCCCTAGGTTCCTTTTCTGGAATCACAGTGATTGCAAGACCCTTTGCTAAATCACGTATGAAATCCTGGAAGGACATATCTTCTGGAGGAGACATCCTGCGTTGAGGAGAATGAGTTGAATCCTCTAGTGGATTTGCTCTGGTACCAGTAGAATCATCAGAGTCACCGGAATCGGAAGACTCAAAGGCACTCTGTACAGGGTGCTCCCGTAACGCATGGTATCGGTACTGCTCGAAGTCGGTACCGAAATCTCTCGGTTCCTGATCCCCGATACCTGAGATAGACTCAAGGCTCAGCATGGGGGGAAGCAGTCCTGTCGAAGCAGGTATTGTCGGTACCGGTACCAATGTTGGTACCGATACCTGTTGAACCGTCTGCAGCAGTCTTAGCGGTACCGAAGCTGCTAAGAGGGACACTAGACTGCATTCAATAGCGAGGATTCTCTTTTCCATCGCTCCTGCCGATGCCTAGGTGTCGGTACCGGTGGAAGCGTCTATGACCCCAGAACATGGCACCAGTAGTTCTGCAGAGGTGGAAGCCTCTGGAACATCCTGGAGCCCCGTTAATGCTTTGGAGTCCGAAGGACTCCCGCCGGGGCTGTTTTGCCTGTGAACTATCCTCGAGGGCAATGCCAGTGGCATCTCGATACTTTGAAAGAGATTTACCCTTCGAGGACTGGCTAGTCTTAGAAGACTTAAGTTTATTTACCTGAGATCAATGGGAGGAAGATGAAGACGTCGATGCAAGTGACATAATATCTGCGGCAAAAAGGGTACCGCGTTTTGCAGCTCTATTCTGCAGGCCTCTTTTGGTCATCCTTGTGCAGGAGAGACACTCTGTTGGACAATGTTCAGGACCTAAACATTTGAGACACCAATCATGGGTGTCGGTGACGGAAATGGTACCGCCACACTTTGAGCATTTTTTGAAACCACTAGCTGGTTTCTCCATGCCTGAAGAAAACTGGGCCTAGTGCCCAAAATGGTGCCTAGCACCAGAAACAGGGGAAAGACCCCTGAAGAGAATGCAAGTTTTTTTTTTTTTAAAAGAAGAAGAACCGGCGGTACCGGTAGGCATCGAATGAAGGCAGACGCAACCACAAAAAACAAAGAATAAAAGGAGATTTTCTGCGGTGACAGGGTACACGTCCTGTCGGCTCCGCGGAAAATGAAGAACTAAAGTGAGAGAGGTACAGAGGCGGGAAGGAGGCACGCATGCGCTGTGGGATGCTCCCAAAAGTGTTCCTATTAGACGCTGGGGAGTGTTCCCGCGCGAGTTCCGTCGTTACCAACGATACCCATATGTGAAGACTACATTCCTGCTTGTTCCTGGAGATATAGTGTTATAGGAAGACGCTGCCTCATCAACAGACTCATACAACATAGTGAAGGAAAGAGGTAGTAAGATAGAAGTAGAGAGAGCTGAAGGGTCAATACTGTGAAAATTCCTATACATGTTGGTGGAGATAGGGTGAAACTGAGGTGAGGGGACACATTCGGAAATTAATGCCCACCACAAGCACCATTCTGAATACAGCAAGGTGCCCAAGCAAACTCTCATGCCATGAGTTAGGCAACCAATCACAGAGAGCAGTGTGAGGGGCAGAGGGGCAGGGGCACAGCACTATTTTAAGGGCAGCTTCTGCACACATACCTTTTCTAACAAATGCAGCCGGGGCACTATATCATAGCACTTACCTTCTCAACCCAGGCCATGGCAAACAAAGCAGAGAAGTTAATGCTATCTGCAGAGGTGTGGCTAACTGCTTTGTATTTTATCTGCCATGCATTTAACAAACAGTAGTGAATTATTTATGCATTAGCTGCATGGCAGCCATTTCAGTACTGCTAGGAATGCCCTGAGCAATTAAATGTACAGCCTCTGTTGAGGCATTCCTAAATGGGCTATACCTTTCAAGCAAAGGTAAGAGTTTGTGGCTTTTTTAATTAGTAGCTCTCTGCCTGGGAGCTCTTAAAAGGGTTTTGGTACATTTTTAAAACAAAGTTACATTCTTTTTGGTGCTTTAGTTTAAAAGGGGAAATATTTTCTTTAGTGGGGTAGGTTTAAAACTCTGCTTTAGTATCTTTCTCAGCTCTTTGAAGCTACTGACACCTCATCAGGAGTTAGTGGGCCTGATTAGCCTGTGATAGAACTGAGAGCAGCTGAGGTCTGCATAAAAGGCTTCAGAGCCCTGCACTGTTGAGGCATTCCAAACAGAGGCTATACATTTCAAGCAAAGGAAAGAGTTTGTGGCTTTTTAAATTACTAGCTCTCTGCCTGGGAGCTCTTAAAAGGGTTTTGATACATTTTTAAAACAAAGTTACATTCTTCTTGGTGCTTTAGTTTAAAATGGGAAATATTTTTTTAGTGGGATAGGATTAAAACTGTGCTTTAGTATCTTTCTTCAGCTCTTTGAAGCTACTGACACCTCATCAGGTGTTAGTTCCCTCCCTACCCCCCTAATCTCCCACCCAACCCTAGTGAGCAGTCTTCCTTTATTGGGCACCTCCCTAACTAACTACACACAAGGAATTCGAACAACACATTTTGAACGCACTTAAAGAGATTTAACTGATTTTTCTCTAAAAGGACAGCTGGGAAACAGGCTGGTACTTTGGTAGGTCTCTCTCTCTCTCTCTTTTTTAAAGATACCTAAGCTCCACCAACTGAACAATGGCTGGGAAAAATTGTATTGCTAAAGCTGTTGCCCCCATTACAGCTTCTGCCTCTGTCCAGACAGAGGTCCCAATGCCAGTTGAAGGACCACTTCAATGTGCAGGATACCTGCATACTGAAGCTCTCAGGAAACAAGTGGAGGAACTCAGAGAGGAGGTGGCGAGGCTGAGGAGCATTCAAGACAATGAGAAGTACATTGATGAGATGATTCTTGCATCATCCAAGCTCTCCAGCACAGGAGAAGAGGGGTGCCTACAGAATAAGGAAGGCTGGACACAAGTCACCAGGGCCACAGAGCTACAGAGCTTAAAAAGGAGAGAAGAGGCACTGTGAGTTAAACTAGAAAGGGAAAGAGAAATCTATTTGCACTGGGTGTGATATACAGACCTCCCTCACAGAAGGAAGAGGTGGAAAGAGAGTTAATTGAAGACATACGCAGCATTGCTAAGAAAGGGGACGTGCTACTGATAGGGGATTTCAATATGCCAGATGTTGACTGGCACATCCCTACTGCAGTATCATCTAGAAGTAAGGAGATCATGGATTCTTACAGGGAGAACTATTCAGGCAACTGGTAACAGAAACCACATGTGAAGGGGCCATACTGGACTTGGTGTTTACCAATGGTGAAAGTGTTTCTGAGGTTATAGTGGGAGATCATTTTGCAGCCAGTGATCACCAGATGGTGTGGTTCAGTATTAGGACTAGGGCTGTTAGAATCCATTCAAAAGCGAGGGTCTTAGACTTTAGGAAAACTAACTTTGCCAAGATGGGCCAATATCTCAGGGAGTCATTAGTGGGATGGGAACAGCTGAGGGATATAGAAGAACAGAGGGCAAAACTGAAAGGGGATATTTAAAGTCAACCAACCTTTTTGTTAAAATGTTAAATAAAGGTAAAAGAAAAAGGAGACTGCTATGAATTTTGAAAGAAGTAGCTGAAAAGGTGAAGAAAAAGAGGGAGAACTTCCTGAAATACAAGAGATCACAGAGAGAGGAAGACAGGCATCTATATTTGGAAAAACTTAGAGAAGCTAGCAAAGTAGTCAGGAAAGCAAAGATTCAACAAAAGGAGGAAATAGCCAATGCAATAAAATGAACATAAGAACATAAGATATGCCATACTGGGTCAGACCAAGGTCCATCAAGCCCACTATCCTGTTTCCAACAGTGGCCAATCTAGGTCATACGTACCTAGCAGTTTCCCCAAAAGACACAGGTTCCGCAATGCTTGTACTGGGTCAAGCATTGATATCCTGGGTCCCTTCTTAATAATGGTTTATGGACCTTTTCCTCCAGGAACTTGTCCAAACCTTTTTTAAACCCAGCTACACTAACAGCCTTTACTACATCCTCCGGTAACAAATTCCAGAGCTTGATTACACGTTGAGTGAAGAAATATTTTCTTTTATTAGTTTTAAATAGTTTACCCTGTAGCTTCATTGCATGTCCCCTAGTCTTTCTATATTCTGATAACGTAAACAATCGATCTACATTTACCCGTTCCACTCCGTTCATTAATTTATAGACTTCTATCATATCTCCCCTCAGCCGTCCCTTTTCCAGGTTAAAGAGCCCTAACCTTTTTAGCCTTTCTTCATAGGAGTATCCTTCCATCCCCTTTACCATTTTGGTGGCTCTTCTCTGAACCTTTTCTAATAACGTATATCCTTTTTAAGATACGGCAACCAGAATTGCACACAATATTCAAGGTGCGGTCTCACCATGGAACGATATAGCACAGTTACTTACCTGTAACAGGTGATCTCTGGGAACAGCAGGAATTAGTCATCACATATGGGTACGTCGGTACCGACGGAGCCCGCGCGGGAAAGCTCCCCAGCTTTTCAGATTAAAAGCTTTTGGGGCCTCCCACTGCACATGCGCGCTGCCTTCCCGCTTTCCTGACCTGCTCTCGTCAGTTCGAGTTTAAAGCTGAGACAATAGAGAGAGAGGACAGGAAGATAGATAGATAGAGATACAACTCCTAGGGAAGGTGGGTGGGTTGTGATGACTAATTCCTGCTGTTCCCAGAGATCACCTGTTACAGGTAAGTAACTGTGCTATCTCCAGGAACAAGCAGGAATAAGTCATCACATATGGGGACTCCCTAGCTAAGATGCCTGGGAGATCCCCCTCCAAGGGTAAACCATCTTCGCATGGATCTCAGGCATCCATCCAGGGAAGGTGGGCAGGAGTTGTTTAAGTATGGAACAGGGGTTTGAGGACAGCCTGACCAAACAAGGCATCCCGGCAGGAGTCCTTGTCCAAGCAGTAATGGGCTGTGAAGGTATGAACCGAGGCCCAAGTGGCTGCTCGACAGATCTGATCTATGGACACAGAGTGAAGATGAGCCATAGAAGTGGCCATGGCTCTCACATTGTGAGCTGTGACATGGCCCTCCAGAGAAATGTTCTTACTCTGGTAAGCAAAAGAAATACACTGAGCGATCCAATTGGAAAGTGTACGCTTGGTGACTGGAAGTCCCAAATGAGAAGGATCAAAAGTCACGAAAAGTTGGGAAGACTTTCGATGTGGTTGAGTCCTGTTGAGGTAAAAGGCAAGAGCTCTTTTACAATCCAGAGTATGAAGGTTCCTCTCTGCACTGGATGCATGAGGAGCCGGGAAAAAGACAGGTAGATATACCTCTTGATTAAGATGAAAAGGCGAGACCACTTTGGGCATAAAGTGGGGATTCGTCCTAAGGACCACCTTATCATGATGAAACCTAGTATAAGGTGGATGAGCCACTAAAGCCTGCAGTTCACTGATGCGGCGAGCCGAAGTGACTGCAATAAGGAAAACAACCTTCCAGGAAAGAAATTTGAAGGAGGTAGAGTCCAAAGGCTCAAAGGTGGCTTCATAAGCTGACCTAGAACTAGGTTCAAATCCCATGCTACCGGAGGAGGTCGGATGGGAGGTTTAGTTAGAGTCAGGCCTCTCATGAAACGTGCAACAAGAGGATGAGAGGAGACAGGTTGTCCATTTATAGGTTTTAAGGATGCTGCAATAGCACTCAAATGGACCCTTACTGAATTCGTCTTAAGGCCTGCATTTGAAAGATGCAGGAGATAGTCCAAGAGGGAATTCAAAGGAAGTGCTAGAGGGTCAAGACCCTGCTGAGCACACCAAATGGAAAAACGTTTCCATTTGAAAGCATAAGAACGCCTCGTGGAAGGTTTCCTAGAGGCATGAAGGATATCTGACACAGGTTGAGAAAGATTAAAGTCTTGAAGACTTAGGCCTTCAGTAACCAAGCTCTGAGATGTAGGGATTTGGGGTTTGGGTGCCACAAAGTCCCCTCCTCCTGAGACAGAAGGTCTGGCGCAGCTCCCAGGTCCAGGGAGGATCCCTGGGAGAGATGCAGAAGTAGAGGGAACCACACCTGGCGTGGCCAGCGGGGAGCTATGAGGATCATAGTCCCGTGATCCCTCTGGAGCTTGAACAGAGTCTTGGATATTAGAGGAATGGGTGGAAAGGCATAGAGGAATTCCTGATCCCAATGCAGGAGGAAGGCATCGTGGGCCTGAGCTCCCTGACACTGAGTTCTGGAACAGAACCGGGGAAGTTTGGCATTCCACGGACTTGCAAAGAGGTCTATGTCCGGGGTCCCCCATTCCTGAAAGATTCTGCGTATCTGGTCCATATGTAGGGACCATTCGTGTGGAAGCAGAACTCGACTGAGTCTGTCTGCACGAGAGTTTTGAACTCCTGGAAGATACACTGCAAGAAGGTGAATTTGATGCTCTCTGGCGAAGGCCCATAATCTGAGAGCTTCGTTGCAAAGCGACAGAGAGCCTGTCCCTCCTTGTTTGTTTATATAGAACATGGCTACCTGATTGTCTGTCTGAACTAGGACAGTCAGGTTGACAAGGAGGGTATAGAAGACCTTGAGGGCAAGGTAAATTGCTCGCAGTTCCAGGAGGTTGATATGAAGGGTGGCCTCCTGTGGAGACCAAGTGCCCTGAGTGGAGAGGTTCTGAAGATGAGCTCCCCACCCTGTCTGGGAGGCATCTGTTGTGAGGGTTGCTTGGGGCAACAAAGGTTGGAAGGGGGCCCCCAACAACAGATTCTTGGTGGATGTCCACCATTGGAGGGACCAAAATAGACGGCTTGAGGTGAGTATTTGGTCGGAGAGCGCTCCAGATGCTTGAGTCCATTGGGTGGCCAAGGTCCATTGAGCTGCTCTCATATGCAGACGAGCGTAGGGCACCACATGTACCGTGGAGGCCATGTGGCCCAGAAGTCGCAGCATTTCCCGGGCTGTCAAATGACTGCTGGACTGATCTTGGGAGGCCAAACTCAGCAGGCGTTGGGCCCTGACCTGAGGCAGGTAGGCCCTTGCAGTGATGGTGTCTAACTGGGCCCCTATGAACTCGAGAGACTGAGTAGGGATTAGTTGAGACTTGGGAAGGTTTACTACCAGTCCTAGATACTGCAGAAGACGCCTTGTGCGGTCCAGGGAAATTTGGGCCTGGGACTGAGAGGGAGCTCGGATGAGCCAGTCGTCCAGGTATGGGAATATGAAAATTCCCAGGCCTCTTAGAAAGGCAGCTACGACTGCCATGCATTTGGTGAACACTCTTGGAGCAGAGGCTAGACCAAAGGGGAGTACTCTGTACTGGAAATGTTTTCCCTGAAACAGAAATCGAAGGTATTTTCTGTGGGATGGGTGGATGAGTATGTGTGTATACGCATCCTTTAGGTCTAGAGAACAAAGCCAATCCTGACTCTGAAGGTATGGAAGGAGAATGCCCAGAGAAAGCATTTTGAATTTCTCCTTGAAAAGAAATTTGTTCAATTCTCTCAGATCCAGAATTGGTCTGAAGCCCTCTGTCTTCTTTGGTATTAGAAAATAAGGGGAGTAGAATCCCGTCCCCTGTTGAAGAAGAGGGACCTCCTCTATTGCCCCCTGGGCAAGGAGGGAGGAGACTTCCTGACCCAAGAGGGCCAGGAGAGATGGGGGAGAATTGAACTGCCTCACCATAGTATAAGGAGGAAGGTCGGAAAAATGGAGTTTGTAACCCTCTCTGATGATAGAGAGGGTCCATTGCTCTGATGTAATTTGCTCCCATCTGGGAGCAAAGTGAGCTAACCTTCCGGGTATGGTGAGGGGCTCTGGTTGTTCTAGAGCCAGAAAGTTAAGTTCTCTAGGGGCAAGTCAAAACCCCTGAGGGGGTGGAGCCTGCTGAGGCGTAGCAGACGCCGCAGGCTTTGACCTTGCCTGTTTAGGTTGCTGACGTTTAGCAGCAAAACGAGGCTGAGAGGATTGTTGGCCAGTATTTGTGGAAAATCTGGACTTCTTGTAATAAGGCCTCTTAAAAGACTTCTTCTTGGCAGGAGTGGAGGTAGACTTAGAAAGTCTATCTAAGGTGGCATTTTCTGCGTCCATTTGAGTGGCCTTAATTTGCCACTCCTCACCAAATAAGTTCTCACCTGTACAGGGCAGATTTCGTAAGCCATCTATGACCCAAGGTTCTAGATCAGAAGCCTGGAGCCAAGCAAGACGTCGGGCTGCTATAGCAATGCCCGAAGCCCTACCAACACCCTCAAAGGAATCAAAAGCTGCCCTGTTGGAGAACTTTGAAATATCCAAAAGGTGTTTCACTAAGGAAATGAACTGCTCCCTCTTATCCTCAGGGATAAAGGGGGCAAAATGCCGAACTTTTAGAGCGATTTCACTGAGAAACATGCCCATGTAAAGACTATCCTGGCTATAAGCATAGTAGCCTGGAAACTTTTCCTGCCAAAAGAGTCTAGAGTCTTACATTCTCGCCCTGGAGGAGTAGAAGAGTGCCTTTTGGTACTCTTTATCTTCTTCATTGCAGACTTCACCACAATAGAATGGTGAGGCAACTGAGTTTTTTGGAAACCAGGAGAAGGGGGGACACGGTACATGGTGTCCAACCTGCGAGAAGAAGGAGACAATGTTAGAGGAGCCTCCCATAAGTCCATCAAGTGTTCTTGAAGGATTTCATGGATAGGCAGGGTAACTGCCTCTTTAGGAGACTTAGGGGTCTGTTTACTAAAGGCCGGTGTTGTGCGGTCCGCGGTACCGAGCGGGTGCCGTATAAGGAGTGGGCGTTCCGTCGTGAAGAACAGAAGCTGTGATTGACAGATGCGCTAAGGTGCGCGGCGCCGTGTGGTTAGTGCCCTGTGACATTACGGCGTTTGATCTGTGCACATAGATCACACTGCTCACGGTTTTTGGGCTTCCACTATTGTGCTGCACATTGCTGACGGAAACGGTATCTTTTCCCTGCACAGCACCTCTAACGCGAGTGTTTCACTGGCGGTAAATTTCTTTGCAGATTCGGGCACGCTCCTGTGCGGCGAGTCTCTCCCCTCCCACATTCCGCCCACTGACCCCGTCTCTCCGCCCCTAGGGGGCCTTCCTCCGCCCTCATTTCGCCTTGGCACGCCTCTTTCGCACATTACCGCCCCGCAAATGTGCGCGTTGTCGGCGCACGCTTGCGGGACCCGTTAATGTGCCGCGCACTCGTACGGGGCGCTTAAGAGCACTTAAATACATCTTTTAGAGCGCTCATGTGCGCCCCGTACATGTGCGCCGTTTAGTAAACAGACCCCTAAGAGTATCCTAAAATATCCAGTTTCTTTGATCTGGGTTCCTTTTCAGAGGATGAAGCAATAGAAAGACCTTTAGTCATTTCTATGATGAAGTCCTGAAAGGACAAATCCTCTGGTGGAGACATTCTCCTTTTAGGAGAAGAAGGCTCCTCAGGAAGATCAAGGGAGAACTCATCAGAATCATCAGAGGAGTTAAAATCCTCTGAAGAAGCAGAGTATCCTCTATGTGCTTCCAACGCACGATACGCATACCGTTCGGTATCGACATCGGGCGTACCGGGTATGGGATCGGTACCGGGCAAAAGCCCGGATCCGGCATGCGGAACCGATCTGCGTTTGGAAGACGATGGCCTCGGTTCCGGTATGGAAGCCATTACCGGAACCGGACCCGGTACCGCTGGCTGCGGTACCGAGGGCGTAGCAGCATTAATAAAAGCCAGAATGGCCTGCTGCATGACTTGGACAGTATTGCCCATAGACGCCACTGCTGCCTGGATGTCGGTACCGGTATGGGCCGGTACCCCAGAGCAGTACAACAGGTGATCTGTCGAGGCCGCGCCATCGATGTCAACCTGTGACCCCATGATTGCTTTGGAGGCCGGAGCCTCCCGCCGGGGTTTTTTGGCCTGGGCAGAATCCTCGAACTCAGAATTGAGAGCCTCTCGATCTTTAGAAAGAGATTTGCTTTTAGAGGATTTGCCCACTGGAGTTTTGGTTACCTGAGATCCATCCGGAGAGGAAGACCTGGATGACTGTGATGCTTCTGAAGGAAACAGCACATGGAACTTGTTGGCCCGGTTCTGCAATCCACGTTTCGACATCTGGGAGCAGGATGGGCAGTCCGGTATGGAATGGTCAGGTCCTAAACATTTAAGACACCATTCATGGGTGTCTGTAAGAGGAATGACAGCACTGCACTTGGTACACTTTTTAAAACCAGGAACTGGCTTCTCCATGAGGAGAATTTGTGTAGGCCTGAAGGCCTAACAAAGTACCAAGCTGTGCTGAAGAAAAGAAAAATATATATATTTTTTTTTTTCAAAAGAAAGAAAGAGAGACTGGCAGTACCGGTTTCAGAATGGGGAAGGCAGGTACGCGGTCTAAAGAAAACAATAAAATTAACAATTTCTTCAGCGGTGACAGGAACACGACCTGCTGGCTCCGCGGAAAAAAAAGAAACTGACGAGAGCTGGTCAGGAAGGCGGGAAGGCAGCGCGCATGTGCAGTGGGAGGCCCCAAAAGCTTTTAATCTGAAAAGCTGGGGAGCTTTCCCGCGCGGGCTCCGTCGGTACCGACGTACCCATATGTGATGACTTATTCCTGCTTGTTCCTGGAGATAGAGGCATTATAATATCTTTTGTTTTATTTTCCATTCCTTTCCTTATGATACCTAGCATTCTATTTGCTCTCTTGGCTGCCGCTGTACACTGGGCCGAGGGTTTTAACATGCTATCCCCAATGACACCTAAATCTTTTTCCGGAGGGGGGGGGGGATAAGACATTTTTCAGATATGTTAGTGAGAGGAGGAAGGGCAAAAGTGGTATTGTCAGACTCAAGGGTGAAGGGGAGGAATATGTAGAAGCTGATAAGGATAAAGCACAGTTACTTACCTGTAACAGGTGATCTCTGGGAACAGCAGGAATTAGTCTTCACATATGGGTACGTCGGTACCGACGGAGCCTGCACGGGAATGCTCCCCAGAATCCAATCAGAAAGCTTTTGGGAGCATCCCTCGCGCCTGCGCTGTGACTTCCCGCCTTTCCCCCTGCCTCTCCTCAGTTGAGTTTCATAGCTGAGACAGAAGGAGAGAAAGAGGAAAGGAGATAGATAGATACAACTCCTAGGGGAGGTGGGTGGGTTGTGAAGACTAATTCCTGCTGTTCCCAGAGATCACCTGTTACAGGTAAGTAACTGTGCTATCTCCAGGAACAAGCAGGAATGAGTCTTCACATATGGGGACTCCCTAGCTGTGGGTGCCAGGGGAGATCCCATAAAATGCGTATTCCTGGACAGGAGGGCATTTTCCAAACCTGGATCCCCAGCATTCCCTGAGGGATGGGGGGTAGGAGTTGAACAGAGAAGAGCTGCAAGGAACAGCAAATCTAAAGACTACAGGGGAGAGGAGTCTTTAGAATGTATTTCAAGTATCATTAAAATATTTAATAAACTAGCATAATATAGAGCTTACCTACTGGATTGTAGGAAGTAGAACTGTGATGGAGTGTACTGTAGATGCGGTAACGGAATCTTCAAGGTAACTTCACAGCAGTGAGGATGAAGTTCCAAATCTGGAATGGGCAGGTGACCCAGGTGTCAACTGGGGCAGGAGAAGAACGGCAGGTCTTCAATGGAAAGCTTTATGGGAAAAAGCTGAAAACTCTTTTAGATAGAGAGTTATTAACATTGAGGACTAAAAGAAGAAGACTGACCGATCTGGAAAAGTAGCCCAGTCCGGAAGGGAAGAGGGGGTATGGAAAAAAGCCCCTATTCCCCAGGAGAACAGAAGTGTACTCAGAAATACTGAAGATATACACTGTCATTTGTCAGACGGCTGCCTGGGTGAGAATCTTTACACTCTTGGCAAGTGCATATTTCTATATGATTTGCAAGGTATTGTGGGCAATGTAGTTCATTCACACCAGACACAGCTGCTGACAATAATTTAGTTGTGCTCTTGGGTAAAGCCAATAAGATATTTATTTATGGGGTTATTTCTCCCAACACAGATATGCTTGTTAGCACATAAATTAGGTTACTTGCTTTCAGTGTTAACTTGGAAAAACAAAGTCAAAATCAGGAAAACAACAAATGAAAAGCCACAAAGCAAGAAACAAACTGTTCTTTTCAGGTTAACTTCTGATTACTTCCCACATAGATACAGAAGTGATTCTCTCCTAGCTCACAAGCAATTAGGTAAGGCTTAATTGCTAGCAGTTATCCAGCTGAAACCCCTTTAGCTGGCTTGCTTTCTACTGTGTGGGTCAAATCCTGCTTCAGGAGCTTTTCTGAGTAGATTAAAGAACAAATTTGTATTTTCTTTGTGATGGTTGCTGTACTTTATAACAGAAAGTTACCAACGGAGTTTTGATAGAGAGCATTCCATATAAACACATTCTTCATCTGCAATCATTCCCCCATCTTCAACAAGCATAGGTTCAATATCATGGATTGGCACAGATGAATCTCTCAATGAAGCAGTTTCAGGAGAATATTTGTTTCCCTGCTGTCTTTCAAGGTTATAGCTAGGGCATAGATCAGTGTTCATACCTGAGCTTCCATTGCTGCTAGAGTTCCTCTCTATATAGCCTGGCCAGTATGTAGTCCAGTTCTTATGTCCAGCCTTCCAATCCAAATCCCTGGACACTGGATCTCTCTTCACATACCTTCTGGCACGGGTCTTAGGGTCCCTTCCACGTGCAGCCGTCTCCCTCACAGGTAGCGTCTGGTGATTCCTAGCTCTGCAGCACCATTCCTATGGCTTTCCCCAGTCCAATAGTGTATGCTGGCCCTTGAAATGCCTCCCAGTATACGTACTGCTTTGGACTCTTCTAGACCTCTCAAAGGCTTTTCTCTTCCTTCTTCCAAAGGGTCTCTTTCCCTCTCTGTCCGTCCGGTTTGGCTTCTGCTTCTGATGATCCTTCAGAAGAAACTGAGGATAATTCTCTGGATATCCAAGGTGATCATGAAGATCCTGAGGATGGTCATCTGTAGAATAAACTCTACTCTTATTCTGCTTAGATGAGTGCTCCTCCCTAACACAGCGCAGCTGTGCTGAATCAGGCCCTGCCCTTTGAGATGAGTGCTTAGGGATTACCTCATAGCCCTCCTGATTGAACACACGTTTCCCCACTTCAGCTCCTCTAATGGCTGTTGGAAACCTGGTGCATTCTGGGACTGGTAGTCTTTTATGGGAAAATTCTGTTTTCTTATTTCTACCAGAACTGACAGGTTGCTTGTTCAGAGTCACTTCACCTTTTCTATAGCTCCTTCCTGAGCTATGATAAGCTTCCTTATCACACATTCCTAGCTGGTAAGAGATAGGAAGACAATGAAGTTTAATACTTCATGGATAGGGAGATCCATAACAAAAATAGAAGCTGTTGACGTCACAGCAGTAATTGTGTGTATAACCGCTCCCACTTACTGAGCCGTATGAGAATAGGCAAGTCGACTGTCTGGACCCCTTAAGAAGGAAAAAGCTTTATAGCACAGACAGTTAGGGAGATAGTAGGTAATACCTAGTGTCTTATGGACATCTCCCAAAGGGCACATATATATATGGAGATACATACATGTCTATATATATGTCCAGATATGTGATATATATATATATATATATATATATATAGGGGTATAGATATAGATATATAGATATAGATGGGCATGGCTTATGCCCATACAGATTACAAAAATATGTATGTATAGGACATATACAGACATGAATATAAGTCTGAGGATACATGTCTGCAACTGAGATCCACAAAAACATTCACATGGGGAATGTGATGGGAAAAGATTCATCTAATAATAAGGGGGTGAAAACCACCTGAAAATATATAGAGAATCTATTTCCGTGGTGCAGGAATATATTTCAGTGGATAACCAGTATGGTTGCGTGAAAAACAGAGGATAATAGCAGTCTGGTAAGAGCATGTCAGGAGTACCTGAGGACTCTGACATGTCCAAAGGACAAGAAAACGCATAGACTAAGACACCTGGATGACCCAGCCAAGGGACTCAGGGGTATCATGTACAGTAAAAGAGTATGCGTTGTCCAAGTGGAGTAGAAAAGATAATGCCAAGCTGTAAGGAAAAAAGGGGTAGATTCCTGCCAGATTGGGAACTCCTTGGACATTCACACAGAAAAAGCTTGTCTTCTGTATCACAATAGGAGACAAGAGGGTATAAAGAACCGATATAGCCATGGAATGACTATATAAGCTTTTCCTATTATATGGAAAACCCTCAGAGACAAAGTTCAATGCTCTACAGCAAGGGCCCATAGTAGAAAGCTTCTCTGAAGATTGCAGAGAGCATTGTGCAGGAGAATTATGAGAGACACTGACAGCAGTCAGATGTGGTGCCATATCCTAGGTAAGGATATGGCAAGAAGAAGATAACCTGCAGTGAGTAGTATCATGCAAGATAGTTGAAAGGAACTTGCAAGAAACATTAAAGTAAGCACTGGAACTTCTGCTTGTACAGCAACTGAACAAAAGAGCAGAGGGGATCCCCCTGTATAAAAACAGGGAGAAAAACAAACAGAGGGAGCGGAGATATTCCCGTCCCTGTCTGATGAGTTGTTCAGAGCATGCATTGAAGGATAGCAAAAAGTCTACACTGGAAAGAAAGAGAAGTGTTTCAGTATGGTACCAACTCGAGCAGGGGAAAACCCTGGGAGAGAGGGGCTTGGAAGGTGACGTACCATATGGTAAGTCAGCTGAAGGAAAAAATGTCCCTGTGGGGACAGAAACTATCCTGGGATAATTGTAATCTCCCTTTATAATAAAAAAAAAGGGAGAATTCTGTAACCCATGGACAAAAATATCCTAACAGCTTAGCATACTGAAAAGAAAAACCAATGTAGGGTTTGAAGAATAACTTCTGGTAAGAAGAAGTTAACTGTAGATTGCAACATACAGAAACCTATGGTTGCTGGCTATGATTAGCCTGGTTAGAGTCTGGAGACTTCAGACGAGGATGAGATGTCCCTTGCTTGGGTACATCTGGAGGATGGGCAGAAGAAGGATGAAATTTTCTTTTCCTAGGGAAAGAAGGTTTGGTAGGACATTTCCTATGCCCTGGGGAAAAAGAAGGCTTAGGACAGTTTCCAGAACTAGGAAAGTCAGTGGAGCAATGAGCAACCTGACGTAAAGCCTCTTTATTGAAGAGATTTTCTCCAGTACAAGGAGAATTACCCAGTGTTTGTTGTGCCCATCTGCTCAAGTCTGAAGCCTGCAGCCAGGCTGTACGACGTGCTCCAATGGCAATAGCAGAGGATCTGCTAACAGACTCAAAAGAGTCTAGAGAAGCACGAGAAAGGAACCAAGAGATATTCCTGCTATGATTGAGAAGCAAGGAATAGTCAGAGGCCTTAGGTTCTGACAAAAAAGGAGACAAAAGAGATAATTTCTCTGTGACCTCCTGAAGTGTCAGACTCATATAAAAAATATATGAAATAATTCTTGAAGCCAGCATAGAAGTTTGGAAGGTTTGACGTCCAAAGGCATCAAGTGCTTTAGATGCACGACCTGGCGGATAAGAAGAATGCTTCTTCTTGCTTCTTACCTTCCTCATTGCTGATTCCACTACAATGGAATGATGTGGAAGTTGGTTTTTCTGGAACCCTGGAGAGGGAGGTACCTGATACAGAACGCCAATGGCTGTAGAAGGCAAAGGAACCTTTAAGGGTGATTCCCATATCCTCAGAAGAAGATCCTGTAAAGAATGATGTAAAGGAAGCATTATGTTTTCCTTTTCTGCAGGATCTTGGTCAAGAGAAAAAAACAGGAATAGGAATGGCAAGAAAAGCTGCCATGTCAAGGAGAAACTTCTGAAAAGAAGGATTTCCAATAGGAACTAATCCTGGGCAAGCTGAGGTTGAAGGAGCAGCTTGAGCACCAGAAGATATACTGGACTGGTGCAGAAAAAGAATCCTGCTCGATGGACTGTGATACTGACAGTTCTGATTTGAGGCAGTTAGTACTGCATCGTCAGTGCCTGGTATCGATTCCAAACTAGGCATAGAAAGGATCGATGGCACCGATGGAACTGCAGGAATCGACCCCGACACCGGTACCGGTATCGGAGATAATGTCATCGAAGCAGTAATCGAGGGCTGCTGAAGCGGTACTGAGATAACTAGAGAGCCTTGGTGAATATCCTCGGTACTGCGTAGCCGGAAACGATATGGATCGGTTCCGAAACGCGTCGGTATCAAGTCATCTAGACTGGATATCGATTCTAGACTCGGCATCGAAGCGAGCGAGTCTATCGATGCATGTCTAGAAGGTACCGACGTTGGTGGTGGTATCAGCGATGCCGATACATGAAAGTCAATTGGAATCTCATCGAACGGCACTGAAGGTACCGAGGACGTTCGAAGACGATGCCCGGCAAAGAGAGGAACACTCGATACCGGCACCGATGTCGGGGTATCAGTACCGCTCGAAGTCGGTACCAACCCCAAGCACGGTGAAGATATAGGAAAGTCAATCTGGGTCATATCGATCGGCCCCGAAGGTACCGAGGATTCCAGATGACGATCCCAGGTAAAGAGTGAAGCACTCGATACCGATGCCGATACCAGGGTATCGGTACCGCTCGAAGCCGGTACCAACCCCGAGCATGGCTGGGATACAGGAAAGCCAATCTGGGTCGTATCGATTGGCCCCGAAGGTACCGAGGACACCAGATGACGATCCCTGGTGAAGAGTGCAGCACTCGACACCGATGCTGGTGCCGGGTTATCGGTACCGCTCGAAGCGGATACCACCCCCTGGCACGATTCTGTGAGGGGTGAGCCCCAGGAACAACCTGAAACCCCGTGAATGCTTTGGAGCCCGAAGACTCCCGCCGGGGTTTTATTGCCAATGGGATCTTGAGGGCAAGGCCGGAGCCGTCATCATGCTGTGCATGAGACTTACCCTTCAAGAATTGGCTAGTCTTAACAGACTGTTTGTGGGTTACCTGATCCTGGAGAGAAGAATAAACCGGTGTGTCCTCAGCTTAGGAGGAAAAACGGTATCGAGGGAAACTCGAAAAAGGGAAGGTCTTCTCCCAACCATATAGCCTGAAGTATCAGGGGAAAAAAGTCAGGACCCAGACAGGTTAGACACCAAACATTGGAGTCTAAAAAGAAAACTGAGTTTCCACAGTGAAGGCACTTCTTAGGGGAAGAAGGCTCCATTTTGGAAAGGCCTGGTAGGCCCAAAAAAGTTAAAACAAAAAACTGAGGAGAAATATTTCAAATATTTCTCTAAGTTTGAAAAGGAAAAGAATAAAGCACCGGCGGTACCGGTATCGGCGGGAAAGACAGCCGCGACCACAAGAAAACAAGAAAATAAGGATTTTAAAGTAAAAAGTTTCTGCGGTGACAGGAGGACGTCCTGTTGGCTCCGCGGAAAAACAAAAACTGAGGAGAGGCAGTGGGAAAGGCGGGAAGTCACCGCGCAGGCGCGAGGGATGCTCCCAAAAGCTTTCTGATTGGATGCTGGGGAGCATTCCCGTGCAGGCTCCGTTGGTACCGACGTACCCATATGTGAAGACTTGTTCCTGGAGATAGCACAATTGCTTAACAAATATTTCTGTTCTGTGTTCACAGATGAAGAACCAGGAGCAGGACCTCAGAAAACACCCCCAAACAGGAACAGAAGTGAGGGGCATCTTGAACAATTTTTAGAAGACTGTGTTCATGAGAAACTAGCTGAACTTAAAGTAGACAAAGCAATGGGACCGGATGGGATACACCTTAGAATACTGAGGGAACTTGGGGATGTTCTAGCTGCTCCACCCACTGACTGGCCTATTCAATGCCTCGTTGGGGTCAGGAGTGATGCCAAAGGACTGGAGAGAGGCACATGTGATCCCTTTACACAAAAACGGAAGTAAGGATGTAGTTGAAAACTACAGGCCGGTTAGTTTAACTTCAGTGGAGAGCAAATTATTGGAAGCACTGCTAAAAGAGAAAACAGTGAGCTTTCAGGAGTCCAACGGATTACAGGATCCGAAACAGCATGGATTCACCAGAGGCAGGTCTTGTCAGACAAACCTGATTCATTTCTTTGACTGGGTGGCCAGGGAGTTGGACCGAGGGAGAGCCCTAGATATGGTGTATTTAGATTTCAGTAAAGCCTTTGACACCATTCCTCACAGGCGACTTACAAACAAACTGAGCGCCCTAGGGATGGATCCTAAAGTTACTGCTTGGATTAAAAATTGGTTGAGTGGGAGGCGACAAAGGGTACAGGTAAGAGGAACTCACTCTGAGGAGAAGGAGGTTACCAGTGGTGTGCCCCAGAGATCTGTCCTTGGTCTGATTCTTTTTTTAATATCTTTGTTAGTGATACAGCGGAAGAGCTGTCGGGTAAAGTTTGCCTCTTTGCTGATGATACCAAAATCTGCAATAAAGTAGACACCCAGGAAGGTGTAGATAACATTAGGAGGGATCTAGCTAAGCTTGAAGAATGGTCTAGAATTTGGCAGCTGAGATTTAATGTTAAAAATGCAAGGTCATGAATTTGGGCTGCAGCAATCCAAGGAAGCAATATAGTATAGGGGGGTGAAGTACTTTTGTCCACTAAAGAAGAGTGAGACCTAGGCGTGATTGTGTCTGATGATCTTAAAGTAGCTAAACAGGAAGAAAAGGCGACAGCACAAGCTAGAAGGATGCTTGCGTACATAGGGAGCGGAATGGCCAACAGAAGAAAGGAGGTGATTGTGCCTCTGTATAAGTCTTTGGTACGACCTCATTCGGAGTATTGTATGCAGTTCTGGAGAGCGCACCTTCAAAAGGATATAAACAGGCTGGAGTCCGTACAAATGGTGGCTACTAAAATGGTTAGTGGTTTTCATTATAAAGCATATGAGGACAGACTTAAGGATCTTAATATGTACACCTTTTAGAGGAAAGGCGAGATAGAGATGATATGATTGAGAAGTTTAAAACCTCCGTGGCATAAATGCACAGGAGGAGAGCCTCGTTTGATTGAAAGCAAGCTCTGCTATGAGGGGTGGAAATATTTCTTTACAGAAAGAGTGGTAGATCTGTGGAATAGTCTACCAGTGGAGGTGGTAGAGATGAGGACAGTATCTGAATTCAAAGAAGCATGGGACAAACACAGAGGAACTCTAAAGGAAAAAAGGGGACTGTTGTAGCGGTTGATATGGAAGGACAGACTAGAATGGCCATGTGGTCTTTTTCTGTCATCATGTTTCTATGTTTCTATCACTGTTAACTGTGGCTATTACCACACTCTGACTGTAAAACCTTACCACACTTTAGTAAATATGGGTCTAAGTTCTTTTAGATCCAATTCAGAAAGAAATAAAATGTAGTTTAAAGCTCCATGTATCCTACAAAGGTGTACTCAAACCCTCCTGCTTCAAAGTACTAAGGAAATGCACACCTTGCCACCTATGCTCGACTGTCCAGCAACAGATTTCATTAAGGAAATAACCTCTTAAACCAGAATGTTACAGGGAAAGCACAGTTACTTACCTGTAACAGGTGATCTCTGGGAACAGCAGGAATTAGTCCTCACATATGGGTACGTCGGAACCGACGGAGCCTGCGCGGGAAAGCTCCCCAGCTTCCCAGAAGGAAGCTTTTGGGGCCTCCCACTGCACATGCGCGCTGCCTTCCCGCCTTCCTGACCAGCTCTCCTCAGTTCGAGTTTATAGCTGAGACAATAGAGAGAGGAAAGGAAGATAGATAGAAGATACAACTCCTAGGGGAGGTGGGTGGGTTGTGAGGACTAATTCCTGCTGTTCCCAGAGATCACCTGTTACAGGTAAGTAACTGTGCTATCTCCAGGAACAAGCAGGAATAAGTCCTCACATATGGGGACTCCCTAGCTAAGATGCCTGGGAGATCCCCTTCCAAGGGTTCGCCATCTTCGTATGGATCTCAGGCATCCATCCTGGGAAGGTGGGCAGGAGTTGTTCAAGTATGGAACAGGTGTTTGAGGACAGCCTGACCAAACAAGGCATCCCGGCGGGAGTCCTTGTCCAAACAGTAATGGGCTGTGAAGGTATGAACCGAGGCCCATGTGGCGGCTCGACAGATCTGATCTATGGATACAGAGTGAAGATGAGCCATAGAAGTGGCCATGGCTCTCACATTGTGAGCTGTGACATGGCCTTCCAGAGAAATATTTTTACTCTGGTAAGCAAAGGAAATACACTGAGCAATCCAATTGGAAAGTGTACGTTTGGACACTGGAAGTCCCAAATGAGAAGGATCAAAAGCCACAAAAAGTTGGGAAGACTTTCGATGTGGCTGAGTCCTGTTGAGGTAAAAGGCAAGAGCTCTTTTACAATCTAAAGTATGAAGGTTCCTCTCTGCACTGGATGCATGAGGAGCCGGAAAAAAGACAGGTAGATATACCTCTTGATTAAGATGAAAAGGCGTCTAGAGACCACTTTGGGCATAAAGTGGGGATTCGTCCTAAGGACCACCTTATCATGATGAAACCTGGTATAAGGTGGATGAGCCACTAAGGCCTGTAGTTCACTGATACGGCGAGCCGAAGTGACTGCAATAAGGAAAAGGACCTTCCAGGAAAGAAATTTCAAGGAGGTAGAAACCAACGGTTCAAAAGGTGGCTTCATAAGCTGACCCAGAACTAGGTTCAAGTCCCATGCTACTGGAGGTCGGATGGGAGGCTTAGTTAGAGTCAGGCCTCTCATGAACCTTGCAACAAGCGGATGAGAGGAGACAGGTTGTCCATTTATAGGTTTTAAGGATGCTGCAATAGCACTCAAATGGACTCTTACTGAATTCGTCTTAAGGCCTGCATTGGAAAGATGCAGGAGATAGTCTAGTAGAGAATTCAAAGGAAGTGCTAGAGGGTCAAGACCCTGTTGAGCACACCAAATGGAAAAGCGTTTCCATTTGAAAGCATAGGAACGCCTCGTGGAGGGTTTCCTAGAGGCATGAAGGATATCTTTCACTGGTTGAGAAAGATTGACGTCATGAAGGCTTAGGCCTTCAGTAACCAAGCTCTGAGGTGTAGGGACTTGGGGTTTGGGTGCCACAAAGTCCCCTCCTCCTGAGAGAGAAGGTCTGGCGCAGCTCCCAGGTCCAGGGAGGGTCCCTGGGAGAGATGCAGAAGTAGAGGGAACCACACTTGGCGTGGCCAGCGTGGAGCTATGAGGATCATCGATCCGTGATCCCTCTGGAGTTTGAACAGAGTCTTGGGAATCAAAGGAATGGGTGGAAAGGCATATAGGAATTCCTGACCCCAATGTAGGAGAAAGGCGTCGTTGGCCTGAGCTCCCTGACACGGAGTCCTGGAACAGAATCGGGGAAGTTTGGCATTCCACGGACTTGCAAAGAGGTCTATGTCCGGGGTTCCCCATTCCTGAAAGATTCTGCTTATCTGGTCCATATGTAGGTACCATTCGTGTGGAAGCAGAACTCGACTGAGTCTGTCTGCCCAAGAGTTTTGAACCCCTGGAAGATACACTGCCAGAAGATGAATTTGATGCTCTCTGGCAAAGGCCCATAATCTGAGAGCTTCGTTGCAAAGCGACAGAGAGCCTGTCCCTCCTTGTTTGTTTATGTAGAACATGGCCACCTGATTGTCTGTATGGACTAGGACGGTCAGGTTGACTAGGAGGGTATGGAAGACTTTGAGGGCAAAGTAGATTGCTCGCAGTTCCAGGAGGTTGATGTGAAGGGTGGTCTCTTGTGGAGACCAAGCACCCTGAGTGGAGAGGTGTTGAAGATGGGCTCCCCACCCTGTTTGGGAGGCATCTGTTGTGAGGGTTGTTTGGGGCAACAAAGGTTGGAAGGGGGCCCCCAACAACAGATTCTTGGTGGACATCCACCATTGGAGGGAGCAAAACAGACGCTTTGAGGTGAGTATTTGGTCGGAGAGCGCTCCTGATGCCTGAGTCCACTGGGTGGCCAAGGTCCATTGAGCTGCTCTCATATGAAGACAAGCGTAGGGCACCACGTGTACCGTGGAGGCCATGTGGCCCAGAAGTCGCAGCATTTCTCTGGCTGTCAAGTGACTGCTGGACTGAGCTTGGGAGGCCAAGCACACCAGACGTTGGCCCCGGACTTGAGGTAGGTAGGCCCTTGCAGTGGTGGTGTCCAACTGGGCCCCTATGAATTCCAGAGACTGAGTAGGGGTAAGTTGAGACTTGAGAAGGTTTATCACCAGTCCCAGATACTGCAGAATGTGCCTTGTGCGGTCCAGGGAAATCTGGGCCTCTGACTGAGATGGAGCTCGGATGAGCCAGTCGTCCAGATATGGGAATACAAAAATTCCCAGACCTCTTAGAAATGCGGCAACAACTGCCATGCATTTGGTGAACACTCTTGGAGCAGAGGCTAGACCGAAGGGAAGTACTCTGTACTGGAAATGTTTTCCCTGAAACAGAAATCTTAGATATTTTCTGTGGGATGGGTGGATGAGTATATGTGTGTACGCATCCTTGAGATCTAGAGAACAAAGCCAATCCTGACTCTGAAGGTATGGAAGGAGAATGCCTAGAGAAAGCATTTTGAATTTCTCCTTGTACCAAAATTTCTTCAATTCTCTCAGATCTAGGATAGGTCTGAATCCCCGTCTTCTTTGTTATGAGAAAATAAGGGGAGTAGAATCCTGTCCCTTGTTGAAGAAGAGGAACCTCTTCTATTGCCCCTTGGGCAAGGAGAGAAGAGATTTCCTGACCTAACAGGCCCAGGAGAGATGGGGGAGAATTGAAGTGCCTCACCATGGGAGAGGGAGGAAGGTTGGTAAAATGAAGTTTGCTGCCCTCTCTGCTGATAGAGAGGGTCCGGTGCTCTGATGTAATTTGCCCCCATCTGGGAGCAAAGTGAGCTAACCTTCCGGGAATGGTGAGGGGCTCTGGTTGTTCTAGAGCCAGAAAGGTTAAGTTCTCTAGGGGCAAGTCAAAACCCCTGAGGGGGTTGAGCCTGCTGAGGAGTGGCAGACGCTGCAGGCTTTGACCTTGCCTGTTTAGGTTGCTGACGTTTAGCAGCAAAGCGAGGCTGAGAAGATTGTTGGCCAGTATTTGTGGAAAATCTGGCCTTCTTGTAGTAAGGCCTCTTGAAAGACTTTTTCTTGGCAGGAGTAGAGGTAGACTTAGAAAGTCTATCTAATGTAGCATTTTCTGCGTCCATTTGAGTGGCTTTAATTTGCCAGTCCTTACCAAATAAGTTCTCACCTGTACAGGGCAGATTCCGTAAGCCATCCAGGACCCAGGGTTCTAGGTCAGAGGCCTGGAGCCAAGCAAGTCGTCGGGCTGCAATAGCAATGCCCGAAGCTCTACCGGCACCCGCAAAGGAATCAAAAGCTGCTCTGTTGGAGAACTTAGAAACATCTAGAAGCTGTTTCACCAGAGAAATGAACTCCTCCTTTCTATCCTCAGGGATAAAGGAGGCAAAATGCCGTACCTTTAGGGCAAGTTCCCTGAGAAACATGCCAATATACAGACTGTAAGAATTAATCCTGGCTATAAGCATACTAGCCTGGAAAATTTTCCTGCCAAAAGAGTCTAGGGTCTTACATTCTCGCCCTGGAGGGGTAGAAGAGTGCCTTTTGGTGCTCTTAATCTTTTTCAGCGCAGACTTCACCACAATGGAATGGTGAGGCAGCTGAGTCTTTTGAAACCCAGGAGAAGGAGGGACCCGGTACATGGTGTCCAACCTACGAGAGTAAGGAGACAACATTAGAGGAGCCTCCCATAAGTCCATCAAGTGTTCTTGAAGGATTTCATGGATAGGCAGGGTGACTGCCTCTTTAGGAACCTTAGGGTATCCTAAAATATCCAATTTCTTTGACCTAGGTTCTTTTTCAGAGGATGTGGTAATAGAAAGTCCTTTAGCTAGCTCTATAATGAAGTCTTGAAAGGACAAATCCTCTGGTGGAGACATTCTCCTCTTTGGGGAAGAAGGGTCTTCATGAAGAACTAGAGACAGCTCATCAGAGTCCTCAGAGGAGTCAAAATCCTCAGAAGAATCAGAGTATTCTCTATTTGCTTCCAACGCACGATACGCATACCGATCGGTATCGACATCGGGCGTACCGGGTATGGGATCGGTATCGGGTGAAAACCCGGATCCGGCATGCGGAACCGATCTGCGTTTGGAAGTCGATGGTCTTGGTTCCGGTATGGGAGACGATACCGTAACCGGACCAGGTACCGCTGAACGCGGTACCGAGGGCGTCGCAGCTGTAATAAAAGCCAGCATGGCCTGCTGCATGGTCTGAACAGTATTGCTCATAGACGCCACTGCTGCCTGGATGTCGGTACCGGTATGTGCCGATACCCCAGAGCAGTCTAACAGGTGATCAGTCGAGGCCGTGCCATCGATGTCAACCTGTAACCCCATAGATGGTGCTTTGGAAGCCAGAGCTTCCCGCCGGGGTTGTTTGGCTGGGGCAGGGTCCTCAGATTCAAAAGTGAGAGCCTCTTGATGCTTTGAAGGAGATTTGCTCTTTGAGGACCTGCCCGAAGAAGGTTTGGTTACCTGAGATCCATCCGGAGAGGAAGACCTGGATGACTGTGATGCTGGATTATCTGAAGCAAACAGCACATGGAATTTGTTGGCCCGGTTCTGCAAACCACGTTTAGACATCTGGGAGCAGGATGGGCAGTCCGGAATGGAGTGGTCAGGTCCCAAACATTTAAGACACCATTCATGGGTGTCTGTGACAGAAATAACAGCACTACACTTGGTGCACTTCTTAAAACCAGGGGCTGGTTTCTCCATGAGGAGAATTTGTGTAGGCCTGAGGCCTAACCGAAGTCACCAAGTTGTGCAAAGATAAGATTATTATTATTATTTTTTTTTTTTTAAAGAAAAGAAAAAAGAGACCGGCGGTACCGGTTTCGGTATGGGGAAGGCAGGTATGCGGTCTAAAGAAACAAACTAAAACAATAATTTCTTCAGCGGTGACAGGAACACGACCTGCTGGCTCCGCGGAAAAAGAGAAACTGAGGAGAGCTGGTCAGGAAGGCGGGAAGGCAGCACGCATGTGCAGTGGGAGGCCCCAAAAGCTTCCTTCTGGGAAGCTGGGGAGCTTTCCTGCGCAGGCTCCGTCGGTTCCGACGTACCCATATGTGAGGACTTATTCCTGCTTGTTCCTGGAGATAACAGCAAAACAACAATCTAGCCCTTTTTAGGTACAAAATTATACCAAGCTGGGTCCCAGCCTCTGCAAACGGCAGTACCACCAGGTCCCTTCAAAGGGACACTCTTATACTTACTCGGTTCCTACAACCTTGTTGGAGATTTTTTTTTCCTCCTCAGCCTGTAGTTCATCTTGAATTTTTTCCCTTACATAATTAAAATTCCTGAACAAATCTTAATGCCAATGACTATTGCATAACCCAGGAATACGAACCAAAAAAGCCCACATCTGGGTCATTTGTAAATGAGCAATCCCTAAATCTGGAATCCCCAAAAAGTTCTCATCCTGCAAACACAAACTGCGCTATAGCACATAATCATGGAACTCAACCTTCGAATAAGAAGAACTAATCTCATGTACTGTAAAAACCTTCTCAGGTCACAGCCAGAGCTTTTAATTCTATCCACTGCTGGCCCAGTAGCAAAAAGAGTAGTTACTCACCTGTAACGGGTGTTCTCCAGGAGCAGCAGGAATCAGTCCTCACATATGGGTGTCATCGGCGCCGATGAAGCCCCAGCGGAGCATTTCCCCAGCTTTCTATGAAAGCCTTTGGGAATGCAGGCATGCCTGTGCTGTTCCCTTTCCGCCTAAAGGTGCTATCTTACCTCAGTCAAATGACATAGCTAAGAACAGCACACAAAAATGAAAAATAAACTATGTACAACTGCAACTCCAAGGGGAGGAGGGAGGGTTGTGAGGACTGATTCCTGCTGCTCCTGGAGAACACCTGTTACAGGTGAGTAACTACTCTTTCTCCAGGACCAAGCAGGAAGTCAGTCCTCACATATGGGTGACTCCCAAGCTCTGGGCTACCAAGGAACCCAGGCTGAACAAGAGAACTCCCTCTAATCTCAGCAGCAAAGAAAGGCTTTTCAAGGACACAACCTCCACCGGTAGCGCAACAGAGGGCAGGAGGGCAGGAGTTGCCTAAACCTCAAAGAGATTCCAGAGTACTGCTTGGCCAAAAGCACTGTCCCTACGGGACTCCCTCTCCAGACAGTAATGGGCCGCAAAAGTCTGGCTTGAAGACCAAGTTGCAGCCCTGTAGATGTCTACCAAGGGCACAGAGCGGAGATGAGCCACTGAGGCAGCCATTGCCCTGACACAGTGGGCCGTAACCCGACCCTGCAAAGGAAGGTCAGCCGCCCAGTAAGCCCAGGTGATACAGTCAGCCACCCAGATGGACAAGGTACGCTTGGACACAGCCAACCCCAACTTATTAGGGTCAAAAGAAACGAAGAGCTGAGTAGCCCTTCTATGCCCCTGCGTACGGTCAAGTTAGAAGGATAAGGTCCTCCTACAGTCCAGGGTATGCAGGACTGTTTCAGCCTGGCTTGCATGAGGCCTAGGGAAGAATGTTGGAAGAACCACCTCCTGATTGAAGTGGAAAGAGGAGACAACCTTTGGGAGGAACTTTGGATGAGTCCTGAGGACTATCCTGTTCCTATAAATCCTGGTGTAAGGCCTATCACAGACTAGGGCCTGAAGCTCACTCACTCGCCTAGCCGAAGTAAGGGCTATCAGGAAGAGTGTCTTCCAGGAGAGGAAGTGTAGTGGGCAAGTAGCCAACGGCTCAAAAGGTGGGCGAGTCAGTTGCTGCAAGACCACATTCAACTCCCACTCAGGGGCAGGAGGACGGATTGGAGGCTTGAGCAAAAGCAAGCCCCTGAGAAAGCGGGACACCAAGGGGTGAACCGACAGAGAATGTCCTTCCACCAGTGAGTGGTGAGCTGCTAGAGCTGAGAGGTGGACCCGAACAGAATTGGACTTGAGTCCCTGATTGGACAAGTGCAATAAGTACTGAAGCACCACTGGTACAGTACAGGAGAAAGGATCCTCTGTACGTAGTTGAAACCACACAGAAAACCTTTTCCACTTGAGAGCATAGGTCTTTCTAGTGGACTGTTTCCTAGAGGCTAGGACAACCTCCTCAACTTCCTGAGGTAGGCCCCAGGCAGCCAAAACTACCCTTGCAGCCTCCAGGCCATCAAATTGAGAGCTTTGAGATTGGGGTGCAGAAGGGAACCCTGATCCTGAGAGAGAAGGTCGGGTTGCAACCCCAGAGGCAGTGGGGGATCCACTGCCAGCTGAAGCAGTAGTGGGAACCAAGGTTGACTCGGCCACCTGGGAGCCACCAGCAGGACCGAGGCCTTGTCCTGAAGAATCTTGAAGAGAGTTCGGGCCACCAAGGGCGTGGGAGGAAACGCATACAGGAGGCCCTGAGACCATGGAATCAGAAAAGCATCTGCTGCTATCCGCAGAGGATGCGGTTGCCTGGAGCAAAACCTTGGCAGTTGCTTGTTTAGTGGACTGGCAAACAGGTCTATCAAAGGGAGACCCCATTTTAGGAAGATCTTCTGAACTACCAAGGGATGCAGCTGCCATTCGTGGGGCTGCAAAATTCTGCTCAACCTGTCGGCCAGGTACTTTTCCTGGCCTGGAAGGTACACAGCCTTGAGGAGCATGTTGTGCTTGGGGGCAAATGAACAAAGGTCCTGAGCCTCCCGACAAAGGAGTCTGGACCCCGTCCCGCCCTGTATGTTCACATAAAACATGGCTACCTGGTTGTCTGTCTGAACCAGGACAGATTGATGAGCCAGGGCAGGAGAGAAAGCTTTGAGAGCTAGGCGAATAGACCTGAGTTCCAGGAGATTGATCTGCTGTGCCGCCTCCCAAGGAGACCACAGGCCCTGGGTGCACTTGTCTAGACAATGACCTCCCCAGCCCTGCAGGGAGGCGTCGGTGGTCAGTACCACTGTGTACCCAGGAATCTGAAAGGGCACGCCCTTTAGTAGATTGGATGGGTGCAACCACCAGCTGAGGGAGTTCAGAAAGTGTCTGGACACCCTTATCCTGTCCCTGAGGCTGCCTGTGGCCTGTGACCACTGAGTCCGAAGGCACCACTGTGCAGGCCTCATATGGAGCCTGGCATTGGGGGTCACATGAACTGTCGAAGCCATGTGGCCGAGAAGCCTCAGGTAGAGTCTGGCGGAGACCAGGGACCTGTTGAGAAACTGGTTTGCCAAGGCTATCAGTCTTTGTGCTCTGTCTTCTGGCAAGAAAGCCTTTGCCAGGAGAGCGTCCAGCCTTGCTCCTATGAATTCCAAATTCTGGGAGGGGAGCAAAGTGGACTTTGCGAAGTTTATGACAAAGCCTAGGCTTTGAAGAAGAGCAATAGTTCTGAGGGTGGCTTGGCTGGCCTCTTGGCACGTCTGACCCCTGATGAGCCAGTCGTCCAGATAGGGGAAGACAAAAATTCCCTGATTTCTCAGGTAGGCCGCCACCACTGCCAGGCATTTGGTAAAGACTCTGGGAGCAGAGGTGAGGCCAAAAGGCAGTACTCTGTACTGATAATGGTTTCCTCCCACAATGAACCTGAGGTACTTTCTGTGGTCTGGATGAATGAGGATGTGAGTGTATGCATCCTTTAGATCTAAGGAGCATAGCCAATCTCCCTGCTGGAGGTAGGGCAGAAGTGTTCCAAGAGTAAGCATCTTGAACTTTTCTTTCTCTAGGAACTTGTTTAGGTTCCTGAGATCCAGAATAGGTTGAAGGCCACCGGTTCTTTTGGGTACCAGGAAATACCTGGAGTAGAACCCCTGACCTTGGAAGTGGGGAGGCACAGGCTCCACCGCCCTGTCCACCAACAGACCCTGAAGTTCCTGAAGGAGAAGGTCTGTGTGCAGGGAAGGCCTCGGAGGCTCCCCTGGAAAGTATGGCGGAGGCAGTTGGTGAAAATGTAGTGCATAGCCCTTGTGGACTATGTCCAACACCCACCTGTCCCCGGTGATGAGGGGCCACTGGTGGGCAAAGAGGGCAAGGCGACCTCCTGTGCAGGGTTGGGATAGCAGGGACGGAGAGGCTATACTCAAGGAGTCAAAAACCCCCAGCAGGGGCCGGAGGCTTGGGGTCCTCTGCCTACAGGGCCCATTACCCTGCCCCTTGGCCTGCTGACCCTGGGGTGCAGCTTGGGCAGCCTAATACTGAGGGTACTGTTTGTAGGCAGTGCCCTTCCTCGGGTAAAAGGGCTTTTTACCCGAGCCCTTCTTCTTATGAGAAGGGGCAGAGGTATCCCTAGACAGCCTTGTCCTTGTAAGGTGCTCGGTTTCGAGCTGAGCGGCCTTCTCGGTCACGGGCTTGCCAAAAAGGTTCTCACCTCGGCAAGGGACATCGACCAACTTGTCCTGAACCTTTGGCTCGAGGTCCGATGACTGCAGCCATGCCTGGCGTGGAGCCGCGATGCCGGCTGCCGCAACTCGGGCCAAAGCCTCGAAGCCATCGTAGGCGGCGCGGGGCATGAACTTTGAGCAGTCCCGAATCCCCGAGGACAAGGACTTGAATCTCTGCAAGGGTTCCCCGGAGAGTCCAGCAGAGAACCCGGCCAACTCCTTGGCCAGGTCCCGCAAGTACATGCCCATGTACAGCTAGTAAGACTGGACACGGCAAGCAAGCATCGAGCCCTGGAAGCACTTTCTACCGACGCCGTCGAGGTTTCGGGCCTCTCTGCTGGGGGGCACCACAGAGTGCATCTTCTGACTCTTCAGACGATGCATGGCCGATTCCACAACCATGGAATGGTGTGGTAGCTGTGCCTTCTGAAAACCAGGGCTCTTCCGGAGTCGATAGATCGAATCGACTCGCTTGCTGAGAACCGGCGCCGAGGCCGGTGCCTCCCACATCCGGAAGAGAAGCCGTTCCAGCATCAGAGGAACCGGGACAGTAAAGGCCTCCTTCAGAGGAGAGTCATACTGCAGGGCCTCGAGCTCTTCAGCTCGAGGCTCTTCCTCGGGGTCCGCTGGAATAGCCAAGGCAGTGGCCATATCCCGGACAAACTCCAAGAACCGGGTATCCTCCGGAGGGGATCTACTCCGGGGCTCAGACTGTGGTGAGTCCAACGGGACGCACCGAGTCTTGAACGTATCGGGGGACTCCTCATCCTCTATCTCCCAGGCGGACTCGCCAGATGAGGAGTCAGGGTCTGACCCCGCGGGGCCCTGGAGCACCCGCCCCGACGCCGGAGGCACCGGCATCGACGCCCTCGGTCCCGAACGGGAGGTCGAGGGAGACCGCGACCGAGGTCGACTTCGAGCCATGATGGACTCGAGTATCGGCTCGGTCTCCGGGGCCGACTTCGAAGTCGATGACCCGGTGGTCGGGGCAGATGCGCCAGACAGGCTGGCCATCAAAGCCTGCTGCTGCTCCATGAAGGCAGACAATCTGCTCTCCAAGGCTGTCATCCTGAGACTCAGCTCGGGAGACGCAGCAGCCACCGACTCGGGCCCCGGCGGCGCTGGGCCCGATGTCGGCTCTCTGGGAGGAGAGTCCTCGAGGACCACAGGGCTTACGTGTCCAGCAGACTCCAGCTCCACGCGAGGAACTTTGGCAGGCTTCTCTTGTTCCACGGGCCCGGGGCGACAGTCGGGGGTCTTAGACCTGGCCCTCGAGGAGCCAGGGACCTCCTCCGATGCCGCCCTCACGAGCCGCTTCTTCCTCTTGCGTTCCCGCTCGGGGGACCCCCTGTCCGAGGAGCTTCGACGGCGCTCGGGATCCGAATCCCGAGATGTCGTGGCCTCAGACGAGGTCCAGGCCCGGCCGGAGGCTGAGTCAGAGAAAAGCCTTTCTTTCTGCTGCTGACGACTTCGGAGTGCCTTGGAAGACATCTTCCCACATGGTCCACACGTCTTAGGGTCGTGATCAGGACCGAGGCACCGAAGGCAGCAGTCGTGTGTGTCGGTGAGAGACATCAACTTCTTACACCGATCACACTTCTTGAAACCGATAGAAGCCATTGGGGAAAAAAGAGTCCCCGCGAGGTCAAAGGACCGGCCTTCCAGGGAAAAATCAAAAAAGGGCGCGAACGCCAGCCACGAAGGGCAAAAACCGAAAAAGAAGAATCGGGCTCAATACCGGTGTACCGAACCCGGCGGGAGGGAAGCCGGCGTCGAACCGGGAAGAAAAAAATAGCGAGAATCGTCGAAAAAATCAAACTTTTATCCGGGATGACAGGACACACGTCCGGTGGGCTTCTCGGAAAAAGAGAGACTGAGGTAAGATGGCACCTTTAGGCGGGAAGGGAACCGCGCATGCGTGCCTGCATTCCCAAAGGCTTTCATAGAAAGCTGGGGAAATGCTCCGCTGGGGCTTCTTCGGCGCCGATGACACCCATATGTGAGGACTGACTTCCTGCTTGGTCCTGGAGAATATGTTCATACAAACTTATTACAGATAATATCATGGCAGCAGCATTCTGAATCAATTGAAGCCATTTAAAATCCACAGCTGGTAATCCTAAATACAGAAAGTAGCAAGTACCATACATTAATATTTGAATACAGGGACACAGGAACACCTTTATGGTTGGAGGGGCCAAACTAAGCAATCTCCATCCCTATCCCCAAGTTCTCTGTTGCTGATGCTATGTTGGACAAAATATTGGTGGGGCCATGGCTCCTACAGCCTACCCCTTTCTGCTGCCTATGGTTGAATACATAATCTGTCTAAAATCCTTCTCTGAAAAAAAGTCTTAATATGAGACAGCTGTCGTAAATAATAAAAACAAGTTCTTACAAATGCCCCTATCTGTAGTCTCATAGATAGAGCTTCATCCACATCGCTCCCAAATCCTGCACTTGGACAACTTCTTTCAATTCCAAACCTAATCAATTAATAACTAACCACTATCTTATCCAAAGACAATTTCCAAACCCATAAAATTTCTGTTTTGCATGCGTTAAGTTGCAACTCTTTAAGATCCAGAAGAGAAGACACAAAATATGGGTCCTATATTCAGCCTTCAACAGGGAAATGTTTGGCCAAAACGTTCTATGTGTACAACTCACTCTATAAAGACCATTTCTGTGTTTTGATTTGGTATTTAAGAATGGCCAGGCACTTGGAAGCTTCAGTTTTGAGAAAGCTGTTTATAGGCGAAACTGGTCAGGAAGCTGTTTCCAGATAAGTGTGAAAGCACACCGCGATGGTGGAGGAGTTTGCTTTTAAAAGTGGAAGTTTGATACTTCTTATATCTTCTATAATATGAAATGATATGGGAGTAAGGAATATTAATAATAAGCAAATTTTGCAATAAGAGTTTATCGTGGCGATATTTACACTGAAGAATTGTTATACACTATAAGACAAAAATGGACTTTATAGAGTGAGTTCTACACACAGAACATTTTTTGGCCAAACATTTCCCTGTTGGAGGCTGAATATAGGACCCTTATTTTGTGCCTTCTCTTCAGTGGAATTTTGGGACTCCTTATTGGTGTAGCAGTGTATTTTGTTTATGACTCATTAAGATCCATCCACTCTTTCACCTTCGCCAGGCAACTATACAGCCTCTCTAAACTCTCCGTTCTATTCATCCCCAAAGGCACATATAACTGTATATCATTAGCAAACGCTTGATATTTATACCCTCCAATTTGCAAATTTGCACCACAGGGGCCAAAAGAGATATTAAATAATAAAGGGGACAATAAAGCCCCTTAAGGAACCCTATAAATAAGAGGATAATGTTTAGAACATTTTTGGCCAAACCAAACAAACCATTCTCTAACTCTCAAAAAAAAGGCAATTCAGTCTAACATAACACCTTCCATCTTTGCCATCCTCAACCAACACAACAAAATATAATAATCAGCTGTGTCAAATGAGGATCGTAAATCTATCAGAACCAATAATAAGTTAATCCTCTTAAATCATCAATAACCTTAAATCATCAATAACAGTTATTAATATAATGACAAAACTCCAACTGACAACTGACAACTATCCAAAAGCTCCTCTTCGGCAAATCTTGTAAATGGACCAAAGCACTCTTCTCAATTTCCCCATAAAGCACAGTTACTTACCTGTAACAGGTGATCTCTGGGAACAGCAGGAATAAGTCTTCACATATGGGTACGTCGGTACCGACGGAGCCTGCGCAGGAACGCTCCCCAGCTTTCCAAAAAAGGAAAGCTTTTGGGATCATCCCAAAGCGCCTGCGCGCTGCCTTCCCGCCTTTCCAACCGCCTCTCTCCAGTTCGAGTTTCAGAGCTGAGACAAAGAGAGAGAGAGAGGAAAGGAAAGAGAGATAGAAGATACAACTCCTTGGGGAGGTGGGTGGGTTGTGAAGACTTATTGCTGCTGTTCCCAGAGATCACCTGTTACAGGTAAGTAATTGTGCTATCTCCAGGAACAAGCAGGAATGAGTCTTCACATATGGGGACTCCCCAGCTAGAGATGCCGGGGAGATCCCCAGGGTTGTAGACCTTGAGAAGGGCCGTACCTCCCACTTGGATCTCAGGCATCTAAACAGGGATGGAGGGTAGGAGTTGTTCATGTATGGAACAGGTGTTTTAGAACAGCCTGACCAAACAAGGCATCCCGGCGGGAGTCCTTGTCCAAACAATAATGGGCCGTGAAGGTATGAACCGAGGCTCATGTGGCTGCTCGACAGATCTGGTCGATGGACACAGAATTTAGATGAGCCATAGAAGTTGCCATGGCCCTCAAATTGTGAGCTGTGACATGGCCTTCCAGAGAAAGGGTCTTACTCTGGTAGGCGAAAGAAATACACTGAGCAATCCAAGTGGACAGTGTCCTTTTGGAGACTGGAAGTCCTAAATGAGAAGGATCAAAAAGCAACAAAGAGTTGGGAAGACCTTCTATGTTGCTGAGTCCTTTGTAAGTAAAAGGCAAGAGCCCTTTTACAATCCAGGGTATGAAGATTCCTTTCTGCACTTGATGCATGAGGACCTGGAAAGAAGACAGGTAAATATACCTCTTGGTTCAGATGAAAAGTTGAGACCACTTTAGGCATAAAGTGTGGATTGGTCCTGAGGACTAGCTTATCATGATGAAACCTTGTATAAGGAGGATTAGCCACCAAGGCCTGTAGCTCACTGATGCGGCGAGCTGATGTGACTGCAATGAGGAAAATAACCTTCCAGGAAAGAAATTTCAAGGAGGTGGTGGCTAAGGGTTCAAAAGGTGGCTTCATAAGCTGACCAAGAACCAGATTTAAGTCCCATGCCACCGGAGGAGGCCTAATAGGAGGTTTAGTTAAAGTTAGGCCTCTCATGAATCTTGCAATAAGAGGATGAGAGGAAATAGGCTGTCCATTGAGAGGCTTAAGGGATGCTGCAATAGCACTCAAATGGACTCTTACTGAATTTGTCTTAAGGCCTGCATTGGAGAGATGCAGGAGATATTCCAATAGAGAATTCAGAGGTAGTGCTAGAGGGTCAAGACCCTTCTCAGCACACCAAATGGAAAACCTTTTCCATTTAAAAGCATAGGAACGTCTAGTAGAAGGTTTTCTGGAAGCATGGAGGATATCCTTCACCTGCTGAGAAAGATTCCAACCTTGAAGGTCTAAGCCTTCAGCAACCAAGCTCTGAGGTGAATGGACTTGGGGTTTGGGTGCCACAAAGTTCCCTCCTCCTGGGACAGGAGGTCTGGAGCAGCTCCCAAGTCTAGGGAGGGAGCTTGAGAGAGATGCAGAAGTAGAGGATACCACACTTGGCGTGGCCAGCGTGGAGCTATGAGGATCATAGATCCTTGATCCCTCTGGAGCTTGAATAGAGTCTTGGGAATTAAGGGAATGGGTGGAAAGGCATACAGGAAGTCTTGACCCCAGTGAAGGAGGAAGGCATCCTTGGCCTGAACTCCCTGACACGGAATTCTGGAACAGAACCGGGGAAGTTTGGCATTCCACGGACTTGCAAAGAGGTCTATGTCCGGGGTTCCCCACTCTTGAAAGATTCTGAGTACCTGGTCTATGTGCAGGGACCATTCGTGTGGAAGCAGAACTCGACTGAGTCTGTCTGCCCAAGAGTTTTGGATTCCTGGAAGGTATACGGCCAGGAGATGGATTTGATGCTCTCTGGCGAAGGCCCACAATCTTAAAGCTTCGTTGCAAAGCGACAGAGAGCCAGTTCTTCCTTGCTTGTTTATGTAAAGCACAGTTACTTACCTGTAACAGGTGATCTCTGGGAACAGCAGGAATTAGTCCTCACATATGGGTACGTCGGTACCGACGGAGCCTGCGGGAGGTGGGTGGGTTGTGAGGACTAATTCCTGCTGTTCCCAGAGATCACCTGTTACAGGTAAGTAACTGTGCTATCTCCAGGAACAAGCAGGAATAAGTCCTCACATATGGGGACTCCCTAGCTAAGATGCCTGGGAGATCCCCAACGGTATGAGACCCTGAAGGGTTCCTCGTCTTCCTATGGATCTCAGGCATCCATTCAGGGAAGGAGGGCAGGAGTTGTTCAAGAATGGAACAGGTGTCTGAGGACAGCCTGACCAGACAAGGCATCCCAGCGGGAGTCCTTGTCCAAACAGTAATGGGCTGTGAAGGTATGAACCGAGGCCCAGGTGGCTGCTCGACAGATCTGATCGATGGACACAGAATGAAGATGAGCCATAGAGGTGGCCATGGCCCTCACATTGTGAGCTGTGACATGGCCCTCCAGAGAAAGGTTCTTACTCTGGTAAGCAAAAGAAATACACTGAGCAATCCAATTGGACAGTGTTCTTTTAGAGACTGGAAGTCCTAGATGAGAAGGATCAAAAGCAACAAAAAGCTGGGAAGACTTTCTATGTTGCTGTGTCCTGTGTAAGTAAAAAGCAAGAGCTCTTTTACAATCTAGAGTATGTAGGTTCCTCTCTGCAGTGGATGCATGAGGAGCTGGAAAAAAGACAGGTAAATATACCTATTGATTAAGATGAAAAGGTGAGACCACTTTAGGCATAAAGTGAGGATTTGTCCTAAGGACTACCTTTTCATGATGGAACCTTGTATAAGGTGGATTAGCCACTAAGACCTGCAGTTCACTGATGCGGCGAGCAGAAGTGATTGCAATAAGGAAAATAACCTTCCAGGAAAGAAACTTCAAGGAGGTAGTGGCTAAGGGTTCAAAAGGTGGCTTCATAAGCTGACCAAGAACCAAATTTAAATCCCATGCCACCGGAGGAGGTCGAATGGGAGGTTTAGTTAAGGTTAGGCCTCTCATGAATCTTGCAATAAGAGGATGAGAGGAAACAGGTTGTCCATTGATAGGCTTAAGGGATGCTGCAATAGCACTTAAATGGACCCTTACTGAATTCCTCTTAAGGCCTGCATTGGAAAGATGCAGGAGATATTCTAATAGAGAATTCAGAGGAAGTGCCAGAGGGTCAAGACTCTTTTGAGCACACCAAATGGAAAATCTCTTCCATTTAAAAGCATAGGAACACCTAGTGGAAGGTTTCCTGGAAGCATGAAGGATATCCTTCACTTGCTGCGAAAGATTGAAGTCTTGAAGGTCTAGGCCTTCAGTAAGCAAGCTCTGAGGTGAAGGGACTTGGGGTTTGGATGCCACAAAGTCCCCTCCTCCTGAGACAGAAGGTCTGGAGCAGCTCCCAAGTCCAGGGAGGGGGCTTGGGAGAGATGCAGAAGTAGAGGGTACCACACTTGGCGTGGCCAGCATGGAGCTATGAGGATCATAGATCCTTGATCCCTCTGAAGTTTGAACAGAGTCTTGGGAATCAAAGGAATGGGTGGAAAGGCATACAGGAAGTCCTGACGCCAATGAAGGAGGAAGGCATCCTTGGCCTGAACTCCCTGACACGGAATTCTGGAACAGAACCGGGGAAGTTTGGCATTCCACGGACTTGCAAATAGGTCTATGTCCGGGGTACCCCATTCCTGAAAGATTCTGAGTACCTGATCCATGTGCAGGGACCATTCGTGTGGAAGCAGAACTCGACTGAGTCTGTCTGCCCAAGAGTTTTGAATTCCTGGGAGGTATACTGCCAGGAGATGGATTTGATGCTCTCTGGCGAAGGCCCATAATCTTAGAGCTTCGTTGCAAAGCAACAGAGAGCCAGTTCCTCCTTGCTTGTTTACGTAAAACATGGCTACCTGATTGTCTGTTTGAATGAGGACTGTCTGGTAGCTGAGGAGGGTATGAAAGACCTTGAGAGCTAGGTACACTGCTCGAAGTTCCAAGAGGTTGATATGAAGGGAGGTCTCCTGTGGGGACCAAGTGCCTTGGGTGGATAGGTCCTGTAGATGAGCTCCCCAACCTGTTTGGGAGGCATCTGTTGTGAGGATTGCTTGGGGCAACAAAGGCTGGAAGGGGGACCCCAGCAACAGATTTTGAGTGGATATCCACCATTGGAGAGACCAAAAGAGACGTTTGGAGTTTGCTATTTGGTCTGAGAGAGCTCCTGAAGCTTGAGTCCACTGGGTGGACAAAGTCCATTGAGCTGCTCTCATGTGTAGACGAGCATAGGGCACCACATGTACTGTGGAAGCCATGTGGCCTAGTAGTTGTAGCATCTCCCGGGCAGTTATGTGGTCCTTCGACTGAATCTGAGAGGCTAACTGCACTAGACATTGGCAACGAGCCTGGGGAAGATAGGCTCTTGCAGTAGTGGTGTCCAACCAGGCCCCTATGAATTCTAGGGACTGAGTAGGGGTGAGCTGAGACTTTGGGAGGTTTACCACAAGTCCCAGATACTGCAGAATGCACCTGGTGGTGTTCAGGGAAACTTGGGCTTCTGACTGGGATGGAGCTCGGATGAGCCAGTCGTCCAGATATGGGAAGACAAAGATTCCCAGAGTGCGCAGAAATACAGCAACTATTGCCATGCATTTGGTGAACACTCTTGGAGCAGAGGCCAGACCTAAAGGAAGGACTTTGTATTGGTAATGTTTTCCCTGGAACAGAAAACGTAGGAATTTTCTGTGGGATGGATGGATGAGTATATGAGTGTACGCATCCTTGAGATCTAGAGAACAAAGCCAATCCTGACTCTGTAGGTATGGAAGGAGAGTGCCTAAAGAGAGCATCTTGAACTTCTCCTTGTATAGAAATTTGTTCAATTCTCGTAGATCTAGAATAGGTCTGTATCCCCCTGTTTTCTTTGGAATGAGAAAGTAGGGGGAGTAAAAGCCTGACCCCTGTTGAAGAAGAGGAACTTCTTCTATGGCCCTCTGGGCCAGAAGGGAGGTTACCTCCTGATCCAGAAGGTCGAGGAGAGATGTGGGAGAATTGAAATGTCTCACTATGGTGTAGGGAGGAAGGTCTGAGAAATGAAGTTTGTAGCCCTCTCTGATAATGGAGAGGGTCCACTGCTCTGATATGATTTGCTCCCATCTGGGAGCAAAATGAGCCAACCTTCCTGGAATGGTGAGAGGTTCTGGCTGTTGTAGAGCCAGAAAGGTTAAGTTCTCTAGTATCAAGTCAAAACCCCTGAGGAGCTTGGGACTGCTGGGTTGCAGCAGCCCCTGCCGGTTTAGGCCTGGCCTGTTTAGGTTGCTGACGCTTAGTAGCAAAGCGACCTGTAGAAGACTGTTGACCAGAAGTGGAAGGAAATCTGCCCTTCTTGTAAAAATACTTTTTAAAAGATTTTTTCTTGGCCGGAGTGGAGGTAGACTTAGAAAGTCTATCCAGAGCAGCATTTTCTGCATCCATTTGAGTGGCTTTAATTTGCCACTCCTTGCCAAATAGGTTTTCACCTGTACAGGGCAGATTTCCTAAACCATCTTGAACCCAGGGTTCTAGATCAGAAGCCTGGAGCCAAGCAATTCTACGAGCAGCTATAGCAATGCCTGAGGCTCTGCTGGCACCTTCAAAGGAATCAAAGGCTGCCCTGTTGGAAAACTTTGAAATGTCTTGAGTATGCTTGAGCCAAAGAAGGAATTCATCCCTTTTATCTTCTGGAATAAAAGGGAGAAAGTTGTGCAGCTTTTCTGCAACCTCCTTCAGAAACATACCCATATAAAGGCTGTATGAATTGATTCTGGCGATAAGCATGCTAGCTTGGAAGATCTTCCTACCAAAAGCATCCAAGGTCCTGCATTCTCTTCCTGGAGGAGTAGAAGAGTGTCTTTTGGTACTCTTTATTCTCTTCATAGCTGACTGCACCACAATAGAGAGGTGAGGAAGCTGAGTTTTTTCAAATCCAGGAGAAGGAGGGACACGGTACATAGTGTCCAATCTACGAGAATAAGGAGAAAGGGTGAGAGGAGTCTCCCACAAGTCAATCAAATGTTCTTGAAGAATTTCATGAATTGGCAAGGTGACTGCCTCTCTGGGAACCTTAGAGTATCCCAAAATATCAAATTTTTTTGCTCTAGGTTCTTTTTCAGAGGTTACTGAAATAGAGAGTCCTTTAGCTACTTCTACTATGAAGTCTTGAAAGGACAAATCCTCTGGAGGAGACATTCTCCTTTTTGGAGAAGAGGGCTCCTCAGGAAGGGTGATAGATACTTCAGGAGACTCATCCGATGACTCAGAATCGTCAGAAGAATCGAAGTATCGTCTGCCCGATTCCAAAGATCGATAGGCGTATCGATCGGTACCGACATCGGGTGTTCCCGGTACCGGGTCGGTACCGAGAAAGAGCCCAGGACAGGGAGCCGGAATCGGCATCCTGGCCGATGTCGATGCAGCCGGTACCGGTATCGAGGTTGGTACCGGTACCGGCGCCGGTACCGACAACATGGCTTGTTGCGGTACCGACGGCGTCGCAGCCTTGATGAAAGCCAGTATGGCCTGCTGCATGGATTGCACAGTGTGATCCATGGACGCCACGATTGCCTGGATGTCGGTACCGGGAGAATGTGCCGGTACCCCAGAGCAGTCTAACAGGTCATCGGTCGAGGCCGTGCCATCGATGTCAACCTGTAACCCCATAGGAGGAGCTTTGGCAGCCGGAGCTTCCCGCCGGGGTTGTTTGGCTGGGGCAGGATCCTCAAGGGCAAGGCCGGAGGCATCTCGATACTTAGAGGGAGATTTTCCCTTTGAGGACCTGCTAAAAGTATGTTTGGTTACCTGAGATCCATCAGGAGAGGAAGACCTGGAAGATGTCGATGCCACCGTCGGTGCATCCGTGGGAAACAGCAAATGGAGCTTGGCTGCTCGGTTCTGTAACCCTCGTTTAGACATTAGGGAACAGGACTGGCAATCCGGCCCCAAACATTTAAGACACCATTCATGGGTGTCTGTCACAGAAATTGTATCGCTACACTTAGTGCATTTTTTGAAGCCAGAGGCTGGTTTTTCCCTGAGGGAAAATTTCTCGTGGGCCTGGAGGCCTAAGAAGAAAAATACACCAAGTGGGGAAAAAGTATTATTTTTTTTAGAAGAAAAGAAAAGAAAAGACCAGCGGTACCGGTCCGGCATCGGGGAAGGCAGACACGCGACCAAAGAAATAGATTAAAATAAAGAACTTCTTCAGCGGTGACAGGAACACGACCTGCTGGCTCCGCGGAAAAGAAGAACTGAGGGGAATTGGTAGGAAAGGCGGGAAGGCAGCGCACATGCGCTGTGGGATGCCCCAAAAGCTTTCATTCTGGGAAGCTGGGGAGCATTCCCGCGCAGGCTCCATCGGTACCGACGTACCCATATGTGAGGACTTATTCCTGCTTGTTCCTGGAGATAACATGGCTACTTGATTGTCCGTATGAATGAGGACTGTCTTGTAGCTGAGCAGGGTATGGAAGACCTTGAGAGCTAGAAAAACTGCTTGGAGCTCCAAGTGGTTGATATGTAGAGAGGTCTCCTGTGGAGACCAAGTGCCCTGAGTGGAGAGGCCTTGTAGATGAGCTCCCCAACCTGTTGGGGAGGCATCTGTTGTGAGGGTTGCTTGGGGCAACAACTGTTGGAAGGGGGACCCCAGCAACAGATTTTGGGTGGACTTCCACCATTGTAGAGACCAAAAGACGTGCCTGGAGGTTGCTATTTTGTCTGTCAAACCCCCTGAAGCTTGAGTCCACTGGGTGGACAAAGTCCATTGAGCTGCCCTCATGTGAAGGCGAGCATAGGGGACCACATGCACTGTGGATGCCATGTGGCCTAGCAGTTGTAGCATCTCCCGGGCAGTTAAATGGCTCTTTGACTGAATCTGGGAGGCTAACTGCACTAGGCGTAGGCAATGGGCCTGAGGAAGATAGGCCCTTGCAGTGGTAGTATCTAGCCAAGCCCCTATGAACTCTAGGGACTGAGTAGGGGTGAGCTGGGACTTTGGGAGATTTACCACAAGTCCCAGATACTGCAGAATGCGCCTTGTACAGTCCAGGGCAGTTTGGGCCTCTAACTGAGATGGAGCTCGGATGAGCCAGTCGTCCAGGTATGGGAATACAAATATCCCCAGAGTGCGTAGAAATGCAGCTACTACTGCCATGCATTTGGTGAACACTCTTGGAGCAGAGGCCAGACCGAAAGGAAGCACCCTGTATTGGTAATGCTTCCCTTGGAAAAGGAAACGGAGGAACCTTCTGTGAGATGGATGGATGAGGACATGGGTGTACGCATCCTTGAGATCTAGAGAACAAAGCCAATCCTGACTCTGAAGGTATGGAAGGAGAGTGCCCAGAGAAAGCATCTTGAATTTCTCCTTGCATAGAAATTTGTTCAATTCTCTGAGATCTAATATGGGTCTGTAGCCCCCTGTTTTCTTTGGGATCAGAAAGCAGGGGGAGTAATACCCTGACCCTTGTTGAAGAAGAGGTACCTCTTCTATTGCCCCTTGGGCAAGAAGGGCAGCCACCTCCTGACCTAGAAGGTCGAGGAGAGATGTTGGAGATTTGAAATGTCTCACCATGGTGTGAGGAGGAAGGTTTGAGAAATGAAGTTTGTACCCCTCCCTTATGATGGAGAGGGTCCACTGCTCTGTTATAATTTGCTCCCATCTGGGAGCAAAGTGAGCTACCCTTCCTGGAATGGTGAGAGGCTCTGGCTGTTTCAGAGCCAGAAAGGCTACGTTCTCTAGCATCAAGTCAAAAGCCCTGAGGAGGCTGGGTCTGCTGAGTTGCAGCAGCCCCTGTAGGCTTAGGTCTGGCTTGCTTAGGTTGCTGACGCTTAGCAGCAAAACGACCTGTAGAAGATTGCTGGCCAGAAGCAGGATGGAATCTGCCTTTCTTGAGGAAAAAAGACTTCTTGAAAGGTTTTTTCTTGGCAGGAATGGAGGTTGACTTTGAAAGTCTATCTAAAGCAGAATTTTCTGCATCCATTTGAGTGGCTTTTATTTGCCAATCTTTGCCAAACAGGTTTTCTTCTGTACAAGGAAGATTTCCCAAGCCATCTTGGACCCAAGATTCTAGATCAGAAGCTTGGAGCCAAGCAATTCTGCGTGCAGCTATGGCAATGGCCGAAGCTCTGCTGGCACCCTCAAAGGAGTCAAAAGCTGCACGGTTGGAAAACTTTGAAATATCTTGAGTATGCTTAAGCCAAATAAGAAATTCTTCCCTTTTATCCTCTGGAAGAAAAGGGAGGAAAGTGTGTAGCTTATCTGCAACTTCTTTCAGAAACATCCCCATATAGAGACTATAGGAGTTGATTCTGGCAATGAGCATACTGGCTTGGAAGATTTTCCTACCAAAAGCATCCAAGGTCCTGCATTCTCTTCCTGGAGGAGCAGAGGAGTGTCTTTTTGCACTCTTTATCTTTTTCATAGCTGACTCCACCACAATAGAATGGTGAGGAAGCTGTGTTTTATGAAAACCAGGACAAGGAGGGACACGGTACATGGTGTCCCAACCTACGAGAATGAGGAGAGATAGTGAGAGGAGTCTCCCATAAGTCAATCATGTGATCATAAAGAATCTCATGAATTGGCAAGGTGACTGCCTCCTTAGGAGCCTTGGGATAACCTAAAATATCTAATTTTTTAGCTCTAGGCTCTGATTCAGAGGTTGCTGAAATAGAAAGCCCTTTAGCCACTTCTCTTATGAAGTCTTGAAAGGACAAGTCTTCTGGAGGAGACATTCTTCTTTTTGGAGAAGAAGGCTCTTCAGGAAGGGCTATGGATACTTCAGCAGACGCCTCCGATGCATCAGAATCTTCGGAGGAATCAAAGTATCGACTGTCAGGGTGCTCTTTCAAAGCTCGATACGCGTACCGAGCCGTATCGACATCGGGCATTATCGGTACCGGTTTGGTACCGATGGGCTTCCCTAGGCAGGGAACTGCTGCAGTCGACACCATGGCCGATGTCGATGCAGTCGGTACCGGTACCAGCATTTGTGCCGGTACCTGGGCTGATACCGACAACGGAGTTTGTTGTGGTATCAGCGGCGTCGCAGCTTGAATGAAGGCCGTGATAGCCTGCTGCATGGATAGAACATTCTGATCCATCGACACCATGAATGCCTGGAATTCGGTACCGGAAGGTTGTGCCGGTACCCCAGAGCATTCTAACAGGTGATCGGTCGAGGCCGTGCCATCGATGTCAACCTGTAACCCCATAGGTGGAGCTTTGGAAGCCGGAGCTTCCTGCCGGGGTAGTTTTGCCGGTGCAGGATCCTCGAGGGCAAGCCCGGAGGCATCTCGATGCTTGGAAGGAGATCTACCCTTCGAGGACCGGCTGGTTTTATGTTTGGTTACCTGAGATCCATGGGAGGAAGAAGAAGCCCTGGAAGACGTCGATGCCACTGAAGCTGCATCAGAGGGAAACAGAACATGGAGCTTGGCTGCTCGGTTCTGTAAACCTCGTTTGGACATCAAGGAGCAGGACGAACAATCCAAAATGGAGTGGTCAGGACACAAACATTTGAGACACCATTCATGGGTGTCGGTAACAGAAATAGTACCGCTGCACTTAGTGCATTTTTTAAACCCGGAGGCTGGTTTTTCCATGAGGAAAAGGTTTTGTGAGGCCTAAGGCCCAAAAAGGAAAAACACACTAAGTGAGGGAAAAATATGTTCTTTTTTTTTTTTAAGAAAAGAAAGAAAGACCGGCGGTACCGGTCCGACGTCGGAGAAGGCAGACGCGCGACCAAAGAAATAAAATAAAACAAAGAACTTCTTCAGCGGTGACAGGAACACGACCTGCTGGCTCCACGGAAAAGAAGAACTGGAGAGAGGCGGTTGGAAAGGCGGGAAGGCAGCGCGCAGGCGCTGTGGGATGATCCCAAAAGCTTTCCTTTTTTGGAAAGCTGGGGAGCGTTCCCGCGCAGGCTCCGTCGGTACCGACGTACCCATATGTGAAGACTCATTCCTGCTTGTTCCTGGAGATAAGGTACTGATCAACTACAGCAGTGTTTCAAACCAGGCTTATATCAGCCTCACAGAAGAGTAATCAAGTTAGGTCCAAGTGCTGCTGGAAGCAAATCAGAGGCACGCAAGTATCTGGATGAATTGCAATTTTGGGAATATTAGGGAGCAAAGTGGCAAGCATTAATGAAATATCTATGTAGTATCCTCCTTATGTATAGTCCAAATATTTTTATGCCATAACAAATATTTTCTCTTTTTTGCCAATTATGACCCCAATATCAACTTTCATAACAGTTGTTATCTGGGTTCTTCTCACTACTTTACCTTCAAGGTGTGAAAACCAGTAAGTAAATTAGCGCAAACTGCATTGCATCAAAAGCATAAATACTTCTTGATGCATTGTAATGCTATGCAATTACTGCATTAAGATTCACTTTATTAGTTTTGGATAGCTTGCACATTTTGAATCCTACAGGCAAATAACAAACTCATTAGCAATGTAATAAAGTAATTTACTTGTCTGACGTGGAGTTAGGGAGTGTGAAATACTACTTGATCAACTGCCATTTCTGAGAATATTAAAACTTCATTAGATTATGTTATCAATCTAGTATGTTGAAAGTGAATAGAACTAATGTATTATTTTTATTTAATGAGTGAGCTAATGCGACATGTCTGCCAGGTTTAATATCAGAAAATCCCTTCATATATTGCAGAAGAAAATAATCACTTTTAGAGTCAGACATGATCCTAACTTTTGGATCTCCAAACTGTTGTTACACAACATTAAAGAAAAGTTTAGAAAAATGAAGAAGAGCTTTGCGGTCGGGTTCAGTGTAATCAGATTAAAGTATGCTACATTGAACAATGACCAAAATAACCATAATGCAATAGAGAAAATACAGAAAGTCTTCTCTATGTCTATTGGGACTGTGTGAAAAGTGGATACTCCACCCAATTATCATATAACCTGTAGTCACACTTAGACCATGAACCATGCTTTGGGGGTAATTTTATAAGTAGCCATGGAAAGTTACACACTATTTATGTTTATGGTTATGTTTATTAACAGACTTGATAAACTGCCTGTGGCATGGTTTGCATCAAAGCGGTTTATAAGAAATTATACAAAATATAATAGCAAAGATTAAAAAGGGGGCAAGAGTAAACTAAGTGACAAGTGAGGTCATAAGCATGAGTGTGAGGGATTGAAATGCAGATCACGCTGCCCACAAACTAGCCCGGCTCCTTCGAAATCAAGAGAGAATAGTAAGTTTTAAGGAGTTTCTTAAATTTCTTAAAATCAGATTTGTGCGCAGAAAAAAACAATAGAGAGTTCCAGAGATGAGAGGCAAGAAAGAAGAAAGCAGACCTATAAGTGGACTCCAGGTGTGTATGAGAGACCGAAGAAAGCACCAGTAAATTGGTAGATTGGGACCTCAGAGTCTGCATTGGACAGTAGGGAACCAGGAGGGAAGATAAGTATAATGGAAAACCAGAATAAAAGTCTCTATGGGCGAGAATGAGAAGTTTAAAGTGAAAATGGTAACTGATGGGTAATCAATGATTCTGGAGAAGCAGGGGGGGTAACATGATGGGATTTGGCAGCATCTGAGAATAGACAAACTGCCGTGTGTTGAACCAATTGCAATTCTTTGAGTAAAGAGGTTTGAAGGCCACAGTAGATACTATTACAATAATCCAGCTGCGATGTAACTAAAGCATGAACAAGAGAGTGTAGTGTTGAGTTAGTGAGAAATGGTTTGTTAGAACGAATACAGTGAAGGGCATGAAAAGATTAATGAAAAGTTGCTACATTGTGGGGTTTAAAGGTTACCCCTAAATGGGTTAGGAATTGAATCAGTGGGATTGGAATCCCTGCAATAGAGGGGTTAATGGTAGGAGAGGAGAAATTACCAGGTACCAATAAGGCCTGTGACTTTGAGGGGTTAAGTTGCAACCAATGGTCAAAAAGACAAAGTAGCTACTGACTGCAAAGAGACGTTGAGAGGAGAGATATCAAGTGGGTCCGCAGAAGAAAAATTAACCAGCAGAATGTCATTGGCATAATGGTATCCACTAATCTCATGATCTTGAACTAACGTGGCCAGGGGGCAAGAACGATGTTAAAGAGTAGGGGTGAGAGAATAGAGCCTTGAGGTACCCCATAAGGGAGGAATTAGCGAGCAGAAGCTAGAAACCTGGGCATGGGAACAGTAAAACTGTGAGCCTGTAAAAATGAGAGCCGCTTTATAATACCCCTTAATACTTATGTCCCTTTATCACTTCTCCAGGAGTTTCTCTTCCAATATGCACAATCCTCCTTCAAATATTTTGGTGTTACTTACTGGCCCACATTGTAGGAGACGATAAATCAGATCATGAAGATAAGTAAAATATTATATAGATACATACCAATAAGTGGACTCCCCTCTTTCTTACATGGTGGGGTCGCGTAGAGATCATAAAGATGGTGCTGGTCCCCAAGGTAAATTACATTTTAAGTATGATTCCTTTACTATTCCCATACTCCTTCTACAAGAAACTAGACAAGCTCCTACTAACAGTCCTCTGGCAAGATAAAACCCCAAGAATAGCAGCATGGAAATTTAGGTTGCCCAGAACCAGAGGAGGGGTGCACTTTCCAGATTTTTACTGATTTCATATTGCATTCTTGCTAAAACAAGGACTGCAATGGATCCGAGAGGATTCATTAGAGGATACCCCAACATGGGTATGATTGGAGAAAGCATTAACTTCTCTCATGCCAATGACTCTGCTCATAGGAACAACAAGAAAAAGGTCCGATCATAAAATGAGAGAAAAAAAGAATGAGAAAAAGAAAGAAAGAGTAGTTACTCACCTGTAACAGGTGTTCTCCAGGAGCAGCAGGAATCAGTCCTCACTTATCGGTGACATTGGCGCCGATGGAGCCCCCATGCGGAGCATGCCCCCGTGCGGAGCATTTCCCCAGCTTTCTAAGAAAGCCTTTGGGAATACTGCACGCATGCGCGGTCCCCTTCCTGCCTAAAGGTGCCATCTTGCTCAGTCCAATGACATAGCTAAAAAACAGCACACAAAAATGTAAAAATGAACTATGTACAACTGCAACTCCCAGGGGAGGAGGGAGGGTAGTGAGGACTGATTCCTGCTGCTCCTGGAGAACACCTGTTACAGGTGAGTAACTACTCTTTCTCCAGGACCAAGCAGGAAGTCAGTCCTCACTTATGGGACTCCTCAGCTTCAGGCTACCGGGGACCCAGAGCTGAAAAATGAGCTCCCTCTAGCCTCAGCATCAAAGAAAGGATTTCACTGAAACATACCTCTACTGGTAGCCCAACCAGAGGGCTGGAGGGTAGGAATTGCCTAAACCTCGAAGAGATTCCGGAGCACTGCCTGACCGAAAGCACTGTCCCTACGAGACTCCCTCTCCAGGCAGTAATGGGCCGCAAAAGTCTGGCTTGAGGACCAAGTTGCAGCCCTGCAGAGGTCTGCCAACGGTACAGAGCGCAGATGAGCTAGAGGCAGCCATTGCCCTGACAACGGTGGGCCGTGACCTGACCCTGCAAAGGAAGGTCAGCTGCCCAGTAAGCCCAGGTGATACAGTCAGCCACCCAGATGGACAAGGTACGCTTGGAGACAGGCACCCCCAAGTTATTGGGGTCAAAAGATACGAAGAGCTGAGTAGCCCTCCTATGCCCCTGCGTACGCTCAAGGTAGAAGGATAAGGCCCTCCTACAGTCCAGGGTATGCAGGACTGTCTCAGCCCGGCTGGCATGGGGCCTAGGGAAGAACGTTGGAAGAACCACCTCCTGGTTGAGATGGAAAGAGGAGACAACCTTTGGGAGGAACTTAGGATGAGTCCTAAGGACTACCCTGTTCCTATAGAAGTGAGTGTAGGGTCTGTCAAAGACCAGGACTTGAAGTTCACTCACTCGCCTGGCCGAGGTCAAGGCCACTAGGAATAGAGTCTTCCAGGAAAGGAAGCGTAAAGGACATGTAGCCACTGGCTCAAAAGGTGGGCGAGTCAGTTGCTGTAAGACCACATTCAACTCCCACTCAGGGGCCGGTGGACGGAGAGGAGGCTTGAGCAATAGTAAGCCTCTGAGAAACCGGGACACCAAGGGATGAACCGACAAAGAGTGTCCCTCCACCACTGAGTGGTGAGCTGCCAGAGCAGAGAGGTGGACCTGAACAGAATTGGACTTAAGGCCCTGATTGGACAAGTGCAGAAGGTACTGGAGCACTACTGGCACAGTGCAGCCGAAAGGATCCTCCTTGCGTTGCTGACACCACAAGGAGAACTTCCTCCACTTCAGGGCATACGTTTTCCTGGTGGATTGCTTTCTAGAGGCCAAGACCACCTCTTCTACTTCCTGAGGCAAGCCCCAGGGAGCCAAGACTACCCTTGCAGCCTCCAGACCATCAGATTGAGAGATTTGAGATTGGGGTGCAGAAGGGAACCCTGATCCTGAGAGAGAAGGTCGGGTTGGCACCCCAGAGGCAGTGGTGTCTCCACTGCCAGTTGAAGTAGAAGTGGGAACCAGGGCTGCCTCAGCCACCTGGGAGCAACCAGAAGGACCAAGGCCTTGTCCCTTAGAATCTTGAACAAGGTTCGGGCCACCAGAGGGGTGGGAGGAAACGCATACAGTAGGCCTTGGGACCAGGAAATCAGCCGCCGCTACCCTTAGGGGATGCGGTTGCCTGGAACAAAACCTAGGCAGTTGGTGATTCAGGGGACTGGCAAAGAGATCCATGGATGGAAGTCCCCATTTCAGGAAGATCTTCTGAACCACTAACGGGTGCAGCTGCCACTCGTGGGGCTGCAGAATTCTGCTTAATCTGTCTGCCAGAAAGTTCTCCTGGCCAGGAAGATAAAACGCCCTCAGCAACATCTGGTGCCTGAGGGCAAAAGAGCAAAGGGCCTGTGCTTCCAGGCACAGAGGCCTGGATCCAGTGCCGCCCTGTTTGTTCACATAGAACATGGCTACTTGATTGTCCGTCTGAACTAGAACAGACTGGTGAGCCAAAGTGTGAGAAAAAGCCTTGAGGGCTAAGCGAATAGCCCACAGTTCTAGTAGGTTGATCTGTTGCGTGGCCTCCCATGGAGACCCTAGGCCCTGAGTGCAGCTCTCCTGACAGTGTGCACCCCAGCCCTGTAAGGAGGCATCTGTTGTCAACACCATTGTAGGGACAGACACCTGAAATGGCACCCCCTGAAGCAAGTTAGGGGGGTGTAGCCACCACTGAAGAGAAATCAGGAATGGCTTTGACACCCTGACTTTGTCTGTTAGGTTCCCAGTGGCTTGCTTCCGCTGAGTTCTGAGGCACCACTGTGCAGGCCTCATGTGGAGGCTGGCATTGGGGGTCACATGTACAGTCGATGCCATGTGTCCTAGGAGCTGCAGACAGAGCCTGGCAGGAACCGTTGGCAGGCGGAGAAACCGGGATGCCAACTCCATGAGCCTTTGAGCTCTGCCCTCTGGCAAGTAGGCCCTTACTTGCAGAGAGTCCAGCCATGCTCCTATGAACTCTAGGTTCTGGGAGGGGAGCAAAGTGGACTTTGCGAAGTTTATGACAAAGCCTAGGTCTTGAAGGAGTGATACAGTCCTGAAGGTGGCCTGCCGGGCCTCCTGGTAAGTCTGACCCCGGATGAGCCAGTCGTCTAGATAACGGAAGACAAAAACACCTTGAGTCCTCAAGTAGGCCGCCACCACAGCAAGGCACTTTGTAAAGACTCATGGGGCGGAAGTTAGGCCAAAAGGCAGCACTCTGTACTGGTAATGGTTTCCTCCCACTATGAACCTGAGGTACTTTCTGTGGTCTGGATGAATGAGGATGTGAGTGTACGCATCCTTTAGATCTAAGGAGCATAGCCAATCTCCCTGCTGGAGGTAGGGCAGAAGTGTTCCAAGAGTAAGCATCTTGAACTTCTCTTTCTCCAAGAACTTGTTGAGGTTCCTGAGGTCTAGGATAGGCCTTAGGCCTCCGGTCCTCTTTGGCACCAGAAAGTACCTGGAGTAGAAACCGTGCCCCTGTAGGCGAGGAGGTACAGGCTCCACCGCCTTGTCCAGAAGCAGACTTTGAAGTTCTTGGAGGAGGAGGTTTGTGTGCAGGAGAGGCCTCAGAGGCTCTCCTGGGAAGTAGACAGGAGGTAACTGCTGGAAATGAAGCAGATAGCCCTTGTGGACTATGCTTAATACCCAAGCATCCCCTGTAATGGGTGGCCACCTGTGGGCAAACAGGGCTAAGCGACCTCCTGTGCAGGAATGGGGCAGCAGAGGTGGAGATGCTATGCTGTGGGAGTCAAAAAACCCCTCCCTGCTGGATAGGAGCAGGAGCCGGAGGCTTGGGGGTCTTCTGCCTATGGGGCCCATGTCCATGCCCCTTGGCCTGCTGACCCTGTTGGGGAGCTGGGGAGGCCTGGTACTGAGGGTAAGGTTTGTAGGCAGCCGCCTTCCTCGGGTAAAAGGGCTTTTTACCCGAGCCCTTCTTTTTGTGAGAAGGGGCAGAAGTCTTTCTGGACAGCCTTGTCCTAGTCAGGTGCTCGGTTTCGAGCTCAGCCGCCTTCTCGGCCATGGGCTTGCCAAAAAGGTTTTCACCTCGGCAAGGGACATTGACCAACTTGTCCTGCACCCAGGGCTCAAGGTCCGATGACTGCAGCCATGCCTGGCGTCGGGCTCCGATGTCAGCTGCCGCCATACAAGCCGAAGCCTCAAAGCCATTGTAGGCCGCTCGGGACATGAACTTGGAACAGTCCCTGATTCCTGAGGACAAAGTCTGGAACCTCTGCAAAGGTTCCCCGGAGAGGCCAGCAGAGAACCCAGCAAGCTCTTTCGCCAGGTCTCGTAAGTACATGCCCATGTACAGCTGGTAGGACTGGACACGGCAAGCAAGCATCGAGCCCCGGAAGCACTTTCTGCCGAAAGCATCCAGGTTCCGGGCCTCCCTGCCGGGGGGCACCACAGAGTGCATCTTCTGGCTCTTCAAACGATGCATGGCCGATTCCACCACCATGGAATGGTGCGGCAGCTGCGCCTTCTGGAAGCCAGGGCTCTTGCGGAGTCAATAGATGGAATCGACCCGCTTGCTCAAGACCGGCGCCGAGGCCGGTGCCTCCCACATCCGGAAGAGGAACCGTTCCAGCATCGGAGGAACCAGTACAGTAAAGGCTTCCTCGGCTCGAGGCTCCTCCTCAAGGTCTGTGGGAATCGCCAATGCTTTGGCCATGTCCCGCACGAACTCCGAGAACCGGGTGTCCTCCGGGGGGGACCTACTCCGGGGCTCGGACTGCGGTGAGTCCAAAGGGACGCACCGAGTCCGGAAGGTGTCGGGGGACTCCTCGTCCTCCGTCTCCCACGCTGACTCATCCGAAGAGGAGTCAAGGGGCTCCAACCGCGCAGGTCGAGGTGGCACCCGCCCCGACGCCGAAGGCACTGGCGTCGATGCCCTCGGTTCCGAGCGGGAGGTCGAGGGGGACCTTGACCGAGGACGACTTCGAGCCTTCGTGGTCTCGAGTATCGGCTCGGTCTCCGGGGTCGACTTCGACGTCGATGTCCGGTGGCCGGGGCAGATGCACCAGCGAGGCTGGCCATCATTACCCACTGCTGATCCATGAAGGCAGACAATCTGCACTCCAAGGCTGTCAGCCTGAGTCCAAGCTCAGGAGACTCAGCAGCCATCGACTTGGGACCCGGCGGCGCCGGGCCCGACGTCGGCTCCCTCGGAGGAGAGTCCACGAGGACTACAGGACTTACGTGCCCGACGGTCTCCGGCTCCACACAAGGTACTTTGGACGACTTCTCCTGTTCCAAAGGCCCAGCGGTTGGGGGTCTTTGACCTGGCCCTCGAGGAACCAGTGACCTCTTCCGATGCCGCCCTCACGAGCCACTTCTTCCTCTTACGTTCCAGGTCGGGGGACCCCCTGTCCGAGGAACCCCGGCGATGCTCGGGATCAGACTCCCGAGACACAAGGCCTCAGACGAGGTCCGGGCCCGGCCGGAGGCAGAATCGGAGAAAATCCTTTCCTTCTGGTGCTGACGGCTTCGAAGTGCCTTGGTAGACATTTTACCACACGGGCCACAGATCACTGGATCATGATCTGGGCCGAGGCACCGAAGGCAGCAGTCGTGTGTGTCGGTGAGAGACATTAGTTTCTTGCACCGATCACACTTCTTGAAACCACTAGAAGCCATCAGGGAAAAAAGGGCCCCCGCGAGGTAAAAGGACCGGCCTTCCAGGGAAAAAGAGAAAAAAGGGCGCAAACGCCAGCCACGAAGGGCAAAAAACGAAAAATAGAAGACGGGCTCGATACCAGTGTACCGAACCCGGCGAGAAGGGGAACCGACGTCGAACTCGGAGAAAAAGACGAAGTAATCGTTCAAAAAAACATCAACTTTTCCGGGTGACTCGGACAGACGTCCGATGAGCTCCACGGAAAAAGAGATACTTAGCAAGATGGCACCTTTAGGCGGGAAGGGGACCGCGCATGCGTGCAGTATTCCCAAAGGCTTTCTTAGAAAGCTGGGGAAATGCTCCGCACGGGGGCTCCATCGGCGCCGATGTCACCCATAAGTGAGGACTGACTTCCTGCTTGGTCCTGGAGAATAACAAGATACAAGTAAATGTTGGAATGTTTGTTGTGTAGGGCATTCCCTCCAAATAACAAACAACTCCCATTTATTCTTTTTTATATAAACTATGATACCCAAAAGCCAACAAGCCAAGTTATTAATGTCATCATTTATAAAAATGTATAAATGAATACTTAGCTGGCAATCGAAGCTCAAGCCTAACGGTCCAAGAAAAACAGGAGCAGCAGCAGCAGAAATAGTAGTTAGCCGCAGCGGACTGCAAACGTCATCAGCAGCAGCAACGTTATTATCATCAGCAGCTTGTCATCAACAGCAGCAATGCTATCATCAGCAACAGCTCAACAGCAGCGCTGTTGGTGACAATGTTTGCAGTCTGCTGTGGCTAACCACTACTTCTGCTGCTGCTGTTCCTGTTTTTCTGCTATACTCATTTACAAATTCTTCAGTAGGACTGCCCATTTATCTCTCTGAGCCCATGATTAAGTACATGTCATCTGGGTTTCTCTGCTTCTAAGGCTGTTGCCTCCACACTACTCCATCCTCTAACCTTGCTACTGTAGATGGAAAACCTGTGGGGGTCATTTTAGAAAATGTTTATCACCATGGCAAATTGCACAATGCACATATAGGCGTGTTCTTGGGAAGATTGGGTGGAATACGACAGAGAGAGTAGTTACTCACCTGTAACAGGTGTTCTCCAGGAGCAGCAGGAATCAGTCCTCACATATGGGGTGACGTCGGCGCCGACGGAGCCCCCATGCGGAGCATTTCCCCAGCTTTCAAAGAAAGCCTTTGGGAATGCAGGCACGCATGCGCAGTCCCCTTCCCGCTCAAAGGTGCCATCTTGCTCAGTCTGATGACATAGCTAAAAGACAGCACAAAAAAGAACATGAACTATATACAACTGCAACTCCAAGGGGAGGAGGGAAGGTCGTGAGGACTGATTCCTGCTGCTCCTGGAGAACACCTGTTACAGGTGAGTAACTACTCTTTCTCCAGGACCAAGCAGAAAGTCAGTCCTCACATATGGGTGACTCCCTAGCTCTGGGCGACCAGAAACCCAGGCTGAAAAATAGAGCTCCCTCTAGAGCCTCAGCAACAGTGAGAGAATCTTCTCTGAGACCACACCTGAACGGTAGCCCAACACCAGGGCCGGAGGGTAGGAGTTGCCTAAACCTCAAAGAGATTACGGAGTACCGCTTGCCCGAAAGCACTGTCCCTATGGGACTCCCTCTCGAGGCAGTAGTGGTCCACAAAAGTCTGGCTTGAAGACCAAGTAACAGCCCGGCAGATGTCTGCCAACGGAACAGAGTGGAAGTGAGCTACTGATGCGGCCTTCGCCCTGACTCGGTGGGCCGTGACTCAACCCTCCAGGGAGAGGCCGGCTGCCCTGTACGCCCATGCGATACACTCCGCCACCCAGATGGACAACGTACGCTTAGTGACAGGCAACCCCAATTTATTAGGGTCAAAGGAAACGAAGAGCTGAGAAGCCCTTCTATGGCCCTGCGTACGTTCTAGGTAAAAGGACAGCGCCCTTCTACAATCCAGGGTATGCAAGACAGTTTCGGCCCTACTGGCGTGCGGCCTGGGAAAAAACGTCGGAAGTACCACCTCCTGGTTGAGGTGGAAGGAGGACACTACCTTTGGAAGGAACTTAGGATGAGTCCTCAAGACTACCCTGTTCTTATAAAACCTGGTATACGGTCTATCCGAGACCAGGGCCTGAAGCTCACTCACACGCCTAGCCGAGGTGAGTGCCACAAGAAACAACACTTTCCAGGAAAGGAAACGTAAGTGGCAGGTAACCATTGGCTCAAAAGGTGGGAGAGTCAGTTGCTGCAAGACCACATTGAGATCCCACTCAGCGGTCGGTGGACGAATAGGAGGCTTGAGCAGAAGCAGGCCTCTGAGGAAACGGGACACCAGAGGGTGGCCCGAGAGGGATTGTCCATCCACCGACGAGTGGTGAGCAGAGAGGGCACTGAGGTGGACCCGGACAGAGTTGGACTGAAGTCCCAGGTCAGACTGGTGGAGCAGGTACTGCAGCACCACCGGGACCGAGCAGGAGAAGGGATCCTCCTGCTGTTGAGAACACCAAGTGGAAAACCTACACCACTTCAGAGCATAGTCCTTCCGAGTGGAATGCTTTCTGGAGCCCAACACCACCTCTTCAACCTCCTTTGGTAGGAGCAAGGGAGCAAGGACTACCCTTTCAGCAGCCAGGCCATCAAATTGAGGGATTTGAGGTTGGGATGCAAGAGGGACCCCTGATCCTGAGTCAGAAGGGCGGGTTGCAGCCCCAGAGGAAGTGGAGCATCCACTGCCAACTGCAGAAGAAGAGGGAACCACGGCTGCCTGGACCACCTGGGGGCTATCAGGACCACAGTGGCTTGGTCCTGCTGGATTTTGAATAGAGTCTGGGCCACTAGAGGTGTGGGAGGAAACGCATACAGCAGGCCCTCTGACCAAGGTATCAGGAATGCATCTGCCGCCGCCCTCAGAGGATGCGGTTGTCTGGAACAGAACTTGGACAGTTGCCTGTTCAGCGGACTGGCAAAAAGATCCATGGTTGGAAGTCCCCACTTCAGAAAGATCCGTTGGACTAACAGAGGATCCAACTGCCACTCGTGAGGCTGCAGGAGTCTGCTTAGCCTGTCCGCCAGGTAGTTTTCCTGGCCAGGAAGGTAGACCGCCTTGAGGGTCATGTCCTGATTGATAGCCCAGGAGCAGAGAGCTTGTGCTTCCAGGCACAGGGGTCGGGATCCTGTGCCTCCCTGCTTGTTCACGTAGAACATAGCCACCTGGTTGTCCATCTGAATTAGGACAGACTGGTGAGAGAGGACCGGAGAGAAAGTCCATAAGGCTAGCCGAATGGCTCTCAATTCCAACAGGTTGATCTGCTGGGCGGCCTCCCACGGAGACCACAGGCCTTGGGTGCAGGTCCCCTGGCAATGTGCCCCCCCAGCCTTGGAGGGAAGCATCGGTTGTCAGTACCTGAGTGTGCAGGTTTGGGAGATGCCTCCACCAGTGTAAGGAGTCCACCAAGAGTTTGGACATCTTTATCCTGTCTGACAACTGCCCTGTGGCCTGTACCCACTGTGCCCTGAGGCACCACTGAGCCGGCCTCATGTGCAGACGAGCATTCGGGGTGACATTCACTGTGGAAGCCATGTGACCTAAGAGCCAGAGGAAGTGTCTGGCAGAGACCAGAAAGTTCGTCTGAAATTGGCCGGCCAACTTCATCAGCCTGTGAGCTCTGTCCACAGGCAAATAGGCCTTTGCATAGATGGTATCCAACCTTGCCCCTATGAACTCCACGTCCTGTGAGGGGACTAAAGTGGACTTTGGGAAGTTTATAACGAACCCCAGGTGCTGAAGCAGGGATATGGTTCGGAAGGTGGCCTGCCTGGCCTCTTGTGGAGACTGGCCCCTGATAAACCAGTCGTCTAGGTAAGGGAACACAAAGATTCCTTGGTTCCTGAGGTAGGCCGCAACCACCGCCAGGCATTTTGTAAAAACCCTGGGGGCGGAGGTGAGGCCAAAGGGAAGCACTCTGTACTGGAAGTGGTTCTCTCCCACCACAAATCTGAGGTATTGCCTGTGACTTGGATGGATGAGGATGTGAGTATAAGCATCCTTCAGGTCTAAGGAGCATAACCAATCTCCCTGCTGGAGGTAGGGCAGTAAGATTCCAAGGGTAAGCATCTTGAACTTTTCCCTCTCCAGGAACTTGTTGAGATTTCTCAGGTCTAGGATGGGTCTGAGGCCTCCTGTTCTCTTTGGTACCAGGAAGTACCTTGAGTAGAAGCCTTGCCCTTCCAGGTGGTGAGGCACCGGTTTCACCGCCTGGTCCTGTAGTAGACCTTCCAACTCCCGGAGGAATAGGTTTCTGTGCAGAGGGGGTCTTGGAGGCTCCCCTGGAAAGTAGGAGGGGGGTATCTGGGTGAAGTGGAGCAGACAGCCCCTCTCGATGATGTTTAATACCCCTGTGATGTGTGGCCACCTGTCTGCGTACAGGGTTAGCCAACCTCCTGTGCCCTGGAGAGGAGGAGAGGCTATGCTGGCATAGTCAAAAACCCCCTCCCTGCTGAGCAGGAGCCAGAGTAGGAGGCTTGGGGGCCTTCTGCCTACGGGGCCCATGACCCTGCCCCTTGGCCTGCTGGCCCTGCTGGGGAGCTGCAGAGGCCTGGTAATGAGGGTAGGTTTTGTAGGCAGTGGTCTTCCTCGGGTAAAAGGTCTTTTTCCCCGAGCCCTTCTTCTTCTGAGAAGGGGCAGAGGTTTTCCTGGACAGCCTTGTCCGGGTAAGAGTCTCGGTCTCGAGTTCTGCAGCCTTTTCAGCCATGGGCTTGCCAAAGAGGTTTTCACCTCGACAAGGGACATCGACCAACTTGTCCTGTACCCAAGGCTCGAGGTCTGAGGATTGCAGCCAGGCCTGGCGGCGTGCACCGATGCCGGCCCCTGCTACTCGGGCCGAAGCCTCGAATCCATCATAGGCTGCTCGAGAGATAAACTTCGAGCACTCTCGAATATCAGAAGACAAAGCCTTGAACCTCTGCAAAGGTTCCTCGAACAGACCAGCAGAGAACCCAGCAATCTCCTTTGCCAGGTCTCGAAGGTACATGCCCATGTACAGCTGGTAGGTCTGGACACGGCAAGCAAGCATAGAGCCCTGGAAGCACTTTCTACCAAGGGCATCCAGGTTCTGGGCTTCCCTGCCGGGAGGTACTGAGGAGTGCATCTTCTGACTCTTCAGGCGATGCACGGCCGATTCCACAACCATGGAGTGGTGCGGTAGCTGTGCCTTTTGGAACCCGGGGCTCTTGCGGACTCAATAGATGGAATCGACCCACTTGCTTAAGACCGGCATCAAGGCCGGCATCTCCCACATGCAGAAGAGCAACCACTCCAGCATCGGAGGAACCAGTACAGTAAAGGCCTCCTTGGGAGGAGAGTCATACTCCGAGGAGGAATCGAGCGGCTCCGAGTGGGCAGGCACCGACGCCTTCCGCCCCGACGCCGAGGGTACCAGAGTCGACGACCTCGGTCCCAAACAGGAGGCCGAGGGTGACCTTGGCCGAGGATCGACTCGAGTTTGCATGGTCTCGAGGATCGGCTCGGCCTCCGGGGTCGACTTGGACGTCGAGGTCCCGGTGGTCGGGGCAGGTGCGCCGGTGAGACCGGCGATCAGCACCCGCTGCTGCTCCATGAAGGCAGACAATCTGCTCTCCAAGGCCGTTAACCTGAGTCCAAGCTCAGGAGACCCAGCAGCCTCTGACTCGGGCCCTGATGGCATCGGGCCCGACGTCGGCTCCCCCGGAGGAGAGTCCACGAGGACTACAGTACTCACGTAACTCGGGGCCTCCGACTCTACACGAGGATGCTTTGCAGGCCTCTCCGACTCCGAAGACCCGGAATGGCGATCGGGGCTATGCGACCTGGCCCTCGAGGAGCCAAGAGCGTCCACTGATGCCACCCTCGCGGGTTTCTTTTTCCTTCGGTGCTCCCTCGAGGGGGACTCCCTCTCAGAGGAGCCCCGACAATGCTCGGGGTCAGACTCCCGAGACGTCGAGGCCTCTGACGAAGTCCGGACCCATCCAGACGCAGAATCGGAGAAGATTCTCTCACGCTGGTGCTGACAGCTCGCAATGCCTTCGAAGACATTTTGCCACAGGGACTACAGACCTTAGGATCATGGTCAGGCCCTAGGCACCGGAGGCAGCAGTCATGTGTGTCGGTGAGAGACATTAGTTTCTTGCACCGATCACACTTCTTAAAGCCACTGGCAGCCATCGGGGGAAAAAGGACCCCTGCAAGATCAAAAACTCGGGCTGCCAGGGAAAAGAAAAATTGGCGCGAACGCAGTCTCTAACAACAAAAAACGAAAAAAGAGATCCGGGCTCGGCACCGGTGTACCGAGTCCAGGTGGGAAAGGGAACAGACGTCGAACCGAAGAAAAAACTCGACTCAACGCAGGAAAATCCACTTTTTCCACGGGTGACAAGGACACACGTCCATAGGGTTCCGCGGAAAAAAGAAGATGGCACCTTTGGACGGGAAGGGGACCGCGCATGCGTGCCTGCATTCCCAAAGGCTTTCTTTGAAAGCTGGGGAAATGCTCCGCATGGGGGCTCCATCGGCGCCGACGTCACCCCATATGTGAGGACTGACTTCCTGCTTGGTCCTGGAGAATCACAAGATTCATGTTTCTTTATAAAATACACGTGGTCATGTAGCTTATACGTACCTCTGTTGTCAACATTATTGACACCCTTGTAGTTCAACCCCCCAATGTCCAAAATCTCCTAAAACAAAGTGCCAAGTCAAATGGCTTTGGACTATATGTGCACACATAAAAGAATCAAATAAAACAAGACCAATTATAAAAGGAAATAGTATAAAGACTGAGGCACTGCCAGGATATGATTATTTTAGAAAAATTCACCATTAAAACCCCAATTCAATTTTTGTCGGAGCGTGTCGAGGGAGGGTAAGAATGGAAATCTAACCCACTCCAGACGACAGGCTACTTTTATTCGCTTGAGGTTCTCCACCTTCAAAAAAAGTTTTATATATATATAGAAAAAACGTCACTTATCTGTCCAAATAACTTTTATTCTATATATATATATATAAAACCTTTTTTGAAGGTGGAGAACCTCAAGTGAATAAAAGTAGCCTGTCGTCTGGAGTGGGTTAGATTTCCATTCTTACCCTCCCTCGATACGCTCCGACAAAAATTGAATTGCGGTTTTAATGGTGAATTTTTCTAATATGTTCTAATTTATTCACCACTTAGGGTTTTTAGATATTTATATACAGGATATGATTATTGGCACCCTTATAAACAATTCAAATCAGTTTGAACAGAAGAATCATATTTCCATTGCAGTAAAATTAGATGCACCTGTGATCAATTGTCAGTACTCACATGACTTGAATCAACCAATGAATGATGGCTCTAATGTTTAAAATGACCACATTCACTCCCTGTTCTATTTTCACAATGGTGAAGACATGAGAGCTGCCTGAGGCCAACCGAAAAGCCATTATCACCAAACATCAAACTTCAAAGGCGTACAATGACATCTCCAAAGACCTTTGGATTCCTATATCTACAGTTTGCAATGTTATTAAAGGTTTTTTCTTATGGAACTGTCAAGAGCTTATCAGGACGTGGTGGGAGGAGGAAAAATTAATCCAAGAATTCTTTGAAAGTTAGCAAAAACTGTTGGAAAAACATCCAAAGAGCTTAAGGCTGACCTGGAGCTGTCTAGAGTGGTAGTTTCAACCCATACCATATGCCACATACTAAGCAAAGAAGGACTTTATGGGCAAAGGCCAAGGAGGACTCCACTGTTCAAAGACAGACATAAAAAGGCATGCCTGATCTTTGCCCAAACCCACCTTGAGAAACCACAATCCTTCTGGGAAAATGTTCCGTGGACAGATGAAATCAAACTTGAGCTCTTTGGCAATGCAGACCAGCGATACATTTACAGGCAAAGAAATAAAGCTTATAAGGAAAAAAACACGCTTCCTACAGTTAAATATGGTGGAGATTCCATAATACTGCGAAGCTATATTGCTGCCTCAGGAACTATAGGCTGGAACGTATTAACGGAATCATGAAGTCCAATTATTTCTCAAATCTCGTACACAACATACCCAAAATGCAAGAGTGCCAATAATGTTTACCAACAGTCTTTTATAAAAACACATTGGTATCTACAGTTGTGGTCAACATTATTGGTGCTTGCATTTTAGGTATGTTGTGGTACAATATCTTTAGAAATAATAATTGGAAATATTCTAACTGCATGTCATCATAGTATTTTAATAGTTATGTTCAAAGGTATACAACAAAAAAAGAAGTCTGTGCACCTTAGATGTAGTAACTTCTGAGAAAAAAAAAGCAAAATATGACATGGACAGGATTAATGGCACCCTTTACTTTGGTTGAACAACCCTTGGCAGTGATGACAGCCTCCAAATATTTCCTGTAGCCATCTATAAGTTTCTTACATCTGTCTGCTGGTAGTTTCTCCTATTCTTCAACTGTGATTTGTTCCAGCTCATGAATGTTTCCAGGATTCCTTTTACCAATGACAGATTTCAGCTCTTTCCAAAGATTCTCGATTTGATTGAGATCAGGACAGGCCAGTTTAAAACAGTCCATTTGTTCCTTTTTAACCATTCTTTTGTACTTTTAGATGTATGTTTTGGGTCACTGTCTGTTAGAGGACCTATGACCTTCGACCTAGACATAGCTTTCTGACACTAGGTAGTACATTTCACTCAAAAATAACTTGGTAGTCCTCTGACTTCATGATTCCTTTAATACGTTCCAGGTCTCCAGTTCCTGAGGTAGCAAAACAGCCCCACAACATTATGGAACCTCCACATTTCTTTGCCTGTAAATGTATCACTGGACTGCACTGTCAAAGAGGTCAAGCTTGGTTTCATCTGTCTACAGAACATTTTCTGAGAAGAATTGTGGTTTCTCAAAGTGAGTTTGGGCAAAGATCAGGAGTGCCTTTTTATTTCTGTCTTTGAGCAATGAGGTCCTCCTTGGCCTTCATCCATGAAGTCCTTCTTTGTTTCGTGGGTGGTGTCTGGTGCATGTTGAAGCCACCACTCCAGACTGCACCAGGTCTGCCTTAAGCTCTTTGGAGGTTGTATGTGGTGTTTTTCCAACAGTTCGCACTAACATTCGAAGATTTCTTGGATTCATTTTCCTTTTTCCATCAAGTTCTGGGAGATTCTTGAGAGTTCCATGAGCAGAAAACGTCTTAATAACATTGTGAACTGTAGACACGTGAATCCCAAGGTCTTTGAAGATGGCCTTGTACTCCTTTGAAGTTTGATGTTTGGTGATAATGGCTTTTCTGACGGTCTCAAGCAGCTCTCTTGTCTTCACCATTGTGAAAATAAAATAGGAAGTGAATATGGCCATTTTAAACATTAGAGCCATCATTCATTGGTTGATTCAAGTCATATGAGTACTGACAATTGATGATCACAGGTGCGTCTAATTTTACTGCAATGGGAATGTGGTTCTTATGTTCCTAACTGATTTAAATTATTTATAAAGTGCCAATAATCATGCCCTCAATATCCAAAAAGACTGCTTGTTTATCCCTATCTATAAATTACAAAAATAAAAGGATATGGCCAATTAATGTTACCGAAACAAAAAAAGAAATTGTTGGATCATTTGCCATGAAAGAGACACTCTTTCTCTTAGCAAATCCTCTGGAAGGCGGTAAGATTTCGTCTTGCCCAGATCCTTCACTAGCTTCTCCAAATTGTCCCCAAAAAGAAACATCCCTTTAAAGGACAGTTGGGTCAACCAAGCTTTGGAAGTTGTGTCCGCTGCCCAGTGTGGGAGCCAAATCCAATGCTGTGTTACTGTCGACGGGGCACTATCCCTGGTCGCTAGATGTACCAGGTCATACGTGGCATCAGAAAGGAAGGCCACAGCGGACTCCAAAAGAGGAGTAGTAACTGTCATGACTTTGCATCCACCGTGGGAATATCAAACCACTCAACACACTCCTTCTCCAGAATATTCATCTTCCTATACACCCTTAGTCCCTTAGGTGGGAAGTCAAGGGAATCCCACTCCGATTGGATTATATCATTGATCATCTCTGGGAACGGAAAGACAGTAGTGGATTTCCACACCCCTTGCAGAAGTGGATGCATCTTCGGTTTCTGCTCCGTGTCTGGAGCATCTGCCAAGCTCAAGGTGGATAAGACCCTGGGCATCAACACCTCCAGTTCCTCCTTCCAGAAGGATAACACCAGCCTCTTCACAATCCTCCGAAGGCAAGAGTACTTCATCCACATCATAGCCCAGAACCGAGGCATCTGAATCGAAGTCACAGTCAAAATCTCAGACAGATCCCAGCTGACCCCCTTCTCCATGGGGCACCCTTTGCCAAGGGTGCCCTTTGCCAGGAACACCTAGCCATAGGCAGTCTAACAGGACTTCCACTCTCAGCTTGCCCCTCATGAGACTGCGCTCAGGGGAACCCAGATGCCATAAGGTCTGAATTTCCACGTCAGAATAACCAGGCCTGTTGTATAAAGGAAGTTGGATTCCGGAAGTTCTCCTCGTGGAAATGACCCCTCTACACCAGGGGACATAGCTGCCGCTGATCCCCTAGAGCAGTGGCTCCCAACCTAGTCCTCAGTTACCCAGAGGCTAGTCAGATTTTCAGGATATCCACAATGAATATGCACGAGATAGATCTGCATACAATGGAAGCAATGCTTGCAGATCTATCTCTTGCATAATCATTGTGGATATCCTGAAAACCTGACTGGCCTAGGGGTACCCGAGGACTGATGGGAACAACTGCCCTAGAGGATTGGAAGTGGCCCACAGCACAGTTGAGGAAGCTCTGGCCAGTTGGTCATCCTTACCCATAGCGTCACCCACCACCTCTTGCCCTAAGGCATGCAAAGCCAGACTAACTGCATCCTCTGGTTGAGAGAGGGGGAGCAAGCCCTCTAGGGATGACTCAGAAGCTGCCATGCAAGAAGAGCAAAGTCCAGAAGCTGGAGAGGAGGCATCTCACATGCCACAGGCCAAACAATGTTTCCTGGAAGAAGACATAAAGCAGTGGTTCTCAACCAAGTCCTCTGGAACCCCCAGGCCAGTCAGGTTTTCAGAATATCCACAATATGCATGAGATAGATTTGCATATAATGGAACCAGTACATACAGATCTATCTCATGTATATTCATTGTGGACATCCTGAAAACCTGACTGGCCTGGGGGTCCCAGAGGACTGGGTTGAGAACCACTGACATACAGCATTAAGGCAAGTATCACAACAGTGCATGCTAAGGCTGCAGCAGCCCGGCAGGTGTGCATTGACAGTGCTTATACAGCAACGCGCATTACAGGCGCTTGGATAGGAATGTGCGTTGGAGCTGCTTGGCAGAACGCATGCAAAGACTGCATGACCACCAGGCACACAATAGCAAAAACGCCATTAATGCATGCAAAAAAAGGCATGGAAACCCATATGCTGCACCAAAGGTTGCCAGTAGTCCACCCCAAATTGAGCTCCCAATAAGGACAATGACAAGGTCAAGCCTTGGTACTTACCCCCTGAGAGCCCCAAGCAGAAATCCATGCCGGGCTCAGCTTTACTCCCCTGAAACAATTTCTCTGGCTTTGTAGGCACTACGTTTAAGGTGGCTGGCAGAAAGATTCCTCTGAGAGCCTTTTGCAATCTTCAGGAGAGAGCAGGAGGGACAGAGAAGGAGGAAAGGGGTGTCGAGATTGTGTGAGGCTACTGAATTCTTCTAATCCTTCCAGATCCTTCCAATTTCTGGCTGCTCAACAGGCTCTTATCAAGATAAGAGCGTGAAGTTGAACCAATTTTCCCTCTTCCTATAGCTAACAAAAAGACCGCAGAGTAGTAGGCCTCCCAAGTTGTGCTCAAGTGAGTCACCCTCAAGGTGGTCATTCATGAGTGCTTAAATCAGCCTTTCCCTCTCAATTATTCAGATTTTCTTTAGAGTGGAGGAAATCTATGCACCATCTGCTGGAGACAAAGAAATACTGAAAAGACCTCTGGTGGATGAGGCAGAAAGAGGCATGAGTGATGTCACTGAAACCTGGGCTTTTCATTGGTTCTTTGTCCCCACCAATCTGCTGGTAGGGGAACACAACCCACGTGTCTGGACTGGTCTAGTAGGGCAATATGGAAACACACTTAAATAGAAACAGAAGTGAGGCAGATCTTCAACTATTTTCAGATGACTGTGTGAGGAGCTAGCTAAACTGAAGGTAGACAAAGCGATAGGGTATCCAAGTGTTTTGAAGGAACTTAGGGAAGTTCTGGCGGCTCAACTATCTGACCTTTCCATTATTTCTTTAGAGTCAGGAGTGGTCCCAGAGGAGTAAAGAAGGGCACATGTGGTCCCTTTACACAAAAGCAAAAGTAAGGGTGAGGTTGGGAACTACAGGCCAGTTAATCTGACCTCTGTGGTGAGAACATAAGATATAACATACTTGGTCAGAACAAGGGTCCATCAAGCCCAGTATCCTATTTCCAACAGTGGCTATTTCAAGTACCAAGTACCTATCAGGTTCCCAAGGGTATTCACATTCCATTGAATTTTAAGTTTCCACACTGTATCAAGCCCTGTCCCTGAACACAGCCAAAGGAAAAATTTATGCTCTTATCACAAAGACTTTTTATTTTTTTAAAGAACAGAACCGACAAGAAGGGAAGGCATTTTGGACCTAGTCCTTAGTAGAACAGAAGATCTGGTGCAAGAGATTTATTTATTTCTTTATTTTTATTTATTTAACAGGTTTTCTATACTGTCCTATCATTAATTCAGGGCGGTTTACAGAGAACATCACAGCAATATCAACTTTTAACTAGAACAGAGTATTGAACTTGGAAGATAATATGGGGAACAAAGGGTGCGTTAAACAACTATTAACTAGTTACATGAAGGCAGTGAGGCTTGTATATTACGTAATTATATATGGATAGAGGAAATAGTCCAAGGGGGGATTAACCGGGACTTATTTAGCCTGGTGAGAGCCCTGACAAATGAACCTTCTCCCACCCAATGGAATGCACCACAGCCACAAGAGTTTGCAGACTACCTCCAGTCAAAATTAATCCAAACCAACAAGTCTGCACCACCCTCACCCATGCAGGAATTGCACCACCCAACACCCCTAGCCACCTTCTCAACTCCATCAGCGGGAGACATCGAGGACACCATAACTGCTATCAACAACACCACAGCCCCAAACGACCCTTGCCCAGCGTTCTGGATAAAAACTCTACGCAAGGAGTTCAGCCCCTTTCTGGCCAAATTTATAGGCCTATCCTTCTCCACAGGCATCTTCCCACAAAGCTTGAAACAAACATCCATCAGGCCACTTCTAAAGAAAACCAAACTCGATCCCCTGAAAGTGGATTCCTACAGACCAATTTCAAGCATCCCTCTAATGGCCAAAATAATTGAGAAACTTGTCCAACGGCAAATACAACACCATATCGAAACCACTGCTCCCCTTGACCCAACTCAACACGGGTTCAGGGAACTGCACGGAGTTGAGATGCTCCTGACCAGCCTCTTCAATACACTAATCACTGGACTGGACAACATAAGACAGGGATACGCCTTAATCTTCCTGGACATTGCCGCAGCCTTCAACTCTGTGGCCCACGAACTGCTCCTAGGGCGTCTCGCAGAGAAGGGGATCCAGGACACAGCCTTGAGCTGGTGTAGATCCTACCTCACAGACAGATGGCAGCACATACGTTATGGCCTCAAGACCTCCAATCCGTTCCGGCAAAAACAAGGCGTACCGCAGGGTTCTTCGCTCTCAGCACTATTTTTCAATGTATATATGCAGCCCATCTGTGCAATAACCCGCTCTTTCAATATCTCCTGCCTCATGTACGCGGACGACGTGCTACTCTACATGCCATTTGCAACTGACCATCCTTATTTCGCACCACTAACCACCTGTTTCGACGCCGTAACAGAACGGCTCTACACACAAAACCTCAGAATAAACTTTAAGAAAATTGAGGCACTATTCATCACTAGGAACCAAGCATTCACCCCCCCCCCCCCCCCGCATCTCTAAGGGTGAGAGGCGCGGAACGTCAAAGCAAAGCCACGATCCGCTACCTAGGTGTCATCCTTGACCAACAGTTGGACATGAAAGCCCAAGTAAATAACACCGTCAGAGCAGTATATCACAAAATAAACATGGTCCGGCATCTCAGACCACTGCTGGCACCGAAGGACTTCCGGACAGTCTTCCAGGCTTTAGTAACTCCCCCTTTTGACTATGCCAATGCAATCCTACAAGATCTCCCAAAAAGAACACTGAACCCATTGCAGCTTGCGATGAATGCAGCCGCCAGAATATTACACGGAGCCTCCAGGTTGTGACCATATAACTCCAATTATGAAGCAACTACATTGGCTACCTGTCCACTGCAGACTTACCTTCAAGGCCATTCATGGCATCACTTCCACCACCATCATGGACCTTGTCCTTCTCACCCCCTCAAACAGGGTCAGAAGATCAACCGCTTTCAATACACTGAACATTCCCATCAAGATCACGAAGTGCTCGCAAGCAACAAGAAACAGAGCCTTTGTGTATTACGCTCCCACTTGTTGGAATGCTCTCCCACCCGAGGTCTGCTCCATATCTGACCTCGCCCAATTCAGAAAGGCTCTGAAACACCACTTGTTCCTCCCGTACTACTCCCAATGCCCAACCTCACGCAGACACCAACAACGACATGCAGGCACACTCCAGACCAATAACACCCCCAAACACCTGGCTAGCAACTGTATATAGCTCACAACCTGTCCCCTATGTATGTCCCCACCTGACCTGACTATTCCGCCAGTATATAGTCTCTTATCCAATTAGCCTGCTGCTATGTAGCCTGTATATAGTTTCCCCAGTTAGCCAAGTTGTAAACCCTGTTCCTTGTAAGTACAGTTCAGACGCTGTCTGCACTGCACAAAATTGTTATAATGTAAACCAAGCTTATGCTAAAGAGCGCGGTATAGAAAAAACCTAAATAAATAAAATATGTTCGGTTAGTATATTCATGGGGTGGGACTATTGTATTTCACAATGATATGAGACTTTGTAGTTTTCATATAGTCTGATATGTTTGATCTGTATGCTCATGGGGAGGATCCATAGTATTCCATAAAGAGATGAGTCTTTATAGCTTTCCTAAAGTCAGGAGTCAGCATTGACTAGAAGGAACACATTGCATTGCAATGTCTGTTAGGTCGTTGATGGCTTGTATAGAGGCAGGTAGTTCATTCCATAGTGGGGGAGCATATTTGGAGAATGTTCTTTTGCAAGCAGATTGTCTAGCTTTCATCATGTTTGTTGGGATTTCCAAGGTGGTGTTATTACATGTTCTTGTTGGGGCCACTTGGCAATAGGGATCATAGCATGATCGCGTTAGATTTAATAAATGGAGGAAGGACAGTAAGGAAATCCACAATACTACCTTTTAACTTTCAAAAGTAGAGACTATGATAAAATGATAAAATAGTTAAGAAAAAACTAAAAGGAGCAGTTGCAGAGGTTAAACATTTACATCAAGAATGGGTGTTGTTTAAAAATTCTATCTTTGAAGCCCACATCAGCTGTATCCAACGCTTTAAGAAGCGTGGAAGGAAGTCCAAAAAACTGCCAGCATGGTTTAAAGGTGAGATCATAGAGGCTGTTGCTGCCAAAAAAGCATCTTTCAGAAAATGGAAAAAGGAGCCAAATGCCGAAAACTGTAAACAATATAAGCAATGAGAAGAAGCTTGCTGTGGAAGCAAAAACACATAATAAAGACTTTTTCAAGTATATTTATAGCAAAAAACCCGTGAGAGTTGGACCATTAGATGATAGAGGGGTAAAAGGGGCCCTAAGAGGGGACAAGCGTATAGCGGAGAGACTGAATGAATTCTTTGCTTCGGTCTTTACTGAGGAAGATGTAGGGATGTTACCCATGATTGAAATGGTATATAAAGGTGATGTCACAGAAGAACTGAAAGAAATATCGATACACCGGGAAGATGTATTACAACTATTTGATAAACTGAAGAGTAGCAAATCACCTGGACCAGATAGTATACATCCAAGGGAGTTGAAAGAACTGAAAAATGAGATTGCAGACCTATTATTAGTAATCTTTGAACTATCATTAAAATCATCTGTAATACCTGAAGACTGGAGGATGGCCAATGTAATGCCAATTTTTAAAAGGGTTCCAGGGGTGATCCGGGAAACTACAGACCGGTGACCCCGACGTTAGTAACAGGAAAAATGGTAGAAACCATTATAAAGAACAAAATTACTGAACATGTAGATAATCGTAGCTTAATGGGAGACAGCCAACATGGTTTTAGCCAAGGAAGGTCTTATCTTACTAATCTGGTATGTATTTTTGAAAGTATGAATAAACAGGTAGACAAAGTGAGTTGTTGATGTAATGTATCTGGATTTTCAGAAAGCCTTTGACAAGGTCCCTCATGAGAGTCTCTTGGCAAAATTAAAAAGTCATGGGATAGGAGGCAATGTACTACTGTGGATCAGTAACTGGTTAAAAGATAGAAAGCAGAGGATAGGGCTAAATAGCCAATTTTCCCAATGGAAAAAGGTGAATAGTGGAGTACCCCAGGGATCTGTGCTGGGTCCGCTGCTTTTTAATATATTCAGAAATGACCTAGAAATGGGAATAACGAATGAGGTAATCAAATTTGCAGATGACACAAAATTATTCAAAGTTGTTAAAACACAAGAGGATTATGAAAAATTGCAAGAGGACTTTGATAAATTGGAAGACTGGATGTTCAAATGGCAGATGAAATTTAATGTGGACAAGTACAATGTTATGCACCTAGGAAGAAAAAACCCAAACTATGGTTACACAATGCAAGGTTCCACATTAGGAACCACCACCCAGTAAAAAAATGTAGGCGTCATCGTGGATAACATATTGAAACCCTCCACCCAATGTGCAACAGCGGCCAAGAAAACAAATAGAATGCTAGGAATCATGAGGAAAGGAATGGAGACTAAAACAAAGGATATTATAATGACTCTGTGTCATTCCACAGTGCAATTGACCTTGAATATTGTGTGCAGTTCTGGTCACCGTATCTTAAAAAGGACATAGGGGCTTGTTTACAAAGCCGCGGTAGTGGTTCGCGATCGCGATCGCAGCCGCGGCCCCATTGAAATCAATGGGGCCGCGGCTTCGATTACGATCGCAAACCGCTACCGCGGCTTTGTAAACAAGCCCCATAGTGTCATTAGAAAAGGTACAGAGAAGAGCCACCAAAATGGTAAAGGGGATGGAAGGATACCGCTATGAAGAGAGGCTAAAAGGTTTAGGGCTCTTCAACCTGGAAAAAGAGATGGCTGAGGAGAGATATGATAGAGTTCTATAAATTAATGAATGGAGTGGAACGGGTAAATGTAGATCAATTGTTTACGCCATCAAAATATAGAAAGACTAGGGGACATGCAATGGTTCTCCTCATATATAACAAACCGAATGCAGCAGGTCAATTTCAACAACGACAAAGCAACTCCCTTCCCACAAACCCAGGGCATTCCGCAAGGTTCCGCCCTCTCCTCTCTCTTATTCAATCTCTACCTGCAACCAGTGTGCAAAATATTCCAGACCCACGGCATCAACTACCATATCTACGCTGATGACCTAATGCTCTACACACAACTGGATGCAAACAACCCGAACATCAGTAAGCTTGAAAATTGCCTACTCGAGCTTCAAATCTGGCTCCAACGAAATAACATGCTCATTTAACCATAAGAAGACAGAAGCAATGTGCATCTCCAGGAAACCAGGTTTTGCGCCCCCTAAAACTGTCACCATGAACAACAATATTTACAACATAAAATCAGAAATAAAATACTTAGGTGTGATGCTTGACAACAACCTAAATATGGACAGGCACCTGCGAAACACCAATCGAGCCATATTCCACAAATTAAGAATACTGCAGCCTTTACGTAACATCCTTGATCATGATGACTTCAGATCTGTTGCTCAGGCCCTCATCATTCCACACCTAGATTACTGCAATGCCATACTGCAAGGCTTGCCGAAGAAAACTACAAATATTCTGCAAATGGCACAACATGTTGCAGCGAGAATCATCATGCAAAAAAAACTCTCTGACCACATTACACCCACCCTAATTGAGCTGCATTGGCTCCCCATCACGGCCCGCATTCAGTACAAATTACTAGTCACTACATTCAAACTTATCCATAATATAGCACCCTCTCACCTCAACAGCTTGATTTCCAATCCACCCAACAACAGAAGTAGGAGAGCAGCGAACCTCAACACCATCTGCCTCCCGAGATCATTCACAAAGGCTAATGCCTGTACCACTAACAGAGCTTTCTCGTTTACAGCTCCTACACTCTGGAATCGGTTGCCAAGTGATCTGCGTGAAATCTATGATCTAAAGGACTTTAGAAAAGAGCTTAAGACACACCTTTTCAAGTCCCATTACAACCTAACATCATGAGCTACACGCAACCGCGTGTAAATATACATATACATATGCAGACCACTTATAAAGTTTTACAGTTTAGTCAATTGTAAATATGTATATAACAATCATGTGTAAATATGTATATAGCAATCAACTGTAAGCCTGTAACCTGTATTCTGCTGTGCCCCCCCCCCCTCTAATCAGAGTGTTTTTAATCTAATTCCTGGCCAGTACAGCCAACATCACCATGTGTAACAACCGCTGCTGATCACTGGAAGCAGCGGGATATAAATGTACGCTAAATAAATAAATAAATAAATAAAATAAATGAAGCTACAATGTAACATATTTAAGACTAATAAGAGAAAATATTATTTTACTCAACACGTGATCAAACTCTGGAATTTGTTACCGGAGGATGTAGTAAAAGCTGTTAGTGTAGTTGGGTTTAAAAAAGGTTTGGTCAAGTTCCTGGAGGAAAAGTCCATAAACCATTATTAAAAAGGACCCGGGAAATCCACTGCTTGCCCCAATACAAGCACTGTGGAACCTGTGTCTTTTAGGGAAACTGCTAGGTACTTGTGACCTAGATTGGGCACTGTTGGAAAAGAGTAGTTACTCACCTGTAACAGGTGTTCTCCAGGAGCAGCAGGAATCAGTCCTCACTTATGGGTGACATCGACGTCGATGGAGACCCCATGCGGAGCAATTCCCCAGCTTTATAAGAAAGCCTTTGGGAATAATGCGCGCATGCGCGGTCCCCTTCCCGCCTAAAGGTGCCATCTTGCTCAGTCCAATGACATAGCTAAAAAACAGCACACAAAAATGTAAAAATAAACTAAGTACAACTGCAACTCCCAGGGGAGAAGGGAGGGTTGTGAGGACTGATTCATGCTGCTCCTGGAGAACACCTGTTACAGGTGAGTAACTACTCTTTCTCCAGGACCAAGCAGGAAGTCAGTCCTCACTTATGGGACTCCCCAGCTTCAGGCTACCAGGGACCCAGAACTGAAAAATGAGCTCCCTCTAGCCACAGCATCAGAGAAAGGATTTCACTGAAACACACCTCTACCGGTAGCCCAACCAGAGGGCTGGAGGGTAGGAGTTGCCTAAACCTCAAAGAGATTCCAGAGCACTGCCTGACTGAAAGCACTGTCCCTACGGGACTCCCTCTCCAGGCAGTAATGGGCCGCAAAAGTCTGGCTTGAGGACCAAGTTGCAGCCCTACAGATGTCTGCCAACGGTACAGAGCGGAGATGAGCTACTGAGGCAGCCATTGCCCTGACACGGTGGACCGTGACCCAACCCTGCAGGGGAAGGTCAGCTGCCCTATAAGCCCAGGTGATACAGTCAGCCACCCAGATGGACAAGGTATGCTTGGAGACAGGTAACCCCAAGTTATTAGGGTCAAAAGATACGAAGAGCTGAGTAGCCCTCCTATGCCCCTGCGTACGCTCAAGGTAGAAGGATAAGGCCCTCCTACAGTCCAGGGTATGCAAGACTGTCTCAGCCTGGCTGGCATGGGGCCTAGGGAAGAACATTGGAAGAACCACCTCTTGGTTGAGATGGAAAGAGGAGACAACTTTAGGGAGGAACTTGGGATGGGTCCTAAGAACTACCCTGTTCCTATAGAAGCGAGTGTAAGGCCTGTCACAGACCAGGGCTTGAAGCTCACTCACCCTCCTGGCCGAGGTCAGGGCCACAAGTAATAGAGCCTTCCAAGAAAGGAAGCGGAGAGGACATGTAGCCATCGGCTCAAAGGGTGGGCGAGTCAGTTGCTGCAAGACCACATTCAATTCCCCCTCAGGGGCCGGTGGATGGATAGGAGGTTTGAGCAAAAGCAAGCCTCTGAGAAACCTGGACACCAAGGGGTGAACAGACAGAGAGTGCCCCTCCACCAGTGAGTGGTGAGCTGCTAGAGCAGAGAGGTGGACCCGAACCGAATTGGACTTAAAGCCTTGATTGGACAAATGCAGCAGATACTGAAGCACTAGCGGTACAGTGCAGGCGAAAGGATCCTCCTTGCGCTGCTGACACCAGATTGAGAACCTTTTCCACTTCAAGGCATAGGTTTTTCTGGTGGACTGCTTTCTAGAGGCCAAGACCACCTCCTCCACTTCTCGGGGTAGGCCCCAGGGAGCCAACACTATCCTTGCAGCCTCCAGGCCATCAACTGGAGAGATTTGAGATTGGGGTGCAGAAGGGAACCCTGATCCTGAGAGAGAAGATCGGGCTGCAGCCCCAGAGGTAGTGGTGTGACCACGGCTAGATGGAGCAGAAGTGGAAACCAGGGCTGCCTCGGCCACCTGCAATGTTCCCTCTAATTTTCTGTAGGCTGTGTGCGCATAAAATATCAGCTGTGCAGCTTTTGTAGGAAGGTTAAATTTTTGTGCGGCACATAACGACACTTGAAGTTCTATACTTTAAAATTTGACTACACGTCAGAATACAGTATGTACACCACATTGATTGCACTAGATAATATTGTAGAACTTGTGAAAACCGTAAATACACAACAACTTTTAAATTTTAAGATGTCTGTGTTATTTTCTATCAGAACCGTAATTTTTGTGCGCTCTGTTATAAAGTATGTGCGCTCGCTTGGCGAGGTGTGTGCGCGCGCACACGCGCACAGCTTAGAGGGAACAGTGGCCACCTGGCGCTATCAGAAGTACCGAGGCCTTGTCCCTTAGAATCTTGAACAAGGTTCGGGCCACCTAGGCGTGGGAGGAAACGCATACAGGAGGCCCTGGGACCAAGAAATCAGGAAGGCATCCGCTGCTATCCTCAGGGGATGCGGTTGCCTGGAACAGAACCTGGGCAGCTGCTGGTTCAGGGGACTGGCAAAGAGATCTATGCAGGGAAGCCCCCATCTCAGGAAAATATTCTGAACCACCAAGGGGTGCAGTTGCCACTCGTGGGGTTGCAGAATCCTGCTCAACCTGTCCGCCAGGAAGCTTTCCTGGCCAGGGAGATAAACAGCCTTGAGAAACATGTTGTGTTTGAAAGCAAAAGAGCACAGGGCCTGTGCCTCCCGACACAGGAGGCTGGACCCCGTGCCCCCCTGCTTGTTCACATAGAATATGGCCACTTGATTGTCCGTCTGCACCAGAACAGACTGGTGAGCCAAGGTGTGAGAGAAGGTTTTGAGGGCTAGGCGAATAGCCCAAAGTTCCAGTAGGTTGATCTGTTGTGTGGCCTCCCATGGAGACCATAGGCCTTGAGTGCACCATTCCAGACAATGTGCACCCCAGCCCTGCAAGGAGGCATCTGTCGTCAACACCACTGTGGGGACAGGCACCTGAAAAGGCACCCCCAGTAGTAAGTTGGGGGGGTGTAGCCACCACTGTAGGGAGTTCAGGAATGGTTTGGACACCCGCACTTTGTCTGTGAGGCTCCCTGTGGCTTGCTTCCACTGAGTCCTGAGGCACCACTGTGCAGGTCTCATGTGGAGGCTGGCATTGGGGGTCACATGCACTGTCGATGCCATGTGGCCTAGGAGTCTTAGACAGAGTCTGGCGGAAACCCTTGGCATGCTTAGAAACAGGTTTGCCAAGTCTATGAGCCTTCGTGCCCTGTCTTCTGGCAAGTAAGCCTTTGCTTGCAGGGAGTCCAGACGCACCCCTATGAACTCCAGGTTCTGGGAGGGGAGCAAAGAGGACTTTGCGAAGTTTATGACAAAGCCTAGGTGTTGAAGGAGGGAAACAGTTCGGAGGGTGGCTTGCCTGGCCTCCTGGCAAGTCTGACCCCTGATGAGCCAATCGTCCAGGTAGGGGAAGACAAAAACACCTTGATTCCTCAATTAGGCCGCCACCTCTGCCAGGCACTTTGTAAAGACCCGTGGGGCGGAGGTTAGGCCAAAGGGCAGTACTCTGTACTGGTAATGGTTTCCTCCCACAATGAACCTGAGGTACTTTCTGTGGTCTGTTAGACGGCTGCCTGGGTGAGAATGTTCACAGTCTTGGCAAGTGCATACATCAATATGATTTGCAAGGGATTATGGGAAATGCAGTTCATTCACACCAGACACAGCTGCTCACAATAATTAGTTGTGCTTGAGTGTAAAGCCAATAAGATATTTATTTATGGGGTTATTTCTCCCAACAAAGATATGCTTGGTAGCACATAAAACAGGATACTTGCTTTCAGTGTTAAACTTAGAAAAACAAAATCAGGAAAACAGTTGAACTTGTCAGGCAATCAAAGCAAAAGAATAAAGACCTGGTTGGTAACAAACTGGTATTTTCTGTAGGCTTTAGCTAATATTTTCTTAGCAGTGTATCAAACAACAAGCAAAACCCACAAAGAAGGGAAAAACTGTTCTTTTCAGGTTAACTTCTTATATCTTCACACATAGATTCAGAAGTGATTCCCTCAGAGCTCACAAGCAATTAGGTAAGGCTCAATTGCTAGCAGTTATCCAGCTGAAACCCCTTAGCTGGCTTAATTTCTACTGCATGGCTCAAAAATCCTACTCAGGAGCTTTTCTGAGTAGATTAAAGAACAAGTTTGTATTTCTTTGTGATGGTAGTTGTACTTTGTAACAGAAAATTACCAAAGGAGTTTAGACAGAGAGCAATCCATGTATTCACAGCCTGTATCTAAGACTCCTCCCCCTTCTTCCACAATCATGGGTTCAATATCATGGATTGGCACAGAGGAATTTCTCAATGGAGCACTTTCAGGAGAATACTTGTTTCCCTGCTGTCTTTCAAGGTTATAGCTAGGGCATAGATCAGTGTTCATACCTGAGCTTCCATTGCTGTTAGAGTTCCTCTCTAAATAGCCTGGCCAGTATGTAGTCCAGTTCTTATGTCCAGCCTTCCAATCCAGATCCCTGGACACTGGATCTCTCTTCACATACCTTCTGGCACGGGTCCTAGGGTCCCTTCCAAGTGCAGCCGTCTCCCTCACAGGTACCCTCTGGAGATTCCTAGCTCTGCAGCACCATTCCTCTGGCTTTCCCCAGTCCAATGGTGTATGCTGGCCTTTTGAATGTCTCCCAGTATACGTACTGCTCTGGACTCCTTTAGACCTCCAAAATGCTTTTCTCTTCTTTCTTCCAAAGGGTTTCTTGCCCTCTCTGTCCGTCCGCTCTGGCTTCTGCTTCTGATGATCCTCCAGATGATGAAGCTGTCCAAGATGAGGATATCCAAGCTGATTCTGAGGATCTCCCAGATGAAACTGAGGATGAGGATCAAGATGAGGATAATTCTCTGTAGAATAAACTCTACCTTTATTCTGCCTAGATGAGTGCTCCACCCTAGCACAGCGCAGCTGTGCTGAATCAGGCCCTGCCCTTTGAGATGAGTGCTTGGGGATTACCTCATAGCTCTCTTGATTGAACACACGTTTCCCCACTTCAGCTCCTCTAATGGCTGTTGGAAACCTGGTGCATTCTGGGACTGGTAGTCTTTTATGGACAAATTCTGTTTTCTTATTTCTACCAGAACTGACAGGTTGCTTGTTCAGAGTCACTTCACCTTTTCTATAGCTCCTTCCTGAGCTATGATAAGCTTCCTTATCACAGGTCTCGATGAATGAGGATGTGAGTGTACGTATCCTTAAGATCTAAGGAGCATAGCCAAACTCCCTGCTGGAGGTAGGGCAGAAGTGTCCCAAGAGTAAGCATCTTGAACTTTTCTTTCTCCAAGAACTTGTTGAGGTTACTGAGGTCTAGAATAGGCCTGAGGCCACCGGTTCTCTTTGGCATGAGGAAGTACCTGGAGTAGAAACCGTGCCCCTGCAGGCGAGGAGGTACAGGCTCCACCGCCTTGTCTAGAAGCATAGGACGTCTGTGTGTAGAGGAGGCCTGAGAGGCTCTCCTGGGAAGTAGGCAGGGGGCAACTGCTGGAAATGGAGCATATAGCCTCTGTGGACTATGCTCAATACCCAAGCATCCCCTGTAATGGGTGGCCACCTGTGGGCAAACAGGACAAGACGACCTCCTGTGCAGGAATGGGGCAGCAGAGATGGAAAGGCCATGCTGTGGGAGTCAAAAACCCCCTCCCTGCTGAGCAGGAGCTGGAGCCGGAGGCTTGGGGGTCTTCTGCCTACGGGGCCCATGTCCCTGCCCCTTGGCCTGCTGACCCTGCTGGGGAGCTGGGGAGGCCTGGTACTGAGGGAAAGGTTTGTAGGCAGCTGCCTTTCTCGGGTAAAAGGGCTTTTTACCCGAGCCCTTCTTTTTGTGAGAAGGGGCAGAAGTTTTTTTGGACAGCCTTGTCCTAGTCAGGTGCTCAGTTTCGAGCTCAGCCGCCTTCTCGGCCATGGGTTTGCCAAAAAGGTTTTCACCTCGGCAAGGGACATCGGCCAACTTGTCCTGCACCCAGGGCTTGAGATCCGATGACTGCAGCCATGCCTGGCGTCAGGCTCCGATGCTGGCTGCCGCTACACGAGCCGAAGCCTCGAAGCCATCGTAGGCCGCTCAGGACATGAACTTCGAGCAGTCCCGGATTCCTGAGGACAAAGTCTGGAACCTCTGCAAAGGTTCCCCGGAGAGGCCAGCAGAGAACCCGGCAATCTCTTTTGCCAGGTCTCGTAAGTACATGCCCATGTACAGCTGGTAGGACTGGACACGGCAAGCAAGCATCGAGCCCTGGAAGCACTTTCTGCCGAAAAAGCATCCAGGTTCCAGGCCTCCCTGCCGGGAGGCACCGCAGAGTGCATCTTCTGGCTCTTCAGACGATGCATGGCCGATTCCACCACCATGGAATGGTGTGGCAGCTGCGCCTTCTGTAATCTAGGGCTCTTATGGAGTCGATAGATAGAATCGACCCGCTTGCTTAAAACCGGCGCCGAGGCCGGTGCCTCCCACATCCAGAAGAGGACCCGTTCCAGCATCGGAGGGACTGGCACAGTAAAGGCCTCCTTCGGAGGAGAGTCATACTAGAGGGCCTTGAGCTCCTCGGCTCGAGGCTCCTCCTCTGGGTCCGCGGGAATCACCAACGCCTTGGCCATGTCCCTGACGAACTCCAAGAACCTGGTGTCCTCCGGTGGGGACCTACTCTGCGGCTCAGACTGCGGTGAGTCCGAAGGGACGCACCGAGTCCGAAAAGTATCGGGGGACGCCTCGTCCTGCGTCTCCCACACAGACTCATCCGAAGAGGAGTCAGGGGGCTCCGACCGTGTGGATCTCGGTGGCACCCGCCCCGACGCCGAAGGCACTAGCGTCGACATCCTTGGTTCCGAGCGGGATGTCGAGGGTGACTGTTACCGAGGACGACTTCGAGCCTTCATGGTCTGGAGTATCAGCTCGTTCTCCGGGGTCGACTTCGATGTCGATGTCCCGGTGGTCGGGGCAGATGCACCAGCGAGGCTGGCCATCAGTACTCGCTGCTGATCCATGAAGGCAGACAGTCTGCACTCCAAGGCTGTCAGCCTGAGTCCAAGCTCAGTAGACTCAGCAACCACCGACTCGGGCCCGGCACGTCGGCTCCCTCGGAGGAGAGTCCACGAGGACCACAGGACTTACGTGTCCGATGGGTTCCAGCTCCACGCGAGGCATTTTGGATGGCTTCTCCTGCTCCAAGGGCCCAGGACGGCAGTCGGGGGTCTTAGACCTGGCTCTCGAGGAACCAGGGACCTCTTCCGACGCCGCCCTCACGAGCCATTTCTTCCTCTTACGTTCCCAATCGGGGGACCCCCTGTCCGAGGAACGCTGGCGATGCTCGGGATCAGACTCCCGAGACATCGAGGCCTCAGACGAGGTCCGGGCCCGGCCGGAGGCAGAGTCTGAGAAAATCCTCTTTTTCTGATGCTGACGGCTTCGAAGTGCCTCGGTGGACATTTTGCCACACGGGCCACAGATCTTAGGATCATGATCTGGGCCTAGGCATCAAAGGCAGCAGTCGTGTGTGTCGGTGAGAGACATTAGTTTCTTGCACCGAGCACACTTTTTGAAACCACTGGAAGCCATCGGGGAAAAAAGGGCCCCCGCGAGGTCAAAGGACCGGCCTTCCAGGGAAAAGACAAAAAGGGCGTGAACGCCAGCCACGAAGGGCAAAAACCAAAAAATAGAAGACGGGCTCGATACCGGTGTACCGAACCCGGCGGGAAGGGGAACCGGCGTCGAACCGGAGAAAAATACACGATGAAATCGCAAGAAAAAACATCAATTTTTCCGGGTGAGACAGACAGACGTCCGGTGGGCTCCACGGAAAAAAAAAGACTGAGCAAGATGGCACCTTTAGGCGGGAAGGGGACCGCGCATGCGCGCAGTATTCCCAAAGGCTTTCTTAGAAAGCTGGGGAATTGCTCCGCATGGGGGCTCCATCGACATCACCCATAAGTGAGGACTGACTTCCTGCTTGGTCCTGGAGAACAGGATACTGAGCTTGATGGACCTTGGTATGACCCAGTAATACATAACTTATGTTCTTATTTTCTTATCTGTGCTTAGTTCCCAGATTTCAAATTTCAGCCTAGTATATATTGAAAGTTATCTTAAAGAGAAAAAGTCTCCCTTTCTAAATGACCTTATTAGGTATATTCAGAACATGAACATGGTCTTTCCTGTCAGTGGCCTACGAGGTACAATTAGTGCATGAATGGTTTCTCCATCCTATATTTTGTGGCATCCATCTGTCCAAGAAAGGTTGCGCATCTTCAGTAGTAGACTGGCTAATCTACTGAAGAGGGCTTTAAACTAGATTTGTTGGGGTTGGGTGAAGAAAGCCCCCAGGTAAGTGAAACATTAAATACATTTATGGAAATGGGTACAAGGGGTAACATATGGAAAGCAGTGTGTATAAATGCCCATAGCATGGGAAATGAGATACCTGATGATGAAGCTTTGGTGGGAGTGGCCGACTTGGATTTAGTGGCAGTTACAGAAACATTTTTCACAGAAAACCATGACTGGGATGTAACTATACCAGGCTATGCGTACTTTATTCAGAAAGGACAGGGTAGGAAAAAGGGGTTCTGGTTCTCATCCTGTATCCTAGTTATGTCCAAGTTACATCACCTGTAGATACAGTGCAGCCTATATAATCCTCTAGGCTTGTAAATAATCTCTAAGCAATTACGGTCCTACTGTATACCGTGACTTGATTGCTCAACCTGTATATAGTTACCCTAGTTATGTCCAAGTTGCATTTCCTGTTCTTTGTAAATACAGTGCAGGCTCTGTCACACTGTATAAGTTATTGTTTCATGTAAACCGCACTGATTCTAAAGAGCGCAGTATAGAAAAGCCATTAAATAAATAAATAAATAAGGGGAGGAGGAGTGGCACTATATGTAAAAAATAATATTAAAGCTTTGGAATTACAGAGTTTAAAAGGGAGAGAGGAGGCATTGTGGATTAAACTAGAGAGGGAAAGAGAAATCTATTTGCATTGGTGTGATATACAGACCAGGTGGACAGAGTGTTAATTGAAGACATACACAGCATTGCTAGGAAAGGGGAAGTGCTACTGATAGGGGATTTCAATATGCCAGATGTTGATTGGCACATTCCTGCTGCAGTATCATCTAGAAGTAAGGAGATCCTGGATTCTCTAAAGGGAAAACTATTCAGGCAATTGGTAACAGACCCCACACGTGAAGGGGCCATACTGGACTTGGTGTTTACCAATGGTGAAAGTGTTTCTGATGTTACAGTGGGAGATCATTTTGCAGCCAGTGATCACCAGATGGTGTGGTTCAGTATTAGAACTAGGGCTGTTAGAATCCATTCAAAAGTGAGGGTCTTAGACTTTAGGAAAACTAACTTTGCCAAGATGGGCCAATACCTCAGGGAGTCGTTAGCGGGATGGGAACAGCTGGGGGATGTAGAAGAACAGTGGGCAAAACTGAAAGGGGATATTTTAAGGGCAACCAACCTTTTTGTTAAAATGGTAAATAAAGGTAAAATGAAAAGGAGACCGCTATGGCTTTCGAAAGAAGTAGCTGAAAAGGAGAAAAAAAGAGGGAGGCCTTCATGAAATACAAGAGATCACAGAGAGAGGAAGACAGGCATCTATATTTGGAAAAAGTCAGAGAATCTAGCAAAGTAGTCAGGAAAGCAAAGATTCAAAAAGAGGAGGAAATAGCCAATGCAATAAAATGGAGGGATAAGACATTTTTCAGATATGTTAGTGAGAAGAGGAATGGCAAAAGTGGTATTGCCAGACTCAAGGGTGAAGGGGAGGAATATGTAGAAGCTGATGAGGATAAAGCGGACTTGCTTAACAAATATTTCTGTTCTGTGTTCACAGATGAAGAACCAGGAACAGGACCTCAGAAAACACCCGCAAGTAGGAACAGAAGCGAGGGGCATCTTGAACAATTTTCAGAAGACTGTATTTGTGAGAAACTAGCTCAACTTAAAATAGACAAAGCGATGGGACCGGATGGGATACACCCTAAAATCCTGAGGGAACTTGGGAACATTCTAGCAGCTCCACTGACTGACCTTTTCAATGCCTCATTGGAGTCAGGAGTGGTGCCAAAGGACTGGAGAGAGGCTCATGTGGTGCCTTTCCACAAAAGCGGAAGTAAGGATATGGTTGAAAACTACAGGCTGGTTAGTTTAACTTCGGTGGTGAGTAAATTATTGGAAACGCTGCTGAAATAGAAAATAGTGAGGTTTCTGGAGTCCAGCGGATTACAGGATCTGAGGCAGCATGGATTCACCAGAGCCAGGTCTTGTCAGACATATCTGATGGATTTCTTTGACTGGGTGACCAGGGAGTTGGACCGAGGAAGAGCCCTAGATATGGTGTATTTAGATTTCAGTAAAGCCTTTGACACCGTTCCTCACAGGCAACTTATAAACAAACTGAGCACCCTAAAGTTACTGCTTGGGTTAGAAATTGGTTGAATGGGAGGAGACAAAGAGTACAGGTAAATGGAGCTCACTCTGAGGAGAAGGAGTTACCAGTGGTGTGCCCCAGGGATCTGTCTTTGGTCCGATTCTTTTTAACATCTTTGTTAGTGATATAGCGGAGGGGCTGTAGGATAAGGTTTGCCTCTTTGCGGATGATACCAAAATCTGCAATAGAGTAGACACCCAGGAAGGTGTAGATAACATGAGGAGGGATCTAGCTAAGCTTGAAGAAAGGACTAGAATTTGGCAGCTGGGATTTAATGTTAAAAAATGTAAGGTTGTGCATTTGGGCTGCAGCAATCCAAGGGAGCAATATAGTATAGGGGTGAAGTACTTTTGTCCACTAAAGAAGAGCAGGTCCTAGGCGTGGTTGTGTCTGATGATCTTAAAGTAGCTAAATAGGTAGAAGGATGCTTGGGTGCATACGGAGAGGAATGGCTAGCAGAAAAAAGGAGGTGACAGTGCCTCTGTATAAGTCTTTGGTGCAACCCCATTTGGAGTATAGTGTGCAATTCTGGAGACCACACCTTCAAAAGGTTATAAACAGGATGGATCCGTACAGAGGGTGGCTACTAAAATGGTTAGTGGTCTTCATTATAAAGCATATGAGGACAGACTTAAGGATCTTCATATGTACACCTTAGAGGAAAAGGCGGGAGAGAGGTGATATGATTGAGATGTTTAAATACCTCCATGGCATAAATGCACAGGGGGAGAGCCTCTTTTGATTGAAAGCAAGTTCTGCTATGAGGGGACATGGGATGAGGGTGAAGGGGGATAGATTCAGGAGTGATATGCGGAAATATTTCTTTACGGAAAGAGTGGTGGATCCGTGGAATAGTCTCCCAGTGGAGGTGGTAGAGATTAGGACAGTATCTGAATTCAAAAAAGCATGGGACAAACACAGAGGATCTCTAAAGGAAAAAAGGGGACTGTTGTTGTTGATATGGAAGGACAGACTAGATAGGCCATGTGGTCTTTTTCTGTCGTCATTTTTCTATGTTTGCTTGTAACGCAGTACATTAATGTGATCTTTCCTCTGAATGCCCTATTAAATACATTCCGTATATGAAAAGTGTCTTTCTTCTAAATGAATCTCTCTCCAAAATATATTTTGCAAGATTAGATTTTACCTTGAGACCATTTCATGGTATCCTACCATGATCTTGTTTTTACTTATTCCATTAATGATCTATTAGATATTGACAAAATGTATGTATTCCAGCAAATTGAAATAATTATAAATAAATATCTTGTGAAAGTGATAGTAACCAAGAAAGTTATTATGATAATTGTTATCTTAATGGAACATGTGCCTTTCATCTTTCTAATACTAAAATAATTCTTCTGTATTTTCATTATTGTATACATATCCATATTTTTTTTTCTTAAGTGCCTTCAAGTTAGTGCTCACTCCTGGTGACCCAGGAGCCCCTGGGTTTTCTTAGCAAGGTATGACCGGAAGTAGATTGCCAAGCCTTTTCTGCTGAGGCAATGGAGGGTAAAGTGACTTGCCCAAGGCCACAAGGAGTACCAGTGGGAATTGAACTCAGATCTTTTGGGTTGAAGGCTGTTGCTCTAACCCAGGGGTGGGCAATTCCAGTCCTGGAGGGCCGCAGACCAGTCAGGTTTTCATGATGTCCCTAATGAATAATCATGAGATCTATTTGCATCCACTGCCTTCTATTGTATGGAAATAGGTCCATGAATATTCATTAGGGACATCATGAAAACCTGACTGGTCTGCGGCCCTCCAGTACTGGAATTGCCCACCCCTGCTCTAACCAATAGGCTACTCCTCCACATTATCTGACCATTTATTATTACTAATGAAAAACTGTTTATTGTAATTGATGTCACTATGATTACAGGATGTGATTTGAGTTATTCCAGACCAATAATGCAGCAGGCATCCAGTGAACTATAGAAAGAGTAGTTACTCACCTGTAACAGGTGTTCTCCAGGAGCAGCAGGAATCAGTCCTCACATATGGGTGACGTCGGCGCCGACGGACCACCCATGCGGAGCATTTCCCCAGCTTTCAAAGAAAGCCTTTGGGAATGCAGCACGCCTGCATGGTTCCCTTCCCGCCCAAGGGTGCCATCTTGCTCAGTCTGATGACATAGCTAAAAGACGGCAAAAAAACAAAATAAGGTATATGACTGCAACTCCAAGGGAGGAGGAAGGGTCGTCAGGACTGATTCCTGCTGCTCCTGGAGAATACCTGTTACAGGTGAGTAACTACTCTTTCTCCAGGACCAAGCAGGAAGTCAGTCCTCACATATGGGACTCCCCAGCTCTAGGCTACCGGGAACCCAAAGCTGAAAAAACGGCTCCCTTTTAAGAGCCTCAGCATCCGTGATAAGAATATCCTTTGAGAACGCCCCCGTACGGTAGCCCAACACAAGGGCCGGAGGGTAGGAGTTGCCTAAACCTCAAAGAGATTACAGAGTACTGCCTGTCCGAAAGAACTGTCCCTTCGGGACTCTCTCTCGAGGCAGTAGTGGGTTGCAAAAGTCTGGCTTGAAGACCAAGTAGCGGCCCGGCAGATGTCTGCCAACGGAACAGAGCAGAGATGAGCTACTGATACGGCTTTCGCCCTGACACAGTGGGCCGTGACTCGACCCTGCAAGGAGAGGCCGGCTGCCTTGAATGCCCAGGCGATACAATCTGCTACCCAAGTGAACAAGGTACGCTTGGAGACAGGCAACCCCAGTTTATTAGGGTCAAAGGATACGAAGAGCTGAGTAGCCCTTCGGTGACCCCATGTACGTTCTATGTAAAAGGACACCACCCTCTTACAGTCCAGGGTGTGCAAGACTGTTTCAGCCCGGCTGGTATGCGGCCTGGGAAAGAATGTCGGAAGAACCACCTCCTGGTTGAGGTGGAAGGAGGAGAGAACTTTTGGAAGGAACTTCGGATGAGTCCGTAGGACCACCCTGTTCCTATAGAACCGTGTTTACGGTCTATCAGAAACCAGAGCTTGTAGCTCACTTACACTTCTGGCCGAGGTAACAGCTACCAGGAAGAGAGCCTTCCAAGAAAGGAAGCGTAAATAGCAAGTAGCCATCAGTTCAAACGGTGGGCGAGTAAGTTGCTGCAAGACCACGTTCAAATCCCACTCAGTGACTGGTGGACGAATCGGAGGCTTAAGCAGAAGCAGGCCTCTGAGGAAGCGGGACACCAAGGGGTGAACCGACAGAGACTGACCCTCCACCGGTGAGTGGTGTGCTGATAGATCACTGAGGTGGACCCGAACAGAGTTGGACTTAAGGCCTAGGTCTGACAGGTGAAGTAGGTATTGTAGTACTACCGGCATAAGGCAGGAGAAAGGATCTTCATTGCACTGAGCACACCATATTGAGAACCTACACCACTTGAGGGCATAGGACTTTCTGGTGGACTGCCTCCTAGAGGCCAAGACCACCTCCTCAAATTCCCTAGGTAGAAGTAAGGGAGCTAGAACTATCCTTTCAGCAGCCAGGCCAAAAAATTGAGGGATCTGAGATTGGGGTGCAGAAGGGAACCCTGATCCTGAGACAGGAGATCGGGCTGCAACCCCAGAGGGAATGGAGTTTCCACCGCCAACTGCAGAAGAAGTGGAAACCACGGTTGCCTCGGCCATCTGGGGGCTACCAGAATCACTGAGGTCTTGTCCCGTAAAATCCTGAACAGAGTTCGGGCAACCAGGGGCGTGGGAGGAAACACATATAGGAGGCCCGTAGACCAAGAGATCAGAAACACATCTGCTGTCATTCTCAGGGGATGCGGCTGTCTGGAGCAAAACCTGGGCAGCTGACGGTTCAGTGGACTTGCAAAGAGATCGATTGATGGAAGTCCCCATCGTAGAAAGATCTGCTGTACCACCAGTGGATTCAACTGCCATTCATGAGGCTGGAGAATCCTGCTTAGTTTGTCTGCCAAGAAGTTCTCCTGACCAGGTAGATAAACTGCTTTGAGAAACATGCCATGTTTGACTGCAAAGGAGCAAAGGGCGAGTTTGGACCCTGTGCCCCCTTGCTTGTTCGCATAGAACATTGCTACCTGATTGTCTGTCTGAACTAAGACAGACTGGTGAGAGAGGGCATGAGAAAAGGTCTGGAGAGCCAAGCAGATTTCTCGCAGCTCCAAAAGATTGATCTGCTGTGTGGCCTCCCGAGGAGACCAGAGGCCTTGAGTGCACATGCCCTGGCAATGTGCACCCCAGCCCTTTAAGGAAGCATCGGTCATCAGCACCCTGGTGTGTGCTGGGGTCTGAAAAGGTACCCCACTGAGGTTTGGGAGATGTAGCCACCACTGCAAGGAGTCCAAAAGTGGTTTGGACACCTTTACACTGTCTCGGAGGTCGCCTGTGGCCTGTGCCCACTGAGCTCTGAGGCACCACTGAGCAGCCCGCATGTGCAGACGGGTATTCGGAGTCACATGTACCGTGGATGCCATGTGGCCCAGGAGCCGCAGGAAATGCCTGGCGGAGACCTGAGAATTGCTTTGGAACTGGTTGGCCAAGTCCATCAGTCTGTGGGCCCTGTCCTCGGGCAAGTAAGCTCTTGCCTGTAGGGTGTCTAATCTTGCCCCTATAAACTCTAGGTTCTGTGAGGGGAGCAAAGTGGACTTTGCGTAATTTATGACAAAGCCCAGATGCTGAAGAAGAGAGACCGTGCGAAGAGTGGCTTGTCTGGCCTCCTGGAGAGACTGGCCCCTGATGAGCCAGTCGTCCAGGTATGGGAAGACGAAAATTCCCTGATTCCTGAGATAGGCCGCCACCACCGCCAGGCATTTGGTAAAAACCCTGGGGGCGGAAGTTAGGCCAAAGGGAAGTACTCTGTACTGGAAATGGTTTCCTCCCATCACAAATCTGAGATATTGTCTGTGGTCTGGATGGATGAGGATGCGAGTATAAGCATCCTTTAGATCTAAGGAGCATAGCCAATCTCCCTGCTGGAGGTAGGGCAGCAGTATCCCAAGGGTAAGCATCTTGAACTTTTCCCTCTCCAGAAACTCGTTTAAGTTTCTCAAGTCTAGGATAGGCCGGAGGCCTCCTGTCCTTTTTGGTACCAGGAAGTACCAGGAGTAGAAGCCTTGCCCTTCCAGGTAGTGGGGCACCGGTTCCACCGCCTGTTCCTTTAGAAGACTTGCCAACTCCTGAAGGAGGAGGTTTCTGTGCAGAGGGAGTCTTGGAGGCTCCCCTGGAAAGTAGGAAGGAGGTATCTGGTGAAAGTGGAGCAAGTAGCCCTTCTGGAATATGCCCAGTACCCAGGTATCCCCTGTGATGGCTGGCCACCTGTATGCGTACAGGGTCAGCCGATCTCCTGTGCTGAGTGGAGCCAGCTGTGGAGAAGAGGCTATGCTGTAGGAGTCAAACCCCGCTCTCTGCTGTGCAGGAGCCGGAGCTGGCAGCTTGGGGGTCTTCTGCCTACGGGGTCCATGCCCCTGCCCCTTAGTCTGCTGGCCCTGTTGGGGAGCTGGAGAGGCCTGGTATTGAGGGTAGGATTTGTAGGCAGCACCCTTCCTCGGGAAAAAGGGCTTCTTTCCTGAGCCCTTCTTTTTCTGAGAAGGGGCAGAAGTCTTTCTGGACAGCCTTGTCCTGGTGAGAGTCTCAGTCTCAATTTCCGCAGCCTTTTCAGTCATGGGCTTACCGAAAAGTTTTTCACCTAGGCAAGGGACATTGACCAACTTGTCTTGCACCCATGGCTCCAGGTCTGATGACTGTAGCCAGGCCTGATGGCGTGCACCGATGCCGACCGCAGCTACCTGGGCCGAAGCCTCGAAGCCATCATCGGCTGCTCGAGAGATAAACTTCGAGCACTCTCGAATCCCTTTTGACAAAGCCTTGAACCTCTGCAAAGGTTCCTTAGTGAGGCCTGCTGAGAACCCGGCAATCTCCTTTGCCAGGTCTCGTAGGTACATACCTATGTACAGCTGGTAGGTCTGGACACGGCAAGATAGCATAGAGCCCTGGAAGCGCTTTCTACCGAGGGCATCCAGGTTCCAGGCCTCCCGGCCGGGGGGCACCAAGGAGTGCATCTTCCGGCTCTTCAGACGGTGCATAGCCGATTCCACAACCATGGATTGTTGCGGTAGCTGCGCCTTTTGGAATGCAGGGCTCTTACGGACTCGATAAATGGAATCAACCCGTTTGCTAAGAACCAGCGTCGAGGCCGGTGCCTCCCACATACGGAAGAGCAGCTGTTCCAGCATCGGAGGAACCGGTACAGTAAAGGCTTCCTTCGGAAGAAAATCATACTGGAGGGTATCGAGCTCCTCAGCTCGAGGCTCCTCCTCGGCGTCTGCGGGGAAGGCCAAGGCTTTGGCCATGTCCCTCACGAAGTCCGAGAACCGGGTATACTCTGGGGGGAACCGTCTCCGAGGCTCGGACTCCAGTGAACGCTAGTCCTGAAAATCAAAATTCCAGACTCGATACCTGTGTACCGAGCCCAGACGGGAAGGGGAACCGGCGTCCAACCGGATAAGACAACGCGAAAATCGTAGAAAAAAATAAACTTTTTACGGATGACCCAAACTCACATCCGTCGGGCTCCGCGGAAAAAGAAAGACTGAGCAATTTGGCACCCTTGGGTGGGAAGGGGACCGCGCAGGTGCGCTGCATTCTCAAAGGCTTTCTTTGAAAGCTGGGGAAATGCTCCTCACGGGGGCTCCGTCAGCGCCGACGTCACCCATATGTGAGGACTGACTTCCTGCCTGGTCCTGGAGAAACATAGAAAAATGACGACAGAAAAGACCACATGGCCTATCTAGTCTGTCCTTTCATATCAACAACTACAACAGTCCCCTTTTTTCATTTAGAGATCCTCTGTGTTTGTCCCATGCTTTTTTGAATTCAGATACCTTACTATCCATATTATTGTTGTTAGGTGCCACTGAGTCAATGCCAACTCCTGGTGACCCTGTGGATAGTTATCCCTATCCATACACCCTCACAAATTAATATATATTTCTTAAGATTTAGTGATGTGAGATCACTCCATTATCCAAAATTCACTAGATTGTAACTGAGAAAATCACCAAGGATACAAAGTTACTACATCAGCTAGCTTCTGAAATAGAAAATATAAGGAAACAATCATGTTGGGATATTTTCCTTGGAAAGTCACACACTGGGAACAGTGTACTAGATAGACTATTCCATCCCATTGTTGAAAGCTTGCCAGCTTGTTGTGAAGGAGGTGGACGTCATGCATTATCTAGATAGGATTTTGAACTGTGCTGAAGAGGAGCTGGTTGTCCTGCTACATGGGAGAGAGTTTCTAGAAGATGAAATTAGACTTACCTGCTAATTGTTGTTCCTTGAGGAACTCCAGTCTAGTCCCGAAACCTCTGGGGTTTAAGCACCTCCTCCAGCAGCCTGGAGACCCAGCCCATCACTCTTTTGATGATACTGGTATAACTGGCCCAGGCACCTCCTCCTTGATCCCGTAATTTATTGACAAAGCAGACTCACCAGAGCAACAATTAAGTAGATTCCATCAATCTTTTTCTCTTCTCCCTTTTTTTTTTTTTAACATTCAACTTTAAACTGTTTCACTAATAAGACTAAAGTGAACCAGCTGTACTCCCCTAGGCAGCCCTCTACTACCTAAACGCTGCTTAGGCCTGTCCCTGCTCTCCTTGTAAAGGAATCCCCCAATGCCAATGTACTCTTACTGCAGTATCGACTTCTCTCACCACCCCCCCCCCCCCCGGACAGCGCCCTTTATAGCAGTCAGTACCGCATAAGCATACTAACCTACTCTGCTTCAGGCTACCGTCCAACTTAAAATCAGGGAGGGAAGCGGGACTAGACTGGAGTTCCTCAAGGAACAACAATTAGCAGGTAAGTCTAATTTCATCTTCCTTATCGTCCCGCCAGTCTAGTCACGAAACCTCTGGAGATGTAGCAGAGCAGTGAACAATTCTACCGGGAGGGACATACTAGACAGCCTGAAGCACCACTGATCCAAATTGCGTATCCCTCTCCATCTGAACATCAAGCCGGTAATGCTTGATGAAAGAATTCAAAGACGACCACGTTGCCGCCTTGCAAATCTCAGCTGCAGGCACTAAGCTAGATTCTGCCCAGGAAGCTGCTAGCGCCCTCGTGGAATGCGCTCTTAGCTCCTTCGGCACTATCTTACCTTTCAAGACATACGCCAAAGCAATTGCCTCCTTGAGCCACCTTGCAATGGAAGCCTTCGATGCCGCCTCTCCTTGTGGCGGCCCTCCGAACAGGAAAAACAGCCTATCAGTCTTGCGGAACACAGCCGTTCTCCACAAGTACGTTCTTAATACTCGACACACGTCCAGGCACCTTAACCGCCCGGAGAACTCGTCCTAACCATCAGCGTCAAACACTGGTAAAGACGCCACTTGATTCACGTGGAAGGCGGACACCACCTTAGGCAAGAAGGAAGGTACCGTCCTCAACACCACCTTCTTGTCATAGAAGGTCAAAAAAGCCTGCAACTCCGATACTCTTCTAGCCGAACATATCGCCACCAAAAACACCACCTTGAGAGTGAGATCCTTTAACGTCACCGTAATCAAAGGCTCAAACGGCTGAAGAACCAATGCCTCCAGTACTAAATTGAGATCCCACATGCGCACCGTCGGCCTATTCGGAGGCCTCAAGAGGACCGCTGCCCTAAGAAACTGCTTAACATCCGGATGCGTCCCTAGCGCCATCCCTTGCACCTTCCCCTGATAACAGGACAAGGCCGCCACATGGACTCGCAACGAAGCCACCGCCAGGCCTTTGTCACAGCCATCCTGCATAAAGGAGAGAACATGTGGAATAGACGCTTTTAAAGACTCCACCTGCTGGACGTCACACCAGGCCTCAAACATCCACCGCACGCACACATACGCCAGCGAGGTAGACCGACGCCTGGCTCTCAACAAGGTACTAATCACCGCTGCCGAGTATCCTCTAGCTCTCAGCCTTGCCCTTTCAAGAGCCAGGCCGTAAGCAAGAATCGATCCACTTGAGGCATGTGCAACGGACCCTTCCGCAACAGATCCCTCCTGGTCGGCAGCCTCCACAGCCGCCCCTCTAGGAGCCTCATCAGATCCGCATACCAAGGTCTTCTTGGCCAATCTGGCGTGATCAGGATTACTCGGCCTCTGTGGCGTTCTACTCGCTGTAGCACTCGACCTATTAACACCCAGGGTGGAAACACGTACAGAAGCTGATCCTCTGGCCACCTCTGTATCAAGGCGTCCAGTCCTTCCGACATCCTTTCTCACCTTCTGCTGAAAAATCAACCGGCCTTTGCCGACTTGAACGTTGCCATGAGATCCATTACCAGAGTCCCCCACAGACTCACCAATAGTTCGAACACCTCTGGATGGAGCGTCCACTCTCCTGGGTCCACTTTGATCCGACTCAAGAAATCGTCCGTCATATTGTCCACTCCTACCACATGCGCCGCCGACAAAGCTGTCAAGTGACTCTCGGCCCAGGCTAATAGCTCTTCTGTCTCCTGTTCCAGGGCTACACTGCTTATGCCGCCCTGCCGATTGATGTAAGCCACCGCTGTCGCGTTGTCCGACATTACCCAGACCACCTTTCCCTGTACGTCTCGCTTGAAAGCCCGAAGTGCCAGATACACGGCTCTTAGTTCTAACCGGTTTATGGACCAACTCCTTTCTAGTGCTGTCCACTGGCCCTGGGCGTACCATCCTTCGAAGTGCGCCCCCCAGCTGAACAAACTGGCATCCGTGGTCATCTGCACCCATGCCGGTAATTCCAAAGGCATCCCCTTCTCTAGACTCCCTGGATCTAGCCACCACTGAAGAGCACGCCTTATCTCTGGTAGGCACGGTAGTCTCTGGGACAACTTGTCCAATTGATGCGACCATCTTCTGAGCAATGCTCTCTGGCAGTGGACGCATGTGAGCCCTGGCCCAGGGCACTAGCTCGAGCATCACTGCCATCGTTCCTAGAAGATGTAGATAATGCCACGCCGTGGGCGCTGCTCTCTTCAGAAACGCCCGGACTAGGTTTCTCAGTCCCTGCGCTCTCAGATTTGGTAGAAAAACGCTTCCTGCTTTCGTATCGAACCGAGCTCCTAAGTACTCCAGATCCTGCGACAGAACTAACTTGCTCTTCATCACATTGACTACCCATTCTAAGCTTTGCAAGAACTGTACCACCCTCCGGGTAGCCTCTTGGCTTTCGCGCCTCGATTTTGCCCATATCAACCAATCATCTAGATAAGGGTGAACCAACCACCCTTCTTTTCTCAGCGCCGCTGCTACCACAACCATCACCTTGGTGAATGTTCTGGGGGCGGTTGCCAAGCCAAACGGCAGTGCCTGGAATTGAAAATGTCCCATGGGTACTGCAAACCTGAGAAACCTCCAATGCTCGAGGTGTATCAGAATGTGCAAATAAGCTTCTGACAAATCTAAGGACGTGAGAAATTCTCCCTTCCGAACCACTACTATGACCGACCTGAGAGTCTCCATCCAAAAATGAGACACCCTTAACAATGATTCACTCTCTTGAGATCCAGAATAGGCCGAAAGGTACCTTCCTTTTTTGGCACCACAAAATATATGGAGTATCGACCGCTTCCATACTGATCCGAAGGAACCAGCACCATTGCTCACAGCGCAAGGAGATTTTCCAATGTTTCTTTTACCACCAACCTCTTTGAGCGAGCCTTGCAAGTAGACTGAACAAATGAATCGACCACTGGATGTTGAAAGTCGAGGGCATAGCCTTCCTGAACAATCTCCAACACCCACTGATCTGACATAATCTGGGCCCAGGCAGGATAAAAATCCCGTAGTCGACCTCCCATGGGCACCAACCCTCCCTGGACCGCCCCCCCCCCCCACCCCGTATTTCATTGCGATTTTCTAAGGTTTGTGGACGAGGAAGCCCCGAACCCTCTCCCTGCCCCTCTGAATCCTCGAAACGTCTGGGACCTGTAGGGAAAACTACCTCTCTGAAACTGCCCAAACCTTGGCGTACGAAAACGTCAAAACTCCCTTTGCTGACTCTTGGACACCCCTCCCAGCCGTCCCTGTTTCTGCTTATCCTCCGACAGCCTTACGCCCTTCGACTCACCGAGGTCTTTCACTAGCTTATCTAAATCTTCTCCAAATAAGAGCTTACCTCTAAAAGGGAGCTTACCTAACCTAGCCTTCGAGGAGCTGTCTGCCGCCCAGTTGCGTAACCAGAGATATCTCCTCGCTGCTATAACCGACGTCATACTCTTTGCGAGGCCTCAGATAAGATCGTAATGTATAAGTGCCAGATAAGCGGCACCGGATTCCAATTGAGCCGCCTCCTCGGCCGAGTCCTCCACCGGCATCCCCTGAATCCCTTGAGCCCACCAAAGACATGTTCTCGCCACCCATGCCCCACAAATAGAGGCGTGCATGGAAATTAGCCTTGACATCAAACACCTGCTTCAGCAAGGTGTCTATCCGCCTATCCTGAGTATCCTTAAGAGTGGCACTGCCTTCAACTGGAATAGTTGTCTTTTTCGTAACTGCTGAGACAGCCGCATCCACTTTAGGGGACTTAAAAAGGTCCTTATCCTGATCCACCAAAGGATACAGTTGTGACATCACTCTGGACCCCTTGAGCCCTGCCTCCAGTGTAACCCATTCTTCCTGAATCATCCCCGTCATTACTCAATGCACCGGAAAGGCCCTTTGAGACTTTCGCATGGCCTGCAACAAGGGACCCTCCAAGGCTGGATCCTCTGCTGGACCCGCCGCTGACATGATAAACGCTTTGAGCGTTTCTGAGATAAGGGCTCACAGCGGAAAACCCGAACCACCCTTGCCTGGTCCTCCTGTTCCGCGAGCTCGCCTTCCTCCAGATCCTCCTCTACATCTATCTCATCCACATCCTCCAAGAGACTATCCTGAATCGAAAACTGTTCCAACCTGTCCTTCGTAGCCTTCGGCTTCTTAGATGGGACCTCGTCCGCTCCTAAGCCTAGGGAAGGTCCTGGGAGCTTCAACCCCAGGCCTCCTTCCCCTGAGCCACCTGTAGCCCCCCGCAATCCTCCACCAAGGGCTTGCTGGAGTATCGCCACAAATTCCTGTGAAAAAATCGCCCCCAACCCCCCCTGCAAGAGAGGTTGAGGGGACGGAACGTCAGGGGCTGAAGACGGTCCCGCCACCGGCTCCAGGGGTGGCAAGGCAGGAAGAAGAGGGACCGGAGAGGAAGCAGCGCTCTCATCCCTAGCCTCTGTCCCTCCTTGCTCCTGATTTTCTGCTGCGGACGTCTCCTGCACACACACCTTGCATACCTCTGTCTCAGACACTGACCCCCTCCTAGCGCCACACATTAAACACTGCGGCCTAGAAGGCATGCTGAAGAGCCTGAAAAGCCTGCTTAACTACCCAGACTCACCCAGGTCCAAAGGATCCTCTAGCGTCCTTCTTTTTTCTTTTTCTTTTTTTTTTAAATGCAATCTAACCCGTGTATAACCAAGCCTCTCCGGCTGGGCTGCTGTCCAAAAGGCCTTCTCCCCCTGACGACCTCGACACCCAGCCCCGCTGCGGATCGCCCCCATTCGGCGCGCCACAACTCCCGCGCAGACGACACGTGGCTGGGGTCTACCCTTCTGAGCACCCTGCCCTCCGTGGCCTAACGCGCGGCTCTGAAACTCCCGCTCTGCTCACCTTCGGCCCTCGGCTTGCAGAGCCCGGTCGGCACACTCCCACACTTCTGAGAGGCTTCAGCGTCAGGACATGCGTCGGGACATGCGATGAGCTCACCGCCACTGCACACGCCACCACGAACCTCGCATTCATGCTGCTTCTCGCCGCAGCGAGCCCGACTCCTCGCGTTCGTACTGCTTCTCGCCGCGGCGAATCTGGCTCCTCACCCAATCGTGGGTTCGGGATCTGGAGGCCCCTACACCATCTCCCACTCTATTCCCCGGAGCTAACTCAAACAGATCCTCCGGGAGGGAGGGAGAGGGGGGGCCGTACTTCAGCAGCAGGTACACCAACATCATCATTTTTTTTTTTGTAAACTAAATACTAGTCAGACTATCCTAACAGATTTAACCCTTAACTCTCCTTATTCATTCCTCCAGTGAGTCCCTAAACCTCTGGGCTCACGCCTCCTCCAGTTGCTTGGAGACCAAGATAACTGGATCAAGGAGGAGGTGCTTGGGCCAGTTATACCAGTATCATCAAAAGAGTGATGGGCTCGTTCTCCAGGCTGCAGGAGGAGGTTCTTAAATCCCAGAGGTTTCGGGACTAGACTGGAGGGATGATAAGGAAGCCAAATTTAGGCTTCTAGGCAGAAAATTAAAATCCAGATCATCCAAGGAAGCATTCACAGAAATGCTTTCTGTTCCATGCATAGGACCCAAGAGACAGGTACAATTCCAGAATCTGAATGCATGGATGAGATGATGGTACAGAGAAGGATTTAGATTTATTAGGAGCTGGACTAATTCTGGAGAAGGGGGAGCCTATTCCAGAAATATGTGCTTCACCTTAATCGGAAGTGGTACCAGGTTGCTGCATGTTTAAAAAGAAGATTGAGCAGCTTTTAAAGCAAGAACCTGGGGGAAAGCTGACAATTGCTGAAGAGCACATTGTTCAATGTAAAGTGTCTTTGAAGGACAGTATCAAAAGCATAGTAACTCACCTGTAACAGGTGTTCTCCAGGGACAGCAGAAATCAGATCTCACATACGGGTGATGTCAGCGCCGACAGAGCCTGCGCGGAGCATTTCCCCAGTTTTCAAAGAAAGCCTTTGGGACATGCTACAACACATGCGTGGTCTCCTTCCCACCCAAGGGTGTCATCTTGCTCAGTCAGGTGACATAGCTAGGACGATAGTAAAAATCAAAGTAAGATAGGGAGGAGGGAGGGCTGTGAAGACTGCTGTCCCTGGAAAACAGCGGTTACAGATGAGAAACTACGCTTTCTCCAGGAACAAGCAGGAAGTCAGTCCTTACATATGGGACTCCCTAGCTCCAGGTTGCAGAGGACTGAATCATGACGGCACCAACGGCAACCAAGTCGGGTAGCCATGAGTTGCAGAAGATGAGACCTCACTGAGAGACTCTGCAGGACTCTAGTGTCCAGTGGCACTATCACTCCGGTAGCCTGAACACAGAAATGTTGGAGGGCAGGAGTTGCCTACACCCTGAGAATATTACGGTGTACTGCCTGACCAAACGCACTGTCCCTGCAGGACTCGCTCTCCAGGCAGTAGTGAGCTGCGAACGTGTGAATCGAAGACCATGTGGCAGCCTTGCATATCTCCATCACCAACACTGAGCGCAGGTTGACCACGGACGTGGCCATCACCCTCATGTGATGCGCTGTGACCCGGTGCTCAAGGGAGAGGCCAGCTCGCTCGTAAGTGAGGGCAATACAGTCTGCCACCAAGTGGACAGAGTTCACTTAGTCACAGAGAACCACAGTCTGCTGGGGTCATAAGACACAAAAAGCTGAGGAGCTTTGCGATGGGCGAGGGTCCACTGTAAGTAGAAAGACAGGGCCCGTTTGCAATCCAGTATATGAAGTACTAGTTCCTCCCTGCCGGGGTGAGGCTGCAAGAAGAAGGTGGGGAGGACCATCTCTTAGTTGAGGTGGAAAGGAGATACCACCTTCGGAAGGAATTAGAGGTGTGTGCAGAACACTACCCTGTTCTTATAGAACCTTGTATATGGTGGATCCGCCATCAGGGCCTGGAGTTCAATCACTCTTCGAGCGGATGTGAGGGCCACCAGAAAGGCCACTTTCCATGACAGGTACCGCAGGTGGCAAGTGGCTAGGGGCTTGAATGGCAGTCTGGTGAGCTGTGATAGCACCACATTGAGATCCCACTCTGCTGCCGGAGGGCAGAGAGGGGACTTGGATAACAGGAGACCCCAGAGGAACATGGAGACCAGGAGTTGGTCCGAGAGGGGTTTTCCCTCGACAGGTTGGTGGTAAGCGGCTATTGCACTCAGGTGCACTCTCACGGAGTTAGACTTCAGCCCAGTGTGGCGTACTAATTGCACATGGCAGGAGAAGAGGCTCTCCCTTCTTTCTGCACACCAGACGGAGAACCTTCTCTACTTAAAGGCATAAGCCCGTCTGGTGGAGGGCTTTTGGAAGGCCAGTAGGATCTCCTCAAATTCTCTCGGAAGACTGAAAGGGGCCAGTGCTATCCTTTCAGCAGCCATGCTGTTAGTGTTAGGGACTCCAGGTTGGGGTGCAGGAGTGAGCCCCCCTCCTGGGATAGGAGGTCTGGGGCTTGGCCCAGTGGGACTGGGAGGGCCGCCGATAGGGAGAGCAGCAGTAGAAACCAGGGCTGCCTTGGCCACCTGGGGCAATTAGTATTACTGACGCCCTCTCGCTCTGGACCTTGAAAAGGATCCTAGCGACCAGGGAGGTCGGTGGGAATGCATAGAGTAGGCCCTTGGACCACGAGATCAGGAAGGCATCTGCCACCACTCTCTCTGGGTGCAGATGGCACATGCAGAAGCAAGGCAGCTGCGTGTTGTCCGGAGAAGCAAAAAGATCCATCACAGGACTGCCCTAAAGATGGAATAGCCTCTTGGCCACCCTGGGGTTCAAGCGCCACTCATGCAGCCGAAGGACTTTGCTCAGCCTGTCTGCTAGGCAGTTGTCCTGGCCCAGAAGGTAAAAGAACTGCAAAGGAGAGGGAGTACAAACCTGTGCCCCTCTGCTTGTTGATGTAGAATATCGTGACTTGATTGTCCATCTGGATCAGTAAGGACTAGTGTCGCAAGTGGTGGCAGAACATTCGTAGGGCTAGAAAGATTGCCCTGAGCTCCAGGAGATTGATCTGTAGGAGCGACTCTTCCTGGGACCAGCTGCCCTGTGTGAGGTGGTCCCCACAATGTGTCCTCCAACCTAGGAGGGAGGCGACAGTGGTCAGAGTTCTCTGAGGTGCGGGTGCTTGGAAGGGCATTCCTGCCTGGAGGTGGCAGAGGTTTTGCCACCAATTGAGGGATTCCGCCAATTGGCAAGTAACGCTGACCCTATCCCGTAGCTTGCCCATGGCTTTGGTCCACTGTGAGCAGAAGTTCAAACTTCTCCTGCTGACCTATAAATGCATTCACTCTACGGCCCCTCAATACCTTATCTCTCCCTACATCCCCTCTCGGGAACTTCGCTCCTCAAACAAATTACTTCTATCTAGGCCTTTCACTCGCACTGCTAACTCCCGACTTCGCTCCTTTCACCTTGCTGCACCTTACGCCTGGAATAGCCTACCTGTATCTATACGCTAAGCACCCTCCCTGGCCCTCTTCAAATCCAGATTGAAGACCCACCTCTTTACTATCGCTTTCAGATCCTGACTTCTATCCTTTATCCTGACCTGACTCATGACTAATTGTAAATATCATATTTTTCTTGCCCCGAATTGACTAATGCTCTGTATTGTCTTGATTAGATTGTAAGCTTTGACGAGCGGGGACTGTCTCTTGCAGGCATGTCTGTACAGCACTGCGTGCGTAGCGCTATATAAATTCTGAATAGTAGTAGAATAGTAAGCACTACTGGGCTGTCCACGTGTGCAAATGGGCAGAGGGAATTATGTGGACCGTAGAGGCCATGTGGCCCAGCAGGCAGAGGAGGAAATGAGCTGGCACTGACTGGCGATGTTGTACTTCTCCTGCCAGTTGTTTGAGGCATTCTGCCCTCTCTCTGGGGAGGACCGCCTTGACTTGCAGCATGTCAAGCTGAGCACCTATACACTCCAGATTTTGAGCTGGAAAGAGGTGGGATTTGGAATAGTTTATGACGAACTCCAGGTGCTGCAGAAGGAGGGATGCACATTCTGCCATCTGACTGGCCTCCGAGACTTTACCACCCCTGATAAGCCAGTCGTCCAGGTAGGGGATGACGAAGGCCCCTTGCAGACACAGGTGGGCGGCCACCACAGCCAGGCATTTGGTAAAGACCATTGGCGAGGAGGCCAGGCTGAAGGGTAGTACCCTGTACTGGTAGTGTCCTCCTCCTACCATGAACCTTAGGTACTGCCTGTGGGAGAGGTAGATTAGATCCAAGGAGCACAGCCAATTTCCCTGGTGGAGGTAAGGCAGCAGTGTTCCAAGGGAGAGCATCTTGAACTTCTCCCTCACCAAAAACTTGTTTAAGTTTCACAGGTCTAATATGGGCCTGAGGCCCTCAGTTCTCTTTGGGACAAGGAAGTACCTGGAGTAGAAGCACTTTCCCCATAGGTGTTTTGGTACAGGCTCTACGGCGCTGTCCCTGATCAGACCTGTGAGCTCCATGAGCAGAAGAGTCTGGTGAAGGAGAGGTCACACTGGTTCTCTTGGGAAGAACCTGGGTGGCATCTGCTGTAGGTGAAGGAGGTATCCTTCCCTTATCACTTTCAGTACCCACTGGTCTGAGGTGATTTTGGCCCATCTGTGGGCAAAGAGTGCCAGGCGCCCCACTGTGGGCTAGTGAAGGTCTCCTGGGGGAGGGGAGGCCCTGCCCTGAGAGTCAAAAGCTCCCCCCAAGTTGGGTGGGAGCTTGGGCCTGAGGCTTCTGTGTTTTCGCCTTCTGAGCCTCATGGCCTTGTCTCTTAGGGTGAGAACCTTGTTGCTGGCCCGAAAAGGTTGGTAGTGGTGACTCTTTGGGAAAGGGCCCTTTTTCCTTGGGAGCAATGGTCTTTTCCCTGCTGACTTCCTGTGGGGAAGGGATGAGGTCTTTTTAGAGAGCCTCTGGTGGGCCACCACCTCAACCTCAATCTCAGCCGCCCTGTCGGCCATGGGTTTGCTGACTAGGTTCTCCCTGGTGCAGGGGACATTGAGCAACTTGTCTTGGACCCATTGCTCGAGGTTGGAAGATTGTAGTCAGGCTTGGCGTTGGGTGCCGATGCCAGCTGCTGTGACCCGAGCCACTGACTCAAAGCTGTCATAGGCTGCTCGGGAGAGCAACTTGGAGCAGTTTTTGATCCCGGAGGTCAAGGACTGGAACAGTTGGAGGGGTTCCCCGACAAGACCAGCTGAAAACCCAAACAGCTCCTGGGTTAGCGCCTTTAGGTACATGCCTACGTATAGTTCATAGGCTTGGATCTGGCACTCCAGCATCCAGACCTGGTACCACTTGCACCCGAGGGCATCGAGGGCTCTGGCCTTCCTTCTGGAGGGAACAGAGGAGTGGGTCTTTTGGCTCTTAAGTTTTTGCATGGTTGACTCGACTACCATGGAATTATATGTGGGAACTGGTGTCTCCCACATTCTGAGCAGTAGCCGCTCGAGGATCAGCTGCACAGGCACCATGAGAGTTTCCTAGGGTGGAGACTCATATTGGAGGATCTCCATCTCCTCGTTGTGCGGGTCCTCCTCCGCCCCAGTTGGCACCGAGAGGGCTCTGGCCATGTCCTTGACAAAGTCATGGAAGGCCATGTCCTCCAGAGGGGAGTGGCACCGGGGTGCCGGGGAAGAAGGGTCTGAGGGAATATCTCTGTGCCGTTTCATTTCCGGGGATGCCTCTTCGTCGATCTCTCACTCAGAGTCGAGTGGTGACAATGAATCCAAGGCCCTGTGACTCATTGTCTCGAGGATGGTGCTGAGGAGTATATGGCCTCCGGAGGACCTGGGGTCCAAGTCACGGAAACTAGTCGAGGAAGATCGGATGCCCGAGGATCAGGACCAGGACCAGCACCGAGGGCTTACCCGAGGCCGGTGGCGCTCGGAGCTCGGCTCAATGACTGGGGACACCCCCACTGTTGAGGGCCCGGTCATCGGGGCAGATGATGCGGATGAACCAGACATCATTGCCTGCTGAAGGGCCAGGATAGCAGTGATATTCTGCTCCAGGGCCACCATTCTGGTTTCCAAGCCAGAAGGCTCCGCAGCTTTTGGTGCGGGCACCGAGGATCTCGGACCCGACACCGGCACTCATGCAAGTACAGCCTTGAGGAACCTCACACGATCTCCGCTGGCCGAGGAATCCTTCTTGAGGACCTTGGTAGGGCGCTTCTCGGAGCCGCCCAAGTCCCTCCGGGCAGTCTTACCGGGTATCTCCGGTGCAACCTCAGCAGGCTTCGAGGACTTTTTCTTCTTTTTCTCGGTGTCCGAGGTCTTCTCGGAGGAGCCACCGCTGGGGACTCCGAAGATGATCAGCCTCATGGGACGTGTTGGGTTTGGAGCTCAGCGTCGGGGAGGCCGGGACAGAGTCGGACCTGGGGAACAGTTTCTCCTGCAATTCTGTTGGTCTTAGGTGTTATGGCCTGGCACAGGTCACAGCAGGTGCTGCCATGATCCGGTCCCAGGCAGCGCAGGCAGAAGAAATGGGTATCGGTCACTGACATCGTTTGACTGCAGCAGTCACATATTTTGAACTCACCGGGGGACATGGTGGGGAGCACCCGGGTGGGGTCAATGACCTCTGGGTGAAAAAAGATGTGAATGCTGATTGAGGCAGGCCTCGATCAAAAATGAAAAAAGGGGCCAAGAACAGCGTCGAGTTCGGCGCCGGCTCAAGGCGGGAAGAGGAACCGGTAAAGCTAACATCCAAGGGTGTTGAAAGAACTGAAATATGAGATTGCAGAACTGCTATCAGTAATCTGTGAACTATCATTAAAATCATCTCTAATACCTGAAGATTGGAGGATCGCCAATGTAACACCAATTTTTAAAAAGTGTTCTAGGGGTGATCCGGGAAACTACAGACCGGTGAGCCTGACGTCAGTACCGGGAAAAATGGTAGAAACCATCATAAAGAATAAAATTACTCAGCATGTAGATAGTCACAACCTAATGGGAGACAGCCAAAATGGCTTTAGACAAGGAAGATCTTGTCTTACTAATCTGTTATGTTTTTTTGAAGGAGTGAATAAACAGGTGGACAAAGGGAGTCGGTTGATATTGTGTATCTGGACTTTCAGAAAGCCTTTGACAAGGTCCCTCATCAGAGACTTTTGGCAAAACTAAAGAGTCATGGGATAGGAGGCAGTGTACTATTGTGAATCAGGAACTGGTTAAAAGATAGAAAGCAGAGGGTAGGGCTAAATGGCCAATTTTCCCAATGGAGAAAGGTGAATAGTGGTGTACCCCAGGGATCTGTGCTGGGTCCGCTGCTTTTTGACATATTCATAAATGACCTGGAAAGTGGAATAACGAGTGAGGTTATCAAATTTGCAGATGACACAAAACTATTTAAAGTTGTTAAAACCCAAGAGGATTGTGAAAAATTGCAAGAGGATCTTGATAAATTGGAAGACTGGGCATCAAAATGGCAGATGCAATTTAATGTGGACAAGTGCAAGGTTATGCACCTAGGGAAGAACAACCCAAACTATGGTTACACGATGCAAGGTTCCACATTAGGAACCACCACCCAGGAAAAAGATTTAGGCGTCATTGTGGATACCATGTTAAAACCCTCGGCCCAGTGTGCAGCGGCGGCCAAGAGAGCAAATAGAATGCTAGGTATCATAAGGAAAGGAATGGAAAATAAAACAAAGGATATTATAATGCCTCTATATCGTTCCATGGTGAGACCGCACCTTGAATATTGTGTGCAATTCTGGTCGCCGTATCTTAAAAAGGATATAGCGATTTTAGAAAAGGTACAGAGAAGAGCCACCAAAATGGTAAAGGGGATGGAAGGATACTCCTATGAAGAAAGGCTAAAAAGGTTAGGGCTCTTTAACCTGGAAAAGAGACGACTGAGGGGAGATATGATAGAAGTCTATAAATTAATGAACGGAGTGGAACGGGTAAATGTAGATCGATTGTTTACCTTATCAGAATATAGAAAGACTAGGGGACATGCAATGAAGCTACAGGGTAAACTATTTAAGACTAATAAAAGAAAATATTTTTCACTCAACGTGTAATCAAACTCTGGAATTTGTTACCGGAGGATGTAGTAAAGGCTGTTAGTGTAGCTGGGTTTAAAAAAGGTTTGGACAAGTTCCTGGAGGAAAGGTCCATAAACCATTATTAAGAAGTGACCGAAGATATCAATGCTTGACCCAGGACAAGCATTGTGGAACTTGTGTCTCTTGGGGAAAAGCGTAGTTACTCACCTGTAACAGGTGTTCTCCAGGAGCAGCAGGAATCAGTCCTCACTTATGGGTGACGTCGGCGCCGACGGAGCCATCGCGGAGCAATTTTCCCCAGCTTTCAAAGAAAGCCTTTGGGAATTGCAGCGCGCATGCGCGGTCGTCTTCCCGCCCGAGGGTGCCATCTTAGCCAGTCAGATGACATAGCTAAAAAAGACAGCATAAAAAAATTTGCAAAAAGAAACATAAGCAGACGATTGCAACTCCAAGGGGAGGAGGGAGGGTAGTGAGGACTGATTCCTGCTGCTCCTGGAGAACACCTGTTACAGGTGAGTAACTACGCTTTCTCCAGGACCAAGCAGGAAGTCAGTCCTCACTTATGGGACTCCCAAGCTCAAGGCTACCGGAGACCCTAAGCACAAAAATGAGCTCCCTCTAGCTCAGCAGCACAGAAGGATAGAATCTTCGCTGAATTATCACCCACCGGTAGCCCACATCCGGGATGGAGGGTAGGAGTTGCTCAGACCTCAAAGAGATTACGGAGGACTGCCTGTCCGAAAGCACTGTCCCTACGGGACTCCCTCTCGAGACAGTAATGGACCGCAAAAGTCTGGCTCGAAGACCAAGTAGCGGCCCGGCAGATGTCTGCCAGCGGAACAGAGCGGAGGTAAGCCACTGACGTGGCCTTTGCCCGAACGCAATGAGCCGTGACTCGACTTTCTAAGGAGAGTCCGGCTGCCCCATAAGCCCAAGAGATATAGTCCGCAACCCAGATGGACAGAGTACGCTTGGAGACCGGGAGCCCCAATTTATTGGGGTCAAAAGACACAAAAAGCTGAGCAGCTTTACGGTGCTCCCGCGTACGGTCAAGGTAGAAGTTCAATGCCCTTCTACAGTCCAGGGTATGGAGGACCGTCTCAGCTCGGCTGGAGTGTGGTCTGGGAAAGAAGGTTGGAAGTACCACCTCCTGATTGATGTGAAAAGGGGAGACCACTTTAGGCAGAAATTTCGGATGAGTCCGTAGGACCACCCTATTCTTGTAGAACCTAGTGTAAGGGGGATCAGACACGAGGGCCTGCAATTCACTGACGCGTCTAGCGGAAGTGAGGGCTATCAAGAACAGTGTTTTCCAAGACAGACAACGGAGAGAGAAAGGTAGCCATAGGTTCAAAAGGCGGACAGGTGATCCGCTGCAAAACCACATTCAGGTCCCAGTCAGGCGCTGGCGGGCGCAGAGGTGGTTTAAGTAGAAGGAGACCTCGGAGAAACCTCGCTACGAGAGGGTCATTGGAGAGAGGTCTGCCGTCCACCGGCACATGATGTGCTGAAAGAGCACTGAGGTGAACTTTGACGGAGTTGGACTTAAGTCCCAGATTAGAGAGGTGCAGCAAGTACTGCAAGATCACCGACACCGGGCAGGAGAAGGGATCCTGAGACTGTTGGGTACACCAGACTGCAAAGCGACGCCATTTAAGGGCGTAGCATTTGCGGGTAGAAGGCCGTCGCGAAGCCAAGATGACCTCCTCCACCTCCGCCGGCAGGAGAAGGGGAGCAAGGACTACCCTCTCAGCAGCCAGGCCATGAGGTTGAGAGACCTGAGTTTGGGGTGCAGGAGGGACCCCTGATCCTGAGTGAGGAGATCCGGTTGTACCCCCAGAGGGATTGGATCCTCCACCGCCAGTTGCAAAAGGAGCGGAAACCACGGCTGCCTGGGCCAGCGAGGGGCCACCAGGATCATGAAGGCTTTGTCTCGGAGAACCTTGAAAAGAGTCCGAGAGACTAGCGGGATGGGAGGGAAAGCGTACAGAAGGCTCCCCGACCACGAGATCAGAAAGGCGTCCGCCGCAACCCGAAGGGGGTGCGGCTGACGAGAGCAGAAGCGAGGAAGCTGCCGGTTGTGAGGACTGGCAAAGAGATCCACCGTGGGGAGACCCCACTTGAGGAAGAGCTTCTGAACTACCAAGGGATCCAGACGCCACTCGTGCGGCTGGAGGACCCTGCTGAGTTTGTCTGCAAGGCAATTCTCTTGGCCCGGGAGATAAACTGCCTTGAGGAGAATGCCGTGACTGACGGCCCAAGAGCAGAGCTTCTGTGCCTCCCGACAGAGGAGGAAGGAGCCCGTGCCCCCCTGCTTGTTCACGTAGAACATGGCAACTTGATTGTCCGTCTGGACAAGGACGGACTGTTGGGAAGTCAGGTGGGAGAAGGCCTTGAGAGCTAGGCGGATCGCCCTGAGCTCCAGGAAGTTGATCTGCTGAGCAGACTCCCACGTGGTCCAGAGGCCCTGAGTACGTGCCTCTTGGCAATGTGCTCCCCAGCCCAGGAGGGATGCATCGGTGGTCAGCACCCGGGTCGGCTGAGGGGACTGGAAAGGCATTCCGAATAGCAGGTTCGGCTGCCGGAGCCACCACCGGAGAGACGAGACCAGCGGCTCGGAAACGCGCACTAGGTCTGCTAGGCCGCCCGTGGCTTGTCGCCACTGCTGGCGGAGACACCATTGAGCAGACCGCATATTCAGGCGGGCATTGGGGGTCACATGGACGGTGGAAGCCATATGGCCGAGCAGTCTCAGGAAGCGCCTGGCGGAGACCAGGGGCTGGCTGCGAAAGCGGTCGGCTAGGTCCATGAGCCGTTGAGCCCTGTCGAGCGGTAGGTACGCTCGCGCCTGAGGAGTGTGCAGCCTTGCACCGATGAACTCGAGATCCTGCGAGGGGAGCAAAGTGGACTTTGCGAAGTTTATAACAAAGCCCAAGTGCTGCAGCAGAGTCACCGTGCGGCACGTGGCGTTGGTGACCTCCTGAGCGGACGCTGCTCTGATGAGCCAGTCGTCGAGGTACGGAAAGACATAGAGGCCGTGAAGCCGGAGATGGGCCGCCACGACCGCGAGACATTTTGTGAAGACTCGCGGTGCGGAGGACAGGCCAAAGGGCAGTACTCTGTACTGGTAATGATTTCCTGCCACCACAAACCTTAGGTATTGGCGGTGGCTTGGGTGGATGAGGATGTGCGTGTAGGCATCCTTTAGATCCAAGGAGCATAGCCAATCTCCCTGCTGGAGGTAGGGCAGAAGGATTCCAAGGGTAAGCATTTTGAACTTCTCCCGCACAAGGAACTTGTTGAGGTTGCGCAAGTCCAGGATGGGTCTGAGGCCCCCTGTTCTCTTTGGTATCAGAAAATACCTTGAATAAAAGCCTTGACCTCTCAGGTGGTGTGGCACCGGTTCCACCGCCTGTTCCTGCAGAAGACCTGCTAACTCCTGAAGGAGCAACTCCCTGTGTAGAGGGGGGCGCGGAGGCTCTCCCGGAAAATAGGAGGGAGGGACCTGATGGAAGTGGAGAAGGTAGCCTTCTCGCACGACCTGAAGCACCCAGGCATCTGCGGTGATGCTGGACCACCTGTGGGCGAAGTGAACCAGCCGGCCTCCGGTGCTGGGAGGAACCAGCGGGGGGGGAGAGGCTATGCTGAGCGAGTCAAAAACCCCCACCCTGCTGAGCAGGGGCTGGTGGTGCAGGCTTGGGGGCTTGCTGCCTACGGGACCCGTTACCCCGTCCCTTGGCCTGCTGGCCCTGTTGGGGAGCTGCAGGGGCCTGATAATGGGGGTATTGTTTGTAGGCAGCCGCCTTCCTCGGGTAAAAGGACTTTTTCCCCGAGCCCTTCTTTTTCTGGGAAGGGGCGGAGGTCTTCCTAGAAAGCCTGGTCCTGGTGAGAGTCTCAGTCTCAATTTGTGCAGCCTTTTCCGCCATGGGCTTGCCAAAGAGGTTTTCGCCTCGGCAGGGGACATCGACCAACTTGTCCTGTACCCAGGGCTCAAGGTCTGACGACTGAAGCCAAGCCTGTCGGCGGGCACCGATGCCGGCTGCGGCCACTCGAGCCGAGGCTTCAAAGCCATCATAGGCTGCTCGGGACATGAACTTTGAGCATTCCCGAATGCCCGTGGCCAAGGCTAGGAACCTCCGCAAGGGCTCCTCGGAGAGACCAGCGGAGAATCCGGCTAGCTCTTTAGCCAGATCCCGGAGATACATGCCCATGTATAGCTGGTAAGTCTGGACACGACAGGCGAGCATAGAGCCCTGGAAGCACTTCTTGCCAAGGCCATCCAGGTTACGGGCCTCCCTTCCAGGAGGCACCGAGGAGTGCATCTTCTGGCTCTTAAGACGATGCAAGGCCGATTCCACTACCATGGAATGGTGTGGCAGCTGCGCCTTTTGAAAGCCAAGGCTCTTGCGGACCCGATAGATAGAATCGACCCGCTTGCTCAGGACCGGCGAGGAGGCCGGACTCTCCCACATGCGGAAGAGTAGTCGTTCCAGCATAGGAGGAACCGGCACAGTAAAGTGTTCCCTCGCGGGAGAGTCATACTGGAGGGCGTCGAGCTCTTCGGCTCGAGGCTCCTCCTCGGGATCCGCAGGGAAGGCCAAAGCCTTGGCCATATCCCTAACGAAGTCCGAGAACCGGGCATCCTCCGGGGGGACTGCTTCCGAGGCTCGGACTCCGGTGAGTCCGATGGGACACACCGAGTCCGGAAAGAATCAGGTGACTCTTCCTCCTCAGACTCCCAGACCGACTCCGACGAGGACTCGGTGGGGTCGGCCCGGGCAGGGTGCGGCGCCAGCCGCCCCAACGCCGAGGGAGTCGGCGTCGGCGACCTCGGTCCCGAACGGGAGGCCGAGGGTGACCTCGACCGAGGATCGACTCGAGTTCTCATCGACTCGAGGATCGGCTCGGTCTCCGGGGTCGACTTGGACGTCGACGTCCCGGCGGTCGGGGCAGCGGCGCCAGCGAGGCCAGCGAGCAGTGCCCTCTGCTGGTCCATGAAGGCAGACAGTCTGCTCTCCAAGGCCGTCAACCTGAGTCCGAGCTCAGGTGACCCAGCAGCCCCCGACTCGGGCCCCGACGGCGTCGGGCCCGATGTCGGCTGTCGCGGAGGCGAGTCCAGAAGGACCACAGGACTTACCCGGGCAGGCATCTCCGACTCCAGGCGAGGTCGCTTCGGGACGTGTTCCTTCTCCAAGGACCCGGGGCGGCTGTCGGGGCTATGCGACCTGGCCCTCGCGGAACCAGGAGCGTCCACCGACGCCGCCCTCGCGGGTTTTTCCTTCCGACGATGGTCCCCGGAGGGAGAACCTCGGTCGGAGGAGCTCCGGCGACGGTCCGAGCTGGAGCCTTTCGACACGGAGGCCTCCGACGAGGTCCGGGTACGGCTGGGGTCAGCGAAGATTCTCTCACGCTGATGCCGCCGACTTCTCAACGCCTTTGAGGACAGTTTGCTGCAGGGCCCACAGATCAGTTCCTCATGATCCGGGCCCAGGCAGCGGAGGCAAAAGTCGTGTGTGTCGGTTAGTGACATATTTCGGTCACACCGACCACACCGCTTAAACCCACTGGCAGCCATCGGGGGAAAAAGGGCCCCTGCGAGGTCAAAGGACCGGGCTGCCAGGGAAACCGAAAACGAAAGCTGACCAAGTCAGAAAAACCGAAAAAAGTAAGAGGACTCGAGACCGGCGTCGCGAGTCCGGGCGGGAAAACGATCGGCGTCGAACCGAAAGAAAAAAGGATAAAATAAAGAAGAAAATCAACTTTTTCGCGGGGACAAGACGGGGACGTCTGTAGGGCTCCGTGGAAAAAAGAAGACTGGCTAAGATGGCACCCTCGGGCGGGAAGACGACCGCGCATGCGCGCTGCAATTCCCAAAGGCTTTCTTTGAAAGCTGGGGAAAATTGCTCCGCGAGGGCTCCGTCGGCGCCGACGTCACCCATAAGTGAGGACTGACTTCCTGCTTGGTCCTGGAGAACTGCTAGGTACATATGACCTAGATTGGCCACTGTTGGAAACAGAATACTGGGCTTGATGGACCTTGGTCTGACCCAGTATGGCATATCTTATGTATCTTATGTATCATTTAAGGATAATTAGCAAGGATTTTTTCAGGGAAACAGAATAAACATCCGTTGCGCTCTGCAGAAAAAAGGAGACTGAGCAAAATAGCAACCTTGGGCAGGAAGGGGACCACGCATGCGTGGTAGCATGTCCCAAAGGTTTTCTTTGAAAGCTGGAGAAATGCTCTGAGCGGGCTCCGTCAACACCATCACCCGTATGTGAGGACTGACTTCCTGCTTGTTCCTGGAGAACAGGGAAGTTAGGACATCTGTAGCTTTTAAATAAAGCGTACAAAGAGTTGAAATATTGAAAATTATCCATCAACTGATTATGAAAGCTGTAAATTCAAACAAATATACCCTGACAGTACATGCAAACCTATCACTTGCATATTCATTGTGGTTATCCAGAAAACCAGACTGGCTAGGGTGTATACTGGGACTGACTTGAGAACCATTGTAACAGAACAAATAACCAACCCAAGAGCAGCAAATCAAATGGACTGAATGGTGCTAAAAGAACTTATTTATGGTACCAGAAGGTTAGAGGGTGGCCAACATAACACTAATTTTTAAAAAGGTCTCTAGGAGTGATCTAGGAAACTACAGACTGGTGCCAGGCAAAATGGTAGAAACCATTATAAGAACAAATTTACTGAACACATGGACAGATATAGTTTAATGGATACAGTCCGAATAGATTTAGACAAGGGAAGTCTTGCCTCATCAATCTGCTCAATTTCTTTTTTTTTTAATTTTGTATTTATTCAGATATAATGTATAGTAACAAAATACACAATTGTTAAAGGAACAAATGGAAGAAACACAAAATATATTTAAAAAAGTGTAAGCAACATAATCTGTAGAAAGAAGCCAAAACATTATAATTGTATTCTTCCATAATTAGACCAGAAAAGGAGGGGGAATAGAAACAAAAAGGTTGATCAAGTAATAAGAAAATTACACAACAAGACAATAAGGCATAAGTGGAAAAACCTCCTTAATTTTCCTTCGCCAAAACTGCAGATGACTGGGGGAGAGGGGGGGTAGATGTCCCAACAACAAATTTCTTCATGTCTAAAAAGGCTTTTAGTTGATCAGGAGCAAAAATTATATATCTAACCCCCATTTAAATGATGACACATTTACATGGATACCACAGACAAAAAGTTGCAACAAGTACAATTACCTTCTGATACATTACTAAGAATGTTTTTCTCCTCTCCTGAGTAGAACGAACTACATCAGGATAAAACCAAACAGCCTGGCCAAAACAAGTTATTGCATCTTCCTAAAATCAAGATGCATTATCCTGCTCATGTCCTGCTCAAACACAAAATTAACCCAAAGAGTCCCTTTCTTGTATGTCTAACAATGAAGATTCCAACAAAACTGAAACATCTCTAATTAATTCACCTTCCACTTCCCGTGATTCCCATGAGGTAAAAATTACACTACTAATAGGAGGTAAGGCATTTTCAGGTTTAAGTAAAATTTCCATCAGGAATTTCTTAAAGACATCATCCGGGGGGCATATATGAGGGGTGTCCGATATTAAAGGTACAGATAGCAATCATACCTGCTCCGCATGCACAATAGTGCCGTCATATGCAGGACTACTTGTACTCGTAGTAGGAGAGTCTATAGTGTTGTTTTTTTAAACACTCAAATTACGAGTCGTTTTCTGGAAGCAAACAAACATGGTGTGTGTAATCGCAGAGTATTCAAAGTTTGAGGTGCGTGGAGTTATCAGATTTTTGCAAGCCGAAGGAGTTAAGCAGAGCGAAATTCATCGCAGATTAGAGGGCGTGTATGGTCCAAACGTTTTAAGCCTAAAAGAAGTCAGCATCTGGTGTAACAAGTTTAAAGATGGCCGAACGGAGTTGAATGATCTGGAAAAGAAAAGAGGCAGACCAAGGACCTTACACACGGATGACAACTACGCAATTGTCGAACGTCTGATTAAGGAGGATCGTCGCATTAAAGCTCGTGAAATTGCTGAAATGACTGGCATTCCTAAGAGTTCTGTTCATGAAATCATATGCGATCTCAACTTCCGCAAGATCAGGAGGAATTGCAAGACACCGTTATGGACTACTTCAAGCAACTTGACATGCAACTGTACCGTGAAGGGATGTTCAAACTAGTGTCACGCTGGGATAAATGTCTCAATGTTTATGGCGATTGTGTGGAGAAGTAAACAAAAGTATGTAGTTTCTGGTGGAATGTATTGAATAATTTCTTTAAATACAAATGTTAGTGTAATTTTGGCCTATACCTTTAATATCGGACACCCATCGTATGAGGAGTTAGGAAGGTTAAGAAGGCGAACATTCAATCTTCATGTATGATTCTCGAATTGCTCAATTTCGCTGTCACTAGATTATCCTTGACCAACGCTGATATCACATTTTTTAGACTCCTGAGCCTGCAATTCTATTACAGATATCTCTCATGATTATCTCTTGATAAAGGATCTTGCTGCAAAACAACAGTTTCAACTTTTTGCAGCATGGCATTCATATCAATAGAGCATTGTTTATTTATTTATTTAGACAGTTTTTGTATACCGCCTTATCCTTCAATCAAAGCGGTCACAACACAATTGGGGGATACATTTAACACGTGGGGATATGAGACACATACACTAATACTTACAGGGAACATGGGCAATGGAGGGTTAAGTGGCTTGCCCAAGACCACAAGGAGCATCTGTGGGACTAGAAACCCCAGTCCTTCCGGCCCAAGGTTGCTGTCCTCTAGTGGGATTTGAACCCCCGACCTTCCGGCCTGAAGTACCTTGCCCCATCCACTAGGCTACTCCTCCCTAGTGAGGAGTAGCCTAGTGGTTGGGGCAAGGTACTTGTGAGATGGAATGATCCAATTTTTACAATAGCTTCCAAATAGACTGTAAGGATATTTCTTCTGCAGCTCTTATCAAGGGAGGAGTAATAGATGGAGTTACTGGCAAACGCACATGGCGAGGTTCCTTTGGTCTGTCCCAGGATTTCTTGCCCTGAGTTAACCACTGTCACTGGCCCCATTATAACTTCAGCTGTCTCCATAGGGATGCTCTACGTAGAAGAATCCAGAAATCTGGTTCAGATCTCTCCAGATTGAATAGACAGTCACTGCACAAGAGAAGATCATGTAGAGGTCAGTACTACAACTGGAGAACACCACAATATCTGTACTGGCTCTGCACTGGACAAATCAATGAGCAAAGAAGTTGCATTGCATAGAAAACAAATTAACATGCATTGATCTATGCTGAAATGGATGGTGCTGAGCTAGGAGACATTTGAATCTTCCGTACTGACTGCATGCAATGTATTTCAGCACTGTGTTTTTGTTGAAACACCTTCGCAGTTGATGTGCATTTGCTTGTAAGCAGACATAGTACCCTGTGTATCATCTGCAATTTGGTGGAGGTGCTGCTCTAGCACTTGAGTGCGACTTGAAAAGCTGCATTGAAGAAGTCTGTGCTTTAATCCAAGAAATCTTAATCAAGATGCACGTCAAGACCAAAGATCCATGGTAATCCCCTTTCATGGCTCAACTTTTGACGTTACGGCACAGGGGAGACAACATCCACAGATGAAAATCTATTTGAATGTCCACAGAGAATGATTTTCTCTCTTCTTTCTGCACTCAGGGTCGGCTTAAAGGGTGAGTCAGTGAGGCACTAGCACAGTGCACACAAATTTAAGGGCACAGGAAGACTGGCTCACTTCTATTACCTGCAAGCAGCCATCTCCTCCCCTCTCAAGACATACCAAGTCACATGTATTAAGCCCTGCAGTCACACTTGTAAAGCTCCCTCCTATTCCACATTTTGTAATATTGAGCATCAGATAGAAAGGCACACTGCAAGCATAAGAACCAGGCTTAATGGTGTGTCAGACAGTGCTCGGACCCAATGGACCACCGGACTCATGATATCCTCCATCCACCCAAGCCATGAAAAGCCTCCTCATTTAATTCCATCATGGTGGCCATGTGATGTCTACTACACCATCTCCCCACCCAGCAGTTCCTTTCTGCATGGTCTTTGGATCACTAAGGGGTATGTTTACTAAACCGTCTTAATGTTACCGGTGTTAGTTGCAGTCTTACTGTGATGAATGCCATATAAGGTAGTGGGTGTTCTGGTCTTAAGGTAGCATTTCGGGTTATCGTGCGATAAAGTCCGTTATCACACGATAGAGGGAGCCGTGGCACGTTAACGCGCGTTAGCCTTAATTAGGCACGCTGACCTACAAACACAGCAACAGAGGTGTAGCACACTGGTTAATACAATGACTGCTAAAACAGGGGTCATGAGTTCAATCCCCCAGTGGGCTTAATGAGTAAAGCTGTCTGAGGCATTACCCTTTACTTTAAATCAGTGCTGTCTGAGGCATTTTCTTTTTTAATTTAAATTAGTGCTGCCCAGCAAACACATCCTCACAGTGCCGTAACCTAAGGTGCCGCATAAGGCGCCCTATAAGGCACTCCAGAGGGCACCTTATAATGTTTCCTATAGAGTGCCTTATAAGGCGCCTTATAGAGCGCTTTATAGGGCGCCTTATGAGGCACCTTAAGGTTACAGCACTGTGAGGGTGTTTTTGCTGGCAGCACTAATTTAAATTAAAAAAGGAAATGCTTCAGACAGCCCTATCAAATAACACCACTGTGGGATCAAACCCATGGCCTCTGCCTCCACAGTCAGTGAAGTAACCAGCGGGCTACATCTCTATAGTTACTAACAAACCCCTGGCTGGCTCCAGAAGGACTGCAGGTCACCACACAAACTATCTGCTGTGGTTACCAGGATAGGGTTAATCCACCCATACCCATGATGCACTGCATCATGATTACAAGATGGGGTATGCACCCCCACAGCACCTCGGCCTGGTAGGGGGAAATGACCGTGTGTGGTACTGGCACAGAGTAGCTACAGACGGACACATTGTGGGGTTACTGTGCTCACCCTGAGGGCGAGGTGGGGCGCCCAGCACCAGGTCCGCAGCATCTGGCTTAGCTGAGATAGGCTATGCTGTAGGTCGCCATCAGTGCAGGCACACCTAGGATACATCTGTGTCCATCCGTATTTCCCAGTCACTTCTAGCCCTTGTGGACTATGATGAACCCAGAATAGTGCATATCTTGTGTGGGTGCCATGGTCACATGATTTAAGTGAAGGGGGGTGTTTGGACCCATAGGCTCAGGGTTGGGGACAGGATCTCCCACCAACAGATCCACATTCTACATCCCTGCAATGGTGGCAGTAGAGGGGACCATCTTCCCCCAGTCCTGCTGGGGAACAGGCACCCTACAGGGCAATCAATGCAGATCTGTACGCATCCATAAGGCAATGGCAGACAGACAGTAGGCCTGCAAATGCTCAGCTGCCCCCACCACTATCTGACATTCTCCAGCAGTGAGCAGTCAGTCTCCAGCCACTGCACCCTGCAAGGTGTTCCAGCCATACACATACTAACTGCAGACAGTCTGCTAGGTAGTCCATGGTGCATGTTCCTGGAGGAGATGTGTGCACCCGAAACTGGGATGTGAGCACACCCACCAAGCCGAGAAGTCAGTGATTGGGCCACAGAAAACAGAACCCATAAATATCACTTGAGAGAAGTACTATATAGCACTATGGGGAACCTAGCCATGCCCGTGGTCGCTGCTCAGTCAGGGTGAGAGTGACCTCCCAGCATGACATGCTTTGGCCACCCTGTCCGTGCAGGTGGTGGCCGGGCACTACAATGTCCCAGCCATTGCCCTATGCCCTGTGCATATGCATCCTGCCCAGGCCACCCTGTCTGGGCCATACCCACAGTACCTTGCTCCTCATTATGCACATTGGCAGGCTAATGCTGGAAACAGTGCAAGCAGTGTGGGCTCAGTAAGGTGTAGGCAGCCGCAACACACTGGATAGACAGACACACACTATGCCAGCATTGTGCAAATATAGAGGCTTTTGGCAGCCCTGGCCACCACACCAGTCCTGGGCACAGTGCAGGCACGGCTATGGTACGCAATACTGTTGGGGTCACTCCCCGGGGTGGTAAACACTGTCAGAAACCAAAACTGAAACACACTCCACAGATATCAGAAAGGTTTCTATGATGCAGCTCTATCAGCAAATTGTGCTTAACTTAGGAATTGTTATCTGCCATTACTCATAGCAACCTTTTGATATATGTGTAACGTATTCCCAGGTTTAGGGCGGCATTGCTAAGGTATGCAAGTGCTAGTATTGGGAGATGCTGCTGCGTGCAGGGCCCAACAGCCTGACTCTCTATGAGGCTTTGGATAGTGGAGCCTGTGGGTGTGGGTGTTTATGCCCCTGTTGGCTGCTGCTCTAGGGCAGAGGTTCCCAACTCTGGTCCTTGTGGGCCAAACACTGTTCAGGTTTTCATGCTGTCCCTAATGCATATGCATGAGATACATTTGCATACAATGGGGGCAGCGCATACTAATGCAGCACAGGCATATTTATTAGGGACAGCATGAAACCTGAATGGTGTTTGGCCCTCCAGGAGTGCAGTTGGGAATCTCTGCTCTAGGGATTGCACATGTTTATGGTGTCTGTGCTCTGTAGGGTAAAATATAGGCGTTTTAGGCATGTTTATTTTATCTGCAATAAAGGTTCCGTCTTTATTACCACAGTTTAGTACTGGGTAAAATATGGGGAAAGGGTTGGCAGTAGCAACAGACGGGACTTGAAATTGTGACCTTCTGCTCCTGAACACACTGGCTGTGTGTACTGCACCACACTGTTGCCACAGGGACAGTTCATTCCCTGGGCATACCATGACTGTTCATCAGACAGACCCTGTCTGTTGCATTGCACGGCACCCACCTAAACAGGGCTAGGCCATGGTCTGCTGTGGGCATATGCCACTGCCCCCTCCGCCACCAGCACCCCTCCGCCACCATGCTGCCATGCCATTATGCCAGTGGTGCTGGTGGTGTGCAGTCCCAGGACATCCAGTATGCCGGTAGGCAGCTGCCTATGGGGTGGGTTCTCAGGTAGGGGTGCCTACATGGGCATGCGCGCTTCCCCCCCCCCCCGCACCGCCTGCCAATGTTATGTGCCCTTGGGGGTACCTGCTGGGTAATCTCCCCTGTGACACTGTGGGACACACACTCATGCCCATGTTGGACCCTCATCAGTTGCTGTCTGGCTGCTCTACAGTTTCAGCATTCCTATGTGCCACCTAGGCAGAAGCCTAGTCCGCACTGTGCCCCAGCTGCACCACAGCATGTGCCGCCTGCAGCCCTCTGTATCCCATTTCCAGCATCTGTACAATTGCCCTTTCCTACATGCCCACCCTGCTGTTGCAGCACATGTGCACGCCATAACAAACCTGCCCAATATAAAGGGAAAACTCTGATCACCACTATTTCAATGTGGGATCATTCACCTTGTAGGGGGACAGACCATAGACCCTTCCAAACATGATATCATCTTTATTATGCTTTCACAGTAGTGTTTCTTTATGTTTCTCATTAATATCACTATTGGCCAGCTTGGTTATTGGGATTTTAAATGTGGTTCAGGTCATTTTCTATGTTTATTTGCCGTTTTGTTCCGTGCACAGCACATGTATCACTACTAGCACGTTTTTAGGTTTCCCTGGCTTTGCTGTACCATTGCTGACTGAAATGGTTTCTCTTTCTTGCAAATGTGCCTAGCGCGAGGGTTTCACTCGGGCTAATTTTCTGCCCTTCATTTCACGGCGTTAGTGTGCAAGGAGCCACTCACTGCCCACTCTCCGCCCATTGACCCCTTCTCTCCGCCCTCTGGGAAGCCTTACTCCACCCTTCAGAGCCGGATTTCACAGCGTTAGGGTGCCTTAACGCCGCAGCCGTATTATCGCGCGATAATACCGCGGCTGCGACGTTAAGACGGTTTAGTAAACATACCCCTAAGTCTGCCTGCTGCAGTCTACTTGCAAGAAGAGAAAAAAAAATGAAGCATGCCATGGGGCCTTCAGCTGGTTCGTGCCATGATGACTTTACAATGTCCAACCCCCTCCGACATAGATTTCCTGTTTCCGTGGGGGTAGGCCATTGTAAAGCCACCGTGACAGGCACCCATTGAAAGCCCTGTGGCGTGCTTCTCTATTTTTTTTTTTAATGCAGTCGTGGCTGCAGCAGCTGCAGCAGGTAAATTCAGAGTTACTGGAAGACTGGGGCCGTGGAGAGGGAAGATGGTCTGATGGACATGACAGGGCCAAAGTTGTCCACTATTTCTATTTCTTCTCCATCAAAAATGAACTTATTGATGTTGCCAGTTGTCAGGATCTTTGTCTTCTTCATGTTACAGTGCAGGCCCATTTTAAGACTGTGTTCCTTGATCTTGAGAAGCAGATATTTCAGATCTTCACTTTCAGCCAGTAATGTGGTATCATCTGCATAGTGAAGGTTGTTGATGAGTCTTCAACCAATCTTCTCACCTTGGTTGTCTTCATACAGTACTGCTTCTCCGATGATTTGTCCTGCATATAAATTAAACATGTAGGGGGAAAGTATACAGACTTGTTATACAAGTCTTGGGAAATAATTACTTTTTTTGAGTGTTCAATAGTTCAAATATGTTTTCTGGTGTGGCATTTAACTTAAGCCAGTGACTGCACCGGATGAAAATGCACCCATATTTGCGCAGCTCGTACTGCGAAACTGGCCCCAAGAGTGTGGTGGAGGGAGGGAGCGCTAAAGCAAAAGTTGGCTCAGAGCGCCACAAATCTCTTGAGCAGACCCTATCTGCACAAGCAGAAAACCCCTTTCTATTCTGCAATAGTTACAGAAGCAATGGAGACAATCATTTTAGGCTCACAGAGACATTCTTCTGCAATGCTTGCATTGATTGGTTATGAGTAGAGCCCAAATAGATGAGACACCTGGAATGGGTATCAAAGTTCTGGATCTTTATACAACATTTAGGACTTGGTCAAAACTCTGACTTGATCTGCGCCATGTTCCACAGGAAGAATCAAAACAACAAAAAAAAGAAAACAATTTTTTAAAAAAGGACGCATTTTTATCTTAATAAAACAACTGAAAGACAACATCAGAAGATGGAAGGAAAAGAAACCCTTCAAAATGTGTTAGAGCTTTGTTCGGCAGAGTGGAAAAAAACAAAACAGAGGGGAGCAAGAAGATTGTTGCGCATAGGAAGGGCTGTGCATTCCTAGAATTTTACACTAGTCCTGAGCTCTGGGACAGCTGTTTCATCCCAGCACCGTATCATGACATCATCCACTTGTGTGCCCAATTATCTTTATCAAGTTACTTGTTATACCTCACCTTCATGACATCATCCTGTTTGCTGACAGAGTAAAAAGTGATATATGCTTATATATTTCTCACCATAATCTTAAGCAAAGGTTAGTTCATTTCTACACATCCTTCATTATAAAATATTCAAGACAGCATCAGATTTGTATGTATGACACTTACTAAAAGAGAACTTACTTATGAACCAGATTCTGCATTAATTGTCATGATACACAACTACAGACACTGCAGTGTAAAATGAAACTTGCCTGCAGGGCCAGCTTAACCACTCGGCAAAATAATCAAGCACCTAGGACAGCAGCAAAGAAAAGGAATAGATCCTGACAGCTACACAAACTCAGAACCATCGGTGTTTACTTTTACCCGCAGGGAGGGAGGGCAGCTAGTTTTTAAATGGCCAATTTGCCTAGAAATGTTCATTTATGTATATGTATAGACACAAAACAAATGTTAAAGGTTGATGCCCAATTATGTATTTTACTGGATTGCTCTGGGAAGGGTGTTAAGTAGATCATGGTTGTTGAGTTTAATTATTTCAAAACCTTGGGGGGCCTAAGGCATGAAAGTTAACGGAGAGGAAGCAAGGCTGAAATTTGCCTAGGTGTCTAATACTCTTGCATAAGCTCTGCTTGCCTGTCATTATTCAAAGTAATCACTTCCAACGTTACGTCAGTTTACAGAGGATTGAATATCTACTTCAGTATAAAACAATTGGTTTTATGGAAAAGATATATAGATGACGTCTTTATGTTGTGGAGAGGATCCATTGACACACTAGAAGAATTTTGCATTTGGCTGAACTCTCGAGATCCTAACATACAATTTACTTACACCTATCATAGCAACAGGATTGTTTTCCTTGACGTTATCGTTACAAAGACCAGTAACGGTTGGGCCACATCAGTACATAAAAAACCAACTGACAAGAATACTTTTCTCCATTATAATAGTAGTCACCCTAAACAGCTGCGTGACAGCTTACCTTTATCACAATTCATAAGATACCGGAGGAATTGTTCGGATCAAAGAGATTATAAAAATCAATCTAAGAGTTTAATACGGGAGTTTAGCCAGAGGGGGTATCCACAACACATCATAAGGACTGCTTACAAAAGAGCACTATATAATAATCGGGAGCTACTTTTACAAACCCATGGAAGTAAAAAAACAACTGAAGATATTGTGAATTTCGTTACAAAATTTTCTCCCTATAGTGGACGAATTAAATGAATTATTAACCGACATATGAACATTTTAAGTACCCTTCCAGGATTAGATCAAAAAACCATTAGATGCATGTGGACCCGCCATAAGAATCTAAAAGAAACACTCAGTCCGGCAGTGCTGAGATCTTTAACTGATCCATCGCAAACAGTATTGAAGGGCCACCAAAAATGCGGTGAATGTAACATCTGTATGATATCTCTTGAAATTACTGAATTTGAACAACATGGAGTGTTGTATAAATTACAACATGAGACGTCCTGCTCAACTAATTATGTTGTATATTGTATCAAATGCCCGTGTGGGCTATTATACGAGGGTCATTTTTAAAGTAAGAACCGACTGAGCATCGTGTCCGCGCGATCTGTCAAGTGACGTCCGTTCAAGGTCAGCCACTCTTGGTCAGTCTCTCACTATGCCGCCATTACGTTTCACGTCTCTGCCAGTGTTGGTTATATGGTTATACTGCTTCGTTTGTCGCCATGTCAATCAGTAATCCTTCCAATTGTGAAGTGCCCTCGGTTATCCGTTTTTTAAATGCAAAACAAGTTCGTCCAGCTGAAATTCACCAGCAGCTTGTTGAAGTGTATGGGGAAGGTGTAATGAATGATTAAGGAAGGAAGGACTAATGTTCATGATAAAGAACGATCTGGACGGCCTACTGTCATGAATGAAGACCTGACACAAGAAGTTGATGAGGAAATTCGCCAAAACAGGTGCTTCACTATAGACGAGCTGCATCAGACATTTCCACAAGTTTCAAGATCAGTAGTTTATCACATTGTTACTGACAAACTGCACTACAAAAAAATGTGTGCGAGATGGGTGCCGAAAATGCTGGACGAACTTGTTTTGTATTAAAACCGGATAACCGAGCGCACTTCACAATCGAAGGGATTACTGATTGACATGGCGACAAACGAAGCAGTATAACCATACAACCAACACTGGCAGAGATGTGAAACGTAATGGCGGTGTAGTGAGAGACTGGCCAAGAGTTGTTGACCTTGAACGGACGTCACTTGACAGATCGTGCGGACACGATGCGCAATCGGTTCTTACTTTGAAAATGACCCTCGTATATAGGTAAAACCATTAGACCTTTTAAGGTCCGAATAAATGAGCATCGCAGTAGACTGAAGTGTAAAGTTTTAGAAGCCCCATTGGTATCGCATTGCTTACAGAAAAATCATAAATTTGAAGAGCTCCGGTGCTTTTGTGTGGATAGGATAATTGTAGGTAAAGGAGGTCGATCACGAGAACACACGCTAGTGATTTGTGAACAGAGATGGATTTACAGACTTCAAACAGTTACTCCCCAAGGTCTGAATAATGCAATAGAATGGACAGCCTATATTTAATGCTTGGTTGAATTCCTTACATAATAGAGTATAAGGGATGAATACAGTGTTTGTAACTTTTTTTTTTTTTTCAACTTAATATTTATTGAGACTTTTACAACTTACAAAGCAAGCATAAAGAAACTTTCAGATGATAATGATGATTCATACACAAAGAAATACATAAAAGAAAAAGAAAATAAATATATAAATTAACAATACATCTGAACCTAGCCCACAATAAGGGGAGAGATTAATAAACATAATAACAAAAAAGAGGAAACAACCAGGAGACTAAACTCCTGAATACCTAAGCAGCTACTAACAATACCACCTATCCCAGTCCCTTCTTGCCAGACCCCTCTTTATCAGAAAGAAACAATTCAAGTTGAGTAGGGTCAAGGAAAACAAACCTAGAACCCTGGAAAGTTAATAAACATTTACAGGGATACCGAAGAAAAAAAGTAGCCGGTAGGGCGATCACCCTAGGTTTAAGGGCCAAAAACCCCTGTCTCCTAGTCTGAGTCGCCCTGCAGACATCAGGAAATATTTGCACTTTCGCTCCACAAAAAAGAGCAGACATATTCTTAAAATAACTACGAAATACAAGAGCTCTGTCTTGATCAGACACAAAGGAAACCACCAAAGTGGCTCTAGAAGAAATATTATCTTGCGAGTCCTCCAGAAATTTGGTGAGATCAAGGTCAACAGCACCTTGAACCTCGTCAAACCCACCCAGAGAACCCCGAGACAGAGCTCTACCAGTCAAGTAATAAAATTTAGAAAGGCCAATGGAATCGGCCGAAGCCAGCCCCAAAACCTCTCTAAAATACTTACGCAAAAGTATTTCTGCTGAAAGCAACCGACAATGAGGAAAATTCAACATCCTAACATTTTTAACACGTAGCAAATTATCATACTGTTCCATTTTGTGGTGCAAAACTAAACTATCTTTTATATGAGACACATTCACATCTTTAAGGGTCTGACATTGATTTTCACAATTAGTAATCTGTTTAGAAATAGCCTCCACCTTACTATCCACTTCAGAAACTTTTGCTATAATCTCCGAAGAGAAACTGCAAAGTTGCACAACAGTAGGTACTAAGGAACTTTCAATGCGGGTAACCACTTTCCAAATATCAGCCAGAGTTACCTGCTCATCAGGCACCAAACTGGCTTCCTTTGGAACGGGTACCCATACCACAGGCTTCAGCTTTTCCCCTGTTATCACCGGGGTACTCTGCTGAAACCGCATACCATCTGAAGTGGATAGAGGAGGAGATACATAGACTGGAGGAGAAGGTGGTGTCCGGTCTGGAGAACTCAAAGACACCGGAGAGGGCCGGAGCACCAGAAATTCAGGGTCAAGTGTGGTATCTAGACCAGAAAGTACCTTCACATGTTTGTCCATGGGGCCCACCGCAGATGTAGCTGCCACAGCCGGCTCGATCTTCTTCTTACGTTTCCCCATCACCAAACGATGACAAACCAGGCTCTTTGCTCCTTCGTTGCTCCAAGGGGCTCTCAAGGGGCCTGTAATGCCCCTTGTATCTAGCCCCTTCTATCGCTGCCCCGACTAGCGCCTCCGGCTGCGCCTATTCAGAGAACCTTTAAACAGGTCCCCGATGATATCGGGACTGTCGGAGCAGGTGCCTGCCTCCCCGGACCTCTGCGCCGGCTCTCTGCTCTCTCCCGAGGCAACTCTCACCACTGCTCCGAATTTCAGCAGGTCCCCGATGACGTCGGGACCGTCGGAGCAGGTGCCTGCCTCCCCGGACCTCTGCGCCGGCTCTCTGCTCTCTCCCGAGGCAACTCTCACCACTGCTCCGAATTTCAGCAGGTCCCCGATGACGTCGGGACCGTCGGAGCAGGTGCCTGCCTCCCCGGACCTCTGCGCCGGCTCTCTGCTCTCTCCCGAGGCAACTCTCACCACTGCTCCGAATTTCAGCAGGTCCCCGATGACGTCGGGACCGTCGGAGCAGGTGCCTGCCTCCCCGGACCTCTGCGCCGGCTCTCTGCTCTCTCCCGAGGCAACTCTCACCACTGCTCTCACCACTGTTACAGTGTTTGTAACTTGATAAACTTAGATCCCGGATATGAAAGGACGCTCATTTTGGATTATATGCCACAGTGGATTCAAGGTTGAGACACTGTGGTATTAATGGGATCGCAGAAGTTGCAACATTGTAGAAATCCGTGCCATCTGTATGAAAAGACTTCTACTGACTCTTATTTCAGTAAGAAGAGCTCTAGGAAGCTCGAACGTTAGACTGATAAGAACTATAATTTATTTATTTATTTATTTTTATTCTCTTATATACCGCGCTATTCTGCATCAGTGCGGTTTACATTGAACAAACTGAAATTACATTGAACAGGGCATTATAACTTGGCGATAACTTTTACAGGGAACATGGGCTATGGAGGGTTAAGTGGATTGCCCAAGACCACAAAGAGCTCCTGTGGGACTAGAAACCCCAGTCCTTCCGGCCCAAGGTTGCTGTCCTCTAGTGGAATGGATATCCAGGAAGCTATGGAAGATTGAGGAATTTGGTTAAACATACTAGTGGGCGGGTATGTAGAAATGTCGACGTATCAGCTGTGAAATCCTATAAAGGACTAACTTTAGCGTCAATCTGCATGCGCGGCGTTTTTTTGAAGGCGATAGGCTCTGAACACTACGCTAAGCTATGAAGAATTGCATCAGCGAAGATGATTAATAAGATTGGTGTAACCCATTTGCGTGGAGAGTTATGATGAACATGTTTATGAAAGATGAAGTAATATAGAGAGTGGCAGATTATAATGTTTCATGTGATCATATTTTGGCAGTGCTTCATTTGACTTAATGCACATTGAACAGCACGGTATATTCCTGGTGCGGTAGACAACATCAGTGCTTTATTCTTACAAGCCCCCCTGAAGAAACCCACTGCTGTGAAACGCAATTTCGGAGCCGGAAGGTGGCGTCGGGGAACAGATAAGATAAGCACGACCATTTTTTGAAAGATTTGCAATAATTGAAATACTATAAATCATAGAGAAAGGAACTGAAATTATATTTAAAAAAGGTCGTTGATGCAACCGGCAAAAGTCAAGACCTAGTCTGATAGACAGTGCCATTCTAAGTCTGAGACTTTCAGTTCTTTTTAATAACTATGATTGCAATATATAGTTTAATGTTTACATATGAAGTGATATACTAGCTAAAGAATCATAGCCTAAGGAGAATAATTAGAGGACACAACAATACTGTCATTATTCAAAGACAATACTCTAATGCTCTATCACTTGGATATTAAAATAAGATTCCAGTACTATGATTATGGATGAAACGGTATTATTTCAATAGATGGACTACCTGAAAGATGTAGACAATAGCATCCTTTTCTAATGCATATGAAGATCATGCTCAAGAAACAGTTTGCTTAAAGACGAATTCCAAAATTATTCCTGCACAATGAACTTTAAGTGGTGATAATCAAATGAATATGTCTAAATATTTTGCCATTTTCTCAAGCCTGCTATAGATATTAAGATTTACTGATACACTTAGAACAGGAGCCATAAGAAGGGTTCCAAAATGTGGCTATCTCCTGACTGAACCATGCAAAAAGGAAAAAAAAGGACAGTTCAAATTATTTTTATCTGGAAAGAAAAGTACTTTTGCATGTTTAAAGGATAATTGATTCCTAAAATGCACATTTTTTATTTCACTGGAAGAACTAAATACAGTAGATAACAATGATTTCTATGTACTGTATTGTTCCTTGTTCTGACATGCATGAATAAAAAAAAAAGCTGCTACGGTTTAAAACCTGAAACATTATAATTTCAGGCTTTTTACATAATCTGCTCCCCTCCCATAGAACTCAGTAGGTACTTTAGCAAATAGAAAAAAAACAAACTTGCTGGTCAATATTCAAACACTGCAGTCAGTGGGGGGGTTTAAACCCTGGCTGGGGCATTTAGATTATCCATGCATATTCAGTGCTGCTATCCGGATAATGGTGATCACTACTGCTCTATGAATAGCAGCGATACTATTACTACTACAACTACTATTAATCATTTATATAGCACTACAAGGTGCACTCAGCTTAGTCACTATCCATTTCAGCTATGTTGTTTAATTTAGGATAGCCTTTTTTCTGTCCTAAATTAAATCACATAGCTACAGAGAGAGTGGCTGAATACTGTTGACTATCTGTAGACCCTATGACCCACTGGAGTGGTCTGTAAGAATTTTCAGCGGCACTATACTTAGCCATATGGAGGTAATTTTCTAAGGAATCATGGAAAGTTATGCACCATCAATGTACCTAAATCATGTATTTTTCAATGACTTAAGCGCGTTGAGGAGCCTTTACATGCATACTTTAGATATTTGCAATTCTAAGTGCGCACAACAGGCTGCTGTTATGTACTTTCACTATGAGCACTCATAAAGGTGAAGCTTGAGTGGAGCACAGGCAGAACACACACTTATGCACGTACTTTCTAAAATACAGGTATACACGCAGAGGGCTGGTGTAAGTGATTATGTCTAGATTTGACATGCATTTCCCACTACTTATGCTCCTATTTCTTAAAGTAAATACAAATGGTGAAATTAGGCCTTACCTATTAATTTGGTTTCCTGGAGTCCCTCCAGTCCAGTTCAGAGTCTAGGTTATGCTCATCCACCAGCAAATTGAGACTGAGAACAAACTCAAGACCTCTTTCTTAAATGACTGTGGTCCCCCGCAAAGTCAGTATGAACCTCACAACGTAGCAGAACGGAGTCCCAGAACCCCATCAATTCCATCAGCCCTGACACGAGACATGTAGCACCACAAAGCCATGCACAGCTCTGACATTTATTCACAAATTTTTTTTGTTGGCTTAATTAGCGCCAGGACAAACATCTCCCCCCCCCCCCCCAGGACCAAGGGTCCATAAAGGAGAAAGCAAGCAGTGCAACAGCATCGTGGAACCCAAAAGAAAAACTGAAAAGGGAACAAGGGAGAAGAGATACAATCAGCAGGCCCAACCTAACCCGCTCTAGTCATGATCTTCTTACAGAACAGGTGCAAGACCAGCAAAACCAATAGCTAAGTCCTGAGTGGGTCCTGGACTGGACTGGAGGGACACCAGGAAAGAAAATTAGCAGATAAGGACTAATTTCACCTTTCAGATCATCCCTCCAGTCCAGTCCAGGTGCTTGGGATGTAACAAAGCAGTACTACCGCGAGGTGAGGACCGAAACGCTGGCCTTCAGCATCCGAGCCCTGAAATCTGTGTCCTGAGGGCCTGCACATCCAGCCTGTAATGACATGCAAAGGAAAGGAATGAGAACCACGTTGCCGCCTTGCAAATGTCCTGAGATGAGACCAGACTGAACTCCACCCAAGAAGCCACCTGAGCCCTGATAGAATGGTCCCTCAAGCCCAATAGCACCCCTTCATCAGTAATGCAGATTCAATAGCATCTTGAATCCATCAGGAAACAATCACCTTAGAAGCTGCCTCACCCTTCCGAGGCCCAGCAAACAGCACAAAGAGGTGCTCCAAACACCGATATGCCTCGGTCATCCTCAAGTACCATTTAAGAGCTTATGGACATCAAGCAGGCAGAGATCTCTGGACACAGTCAAATTGGGGGAACCAGCAAAGGCGAGTAAGATTACCACCTGGTTGAGATGAAATGCTGAAAGCACCTTCAGCAAAAGAAAGGAACCGGGCGAAGAACCACTTTTTCCTTGGTCATCACCAAATAGGGCTCCTTGCATAAGAGAGCCTGAAGCTCTGAGATGAGGCACGCCAAACAAATTACCACCAGGACCACCTTCAGAGATAGATCTTTAAAGAAGCCCCTGAAAGAGGCTTGAATGGAGGCACCACAAGCGCAGAGAGGACCAAATTTAGATACCAGGATGAAATGAGGGGATGACAAGATGGCCTCAAATGTTTAGCCTCAAAGAAAATGGACCACGTCACAATGAGAAGCCAGGGACTCACCCTGCACCTGACCCCGGAAACAAGCCAGGGCCATCACCTGCACCTTCTAGGAGTTTAGACCAAACCCTTGTCAAGGCCATCCTGCAAAAAAAAATCAAAATTTCTGGAAGTGAGGCCCCTAGAAGCCACACACTCCTCTCTACGCCAGGTTTCAAAGATGCACTAGACCCGCACATATGCTAAGGACACAGACTGCTTCTGAGCCTGTAACAAGGTATCTATCACCTGAAGGGAGTACCACAGGCACTTCAAACGTGCCCTCTCAAGAGCCAGGCCATAAGCAAGAACCAATCCACATCCGTGAGAACATCCACCTCCTGAGGGAGGAGAGACTCTGCCACCCGGAGTCACACCAGATCCGCATATCATGGCCTTCTGGGCCAGTCCAGAGCCACTAGCACCACGCGCCCTACGCGGGCCTCAACTCACTGCAGAATGCGACTAATCAGCCGCCAAAGGGGAAACAGAGAAGCCCGTTGCTGGGTCAGGATTGAACCAATACATCGAGGCCTTCTGCCATGCTCTCCTGGCATCTGCTGAAGAACCCGAGGGCCTTGGTATTCGCCAGTGTCGCCATTAGGTCAATCTTGGGGATGCCCCAGTGCCCAACAATCAACTGGAAGGCTGACTCAGACAGGGACCACTCCCCTGGATACATCAGATGATGGCTCTGATAATCCACCTGTATATTTTCCTTCCCGGAAACATGTGCCAACTGACACCACCAGATGCACCTCCTCCCACTGTAGAAGCAGAATGGCTTCCACCGCCACAAGTGAGCTCTGGGTGCCACCATGCTGGTTAATGTAGATCACCATCGCTGCATTGTCAGTCAGCCCTCTCAATGCCCATGGCAGAATCACAGGGAGAAAGCACTCCAAAGTCAGATGCACTGCCCTTGTCTCCAGATGATTGATAGACCATTGGCTCTCCTCCGGTGACCACTAGCCCTAGGCCATCTGGCCTTGAAAATGAGGCCACCAACCAAAAAGACTGGCATCCGTGGCCACATCACCCAGTCTGGGGTCTTGAGGGGCATCCCTGATGCAAGGTTCGCCATGTCAAGCTACCAATTCTGACTCGCCCAGGCCTCACCCCAGAGAGAAAGGCGGACCTCCATTGACTGCCCTTGCGGGGACCATTGCGCCAAAAGCACCACCTGGAGTGGCCACATGTGAAGCCGAGCTCAAGGTACCAGTTAGAGGGAGGCAGCCATTGAGCCAAGCACCTGCAGATAGTCCCAAACCCTCGGGTGGGAAACTGCCCGCAGTCTTCACACCTGACCTTGCAGCTTCATCATCCTTCCCTTTGGCAGATACACCATCCCCTGCCGAGTATCAAAGGGGGCCTCCCAGGTACTCCAGGGAATGAGACAGGGACACACTGCTCTTGATAAAATTCACGACCCAACCTAGCCCAGATGATCACCTAGGCCATTCCCATTTCGACATATAAGAAAATGGATGCAAGGAAACTTGACATAGTGGTAAAGGAGAAAAACACCAGAACTGCATTGATAATAGAGGTGTCTGTTCCAAGTAATTATACTGTGAATTGTGCAGAGAAGGAGAAAATCCTGAAGTACCAAGAAATGCAGGCAGAGAAAATCTGGCAGAAATCAAAGCAACCTTACATATCTTTTAATAGGGGGTGGCTGACATGTACAGATCAGCTGGAACAAGCCTAAACAAAGGAATTGAGGGTGGATTATCTGCACAGAGCTGCAGTTATTTATTCATCCATCCGGTTTTATGTACCACCTTCTCCTTCAATTAAAGTGGTTTACATTGATAGGTTAGATATAATTTAGGAGGGGGATGAAAGGGATAAAAGGAGGCTGGTTAACAGAAGTTGGCTATGGGTCAGTTACAACTACTCTAGTCACCGTACTGGGCAGACTAGATGGACCATACTGCTCTTTATCTGTCGCCATATACTATGTTACTATGTATGTTAGAAAGATACAGAAATATTTCCCATCGAAGATTTCAGGGGGAGTTCCAAGATGGCGGATTGACGAGTTCTGTGTGCAGCAGCGTTTTTTTCATGATGGGGGGAAAAAAAGGCTAAAGGGGTTAGGAAGCCCTCCCTTACCCGGCGGCCTCTTCTTCATTGCCGACACGAGTGGTGGGTCTATTTTATCCATTTTTGACGCTGCAGCGGCAGCCAGGAGTACCAGCGGTGTTGAGCCCTGCTGACCTCCCGCCAGAGTTGGATAGCTCGCCGGGGGTTCTGGGCCGGAAATCTCGCAGCCAGAGCAGTGGTGCCCTCCCAAGGTCCCTTTGCTGGTGAGGAACCCAGCACCGTTGGAGGAGGCATTTACTTCTGGTTCGAGTGGAGGTGCTGAGAGTGGAGGGTCAAACTATCACAAAATAACCCCACTCTATCCAAATAAATCCAAAACAAAAATAGAGTAAAAGTGTGTGAGCAAACATGTAAATGCAATTTTTTGTCGGAAGATCAGCCCGGAGGAACAAGCTAGCCTCTTGAAGCTGTAACTTCCATTTTAATCGGTTTTGTTTAAACCCTATAATAAATCCTCAGAGGGTCAATACTAAGGTAAACACACCACAATAAGGTGTCACCTACACCAAAATCCAAAAATAATTAAAATTTAAAAGTCATTTTGATGCGTAAAAACCTGACGTGGTACTTATCTAAGCCACTGCTTCCCTTCCCTTACGGTAGCTTTTTTAAGAGCCAAATATATCCACAGGGACTGGTTGTTTCCTCCGTTTACATCGGACCAACATAATGCCGCTCACTGTGAAGGTTTAGTGGCGGTTCTTCCATATATGTCACATACCGATTCCATAAAAAAGATCTTGTTTAAGCATTGGCATGTGTTACAACTGCATCCTTGTTTTCGGGGGCGCTTACGGATTGTGCATTCCAGAGGTCCCAATCTTTGTGATTTTGTGGGACCTACATCTTCTCCCTTGGATAGGCGTAGAATGGACACATCGCTTGAATTGGGTCATTTTATGTGTGGTTCTTGTAAATTTTGTTCTCAAGCCATCACAGGAAAGGATTGGTTGGTGCCAAATTCCACCTTGGCTCACACAGCTCGCTGGCACACTACTTGTTCCACGCCATTTGTGGTGTATGTGTTAGCTTGCCCTTGTGACCTATTATACATTGGACGGACGGTTCGTCCTGTGCGAGTCCGTTTGACAGAACACGCCTCCAGGCTTAAGAATCTGGTCCTCACAGCCCCGTTGGTACAGCACTGTTTGGACTTTGGCCATACATTTAAGGAGTTTACTTGGAGAATGCTGGACATGGTCCCTGTGCACCCTCGGGGGGGTGATCGTGAGCAATCCCTTCAGCGGCTTGAACAAAAGTGGATTTTTACTTGGAACACAGTTGAACCAACCGGTTTAAATAAGGAATTGGATTGGGTTAGTATCCTTTAAATTTTTGGCCTTTGGACTTTTGGTGGTTTTTTCCTCATGTTTTGTTTTACTTCATTGCTATTGGCCCACCACTGCTATTTAAATTTTGGGACTGGCTATCTGGCTTAGATCACTAATGAGCATGCGTCGGCGTCTCAGAGAGGTGGAGATGCTGCATCCTTTTTCTTCTGGCAGTTCTTTTGAGCGTTGATACAGGGCGTGGAAGATTGATATTCGCCCGAAACGCAGTACTGTGTACTTTTGATAACTGCTGCTGTTGATCCTAGTGGATTGGACATCTCCTGAATGTGGCTGTGGCCTGCTTCCCCGTGAAGATACCGTAAGGGAAGGGAAGCAGTGGCTTAGATAAGTACCACGTCAGGTTTTTACGCATCAAAATGACTTTTAAATTTTAATTATTTTTGGATTTTGGTGTAGGTGACACCTTATTGTGGTGTGTTTACCTTAGTATTGACCCTCTGAGGATTTATTATAGGGTTTAAATAAAACCGATTAAAATGGAAGTTACAGCTTCAAGAGGCTAGCTTGTTCCTCCGGGCTGATCTTCCGACAAAAAATTGCATTTACATGTTTGCTCACACACTTTTACTCTATTTTTGTTTTGGAGAGTGGAGGGTCGGCTGCGCTGAGGAGTGGTGGAGTAGTTGGAATCTCTCTCCCCAGCAGCTCAGCTGTGTTAAGGAGTGTTTCTAGCAGGTCGGCAGACACCTTCTCTGCAGCTGAGGCTTCGGCAATGGAGCGGCGGCCCTCGGAGGACAGCTCAGGAATGGCACAAGCTTCAGTTTCTTTTTCCTTTGAAAGACCTGTTGAATTTACCTTGGAGTCTATATGGTCTGCCATAGTGAAGTTAGGGGAACTGTTTGCTCCTCAGGTTTCTGCTCTGACGGCACAGGCTCAAGTTCATACCAATTTGCTTCACCAGCATACCTTGGAAGTTTCTGCTCTACAATCTTCTATGGCTGATCTTCAGCAGAAAGTTGCACGGTGTGAAGATGGTAGTTCTTCCTATCAGAAGGACACATTGGCTTTAAAAGCACGGATTGAAATGTTAGAAAATGCTTCAAGATATTCCAATCTTCGCCTTATAAATTTCCTGAAGGCTCCAGGTATTAGTGCAAAGGAGATGTTTAAGAAATATCTAGTAGAAAGTTTGGGAGTTCCAAATGAATCCCATCCTCCTATGCTTAAAATTTATTATCTTCCTTTGGGTAAAAAGGTGGTTGGTGGTGGGATAATTTTGGGTATAGAACAAAGTGATGTATTGGATATATCTGCTATTTTGGAAACTTCTTTAACTGAATCTGTTTCTTCTACTACACTGATTGTAATGTTTGCTCTTTCTTCTGATAGAGATTGTTTTTTGCGTATGTTTTTTAGGAAACGTATTGTAATATTTCATGGATTAACTGTACGGGTTTTTCCAGATTTGTCTAAGGAAACTCAGAAAAGAAGGAAAGAATTCTTATTGCTTCGTCCAGGTGTTTTGGTGTTGGGGGGCCAATTCTTTTTGAAATTTCCGTGAAAATGTATGATTAGGTTGAATTCTGTTTCATATATTTTTTATGAGCCATCTCAGTTGCTGGCCTTTTTGAGTGCTCGTCGCCCTGTTAAGATGGACTCAGCCTCCCTGTAATAGGTTTTTGGACCGGTTGTTAGTTCTCGTCAGGTTTAGCTTCTCAAATTTAAGTTTAATTGATTTATTATTGATGGTTCTCCCCCTGATATGTTGGGCTATAATAGGGACAGGAATGCTGTTTGTTTTTCCTCATTGTTTATTGTCTCTTTTTTGGAATGATATTGATGTATCAATGTATCAATGTTGTTTCTTTCTTTCTGTACCCTAATTTCCATACAAGTGTGTTTATGCTTGGATTTATTGTAAAATGATAAAGATTAAATTTAAAAACAAAAAGAAATATTTCCCATCATACTGGGAGCCACAGATCTGATAAAGAAGAACTTCCAAGCACATCTTGACAAACTATCCATAAATGTTACATCTTATGAACTCCAGAAGGAAGCTCTCTTTGGCACGATGCAAGCACTACAGTGAGCATTAGCAGTAAATTTGACAAATTGCGTGCCACCAAAAGGTGACATTGAGTTCTAAAGTGTCTTTCCAGCAGTGCATAATGTGTTGAATCGCTATAGAAATCAAAATGTCAAGTAGCATTTTATTATATTTCAATAAATTTTCTTGCAACCATAGGATCTAAAAAAAATTATTTGAACTGACAAAATTGTTTCACAGGGGGGCATTCAAAAAGCATATGGTTGAGCGTCCCAATATCTGTAGAGCACCGCTAACACAAGCTAGATTGGGAAAGCCCTGCTCTATACCATATGGAGCGGAGTCCACACTGCGTGATGAGCTATAAAAAATAAAATTTGGGCTAGGCTACTTGACATCATAGGTCTGCTCGTTCCCTCCCAGAAGATCTCCCATTTAACTGTATCTGTGGATAAATCTAGCTTAGTCTCCCATATGTGTTAAAGTCCTAAAAGAGATGGGCCTTCCTTATCATTTAGCAACTAATATAAGTATGAGATTGAATTGTTAACAACCACAATCTTATGACATATTTCAACAAAATCAGATGTTAGGAAAGAAGAAATTAGGCCTTACCTGCTAATTGTCTTTCCTGGAGTACTCTCCGGGCCAGGCCAGGACAAATGGGTGATCAATCCGCTCCAGCAGCTGGGGACTGAATACTGACAGCTTTTCCTGACAGCCTATCCTGCTCCCCCTGGTGTCAGAAGGTCAGTCTTATCGTCCCAAAGCAGAGATACTCATCTAGTACTAAAATCAAAAACAAGAAATCTACACTGCGTGACAACCGTTAACGATGAAACCAAGAACCAAGACTGAAAGAATATTCTAAACTGTATCTCGGTAAGTTAAGTGCCTTACTTAATGTAACTAAAAATTTTTTTTTTTCTTTCTGAAACTGCTGTGTGCTTACGAAGGAAGCCCCAGAAGCGCTCTGCCATCGAGCTAATCCAGTGAGGAGCCCGCCTACCTTCGGCAACCATGTCCATTTCCCGACGAACTCCCCTTCAGCTCTCCGGCTCGCAAACGGTATGGGCGGGGCCTGGCCTGGCCTGGCCCGGAGAGTACTCCAGGAAAGACAATAAGCAGGTAAGGCCTAATTTCTTCTTCCTATACGTCTCTCCGGGCCGGGCCAGGCCAGGACAAATGGGTAGTACCAAAGCAGTACCTAAATTTGGGAGGGCCCTGCGAGCCCTGCAATAATTGCCGAGGCGCCCACTCTGGCATCCTCCCGTGCCTGAACATCCAACCGATAATGCTTTGCGAAGGTATGTAGCGAGGCCCAGGTCGCCGCCCGACAGATGTCTACCGGCGGAACCAATGCAAATTCTGCCCAAGAGGCCGCTTGTCCTCTCGTCGAATGAGTTGCCAGCCCCGCTGGAACAGGTTTATCCTTAGACACATAGGCTGCCCTTATAGCATGCTTCACCCAGCGGGAAATAGAAGCCTTAGTAGCAGCTTTACCCTTGGCCGACCCGCTGAAAAGGACAAACAACCGGTCGGACTGCCGAAACGGCTCTGTCGCTTTCAAATAGCTCAGCCGCCGAAGCGAACGATCCAGCTTCCCACCTGACGGGTCAGAAAAAGTGGGGAGCGAAACAACCTGGTTGACATGAAAACTAGAAACCACTTTCGGCAGGAACGACGGCACCGTACGCAACACTACTTTTTCCGCCGAAAAATGAAGGTAGGGCTCTCTACACAAGAGAGCTTGCAGGTCTGAAATCCGTCTTGCTGAGCATAACGCTACCAAAAAAGCTGTTTTCCAGGATAACTCTTGAAGGCATTCTGACCCCGTCGCCACAAACGGAGGTTCCGTCAATACCTGTAATACCAAATTTAAATCCCAAGGAGGCACCACCTGTCTCAGCGGAGGTCTAATGTTCTTGGCCGCCCTCAGAAAACGCAGCACGTCGGGATGAGAGGAAAGCGGACTACCTTGCACTCTCCCCCTGTAGCAAGCTAGCGCCGCCAGCTGAACCCTTAGCGTGCTGAGGGCCAGACCTTTCTCCAGGCCCCCCTGAAGAAATTCTAGAATGTCGGGAAGCTGCGCTCCCCAGGGCGTAACGTGGCGCTCAGTACACCACGCCTCAAAAAGCCTCCAAACTCTAATGTACGCTAAGGAAGTCGACCGCCTCCTGGATTGCAACATAGTCTTTATTACTGACTTCGAGTAGCCCCTACGCCGCAAACGTTGCCTCTCAAGAGCCAAGCCGTAAGCAAGAATCGATCCACCTGTGGCATGCAGACAGACCCCTGCCGCAGTAGATCTATCCGAACGGGCAACCGCCAGGGAGGAGCCACGAGAAGTCTCACCAGATCGGCATACCATGGATGCCAGGCCCAATCCGGAGCTACGAGAACTACCGTCCCCCTGTGACACGCAATCCTTTGAATGATCCGTCCCAATAGCGGCCACGGAAGAAACACGTAAAGAAGACAATTTTCCGGCCAAGGTTGCACCAGGCCGTCGAGGCCCTCCGACATGTGCTCCCTGCACCTGCTGAAAAATCGCGCTGCCTTGGCATTGGACAGGGTTGCCATGAGATCCAAGACCGGCTGACCCCAACGTCGCGAAAACTCTTGAAACACTTCCTCGTTCAACTCCCATTCCCCGGGATCTAGGAAATGGTGACTGAGATAATCGGCTTGAACGTTGTCCTTTCCTGCCACATGCGCAGCTGAAAGTGCCACCAGATGGAGTTCGGCCCAGAGAAACAAGAGCTGACTCTCTTCCAGTAACACCGCGCTGCCGGTGCCCCCCTGCCTGTTTAGGTACGACACCGTCACTTGATTGTCGGAAAAACTCACACCGCTTTCCCTTCGAGCACTTCGGCAAACTCCAACAGCGCCAAATGCACCACTCTGAGCTCCAGGTGATTGATCGACCAAACGCTCTGTTCCGTCGTCCGCGCCAGACAATGAGCCCCCCACCCGGAGAGACTCGCATCCGTCGTGAGCAAGATCCAATCTGGAACGGCGAGTGAAACTCCGGCATACAAGTGGGCTGGAACCAACCACCATTGAAGGCTGCTCTGCACTTCTGCTGGACATGCCAGTCTCCGCGAAAGAGGATGACGTTGCGGCGACCAACGGGACAATAACGCCTGCTGTAGAGGACGCATATGAGCCTTGGCCCCCGGAACTAGATCTAAGGCCGCCGCCATGGACCCTAACACTTGAAGGTACCTCCAGGCCGTCGGCGCCTTGATGCGCAGGAACGCCGACACCTGAGCCAAAAACTTGCGCCCTCGTTCCTCTGGAAGAAAAACGGAACCTATCTCCATGTTGAAGAAAGCCCCGAGATACGTTAACTGTCTGGCTGGTTCCAAACGGCTCTTTACGCGATTGATAACCCAGCCCAACTGCTCGAGAAACTCCACCACCCGCGCGGTGGAAGCGACCGACTCCTCCCGAGACGCCGCCCGAATCAGCCAGTCATCGAGGTAGGGATGGACTAGAATTCCTTCCTTTCTCAGCGCCGCCGCTGCTACAACCATAACCTTGGTAACGTCCACGGTGCTGTAGCTAGACCAAAAGGCAACGCCCGGAATTGGAAGTGGCCCATGGGAACTGCAAAACGCAGGAACTTTTGATGATCCCTCCGAATCGGAATGTGCAAATATGCTTCCGTGAGATCTATTGACGTAAGTACCTCGTCCGGTCTGACTGACTGGATAACGGATCGCAGGGTTTCCATTCGGAAATGAGGCACTCGCAACGCCTGATTCATGCGCTTGAGAACTAGAATAGGCCGAAAAGAACCTTCTTTCTTGGGCACCACAAAATAAATCGAGTACCGACCAAAGCCGCATTGGTCTGCAGGCACCGGCACCACCGCTTGCAGCTGCAACAATCTCACCAGAGTATCGGTGACTGCCGCCTGCTTTGTCAGGGGACCGCACGGGGACAGAACAAAGGCGTTTGGCAAGGGCTGCGCGAATTCCAACGCATACCCTTCCCTTATAATTTCCAGAACCCACTGGTCCGAAGTTATGCTGGTCCAGGCAGAGAGGAACTGTTGTAGCCGACCGCCCACCGGAATCTCCACCTGGACCGGCGATTCTTCATTGCGGCTTCTTGCCTGCACTCTGTTGAGCATGAAAGGAACTCCTATTGAATGCTCTGGCTCCACGAAAAGACTGTCCCCTGGCTACAAAATGACCTTGCTGATAAGGAGAGAAACGAGACCCCCGAAACCTGCGAAAATCCCTGCCGTGACCTCGCTGCAAAGAGGCTATCTTCACCCCTTTCGGACGGTCCTCAGGAAGACGACCCCCTTTGGAGTCCCCCAAATCCTTAACTATCTTATCTAACGCCTCCCCAAAGAGCAACTTGCCCTTGTAAGGAAGCTTACTGAGCCGCGCCTTAGAAGACGCATCTGCCGCCCAATTCCGTAGCCAGAGGAAGCGTATAGCCGCCACCAATGACGCCATAGATTTCGCAGAAATGCACACTAGATCATAGCAGAGATCCGCTAGATAAGCCGCCGCGGACTCGAGCTTAGCCCCTTCCGCTGGCTCATTCTCCCCCTTATCCAGAGAGTGCTCTCCTTGGAGCCAGCGGATAGAGGCCCTGGACACATAGGCTCCGCACACGGACGCCTGCAGCGCTAAGGCACTGGACTCAAATGCTTGCTTTAGAAGCACTTCCAACCTACGGTCTTGCAAGTCTTTAAGTGCTGCTCCGCCTTCCACGGGAATAGTGGTCTTCTTAGTGACAGCTGACACTATCGCATCCACTTTGGGCATACGCCACAACTCCCTTTCATCCTGTGGTACGGGGTATAGCCGAGCCATAGCCCGTCCTCCCCGTAAAGATGCCTCCGGGCACTCCCATTCGGATTCTACCTTTTGCTTAATAATCCTATGAACCGGAAAGCAGCGTTGCTCAGAGCGGAAGCCCTATAACAAAGGATCCTCCAGGGGCTCCTGTTGAGCCGCTGGCAGTACTAAATTGAGAGCTCCCAGCGATTGAGCAATCAACGCTCCGAGCTCCTCCTTTCGAAACATACGGAAGACATTGGGATCCTCACCCGGTCCCAACTCTCCCTCTTCCAACTCTGCCGGCCAGGAATCCAAGCCGGAGTCGGAGAGAAGCTCTCCCTCCTCCCCTACCTGGGAGAGAGCAGTTTGCGCTGTCTCCACTCCGGCTTCAAAACCCTTCTCTCTCGAGGAAGGGCCTTCCTCAGGGTCAGCTCCCGTGGGAACTATCCCTGGGACCCTAGAAAAACTTCTGGAGCAGAATCGTGAGCTAGCTGCGAGCTCTTCAAAAGATATGCCTTATGCATAGCCACAATGAAATCGGGGAAAAAGAATGAGCCCAAAGCCTGTAGTAAGGCAGGAGAGGACTGCTGCTGCGACTCCTTAGGCTTCTCTAACTCTGGAGGAGGTTTTCGGGACTTCGTTTTTTTCTTATGTGCTGTGCTCTGCAGCGCGGGAGCAATGGTTGGCGCACTCAAAATGGCCGCCGTTCCCGCTCTTTCCCCCGAGCTGTGAGAAGGAGCTAAATAGTCTCCCGAAGCTGTGTTCTCCATCCCCGAACCTTACCAGCACTTACCCGCAAGGTAAAAGCCCCGAGCCTAACGAACCCCGCAAACGGGCGCTCTCTCCGAACTGCAAGGGATCGGGAACCGGCGGCTGCGAAAGCGCGCTCCCGCTGCTGATCGCCGCGTTGAAGACGGAGCCTAAGGTGAAATTCCGCTAACGAAGCCTGCCCCTCTCACCCCAGGTGCAGATGCACCGTCCGGCACTGAGCCGCTGCTAGCGGAAGGCCGGCGGGAAATAAAACAGTCGACCAGGTAAGGAAGAGGACTCTGGGGCTCCCAGGCCTAATTCCTGTACCGCGGATGCACTGCGTGCAGAGAGGCAGGCTCTGCCTCGACTATCCGCTTGACAGAGACGGCAGTAGAAGCGAAGTTGGATGCCTCAATGAGGTCCCTTCCCGCAATTTAATTCTGCCGCCCTGTTTTTAACTGCCGCTCTTAATATTATATTATAGATTTATTTTATTTATTTTTTTTTTTTACTGCCCTGCTAGGACAGAAATTAGCTCCAGGGCAAAACTCCCGACAAACCTGTTACACTGGTAGAATAGCCCTTTGTCTTAGTCTTCATTCCTTTAGCGCTTGCCACCTTATATATAGGTTCCCTTCTTTTTTCTTTTTTTTTTTAACTAAGAATACACTAATTGACCCTCTGGGGAGCAGGATCCAAAGATGTCCTATCCAGCTGCTGAGGACTGAAAGACTGACTTTCTGACACCAGGGGGAGCAGGATAGGCTGTCAGGAAAAGCTGTCAGTATTCAGTCCCCAGCTGCTGGAGCGGATTGATCACCCATTTGTCCTGGCCTGGCCCGGAGAGACGTATAGGAACTATTATTAGACCAAATGTCTGATGATATTAAGATATCGATCAGAAGATCTAGCTTACGTGCTTGAGGAAGCAATAAATTATACAATTCCATTAAATGCTGGTTTGAAATTATATTATTACCTTCAACCAACTGACCCAAATTAAACAGGCCTTTATTAATACATCCTTTCCAAAATATTGTTTTGTCTTTCATACGGACAGTTGGGTTGTACCAAAGAGATGATGCAGCAGAATTAGAATAATTGATAGAACAACAAGCATTTAAGTTTTTAAAATCCTTAATGGTACTAAATCAATGATGATTTAAATACCCTATGGGAATCTTCATGGATGACAATTCTTGTAATCTAAAATGTTTCACCAATGTTTTTTCCATTTCTAACCACGGAAAGGATATATCTTTCTGCAGCCAGTATGAACCATAATGAAGGAGTATTGCAGCATGATAGGAAAGGAAATTTGGGAAATTCACGCCGCCTTTACTCCATGGAAGCTTTAGTTTCACCAATGTGATGCGAAGTGTCTTACCTTTCCATAAGAACGATGACAATTACTTTTACATACAGTATTACCATAAAATTGCTTATTGCAATAACGTGGGAGCATCCCTAGTCTATAAATGCTACTTGGAAGAACCATCAGACAGACATAAGGAATGGACCTGTGTCTTTTGGGGAAACTGCTAGGTACGTATGACCTAGATTGGCCACTGTTGGAAACAGGATACTGGGCTTGATGGACCTTGGTCTGACCAAGTATGGCATATCTTATGTTCTTATATTCTAAGGGAGATCGTTTTTTTAAAGATTTTTTTTACATCTGCAGTAATCTGATTACAAATAGATCTAATTGTTTTGGAGGGGGAATTATAGAAGTGCATGCCTAAATACTTAATAACTTAATACCTGATGGCAACCATTTGAATGGAAAGACTGAAAGGACAAAACTTAAAGCATGATCAATCAACAGGAGCAATTCGCTCTTGTTCCAGTTGATCTTATACCCAGAGAGGGTAGAAAGATTATTTACTAAATTTAGGAAATGCTTTATTGAGGAAGTTGGATTTGAAAGGAACAATAATAGATCATCTGTGTATGCAGCAATTTTCCAGTGATGCTCCTCATAAGCTATACCTCTGATAACATTTGCTTTATTAATCTTTAATATAAGAGGCTCTAGTGTTAAGTTGAACAACAAGGGTGAGAGTGGACATCCTTGTCTAGTGCCTCTCCCCAAGGTTATTAAATCAGTAAGAGTATCATTAACTAAGATTCTTGAACATGGTGATGCATATAATATTTTAATCCAGTTTATAAACCCTATACCGCATCCAAACCAATCCAAAACCTGATAAAGATAAGACCATTCAATGCGCTCAAAAGCTTCTTCCACATCAAGCTTAGAGCCACCTTGGACCTGATCTGATTCAGGAAACTACTTAAGACACATCTGTTCATAGAACATTTTGGCACAGATGTACAAACACAAGATGTCTTCCCCACATAACACAGACTCCAGCACAAACAGGATACTGATCCTCCCTCCCTCTTCAGCCCCCCATACCCACACCACTAACCTCCTCCATGTTAAGCTATCTATTCAAAGATCTAATAAATACTAATAGACGCACCACTGTTATGTGGATATTTTCACTCCTGTAAATAAATTTTCCTGTACATATTGTACATACTTGTAAATAAGTTATATTGTTACATGGCACTGTTTTTAATTGCTAATGTTCCAAATGCCCTCTTGTTCTGTTCTGAAACCAGTTGGCAAGCCGTTAATACGTAAAGTTAACTGTTATCTATAAACCACTATAAACTGTTATCTATAAACCACTTTGATTCTGCTGAAAGGCAGTATATAAATACAATAAGGGCCCAATTCTGTCCCCCCCCCGGCCCTCTGTGAGTCTGGTTGGAACCGGATGCAGAGTTAGACGGGATTCTGATCCCGCGGGGCACATCTAGCCCCGTGGGATCAGAAACGCGTCTAGGCCCGTACAGGCAGACCAGGGCACTGATCCTGGTCGGCCTGCACATACAGGCCTAGCCCGGCTAACTCAGTCAAGGCTCCTGAATAGAGCCGGGGTGCCATGGCGTCCAGCTGCCATGGCACCGCTGCTCCACTCAGAAGCTGCGATCCCTGGCCGCCGAACAGATTTTGCATTCCCCGCCGCCTGACCCCCAATCTGGCCTCCCAAGGCCCAGAGTCAGGCTGCAGAGAATCTCCTCTACCCCTCCTACTTCCTCTGCCGCCCAGGCCTGTAGTTCCTTCCGACTAGGGGAACTTATTCCACCTCAGAGGTGGAAGAAGTTCCCCGTTCAGTCTGCCGGCCCCGGACGTACAGGGCCAACACTGGAATAGGCCCTGTATGTCCAGGGCCGCAGACCGCCCACTGCCTGCTCTAACTACGCCCCTGCAATGCTTCTTTCCCGTCCATGTCTAACTTCCTTGTACAAAGTACGGGGAAGTTAGTCAGTGTCGGCAGAGGGGCCAAATAGCAGGGCTGGACATTTCAATGGGACGTCCATCCCCGCTATTCATGGCTTGGAATGGCCCCCTAAATAAATAAATAAAATAAATAAAACCAAATCAAGTGATAAAGCCACAACTGGATTATCCTTTCTTTGTGCAATTTCAACTAAATTATGGAATGAACAAGCATGCCTTCCTTTAATGACGCCTGTTTGAATTTTGCTAATAAAGGGGAAGGGGGGGTCTATAAAGTTGTTTAATCGCATGGCCAAAACGTTTGCTAGAATTTTGTAATCAATGTTAAGTAATGAAATAGGTCAATAGCTATTTAGGAATTTAGAATCTTAATCTGATTTTGGAAAGAGAACAATTGTGGCTTCCGAGAGGTTAGAATGGTTAGCTGGCCACGCTAGAAGGCTCTGATAAAGCACAGTTACTTACCTGTAACAGGTGATCTCTGGGAACAGCAGGAATAAGTCTTCACATATGGGTTTCGTCGGTAGGTTTAGGTTTATTAAAACTTGTTATACCGCTCGATACCGTAGGCGTCTGAGCGGTTTACAATAAATAAAATCAGGCAAGTTAGTTAAAACAAGCACTCGGCTGCAGAAAAAGAAAAGGAACGCCATCAAATCAAAGAAAAGTAGAGGAGAAAGGAAAGAGGAGATAAGAACAGAAGTAAGCTAAAATCAGGAAATAATAATGCATGTGTACAAACAAGGGAGGAGGGGAAGGAGAAGACAAACATTCTGTGAAAGGACATGGTAACGAGAAGGGGGGAGGAATGGAGCCTGCGCGGGAACCCTCCCCAGTGTCCAGTAAGAAAGCTTTTGGGAGCATCCCAGAGCGCCTGCGCGGTGCCTTCCCGCCTTTCCCAACCGCCTCTCTCCAGTTCGAGTTTTAAAGCTGAGACAAAGAGAGAGAGAGGAAAGGAAAGATAGATAGAGAGATACAACTCCTAGGGGAGGTGGGTGGGTTGTAAAGACTTATTCCTGCTGTTCCCAGAGATCACCTGTTACAGGTAAGTAACTGTGCTATCTCCAGGAACAAGCAGGAATGAGTCTTCACATATGGGGACTCTCTAGCTGCAGATGCCAGGGAGAGACCCCATGGTTGTGTGCCCTTGCAGAGGGCTCCACTTCCCCCCATGGATCTCTGGCATCCAACCAGGGTAGGTGGGTAGGAGTTGATTAGGAATGGAACAGGTGTTTGAGGACAGCCTGACCAAACGAGGCATCCCGGCAGGAGTCCTTGTCCAAACAGTAATGGGCTGTGAAGGTATGAACCGAGGCCCAGGTGGCCGCTCGACAGATTTGGTCGATAGACACAGAGTTTAGATGAGCCATTGAGGCTGCCATGGCTCTCACATTGTGAGCTGTGACATGGCCCTCCAGAGAAATGTTCCTACTCTGGTAAGCGAAAGAAATACACTGAGCAATCCAGTTGGACAGTGTTCTTTTAGAGACTGGAAGTCCTAAATGAGAAGGATCAAAAGCAACAAAGAGTTGAGAAGACTTTCTATGTTGCTGTGTTCTTTGTAAGTAGAAAGCGAGAGCTCTCTTACAATCCAAGGTATGAAGATTCCTCTCTGCATTTGATGCATGAGGTCCTGGAAAAAAGACAGGTAAATATACCTCCTGGTTTAGATGAAAAGGCGAGACCACTTTAAGCATAAAGTGTGGATTGGTCCTGAGGACTACCTTATGATGGAACCTTGTATAAGGTGGATTAGCCACCAAAGCTTGCAAATCACTGATGCGGCGTGCTGAGGTGACTGCAATGAGAAAAACAACTTTCCAAGAAAGAAGTTTCAAGGAGGTGGTGGCTAAAGGTTCAAAGGGTGGCTTCATAAGCTGGCCAAGAACCAGGTTTAAGTCCCATGCCACTGGAGGTGGTCTAATGGGAGGTTTAGTTAAAAGAAAGCCTCTCATGAATCTTGCTGAATTCATTTTCAGGCCTGCATGGGATAGATGCAGGAGATACTCTAGTAGAGAATTCAGAGGTATTGCAAGAGGGTTTAGACCCTTCTCTGAACACCAAATGGTAAATCTTTTCCATTTGAAAGCAAAGGAATGCCTAGTAGAAGGCTTTCTAGAGGCATGAATAACATTTCTGACTTGCTGAGAGAGATGAAAATCTTGAAGGTCTAGGCCCTCAGCAACCAAGCCCTGAAATGGAGCGACTGGGGGTTTGGGTGCCACAATGTTCCCCCTTCCTGGGACAGAAGGTCTGGTGCAGAGCCCAAGTCCAGGGAAGGAGCTTGAGAGAGATGCAGAAGTAGAGGGTACCACACTTGGCGTGGCCAATGTGGAGCTATGAGGATCATGGTCCCTCGATCTCTCTGAAGCTTGAATAGTGTTTTGGGAATTAGGGGAATTGGTGGAAAGGCATAAAGGAAGTTTTGACCCCAGTGAAGGAGGAAGGCATCCTTGGCCTGAACTCCCTGACACAGAATTCTGGAACAGAACCGGGGAAGTTTGGCATTCCACGGACTTGCAAAGAGGTCTATGTCCGGGGTTCCCCAAATTCGAAAAATCCTGGCTACCTGGTCCATGTGGAGGGACCACTCGTGTGGGAGCAGAACTTGACTGAATCTGTCCGCCCAAGAGTTTTGAATGCCTGGAAGATATACTGCCAGAAGATGGATGTGATGCTCTCTGGCGAAGGCCCACAGTCGCAAAGCTTCGTTGCAAAGCGACAGAGATCCAGTCTTGCCCTGCTTGTTTACATAGAACATGGCTACTTGGTTGTCCGTATGGATGAGGACTGTCCTGTAGCTGAGCAGGGAATGGAATACTCTGAGAGCTAAGAATATTGCTCTGAGTTCCAAGAGATTGATATGCAGAGAAGTCTCCTGTGGAGACCAGATGCCCTGGGTGGAGAGATCCTGCAGATGAGCTCCCCAACCCATTGGAGAAGCATCTGTTGTCAGAGTTGCTTGGGGTAGCGACTGCTGAAACGGGGACCCCAGCAACAGATTTGGAGGGGACTTCCACCACTGGAGAGACCAAAATAGGCGACTGGAGTTTGCTATGTTGTCTGACAGGCAACCTGATGCCTGAGTCCATTGGGTGGACAAAGTCCATTGAGCTGCCCTCATGTGAAGGCGAGCATATGGAACCACATGCACGCTGGATGCCATGTGGCCTAATAGTTGTAACATCTCTCGAGCAGTTAAATGGGACTTTAACTGTATCTGGGAGGCTAACTGCACCAAGCGTAGGCAACGGGCCTGAGGAAGATAGGCCCTTGCAGTTGTGGTATCCAGCAAGGCCCCTATAAACTCCAGAGACTGAGTAGGGGTGAGATGGGATTTTGGGATGTTTATTACCAGTCCCAAATACTGAAGGACACGCATTGTGCAGGTTAGAGAAATCTGGGCCTCTGACTGGGATGAAGCTCGAATGAGCCAGTCGTCCAGATATGGGAAAACGAATAATCCTAGAGTGCGTAGAAATGCAGCTACTACAGCCATGCATTTCGTGAACACCCTTGGTGCAGAGGCCAGACCGAAAGGAAGCACCCTGTATTGGTAGTGCTTTCCTTGAAAAAGGAACCGAAGGAACCTTCTGTGTGTTGGATGGATGAGGACATGGGTGTACGCATCCTTGAGATCTACAGAACAAAGCCAGTCCTGACTCTGAAGGTATGGTAGCAGAGTACCGAGAGAAATCATCTTGAATTTCTCTTTGAATAGAAACTTGTTCAATTCTCTGAGATCTGAAATGGGTCTGTAGCCCCCTGTTTTCTTTGGAATAAGAAAATAAGGGGAGTAGAACCCTGAGCCCTGTTGAAGAAGGGGTACTTCTTCTATTGCCCCTTGGGCAAGAAGGGTAGCAATCTCCTGACCCAGAAGGTTGAGGAGAGATGTTGGAGAATTGAACTGTTTCACCATGGTGTGGGGAGGAAGGTTTAAGAAACGAAGCTTGTACCCTTCCTTTATAATGGAGAGGGTCCATTGCTCTGCTGTGATTTGCTCCCATTTGGGAGCAAAGTAAGCTAACCTTCCTGGAATGGTGAGGGGCTCTGGTTCTTCCAGAGCCAGAAAGGCTAAGTTCTCTAGTTGCAAGTCAAAGGCCTTGAGGAGGCTGAGGCTGCTGGGCCGTGGGAGGCCTGGCAGCCTTTGACTTGGCCTGTTTAGGTGGTTGCTGACGCTTTGCAGCAAAACGACCTGCAGAAGATGCCTGCTGACCATAAGCAGGATAGTATCTTCCCTTTTTAGAAAATGTGTATTTTTGAACAATCTTTTCTTAGCAGGAGCAGAGGTAGACTTTGAAAGTCGATCCAAAGCAGAGTTCTCAGCATCCGAGTGGCCTTTGCTTTCCAATCCCTACCAAAAATGTTTTCACCTGTACAAGGAAGATTTCCCAATTCATCTTGGACCCAGAATTCCAAATCAGATGCTTGTAACCAAGCAATTCTGCGTGCAACTATGGCAATAGCCGAGGCTTGTAAACATGGGCGCTGGGTGAGAATGTCCACCGTCTTGGCAAAAGCAAATATTAATATGACTTGCAAAGGATTGTGGGAAATGTAGTCCATTCATACCAGAATCAGCCGTTCACAATAAATTAGTTGTGCTTGCTCGAGTGTAAAGCAAAGAAGATATATTTTATTTATGGGGTTATTTCTCCCAACACAGATTTGCTTGGTAGCACAGAAAAGGATACTTGCTTTCAGTATTATACTTAGAAAAACAAAATCAGGAAAAACAACAACTGAACTTCTTAAGCCATCAAATCAAATCATAAAGACCTTGATGGGAACAGAAAGGTCTTTTCTGTGGGCTCCTGCTAATATCTTTTTAGCACTGCTTCAGAAACAAACAAAACCCACAAAGTAATGAAAAACTGTTCTTTTTCAAGGCTATCTTCTAGTGTTTTCACACACACCCAGAAGTGTCTCTTCAGAGCTCACAGGCAATTAGGCAAGGCTCAATTGCTAACAATTAACCAGCTGCAAACCTCTTGGCTGGTTTACTTTCTAAACGAGGCTCAAATCCTGCTCAAAAGCTTTTCTGAGTAGATCAAAGAACAAGTTTATATTTCTTTGTGATGGTTGTTGTATTTTGTAAAAGAATATTACCACAGAGGTTTAGACAGAGAGCAATCCATGTATTCACACTGTTCATTTACAATATCTCCTGCTTTTTCAACTATCATAGAATCAATATCATGGATTGGCACAGAGGAATTTCTTAATGGAGCACTCTCAGAACAATACTTGTTTCCCTGCTGTCTTCCAAGTGAAAAGCTAGGGCATAGATCAGTGTTCATACCTGAGCTTCCATTGCTGTTAGGGTTCCTCTCCAAATATCCTGGCCAGTATGTAGTCCAGTTTTTATGTCCAGCCTTCCAATCAAGATCCCTGGACACTGGGTCTCTCTTCACATACCTTCTTGCACTGGTCTTAGGGCCCCCCTTCCAAATGCAGCCGTCTCCCTCACAGGTCCCGTCCGGGGATTCCTGGCTCTGTAACCCCACTCCTCTGGTTTCCTCCAGTCCAATGGAGTATGCTTGCCTCTGGAATGCCTCCCAGCACACGTACTGCTATGGACTCCTTTAGACCTCCAAGATGCTTTTCTCTTCTTTCTTCCAAAGTGCTTCTTGCTCTCTCTGTCCATGGGCTCTGGCTTCTGCTGCCTCTGCTCCTGCTGAAGATGGTGATGATCATGAAGATTCTGCTGATGATGATTCTGCTGTGTAGAATAAGCTTTACTTTTAACCTGTTTAGAGGGCTGCTCCACCCTAGCACAGCGCAGCTGTGCTGAATCAAGCCCTGCCCTTGGAGATGAGTGCTTGGGGATTACCTCATAGCTCTCCTGATTGAACACACGTTTCCCCACTTCAGCTCTTCTAGTGGCTGTTGGAAACCTGGTGCATTCTGGGACTGGTAGTCTTTTATGGAAACATTCTGTTTTATTATTTCTACCAGCAAAGACAGGTTGCTTGTTCAGAGCCAATTCACCTCTATTATAGCTCCTTCCTGAACTATGATAAGCTTCCTTATCACAGGCTCTACTTACACATTCAAAAGAGTCAAAGGCTGCACGGTTGGAAAATTTGGAAACATCTTGGGCATGTTTAAGCCAAGTGAGAAATCCCTGCCTTTTATCTTCTGAAATAAAAGGGGTTAAAGTCTGCAGATGATCTGTGACTTCTTTTAGAAACATCCCCATACAGAGACTATAGGAGTTGATTCTGGCAGCAAGCATATTAGCTTGGAAAACCCTTCTGCCAAAAGCATCAAGGGTTCTGCATTCACGTCCTGGAGGATTAGATGAGTGTCTCTTTGCACTCTTTATTTTCCTCATGGCAGACTCTACCACAATAGAGTGGTGAGGAAGCTGAGACTTATGAAAGCCAGGACAAGGAGGGACACGGTACATGGTGTCTAACCTACGAGAATGTGGAGAGGTAGTAAGAGGAGTCTCCCACATGCTCAACATGAGATCATAGAGAATCTCATGAATAGGTAAGGTGGCTGCTTCTTTAGGAGCCTTAGGGTATTGCAAAATATCTATTTGCGTGGCTCTAGGCTCTGACTCAGGGGCCACTGTAATGGAGAGGCCCCTAGCCACTTCCCTAATGAAGTCTTGAAAAGACAAGTCTTCTGGAGGAGACATTCTTCATTTTGGAGAATCAGACTCCTGAGGAAGAAGTACCGGTGCCTCAACAGAAGCCTCCGACTCATCAGAGTCTTCGGAGGAATCGAAGTATCGCCTGTCTGGATGCTCCTGTAAAGCCCGATACACGTACCGAGTGGGATCAACATCGGGAGTAAGCAGTACCGGTTCGGTACCGATGGGCATCATAGGACAGGGTACCGTTGCAGTCGACACCGAAGCCAATGTTGATGCAATCTGTACCGGCACCAGAAACGATGCCGGTGCCGGAGTCGGTACCGGCAACAGAGATTGTTGCGGTACCGAAGGCGTCGAAGCCTGCATAAATGCCGTTAGGGTGCGTTGCATGGACAGAATCTTCTGATCCATCGACGCCACCAGAGTCTGGATGTCGGTACCGGTGGAGGTACCCCAGAACACGGCAACAGGTGATCAGTCGAGGCCGAGCCATCGATGTCAACCTGTGACCCCATAGATAATGCTTTGGAAGCCGGAACTTCCCGCCGGGGTAATTTTGCCGGTGCGGATTCCTCGAGGACAAGCCCGGAGGCATCTCGATGCTTAGAGGGAGATTTGCCCTTCGAGGACCGGATAGATTTATGTTTGGTTACCTGAGATCCATGGGAGGAAGAAGAAGCCCTGGAAGACGTCGATGCCACCGAGGCTGCATCAGAGGGAAACAGGGTACTGAGCTTGGCTGCTCAGTTCTGCCGACCTCTTTTAGACATCATGGTACAGGACACACAATCCGTGATGGAATGGTCAGGACCCAAACATTTTAGACACCAATCATGGGTGTCGGTGACAGAAATAGTACCGCCACACTTTGTGCACTTTTTAAACCTGGAAGCGGGCTTCTCCATGAGGAGAAAAATGTTCAGGCCTAAGGCCCAAACCGCAAATGCACAGTTGAAGAAAGAAAAGTTTTGTGGGGTTTTTTTGTAAAAAGAAAAGAAAAGACCGGCGGTACCGGTCTGACGTCGAAGAAGGCAGACGCGACACAGAAAAATAAAGAAAAAAATAAAGAATTCTTCTGCGGTGACAGGAACACGACCTGCTGGCTCCGCGGAAAAGAAGAACTGGAGAGAGGCGGTTGGGAAAGGCGGGAAGGCAGCGCGCAGGCGCTGTGGGATGCTCCCAAAAGCTTTCTTACTAGACGCTGGGGAGCGTTCCCGAGCAGGCTCTGTCGGTACCGACGAAACCCATATGTGAAGACTCATTCCTGCTTGTTCCTGGAGATAATTTTGTTCGTTTCAGAGCCAAAGATGGAGTAAACTGCTGATAAAATTCTAACATAAAACCATCTGGACCTGGTGTTTTATTATTTCACAATGATGTGATCGTGGACAAGATTTCTCCAACCCGAATCGGAGTACCCAGCCTCTTACTATCCTGTGCAGTTGATTTTGGGTGATCCAATGAACTCCAGAATGATTCATACAAAGATGCAATGTTTGAGGATTCAGATGCAAAAAGCTTTCCAAAATAGTTTATAAACACTTTAGATATGTCATTAGATTTGGTTAAAATATGTGGTCCTTTGTGTTGTATTGAGGTAATGAAGTTCTTTGCCTTGCGGGCCTTCAAAAGATTATCTAAGAGTTTGCCAGCCTTATTCATGCCAACATAGTAACCTGTACGCTGAACGAACATATCATTCCTAGCCTGTTCTATGAGTAGTTTGTTATAATTGTATTGTTTCTGTATTAATCTTTGAAAAACATCAGTGTTCCTTGTGGTAACATGAATTTTTTCCTAATGCGCTATTTCTTTATCAAGACTTTTGGCACAATCAGTCATTTTCTTATGAAGCCATGTAGAGAAACTTATTATTTCCCCTCTTAGTGTAACTTTAAATGCTCACGAAATGGTACTAAAATGTAAATCCTCTGCTTAATTCCTGTTGAAAAAGTCTTCTATAAAGGAAACAAGTTTGTTATTAAAGGATGCTTCAAGTAGTAGACTTACGGAATCTCCAAGATCTAACCAGTGGTGGAGCTTTCTGAGTGGGTAAGCACAGGGCAATGGCTGCGTGATCAGAAATATGAATGGGACTGATTGTGCAATACGTGTATAAGATTGGTGGGTGAAAGAGAAGAAAGTTTATTCCTTTGCAACTGGGTGATGAATTCGCCACACATCTACTAAACCTAGAGTATCTATAGTAACATATAATGCAGTGCTGAATTGGGGGGCCAAAGGGAGTTTCTATCCTGTGTATTTCTGTCTAGTGCATCACCTAAGATTGTACTGAAATCTCCTCCCATAATTATGTCTCCAGAGCCATAAGACAATAGAGTTCGACTAAGCTCTAAAAAAATGTAAGGAATTAGTTGAGTGTGAATATACATTAAATAATGTATATTTATGTCAAGCAATGATAATATTAGTACGGATCCAATGTCCTTCATTATCAGATTTTTGATCTAATATTTGCACTTGTAAGTTCTTATGAAAGAGAACTGATACACCATTTTTCTTATTAATATCAGGTGAGAAGAGATTATGTTCTAACCAACCACATCAAAATTTAATAGAAGACTCATAAGTTAAATGTGTTTCTTGCAATACTATAATATCAGCATTTAATGATTTTAAGTACAGGAGAATTTTTTACATTTTATTTGGTGATTAATGCCATTGACATTTAGCGATATAATTTTATGACTCATTTTAATTAAGTTGTGGGTTTTTTGGGCTATTAATGTGGAGGTTAAACAGTTCGACCCCTGAGAATAAAAAAGGGCTGCAGAGTGATAAAACCAAAACCAAAAACAAACAAAAAAAATATATATATATATTTAAAAAAACTCCCTCTGAAAAATACCCCTCTAAAACTTCCTTCAAAAGAACCCCTATCACCCATCCTGAATAACTCCCACCATGAGCCATAGCCACATAAACTAAAAAAAAAACAAGAGATACCTGAGCAGCCTCTTGTGGAATTATGCTCATTATGACGCCATCAAAATTCACCCTTCTGTTGTAATAACATATTAAAAAAACCACCAGGCCATGTGATGATTGAAAGGATTCACAAAGACAGCAGATTAGGACTGCTACTAAGTGAGACATAAATACTGGATATTATAATGGTCAGTTGGAAGTTAGCCAAACAGGACTAGCCTTCCTTCGTTATATCGAATATAAAATGCCCTATCCACTAGATGGAGGAGTTACTATGTGTAAGTAAAGAAAATCATATGGAGGAGCAGACATTGGGCAATTCTTTTTTAGAATAGTCAGACCAAGCTTATGAAATGCAGATATTAAGTAAATAAATTCTCCAGTTATGCTGATGTTCTACTATATTTTTTAAAAACCCTCCTCTACCATTATAAAATTGTATTGATGATTTTTCTACTATTGCTGTATATAAATCAATTTGGCTAGTTCAAAATTCTAACTCAAACAACCAAAGAGTATATTGTGGCAAAGTCAGCTATCCTGAGAGCGGGGGAGGTGAGAAGCATAACGAATTCACCCTAGTTAAGGGTCCCCTTCTAGGAGTGCAGGGAGAGAAAGCCACAGCCAGGTTTCAAAGACAGAAAAACGCCAGCTGGAACACGTTTCAGCCAATGACTGATAAAGTAAGAAAGAGGGATTGCAAGCACGAGGACCAAAGCCCTTACTTTAACAAGTGCACTGATTATTCTAATATCAAAAGGCAGGGGGATTACCAACACCTGGGAAAGAAAGAGGTGGGGTTAAGACCCTGGAGGTATAAGCCTGGGTTAGATTATGCGAGAAAGGGAGAGATGAGAAGGAGAGAGAGACGAGAAAGGGGGAGACAAGAAGGAGAGCAGCTGAGACAGAAGCAGAGAGAAGGAGTGGATTCTTGGAGAAGAGCTGAGCTACCCAGAGCTGAGAGAGCTGAATTCCCTGCAACAGGTTGGCAACAGAGGTGGGGACCAGGAAGTGGAAAAGCTTTCAGAGCACCAGAGAGGTTGTCAGCTGAGCAGTCTGACCAGGTCGGTGAGTCAGAACCCATGCAGTTGGGAGAACCAGTGTCAGAGTTCGGGGAAGAAGATTGCTTTATGGATTGCTCTCTATGCCAAGCTCTAGACAGGAGGTCTTGAGGAAAAGCTAGTCCTGAAAGAAGTAATTCTCCTTGGAAGTTAACCATATGGCAGAAGCAGTGTGGAGGTAAATTCCTGTCTGTTTTAAAAGGGAAATTTACTGCAACGTAAGCCTGATAAGGAAGCTCTGATTCATGCTGGTTTGTCACCTGTGTTTGAACCTTGCAACGGCAAGAAAAGCCAAGTTAGCTGCTATAAGAGTTTTTGCTTGCTCCTCTCCTATATGAAAAGCCTGCTAAGAGTTTTGATAACAGCTTGGAATGTTTGTTTTGTTCTAAGTTTGGTTTCACGTAGAAATGCAGCCTAGAGAGGTTTTTGAGGCTGGCAGAAACCAAACTGCTGTAGAAGAATTAAGCCTGAATTTTTTCTTTATGCTCTGATTAACAAGGACTAAAAAGGAAAGTGGCAGCCTAGTTTCTAAAGGCAATTGCTTCTGCAAGTAAGAGGACTTTAAAAAGTCATTTCTGAGTTCTTTTGGTTTGTTTGCCATTATTTGCTGTACCTTAAGCAAATCCTACAGTTATAATCCTGTAAATGATACCTTGAACCTGCTGTGTTTTGTGTTATGGAAATAAACTTTCTGTTACAAGCCTTACCCTCGGTTACCTCAACTACAAACCTTCTACTTAAGGCATCAACATATTTTAGCAGTACTACACTTCCCAGAAGCCAACACAAAGAAATAGGCTGCTAGGAGCTGATAGAAGAAGGAATCCTCAACCACCACGCCCCTCGACCACTAGAGACAAGTGGCTTCGGGGGTTGTGCTTGTGACAATATCAATAAAGAAACCCCCTGTCATAGCCTACCCAGACTCACAAAGTGAAAAAACAGAATGACAAGTTTGCCCTAAAACATACATCTTTTGTTTTGTTCTAATATAGCTAAGCTGAGTTGTAGGTTTTCCCTTAGGTATTCAATGGTGTAACCCTCAGCTATCTAATCAATGTTTTGCATGCCTGCATTCCCCACTGTGCATAGAGAGAGCGCAGTTGCCCATGCGCAATAATGGCCAGCCATATACAACAGAGATATACAGCCCAACTCCTACCCCTCTGCCTTACAACAAGAATAGCTATGATATTGATTGCGGTGGGGATTGCCGAGGCTGGCACATGCTAAGTAGTAAGGACGTCATTTCGTGGAACTGTGGAAAACCCCTAGCACTGGGAAGCAACTTTCCCTTCTGCCTCGCTCAGACTGAGAGCCAAATGTGTTCAGTATTGTTCTTGAATATAAAAAGCATAAATCCTTTACACATCTGTCTCTTGAAGCCCACCCATTTTCTTATTTATTTATGTCCATACGATGCATAACGTTTTCTTTTAAATCAATTATGCACTATAGTTGACGGACATGGTCCTCCCAATGCCCATCCGATAGATCTTTGCCACCCAAGTTGAAAACAGAAGTGTTTAAAACTCTAACAAGAATCAATCTTGGGGGACATTTTATAATAAGTAAACACAGATGATATTAGTTATTTATGCATTGTATCTTTTGCTCCTCTGCAGTTACATTGCTTATACAAGAGCTGGGTGGGCCCTAGCGTTAGGCAGTTGTCTTGGGTGACACAATTTTCAGTAGTAAAATAAACCTCAAGGAGCAACTCAATTAATGCAAGTATAACCATAGCCACAATGCCAGGCGTCCAGGATGTTTCTTAGATCAGGAGGAGACATCCAGGTTCTTGGGAATGCCTTGGCCACATCTCTGCCACACCCCTGTTCTGTCTTGGATGTCCTCGCGCCAGGGACATCCACAGACCCAGCTTCTAAAATGGTTCTGAAGATATCTCTTTGGATCAGTCTCTGTGCCTGTTTCCAGACATGCAAAGCATGAATAGGGCTTCCAAAATAACCCCCTAATGACTAAATTTAGGAAGATTTTCTGTCATTCCCAGGAGTCAATCTTTTTGGTTCAAAACTCATGTAAATTTAGGTTTCTAAAACTTCTGACCCTAAATTTAGGTTTCAATTCACAATAGGTGCTTAATACATGCTAACAGCATATGCTGAATTAACGTATCACGTTAAGAAATAGCATGCACTAATTGCTGCATTAAACACCTAGGGGGTCGTTCCAGAACATGAATAAAGGGTGTGTACATGCGGCGGAGATGTTTATATGCCAAAAACGTCCCTAACCGACGTGCACGTCCATGGCACTAGCATGGGGATCTCAGAACGTGGGCGGGAGAGGGTGGAATGGGGCATGGTCAGCCACGGAAATGTAAAAAGCGTATTCAGGAAAGGCCCATGTACATATTAAGTGTCTCCAGGAAAGGTCCATGTTATATAAAAAGTTAACTGTCATTGTAAATAGTTCCAAAAGTTCTATGTATACAAAGTTTTGTTCCATGTAAACCGCTTTGAGAATTTGAAAGGCGGTAAACAAATTAAAAAAAAAAAAAAAATTAAAGCAATGATAGCATTGATATCACAAGCACAGAGTAAGTCATCAATCATTCCAGCTCTGAGTTTTTCTAGACACAGCTTCTACCTTGTTGGTTAAAAGAAAATAAACAAAGACACCTGAGCCTCTGGTATCATTGAAAGGCAGGATCAGCACATAACGGATGCCCCAACAACAGCTACCAGCGCAGAACCACATCCCTCAAGCAGCGGGCAACCCACAAGCAATGAAACAGTATAGTGCCGCGGAACATAGGCCATTCATTCTATATCTGAAATCAGTTTCTTCCAGGTATATCTGAACCCGCACAAGAAGATTAATTCCTCAAGAATCAATCGAACCTGGATGCATCCTAGGATGGTCAATGGGGGCAAGCTGCATCATCAGTCCAAGGCTAGAAGGCAGGAAGAGGCCACATCTCACTTACCATGCGAGGGAAGCCTCCTGAGAGGTGAATTTGTGGCAACAAAAAAGTATGTATGCTAAAATTTTGAGCAGAAACAAAACCTAGGGCCATGTTTACTAACCTGCACTGTTAATGTGGCAGATAGTATGCACTATCCAGCCGCATTAACAAATAGCACATGGCAAATTCACATAGCACAGCAATTTTCTGTGCTATCTCCACACACCACGTTAACTGCCAGAGTGGGCAGGAAATGGACAGAGAGTGGGCATGTCTGCAACGTGTAGTTACTAAAGACATCAACAGTATGCTGAAACTGTCAAAGCTGCAGATAGTGCAGGTGCAGATAACACCACCTCAATGGATAGCATTATGTGCATCCCCGGTGCTTCTGGGCTGCGTTCTATGCAATTTCAGTGGGTTATCTACTGGGGAAATGCTGTGCATGCCTCCAACAGATAGTGCTCCATGTTTGCAGCTAATGTGGTGCTACTTGCACAAAAATGCCTTCTTAGCTGCAAAAGCTTAAAGCGCTTTAGTAAACATATCTCCTGGTTTCAACACCAGTGACTCAGCTAGGCAATAACTGCAATTGATCCTGCAACTTCTGCTATACCTCTTTCTAAAACATCATGATGCTCCTATTCAGATTTATTTGAAACAGCTTTAAAATAGGGAAACACATGAGATGGCTTTGAATAGCACAGAAATTAAACTAGAAACGTAAAGTGACATTTTACTTACCAGGTAATTCCTTTCCTTGAGTCCTGATAGAGCAGTCCAGACAAGTGGGTTGTGCTCCCCTATCAGCAGACTGGTGGAGACAAAAAAAACAAATGAAAAGCTCAGGTTTCATTGATATCACTCCTATGCCTCTATTCGTCTCAGTTACCAGAGGTCTCTTCAGTATCCATTCCAAAGCATATGGGAGAACATGGCAAGCCTCACACAGTCTTAATCATGGGCAACAATGACTAATCAACAGTAGAGAATTATGTACAGGAAAGCTGAAACAGAAGGCTGTCTGTAGACAATGATCCTGCAGAGCAAAGTATAAAAATCATAGCGGACCCAAGGGTACCGCTGCAGAAGAACAGTGCAAACACAGCTCCAGGGGGCGGGCCCTGGACTGGTCTAACAGAACTCAAGGAAAGGACATTAACTGGTAAGCAAAACGTCACCTTCCATATCTTCCTGCTAGACCAGATCAAACAATTGGGACATACCAAAGGTATAACTCCACTGGGCAGGAAGAAGAAACAGCAGCTCACAAAACCTTAGAGCTAAAGGCCGTGTCTGCCCGAGTGTGGACATCCAAATTGAAATGCTTGACAAGTGGAAAGTGGATGCCCACGTTGCCACCTGACAAATGTCTGCAGGGGCTACCAAGCTCTGCTCCGCCCACTAGCGCTCTGGTAGAATGGGTGCGCAAACCCTCCGGAGCCGGCCAATTCCACAACAGATCTATTGAGGCAATGACCTCATTAATCCAGCACTCCAATGCAAACTTAGCCGCTGTGCCACTTTGCATGGGCAAGCAAACAGCACAAAAGAATGGTCTGACATATTAAAGAATTTATAACCTCCAAGAGCTAGAGAGGCACCCTCCGGACAACCATAAGGCAAAAATCCTTACCATTCCCTCGACTGTTCCTTAACGAAGAAGGGCAGGAAAACTGCCTGGTTCACATAAAAGGGAGAAATCACTTCAGGGAAGAAGGAAGGCATAGGCCGAATGGAATGGCCTCATCAGAAAAAGATAGGTAAGGACCTTGGCAAGACAGACCCAGCAGCTCAGAATCCTCCTTATGGAACAAATCGTGAAAAAGACAACCGCCTTGAGCATCAAATCCTTCAGAGTAGCACACTTCAACGGTTCAAGGGGGTCTGGCATCAGGGCCCCAAGCACCAGACAGAGATCCCAATAAGCAGTGATGGAATCCAGCCGGTTCGGCCCTGTTCATGCGAGCCGGTTCCTGTCACAGCTTGCGTTCGCTGAACCAGGCCAAACACGGCGTTGCAAAGCTAGCTCTGCAGTGACAAGAACCCTCCCCGACAATGTTTTGATGGCATCAGGGGATCATGGCATCGAGGAAAGCCCCCGATGCCGTCAAAACATTGTCAGACGAGGGATCAGGCTGCTGGGCTACCAGGGAGTTGCATACCCTCGGTGGAGGGCAGCGGCCCAAGCATACGGCTGCTGCAATGCCTCCACATGAGGTGCAGCAACCCGGCTGTCACGCATATGGGAGGGCTGGGACCAAACCGGTTCCTAGGCGGTTCGGACCCCACCACTACCAATAAGGGACCACAGACCGGAGGGGAGGACCAAGATGCTAAACCCCTGATGAAGGCATGAAACATTTGGATGTAAGGCTAGAGATTTACCAGCCAAAAGACCTCTGAAACAGGTCAAAGCCACCACCTGAACCTTCAGGGAGCTAAGAAAAAAGGCCCCTCTCCAGACCATCCTGTAGAAAAAAAGGCTATAAGAGATGGCACCATGCCCATCCAAGGAGCCAACTGCCATGCACCGCACCAGCAATCAAGGCACCAGGCCAGCACTTATGCCAGGTAGGCAGACCTTCCCCAGGCTCTGAGCAGAGTGGAAACCACCACCCAAGAGTAGCCCATGTGTGCTAAATGTCTCCTTACAGGAACCGAGCCATAAACGAAAAAGGAGCTGGGTCGTCCAGGACAAGTGGCCCCTGACACAATAGGCCCCAAAGATAGAGGCAAATGAAGAGGTAGCACTAAGCTCTCCTCAGTCAATCCAGCGCCGTCAGAACAATCTTTCTCAGGTAGAGCTCCATACGCCAAATCACACACCCCACCGGGGCTACGGAGGAAACACAGCAAGCATTGACTTGGTCAAGTTCGAGCCAGGATGCCAATGCCCTCGGACTCCATCTCTGTTTGGCGACTGAAGAATCGGCACACTTCGGCATTGGAGCAAGTCACCATCAGATTCCTCTCGGGGCACTCCAGTGGCACAGAAACAACTGAAAACACCTTCTGACTCAACTCCCACTCTCTCGAGAAAAGAGAGTGCCGGCTGAGAAAATCCATTTTCACAGACTCCACTCTGGCAGAGCAGAGAAGACAACTATAAGATTCTTCACCACCCAGGCAAATAGGGGAGCCATCTCCTAGGCTACTCTGGCACTCCTCATGCCGCCATGCCAAGACACATAAGCCATCACCGTGGCACTGTCCAAAAACACTCAAACTGCCTGGCCCTTGACCGGGAGCTGGAAACGCAGAATAGCCAGCATAATGGCCCTCACCTCAAGGCAGTTGATGGACTACACCACCTCCCTGTGGTTCCAATGGCCCTGGACCGTTAGGCCTTAGCAATAGGCTCCCCAGCCCGAGACATTGGCATCTACCATCAGAAGGATCAAGGAGCAATCAACCAGCGGCACGCCCTTCCTCAGAAGACTGAGCTGTTGCCACCATCGCAGGCTGGCCACTACCATCATTCGGAGCAAAAGCCTGAGCTCAAACCACTGAGAACTCAGGGACCACTGAGTCAGTAAGGACCACTGGAGCGGCCACATATGAGCACACACCAACGGCACCATCCTGATTGTCGCCGCCACTAGGCAATCCAACAGCCTTTGTCTTTCTCCTCTGGCAGGAAGAATCTGCCCACTCAAGAATCAATAAATGCTCCCAGGAACTCCAGGGACTGGGAATGCAACAACTGACTCTTTTCCCAATTGATTATCCAGCCAAGGATCATCAGAGCAGGAATCACAGAGTTTCCATCTAGAAGCACATAACACGTAAGCGCTCATGGACACCCTTGAGGTCCAGAATGAGCTGGAATGCTCCTTCCATATCGGTACCACGAAACAGATGGAATACCTGCCCTTGTCCCAATCATTTGGGGGAATGGGCACTACTGCCTTCAGAAGAGCCAACTTGTCCAAAGCGATCTGAACAGCGGCCCTGCTGTTCGCAGACCCACAAGGAGAGAGGACAAAAGTGGCTGGGATCGGCTCTCTGCATTCCAGCACACAGCCATACTGAATGAAGACTAGCAACTAGCGATCCATGATGACCCAGGTCCATTCCAGAGAGAAGAGATGAAGCCTGAACCCCACCAGAGGAACCAGGGAATGGGCCCCCAAAACTTCATTGCACAGCCTGAAAGGGTACTCCTCTGGATGGGACCAGGTCCCTGGGCCCAAATGCTCCACGAAGGGACTGAGAACAAGCCCGAAGTCCATAAGCAGAGAGGAAGAAAGGCTTACCAGGCTGGTAGCGACAGCAGTCTGAAACCCCTGGAGTCCGACTAACGTGCCCACGAGGAGTAGTCAGATGCAGATGGAAAAGGGACTCCTGCCCACTTCACAGGCCCCTTGGAAAGATTTCATCTCGCCCAGGTCCTACACCAGCGTCTCCAAATCGGTCCAAACAGAAGCGTACCTCTAAGGCCACATGGGCAACTGGGCTTTGGAAGATGAATCCACTGCCCCGTGTCAGAGCCAAGCCAACACCATGTCACCATCGACAGGGTGCAATCCCTGGTTGCTAGACGTACCAGGCCGCACATGGCATCAGAAAGGAAGGCCGTAGCCATCTCCAAAAGAGGGGGAGAATCATCCGGCAGAAGAGGCTTAAACCACTGGAACAGGGCTGAAGACATCAAGCCTGCACATACCACCAATTGAAGAATAGCAGCCGCTGCAGAGACTGGTTCTTCAACACGAATCCACCTTTCGGTCCAGAATATCCTTTAAGGCCGATCTGCCTTCCACATGAATGATAATCCAATTATTAACTGCCGTGACATATTTTTATTTATTTATTTGGCTATATTTATAAACCACTTTTCACAAAGGTCAAAGCAGTTTACAGAGAACTCTATTTTACAAACAACTTTACATTGAAACAGGCAACTTTGTATACTGAGTAAAGAACAGGGTGGTTAGCTTGGGTTAACTATGTACAGTATGACTGACTATTTACATGTTTTTAAAGTTTTGTCTTTTATGCAGTACAGAAATGCTGTTCGGCAATATAGGGGAGGGGAGGTTCATGCAATACAGAAGTGCTGTTTGGCTAGTATTAGGGGAGGGTGGAGTTAGGAGGGGTGTGTGACCAAAATGGAGAGTGAATAGGTGGGTCTTGAGGAGTTTGCAGAAGGATAGGAGGTCTGTGGTATTTCTTATGTGGGCAGGAAAAGAGTTCTATGCAGTTGGTGCATAAAGTTCAAAGGATCTGGCACGGGTTTGTTGGGTGCTTTTTGTTATGGTTTGGGGAGTTGTCAGTGTTCATGTTGGAGGCTCTCCATGGTCTGTTCGAATGCTGTGGTGTGATGAGGGAGCAAAGATGGGTGGATGATTAATGGTTTAGCGCTTTGTGAGTCATCAGAAGGATTTTGTAGAGTATTCTGCTTTGCAGGGGGAGCCAGTGGAGGCGTTTGAGGATGGGAGTAATGCGTCTGTATTTGGATGTTCCTGTGATGGTCCTTGCTGCCGTGTGGAGAGCTGTTTGAAAAGGATGGAGTGTTGATTTTGGTAGTCCATGGTATATTGCACTGCAGAAGTCGGTGTGGGATGTTATGAGCTTGTAGAGTTGAGTGGAAATCCGATGGGGCAAGGAGGCAGCAGAGGTGTTGTAGGGTCCAGGTTTTGTAATATATTGATCTTGCTGTGTTCGCTATTTGAGTTTTTGGAGTGACATGGCTGTCCAGGGTGATACCCAGGTACTTTACTTCTGGTTTGATTTGGATTTCCATGTTGTTGAGGGTAATATGGAGGGGGGGGTGAAAGAATTATTCCTGGTGACAATGAGAGCTTCTGTTTTTTTGAGGTTGATGGACAGATCATTTGTACATAGCCATTGTGAGACGTCTGAGAAGCATTGAAGGAGTTCGAGGTAGGATGGATTGTTGAGGTTGATTGATGTGTACAGCATAATGTCATCTGCGTATATGTGATAATTTATCCTGTGAGTTTGGATAATGTTGCAGAGGAGTTGTAAGTAAATGTTGAAAAGGAGAGCTGAGATGTACACCTGGGGTACACCTTGCGTCTGAATGTATGGTACTGATGACAGTGCTCCAATTCTGATCTGCTGAGTTCTATTGTGGAGGTAATCTTGGAACCATCTTAGTACTGTACTTTGTATTCTGAATGATTGGAGGTGCTGTAGGAAGTGTTGTGATTGATGGTATCGAAGGCAGCAGAGATGTCGAGGAATAATAGGATGAATCGGTTGGTGGATGTTTTGGGTTCCCTTTATGAGGTTGTTTAGGAGCAAAGTGCTGGGGATGGAAACTGTGCTGTTGAGGGTCGAGTAGGGCATGGGGTTGGGTTTGAACCATTTTCTCTATTATTTTGGAAAAGAAAGGTAGGCTAGTGATGGGTCTGTAGGAAGAGGAGTCAGACGGATCGAGGTGAGGTTTCTTGAGGAGAGGGAGGATCAAGGAGGTTTTTAGGCAAGTTGGTAGATAGCCATGCAGCAGGGAGCATTGCGTGAGTTTTGCTAGGAATGGAGCAAGGTGCAGTATGGTGATTTTAATCCAGCTGATGGGACAAGGGTCGAGTGGGAAGGTGATGGTGTTGAACGATGAGATGATGATTTGGATGTTTTCAGCTGAGATGTTATCGAAGGTGCTCCAAGAGTGTGTTGGCTTGCATGTTGTGGAAGAGGATCAGGTCGAGCTGCAGGTTAGGGATGGTCTGTAGAAAACTAGTCTGCTAATTATTGAGGAGTGATGGGGCTGTTAGTTGAGTTGTTGATGGATGTTGATGTGATTTCTTTTAAAAGGGTGAATAGTTCTCTTGAGCGGTTGAGTAATCTTTGGATTCGTTTTTTGTGGCAGCTTTGCTTTGATAGGTTGGTAGCTCAGTTGTATTCTCTTAGAAAGGTCATATATTGGGATTAATCCATGGGGAGCTGTGATTTCCTCCATCTGTGTTCTTGTTTCCTTAGTTGGGATTTGAGCCTTCAGAGGTCAGGAGTGTACCATGGAGTTTGTTTGTGAGCAGGGTTATGAGAATGGATCGAGGCTGGTGTAGAGGCTGCTTCACTGACAAGTTTGTTCCAGTTACTGACAGCAGAGTCTAGGTCTTGAGATTCAGTGGTGAGGATTTGAGAGATGTGAGCAAGAAAGAAGTCTTTGTGGAATTGTCTGAAATGCTTCTTGTGTAGTTTGGGTAGTGAATGGGTTTATGGGGGTTGGTGAGGGGCAGCTAGAAGGTTACGACTTTGTAGAGAGTGCAGGATACTGAGATGGATTGGACAGGAGGAGGAGAAACAACAATAGGTTGTTGCTGATGAATATGAGGTCAAGGGTGTTCCCTTTGTTGTGTGTGGGGGAGTTCACTATTTAAGATGCACATCCACCTTGGAAACAGCAAACCACAAGACGCACTCCTTCTCCAGGAGAGCATGCATCTTCTTATACAAGCTTAGCCCCTAGCGGGAAGTAGGGGGAATCCCACTCCAACCAGAACAAGCCCTTGAACATCTCCGGGAAGAGGAAGACAATAGTGGATTTCTGCACCCCTTGCAGGAGTGGATGAAGCGTCTGTTTCTGCTCCATGTCTGGAGCATCTGCCAAGCCCAAGGTGGATAAGATGCTGGAAATCAACACCTCTAGTTCCTCCTCCCAGAACAGGCAGATCACTTTGGCCTCTTCACAATCCTCTGAAGGCGAGAGTACTTCTTCGTCCACATCATAGCCCTGTACTGACACATCAGAATCCAAGTCACTGTCCAAATCTTAAACAGATCCCAACTGATCCCCATCCGCAGGGGGTGCCCCTCGTCGGGAATGCTTACAGTTTATTTAGACTTGATATACCGCCTTTAGCAACCTATCAAGGCAGTTTACAAAAGAAAACCATAGCATGGGTGCCCTGCTGATCCGGGATCCTCCTCACTGATGCTTGGAGTCATGGACAAGTGGTTAAGGATAAGGTTAGGCCCCTCTCCAGATGATGTGCTCAGGTAAGACTTCCCCAAAGTAAAAGGTAAATAATAATATAAAATGTTGTGCAATAGAGAGAATTACATTTAAATGATGACAATTTTCTTTATTGAAAACCAATGTAGATATTTATTAAATGAGTTAAGTTTCTCTCTTGGAATTATTATTAATAAATACACAATATATAACAATTTGCCTTTTCTTTGCTTTGCAGGTTTTCAACAATAAAACTGTAAAATATCAGCCAACATTCAGATAAGTTTCAATCAATTTCTTCTTCCAACAAATTACTCTGTGACACTAAGACCTTAATATTTCTAAGGACTGATACTTTGTGAACAATTGCTCTCAACAGGTGTTCCCCAAATTATCAAAACCAACCTCTTCTCGAGGAAAGCGTAGTTACTCACCTGTAACAGGTGATCTCCAGGAACAGCAGGAATTTAGTCCTCACATATGGGTATCGTCGGTACCGACAGAGCCTGTGCGGAAACGCTCCCCAGCGTCCAATAGGAACACTTTTGGGAGCATCTCTCAACACATGTGCGCTGCCTTCCCGCCTTTCCAACTGTCCCTCTTCAGTTAAGTTTGTAGCTGAGTGAAAGGATAGAAGGAGAGAGGAAAGAGACAAAGAGAGAGAGAAACAACTCCTAGGGGAGGTGGGTGGGTTGTGAGGACTAAATTCCTGCTGTTCCCGGAGATCACCTGTTACAGGTGAGTAACTATGCTATCTCCAGGAACAAGAGGAATGTAGTCCTCACATATGGGGACTCCCTAGCTGAAGATGCCAGGGAGATATCCCCAGGAAGGTGCCACCGTCGAAGGTGAGAATCCTTCCTCCCATGGATCTCTGGCATCCCATCAAGGTTGGTGGGTAGGAGTTGGTTTAGGTTTGAAAGAGATTTTGAAGAACAGCTTGGCCAAAGAAGGCATCCCGACGGGAGGCTTTATCCAGGCAGTAGTGGGCTGTGAAGGTGTGCACCAAAGCCCAGGTGGCTGTTCGACAAATGTCATCGATAGACGCAGAATGGAGATTAGCCATGGAAGCTGCCATGGCTCTGACATTGTGAGCTGTGACATGGTCCTGAAGAGGAAGACCCTTACTCTCATAAGTAAAGGATATGCATTGGGCAATCCATTTAGATAAAGTTCTTTTGGAGACTGGAAGTCCCAAATGACTAGAGTCAAAAGCTACAAAAAGTTGCGAGGACTTTCTATGTTGCTTTGTTCTTTGAATGTAAAAGGCTAAGGCCCTCTTAAAATCCAAAGTATGATGGTTTCTGTCTGGTATCCAGACAGGCTCCTATGAATTCTAGGCACTGGGAAGGAACTAGTTGAGATTTTGGGAAGTTTATTACCAATCCCAAGTATTGGAGGATTCGCATTGTACGAGACAGTGCAGTGCTGGCCTCTGTCACTGTGGAGGCTCGGATGAGCCAGTCGTCTAAGTAGGGAAAGACAAAGATCCCCAGGGTTCGTAGAAATGCAGCTACTACTGCCATGCATTTCGTGAATACCCTTGGTGCTGAAGCCAGACCAAAAGGAAGAACCCTGTACTGGAAATGTCTTCCCCTGAAAAGGAAACGTTAAAATTTCCTGTGATCTGGATGGATAAGAATGTGAGTGTATGCATCCTTTAAGTCTAGAGAGCAAAGCCAGTCCTGGCTTTGAAGGTATGGCAGAAGAGTTCCCAGAGAAATCATCTTGAATTTTTCTCGAAACAGATATTTGTTCAATTCTCTGAGGTCTAGAATGGGTATGTGTCCCCCTGTTTTCTTTCGAATAAGAAAATAGGGGGAGTAGAACCCTGCACCCTGTTGAAGAATGGGTACTTCCTCTATTGCCCCTTGGGCAAGAAGAGTGGAGACCGCATGATCTAGCAGATTGTCTGCAGAGGTTTGTGATCTGAACTGCTTTAGAACTGTAGGAGGGGGTAAGCTGTGAAAGTGAAGTTTGTACCCCTCCCCTACAATGGACAAAGTCCAATCTTCTGCTGTTATCTGATGCAATCTGTTGACAAAGTGGCATAACCTCCCGGGAATATTGGGGGGTTGAGGACCCCTCAGAGGCAGGAAGGCAAAGCTCTCTAGGAAGGAGTCAAAGCCCTTGAGGGGGCTGAACCTGGAGAGCTGGATGGGCTCTCAGGCCTTTTGGTTTCTTTTGTTGTCTAGTTTGTCCCTTTTGGGCAACCTGACCTGGAGCTTGAGTCTGATGGGTATTGGAAGGATAAAACTTCCTCTTTTTGCTAAAAGAGGATTTTTTATAAGGCTTTCTTTTGGCTGGAGTGGCTGTAGACTTTAACAATCTATCTAAGGTAGAATTGTCAGCATTGGAGTGGAGGAGTGGCCTAGTGGTTGGGGCAAGGTACTTCAGGCCAGAAGGTCAGGGGTTCAAATCCCACTAGAGGACAGCAACCTTGGGCCGGAAGGACTGGGGTTTCTACTCCCACAGGTGCTCCTTGTGGTCTTGGGCAAGCCACTTAACCCTCCATAGCCCATGTTCCCTGTAAAATAGTTATCTCCAAGTTATAATGCTCTGTTCAATGTAATTTCAGTTTGTTCAATGTAAACCTCACTGATGCAGAATAGCGCGGTATATAAGAGAATATAAATAAATAAATAAATCTAATTCATTAGCCTTCGCCTGCCAGTTCTTGCCGAAGAGATTTTCTCCCTTGCAAGGAATGTTGCCTAACTTGTCCTGTACCCAACTCTCCAAGTCTGATGCCTGTAGCCAGGCAATTCGTCATGCGCCAATGGCAATAGCAGAAGTTCTGCTGATGCATTCGAAGAAGTCAAAGGCTGCACGATTGACAAACTTGGAGACATCCTGAGCATGCTTAACCAGAGTAAGAAAGTCTTGTCTCTTATCATCTGGAAGAAATGGGCTCATAACTTCCAAGTCTCCTGTGATTTCTTTGAGGAACATTCCCATATATAGGATATATGAGCTGATCCTAGCTGAAAGCATGGAAGCTTGAAAAGTTCTGCATCCAAAAGCATCCAGAGTCCTGCATTCACGACCTGGAGGATTGGATGCATGTCTTTTAGCACTTTTCATCCTATGCATGGCTGACTCCACTACCATTGAATGGTGTGGCAGCTGAGTTTTCTAAAATCCAGGACATGGTGGGACTTGATACACAGTATCAAGTCTTCTAGAGTGAGGAGAAGTAGTCAGAGGTGTTTCCCACATTCTGAGCATCAAGTTATGCAGAATTTCATGGATAGGCAGAGTAGCTGTCTCCTTACAGCTTTAGGATATTGGAGGATTTCCAATTCCTTTGCTCTGGGTTCCTCAAGAGCTACTGTGATTGAAAGACCTTTAGCCATATCACAGATGAAATCCTGAAATGACATGTCCTCTGGAGGTGACATTCTGCGTTGGGGAAAAGAGGAATCTTCTAAGAGAAACCCTCTAGTGCCAGCAGAATTGTCAGAGTCTTCGGAATTGGAGGACTCGAAGTATTCCTGACTCCGATGCTCCTGCAAAGCACGATTCCGGTACCGATCGAAGTCGGTACCGAGGTAACCCGGTACCACTTTATCCACTCCAGCCGGAGGTGGAATAGGTGGAAGAGTTACCATCGGGGCCGGTACCGTCGGTACCAGCATCGTCATCGTCGGCGTCGGTACCGGCATCAATGTTGATGTCGGCACTGGTGCCCTTGGGACCACCGGTACCGCAGCTGAAAGAAGAGCTGCGATACTGCATTCGATAGCAAGAAATCTCTGGTCTATCGACGCTGCCGATGCCTGAGTGTCGGTACCGGTAAGAACGGCCAGAACCCCTGAGCATGGCACAGGTAGTTCTTGCGAGGTTGAAGCCTCGAGAACATCCTGAAGCCCCATCGATGCTTTGAAAGCCGCAGCCTCTCAGCGGGGCTGTTTTGCCAGTGTGGTTCCCTCAATGGCCTCTCAATGCTTAGCAGGAGAGCTACCCTTTGAGGACCGGCTTTTGTGTTTAGTTACCTGAGATCCATGGGAGGAAGAAGAGGCCCTTGACGATGTCGATGCAATGGATCTGGCATCTGAAGAGAAGAGGGTGCCAAGCTTTGCGGTCCGGTTCTGTCTTCCTCTTTTAGTCATCCCCATGCAGGAGAGACATTCAGTTGGAAAATGATCAGGTCCTAAACATTTTAGACACCAATCATGGGTGTCAGTGACGGAAATGGTACCGGCACACTTAGTACATTTTTTAAAACCACTAGTTGGCTTTTCTATGATTTTGGACAAATGGGGCCTAATGCCCAAAATGGCACCTAGCACCAAAACAGGAAAGTTTCTGAAAAGAAACAGTGAAAGGTTTTTGGGTTTTTTTAGGAAAGAAAAGAAAAGAACCGGCGGTACCGGTAGGCGTCGTGCGGTAGGCAAGCGCGACCACAAAAAAGAATTTTAAAGACAGAATTTTCTGCGGTGACAGGGAATAGGTTCTGTTGGCTCCGCGGAAAACGAAGAACTGAAGAGGGACAGTTGGAAAGGCGGGAAGGCAGCGCGCATGTGCTGAGGGATGCTCCCAAAAGCGTTCCTACTGGACGCTGGGGAGCGTTCCCGTGCAGGCTCCGTCACTACCGACGATACCCATATGTGAGGACTACATTCCTGCTTGTTCCTGGAGATCAGGTATACATTAGCTCTGTCTTAAGTATGTTGTATCCTCAACTTCCCTATATTTCTTGTGTTTTCAAATTTCAAATGTCCATATCACGGGCCAAGGCAACAATTGTTGGTGCACTGATGTCTTCGTGTCCTCAGTCAGCAGCCTTAAATTCAGTCCTCCCCTTCCTTCAGCAGAGGCTCCTTTTGCTCCCCCTATGGAACTTACTAACCTGACTCTACAAAAATAAAAAGGAACAAACCCCTATCTGGCCTAACAAAGGAATTCAGATTTAGCCTTTATATTAAAATGTGCCTCCCTTGTTCTTTTATATTTATTTTTCCAAACCTGGGCAGCAGGTTTTCCGCTAAACTGTCCCTATTTAGGAAAGAAAATACAAGAAATTAAACTTTCCCTGACTTCTGAGACCTCTAATTTGTTGTTTTGTGCAACACTCAGCACTCACTTCGTTTCAGTCAAAACAAACTTTTCACTCTCAATAACAACTGAGTTTATCTCAGTTGAAAGAAATAATACTGTGGCTTCTCTAGAGTCAGACTCTGGGATGGCATTAGTAACCCAGACTGTCAGTCCTTGCACTACTGTGATTAGGAGTTTTACAGGTTTATTTCACCTGACTTCCTTTCAGGACAGAACTTTTAATCAAGATTGAAACTCCCCAGTACCGTGGATTAAGCATTAGATTGTTTTCAGCTTAAAAAGTTACCATGTTCTCACTTAGCCAATTCTCATACTCATTCATAGTGGCAAAATTAAGTGGACCACATTTTTTAAACACTCATATATCCTTCTCTCACACACAAAAAAGCTTAATTTTTACTCTTCAGACCTTTGTAATAGGCTTTTTGGAGGCCTAATCTATCAGCCACTTTAAAACAGGTCTGCACCCTTTGAATTCCTGGTGGTCTCTGACACAAATAAACTCAAGTTTCTACAGTGATACCCCTGCTTCCAGAACATAACCATGACATTGTCATGGTATCTCCCTGGTGGCACCAATCAGGCTTTGAATCTCCCGCTTCACCTCAGCTTGGGATTCCAACCCTGAAGTGAACTGCATGTTGGATGTTTTAAATGGTTGCCATGGCAATGATCATTAGTTTTAACAGGAAAATATATTTTAAAATAAAATATACTCAATATAACAATAAAATCACTAAATACTTTCTCAAAAGTGATCTCTATACCCTGTTCAAACTCCCACCGCTCTCTACCATATAACAAAGATTTCTAAAACACAGTTATACTCCACAACAATTTTCCCCTGAAAATATATTTTTTTTACAGAGAGAGGGGCTATGAAATAGAAGACTGAATGTCGACTGTGTTCATAGTGGGCCTTGGAAGGTGGAGGAATGATGAGTCTGTTACTGTGAAGAAAGCGTAGGCAACGGGCAGGAACACAGAGAGTTACCAGATCTGAAAGGTACTCAGGAGGGTTATTATGAAGAGCTTTGTGTATTAAGGTTAAAGCTTTGTGTTGAATTCGGGCAGACACTGGAAGCCAGTGATGTTGAATCATGTTGAATCATAAGGGGGGTAAAGCACAGTTACTTAACTGTAACAGGTGATCTCTGGGAACAGCAGGAATAAGTCTTCACATATGGGTACGTCGGTACCGACGGAGCCTGCGCGGGAACGCTCCCCAGCTTTCCAAAAAAGGAAAGCTTTTGGGATCATCCCACAGCGCCTGCGCGCTGCCTTCCCGCCTTTCCAACCGCCTCTCTCCAGTTCGAGTTTCAGAGCTGAGACAAAGAGAGAGAGAGAGGAAAGGGAAGAGAGATAGAAGATACAACTCCTTGGGGAGGTGGGTGGGTTGTGAAGACTTATTGCTGCTGTTCCCAGAGATCTCCTGTTACAGGTAAGTAACTGTGCTATCTCCAGGAACAAGCAGGAATGAGTCTTCACATATGGGGACTCCCCAGCTAGAGATGCCGGGGAGATCCCCAGGGTTGTAGACCCTGAGAAGGGCCGTACCTCCCCCTTGGATCTCATTCATCTAAACAGGGATGGAGGGTAGGAGTTGTTCAAGTATGGAACAGGTGTTTTAGGACAGCCTGACCAAACAAGGCATCCCGGCGGGAGTCCTTGTCCAAACAATAATGGGCCGTGAAGGTATGAACCGAGGCCCATGTGGCTGCTCGACAGATCTAGTCGATGGACACAGAATTTAGATGAGCCATAGAAGTTGCCATGGCCCTCACATTGTGAGCTGTGACATGGCCTTCCAGAGAAAGGTTCTTACTCTGGTAGGCGAAAGAAATACACTGAGCAATCCAAGTGGACAGTGTCCTTTTAGAGACTGGAAGTCCTAAATGAGAAGGATCAAAAGCAACAAAGAGTTGGGAAGACCTTCTCTGTTGCTGAGTCCTTTGTAAGTAAAAGGCAAGAGCCCTTTTACAATCCAGTGTATGAAGATTCCTTTCTGCACTTGATGCATGAGGACCTGGAAAGAAGACAGGTAAATATACCTCTTGGTTCAGATGAAAAGGTGAGACCACTTTAGGCATAAAGTGTGGATTGGTCCTGAGGACTACCTTATCATGATGAAACCTTGTATGAGGAGGATTAGCCACCAAGGCCTGTAGCTCACTGATGCGGCGAGCTGATGTGACTGCAATGAGGAAAATAACCTTCCAGGAAAGAAATTTCAAGGTGGAGGTGGTTAAGGGTTCAAAAGGTGGCTTCATAAGCTGACCAAGAACCAGATTTAAGTCCCATGCCACCGGAGGAGGCCTAATGGGAGGTTTAGTTAAAGTTAGGCCTCTCATGAATCTTGCAATAAGAGGATGAGAGGAAATAGGCTGTCCATTGAGAGGCTTAAGGGATGCTGCAATAGCACTCAAATGGACTCTTACTGAATTCGTCTTAAGGCCTGCATTGGAGAGATGCAGGAGATATTCCAATAGAGAATTCAGAGGCAGTGCTAGAGGGTCAAGACCCTTCTCAGCATACCAAATGGAAAACCTTTTCCATTTAAAAGCATAGGAACGTCTAGTAGAAGGTTTTCTGGAAGCATGGAGGATATCCTTCACCTGCTGAGAAAGATTCCAACCTTGAAGGTCTAAGCCTTCAGCAACCAAGCTCTGAGGTGAAGGGACTTGGGGTTTGGGTGCCACAAAGTTTCCTCCTCCTGGGACAGGAGGTCTGGAGCAGCTCCCAAGTCTAGGGAGGGAGCTTGAGAGAGATGCAGAAGTAGAGGGTACCACACTTGGCGTGGCCAGCGTGGAGCTATGAGGATCATAGATCCTTGATCCCTCTGGAGCTTGAATAGAGTCTTGGGAATTAAGGGAATGGGTGGAAAGGCATACAGGAAGTCTTGACCCCAGTGAAGGAGGAAGGCATCCTTGGCCTGAACTCCCTGACACGGAATTCTGGAACAGAACCGGGGAAGTTTGGCATTCCACGGACTTGCAAAGAGGTCTATGTCCGGGGTTCCCCACTCTTGAAAGATTCTGAGTACCTGGTCCATGTGCAGGGACCATTCGTGTGGAAGCAGAACTCAACTGAGTCTGTCTGCCCAAGAGTTTTGGATTTCTGGAAGGTATACGGCCAGGAGATGGATTTGATGCTCTCTGGCGAAGGCCCACAATATTAAAGCTTCGTTGCAAAGCGACAGAGAGCCAGTTCCTCCTTGCTTGTTTATGTAAAACATGGCTACCTGATTGTCCGTATGAATGAGGACTGTCTTGTAGCTGAGCAGGGTATGGAAGACCTTGAGAGCTAGAAAAACTGCTTGGAGCTCCAAGTGGTTGATATGTAGAGAGGTCTCCTGTGGAGACCAAGTGCCCTGAGTGGAGAGGTCTTGTAGATGAGCTCCCCAACCTGTTGGGGAGGCATCTGTTGTGAGGGTTGCTTGGGGCAACAACTGTTGGAAGGGGGACCCCAGCAACAGATTTTGGGTGGACTTCCACCATTGTAGAGACCAAAAGAGGTGCCTGGAGGTTGCTATTTTGTCTGTCAAACCCCCTGAAGCTTGAGTCCACTGGGTGGACAAAGTACATTCAGCTCCTCTCATATGAAGGCGAGCATAGCGGACCACATGCACTGTGGATGCCATGTGGCCTAGCAGTTGTAGCATCTCCCGGGCAGTTAAACAGCTCTTTGACTGAATCTGGGAGGCTAACTGCACTAGGCGTAGGCAACGGGCCTGAGGAAGATAGGCCCTTGCAGTGGTAGTATCTAGCCAGGCCCCTATGAACTCTAGGGAATGAGTAGGGGTGAGCTGGGACTTTGGGAGATTTACCACAAGTCCCAGATACTGCAGAATGTGCCTTGTGCAGTCCAGGGCAGTTTGGGCCTCTGACTGAGATGAAGCGCGGATGAGCCAGTCGTCCAGGTATGGGAATACAAATATCCCCAGAGTGCGTAGAAATGCAGCTACTACTGCCATGCATTTGGTGAACACTCTTGGAGCAGAGGCCAGACCGAAAGGAAGCACCCTGTATTGGTAATGCTTCCCTTGGAAAAGGAAACGGAGGAACCTTCTGTGAGATGGATGGATGAGGACATGGGTGTACGCATCCTTGAGATCTAGAGAACAAAGCCAATCCTGACTCTGAAGGTATGGAAGGAGAGTGCCCAGAGAAAGCATCTTGAATTTCTCCTTGTATAGAAATTTGTTCAATTCTCTGAGATCTAATATGGGTCTGTAGCCCCCTGTTTTCTTTGGGATCAGAAAGTAGGGGGAGTAAAACCCTGACCCTTGTTGAAGAAGAGGTACCTCTTCTATTGCCCCTTGGGCAAGAAGGGCAGCCACCTCCTGACCTAGAAGGTCGAGGAGAGATGTTGGAGAATTGAAATGTCTCACCATGGTGTGAGGAGGAAGGTTTGAGAAATGAAGTTTGTACCCCTCCCTTATGATGGAGAGGGTCCACTGCTCTGTTGTAATTTGCTCCCATCTGGGCGCAAAGTGAGCTAACCTTCCTGGAATGGTGAGAGGCTCTGGCTGTTTCAGAGCCAGAAAGGCTAAGTTCTCTAGCATCAAGTCAAAAGCCCTGAGGAGGCTGGGTCTGCTGAGTTGCAGCAGCCCCTGTAGGCTTAGGTCTGGCTTGCTTGGGTTGCTGACGCTTAGCAGCAAAACGACCTGTAGAAGATTGCTGGCCAGAAGCAGGATAGAATCTGCCTTTCTTGAGGAAAAAAGACTTCTTGAAAGGTTTTTTCTTGGCAGGAATGGAGGTAGACTTTGAAAGTCTATCTAAAGCAGAATTTTCTGCATCCATTTGAGTGGCTTTTATTTGCCAATCTTTGCCAAACAGGTTTTCTTCTGTACAAGGAAGATTTCCCAAGCCATCTTGGACCCAAGATTCTAGATCAGAAGCTTGGAGCCAAGCAATTCTGCGTGCAGCTATGGCAATGGCCGAAGCTCTGCTGGCACCCTCAAAGGAGTCAAAAGCTGCACGGTTGGAAAACTTTGAAATATCTTGAGTATGCTTAAGCCAAATAAGAAATTCTTCCCTTTTATCCTCTGGAAGAAAAGGGAGGAAAGTGTGTAGCTTATCTGCAACTTCTTTCAGAAACATCCCCATATAGAGACTATAGGAGTTGATTCTGGCAATGAGCATACTGGCTTGGAAGATTTTCCTACCAAAAGCATCCAAGGTTCTGCATTCTCTTCCTGGAGGAGCAGAGGAGTGTCTTTTTGCACTCTTTATCTTTTTCATAGCTGACTCCACCACAATAGAATGGTGAGGAAGCTGTGTTTTATGAAAACCAGGACAAGGAGGAACACGGTACATGGTGTCCAACCTACGAGAATGAGGAGAGATAGTGAGAGGAGTCTCCCATAAGTCAATCATGTGATCATAAAGAATCTCATGAATTGGCAAGGTGACTGCCTCCTTAGGAGTCTTGGGATAACCTAAAATATCTAATTTTTTAGCTCTAGGCTCTGATTCAGAGGTTACTGAAATAGAAAGCCCTTTAGCCACTTCTCTTCTGAAGTCTTGAAAGGACAAGTCTTCTGGAGGAGACATTCTTCTTTTTGGAGAAGAAGGCTCTTCAGGAAGGGCTATGGATACTTCAGCAGATGCCTCCGATGCATCAGAATCTTCGGAGGAATCAAAGTATCGACGGTCAGGGTGCTCTTTCAAAGCTCGATACGCGTACCGAGCCCTATCGACATCGGGCGTTATCGGTACTGGTTCGGTACCGATGGGCATCCCTAGGCAGGGAACCGCTGCAGTCGACACCATGGCCGATGTCGATGCAGTCAGTACCGGTACCGGCACTGGTGCCGGTACCTGGGCTGATACCGACAACGGAGTTTGTTGTGGTATCAGCGGCGTCGCAGCTTGAATGAAGGCCGTGATAGCCTGCTGCATGGATAGAACATTCTGATCCATCGACACCATGAATGCCTGGAATTCGGTACCGGAAGGTTGTGCCGGTACCCCAGAGCATTCTAACAGGTGATCGGTCGAGGCCGTGCCATCGATGTCAACTTGTAACCCCATAGGTGGAGTTTTGGAAGCCGGAGCTTCCTGCCGGGGTAGTTTTGCCGGTGCAGGATCCTCGAGGGCAAGCCCGGAGGCATCTCGATGTTTGGAAGGAGATCTACCCTTCGAGGACCGGCTGGTTTTATGTTTGGTTACCTGAGATCCATGGGAGGAAGAAGAAGCCCTGGAAGACGTCGATGCCACTGAAGCTGCATCAGAGGGAAACAGAACATGGAGCTTGGCTGCTCGGTTCTGTAAACCTCGTTTGGACATCAAGGAGCAGGACGAACAATCCAAAATGGAGTGGTCAGGACCCAAACATTTGAGACACCATTCATGGATGTCGGTAACAGAAATAGTACCACTGCACTTAGTGCATTTTTTAAACCCGGAGGCTGGATTTTCCATGAGGAAAAGGTTTCATGAGGCCTAAGGCCCAAAAAGGAAAAACACACTAAGTGAGGGAAAAATATGTTCTTTTTTTTTTTTTTAAGAAAAGAAAGAAAGACCGGCGGTACCGGTCCGACGTCGGAGAAGGCAGACGCGCGACCAAAGAAATAAAATAAAACAAAGAACTTCTTCAGCGGTGACAGGAACACGACCTGCTGGCTCCGCGGAAAAGAAGAACTGGAGAGAGGCGGTTGGAAAGGCGGGAAGGCAGCACGCAGGCGCTGTGGGATGATCCCAAAAGCTTTCCTTTTTTGGAAAGCTGAGGAGCGTTCCCGCGCAGGCTCCGTTGGTACCGACGTACCCATATGTGAAGACTCATTCCTGCTTGTTCCTGGAGATTGTGGTCAAACTTCTTTGCATGAAACAGTATTCAGATCGCTGTGTTTTAGATGGACTGTAGCTTTTTTTAACTCATAGGAGAGAATCCCTGCATAAACAATGTTACAGTAGTCCAGCCTGGCGATGACTGCACCAAGGACAATTGAGGTTTGGATGGGAGGTCAAGGAAAGGGTGGATGGTCCGAAAGCAATGTAGGGCACCAAAGGAGGTTTGTACAACCTGTCTTATTTGGTTGGTAAATGAAAGGTGAGAGAAGATGAGGACACCTAAATATCATAAGATGGATTGTACGGTTATGGGAGAGAAACCCAAAAGAGGGGCACAGGTCAGAACAGGGCCTCCTCCTGTGATCCAGATAGCAGCAGTTTTCTGGGCATTGAGTAGTGACTTTCTCTGAGAAAATATTAAGCCAGAGTCTTAGTCGAGGGGCTGGGATACTGAGGAAGTTGTGTAGAGGAAGATAGAGAGGAGAGCTGAGAGGCAATAGCAAGCACAGTTTTTGGGACATGGGCTGCTTTAGTCACAAGGGAAGAGCAATAGGGACGCTTGGCTGCCGTAATTTGATTGTGGTAATAGAAGTGACAGGTATTAAAGAATGCAAAAGCGGAAGATGAATGGAATTTCCTCCAGGATCTTTCAGACGCTCTGAGTTGTCACTTGATCGTACACAGCCCTGAATGATATCAGGGGTGGGGTTTTCTGTAGGATAAGGGATAATGCTTTCTTGGAGCTATTGTGTCCAAGGCATGATGTAAGGAGTTTGACCAAAGGGAAGCTTGGTCATTTAAAAGTAAGAATGAAAACTTTTCTGGGAACAAGGAGTTTGCTGTAGGAAATTGGGACAAAGACCGGGGTGAGCTTATGGCGGAGCGAGGGCTGTGTACTAGAATGCGTCAAGTGCAGAATGGTGAGAGACAGAAGGCAGAAGAGGATGAGGCGGTGATCAGACCAAGGGATGGGGAGGGTGGAGAAAGAGCAGGGCGCTGGTCTGAAATCAGATTTGGTAATAATGAGATCAAGCATAAGACCTGCTGAATGGGTAGGTTCATGTACAAATTGGGAGAAGTTCTGGTCTATAAGGAAATGTACAAAAGCTCTATCCCGAGGTCTGGATGGGTTGTCAAAATAGCTGTTAAAATCGCCTAGAATCATAACCTGGTGGAAAGAAGTGGAGATCTCCAAAAGGGATTGTTTCAGATAGCACCGGGCTTCAGCATGGAGCATTGAGGGGGGGGGGGGGGCACAATAAAGGAGAAAGAGATGAGAATTATAAGGAGAGCCAATGTTAGCTAAAAGGGCTGCCAAGCCTGAAAGCCTGAAAGTTTGGTTTCAGAAAATATGGACAAGGGTAGACAGGATTTCTACAAGAGGGCCACTCCACCTCCCTGTCATGGGGCCTGAGGAGGAGGTGGGGGGCAGAAAGAGCGGAATAACCCAGGGGAAGGCAGCACACCTCTCTCTCTAAGGCAACCTCACCCTCGCTTCTGCCAACTGTGTGGTCCAAGTTCTAACTCCTGTTATAATGTAAAACTCAAACAGTCTTGACTGCACTGAGCTCTTGTTGTTGAATGTAAACCGCACTGATAACAAATAGCGCGGTATATAAGAATTGTTAAATAAATAAATAAATACTGTCGCCTCTCTACCCCGTACTCTGCTTCTCCTTCTCCTCCTCTCATCTGGAGATGTCAACCCTGTAATATAGGTTTGTTTATTTGTTCATTGCAATATGTTTATAGTTCTTTGTAAATAGTTTTTTGTCACATTTGCATACAATGTTACCTGTATATAGTTACAACTACTGTTCCATGTAAAACTATATAAAATTGTTTAACTGTTCCCTGTAAACTGCCCTTGATCTCTGGAAGGGGCGGTATAGAAGAAAAGAATAAATAAATAATTCTGGCCCCCCTAGCTCTCTGTCTCTCTCTGAGAAGAGGTCCTCACGCAATATCGCTAATCTTATCCACATCCCTCTCCTTTCCCAGTCTGCTCTCCCCTTCTCATGTGCCTTGTGGAACGCACATTCTGTCTCTAATAAACTTCCTTTTACTCATGATCTCTTCATCTCTAATGCCCTACATCTTCTTGCGCTGAGACCTGGCTCCCCCCAGATGACACCGCATCCTCTGCTGCTCTCTTCCATGGGGGCTACCAGTTCTCCCACACGCCTCGTCCCACTAGCTGTGGTGGGAGTGTTGAGTTTCTGCTCTCCCCCTCCTGCCAGTTCCAACCCCTCCACCTGCCTCCATCTCACTCCTTCCTCTCCTTTGAAGTCCACTCCATCCACCTCTTCTCCGGGTAGCTGTTATCTACCGACCTCCTGACAAGCCCGTTTCCACCTTTCTCACCGACTTTGACTAATGGCTTTCCCTCTTTCTGGACTCCTCTTCCCCCACTCTTATTCTTGGGGACCTTAACATCCATGTCAATAACCCCTCTGATCCTCAATTATTTATTTATTTATTATAGTTTCTTATATACCGCGCTATTTAGTATCAGCGCGGTTTACATAATAACATAACGACCATAACAACAAGCTGTCAGGTTTTACATCGAATAGGGGTACAAACTTGGATAACAGGGTTAACTATATACATAAGCTATTTACACTGCAAGGATAGGTAAAACTCAGATAATGCATGTAAGGGCCTTTCTAGATTGGGTCATTTCTTGGGAGGGATATCTAGGTTCAATTGCTGTCTGGGAAGTATTGGAGGAAAAGGTGGGTTTTGAGAGCCTTCCTAAACTGATATAGATTGGCAATGGCCCTAATGTCAGGGGGTAGAGCATTCCAGCATTTGGGGACATAAAAACTGAATGCCCTGTTTGTGGTTGTCGTGTTGGACTTTGTTGATGCCTTTGGTGTTGCTAGCAAGTTTACAGCTGTTGCTCTTCTGGATCTGTTGGGGGGGACAATGTGGATAAGATGCGTGAGTGAGGAGGATGAAATACCTTTGATTGCCTTGAATGCTAATAGAAGGGATTTGAAGGTGATCCTCCCATGGATCGGTAGCCAGTGCAGCTGTTTGAGAATGGGGGTCACGTGGTCGTATCTGGATGCTCCGTAAAGGACCCTAGCTGCGGCATTCATGGCCAACTGTAAGGGGGTTAGTGTGGATTGGGGGAGACCTTGTAAGATGGCATTTGCAAAGTCAAAATGCGGCAGGATCAGCGCTTGATATATGGTTCGGAAATCGTCTGGGTCCAACAGGGAGCGTAGGTGCTTGAGTGAACGGATTTTGAAATAGACGGCTTTGACAATGTTGTTTATGCTTTAAAGCTCCTCTCCCTTGCCTCCTCGTTTGACCTCCAACTTTGTTCCGGGGCCCCCACCCACCAGCTTGGCCACTGCCTGGACCTGATATTCTTCTCCAACTGACTACCCTCAAACTTCTGCAACTCAGTTCTTCCCATATCTGACCACCACCTCTTAAACTTCAACCTTCATCACTTGCCACCTCAGCCTTGTCCTGTCTCCTCTAACCTAGTCAGAAACCCTCATGCTATTGATCCTTTGGCTTTCTCTTCCGCCATTTCCACACCTCTTTCCTCCACTTTATCTTCTACGTCTGTTGATGAGGCAGTATCTTCCTATAATGCCACACTCTCCTCGGCCCTGGATGCTCCTGCTCCTGCTCCCCCCATCCCACGTCCCGTGAAACGTTCCACATCCCAGCCCTGGGCTCTCACCCACCACCCGCTATCTACGTTCCTGTGCCCAAATCCCGTTCCCGTCCTGACCTCCTACACTTCAAATTCATGCTTGTCTCCTTCCAATCAGCCATAGCTCTTGCCAAACAAGATTACTATGTACATTTGACTAACTCTCTTGCCTCAGATCCTCGCCGTCTCTTTACTACCCTCAACTCTCTCCTCAAACTGGCCCCACCCCTAATCCCCCCTCCCTTTCTGCTCAAACCCTAGCCGACTATTTCCATGATAAAATCCACAAAATCACCCTGCAATTCCCCACAATACCACCTACTTCCCCTCCTTCCCCTCTTCACTCCCAACTCTCCCCTCCTACCCTTTTCTCCTTTCCTATGATCTCTTATGAGGAAACTGCACACCTTCTTTCTACCTCCAAACTTACCACCTGCTCCTCTGATCCCAACCCCACCCGTTTCCTAAGCCCCATCTCCTCCACCGTTGTCCCTTCCATATCCCGTATTCTTAACCTATCACTCTAAACTGCAACAGTCCCTGCTGACTTCAAACATGCTGCGGTCACACCTCTCCTCAAGAAACCCTCACTCAATCCCACATGTCCCACCAATTATCGACCCATCGCTCTCCTTCCCTTCACTTCTAAGCTACTCGAACGGGCAGTTCACTGCCGTTGCCTCGACTTCCTCTCCTCTCCTCTCATGCCCTCCTGGATCCCTTACAGTCCGGCTTTCGTCCTCTACACTCTACCGAGACGGCTCTTGCCAAAGTCTCCAGAGACTTGTTCCTGGCTAAATCTCAGGGCCTCTACTCCGTCCTCATCCTTCTCGACCTCTCTGCTGCTTTCGACACTGTCGACCACAACCTCCTCCTCGATACCCTGTCCTCGCTTGGCTTCACAGGCTCTGTACTATCCTGGTTCTCCTCCTATCTCTCCCACCGCTCCTTCAGTGTGTGTTCCGGAGGCTCCTCCTCCTCTGTTACCCCACTCCCAGTTGTTGTACCCCAAGATTGAATGAATTCTTTGCTTCAGTCTTTACTGAGGAAGATGTAGGGATGTTACCCATGACTGAAGTGGTATTTAAAGCTGCGGAAGAATTGAAGGAAATATCGATACATCGGGAAGATGTATTACAACTATTAGATAAACTGAAGAGTAGCAAATTACCTGGGCCGGATGGTATACATCCAAGGGTGTTGAAAGAACTGAAATACGAGATGTCAGACCTGCTATTAGTAATCTGTGAACTATCATTAAAATCATCTCTAATACCTGAAGATTGGAGGATCGCCAATGTAACACCAATTTTTAAAAAGGGTTCCAGGGGTGATCCGGGAAACTACAGACCGGTGAGCCTGACATCAGTACCGGGAAAAATGGTAGAAACCATCATAAACAATAAAATTACTCAGCATGTAGATAGTCATGACCTAATGGGAGACAGCCAACATGGCTTTAGACAAGGAAGATCTTGTCTTACTAATCTGTTATGTTTTTTTGAAGGAGTGAATAATCAGGTGGACAAAGGTGAGTCGGTTGATATTGTGTATCTGGACTTTCAGAAAGCCTTTGACAAGGTCCCTCATCAGAGACTTTTGGCAAAACTAAAGAGTCATGGGATAGGAGGCAGTGTACTATTGTGGATCAGGAACTGGTTAAAAGATAGAAAGCAGAGGGTAGGGCTAAATGGCCAATTTTCCCAATGGAGAAAGGTGAATAGTGGTGTACCCCAGGGATCTATGCTGGGTCCGCTGCTTTTTGACATATTCATAAATGACCTGGAAAGTGGAATAACGAGTGAGGTTATCAAATTTGCAGATGACACAAAACTATTTAAAGTTGTTAAAACCCAAGAGGATTGTGGAAAATTGCAAGAGGATCTTGATAAATTGGAAGACTGGGCATCAAAATGGCAGATGAAATTTAATGTGGACAAGTGCAAGGTTATGCACCTAGGGAAGAACAACCCAAACTATGGTTACACGATGCAAGGTTCCACATTAGGAACCACCACCCAGGAAAAAGATTTAGGCGTCATTGTGGATACCATGTTAAAACCCTCGGCCCAGTGTGCAGCGGCGGCCAAGAGAGCAAATAGAATGCTAGGTATGATACGGAAAGGAATGGAAAATAAAACAAAAGATATTATAATGCCTCTATATCGTTCCATGGTGAGACCGCACCTTGAATATTGTGTGCAATTCTGTTCGCCGTATCTTAAAAAGGATATAGCCATTTTAGAAAAGGTTCAGAGAAGAGCCACCAAAATGGTAAAGGGGATGGAAGGATACTCCTATGAAGAAAGGCTAAAAAGGTTGGGGCTCTTTAACCTGGAAAAGAGAGGGCTGAGGGGAGATATGATAGAAGTCTATAAATTAATGAACGGAGTGGAACGGGTAAATGTAGATTGATTGTTTACCTTATCAGAATATAGAAAGACTAGGGGACATGCAATGAAGCTACAGGGTAAACTATTTAAGACTAATAAAAGAAAATATTTTTTCACTCAACGTGTAATCAAACTCTGGAATTTGTTACCGGAGGATGTAGTAAAGGCTGTTAGTGTAGCTGGGTTTAAAAAAGGTTTGGACAAGTTCCTGGAGGAAAGGTCCATAAACCATTATTAAGAAGGGACCCAGGATATCAATGCTTGAACCAATACAAGCATTGTGGAACCTGTGTCCCTTGGGGAAACTGCTAAGTACGTATGACCTAGATTGGCCACTGTTGGAAACAGAATACTGGGCTTGATGGACCTTGGTCTGACCCAGTATGGCATATCTTATGTTCTTATGTTCTTAAGGATCTGTTCTGGGACCGCTCCTTTTCTCTCTCTACACCCAGTCCCTTGGTGCACTTATCTCATCCCACGGCTTTCAGTACCATCTGTATGCCAACGACGCGCAGATCTCCCTCTCTACGCCCCAAATCTCTTCATCAATCCAGACCCGGATCTCAGCCTGCCTTTCTGACATCACAGCCTGGATGTCTCACCACCGCTTAAAGCTGAACATGGCCAAGACTGAACTTTTCATCTTTCCCCCTACAACCTCCCCCCTCCTCTTCCCCCTTCTCAATCTCTGTGGATAACTCTGTAATCCTTCCTGTTTCCTCGGCCCGCAACCTGGGAGTAGTCTTCAACTCCTCTCTCTCCTTTTCCACACACATCCAGCTCGTAGCCAAGACCTGCCACTTCTTTCTCTACAACATTAGCAAAATCCGCCCCTTCCTCTCTGAACACACTACTAAAACCCTTATCTGCTCCTTAATTACCTTCCGCCTTGACTAATGTAACCTGCTCTTTGCTGGCTCCCTCTGAGTCATCTCTCTCCCCTTCAATCTATTCAACACTCCGCGGCATGACTAATCTTCCGCCAGCCTCATCATGCCCATGTTACACCTCTCCTCAAGTCACTTCATTGGCTCCCTATCCACTTCCGCATCCAATTCAAACTTCTCCTGTTGACCTATAAATGCATTCACTCTGAGGCCCCTCACTATCTTTCATCTCTTATCTCCCCTTATATCCCCATTCGTGAACTCCGTTCTTCTAACAAACTGCTTCTATCTAGGCCCCACTCTCCTACTGCTAACTCCAGACTTTGCTCCTTTTACCTTGCTGCACCCTATGCCTGGAACAAACTACCTGTGTCTGTAAGCCAGGCACCTTCTCTAACCCTCTTCAAGTACAGGTTAAAAGCTCACCTCTTTGATGTTGCTTTTAGATCTTGACTCTCCTGTCCTAGACTCACCTGACCTCCTTTCTCCCCCCAGTTCCCACCCTTGCTCCACCCCGCCTACACCCTCTGTGTGTGTGTTTGTGCATTTTGTCTACACCCTTTGCGTTTGTGTGTCTTGTCTTGATTAGATTGTAAGCTCGGATGAGCAGGGACTGTCTCTTACATGTCTATACTGTACAGCGCTGCGTACGACTGTTAGCGCTATATAAATACTGAGTAGTAGTAGTAGTAGCAGCTTTCTCCCCTACCCAGAACCAGATTTCAGTTAAACAAAGAACGTCAATAGTATGTTGGAGAATGAGATCAGCAATCCAAATAGTTTTGATTTTATAAGACTACAATTAAGGAGAGCAATTTGGAGGTCAGTCAGGGGACGTGCAGCTATCAGGTGGTTTGGCAAGCAAAGGGTGAAGGTTCTAGTCAGTTGGCAAATGGGGCGGAGAAATCGCTGAGACTGGCAAGGGGTTCAAAGAACTGGGATAGCTGTCATATGTGAAGACCAATACCTAGGGACTGAAGGCCAGAAAACCCGAGGGGTAGAAACAGTGGGAAGGTGGAAAAGCAAACTTACCAAAGCAAGTGTAAACCAGGACATAAACGCCCTCGGAGATGCCCCAAGAAGCACGATTGCATCCCCTCTTATTAACATGATGGCAGTGCCTGCATCATCTTGCATGCTGTATTTGGTAGGCGAGGCTTTGGGAATCAGTGTCGGGGATGACCCAGGAACAGCCACTATGTGCCTGCAGGTGTTGGGAGAGAGTACAGACTTCAGTTAGAAATACACACAGAAGGAAATAAGCAATACAGTGTAAAGAGCAAGGCAGGGAGAGCACGATCACCGCAGCAGCCCCTATTATTAAAGTGGTGGCAGTGCTTGCATCGCCTTACATGTTGTGTTTGGTGGGTGAGGCTTCGGGAATCGGAATCGCGGAGGACCCGAGAACAGTCACTATGTGCCTTGCACACTGTGCTAGGTGGGCGGAGCTTTGGAAATCAGCATCGCGGTGGACCTGGGAACAGCCACTACGTGCCTTGCACACTGCGTTTGGCAGATCGGGCTTCATGAATCGGCATCAGGGAGGACACGGGAACAGACACAATGTTCCAAAGACACATCTTACAGGGCTTCCACTCTCAGCCTGCCCCTCACGAGACTGCGTCCGAGCACACCTAGAGGCCACAGAGTCTGAATTTCCACACCAGAAGGACCAGGCCTGCTATAAAAAGGAATAGAATTCTGGGGAGGACAATCTGGAGTCCGGAAGCTCTCCTCTCAGAAATGATCCACCAACACCAAGGGGCATAGCCATCGCAGACCCCCCAGAGGACAAGGAGTAGCTCACAGCACGGTTACTGGACCCTCCAGCTGGCCGGATATGATTACCCATAGTGTCATCCATCACCTCCTGTCCTGAGGCAGGCAAGACCGGTCTAACTGCATCCCCAAGCTGAGAGGGGGAGGGGAGGAGCAGGCCCTCCAGGGATGACTCAGAAGCTGCCATGCAAGAAGAGCAGAGTCCAGAATCTGGAGATGAGGCACCTTACTTGCCGCAAGTCAAATGTTTTCCAGAAGAAGACATAGAGAGTTAAGGCACGTATCATAACTGTGGGCGCTAAGGCTGCTGCAGCCGAAGGGCGCATATTAACTATGCTTTTACTGCTATGCCCGTTATACGTGCTAGGGTAGGAACACGTGTTGGAGCCACTTGAGCAGAATGCACACTAGGACCACACGACCACCAAGTGTAAAATAGGTAAAAAAGCTACTAGCATATGCAGAAAATGGTAGGAAACCCCCATATTGCATCAATGGTTGCCAGCGATCCACCCCAAATTGCAGTCCAAGCAAGCCCAAGCCTTGGTACTCACCCCCTGAGAGCCCCAGGCAGAGGATCCGTGCTGGGCTCAGTTCTACTACCCAGAAACTGTTTCACTGGCTTTGCAGCACTATATTTAGGTGGCTGGTGGGCATATTCCTCTGAGAGCCTTTTGCAATCTTTGAGAGAGAGCAGAGGGGACAGAGAAGGAGGAAGGGGGCGTTGAGGTTGTGTGAGGCTTGCTGCACCCTTCCAGATCCTTCCAGAGTCTTCCAATTTGTGACTGCTCTTATCATAAGTGCATGAAGCTGAACCAATTTTCCCTCCTCCTATGGCTACCGAAAATACCGCTGTCTAGTGAAGCCTCCCACGTCGTGCTCAAGTGAGAGAGTCACCCTCAAGGTGGACGTTCACAAGTGTTTAATCGATCTTTTCCTCTCAATCTTCAGATTTTCTTCAGAGAAGAGAAAATCCATCCACCATCTGCTGGAGACAAAGAAATACTGAAGGGACCTCTGGTGGCTGAGATGAATGAAAAGCCCGAATTTCAATGACATCACTCGGGCTTTCATTGCTTCTTTGTCTACACCAATATGCTGGAAGGGGAACACAACCCACTTGTCTGGACTGTTCTAGGAGGACAATAGGGAAGCACTACTTGGAATGGTTAGAAAATAATGAATGCAAAACAACTGTATGTTTCCACCATCTGGAAACTTGGTTCTCATGTACCAACTAGTACATGATCATACAGTACTGCAACTTCATGAGCACCACAGTAGAGAATGCAGTTTTTGCATCGTTGGTACTGTTTTCATAACTTATGAAATATCTGTATCTATAAAGTATATTTATTTATTTTTGTGAAGTTGTAAAATAGTTATAAATAACTATGGCAATATTATTTTCTTATTATTGGACAATTTTGCAAAGGATCCCTGTAAGGGTATGTAGCCCTTTTCTGAGATTGTCCCAGCCAGTCACATGAGGGTATAATGAAATAGGCAAAATAAAAGGGGGGGAGGTATTATTTTAAGACAGAGAGGCACATTTCAAATGGGACGTCCAAGTGCAATCTGAGACATCAAAGCCAGAACGTCTGAAAAGAAAGGCAGGCACGTGCAAGTTCAGGCACAATTCTAGAAACATGGACGTGCCCGATAAGCAGGGAGGAGTGGCTCAGTGGTTGGGACAGGTTACCTTAGGTTGGAGGGCCAGGGGTTCAATTCCCACGTAGGGACAAGTAACCTCAAGCAGGAGGGACTGGGGTCTCTAGTCCCATGGCCACTCCTTGTGGCCTTGGGCAAGCCACTTAACCCTCCATTGCCTCAGGTACACTTAGATTGTGAGCCCTTCGGGGACAAGGGAATAAATAGTGCCTGTTAGCATATATCTGTAAACTGTTTTGACCCGGTGAGAAGCGGTATATAAGCACAGCTTATTAAATAAATAAATGGACATTCCCAGGAGAACATTTCAGAGCCAAAACAAATGGTTAGTGGCTTAAAAGCTGTGTGACTAGAGTTCAAATGCCAGTGTAGGACTTTGTAATCTAAAGCTATTCACTTAATTCTCCATCTTCTCTACACTTTCTGAATGTTTTAAGATAAAAACAAACATTTTTCTGATGCCTATTCATGCCTGGAGTTGGAATAAACATTCATGTGCCTGCAGATGGCTCCGTTGCTTCTGAGATCAAACGTGGACATGCAAGTTCATTGCTCCTCCCCAGACATGCCTCTGCCACACCCCTGTGCCTACTTGGACATCCCCATACTGGAGACATCTGTGAATGGCATTTGTGGAATGGTTACAGAGACATGTCTATGATTTCGATGTCCACGTGCATGTCTGCAGATGTCCAAAACCATGACTAATCCTTTTAGAATGACCCTCAGAGGCTCTCAGAAGATGAAGTTCCAGAAACTGCTGCCTTGAAAGAGGTGAAGCAAATTAAAATCTTAGAGAGCATGGAAATTCTTGGAGCCACCTGGCCCAGAAGCTTCCAGAAAGCAGATGCCCATAAAGGAAGGCAAAACTCAGAAGCAGTGGCCCAAGTGTGCAGGGCCAGGATACACCAGTATGTGCCATCTAGGCAGTCTTCTATTTGGGACTCTAGCAGCGTACTAGAGTACAGTAGAAGAGAGAGTCTCCTTATTCTTCCTGTACATGTTTGAGAATGCTCTGAGACTCCAAGAGCTGGAACTGTTGTCTAAGAGAACAATTAGGCCATTGTAGGTTCCAGGAGTAATAGACTAGCCAGTATTTGGCAAGGCCTGTCAAATCTTCTCTACGGGAGGTAGCAGCTGTGAGGACCAGAATTCTGCCCAGTGTGCCACTTTTCTACCCACCTCTAAATCAGCAGAGCCTCCTTCCCTCCTCTTGCCTTGCAGATCTTTCCTTTTCAAAGTTCCTTCTGAAAAAGCAAGGGTCAGAGATACGGGAGGTTGAATGAGCGGTGCTGTTGACTATAGATGGAAGAAGAAAGGAGAAATGGGGGATGGCATACACCAGGGCTCAACAAACTCCAGTCACCAGATCAACATGGTGATTAAAAAAAAATAAAAAAATCGGCCCTGGCGCCTTGAGCTGGGAACAGGACAGGCTCTGGCTACCCGTAGGGATCCCATCTCTCACGGGCAGAAATGATGAAGGCCACGATCGCAACCCAGATGTAAGCTGTCTGACTGTGGGTAATGGGATCCCCGTGGACAGACAGCTTGCATTTGGGTTGCGATTGCAGCCTTCTCCTTCTCTTCTGCCCGTGAGAGATTGGATCCCTGTGGGCAAAACAGGAGGGAAGGGAACCGATCGCTGCCTAGAAGGCAGCAGTCTGCCCGCAGGGATCTCATCTCCTGTGGGCAGATGGGGAGAGCCGGTCGAGCCTGCAATTAAAAAAAAGAAAAAAAAATTAGACAGGGGGACTATAAAATTTTAAAGGACCAGTAACTTAAAAAAAAAAAAAAAGAGAAAGGGAGAAATGGAGGGTAGGGAGGCGGAAGTGCTAGGGGGAGAGAGATGAGAAACAGCCTTCCCTCAACCCCTCTCTTCTCGCCAGCTGGCATCCAGTGTCCAACCTCCCCTTTCTCTCTAAAGTCCTTGAGCGCTTTGTATTTTTCCAATTATCCTCACATCTTCTTGCTATCAATGCACTTCATCCACGCCAGTCTGGTTTTTGCGAAGGCCATAGTATTGAATCAATTCTCCTCTCACTGCTAAATGAACTCCATGTAGCACACGATCAGGGTGATCTCACTATCGTGGTTTCCCTGGACTTTCCTCTGCTTTCGACCTCATAGACTATCGTACCCTTCTTTCCCATCTGTCAGGTTTTGGTCTTGCCGTTACCCCCCTTAAATGGTTTCACTCTTTTCTTGCTGCATGCTCCTTCTCCATTTGTTCTGACACCATGACTTCCCCTATAGTCCTTCTTCCCTGTGGTGTACCCTAGGGTTCGGTTTTGTCTCTCCTCCTGTTTAATGCTTTCTTAGCTCCCCTCTGCCTTCTGATTCAGCAATTAGGCATTTCAGCCTATTATTACACCAATGATATTCTCCTTTTACACCGTACCCCTCCCTCTGCTCCAGATCTCTCCATACTGAACTCATGCCTAGGCCGGATTCACTCCTGGTTGACGTTCAACTATTTACATCTCAATCCTGCAAAATCCTGCTACCTGGGTAACCTTTGGTGCTCCCACTCCCTTATTGGCCCTTGCCCTTGCATCTACTGAAATCCCCTTGGTACCCTCCTTTCGCTATCTTGGAGTTATTCTGGATTCCTCTATGACTTTCACTGAACACATCGCCTCCGTGTCTCGTTTATTCCACCTCCATCAGATTCATTCAGTTCGCCCTTTCCTATCTCCCGAGGTACTGTCCATGCTCCTCCTGACCTTAGTAATTTCCTGGATTGATTATTGCAATATAGTCTTAGCCGGACTCCCACAATGTCAATTACACAGACTACAGCTATTACAGAATACTGCAGCACGCATCCTCACGCATTCGTCTAGTTTTGACCATGTCTCTCCTCTCCTGCATGTTTGCACTGGCTCCCTGTTTATTACCAAATCCAATATAAAGTCCTTATTATAGCTCATAAGGTTATCCACACCTCCACACCCCGCTACTTGGCTGACCTCATTCACTTTCATCACTCTCCCCGGCTTCTGCGCTCCGTTCACTCACACCGTCTAGCCCTCCCTTCTGTCTCACAGGCCCATCTGGAGCATACTCATAATGCTGCCTTCTTCTTCCTGGCCCCCGCTTTGTGGAACTCCCTCCCCCTCCCTCTTCGCTCTGAACTTTCCCGTCCTAGATTTAAAACAGTCTTAAAAACACACTTTTATCAACTGGCTTTCACTGTATCCTCTCCTACGTCTCACCTTCCATATTAACGGGTCCTCTGGGGTCTCTGACTTATTTCTCTGTTATGACTGTGAATGTCTGGCCCTTCTTCTCTGACGTTTCTTTCTGTTCTCTCCTCCCCTCTGTCCTTTGCTATCTCTGTCCTTTTACTTAAATGGCATTCCTTGCCTCTATTGTCTTTGCAGCTGTTGTATTTTTTGTAAACCGCTTTATGCTCTGGCCCTAGCGGTATATCAAGAGTGGACACAAATAAATAAATAAAGATGGAAAGGGTTCAAGGGGTAGGAGGAGAAAAAAGCTAAAGGGATGAATGCATGGGGACAGAAGGGCACAATGGCTATGTTACCAAAAGGTGCATTCCCCTCTCCCAAGTGCACACATACACACAAGCACCCCAAACCACATACTCACACACCCTAGCTCCACACTACATACACACGCAAACACAAGAACCTCACCTCTGCACCGCGCACACAGAAGCTCCTCAGCTCTTCAGCACACGCACACATGCACTGCAGCCCTGCACCCCACCCAAATAAAGGCACCCACCACCATAAACCATAACCACCACATCCCAAGCACACACCACCGTTGTACCACACAACCACACAGAATCTTGCTATCTGAAGCTATAGCTATTGTTATCTAAAGATGAGGCATGGTGTAGGAACTCTGGTGCTGGTCTTACAAGACTTGAGAACATGAGACCGGTGCTAGAGAACTAGGGGTGGGGGGTGGGCACAAGGAGATCATAAGCATTGACTCCTAAGATTTTGCCTGGCTCCTAAATATCCGCAAAATTTGTCAAGGCCTGGCATATCCAATATTTTATAAAACAGCGAAGAGCTAAAGAGATCAGGGAACTCATGGTCAAAAACCAGTGGGCTCTCCTAGGCCTATCTATGGGGTCCAGGAACAAAGAATATAATTACAAGCAGATGCTTTGAATTTTGCCTGTATATCTGTGCGGTAGAAATTTAAGGTAAGCGGGCAGTCAGGAGGCTGCCTGAAGAGACAAAAGGTTACTGTGCCAGGTTAGACATATTATCACAACTGCCTAGTTGCAAACAAGTTCTGAAATTTTTGTGGGCAATTTTTAAGGAGCCATCTAAAGTTAGGCAACATTTGCACACATAAATTATGGTAGATTAGTGATTTACGTGCATAAATGGGTGTTTCATTTTGCAGCCTAGAGCATGGAGCATTTGGCTGTTCAATGCTCCCAGTGGAAAAATAATGGCAGCTTTGAGCTGGCATTATTTTTCTATGAATAACACAGATTACGGCAATTGTCGCATGCCGTATTATTCGATTTCCTTTTAGTGACTTGGTGTGACTGCCCTTGCATTACTGTAGTGTCTGATTCTGATTCAGTTCTTTACTTTTGTCCTCTTTTTAGCACTCCCATCTAATTGCCCTATATATTGATTGTAGTTCTGTTTCCTTGTCTTTTATATTATTGATTTTGTTATTCATATCTATTAATTGTTTTGCTGTTTCAAAGGCAGTATTATCAAGCAAAATAAATGATTAATGAATAAGATGTTTTGCAGTCATCTACATGCTTTGCATCTCATTATTGTGCAGTAAAAATTGTACATTATGGTAAAATAACGTACATTTCTGCCCTATACCGCATGGTAAGGGGCAAAAAATGATAATTACACTTACCTGGTAATTGTAGTTCCTTGAGTGACGACAGTTCAGTCCTCTACTCCTGGGTTGTCAACCTCCTCCTGCAGCCTGGAGACTGGTATGTCAGAATGATGACATCACTGTATATAGCCTGCTGCTCTCCACCTTCCCTTCCAGTGTAAACTATTAACAAAGCAGACTCAAAGGAGCAACAAATAAGTAGTTTTAACTCATGTAACCAATGAACTCAAGATACCTATGGTATTAAAACAGTTTACAAACCAAGCTTTCTTACGCCCTGCACCGACACCAAACCCACTAAGCGGATGCCTACGTGCAGCGCAATCAAGGGATACTGACTTACCTGTACCAACAGACCCCGTGTTGTCCGGCTGCCCCTTCACTGAAAAAACATCTGGGCGGGATGGAGGACTGAACTGTCGTCACTCAAGGAACTACAATTACCAGGTAAGTGTAATTATCATTTCTTTATCGTTCCTCCAGTTCAGTCCTCTACTCCTGGGATGTACCAGAGCAGTAATTATTGGGAGGGACCTTTCCAGCCAGTACGCAACACTGCCGCTCTGAAACAAGCATCCTGAGTCGCTGCAACATCGAGACGGTAATGTCTACTGAACGTATGTAGAGACGACCAAATGGCTGCCCGACATATCTCGCTTGGGGGCACCAAGCCATGCTCTGCCCACGAAGCTGCTTGCGCTCTGGTGGAATGAGCCCGCAAACCCACCGGCACCGCACGACCTCGAAGCAAATAGGCGGACGAGATTGCTTCCCGAATCCACCTCGCAATGGACACCTTAGACGCTGCCTCCCCCTTGCGCTGACCACCGAACAACAGAAACAGCCGATCTGACTTGCGAAAAGGTTCCGTAGCTTTCAAATACCGACGGAGCGTTCTCTTGACATCTAGCCGCCGCAAGCTGCGGTCCCCCGCAGGGCCCTCCGAGGACCCCAGAACCAGCAGGCACACTGACTGCTGCAAGTGAAAGGGAGAGACCACCTTGGGCAAAAACGACGGAACTGACTGTAGAACCAACTTTTCTTTTGAAAAAACCAAAAACGGTTCCCTAGCAGACAAAGCTTGCAACTCGGAAATACGCCGCGCTGAGCAAATCGCCACCAGAAACACCGTTTTCAAAGTTAAATCCTTCAACGACGAACGATGTAAGGGCTCAAAGGGAGGCTCGACCAAAGCTGACAAAACCAGATTAAGATCCCAAGACGGAACCGTAACTCTGCGCGAGGGGCACATCTTAGCCACCGCTCTCAGAAAACGCACCACATCCGTATGAGCCCCCAGTGCAATGCCCTGAACTTTGCCGCGATAACATGACAGTGCCGCTAACTGCACTCACAAAGAGCTAGCCGCCAAGCCCTTTTCAAGCCCCTCCTGCAGGAAGTTGAGGACCGAAGGCACGGAGACCGTTGCCGCCCGAATCTGCATGCGCGAGCACCAATCTTCAAAAATACGCCAGATGCGCACGTAAGCTAACGACGTGGAACGCTTGCGCGCTCTCAGGAGCGTAGAAATAACCGACGCCGAATAGCCCTTCTTCGTCAACCGAGCCCTTTCAATGGCTATGCCGTAAGAGAGAACCGATCCACTTGGGGCATGAAGAGGGGACCCTGCTGCAACAGGTCTGGTCGAACTGGAAGCCTCCAAGGCCGTCCGTCGAGAAGGCGCACCAGATCCGCGTACCACGGCCGTCTGGGCCAGTCAGGCGCAATCAGAAGCACTCTGCCCTGGTGCTTCTCTATCCGTTGGATGACCCGACCGATCAACGCCCACGGCGGGAAAACATACAGGAGACCTCCGGTGGGCCACCGCTGTAAGAGTGCGTCGATGCCCTCTGACATTCTTTCTCGCCTCCTGCTGAAGAACCGCGTGACCTTTGCTGACCGAAAAGATGCCATCAAGTCCATGACGGGCAGTTCCCAGCGGAGCAGCAACTGTGCAAACACCTCGGGGTGCAACTCCCACTCCCCGGCATCCACTTGAACTCTGCTGAGAAAGTCCGCCATCACATTGTCCTTCCCTGCAATGTGTGCTGCTGAAATCGCCGTCAACCGACTCTCCACCCAGGCAAACAGCACATCCGACTCCTCCTCCATTGCTGCGCTCCCTGTGCCGCCTTGACGATTTATGTAGGCGACCGTGGCGGAATTGTCGGATAGCACTCGAACTGGATGCCCGAACACCAAGTCCTCGAAGGCCTGCAGGGCTCTGACTACCGCCTGCAATTCCAGACGATTTATCGACCACGCCTTTTCCAGAGGGGACCAACGCCCCTGCGAGAAGCAGCCCTCGCAGTGAGCCCCCCATCCTGCCAGACTGGCATCCGTCATCAAAGGTATCCACTCCGGCTGTTCCAGGGGCATCCCGGCCGCTAACGAGGCCGGAAGCAGCCACCACCTGAGCGACTGCCGCACTTTGAATGGGCACGGAAGTCGCTTGCTCAAGGGGTCCCGCTGATGCGACCAGCGGCGGAGTAAGGCCCTCTGTAAGGGCCGCATATGCACCTTGGCCCACGGCACCGCCTCCAGCATCGCCGCCATCGTCCCGAGGACGCGAAGGTACATCCACGCCGTCGGGGCAGGAGTCGCTCTGAAGCTGCGCACCAGACTGCGGAGAGCCTGAGCCCTCCTGCCCGGCAAAAACACCTGCCCTTTGAGGGTGTCGAACTGCACGCCTAGATACTCTAGCACCTGGGAAGGCTGGAGACGGCTTTTGGTCGGATTGACTACCCAACCGAGACTCTGCAAAAACTCTACTACCCTGCCGGTTACCTGGCGACTCTCCGCCTTGGACTTCGCCCGAATCAACCAATCGTCCAGGTAAGGGTGCACCAAGATACCTTCTTTGTGCAATGCCGCCGCCACTACCACCATGATCTTGGTAAATGTGCACGGAGCCGTCGCAAGACCGAAGGGTAACGCTTGGAATTGATAATGACCCCAGGGCAACGCAAACCTTAACCACCGCTGATGTGCCTCTCGGATGGGAATGTGCAAGTAAGCCTCCGTCAGGTCCAACGACGTCAAGTACTCCCCTTGCCGCACAGCCACGATCACCGACCGTAACGTTTCCATACGGAAGTGAGGCACCCGGAGACAACGATTCACATTCTTAAGATCTAAGATAGGCCGCAGCGCTCCACCTTTCTTTGGCACCACGAAATAAATGGAATACTGACCCAAACCGTATTCCGCCTTCGGAACTTCCACAACTGCCCCTAACTGCAGCAGTCGGTGCAAAGTGCCGCGGACCGCCACGGACTTCCTTCGACCCCGGCAAGGAGACATGATGAAAGAATCCCGTACGGGCCGCGCGAACTCCAGCGCATAGCCCCGACGAATCACCTCGAGAACCCACTGATCGGTCGTGATAAGGGTCCAGGCAGGCAGAAACTCCTGGAGCCTCCCACCTATGGAAGCTTCCTCTGCCGGGACCCGCCTCATCTCATTGCGGCTTGCGAACTGCTGGGGCGGAGCTGGAGGAGAAACCTCTACTAGCTCCTCGAAACCCCCAAAAACACTGCGCTCGGGAAGCAAATCTTCCCCTCTGAAAGGACCCGTAGCGCGGTGAGCGAAACCTGCGAAAGTCCCGAAACTGGCTCCGAAAACCTTGACCGGACTTCCCCTGCTTTGGTTTGTCCTCTGGGAGTCTCCCCACCTTTGTCTCCCCGAGGTCTTTTACCAACTTATCCAGATCTTCTCCAAACAGCAGCCTACCTTTGAAAGGAAGTTTACTAAGCCTGGACTTAGAAGAACCGTCCGCCACCCAATTACGTAACCACACTGATCTGCGGGCGGCAACTACGGACGCCGTGCTATTCGCGAGCGCCCTGATCAAATCATAGTGCACATCCGCCAAATAAGCCACTCCGGATTCGAGACGTCCCAACTCCTTGAGCTCCTCTAAATCCAAATGAGGGGAAAGGCGTAACCGTTGCACCCAGCGCAAACACGCCCGAGCCACCCAGGCACCACAAATAGCTATCTGCAACGAAAGAGAGTCAGCCTCAAAGGTCTGCCTGAGGAGACCATCAACCCTACGGTCCTGGGCATCTTTCAGCGCTGCGCTGCCCTCTACTGGAATGGTTGTCTTCTTGGTAACTGCCGACACTACCGCGTCTACCCGGGGCGTCCGAAACCGCTCCTTGTCCTTATCGGCCAGTGGGTACAGCCTATTCAATGTGCGGACGCCTCGGAGCCCCGTCTCCGGCTGGTCCCATTCTTCCTGAATCATCTTATCCACCACCTTATGGACTGGAAACACCACCTGGGTCTGCCGGACCGCCTGAATGACGGGATCTTCAACGTCATCTTCCTGGGATGGCTGAGCTGCCAGCTTCAACATTTGCATTGACTCCGTAATCAATGCCGGAAGCTCCTCTCTACGGAAGACCCTGATGATCTTAGACTGCTTCTCAGGCTCCAGAATCTCCCCTTCCTAGAGATCCTGCAGCTCCACCTCATTTTCGCAGCCAGAATCCTCGACCTCTGGCCACTCAGAATCCACCGCCGGAGAGGCCTTGACTCTAAGCTTTTTAGGCGCCGAGGGACCCTCACCGGTGTCAGCAGAGGCCACAAATTGTGCCGTCGACCCAGCGAGGGTGGAATCCTCCATTGTCTTCCCTTGGCGTCGTAAGCAGAACGCCTTATGAAGCATTAGTATGAATTCCGGACAAATGTCCGCGGAAACCTCCGGCCGCACGCCTGGAAGTGCTGCAGAGGACCCCGCAAGCTCTTCCACGAGACCCTCCTGCAGTGGAGCATGAGGCGACTCAGCCCGGGCCCCTACCTGTCCCCCCGGTATCTCCACAGCCTCTTTAAGGTCCATCTGCTGCTCCTCTGTGGACGAAAGGGAGGCACAGCCGCGGCACACCCCCGACTCTGCCACAGTGCCTCTTCGGACCCCACAGATCACACACTGGGGGCGCCCCGCCATAAAGGTGACCATCTCAACCGTTCAGAGCTATCAGCAGTCCCTTTCAGATATTTCTGTTTTGTTTTTTGTTTTTTGTTTTTTTAAACTGAGGGCACAGCAATCTGAGAAGACAGAACAAACTAGTAATCACACTGTTCCTACACCGGACTAAGAGGCCGGGCTGCTGCAGCCACGAGGAAGAGTCCCCTCCCCCTCCCTCAGCGGCCAGCCCCGAGCCCGAAATGAAAAGAAAGCAAAGGAAATCAAAAGACAAAGCACAGGGAAATCAAACCGCACACGAAATAACTGCACATAGGGAAAATCGCATCACCGAAAGAAGGCCCCAAAGTAAACCCGGAGAACTCCTACCTGCTGTTTGCGACGCTGAGCAGCCACGCGGTCTCCCGTGCTGCTTAAAATGGCCGCCGAGAGCCTGAAATGAAAAGGGCGCCAAAGCCAGTCTTTCCGGCGCGCTTTCACTGCCCGGGACTGCCCTGCTACCACCGCAGCCTGCCGCCGGTGAAAAGCTGACCGGGCAGGTCTGCGGAGCTCCCTTCCATGCCCCGGAGCCGCTGTGCAGCCCCGAATGCTGTAGCAAATCAAGTTTTACCTGCCTGCAGCTGCCGAGACGCGCGAAACCGCAATCAGCAGCCTCGTCGGTCTGGCAGAGTACAGCGTGGGGAGAGAGAGGGCTCTCCCCCGTATAGTCCGGGGGGAGAGATTCTCTTGCTGCCAAGTCCTACCCCTGCTATCACCTATTGGAAACCTGGTAACAGGCAGGGAGAAACAAGCTAAGCAATTAGGCACTCCGGGTCTACACTTCTTACTTTTTTTTTTTGTTTAAAAGAACATTCCCCCAAAATAAAATAAAAACCACCATCAATCCAATTAGCCAAACAACCCAACTACACTAGACTAAACCTAATCTCTCCTTATCCGTTACTCCAGTGAGCCCTCTCCCGGGCTCACAAAGTCCTCCTGCTGCATGGAGACTGGTAACACTGGAAGGGAAGGTGGAGAGAGCAGGCTATATACAGTGATGTCATCATTCTGACATACCAGTCTCCAGGCTGCAGGAGGAGGTTGACAACCCAGGAGTAGAGGACTGAACTGGAGGAACGATAAGGAAACTTGTGTTATTTCCATTAACGTACTCTAGTAACAACCCCCCCCCCCCCCAAATCTGTTGCCATTTGGACATGTACGTGCCACTGTATACATATTTGAAAGTTGTGCAAGCTTTTTAAAATGACCTCCAAATCCATTTGGCTTCTACAAGACATGCAATAAAATATACTAGCTTCTTCCTTTCTTTAAACATAGCTCACCTTACTTGCAAGAAAACTTTGCATGCAAAACTGAGACAGTGCCACCGTGCTATATAAACAGCTTCCATCAGTGTACTGTGAATGGCTTTTTACCTGCTAACGTCTCTAAAGGACACTTTTTTAGCTCCATTATTCCACATATAAAGTAACAGTACTCGATAGATCCTTCAGAATCTCCAACAGCTGCTTGCCACTATGACATTTTCAATGGCTCTTATTCCTAGTTGTCCTCTCTTACTTTGTCCTAAATGTTTTATTATTGTAGAGATAACCTCAATAATATATTTAGCTGTAATATGAGCAAATATTCACCATTAACTTTGTATGGTGTGAAGATTACATTTTTGTGGTAGGAAGGAGGAAGTGTCTCCGCGTCAGACATTTTAGCAGTAAGTCACAGGATTTAAAATGTCGTTGAAGGGAAAAGCTCTAGAATTAGAAATCTAAGCCTGTAAGTCATATAATCCATAGCGCTTAGAAAAGAGGCGGATTAAGAAAAGAGCACATGAAGAGGAAAGGAGATGCTTTGACGGCCATCTTCAGAGGAAAAAAAAACTGGGACTGTAGCAACCACCCAGAAAGAAAAGAGGCAAACCTGGAACCACAGCACCAACAGAAGAAGCCGAGTCTCGGACCAGTATGGCAGTCATAATGTAAATTAATTTCCCAGCTCCCAACTGCTCAAAATGTAACTGCCAAATCGTCCCTGTTCCAAAGGACAGGTGGAGAAGAAATGCCTATATTCAACAGAGTCTCTTAACGGCCAACAAAAATATGCCCTGGAACTGGCACCGAATCTATTTCTCACCCTCCTTCTGCTTGGGCCATAACAGTAATAATGTGTGACAGCCAGTAGCCGAGGGATCCAGCAAGCATACATTCTCAAACCCCCCAAGTAATGGAGAAAAAAGGACAAACTGAAGATAAATGGAAAAGAGAGAGTAAGGCAGATCTATGGAGATATGTGTGAGGAACTCGAAGAAAGATGTGGTATGGCTAAGATGAGCTTGTAGAAAATATGCATACTAATATCTGCTCAAGATTGAAATAAAACAGTATGGAAATGGAGATCATGATTTTATTGCTTTTGACTGCCAACTGAATTATCTAAAACGATATTGCTTACACATCGGCTTTAAAGAAGCAGTTAAACATAGCCAGCTGGAGGGACAGTCATACTGAAAGCTGTCCTGCGAAATGCAGAACATTAAAGTACACTGACAGCATCCTTCAAAGTTATAGATCTAATTATCCTAATACTTATTTGCAATGTCAGTGCCTGCAAGCAGTCAGGAGCTCTCAGTTCCCTCCTTGACAATGTCTCAACATCCTACTGGGTGGTCCCTGCACTGTTCTGCAACACAAAGCAGAAAGGGCATAAGGGCAATCAGAAACGGAAATTCTCTTAGAACGTAAATGACTTGATTTTCTAAACATATTTACTCCTTTGATTAGTGCATAGCCACTAGATTAAATGCTTTCCAAGTTTGGGTCTGTCTTTTGGTCTACAAAACCTTTGTTGCATTGGGTTGACATATAAGAACCCAACCCATGTATACACAATGCAAGAATGTGTAACAATCAAAGAACTCTATCATTACCTGCCAGACCCCATCCCCAATACCACCCAACAAATGTTTGTGCAAACACCTTGACTTGTCTCACTGACCTGGCAAAATTGCCCTCTCTGCAATAACAGCATATGTTTTTCCAGCGCATCATCACATTTAAGGTTTGGCAAAACAATCTGCCAAGCATTTTCCACATGAAGCATCTCTTTGTTGGCAATATCTCATGTTGTTGGGGCTTAGCGAATGGCTCCTGTTATTGTCAATGTTCTCCTTTGCCACACACATTCATGTTTGCTGCTAAGAGATTTAACATTTCTAATTAAATCCATTCAATTGCTTATTTCCCTTGGGTTAAAGTAATATGAAAACAATATAAATAGGGCCAGCATGATGGGCCACTTGCTGTGCAGGAGACAGGGATACCGAGGAGGCAGTGTTTATAGCTTCTGGCCAGTGTAAAGCGCACTTGACCTGAGCTCATAAAAGCACCACAGTCTAAAACTGCTGCAACATCCAGGTGAGGAAGAGGGGAAAATGTGGACATACCATGGAAAAATTCCCAACATACTCGTAGGTGAATGATCACTCATGGTCTCTCAGAATGCTGCCAGAGCCCAAAGCACAATAACGAACATCAACAAAAGTACGGAGCAGGAAAAGACATTTTTAATAAAAAGTTTAAATAGATATTATGTGAGAAGTCTCTCCCCCACATTTCTTTCAGGATAGTCCTCCTTGCAGAAAGGAGGTATACAAAGCCCTTTATTTTATAAGAATAAAAAAAAAAACAGGTGGAGCCTGAGGTCATGAGAGTCATTCACTGAAAAAGACATTTCCAAAGCACAGATAAATATCACAAAACAGAAAATTGATACTCCTAAGGGACTCTAGCATCAGAGGCATTAACATGGGAACACAATCCAAGGGTCCCAACAAGGTGAAATGCTTTCCAAGATCAGCTAATAGGAATACAACCAAATACTGGGTGCATAAGAGAAGAAAAATAAGGATTCTAAAATTGATGTTATAATCCACCTGAGGAAAAATGATTTAGCCAGAAACAGCAGTCTTATGTAACAGAGAGATTTCCAAAAGCTTGGAGAGGGTCTGAAGTCCATGGTAAGGACTGTAGCCTTTTCAGAAATACCAGCTACCTGTGGAAAGGGAGAGTAAAGGTTACATCATACATTTTCAATAAGTGGCTCATAACCTGGCACCTACAAGAATGTTTTTGATACATTGGAGGCTGGAGCAATATATGGAAAAACAAAAGATTATACTATAATGATAACCTACATCTTTCTGTGGCAGGAAAAGGGATCCTAAATGAGAAACTCAGACAATATATTGTAACCTTTAGTTCATAGGTGTCAAACTCTGGCCCGCGGGCCAAATTTGGCCCGTAGTGTAATTATATTTGGCCCACGAGGCTATACCAAATGACTACTAGAGCTAGCCCGCCGGTATTATACAGCGCATTCATTCATCGCTAATACTACAAATCCCATAATGCCTTGCTGTTGTTTTGGCGCGTCAATCAGGACAGGTCCCAGAAACGCCCTCTCCTGTGTGAAAGAAGTCATAGCGATCTCAAGCTACAACTGTCACTGTGGAACCCCTTCCCAAAAATGGCAAAAAGAAAGGCAGACAACAGGAACTTTCTGGACAGGTGGGAGACAGAATATTTGTTTACATATGTAAAAGACAGACCTGTTTGTCTGATTTGTGGAGTCAACGTGGCTATAACTAAGGAGTATAACATTCGACGACACTATGAAACAAAACACCATGACAAGTACAAGGACCTGGACATGACTCAAAGGAGCCAGAAAGTGGAGGAGATGAAAAGAAGTTTGGTTTCACAACAGAATATGTTCAAAAAAGCCACATCACATAGTGAGGCTGCTGTAAAGGCTAGTTATATTGTGGCAGCAGAGATCGCAAAATCAGCCCGGCCCTTTAATGAGGGAGAGTTTGTGAAAAAGTGCATGTTGAAAGTTTGTGACATCGTGTGCCCAGAGAAAAAGCAAGCCTTTTCAAACGTGAGCCTGAGCAGAAACACAGTAGCTGATCGCACATGTGATCTTGCCACCAATCTGTATGACCAGCTTTTGGAAAAGGGAAAAGATTTCGTTGCATTCTCCCTTGCTGTGGATGAGAGCAGCGACGCATCTGATACTGCTCAGCTGTCAGTCTTCATCCGTGGAGTGGACTCAAATGTGTGTGTTACGGAGGAGCTATTGGGATTCAAATCAATGCATGGCACAACCACAGGAAAGGAAATTTTTGAGGAGGTTTCCAAATGCGTAACTGAAATAAAGCTGCCGTGGGATAAACTCGTGGGATTAACGACAGATGGTGCGCCAGCGATGTGCGGTAAAACAAGTGGACTGGTGGGCAGGGTCCGGGAGAAGATGCAGGAAGAGAACTGTGCAGGTGAACTAACTGTTTATCACTGCATCATACATCAGGAATCATTGTGTGGCAAAGCCCTAAAGATGGAACATGTTATGACCACAGTAACACAAGTAGTTAACTTTATAAGAGCCAAAGGTCTGAATCACCGCCAGTTTAAGTCTTTTCTGGAGGAGTGTGGTTCGGAATACGCAGACGTGCCGTATCACACAGAGGTGAGATGGTTAAGCCGAGGAAAAGTACTGAATAGATGTTTTGAGCTGCATGAGGAAATATGTCAGTTTCTGGAAAGCAAAGGGAAGGACACAGCAGAGCTTCGGGAGAAAAGGTTTCTGTGTGAGCTGGCCTTTCTGTGTGACATCTCGAGCCATCTCGATGCGCTGAACCTGCAGCTTCAGGGGCGGGGGCGCATCATCACAGACATGTACGCTGCAGTGAGGGCTTTTAAAACTAAACTGTGCCTGTGGGAGAATCAGATGCTGCAAGGAAACCTTGGCCATTTTCCCTGCTGCCAAACCATGAAAACGCAGTTCTTTACCAACTTGTTCCCATGCGCACAGTTTGCTGAAAAACTCAGTGTACTCGGCGCTGAGTTTAGCCGGCGATTTGCCGACTTTGATGTCCAGAAATGTAGGTTTGAACTGCTCAGTAATCCCTTTGCAGTTAATGTGGAAAACGCACCAACCAACCTCCAAATGGAGCTAATTGAACTCCAGTGTAATGGCACGCTGAAGTCAAAGTATGATGCTGTGGGCGCCGCCCAGTTTCCACAGTTCATCCCTGACACAATGCCTCAGCTCCGCACCCAAGCTGCTCAGATGCTCTCCATGTTCGGCAGCACTTATCTATGTGAGCAACTTTTCTCCTCGATGAAGATGACCAAAACATCTCACAGGAGACGTCTGACTGATGAACACCTTCGCTCGATACTGAGGATTTCCTCAGCTCAAAGCCTGAGTCCAGACATTGATGAACTATCATCCAAGAAGAGATGCCAGGTATCTGGCTTGGGCACATCAGATTAGATCAGTGTGCAGCAAACTGAGCAATAATTAACGTTTTCTTTATGCACTTTTTCTTGCTACTCCAAGACATGGGCTTGAATGGTTGATTAATTTTATTATTGTTATTTTATTTTAAAAATTATTATTTATTATTATTTAAATCTTATTTAATAAATGAATGTCATTGATGTTTTTTTTTATTTGAAATTGGTTTTTGCATATCTGAACTATTAAGTTATAAATTGTATAGTAATAAGTGTTGCTTCATATTCAATGTTAAAGCAAATCTTGTTTGGGTCCATATTAAAAGGTTCATTTGTTCAATGCTGGCCCGCGACTTTGTTCAAGTTTTACATTTTGGCCCACTGTGTATTTGAGTTTGACACCCCTGCTTTAGTTGTATTATATTGTTGACCCCTTTGATTGAAGGATAAAGTGGTATACAAATCTGGTTAAATAAATAAATATATTGCTACTCATTTAAACTAGAGAATGGGGGCGGCATGGGGATGTCAACCCAGCAAAAGCAAGATAGTAGTGGGGAAAACAACAAAATAGATCATGTTAGCTACTCACTTCTCAGCAACAGGGTAGAGATGGGTAGTAGGAAAAAGGCTAAACAGATAATGAGAGAGCCAACAAGAAATAGCTGGAAAGCAATGAGCACAAATGTTTGCAGTCTAAGTAATAAATTTCCAGATCTGCATGTCCTAATGGTAGAAGCAGACTTAGATATTGTTATTATTACAGAGGCATAGTTTAATGAGCTCCATGAATTGGACATGGCCATACTGGGCTATAATCTCTCTTAGATAAGAAAGAGATGGCTGAAAATGTAGTGAAATAGCTCTGTATGTGAAAAACAGTATTAAAGCAACTGGGGAAATGAAATAGCAATATGGATCATTCATACAGTTGTTGTCTACAGACCTCCAGCTCAATCAGAGAAATTTGACAAAGACCTGATCATTGATATTCAAAAGTTATGAATAAAAGCAGAGGTGCTGTTGTTAGGAGATTTAAACCTGCCAGATGTGGATTGGAATATCTCCTCTGCAGAATCCGAAAGAAGTTGGGAGATCTTGGATGCTTTTCAAGGTGCTCTGCTTAGACAAATGGTGAAGAAATTCACAAGGAAAGAGGTGGCATTGGATCTACGACTCACAAATGGAGAAAGTGTATCTAATGTCTGGGTAAGTGCCCACTTCAGCAGCAGTGATCACAAGGTATGGTTTGAGATAAAAGCCAAGACACAGCAAACTCAGAGTGCTAGGATTTCAAAAATACTGTGATGAAGAAAAAGTGGAAATGCTAAACAAATATCTTTGTTCCCTGTTCATGACAGAAAATCTTGGAGAAGGACCACAAAGGTACACACTGGAATAGAGCAGATGCCACACCAGTCACGGAAGAAACTGTTTATGAACAACTTGAAAAACTAAAGGTGGACTAAGCCATTAGGCTGGATGGGATACATCTTAGTTTACTGAGGAAACTCAGAGATGTTTGGGTAGATCCTCTTAAGGATGTGTTCAACAGATCCTTAGAAACAGAGAGGTTCCATGGTATTGGAGAAGGGTTGATGTGGTCATCCTTCACAAAAGTGGTAACAGAGAAGAAGTGGGATATTACAGGCCAGTAAGCCTCACCTCGATAGTTGGAAAAGTAATGGAAAGGCTGCCGAAGGAAAGGATAGTGAACTTTCTAAAATGCAATGGATTGCGAGATTCAAGACAATTTGGTTTTACCAAAGACAGATCATGCCAGATGTATCCGATTGATTTCTTTGACTGGATGACCAGAACAGTTAATCAGGAGCATGCACTTAGATTTCAGTATAGCCTTTGATATTGTTCCTCACAGGAGGCTCATGAACAAAATGAGCAGCCGGAAGTTAGGAACCAAAGTGGTGAACTGGATTAGAAACTCGTTGACGGACAGAGGGTGGTGGTAAATGGAATTCACTCATAATAAAGAAAGGTGAGTAGTGGAGTGCCTCAAGGATCCATCCTGGGGCAGATTCCATTCAATATCTTTGTGAATAACATTGCCGAGGGGTTAAAAGGGAAAGTTTGCCTTTTGGCGGATAACACAAAAATTTGCAGCAGGTTGGACACCCTGGAGGGAGTTGAGAACATGAGAAATGATTTTAAAAAATCAGAAGAATGGTCTAAGATTGACAGTTAAGCTTTACTGTGAAGAAGTGCAAAGTGATACACTTGGGGTGTAGAAATCCAAAGGAACAGTGTGTGCTAGGGGCAAGAGGCTAACATGCACTGACCAGGATAAAAACCTCAAGGTGATAGTGTCTGAGGATCTCAAAGTGGCAAAACAATGTGAAAAGGCAGTGGCCAAATCCAGAAGGCTACTAGGCTGCATAGAGAGGGACATAACCAGTCAAAAGGGGGAAGTGATAAGGTCTATGGATAGGTCATTGGTGAGGCCTCACTTGGAGTACTGTCTTCCGTTTTGGAGGCCATATCTTACAAAGGATATAAAAATCCTTGAAGCAGTATAGACAAAAGCAACCAAAAGTAGTTTGGGTTTGCACCATTAGTCAAATGAGAAGAAACTTGAAGACCTAAATATGTATATCCTGGAGGAAAGGGGGAGCAGGGAAGATATGATACAGACCTTTAAATACTTGAAAGTTATTAATAAGCAAACCAACCTTTTTCAAATATGTGGAAGCTATAAAATTAGAGGACATGAAATGAAGCTATAAGGAGGTATACTTAAAAGCAACATCAGGAAGTACATTTTCACGGAAAGGGTGCTAGATGCCTGGAATGCCCTCCAGTGGAGATGGTGGGGACTAAAACAGTGACTGAATCCAAAAAAAGGCAAGGGATAAGCATAGAGAATCCCTACATAGGAAGAGGAGCATTCCTGCTCAAAGCAAAGCTTAAATGACTTTTACACTTCAAAAAAGGCACAGAGCGGGGGTAGCCTGCACGGAGCAGCAGTTACAACCCAAAGTGATCCCAGAGTCTTTCTGGCAGAACAATGTTATAGTATTTACATAGCTTCCAATAGATGAGACTTGCTACCTTACTATATCTTCTGTATACAATTTTTCTGAAACCACACACCCAGTGGTAGGATGTGTGACCCCGTGCCAGTTTAGTGCTACAAAATCTGCATTTGCCTGTTGAAACCATTTGTACTTATCCTGGCTATGCTTCAATTATCAGTCTCTCATCTTTAAGTTTAAATGTGTCATTCCTTAATCAATTAGGAATCAAATTTTGATCTTCTTGAGGCTTCTTTAAATAACTCTATATTTCATTTTGCAAGTGTTATTGCTTTTTTCCCTCCATATACTGTTGGACTCTCACTCCTTCCACTCATCTGAATGTTTACCCAAGTTTAAAAATGAAGACGGACTCTGGCTGTTTGCTTTCATACTTCAATAATTTTTGAGTACTGTCAGACGGCTGCCTGGGTGAAAATCTTCACACTCTTGGCAAGTGCATATTTCTATATGATTTGCAAGGTATTGTGGGCAATGTAGTTTATTCACACCAGACACAGCTGCTGACAATCATTTAGTTGTGCTCTTGGGTAAAGCCAATAAGATATTTATTTATGGGGTTATTTCTCCCAACACAGATATGCTTGGTAGCACATAAATTAGGTTACTTGCTTTCAGTGTTAACTTGGAAAAACAAAGTCAAAATCAGGAAAACAACAAATGAAAAGCCACAAAGCAAGAAACAAACTGTTCTTTTCAGGTTAACTTCTGATTACTTCCCACATAGATACAGAAGTGATTCTCTCCTAGCTCACAAGCAATTAGGTAAGGCTTAATTGCTAGCAGTTACCAGCTGAAACCCCTTAGCTGGCTTGCCTTCCACTGTGTGGGTCAAATCCTGCTTCAGGAGCTTTTCTGAGTAGATTAAAGAACAAATTTGTATTTCTTTGTGATGGTTGCTGTACTTTATAACAGAAAGTTACCAACGGAGTTTAGATAGAGAGCAGTCCATATAAACAGAATCCTCATCTGCTATTATTCCCCCTTGTTCAACAAGCATGGGTTCAATATCATGGATTGGCACAGATGAATCTCTCAATGGAGCATTTTCAGGAGAATACTTGTTTCCCTGCTGTCTTTCAAGGTTATAGCTAGGGCATAGATCAGTGTTCATACCTGAGCTTCCATTGCTGCTAGAGTTCCTCTCTATATAGCCTGGCCAGTATGTAGTCCAGTTCTTATGTCCAGCCTTCCAATCCAGATCCCTGGACACTGGATCTCTCTTCACATACCTTCTGGCATAGGTCTTAGGGTCCCTTCCACGTGCAGCCGTCTCCCTCACAGGTAGCGTCTGGTGATTCCTAGCTCTGCAGCACCATTCCTCTGGCTTTCCCCAGTCCAATGGTGTATGCTGGCCCTTGAAATGCCTCCCAGTATACGTACTGCTTTGGACTCTTCTAGACCTCTCAAAGGCTTTTCTCCTCTTTCTTCCAGAGGGTCTCTTTCCCTCTCTGTCCGTCCGGTTTGGCTTCTGCTTCTGATGATCCTTCAGATGAAACTGATGATCAAACTCAAGCTAATTCTCAGGATAAGGAGGACCATGAAGATCATGAAGATGGTCATCTGTAGAATAAACTCTACTCTTATTCTGCTTAGATGAGTGCTCCTCCCTAATACAGCGCAGCTGTGCTGAATCAGGCCCTGCCCTTTGAGATGAGTGCTTAGGGATTACCTCATAGCCCTCCTGATTGAACACACGTTTCCCCACTTCAGCTCCTCTAATGGCTGTTGGAAACCTGGTGCATTCTGGGACTGGTAGTCTTTTATGGGAAAATTCTGTTTTCTTATTTCTACCAGAACTGACAGGTTGCTTGTTCAGAGACACTTCACCTTTTCTATAGCTCCTTCCTGAGCTATGATAAGCTTCCTTATCACAGTACTTGTGTTTAGTTGTGTTTAGTTGTGTTAAGTAAGCTAAAGGCTAATGATAGGAACTCTGTATTATAACCTATTCCTATAAGGCCCATTTTAAATTTGGCATACATGATTCTGCTAGGTTATCTCATGAGAATGAATGAGATTTCTTGTTCTTATATCAGATTTTTTAAGATCTTTATGAGGCCAGTCCACAATTTCAACGCTGTATGAAAGCACTGACAACTTGCATCTTATTCCATGCTGTTAAAGTGCATTTCAATATCCATTTCAGCCTTCTAGAGTATTTTTCGATGATCTTTTCTCTCAACAATTTGTGCTGGATTGTTGCATTTTCTTCTACTCCTAGATATTTATATACACTTTCCAGCTCAAAGTTTTACACTGCAGTCTTCTTTGAGAGAGATTTTTCAGTTTGCCTTAGTTTTCCATTTTGGAAAGCTGCCTTTGGACATTTGACCAGCCGAAAAGTCATCCTGATGTCAACTGAGATGCTCTTCACTGCTCGGAACTGTTCCATCACATGGTGATCATGGAAGTTATACAACTTCAACTCATGCATGAATTGTAGTATGATATTATCTGAAAGACATCAATGCCTCTAGCAAGGGCTGTGTGGATAGTGGAGTGTATCACGTGTCCATGGTTACTGGTATGGTATATGTGAGGGGGTGTGTGTGTGAGGGGTATACTGTGTATATATTTGCGTCTATAAGGAGACTGTAGGTGTGTGTCTGTGGGGGAAATGGGAGATATGGAGAAGTGGAAGATCTCATGGGGATGTGTTTGAGGCTGTGGCTCTGTAGGTGTTTTCTCCTCTGTCCCATGTTCATCCCCAAGTTCCCCTCTCTCTCCCCTATTTCCCCCCACTTCTTACTCTTCCCTGATCTCTGCACTCTCTCCTCTCTTCTATCCTTCCCCTTGCACTCTCACCCTTTCTCTCCTTCCCCATTTTCACCCACTCCCTCTCCTTCCACTAGGAGCTTCCTATTTTCTTCAGTGACTGATTAGATCCTCCACCATTGCTAGCACAACTATCTCTCTTTTCTGGCATCTTCAGTACAGCCAAGATATGCCTTCCCTTGTGTGGGGGTTGAGTCCCTATCTGCACACTGCCAATGCTTTCATTATACTGATAAAGAAATAAAGAGGAAGTCCTAATATTACTAACTTCTGCAGACAGATGGAACTGTAAAAAAAATAAGGCAGCCTTTTGAGGGTTGGTAAAACTCGAGTCGACACCAGAGTCTATTGTGGTTCGATTGGCGTCTTTAGGAGTCTGTGTTTGGTTGGGATTTCAAATTTAAGATAAGTGTTGGTGATCTTTTTTTTTCATTTTAAATGCATTTAAAGAAAGCAAAAAAACTATGTACACCACTGAAGTCAATGAATGATATATTTAGGGGCTGTGTTCAGCATCTAGTACATGTCATGTACAGCCGGTTACCCCTTTCCTGAGGCTTCTTATCCCACACACACTTTTATGAAATCTAATGGTTTTTAAGACTTCCTATTGATTGCCTTATTTTTCTTTCCAGTTTCATCTGTCTGCAGAGGTTAGTAATATTAGGGCTTCGTCTTTGTTTCTTTATCAGCTCATTTAGTCAAAGAGGATGGCTTTTTTCTCTTTTTGTAAAGCTTTCATTATGGCATGTCTCCTCTTCTACTAGCAATGGATGGGTCCCACCATCACATTGAAGACCACCATCATAAATACAAGGTTTTCATAAATTTTAGTGTTGCAGTGGTTATGTTCTCCGGCACTGGCTTTCTTGCTATCATCCATGTTGTTGCTGCTGGTCATCCTCGGATGATGGTACCTGAACTTCTCCACCAGCCCAGTGTTTCCAGCTCCTACCTCCTTCTCGTTTCTTGAATTCATCTGTATGCACACATGAACTTATGTGTACAGATGGACAGACAGACAGATATACCCTCCCCAACAGGCACCATCACTTAAGTGAAACATGTCTAACCAAGGCAATAACAAAGGTTTTAATTTGATAAAGAAATTCAGAAAATAAGAGCAGTAAATATTCAGTATATCAAAAAGCCAGTGGTTGAAGTTTTGTAATAATCTAGTTACAGTATGTAATTGAATGCATCTATACACATTTATATTTTATATGTTTGTAGTACTGTTAAATGTGCATAATCAGCAGTGCAACAGCAAGAAATGGAATCTTTATATTTGTAAAATGTTTGCATACTACGTTTGTGTTATAGTACATACCCCACATTCCTTTGCAGAAGTGACTACTTTGAAAAGAATGTCTTCGTGAACAAATGGTCTGACAGCGTCATGGATGATCACTATCTCGGGTTTTGGGAGCTGGAAGCCAAGAGGCTTGTTTTCTGCAAATGCTCTCAGTCCACTGAAAATTGACCTGTGGCGCGTCACTCCGCCTTCCACCACTGTGACTTGTTTGTGGTCATATTGCTGAATAATGGACTTCATCAGCTCCAGGTTTTCTTCCGTCACCACAATCACAATATCTTTTATCCATGTTACTCTGCAGAAAAAAATGCATAGATTGCACATAATTTTGCATGAAGACCAAAATAATTGTTTTAAGTTGTTCTCCATGGTGATACAATTTCATGAGATGTGCTCATAATAATAATGAATTTAAACACCAATACGCCAATAGAACTCTTAGGAGGTAATTTTATAACAGGGCACCTAGGTTAATAGGGCATGAAGGCACCTATTTTTAGTTTATTTTATAAAGACACATAGACATCTACACAACTAGGTGTGTTGATTATGAAATATCTTAATGTATAGATGTAAATCCTGACTGCTTGTATTCCACCCAAACCCCTCCCCTAAGCACACTACTCTATAAGGATGCACTGGATTGTAGCATGTGTACTTTTAAGCATGTCCTAATTTTATAAAAACCCTCTTACGAGAGCGTGCTGGTTCTTCTTCCTGAATTGCTTGTTACCTCATTGGAAGCCTCAGGACTGCATTTGGTGAGCATGGAGCACCACGTGAATACTACGGGCTGTAAGAGCTGAGCCCCATTGCGATGTTACTGAGAATGTGCTGGTTCTTCTTCCTGAATTGCTTGTTACCTCATTGGAAGCCTCAGGACTGTGTTTGGTGAGCATGGAGCACCACATGAATACTACGGGATATAAGAGCTGAGCCCCATCGCGGGCCGTGTATTGCGGGCACGTGCTCCAAAGGGGAGTGTCCAAAGGGTCAGGTCTGCCCCTTTGGAGCACGTAGGAGCTTAGAAGAGTAATGTTATATATGGGGAAATGAAAGAAGAGACCCTTTTCTTTACCTTCTTTAAATACCAAAGCGGCGAAGGTTGTGGGTCCCATGGATGTTCTTTTAAAGTCTATGGTCCCAGCGGGGGGAGCTGCTCAGATGAATCATTTGGAGGCTTCTTCGCTATCTGTGAGTACTGTTTCCTCCTCTTTGTCTCCCGAAGTACAAAGGTTTTTATCTCCTCCCAACCCAGGAGTTGGTTTAATGGTGAAGGACTCCACCCCTATGTTTGCGGGTGGTGTTTTCTCCGCTTCGATTTCCCTTCCTGATGCTTTCCTCCGACTGACTACTTCTGAACAAACTGTTTTGCCTGTTCTATTTGATTTTTCTTCTAGTCAAGATTCTTCAGTGTCCTCACAAGATGTCTCTTTACAAGATATTTGTCAAATTGTATCTAGTACTGAACTTTCTTTCCAGTCTTCTCTACTTAAACTCTCTAAGTTTACCAAGGAGGCAGTGGCCGTTCTTACAGGGCATGAGTCTAGATTGTTGGATCTTGAGACTCGTACCTTAAAGGGAGATTCTCAACTTTCAACCCTACAGTCGGCTGTTGCCTCCTCGGTACAGGACTCGTTAATGTTACATCGGCAAAATGAATATTTAGAAAATGTTCTTCATAGCAAAAATCTTCATTTCTTGAATTTTCCCCATACTCGCTATCTTTCTTCTCCCATCCTATTTGCAAAGTATTTAAAAGATGTGTTAAATTTTCCTGATCCTGATGCTATTTGATTGTCTAAGATTTATTATCTTCCTTGGGAATTAGAGATGTGAAAGATATGGGTGAAGTGAGAGAAGAGGTTGGAGATCCTGGGGGAGATTATGATCAACTGTCTGTTCCGAATCTAGGGGGGATGTTTAATAAATTTTGGTAGCGGACTCAGTGCGATATCAGAGCTATGGCCCCATTTAGTAAACACTCCCCTCGATTTATCAACCTTTTTAGAGACGTCTGTGGAAGATATACTGACCTGGGCTACGCTTCTCATAACTTTCATGCTTGAGAAAGATAAAGATTATATATTTCAGATGTATTTTTCTAAAAGACAGGAGAAGTTCTTTGGGCAACTTATCCAGATTTTTCTAGATGTTTCCCAGGTAACTCAGAGGAGACGGAAGGCTCTCCTTGAGCTTAAGCCTTGTGTTTTGGCCTTGGGAGCCTCCTTTCTCCTCAAGTACTGTATTGCCTCCTTACAAGGCAAAACTTATGTGTTTTTTGATTCTTTGCAGTTGGAAGGGTTTTTGCACGGGAAGGGTTGAATGTTTGTATTGTATAATTGCCTATTCATTCACTCTAGGGTTAAGCAAAAGGGGATAGTTAAATTTGTTTCTGAGGTTTCTTAAGTCCTCCAGGGATAGCAAAAATACATACTGTATCTGAATGTAACTTGCCTTGAGTGACGGCTGAAAAAAAGATGCAAGATAAATCCAAAATCCCTTCCCCTTCTACTTCAACAGGCAATCTTGAGAAACAGGACAAAATGATTATAATAGCTTTAACAATATTACCAGAAATGTATGTGAAAAATCTGCAAACACCATATAAGCGTAGTATATAGACTCCACTACAAAACATTTCCAAAAGGTCTGATTCTTTTAAGCAACAAGTTTAGTTTTCATTTTAAAGCTGAATTCTGAGAAAAGTGCACACATTCAAGAGTAGCAGAATTTAAAGGCAATAATCCTCGACTTCCCGTCCAATATGCAAGTAAATTTCATCACACTGTGCTTAAATACGACTGACAAAACATTAAAAAAGATTCAGAGGGCCCCCGTCATGCAATGTTAAGCTTATGTAAGATGATAATGGCAATTGCTGACTGCCTCAGGCCAAGTCTTTCTTTTGCTACTCCCTTGATTCATCAAACTCTTTGGCATTTAATTCTCTTGAAAATCAAAACAAGAAGGGAAGAGAATAGGAGATTTTGGATTCACCTAGTCAGGCTAACAGATGTGGTGAAAAATAAAGGAGAATCTAGTGAATTCCTATATAAATGAACATATAAGGTGACATTGTGCTTACCAGATAATGTCCTTTCCTTGCATCCTGCTAGATCAGTCCAGAAAAGTGGGTTCTGTTTCCTTACCAGCAGATTGGTGGAGACAATGAACCAATGAAATGCCCAGGTTTCAATAATATCGCTTCCATGCCTCTATCCGCCTCAGCCACCAGAGGTCTCTTCACTTTCTGTCCCAAAGCACCTGGGCGAACATAGCAAGCCTCACACAACCTCAACGTGGGCAACAATGAGCCAAGTACATAAATCATAGCGGACCCCAGGGTACTATCGCAGAAGAACAGAGCCAACACAGTTCCAGGGGTAGGCCCTAGAATGGTCTAGCAGGACCCAAGGAAAGGACATTATCTGTTAAGTAAAATGTCACCTTCCATATCATCCTGCTAGACCAGGCCAGACAAGTGGGATGTACCAAAGCTACATCTCCAATGGGAGGGAAGAAGACACAGCAGCTCGCAAACCCTAGAGCCAAAGGCCATGTCCGCCTGAGTGTGGACATCCAAGCAGTAATGCTTGACAAAAGTGGAAAGTGATGCCCACGTTCCCACCCGATAAATGTCTGCAGGGGCTACCGAGCTTCTCTCCACCCACAAGGATGCTTGTGCTCAGGTAGAATGGACATACAAAAGATATGCTGAGACATAGGCCTCCTTAATCCAGCACCTCAAAGTAGACTTAGCCACCGTATCACCCTTGCATGGACCAACAAACACCACAAAAAGATGGTCTGACTTACAAGAGGAATTCATAACCTCCAAGTACCGGAGAAGCACCCTCTGGACATTCACAAGGCGAAGATCCTTATCCTTCCTCCAACACTGCTCCGTAGAAAAGGAGGGCAGGCAGACCATCTGGTTCACATGAAAGGGAGAAATCACCTTAGGCAAGAAGAAAGGCACAGGCTGAATGGAAACGGCCTCCTCTGAAAAAAACAGATAAGGATCTCAGCAAGACAGAGCCTGCAACTCGGAAATCTGCCTTGCGGAATAAATCGTGACCAAGAAAATAGTCTTGAGCATCAAATTTTTTAAAGTAGTGTGCTTCAATGGCTCAAAGAGCTCCAACATTAGGGCCCTGAGCACTAGACCCAGATCCCAGGAAGGGACCACAGATCAGACAGGAGGATGCAGATGCCGAACCCGCTGAAGAAAGTGCAAAACATCCAGGCATAAGGCTAGTGACTTGCCAGCCATCGGACTTCTTAAAAAGGCCAAAGCTTCCATCTAAACCTTCAGGGAGCTAAGAGAAGGCCCTTTTCCAGACTTTCCTGCAGAAAGGCCAGCACAGACGGCACCTTGGCCTCCTCAGGGACTAGCTGCTGTATGTTGCACCATCATTCGAAAAGGCACCAAACCTGCATATATGCCAGGTAGATCGACCTCCTCCAGGCTCCAAGCAGAGTAGAAACCACTGCCAGGGAGTAGCCTTTACATGCTAGCCATCTCCTTTCAAGAGCCAAGCCGTAAGTGAGAAGGGAGCTGGCTCTTCCAGGATGATCGGCCCCTGACGTAATAGGCCCTGAGCAGGAGGCAAATGAAGAGGTGGTGCTTCCAGGAGCCACATCAGATCTCTGAACCACGCTCTCCTCAGCCAATCTGGCACCACCAGAACAATCCTTCCCGGATGGCGCTCTATACGTTGAATCACACATCCCACCAGGGGTCACGGAGGAACACATACAGCAGGCATAGACATGGTCAAGGCTGAACCAGTGCACTGATGCCCTCGGACTCCATCTCCGTGCAGCGACTGAAGAAGCAGCCCACTTTGTCATTGGAATGGGTCGCCATCAGATCCATCTCAGGGCGACCCTATTGTCGCAGAATCAGCTGAAATGCCTCCTGACTCAACTCCTCCTCTCCTGGATCCAAATAGTGCCGGCTGAGAAAGTCTGCTTCCACACTGTCCACCCCGGCAATGCGCTGAGCTGACTAGCCTAGGAGCTTCTTCTCCACTCAGGCAAACAGGAGAGCCATCTCATGGGTCACCACGGCACTCCTTGGGTTGCCTTGCTGATTGACATAAGCCACCGCTGTGGCACTTTCCGACAACACTCAAACCACCTGGCTGTCAACCTGGGGCCAGAGTTCCTACACCATGCATCATCTTGGACAATACTTATACCTTCAGATAGCAAGTGTCTCTGTAGGTGTGTGATACAATAGAGGTGCGACTATCTGTGTGTGGGATGTGGTGGTGGGTGCAGGGCTGTGGTGCATGTGTGTGTGTGCTGCAGAACTGAGGAGTCTCTGTTTGTGATGCAGAGCTGGGTTGTGTGTGTGTGTGATGTATGGTGCAGAGAGAAAGTATGAATGTGTGTGTGTGTGTGTCTGTCATGCAAAGGTGTGGTGGAGGGGTGTGAGTGTGTGTGTATGTGTGTGTGTGTGTGTGCGTGCGTAGTGTGAGAGGTGAGGTGATTGCGTGTATATTCTGGGGGGAATGCACCCTTTCGCATATACAGACTGTCATTTTTGCCCCATGCATTCATCCCTTTAACCTCCACATTGCAGTTTTCCCTCCCCACTTTCTGTTCCCCTTCCGAACTCTCTCCCCTTCTCCCTCCCCCGAGCACTCCCACCCCCTGATCGCCATTCCCCCATTTTCTTTCTGCCTCTATCCCTGTCTTTTTTTTTTTTTTTTTTTACTGAAAGCTCCAATCCCTGCAGTTCTCTGCTGCTTTGGATTTTCCCTCCTGTTCTGCCCATAGGGATCTGATCTCCCACGGACAGAACAGCAGGGATCTTTGCCCGACCAGGGCTTGGATGCAGCAGACATACCGCAGGGATCAAAGTTTTGATTTGACTATATGGGCCTCCAACTATTTTGCTAAAATATCCAATCCATCATTTGGTTTGGAAACAAAGTCCCTTTATAGTTACAAGTAGGGTGGCCAACTGGCTCCAGATTTTAGGGACACCCAGATCTAGTCCTGGTTTTACCTTACTAGCTGCATGGACTTGTTATCTGCATTTCCTTAGAGAAATCAGCAAAGTAAAGCTAGGACTGGATCACGGTGACCCTAAAATCTGGAGCCAGTTGGCCACCCTAATTTACAGGGTTCTTTCCTATACGAATATACTATACAAGCACTGCTTTTTCTGGAATAACATATACTTTATAATGGACAATAAGTTAAGATTAGTATATTGCACACAGCATGAAAATATATGATCATAATTCTGGATACAACTATTGTGATTCCCTAATGCTGTCCTAATCCTCCAAAATTGCCCAAAATTATCTGGAGAACTGAATGTCTTCTTCCCCCCTCACTCTTGGTTCTTTTAAGGTGTTAATGCCCTCCCTTGCCACCCCAAATTCCACCCACCACATATGAGAAACACTCACCAATTAGCTTGTTGATTAAGATAGAAGTGTCTAGTATTGGTTGGAAGAGAAAATCTAGGAAGAAAATAATTCCACATTTGCATATTTGCTACAAGTAAACAAGTAGTTATATTTGAAGGAGCTCAGATCAGGTAATTGTACAAAGGGAACACATTAGACTACAGTATATGAGTGTTTTTTAATATTATCAATTACTAACCAATCAATTTAAAAAATCTGGCTCGCTCTGCGATGCTGCTTGGTCATTTTGTTGCTAAATAGCGTTCAAGGTAGCTATCTGGCATGGCATATGGGATCAAAGAATGGAGCTGTAATGTAATTGAAAGGCTGCCTGGTCAATCCTAGTTTCATGGCAAGTTAAATGCAAGGCATTGATAAGGCAGGCAAAGAGAGAATTTGAAAAAAAAAACTTGCTGTGGAAGCAAAAACACATAATAAAAACTTTTTCAAGTACATTTTTTCAAAAAACCTGTGAGAGAGTCAGTTGGACTATTGGATGATAGAGGGGTAAAAGGGGTACTAAGAAGGAGCAAGGCCATAGCGAGGAGACTGAATGAATTCTCTGCTTTGGTCTTTACTGAAGAAGATGAAGGGAAGTTACCCATGCCTGAAATGGTATTTACAGCTGATGCAGCAGAAGAAGTGAAAGAAATATTGATAAACCAGGAAGATGTATAACAACTATTTGATAAACTGAAGAGTAGCATATCACCTGGACCGGATTGTATTAAAAGAACTGAAATATAAGATTGCAAACCTACTATTACGAATCCGTGAACTATTATTAAAATCATCAGTAATACCTGAAGATTGGAGGATAGCCACTACAGACCGGTCAGCCTGACGTCAGTACCAGGAAAAATGGTAGAAATTATTATTAAAAACAAATTTCTGTTGATAGTCATGGTTTAATGGGAAATAGCCAACATGGCTTTAGCCAGGGAAGGTCTTGTCTTACTAATTTGTTATATTTTTTTGAAGGTGTAAATAAGCACGTAGACAAAGTTGAGTCAGTCGATGTAGTGTATCTGGCTTTTCAGAAAGCCTTTGACAAAGTACCTCACGAGAGACTCTTGGCAAAATTAAAAAGCAATGGGATAGGGGGCTGTGTACTATTGTGGATCAGGAATTGGTTCAAAGACAGAAAGAGGAGCGTAGGGCTAAATGGCCAATTTTCCCAATGGAGAAATGTGAATAGTAGAGTACCCCAGAGATCTGTGCTCGGTCCACTGCTTTTAACATATTCGTAAATGACTTGGAAATGGGAACAACAAGTGAGATAATCAAATTTACAGATGACAAAATTATTCAAAGTTGTTAAAACCCAAGAGGATTGTGAAAAATTGCAAGAGGATTGAGAAAAATTGCAAGAGGACCTTAATAAATTGGAAGACTGGACGTTCAAATGGCAGATGACACTTAATGTGGACAAGTGCAAAGTTATGCACCTATGAAAGAACAACCCAAACTATAAATACACGATGCAAGGGTCCACATTAGAAAACACCACCCAGGAAAAAGATTTAAGCGTCATCGTGGATAACATGTTGAAACCCTTAGCCTAGCATGCAGTGGGTGCCAAGAAAGCAAATAGAATACTAGGAATCATAAGAAAAGGAATGGAGAATAAAACAAAGGATATTATAATGCCTCTGTATCATTCCATGGTGCAACCGCACCTCGAATATTGTGGGAGATGGAAGGATACTCCTTTGAGGAGAGGCTAAAAAGATTAGGGCTCTTCAACCTCGAAAAGAGACACCTAAGGGGAGATATGATGCATTAATGAATGGAGTGGAACAGGTAAATGTAGATCGATTGTTTACGCCATCAAAATGTAGAAAGTCTAGGGGACATGCAATGAAGCTACAGTATAACCCATATAAGACTTAGAAGAGAAAATATTTTTTCACTCAACGCATAATCAAACTCTGGAATTCATTATCGGAGGATGTAGTAAAAGCTATTAGTGTAGCTGGGTTTAAAAAAGATTTGGACAAGTTCCTGGAGGAAAGGACCATAAATCATTATTAAAGGGGACCCCGGAAATCCACTGTTTGTCCCAATACAAGCATTATGGAACCTGTGTCTTCTGGGGAAACTGCTAGGTACTTGTGACCTAGAATGGCCACTGTTGGAAAGAGGATACTGGGCTTGATGGACCTTGGTCTGACCCAGTATGGCATACCTTAGGTTCTTATGTAAATACTTCTTCCATCTGGTTTTCTTTTGGTGGTCCTATCCCTTCTCTAGCTCCTTCCATTTCTGGGTCCTCAATTTCGCTAGTCACTTCTCTCTGCTATCTTGGTGTCACTCTTGACTTGGCCCTCTCCTTCCAAGAACACATTTCACTGCTTGTTTGCCGATCTTTTCTCTCTCTCAGATAAGAGCCCTGCATCCTTGGATTCCTCCTCTTTTACTACTTTACTTCTCTCCCTGGTTATATCACGTCTTGATTATTCTAACTCCATTCTTGGCGGTCTTCCTCAGTTTCAGTGCCATCGCCTACAACGCATTCAAAATATCGCTGCTCAAATCATCTCTCACGCAACCCGCTTCAATCACATCACACCACTTCTCATCGGTCTCCACTGGCTTCATCTTCAATACCAAATTCATTATAAGATACTTATCTCAGTTTGCAAGGCCACCTACTCTTAGACTCCTCAGTATCTACCTGATCTCCTCCATTTCCATAATCCAGTTCGCAGTCTTCATTCAGCTCACATCAATCGTCTGCACCTTTCATCCCCAACCAATGCCCATCTCAAATCCACTCAACACTCTTCTTTCTTCTTCCTGGGCCCCTCCCTATGGAATTCGCTCCAAACTGCCCTCCACCTAGAACCCTCGTTCCCCAAGTTTAAGTCTCTTCTCAAGACTCACCTCTTTCTCTCTGCTTTTGATCTTCCTCCTACTGCTTCTTGACCTTTCCTCCGCTATTCCTCTCCTCTTTTCTGTTTGTATGAGTGACTGTCCTCTGTCCTATCGAACTTTGTAGTTCCTTTCTTCTCCCTGGCCTTTGGCCTCCTCTCATGTAATTTACAACATTGTAAACCACCATGACGTCATAAATGTGCAGTATAGAAAATGTGTAAATAAAGATAAAGACCAAAATGGTAAGGGATCTCAATCAGATGACATATGAGAACAGATTGGAGGCCCTAAATATATATGCCCTAGAGGAGAGGAGAGACAGAGGAGATATGATATAGACTTATAAATACTTGAAAAGTATTACAGAACAAATGAACCTTTTTTAAATGAAAGGAAGCTCTAGATCTAGAGGACATGATATGAACCTACATGGAAGTAGATTCAAAAGTAACATTAAGAAATATTTCTTCATGGAAAGAGTGGTGGATGCTTGGAATGTCACCCTAAAGGAGGTGGTAGATGTAAATAAAGCACCAGAATTCAAAAAGGAGTGGGATAAACACAGTGGGTCCCTAAAGGGCAAGAGGAAGGTAATCAAGAATAGAGTGCCTCAACTCAAAACAGATGTGAAATGACTGTCTTGCTTCCTAAAAAAATCATGGGGAAAGTAACCAACACTGCACAACAGGTACAAACCCCTATAGAAATATCACCATATGGTACAGCTGTGATAACTATACCTGTGGATGTGCTCCCTGGACTCGTTGCTGAAAGAATACTACACCACATGGAACAGCTGAAATAGTGGTGCCACTGGATGGCACATCTGTCCAAACTCACAACTTGCTGTAGGGGGCCCTGGACTGGTAGCAAGAATGACAGCCTGGCTAATCCGACAGCTCAATTTGGCTCAATCCGAAACAAAATCCAGATCACTAGAGACCTCCTATTATCCCATAAAATAGACATACTTTGCATAACCGAAACATGGATCACATACTACTGAACCAACTCACACCAAGCAGATACACCTTATAACAATGCCCAAGAACTCAATGTAGAGGTAACGGTGATGATCCTAGCCAGAAAAAAACTCAACTTCTGATGCCATGTAAATGAAAGTACCTATAAATCCGACTCCATCACCATCACCATTATCATTGTTGTATGCTGGCCCGAATGACATTCTCCAAGGTCTCCTGTAAGTTGTTGAGGAACAAGTCCAGTCCAATGTCAGATAAGTGGAGCAGGTTCCCAGCGAAGTATCCAGGCAATAGGGGTTGTGTCCATTCGTGTGCCTGTTTTTGCCATCTTGCTGGGCAGACTGGATGGACCATACTGGTCTTTATTTGCCGTCATTTACTATGTTACTATGTTACCAATAAACTAACCACCATCTGCCTCATATACAGGACACCTACCTCCAACACCAACGACCTATCAATGATCCTGGACACAATAATGGCTGCATCAAAAAACGGAAAGGACCTCCTAGTATTAGGAGACTTTAACGTCCCCTCGCTGCAACAAAACCACGTGCATACCTTTATCCAAACAATATCAGCAATAGACCTAATGCAATTCATTAATACTCCCACACTCACGAAAGGTAACACCCTGGATCTAATCTTCAATGACCATAACTCCCAATCGGGCCCCCCTCACTCTATCCAAACACACCCAATTGGACCATAAACTCATCAAGTTCTTCCTCCCACAGAACCTCATCAGTAAAAATCACAGCCAGCATGAATCAACAAAAAGGTTTAAACATTTCAACAAAGACAATTTCATTCTTGACACCCTCGCACAACTACCTGAAGACTCCACCGACCCGGATGTCCTCAATGAGAACTGGAACATCATCACCAGAAATGCAGCTGTCGCCACCAATACTGCCGCGTCCACACACACAAAGCAACCTAGGACCAACTGGGACACTCCAACCCTCCGCCTGAAACAGCAACTTCGTAAACATGAACGAAAATGTCGCAAAACTAAAAACAATGAAGACTAATTACAATATCTACAACTGCTGAAAGACTATCACACCACAACAAAGTTAGACGTGAACACCACACTAAACTACTCAGCTCTGCAATCAATCGACCAAGAGAGCTCTTCAACATCGTAAAACACCATCCACCGAAAACCAAGAAATCATGATCACCCCCCAACAACTGGCTCAACATTACAAACAACTGCTCCCCAACCAGAAATCCCTCTCCCACCCCCTGCTGAAGAGAGTCACACAGACCCCTGGATCTCCTTCACCGATATTACTAAAAGCCAAATCAAATACACCATAGCATCTCTAAACACAACCACCTCTCCTCTGGATCCCTGCCCTGTCTTGTGGATTAAGGCAACCAAAAAGGAACTAAGCAGAGCAATAACCAAAATCACACAGTCAATACTTCAACAAGGCATCATGCCCACATGCCAGTAAGTTTCCTCCATACACCCAACTCTAAAAAAAAAAAAAACTACTCTGGACCCTTCTAACTCATCATCATAAAGACCCATCGCCAGCCTACCATTTGCAGCCAAGATTGTTGAAAAAATAGTACAACACAGGGTCACGTAATGCGCTTGGGGAGAGCAGTGGTGTGTTGAGCTCTCTCCCGGGCCTTCTCCCGATGCTGTTAAGTTTTTTATCGATGAAATCCTGCCAAACAGTTGTGACCAGTGAATGAACAATACCTTGCATACTTGGGAGCGTATAGAGCTGGCTGTATTGAAGGCTGACGATGAAATCAGCAAAGAAAGACCGTGACAAGGGCGCTTCAGGGCCGCCGAAAATGGCAGAGCCCTCCGTCTCCCCTGCCTCACTGGCACAGACTACGCTGGTAGATGAAGTAACTACCGCAGTAATGGGAGCTCTCAATACTAAGCTCGTGGAGCTCAATGGCAAGTTGGATGCTGTAACCCAGTCTTTTGAGGGATCTGGGAGCCGTTTGCAGCAGGCTGAAGAAAGAATAGCCCAAAAGGAGGATACCCTCACTACAGCCGGAAAAGAAATCAAGAGACTGGCGGAGTTGGGTGCACAGCAAGCCGATAAAATCGATGTCCAAAAATAGGAGTCGCTGGAAAAACTTACGATTTTTTGTCATTCCAGAGTCGGTTCGTGAAGCAGAGCCAAGAGGATATTTGGAGACCCTATTGCCGTTAAGCGCTGCAGATGGAGAGCACGGGCCCTATAAGAACATAAGATATGCTATACTGGGTCAGACCAAGGTCCATCAAGCCCAATATCCTGTTTCCAACAGTGGCCAGTCTAGGTCATACGTACCTGGAGTTACCCCAAAAGACACAGGTACCACAATGCTTGCATTGGGTCAAGCAGTGATATCCTGAGTCCCTTCTTAATAATGGCTTATGGACCTTTCCTCCAGGAACATGTCCAAACCTTTTTTAAACCCAGCTACACTAACAGCTTTTACTACATCCTCCGGTAACAAATTCCAGAGTTTGATTACACGTTGAGTGAAAAAATATTTTCTCTTACTTGTCTTGAATAGTTTACCCTGTAGCTTCATTTCATGTCCCCTAGTCTCTCACTTGGTTTGCAGCTTGTCGTGCTGTGAGGGCTTGCGTGCATCAGTGATGCTGAGAGCTAAACTATTGGTAGTTTAACTACTGGCAGGGTCTCCCAAGATGGACAGGTCTCAGCTGAGGTGCCAGACCAAGACAAACCACCCATCTGGGCAGCAGCAGAATGGGACAGTGTTGACGGCGGAGGATCACATTTTTGTGACAACGGCAACAACACCAAACTTAAACTGTGCGGAATAAAGGCCCGGCAATCTACTTCTGTATCTTGCCATGAAAACCCAATGGATAGTTACAACAAAACAAATTGTGCTATGGTGCTGGAAGATGAGACCCCCAGGTCAGAAGGCACTCTACTAGCTACTGGGGAAGAGCTGAAGACTTTTCAGAGTAAAGCCAGCATTTATGATGTGGTTGCATCAAAGCCCTCGGGAAGTCTGACTGCTGATGTAGCTGCGCATGAAATGAGAGTCAGAAGCTGTAAAGATGTCTTACGCATTGGAACATGGAACGTACGAAGCATGAACCAAGGGAAGTTGGAGGTGGTCAAGAATGAAATGGAACGTGTACAACTTGATCTGTTGGGTGTCAGCGAACTGAAATGGACTGGCATCGGGCACTTTGCATCAGATGATCACATGGTCTACTATGCTGGAAATGAAAGACAAAGAAGAAATGGTGTAGAATTTATAATAAAGAAGAAACTTGCAAGAACTGTAATGAAATACAATGCAGTCAGCGAACGCTTAATCTCTATTCGTCTACGAGGATTGCCTATCAACACAACTATAATTCAAGTATATGCCCCAACAACAGCTGCAGAAGAGAATGAAATTGAAGAGTTCTATGAACAAGTACAAGCTGAAATTGACAGAACATGCAAACAGGATATCCTGATAGTCATGGGTGACTGGAACGCAAAAGTTGGCAACAAAGAAGAAGGCAAAGTAGTTGGAAAATATGGACTTGGCAACAGAAATGAAGCTGGAGAAAGACTGATAGAATTCTGCAAGACCAATGATCTATTCATCTCAAACACCTTCTTCCAGCAACACAAGCGGCGACTGTACACATGGACTTCACCCAATGGATTGTATAAAAATCAAATTGACTACATCTGTGGAAGTCAACGATGGAAAAGCTCTGTAACGTCAACAAAGACAAAACCTGGAGCTGACTGTGGTACAGATCATCAACTACTAGTATGCAAACTCAAGCTAAAGTTGAAAAAGAGCAAACCACTCATGAATGCAGCAAAATATGACCTTGAGAATATACCACTGGAATTTAAAGACTGCCTGCAAAATCGATTTGCTGCTTTAGATACAAATAACAGAGCTCCGGAAGAGTTATGGAATGACATCAAGAAGGTTGTGTTGGAAGAAAGCGAGAAGTCTCTACAAAAGGTGAAAAAGCAAAAACTGCCAAAATGGATGACGGAAGAAACTCTGAAAATTGCCCAGAAACGCAGAGAAGCTAAAGCCAGAGGAGAAAGAAAGACAATCGCAGAACTCAACAGAGATTTCCAACGTGCAGCAAGACAGGACAAGGAAAAGTACTACAATGACACTTGCAAGGAAATAGAAGCAGAAACTATTAGAGGGAGAACAAGATCGGCTTTCCTAAAGCTAAGAGAGTTAAAGAAAAAGTTCCAGCCTCGAATTGGAATGTTACAAGATGCTCAAGGTTCTATGCTGAATGATGCTGAGAAGATCAAGAAAAGGTGGAAGGAACATACAGAGTTTTTATATGATAAAGATCAAGTGGACCAACAGCCGTTTCAACCTGTACCTTATGATCGGGAACCATTGGTGATGAAAGAAGTTGAAGCAGCATTGAAAGCCTTATCAAAGAACAAAGCACCAGGCATTGATAGCATTCCCATAGAGGTATTGCAGCCATCTGATGCAGCTGTTACCGTACTCACAAGGCTCTGCCAAGAAATATGGAAGACAACATCATGGCCAAATGACTGGAAAAGATCTGTGTTTATACCAATACTAAAGAAAGGTGATCCAACTGACTGTGGAAATTATCGCACAATCGCTCTGATCCCACATGCCAGCAAGATTCTACTGAAGATTATTCAAAAGAGACTACAACCATACCTGGAACAAGAACTACCTGAAGTGCAAGCAGGGTTCAGGAAAGGGCGAGGAACGAGAGACATCATTGAAGATGTGAGATGGATCCTTGAAAAGACTAAAGAATACCAAAAGGATATCTATTTGTGCTTTATCGACTATAGCAAGGCCTTTGACTGTGTAAACCATGAGAAACTCTGGACCACATTAAGAAGCATGGGTATACCAGAACACCTGATCGTTCTCTTGCGCAATCTGTACATTGATCAAGAAGCAGCAGTTCGAACGGAACAAGGAGAAACAGAATGGTTTAAAATAAGCAAAGGTGTAAGACAAGGCTGCATACTTTCCCCCCTACCTGTTTAATTTATATGCAGAACAAATCATCAGAGAAGCAGGATTGTATGAAGACAACAGAGGTGTGAAGATTGGTGGAAGACTCATCAACAACCTTCGCTATGCTGATGATACCACATTACTGGCTGAAAGTGAAGATGATCTGAAACATTTGCTTCTCTCAATCAAAGAACATAGTCTCAAAATGGGCCTGCACCTTAATGTAAAGAAGACAAAGATCATGACAACTGGCATAATCAACAGGTTCATCGTTGAAGGAGAAGAAATTGAAATTGTGAACAACTTTAACCTACTTCGATCAACTATCAATAAAGAAGCAACAAGCAGTCAAGAAATCAGACGACGCATTGCTTTTGGCAGAATGGCTATGAAAGACCTAGATAAGATTCTCAAGAGCAGAGATGTCTCTCTCCATACAAAGATTCGACTTGTTCAAGCCATGGTATTTTCAATAACATCATATGGATGTGAAAGCTGGACAGTGAAAAAGACAGATAGGAAGAAAATTGATGCCTTTGAATTATGGTGTTGGCGGCGAACACTGTGTATACCATGGACTGCCCGAAGAACAAACCAGTCGGTACTATAGGAGATCAAACCTAAGCTTTCTTTAGAAGCTCAGATGACAAGACTTCGACTTTCATACTTTGGACACATCATGCGAAGAGAGAAATCATTAAAGAAAGACATTATGCTTAGCAAGATAGAAGGTCAACGCAAAAGAGGAAGGCCAACAATGAGATGGATCGATACAATAACAGCAGCTACGGGTACCAGTCTGTCAACAATGAGCCGCCTGACTGAAGACCGAACACAATTTAGGATAGCTATCCAGAGGGTCGCCATGAGTCGACTCTGACTCGACGGCACTTAACAACAACAACAACAACAACAGTCTTTCTATATTCTGATGAGGTAAACAATCGATCTACGTTTACCTGTTCCACTCCGTTCATTAATTTATAGACCTCTATCATATCTCCCCTCAGCCATCTCTTTTCCAGGTTGAAGAGCCCTAACCTTTTTAGCCTCTCTTCATAGGGGTATCCTTCCATCCCCTTTACCATTTTGATGGCTCTTCTCTGAACCTTTTCTAATAATGCTATACTCTTTTTAAGATACGGCGACCATAACTGCACACAATATTCAAGGTGCAGTTGCACCATGCAACGATACAGAGGCATTATAATATCCTTTGTTTTATTTTCCATTCCTTTCCTTATGATACCTAGCATTCTATTTGCTCTCTTGGCCACCACTGCACACTGAGTGGAGGGTTTTAACATGTTATCAACAATGACGCCTAAATCTTTTTCCTGGCTGGTGGTTCCTAATGTGGAACCTTGCATCGTGTAACCATAGTTTGGGTTGTTCTTCCCTAGGTGCATAACTTTGCACTTGTCCACATTAAATTTAATCTACCATTTTGATGCCCAGTCTTCCAATTTATCAAGATCCTCTTGCAGTTTTCCACAATCCTCATAGCTTTTAACAACTTTAAATAGTTTTGTGTCATCTGCAAATTTGATAACCTCACTCGTTATTCCCTTTTCCAGGTCATTTATGAATATGTCAAAAAGCAGCGGACCCTGCACAGATCCCTGGGATACACCACTATTCAACTTTCTCCATTGGGAAAATTGGCCATTTAGCCCTACCCTCTGCTTCCTATCTTTTAACCAGTTCCTGATCCACAATAGTACACTGCCTCCTATCCCATGACTCTTTATTTTTGCCAAAAGTCTCCGATGAGGGACCTTGTCAAAGGCTTTCTGAAAGTCCAAATACACTATATCAACTGACTCACCTTTGTCTACCTATTTATTCACACCTTCAAAAAAACATAAGAACATAAGATATGCCATACTGGGTCAGACCAAGGTCCATCAAGCCCAGTATCCTGTTTCCAACAGTGGCCAATCTAGGTCATACATACCTAGCAGTTTCCCCAAAAGACACAGGTTCCACAATGCTTGTACTGGGTCAAGCATTGATATCCTGGGTCCCTTCTTAATAATGGTTTATGGATCTTTCCTCCAGGAACTTGTCCAAACCTTTTTTAAACCCAGCTACACTAACAGCCTTTACTACATCCTCCGGTAACAAATTCCAGAGTTTGATTACACGTTGAGTGAAAAAATATTTTCTTTTATTAGTCTTAAATAGTTTACCCTGTAGCTTCATTGCATGTCCCCTAGTCTTTGTATATTATGATAACGTAAACAATTGATCTACGTTTACCCGTTCCACTCCATTCGTTAATTAACATAACAGATTAGTAAGACAAGATCCTCCTTGTCTAAAGCCATGTTGGCTGTCTCCCATTAAGCCATGACTATCTACTGTACATGTTCAGTAATTTTGTTCTTTATGATGGTTTCTACCATTTTTCCCGGTACTGATGTCAGGCGCACTGGTCTGTAGTTTCCCGGATCAACCCTGGAACCCTTTTTAAAAATTGGCGTTATGTTGGCCATCCTCCAATCTTCAGGTATTACAGATGATTTTAATGATAGTTCACAGAATAGCAGGTCTACAATCTCATAATTCAGTTCTTTCAACACCCTTGGATGTATACCAGGCATGTCCAACAGGTAGATCGCAATCGGAGGGGTCAGAGGTAGATCGCCAGCCCCACTTGGCTCCATCTCTCCAGCAGCTCGCCCCGTCGCTAGGAGGGAGTTCGTGCCGGCAGGTCGTCTGCCGAGGGCTTGACGCCGCTGCTGATCCTTTGCCTGTGTTTTTTCCCTGCCTGCGGGAATCTTGCCTGCAAGTGTATTGGGGACGATTGTTATTTTCATGTCAATAGTTTGTGGGTACCCCAGGGGGCCGCCGCCCACGCCCCGTGACGAGAAGCCACAGGCTCGGCGTCATACCTGGTCTCTTGCCTCTCAGAATCACCCATTCCTGCCCCCGCCCCAACACCCCTTAGAAGTGTGTTATATACAGGGCAATATCGATTCGCCCGGGCTATACCTGAATACACTTACTGTATTAGTTGTGTCGTGTGCTGGTCGTTGGTCGCTTTATAGTTCGCTTTCATTAAACGTTTTTGGGCAGACACAACAAAGTGGCAAGAATTTGGTGATTTTGGCGGGCTTTTCCAATTTTGTTGTAACTTGACTATGCTTTGCCTTTGAATTGGTTCAAACCACTGTGATTTTTTCTTGCCTCTGCAATTTTATTTTGCTTAGTCTTTGCGTTGATTCTGCACTGCAATTTTATTTCGCCTTGCCTTTGCGTTGATTCTACACTGTGTGCAGAATTTATTAAATCGCGTGTGGTGGTATTTGAACTTGTTTTGCGGTATTTGATTTTATCTAGTTTGCTGGACAGGTGTTTGAGGGTTTTTTGATGATTGTTTGGTGGTATCTGATTATTGGTGCCAGTATGATGAATTCTTATTTTTACTTTTAGAACTGCATGTGTGGTTTTGGCATTTCCAGTCCTTGTATTACACATCATCCAGAAGTCTTCAGTTCCTGTTGATCTTTAATACTTTGGGACAGTGACAGTTTTGGACCAGATTCAGCAAGTGTTTATACTAACTTAGCAGATTTAGCCTTCTTACATTATACCCCAGTATAATGAAGATGAGTGTTCCAAAGAAGAGCAAAACCTACCACTTTCATGATGAATGGGAAATGAACTACTTCTTCATCATGGTGAAAGACAAGTGTTGTTGTCTAATTTGTAACGCCCCAGTATCCTTGCCCAAAAAGGGTAATCTGGAACGTCATTATAAGGCTCTGCATAGCAATAAGTTTGATACTGATTTTCCACCCAAAAGTGAAATTCGTAAACTGAAGCTCAAAGAACTTAAATCGAAATTGGCTACTCAGCAACAGTTGATGGCGAAGCCAAGGTCTCATTCGGTCAATGCAACCAAAGCATCCTTCAAGGTCAGCAACCTGATCGCAAAGAAATGCAAACCTTTTACTGAAGGGGAATTTGTAAAATATTGTTTTCTTAAAGCAGCTGACAATCTTTTTGAAGGATTTAAAAATAAGAAAGAGATCATAGCTGCTATTCAAGATGTACAATTGTCAAGAAACACCGCCGTGCGGTGAATAGAAAAGATGCGTGGAGACACAACTGAACAATTGTTGGAGGTTGTTTCAAATTGTGTTGCTTTCTCGTCTCCAACTGGATGAATCTACAGACACAAGAGACATAGCCCAGTTACCAGTCTTTATCCGGATGGTTTCTAAAGAAGAACTACTTGGAATGATTTCTTTAAAAGGAAGAACTACCGGTCAGGAAATATTCAGTTCTTTCCATTCTTTTGTGACAAAGTGTAACCTTCCATTGCATAGACTTGTTTCCATCACTACTGATGGAGCAAGAGCAATGACAGGTGAGGTTAACGGTTTCATAGCCCTCTGTAGACAGCATGACGACTTCCCAGATTTCCTCTTTTACCACTGCATCATTCACCAGCAAGTTTTGGCAAGCAAGAGACTCAATACAAAGACTGTCATGGACATCACTTTCAAAATTGTAAACTGAGTTCGTGGAAGATCACTTCAAAGACGGCTTTTCAATCTTACTCTTGATCCATCCTCCCCTTCTAACTGGCATCCAATTTTCAACCTTCCTTTCCTTTCTAAGCTCCTAGAGAAACTTGTCTTTTCTCAACTATCCTCACATCTTGAAGCTTCACTTACCCTGCACCCTCTTCAATCTGGTTTTCGCCCTGGCTATAGTACTGAATCTGTTCTTCTTTCTCTCCTTAACGAACTCCACTCTGCCCATGACCGTGGTCTTTTCACCCTTGCTGTCTCACTTGATCTCTCTGCTGCGTTTGACCTTGTCGATCACCGTACCCTCCTTTCACGTCTACATGATGCGGGTCTTTCCAGCACTGTGCTTCATTGGTTTCGGTCCTTTCTTTCAGGTCGTTCTTTCTGTGTTTCCTCTGGTCCCCTACCTTCACCTTCCACCCCCCTCCCCTGCGGTGTCCCACAGGGGTCCGTCCTTGCTCCCCTCCTGTTCGATGTCTTTCTAGCCCCTCTTGCTCTCTTAGTTCAACAACAGGGTATATCTGCACATTACTACGCCGATGATATTTTTCTGCTCTATCATACTGACTCTGCTTCCCCTGACATTTCGCCTCTCAATAACTGTCTCTCCACCGTGGCTTCTTGGCTTTCCTCTAATTTTCTGCACGTTAATCTCTCTAAGACCTCTGCCATATGGTTCACCGCTGGCAGTCCCGCTCCCCCTCTTCTTCCTGTGCTTTCCTCGTCTCCCATCCCTCTTGTCTCGTCTTTACGATACCTGGGCGTCACCCTTGACTCATCCTTATCTTTCAAAGCCCATATTTCCTCTGTCATCCAACGCTGTTTCTCTACCCTACGTCAACTTCGCTCCGTTCGCCCTTTCCTTTCCTTCTCATCTATGACCACCCTTCTCCTCTCGCTCGTTGTCACCCGTCTTGACTACTGCAATGCCTCCCTGGCTGGTCTTCCCCAGTCCCAACTACAGCGCCTTCAGAGAGTTCACAACACTGCAGCTCGCATTCTCACTTGCTCCTCTCATTTCGATCACATCACTCCACTTCTCATACGACTGCACTGGCTTCCTATTCCCTTCCGTATACAATACAAGGTCCTCCCTTTTTCTCACAAATCCATCCACACAGGTACTCCTCTCTATCTCGCTGACCAGATTCACCTTCACACTCCCTACCGTTCTCTCCATTCTATCCATGCCAACCGTCTGACCCTACCCTCCCCTTCACAGGCTCACCTAGAATCCACCCGTTCCTCTGCCTTTTACTTCCTTGGGCCCCGTCTCTGGAATTCACTTCCCCCGGACCTTCGCCTGGAACCCTCCCTGAAAACCTTCAAGACCCGCCTGAAGACTTACCTCTTCTGCCTTGCGTTTGATCTTCCCCCACCTCCCTCCCCTCTCTCCCCTCCCCCTCGCTGATTTCTTACAGCCCCTATTTGTTACCTGACCTTTCTCTTTAGCTCTTTCCTTCTCCCTTAACTATCCTATCATACATTTGGCGTTCCTTTCCTTTTTCCATGCAGCCTTTTTGTACATTGTGCACCGCTCTGACGCGACTGCATTGAGCGGTATATTAAGCCTCAAATAAAGATAAAGATAAAGAAGGGGCAGCAGAAATCATTTTGCACACAGATGGAAGGAGGCCAAGTAGGCACAAATTTCTGCAAAGATTTCGTGATTTGCTGAATGAAATAAGAAGTTTTTTGAAGGAGAGGGGAGATGACCAAGCAGAGTTGGAAGATGAGGAGTGGTTATGTGATCTGGCATTTCTCACTGACTTTACAGGCGAACTAAGTGATATGAACCTTGAACTACAAGGTAAAAACAAATGCATTGGCGAAATGATGAGTACAGTTTCATCCTACAAGAGCAAATTTGAGTTAATGATGACTGACCTTGCAAACAACACTTTTGATCATTTTCCTAATACACAGGACCATCTGGGACAATATCCAAATTTTGTTTTTCAGAACGAGAAGTATGTGACAGAAATCTGTTCTGTTATCCAGGAATTCGAAAATAGATTCTGTGACTTCCAAAAAATTGGAACAGTTGTGGAGTACTTGTCATACCCATTCAAAGTAGATGTGGACATTAAAGAAACTGCAGCTATCAGTAAAAATTACTCATTGAACAAGCCATCTCTTGAAAATGAAATATTAAAAATGACATTTTTCTCAAGACTCGTGCTGAGCAAGAATCATTTTGGAAGCTAGTGCCTAGAGACAAATTTCCCAACTTGAGAAGATGCAGTGAAGCTGTACACTCCTGTTTTGGTTCAACTTATTTGTGTGAATCTGTGTTTTCCCATCTGAAAATGACAAAGAGTACACAACGTTCCAACATGACAGATGAACTTCTCCAGGATTCCCTGAGACTGGCCCTCACACAATATTCACCCAACTTCAAAACGCTAGTGGATGAAATGCAGGCTCAGACATCTCACTAATGAGCAAGAGTGAAATATTAAAGATTGTGCAAGATCAGCCTGGATCAATACTCAACCTAAATTTAACACAAATTAATCAATAAACGTTAAAGAAAGTTATTAAGACAGTTAAAGAAAGTTATTACTCAATAAAACTTTAAGAAAAAATGTACTTTCCATTTTCCCTTGCAGTTCTTACTGGATCTTCGTCTCTGTTTTGTTTTTGCTTAATTTGCTTAACAGCTGATCACATCCAAGTAAATGACAGAAGGTTCATTAAAAATGGGGGGGGGAAATCCTTCAACTTTATTGGGTTAAAACTTAATTTGAAACGAATTTGAAACTTAATTTTCATGGTGGCAGATCACTGGCACATTTGGCTGGAAAAGGTAGATCACTACCAGTTCGAAGTTGGACATGCCTGATGTATACCATCCGGTCCAGGTGATTTCCTACTCTTCAGTTTATCAAACAGTTGTAATACATCTTCCCGAAGTATCGATATTTCCTTCAATTCTTCCACACCTTTAAATACACTTCAGTCATGGGTAACATCCCTACATCTTCCTCAGTAAAGACTTAAGCAAAGAATTCATTCAGTCTCTCCGCTATCGCCTTGTCACCTCTTAGTGCCCCTTTCACCCCTCTATCATCTAATGGACCAACTGATTCTCTCACGGGTTTTTTGCAACGAATGTACTTGAAAAAGTCTTTATTACACATTTTTGCTTCCGCAGCAAGCTTCTTCTCAAATTCTCCCTTTGCCTGCCTTATCAATGCCTTGCATTTAACTTGCCAGTGCTTGTGCTGTTTCCAGTTTTTGTCATTTGGTTCTTTTTTCCATTTCCTGAAAGATGCTTTTTTTAGCAACAACAGCCTCTCTGACCTCACCTTTAAACCATGCTGGCAGTTTTTTGGACTTCTTTCCACTTTTCTTAAAACGTGGAATACAGCTGGTCTAAGCTTCCAAGATAGTATTTTTAAACAACACCCAAGCTTGATGAAAGTCTTTAACCTTTGTAACTGCTCCTTTTAGGGGTTTTTTTAAACTAATTTTCCTCATTTTATCATAGTCTCCCTTTCGAAAGTTAAAACGTAGTACTGTGGATTTCCTTACCATCCCTCCTCCACTAATTAAATCAAACACGATCCTGCTATGATCACTATTGCCAAGTGGCCCCAACACCCTTATCTCTTGCACCAGATCTGGTGTTCCACTAAGGACTAGGTCCAAAATGGCTTCCCCTCTGGTCGGTTCATGAACCAGCTGCTCCAAGAAGCAGTCATTTATTTCATCTAGGAACTTTATCTCCCTAGCATGTCCTGCCATGACTCTGACCCAGTCGATACCAAGGTAATTGAAATCACCCATTATTATTACTGTGCAGTAACTTTTGTTAGCTTCCTTGATTTCTTTTAGCATTTCATCATCCATTTGTTCATTCTGGCCAGGCGATCAATAGTACATCCCCACTGCCATCGCCTTCCCCTTTTTACATGGAATTTCAATCCATAGAGATTGTACAGAAAATTTTGTTTCCTGCAAAACTTTAATCCTTTCTGACTCAATGCCCTCTCTAACATAGAGCGCAACCCCTCCACCAATTTGATCAGCTCTATCATTACAATATAGTTTGTACCCAGATATCACAGTGTCCCACTGGTTGTCCTCCTTCCACCATGTCTCTGAGATTCCAATCATATCTAACCTCTCATTTAGTGCACCAGGTAGATACCTCATGTACGCAGGAGTCACGGCCTAGAGTGGTGCTGACTCGTTTCCATGTTTCGGTTATGCCGAAGGAAAATGTTTTGCGAGCCATTCGCATAAAAGAACTCAAATTAGGGCCTCTCAAGATTATCCTCCCCTGGTAAGCCAAAAGTGACGTGCCTACGCTGGGGTGTGCCAAAAACTGTTAAATGCCAAAGTTAAATTTGCAGTGTTATACCCAGCGCGTCTTTGGATAGTGGATAATCGCACCGTTAAGTTGTTTGACTCTGCGGATTTAGCCGCCCCATATGTGGACAGAATGTTGGAGTCTTTACATGGAGGGCACAAGCGATGACCGCATGGACAGATCGGGAAGAGGAATGCTATGTTCACTTGTTTCACTGAGGCCTAAGCCCTCGCTGGAACTGTGGACTTTGGTTTGCAGCAATCCCTGTGTCAAACTATCCCCCAGGTGCATAAGAGCTGCAGGTGAAGGATACATCCTGTCATGAGTTCCGCGGGTGTGCAGTGGATTTCTTTTTAGAGACATCTGGGTTCCCTGAGGGAAATTGGCAAGCTGGAGTTGGACATGGAGCCTCGGCTGCGGAAACTTCCTTGGTGGCTATAGTAATATTTATACATTTGATGTCAAATGTCAATTTTGCCAGCTTAAATTGTTTTTGTTGAAGTGAGACTGTTGTTCGCAGTGTTGGATCGCCCCCTTCTTTTCCCTTTTTTTTTCTTTTCTTCCCCCTTTCCCCCTTCCCTTTATATGTTTTGTTGTGTTGCATGTTGGGTGTAGGGGGAGGGGAGAAGGGGAGGACATGTTTCAGAATGGAATATGTGGAGGAATTGGAATGCTTTTTGGTAGAGATTGGGGGGAGGGAGGAACTTTTTAGTTGTTCTGGGGGGGATTCCGGGATGGGTCTATGGGCTGGGATGGATAGGCTTGATTTGGGTGGAAGAGGGGGGTGGGGTAGGGCTGGAGCTTTGGGAGAGATGGAGTCCCTTCCGGTGGGAGAGGAGGTGATTATGTCAGCTTGACTAATTGGTGAGGGTCAGACCATATAACTAGAGAAAGACAACATGTGGTAGGAGCTAAATGGAGTATAGGAGTGAGATCCAGTTTGGGAGGTCGACAGGGTGAATGGGGCGAGGATTAGTTCCTGGGGACGGGCATTGGGTGGGTTAAAGCATAGAGGGAGTAAGTATGAGCATCAGAGACGGGACCCAAAGATCTTAGTGGGGGGGGTTGATGGCGAGGGGAAGAAATTGTAGGGGCAAGGGGGAGGTCTGTTGGAGTTTGAGGAGGGGAAGGGTTGGAAAAGTGGCTTTAGCCCTTGTAAGGACATGGTATTCCAGATATTAGCTCTCTGATGTCAACCATCAGTGTGGGATCTAGACTGGAGGGACCCCTGCTTATTATGGGAAGTATCTCACGTAAATTATGGCTATAGGATATGGGAAATCCCCTGAGGATTATTTCTTGGAATGTTTGCGGGCTAAATACTCTCATTAAGTGATATGAGGTACCCTGGGCCCTGGCCCGACATAAGTGTGATATAGCGTTTCTGCAGGAAACCCATCAGTCTGCAGTTGAACATGCCAAGCTTAGTCGAGACTGGGTGGACCAGGTGTTTGGGGCTCCGGTGGTGGGGAGGAAGGGAGAGGTGATCATCCTGATTCACAAGAGCCTTCGTTTTGCCCATAGTAGCACTAAAGTGGATGGGAAAGGACGCTACCTTTTATTAAGAGAGCAAGACGGTTGTTTTTTTGCAACATATATGGCCCTAACAATCCGGAAGCTACATTTTATGCAAGTCTAGCCTTTAGGATTGAGGATCTTCAGAAGGACCCCCTAGTGGTGGGAGGTGACTTTAATGGGGTTATCAGAGGATATGGCGTCTTCCTATATATTTATACAGAGACCATCACTTTCAAGTTTACCTCCATGAGCAGTGGCAAGCATATCTGTCACATAATATGCAACACAAAGAGACCCCAGAACGTTTCTGGGAGGCAGCTAAGGCAGTTCTTAGAGGAGACATAATAGTTATGTGGCCAGGAGACGGCATCAATTGGATGCCGTGGTAATTAGGTTAGAGAGGCAGGTCAGACTTGAGTGGAGAGGGTATGCCAGGAACCCCACTAAGGAGATGAAAGCTAGGCTTCTTGAAACGCAAGCTGCCCTAAATGAAATGTTGCATCAACAGACAAAAAAAATCTCTTATATATTATTATCAATATCAGTTGCATAGATATGGTGATAAGTCGGGGCGATTGCTGGCCCGGTACCTCAAGGGGAGATGGGGCCCAAGAACGATAGCTGCCCTACAGGATGAAAACAGAAAAATTCATAAAGATGCAAGAGATATTATGCACCTTTTTCGTGTTTTTTTATCAGAATTTGTACACAGGTCAAAGTCCTCCTATGGCGCAAGTTAAGGAGTACCTGCAAGGGTTGTCATTACCAAAGCTCACTATCCAACAGGCGGCAGCGTTAGAACTGCCCATCTCGATAAAAGAGGTACAACAAATTATATTGGCTGCACGGTGCTGTCGGGCGGCAGATCCAGACAGATTCAGCACAGAGTTTTATAAGCTTTTGTGCGATAGGGTGACACCTGTGTTAGTGGAAGTGTATCAAGAGCAGATAGAGAGAGGCGAGATGATATGGGGTAGCAACAAGGCCCACATTACTTTGATCCCTAAGCCAGGGAAAGACCCTTTACAGGTGACATCTTATAGGCCCATCTCCCTGATAAATTTTGATTTGAAGCTTTTAGCAAAAATCTTAGCAGAGCGATTGGCCCCACTGTTGCCAAGCCTCGTGCAGGAATTCCAAATGGGATTTGTTGATCGCTGTGCTGCTTGGAACCTGCGTAAGATTGTGGCTGCACTGGAGTGGGCACATGAACATCATTTGGAGTCTCTCCTGCTGGGTTTTGACGCCGAAAAGGCTTTTGACAGGGGGGAGTGGAACTATTTGTTCCATCTACTGTCCTGTTATGGAATAGGAGAACAGTTTCTCAGTATGGTTTGTTTATTGTACAGCCGACCGCTGGCAGCAGTGGTTGTTAATGAATCGATTTTGGCCAAAATTTGCCTTGGAAGGGGAACGCGGCAAGGGTGCCCTCTGTCCCCCTTGTTATTTATTTTAACTTTAGACCTGATGATACAGAAATTGGTAACCTGTCGGGAGGCACCTGGCATACAGATTGCAAATGCAATGCATTGGGGGGGGGGAATTCAAGATCTCTGCTTTTGCAAATGATATGTTACTTTTTATTACCTCACCACAAACAGCTCTACCGGCGGTGCTTGCAGAGTTTTCCAAGTTGGAGAAATAGCAGGCCTTAAAATAAATAAGGATAAATCCGAAGCTTTAGATGTGCTGGGGGGACTGCATCGGGCCTGGGGATCCCCCTTCTCTTTAAAATGGGCAGACTCTGCTTTTACTTACTTGGGTATTCAACTACCTAGAGATCCATGTCAGCTATATCGGCGTAACTTTAGTATGGCACTACAGCATATGCAAACTCGCTTAAAGAATTGGACTTCCCTCCCACTGTCGCTAAAGGGCCGAGTGGCAGCATATCACATGGTGTTATTCCCTAAGCTGTTGTATATGCTACAGATGCTCCCAGTTCGCCTTTTACAAAGGGATGTGTTAGAGTATGAGCGAGTACTATGTAATTTTTTGTGGAATGGGAAAAGTCACGATTACCCTTGACCCGCTTGTGGGGCCCTTGGCGATGGGGCGGACTTGGACTTCCGGATATATCCCACTACACACAGGCATGCCAATTTAGACATTTGTGAGACTGGCTGAGATATACCGAGGAATACACTCCAAGGAAACTGGAAGAGGCATTTGTTTCTCCCCACTCATTATTAGCGGTGCTCCATATGGGGGGTACGCTGTTGCTGCAGTGCTTGACCAAAAGTTTTTTAGTAGAGCCAATTAGGGGAGTGTGGCGATTGTTGTGTAGGCGCTGGCAGACATCACCGGAGGTTTCAAGCTGGTTGCCTATTAGAGGTAATATTCAATTTGTGCCAGGTACGGAGTCCAAGGTGTTTTATTAGTGGGGGGCCAAAGGGATACGGAATTTGGGGCATATAGTAGATGAACAATGGATCTGCAAACCCTTTCATGAGCTGAAAAACACATATGACCTGGAAGGGGGCCAAATATTTGCATATTATCAGATACGGCACTATGTCAGGTCATTCCATCCCCATACAAGCAGACTCAAGGAGTCCCTCAAAGATCCACCCTTTCCGCTATACTCTTCAACCTCTACCTGCAACGACTCTGCACAATCATAAGATCACATAACCTAAACGTCCACATCTATGCTGATGATATAATGATATATGGAGCAATTAACACAAACCAATCCACCCTATTTGCCCACCAGGAATGTTTCACCAAAGTAACCAACTGGCTAAGAGACAACAATCTGCAAATCAATTACAACAAGACGGAGGCCCTCTACATAACGAGGGACACCACCTTTGTCCCCCCCCCCCTCTACAATAACACTGAACAACACATCAATTAAAACCAGGGCTGAGGTCAGGTACCTTGGGGGATCACCCTCGATCAATACCTCACATTCAAAGCCCACATCAAATTACTACAAAGCAAAGACACTCCAGTGTCTCCAACCACTCCTCAAACCAACAGAGCTCCATACTATACTACAAGCTTCAATACCTCACCTGGATTACTGCAATGCTATCTACCAAGGACTACCACAATCCACACTCCTACCACTGCAAACGGCTCTCCAATCAACTGCCAGAACCATACAAGCAGCATCAAGGCAAGATCACATCACTCCAATACTCAAACAGCTCCACTGGCTCCCACTACAGAGCCGTATAATATTCAAAACTATCATGTTAACCCACAAAGCAACTCATTCAGACCCCCCCCCACACCTCCACATGCTACTTCAGCCTTCCCAACCACACAGATCTAGATGGACCTCCATGATGAACACCCTCATCATTCCCCACATCAGAACCAAATCCAACCAGCAAGCATGTAAACGAGCCTTCCAACTATACGCACCCTCCATATGGAACAAGCTACAGGACCAGTTTAGAAACATCCTGACCTCAAGACATTCAGAAAATATCTAAAGACACATTTGTTCACAGCACATTTCAACGCAAGCGCATAACCTCTACCTCAGAAAGAACATAGCAAGATGCCTATCACTACTGCTGTACATAGTCAGAAATGTATATAGTTAAGAGCTATAGAGTTCATAGCTGCATGTTGTATATAGTTTAGAGCTATAGAGTTCATAGCTGCATGTTGCATATAGTTTAATGGCACTGTTATAATGTATTTTGCATTTGTTCTGTGTAAACCGCCGGTGAAAGGCAGTATCTAAAAACAGCTAAATAAATAAATATGTTTGAAGATGATTGAAAACCAAAGGCATGGGGAAAGTAATCTATACTGCACCGCAGGTTCTGCCCTAGCAACTCTACTGGGCAAACGTGGTAGACCATGTCCATCTTTGTCAGCCATCATCCACTAGGTTACTATATTTACAATTTTTTTTTTTGGAAAACAAAAGAAATAAATAATGAAAGCAAACAAAACAATAAAAGCACCATTGGGAGGTGCTGAGGTGCAAATAAAAAAAACATAAACATTCTGAAGAACTCTATTTCGTGTTTGTTCAGCAGAATAGAAAAAGCAAAACTAAAGAGCCGATGAGACTATTTGGTATGGGGAGAGTCATACATGCTCAGAACTTTACACTAAAAACCCTTTTACTAATACTTAGTTTTTGGATGCCATGCCAAAAAGTAGCACGGACTCACACACTAAAAACCCCATGATACCCTAGTTGGCACATGTCGGGGCAGGGACTGCACAGGATATGAGCAAGTCACAGATATTCTCCGCATATCACAGCTAGTGTGAGCGTTAGTCGCCCGCACTTGCTGTGCATAAAGTTAACAGCGCAGGTGCAAGTAACACCACCTCAATGGGTGGCATCAGTTGCACCTCTGCGGGAGTTAGCATGATGCCAGTGCACTAGGCCCACGTGAACTGCAGGGGAACAGAAGTGCACACCCGCTGCAGTTACCACTGATCACTCATGCTGATAACATGACCCACACATACGATACTGGAACAGGGCTTAGTAAACATGCTCCATTATGTGCATGGCCCATTTTATTCCTATGGGCTGTGGCAGATCACCTGCCTTAAGCGGGTCATTTTAAAAGCCTTAGTCATGATTTAGACGTCTGAAAACATGTATGCAGATGTTGAAATCACAGAGAGGTTCTCAGAGCCATTTTACACAAGGCTTTTTAGGACCTCTCTGCTGCAGGCACACCCAAATAGGCAGGGTCATGGCAGAGGCATGTCTGGGGCGGTACAATGAATTTAAGACATACTCGCTCAATTTCTGAAACATCGGGAAGATCTGCGACCCCATCCAAGTTTAGACCTGTAAAACATCTGGAAGGTGTAGAGAAGATGACACTCCACCATCCCCACTGCTCTCCACAACTACAATAATTGCAGCAGTGTGATTTGAACCCTGGCTTTCCTGTCCTAGCCCACTACTCTAACCATTACACTATCTCTAAATGTCTCCACTCTTGAATACTATTCTGGAGACCTTTATATAGATGGCCCTACAGACATCCATTTTGGGCACGTTCATGTTTGTGGAACTGTGCCTGAACTTGGATGGGCCTGCTTTTTTTTTCAGAAGTTCTGACTTGGACATCCTCTGTAAAATATGCCTTTAAGTTTTAGTAAAAAAAAAAAAAAGGCCCTAAGTTCTGAGTTCAGTTCTGGAAAAGCAGTTCTGTCCCAGTGATCTGCGACCACATTACCCATTTGTGCATATATCTCAGTCTTCCTCATCAATAGAAACATTTTTTTTATTTAGCTGAATATTTTTTTAACATATCTTACTGTTTCAAAGTAAGCAGTTCAAAGCAGCCATATTCTCATGCAACATTTCTCAAGACAAGAGAAGTTGGACGGTAGCATTACTCCAACCAAGACACAAGTTTTACTTCAAGGAGATTTATAGCTCCATGTTGAGGGCCAGAGTCACCTGTCAAAAGAAGGGATCACACAATACTCTGCTTATACTGCAGCACTGCAACGCCTCCTTCCTAAGCCGCAAGTAACACGTGTAGGCGGTGGGCAGACTGAGGGCTGTGCATACAAAGGGGAAGAGAGAAAACGTGCTGCGTAAGACCGCATCTAACTAACCGGAAAGGAAAGTGAATGTGCCCAATATAGGGGAGCCGTCCTTACCGCTCGAAGGCTTGCACGGTGTAGCTGATGAGCGGTCTTTCCAAGATGGTGCAGAATTGCTTCGGGATGTTGCCGCCCATCCTCTCCCCGCTGCCTCCGGCCGGCAGCACGACAGCCACGCTCATCCCCGGCCTATTCGCGGCCTCGGCACCGGGAAGAAGCGGCGGTTCGCAGGGCCGCGGAGGGCCCGACTGCCCGGGGGCGGCCTGCATGGAGGAGGTGGCGTTGGCGGCTTCCTGCATGCAGCAGCACCCAAACGGTTGCGGGCGCCGGGCGGGGCGGCTGCGTGAGCGGCTCCGTCTCCGGCCTGTTCGCACCTGCTGCGGCGCTCGAGACAAGGGGCTTTGGGAGGAGGGCAGGCCGCGTCCTGGGCCGGATTCACTAAACGCTAATAGTCCGTATACACATGGCAGGAAAGATGATGTCAAGAGAAAGAAGAGACTGTACGGTTTGATTAGTTGTATTTTTTTTTTTACACATGACGACTCTTGCAGAGAGGAACGATGTCTGGCTTTTTCTGACTGGGGTAACCAATAGGTACCAACAGCTAATAAAGACGGATATCAATTCATGTATAGTGGGTTTCCACATTTAGCGGTGGCTGCTAAATATATAAAGCCATTTGAATATTAGACTCATATATTTGGTCTTTCCCAACTATTGTTACAAAGCAGACAACATTTGGGGGCATGCTTATTAAACTGCTGCTCACTGAAGCACGTGCTAATAGTTCCACCCAAAACAGATAAGACAGTCCGAGGTTAATCCCGTACTGTCTGTCTTGCATGCGATGGGGAGGAGAAAGCACAGTTACTTATAACAGGTGATCTCTGGGAACAACAGGAATTAGTCCTCACATATGGGTACGTCGGTACCGACGGAGCCCGAGCGGGAAAGCTCCCCAGCTTCCCAGAAGGAAAGCTTTTGGGACCTCCCACTGCGCATGCGCGCTGCCTTCCCGCCTTCCTGACCAACTCTCCTCAGTTCGAGTTTATAGCTGAGACAATAGAGAGAGGAAGAGAGAGAGAGATACAACTCCTAGGGGAGGTGGGTGGGTTGTGAGGACTAATTCCTGCTGTTCCCAGAGATCACCTGTTAACAGGTAAGTAACTGCTATCTCCAGGAACAAGCAGGAATAAGTCCTCACATATGGGGACTCCCTAGCTAAGATGCCCGGGAGATCCCCTAAAGCAGTGATGGCTAACCTTTTTGAGCCCGAGTGCCCAAACTGCCGCACAAAACCAAAGAATTTCCTCAAAGTGCCAGCACGTCAATTAAACCTTAACAACAAGATTTTAGTATCTAAAAACTCTTTATAAAGTTGCCTGAACTATGTAACATCATTTGTAAAGGTTGGAATCTTTGTATTGTCAGAGAATCAATTTGATTCTCTCTCTACATCTGCTTTAACATAATAATCTTTCTCCTTTTGCTCTTTCCTCATTCCTATTTCATCCACTCAAATTTTACCCCTCCATCCTCAATCCCCACTTAGTCTCCCAATACCCGGCCAATTGTACATTTTTCTTCCCTCCCACACAAAATATTTTTCCCCTCTCCATTTCATTCTCCCAGCCCCATCCCCTTCTAATCTCCCCCAACATCAGCTCCCTTTTAGTTCCAGCCCCACCCAGTATCCGCTCCCTTCTAGTCCCCTCATCAGTCCATTTCCAGTCCTAGCTCCCCCATCCATTTCCAGTCCTATCCGAGTCCCTTCATCAGCTCATTTCCAATACCAGCCTCCCATCAGCCCATTTCTAGTCCTTTCCTAGCCCCACCATCAGCCCATGTTAAATCCTAGCTCCCCTCAACTCAGCCCATTTCTAATCCAAGCCCCCCATGAGCCTACTTCCAGTTCTAGCCCCTCCATGAGTCCATTTCAATCCAAGCCCCCACCACAGCCCATTTCCAATCTTAGCTCCCCCCAACACCCAATTCTCAGTTCTATCCTAGCCCATCCATCAGCCCAGTTCCTGTCCTAGCTCCCTCCCCTAAGAGCCCATTCCAAGCCCCCCTTCCCATCAGTTATTTGCAGTTCAAGCCCCCTTCCACTCAGCCCATTTCCATTCCAAGTCCCCCTCCCCATTAGCTATTTGCAGTTCAAGCCCCCCACTTCCCCTCAGCCCATTTCCATTCCAAGCCCCGTCCCCATCAGCTATTTGCAGTTCAAGCCCCCCACTTCCCCTCAGCCCATTTCCATTCCAAGCCCCATCCCCAACAGCTATTTGCAGTTCAAGCCCCCTTCCACTCAGCCCATTTCCAGTCCTAGCAACCCCCCCCAACCCATTACCAGTCCTAGCCCCCCATAGCCCACTCCCAGTCCTAATCCCACCAGCCCATTTCCAGTCCTAATCCCCCATCTCCCTATATTTAGTATAAGCCCTCCCAGAGCCCATGTCCATTCCTAACCCCCCATCAACCCACTTCCAGTCCTAATCCCACCAGCCCATTTCCAGTCCTAATCCCCCATCACCCAAGTTTTAGCCCCCCCAGCGCCCATCACCCATCACCACTCCTAAACCCCCCAGCGCCCTTCACAACTCCTAACCCACCCTGACCTGAGCACATCACCACTCATAACCGCACCTGCCATCACAGTGCCCATCACCACTCCTAACCCCCCCAGCCCAGTGCCCATCACCACTCCTAACCCCCCCTCCAGCCCATCACCACTCCTACCCCCCCCCAGCCCAGCCCATCACCACTCCTAACCCCCCAGCCCAGGGAAAATTAAAAAAAAAAGAAAACCTGTCTGCTGCCGCTGTCGGGGCCGCCGCGGCAGAATCGAGCATGCCGCGGGACTCTCCTGTACCCGGCAGAGCCTGCCCTCCCCGTAGCAGCTCTCTTTGGAGCTGCAGTCAGACGCGCCGGCTTGCAGAGCGCGAGGGAAGAGTTTCTCCCTCGCTGCTCTGTTAAGCCCGCGGGGGCTGATGGGAAGTTCCCATCAGCCCCCGCGGGCTTAACAGAGTCGCGAAAGGGAAACTCTTCCCTTCGCTCTCTGCAAGCCGGCGCGTCTGACTGCAGCTCCAAAGAGAGAGCTGCTACGGGGAGGGCAGGCTCTGCCGGGTACAGGGGGGTCCCGCGGCACGCTCGATTCTGCCGCGGCGGCCCCGACAGCGGCAGCAGACAGGTTTTTTTTTTTTTTTTTCAATTTTACTTTTAGAAAAGAATGTTTTTTGCGCGGGGCCCCCTGAAACGCGGGGCCCTGTGCAAAAAACATTCTCGCTCAATGGACGGGCCGGCCCTGCCAGCACACTCACCTCCCGCCGCGCCGCATATCTTAATTGCGGACCTTCCCGCGTGCCAGCTGCAAGGCCTTCGTGTGCCACAGCTGGCACGCGTGCCATAGGTTCGCCATCGCTGCCCTAAAGGGTATGAGACCCTGAAAGGTTCTTCATCTTCCTATGGATCTCAGGCATCCATTCAGGGAAGGTGGGCTGGAGTTGTTCAAGAATGGAACAGGTGTCTGAGGACAGCCTGACCAAACAAGGCATCCCGACGCGAGTCCTTGTCCAAACAGTAATGAGCTGTAAAGGTATGAACCGAGGCCCAGGTGGCTGCTCGACAGATCTGGCCAATGGACACAGAGTTTAGATGAGCCATAGAGGTGGCCATGGCCCTCACGTTGTGAGCGGTGACATGGCCTTCCAGAAAGGTTCTTACTCTGGTAAGCAAAAGAGATACACTGAGCAATCCAATTGGAGAGTGTTCTTTTGGAGACTGGAAGTCCTAAATGAGAAGGATCAAAAGCAACAAAAAGCTGAGAAGACTTTCGATGTTGCTGTGTCCTGTGGAGGTAAAAAGCAAGAGCTCTTTTACAGTCCAGAGTATGAAGGTTCCTCTCTGCATTGGATGCATGAGGAGCTGGAAAAAAGACAGGTAAATATACCTCTTGATTAAGATGAAAAGGCGAGACCACTTTAGGCATAAAGTGAGGATTTGTCCTAAGGACTACTTTATCATGATGGAACCTTGTATAAGGCGGATTAGCCACTAAGGCCTGCAGTTCACTGATGCAGCGAGCTGAAGTGACTGCAATGAGGAAAATAACCTTCCAGGAAAGAAATTTCAAGGAGGTAGTGGCTAAGGGTTCAAAAGGTGGCTTCATAAGCTGACCAAGAACCAAGTTTAAGTCCCATGCCACCGGAGGAGGTTGAATGGGAGGTTTAGTTAAAGTTAAGCCTCTCATGAATCTTGCAATAAGAGGATGAGAGGAAACAGGTTGTCCATTGATGGGCTTAAGTGATGCCGCAATAGCACTCAAATGGACTCTTACTGAATTCGTTTTGAGACCTGCATTGGAGAGATGCAGGAGATATTCCAAAAGAGAATTCAATGGGAGTGCCAGAGGGTTAAGACCCTTTTGAGCACACCAAATGGAAAATCTTTTCCATTTAAAAGCGTAAGAACGCCTAGTGGAAGGTTTCCTAGAGGCATGTAGGATATCCTTCACTTGCTGCGAAAGATTGAAGTGTTGAAGGTCTAGGCCTTCAGTAACCAAGCTCTGAGGTGAAGGGACTTGGGGTTTGGGTGCCACAAAGTCCCCTCCTCTTGAGACAGAAGGTCTGGAGCCGCTCCCAAGTCCAGGGAGGGGGCTTGGGAGAGATGCAGAAGTAGAGGGTACCACACTTGGCGTGGCCAGCGTGGAGCTATGAGGATCATGGACCCTTGATCCCTTTGAAGTTTGAACAGAGTCTTGGGAATCAAAGGAATGGGTGGAAAGGCATACAGGAAACCCTGACCCCAATGCAGGAGGAAGGCATCCTTGGTCTGAACTCCCTGACACGGGATTCTGGAACAGAACCGGGGAAGTTTGGCATTCCACGGACTTGCAAAGAGGTCTATGTCCGGGGTTCCCCATTTCTGGAAGATTCTGAGTACCTGATCCATGTGCAGGGACCATTCGTGTGGAAGCAGAACTCGACTGAGTCTGTCTGCCCAAGAGTTTTGGATTCCTGGAAGATATACTGCCAGGAGATGGATTTGATGCTCTCTGGCGAAGGCCCATAATCTTAGAGCTTCGTTGCAAAGCGACAGAGAGCCAGTCCCTCCTTGTTTGTTTATGTAAAACATGGCTACTTGATTGTCCGTGTGAATAAGGACTGTCATGTTGCTGAGGAGGGTATGAAAAACTTTGAGAGCTAGAAAGATTGCTCGAAGTTCCAAGTGGTTGATATGAAGGGTGGTCTCCTGTGGAGACCAAGTGCCCTGAGTGGAGAGATCTTGGAGATGAGCCCCCCAACCTGTTTGGGAGGCATCTGTTGTGAGGGTTGCTTGGGGCAATAATGGTTGAAAGGGGGCCCCCAACAACAGATTTTGAGTGGATATCCACCATTGGAGAGACCAAAAAAGACGATTGGAGTTTGCTATTTGGTCTGAGAGAGCTCCTGATGCTTGAGTCCACTGGGTGGATAAAGTCCATTGAGCTGCTCTCATATGTAGGCGAGCATAAGGCACCACATGCACTGTGGAGGCCATGTGGCCTAATAGTTGTAGCATCTCTCTGGCAGTCAAGTGGCTTCTGGATTGAGTCTGAGAGGCTAAGTGCACTAGACGTTGGCAACGGGCCTGAGGTAGATAGGCCCTTGCGGTGGTGATATCCAACCAGGCCCCTATGAATTCTAGGGATTGAGTAGGGGTGAGTTGGGACTTTGGCAGATTGATTACAAGTCCCAGATACTGTAGAATTCGCCTGGTGCGATCCAGGGAAGTCTGAGCCTCGGATTGAGACGGAGCTCGGATGAGCCAGTCGTCCAGGTATGGGAAGACAAAAATTCCCAGGGTGCGTAGGAATGCAGCTACTATTGTCATGCATTTGGTAAATACCCTTGGAGCAGAGGCTAGACCGAAGGGAAGTACTCTGTATTGGAAGTGTTTTCCCTGGAACAGAAACCGTAGGAATCTTCTGTGGGATGGATGGATGAGTATATGTGTGTACGCATCCTTGAGATCTAGAGAACAAAGCCAGTCCTGACTCTGTAGGTATGGAAGGAGAGTGCCTAGAGAAAGCATCTTGAATTTCTCCCTGTATAGAAATTTGTTCAATTCTCTGAGATCCAAAATGGGTCTGTACCCCCCTGTTTTCTTGGGAATGAGAAAATAAGGGGAGTAAAAACCTGACCCTTGTTGAGGAAGAGGAACCTCTTCTATTGCTTTTTGGGCGAGAAGAATGGTCATCTCCTGACCCAACAGGTCTAGGAGAGATGGGGGAGAATTGAAACTTCTCACCATGGTATGGGGAGGAAGGTTGGAGAAATGTAGTTTGTAGCCCTCTCTGATGATAGAGAGGGTCCATTGCTCTGATGTGATTTGCTCCCATCTGGGAGCAAAATGAGTTAACCTTCCTGGAATGGTGAGAGGTTCTGGTTGTTTTAGAGCCAGAAAGGTTAAGTTCTCTAGTTTTAAGTCAAAAACCCTGAGGGGGTTGGGACTGTTGAGCTGTAGCAGCTCCTGCAGGTTTTGCCCTGGCCTGTTTAGGCTGCTGACGCTTAGGAGCAAAGCGAGCTGCAGAAGATTGTTGGCCAGTATTTGTGGCAAATCTGGCCTTCTTGTAGAAAGGCTTTTTGAAAGATTTCTTCTTGACAGGGGTAGAGGTAGACTTAGAAAGTCTATCCAACGCAGCATTTTCTGCATCCATCTGAGTGGCTTTGATTTGCCACTCCTTACCAAACAGATTCTCACCTGTACAGGGCAAATTTCCCAACCCATCCTGGACCCAGGGTTCAAGGTTAGAGGCCTGGAGCCAAGCAATTCTGCGAGCCGCTATGGCAATACCTGAGGCTCTGCTAGCACCTTCAAAGGAGTCAAAGGCTGCTCTGTTGGAGAACTTTGAAATATCTTGAGCATGCTTAAGCAGAAGAAGGAACTCCTCCTTTCTATCCTCTGGGATAAAGGGGAGAAAATGGCGTATTTTTAATGCAATTTCCTTCAGAAACATGCCCATATAGAGGCTGTATGAGTTGATTCTGGCAATAAGCATACTTGCTTGGAAGATTTTCCTTCCAAAAGCATCCAGAGCCCTACATTCTCTTCCTGGGGGAGTAGAAGAGTGTCTTTTAGTACTCTTGATCCTTTTCATAGCTGACTGCACCACAATGGAGTGGTGCGGGAGCTGAGTTTTTTGAAACCCAGGAGAAGGGGGGACACGATACATGGTGTCCAGACGACGAGAATGTGGAGATAGGGTGAGAGGAGTCTCCCATAAGTCCATCATGTGATCTTGAAGAATTTCATGGATGGGCAAGGTGACTGCCTCTTTGGGAACCTTAGAGTATCCTAAAATGTCTAACCTTTTTACTCTAGGTTCTTTTTCAGAGGATACAGAAATAGAAAGACCTTTAGCTACTTCAATGATGAAGTCTTGAAAGGATAAATCCTCTGGAGGAGACATTCTCCTCTTTGGAGAAGAGGGCTCCTCAGGTAGAGTAAGGGATACTTCAGCAGAGTCATCTGATGAATCAGGATCATCAGAAGACTCAAAGTATCGTCTGTTTGCTTCCAGGGATCGATAAGCGTATCGACCGGTATCGACATCGGGGGTACCCGGAACCGGATCGGTATCGGGAAAAACCCCGGAACCAGGAACCGGAATCGGTATTCTGGTCGATGTGGAAGGCATGGGTACCGGTATCGGTTGTGGTACCGGAACCGGAGTCGGTACCGCAGGGTGCGGTACCGAGGGCGTCGCAGCCTTAATAAAAGCCAGAATGGCCTGCTGCATGGATTGAACTGTATGATCCATGGACGCCACGACTGTCTGGATGTCGGTACCGGATGATTGAGCCGGTACCCCAGAACAGTCTAACAGGTGATCGGTCGAGGCCGTGCCATCGATGTCAACCTGTAACCCCATAGGAGGAGCTTTGGAAGCCGGAGCTTCCCGCCGGGGTTTTTTGGCTGGGGCAGGGTCCTCAGGGTCAAGCCCAGGGGTATCTCGATACTTAGAGGGAGATTTGCCCTTTGAGGACCTGCCAGAGGAATGTTTGGTTACCTGAGATCCATCAGGAGAGGAAGACCTGGAAGATGTCGATGCTGGAGTATCTGTGGAAAACAGCATGTGAAACTTGGCTGCCCGGTTCTGTAAGCCACGTTTAGACATCAAAGAACAGGATGGGCAATCCGGAATGGAATGGTCAGGCCCCAAACATTTAAGACACCATTCATGGGTGTCTGTGACTGAAATAGTACCGCTGCACTTGGTGCATTTTTTAAACCCAGAGGCTTGTTTCTCCATGAGGGAGAATTAGTGAAGGCCTAAAGGCCTCACAGAAGTAACACACCAAGTGAGGAAAAGAAAAGAGTTTTTTGTTTTTTTTTTTAAATAGAGGAAAAAAAAGACCGGCGGTACCAGTCTGGAATCGGGGAAGGCAGACACGCGGCCAAAGAAATAAACTAAAATAACAACTTCTTCAGCGGTGACAGGAACACGACCTGCTGGCTCCGCGGAAAAAGAAGAACTGAGGAGAGTTGGTCAGGAAGGCGGGAAGGCAGCGCGCATGCGCAGTGGGAGGTCCCAAAAGCTTTCCTTCTGGGAAGCTGGGGAGCTTTCCCGCTCGGGCTCCGTCGGTACCGACGTACCCATATGTGAGGACTTATTCCTGCTTGTTCCTGGAGATTGGGCATGCCAGCCAGTGATGCTGCCACATGCTAGTTGTCACAACTGCTGATAGCATGGTAGCACATAACATTACCAGCAGTCTGGTGGTATGGCGCTCTTGCTACCCTGCAGGCCACACGCTAGCAACAGTGACCTGCCCACTCTCCTGATCTTCCAAAACCCATCAGAGACCTTCCCACCCTCCCAATCCAATCCCCACCCAGGAGAGCTAAACCCACAATCCCCCACCAGACATCTATCCGATCCTCTTTCAAAGGCACCCGATCAATAATGGTGTGGAACTTCCCCCTAATCAAGCCCCCTCCCCACCATGATGCCAGCCTAACCCTTCTTTCACCCACCTGAATCTCCCCACAAGTATTTACTCTGCTGAAATCCCTGGTGCCTAATGGATGGGACAGGAGCAGTCCCCCCTCGGGTGGAAAATGGTGCATCCAAACACTTGTGGTACTCTCACGGTACTACTGCAGTACCTCTAGGGGTTAGATCCGCCATTTTCCACTCAGATGGCACGGGGCAGGGCAGGGGCGAGTGGGCAGAGATTTCAGCATGTAAATTCTTGGAGGGGGGACTTGATCAAGGTGGTTTCCATTGCACCATTACCAATTGGTTACCTTGGGAGGGGGGGGCATCCAATGGGGTTTTGGAGGGTTCTCTTTAGGGAGGGAGTCGGATTGGGAGGTGGGAAGGCTTCTGTAGTGGATTATAGAGGATCAGGAGGGTGAGCAGTCCTGATAGCTGTTAGTGGCACTTGCCAGTGATAAGCTAGCATCAGCCCACATTATTTATTTATTTAACAGTTTTTCTATACTGCCTTATCATACATTCAAAGCGGTTTACATAGAACAGTTACAGCAATCAGCTTTACATAGAACAGGGAAATAAAACTTGGAGGATTAGTCCGGGTATAAATGCTGATTATAACAATGCTACCATCCTAGTAAAGGGTGATGCAGCCATAAAAAAACACCTGGATCATAAGATGGAGTCAGTTCTCAACATCCCTGTTATCCTTCAGTTGGCTGTGTCTGCAGGTTTAACAATTTGAGCTCTGCTTCAGTAGATTCAGTCTTACACTTTGGAGGATACTGCCATCCTCCTGGTGTTGGCAATGGCCTTTCCTTCAGACGCTATATATGATCATGTCTGCTTGGTGTTTAAAGACATTGCTTTGTTGATAGTGACACAATGCTGGATGTGGCTGCGGCACTGGGCAGTGGACTCGGCTTCCAGGTTCTGGTTGTCCTGCTTGTCTTTAAAGGGAAGCTTTTGTTTGGCGAGGACGTGGAGTCCAAACCTCATTGCCTTCTGAAAGATAGGCCAAAAAAACCTGGGAAGAGAACAGGTGCATCCTCTTCCTTAGTGTCTGCTAGTTTTCCTCATTCCCGATACCTGGAATCCCAGAATTCCCGGGACCCCATAGGTATCACCCCAGAAAGCCCACTTTTCCTCTTATGGTTTTTGATCCCAAATTCAGTCCTTTCGTGGGGCTCACAGACCCTGGGAACCTACCACCTCCAGATGTGCCACCTCTCATCTAGAAAAGTGACAGGTTGTCCCCAGTAGGTGGCAGGCTGTGCTTTTTCTACCAGTAGCGGGCCCGGGTCACCAAGGATTGCTGGTGGCTGTGTTCTGTAATGTAGGGAGCCTCTTGCAGATGTCTTCCTTGTCTGCTTATGTGGCTCTGAGGCCAAGAGAAGCACCATTCAGGTCGTGCTGGAAAAATTGCTCCATCTGTGGGAAATGATCCTGGTTCCCCATGCCGAGTAAGGCAAGGGCCAATACTCCATCTAGTTCATGGTGCCAAAGAAAGATGGTTCCTTTCAACCAGTTCTCACCCACCTGCAAACTCTGCACTTCTGGATGGAGAGTCTGTGGTCAGTGAGACAGGCAGTGTGGTGTGGGGAGTTTCTTATGTCTCTGGATCTAGCTGAAGCTTATATCCACATTCCTTATCGTACCTCCAGTCTAGTCCCATACCATAGGGTAGTGCACCTCTTCCAGCAGCTTGGGAGACAGCATGTCACAACTTTGATGACATCAGGATACTTAGACAGCTGGCAACACCCCCAGCTGGCAACAACAATCTGGAACACAGACCCTTTTCACTGGAGGAAGTTTTTTCGTTTTGAATATCTTTGATAATTGAACCAAGTATATGCTTCTAGTGAATTGATATTGTGGAATAGGGTTCTGTTCACACTTACTTGGGGTCATTGATGTGATCATGCAATTAGCTTCATGTGACGTGAGTCTGTGAGGCTCTGCTATTGCTTAACTGAGACCCCAAAAGTGATTGTAAGGAAATCAGCTGAACATTCTAATTCAGAATACAGTGGTGGTGAACGAAAAAATATTGCTTACCTGCTAATTGGCTTTCCTTGAGGAACTCCAGTCTAGTCCCGGAAACCTCCCATCAGTAGTTCTGTAACTCTCAATATTAGCGATCCCGGTCCTAAAGAAGTGTTATCATGATGTAGGAGTTGGGATTTTTTGTTTTGTTTGTTCCCACCATCGGCGAGAGGTGGGTATAGTGGGGTTATATTGTGTTTTTTCGTTCGGAGGTTGGTGTTTTTGCCTTGCATGCGTTGAAGACCGAGAGAGATGAAGTTATAAATAATAAATAGATAACGGAGAAGGGAGTAGTAGTAGGATAGAGCAGGATTTGGTTGCTGATTATTACTTCTTATTTGTTGCTCCTGTGAGTCCGCTTTGTCAGTAGGTTACTGGAAGGCTGGGGGTGGTGCCAACTGCCTAAGTATCCTGATGTCATCAAAGTTGTGACATACTCAGTCTCCCAGGCTGCTGGAAGAGGTGGTACGTGACTAGACTGGAGTTCCTCAAGGAAAGCCAATTAGCAGGTACGCCTAATTTTACCTTCCTACCCACAAGGATTAGTAGCGGTTTCTCCATTTCACTGTGTTTGGTTCTCATTTTCAATTTGCCACTCTTCCCTTTGGCATCTACATCGCCCCAAGGACATTCTCAAAGAACATGATGGTGGCAGCCACAGAGCTGAGGGGTCTGTATTCACCCATATCTGGACGATTAGCTCATTCAAACCAGCTTGCAGTTGGAAGTGTTTCTGATGTTGGTCTGTGTGGTACAGTTCCTGGAGAGTCTCGACTGGTTGATCAATCATGGGAGAGTCACTTGGAACCTTCCTAGTTATTGGAATACCTGGGAGTGCAGTTCAACACTCGGTAGACAGGATCTTCCTATCCAAGGAGAGGGTGAAAAAGTTGCTGTCCCAACTGGCAGCTTTCCAGACTCATCAGGCACACAGGATTTGGGATTATCTGCAGTGTCTCAGCTTGATGGCAGCATCAATTGAAATGGTGTCTTGGGCATGAGCTCATATGAAGCCACTATAGAGGCTCTTGCTATCTCATTGGTCTTCAAGCACTCATGATTTTGAGGCCAGGCTTCCCTACAGCCAGAGGTGGTGTCCAGCCTGCTTTGTTGGAAGCAGCCCTAGCATCTGAGGAGAAGCATGCCATTGGATGATCATTCATGCCTCCTGTCGACAGAGCCAGCCTGTTTGGCTGGGGAGCCCATTGCAAGAACCAAATAGCACAGGGCTGTTAGAGCAGCTAAAAGCAGGGCCCGTCAACCACCTTGAGGCAAAAGCCATTCGTTTGGCCTTTTTGCACTTCCAGTCCCTAGTCCGGGGCAGAGCAATCCAGGTAGTTTACGACAGTGCCATGGCAGTGGCATATACCGAGCAGCAAGGGAACACGAAGATTGCGGAAATCGACAACGTGGAGGCGAAATTTCTCAGTCACCACTCTCTCGATCTCAGGGAATGAGAATTGAGTCAGTTGGTGTTTTGGTAGATTCTGTGCCTCTGGGGTTGTCCCGAGATGGATCTGTCCCAATCCAGTGCCAAATCACACAGATTCTTCAGTTGCCACAGGGAGGCACTTTAGTTTAGTCCTTCGACACTTTAGTCCTGGGCCAAGCCGTATCTGCTATATATATTTCCTCTGTAGCTGCACATGGGGTGTGTGCTAAAGAACATAAGATATGCCATACTGGGTCAGACCAAGATCCATCAAGCCAAGTATCCTGTTTCCAACAGTGGCCAATCTAGGTCATAAGTAACAGTTTCCCCAAAAGACACAGGCTCCACAATGTTTGTATTGGGTCAAGCAGTGATATCCTGGGTCCCTTTTAATAATGGTTTATGGACCTTTCCTCCAGGAACTTGTCCAAACCTTTTTTAAACCCAGCTACACTAACAGCTTTTACTACATCTTCCAATAACAAATTCCAGAGTTTGATTACACGTTGAGTGAAAAAATATTTTCTCTTATTAGTCTTAAATAGGTTACCCTGTAGCTTCATTTCATGTCCCCTAGTCTTTCTATATTCTGATGATGTAAACAATTGATCTATGTTTACCTGTTGCACTCCATTCATTAATTTATAGACCTTTATCATATCTCCCCTCAGCCGTCTCTTTTCCAGGTTGAAGAGCCCTAAAGTTTTTAGTCTCTCTTCTTAGGGGTATCCTTCCATCCCCTTTACAATTTTGGTGGCTCTTCTCTGTACCTTTTCTAATAACGCTATATCCTTTTTAAGATACGGCGACCAGAATTGCACACAATTTTCAAGGTGCAGTCGCACCATGGAGCGATACAGAGAGCGACATCCGGGCTGGGTGGTACTGATGGCGCCACAGAGGCCATTGTTCGGAAACCTAATGCAGCTCCTGCAGGACCCTCTGCAATTTTCCCACCCTAGGGCTGTTGTGGTAGGGACTGGTCCTTCGGGACAACCTGACTCCCTTCTCATAGCTTGATTCTCAAGAGGCATCGTTTAGCACGGAAGGGCTATTCGGCCATGGTTTTCATGCTCCTCAATATGAGGAGAGGTTCTACCAACCTTGCCTATTTGTGCATCTGCTGTCTCTTTGAATGTTGGTGCCATGAGCATCAGGTTGGTCCTAATATGGCGGACTTGCCTTCCTTCCTTGCTTGCCCTTCTTCAGGATGACCTAGATAAAGGCCTCTCCCTTAGTTCCCTGAAAGTTCAGGTGGCAACCTTATCATGCTTTAGGCAACTGGTGGCGCAGTGACCTATAGCCTCGTATCCAGACATGACTCATTTTCTTCAGGGATATGGAACCTATGTCCTCCCCTGTGTTCAATTGTTCCCTCGTGGAATCTCTACCTGTTACTGTGGGCCCTGATGTCAGAACCTTATGAGCTCTTGAAGCAGGCCATGCTTAAAGATCTGATCCTTAAGACCATCTTCTTGGTTACAATCTACTCTGCAAGACATACCTCCAAGTTATAGGCATTATCTTGTAGGGACTCTTACTTGTCCTTCTTAGAGGAAACCGTTTACATTCAGCCCATTGCTTCCTTCTTACCCAAGATGGTGTCATCCTTTCATGTTAATCAGGTGATCTGTCTGTCCTCCTTTTCTAGGGCACAGTGCCATGGGAAGGCCAAGACCTTCAATTGGTGGATGTCTGGAGAATGCTTTTCCAGTACCTTAAGGTTACTGATTCCTTTTTTAAGTCATACTATAAATTTGTGCTGTTTGCAAGACAATGTAAAGGTGACATGGCTGCTAAGTCTACCTTGGGACGCTGAATCAAGGAGACCATTACTTCTGCGTATCTGGTTCCGGAGGGTTTGCGTGCACATTCCACTCAGGTGCAGGCATCCTTGTGGGCAGAGAGCAGTTCAGTCGCCCCCTCAGATATTTGTTTGGTGGCAACATGGGCATCACTTTCCACTTTTGTCAAGCATTTTTGCTTGGATGTCCATGCTTGGGTGGACACAGCTTTGGCTCAGAGATCTTGGAAACAAACATGCATTCTTCCTGCCCAGTGGAGTTGTAGCTCTGGTATATCCCACTTGTCTGGACTGGTCTAGCAGGACAACATGGGAGGTGACATTTTACTTACCAGATAATGTCCTTTCCTTGAGTCCTGCTAGAGCAGTCAAGAATCCGCCTGTGGATCCTGTTTTGGTCTGCTGTACACTGTGGTTAGCCTGCAGGGTCATACCCTTCTAACAAGCCTTCTGTTGAAGCTGCTTCTATACATAGTTATGGTTCTTGTTCTGTTGAGTCTTATTGCTTTCACTGCAGCTGTGTGTAGTCAACGGATTCTTCACCATGTGCTCTGGTACATATATTTGCGCTCGGGGTACTGGCTGTTAATGGCAGGATGATGTCATAAGATGCCTCTGGAATGTTTCTATGTCTCCACATCTGCTGGTAAAGGTCACAACCCATTTTTCTGGACGGGTCTAACAGGACTCAAGGAAAGAACATTATGTAGTAAGTAAAATGTCACCTTTTAAATCAGATTCACAGTTTTAACAAGAAGGCAATGAAGAGAAACAAGATGTGACAATACTTCCATGGAGAACGACTAATTAAAATAAGTGCTTTTGTATTTTGAGCAGACAAGCTTAAATACATAGAATTACAGTAATCTAAATGATTTAATACAAATTTTATTCCTCCCCTCAAGAGAACAGAAGTTGCTTAATCATGCTTAGGATAGAAAACGTTTTTTTGGATACAGCCATAGCTTGATATTCTACAGTAAACTTAAATATTGAAGCCACAGTTGCCTCCAAACCTTTTACCTCAAATTGCAACTTAAAAATTCAGGGGTCAATATTCAGAAGTACAAGATGTTAGTAAGTTTTCGGTTTATGATTATTATTTTTCTGTAATTTCACAACTTATCTTTGTTTACTTTTACTCATGTTTATTGTAAACTATAAATTTTGAGTTCTCTGTAAACCGTCTTAATTATGTTGATAAAGGAGTATAAAATACCCACAAATAATAATAAATAATACTTATCTGAATAGCAATACCTGCTGTCTGAATAAGAACAGCTCTCCAAGACTATCCGGTGATATTCAACAGCTTTATGATTTAAGGTTTATTACATTTTTTATACCATCATTCCCCACAGAACAAAGCGGTTTATAATAAAAAAAAACAATTATAAAAATGAAAGGAACTCCATTAAAATATAAAAGTTAAAAGAATAGAAAATACAACAAAGAGGACTGGAAGGAAAGGGAAGGAGAGGCAGGGAAAACACCACTGCATGTGGCATAGAGACATTATCCTGAGACCCTAACAGCCTATTCAGATAAAGTAGGTAAGTCTTGAGGGCCACTTTAAAGGACATTTCATTTCCACATGGAGACATTGCAGTTGGTCATATGAGCGATCCAGCGAGGAGGGTTTCTCACATTTCTGGACTTGGCCGAGGCATACTTTCAGCAACCCTTCCTGCACTTCTCTGTTACAGGCTCACACTTTATTTTCCTCTCTACCCTTCGGTCTCTCCACTTCTTCAAGAAGTTTCAGCATGGTTATGGATGTGGCTGCTGCCATCCTGTGGTGCAAAGGAATTTGTGTGCATCCTTACCTGGATAACTGGTTTATTCGGGCCAGGTCGCGTTTGGAGGCTCTTCAGGTGTTGGTCCGAATGGTACAGTTTCTGAAGAGTCTGAGCTGGGTAATCAATTATGACAAGAGCTACCTGGAACCTACCCAGTCATTAGAGTACATGGGGGCACAGATCGATGCCAGATCAGGAAGTGTTTTCCTGCCCGAGAAAAAGGCATAGGAGCTGTGTTCTCAGCTGAGGGCATTTCGGAGGCAGCAGAGTCCCAAGGCTTGGGATAACCTCCACTCCTAGGTTCGATGGCAGTGACAATCAAACTGATTCCTTGCCCATTCACATGCATCTGCTACAAAGAATGTTACTGTCTTTCTGGTCCCCATGTTCCCAGGCTTCCTCTTTCCCAATTGATGGTGGCAACTGGAATGGTGGGAACAGCCCAATCATATGCTTGACAGGCCTTCCCCAGGACAATGGTTTATGCTGAAAATGGGGGCCAGCTTGTTCATCTTGGGAGCTCATTGCCAGGAGCAGACTGCCCAGAGTTGCTGGAGCAAGCGAGAGATGGCTCATCAATCAGCTAGCGGCAAGGGCCATTTGCTTGCCTTTCATGCATCTTCGGGACATAGTCCGAGGCAAAGCAGTTTATATCTTCTGAGATGACATCATAATGGTGGCCTATGTCAATCAGCAAGTGGACATGAAGAGCTCTGGGGTCTCCCGGGAAACGACCGCCCTGTTCTCTTTGGTGGAGCAGAATCTCCTGGTCTTCTCTGCGCAGCATATTGCAGGAGTGGACAATGTGGAAGCAGTCTATATCGGTTGCCATTCCTTCAATCTTAGAGAGTAGGAGTTGTGTCTATTAGCATTCAAGCGGATCCTGGATAGGTTGGGGCACCTCAAGATGGATTTGATGGCGACTCAGACCAATGCCAAGGTGCATAGGTTCTTCTACCACCGCAGAGAGGCAGGGTCTGGGGGCGTGGATGCTCTCATTCAATCTTGGCCAAAGCAGGGTCTGCTGTACATGTTTCTTCTGTGGCCTCTCAGAGGGTGAGTGCTTCGTTGAGTAGAAAGCCATCAGGGTCCAGTGGTGCTGGTGGCACCAGATTGACCACGGATGCCAGTGGTATGCGGATCTGATGCATCTCCGGCAGCGGTCCCCTCTGCACCTCCTGTCAGAGCAAGGACTCTTAAGGCAGGGGCCAGTCCTGCTGGTCGAGCCCGGCTCCCTTCTTGCTTAAAGCTTGGCTCTTGAGAGGCGACACTTAGTGTATAAGGGCTATTCGGCTGCTGTGGTTTCCACGCTTCTGAAGGCGAGAAAAGGCTCCATCTGTCTTGCCTACATGTGCATTTGACATCTTTTTGAATATTGGTACTGTAAGCACCAGGTCAGCCCTAGCATTGCGGATTTGCCAGCTCTTCTGTCCTTCCTCTATGATGGCTTTGACAAGGGCCTTTGCCTCAGTTTGCTGAAGATTTAGCAAGTGGCCTTGGTTTTGTTTTAGAGGGTGTGGCCTATTTCCTGCAGGGAGTTAAACACTTGCAGCTTCCGCTGCTCTGGGCGGTCCCTTCATGGTATTTCAGTTTGGATCTTTGGGCCTTGATGGCAGAGTTTTTTGAGCCCTTGAGGGGGGCTATGCTCAAGGATTTGTCCCTTAAGGCTGCCTTTTTGGTTACATTTCGCCAAGCATATTGCATCTTGTAATTGCAGGCTCTGTCATGCCAAGTTCCCTATATGTCCTTTTCAGAGGAAACCGTGTATTTACAGCCTGTTCCTCCTTTTTTGCCTAAAGTGGTGGTGGCTTTCTAGGTCGACCAGGTGGTCTGTTTGCCTTCATTCCCGAAGGAATAATGCCAGGGGAAGGATAAGACCTTCACCTGGTGGATGTTAAGTGGTGCTTCTTCGGTACCTGAAGGACACTCCTTCTGGAGGTTGGACAGACTTTTTGTCCTTTATGCAGGCCCACAGAAGGACAAGGTGGCCACAAAGTCTACTTTGGGCCGCTGAATAAAGGAGACAATTTCCTCAGGCTATCTTTTGCAAAAATGGCCAATCTCGGAAGGTTTGCATACATATTACACATGGGCCAAGGCTTCCTCCTGGGCGGAGTGCAGTTCAGTCACTCCCATTGAAATCTGTCAGGGGGCAGCATGGTCATCGCCTTCCACCTTTGTCAAGCATTCCCACTTGGATGTCCATGCTTGTGCGGACATGGCCTTCAGTGCAGAAGTCTGGAAGGCTTCTGTGTCTTCTTCCCACCCAGTGGAGACATAGCTTTGGTACGTCCCACTTATGTGGACTGGCCTAGCAGGACAATATGGAAAATGACATTTTACTTACCAGATAATGTCCTTTCCTTAAGTCCTGCTAGGCCAGTCCAGGACCAACCCCTGGGATCTGCTATGATCTATTACAATCTGTTATGCTATTTTCTGTGGTTTGGTCCTGCGGGCTGTATTCCTCTTGGTTGACCTTCTGTCCAAATGGTGTTTTGTATATAGTTATGTTCCTGGGACAGTTAGTCCTTGTTGCCCTCATTGAGCCTTGTGCGGCCAGAGATTCTTATACATGACTTGGGTACAAATTCTGTGATTGCATGCCCTTAGCTGCTACAGATCGAGTGCAGGATGAGGTAATCAGAAACTTCTGGAGTTTTCTCTGTCTCCACCTCTGCTGGAGAGGAACACAACCCACTTGTCTGGACTGGCCTAGCGGGACTCAGTGAAAGGACATTATCTGCTAAGTAAAATGTCATCTTATTTGGTTACCAGTGCTGAAATTCCAGATTTAACTGCAACAGCTGGTATTTTGAAAAAAAATGCTGACTTGCAGTGGGTTGAATATTGGCCTGTAAATTTTTATGAGTTAAGTATGGAAAGTACTCGGGAGGGAATGCTTTCCCACCCAGAAGATTGTAATCTTTCTTTATTCAGTTTTAACTTATGAGATTTATCAGGATTCAGATTGTATCCAGTATTGTGGAACATTTTAGTCAAATCCTGTTCAGTTGAGAGTAAGATCTATATGTTGTCAACAAACATATATACCTTTATCTTTATTAAAATACTTGATATACCGCCCAGGCCGAGGCATCAGGGCGGTGTACAATCATAAAATTAACGACTGCTAATAAAGAAAGAAGGGAACGCCATAAAATAATAGGACAGAGGGAGGGATAGTAAAACCATAAAATAGTAGGATAAATAATAATAAAAACAGATAGCAGATAGCCAGGGTGCAGGAAGGTTTAAAGGGGAAGGAGGGAAGAGGAGGGGAGGGACGTAAGGAAAAGGGGGAATGGGAGGCGTAACTAGGGAGAGGAAACACCATCAACAGGGGGGAGCAGATCAAAAGCCTGACAGAAAAGGTGTGTCTTAAGGAGGGCCTTGAAACGGGTATAGGATGATTCAGTGCGAAGTGGGAGGGGAAGAGAGTTCCAGAGGGCAGGGACTAAGAAGAAGAAAGCAGAGTGACGAGTAGATTCGAGGTGAGCCTGAGTAGGTGACAGAAGAAAAAGACGATTACCGTGTGATGAACGAAGGAAACAGGGAGAGGGCTGGAGACGAATAGAGTCAGCTAGATACTGGGGGGTGCTAGAGTGAAGGGCTTTATGAGTGAAGGGCTTTAACTCAAGGCCAGAAGAATGGTGTCTAGGAGCTTACTATAGACATTAAAGAGGATGGGGGACAAAGGGACTCCTTGTGGAACTCCCCATTCTAGATGAAATGGTTTAGAACAGTGATGGCTAACCTTTTTGAGCCCGAGTGCCCAAACTGCCGCACAAAACCAAAGAATTTCCTCATAGTGCCAGCACGTCAATTAAACCTTAACAACAAGATTTTAGAGCCTTATAATGATGTTCCAGATCACCCTTTTTGAGCAAGGATACTGGGGCGTTACAAATTAGACAACACTTGTCTTTCACCATGATGAAGAAGTAGTCCATTTCCCATTCATCATGAAAGTGGTAGGTTTTGCTCTTCTTTGGAACCCAGCTCCCGCGCGGGTCCTATAATCTCGCGAGAGGATGGCGCACGAGCCCTAGCGCGCAGCTTCTCGGCGAGAGGCGCGCAGAAGCTCCGACCGGAAGGGGAAGCGCGGGGCCAGGCTGGGGCCTTTCTCCTAGCACAGGGGTCTGCAACCTTTAAGACATAAAGAGCCACTTGGACCCGTTTCCGAAGGGAAAAAAAAACTGGGAGCCGCAAAACCATTGCGACATTTAAAACAAATCTAACACTGCATATATTGTTTTTTACAGTGTACCATCATAATCACAATCACAATCATAGCCTGAGGTAAATATGAGGGCCCAAATTTAATCCACAATATAAAAAAAATATAATATTATTATCACTTTTCTTTTAATATTTTTTTGACCCCCCTCAGAACTACTGTTCATAGAAAACGTTAAATTAACTTACCGTATTTTCCGGCGTATAAGACGACTGGGCGTATAAGACGACCCCCTACTTTTCCTGTTAAAATATAGGTGTTTGGCCTATACTCGCCGTATAAGACTACCCCTCTTCCAGCGCACACCAAAAAAAATACGCCGGAAAATACGGTTAATTAATCACAACAAGTAACAATATTTGATTTCAAAATTATGATGATTTTGTAGTCAAATCACTAATATGAAATAAAATTATTTTTTCTACCTTTGTTGTCTGACCAATTTATTCTCTGATCATGCTGGTCCCGATCTGAGGCTTCTGCTTTCCTGTCTTCTCTTAGCTCTGTTTCTGTGGTCTATGGTCCATCTGCCATTTCTTATCTCTTCTTTCGTTTTCTTCACTTCTTTCCATCAGCCTATTTCCAGTCCCAGTAACCCTCCCCAGTATCAGCCCCTTTCCAGTCCTCACTCCCAGTACCTTCCAATGTCAACTTGCATTCCCATGATTGCCACTGGTGTCCATTCCCTTCCAGTCCCCCTCCTTCCCCACTGACCAGTCCCTTCTAGTACAAATACCATGGCAGCCCCTCTCAGATCCACTCCCTTCCAGTTCCATTCTCCCATCCCCTCGCATCAGCCCATTTGTAGCCTTAGCCCCCAGTTTTCTTCCAGGGCCAGCAGCTCTATCCTCCCTCCCCACAATCAGCCCATTCTCAGTCAAAGCCCCCCAATCAGCTCACTTCCAGTGCTAATCCCCCCTCAACCCCATTACCAGTGACTAGCCTCCCCTAATCAGCCCAATACCACCAGTCCTACCCCCCCCCCATCACCAGTCCTATCCCCCCATCAGCCCATTTCCAGTCCTAACCTCACCGATCAGCTCATTTCCAATGCTAGCCCCCCATCAGTCCATTATCAGTCATACCCCCCTATCAGCCCATTACCAGTCCCAACCCCCCCCCCTTGATCAGTCCATTCCCAGTCCTAGCCTTCAACCCATTACCAGTCCTAGTCCCCTCCCATCTGCCCATTACCAGTGCTAGCTCCCCCATCAGCCCATTATAATCCTAAGCCGCACTGTCTCTCGCCTCTCTCCAGCATTTATCCCGTCTGTCCAGTATGTCCCTGTCTCTCCCCTTTGTGCATGCCAGCCCCCCTCCCTCCCTCCATGTCAGCCCCCGTCCTTCCCTCCGTCCATGTCAGCCCCCTCCCTCCCTCCCTCCCTCCATGTCAGCCCCACTGTCCATGTCAGCCTCCCTCCATGTCAGTCCCCCCTCTGTCCATGTCAGCCCCCTCCCTCCATCTATCCCTCCCTCCATGTAAGCCCCCCTCCTTCCATCCATCCATATCAGCTCCCTCCCTCCATGTAAGCCCCCCTCCTTCCATCCATCCATATCAGCTCCCTCCTTCCATGTCAGCCCCCCTCCCCAATCCATCCATATCAGCCCCCCCCCCATGTCGATGTCAGCCCCCTCTCCCCATGTCTGCCTCCCTTCGTCTGCAGCCGCGGCTCCCTGCCTCTTAGGGAACCGCGGCTGTGCTTGTAAAATCGTTGCGGAGCCCTTCCTGTCTTGACGGGCTCCGTGCAGCATTGTCCGCCCGCAAAAGGAAGTTGTCCTTTGGAGGCGGGACAATGCTGCACGGAGCCCGTCAAGACAGGAAGGGCTCCGCAACGATTTTACAAGCACAGCCGCGGTTCCCTAAGAGGCAGGGAGCCGTGGCTGCAGACGAAGGGAGGCAGACACCTGTCCTAGCAGCATAGTAAATGCTTCTGTTTGCAGGGGGGCTGAGTTCAGTTTCCCGTTCTTTGCGCTCAGGGTGACTATCTAGAGCAGTGATGGCACACTCACCTCCCGCCGCACCGCATACTTAATTGCAGACCTTCCCGCGTGCCAGCTGCAAGGCCTTCGCGTGCCACAGCTGGCACGCGTGCCATAGGTTCGCCATCGCTGGTTTAGAATGTTTCTTTTCCTCTACCACTATATAAGATCATCCTAACCTCCTCAAATAAAATGAACCAAAGAGCCGGGGAACCCTAGACACCTAGCTCTTTCATGCAGTCCACCAAAATCACAATTCACATATTCAAATGCCACTGAAAAAATGAGGAAGATTTCAATTTATTGCCTTCATACATTATTCATAGTTACTGTACAAGAATATCTGGTGGTCTACAACAGATAAAAAAAAACCCTTGACCTATCCTTTCAACTCCCTCCTCATCCTCCCCCCATTGTCACAGATAAAAATACTAACCCCCATCTATGCCAACTTCTAGGTAGCCCACAAAAGTAAAATATAATCATTAACCCCCACTCGTTTAAAATTCTGCCAGTGCCTTATCAAAAAACAGTGACTTCAGCCTCATTTCCACCATGCCGAACTTCAAAAACTAAAAGCACATTCCCAGCTGCATGATAACCGCATACTATGTATGCTAGACCTGAAAATCCTAAAAAACCCTTCTCTGAGGATCATAATGGTCTTGACTTCTGAACACCACTCTGTAACGATACAGAGGGCTTTAAATAATATCCTTCATATGATTGGCACTCAGTGCAGTTGTCTAAATAGCAGAGGCATGTGATCACATCTATGTGCTCCTAATACAAATTTGGCCACCATGTTCTGGGCAGACTGGAATCTCCTTAATTCTTTCCCCAACAAGCCAATATACAATGAATTACAATAATCCATTCTGCTAAGCACCAGTGATACCACCAAGGTGACCAGATTGGCTAAGGACAGAAACAGATGCAACTTATGTATTATCCAAAGTTGAAAAACAGAAAACCAGACCACTGACCCAACTTGCTCTGAAAACATATGCTGCCAGTCAATTTTCACTCCTAAACTAGTGACAAGATTCACAGAGTGGTAACAAATCATCCCCAGACTTGGGCCGATAAGTCAACACATTCTCCAACCATGATACTCACATAGCTGTCAATTATTTATTTATTTTTATTCAGGCATAATGCATTTGCCCATAATCATTCACCAATGCATTTGTCTTGAACCATTTCACCATCCATCAATCCACAGATAATCATCTAACAGAATCACACCCTATGCCTGATCCCCCTATGAGAAGACCAGCAATTGAATATCATCTGCATAAAAAAATGCCCTTCCTATCTAACTCCCATACCAAAGGAGCCATGTAGAAATTAAAAATCACAGGGGACAATACCAACCCTTGCGGGACCCCTTGCTTCAACTGACATCTTGAGGGCAACTTATCTTGCTATGCCACAATTTGGGGCGTACTTTCAAGAAATGATACAAATCCCAAAGTCCAACCTGGAAAAACCTGTGAACCAACATGCCATGATGGACAGTGTCAAATGCTAATGAGAAAACTGATTGGATCCTTAAGGCATCAGACCAGTGGTCCATTTTCCTATGGACATTATACATCATAGCAGGCAGAACTGTCTCCATGCTGTATTCTTCCTGGAAACCCAATTGAGCAAGGTGCAACCACCCCTTCTATCTAAGAATTTATCAAGATGTGAGTGTACTATTTTCTCAATCACTTTCCAAAGGGAGGGAATATTTAACACAGGGTGATAAAGGACTTATTAGCTAATTATTTCTAAGATATATTGTGTTTCATGAGATTCTTTGGAGCAACATAACAAGGTGGTGTTGTGTGCCATCGAGTCAATGTTGACTCCTAGCGACCCATCCCCTGGGCTTTCTTGGCAAAGTGTGACCAGAAGTAGATTTCCAGGCCTTTCTTCCACACAGTAAACCTATAGTTAGTACCTGGTACTCCAACGTGGTCTCCCATTCAAGTACTGACCAGGTCCAAATCTGCATAGATTCTAAGATCAGACAAGATTGGGCTCATTGAGAGTGGCTGAATTCTGCTGCTAGAGTTAGAATTGAGTGTTTTTTTGAAAATTCTCAAGAAGACATAACTACTAGATCTACTCTTGTGTCTTTATTTTCTGAAGCTGATAAGGTATTATTGCTTTAATGTTATTTCAAGGTTAAACAGGTTTCTTTCTTTGGTCAGAGAAAAAAAATGTTTCTTGATGTTTCTAGGGCAATGCAGATGAATCATAAAGCTTTCCTTCAGTTGAAAGATTTGGTCCTTGCATTAGGGGCAACTTTAAAGTTCCCATCAAGTGCTTAATCACCTATAATAGTGTTAAATATGTCTTTCTTGAGATTACTTATTTAGAAAATTTCTTATTAGAGCGGGAAACTAAGTAAGTAATTGGAACTCAGTTTTATTGTATTATTTTCTGATGCTGGTTCAAGTTGTTTAGGTTGTCCACACTTAGGGATATGTTTACTAAATGGCGGTAGCAGCTTCCATGCAATATCGGAGCCACGGCCCCATTAAAATCAATGGGGCTGCGGCTCCGATATCACACGGAAGCCGCTACCGCCATTTAGTAAACATACCCCTTAGTGTAATTTATTAGGGGTATGGGTTACTGGTGGAAACTTCCCCGTGATGTGCACTGTTTCCATACTGAGTTGGGTTTTTTTTTGTTTTTTGGGGTTTTTTGCCTTTTTTTCTGGAATTTATGAACCTTGTTGCTTTTTATCATATCTTATTTCAATGTAATATGATTCAGTTTTCAATTAAAAAAATAACCTACACACATACAAGTACTTGCTGTAAGACAGACTTTAGATAGGATGTGGAGAGAGGAATTCCCATGTCTGGGTCGAGAATCGGGATGTAGAGAATTCCCATAGTATTTTACAAGAAGCCCTATCATACTTAGAGCTCTTGTAAAAATAGATGCAGGACTGTACGTTGATCTCTCCCCATGTCCAGTAAGAAGAGAAATTTTAAAAAGCTGAGCAGGGGAAAACACATGCAAATACACCCGCCCACCCCCAATATGCATTGGAGCAGCTTTTAAAATTGCTGCTTCTATTGTGCATGAACACCTGAGCCATCAGCATCATTTCCACTTTGATCACTTTAGAACTCATTCCCCCCGCCCCTCAGTCCTTCCCCCAATGACCTCCCAAACCACCTGACACCCTCCTTAACCCCTTGACAGGTGATCCCCCCCCCCCCAATGCATCCAATTACCTCTCACAAGAAGGTTCCCCCCCCCCCCCCCCAGGCATGATGACCTACCTAGCCAAACCCTCCTGCAAACAATGATCCCTTCAAGGCCTCACTCAGCAGACCTCTTATCCCCATCCTCGGATCCCCATCTCTAGTCTAACGAGAGAGGATCCCTGGTGTCTAGTGAGTGCAGGAGCAACATCCAATCACTCATGCTCTTAGAGCCTTGAATTTCAAATGTGCTCCTCTGACCCCTAGTGGTAATCTCCTGGTACTACCACAATACTACAAGATGATCATTAGGGGTCATGAGTACCATTTTGAAACCTTGCAGCAGGAACAATTGTGGGTCATTTCTGTTCCCACTAGATACCATGGACCAAGAGGGTTTTCATGCCATGGAGATTTGTTTGTGGGGAAGTAAGGGAGGAAATTAGATGGTTTGGGAGGTCATTGGGGTAGGGATCTATGTCAGGAAGTGATTGGGAGGTCAGACCTTGGCATTTACAGCTGCCCCTTCCAGCAGGCACTTATTTGTGCCTCAGGGCAACTGTAAATGTTGATGTCTATATTTTTTTCCTAGAGACATGGATTCCCTCTCCCCCTGCCCTAACTACACCTCTTGGACATCTAGGTTGCAAAAGAAGAAAACAGCATACCAGCATGACTAGTGGTTGGCTACTGTCATGGGGCAAAGGAGGACTTTAAAACAGAGAAAACACAAACAAACCCGACTTGTGCTTGGGATCTTTTTGCCTTGCTAGATCAAAGCACAAAAAGAAGAGCTTCAAGCTGTTTTTTTTCTCAATATGTTTTTGCCTTCCTTTTGCTATGCAGAGCTGGCCACACTAGGAGCTTCAAAGAGGATTGCCTTTGCACTTTGAGACAATACTGGCAGGAGAAATCACTTATCAAAATCTATTCAATGCAGAACTATAAAATAAGTGCAATAGTATTTCTTGCAACAGTCTTTTCAATGTGGTAACGGTTGTGAAGTTAGGGGGAGGGAAGAGGGCACAAGGCACCTCACTGTCCTATCCCATTCCATTGTTAATAGAATAGTAACAGATAAAAATGTAAAAGTAAAAAGCTGCAATACGGATGCAGTGCCTGGGAATATGGTCCCACTGGAGCATTATTACTGCAACTGGGGAGTGTGCAATCATATTCCCCCTCCTGTCCTTTTAGGAGTTTCAGCAGAGGAACCCAACTTTATCAGGCACTGCAGGGTTGAGCTGGGGCATATCATAATGCTTGGGAAGGGTAAATCTGGAACATTAAATGGTTGTAGGAAGGAAGCTGAGAACAGTACTGGTAAAAGTGCACAGAAAAAGATGGCATTCTCAGGATATCTTTCTGGGCTCCTCTAGTCCGCCACCCAAGCTAAACAGAGATATCTATACAAGGAGAGTCAAAAGAACTGCAGTTTCTTGTGCAAGAGCAGATGTCCGGTGTCATCTCCACAGAGAGCAAAGGGAGATTGACACATTGTAGGGCAAGGGGACACTATTCCCTGCTAAAAGATATGTGAAAATGGTCTGGGCAGATACAAAATCTAAGAGATCCACATGGCTAGGATTTACATTTGGATCATCAAATGCTGAAAGCGTACTAGTTGAAGAGGCTGTTGTTAGCATGCTAACTAGTGAAGAAGTTGAAAGTGATCCTGGAAGTGCCAAGACTAAGAGCACTGCACAGGTAGAGAGTAGATTAGAAAGTGGGAAGAATGTCACTGGCCTGTCATCCTCTCCTCTGCCCTCAGCCATAAGTCCATCAGCAGCAACAAGAGCAGCAGTCCCCACCAAGGAAGTACAGGGGAAATCTCGTAAAATCTTATGTGTGTTGAAGCATTTTAAAGTGCTTGTTGACTTGCAGTATTCAGAATGCAGTTATTGTAGGCAGCACATTAGCAGAGGGAAGCCAATGTGTCATCTTACAAACAGAAGTATGCTGCATCATTTGGAAAGACAGCACCCTTTCCAGCTTTGTACAAAGGGCGGGGGGGGCAGGGGGGGGGGGTAAGGAATGCTGATAATAGGCTGAGGACTCCATCCAGGCATGGAAATAGCAGTGGTGTCTGCATATTATTTATCTTTGAATGTTCCTAGGAAGAATAAAAATACATTTGAGAAAAGGAAAGAAGAGCCTTGGGCAAACATGGGAATAGATCTATGATCCCTCCTTGGTAGCCGGCACAGCCTCTGGAATGGGGGCCAGAGGTAAGCCCAGGTTAAAGAACAGCCACAGTATCAGCCCTACTCAGGGATCTGGTAACTTCCCCCCAAAGAATCCCTTTTTACTAGGAAAGGGAATAAAGAGGTTTGATGTGTTTCCAAACCAGGTGCCGCCTTTCTTTTAGCCATTATTGAACAGACAAAATCCCCAGAAAAAGGAGAATAAAGACTCATATGAGGAGACAAAGCAGAAAACTCAATTTGAATGCAGCCATCTTGGGTGCATCCAAGTTTCTTTGTAACAAATGGTGGGAAGAACATAGTGAAGGAAGGGGGCTTTTGTTGAATGCTGTGTACACTTGCTGCATGTGTTTTTTGGCTGCAACGGGAATTCACAGCAGAGGTTTTGGTGATGGTGAACTTGTAGCATGCTCTAGATTTACTGCCCCCAGCAACTGATTGTTCACTTAACTGTGTTAGAAATTTACTGTTACTAGTAATCTTACTGCGCCTAGTAATTCAACATTACCTAAACGGCACTAGAACTATTAACACTGCCAGCTACTACTCCCCCTAACTGGGTTAGACCCACCTCAGTCCCCAGCAACAAACAAATTATAACTGCCAGCCTTCAAAATGCAGAACACACAGACTTTTCACCTAAGATTATTTTGCACCTGTGCCATAATACTAACAATAATTGCCCTCACACATAGTCTAAACACTAAACATTATAAACCAATCCCAATCATACAAAGACTTAACCGTCTTCATACCCCATTAACACATGCACCAAATTGGTCTTATTCAAAAGTAAATCACAATCGTCTTATACACATAAAACCCACTGCACCCTGTCAACCAAATCCCATACCAAACAATAAAGAACCTGCCATTTTATCATGTATCCTAACAAATGCTAGATCCATGAAAAATAAACTCCCTATTTTCACTGACCTCTTAAATGACAATAAACCTGACATACTCTGTGTCACAGAAACATGGCTTTCCGACACAGATGTGGTCTACTTAAACCAATTAAACAGGAATGACTACGATATATTTCATACAAATAGAAACAACAAAAAAGGAGGAGGTGTGCTTGTAATGATTAAAAAGATCCTAAATGCTAAACAACAATCCTCAGAGATCATTAACAACACTGACACCCTCATCATAAAGATAGACAATATTAGAATATGCCTGATATACAGACCACCTGACCATAAAACAGAAAATATGGATGCCCTGATAGAGCATCTCAGTTTATCTGCAGACCAATGTCCTATAATAATGTTAGGAGATTTTAATCTTCCGTCGCTTCCCACTACATACTCAACCCTCTTTCTTGAATCCGTACAAGACATAGGTTTCCACCAAATCGTTAATACAAAGACCCATAACAAAGGAGGAACCTTAGACTTCATATTTCTCCCGGAAGTACTCCATAAACTTTTTAATCCAGAATCCCTAAAGTGTACATCGATTCCATGGTCAGACCACTACCTGATCAATTTTTCTATTAAACCCATGGACTCAATTAACAAACATAACCAGCAAGAACCCCTACCCCCTAGATTTAAAAAATTCAACGCAGAAGAATTCCTAGACCTAACTACCCCTTACCTCTCCTCATCACCTACCAACCTTGATGAGGCCATTACAATTTGGCATAATACAATATCAAAAGCAGCAGCAAATAAACAATCAAACAAGACCACCTGTCACAGAACTGATAATGCCCCATGGTTTAACAACACTTTAAAAGCTATGAAAAGAACACTTAGGAAAATAGAACTAAAGTGGCGCAAAACTAAAGCTACCTCACATAACGAACTCTATTGTACTTATCTCAGAAACTACAGAGAGGCCACAGACAGCGCTAAGAAAAACTTCAACTCCTCTATTCTAAATAAATCTATCAACAGACCTAGAGAACTTTTCTCCATTGTCCAAAAACTAACCAAAAACACATTCAACTCAAGTCATGAAGCTAACGACATATCTCCCCATGTAGCAGCAGAGCGCAAACAAACCAATAATACCAGGAGTCTGTTCAGAAGGTCCAAATCATTTATTTGTGCACAAGTCTCAAGCAAAGTCAATTTCAAAATGGCTGAGCAAAGTTTTCTAGCAATACAACAACTTTTATAGACTTTTACTCCATTCTAGGTATAGAAAAACATTTCATTGGTCCCGGTACTCTCCCGTACCTCCCGTATCCCTTCTATTGGTGCCGGTACTGATATGACCATCCAATTAGGTTCCTTCAGTGGGCTCAGCACCTGCTTACCCCCCTTCCAGTCCCAATTACAATGGCCAGTTCATCAACTTGTTACTTTCATACTTCCAAGGCCATTGAGCCAATTTGTGCATGTAGGGGAGCAGGGCTCTGCAACTCATCTGTCAGCAGTCCCAATTAAATCCCTTGCAGATGTACTTTCTTATCAGTAACTTTTAAACATATTTTTCTGTATTTTTCCATCTTCCAGTTCTGTTTGTCTAAGCTAGTTCAATACTTCTATTGAGTTCTAATCCTACAATAGCAGCATGTTGGGGGATGTGTAATTCCTATGAGCCTCTTCACAGGCTTCATTTACAGGTCAAGCTAGTTAGGCCTGCCTGCTTATGTCAGACACTGTGGATCACAGGCCTTCACCTGCCACATTCCCCCCTTTGATTAATCTCACCCTATTACTTGTGTGAGAACTGAATCACTTTAAAATAGTTATACCATGGTTGAAGGATTTCGACTAGGACTAGCTTTATATAGGGCCATTATTTTAGTTGCGGTCTTCCGCTCTACTGTACTATCAATAGCATTATGGATAGAACGCATACAACATGGGATTAAACATGGTAATAAGAAAATAACAGCAACAAGTATTAGTACTAAGATAAGGAAAGTTTTAAATCCTCCCAGCCATGAGAAAAGGTTAGCAAACCAGTTAGGGAATTTCAATGAGTGCCAAGTTTGCACTGGCACATAAGCATGTCTTTGCATATCTTTAGCAATTTCTTCAACTACTTGACCCTTATCATCTATTTTTAAACAGCAATTAGTTAAATTCAGTTTACCACATACTCCTCCTTCAGCTGCTAACAAATAATCAAGTGCTAAGCGATTCTGATATATAGCAGTGCGCATCTGAGTACTCTGTCTAGCTAAAAGTGTAAGAGCTTGGCTAGTTTCATTGGTGATTATCTCAACTACTGCTTGTAAACGAATAATACGATTAATCATATAGACTGGGGTTCGATAACCATACATTCCATCATCATTCCAAGTGGCAGGCCCATAATACTCAATGATTCTTTCTGGTGGCCAATCATCACCCTGCCACTTCTCCCACTTGCTTACCTGGAGGGGTGATCTCTTCTGTCTCAATGCTCTTTTGTGTCGGTGGGTAGTATATACTGGGTATCCTAATTGTTCTCCATGTTCAGTGTTTAAAAGAAAGAAGGAGGGTCTAATGGTCCCTAAGACACATGCTCCTCCCCATTGTGGCGGGAGTTGCGCATAAGCTCGGTTTCCACAGATCCAATATAGGCCAGGTGGGGCTTGCCAGGCATGTGTTTTGGCAAGATTGGTCCATAAATCAGCAAGTTCAGGAAATCTGGCTAATGGGTTAGGAGGTTCAGGGTGTTTGATTCCTGACCACCATGACGTCTTTTTGGTAGTGGCATTATAGAATTTCTGGCTAAGACAGACCAGCTGTCCTACCTGTTGGGTGAACTGGGGTCCAGTTCTGGTATAGCAAAGACGTCCAACAATTGAGTGCGCTAACACCCATTCGCTAGTAGTCTTGTGTAATTCAGTCTGATTGTAAGTCAGAGAATAATTTAATTCTTGGGCTTCCCATGGCCACTGGTCACCCATTTGGGTTCCGCCACAGAAATAACAATCTGAGATTTTAAGACTAGATACTACTGCTTCGGCTAATTCTAGAAATAAATTCTGAGAAGGATGAGGGATTTCAAACTTATTTACATGCATGGCTTCATAAAAGGTATTATGGATATGATATTTAGATGACTTGTGGGCTTGGGTATTCAATCTGATATACACAATGGTTCCCGGATCTACTGCTCCACCAGCAATACGTAAACCAAACTTGTATCCTTGTTTCCATGCATTGGGATTGTGTATCTGTAAGTGTAAGGGGTTACAAGCATCTTTCTGACATTTATCATTTGTTGTTGACTTGGTTAAAGTGGCCATTCGTTTATCTATCTTTTCGTCAACTATACCCTTATTCCATGTAGCATAAAAAACACATTCCCAATCCGGGCAATCACTGTTCCCTCTAAGCTGTGCGCGTGTGCGCGCGCACACACCTCGCCAAGAGAGCGCACATGCTTTACAACAGAGCGCACAAAAATTACAGCTCTGATTCTGATAGAAAACAACACAGACATCTTAAAATTTAAAAGTTATGATTGTAATTACTAGAAATTTCCCGCTTCATTTAGTAATTGTCTATTTTCATTTAATTTGATTAAAATCAATGTGGTGTACATACTGTATTCTGACATGCAGTCAAATTTTAAAGTATATAACTCCGAGTGTTGTTATGTGGCGCACAAAAATTTAACCTTCCTTCAAAAGCTGCACACAGCTGATATTTTATGCGCACACAGCCTACAGAAAATTAGAGGGAACATTGCGGGCAATAGTAATCTGCTTCAGGGGCAGTACTATAGCCTGGTTCTTTTTTACCTGTACACTTTCTCCATCCTATGGCACCTTCTGGGCACATATACTTATGGTCATTCCGATACGCTTTTTCCCAGGTACCACAGGTGGAGCGACTATCTCTGTTTATGACATTACATGCATCAAAATTCAAAACAACAGGTCTAGTAATGTCCTTAAGTGGTGGCGTAGCAGCTATTATAGGTCCATCTGCATCCTTCCATTGTATTTCCAACGTGTAATAGGATGGATTCTGATGCGGATTATAGCATACTCTAGATTTACCATTGGTGCAAACATTTAGTTCAGTGGTGTTATAAATACACCGAGTCACTTTTCCAGTGCAGGTATAATAAGAATGGTAAATCAAAGTCTGAGTTACTTTTAGTCCAGTTCGAGTAGAAGTAATGCAAGCAGTGCATGGAGGTAAGGCATAAGTCAGTTCAAACCCTCCAAAGCAGGCAACCAGGGCAAAGCAAAAGCAAAGATACATGTTGATTGGAGTTCTTCTGAATCCTCAGCTTGCAGATCTTGACCACGACGTTCTTTTTCTTCGTCCCGTGCGCTAATGAAGCAATTCAACGGGAGCTGAGTGTTGATTGGAGATCCTCAAGTTGTCCATCACACCTCAACCAACTTAACTATTTCAGTTGGTTTTTGAAGTATGGTTAATCAATATAGTATCAAAGTAGTGTGCAAAATCGCACGCAAATTGGGTTCGTTGAAACAAAACTGTTGCTGCATGGAAAAACAGCAATCCTCTTCGAAAGACTTGGCTACTGCAAGGCACTGTGATGAAGTGTCTAAGTTGCTGGTTGCCGTCTCAGAGTAACTCGCAAAGGTGCATCAAGATGCTGTTCTGCTGTCCACTGCTCTGGTTCAGGATCAGCGGCGGGCTTGACTCGGCTGTGGTGGATCCAGGCGTCGACTTCTGCTACCTTTACTGCAGTTGGGGTAGACAGGATGACGGTGTACGGTCCCTTCCAATGGGGTTCCAACGGTGTCTTCTTCCAATCTTTGATCCACACCGAGGTACCAGGCTGGTAGGGATGCAGAGGTTCCGTCAAGTTGATAGGCAACTGTTCTTGGATCCACGCATGGAGAGTCTGCAGAACAAAACTAAGAGCTAGGAGTTCTTGCCTGGTTATTTCTGAACCAATTTGGGCTAGACTTCCTTTGATTCCCTGCACTATTGGTGGGGGTTTACCATACAGAACTTCAAAAGGGGAAAAACCTGTTGACTTTACAGGAGCTGAGCGTATTCTGAGTAAAGCTATTGGGAGCACTTGGGGCCACTTTAAATGTGTCTCCTGGCAGAGTTTAGACATTTGGGCTTTTAGGGTATGATTCATTCGCTCAACTTTCCCTGAACTCTGGGGTCTATATGCAGTGTGGAGCTTCCATTGTATCTGTAAAGCTTTTGCTAACTGTTGAGTAATCTGAGAAACAAATGAGGGTCCATTGTCTGACCCTATTACTGCTGGAATTCCAAACCTAGGGACAATTTCTCTCATTAAAACTTTGGTAACTTCTCGGGCTTTCTCAGTTCTGGTTGGGAAGGCTTCTACCCACCCAGAGAAAGTACAGACTAATACTAATAGGTAATGATATCCATTGGCTCTTGGCATTTCAGTAAAATCAATTTGGAGGTTGTGCATGGGGGTTACACCTCCTGACTGAACTCGGGGTGCCATTATAAGGCCTTGCTTGGCATTATTTTTGGCACAAGTTAGACATTGACGTGCTACTGAAGCTGATATGGTTGTCAATAGAGTAATATAAAAATGTGGTCTGAGTGCTTTTTCCATAGCACTTTTCCCATAGTGGGTGGCTTCGTGAAAGGCTTTGACAAAAGATGGTCCTAACAGTTCAGGAATTACTATTCGTCCTGGGGGTTGACTGCCCTCTGCTGGTGGCAGCTCAATCCATCCATCTTTCAGTACTCCATCTTCCTTGTTACAGTAGTAATCTAATTCTTTGGTGGTATATCGTGGTGTCCATAAATTCAGAGGTACTGGAAACAATGCTGCCTGCATTGGCATAGCTTGTGGTGTAATTTGTCCCGTCATAGCTGCTTGTCGTGCTGAGGCATCTGCAAACCTATTTCCTCGGGCAACTTCTCCTTTTCCTGCTTGATGTCCTCTGCAATGCATGACAGCTACACGTGTTGGGGCCCAAACTGCATCAAGTAACATCAGTATCTCGGGACCATACTTGACTGATTTTCCTCCGGATGTGATGAGCCCTCGTTCTTTATAGAGAGCTCCATGGGCATGTAGAGTAGTGAAGGCATATTTGGAATCTGTATATACATTTAGCACAAGTTTCACTCCTAATAACAATGCTCTGGTGAGTGCTATCAATTCGGCTTTCTGAGCTGATGTGCCTGAGGCTAAAGCTGATGACTCAACTACTTCATGTTGAGTGACAACTGCATATCCGGCACAGCGTCGTCCACCGAGGATGAGACTGCTCCCATCAACATAATAGAATTGGTCAGGATTGTCTATGGGCACATCTGTCAGGTCAGGTCGACTGGAGAACACAGTGTCCATGACTTCGATACAGTCATGTTCTGGGAGTTCTTCACTAATAGGTATCAAGGTGGCTGGATTCAAAGCATGACTCACTTCTAGTTGTATCTGTGGGTTTTCACATAACATGCTCTGGTATTTCAACATTCGGGAATTGGTGAGCCAATAATTTGCTTTTTGTTCCATGAGGGCAAGGACTGCATGTGGCACAGTGACTCGTATATTCTGTCCTAATGTGAGCTTATCTGCTTCACTCACTAATAATGCTGTAGCTGCAACTGCTCTCAGGCAAGGTGGCCATCCTTTGGCCACAGTGTCCAACTGTTTCGATAAGTATGCTACAGGTCGCTCCCAATTTCCCAATTTCTGAGTCAACATGCCTAAGGCATTTCCTTGTGCTTCATGTACAAACAAGTGGAAAGGCTTGTGAACATCTGGTAGTCCTAGTGCTGGTGATGACATTAATTCTTCCTTTAACTTCTTGAAGGCTGTATCCTGCTCAAGTCCCCACTCCAGTGGCGACTTTTCTTCTCCTTTTGTGGCTTCATATAATGGTTTAGCAATTTGGGCGAAGTTGGGTATCCAGATCCGACAATATCCTGCCGCTCCCAGAAAGGCTCTGACTTGCTTTCTGGTTGTTGGGGTTGAAATTCTGCATACTGCTTCTTTTCTTTCTCTGCCTAATCTTCGACTTCCTTGGGTTATACGAAAACCCAAGTATTTCATTTCTTTTTGGCATAGTTGTGCTTTTGCTCTGGAAACTTTGTATCCAGCTTCATCTAGTAACTGCAAGAGGTCTTTGGTGGCTTGTATACATTCACTTTCTGATACAGCAGCTATCTGCAGATCGTCCACGTACTGGAGAAGCACTCTCTTCCCCGGGGCCACTGGATAGCTTGAAAGGTCTTGATTCAGTGCAGCACTAAAGAGGGTAGGCGAATTCTTGAATCCTTGGGGTAATCGTGTCCATGTGAGTTGGCCCCCTCTTCCAGAGATGGGGTCCTGCCATTCAAATGCAAACAATACTTGACTTACAGGGGCTAATCTTTTGCAAAAGAACGCATCTTTTAGATCTAGTACAGTGAAATGGGTAGCTTCAGCAGGTATCAGTCCTAGAAGAGTGTAAGGATTGGGTACAACTGGATGTATAGTTTCAACTGCATCATTCACTCTCCTTAGGTCTTGCACTGGGCGGTAATCATCTGTTCCAGGTTTCTTTACTGGCAAAAGTGGAGTGTTCCATGGGGATTGACATACTTTTAGTAGGCCATATTCGAGCAATCTTTGCAAGTGGCGATGAATGCCTTCAATTGCAGCTCTTGGGAGAGGGTACTGTTTGACGTGTACTGGTGTAGCACTAGGCTTAAGGGTTACAATTACTGGGGCTATATGTTTGGCTAGGCCTGGAGGACTGCCTTCTGCCCATACTCCAGGTGGTGCATGAATGTTCTTTAAAGTTTGTTCGAAATAAGTGTCTTGGATAGAATCATCAATGAAATATCTCCATTCTTCTTCTCGGGGAACCGTCAGCAGCATTATTCCTGCTGGTTTGACTTGGGGATTTACTGTCATTTGCATTTCTCCTTTTTCAGAGAAAGATATTTGTGCTTGAAGCTTGGCTAACATATCTCGTCCCAGTAGTGGCACTGGACATTCGGGCATGTAAAGGAATTGATGAGTTATTTGCTGTCCCCCTAGACTGCATATACGATTCTGAAGGAAAGATTTTGTAGCTTTGGCACCAGTTGCTCCTATGATGGTGACTGCTTTTGTAGAAAATGGGGCTATCTTTTTGTCTACTACTGAATGTTCTGCTCCAGTATCAACCATAAAGTTCATAACTTGGTCTCCTATTTGTATTCCGACCATAGGCTCCTGGAGACCTAAAGCAAACTCGGAGCCCGGTCTGTCCTAATCCACGTCATTTTCATCATGGATTGTCGTAGTCAATGCTTGGATGGCTCCTCCTCTTTCTCGCTGGAATTGTTCTCGATTGGCTCCTCCACGGTTTCGGGGACGGCCTCGTCTTTCTTCTCGCCACTGATGATTGTTTTCATCATCTTGCTGGGCGTCTTCGAGTTGCGGGCACGCATCTTTCCAATGTCCTTCTTCCCAGCAATAGGTGCATTGGTTTACGCCTATTTGGGGCCGACTTCCTCCTCGGCCCCGCCCCCTTCCTCGGCTCCTTCGACTAGGGACACCTCCCCTTTTCTGTTCAACTAAGGCCGCAGCCAAAAAATCAGCTTTCTTCTTCATCTTTCGATCACATTCTTTCTGCCTTTCATTATCACGATTCACATACACTTTATGAGCGACTTCCAGTAACTGAGTTGTATTCATGCCCGCAAACCCTTCTAATTTCTGCAATTTACGTCTAATGTCTGGTTGAGACTGGTTTACAAAAGCAGAATTCACCATACATAAACTTCCTGGTGCCTCGGGATCATAGGGAGTATACATTCTGTATGCTTCAGTTAATCTTTCATGAAATTCTGCGGGGCTCTCTTCTATACCTTGGATGACTCCCGCAACTTTGGAAAGGTTCATAGCTTTCTGGCCCCCTCTTTTCAGACCTTGTAAAAAGCCTTGGCGAAAACGGGCTAGGGCTGTGGATCCTAGCTCTGTATTTGGATCCCATCGGGGGTCCTCATTCGGGAATTCTCTCAGGGCCGCTTCTCGATGGTCTATTCTCCCCGTCCCCTGTCCCGGAGCTACAGGGTTATCCGCCAGCCAATCAATAGCTGCTTTTCTAATTCGTGCTCGCTCCTCTGTCGTGAATAGAGTGGTCAGGAGCTGGCGGCAATCTGCCCAAGTGGGTTGGTGGGTTTCCATAATAGTATTTACTAATTCTGTAAGTTCCTGAGTCTTATCAGTATAGGAGGCATAATGTGTCCTCCAATTTAACAAATCAGTTGTAGAGAAAGGGACATACACATAACTTAGGGGTCCCGCTATCACCTCATCATTATCATTCTTTACGGGCACTCCCGGGACTTGCCGTAAGGGCATCATCTTGGCAGTAGATATCTTTTGGGATCTAAGGGATATTTTCGTAACTGTCCTATCAGGGGTCACTCTCTTCTTCTCTACATGTTTCACTTTGGATGTACATTTTGCTGGCAACCGCTTTTACACTGTCAGCATCGCTTAGGGAATTTTCAGTTTCTAATTGCTCTGCGTCTGTATCTGACTCTCCTTTTTCTGTCTCAGACGATTCACCTTCATGTAAAGAGAATTCATCTTCCTGCTCTTCGAGCGATAGCTCTGGGGTTGGGTCCCGCCTCGGCTGTCTCGGGGTTTCTGGGGCGGGACGCCGGGCAGCCCTTACTGGACCTGGAGTTCGAGGCTGTCTGGGAATCATTTCTGGGGAATCAGGATCTACCAGGACGGGCTTCTTCCTGGACTTCTTATCCTGCCCTTTCGTTCTAGGCTGTTCTGTTTTCTGACTATAATCTGTCTTCGCTAACATTATTCTGCACTGTTCTTCATAACAGCGCTGCGCCCAAGGGGGCGGATCTTCACAAATACTTAACCAGGAATCTATATAAGGGTACTGATCGGGGTGCGCTATCCGCACTCTACGGTGTACTAACTGGATAATTTCTACATTAAAAGTTCCCTCTCGGGGCCAGGTGGGATCTAGATCAGGCCACTCCCTAGTACACAAAATTTGTAAACAGGCTGCTGTCATTTTAATACCATAATCTCCAGAATATCCCTCTTTAAAGTGAGCGATCATACATTCTAATGGAGTGTTCCTAGTAGACCCCGCCCCTCCCATTTCGATGTATGCGCGCTACAACAGACAAAAGGGAAAAGGAGGGCGGACCGTGGGTAAGGGGTCCTCACGGCCCTGGAAACGTATAGGGTGAACAAATAACAAGACAAGACGACAATCGCTTCCCCCTTTTCGCGACCTGAACGCGGTCGCCCGGTCAGGAAATGCGCTACTCAGGGGTCCGCCTTCACTTGGTCCGTGCTGCCAGACCTCTCATCCACACTTCATTCACACAATCATGCTAGCAAACGTATCCCAAAATGCATTTCGTTCTATCTATTCTGACTAGTCTTATCCAATTTCCAATTACAAAAAGACGGGAGTTTCGCCCTGCGAATACTCATGCGGGGGTACTCGGTCTGTCTTTGAGAGGTAATCAAGCTCTCTTACCAATTTCCAATTTTCTCGAGATTACAAATTCCAAGTTCCAATGGCAGCACTGCTCTTTCTATCTCTGTCTAGACAACAAATCAAAACTATACTCACCGGATCCGGTCCTCAAACTTCCCAAGTAGGCGCATGAGTTGGACCTCGGACTCCCCTCACTCGGGTTCGAGGCGTTGGCTCCAGCCGGGCCCGACACCCGCCGAGGTCCGACCAACTCCCTCCGATGCAAGGGACCGGCGGCGCCAGGGAGTAGCCCCCGTCGGAAGGGCGCGATCCCGGCAGGACCAAGCCTATAGAGGCGGAAAGTCGTGGTATATTGCCCTATATACACTCTGATTCCACAACTTCCCGGCCAACGCACCAAGAATATATAGCAGCAGAGTGCAGACAAACCAATAATACCAGGAGTCTGTTCAGAAGGTCCAAATCATTTATTTGTGCACAAGTCTCAAGCAAAGTCAATTTCAAAATGGCTGAGCAAAGTTTTCTAGCAATACACAACTTTTATAGACTTTTACTCCATTCTAGGTATAGAAAAACATTTCATTGGTCCCGGTACTCTCCCGTACCTCCCGTATCCCTTCTATTGGTGCCGGTACTGATATGACCATCCAATTATGTTCCTTCAGTGGGCTCAGCACCTGCTTACCCCCCTTCCAGTCCCAATTACAATGGCCAGTTCATCAACTTGTTACTTTCATACTTCCAAGGCCATTGAGCCAATTTGTGCATGTAGGGGAGCAGGGCTCTGCAACTCATCTGTCAGCAGTCCCAATTAAATCCCTTGCAGATGTACTTTCTTATCAGTAACTTTTAAACATATTTTTCTGTATTTTTCCATCTTCCAGTTCTGTTTGTCTAAGCTAGTTCAATACTTCTATTGAGTTCTAATCCTACAATAGCAGCATGTTGGGGGATGTGTAATTCCTATGAGCCTCTTCACAGGCTTCATTTACAGGTCAAGCTAGTTAGGCCTGCCTGCTTATGTCAGACACTGTGGATCACAGGCCTTCACCTGCCACACCCAAACCTTAGCAAATTACTACATAAACAAATCAAAAATAAATATCTTATCAATTCCACAATCCATATCAATTCAACCCCCATTAGATTCTTGGAACAATTTCTACCCCATAACAAAAGAGACCCTTAAGAATATTATGATGCACTTAAATACCACTACTTCTCACCTTGATCCCTGCCCAGTAAATTGGATAAAGAACACCCTTCCAACTTTATCCCCTTTCATAATACCACTAATTAATCTATCACTAAAACAAGGCTATCTCCCGCCTACTCTAAAGCATGTGCAAATTAGACCCATACTAAAAAACAATACATTGGACAAAACCTCACCGAAATCTTATAGACCCATCTCCAGTATACCATTCATGGCTAAACTCATAGAAAAAGTAGTTCAAACTCAAACACAAGATTACATCGACACATCAGCTCCCCTTGACGACCAACAATATGGCTTCCGTCCTGGTCATGGAGTAGACACTCTTTTAACAGTCCTCCTAGACACACTAGTAAGAGGAATAGACAGCCCTAAAAATGCATTCCTACTTCTTTTTCTAGACATATCTGCGGCTTTTGACAGTGTTCACCATACACTAATGCTCAATAGGCTCACACAAATCGGTGCCAACTCAACAGTCCTTAAATGGTTTACATCATATCTTTCCAACAGATCCCAAACTGTCAGGATCAACAATCAAACCTCCAACACATACAAACAGGAAATAGGACTCCCCCAAGGCTCTGCACTATCTGCTCTACTGTTCAACATATATATACAACCAATATGTAATATCTTTAAAAAATTCAAAATCCATTATCACATATACGCGGACGACATTATGCTGTACGTTCCATTCACAATCCCTACGATTTCCCTCCAACTCTTAACGGACTGCTTCAACGAATTGGCAACTTGGTTAGAAGACCACAATCTCTTCATTAACCATTCCAAAACTGACATACTAATTGTAACAAAGAACAAATCCTTTACTCCCCCCACCCACATCACACTTCAGAATCATGACATCCACATAAAAAGCGAAATAAAATACTTAGGGGTGTTACTAGACACTCAACTTAGTATGAACACACATATAAGAAACACAACAAAGAAAATTTACTTTAAACTCAAAGTTTTAAAACAACTACGCCCACTAGTCCACCTGCAAGATTTCCTAAGCATTATTCAAGCCATAATCACCCCTCATTTTGACTTCGCCAACCTCTCTCTACTAGGCACATCAAACCATAACATCAGAAGACTCCAACTGGCTCAAAATGCTGCTGCCAGAACTATAATGAAGGTCCACCCTTTCGAGCACATATCACCCTACCTAGCCAAACTACACTGGCTACCCATCCAATGCAGAATAAATTATAAATTAATAATAACCACTTTTAAAGCACTAAACAATACTGCCCCAGAAACCTTAAATAAACTAATTATAATAGACACACCCCATAGTGCACATAGAAGAGGCAATGCCAACAAACTAAAAATGCCGAAAGAATTCACAAAATCCAAAAAACAACAAATAAAAAGGCTTTCTCCCATGCAGCCCCCACGCTCTGGAACTCGCTACCTGATGAACTCAGGGCATTAACTGACTTTAAAGATCTACGCAAAAATTTAAAAACTCACCTTTTTACCTCTTATTACGGCACATCAACTAACTCTCAACTCCAATCTGAAAAGGGATAACCTATACAAGACAAGTAGATCAGCACCGCAAGGACTAAAGATATTTTGACCTCAATATTGCCTATTATGCTTATACTGTTGAACTTCTTCTATATCTGTATATAGTTAATTGTACATAGTTCCAAAAAGTTTAAAGGTTAAAAGTTCAAATGTTAATTGCACATAGTTCATGTTATCGTTCAATGTAAAAACAGAAATACCTCTCTGTTTCCTTAACTGTTATATGTAAACCGCACCTGATCCTCGGAAGGTTGCGGTATATAAAAATTTGTTAAATAAAATAAATAAATAAGTGGGAAAATGATTGAAACCCCTTATGAAGTAGGATGCTTTATATGCCAGTTGATCTCTGAACTTTCGCTCTGTGTTGCAGCTCACTGGCTGAATGGATGGAAAAGCTGGTGATTAAAATGGTGGAAAGGAGTACCAGAGAGAGGGGGGCAGTGGCAGTGGGAAATACTGGGCATACCACTGAGAGTTTGGAGAGCTAAGGCCTTATTGAGAATGCTGATCTGTTACTGAGGAGCACTCCCTGATGCAGAAAGCAAACTGACTAGTCTTTCGAAACATGAATTCATGTCAAACTCTTGTGGATTACAACTTCTGATGATATTTTGAAGAGGTTCTTTAAGTCGGATAAGTAAAATTATTTACAGATTATTTATATGTGGTTTAATGAATGAGCATGTGTGAAAAAATGGACCACTGAGGAACTTGGATGAGCATGCATATGAAAACAGTGCTATTTGGCTCCCTTTCTAATGGTCCCAATAATGTTTTTTTGTATGCCAATAAGGTGGTGGTTTATTATTGTCTTTTTGCGCATATGAGTAAGAGCATTTTTAATGTGGATTTTTACTTGTTTCAAAGAGGAAGGCAGAGAAGCGTTGACAAATTTAAAGATAGACAAACATTGTGCTTCATGGCCTTCAAAATGACTGAGGAGCACAGATTCAAGAGACCCAACAAAGCATTCAAGGAGCTGAAGATACATAACATTTCATACTTTCAGTATGAGGTTCTGCTGCTAGCTTACAGGGGTCTCAGATACTGGAAGAGTTTTGCTGGGGTGAACATCTGACCTCCTACCAGTTAGTGTCAGTATGCTTCACGATACAGGCTGGCCATGTATATTCCTCCATGGCTGCTGTTTCTTGCCACATACTATGTTTTTCTTGTCTGGGCTTCTATATAAGCTCAGTCACTGATTTAAGAGCTTGATCTATCCTTCTTGGTATTGCCTTGTGACTTAGCTGGCTGCTTCACTATGGATCCTAATTGTTGCATGCTTCATGATCCTGCTGGGTTTTAGCTTTGTTCCTACCTTATATGGCCTTGGTGAATGTTCTGTCCTTATGCCTCCATTCTCCTTCCAGAATTCTTCTGGTTTCTGATACTCATCTCTGGGTTTGGGCAGCAAAGACCTGGCGGCCACCAGCACTAGAGGGTTGAACCCAAAGTGAAGGTACCTGCTGCAGGTGGAACATAAGGACATAAGAAATGCCATACTGGGTCAGACCAAGGTCCATCAAGCCCAGCATCACAAGTACCTGGCAGGTTCCCAAAATAATACTTAGATTCCACAATACTTATCCTGGGGTAAGCAGTGGCTTTCCCTGGTACTCCTTAATAATTGTTTATGGACTTTTCTTCCAGGAACATGTCCAAACCTTTTGTAAACCCAGCTACATTAACAGCTTTTACTGCATTCTCTGGTAATGAATTCCAGAATTTGATTACGTGTTGAGTGAAAAAATATTTTCTCTTAGTCTTAAATGAGTTACATTGTAGCTTCACTGCCTGTCTCCTAAGCTTCTTACTTTTTGATGGCGTAAACAACCAGTCTACGTTTACCCGATCCATTTATTCATTTATAGACATCTATCATATTCTTTTCCTCTTCGTCTCTCCGGGCCAGTCCAGGAACAGTAGGGTGTTGTCAATCCTCTCCAGCAGCTGAGGACTGAATTCTCAAGTCTTTCTGACCGGATAATCTCCTCCCTCCAGTGTGAGAGACCCAGTCTATCAGTCCTCAGCAGCTGGATAGGACCGGATTCTGACAGGCTCCTGGAGAGACGGAGACGACGGGAGAATATGCTCTATTTTGTGGTTAAAATTGGTGCCTGAGAGCCCTAGCAGGGTTCACTATTCAGGACCTGGCAAACTGAAAGCGAGCAGTAATAAAAACATACGCTAAGACACGAGCTGAAGACCCCGCTACAGACAAGCCTGCTTGCTAACGTTGCCAAGGCAGAGCCTGCATTGCTAGTTGCAGCGTGTGGATCCAATGATACGGGGGGAAGCTGGGAGCCCCAGAGTTCAGCCCTATCGGTGCCAGAAACCCGATCTGCCTCTAGCGCTAGCAGCGTGAAGAGGCAGGACAGGGTGGAAGTGCAGGTGAGCGTTTCTTAGCTTTCTTGGTGTCGGGCCTCGTTTGCGGCGGTCAGCCACTCGGTCGGCGGTGCAGTCAGTCAGTAGTTCTGTCAGGGCGGGCTGCTGGCGTTGGCGGCTTGTGCGCTCGGGTTTTCTTTGCACGGTCGGTCGAGCTTGGTGGCTGCCGGTCTGGCGTGCGACGGGAGGGTCCAACGGACAGATTGGGAGTTCGCCGCATGGAGGAGAAGTTGAAGGTAGTGCACCCCACGAGTGGGGAAAAGGCGGGAACAGCGGCCATCTTAGAGAGCGCGGCGGTTTCTCCCGCGCTCCACGAGAAGCCGGAGAAGAAGAGGGCTAAGACAAAAAGATCTGTGGCCAAGGAGCAGGCTGGACAGGAACAGCAGCCAGCGGTTCAGGGGAGCATGGAATCCGTTTTTTCAGCGGATTTTATTTTATCGCTCCACAAAGCCTACTGCCTTAAGCTAGGGCAGGCTAAAGGTAAACTTTCTCCACCCCCTCAGTCCGAGTCGCTGGGGCGAGGGGGGAGTCAGTGGATCCTGGTGAAGGGACCTCTAGGAAGGTTTTGCTGCCAGATGCGGCTCCGGATGGCTTAGGGCTGCAGAATTTGCCGCAGGTAACAGAGGAGAGTGACCTAGGCTTTCAGGTGGATCTGGATCAGTGGGCCGGTGTCTTGGAGGAGGGAGAAATTCCTCCGGGTGAGGATCCCAATGTGTTTCGAGTGTTTAGGAAGGAAGAGTTGGGGCCTCTGATTGCTCATTCGTTAGCGGCCCTCAATATAGCGCTACCGTCGGTACAAGCAGAGCCCTTGGAGGATCCGTTGCTTCAGGGCTTTAAGTCAGAGCAGCGGTGCTTTCCACTAGATAGGGTAATTCAGCAGATGGTGGAATCCAAATGGGAGTGCCCGGAAGCCACTCTGAGGGGTGCTCGGGCCATAGGTCGGCTGTATCCGCTACCGCAGGAGGCGAAGGAATTATTTAAGATGCCCAAGGTGGATGCTTTAGTGTCAGCGGTACTAAGAAGACTACGATCCCTGTGGAGGGCGGAGCGGCCCTTAAGGATCTCCAAGACAGGAAATTGGAGTCCATTCTGAAGCAGGCGTTTGATACTAATGCTCTTTCCCTGCAGGCTTCCGTTTGTGGGGCTTACGTGGCGAGAGCCGCTATTCGTTGGCTCCAGGGGGAAGCTCCCACGGACGGGTCGGAGGGCTCGTCAGGGGAAGGGGCAAAACTTGAATTAGCAGCAGCATACCTAGCCGATGCCTTCTATGACTTGGTGCGCTTGTCGGCAAAGTCTATGGCATCCGTGATTGCGGCACGGTGATTTCTTTGGCTGCGGAGTTGGGCGGCGGACGCTGCTTCAAAGGCACGCCTTAGCAAACTACCCTATAAAGGCAAGCTGCTTTTTGGGGAAGCTCTGGATAAGATTGTTAAGGATCTTGGGGACTCCAAAGGTGGTCGGCTTCCGGAGGACTGGCCTAAGGGCCCGAGGCCGGGAGGGCTACCGAAAGGTCCCAGCAGAGAATTTCGCAGGTTCCGGGGAGCGCGCTTTGCACCTTATCAGAGAAGTCAGGGTATGTCCAGAGGGCAGTCCTTTCGAGGAGCGCGAGGTTTTGGCAGGGGGTACTTTGATACCCAACCAGGCTCTGCCAAGAAGTCGCAATGATGGGGCATTGGTCCAGGCGGAGATTCCCTTAGGCGGCCACCTGCGGGATTTTCTCTCTGTTTGGGCCAAGATAACGTCGGATCAGTGGGTGCTGGAGATTATCCGCGACGGTTATGCACTGGAGTTCGCGCAGTTTTTGCCGGATGCGTTTGTGGTGTCTCCGTGCGGGTCGCCGGAGAAGAAACTTGCGGTTCACTCCACTCTCCAGCGCTTACTACATCTGCGAGCGGTGGTTCCTGTGCCGCCGGACCAATTCGGGTTCGGTCGGTACTCCATTTACTTTGTAGTTCCCAAAAAGGAAGCTCTTTTTGGCCTATTCTGGATCTCAAGCATGTAAACCGTTGTTTAAAGGTGCCGCATTTCCGTATGGAAATGCTGCGGTCCGTCATTCGTTCTGTGTGTCCGGGCGAGGTGCTTTCTTCCATAGATCTCACGGAGGCTTAACTTCACATTCCGATCAGACAGGAACATCAGAAGTTTCTGCGTTTTGCGGTGCCCATGGGGCATTTTCAGTTTCAAGCGCTTCCGTTCGGCCTGGCGACAGCTCCACGCACATTCACGAAGGTGATGGTGGTGGTGGCGGCGGCTGCCCTGCGAAAGGAAGGCGTCTTAGTCCATCCCTACCTGGACGACTGGCTGATTCGTGCGTCATCCAGGCAGGACTCTGTCAAGGCGATGGCGATGGCGAGGGTCGTGGAGTTGTTGGAGCAGCTTGGCTGGGTCATAAACCAGGCGAAGAGTCACCTGGAGCCAGTGCAGCATCTCGTGTATATCGGAGCGGTGTTCGATACGGCCGTGGGGTCGGTGTTTTTACCGGACGACCGGATTCAGAAGATTTTGGGGCAGGTAGCAGCGTTCGTCCACTCACGGGCTCCGACGGCGTGGCGATACTTACAGCTGCTGGGTTCTATGGCAGCGATGTTGGATTTGGTCCCTTGGGCCAGGGCGCACATGCGTCCTCTTCAGCAGGCCTTGCTGTCCTGATGGTCTCCTCAGACTCACGAGATGAGTCGGCGGTTAGAGGTGCCGGACTCGGTAAGGGTCAGCTTGCAGTGGTGGTTAGACATCAAGAATTTGTTGGCAGGGGTGCCTCTAGAATACCCGGATTGGGTCCTGGTCACCACAGATGCCAGTCTAGCAGGCTGGGGAGTGCATTGTTTGTCGCAAATCGCACAAGGAACCTGGCCGCCGGAAGTGAGCGACTGGTCCATCAATCGGTTGGAGATGAGAGCGGTTCGCATGGCTCTTCAGAGTTTCCATACTGTGGTCGCGGGAAAGGCGGTGCGAATCTTTTCCGACAATGCGGTCACAGTCTTACATCAACCGGCAAGGAGGTACGGGCAGTGCAACGTTGCTGGAGGAGAGTCAGTTGCTCATGCAGTGGGCAGAATCGCATGTCGTCGCATTGTCAGTGGCCCATGTGGCAGGCAAGGAGAATCTGCAGGCCGATTACCTCAGCCGCCATGTGGTGGAGGCAGGAGAATGGGAGCTGAATGCAGCGGTTTTTCACGATATTGTACTGCGTTGGGGGCTGCCGGTCATGGATCTTATGGCCACGTTTGCTAATGCAAAGGCACCTCGGTTTTTCAGCACGTGCCGAGAACCCATGTCCGAAGGGCTGGACGGCTTGGCGCAGCCGTGGCCGACGTCAGGTCTTCTCTATGTGTTTCCTCCGTGGCCGATGATTGCTCGAGTGGTTCGGCGGATAGCTCGTCACGCGGGCGTGGTGCTCCTCATTGCTCCAGATTAGCCGAGGAGGCCCTGGTATGCAGATCTGCTGCGACTGTTGGTGGACACTCCTTGGAGGTTGCCCAGTCGGTCCAATCTGTTGCACCAGGGTCCGATTCTGATGGATCGGGTGGATTGCTTCTCGCTTATGGCTTGGCTATTGAAAGGGAGCGGCTGAGCCGTAGGGGCTATTTGTCCGCCGTGGTAGCCACTCTGCTGAAATCCAGAAGGAAGTCTACGTCTTTGGCCTGTGTTCACATCTGGCGCATTTTCGAAAGGTGGTGTGTCCAGGGGGGCATTCGGCCTTTCTTGTCTCTGGTACCCCACGTTCTGTCCTTTCTGCAGAGCGGCCTGGAGAAGGATCTGGCTCTCAGTTCCCTGAGGGTTCAGGTGGCGGCGCTATCTGCGTTCCGGGGGAGAGTTCAAGGATCAGGCTTATCTCAGCACCCGGATGTTCTTAGGTTCTTTAGGGCGGTCAAAAATGTCCGTCCTCCGGTGCGGTCGGTGATGCCGGCTTGGGACTTGAACCTGGTTCTCGAGGCGCTCAAACGGCCTCCTTTTCAGCCGGCGGATTCTCTCAGAGAAAACTCTTTGCGTACGGCGTTCTTAGTGGCCTTGTGTTCCGCTAGACGCGTATCGGATCTGCAGGCGCTATCGTGCAGGGAACCCTACCTTCAGTTTTTGGCGGAGAAGGTCGTTTTACGTCCGGTGCAGCTTTTCTGCCAAAAGTGGTCTCGGGTTTTCACATGAACCAACCCATTTCCCTTCCTACGTTTCAGGGCAGTGAAGGGGATGCTTCCTTGCGTAGCCTAGATATGGGCAGAGTGCTCCGTCGTTATTTGCGGAAGACAAGAGCGTTTCGGAAGACGGACAGATTGTTTGTGCTTTTCGGGGGACCGCAGAAAGGAGAAGCGGCCTCTAAGGCTTCCATTGCTCGCTGGGTGAAGTTAGCGATCGTTCGAGCTTATCAGTCAGCTGGACAGAAGGTTCCTGAAGGCCATCGGGCGCATTCCACACGGGCCCAAGCGTCTTCTTGGGCAGAGTTCGCTTTAATTCCTCCGGAGGATATTTGTAGAGCGGCTACGTGGTCATCCCTTCATACGTTTGCGAAGCATTACCGGCTAGACGTTCAGGCGAGGAGCGATGCTAAGGTGGGAGCCGCGGCCATAGTGGTAGGTTTAGCGGACCCCTCCCGATATTGAGTACTGCTCTGGTACTTCCTTACTGTTCCTGGACTGGCCCGGAGAGACAAAGAGGAAGAAGAAATTAGACCTTACCTGCTAATTGTCTTTCCTTGAGTTCTCTCCGGGCCAGTCCAGGGCCCACCCGTTTCAGATTCAAGCTTCAAACTATGGTTCGCTGGTTTTGGCGATCGCTTCCGGGTGTAGGATTGCTCGCTCAGATAGGGGTGCTTCTGTTGTCCGGAAGTTCCGTGCCCGCTTGGGAGGGCATAGTTCGGTTTCGGGGAGTTGGCGCAGGGGGTCTGACTAGGGGGCTCCCGGTTAGAAAAAAAAAAAAGTGGATAAATGCATGAAAAGACACCAGATCTTTCGTTTTTTGTTTAAGTTGATAGTGCTACCGTTGCGTAGGTGTTCGGCTGTTCTTAGAGTGTCGTTTCTAGGCTGCTTTGACAATAGTAGACTGAGTCTCTCACACTGGAGGGAGGAGCCTATCTGGTCAGAAAGACTTGAGAATTCAGTCCTCAGCTGCTGGAGAGGATTGACAACACCCTACTGTTCCTGGACTGGCCCGGAGAGAACTCAAGGAAAGACAATTAACAGGTAAGGTCTAATTTCTTCTTTTCCAAGTTGAAGAGCCCTAACCTTTGAAGCTTTTCCTCATAGGGGTATCCTTCCGTCCCCTTTACCATTTTGGTAGCTCTTCTCTGTACCTTTTCTAATTCTACTATATCCTTTTTAAATACCACTCAAAAATTTCCCAACTTCAGGTGATAAATAAAATCAACTATCAAAAAGAATCACCAGAAAATCCCTCAAAAAGATCTAAACAGTTTATTTTTTTGTGTCGGAGTGTACCGGAGGAGGATAGCACGTTTATCTATCCACTCCAGGTGGCAAACTCCATTTTGTTAAACATATGGGTGAGCCCAAAGTAAATACTTAATATCAGTGAAGAAACTCAATCTACAACTGGGCGCAGCAACAAAGCACAAAGCACGACGTGCACGTTTCGGGATCTGTTCCCTGTATCAAGTGCAAATTCCTGTGCTCTCAACTGCCATCAAACTACCTTTTTAAGACATTCAAGGTGCGGTCTCACCATGGAATGATACAGAGGCATTATAATATCCTTTGTTTTATTCTCCATTCCTTTCCTTATGATTCCTAACATTCTCTTTGCTCTCTTGGCTGCCATTGTACCCTGGGCAGAGGGTTTCAATGTATTATCCACAATGATACCTAGATCCTTTTCCTGGGTGATGGTCCCTAATGTGGAGCCTTTCATTGTGTAACCGTAGTTTGGGCTGTTCTTCCCTAAGTGCATAACTTTGCACTTGTTCACATTAAATTTTAACTGCCATTTGAATGTCCAGTCTTCAAATTTATCAAGGTTCTCTTGCAATTTTTCACAATCCTCCTGTGTTTTAACAACTTTGAATAATTTTATGTCATCTGCAAATAGAGGGAGGAGTTGCCTAGTGGTTGGGGCAAATTACCTCAGGCCAGAGGGCCAGGGCTTCAAATCCCACTAGAGGACAGCAACCTTGGGCTGGAAGGACTGGGGTTTCTAGTCCCACAGGTGCTCCTTAGGCAAGTCACTTAATCCTCTATTGCCTCGGGTATAAAAACATTGATTGTGAGCCCTTCAGGGAAAAGGGAAATATATATACAATACCTGAATATACACCACTTTGACTAGTAGAAAAGCAGTATATAAGCCTAGTTAAATAAATTTGATCACATCACTTGTTATTTCCATTTCCAGGTCATTTATGAATATGTTAAAAAGTGGCAGGCCAGCACAGATCCCTGGGGTACTCTACTATTTACCTTTCTCCATTGAAAAAAATTGCCATTTAGCCCTGCTCTCTGCTTTCTATCTTTTAACCAGTTCCTGATCCACAATAGCACACTGCTTCCTATCCCATGACTTTTTAATTTTGCCAAGTCTCTTAAGGGGGTCCTTGTCAAAGGCTTTGTGAAAAACCAGATACACTATATCAACCGGCTCACGAAAAATATATAACAGATTAGTTAGATAAGACCTTCCTTGGCTAATCCAGGTTGTCTTTCTTCCATTAAACAAAGACTATTTACATGTTCAGTAATTTTATTCTTTATAATCTGCCATTTTGCCTGGTACTGACAACAGGCTCACCAGTGTGTATTTTCTGGATCACCCTGGAACCCTTTTTAAAAATTGGTGTTACATTGGTCATCCTTCAGTCTTCAGGTACTACAGATGATTTTAATGATAGTTCACAGATTACTAATAGTAGGTTAGCAAACTCACATTTCAATTCTTTCAGTACCCTGGGATGTATACCATCTAGTCCAGGTGATTTGCTCCTCTTTAGTTTATCAAGTAGGTGTAATATATCTTTCCTATTTATTGATATTTGTTTCAATTCTTCTAATACATCACCTTTAAATACCATTTCAGGCATGTGTAACTTCCCCTACATCTTTTTCAGTAAAGACCGAAGTAGAGATTCATTCAGTCTCTCTGCTATGGCCTTGTCCTCCCTTAGCACCCCTTTTGCCCCTCCATCATCTAATGGTCCAACTGACTCTTTCACAGGCTTTTTGCTATGGATGTACTTGAAAAAGTCTTTATTACATGTTTTTGCTTCCACGGCAAGCTTCTTCTCAGATTCCCTCTTTGCCTGCCTTATCAATGCCTTGTATCTAATTTGCCAGTGCTTATATTGTTTGCCATTTTTGTCATTTGATTCCTTTTTCCATTTCCTGAAAGATGCTTTTTTGGCTACAACATCCTCTCTGATCTCACCTTTAAACCATGGTGTCATGGCCTTCCTTCCACTTTTCTTAAAGCATGGGCTACATCTGGTCTGAGTTTCCAAGACAGTATTTTTAAACAACACCCTGCTTGATTTAAATATTTAGCCTTTGCAGCTGCTCCTTATAGTTTTTTCCTTAACTATTTTCTTCATTTTATTTATAGTCTCACTTTTAAAAATGAAAAGGTAGTACTGTGGATTTTCTTGCTGTCCTCCATCCATTTATTAAATCAAATGTGATCATGCTGTGATCATTACTGCCAAGTAGCCCCAACACCCTTATGTCTTGCACCAGATCCTGTGTTCCACTAAGGACTAGGTCCAAAATGGCTTCCCCTCTTGTAGGTTCATGAATCAGCTGCTCCAAAAAGCAGTCATTTATTTCATCTAGAAACTTTATCTCCCTAGCATGTCCTGCTGTGACATTGACCGACTCTATCTTCCCTAGACCAGTGGTGCCACATCCTGTAGGGAACTTGTCTGTAGACCTCACCTACTCAGTGTTCCTGGGTCTTCTCTACTCGTGAGAACAATCACACTGAGACCAGTCGTAAATTATTGCAACAAGCATTAGCTGCTACTAAAGGCAGAAAATTAAGGATAAAGAAATATATAAAGATTCACAAATCATGGAAGTATTGAGATATATTTATATTTTCTACTTGCTTGATGACCTCATCTTCCTCAACACAGACAATTGCTGCTTATAATAATTCAGGAAATTACATTTTCAGGTTTTCAAAGCTTCTTTTCTTCATCTCTCATCACAAATTCTTATCTTTGTGTCTAGAAAGAGCAGCTTAGCTGTTAGCACAGCAGACTGAGAACCAGCAAAACCAGGGTTCAAATCCCACTTCTTCCACCGAATCCTCTTGTGACCTTGATCAAGTCATTACATCTTCTGTTGTCTTGGGTTCAAACTTAGGGCCCTATTTACTAAACTATGATAAAATGGCTTGCTTGTGAGCTAATTTACCATAGAATTCATTAAGACAAGTATTGTAGGTTAGTAACTCCCCCAGTTTTTTGTGTTGCTGCAGCCTATTTTTGACCATAGCAAGACAAAGATAGCAGGTCCTAAGTTGGATGCGCTATCTTTTAAAGATCATGGCTGGTAAAATTAAAAAGAATGCCTCATTACTACCCGATTCCTTAAGAAATAAGACCACTTTCTGGGCTGTTCTTCCCCCTGTGTATTCTGTGGAAATTGAAAACGTCCTTTGGGTTAAACACGATGATCCAAGATGGCGGAGGAGTGAGACGCTGAGGTGGAGTGCTCTACGCCGGCTGCTGCACTGCTTACCTATGGGGAAGTAGAGAAAACAGCGAGCACAGAATCCCCCTGTGGCCTCGACCCCATCGGATAGGTTGGTGCAGACGTCCATTGCTGGGTTCTGCACTTCTTCCAGCGCCATGGCTTCGGCGGATCAATTGAGCGATTCAACGGATCTGAGCATGGAGGGGTTTTTTTGAGACCCATACAGGCGCCTCCAGCTCAGACCGGAAGCCGTCTCGGAGGTGAGCAGCTGGGAGGGGTATCTCCGGGTCAGGGAGCTCTCCTGGCTGCTGGGGGTTCACCTCCGATGAGGAAGTCAACGGCAGCGGTTGCTGGAGCTGGTGTCGATGTTGAGGGAGAACGCCTAGCCATTTTTCCTGGTGGTGGAGACCAGTGCTTGGAACAGTCGGCATCCAGCTCTACCGGTACTTTGGCGTTCCGGTTCCCTGAGAAGGTAGAAAAACCAGCGCGAGTGACTTTAGATAGCTTATGGGAAGCTATATCGGCTCTCCAGCAAGCTCTACTCCCTATGATTGGGGTTTTTTCTCAGGAATTGGCTGCAGTAAAATCTCAGTGTGCTTTGATGACTACGGAGGCTGTGGTGCAGTCTACAAGAATTACTCAATTGGAATTGAAGGTGGAGGACCTTGAGTCCCGTGCAGCTGCCTTTGCTCAGTATCGTTTAGTTCAAGCGAGGAAAGCTGAATATCTGGATAATCAGCTTCGAAGGAATAATCTTAGATTTTTGAACTTTCCTCGATCCCCTTTGATGGCACCTTTGGACCTGGTCCGTAAGTTCTTTATTGAAGTACTTCAGATGCCTGCTGAATCGTTGCCACCAATAGTGAGAGCTCAGTATGTGTCTATATCGGCTTTGGAGGCTGGAGTTCAGCAGAATTCTTCTGCAGAGTCTGGCCCCCCTCAAATGGATCTTTCTGAGTTTTTAGAGAGCTCACTAGAGTTGGTTACCAGCAGGGCCACTTTGTTGGTTAATTTTGCCTTCGAGTCAGATCGCAACACTGTGCTTAAATTGTATTTTCGTAGAATATCTGCATCCCAGTTCTTGGGCTCAGAAATTCTTATATTTCCTGATTTGGCTAGGGAAACGCAAAAGAGGAGGAGAGCATTCTTGGCTTTGCGCCAGAGGACGCTAGCCTTGGGTGCGCAATTTAAGTTACGATACCCTTGTGAATGTATGGTTAGTTTTCAATCAAAGCAGTTTTTGTTTTTTGAGTCTAAGCAACTATTGCAATTTCTTTTGAGTAGGGAGGGGGGAGGGGCCGGGGAAGCTACCATACCGGCTGCCATGTAATAACATCAATGCTCCTATGATGAATTCTCTTTAGAGGGTGATTTTCCTAGTTTATTTCTTTTATTCTTGGATCATATGGTGGGGTTTTCTTTTTGTGGGCTATACCAGTTGATTGTTTATTGCCATAACGACTATTCATTTTTCTTTGGATAGATCTTGAGATTTATGTTTCTTTGTTAATTATTCTGATTCTTATTCAGATTGTGATTTCTGGATTGTATTGCAAAATTTAATAAATAAAAAATTTTAAAAAAAAATCGTCCTTTGGAACCACCACCTACAACTGATCCATTGAAGTTAACAGCCCTCTTTGGACCCATCCCCACTCCAATCCAAAGTTAAATTAAAAGTCTCTCCCTTTCACCACTGGCCCCCCTTGGACCTAACCTCATCCCCTGCACCTCCAACTTTCTGGTGGGTGGTGAGGAGGAAAGTTTCAGCTGCAGACGCTTAGCAGGAATCTTGCAGTATTATCTTAAGAGATCAGGCTGCCAAATTGGGGAGCACCACTGGGGCAGAAGCAATCAGGGATAGCTTCTAATCCCCACTGCCTACCAGCGAGACCCCTTGGTAGGTGCCAGGAATGCAGAGATGAGGTGGATCTTAAGGGGGCTTTTAAAACGTATCATGGGCGTGTCTGAGAAGGGCTTTTCATTTGAATTGGATTGATGTGGGGTGGCTCCCAGGTGGGGGAGCTTTTAATTGCAACTAGATTGGAGTGAAGAGCTAATTTTTTCTAACCAATAGTTTCTTTATTTGCTCTCAGGGAGGCACCGCCATCATACGCTGGCTCACTGCTCCTTCCTGCAGTGACAAAGGGAGCCTGACCAAAACACTCCCACTTCTTTTCTCCCTTTGCTTCCACCTTGGCTATTTGCTGCTACCCACAAAGCCTGCTTCCGCAACTGCCACCCCTCAACCAGCATTGAACTAGCAAATGAGAAGCAAAAATACTAAAACTAGATTGGACAGTCTCCTCATACAGTAAAACACTATAATCAGCTTTCCCTGGACTACTCACCGGTATATTTTTTATCTGTTTGTAGATAACTTTGTCCAAAACTTAAATCTGGCCCTATAAATCATAATTAGGGTTTCTGATTTTTTGTTATAATGGTTAAACAGTGATGGAACACCCCTATCGATTTTACTAGTTATACAGTAACTGATAAAGCACCCAAATTATGTCCTCTGCTGGCATCCAGTGATTTCATCTTATTTATTTATTTAACTGTACTTATATACTGCTAAATCTACAAGTCAGAGTGGTTTACATTATAACAATCTAGCTAACGTGACTTAATATAGAATGCAATTGTTAGTGGGGAATCATAACATTAGGTGTTAGGGATCAACTATAGTACAAGGTTTGTAATTAAGCACATCGGGAACATATTTACATGCCTAGGGGAGTGCAGGAGAGGTGATGATGGAGAGGTAAGGGGGGGGGGGCAGGGCATTTTGTGGAAATGTGGCAGTGCATCAGGACATTTCATCCTGGAAAAGGAGTGTTTGGAGGTTCTTTCTGAAGGCCATTATGTCCTTTGTGGCATGGAGGTTGTCTGGGATCGCATTCCATAGTGTCAGCGTGAAAAAGGGAGAAGACTGTCTTTGATGTGCAATTGGTCTTGGGGTTTAGTGCTGGTATGCATAGTGTGTTGAGGGAGCCAAGTCTTCTGTTTCTGTTATATGGTGTCTTCTGAATCAGGGATTGTAGGTGGGTGGCGGATAAGTCATGGGTGACTTTGAAAACTGTGAGTATGGACTTGTATTTGATCCTTTCAGCAATGGTAACCAGTGCAGCTGTTTGAGTCATCCTGCAGCTGCTGTCATGGCTGGATGATATAAGAGTGAGTTACAGTACTACTGCAGCATACTCATTTGCAGCAGCAGGACTTTGTGTCTTTGCTCCTTCCTATACTGTTTCCCCAATTCTGCAAGAGGGTTTAAATGGCAAAAAGAGGCACTTCCTGTTTCTTGCAAGAATATAGGAAGTGACTGATCTTGTATTTTAAACTTTCTTGCAGCCTGGAAGATTCATAGAGCTGTGGGAGCAAAAGCATAAGCTCATGCAGCTTTGTGACTAGGTAGGGAGCTGGAGCTGGGACAAGCAGATGTTGATGCTAGGGCTTAAAGAAGAGGGGCTGATGCTGTTGCTGAGGCTTGGAGAGTTGCCTGCAGTTGGAAGAAAGGGAACTTAGAAAAGGAAGAGTTCATGCTTGGGCTTAGAGAAGGGATACTGATGCTGTTGCTGGGGTTTGGAGAAGGGGACTGATGCTGTTGTTGGGACTCAGAAGAGGGCCTGTGGCTAGAAGACAGGAGGCTTGCAGAAGGAAGGACTCATGCTTGGGCTTGGAAAAAGTGGGCTGATGCTGGGGCTGGGAGAAAGGGGTCCTGATGCAGGGCCTGGCCCTGGAAAATTGTGTTTTGAGTCACTGAATGGAATCCATTTAAAACGCTAGATGTGGGGGGGTTTCAGTCCAAATGCTCTGATAAACCCTTATGTTTCTCACCTTGGGTAAGCACCTAATTGCTTCAGAACTAAATCCCTAAAATTCCAAATGATAAATACCTAGAACCAGAAGCCCTAATCATAATGTAATGCTGGGCCAATAATGCCCACCAAAATGGTATAATAGATCCCAAATCTGTTGACTTCACAGTCGGTAACGTTTTTGGGATATCTACATTAGATATGCATAATATACAGGGTGGCCCAAAAAAGGTGAGAACATCTTGTAAATTAAAAGCTTAAATAGTTTACTTCTTTACCTTTTTTAGCTATATAATGTCTTTATTTCGACAATTTACGGTCGCCATCTTTTTTTAAAAAATTTGTCAATCGTTTACATTTGTCTTTTTGAATTTTTAAATAACTTATATGCTACGAGATGTTCTCACTTTTTTTGCGCCATCCTATATATTTGTATGCATTGGAGACCTGAATATGCATGTTTATCTTACAGAAATTCATTGTGAATATCCTGAGAACCTGACTGGCTGTGGGATCATGAAGAGAGGTTTGGAAACTGTTGCCTCTGTCTTTTTCCACTTTGAAATCTATTTTCTAAAAGGTTTCTCCCTTTCTCTTCATGGGAAAGCTCATGAAGATAGTGCTGTTTGATTTTACACGGTGAGACATTCTGAGGAAATTTGATAGCATCTAGATTTCTGCATCTTGGGTGTTCCTACCCATATTCTAAACACACAACAGTATAATATTACTTCTGAAGGGAGCCCAGGAATAGCTTCTCAAAATAATCTTGTTGGATGGCCATTTCACCAGATCAGTGCTGATCCATCTGTGCCTGGGAAAGTACTTCCAGACATCTTTTTTAAATTTGTCTTCCTTTAATTGGCGCATTATGTCCTCTGGTCCATTCATCTGTGTGAGGCTGAAAATAGTAACCCAGTTTGACATTATCCGTAGCAGCCAAGATTTAGTGGGCACCAGTTCAATTATGGATGTGCCAAACTACCTGAACTAGATTTGCAGTAGGGTGAGTAAAGATTGCAAGCTAGTGCTTAGTCATAAGTGAAGAATATTTTTCTTTCTCATGAAAAATAACAGATTGTGTTTAAATGTATATAATGCTGCAATGTCCCAAGCACTTTTCTCTGTAAAGCTAGTTATAAAAGATCTTTTTCCCAATAGCTCACAATCTAAGTTGGAGCACAGATGTAAAACATACTTTTATAGAGGGTTTTGTTTCCATCTTCTTGTATTATACCAGTGATTCCATAAATCATGTCACAAGCCAAAATAGGATGAACCTATCTTCCCAGGGTATACTTTATGACATGTAAGTAATTTTTAGGTATGTTCCTTGAACAATTATAGTGGAGGAGTAGCCTAATGGTTAGAGCACTGGCTTAGGAGCCAAGAGGCCAGGGTTCAATTCCTACTAGCAGTCCTTGTGGCTTTGGGCAAGCCACTTAACCCTCCATTGCCTCAGAAAACTCCAAGTTATCAATGTACCTGTTTAATGTACATTCCTTATCGTTCCTCCAGTTCAGTCCTCTACCTCTGGGGTTGTCAATCTCCTCCTGCAGCTTGGAGACTGGTATGTCAAATTGATGACATCACTGGATATAGCCTGCTGCACTCTGTCCTCCATCCCAGTGTGACCAGTCTCCATGCAGCAGGAGGACTTGACAAGCCCTAGGGATGGGCTCTCTGGAGAAACTAATAAGGAGCTAGTAGATTAGTGAGCTGGTTAGAGGTTCTAATTAGTTTTTTATATTTTGGACTCTGTTCCTTTAAAAAAAAAAATAGAGAGAGACTCCCGGCTTTCTTGCTCCCTGTCTGCCCCGATTGTTCATTTCTTCAAGGGGGTCTAGCTCAGGACGTCGAGCTGAGTTCCCCCTGGGGTGGCTCAAAGGTTCTCTCCCCCCTGACTTTACGGGGGAGAGCCCTTCTGGTGATGTAAGTGCCGGCGCCTGACTTGCAGACGCTTAAGGGGTTACCGCCGGTCAGATCAGCGCTGCTCCGGAGCCGCAATTCTCTTCTCCCCACGGTGCCATTTCAGCAGCGGAGCTTCAGTCCGGCCCGGTAAGCGTTTCATCGGGACAGGCTGCAGTTGTCAGCGGGAGCTTAGCCTAACGAGACGCCTGGCGGCCGCGGCCCATTTTCGTGCCCTTTTTTCTGCGCTCGTCTCTCTAGCGGCCATTTTAGCTGCCACGGAGAAGCCGCGTGTGTCAGGGAGACTGCAAGCCCGTTGCCGGGTAAGTCGGGGGAGTTCATTTAGGGCAGCGGTAGTTTTTTCTTTTCTTTTATTGATTTATTTTCTAGCTTTATTTCTTGCTTTATTTTATTATCTTCCCTGTTTTGACCTTAGGGACTTGGTTTGTAGCTTGTGGTGCAGTCGCAGTCTCTCTGAGGATACCCTTTTGCCCCAGGGGGGGCAGACTGTGCAACGGGTATCACTTGCATAGTTTGCTTTGGTGTTTAATACAAAAAAACAAAAAACAAAAGAGCGCTTACTTCAGGCAGCCCAGGTGAGCCTCGGGGGCAGCGGCTGGTTGCTTTATGGCGGCAAGGCCACAGTGAAGAGCCACCAAAATGGTAAAGGGGATGGAAGGATACTCCTATGAAGAAAGGCTAAAAAGGTTAGGGCTCTTTAACCTGGAAAAGAGACGGCTGAGGGGAGATATGATAGAAGTCTATAAATTAATGAACGGAGTGGAACGGGTAAACGTAGATCGATTGTTTACGTTATCAGAATATAGAAAGACTAGGGGACATGAAATGAAGCTACAGGGTAAACTATTTAAGACTAATAAAAGAAAATATTTTTTCACTCAACGTGTAATCAAACTCTGGAATTTGTTACCGGAGGATGTAGTAAAGGCTGTTAGTGTAGCTGGGTTTAAAAAAGGTTTTGGCAAGTTCCTGGAGGAAAGGTCCATAAACCATTATTAAGAAGTGACCGAAGATATCAATGCTTGACCCAGTACAAGCATTGTGGAACTTGTGTCTCTTGGGGAAACTGCTAGGTACATATGACCTAGTTTGGCCACTGTTGGAAACAGAATACTGGGCTTGATGGACCTTGGTCTGACCCAGTATGGCATATCTTATGTTCTTATATTGTCTGTGGCTCTCGGAGGGGAGCAGTGGCCAATACAGGGGTGTGCCGGGGCTGTGCATCCCTCTCGTCCCCAGTGGAACAGCAGATGGACATCAAGGAGACCCCAGAGGTGCAGGGAGCGGCGAAGACAGCCTCCCCGCGGTCACTGGCGCAAGGGCCCCAGTTGGAGGAACTAGCGGGGCCCTCTGGGACTCTGCTGGCAGAGCAGATGCCAGGCCTCGGGGATTTCTCCCCAGATTTTTTTCAATTAAAATTTTTATTGAATTTTAACATTCATGCATAACAAGAATGAAATAAGAGAGATGAAAATATACATCAACCTAAAAGAATAAAGAAACTAATTACCCCACAAAGAAATTTCCGTATACTTCATCATTTTCGACCACAAAATACAAGGCAAAATTGGAGAGGCCACAGGAAATCAATAATAGGAAAAAAAAGAAATGCATTACAGAGCAGAGACTTAAGCGTCAGCCGGAGTGGTCGCTATTTGCACCTCCAATCCCTCCCTAGCTAACAGAAAATCAAGCAGCTGCCTTGGTTCAAAGAATAAGAATACTTTACCATCATAGTAAAATATACAATGAGAGGGAAATCTTAATTGAAAACTAGCTCCCAAGGAAAGAACTCTAGAGCGCAAGCCCAAAAATTCTTTCCTCCTCACCTGAGTAGCGCGAGACAAATCAGGAAACATATAAACTTTGGATCCAAGGAAGTTACAATTGAAATTCCTAAAATATGCCCGAAGAATTAAAGATTTATCAAGCTCCAAAGCTAAGGTCACAAGTAAGGTGGTACGGCCTGTTACTACCTCCAGGGAGTCCTCCAAAAATGCGGTGAGATCCCCAATCCCCACCGCCGGGCTCCCAGAGGCAAGCCCACCAGACCCGCCACCCACCGTTAGATATTGTGCTCTAACAATTGGAGGCAAGTTATCTGCAGGAAGTTTAAGCACCTCCTGCAGATATTTACGGACCATATCAATAGCAGACATAATTGGGGATTTAGGAAAATTTAACAGTCGTAAATTATTCCTATGAGTATAGTTCTCCAAATACTCAGTCTTTTTTGATAACACGATCTTATCCTTAGCTTGGGCAGCACATAACCCATGCAGATGTTCCAAGTCCTTTTCAACTCCCTCCAAACGTCGACCTTGCTCCACCAAAGCATTTTTCACTTCTGAAATATCCTTATGAACCACAAGAGAATCCTTTTTTAATACACCCACAACAGCCATAAGGGAAGTATTAACTGTAGCAACAGCGTCCCACAGTGCTTCCATATCTACCTGAAGTGGCTTAATCAACCCTCGCAAAACTGGAAGCATGTCCAAACCTTCTGACGGCTCCAAAGATCTTCCATACTGCAGACCCTTCTCTTCCACCTGTCTCCCATCCGCAGCAGCCTGAACAGAAGTGGCAGACGCTGACAACTCTCTCACCGGTACAGAGCCCTCTTCGCTCCCAACCACCGACGAGCATCGAACAGCCCTGGCAGGAAGCACACTGGAACCCGGGTCACTGCTTCCAGGTCGAGGAGGGGGTGAGGCGCAGCTCCGGCGACAGCCACACCCCCGATGCACTCAGAGCCGAGGACTCCAAAACTCCCGGCTCAGCTGAAGATGCTGCTCCATTCCCCGGAAGGGTAAAGCCGCACGCCGCAAGCGTCTTCTGCCCCGTCGCTCCGGATACAGGCACCCCCGAGGGTAAGGAAGCCTGTTTCCTCTTTCGGCGCCCCATCTCAAAACGCACGCCGAGGCAGCAAACAGGGCACGAAAACCGCGGAACCGCTTACCGCCGGAAAAGCTCTGACGCCATCTTGCCTCTCCCCCAATGCCTTCTCCTCAGATTTTATTCTACTAATGCATCGGGCCTTTTGTTTGCGGCACCAGGGTAAGTGTCCCAATACCGGGTGCCTGACAGGGGCTGTCCAGCGGCTGGAGGCGACTAGCAGAATGGGCAAGGAGCCTCCAGCACCTAAGCAGGCTAGAATGAAGGATCTGCCTTCCGTGGAAGGCGAGTGGCCTGAGGACCAGGATCCAGAATGGGATCAGGATGAGGGTTCGCAGGATTTGGAGGAGGGAGAGATCCCGGAACCCGAGGATCAGGCTAAGATTATTAGGGTCTTCCGCAGGGAGGAGCTGGTGGCTCTGATCTCGGAGACGTTGCAGATGTTGAATCTGGCTACACCAACAGCAGTGGAGGACGAGGTTGAGGACCCGTCATTCAAGCAGTACGACAGACACAGGTGGTCTTTCCAGTGCACAGAGTGGTCGACAAGATGATACAGGAAGAGTGGGATAGGCCGGAGGCCGGCCTACGCGGCATACGGACCATGAATAGACTTTATCCGCTGTCCGATAAGGATAAAGAGAGATTCCGAGCTCCGCGGGTGGACGTGGTGGTGTCGGCGGTCACGAAGAAAACCACTATCCCGGTAGAAGGGAGCGCTGCCCTGAAAGACGCCCAGGACCGTAAGGTCGACGGTTTGCTGAAGCAGACCTTTGAAGCGGATTCGCTTTCGCTGCAAGCCTCCATTTGTGGAGCGTGGGTGGCCAGAGCGTGTTTGAGATGGGTCCAGCGTTTGCATCAGTCTCCCCACCTGGACCTCGAGGAGGTGAAGGAGCTGGATCGTCTGGAATCCGGAGGGGCATACTTGGCAGATGTACATTACGATTTGATACGGCTCTGGCTAGCAGCACGGCGTCCGTGGTGGCTGCCCGTCGTTCGGTGTGGTTACGTAATTGGGCGGCGGACGGTTCTTCTAAGTCACGGCTTGGCAAGCTTCCCTTTAAGGGTGGTTTGCTGTTTGGTGAAGATCTGGAGAAGTTGGTGAAAGACCTGGGTGAATCCAAGGCAGGTAGACTGCCAGAGGATAAGCCGAAACTAGGAAAGTCTGCCCCAGGTGTTCGGGGTCAGTTTCGGGATTTTTGCAGGTTTCGTTCGACGAGGTTCGGCAGTTCCCAAAGGGGCCGGTTTGCATCTCACGCCCAGGGGTTTTGCGGGTTTCGGGGGGCTAATAGAGGCTTCTCCTCAACCTCCGCTTCCACCTCCCGTAAGTCGCAATGAAGCGAGGCGGGTCCCGGTGGAAGGGCATCCCATTGGCGGTTGGCTCCGGGAATTTCTTTCCGCTTGGACCCACATCACATCCGATCAGTGGGTGTTAGAGATCATTCAACAGGGCTACGCGCTAGAGTTGGCACGACCCGTCAGGGATTCCTTCGTGATGTCGCCTTGCAGGGGTCGCAAGAAGACCGCGGCGGTTCGCGGCACTTTGGACAGACTGCTGCAGTTGGGGGCAGTTGTAGAAGTGCTGGAGGCCGAATGCGGCATGGGTCGGTATTCTATATATTTCGTGGTGCCAAAGAAGGGCGGAACATTGCGGCCTATCCTAGAGCTGAAGGCCGTAAATCGCTGTCTGCGGGTCCCGCATTTCCGAATGGAGACTTTGCGGTCCGTCATCGTGGCGGTGCGTCAGGGCGAGTACTTGATGTCGCTGGATCTTGCACATCCCTATCCAGGAAGGTCATCAGCGGTTCCTAAGGTTCGCCCTTCCTTGGGGTCACTATCAGTTCCGAGCCTTGCCCTTCGGTCTAGCGACGGCGCCACGGACCTTCACCAAAATCATGGTGGTGGTGGCGGCAGCGTTGCGCAAAGAAGGCATTCTAGTCCAGCCTTATCTCGACGATTGGTTGATCCGGGCCAAGTCCGAGGAGGAGAGTATTCAAGTGACAGCCAGAGTAGTGCATTTCTTGCAGAGCCTCGGTTGGGTAGTCAACCTGACAAAGAGTCACTTGGAACCCTCTCAGACTCTCGAGTACCTCGGCGTGCGGTTCGACACAAAAGAGGGTCAAGTATTTTTGCCGATCAAGAGGGCTGAAGCGTTAAGACTGTTGGTCCGCCAGTTCTTGTTAGTGTCAGCACCGTCGGCGTGGGAATATCTCCGGGTGCTGGGAACGATGGCGGCGACGTTGGAAGCGGTGCCGTGGGCCAGGGTGCATATGCGGCCCCTGCAAAGAGCACTGCTGCACTGTTGGTCGCATCAGGACGATTTGTTGAGCAAGAGACTCCCGTATCCGTGCAAAGTCAGACAGTCACTCCGCTGGTGGCTGCGTCAGTAGTCCCTGGCAGCGGGCATGCCACTGGAACAGCCGCTGTGGCTCCCGCTACTGACGGATGCCAGCCTAGTGGGCTGGGGAGCCCACTGCGAGCACCGGTTTGCGCAGGGGCTGTGGTCTCCCCTGGAGGCTTAATGGTCAATCAACAGTCTGGAGCTCCGAGCTGTGTCCCGAGCACTTCAGGCGTTCGAGGATTTGGTGCTGGGTCGCCCCGTTCTAGTGCTCTCTGACAATTCGGCGACTGTAGCCTACATCAACCGGCAGGGCGGCACAGGGAGTGCCGTGATGGAAGCGGAAGCGGACGCATTATTCGCGTGGGTAGAGAGGCGGTTACCCGCGATTTCGGCAGTTCACATTGCGGGAAAGGACAATGTCACAGCAGACTTCCTCAGCAGAGTGCAGGTGGATGCAGGGGAATGGGAGCTGCATCCCGATGTGTTCGCGCAAATTCTAGTTCGCTGGGGAGCTCCGGTAATGGATCTGATGGCAACCTTCCAGTCGGCAAAGGTAAGCCGGTTCTTCAGCAGAAGACGAGAAAGGATGTCGGAGGGCATCGACGCGCTGTTGCATCGGTGGCCATCCGAGGGTCTTCTTTATGTCTTTCCTCCGTGGGCGTTGATAGGCCGAGTGGTTCAAAAGATTGGGGCTCATCCGGGCAGAGTGCTCCTGGTCGCGCCCGACTGGCCGAGACAGCCATGGTACGCCGACTTGGTGCGTCTCCTGGACGGCGACCCATGGCGGCTCCCAACGAGGGCAGATCTGTTGATTCAGGGGCTGCTCTTCATGCCGCAAGTGGATCGGTTCTCGCTTACAGTATGGCCATTGAGAGGGCTAAGCTGAGGAAGAAGGGCTACTCGTCAGCGGTGGTGTCGACTTTGCTTAGAGCACGAAAACAATCAACATCTTTGGCGTATGTGTGGGTCTGGTGCATCTTTGAGGATTGGTGTTCCCGTCGCCAAGTCCGAACGGCTACTGTTTCTATTCCTACGGTGCTAGAGTTTCTGCAGGATGGCTTTGATAAAGGTCTGGCAGCTAGTTCCTTGCGCGTTCAGTTGGCGGCTCTTTTCTGTTATCGCGGCAAGGTCAACGGAATGCCCTTAGGTGCTCACCCTGATGTGAGTCGCTTTCTGAAGGCCGTTTCTCGGTTGCAGCCGATGCGGAGAGTGTGCATCCCGCCGTGGGATCTCAATTTGATGTTAGCGGTGTTAACTCTCCCACCCTTTGAGCCGTTGCGTCAAGCGTCGGTGAAAGATTTGACGCTAAAGACGGTGTTCCTGGTGGCGATTTGTTCTGCACGGCGCATTTCGGAGTTGCAGGCGTTATCGTGTAAAGAACCCTTCTTATCTTTTTCCAGGGAAAAGGTGGTCTTACGCCCGGTTCCGTCCTTTTTACCTAAGGTGGTGTCTCCTTTTCATTCAAATCAACCGGTCTGCTTGCCCGTCCTAGGGTCTCTGGAGGGCGACGCTTCGGATCGCAGTCTCCGTCATCTAGATGTGAAGAGAGTGTTGCGTCAGTATTTGAAGGTGACGGAGTCCTTTCGCAGGTCGGAGCATTTGTTTGTTTTGTTCGGAGGTGTGCGTAAAGGGGAGGCAGCGGCTAAGGCGTCCATTGCCCGCTGGATCTGGGAGGCGATTGCTTCCGCCTATTTTCTCCAGGGTCGAGCTGTGCCCGGGGGGTTGCGGGCACATTCCACCAGGGCACAAGCGTGTCCTTGGGTGGAGCACAGTTTGGTGCCGCCAGGGGAAATTTGTAGGGCGGCGACTTGGTCGTCTCTGCATACGTTTAGTAAGCATTACCGTTTGGACGTAGCAGCGGCGGCAGATGCACGTTTCGGGTCGGCAGTGTTGTCGGCCGGTTGGAAAGGTCCCTCCCGATGACTACTGCTCTGGTGCATCCCAGAGGTAGAGGACTGAACTGGAGGAACGATAAGGAAATGATAATTACACTTACCTGGTAATTGTAGTTCCTTGAGTGACGACAGTTCAGTCCTCCTTCCCACCCAAATTATTTCAGAGGGATCCATAAGGCATCGTGGAATGAAGAGTATTACAGGTACGTCTGTTTTAGTCAACATTGTTGGGTTGGCTTCCCCTGTGGCAGGGAAGGGGGGTAAGAAAGCCTTGTTCATGGGGATGATAGGTTATAGATTTAGTTACACTGTGTTTCAGTATTGTTGGCTACTTATTTTTATTTTTTTTATTTTATTTGCAGTCTCTTTTATACCGCGCTATTCGACATCAGTGCGGTTTACAATGAACATAAGAGTTGCACATCTCAATTTCGTGATTTGTGCTTACAGTGAAACAGGTATAATAACTTGGGTATACATTAAACAGGAAAATTAAACTTGGGTATGCATTAAGCAGGTATAACAGGTAAAATAGGGTATAAATAACCAGTCCCTTATTTGTTGCTCCTTTGAGTCTGCTTTGTTAATAGTTCACACTGGGATGGAGGACAGAGTGCAGCAGGCTCTATCCAGTGATGTCATCAATTTGACATACCAGTCTCCAAGCTGCAGGAGGAGATTGACAACCCCAGAGGTAGAGGACTGAACTGTCGTCACTCAAGGAACTACAATTACCAGGTAAGTGTAATTATCATTTACCAAATTTAAGTTTCAATATAAACCACTTTGATTGAAATGATAAAGCAGTATAAAAGACTAAAATAAATATTTAAATTCTTCATATTGTGACAAAGTCCTGGATAACACACATCAACCAAAGGCGGCAGTAACGGAATTCTTAAATAAGAGAAAGGAAGAAACAAGTGGATTAATAGAAGACGTGATGATATTATACTTAGGTGTCTGTTTAGTAAGCCAAATTAAATTCAGCCTTTATTAAATTGAGCATCAACAATGGATTTTACTAAGACCAGTAACATCAGCTCCAGTGGAGGTTCAGACCCCCATTCCCCACCTGAGAGTTGTTCATCTTATTACATCCTTAGTAATTTGAGAGGGGATGATTAAGAATTTTCTGTGATTCTATAATTTGGAAGACTTTGTATTGTGGTCTTAATTGTATCATATTTAGCTGTAAATTGCCTTGCGTTGTTCAAACAGAGGCAATCAAATAATACAATAACAATAATTACAGTTGTGGTCAACATTATTGGCACCATTGCATTTTAGTTATGTTATGTTCAATATCTTGAGAAATAATTGGAAATATTTATTTATTTAAACAGTTTTATATACCGCTTTATCCTAAAATCAAAGCAGATTACACAGCAAACAAGTCGTTACACAGTAAACAAATCAAGTGGCAGGGTGTGTGGGTGTGGGCATGCAGTGATACATTGAGGTATGTGTGCGTGAGTGGTGTGAGGTTGATTGTGTAGTGTACTATATACAATAGGAGCTCTGTACAAGAACAATATATATTTTACATTTTACATTTTCTTGCTGCAGGCTATCTACAGCTGTAGGCTATATAAATATATATATATATGAGTGAAAAATACATTTTACATTTTCTTGCTGTAGGCTATCTACAGCTGTAGCCTATATACAGTATGAGCTATTTACATTTTTACATTTTATTAGCAGAGTGAGTTTGTTTGAACAGTTCGTGTGATGTCCTTATAGTGTTCTGTGATGAGCGTAGTTTTTGGCGTCTTCCAGATGTCTTTGAGGTCTTTTGTTGATCTTGACTTGTCGGGGAGTGATTTCCAGAGCGCAGGAGTAGTCCATGATAGTGCTCTTCTTGAAGTGATTAGGGTGATTGGTGGTCTTCATTGTATTACTCAATGAATAGGGTGGTTTTTAGTAGTTTCCTGAATTCTTTTAAATCTGTTTTTGATTTTAGTTTATCTGGGAGGGCATTCCAGATGGCAGGGGCAACCAGCGAGAAGGCTCTCATGGATATGGATTTGTAGGTTCTTGTAAATAGACTGGGTGTTGGTATATTGTTTTTGGTGCTATTTCTGTCTGGTCTTGTGCTTGTTTTGGATCCGATAAGATCATGTAGTATTTCTGCTGATATGTTGTTTTTAATTTTGAATATAGTTAGTGCTGCTTTATATTTTGCACGTGATGATATCGGTAGCCAGTGTAGGTCATGTAGTATTAGGGTTATATGGTCTTGTCTTGATGCACTAGCAATGATGCGGGCAGCAGTGTTCTGTATTATTTGTAGTTGATGGGTGGTTTGTTTGGGTAGACCTTGATATAGTATATTACAGTAATCCAGTACAGGTGTAACGATGGCCTGGCATACTGTGCGGAAGTGTTCATTGTTGAGGAGAGGTTTTAATCTCCGGAGCGTTGCGAGTATGAATTATGCTGTTTGGATATCTTGTTTATATGTGGCTGGAGGGTGAGTTGCTTGTCTAGAATCACTCCTAGGTATCTGACTTCATCTTTTATTGTAATCAGTGTATTGGATATGTTGATAGAGGTAGAGTGAATAAATGTGCTGTTTCTCGTTATGATGATTGCCTCGTTTTTTTTTATGTTGATGTTTAGGTGGTTGTTATTTAGCCAGGTTGTTGTTTCTTGAATGCAGGTAGATATGGTAGTGTAGTCTGGTGAGTCCAGTTGAATGGGAGTATATGCCACGATGTCATCGGTGTAAATGGCATATTGTATTTTGTATTTGTTAAATATTTTGCAAATAGGTTGCAAATAAATGTTGAAGAGAAGAGCCGATAGTGATGAGCCGTAAGGAACTCCTTGAGTGGTTTTGAAGGGTGCTGAAGTGAAGTTCGCAGTATTTACTCTCTGCTCTCTGTCTTCTAGGTATGACTGAAACCATTTAATAGTGATATCTTGGAGGCCAATTTCACTTAGGTGCGTTAATAAGATGTGATGAGAAACAGTGTCAAAGCCTGCTGAAATATCTATAGATAGTAATAAGTAGCCCTGCTTTATATTGTCTATTTCTTTGATTATGTTGTTGAATAGATGTATAAGGAGTGTCTCCACACCATGTTTTGGTCGGAATCCGTGTTGGTGTGGGTCTAGTGGGGCAAATTCGTCAATGTGGTCTTGGAGTTATCTCTGTACTATTTTTTCAGTTATTTTAGCCAGGAATGGGAGGCTGGATATAGGTCGGTATGTTGAGGGGTCTGTGTTGTTGGGTGAGGTGGTTTTAGGAATGGGGCGTATGGTGGATTGTTTGAGTGCTTTTGGCATGTAGTCCTGGGTTAGAGATGTGCTTACTATCTTTTGGATGAATGTCTTGAGTTCTTCTTTGATGGATTAAATCCAAGTCACCGGGCAGGGGTCTGACGGAGAGGTGGTGGTATTTAGGGCAGTGATGGTTTGTTCTATTTGTTTCGTTGATGGGATGCAGAAGTTCTTCCATTGATTGGTAGCTGTAGAGCCATCTTCAGTTGTTGTGTCCATAAGAGAGATGTTCTTTTGGGGTGCGGTAGTACTGTTCTTGGCTATTAGGAAAAGAGAAATCTATTTGCATTGGCGTGATATTCAGACCTCCCTCATAGGAAGAAGAAGTGGACAGAGTGTTAATTGAAGACATTCGCAGCATCACCATGAAAGAGGAAATGCTAGTGATAGATGATTTCAATATGCCAGATGTTGATTGGCACATTCCTGCTGCAGTATCATCTAGAAGTAAGGAGATCCCGAATTCTCTACAGGCAGAACTATTCAGGCAACTAGCAACAGAACCCACACGTGAAGGGGTCATGAAATCTCTGTAAACCAAGAATTCTCTCTCAGCTTTTATATACATTACCTTTTTTACAATATATGCATATCTTGGAGCATGTGGTCTACCCATGTCAATACAACCAAATCCCTTCTTATTCATAGGACCCAATATTCAGCAGTGGTGGCTAATACTTCTAAAGCAGCTAGCCATCACTGCTGAACTCTTGACCAGGATATTCAATGCCGGGGCTATATCCAGCCAGCATTGATCTGGGTTGGATGGACAGCAGCAAAGCTAAGTAGGCAGTGACGATATTCAGCCACTGGTGAAAGTTAGGATGGTCTTTAAGGTGCCTAACCTTTGCTGCTGCCTGGTTAGCCCAGGGTACCTCTGCCCCGATGCTAGCATCAGGCGCCTAGAGGCTGCACCCACAGATATTCATCAGCACTAACCACGTTACTGCCGCTGAATATCCCAGTCACCATGATTAACGCAGTTAGCACATCTGCCAACTGTTTTAATTTCATTGAATATCAAGCCCATGGTTCACAGAGAACCATAACTGAGATATATTTATGCCGGGCTATAATTTATTTAGGAAGGACAAGGTAGTTAGAAAGGTAGGAGGAGTGACCTATATGTAAAAAAAATAATATTAAAACAACAGACTTGCAGGGCTTGTGAGGTAAGGAGGAGGCACTATGGCTTAATCTGAAAAGAGGGACTGGAACATCCATTTACATTGGTATGATATACAGACCTCCTTCACATGTAGAAGAAGTGGATAGAGATTTAATTGAAGATATCCACAATATTGCTATGAAAGGAGAAGTGCAATATGCTGGATGTTGATTGGGACATTCTTGCTGCTGTGCCATCAAGAAGGAGAGATATCCTGGATCCTTTACAGTGTGAACTGTTTCAGGAACTGGATGGATTGCCATACTGGATCTATTGCTTACAAATAGGGAGTATGTTTCTGATGTTATTGTTCTTTTCCCATGGCTGGTGCTAGGGTTCCTGGTGTCCCCCTACTACCTATAAATTGGCACCTCCCTCCCCCATTATTATTATTATTTTACCTTTATGTGTGGCATTAGTTGCACCTGTGGCATTTTGCCACATTGAAGAGCGGTTACTGCAGGGGGGGGGGGGGGTTAGCCTACTGCTCCATGCTAGTAATGCAGCCCACGTGTGTTACTAGAATGGAGCTTAGGAAACATGCCACTAATAAGAGGGGCTCAATAGCACAAACACAACACCTCCCACTCCAACATAGGGAATCCCAACAGAACTCCTGAAACTGCACACTAGACCAGCATGGTGTTAGTGTAAATATATATGCTGCAAAAAACAAAGGAACTGCAAGATGCTCACACACCAAGGAACTAAAAGAAAAAGTGAGAACAACAGCACAGTTTATAACATCAAATTATAAAATTATAACTCATTTTATTTTGTTGCTATAAAATGTGTTATGGTTCTTGCTTTTTCTTTTTGAACATATATTCTGCATCCACAGAAACCCCTCCCTCAACAATGTGTGCAGAGCAGAACTAGGATATTCACCCACAGAACTCAATATATTAAAAATAAAATTTAATTCTGGTCATCTCAGTAACGACAGCATAAACATTCTCCAGTACCAGGCATATTGTGAACTAATATACCATACTATACCAGCACCAACTTCCAAAACTCATGCAAAATGGAGCCTATGCAAAAAAAAGCAGCACTGTAAATATTGCAGCCGTCCGAGAACATCCATACACCTATTTGAAAAGCTGAACAAGTCAGATTACTACAGTACAGGTTCCTACGTACAATCTCCATGTTAACAGAACACCTGGACTCAGTCACACACTCAGAACACAGATCCTCACCAAGTACAGAATATGTGACCACAATCTAAAATAAAAATATGCAGACAAAATTAAACTAAAACCCCAAGAAACCAGAGTCTGCATGCTGTGCAACACCAGAGAAACAGAGATGCATTTCCCTGTACTGTTCAAAATATAAAGATAACATAATGCCTAATCACTAAACTGAAAATGCAATTTTTTTCTACTTTTTGTTGTCTGATCATTTTATTCTCTGATAATGCTTGTCGCAATCTGAAGTTTCTGCTTTTCTCTATTTTTCTCAGCTCTCTTTCTATGGTCTCTAGGCCATCTGTTATTTCTTGTCTTCCCTTTTGTTTTCTTCACTTCCTTCCATCTTGGATAGTGATCTTTTCCTTTCAGCTTTCTTCTATTTATTTTTTGCTCTGTCCACTCAGATTTCACTCCTCCTTCTTACTATCCAGTCCTCAATTCCCTTCTTTTTCACTCTACCTACCTATCACTTTTCAACCCTCACCCCAGTTCTCCCATTCCCCACCTCTTCTTCCCTTGACCATTATTCCCCATGACATTTTTGGAAGGAGATCCATGCTGGGGGCCTCACTGTATTTTCTGGGAGAGATTCCTAATGAAACTGTTTAGAGGCAAAAACTGTCAGCCAAGTTGGAATGGACAATAAGATTTGAAATGGCATCCCATATAGTTTTGGAGTGATCAAAATCTGTTATAATAAATGACTTATGGCTTTGTGCCTTTGATTTTTCAGATAAGTGAATCATTTTTCAAGATTGGACATTTATAATAGAAGGGGAATGAATCTATATAGAAAAAACTTAAAAAAATTGTTTTGTTAAAATCTTTTCAAAGCAATGATGAAACAGTGATTGTGGTATATTCATTCTCCTTTACTTTTGGGGATGAGCTCCATTTTCTTTTTTTAAATGAATTCTGCTTATATACATTGGCATGGGGAGGAATGTTTTTTGTTTTTGATTTTGTTTTAATAATTGAAAAAACATTTGGGACAGTTGAATTCTTGATTTGGGACCTATTAGAAGGTCTAGAAGCTACAATCTCTCATATTGCAGCATCTCTCCCTCTCCACTCCTATCCCCCCATGTCCAGCATCTTCTATATCCATATCCCTGTGTCAAGCATCTCTCCCATCTCCATTCCATTCCATTCCATCCTCTCCCTATTACTCCCATGACCAGCATCTCTCCATCTCTTTCCCAACCTATTTACCCAATATCCATCTTCTCCACTCTCTCTCCCTATTAGCTCATGTCCTTCATTCCCCCATTATCCCTGTGTCCAGCATCTCCCCTTTGTCTCCCTCTGTTCCATGCCCCATGTCTAACATCTCCCCATAGTCTCCCTATAACCCCGTGTTCAGCATCGCCACTCCATCTCAAAAGTATCTCCTCCTTGCTCTCCCTATGCCACCTTCCCTAGTCCAGTATTTCCCTTCATCTCCCTAGCACCCTCCCCCCTCCCGGGGTCTAGCATGTCCCCTCTGTCTCCCTATTTCCCCCCCCCCCCCATCTCCCTTCTGTCTTTCTATGCCTCTCCATATCCAGCATCTCTCCTTCACTTCCTAATACCGCCCCATGTCCGGCATCTCTCCTGTTTTCCTGTAACGCCCCTCCCCTCCTTGTTCAACATCTGTGCCCAGAGAAGCAAATCCTGCCCACGGGACATGCTGCTCCCACTAGCAAAAGGCAGTTTAAGGCTGCAATCATGGCCCAGAGATGGGAATCTTGCTTGCAGGTGGGATCTTCATCTCTGGGCCATGATCTGTGCTGCCTTCTGCCTATGGGAGCAGCATGTCCTGCAGGCAGGATCTGTTTCCTTGGGGCAGCCTTGCGCTGCCTTCTGCCCAGCGCCACACTTGTCATCCTGTGCAGAAGTGGCAGCAGCAACAGCGAGGCAGCAGGTAGTTAGCAATGGTGCCCCTCTGATCTTGGTGCCCCCTGCTGTGCTTACTGGGCTTACTGCTTAGTGCCGGCCCTGTCTGTTCCCTTCCAGTGTCTGGCATCCATTGATCTCCAAAGGATGTGGTTCAGTGTTAGGGCATGGGTAGAGATGGTTCATTCAAAAGTGAGGATGCTAGACTTCAGGAAAACTAACTTTGTTAAGATGAGGGACTATCTCAAGGAGTTGTTTGCTAGGTGGAAACATCTGGGAGATGGAGAAAAGCAGTGGACAAAACTAAAAGGAGATATTTTAAACATAGAAAAATGATGAAAGAAAAAGACCACATGGCCTATCTAGTCTGTCCTTCCATATCAACAACTACAACAGTCCCCTTTTTTCCTTTAGAGATCCTCTGTGTTTGTCCCATGCTTTTTTGAATTCAGATACTGTCCTCATCTCTACCACCTCCACTGGGAGGACTATTCCACGGATCCACCACTCTTTCCATAAAGAAATATTTCTGCGTATCTCTCCTGAATCTATCCCCTTTCACCCTCATCCCATGTCCCCTCGTAGCAGTATGTGCTTTCAATCGAAAGAGGCTCTCCGCCTGTGCATTTATGCCATGGAAGTATTTAAACGTCTCAACCATATCACCTCTATCCCGCCTTTCCTCTAATGTATACATATTAAGATCCTTAAGTCTGTCCACATATGCTTTATAATGAAGACCACTAACCATTTTAGTAGCCACCCTCTGTACTGACTCCATCCTGTTTATAACCTTTTGAAGGTGCGGTCTCCAGAATTGCACACAATACTCCAAATGAGGCCGCACCAAAGACTTATACAGAGGCACTATCACCTCCTTTTTTCTGCTAGCCATTCCTCTCTATATGCACCCAAGCATCCTTCTATCTTTTGCTGTCGCCTTTTCTACCTGTTTAGCCACTTTAAGATCATCAGACACAACCACGCCTAGGTCCCGCTCTTCTTTAGTGGATAAAAGTACTTCACCCCCTATACTATATTGCTCCCTTGGATTGTTGCAGCCCAAATGCATGACCTTTCATTTTTTAACATTAAATACCAGCAGCCAAATTCTAGACCATTCTTCAAGCTTAGCTAAATCGCTCCTCATGTTATCTACACCTTCCTGGGTGTCTACTCTATTTTCAGATTTTGGTATCATCTGCAAAGAGGCAAAACTTACCCGACAGCCCTTCTGCTATATCACTAACAAAGATGTTAAAAAGAATCGGACCAAGGACAGATCCCTGGGGCACACCACTGGTAACGTCCTTCTCCTCAGAGTGAGCTCCAGTTACCTGTACCCTTTGTTGCCTCCCACTCAACCAATTTCTAACCCAAACAGTAACTTTAGGGTCCATCCCTAGGGTGCTCAATTTGTTTATAAGTTGCCTGTGAGAAACGGTGTCAAAGGCTTCACTGAAATCTAAATACACCACATCTAGGGCTCTCCCTCGTTCCAACTCCCTGGTCACCCATTCAAAGAAATCAATCAGATTTGTCTGACAAGACCTGCCTCTGGTGAATCCATGCTGCCTCGGATCCTGTAATCTGATGGACTCCAGAAACCTCACTATTTTCTCTTTCAGCAGCGTTTCCAATAATTTACTCACCACCGAAGTTAAACTAACCGGCCTGTAGTTTTCAACCACATCCTTACTTCCGCTTTTGTGTAAAGGTACCACATGAGCCTCTCTCCAGTCCTTTGGCACCACTCCCGACTCCAACGAGGCATTGAAAAGGTCAGGCATCTTTATTAGAGGCAGCATGGAACAGGAATGGTGTTTGGCCCTCCAGGACTGCATTTGGGAGACTCTGCTCTAGGTAATGCACATGTTTATGGTGTCTGTGCTCTGTAGGGTAAAATGTAGGTGCTTTGGGCATGTTTACGTCATCTGCAATAAAGGTTCTGTCTGTATTAGCACGTTGTAGTAGTGGGTAAAATATGGGGACTGGGTTGGCAAGAACCACAGCTGGGACTTGAACCTGTGACCTTCTGCTTCTGAATACACTGGTTTTGTGCACTGCACCACCATGTTGTCACAGAGTCAGTACATTCCCTGGTGATACCATGACTGTTCGTCAGACAGGGCCTGTCTGTTGCAGTGCACGGCACCCACCTACACAGGGCTAGGCCACGGTCTGCTCTGGGCAGCTGCCACTGCCCCCTCCACCACCAGTATCCCTCTGCCACCATGCTGACATGCCCTTCTGCTGGTGGTACTGGTGGAGCGCAGTCTCAGGCCATCCAATGTGCGGGTAGGCGACTGCCTATGGTGCGTGTTCTGGGGTAGGGGTGCCTGCATAGGTGTCCACGCTTCCCCCCAGCCCCGCCTGCCAATGTTCCGTGCCCTTGGGGGTAGTTGCTGGGTACTATCCCCTGTGACACTGTGGGAAACACAGTCGTGCCCATGTTGGGCCTTCAGCAGTTGCTGTCTGGCTGCTCTGCTGTTTCAGCATTCCTATGGGCCACCTAGGCATCACCCTAGTCTGCACTGTGGCCCAACTGCACCACAGCATGTTCCGCCTGCGGCCCTCTGTATCCCCTTTTCCGGCATCTGTCCAGTTGCCGTTCCGACATGCCCGCCCTGATGTTGCGGGACATGTGCACGCCATAGGAAACCTGTCTGATGGAGGGCAAAACCCTGATCAGCGCTATTTCACTGTGGGCTCATTCACCTTGTATGGGGACGGAGCATAGACCCTTCCACGATTAATATCTTTTTTGTGGAGCTTTCTCGGGGAGGGGGGGGGTTGATGTTTCCCATTAATATCACTATTGGCCAGCTTGGTTATGTTTTTTTTTTCCAGTTTTTTGAGGTCATTTTCAATGTTTATGTGCCCTTTTGTTCTGTGCACATGTATCACACTTATCACTTTTGTAGGTTTCCCTGCCTATGCTGTACATTGCTGACACTGAAATGGTTTCTCTCCCCTGCAAATGTGCATCTAACGGCAGGTTTTCAATCGCGTTAGGATTCAGCTCTTCAGATCAGCGCGTTAGTGTGAACGGAGCCTCTCCCCACCCATTGACCCCTTCTCTCTGCCCTCTCTCCACCTTCTGCGGTGTTTTACCGCGCTGCGGACCTTTATGATCGTTAACGTTACAAAACGTGCGTTATGTAACGTTACCGCAGTTTAGTAAACATCCCCCTAAGACTCTTGCTTTTGAATGGATTCTAACAGCCCTAGTCCTAATACTGAACCACACCATCTGGTGATCACTGGATGCAAAATGATCTCCCACTATAACATCAGAAACGCTTTCACCATTGGTAAGCACCAAGTCCAGTATGGCCCCTTCACATGTGGGTTCTGTTACCAGTTGCCTGAATAGTTCTCCCTGTAGAGAATCCAGGATCTCCTTACTTCTAGATGATACTGCAGCAGGAATGTGCCAACAACATCTGGCATATTGAAATCCCCTATCAGTAGCACTTCCCCTTTCCTAGCAATACTGCATATGTCTTCAATTAACTGTCTGCCACCTCTTCCTCTTGTGAGGGAGGTCTGTAAATCATGCCAATTCAAATAGATTTCTCTTTCCCTCTTTCTAGTTTAACCCACAATGCCTCCTCTCTCCCTCTTAAGCTCTGTAATTCCAAAGCTTTAATATTATTTTTTACATATAGTGCCACTCTTCCTCCCCTTCTTCCTACCCTGTCCTTTCTGAATAAAGTATAGCCAGGTATAATTACATCCCAGTCATGGTTTTCTATGAACCATGTTTCTGTAACTGCCACTAAATCCAAGTCAGCCACTCCCATCAAAGCTTCAACATCAGGGATCTTATTTCCCATGCTACGGTCATTTATACACACTGCTTTCCATATGTTACCCCTTTTACCCATTTCCATAAAGGTATTTAATGTTTCACTTACCTGGGGCCTTTCACTTATCTGGGGGCTGTCTTCAACCATCCCCAACAAATCTAGTTTAAAGCCCTTTTCAGCAGATTAGCCAGTCTACTACTGAAGATATGTCGATCTTTCTTGGACAGATGGATGCCATCTCTGCTCTGCAACCCTTGGAACAGCATTCCATGGTCCAGGAAACCAAAACGCTCTCGATAGCACCATCCACGCAGCCATGCATTCATCTCCAGGATGCGAGCCTCTCTGCCTTGGCCTTCACCCTCAACAGGGAGAATTGAAGAGAACACCATCTGTGCACCTATCTGCTTCACCCTCTGTCCCAGAGCCATGAAGTCACTTTTGATACGCTCAGAGGGATACCTGGCAGTGTCATTTGTTCCGACATGGATTAGCAACATTGGGTAATAGTCAGTGGGCTTGATGAGTCTCGGCAAACTCTCTGTGACGTCTTGGATTTTGGCACCTGGCAGACAGCATACCTCTCTGGACATCAAGTCTGGTCGGCAGATGGATGTCTCAGTACCCCTCAGAAGAGAGTCACCAACCATCCCTACCCTTCGCTTCCTTGTGGTCACTGATTCTGCAACTTTGGGGTACTTGAGCTCTGGTTCTTTTCTTTCCAGGGATGCTTTCACCTCCTCCACATCTAGGGCTGCATAATGGTTCTTCAGTTCAAGGGCTGCAGAAGTTGGATTGGTGATTCTGCAGGCCCTGGTGACTTGTGTCCAATCTTTGTCATTCTGTAGGCTATAAACCCTTCTGTTAGGGACTTAAACAAAAGTAAGGGGAAAAGGAGGCCACCATGGTTCTCAAAAGAAGTAGCTTAAAAGGTAAGGAAAAAATGGTCAGCCCTCATAAACTACAAGAGATTGCAGAAAGAGGAAGACATCACTAAAAAGATCTCACAAAAATAAGGTCGAGCAAAGAAGATAAAGAATCTGTACAGATCTAAAGACTTTTTTGTCAGACTGTTTGTCAAGAGAGGAAATATCACTCTCTAGAAACAAATGTTTCTTTTAATCAAATATTTCAAATTTCTAATTGGCAAATTAATTAAAACCTACATCTCTCAAATTAAAGCAGCAGCACTTAGCTTCAAAGATGACCAGGCTAGAAGTGGATCCACTGAGGTATCTGTGAATGATGTAGTACCACATTTCAAGCTCATCAGTCCTTTTAAAGAGTTCTGCTTCAGGTACAGAAAAGATCCAGCCACCTCGAGAGAGCAGCTGCACAGGACAGAAAATATTAGGATTGCATTTTGAGTTGCCGGCCTCGGCTCCCCCCACATTGCCTGCCATTGCCCTGCCGCCACCACCACTTTTTGTGTTTTCTCATCGTCGGTGGTGCCGGCATCAGCGGAGCAGACCTGACCTCAAATTAAAATGATACATGTGGTTTTTCTGACTCCATGCTTACATGCAGGGCTGGTCCCTCTCTTGCTCATCACAGGAGGGAGGGACCAGACCAGCCATTCAAGCATGGAGTTGAAAGACCCACGTGTTTTGTTTTTTGAAATTTGAAGTCAGGTCTGCTCCACTGCTGCGAGCGCTGACATTGAGAAAACACAAAAAGTGGTGGTGGCAGAGCAACGGCAGGCGGCCTGCTGGATATGGAGGTGTGGGGGGCCTGCCAGATGTGCAAGTCGCACAGGGTGCAATTATGGCTTGGTACAGCCCTGCCCAGAGGACCCTGCCAAAGAAGGGTATATCTCAGGGCAACTGGCTCTTTTCTGTACCTGAAGCAATGCAGCAGTAGTAAGAACAAGAGCACAGAGCGCAGGCTTCTCTGGTGGTTCTGGGGCAGCGGCATCTCTTGCTGTTTGCAGCCAGGAAGAAGGCAGTGGCAGTGCTCTGGCAGTCTTTGTGCCTATGGCTCAGGCCTGGCAGCCCTGGGAGAGGAAGAGGAGGAGGAGCTAGTGACTGATTTGGAGAGGGTGAGCAGGCCAGGTTGGAGGAGGCTATTCAGCGCCTTGAGCAGTGACTGAGCCCCAGCAGGATATCTACTCCGGCTGTGGATATGAACAACTTAAAGCTACCTGCCCAGATCTCTGAAGAGATGAACTACAATGAATGAGCAAGAGCAACATTGAGATGGAGGGAAGTGCTGCAAGGGAGGGGGTATGGGTTGGAGGGAACATACAGAAAGAGAAAGATACTGGAGCTACTGGACATGATATGGGAGATATGGAGAAGGAGAGGAGGTCATAGAGAGAGGGAAGGAATAGAAAGATGGAAAAGGGATGCTAGACATGGGGCAGTTATAGGGAGATGGACATGAGGGGGCTTCTGGAGATGGAGAAGAGAATGATGCTGGATAGGGGGAGGAGAGATGATGCTTGACATGGGGAGGGGTCATAGGGAAGTGGAGGGGATATGCTGTCAAGGAGTAAATTAAGGTGGAAGAGAGCTTCTGAACACAAGGGAGGAGACTTGGATCTTTAGAGGTGAGAAACTGGACCTGACAGAAAAGGCGTAGTTACTCACCTGTAACAGGTGATCTCCGGGAACAACAGGAATTTAGTCCTCACATATGGGTATCGTCGGTACCGACAGAGTCTGCGCGGGAACGCTCCCCAGCGTCCAATAGGAACGCTTTTGGGAGCATCCCTCAGCACATGCGTGCTGCCTTCCCACCTTTCCAACTGTCTCTCTTCAGTTAAATTTGTAGCTGAGTGAAAGGATAGAGGGAGAGAGGAAAGAGACAAAGAGAGAGAGAGAGACAACTCCTAGGGGAGGTGGGTGGGTTGTGAGGACTAAATTCCTGCTGTTCCTGGAGATCACCTGTTACAGGTGAGTAACTACGCTATCTCCAGGAACAAGCAGGAATGTAGTCCTCACATATGGGGACTCCCTAGCTGAAGATGCCAGGGAGATATCTCCAGGAAGGTGCCACTGTCGAAGGTGAGAATTCTTCCTCCCATGGATCTCTGGCATCCCACCAGGGTTGGTGGGTAGGAGTTGGTTTAGGTTTGAAAGAGATTTTGAAGAACAGCTTGGCCAAATAAGGCATCCTGACAGGAGGCTTTATCTAGGCAGTAGTGGGCTGTAAAGGTGTGTACCGAAGCCCAGGTGGCTGCTCGACAAATGTCATCGATAGACACAGAGTGGAGATTAGCCATAGAAGCTGCCATGGCTCTCACATTGTGAGCTGTGACATGGTTCTGAAGAGGAAGACCCTTACTTTCATAAGTAAAGGATATGCATTGGGCAATCCATTTAGATAAAGTTCTTTTGGAGACTAGAAGTCCTAAATGACTAGGTCAAAAGCTACAAAAAGTTGCGAGGACTTTCTATGTTGCTGTGTTCTGTGAATGTAAAAGGCTAAGGCCTTTTTACAATCCAAAGTATGAAGGGTTCTTTCTGCATTAGAGTCATGAGGCCTCGGAAAAAATACAGGAAGATAAATTGATTGGTTTAAATGAAAAGGCGAAACCACCTTTGGCATAAAGTGTGGATGAATTCGAAGAACAACCTTATCATGATGAAATCTAGTATAAGGTGGATCAGCCACTAAAGCTTGCAATTCACTAATGTGACGGGCAGAGGTGATTGCAATCAGGAAGATGACTTTTCAAGTCAAAAACTTAAGGGCTGTAGTGGCTAAAGGCTCAAAAGGCGGCTTCATGAGCTGCCCGAGAACTAGATTTAGATTCCATGCTACCGGTGGTGGCTTGATGGGAGGTTTAGTTAATAAAAGGCCTCTCATAAATCTCGATAGGAGTGGATGAGAGGAAATTGGTTGTCCATTTAGAGGCTTTTAAAAAGCTGCAATTGCACTAAGATGGACTCTTACCGAATTGGTCTTTAACCCAGAATTTGATAAGTGAAGGAGATACTCTAGTATCGATTCTAAGGGTATGACCAGGGGGTTTAATCCTTTTTTGGAGCACCATATTAGGCGACTTATAAACAAACTGAGCACCCTAGGGATGGACCCTAAAGTTACTGCTTGGGTTAGAAATTGGTTGGGTGGGACGCGACAAAGAGTACAGGTAAATGGAGCTCACTTTGAGGAGAAGGATGTTACCAGTGGTGTGCCCCAGGGATCTGTCCTTGGTCCGATTCTTTTTAACATCTTTGTTAGTGATATAGCGGAAGGGCTGTCGAGTAAGGTCTGCCTCTTTGCGGATGATACCAAAATCTGCAATAGAGCAGACACCCAGGAAGGTGTAGATAACATGAGGAGGGATCTAGCTAAGCTTGAAGAATGGTCTAGAATTTGGCAGCTGGGATTTAATGTTAAAAAAATGTAAGGTCATGCATTTGGGCTGCAGCAATCCAAGGGAGCAATATAGTATAGGGGTGAAGTACTTTTGTCCACTAAAGAAGAGCAGGACCTAGGCGTGGTTGTGTCTGATGATCTTAAAGTAGCTAAACAGGTAGAAAAGGTGACGGCAAAGCTAGAAGGATGCTTGGGTGCATACGGAGAGGAATGGCTAGCAGAAAAAAGGAGGTGATAATGCCTCTCTATAAGTCTTTGGTGCGACCTCATTTGGAGTATAGTGTGCAATTCTGGAGACCGCACCTTCAAAAGGATGTGAACAGGATGGAGTTGGTGCAGAGGGTGGCTACTAAAATGATTAGTGGTCTTCATTATAAAGCATATGAGGACAGACTGAAGGATCTTAATATGTACACCTTAGAGGAAAGGCGGGATAGATGTGATATGATTGAGATGTTTAAATACCTCCGTGGCATAAATGTTCAGGGAGAGAGCCTCTTTCAATTGAAAGCAAGTTCTGCTACAAGGGAACATGGGATGAGGGTGAAGGGAGAGAGATTCAGGAGTGATATGCGGGAATATTTCTTTACGGAAATAGTGGATCCATGGAATAGTCTCCCAGTGGAGGTTGTAGAGATGAGGACAGTAACTGAATTCAAAAAAGCATGGGACAAACACAGAGGATCTCTAAAGGTAAAAAAGGGGACTGTTGTAGTTGTTGATATGGAAGGACAGACTAGATAGGCCATGTGGTCTTTTTCTGTCATCATATTTCTATGTTTCTATTGTCGGTGCTCCCCCTTGTGGCCTGGCAGTTGCCTAGGGGTAAGAGGGCGCCCCGATCGTCCTTTGTATTAGAATTAGCCCATTCGCATGTAGTTGTGTCTGGATAGATTAGAGCCAAGATCAAAGGTCGCAGGAAATTTCTTTTTATTTAGGAAATAAGGTTCTACTTGACCAAATCAAATTCTTTGGTAAGGAATTTGAATATTACAAACTAAAATAATCAGGATGCTTCTCCATTCATAAACATAAGCCTTATCACACAGTCCTTGGCTTGGCCTTGCTTCTGCGGCTTAGTTTAAACACATATTCACAAAAGGTAATCCTTTACAAACAGCAATCTGTTCTCCGGTCCCCAGGAGGTAGTACAGTACTTCACTGTTACTTTCACAGCTTTGCATAGCACTAATTCCCTGGTCCACCAACAGGCTTTAACAGTCAGTACATTTCTCTCCAAGATACTTCCAAACTTTTAGCTCACTCATGGCTCCATAAATCTTGCAGCTTTATCAGACCAGCATTCATTAATTTGCCTGGCTAAAAGTTATGGGCTCTAGCAAAGAATATTCTCATTCAGAACTTCTGGGTTTTTCTCCAATTACTTTAAAAACCCTTTCAGCTTCTTATTCCTCTCTGGCACAAAGAGAACATTCAAACTCCATATCAGAAACCTCACTTTCATTATAAGTGTCTCCCAGTTCCATCTCCTCTCCACTGGACTCTCTCAGAGACTTGTTCTCCACAGCGTCTGCCTGAGGAGCCTTCACATGCTGCAAACCTTTTATCAGCCGCTCCCAATTAGACTTCTCACTACGGGAGGTTGTGGGGGAAGGGCAGGAAAAGGCTTCCCTATTCAAAAGCTTTTTAAGGGCTTGTAAAGGGCTCACCTTGCCAGCAGTGTGGTGTCCCCTTGTAGGCTCAGCTAGAGACGTACCCTTGTTTTCAGGTTCTCTCAGGAATACTCTACTCCTCTGCTTCCCAACAGTAGCTTGGTTAAAACCAACTTTTCCAGGCTTCACATCAGCTGCAGGTTTCCTGTCAGCTGAGCTGTGCTCCAGGCTGGAACTGTCCCTGTACTGTCTGCAGGAGGTATTTCCTCTAAATCTTCCAGTAAGGTCTCTGCCCCTCAGCTCTGTCCTCAGAGGCTCCTTACACTGAGAATGGCCAGTCCACCAGCATTTAGAAAATATCTCTTCCTCAGAAGAGTCTTCCCCTGGGCTTTGCTCTGACCTTCTCTCCTCTCTGTTCCTGTCTCTGTTCAGCTTCCTCCGTCCCACCGACGCTGCATCAACTCCTGAGGTTGAATCTGAATCTCTGTCTGTGTCTGCTCCTTCTCTGTCTCTCCTTGAATGTGGTGCTGCGTTTCTCTCTCCGTCTCTCCTTGAACGTGGAGCTATGCCTGGGTCTCCGTCTCCGTTTTTTCTTGCATGTGGAGCTATGCCTGAGTCTCTGTTTTTCTTGTGAGTGAAACTTCCCTGCTTAAATGTTTGGGGCTGTCCTATGGCTCTTGACTCCGCCCCCAAACCTCTCCCATCACCTCCCTCGGTTTCCATGGGAACGGGTGTGTCTTTGGCTCTACACTCCTGTGCAGGGAATCTTTGGCTTTGATTAGAGTGTTAACCCTCGCTGTGCCCGCATTTCTTTTGGGTTCAGGAAAAAAGGACTGTTTTTCCTCTCTTTTTCTCCACTCTAAACCTGCTTCTCCACCACACTATATAGTAAAACGTTCCACTTAAAGGCATAAGATCTTCTTGTGGAAAGTTTCCTAGAAGCCTGAACGATATCTTTTACCTGCTGGGAAAGGTTGAAATCCTGGAGGTCTAAGCCTTCAACAACCAAGCCGTGAGGTGCAGGGACTGGGGATTCGGGTGCCATAGCATCCCGTTCTCCTGGGAAAGGAGATCTGGAGCATGCCCTAACTCCAGAGGTGCTGCTTGAGAGAGATGCAGAAGCAGGGAATACCATGTTTGGCGTGGCCATCGTGGTGCTATGAGAATCATGTGACCCCTGTCTCTCTGAAGTTTGAAGAGTGTCTTGGGGATGAGGGGAATGGGTGGGAAGGCATAAAGGAAGTCCTGACCCCAGTGAAGAAGGAAGGCATCCCTTGCCTGACAGTTGTGCGCCGGAATCCTGGAACAGAACCGGGGAAGTATGGCATTCAGTGGACTTGCAAAGAGGTCTATGTCTGGAGTGCCCCAGAGATGAAATATCTTTGCCACCTGGTCTAGGTTGAGTGACCACTCGTGAGGTAGTAGTACTCAACTGAGTTTGTCTGCCAAAAGGTTTTGAATGCCTGGAAGATATACCACTAGAAGGTGAATTTGATGCTCTCTGGCGAAGACCCATACTCGTAAATCTTCGTTGCATAATGACAGAGAGCCTGTCCCACCCTGCTTGTTCACATAGAACATGGCTACCTGATTGTCCGTCTGGACTAGGACTGTCTTGTAGCTGAGCTGGGCATGGAACACTCAAAGAGCTAAATAAATTGCTCTTAACTCCAGGAGGTTTATGTGTAAACCAACCTCCTGTGGAGTCCAGGTGCCCTGGGTACAAAGATGATTCAGGTGTGCTCCCCAACCCACCTGTGCTACATCTGTTGTTAGTGTGGCCTGAAAGAGGGGTTGATGGAAAGGAGACCCTACTGTCAGATTTTCTAATGATTGCCACCATTGGAGAGACAAAATTAGTTGTTGAGAGATTGTTATTTTGTCCGACAAATGACCCGTGGCCTGTGTCCACTGTGTGGAGAGGGTCCACTGAGCTGCTCGCATGTGGAGGTGAGCATATGGGACTACATGAACTGTGAATGCCATGTGTCCCAGTAACTGCAGTAGCTCCCAAGCAGTGAGGGAGGATTTGCCTGCTGCTTGGGAAGCTAACTGCATTATGCGAAGACACCGGGCTTCTGGAAGGAAAGCCCTTGCCTTTCTGGTATCCAGACAGGCTCCTATGAATTCTAGGCATTGGGAAAGAACTAGTTGAGATTTCGGGAAGTTTATTACCAATCCCAAGTATTGGAGGATTCACATTGTGCGAGACAGTGCAGTGCTGGCCTCTGTCACTGTGGAGGCTCGGATGAGCCAGTCGTCTAAGTAAGGGAAGACAAAAATCCCCAGGGTTTGTAGAAATGCAGCTACTACTGCCATGCATTTCGTGAATACCCTTGGTGCTGAAGCCAGACCAAAAGGAAGAACCCTGTACTGGAAATGTCTTCCCCTGAAAAGGAAACATAAAAATTTCCTGTGATCTGGATGGATAAGAATGTGAGTGTATGCATCCTTTAAGTCTAGAGAGCAAAGCCAGTCCTGGCTTTGAAGGTATGGCAGAAGAGGTCCTAGAGAAATCATCTTGAATTTCTCTCGAAACAGATATTTGTTCAATTCTCTGAGGTCTAGAATGGGTCTGGAATAAGAAAATAGGGGGAGTAGAACCCTGCACCCTGTTGAAGAATGGGTACTTCCTCTATTGCCCCTTGGGTAAGAAGTGTGGAGACCTCGTGATCTAGCAGACTGTCTGCAGAGGTTTGTGAATTGAACTGCTTTAGAATTGTAGGAGGGGGTAAGCTGTGAAAATGAAGTTTGTACCCCTCCCCTACAATGGACAAAGTCCAATCTTCTGCTGTTATCTGATGCCATCTGTTGACAAAGTCGCATAACCTGCTGGGAATATTGGGGGGTTGAGGACCCCTCAGAGGCTGGAAGGCAAAGCTCTCTAGGAAGGAGTCAAAGCCCTTGAGGGGGCTGAACCTGGAGAGCTGGTTGGGCTCTCGGGGCTTTTGGTTTCTTTTGTTGTCTAGTTTGTCCCTTTTGGGCAACCTGACCTGGAGCTTGAATTTGATGGGTATAGGAAGGATAAAACTTCCTCTTTTTGCTAAAAGAGGATTTTTTGATAAGGCTTTCTTTTGGCTAGAGTGGCTTTAGACTTTGACAATCTATCTAAGGTAGAATTGTCAGCATCTAACTCATTAGCCTTCTCCTGACAGTTCTTGCCGAAGAGATTCTCTCCTGTGCAAGGAATGTTGCCTAACTTGTCCTGTACCCAAGTCTGATGCCTGTAGCCAGGCAATCCATCGTGCGTCAATGGCAATAGCAGAAGTTCTGCTGATGCATTCGAAGCAGTCAAAGGCTGCACGATTGACAAACTTGGAGACATCCTGAGCATGCTTAACCAGAGTAAGAAAGTCTTGTCTCTTATCATCTGGGAGAAATGGGCTCATAAGTTCCAAGTCTCCTGTGATTTCTTTGAGGAACATTCCCATATATAGGATATATGAGCTGATCCTAGCTGAAAGCATGGAAGCTTGAAACGTTCTGTGTCCAAAAGCATCCAGAGTCCTGCATTCACGACCTGGAGGATTGGATGCATGTCTTTTAGCACTTTTCATCCTATGCATGGCTGACTCCACTACCATTGAATGGTGTGGCAGCTGAGTTTTCTGAAATCCAGGACATGGTGGGACTCGATGCATAGTATCAAGTCTTCTAGAGTGAGGAGAAGTAGTAAGAGGGTCTCCCACATTCTGAGCATCAAGTTATGCAGAATTTCATGGATAGGCAGAGTAGCTGCCTCCTTAGGAGCTTTAGGATATTGGAGGATTTCAAATTCCTTTGCTCTGGGTTCCTCTTCAGGAGCTACTGTGATTGAAAGACCTTTAGCCATATCACGGATGAAATCCTGAAATGACATGTCCTCTGGAGGTGACATTCTGTGTTGGGGAGAAGAGGGATCTTCTAAGAGAAACCCTCTAGTGCCAGCAGAATTGACAGAGTCTTCGGAATCGGAGGACTCAAAGTATTCCTGACTCCGATGCTCCTGCAAAGCACGATCCCGGTACCGATCGAAGTCGGTACCGAGGTGACCCGGTACCACGTTATCCACTCCAGCCAGAGGTGGAATGGGAAGAGTTACCATCAGGGCCGGTACCATCGGTACCAGTGTCTGTACCGGCATTGGTGTCGAAGTCGGCACCGGTGCCCTTGGGACCACCAGTACCGCAGCTGAGAGAAGAATTGCGATACTGCATTCGATAGTAAGAAATCTCTGGTCTATCGACGCTGCCGATGCCTGGGTGCCGGTACTGGTAAGAACGGCCGGAACCCCTGAGCATGGCACAGGTAGTTCTTGCGAGGTTGAAGCCTCGAGAACATCCTGAAGCCTCATCACTGCTTTGGAAGCTGAAGCCTCCCGTCGGGGTTGTTTTGCCGGTGTGGTTCCCTCAAGGGCAATGCCAATGGCCTCGCGATGCTTAGCAGGAGAGCTACCCTTTGAGGACCGGCTTTTGTGTTTAGTTACCTGAGATCCATGGGAGGAAGAAGAGGCCCTTGACGAAGTCGATGCAATGGATCTGGCATCTGAAGAAAAGAGGGTACCGAGCTTTGCAGCCCAGTTCTGTCTTCCTCTTTTAGTCATCCCCATGCAAGACAGACATTCAGTTGGAGAATGATGAGGTCCTAAACATTTTAGACACCAATCATAGGTGTCAGTGATGGAAATGGTACCGCCACACTTAGTACATTTTTTAAAACCACTAGTTGGCTTTTCCATGATTTTGGAAAAATGGGGCTTAATGCCCAAAATGGCGCCTAGCACCAAAACAGGAAAGTTTCTGAAAAGAAACAGTGAAAGTCTAGGTTTTTTTTTTTAGGAAAAGTAAAGAAAAGAACCGGCGGTACCTGTAGGCGTCGTGCGGTAGGCAAACGCGACCACAAAAAAGAATTTTAAAGACGGAATTTTCTGCGGTGACAGGGAATAGGTCCTGTTGGCTCCGTGGAAAACAAAGCACTGAAGAGGGACAGTTGGAAAGGTGGGAAGGCAGCGCGCATGTGCTGAGGTATGTTCCTATTAGATGCTGGGGAGCGTTCCCACACAGGCTCCGTCAGTTCCGATGATACCCATATGTGAGGACTAGATTCCTGCTTGTTCCTGGAGATTAGGGAGATGGAGTTAAGATACTTGACATGGGAGGAAATAAGGAGAAAGGTAGGAATGCTGGACAACAGGGGGATAGAGAGGGGAGATTTTGGATATGGTGGGGGAATATGGAGTGAAAGAGAGGTGGAGATGCTGGACAGGGAGAGAGGAGGCAGATATTGGATGGGGAGCTGCTGGACAGTGGGGATAGTGGGAGGAGAGAGATGCTGGATACAGCAGGGAAGAGAGAAAAGGTAGAATTAGTGATGGGCTTGGGAAAGATAAAGAGAGATGGGGAAAGTTGGGGTTAAGGCTGAAAAGCAGTAAGAAGGAGAAACATTTAAGTCAATGGAAAGATCAAAAATAAATGGAAGAAAGCTAAGAAGACAAAGATCAGTGTTAGAGATGGATGTGGAGGAGAGAGTGATCCTGGAAAGAGTTAAGAGAAGATGCAGGAAAGCAGACTGGAAGCAACACAATTAGACAAAATAAAATGGCCAGACAACAAAGGTAGAAAAACATGTTTTATTTTCAATTTAGTGAGTGTAATATACTGAATCAGTTTTTGTAATTTATATGTGCTTTCCTTATACATCTTTTTATTTCTCTGGTGTTGGGCTACATGCACACTGTGGCCTACTCCGTTTTATTTTTATCAATAAGTTTCTGTTTTTAGTCTGTGGTCACTTATTCTGTACTTGGTGAGGATCTATCTAAGGGGTATGTTTACTAAACAGCAATAGCAGCTTCCGTGCGATATTGGGGCCGTGGCTTTGATATTGCACGGAAGCCGTTACCGCTGATTAGTAAACATACCCCTAAGTGTGTGACTGAGGCCAGGTATTCTGTTAGTATGGAGTTTCTATGTAGGAATTTGACTTGTTCAGTTCTTCTAGTGGATATGTGGATATTCTAGATTCCTCTGCAATATTTATGGTGCCACCCTTTTCTGGGAAGACTCCTGGCTGTGTGAGTTTAGGAAGTTAGTGCTATTATGGAATGGTAGATTTGCTCTGTGGGTTCTCGGTGTGTAGTTGCCTGTAGGGTGTTGTTGGCTGTTGCTGTAATATGGATTGCTTTTGAGATTTTCAGTTTTGCATTCTTGATACTGCCAGTCTGAAATTTCAAATATTTTGTCACTTCAGATTCAAGAAATCTCAACTTTTAAGGGAAAGTCTCAGTTTAATTTTGTTTAGTAGCCTGATCGCTTCACTGCTGCTGATTTCTGGGCTTTGCCAGCTCTAGCATGGTCCAATCCAACCTAGACACTGTGATCTTTAATCCTTGGCTATCAGGATTAGTTTTCTCATTTTATATATTCCCTCCTCCTTATCAATAAGCTGATCATAGCACTGACCAAATAAATATGGTTTGCAAACATTTATAATGATCTGTTTTGCTGTGGGTGTGCGAAAGTGGTTTGAAGTTCATTTTGATTCATGATTGTTATTGTGTTTATTTTATTGTAATGCCTGTTTTATTAAATTGTGTATGTATGTTTGGAAGCCACCTAAGATTTAAGATGGGCGGCATATAAATTTTAAAATAAAGTAAATTAAAGTTATGCAAATGAGGCCAAATGGATATGTAACTATTTATGCAAATGAAGCCCCGCAATGAGTCTCTGCACATGGCCCTGTATCACCTTTGACAGCCCCTGTTCAGGAGTGGTCCCTTAGGACTAGATAATGGTGGATGTGGTTCTTCTCCCCAAAAGTGGAAATAAGGAGCAGATTGGAAACAACAGGCTGGTTTGACTTCTGTGGTGAGTAAATTAATGGAAATGCTGCTAAAACAGAAGATAGTGCAATTTTCTGGACCCCCGTGGATTTCAGCATCCAAGACAGCATAGTTGTATAAGAGGTAAATTTGTCAGACAAATCTGATTAATTTGTTTGGCTGGGTGACCAGAGAGCAGGATTGAGGAGAAGTGCTAGATGTGATGCACTTAGGTTTCAGAAAAACCTTTGATACGGTTCCATATAGGTATCTTATAAATAACCTAAAAGTCCATAAAGTGGACTCTAAAGTGACTGACTGGGTCTAAAACTGGTTGAGTGGGAGGTGACAAAGGGTAGTGGTAAATGGAGTTCACTCTGAGGATAAGGATCTTATCAGAACTGTGCTGCAGAGATCGGTCCTTGATCTGGTTCTTTTGTAAGCAATATTGCGACAGGGCTGTTGTGTATGTTTGCTGCAATACGGTAGATACCCGGGCAGGTGTACATAACACAAGAAGGGATCTAGCAAAGACTGAAGAATTTTATTTATTTATTATTTTATTACATGCACTTATATACCGCGCTATTTTCCATCAGTGCGGTTTACATAGAACCAATTAAATACACATCTCAAAACAGTCGATTTGTGTTTACAATTAACAGGCGACAGAACTTGGAATAGACAACAAGGGGTAACTATTTACAACTGTACAGAAAGAGCTGGCTGAACGTCTGTTTGACGTGGTTAGTTTACTGATGAGGCATTTGAGGTGCTGTCATCCGGGTAGTGCGCGAGGAAAAGGTGATATTTCAGAGCTTTCCTAAACTGCGTTAAATTAGTGATTGCCCGTATACTGGGAGGGAGGCTGTTCCAGCATTTTGGTGCAGAGAATTTGAAAGCCCTGTTCACTGTTGTATGGCAGCACTTTGTTGTTTCTCTTGGGACTATTAGTTTATTGTCCTCAGGGGATCTTCTAGGTCTGTTCAGGGGGGTTATCTGAATGAGGTCTGCTAGGGCTGGTGGGGCGAGCTTATTTATGATCTTGAAGGTCAGAATTATGGTTTTGAACGTAATTCTGCCTTTTATGGGGAGCCAGTGGAGTTGTTTAAGGATGGGTGTCATGTGTTCCCACTTGGAAGCACCCTGGAGCACTCTTGCAGCAGAGTTTATTGCAAGCTGTAAAGGGTGTAGCGTAGATTGCGGGAGACCCTGGAGTATGGCGTTTGCTAGTCAAAATGTGGTATGATCAAGGCTTGGTATACTGTGCGGAAGTCGCCAGGTTCCAGTAAGGTGCGTATGTGTCTAAGTGATCGGATTTTATGGTATATAGCTCTTGCTACATTGCCTATATGGGTCTTCATGTCTAGTCGCTGGTCAAGTGTGACTTCTAGATATCTAATAGAGGGTTTGGTAAGTAGTTCTGCGTCTAAGACCTTCAAGCACGGTGGTGTGATGAAATTCGGATCTCTGGTGACGAAAAGGACTTCAGTTTTCTTATGTTGGATTCGCAGGTTTTGTGATTGGAGCCATCTGGATACTGCATCAAAACAGTCCGTTAGCGGTGAGAGTTCAGGGTTCTCTGTTGCAAAAGGCATATATAGGAGCACATCGTCTGCGTATAACAGGCTTTCCACCTTGAAGGACTGGACGATCTCGCAGATCGGTTGCATATAAATATTAAACAACAGGGCAGATAGAGAGGATCCTTGTCAGACCCCTTGGCTCTGGTGGAAAGGTTCTGATGTTGCTTCATCTGATCTTACTTGCTGCCATCTATCCGAGAGATATGACTTGCACCATTTGAGTGCTAAGTCACAAATCCCCTTCTCTTTGAGGCGGTGTAAGAGGATGTCATGGGAGACAGAATCAAAGGCCGCCGCTATATCCAAGAATATGAGTACGTATCCTTGGCGTATGCTGTCAATTCCTGCAATTATGGTACTGAAGAGGATGGTGAGGAGAGTTTTGACTCCATGTGCGGTTCTGAAGCCGTGCTGAAATGGATCAAGTGGTGCGGAGGTGTCAATATGATCTTGAATTTGATTTTGGACGTCTTTCTCGATGATTTTCGCCAACAGTGGTATGCTGGATATCGGTCTATATGAGTCGGGTTTCTTAGGGTCCAGTTTGTTGTTTTTGAGGAGTGGACTGATTGAGGTATGTTTGAGGGATTGGGGAAAGGTGCCTGTCGTGTATGAGCGGTCCATTAGCTTTGCTATAAAAGGGCTGACTGTCGGTCATAACTCTTTTATCCAGGACACCGGGCAAGGGTCGGTTTGTGCGGTTGTTGTGTTCATTCCAGCAATTATGTCCTCAATGTGTTTGGCAGATGGCTTAGAGAAGGCAGACAGTCGGGCTGAGGATCTCGGCTCGGGTGCCATGGTATGTGTGGGGGACTTATTAGTTTGGCACAGTTTCGCTTTTAAGTAGTCGGCGAAGGCTTGAGGGTGGATTTGACTAGGTTGTTCTGGTACTGGCTCTTTTGTTAGGTTCTTTACCATGGTGAAGAGGTTGTGTGGTTTGTTTAGGGACCGCTTTAGAGTGTCAGTGTGGAATCTCCTCATGCTTTCAGATATTGCTTGGTGGTGTTTTTCTAGTTGGGTGTTGTATGTCCTTAGGTCCTCTGTGGAGTGAGTACGGTGCCAGCGTCTTTCTAGTTTTCTCAAGCAGGAGAGTGACATTCTAAGCTCTGTGGAGTACCAAGCTGCTGTTGTTTTCTTCTTGGTAGGCTTGTTTGATGGTGGTCGTAATGCAATGGAACTGAAGTTTTCATTCCAGGTGGAAACTAACACTTCAGGGTCGTGGGATGTTAGGTCAAAGAGTGTACGGGTTTGGTTTAAGATTTGGTCTTTGTCAAAGGTTATGAACCTGCGTGGAGCTGTTTTGAGGCTGCTGGCCTTATCAACACTCTTTTGGAGTTTGTTGGGTAGAGATATTTGGAACATGATTAACATGTGGTCTGACAAGGGGACTGCTGTAGTGGACAGTATGGTGGTGTTTGTTTTAAAGGCAGTTGGGGGGGGGGGGGCAAAAACAAGGTCCAGTGTCCTTCCTTTAGCATGGGTGGGCACATCAACGAGTTGTGTGTATTCTAGTTCGTCGAAAGCATCCAGGAAAGATGAGGCCTGTGCGTCGTGCAAGGATGGTAAATTGAAATCACCTACAACACAGCCTGGTGTGCTTGTACATAATTTCATATGTAAATTGTTCATATGTAAATTGTACATAGTTTCCCCCAGTTCACTCCAAGTTGTTTTCCCCTGTTTTATGTAAACTCTGATTGCCTTCGCTGTCATTGAGTCACTTTGTTCTCTGTAAACCGCACTGATGGAAAGTAGCGTGGTATAAAAGAAATGTTAAATAAATAAATAAATAAATAAATAAAATTTGTCAGCCAAGAGTTAATGCAAAAAAAATGTAGGGTCATGCATTTTGGCTGCAAAAATCCAAAGGAGCGGTACAATATTGGAGCTGAATTATTAATGTGCGTTGTAGAAAAGTGGGACTTGTGAGGGATTGTATCTGATCACCAATCAGGTAGAAAAGGCAATGGCAAATGTCAGAAGATGCTGGGGTACAGAGGGAGAGGAATGTCCAGCAGGAAGAAGGAGGTGATAGTGCCTCTGATAAGACTTTGGTGAGACCTCATTTGAAGCACCGTATGCAATTTATTTTCTTGATTTATTTATTTAAACTATAAACTGCACAAGTCCAAACAATGGTCCTGGTGGTGATCAAAATATCAGTGATCACAAATATATAATGCATAGTCACAGGTCCGCATGCTGTTAACATGGCGGCCTTAATGCACACCAAACCTGCCCCTAAAAATCTAAAATGCCCACTCAACCCCGAACACCATAAGCTTCTGTGAAGGGTCAAGTTTTAAGAACCTTCCAGAAATCTTTGAAAGCAGAGAAATTCTTTAAAGCAGAAGCAAGGTGTTCCTATCCTGATGGAAAACTTTATCTACCACGCGTATAGAGGAGATTACCAGTAAATTTGCCCCCTGAGAGTGGATAGTCCTAGTAGGCTGATAGAGATGCAATTTAGAAGTTAAATGTATACGAGTTAAGCTATGTAATGCTTTAAACACTAAAAGAAGCTCCACCCTTATGATGTACTGGCAACCAATGTAGATTCTGCAGAACTTGAGTAATCAGATGTACAAACACCCTGAATGTCTGTGCAGCGCTGCGTATGACTTGTAGCGCTATAGCTCAGTAGTAGTAGTAAATCAGCCTAGCAGCTGAAAACTCCAAGAAAAAAAAATTGCAACAATCAAGATGAGGTAAGATCAGAATGATAGAAATGCAATAAGATGCATTTAAATATAGGCAGAGCCGATTAATTTCTTTGAGGAATCTAAAAGAACCTGACTACAATATGCTCCTGTAGTCAGAGTTGGGAATCTACCTCTACTTTTAAACTATGGGAAACGCCCTTCAAAGATTGTTGTAAATTTGAATTAACACTTTGCAAAGAGCTCAAACTCTCATCGCATTACCATAAAAAATCTGTTTTTACTTTGCCAAGCTTCAAGAACAATGCTCAGCATCAGTTCTGTAAAAGTAGCATCTTTTCCTGTAAAACAGCTTTCACATGGGTTGCTCCTGAAGAAAAGGCAACAAAATACCTGAACAACATTTGTATATCTATAGAAATGGAAACTTGCCCTCCGCAGAAAGGCACAAAAAAAAGGTTAAAAAAAGTAGAGATAATACTGCACAGACCCCTGAGTATATACCTAAATTCATGGGTTTAAATGAGGAAGATTCACCTCTTCACCAAACAGAATAGAGCTCAAAAATGAGATAAAGTGCTGTGAAATGCCTGTTTGTATACTCACTTCTGCAGGGCCAGCTCAAAGGTTTGTAGCATCCTGAGCCAACTTTTCTTTTGCACCCACTCCCTTGGGTCCGTAATGAATGGAATAGCTGTTTTGCTCTCCTGCAGGACATATTTTAGTACAATTTTGTATCTAGAGTAGCAGAACCTAGCTACTGACTTGCTACCCAAGTGACCAGGATTTGATTCCCAGTTGCACTCCTTGTGGCCTTAGACAAATCAAAAGAAAGGCCTGGCCAATCTATTTCAGGTCACACTGCCAAGAAAACCCAGGAGCCACCAGTTGTCAGCATTAACTCAAAGGAACACATTGCATTTGTAGTTTTGTACCAAGCTATACCAGCCGTTACAATTAAACTTCTTTCTGATTTCCATTATGGTCCTGGATGGACGCAGAGAAATGAATTGACTCACACAAGCAAGAAAAAAAAATCACCTTAGCTGCCTTTATTTACCTTGTTCTTTTATTTATTTATTTATTTACCATCTTTTATATACCGCGCTATTTGTTTTCAGTGCGGTTTACAAGTAACAGAAGCTGCACAATCTGTGTCTATTATAAGAAGCCAACACATTTGCTCTGTGAAGAAGAAACCTTTTTTAAGCTAACCATTGTTTTGCATAACAAACTTTCAGAACAGATTTTTCTGGGAAAGGAACTTTAATAACTCCAGTTTGCACTTTAGCCTGATAACAGAACCATTACTGCCTAACTATGCCATTGGTTTTCTTATAGCAAGTTTTGCTGTTTTATATGGCAAAAATGGAATAGGAGCTTGGGGTTCTTACGTTTCACAGCTTTGTAGTCCAAGCACAACCGCTCAGCTTCATGCTGGAAATGTGATTTTTTTTCTAGTGGGTACATGCCATGATTACAGTCTCAGTCCACTTGTTATCTTAGCTGTTTACCCATGCGCAGGTTATTGACCCTGACACAATATACACATGAAACGAAGAGCAAAGCACTGCAAATGAATCACAGAGAATAAAGGTTCATCAATTTCTGTCTCTCAGCATTAACAAACTCCAGAAAGCGTTTGCATTAACTCAGCTTAAAGCAAAATATGATTTAGATCTAAAACAAAGAGATAGTCTAAATATTTCAGCCCATTTCCCTCAAGCCATCTGGCTTTCTCTGAACTACTGATTGTTTATGTCTCGGAGATTCGTCATTGTGGATAAGGAGAGTCCCCAGTTAGAAAACATCCACCTAGAATTTGGCCAGTCCAGTCACTTCCGGCAAATTGCTTACAACAAAGGGGACAGAGCAATAAATAATGTACTGATCCTTGTTTAGCACTCAGTAAGAACTAAATGATGATCTTCTTGATATGATTCTCAGGCAGGTTTTTGCTGTGAGACTGTGTTCAGAGACATGAATGATACAAATGACAGAATGTCTGCATCAGCTCATAAATTTACAGAATCCAGCCTAACCTGGAGCTATATACTGTACATCAGTGGATCGAAGAGAAATCAAAGCCCCTTGCTGCGCCTACAGGGAGGGAAATACATCATAAGGAGAGACTGCTTTCTGCTGTTAAGGCTTCCACAGCGGGATGTCTCAGTTTCTCCTGACGTGCTTGTAAGCCCTCTGGGGATGGTGATATACCTAAGTACCTGAATGTGAACTAAATACAAATAAATAAATAGATACTATATGATATACCTAAGTACCTGAATGTGAACTAAATACAAATAAATAAATAGATACTATACTATATATGGCCTGGCAATCTACTTCTGTATCTTGCCATGAAAACTCAATGGATAGTTACAACAAAACAAATTGTGCTGTAGTGCTGGAAGATGAGACCCCCTGGTCGGAAGGCACTCAACTAGCTACTGGGGAAGAGCTGAAGACTTTTCAGAGTAAAGCCAGCATTTATGATGTGGTTGGATCAAAGCCCTCAGGATGTCTGACTGCTGATGTTGCTGTGCATGAAATGAGAGTCAGGAGCTGTAAAGATGTCTTACACATTGGAACATGGAACATACGAAGCATGAACCAAGGGAAGTTGGAGGTGGTCAAGAATGAAATGGAACGTGTACAACTTGATCTGTTGAGTGTCAGCGAACTGAAATGGACTGGCATCGGGCACTTTGCATCAGATGATCACATGGTCTACTATGCTGGAAATGAAAGACAAAGAAGAAATGGTGTTGCATTTATAATAAAGAAGAAACTTGCAAGAACTGTAATGAAATACAATGCAGTCAGCGAACGCTTAATCTCTATTCGTCTACGAGGAATGCCTATCAACACAACTATAATTCAAGTATATTCCCCAACAACAGCTGCAGAAGAGAATGAAATTGAAGAGTTCTATGAACAAGTACAAGCTGAAATTGACAGAACATGCATGCAGGATATCCTGATAGTCATGGGTGACTGGAACACAAAAGTTGGCAACAAAGAAGAAGGCAAAGTAGTTGGAAAACATGGACTTGGCAACAGAAATGAAGCTGGAGAAAGACTGATAGAATTCTGCAAGACCAACGATCTATTCATCTCAAACACATTCTTCCAGCAACACTAGCGGCGACTGTACACATGGACTTCACCCAATGGACTGTATAAAAATCAAATTGACTACCTCTGTGGAAGTCAACGATGGAAAAGCTCTATAACATCAACAAAGACAAAACCTGGAGTTGACTGTGGTACAGATCATCAACTACTAGTATGCAAACTCAAGCTAAAGTTGAAAAAGAGCAAACCACTCATGAATGCAGCAAAATATGACCTTGAGAATATACCACTGGAATTTAAAGACTGCCTGCAAAATCGATTTACTGCTTTAGATACAAATGACAGAGCTCCAGAAGAATTATGGAATGACATCAGGAAGGTTGTGTTGGAAGAAAGCGAGAAGTCTCTACAAAAGGTGAAAAAGAAAAAACGGCCAAAATGGATGACGGAAGAGACTCTGAAAATTGCCCAGAAACGCAGAGACGCTAAAGCCAGAGGAGAAAGAAAGACAATCACAGAACTCAACAGAGATTTCCAACGTGCAGAAAGACAGGACAAGGAAAAGTACTACCATGATGCATGCAAGGAAATAGAAGCAGAAACTATTACAGGAAGAACAAGATTGGCTTTCCTAAAGCTACAAGAGTTAAAGAAAAAGTTCCAGCCTCGAATTGGAATGTTACAAGATGCTCAAGGTTCTATGTTGAATGATGCTGAGAAGATCAAGAAAAGATGGAAGGAATATACAGAGTTTTTATATGATAAAGATCAAGTGGACCAACAGCCGTTTCAACTTGTACCTTATGATCGGGAACCATTGGTGATGAAAGAAGAAGTTGAAGCAGCATTGAAAGCCTTATCAAAGAACAAAGCACCAGGCATTGATTGCTGTAATACTTCTATGGGAATGCTATCTGATGCAGCTGTTACCGTACTTACAAGGCTCTGCCAAGAAATATGGAAGACATCATGACCAACTGACTGGAAAAGATCTGTGTTTATACCAATACTAAAGAAAGGTGATCCAACTGACTGTGGAAATTATCACACAATTGCTCTGATCCCACATGCCAGCAAGATTCTACCAAATATTATTCAAAAGAGACTACAACCATACCTGGAACAAGAACTGCCTGAAGTGCAAGCAGGGTTCAGGAAAGGGCGAGGAACGAGAGACATCATTGCGGATGTGAGATGGATCCTTGAAAAGATTAAAGAATACCAAAAGGATATCTATTTGTGCTTTATCGACTATAGCAAAGCTTTTGACTGTGTAAACCATGAGAAACTCTGGGCCACATTAAGAAGCATGGGTATACCAGAACACCTGATGGTACTCTTGCACAATCTGTACATTGATCAAGAAGCAACAGTTCGAACGGAACAAGGAGAAACAGAATGGTTTAAAATAAGCAAAGGTGTAAGACAAGGCTGCATACTTTCCCCCTACCTGTTTAATTTATATGCAGAACAAATCATCAGAGAAGCAGGATTGTATGAAGACAACAGAGGTGTGAAGATTGGTGGAAGACTCATCAACAACCTTCGCTATGCTGATGATACCACATTACTGGAAGAAAGTGAAGATGATCTGAAACATTTGCTTCTCACAATCAAAGAACATAGTCTCAAAATGGGACTGCACCTTAATGTAAAGAAGACAAAGATCATGACAACTGGCAGCATCAACAGGTTCATCATTGAAGGAGAAGAAATTGAAATCGTGAACAACTTTAACCTACTTGGATCAACTATCAATAAAGAAGCAACAAGCAGTCAAGAAATCAGACGACGCATTGCTCTTGGCAGAATGGCTATGAAAGACCTAGATAAGATTCTCAAGAGCAGAGATGTCTCTCTCCATACAAAGATTTGACTTGTTCAAGCCATGGTATTTTCAATAACATCATATGGATGTGAAAGCTGGATAGTGAAAAAGACAGACAGGAAGAAAATTGATGTCTTTGAATTATGGTGCTGGCGGCGAATACTATGTATACCATGGACTGCCCGAAGAACAAACCAGTCGGTACTAGAGGAGATCAAACCTAAGCTTTCTTTAGAAGCTCAGATGACAAGACTTTGACTTTCATACTTTGGACACATCATGCGAAGAGAGAGATCATTAAAGAAAGACATCATGCTTGGCAAGTTAGAAGGTCAACACAAAAGAGGAAGGCCAGCAATGAAATGGATCGATATAGTAACAGCAGCTATGGGTACCAGTCTGTCAACAATGAGCCGCCTGACTGAAGACCTAACACAATTTAGGATAGCTATCCAGAGGGTCGCCATGAGTCCACTCAAATTCGACTGCACTTAACAACAACAACAACTATATATTGAGCCTCTTCTGGGAGGAAGACACAACTAAGAACAATAGAGCAGAACTGGAGTAAATTAGTTGCAGTTCCTTCTTTTGGATCTGCTTTGTTTGCAGACATGGCACTGGATCTTGGAATGGGCACTTTGGGCAGAGACTGAGTGAAAAGCATAACCGAAGAATGGGTCTCATACTTGATTCTTAGCACTTCTGGCCCTTACCGATTTCAGTATTGCCATTTGAATAAACCTGGAAATTCAAAATGTTGAAGCTAATGTGTGTGTGGACCTCTCAGCATTTCAGAATTCCTCAGTTCCCAGGCATTTGCTCCATTGTTTGTCGACATATATCCAAACGTCTGAACCACATGCTGGAATACCCAGCTGCAGCCAAGATTCCTCTAAGTGTTCTAACATTGTCTATGACCAATTGATTTCTGTTGGTAATAAAACTGATGGCTAACAGTGAGCAACTACATTCATTAGTCAAAAAGTACTGAAACCATAATCTGGCCTATCCAATTGCCCTATACTTGTCTTTGTACATTTTAATTAGACCCAAATGTTTTCCTTTTTGCTTAGAGCCTTCATCTGGACAAAATGGTGTCTTTCCTGGGCCTACAGTGAAACTTTTATTTTGTGAGACTGATGAAATATCTCTCATTGTCTATTACAAAAATGAGACTTATTGGCCATTAATCAGCCGACCTGCCACAAGCATTTATTTACCCATTGAAGAGCAGCCACCGAGATGAAAGATCTCATTTTACTAAAAGGGCTGAAGTTACAAAAACTGTAGCAATGCAGATGATAAAAGAAAGTTTTCCTTTTCTGCTATGCTTGTTACCACGTGTCTTCAGTTGGCTATATTGAATTTCAGTGGCATACATTTTTCAAAGCCATCAGAACTGACACCGACCTAGAATACAAACAGTGATATGGTGGATACCAGAGGATTTATTTATACACTAATTAACTAATCAGGAGGTCTACATGCTCTTAGTCAGTACATTTTGCAGAAATACCTTAGTCTAATCTTGGAAGCAGTCTGATTTCAAAGGCTGAGTTTGATTAGCAACCTATAATAATGGATTATATTAGGGTTACCCTAGTGGAGTGCTTCTTGTTTACATGTGCCACACAAGATACCTCCAGTGCACCCTCAAAAAGCCATACATTGGCATTTGACTATCCACACTGATACGAATATGCCTGTCTAAAGGAATGTGTGCTGTGTGTCATATCATTATAATGTTATGCAGGGGACATGGTCTGGGTGGTACAAAACAATTATAAGTGCATATCACATTTTACAACAGGAATACATGTATATTTTTTAAACCATTTCCCTATCAGCTTTTGCACCACCTCTGAGGCACACATAAGTGCTCATTTTGAACAGGGCTTGCAATAAGTGATTGTGCTTAGTCCTCTGCAAATTTTTGTCAACTATAAAATGTAAAAATGTGCTCATCAGGGCTTTGCTCCTTAATTGGCTGTACTCATACATACAGTTGTTAGCACTTAGAGAATCAGTGAAAACTACCACATGTAATCATCACCACTTACACCTAGAAATGCTGTTGTGATGTTGCTTTCTTCTGCACAGGAAATGGAGGTTCATTCATTGGGGTCCTTAAACATATTTTACAAAAGGTTCCACGTTCTAAAGAGCCTTTTGTAAAATTCTCAGAAAAATGTGAATGTCCAAACCTGGATGTCCCATTTTCCTCATACAGCCCCTGTGCAAATTGTGACTTTGTAAAAATCTATTTGCACCTCAAAGCAGGTGTAAATTCTGACAACATTTTTACATAGTGTCATGATGTGGGCACTGATAAAGTTGTTTTGAAGAAAAGAAATCCTGTTTCTTTAGAGGAACTAGAGGTGCAGTTACCCCCAGGCACAGCTAGAGGGAGCAGGAACAGACATGCCGCACTTAATGAACCTAGGCTCTCTGATGACCTGCAGCTGAAAGGGAACCAGGAAGTCATCAGTAACCGTTCACTTTATAAGCCAGAGCAGAATGCTTCTGGACAGAAAGAGGAAGAGGACGGGGAAGGAGTAGAGCTGGTAGTAGAAGAAGGAGAAGGAGAAACAGCAGAGAAGCCTGGAGGCTACCAAGGAGATAAGCCTGATTGCTGTGAAGGAAGAAAAGCTGGGAGCTGGAGAAGAAACAGACCTCACAAGGTGGGAAGCCAGAAGGCCCAAACTGATCCTGTTGTACAAGGGGAGTTTGGTGGAAGTTACCCCAAGGTGAGAGCGTCTGCCACGCCTAGTTCCTATAGTTTGCCTGGATATAGAATAGAGAGAGGAAAGCCAAGAACCAGAGAGAAAGGTTCTGACAGAAGCTTATTATCTCTAGAGGATCATTACCCAGTTTTACCTGTTCAGAGGGAAAAGCACTTTTATAGGCAACAGGAGCTTTTACCCAGAGTGAGAGGAGAATCCAACAGAAGTTTTATTCCACTGCCTAGAAGCACAGCTCGGTCCCCGGCTGGTAGGCAGAACTGCAGCTACCAAGGGAGAGGTGCAGGAAAAAGAAGCACTGTGGATTTTAACTCACCAAAGCCAAGGTATGAGGCATTAAATCTTGACTGTGATAATTGTGCTACTAAACGCTCTACTAAAACAAGTATTCCTTCTATGAGAAACAAGAATCAAGACTGGTTTAGTAAACTACCACCAGCCCTGAGAATCCCTGGCTATGGGAAGCCAGACTCCCAAGTTTTAAACTACCATGCTGAGATAGACAGGGACAGTGAATGCTCCTTGAATGAGTACAGGGGAGAAGAATCTATGGAAGTGGATTATCGCAGCACTGTTCCCTCACCTATGCCAGAGTTAATGGAATGTGATTGGTGCACTGCCTATGCTCCAAAGTCTGTATGCTCCACATACCACAGAAGAATAAGTGAAATATAATTTAATGTTTCTTATACTGCATGCTACTATAGAAAAACTTGCCTTAACTGTGAAGTAACAGTTAACTGCTCAGTGTGAAGATTGGTACCTTTTAAGACAAAGGATTGTTTCTGTTATCTGGAATTATCTCTTAGTTGAACCTTGCTTTAAACGGGGAATAAAAGCCTTTATTACCCTCCACCTGGTCTCTTTGATCATTAACGTCTCTACATAGTGGCGTAAAATCTTTGTGTCACTGGGAACCCCGTGACAATAGGCATAGGCATAGGCATGGATTCCTTTCCATTGCCCATGTTCCCTGTAAGTATTAGCGTATGTGTCTCATATCCCCTCGTGTTAAATCTATCCCCCAATTGTGTTGTGACCACTTTGAAGGATAAGGTGGTATACAAAACTGTCTAAATAAATAAATAAATAAAATAGGAAATACAAATGTAGATTTTTGGCCCATCCAGGCCATGTGCAAACCATACCCCCTTGAAATTTTTATATAGTGTGTAAGTAGTGGCTTTCTAAAATCAGTTGCTTGTGAGGGGAAGAATCAGATGAATGGGGAGAATGTATGTGTTGTGAGGGGCTGCCTGTTAGAAGGGGGGTCAGGAACAGATCCATATTTTCAAAAGTTAATAAGGAGAGGGCTCACGTTCAGGGGGTTGATGGGGTGGGGGGGACAGCTCCTGCTGGCTCCGTCTGTCCATATAGATCAGGAACAGAAATTTTAGAAAGCTGCTGCCGATGCATTTCGGGTGGGGGTAGTTATTTCTTTGCTTTTTTCCCCATGTGCAACTTTCTAAAATTGCTGCTCCTACTGTACACAGAAAGCCATATACATTCAGTTCTGTATCAATTTTACAAGAGGCTCTACATTTGGCAGAGCCTCTTGTAAAATACCATGGGGGTTCTTCACATTCTGACATGGATGTGTGAATTCTCCTCTCCATGTACTCCATGTACAGGGAAGCTGTAGAACTAGAGGACATGAAATGAAGCTGCAAGGAGTTAAACTCAAAAGCAAAGTCGGGGAATAATTTTTCATGGAAAAGGTGGTAGATGCCTGGAATGCGCTGCCAGTGGAGGTGGTGGGGGCTAAAAAAGTGACAGAATTCAGAAAAGCATGACACAGACACAAAGGACCCCTTTATAGCAAGAAGATGGAATCAAAGAAAACGTAAACAACTTTTATATGTCAAAAAATAGAGGTGTAACCTACACAGATTGGTGTGCACAACCCTAAGCAAAGGCACAGAGGGGGAATAACCTGCACGGAGTAGCGGGTACAATCCTTGCCACCTTACTGGGAAAACTAGATGGACCATGCAGGTCTTTATCTGCCGTCATTTACTATGCTACTATGTTACTGTGAGGGTCAATTTAAATCACTTAGATAAGATTTGGACATCCAAAAATGTGCATATGGATGTCTAATCACAGAAACATCCCCGGAGTTATTGTAAAATTGGGTTTTTAGACGCCTCTGCTTTGGGGACATCTAAATAGTCAGAGGGTATGATGGAGGCATGTCTGGGGTGGAGCTACAGAAATAGACATCCCCAAACGATCTTAGAACCCTTGGAGATGTCTGTGCCCATGTCCAAACTTAGACCTGCTCCTAGCATGAAAAGGTGTTTTTCTCCTTTTCCCTATTCCTCTATAAATATTTAAAGTTTAAGTTTTTTACCTTGTCTGAGTTCTACTAGGGCACCTCCTGTGGGATCTGCCTGCTTCCATTTACCTGCTTTCAGCACTTAGCCAGCCCCTCCCCTCTCTCCCCCCCCCCCCCCCCTTACTGGGCTTTGTTCAGAAATTTACCTCTCTTAGCACATGATCTGCTGACCTTCCATTTGGAGGTTCCTGCTTGGTGAGAGTACCCTCATTGCAAGCCTCTGCTAACTTTTATACTGTATTCAGGCATTTTCTTGTGCCTGTTTAGACTTTAGCTTGTTATTTATTTATTTATTTTTCTTTCTATTTCTGTATTTTCAGCACGCGTCCTACAATTGTGGTCAACACTATTGGCATCTTTACATGTTAGGTATGTTGTGTACAATATCTTGAGAAATAATTGGGAATATTCCAACTGTATATCATCATAATATTTTAATCCTATGTTCAAAGGTATACAACAAAAAAAAAATATCTGCAACTTAGGCGTAGTAATTTCTGAGAAAAGAAAAAAAAATAGGACCTTCACTAATACTTGGCTGCACAACTCTTGGCAATGACAGCCTGCAAATGTTTCTTGTAGCCATCTATAAGTTTCGTACATCTATCTGCTGGTAGTTTCTCCCACTCTTCAACTGAAATTTGTTCCAGTTCGTGAATGTTTCCAGGATTCATTTTACAAATGGCAGATTTCAGCTCTTTCTAGGTTCTCAATTGGACTGAGATCAGGACTCATTGCTAGCCGGTTTAAAACAGTCCATTTGTTCCTTTTTAACCATTCTTTTATACTTTTGGATACATGTTTTGGGTCATTGACCTGCTGGAGAACTCATGACCTTTGACCCAGGCCTAGCTTTCTGACACTAGGCAGCACATTTTGCTCCAAAATGCCTTGGTAGTCCTCTGACTTCATGATTCCTTTAATACGTTCCAGGCCTTCAAGTCCTGAGTCAGCAAAACAGCCCCACACCATTATGAAACCTCCACCATATTTAACTGTAGGAAGGGTGTTTTTTTCCATATAAATTTCATTTCTTTGCCTGTAAATGTCACTGGTCTGCATTGCCAAAGAGCTCAAGTGTTTTCATCTATCCACAGAACATTTTCCCAGATGGATTATGGCTCTCAAGGTGGGTTTGGGCAAAGATCAGGCATGCCTTTTATGTCTGTCTTTGAGCAGTGGAGTCCTACTTGGTCTTCGACCATGAAGACCTTCTTTGTTTAGTGTGCGGTGTATGGTGGGGGTTGAAACCACCACTCGTTTGCTCCAGATCAGCCTTAAGCTCTTTGGGTGTTGTACATGGTGATTTTCCAACAGTTCGCACTAACCTTCAAAGACTTCTTGGATTAATTTTCCTCTTCCTGCCATGCCCTGAGAGGTTTTTGACAGTTCCATGAGCAGAAAACTTCTTAATAACATTGCGAACTGTAGACACAGGAATCCCAAGGTCTTTGTAGATGGCCTTGTACCCCTTTGAAGTTCGATGTTTGGTGACAATAGCTTTTTTTGACGGTCTCAGGCAGCTCTCTTGTCTTCACCATTGTGAAAATTGAACAGGGAGTGAATGTGGCCATTTTAAACTTAAGAGCCATTATTCATTGGTTGATTTAAGCCATTGTAGTACTGGCAATTGATCACAGGTGTCTCTAATTTTGCTGCAATGGGAATGTGGTTTTTCTAGTCAAACTAATTTGAATTGTTTATAAGGGTGCCAATTATTGTATCCTAATAATATCAAAAAAACACAAAGGAGAAAATATCAAAACAGTCAATGAAACTCCTTAAACAAATCACCAGAAATCCCTGCTGTATGCACCAAAAACAAAATTAATTAATTTTTGTCGGACCATTTGCCATGAGAGCAAAAACCCTCCTGTAGCAGACACTCCTTTTATTCTTTATTATGAGCCAAATATACAGCTGAAAACTATTACAAATAATAGTAAAAGAATTAGGGGAATTGCACAGTGCAACGTCCCAGTGTACCTTATGTACCAACTAAGACAACAAAGACACCGCTGTTGGGAACTGAAATCTCAAAGGCAGCACGGCAGAACGAAATAAACTGAACTCTCCTTCAAAATCCTTTCAAACAAATGTCATTGCCATCCCATACTAGCTTGTCCAATAAATCAATGCCATTAAATCACACCACTACATCGGGCCATGTTTCAAGCCATTACTCATTCTCTGGCCCTTCTTTAGGCAGTTGAGGAACAATTCTATTAGATTCTGATGAACCAATCAGGGGGAACTGGCTTATAATGTCATACAATCCAACGACAGCCAATTAAAAGACAAAATGCTTATCTAGTCCCAATAAGTCATAAGAGACTCCACCAATCAATTTCAAGATTTAAACCCAAAGGCTACAGGAGGGCTTTTGCTCTCATGGCAAATGGTCCGACAAACAATTCATTTATTTTGTTTTTGGTGCCTACAGCAGGGATTTCTGGTGATTTGTTTAAGGAGTTTCATTGACTGTTTTATATAATCATGTCCTGGCAATGTCCCAGTTTTTATACTATTTTCTTGGTCTTGTTTTATTAGATTCTTTTATTTGTCAAATATATGGGCATATGTAGTCAAAAGCCATTTTACTGGCGACTTTTTTTTAGGCGATATTGGACATTAAGGGGATGAACTGCAAAGGTGCCAATAATATTGACCACAACTGTATCTTCTGTCATAGGCAGCGCAGAAAAGGTGAGTCTTGAGGAGAACCTTAAATTTGGGGAAAGAGTGTTCCTGGCAGAGAGCAGTAGATAATGAATTCCAGAGTGACGGTCCTAGGAAGAAAAAGGTGAAGTGACGAGTCAGTTCCAGGTGTGCATGTGAGGGAGAGGGAAGGTGCAGGCGATTGACATGAACAAAGCAGAGGCTACAGGGTGAAGCATGGAACTGTAGTGAATCAGATAGGTAATGTGGTGTGTGTCTGTGCATGGCCTTGTGAGCTAGAATGAGACATTTGTAGCAGATGCGGAACTTAATAAGAAGCCAATGGAGGTTAATGAGATGAGGGGTGATGTGATCGTAGCGAGTGGCATGAGAAAATGCAGGCGGCAGTATTTTGTATCAACTGGAGACGGTGGAGCTGAGATTGAGGAATGCCAGCAAAAACAATGTTACAGCAGTCAATTCGAGATATAACCAGAGATAACAGAAGAGTGATGAGAGAAGAGGGGGCAAGCACAGAATGAACAGAGCGGATCTGACGAAGGTAGAAATAAGAACGTTGGGTAAGAGAGGAGATGTTCTCATGGAAAGACAGGTCAGAATCAAGTATCACGCCGAGATAGTGAAGCAACGAGACAAGCGGGATGGGGGAATCCAAGAGACTGGGAGTCAGTGAGGGACAGGGAGCACGAAAGATGAACCAAATTGTAGAGGTCTTTGAGAGGTTAAGGTGGAGGAGGTTAGATATTAACCAATAGGAGACACAAGAAAGGCATTGAGTGGAGAAAGATCAGGATTGACAGATGTAGTATGATAGAGAAGGATTATGTCATCAGCATAATAGTATGCTGATAGACCAGACCGTTGAATATGTAAAGTGAGTGTGGCCAAGAATAGATTGAACAGAAGTGGTGCGAGAACCGAGCCCTGGGGGACCCCACAGTGCAGAGGAAAAGGAGCAGATGTGATTGAGCTTGAGATAATAGAGAAAGACTAGGAGGAGAGAAAAGATTGAAACCAGTGAAACACAGAACCCTGGACACCATGTCCCAAAGATAGGAGAGAAAGAGAGTGATCCACAAAGCCAAAAGCAGCAGAGAGATCCAGAGAGATGGCAAGGGAGATGTCACCATGGTCATGAGAGAAGTGAAGTTCATTTAAGAAGGAAAGCAAGATGGTCTTGGTACTATGACTGACCAAAAGCCAGATTGTCATGGGTGGAGATAGTGAGTAGAATCCAGGTGGAGTGACAGCTGGGAGACAACAACCTTTTCTAGAATTTTGGAGAGGAAGGGGAGATTGGATACTGGATGGTAGAGTACAGGATCGGAGGGGTCAAGAGAAGGCTGCTTGAGAAGGGGATGAACCAGTGCGTGTTTCAAGGGGATAGGGAAAATACCAGTAGCAAAACTTGAATTAAGCATTGTGAGTATGAAGGATAGAAGGGTAAGGGAGGGTTCTAGAAGCCAGGTTGAAGGGATGGGGTCCAAATGACTTTTAGTTTTGTGAGTCGCAGAGATGGATTTAGAGAGTTTGGTAGTGGTAACTGGGTGAAAGGATTACCAGGTATGTGATAGAGAGGGGGAGAGCTGGGAGGGGAAGATGGTAGAGGAGGAGGACAGTTGGGGAAGGAAGATCGAAGGTGCTGTACCTTAGCAGCAAAGAAAGAACCCGGTTGAGAAGAACTTGGTGCTGAAAGAGCTGAGGGATGCATAACAGGAGGATATATGTCAGATAAGGACTCGAAGATGGAGTAGAGTTGGCACGTAGAGTTAGGGGCAGTGGAGATGAATCTGGAGTAGTAGGAACATTTGGCTTTGAGGAGGAAGGACTGATAATGCTGATGACAAAATTTAAAATTTTGCAGGGCTTCGGGGGACTGTGCCTTCTGCCAAAGATGTTTGGAACAGTGGAGCTGGGAGCATTGCAAGCGAAAGCCAGGATGGTATCAAGGGCGGTGGGAAGGGGGACAGGAGGGGAGACAAGGGCACAGGGGATCAAGGTGATATAGAGCAGTAGATAGGTATGAATTTCAGAGAGAGACTTGCAAGTTCGGGGAGAGAGTAGAAAAAGTGGGAGGAAGAAACTGATCCGCAGAAGGAAATTTTTGAACAGTAGAGGGGGTAAGATAATGGATGGAGTGAAGAGGGAGGGAATGAGCTGCAGTTCCTGGTGGAGGAACTCTTGCAGAGAAGGTTAGGGGGTACTGTAGGAGGAAAGTAAGACAATAGTGATCTGTCCAGGGCACAGATCTGGAGAAGAGTAAGGAAAGTAGGTCACGGGAAGTAGAGGGTGAACAATAATGGATATTAAAGTCACCAAGAAGGATGAGATGAGGGAACTGAAAGATAAACTGAATAGTAGCAAATCACCTGGACCGGATGGTATACATCCCAGAGTGTTGAAAGAACTGAAATATGAGATTGCAGACCTGCAATTGGTAATCTGTGAACTTTCATTAAAATCATCTGTAATACCTGAAGATTGGAGGGTCGCCAACGTAACACCAATTTTTAAAAAAGGTTCCAGAGGTGACCCGGGAAATTACAGACCGGTGAGCCTGACGTCAGTACCAGGGAAAATGGTAGAAACCATCATAAAGAACAAAATTACACAACATGTAGATAGTCATGGCCTAATGGGAGACAGCCAACATGGCTTTAGACAAGGAAGATCTTGTCTTACTAATCTGATATGTTTCTTTGAAGGTGTGCATAAACAGGTAGACAAAGGTGAGTCGGTTGATATAGTGTATCTGGACTTCCAGAAAGCTTTTGACAATGTCCCCCATCAGAGACTTTTGGCAAAGCTAAAAAGTCATGGGATAGGAGGCAGTGTACTATTGTGGATCGGGAACTGGTTAAAAGATAGAAAGCAGAGGGTAGGGCTAAATGGCCAATATTCCCAATGGAAAAAAGTGAATAGTGGAGTACCCCAGGGATCTGTACTGGGTCCACTACTTTTTGACATATTCATAAATGACCTGGAAAAGGGAATAACTAGTCAGGTTATCAAATTTGCAGATGACACAAAACTGTTTAAAGTTGTTAAAACCCAAGAGGATTGTGGAAAACTGCAGGAGGATCTGGATAAATTGGAAGACTGGGCATCCAAATGGCAGATGAAATTTAATGTGGACAAATGCAAAGTTATGCACCTAGGAAAGAACAACCCACACTATAGTTACACGATGCAAGGCTCCACATTAGAAACCACCACCCAGGAAAAGGACTTAGGAGTCATCGTGGATAACATGTTAAAACCCTCCGCCCAGTGTGCAGCGGCGGCCAAGAAAGCAAATAGAATGCTAGGTATCATAAAGAAAGGGATGGAGAATAAAACAAAGGATATTATAATGCCTCTGTATCGCTCCATGGTACGACCGCACCTTGAATATTGTGTGCAATTCTGGTCGCCGTATCTTAAAAAGGACATAGCGTTATTAGAAAAAGTACAGAGAAGAGCCACCAAATTGGTGAAGGGGATGGAAGGCTACTCCTATGAAGAGAGGCTAAAAAGGTTAGGGCTCTTTAACCTGGAAAAGAGACGGCTGAGGGGAGATATGATAGAGGTCTATAAATTAATGAATGGAGTGGAACGGATAAACGTGGATCAATTGTTTACGCTATCAGAATATAGAAAGACTAGGGGACATGTAATGAAGCTACAGGGTAAACTATTTAAGACAAATAAGAGAAAATATTTTTTCACTCAACGTGTAATCAAACTCTGGAATCTGTTACCGGAGGATGTAGTAAGGGCTGTTAGTATAGCTGGGTTTAAAAAAGGTTTGGACAAGTTCCTGGAGGAAAGGTCCATAAACCACTATTAAAAAGGGACCCAGGATATCAATGCTTGACCCAGTACAAGCATTGTGGAACCTGTGTCTTTTGGGGATATTGCTAGGTACGTAGGACCTAGATTGGCCACTGTTGGAAACAGGATACTGGGCTTGATGGACCTCGGTCTGACCCAGTATGGCATGTCTTATGTTCTTTTGTTCTTAAGGCCTCAGAGATAGTAAGAATGAGGGCATCTCAGAGGTGGGGAAGAAGAGTGGGTGGAGCATATATGAGGAGCATATATGAGTTATGAGTGAAGACACAGAAGGAGAGATTCAGGGTAATGACCATCACCTGTTAAGCTTTAATCTTCAACTCCCACTGCCTCAACCTCGTCCTGTCTCCTCCAAACTATTTAGAAACCTTCATACTATTGACCCCTTGACTCTCTCCTCCATCATTTCTCCATCTCTTTCTCCCATTATATCTTCCAAATCCGTCGACGAGGCAGTAACCTCCTGTAATACTCTCCTTGGCTCTGGATGCTCTTGCTCCACCCACCCCTCTCCCTGTAAGATGTTCCACACCCCAGCCCTGGCTCTCACCCACCACCCACTATCTACGCACCTGTACCCGCGCTGCTGAACTTGCTTGGCTCAAACACCGCTCCCCTGAAGACTTTCTACACTTCAAATTCATGCTTGGCTCCTTCCACTCAGCCATAGCTCTTGCCAAACAAGAATACTACATCCATCTGACCAACTCTCTTGCCTCAAATCCTTGCCATCTCTTTAATACCCTCAGTTCTCTCCTCAAAGTGCCCCCGCCCATGGTCCCATCCTCCCTTCCTGCCCAAACCCTGGCCGACTACTTCCATGACAGAATCCACAAGATCACTCTCCAATTCCCCACTTCTCCATCTACCTCCCCTCCTCCCCAATTCTCCCCCCCCCCATCCTCGCTACCTCCACCACCATCTCTTCCTTCCCTGTGATCACTGAAGAGGAAACCACACTCCTTCTCTCTTCCTCCAAACCCACCACCTGTTGCTCTGATCCTATCCCCACCTACCTCCTAAGCCCCATCTTCCCCACCTCCTAAGCCCCATCTTCCCCATTGTCCCTTCCATCTCTCATATTCTCAATCTATCACTCACCACGGCAACTGTCCCCACAGACTTCAAACATGCTGTGGTCACACCTCTCCTTAAGAAACCCTCACTCGATCCCACCTGTCCTTCCAGCTATTGACCCATCTCCCTCCTTCCCTTCATATCTAAATTACTTGAACGTGCAGTCCAACACCGCTGCCTCGACTTCCTCTCCTCCCATGCCCTCATGGATCCTTTACAGTCCAGCTTCCATCCCTTACATTCTACTGAAACAGCTCTTACCAAAGTCTCCAATGACTTGTTCCTGGCTAAATCTAATGGCCTCTACTCTATCCTCATCCTTCTCGACCTCTCTGCTGCTTTTGACACTGTCGACCATAACCTTCTCCTTGATACCCTATTCTCGCTTAGCTTTAGGGGATCGATACTAACCTGGTTCTCCTTGTACCTCTCCCATCGCTCCTTCAGTGTATGTTCTGGTGGCTCCTCCTCTTCTCCTACCCCACTTCCAGTTGGCATACCCCAGGGATCCGTCTTGGGTCCGCTCCTCTTCTCTCTCTATACCCTGTCTCTTGGTGCGCTTATCTCTGCCCATGGCTTCCAGTATCATCTCTATGCTGATGACTCCCAAATCTACCTCTCTACACCTAAAATCTCTCTGGCAATCCAGACCAAGATCTCTGCCTGCCTTTCGGACATTGCGGCCTGGATGTCTCATCGCCATTTGAAACTGAACATGGCCAAAACTGAACTCCTTATCTTTCCCCCCAATATCTCCCCTCCTCTCCCTCCTTTCTTGATCTCTGTCGATAACTCTATAATCCTTCCTGTTTCCTTGGCCTGCAATCTGGGGGTTATCTTTGACACCTCTCTCTCCTTCTCCACACACATCCAGCTCGTAGCTAAGACCTGCTGCTTCTTTCTCAACAACATTAGCAAAATCCACCCCCTCCTTTCTGAACACACTACTAAAACGCTCATCCAATTCTTAATTACCTCTCGCCTCGACTACTGCAACCTCCTCCTTGCTGATCTCCCTGTGTGTCATCTCTTTTCCCTTCAATCTATTCAACATGCTGCCGCTCAACTAATCTTCCGCCAGCCTCGCCATACCCACATTACTCCTCTCCTCAAGTCACTTCACTGGCTCCCTATCCATTTCCGCATCCAGTTCAAACTTCTCCTCCTGACCTATAAATGCATTCACTCTGCGGCCCCTCAATACCTTTCAACTCTCATCTCTCCTCACAACCCCTCTCATGAACTTCGCTCTTCGCTCTTCTAACAAACTAGAAGAGACCTGTGAAACCTTTTCAATAAGTGTTAATAAAAGGTGGCAGGTCAAAAAGCCATTTTAAAAGACTCCTATCCAAGCAAGGACTGTTAATCACCCAGGAAGTTGGTCACAGCTTACCTCAGCAGGACAGGAAAGGTTACTGTGTAGCAGCCCTCTTTTTCAATAAGTGTTATTTCCCTCCCTCCCTAACGCCCACCCACCCCTGGGATAATCATAGCTTTATAGGTACTTACACATCTTAAAGGAAAGGAGGTGCTCTCAGTTGCAGCTCGTTATCCAAATCAGCCATACACTAAGGATCTGAGATTAATTAAGCTTCGGGTGAACAAGGTATATTAAACGTATTAGGTACAGTTTTATTTGTATAAATATCCATGGCAACCCTTAGTAAGTAAAGAACTTAAAGATCTAAACACAAGCTTAAAACTAAGATGCAGACAGCAGTCCAGCAGCAAGATGGGGGCTTTCCAGCCTTTTGCATTGAGTATGATTTTCTCCCAGTTGTTGAGAGGTCTTACGTGTGCACTAGGTGCAATGAACTCTTTGCTCTCAGGGAACGAGTCCGTTCTCTAGATGCTAGAGTTGCAGACTTGGAAGATACAAAAAAGACAGAGAGGTACATAGGCGAGACCTACAGGGATATAGTCCTGAAGTCCCACCTCCAGTCTGGCAGCATCCCTGTTGCCATGGAGGAGAGAGGTCACGTGACAGGACAGCATCACCCTGGTGTGGCAGGAAGTGATCCTGTAACTAGGACCTGTCCTCCAGGTGATGTAAAACCCTCTCGCACCGAGGAAGTTTTTCCAGGGCCATGTGCCCATGAGGGAAGGGTTAAGACAGCCGTAATAGTGATTCAATCATTAGGCATGTAGATAGCTGGGTGGCTGGTGGACGTGAGGATTGCCTCGTAACATGCCTGCCTGGTGTGAAGTAGCAGACCTCACGTGCCACCTAGATAGTGCTGGGGAGGAGTCTGCTATCTTGGTATATGTCGGTACCAATGACATAGGAAAATGTGGTAGGGAGGTTCTGGAGACTAAATTTAGGCTTTTAGGTAGGAAGTTGAAATCCAGAACTTCCAGGGTAGTGTTCTCCGAAATGCTCCCTGTTCCACGCGCAGGACCCAAAAGACAGGCAGAGCTCCGGAGTCTCAATGCGTGGATGAGACGATGGTGCAAGGATGAGGGTTTTAGATTTGTTAGAAACTGGGGAACATTCTGGGGAAAGGAGGGGCTCTTCCAAAGGGATGGGCTTCACCTTAACCGGGATGGAAACAGGCTGCTGGCATTAACCTTTGAAAATGAGATAGAGCAGCTTTTAAACCAGATAATAGGGAAAAGCCGACAGTTGCACAAGAGCGCATGGTTCAGAAGAATGTATCCTTGCAGGATACTACCAAAAGCAGAGAGGTTCCAAAAAAGAGTAAAGTAGCCCAAATGCCCTTGAGTATAGAGCAGACAGAGCTTAAAGATCCCAAATTACCCATGCCTACCAATAGCCAAATTAATATGAATAAAATACAGTCTCTAAAATGCTTGTATGCAAATGCTAGAAGTCTAAAAAATAAGATGGGAGAGTTAGAATATATAGTACTAAATGAGAGGTTAGATATGATTGGAATCTCAGAGACATGGTGGAAGGAGGACAACCAGTGGGACACTGTGATACCTGGGTACAAACTATATCATAATGATAGAGCTGATCAAATTGGTGGAGGGGTTGTGCTCTATGTTAGAGAGGGCATTGAGTCAGAAAGGATTAAAGTTTTACAGGAAACAAAATTTGCTGTAGAATCTCTATGGATTGAAATTCCATGTAAAAAGGGGAAGGCGATGGCAGTGGGGGTGTACTAGCGACTTCCTGGCCAGAATGAACAAATGGATGATGAAATGCTCAAAGAAATCAAGGAAGCTAACAAAAGTTACAGCGCAGTAATAATAATGGGTGATTTTAATTACCCCAGTATCGACTGGGTCAGTGTCACGGCAGGACATGCTAGGGAGATAAAGTTCCTAGATGAAATAGATCCTAGATGAAATAGAAATGGAGTGGAGGAGTAGCCTAGTGGTTGGGGCAAGGTACTTCAGGCCAGAAGGTCGGGGGTTCAAATCCCACTAGAGGACAGCAACCTTGGGCCAGAGGGACTGGGGTTTCTAGTCCCACAGGTGCTCCTTGTGGTCTTGGGCAAGCCACTTAACCCTCCATAGCCCATGTTCCCTGTAAAATAGTTATCTCCAAGTTATAATGCCCTGTTCAATGTAATTTCAGTTTGTTCAATGTAAACCTCACTGATGCAGAATAGCGCGGTATATAAGAGAATGTAAATAAATAAATAAAATAAATAGATGACTGCTTCTTGGAGCAGCTGGTTCATGAACCGACCAGAGGGGAAGCCATTTTGGACCTAGTCCTTAGTGGAACAACAGATCTAGTGCAAGAGATAAGGGTGTTGGGGCCACTTGGCAATAGTGATTATAGCATGATCGCGTTTGATTTAATTAGTGGAGGAGGGATAGTAAGGAAATCCACAGTGCTACCTTTTAACTTTTGAAAGGGGGACTATGATAAAATGAGGAAAATAGTTAAGAAAATACTAAAAGGAGTAGTTGCAAAGGTTAAAGACTTACATCAAGCTTGGGTGTTGTTGAGAAATACAATCTTGGAAGTCCAGACCAGCTGTATTCCACGCTTTAAGAAAAGTGGAAGGAAGTCCAGAAAACTGGCAGCATAGTTTAAAGGTGAGGTCAGAGCGGCTGTTGTTTCCAAAAAAGCATCTTTCAGGAAATGGATAAAAGAGCCAAACGACGAAACCTGGAAACAGCACAAGCACTGGTAAGTTAAATGCAAGGCATTGATAAGGCAGTCAAAGGGAGAATTTAAGAAGAAGCTTGCTGCGGAAGCAAAAGCGTGAAATAAAGACTTTCAAGTACATTCATAGCAAAAAACCTGTGAGAGAGTCAGTTGGTCCATTAGATGATAGAGGGATTAAAGGGGCAGTAAGAGGCGACAAGGCAATAGCAGAGAGACTGAATGAATTCTTTGCTTTGGTCTTTACTGAGGAAGTTGTAGGGATGTTACCCATGACTGAAGTGGTATTTAAAGGTGCGGAAGAATTGAAGGAAATATCGATACATCAGGAAGATGTATTACAACTATTAGATAAACTGAAGAGTAGCAAATCACCCGGGCCGGATGGTATACATCCAAGGGTGTTGAAAGAACTGAAATATGAGATTGCAGACCTGCTATTAGTAATCTGTGAACTTTCATTAAAATCATCTGTAATACCTGAAGATTGGAGGATCGCCAATGTAACGCCAATTTTAAAAAAGGGTTCCAGGGGTGATCCGGGAAACTACAGACCGGTGAGCCTGATGACAGTCCCGGGAAAAATGGTAGAAACCATCATAAACAGCAAAATTACTCAGCATGTAGATAGTCATGGCCTAATGGGAAACAGCCAACATGGCTTTAGAAAAGGAAGATCTTGTCTTACTAATCTATTATGTTTTTTTGAAGGTGTGAATAAACAGGTGGACAAAGGTGAGTCGGTTGATATAGTGTATCTTTGCATTTGTCAACATTAAATTTCATCTGCCATTTTGATGCCCAGTCTTCCAATTTATCAAGATCCTCTTGCAATTTTCCACAATCCTCTTGGGTTTTAACAACTTCAAATAGTTTTGTGTCATCTGCAAATTTGATAACCTCACTCGTTATTCTCTTTTCCAGGTCATTTATGAATATGTCAAAAAGCAGCAGACCTAGCACAGATCCCTGGGGTACACCACTATTCACCTTTCTCCATTGGGAAAATTGGCCATTTAGCCCTACCCTCTGCTTTTTATCTTTTAACCAGTTCCTGATCCACAATAGTACATTGCCTCCTGTCCCATGACTCTTTAGTTTTGCCAAAAGTCTCTGATGAGGGACCTTGTCAAAAGCTTTCTGAAAGTCCAGTTATGTACCTAGAGAAGAACAACCCAAACTATGGTTACACGATGCAAGGTTCCACATTAGGAACCACCACCCAGGAAAAAGATTTAGGCATCATTGTGGATACCATGTTAAAAACCTCAGCCCAGTGTGCAGCGGCAGCCAAGAGAGCAAATCAAATGCTAGGTATCATAAGGAAAGGAATGGAAAATAAAACAAAGGATATTATAATGCCTCTATATCGTTCCATGGTGAGACCGCACTGAATATTGTGTGCAATTCTGGTCACCGTATCTTAAAAAGGATATAGCGTTATTAGAAAAGGTTCAGAGAAGAGCCACCAAAATGGTAAAGGGGATGGAAGGATACCGCTATGAAGAAAGGCTAAAAAGGTTAGGGCTCTTTAACCTGGAAAAGAGACGGCTGAGGGGAGATATGATAGAAGTCTATAAATTAATGAACGGAGTGGAACGGGTAAACATAGATCGATTGTTTACGTTATGTGACAAGGCAGAGCCCCAGAAACAGGAGAAATTGGGTTTAAATCACTTTCTGTCACCTCAGATGCTTGGAGAGGCAGGACAGGAAGGGGTTAAGTTTCCTGCTCACAAACATTCTCTGCAGAGAAGAGCAGGGAAAGAACCACACCCTAGCTCTAGGCTAACCCAGAGACATAGCCAATCAGGGAGGTGGGAGGAGTCAGACCGGATTGGGCCACTCTGCACTCATAACCAGGAAGCAGCAGTTAGTAGAGAGAAGGAGGGGCTCGAGGAGCAAGCACTGGAGCAGCAAGCCCTCGAGGAGCAAGGCCTGGAGAAGAGGAACTGGTTACAGAGCAGTGCAAGCAGAAAGGCTGAGCCCAGAGGAACTAAGGAGAGAACCAGGAAGGGAGAGTTCCTGCAAGTGGTCCAGGAAGAGACACAGGCAGACCTCAGCTCCATGAGAGAGAAAAACCTTGGAGTTGACCCAGACTGGATTCAGAAGCCTGGAATACTGACTTGGAGTCAGGGGAGTTCCCCAGAGGCAGGCGCTGCAAAAACCAGGTCAGAGCAAACTCTTCTAAGCCTTGTTAAAGTAAATAGCTTTGAAAGAAGTCAGTCTATAGGAACTGACAATAGACTGCTTCCTAAAGGAGGCAGGGATAAATCAGGCCCTGAATATAAACCTGAAGTTAATAGAGGGAAGAGGGGCTATAGGAAAATCCCTGTTAGAAAGCTGCAAACATTTCCCTACGATAGACAGCGTGAGCTAAGCTCTAGTTCAGAAGAGCACACACCTGCTTGCCAGCAAGAAGCTAATTGGCAGCAACCGTGCAGAGAGCTAAGAGGAGCCTTTGAGGACCAGGCAGAGCTGAGGGATCTTACAAAGCAGCTACATAAGAATTTGTATGATAGAGTGAAGAACTATAAGTATTCCTAATTGATGATTGAGTGCTGAGAAGCCTTAAGCCAATGTTCTAGAACTTGCATGAGAGATAGCAGCGTTCTAGCGAATGGAATGAATCAAAGCTTCATGTGGTACAGCTGTGAATAGAAGGCAATATAGAGAAACTGCTCCTACACAAGAAGGCAGTCATTAATAAGCCAGAGTTGTGGAGATTGCCATTTCTATGGGAAGCTGTTTGACACTAGAAAGAAGTACAACAGGAGAAAGATTCTTTATTACCAGTAGATACTGAGAAAGCAGTACTAGAAGATTGAAGCCCTGTTGTAGTAATGAAGCTGGAAGAATGATGAAAGCTTGTAAATATTTTATGTGTCCCTGAGAAGTATCAGGAGAAGCTGTGTAAACACTTGAACTTTTATTTGGTACAGAAGGTTACCATTATACTTCTGTGGCGGGGGAGTAAGTCCTGTACGGTGTCCTTTGCTATACTTTGTGCAAGTACCTTATGCATGAATAAAGCATTACTTACTTTGGAAACCCAACCTTGGCTGTCGTCACTCACTCCACAACTACAGTAGGAAGGCTTCAGCACTAACAAGGACTCTTTTAAACTCACCCCACTGTGTGGCTCACATCCCCTTGGCCTGCTTACGCCACAGGCTAGGCGGTGCGTTGTCACAGTTATCAGAATATAGAAAGAGTAGGGGACATGCAATGATGCTACAGGGTAAACTATTTAAGACTAATAAAAGAAAATATTTTTTCACTCAACGTGTAATCAAACTCTGAAATTTGTTACCGGAGGATGTAGTAAAGGCTGTTAGTGTAGCTGGGTTTAAAAAAGGTTTGGACAAGTTCCTGGAGGAAAGGTCCATAAACCATTATTAAGAAGGGACCGAGGATATCAATGCTTGACCCAATATAAGCATTGTGGAACCTGTGTCTTTTGGGTATCACAAAATACATCCGCATGAACCGTAGCTCTGGTTGTACTGTGCATGTAGAGTAATGCTGTGCACAGAGTCCATATTCAAGTTTAAAGGGTCCACACCCATATTAAACAGTGAATTGAAGTCAGGGCCAGGAGGGCTGTGGTGTCAGTAATAGCACGAGGAGCACTGTTTGGGGCGTGGCTGCAGTAGTAGGCTGAGACCATGTGAAATTTAAAGGATTCACAGCCCCAATTAATTGGATTGCCCAGAGCCTGGCATTTCTTTGATGGGAGGAGGGAGAGCATACTCAGCAGGACAAGACAGGGCTGAGGAGAGTAAATGGGAGCTTGGTCACCAGTATTTTAAAGGAGCCAGAGCCCTATTTCAGGAGTAGGAAAAAAACATAAAAATGACTGTCCAGTGTAAAGAATGTGAGTGCGATAGCAGCAATTGGTCTGAAGGGGAGTGTGGTCCTGGGAGTCAGAAAATGGGTGTAAAAATGTTAAAACTGTTGAAGAGCCATGGCAGTACTATAAAAAGACTTGGAATAGTAGAAGGGATACTGGAGCCCTAGGGTAGGTTTAAAAGGTCATTTAGGGATGTATTTTGTGATTTTTGACAGAGTTGAGGGTTTTATATATCTAAACAACTATTTCTACTATAGAAAATTCAAAGTTGAGTAGGATTCCATGAAAGCTGTTTAGAACAGTGGAATCCCAAACCAAAGGGGAAGCTATATTTGGAAGCCCCATTGGAGGATCCATGCTAATGCCATAGGAGCACCTTAGAACTGATGCTGTCTCCTCAGTAACAGAGCAGTTAATGGTGCGAGACCACCAGAAGACTTTGAAGAGAGCAGACCTATGTGTGTGAGGCTGAGCATTTGGGCTGAGAAATCCTGAGTAAAATGGTAAAGAACTGATGTGTTCTGATTGAGTGAAAGAGAGAGCTTGTGTTAAAAGTAATTTAAACAGCCCATGAGCAATTTTGTTGCATTATGTCTATCTGAGGTGAATGTGTGGTGCCCTGAAAAGAATACTTAGGAACAGGGCTAGACAAACTAGGCGGTCACCTAGGTGGCGGCTTCTGGGTAGTTGCAAAGAGAAAAGCATTCAAAGCTAAACAATCAGTTCTGATAACTGGAGGGGGGTGGGGACAAAAGGCTTAAGGTCTGCCAAGGGCACCAACATCTTGAACCAATTCTGGGGCCAACCTTGCTTAGGAAATAATTTGTAAAGTGACCTATACCTGTTAATAGCCCAGCAGCATGTCATTACTTCATGACTGGCTGGTAGCAAGTACCCTGGAAGAAGGTACAGGCTTCATGCAAAAGCAGGCCTAAACTTATTGAGAAAGCTAAGAGACCATAGTGTACTGGCTGCTGAGGGCTAGCAGTTGAAACTGGCTACTGAAATTGGCCACTGTCTAAAAGAAAACTAACCTTGAGTCATTTTGACCCATTAGTATTATGTAGAGAGAAAGAGAGAGAGAGTGTGCATGCCTCATCTACCGGACAACTTGTTCTCTGGTTTAGATAGGATGAAACAATGTTCTTTGAGCTAGGTAGGGACAATGGTAATAATAGAGAGAATTACTATTACAGAAAACAAAGAATTTCAACAAATAAAAGTTGAAGTAAACCCTTAGGGCACGATATTGAGTTAGGATGGCACAAGTACAGAGCCTAGCAGTCACTGCCATCCTCTAACCCCGGATATTCAATGCCAGGGTCATATGCAGCCTTGACATTGAATATCTGGGGTCGCTACACATTCCCGGAAGCTGCAGAGGCTAACCAGGTAGCGGCAATATTGCACTGCTATCCGGTTAGCCTATTTTGCCGCGCACAACACTCCCCGGAACGCCCACGACACACCCCAGTGCTAAGCAGCTAGCATCGGGACTAGTAGGGGAGAAGATTGGGGATATCCAACAGCACTAACTGTTAGTGTCATTGAAAATCCCGCTGAGCAGCATTTACATGGTTTACAGGGCCCTTATTAGTTAGTTAATTAGAGCTTTGCATCTTTGAGTTGATTAGAGGCTAGCACAGTAGGAAACTACCTGCAATGCTGAAGAAGAAGGCTGGACCACTGCGAGCGGACAACCTGCTATGGAGCTGGAAGGCACCAGAATCTGAATGAGAGCTATAGTAAGCATGCACACAATTCCACACCACACCCTGGCCACTTTGGACATCTGCATTTGTTTCATTGCTACATATAGGAAAATAAAAAGAGTTAAGGATACTTACCAAAGTGCTGTTGAAACCTGCAGAGAAAACATAATTTTAGGCTAATACACGACAGTAAAATTTGATGCAAAGTAGTTAAATGTTACATATCTGTTGTTAGAGGAAACCTGCTTACATATGGGAGTTGAGGTTAATTCATTGGAGCTGTAAGAGAGGTGCACATTATTATTAGAACTGACTAAACACAGCTAATCGTTCAACTTATTTGATGGTATTGTACAACTAAAGCTGAATTTTTGACTGAATGTTGTCTAATGACATATTTTAAAATAAATGATACTCTGAATTAATTCAAAGAAAAATAAATATAAGTTTTAATGCACAAGCTTTTCTTCTTTTGCCTGCTTGTATAGCAGTGGAAATTTTCTTGGAATAGTTTCAATATAAATTCTTGTACGTAATTGTCTCCTCGTCTGGGAAGTGGCCTGAGGTAAACTTGTAGCACTGTGACAGGAGCAGAATTGAATTTTTGCAGAAAACCTTGTGTAAGGCCACCCTTCTTGGTGAGAGGGCAATTTACAGAATATTAAAACATCTGCTCACTTTGCTATTTACTACCTGTACACTACTTTCTACATGAGCAATGGTGCACTTGCTTGTATGTCTTGTTTCTTTTACTTTTCCCATGCTTATTTGTTCATTTGCTCTGCTCTGTTTGTGAGGTTACGGCTGTCAGTTGTTTGCATTTTATCACAAGTGTGTACTGGTGCTTGACACCAAGGGGAAACAGTGGAGAGCTTAGAACATGACACATGGAAGGGGGTGTGAGAGGCAGTCTGATGCATAGGTGTGCTGGGAGTATGATTTTTGTGAGTGTACTTAGGAGGTCAAGTATTGAGCTGAGGATGAGCAGAAGGGAGACATCAGGAATGCTGGAAAAGCGGTGGTGTGCAAGTCATGCTGGAGGGAAAGGATGGAGTAGAGGGAGTGGTTCAGCAACAGCAGAGTAACCAGCTCACAGAGGCGGAGGAGAGAGGGTGGACTGAGTAAGCATACAGTATGGAGGTGTGCAGATGGACAGGAGGAAGAAAAAGGGAGGGAAGAGGGACATAGTAGAATCTGGCAGGAAGGCCCCAGAGTACTGACCTTTGATGCAAGTGCAGCACTGACTAAGCAGAAGTATATGCCTGTCCTGCAGAGTCAAGGGCAATCATAGCCAGAGGTGAATGACAAAATACTGGAAAGCAATACTTTGATCAGTATATCTTACATGTGCTCGTGACTGGGGGGCAGGGGTGAGGATGGAAAGAGAATGACCTTTTCCTTGTTATATGTTATTATTCTTTATTAAGCATTTGCCATATCCTTTTGTGCTGTTATATTTGATTATGTTCCAACACTAATGCCCAAAACTTTCACATGTAATTACTATCTCTTCAGGTTAGAACATTATTAGTTGTTAGAACATTTCAGTAAAACTAACAAAAAGATATGAATACACAACCTAGAGATCGTAAGCAGTGCTTTTATAAAACTCTGTCAGAAGAACTTAGTAGCCTATATATGTCACCAGCACCATTAAGCAAATTCTCCATCGGCACTCAGCCTGCAGGTTCACCCTCAGCAAGAAGACAACCAAGACATTAGTGCCAGACAGAAAGCAAGCACTGCTTGTCTTTATGAGCTAAGCGGAATGGAGGAAAGACTTTGTGGCATCACAGGACTGTAACCCATCTTTGGCGTCTTGGAACTGCTGGATACCGCTGCTGAAGTTCATGAGGAGGAAGCAGGTGAGTAAAGCACTCTCCTAAAGCAAGGTTCATCCAGAAACTATGAATATTGAAATAAATACATAAGGCTTGGATGCTCATTATGATCTCAGGAAGGTGGGGTTGACCCAGTACCTAGAAGGGGGGCAGCTTTGAAGGGAATGTGGCAGGTGCATAAGCATTTAGATTTGCTGCTTCTTCTTGTTCTAAACAGGTGTTACTGCTTTGAAAAGAAAATGCATAGCTCCAGATACAGCCAGGAGTACATAGTGAAGGAGTCAGATTGAGAGCAACTGTCAATGGACACGACTTACAATAATTGTTTTCAACCTCAGCCTCACTCTCCAGTAGAGATTTGATGCTCTCTTTACAACAACCCCAATGTCTAACATTTTAACTGTGTCCATACTAGTTAGATCCCAAAGGAGCCCATATATGAGAGAGTGATGATCTTTATCTTTATCATTACATTTGATTAACCGCCTGGGCCAAAACATCAAGGCAGTGTACAAAAACAAATAAATAGCTACTAAAAAGAGAGAAAAGAATGCCAAAAACAAGATAGGACAGAAAAGAGGACAGGGCACCCAGAGAAGATAGAGGAGAGGAGGGATGGGTTATACACATGAACCTAGGGAGAGTTGGACCAAGGGACAAGTTAAGCAGTATGAGCCTGGGTAGGGGGGGAGGGCGGGTATTGGTGGAAGGTCAAAGGCGATGCCAAAGAAGTGAGTTTTCAGCATCACCTTGAATCTGGGGAAGGATTGCTCTGCTTGGAGGCCAGATGGTAAGGAGTTCCAGAGTGCCGGACTGAGAAAGGAGAATGCAGCGTGGTGTGTGAGTTCCAAATGTGCACGAGCCGGGGAGGGGAGAGATAGACGGTTATTGTGAATAGAACGGAGAACATGGGGGGGAGGTGCAGATGTAGTAGATTGGCCAGATATTGTGGAATACCGGTAGGTAATGCGCGATGTACAACGATGAGAACTTTGTATTGGAATCGGTATTGGAGAGGGGGCCAGTGTAGGTTGAAAAGAATGGGAGTCACATGATCAGTACGAGAGGCATGGGTGATAAGGCGAGTAGCCGTGTTCTGTAGTAACTGTAGACAATGAAGCTGGTAACAAGGAACTCCAACTAGGACAGAATTACAGTAATCAAGTCTGGATAGAAGGAGAGCCACTGTGAGACTAACCAAGGAAGATACCGGGAGGACAGAGTGCACTGCCCTCAGTTGACGCAAAATACAAGATACAACAACATACAACAGAGGTGACATGCTGGTGGAAAGAGAGGGAGGAATCAAGGGTAACACCCAAGTACTTAAGTGTCAGGGCAAGGGGAATGATAGTGCCAGAGAGAATGGGAGCCAGTGAGGGTGGGGGGAGGGGCACCAAAAGTAAACCAGATGGCAGCGGACTTGATAGGGTTCAGATGCAAATAGTTAGTAGAGAGCCAGAAGGAAATCCGGGCCAAACAGGTGTTCAGAGGGGTGAGGTCGGGCGAGAGAGAGCTAGTGTGGAAAAGGAGGATGATGTCATCGGCATAGTAATATGCCAAAAGACCAGATTGCTATACAAGTAAAGTCAGAGGTGCGAGAAACAGATTGAAGAGTAAGGGCGCTAATACAGAGCCCTGTGATACACTGCATGGAAGGGGTGTGGGAGGGGAAGAAGAAGAGCCAGATAGGACTGTTTCTATCTATTCATTCAATGGGAGTAGACTGAGGCTTCCTACTGAACCTCATAACTGAAGAGCCAATAGGCCAAGAGGGTGCTGTATGATGCTTAACTTCTGAGAGACTGTGTTCTTTCCACTTTATGACTGTCTACAATATGTAGGTTAACAAAGAAAAACAAACAATCAAAATGATGGACCCTCTAAAACGGCCTCAGAACATGAGAGCACTATTCATATTGATTCCAGCTGCTGCTTATCCACACTCTAAGTGTTGTCAGAGCTCAATAGGTGGAATTACATAAATGCAATGTGTGCCTTCGAAGAACATAATAAATGCCCTACTGTGTCAGACCAAGGTCCATCAAGCCCCGTATCCTGTTTCCTACATTGGCCAATCCAGGCCTCAACTACCTGGCAGGTTACAAAGAAGGACACCACCACGAAAAGGCAAATAATCACGTGTAACAACAAACCCAGTCCAAGGTGTGATTATAGAAAAAACAGAGTTTAATAAATAATCTTATTGCCAATAAGATTATTTATTAAACTCTGTTTTTTCTATAATCACGCCTTGGACTGGGTTTGAGGTTACAAAGAAGCACACAGGTTCTACAATGTTTGTATTGGGGCAAGCAGTGGATTTCCCAGGTCCTCCTTAAAAATTGTTTATAGACCTTTCCTCCAGGAACTTGTCCAAACCTTTTTTAAACCCAGCTACACTAACAGCTTTTACTACATCCTCCAATAATGAATTCCAGAGTTTGATTACACATTGAATAAAAAAATATTTTCTTTTATTAGTCTTAAATGGGTTGCATTGTAGCTTCATTGTATGTCCTCTAGTCTTTCTACTTTTTGATGGTGTAAACAACCGATCTACATTTACCTGTTCCACTCCATTCATTAATTTATAGACTTCTATCATATCCTGCCTCCGCCGTCTCTTTTCCAAGTTGAAGAACCGCCAAATTTGCATCATCATTGCTCCCTCTGCCACTCTAGAGTAGGAAATGCACATAGACAAAAAGACACAGCACCGCAACTTGTCATGCTTGACTCAGGAACCCTCACAGTTCAAATTGATCTGTTAACAATGTTTTCCAGAATATGAGGGCATAACATCGTACTTCATGATGCAAACTTTGTACTTAGCTTATAAAGATGTAATGACATAAGCATCAGAACTAATCATAGTACTGCGGTACTCAGCCGATGCTTCAGTTTCCAGAATGCTGTCTTACAAAAAACTGACCACAGCCGATGGTTTTGCCATGATGACAGCAGCTTTATCAAAGGCATTCTACAACGCAAAACTTATAATTAATTCAAGCATACTATAACCCACCCAGGAGTTCTCAAGGATTGTTAGAATGGATTTTTTTCCCTGATGTATAATTGTCATTGGTGTAGCCAGAAAATATAAGAATAACCATTAACACTCCCAGAGTCCAGGTGTTACAAGAATACCTAAGGTCTACTGGAACACCTCTAGGGAACACAGTAGGGTATAAAAAAACTAATTAGGATTCAGTTAAAAAACTTGGAACATCTAGTTGGTATAATTAAAGTTTATTTACTCAATTTATGGGTTAGTATAGATGGTAAGTTTGGACATTAGCATTCTTTAATTACATAGATGACTGATCAAATGCATGTATAAATCAATAGAATTAAAACGGGGAATAAAATAATTTTTTAACCTGTAGTTAGAGTTTGTGCTAGCTTATTTGGGTTCTAATAAATGAGAACAGTTCATATGGAGTACTAACCGGGTAGCCGGACCCGGCACCCCCTCTCTCCTTAACCCCCGCCCTTATTCTACCCCCACTCCCCTCAGCTTCAAAAATACCACAGACAGCAATTCTTGGTGACAACTGGTCGCAGCTTTATTTCAAACAACTCATTAACATTAAACAGAGATACTGATCCAGCCAACCCCGCGGATTGATGCACCGCCAGCTATACAACTAGCAAAGCGGCCACTCCTCCGCTCAAGCCGTGGTCCCCACCAACGGCCAAGTTCTGACACCCCTATCCGACTTCGCCATGTTACTAGCAAAAGTCTTCCAGGAGTTGTCCGGGTCGAGGGCACCCCGCCCTCTCCCCAAGTCGCCTAAGGCTCCGGACCCCGGACCTCCGGGATCCCGCCCGCACGAACCCGCCCCCCTTGCTGCGACACCCCTTCTAAATTCCCCCCCACCCTGCAAATTGGGTGGGTGGGTGGGCTGCCTGTTGGGCGCCCGCTCACATGTGCTCCGGGCGAGCCACGAGCTCCGGAGCACATGCCTCACCCTCAGTCCTGATTGGCTCCGCTCGTTACGCCTCGAGTGGAACCAATCATTTTAAATGATGCGCGCAGCGTCCCAACGCTGACGCGCGCCGCCGACCTCTTCATGCATGAGCAGGGTCCCGCGCCGGGCCGAGCACCCGGTTACGGGCGGGCCCCGGGACCCTGCCCGCGCCATGTTACTAACCGGGTAGCCGGACCCGGCGCCCCCTCTCTCCTTACCCCCCGCCCTTATTCTACCCCCACCCCCCTCAGCTTCAAAAATACCACAGACAGCAATTCTTGGTGACAACTGGTCGCAGCTTTATTTCAAACAACTCATTAACATTAAACAGAGATACTGATCCAACCAACCCCGCGGATTGATGCACCGCCAGCCATACAACTAGCAAAGCGGCCACGCCTCCGCTCAAGCCGTGGTCCCCACCAACTGCCAGGTTCTGCCACCCCTATCTGACTTCGCCATGTTACTAGCAAAAGTCTTCCAGGGGTTGTCCGGGTCGAGGGCACCCCGCCCCCTCCCCAAGTCGCCTAAGGCTCCGGACCCCGGACCTCCAGGATCCCGCCACCAGCACAGGGGACAACATCTACCTGTGCCGCCCCCCCCATAGCCCCAAGCTGCGACCAGTGTGGTCTGTCTTGTACCACCTTCTCCAGTGCCTCCTGCCAATCATTCAGGAGCAAATCCATTCCCACTGGAGATAAGTGCACCCCGTCGTCCCTGTACAATCTGGAGCAGGCCACCTCCACCCAGGGATGCTGAACCTGTAACCCGCCTTGCTCGCAGACCCTTCTCCCAATCTGCCTATTGATCTTGTTCACACCACGAGACTAGCGCCGCTGACCCCAGCACGCAGGCCTCGGGATAATGTCCGACCAGATTAACAACACACCAGCAAACATACGAAACAAGACAGAAAAGTCTTTCTTGGCAGCCCTGATCAGCTGCTTACAAGACCAAGCCGCCATATCATTACCCCCCAAGTGCACCAACAAAATCGCCGGCTGGCCCCTGATGTGCTCATGATGACGAAGCAAAGGCAGCAGCTGTGTCCACCGCAGTCCCCGCTCGCCCAGCCATGACACTGCCACCAACGCAGGATCCAAACTCAAGTTCGCTCCACAAGGTCGCTGCACCGCCCGCTGGCCAGCCCAATAGACGAAGGAGTGCCCCAACATCCAACAGCCCCGCACACTCATACCCCCATCTGAAACAGAAAAGAACAGCATTAGCGACCCCCGGCCCCGCCATCTGACTATTCATAATCGCACATAGCCCTCAAACGCCTTTGAGCGCCACCTGCCAATGCTCTGTATCAGCTCACCCGACAAGCCCGCCGCCGCCGCACTGGTCGCCGCCCCGATCTGAAAAGAGTGCGACGAAAAAAGACGAGGGTCTTCCCCAATCCGCCGCAAAACCAAGCGCAAGACTGCTGTGACTTGAAAATGCGTAAGCGGGGAGGCATCCCCGTACACAAACAGACCACTTACGCACTCCGGGCGAATGGCCAAGTACTCCCGCATGGCGGAGAGAGGGCATGTAAGCCCGCCCATCGCCCTAAGGACCACCCATAACCCTTTACCCATCTGGTCTGTTTTGGACTTAGCTAACAAGACCCGCATTCTCTCGTTCTCAATCCATACATGCTGCCGACGCAAACTATTCCCACTATCCACTCTTCCCGAAGCCTCCGCCAACTCACTGACCCTGAAGGCCCCAAAAAAGGCCAAACAGAACACCGCCCGGAAGAGCACGTACTCGTAGGGTGCCCTCGCCACCCGCACCAATTCCCAGCACACCCTCTCCAGTAACTCGTGCGTTATCGGCCGTCGGCGATCCCGCGGAGCCGGCTGAGACTGCTCCCAACCCTGGAGCAACCGCCGAGCTAGTAAGCCTCTGCCTCCGAAATCCCACCCAACCGCCCTGGCGAAGAATCCAAACCCCGCCAGATGACTGCGCACCGCCGACCGCGTGACCCCGTGCTCCTTCGCCCACACTACGTACCGCCCGAGCAACATGTCAGGCACCCTCCCCCCTTGCCAGCCCCTCTCACGCAAAAAATGCTGCACTCGTGCACAACCCTGCTGATAAGCTTCCCAGGTGTTAGCAGCCACTGAGCTCTTCAAGAGGTGCCTCATCGCTGCAGGCCAGAGCTCCACAAGCTCAAGGGGACCCCAAGTCCCACCTCGTCCGCCTCCGGCGCCAACTTCCGAAAACGCTCCCTCTGTAAATGGGAAAGAGCATCAACAATTTCATTAACTTGCCCTGGAATATGCCGCGCTTTCAAATCAATATTCAAACGCATACAGGCCAGTACCACCTGTCGCATAAGCGAAGCCACCCAACTACAGCGAGGCGAATAACGATTGACGACATTGACCACCGCCTCGTTATCGCACCACCACAGCACCCTGCGGTTAACCAGCCTATCCGGCCACAACTCCAACACAACCAGTATCGGAAAGAGCTCCAAGAAAGTAATATTACTCAACAATCCTTCGTTGGCCCACGCCTGCGGCCACCTGTCAGCACACCACGCCCCCGCGAAATAGATTCCCAAACCAACTCCCCCTGCAGCATCAGTGTACAGCTGCAAGTCGCTATTGGAGATCTCCGCCTCGCGCAGCACGGACGTCCCGTTAAAGTCCCGTAAAAAGGCATCCCAGACCCGCAGATCCTCCCGCATAACCTGAGACACACGAATGCGATGATGCGGCCTTTGCACTCCGGACGTAGCTGCCGCCAAGCGCCTACTGAACACCCGCCCCATAGGAATGACTTTACAGGCAAAGTTAAGGGACCCTAACAGTGCCTGCAGCTCTTTTAATGTCACTTTCGGCGAGGCCAATACATTAGCCACTAAGATCCTGAGCTTCACCACCTTCTCTTGCGGCAACCGCGCCACCATGTTCATCGAATCCAGTTCGACACCTAGAAAAGTAAGCTGTGTGGTCGGGCCCACCGTCTTGCCCTCAGCCAGTGGAACCCCCAACTCCCCGGCCACCCCAACGAAACCCTCCAACAGGTTCCCACAGGTCTCCGACTCGGCCCCACCGACAAAGAGGAAATCATCGAGATAATGCACAACCTCCGAGTCCCCCACCCTCTGCACCACCATCCAATGTAGGAAGCTACTAAACATCTCGAAGTAGGCGCAAGATATCGCACAACCCATCAGCAGACACCTGTCATAGTAAAAGGCACCTTCAAAATAGAAACCCAGCAACCGAAACGCCGACGGATGGACCGGCAACAAGCGAAAAGCCGATTCTATATCCACCTTCGCCATCAGCGCCCCGCAACCGGCCTTCGATACCAACTCAACCGCCTTATCAAAAGAGGCATACCTCACTGTACAGAACTCGCGTGGGATAGAATCGTTAACGGAAGTTCCGGGCGGCTAAGACAAGTTGTGGATCAGTCTAAATTTACCCGGCTCCTTCTTGGGGATAACACCTAAAGGGGAAATGACAAAATTCGGAAACGGCGGGTTGCTGAACGGCCCCGCTATTCTCCCCAAGTGCAATTCAGCAGCCAACTTCTCACGCGCTACCGACGCCCAGTGCCGAATACTCGGCGAATTCCTTAACGCTCCGGCGACCACCTCGCCTCGAAGTGGAATAACAAAACCATACTTAAATCCTAATTGCAACGCTAAACTATCTTTTTTCTTCGGATACCGGAGAAGCCAGCTACAAAGCACCTGTAACCGAATTGGGGAAGGGGCTAATTCCTTAAGAGCACCCTCACTTGGCTCCCGGAACTGAAGGAGGCACGGCCCCTTTTTTAACGCATTTTGCCGCTGAATGGGGACCCCCGCCGACCGAGCATGCGTGCCGGAACTTACAATCCGGGAAGGGACAAGTGGCCCTATTATATCTCCAACACAGGTCAGCCCCCGCTCCGAGGACCGACTTTGTCTGCCCTGCGGGGGGCACTCCATGAAAGGAACAACTCACTCTGCCCGAAACCCCTTGCCCCATCTTAACTCTGCCTTCCCCCCCAGACCCAGCCTTGACCGACATCTGTGTCAACCACAGATTAATGTCTTGTGTCCCCCAAGTTAAGAGCTTATTTTCTTCCATCTTATCTCGAAATTTTTCGTCATAATTAAGCCACGACCATCCTTCGTGCGCTTGTGACGCTCCCAGAATAGAGTCAGCATACGACAGCAAGCTGCCATACTGCTCGGGAAAATGATGACCCAAACACTCGCCAATCTCAAGAACGATCGGACCCAATTAACTAAGTTGCGCGATACTGAACAAACCCGCCCAGCCTTCTCATCTTCCCTCCGTTTCTTTTTGCTATCCCCGGAGCGCTTCCTACCTTCGAGCAATCGAAAAAAGTCAATGTACTTGCGTTTAAGGATCTTTCGTCGCAACTTTTTCGGGACACATTCCCATAATTCGTCCACGGCCGCTAAGGAAGCAGAACCTACACCCACCAACCCAGAAGCCCCCCCCCCGTCCCCCGATGCTGCCCTCCTCCCCGCCTCGTCCGAATAAGAATCAGACCCCCCCGAAGACGAAGAAGATGAAGAGTCAGAGCTATGCCTCCGCCGACAGGCATGCTTCCTCTTCTTACGCGCCTTCCCAGATCGCTCTACACGCGACCCACCACCCCCACTCCCACCTACTCCATGCTCCGGTGACTCACCCGCCAATCCTCCAACTGCTGCTCCATCGGAAACCACTGGCAGCCCTTCCCGAGGGTCCTCCTCCCGCTGCTGCGCACGTGCATCCTGCGCCCGCTCAACCACATTCGCCGCTGCTCCTGTCACACCGCTTTCGGACTCCATACTCCTCACTTGCGCTGAATTCCCCGCAGGCAGCGCACCTCGCGGTGCCGCAAGAAAGGGTACCTGTGGAGATAGAAAGGGGGAACACAGCGGGGAGAAAGCCGAAGACCACGATGGCTGCCAAGCCCCCACCCAATCCGTCCCCAATGAACCCTGCCCACCAGCCTGCCACCTATCCCAAGTGGTCTGCTGCCCTTGAGGACCCAAACCACTTGGCGAAGGCGTAAACCCACTATGAAAAGCCCTGCCGCTGCTCCTACCTCGCAAGGCGCTGGCCATTAAGCTGCTCCAATCCCAAGGCCCAAAAGTACCTAATCCCCCACCCCCCCCCGAGGTTCCCCAAATTATGACCCCCTTCCCCAGAGATGCCAACAGCCTCATCATCCCTTAGCCCCATCCCCCCAGTAGCCGGCTCAGGAGACATCCCTACAGACCCGCCCAGTCCCCCCGGAGTCCGCGACCCACGGGGCCTAGTTGTGCGCCCTCTTCTAGCCCCCCTCCCCACCCCAGGAGATACAGCAGCATCAACTGAAGTGCTCCGCGCTACACCTGCAGCTTGCCCTGACCTCAAACCCCGCTGCCTCAATCTCCCCCCTCTGTTAGCCCCCCTCTCCCCTTGCCCTCTAGCTCTCCCCACTGCAGCCACCCTACCGGTCACCCGACCCACCCCAGCTCGCTTAGCCCCCATCCCGTAGAGCCTTGCAGCCCTTCCAACAGAAACCCTGCAGCCAAACAGTGGGGTTGTTCTGTATTCTTCTTCAATTTTTTTTTTTTTTTACAAATGCCAGAAACCCGTTGTTTTTTGTTTTTGTTTTTTTGAACAAGAGCAGCCCCAACCGGCGATCCTTCCCCTCCCCCCCGCTGGCTTTATTTACCGCCGACACCGCAGCTCCGACCAGGATTGCACTGCTCTCCCGGAGGCCTCCGACTGCACCCAGGCCTGACCGCCAGACACCGCGACACCGCCGATGCTCCCTGCCTGTTGGGCGCCCGCTCACATGTGCTCCAGGCGAGCCACGAGATCCGGAGCACATGCCTCACCCTCAGTCCTGATTGGCTCCGCTCGTTACGCCTCGAGCGGAGCCAATCATTTTAAATGATGCGCACAGTGTCCCAACGCTGATGCGCACCGCCGACCTCTTCATGCACGAGCAGGGTTCCGCGCCGGGCCGAGCACCCGGTTACGGGCGGGCCCCGGGACCCTGCCCGCGCCCTGTTACTTATAAGACTGTAGTCTTCATCTTTTTTTGGGGTCTGTTCTTCTTCTTCCTCTTTCTCAGATCACAGCTCAGGTCCTTCTACCCACAGCAACACTTTTCTCTGGAACTCTGTACACTTCAGCTGGAAATCTTGGAGAAAATGTGTGCCTATTATCTTTCTACACTCCTCCTTTAAAAAAAAATCTATCTCCCTGACAAAAAAATTACTGCCAGCTTGCAAGTGGACTTATTTGTTAGTACCCATTTCACAATTCAGGCACCATTCCTTTGCGCACCTCCACACTCCTTTACAGTCTCTCTTTCTCACTCTCACTTTCTTCTACACACTGTACCTTATTCTCCCTTTTCTTTCTCACATTCAATCACTCTCACCTCTTTTTATTACACCTCCACACTCTCCTTTACAACCTCTCTTTCTCATTCTCACTTTCTTCTCCACACTGTACCTTATTCTCCCTTTTCTTTCCCACATTCTATCACTCTCACCTCTTTTTATTACACCTCCACACTCTCCTTTACAACCTCTCTTTCTCATTCTCACTTTCTTCTCCACACTGTACCTTATTCTCCCTTTTCTTTCCCACATTCTATCACTCTCACCTCTATTTACTGCACATCCACACTCTCCTTTACAGGCACTCTTTCCCACTCTCACTTTCTTCTCCACACTGTACCTTTCTTTCTCATATTCTATCACTCTCGCCTCTATTTATTACACCACTCACACTCTCCTTTACAGCCTCTCTTTCACACTCTCACTTTCTTCTCCACACTGTACCTTATTCTCCCTTTCCTTTCTCCCATTCTATCACTCTCACCTTTATTTACTACACCTCCACACTCTCCTTTACAGCCTCTCTTTCTCACTCTCACTTTCTTCTCCACACTGTACCTTATTCTCCCTTTTCTTTCTCACATTCTATCACTCTTACCTCTATTTACTACACCTCCACACTCTCCTTTACAGCCTTTCTTTCTCACTCTCACTTTCTTCTCCACACTGTACCTTATTCTCCCTTTTCATTCTCAGATTCTATCACTCTCACCTCTATTTACTCTACCTCCACACTCTCCTTTACAGCCTCTCTTTCTCACTCTCACTTTCTTCTCCACACTCTACCTTCTTCTCCCTTTCCTTTCTCACATTTTATCACTCACACCTCTATTTACTACACCTCCACACTCTCCTTTAAGCCTCTTCCTCACTCTCACTTTCTTCTCCACACTGTAGCTTATTCTCTCTTTCCTTTCTCACATTAGAAACATAGAAACATAGAAATATGATGACAGAAAAAGACCACATGGCCTATCTAATCTGTCCTTCCATATCAACAACTACAACAGTCCCCTTTTTACCTTTAGAGATCCTCTGTGTTTGTCCCATGCTTTTTTGAATTCAGTTACTGTCCTCATCTCTACCACCTCCACTGGGAGACTATTCCATGGATCCACTACTCTTTCCGTAAAGAAATATTTCTGCATATCACTCCTGAATCTATCTCCCTTCACCCTCATCCCATGTCCCCTCATAGCAGAACTTGCTTTCAATTGAAAGAGGCTCTCTCCCTGAACATTTATACCATGGAGGTATTTAAACATCTCAATCATATCACCTTTATCCTGCCTTTCCTCTAAGGTGTACATATTAAGATCCTTCAGTCTATCCTCATATGCTTTATAATGAAGACCACTAATCATTTTAGTAGCCACCCTCTGCACCGACTCCATCCTGTTCACATCCTTTTGAAGGTTGCGTTCTCCAGAATTGCACACTATACTCCAAATGAGGTCGCACCAAAGACTTATAGAGAGGCATTATCACCTCCTTTTTTCTGCTAGCCATTCCTCTCCGTATGCACCCAAGATTCCTTTTAGCTTTTGCCGTCGCCTTTTCTACCTGTTTAGCTACTTTAAGATCATCAGACACAACCACGCCTAGGTCCTGCTCTTCTTTAGTGGACAAAAGTACTTCACCCCCTATACTATATTGCTCCCTTGGATGCTGCAGCCCAAATTCATGACCTTACATTTTTTAACATTAAATCCCAGCTGCCAAATTCTAGACCATTCTTCAATCTTAGCTAGATCCCTCCTCATGTTATCTACACCTTCCTGGGTGTCTACTCTATTGCAGATTTTGGTATCATCCGCAAAGAGGCAAACCTTACCCAACAGCCCTTCCGCTATATCACTAACAAGGATGTTAAAAAGAATCGGACCAAGGACAGATCCCTGGGGCACACCACTGGTAACATCCTTCTCCTCAGAGTGAGCTCCATTTACTTGTACTCTTTGTTGCCTCCCACCCAACCAATTTCTATCCCAAGCAGTAACTTTAGGGTCCATCCCCAGGGTGCTCAGTTTGTTTATAAGTCGCCTGTGAGGAACAGTGTCAAAGGCTTTACTGAAATCTAAATACACCACATCTAGAGCTCTCCCTTAGTCAAACTCCTGGTCACTCAGTCAAAGAAATCAATCAGATTTGTCTGACAAGACCTGCCTCTGGTGAATCCATGCTGCCTCGGATCCTGTAATCCGCTAGACTCCAGAAACCTCACTATTTTCTCTTTCTGTAGCGTTTCCAATAATTTACTCACCACCGAAGTTAAACAAACTGGCCTGTAGTTTTCAACCACATCCTTACTTCCGCTTTTGTGTAAAGGCACCACATGAGCCTCTCTCCAGTCCTTTGGCACCACTCCCGACTCCAACGAGGCATTGAAAAGGTCAGTCAGAGGAGTTGCTAGAACGTCCCCAAGTTCCCTCAGTATTCTAGGGTGTATCCCATCCGGTCCCATCGCTTTGTCTACTTTAAGTTGAGATAGTTTCTCACGAACACAGTCTTCTGAAAATTGTTCAAGATGTCCCTCGCTTCTGTTCCTATTTGTGGGTGTTTTCTGAGGTCCTGCTCCTGGTTCTTCATCTGTGAACACAGAACAAAAATATTTGTTAAGCAATTCCTCTTTATCCTTATCAGCTTCTACATATTCCTCCCCTGCACCCTTGAGTTTGACAATACCACTTTTGCCCTTCCTCTTCTCACTAATATATCTGAAAAATGTCTTATCCCCTCATTTTATTGTATTGGCTATTTCCTCCTCCTTCTGAATCTTTGCCTTCTTGACTACTTTGCTAGCTTCTCTAATTTTTTACAAATACAGATGCCTGTCTTCCTCTCTCTGTGATCTCTTGTATTTCATGAAGGCCTCCCTCTTTTTTTCACTGTACCTTATTCTCCCTTTTCTTTCTCACATTCTATCACTCTTACCTCTATTTACTACACCTCCACACTCTCTTTTACAGCCTCTCTTTCTCACTCTCACTTTCTTCTCCACACTGTATCTTTCCTTTCTCACATTCTATCACTCTCGCCTCTATTTACTACACCTCCACACTCTCCTTTACAGCCTCTTTCACATTCTCACTTTCTTCTCCACACTGCATCTTATTCTCCCTTTCCTTTCTCACATTCTATCACTCTCGCCTCTATTTACTACACATCCACACTCTCCTTTACAGCATCTCTTTCACACTCTCACTTTCTTCTCCACACTGCACCTTATTCTCCCTTTCCTTTCTCACATTCTATCACTCTCGCCTCTATTTACTACACCTCCACACTCTCCTTCACAGCCTCTCTTTCTCACTCTCACTTTCTTCTCCACACACTATACCTTATTCTCCCTTTTCTTTCTCACATTCTGTCACTCTCACCTCTATTTACTAGATCTCCACACTCTCCTTTACAACCTCTCTTTCTCACTCTCACTTTCTTCTCCTCACTGTACCTTATTCTTCCTTTTCTTTCTCACATTCTATCACTCTTACCTCTATTTACTATACCACCACAGTCTCCTTTACAGCCTCTCTTTCTCACTCTCACTTTCTTGTCCACACTGTACCTTATTCTCCCTTCCCTTTCTTCACAATCTATCACTCTCACCACTATTTACTACACCCCCACCCTCTCCTTCACAGCCTCTTTCTCACTCTCACTTTCTTCTCCACTCTGTACCTTATTCTCCCTTTTTTCTCACATTCTATCACTCTCACCTCTATTTACTACACCTCCACACTCTCCTTTACAGCCTCTCTTTCTCACTCTCACTTTCTTCTCCACACTGTACCTTATTCTCCTTTTGTTCTCACATTCTATCACTCTCACCTCTGTTTACTACACCTCCACACTCTCCTTTACAGCCTCTCTTTCACACTCTCACTTTCTTCTCAGTACTGTAACTTATTCTCCCTTTCCTTTCTCACATTCTATCACTTTCGCCTCTATTTACTACACATCCACACTCTCCTTTACAGCGTCTCTTTCACACTCTCACTTTCTTCTCCACACTGTACCTTATTCTCCCTTTTCTTTCTCACATTCTATCACTCTCACCTCTATTTGCTGCACCTCCTCACTCTCTTTTACAGCCTCTCTTTTTCACTCTCACTTTCTTCTCCACACTGTACCTTATTCTCCCTTTCCTTTCTCACATTCTATCACTCTCGCCTCTATTTCCTGATCGTGTCCCCATTCTAGTCCCAAAACCTCTGGCTTCCCCATCTCATATAGCAGCTTGGAGACTGAGAAACTCCTCCTTTTTGTGACATCTCTGGTATATCCTCTCTGGATCCGCCTCGAGTCACCAGTTACCTCAGTCTCCAAGCAGCTGGATAGATGGTGAGCCCGGAGGTCCGGGCTCACTGGAGAAACAATTAGGAATAGAGTAGTTCGTTTTAAAGAGGGTTTGTAATTTTGATTGACAAAAAAAAAAAAAAGACCTGGTATTTGGGTGTCTGTGCCTTTAAATTCTGTCAGGCCTGACCTCTTCTCCGGGTTCCTCCTCCCGCTCTCCTTTCTCCCTTCGGGGCTTCGGGACATCTGAGTAGCTTTGCGGTAGGAGAGAAGCAGCTCCGGTTTTAAAATTTAGTAGGAGCATTGCCTCAGAGTCTAGCCGGCGCCAAGCAGAGGTTTGCCTGCAAGCGCGCCTGGCAGACTCGCAGAGATTGCACGAGGACGGAGGGGCTTTCAGCGATTGGGGCTCGAGCGGCCTCCTCCGGTACAGGGACGTGGTCCTGGGGTCGGCGGCAGGCAGGATTTGGCCCGGCTGGAGCGTTCTGCCGCCAGCGAAGGTAAGAAGGCATGCTGAAGCGCTGTAAGATGGCAGTGCGATTTTGGCGCGAACCAGGCTTTAGGCCCAGCTGCGTGCAGACGGCGCAATCAGGCACCGGAGGCTCGAGCAGGAAATCAGCAGACCCTTCCGGGGAGTTACAGGGAACCCCTGGGGCGTTATTTCGGGTCCAGTCTAATCCCGAAACCTCTGGGTTCCCCATCTCATATAGCAGCTTGGAGACTGAGAAACTCCTTTTTTTTGTGACATCACTGGTATATCCTCTCTGGATCCGCCTCGAGTCACCAGTTACCTACTGACAAAGCAGACTCACCAGAGCAACAAGTAAGAATTAATAACAAGAATAAACTAACTATATCTGCTCCAACCAATTAATTAACCTGTGGCTTTAACCTGATCAGACCACTCCCTCATCCCAAGGAAAGGAAAGTGCACCCGAAAACTAGAAGCATGCTGCCTCTAACCACCCCTTTAGACCTGTAAACCCTGCAATTACCCTCAGAACTTACCTGTGATCCACCTCCAACGCTTCAGGCTTCTTGGAAAGCGAGGCCCTTGGGAGGGATACGGGACTAGACTGGGTCCACTCCAGGAACTACAGTTAGCAGGTAAGTCTAATTTCATCTTCTTGATCGTGTCCCCAGTCTAGGCCCGAAACCTCTGGGTTAGTACCAGAGCAGTGAATAAACCACTTCAAGCACGGGGGGGGGGGGGGGGGGCTGCAAACCAGCCTGAAGCACAGCCGCTCCAAAACAGACTTCCTCCCCCCTTTGTAAGTCCAACCGATAGTGCTTCACGAATGAATTCAAAGACGACCAGGTTGCTGCTCTGCAAATCTCACCTGGAGACACCGACCGGCGCTCTGCCCATGTAGCGGCATGCGCCCTAGTGGAGTGGGCTCGCAGCCCTTCCAGTACCGGCTTCCCCCTCAAAACATATGCTGAGGCAATGGCTTCTTTAATCCACCTAGCAATAGACACCTTGGACGCTGCCTCACCCTTTCTCGGGCCTGCGAAAAGCACAAAGAGCCTATCCGACCTCCGAAAAGACTCCGTCCGCCTAAGATATTTCTTTAAGGCTCGACCAACGTCCAACAGATGCAGCCTCTTTGCCGCCGCCCCTTTGACACTTTTAGAGAACACCGGCAACGAGATGTCCTGACTCACATGGAAAGGTGAGACCACCTTTGGAAGAAAAGCTGGCACCGTCTGCAGCACCACCTTGGACGCAAAAAAGGAAAGGTAGGGCTCTCTACATGACAACGCTTGCAGTTCAGAGATCCTTCTAGCTGAACACACCGCCACCAAAAAGACCACCTTCAGCATGAGATCCTTGAGGGTCGCCCGAGCCAAAGGCTCAAATGGCTCGCGCTCTAGCACGTCCAACACAAATGGGAGATGCCACCTAGGTACGATCTGGCTAGACGGTGGACGCAGAATGGACACCGCCCGTAAGAAGCGCTTGATGTCTCTCTGAGTGCCAATCGATTGACCACCTACTCTGCCCCTGTAACAAGACAGCGCTGCTACCTGCACTCGTAGGGACGCGGCTGCTAAACCCTTGTCGAAACCACCTTGTAAGAACTCCAATATCTGAGGGACAGAGGCCTTTAATGCCGTGCACTGGGTCCACGCCAGGAACTACAATTAGCAGGTAAGTCTAATTTCATCTTACTACACCTCCTCACTCTCTTTTACAGCGTCTCTTTCACACTCTCACTTTCTTCTCCACACTGTACCTTATTCTCCCTTTTCTTTCTCACATTCTATCACTCTCACCTCTCTTTACTAGGTCTCCACACTCTCCTTTACAGCGTCTCTTTCACACTCTCACTTTCTTCTCCACACTGTACCTTATTCTCCCTTTTCTTTCTCACATTCTATCACTCTCACCTCTCTTTACTAGGTCTCCACACTCTCCTTTACAGCGTCTCTTTCACACTCTCACTTTCTTCTCCACACTGTTCTTTATTCTCCCTTTTCTTTCTTACATTCTATCACTCTCACCTCTATTTACTACACCTCCACACTCTCCTTTATAGCCTCTCTTTCTCACTCTCACTATCTTCTCCACACTGTACCTTATTCTCCCTTCCCTTTCTCACATTCTGTCACTCTCACCTCTATTTACTACACCTCCACCCTCTCCTTCACAGCCTCTCTTTCTCACTCTCACTTTCTTCTCCACACTGTACCTTATTCTCCCTTTTTGTTCTCACATTCTATCACTCTCACCTCTATTTACTACACCTCCACACTCTCCTTTAAAGCCTCTCTTTCACACTCTCACTTTCTTCTCCACACTGTACCTTATTCTCCTTTTTCTTTCTCACATTCTATAACTCTCACCTCTATTTACTACACCTTCAGACTCTCCTTTACAGCCTCTCTTTCACACTGTACCTTATTCTCCTTTTTCTTTCTCACATTCTATCACTCTCACCTCTATTTACTACACCTTCAGACTCTCCTTTACAGCCTCTCTTTCCCACTCTCACTTTCTTCTCCCCACTGTACCTTTCTCATATTCTACCACTCTCGCCTCTATTTACTACACCTCCACACTCTCCTTTACAGCCTCTGTTTCACATTCTCACTTTCATCTCCACACTGCATCTTATTCTCCCTTTCCTTTCTCACATTCTATCACTCTCACCTCTATTTACTACACCTCTACACTTTCCTTTACAGCCTCTCTTTCTCACTGTCACTTTCTTCTCCACACTGTACCTTATTCTCCCTTTCCTTTCTATTACTCTCACCTCTGTTTACTACAGGAATTTCTCTTTAGCTTCTCTTCCTAACTAGAATTTTTTAGTCATAAATGTTTCTTTTTTTCTTTAAATAATTGGTTAGAGGGAACTTTTTCAGGCTTCCTTATTCTTTATGGGAATTTTTTCAATTACAACCAGATACCCTATAATGGACACTTTCTATCCCTAAACCAAATCTGGGGAATTCCAACTTTTTTCCTCTCAAGCCCCTCCTTTTCTTATACCATTCCCTTTCTCTCTAAACCCTTCCTAATCTATCAGCCTCACTCTCTTTCCCACTCTGACTTTATTCATTCAAAAAGATCTGAAAAAATAAATAGCCATGGTCCTTCCCTTCATCTTTCCACTCTCTTTTTCATCCACTCCATTCAATCTCTATAAAACACTTTTATACAGGCCCAGGACCTCAGAAACTCAAAAATGCATCCTCTCTCAAGCCTCTCCATTCACTAACAGACACAGTTCATCACAGTCACTGATAATCCATCTTCTCTTCCCCAGCACTTCTCCACTCTCTGATGTCATCACCCATTCCCATTCTACCAAAAATACAATTTGTTTATTTCTTTTTATTCAACCCAAGCCATATTAATCTGTTCTTTCCAACTTCAAATGATTTTTCAAATAGGAATTTTTCCGAACTGCATCACGATCAGCACTCATTTAGAATCTGTGCCTATTTACCATTATGGACTCACTTTGGAATCTCTCCATTCCCCCCTTTACATTCTGGTATCCAGCAAGTTTTAACCACTTATTTATACCCAAAATACCTGTTTATACCCAATTTTTGTTAGAAATATGTTTTAAAACATGAAAGTAGCCTAATTTCCAACTTTCATTCAGTTTAAACCATATTTACCTACTGTACACCAATATCACAAAATCAGGACCATTTGAAGTAAAAAAAACATCATTTTTACATACTTTTTTGTAGTCCCCAGCTCCTATAAATCTTCATTCTTGCCATTAAAACTTTTAATTGTGTAAAATTTATACTTTTAAAATTGGGAGTAAGCCCCATCCCAGGACTTTCAAATGCCTCCGTTTTGCATATAAAGCATTTTTTTAAGCAAAATAAACATTTTCCCAAGCTCCCCAAACCCTCCTCTATATAATTTAAGTCTTGGATTTGCAATTTGATAACTTTTTATTTACAGCCATTTTTTAGAACCCCTCTCACAGGCAGGAACTTCACAGGCAGCCCTTTGGTTTGTCTGTACACTTTTCCTGCTTTCTTTCTTGTTTTGGAGCTTCAAACTCATTAAATACTTTAATATATTTATCTACTTGTAATTATTTCTTTCTTTTCACTTGGAGTTCCTGGTTTTAATTGTAATTTAATCCCTTTCCAACGGGGAGTTATTATATCTCTTATCTCTCATAGGACCTTTTCCAAGGTACCCCTTCCCTTCTCCCTTAATCTAAGGCTCTCATTGGTCCATCCATCTGTCTGTCTCCTCCTCCGGGCTCTCTAACCCTCTGAATAGCTTTCCAAGGCTCAATATTCCAAAGCCCTCTTCCAAAAACACAGGGGGCCCCTGGATTCCACACCCACCTACTTTGGGTTTTCCTTCTTGCCCCTTTATTTATTTATTTGGCCCCCTCCTTTACTCTGGAGCCCTCTCTTTCTCTCCTTCCAAGTACAGGAGAGAACTGAAGACATTCCTGCAGAGTCCCGCATCTTCTGAACAGCACTCTAATCTCCCAGATCCATCCTGTAGGTAAAACGTTTATAAAAGATTCCTCTGGTTACAATACCAAGTACAAACTTACAAAATTTCCAACCCTAAATGAGCTCACCAACTCAGTGCCATAATTTTCTCAATAATAACAGCACCGTAATACAGAACAGCTGACTGCCCATTTCTGTTAAAAACAAAAAACAAAAACAGGAGAAACACCTTCCTCCTTCTAGCCCAATCAACAAACTACTCACATACCACTTAACTAATCACAAGCATCATTCAAATCCTGTCATCCAAAACAAAACCAGTCACTCACACAGAATAGCCAGTCTTAGCACTCTCAGTCATAAATTCACCCAATCAAAAATCACTACTCCACATCCAACTACCAATCACTCCAGAATCTCCACACTTTACAGATGCTAAGATCCCCCACCACTATTCAACTTGAACATGATAGAAACAAAAAAGAAAGCAGAATAAGAACAAGACAAAAAAGCAGTGTGTTCATTCAATAGAACCAATGCTATTCCAATGGCCCATTGAGACTACTGGGACCAAATGTCTGCCAGTGATAAATTAGTCTATTCCCGTTGCAGTAAATGCAATGATAAATCCCCAACACCCACCACTAAAATATGATCTATAATACAGCACTGAAGGTCTTGCACCTTGTGGCCCTTTGACCGCCAATGTTCCATGTGGAGAAACTTTGTCCCTTCTTTTCTGAACACACTACTAAGGCTCTTGTCCACTCTTTGGTCACCTCCCATCTTGACTATTGCAACCTCCTCCTTTCTGGTCTCCCTCAGTGTCATCTCTCTTCTCTTCAATCTATCCAGAACTCTGCTGTGCGGCTAATCTTCTGCCAGCCCCAATACTCTCATATAACCCCTCTTCTAAAATCACTTAATTGGCTTCCCTTCCTTTTCTGTATCCAATTCAAACTTCTCCTTCTAACATATAAATGCATTCACTCTACTGCCCCTCATTACCTTTCCTCTCTTCTCTCTCCCTACACCCCTCCTTGTGAACTCCACTCCTCCTCTGGCTTTCTTCTCTCTATGCCCTTTTCTTCTTCTGCAAACCCCAGACTTCCATCTTTTCACCTTGCTGCTTCTTATGCATGGAACAAACTTCCTCTATCTTTACGTCAAGTCTCTTCTCTCCCCCCTCTTCAAATTCACGCTAAAGGCTTACCTCTTTGAGACCACATTTGGATCCTAATCTCTTGTTCTCCTTGTGTCTTCTTCCCTATTTGAACCCCCCTTGTTTCTCTTGTATTGTTCTGGCTGTCTTGATTAGATTGTAAGCTCTATGAGCAGGTACTTTTTTCTTTATGTGTTTGTACAGTGCTGCATACACCTTGTAGCACTATATAAATGATTCATAGTAGTAGTAGTAGTAGTAAACCTCTCGTAATAGCTGAGAGATACTGGTCTTAAATTTGCATGACGTTTGAGCTATATATATCTTATTGCGTGGACATAATATGATGTGAATGATTCCTTCACTAACACATGACGTATGATGCATAACATATATGGATGCTGTGAAGAAGGACATTCAAAAACTGAGATCTCTATTGTTTATTGACAAACCACACAGCAGCCACACCTAACATGACCCCCAGCACCCTCCATAAGGGGGGGTCCAGGACACATTTTCACCAATTGGTCCCTGAGATTGCGACCCCTGCTAAATGCAAACTGCAAGCCTTGATTAAAGACCAAATGTACCTATAGTAGACTCCAGGGCTTGTGGATAATTCCTTTTACCTGGAACACTTCTGAGGACTATGGAAGCACACATAACTTGCCCTTTAAAGGGTATTTACTCTGTGGCCAGAAATAATACTTCCTTATTAACGTATTTAGCTTGTATATACACTTGTTTAATCACTTTTGGGGGGTAATTTTTCTATCTAAATTGCTGTTGCATAATAGATGCTTGAGTGTGAAAATCTTGTTCCGTTGAACATACTCGCCTTAGTCTTATAAATTGCCCCATAGGGATGTTATCCCTCAAATGCCAGGGGTGGTAGCTACCATAATTAAGAAGACTATTCCGATCCATCAGCTTGCAATATAGGGTGGTCTGTAAAACCCCATTACACTGGGTGATGACAAAATGAACACTTTGTTTCAAATATTCAGGTGTAAACTTTAAATGTTCATGGAATTCATTTAGCCAAGACAAAAATTGTTGCAACCTCGTCTCTGTCCCCCGCCATATGAAAAATATGTCATCTATAAATCGTCATGATAAGGCCACCTCCAACCAGAATTCAGATTGACTTACCACATCTTCCTCAAAAGCCCGAACAAAGAGGCATGCCACTTTTTTAAAACTGAGACGGTAGCCAGCTGTTCTTTATTATGGCGCTATTCGTATTGGGAAAATAATGGCACTGAGCTGGTGAGTTCACTTAGGGTTGGAAACTTTATAAGTTTGTATTTGGTATGCTTGAATTAATTATAATTTTTGCGTGGTTGAATGCCTTTGATAAAGCTGATGTCATCGCTGCGAAACGATCGGCCATGGTTGACTATTGTAAGACAGCATTTTGGAAACTGTAGAGTTTAGTTCTGATGCTTGTGTTGTTACATCTTTACAAGCTAAGTACAAAGTTTTCACCATGAAGTAACATAGTAACATAGTAAATGACAGCAGATAAAGACCAGTATGGTCCATCTAGTCTGCCCAGTAAGATGGCAACAGTAGGTGCACCTGCCGCTCCGTGCAGGTCACCTCTCCCCATATCTTTGTTTAGGGGTGAACCCACCACTCCGTATAGGATACCCCTGTTTGTTGAGAAATTAGATAGTTAAGTTTATTTTTATTTTAGCCTGTTGCTGTAAAGGGATCCACTGTGTCTGTCCCATGCCATTTTGAATTCTGTCACTGTATTTGCCCCCACCACTTCCATCGGGAAGGCATTCCAAGCATCCACCACCCTTTCAGTGAGAAAATATTTCCTGACATTGCCTTTCAATTTACCCCCTTGCAGCTTAATGTTATGCCCTCTAGTTTTACAGCTTCCCCGTCTTTGGAAGAGGTTGGTTTGTTTATTATTTCTCTGTAAGTATTTAAAGGTCTGAATCATATCTCCCCTGTCCCTCCTCTCCTCCAGAATGTACATATTTAGGTCCTCAAGTCTCTTCTTATAAGGCTTCTGACACAGGCTCCAAATCATTTTGGTTGCCTTCCTTTGAACAGTTTCCAGTATTTTTTACATCCTTTGCAAGATATGGTCTCCAAAACTGAACACAGTATTCCAAGTGAGGCTTCACCAGTGACTTATACAATGGCATCACAGTAGTACCTCTTCCTTTCTGCTGGTAATTCCTCTTTGTATGCAACCCAACATCCTCCTGGCTTTTGCCACCGCCTTGTCGCACTGTTTTGCCACCTTGAGATCCTCAGAAATAATCACACCAAGGTCCTTCTCCTGGTCCGTGCACACCAACCTCTCGCCCCCTATTGTGTACATTTCCCTTGGATTTCTGCTTCCCAAGAAAGGAGAATAGATATAAAGGACAGGAATAAGAGGAATAACAAAGAGAACGGGAAAGAGGAGAAGAAAGAAAAACAGATACAGAATGGGAGAGCAACAAGGTATCCATGGACCTTTTAGGCTGAACCTAGTAACAATGCCACTCATCTCCCTCTTGAATGCCAGTCATGAATGCACACCTTGTATGGATTCTCTCTAAATCATTAGGTTTAGTCCGAAGTTATGCCCTCATATTCTGGAAAGCATTCTTAAGAGATCAATTTGAACTTTGAGGGTTTCTGAGCCAAGCATGACAAGTTGCGATACCAGGTCTTTTTGTCTTTGTGCTTTTCCTATTCTAGCATGGTAGAGGGAGCAATGATGACATCAATTTGGTAGTTTTGGCATACATTGGAGCTCTTCAACTTGGAAAAGAGATAGCTGAGGCAGGATATGATAGAGGTCTATAAATTAATGAATTGAGTGGAACGGGTAAATGTAGATTGGCTGTTTATGCCATCAAAAATTAGAAAAGACTAGAGAACTCAAATAAAGCTACAATACAATCCATTTAAGACTAATAAGATAAAATATTTTTTTTACTCAACGCGTAATCAAACTCTGGAATTTGTTACTGGAGGATGTAATAAAAGCTGTTAGTGTAGCTGGGTTTAAAAAAGGTTTGGACAAATTCTTGGAGGAAAGGTCCATAAAGCATTATTAAAGAGGACCCGGGAAATCCATTACTTGCCCCAATACAAGTATTGTGGAATCTGTGTGTCTCTTTGGGAACCTGCCAGGTAGTTGAAGCCTGGATTGGTCACTTGGAAAAAGGATACTGGGCTTGATGGACCTTGGTCTGACCCAGTAAGGTATTTCTTATGATCTTATGTTTTCGTGTAATTCTGCCTGTTAAACTCCAACAATGCTTAGGGGCTTGTTTACAAAGCCGCGGTAGCGGACTCCATGTGATATCGGATCCACGGCCCCATTGAATTCAATGGGGCCATGGCTCCGATATCGGGAGGAGTCCGCTACCGAGGTTTAGTAAACATGCCCCTTAGAGTGTAGGTAAGCAGCAGTTGGAATCAATATGAAGAGCGCTCTCATGTTTTGAGGCCATTTTCGAAGCTCCATCATTTTTGATACAATATGGCACTAATGGCATATCCTCTCTTGCATACTAGAATGATAGTCATATTTATTTATTTGCTTTTATATACACCACTCTTTGAAATCAGTTGCGTTTCCATATAACAAAACAGTATAACGGTTTACATAGAACAATTTGTATAGAACATCTATAGAACAGTTAGCATAGAACTATAAACATTGAGCTATTAACAAGTAACAGTAGGTAACAAGTAATAACAGGGGGCTACATTAGATGAAATACAGGGAACTGAAGTTGGAGAATGCTATGGGGGACTAGAAGCAATCTGAGCAAAATTTTAATTCAGGGTGGCTGCTCATAAGCTAGCTGAAATAAGTATGTCTTTAACGCCTTCCTAAAGGATGTCAGGTCTATGGTGGCACAGATTGCTGGGTGTAGGGCATTCCAGCAGGTTGTAGCATAAAGGGAAAAGGCGCGATTTTTAGTTGACTGGGTGCACGTCCTTATTGCTGAAGGGGTGACGAGTGAGTTATCCATGCATGACCTTCTTGTTATTTTATTTATTTATTTATTTAACATTTGCTTCTATACCGCGCTATTAAAATCAGCGCGGTGTACATCAAACAAGCATACTACAATGTATACAAACAACATTGAGTTTTACAGAGAACAGGAAATTGAACATGGGAAGGAAACCAGGGGAACTAAATACGTATTAACTCAAACTATGTACAATACTTTAATGTAAATGGGTGTTGCATTAGTTTTGTGAAGCTAACCATTATCTGAGGAGATGATGTGCAGGGGCGGCAGGTATATGGGGGAAGTTTGCAGGTTGTTGGATGTGCTTCTATTACTGGAGGTTTCTGAGTAATATTTTGTGAATAGGTGGAGTTTTAAAGCTTTTCTGAATAGTATGATGCTTTTATTACACGGATTTCATGGGGGAGTGCATTCCAGTTTAAAGGGGCAAATAAGGAGAAGGCTCTGTTGGAGGTAGCTTTTGTGCATTTAGTCATTAGGTTGGGGACTGCTAACGTGTTCCGTGCAGTAGATCTTCTGCTTCTATTTTCTAGGGTGCCATGGATTAGCGTGCTGATTGGTGTAGGGGGGTAGTTATTTAGGGCTTTGAAGGTAAGAACCAGTGATTTGTATTGGATCCTGGCGTGAAGAGGTAGCCAATGTAAATCCTTCATGATGGGTGTTATGTGGTCGGATCTTGATGATCCGGAGAGGACTCTTGCGGCTGCATTCAAGGCTAAGTGGAGCGGGTTTAAGGTCGACTGTGGAAGGCCATGAAGAATAATATTCGCGAAATCAACATGTGGAAGGACTAGAGCCTGAAAGGTTGTTCGGTAGTCTGTGAAGTCCAGTAAGTGTCGGAGGTGACGTAGAGTTCTGATCTTATGGTATATTGCCTTTGTGATGTTTTTTATATGCGTTGTCATGTTCAGGTGCTGGTCCAGGGTGATGCCGAGGTAACGAATTGTGGATTTGGATTTCAACTCTATATTGTTGACTCGTAGAGATGAAGGGGGTGTGAATTTGAGGTTCCTCGTGACAAATAGGACATCCGTTTTGCTGTGATTGATCCGTAAATTCTGGGATAAAAGCCAATCTGTTACTGCTTCGAAGCAATTAATTATTGGGGAGAGCACTGGTTGGTCTATCAAGAATGGCATGTAAAGGAGGATGTCATCAGCGTATGCAAGGCATTTTACGTTGAAGGATCGAATTAAGTCGCATATCGGCTGCATATAAATGTTAAACATCAATGAAGATAAGGACGAACCTTGGGGAACTCCCTGTGTTTGTAGAAATGGTTATGTTTTCAGGAGCATGGTTAGAAATGGTTATGTTTTCAGGAGCATGCTGAATGAGGTTTGTGAGGGAAGTAGTGGACATTTCGTGCAGAGATTTGAAAGTGAGTAATAGGGCTTTGTATACCAGGCAGCTTGCTATTGGGAGCCAATGTAGCTGGATCAAAAGTGGCGTGATGTGTTTAAATCTTGATGCAGATAGGAGTGTTCTAGCGGCTATATTCATGGCTAGTTGTAAAGGCTGGAGAGTGTTCTTTGGTAGGCCGAGGTAGATTATGTTGGCATAGTCCAAGTGAGGAAAGATAAGTGCTTGGCATACTGTGCAAACGTCCGAGGGCTTGAGGAGAGGGCGTAGATGTCGGTGGGTTCTTAATTTGTAGTAGACTACCTTGATAATGGTTTGTATGTGGGTTTACCAGTTCAGATGTTGGTCTAAGATGACCCTGAGATAACATACTTGTTGTTGAACTGTGAGTTCAATGTCTTTCAGCCTGAGGGAAGCTGGCGGGGTGAAAGCTTGGTCTTTAGTTATGAATAAGACCTCTGCCTTTTTACTGTTCACCATCAGATTGTGGGTAGTGAGCCAGTCGGAGACTGCATTGAAGCATTCTGTAATGTGAGAGTAGTCGGGGCTGTTTATGGAGAAGGGTGCGTAGAGTAGGACGTTGTCGGCATAGATGTGGTAGTAGATGTTGAATGATTGTATAATGGCGCAGATAGGCTGAATATAAATGTTGAAGAGTAGGGAGGAGAGGGATGAGCCTTGTGGGACTCCTTGCGTCTGCTGGAATGGTTTGGATGACTGGGTTCCTATGCGGACTTGTTGCTGGCGATCAGACAGCTATGATTTGAACCAGTTGAGGGCTTGGTTCCTTTTACCTTTTTGATGCAGGCGAGTGAATAGGAGATTGTGGTCAAGAGTGTCGAAAGCAGAGGCGATGTCCATGAAAATAAGGATGAATCCTTGTTTTTTTCTTGTTTAGGCCTGTGTGGAAGTCTGTCCAAGAGAGTCGCCAGTAGGGTTTCTACACCGTGGTGTTGGCGGAATCCGTGTTGCTGTAGGTCCAGAGGTGCATGGGAGTCAATGTGGTCTGGAATTTGTTGGTGGATAATCTTTTCCAGTATTTTGGCCAGAAAGGGGAGGCTGGATATGGGTCTGTAGGGGCTGGTCTCTGATAAGTTTAGCTTGTTGTTCTTTATGAGTGGCCTGATAGAGGCAGTTTTGAGAGGCGGGGATAGAAAGCCTTCAGACAGCGAGAGGTTAGCAATTTTGGCAATGACAGGGCTAAGGTCGGATCGTACCTGCTTGATCCAGAAAGCTGGGCATGGATCAGTCGGGGAGGTGGTGGTGTTGAGTCTGCAGATAATCTTCTCAATTTGTTCGGGGGAGTATGGATAAAAATCTTCTAGTGTGGGTGTGGGTGTGCCACCAGAGGGAGGGATGTGTCTGGGCGAGTTTTTGAGGTCAGAGCGGTCTGAGGTGGAAGTAGTTGAGGTGGTTTTGCTTTGGAAGAATGTAGCGAAGGCCTCCAGGCTAGGAGTACTTGTTGGTTCATGTGAGGATGCATCTTTAGTGAGGGATTTTATGAGATCGAACAGCTCTCGAGGTTTGTTGAGAGAGCACATGAGGGTGCTGGTGTGGTATTCCTTTCTCTTAGTGTTAACTGCTATTCGATGTTGGTGCAAGTGATCCAGGTATGTAGATTGGTCGTTGATGTGTCTTGATCGTCTCCAGCGGTGTTCTAGTTTTCTAAGGTATATTAATGATCTGCGCAGGTCAGCGGAAACCAAAGGGCTACGTGATTCTTGTAGGCAGGTTTTGTGGAGGGTGATAAGCGTGCAGCTCTGGAGAGGTTGTTGTTCCAATTTTCTATTAGCTCATCCAGATTGTCAGTGTCAGAGTTGAGGTTGCACAGAGTGTCATTTAGGAATGTTTCTTTATTAAAGTGTTTGAAGTGACGGCATATGGGGGGACTCGAAACAGATGAACGTTGTTTTTCTGTGTTGTATGGGATGTTGAAGAGTATGGCATAATGGTCAGACCAGGGGACCGGTAGAATGAGTGGTGGGGTCTGGTTGCTTAGTGCGTGGCAGGGTAGAGGGGTAAAAATAAGGTCCAGGACGTTGCCTCCAGTGTGGGTAGGGGTGTGAATGAGTTGGTGATAGTCCAGTGAGGTCATTGCGTCCAGAAATGCCTTTTACATACCCTACCTCACCTCTTTCACTATTGTCTTTTCTGGTGTCTATAAAATTTGCAATAGTGTTAATATCTAGTTTGTCAACACAGGAGTTTTATTTTAGAACAAATTTAGTGGTTTTAGTCTGTGGATTTGGATGTTAGGGAAAGGCCCTTCATGTACTTCAGCCTTTCCCTCAGGGATCATTGAAGTTACATGAGAAGGATATGAAACCTGGCAGAGTACAAGGGAAGGGAAGTCACCTTTTGTATTTTATACCTGGCCATCTCTCTTCTCTGCCTCTTCATATGTATAGAATCCTACTATGTACTGTATACTAGACTGCTATACTCCAGAGACCACATCACGTTGTCTCCACTCTGTCCATCCTCCCAAGCAAGGAATGGCCTCCCATTTTTCTAAGCGCCAGTCTTTGATCCCTTCTTCCACTCTACAAAAACCTAATGATTTAGAGAGAATCCATACAAGGTGTGCCTTCATGACTGGCATTCAAGAGGGAGATGAGTGGCATTGTTACTAGGTTCAGCCTAAAGGTCCAAGGATACCTTGTTGCTCTTCCTTTCTGTATCTGTTCTTCTTTCTTCTCCTCTTTCCCATTCTCTTTGTTATTCCTCTTATTCCTGTCCTTTCTCTCTATTCTCCTTTCTTGCTACATTATTTCCTACTGCAGTAACCAAGACATCTCTATTTTCTCCCGCAAACGGTCCACAGTCAGTGCTGGAATTATTGTTTAGGTGCCCATAGGCAACAGAGGAGGAGGAGGAGGAGGAAGAATTCTCCCTCAATTTCTAATGCTCCCCCTGATTGCCACTGTTCCCCAATAGCCACTGCCCAGATTCTCTCCTTGATCTCCCCCTCACTTTCATGTCCCTTTCCCTGGTGGCTACAGCATCCTTGAAGAGAAGCAAGCATGGAGCCTGCCTGTCTTTGTGCTCTGACAAGCCCTGTGATGCAGTGCCTCCTTCCCTTAGAAATCCATGAGAGAGGCATGCTATCCCAGGACCTGTCAGAGTGTGAGGACCGGCAGGCCCCATGCTCGTTTCACTTCAAGGATACTGCAGCAAGAATGAGAAGACATAGAACAGGCCCAGATGCAAGTACAGAAGCAGCGCTTGGTGCCTCTCAAAATTTGGCCCCAAAGGCAGTTGCCTATGCTGCTATGCCTAAATCCAGGCCTGTCTGCAGTCAGTGGGTGGCTTTTATAACCTATATATTCAGTGCTTAATGTGGGTGATAAATCTTGAGCTATAACACATGGTCACTAATTAGATTGTGGTTTATGCAGCAGTTTTCAACTCTGTCCTCAGGGAACATCTATCCAGTCTAGTTTCCAGGATAGCCACAATGAATATGCATGAGAGATTTTCATGCACTACATCTATTGTATTCAAATCTATCTCATGCCTATTCATTATGGATAACCTGACCAGCCAGGCGGTTCCTTGATATGGGTTGAGAACCACTGGTTTAGTAAACAGGGTGATCATCTGTCCATGCTTGTTGTACATTCATTTACGAGACATATGCCTAAATATTACAGTATATGCCCACTTGCTAAAGCATTATCAAGCTTAGCATACATATGAAGGTGTTGCTATATAGGATGTGATATGGAGGGTAATTCTGTAAGGTGCACCTAGATTTCTGCACATGTTTCTGTGCATCAATCATGGTCTTTTACTGATTTGCATGCATAAATGAGCACTTAATCATAAAGTTTCGTTGGTCACTATTATGAAAGCACAGACCAATAGCACGCACTTTCACTGTGGGCATACATAGGGTGGAGTTTGGGTGGAGCACAAATTTATATGCCTACTTTATAATATATGGCTCAATGTGCATAAGATACACACAGTCATTTACACCTGCTCTAGAGCAAATGTAACTGACCACGGCTTCTTTTACGCATGTTCGTGGCCACTTCTGCTAGTATTCTATAAAGTCAAATCCACGGCTGCCACTTACAGCATTACCTCCTTCATGTGCATGCTGAACTGGTTTAGCTTACATGCTGTTAGCCACCTTCAATGTCTAGGCCCCGCTGTGTATCTGAAACCATTTATCTAAATTAGAGTAAGCTATCAGTGATGGTAAACGGTAGGCCTGCAATAGCTTCTGATTGCCTCAGATGATATAATGCTTTCCCCATTATTAGACTACCTAGGTATTTAAAGGCAAAGATTTATTAGCAACCTAGGTGTTGCTGAAAATTCAGTAGACAATAAAACAACAAATCATCTTTTTGACTTGTGTTTATTTCTGATTTTAAAAAATGATAAACTTGAGACAGTCAAACCTGCCCTATGATTGCGCAAAATACAAGTTCATATACCCAGAAAAAAAGTCATGTTGAAAAAATATACCAACAGTACTACATATTTATCTTACATTATCTACAAAATATATTTTCTACTTCAGCTACAAATCATAGGAAAATAATTTGATGCATGGAAGAGCTATAAAACATACAGTGCACCATACATTTAAAAAATCACACATTTAAGTTCATTAAATAATTACACTTACAAATAAATAGATTACTTGGTTTTAGTTTGCAACTGTTGCCATGCATATTTGGTATAAAAGTAATAATATAAGATGCAAGGCATCATTTTATTTCTAGCATGAATTTTGATCTTACATGGCTATTTCTCAAAGTAAGAGATACTATTTTAAGAGCATATTCAATAACTGTTCCCATGAATACTCAGATAAAGAAAAGCACCGTTATAAAGAAAACATAACTTCCGTGGCTGTTTACGGCCACAGCATTTACATCTGGCCATTTGAAATAATGCGAACAGGAAACGTAAATGCCCCAGTCTTTCAGTGGTCACAGGAAGCAACAGAAATGTTTGTGGTTATAGTCTACACCCACATCTTGCAAAACTGGTGAAAACAATGTCACGCTAGGCCATGGAAGGATGCCCCTCTGCAAAAAGAACTGAATAGAGTTTTCCAAGTGGATCTAAGTCCTTTTCGGCAGCCTGATGAATTACCCATATTGCAAGTCAGTCACTTGATTCTCCTGTCCTTTAACTGGAGCTGTGCTTTCTGGATTTACTAGCTCTCTTCCGGTCCCTGTGAGAGTGACTAGCTTTGGCTGGTGAGACTCCCTCAAAATTGTGACTGGACTCGTTGTGCTGTCTGGTGTATTTCTTGCACTTACAGGAGGTGACCACAGTAACTTTGTAGGTTCTGGTGGTGCCGTCCTGACACTGAAGCTGGATACGCTGGGTGCGGCTCTTATCATTGACACATCTCCATTCTTGTGAGCTCCTCCGGCTCCAGTATTTCATCCCATAACCTCCTCCAATCCAGTTGGGCAGCACTGGCAAAGGTAGGCACTCCCCAGCACACACCAGTTCCTTCAAAGGGCTGATACTGGTACACTGGCCATCGGAAATGTATTTTGTGGATCTCAGCTCCCTGCAGCCCACTTGATGACGACCTGCTAAAATTGATGGAACAATAAGGACTGAGAATTATATGAAAAATACAAGATCCCCAATAATTAATTCCTAAATGAAGGCTTAAAACAATGCAACATTCAGATACTACTCAACAAACCTATTGTTGTCCATAAGCACATCATAGGAGAAACATTTGAAACAGGGTCTGATTATATTAAGAATCATAAATATGTTTAATTTAAGTCATATATTTTAGAAGCACCTCTACGTTTAAATAGTATTTTAACAGGTGTAGATTGGCAATACAAGCAAATAGTGATTTTAGAAAGCCACTGTTTACATGCGGAAGTCCACACCAACTACAGGGGCATGGTGTAAGCATGGATAGGATGTAGTTTGGGCAGACTGAACATCTACACATGTATTCCCAATTTCACAAGGAGAATACACATGGACATCTAAAAACTTTCATGGCGGCCTTTATACCTGCCCTGAGGCATGCATTAGTGCCAGCTCTCATGAACCTCTCCTTCCCAGCATCACTATAAGTCAGAGATTTCCAACTCTACTCCTGGAGGGCTGCAAATCCGTCAGATTTTCAGGATGTCCCTAATGAATATGCATGAGATAAATTTGAATATAATGGGGGACAATGCATACAAATATATCTCATACATATTCATTAGGGACATCCTGAAAACTTGACTAGTTTGCGGCCCTCCAGGACTCCTGCTATAAGTCATCTCCCCAAGCCCATCAACAGCATCAGTATCGATCTCTCTCCTCCTGAGCCCTCAAAAACATTAGGCAACCCCACAACTCCCCCTGAACTTTATTACCAACATTAGACAATGCCCCTGACTAACACCCCACCCTTGACTTTCCCATGTTTCTCTATCCTTATTTGGCAGTTTTACCCCTAGTGGTTGTACTGCTAGACTACCACCAAGGAATGACATCACCATTTTCAACCCAGTACTGGACTGGGCAGGAGCTCCAGCTCCTCACTAGAGACCAGGGAGTCCCCCAGCAAGAGTCGGGGGTAGGGGAGTTAATCAGAGGGTTGTCTGAGGTCATCAGGGCATTCAAGGGAAATGGCTAATGATGCTGTCATGGGGTTGGAAGATGGGGTGAGGGCTCTTAGTGATGTCAGGGGGGTTTAGAGTGTCTGAACATGTAGGGGAGTGTGGAGGCTGAGGGAGGATCAATGCAGTAAGAAGCATCAATTTTAAAAAGCTGCAGACATCGAAACCTGGCATGAGAAGGATGCACTTTTTCTCCATGTGCATTTTTTTTAAATGACTGATCCCTCTGGACATGCCAGCAGAGGCAGGGGCACTCCTGTACATCATTTGATATTTTAGAAAAGGCTGTGTGTTTGCTAGAGCTTCTTGTAAAACAGCAGGGAAACTGTGAGCCTCCCAACCTGGACGTCTCCATTTCCATCTCAGCATTCCATATAAAACTGAACTTATAATCTAATAGATCGTTTGAAAGGTTGCAACTATTGTGTCTTTGATATTTTAGACCTTTTCATCTAATAACACTGATAGGTGGCACCTAAAACTAGATGATACTGTAGAAAGGACCTGTCTTCAAAACTATTGTCCATGAACACAGACTGGGAAAACAGATAATATAAAATCCTAATTGCTGCTCTCTTGCACTCTGTATCTGTCAGAGGTTTCTCCTGAACAGGGCCCATGGTCCAGTGAAAACTGGACTTAAAATGAGGTATAGATAACCTGTGAAGAGACACAGGATGATTCTCCCCTCCCCACTCATCCAAATGAAGTGGACTTTTTTTATGTTGACAATGATGAGAAAGTGTAAATTGTTTCACTAGCTTTGGTGTCCTCAAAACATGCACAGTGCGGCCAGAATGAAAAACCCCCTTGCTAGCCCTTTTTGAAGAATATTCCTGGGGCTCTGGAGCAATTTCTCCTGTACTGCTTGTCCCTGGCTGCAGGCAAAAGGCAGCTCTCCGAGAACGGAGCAGAGCTTTGGTTTGTCTTTCCTTTTGTTATTATATACACAGAGGCTCAGCGTTCTCACAATGACACTTCCATTAACACTGACTATCTCCACTGTCTTCATGCATCTAAGGTATGCAGAGCTCAGATAATCTTATAATCGTCAGATATTTCCTGTGCACTCAAAGCGCCCCTATGCAGGAAAGCCGACACACCTTGATTTCTCTTCAGTGAGCCTTTCCCTCTCTTTTACTTTCCAGGCATGAGTTTTGTTTCACTTTGTTTAGTTTTTGTTTTATGATTAATGTGTTGTGGGAGTCAGGCCAGCTCCAAAGATTTTGTCTAAGGTTTCCAGACTTCTGATATGTCTCCCTCTCCTTACAAATAACCCTAGCTAGGAGCTAGGGAGAGAAAGATTGAGGGCAGAGATTACATTCAAGTGAGAATATGTTTACTGTAGCTAGAGGCGTTCGGCGTATGGTGCTAAGCCAGGAAGTGAGAAATGCTGGATGGAAATCAAAGTCTCTTCAGATAACACCGCTGGAGTACCACAGACAGGTGAAAGTGGTAAAATGCTTAACAACAAAGCTGCTTTCGCATTTGTGCTCCATTCCTTCTTCCATGCTAGATTTAAGTAGTGGAATGGAGTACGGGGGGAGGGGGGAGGGATGCTCGTAGTGGAATGGAGTACGGGGGGGAGGGGTGCTCGTAGTGGAATGGAGTATGGGGGGGGGGGGCTGCTCAGCATCTTTATGAAAGCAATCAAGCAAATCCTGTCCCCCCCAATACGTTGCTGACAATTTGAGGGGTGATTATTAAACAAATGCAAGAAAGCCCTATACACTGCCTTATTTCTGTACGCCAGCAGGATAGTTAGCTCTTCTGTCCTGTTAGAGGCATCAAGGGCAACCTGCATTTTGTGAAGGGCAGTAGCAAACCTATCCAAGAATGAAGTTCAAATAAAGAAAATAAGTAAATAAATAAATCTTGCATCCTAACATACAGAGTCCCCCACTTTGCACCTGCCTCATTACAGAGAATTTGACCAGTAATGCATGTAGTGTGGTGTCCATCGTAGCCCCCTTGCATATGTAGAAATAAGGGTCAAACAAGTTGTAAGTGATGCCTTTCTACTGGACTAACAATGTATCTGGGACTAGTTCCCAAGAGCTATATGCTGCTTAAGAAAAGCTGTATTGAAAACACTTACTGTTTCCATCCTGTGCTACATTGCCAGAATTCCTGCCTCCATTCCTTGCCTGATTCAGCGTGCTGTTGCTGGGACTTGCAGGATCTGGTTTGACGACATGTGAATAAAGGATCTCTGTGGCATCATTTTTGAAAGCCAAGCAGCTTTTCACAAGGATGCATGCCAAGAAGAAAGCAGAGTACTGAATAGCTGGAAGGATCATGTTTGCTGCAGTCTAAGGTTGAAGGGCTGGATTCCTTTCCTTTGGCTTGTCTGTAACTGTGAAATTTCCCCTGGCGCTTCATCCCTTTATATATTCACAGGGGCTTGGCATTCATTCAGGTGTAAAGTTGTAGAGAGAGCTTGAGTATGAAGACAGGGAGAGGGGGTGGGATCCTTTCTGTGTCCTGCAAAGATATATTACCAATAGAAGAGAATCTTGGCAAGGGGGGAGGAGCTTGATATGCACATTGTATGAAATTTCATAGCAGCATTTTATCTGTGATGTATCAGAGAAAAGTGTGAATTGGAACTGCAGAGATGCAGAAGTTAGAGATGAGGCTTCTGCAAAATGAGTGTGAGTACAGCCACTGAAACGTCCTGTGCGAGGAATCAAGTTGCAGACCTTTATTACTTTTTTTATGGGGGGGAAGGGGAACAAAGGTCTTCAAAGAATTTCAAAATAGGTAAGATAAAGCTGTTCTGTCCTTCTTGAAGACCAACTTGAAGAAATGTCTTCCAGATGATGACACGAGAAGAGAGCTGCTTTACAATGTACCCCTTAATGTACCCCTTAATTTCTGTTCGGAAGCTTTTCTATTGATGCAAAACTGGAACAGGTTTCAAAATACATTACAGCTCTTAAAGTAATACAGTGACAAAAAATAAATAAATAAGGTGAAAAATGGCTACAAAGAAGAAAGCATAAATTGTAACACGCAAGTTTACATCTTGACTAAATTAAACAAGTTGAACAGTGCACTTTTAACAGTGTGAGACAACGGTGCTTATCCTGTTGGCAGCAGGGTTGCCAGATAGGTCCAAAAATTCCAGCCCAATGCTGCCGGAAAACTAGCCCAAAGAAGCAACCTCCTTTGGCCACACACCCCCTGATTCCAGCAGGTGATTTAATGGCTCTCTATAACTAGCTATGCCTCTGACTGAAGTCACAGCACATTTGGGAAGGGAGGGGAAGTTGCCACCTATCTGCTGCATCTCATTGGCCAGCACTCTGACAATCAGATGTAGCTAAGGGTTGACATCATACTGTCACTTTCTTTCAGTCTGCCTCAGGGTAGGATGAACATGGAAGATACCAGCTGGAACTTTGCCTTTTTTCATTTCATTTCCCTGTTTTTTTCACCCCAAACAACACAGGTAATAGCCCAAAAAACTGCAACCTGTGACCCGCAATTTTTCACATGGCCTGGGCAAAAAGGTCACCTAATTGAGCGGGGAAACTGAAAATAGCAACACTGGTTGACAGACTCAGGCACTTCAGGTGAGGGAAGAGGCAGTGATATATGCTATGAGGTAGGTGGCATGTATGGAGAGTGTAGGGCAGTGTTTCTCAAACTATGAATCATGACCCCCCAAATCTGGTTCCAAAATCTTCACTGCAAGATTGCATAGACGTCTAAACCATAAGGGGAAAAAATACAGCTGGCCACTGAGAAGGAAGCAGTCCTTAGCTCCAGCCTTCCCTACACTGCACTACTACTACTACTATTACTAATCACTGACAATGTGCACACCAACACCTGCTCAGGGTGCACAGACAGCACATGGGGGCTGCTCAATCTCGCTACTCACGTCAGTGAACAGCCAATGGGAAAGACAGAGCAAGAAGGCATTTTGAGTCTGTGACTGGCAGGCAAGCAGGCTAGTGACAGAGTGGTGGAGGTGGTCGGTGTGCTAGTATACCTCACAAAGGGCATGGAGGAAGCCCTACCAACCCCAGCTCCTACCCACACCATGTAAGCATTCTTGCTTTAAAGGGCAACTCCCCAATTAGCTACACACAGGGACAGAGAACAGCGCTGTTAGAACACACTTAAAAGAGGTGAACTGCTTTTTCTCTTAAAGGACAGCTGAAGAACATGTAGGGACTTTGGCAGGTCCCTCTCTTTTATTTAACAGGTACCAACGCTCTGACAACTGAACAATGGCTAGGAAAAATTGTATCATCAAAGCTGTTGCCCCTGTTATAGCTTCTGCCTCTGTCCAGACAGAGATTCCAATGCCAGTTGAAGGACCAGGTCCATTTGCAGGATGCCTGCATGCTGAAGCTTCTAGGAAACAAGTGGAGGAACTCAGAGGCTGAGGATCATTCAAGACAGTGAGAAGTACATTGATGATATGCTTCTTGAAACATCCAAGCTCTCCAACAGAGGTGAAGATGGGAGGCTACAGACGGAAGAAATTTGGACATGAGTCACCAGACCCTGCAGAATCAACACTCCAAATCATCCAACCCTTGAATTGAAGAACCAGTATGCAGCCCTGGAGGTGGAGGAGGTAAAGGCCTCTCAGGAAAGGGAAGAACCAGAACTTGAGCACCCCAAAGTTGCAGAATCAATGACCACAAGGAAGCAAAGGGTAGTGGTGGTTGGTGACTCTCTTTTAAGGGGTAGTGAGGCATCCATCTGCCAACCAGACTTGATGTCCAGAGAGGTGTGCTGTCTGAAGGTGCCAAAATCCACGATGTTACAGAGAGTTTGCCGAGGCTCATCAAGCCTACTGATTATTATCCCATGTTGCTCATCCATGTTGGCACAAATAATACTGCTAGGTATCCTTCTGAGTTTATCAAAAGTGACTTCATGGCTCTGGGACAGAGGGTGAAGCAGATAGGTGCACTGTTGAGGGTAAAGGCCAAGTCAGAGAAGCTCACATCCTGAAGATGAATGCATGACTGCGTGGATGGTACCATTGAGAGCGTTTTGGTTTCCTGGACCATGGGATGCTGTTCGAAGGGCTGCAGAGCAGAGATGGCATCCATCTGTCCAAGAAGGGTCAAAGTGTCTTCAGCAGCAGACTGCCTAACCTACTGAAGAGGGCTTTAAACTAGATTCATTGGGGGGTGGGTGTAGAAAGCCCCCAGGTAAGTGAAAGCCCCCAGGTAAGTGAAACATTCAATACATCTATAGAAATGAATAAAAGGGGTAACATCTGGAAAGCGGTGTCTATAAATGCCCGTGGCATGGAAAATAAGATCCCAGATGTTGAAGCTTTATTGGAAGAGGCTGACCTCGATTTAGTGGCGGTTATGGAGAAGTGCTGCTGATAAGTCATTTCAATATGCCAGATGTTGATTGGCACATTCCTGCTGCAGTGTCATCTAGAAGCAAAGAAATCCTAGACTCTCTACAGGGAAAACTTTTCAGGGACCTGGTAAATGAACCTATATGTGAAAGGGCCATACTAGACTTGATGCTTACCAATGGGGAAAGTGTTTCTGATATTATAGTGGGAGATCATCTAGCATCCAGTGATCACCAGATTGTGTGGTTCAGTATTAGGACTAGGGCTGATAAAGTCCATTCAAAAGCGAGGGTCTTAGACTTTAGGGAAGCTAATTTTGCCAAGATGGAGCAATACCTCAAGAAGTAGTTAGCGGGATGGAAACAGCTGGGGGATTTAGAAAAACTATGGGCAAAACTGAAAGGGGATATTTTAAGGGCAATAAACCTTTTTCTTAGAAAGATAAATAAATGTAAAAGGAAAAGGAGGCCGCTATGGTTCTCAAAAGGTGAAAAAAAGAGGGAGGCCTTCAGGAAATACAAGAGATCACAGAGAGAGAAAGACAAGCATCTATATTTGGAAAACCTTAGAGAAGCTAGCAAAGTAGTCAGGAAAGCAAAGATACAAAAAGAAGAAGAAAAAGTCAATGCAATAAAATGGGGGAAGACATTTTTCAGATATGTTAGTGAGTGGACTCCGGCAAAAGTGGTATTGTCAAGCTGATGAGGATAAAGCAGAATTGCTTAACAAATATTTCTGTTCTGTGTTCACAGATGAAGTGCCAGGAACAGGACTTCAGAAAACACCCACAAACAGGAACAGAAGTCACGGGGAGCTCAATTGATTTTCAGAAGACTGTGTTTGTGAGGAACTAGCTAAACTAAAAGTAGATAATGTGATGGGACCAGATGGGATACATTCAAGAATACTGAAGGAACATGGGGATCTTTTAGTGGCTCCACTGACTGACCCTTTCAATGCTTCTTTGGAGTTGGGAGTGGTGCCAGAGGACTGGAGAAGGGCACATGTGGTCTCTTTACATAAAAGTGGAAGTAAGGATGAGGTTGAAAACTACAGGTTAGTTAATCTAAGACCTGTGGTGAGTAAATTATTGGAAACATTGCTAAAAGAGAATAATGATGTTTCTGGAGTCCAATGGATTGCAAGATCTGAGGCAGCATGGATTCACCAGACTCAGGTCTTGTCAGACAAATCTGAGTTATTTCTTTGGCTGGGTGACCAGGGAGTTGGACCAAGGGAGAGCCCTAGATATGATATACTTAGATTTCAGTAAAGCCTTTGACACTGTTCCACACAGGCGACTTATAAACAAGCTGAGCACCCTAGGGATGGACCCTACAGTTACTGATTGGGTTAGAAATTGGTTGAGTGGGAGGCGACAAAGAGTACAGGTAAATAGAGCTCACTCTGAAGAGGAGGTTACCAGTGGTGTGCCGCAGGGATCTGTCTTGGTCTGATTCTTTGTAACATCTTTATTAGTGATATTGCAGAAGGGCTGTCAAGTAAGGTTTGCCTATTTGCAGGTGATACCAAAATCTGCAATAGAGTAGACATCCAGGAAGGAGTCAATAACATGACGAGGGATCCAGCTAAGCTTGAAGAATGGTCAAGAATTTAGCAGTTGAGATTTGGAGATTTTTTAATGCTAAAAAATTCATGGTCATGTCATTGGGCTGCAAAAATCCAAGGGAGTGGTACAGTGTAGGGGGAGAAGTACTTCTGTCCACAAAAGAAGAGCGGAACTTGGGCCTGATTGTGTCTGAAGTAGCTAGACAGAAAAGGTGACTGCGAAAGCCAGTAGGATGCTTGGGTACATAGGGAGAGGAATGGCCAGCAGAAAAAAAGGAGGTGATAGTGCCTCTGTATAATTCTCTGCGATCTCATTTGGACTATTGTGTGCAATTCTGAAGACCACACCTTCAAAAGGATATAAACAGGTTGGAGTTGGTACAGAGGGTGGCTACTAAAATGGTTAGTGGTCTTTGTTATAAAGCATATGAGGACAAATTTAAAGATCTTAATATGTATACTTTAGAGGAAAGGCGGGATAGAGGAGATATGATAGAGATGTTTAAATACCTCTGTGGCATAAATGCACAGGAGGAGAGTCTCTTTTGATTGAAAGCAAGCTCTGCTACGTGGGGACATAGGGGGTAAAAGGGGAGTAATATGCGGAAATATTTCTTTACAGAAAGAGTGGTAGATGTGTGAAATAGTCTCCCAGTGGAGGTGGAGAGACGAGGACAGTATCTGAATTCAAAAATACATGGGACAAACACAGAGGGTCTCTAAAGGTAAAAATGGGACTATTGTAGTTGATATGGAAGACTAGATAGGTCATGTGGTCTTTTTCTGCTGTGATGTTTCTAAGCTGCAGAAATCTGGACAGTGTATTACATGAGGAACTCTTGCACATGTGTGGGTTCTGGAAAGTAGGCTGAGCACTACACAGACTGAATCTATCAGAAAAATAGGGGAAGCCACCACAGCACAGCCACATCTCATTGAAAATCACTTTTAAGCCTATAGCATTATCAATCCTCATCCACGCAGATCTTATATTGTCTGTTCACTAGATCCAGGTTGCAGATCATTCGGTGGTCCTACCAAGCCTCTTCTCCAAGCACAACCAACTTCAAGAAGCAATCAAGTACCAACCTGATAGGAGTCCCCCCTTTTCCTTAGGGTGAACCAACCAAAGTTCCAATATTCATGCTCAGTACGTTTCTCGGTACTCCTGGGGGGGTCTGTTCCTACTAGATTGGGGCAGCTCTCCCCCCATCCCTGGCCCTCAAGGGTCCTTGTGAGCAAAAATGTGAACAGTATGCAAATTAGGGAAACAATATGCAAATTAGGCCCTCATTCGCTCCTTCAGTTCAAAATCAAACAAACAAACAAAAAAAAGAATATTGACCCAGATGGAGAAGATAGCCTACAACATCCCCATTCTCCTCCTCCTCCTCCTGCCAGCTCTGATGAATCAGAGTTGTCAGTATTGAAAAGGGGAATGCTTGGGAGAAGCGGATGTATAAGCTTAGGGGGGGGGGGGGTAGAGAAAGAAAAGGTATGATATGTTGAAACGGATAAGTGTTGGAGCCCAGGAACACACAGAAAGTGGGGGAAGGGAAGTCTGGTGGAGAACAGAAAAGAGATGATCTGTGGCAGTGACTGAGTGTGGGACAGAGTGAAAGGTTGAGTCTGGAAGGAGAGAGAAAAGGAATGAGCCTGGTTTGTGGGGGAGGGGAAGGATGGGTGGTTGAGCTGAGGGGGGAGTGGATGATTGACTGAATCTGGAAGAAGTGATGCTGAGATAAATGCTTAAGTCTGAAGGGGCATGAGTCTGTGGTCAGAGGGCGAGAAAGAGAGGGAGTGATCTTGGGTGAGGCATGAAAGAGAATGAGCTGGAGATGTGAGGGCTGAGAAGAGGAAGCTAGGCTAAGAGGCTGAGAGGAGACAGAGGAGGAACGGCTGTAAGAGAGGAATGCGAGGAAAAGAAGAAAAAGACAGAGGAGGGGAGAAGGGTGCGAGAAGATAGGAGGAAAGAGAGTTGACTTCAGCACTGTATCCATTGAAACACACGGCAGCTATTACTACTATTATCATTTCTATAGTGCTACTAGACATATTCAGTGCTTGTACGCATATAGTGTACGTAACAGACAGTCCCTGTTCGACAGAGCATACAATCTATCAAGGACAAACAGGACAAATAAGAGATTAGGGAGCTTTATTTATTATGGGAAATGATTTAAAAGCAGCCCCAAAAAGTTAGGCTTTTAGCCTGGATTTGAATAGAACCAGAGACAGAGCATAAAGTCTACTCCAGACCTATGGCACATCAAGGGGGAAGGAACAAAGTCTGGCTTCAGATGTGGAGGAGAAGGGCACAGATAAGAGTGACTTACCTGATGAGTAGAGTTTCTGAGGAGGGGTAAAGGGAAAGATAAGAGAGGAGAGGTAATGAAGAACCGCAGAATGAATGCACTTGTGGGTCAGTAGACGTTTGGACTGTATGCAGAAACAGGAAGCCAATGAAATGACTTGGGAAGAAAGGTTATGTGAGTGTAGTGACACTAGCAAAAGATTAGTCGTGATAATGAATTTTGAATAGATTGAAGGGGAGAAAGATGATTCAGTGGGAGACCTGTGAGGAGCAGATTGCAGCAGCCTAAGTGGGAGGTGGTGAGAGCTTGGATAAGGCTTTTGGTAATGTGTTCAGAAATTAAAGGATGAATTTTGCAGATGTTATAGAGTAAGAAGCAACAGTGTTTAGCTGTCTTGTGGATAGGTGCAAAGAAAGATAGGAGTCAAAGATGACCTCAAGATTATGAGCTGAGGAGACAGGGAGGATGACGGTGTTATTCACAAACAGAGAGAGAGAGAGAGAGAAGGGGGAGGTGGGTTTTAGGGAGGAAGATAAGAAGCTCTGTCTTAGCCATATTCAATTTTAGATAACAATGGGACATCCAGGAAACAATATCAGACAAGCAGGCTGAGATTTGAGCCTGGATTCCTGCTGAAATTTCTGGTGCAAAGAGGTATATCAGAGCCATTGGCATAAAGATGAAACTGAAAGCCACGGTAGAAGATCACAGTACTAAGGGAATGAGTACAGACAGAGAGAGAAGAGGTATCACGACAGAGTCCTGAGATACACTGACTGATAGTGGGATAAAAGTGGATGAGGATCCACCAGAGCATGTCCTAAAAGTGTGATGGGAGAGGTAAGAAGAAAATTAAGTCAGAACAGAGCCCCTAAATCCAAGCCAAAAGAACATATTAAGGAGAGGTGATGTGGTCAACAGTGTCAAAAGCAGCAGATAGGTCAAGAAGAACTGCACTCAGTCCTTCAGTACCCATGCGGCCACACACCTACTTCTCCAGATTCGCTCACTCACAAATCTGCAGCCATCATGCTACTCTTACACATATACTCTAACTATGTACCTGTAGACATTCCTCCCCACATCGTAGTCCATACATACTCCACCTAAAAGGTGCTAGGCTAACCAGATGGCTGAGTGGCTGTGCTACAGAAAGTGAGAGCTTTTAAGCCTGTATGTCTCAGGCATAGTGCTACATCAGATCATAATAACTTTAAAAAATGTAGATTTGCATATACATGTTTCTGAATCTTTAAATGAATATGCTGCTTATTACATCGTTTGATTAATAATTTGATTTCGTTACCAGTCGGGGTCATGTGAATTTGCAACTGTTAAAATGGGGTCACACTGTAAAAATGGGAAGCAGTGTATGATGGGGGGGCTCTATATGAGCATGTAGGGATGTATGAAAGGGTAAGTAGGGAGGGGGGTTCAAGGAGAGAGTGTTTGAATGGGAGTTGGAAGGATATGTGTATACATGGGGGGACAGGATCACTGCCGGACCATATAGTGCCCCAGCTAGCAGACGCAAGCAAGTGGAGGGGTACCTTCTAATGATGTGACTGGCCAGTCCTACATGCAGGAATGCCATATCATTGGAGGAGAATTGACCATGACGTACCACACATGTCAGCCCTGGTTTGGAACACAAGGTGGGTATTTATTTTGCCTGTCCCTGCCTACAGCCCCGGTGGAGGAGTTCTGGTATGGGTAAATGTAGGGAGTAGATCCAGTATGGGTGTATGTAGGGGGGAGTTCCCGAGTGTTTGTAGAGAGGGTAGCTGTAGGGACTGTGTTCATTTAGGGGAATTGTGGAACATGTGGGTGTGGTGGTTGTGGGTGCTACAAAATACTCTTTCCTGGGCTTGCTGCTATCCTTCTGGCCGTTCCAACCTCTCCCAAACATGTTGCACCATCCATGGTCTTCATGGAGCAGGAATGATTCCTAGTCACTCTTGACCCTCTCCCACCCCAGTGCCATAGAACAGCAGATTGGGAAAGGGAGGTTGGCATCTCTTTGGGTAGTGAAGCTTGGGCTCTCTGCTATCCTAACTGCTTCATCTGCTGTCACTGGTCCCACTTTGGATGAGTGTCTGGACACAGCACCATCTCTGAGCTTCCAACACTCTGCTCTGATGTCCTGTCCATGCCTTTGTTTGGTCCATGTATGCACAAACATACAGACAGACAGATATGCCCTTAATAGGAGACACACTTTCTCTTTGAGAAACCCGATTGAAAACTGGACAGAGATGTGATTTGGGCCACCTATCAAGATCGATCTACAGTAGCAGGTCATGGACATTGAAAGGATGCAATACCACTATTTAAAATCTCCAGAAGAAAAACATGCTGAGAAAGTTTTAAAAAGTACAACTTAACAATAAGAAGAATCCAGTCCTTTCTTACCGCTTAACTATAATAAACAATATTATAAACATCACTTGCTGGCAAAAAAGAAGCATGCTTATACCAGTTTTTTGCTTTGTTTTGCTTTCTTCTCTTGCACTTTGGGAATAGACATTTTCTATTTTCTGTTTACTTCAAAACATAATGCAAGGAAACCAAAAGCATGTTAATCCTTTGCATGCAAGCATGGGATGTTTGCTAAGAAGCAGTCTGTTTCTCTTCTTTAATAAGGCCATTTCAAGTAGCCTGGAAACAGATTTGAGTTCTATGTGACAATATGAGATCCAGGCGACAAGGGGCCACAGTCTGTAGATTAATTGTGACTGGCACTTTCTCATTCTGCTGCTGGATATTATGACTGTCAAGAACTATTTGATACGCCCTGCTAATAATATACCATCATCCTTACATATGCACCCAACACATGTACATATATCTTATTACTTGAAATCAATGTAGAAAGGAAGAGCAAATATTAAAGCCAGCTGTATCACTGTGCCTACTTTCCTGAAACTATCACCTTTCCTGTTTCTTAGTCTGATACTCATACTTCCCATAATTTAATTTCATTTACTAATTTTGTGAAGACCACATATTAATACTTTTCTATGCAGTTTACACTTTAGTTAGCCTTTTCTGTTTTGTCCAATGCTGATTTATTTTCTATTTTTTTTTATTTTCAACAGCAAAGAGTACAATACGAACATTTGTAAAGCCCTGCCATCATTCTTCACATATTTCATATGGTCAACAAACAAAATCCCCATGGAACTCCCTTAATAGACAGAATTTAACTCGGTACTGCTTTCTGCTCTGCAATAGGAAATATCCTTTGTTCTCATAGAACTTGATACTCTTGTTGGTTTTCCATTTAGCCCACACCCTTCTCTCCCATTCAATCACACGTTCTCCAGACATCACAAGCTCCATCCATACATCCACACACACCCTCTCATACCCCTCCTCAACTCCAGTGCACACAATTGAGATTGAAATCACTCACCCTCCTCTTCCTCACCAAGGAGGCTGTTTTATTTTTTATGTTCTAACATTTTGGAGGAATTAAATTTGTCTGCTTCTTACTATGGTTACATCTCCTGTTTTTAAACCCCCCTCCCCTGAGGTTCTTAATGCTATGAGCCTTATTTACTTATGTACGTTAACCACTGTGCAATAATGCACACTAACACATGCAAATGTGATATAATACACATTAAATAATTCAAACATGCTGTCCTAAATCTAACTGCTTAGCTATAGATGGTAGACTGAGTATCAGCACTATCCATAGAGTATCAGCAGTCACTGCTGCTATCCAGATAGTGTTACAGAATATACATGGAACAATTAAAGGCTGCCATCAGCATTTGAACTTTGACCTAAAATAAATGACTTTTAGATCATGCCATAATTTGATTCGTTTGAAAGAATAAACTGAAAATGGTCTTATTTGTCTCATTTTACCTCTTTGTTGATCCATCATAAGAAGACGTCTTCAACAGTCAGTGGAGCTCTCACTTATCTAAAACACATGTCCCTATTGAGCTAAATAAGAATCAGAAATAGAAAACAGTATTTCAATTATTTAATTACATAGTAACATAGTATATGACAGCAGATAAAGACCAGTATGGTCCATTTAATCTGCCCAGCAAGGCAGCAAGAGTAGGTGCACCTGCCGCTCCATGCAGGTCACCCCTCCCCATGCCTTTGTTTAGGGGTGTACTCACCGCTCCATCTAGGTCACCCCAATTTGTTGAGATATAAGAGATAGTTATGTTTATTTTGATTTTATCCTGTTGCTATAAAGGGATCCACTGTGTCTGAACCATGCCATTTTGAATTCTGTCACTGTATTTGCCTCCACCACTTCCATTGGGAGGGCATTCCAAGCATCCTCCACCCCTTCAGTGAAAAGGTATTTCCTGACATTGCCTTTCAATTTACCCCCTTATAGCTTCATGTTATAGCCCTCTAGTTTTACAGCTTCCCCGTCTTTGGAAGAGTTTTGTTTGTTCACTAATACTCTAATAATTTAAAGGTCTGAATCATATCTCCCCCGTCCCTCCTCTCCTCCGGAGTGTACATACATGTATTTAGGTCTTCAAGTCTCTTCTCATAAGTCTTCTGATGCAGGCTCCAAATCATTTTGGTCGCCTTCCTCTAAACAGTTTCCAGTCTGTTTATATCCTTTACGAGATATGGTCTCCAAAACTGAACACAATATTCCAAGTGAGGCCTCAACAATGACTTGTACAGTAGCATTAGTACCTCTTCTTTTCTGCTGGTAATTCCTCTTTGTATGCAACCCAGCATCCTTCTGGCTTTTGCCACCACCTTGTCGCACTGTTTCGCCACCTTGAGATCGTCAGAAATGATCACTCCAAGGTCCTTCTCTTGGTCCGTGCACACCAACCTCTCGCCGTCTATCACATACAATTCCCTTAGATTTCTACTTCCCAAGTACATAACCCTGCACTTCTTCACATTAAATCGTAACTGCCAAGCATTAGACCATTCTTCCAGCTTTTGTAGATCTTTTCTCATGTTATCCACTCCCTCAGGGGAGTCCATTCTGTTGCAAATTTTCATGTCATCTGCAAAAAGACAGACTTTTCCATCCAGCCCTTCAGCAATGTCACTCACAAATACATTGAACAGTACCGGTCCGAGAGCCGAAACCTGGGGCACTACGCTAATCACCTTCCTTTCATTTGAGTGAGTTCCGTTTACCATCACCTTCTGTCGTCTGTCACTCAACCAATTTCTGATCCAGTTCACCACCTTGGGACCCTTCTCTAAGCTGTTGAGTTTATTGATAAGCCTCCTATGAGGGACAGTCTCAAAGGCTTTGCTAAAATCCAGGTAGATGACATGCATCGCATGCCCTTGTTCTAGTTCTCTGGTCACCCAGTCAAAGAACTCAATCAGATTTGTTTGGCAAGATTGTCCTTTGGTAAAACCATGTTGCCTTGGATTGTGCAACCTGTTGGTTTTGAGAACGTCCACTATTTGCTCTTTCAGGAGTGCCTCCATTACTTTTCCTGCCACTGAGATAAGGCTTATTGGCCTGTAGTTTGTCACTTCTTTCCTGTTACCACTTTTGTGAAGCGGTACCACATCAGCCCCCTTTTCCAATCCTGTGGAACTGCTCCTGTCTGCAAGGATCTATTAAAAATATCCTTTCACATCCCTGAAAGAACCTCTCTGAGCTCTTTCAGTATCCTAGGATGTATCTCATCCGGTCCCATGGCCTTGTCCACTTAGAGAATTAGAGATCAGGTTATCCCTGTAGTCTAAATTCTGCATATTCATCCCTTTCAGTGTGGGAATGGTACCCCCTGGAAGTAAGTGGGTGAGGTGGGTAAGAGGAAAAGGGGAGTCCATGCAAGACTAGGACCTAGCACCTGGTGCTCTGGACGAACCATTTAGGGGTGATGCCTGGTAGCAAAATGGCAACAATAAGAATAAAAATCAACAAAGTGCCTGTAAACTGGCACATGCTCATAGGCTCTGCAACAGCCTTGTCCCTTCTCCTAGAAAAACTGTTACCAAATAAAGCAAAGTGAGGGAAGGGGCTGCTGAAAGGTCTATGAATGTATGCTCACTCACAGGCTCCATGCTGAATTCCAGACCCTAAACCAACAATATGGTAAGATGACAGGGAGGAGGACTCAGAAATAGGCCATGAAGAACAGTAGGAGGTAGACGTCCCATGGAAGGGTAGAAGGGAGAGGATCCAGGAAAAGGTCATAGAGGAGAAGGACATGAGGAAGAAAACCCAGAAAAAGGCCATGGGGGAGGGTAAGATGGGCAGAACATATAAATTATCCATAGTGGGATAGGAGCAGGCAATGACACATCATTAAATACATGGGGCCTCTGCCATGATTGTGTAAGGATGTCCCTAAAATGCCCCCTTTCTAATATGATATATGTCCTTGCAGACTCATATCTATGAGGTCAGAGAGAGGTGTGCATTGGTATCTCAGGGACTATCCCATGAGAGGTGTTCTGATCAGGAAAGCTGTATATAACAGAGGAACCCTTAATGTTTCTTGTTTTTCATTTCTATGTTCTATCCTAGGAAGATGGCTGTGGCTCAAGAGTAGAGTTTCCAGAATTATCCAGGAGTTGGAATTATCTTAGGGTCCAAAAGACAAGAGAGAACCGGAAGTGATAAGTGGTTAAAGGGGAGTTGGTACCATGCTCTTTGTTTTAGATAAAGGTTACCTTAAGGCAGGGGTGGGCAATTTCGGCCCTCGTGCACCACAATCCAGCCTGGTTTTCATGATGTTCCTAATGAATATTCATGAGATCTATTTGCATCCACAGCCTTCCATTGTATGGAAATAGGTCCATGAATATTCATTAGCGCCATCATGAAAACCAGGCTGAATTGTGGTGCACGAGGGCCGGAATTGCCCATCCCTGCCTTAAGGGTATGTTTACTAAGCAACACTAACTGTTAGTGAGGGCTCAAACATGAGCTATCCAGCATGTGCCATCCCATGCTAACAGTGTGCAGCTAAACAGATAGCATGGGGTAATTTCTGTGCTATCTGCTTAGGGCACCAGAAGGCAGGATTGAGACAGAGTAGGCATGCTGGCTGGTGACAGCTAGTATGCAGGATATTGCTGCATGCTAGCCGTCATGACTGACAAAAGTGCAGCTACACTTAACACAACTCCAGCGGCAGCCCAGTAGCATAACCATTCCCCATATCTAAAGGTATGGCCATGTGGCATCAGCAACCTCTTTTCCCCCTGAAGACTCCCTAATTAAGCTATTCTAGCTCCTATCAGCCCATTTCCAGTCCTATTCCAGCCCCTATCAGCCCATTTCCAGTCCAAGATCCAGATCAGCCTATTTCCAGTCCCAGACCCTCATCAGCCATTTCCAGTCCTATTCCAGCCCCCCATCAGCCCATTTCCAGTCCAAGCTCCCCCATCAGCCAGTTTCCAATCCTAGCCCCTCCATAAGCCCATTTCCAGTCCTATTCCAGCCCCCATCAGCCTATTTCCAGTCCAAGGTCCCCCATCAGCCCATTCCAGTCCGAGACCCCCCATCAGCCATTTCCAGTCCTATTCCAGGCCATCAACGCATTTGCAATCCAAGCTCCCCCATCAGTCAATTTCCAATCCTAGCCCCCCATCAGCCCATTTCTAGTCCTTTTCCAGCTCCCATTAGCCCATTTCCAGTCCTATTCTAGCCCCCATCAACCCATTTCCAATCCAAGCTCCCTCATCAGCCCATTTCCAATCCTAGATCCCCCATCAGCCAATTTCCAGTCCTATTCCAGCCCCCCATAAGCCCATTTCCAGTCCAAGCTCCCCCCATCAGCCAATTTCCAATCCTAGACCCCCCATCAGTCCATTTTCAGTCCTATTCCAGTTCCTATCAGCCCATTTCCAGTACTATTCCAGCCCCCATCAGCCCATTTCCAGTCCATGTTCCCCCAGATCAGCCCATTTCCAGTCCTAGACCCCCATCAGCCATTTCCAGTCTTATTCCAGCACTCCATCAGCCCTTTTCCAGTCCAAGCTCCCCCAGATCAGCCCATTTCCAGTCCTAGATCCCCATCAGCTATTTCCAGTCCTATTCCAGCTCCCATCAGCCCATTTCCAGTCCAAGCTTCCCCCTTCCATCAGCCCATTTCCAGTCCCAGCTTACCCTCTCACAGCTCATTTCCAGTCCTAGCCCCCCCCATGCTAGAACCCCCCCCCCCCGCCCACCTACCAAACAGCCCAGCGGCCATCTAAGGGGCTTCAGAGGTGAGCTGGGGAAGCCCATAAGAGGCTCCAGCTCCCTTTGCACAGCCACCAGGGTGGAGATTGTTTTCCCTCACGCTGGTGGCTATTACTGTGAAGCGCACTGAATGCCGGGAGAGGTTAAAGGGCATTTCCCAGCAATTGCGCGCTTTACAGTAATGGTTGCCAGCATGAGGGAAAACATTCTTCACGCTGGCGACTGTGCAGAGGGAGCTCGGGCCTCGTGCGGGCTTTCCCGACTCCCTCTGAAGCTGTCCATTTGTGCGAGAATGAAGTTTGCGCGGGCCCCCTAAATCACAGGGCCCTGTGCGAACAACATTCTCGCACAATGGACTGGCCAACCCTGATTGTGATGCCTCTGTATCATTCCATGGTGCGACCACACCTTGAATATTGTGTGCAGTTCTGGTCGCCGTATCTTAAAAGGGATATAGCGTTATTAGAAAAGGGACAGAGAAGAGCCACCAAAATGGTAAAGGGGATGGAAGGATGCTAGTATGAAGAGAGGCTAAAAAGGTTAGGGCTCTTCGACCTGGAAAAGAGACGGTTTAGGGGAGATATGATAGAGGTCTATAAATTAATGAATGGAGTGGAACGGGTAAACGTAGATCGATTGTTTATGCCATCAAAATATAGAAAGACTAGCGGACATGCAATGAAGCTACAGGGTAAACTATTTAAGACTAATAAGAGAAAATATTTTTCCAGTCCTATTCCAACATGTAATCAAACTCTGGAATTCATTACCAGAGGATGTAGTAAAAGCTGTTAGTGTAGCCAGGCTTAAAAAAGGTTTGGACAAGTTCCTAGAGGAAAGGTCCATAAACCATTATTAAAGGGGACCCAGAATATCCACTGCTTGGCCCAATACAAGCATTGTGGAACCTTGTCATTTGGGGAAACTGCTAGGTACTTGTGACCTGGATTGGCCACTGTTGGAAACAGGATACTGGCCTTGATGGACCTTGGTCTGACCCAGTATGGCATATCTTATGTTCTTATGTTCTCCCTTTTCTCCCCCTCTACTCACACATTCCACAATTATTCTTCCTCGACACATCATACTCACTCCCTTTTTCTTTGTTATTACCTCTCAAATCCAAAAGCATACAGTAGCAATACTTTGAACTCTTAAATTTTGCCCAAAAGAGATTCCACAGCTGTTTATATTGCGTCCACTCAGGTTTACTTTTCTGTTCATAGTCTGGCAATTCAAATAATCCCCATTCCCACATTAAACTGATCCACTCTTGGAGGTTGGACTCTCTCACTCATCCCATAATTTATCATCATTTTTCTCACTAGTAATAAAGCCACTAAAGCAAATTTTTGCTTCATTTTAATCATCCTTCTTTTCTGGAAGGGATAAGGCTCTCCTTAGAGCAAAGGACTGTATATTCTTTCAGTCTTTAACTGTGTCACCTCTTCAATTACTCTTAAGAACTTATTCCAAAACATCCTCAAAGTCCCGTGCTCCAAAAAGGTGTGTTTATATGTGCCTCCTTGTATCTTACGTTTTACACATATTTTATTATACCACAGATTTATCAGTGCTCCCTTTTACTTTGTAATGTATATTTTCTGCAAAATCTTATACTGCATTTCTTGTAAGCAGCGTCCCCAGTCATGCATGAAAGGTCTTCAAATCTCCTCATTAAATCATCTCTTCTTCCACTTCTATCATCCAACTCTACATCAGTCCTTTTAAGTATTCCTCATATAACATATCTTTCCCAATTTTGTACCACCGGGTCAAAGTATTCAAGTTTGACTGTAATTTCTCAAAGATTTCCCTGAATTCAGTCACCTGAAATCCCTTAGGGCTCAGTCTATGTAGGGGTTTATAACAGTATCTAATTTGCAGGTATTGTAGCAAGCGGCGATTGGGTAAACCCCATTTATCTTTTATTGATGAAAAGCGGGGAACTCTCTGCTATGTAGCTTCAAGAAGTGATCTATAGACTTGCAACCGTTTTCCCTGTCCCTTTGAAATTTTGATTTTCCCTGCCCTGGTGAAAAGCTAGCGATGTCTGCAAGAGCTAAAAATCAAGATATCCCTTGCAGGGCCATACCAAGGACAGTGCGAGTGGTGTGGCTGAACAGAGCACAGGTTCAGAAGGAATGCTGATATCATCACTGGGCTTCCAAATACCTCCAAAAGAGTGAGTTACAGCATGTGACTGGGTGGGTGGGGGTTCTAGCTAGCTACCGTCCTGATCTCTTGTACTCCTTCTTTTTTAATGTGCCACTAACGTCCCATTTGGAATGGAAATGGAAACCACTGTAGGGTTCCCTTTGTTGAAATTGTCTCACATGAAACATGTAAATAAACTCATGGGGCAATACCATTGCTGTGATAATCCTTCTGGGGGGGACCTTTGCCTTCTTGTGTATGTTTCATGCATCAAACACATCAAAACTGATGCATTATACAAAGTTAAGTCCTGCAAATTCAGTCCTCCTTTAATTAATATCAGTTTGGGTATCCTATTCTAAGCCTTTTTGCTCTCCAAATACATTTTCAGATTTTTTCCTTTGTAATATCTCTCCTTTGCTTGTTCCACCACACTGGCATCATCTGCAGAGAGTATAGCAATTTTGGTATAAGCTCCATTTTTATGCCTGCCACTCGCCCCGTCAAAGATAAGGGTAGTTCCTAACACTTTTCACATAAAAACTTAGGGGGATGTTTACTAAACCGCGGTGAAGCAGCAAGTGTGCTGTTAATGCATGTTATCGGCACACTTGCACCCTTAATGCGTCTAAATGCTGTTTTAAAGTGTGTTAAAGGCTTCAGCAGCATAAAGCGCCTTGTGGGTGGAGAGTGGGCATTAACGGGGTGGAAAGAGGGCATTAACAACAGGTGTTCTCTTAATGCATGTTGCGCAAAAGTGTCTTAAGGCGCCTTAACACTGGGAACCCTAACGCAAAGTAAAACCATGCGGAAAGGGTGTATTTTGAGAAGAGAGAGATTATTTTAACATCTGCAATGTGATGCACAGACAGGGGAGCCCAAGAGAGTGATAGTAGTGCTGCATTAGCAGCAACAGCACAGTGCCCATGTATGAAAGGGCACTATGTTGATAGTACAAAGGAGGTGGCATGTGGGTCATGCAGTGGGGATAGCTGGTGCACAGGGCAGACCAGGCAGCTGCCTAGATGGCACATAAGATTACAAAATATGCCAGACTGTGTCAGACCAAGGTCCATCACACCTAGCATCCTGTGTTCAACAATGGCCAATCTAGGTCACAAGTACCTAGTAGTTTCCCCAAAAGACACGCATAGCATCAGCAGTTTAACACTGGGCATTGGCATATACTGTCTTAGGATGATCTCTGTCTACCAGTGACTAGCACATACAGCAACTCTGCAGGAAACAAGATGACTAATATAATCATACTGCAGTCAACACCCACCAGCAGCAATAAAGACCTATAGCACAAACAGCAGAGACCATCTCCAGTACTGCCAGTTCTGGGGACCAGGTGCTGGGGGCCCATCCTCACCCTCAGGGTGACTACAGAAACTGCTCGGTAGCACGGTTGATAGCTGCTCTGTGCTTGCATCACACACTGTCAGTGCATCTTACTGAGCTGATGTGATCAGTCCATTCTCCATTTGGTGATCAGCTGTAGACTGCTGTTCTGCATGTGCACTGCATCATGGGTACTGGTGGGGCTACCCTATACCGGCACACACAGCAGACAGTTTAGGCAGTGACCTGCAGTCTCTTTGTATCCAGCCATTGCTATACAGAGCCATGTGGAGGTGTAGTTTACTGGTTAGTGCAATGCCTCCATGGACAGGGGTTTGATTCCTACCTGTTCTTTTTATGAGTGTGCTACTCGGATCATTTTCATGCCTGCAACAATCATGGCTCTGCACATCAGTGCTGCCAGCCCATACCACCCTCTCCTCAGCTGCCATCCTTCCTTTAGCCCATCTGCCTCTGTCGGCTGTGTACCGTCATGTCTTTTTGTGCAAGCTGCTACACCATGATCTACACTGTATTCTTTTCTGCATTTCAGTTCTTTGCACTCACCTCTCCTGTGCCTGATATGCACGTCACCACTTCTACTCTGTCCTCCTGTCTCTACCAACATCCTGCTGCTTCTGGCTCGCCTGGGGGACACGTCTTCCTCATTCTATGCCACACACTGACACTGCAGCACTTTACATTGGCAACACACTGTGCATCAGTACAGCTGCTTCCCACATACTCGTCTGCTTTACTGGCTGCTATGCAGGGTGCCCACTGATATGGCAGGTCCATCAGCTCCCACCTGTCCTTCCTTCCATCACCTTTACATTGACTTTCCTTGGTGTTCTATCCAGCGTTAGGGTTGCCGCCATTTTCGTACCTTAAGGTGCATGCTTGTCACCTTAGAGCACCTTACAGCACGTTTTGTCACCTTAGAGCATCTTAAAGTACATTTGTCACCTTAACGTGCCTTAAGTTGCATGCTTGTCACCGTAAAACACCTTAAAGTCCTTAAAGCACCTTAAAGCACGTTTTGTCACTTTAGAGCACTTTACAGCACGTTTGTCACCTTAACATGCATTAAGGTGCATGCTTTCCACCTTAAAGCACATTTGTCACCTTAGCGTGCGATGTCCTGTTAACGTGCGTTAAATGGCCAAGATGCCCTGTTAACGTGTGCTAAACAGCCCATAGGGCACTTTACGCCGGAACGCCCCCTACCCGCCTAACACCTTTTAAGGATTAATGCCCTTTATCACTGCCGTTAATGCCTATTACTACTCTACTACTACTACTACTACTACTGAGCATTTGCATAGCGCTACAAAACATATGCAGTGCTGCACAGACATGTAAGGGACAGTCCCTGCTCATCAGAGCTTACAGTCTAGTCAAGACAGACAACACAAGGGAAATACAAGGAGATCAGGTGAGTCAAGATCTGAAAGCGGCAGCGAAGAGGTGAGTTTTCAGCCTGGATTTGAAAAGGGTCAGAAAAGGTGACTGACGTACAGACTCAGGTAGTTTGTTCCAGGCGTAAGGTGCAGCAAGGTGAAAGGAGTGAAGTCTGGAGTCGGCAATAGAAAAGAAGGGCACAGATAGGAGGTGTTACTTTAACGCGCTTTAGTAAACATACCCCTTAATCTATTGTATTTTATCCACAATATTTTTCTGGTATTTGACCCATGGATTTTTATTCAGATAAATACCTAAATATTTTGTATTCCCTTTAGCCCACATAGCAGGAATTCTAAGTTTCTCTCCCCTCTGACTGGGGATATGTTTAAGGCCTCCAACTCACATAGTTAAGTTTAAGCCTGAGAAGCTTCCATACTGGTCTATGATATGAATAATGTTTGGCATGCATTCCCTTGGTCCTCCTATGAGAAGCATGTCGTCATTGAATGTATTAGGTTGATATTCTACCATTCCAATTTTAATCCCCTCAGTAAGCATGGACTCTCAATTTAATTTACAGCAGTTCTAGAGATAAGACAAACAATAAGGGAGCTAAAAGGCATCCCTATCTTGTATATCTCTTAAGTTCAGTTTTGCCACAGAGTCTGCCATTAATCAAACGTTGCACAGTGTATAATTCCAAAATCCATTCTAAAAAATCTTCCTTTAGGGCGGAGTTCAAGGAAGCGGCACCGCTGGAGTTTGGAGCATGAGCGTTGTTACTTTTCCTGCAACTTTCTACCTAATGGCTCCCAAACTCAGGGGGAAAGCTGTGGACTTCTCGAAGAAAGCAACCTCCGTGATTGGTGGGCAGCAGAGGTTGGACGTGCTCTTCCAGAAGGCCCTGGCATTGGAAAACGCTGCAAAGGAAGAATCACTAGCTCAGAAGGCTGATGGGGAACCAACTGCAATTGAGCAGCAGATTTCAGGGCTGCAACCACAATAGGGAGGATCCCAGCTTAACTCAAGGCCTTCGGGCTGAAGTCTTCTTACCATTGAGTCCCCCTCTTTGTCTTTATGTGAGGAGGTTGGTGGCTTTAACAGGGACCCCACCACTTGGTCGACTTTTTTGAATATTGTTCCCCAGTCTGGTGAGGGGATGAGTTTTGTCCCCGGAAAAGCCATGGTCATGGTGAACATCAGTTTGATGGAGAAGGAGAGTGATCAGCCGAGACTTGCCCCCATTGATATCAGGAACCAGGCGTCACCAGAGATTACTCTTCAGTCTATTTGAGTGGTTTTGGTGAAGCTTGAAGGTAGTGTCTCCAAATGTGCGAACAATGTTTCATCATTGGTACAAACTATTGCATCTGTGTCTTTACAACATGAGTCTTTTGTTAAAGAGACTCATGAGAAATTTTAAGGATTATCAAAGGAAATGGTTGAATCTAAAGCTGTTTTGGACCAGCTGGTTAAAGATAAGATGGTTATCTATCAGAAACTTGAACAAATGGAGAATAAAATGAGCAGTTTGAATTGAGGGTCTTAAACTTTCCCCAGTTACAGAATATTTACCCATTAGAGACATTTGGAGGTATGTTTACTAAACGGCGGTAAGGGAGCAAGTGTGCCGTTTATGTGTGGTAACGGCACATGTGTCCCCTTAACACTGCAAAAATGCAGAGTTTCCGTGCATAAAAGGCTCCTGTAGCATAAAGGGAAGAGGAGGCAGAGAGCCAGTGTTAAGGGGCGGAAGGTGGGAGGAGAGGGAACGGTAATATCATGTATTACTTTAGCGTCCCTTGCATTAACACCCCCTAAGAGCCCCTTAACACCAGCAACCATACCACAATGTAAAACCTCGTGGAAAGGATGTCTGCAGAGGGGGGGAGAGCCTGAGCAGTGTGATGAAATGACAAGGGAGCCCAAGATAGTGATAGTAGTGCTCCATTAGCAGTAGCAGCACGGTACACAAGTAGGAAAGGGCACAATACTGATGCTGCCAATGGAGCAAAGGGGATGGCACGTTGGTCATGCCGTGGTAGGTGTAGGTGGACATTGCAGATCAGAGAGCTGCCCAGGTGGCACATAGTGGCATAAGAACAAAAGATCCACAGATATGCCATATTGGGTTAGACCATGGTCCATCAAGCCCCGTATCCTCTATCCTACAGTGGCCAATCACACTCACAAGTACCTAGCTGGGTCCTTAAAATGTACCCATGTTCAACGATGCCTGTAGTGGGGCAAAATGTGGATCTGCAGTGCCTCCTGCATAATGGTGCAATGACTGTCCCCCTGGAATCCAACCAAACCTTCTCTAAGCACAGTTACATGAGGAGCCTTTAAGACATCTTCATCTCAAAACCCACCTATTTCAAAGTCATTTCAACCTGTACTAAATTCGCATGAGGGGCAACTCCCCCACAGCTCCCCAGAAAACCTGTAATGTATAAATGTACATATGTAAATTATTATCCCCTTAGCTTAGAAGTAGATAATTTTCTGCGTGACGTGCTAACCTTTCGAATCTTTATGTACAAATCAAAATTATTCTGTCTTGATTCGACAGCTTTATCCATGTAATCTTTCCCGCTTCTGATCGCTGGAAGGAGCGGTATACAAATGCTTGCTAAATAAATAAATAAATAAATAAAATGATTGGAGTTAGAGATTGCCTATGTGTTGCCTGACAAACTATATGCCCCTATCAGTCTGTAATGTGTTACACTGTAGTGGCATTGCCTGTCCCTTTGTCCACCCACATTTTGATGGTGTAAACAACCGATCAACATTTACCCATTCCACGCCATTAGTAATGCATAGACCCCGAGCATATCTGTCCTCCAGGTTTCAGGGGCCCTAACCATTGTAACCTCCACACATAGGGGCATCCCCCATCCACACCATCTGTGATGTCCATTGTGATCACACAGAGACTTTGGTGAAACACAGACATATGGCAGCTGTGGAAAGGAAATCTTCCACATGGGGCAGTCCAAGGGACATGGCACCTTAGGCAGAGATCCCAGTGGGCCCCCCTTATGGTGCCGCTGAACCCAGCTATGGAGGAAAAGGCCAATAGTGCCTGCAACTTTAGCCCTCCAGGTAGCTAGAAAATGCAGGTGCTTGGGGAAATACCACAGCAGTGGCTGCCATCCTCCCCCTGAGATGTATCAGTGGCAGGCGGTGATGGGGCCCCTGCATAGTCAGCTGGTGGGGGGCTGCGTGGACATCCATGTGTGCCTCTGACCTCCCCCATCTGGGCCTTGCACCCAAGGCTCCTGCTTAACCAACATGTTTAACTTGCTGGGACGGCACACCACCACCACCACTGACAGCACATGGTGTGGTGGTGGTGGTTGCATAGGTAGCAGCACCAGCCTGCAGCAGACAGAAACCTTGTCCTAGTCCTGTGTGCCATGTGCATTGCAGCATATGCCAAAGGCCAGCCAAAGGGAAGCATGTCAGCAACAGGGGCTATTGTCCCCTATGGCAGCACTGTGGTGCAACACACATGGTCAGGGGGTGTATATGTGTGGAGGGTCATAGGTTCAGGTCCCTGATGTGATTTCTGTATTGCATCTTCCTGTGGACAAAGTTTATCTGACAGTGCAAGTATAGCTCCAGCATGTGCAACTCCCAAGGAGGCAGCCAGCAAGGGTGGAAACACCCACCAGCAGCACTGACAGGCTCTACTAGCCACAGCTGGTTGGAGGCTAATAGCACACTGACCGGGCAGTAACAACTGTGTGGTGAGGCCAAGGCATGCTAATAGTACCTGCACACACAGCACACGTTATCAGTTCTTGAGCTGACATTGAGACAGGAGTGGCAAGCAGGAATGCCAACCACCCCACTTTTGCACAGTGAGCCAATGAGAGTGTATGTGTGTGTGTGTGTGTATGGCTCCCCTTTGTCCTGTGGCTTTCTGCACTGCACTTTGGCTCACATTCTCTGAGTTTTTCCCTAGCCTTTGTTTGAAAATGTGAATAATGCGAGGCAGAGGATGGTGGGTATTGTCTGAAAAAGCGCAGATTGGCCTGGATGTGTCTGCCGCAACAGTAGAGTCAATGGCTGAAACATCATTGTGAACATCTGCCACGTGCATTACCTGGGTGGCCACTGCATGTCATGCTGAGATGACACTCTCACTATGACCAAAGCATGACCATGGCATGGCTATGCATCCATAATGTCTGGCTCCAGTGATGTGGATACAATATCTGTCTGGGGATGTGAATGCTAAGTAACCCAAGGCAGGGTGCTTGTGGTTGCACTAAGCACATGCCATGCATGCTAACCAGCAAACCAACCGCAGTTGGTTTGTGCTTGGCTGACACAGCCCAGTGATGGGCAGTCTTACCAAACCTGCTGTAGTTGATTGTTAGTTCTCAATGGTTAGGGCAGGCATTGGCCCCATACCTCTCTGGGGTTGTGGCAGGACAGCAGCTATAGCCCATGCCAGCCTGTATACCCCCCCACTGCCCATGGCAGCAGCATCATCATCAGATAGATACTAGCCCTCTGATAACAATGCAGTTCAGTGCCCAGTGTCAAACACGGGCAGAACACAAGGCCAAGCTTTTTCTGTCACCTACAGCATACAGAAAACAAGAAGAAAAAGCATAACACACTTCAGATGATACCTGCACCACACCGGCAGTGATGTGGACCTTCAGCAAAGCCCATCTATAATAGTACAGGTTCAGTGGACTAGGTGCTGGGCACTGTGACAAGGCAGAGGCTTTAGAGAGTAAGAAAAAGGGTTTTAAATACTCTTTGTCCTCTGAACCTGCCAGAAATACAGGGCAGGAAGGGGTTAAAACCTCAGCACACAAAGCTTCACTACACGAAAGAGTAGAAAGGGAGCCCCACCCTAGCCCCAGGCTAACCAGGAGAGCTATCCTATCAGGGAAAGGGGTGGACTTACGCCCGATTGGACAACTCAGTCCTCATAACCAGGAAGTAGTAGATTCAAGAGGAGGAGAGGAGGGAAAGCAGAAAGACAAGGAGGAAGCAGAAAGAGGAGGAGAATGGGAAAGGAGAAGGAAGGAGCCCCACAGTGGACACAGTGGGGAGAAACTGACTCAAGGGAATTGGATGCAGCCTTGGAGTCAGAGCCTTTTTTCAGAGGGCTAGGAAAGTCAGGTCCAGGCAGAGACTTGAAGTCCCAAAGAGGCAGAGCTGGAAGCAAAGAGAGCCAGGTGGGAACCAAGTACTTGGAAGATTGCCAGCCACTTTGCCCAGGAACAGCCACGTCTCGGGGGAGGCAGTTGAAATTGCTTCCTGGAAGGAACAGCCCTCAGCCAAAGGAGAATCAGGTCAGAAACTCCTATAAACCTTTGAAGCAAAGATTAGAGTTCTTACCTAAGAGAGATAGAAGTAACTCCTCAGAGACTTTCCTTAGAACCAGATTGATAAGAGAAAAGCTGGGTAGAAGGGAAACCCCAGCTCATAAAGTACAAGTATTTCCCTGTAATAGAGAACGTATCAGAAGCTGCAGTTCAGAGTATAGCCCAGCTGCACGTCAGCAAGCTACTAATTGCCAGCAACTGGACACGGAGCTAGAGTCAGATTTTGAGGACCAGGCTGTATTAAAGGAACTTGTAAAGCAGTGTCAGAAGAGATATGTTCCACCCAACCAGAGAGTGATATCCGGGCGAGACAGGGAAGAGAGAAATCCTTTCTATGAACTGTTTAAGAGGGCCAATAAGCCTGAAACCCTGCAAGTGCCTAGGAGACGTAAGGATAGTAGATGGAAGCAGATACAGACTCTCCTTAAACACTTGAAGTCTGTGGATTCTTTTTATCCTTGTGTTCAAGAAACCCCAGATCTTGAGAGTGAGCCGATGCAGACAGACAATCCCTTATCCTCTAGCAGTGACTCGGAGATGCATTGTGGCATCTGTAAGAAGGAGTTCTAAGGTGCAGTTTAATTGTATCCTATGTATATAAGGGTGCTGTGGAAGCCTAATCGTTGTTAAGCACACGTGGAATAAAAACCACAACACTGAGAAGTTTCTTTTTAGAAGTTTTATTAGGAAAGCCTTACTGGTGTTTGGAAGCAATGCTGTTATCCTGGAAAGTTGGAGGAAATATAAGAAGCTGATTTTTGAGTTGTATTTGTACCCTGAGAAGTATCAGGAGGACTGTTTCATTTTGGATTTTATTTGTTACAACCACGTATCTTCTCTTTTGCTCTGTTTTGGGGGGAAGAAACCCTGTGCGACAATAAATATATTGTTCACCCTTAACCTAACTTTGGCTGTCATCACTGGGCTACAACTACATAAGAATACCAGGCAAACAGCACAAACAAAGTAACTTTAACTGTGTCCCACTTTCTAACAGCCTTAATACTGGGGCTGAGTGGTGAGCGGGGTCACAGCACCCATTGTCACCCTCAGGGTGACAGCTGAAACCACTCTACAGCAAGGCTTGCAGACATTATGTGCATGTAGCATACATAGTCAATGCGTCTTACTGAGCTGATGTGATGGATCAGTGCATTCTCCATTGCTTTTTCAGCTGCAGACCACTGTTTTGCATGTGCAGTGGCTCATGAGTAGTAGAGGGCCCAACCTATACTGGGACACATAGCAAACAGTTTGATCAGAGACCTGCAGGCTCTACACCTCTGTGTAGTGCTGTGTTGAGGTGTAGCCTTCTGATTGGTACAATGTCTCTATAGGTAAAGGTCCAGGGTTCAATTCCCACTTACTCATTTTGTTCCTGGATGCTAGTCAGGTCACTTACACACCTCGCACAATCCTGGCTCTGCTGTGACCTGCAGACAATCATTCTTCTATGTTTCTATGCATTATGGCCACATGTTGGTTGGCCCAACATGGCATTCTCCATTATGGATATCTGAGAGCATGGCTTTAGTGGCTCTGCAGCGGCCCATTGTAGCTGGTCAGTGATGTATATACAGCAGATGTCTGGAACAACTGATATGGATGCGTTTTCTATTGTGCCATCATTGTGACCTCTCAGCTTTACGTAAAGAGGATATATCTCGTACATTCAGGCACATAACACTCATTGCATAACCATCTCCTGCTCTGTTCTGCCATCATTACTTGCTCCACATGGGGCAAATGAGTTCAACTTGTTCCATTCAATCATGCCACTCTATCGGGTGTATTGTCTTGCAGTTACACAGGCTGAGGCAGTAGTCCCACCCACACAAATGGTGTTTCATGTACCCCATGGCACTGCTACTTTTGGATCACACACACCAAATGCTTTTGGCCTGTATGATCCCATACATCCACCCACCACACACAATGCAAACTCTCTACTTGGAAAATTCATGGTACAGCCCTGTACCCACCATGGCCATCAAGGGTCATTTGCAGCAGTTAGCCATATCATGCACACCTCTTCTGTGACTGCTCCACATGAGGACTCATGGATGATTCTCACTTTGCTGCTCACATCAGGAACATGCTGCCTCCATCCAGACACTATTCTGGCCTATGGCATGCCACACACTAACAGTACATCTGGATACATGTCCACACCTCACAGACACTATACTATAGCTTACGGCAGGGGTGGACAATTCCGGTCCTGGAGGGCCGCAGACCAGTCAGGTTTTCATGATGTCCCTAATGAATATTCATGAGATCTATTTGCATCCACTGCCTTCCATTGTATGGAAATCGGTCCATGAATATTCATTAGGGACATCATTTATTTATTGTTTATTTATTGAACGGTTTTATATACCGCCTTTCAGAAAAATCAAAGCGGTTTACATAGAACAAAACTTGAACATTACATTGAAACTTATTCAAACAATTGAAATTACAGTGAACATTAAATTGTATATAATAAAAATGGTAATTTGAGGGTTACAATGCTGAGTAAATGCTGATTAAGAAACTTTAAGAAAGTTGATGTGTCTTTTTTTGGTAAAACAATTAGAATATATCCAGATGTGAGTTGTAATACACAGGAAAGAAGACATTCTTTCTTGGCAATGAGACAGGAAGCTATTTCATTGGGGGCTAGTTTTCGGCTTAGGTATCTGTGTAAATGCTTTGTTACTTATTTAAATGTCATGTATATTTTCTTTCTTCCTGAACAGCTCCGCACCTTCCTAGATTTAAAGAAGATCTTAGCTTAGTTTAGTTAGCTTAGCAGACTTGAGTGCAGTCATTCAAGGGATTAGTGGTGGCGACTGAGAAAGGGATTGTACTCGGGCTTAGTGCCTATACCTTGTTACATGAAAAACAAAATTTCCCTTTATCATCCCATAATTTCTCTCTCCTCTTCTATTTTTGGGGTCTAATGATAGAGTGTGAAAAATTTGCCTGATATTTTATTGTAAAAGTATATTGTTTCTTTTGGACACTCTTGTTTCTTGTACAAGTGTCTACTTGGATTTTTGTTAAAATTGCATAAAGATAAAATAAAAAAACTTCCTTGGATCCCATATTGTGATATGATCCAAAACAAGTATTCCCAAATTATTTTATCAAAAGCTTTCTTTGCATCTAGACTGGTTGTTACCACTCCTTCCTCTCCTTTCCTTCAACAGATTCACTGACCCATAGAGTTCTTATTTCTTATTTATTTTATTTATTTAACTTTTCTTCTATACCGCGCTATTCAGATCAGTGCGGTGTACATTTGAACATAACTTATTACAATGCAGCAAGCCAAATTGTAATTACAATGAACAGGGTAATAACTTGGGTATAAACTGGGGAAACTATCTATATTTAATATGCACTGGTGCATACGTTCCTAGATCTAGGTAATTTGGGTCAGGGAGAATCAAGCTGGCTATCCATTTTCTTGCTGGGTATGCTTGTTGGGGCGGTTTGGACGGGTAGATAAGAGTGTTCGTTGCCTACTTTCCAGAGTTAGATTCAGGGCAGTATATACTTAAAACCTACTTGATCTTTGTGCACTAGATAGGGTAACATCTTGCCTCGTCTGGATTTCATTATATAGTAAGCATTTGAAAACCTTGGTTAAGTAGAGAAATAGGTCTATTAGAGCCCATATATTTTATTTTGGAAAGTTACTGGACATATCCTATATACTGTGTGTCATGATATGAAGCTAGTTGTTTTATAGTGAACAAACTGAAACCACATTGAGTAGTCCAGCTACCCACATGTCGCGTACAAGTCACTGGCCCCCCACAGATGATGAGCAGTACAGATAATATGCATTAGGTGCATGGTGTGTACTATGCAGTATCCCCACACCCCCCACATGCTGCTGCATGCCCCAAATGCCTTTTTCACATATGCGTGCATGTAGACAGTAGGCAGGGCATGATGACAGCCCAACGCACACCAGTCATGAAGGTATAAACAAAACATATCTGCCCTCAGAAAACAGGTGGTACAAACCCGCAAAAGCATACGTATCAGAATCTCTGCAACTGCACACACACATACATATATACACGTCACAGATGTCGCATAATGCGTAATATAGCAAATAAAGTGCCACATACTTCCAAAACAACACTGTGCAAATGCCAAATCCAGATATGGTAACAAGTACAAGAGGAACATGATCCCAGATAATAAAGAAAATGCAAACTATCACACATACAGAGATAGCACTATGCAGAAGGTCTGCTGCAATGGGTGTTGTGAAGACAGTATGCGTATACATATGACACGGCAGATGGAATGCACCCATGAAGGATGAACACGCACACCCACACTGCCACACTGCCAAATTACTGGTGCAATGTGAATCCCGGAATGTCAGGAGATAAAGAGGACTGGGCAGACATGCATTGCTATGTCTGTAAATCAATGTAGAGCGGCACGTCTGTACACTAACCAAACACACTAATCTGTACATAGAGGTTGAAAGAAAGGTCAAACATGGCCCAGTAACCGGCACAGAAGCCACACTGCCAGATGCCCTGGTGTACCAACATATTCAGTCACTTGCACCTGGAACGTGTATGTTAAACAATGACACAGTGATGCCCCACATGCACTGAAACACACGTGGTGATGGCAAATATCGACCGAAGATGTTGGTGCATATCAAAGTGGTGTGGTGGTAAATGCCGTGTCATGTTCAAGTGCAGGGTAGCCCCACAAATACCAGAGGACCTATCCAATGTCACCCCTGTGCCACACACATGACTGTATGCTCTTGGTGAACTAAACAGATAAGGATATCCTGCAGTGCAGGTCACACACATAGGCAACATACAGTAACACAATGTCAGATGGATGTACAACATGCAGCAAGTATGTCAGTCCCTGATGCACACATAGGGGCATGTACACAGTGTCCATAGCGCAAATAGCCTCTGCAAACCAACATATCCCATGAAGACTGTCTGTGAATCCCTGGGCCTGCATACACAAGTGGTACATTCCAATCTGCCACAGTACACAAAAGGTCATGTATGTCCCCTGCGATGAACCCTACACCCAGCCAGAGCATGGTAGCAATGTTGTGTAGGACAGGCCGTCTATGCCAAATGTAGCAGTCCTACATCAATGTCCATCATAGGCATGTGGGCCACACGCAGAGGTCAGCCATCCTATGCCACCATCTCCCAGGGATAGCTGCATGGTCTTGTTGTGGTTTCAGACACGTAGGTGATGGTGCCTGCAGATGCAGTGTAGTCGTGTGCTGTGTGTGTGCTCTGCCCTGTATCAGAAGAAGGAGAAACACTGCCATGGTATGTGCTCCATTTAGAAAGATTTCTGGCTGATAAAAAAGTTGTAGAATTGGATCAGTGATTAATAATTGACCTCCTATTTGGGACGTTTGTTCCTTTTTTTCTTTTATTTTGTTATTTTCATTTTGAATGTTGTTCAGCATGGTTCCATGATGTGGACTGTATCGTGTTTGTTTCTTCTTCTTGTAAATTTGCTGTAAGAGGTAGTTTATCTCTTGCTTTTGTATTCTGATTGACCTTCACTTATTTGGTTATTGTAATTGACTAAAATCTCAATAAAAAAAGCTCTCTCCATAAACCCTGCCCCCATATTAGGTGTCTGTGTATGGGTTACAACACATTGCTGCACGTTGATACGCAATGTAGGGGTTGTCTGTGACCCCTCCCTCTCCTCCCCCACACATACGTATCATGTAGCTAAGACATGCAGTGTCATTCCAGATAACATGAGCAATATCCCCCCATCCTCCCCAAACACACAACTAAAACGTGAATGCACCCCTCAGTCACCTCCCGATTTGCTAACTGTAACCTACACCTTGCTGTTATCCCCTTGAATCAGCTGTGTCTGCCTCAAACCAACCAACACGCCGCTGCATGGCTCATCATCTGCCGGCCTAGTCATGACTATAATATTGCTTTTGGCGATTTGGAGGGACCAGAGGGGGCAGAGTCCGAGGTCGCCGCCAGCACTGGTACGGAGGCCCACAGGACTGATGTGTTGCTCGAGGCAGAGGACGGCCCAGCGGATGTCCGCACCACAGCAAGGGCCTCCATCAGCAGTGCACTGGCTGTGGAGGGCACCGACACGGAGGGGAGCCAGCACACAGTGCAGGCACAGGGACCATCCCTCAACCCACCCACCAGCATGGATGTCATCGTGGCTGAGCTGAGGGCTCATACTGCCTCTTCAAGGCAGGATGCTGAAGGTAGGTAACAGAATAGACAGGATTCCCCCAGGGAGTTGAGATAATGTTCACACTGACATCCCATGTGCTTCCCAAGATGAAGGCTCCATGGCACATAGTTCCGTATGTTTGGTGGGACTCTGTGCCATGTGAGAACCCCCTCTTATGGCATGGGTCATCTGCTGTCATCCATATATCCCAAGGAGATGTACAGCACCCAAGCCCTATCTCTGATCACCTAGACAGCCTACTCTGCGGATCCCTAATTCCTGATGATAGTACCTAGCTTATGTAGTGGTGGTGGGCAGGACTGTGCATCAGGTGCAGAGCAAACAGAACCCCCCCGAGATATAGCTGCTTGCCATGAACCCCATGTTATCTGGCCAGTCCCATGCGACCAGTACACAGATCAAGCATTGACACAATGAATTGCAACACAGTACCATGTGTCATATCTGGGATCCCCACGAGCCATCATCAAGAACATTACCTGCAGTGGAAATGGATCATGGGACACACAGACGTACACTTGGTAACATGTTGCTAGTCTTCGCGTGCAGACCTGATCTGAGGAGCGTTCTTTTGAGATACACCAGAAATGTGCTTGGGTCATGGTGGTTTCACCCACAGGCACATGTCAGGCTCTGTTGGCCCTATGGGACAGGTCAGCCAACTGCATGCCACAGCTGAGGTGATGGCAGCGGCGCTACTGCGTATAGCAAATGCCCAGGAGGCCATGGCTGGGCATCCCCAGCAGCCAGCCGCAGCGCCAGAGGCGGCGCCAGCAGAACCAGCACAGAGGGGTGGTGTGGGATGTGATCGCCGTGGACATGGGTGGTGACACAGGCTCTGATTGTGGGGAACAGGGCACTCTAGCTGTACCAATAAAGAAAGCTCAACCTGTTGACACCTCTGTGCATGTCTCCAGTATCTCTCACCGTGCTCCCCTGGTTACCCTGTCCCCAATGTGGTCACCTGGTCACATGTGACATCCCATTTCCCTTAAGGGTGGTACGTCTGCAGTAACACCAATCAGCACACATAGGTTATACCATGCCCTGTGTGCCATGCTCCGTGCCATGTGTGCACACCTCTACCACTGCTTGGGGGTATACCCTTCCTCATCCGTCGACCAGGTAGATGTTGTTGGTGATTCCTAGATGTTGTAGGGATATGTCACTTTCTCACCCCCCATATCCTCCACATTATTCTCACCACATGTGTGATTATTCTCTCTGGTCCACACCAGGGCCTAGGTGGCCTTTCAGCCACAGATGCTTGCAACACAAACAGGCCAGGCAATAGAGACTAGCTACAGTCAGTTGCTCTCCCCCCCCCCCCACCCAGCATGTATTGGGAGCCACAGCTCCTCCGCCAGACCAACATCCACCTGTCTTGGCCTCACCATCTATCCCCCTGTCATGTTCCTGGGTACAGTAGTCTGTCCTACTCTTCCAGCCTCATTCCTACTGCTAGCCTTTCCCTTCATCCTCTTCCACGTAAGCTGCATCTGATATGCACCCTACACATCACAGGCATCATGCCTCTGGCCATAGCTGCTGGGACACCCAGCACATGCTTACATCACAGGGGCACTCGGGGACACAGGCGACTGTGCACATGGCCAGCCCCCACACCTGAGGGTGGAAACGGTCAATGTATGTTACCTATGTCTGCCACACATACACATCGACATCTACACACATATCCCATGCACACCTCAACAGTCTGTCTGTAAGGGAGACACATGACCATTGTGTTGTATCAACAAAGTGTATTTACACTAAGGCACACAGTGGCCTATATACAGCCGCCCACGTTGGGTCCCGGGCGACAGGACAGCACAGGGCACGTGTGTGAGGCGGCACTGTGCCCCTCACACACTGCTGGGATGCCCATCAGGGGATGGCTGTCAAGATGCACCGCCCATACCAGCTGCACACTGCATATGCATCTCGGCAGCCATCCACTGAATGGCGCCTGCCAGCCACCAGATGATGTGGTCCTGGGCCTGCTGGTATTGCAGCACACCAAACACTGCCACAGACAGGTCCCGGATGCACCTGCCACCACTCCCACGCCATGTGCCCGGTGTTTGTGTGGTGGCATGTGCCTGGGCCCTGTCTGTGGCAATGGGTGGCGTAGCTACACCCAGACAGGCACCATCGCCGCACACATGTGGCAGCTGGCAGGGACCCACAGTACCCTGTGCTGTCCTGTGGCCCCACCACCCTCAGAGCCACCCCCCTCCTCGCCCCTCCCACCCTCAGGGCCACCCCCCTCCTCACCACCCTCCTCCCCCCTTACACCTCCCAAACACCCTCACCCTCGCCCCCCTCCCCTCTCTCCTCCTCCACCTCCCCCCCACTGCATCGGACACACCCTCGCCCTCCCCTCCCTCCTGTCCCACCCCATCCTCCGCCCTCTCCATGTTGTCGCTGTCCTCTCCCTCCTCGGCCTCCTCCTCCTCCTCCATCTCCACCATCGGGGACAGGGCTGTGGGGCCTCTTGTGGGGGGCCCTGATGTCGACGGCCCCTCTCCAGCAGCAGCATCCTCTGTGGGGGAAAGTAAGCATTAGCACACCATCATGCGTTTGCCACAACAGATAACCATGGTATGGGCTCCCACGGGCTGTTGTGCCATTGGGGCATGCTGTAGTGCACTGCTGAGGCTGCAACACTCACCTTCACTTTGCTGCAGCACGCTCTGTTGGAGGCGGTCCAGGTATTCCGGGCAGTGCAGCCGCAACTCCCGACCCTTCTTCCGTAGGTCCTCCACCTGGGGGTGAATACAATGGATGGGAACATTAGGGACCAGTTATCTCTGGTGGTTGCCCAAAGCATATAACACATCGCTGTGCACAGCAGGGTGCTGCTGCTGCTCTGGCCGGTGTGTCTGCTACTACCAGTTGCCAGCACCGCCTGAATGTGTGGCTGTGGGTCTGGGCATTTGTGGGGTGCCACCTACGTGTCCTGTGTGCTACCCCCAGACACCCCACCCCTTTTCCTACACTCTCCTTGCATGACATGGCAGCACCATGCAATGTGTGAGGTAGGCCTGCAGATCCCCAGGGGAGGTGTTTCCTACCTCTCTGTGTGGTACGGCATACACCTGTGTGTTTGCTTGACCTACGCACATCAGCAGACCCACCTGCCCTGACACCATGATATCTGTCGATGACATGTGTAATGTGTCTGTGCAGCTCACGGGGATTGGGTGGACCTGACCACATCAACAGGAGCCAACACCATAATACCAGGATGTGTACCATACCTCTGTAGTCAGGACTACGGCCTCCTGGGGATAGGGCAGGTGTGGGCGACTGCAACAGGTGCATGTACCATAACATCAACCTCACTAATAGACCTATATGAGCAGGTCTCTGGCCTCCTGGGGATGGGGGGGGGGCATGGCAACAACAACATGGGCAACTAACATCATAGCAGGATGTATAATAGACCCCTGGACCCAGGTGTAAGGCCTGCCGGAGATGGGGCAGATGATTGCAAGTGCAGCATGGCCAAATACCATACCACCATGTGTAACATTGGACTTCTGCATGGAGGTGTTGGGCCTCCTGGGGATAGGGTCGACATGATCACTTCAACAGGAGTAGCTACCATAACAGCAGGATGAGTAATTGAACTCTGTATTCAGGTCTGGGCCTCCTGGAAATAGGGCAGATCTGTGAAACAGATGTGCAGGCAGGTACCATATCACTACGAGCTATGACAGAGCTCTGTGATCAGGTCTAGTGCCTCCTGGGAATAGGGTAGATCTGTGCAACTGCAATACATGCAGGTACCACATCACCAGGGGGTATACTATACCTCTGTAATGAGGTCTAGGGCCTCCTGGGGGTGGGGCAGAGCTGTGAAACTGAAACAGCTGCAGCTACCATAACACCAGGAGCTATGATAGACCTGTGTAATCAGGTCTAAGGCCCCCTGGAGGTAGGGCAGAGCTGTGAAACTCAAACAGATGCAGATACCATAACACCAGGAGCTATGATAGACCTGTGTAATCAGGTCTACGGCCTCCTGGGGGTAGGGCAGAGATGTGAAACTCAGACAGCTGCAGCTACCATAGCACCAGGATCTATCATGGACCTCTGTAATCAGGTATGAGGGCCTTTTGGGGTAGGCATACTTGCAATCAACAACATATGCATCTATATTAGCCACAGGGTGGCACACAGCCTGGTATTTCCACCATGTTCTGCATGTATGATATGTGATGATTGCTGTATATAGTGTTGCACAACTGCCATTGTGTGACCTGTCTCCATACACTTACTTCACGTGGGTAGTCGGCACATCGATTGGACCATCTGGTGAGGCGCCCCCATGCCATCCTCACCCTGCCAAGGTCCTGGCGTCTGGAGGAACCAGGGAAGAGTTGCCTCTGCCTTGTGCAGATCATTGCTGCTAGTATTCTCACCTCCCTCCTGGTGAACGCTGGCTTTCGTGACCTCCTGTCCATTTTTGCTGATGTGGATGGCATGCTGCCGCACATCGCGCATGTGCCGTGGTGCACATGTACATGCGCTATCTCACGCTACCTCATGCTACTACAGCGCACAGCACACGTGGCATTGTCATGCCTGGTACACGGCAAAGTCTTCTTAGCAGATCAGTCAAACGCACCATGAACGGTATAAGCCTCTTTTACAATCCCCATACACACGATCTCATAACCAGGCTACCATTTATTTATTTTGCTTGTGGACTGTCTATTTATGGTGGGCCAGGCTTTCCGGCATTTCAACATCAGTTGCATCATAGGGCGCCTTCTGTCCGCGCCGCCGTAGTGTACAGGACTAAGGTGAGTGTGTGTTTTGCTTTAACCACATACTACAGAGATCTGTATAACTGTTACAGCCATGAAAAAGAACACTGCCTCAGACCCTTTTCTTGATGTTGTAGCACTGGGGATTTGAACCCATAAGCACTGGCTGCAAAGTCATTGCATTAACCAGTGTGCTATGCCTCTATGGCTGTCTTTATTGTTATGGCTGGCTACACATGAACTGCACGTCAACCCACAAACATTCTGCTGTGCTTACTGGGATTGGGGAGACCCACAGCTAGGGCAGTTTCCAGGCGACGTTCCCTTGGGCAAATGAGGTGAGGGTGTTTTGGTTTGGAAAATGGCATTTCAAACATATGTTTGACTGTTACAGGCATAAAGGTGAGTTGCCTCCGACAGTCTTACTGATGGGAGCCCACTATGACATTGAACCCATGACGTATGCCACTGGGCTCATCCTATTAACCATTGTACTACATCAATATGGGGTTTTCCAGACCAATGGCTGGCCACAGAATCTGTGCAGGTCACCGGACATACTGTCTGCTGTTGTCACCAGGATAGGGTAGAAACAACTGTACCCATGAAGCAATTCACATGCAGAACAGCCATCTACATCTGCTCACCAGATGGGGTATGCACCTCTACAGCACCTGAGCTTGGTAGGGGGGACTGACCATGCGTGCTACTGCCACTGACTGCTTACAGGCCATGTCATTGTGTGTGTTCTGTGCTCACCCTGAGTGTGAGGTGGGGTGGCCAGCACCAGGTCCGCAGTGCCTGGGTTGGCTGAAGTAGGCTTTGCTGCAGGTCTCCATCAGTGCTCGTGTGTGACAGGTATTTGCAGGGATGCCTGCAAATGTCCTGTTTCCATTTGTATTTGTCTGTCATGTCTGCCCCTTGTGGAAGTTGTGGACCATGATGCTGCCAAAGTGGTGCAGAGCCAGTGTGCCTGCCATGGTCACTTGTTCTCGGAGCAGAGGTGTGTGTGTGGACTCACATGATGCTGATGTACATATCACAACGGCCTGTAAGAGTCAGGGTGGGGGACATCATCTGCCCCCAACAGACCCATACTCGGCACATTTCCAACAGGGGCAAGTAGTGCAACATGATGACAAGCTGTGGGACCAGCAGACACCTTCCTTTTGGAAACCAAACAGTTGCTGCAGGTCAGTACCTGTAACAGGGCCCCTGGCAGATAGGTAATAGGCATTCTCAGCTGAGCTTCCCCCCACCACAATCTGCCATTCACCAGCAGAGGACACAGTCAGTCTCCACCCACTGCACCCTGCAAGGTGTCCCAGTCATACACATGCTAACTGCAGACAGTCTGCTAGCTAGTACATAGTGCATGTACCTGGAGAAACTGTGTGCACCCAAAAGTGGATGTAAGCACACACACCAAGCAAATATGTCAGTGATAGGGCCCCAGAAATGGGAACACAAAGATAACACTTGAGAGAAACACTGTACAGCACTATGTGGGAACCTAGCCATGCCATGGTCACTGCTCAGTCAGGGTGAGACTGACCTCCCAGCATGACATGCTGTGGCCACTCTGTCTGTGCAGGTGGTGGTCGGGCACTACAATGTCCCAGCCATTGCCCTATGCCCTGTGCAGATGCATCCTGCCCAGACCACTGTGTCCGAGCCATACCCACAATACCTTGCTCCTCATTATGCACATTGGCAGGCTAACACTGGAAACAGTGCAAGCATCGGGGCTCAGTAAGGTGTAGGCAGCCACACAACACTGGATAGACATACACACACTCTCACACCTATATCAGCATTGTGCAAAGAAAGAGGTGGTTGGCAGCCCTGGCCTCAACACAAGTCCTGGGCACAGTGCAGGCATTGCTAAGGTATGCAGGTGCTAGTATTAGTAGCTGCTGCTCCGCGCAGGACCCAACAGCGTGACTCTCCATGAGGCTTTGGATAGTGGAGCCTGTGGGTGTGGGTATTTGTGCCCCTATTGGCCGATGCTCTAGGGCAAAGGCTCCCAACTACGGTCCTGGTGGGCCAAACACAATTCAGGTTTTCAGGCTGTCCCTAATGAATATGCATGAGATACATTTGCATACAATGGGGGAACTGCATACCAATGCACCACATGCATATTTCTTGGGGACAGCATGAAATCCTGAGTGGTGTTTGGCCCTCCGGGACTGCAGTTGGGAACCTCTGCTCTAGGGACTCCACATATTTATGGTGTATGTGCACTTTAGGGTAAAATATAGGGGCATGTTTTGCAGGGGCCACAGCTGGGACTTGAACCTGTGACCTACTGCCCCTGAACACACCGGCGGTGTGTACTGCACCAAACTGTTGCCACAGAGGTGTATCATTCCCTGGGGATGCCATTACTGTTTTTCACTAGCACCATAAGAGATATTCCAGAAAAGTGGAGTAAAAAGAAATGTTTCAAATGTGGAAAATGGGGATATTGAGAAAGGGGATGCCAGATACACACTAGCTTAATGGTGGAAGGAATACACAGAGTTTTTATATGATAAAGATCAAGTGGACCAACAGCCGTTTCAACCTGTACCTTATGATCGGGAACCATTGGTGATGAAAGAAGAAGTTGAAGCAGCATTGAAAGCCTAATCAAAGAACAAAGCACCAGGCATTGATAGCATTCCCATAGAAGTATTGCAGCAATCTGATGCAGCTGTTACCGTACTCACAAGGCTCTGCCAAGAAATATGGAAGACAACATCATGGCCAACTGACTGGAAAAGATCTGTGTTTATACCAATACTAAAGAAAGGTGATCCAACTGACTGTGAAAATTATCGCACAATCGCTCTGATCCCACATGCCAGTAAGATTCTACTGAAGATTATTCAAGAGACTACAACCATACCTGAAACAAGAACTACCTGAAGTGCAAGCAGGGTTCAGGAAAGGGCGAGGAACGAGAGACATCATTGCGGATGTTAGATGGATCCTTGAAAAGACTAAAGAATACCAAAAGGATATCTATTTGTGCTTTATCGACTATAGCAAGGCTTTTGACTGTGTAAACCATGAGAAACTCTGGGCCACATTAAGAAGCATGGGTATACCAGAACACCTAATCGTTCTCTTGCGCAATCTGTACATTGATCAAGAAGCAACAGTTCGAACGGAACAAGGAGAAACAGAATGGTTAAAAATAAGCAAAAGTGTAAGACAAGGCTGCATACTTTCCCCCTACCTGTTTAATTTATATGCAGAACAAATCATCAGGGAAGCAGGATTGTATGAAGACAACAGAGGTGTGAAGATTGGTGGAAGACTCATCAACAACCTTCGCTATGCTGATGATACCACATTACTGGCTGAAAGTGAAGATGATCTGAAACATTTGCTTCTCACAATCAAAGAACATAGTCTCAAAATGGGCCTGCACCTTAATGTAAAGAAGACAAAGATCATGACAACTGGCATAATCAACAGGTTCATCGTTGAAGGAGAAGAAATTGAAATTGTGAACAACTTTAACCTACTTGGATCAACTATCAATAAAGAAGCAACAAGCAGTCAAGAAATCAGACGACGCATTGCTCTTGGCAGAATGGCTATGAAAGACCTAGATAAGATTCTCAAGAGCAGAGATGTCTCTCTCCATACAAAGATTTGACTTGTTCAAGCCATGGTATTTTCAATAACATCATATGGATGTGAAAGCTGGACAGTGAAAAAGATAGACAGGAAGAAAATGATGCCTTTGAATTATGGTGCTGGCGGCGAATACTGTGTATACCATGGTCTGCCCGAAGAACAAACCAGTCGGTACTATTGGAGATCAAACCTAAGCTTTCTTTAGAAGCTCAGATGACAAGACTTCGACTTTCATACTTTGGACACATCATGCGAAGAGAGAGATCATTAGAGAAAGACATTATGCTTGGCAAGATAGAAGGTCAACGCAAAAGAGGAAGGCCAGCAATGAGATGGATCGATACAATAACAGCAGCTACGGGTACCAGTCTGTCAACAATGAGCCGCCTGACTGAAGACCGAACACAATTTAGGATAGCTATCCAGAGGTTCGCCATGAGTAGACTCCGACTCGACGGCACTTAACAACAACATACATCTGAGGTTCCCAACTCCAGTCCTGGAGGGCCAAACACCATTCAGGTTTTCAGGCTGTCCCTAATAAATATGCATGAGATGCATTTGCATGCACTGCCCCCATTGTATTCATTAGGGACAGCCTGAAAACCTGAATGGTGTTTGGCCCTCCAGGACTGGAGTTGGGAACCTCTGGTATAAATGCAGTGAGATGCACAGAAGCCCGGAAGGATCTGGTAACGCTGAGGATTTAGCTCATGGTCCAAGGAGAAGTAAAAGCACCATCCTGGCATTTTATCTCAAAGATATGTTCTATATAGGTGTAAGTTATCTCCAACTTCTTTTGTTACTAGCAAGTATATTTGAACAGCTGGGAGCAGTAGATGAAAGTGAAGACTGACTTCAAAACAGAGATTGGTGCAACAGAGTTGAGTAAGGGGGAATAGGAACAGGCTCTAGAAATGTTGATGCCATGAAGGCAAGAATGAATATATTGGACAAGAACATCACTGGAGAGACAGACAGAATGCGATATGGTTCATTATTACTACATGTGCACAAAGACAGTTTTGGCCTTCTATGAAGAGATCAGAGATGACATACCACCACTCATGGGCATGCCATACCAGGGCTGTCAAAGTTGCTCTGCACCCTATGTTTCCTCAGTTATGCCATGAGGGTCGCCTGTGGAATGGGCGAATCATCTTTTTCATGGCATTTTAAACAAGTACTGAAGGTCTTGACACTATATACAGTACCCAGAGCAATAGACATGGTGGCAGGAGATAAATGCAGAATTTTTCAGTATTGCTGGTATGCTAAACATGATTGGAGTGATAGATTGTACCCACACCACTCTTACACCCCCATCAAACTGAGAGATGGCATTCTACCACAGGAGACACTATCCAGGTGGTGCATGATGCACCTATGAAGATTCTGAATGTGGTTTCCGAGGGAGTTGTCATGATTTTTATATTTTGTCCAACTCAGCACTTGGATGAAACTTCATGGAGAGAAAATATGATGAGTGCTGGCTGCTGGGTAAATACTGTGCACAGTGAGGCATATCTGTCTTCACTGTTTTGTCCCCAGGTACACTGGTAAGGCAACCCAGGAGAAGGGTGTTTGCAATGTGTGCAGGGGAGCAGGGAAGGTGATGTTGGAAATGGGAGTGGTTATAAACAGTACTGTAAGTGCAGATGGAAGTACAGAGGGAAAATTGCATGCCACTTGCCAGGGAGAGGCAAAACAAATGTGCTAACTATCCATTTATTTATTTAGACAGATTTGTATGCCACCTTCTCCTTCAATCAAGGTGGCCACGTCCCATCACAATTGGAAGGTTACATTTAACATTAGGGTACGTGTAAACATTTAGACAATACAGTTACTTATCAGCATATAGACAATACAATTAAAGGTTTCTTTGACAGGAATGCTAGATATGGGTACAAGCCATGATTGGCAACTCCCCTGCAAGCACCATGTCCACTGTTGGAGAGATGGTACAATGAGGTTCATGCCTCAACGAGTTCTATCATAGAGCATACCTTTGGGATGCTGGAGAGCTGTTTCTGCTGTCTGGATCATTCCAGGAATACACTGCAATATGCCCCTAAGATAGGTTTGCATGCACTGTCTCCACTGCATGCAAATCTGTTTCACGTAATGCCAATTCTTTTAAAGGCTTCCAGGGTAATCTGGGAACCTACAAACCGGTAAGCCTGACATCAATGCTAGGTAAAATGGTAGAAACCATCATAAAGAACAAAATTACTGAACATATGGTATTGCATGCAGTTCTGCTCCCTACATTTAAGACTAATCAGAGAAAATATTTTTTCACTCAACATGTAATTAAGTTCTGGAATTTGTTGCCAGAAGATGTACTAAAAGCTGTTTTGGTATTCTTTGAAGAATGGATTGGAGAAGGAGCACAAGGGTTACATAGAGGCTTTGGTCAACCCATTGAAGGTTCCTCCACAGCATCCTTTAGCTCAGCTAGTACAGAGGGAGGAGGGCAAGGGAAAGGGAATAGAAGTCAAGCACAAACATCAAACCCACATCTTATTCATGAAAGCGTACAGTAGGTGAATCACTGAGTATAAACGTGCAAAATGCAGCCTCTCAGGGTGTCAATGAGGAGAAATTGTTACTAATGACATTGAAATATTGTCTATAATCTTCACCACAGTTTTTGATTTAAAGTTTTTTTATTATACATTTGACTTGTTCTTGCCATCTTAGATGTGCTGAAGAATGATGTGTAGAACAATTAGAGCCATATTTATATTCAACACTGTGACATCACATGGAATGAATGCAGAAACCAAGTAGAATCATTTGTTATAATTATAGAGATTGTCAAAGGTTTATATAAATTTTTCATACTGTGAGGCCCTGCACCAGCCCACTCCATTACCTAGACATGTGTATGAAAGGAGGTAACAGTGATCCATGATAGCTGTGACATTTGGCAAACAGAGCCCATGATTGCAGTGCCCATGCAGCACATAAAACATCCTGGCACAATACTCTAACATGTGTCTACTCTCTCTCCATCCACGCAGGTGACAGAGATCATCCTTTAAGGAGGTAGTTCCTGACTGCCATCATGGTACTGCACACAGATACAGAGGCATGGTACAACAGGGTCCTCAGACACACCCACACTATCAGTGAGGAAGACATTTTGGCAGGTCAAAAGTTGCTTCCATTGCCTATATAGATCCAGGAGAGAGCTCCTCTATAGCTCAACCAGAGTATGTCAGATATTCATGACCTGCTGCATGCTCCACAATCTGGCTGTGAGGCATCAACAACTCCTGCCTGAAGAACAAGAAACAGGTGACCAAGACATAGAGGAAGAAGCAGAAGGATCAAGGCAGTAGGATACTGGGCAGCTGCACCAACTGGGTGTGGTGGCAAGAAATGACCTCATAAACAGACACTTCATGTGATGGCAAGCATTTATTTGTACAAATGAAAAGCATATACCACATTTCCATTTCAATCTCCATGCCCAACCCTGTCCCATCCCCCGTCCTCCTGCACAACCCTGTGCATCACTCTCCAGTCATACAATTACCAACCTCCTCCCCGCCCAGTGTCCCCTACCCCACCCGCCCCGCCCCCACAAAGCAGCTTCCTTCCCTATTCTATTCCCCACAGCACCAGCCCCCTTCCCCTCCACTAAGGAGTGTATCATTTCTTCCTGTGTACCCTCCCCTATCTCCTGCCCCTTACCCTGATTATCTTGGTATGATGGGGTGTTGGATGATGCCTCACTACTTTCTGAGGATCTGTTGGAGATATCATCTGGCCCACCAGCACCTTTTGAGGCCTTCTGAAAGGGGAGAAAGCAAATAGATTCCCCCTTCCATGGGGCACAGGTCCCAAAACATTGGAAGAGGTCACATTTGTTGCACAGGCAGCTACACTGATGCACCCGAGTCTCTGGTGGTTGAGGTGGAGAGTGGAGGTGCCCTCCTCTTTGGCACATGTGTGGACTAGGACACCAGTAGTACAGATGGGGCTGTGGCAGTTTGGATAGACGCAGGGGAGGCCATGGAATGCTGCTCCATGGAGTGGCACAAATCCCTGCGCAGCCCTATGATTTTATCTAAAAGTGCCTCTGTTGGCTCCAACTGATTCTCTTCTAGGTGGATATGACACTTCTGAAGGGCCAGTGATTCACCACAGCACAGAAGCTAATGACTCCATGGACTGTTGCTAGGGATGTCCTGGTCTACAGTTGCTCCTGTGCCCTCTCTAAATGCCTGACCATCATTGAAGGGAGATGGAGGTGGAAACTGTATGTCACTACCCTTGATTTCATCCTTGTCATCCATTTGGACAGTGGCATGGTCTTCACTCCCTGCTTCCTGATGTCCACGTCTCTGGATACCTGTTTTCCCACCTCAGCTTGGTTGCCATCCTCGTTCCTGGTTGTGATGGTCTGTAGTGTGGACTCCTTTCTAGAGGTCTGGCTACTGTGGTCCATGCTGCCATCCCCCTGTGGATCTCCAGCCTACATCATCTCCTGTAAGTAGGAAATGAAATTCACTCATTCACCATGTACAAGCTGTCTGTACACCCAATGTCATGTTAGTGATGCACGTTCATTGCCACATATATGTCCCTTCAGGTATAATATTGCACAGTGTATGACTGAGGATAGCATTCCAAGTGATGGCCTTGGACCCTATTGAATCAGCACTGCCCATTGTTACTTGTGCCATATATGTGAGAAGGCCAGGATTGTGTGCAGACCCACTATGGAAAGGTTCTGAAAACTGGGTCCTCCAGTGTCACATACTCTGCATAATCATAGCAAGCCACATGATCTCCAGTGCACATTGGGAGTGGGTATTGGTAGGGTGCAGGATCAGGAGGTGCTTCTTGCACACATCCCATATTCACACATACAGCAATACACATGCAGCGACAGCTGAACATCTCATATACCCATGCTGGCCCAAACCTAGGCAGATAATGCACTCTGTAGAGGGACAAGCAAGTGGAGGAACAGCTGTGGACCAAGAATATGGTGATAGATCTTCTGTAGGGCAAAAGAACAGCGCCCAAATAGTAACTCTCTTTTTCAGAAGGACTGGGCAGTGGCTTATGTGTTCCTTGGAGCTCCTTTCCACATCAGTTGTTACATCTTCATTGGTAAGAGGGATTTGTTCTGAGGATTACCTGACTCTGCACACACAGTATTGAATGGAGGAGAGATTTCCAGAGCAGCAGCCTGCCCATTGCAACATTTCATCTTCAGGGAGTGGGGACAACATCACAGCATGCCAGTAAGACATCAATGGGGACTGTGGTGCAGATTTCCCACACTGCATGTACTCTTGGCAAGGCATGAGGCAGACATTTCCATGATGGGTGAAGTCTGTGAGATGAGGGTCATAGTGATTGCATTCCCACACATTAGACCCAGGTGGAGAAGAGGTAGCAGCAAGAGAAGGCAGAGTATGCAAGAAAAAGTAGGAAAGGTATAGGAATGTGTGCTACAGATACCTACTGTGGTCCTGGGAGGCTCTTGAGGAGCCCAGGTCACCAACTCCCATTAGTGTCTTCTTATCTATTATTTGGAGCACCTGTTGCTTCAGGTCGGTGAGGGGCTGAGGCTGCCCATCTTCGCCTGTCTTCATGGCCTTCTGCTTGGTTTTCTTTTTCACTGCCCTCCACTTGCATTTCAGGTCCCCTGTATCTTGGTTTCGGTGATAAATGGCATTCACATGAAATAGATGCCCAACCAGAGTTTTTGTTTCTGATGGGCATTCATAAGGACACCAACTAGAAATTTCCTTTTTAGTGAGGAAATTTCTAGTTGGTGTCCTTATGAATGCCCATAAGGGAGGAGTGGTCTAGTGGTTAAGACAAGGTACTTCAGACCAGAGGGCAGGGGGTTCAAGTCGCACCTGGGGACAGCAATCTCAGGCCAGAGGGACTGGGATTTCTAGTCCTATAGGCACTCCTTGTGGTCTTGGGCAAGCCACTTAACCCTCCATTGTCCATGTTCCCTGTAAGTATTAGCGTATGTGTCTCATATCCCCTCGTGTTAAATGTATCCCCCAATTGATCGCTTTGACCCAGTGAAAAGCAGAATATAAATACAGCTAAAAAATAAATAAAATAAATAGTAAGCTCCTTTCATTTGGTGCCTTGAGTTAGCACATCATATAGGAGGAATGGCAATGCACTATGTACCATACATGTTAAAAAGGGAAGCAACACATGGAATCTCAATGTAAGCAACATGCTTATTAAAGGTCTGCATACAGTAGAACCATACCACTGAGACAGGAAGGTCTACATGATAATGGGTGACATGAGTTAACATCATCATATATAGGAGTGGTCATGAAACAATGGAGAGACTCACGTCCCCTGCCCTGCAGTTGGTGCTCAAAATTAGCACAAATCACAGCATTTCTAAAATATTGTAGAACCGGCACAGTATCACTTTATGCATTGTTCTTTCTGAAATGAGCTGCAGGTGAGCACATGTATGGGATTTAAGTGTGTGAGATGGCCATTTCAGAAAAAGGGAAATTTCATGTAGCTAACCTGTATGTTCCTAATTGCAGAATTGCCAACTTATGGGTGGCATTTGGGATGATACCTCCACTGCCTAAGCTGCTCTAATCCAGCTGTGGAATTTAGGGGAGGAACATAGGCTCTGAGAAGAGCACACATGTATGAGAGCTGATTTGTCACCTAAATGTACCTCACCGCATGTATCCACAGGAGGCTGCCTCCTTCACAATGAGTGGCTGTGTGATGTGGGAGAAAAGTGAGGTGTTTGGTGTGACAGCTATGTGTGCTGCAATGTTAAAAGCTACATACTAAGTATAGCTCTCTATTTCCCCTGTAGGCGGCGAGATATGACTGGGGAAAGTGGGGCTCTAGGGAAGAACATTTTATGTGTGTTTTAGCAATATATATATATATATATATGCTCACTAGGGCCCCCCACAGCCTATTTCAAGTGGTACATAGAGGCAGGGAGCAAGAACTTTTATGTGCTTTTATCACTGTATATATATGATCACTAGGGCCCCAATAACCTATTTAAATTTGTACATAGGGGCAGGGGACCTGGCTCAGGTCACCTGAGTCTCTTCATCATTTCCTGACTGCTCCTATATATGACAATGTTAGCTTATGTCACTCATTGTCATGTAAACCTGCCAGTCTCTGTGATATGGTTCTACTGTGTGTAGACTCTTAATATTGTAAGCATGTTGCCTGCATTGAGATTCCTTATCTTGCGTTGAATTTTAACATGCAAGATTTATTTTTTTTAGCTGCATTTATATCCTGCTTTTCACTGGGTCAAAGCAGTCAATTGGGGGATACATTTAACACAAGGGGATATGAGACACATACACTAATACTTACAGGGAACATGGGCAATGGAGGGTTAAGTGGCTTGCCCAAGACCACAAGGAGTGCCTATAGGACTAGAAATCCCAGTCCCTCCGGCCTGAGATTGCTGTCCCCAGGTGGGACTTGAACCACTGGCCCTCCAGCCTGAAGTATGTTGTCCTAACCACTAGACTACTCCTCCCTATCATAGTACATTGCCATTCCTCCTATATGATATGTGATGAATCCCTCTACACATGCTATAAGCACAGATGCTGCCGAATGAGGGTCCAGTAGCTGTGGACCACTTCAGCGTATATGAATGAGCAGTAAATGGCAGTCTACTGATGTGATGAAACATGCGTAGAAGTTGGGGCCCTCAACTCAAGCTGCTGTCAGCCATGGCTAGGCATTGACAATGCCTGGTATTGGAAGCATGTCTTGCAGTGTACTGTGGGACAGATACTAAGTTATGTTCGGGGATGTGGTAAGCTACATAAGATATAGTGTGCATGTATCTGCATATCTATGTCATTTCCTATTGGTCAGCTTTTCCACTAGACCATCCTGTGGATGATGGCAGTAAACATGTGCTACAGGGAAAGGGGGCTTTATGCGAGGAGGGACATGCATGGGCTGTGCCTCTGGAGGTTGGTCAGGAACTTCATAGCTCTGGGTGAGGAAGAGCTGCTATGGATGGGGTCCTAAGCCCTTGCAGTGACTATATACTTAGCCAGATGTCTCCATGGTGCCATGGCATGGCTGGAGATGATATAGCAAGTTGGGCTCCCATACTAGGCATACAGGTGCTCACATGCCCCGGGGCTAGGCTATATTACGCATTTTGTTGGCATACAATGGTGGAGAGCTGTGTAGTTACATTGGTGCATTTATGAACATACAAACATTACTGGACACATATTGCCAAGGTAAAAAACTTTTATTTGTGTGACAACCTGAGCCATCTCTATTACCATTCCTTAGGTATGTATATATGGTTACCGTACTCATCAGCCTCCCCCCATCTGATTGATGTGGCTAGAGCAGAGATACATGCCATTAACTGGTATAGAGCCTCAACCATGGCATATATCTCCACTTGCAACCCTTCGAGTTGCATCAGCATTATGTTTTATGATCTGGTGACCACAGCAAAGCTCTGCTGCTTCACCCATTGCAGGAAGATGAGGTGCAGCATGACTTTGGGGTTCTCCAAGGCTCTGAGGACCTCATGGGAATGCACCTGGTCCATTGAGGAGGCAGACTGGATAGACTATGTGTCCATTGATTGCAGTGGATCTCTAGCCTGTTCACCTGCACCCTCCCTACCCCTAAACCTCCCCTTCCCTCTGCCTTCCTGCCCTGCAGCTCCCTCTCCCACACAGCATGGGGGGTCCCTGGTTCCATTACCCTCCTTCTCTGTGCTCTGGGGATGGCCAGAGCCAATCATGGTTGGCAGGGGTGGTATTTGCTCAGTCACTGTAGCCTCAGCGTCCCTTGCTTCATCAGCACTGAGGCTACCTGCCACTGCTCCTCAAAGAGGGTGAGGATCACCTCAGAGGAGGTTGTCCTCCTCTGTCCTCTCCCCCTTAAATGTGGCCTGCTCTCTTATTGAAAGCCACTGCTGCTGCTGCTGCTGCTTCCAGCTGCCTTGGCAGTGGTGATGCTGGTGGAAAATTCCTTCAAAGGCTCTTGCCTGTGTGCTGCTGTGAGCAGTGGTGGTGGCAGGGGTGGTGGTAGTTGTGGTACATCAGCTGGTGCTGCTGCTGCTGCAAAACAGATGGGTCCTGCTTAGTACTATAATGCAAGCAGATGTTGAGTCAGGAATATACACATTACAGTTATGTCCTCACTGACCCCCCTGCACAAACTGCCATGTGTCTGTCTTGACTTTGACCTGTACAGATCTGTTACATGAAACCTGTTCCATGCCAATCAACATAATGTATGATGGAGGAATGTTACAGAATTGCAACATTGATGGTCTTTAATTGGGTCCCTTAGGGTGTTATATTTGCATGATGGTGTGTTTTACTCCCATGACTGCTATAGCAGTATCTGTGTGGTATTATCTTTTGCTATGATACTTAGACCGTGTATATCCTCACACTATTGCCATCCCCTGCTGTATCATTGTTCAATATTTGGTTGTTGTACACTGTCAGGACCCATGGCACAAAATGCACTAAGTAGGGGATCCTCTTCACCTGCTACCCTCAAGACAACAGATACCTGCACTTCTGGTGAGGAGGTACACAGCACATTCATGTTGCCTTTTGGCATCTTCCATCAGTGTCCCACCCCTAGTTGTACCCTATACAAGTGCCTAGATTCAGACAATGGTGGCACCTGCACCGTGTTCCTATATTTCACCTCATGGCATCATTATCCACCACATGCCGATCTGGCCAACCCCCCTATATTGCTTCTCTCTGTCTCCATGGGCCATCCTGGGGATCCCAAGTCCTTGCTTATGGCCATCCCAACTGCACCCCCATGGGTTTTGTGACACTCTGTACTATGCTTCTGCATTTGCCAACAGCTATACATACTGCTAGTCCAGCTTCTGTCCTGGCTGCTGCGCTAGTGCATATGGAACTCTGGTGTGCAACTCCATGTCATGGCTACATGTTGCTGGTATTCATCTCCTGGCCTTGTGCATTCAACATGGTACTTTTCCTATGTGTTACATGTATGCCCCTGTGACTCCCATCCTTCATGGCACATATTACTTTGTCACTTCTATGTTTGCTTTGTTTGTATGTATTTGCCCACTCTTCCTGCTGGGTGCTGATTGTGCTTTTAGATTTCTGAGTGAATTTAGCTGCATGGATCTATTGCATTGCTTTGACTGCTGCTGCTCTTTACAGACCCTTAGAGGATGGTGCACTAGGTGGCTTCCCTATATTGTCTAATGTTTCAGCTAGCCCTGCCTACTGAACTCCCCTGACTGCACACTGGGTGTCTGCCAGCAGCTAGGTGTCCCTCTGCGAGATGAGCCTATTTTTGTGTAATGGTTGACTCATCTGGCTAGGGACATATGGATGTTCTCTCAGACTCTCCTTGCTGCAGCGTGTTATAGCCTGCATCGTCCTGATGGGTATAAGATCTCTTCATTTTCTAAAACCAGCCTGAACAGCATAAGGGTCTCTGCCCTTGAGAAGTTAGGCTGGCATGTGGCTGCCATCCTGTTCTCCGGTGCTGCTTTACATGGGACTGAAAGCACATGCACATAGTCCATGCACATGGGGGGGCGGGGAGGTGGGTACATGCAGAGCATGTGGGTACATATGGGTTCTGCTGGAATGTAGATGGGGCAGTGGAAGTGCAAAGTACCAGAAATGATCTCCTTGCACATGTAGATCGTCAGAGGGCTAGCCCTCCATCCATACTGTGAAATGTATCTACACGTATTCATGGCCATTGCTGTCTACTGGGGCTCTGCACATGTGTGATGCCCCATTTTCCATCACACACACATGAACATCTCCACTAAACCTTTTTTTTTTTTGCACATGCATGTTAGGAGGTGGGGTTGTATCAATTTTAGAAGGCACATGTATGTACATGGAGACTCTTCTATAATTGCCATTAAATTTTGCATATTCTGCTTTGCATGTCCCCACTACCATCTAAATGGCCTTTCTAAAATTTGCCTTCACAGGAAATGGGGAATAGATATGTAGATTTTTGACAAGCCTAGGCCAATCCCTCTTGCAACTTCTGCATAGCAAAGACATCCATATGTCAATTCAGCTCTTTCTAAAATGGCCATTTAGACACAAATGCCATTCCACATATAAATACCTGATTTTAGAGATGGAAAGTGCAAAACAGGTTTCTAAAATAACCCCTTTAATGCTCTTATATTTGCTTCCTTCCATGGGAGAACCAAAGCGTTTTACAGTAGGTTAGCAGAAAAGAGTACAGAAAGTTTCACACAACAGAACTTCCTCATGAGCACAGAATAGGAAAAACTGTTTGATAAATCGTGTCCGAAGCACTATTGCATATACAGTTGTTTCCTTATTTCTTGATTAAATGATTTGTTTTGGAATCTGGTTTCTATTTCTGAAGCTCATAAGGAGCAGACCACAATTGATACAATTATGAATATTACGATCTCTTCCATGTCTTGCTCATCCAGCATGTTACAAAAATACTTGGAGTCTGTGCTATAGACCTGACTTTGTTTCTGTTCCCGACAAAGCTGTCGCCCATGGTAATGCAAAAATTGGCTTCATTTTCTTAATTAGGCAGTCATGGTCCAAAATAATAGCTGCAATCCCTCCGGGGCTTCAACTGTGGGTTGGCAATCAAATGAAAGCCATAATAATGTTCACAAGCATTTTTGACGACTCTATCTGTAATCACAGCAATAATACTGTGTGGACAAGCAGCTTGGGGGCCATTGGGTGTTGAAGAGCTATAAAACCACTGGTATTTTTCTTGACAAAACAAGTTAACCAAGAACTACATATAATGGAATCATGAACCAGTGGTTAAAGTTTGGAACGAGTTACAGAAAAAGAAATGTTAGTATTATCAAAGATTGCTGTTAAGATATGTCTCCAAGAAATGAAATCAGGAGAAAACCAACTGAATTAAGCTATTTGATATAAAGACATTACCTAAGTAATACACATTGGAACTCTTCTGCAGAAAACGACCACCAACTGGTCTAAGAGGTCTATCCATCAACGTAATAACTTTGTATTTGCAAACTGAAAGTCTGGTCATAGGGGCAGAAGCAACAAGTAATAGAGGCCAGAAACTGCGACGCAGTACCAGATAGTTTGGGTAGATCCTGTATTGTGATTTGAATGCTATTGCCGCTACTGCAGGTCTCAATGAGGGGAGGCAGTGGTGGCAATGTGGGTGGGGCAGGATGGTACAAGATGGGGCAGCAGGATCAAGAATCTGCTTAGGGTGCCTCTAATCCTTGCACTGGTCCTAGGTTCATCCACTAGTAGGCCACAAAGGTGGGTGGAGAGAAGTGGGAGGGAGAAAGAGTTAAAATCAGTAGGTGATTCAGTGGCCAATGGAGGAACAGGAGGCAAGGGCTGATTTGGGAAGGAAGTGCCAGGCAGGCAGGGCCTTGAAAATGCCACAGATGGAAGTGGCATCATGGCAGGAACTATCTTCTAGAAGGGTAGGCAGAACATCCAGTGTAATTCATCCTGCGAGAGAATAAGCTACACACAAAGAAAGAAATGGAAAATTTCAATGTGCTCTGTGACTGTGACATACAGAAGACATAAAAAAACAGGCAAGCATGGCATCTGGAGAAGAGCAGTAGGGTCATTCTCAGTATGTGTGGGTAATTCACTCATCTCCCTGGGATCTTCACAGATGTTAGCTATCATAGCAAAAATGTTCTGTAGTTAGGTCACAGATTTGCTGTACATTTCCGAGGGAGAGAGAAAGTATCATTGAGTACTTTCACTTGATGACCTTGTTGTCACTGAGTACCTTCACTTGATGACCTTGTTGTATAACATCTAGGCCAAATCTTACTAAGGCAACCCCTACTATTGATGTATGAGAGGAAGGAAAAAAAAATCATCATGGTCATATTATCCTAAGATAAAAAAAGGTGATGCCACTCTCCTCCTATTTAAATCAAGAGGATTCATAAATAGAGCATGCCAAAACTGGAACAAATTTAACATATCTAATTGGAGCACCACAAGAAAGTTTAGTGTAAAAGAGAAAGAGATCGTGAAAAGAGCACCTGAAAAAAGATGCTGGAAATGCCAAGAAGAACTAGAAGAGAAGTACCAAAACAGTCAGAGAAACCAGAAGTGGTAATGTATGGGATACAACAGAAAGATAAAAACACAACATAGAAGGGCAAGAGCAGTGGCATACCAAGGGCAGGGCAGTGGATGCAGCCTGCCCCAGGTGCCAGCCGGGAAGTGGGTAGAGGGGTTGTGCTCTATGTTAGAAAGGGCAAGTGAGTCACACAGGATAAATGTTTTTCAGGAAACAAAATGCACTATAGAATCTCTATGGATAGAAATTCCATGCAAAAAGGGAAAGACAATGGCAGTGGGGATGCACTACCATCCACCTGGCCAGAATGAGGGAGGAGTAGTTGTTGGGGCAAGTTACCTCAGGCCAGAAGGTCAGGGGTTCAAATCCCACTAGAGGACAGCAACCTTGGGCCAGAAGGACTGGGGTTTCTAGTCCCACAGGTGCTCCTTGTGGTCTTGGGCAAGCCACTTAACCCTCCATTGCCATGTCCCCTGTAAAATAGTTATCTCCAAGTTATAATGCCCTGTTCAATGTAATTTCAGTTTGTTCAATGTAAACCACCTTGATATCATGAAAGGCAGTATATAAGAAATGTTAAATAAATAAATAAAATAATGAAGAGGAAGTCAGCATTGGGCAGTCTGAGGGGGCAGAAACAAAGAGCCCTGTGATGCAGAAGCTGTAAGGTAAGCACCACCAGGCTGTTTGTGGCTATTGCTGCTGCTGCAGGTTCCAGAGAGGGATGGCAGCAATGGGGGGGGAGAACAAGAGATGAGGTTTGTCTAGGGTGCCTCATCTCTTTTTTACAGCCCAAGTGAGAGGGATGAACATCTCTATAAATGATGCTTGTGGGGCCCTGAAAATGATGCCTGTCACTGGAGCACAAAATACATTCACATGCACTCTACTAGCCATGTCAGACACGTGGTAGTTTAGACCATCAGAGGCCAAAGAGTGGTACGGCTGGATGAGGTATGCTGCAGCAACAGTAAATGGTATGGGAGTCATGGATTTACTGAGCGCAGGAGGATGTGCTGTGCCTGTGCTCTATGGCTGCCTGACCAATTTTCCTCCATCCGTCGCAGTGAGTGTGGCCAGAAGTGGGGAGGGTTGTGATTATTTGTCCCTGCTGCTCTATGGACATGTTTGTGGGGAAGATGCAGGCTAATATGGCTTCCAAATCTCAGTATAAAGATAAAGACCGCACAAAGCCTGGGGAGGGTAAGAAGGCGGAGACCACGTGCGAGAAAACAGGATTCAAAGAGGGCCAGATTGCTCACCTCACAACTGCGGTGAGCAATCTGGACTTAGTCTCTCAGATTTTAGGAAATATATCTTGAGTATCTGAGGTGGAAGCCGGGTCTCCAGTGCAGAGGACTATATGTTTAGCCTAAAGTTGTGAATGCAGATGCTGCAGACAAAGGTTGCAGAGTATGAGCACAAGTTGGATGATTTGGAAAATCTTCTAGGTGTAGTAGCCTGCACTTGATGGGCCTGCCTCAGTCCCCCGCTGTTGGTGGGTTTTCTATAACAACGGCTTCCAATGGTGCTACCGATTGATCAGCAACTGGGAAAACTACTGAGAGAATGATCTCACTGGCAGGGCCCAAAGAGAACAGGGGAGTCTTGCACGAGGGTAGTCATTACAAAAATACTCAATTATGCCCACAAATCTGCTCTTCTGCAATTGTATTGGTGGGCTGGTAAACTTTGCTACTGTAGCGTCCCCTTGGGAGTGTTTCTGGGCCCGGTACTAGTTTGGCTGGAGTCCCCTTAGAACATAAGATATGCCATACTGGGTCAGACCAAGGTCAATCAAGCCCAGTATCCTGTTTCCAACAGTGGCCAATCTAGGTCATACGTACCTAGCAGTTTCCCCAAAAGACACAGGTTCCACAATGCTTGTACTGGGTCAAGGATTGATATCGTGGGTCCCTTCTTAATAATGGTTTATGGATCTTTCCTCCAGGAACTTGTCCAAACCTTTTTTAAACCCAGCTACACTAACAGCCTTTACTACATCCTCTGGTAACAAATTCCAGAGTTTGATTACACATTGAGTGAAAAAATATTTTCTTTTATTAGTCTTAACTAGCTTACCCTGTAGCTTCATTGCATGTCCCCTAGTCTTTCTATATTCTGATAACGTAAACAATCGATCTACGTTTACCCGTTCCACTCCGTTCATTAATTTATAAACTTCTATCATATCTCCCCTCAGCCGTCTCTTTTCCAGGTTAAAGAGCCGTAACCTTTTTAGCCTTTCTTCATAGGGGTATCCTTCCATCCCCTTTACCATTTTGGTGGCTCTTCTCTAAACCTTTTCTAATAACGCTATATCCTTTTTAAGAGACGGCGACCAGAATTGCACACAATATTCAAGGTGCGGTCTCACCGTGGAACAATATAGAGGCATTATAATATCTTTTGTTTTATTTTCCATTCCTTTCCTTATGATACCTAGCATTCTATTTGCTCTCTTGGCCGCTGCCGCACACTGGGCCAAGGGTTTTAACATATTATCTACAATGATGCCTAAATCTTTTTCTTGGGAGGTGGTTCCTAATGTGGAATTTTGCATCTTGTAACCATAGTTTGGGTTGTTCTACCTAGGTGCATAACTTTGCACTTCTCCACATTAAATTTCATCTGCCATTTTGATGCCTGGAGGGCAGATTCCGTCAGTCCTTGTCAGTTTGGAGACTGGTGCCTCCAACTGGGGAAGAAAGATGTTAGCAGGTAAGATTTCCCTCCTTTCACCCCAGGAAACTCTCAAAAACACTGGTGTGAAAAAGGCTAGCTTAACTAGTAACATCTATTTATTATTTAATGTTGGGTTGATAATAATAGCAATATAACAACCAGTAATATGATAAGTGATTCAAACAGGTAGGGTGAAATAGCAGCATAGGATGAGGGCATTCAACACCATTCACCACAGTATTGCCTCATACCACAAATACCCAAGCTTAAAAACGTGAGTCTATAATACAGTGTTCACCAAAGTATGTTAATGCAGTTCAAATAACTAACTATAATCTTATATGTGGTGTCTTAAGCAAACCTAAAAAGATTATGTACTCAACCTTATCAACCTGTCTCTTAACTCACCTCCCTTTCCCTTTGCCCACCAGTCCCAAGTCTCACCTACTACTGGAGCTCTGGACCAGTGGCTTGAGAAGAGAGAGGTTTTGTAATCCTGTCCAATCACTGAGGCTGTAACCTTGACTCTGCCTCCTCCAAGCTCTTCTCCAATCAGGAGAGTGTTTTGCACTCCAGTCCAATAAGAAACGACTGCTGCAGCTCTCCAGTAAGCTGATCTGCCGCTGGACCGCATTGGTTCTTGTGGCTCCTAGTCCAGGATGGACTCTCTGCTGCTGCACACCCAGACCTGGAATAGGTTCCCCGGAGTCTCCCTCCACTGCTGCAGCTCTCCCATGAGCTGATCTGCCGCTGGACTCTCCTGGGTCTTGTGGCTTCTAGTCCAGACTGGACTCTCTGCCGTGCATCTCGCCAATGAGTTGATCTGCCGCTGGATTCCCAGAACTGGAATAGGTCCCCCGGAGTATCCCTCTGATGCTACAGCTCTCCCATGAGCTGATCTGCCACTGAATCCCCCTGAGTCTGATGGCGTCTAGTCCAGAATGGACTTTCTGCTACTGCAGCTCTCCCGTGAGTTGATCTGCCACTGGACCCCTCCTCCTCCTCCTCCTCCACCTTCACCTCCACCTCCATCTCCACCTAAAACCACCTCCATCTCCACCTCCACCACCACTTCCACCTCCACCACCTCCATCTCCACCTCCACCACCTCCAGTTCCACTTCCACCTCCACCTCCACTTCCACCTCCACCTCCACTTCCATCTCCACCTCCACCTCCACCACCTCCACCTCCACCTCCACCTCCACCTCCACCACCTCCACCTCCTTCACCACCTCCACCGCCTCCTCCTCCACCTCCTCCTCCAGCCTCCTCCTCCCCACCCTCCACCTCCTCCTGCCCCTCCACCTCCACCTCCTCCTCCTCCACCTCCACCTCCACCACCTCCACCTCCACCACCTCCTCCTCCTCCTCCACCGCTCATCCTCCACCTCCTCCTCCTCCTCCATCTCCTCCATCTCCTCCTCCTCCTCCTCCACCTCCTCCTCCATCTCCTCCACCTCCTCCTCCATCTCCTCCTCCTCCATCTCCTCCTCCTCCTCCTCCTCCATCTCCAACTCCTCCATCTCCATGTTGAGACTCCTAGTACGGATTGGACTCTTACTGTCGCTGCAGTTTCCCAATGAGCTATCTGCCACTGGACTCCCAAGCCTGGATCAGACTCTCCAGATTCTCTCCACTATCATCTTCACTCCCTGGGTTGGGAGGAAACCAACCACCACTTGGGTCTGTAGGTAGCTCCCTGCTGGCATGTTCACTCTGAGCCTGTCTAGGCTTCCAGGAGGCTTTCCAGTGCCATCTTCAGGAAGAAGGCCTGCAGAGCACTTCCCTACTAATCCCACCCCTGGAGCATGTGACCAGCAGGTTAGCCAATCCTGCAGGGGGTAGGGGCCTTCCTGCTATTTTAAATAAAGAAGCTTAACAGTCCCTAAGCTCAGAGCTGCCTTGCCTCTAAGCTCTGCTTATGCAGGGCTGCTGGTGCCAGTACCTGTTTACTGGATACCGTTACCTTATGGTGAGCAGTTTCCACCTGCCCCAGTATTGGTTTCTCCATCCTCTGTATAGTGTATGCACTTTATTCCCCTACATATTCCCTATAGATTTAAAAGGTAAATCTAAATAATAGTTATAAATTTGAGCAAATGTTAACTCTGACCTCTTCCCATGGTCAGTGATTTGCATATCCCCTCTTGAATGTTTACTTTCCAACTCTTACACTATAAAAGTGAAAGGATAAGAAACACTCCCATCCAAAACCGTTTTTTTATGTCGGACCATATAAAACCTCGTCTGGGGTCATTAAAATCAAGCTCCCAGGCTCTGGTAAATCTTAGTCCATTTTAATCAAACAAGCAGTAAAAGATAAATTTAAACTTAACTGCCATGGCAAAATCCTCAAGGTGAGAGACACACGACACAGTCCTGCGTTTCGGGCACAAAATTTAAAATGCCCTGCTTCAGGTCAACACTGTCATCACCAATCGAAAGTCGTCACCAAACCAGTGAATGAAAAAACATTTGTGGGAGAGCTCTTTTAAACAACATGGCGTCTGACGTCATCCAATCTTCTGAGCCAATCGTGAAACAGAAGGAGGAGCCAAAGGTATCCCCTATGTGATCAAAACAAGCTGTGCCAGTCCAGCTCCAAATTAAGACCACGTGGAGCCACTGTGTTAAGGCGAAAAGTCCAATGCTGCTCTATATACTGTAGTTTCTGAGTCCTGTCACCCCCATACCAATTCGAAGGAATCCAATCGATTGCTCGCCACTGCAGCTCCTCAAACATATGGTTGTGACTGAGCATATGTTGCACCAGTGGAGCCGAAATCGTCCGATTGTGAACCCGAGAGGCATGTTCAGATAACCGAACTTGCAACGGGCGAATAGTACGGCCCACATAAATCAAACCACAAGGGCAGCAAATCAAATACATCACATATGAAGAGTCACAGGTGGTGGAATGTTTAAATAACCATTGTCGTTGTGTATGGTGGTCAACCCAAGAACTGCCTGATGCCAAGGGATCATTCGAAAAGCCTATAAGAGGGCTTTATATAACCATCGGGAATGGTTACTTATGGAAGTTGACAGCTGTGAAAGTACTACTGCACGAGGGACTGAAAATCACAATTGCAATAACGTCAATCATGAGGACAACAAAAAAAGTATAGTCCATAATCGGTTTAATAAGAAGGATGATGATAGCACTAAATTTGTTGGGATATTATCTTATAATAACCATATACATACGGTGCAATCTATCTTACGAAAACATTAGGGGATTCTTTCTGTCCACAATTGCTTTCAGAAAAAGCTTTGCATTGCTTTTACTAGAGGCAATAACTTGCAGGACAAATTGGTTAAAACATCCCCAAGGTTTAGTGCCTTTATGGATCAGGGCAGACATTCTCCCTGTGGACATTGCTCTTATTGTCCAGGATCTTTATCAGGCACTTCTTGGGTTGACCCCTGTACACAATGACAATGGTTATTTAAACATTCCACCACCTGTGACTCTTCATATGTGGTGTATTTGATTTGCTGCCCTTGTGGTTTGATTTATGTGGGCCGTACTATTCGCCCGTTGCGAGTTCGGTTATCTGAACATGCCTCTCGGGTTCGCACTCGGACGATTTCGGCTCCACTGGTGCAACATATGCTCAGTCACAACCATATGTTTGAGGAGCTGCAGTGGCGATCGATCGATTGGATTCCTTCGAATTGGTATGGGGGTGACAGGACTCAGAAACTACAGTATATAGAGCAGCATTGGACTTTTCGCCTTAATACAGTGGCTCCACATGGTCTTAATTTGGAGCTGGACTGGCACAGCTTGTTTTGATCACATAGGGGATACCTTTGGCTCCTCCTTCTGTTTCACGATTGGCTCAGAAGATTGGATGATGTCAGACGCCATGTTGTTTAAAAGTGCTCTCCCACAAATGTTTTTTCATTCACTGGTTTGGTGACGGCTTTCGATTGGTGATGACAGTGTTGACCTGAAGCAGGTCATTTTAAATTTTGTGCCCGAAACGCAGCACTGTCGTGTGTCTCTCACCTTGAGGATTTCACCGTGGCAGTTAAGTTTAAATTTATCTTTTACTGCTTGTTTGATTAAAATGGACTAAGATTTACCAGAGCCTGGGAGCTTGATTTTAATGACCCCAGACGAGGTATTTATATGGTCCGACATAAAAAAACGGTTTTGGATGGGAGTGTTTCTTATCCTTTCACTTTTATAGTGTATATGTTGGATTGAGCCGAGTGATGGGTATTGGCTCACGGGGTTCAGCTTGTTGCCGTTTGTGGTTGATACTTTCCAACTCTGCCAGCCCAGTGACCATAATAGCAGGCTGCTCCCTTAATGTTGTCCCTCATCTGAGCTCTTTAGTAGTTTTCTCTTTAGCAGAATAAAGTGACCATTTACCTTCCTCCTATGGTATTCAACACACTTTATAACACCCACCTTTAGGGGGGGGGGGAGTTCACTATCAAAATATGAAGGTCTGGATCTCGCAGGACTATTTAGTATGGGTCACAGACCTCCAGAGGGCCTTTACTGAGGTATACGGTCAACTGGTAGACAAGAAGATTCATTTTTTTATGCTCAACCCAGCAAGGTTGTGTCTCTGGCTTAACAGTGTTTCTTGTGTTTTTGAAACCCCAGCCAAAGTCATGGACTGGTTGCAACAGCAAGAGCAGGAATCCTCAGAGGAGGGGCTGTGATGGACCGTATTCATTCTATGTGGCCTGCGGTGTCAGCAGGTTCGATCAACAGCAAGTGAGACTGGGTGGCTGGGGTTGTGCAGCCCTCATTATTTCTTTTTTACTATGACTTTACCTTTTTTGGAGGCCAATTCCTGGTGGCAATGTGGTAATTAGCTATTGCCACAGAACAATTCAGTGATTTTAGTTTATTTATTTATTTGCAGAATTTCATACCGCTAAGGTACAAACATCATAACAAATACCATACTGGGTCAGACCAAGGTCCATCAAGCCCAGCATCCTGTTTCCAACAGTGGCCAATCCAGGTCACAAGTACCTAGCAGTTTCCCAAAATGACACACAGATTCCACAATGCTTGTATTGAGGCAAGCAGTGGTTTACATAGCATTTACAATTTTAAAAAAGGGAAACAGATTAATTTTATTTTTATTTATTTAACAAAGTTTTATATACCGCCTCTTCCTGTGATCAGAGGCGGTTTATATCGAACATGACCACAACGTTTACATTGAACATTGGAACTATATACATTTAACATTTAATAAGTTTGAACTATATACAGAAAACTATGTATATAACAATCCAGGAAAGAAATAGACAGATACACAAAAAGTGGACACAGAAACAAAAGGAAACAAGATGGATGTAGATCAACAATATATTCTAGGATAGAGTAACATGTAACCAGGTGAAACATAAGAGTGAGAATATGCATTTAATAGCTTTAGTTTAAAAAAGCCATAATTAGGTTAGCTAGGGAAAAGGTATTACTTTACGGCTTACTAAAAAAAAAAAAAACAGGTTTTCAGCCTTGCCTTCAATTTCTTAGGCCGATTCAAGACGAAGATTTGTAGGGAGAGTGTTCTAAAGGGAGGGTGTGGAAAAACAGAAAACCACAGACCTGTATGTCTCGAGGTGCAAGGTGGATTTCGACGGAATGACGAGTAGATTCTGATTGGCTGACCGAAGTGAACAAGTGGGGCAATAAGAGATAAGGTGTGAGTGGAGACAGCAAGGAAGACCAAGGTAGAAAGCATGATGGACCAGTAAGAGGGTTTTGTACTGAATCCAGAACGGCACTGGCAGCCAGTGCTGTTTGAAAAGTAAAGGTGTGACATGATTCAACTTAGAGGATGGACTTTTGTTAGTTGGACTGGGATGTCATGTGAATTTTGTGAATTATTCTTGCCAGTTTGTTGGAGGAGAGAGGGAAGGTGATATTGTTGCTGTTTTTATTTATTTATTTTATTTAGCTGTGCTTATATACCACTTTTCACTGGGTGAAAGCAGTTTGCAGATATATGCTAATAGGCACACAATATAAGCATACCTGAGGCAATGGAAAGTTAAGTGGCTTGCCCAAGGCCACAAGGAGTGGCCATGGGACTAGAGACTCAGTCCCTCTGGCCTGAGGTTTCTTTTCCCTATGATGGGAATTGAACCCCTGGCCCTCCAGCCTGAGGTAACCTGTCCCAACCACTGAGCCACTCCTCCCTATATCAGAGAGGGGTGGTATGAGGTCATTTGAACATGCGGGTCATTTGTTTATGGGGTGGGGGAAAGTTCTGGGAAGCTCTGCTGTTACAGGGATCATAGAAAGTAGGGGTTGTGCTTGGAGGAGGGATAGGGGCCTGTTGGGGGTTACAAAGTAATGTTTGATTGCATAGTGGGCCTTTCTGGGGGTTGACTGGGAATGAATGGGGGAATTGATAATGGTGGTTGACTGCAGAGGTGATTGGGAGGCAAGACTGAGGTGAATGACTAACTTGATCTCATAGTGATTTCCTGCAGAAGAGTGTGGTAGGAGGGGGTAGAGGAAGGGGGTTGGGGGTGTGGGGGAGGGGTGGAAGAGGTTTTGCGGCAGGAGGGATAGTCATAGAATAAGGGTTGGGATGGCAGTATGGTGTGCGTGTGAGCAGAGAGGTGGGGGGGGGGGTGTAGGGCTTCTGAATGGGGGATGAGACGATGATGCAACTCTTTATGTGACGGGCCTTAACTCACCGGCTAAACATGCTAAGTTGTATAATGAAATGGGGAGGCTGAAGGCTGCAGTCTTTTTGATACAGGAAACATTTATTGCAGGCAGGCAAGAAGCTCATCTGTCTGAAGATATATGGTACAGCTTTTTTGGCATCTAGTGTGAAAAAGAAGGATAGTGATTTTCCTTCCAGATGCACTAAATGCAGAGGTGGGTACTGTGATTAGAGACAGGTTGGGACGGTATATTATGGTTCATGAAAGGGTGGGTGAGAAGCAGTTCAATTTGGTGAACAAATACAATATGCACCAAATAGTCCGCAGGGCAATTTCTTTGATGTCACTGGGGAGAAGCTCTCTATGCTGGGAGTAGAAAAACTGATCTTGGAAGAGGATTTTCATATCACTTGGAACCCAGCATGAGATGCTATGGCAGGGGAAATGGGAGAGGGGCTGAGAGGTGGAAGTTTAAGGGTGTTGTTAGGGATCAAGGGGTGGAAGATGTATGGTGGTTGCTAAACCAGTATGTGGCAGTATACGCAGGGGCGGCCCAAGGGGGGTGCGGGGCCATGTGCAGAGACTCGGTGCGGGGCCTCATTTGCATAAGGGGCCTCATTTGCATAAATATTTGCATAATGTTACCATATACTAACTTTTAGTAAACATGCCTCTTAATGAGTGTATGGATAAAGAAAGACTAAAAGATTTCTACATTACTATAATCCAGTGCCAACCGCCAGACACATTAGGAACTACTACAAACACTGCCCATTTAGAACCCATAGCAAACCCGCCGTATCCTAACAGCACTACCAGGACTCACAAAGCACCATACTCTACCAATCAAAAGGCAACACTGCAAATATTAAACCAATACATTTCAGAGAACAACAATACATGACCTACTGGGGAAAGAGAACAAGTGGCAATGTCAAATAGGAATTACATAAACAGAATACCTCAGCTCAATTACACATGCAGAACATAGACCATCACCAAACAAGGAATCACAATTTAGAAATAGGAAGACAATAATTAAACTGGGAATCCCAAAAGCCAAACTTGGAATGTACAACAACACTGTAGAAATAAAACTATAAATTAATTTCCTCTTGTACTAAACAAAGCACAGACATTAATGATGCACATTTCCCAGAGCTGACATATTCCAATTAATAAATTCAAAATAAAGAGATATTTTTCTACCTTTTGTGCATTTTTTTTCAGCTGCAATTGCTCCAGCCACTTTCTTCTGGTTTCTTCGTGTCTTCTGCTAACTGTCCATCGTCTGCTGTCCATTTGCCCTTTCTTCTCTCGTAGTTTTTTTCCATTCTCTCTCTACATCTGCTTTAACATACTAATCTTTCTCCTTTTGCTCTTTCCTCATTCCTATTTCATCCACTCAAATTTTACCCCTCCATCCTCAATCCCCACTTACTCTCCCAATACCCGGCCAATTGTAGATTTTTCATCCCTCCCACACAAAATATGTTTCCCCTTTCCATTTTACTCTCCCAGCCCCATCCCATTCTAATCCTCCCCCAACATCAGCTCCCTTCTACTTCCAGCCTCACCCAGCATCCATTCCCTTCTAGTCCCTGCATCAGCCCATTTTCAGTCCTAGCCCCCCATCAGTCCATTTCCAGTCCTAGCAACCCCCCAACCCAATACCAGTCCTAGACCCCCCATCAACCCACTTCCAGTCCTAACCCCCCATCACCCCATTTTCAGTTTAAGCCCCCCCTATAACCCATTACCAGTCCTAACCCCCCATCAGCCTACTTCCAGTCCTAACCCCATCAGCCCATTTCCAGTCAGCCCCCCATAGCCCATTGCCAGTCCTAACCCCCCCATCAGCCCACAGCCCATTATCAGTCCTAATCCCATCAGCCCACCTCAAGTCTTAACCCCGCCCCATCAGCCCATTTCCTGTCCTAGCCCCCCCATAGCCCATTATCAGTCCTAACCCCCCCATAGCTCATTACCAGACAGCCCCCATCAGCCCACAGCCCATTACCAGTCTTAACCCCCCCCATAGCCCATTACCAGTTCTAACCCCCCCAACAGCCCACAGCCCATTACCAGTCCTAACCCCATCAGGCCATTTCCTGTCCTAGCCCCACCCATAGCCCATTATCAGTCCTAAACCCCCCACAGCCCATTACCAGTCCTAACCCCATCAGCCCACCTCAAGTCCTAACCCTTCCCCATCAGCCCATTTCCTGTCCTAGCCCCCCCATAGCCCATTAACAGTCCTAACCTCCCCCCTAGACCATTTCCAGTCCTAACCCCCCCCATCAGCCCACAGCCCATTACCAGTCCTAACCCCATCAGCCCACCTCCAGTGTTAACCCCCCCATCAGCCCATTTCCAGTCCTAGCTCCCCATAGCCCATTACCAGTCCTAACCCCCCCAACAGCCCACAGCCCATTACCAGTCCTAACCCCATCAGCCCACCTCCAGTCTTAACCCCCCCAGCCCATTTCCAGTCCTAGCCCCCCCATAGCCCATTACCAGTCCTAACTCCCCCCCCCCATAACCCCACAGCCCCCCTCAAGTCAAGTCCTAACCCCCTCCATAGCCCATTACCCGTCCTAACCCCCCCCCCCCCCCATCGGCTCAAGGAAAATTTAAAAAAAAAAAAAAAGCTGGCTGCTACCGCTGCCGCTGCTGCTGCGGCAGCAGCAGAATGGAGTGTTCCGCGGGGCCCCCTCTGCCTGGCTGAGTCCCTCCCTCTGCGACTGCTGAGCCCCTCTGTGCCGGCTTTCAGATTCGCGAAGGGAGAGTGTCTCCCTCGCATCTCTGTTAAGCCCGCAGGGGCTGATGGGAAATTTCCCATCTGCCCCGCAGGCTTAACAGAGACGCGAGGGAGACACTCTCCCTTCGCGAATCTGAAAGCCGGCACAGAGGGGCTCAGCCGTCGCAGATGGAGGGAGGGAGGGACTCAGCCGGGCAGAGGAGGCCCCGCGGGACACTCCATTCTGCTGCTGCCGCGGCGGCAGCAGCAGTGGTAGCAGCCAGCTTTTTTTTTTTATTTAATTTTGAAAAAAAGCAGAATGTTCTTTGCGCGGGGCCCCCTGAAACGCGGGGCCCTGTGCAAAAAACATTCTTGCTCAATGGACGGGCCGGCCCTGAGTATACGTTGAATATGTTTTGGGTGGAGAAGGACCTTTTAAGGAGGGTATAGCAGGCAGAAATAAAGTTGATCACCTGGTCTGATCACGTCCCTTGTTGGATGAGGGCGCGGATTGTAGGGGGAGTGAGGGGGAATAAGTTTTGGAAGATAAATGAGGCCTTGCTGGATAATGAAAGGTGGTGAAGGAGATAGAGAGGGTGACAAAAGAGCATTTTGAGTTTAATGTTTGTGGGGATAGAAACATAGAAACATGATGGCAGAAAAAGACCATATGGCCCATCTAGTTTGCCATTTTTATTCCATGGGGAGTTATTTGGGATGGGTATAAGGTTATGGTGGGGGGGGGAATTAATTAAGTGGGGGGCTAGGCTAAAGAGGGAAGAGGAGACAGAGGAAAGCAAGTTGCGGGAACATGTGAAGAGACTGGAAGAGGCAGTTGCCCAGGATCGGAGGGGGAGGTATTGAGGGGCTGTGTTAGAGACTAGAGCGCTATTGAATGGGCTGGAGATGGCTGGAATAAGGCATAATTTAATGTTAGCCTGAAAGGATGGGTAATAAAGCGGGGAAACTGTTGGTTCACCAACAACAAAGGCATGCCCATATTACTTCGGTTCGAGATGTCCAAGGGAGGCTTTTAACGAAGGAACTCAATATTCAGTCTGCTTTTATTCATTTTTGTGAGTGCTTACATAAAGCTTGGCCTCCAGTCCTGGATAATAATATTGATATTTTTTTGGATTCGATCTTGTTGTGGACATTAGAGAGGGAAGCAGCTTTGGGCTTGGATCAACTTATCTCCCGAAGGGAAGTATTGAGGGCGATTGGGAGACTCAAGACCGGCAAGGCACCTTATCTGTATGGCTTTTTGGCTCATTTTTATAAAAAATTTGGAGGCTTCTCTGTGAACCTTTAATGAGAGTTTTTAATGCACCCGTGGAGGGAGGGAATTTGGCCAAGACTTAGGGCTGGGCACGTATTAGTTTAATTCCTAAGGAGGGCAAAAATCCTCAGTTTGGGTCCTACCAAACAATTTCACTTTTAAATTTGGACGTAATGCTGCTTTCCAAGATCCTGGCGGACCGACTTAGTTCAGTGGTGGCAGGCTTGATTCATGAGAATCAGGTGGGCTTTATACCTGGGCAGCAAATGATGGATACTGTCAGAAAAATTTGAACATCAGCTGGCTTGCCAATAGCCATAAGGAGCCTGCTTGCTGTTAACAACTGACGCAGAGGAAGCTTTCAACCAGATCTCATGGGCGTTCATGTTTAACAGGGCAGGCCCAAGGGTTTATGTTGCCCTAGGCAAAAACCCCAGCTGTGCTGCCCCCTCCGTGCCCTCCCCACACTGAACTGATACCACCCCCCTAGCTGCCGCTGATTCTGGCAGCGGGGTCAAGGGGTGGTCGCAGCTCAGCTCGGTGGCAGGCCATGTGCTTCAGCACACATGGTCTGCTGCTTCTGACTCCCCTCCGACATAACTTCTAGGGGGGGGGGGGCAGAAATGGCAGACCATGTGTGCCAAAGCACCTGACTTGCCACCAAGCCATCCCCTCCCTGCCACTGGAATCAGTGGCAGCGGGGGATGTAAAAAACTATTATTTGGCAACACAGCTGTGGGGTCTGTATGCCTGGTTTCTGGAAGGGGACAAACAGTGGGTAAGTATAGGCAAAAGTACGACTGAGGCTATGAGCTATGATGGGGTGCTCTGGGTCTGGGAATGTTAAGTGGAAGGGGTTGCTGGCAACAATATGGGCAGGTTGGAACTTATATACATATGTGGTTGGGGTGTCCTTGGGTAAAGGAATACTGGGAGGGCGTGATTAAGCTAATGGAAGAAATATTGGGGGTGTCATTAGAACAGGTTGCCCACAGGACTTAGTTGTTGCTGCCAGGCTTGAAATTGCAACTCATTGGAATAATCCCCAGAAGCCGGGTCGTAGGTGGGGGGGGGGCATATTAAGAGAGTGAGTGAAATGTATCAACTGTATAAGTTGACTGCTCTTAAGAGGGGTGGGATACAATGGATGGAAAGGCAATGGTGGGGCAGTGTGGGATTGGATGAGAAGAAGGAGTTAGGAGGGGGGTTGAAGAGGGATGTTGGAGGGTTGAGTTCTTTTTGGGTGGAGGAAGGGATCTGAGGTGAGGTGGGTTGGGGTAAAGGTGGTTTTATTGGATGGAGGGGAAAGTTGAGTGTGTATCGTCTGGCTTGTTTGAAAATTCTAATAAAAATTTAAAGTTAAAAAAAAAAGTTATTGCTGACACAGTTAGTACTATGGCAGGGATAAAAAATAATATTGGCAAATGTTTATGTTCTGAATGTGAGGGATGAAGCTCTTTTGAATGAAATTTCCGGGCACCATGTAGCATTGGGGGATTTTTCTATGATAGTAGTGGGAGATTTCAATATAATAATGGACGGGGGATTAGATTGGTACTCTAGTAGGGGGGGGATTGGAGGAGCTAAGGAAAGTGGGGGCTATGCAGATTCTGTGCTCAGTTGAGCCTAGCTGATGCATGGTGGGCCTTACACCCCATGGAAAGACTGTTTATATATTTGGGAGGGCACATGATGCTGCATCCAGATTGTACTACATTCTTGAATTTCAAGGCTGGTTTGCTAAATTGAGGAAAGCGGAGTTGGGCCCAGTTGTGATTTCTGATCAAACCCTGATCTGAGTGGAATTTGAGGATGATTTAGGACTAAAGAGGTGTATAGATGAGTTATTCCTAAAGGACTATATTTTGATCAACAGTTTCAGATCTTCTTTTTCGATAAAAGGAGGATGGTATTTTATTTGGGGAGATTGCAAAGATGGACCTTCACAAAGAAGTGATCAACTATGTGGTGAAGAAAAAGAAAATTTGAATAATCAACTCTTGAAGCTTGAGTGGCAGTTACAGGTGGCTAAGTGGCAATTTCAGAGGTTCCCTACTGGGGGCAATAAAGAAACTGCATTGAATACTTGTATATGTGAACGCATTAAAAAGGATCTCACTTATTATAAGCATAGACTCTTTAGATATGGGAATGGGCCAAGAAGAATCCTTGCTAAGTTAGTGAAACCATGGCCTGAGCCACAATTAATGTTATATGGGGTGGACAGGGACATATATTGAGGAGTGAAGACTGCAAAATGTTTTGCTGAATACTATTGGCATTTATACATGCCAGAGGAGATTGGAAAGTCTGAAGTGACTAGTTTCATGGACTCGGTAGTACTGCCTAATGTGACTAGAGAAGAGATCAAGTTGCTGATCGCTCCTATTCAAATGGCAAAGATCTATAAAAACATCCATGCCTAGTATCAGCAAAGTACTTTTAGTTTAAATTTAAAACACACAAGAGAGCTTTCTGGTTAAATTTAGAAGCCAGCAGAGAGCTTGTAGTTTACATTTAATACTCACTCGGGGCCTGGTATCAGCAAAGTACTTTTAGTTTAAATTTAAAACACAGAGGAGAGCTTTCAGGTTAAATTTAAATTTAGAACCCAGCAGAGCTTGCAGTTTAAATTTCATAATAAGTCAGAGCCTAGCAGCAGCAAAGAGCTATAATTTAAATCAAATCAGAATATAACTTAGCATAAAAGGCAAAACAGGGTCAGTACTCTTTGAGCAACAAATAAAGTCTTCTAGAGACCTTTACAAAGAGGCCTTCTACCTAGGGGGCAAGAGACCTGTAAAACCTTTTCAATAGGTGTTAACACCAGGTGGCAGGTCAAAAGGCCATTTTGAAAGACTCCTTCTATCCAAACAAGGATAGTTAATCTCCCAGGAAGTTGGTCAGAGCTTACCTCAGCAGCACAGGCATAAATAGCTCAACCAGAGCGCTGTGATCCTCAGTCTTGAAGGACTAGAAAAAGGGACTGCTACTTCTGGAAAGAGATCTGCAATTGTGAGTATATACTTCTGGGAGTTTTCTGAAAGGACTTCTTTGTATTAAAGCTAATTAATCTGTTAACCCAGTGTTTTTTGTTAAATCAGTCAGGGCCTAGTAGCAGCAGTTTAAACTTAAATTTAAAACACAGAAGAGAACTTTCTGGTTACATTTCATACCCAGCAGAGAGCTTGTAGTTTAAATGTAATAGTCACTCGGGGATAGTATCAGCAAAGTACTTTTAGTTTAAATTTAAAACACAGAAGAGAGCTTTCTGGTTAAATTTGGAACCCAGCAGAGAGCTTGTAGTTTAAATTTCATAATAAGTCAGAGCCTAGCAGCAGCAAAGAGCTGTAATTTAAATCAAATCAGAATATAAATTAGCATAAAAGGCAAAACAGGGTCAGTACTCTTTGAGCAACAAATAAAGTCTTCTAGACACCTTTACAAAGAGGCCTTCTACCTAGGGGGCAAGAGACCTGTAAAACCTTTTCAATAGGTGTTAACACAAGGTGGCAGGTCAAAAGGCCATTTTGAAAGACTCCTTCTATCCAAGCAAGGACTGTTAATCACCCAGGAAGTTGGTCACAGCTTACCTCAGCAGCACAGGACAGGGTACTGTGTATCAGCCCTCTTTTAATAAGTGTTATTTCCCTCTCTCCCTCCCCAACACCCACCCACCCCTGGGATAATTCGTAGCTTTATAGGTACTTACACATCTTAAAGGAAAGGAGGTGCTCTCAGGTGCAGCTCGTTATCCAAATCAGTCATACACTAAGGACCTGAGATTAATTAAGCTTTAGGTGAACAAGGTATATTAGACGTATTAGGTACAGTTTTATTAGTATAAATATCCATAGCAACCCTTAGTAAGTAAAGAACTTAAAGATCTAAACACAAGCTTAAAACTTAGATGCAGACAGCAGTCCAGCAGCAAGATGGGGGCTTTCCAGTTTTTTGAATTGAGTGTCACATGTAAGATTTTCTCCCAGTTGGTGAGAGGTCTTACGTGTGCACTAGGTGCAAGGAGCTCTTTGCTGTCAGGGAATGAGTCCGTTCTCTAGAGGCTAGAGTAGCAGACTTGGAAGACATAAGAAAGACAGAGAGGTACATAGACGAGACCTACAGGGATATAGTCCTGAAGTCCAACCTCCAGTCTGGCAGCATCCCTGTTGCCATGGAGGAGAGAGGTCACGTGACAGGAGAGCATCACCCTGGTGTGGCAGATAGTTATCCTGTAACTAGGACCTGTCCTCCAGGTGATGTAAAACCCTCTCACACTGAGGAAGTTTCTCCAGGGCCATGTGCCCATGAGGGAAGAGTTAGGACAGCCATTATAGTTGGTGATTTGATCATTAGGCATGTAGATAGCTGGGTGGCTGGTGGATTTGAGGATTGCCTGTTAATATGCCTGCCTGGTGCGAAGGTAGTGGACCTCACGCACCACTTAGATAAGGTCTTAGATAGTGCTGGGGAGGAGTCTGCTGTCTTGGTACATGTCGGTACCAATGACATAGGAAAATGTGGTAGGGAGGTTCAGGAGGCTAAATTTAGGTTTTTAGGTAGGAAGTTGAAATCCAGAACTTCCAGGGAAGCACCCTCCGAAATGCTTCCCGTTCCACGCACAGGACCCAAAAGGCAGGCAGAGCTCTGGAGTCTCAATGCGTGGATGAGACAATGGTGCAGAGATGAGGGCTTTGGATTTGTTAGGAACTGGGGAACATTCTGGGGAAAGGAGGGTCTCTTCCAAAGGGATGGGCTTCACCTTAACTGGGGTGGAACCAGGCTGCTGGCATTAACCTTTAAAAAGGAGATAGAGCAGCTTTTAAACTAGATAATAGGGAAAGCCGACAGTCACCCAAGAACGCATGGTTTGGAAGAATGTATCCTTGAAGGATACTACCAAAAGCAGAGAGGTTCCAAAAAAGAGTAAAGTAGCCCAAATGCCCTCGAGTATGGAGCAGACAGTGTTTAAAGATCCCAAATTACCCATGCCTACCAATAGCCAGATTAATATGAATAAAATACAGTCTCTAAAATGCTTGTATGCAAATGCTAGAAGTCTAAAAAATAAGATGGGAGAGTTAGAATATATAGCACTAAATGAGAGGTTAGATATGATTGGAATATTAGAGACATGGTGGAAGGAGGACAACCAGTGGGACAATGTCATACCTGGGTACAAACTATATCGTAATGATAGAGCTGATCAAATTGGTGGAGGGGTTGCGCTCTGTGTTAGAGAGGGCATTGAGTCAGTAAGGATTAAAGTTTTGCAGGAAACAAAATTTGCTGTAGAATCTCTATGGATTGAAATTCCATGTAAAAAGGGGAAGGCGATGGCAGTGGGGTTGTACTATCGACTGCCTGGCCAGAATGAACAAATGGATGATGAAATGCTCAAAGAAATCAAGGAAGCTGACAAATGTTACAGCGCAGTAATAATAATGGGTGATTTCAATTACCCCGGTATCGACTGGGTCAGTGTCACAGCAGGACATGATAGGGAGATAAAGTTCCTAGATGAAAGAAATGACTGCTCCTTGGAGCAGCTGGTTCATGAACCGAACAGAGGGGAAGCCATATTAGACCTAGTCCTTAGTGGAACCCCAGATCTAATGCAAGAGATAAGGGTGTTGGGGCCACTTGGCAACAGTGATCATAGCACGATCGCATTTGATTTAATTAGTGGAGGAGGGAAAGTAAGGAAATCCACAGTACTACCTTTTAATTTTTGAAAGGGAGACTATGATAAAATGAGGAAAATAGTTAAGAAAAAACTAAAAGGAGCAGTTGCAAAGGTTAAAGACTTACATCAAGCTTGGGTGTTGTTGAAAAATACTATCTTGGAAGCCCAGACCAGCTGTATTCCACGCTTTAAGAAAAGTGGAAGGAAGTCCAAAAAACTGCCAGCATGGTTTAAAGGTGAGGTCAGAGAGGCTGTTGTTGCCAAAAAAGCATCTTTCAGGAAATGGAAAAAAAGAGCCAAACGACGAAACCTGGAAACAGCACAAATACTGGCAAGTCAAATGCAAGGCATTGATAAGGCAGGCAAAGGGAGAATTTGAGAAGAAGCCTGCTGTGGAAGCAAAAATGCGTAATAAAGACTTTTTCAAGTACATTCGTAGCAAAAACCCTGTGAGAGAGTCAGTTGGTCCATTAGATGATAGAGGGGTTAAAGGGGCACTAAGAGGCGACAAGGCGATAGCGGAGAGACTGAGAAGGGCCACCAAAATGGTAAAGGGAATGGAAGGATACTCCTATGAAGAAAGGTTAAAAAGGTTAGGGCTCTTTAACCTGGAAAAGAGATGGCTGAGGGGAGATATGATAGAAGTCTATAAATTAATGAATGGAGTGGAACGGGTAAACGTAGATCGATTGTTTACATTATCAGAATATAGAAAGACTTGCGGACATGCAATGAAGCTACAGGGTAAACTATTTAAGACTAATAAAAGAAAATATTTTTTCGCTCAACGTGTAATCAAACTCTGGAATTTGTTACCAGAGGATGTAGTAAAGGCTGTTAGTGTAGCTGGGTTTAAAAAAGGTTTGGACCAACTCCTGGAGGAAAGGTCCATAAACCATTATTAAGAAGGGACCCAGGATATCAATGCTTGACCCAGTACAAGCATTGTGGAACCTGTGTCTTTTGGGGAAACTGCTAGGTATGTATGACCTATATTGGCCACTCTTGGAAACAGGATACTGGGCTTGATGGACCTTGGTCTGACCCAGTATGGCATATCTTATGTTCTTATGTTCTTATGAAGTTGCATGAGGCCCTCGGACCCAATGGGTTCTCTGGTGAATTCTACCGTCTTTTGGAGTGACACCAATGTGCCTTTGGGGAGAGGAAGATATGTGCAGTGTTCTCACTAGTCTAGGTATCACTGGAAATATATCTGCTATTACCTTCTGCTGTTCCCAGCTCTACCTGCAACTGGGTACCAACTGAATATATAGGCTGTGGATCACCCAACAACTAAAGGTTCTGCAGAGCACTTAGAAACTGGGAACTAAGAGATGCAGCATCTTCTTAAATCCCACATTCTTGATCACCGGCAGGGGCTGGTCATCATGGACCTCAATCAATCACCTTATGCAGCAGGGGCCCGATATTCAGTGCCAGCAGCTAGCGCTGCTAAAGCAGCTAACCACTGGCACTGAACTTTAAACCCGGATATTAAATGTCGGGGCCATATCCAGGCTTTGGCATTGAATATCCGGACTGCCAAGAATACCATGGAGCTACCCAGCTGATATTCAGCTGCTGCCCGGTTAGCCTTCTGCGGCACAAGTTAGGCCAGGCTTTCCTGCGCCTGATTTTTTCCATGTATCACTAATTGGTCACTGGCTCAATATTGTCCCTGTCCTGTTAGCGATGCGTGCTGCCTCAGAACAACCCCAGCAGGCCCTGATGCTAACTATTTAGCATCGGGGCGTAGAGCAGCAGCACATGAGGATATCCTGCAGAGTAGCATTTACATGGTTGGCAGGTCTGAAAACCATGTAAATACCTTTGAATAGTCCCCCAATGTTACCATCTTTGATGGTGCCTGCTGCTTGCTCCACGACAGTGCTGCCAAACACCACCCCTTCTCCTCCATGGTGACTTGCTTAGATGAGCATTGTGGCTACTGGTCTGCCACTCACTGTTAGAAGAGGCTGGGGATTCTACTTGGGAAATGGATTTCCTTTTTTTCTGTAGCTTGCCTACCACTGCTACTTGCAGTGGATGATGGAGTCGGCCACCTAGGATCAATGGCCCCCCATGAACTTAGCTGGAAAGGCTATTGTTTCTGCAAATGATACTGCATGCTACTATTGGAAAGATGGCCCATCAGCTTTCCTCTACTAATCAGGGCCCAATTAAGGCATAGGCAAACAAAGCATGGGGGTGGCCCTCTGTCAGATGTGCTCAGGACTCAGGAGATTCGGTCTGACTGATATCTGGCATTCTTCAGCTTGCTACAGTTTTTTTGTATTCAAGTCCGAAAGCAAGAAGAATGGCTAAAGTATTTGAATATTTTCAGACTTTAACCCTGGGAGTACCGATGGGGTCAAAAGTGACCCCATTGCAAGTTTCACAGTGCGTATCTCGGAAACTAGTTGTTCAAGAATGTAATCTTTTTATGACTTTTCACATGTCAATATTCTCTTTATATTGCGCCATGAGAGGAATAGTTTTCATCTGCTAGGGGACGCTAGTGATGAATTGCAGCACAGAGTACCATCATTAGTTATGCATCATTTATTTTTTGTACTCTTATTTTATGAAAATTACACATTTTCTGTAATTGATATCATACGTTCTCTCATTATTTCCGATGAAATCTAAAGGCTTTCAGCTTGTTCATCACGATTATTGTACACCTATAGTAAAACTGCTTTGCATTTTATTCCACTTTATCTTTGTTTATTTATTTTAGGTTATTGTTTATGATGTCAAAACGAAAGTATTCAGCTGCCCAAGTAAGAGAAATATTGCAACAAGATGCTGACAGTGACGGCTCTGCATTGTCTGATGATGCAGCATATTCAGCAAGCGAAGAAGCATATCAGCCAAGTTTGGGCGATAAATCTGATGATGACAGTCATGATGGGAGGAGTGGAGGAGTGGCCTAGTGGTTGGGACAAGGTACTTCAGGCCAGAAGGTCAGGGGTTCAAATCCCACTAGAGGACAGCAACCTTGGGCTGGAAGGACTGGGGTTTCTAGTCCCACAGGTGCTCCTTGTGGTCTTGGGCAAGCCACTTAACCCTCCATAGCCCATGTTCCCTGTAAAATAGTTATCTCCAAGTTATAATGCCTTGTTCAATGTAAACTGCACTGATGCAGAATAGCATGGTATATAAGAGAATGTAAATAAATTCAGATGGCAACAGCAGTTGGTCGCCAAGTGAATATGAGACTGATGTTGAGCTGGTAACATTGCCTGCAGCAAAGAGTCAAGTTACAGGTCAAGGCTGTGCTGGATGGGGAAGAAGGCAAGAGTCCTCAGTGTCAGTATCATCTGTGAGGAATCTTAGTTGTGGTCATAGAGGAGCTAAGAGGTCATCAACTATAAGCACAATTGTTGCCATTGAAGCCTATGTATCTAAGGATGCCACATCATGGAACAGGAAACCTATAAAGCAAGCTGCTGGAAGATATGCCAGAGCTAATGTCATGCCCATACTACAAGATATGCTGTACAAAATGTTGATGGCCCTCTCGCAGCATTCCACTTGTTCATGAGGAAGAACTTATTGAATGAAATCATGATGTGGACGAGCAAACAAGGAAGACACATTTATGACAACACCTGGAAAAATTTGGAAGATGGAGAATTTCAACGTTTTCTTGGACTTCTGATCCTCTCAGGCGTGTACAAGTCATGAAATGAATCCATAGTTCAGTTGTGGAACCTTGAAGATGGTCGTTCTGTTTTCGGCAAAAATATGGCCCGTAACCATTTTCAGCAAATTTCTTGTGCTCTCAGATTTGATGATGCAACCAACAGACGTGAACAACGACGTGTGGATAAGCTTGCTCCAATCAGACACGTTTTTGATACCTGGGAAGCAACTCTAAGTGATGCCTTTGTTCCTGGTGAAAATGTTACCGTGGATGAGCAACTGCTTACATTTTGTGGCCGTGTTCCGTTCAGACAATATATTCCCAGCAAACCTGGGAAATATGGCATAAAGCTATGGATGTTGTGTGACAGTGCAATGTCATATGTTCTGTGTCTTCAAGTATATACAGGAAGGGAACTCGGACAAAACAGGGAACAGAATCAGGGTGAAAGGGTTGTGCTGAAACTCACTGAAGGATTGACGCTATCTGGCAGAAATGTTACTGTTGACAATTTCTTCTGCAGTTTATCCCTGTCATGGAAATTGCTAGAAAAATAAATGACACTTTTGGGGACAATTCGAAAGAAGAGAAAAGAATTACCTCCAGAATTTGTAACAGCAAAGGGCCGAGAGGTATTCACTTCACTGTATGCCTTTCATGATGACGCCACTCTGGTTTCCTATTGCCCGAAGAAAGGAAAAGTGGTTGTTCTTCTGAGCAGTTTGTATGATCAAGAAGTAGATAACACACATCCAGACAAAAAACCATGCATGATCTTGGACTATAATTTTAGTAAAGGTGGAGTAGATATGGCAGATCAAATGTTGCTCACGTATACCACAAAACGAATGACAAGATGCTGGCCAGTGACAATCTTCTACAACATGCTGGACATCAGTGCTTTGAACGCCTTCATTGTTTGGATGTCACTAAATCCAGAATGGCAGTCCAAGTCAAAGCACAGATGTCGTCTATTCCTCTTGGAATTAGGAAAGCAGCTGCTTCAGAGCAATTGCAGCGAGACTTCTTCCAGCATTGAAGAAGCCACTGATGCTGTTTGCAATGTCGGGATCCCAAAAAAAGACAAGAAAAGAAACATAGTTTGCACCTCCTGCAAGCGCAAAGTTTGCAAAGAACATTCAGAAATTGTCTGTCTCATGCAAATGACTGTAGTACTTTATTGTGTTCATCAAGTGCATGAAAATACTGCTTGCATGGCAACTCTTCTTCATGTAATTTTATGATAAAGCATTACATTTCAAAACATTTAACCTTCATATAATAAATAATTAATTCAGAATAATATTTTGTCTGTTTAGTTTAAAATTTTCATGGTCAACAATTAAAATTCGTCGTGGGGTCATTTATGACCCCAACGGTATTCAGTGTGTGCAAAAAATCTCGGTAATTCCAGGGTTAAAGCATTATCTGCAAATCCCTTTTCATCCCTCCTACCTGAGTGAGCTTAGAGCCTGCCAAGCCTAGCAGCACAGATAGTGGTAGGATCCAGCCAATTGAAAGGCAATGGGAGCAGAGAACTAAAGGCTGTTCTAGTCACAGGGAGATGGTGGGCCAGGGGATATCTTGAGCTGTGTAAGAGAGAGAGGGAGAGTGAGTTCTGCACAAAGTACTAGGTTAGCTTTGGAGAAAGCCAATGGAACCAGTAAGTGCCTTTTTGGGGAGGGGGATAGTGACATAGCAACATAGTAAATGACAGCAGTTAAGACTAGCATGGCCCAGCCAGTATGCTAAGACAGATGCTTTTACTTTGGGTTGTATCTGTCATTCCAAGCAGGTTACTCCCACTATGTGCTTTTATTTTAAGTTGTAACTGCCATTCCAGGCAGGTTGCCCTTGCTCTGTGCCTTTTTGGAAGTGTAAAAGTCATTGAAGTTTTGCTTTCAGCACAAATTCTCCTCTTACTATATATGGATCCTCTGTTTATTTATTTATATTTCTTATATACCGCGCTATTATAATCAGTGCGGTTTACATTTAAAACAGAACATACTACAATGTAACAGGCCACATTGAGTTTACATTAAACAGGGGTAATAAAACATGGAAGAAACCAGGGGAACTATATACAAATTATGAATAATCTTACGAGGACATATAGGATCTCTAAACAGAGGCATACGCTCATGGGTCAGGGAGAGAAGGTAGGGGAAAGAAGATTAACCATTCTCTATGGGAGGCTGATCTATGGGGCGGGCTGGGTAGGAGGGCAAGGTGATGTCTGTGTGCTTTTCAGAATTGGTATTAGGGTAATGTTGTAGGAACAAGTGGTGCTTGAGAGCTTTTCTGAATAGCGCTAGGTTCGAGATGACTCGGATTTCAGATGGGAGGGCATTCCAAGCCATAGGTGCGAAAATGGAGAAGGCTCTACTGGCTGTTGTCTTTGTACCTTTTGTCAACAACTTAGGGACTTCAAGTGTATTCATCAATGTAGATCTCCTGACTCTGTTGACTGGTGTGTTATGGAGAAGTTTACTGATGGGCGTGGGGGGCTGGTTCTTGAGGGCTTTGAATGTCAGGACTACAGTCTTGTAATGAATTCTAGCCTGCAGTGGTAGCCAGTGTAGGTTCTTATCTCATGTCTTTTTGAAGTCAGCCACCCTCTCCACATCTACCAGGTGGGAATTCCAGACATCTACCACCCTTTCCGTGAAAAAATACTTTCTGATGTTGTTTTTAAGTTTATCTCCTTGCAGCTTGGTTTCATATCGTCTAATTGTACAGCTTCCATTTCATTAAAAAAGGTTTGTTTGTTCATTAGTACCCTTCAAATGTTTAAAGATCTGTTTTATATCTCCCCTGTCCCACCTTTCCTCTAGAGTGTATCTATTCATATATTCAAGTCTCTTCTCATATGGCTTCTGGCGCAAACCCCATATCATTTTAGCTGCTTTCCGCTGTACCACTTCAAGTCTTGGTGAGAGATACAGTCAATAGACCTGAACAGAGGGAGGAGTGACTCAGTGGTTGGGACAGGTTACCTCAGGACAGGTTACCTCAGACTAGAAGGCCAGGGGTTCAATTCCCACATGGGGACAAGCAACCTCAGGCCAGAGGGACTGGGGTCTCTAGTCCCATGGCCACTCCTTGTGGCCTTGGGCAAGCCACTTAACCCTCCATTGCCTCAGGTACACTTAGATTGTGAGCCCTTCAGGGACAAGGGAATAAAAAGTACCTGTTAGTATACATGTAAAGCACACTGATTATAAAGAGCACAGTATAAAAAAAGAAATAAATAAAATAAAAACACAGTACTTCAAGTGAGGCATCACCAACAACATTTAAGGGGCACTGTCACCTCCTCCTTTCAGTTTGTCATGCCCCTCTCTATGCAACCTGGCATCTTTCTGGCTTTGGCCACTGCCTTTTCACATTGTTTTACTCCTTTGAAATCCTCAGACACTATCACCCCAAGGTCTCTTTCCTGGTCCATGCAAGTCAGCCTCTTGCCCCCTAGCACACACTGCTCCTTTGGATTTCTTACCACAGGTGCATCACTTTGCTCTTATTCAAATTAAATCTTAACTTCCAAGCATTAGACCATCCTCTAATTTTTGCAAATCATTTTCCAAGTTCTCAACTCACTCCAGGGTGTCCACCTTGTTACAAATCTTTGTATCATCTACAAAAAGGCAACATTTTCTTTCCAATCCTTTGGTAATGCACTCAAAGGACCGATCCTTGTGGCACACCACTACTCACCTTTATTATAATTGAATTCCATTTGTTGTCTGTCCGTCAACCAGTTTCCAATCCAGTTAATCCCTTTGGGTCCTAACTTCAGGGTGATCAATTTATACATGAGCCTCAACCCCTCCACCAATTTGATCAGCTCTATCATTACGATATAGTTTGTTTCCAGGTATCACAGTTTGTATCCAGGTGTCCCACTGGTTGTCCTCCTTCCACCATGTCTCTAATATTCCAATCATATCTAACCTCTCATTTAGTGCTATATATTCTAACTCTCCCATCTTATTTTTTAGACTTCTAGCATTTGTATACAAGCATTTTAGAGACTGTATTTTATTCATATTAATCTGGCTATTGGTAGGCATGGGTAATTTGGGATTTTTAAGCTCTGTCTGTTCCATACTCGAGGGCATTTGGGCTACTTTACTCATTTTTGGAACGTTTCTGCTTTTGGTAGTATCCTTCAAGAATACATTCTTCCGAACCATGCGCTCTTGGGCGACTGTTGGCTTTCCCCTATTATCTAGTTTGAAAGCTGCTCTATCTCCTTTTTAAAGGTTAATGCCAGCAGCCTGGTTCCATCCCGATTAAGGTGAAGCCCATCCCTTCGGAAGAGCCCCTCCTTTCCCCAGAATGTTCCCCAGTTCCTAACAAATCCAAACCCCTCATCTCTGCACCATTGTCTCATCCACACATTGAGACTCCAGAGCTCTGCCTGCCTTTTGGGTCCTGCGCGTGGAACGGGAAGTATTTCAGAGAATGCTACCCTGGAAGTTCTGGATTTCAACTTCCTACCTAAAAGCCTAAATTTAGTCTCCAGAACCTCCCTACCACATTTTACTATGTCATTGGTACCGACATGTACCAAGACAGCAGACTCCTCCCCAGCACTATCTAAGACCTTATCTAAGTGGCGCATGAGGTCCTCTACCTTTGCACCAGGCAGGCATGTTACCAGGCAATCCTCATGTCCACCAGCCACCCAGCTATCTACATGCCTAATGATCGAATCACCAACTATAACGGCTGTCCTAACCCTTCCCTCATGGGTAAATGGCCCTGGAGAAACGTCCTTGGTGCGAGAGGGTTTTACATCACCTGGAAGACAGGTCCTAGTTACAGGATCACTTCCTGCCACACCAGGGTGATGCTCTCCTGTCACGTGACCTCTCTCCTCCATGGCAACAGGGATGCTGCCAGACTGGAGGTGGGACTTCAGGACTATATCCATGTAGGTCTCGTCTATGTACCTCTCTGTCTTTCTTATGTCTTCCAAGTCTGCTACTCTAGCCTCTAGAGAATGGACTCGTTCCCTGACAGCAAAGAGATCCTTGCACCTAGTGCACATGTAAGACCTCTCACCAACTGGGAGAAAATCATGCATGTGACACTCAGTGCAAAAGACTGGAAAGCCCCCATCTTGCTGCTGGACTGCTGTCTGCATCTTAGTTTTAAGCTTGCGTTTAGATCTTTAAGTTCTTTACTTACTAAGGGTTGCTATGGATATTTATACTAATAAAACTGTACCTAATATGCTTAATATGCCTTGTTCACCTGAAGCTTAATTAATCTCAGGTCCTTAGTGTATGACTGATTTGGATAATGAGCTTCACCTGAGAGCACCTCCTTTCCTTTAAGATGTGTAAGTACCTATAAAGCTACGAATATCCAAGGGGTCGGTGGGTGTTGGGGAGGGAGGGAAATAGCCCTTATTAAAAGAGGGCTGCTACACAGTACCCTGTCCTGTGCTGCTGAGGTAAGCTGTGACCAACTTCCTGGGTGATTAACAGTCCTTGCTTGGATAGAAGGAGTCTTTCAAAATGGCCTTTTGACCTGCCACCTTTTGTTAACACCTATTGAAAAGGTTTTACAGGTCTCCTGCCCCCTAGGTAGAAGGCCTCTTTGGAAAGGTCTCTAGAAGACTTTATTTGTTGCTCAAAGAGTACTGACCCTGTTTTGCCTTTTATGTTAAGTTATATTCTGATTTGATTTAAATTACAGCTCTTTGCTGCTGCTAGGCTCTGACTTATTATGAAATTTAAACCAGAAGCTCTCTGCTGGGTTCTAAATTTAACCAGAAAGCTCTCTTCTGTGTTTTAAATTTAAACTAAAAGTACTTTGCTGATACTAGGCCCTGAGTGACTATTAAATTTAAACTACAAGCTCCCTGCTGGGTATGAAATGTAACCAGAAAGTTCTCTTCTGTGTTTTAAATTTAAACTTAAACTGCTGCTACTAGGCCCTGTCTGATTTAACAAAAACACTGGGTTCACAGATTAATTAGCTTTAATACAAAGAAGTCCTTTCAGAAAAATTCCCAGAAATATATACTCACAATTGCAAATCTCTGTTCCAGATGTAGCAGTCCCTCAAGTCCTTCAAGACTCAAATAGTTTCCTCAAGTAGTTGCATTGTGTATGCTGCAGATCCTGAAGCACTTTGAAATGCCTCCATGCCTCTAAGGATCTGTGAGACTTCCTTGGGGATAACTGCTGCAGCTGCTGGATCTGGGGCTGAGGGCAGTGGAGATCATGATAGGCCAGAGGCATCCTTTCCACTTTCCACTGTTTGCTCTACCTGTGGGCTGCTCTTGGCTTTGCCAGTATCACTTTCCACATCCTCACCACCTAGCTGCTAACAACATGGTCTTCTAGACCTTGTTCAGCTACAACATTTTCATTATCTAATTATTTTGATTGTAATCACTTACGTGAGGATGCATCAGATTCTGCATCATCCAAAACAAGCTGCATGCACTTCTCAGTGTGGAGGAGTAGCCTGGTAGAACAGAGGCACCTTCTCTGACCCTTTTCAAATCCAGGCTGAAAACCCACCTCTTCACTGCCTCTTTCAGATCTGATCTCCTTGTGTTTCCCTTGTGTTGTCTGTCTTTACTAGATTGTAAGCTCTGATGATCAGGGACTGTCTCTTAAATGTCTGGGCCGCACTGCGTACGACTTGTAGCACTATACAAATGCTCAATAGTACTAGTAGTAGCAGTCTGGTGACGAAGAGATCAGGGTTCAGTTCCCACTGGCACTCCTTGTAGCCTTGGGCAAATCACTTTACTCTCCGCTACTCCAGAAGAAAGGCCTAGATATCTACTTCTAGTAACACTTTGCCAAGAAAACCCAGGGGCAGCTATGTCAGCTTGGGCTTGATGGCACACCCACACACACTGCTCAGCAGAGTATAGGCTGTGCCTGCTACTCTGGTCTGTTGCCTTTATCTACTGTTGATCGTTTGTTCCCTCACCCTGCATGGTCTCCCTTCCCTTGCCTTTCTTTCTTTCTTTCTTTATTTATTTAACAGTTATTTATATACCGCTCTTTCCCTTGTTTCAAGTGCGGTTTACATGTAACAGTAGGTTAATTGGTATGAGATATACCAGGACATTTTACATAGAACAGATAATTATAAATTACAAGGAAAATTGTAACATTACAAGTATAACATATTAGAACATATATACATTGCTAGTTAAATTATTAATCATCATGTAAATGAGTGTGTAGTATGGTTAAATTAGTGTATTAGTGTCGTTTATTTTTGAAAATAGGGTATATAATATTAAAAATAAATGTTAGCCTGTATCCCTTTGAGAATTCTGTTTTGGGAGTGTATTATAGTGTAATGTAAATAAGTGAGTTTTTAATTTTTTTTAAAATTCTTTTATGTCAGACAGTAGGCGAATGTTGTCAGGTAAATTGTTCCAGAGTATTGGAGCAGAGTGTGAGAAAGCTCTCTTATTGGTTTGTTTTCTGGCTTTTGTAAAATCTTTTGGTATTGTTAAAGTATTTATGTTTCTTTGGAGATGGAGCTGACAACTGCTCTTTCACAGTTACACTGGAAACTCAAACTACTGACATTCCCCCTTTAAAAAAAACTCTCTTTAACTTGGTTGAAAGACTACAGGACATTGTATTCCAAAAACACCCACTATGGTATTCTGCACTTTTGCTGCTACTAGCCCCTACATGTCTCACCTACCTTCCCTCCTCTCCTTCCATCATTTCCACATCTATCCTTCCCAAGCATTATGATTCAATCACACTAGATTTTAAGCTCTATGGAAGAGGGGCTGTCCCTCTTTTATGTATCTTTACAGTGCTGCGTAACCCAGTAGTGCTTTGGAAATGATAAGTGGTTGTGGTGGTAGTATTAGAAGTACCTTTTCTGTAAAGCCAGAGAGTGAGAGAGATTTACAATCATTTCTCTCTGCTGTGAGATAGATACACTGATGACTGCTTCAGTCGCTCAGCCCTCTCTATCATATATATGCAGGACTAGCCCAATTGCTTCTGACACCCTGCCTCTGTGAACCTTCAGCCATGCCTCCCACCAACACATACATATAATTAATCTTAAAAAATGAATATTGGACATTAATGTGATCATATTTTCTGCATTCATTTCTTTATGAAAAAGGAAAATATAACTAGATATTTTAAAATAGCACATGCTATTAATAAATTAATAAATCAAATTAAAAGAAAGGTCTTCTGAGGTAAAGCTGTCACTTAAAACATGGAGGTGGTGGGGGCAAATACAGTGACGAAATTCAAAATGGCATGGGACAGACACAGTGGATCCCTTTATAGCAAGAGGATGAAATCAAAGCAAACTGAAATATCTTTTATACTTTAATAAATAGAAGGGACTGACCTGCATGGAGCAGCAGGTACAACCCTGAACATAGGCATGGGTTGGGGGTGATTTGCATGGAGCGGTGGTTACAACCACTCTAGCCACATTACAGGGCAGATTAGATGGACTATACTAGCCTTTATCTGCCGTAATATACTGCGTTACTAGGTAATTACTGAAATCCCTGCAAAGATATTTGGCACTTACATAAAAAATACACCATATCGGAGAGAGAGCGAGCTTTTCATCTGGCAGTGATTGCTGGCTGTGCCTTTGCGCTTGGGGAGAAACGCCAGCGGGAGATTGTCTGTGTGTTGGTTACTCCTGTCCCCCTGTGACATCAGTGTGCCGAGGCCCTTGATGTTATATCATCTGGTTCAGTGATTGAAAAGGTGAGAGAAAGAGAACTTTCCATCTGACTGTGCCTGCTGTCTGTGCCTTCGTGTTTGGGGAGATACGCCAGTGGGAGATTGTCTGTGTGTTGGCTATTCCTGTCCCCCTGTGACGTCAGCCTGCTGAGGCCCTTGGTGTTATATTGTAGCAATAATACCAGGAGTCTGTTCAGAAGGTCCAAATCATTTATTTGTGCACAAGACTCAAGCGGAATCACATTCAAAATGGCTGAGCAATGGTTTCTAGCAAAACAACAACTTTTATACTGTTCTTCTCCATTCTAGATATAGGCAAACTTCTCATTGGTCCCAGTAACCCCTTCTACCCCATCTATTGGTCCCAGTACCATTACGTAGCTATCCAATAAGGACCTGGGTCTGGGCTCAGCACCTGTTTCCCCCCCTTACAATCCTCCTTACAATGGTCAGTTCTTAGACTCTTGATACAATTCTCCTCCAAGGTCACTTAGCTGACTAGAACATGTGGGAAAGCAGGGCACTGTAACCCTTCTCTCAGCAGAATTAATTAGTTCACAGAAGCTTCACACATCTTATCAGTTCCAATTAAAGTTGTTTTTCTATCTCTTCTAAGTTTCGTTTCTGCTTAGCTATGCTGAGTTATGCTTAGTTAAGTTTTGATTCTATGGAAGCAGTATTGGGGGGGGGGGTTCACTCCTCTGGGCCTAACCACAGGCTTCATTTACAGGTCAAGCTGCTTAGGCCTGTCTGTTTAGTTCAAGCAGCATGGATCATAGGCCTTCGCCTACCACAATATCATCTGGTTCAGTGATTGAAACGATGAGAGAAAGAGAACTTTCCATCTGACTGTGCCTTCGTGTTTGGGGAGAAACGCCAGCAGGAGATTGTCTGTGCAGGCAGTGTGTCGGCAATTCCTGTCCCCCCGTGATGTCAGCATGCTATATCATCTAGCCTAGAGGTTCTTTGGGCCGTGGCCCAAAGGGGCAGACCACACCTGTTTGATGCTCCTTCGGTGAACCGCTGGTGTACGGACACTCAGGAGGAAATACAGAACTGTGTCAGGTATTTTACTGGTTGAATGCTTTGTACTGTGCTATTTTGTGAAATGGGCAAATGTAAAGCTAAGACTGTGTTAAAAGGTACATCTGCGACAACGACTGCGGTGAAGACCGTGGGTCCACTGGATAAGCACTTTGCAGTACACGCAGGTCAACTACTCTCGTCTGAAGGGGCATCTCTCAGATCAGCAGAACAAACCCCTCCACGGATACTTCACCCACAATTATCTTCTACTGGTTTACAAAATGGCGGACTGGGGCAGGTGGGGTCTCCTTTTCTACCATGTCCATTACCTAAATCTGTGATGTTGCCAGAGGCTGTATGTGCACCGGAAGAGCCTTTGCGAGATATTACTTTAAAGGATCTTTGGACAACCATTACCAGAATTGACTCTAAGCTGTCCAATATTATAGCATCTCTTTGTCTATTTACGCAGGAATCTGTTGTTAAAGCTCAGGAGGTAGATTCTAGGCTTTTGGGGATGGAGGCTGGTATTTCTAAGATTGAAAGCCAACTCCAGGTTTTGCAGCATACTAGTGCTTCTGCAATTAAAGATTCTGCAGTCATCCATTATAAGCTGGAATTCCTGGAAAATATTTCCAGGGTTAACAACCTTTCCTTTCTTTTCTTAATTTTCCTAGAATACTTCTATTGTCTCCTGAGATTCTTTTGGTTAAATATTTGAAGGAGATATTGCAGATTACAGATATAATTTTCTTTCAAAAATGTTTTTATTTGCCGTCTAAACAGCTGGTTGGAGATGTTGCTGGTGATGGGTTTGATGTTTTGACTCCAAATGCTAGCCAAGATTTGACTAGGTTTTTGAAGGATTCTGCCGATATAACCTCTAAAAGAGATACATTGTTGGTGAGCTTTTGTTCTATTACTGAAAATAATAGGGTTTTAAAATCTTTCTTCAAATGTAAGGATTCAATTTTCTGCAGTCAAAAGCTGAATGTCTTTCCGAATGTTTGCAGAGGCGCTCAGATGTGCAGAAACCAATTTTTGTCCCTGAAATCTAGAGTGATAGGTATTGGTGCGACTTTCTTTTTGCGGTTTCCGTGTAAGTGTGTAGTAACTTGGCATGGAAACACAAATTTCTTTTATGATTCTTTGCAGTTAGAAACTTTTTTGATTGGAAAGTCTGAAGTTGGGTCTAGTAAATGAAGTTGCAGGATTTTTTACGGGATCCTCCCCATTGATATCCTTATTGTTCAATTACCTGTAGAATATTGCTCTTCTCTCTATATTGATGTGGGCTGTTTGCTAAATCTTTGTTAGATTTGTTTCTAATGTGATTGCATAACAGCAAATTCTTGTTTATATTACTTTTTTTTGTATAATTGTAAATTGCATAATAAAAAAAAATACACCATATCAAAACAATACTAACTTCCAGTACTCACATAGCACTGAAAATATATTGGACCACAGTCTAACAATTCATCTCCTACTGGGAAAATAAAACAAGCCAGAGTGTGACAGAACCCTACACGGAAAATGCACTTTAGCAGAATCCTTCATCACAGACACACATGAAGAACATAGGCAGGTCCTCACCAAACACAAAATACAGAACCACTCATTTGAAATATAAATATCCAGACATTCTTAAATAGAAACCCCAAGAAGCTAGTCTGTGTAGAAATAACAAAATAAAATGTATTCCTGTTCTGAGAAAAATACAAAGATATAATAAAGATATAATAGATATAATACATTTACATTCCAGCCACCAATAACTCAGAATAAAATGCTTTTCTTGTACCTTTATTGTCTGACTATTTTGGGGACCTTTTGCTAAGGTATACTATGGTTTTGCACTTATTACGCCTTTAGCATGCAAAACCATGGCACGTTAAGGCAAAGCCATCGTGTTGCCTGTCAAGGGTGTGGACCACATTTTACCAAAAGATAACGCGCAGCGCTGGTCACTAACGTGGGTTGGGAATATTACTACTACTACTGAACATTTGTATAGTGCTACAAGGCATATGCAGTGCTGCACAGACACATGTAAAAGACGGTTCATGCTCATCAGAAGTTACAATCTAGTCAAGACAGACAACACAGTAATTGTAGACACGGGATACATCTAGGGGGAATGGTAAGGAAGCACAAAGGAGATTAGGAGAATCAAGATCCGAAAGCAGCAGCAAAGAGATGAGTTTTTGCCTGGATTTGAAAAGGGGCAGAGATGAAGCCTGATGTACAGACTCAGGTAGTTGTTTCCAGGCATAAGGAGCAACAAGGTGAAAGGATCAAAGTCTGGAGTTAGCAATGAAAGAGAAGGGCACAGATAGAAGGGATCTGCCAGAAGAGCGGTGTTCCCAAGGAGAGGTGTAGGGAGAGACAAGAGAGGAAAGTTAGTGAGGAGCAGCAGAATGAGTCCATTTATAGGTCAGCAGGAGAAATTTGAATGGATAGGGAGCCAATGAAGTGACTTGAGAAGACAGGTAATATGAACATGACGAGGCTGGTTGAAGATTAGCCGCCCAGAAAACTATTGAACAGATAGCTTTACCTACTGAAGTGGAGTAGATGACATGAGGAGGGATCTAGTGAAGCTTGACGACTTGTCGAGAATTTGGCAGTCTGAGAGTTAATGCTAAAAAATGCAGGGTCATCCATTTGAGCTGCCAAAATCCAAGGTAGTGGTACAGTATAGGAGGTAAAGTACTTCTGTCCACAAAGGAAGAGCAGGACCTAGGGGTGATTGTTTCTGATGATCTAAGGTAGAAAAGACAATAATGAAATCCAGAAGGATGCCTGGGTACATAGGGAGAGGCATGACCAGCAGGAAGAAGGAGGTGATAGTGCCTCTGTATAAGTCTTTGATGAGACCTCATTTGGAGTATTGTGTGCAATTTTGGAGACTGTACCTTCAAAAGGATATAAACAGGATGGAGTCAGTGCAGAGGGTGGCTACCAAAATGGTCAGTGGGCTTTGTCATAAGGTGAAAGACTTCAGTATTTATTTAACAGGTTTTTTTACTGCTTTATCATTTCAATCAAAGTGGTTTACATTGCAACTTAAACTTTGGAATGCACATTGATAACTTGGCTCCTTCTGAAGCAATGGAAGGTTAAGTGACTTGCCTGGTTTCTTGGTGCCCAAGCCAGTGCTGTAACCATTAGGCTACTCCTCCATTCTTGTTTGTGTATGCTTGAGGAAAGGTGGGAGAGGAATGATAGGATCGAGATTTAAATACCTCCATGGCATAAATGCCCGAGGACAGCCTTTTTAAACTGAAAGAGAACTTTGCAATGAGGGGGCATAGGATAAAGGTCAAAGGGGATCGACTCAGGAGTAATATACAGAAATATTTCTTTACAGAAAGAGTGGTAGATGCATGGAAAAGTCTCCCTGTGGAGAGATTAGAGACGAGGACAGTATCTGAATTCAAGAAAGCATGTGACCAACACAGAAGATCTCTAAAGGAAAAAAAAGGGACTACAGTAGTTCGTACTGAAGGGCAAACTGGATAGACTGTATGGTATTTTTCTGCCATCATGTTCCTATGGAGTTTATTGAACCCATGCTAATTGCAAGATGGCGTGGTGCTCACCACACCCACTCTCCACCCCTAACCCACCCATTTTTGCCCTCTACCACATAATTCGCAGTTAGTGCAGAAATTGGCCCATGCTAACTGTGATGGCCACGCACTACTAGTTAGTGTAGGCCACAACATGTACTAAATCATACGCTAACTGCACAGTGCACTTTACTAAAAAGTCCCCTTTGTTTTTCTGGTTGACAAGTCTCGCCTAATCTCTACCAACATGCTTAGGAATCTTTACACTGTCGACCCTTCCACTCTCCACTGCTGTCTTATCATCTCTTTCCTCCACTATGTCATCTGAGTCCATTAATGGGGCAGTGTACTCCTATAACACTATACTCACCACTGCTCTGGATGCACTGGCTCCTCCCATTCCATGCGCTGTGAGGTGTACTGTACCTCAATCCTGGCTGTCCTTGACAACCCGCTACCTACGTTCCTGTGCCTGCTCAGCTCTTCCTTCCTTTCTGCACACACTACTAAGACACTTATCCACTCTTTAGTTACCTTCCATCTAGACTATTGCAATCTCCTCCTTGCTGGTCTCCTCTGAATCATCTCTCTCCCCTTCAATCTGTTCAAAACTCAGCTGCATGGCTAATCTTCCGCCAGCCTCGATATGCTCATATTGCTCCTCTTCTCAAGTCACTTCACTGACTCCCTATCCTTTCTGCATCCAGTTCAAACTTCTCCTACTGACCTATAAGTGCGTTCATTCTGCTGCTCCTCACTATCTTTCCTCTCTTGTCTCTCCCTATACTCCTCCTTGGGTGCTCCGCTCTTCTGGCAGATCCCTTCTATCTGTACTCTTCTCTTCTACTGCCAACTCAAGACTTCGATCCTTCCACCTTGCTGCTCCTTATTCCTGGAACAAACCACCTGAGTCTGCATGTCAGGCTTCATCTCTGGTTCTTTTCAAATCCAAGCTGAAAACGCACCTCTTCGAGGCTGCTTTTGGATTCTGATCCACTTAGTCTCCTATGTGTTTCCTTACCATTCCCCTAGATATATCCTTGCCCTCAACAGTTATGTTGTCTGTCTTGTCTAGACTGTAAGCTCTGATGAGCAGGGATTGCCTTTTAGGTGTGTCTGTTCAGCGCTGTGTATGCCTTGCAGTGCTATACAAATGATCAGTAGTAGTAGTAGACGAGGGCAAAGTGAAAGGAAGAGTGCAGGACCAACTCAATCTTTTGCTAAGACTCTTTCCAGGGACTTTTTATTCATTTGCTTTTTCCTTTCCTGCCCTACATGTTTTAAAACAATCCCTCCTTTTTATGTTTTCTCTCCATTTTTCTTATCTGCCTCTCCACCCACCCAAAGTAAATTTTACTCCTTCTGCCCTTCTCTTAGACTCCAGTCTTCTACTTCCCTACCTTCTCTCCTATCTACCAGCTTTGCATCTCTCACCTTCTCCTCCCCAGTTCTTTCAATCACTCTGCACACACATGGAAGTCACAAGTGACATCATACGATTTGTGGTATAAACTGACTAGATAGATGGAGTGATGCCTTCCACGTCATTCCTCTTTAAATATGGCTGCTTGCTGGCAATGAGAGTTATATTGAAACATTCTCCACAGGTATTTAGTTTTAAAATACAGCGTTACATGTCCTCGAGAGGAGAATATAACCTGAAAATTTAATTTTAGTTATATGGAATTCCAAGTGTTTCCCTCCAGGTAAAATTCACCCGTCCGGCCCTCTAACACAGCTATGCAAGGGTGGGGCAACCTAATAAACTATGTCAAGAAGCTGGCATGCTTCCCATGTGTGGGATGAAGGAGAACAAGAGCTCATTTTGCTTGAGTCAAGTCCCTGACACAAGCAGTGGTAACATTATTTTTTAAAAAAATATCTCATCTTGAGGTTGGGCAGTGCTGTTTCTTTTAGCATTATACACTCACAAGGCAACATATCTGCCTCATCAACAGCTCCTAGGTGTTGCTTTTGTACAGACAGTCTCCAGTGATAATCTTTTTCATTCAACTATCTTAAGAGGAAAGAAAAGATTCTTTGTTGAATCCTTGTGATTTTTCTTTGTTCTTTATCTGCTAAAGTCATTATTTGTATTAATTTAATTGCTTTCAAAGTCCTTTATTTATACTGAGTTTATTACTTATACCAATATCATTATGTCATTTCCATATATTAAAAAATTAAACCTATACTGAAGATCAAAAGTCATATGAGATATTAAAGTGCCCAGTGCATTCATGCTGTGCCACACATTGCACATAAAATCACTCTTTTCACCTCTCAGAATTACAGGTCAGTTCATATTCTTGACAGACATCAACGCCATATACTCTTCACTTATCTACAACAGCAGCCTGCCTAGCCTAACAACGACCTCTTTTTTGCAAAAATACGCTTCAATAGGGACTTAAAAATGTGTGCCCTGGATAAGGTTTCCAACTGGCTCCAGATGCGCCCGACAGGCTTGATCCAGTCCTGTGTTTACCCCATTGCATGCAGGGACTTGTAGTCTTGCTTTTCTGATTGAGTGCAATGGAGAAATCAGAACTACATGTCCCTGCATGCAATGGAATAAACCCAGGACTGGATCAAGCCTGTCGGGCGCATCTGGAGCCAGTTGGCAACCCTAGCCCTGGAGAACACTAACTTTCTTCTCCCCATCACTTCCTGCCTTTCTTCACCCAGTATAAATGAAATACCAGCTGTGGCTCTGCATCTGCCTGCCCAGCTCCCCCACCCTTACCATCCCCACGTGGAAGGCCACTGTGGGGTCAAAGTCCTGCAATGCTTGCATCCTCCTCCTCAAGTCCCCCCACCCCCAGTTGTCCATTGACAGAATGGAGAATGAGTCCATCCCTTTGCAGCTGACTGCTGTGCCAGCTCATCTGTTCAATTCCGGCATCCAACATCCCCAATACTTTTGGTACTCACGGTCAGGACTTCCTGATGATTGCAGACAATGAATAACAGGAAACAGGAAGTCCCGCCCATGAGTACGGAAAGCATCAGGGGTTGCATACAAGCTGGACTTGAACAGTTGAGCTGGCAGAGCAGTCAGTTGCAGAGGGCCAGACTCCTGTTGCTTGGTTGGTGGGTCAAACGCTATAAGATGTCAGCCATGGTGAGTGGGCTGTCCCCCAACTGGTGCTACACTAGACAACTTTCTATTTGCTTGGTCATATAGCTGGCCCTGTATATATGTTTCTCTGTTATTGAGCCTACCAGCAGGCAGACACAGGGTGGTCCTGCAGCCACCAGCCATTTTCACATTTTGTTTTTAATTGATATACCGCATATCTCATATAATCTATGCAGCTTACAGTCAAAAAATCAGGGAAGGGACAGGGATGGACGGACAACATAGAAGTCTGGAACACCTAAGGAAAGAACAGAAGGGTATGGTGCAGCAAAGAGGAGAAAGGGAAGTCCCACTTGGGCTGCAGCATGCCAGCGACGACACACCTGCTAGTTGTAGAAGGAAAGCTAAGGATCGAGAAAGGCCAATATGAAATAATATATCATGAGCAGAGACCGGAACTTTTTGCTGGACATTTTGAGTCTTATGTTCAAGGAGAATGCATTCCCAGAGTGTGTGAGAGCTGTAACACTGAAACAGGACTTTCTGGTAGCCTTAAATGGATATTGGGATAGGAGGGGGTAACCAAAAGATTCTGTGTGAGGTTGGTGGGGGTATAACGGACCAAGAGGGGGTCAAGGAAGATTGGCAGGCTGTTAAAACACCTGGTGTGCAATGATGAGAATCTTAAAGGGGATCCTATAGTCTAGAGGGAGCCCATGCTCAATATGGAGACGAGGGGTCATGTAATCATGTTTTTTGAAGTCCAAAAACAGTTTGATTGAGGTGTTCTGAATTCTCAGGAGCCTCCTTAGCTGGGTCTGTTTTAGGCCCTGGTATAATGCATTGCAATAATCATTCTTAGGGACCACTAAGGCCAGGACAAGGATGCGCAGAGACTGTGTATCCAAGATCGGATGGATCACACGAAGTTGCTTCAATGCAAAGAAGAAAGTTTTGACAACACTGGTATCTTCATATCAAAAGTTAATCTCTGATCAAAGGTCACACCAAAGATCTTGACAGAGACTCTTAGGGGAAGTATAGTTCCACCAATGTGGATCCTACCAAAGCGTGTAAAGGGGTATGCCAGGAAAACCTAATGGCTTCGGAATTTTGAGCATTCAGTTTCAGGCCATTGCTGGCTAGTCAATTGGCAATTTTGTCAAGCTTTGCATTAACAGCAGAGATGGTGGGGGAGGGTGGAGGGGGAAACAATTGTCTAAGGGAGTGTGCAGCTTAATATCACCGGTATACAGGGCCAGTGCTACCTTTTTTGCTGTCCTGTGCGAATGATTACTGTGCTGCCTCCCACCTGTCTCTGCCATGACTGCTGTCATCACATTTACCAGTTCCAATTGAGCCCTTCACAAGCTTCTCTTTTGTCCCAACATGTTGAAAATTCTGAGATGGTAGCCGTGTTAGTCTTGAGTAGCAAAAATGACAGAGGCAGGTGCATCTTTAATACTAACCAATTTATTGAGATATGAACCTTTGAAGATAAGAGTCCACATAAAAATGGACTCTTGTCCTCGAAGGTCCATGCCTTAATAAATTGTTAGTCTATAAGGTTTATATATGGGTGAGGTTATAAATGCAGCATGTCATCAATAACTCTGGGATGTGTATTGATAAAATATGTCGCTTCCTATACATCTGGTTCCTGCAAAAAAAGTAATTGCGCCTGAGTGGGAAGATCATTTAAGCTTTGATGTTCTTCAATTCCTTGGGAAAAGCCCATTGTTTCCTTCCCTGTGTAATGACCCAGTGCCATTATAGATAAAATTAGTTTTGAAAGTATCTATGCAATGTCTGCTTCTGGGACTCACGATTCATTTGCTTAAATAAAAGTAGTGTGTGGCCATATTAGTCCACTTGAATGCACAGAAAATATGGTGAATAAATGATACCAGTTAGTGCAATAAAAAATAACAGATGTCTATTTACCTTTAGTTCTTTTTTCCTAGAGAAACTGAGGGTGGAAAGGAGAGAGAGAAGAGTTGGCACACTGCCTTCTGAGTTCAATGAAATTCCACTCAAGAATAAAAATGCTCTATCTGTAGAGTAATTATGGATGCAATCACTGAGAAAAAATCTCAGCAAGTACACAAAATACAGTACACAATTTGCAGGGTCCTTAATTACTGCTTTCAAATTGGGTACCCCACAACTCAGGTATATTCTCTGAAATCTTACCATGTCCAGAACACCTGCTTCCCACCCTGCCAAAAATCTGAAAGACAGGATCTGACTAAACTCATTTTATCTTTATTTTGTGAAGTAAAACATACTGTCGACAGAAATCCCACCACCTATGGGAAATAGTAAAATAGAAATTAAAAGTTGCAGGTCCGATTAAGGCAAAGGCTCTGAGAGAAGTTTCTGAAGGTAGCACACTAATAATATTATAGGCAGTAAATAATACAGAATAGCGGGACAGATAACCTCAGTTACTCAATGCTGCCTTTGCCATCTCTCCTCCTGATGTCCAAAGGACCCACTTCCTGCTAATCTGAATAACGTAACTGAACCCTGCCTCACTCAGGGCCATGGCTCCCACCTCACCTTGTGTGGCCTTGCTTCCCATTTTCTTTAATGACGCCTAACTTGTCACTGCTACGAATTTGAAAAAGAAGAAAGCAGCACGGGGCTTTGCAGTCTATTTGCACACTGCATGTCTGATGGGTCTTCATCTCATCTGATGAAACTTCCTTTTACTGAGTGGGAAGGGCGCATCAAACATGCTGTAGGCACAAATCTGCTTTTTATTCTGCCTCTCTGCTGTCCATTGCTTACCACTATTCATCTTGCAGCTGGGACTGGCCTGGTTCACTGTGCCAACCATACTGCCCTCCCGTGACTGCTGCCCAGTGTGAGCACACAGTTTGCACAGTGGGTCATGCCGGTCCTGCTGGTATATAAATAAAATGTGAACCCTAAGGATTGGATTAGGGAAACTAAGGAAATAAGGTAAACATTAAAAAGTAGAGGGCCAAGTATGGATCCCCACAGGGAAATGACATGGGAGCAGAAAGCATGCTACATCATTGTACACAATAAGTATGACTGGCAAGGTAGAATTGGAATCACTCAAGGGCTAGGCCTGAGATTTTCAATTCCAAAAGACGCTGAAGAAGAAGAGTGTGATTTGCAGAGCCCTGATCTGTGTCATTCACTAAGCCTTCTCTGTTATTCTGCTAGTACTGTAAGCCAACAGCAGGCAGACGCAGAGTGTTGCCCTGTTGCCACCAACCATAAACTCTGCAAAAGTTGTAAAACACATTTTTGTTTGCATATGACACAGATCTGTGTGTTCTTTGGATGATTTTTTTCTTTTTTTTTCTGACACTTTCTGCATTTCAGCAAAGTTTATTTCTTGCTGAAGCACTGGTTCAAACACAGGATCTCTTTTTAAAGCCTGAATGAAAATGTTCCCCTGCCCTGACCCTATGCGTCTCTTCCTGTCCAGCTACTGATATCATTTTCAATGGGATATGGAAAAGTCAGGCAGAGATAGGCTTGTTTGGCTGCTTGTCAAAGAGTTTCAACATGATTGTTTGAAGTACCTCATGCTACCGACTTGTCCTCCACCTCTTCCCATTCTCCCCTTCCTAGAGTGGCTCCATTGTGTCTGCCTGTGGCCTTGCCTTTGACAAATATGATTGGAAATAATGGCAATTCTTCCAAAACTGTGGAAACTAACAGAAAATGCCCACATTCGGAGCATTGTACTATTCATATGAAGATTAATGCACATCCCTAATAGGTACTGCTAAGCATGGTGGCAGAAACTAGGAAGATAATACAGTACATTCTGATGGAAACACATATCATAGAAGGTCATCCTGCTAGTCAGTACCAGGTTCCAGAGGAGCACAGCTAAGGATTATTACTACTACCACTAAGCATTTCTATGGTGCTAAAAGATGTATGCAGCATTGTATAGATAGATATAAAAGATAGCATTTGCTTCATGGAGCTTAAATTCTAGTGACTAACCAGACAAATAAGTATCTGGGGAAAGGCAGAGATAAGATTTAAAGTCTGAGATACTGTGGAGTTTAATTGAAAATATAGATGACTTTACCCAGCTGAGGAAATCTGTGTTGAAGTTGAGTCTATGCCCTTAAAGCTATCTACATAAGGAAAGCAAAAACAGAATGGATGGGTGAGAGGCAGGCTGAGATGGATTTAACTAGCAGAGTTTGTTTTTCAAAGCTTGCCTCCAGTACTCCAGCAAATGAAATGGGCTGCATATCAGAAGATACCCGAAAGCAGAATTACAGCCAAAATTATAAAAGATATTTTTCTCTTTTTTATCTGAAAAATCAAGTAGTTCGAAGTCGAAGCTCTAGGGACCACAAAGACTTTGGGCAACAGAAGTGATCCCAGTTTATTTTTAACTGTTGAAATCTAAACATGGCTCGATGGCGGGGCCAGTGCAAGGATATGAGGAGCCCTAGGTGAACCCTGAATCCTGCCTCCCCCCTTCAGCTGTCCCTGCTGCTGCCCTTCTCCGGGACAATAACGCATCAAAGCAGCGCTTACCCAGAACCTCTGACGCCGCTGTTGGTGCTCTGCTCTAATTAGCCAGCCCGCTCCCTCTGACGCACACTTTCTGTTTGCATGGCTGGTCAGAGCACGGCGCCAACAGCATGCAGCGGTTCAGAGGCTCTGGGTAAGCACTACTCGGCACCATACCTAGCTCTGTGTGAGCGGTGCAGCTGAACAGGGCGCAAAGAAATAGGGGTGCATTTGGGGTCGCCGGCCTAAGCTCCCCTCCATGCTGTCTGCCCCTGCGCCGCTGCCGCTTTTTGTTTTTTCTTGGTGATCGCAGTGGCGGTGGCAGCAACGGAATGGACATCCAATACTAAAAATTAAAACACGTGGGTCTTTCCGAATCGCCCCTGCATGAAGGTCTGAACCCTCCCTCCTCTGACATATGCTCGCGTCAGAGGGAGGGACAAGATTGATCAAATAAAAGCAGGTCTTTGCAACTCCACGCTTGAATGGCTGGTCTGGTTCCTCCCTCCTCTGATGCGCGCATACGTCAGAGAAGGGAGGATTCAGACCTGCATGCAAGCGCGAGTCGGAAAGACCCGCGTGTTTTTTTTTTAGAAATGGATGTCCGTTCCACTGCAGCCACTGCACCGCTGCCACCAAGGAAACAAGAAAAGTTACGGTGGGGTAAGAACAGGCAGAGCGGGGAGCTGGCTGGACATGGAAGTGTGGGGTAAGCAAGATGGAGAGATGCTGGGCTTTAGCAAATAGCAAACCTGTGATGGGGGGGGGGGGGCGCAACAGATGTGCAAGTCGCTATGGCCCTGGCATTGCTTTGCTGTGCTATTGTCATTGCTGCTGCTGAGGTGCTGGAGCATGGTGGCAATGGCACGAATAGGCCACCCTCTAAAGGTTGGTGATCTAGGCGAATGCCTAGTTTGCCTTAAGGTAGCACCAACACTGCTTCTTATAAAATATGCTGTCTGCAGGAGTTGGAGTGCATTAATTTATTTGAGAGAATTCAGCCTCAAAGCTGTCATTGCCACATAGACCAACTTCCCTTGAAGCTTCTGTTCTCCAAATTTCCTGCTCTACAGATGTGTATCTTTTCAGTGTTGCCATATCCCTCCCCCTGCAGGGACCGACATTCCCAGGCTTTCTGATCTCCAATTTGCTATACTTATTCTCTTCCTGTTCCTATGTTTGCCACATTAACCTTTTTAAGGATGTCGTGATTATGCCATATGTGACCTTTTTTCAGAAGTCAACATAAGGAACTAGATTTCTTTTCCTGTGCAGTGACAATGCCTGAAGCTTATGGATTACATATTTATATATATATATTCATTTATCCTAGATTGGCCGCTGTGTAGGCAGTCCAGGATGGTTTGCAATAAGAAATATGCATATATAACATCTAATCTTATCCATAGTGCATAAATCTAGGTATTCTAGTCATATATGCATGTGAGTGGCCACTTACAAGTGTAAACATAATCTCAATTCTGTAAGTATGCACACACATCTGATCATGCGTACTTTCACTATAGGTGTGCACATGGGTGGAGTTTGTGCGGAGCAGTGTTATGTACATAAATGATAAAATCATAAAACTTATGCACATACCTTACAAATCTAGGTGCAGGCATTTGCACCATTCTTAGGGCTGGCATAGGTAATTGCAATTTAAATTAACATGCATTTTCGCCTAGTTACACCTTATTTGAAGTATACTTGTTCATGATTTTATAAAACAGGCATGAGATATGTGCACAAAAATGTTGGTTAACTCTGCAGGATTTTATAAAATCACTCTTAGGGGAATGTTTACCAAACCGTCTTAATGTGCGCTCTGTGACGTTATCGCGCGATAAGGTACCTTTATCAGGCGCACAGGTACCTTATCGTGCAATAACGCACGCAGCTGCGCAAACGAGCGCTGAAGGCGGGGAAAGGCTCCCGGAGGGCGGAGGAAGGCTCCCCAGGGGCAGAGAGAAGGGGTCAATGGGTGGAGAGTGGGAGGGGAGAGGCTCCCCGCACACTAACGATGTGAAATCCGAGGCCAAAACTAACGCTAGTGAAACCCTGGCATTATAGCTGATTTAAAGGGAAGAGAAACCATTTCTGTCCAATGTACAGCAAAATCAGGGAAACCTACAAAAAAGTGATGTGTGATACATGTGCACAGAACAAAAGTGCAAATAAACATTGAAAATGACCCCAACAAAATATAAAAAAAAATAACCAAGCTGGACAATAGTGATATTAATGGGAAACGTCAAAAAATACTCCCAAGAAAGCTCCAAAAAAATTATATGAATTTTGGAAGGGTCTACGCTCCATCCTCATACAAGGTGAATGATCCCACAGTGAAATAGCGCTGAGCAGCGTTTCCCTCTCCATTGGACAGGTTACCTATGCCGTGCACATGTTCCACAACAGCAGGGCAGGAATGTCGGAATGGGCAACTGGACATATGCTGGGAAAGAGGACACAGACGCTGCAGACGGCACATGCTGTGCTGCAGCTGGGCCACAGTGCGGACTAGGGTGATGCCTAGGTGGCCCATAGGAATGCTGAAACAGTAGAGCAGCCAGACAGCAACTGATGAGTGCCCAGCATGGGCACGAGTGTGCTTCCCACAGTGTCACAGGGGATAGTACCCAGCAGGTACTGTGGGGCCTGGCACTGCAGTACCCCCAAGGGCACAGAACATTGGCAGGTGGTGCTGGGGGGAAGCGTGGACACCTATGCAGGCACCCCTACCCCAGAACCCACACCATAGGCAGCTGCCTACCCGCACAATGGATGGCCTGAGACTGCGCTCCACCAGCACCACCAGCAGATGGGCATGTCAGCAGGGTGGCAGAGGGGTACTGGTGGTGGAGGGGACAGTGGCAGCTGCCCAGAGCAGACCGAGGCCTAGCCCTGTGTAGGTGGGTGCCATGCACTGCAACAGACAGGCCCTGTCTGACGAACAGTCATGGTATCCCCAGGGAAGGTGCTGTCTCTGTGGCAACATGGTGGTGCAGTGCACACAGCCAGTGTGTTCAGGAGCAGAAAGTCACAGGTTCAAGTCCCAGCTGTGGTTCCTGCCAACCCAGCCTCCATATTTTACCCACTACTACAACGTGCTAATACAGACAGAACCTGTAGTGCAGATGACGTAGACATGCCCAAAACACCTACATTTTACCCTACAGAGCACAGACACCATAAACATGCGTATTACCTAGAGCAGAGTCTCCCAAATGCAGTTCTGGAGGGCCAAACACCATTCAGGTTCCATGCTGCCTCTAATAAATGTGGCTGTGCTGCATTGCTATGCACCGCCCCCATGGTATGCAGATGTATCTCATGCATATTCATTAGGGACAGCATGAAAACCCAAACAGTGTTTGGCCCTCCAGGACTGGAGTTGGGAACCTCTGCCCTAGAGCAGCGGCCAACAGGGGCAGACATACCCGCACCCACAGGCTCCATTATCCCAAGCCTCCTGGAGAGGCAGGATATTGGGCCCTGCGTGCATCTCCCCATACTAGCACTTGCATACCTTAGCAATGCCACCCTAAACATGGGAAAACTGAACACAGCTATCAAAAGGTTGCTATGATAACTGGCAGATAGCAATTCCTACGTTAAGCACAATTGGCTGATTGAGCTGCATCATAGCAACCTTTCTGATGTCTGTGGAGCAGGGGTCCCCAAACCTGTCCTGGAAGGCCGCAATCCTGGCAGGTTTTTGGGTAGCCCTAATGAATATGCATGAGATATATATGCATTAGAGATATCCTCCCAACCTGACTGATCTGTGGCCCTCCAGTACTGGATTGGGAGACCCCTGCCTTACACCTCTGTCATTTAAGATTGTGAGTGCGCAAGGTACAGATGTCCTAGACATCAAAAGGGTAGATAGACTTTGTCACATTCCTCCTCGCTTCTCACCACCACCAAAATGTTGTCTATTAGGTTTGGGGACTCCTGCTGTGGAGTGTGCCTCAGGTCTGGTGTCTGACAGAGTGACTCCAACAGTATTGCGTACCATAGCCATGCCTACACTGTGCCCAGTACTGCCAAACACCTCTATAGTTGCACAATGCTGGCATAGGTGTGTGGAGTGTGTGTCTGTCTATCCAGTGTGTGGTGGCTGCCTCCACAGCCCACACTGCTAGCACTGTTGCCAGTATTGGCCTGCCAATGTGCATACTGAGGAGCAAGGTACTGTGGGAATAGCCTGGATAGGGTGGCCTAGCCTAGCTGCATCTGCACAGGGCATAGGGCAATGGTTCGGACATTGTAGTGCCTGGCCACCACCTGCATGGACAGGGTGGCCACAGCATGTCCTGCTGGGAAGTCACTCTCACCCTGACTGAGCAGTGACCATGGCATGGCTAGGTTCCCCCATAGTGCTATATAGTATTTCTCTCATGTGATATTTATGGGTTCCTTTTGGGGCCCAATCACTGACTTATCTGCTTGGTGTGTATGCTGGCATCCCAGTTCTGGGTACACGCATCTCCTCCAGGACCATGCACTATGGACTAGCTAGCAGACTGTCTGCAGCTAGTATGTGTCTTGCTGGAACACCTTGCAGGGTGCAGCTGCTGGAGGCTTGCTGCTGGAGAATGTCAGATAGTGGTGGGGGGGGGGCAGCTGAGCATTTCCAGGCCTACTGTCTGTCTGCTATTGCTTTATGGATGTGTACAGCTCTGCATTGCCTGCCCTGTAGTGTGTCTGTTCCCCAGCAGGACTGGGGTTGATGGTCCTCTCTACTGCTACCATTGCAGGGAGGTAGAATTTGGATCTATTGGTGGGTGATCCTGTTTCCCACCTTGAGCCCCAGCGGGTGGGTTGTGTGGTGGTACATAATCCGCCTATGGGTCCAAACACCCCCCTTCACCTACATCATGTAACCATGGCACCAACACAGGATATGCACTATTCTGGATGCATCATAGCCCATAAGGGCTAGAAATGGCTGAGAAATACAAAAGAACACAGATGTAACCTAGGTGTGTCTGCAAGAACTACCTATCACACACAGTAGCACTGATGGGGACCTGCAGTATAGTGCATTTCAGCCATGGAAGGTGCTGTGGACCTGGTGCTGGGTGCCCCACCTCACCCTCAGGGTGAGCATAGTACCCGCACAATGTGACGGTCTGTGGCTACTCTGTGCCAGTACCACACACGGTCAGTTCCCCCTACCAGGCCGAGGTGCTGTGGGGGTGCATACCCCATCTGGTGCCCATCTGTCGACTGCTGATTTGCATGTGCAGTGCATCATGGGTACGGGTGGGTTACCCTATCCTGGTAACCACAGCAGACAGTTTGTGTGGTGATGTGCAGTCCTTCTGCAGCCAGCCAGGGGTTTGTTAGCAGCTATAGAGCTGTAGCCCACAGGTTACATTACTGCCTGTGAAGCTAGAGGTCATTGGTTCAAACCCATGGTGGGGATATTTGATAGGGCTGTCTGAGGCATTGTCTATTTTTAATGTACATTAGTGCTGCCAGAAAAACATCCTCAGAGTACTGTAACCTTAAGGTGCCTCATAGGGCACCCCATAAGGCACCTTATAGGGCGCCCTATAGGTGCCTTATAAGGTGTCCTATAGGGGACATTAAAGGTTCCTTGGCGGACAGTGCACTTTATAATGTGCCCTATGGAGTGCGTTATGGGGTGCCTTATGCGGCACCTTAGGTTACACCACCGTGAGGGTGTGTTTGCTGGCAGCACTACTTAAAATAAAAGTAAAATGCCTCAAAAATCACTACTTAAACATAAAGGGTGATGCCTCAGCCAGCCTTATGCATTAGGCACACTGGGGGATCAAACTCATGACCCCTGTGCCATCAGTCAGTGTATTAACCATTGTGCTACACCTCTGCTTCTATGTTTGCGCGCCTACTTAAGATTATCACGCGTTAACATGCTTAGCAGCGTTTCGCCCGATAATGTGCGCAGCGCGCGTTATCACGCGATAATCCCATTTTGCTACGTTAAGACCGAAACGCCCACTCCTTTTATGGCATCCTGCACACTATCGCCAGGCGCACGTTAAGACTGCTTAGTAAACATACCCCTTAAAGGCTAAAAGTCTACATTCAATTTCTCCTTTCAGACAATTAAAAAGATTTTAAAAGCTGTCAAAATCTAAACTGATCATTTTATAAATTCAAAAAGCTGTCAGATTATTGCACAATTGTGGGATAACACACAAAAAAAGCACAAGCCTGTGCTCTGGCAAGTCTCAAAAATGTAGCTGTCAGCACAGTTAAAAGCCTATCATCCTGCAATCACAAAGCCAAGATAGGAAAATATAAGAGGAGCTTGTCCATGATATATCTGGGTCACAGTTACGGTAAAGCTTTCAGGGCTCACCCAGTAAGCGATTGATAGGCAATGAATAGGCATTGCATGCTTCCTTGGACCAGCCAATGCTAAAAACTTAGCAATATCATCATACATAGTCATCATAAGCTTTCAGCCATTAAATTAACCAACTCTGCTTCCCCAAGCCTCAAAAATGCATTACTTCACATATAATCCATTGGCAAGAATCCCCATGCACCCATCCTTCCCCTCACCAGAAAAATTCATTTTCTCATTTTTAGCCAAATACTTGGCTGAATTTCTAAACTTTGATCTTCTTCCAAAAGACTGATATTCTGTCTTTTTTCTAAACTGTAATAGTAGAGCATTCCAGAGATCAGAGCATGCTTAGTCCCTGCCAATGTAATGCCAGGGCTGAAATATTCAAAAACTGTTGGGAGACTACAGTGACCTTTCTGAGCAATAGTTAAGATCTTGTTGATACCACAATTTCAAAATAAGGCATAGGGTAATGTTTACTAAAGTATGGTAAGTTTTGCACCTAGCACACCTTAGGTACCAAACTAATGTGTGGTAAGTGCATGGGGGGCATAGTCAACAAATGTCCTGCAGTTGGCACACAGGGCACATACTTACTGCACAGGGTTGCTTTAAATGCATCGGAACACAGAGCAGATGCACTGGTGCTATCTGCCGATGCATTCAACTCAAGTCCAATGATGGCCAAACGTCCCAGAAAATCTGACCAAAGTACCTCAACCCCTCTTACTTAAGGCATCATCCACCCCCTGATGCATAACCTACCTCCCCCCCCCCCACCATGACAGCTTCAATCCCCCAATCCTAGCTCCAACTCACAATCCAAGTCCCCATTCCCACTAGGATTCAATACCTGACCCTCCCCCCAGCCCCTGAACTCTCCTGGGACTTACTTCGTGGATAGGGTGGGATAATCTCACTCCATTCCTGCCCCATGTCTGCCCAGGTTCAAACTCTCACATGACTACTGTTAGGGGTCATCTGCCAAATAAGAACAATTCCTCGGGTATTGTGGTTGCTGTCCACACTCATTCTCCACCCATACCCCACACAGATCCTGCCCTAAAATTCACTGTTACCAGGAGATTTCTACTATGCTGCCTGTTTTTGCACATGGTACCATTAATGCAGGCCCATTTTAATGGTCAGCATGCACTAAAATCCAGCTAACTGCTTAGCACACTTTAGTAAATATTCCACATAGTATTGTAAGGATATAAACAGGATGGAGTTGGCCCATAGACTTCTGACCTACTAAAATGGCAGTTGTCTTCCTCAAAAAGCATATGGAGACGATCTAAATATATATACTTTAGAAGATAGGGGAGATAAGAAGTGAACTAAAGGAAACATTAGACAAGTACAGAGGATCTCTGAGCAAAAGAAAGGCATTTTAGAGCTTATATTTCTCGTGGATGTGCAGACTGGATAGGCCATGTGGTCTTTATTTGCCATCATTTTCTGTTATGTTTTGAGACTTGAAGGGGATTGATGCTGGAGAAGGTTGGGACTGGAAATGGTGAACATTGGACATTGGAACAATTAACTGAAGCAGCCCTGAGCTTGGGGGTTACCCTCTGGTGTGCCCGACTCTATCGTGCTTGTCAACAGGAAAAACACTGGGACTAATATTCAAAGGCACCTATCCAGAAGCAGTGCATTCAACTAGGAATGTGGATCATCCATTTAGATCTCATGACAATCCAGGTCATTTTTCATGTGGCAACTGCAGATATTGTGATATGACTTTGCAAGGTCCGACTTGGCTGGTTTCTCAGTCTGGTGAAATTATTAGCACCCGTTGGCATACTACGTGCCTTTCAGATCATGTAGTATATCTACTTATATGCCCTCTGACCTGAAATACAGTATATAGGTAGAACTACCATATAGGTTAAAGTTTGATTAGGCGAATGCGCCTCTAGAGTAAATACATCGACCATCTCGGCCCCAATGGTTGCACATTGTAATGAACATCAATACCAATTTTCTGAGTTTAAATGGAGAGTTAATAATCATGTCCCTCATGACCCTCGTAGAGGAGATCGGACATTAAAACGTCAACATCTTGAACAACGATGGATTTTCAGGTTACATACAGTGACCCCTGTGGGTTTAAACCTGAAATATTAGAGGGAGGAGTGGCTCAGTGGTTGGGACAGGTTACTGAGGGCCAGGGGTTCAATTCCCACATGGGGACAATCAACCTCAGGCTGGAGGGATTGGGGTCTCTAGTCCCATGGCCACTTCTTGTAGCCTTGGGCAAGCCACTTAACCCTCCATTGCCTCAGGTACACTTAGATTATGAGCCCTTCAGGGACAAGGGAATAAAAAGTACCTGTTAGTATACATATAAACCACACTGATTCTAAAGAGCACAGTATAATAAATAAATATTATTGGACGAGTCTTTTTTGAATGGTTTCTCATTTGTCCAACACCTGCTTTATGGTGACTGGGCCATGATTTGGGAACCACGTCTCCAAAATGATGTCAGATGCCATCTGTGTTTAAAAATTTAACTGTTTTGAACACTTTCATGAGCGTCAGTGTGTTTGTTGGAGTGAGAGGCCACTGGACACCTGAAGCAGAGCTAATCTGATTAAATGGTTTAAAGCTCGAAATGTGACTCATGTCGTATTGTGGAATACCTTGCTCTTTGTTCCATTGACGCTGATTACAATTAAAATTATGAAAGGATGGTTTGTTGCAAGAGAGTGGGTTTTCCCTTTCCTGACAGTCCCTCCAACAAAAAATTGTTTTTGGAAGTTTGAATTCCTGCTTATTGACAGGGTTGACCTTTGCTATATTACTTTGAAATTGTAGTAGAACAATTGGGTTTTTCTGTACTTGTGATTTATAGGTGCAGAGGGGCATACCTACTGCATTGTTACCTGAACTATATCACCTACGCTGTTGTTTCATTGTACTTCTAGAAGTGTAATACTTGATGTCTGTTTCGCATGGTTCTACTGCCACCACACCCTTAATAAAAATGTTACCTTCACTCACATATGGAAGAATACTCTGACATGTGTTTACTAAGTCAGGCTAATGGTTAAGGACTGCTACTTGTAACTAGGCTCCTTTTATATTGGGCATGCGTTAACCATTAGCCAATATAAAGTTTAGACCCGCTAAAAGAGCAGTGTGGAAAAACAAATTTGAATTTATTAAATGTTGCACCATTTGTTAAGAGAGAGAAATCTATTCTCCAGAGACAAACTTTCCTTTTAATCTTTTTTATTATGAGGTGAAAATAAAAATCAATTTGCCTAACTTCAATCAAAGAATCATGTGAAAACCAAGACTACTTGCAGTTGCCGATAGCAGTGTAAGTCGCCAGAGACTTTTTTCTTTCTTCAGCAAAAACAAACGTGCATCACCGGAAGATTTTCTTTCATGCAGGACACAGCACCATGCTTCGAGCTACAATCCTTTGAGAGAGCTCTGCTTCAGACGTATTGAGAAGGCTTCTTGCTCAACCAACAGTTAAGGAAAAGACTTTTTCAAAAAGCCACAGTGTTGCTCATACCCCTTTATGTTTTTATTTGTACATGTGAGGTAAAATGTATGGTGGGATTTGATATACGCTATGTGGTGGTGAAGTCCTGTGTATTTCATGTGTTAATATGGCCTGGCTGAGGTGACAGCACTCTTCCTAGGCAAGAGTGGGCCAGAAGGCAAAGCAGTAGGAGCAAGCCGTAAAATATGTGTACAGGTAGGGGAACCAAAATCAGGAGACATGTAGGCATGTTTAGGCAATGGCCTCTGTGGAAAGAAAGGAATAACCAGAGACTGAAAAGCTCAAAAACCTAAGAAATAACAAACTGCTGACTTGTTAGCTTCAAGGGGCTTCGATCTAATTAATGAACCTAGTCAAGGAAGTAGCATGACTGTGGCTCCAGGAACTGTCTGCAGGAACTTACATGCCAAAAAGATAAGGTGTTATAATTCAGGATTGGCAAATGTTTCTGTAAATCAACTGTAAGCCTTGATGTATTTCCTGTATAAGTTAGAGCCTCTACAAGGGAATATTAGAGAAAACATTCAGTTGTACACGGTTTCCTTTCCTGCTAGCAAAATTAAAATAATTCTCAAGTAGGCATTGTATAGTGTAAATTGTTTATTTCAAATCCACACCTCCATTTGGCTTTGGATCCTATTCTATGTAGGGTCTTCTTTAGGTCCTACTGCTCTATGTTCAGGAGCCTTGATTTGCCACTTCTGACACTCAGTACATGCTGGTATAGATGTAGATATGCCTCCATTATAACCCATGGGTGCTGACATATGCCAGGGGCCACAGGGAAATTCAGCGTGTGATGGAAGGTATCTCAGGGAAAGGGGGCTTAGAGCTGTTTGAAGATGAGTAGTTTGCATAGCTGCATCATCCAGACAGCAGTTAACATCCCAGTAACTGAATATGTTGAAGGGCTGCTGTTCTCAGAGTCGATACACTTTGTCATGAGAGATGTCTTGGGCTATGTATAACCGTGTTGCTGGAGCACCTGTAGGAAACTAGCAGTATTGGCGATGTTGCCACTTAGTCACAAAGAATGCGGATCCCTCTAGGGCAGTGGTTCTCAACCTTTTTTGTACCTTTTACCATTGGTCAACTTGTGGTGACCCCCCAATGATAAAATCAAATGCCTCTCTCTTCCTTTACCGTTAACGCATTGACGCTGTAATCATTTGTTGAATTATTAATATATTATAGGCCTTTGCAATATGTTTTTATTTATAAAATTTACTTATTTAAACCACAATAATTAATCCCAATAAACAAGTAACAATATTTGATTTCAAAATTATTATGATTTTGTAGTCAAATCACTAATATGAAATAAAATTATTTTTTCTACCTTTTTTGTTTGACCAATTTATTCTCTGATCATGCTGGTCCCGATCTGAGGCTTCTGCTTTCCTGTCTTCTCTTAGCTCTCTTTCTGTGGTCTATGGTCCATCTGCCATTTCTTCTCTCTTCTTTCGTTTTCTTCACTTCTTTTCATCCGCCTATTTCCAGTCCCAGTAACCCTCCCCAGTATCAGCCCCTTTCCAGTCCTCACTCCCAGTAACTTCCAATGTCAACTTGCATTCCCATGACTGCCACTGGTGTCCATTCCCTTCCAGTCCCCCTCCTTCCCCACTGACCAGTCCCTTCTAGTACAAACACCATGGCAGCCCCTCTCAGATCCTCTCCTTTCCAGTCCATGCTCCCATCCCCTAGCATCAGCCCATTTGTAACCTTAGCCCCCAGTTTTCTTCCAGGGCCAGCAGCTCTATCCTCCCCGCCCCACAATCAGCCCATTCCCAGTCAAAGCCCCCCAATCAGCTCACTTCCAGTGCTAGTCCCCCCTCAACCCCATTACCAGTGCTAGCCTCCCCTAATCAGCCCAATACCAGTCCTACCCACCATCAGCTCATTACCAGTCCTAGCCTCCACTAATCAGGCCATTTCCAGTCATAGCCCCCCCCCAATCAGCTCATTTCCAATGCTAGCCTCCCATCAGTCCATTACCAGTCCTACCCCACCCCATCAGCCCATTACCAGTCCTAGCCTCCCCTAATCAGCTCATTTCCAGTGCTAGTCCCCCCCCCCTCAACCCCATTACCAGTGCTAGGCTCCCCTAATCAACCCATTACCAGTCCTACCCCCCCCCATCAGCCCATTACCAGTCCTAGCCTCCCCTAATCAGCTCATCTTCAGTGCTAGTCCCGCCCCCCAACCCCATTACCAGTGCTAGGCTCCCCTCATCATCCCATTACCACTCCCACCCCCCCCCATCAGGCCATTACCAGTCCTAGCCTCCTCTAATCAGCCCATTTCCAGTCCTAACCTCACCGATCAGCTCATTTCCAATGCTAGCCGCCCATCAGTCCATTACCAGTCCTACCCCCTATCAGCCCATTACCAGTCCCAGCCCTCCCCCGGGATCAGTCCATTCCCAGTCCTAGCCGACCCTAATCAGCCAATTACCAGTCCTAGCCCCCCCATCTGCCCAGTACCAGTGCTAGCTCCCCCATCAGCCCATTATAATCCTAACCCGCACTGTCTCTCCCCTCTGTCCAGTATGGCCCCGTCTCTCCCCTTTGTCCATGTCAGCCCCTCTCCATCCCTCCCTCCCTCCATGTCAGCCCCCTCTGTCCATGTCAGCCCCCTCTGTTGATGTCAGCCCCCTCCCTCCCTCCATGTCAGCCCCCCTCCATCAATGTCAGCCCCCCTCCCTCCCTCCCTCCATGTCAGCCCCCCCTCTGTCCATGTCAGCCCCCCCTTCCCCATGTCTGCCTCCTTCTTCTGCAGCTGCGGCTCCCTGTCTCTTAGAGAACCGCGGCTGTGCCTGTGAAACCGTTGCAGAGCCTTTCTGTCTCTAAACGGGCTCTGTGCAGCATTGTCCTGCCTCCAAAGGAAGTGGTAAACAACTTCCTTTGGAGGCGGGACAATGCTGCACGCAGCCCGTCGAGAGACGGGAAGGCTCTGCAATGGTTTTACAGGCATAGCTGCGGTTCCCTAAGAGGCAGGGAGCCGAGGCTGCATTAGAAGGGAGGCAGTGAGTTTGCCGCTGCCGAGAAGCGGACTCGGCAGTGGCAGCAACTTGTGTGCTTTTTAAAAAAAATTTTTTAACTTGGCGGAGTGAGGCGACCCCCGCTAAATCCTGTGGCGACCCCCGTGGGGGTCGCGACCCACAGGTTGAGAACCGCTGCTATAGGGTGTCTTAGGAGCCACATGGCCATCAATTCAATATGTGGAGTGTTTCAAAAAATAGTAGGCACACATCTCAATTTAGTCATGTTGCTGTGGGTGGATAGTGAACATGGCCTCATGCCTGGGGCATGGTATAAATTTAGGTGTAGCACCTCATTCACAATTTAAATACAAGTTCACTGATGGAATGCATACATATGCGGAGGAACTCCCATTAAGAGTGCATAACTGCTAAGGTACCCCTAGCTCTGCCTCAAGGCACAAGGGGTGGGCAACAGGCAAAGGATAGCTAGGTCAGTATAACACAAAAGGTATAGGACACGCAAAACATTGGAGACCATAAATCCCCATAAAATAAATTGTTTAATAGGTAAGGGCTGACAGGGCCACCATAGTTTTAAAAAACAGTAACATTAAAGGAATCTATTTAACAAATAAAACCACCTACAGTATCCTCTAACAAAGAAAACTGGTCTAATGCCCCTTCCCCTCCTGGAGTGGGCCGAGCAGATATACATGCTGGCATCTGATGCATGACCACTACTATGGCACATATCTCTGCTTTCAGGCCTTCCAGATGGGTCACCATTAGGTGCAGCAGGACTTTGCAATGCTCAAATTCTGTGACTCTTTCTGTGCTGCTACTGTTCTGTTCTTGTTATTTGCTCTACTATCCCTCCCTCTGTTTTTCAGACCTCCTGGATCTCCTCTGTTTTATTTATTTATTTATTTACATTCTCTTATATACCGTGCTATTCTGCAACAGTGCGGTTTACATTGAACAAACTGAAATTACATTGAACAGGGCATTATAACTTGGAGATAACTATTTTACAGGGAACATGGGCTATGGAGGGTTAAGTGGCTTGCCCAAGACCACAAGGAGCACCTGTGGGACTAGAAGCCCAAGGTTGCTGTCCTCTAGTGGGATTTGAACCCCTGACCTTCCAGCCTGAAGTACCTTGCCCCAACCACTAGGCCACTCCTCCACCAAGCTAGTTTTCTACTAGCTTGGTGTGCCTGAGCGTTCCCCCGAGTCCAATGCCCCTAAGTGACAGAAAGGTGACATCAGATGTTCTCAGCATTTACTGCCTGCCAGTGCGGTGTTTGTATCTTGACTCTTTCTGCGCTTCCGCTGTGTTGTTCTTTTTATTTGATCTGCTATCCTTCCTAATTTTTTCAGACCTCCTGAATCTCCTCTGATGTCTATTAGCCCAGTGTGCCCCAGCATTTCTGCCCATCACCACACCTCCAAGTGAGACAGAGCTGACATCAGATTCTCTCAGCAATGCTGCAGCAGCATACACCAAAGCAGACTGCCTAAGGAACAGATCGTGCTCCTCGAGGTGACTCTGTGGAGTGAGTCCAGCTTCGTTATTGATCCCACTCTTCTCGCAGTTTCTATTTTTGTTCATAACGGCACTTTCTGTGAATATACCTCCAGCACCTTGAGAGTTACCTCAGCCTATTCCCATCTACTGGACTCATCGTACTTTTAGTTGGGGCCTCCATCTCCCCCAACTTCACCCCAGCTAAGATTCCTTGTTCCATGTTCCCCTCCTAGTGCTCTCTTTACAAACTGAAGCTCTTTAGTACATTCTTAATTGCAATGTGATCTCTGGCCTACAGAATCCATGTTCTGTGAATTCTAAACTGGCATCGTTTTTTGAACTATCACAGATTACCACCTCAGTTTGCCCTGTTTGACTGAGATCTTGTTAAGACCAGGTGAGGAAGGCTACCTATCTCACTGTTTATCTCTGGATGACTCATTTTTTTTCTGCCCTTAGGACCAATAGAATTGGTGGTTGAGTAGATGCTATTTATTCAAATAATCTTCCACTAACCAAATGTAGCAATTCTCTCTTATCTTATTTTGAAGCTTTGATCTGAAAGTGAACTCTTCAATCCCAGTCTATTATTGCTCTATTGTCCCCCAAATCTTGATTCTGCCTCCTGGGACTCACTCTTTTTCACCATTACTGATGTTGTGCTGCATTTCCCCAATCTTTTCATACTTGGCGACTTGAACATTCATTTTGATGACCCCTCTAGAACATGGGACAAATTTCTTTTGAATCACCTGCTGAGCCTAGGGTTTAGCCAACCTGTCTCTTCCAGCTCATGCTGCCTGACAGTCTCTCGATTTAGTTTTCTCCACCGATCAGTCCCAGGTACAGCTGAGAACCTTCCATTCATCTACTTTTTCTTGGACAGATAATTTCTTGGTTACTTTTATCTTTTCAGCCTACCTTAAGGAGGTTACCCTCGCTTGTCCCCTAGATCTCTCAAGAGTCCTGGGCAAAGTAGGCCATAAGTTTCTATCCTCGCTTGTCTAATTTCTTCCTCAAGATTTCAGTGATTTTGAGCTAGATTCCAAGTTTATATGTGGAATTCTTTTTTGAAGACTTCTCTAGATACTATAGCCCTGCTTTGCCTGACCTGTTGTTCCAATGAACATCACCCTTGGTACCATGCCGGCTTTAGATTTCATGAATAAAAAGTCATGGGAAACAAAGACATTGAGTTCCGATTGTTGGTGAATCCACACTGATGTCTTTTTCAGAAAAACCGTCAACGCGTCAAATCTTTTAATGTCGGGGCCCCCCGGCAAGAGAGAGAAGGAGAAAACCTTTTCCCTCCACTCCGGGAGGTCCCTTTTAGTGATAGAATGGGTGATAAAAACCAAACTATAAAAGAGTGAAGAATCACTTAGCTCAATTTGCGGCGAAGTGTGGTTTTCGTGAGAAAATACTGCTTGCACACGACATGCATGTTTCGGACCTGGGCAGGCCCTGTTTCAAGTGAAATATCCCATCTTCAAAAACATTGCCTAGTAAGAATCGCCCTTGAGGACGCCGAACTCAACGGCTACATTTATATATCCCTGAAGGTAGCTGATTGGAGAAGATAATGCGGTAAATGCAAATTTTGTTCTACCACCATGGAGGGTATTCAGTGGTGTTATCCAGCAACTAGACAGTTGTTTTCTTTCACGGGGTTTTCCTCCTGTCAAACTACTTATGTAGTTTATATACTGATTTGCCCCTGTGGTTTATCCTATGTGGGCCGGACAATTAGACCTGTTTGGGTCTGTTTGGGAGAGCATGCTTCCCGTTTAAGAACACGAACTCTCTCTGCCCCTATCGTGGAACATTGTATTCAATTTAACCACGATTTCACGGATATTAGGTGGCGAATTACACAGGTACACTATCAAAAAACTGCCTCCAGTTTTGCAACTGATTCCTATAGATTTTGGGGTGCTGAATCCAGGAAAAATAGCAAAAATGTTCCATCACGTCATGTTTTCTTGCAAAATTAGATTTCTTACCCATATAAGGAATGTTCACATAATTTCTTTTTAGCCGACTGCAGTTTATTTTCTTGGCCCAAAATAGAGGTTGTAATGGTTAACTAACTAGAAACACTCCCTCATGATATTTTAGAGTGTTTTGTATTCATTTTATACATTAACAGGACAATTGGGAGGCGGGGGGCTAAATCCAGTACTCGCACTGGCGCATGTTCTTTCCTGTTCGCCTCGCCTCGTTCGCTCGCTCAAACACGGTGGTTGCGACATGAACGTTCCTGTCAAATTTCAGTTTCTTGCAAGTTCATTATTACCTTTTGTTTGCTCAGTCGTAATCCAGCTTTATTCCGAAGTGGTTCACTACAGTTGTAGTTTGCAGTGCTGTGTATTTGTGATGGCTCACCGAGCCAGAGGTTGCGTCAACTCTCCGGACAGTTTTTGTTTTATTTGTGGGGAATATACCGTGAAAAAGCGGCAGAGGAACATTTCTGCATTTATTAAAAAAGTATATTTCGCCTATTTCGGTTTGAAGTTAGGCGATCAAGACAAACCGTAGGCTCCTCACAAAGTGTGCAAGACATGTGAGGAAGATCTACGCTTATGGATGAAAGGTAAAAAACAAGCATTTTATTTCGGAATACCTATGATGTGGCGTGAACAAAGAGACCACAGCAGTGACTGCTATTTTTGCTCTTGCATTGTGAAGGGATACAACTTAAAAAATAAGAACGTAATAAGTTACCCCAACCTTCCTTCAGCAATTAGGCCTATGCCTCATAGCAACGAAGTACCTGTGCCTGAACCACCAAAATCTTTGGATCATATTTGTGTGGATGGTTCTGATCATGATGAGACTCATCAGATGGCTTTTCCCGATGAGTCCAGTACTTCCGAGTTTGAAACTGAACCAGATCCGAAACCTGAACTTTTCTCTCAAGCTGAATTGAATGATTTAGTCCGGGATTTAGGACTCCCAAAAGATGCTGCCCAACTGCTAGGTTCTCGGCTTAAACAGAAAAATCTATTGTCACCAGGAACAACTTTTTATTGGTACCGCAACCGCGAGACACAATTTTTGAAGTATTTCAGCAAAGAGGAAGATTTGGTATTTTGCAACGATATATACGGAGTGATGGAAAAGTTTAAACTCAAGTATGATCCTGCTGAATGGCAGCTGTTCATTGATTCGTCAAAAGACAGCATAAAAGGTGTTCTTCTTCATAATGGCAACACATTCACTTCAGTTCCTATTGCTCACTCTGCTATTCTCCAAGAAAAATACGAGAATTTGGCCCTGATTCTTCAGAAGATTCGTTATGATGAGCATAAGTGGATGATTTGTGGAGACTTTAAAATTCTATCCATGCTATTAGGGCAGCAATCCGGTTTCACCAAATATCCCTGCTTCCTTTGCTTGTGGGATAGCCGGGCCCGCGACCTACACTGGGGGAAAAAAGACTGGCCAATTTGGGAGTATTTGAGACCCGGTGAGAAAAATGTTCTTCATGAGAGCTTGGTACCTCGTGATAAAATTCTATTACCACCTCTCCACATTAAGTTGGGTCTCATTAAGCAATTCATCAAGTCCCTTCCAAAAGATGGTGAGTGCTTTCGGTACCTTTGCTCAAAGTTCCCCCGACTTTCTGAAGCAAAGCTAAAGGAAGGAGTGTTTGTTGGCCCTGATATAAGGAAACTCATTTCAGATGGAGCATCCGCTGAAACGATGTCTGAGAAGGAAAAAGAAGCCTGGGATTCCTTCAAGGATGTTGTTCTCAAATTCTTGGGAAACAGGCGGGATGAGAACTATAAGGATATTGTTGCCAGGATGCTCAATGCCTTCAAAGAACAAGGCTGTAACATGAGCCTGAAAGTCCATTTCTTGCACTCCCATGTGAACTACTTTCCAGAAAACTTGGGGGCATACAGTGAAGAACAAGGTGAAAGGTTTCACCAGGACATCAAGGACGCAGAGAGAAGGTACCAAGGAAGATGGAACACCACTATGATGGCTGATTTCTGCTGGTTGCTGCTGCGGGAAACCCCAGATGAAAAATACGCCAAGCAGCGCACCAAGAGAAGCATTCGGGGGAAGAAGAAACAGGCCCACCAGGAGATTGATTGACCCAAGAATGACTTTAAAATCTAAACTGTGTTGACAAATATCATGTTTTTACTAAACTTTGAAATAAAAATTTGCTAGTTATTACCACAGTGTCGGATCTCATTTATTAGAATTTTATTTTCACACCATCGGGTGTTTGTCTTCATGTATTGCAATGGTGCGGTTTGCGTTTTCTATTCTTACATACATACCTGTACAACATTTTTTGCACATTTCTTTGCTTTACTTTGTGTCTAACCTCGCTCAATGTTTGTGCACATGTATGTGGCTGTTTTAAGTGCAGACAATTTTGCTACCATCACAGTGTGTTTTGTTGACATTACTCTATTCTTATGTGCTGCCTTGTTGCAATTTTCTTTATTCTTATTTGAATAACTACTAAACAATTAGTATAAAGAATTCATCCAAGAAACTTTTATCTCGATCGCACTCAATCTGAAACGTTCACCTCAAACTGCTAACCCAATGTAGCAAAAAATCTGTACGTGATGGAGCAAATTGGTTACCAGATTTGGATTCAGCGCACCAAAAAACGTAAAAATCAATCGAAACATTAGAGGCAGTTTAAAAAAAAAATTTTTTAGTGTACCTGTGTTATTGACCAGGTACCGTTCTCTCCTAGAGGTGGTCATCGGGAGAGTCTTTTGCAGAAGCGAGAACAACGCTGGATTTTTCGTTTGCGTACTGTTATCCCCAATGGTCTCAACTTGGAATGTGATTGGTGGAGTCTGATATAGACATCTATGGGACTTGTGCTTTTGTTCTATTTACCTCATTATGGACTGTTTGGCATGTTTATGTTTTATGTTTCTCATTCATCATTTGTCATGGAGTCTCGTTTTCATCAGACCACCCCTCCTTTTATCTTCTCCAATCAGCTACCTTCAGGGATATATAAATGTAGCCGTTGAGTTCGGCGTCCTCAAGGGCGATTCTTACTAGGCGATGTTTTTGAAGATGGGATATTTCACTTGAAACAGGGCCTGCCCAGGTCCGAAACATGCATGTCGTGTGCAAGCAGTATTTTCTCACGAAGACCACACTTCGCCGCAAATTGAGCTAAGTGATTCTTCACTCTTTTATAGTTTGGTTTTTATCACCCATTCTATCACTAAAAGGGACCTCCCGGAGTGGAGGGAAAAGGTTTTCTCCTTCTCTCTCTTGCCGGGGGGGCCCGACATTAAAAGATTTGACGCGTTGACGGTTTTTCTGAAAAAGACATCAGTGTGGATTCACCAACAATCGGAACTCAATGTCTTTGTTTCCCATGACTTTTTATTCATGAGCGTTTATATGAGTCACTGGATGATTTTTGAGGTTTATATCTTTGAGATTTGGGCTTTAGATTTCAGGAACAGCAGACCAGATGAGCTGAAAGTCTGTAGCGTAAATCCAAATCAGCTGTGGCCTGAACACTCTGCTTATAATGCCATAATGCCTTTAAGAAAACGATATAACAGGCCAAGAGAAATTATTTTGCTTAGCTTATCAATGGCAATATCTATAAAACTAAGGCATATTTTTCAGTGTTGTTTTGATTGTCCTCTGAGCACTCGCATACTACCACTTCCAACCCCAACATGCCCACTCCAGATGACTTTGCTAGATACTTTACCACAAAGATTGAAGATATCCAATTATCTTTCTGAATGCCTGTCTCTCCTTTTAAACCTCCTATTCCCTCCTTTTCTGACAACCTTGACTCTCATTCCAAGTCTTCAGTAGATAATTCTCACTCTCTACCTCCAAACCTCCAAAGCTTCGGTGTCATTCAATCCACTGTCTTTATTCCCCTTGGAGAAAATTATTTCCAACAAGAGGCCAACCACCTGTTCACTTGATCCCCCTTCCTTCTCATTGGCTTAATTTAACAAACATCGAGTCCTCTCCTCCTCTTCTTTCAATCATCAATCGCAGTCTATCCCTAGAGCATTTCCCTAGTGCAGGCATGTCCAACTTCGAACAGGTCGTGATGTACTTTTTCCGGCCAAAAGTGCCGGTGATCTACTACCATGAAAATTAAGTTTCAAATTAGTTTCAAATTAAATTTTAACCCAATAAAGTTGGAGGATTCCCCTCCCCCATTTTTAATGAACCTTCTGTCATTTACTTGGATGTGATGAGCTGTTAAGCAAATTAAGCAAAAACAGAACAGAGAGACGAAGATCCAGTAAGAACAGTGAGGGAAAATGGAAAGTACATTTTTTCTTAAAGTTTTATTGAGTAATAACTTTCTTTAACTGTCTTAATAACTTTCTTTAACTTTTATTGAGTAATTTGCGTTAATTTTAGGTCGAGTATTGATCCAGGCTGATCCTGCACAATCTTTAATATTTCGCTCTTGCTCATTAGCGAGACGTCTGAGCCTGCATTTCATCCACCAGCTTTTTGAAGTTGGGTGAATATTGCATGAGGGCCAGTCTCAGGGAATCCTGGAGATGTTCATCTGTCATGTTGGAACGTTGTGTACTCTGTCATTTTCAGATGGGAAAATGCAGATTCACACAAATAAGATGAACCGAAACAGGAGCGTACAGCTTCACTGCATCTTCTCAAGTTGGGAAATTTGTCTCTAGGCACTAGCTTCCAAAACGATTCTTGCTCAGCAAGGGTCTTGAGAAAAATTTCATTTTTAAGGGTTAATATTTCATTTTCAAGAGATGGCTTGTTCAATGAGTAATTTTTACTGATAGCAGCTGCAGTTTCTTTAATGTCCACATCTACTTTGAATGGGTATGACAAGTACTCCACAACTGTTCCAATTTTTTGGAAGCCACAGAATCTGTTTTTGAATTCCTGGATAACAGAACAGATTTCTGTCACATACTTCTCGTTCTGAAAAACAAAATTTGGATATTGTCCCAGATGGTCCTGCGTATTAGGAAAATGATCAAAAGTGTTGTTTGCAAGGTCAGTCATCATTAGCTCAAATTTGCTCTTGTAGGATGAAGCTGTACTCATCATCTCGCCAATGCATTTGTTTTTACCTTGTAGTTCAAGGTTCATATCACTTAGTTCGCCTGTAAAGTCAGTGAGAAATGCCAGATCACATAACCACTCCTCATCTTCCAACTCTGCTTGGTCATCTCCCCTCTTCTTCAAATAACTTCATATTTCAATCAGCAAATCACAAAATCTTTGCAGAAATTCATGCCTACATAGCCACCTTACATCTGTGTGCAAAATGATTTCTGCTGCCCCTTCATCAACAGTAAGATTGAAAAGCTGTCTTTGAAGTGATCTTCCACGAACTGAATTTACAATTTTGAAAGTGATGTCCATGACAGTCTTTGTATTGAGTCTCTTGCTTGCCAAAACTTGCTGATGAATGATGCAGTGGTAAGAAAGGAAATCTGGGAAGTCGTCATGCTGTCTACAGAGGGCTATGAAACCATTAACCTCACCTGTCATTGCTCTTGCTCCATCAGTAGTGATGGAAACAAGTCTATGCAATGGAAGTTTACACATTGTCACAAAAGAATGGAAAGAACAGAATATTTCCTGTCCGGTAGTTCTCCCTTTTAAAGAAATCATTCCAAGTAGTTCTTCTTTAACACTGAAGTCTTCAAAAACTATCCTGATAAAGACTAGTAACTGGGCTATGTCTCTTATGTTTGTAGATCCATCCAGTTAGAGTGAGAAAGCAACAAAATTTTGAAACATCTTCCAACAATTGTTCAGTTGTGTCTCCACACATCTACTCTTTGGATGTGTGCTACTTAGATCCAGTAAGGGTAGGAACCAGATTGTAAAGCTATGTATGCCTGCAAATACTGTGATTGGTGGCACATACATGTATTAGGTAATATGGGGGAGGGACCTGCCTTGATGCCTGCCTGCATACATTAGCTTACCTCTATGTGCCCAGGCCTGATGTAGCATATGGGGATGGGTTTATATGCCAACTTAGGATACCTTGCCCTCTCACCATGTGACTGCCCTGTCCAGCTGGCCTATATGACGGAATGGCAGCCCATATAATAGCATGACACAATGCAGCTCTGTGTGTGTGTATGCGCATGCATGTCTATGCATGAAAAGGGGGAGGGACTGCTTTTTGTCAAGCTGCAAAAGTGATCTTGCCAGTTTCATGCATCCCTGTATACCCCATATGTGTCGACCTGAAATTAGATGGCTCCTTATGAGATGTATGTATAGGTATCAGAACAATAAGCATAATCTTACCTGGCCAGGGCATGCAGATCCTTTTTCACACCTTCTGTGCTGCCCTATGTGGGGCTCTGTGCCCTCTGGGCATTTAACTAGTGCCCTCATTGGAGAGCATCAGACACATCAGGGGGTCGCTCTCAGCAACTGAGAAGTTATGTTCCCCTCTAGCCAACCATTTTGGTGCTCTCCAGAGAAGGCATACTATTGAATATGGGAATATGTAGGGACCAGAAACATATCTAATGGTTCTACAAGGGAACATTTGCCATTGCATGTGGCATGCAGTTGGGCAGGTGGGTTTTGCTGCCAAATGGAAATTAAACATGTATAATGCATGCAGAGCCATTTACACATGTGCCTGTGCTATTGACTGCCCTGTTTCACATGTCTACCTGGCATCTGTGCCTAACCTACCTGTGAAACCCCATTTTAGAACTCACTAGCATGTCTTTGTTGCCCTTTTGCATTTGGGATTTTACATGTGTATATGCTGCTATTTTCAAACATATACATGTGTATTTGACTATGGAACATTTTTAAAAAATATGCCCATTTTGAGGAGCAAAGATAAAAGGATTTTGCATTGGCCTTACACGTACACAACCTCTCTTCTGAAATTACCATGGATTAGCAGACATTTTCACTTCGACATTGCTTTCTGCACATACACAGCTTTTCTAAAATATGGCTTTAAAGCTTTTTGGGGGCCAAAGCAGAAGTGAGATTCGTGATATGACATAGACAACAGATGAGACAGAAGAACATGGTTAGAAATGATATGGATAGATACTTTCAGGACAAGCTGAAATAAACCAAGAAGTGTATATGCCCCAATGGGCACAGGGAGCTTTTTTCAAGGATACTGGGGAAGAAATCAAAAGCTTGGGTGATAAGCCTGTATTAACTGGCGAGGGCATGAATATCACTCTGCAGCCAAAATTGGAGAACATGAGCGGAGGGAAAACAGGAAAAGTGACATTAAAATTAAAGCATCTTCTCAATGAACTTGGCTTGGGGGATACTTGGTCCATTATGTACCCTGGCACTAGACATTATACTTTCTATTCTCCCCGTCATAGGTCATATTCTAGAATTGACTTATTTTTAATAGAAAAAAATATGGTATCATGCATTAGGGACATAGACATGGATGTTGTTACATGGTCTGATCATGCACAGCTGCAGCGTCCACTGAAACAAGAGGGGGGAGACCCAAGCAAGAGATTTTGGTCACTCTTCTCTGTACCTTTTCCAATTCTGCTATATCTTTTTTAAGATATGGCAACCAGCAATGCACACAATATTCAAGGTGTGGTCGCATCATGGAATGATACAGAGGCATTATAATATCCTTGGTTTTATTTTCTATTTGTTTCCTTTGGATTCCTAGCATTCCATTTGCTTTCTTGGCCACGGCTGCACACTGGGCAGAGGATTTCGAAATACTATCCACGATGACATCCAGATCCTTTTCCTAAGTGGTGATTCCTAATGTGGAACCTTGCATTGTGTAACTGTAGTTTGGGTTGTTCTTACGTAAGTGCATAACTTTGCCTTGTTCATATTAAATTTCATCTGCCATTTGGATGCCCAGTCTTCCAATGTTTCAAGTTCCTCTGGCAATTTTTCACAATCCTCTTGGGTTTTAACAACTTTGAATAATTTTGTGTCATTTGCAAATTTGATCATCTCACTCGTTATTCCCATTTCTAGGTCTTTTATAAATATGTTAAAAAGCAGTAGGTTCAGCACAGATCCCTGGGATACTCCACTATTCACCTTTCTCCATTGAGAAAATTGTCCATTTAGCCCTACTCTTTGTTTTCTATCTTTTAACCAGTTCCTAATCCACAATAGTACACTGCTAAAGCATGGACACTCTTGGTGGCTAAGCTGAAGAAATAGCAGGATTTACAGAAGGTCAACGTTATTAGGAGTCCCAATGGGGGAGGCTATATAATGCAAGACAGAATATCAGTGACTGCATTCAAAGACTTTATGAAAATCTATATAAGGTCCAGACACAGCCTGATCCAGAAACAGTGGAGAGCTACCTAGATTTGATTCCTCTGAAGACTTTGGATAAGGAAGAAGCAGCAATGTTAGAAGGGGGAATAACCAAATAGTAAATCTGGGGGACAATCAAGTTATTGAAGGTAGATAAATCACAGGGTTTGGACACACAATTTTATAAAACTTTCAGAGAGGTTTTGGTGGCTCCACTGAAAGAGTTATTCAATGGAGTGCTAATAAGGGGGGGGGGGGGGGGAATGTTAGCTGAGATAATGAAATGGGAAGAAATTACAATGTTGTATAAAGAAGTGAGGGATCTGGGTGTTTGTGGGTCCTACTGACCCATCTCACTGCTCAACCTGGATATGAAGATCTTGGCCAAGGTTCTGGCCTCTAGGTTAAATAAAGTGATTTTAAACCTAGTCCATGTGGACCAAATGGGCTTCATGCCAGAGCTACAGATGGGGGATGATATAAGAAGAGTTCTAAATTTTAAATGGAAAGCTTAATAGGAGGCAAACAATCATTGCTATTATCTATAGATGCAGAAAAAGTCTTGAACCAGATTGATTGGCCTTTTATGTTCCATGTCATGGGCAAGATGGGGATAAGCTCAAATTTTTTGAGTTGAGTGGGGGCCTTTTATAAACATCCTAAAGCCCATGTAAAGGGCCATGGAGAGTATTTGGAAATGTTCTGTATCGAGAGAGGTATGCAGCAAAGGTGCCCTTATCACCATTATTATTTGCCTTCTCTACTGAAACATTTGCTGCCAGGAGTAGAATGAGTACAGATCTTAGAGGGATAGAGGTATGGGGTGAGGATTATAGAATTTCTCTCTTTGCAGATGACATTTTGTTTACAGTGGGGAGCCCACATATAATCCTCTCATTATTGGTTTGGGAAATGTAGACATTTGGGAGATTATCTAGATTTAAGATCAATATGAGTAAATTGGATAGTTTAGCTATAGTTCTAGATAAGAGCCTAGAGGACAGATTAAAGAGGAATTTTACCTTTAAATGGGCAAAGAAGAGTATCAAATACTTAGGGGCATGTTAGAAAGGGTAGGTCACGGTTAGAAAGAAGTTTTGGTGTGGTACTGAAAAATAGCACAGGGCCCCACACCAAACATCCCACACTATCCTGGTAGCATGTTTTAGGGTGGTAACTGGGCAGGACAAAAGCATTCCCAGCATGGTGCATCTGGTATAGCTGCAACTAACACCATCTCAATGGGTGGCATTAGCTGTACCTGCTGCTGGTTTGCTATGCTGAAGTGCAGTAATTGAAAGGGGGGGGGGTGGATGTACCCACATGCATGTTATTGGCACAGGGCTTAGAAAACATGTCCCTTAGGGATGAAGATAATGGTGGACCACGACCAATTATATGCTGAATATTATAAGCTTCTATTGGATAGACTGGATAAAGATTTGGATAGGTGGAGAAGGCAATATTTCATGGCAGAAGCAAGTGGCCCTCTCCAGATTTTTGTATTTTAGACTCTGCTCATGGAGATTCCAGAGAAAATGTTTCAATTCCTGTGGAAGAAAATGTTTAGGTTTCTTTGGAAGTGAAGGCCGCCTTGGGTGGTGAGAACTATTCTTCACTAGTCAAAGAAGTGGGTGGGGATGGTTTTGGTAGGGGGGTGGTCAGGCAAAGGTACACACTTTTATCCACAGAATGTGTACATTTTCCATGTTTAGCAGAGACATTCCCAGGGACAGGGTTAGCACAATTGAAACAACCATGCATGATTTTGTATTTTCAAAAGGATGTGCATTGTTTTGGTCAGAAAATTACCTGCTGAAAGAAAGGCAAAGTGTTTCTGGGTACGTTTTTCCCAATGATTTTCAGAGTCGAAATATGTGTTTATTTCTCTTTGAAAATTGGTGCAGTCTGTGGGTAAATGGTACCTGTAGACTTTGCATCTATCTAGGTAGTATGAAAGTAGCTCTATGAAAGGATACTGTGTATGTAGGGGGCAATTTCATTGCAGAGCACTGATGTGAAATGTTCACAAAGGCGACTGTTTTATAAAGGCAACATAGATGCCTATGCACCTTTATAAAAAGGCTCTTAGAACTAGTCCTAATAGCACACAAATTCTCTTGTACAAATTGACACCTGCTCCAAAAATGGTGCAAATGTGTGAATGTAATCTATATGCATGCTTTAGAAAATGTGTGCATACATTGAAACTCTGCCCCAGCTCTGGGAATGCCTATGCACAGAGGGTAGTTTTTACTAAAGTGCTTTAGCCGGAAGCATGGGGTTTAGGAAGGGATTTATGCACATTTGGGCTGTGTGGCAAGGGGCACACATCCCAAATGTGGAGTGCTAAGAATCCCACACTAGCAGTGTATCAGGTAAATAGGTGGGGTCAAGGTGAAGACTGGGCAGAGAAAGGACAGAATCAGCAGGGCGCATGGCTGGGGTGGGCACAGCGGTCACGCACTAGGTACACAACCATGCCGCTAGTGCGGGTGCAGCTAACTCCAGCCTTTGATATGATGCTAGCTGTACTTACATAAGAACATAAGAACATAAGATATGCCATACTGGGTCAGACCAAGGTCCATCAAGCCCCGTATCCTGTTTCCAACAGTGGCCAATCTAGGTCATACGTACCTAGCAGTTTCCCCAAAAGACACAGGTTCCACAATGCTTGTATTGGGTCAAGCATTGATATCCTGGGTCCTTTTTTAATAATGGTTTATGGACCTTTCCTCCAGAAACTTGTCCAAACCTTTTTAAACCCAGCTACACTAGCAGCCTTTACTACATCCTCCGGTAACAAATTCCAGAGTTTGATTACACGCTGAGTGAAAAAATATTTTCTCTTATTAGCCTTAAATAGTTTACCCTGTAGCTTCATTGCATGTCCCCTAGTCTTTCTATATTCTGAAAACGTAAACAATCGATCTACGTTAACCTGTTCCACTCTGTGTTCCCATGTTCCCACACGCCAAATGTAAGATTGGGACATGTGGATGCGAGTGTTAGGAAATATGAAGGGTAAAGGCAGTGCAAACACATAAGAATAATATGGGCATAATTGGAGATGTAAGCTGAATACCGAGGTGCCTGCCTAGGCCACCTGTTTGGAGTGGCTGCATGGTGCAGCTAACATGGCAGTGGACCACAACAGCCTGACTACTAGAGCCTGCAGGTCAGGGGTGACCCTGCTGGGACAGTGGGCAAACATCCACAGACCCATCAACAGCTGTCTTGATGGACTGCTGTTAATATCAGCATATTCAATGGCTAGCTGTCATAGGGCTACTGGTGTTGTGAGCTGTGGAGGTGTCAGGATATAGGGCCTATGCTCTATGCTGCAGTCGGTATGGCCTCATAGCAAGAGTTGGAACCAACAGGGTATGGAGGGAGGAGAATGCAAATGAAGTGATACAGTTACTGGAAACATGATGGTGTGGCAGCACAAAAGCCATAGTCTGAAAGGCTGGAACTGCCCAAGACACAGATAAGCTTATTCCTTTCTATCTCTGCTGGGTTTTTTTTTATTGCAAATATAGAATATTAGCTGTGGGTTAAGCCTTGCAATGCAATGTGTGCCTTTGAGTCAGTCCTGACGACCCAGAAGCTCCTGGGTTTTCTTGGCAGTATCACCAGAAGTAGATTGCCAGACTTTTCTTCAAAGGCAATGGAGGGTTAAGTGATTGCCCAAGGCCACAAGGAGTGTCTAGTGGGAATTGAACCCTGGTTGCTTGGTTACCAAGCCAGTGTTCTAGCCACTAGGCTACTCCTCCACTCCAGGGTTAAACCTTAGGTATTTGGAAAATTGCTAATTGCTGGTCCCACATTACATTTGGGGATAGTCAAACTGCTTGATTTCCTTGTGTAGCCTTAACAGTTTTCTGAGTGTGCCCTCAGTTCAGGCATAAGCCTACTGGGGCAGGGACACTTGTAAGAGAAATCAGCTACTTGGAATAGACATACTTGCATTGCAAGGGACCAACAGAGGCCTTTGCACAGGGGGCAGACAGAACTATAAATGTAAATTTTGGGTAATTCTGGTTCATTGTCTGCTTGAAAGGCATCTCCCAGGGAGGGGCTACTTTAGATCATCAGGCACCTGGCTTCTCATACCAGTCACAGCCAGCCAGTCTGAAAGGCCGTAGATGCCCAAGACACAGATCAGCTTATTCCTTTCTTTCTCTGCTGGGTTTCTTTTTATTGCAAATATAGAATATTAGCTGTGGGGTAAACCTTAGGTATTTGGAAAATTGCTAATTGCTGGTCCTAAATTACATTTAGGGATAGTCAAACTGCTTGATTTCCTTGTGTAGCCTTAATAGTTTTCTGAGTGTGCCCTCAGTTCAGGGATAAGCCTACTTGGGCAGGGACACTTGGGTTCCCGCCCACCCTACCCCTCACCCCACCCACCCCTGGGGCTGCATTGCCTATATAGTGGCCAAAAGCTTGGTATACACCCACATTCTCTCAACCAGCATGTCTTGTATTCAGTGCAATACCTGTGGTACTTTCATTCCAAGAAGAATCATTTGGCGCCTAAGAGCATGTCCTATGTGCCGAAGGTCATCGGCCATGCATAACAAATTGACTCTACTAAGAGAAGACCTAGCTGCCATGCATAAAGAATTGTCTCTACTGAGGGAAGAACTGGCTGCAATGAAGCTCACCTCTTCTAGGATACAGACTGAACAAAGTCCACCACTGCTCCCACAAAGAGTCAAACATACCAGGAATAAATGGATCACAGTGGGTTCGGGTAGATTGTGATCTGTGACACAGAGACATTCCATACACCAAGAGATATCCCTGCATAATGCATTCTCTGCCTTGGTTATTGAGAATGCCCAATCCAAAGAAAATGAATGGCCCTTAGAGGAGTCAGTCAATGCCCAATCTCCTGCTAAAGCACCAAATATGAAGAAAAACTCACCAAACAGAAAACTACTACTACTACTTGGAGATTCCATCATCAGAGACACCAACTTGGGAACACAGTTCAAAGGAGAGAAGATAGTCAAATGCCTATCAGGCTCCTCAGCCGGCAGGAATACAAACCAAATTATTGATGTACTTAGCGCGGAAAGCAAACACTCCAAGCTTGATGTTGTAATTCATTTGGGTACAATTGACCTGGCTAGAAATAGTGCCTCTACAGTCCAAAAGGACTTCCAATCTCTGGGAGAAAAACTCAAGCCCATTGTTAACACTGTAGCATTCTCAGAAGTTCTACCTGTTCTAGGCAAGGGAGCAAAAAGGCTAAATCGCATTAACTGCTTTAATACATGGCTCCAGACCTGGTGCAAATGAGAAGGATTCAGATTTATTGGTGACTGGGAAAACACATGGACCAACAAGAAACTATACTGTGCTGATGGACTACACCTCTCTGTCACAGGGAAAAGAATCCTACATGAAAAATTCAGGCAGTATGTCGATTTGCATTTAAACTAGAAGAAGGGGGGCGACAGACGGGGAAGGTCAAGTTCTGGACAGAAACAACCACACATTTAAACAACATATCAAAAGCAACTGGGAAGAAGTGGGTAGAATAAAATCAATGCAAAATACACACAAGCCAGTTAAATGCTGGAAAGCAAAGAGCACAAATGCTCGAAGCTTAGCCAACAAACTTCCAGACCTGGAAGCACTAATGGTGGAAAAGGACTTGGACATTGTGGCCATTACAGAAACATGGTTTAATGAATCGCATGATTGGGATATAGCCATAGCTGGCTATAATCTATTCAGAAGAGACAGAGAAAATAGAAAAGGGGGAGGAGTAGCCTTGTATGTCAAATCCAATATTAAAGCTACTGAAATGCAGGGTGCATGGGGTAAAGAAGAAGCGCTCTGGATAGTGTTGGAAAGAGGAGATGGCATTGTCATCCATACTGCTGTAATCTACAGACCTCCAACTCAAATTGAAGAGAGAGATAACGAATTGATTATAGACATTGCCAAGATAGCAACAAAGGGGGAAGCGATCATATTGGGTGACTTTAATCTACCCGATGTGGATTGGATTACTCCTTCTGCAAATCTGGAAAGAAGCAAAAAAATTGTGGATGCTATCCAAGATGCGTTACTTAGACAAATGGTGATGGAACCAACCAGGGAAAGCTCAACGCTGGATTTGGTGCTCACCAACAGTGATAGCGTGTCAAATGTCTGGGTGAGTGCCCCTGTGAGCAACAGTGATCATCACACGGTGTGGTTTGAGATAAAAGCCAAGGAGCAGTCCAGTCATAGCAAGCTCAAAGTCCTAAACTTCAAAAACACTGACTTCAACAAAATGGCCAAGTACCTAAAGGAGGAGCTGACAGGGTGGAAGGGGATAAGGGAAGTGGAATTGCAATGGGCTAAACTAAAAGAGGCAATAAAAGGGGCAACAGATAAATATGTAAGAAAAGTAAATAAAAACAAGAGGAGAAGGAAACCTATTTGGTTTTCCAATGAAGTGGCTGCTCAAATAAGGGCAAAAAACACAGCTTTTGCAAAATTCAAAAGCTTGCAAACAGAAGAACACAGAAATGATTACAGGTCCAAACTCAAGGAGACAAAAAGAGAAATAAGGATAGCAAAATCAAAGGCAGAGGAAAAGATGTCTAAAGATGTTAAGTGCGGTGACAAAACTTTCTTCACGTATATTCGGGAAAGGAAGAAGATCAGAGGTGGAATTGCAGGGCTCAGAAGTGCTGGGAACAGACTCATGGAAAATGACATTGATAAAGCAAAATTGCTAAACAAATACTTCTGCTCTGTTTTTACTAAAGAAAATCCTGGAGAAGGACCACCTGTGACTCCCAAATATAAAAATGGGAATGAGGTAGATACCACACCATTCGGAGAGGATGAGGTATTAGAACAACTTGCAAAACTGAAAGTGCACAAGGCCATGGGACCGGATAGGATACATCCCAGGATACTGAAAGAGCTCAGAGAGGTTCTTGCAGGGCCGCTAAAGGATGTTTTCAACAGATCCTTGGAAACAGGAGAGGTCCCTCAGGACTGGAGAATGGCTGAGGTCGTACCTCTACACAAAAGTGGTGACAGGGAAGAAGTGTCAAACTACAGGCCCGTGAGCCTTACCTCGGTGGCAGGAAAGGTAATGGAGATGCTCCTGAAAGAGCGAATAGTGAACTTTCTCAAAACCAGAGGGTTAGAGGATCCGAGGCAACATGGTTTTACAGAGGGGTGATCTTGCCAGACAAATCTGATTGAGTTCTTTGACTGGGTGACCAGAGAACTGGATTTAGGACACGCGATGGATGTCATCTACCTGGATTTCAGCAAAGCCTTTGATACTGTCCCTCATAGGAGGCTTATCAGTAAACTCAGTAGTTTGGGGATGGGTTCCAAGGTGGTAAACTGGATCAGAAATTGGTTGACTGACAGACAACAGAAGGTGATGGTAAATGGAGCTCACTCGGATGAAAGGAAGGTGATTAGCGGGGTGCCGCAGGGTTTGGTCCTGGGCCCGGCACTGTTCAATGTATTTGTGAGTGATATTGCTGAAGGTCTGAATGGAAAAGTCTGTCTTTTTGCAGATGACACGAAAATTTGCAACAGAGTGGACTCCCCCGAGGGAGTGCTGAACATGAGGAGGGATCTGCAAAAGCTGGAGGAATGGTCTGATGCTTGGCAATTGAGATTTAATGCGAAGAAGTGCAGTCATGCACTTGGGTAGCAGAAATCCAAAGGAAATGTACACGATAGGGGGCGAGAGGTTGGTGTGCACGGAGCAGGAGAAAGACCTCGGTGTGATTATTTCTGTAGATCTCAAGGTGGCAAAACAGTGCGACAAGGCGGTGGCAAAAGCCAGGAGGATGTTGGGCTGCATTCAAATAGGAATTACCAGCAGAAAGGAAGGGGTACTAGTGCCACTGTATAAGTCTCTGGTGAGGCCTCACTTGGAATACTGTGTTCAGTTTTGGAGACCATATCTTGCAAAGGATGTAAAAAGAATGGAAGCTGTTCAGAGGAAGGCGACCAAAATGATTTGGAGCCTGCGTCAGAAGCCTTATGAAGAGAGACTTGAAGACCTAAATATGTACACTTTGTAGGAGAGGAGGGATAGGGGAGATATGATTCAGACCTTTAAATACTTAAAGAGAAATAATGAACAAACAAACCTCTTCCAGAGACGGGGAAGCTGTAAAACTAGAGGGCATGACATGAAGCTGCAAGGTGGTAAATTAAAAGGCAATGTCAGGAAATACTTCTTTACTGAAAGGGTGGTGGATGCTTGGAATGCCCTCCTGATGGAGGTGGTGGGGGCAAACAGTGACGGAATTCAAAGTGGCTTGGGCCAGACACAGTGGATCACTTTACAGCAACAAGATTAAATCTAAATAAACGGAACCATCTAATTTGTCAACCAAAAGGGAGTGTCCTACATGGAGCAATGGGGGGAGGAGCGGTGGGTTCACCCCTAAGCAAACAAAGAAACAAAGATATGGGGAGGGGTGCACCTGCTCCTGGTGGGTGCACCACTAAGCAAAGACATGGGTAGGGGTGCACCTACTCTCTAAAAGACATGGGAAGGGGTGCACCTACTCCAGCCGTATTGCTGGGCAGACTAGATGGACCACACTGGTCTTTATCTGCCGTCATTTACTATGTTACTATGTAACTCATGCCCCTCCTGCATAGGAGGGCATGTAGCAGTGCATATATGCACCTGGGGGGGCCATGGGCCATGTTCCTTTGGGAAGATGGCCCCTCACCCTGACTGAGGGAGGATGTGACTGAGGCCTAACAGCTCTGAACAGCTTTCCAAGCTATGTTCAGAGGCCTTGTACTGTGTTCCCTACTGCCTGGGTGAATAGCCACCCTTGTTGTCTCAGGGTAAGGTGATCTATATCCCTGTCCCCCCATGTTTGATGCTCTTATACTCTGCAACTACAGATACCACAGTTGTACCTATCACCTATGGTTTGAGATGCAGCAAGTATTCTTTACATGTGCCTGCTTTGCTGATTTGCATACCCTGCCCTCTTAAACTTAGCCCCTCTGCTCTGAGCTGTGTAGGCAATTCAGCCCATTCTTGGTCATCTCTCTGTATTCTAAACTGGCTGGTTGCTCCCTTTGTGTATGTGTGCTTGGGGTACATTTCTTACTGTCCCTAGTGGAATCAAAGCCCACATCCTCCCTAATATGGCATTTGTAGCTTTCTTTTTCCCAATGCGTGTTGCGACTGCATGTGCTGTGGCTGCGTGTTCCCTAATACTGTGCTAGTAATGCAACTAGCATGGTGGTAGTAGAATACTGCGACCACACCCCTGTATCTACTGCCGCTGCTATGTCCTGGCATGGTACAAACATCGCAATTTCCTTGTTAGCCCTGTGCTACCCACGGCACTTCAGTAAACATGCCCAGATTGCGTAAAAGTATGCATACTCTCGTCAGCATGTGTATTTATTTATTTTATTTTTATTTATTTATTTACATTCTCTTATATACCGAGCTATTCTGCATCAGTGCGGTTTACATTGAACAAACTGAAATTACATTGAACAGGGCGTTATAACTTGGAGATAACTATTTTACAGGGAACATGTACTCATATTGTATGTGTTTATGTACTCCAGAATTTTATAATTGTCTTCTGTATGTAAATTATGCTTTACTTACGGAAAATGCTGTATAAGGCATCTCATGTGGAGGGGATTTCATAAACTGGTGCATAATTAATGCATAGTTGACTTTATAAAATAAAGCATAAGTGCAAAAGTATATGCATCTGTAAAGGTGCGATCACTTACACCAACCTTAGAGCTGGTGTACATGACCGTGCCTACCATTTCCACTTATGCATATAAATCAAAGTCTTATAATTTACGCAGGCAATTGCTTACACATCTTACGCGCTTGTCAAACTCCATCCATGTGCGGCGTTTTTCTACGATGAGAAGCAAGTTGAGGGGAGAAAAATTAGCTTATTGAGTTGAACAGCCGCATGTCAGACAGGTATGATCATAGAGCTGGAATCCCCCGAAGAAACCGCTTGCGCGGTGAAACGCACAAGCGCGCACGATTGGCGTTGGGATTGCATTCTACCTCTGACACCATTACAGATAAGCTTATAGCTATGTTGTTCACTTTTTTGAATTGAGTTTAACCTTTAAAGAAGAGTGACAGAATTTGTGTCTCAGCGAGTTTTGCATTTAAGCGGAAAAGCTAAGCTTCATTGAGTTCATTGTTGGGACTGAATTCTGCCTTGAAAAGATAAACATCCAAGAAGAGGGAATATACAGGGTCCTTGATGCAATTGAGCGGTTTGGTAACCACAGCAGAGGTATACCTCCTGGGTTCCATTCCCAATACAGTCTGAGACCTGTTCCCTGAAATTCTTGTATTTTTTGTGCTAGTGAGAGAGTGGGGTAATATTTTGTTTTGTTTAGTTTTATTGCTCCAACAGACCCAGAGTTATTTTTTTGTTAAACTCCATCCATGTGCATGCCCACAGTGAAAGTACCCATTATATAAACTACAAGTACATCTATATTGTAATGCTGCTGTTGTTAACAGCCGTCGAGTTAATGTTCACTCATAGCAACCTTCTGGATAATTGTCCTGAATTGTGTTCAGCCTTCAGTCAGGCTGCTAATTGTTGACAGAGTGGCATCCATAGCTGTTGTTACTATATCGATCCATCTCATTGCTGGCCTTCCTCTTTTGCGCTGACCTTCAACCTTGCCATGCATGATTCATTTTATTTATTTATCCATTTTTGTATATCGCACTTCTTAAAGTCAGATGGTTTACAGGTGACATTAATTTGTTATAAAGTTACATAGAATGCATTAGAACATGTGTGATTCAACAGAGAGTTAGGGAGGGGTCGATAGGCTATTAGCAGAGGAGACTTCTGGGGTAGTTGGGGAATGAAATATAGAAACATGATGGCAGAAAAAGACCACATGGCTTCCTATATCTAGTCTGCTCTTCCATATTGACTACTACAATAGTTCCCTCTTTTCTCTTAGAGATCCTCTGTGTTTGTCCCATGATTTTTTGAATTCAGATACTGTCCTCATCTCTACCTCCTCTGCTGGGAGACTATTCCACACATCTACCACTCTTTCTGTAAAGAAATATTCCCACATATTACTCCTGAGTCTAATCCCTTTCACCCTCATCCTATGTCCCCTTGTAGCAGTGCTTGCTTTCAATCGAAGAGGATCTCCTCCTGTGCATTTATGCCATGGAGATATTTAAACATCTCTATCAAATCTCCTCTATCCCGCCTTTCCTCTAAGGTATACATATTAAGATTCTTAAGTCTGTCCTCATATGCTTTATAACGAAGACCACTAACCATTTTAGAAGCCACCCTCTGCACTGACTCCAACCTGCCTATATCCTTTTGAAGGTGTAGTCTCCAGAACTGCACACAATACTCAAATGAGGTCGCACTAAAGACCTATACAGATGCACTATCACCTCCTTTTTTCTGCTGGCTGTTCTTCTCCCTATGCACCCAAGCATCCTTCTAGCTTTCGCCATCCCCTTTTCTACCTGTTTAGCTTCTTTAAGATCATCAGATACAATCACGCCCAGGTCCCGCTCTTCTTTTGTGGGCAGAAGTACTTCCCCCCCTACACTGCCCTATGGATTTTTGCAGTGCAAATGCATGACCCTGCATTTTTTAGCATTAAATCTCAGCTGTCCAATTCTAGACCATTCTTCAAGTATAGCTAGATGTTATCTACTCCTTCCTGGGTGTCTACTATATTGCAGATTTTCGTATTGTCCACAAAAAGGCAAATCTTACCTGACAGCCCTTCCGCAATATCACTAACAAAGATGTTAAAAAGAATAGGACCAAGGACACATCCCTGCGGCACACCACTGGTAACCTCCCTCTCCTCAGAATGAACTCCATTTACCTGAACCCTTTTTTGCCTCCTCCTCAACCAATTTCTAACCCAATCAGTAACTTTAGGGTCCATCTCTAGGGTGCTCAGTTTGTTGATAAGTCGCCTATGTGGAATGGTGTCAAAGGCTTTACTGAAATGCAAATACACCACATCTAGGGCCCTCCCTCAGCTCAACTCCCTGGTCACCCAGTCAAAGAAATCAATCAGATTTGTCTCACAAGACCTGCCTCTGGTGAATCCATGCTGCCTCTAATCCTGTAATCCAGAAACCTCAAAATTTTCTCTTTGAGCATCATTTCCAATAATTTACTCACCACAGAGGTTTGACAAACTAGCCTGTAGTTTCAACCACATCCTTACTTCCGCTTTTGTGTAAAGGGACCATATGTGCCTCTCTCCAATCCTCTGTCACCACTCCCAACTCCAAAGAGGCATCGAAAAGATCAGTCAGCGGAGCTGCTAGAACCATCCCCAAATTCCTTCAGTATTCTCAGATGTATCCCATCCGGTCGCATTGCTTTGTCTACTTTTAGTTTAGCTACAGTAGTTCCTCCCGAACAGTCTTCTGAAAATCATTTAAGATCCTTGTCGCTTCGGTTTCCATTTGTGGGTGTTATCTGAGGTTCTGCTCCTGGTCCTTCATCTGTGTACACAGAACAGAATAATTGTTCAGCAATTACGCTTTATCCTCATCAGCGTCTACGTATTCCTCCCCTTCAAGTCAACATGATAGCAATGCGAGACTGTGCTAACAGTTTCTTTACCAGTATATTCACTTGTAATATTTGAGTGGGGCTATGGTATGTTTCCAAAGTGTTGCTGGAATAGGTAGGTCTTTAGTTCCTTGTGAAAACTTGTAAGGTCTGTGTTGGCTCGCATCTTTACACAGAGGCTTGGTGCATACAGTGAGAATGCTCGGGAGCAGACTGTTTGGCTGCTTCTTGCTCTTGTGGATAGGATAAGAAATGCATTCTGTGTAGTGTCTCCCTGATCTGTTATTAGGTGGTTTATATAAAGTGGATTGGAGGTGGTCCGAGAATAGATTGTGAGATATATTAAATATCATCAGTAGGACTTTGTACTTGTACGGCTCGCTATAGGTAGCCAATGTAATTGCTTTAGTATAGGTGTTATGTGCTCTGATCTTGAGGTTCTATGCAGGATTCGGGTGCCAGTGTTTTGTGCCATCTGTAACGGATGTAAGGCATATTTTGATAAACCTTGGTAAATGATGTTGCAATAATCTAGGTGTGGGCGTACTGTAAGTGGTGAAGTATTTCTTTCTTATTGTAAACCAGCTTAGTAGTTTTGTTAATGTTCAGTTGCATGATTAGTTGCTGGTTGAGGACGATGTCTTTCTCTAATGATCTTTCACTTCGCATAACGTGTCTGAAGTATGAAAGCTGAAGTCGTGTCATTTGAGCTTCTAAAGAAAGCTTAGGTTTGATCTCCCCTATTATCGACTGATTTGTTCTTCGGGCAATCCATGGTATACACAGTATTCTTTATTGGAAGAAGCCCCAACATGGCTGCATTTTGGCTGATGCCTTAGTCAGGGGGAATCTCAAAAAGAGAGAATTCATGCATAAATAGAAACAATAAACAGTTAATTATAAATACAAGACAACTAAAAACATGCAAAAATTTCAATTAAAAGTAATGCACATAAACAAATAAATCCAAAGTAAGGGAACTAAAATAGTGCTGGCTGGGGCCATAAGTAAAACTATGCCACAAATTAAAAGACAATGGACCCGATCCAGGAATGCGAATAGCGAGGTTTGACATCCTAATGGGATGTCCTGCCCCACTATCCACCCTCAACAGATTCTGCCTCCCAACCCCGCTGCACATATAGAGCCGCTGTGTGTGCTGCAGGGAATGGGGCTGCAAGGGGGCAGAGAATAGGTGAAGCTGGGCAGAGCTGACCCCCGGACATACAGGGCCAATTCTGTTGATGGCCCTGTATGGCCAGGAATTGCCCCGGGGATGGCCATCTTATTCCACCTTGGAGGTGGAATAAGCACTGATTGCCCACCCGGATCAGCCAGCCAACCCCCCAGTAGTGATGGCAGAGAGCAGGGGGAGTCCCTGCTGCTCGATTTGTTTCCCGTCTGCCCCTGTCGGGGTCGGTTGGTGGGAAAACGGGGGTCCGAGGCAGCGGGCTTATTGAGCTGCGGGGAGGATGTCCCTGCGGCAATGCAGGGGCACGCCGGGCTGTCTCCACAGTCTTGATCCCGCACCTGTGGGGTTGTCTTACTCCTGTGTAGCAGAATTGGGTCCTAACGGGCCTGTCCTGTTCAGGGCTGTCCAGATGGCCCTGACGTGTCCCTTGCTGAATCTGGCTCAATGCGGGTACCGAAGTGAACAATTGAAAAAACAGGCATTGAAAGACAACCAGTGGGGATGGTAAATATCAATGAGGGTCTCTGTAATGATTTTTGTGGGCTGCTCTCCTGAATGTTTATGTGTTGGCCAGATGTTCCATTTTATGCTTATTTTTATATGGGCTCCCCTTGGAGATGGGATACTCATGCCCTTACACTTGTTTTCTAACTTTAATATTCCCTTCAAGATGTTTTTAAATGGTCAGCTTTATTGCAAGCACTGTCCCCTTGATATTTACCATCCCCATTGGTTGCCTTTCAATGCCTGTTGTTTTCAATTGTTCACTTCGGGTACCTCGTATCATACGCTTTTAGATATTCACTTTCTAAGGCTGGGTTTTACTGTTTGATAATTCGTTTTAGTGTTTTCTATTGAAGCCCCCTCATGTTTATTTTTAGGGGCCGGTTGGCCATCTTAGCTCTTTTTGGTTTTGTTTTATTTATTATTATTTATGTGGAGGCCTATTCTCTACTGGACATCCAGCCCCTGAATGACCCCTCAGAATCGGGTCTACTGGCCTATACGTACAGGTCTGCCCTGATTCTGAAGGGCCACATGCCCAACAGATCCCCGGCTAATTCAGTCAGGCTCTTGAATGGAGCCACAGAGCCATGGCACTGTGACCCCATGCAGGAGCCATGAACACCGGCCGCCGCTGAGATTTTCCTTTCCCTGCAGCCAGACCGCTGATCCGGTCTGGCTGCAGAGAACCTCCTGCATTCCTCCCGGGTTTGTCCCCACTGGCTGCCGCTGCTACCCTGCGTCCAGGGGGACTTATTCCACCTCTGAGGTGGAATAAGTCCCCCATATAACCAGCCTACCCCAGACATACAGGGCAGACCTCAGAATCGGCCTTGTATGTCCAGGGTGATGACCCGCACATGCATCGCCTTCGCTCTGCCTTCCACCCGTCCCCTCCTGCCGCCATCTAAGGTTCCCCGTACAACTCCACTGTTCGTACAGGGAGCTTTGCATGGGGATGGCAAGGGGGATGAAAAGCAGGGATGTATGTCCAGGCAGGGTGTACATCCCCTCTATTCATGGCTCGGAATGACCCCCTTAGTAGTTCTTTTAAGATGGTCTTAATTTTGTTTTTAAAAGATTTTTAAATCTGTTCTTAGTCTTTGCACATTTGACATATTTGTTTTTACAATGTATTTGTTTTTTAATGCTCCCTTCACCCTATTACTCTTCTGATGTAATAATGGTGTGATATTCCTTATCCATTTATATAGATACAAGTGAATTGGTCACCAGGTGCCCATGGTTGATAAATTTCATTTCTTTTTCTATATGTCTGTTAAGTCCTCTGTGGTTTCCTTATGTATTTCCCTCCTTCCTTCTTTTACCCTGACCTACAATGCACTAATTGGCTGTACCGTACCTATAAAATTTGTTAACATCCTGTTATCTTCTCTAATGTTCCTCCTTATTGGTCACCCATATGGGTTGTGGCCAGATTAATAGCTTACTTAGTACTTTTTAATGGATTTTTATACAGACACACTTTGCTTTTGCTTTAGGAGATGTCACCTTTATATGATCTATTTATTGTTTTTAATTTGGATGCCTGTCTATAATGTGCAATTTCATTTCTATTGCCTTTTAATTTGTGGCATAGTTTTACTTATGCCCAACCATCACTATTTTAATTTCTGTACTTTGGTTTCATTCATTTACTTCTATTACTTTTTATTGAAATTGTTGTATGTTTTTAGTTGTCTTGTATTCATAATTATTGTTTTTATTTATGAATATACTCTCTCTTTCAAATTCCTCCTGATGAAGGCATCAGCCGAAACGCAGCCGTGTTAGGGCTTCTTCTCATAAAGGACTTCTTTACACCTCACTCTTTGTTATTCTCCTTATTGGTTTGTGAGTGTGTGCCCTTCTTTGTGGAACATACACGGTATTCTTTGCCAGAACCATAATTTGAAGGCATTGATTTTCTTCCTGCTAGTTGGTATTTTATAAGAGGTCATTTATTTATTTATTTAGTATACATTTGTATACCGCTACTTCCAGCGATCAGTAGCAGTTTTGATTACAGACTGGAAATTGTCAAATCATGACAGGAAATTTTTTTTTTTTTTTGAGGTATAAACACATTGATTAGACAGGAAAGCACAGCACACAGAGAACTATTTTACAGGGAACATGGGCTATGGAGGGTTAAGTGGCTTGCCCAACACCACAAGGAGCACCTGTGGGACTAGAAACCCCAGTCCTTCCGGCCCAAGGTAGCTGTCCTCTAGTGGGATTTGAACCCCCGACCTTCCGGCCCGAAGTACCTTGCCCCAACCACTAGGCCACTCCTCCACTCCATTTATGCACTTAAGTCACTGTTTATACACATAAATGATCAAAATACCAAAATCTAGGTAGCTCATTACCCCCAATATGCCTAGCATGCTGCAAATAGGGGTATGGACATCTTGCATTTGGAAGAACTGTCCATTTTGGTAAAGAAAAAAAAAGACTGTTTTTCCACAACCATCCTGAAAAGAACAGCAATCCAGTCCCATATTTTTCAGTAGGCCTCTATGGCATTCCCACTCCATTTACCCCAAACTCTTATTCAACATGGCATTTGGAAATTGGACACTTTAACTAAACTGTGCTGGCATTCTACAGTATCACTCTAAACTGAAAATGACAAAGCACAGAACTATGAAAAGAGAGGAAGAAACTTTTTTGTACGGTATGCTAGAAGGGAATTGAAGCAATTGTGTATTCTGCATTAGAACAATGAAACAAACAGAAACAAAGACCTGTTTCTCATATGTTTCCTGAAGATTCATCTATAGCTCATGAAAGAACACTTTTTTTTCTAAAGCCTCTGCCAGAATAACCTAGCCCGAAGGCAGAAGTGATTGGTTTTATGCACTGTTGCACACTGCCCAAAGACAATCAGACTCTGTGACTGACTGCATACTGTAGAGATGCCAGAATGAATACAATCTCTTTACTGTTTAATAAGGTCACAATATTTATATTGACAATTGTAAGTACTGAATAATGCACAGCCTCAGCAAGTCCTTCTTCTGCACTGTTAATAATTATTTCACTCCAAAAGCAACCAGATGCTATACAACCCACAATTTTGTTTCTTTCCTTTAAAATGAGACTTTTTATATGCCATTTTCATTTAAAGATCATGCTTTCTATAAAACTAATTGCAAATGTCTCAGTCTTGCATCATGATGCCAATGCTTTCTTGAATTGTACGTAACAGCGATTGAAAGTGGTACTTGCTGGCTCTCTAACCAATCTGCCAGACCATGTGCTTTCCTTCCTGGCTTGCCTACTGGCTTCCCTCCCTAACCTACTTATTTGTTCCACAGTAGTTAGAGCTGTGTTGGGCAGGTATGCTGGCATGTAGCATGGCCTGACTGAGTGTGCCTGTTTTTACAGCTCATAGCTCACCAGCATGGGGAACGGCGGGGACAGGAGCATGTGCTGTTATTGCCTTACATGCTGAGCTGCTTGATTCAGGACTGACTGCTTCAGACCAATGGAGCAAACTATGGAGAGGATGGGGAGTAGGAAAGGGGCGAGGGAAGCTGTGAGGGGGAGCAGAGCAGGTTGGGTTAGGAGAGGGTGGGAAAAGTGAGAATAGGCTGGGTCATTGCAAGGAATGGAGTAGGCCGGCTTGAGTTGGACTGGGCCGGGACGAGATGGGGAGAAGAGCAGGCCTGACTGGGCAAGGTGAAGTGGACAGGGAGTGGAGTGCAACAAGTCCCCATTATTACAGTGATACATTAAAACGAATTTGAAAAATGCACTGCTTCTTATGCTTTCCAGTTAATGGACTGATGGAAAGAATTGCATAGCAACAAAGAAAATGATGGCAGATAAAGACCACATGGCCTATACAATCTGCGTATCCACGCAAACTATGAAAGCGCTACAATCCCTTCCTCTCCCTCCAATATCTTCTGTACTTGTCTCATGCTTTCTTGACTTTGGATATACGGTAGTTCTCATATCTACCAGCTCCATTGGGAGGCTCTTCTAGGTATTCAACACCCTTTCCATAAAGAAATATTTTCTTAGATTACTCCTTTCATCCTCATCCTATGCTCTCTAATTTCAGAGCTTCCTTTCCACTAAAAAAGGCCCATTTCCTGTCCATTTATACCATGGAGATATTTTAACGTGTCTGCGCTATCTCCCTTTCCCTGCCTTTCTTCTAAATACACATATTTAAATCTTCAAGTCTGTGTCCAAATGCTTTATGATGAAGACTGCAAACCATTTCAGTAGCCGATATCTGGCCCGATTCCATTCGGTCTACATTCTTTTAAAGGCGCAATCGCCAGATTGCACACATACTTTCAAATAAGGTCTTTTCAGACTTAAAATCTATGAACAGAGAGGGGATATTCAAAGGCAATTACATGGTTTGCAGACATACAAACTATCTAAATGCCACTTAGCGTGATATTTAATGCCGCTGAAGATCTGCAAATGCTGCTGCTACACACCCCGGTGTTAACCAGTCGGCACTGGGGCATGCTAGGGTGTTCCGTGGGCACACCCGTCCCTAACTGGGCAGCAGCAGCAATATTGAGCTGCTGCCTTCTTAGCGACATGTGGTGAAAGTCAGGTGCAGGAATCCATGGCCTAACATTTGCCGCAGAAGCTAACTGACCTTCCAACTATACACCCATGGAAATCAACCACAATAAATCCAAAAACCTCTTGATTTCCCCTACATTCAGTGTACAGGAACTAAAATGAATCCCCTAAAATACCTGCAAGGGTACCCACTTAAAGAATAACTTTTTTAAAATATTTTTTGATGGATCGCTCACCTTGAAAAGAAACCTTTCTTCGCTCGGAGTGAGCCCTACATTTTAATCGTTTTTCAGTGACCTTAATCCGGTCCTTAACCCGACTAAACAACATTTGTTGCTGTCATTCATTACCAATGTCCTTATCAAATATTTGAATCTCAAATTTATATTTTAGGACACAAACAATGGTATCATTGAAATCTCAGTCCCTCTCCCTGCTGTTAATTAATCAAAATACAGGGAGAAAATTACTTAGCTGGACCGATGCTATGGAGAAGTTCTGTCGTCACTGATAGTCATGCCTCCTCGGTACATTCACCGATATGCTCTTAAATGAGACTCAATCTCCTAGGACAAACTCATCTGTCCCATCCATTTCTTGATGACATTCTTGACGAAATCAATACTCCTCCAAAGCTATTAACCACGAGGTTCACATGACACTAGTAGTGTTTCAAGCCGCACAACCGCTTCTCAGCTCTTCCTCAGGCATATGAACCCCGCTACTTACTAGTTCCGGTTTAATCATATAATGAGGATGATGTCAGAACCTGGCACTTTCAAAACTAATCAGGAAGCGTTATTAGGATCATAAATGCAAGCTCTACCAGTCAATCTCCATATTCATACCCTCCGGAGCCATAGAACGAAGGCGATAAATCCATTGTTGTTCCTTATATTGCAGCCTTGCCTGTCGATCTCCCCCTCTTATTGACTGGGGAACTACTTCCAGGACCCTCCACCGTAAATCCTCAAACTGGTGGCCGGCCTGTTGGCAGTGTGGAACCAAAGGTGCACCCACCTGCCTTGCATTAATCCTCGAACGATGTTCCAATAAAGCGTGTCCTGACCGGGCGTATGGTTCTGCCCACATATTTTAAATTACAAGGACATACCAATAAATAAATTACAAAAGCTGTCAAACAGTTAGAAAAGTGCAGTGAACTATATTGCAAACTGGTGCTCGGATCCTCCCAGCTCATTCCCTGCATTGCTGTAGAACAAAAATCACAATGCTCACAAGCATAATGTCCTTTGTGTGAAAGCTGAAGACTTTTTTCCTCCTGATTGTTCGTGTGTACTATCTATACCACTGGAATCCTTTTTGGTAACGCTGGATGTGATCTCTTTATTTACGAATATTCCTCAGAAAGAGGCGTATGAGGTGCTTGCAGGGTTGGAGTGGAATCTTCCTCCTCAGCTGCCGAAACAGTTCGTGTTGAATTTACTAAAACTGGTGTTGGATCACAATTATTTTATGTACAATAAGCAGCTTTACCATCACAAGTTTGGTGTAGCAATGGGAGCAACAGTGGCCCCGTCGGTAGCATCATTATATGTGGCTAATTTTGAAGAACAGTTTATATATAGGTCTACAGAGTTTAAACATATTTTGTTATGGAAACGATTTTTGGATGACATATTCTTTATTTGGGGCAGCTCTGAAAATTCTTTAAAGCACTTTTTGAGTTAGATTAATACTCTGGATGGTAATCTGCAGTTTACTCCAAAATATCACAGACAACAGATACAGTATCTTGATCTTTTACTCTACATACAAGGTTCAACATTACAGAGTACTTTATATAGAAAACCAGTTCAGCGGAATGTGCTTTTGAATTATTCTAGTTTTCACCCTCCAGCTTTGAGGAGGGGTTTACCATTTGGGCAATTTCTCCGAATTAGGAGATTATGTTCATCGATAACTGAATACCGTCTACACGCACAGGATTTAAGTCAGCGATTACGAAAGCGAGGCTACCCAGATTCTATAATACGGAATGCCTTTAAAAGAGCCCTATATAATCATCCGAGTTGGTGGGAGGAAAACCCCCCCTCGTGTCCGAGGTAGGGAGAATGTGGTAATTGGTGTAGTTCCTTTTCTACCTAATGCTTCCAAGGTAGTACATATTTTGAAGAAACATTGGTCAATGTTATCACTGCACGAATGTTTTCAGAAACCTTTGTTGGTAGCCTACCGAAGAGCACGCACAATAGGGAATTGGATAGTACACATGAACAATCAGGAGGAAAAAAGTCTTCAGCTTTCACACAAAGGACATTATGCTTGTGAGCATTGTGATTTTTGTTCTACAGCAATGCAGGGAATGAGCTGGGAGGATCCGAGCACCAGTTTGCAATATAGTTCACTGCACTTTTCTAACTGTTTGACAGCTTTTGTAATTTATTTATTGGTATGTCCTTGTAATTTAAAATATGTGGGCAGAACCATATGCCCGGTCAGGACATGCTTATTGGAACATTGTTCGAAGATTAATGCAAGGCAGGTGGGTGCACCTTTGGTTCCACACTGCCAACAGGCCGGCCACCAGTTTGAGGATTTACGGTGGAGGGTCCTGGAAGTAGTTCCCCAGTCAATAAGAGGGGGAGATCGACAGGCAAGGCTGCAATATAAGGAACAACAATGGATTTATCGCCTTCGTTCTATGGCCCCGGAGGGTATGAATATGGAGATTGACTGGTGGAGCTTGCATTTATGAGCCTAATAACGCTTCCTGATTAGTTTTGAAAGTGCTGGGTTCTGACGTCATCCTCATTATATGATTTAACCGGAACTAGTAAGTAGCGGGGTTCATATGCCTGAGGATGAGCTGAGAAGCAGTTGTGTGGCTTGAAACACTACTAGTGTCGCGTGAACCTCGTGGTTAATAGCTTTGGAGGAGTATTGATTTTGTCAAGAATGTCATCAAGAAATGGATGGGACAGATGAGTTTGTCCTAGGAGACTGAGTCTCATTTAAGAGCATATCAGTGAATGTACCGAGGAGGCATGACTATTAGTGACGACAGAACTTCTCCATAGCATCGGTCCAGCTAAGTAATTTTCTCCCTGTATTTTGATTAATTAACAGCAGGGAGAGGGACTGAGATTTCAATGATACCATTGTTTGTGTCCTAAATATAAATTTGAGATTCAAATATTTGATAAGGACATTGGTAATGACAGCAACAAGTGTTGTTTAGTCGGGTCACTGAAAAACGATTAAAATGTAGAGCTCACTCCAAGAGAAGAAAGGTTTCTTTTCAAGGTGAGCGATCTGACAAAACATATTTAAAATAAGTTATTCTTTAAGTGGGTACTATTGGATGTATTTTAGGGGATTCATTTTACTTCCTGTACACTGAATGTAGGGGAAATCAAGAGGTTTTTTGGATTAACAGAAGCTAACTGGGCAGTGGTTGAATATCGCCGCTGCCTAATTAGCTTTGCGGCAATCTGGGCAGCCTGAATATTTAATGCTCTAGCCCAGATATGGCCCTGGCATTGAATATCTGGTTTTATAGTTCAGCGCCGTCCGCTAGTCCCTTTAGCATCACTAGCCACCAGTCCTGAATATTGGGCCTAGACATTGCTTTATTTTTTAAAGAAAAAATGAATCACGTGTGTGCCTCTTTTGATCAAGAAGGTGATGAGGCGAAGTTAGAAGATGATCTAGCAATATCAGTAACACAGAACAAAAACTTGTGTTGTTGTGGTACATTCTTAGGTATTGCATTGGGTGCTATACTAAACAGAATAAAACCATCTTGTGCTGAATTGAACTCTATTAGATTTCTTAATTAATAGCTGTTGGGTAGCAACAATACCTTTGTTAGTTCAAATAGAGACTCATTCAGGTTCCTGCAAGTCCACCCACATTGGCTGGGCAAAAACTGGACATGCAGGAGATGGACCTGATTCTGCCACAGCGGTGCCATACATACCCACGACAGCAAAATCAGAGACATAGACATCCAGACATTCCCCTTATGCTAAGCAGATTGATGTACGGGGAGCTGCTCATTCCGACGCCTGAATGCCACTGCTGGAGCGAGGGAACAGTGGCGTCCTGGCTTCATGGCAACGAGCCGTCCACAGGACAGCTCTGGAATGCCATGGTAGGCATCTGCCCCTGCAGCCCACTGTCCGGCCTTCACCAGCAGCCTCTGTGGGCCAGATTGTGGCTGCAGGGGCACAGCGGAGCCATTAGAATGTGGTGCAGAGGTGTGCAGCTCGCGATGTGGGGGGAGGGGCACCCGAGACTTATTCCACCATTGGAGTGGAATAAGCTGAGCGTTTAAATCGGTGACCGGGAACGTACAGAGGCATGACCCGAATTGTCTCTGTACATCCTGACAGCAGACCCCTCCCCTGCACCGGCCCCGCTCCGCCCCAGCACTGTCCCCATCCAGCTCTCCCCGCACAAACACTGTGTAGTGCAGGCAGGACCGTACCGAGCCCTGTGCGAGCAGTGTGGCCACACAGGGCGGGAAGACTTCAGGGGCACATTTCGGCTCACTGCCATTGCCTGCCGCTGGTGGCAGCAGGCAATGGCAGAGAGCCGAAATGCGCCCCTGAAATCTTCCTGCCAACACGCTAAGCAGGTCTGGTCTCTCCGGGAGGGACCAGACCTGCTTAGCGCGCCAGCGGCAGGCGGCTTTCACATCGGGTGTACGCCTCTTCTCTCCTGCCCCCATAAAGTGGCTAGATGGGGGTGCAGGGGGGGGGGGGGGCGTGCCCAATGTGCAAGTCACACAGGGCGTATTTCGCCATCAGTACGGCCCTGAGTGCAGGGAGCACTGGAAACAGAATTGTGTTCTGGGACTGATCCTCTATCCATCCTTCCCTTTCTAGGGAAAATAATTGAGAAAGTTGTTTAGATTAGATTTTTGGAATATGTAGAGACTGATGATTGACTCCATGTTTTTCAATCTGGTGTCAATAAAGGTTAAAGAATGGAACTCTACTGGTATCCTTGATGAATGATATTCACATGGAAACTGACTGATATCCATCGACCTTAAGACAGCTATAGATACTGTGAATCATGCCATGTTACTGGATCAATTGAGAAATATAGAGCTGAAGGGCTTAGCCCTCACCTGGTTATATTCCTATCTCTTGGATAAACAAAAACTGTACATTGCGGTACTGAGAAGTCAGATCCTATGCCCCTAAAATGTGGCCTTCCTCAAGGATCAATGCTGTTACTTTTGCTATTTAACATCTACCTACATGCATTAGTGTCTCTTATTCTGTGCTATGGTGTTTCTTGCCATATGTTTGTAGATGATATTCAACTGAGGGTTTCTTTGTAATGAGATCAGTTATTAGACATACAAAAATTAAATAATTGTTAAGAGATGATTGCAGATTAGTAGAGATCAAAGCAATTGGGTTTGAATTGAACAGCTGCATGCAATGTTACTTGTACATAGTTACAAATTACTGTTCCATGTAAAAGTATATAAAAACTGTTAAACAGTTCTCTGTAAACCGCTCTTGATCTCTGGAAGGGGCGGTATAGAAGAAAAGAATAAATAAATAAATAAATTCAGGTAAAATAGAGTTCCTCATCATCCCTCCAGTCCATTTTAGATGCATGGGTTTATGCTTTCCTACCAGCAGATGGTTTGATGATGTCACTGTATAAGGGCCCTATGCAGTCTTCCTCTCACCAGTATTTCTCAGTCTCCAGCAGATGAAGGTTGGATGTTTGAAACAGTAAGACTGGTTGCATCTTCATTAATGCCTGGGATGGTGATTGCTCATGGAGAAACATTTTGGGTGTAGAACGCAATGGTACCGGGTCCCTCCCTTTCCCTCCAGGTGCCCCTGGGTCTTGGCACTCTCTCTGAGAAGTGAAATGCAACTGTGGTCCATCCTTTCCTCCTCCCCAACCTTTGGGAGGGGGCCGAGAGGTTGGGTTGATAACACTTTAAAACAAAAATGCTGATTAGCTGTGTGTGCACCGACCCTTGTATTCATAAAATATAGATTGTCTTTGGGACAGCAGAGGTTGCCAGCACCAGTGGTTGGTGCAGAGTTGAGGGAATAACTGAAAGAAGAGTTGAATATCTCCTATGGCATTCGCGGCTGGTGTGGCACACAGGGCCTCCCATGGCAATCATGGCTGGTGAGGCAAACAGGGTTGTCCATGATGACAATGGCTGGCACAGCACACAGGACCTTCCATGACAATCTCGGTCTGCTAGTTTGGTCTACTTCCTTCCCACAGTTAGTTCCTGCCTTACCGGAAATAGCCCCTTCAGCATCAGAGGAGAAATAAAAAAGTGGTGGCCCTCCTTAAGAGCTGAGGGAACAAACAAAAAAAAGCAAAAAGAACTTTGGATCTCCTGCACTACTACTTAGGATAAGATTAATTGTCTCCCTTGGACTGATCTCTGCTTTGCCCAACAGGAAGGTGTAGTGTACATCTAGCTTTATATTACTCGCTTCTGGCTGCTGAAGAAATTAGCAGGAAGGAGGAGCCTCTCCTCAATCCTCTAAGTTCAAAGAAACAGTGGAGAATGCTCAGCTTTGGGTATTTTCTTTGGTTAGGCCAATTCATACCTAGTGTATCAGGTGGAGCTTGTAGAGTGGGAGGGCCCTCAGGAGTTGGAGGGACCTGGAGGTTCCTTGGCTCATCGTAGCTCTCCTCAGAGAATGAAAGGATGTGTGTAGTGGATACCACACTCTGGCCATGGACCTGAAGGACAGGGGGTCCGCAGCGACTCTCTACACCATGAAAGAAGATGAATGTTTTCCATTGGCAATTTCTCTAGGGGGGGCTGCATTGCCAGTGGGAGTGGCAGCCCTGGTGGTTGTATGGGACAGACGCATAGAGTTCTCATGGAATCCACCCTTAACAGGGTCAGCTCTGGACCCATAGGTCCATTTTACAAAGCTTGGATCTGGCTCAGGCTGGTCTACTGGGGGTGCTAAGGCTATTGGAAGTTTCCTATATGAGTTCATCCACCCTTTGGAGATCACAGGTGCTATCAGGGTCAGCACATATAGATGTTGCTCAGTGAATTGCAACCACCCAGTGGTCAGTGGGAAAAAGGACTACAATTCCTAACCTCTTCACTTGCCTTGGAGGGACTGCTTAGATAGGCGGGGCTGCAGTCTTGCATGGTCGGGGCAGCATATTCCCTAGGGACTATCTCACAATGGTAGTGGGGGCCTTCAGGCTGTTAAATATGGAGAATTTGGACATGGCTTCCTGTAATGATGGATCTAGTGGGCTCTGAAATGGAGAGTTCACACAGTCCACTGAGGGGAGTTGGCAGACACCTGGTAGCAGGGTGTTTAGGCATGGAAAGCCAAGGGATGGTCTCTAGCATTCACCTAGATTTACCCTAGTCTCCAGTTTGTTGTGGTTTTTTCATTATATTGTAAGCTCTATTGAGTAGGAACTGTCTCTTACAAGTACAGTATATGCATGTCACTATATGTGCCTTAGAGTGCTTTACAAATGATAAGTAATAGTAGTAGTAGAATTGGCTTCTGAGGCCATGTCTGTATCTGGTCTTCTGGTGGTGCAGAAGACCAGATGGTGGTCCTGCTCTGTGTTATGGTTTCAGCCAGAATTAACTTTAGTTTTCAGCCAAAGTTGGCACCAAAGGATCCCTGCAGTCAGGAGGCTTCAAATGGAAGCTATATGGAAGACAAATGGGTCCCAAGGATTGTAATCTCAAATGCCAGATAGCGTAGGTGTAGGTGAGCGCAATCGGTTGTGTGGCTTTGAAGTAGAAGTTAATTGTCATGAGGAGCAGTCAAGTTCCACTTATAAGCATTTTGTCCTGTTACAATTCTCCATTCATGCAGGGCGGATCTATGTACGGTTCCAAGATACTAGTTATGGGTGCTCTGTCCTGACTTGGATCTCAGTGTCATGACAGAGACATAAATACCTCAGTGACATAAATTCACAGGAGGGTCTCTTTCAATTGAAGGCAAGCTCTGCTACGAGGGGGCATATGATGAGAGTGAAAGGAAATAGACTCAGGAGTAATATGCGGAAATATTTCTTTATGGAAAGAGTGGTAGATGCATGGAATAGTCTCCCAGTGGAGGTGGTGGACACGAGGACAGTATCTGAATTTAAAAAGCCTGGGACAAACACAGAGGATCTCTAAAGGTAAAAAGGGGACTATTATAGTTGATATGGAAGGATAGATTAGATAGGCCATGTGGTCTTTTTCTGTCATCACGTTTCTATGTTTCACCAATTAAAGGGTTCCATGCTGGCTTTCGTTCACCAAGAACCCCAGATTATCTGTCCAACTAGAAAGCCATGATCTTGTTGGTCACATCATACTGGTGGCCATCCAATGGACCGAGTTAAAAAAAAAAGCAGACTGAAGTTCTGATAGTTATAACTTATGGGGAAGAGGTTTCTGGTTTATAGTATTTTCGCAGATGTCCTAAGCAGGTGGTGCAGAGCTTCGTTGGTTGCAGTGGTGGTTCCATGTGTGTTATCTTGTCAATGGGTGCTACTCGAGGAAAGCATAGGCTATCATTATTGTGGAAGTAGATCATGTTCAGGTCTGCAGGTTTTGGTCCTAATAGTTTACTGCCAGCAGTTTTTGCCTGTGGCTCAGTGACAAGGGATGACAAGTTAGTGAGAAAGCAGTTTGTTCCCTCGGTTATTTTCTAGGTTCACAAAGCCTGTGAGCACTCCTGGAAAAATTTCTAGCCTCAAAGAGTATACCCCCGCCAGCAGAGGTAAGTTCTGGACTGCGCTGCAGTTCCTTCAGAACTTGACTGGAACTTTCTATGTCATTCTCTGAAGAGTAAGCCTTTGAGAGGAATTGAGATACATGGCTGGTGCCACTGAGATGTGGGTCTAGGGCAGTGAGGACTATAATCTGGGTGTTAAGAGAATCTAACTTTGGAGGCTCACATTTCAGGAGTAGTTAGATCATCTTTGACATCTCTCAGACTCCTAAGGCGGCTACAGGTTTTTATTCCAGCACCTGAATTAACAACATTGGTTCACACATTTATTAGCCAGTGGTCTTTATCATAAAGCATATGGGGATAGACTTAAAAATCTCCAAAGAAAGGCAGGAGTGGGGAGATAGGAGAGCAACATTTAAATATCTCTGTGGCATAAATGCACAGAGTGTGACCCTCTTTCAATTGAAATGAAGCTCTGGAATGAGGGGTCATAGGATGAAGGTGAAAGGGGATAGACTCCTCATTCCAGAGCTTCCTTTCAATTATTATTGAAAGTGGAGTGGAGGAGTGGAGTGGAGGAGTGGCCTAGTGGTTGGGGCAAGGTACTTCAGGCCAGAAGGTCAGGGGTTCAAATCCCACTAGAGGACAGCAACCTTGGGCCGGAAGGACTGGGGTTTCTAGTCCCACAGGTGCTCCTTGTGGTCTTGGGCAAGCCACTTAACCCTCCATAGCCCATGTTCCCTGTAAAATAGTTACTCCAAGTTATAATGCCCTGTTCAATGTAATTTCAGTTTGTTCAATGTAAACCACACTGATGCAGAATAGCGCGGTATATAAGAGAATGTAAATAAATTATTATTTCATTTATTTGGAGATTTTTAAGTCTATCCCCATATGCCTTATGATAAAGACCACTGGCTATTTTAGTACTCACCCTCTGGATCATCTCCATCCTGTTTATATATTTTGAAGGTGCGGTCTCCAGAATTGTACACAGTACTCCAAATGAGTATTGTCTATTAGATACAACTGATACAAAATATTGAGACTTCACTGGCTCCCATTGGCATTTCATATAGAATTAAAATTATTATGCCCAATTCATAAAGCTCTATATCAAGGTTGCCTGGCATACTTGAAGGAACATTAAGGATGTTATTAACCTTTATGGTCTTCTCAGCAAGAGTTATTAAACTTGCCTCTTAGGTTAAAATCGTAATTGACTCGGAAACAGGTGTTTGGTTGTAGTTATCCTCAGTTAAGGAATCAGCTACCTCTGGAGATCTGGAGGGAGGATATGAAAGCATGGTGCTTCATCAGAACTTTGGGTAATGTGGTCAGTTTGGAGCAATAAGTAGATGCAGTAGGATGAGTAGAATATAGGAGATGAATTATAATTTTAATTAATTCACTAGTTAAGTTGCTGATGTGGGAATCAGAGGTGGGTAACATGATAAGAAGCTGCTGTCCTCCTCCTCCCAGCTGGTCAGTGGAGGACTAGGTATTCAGATTGGTAGAGGGAGGGCATCCTGCACAAGTAGGAAGAGCAGCAGGATGGAAATAGGAGAGAAGAGCAGCCGGGCCAAAGTCTTGTGATTCACAAGACTTCGACCAGGAGAGAAGAGCCGCCATTCCTGGAGCAGAGGCAGCATGGCAAGCAGCTATGACTTTACGTTTGCCATGCTGGCTTGGCTGTGAGGGCCCAGCAGGAGTGCACCACCCTCCTGGCCAGAAACTGGGGCGTCACTCACCACCCCACCCTCGGTACGCCACTGCAATGAATATACAGGGTGGCCCAAGAAAAGTGAGAACATCTTGTAGCATATAAGTTATTTAAAAATTCAAAAAGACAGATGTAAACGATTGACAAATTTAAAAAAAAAGATGGCGACCGGAAATTATCAAAATAAAGACGTTATATAGCTAAAAAAGGTAAATAAGTAAACTATTTAAGCTTTTAATGAATGAGATGTTCTCACTTTTTTTGGGCCACCCTGTACATACTTATTTGCATACACTATTTCCCTCTTCCCCTTTCAGATATATTACCTCCTTTCCTCCTGCACTTTCCTGAGATAACCCTCCCCATTTCTTTCTCCCACTTTCATTCGGCTGCTCTTCCCACGTGTACAAGATCCCCTCCCCCTACCAATCTGAATCCCAAGTCCTCCATTGTCCAACTAGCAGGAGGAAGACAGCAGCTTCTTATCATATTACCCACCTCTGATGGATGTAGCCAATCTCACAGTTTGAAATGTGCAGTATCCTGTAAAGATTTATGAGTCACTATCCTGTTTAAACCACAAGAATATCCCTCAGTGGGATGGATTAGAGGTTGAGTAGGGAAAGAAGTAGGGGAGAGAGTGAGATATATGAGAGGTTGGGTAAAAAATGTTGGGTGGTGAGGCTGGGGCCAAAGCATGAGATAAAAGGCATGGGGTAAGCACTGGAAGAAGGAAGGCAATCATGACAGAATTGCAGAGACTGAAGAAGCTGTGAAGTTAATACAAGAGCCATTGACCATGGTGGTCAGAGGATTCCTCCAGTTGCCATCCAATGAAGCTGTAGGAGAAGGGGAGATTTTCTCAATCTGGTTCCCCATACCCTGCAGAAAAAATGACATGAAACCTGGTCTGCTGCTCTGCAATTGTCCTGAACTTGGCCAGGTGAAGGCTCTGCCTCCTGTAGTGGCATCTGAGGTGGGTTACTCCTGGAGACATTGGAAAGGGGTGAGCCACATGGGCCATGGCCCCATCAAAGGCTTTACGCTATCTGCAGAGAGATGTTGCAATTGCAGCAGATTCCTGTCTGCCTGCAGGAGATCGGATCCTTGCGGGCAAGGTGGAAGACTGCTGCAATTGTGGCAAAGACTCCTGTCTGCCCGTGCGAGATCCCCATGGGTAAACAGAAGGAACAGAGGCCTTCCCCTCCTGCCTGCAGGGATCCAATCTCCCGTGGTCAGAGAGAAGGAGTCTGTCGCAATCAAAGCCATTCCCTTCTTCCTGCGGGAGATTGGATCCCCACGGGCAGAACATGAGGGAAAGGTCGCAGGAGGGGCTAGGGGCAGAGTTAGGATGGAGCTTACAGTGGAGTCAAGGTGGATCTTGGTCCCCCCAAATCGGAGAGGCGTTCTGTAGCCCTGGTTATACATGTACACTAACAGACCTGCTGTAACAAGTGTTCGGTATGGGCCTTGCCCACAGAAAGACGTGAGTAAACTGACATTACATAAAAGACTAAAATGAAGAATTGCTGGAGGAATCAAACAGGACATAGAAGGAAGAACAGAAGATAAGAATACTAGAGAGATGAAGGCAGACAAGAAAAAAGATATCTATCCAAACACAGAAGAATAGTCAAACAACTATTTATTTTTAGGCTATAAAATAGTTTTACATAGTAAATGGTGCAAATAATATGCAAATTTGTACAAATATGCCACAGAATTGCAATGATGAAGAGAGGATAACTCAATACATTAACTTAGGGTCCCTTTAAGCACGCTATAGTTTTGCCATTAACTTGACAATCTCATGCACGTTAATGAGACAGGTCGCAGGTTAGCTGTTGGGGGGCATGTTCAATATGTCCTTGGCAGCTAACACATGAAGGGTTTTCCTAATGTGCACTCCACTAAGTTGGGTTCACTTAACAACTCCTATAGAGGAGTCTTTACATGAACCCACATTAGGAGCCACGTTGCCGCTGAGTGCACAGCAATTTCCCTGCACTAGTAGCAATGCACTCTCCACGCCTACTTTCCACCCATTCCCCATCCCATCCCACAATCACCGATTAAGGTGCTTTTTAGCATAGGAAAGACGGCACTATTTGGCCTGTAGCCATGTATTAAAATGCTCATTAACCAGCTAACGGGATTTAGTAAAAGAGACCCTTTTTCCAGTAAAAAGGTATCACCTACAACTTGTTTGTTGATCCTTATTTCCACATATCCAAGTGGGCTAACATGGCAACAACAGTTCTCCATTGAATTTTGCAAATTTAACCTCAGAACCTTCTAGCACTTCCTGGAGAATCTACTCCTGAGGCACTGAAGGAAAGAGTGTCGTCTTAATGCATTTCTTTGAGTTAGCAGTTGAGTTGCCAATAAACATTTTTGTTGGCATTGCTGCTATGTGCTCCTAAGGTACATGCAGTACCTATTATATAGCGCAAGCCTTTCTCATTGGTGCTGTATTTGCCCATACTCTTCTACCACCCAATGTAATCATGTTTGAAAAATAGTCTTTTGCATTAGAAGTAAAAGAGAAGTAAGAGAAATGACTGAAAAAATGTAGGAAAGTAATTTTACTTCAACCGTGGCAGGTAGGATTTCGTGCTTAACTAACTGACAAAGAGAGCTATAGAATGGCTGTTGTGTCAGGGTATGTTGTCTGGAGGTCGCAGAATGCCAAAGTTTGATAAATTGGGGTGAGCAGGAGAATCCCAAGAGATCATGTTATAGAAATAAATGTGTAATGGCAGCAGTGGGAATCGTTTTCACATCAGGCGAGGCTCAGACAAGCAATTGTGTAACTGTACATACGATACCCCCACTCATCAATTTGTACATCTCAGTGATCGGAAATATAGGATTGCCCTCACTTGAAAGACTTAGTGGTCATAATGGATGTTTCACGCAGGATACAAAGGGAAAAGGGAAGGAAGTGTAAGTTATTAGGCTACTGACAGGATACATGACAGGAGCCTCTCCCTTACCTGATGCTGTAACAGTGAATATAGCCGAGAGGCTTAAGCTGAACAATAGAATAGACATAATACCTAATAAGAAGAAACCAGACCAAAAGCTGGTTTCAAAAATGGTTAATATTTTCCAGCAGGGGTGACTTAGGGAACACAATTGATGTTGATAGTAATACCAGATATGCATTTGAAATACCTTCATTCTCCAGCATGTAGGGCTCTTTTTATTCTGAAACCTTTTTACCTGTTTTACTGAGTGCATTTTCAATTATTTCTGTAAAGCAGTAGATCATAAACAGTCTGAATAGGAAATAAAATGACACTAAAGGGTCTTGCTATTGTTTTGTTGTAAGTTTCTTCATTGGAAAGCTGTTCCAATTCATATACAATTTTGATGCATAAAATTGCAGAGCGACAAAACAACCACAGTGAGAGCTTTTATTTGAATTGCCATAATCTCACAGGAAAAAAAAAGATATTCAGGAGCATAAACTGTCTTAGGACCAAAGGGACAACCTACCTTTTCTAGTAGAAATAAGGGTCAACAAGCAAGTTGTACGGGTTACCTTTTGGTTGGACTAATTTAATACTCCTCTGACAAGCTTCTAAAATTAAGGCCCTTTCATTGGGCCCGTAAAGAAACATCACAACTACCCTGGGTTTAAATAGCAAAGTGTCAGACTGTTACAGCTCACTTAAAGACAGAAGAGGAAGGGGCAGACAACACTGCCAGAGATGACTGACATTAAAACGTTACAGTTCAAATGACTTACAGCTAATAATGCATGAGAAAACCAATCTCCTTATTAAGTCTAGAGGTAATTTTATAGATGAGAGGCAAGTAGGCACCTTTTTCTAGCCTACTTTATAAAGACACAGAAGGTACATTTTAAATAATATGTGGAGATGGGAAATGAGACATCGAGATCAGGATGTACTCAATTCTGATGGTATTTTAGGAACAGCTCTGCTAAACATGGAGCGTTTTATAAAATACATAGAAGGAAGTTCAGGGACACACATGGATTTTATTTATTTATTTATTTAACATTTCTTCTATACCGCGCTATTAAAATCAGCGCGGTGTACAATGAACAAAACATACTGCAATGCATACAGGCAACATTGAGTTTACAAAGAACAGGGAAGAATAACACATGGGATAACCGGGATAACTATGTACAGTTTAACTTTAAACTATATACATTACCTATATGACATCCAAGTGCAGTGGGAGGTTTTGTTTTACAAATTTACATGTGAGAAAAATCAACACGAAATCCAGCAACTTACACGTGGAAGCTCCGGCAATTCACAATTTATGTAATTTTGTTGCTTATATTCTGCGTTGACCCTACTAAGAGTAGAGCTCAGAGTGGATTATAAATAAAGTAATGGAAAATGAGAAAGAATAGAAGAGAGAAGCATAATGCCAAGACTGAGTTTCTTCAAACTTGGATAAAATAAGGTTAGGTAGAAGAGAGAAGCATGAGAAACCTTAGGGGAGACGATAGAGAACAGGTGGAGATTGTCTAACTATTGGGTGCAAAGAATTTCTAGAAGATCTATATTTTCAGGGATTTTCTGAAAGAGATGCGAGAGGTCATAAGTCTTATCTTCACTGGAAGATTATTCAAAGCCTTTGGGGCTCTTGCTGAGAAAGTCTTTTTCTAGGTATCTTTAAGTTGGAATGATTTGGGGGATAGCCTTGTGATTTTGCAAGCCTCAAAAGATCATAATTTTCTGGGTGGATTGTAGTTTTTGATAAGATGAGACATGCAGACTCATCACTTAGACCTTCTCTAATTTTGAAAATGATTAGTATGAGTTTAAAGTAAATTCTCCCTACTATAGGGAACCAGTGGAACTTTTGAAGATATATGGAGGCGCTGTCAAATCTAGAGGCTCTGAAAATTAGTTTAGAGCTGTGTTTTGAAAGGTTTGCAGTCTAGCAATTTGGTGTTTGGCCAAGCCTAGGTAGACTTTATTGTAGTAGTCAAGAATGGAGAGAATGATTGCTTGGACTATTTTGCAAAAATGTTTTGTGGTGAAGAAGTCCCAGATTTAATGGAATAATCTCAGGGTTAAGAAGAGCTGCTTAAATAAGGATGAGATCTGCGAGTTCATAGTGAGGTTAGAGTCGATGATTATTCCTAAATGTGTGATTTTATTGCTATATTTAATCTCGATTCATCCTATTGTGGGGGATGTGTCTTTTTAGGAGCTTACCATTAGCAGTTTGGTTTTCTCAGAATTTATGGGAAAGCATCTAGAAATAATTCAAGTCAAAGAAGTGTGTTAACAGGTCATTAAAAGTGTCAGTGGGGTCATTGACTAGAATTAGTACTACAATGTTATCTGCATAAGAGTAGACTGGGATCAAGATCTGTGAGATATTTCACTAAGGGGCTTAAGAAAACATTAAATAGAATTTGAGATAGTGGAGAACATTGAGAGACTCTAGAAGTTAAAATCTTGGGTTCTAATAGTTTATCAGTCCAGCAAACTCTTTCAGATCTATTTTTCAGGAAGCTTTTGAACTATCGAAGTACTTTGCCGATAATACCTATTTCATTTAGTAATTCCAGAAGAAGATAGTGATGAATCATGTCGAAAGCTTCTGCTAAGTCTAGTTTCATAAGAACTGCAAAGTTTCCCTTGCCATATTGTTACGTTTGTTCATTTAGGATGGCAGCTAGTATGATCTCTGTGCTATGTCAGAAACCAGATTGGGAATGGTCTAATAATCCATAATTTTTGAGGTACTGTTGGAGATGTTCAGCTACCATCAATTCTGCAATCTTTGCTAAGATCAGAATGCTGGCTGTTGGTCTGCAGTTTGTGCGTTAAAGTGGGTCGAAATCTCTACTTTATAGCAGAGGTTTTGAAGGCAGGGCCGGTGCAAGGAAATGAGGCACCCTAGACAAACCTTATCCCTTGCACCCCCTGCTCCTCCATCTGCCCCTGCTCCTGACTCAGCCTCTGCCCCTCTCAATAACCTGCAGCAGCAGCAGCAGCAGCAAAGGCTTCAAACAGCCCTGCAGCACTTACCTAAACCTCCGGCACCATGAGGCTAATCAGCTGCTTCTGCCCCAATGCAAAAGGATTCTGCATCAGATGGGGCAGAAGCACAAAAGCCTTGCAGTAATGGAGGTTTAGGGTAAGTGCTACAGGGTTGTTTGAAGCCATTACCACTGCTGCAGGTCCTGGAGAGGGATGCAACAGTGACAATGGGCTTGACTTTGGACCATTAGTGCTCTAGGCAATCATCAAAGTCACCTAATGGTTGTGTCAACCCTGTTTGTATGTTAGACCACCTCATATGGATTGGGTAGTGTTCCTCTTGTAGACTACATTCTGGCTATCCATTGAAGTACTGTATATCATTTCAGGCATCCTTAAGTAAGTGCCCTGGGATGCCATCTAGTGGCAGAGGCCTTTTGCATATTTGTTGATCATTCTACTAATTTCTAGTTTAGAGAAGTAGGGGAATTCATCCAATATACAGTCTGCAAGGATTGGTTTGCAAGTTATTTTGTTTATGGGGTATAACAGAAAACATAGTTACACACCTGTAACAGGTGTTCTCCAGGGACAGCAGGAATCAGTCCCCATGTATGAGTGACTTCAGCACCGATGGAGCCCTCTCGGAAGCATCCCCCCAGCTTTCAAAGAAAGCCTTTGGGAGATGCCACCATGCATGCATGGTCCCCTTCCTGCCCAAGGGTGCCATCTTGCTCAGTCAGATGACATAGCTAAAAGATTGCAAAAATAAAAGATGGTACAGGAGCAACTCCAAGGGGAGGAAGGCGGGTTGCAAGGACGGATTCCTGCTGTCCCCGGTGAACACCTTTTACAGGTGAGTAACTACGCTCTCTCTGGTAACAAGCAGGAAGTCAGTCCTCACATATGGGACTCCCCAGCTACAGACTAAAGAAAGTCCATAGTGAAAAAATACGGTCTCCCTCAAGGGGAGGTGCGAGCAGCAGCAATTGATTCCGTGTCTGCAGACTACAGTAGGACCCCTGTGTCCGATGAAAACCAGCACTCCAATAGCCTGAATATAGAAGGGTCAGAGGGTAGGAGTTGCCTAAACCCCAAAAAGAATACGGAGCACAGCCTGGCCGAAGGCACTGTCCTGTCAGGACTCTCTTTCTAGGCAGCAATGGGCTGTGAAGGTATGGATTGAAGACCAGGTGGCAGCCCAGCAGATGTCCACCATTGGGATGGAGTGCAAGTTTGCCACTGAGGCTGCCATGACCCTGACATGGTGTGCCATGACTTGGCTTTCCAGCAGGAGCCCCGCCTGCTCATAGACGAGGGTGATGCAGTCTGCCACCCAGGTGGACAGTGTACGCTTGGTCACCACCTCCCCCAATCTACTGGGGTCGTAGAAGATGAAAAGCTGAGCAGCTTTATGATGGCCCTGAGTGCGTTGGAGATAGAAGGACAAAGCCCCTTACAGTCCAGAGTATGAAGGACCGTCTCACCCCTACTGGAGTGAGTTCTTGGAAAGAAGGTGGGAAGTACCTCTTCCTAGTTGAGATAGAAGGACAATACACATTCAGAAGAAATTTAGGGTGTGTGCGGCGCCCCACCCTGTTTTTGTAGAACCTAGTATAAGGCGCTTCTGCCACTAAGACCTGAAGCTCGCTAACTCTGCAAGCGGAGATGAGCGCAACCAGGAATGGAAACTTCCATGAGAGGTATCGCACGTAGCAAGTAGCCAGAGGTTCAAAGAGCAGGCAAGTGAACTGCCCCAATACTACATTAAGGTCCCACTCGGTTGCCGGAGGGCAAACCGGGAGCTTCAATAAGAGTAGACCCATTAGAAGGTAAGTCACCAGCAGCTGGACCGAGAGGGGTTTGCCATCAACCAGGTGGTGGTGCGCCACCAGGGCACTGAGATGTACCCTGATGGAGTTGGATTTGAGCCTGTATTATGAGAGATGGAGAATGTACTGTAACACCGGTTCCACCAAGCAGGAGAGTGTGTCAGTCTCGCTCTCAGCACACCAAGCAGAGAACCTGCGCCACTTGAGAACATAAGCTTTCCTAGTAGAATCCTTACAAGAGGCCAACAGGATCTCTTCTACCTCACCCGAGAGGTTGAAAGGGGCTAGGGTCACCCTTTCCTCAGCCACGCCGTCAGTGACAGGGACCCCAAGTTGGGGTGCAGAAGAGAGCCTTCCTGAGACAGAAGTCCTGGAGAGTTCCCCAATGGGATGGGGGTCTCCACCAATAGTCAGAGGAGTAGCGGGAACCAAGGTTGCCGGGGCCACCGAGGGACTATCAGGATAAGCAAGGCCTTGTCGCAGAGGGTCCTGAACAAGATTTTGGCAATCAGTGGCATGGGAGGGAAGGCATACATGAGGCCACAAAATGAGGAACGCGTCTGCCGCCACCCTGGATGGGTGGGGCTGCCGGGAACAGAAGTGGGGCAACTGGAAGTTGTCCGGACTGGTGAACCGGTCCATCATGGGTTCCCTCCAGATCTGGAAGAGCCGGTTGGCCACACTGGGGTCCAGCTGCCACTCGTGCAGCTGGAGGACCCTGCTCAATCTGTTGACTAGTAGGTTGTTCTGGCCTGGTAGGTATATTGCCCACAGGAGGATACCCTGTTGGACTGCATAGGAGCACCGCCTCCTGGCAGAGGGCACGAGACCCCGTGCCCCCCTGTTTGTTCGCATAGAACATCACCACCTGGTTGTCCATCTGGACCAGCACCGGCTGGTGATGCAGGCAATGGCAAAAAGCTTGAAGAGTCAAGTGTATTGCCCCCAGTTCCAGGAGGTTGATCTACTGGGGGCCCTTGTCCGGTGACCAGCTGCCCTGGGTGCAGAGTTCCTCACAGTGGGCTCCCCAGTCAAGCAGGGAGGCATAAATTGTGAGGATCTTTAAGGGGCTTGGGGCCTGAAACAGCATCCACGCCTCAAGATATTTAGGGGTCTGCAACCAGGTCAGAGAGTCTGCCAACTGGCGGGTCACGGAGACTTTGTCCCGGAAGCACCCCATGACCAGAGTCCACTGGTCCCAGAGACACCACTGCGTGGCCCTCATGTGGAGGCAGGCATCTGGGATGACGTGGACCGTGGAGGCCACATGTCCGAGGAGGTGCAAGAGGAGCCGAACAGGCATGGAGGGATGGTGCTGTATGTCCCTTGCAGGGTCCTGAATCGGTTGGCCCGGTCCCCAGGCAGGAAGGCCTTTGACTAGAGGGTGTCCAGCCTTGCCCTGATGAACTCTAGACATTGTGTCAGAAGGAGATGAGACTTAGGATAGTTTATTACAAAGCCCAAGTACTGTAGGACCTGGATGGTACACACAGTCGCCTGCTGCATCTCCGAAGCCGTGCCTCCCTTTATGAGCCAGTCGTCCAGGTAGGGAAAGACAAAAAACCCCTGGAGGCAGAGGAAGGTGGCCACAATTGCCAGGCACTTTGTGAAGACCCTTGGGGTGGAGGCCAAGCTAAAAGGCAGAATCCTGTATTGATAGTGTCCGCCCCCCCCCCATCATGAATCGCAGGTACTGCCTGTGTTTGGGATGAATGAGGATATGGGTATAGGCATCCTTCAGATCCAAGGAGCATAGCCAATCTCCCTGCTGAAGGTAAGGCAGCAATGTTCCAAGAGAGAGTTTCTTGAACTTCTCCCTCACCAGGAACTTGTTGAGGTTGCACAGGTAGAGGATGGGCCTTAGGCCCCCAGTCCTTTATGGCACGAGGAAGTACCTGGAGTAGAACCCTTTGCCCTTGAGATGGTGAGGCATCGATTCCACCACTTTGTCCTCGAAAAGACCTGCCAGCTCCTTCAGAAGAAGGTCCTGGTGAAGGGGAGACCTGAGGGGCTCTCCCAGAAAATAAGGAAGAGGTATCCGAGTCCGATGGAAGAGGTAACCCTCCTTGACCACTCAAAGTGCCTAGGAATCGGTGGTGATGGTCGGCATAGAGGGTCAGATGTCCCCCTGTGGGCTGCAGACCACCTTAGGGTAGAGAGGCTATGCCCAAGGAGTCATCGGTGCCGGTGCCTGGGGTTTTGGAGCCTTCTGCTTATGAGGGCCATGCCCCTGACTCTTGGCCTGCTGACCCTATTGGGAAGCCGAGGAGGCCTGGAAAGGTGGGCAGTTTCTGTAAGCAGCCCCTTTCCTTGGGTTGAAGGACTTTTTACCCAAACCCTTCCATTGGGGGAGTGGCAGCAGTCTTTTTAGAGAGCCTGGTCCTCGTCATGAACTCGGTCTCCAGTTCGGCAGTATTGTCAGTCATGGGTGTGCCAAAGAGGTTCTCTCCTTGGTATGGGACATCGACCAATTTGTCCTGAACCCATTGCTCGAGGTTGGACAACTGTAGCCAAGCCTGGCATTGGGCACCAATGCCTGCCGACGCTACTCGAGCCGCCGACTTGAATCCATCATAAGCTGCCATAACCTTGGAGCACTCACAGATGGGCCTTGGTCAGTTTCTTGCACTGCTGCAGTCGTCCCTCGGATAGACCAGCTGAGAACCCGGTGAGTAACTTCACCAGGTCACTCAGGTACATGCCCATGTACACATGATAAGCCTGGATGCGGCCAATGAGCATCGAGCCCTGGTAATACTTTCTGCCGAGGGCATCCAAGGTGCGTGCCTCCCTGCCGGGGGGCACCGAGGAGTGTGTCTTCTGACTTTTCAGTCAATGCATGGCTGACTCCACCATCATGGAGTTGTGTGGCAGCTGTGAATTCTGGAAGCCCAGGCTCCGGCGGACTTGATACATCGAGTTGAGCTGCTTGCTCACCACCAGCACTGACGCCAGTGTTTCCCACATATGGAGCATCAGCCATTCCAGGATGGGAGGGATGGGCACTGTGAGCGATTCCCTCGGAGGGGCCTCGTATTGGAGGATTTATAACTCATCTGCCTGAGGGTCCTCCTCTGATTCCATCGGGAATGGCAGGGCCTTATATATGTCCTTGACAAAGTCAAGGTTTCCCATATCCTCCGGCGGAGACCACCGCCGGGGCTCTGAGGTGGGAGAGTCTGAGGGGACGTCGTGGTGGCAACAGGTATCAGGCAATTCCTCATCCTCTGCCTCCCACTCAGAGTAGTCCGTTGAGGACGCGAAGGAAGGGCAGTCCACTGAGGTTCCTTGCTGTAGATGATCGAAGTCCCGTCAAGCAGGAACCAGATCGAGACCTTGGCCAAGGACCTGCTCGGCCTCTGGGGACATCTTCAACGTCGAGGGCCCGGTGGTCAGGGTGGATGAATTGATTGTACCAGACAACAGTTCGTTGCTGGTCCACAAAAGCAGACAAACTGCGCTCCAGGGCCGCCATTCTGGACAACAGGCTAGAAGGCTCCACAGCCATCAGTGCGGGCACCAAGGGGCTTGGGCCCGACACCAGTTTCCCCAAAGGGGGGTCCTCGATGAGGATGGTGTCTGGTGACTGAGGCCGGTCCAAGGTCGAGTCCTTTCAGGGGACCTTTGCAGGCCGCTCCCTCTTCGATCCCTCAGATGAGTGTCTCGGACTGCGGAACCTGGCCCAGGGAACACCCGGCCTATCGGATCTGTCCAGGGACACCGCCTTTGAGGCTTTCTTCTTCTTCCTGGGTTCCCTCTCTGAAGAACCATGGCAAGGTTTGGGGTCGAAGGGTCCCGCCAAAGATGTCGAGGCTTCAGACAAGGCCCTGGCCTTCAGAGATACCAGGGACTCGTGGAAAAACTTATCGTGCTGCTACTGGCGGCTCTTGAAGGCCTTGCTGGACATTTTTTTGCAAAGACCACATGCTGCAGGGTCGTGGTCAGGCCCGAGGCAGTGAAGGCAGCAGTCGTGTGTGTTGGTCAAAAACAGGTACTTTTTATTCCCTTGTCCCCGAAGGGCTCACAATCTAAGTGTACCTGAGGCAATGGAGGGTTAAGTGGTTTGCCCAAGGCCACAAGGAGTGGCCATGGGACTAGAGACCCCAGTCCCTCTGGCCTGAAGTTGCTTGTCCCCATGTGGGAATTGAACCCCTGGCTTTCTGGCCTGAGGTAACCTGTCCCAACCACTGAGCCACTCTTCCCTCTTCTGCCACCTGACCTCGCTGTCTTGGCATTGAGTTCGGGTTTCTTTTGTAGTTTTTCTTTTTGGCGTCTTCGCACCTTTTTCTCCAACTGGTAGCCCAGTGGGTCTTCGACCTCATGGGAGTAAATTTTTCCCCCATGGCTACCATGGCTTCAAGAAGTGTGATCGGTGCACAAAAATTATGTTAGCATACATGTAAACCACACTGATTCTAAAGAGTGTGGTATAAAAAAAAATAAAATAAATATTGGTGTAATACCAGAGGAGAAAATGAAACTCAGTCAGAAAAATCAACTTTTTCCAGGGACAAGCCAGATGGACGTCTGAAGGGCTCCATGGAAAAAAGGAGACTGAGCAAGATGACACCCTTGGGTGAAAAGGGGACCACACATGCATAGTGGCATCTCCCCAAGGCTTTCTTTGATAGCTGCGTATGCTTCCGTGAGGGCTCCATCAGTGCCGACATCACTCATATGTGAGGACTGACTTTCTGCCTGTTCCTGGAGAATCTGCATTTTCAATTCAACATCCTCATGAGGTAGTTGTATCTTTTCATGGAAGGTCTTAGAGAAATCTTATAGATTTTATTTATTTAGTTGTAAAAATTTGATAAACCGCTAAATGGTAGGCACATCATAGCAGTTTACAAAGTCATAAGAATTAGCAGAGGATAATAACTAAAATCAACAAAAAAGTCACATAAACAGAGGACAAGGGAAATTCAGGAGACAAAGGAGAAGGGAGGTGTAGTAGCACAACAATTTTCAAGAAGAAGACAATGGCAACAGGCAAACAAGAGGAGGGGTGAGAAAAAGAAGTGGACCTATAGGAAAAGAACAAACAATAACTGGAAGGCCTGTATTAAAAAACAGGCTTTCAGACCAATCTTAAATTTCTTGTAGGAGGATTCTTTCCGAAGTTCTACAGGCAGGTGGTTCCAAAGGTAAGGAGCCTGAAAAGAAAAAGCAACAGAGTGATAGGTTTCTAGGCAGAGAGTGCTCCTACTAGGGACTGTTAAGTGACTTGTATTGGATGAGTATAGAGGACGTGTTGGGCAATAAGGAATGAGAACTGAGTGAAGATAAGATGGTGAACCAGTGTAATAAGCATGATGTGTCAAGAGTAACAGTTTGAACTTGATGCAAAATGGAACCAGGAGCATGTGTATAGTTATTACCTCTCATTTAAACCTATGAACAGTTTGTTTCACCATGTTATTCATAAGTTTCATTGCTCTCAGCTGTACACCTAGTTCATTGCATCTACCTTTATCAGCTGTATTTTCAGCTCCTATTGTTTTATGTAAAATGTTCATTGTACTCACTCAGTTCTATTTAAACTGTTTTGACTAGTAGAAAAACTGTATATCAAAAAGTGTTAAATAAATAATATAAATAAATAAATGTTGCTTATGCAATAAGGGAGTGGCATGATCATAGCACTTGGCATTATAAATGAATTTAATGGCTATATTTTGAAATACTTGAAGGCGTTGTAAGTGAGCTTGGGAAGTACCTACCAGCAGAGAATTGCAATAGTCAAGCCTGTTCATGACTAGACAGTGGAGCAGAATTTTGAGAACCTTGGCAACAATATAATTTAATCCATGAAATCCTTTAAGTGCAAAAAAGCAATTTTGGATGGTTTTAGCAATATGGGAGTTGAAAGTGAGGAGGTCATCAAATAGAACTCCGAGAAAGCAAATCTGACATTTAAGTGAGATGGGCGAGTTTGAGACATGTGGACAGAAAGGAGGTGGCTTGCTAATATGTGATAGCTAAAGAATGTTGGTTTTGTTTAGGTTAAGAACCATTTTATAGGACTGAAGCCAGGTTTCTATGGAGTGTAACTTGCAATCAACTTTGGCTTGCAATGTAGGAGTCATGAGTTATGATTAGCTGAATATCATCAATGTAAAATAGGAACTGATGTTGAGATCTTGAACGAAGAGTGCTGAGGGAGAGATGAAGAGATTAACGAATGTAGGAGCACAGATGGAGCCTTGTGGCACCCGAAAGATTGGTGGAAAGGTGGTCATTAATAGATATCTGAAATGTACAGTATGATAGGTAGGAGCAGAACCAATTTAGAGCAATGTATGTGATACCAGAGTCCTGATATTGGTCCAGCAAAAGCAAGTGATCAATAATATCAAAAGCTGAGCTGAAATATAACTGAATGAGCAAGACATCACAGAGATTGTCAAGGTGGGCAACAATTTCATTTAATGCTCCTAAAAGGGTGGTTTCGGTGCTATGTTGCAGGCAAAAGCCTGATTGTCTAGGATGGAAAGAGTTGTTTGATTCCCAAAAACGTTAAACTAGTTCATAAACAGCTTTTTCAAGAACTTTGGAAAGGAAAGGTAAGTTAAAGATAGGACCGTAGTTACTTGGAAGGGAGGAGTCCAAATGCTGCTGTTTAAGCAATGAACTGAAAACAAATGAACAGCAAACTAAACATTATAAGTAATAACATGCATAGCACAACATGCAGAGTTACAGGTTCTGAGGTTTAGAGTGGTGTTTTGTCTTAATAAAGTATTGGCCATCCTGAATTGTTCCTGCATATGGTTTTAGCCTTCTGCAATGGTTTAGGTGTAACATTCTCTTATAGCTTCTCTAATCCATTTTTGATAATGTTTGATTTCTAATCTCCCTGCTTTTATTGAGTCATCTTTTGATTTGTGCCAGTCTCTCTCTAGGCAGTGGCAATTTTGTTTCTTAAGTGAGATTTGCAACTCAAATCCACAGTCTCTCCACAGTAAAATAACAGTCAAAGTTTCCATGGTGCTATCTTGTTGAGTGTTTCTTTTAAGAATATTGGCCCTTACATATGCATTTGAGCCATTTTGCAAACTTAGACATATAGCTGCTGCTGGTTAACTACAGACGACACTTTTTGAGCTCATTTCAGTTTGAAGGGAGAAATAAATATGGGGGATTAAAAAAGGCAACCCTCTTTTCCCTTCTAAAGGGCTGGCCGAAAGACACACTTTATAAAAAAATAAACTACATGTGGCAGAGAGCAGGTGTAAATCCAGACATGAAGAATTTGGGGCTTACATATTTAGTCCCTTCATGAAATGGGGAACACACGTGTAAATTTTTGTTCTGGCCAGGACACACCCCTTGAAACTTTCATACTAAGGACATCCATGTGTAAATTGAACCCTTGCTAAAATGGCTATTTTCATGTGGATGTGATTTACATATGTTTATGCCCAGTTCTACACATGTAAATCATGAGGGCTTCTATAATAACCTCCACAGACACCTCTCTATCTTTACAAAATACTAGAGTAAGTCGGCATAAAGCCAAGCTAGAGTGAAGCCCAGGTTATTTACGCCTGCTCGGGAGCTGGTGTAAATGCTTTCGCATATTTTATAAAATATACACATAAATCATAACTTCAATCACCTGTGTGCTGCCCAAACTACACCTCAGAACACTCCTATATGCAGGTTGCATCACAGTATGTACCTTTTTGTCACTGCATGTACTGTTAGGCACATAACCTCTCAGATTATAAAAGGTCTTTTACATATGTTAAACAAGCTTTTATGTGTGGGAAAAGTATATAAAATGACCCTAAATGGGATACATAAAAATATTGGAAATAAATCAATCACCAAAAAACTCACACTTGAGCTCTTTAAACTGTAAAGTTCTACTGTCAGTCATCTGTCAATGTCTCTGCCTGTTCCCTTTTCATTTTACTGGGCTGTAATTCTATTTGATTTATGCTAAAGATTCTCACTTCTCGGCTTTTTGGCTAAGATCAAGTATAATATTTGTTCTTATCTATTTAAAGTAAGGAACTGGACCTTCCAGAACCAATTAGTGATAGCACTGGCAAAAACCCAAGTACCTTTAGCATAGTGGAAGCAGCCTTGTAAACTACCTGGAACATTTACAGTACAGTTGATATTATGCCCTTGCAAGTGTCATCATCATTGTGAAACTAAGGGACAGACCAGATTCATCTTGTTTCTTATTCCTATATCAAACTGAACATGTTACGTAAATTAAAACCTCTGCTCTAACCAACAGTTTAGGGTGGGAGTTCTCAACCCAGTCCTCAGGACACACCTAGCCAGTCAGGTTCTCAGGATAGCCACAATGAATATGCATGAGAAATTTGCATGTACTGCCTCCATTGTATGCAAATTTTTCTCATGCATATGCAATATGGTTAGCCTGAAAACCTTATAATTGCTAGGTGTGTCCCGTGGACTGGGTTGAGAACCCCTGCCTTAGAGAATTGCTTCCAGTGAGGCAGAATATTGAAGTCAAGATCCAGTTTTTAATGCATCATTTATTGTACTTGAGTATCTCAGCAATTTGTTTCATACTCTTGAATCATCTTATGTTAGATCTGCTGGGACTAAAAGTTGACATTTTATTTACTAGATAATGTCCGTTCCGAGTCCTGCTAGACAAATGTGTTGTGTTCCCCTACCAGCAGATGTGGAGACAGAGAAACATTCCAGAGGCTTCTTATGATGTCATCGTGCCATTAACAGCCAGTCCCCCTAGGGGCATATTTCAGTATTCTTACCCAAGCACATGACCCAGAATCCATGACCGTACACAACCGCAGTGAAAACAAGGCTCAATAGAACAAGAATCATGAGTTTGAATAGGAGCAGCTTCAACAGAAGGCTTGTTAGAAGGGTACAAACCCACATGACAACCAGAGAGTACAACAGACCAAAACAGGATTAGGGGTGGGTCCTGGACTGATCTAGCAGGACTCAAGAAAACAACATTTTTTGGTAAGTAAAATGTCACCTTCCATATCATCCTGCTAGATCAGTCCAGACAAGTGGGATATACCAGAGCTGTGACTACACTAGATGGGAAGGACACATGCTGCTTCCAAGACTTCTGAGTCAAAACCATGTTCGCCCGAGTGTGGACATCCAAGCAGAAATACTTGACAAAGAGGAGAGGAAAGTGATGATGTTTCTGCCCTACAAACCTTTGAGAGGGCAACAGAGTTGTGCTCTGCCCAAGAGAATGCCTGTGCCCTAGTGAAATGCACATACAAACCCTCTGGAACTGGCTGATTTGGCAACAGACACAATGAAGTAATGGCCTCTTTGATCAATTGCCCCAGGATAGACTTGGCAGCCTGGATATCACCTGTATGCGGTCCCGCCAACAGCACAAATAGACAGTCTGACTCATGGAGGAGTAAGAAACCTTAAGAAACTGGAGCAGCCTTCTCCAGACATCCACCAGGTAAAGGCCATTGTCCTTCCCATGACACTGCTCCTTAGCAAAGGAAGGCAGACAGACCACTTGATTAACATGAAGGGATAACACCACCTCAGGTAAGAAAGACAGGATGGGCCGAATGCACATGGCCTCCTCCAAGAATGACAAGTAAGGGTCCCTGCATGATAATGCCTTTAGCTCGGAGAAAGGTCTTGCCGAGCAGAATGCGACCAAGAAGATGGTCTTAAGGGTCAGAACTTTCAGCCTGTCCCGCTTCAAGGGTTCTGACATCAGGCCCTGGAGTACCAGGCAGAGATCCCCATGAGGGAAAAACAAAATGCAGGGGAAACTGCACGTGTCCTACCCCCTGAAGCAAACAAAGGGGCTTGTTTACAAAGCCGCGGTAGTGGTTCGCGATCGCGATCGCAACCGCGGCCCCATTGAAATCAATGGGGCCGCGGCTCCGATTACGATCGCAAACCGCTACCGCGGCTTTGTAAACAAGCCCCTAAGTCTTCAGGGAACTAAGGGAAAGGCTCTTGTCTGGGCCATCCTGAAGAAGAGCAAGCAAGGAAGTTAAGTCTGTCATACTAGGAACAATCTGACTGTCACGGCATCAGTGCCCAAACAGGCACCAGATGCGCATGTAGACAGGTAGAATCTCTCCTCACCTTGAGGAGTGTGAAACCACTGCAGAACAGCCCTTACATGCCAAAACATCGCCTTTCAAGAACCAAGCCATAAGCGAGAAGGGATCAGGTTCATCCAGAAGGGCTGGTCCCTGCTGTAACAGTTGCCCGGACTGAAGAAAGTTGCAGAGGAAGTTCCTGCAGGAGCCACATCAGATCCCTGAACCACAGCTTCCCATGGTCAATCTGGTGCCACCAGAACAACCCAGCCTTGATGTCACTATGTAGTGAAGCATCTCCACGAGCAGCTATGGAGGAACACACATATATCAGACACTGCTTTGACCAGGGCTGAACCAGGATGTTGATGCCCGTGGAGGTCTGCTTCCTTGCAGCAACTGAAGAGTCCAAGGGCTATGGTGTTAAATTGGGTTGTCATCAGATCCAACTGGGGACGACCCAGAGACGCAGAATCTGCCAAAATGCTGACTGACTAAGTTCCCACTCCCTGGGATGAGAGAGAGAGGTGACTGAGAACACTGCCTCCACAGTGACAATTTCCACAATATGCTGTGCCAAAGAGCCAGGTGGTTCCTTCCTGCTGAGGAAAACAGGAGAGTCATCTCCAGGACCACTCCAACACTCTTTGTACCTCCTTGCCAGTTGGCATATGTAAGCATCATGGCAGTGTCCAAGAATATTGGGATACTCTGCCCTGGATTAAGGGCCCAAGGTGCAAAAGAACCCAAGGAATGGTCCTTGCCAGAACATAAGAACATAAGATATGCCATACTGGGTCAGACCAAGGTCCATCAAGCCCAGTATTCTGTTTCCAACAGTGGCCAATCTAGGTCATATGTACCTAGCAGTTTCCCCAAGAGACACAAGTTCCACAATGCTTGTACTAGGTCAAGCATTGATATCTTCGGTCACTTCTTAATAATGGTTTATGGACCTTTCCTCCAGGAACTTGTCCAAACATTTTTTAAACCCAGCTACACTAACAGCCTTTACTACATCCTCCGGTAACAAATTCCAGAGTTTGATTACACGTTGAGTAAAAAAATATTTTCTTTATTTAGTCTTAAATAGTTTACCCTGTAGCTTCATTGCATGTCCCCTAGTCTTTCTATATCCTGATAACGTAAACAATCGATCTACGTTTACCCGTTCCACTCCGTTCATTAATTTATAGACTTCTATCATATCTCCCCTCAGCCGTCTCTTTTCCAGGTTAAAGAGCCCTAACCTTTTTAGCCTTTCCTCATAGGAGTATCCTTCCATCCCCTTTACCATTTTGGTGGCTCTTCTCTGAACCTTTTCTAAAATCGCTATATCCTTTTTAAGATACGGCGACCAGAATTGCACACAATATTCAAGGTGCGGTCTCACCATGGAACGATATAGAGGCATTATAATATCTTTTGTTTTATTTTCCATTCCTTTCCTTATCATACCTAGCATTCTATTTGCTCTCTTGGCTGCCGCTGCACACTGGGCCGAGGGTTTTAACATGGTATCCACAATGACGCCTAAATCTTTTTCCTGGGTGGTGGTTCCTAATGTGGAATCTTGCATCGTGTAACCATAGTTTGGGTTGTTCTTCCCTAGGTGCATAACCTTGCACTTGTCCACATTAAATTTCATCTGCCATTTTGATGCCCAGTCTTCCAATTTATCAAGGTCCTCTTGCAATTTTTCACAATCCTCTTGGGTTTTAACAACTTTAAATAGTTTTGTGTCATCTGCAAATTTGATAACCTCACTCGTTATTCCACTTTCCAGCTCATTTATGAATATGTCAAAAAGCAGCGGACCCAGCACAGATCCCTGGGGTACACCACTATTCATCTTTCTCCATTGGGAAAATTGGCCATTTAGCCCTACCCTCTGCTTTCTATCTTTTAACCAGTTCCTGATCCACAATAGTAGACTGCCTCCTATCCCATGACTCTTTAGTTTTGCCAAAAGTCTCTGATGAGGGACCTTGTCAAAGGCTTTCTGAAAGTCCAGATACACAATATCAACCGACTCACCTTTGTCCACCTGTTTATTCACTCCTTCAAAAAAACATAACAGATTAGTAAGACAAGATCTTCCTTGTCTAAAGCCATGTTGGCTGTCTCCCGTTAGGTCGTGACTATCTACATGCTGAGTAATTTTATTCTTTATGATGGTTTCTACCATTTTTCCCGGTAGTGACGTCAGGCTCACTGGTCTGTAGTTTCCCGGATCACCCCTGGAACCCTTTTTAAAAATTGGTGTTACATTGGCGATCCTCCAATCTTCAGGTATTAGAGATGATTTTAATGATAGTTCACAGATTACTAATAGCAGGTCTACAATCTCATATTTCAGTTCTTTCAACACCCTTGGATGTATACCATCCAGCCCAGGTGATTTGCTACTCTTCAGTTTATCTAATAGTTGTAAGACTTCTTCCCGATGTATCGATATTTCCTTCAATTCTTCCACACCTTTAAATACCATTTCAGTCATGGGTAACATCCCTACATCTTCCTCAGTAAAGACTGAAGCAAAGAATTCATTCAGTCTCTCCGCTATCGCCTTGTCGCCTCTTAGTGCTCCTTTAACCCCTTTATCATCTAATGGACCAACTGACTCTCTCAAGCCAGTACTACCTTCTAACTTTTGAAAGGGAGACTATGATAAAATGAGGAAAATAGTTAAGAAATAACTAAAAGGAGCAGTTGCAAAGGTTAAAGACTTACATCAAGCTTGGGTGTTGTTGAAAAATACTATCTTGGCAGCCCAGATCAGCTGTATTCCACGCTTTAAGAAAAGTGGAAGGAAGTCCAAAAAACTGCCAGCATGGTTTAAAGGTGAGGTCAGAGAGGCTGTTGTTGCCAAAACTGCATCTTTCAGGAAATGGAAAAAAGAGCCAAACGACGAAACCTGGAAACAGCACAAGCACTGGCAAGTCAAATGCAAGGCATTGATAAAGCAGGCAAAGGGAGAATTTGAGAAGAAGCTTGCTGTGGAAGCAAAAACACGAAATAAAGATTTTTTCAAGTACATTCATAGCAAAAAACATGTGAGAGAGTCAGCTGGTCCATTAGATGATAGAGGAGTTAAAGGGGCACTAAGAGGTGACAAGGCGATAGCGGAGAGACTGAATGAATTCTTTGCTTCGGTCTTTACTGAGGAAGATGAAGAGATGTTACCCATGACTGAAGTGGTATTTAAAGGTGCGGAAGAATTGAAGGAAATATCGATACATCGGGAAGATGTATTAGAACTATTAGATAAACTGAAGAGTAGCAAATCACCTGGGCCGGATGGTATACATCCAAGGGTGTTGAAAGAACTGAAATATGAGATTGCAGACCTGCTATTAGTAATCTGTGAACTATCATTAAAATCATCTCTAATACCTGAAGATTGGAGGATTGCCAATGTAACACCAATTTTTAAAAAGGGTTCCAGGGGTGATCCGGGAAACTACAGAGGAAGGGAAGGAAAGAAATGGAAAATAAAACAAAAGATATTATAATGCCTCTATATCTTTCCATGGTGAGACCACACCTTGAATATTGTGTGCAATTCTGGTCGCCGTATCTTAAAAAGGATATAGAGTTATTAGAAAAGGTTCAGAGAAGAGCCACCAAAATGGTAAAGGGGATGGAAGGATACTCCTATGAAGAAAGGCTAAAAAGGTTAGGGCTCTTTAACCTGGAAAAGAGACGGCTGAGGGGAGATATGATAGAAGTCTATAAATTAATGAATGGAGTGGAACGTAGATCGATTGTTTATGTTATCAGAATATAGAAAGACTAGGGGACATGCAATGAAGCTACAGGGTAAACTATTTAAGACTAATAAAAGAAAATATTTTTTCACTCAACGTGTAATCAAACTCTGGAATTTGTTACTGGAGGATGTAGTAAAGGCTGTTAGTGTAGCTGGGTTTAAAAAAGGTTTGGACAAGTTCCTGGAGGAAAGGTCCATAAACCATTATTAAGAAGGGACCCAGGATATCAATGCTTGACCCAATACAAGCATTGCGGAACCTGTGTCTTTTGGGGAAACTGCTAGGTACGTATGACCTAGACTGGCCACTGTTGGAAACAGGATACTGGGCTTGATGGACCTTGGTCTGACCCAGTATGGCATATCTTATGTTCTTATGTTGATATGGTTGATGGGCCATGCCGACTCCCAGCTGACTCCAACGACTCTGAGCCATTCGTCTCTCACAATGGGCTCCCTAGCCAAACAGGTTGGCAGCCATCAATGGCAGGAGTCACAAACACTGTCCAAAAACATGCCCCTTCTCAATGTTGGGGCTGACGCCACCAACACAGACTAGACACCCCTGCTGGCTAGAGTGGAAGCCTCATCCCAAACTCTTGAGAGTTTGGTGACCAACAAGACAACAAGGACTATTGCAGTGGTCTCAAATGAGCTCATGTCCAAGGCACTATTTCAATCAATGCCACTATCAAGCCAAGAAACTGCAGATAATCCCACACTCTAGGAGCCTGCTGAGTCCAGAAGACTGCTAGTTGAAATAGTAACTTTTCCACCCTCTCCTTAGGTAGGAAGACCCTGCTGATATGAGTGTTGAAGCATGCTTCCAGGCATTTCCATGATTGATCACCCAGCTGAGACTCTCCAGGAACTGCACCAACAGGGCCAACAACTGAGAAGCTTGAAAGAGACAATCATCCAAATATGGGTGAAGACAGGTCCCTTGGCACCTCAGTGCTGTGACTGCAACCACAATGATCTTTGAGAACATCCTTGGGCTGGTGGAGAGGCCAAAGGGTAAGAGCAGTAAATGGAAATGGGAGCCAAACACAGTAAAATGAAGAAAAACGCTGTTGACCCGTGCAAATTGAAATGTGGAAATAGGTCTCAGCTAGATCCAGAGATGTAAGGAACTCTCTGTGCCACACTGGTTGGATTGCTGACTGCAGAGTCTCCATACAGAAGTGTAGATTCCACAGGTGGGCGTTGACTCCCTTGAGGTTGAGACCTGGCGAAAAGGGACAGTCTTCTTTGGCAACATGAATTATATGGAGTACCAGCCTTTGTCTCACACAGCAAAGGGGGGGGGGGGGGGGACCGGGACAACCACCCGCAGATGGAGCAATCTTTCCAATGTAACCCAAATGACAGCTCTCCTGGCAACAGAGCCATATAGGATGACAATGAAGGCATCCAGGATAGGCTCTCTGCATTCCAGAACATAAATGTGCTGACTGGTGAGTAGCACCCAGCAATCCTCAGTGACTTGGGCCCATTCTTGCTATAAAAAAAGGCCCAGCCTGACACCTGCTGGAGGAATCCAAAATGGGCTCCTAACCCCTCATATTGTGCTGGATGGGAGATGGCACTTCTGGAGGTTGTAGGTTCCCAAGGTCCAGAAGAGGATGAGATGGGCTTTCTGGGGTGCTATCTATGGGATTTCTGGGAACTCCAGGGTTCCAGGCAGTGGAAACAAGGAAAATGGGTTTCTGCCTAGGAGGAGGTGGCACCTGTATGCATCCCATGTCATTTTGGCCTATCCTTGGGAAGTAATGAGATTTGAACTCACCCAAATCATTAACTAGCTTCTCCAAGTCCTCTCCAAACAAGGCTTCCCTCAAAGGACAAGCCAGAACAACCAGGATTTGGAGGCCATGTCTGCTGCCCAGTGGCACAGCCACAGCCAGCGTCGCATCACCATCAAAGAGCAATGACTTTAGCCACCATGCAGATGAGATCATACAAAACAACAGAAAGAAAGCTGCTGCCAAATCAATGAAGATAAGTGTATCCACTGGAGCAAGTAACTGAATCCACTGGAGAAGAGCTTGAGTCAGCAGATCTGCAAACACAGCCAACTGGAGGATAGCAGAGGAAGTGAGAACTGTTTCTGCAAGAGATTCCATCTTATGATCCTTATGGCAATACCCAAAAGAGCACTGGTTTTGTGTGTGACTCTGGTGGAGCTTCCAGCTTTGTGCTCCAATGAGAAATCCACCTCCTAGAGCAGTTGCTCATGAACTAATCAAAACCTTTCTCAGAGCTTTTCCAGATTTCATCAGAACTGTAAAAACTTGCATTCACCATCTGCTGAAGACACAGAAATACTGGAGTATGCCCCTAGGGGTGCTGGCTGTTAATGGCATGATAATATCATAAGAAGCCTCTGGAATATTTCTGTCTCCAAAGCTGCTGTTAAGGGAACACAACCACTTGTATGGACTGACCTAGCAGGATGATATAGAAAGTTAATTACTCCTTCTATGGCATAAGCCAGGCTCAGTATCATTAGAAAAACTGGGAGGGGGGGGGGGGGAAGATTCTAGGGGAGGCACCCATGGATAACTGGGCAGTGGTGATATTGAGCCTGTGTCTGGTAGTTGCTGCACAGCAAAGGTTAGGCACCTTAAAGGCTGGCCCAAACTTTGCTGCAAAAGCTAACTGGGCAGTGGCTGAATACTTCATCGCGATCTGGCTGACTTGGATATTCAATGCCAGTGGCCAGATAGAGCCCCAGAATTGAATATCCAGGTGTAAAGTTCAGCAGCAGCTAGCCACTTTTGAACAGCTAGCTGCCACCGCTGAGTATTGATCCCTGTAAGATTAGTGGCAGAAATAATTATTTGGAACTCATTGCCTGTTGCACTATGGTTTGAATATGATCATGTCTTTTAGAAGGCCCTTGAAAACATTTTTGTTTGCAAAGACCTTTGGATCTTAAAGTTGCTTTATTTTGTTAGTATTTATTTGTCAAATTGCTTATGCATGTCTAATTGTAATCTGTTTCAAACTTTCATGTGTGGAATGGAATGGAACGAATTTAATAAACGGAAATAGAACTTTCCCAAAGAATTTGTTTCTGATTTCATTCCAATGCAATAAGAGATTGAGAAGCAAGAATGGGCTATGTCTCATACCTTTCCACTGGAAGACAAGTAAAGTAACATAGCCTCAAGAGAAGGAAACTCTCTCTCTATTTATTTATTCACATACAGACACAAATATTCCTTCTTCCATGGAACACAATGGTATGTATACAGACAAAAGGGAACCTACCAGGATAACACCTGATCAGAGGCCATGGGGAAAGACATAAAACCTGTGCAGTTAGGGAGGTGAACAACCCTATGTGATATGTGAGCGGGGCCAGAAGCAGCCTGGAGGACAGGAATAGAGAAATATATATGCCAGATAGCTTTACTTCTTGTGTGTTCCAAATATCCTTTTTCCTGGTTGATCCAATAAGTTTCAGTCTCTTCCAAAATACCCCAAATCATAATCAAATATCCCTTTGTACTAAAGCAGAAAAGTGCAAATCTTGGTCAAATATAAGCCCAAACCCTGTAAAGCAGTTGCTTGATCCTTGGAATGGACTCTGCCTGACAAGTCACTGTGAGAAAAAGTTGTCAAAAGAAAGATTACAAACAATGCAAAATATTAAAGTGTTGCATCAATTACTAAACACCAATATGTGCAGTCTGTATGCTGTCCAAATGATGACACTTTCTAAGAACAACTTGCAGCGAGGAAAATGTGAAGTAGTAAAATAGCACAGATAAAGAAACTTGTAAAATCAAACTGGTGGGCTCGCTTATGCATGCACATCTCTATTTTGTGAGCTCATAGGTGAGGGCCCAGCCTCTACTGTCCTGCCTGCATTCACAGTTTTCCCTGACATGAGCAAAGGGCTGTGTCCATCCTGAAACTACTGATGTTGAAACTGGTAAAATCTATTTTGCTAGTAAGCACATTTATCAGTTCCATGTTGTACTCACCCTGCCCATTTTGCATACGCATAGACCACGCTTGCTTGGCATCATCCATGTTATCAGTGCCAGCCCGTCCATTGTGCAAGAATATTGTTCGCACAGGGCCCCGCACTAACAACATCCTGCACACTCTCGTCTCACCTTCCTATAGCGGATCGCGGCTCCTGACAAGACTCAGCAACAGCTCCTTGCAGCCAGCAAAGTGAAGAGTGTTGTTTTCCTTCACTTCAGCAGTTGTGTTGTAATGTAGATCGCTGGTGCACTGAGTGCCGGGACACATGAAATATCCTTTGACCTCCAGCACGCCAGCGACTTACATTACAACACAGCTACCCAAGTGAAGGAAAACAACGCGCTTCACTTCGGCGGTTGTAAGGAACTATTGCTGAGCCTGCCGGGAGCCACTATAGGGAGGTGAGCTGGGGCCTCTAAAGCCTGCTGCGGGGCTCTTTGGGGAGGGGGGGGCCTAGGCTTGAAATTGGCGAGGGGGGCCTAAGATTCTAAATGGGCTGAGTAGAGGGGCCTAAATTGGAAATTGACAGAGTGGCGGGGGGGGGGGGGGGGTGGGGTTGGTGCTGGGACTGCAAATGAACTGATGGGGAGGACTAGGACTAGAAATGGGCTTTTGGGGGGATAAGATTGGAAATGGACTGAGTGTGGGGGAGCTTGGACTGGAAATGGGCTGATGTGGTTCTGGACTAGGATTGGAAATGTCTGATTGGGGGGGGCTAGTTTTGTAAATGGCTGATGGGGGGCTAGGATTGCAAATGGGCTGATGGGGGGAGCTTGGACTGGAAATGGGATGATGTGGTTCTGGACTAGGATTGGAAATGTCTGATTGGGGGGGGCTAGTTTTGTAAATGGCTGATGGGGGGCTAGGATTGCAAATGGGCTGATGGGGGGAGCTGGGACTGGAAATGGGATGATGGGAGTTGGAATAGGACTGGATATGAGCTAATGCGGGGGGGGGGGCTCAGACAGGAAAAGGGCGGAGTGTGGGGGAGCTTGGACTGGAAATGGGCTGATGGGGTTGGAATAGGACCGGAAATGAGCTGTCGGGGGGGGGGGGGGGAAAGGACTTTAAAATTTCTGATGGGGGGCGTGGAAGGGAAATGGGCTGTGTGGGTGGGAGCTTGGACAGGAAAATGGCCGATTTCGGGCTGTAAAAGGATTGGAATTGGCTGTTGGGGGGGGGTGCTAGTATTGGAAATGGGCTGATGTGGGGCTAGGATTGCAAATAGGCTGATGGGGGGAGCTTGGACTGGAAATGGGATGATGGGAGTTGGAATAGGACTGGAAATGAGCTGATGGAGGGGGCTTGGACAGGAAATGGGCTGATGGGGGCTGGAATAGGACCGGAAATGAGCTGATTGGGGGGGGGCGGAGATAGGTCTGGAAGTGAGTTGATGGGGGGCTCGGACTGGAAATGGGCTGAGTGTGGGGGAGCTTGGACTGGAAATGGGCTGATGGGGGCTGGAATAGGACCGGAAATGAGCTGATGGGGGGGGGGAGATAGGTCTGGAAGTGAGTTGATGGGGGGCTCGGACTGGAAATGGGCTGAGTGTGGGGGAGCTTGGACTGGAAATGGGCGGATGTGGGGCTAGGATTGCAAATGGGCTAATGTGGGAGCTTGGACTGGAAATGGGCTGATGGGGGCTGGAATAGAACTGGAAATGAGCTGATTGGGCGGGGGGGGGACTAGGACTGGTAATGAGCTGATGCAGGGGGATGGGAGAATGGGACTAGAAGGGAGCAGATGCTGAATGGGGTTGGAACTAGAAGGGAGCTGATGTTGGGGGAGGACTAGAAGGGGATGGGGCTGGGGAATGAGGATGGAGGGGGAAAAAATATTTTTTGTGGGAGGGAAGAAAAATCTACGAGTGGCCAGGTATTGGCAAAGTAAGTTGGGACTGAGGAAGGGTGAAATTTGAGTGGATGATAAAGGAATAAAGAAAGAAATGGGGGAAAGAGAAAAAGGGTAAAGATCAGTAAGTTAAAGCAGATATAGAAGAGAAAATGGAAAAAATCTAGAAGAGAGAAGAAAGGACAAATGGACAGCAGACAATGGAGAATTAGCAGAAGACAGAAGAAACCAGAAGAAAGTGACTGCAGCAATTGCAATTGAAAAATAAAATGCCCAAAACAACAAAAGATAGAAAAATACTTTTTTATTTTGAATTTATTAACTGGAATATGTCAGCTCTGGGAAATGTGTATTGCTAACGTCTTTGTATTTTTGTTTAATACAAGAGGAAATTAATTTATAGTGTTGTTGTACATTCCAAGTTTGGCTTTAGGGGTTCCCAATTTAATTATTGTCTTCTGATTTCTAAATTGTGATTACTTGTTTTTTGTTTGGTGGTCTATGTTCTGCATGTGTAACCGAGCTGAAATATTCTGTTCATGTAGTTTCTATTTGACAGTGGCACTTGTTCTCTTTCCCTAGTAGGAGATGTAATGGTTTTTTCTCAGATGTATTGGTTTAATATTTGCAGTGTTGCCTTTTGATAGATAGGTTTTGGTGCTTTGTGAGTCCTGGTAGTGCTGTTATGATACAGCGGGTTTGTTATGGGTTCTAAATAGGCAGTGTTTATAGTACTTCCTAATGTGCCTGGTGGTTGGCACTGGAATATAGTAATGTAGAAATCTGGTAGTCTTTCTTTATCCAGACACTCATTAAGAGGCATGTTACCATTATACTAATATTTATGCAATTGAGGCCCCACAATGAGTTATAAGAACATAAGATATGCCATACTGGGTCAGACCAAGGTCCATCAAGCCCAGTATCCTGCTTCCAACAGTGGCCAATCTAGGTCATACGTACCTAGCCGTTTCCACAGAAGACAAAGGTTCCACAATGCTTGTATTGGGTCAAGCATTGATATCCTGGGTCCCTTTTTAATAATGGTTTATGGACCTTTCCTCCAGGAACTTGTCCAAACTTTTTTTAAACCCAGCTACACTAACAGCTTTTACTACATCCTCAGATAACAAATTCCAGAGTTTGATTACACGTTGAGTGAAAAAATATTTTCTCTTATTTGTCTTAAATAGTTTACCCTGTAGCTTCATTGCATGTCCCCTAGTCTTTCTATATTCTGATAACATAAACAATCGATGTATGTTTACCCGTTCCACTCTGTTCATTAATTTATAGACTTCTATCATATCTCCCCTCAGCCGTCTCTTTTCCAGATTAAAGAGCCCTAACCTTTTTAGCCTTTCTTCAAAGGGGTATCCTTCCATCCCCTTTACCATTTTGGTGGCTCTTCTCTGAACCTTTTCTAATAAAGCTATATCCTTTTTAAGATACGGCGACCAGAATTGCACACAATATTGAAGGTGCGGTCACACCATGGAACGATACAGAGGCATTATAATATCCTTTGTTTTATTTTCCATTCCTTTCCTTATGATACCTAGCATTCTATTTGCTTTCTTGGCGGCTGCTGCTGCACACTGGGCGGAGGGGGTTTTAACATGCTGTCCACAATGACGCCTGAAAGGAAGCTTGTCTGTACAGGGCTGTGTACACAGTCAGGGTACTTAATAACATCATTTTACTAAAAGCCCTAAGAAAGAGTTAACACCACAGACATTACAGAGCTTATTACTCAGCAACAACCTTGAAAGACTCTACTGAAAACTAGGCTGAACTTTCCAACCAAAACAAAGACATGTCTTGCTATAAAAAAGATAGTGAAGGGAGAAGTTTGTTTCTCAGCCTCTCAGTCTCGATTCTGAGATATCAAAACTGCAAGTGTTAGAATTATTGTCTCAAATGTTATGTCTGGGAATACATGTATGTCTCCTCATGATGACCTATGCTAATAAGAACTGACCTATGACGTAGAGATATAGAGATGCATGTTATGAATATACATGATACTTGACATAGAACAATAAGGTGGAAATTATGCTGGGTAATGGAATATTTACCTATAAATAAAATGGCTGAAAGCTATGATGGCAGAGTAAACAAGGTGCTATCTTGGTTAGCTCTCCCAAAGTTTTGGTTGTTTATTTTTATTTATTTATTTTATTTATTTTAATTTCTTATATACCACACTCTTTGACATCAGCGCGGTTCACAGAGAACACAACAAAACCAGAAGAACAGGCTGTTCGGTGTTACATATAACAGGAGTATCAACTTGGAGAACATGGGAGAACTATTTACATGGAATATGCAATCTGTTAACTAGATAACATGCTCGAACTATGTACATGAATTAGAATGGATGTTGGGAGCAAGGAAAGAAACTGTGGTTGGATATGTAGTGGGACTATTATGTTAACTTCATATGGGGTAGTATTTGGTGAATAGGTTGAATTTAAGGGCCTTTCTGAACTGGGCTAAGTCGGTTATGGTACGGATGTCAGAAGGGAGGGAGTTCCAGCATTTTGGTGCGCAAAACAAGAAGGCTCTGTTCGCTGTTGATAGATTGCATGTTGTTATGGCCTTTGGTATTGATAAGGAGTTTAATGCTGCCTGTCTTCTATTTCTGTTTGGTGGTACAGTTTGGATGAGCTCAGAAAGTGAGTTGGAAGATAGACCCTTGATGGCCTTGAATGTGAGAATCAGGGTTTTGAACATCAGCCTTCCGTGTATGGGGAGCCAATGGAGCTGTTTGAGGATAGGTGTGATATGTTCACTCTTGGACGCTCCTTGAAGAACCCTTGCAGCAGTATAATCCAAGTGTGTTGTGTATTATTTACTGATTTACCATGCTTGTTTTCCTTCTCATTGCTTTGTGTGTGGATATCCATTACCCAAGAGCCCTGGTGAGTTACCGGTGAGGGGAAGTGAGAGTACACAAACAACGGCTAAATCTTTTTCCTGGGTGGTGGTTCCTAATGTGGAACCTTGCAATGTGTAACCATAGTTTGGGTTGTTCTTCCCTAGGTGCATAACTTTGCACTTGTCCTCATTAAATTTCATCTGCCATTTTGATGCCCAGTCTTCCAATTTATCAAGATCCTCTTCCAATTTTCCACAATCCTCTTGGGTTTTAACAACTTTAAATAGTTTTGTGTCATCTGCAAATTTGATAACCTCACGCATTATTCCCTTTTCCAGGTAATTTATGAATATGTCAAAAAGCAGCGGACCCAACACAGATTCCTGGAGTACACCACTATTCACCTTTCTCCATTGGGAAAAATGGCCATTTAGCCCAACCCTCTGCTTTCTATCTTTTAACCAGCTCCTGATCCACAATAGTACACTGCCTCCTATCCCATGACTCTTTAGTTTTGCCAAGTCTCTGATGAGGGACCTTGTCAAAGGCTTTCTGAAAGTCCAGATACACTATATCATCTGCCTCACCTTTGTCTACCTGTTTATTCAAACCTTCAAAAAAACATAACAGATTAGTAAGACAAGATCTTCCTTGTCTAAAGCCATGTTGGCTGTCTCCCATTAAGCCATGACTATCTACATGTTCAGCAATTTTGTTCTTTATGATGGTTTCTGTAGTTCCCCAGATCACTCCTGGAACCCTTTTTAAAAATTGGCGTTATGCTGGCCATCCTCCAATCTTCAGGTATTACATATGATTTTAATGATAGTTCACAGATTACTAATAGCAGGTCTATAATCTCATATTTCAGTTCTTTCAACACCCTTGGATGTACTGTATATCATCCAGGCCAGGTGATTTGCTACTCTTCAGTTTATCAAATTGCTATAATACATCTTTCCGATGTATCAATATTTCTTTCAATTCTTACACACCTTTAAATAACACTTCAGTCATGGGTAACATCCCTACATCTTCCTCAGTAAAGACTGAAGCAAAGAATTCATTCAGTCTCTCCACTATCGCCTTGCCGCCTCTTAGTGCCCCTTTAACCCCTCTATCATCTAATGGACCAACTGACTCTCTCAGGTTTTTTGCTACGAATGTACTTGAAAAAGTCTTTTTTGCATTTTTGCTTCTGCAGCGAGCTTCTTCTCAAATTCTCCCTTTGCCTGCCTTATCAATGCCTTGCATTTAACTTGCCAGTGCTTGTGCTGTTTCCAGTTTTTGTCATTTGGCTGTTTTTTCCATTTCCTGAAAGATGCTTTTTTGGCAAAAACAGCCTCTCTGACTTCACCTTTAAACCATGCTGGCAGTTTTTTGGACTTCCTTCCACTTTTCTTAAAGCGTGGAGAATACAGCTGGTCTGGGCTTCCAAGATAGTATTTTTCAACAACATCCAAGCTTGATTTAAGTCTTTAACCTTTGCAACTGCTATTTTCCTCATTTTATCATAGTCTCCCTTTCGAAAGTTAAAAGGTAGTACTGTGGATTTCCTTACTATCCCTCCTCCACTAATTAAATCAAAGGCAATCATGCAATGATCACTATTGGTAAGTGGCCCCAAAACCCTTATCTCTTGCACTAGATCTGGTGTTCCACTAAGGACTAGGTCTAACATGGCTTCCCCTCTGGTCGGTTCATGAACCAGCTGCTCCAAGAAGCAGTCATTTATTTAATCTAGGAACTTTATCTCCCTAGCATGTCCTGCCGTGACACTGACCTAGTCGATACTGGGGTAATTGAAATCACCCATTATTATTACTGTGCTGTAACTTTTGTTAGCTTCCTTGATTTCTTTGAGCATTTCATCATCCATTTGTTCATTCTGGCCAGGCGGTCGATAGTACAACCCCCCACTGCCATCGCCTTCCTCTTTTTACATGGAATTTCAATCCATAGAGATTCTACAGCAAATTTTGTTTCCTGTAAAACTTTAATCCTTTCTGACTCAATGCCCTCTCTAACATAGAGCGCAACCCCTCCCACCAATTTGATCAGCTCTATCATTACGATATAGTTTGTACCCAGGTATCACAGTGTCCCACTGGTTGTCGTCCTTCTACCATGTCTCTGATATTCCAATCATATCTAACCTCTCATTTAGTGCTATATATTCTAACTCCCCCATCTTATTTTTTAGACTTTTAGCATTTGCATACAAGCATTTTAGAGACTGTATTTTATTCATATTAATTTGGCTATTGGTAGACATGGGTAATTTGGGATCTTTAAGCTCTGTCTGCTCCATACTCGAGGGCATTTGGGCTACTTTACTCTTTTTTGGAACCTCTCTGCTTTTGGTAGTATCCTTCAAGGATACATTCTTCCGAACCATCCGCTCTTGGGCGACTGTCGGCTTTCCCCTATTATCTAGTTTAAAAGCTGCTTTATCTCCCTTTTAAAGGTTAATGCCAGCAGCCTGGTTGCATCCCGGTTAAGTTGAAGCCCATCCCTTTGGAAAAGCCCCTCTTTTCCCCAGAATGTTCCCCAGTTCTTAACAAATCCAAAAGCCTCATCCTTGCACCATCGTCTCATCCACGCATTGAGACTCCGGAGCTCTGCCTTCCTTTTGGGTCCTGCACGTGGAACGGGAAGCATTTCAGAGAACGCTACCCTGGAAGTTCCGGATTTCAACTTCCTACTTAAAAGCCTAAATTTAGCCTCCAGAACCTCCCTACCACATTTTCCTATGTCATTGGTACTGACATGTACCAAGACAGCAGATGCCTCCCCACTACTATCTAAAAATCTAGGTGGCACGTGAGGTCCGCTACCTTTGCACCAGGCAGGCATGTTACCAGGCGATCCTCACATCCACCAGCCACCCAGCTATTTATATGCCTAATGTTTGAATCACCAACTATAATGGCTGTTCTAACCCTTCCCTCATGGGCACATGGCCCTGGAGAAACTTCCTCAGTGCGAGAGGGTTTTACATCACCTGGAGGACAGGTCCTAGTTATAGAATCACTTCCTGCCACACCAGGATGATGCTGTCCTGTCATGTGACCTCTCTCCTCCACCGCAACAGGGATGCTGCCAGACTGGAGGTGGGACTTCAGGACTATATCCCTGTAGGTCTCGTCTATGTACCTGTCTTTCTTATGTCTTTCAAGTCTGCTACTCTAGCCTCTAGAGAACGGACTTGTTCCATTAGAGCAAAGAGCTCCTTGCACCTGGTGCACACGTAAGACCTCTCACCAACTGAGAGAAAATCATACATGTGACACTCAATGCAAAAAACTGGAAAGCCCCCATCTCGCTGATGGACTTCTCTCTACATCTTAGTTTTAAGCTTGTGTTTAGATCTTTAAGTTCTTTACTTACTAAGGGTTGCTGTGGATATTTATACTAATAAAAGTATACCTAATAAGTTTAATATATCTATTTAAAACGTTTCACAGGTCTCTTGCCTCCTAGATTGAAGGCCTCTTTGTAAAGGCCTCTTTGTAAAGGTCTCTAGAAGCCTTTATTTATTGCTCAAAGAATACTGACCCTCTTTTGCCTTGTATGCTAAGTTATATTCTGATTTGATTTAAGTTAAAGCTCTTTGCTGCTGTTAGGCTCCGACTTAGTATGAAATTTAAACTAGAAGCTCTCTGCTGGGTTCTAAATTTAATCAGAAAGCTCTCTTCTGTGTTTTAAATTTAAACTGCTGCTACTTGGCCCTGACTGATTTAACAAATACACTGGGTTCACAGATTAATCAGCTTTAATCCAAAGAATTCCCTTCAGAAAAATTCCCAGAAGTATATACTCACTATTGCAGATCTCTCTCCAGAAGTAGCAGTCCCCTTTTGTAGTCTTTCACACATGGCCCCGCACCCCCCTTGGGCCTCCCCTGTATGTTATTGTCCCTTTCCCTCATTCATCCACTTATCCACCTCTTCCTTTCTCTTTACAAAACCTTTATCTTCATCAGGCATTACACTGGAGTTTTCTGATCCATTCCTGGAGGTACAACTGGCTGATGAAGTTTCAGGATGTACATGAGATAATTGTACATCGCGGGTCTCCGCAGTATGCACATATTTCCCATACATGTTCATGATAGATATGCTGAGGGCCAGACCAACTGGGTTTGCCTCCAGGATAGGCTTATGTTCCTTACCTGCTGTCATATTTTGCATTTCCTAAAATGTTGAGTTAAAAACCAGATTTAAGAGAGTCACTTTCAGAGATATATGTGCTTGGTTTTAACCCAGATACAACCTATAAAAAATGGGGAGGGTAACAAACAGATAATATAAAGTTCTAGTAACATCCTTTATTGCCTGCATCACTCTAGCAAGCTTCAATAGTATGTATTTCATAGTGAAATGCACATAATCAAAACGACAAAGCTCCCTCAAATTGAAATGCTTTTTGAGTAGAAACCAGGTCTGCCACATTAAGCACCTGTGCCTTTGAAAATGATTCTCTTTGCAATCCAAACCTTTTGGCCTAAATGCAATTTATCTTGATTTTTGAACACATTTTTCTGAGCTTGTAACGGCTGCATTCGAGTGGCATATGGTAGGAACTGCAGAATAAAGACAACAGATCTTTAACTACAGGACTGCTCACCTACACAGAGAAAGCAAGAGAAGAAGAGAGCACTTGATGTAAACTACTGGTAGTAAGTATGCACTGGTTTAATATCTAATTAGCTCAAAGGGAGCCTCTGTCAACACCGATAAGACCAAGTTAAGGTCGCAAGCCGGAACCACTGAATGCAATGGTGACTGGAACTGTTGCACCACCCAGAGATAATTGGACACATCTGGGTACGCTGCCAGATAGACTCCCTGCACCCCCTCCCCCCACTGTAACATGCCAGCATGGCCATCTGAACACACAACAAATTTAAGGCTAGCCCTTTGTCCATCTTGGCCTGCAGAAAGGCCAGAATGTTGGGCACCGCTGCCAACAACGCTCGCTTCCTTCTGTCTGCAAACCAGTCCTCAAACACACGCCACGCTCGACTATAAGACAATGATGTAGAACACTTGCAAGCCCGCAGCAAAGTGGCTATAACTTGCGACGACTAATCACGCTTTCTCAGCCGAGCCCTTTCAAAAGCAGGTCGTAAGCAAGAATTGATCCACCGGGGCATGAGAATCAGGCCTTGAGATAATAGGATGTTCCGGGCCAGCAGGCACCAGGGAGACCCCACCGAAAGCCATATCAGATTGGCATACCATGGCCAAAAGGCCAGTCTGGTGCCACTAACACTACTAGGCCCCTGTGTGCCTCTGTTCGCTGGAGCACTCTGCAGATCAGGGGCCACAGTGGAAACATGTAAAGCAGACCCTTGAGTGCCAGGGCTGAGCTAACGCATTGAGCCCCTCTGACATTCTTTCCTGATGATGATTGAAGAAGCAACTGACCTTTCGTTTGCCAGCGGATGCTATAAGATCCATGATTGACTGCCCTCACCTCCGGGTTATGCCGCGAAACACTGACTCCCTCCAACGTCCATTCTCCTGGATCCAAACATTGTCGACTGAGGTAGTCGGCCTACACATCTTCTTTGCCTGCCACATGCGCCACTGACAGCACCAACTCCGCCCACTGAAGCAGCGTCGCAATCTCCTCCACCAGTACCTGTGCCTCCCTGGCGATTGATATAGGTAACCGTTATGGCATTTTCAGAGAACACTCTCACTGCTTTGTGTCCCACTGAAGTCTGGAAAGCTTGGAGAACTAGAAAGACCACCTGCATTTCCAGGCTACTGATAGAGCAACAGCAATGGACAATCAACCAGCATCCCTGCATCACCTGCAGGAGACAGTGAGCTCCCCAATCTGTCAAACTGGCATCTGTTGTCACCACCATCCACTATGGCGGTTCCAGGGAAACCCCCTACAGCAGGATCTTGGATGCCAGCCACCAGTCCAAACTCGCTTGGATGTCCGCCGGACACACCAGTTTTAGGGAGAGAGAGTGATGCTGTAGTGACCACTGTGACAAAAAGGACTTCTGTAATGGGCACATACAGTATATGCCCGAGCCCAGGGTGCCAGGCCCAGTGATGCTGCCTTTGACACCAAGACCTGTATATACGACCACGCCGATGCAGCCAGCTGATGGAGGAAGTTGCAAATCTGCCCCTGAAGCTTGCAGACCCAGTTTTGAGGCAAACGACTCGACCAAGCCAGGTATCAAAGCAAGCTCCATGATGCACGAACTCCTGAGAAAGCGTCAGAGAGCTCTTGGCGAGGTTGACTACACAACCGAGATCCCACAGGACAGAGTATTTGCTGCGTGCTGGCAAGGCACTCCTCTAGCGACTTTGCTCTAATCAGCCAAGTCCAGATAGGGGTGAACCAACACTCCCTCTTGCTAGAGCACTGCCACAACTATCACCATGATCTTGGTGAACAACCATAGAACCATCGCTAGTCCGAAAAGAAGATCTTGAAACCGAAAATGGCCCATAGGCACTGCAAAACGTAAGTGATGTTGATGCTTGGGTTGACCGGGCATATGTAAATAAGCCTCTGTCAGATCTAACGCAGTCAAGAACTCTCCTTTGCGAAAGGCCACCATGACGGACTGCAAGGCCTCCATGCAAAAATGTGGCACTGCAGAGCTCGATTAACATATTTCAAGTTGAGAATGGGGCAAAAGAACCCACCTTTTTAGGGACCATGAAATAGATGGAGTATTTAACCTTGTCTGCACTGGTCTGCGGGTACCAGCATGACCGCCTGTAGTTTCAGGAACTGCCGAAGCATGTCTTGAACAGTCTACCTCCTGGCTGAAGCTTTGCACAGTCACAACAGAAAAGCATCTGCAAGAGGATGTGTAAACTCCAGCACGTACCCCTCATGGATGATCTCAAACACCCTTTGGTCAGAAGTAATATGGACCTGGGCAGAGTAAAACTGATGGAGTCTGCTGCCCACTGGAGGGACCTTCGCCTGAGCCCTCCTTATCTCACTGGACTTATTGATGCCACTACCTGCTCCAGTTGAGTAGCCATGATCGGCTCCACAACTGCCCCCGAAAGGACTGACCTCTAGGGGTATATCGGCCCCCTAGAGGGAACAAAATGGACTGCCCGAAAATTCCTAAAATCCTTTGACTGCCTGGGCCTTGCTGAGCCACCCTTCAAGCTCTTGGGCTTATCTTCTGGGAACTTGGCTGGCTTAATCTCACCTAAGTCTTTGACCAACTTATCCAATGCCTACCCAAACAACAGCTTTCCCTTAAAGGGAAGCCTGCTAAGCCATGCCTTTGATGACACATCTGCTGCCCAGTTATGCTGCCACAGGAAACGGCAAGCCACGAACACCAAAGCCATCCCTTTGGCCAAGGCATGAAAGAGGTCATAGAATGCATTTGCCAGGTAAGCACACCCTGACTCCAACTTAGAGAGCTCCACCAAGAGCTTTGCTCTGCTGCTGATGGCAATGCTTGTGTCCACCACAAACAAGCCCATGCCACTTAGACCCCACACATGGACGCTTGGAGAGCCAGAGTGTTCACCTCAAATGTTTGCTTCAATAAGCTCTCCAATTTCTTATCCTGCACAACCTTAAGTGCAGCACCAGCTTCAACCAGAAAGCATAGTTACTCACCTGTAACAGGTGATCTCCGGGAACAGCAGGAATTTAGTCTTTACATATGGGGATCGTCGGCACTGACGGAGCCTGCGCGGGAACGCTCCCCCGCGTCCAATAGGAAAGCTTTTGGGAGCATCCCACAGCGCCTGCGTGCTGCCTTCCCGCCTTTCCCAACTGTCCCTCTCCAGTTGAGTTTAAAGCTGAGACAAAAGAGAGAGGGAAAGAGATAAAGAGAGAGAGATAGAGAGATAGAGAGATACAACTCCTAGGGGAGGTGGGTGGGTTGTGAAGACTAAATTCCTGCTGCTCCCAGAGATCACCTGTTACAGGTGAGTAACTATGCTATCTCCAGGAACAAGCTGGAATGTAGTCTTCACATATGGGGACTCCCTAGCTGCAGATGCCAGAAAGAAAGCCCCAGATGTTGTGTGCCCTTGTGAAAGGGCTCCACTTCCCCCATGGATCTCTGGCATCCTACCAGGGATGGTGGGTAGGAGTTGATTACGTATGGAACAGGTGTTGAAGAACAGCCTAACCAAACAAGGCATCCCAGCAGGAGTCCTTGTCTAAGCAGTAATGGGCTGTGAAGGTATGAACTGAAGCCAAAGTAGCTGCTCGACAGATGTCGTCGATAGACAGAGTGAAGATGAGCCATAGAGGCTGCCATGGCTCTCACATTGTGAGCTGTGACATGGCCTTCAAGAGGAAGGTTTTTACTCTCATAGGCAAAAGATATACACTGTGCAATCCAGCTGGACAGTGTTCTTTTGGAGACTGGAAGTCCCAAATGACTAGGATCAAAAGCAACAAAGAGTTGAGAGGACTTTCTATGTTGCTGTGTCCTTTGCAAGTAAAAGGCCAAAGCTCTTTTACAGTCCAAAGTATGGAAATTCCTTTCTGCATTTGAGGCGTGAGGCCTTGGAAAGAATACAGGAAGGTAAACCGCTTGGTTTAAATGAAAAGGTGACACCACCTTTGGCATAAAGTGTGGATGAGTCCTAAGGACTACCTTATCATGATGGAACCTTGTATAAGGAGGATCAACCACCAACGCTTGCAATTCACTGATGCGACGTGCTGATGTGATTGCAATAAGAAAGATGACCTTCCAGGAAAGTAATTTCAAAGAGGTAATGGCTAATGGTTCAAAGGGTGGTTTCATGAGCTGCCCAAGAAAGAGATTTAAGTCCCATGCCACCGGTGGTGGCTTAATGGGAGGCTTAGTTAAAAGAAGGCCTCGCATAAATCTCGCTATGAGAGGATGAGAGGAATAGGTTGTCCATTTAGAGGCTTGAAAGAAGCTGCAATAGCGCACTCAAATGAATTCTCACTGAATTGGTCTTAAGCCCTGCATTTGATAAATGAAGGAGATACTCCAGTAATAATTCCAGAGGTATCGCAAGAGGGTTAAGACCCTTCTGCGAGCACCATATGGTAAACCTTTTCCACTTAAATGCATAAGAGCATCTTGTGGAAGGCTTCCTGGAAGCATAAAGGATATCCTTTACCTGCTGGGAAAGGTTAAGACTGTGAAGTTCTAGGCTTTCAGCAACCAGGCCCTGAGATGCAGAGACTGGGGATTGGGATGCCACAGCATCCCGCCCTCTTGAGAAAGGAGATCTGGAGCAGATCCTAACTCAAGAGGCGGAGCTTGAGAGAGATGTAGGAGCAGAGGGTACCACATTTGCTGTGGCCAACGTGGAGCTATGAGAATCATATGACCTCTGTCTCTCTGAAGCGTGAACAGGGTTTTGGGAATTAGGGGAATGGGTGGAAAGGCATACAGGAAGTCCTGACCCCAATGGAGGAGGAAAGCATCCCTGGCCTGACAACCCTGAGCCGGAATTTTGGAACAGAACCGGGGGAGTATGGCATTCAGCGGACTTGCAAAGAGGTCTATGTCTGGGGTTCCCCAAATTTGAAAATCTTTCGTCACCTGGTCTGCATGGAGAGACCATTCGTGTGGAAGCAGAACTCGACTGAGTCTGTCTGCCCAAGAGTTTTGAATGCCTGGAAGATACACCGCAAGGAGATGAATCTGATGCACGCTGGCGAGGGCCCATAGTCGCAAAGCTTCGTTGCAGAGCAACAGAGAGCCTGTTCCGCCCTGCTTGTTCACATAGAACATGGCTACTTGATTGTCTGTTTGAACTAGGACTATCTTGTAGCTGAGCTGGGTGTGGAATACTCGAAGAGCAAGGAAGATTGCTCTGAGTTCCAGGAGATTGATGTGGAGGTAGGTCTCCTGTGGAGTCCAGGTACCCTGGGTAGAGAGGCCTTGCAGGTGGGCTCCCCAACCCACCTGTGAGGCATCTGTTGTTAGAGTGGCTTGGGGTCGAGGCTGCTGAAAAGTGGACCCCACCAAAAGGTTTTGGGGTGATTGCCACCATTGGAGGGACAAAATAAGGCGATCTGACTTTGCTATTTTGTCTGATAGGCAACCTGACGCCTGAGTCCATTGAGTGGATAAAGTCCACTGGGCTGCCCTCATATGGAGGCGAGCATAAGGAACCACATGCACGGTGGATGCCATGTGGCCTAGCAATTGTAACATTTCTCGAGCAGCGAGGTGAGGTTTTAGCACTGCCCATGAAGCTAACTGCACAATGCGAAGCCAGCGGGGCTGTGGAAGGTAGGCCCTTGTCTGTCTGGTATCCAGCAGTGCTCCTATAAACTCTAGGGACTGAGTGGGAGCAAGGTTGGATTTTGGGAAGTTTATGACAAGTTCCAAATACTGAAGGATGTGCACTGTGCGAGAGAGAACAACCCTGGACTCTGGCTGTGAAGGGGCACGAATGAACCAGTCGTCTAAGTAAGGGAAGACGAATATTCCTAAGGTGCGAAGAAATGCTGCCACCACAGCCATGCATTTTGTGAACACCCTTGGTGCCGAGGCCAGGCCAAAAGGAAGAACCCTGTATTGGTAGTGCTTCCCTTGAAATAGAAAGCGAAGGAACTTTCGATGAGTTGGATGGATGAGATCATGAGTGTACGCATCCTTGAGATCTAGAGAACAAAGCCAATCCTGACTCTGAAGGTATGGCAGCAGAGTTCCTAGAGAAATCATTTTGAACTTCTCTTTGAACAGGAATTTGTTCAATTCTCTGAGGTCTAAAATGGGTCTGTGTCCTCCTGTTTTCTTTGGAATAAGGAAATAGGGGGAGTAGAACCCTGTACCCTGTTGGAGAATGGGTACCTCTTCTATTGCCCCTTGGGCAAGAAGCACAGCGACCTCTTGACTTAACTGGTGATTGAGAGAGGTCTGAGAATTGAACTGTCTTACCATTGTAGGAGGGGGCATGCTGAGGAAATGAAGCTTGTACCCCCTCTCCTACAATAGACAGAGTCCAATTTTCTACTGTTATCTGACCCCATCTGGGGGCAAAATGACATAACCTTCCTGGAATGGTGGAAGGCTCTGGGCCATTCAGGGCCAGGAAGGCAAAGTTCTCTAGATAGGAGTCAAAGCACCTGTGGAGGCCCAAACTATGGTTACACGATGCAAGGTTCCACATTAGGAAACACCACCCAGGAAAAAGATTTAGGCGTCATTGTGGATAACATGTTAAAACCCTCGGCCCAGTGTGCAGCGGCAGCCAAGAGAGCAAATAGAATGCTAGGTATCATAAGGAAAGGAATGGAAAAAAAACCAAAAAATATATTATAATGCCTCTATATCGTTCCATGGTGAGACCGCACCTTGAATATTGTGTGCAATTCTGGTCGCCGTATCTTAAAAAGGATATAGCGTTATTAGAAAAGGTTCAGAGAAGAGCCACCAAAATGGTAAAGGGGATGGAAGGATACTCCTATGAAGAAAGGCTAAAAAGGTTAGGGCTCTTTAACCTGGGAAAGAGACGGCTGAGGGGAGATATGATAGAAGTCTATAAATTAATGAACGGAGTAGAACGGGTAAACGAAGATCGATTGTTTACGTTATCAGAATATAGAAAGACTAGGGGACATGCAATGAAGCCACAGGGTAAACTATTTAAGACTAATAAAAGAAAATATTTTTTCACTCAACGTGTAATCAAACTCTGGAATTTGTTACCGGCGGATGTAGTAAAGGCTGTTAGTGTAGCTGGGTTTAAAAAAAGGTTTGGACAAGTTCCTGGAGGAAAGATCCATAAACCATTATTAAGAAGGGACCCAGGATATCAATGCTTGACCCAGTATAAGCATTGCGGAACCTGTGTCTTTTGGGGGAAACTGCTAAGTACGTATGACCTAGATTGGCCACTGTTGGAAACAGGATACTGGGCTTGATGGACCTTGGTCTGACCTAGTATGGCATATCTTATGTTCTTATCTTCTTATGAGTCTGCTGAGCCGGTTGAGGCTTAGCAGCTTTTGTTTTTCTTTGCCTAGGTTGTTGCTGCTGTCCCTTTTGGGCAGACTGACCTAAACGATGCCCCTGCTGGGTATAGGAGGGATAAAACCTTTTCTTCTTACTGAAGAATGGTTTCTTGTAGGATTTTTTCCTTGCAGGATCAGCTGTAGACTTAGACAATCTATCCAAAGTGATATTGTGAGCATCTATCTCATTAGCTTTTTCCTGCCAATTCTTGCCAAAGAGATTCTCTCCTGTGCAAGGAATATTCCCTAGTTTATCCTGTATTCAAAGTTCTAAGTCAGATGCCTGAAGCCAGGCAATCCTACGTGCACCCATGGCAATAGCAGAGGTTCTGCTTATGCACTCAAAACAGTTAAAGGCTGCACGATTCACAAACTTGGAAACATCCTGAGCATGTTTGACAAGGGCGAGGTAATCCTGCCTCTTATCATCAGGAAGGAGACAGCTCATAAGCTCTAAATCTCCTGTGACCTCCTTAAGGAACATTCCATATATAATATATAGGAACTGATCCTAGCAGAAAGTATGGAAGCCTGGAAGGTTCGATGTCCAAACAGGCCTCCCACTCACACCAAACACCCTAGCACTTTAATCCAACCAGAAAACGGTTAGTCCCCACGAAAATCCACCTTACTACTATAGACTCATGCCACCCATGAATACATGTTCAATATTCACTCGAGTTTAAATATGGTATATAATTAAAGCATATATATAGTATAATGTTGATTGTACATAGTTATCCCTGTTATCCCATGTTTTATATTCCCTTGTTCTCTGTAAACTCGATGTTACCTGTACACATTGCAGTATATTTTGTTCGATGTACACCGCGCTGATTTTAATAGCGCGGTATATAAGAGATGTTAAATAAATGCCTTTTTGCACTCTTGATCCTTCTCATAGCTGATTCCACCACCATGGAATGGTGTGGTAGCTGAGTCTTCTGAAATCCAGGACAAGGAGGAACTCGATACATAGTGTCGAGTCTTTGAGAGCGAGGAGATGTGGTTAGAGGTGTTTCCCACATTCTTAACATGAGATCATGCAAGATCTCATGAATAGGTAAGGTAGCTGCCTCCTTGGGAGCTTTAGGGTATCGTAGGGTTTCTAATTCCTTTGCCCTAGGCTCTTTTTCAGGAGCCACTGTGATGGAACGACCTCGAGCCACATCTCGGATAAAATCCTGAAAAGGACATATCCTCTGGTGGAGACATCCTATGCTGAGGGGAAGAAGAATCTTCAGGAAGAAGTACTCTGGTATCGAAAGAGCGTTCAGAGTCTTCAGACTCATCCGAGGATTCAAAGTATCTCTGATCCGGGTGATCGTGCAAGGCACAGTACCGGTACCGATCGAAGTCGGTATCGGAGGGACCCGGTACCAACTTGTCGATACCGGATGGATAAGCATGATTCGGTCCCGGCAGAATACCTGCTGATGTTGATGCAGTCGGTACCAGTACCGGAGTCCGTGCCGGTACCGATTGAATTGTCTGAAGCGGTTTCAGGGGCATCGAGGCTGTGAGAAGAGCCGCCAGACTGCATTCAATAGCCAAGAATCTCTGGTCTTTCGACGCTGCCGATGCTTGGGTATCGGTACCGGATGAAGCAGCCGGTACCCCCCCAGAGCATGGCACCAGTAGTTCTGCTGAGGTTGAGGCCTCGAGAACAACCTGGAGCCCCGTTAGTGCTTTGGAAGCCAAAGCCTCCCGCCGGGGCAATTTTGCCGGTGAAAGTCCCTCAAGGGAGATCTACCCTTTGAGGACCGGCTAGATTTATGTTTAGTTACCTGAGATCCATGGGAGGAAGACGAAACCCTGGAAGATGTCGATGCCACAGAGGCTGCATCGGAGGGAAAAAGGGTGCTAAGTTTAGCAGCTCGGTTCTGCCAGCCCTTTTTCAACATCATCCCACAGACAACACACTCTGAAATAGAGTGGTCAGGACCTAAACATTTGAGGCACCACTCATGGGTGTCGGTGACGGAGATGGTACCGCCACACTTAACACTTTTTAAAACCCAAAGCAGGTTTTTCCATTTTAAAGGAAAAAGTTGGGCCTAGTGCCCAAAATGGCGCGTGGCACCTGAGGAGAAAAGAACTGGAAAAGACTCCAGAAGAAAGGGTTTTTTTTCTTTTTGGAAAAAAAGAAAGAACCACCGGCGGTACCGGTGTAGCGTCGAAGGAAGGCAGACGCGACCACAAAAAAGAAGGGAATTATTTTCTGCGGTGGCAGGATGTGCGACCTGTCGGCTCCGCGGAAAATGAAGAACTGGAGAGGGACAGTTGGGAAAGGCGGGAAGGCAGCACGCAGGCGCTTTGGGATGCTCCCAAAAGCTTTCCTATTGGACGCTGGGGAGCGTTCCCGCGCAGGCTCCGTCGGTACCGACGATACCCATATGTGAAGACTACATTCCTGCTTGTTCCTGGAGATATTAATGAATTGAGTGGAATGGGTAAACGTAGATTGATTGTTTATGCCATCAAAATGTAGACAGACTAGGGGACATTCAATGAAGCTACAGTGTAACTGGCTTAAGACTAATAAGAGAAATTTTTTTTTCACTCAATACATAATCAAATTCTGGAATTCGTTACCAGAGGATGTAGTAAAAGCTGTTAGTGTAGCAGGGTTTAAAAAAAGCTATGACAAGTTCCTGGAGGAAAGGTCCATAAACCATTATTAAAGAGGACCCAAGAGGATACAAGCATTGTGGGACCCAAGAGGCCCCAAGAGGATACAAGCATTGTGGAACCTTTGTGCCTTTTTGGGAACCTGCCAAGTACTTGTGACCTGGATTGGCCACTGTTGGAAACAGGATACTGGGCTTGATGGACCTTGGTCTGACCCAGTATGGCATTTCTTATGTTCTTATTCTTTGACTGCAATTTAGTTTCTTGACAGTTTCAGTTTAAAGCTGCAGTTTGTGTAATTCCCTTCCTACCCTCCTTATTTGTCTCACCCATCCCCCTGCTCTTCAACCTTCCCAAACAATCTATCCTCCATCACTCCCATAACCCTCTCCCCTCTCTAACCTATCTTTCCCCCTCTTCCTCTCACCTCCTACTCTTCCGATACCTCTCCTCTTATTCTGACTGACAAATTCTGCCTTTGTCAAGCTATTTTGTGCAGGTGATACATGCCATTGTAAAAGGGGGCAATTTTGTACAAAAACTTCAAACCTGTAAAGTATATTTTTCTCTCGACAACAAATTATTTAAAAGCTTTAACGTCATTTATCAGAACTAGTGCACTTCATTCTCTTAGTGATATTTGATTCAAGTATTCCTTAACATTCTTGCACAAACAATGCCAGAGCAAGTAAAAGAGAAAGAAAAGCAAATTATTCATGCAGAATTACTAGAAGTTCAGATTTAGCAGCATTTTCTAAAGATATAAAAGTATGAATCTGGAAGCTTAAAATTTTATTCCATGGTTTTCAATAGTGTACTAAAGAGTTTCCATGGCACATGAACTGTACAATCAATACACTGGGTACTAGGTTTTAATATAATGAGTTAGAAAGCCAGCTGATCAAAATATGCTTGCCTTTTCATTATAGAAACATGTAACAAACACGACTGCACTAGAAGACAAAAAGCCCTTAATTGGAGAATAGTGGTTCTCAACCCTCTCCTAGGAGCATAACAAACCAGTCTGATTTTCAAGCTATCCATAATAAATATGAATGAAATAATATTTGTACACAACAGAGATCCAGTATATTCAAAGTCTGTTTCATGCATATTCATTGTAAATATCCAGTAAATCAGAGTGGTGTGATGTACCTTCAGGACAGGTTTGGAAAATGCTCCAGTTGATGACAAGAATCCTTCATGGAAAAGAATAGGTTCTGAAGAACTCAAATTTGAAATTTTATTATAATTCCATCATTTTCTATCCTACTTTCCAAAGTAAAAGGCAGCTTATTATCTCAGCATGCATGCATCCCAATAACATAACTGCTCTGCTCCTATTGACACGGAATTTGACTATGTCAGGGGACCCATAAGGATTCTGATCAGAATGTTTTTTTCCTTTCAAATCCACACATATGTGCAGTGCCTACAAAGCAGGCTTGTTACCATTTATGAGTCCTCTTTGAAAATACATGTTCTTTATCTTGCTGAAGCATAGCTGTTGCTGCTGATCTCAATTGCTGGTACTTTAAGCAGATATTTATTCCGGAGGTTAGACAGCTGTTCCTCTTTCTAAGTTCTGCTTGATTTCTGCAGTGTATTTGCCATAGAACCTCTCTGCTTTCTTATTGAACTTGGCATTCCTCTCATTAATGTAGTCAATGTCTGCATCATCATTATAAGCACGTCTTCGGCTGTATTTTTCTCGTTTTCCAATTCTGGAAGAGGGGTTAAAAAGTTTAATGAACTTGTAAGTCTTTTGTACAAAGTAATAGCCAACCAGATATAGGAAAATATAAAAACTTCAGTGTCCTATCCCAAACTGTACATAGACCAAACAAATTCAGGTATAATGAATTTTAAAGGGCTTGCACGCTAAAATCTTTGCAATGTTCTTTTCTCTTTTGATTTTAAATAAAAAAAATTACTTTGTCATTTCTATTTTCAGGCAGAAGATCTAAGCTTAGGTCTCCACACAGCCTTCTGATCTTGGAGAATCATGAAGGTAGTGATCACAGCCCTTAATAAAAACACCAGATACTTTTTTTGTGGGCAAAGCATACTGCAGAGTGCCATAGGGAGAATCTGATACAACTGCACATTTAAAGCTAAAAGGGTAACACAGAGAAAAGAATGTTAGGAGAAAAACGGTAAATTCTTGTTTAGTGTTGATAATGGGCCCATAGACACTACTTCTGGCTTGCCTATCTATTGAGGTAGGGCCCGATATTGAATTGAGCCGGCTATGCACCTGCCAACCTCTAAAGCCGGATATTCAATGCTGGGGTCATATGTGGCTCCGGCATTGAATATCTGGGATCACCTCACATGCCCCAGAGCCACATGCCTGGTTAGCTTCCATGGGTAAAATTAGGCTAGCTCTATTTTACCACCCGCAGGTCGCTAATCAGGTAGCAATGCAATATCGCCGCTCCCCGGTTAGCGACTGTTGCTGCCTCTGCTCTACCCTGAACGCCCACGACACACCCTGATACAAAGTGGTTAGCATCGGGGCATGTAGGGGAGATAATGGGGGATATTCAGTGGCATTAACCATGTTAGTGCCGTTGAATATCCCCCATCCAACGGCATTTACAGAGTTTACAGGCCAAAAATTTAACAGAATGGGATAAAACATGACATGTGGGGAAAACTGGTAAAAAGACACATCAAGTTTGAAAATGTACCAAATCGGATTGGGGTTCCAGAAAAATAAGCCTCCCCCACACTTAAAAATAATGACCCAATGTATTTCTATGGATGGAGTTCCATCCTCTGCAGCATAGCTTACATACAGTGAAAAATAGCAGTTAGGGAATTCTTCTTTCAAACTGCCTCCCCCTGTTTTCTAGTCTTCCAATCCCCCAAAACTGCCCATACCCCAAAATCTACCTCCCTGCAACTGCCCCTCCACCAAAATCTATCCATCCCTGCAAACCTCACCACCCCACAAAACAACTCTCCAATTGCCTCATCATCCTGCCAAGTGCTCTAGCCACAACTGCCCAGAACATGCCCCCTGCAACTGCCTCCACTCTCTACAGCTTCCCTCTGAAACTTCATCAGCACTCTGCAAACTGTACCCACCCCATAAAACTATCCCCTGAAACTACCTCAACATGCTTCAAACTATCTCACTTCCAAAAATCCCCCCTATGCACAATTCCCAACTTTTTGCCCCCACAGACACAACACAGATTCAAAAGAATTCTGTACTGATGGCCAGAAGGTAGGTTTTTTTAATTATAACCTCTATCTCTAGTTTTCTAATTCTCCCCCAATGTGTGCGAGCCTGCGTCCAATATACCTAGCAGCAGAAACTGTAGGCCAAGAAAGGGGCAGGCAGCCTCTAAAGTTTCTATTGCTTGGTAGATAAAAAAAAAAACAATTATAGGGTGACATCATCATCAAACTAGAGGTTCTCAATCTCTGTCTGCTGGCAGGAATGAGTAAACCCATACTTCTGAACTGGAGGGATGAGGAGGAAGGCCTCGTTAGTAAGTTTCCTTCCCCCACCTCCCAAAAAGAAACAGAGAAGGTAGTATATGAAAATTCAGAGTACATTACATTAGATTAGAATGGGAAAATACCCTTGGCAAATCAGTCCCCAAGCACTTAAATCCCAGAAACAAAACAAAACAACACAAAACCAAAGTAAGATGTTATTTCCCCTTTAATAAAAGGTACATATCATGAGCACTTACTGTTTGTCAAGATCTGTGACCATTCTGTCAACTCCTTCTTTAGATGGCACATGTGTCCCATGCAAAAGACTATTTGATGTTGGGTAAAATTCCTCCCCACTGAAAAACGTATAGAAGTTAGTCAGATCTGAAAAAACATAGTTACAAACCTGTAACAGGTGATCTCCAGGAACAACAGAAATCAGTTTTCACATATGGGTGACATCAGCATCGATGGAGCCCCACATGGGAATACTCCCCAGCATCCAATAGGAATGCTTTTGGGTGCATCCCTCCACGCATGCGTGCCTGCCTTCCCGCTTTCCTAGCAATTCTCTTCAGTCAGGTGTAGAGCTTAGAGAAAAACAGAAAACAAAACCCATATACTTCAACTCCCAGGGGAGGGGGGTGGGTTGTGAAGAACGAATCCGTCAGATCCAGCCCCTTGAGCACATTCTCCAGTGAAGTAGCCGGTAGGAACAGAGGCCAGGGGGAAGGAGATATAGTTAAGTCCCAAAAAGGTAAAGCAGAACGGCTTAGCTAAAGATAGCATCCCTACTGAAACCCCTGTCCAGAGAGTAATGGGCAGCAAAGGTGTGAATGAAAGACCATGTGGCAGCTTGGCAAATCTCCGAGATGGCGACAGAGAGTAGGTTAGCGACTGTGGCAGCCACAGCTCGGACATTATAAGCAGTCATGTGATCCTCCAGGGAAAGTCCAGCCTGCACATAAACAAAGGAAATGCAGGCAGCAATCCAGTTAGAAAAAGTATGCTTGGTGATAGGTAGGCCCAAATGACTAGGGTCAAATGAAACAAAAAGCTGTGAGGACTGACGAGCCTTAGTTCTGTCCAAATAATAGGCCAGAGCTCTTTTGCAATCTAGGTTATGCAGGGTTGCTTCCGCTCGAGAAGAATGAGGTCTTGGAAAAAAGGTCGGAAGAGAGATCGACTGATTAAGGTGGAAAGGAGACACCACCTTTGGAAAGAACCTAGGATGGGTTTGGAGGACCACCCTGTCATGATGGAAGCGTGTGTAAGGAAGATAATCCACTAGAGCTTGCAATTCACTGATATGATAAGCCGATGTGAGAGCAATCAAGAAGGAACTTCAGCAAAGCTGAGGCGAGGGGTTCTAAAAGGAGGTTCGAGCATTTAAGCTAGGAGAACACTGAGGTCCCAGGCTACTGGAGGCAGTCTCATCGGTGGCTTTGTTAAGAGAAGGCCTCGCATGAAGCATGCTACGAGAGGATGAACAGAGATAGGTTGAATGCCAACTGGACGGTGAGAGGCCAAAAAGGCACTAAGGTGGACTCGAACTGAGTTTGTCTTTAGTTCTGCCATAGTGATGGAGAAGATATTAAAATAGAGGCTTCACCGGGCAAGTAAATGGGCTGAGAGTGCTCTGGGAGCAACAGAGGGAAAACCAGCACCATTTAAAAGTGTAAGGTACGTTGAGTGGAGTCCTTTCTAGATGCTAGGAGGACAAATTTTACTTTTTTTTTTGAAAGTCTAGATAAGACTAGGCTTTCAGCAGCCACGCCATCAACTGTAGCGCTCTCAGAATGGGGAGAAGGAGCGTCCTCTGGTCCTGCGATAGATTGGGCACGCATTCCAGACTGAGAGGTTTGTGTTATGCTAGTCAAAGAAACAGGGGAAACCATGGTTGACATGGCCAGAATGGGGTGATGAGGATCATCACTCATTTGTCCACATGGTTTGAAGAGAACCTTCGGTATCAATGGAATGGGTGGAAATGCATAAAGCAGTCCCTGTCCCCAATGGAGCAGAAACTCATCTGAAGCCTGGCTCTGTGGAGACGGACTCCTGGAACAGAATTGAGGAAGCTGGGCGTTGACTGCAGTAGCAAAGAGGTCAATGATGGGAGCTCCCTAAAATCAAAATATGTGTTGTGCTGTTTCTCAATAGAGCTTAATTTGTCTGCTAGCATATTTTGCTCTCCTGGAAGGTAAACTGCTCGAAGAAGAATCTGATGAGATATAGCAAAGGTCCAGAGGTGGATCGTCTACCTGCAAAAGGAGTGAGAGCCGGTCCCCCCTTGTTTGTTGATGTAATTCATTGCAACTTGGTTGTCAGTCTGAATGAATACTGCTTGTTCGGTCAGCTGGGGATGGAACACACAAAGGGCATTGGCAGTTGCCCCGAGTTCTAAGAGGTTGATGTGGTAAGTGGCTTACCTGGGGAACCATAGGCCCTACGTAATGAGGCCCCCAGCCTTGTTTGGAAGCATCTGTCATCAGAGTACACTGTGGTGCAGACAGCCGAAAAGGTAACCCGACGAGAAGATTTTGAGGGGTGCACCACCACTTGAGGGAGACCATGAAGTGAGGCATGATGATGATCTTGTCTGTGAGATGACCCGTTGACTGCTTCCACTGATCTGAAAGAATCTACTGTGCTGGATGCATGTGATGTCGAGCATATAGGACGACATGGACTGTGGAGACCATGTGCTCTAAGAGATGGAGCACGTCTCTTGCACTGATACGGAGCCAGCTTTGGCAGTGATTTTCCAGGTCGATGAGATGGTGGAGAAGGTCTTCTGGAAGGAAAGTTCAAACTTGCATAGTCTCCAGAAGCGCCCCAATGAACTCTAGTGTTTGAGCTGGAGCAAGATGAAACTTTGGGTAGTTGACCACAAAATCCAGATGTTGAAGTACTGAGATGGTGTGTTGGAGAGACATGGTCACTATGTGAGGGAATCTCCCTTGATTAGCCAATTGTCTAAGTAAGGAATGATCAAGATGCCCAGAGTGCAGAGGTAGGCCGCTACGACTGTCAGACACTTTGTAAAGACTTTTGGTGCAGATGCCAGTCCAAAGGGTAGAACATGGTACTGGTAATTACATCCCTGGAAGAAGAACCACAGGTACTTTCTGTGGGAGGGATGTATAAGGATGTGAGTGCAGGCATATTTGAGAACTAGAGAGCAGAGCCAGTCTTCTTGTAGATTAGGAAGTAGGGTTCCTAGGGAAACCATCTTGAACTTGTTGAGGGAGTGGGACTTCCTCTATGGCTTCCTGTGCTAGCAGAATGACTGACTATCTCTTGCTGAAGTAGAGTGAAGTGCAGATGATCCATGGGGGGACTTCCCTATAAAGAAGGTGGGAGGCAGGTCCTGGATATTGAGTGGATATTCCATGCTCACAACTTTTAGAGTCCAGGGTTCTGATGTAATGAGGGGCCATCTGTGGGCAAAGTGGACTAATCTGCCTGCAATGTGGGAGGAGAGGGGGTCCTGTTAGAGTAGACTGGCTATGCTCTCGAGGAAGCAATCAAAACCAGTTGTAGGCTGTGCCTGCAGAGCCGAGTTGAGGTTTTGGAGTCTTAGGCTTCCTGGGCTGACGTGGCCTCTGCTGTTTCTGATGTGGCTGTTGAGGCTGATAAGAAGAATAATGCGGGTAGTCAGAAGTATCCCGAGTGAAAGCATCTTGAACTTTTCCTTTACCAAGAACTTGTTGAGATTTCGCAGGTCTAGGATGGGGCGAAGGCCTCCTTGTCTTTTCGGTATCAGGAAATACCTGGAATAAAAGCCTTTCCCCTGCAGGTGGTGGGGCACCGGTTCCACCGCCTAATCCTTGAGAAGACCAGCCAACTCCTGCAAGAGGAGGTTCCTGTGCAAGAGGGGTCCGAGATGCTCTCCTGGGAACTAGGAGATAGGTACTTGGCTGAAATGGAGCAGAAAGCCGTATTGGACTGTCCTTAGAACCCAGGTATCGGATGTAATGGCTGGCCTCGTGTGGGCGTACAGGGACCTCCTGTGCAGGGCCATACCACTTGTGGGAGAGGAGCTATGCAGAGGGAGTCAAAAACCACCTCCCTTCTGGGCAGGAGCAGGAGCTGGAGGCTTGGGGGTTTGAGGCTTACGAGGGCCATTCCCCCGTTCCCTGGCCTGCTGCCCCTGCTGGGGAGGCCTGGTAAGTGGGCTAGTTTCTGTAAGTCTGTCCCTTCCTCGGGTAAAAGGGCTTTTTCCTCCAAGGTCTTCTTCCTGTGAGAAGGAGCAGATGTGTTCTTCGACAGCCTTGTCCGGGTCAAGTACTCGGACTCGAGTTCAGCAGCCTTCTCAGTCATGGGTTTGCCAAAGAGGTCATCTCCTTGGCAGGGGACATCGACCAACTTGTCCTGTACCCATGGCTCGAGGTCAGACGACATGAGCCAAGCCTTGCGCCTTGCACTGTAGCCGGCTGTGGCTAACTGGAGTGGAGGAGTGACCTAGTGGTTGGGACAAGGTACTTCAGGCCGGAAGGTCGGGGGTTCAAATCCCACTAGAGGACAGCAACCTTGGGCTGGAAGGACTGGGGTTTCTAGTCCCACAGGTGCTCCTTGTGGTTCTGGCCAAGCCACTTAACCCTCCATAGCCCATGTTCCCTGTAAAATAGTTATCTCCAAGTTATAATGCCCTGTTCAATGTAATTTCAGTTTGTTCAATGTAAACCGCACTGATGCAGAATAGCGCGGTATATAAGAGAATGTAAATAAATAAAATAAATAAAGCCGTCGTAGGCTGCTTGAGACTAACTTCGAGCACTCTCTGATCCCAGTGGACAGGGCCTTGAAGTGTTGCAAGGGTTCCTTGGAGAGGCCAGCAGAGAACCCAGCAATCTCCTTTGCCAGGTCTCTTAAGTACATACCCATGTACAGCTGGTAGATCTGGACACAGCATGACAGCATCGAGCCCTGGAAGCACTTTCTGCCGAGGGTGTCCAGATTCCGGGCCTCCCGGACGGGAGGCACTGAGGAGTGCGTCTTTTGGCTCTTGAGCCTTTGCATGGCCGATTCCACAACCATGGAGTTGTGTGGCAGCTGCGCCTTTTGGAACTCAGGGCTCTTACGGACTCGATAAATGGAATCGACCCGTTTGCTGAGGACCGGCGCCGAGGCCGGGGACTCCCACATGCGGAGCATCAACCGTTCCAGCATCGGAGGCACCGGTACAGTAAGGGCCTCCTTCGGAGGAGAGTCATACTGGAGGGCATCAAGCTCCTCGGCTCGAGGCTCCTCCTCGGCATCTGCAGGGAAAGCCAAAGCCTTAGCCATATCCCTCACAAAGTCCGAGAACCCGGTGTCCTCTGGGGGCGACCGTCTCTGAGGTTCCGAACCCGGGAAGTCCGATGGGACATACCGGGTCCGGTGGGTATCAGGCGAGTCTTCCTCCTCCGTCTCCCAAGCTGAGCCCTCCGAGGAGGACTCGATGGGCTCCGGCCTCGAGGGCTTCAAGCGTGTCCGTCCCGACGCCGATGGCCCCGGCGATGACGACCTCGGTCGTGAACGGGAGGGCGAGGGAGACCTTGGCCAAAGATCGACTCGAGCCCGAATGGACTCGAGGATCGGCTGTGCCTCCGGGGTCGACTTAAACATCAAGGTCCCGGTGGTCAGGGCGGATGCACGGGTGAGACCGCCTATCAGCGCCTGCTGCTGGTCCATGAAGGCTCTCTTAGTGATATTTGATTCAAGTATTCCTTAACATTCTTGCACAAACAATGCCAGAGCAAGTAAAAGAGAAAGAAAAGCAAATTATTCATGCAGAACTACTAGAAGTTCGATTTAGCAGCATTTTCTAAAGATATAAAAGTATGAATCTGGAAGTTTAAAATTTTATTCCCTGGTTTTCAATAGTGCACTAAAGAGTTTCCATGGCACATGAACTGTACAATCAATATACTGGGTACTAGGTTTTAATATAATGAGTTAGAAAGCCAGCTGATCAAAATATGCTTACCTTTTCATTATAGGAACATGTAACAAACACGACTGCACTAGCAGACAAAAAGCCCTCAATTGGAGAAGAGTGGTTCTCAACCCTCTCCTAGGAGCATACCAAACCAGTCTGATTTTCAAGCTATTCATAATGAATATGAATTAAATAATATTTGTACACAAACAGAGATCCAGTATATTCAAAGTCTGTTTCATGCATATTCATTGTAAACATCCAGTAAATCAGAGTGGTGTGATGTACCTCTAGGAGAGGTTTGGAAAATGCTCCAGTTGATGACAAGAATCCTTCATGGAAATGAATAGGTTCTGAAGAACTCAAATTTGAAATTGTATTATAATTTCATCATTTTCTATCCTACTTTCCAAAGTAAAAGGTAGCTTATTATCTCAACATGCATGCATCCCAATAACATATCTGCTCTGCTCCTATTGACACGGAATTTGACTATGTCAGGGGACCCATAAGGATTCTGATCAGAATGTTTTTTTCCTTTCAAATCCACAAATATGTGTAGTCCCTACAAAGCAGGCTTGTTAACATTTATGAGTCCTCTTTAAAATACATGTTCCTTATCTTGCTGAAGCATAGCTGTTGCTGCTGATCTCAATTGCTGGTACCTCGGTCGCGAATGGGAGGGTGAGGGAGACATTGGCCAAGGATCGACTCGAGCCCGCATGGACTCGAGGATCGGCTGTGCCTCCGGGGTCGACTTAGACATCAAGGTCCCGGTGGTCAGGGCGGATGCACGGGTGAGACCACCTATCAGCGCCCGCTGCTGGTCCATGAAGGCAGACACGCTGCTCTCCATGGCCGCCAACCTGAGACCCAGCTCAGAAGACTACGCAGCCCCTGGCTTGGTTCCCGACGCTGGGACCAATGCTGGTTCTCCCGGAGGAGAGTCCACGAGGACAACAGGCATTACCTTGTCCGATGCCTCCGGCTCCGTACGAGGTATTTTAGCAGGCCTCTCCGACTCAGCGAACCCGGGGCGGCATTCGGCACGCTGCGACCTGGAACCCGAGGGCCACGGCCGATCGGAGTCCTCCAGAGATGCAGCCCTCGCGGGTTTCTTCTTCTTCTGGCGCTCCCGGGTAGGAGACCCCTTTCAGAAGGTCCCCAACGGTACTCGGGTTCAGAGTCTCGGGACATCGAGGCTTCTGACGAGGTCCTGGCCCGGACAGATCCAGACTCGGAGAAAATAGTATCGCGCTGGTGCTACCTGCTCCTCAGCGCTTTGGAGGAAATCTTGCCACACGGACCGCAGACCACCGGGTCATGGTCGGGTCCGAGGCTTCGGAGGCAGCAGTCATGGGTGTCGGTGAGGGACATAAGTTTTTTACACCGATCACACTTCTTGAACCCGCTGGCAGCCATGGGGGGAAAAAGGGCCCCTGCGAGGTCGAAAGACCGGGCTGACAGTTAAAAGAAAAAGGAGCGCAAACGCTAGTCACTAAGAACAAAAATGAAAAAGTTAGTCGGACTTGATACCGGTGTACCGAGCCGAGGCGGGAAGGGGAACCAGCGTCGAACCGGTATCAAAAATGGTAGAAATAGTCAAAAAAACAATCAACTTTTTCCGAGGAAAATGGGATGACGTCTTTCGGGCTCTGTGGAAAAAAGACGACTGAGCAAGATGGCACCCTTGGGCGGGAAGGGGACCGTGCATGCGTGAGGCATTCCCAAAGGCTTTCTTTGAAAGCTGGGGAAATTGCTCCGCACGAGGGCTCCATCAGCGCCGACGTCACCCATATGTGAGGACTGACTTCCTGCTTGTTCCTGGAGAGCTTTGATTCCTTTCCTGCCTCTGTGGAGAACTTGTGTTTGCTGCTTTGTTTGGGTTTCAAAGAATATGGGAACCATGCAATGACTGCAATGGTATGGAGATCACTGAAGAATGTGCTAAAGTAGCTGAGTCTAATGGAAACAGCTTTCCCCATTGTTGTTCACGATTTTTAAGTCCTCTCCTGGTCATCTGCTGATACAGGGGGCAAACAGAAGCATCATGGTCTGGGCCCAAACACTTTAAGCACCAGTCATGCTTATCTGTAGCAGAAATAGTGCATTGACACTTGGTGCATTTTTTTAAAACCGCTATGTGGTTTCTCCATAGCTGAGAAGACCACCGAGGGAAAATCAAGAGGTAATGGCGTTGCTGCATCCTTAGCCTAGGCCAGCCCCGGACCAACGGGAAGGCAAGCACGATGTACCCGAAGGCACCTTGATGAATTTTACGAGTCGGGCAAGGACTATACCCTGATGGCTCTGCAGAAAAAAAAGATGACTAAAGAGAATTGCTAGGAAGGTGGGAAGGCAGGAACGCATGCGTGGAGGGATGCTCCCAAAAGCATTCCTAGTGGATGCTGGGGAGTGTCCCCACGCGGGTCTCCGTCGATACCAATGTCACCTATGGGGAAATTTTCACTTACCGTTAATTTCCTTTCCTGGAATCCTGCTAGAAGAGTCCAGACAAGCGGGTTTAGTCCCCCTACCAGCAAATGTTGGAGACGGATAAATAGAAAAAAAAAACTACCAGTAGCCTGATTGGCTGTTCCCTGGTAATATGTAGCTGAACCCAGTAGAGGGCGCTCCAGTACTGTAAAAAGCCATACTCAAACAGATGTAACCATGAACCAAAAAGTAAGGAAAATAGCAACCATACTATGTACAAGAGGCGATAACTCTCCGCTGCAAAGTCTTGGCTCCTCAGCAATACACCTCTAAACCAGATATCCAGACTAGGGAGGGTCCTGGACTGGTCTAGCAGGATTCCAGGAAAGGAAATTAATGGTAAGTGAAAATTTCCCCTTCCAGTACATCCTGCTAGACCAGTCCAGACAAGCAGGAAGTACCCAAGCTAACTGCTCTTTGGGTGGGAAGATACGGCCGTCGAGACAATCTTTGCCCCGAACTGCGCCTCTTCCCGAGATTGAATATCGAGCCGATAATGATGCACAAAGGTGGAAAGGGAGGGACCAAGTGGCCGCCCTGCAGATATCAAGAGGATGAACGTGAGAGCGCTCCGCCCAAGATGTAGCTTGCGCCCGTGTAGAGTGCGCCCGAAGACTGAGAGGGACAGATTTTCCCTTAAGGATGTATGCAGATTCATAGTAACACAGTAAATGACGGCAGATAAAGACCAGTATGGTCCATCTAGTCTGCCCAGTAAGATGGCAAGAGTAGGTGCACCTGCCGCTCCGTGCAGGCCACCCCTCCCCATGTCTTTGTTTTAGGGGTGAATCCACCGCTCCGTGTAGGACACCCCTGTATGTTGAGAAATTAGTTAGTTAAGTTTATTTTTATTTTATCCTGTTGCTGTAAAGGGATCCACTGTGTCTGTCCCATGCCATTTTTAATTCTGTCACAGTATTTGCCCCACCACTTCCATCGGGAGGGCATTCCAAGCATCCACCACCCTTTCAGTGAAAAAGTATTTCCTGACATTGCCTTTCAATTTACCCCCTTGCAGCTTCATGTTATGCCCTCTAGTTTTACAGCTTCCCCGTCTTTGGAAGAGGTTTGTTTGTTCATTATTTCTCTTTAAGTTCAATTGCTAACTGCAACCAGCGAGAGACTGTGCATTTGGAAGCAGGTTGATCCTTACGGGGGGTCCTGAAAAAAGCATGAAAAGGTGATCAGAGGTACAGAAAGGATTTGCCACCCGAAGATACCTATGAAGGATCCTGCCGAGATCTAGAGAACGGAGTCCCTTATTCTCGCCCGTACAATGATCCTCAGAAAAACGAGGTAGGAAAATTGGCTCATTGATATGAAAAGGCATAAGCACTTTTGGAAGGAATGAAAGAACAGTACACAAGAAAACTCCTTCTTTCGAGAAGGCAAGATAGGGATCCCTGCATGAAAGTGCATGTATTTCGGATACCCTTCGTGCCGCAGTTATCGCTACTAGAAATACTGCTTAAGCGTCAAATCTCTCAACATGATGTGTTTAAGTGGCTCAAAAGGCACCTGCATTAAGGTTTAAGGACGAGGGACAGATCCCATGTGGACACCAGAGGGCGAACCGGTGGTCTGACTACCTTAGCTGCTGTAAGGAAATGGGACACATCCGCATGGGACGCTATAGGGCGACCCTCAACAGTTCTTCTGAAACAAGTTAATGCCGCTACTTGAACCCGATGAGACCCCAAGGCTAAACCTTCATCCAGGCCGCCCTGGAGGAAGGTAAGGATATTCAGGATTCCCGACCTCCAAGGAGAGATACGGTGCCGCATGCACCAGGACTCGAAGATTCGCCAAACGCGAAGTCGACGGGCGGCGTGTCTTCAGAACCGTCGCGACCACACGACTCGAGTAACCCTTCTTGCTTAGTCAGCAGCGTTGAAGAGCCAGGCCGTAAGCGAGTAAGGAACCGGATTGTCCATTACAATTGGACCCTGATGTAATAGCCTCCGGCGAGGCCCCAGAGGCAGCGGTGGGACTCGCGTTAAGCGGATGAGGTCCGCATACCAGGGCCTCCGAGGCCAGTCCAGAGCTATTAGGATCACTCTCCTCTGGTGTGCGAGAACTCTCTAAAGCACTTTGCCGATTAGTACCCATGGGGGAAAGATGTACAGCAGAGCCTCCTGCGGCCATGGTTGAGCCAGGGCATCCAATCCAGAGGACTGAAACTCCCTCCTGTGAATGAAAAAATTCCAGTACCTTGGTAATCTCTGACGTCGCCATTAGATCCATTACCAGTTGTCCCCATGCTCGCAAAATCTTCTGAAACACCCAAGGGGCTAGCTCCCATTCTCCGGGATCAATAGCGTGTCGACTGCGGAAATCAGCCTGAAACTTGTCCACCCCAGTGATATGCTGTGCCGAGAGAGTCTGCAGATGTGCCTCTGCCCAAGGAAGGAGAAGGGACATTTCCCTGGCTACACCTAGGACTTGGTGTTGCCCTGACGGTTGATATATGTCACTGTTGTTGAATTGTCGCATAGAACCCGTACCGCTTGATCTTTGAAAAGAGCCAGAAAATGTCTTAGGGAGAGGCAAAACGTTCGCACTTTCAGTTGATTTATGGACCAGTGCGCTTCGCGAATCGACCAAGTACACTGCGTCGACTGATGCAGGCAGAGAGCACCCCACCCATAGAGACTCATATCTGTTCTTACTAGGACCCAACGAGGGTTCTCTAGAGAAACACCCCTGAGGAGATGACAGGGAGCTAGCCACCACTGGAGGTTGCGTCGAGTCTCTGGGAGGAGTGGAAGCCGAATGTCGTAGACTTCAGACACAGGTGACCAGCATGAAAGAAGAGACCTCTGAAGCTCCCTCATGTGTGCTCTGGCCCAAGGCACGACTTCGATATTGGCTGCCATGGACCCCAGGACTTGAAGGTAATTCCAGACCCTTGGAGCTGTCTGAAGAAGAAACAAACGAAGCAAGCCTGTGAATTTGCGAAGCCGCTCGCATGTCAAGAAGACTTTCCCCTGCACGGTGTCGAAGCAGCCACCGAGAAACTCTAGTTGCTGGGACGGATGAAGGTGGCTCTTGGACATATTGAGCACCCATTCGAGATTCTCGAGGAAAGAAACTACTTGAGCCACTGCTTGAAGCGCTTCCAACAGGGAGTCTGCTCGACTCAACCAGTCGTCTAGGTAAGGATGCACTCTGATTCCCCGTTTGTGCAGAGCTGCTGCGACCACTACCATAATCTTGGAAAAGCTGCACGGAGCCGAGGCCAGGCCGAAGGGCATTGCAAAAAACTGTAAGTGCTGACCCAGTACTGCAAAACATAGGAAACGCTGTTGGTCGCCTCTGATGGGAATGTGGAAGTAAGCTTCTGCAAAATCTAGAGAGGCAAGGAACTTGCCTCCGTGTACCGCCTGGATTACCAAGCGAAGCGTCTCCATTTGGAATCATGGCATCCGTAGACATCGATTTACGTTCTTGAAATCCAGAATTGGGCGGAAGGACCCATCTTTCTTGGGAACCACAAAATAAATGGAGTAACGACCACAGCCTCTCTCTGCTCGAGGGACTGGTCGAACAGCCCTCAGAAGAAGGAGGCGGTGCACGGTGGAGCGAATCGCCTTTCTCTTCAGGGATCTTCCCCGGGGTGAGACAACGAATGCATCAAGAATGGATTGGGAATATTCGAGAACGTAACCCTGGGAGACTATGTTGAGGACCCATTGATCCGAAGTAACGACAGACCATTGATGAGAAAACAGAGCCAAACGCCCACCCACCGGAGGAGTCTCTCCGGACAGGCCGACCTCCAGAAAAGGCTCTTGGGGTGGACTGTCCGGCCAGTCAGGCGGGAAGATCTCACGGGGCCAGAGAAATTGGAAGGCCCCGAGTAGGACTCAGCTCCCTTGCGGGAACCCAGAAAGGACTGTGCCCTCTGACCAAAACATCCAGTTGTCGAAGAGGCGGAGGGCTTCCCAGGACAGTATCGACGAGAGTCACGATACCTGGAGGTGCGCCGCGAGGTAGGCGAATATTGACGGGAGGAACACCTAGTAGCAAATTTAGGCTTATCTTCCGGAAGACGTTGGGGGTCAAACCTCCCCTAGGTCTTTGACCAATTTGTCTAGATCCTCTCCAAAGAGAAGCTTTCCCCTGAAGGGAAGCCTAGTGAGGCATGCTTTAGATGCAGTCAGTCGACCACTGGCGAAGCCAGAGCCATCTGCAAGAAACTGTGATCGCTGAGGCGCGCAAGAGATCGCAAAAGGCATCTGCCAAAAAAGCTGTGACCGATTCCAGACGAGCCAGAGCTGGATCCTCTGGCAGACGTTGAATCCAGTGCAAAAGAGCTCGGGCTGCTAGGCCCCTGCAAACAGAGGCCTGGAGAGATAATGAAGAAGCTGAAAAGGCAGTATTGAGAAGGCTCTCAACTTTCCTATCCTGTTGATCACGAAGTGCTGCACCACCCTCCACTGGAATGGTGGTGTGCTTCGTTACTCCGGTCACAAGGGCATCCATTTTGGGATATGTCAGCCACTTCTCCAAGTCAGGCGGTGCCCAGAGGTAAAGCTGACCTAGGCGGCGGGCTGTACGGAGGTGAATATCCGGAGAGTCCCATTCTCGAGACACCATTTGTTGTAGTTCCGCCGGGAATGGAAAAGCTCTAGATGGCTTGTGAATGCCTTGTAATATTGGGTCTGGCTGGGGAATGGAAGGCGGCTGAGTATTCTCCTAATCCGGTTGATCTGTCAATCGTAGGGTTTCAACAACCTGCATAATTAGGGCCGGCAATTCCTCTTTGCAAAAAAAGCGTATGTCCTGTGTCTCACTTTGGCACTCCACAGAAAACTCTGATGGGGACCATTCCCCATCCTCCCGGTCCGACAGGCTTTCGCTGTCATCCCCCGAAGACAGCCCTTCCTCTGGTGCTTTTGGCCAAGCAGTAGTAGCCCAGGAGACCTCTTTAGGTGGCCGTGCATCCACCTTGGACATGTGCTCTTGTCTAGAGCGCTTGCGGGATCCAGAGCCAGAAGACTGAGGGATTTGAGTCAGGGCATCCACTGTGTTACTGGGAGAATTAGCCTGCCAAAGATCCCAGGCTTGTCTAAAGAGGGCCAAAAACCTGAGTATCTGAGGCATGCATCAGCTCCTGCTGCCCGAAAGACCCCGGAGCAGGAGGAGTTAAGAGGGGAGGCAAGAGAGACTCTCTTGCCAGGGGAAGCTGTCTGGGTTCCTCTAGCTGCTGAGGACATGCAGCAGGACTGCTTCTGTCCTGAGCTCCCTTGGCTAGTGTCGCCGAAGTCTCTCCAGGATGAGCAAGACCTGCAGTACAAATGCCATCCCTCAAATCCTTATGCTTCTTTGTGCAGACCATGCATCGCTGAAGGGAAGGCATCTCACAAGCGAAGCGCAGCTGACTGTGATCCCCAATGAACAGGAAAAAAGAATTTAAAAAAGTCAAAAATAGGAGTTGAAAGGGACCAGACACATGAAAAACTAGCAGGGAAGACAGAAATTAAGAACAAAGTCTCCTCACAAAGCCTGCCAAAAACGGAGCTGTGCAGCAAAACAACAGCCAAAATAAAATGGCCACCGCTATTAAAACTGCCAAAATAAAATCACTCCAAACACTGTGAAAACGCGGTAAAAACATAAAATTAATCAAATGGAGAGCTAGGGCAGTAAAGACATGAAGAGAAAACTCTCCAGGCGGACAGAGGTTGCCCAGACGGCGTCCCAAATAAAATCGGGGGGGGGGGGGGAAGGAGGAGGATCTTTGAAGTTTTCTACTCACTGTGCTGGAACAGAGTGCTGAAAAGAGCCAAGGCTGACCTGAAACGGGCAGCAGGCAGGAGCTGTTGTAAGGCTGCCGATAAGCTGCGGACTCCTCCAATGACCGGCTGCTTAGGTCCTCATGAGCTGAGCTTTCTCCCCTGACAGAGAGGGAACCTCACATGGTCCTCCTGACCAGGAGTTCAACCTCAATCTGTCCCACAAACTGTAGCTGGGAAAACCAGAGGGGCAGCTCAAGTGCGCCCTGGGTGCATCCAGCAAAATTACTGCAAGTACTAAATACTAAAAATAATTAGAGAGAAAAAGATAAACCCCTACATCTGCTGGAGACAGAGAAATACTGGAGTGCCCTCTACTGGGTTCAGCTACATATTACCAGGGAACAGCCAATCAGGCTGCTGGTAGTTTTCTTTTTCTATTTATCTGTCTCCAACATCTGCTGGTAGGGGGACTAAACCCGCTTGCCTGGACTGGTCTAGCAGGATGTACTGGAAATGTGAAGACAGCATTCCTGCTTGTTTCTGGAGATTGTAAATATCACCAGTATTGTTGAGCCACAAGATCCTTACAGAATGAACTCCAAAACAGGACAGGTAATGTTTCACAATATATTCAGATTTAGATTTCATTTGACTAATTCCAGATACTTAATCCTCAAGATGGTTTTAACATTCTATTGTGATTTGATAATTTATGATAAAAAAAACAGCATCACCAATGCTCAGTTCTTAGAGGAACAAATGGCTACACACTGATGAAAGCGCTCTGTCTATGAAACCCACTACCAAAAAAGAAAAAATATATATCCCACCATGTGACATTACTAGCCCTGTGACAATTTATTCCAGTATGATGGCAAGATAAACAGGAACCAGATTATATTACTGCAGTGATAAACCCCTGAATTCTACAACATTTGGGGCAAATGGTATCAAAAAATCAGATTTAAACACTGCAGCCTAAAACTGCAAAATCTTCTTAACTGGGGTCAAGCGTATCACGTGTACAGAAGCAATTCAAAGAGCCAAGCCAGAGCCTCAATTTGTCATTCCAGGCACAAACCCAACCTCTGCAGCTGAAGAGGAGTTCCACACATTCTGCTGTCACCAAAGAGAACTTCTACCAGAAGAGCTGCTTCCCATTCTCCATGTCACAACTCTACAGAGTCTATAGGGCCTCACGCGATTCATTCCTTCAGAATGAAGTTGGTCAGTGAAGGTAACTAGTGTACTCTCCTTCTGCATGGCTTGGGAGAAGGGGGTGAAGAGAGACCTGGTCACACAACAATTGATCAGGGAAGACAGAGGTCTGCTTGGCAACAGTGTCTGATCTGGTAATGGGGCATGCAGGGAAAAAGAGAGACTTTTTTGGGATGGAAGGGGTGGAGGGAGTCAGTAAATGATTAATTATAAAAAATATCCCTCCCTCTACTGAAATCAATGGTATTAGGCCCATGAAAAAATTCAGGTCACATATGATGACCTGGCTTTACTGTGCCTAAACCTTGCAAGGGTTGCTCCTAACCACATGATTTACAGTTTTTCAGCTCGATATTGAACCTGTCAACTTGGAACTGCCAATTGCAGGAACCCTATGTTTTTTTATGTTGGTTGGGTAAAGTAAGAAGAAAGCAGTCAAGATTACTCTACTACAGAGATTTTCAATTTCCCAGCAGTTTCATGAGATAGATGGCATAAGAGGAATTGAAATTTGAGTGGTGTCTGAAGTATCGTACAACAGACAAATACTGTAAAAATTTGAAAAGAACCTAGGCTGCTCTCTAAATGGGGATGTATGCAATAAACTTACATTGTTCTTAGAATATAGCATATACTAAAATAAGTCTTGAAGGACTAGAAAAGGGGACTGTTACTTCTGGAGAGAGATCTGCAATTGTGAGTATATACTTCTGGGAATTTTCTGAAAGGAATCCTTTGTATGAAAGCTAATTAATCTGTGAACCCACTGTTTTTTGTTAAATCAGTCAGGGCCTAGTAGCAGCAGTTTAAGTTTAAAATTTAAAACACAGAAGAGAGCTTTCTGGTTCAATTTGGAACCCAGCAGAGAGCTTGTAGTTTAAATTTCATAATAAGTTAGAGCCTAGCAGCAGCAAAGAGCTATAATTTAAATCAAATCAGAATATAGCTTACCTCAGCAGCACAGGACAGGGTATTGGGTAGCAGCCCTCTTTTAATAAGTGTTATTTAAAGGTGCGGAAGAATTGAACGAAATATCGATACATCGGGAAGATGTATTACAACTATTAGATAAACTGAAAAGTAGCAAATCACCTGGGCCGGATGGTATACATCCAAGGATGTTGAAAGAAATGAAATATGAGATTGCAGACCTGCTATTAGTAATCTGTGAACTATCATTAAAATCATCTCTAATACCTGAAGATTGGAGGATCGCCATTGTAACACCAATTTTTAAAAAGGGTTCCGGGGTGATCTGGGAAACTACAGACCGGTGAGCCTGATGTCAGTACTGGGAAAATGGTAGAAACCATCATAAAGAATAACATTACTCAGCATGTAGATAGTCATGTCCTAATGAGAGACAGCCAACATGGCTTTAGACAAGGAAAATCTTGTCTTACTAATCTGTTATGTTTTTTTGAAGGTGTGAATAAACAGGTGGACAAAGGTGAGTCGGTTGATATAGTGTATCTGGACTTTCAGAAAGCCTTTGACAAGGTCCCTCATCAGAGACTTTTGGCAAAACTAAAGAGAGTCATGGGATAGGAGGCAGTGTACTATTGTGGATCAGGAACTGGTTAAAAGATAGAAAGCAGCGGGTAGGGCTAAATGGCCAATTTTCCCAATGGAGAAAGGTGAATAGTGGTGTACCTCAGGGATCTGTGCTGGGTCCGCTGCTTTTTGACATATTCATGAATGACCTGGAAAGCGGAATAACGAGTGAGGTTATCAAATTTGCAGATCACACAAAACTATTTAAAGTTGTTAAAACCCAAGAGGATTGTGGAAAATTGCAAGAGGATCTTGATAAATTGGAAGACTGGGCATCAAAATGGCAGATGAAATTTAATGTGGACAAGTGCAAAGTAATGCACCTAGGGAAGAACAACCCAAACTATGGTTACATGATGCAAGGTTCCGCATTAGGAACCACCACCCAGGAAAAAGATTTAGGTGTCATTGTGGATAACATGTTAAAACCCTCGGCCCAGTGTGCAGCGGCGGCCAAAAGAGCAAATAGAATGCTAGGTATCATAAGGAAAGGAATGGAAAATAAAGCAAAAGATATTATAATGCCTCTATATCGTTCCATGGTGAGACCGTACCTTGAATATTGTGTGCAATTCTGGTCGCCGTATCTTAAAAAGGATATAGCGTTATTAGAAAAGGGTCAGAGAAGAGCCACCAAAATGGTAAAGGGAATGGAAGGATACTCCTATGAAGAAAGGCTAAAAAGGAAAAGAGACAGCCGAGGGGAGATATGATAGAAGTCTATAAATTAATGAACGGAGTGGAACGGGTAAACGTAGATCAATTGTTTACATTATCAGAATATAGAAAGACTAGGGGACATGCAATGAAGCTACAGGGTAAACTATTTAAGACTAATAATAGAAAATATTTTTTCACTCAACTTGTAATCAAACTCTGGAATTTGTTACCGGAGGATGTAGTAAAGGCTGTTAGTGTAGCTGGGTTTAAAAAAGGTTTGGACAAGTTCCTGGAGGAAAGGTCCATAAACCATTATTAAGAAGGGACCCAGAATATCAATGCTTGACCCAGTACAAGCATTGTGGAACCTGTGTCTTTTGGGGAAACTGCTAGGTATGTATGGCCTAGATTGGCCACTGTTGGAAACAGGATACTGGGCTTGATGGAACTAGGTCTGACCCAGTATGGCATATCTTATGTTCTTAAGCCAAATCACTTTTACTATAGTTTTACTTAGAGAAAGAAATGCTGAAGATGTACAGTTCTGGGATGGGGGAATCATAAATAGCATGTTTTAACTTACTTCCGTTCTCTTTCCTTCTCGTACTGTTCCATATCAGGTTTGATTTGCTTGGTCAATCTCTGATACTGTCGCAACTGGGCAGCTGCATAATCTTTAAAAGAAAGACATTCAAGTGCATGAACCTGTAATTGTCATCTTCACATGGTCTAAGAATTCTCTGAAAGCCTCAGATTAAATGGTTTTACATTTTATTTCTTACCTGAGAACCCTAAATCTGGATTCTTTCTTTTCTTCTTCCTTTCCCATTTGTCTGCATCTTCAGCACTTATTTCCAATAATTTTACTCGCTCAAAATTTTCTCCTCTGGCTGCACATTCCTAAGGCACCACAAGAGAGAAAGCATAAACAAGCTCGTACTCATCATGGAAGAGTCTGCATCCTTTCTAGTGACATGCACCTCCTTGTTGAGAGATCAAGAGTTAATTAGGTCTGCTTTCTAAAATGCAAAATGTTTCCTTGTTATGCAAAAGCAGAGATAAAATGATCAACTCCTTAAAGAGCAAAGTGCTATTCTGTTCTCTAGTAAGAGAATGAAAGTGTAAATATGAGCATTAAGGAAGTAGCACTTTGGGAAAGGAAATAAAACTACTCAAGAAATGTGGAACTCTGATTTCTGTTTCAATCCATTTACTTCTTGAAAGCAGAAACAGGACAGTGACATTTAGCTTGAGGGATTAAAGAAGGCTGCTGTTGTGGTAGGAGAAAGAAGTCCTGCAACAAAGTCTTTGACTGAGACTAAAAGTTCAGCATAAACCTGAACTTGTTGCAGAAATGTCAAATGCTAGCAAGAACCACTCTACTAGAAAAGTGCCAATGAGTTAAGGTGGAAAGGCACGTGGATTCCAATGGTGAAATTAGGTCTTACCTCCTAATTTTCCTTTCCTGTAGTTCCTCTAGTACAGTCCAGACAACTGGGTTTATGCACCCCAACCAGCAGGTGGAGACAGAGAAAAAAAGCTCTCTCAGTTCAGTATAAATAGCCTGTGCTCCCTGATCTGAGCCAGTATTGACCACTCACCAAGCAGAGAACCACACAACTGGCTCCCTTGTCAACTTTTGTCCCGCTAGGGGACCCGCCAAGGGAAAGGAACAGACTGACCAGGCCATCTAGTGGAGCCTTGTGCTCTTGCCTGGACTCAAGCTGACAGTGGGGCCCTAAAAGCAAAACCAAGGAACCATCGAACCGATCAACCACACATGAGTGTTGTGCATGGTGATCTGACTATTAGTATTATTAACATCTGGTTTCTTTTTTTTTTTTTTTTTTTTAAGGTAGGTTCACAATAGGAAAACGCATAACACTTACCTGAACGGGAATCCCACAAACGCGTGCCAAAATTTCATGCTCATATCTCTGAAGCCATGCATAACTTCCCGCACTGAGTTAACCCAGGGAGGGTCCTGGACTGTACTGGACGAACTACAGGAACGGAAAGTTAGCAGGTAAGGCCTATTTTCCTCTTCCAGGTGTCCTCCAGTACAGTCCAGACAACTGGGACGTAGCAGAGCAATACTAACAATAGGAAGGACCGGAAACCCCAGCCCTCAAGACTGCTATCCCGAAACACGCGTCCTGCCGCACCTGCACATCCAGGTGGCAGTGCCTGACAAAAGTGGAGAAAGGACCGAGTAGCCACCCTTCAAATATCTAAGGGAGGCACCCTTCCCGCTTCTGCCCAGGAAGAAGCCTGGGCCCACGTGGGGTACGTCTGGAGGCCCGCGGGCATCTGCCAGCCCTTCAACAAGTATGCTAATGCTATCGCCTCCAGAATCCAGCAGGCAATAGAAGCCTTGGAAGCTGCCTCTCTCTTACGGGTGCCGCCAAACAGGACAAAGAGTTGCTCTGAATGGTGAAAGGGTTGCATCACCGAGGAATAATGCTTCAGTACCTACCGAACATCAAACTTGTGCTGGAGGGGTGCCTCCGGTGAATCTCACTGCCCTGAAAAGGAGGGCAGCACAACCGACTGATTCAGGTGGAAGGTCAAAACACTTTAGGCAAAAAGGATGAAACTGGTCGTAGGACCACGTGCTCCTTAGAGAACACGAGGAAAGGCTCTTTAGAGGACAAGGCCTGCAAATCAGAGAGATACACTTGGTGGATCAAACTGCCACCAGGAAAGCCACCTTCAGGGTCACATCCTTAATTGATGTGCCCCTGAAAGGCTCAAAGAGTGGAGCAGTCAGTCCCAACAACACCAAGTTTAGATCCCAAGAGGGGACCAATGGCCTGCTCAGGGGCCAGAGATGCAAAAAACGAACCACATCCACATGAGCGGTTAAGGACATCCCTGCACTCGTCCCCGGTAACAAGACAAAGCCGCCACCTGGACCTTTAAGGAACTCAAGGCCAGACTTTTGTCAATCTGACTTGCAAAAACCCCAGATGTCTGCGACAGGCGTTCTGAGGAGACGGACATTCTGCTCCACACACCAGGCCTCGAAGAACCTCCAAACCTGGATGTAGGCCAGAGAGGTAGAGCGGTGGTGTGCCTGCAACAAGGTGGTTATAACCAGCTCCGAGTAACCACAGCGCCTCAATCATGCCCTCTCAAGAGCCAAGTCATAAGCGAGAATCAATCCACTGCCAGCATGCACACTGGACCCTGAGTGAGCAGGTACTGTACCAGAGGCAGCTGATAAGGTTAGTTTACACAAAGGTGCATGAAATCTGTGTACCACGACCATCAGGGCCAGTCTGGGGAGATCAGAAGTACCCTGCCCCAGTGCACCTCAATGTGTTGAACCACTCGCCCCACTAGCAGCTACAGGATAGAAGCACATACAGTAGAGCAACCCTGTCTGATGCCATAGCTGCACAAGGGCATTGAGATCCTCCGCCACTGGGAACTTCCAGCAGCTGAAAAATCGCAGCACCTTGGCATTGCCCAGGCACACCATCAGATCCATCAATGGCCGTTCCCAGCACTCCACCAGCAACTGGAAGACCTCATTCGAGAGAGACCACTCCCACAGATCCAGCATGTGGCGATTCAGGAAGTTGGCCTGTACATTCGTCACGCTGGCCACATGTGCTGCTGAGAGCGTCGTGAGATGTTCCTCTGCCCACTACAGAAGCGGAAGGGCTTCCGCTGACATCTGCGAGCTGCAAGTGCCCCTCTTGGCAATTGACATAAGCCAATACAGTGGCACTGTCTGAGAGGATCCACACTGCCCTGTGGTAAAGCAGGGGTAGAAATACCTCGAGTGCCAGCCTCACAGCTCACATCTCGAGCCAACTGATGAGCTGCTGCTCTTCCTCGACCAACCACCAACCCTGCACCAGGCTTGCATCTACGGTGACCACCATACTGTCTGATGTCTCCAGAGGCATGCCTGCTGTCAAGTTCATTGACTGCAACCACCACCGCAGAGTCATCCGTGGCTTCTGTGACAATAGGAGGCAGACCTCCACTGACTGTGTTAGTGGTGACCAGCAGCTGAGGAAATGAGCTTGCAGCACCCTCATATGAAGCCATGCCCAAGACACGAGTTCTAGGGATGCCTCCAAGGACTCCAGCACCTGAAGATAGTCCCAGGCGCAGGGTCCAGCAGAGACCTCACTGACCCTGCAACTTGGCCACTTGCCCTTCTGGAAGGAAAACCTTGTCCAGAAGGGTGTCGAGGTGGGCATCCAGATATTCCAGAGACTGCGACGGCCGCAACTGGATCATGGTGAGGTTGACCATTCAACCGAGAGCTGGTGCTCCTCCATGGTTTCATGCTGATCAGCCAATCGTCCAAGTACGGGTGGACCAGGATCCCCTTGCTTGCGCAGGTGGGCCGCAACAATGACCATCACCTTGGTGAATACCCACGGCGTCATGGCTAAGCCGAAGGGCAATGCTTGAAATTGAAAGTGGCTGTCGGACACCACAAACTGCAGGAAGTGCTGATGTTTCCCCTATATGGGAATATGGAGGTAGGCTATCGTGAGATCCAAGAAGGTAAGAAACTCTCCCTGGCGCCCATGATCACCAACCACAAGGCTTCCATGCGAATGCATGGAACCAAAAAGGTGCCTGTTGAGATCGAGAATGGACTGCAAGGAACCTGCCTCCTTTGGCACCACAAAGTAGATGGAATATTTGCCAAGGCACCACTCGACCAGCAGCATCAGGACCACTGCTTCAAGTTGCAATAGGCACCTCGAGTGTTTCCACCACCATCACCCGATGCTTCTGTACCGGCCCACAAGGGGAGACCAAAAATGTGTCCCCCAAAAGGTCATGCAAACTCGAGAGCATAACCATCGCAGATGATTTCAAAGACCCAAGCGTCGGACGTAATCTGGGACCAGGCAAGGAGGAAGGCCCACAGGTGGCTGCCACACAGGCTGTAATCCCACCGGGGCCCCCAAAGCTTAACTGGGCGGGCTTGGCCCGGCAGAGGCGGGCAAAGCAAATCCCCACCCTCTGCAGCCACTTTCTTGAAAGAAAGAGGAACCGTTCTGCAAGAAAAGCATTCTGTGGAGGTGCCTACCTCATCTGGGATGTAACCTCCGAAAGTCCTTACGACAGTTCTGCACAGGACCACCCCTGCCCACTTTCGGCTTGCCCTCGGGCGATCGGAGGGCCTTGGATTTCCCCAAGGACTTCACCAGCTACTCCAAGTCTTCCCCAAAGAGTAACTTGCTCACAAAGGGAAGGTTGGTAAGCTTAGTCTTCGAGGCTAAATCCGCTGACCAATTGTGCAGCCAGAAGATGTACCTTGCAGCCACCACTGTGGCCATACCCTTCGCTGAGACCCTCAAGAGGTCATAGAGAAGATCTTCCAAGTTTGGGGTTCAACTAGTGGCGCCAGAACCCCCCACCACCGATGAAGTTGTCACCCCCTGCGACCATCTGAGACACGCACGGGCCACTTAGGCAGCACAAATGGTGCTCTGCAGAACCAGCACACAGACTTCGAAGACCTCCTTAAGGAGTGCCTCCATCTCCATGCACCAGTCATGGGGGGCTTTGAGTGCAGCGCCACCCTCCAACGGAATAGTGGTCTTACAGGTCATTGCCACCACTACAACATATACCTTGGGGAGGCATAGCCTTTCCTTCTCTTCCGGTGGAATAGGGTAGAGCTGGGGTACTCCATTTGCAGCATCTGGGGTACTCCATTCCTTCATAATCATGGCCCTGAGGCCTGGGAAGGATTGGAAGGGGGGGGGGGGCTTAATGCCTTCCATAATGGGATCCTCTTTGAGCTCCACCACAAGTGCTGGATCCATGACCCTGAGCACCACTAGGGACTCCGTAATCAGAGCTGGGAGTTCATCGCGGCAGCAAATCTGCACCGCCATAGGATCTTGCAACACCAGAAGCTCCCGCTCCTCCAGCTCTACCTGGAGCTAGTCAAGGAGGTCCCCTGGCCCCTCCAAGGGATCCAGGGAGTCCAAGAACCCCAGGGAGGCAATGTCCTGTTTCTCTATTAAACTGTCTTTGTGTAGGTGCTTCACTTGAGGTCCTGCTTTGGCCCTTTCCCCCAGAGCCGGAGGGGACATTTGCTGTGCTCCCGCCTGTGCAGTAGCACAAATTCTGGAGAAAAAGGCACAGAACTAGTGCCCCCCCCCTGAAATGGCCAGGTAAATCTTTTGAAGAAGCAAGAAATGGAGGCCCCCTGCTCTCCTTCGCCGACGGAAAGGGCTCCTCCAAGATGGTGGTCATTCCTGCCAAAACGGCAGGCCTGCCACCATCATCCGTGGCCTCCCCGTGGTCACCAAACACATTCACTTCTGCTTTGGGACGCTTCAGGGCTTACCCCCATTCATCGGATGTGGCTTCCCCATCTTCTGGCAGCCGCGGTACAGCCTGATATCCGAGAGCTAGGCCCAACAGCTGCTGCAGAGTGCACAGCGGCCCTGCTCCATGCGGCCGGTGCATTGAGCTGCTACTCCTCCAGCGCCAAAGGAAAGAAAACGAATCTGCTACTCACAGAGGCCCGCAGGACTTACCTGGGTGTGCCCCCCCCCCCGCCCTGCTCGCGGACACCAAAGTGATTCCCGCAGAGACTGTGCCTGCCTACCCTGCTGTGATCAAACCTTTTTTTTTTGTTTGCTTAAAAGAAAATAATTTTATGCTGACCGCTTAGGCAAGTTAAAAAAAAAAAAAAAAAAGGCAGGCACAAGGCTCTGACCTCTGGCCCCCTCCCAAATGTTGGGGAGGGTGAAAGGAGGGAGCCAAGCTGAGGGAGAGTGGGGGAGGGACCCAGACCACTGGGTTCTACACCCTGGCCACAATCAGGCCTAGCAAGGCTCCACAGCACAGAAAACCAGGCTATGCACCACCTGCTGGAGATTGAGAAATACTAGCTCTGATCAGGGGGGTAAAGATTATTTATACTGAACTGAGAGAGTTTTTCCTCAATCTCCACTTGCTGGTTGGGCTGCATAAACCCAGTTGTCTGGACTGTACTGGGGGGGACTCCCTGGAAATTGGGGATTATTATAAGATGGGATCATCTGAACAGTCCTAACATAGTGACTACTTCTACAGCTTAGTCTTTTTGTACTGCTTTCCTCAGTTTCTCCAGCAAAATACTCAGAGCAGCAAGACAGCACCTTGAGATGTCTTATACAAGGGGTTTAAAAGAAAGCTGTAATCAACATAATGTGTAATACGTCAGAAGCTCAACTGTCAAGAAGCAAATCATTCATCCATTGGAATCTTTTCAAGATATTACTGTTCAACTTCTTTGAGTCAGTCATCATTGGAACAGAACAGTACTACAAATTATCTTGCACACTTACTCATATTAATCTACAATGGCTGTGACATCAAAAATGACACCACACATGACCCACTCTAATTCTATTCCACATAAGGTAATTTGTGACACTCTTCCAAAATGGCAGCTCCAAGAGATTCCTTGGATTCAGCCACCATTGTAGAGCCGCTTGGATGCTCCTCAGGCACTCCAGCACGAATATTTCTGGCTTTGCGGGGACCAGCGCAACAGTAGCGCCTTCTGCAGCAGCCTCATGTGCACCTGTGCCCATGGAACCAGCTCCAATGTCGCCACCATCAACCCCAACAGTTGGAGGTAACGCCACGCTGTGGGGGCTTGCAACTGCAAGAACTGGTGAACCTGGAGCTGCAGCTTCTCTACATTCTCCCTTGGGTAACGAGATGCACCCTCGCGCCATCTGGAACTACGACCCCAAAAATTCCAAATCCTATGAGGGCTGCAGGTGTCTCTTGGCCAAGTTGATCATGAAACCACACACTGTGTAGCCTTCCGGCTCTCCTCAGTTGACTTTGCCCATATCAGCCAGTTGTCGAGATATGGATGCACAAGCATCCCTTCCTGATGCAAAGCCACCGCCACGATGACCATCACTTTGGTGAACGCCCAAGGCACAGTGGCGAGTCCGAATGGCAACGCCTGAAACTGAAAGTGCCCCATGGGCACCGCAAATCGGAGGAACTGATGGTGTTCTAGCCATATAGGGATGTGCAGTTAGGCTTCTATAAGATTCAGCAACATGAGGAATTCTCCTTCGCATACTACCATGATGACAGAGTGCAAGGTCTCCATGTGGAAATACGGTACCCGCATTGACTCTTCACGTGCTTTAGATCCAGGATAGGCCGGAAAGATCCTTCCTTTTTGGGAACCACAAAGTTGATAGAGTATCGACCTGAGCTGCATTGCCCTTTGGGGACTGGCACCATGGTTTCTAATTGCAACAGCCGCTGAAATCTTTTGGACCACTCGGGCCTTCCTGAGGCCCTGCACAGGAATAACACGAAGATGTCTGATAGCGGGTGCATGAACTCCATTGCATATTCCTCTCTTAGCACCTCCAGCACCCAATGGTCAGAGATGATATGGGCCCAGACGGACAGAAACCTTTGGAGGCTCCCTCACACCAGTTGCACTCTGCTCTGGGCCTCCCCACCTTGTTTTAGTTTCACTGGGGCTTTTTGGTGGTCACAGGCGCAGCAGCACGGTAACTAGTGCCGACTCCCCAGCCCTCTCAAAAGGACTGGCCCCTGCTCGGATACTGGGCTGTCTAAAAGGGGGCAAAGCAAGATGCCTGGAAATGCCAAAAATCCTGCAGCTGACCTCTTGTTGAGGCTTGCCCCTTGTTTGCCTTGGGCTTATCCTCTGGAAGCTTGGAACCCTTGGACTTCCCTAACTCCTTTACCAACTTCTTCAAGGCTTCCCCAGAGGAGCTTGCCCTTAAAGTGAAGCAGACTAAGCAGTGTCTTGGAAGAAATATCCGCTGCCCAATTTTGCAGCTACAAGAGATGCTGCACCGCAATGACAGAGGCCATGACCTTAGATGAGCCCCTGATCAAGTCATAGAAGGTGTCTGCCAAAAAGGCCGTCCCCAATTCCAGTTGAGCAGCCTCTGAACCTGTTTGCTGTGAACACCTCTTTTGCTCTGGAAGGACCTGTGCCCATCGCAGGCACGCCCATGAGATGCAGGATCAAGGCATTAATATCAAATGCCTGCTTCAGCAATGCTTCCAGTTTCTTATCCTGGGGGTCCTTCAAAGCGGCCCCCCTGCAACCAGAATAGTCATCTTCTTTGTGACAGCGGACACCGCTGTGTCCACCCTTGCAGCCCTCAGCTGCTTGTTATCAGATCTGGCAGTGGGTACAGCCAAGCCATGGCTCGGCTCCCCTGAAGCCCAGTCTCTGGTATTTCCCACTCAGCCTCCATCATATGTCTAATGACCCTGTGCATGAGAAAGGCCATCTGGGCCTTTCAGCAGTCCTGCAACAAGGGGTCCTCCAAAGACTCCTCATCCGCCTGTGCCATATGGACAATGCTCAAGGATGCCAGCGAATGGGCGATGAGGGCAGGCAACCCTTCCTTGCTGAAGACAAACTACATTTGGGTCCTCTCCAGACAAGACCTCCCTCTCCTGGAGTGCCCTCTGCCAATAAGTCCAAAGTGCCCCCCATGGGATCCTCCAAAGTGTCAGAGAGCCCCGCCTGGGGTTCTTCCCAGAGTTCCATCGCCAAGTGGGGGTGCCTAGCCTCGGGCTCCTCTATATCCCCCAGTCTATGAAGAGCAGCCGGCACCTCCAACCCCACCTACCTGCTTTTTGCAGCAGATCCTACCTCCGGCCCCGCTGTTCCCTGCCGTAAGCAATAGGCCTGGTGCAGGAGCAGCACAAATTCTGGGGAAAATAGCTCAAGGGCCCAGATTCCCCCCTTTTTGCTAAGGAATCACCAACATGCAGGGACCAAAAAAACAGATCTTGCTTGCCAGCCATTTCAACCTGCCCCCAATATGGCCTCCATTCCCACCAACACCAAAGGAGAAGTGTCAGATGTTGAGGCCTGTGCCGAATGTGATTTCCCATGGTTGCCTCCTCCAACACCAAAATGTCATCCATCAAAGCCTCCTCAGCTGAGCAGATCTTCCTTTCACATGACTTACATATGTCGGCCGCCGAGAGAGTGGACTAGCGTGTTCCACATACTGTGCACACTGCTGCAGAAAAAGGAAATAGCTTAGCCATGGTGAAAGAGGCACTTCATGAACAGTCTCGCAACCGAAAGAGGGCCCTCAGATCAGAGTCCATACATCGTGTACCCTATCGCCGCTTGGCCCGATGCTATAGGCTGTCACATGGTCCACCCCCCTCTCCCCGCCCCCCCGCCCCCGGGAGAGGCCAAACCCTTTGGTGCTCTTCCCATACTGCCTGACCAACAGAATAAACATGGTATTTACCACAAATAAGAACATTATTCAGCCAGCAGCAATCAAACTGCAATCTAACAGTCTTCCCAGGTCAGTGCTGGCTCAATCGATCATGGGGGAAAGGACTGGGGCAGGGCCAGACAGATTTAACAATCTCAGTCCCTCAGGAAGCTTGCCCCCAGCTGTCCTGGCCTGCTCTCAGCACTGCCTATCCTGAAAGCCCCCAACTCAAGGGTTCAGCCCGGGATGAAGTCTTTCTTTATTTATTCACTTTTCTTGCTTTTCTGTTTGATGGGTTAGCTATTACCAGAATCAATCAAAGCACCGAAGCTAACCTAGGAGTCTACACCAGAAATCTACCACTTATCTCTATCCAGTCCAGCCCAGAAACAGCCGACACTCCCCATCAGCTGCTGGAGACTGAGATACTGGCTTTGGTGGGTAGTACAGGTGGTAATATATGTGCTGACATCACCAAGGTTTGCACATGCTCAGTCTCCAGCTGCTGGTGGGGGGCAGACAACCCACTCATCTGGACTGGACTGCAATGAACTGGAGGGACGATAGATAAGGAATGACTTTGTACTTTTGATTATTCTTAGGCTACTCTTTTTTGTTATGTTGATTATTCTATTTTATATGATTTTGTAACTTTTTCCACTACATATTGTAATCTGCCTTGAGCTTCTGGTTAAGCAGAATAGAAAGGTTTGATTAAACTAAACTAAAGCTATATGAATAATCAGCTCCACCCATGGACCGCCCCAGCGTTATATGGATACTGCTAAAGCAGTCCGTGAGGATATTGAGAGGCATTATCCATACAGTGCTGCTGAATATCCTGGATCTCTTGAGCTGAAAACTGATACTACCTCCTTAATATTCCCTTTGACTGAGGATATATCAGAAACAAGAGCTGACTTTGCTGAAATAGGTGACAGGTGAATGCTGTGGAGCAGGGAGTGGAAGAGCAACACAATAGTATGGTGGAATTTAAAAAAAGGTCTAGAGGGGCTTCAGACTGCTTATCAAAAGCTGTTCACTAAATTAGAGGATATAGAGAATAGATCCAGAAAGAACAACATTAAAATCCAGAGGGACCCCTGAAACAGGGAACCACAGCAATCGTGTCAATGTTGTCAAACAAAGGTCTACTAGAGCATAATGGATGCAGCAGAGGGCTCTGCTACCGGGGAAGGGCTAAACGTGAACAGGGCTCACAAAGTGCTCTGGTCTGTGGCGTGCTTGCATAATTTTGTAGAAAAGGAAAGGGCCAAGACTAAAGCGAGAACCCTGGAATCCATTTACTGGGAAAACTACAAAATCAAATTTAATGATATCTTTCAGGTCACAATTCAGGAGAGGAGGGCCCTTGGGGAAACTACAATTTTTTTAAAGAAAGAAAATGTTAAATAAGGAGCTGCATCCATTTGACCTACGACTTACAATTCGTTGGTCCAGGAAGCATATTACAATGTAAGAAGCCTGGGATAGAAACAGAAAAACATGACGACAGAAAAAGACCACATGGCCTATCTAGTCTGTCCTTCTATATCAACCACTACAACATTCCCCTTTTTTCCTTTAGAGATCCTCTGTGTTTGTCCCATGCTTCTTTGTATTCAGATACTGTCCTCATCTCTACCACCTCCACTGGGAGACTATTCCATGGATCCACCACTCTTTCTATAAAGAAATACTTCCGCATATCACTCCTGAATCTATCCCCTTTCACCCTCATCCCATGTCCCCTCGTAAGATAAGGATAAGGAGAGGCTCAGACCTGCAGTAAAAAAGGAAAGGGGGTATGGATTCTAAACAAAAGCTGGTGGAATTTAGATGGCAATAAGTTACAGGAAAAAGGAACAGACAACTGTCACTCAGCTTGTCAGAATCCTGACCTGCAGACCTCAATAGTGGAGGAGGAGAAATGACTAGGAGAGTGATATCTCGATAATGAGATGACGACTTAACAGGCAGGAAGTGTAGGAAGTGGACTCATTTTTAACTGATGTGTGGACAAATCTTGCAAGAGTTGAAGTTCAAAGTATTATATAAGTGTTGGGCAATGTAAAGTGCATCTGAGCACTGGGAGTGACTGAACTGGACATTAAGACTTACTAAGAGGTGCCATTTGTAACTGCGGCACAACCCCTTTGGAGTGGAGGAGTGGCCTAGTGGTTGGTGCAAGGTACTTCAGGCCGGAAGGTCGGGGGTTCAAATCCCACTAGAGGACAGCAACCTTGGGCCGGAAGGACTGGGGTTTCTAGTCCCACTGGTGCTCCTTGTGGTCTTGGGCAAGCCACTTAACCCTCCATAGCCCATGTTCCCTGTAAAATAGTTATCTCCAAGTTATAATGCCCTGTTCAATGTAATTTCAGTTTGTTCAATGTAAACCACACCGATGCAGAATAGTGCGGTATATAAGAGAATGTAAATAAAATAAATAAACATGGGACACAAGATAGGTAGTGCTTTGAACTTTGATCCGCTTGATGGCTCATGATAGGTGATATGGGTGGCATGTAAATAATATTGGATACTGGCCCATGGGCACCGAGATCTCGACTGATGGAACCTGCAGTTATAATGAAGAGTTCACTGGGCACTAGCATGATTTATGGAGTGTATGAATAGATAAGAATGCTTGAGAGGAAAGAATAGGTTGTGAGGGGGATCAGGGAGAGATGCATGAATGGAGACAAATGCGTGGCTGGAGGTAGTTTAAGGGAGTTTCAATAGTTTATTAAATTATTAACTGTGCAATAACAAATTGTGGATCAAAATGGGTGAAGGATGATAAAGTAAAGCCTGTTCTTATGGGAGGGAAGGCCAAAGCTGATTTACAGGCAATGATTATAAAAGATACGGGATACAGAGAGCAGAAAAGTGGGCAGGTGGATTTCATATAGGGGACAGCTGAATGCATTATCTGATGCCCTGGGATGATTTGCTTCTGGTATGAGTTTAGGCGGGGGGGGGGGGGGGAAGAGGATGCTGGATGAGGGAATATTAAAAAGGGGAGATGAAGGTATTAAATGTAGAGAATAATCATATGGGGATTCACAGTCAAAGTCAAATGGGTGAAAAGAGCTTTCATACAAAGGCAATTAGCAGTTGACTTTCAAGTTAGATGGATGGTTTGAAATGGCTCAGTGTTTGCAAGCAGGGTCTCTGAATGTTAAGGGATTAAACATCCCTAGAAAGAGACAATTATTGTTCAAGAAGGTGGTAGAACTGCAGTAGGATGTGTCATTAACTCAGGAAATCCATCTATGGCATGGGGACTTTAGACTGCTTAGAGGCAAGTGCTATACACATATCTTTTATGAAGCTAACAGTGATGGGAGTAAAACATATTGGGTGGCAGTCCTGATCCACGGAAATATCCCAGTTGAAATTATAGGAATTCAGAAGAACAGCAGTGGTAGATTTTTTTTGTGAAAGGGGAAAAACTAATGATAGTTAATCTTTATACCCCAAATTAGCAGCAGGGAAATTGTTTTGATCAGGTGGCCCTAGAACTACTGTAGTATCTTCTGTGATGGGAGGGATAATTATGAGTGGTGATTTTAACTTAACTATGAATCCACAAGATGATAAATCCGGCTGGGGAGGGGATAGGACCAAGATCTACAAAACAAGCTAAAGTATCTGCTGCACTCAATGCAACTGATGGATTGCTGGAGAATGCCACACCCAAGTGAAGAAAGTATACTTTCTATTCTAACAGATCACTAGATGATCAAGGAGTAAAAGACACTCAGGGAAATTCAGGCCACAGCAGAAAAATTAAATTATTTGTTTTGGAAGACTCATCTGCACATCTGTCCCAGCAGCCCCAGCAGAGGACTCCAGAGATCACTGGGAGTCAACCAGGCAAGAGCTGTCACAGACCCTGCACTCTCCCCAGCAGCAGAAGACTGGAAAACTCATCTGCATATCTGTCCGGTCTCTCTCTTTACTTCAACAAGTACCAAAACTTCACCAACTGAATGATGACCGGGAAAAATTGCATTCTCAAAGCTGTTGCCCCTGTTACAACTTCTGCCTCTGTCCAGACAGCCAGCCTGATGTCAGTCGAAGGACTGGCTCCATAACTGACTGAGCTAGAAACTGGTTGAGTGGGAGGCGACAAAGGATACGGGTAAATGGAGTTCACTCTGAGGAGAAGGATATTAAACCATCGGTGTGCCACAGGGATCTGTCCTTGGTCTGATTCTTTTTAATATTTTTGTTAGTGATATTGCAGAACGGCTGTCAGGTAAGGTTTGCCTCTTTGTGGACGATACCAAAATATGCCAAAGAGTAGTCACCCAGGAAGGAGTAGATAACATGGAGGAGGGATCTAGCTAAGCTTGAGGAATGATCGAGAACTTAGCAGCTGAGATGTAATACTAAAAAATGCAGGGTCATGCATTTGGACTACAAAAATCCAAGGGAGCGGTACAGTATAAGGGCTGAAATACTTCTGTCCACGAAAGAAGAGCGGGACCTGGGTGCGATTGTTTATGATTATCTTAAAAAGTGGCTAAACAGGTAGAAAAGGTGACGGTGAAAACCAGAAGGATGCTTGGGTGCATAGGGAGAGGAATGGCCACCAGAAAAAAGGAGGTGATAGTGACTCTGTATAAATCTTTGGCGAGACCTCATTTTGAGTATTATGTACAATTGTCGGGACACATTTTCAAAAGGATATAAACAGGATGGAGTCGGTGCAGAGGGTTGCTACTAAAATAGTCAGTAGTCTTTGTTATAAACCGTATGAGGACAGACTTAAAGATCTTAATATGTATACTTTAGAGGAAAAGGTGGAATAGAGACGTTTAAATACCTCCATGGCATAAATGCATATGAGGAGAGCCTCTTTCAATGAGGGGACAGAGGATGAGGGTGAAAGGGGATAGACTCAGGAGTAATATACAGAAATATTTCTTTACAGAAAGAGTGGTAGATGCATGGAATAGTCTCCCAGTGGAGGTAGTAGAGACAAGGACAGTATCTTTGGAGCCAGACAAAATGGTAAAACTATTCTGTTTAAGTGGCTAGACCTGACATAATGGACAGAGTCAACATGAATTTAGTAAAGGGAAGTCTTGTCTTAACAATCTATGAGATTTTTTTGAAGGTGTTAAATATGTAGATAAGGGTGAGCTGGTTGCTTTTCAGAAGGCATTTGATAGAGACAACTCGGGAAATTAAAAGTTATATGACAGGAGGCGAAATCCTACTGTGGACTGGTAACTCTGTAGGGCTGGCCCCACCATCAGGCAAGATGAGGTGTTTGCCTAGGGCAGCTGCACCTGAGGGGCAGCAAAGTGCAATAGCAATTACATCAAAACTATAAATCCTGACAGCCACACAAACTCAAAGAGCCATAAATACCTCCTTTTACCTGGAGGGAAAGTGGGCAATGGGCATGCACAATACATACAAAGCAAAGTTTAATATTTAAAAGTATGATGTTCAATTATGCATTTTGATGATCTTGAGGGGAATGGGGAACCATCAGGCTGAAGGGTTCGCTAGGGTGCCCAATACCCTTGCACGAGCCCTGGTAACCGGCTAAAAGACAGGAAACAGAACAAAGAAAGGTAAATAGTCGGGTGCCTGATGCTTTTCAGCATAAATATATGGAAGAGGAGTAACAAGTGAAGTGATCAAATCTGCAGATGCCACAAAATCATTCAAAATGAGAAACTACAAAAAGATCTTGAGAGACTGAACTTCCAAATAGCAAATGATATTTAGGAGGCAAGTCTATAGGGAGGTGCCTATTTTTATGCACTAAGAACTTGCATAACTGCCAGTGACCTCCCATAAAACACAGACCAACATAAAAAGGACACATATCAATTTGACAGCATGTATTTTCACTGTGGGCGTGCACATGGGCGGAGTTTGGACAGTGCAAGCAGGTATGCTGATTGATTATAAAATACAGTAATTTATGCGTCTACTTGCAAAACGTAGGCATGGTTATTTACAGCAGTTATAGGGCTGATGTAAGTTATCATGTCTTAATTTAAGGCATGTTCTCTGCCACATACGCTAGTATTTTATAAAGACAAGTAGGTGACTACTTGTCTTTAAACAATAGGCTTAACTTAGATGCGTTAAAAACACACTTCGGAGGTAATTTTATAAGGAGCCACCTAGATTTACGTGACAAGAATGCATGCAAATGAGGATATACTAGTCATTTATGTGTGTAAATTTATTTATTTATTTATTTATTTAAATGAGTAAGCCCATACTGCATCTCTTTCTGGAAAAATGCACATAGATGAGAGGGAGTTTCGGCAAAGGAAAAGTCCATAAACCATTAGCTTGCGAGACTTGGGAGTCACAGTTTATTGCTTGGAGAAGAAATGAATCTACTCACTGGGATCCTGTTGTACTACTACTTATTTTTAAAAGCTTTATCGGGAGCATTTATACAGACTCATAAGAGACAGTCCTTGCTCCACAGAGCTTACAATCTAGCCAAGACAAACATGTCAAATGAGACAGCAAAAGAGATTGGCCACCATTAGACAAGATGCTGGTCTCAATGAATCTTATGTTCTTAGGAATAATACAATATAAAATACTTAGTTTCTTATAATGAACATTATTCATGGTCTATAAGGCAGGTTTACTAAAGTGCGCTAGCCACTAGTGCAGTCCCCTAGTAACCGCTATTGCTCACTAAAAGTAGCTAGTGCCCTAAAAATCCCAAGCTGCTTAGCATGTGGTGTGGCAGGGAGGAAACTGGATGTAGTATGGGCAGAGAATGGAGGTGGCAGCCAGTGACAGCTAGCGGGGTGTTAAAATGCTTCCTGTACACCCTGGCAGTAGTCTTGTGGCATTACTGCTAGAGTAGGGCTCAGAACTGCCATTTTGACAGCCACGGCAGATAGAGTAGGAGGTGAAAGGGACATTCCTCCTGCCCCAATGACCACTAGGGAGCACCTAAGTCCCAGGAGAGACTGCATTCAAAAATGGAAGTTGCTCTGGGGTTGGGAGGGTGCTGAGTAGCAGATCAGATCGAGGGGGGGGGGATGTGAGACTGGGTTGAGGGGGCTTGACATCGTGGCTACAACCGCTTGCTTGTGTTAGACTTCTGTGGTGTCTGGCCTGAATTCCCCCCCCCCCCCCTCGGCAGGTAGCATGGGTGCTTCCACACTATCTGCCAAGGCAGGGAACATGGCGCCTACAGTAAGTGTCTGCCATGTGTGCTAAAGGCAGGACAGAAGCTGGGCACGCCGCCCCCCTGCATTTACTGCATAGGATTTGCACTTAACCACACTTTTACTTTTGTAGCTGTGTGGTAAGTGTAAATACTTACTGCACTGTAGTAAACATGCCCCTATGGTTGTCTTCCCTTTAAGAAACAACAACTCAGAACAACATTACAGTATAGGCCAGGAGTCTCCAATCAGTCAGTTTTTCAGGATATACCTAATGAATATGCAAGAGAAATTTGCACATAATGGAGGCAGTGGGCAGGCAAGTCTGTCATATACATATTCATTAGGGTATCCAAAAATATGACTGGTTTGTAACCCTTGAGACCCAGAGATTGAGGCTCCTGGTAAAGGCTGTAGTAATCTTTTTATTGCTTAATTTTTGTCAGGTCTCTCATAGAAACCATGTTTGTCAGAATTTTCCTTGCCTAACATTTCCCATTCCCTTCTGGTTATCCTGGATCATAGAAAATGTTATTTTTTTGCTCTACCATCCAAAGCATTCTAAAATCCTCCTCTGAAATAAAGACAGACAGTCTCCTATTTAAACACACATCAAGGGTGATCTGAGCCGGACAGACTGCCTGCCACTTTCCCAGACTGATTTTCAGGAGGTTAAAATCCTAGGAGTAGTGCTAATTTCCCCCAACCTTTAGAGCACACAGATACCACCAGACCTATAACGAGGGATGAAAGAGTAGAAACGGAAACTGCGTAGGAACTTATGATAAATAACACAAACAATTCTAATAACTGAATATTTTGTACATGAATTATCAGCTTTTCTCACAGCTCTAGCCAGAAATTTCTTTTCTTAACAATGGTAAATTGCTTTGCTTGTTACTGCTACTACTTCTCATTTGTACAGCGCTACAAGGCGTACACAGCGCTGAACAGACTCATGTAAAAGAGAGTTGCTGCTCGGCAGAGCTTACAATTTAGTTAGGCATCTATCTGAAATTCATACAGCAGCACTTTAGTAAAACATTCTAAGGCATGCGGCTCTCTCCTTTTATTAAATTTACTGATTCGGATGCCAAAAATATATACATGTTATGTTTTTTTGGAGAGGGAAATTCTAGTGGTTCACAAGTCAATCCTCAGTACACATACAGAGAATCAGATTTTCAGGATATCCATAATAAACATGCGTGAGAGAGATCTGCACGCACTGCTTCCATAATATGCAAATCTTTTTCATGCATGTTCATTACGGATATCCTAAAAACCTGACTGTTTGGGTGTGTCTTGAAGACTGGCTTGAGAATACCTGGGTTAAAAAAAGGACTAGGAACAACGAGACTTGCACTGAAATTCTGCTTTTCCAAAAGACACTCTTTGGGATCTTGGGCAGATCACTATCTCCTGTTGCTTCGGCTACCCTCTTAGATGGCAAGCTCCTTGAGGTAGGACCTTGAATCTGAATATAGTTATTGTTAAATGCTATACATGAAATAGAGTAGCAGTCTGATGATTAAAACAGCAGACTGAGAACCAGGGAAGCCATGCTTTAAATCCTGTTGACGTGCTTTGTGACTGTGGGCAAACTGCTTCACCCTCTGTTGCTTTACGTGTGAATTTAGACAGAGATATCTATTTTTCCTAGATATAATCCACTTTACACTACCAGTGAAAAGATGTGATCTAAATCTAAACACCACTACCGAAATATATAAATGTATGCACACACATACGTAAATACACACAAAGGTTAGACACTGAGCACTGCTTGGCCACTGTTTTACCTTCTTTCTTTCCTCTTCTTTCAGCTCCCACTCTAGTCGAGCTTTTTTTGTTTCCCAGTTTGATGGCAGTTTTAGTCTTTTGTCTTCTTCAATAAGTTCCTGGTGATTTAGTTTCCGAGCTTCATTCTGCAAAATACAAGAGAAGAAATCATTGCATCACAGCACATACACAAGCCACAGCTAAAAATATCAGCCCTTCCTCCCCCTCTGAAAGAAATAATCACTTACCAATGAACTTCAAAAAAAAACAAACCTCACAACGCTGTACTGCAACTGATGAAAATGGGGTTGGAATTTATTCCATGAATCAAATGACTATTTGTGATTTCTGAAATTCATTCCCTCACTTATCAGTCAGTGGAAAAACTCTTGGCAACTGGCAGATTTGGCATTTCTAATTTGTGCACAGAATAAAATATGCATATAAAACTGGACACAAGCCAACAAAAGGCTGATTTAGCATAACTTGCCGACAGTGGGCATGATGCAGTATGCTGTGTGTTAGAATGGTGTGCTAAGCTTCTCTTTTTTTTTCAAGCTTATTTAAAGTAATTTACAGAATACAACACAACAAATACATACAACATGTTTCCAGAGAACTATTTCCCCCTTCCCAATAAAATAAATAAAACAACCAGAGGACCAAATCTATGAACTATGGACAAAGAATGGAATTACATATCTGCTAAGTACAAATCTAAAGGTCTCCACACTCTTTCTATTTTATCAATACAGTTTGTAAACACCAAAGCAAAACAAACTGTCCTTCCAATTACGCAGGATATGCTGCACAGCCGTTGAAATCATAATAACAATATTTTTCCTGTGTATTCAAGTTATCCCGTAGACATAGATACCTGAATGTAACTATTGCAGTGATATTACAGACTCAAGCTTAAAACATCTTGTATAAAATCCCAAACCCCCCTCCCCAAAAGGTCCTAATAGGGGGGCATTCAATTATCATGTGTATTAAGGTGCCTACCATGTTCGAGCAATGCCAACATTTATTAGCTGTATGAAGGCCAGCTCTGTGCATTTGCAAAGGGGTCCAGATGACCCTGTGGGCTACAAAAAAAAGTGATTGCACCAGACTGCTCAACCTGGTGTGCTTCCAAAAAAGATCCCACTTGATTTCATCTTGAGGGATGCCCACATCATGTTCCCATGTTCTGTGAAGACCTATCAGGAAGGTAACATCATTAGAAATCAGTATCTTGTGGAACTGGGATATTAACCTGCCACCAGCTTTAACCTTTCTAAAGGTGTCTACTAAATCTGAAGAACTACTAGGTCCATCACTTCAAAGAGAATTCTGTGTCAAGCTCCGACTGATACTATCTAATTTACTTGCTTGAGCCCCTGATAATCCATAGGTGTTAATTAGAAAAGCTTGGTAATCACACTCTACTTCTGAAGAGTTGCCCAATCCTAAATACACCTTTGCTGAACCACTCCTTCCAAAATATATTTCGTCTATTTACCTGTAATAAATGGTTGTACCAGATAGATGAAAATTCAGAGCCTGAATAAGGATTTTCATAACCACTATCAATTGCTTTTACAGCTTTGATCGTACTATTCATTAAAGGTAGCTCCAACTTGGAGACAGGCAAACTCATTGTGGGTAAAACTGACAATTGAAAAGGATAAGCTAATGCTTTCTCCATTTCAAACCAGGGGACAGGTATCTCACACAATACCCATTCCATCCCATATCTAACAAGGGAAGCAGTATGATAAGATTTGAAATCCAGAAAACAGACTCCCTCTTTTTTTCCTGGTAATTTCAATTTTTTCCAAGCAATTTGTGGCCTTTTGCCCTTCAAGCTTAGCTGAACAACTCCAAGGGGAGGAGGGTGAGTTGTAGGACTTATTCTGCTGCCATGGAGAACATCTGCTACAAGCAAGTAACTTTGTTTTCTCTGTGGACAAGCAGGATAAGTTCTATTTGGGAATCCTCAGCTACAGGCTGGCTCAAAAGAAAAAAGGGGAAATACTAATGTCAGAATAAGCTGACAGTAACTGAAGAAATGTTTTTGTTGGCAACAAGCATTTTCAGTTTTTTTATTTTATATATCTTTTTTCTTTTTCTTTTTTAAGAGGTAGCCTCAACAGAAAAGAAGGGCCCAGGTGAGCATCGAGTTGGATTCTAAATCTCAAACAGATTCTGAAGAACAGACTGACAAAAACTGCTGTTGCGTCAGGAGTCCTTCTCCAAACAGCAGTGAGATGTGAATGTGTGGACTGAGGTCCAGGTCGCAAGTCTGCATTTCTTTTCCATGTAGGATGGCCTCAAGTGGGCTACTGATGCAGTCATGGCTTGGACATTATCAGCTGTGACATAATCTTCAAGCATCAGACCTGCCTAAGCATAAGCAAAAGAGATACAGTCTGCTAGCCAATTTGAAAGTATGCATTTGTACAGGGCAGCTTTCACTCTGCTGAGGTCAAAGGAAATAAAAAACTGTGTGGACTTTCTAAAGGCTTTAGACCAAGGATTTCTTGCAGTCTGAAGTGTGCGGCACACTTTCCCTTTTGTGAGTATAGAGTCTTCAGAAAAATGCTTGTAGGATGATTGATTAGGTGGAAGTCCAACACCACTTTTGGAAGGAGTTTAAGATGAGTCTGCAGCACCACCCTATTATAGAAAAAAAAACCAGTGTAGAGTGGATCTGCCACTAGAGTCTGGAACTCGCTAACTCTGCATGCTGAAATAACCGCCACCAAAAATATGACCTTCCAGGTCAGGAATGTCAGTCCACGGCAATGTTCCCTCTAATTTTCTGTAGGCTGTGTGCGCATAAAATATCAGCTGTGCAGCTTTTGAAGGAAGGTTAAATTTTTGTGCGCCACATAACAACATTCGGAGTTATATACTTTAAAATTTGACTACACGTCAGAATACAGTATGTACACCACATTGATTTTATCAAATTAAATGAAAATAGATGATTACTAAATGAAGCAGAAAATTTCTAGCAATTACAATCACAACTTTTAAGACATCTGTGTTGTTTTCTATCAGAATCAGAACCGTAATTTTTGTGCGCTCTGTTGTAAAGCATGTGCGCTCGCTTGGCGAGGTGTGTGCGTGCGCACACGCGCACAGCTTAGAGGGAACAGTGGTCCACGGGTATTTAGTGGCTCAAAGAGAGCTTTCATCATCTGAGTTAAAATCATGCTGAGATCCTAAGTTACAGTGCAGGTGGTTTTAGGGGGGAGTCCTACAGATGCATTGGCTTCCTGATCGAAAGGTTTTCCGAAAGAGGAAACCAAGGCTACCTGGGCCAAGAAGATGCAGTAAGCAATATGGTACCTTTTATCATTTTGGAGTTTCAGGACAGTTTTTGCAATAAGAATAGGCAGATATGCATGAAAAAGGTGAAGGAGAACAGCATCTGGAGGTTAGTTTGCAGTGGGACCCAAGATACATTGGAGCATAACTGAGGAACTTGTTTGTTTTGGGAAGTGGAAAAGAGGATCTATCAAGGAGGTGGCCAGGTCTCGAAATAATCTTATCACTACCTTCCTATTCATTCATGAGGCTGAAGAACTCGATTCTGCCCATCTACCAGTGTTATTTTCCCCCGCCAGGTATGTGGCCCCGAGTGTCATCCTGAAAAGATGGCAAATTTCCACAGTCTGACAGACTCACAACACAGGAGATACGAGCTTGTTTCTTCCTGCTTGTTGATGTAGAACATGGAATCTGATTGCTTGCTTGAATCATCACAATTTGGTTGGCCACCTAATCTTTGAAAGGCTTTAGCGCTTTCAAATCACACTCGGTTCCAGGAAAGTGATTTGCAGAAGACTCTCCTGGGAGCTCCACAAGCCCTGAGTGTGGAACCCAGAAAGATGGACTCCCCAGTCGATATCTCTGTTAGAGGATTTTGGTAAGGAGGTTCCAGAAAAGGAAAGCTCTTGGCTAGATTGAAAGGAATCTCCACCAAGACAGACTCCCAAAGGGACCATTGAGATTGTCTCAAACAAACATACCACGGGAATAATGTGGACTGTGGAATCTATGTGGTCAAACATTGTCAACATGGCTCTTGGCGAAAATGGCTGATTCTTTTGTACCTCCCTACTATCTGCACTAAACAAGTGAGATTGGTGAAAGTCTTTCTTTTTCAGGACAGAGAGTTTTGAAATCTGAAATGATCCACATCACCAGAAATACTAAATTCTTCCCACCAGACTCACTCAAGATACTAGAACACACTCTAACAAACAAAAAAAAGAGCTCAAGTATCTTGGAATTACTTTTGACCAACATCTCAGCTTCCAACCACACATAAAAAAGACAACCAGATCAGCCTACCACAAGTTGAGAACCCTCCGCAAACTGAAACCACTACTATCAGATTACAACTTCAGAACTGTATGTCAGGCCATACTAACTCCTATAATTGATTACTGTAATATAATATATCATGGACTTCCAAGTAAAACAATTCTCCTTCTGCAACTTGTGCAAAACACTGCGGCGAGAATCATTACAGGACCTGCAAAATACAATCATAACTCCAACTCTTAAACAACTAGACTGGCTTACTGTTGCTAAATATAAATGCATAGTAATCATGTGCTAAATACAAATGCATAGTAATCATCTTCAAAATATTAAATAACCTATCCCCACCGATGCTTCAACCGTTGATCCAGAAATCAACTACAATCAGAACAAGAAGTACAGACACTAACATCATCGAAACCCAAAAAAACTACAGAACATTAAAACAATTTACTTGCACCAGAGCCTTCTCTCTGTATGCTCCGCAACTATGGAATCAGCTACCTTCCCCAAAACGAGCAAAGACCTACTTTATTTCAGAAAAACCATCAAGACCCGTCTATTCTGTGAATACTATGGTCCTACCTAGTATAACAAATGACACAGTGAGACCTTACAGATATAGTTACATTAATCAGTTGCCCATTGCTACATCACCTCATATGCAACAATGTTTCTATACATAGTTAGCCATTGTTAAATGTATCTAATACCCCATATACTCCTCCAAGTTTCTACTCCCTGTTCTATGTAAAAGCTTAGTGCTATTTTTGTTCCATGTGAACCACCTCGAATTGATGATAAGACGATATATAAAACCTGTTAAATAAACAAATAAATAAAATAAATAAATGTCTAGCAGAGCTCCACTGAACTCCAATTGGTAGGATAGGTGTAAATTGGACTTGGGATAGATAATGAACCTTCGTAGACCCAGCAACTGGAAGGTGATGCATATGAACTCCTTCCTGCGCGGTGCTCCAGATAAACCAATCATCCAAGGAGGGATACACATGCACTCCCAATCTGTGTAGATATGCTACAGACAACGGCTAGGCATTTGGTGAAAACCCGAAAAACGAATGTGAGGCCAACAGGCAGAATGCGATACAGAATATAATGCTTTCCCACAACAAATATGAGACACTTCTTGTGACCGAGATGTATCTTGATATGGGTACAGGCATCCTTTAGGTCCAGAGAACATAGCCAATCTCCCTTTTGGAGAAAAGGAAGCAGGATGCTGAGGAAATGCATTTGAAATTTCTCCCGTACAAGGTATATGTTCAAATCTCTCACATCTAGAATAGAACGGTATCCCCCTGTTCTCTTTGGTACCAGAAAGTAACTAGAATAAAACCCCCTGCCCTTCCTGCTCTTTTGGCATGAGCTCGATGGTGTTTGCCATATGAAGGGCAGAGATTTCCTGCAGGCATAGCTCCTAGTGGTGGGAGACCAGTAAATGAAGTATTGAGGGCTAACTGAAAAGGCAAAATTCTACCCAAAGTGGAATATTTTTAGTACCCAGATGTCGGAGGCTACAAGGGGCCACTGGTCTATAAAGATGGTGAGCCTCTCCCCAATAGGTAGGCTGTTCGACTCCAGCACTGGAAAACTGGCTATGTTCTTAGAGGAGCCAGTCAAAATCCCATCCCTGGTTTTGGCTGGAATGCCAGTTGTCCCTTCCGAGACCTATGCTGCCTGGGATGGGAGTGAGGAACCCGTTTGGAATGGGAAGAGTGTGGCGGAATAGGATACCCATGCCTGGGTGAGTAATAGGATCTCCTCTTTCCTCCGCTCTGGAAACTGCTAAAAGAGGAGGCTGGGCCAGAAAGGCCTGGAGAGGGTTCCCACGATAATTACTATGCTGCTTGATCATGGTAGAAGCCTCCCGAACTTTGGCTCCAAAGAGATTCGTTACATGGCACAGCATATCAGCAATTTGCTCCTGCACACTAGGCTGTATGTCTGAGACCCTGAGCCATGAGAGTCTTCAAGCGCCAATATTCATGCCAATGCCATATCGAAAACATAAGTCACTCAGACCATGCACTTTCTGCACTCCTTCCTTTGTCCCACAAGGTAGAGGAATTGGGATACCTTCTCTGGAGGGAGACAATCCATAAATTTCTCTAGGCTGCGCATGGTGTTCCATAAGTGCAAGACCATAAAGAGCTGGAAGGATGCCACGCAGGACATGAGCATGGTGGTCCGATAAAACTCAAAAGAAAAGGTGGTTACTCATCTGTAACAGGTGTTCTCCATGGACAGCAGGAATAAGTCCTCGTGTATGGATGATGTCACCAATGGAGCACCATGCGGGAATGCTCCTCAGCTTCTACTGGAAGTTTTTGGGAGGCTCCACTGCGCCTGCACACCTGTCTTCCTGCCTGCCACGGTGCCATCTTCTCCAGTATGATAACAAAGCTGAACAGAATACAACTCCTTGGACTTATTCCTGCTATCCACTAAGAACACCAGTTACAGGTGAGTAACCACCTTTTCTCCATGAACAAGCAGGAATGATGTCCTCATGTATGGGACTCCCACGCTACAGGCTATCAAAAACCAAGAAGACAGAAAAGCCCAACAGGGGCAACTGAACTAAGAACTGGAGAATCAACTATGTTCAGCATTCGTTGCTCCCAAAGGGGAGCTCATCTGATTCAGCTTCTTCATCATACAGTTTTATTCATGCTCTGTGGTCCTTTTTTTTTCCGATTTGGTAGCCTGGATGGACAGAAGAGCCTTGGGGAAAATGGAGTTGGATTCTAATCCCCAAACAAATGCCGGAGTATAGAGTGGCCAAAGTTGCTGTCACATCAGGAATCCCCATCTAGACAGCAGTGAGATGTGTATGTATGGACAGAACAGCATGTTGCAGCCTTGCAGATCTCTTCCATGGAAACAGAGCATGAGTGGGCCACCGGCACAGCCATAGCTCAGACATTGTGAGCTGTGACATGACCATCAAGGCTCAGGCCAGCCTGGGCATAAGTGAAAGAGATGCAGTCTGCTAGCCAAATTGAAAGAGTGCATTGGAAATGACAGCCCCTAGCCTGCTGGGGTCAAAAGAGACAAACAGATGGATGGACTTTTGGTGAGCCTTCATTTGCTCTAGGTAGAAGGCCAAGGCTCACTTGCAATTCAGCATGTGCAGTGCCGCTTCCCCTCTATGGGTGTGAGACCTTGGAAAGAAAGTTGGCAGAATGACTGACTGATTAAAATGGAAAGCCAATACCACCTTTTGGAGGAATTGAGGATGAGTGCATAGGACCACTCTATTCTGATGCCTCCTGGTGTATGGTGGGTGAGCCACTAGAGCCTGGGGCTTACTAACAGCGTGCTGAGGTAACCACATCAGGAAAAAGACCTTCCAGGTCAGGAACCTCAAACAGCAGGAGCCGAAGAGCTCAAAAAGGAGCCAACATGAGCTGCGCCAGAACCACAATGAGGTCCCAAGCCACCGCCAGAGGCTTGAAGGGAGATTTCAAGAGGAGCAAGCCTCACATAAAGTGAACCACTAAAGACTAAGTCAATATGGATTTTCCCTCCAAACCGCAATGGTAGGCCCAAATCCCACTGGAAGAGTTGAAGCAGAAGGGGAAACCACGGCTGCCTGGGGCTTCAGCAGGGTTTTCGCTATGAGAGGTATGGGAGGATACACGTATGCCCCCCCCCCCCCCCGGGTGCAGGAGGAAGCCATTCAAAGCCAGCCTGCTATGTGAGGCAGCCCTGGAGCAGAACTGATCCACTTGGGCATCATGCTGAGTGGCAAGCAAATATATCGAGGGGTTACCCACTTCCAAAAGATCTGGGCTGCAACCTTCCTGTCCAGAGTCCACTCGTGCAGCTGGAGGATGTGACCCAGCTGGTCCATCAGGGAATTCTGCTCCCCTGGCAGAAATATGGCCCTTAACTCCATACTATGAGTGATGGCAAACTTCCACAACCAGACCAGCACCCAGCACAGGAGATATGACCCCATGCCCCCTTGCTTGTATATGATGTATAGCACAACCCGAATCAGATTAGCAATCAGAACAATTTGGCTGGCCAAGTGATTTCAGAAAGCCCTGAGGGCATTTGCTATGACTCATAATTCCAAAAATTAATCTGGTGCAGGCTCTCCTGTTCAGACCAGATGCCTTGAGTGTGGAGGCCAACCAGATGCACTCCTCAATCCAGCTTGGATGCGTCTGTTAGTATCTCTTGGGGTGGCACCTTCTGAAAAGGAAGATACCTGAGCAGGTTCTGATGATCCAACCACCAGTGATGATCCAACCACCACTGTACTAGAGGTACAGTGACCACTACCTGGTCCCGAAGGCAGCCAGTGGCCTGTTTCCACCGAGTACTCAGAGTCCATTGAGCTTGTTTCATTGACAGACGAGCCATGGTAGTAACGTGGAGGCCATATAGCCAAGCACGTTCAGCATCCTGTGAGCCATTGTCTGACTCCATCGGGTACTGCGGACCCAAGTCATCAATCTCTGGAGTCAGTCCAGCAGGAGGCAGCCTGTGCTTGTTTCGTGTTAAGGAGAACCCCTACAAACTCCAGTTGTTGAGAGGAAGTCGAAGTCGAACTACCTCTGAGACTCTGCCCGGAGCTCCCTCCGGCCTCGAGGGGAGTGGGAATATAAATGGAATCGATGATGCAATGAGAGCTTTCAGGGCTCTGTGGTGACATTGGCACCTGATACATTCAAGAAATGGCTTCACCAGGAACCAGTGCCAGATTTCCTCGATGCCCCGATGTCGATGCCTCCACAGGCAGAGCATGCAATTCAAGGATCAGATGCACAACTGTCGATGACAATGCCCTGGGCACCAAAGGACCAGCCAGATGTTTTTCCAACATTGATGTGATGTGGGCCTCTAGTGCTTAAAGGTGTTCCTCCATGGTTGCCAATTCCAAAGGCCTTGGGCCTGAGCAGCTTTGACCAATGTCTTCGGCATCCCTGCATGAGTATCGGGACCTCAGTGGTTGGGAGAGAGTTGGTACCCTTCCAAAGCTATGGAGTTTGATTCCTCTCCCTAGGGCACCTTGGCACCTCTCTCAATATCACGTCGAGAACAGCTTCAATGACGATGCACATGGGACTTAGTCTGGTGCTCTGATGGGCCCCCCTCAATGCCAATGGAGTCGAGGTCGAGTCCTTCTATTCCAGGTGGAGACCGACAGATGGTTGATTCTCTGGGGCACCATGAACACTCAATTCCAATTGAGCCCGGAAACCTCTCAATGTTAATGCAGCTTCGGTGGATCTTAGGGAAGGCATTGAGACTGATGCCGGTGCTGAAGACACTGAATCAGACTTCTGGCCAAAGAGGGATTCTCTCTGCTTCTCTTGACCCTTCAGGCCTCTCCTTCCCATGTCGAAACCCAGACAATGGAGGCACCAATTGTGCTTGTCTGTGACCGAGATGGTCCTAGAACATTTGGTACATTTCTTGAACCCACTGGCCGGTTTCTGGGACATGTCTGGAAGGATGGCCATGGCAAAATCAAACAGCTTGATGGTGGCCAGAGGCTCAGCTAGACTGTGGGAAAAACAATGAGAAAATAAAAGTTACCGAAAAAACGCCGGACCCGAAGATGGAACTGATCGATGGACTCAACGCTAACAATGACAGGCAGAAAAGTAAAACAAGCACAAAAACGACTCCCAGAGGGGAAAACCCCCGAAACATTTACTGGTGGATAAGAGATTCACGTCTGTGTGGCTCTGCGGAAAACGAAGACTGGAAAAGATGGCACCTTGGCAGGTGGGAAGACAGGCATGCAGACATGGTGGAGCATCCCAAAAGCTTCCAAAAGAAGCTGGAGAGCATTCCTGCGCGGGGCTCTGTCGGTGATGTCACTCATATGCGAGGACTTCATGCCTGCTTGTACACAATTCTAGCCTCCCTTCCCAGGGGTGCCAAAGTGCGTCGCTTGGAGCTCCTGGCCCTACTGAGAGAGATTTGACAAACCAGAGTGGTGTAGCAAATTTGAGCTTTTCAAATCCAGGAACCTTCTAGACTCAGTAGATGGAGTCTACCTTTCTACTAACAGAAGGCATGGAGAGAGAGGTCTCTGACATTCTCATATGCAGTCTCTGTAGGCACTGTCACCACTTCCTTGGGAGGGGGCAAGATCCACAAATTGAAGGATTTCTAATTCTTCAGTCCTGGGTTCCTCCTCCATGTCCAACTGAAAAGGAATGGACTTGGCCACTGTCTGCACAAACTCATAAAAGGATATTTCCTCAGAAGGAGACTTACTTTATTTTATTTATTTATTTATTTATAATCTCTTATATACCGTGCTATTCTGCATTAGTGCGGTTTACATTGAACAAATTGAAATTACATTGAACAGGGCATTATAACTTGGAGATAACTATTTTACAGGGAACATGGGCTATGGAGGGTTAAGTGGCTTGCCCAAGACCACAAGGAGCACCTGTGGGACTAGAAGCCCCAGTCCTTCCGGCCCAAGGTTGCTGTCCTCTAGTGGGATTTGAACCCTGACCTTCCGGCCTGAAGTACCTTGCCCCAACCACTAGGCCACTCCACTCCACTTACATCATACATGAGATGAAGAAGGGTCCAACAAGAGCTCTGGAGATCTCTCCTTGGAGAAGTATTCAGGAATCAGGTATCCAAGAGTGTTTGGAACACTGACTCAGACAGGTATTCAAGAAACATCCAAGTCTCTGCCTGGACTGACCTCCGTGCCACAGAGAAGTCAGATTTCCTCCTAGAGTGCCGATGTACTGATGGGTTATGGCGCCTCAGGGATCAATCTTCTCCCAACGCACTCGATATCAATGTCAGCTGGGCATGGGCTGGTGTCAAAGCCCTTAGAGATCTCGATGCAGTCTCGTCTCCTACAGGCCTGCGGAGAGTCTCAAGTGTCAAATTGATGCTGCCGTTTCAGAGCTGCCAGAGCCACCAGCTTTCACACTAAAAGCATCATCATGAGCTTTTGCTTGGGTCTCTTAGCCAAGTGATCCTTGAATGCTGCCATGAACAAAGGTGTGGAACCCTCAGCAATCTCGATCGACATCTTCAAAATCCAATGAGAAGTATTAGCCAACTGGTCACGAATCCTTGGGAGTTTGGTGCAGCTCTTCCGATGGCAGGTAGGATGAGCGGTCCTCATAATAGATCTGCTTCAGGGTTGTGCATTGCTTGATTCCCTGGTACATCTGGCATTTAGTTGTTTGGACACCCTGGCACCTGTGCAGTTTTCAGTTTTGTATGTAATCCTGCATCCTTCAGTAACAAAGATGAAGGCATGAAGGACCATGGCAAAAGTAGGAAGAAAGGACATTTTCAAGAACAGATTCATGTTAAATGAGAAATCAAAGCTGGAAGATATTGAGTTATTAATAAGGATTCTGGTTCTAGGTGCTTATCATTTGGTATTTTAAGGGTTTATTTTTGAGAAAAATAGCTGCCTTCCCAAAGTTGGAAAAATAGGGGCTTACTGATGTCTTCTTGTTGCAAAAAAAAACCCAATAAAGTGACTTCCAAAACACAATTCACCAGTGCCAGTGCCAGCCCATCCTCCTAGCCCCATCACCACCATGTGCCCCCCACTTCTACCAGTATCAACAGCAACATGAGCCCCCCACTCCCATGAGCTACATCCATCAGAATTTTATGGTTTCATTTTCTTGTTCAAAAAACCCTCAAAACATTTTGTTCCTCCTGTGTCCTTGAGTTCTAGTTTCCCATGTTTGATATGAACAATAGTAGAAATAATATTCACCCACACAGAGGGAGAAGTGGCCTAGTGGTTGGGCCGGAGGGCCAGGGGTTCAAATCCCGCTAGAGAACAACCACCTTGGGTCGGAATGACAGGTGTTTCTAGTCTCACAGGTGCTCCTTGTGGCCCTGGCAAGCCACTTAACCCTCCGTTGCCTCGGGTACAAAAACATAGATTGTGAGCCCTTCGGGGACAAGGGAAAAATATATATACAGTACCTGAATGTACACTGCTTTGACTGGTAAAAAAGCAGTATATAAGCCTAAATAAATAAATAAGAGCCCTCACAGCTACTTCTTTCTACAGCAGGAGACCAATTGTAGTTATCCCAGAATATTTATCATTTTCAGTTGATGTTTCTTCCTGGTACAACCCCTCTCACCCCAGGTCCAGCCCTCTTCTACTGATACTGCAGCAGGAGCTTGTGCTTTTGCTCCCACTGCTCTCTGCTTCTAGCTCCAGCACAGTTACTGGCTCCGCAGGAGAGGTTTGCAAGATGAGAACAGGCACTCCTTGGAAATTCCTGCTCTTGCCTTGAAAACCCCTCCTGCGGAGCTGGTAACCATGCTATGCTTCTAGCTCCAGCACAGTGGGGGAAAAAAGCACAAGCTCTAACTGCAGCTGATGGACTCTGCTGAGGCATCTGCTCCGATGATGTCATACAACTATGAAGGCATCATCTAGATGACATCATTGGAACTTCGGAAGAAAGGCCACTTTTCTGGGGATTTTTGGCTATATAACTGAAAACCTCATAGACTATTTTAGCAGAGTTTTCTGTTTATAACCGAAAAACCAAAGCCCTAATTATAAAGAACTTATCTCATTTTCTCCAAACAAAAGATCTAGTAATCCAATCAAAACTCAGCAGTGTTTCTTTTTGGCAAAACCAAATCTGTTGAGAGCACACCAAGAATTATTTGTCTGTGTAATTTCATTACCCTTTTCAGATGAAGTTCTCTAAACTTCCTCAGTCTTTCCTCCCTCTTCTGTGCAGCCAACTCTTCTGCTGGTGTGGGAGAGTATTCTTCAGCACTGTCTGAAGATAGCTGAAATATATTTTGCACATGAAATTACTTTTTCTTCATCAATATTTAACACCAGGCTAAGTATCCTGCATGGAACGGCCATAATTGGAATTCTATCAACAAGGATGAGACAGCCACATGTTCTGACAACAGCCTCACTAGTTGTTGGCATGGAACTGGATTTAATTATTGCCTTTCCAAACCCATGCACAGAGTGAGTTACAATTCAATACAGCAAGCAGCTCTACAGCCCAAAGGGCTTACAATCTAAGGAATGATAAAATATGAAAAAATTAGAATCATCGGGGATGAGTAAAAACCCTCAGGTAAGTAAAACATTAAAAATCTATACAGAAAAGACAAAAAAGGGCAACATCTGGAGAGCTATGCATACTAATGCATAAAGTATGCGTAATAAAGTTCCAGATTTAGAAGCTGTAGTGGGAGAGGCTGACTTGGATACAGTGGCAGTCACAGAGACATGATACATAAAAAAACAATTACTATAACATAGCTATACCAGGTTATAATCTATTCAGGAAAGACAGGATAGGAAGAAAGGAAAGAAGACTAGCACCATTTGTAAAATATATTAAAGCTACAGAACTGCAGGGCTTATGAGGGGAGGAGGCAACACTATGGGTTAGTCTGGAAAGAGGGAATGGAAAAGCTATTTACGCTGATGTGATATACAAACTTCCCTTGAAGCAGAATAAATAGAGATCTATTTATTTTTTATTTATTTAACAGTATTTCTAAACCGCCTTATCATAATAATCAAGGTGGTATCACAGCAAACAATCTGGTAGTGTGAGTGTGTTATACATGCAGTGAGGGTGAGGATTTTGTTGAGTGTGTGTTGTATTGTGTGCTAGATTGGTTTGAGCTATGTACAATGTGGGCTATATACAGTGGTGCTAAAGACATTTATATACATACAGTGTTAGGCGGGAACATGTGCTGTTATACAGACAGTTAGGTTATGTGATGTGACCATAGTGTTCTATGAACAGCATGGTTTTCAGCTGTTTTCTGAAGTCTTTGAGGTCTGTGGTTGCCCTCAAGTCGTCCGGTAGTTTGTTCCATATTGTTGGAGCAGCCATGGATAGTGCTGTCTGTTGTGTCCTTGCGTGTGTGTTTGTATTCACTTGGGGTGCTGACTCGGTTGTGTGTTTGTTTTCTTCTAGGACGTGTGCTGGTGTCTGGTTGTATGAGGGTGTGCAGGCTGTTGGCTGATGTGTGCTGTTTTATCTTGAATAGGTTTATGATAGTTTTGTATCTGATGCGTGCACCGATTGGAAGCCAGTGTAAGTCCTTCAAGGTGGGTGTGATGTGCTCCTGTCTTGCAGTTCCGGATACGATTCGTGCTGCTGTGTTTTGTGCCAGTTGGAGTGGTTTGATGGCTTGTTTCGGTAGTCCAAGGTATATCGGATTGCAGAAGTCCAGTAGTGGGGTTATCAGTGCTTGACAGACGGTACGGAAGTGTTCTGGGGCGAGTAGTGGTTTCAGTCTCCTGATGATTCGCATCTTGTAGTAGGCTTTTTGGATGGTCTTGTCTATGTGTGGCTTGAGATTGAGTTTATTGTCCAGGGTAACCCCGAGGTATCTCACTTCTGACCTTATTGGTATAGTAGTGCTTTGTATCTTTATATTTGGTGGATGTATGAAGCTTTGGTTCCGAGTGATGATTAAAGCTTCAGTCTTGTTGTAGTTTATTGCGAGGTTGTTGTTTTGACACCAACTGGTCATTTGGGTAAGGCAGTCTGTTATCTTAGAGAAATCCGGGTTGTCGATTGATATCGGGGTGTATATCATGATGTCATCCGCATAGATTGTGTATTGAATGTTGTTCTCTTTCATGATGTTGCATATTGGTTGGATGTAGATGTTAAATAGGAGTGCTGAGAGCGCAGATCCTTGAGGTACTCCTTGTCGGACTTTTTATGGGTCGGGAGGTGATGTGTCCCACCTTGACCTGTAGCTGTCTTTCGGTTAGGTACGAGTGGAACCATTTCCATGTGATACCGTGTATACCAATGTTCTTTAGTCTTTCCAGGAGCGTGTTGTGGTCCACTGTGTCGAAGGCTGAGGAGATGTCGATGAAGATCATTATGATTCCATTCCTTGTGTTGTCAATTATTCTTAGGATGCTGTCGAAGAGATAGATCAGTAGCGTTTCGACTCCATGGTTGGGACGAAATCCGTGTTGGTTGTCGTCGAGTGTTTTGTGTTTGTCGATGTGATCCTGAAGTTGTAGTTGAACTGTTTTTTCGATGATTTTTGCGAGGAAGGGTATGCTGGAGATTGGTCGGTATGCTGCTGGGTCTTTTTTGTCGAGAGTTGTTTTCTTCGTGATGGGTCTTACTGAGGCAAGTTTTAGTTGCTTTGGCATGAGGCCTTGAGTGAGTGAGTCGTGTACCATTTTATGTATGGTGGGGATGAGGCTTGATTTGGTGGCTTTGACCCATGACACTGGGCATGGGTCTGTAGGAGCAGTGCTTGTGTTGATTGTAGAGATGATGTGGGATATCTGTTCTGTTGAGGGTGCGAAGAATGTGCCCCAGGTTTTGGAGTGTACGTCCGTCCTGGTGGTCTTACTAGGCGTTGTTCGTTCTGTGGAGTGGAATTTGTTTTTGATGTGGTCGGCGAATTCCTGTGGATCAACCTGTACTTCCCCTTCTGTTTGCTCTTTTGTGAGGATTTTTACTATTTCGAAAAGCTCTCTGGGTTTGTTGATGGAAGTGTTTATCATGTTTGTGTGGAATTCCTTCTTTGATTGGTTGATGTGTTCATTGTATTGCTTTTGCTTTGTTAGATAGAGATGCTGGTCGGCAGTTGCTTTGTTTTTTCTCCATCTCCGTTCAATCTTTCTGAGTTCCCTCTTTTCCTGTCGTATTTTTGCTGAGTACCATGGTTTGTTTTGTCTCTTGTTGTGGTGTTGTTTCTTGGTCCCGCCATCAGATGGTTTGGCGGCGTTGGCTAAAATGCTGTTCCAGCTGGAAACTTGTTCCTCCAGGTCGTCTGTGGTAAGGTTCAGATGTTGTATTGTGTCCTGTATGAATTCGTCCTTGTCGAAACACTTGAATCGTCTTTGTGTGTGTGAGATGTTAGCTCTTTCGTTTGTCTGGTCCTCTTGCGACCGCAGCCTTGTCTCGATTAGGTAGTGGTCAGACCATGGCACTGGGGTAATGGTGGGTGGAGAGATCAGGTCTCTTGATGTTAGGTAATTGGATGCGAATATGAGGTCTGGGGATGATCCATGTCTGTGTGTTGGTGCATTGATTATCTGTGTGAATTGAAGTGAGGACATTGCTTGAAGGAAGGCCTCTGCGTCTTTTACATTGGTGGACTTGAGGTTGAAGTCTCCGATCAGCAGCGCTGGTTTGTTGTTTGTTGTTATGGTTTGTTGTTTGTTGTGAATGCCTTACAATATTGTGTAAGGCATTCACTATATTGCTATGAAAAGGGGAAGCGCTATTGGTAGGAGACTTCAATTTGCCAAATGCTGACTGGGATATCACAGCTGTTGTATCATCTAGATCTAGGAAGACCTTGAATTCTCTACAGGGAGAACTGTTCCAGCAGCTGGTAACAGAACCCACACAGGAAGGGGCGATACTGGACTTGGTGCTTACAAACAGGGAGTGTTTCTGTTATTGTAGTGGGTGATCACTTGACATGGGGTGATCACCAAATGGCGAGCTTCAATATTAGGACACAGGTGGAGATGGTTCATTCAAAAATAAGGGTCCTGTATTTCAGAAAAACTAACTTTGCAAAGATGGGGGAATACCTCAAGAAGATGTTACTTGATGGGAATATGTGGGGGAAATAGTGGGCAAAACTAAAAGGAGATATTTTAAGGGCAACAGACCTTTTTATTAGACAAGTAAAATAAAGTTAGAGGAAATGAAGGCTGCTATTGTTTTCAAAACAAGCAGCTGAAAAGATAAGGAAAAGAGGGTAGCCTTCATAAACTATAAGAGATCACAGAAGAAGAAGAACAATTAGGGTCATTTTAGAAGCTCTATGTCCGATTTGGATATCTGAAAACAGGCATTCTGGTTCAAATCATGATGTCCTCGGAGCCATCTCAGAAAGTCAAAAATGCACGATAACGTCCAAGTTGGCCATGGATGTGCCTGGGGTAATGGCCGAGGTAGGTCGGTAAATACACACATACACACACGATTTCCGGCCAGCACTGCATGTCTGATATCATCATCAGGGATGTTCACGGCTATATCTGCTACAGGGCATGAACAGGATTAGCAAAGATGCTCATCTCAGCAAAGTAACAACAGTACAATGAAGAGAGAAATGCCTGCTCACTCTGCCGATACTTTACACAACTGCAAAGACGTACAGCATGCATTTCTCCAGGCACCTGTGCCGCAACACGTCCCCGTTTGCAAAATGGCAGGCTGGAATGTGCAAGGGAGAGAGATCCATGGTCAAAGAAAGGGAAGTTGTAAAACTAGAGGGTATACGATGAAGCTGCATGGTGGTAAACTTAAAAGCAACATCAGAAAATACTTTTTCACTAAAAGGGTAGTGGATGCTTGGAATGTCCTCCCGGTGGAGGTGATGGGGGCAAATACAGTGATGGAATTTAGAATGGCATGGGACGGACAGACAGACAAGGTGGATCCCTTTATAGAAAGTGGATAAAGTCAAAGCAAACTTAAATATCTGCACGGAACTGCAGTAACAACCACTCTAGCCACCTTACTGGACAGACTAGATGGATCATACTGGTCTTTATCTGCCATCATATACTATGTTACTATATTTCCCCTATTCTGTGGATGCACGTATGCAACATGTTCATGTTTCTAAAATGCAGAGACTTCTTGCTCATGGCTAGCCCATAACTCTGTGCATCTCCATTTTTGCTATTACGCAGTCAACACATGAAGCTTTCAGAGTGGAGAAAGGCACTTACACCTTCTCGAACTGCCCATCCCATTGTATTTCAGATGTTTTGACTTGGAAGTCGTTTTGCAATCAGACATCCTTTCTAAAATGTGCCTTAACATTTGGAGAACCTAAGGGAAGCTGGTAAAGAAGTCATGAAAGCAAATGGAAGAAAAAATAGCCAATATAGTAAAACATATGTACTTTTTTTTTTTTAGGTATGTTAATGACAGGAGAAAATGCAAAGATAGTGCTGTGAGACTCACAGGTGAATGGGAGGAATACACAGAGGCTGATTAAGCTAAGCAGTTCCGCTTTAACAAATACTTCTGTTCTGTGTTCATAGATGAAGGACTGGGAATGAGACCTTGGAAAACAAATAAATATGAATGGAAGCGAGATAGAATGAACTATTTTCAGAAGACTGTGTTCATGAGGAGCTACCTAAACTAAAAGTAAACGAAAGTGAAGGGACCAGATGGGGATACATCAGAGGTATTGAAAGAACTCTGGGAAATACTGGAGGTTCCTCTGATCTTTTCAATGTTTCTTTATAGTCAGGAGTGATCCTGGAGGACTACAGATGGGCGAATGTGGTTCCTGTCCACAAAAGCGGAAGTAAGGAAGAGGTTGTTAACTACAGGGCAGTTATTCTGACCTCTGTGGTGAGTAAATTAAACAGAACTGCTGCTAAAGCAGAGGACAATGCAGTTTCTGGCATCCAAGGGATTACATGGTCTGAGAAAGCATGCCTTTATTAGAGTTAGGTTTTGCCATACGAATCCGATTGATTTCTTTGATCGGGCGACTACAGAATTGGACCAGGGGAAGCATGCTAGATGTTGTATACCTAGATTTCAGCAACACCTTTGACACATTTACGCATCAGCGACTTAAATATAAACTGGTGCACCCTTGAAATGGACCCTAAAGTGACTAACTGGATTAGAAACTGGTTGAGTAGGAGTAAACGGAGTTTACTCGGAAGACAGGGGACATGCCACAGGAATGGTCCTTGGTCCTGTCCTTTTCACATTTTTGTAAGTCACATTTTGTAAGGTCTGCTAGGAAAGGTATGCCTCTTTGCCAGTGACACAAAAATCTGCAACAGGGTAGACACCTTGGAAGGTTTGGGTAACACAAGGAGGGATCTAATGAAGCTTGAAGAATGGTCAAGAATTAGGAAACTAAGATTTAATGCTAAAGAACGCAAAGCTATGCGTTTGGGCTACAAACTCCCAAGGGAACAGTACAGCATAGGGGGGTGAAGTACTTCAATGCACAAAAAAAGAGCACAACCTGGGGATGATCATATTGGAATATCTTAAAGTGGCCAAACAGAAAAGGAGACAGCAAAAGCCAGAAAGATGTTTGGGTGCACGGGAAAAGAATGGCCAGCAGGAAAAAGGAGGCGATAGTGCCTTTAAATAAGTGGTATGATCTTATTTAGGAGTGGAGGAGTAGCCTAGTTGTTAGAGCACTGGCTTAGTAACCAAGAGACCGGGATTTGATTCCCACTAGCATCCTTGTGGCCTTAGGCAAGTCACTTAACCCTCCATTGCATCAGAAGAAAGGCCTGGTAATCTACCTCCAGTCACACTGCGACAAAAGCCCTGGAGCTGCTGGGTCACAAGAAGTCAGCAATGACTGGAAGGCACACATTGCACAGCAGGATCTTATTTGGAGTACTGTGTACAATTTGAGACCACACTTTCAAAAGGATAGAATCAGTCTAGAGTAGTGGTTCTCAACCCAGCCCTCTGGGACCCCCAGGTTAGGCAGGTTTATAGGATATCCACAATGAATATGAGGACAAAGAACTCTCTCATGCATATTCATTGTAGATACCCTGAAAACCCAACTGGACTAGGGGTCCCAGAGGATTGGGTTGAGAACGCTGGTCTAGAGGGCAGCTACTGAAAAGATCAGTGATTTTGTTATAAGGCATATGGGAATAGGCTTAAAGTACCTCTGTGGTTTAAATGCACAGGAGGTAGCCCTCTTTCAACTGAAAGGAAGCTCTGGAAAGAGGGGTCATAAAATGATGGTGAAAGGAGAAAGAAACAGGAGTAAATTGAGGAAACATTTCTTTATGGCAAGGGTGGTGGATGCATTGAGTAGCCTCCCGGTGGAGGTGGTGGAGATGAGAATTGTATCTGAATTCAAGAAAGCACAGGACAAAAACGTAAGATCCCTGAGGGACAGGAAGGGATTGTAGAACTTAATAGTTCTTAAGGGTGGCAGACTGGATAGGTTAAATGTCTTCATCTGCCATTCTTTTCTGTTTCCATGAGTAAAAGTGGTTTGCTGAGCTTCAATGCACAGTGTTCTAACACACACATTGAAAAAAATCCTTATTCCTGATCTAGTCAACTAATATCATATACATTTTTGCAGTGTTGAAAAATAAAATACATTATCACGTAAAATAAAACAAAAAAACAGGACATAATGACAAAAATAAAACAATCTTAGGGACATGTTTAATAAAGATGAACGTGCATTAAGCGCTGCCACTGCCCATAGAAATGAATGGGCAGGGGCAGCACTTAATGCACGTCAACCTTTTAGTAAACATGCCCCTTCGTGTCCTCTTTTCCCAAGGATTCAAACTCTTGGTTCATTTCACACAGTTTAAATACCTGTCATAAGCATGCTCAAATACATGAATGAATGATAATTATGAGAAATATATTTTATTGGGCGAAGGGTATGATAATCTTTAAACAGCATGATGGTTCATAAGTTGAAATATATCCAGTGAAACTCTGCCCTGGCACCGACTTCCATCACCTCTGCTGGAAGATAGTTCTAGACATTTACTTCTGCCCGCTCTTCACATACATACAGTGTTCTCCCCAGGACCAGACCTTTTGAATGGGCGCACCACCCGGCTGATATTACTGACCACCCTGCTAACCTGAGCTGATGAATGGACATGACAAAATAATGAGCAGGAATGGAAAAATGATGCGAGTGATTTTGTAATTAATAAAAACTTAATATATGTATATATACTGTATATTATTCCCCAGTTAACTCCTGTTTTTACTCCCTGTTATCTGTAAACTTGACTAGATCTCTATGTCTGAGTGCAATTTTGTTCATTGTAAACCGCACTGATGACAAATAGCGTGGTATATAAAAGCTGTTAAATAAATAAAATAAATAAATATATAATATGAAAGAATAAGTCACTTAAATGAATTTGAAACAGTGACCAACACATCATATATGGAATTTCCCTTTGTAGCACTAAAGTTTTACTTCAGCTCAAGGAAGTAATAAAGATGCAGCACAGGAGCAAAGGGTTATCTGAAGTGACATCTGGCACTTCACATCAGATGGCCTTGTGTAGCCAAATCCCTGATAGTCCAATAGGCCCTGCACCTCTAACCCTTCCCAATACCACAAAACAGCCCCAGTAGCCAAGTACCGAATACTGAGTGGGGATTGGCTCAGGCACTCACAGGAAAGGAGAAAAAAAAGCCCCCACTTCCACCCGATGCAGAAAACCGGGTGGCATGTTATCGCTACAGTGTGCGCTATTTTTTCCTGTTTGGGATTTGTCGAGCTCTATCTATAGGAGGATATGACATGAATAGTTAGGAAGACTAAATGGGTCAACCAGTCATTACCTGGTGTCATCTTTATCAATGCTATGTTAGGCTCAGAGGAAATGCAAGATATATACCTGAAGAGTGGGCAGTGAGGAGGTGGAGGGAGTCCATGCCTAGAGCAATCTACCCACAGAGGTGATGGAGGCCAGTCCCAGGGAAGTTTAATTTTATATAATTTCAACTTATGTAGCATCATACTATTTAAAGTTTATTTTACATTTTTCACTCAATAAAACATATTTCTCATAAATGAAATACGTGAAATGAAATGTTGTTATTTCAACACACTTATGACAGATAACGATATGTTCTGAAATGAACCAGGAATTTGAATGGGAGATCACTAATACTATTTTTTATTTATCTATTTATTTATATTTATCTCATGCCTTTCCTTAAGCTGGCATCACTGACAGTAGCTGAACTGTCACAATTTTCAAGGATGGTAGCAGTGAGGAGAAGATGATGATGCTGGATGCCTCCTTGGGACAGGCATAAACTGGCCCATTGAGGGACAGGGGGGAAATCGCAGAGTGTTTGGGGCTCTTTGGTGGATAGCATAGCTATATTGATAGCTCAGAACAGGGGCAACCAGAGACTCGCGAGTCTCCAACTTGGGGAACCCTTCTTCAAGGCTCCCCCAACTTGGGGATGCAGCGCACATTTTTTTTTTCATTTCACAATGTTTTCCACTAAAGTCAATGGAAGCTAAACTTCTACTTCACCTCCCAAAGGGAAATAAGGTCTCAGCATTACTGGGGAAATAAAAAAAATGAACTAACCTTTAGCACAGTTTGCTGCATTGAAAGTAACTATGTATGTAGCTTATTAGCAATCCAACAAAGAGACGTGGATAGCAGGCAGAGGGACGTATAATAACCTTTATTGACCAACACCAGCCATTGGCCCAACACAGGCCGTGTTTCGGAAATCCCTTCTTATAGCTTATTAGCATGCATTTTTATGCTAGTTGTGACAAGATTAGCACTAAACTGGAAGTAAACCACTAAGCCAATCTTTAGGGCTCTACAATAATTGTTACAAAGGGGCTGATGCAGAAAAGCTTAGTGTGGCATTTTTCTGGTGCTTTTCCCACACTAGGCTTGCTCTCTGATACAGAAAGCAAGCTAGCACTGAAAAAAATGGCAAAAAACAACCATGTGAAATTTCAGTGCACTTGGCATGCAAATCACTGCGTAATTAATTGCACAGGATGTAAAAAAAACTGCACTGAAACTTAAAAACAGTGTAAAAATCTAAGAATTACCTGGCAGTAGGCTGAGGGGGAAAACCGCTGGCTGATTGGAAGAGGTAGCTCTTCAGATGGGGGGGGGGGGGCGGTGGCCTGAGGAGGAACTGTGAGAGCAAGGAGGAGACTGATAGGGACAAGAGAGAGTGAGCCTAAGAAACAGAAAGAAGACTGCCGAGGATGAAGGTTGCAGGAGCTCAGAGAGTGATGAGAAGGGACTGAGAGAAAGAAGAGTGTTAGGGATAAGAGTGACGGGGGACAAGAGAAGGAGCGGGACTGCTAGGGATGATAAGTGTTTAGAGTGAGAAGAGAATTGCTGGGTATAAGAGGGGCTATGAGAGAAAGGAGGGGACTACTAAAGATGAGAGTGGGATGCTGAAAGTAGATAGCTGGGCACATAGTGGAGGGTTGAGAGACTGTTTGGGCTTGGAAATGAGCTAAAGACTGGATAAAGGATGGAGGATCAAAGAAGGACCAGTGCTGCAGTGATAACTGCATACGAGATAATTACTTTTTTGTTTCACCTATCAGTGGGACACCAGCAAAAAAATGACAGAATACTTGTGGGGTGGTAATGACCTGATCTACTAGGAATTTTTCCCACCTCTTTACAAGGATGGAAAGACAGCGTTTAGTAAATCAGACCCTAAAGGAGTTGTGGCAGACCATGCCTTCTCCATACTCCTCCCCTCCTTTCAATTTGGTAGAATTAAAAAAGGTACAAAGAAGGAAAACCAAAATGATAAAGAGGATGGAAAAATTGTCCTATGAGGAAAGGTTAGGGCTCTTTAGCTTGGAGAAGAGGGCGGATATTGGTAGAGGTTTATAAAATCCTGACTGGAGTGGAATGGGTAAACACAAATCGATTACACAGGTACACTACCAAAAAACTGCCTCCAGTTTTGCAACTGATTCCTATAGATTTTGGGGTGCTGAATCCAGGAAAAATAGCCAAAATGTTCCATCACGTCACGTTTTCTTGCAAAATTAGATTTCTTACCCATATAAGGAATGTTCACATAATTTCTTTTTAGCCGACTGCAGTTTATTTTCTTGGCCCAAAATAGAGGTTGTAATGGTTAACTAACTAGAAACACTCCCTCATGATATTTTAGAGTGTTTTGTATTCATTTTATACATTAACAGGACAATTGGGAGGTGGGAGGCTAAATCCAGTACTCGCGCTGGCGCATGTTCTTTCCTGTTCGCCTCGCCTCGTTCGCTCGCTCAAACACGGTGGTTGCGACATGAACGTTCCTGTCAAATTTCAGTTTCTTGCAAGTTCATTATTACCTTTTGTTTGCTCAGTTGTAATCCAGCTTTATTCCGAAGTGGTTCACTACAGTTGTAGTTTGCAGTGCTGTGTATTTGTGATGGCTCACAGAGCCAGAGGTTGCGTCAACTCTCCGGACAGTTTTTGTTTTATTTGTGGGGAATATACCGTGAAAAAGCGGCAGAGGAACATTTCTGCATTTATTAAAAAAGTATATTTCGCCTATTTCGGTTTGAAGTTAGGCGATCAAGACAAACCGTGGGCTCCTCACAAAGTGTGCAAGACATGTGAGGAAGATCTACGCTTATGGATGAAAGGTAAAAAACAAGCATTTCGTTTCGGAATACCTATGATGTGGCATGAACAAAGAGACCACAGCAGTGACTGCTATTTTTGCTCTTGCATTGTGAAGGGATACAACTTAAAAAATAAGAACGTAATAAGTTACCCCAACCTTGCCTCAGCAATTAGGCCTATGCCTCATAGCAACGAAGTACCTGTGCCTGAACCACCAAAATCTTTGGATCATATTTGTGTGGACGGTTCTGATCATGATGAGACTCATCAGATGGCTTTTCCCGATGAGTCCAGTACTTCCGCGTTTGAAACTGAACCAGATCCGAAACCTGAACTTTTCTCTCAAGCTGAATTGAATGATTTAGTCCGGGATTTAGGACTCCCAAAAGATGCTGCCCAACTGCTAGGTTCTCGGCTTAAACAGAAAAATCTATTGTCACCAGGAACAACTTTTTATTGGTACTGCAACCGCGAGACACTATTTTTGAAGTATTTCAGCAAAGAGGAAGATTTGGTATTTTGCAACGATATATACGGAGTGATGGAAAAGTTTAAACTCAAGTATGATCCTGCTGAATGGCGGCTGTTCATTGATTCGTCAAAAGACAGCATAAAAGGTGTTCTTCTTCATAATGGCAACACATTCGCTTCAGTTCCTATTGCTCACTCTGTTATTCTCCAAGAAAAATACGAGAATTTGGCCCTGATTCTTCAGAAGATTCATTATGATGAGCATAAGTGGATGATTTGTGGAGACTTTAAAATTCTATCCATGCTATTAGGGCAGCAATCCGGTTTCACCAAATATCCCTGCTTCCTTTGCTTGTGGGATAGCCGGGCCCGCGACCTACACTGGGGGAAAAAAGACTGGCCAATTCGGGAGTATTTGAGACACGGTGAGAAAAATGTTCTTCATGAGAGCTTGGTACCTCGTGATAAAATTCTATTACCACCTCTCCACATTAAGTTGGGTCTCATTAAGCAATTCATCAAGTCCCTTCCAAAAGATGGTGAGTGCTTTCGGTACCTTTGCTCAAAGTTCCCCCGACTTTCTGAAGCAAAGCTAAAGGAAGGAGTGTTTGTTGGCCCTGATATAAGGAAACTCATTTCAGATGGAGCATTCGCTGAAACGATGTCTGAGAAGGAAAAAGAAGCCTGGGATTCCTTCAAGGATGTTGTTCTCAAATTCTTGGGGAACAGGCGGGATGAGAACTATAAGGATATTGTTGCCAGGATGCTCAATGCCTTCAAAGAACAAGGCTGTAACATGAGCCTGAAAGTCCATTTCTTGCACTCCCATGTGAACTACTTTCCTGAAAACTTGGGGGCGTACAGTGAAGAACAAGGTGAAAGGTTTCACCAGGACATCAAGGACGCAGAGAGAAGGTACCAAGGAAGATGGAACACCACTATGATGGCTGATTTCTGCTGGTTGCTGCTGCGGGATACCCCAGATGAAAAATACGCCAAGCAGCGCACCAAGAGAAGCATTCGGGGGAAGAAGAAACGGGCCCACCAGGAGATTGATTGACCCAAGAATGACTTTAAAATCTAAACTGTGTTGACAAATATCGTGTTTTTACTAAACTTTGAAATAAAAATTTGCTAGTTATTACCACAGTGTCGGATCTCATTTATTAGAATTTTATTTTCACACCATCGGGTGTTTGTCTTCATGTATTGCAATGGTGCGGTTTGCGTTTTCTATTCTTACATACATACCTGTACAACATTTTTTGCACATTTCTTTGCTTTGCTTTGTGTCTAACCTCGCTCTTATATGCTCAATGTTTGTGCACATGTATGTGGCTGTTTTAAGTGCAGACAATTTTGCTACCATCACAGTGTGTTTTGTTGACATTATTCTATTCTTATGTGCTGCCTTGTTACAATTTTCTTTATTCTTATTTGAATAACTACTAAACAATTAGTATAAAGAATTCATCCAAGAAACTTTTATCTCGATCGCACTCAATCTGAAACGTTCACCTCAAACTGCTAACCCAATGTAGCAAAAAATCTGTACGTGATGGAGCAAATTGGTTACCAGATTTGGATTCAGCGCACCAAAAAACGTAAAAATCAATCGAAACATTAGAGGCAGTTTAAAAAATTTTTTTTTAGTGTACCTGTGTTATTTACTCTTTCAGAAAATACAAAGACAAGGGGACAGGTCATGAAGTTCCAAAGTAGTATTTCTGAAACACACAGCAGAAAATATTTTTCAAGCAAAGCACAGTTAAACTTTGATACTTTTTGCTGGATAATGAGGTAAAAACAGCAAGTGTGGCTAAGTTTGAAAAAGGTTTGGGCAAATTCCTGGAGAAAAAAAGTCAACAGACTGTTATTGAGGTAGATCTAGGAGAGCCACTGCATATTCTCAGGGGGATAATACAACATGGAATCTAGCAACTTTTGGAGATCATGTTGATTGGCCACTATTGATAGACTTTTGGAATGGACCAGTATGACAATTCCTATGGGCTGCCTTCTAAATTCTCCCTATCCAAAAAAAAAAAAAAAAAAAAAAATGGTCAAGGCTGGGCGTAAGGAACTTTGTGTGGAAATACCAAAACTAGATACATTTCTGCTGAGCAAACTATGTGGACCATTTAATCTGCTGTCGTTTACTATATTGCTATGATACCTGATCAAATTGGATAAGCACAGTTGGTCCTTATCTGCTGCGATCTATTAGATTACTATGCCACCATACTTGCACAATCATTTTAATATTTATTTATTTATTTACATTCTCTTATATACACGCTATTCTGCATCAGTGCGGTTTACATTGAACAAACTGAAATTACATTGAACAGGGCATTATAACTTGGAGATAACCCTCCATAGCCCATGTTCCCTGTAAAATAGTTAAGTGGCTTGCCCAAGACCACAAGGAGCACCTGTGGGACTAGAAACCCCAGTCCTTCTAGCCCAAGGTTGCTGTCCTCTATTGGGATTTGAACCCCCAACCTTCCGGCCTGAAGTACCTTGCCCCAACCACTAGGCCACTCCTCCACTCCAATAGTATTTTTTATACTATAAAGAAAAACCTGATCCAGATTTTCTTGAAGCTGGAATGCTACTTTGTTTGAAAAGAGAGAATGACGTGTGTGTAATGTACTGTATTTCCCTTCTAATAGAGGTTCATGACAACCAAAACTTAAGCTTTTCATGTATCAACTGACCACAAGAAAAAAAATCTCAAACTGAAAATAAATGTAGTCACATTCTTACAAAATACAAAACAAAACACACACACAGTAAACAAAAGTCAATTACAGAGCACCATCAACTGGATCAACATGCTGAGTGAAGACTAAGGACAAGTGAAAAATCTAATACCACAATCGGGTTACTCATACACCATCTACCTCCCATCCCAATATTACACCCTCAACCCCTCTCACACCCCGAATATACCTCTGAATCCTGATCTACATCAGTTGCCATGATTATACCGCTTCTACTCGATTAGGTCGCAGTGTTCTGACCTTCTTAATGTGAAATGACGTATAATTGAGGCAATTGAAATTCACCGGTTCCGCTGTATCGAAAGGTGGGGGAAGGGAGGACGGAATTGCTGTCTCTTTAAAACCGTCACTTCCGCTTAATCGTAGAGGAAAGGAAAAGGATGTAATTACCGCCTTCTGATGTCAAGACGCACGCACCGAAAGCGTCATTCGGGAGCGTGCTGCGCGGGTAGGGAACATTGTTACTGTAGCAACGTGAAACAATGACGACCGGTGCAGTGTGCAGCGCTCAGGTGAGCTCGGGGTTCCAAGAAGGCTCAGTGCAAGTATGGAACGAGGTGTTTGCGGCACTCTTGCCTCGCATTGTGTACTGACAGGCTAGTACATTTCGCAGTGAGTGACATTCACAATTAACATTGCCGAATGGCTCCGCTAACAGAGTTGATCCTGTACTAAGTTTACTACATTGCGTGCAGGGGACTCATAGCTCTGTTTTTTCAACAATTGCATTCCTTACATCTATTCATAAATGACTGGAAAAAGGAAGCAAGTGAGAAGATTGTGCTGTCTGTCTTAACTAGATTGTAAGCTCTACGAGCAGGGACTGTCTTCTATATGTGTTCGTACAGTGCTGCATACTAGCGCTATATAAATGATTAATAGTAGTAGTAGAGATCACATTGGTGCATGCCACAAAATTATTCATTCAAAGTTGTTAAACGTTTAGTTGTCACCAGTTACAGAATGAAGAATTCACATAATTTTTCTTCTTTCCAACCCAGCAGAAGTTGGAAAAAAGTTATACATAAGGAACTAGAGGACAGCAACCTTGGGCCGGAAGGACTGGGGTTTCTAGTCCCACAGGTGCTCCTTGTGGTCTTGGGCAAGCCACTTAACCCTCCATAGCCCATGTTCCCTGTAAAATAGTTATCTCCAAGTTATAATGCCCTGTTCAATGTAATTTCAGTTTGTTCAATGTAAACCACACTGATGCAGAATAGCTCGGTATATAAGAGAATGTAAATAAATAAATAAATAAATAAAATAAAAATTGAGAATATCAGAAAACTAACTCTCCAAAAGTATAGAATGTGACCAAATTTGGCATGGAACAAAAACTGATGAAGAAACATCAGGTTCGAATATGGACCAGATCACACTGGGGGGTTCTAGAGAAATAAGCCCTCCCCCCCCCCCCAAAAAAAAAAAAAATTGGCCTTATGCATTTCTTTGGAGAAGCAGTTCTAGCTTCTGCAGCATAGAAACTTTGATACAGTGAACCTTAGCAGTTAGGGAATTGCTCCTTTCAAACTGCCTTCCCCTCTTCTCTATTTGGCCAGTCACAAACACACACAACCAGAGCCATACAAAGGGCTGTGCGAGCAGTGTGGCTGCACAGTGCTCAAGAACAGAAAGGGCACTGATATTGTCACTGGGCTTCCAAATAACTCAAAAAGAGTGAGTTCCTTATCGTTCCTCCAGTTCAGTCCTCTACCTCTGGGTTCTCAACCTCCTCCTGCAGCTTTGGAGACTGGCACGTCAGAAATCATGACATCACTGCATATAGCCTGCTGCACTCTCTCCTCAGATCCAGTGTGACCAGTCTCCATGCAGCAGGAGGACGTTGTGAGCCTTGACAGGGGCTCACTAGAGGATCAGATAAGGAGCTTGTAGTATAGTATAGTGTAGTTGGGAATCCTTCGATTGGTAAATTTTGGGTACTATCTTTTAAAAAAAACAAACAAACCAACAACAGAGAAAGGCCTTCTTGCTTCCTACCTGTCTTATAGAGCGCTGATAGTATATAAAAGGAGTTAAGCACTGTTGGTGATTTTACCGGGAGCCGGGAGATCTCTCCCCCCTGACTCTACGGGGGAGAGCCCTTCTGCAGCTGCGATCATCTCCCCGAGCTGCGGAGACTGTATAGACGTGGCTTCGGGGCTCCAGCTAGGCAGCCAAGCACAGCAGAGCGGTTTCCTTTCCAGCGCACCGCTGTTTGGTCCGGTGCTTAAGAGTGCATTGGACGATCGGAACAGGCCTGGCTGGTAAGCATCCCACCGGTTACAGGCTGTTCTCGCGGGAGGGGGAGGCTTAGCTAGGCTCCGGGTCATTTTGGCGCCTTTTCTCTCCTCCCGGTCTGTTGGCGGCCATTTTATGCTACCGCGTGGCTGCCTGACGCGCTGAATAACATGGGCTGTGCAGCAGTAGATTCTTTTTGCAGTTTGGGGCTTTCTTTATTTTCTTTGTTTTTTGTTTTCTGTTCCTTTCTCTCCTTACTCACGTTTCAGGTTAATTTTTTGTTTTTCTTGTGTCGTGGCTGCTAAGGGGGGGAGGGGTCTCATCTGGCGGCTTCGGTGGCAACGGGGCTGCACAGCCGGAAAGTTTCTTGGCATTCAGGATTGTAAGGGGTGCTGAGTAAAAAAAAAAAGGGAAAACGGAAACAAGAAGAACTTATTAATACCATTAGCTCCTTGATTTGGTGTGTTTGCCTTCCTCATGGTGGCTCGACCACAGTGCATTGTCTGTGGCACCCGTAGCGGCATGGTGGCCGATTTGGGTGTGTGCCGCAGCTGTGCTACTCTATCTTCTTTGGTGGAGCAGCAGATGGAGATTAAAGAAGCTCCAGAGGCGCAGGTGGTGACGCCTGAAGTGGCAGCGGAGTCTCTGCAGCCTTCGGGGCAAGGACCCGTGGTGGAGGTCGCAGCGGAACCCTCTGGGGTCCTGTCAGCGGAACAGTCAATGGCGCTTGGCAATTTTTGCCCTGATTTCATTCTATTGATGCATCAGGCTTTTTGTTTGCGGCGTCAAGGTAAGGTACCGGGAGCTTTGCCACTTTCCGTCCCCGCTCAGCAGATGGAGGGGCCAGATGGGGTAGGTGAAGCACCGTCAGCACCTAAGAGAGCGCGGGCCCCAGCTGCGTCCTCCACGGAAAGCGATTGGCCGGAAGGCGAGGATCTGGACTGGGAGCGCGAAGAGGGTGCACAGGATCTAGAGGAAGGGGAGATCCCAGAACCCGAAGATCAGGCTAAGATCATTAGGGTTTTTCGTAGAGAGGAGCTTACGGTGTTGATCACAGAATCAATGCAGATGTTGAATCTCGCTACCCCGACGCCCGCGGAGGAGGAGATTGAGGATCCAGTTATTCAAGCAGTTTGACAGCCTCAGGTAGCCTTTCCGGTGCATAGAGTAGTTGACAGAATGATACAAGAGGAATGGGACCAACCGGAAACGGGGCTCAGGGGGATACGGACTATGAATCGACTGTATCCTCTGGTCGATAAGGATAAGGAGCGGTTCCGAGCTCTGCGGATGGACGCCATGGTGTCGGCGGTTACTAAGAAGACCACCATTCTGGTGGAAGGCAGTGCTGCCTTGAAAGATGCTCAGGACCGTAAGGTGGACGGTCTGCAAAAGCAGACCTTTGAGGCGGATTCGATTTCTTTGCAAGCTTCCATCTGTGGAGCTTGGGTGGCTCGAGCGTGCTTGCGCTGGGTCCAGCGGCTGCGCCACTCTCCACACCTGGATCTCGAGGAGCTCAAGGAGCTGGGGCACCTGGAGTTCGGGGCAGCCTATCTAGCGGACGTTCATTATGATCTGATCAGAGCCCTTGCAAATAGCACGGCTTCCGTGGTGGCCGCTCGCAGGTCAGTATGGTTGCGAAATTGGGCGGCGGACGGTTCTTCTAAGTCCCGGCTCAGCAAGCTCCCATTTAAAGGAAAGTTGCTGTTTGGCGAAGACCTCGATAAGTTGGTGAAGGACCTCGGGGAGTCCAAGGGTGGTAGGCTTCCTGAGGATAAGCCGAAGAAGGGAAAGTCCGGCCTGGGCGTCCAGGGTCAGTTTCGATACTTCAGGAGATTTCGGGGATCACGGTTTGGTGGTTTCCAAAGGAGTCGTTTTCAGTTGCGGGCCCAGGGGTTTCGGGGGTTTCGAGGAGCGAATAGAGGTTTCTCCTCAAGCCCCGCTTCAGCAGCTCATAAGTCACAATGAGATGAGGCGGGTCCCGGCGGAAGGTGCCTCCATAGGAGGGCGGCTTCGGGAGTTTCTTTCTGCTTGGACCCACATCACTTCCGACCAATGGGTGTTGGAAGTAATTTGTCAGGGATACGCACTGTAATTTGCTCGTCCCGTGCGAGACTCCTTCGTCATGTCCCCTTGCAGGGGTCCGAAGAAGACTCTAGCAATTCGCAATTCTTTGGAACGACTTTTGCAGTTGGGGGCGGTTGTGGAGGTGCCGAAAGTGGAGTACGGAGTGGGTCGGTACTCCATTTATTTCGTGGTGCCCAAGAAGGGTGGAGCTTTGCGGCCCATTTTAGATCTCAAAGGTGTAAACCGTTGCCTACGAGTACCGCACTTCCGGATGGAAACCTTGCGGTCCGTCATTGTAGCGGTGCGTCAGGGAGAGTTTTTTTGACGTCCCTGGATCTTACGGAAGCGTACTTGCACATTCCCATCCGAGCAGCTCATCAAAGGTGGCTAAGGTTCGCCTTTCCTTGGGGGCACTATCAGTTCCAAGCCTTGCCCTTCGGTCTAGCCACGGTGCTGCGTACCTTCACCAAGATTATGGTGGTGGTGGTGGCGGCGGCCTTGCGCAAAGAAGGGATTTTAGTTCACCCGTACCTCGACGATTGGTTAATTCAAGCCAAGACGGAGGCAGAGAGCACCCAGGTGACGGGCAGAGTAGTAGAGTTCTTGCAGAGTCTTGGTTGGGTGGTCAATCCGGCCAAAAGCTGTTTGCGACCCTCTCGGGACCTCGAATATTTGGGGGTCCGGTTCGACACGAAGAAGGGTCAGGTGTTTTTGCCACACAGGAGAGCTCTAGCGCTTCGGGGTCTGGTGTGCAAGTTCAGAGCCACTCCAGCTCCATTGGCATGGGATTACCTTAGATTGCTGGGAACGATGGCGGCGACTCTGGAGGCTGTGCCGTGGGCCAAAGTGCATATGCGACCTCTGCAGAGAGCTCTACTACGTCGCTGGTCTCATCAGTCCGATCCTTTGAGCAAGCGGCTTCCCTGCCCGTTACAGGTGAGGCAGTCCCTTTGGTGGTGGCTGCTTCCGTCGTCGCTATCGGCCGGAATGCCGCTGGAACAGCCGGAGTGGATTCCATTGCTAACAGACGCCAGCCTGGCGGGCTGGGGAGCCCACTGCGGACACAGGTTTGCACAGGGGCTTTGGTCGCCTCTGGAGGCTTCGTGGTCGATAAATTGTCTGGAACTTTGAGCAGTCTCCCGGGCACTCAAGCGTTCGAGGAGGCGGTGGTTGGTCGGGCAGTCCGAGTCCTATCCGACAACTCGGCAACAGTCGCCTACATCAATCACCAGGGTGGCACCGGGAGCGCAGCCATGGAAGAAGAGGCGGACTGGTTGTTTGCCTGGGTAGAGAGTCGATTGATGGCAATCTCAGTGGTGCACATAGCAGGAAAGGACAATGTAACGGCCGACTACCTCAGCAGGGTTCGAGTAGATGCAGGAGAATGGGAGCTGCATCCCGACATCTTTGCTCAAATAGTGCGTCGGTGGGGGATGCCAGTGATGGATTTGATGGCAACCTTTCAGTCGGCAAAAGCCATCCGGGAAGAAGAGTTTCTGATGGCGCTCAGTTTCAGGGAGGCCTACCTGCATTTTCACCAAAGTCATGGTGGTGGTAATTGTGGCGTTGAGGCAGGAAGGCATCTTGGTGCATCCTTACTTGGACGACTGGCTCGTCTGAGCAAAATCCAAGGAGGAGAGTGTGCAAGCCATACAGAGGGTCATTGCCTATCTACAGAGTCTGGGGGCCCGATTCAGGATGGACAGGGGCCTGGTGTTGTTGCTGGAGGACCAGATGCACACTCTACAGAGTTAGGTGCGACTGTTTCTCCGGATGCTGGTTCCTACAGCATGGCACTATCTGCAGGTGCGAGTGGTCGATGGCAGCAGCGATTGATCTTGTGTCCACATGAGACCGCTGCAAAGGGCACTTTTGCACAGATGTCAGCTCAACACCACTCCAAGTGGGGTCAGGGTGGTTTCTGTTGGTGGCTCCGAAGGGACAAGCTGTTGGCAGGGATGCCTCTGGAGCCACCACAGTGGGTTCTGCTGATGATTGACGCCAGCCTGACCGGTTGGGGAGCTCACTGCAAAGTCCAGATTAAACAGGGTTGCTGGTTGACAGTGGAGAACGCTTGGCCCATCAATCAGCTGGAGATGCGAGCAGTCTTTTCGGCGCTACAGAAGTTTCAGGTCTTCCTGCAAGACAAGGTGGTGTACCTGTTTTCGAACAATGCCACCACGGTAGCATACATCAATCGCCAGGGGTCACAGGCAGTGTTCAGCTAGAGTGTGAGATTGTGCCACTGTTGGAGTAGGCGGAAGACAATCTACTGACCCTCTCTGTTGCTCATGTGGATGGCAAGGACAATGTGGCAGAGGATTTTCTCAGTTGGCATCACCTCGAGCCCGGCGAGTGGACGCTCAATGCAGAAATTTTTGTTCTGCTGGTTCAGCATTGGGGAGCATTGATCATGGACCTGATGGTGACTTTCAAGTCAACAAAGGTGACTCATTTCTACAGCAGTCAGAGCAGGGACTGGATGCGTTAGTGCAGCGCTGGCCCATAGAGGGGCTGCTGTACTTATTCCCACCATGGGTACTCATCGGTTGGGCAGTGCAAAGGATCAGTTGTCCTGATTAACCACGATGTCCATGGTACACTGTTCTGGTTCGGCTGGCGGTGGATCATCCGTGGCACCTTCCAGCCTGGACCAATCTTCTCATGCAGGGCCCGGTATTAATGCTGCAAGTGGATCGATTCTCGCTTACGGCATGGCTTTTGAGAGGGCTAGGTTGAGGAAATGCAGCTACTCAGTGTCAAGTCATTTCTACTCTGTTAAAGGCTTGGAAGTGCTCCACCTCCTTGTCGTACGAGTGGGTATGGAGGATCTTTGAGGATTGGTGTGCGGACCACGCCTATGTCGTATGAGTGGGTATGGAGAATCTTTGAGGATTGGTGTGCAGACCATGCCTAATGGCCTTTTACAGATTTGATACCGGACATCATGGCATTTTTGCAGGCTGGACTGGAAAAGGGCCTAGTTTGCAGTTCACTCTGGGTGCAGGTGGCAGCTTTGACCTGTTACTGGAGCAGAGTCCAGGGAGCATCCCTTGTGACCCTTCCAGACGCAGTTCATTTTTTGCATGAGGTGAAGTAGGTCCAGCTACTGGTGAGATCAGTGGTCCCACCTTTGGATTTGAATCTTGTGTTGTCTGCTCTGATGGAGTCACCTTTTGAGTCACTTCGGGCATGCATGGCGAAGGATTTGACACTGAAGATGGTCTTTTTGGTGGCCATCTGTTTAGCCAGGCGGATCTCTGAATTTCAGGCGCTGTCATGCCGGGAGCCTTTTCTCTCCATCTCTAATGAAAGGGGGTATTGCAGCCAGTGCCTTCCTTTCTGCTGAAGGTCGTCTCTGTTTTTCGCTTTTATCAACTGGTCACTCTACCGGTGTTTTCGAGTGAGGTGGGAGCTGGGCAGGATCCTCAGCTACAACTTTTGGATATGCGCTGTGTGCTGAAGAAATATTTGAAACAGACAGAGTCCTTTAGAAGGTCAGATAGGTTGTTTGTCCTCCTTTGGAAGACCGTGTAAAGGCGAGACAGCATATGAGGCCCCCATTTCCAGGTGGATTAAGGAAGCGATTTCTTCAGCATATTTGTTGAAGCGGAAGTGTTTGCCCACAGGATTACAGGCTCATTCCACCCAGGCGCAGTCGTCGTCTTGGGTGGAGGCCAGTCTTCTTCCGACAGTGGACATATGCAGGGTGGTCACATGGTCATCATTGGGCAGTGGGGGTACGTTAGATTCGGAGTGGTGGTGCTGGAGGCTGGGCTCGCAGATCCCTCCTGAGTCTACGGTATATCCCACAAGTCGGGACTGGACTGGAGGTGCGATAAGGAAGGGTTAATTAGGACTTACCTGCCACTTGGCTTTCCTTGAGTACCTCCAGTCCAGTTCCGGACCCTCCCTGGGTTAAGCTCTACGTGGGATATTAAAGATCCTGGGTCTGCAGAGTTGGTTCCATTGGTGATGGTCTGGGATTATAGTGATTCTTGCGATGCTGTGGTTGATTGGGACACCTGTGGGGGTTTCTCTAACCTTCATTTCTGTTGCTTCATGCCATGAAAAGTCAAGTATACACCACAAGACAAAGGCATTACAGTACATAAATTGGTCAAAAGGGAATTCAAGTACCTGCGTTTGTTTAATCGGCAGGGTGAGGTTCCTTAGCTTAACTTAGCTTAGGTTATCCTGTCTGTCTTTGAGGTAGGAGGTGTTGCAGTGATTTTGGCTGGTCCTTAATTGTTGTTCCTGTGAATCTGCTTTTTTCAATAGAATACTGAGGCTGGTAGGTGATGCCAGCTGGTTATATGAGGTGATGTCATTAAAATATTCATGATCAGTCTCCAAGCTGCTGGATGGGGGTGACAACCCTCAAATCGGGACTGGACTGGAGGTACTCAAGGAAAGCCAATTAGGAGGTAAGTCCTAATTAACCCATGCTGTTCTTTCTGGGCCATGCTAGTTGAAGGTGAAGGCCAGCACTCATCAATGCTGAATATTTTCTGATATTTTTTTTTTTTTTTTTTTTTGAAATAGAATATTTTCTGATGGCAATGCTAGCTGAAGGCCATTGATTACCAATGCTGTAGTAACCTGGAGAAGACCAGCTCTTATTGTTGTTGGCTGCACAGTGTATAGGCTGGCACTTGGTGAGGGTTAGTGTACATCAAGGTGAAGTATGTGTTCTTTAAAGACCAAGACACTTTGTTGCTGATGACACAGATGTCCACATGAAATACAGACCTATGACAATAGCAGACTGGATTGAGTACAGTGCTAGATCAAGGCCACTACTCATTGATGCTATCAACAAGATACAGGTCAGTACTTGGCAAGACTGACTATTGCATAAAGGTAAGGGATCATGAAGACTGCTTATCCATTTGATGCCAACAACCATTGGTGTTTGCCTGTGCTGAGGACTACACAGGAGAAAGGTTGGTGCTTGTCAATGCAAGTCACTGAATAAAGATCACTGCTTATTGTTGTTAATCGATATATGGAACCCAGTGCTCATTGATGTTAACTGTACTGATGTTAACGCTGGAGGGGTCCAACACTTGTTGCTGTTGGTGTAAGAGGAGGCCAGCACATAGCCATGGTGACTATAACTGCTATAGGACAATGCACATCACCACTGAATGCTCTGCTGGCACTAGATAGGGGCCTGGGGAGAAGACTGACATCCATTACTGAAGGTGCTGCCACCTGATTGTCCATGTTTTTTGCTAACTCCACTGTTATCATCAAAAAAAGCAGGTGTTCATCTGTGCTGCCCATGCCAGATGAAGGCTAGTGATCATGAAGGCTGGGACTGATGAGTATGAACACTTAGCAAGGCTGACTGGTCAAAGGCAAATACGTCTTAAGAGAGGATGATGAAATGAGCAAACATAGATATTGCCCGCACTCGTCAGATGCTTATTAGGACAGGACGTAGTGTTGTTAGGCATTCATTATTAACCAATGGATGCTCTCAATAGGGAAAGACAGGTCTCTTGCAGCTCTCAAGATCTGGTGCTCATTAGGGTAGGCCTGATGCTTTGTGGATGGCAGTGCTTCTTTTGGCACATATCTGAGCAGTAGGGATTGCAGGCACTGGTTGTCTTGTCTCATTGAGGTCTTTCCAAAGAGCCTTTACACTGGAAGATACTTTGACCCTGAAATTTATATTCTTACGTGGTTGGAAAAATAAATGAATAAATACAGGAAAAAGAAAGAAAGGAAGAACATCTCTTTTCTTGGCCCTGATTGGACTTTATAAAGGAACTACTCTACAGCTGCTTCTCTGGGGGTTTCTATTTCTCTGGGACCTAGGACATTCCCAGTATTATACAGGTTGCTCAGTTTCTGGACACTGGACATGAGGTTATGAGCCCTTTCAACATTTGGAAGTCTCTCCTTACATTCTTCTGAACCTGATTATCCTCTATCATATATGAGGAGGGTAGTCTGCATATTTTCCAAGGCCCTAGGATTATGTACAATCTAAGACCCACTTTTCTGATTGCTCCAATAAGGTGCACTAAGTTTTGGATGGCATGAGGCAACCATGGCTCACTTCATAGAAGCTGATAAACTTGTGGCTTGGTGCCATGGGCAAGGCCCAACTCTATCAAAAAGCCAGGTGCTGCACATTCTATATTTTCTTCCAAGGGGGCTGGAGAGAGGTTTTTTCTTTGGCTTCCTTGAAAAGAGATGCTTAGCACAGATGGAACAATGTTGGATTGTCTGACTCAATACAGTTTCCACTATGGGACTGAACTCTGAGGTAGAGTTAATATCCTGTGTGGATGAAGTGCTCTCCACACTTCCTTTTACCATTTTTCTCCTGCACTCATCCTATTTGTGAGTGGGTCTACATTAATTCTATGGTAGTCTACCTTCTTCAGTAAGATTTTTTTGTCTTTGCTCCCTTTGGATTAGGCCATAAACTGTGTCTTAGATGCTGATTAGTCTCTAAACACTATTTGCGTTACATCTTTCTATGATGGTGAGCCCATTTTTGATAATGAAAACACCTCCTTAAGACCTTAGTCTCCTCTTACAAATGTTGGCTGAATTACCAACATCAAGATGGGCTTAGGCTGCATTATATTTTGGGCCACATGTGACTTTTTCTTTGTGTTGTGGAAATCTGTTTCTTCTACTCTAGAAGATAAATATTAGATAGTAGGTGGAGATCAGAACTAAATTGTTGAGGTTGGGATGTACACAATTCCAGCAGTATTTTAGAAAAGGCTCTGCCAAACATGAAACATTTTCCAAGATACGTATAAGGACATGCAGAATTGCAGGGGTGATTCTGTCATGAGAGAGGGTGAGGCGGCTGTTCAGGTGGCAAATTTTGGGAGTGGCAAAAAATGTCAACCAAAACAGGCCAGTGGGAATCGCCTTACACTACCTGAAACCCCCCCACCCCAAATGATAATCCTGGCCGCAGCCTCCCCCTCCTCTGCCCTTCCTGCGTTTGCAGCAGCGGGGGCGGTGGGCCTCAGACCTGTAATGCAAAAAAAAGGTGTAGGTCTTTGCAATTCCACGCTTGGAAGGACTGCAAATGTCTGCCCCCTCTGACGGATCACATCGCATCAGAGGGGATGGGCATTTTGTAGCTTAAAATTTAGTAAATAAATAAATTGCCAGTGTCCGTGATCATGGGCAAAGGCAGTCTGAGGGCAGGTTCAGGGCTCAGCTGGAACGGGGCAGTCAGCGGCAGTGACATTTCTTTTTTTCCCCCAGTAAAGCTGCCCGATTGTGGCTGAGTGCTGCCGCAAACATAAGGCAGGCTGAGCAGTGCAGTTTTGGAGGCTTTGCTGCAAATGGGACTGTCCAATGCGGATGTGGTCCCAATCGCAGCAAAGAGCAACAGCAGCAGCAGGTGTTGTAGTTTTGTTTTTTTTAAATTTAAGTTGAATTCAGGCGGGATCAGGCAACTTTCCTCAGCTTTTTTTTTTTTTTTTTTTTTGAAACTGCTGCCTCCACTGCTCTTTGCTGCTATCAGGACTGCAACAGCATTGGACAGTCCTCGTTGCAGCAAAGCCCCCAAACTGCACTGCTCACTCTTGCCGATGTTCGCAGCAGCACTCAGCCACAATCAGGCAACTTTACTGGGGAAAAGAAATTGGGCATCAAAATGGCAGATGAAATTTAATGTGGACAAGTGCAAGGTTATGCACCTAGGGAAGAACAACCCAAACTATGGTTACACGATGCAAGGTTCCACATTAGGAACCACCACCCAGGAAAAAGATTTAGGCGTCATTGTGGATACCATGTTAAAACCCTCGGCCCAGTGTGCAGCGGCGGCCAAGAGAACAAATAGAATGCTAGGTATGATAAGGAAAGGAATGGAAAATAAAACAAAAGATATTATAATGCCTTTATATGGTTCCATGGTGAGACCGCACCTTGAATATTGTGTGCAATTCTGGTCACCGTATCTTAAAAAGGATATAGTGATTTTAGAAAAGGTACAGAGAAGAGCCACCAAAATGGTAAAGGGGATGGAAGGATACTCCTATGAAGAAAGGCTAAAAAGGTTAGGGCTCTTTAACCTGGAAAAGAGACGGCTGAGGGGAGATATGATAGAAGTCTATAAATTAATGAACGGAGTGGAACGGGTAAATGTAAATCGATTGTTCACCTTATCAGAATATAGAAAGACTAGGGGACATGCAATGAAGCTACAGGGTAAACTATTTAAGACTAATAAAAGAAAATATTTTTTCACTCAACGTGTAATCAAACTCTGGAATTTGTTACCAGAGGATGTAGTAAAGGCTGTTAGTGTAGCTGGGTTTAAAAAAGGTTTGGACAAGTTCCTGGAGGAAAGGTCCATAAACCATTATTAAGAAGTGACCGAAGATATCAATGCTTGACCCAGTACAAGCATTGTGGAACTTGTGTCTCTTGGGGAAACTGCTAGGTACATATGACCTAGATTGGCCACTGTTGGAAACAGAATACTGGGCTTGATGGACCTTGGTCTGACCCAGTATGGCATATCTTATGTTCTTACTGCCGCTAACTGTCTCTGCCCACGATCTCGGAGCCCTGTAATTATTTATTTAGTAAATTTTACCGCATGGGTTACAAAATGCCCGTTCCCTCTGATGCATCAGAGGGGGCAGGCATTTTCATTTCCAAGTGCGGAGTCACAAAGACCCGAGCCTTTTTTTTTTAGTGTGTTTCAAATCTGAGGCCCGCCACTGCAGACATTGGAAAAGCGGCAGTGAGGGGAGGATGGAGAGAGAATGGCTGGTAAGGAAATGAAGAACAAGAAAGGGGATGGGAGCAATGGCTGGAAGGGAAGCAGGAGAAGAAGGGGGATGGGGCAATCAATGACTGGAAGGGAGATGCAAGGCATGAAAGGGGATGGAGGGCAATGGTTGGAAAGGACATGCAGGATGCCAGGCAAATGTTGGACATATAATAGAGGGTTAGACAGCAGACATAGAGTCATGAACATGAGGGCACGTGGTGGATACAAGGTGGGTTAGAGGGATGGAAGGCAGATATTGGGCATGGGGTTCAGAGCAGAGGCTGGGCATAGGTGAGGGCATAAGGAGAGCAGAGAGTAGATAGGGTGGAGAAGTGGAGGGGCAGAGGGCAGATGCTGAACAAGGGGTAGAGGTTGGAGGGCAGATAATGGACACGGGCTGACTGCATTGGGGGTGAAGAGCATGGACATGGGATGGAAGGATAGATAGCAGAAGCTGGACATATGGTAGTGGTCATAGGGTTAAGAAAGGCAGATGTTAGACACGGGATGTGGGTATAGGGGATAGTGAGCAGAGAGGGCAAATAATGGACACAAAATAGGGTGGGTGCAGGGAAGATGCTAAACATGGGGAGATAGAGGAGATTCTGGACATGGGGTGGGGGAGAAAGGGGGGATGCTGGACATGGAGGGGTTCGGTTGAGAAAAAGGGGAGAGGTGCTGGATGGTGACAGAGGGGAAGACACAAGACAGGGCAGGTTAGAAGGGGAGAGATGCTGGACACAGACAGGGTGGGAGAGAGAAAGAGAGAGTTAAAGAGTGGGAATAATTGGCTGGTAAAGGATAGAAAGCTGGGGCTGTGAGAGGCAGGGCTGGCATTAGAGTTGGTTCAAAATGTTGCTGCACTAGGCGAACCTCAAGCTTTACACCCCCTCTCACTGTCAAAATCTATTATTTAGCTTCGAATGCCCTGCTTTTGCTGCCCTCTGGAAGTTGCTGCACTAGGCGACCGCCTAGTTTTCCTAGTGGTTGGGCTGGCCCTGGTGAGAGGGCTGCATTAAAGATTGAACAGTGATAGGAAGACACAGTTAAAAGATGAAGATTGAGAACTGGATGGTAAGAAGGAGAAATGAAATCTGAGTTGATGGAGAAAAATCGAAGAAAGCCGAAAGGAAAAGATAAGTGTGAGAGATGGAAGAAAATGAAGGATGGAAGAGACGTGGCAAATGGACCAGACCCTAGAGGGTGAGTTAAGAGAAGATGAGGAAAGCAGAAACCAGAGACTTCGATCAACACGATTAGAGAATAAAATGACCAGACAGCAAAAGGTGAAAATTGTAATTTATTTTCAGTTTAGTGATTGGAATATGTCTGTCTTTGGACTTCACAGCCCTAATATTCAATGTGCGACAGTCGGCATTTAAAAGTGTCTGCCCGCCACAGTCAAAAGCGAAACCAGATATTCAGTGCTAGAATCTGGATACCCTCTGGCACTGAATGTCTGGTTTCAGCCCTGACTGGCACAACGGCAATATTCAGCTGAAATCACATAAAGTTAGGACAGTTACTGAGATGACCTGACTTTATACAGGCATTTAGCTCTTTAGCAGACTGAATTCACTGCGACTACTCTCATCCCGTCCAAAGACCGCCCTGGAAGTGTCCAGACAGTGCCACAGTGTTTAGAGGGATATTCAGCAGTGCTGGCCGGTTAGTGCTGCTCAATATCCCTCCCAGCAAGATTTATCCAGTAGCAGGTCCCACTAACCAGATAAACTCCTTTCAATGCTGGGCTGTATGTACATATTTTATCTTTATATGTTGCACAGTACAGAGGCTTCTGCAGCTCTTTCCATTTCTCTGGTGTATTGCATGCAGAGTCTGGGTTTTTGGGATTTCAATTTAATTTTTGTCTACATCATTTTATTTTTAGTTTGTTCTAATTTATTTTATGCCTGGTGAGAAATCTAGCTCAGTGTGTGACCAAGGCCAGGTATTCTGTTAGCATGGAGTTTCTATCTGGCTTGTTTGGTTTTCTGACTGGGTGTATGGATATTCTAGCGCTCACTACAATAAAAATATTTAGGAGGATGTTTACTAAGCTTGTTTAACTATTAACATGGCAGATAGTGCATGCTATCTGGGTACGTTAACAGATAGCGCATCAATTTTCTGCACTATTTGCCAAAACTGTGCTGTCTGCGAGAGTGGGGAGGATATAGGTGGAGAGTGTGTGTGTGTGTGTGCAATGCGCGGTTACTGTAGGCATCAACAGAATGTGGTAACCATCAAAGTTGCAGACAACATGGGTGCTCATAATGCCATCTCCAGTGGGTGGTGTTATGTGCATCCATGGTGCTGCTGGGGAACGCTCTGCAATTTTAGTGCATTATCTGCTGGGCAAATACTGTGCATGCTCCCAATAGACAGTGCACAGCTTTTGCAGCTAAAGCCATGCTATCAGCACCTTTTTGCCACGTTAGCTGAAAAAGCCTAACATGCTTTAGTAAATAGATTCCCTTAGAGTGCTACTCGTTTTCGGGTAGGCTCCTTGTATTTATTTTATTTAACAGTTTTTTTTATACCATTGTATCCTTCAATCAGAGTGGTTTATATTAAACAATACTTCCTTATCATCCCTCTAGTCCTGTCCCGCACTCTGGGTAGTGCACATCAGAGCACAAGTGGTGTCTGGATCCCGAGGTAGCGGTCAGACTCTTCTGGCTGTGGGGAACCCCAGGAGAAAGACAGACAGAAAAGATCCTTTGAAGGCAAGCACTGCAGGCTAAGGAAGGAGATTCCCTTCTTCCCCCAATGACTGGGGTGGGGGGAAACTTGTTGGAAGTTGCTTTGTCTCCGGGCCTGAGGGTGGCTCCTGAACCTGTCAACGAGTAGTGAGGAGCCGCCAATTGAGCAGCAGCATACAGACCCCCCCGAGCAACTCCCTCTGTGCCGACACAAGAAAGAAGCGGCAGAGCACGATGAAGAGCAGTGAGCCAGGTCCAGTCTCCTTCAAGGCAGTGAAGCAGTGCAGAGTTAAAAAAAAAAAAAAAAAGATGGGCCTAATCGTTGTGGTGGGAGAATGCGGTGGGGCCCAGGCAGCAGGAGCACGTAGGGCTTTCACAGGGAGAGGCCTTTCAACAGCACGGTCTCAGACCTTGTGACCTGAAGTCAGCAGCAGCGCGGGAAACTCCCACGCCCTTGTTCTCTCTTCTTAGCTGAGGCCCGGCAAGGCAAGGGAGGAGTTTCCACCTTCTACTGTAAGCCTGCACATTTCTCTCTCTCTCTCTCTCTCTGGTTTCAGTTTCATCCCTTCGGTGAGGCTTCATTTATTTATTTAATTTTATTTATTTTAGTGTAAGGTAATTTATTTTCTTTTAATTTAATTCTAGTTAGATTATTTACAGGTAATATCATTTCCTTTCAGTTGCATTGCATTACCATAAGGGATCCCCCTTTGCTTAGAGTTTCTTGCTTAAGGGCAGCTCACGGTTGATCGCTATCTCAGCCAGACCCCAGTGCCTAGTATGCAGGACTCGAAGGGGGTTGGTCTCTGATGCAGGCATCTGTCTAGGCTCTGCACAAGAGGCCACTTCTCTGGAGAAAGATCTGCAAGATAGATCCAAGCAGGACAGGTCTCCCTCTCTGTCTTGGGAGATCCAGGGTGCAGAGGGAACTTTGATGTCATCAATGGAGCTAGTCTCCTGCCCTCCTCGGGACCTCTTCTTCACAGGACCAGGGTTTCGGGGAGCTCCCGGGGGACTTTTCCCCAGAGTTTGTACTGCTGCTGCACAAGGCTTTTTGTCTGCGCCAGTAAGGATTGGCGGCGGCCCTCCAGTGCCGGCATATGGCACTAAGCGAGCAGCGGATAAGGCAGAGAGCGATGCAGAGGTAACGGCATCCAAGAGGGCTAGATCCGCAGAGGAGGGGCATGTGCCATCTCCATTTTCTGAGGGGCCGGATCATGGACTTGGACACAGAGCTCGACTTCTGAGGTGAGGAATTGGAGGAAGGAGAGATCCCAGAGCAGGTGGTTCAGGTATTCCACCGGGAAGAGTTGTCAGCATTCATCAGGGAATCTCTGAAGGCCCTTAATATGCCAGTTAGCTTGCTGGCAGATGAGGAGGCATTGGAGGATTCTCTGCTTTGGGCAGTGCGGAAAACCCAGGTTTTCCCACTGCATAGAGTGGTACGGCAGATGACCCAGGAGGAATGGAATCTGCCAGAAGTGGGCCTCAGGGGGGTACAGGCCATTACACATTTGTACCCATTACCAGAGCAGGAGCACAAGCTCTTTAAGTCACCTAAGGTGGACATGGCGGTGTCGGCCATCACCAAGAAGATGACAATTCTGGTAAAAAGCAGGGTGGCCCTTAAGGATGGCACGGCTAGAAAGTTGGACACTTTGTTGAAAATGCCTTTGACACCGATGCCCTCTCACTACAGGCTTCCATTTGTGTGGCCTGGGTAGCTAGAGCTTGCCTCTGTTGGTCGCAAAGGATGCAGCAGCTGGAAGAGCCGGCGTTGGACCTGTCAGGGGAAGTGACCAAGCTGAAATCGGGGGTGGCCTATCTGGCAGACACCCACTATGATCTCGAAGAGCATGGCCTCATTGGTGGTGGCTCGCCACTATCTGTGATTACGGAACTGGATGGCAGACAGTTCTTCCAAGTTCTGCCTCAGGAAGCTCCCCTTTAAGGGTAAACTCCTGTTCAGGGAGGACCTGCACAAGCTGGTCAAGGACCTGGGAGAGTCCAAGGGTGGATGTCTGCCTGAGGATAAGCAGAAGCAAAACCGCCTCTGACTAAGTCAAAGGGACAGGCATGAGACTTCAAGCATTTTCATCCTTCCAACTTTGTATCCTACCAGAGAGGCACATTCCCCTCCAGGGAGCAGGGCTTTTGAGGTTTCGAGGTGCAGGCCAGGGATGTAGTGCCGCATCTTCCTCGGGAACCAGAAAATCACAATGAACGAGGTGGGCCCAGGTGGGGGTGCAGCCTGTGGGGGACAGGCTACGGGACTTCTACCCTGCCTAGGTCCAAATCACCTCAGATCGATGGGTCTTGAAGGTCATCCGGGAGGGCTATGCCCTCGAGTGGGTGTGCCTAGTGACCTATTCATTGTCAGTTTCCCTGCAGGGTGGAAGGCAAAGCTGTGGCGGTGAAGGACACCTTGATAGGGCTCCTGCAGCTAAAGGACATGGAACCGGTGCCCAGGGACCAATACAGGTGCAGTCGGTTCTCCATTTATTTCATGGTACCCAAAAAGGAGGGTTCCTTTTGCCAGATTTTTGATCTAAAGGGTGTGAACCGCTGTCTGCGGGTGCCTCATTTGCGCATGGAAACCTTGTGGTCTGTTATTGTAATAGTAAGACGCGGGGAGTTTTTGACTTCTCTAGATCTTATGGAAGCTTACCTTCACATTCCGAGACCACCAAAAGTTTCTCCATTTCGTGGTGCCAATGGGACATTTCCAGTTCCGCGCGTTGCCCTTTGGTCTGGCAACTGCTCCGCGAACCTTCGCTAAGGTCATGGTGGTGGTATCGGCAGCGCTCCGCAAGGAAGACTTTCTTATGCACCCGTATCTCGACAATTGCCTGATCCGTGCGAAGTCCAGGGACGAAAGTAAAAGAGCAACGATGCATGTGATGCAATTCTTACAGAATCTTGGATGGGTGGTCAACGTGGCCAAGAGTCATTTTGTTCCGTCCCAGGAGCTGGAATACTTCGGATTGCACTTCGATACCTGCATGGGGAATGTCTTTCTGCCAGAACAGCGGGCGCAGGGACTCCGACGACTGGTCCACAAATTTCTGCAGATGTTCCAGCCGTCAGCCTGGCATTATCTGCAGGTCCTGGGGACCATGGCAGCCACGCTCGACTTGGTCCTGTGGGCGAGGGCGCACATGCACCTATTGCAGAGAGCTCTGCTTCGTTGTTGTTCTCACCAGAGTCAGCCCCTGTCTATGCTACTCCCATGCCCAGGGCAGACCAAGAGAGCATGCAGGTGGTGATTACGTACAGGGATTCTGGAAAGGCACATGCCCCTTGAGTTGCCATCGTGGATCCCGCTGATGACAGATGGCAGCCTAACCGGTTGGGGAGCCCATTGCAAAGGGCACTTTGTTCAGGGATGGTGGAGCTTGCAGGAGGCCCTTTGGTCAATCAACATGTTGGAAATACGTGTGGTTGTCCTGGCGCTCTAGGGCTTTGAGGCCTGGTTACGGGGGAAGGTGGCCCGAGTCCTCTCGGACAATGCGACCACTGTAGCCTATATCAACTGCCAGGGAGGCACGGGCATCGTAGCCTTGGAGGAAGAGACCAGAAGGCTGTTCGAGTGGGCGAAAAATCATTTCCAGGCCTTATCGGTGGCACACGTTGTGGGAATAGACAACGTGATGGTGGACTTCCTCAGTCGGTTGCATGTAAACTCAGGCGAGTGGACACTCAACCAGGAGGTGTTCGAGCAGGTGGTGCACCAGTGGGGCACTCCGGTAATGGACCTGATGGCAACGCTCCAGTCAGCCAAGGCGAGCCAGTTCTTCAGCAGGAGAAGGGAAAGGAAGTCAGACGGCCTGGATGCCCTGATGCAGAAGTGGCCAGCTGGGGAACTCCTCTGTTTTTCCTCCATCATTTATGTTGTGCAGTGTCCTTGCAAAAAATTATACGTAGGGAAGACCACACGTATGATAAGAACAAGGATAGTGGAACACAAAAGCTGCATAAAACGTCAATTGGTTGATAAACCTTTAGTTCAACATTGGTTAGATGTCTCACATAACATTATGGATCTCAAGTTTTTTGTTATTAAAAAAGTGAAGGTTAACTGGAGGGGAGGAGACATTAATAAAACCCTTATGAGGCTCGAGCAAAAGTTCATTTTTCATCTAAATTCTATGACTCCGAATGGTTTAAATCTTGATCAGGACTTGTCAGTCTTTCTTTGATCTTTTATTACATTTGTACCTCAGTTGAGGTCCTATTTATAATCCCTTATTGTCCTCACGCCTGTTTATATGGTTCCAGATTCTTGATTTTTAAACATATTCATTGTATTGTTCATGTGTTTTTTATTAGATGGTTCCTTGTCTTGTCTCCTAGTGTCTTGGTATCTTGATCCATGTAGTTCTATTTAATTATTTATTTATTTTTAAGGTTTGCCACACTATACAAGTTGTTTTCTACAAATGGCCCCCTGAGTTATATTGGCCTGCTGCTCAGTTTGCAGTTTAGGTTACATTTCCTTTTTAATTAGTGATGTTTGATTTATTTATTTATATGCTGCTTTTTGTTCCCCTTCTTTTATTCACAATGTTTTTATTGTGACTGTTTGTTTTGAGTGTTTTATTAATGATTGGCTTCTTAGTTATTATTTATATGCTGTTACGCCCGGCATTTTGGCGGCACTTTTTATTCATAAGGTTCATACGGTGACCATTTGTTTTAAATGTTCTTATTTTTAATTGGTCTCGTAATTTCCTTAATTATTTTCTTCACATGCTGTTATGTCCGGCTACTCTAGCAGCGGCACCTTGGTATTTTTTATAAGCGATCTAGTGCATTACACTTTGGCGGGTTTGCCGTCTATGCGGTTTTATGGGGATTATACAGTTTGTTTTAGGTTCATATTTTTTATTTATTCGTCGGCTGCCTTTTTATTTTTATTTTTAAAGTAGAGATCGTGACTGTTCGTGTATACTGTGTTTGGCAACTTTAGCAGCGGCACCTCGGTGTCCTTCATAAGCGATCTAGTGAGTCACATTGCATTACATTTTGGCGGTTTTGCCGTCTATGCGGTTTCATGGGCATTATACAGTTTGTTTTAGTTTCGTTATTTTTAAAGTAGAAACTGTGACAGTTCCTTTTTAAATACCATATTCATGTTCTTTATATTCATGATGGATTTATTCCTCCCTTGGTTTTGCCTCATACGTCACTATCCCGCCGAACGGATGACTCCGCCCCTTTTCTCCTTTTTATCTGCGCATGGGTTGGCGTCCTTCCTTGCTATGCTGCATGTCCAAAGTTATCCAAGTTTTGTTCCCTGTTATCTGTAAACTCATACATGTTATTTGTACTGAGCATTTTGTTCCATGTAAACCGCGCTGATGCCGAATAGTGCGGTATATAAGAAAATGTAAATAAATAAATAAATAAATCGGACGGCAGTTTTTCTTAAGGTAATTCGTCTCATTTTACTTTTTATTTCACGTACACATTTTTTACTTCATCTTTACTTATGAGGTAGTGATGAGATACAGTTGTTTTTATTCATTCGCTGGCTGCCTGTTTTATTTTTAAAGTAGAAACTGTGACAGTTCGTTAAATGTCACATGCATATCTTTTATGTTTTTGGCGTATTTACGCTCCCTTAAGGTTTTTAACTGTTTGGCACTTGTTTTTTGTCTGCCTCAGAGTCAAATTCAACACTCGGTCAATGACTAATTTTTATTATTTATTCTCTTTTTGGCGGCATTTTACATTTAGATGGCGGTCTACATATTTTCCTTTTAATTCTGCCACCTTCATAGTTTTCGTGAAGGGTAGACCTATATTTTTGTTTACCTTAATTTTTACCATACGTAGTACTTTCTATACACCGCGGTTTTTGCGGTTGCAAATATCGTGTTTATTGGCCTTATGTTACGCATGTCTATACGACTGTATCACAGAACATTTTTTCTTTCCTTTTTTGTGCCCACGTTTAATCTTAACCAAGACATTACCAATTGATCTGTAAACATTGCACATCTTGCCTTATTACTATTTGTTAGGGGCCTTCTGGCTTACTCCTGCTACCACATTCCTTAAGTACAAGTTTTCTTATGTAGTTTATTCACTGGAGTTTTGTAGTTAACTCATGTCCGGTCCTGTTCTCCTCATTGCCTTTTCCACCTTCTTTTCCTTTCTCCTTGGGTTAATGAAAGGTATAAAATTAAGTTATAAGTTTTTTAATTACCCTGTTTTTGTTTTCCTAGCAACAGTGTTCTTTTAGATTTTACTACATAAGCGTGGTGTAATACTTTTTAAAGCCCACAACAGAGGTTGGTAAATTATTTTATTTTTATGTATGTATATGATTTTATGATGATTTGTACCTTCGAGCACACTTATTTCACATTATTTATTAATTTTATTGTATTGCATGTTGTTAGTTTTTAATGTTTTTAATGTTATTTAAGTATTAATATGTATGATGTTGTTTTATAAGTTTGTCAGTCTGTTCTTTTATGTTTTTATTGTTAGTTAATGGTTGTTATTTATGATTTTAGTTTTTGTGCCTGGCCAGCCCCTGACGAAGGGTGACGAAACACGGCCTGTGTCGGGCCGCCTAAGGTTTAATAAAGGACTTTGTCTTTCCATCTACTCACGCTTCAGGTTGGTTTGTTCTTGCTTCAGCGTGATTACTGCTTCCCAGTGTTGTACCTGATGCAGAAGTGGCCAGCTGGGGAACTCCTCTGTTTTTCCTCCGTAGGCACTCATAGGCCAGGTAGTACAGCAGATAGAGGATCACCGGGGGTACGTCATTCTGATCGCCCTGGATTGGCCGAGACATCCATGGTATACCGATTTGGTGTGGATTTTGGTGAACCTGCCGTGGAGGCTCCCGGCTTGAGAGGATCTCTTGACACGGGGGGTAGTTTGCATGCCTCAGGTGGATAGATTCTCGCTTATGGCATGGCTCTTGAAAGGGCGAAACTGCGAAGAAGAGATTATTCAGGACCAATGATAGCGACCTTGCTGAAGGCATGCAAAAAGTCCACTTGCTTAGCGTACAACAGGGTGTAGTGCATTTTTGAGGCATGGTGCAGTGACAGGCTTTCTATCCCATCCACTGTATCTATTTCGGATGTCTTATCCTTCTTGCAGGACAGTTTTGATAAGGGCTTAGCCACTAGATCTTTGAGAGTGCAGCTGGTGGCGATTTCCTGTTATTGTGGAAAGATTCAAGGGGTTGCGTTGGGTACGCAGCCAGACGTGCTGCACTTTCTGAAGGCGTTGACCCACCTCTGTCCTCCGAGGATGGTGGTGGTGCCAACCTAGGACCTCAATTTGGTTCTAATGACGCTGGCTCGGGAGCCTTTTGAGCCGTTGAGTCAAGTGTCTCTGAAGGACTTGACCCTGAAGACGGTCTTCCTTGTGGCGATTTGTTCAGCACGCAGGATTTCAGAGGTTCAGGCCTTATCTTGTCAGGAGCCTTTCCTTTCGTTCTCCAGGGAGAAGGTGGTTCTTCGGCCGGTGCCCTCCTTCTTGCCTAAGGTGGTTTCGGCCTTCCATGTGAATCAGTCGGTTTCCTTACCAGCTCTATCAACTGCGGAAGCAGGCTCCGCTAACCCACAATTGCGACTTTTGGATGTCAGAAGAGTCCTGCGGCATTATTTGCGCAGGAAAAAGGCCTTGAGGAGGTCAGATTATTTGTTTGTGCTGTTTGGCGGTCTGCTCAGAGGTGAGGCGGCGGCCAAGGCTTCTATTTCCAGGTGGATTAGAGAAGCGATTGTGTCAGCATACATCTTGAAGGGTAAAGTGGTGCCAACAGGATTATGAGTGCATTCCATGAGGGATCTAGTGGCCTCGTAAGTTTGTATTTTGCAGCTTACACGTATAAATTAGTATTTTGCAAACGTATACATTTCAATGCTGCAAATTTACTATAGAAACCACTATCTTTTTAATTCATTTCAATTTGGCAGGGGAAATAAACAATGGGGATTAAGGACTTTCTTTGCTAATTGGACTCTCCTCTAAAGGTGTTTGAAGTTCATATGCATATTTGCCTCCATGCAGGGAAGTATTTCATTTAAGTGTACATATTTCAGTATATAATACTTTGCTGCCATGATAGCTAGCACATCCTAATTCTTGCTGTAACTGTACATTTTGTGATGGGGTAGGGAATGGGTGGGTTAGGGGTGGAGTGTGGGCATGGCGAGCATGTTGCAGTTAGTGTGCTGGTACATATTACAATTTAACTATCAATGTTAAAATTAGCATGTGTGCACTTAATGTCATCTCAGTGGGTGTCATTTGGTACATCCACATTGATAGCGAATGCTGCTGTCATGTGCTAGGGTACATTTCTGTGCAGTAACTGCCAGGATCATGCTGGGCATGCCCCCGATAGCACATGACAGTTGCACTTACTGCACTTTAAGGTTTGCACTAAATGCGTGGTAAGTACATCTCCATTGCAAGCAAGGTAAATCTGTGGCTCTAGATACAAATTCTCTGCCTGAGAGTTCTTAAAGGGAGTTATTTTTATTTTTAATAGATAACTTTTTCTGCTGCTCTGCCAACTGATTGGTTTTTGTAGCTGTATTGAGAAGGGGAATATTTTTATGTTCTCAGGCAAAGCTTTTTTCTGCTGCTATTTTTTTTTTCTTCGAGAACAAGCAAGAAGTCAGTCCTCGCATATGGGTGATGTCTGCGCTGACGGAGCCTTCGCGGAAGCATCTCCCCAGCTTTCAAAGAGAGCCTTTGAGAGATGCCACCATGCATGTGTGGTGCTCTTCCCGCCCAAGGGTACCATCTTACTCGGTCTCCTTTTTTCCATGGAGCCCTTCAGACGTCTATCTGCTTTCCCCCGGAAAAAGTTGATTTCTTTGCCAGAGTTTCATACTCTCTCCTCCGGTTGTGCACAGGTACTCTTCCCACCACCCGAGCCCACTGCCCCTGCATCGAGTCTCGGATCCATATATATTTCTTCCTTCTTGGCGCCTTCATGCCTTTTCTTCCAACTGGCAGCACGCCGGGTCTTTGATCTTGCTGGGTATTTTTTCCCCCCATAGTGGCTTCAAGCAGTGTGATCGGTGTACAGAAATCATGTCCCTTACCGATACACGTGACTGCTGCCTCTTCTGCCTAGGGCCGTACCATGACCCCCATGGCTTGTGTTCTTTGTAAAAAGATGTCTACCAAGGCCCTTAAGAGCTGCCTGCAGCAGCTCCGGTGCCTCTGAAGGCCGACCCCTTCTGAAGCCACGGAATCCCATGGCACCCATGCTGACCCCAGTCAATGCCTTGGATCTTCAGAAAGAGGGTCTCCCTCGAGGGAACAAAAGAAAAAGAAGAAACCCTTGAAGGCAGCATCCCTGGATGTTTCCAGTTTTTATTTATTTATTTATTTATTTGCATTTTTTATATACCGTGCTATTTCAATCAGTGCGGTTTACATTTGAACCGGTTACATTGAGTTTACAATAAACAAGGGATACAAACTTGGATGAACAAGGATAAACTATGTACATTGAGTTTACAATAAACAAGGGATACAAACTTGGATGAACAGGGATACACTATGTACATTGTTCTGTAAATAGATTGACATCAAATCAGGCATTGTAATATGGAAGTGGATAGGTAACAGGAGGAGTATCAGGCTGGCAAATTTTCTAGTTGAGGTTATGTTAAGCGTGAATCTTGGTGGAGATGTGTATTATGTTGGGATTGACTGTGGGGGAGGTGATTGGAATAGTATTTTATGAACAGATGATGTTTGATAGCCCTTCTGAAGGAAATGATATTGGTGATGGAACGAATTTCTGGGGGAAGAGAGTTCCATGCTCCTGGTGCAAATAGAGAGAAGGCTCTATTGGATGTCGTTTTTGAACATTTTGTGATTGTTTTTGGCACTTCTAGTTTGTTTAAACATGCCGAGCGTCTGCTTCTGTTGGGTGGAATAGGTTGAATGAGCTCGGAGAGCGGGGTGGGGGGCTGATTTTTTAAGGCCTTGAAAGTTAGTATGAGGGCTTTGTATATGATTCTAGCTTGTAAAGGCAGCCAGTGTAGGCTCACCAGTACTGGAGTTATGTGATCTGATCTAGAAGTTCCGGTGAGTATTCTAGCCGCAGAGTTCATGGCTAGCCGAAGCGGGTTCAATGTTGTTTGTGGGAGTCCAAGGAGTATAATGTTGGCAAAGTCGAGGTGGGGGGTTACCAATGCTTGGAAAATGGAGCGGAAATCAGAGGGGTTAAGAAGTGGTCGAAGGTGGCGTAGTGACCGTATCTTGTGGTAGATAGATTTGGTGGTGTTTTTGATATGCGGTGACATATCCAGCTTTTGGTCCAGGGTGATGCCTAAGTACCGGATGGTAGGTTTGACTGTGAGATCGTGGTTGTTGACTCGAAGAGAAGGTGGTGGTATGAACTTCTGATTTCGAGTGACAAAAAGGACATCGGTCTTACTGTGATTAATGCGTAAGTTTTGGGAGAGAAGCCATTCGGAAACTGCATCAAAGCATGTTGTTATTGCTGAGAAGTCTGGTTGGTCAAACTTGAAGGATGAGTACATAAGGATATCATCTGCATATGCTAAGCACTGGATGTTGAAAGAGCGGATCAGGTCGCAGATTGGTTGCATATATATATTAAACATGAGAGATGAGAGGGAAGAACCTTGGGGGACTCCTTGTTTGAGTATGAATGGGTCAGATGTAGTGGATCCTACTCTGACTTGTTGTGACCTGTCGCTCAGGTATGATCTGCACCATGTTAAAGCAAGACCTTGTATACCCTTATCCTTGAGGCGGTGTAATAATGTCTCATGGTTCACAGAATCAAATGCAGCCGCAATATCCATAAAAACAAGGATGAAGCCTTGGTGTAGATCATCAATTCCCATGAGTAGGTCGTTGAATAAGGTAGTGAGAATGGTTTCTATACCATGTGCTTCTCTGAATCCATGTTGTGAATGTAAGTAAGTAAGTCGGGTAAGCTCTGAGCCAGGTCCCGCAGTCCACGATACTTGTCCAAGGGCTCAAAGTAGGAGCAGCCCACCAAGGTTGCCCAGAAGGAATCGCCCGAAAATTGGCCTCGGACGCCCGAGGCCATTTGTTGAGGACTCCACCTCGGGGAAGCTGGCACCGGACCCGAGTGCCTTGGTACCCACGCCGATATCTGCAGAGTCTTCTGGACTGGAAACCAGAATTGTGGCCGTGAAGCGCAGCTTGTCTGCCTTCATGAACCAGCAGTGGGCATTGATGTCCGACATCCAGTTCCTCTGCCTAGACCACCGGTCCCTCGACTTCGAGGACGTTCCCCGGAGGCTTAGCCGATCTTCGAGACCATACAGACCCAGAGCCTGCAAGCAGCCCTTCCCTTGAGTCTTCGACGAATACTCGGAATGGGAGACAGAGGACGAGGTGTCCCCGGACACCTGTTGCCACCACAATGTCCCCTTAGACTCACCACCTTCTGAGCCCAGCATCGGATCCCGCCTGAGGACATGGCGTTCCTCGACTTCGTGCAGGACATGTCAAAGGCCCTAGCATTCCCAATGGAATCAGAGGAGGACCCTCAGACGAGGAACTAGAAATCCTCCAATACGAGGCCACACTGGGGGAATTGCTCAAGAGTGCCCATTCCACCCATTCTGGAATGGCTAATGCTCCGTATGTGGGAAACACTGGCATCAGTGCCTTCTGTGAGCAAGTGGCTTGATTTGATGCATCGGGTCTGCGGGAGCCCCAGCTTGCAGAAGGCACAGCTGCCACATAACTCCATGGTGGTGGAGTCGGCCATGCATCGGCTGAAGAGCCAGAAGACGCACCTTGGATGCTCGCAGCAGATAGTGCTACCAGGGCTCGATGCTCATTGGCCAGATCCAGGCCTACCAGCTGTACATGGGCATGTACCTGAGAGACTTGGCGAAGGAGCTCGCTGGGTTCTTGGCCAGTCTCTCTGAGGAACCCCCGCAGCGGTTCAAGAACCTGGTCAAAGCTGTCTATGAGTACTCCAAATTCTTGATTTGAGCAGCCTATGACAGCTTCGCGTCGACAACTAGAGTAGTTGCAGCGAGCATTGGTACCCAACGCCAGTCTTGACTACAGTCTTCTGACCTCGAGCAATGGGTTCAGTATATCGCATGCCAAGGGAAGAACCTCTTTGGCAAACCCATAACAGAAAAGGCCGCCGAGTTGGAGACCAAGTTCGTGACAAGACCAGGCTCTCCAAAAAGACCGCTGGCCCTCCCTGATGGAAGGGCTTGCATAAAAAGCCCTTTTACCTGAGGAAAGGGACTGCTTACAAAAACTACCCACATTTTCAGACCTCCCCAGCTCCCCAACAGGCCAAGGGACATAGGCAAGGCCCTCATAAGTAGAAGGCTCCCAAGCCTCAGGCATCATCTTCAGCCCAGCCCAGCCCAGCCCAGGAAATGTTTTTGACTCCTTGGGCCTCTCCACAGGGGGACGCCTGATCCACTATGCCTACAGGTGGCCAGCCATCACCACCGATTCCTGGGCACTTCAGGTGGTCAAGGAGGGCTACTTCCTCCATCTGTCACAGATATCTCTCCCTTTCTTTCCAGGAGAGCCCCCCCAGGTCTCCCCTTCACTGGAACATTCTACTGCAGGAATTCTCAGGCCTTCTCAAAGACAAGGCAGTACCCCAACATCTCAGGGGGAAAAGGATTGTACACCAGGTATTCCCTCATGCCAAAAAGGACAGGGGGCCTAAGGCCCATCCTGGACCTGTGGAACCTGAACAAGTTCCTGGTGAAGGAAAAGTTCAAGATGCTCTCCCTTGGAACATTGCTGCTTTACCTCCAGCAGGGTCACTGGCTATGCTCCTTGGATCTGAAGGATGCCTATATCCACATCCTCATTCACCCCAGCCACAGGCAGTACCTTTGCTTCATGGTGGGGGGAGGCCACTACCAGTACAGGGTACTATCCTTCGGCCTGGCGTCCATGCCCAGGGTCTTCACCAAATGTCTGGCAGTAATTGCCACCTACCTGCCTCCAGGGGGTATTCATCTTCCCCTACCTGGACAACCGGTTCATAAAAGGAGGCACAACCACAGAGGTTCAGCAAGTTATGGCATGCACCATCCACATGCTACAACATCTATATCAAATAATCAACACCCCGACACACAGACACGGATCATCGCCAGACCTCATCTTCACACCCAACTACCTAATCGACAGAGGACTCATCTCAACCCCAACCGTCACACCAGTACCATGGTCAGACCACCACATAATTAAAATAAAAGTGGTGACACAAGGACGAAAACAAGACGAGATCCCAGACAACCCACCCACACAAAAAAGATTCAAGAGATTTGACAGGGATCAATTCCTACAGGACACCATACCACACCTGAACTCAGAAGCAGAGGATCTAGAAACTCAAATAAGAAAATGGAACAACATCATAAATGACGCTGCCAAAGCCACCGAACACAGACACAAGAAAACCCGCCGCAACAAACGACATCACAAGCCATTTATTTATTTATTTATTTAACTTTCTTATATACCGCGCTCTTCAGCATCAGTGCGGTTTACATCGAACAAAACTGTTCAGTGCAGAATGTCTGTACTGAACTTACAATATAACAGGTATCTAAAGTATAGCTATAACAATGTAACTAAGTATAGTTAAACAGGGTAACTAGATACAGTTAGAACAGAACAGGGTAACTATATACAGATATATACAGGTAGTGCAACATATGTTCATGAATATCTCAGGTGTGTAGCTATTGTTTTGACTGTTTATTAGCAGATAATAGGGTGAATGGGGCGCTATTAGTCAGGGGGATCCGGGTCTGGGGGATCTGAGTTTGGCGGGCTAGGTTTCGATTTTGTGCGGTTGTTGTTCGAAGGTTGGTTGTTATTCGCGGGTTGCCTATATAAGGCACTTGGAGTGGTTTGCTGTGGATAGTGTTCCTGATCAGTGTAGTATTGTAGGAAGAGATGATGTTTGAGTGCTTTCCTAAATTGTGAGATGTCCTTGATAGCCCTGATAGCTGGGGGTAGTGCATTCCAACAGGTAGGTGCATAAAGCAAAAACGCTCTGGATCTGGCTGCTTGTGAGCATTTTGTGATCTGACTTGGAAGGGTCAAGGTATTTATAGCGGCTGATCTTCTTGCTCTGTTGGAAGGTGTCATCTGGATGAGGTCGATGACTGATGTAGATGAGCAGTTGTTTACGGCTTTGAATGTCAAAGACATCACTTTGAACGAGATCCTGCTTTGGATTGGAAGCCAGTGCAGGTTCTTTAGTATTGGTGTTATATGTTCCCTCCTTGATGCACCATGAAGAATTCTGGCGGCTGCATTCATGGCAAGTTGCAGTGGGTTTATTGTGGCTTTTGGAAGGCCGTGTAATATGGTGTTCGCATAATCAAAATGCGGAATCACTAGGGCCTGGTATACTGTCCGAAAGTCTTTGGGTTCCAGTAGCTGTCTCAGGTTGCGAAGAGTTCTGATTTTGTTATATACTGCTTTTACCATATTGCTTATCTGGGCCTTCATGTTAAGTTTTTGGTCAAGGATGACTCCAAGATACCGAATTGATGGTTTGCTTATGAGTTCCACATCCCTGACCTTCATGGAGCTAGTTGGAATGAATGATGAATTTCTAGTGATGAAAAGGACCTCTGTCTTTTTAAAGTTTATTCTTAGCTTCTGTGCATGTAACCAATCTGTGACCGCATCAAAACAGGCAGAGAGGGGCGTGAGATCTGGATTGTCTAATAGGAAAGGCATGAGGAGGAGAACATCGTCGGCATAAATCAGGCAGTCAATGTTGAAAGATTTGACGATATTGCATATGGGCTGCATGTAGATGTTGAATAGTAAGGCGGATAGTGATGATCCTTGTGGAACTCCTTTTTCTTGGAGAAAAGGTGTGGAGGTGGAGGGACCGGCTCGTACATGTTGCCAACGATCTGTCAAATATGATGCACACCAAGATAGAGCATTTCCATGAATGCCCTTCTCACTGAGTCGGGAAAGGAGTATTTCATGACATACCGTGTCAAAGGCTGCTGCAATGTCCAGGAATATCAGAGCGAACCCTTGTTTTATGTTGTCAAGTCCAATGGTAAGTGTGTTGAATAATGTGGTCAGGAGGGTTTCGACACCATGCGATTCTCGAAATCCATGTTGGCAAGGGTCGAGGGGAGCACTTGTTTCGATGTGATGGTTGAGTTGCTGTTGAACAACCTTCTCAATGATTTTTGCCAGAAGCGGGATACTTGATATGGGCCTGTAAGAGTCCATCCGTGCTGGGTCTAATTTGCTATTCAGTAATGGTCTTATAGCTGTCTGTTTTAGGCTTTTGAGGAATGTCGCCGTTGAGAAGGATAGACTAATGAGTTTTGAGAGGAAAGGGCTGAGTTCGGTCCGCAGGGATTTTATCCAAGATGCCGGACATGGGTCATTTGGTGCTGTGGTGGTGTTTATGGAAGAGATGATGTCCTGTATGTATCTTGCAGATGGTGCAGAGAACTCATTGATGGAGTTTTTGGTAACAGTTGTTGCTGTACATGGTGGGGTTGTTAGGGGAGAGTTGTGTGTGTTTGACTGGTTTGCCTTGGTATGAAGGAAGTCCGCATATTCCTGAGGGTCAGGGAGGTTTGTTTGTATGGAAGAGGGCTCCTTTGATAAAGTTTTGACTAGGCTGAAGAGCTCGTGAGGCTTGTTTAATGAGCGTTGTAGTAGCTCTGCATGGAATTGTTTCATTCTGGCTGTTATGTCTGCTCGGTGTCTTTTTAGGTGTTCGTTGTAGATTACTAGTTTCTCGGTTGATCGGGATCGCCGCCATGATCTTTCGAGCCTCCTTAGCTTAAGTAGTGATGTTCAGAGTTCGGGAGAGAACCACGGCGCATTTTTCCTTTTTCTAGCCGCTTTCTTAGTGATGGCTGTTTTGGCTTCAGCATCAAGGCAAGAGTTCCATGAGGTAATCATTTCATCCAGGCATTGATGTGGAGGGTTTTGGAGTGGCTGAATTTTGACCATGGTGTCCTCCATGTTGAATTGCCGGAACCGCTTTGAAAATGAGACAGTGGGTTCATTTGTGGCCTGGTTAACATTTTGTAATTGTTGAGATGCTATCTGAAATAATATCAGGCTGTGGTCGGACCATGGTACAGGGCTGACAGTGAGGTCATTCTTGAGGGTGGCGTCGATTATATCTTTAGGGGCGAATATTAGGTCGAGTTTGTTACCTTTTACATGTGTGGAGGAGTTTACTATTTGGATGTAGCCTAACTCAGTAAGCGCTTCTATGAAGGCCTCGGCGAGGTTGTCCTGAAGCGAGGGGAGGTTGAAGTCTCCCATCACCCATGGCACTCAAAAAACATACGGAACGAAAAGAGGGAGCTCAGAAAGCTAGAACGGTGATGGAGGCACAACAAGTCTAACAATACACGGGAATTATACTTAACAAAGCAAAAACAATACAACGAACAAAGAGTGAATACCACACAAACATTATACTCACATCCAACAACAAGCCTAGAGAGCTCTTCGAAATTGTAAAAACCCTCACCAAGGAACAGAAAGCAGAAAGCGAAGTCCAGATAGACCCACAAACATTTGCAGACCACATCCAGGAAAAATTCCACTCAGCCTTACAACCAAAATCAAACGCACCTACTAAGCCAACCACACCCACGAAAACATGGGACACCTTCAGCACCCCATCCCCCGAGCAGCTCTCTCACATCATCACCGCACTCAATACAAGCACGGCTCCAACAGACCCATGCCCAGTGACATGGATCAAAGCCATTAAATCATACTTCATCCACACCATACACAAGATGGTGCACAGCTCTCTGACCCAAGGAAGCATGCCAAACCACCTAAAGCTCGCCACAATAAGACTGATCCCGAAGAAATCAACACTCGATAAGAACAATCCAGCAGCATACAGGCCAATCTCAAGCATAACACTACTGGCAAAAATAATGGAAAAGGCGGTACAACATCAACTACAAGACCACATTGACAACCACGCTCCTCTGGACATCAACCAACACGGATTCCACCCCAACCATGGGGTTGAAACACTCCTGTTATACCTCTTCAACAACATACTATGCCACATAGACAACCGCGAGAACGGAATACTAATGATCTTCATCGACATTTTATCAGCATTTGACATAGTGGATCACAGAACCCTACTGGAAAGACTACAGAACATTGGACTACATGGATCCACGCTGAAATGGTTCCAATCATACCTAACGGACAGACAGATACAGGTCAAGATCGGACCCAACACATCCCAACCCATAAAAGTACGGCAAGGAGTACCACAAGGATCCGCCTTATCAGCACTGTTATTTAACATCTACATCCAGCCAATATGCGACATCATGAAAGAACACAATATACAATATACAATATATGCTGATGACATCATGATATACACACCTATCACAGTTGACAACCCAGACTACTCCAAAATAATAAGCTGTCTCATACACATGACCAGCTGGTTTCAAAACAACAACCTGACCATAAACTACAGCAAGACCGAGGCACTAATCATCACTCGAAACACTGACTTCGTCCCCCAACCCAACATCAAGATAAAGGACACAACCATACCCATAAAACCGGAAGTAAAATACCTCGGAGTGACTCTGGACAATGAACTAAATCTACAATCTCACATAAGCAGAACCACCAAAAATGCATACCACAGAATGAAACTGATATGACGACTTAAACCCCTCCTCTCCCCGGAACACTTCCACACAGTCTGCCAGGCCCTAATAACCCCACTGCTAGATTTCTGCAACCCAATTTACCTTGGTCTCCCAAAAGAAATACTCAGACCGCTGCAACTGGCACAAAACACAGCGGCATGCTTAATATCTGGCACAGCAAGACAAGAACACATCACACCAGTCCTGAAAGATCTACACTGGCTCCCAATCAGCTCACGCATCAAATACAAGACAATCATAAACATATTCAAAAACAAACAGTCATCAGCCCACAGCTTACAATCACTCATACAACCTGACAGAAGCACACGACCGAGGAGGAAGGGTACCTCCAACCGCGTCAACGCATCAGAAGATCTCACCAGAGTCCGCAAAGCCACTGAAGAACGAGCCCTTTCCCTGGCTGCACCAGCAATTTGGAACAACCTCCCAGACAAACTCAGACAAACAACAGACATCAAAGACTTTCAGAAGCAGCTAAAGACTACACTATTCATTGAACACTATGGGGATGTCACATGAACTAATCACCATGCAAACAGCACCCCTGCCCCATGTACATAGGAATGTATAATAGCGTACTATGTGAATAGCTCAACCGGAATCTATTATACACTACCACGTACACACACACACAGTATCACTGCATGATCACACCTAAATCAGTCTTATGATTGTTTGCTGTGGAGACCGCCTTGATTAAAGGAGAAGGCGGTATAGAAATCCTTTAAAATAAATAATTAAATAAAATCTGGGTTTTGTAATAAACCATTCCAAGTCTCACCTCCTCCCGACACAATGTCTTGAGTTCATAGGGGCGAAACAGGACACTGTTCAGGCAAAGGCCTTCCTCCCACTGGATCTGGCCGACCATCTCAGGACATTGGCCACAGACATACAACACTGTCCCTCAGTGTCATCTCAGATTCTACTGCACCTACTCAGGCACATGGCCTCCATGGTCCCTGTCACCCCAGATGCCCATCTGCACATGAGGGTCACTCAGTGGTGCCTTCGAGACCAGTGAACACAAGCCACAGGCTGCCTCCAAGACAGAGTCTCAGTGACCCACAGTTGTTGGAATTTCTGACTTGGTGGCAAATTCTGCAACACCTTGTGATAAGGAAGCTTATCATAGTTCAGGAGGGAGCTATAAAAGAGGTGAATTGGCTCTGAACAAGCAACCTGTCTTTGCTTGTAGAAATACTAAAACAGAATGTTTTCATAAAAGACTACTAGTCCCAGAATGCACCAGCTTTCAAACAGCCTCTAGAAGGGCTGAAGTGGGGAAACGTGTGTTCAATCAGGAGAGCTATGAGGTAATCCCCAATCACTCATCTCCAAGGGCAGGGCTTGATTCAGCACACCTGGGCTGTGCTAGGGTGGAGTGTCCCTCTAAGCACTTTAAAAGTAAAAGATATTCTACACAGAGACAGAACCGTGGGAACAGGAACATAGAGAACAAGAAAAGAAAGACATCTTGGAGGTCTAAAGAAGGAGCCCACAGCAGTACGTGTGTTAGGAGTGATTCCAGAGGCAAGCATACTCCATTGGACTGGAGGAAGCCAGAGGAGTGGGGTTATAGAGTCAGGAATTCCCAAACGGCACCTTTGTAGGAGACGGCTGCATTTGGAAGGGGCCCTAAGACCGGTACAAGAAGGTATGTGAAGAGAGACCCAGTGTCCAGGGATCTTGTTTGGAAGGCTGGACATAAAAGCTGGACTACTTACTGGCCAGGATACCTGGATAGGAAACCTAACAGCAAGGGGATCACAGGTATGAACTTTGATCTATGCCCTAGCTCTTCACCAGGAAGACAGCAGGGAAACAAGTATTATCCTGAGAGTGATCAATTAAGGAATTCCTCTGAGCCAGAATATGATATTGATTCCATGATATTTGAGGAAGAAGGAGATATATCAAATGATCATTTGGAATACATGGATTGCTCTCTGTCTAGGCTGCTGTTTTAAAGTAGTTTCTCACTAATACAACAACCACCAAAAGGAACTGTAACTTGTTCTTTTATCTACCCAGAAAAGTCTCTGAAAGAAAGCTTTAGGGTAGGATTGAGCCACGTAAAGAGAGTGAACCAGCAAAGGGGTTTGCAGCTGGCTAATTATTTGTAATTGAGCCAGGCACAAGTGCACGTGAGCTCTAGAAGGAAACTTCTTCTTTGTGTGTGTGAATAGAAGAAAGTTGTCCTTGATAAAGAACAGTTTTTTTGTTACTTTTGGGTTTGTTTTTGTCTTTTGGAGCACTGCTAAGAAGGTCATTAGCAGGAGCCATCAAAAAAGACCTTTTCTGTTTCCCATCAAGGTCTTTATTGATTTATTGCTTAAGAAGTTCAGTTACCTTATAACATGTTTTGTTTTTCATGAGTACAATACTTGAAGCAAGTGTCCTTTTGTGTTACCAAGTAAATCTGTGTGGGAGAATTAACCCCATGAATAAAATCTGTTTTTCTTTGCTTGCACTCGAGCATCACAACTCATTATTTTGTGAACAGCTGATTCTGGTATGAATGAACTGAAACCCCCACAATCCTTTGCAAGTCATAATAATATTTTTGCCTTTGCTAAGACTGTGGACTTTCACGACCAGCGCCCCCGTTTACAACCTTCAAGCAAGGATGCTCTTCCAAACTTAAGTCCCCGAAAGGTTCACAACAGACACCTCCCTGCTAGGATGGGGAGCCCACTGTGAGGAACTTCATAGCCAGGGCAGCTGGTCACAACTGAGGGCAACCAGCAGATTAACTTCCTGGAGCTTCGGGCAATATATCTTGCCCTCCGAGCATTTTGCTACCGCTTGAGGCACCAGTCGATGTTGGTCCAAACGGACAATCAAGTGGCAATGTTCTACATAAACAAGCAGGGGGGCACGGGGTCTTGCACCCTCTGCCATGAAGCAATGACACTCTGCTCCTATGCAATTTGTCAAGGAATACTCCTGCGGGCTGAATACCTACCAGGCTAGGACAAAACTCTGGTGGACAAACTGAGCAGGCTCCTCCAACCGCACTAGTGGCTGTTGGACCCCAGAGTGGCCACCCGGCTCTTCTGACTCTGGGAGACCCCATGGGTGGACCTTTTCACCAGCCCAAACAATTGCCAGTTGTCCTGCTTCTGCTCCCGTCAGTCCCACCCGTCCCGGGTAGCAGCAAATGTGTTCCTCATTCTGTGATCAAAAGGCCTCATGTACGCCTTCTCACCCATGCCATTGATTGCTAAGACCCTCTTCGAGGCTCTTTGCGACAAAGCGCCGCTGATCCTGGTGGCCCCACGGTGGCTCAGGCAGTCGTGGTTCCTGCTGCTCCTCCGATTGTCAATGGAGGCTCTGATCCCAATGGGGAGTTTCCTGGGGCTCTTGTCTCAGGAGGAAGGCACTCTCCTCCACTCCAACCTGGAGTCCCAATAACTGACAAACACAAGGAGCAGGAGATGTTTAGAAGAGAAGGGTCTTTATTGTGCACAGGACACCCCAACGCGTTTTGGCAACGCCTTCCTCAGGGGAAGGAACACCGTATGCACTTTGGTAGAAATCCCACCAACCAGAGTAAAAACGAATCGCAATGTTGGATCTGGCAGAACCTCAAACTGAAGAATGTAGCACTAAGAGCGCATTCAAACCAACTGAAGTTGGTTTGAATGCGCTCTTAGTGCTACATTCTTCGTTTGACACGGCTGACTTTGCAGTTTGAGGTTCTGCCAGATCCAACATTGCGATTCGTTTTTACTCTGGTTGGTGGGATTTCTACCAAAGTGCATACGGTGTTCCTCCCCCTGAGGAAGGCGTTGCCGAAACGCGTTGGGGTGTCCTGTGCACAATAAAGACCCTTCTCTTCTAAACATCTCCTGCTCCTTGTGTTTGTTTGGACTCTCTGCGGGAGGTAGCTCCTCCTTGTGTCCCAATAACTGACAGCATGGCTGCTGAAAGGGTAATCCTAGCCCCTTTTAACTTCTCAGGGGAAGTGGAAGAGATTTTGCTGGTCTCCCGTAAGTTCTCCACCAGGAGGGCTTACGCCTTCAAATGGCACAGATTTTCGGTGTGTTGCGCAGAGCAATGGGTAAAACCATTCTCCTGCTCAGTGGTGTTGCAGTACCTTCTTCATCTCTCACAATCTGGGCTCAAATCAAACTCCGTCAGGGTACACCTCAGTACCCTAGCAGCGCACCATCACCCTATTGAGGGCAAGTCCCTCTTGGTCCAATCTCTGGTGACCCGCTTCCTTGAGGGGACTCCTGCTGTCCAAACCCTCTATCTGCCCTCCGGTGACAGAGTGGGACCTCAGCTAGTGTTGGCACAGCTCATCTGACCACCATTTGAGCCCCTGGCTACTTGCCACCAGAGGTACCTCTCGTGGAAGGTCATGTTCCAGGTGGCACTCACCGCAGCTTGCAGGATCAGTGAGCTCCAAGCCCTAGTAGCAGAGGTGCCATATACCAGATTCTACAAGAACAGGGTCGTGCTACACACAACCCCCAAATTTCTTCAAAAGGTGGTATCTTCCTTTCACCTCACCCAGGGAGTAGTGCTACCCACCTTCTTAAAAAGATCTTACTCCAGCAGGGTGGAGACCATCCTTCACACCTTGGACTGTAAAAGGACCCTGTCTACATTCAACGTATGCAGGGCCATCGCAAAGCTTCTCAGCTCTTTGTTTCTATGACCCTAATCGGCTGGGGGAAGTGGTGACCAAGTGAAAGCTGTCCACCCGGGTGGCGGACTGTATCGCCCTCACATATGAGCAGGCTGGGCTCATGCTTGATGGTCGGGTCATGGCACACAGCGTCGGGGCCATGGTGGCCTCTGTGGCAAACCTGCACTCCATCCCAATGTTGGACATCTGCCGGGCCACCACCTGGCCTTTAGTCCATACCTTCACAGCTCACTACTACCTGGAGAGGGAGTCCCAGTGGGACAGCACCTTTGGCCAGGCCATGCTCCGTAATCTGTTTGGGATCTAGGCAACTCCTACCCTCCGACCCTTCTATGTTCAGGCTACTGGGACATTGTTTAACATCAGACACATGAGTCCTACTGGAGTCTGTTTCAACGGACTTAATTTCTGCTGCTCACAGCTCCCCTTGTGGGCATTGGTGTTTTTTCTATGGGCTTCAATAGCCTGTAGCTAGGGAGTCCCATATGTGAGGGCTGACTTTCTGCTTGTTCCCTGATAAAGCATAGTTACTCACCTGTAGCAGGTGTTTTCAGGGAATAGCAGGAATCAGTCCTCACAACTCTCCCTCCTCCTTTTGGAATTACTTCTTTACCATTTTCTTTTTGCTGTCTTTTAGCTATGCCATCTGACTGAGCAAGATGGCACCCTTGGGCGGGAAAGGCACCATGCATGCATGGTGGCATCTCCCAAAGGCTTTCTTTGAAAGTTGGGGAGATGCTTCCATGAGGGCTCCATCGGTACCGACGTCACCCATATGTGAGGACTTATTCCTGCTGTCCCTGGAGAACACCTGTTACAGGTGAGTAACTATGCTTTCTCCTCTAACCTTCAGGTTCAAAGAGGAATGGCAAAGCCATTGAACTCCTAAGATGTTAGATCCCTCCCTTCCCACCCCAGTTCCCACTTACCCCCTGTGTGTAATCTTGCTATATAGGAAAACTCACCAATAAGTTTGTTCTCAAGCATAACAGAGTTTGTTATTGGTTGGAAGGAAAAATCTAGGAAGTAAATAGTTCCACATTTGGATATCTGCTAATAGTAAACAATTTGATATATTTGAAGAACTTCTGATTAGGTAATTTTACAAAGGGAGTGCATTAGACTACAGTATACACCTCAGACACATATATCAGTTTAGTAGCTTAAAGTGATAAGAAACTGCTCCATACACAAATACTTGTAACTGTTTGGCAAACAAGCAGGATTACACAAAGGGACATAGAACTGCTGTTAGAGCTCACGTAAAAGAAGCTAGCTACTTTTTGTCTTAAAGGACATCGGAGGAAAGTTAGGGACTTTGGTGGGTCTCTCTCATTTCCTTCAACAGGTACCAAACTCCAACAACAACCATGGCTGGGAAAAATTCTGATGCCAAAGTTATTGCCTCCATTATAGCTTCTGCCTCTGTCCAGACAGAGAGTCTTACCCCAGTTGAGAGACTGGTTTCATGTTCAAGTTGCCTACGAGCTGATTCCCTCATAAAAAAAGTAGAGGAACTGAGAGAAGAGGTAGCAAAGCTGAGAAACATCAATGACACTGAGAAGTATATTGATGAGATATTTCTTGAGGCATCCAAGCTCTCTAACAGAGTTGAAGATAGTATGCTATAGAAGGAAGAGAGCTGGACATGGGTCACCAGAGCCTGCAGAATTGACACTCCAACTCCACCATCCCTTGAACTGAAGAATCTGTATGCAGCCCTGGCAGTGAAGGAGGCAAAAATATCCCAGAAACAGGAAGAACTGAAGCTCAAACAACCCCGCAGTTGCAGAATCAGTGACCACAAGGAAGCAAAGAATGGTGGTGATTGGTGATCCTCATCTGAGGGATACTGAGGCATCATCTACCAACCAGATTTGATGTTCCAGGAGGCAGCACGCCAGCACGGCTGCAAGGTGCCAAGATCCAAGATGTTATGGAAAGCTTGCCGAGTTTTGTCCAGCATACTGACTATTATTTGATGCTGCTCATCCATGTTGGCACAAATGATTCTGCTGGATATCCCTTTGAGCATATCAAGAGCGACTTCATGGCTCTGGGAGATAGGTGTGAGCAGGTGGTGTTCTTCTCAATCCTCCCTGTTGAGGGTAAAGGACAAGGCAGAGAAGCTCATATCCTAAAGATGAATGTATGGCTGCATGGATGGTGTCGATGAGAGCATTTTGATTTCCTAGGCCATGATTTACAGAATTGCAGGGCTTATGAGAGAAGGGGGAGGCACTGTGGGTTAAACTGGAAAGAGGGAATATTTACAGTATTGCCACAAAAGGAGAATTGCTGCTGATGGGTGATGTCAATATGCCAGATATTGATTGGGACATCCCTGCTGTGGTGTCATCTAGAACAGTACTTTTCAACCTTTTTCATTTTGTGTCACACTTCTGAGTTCATTCAATCCTCACTGCACACCAAACTAAATTTTGCATGATCTCTAAATTTCATTCCCTCCCAGCGGTGGAAGGACAGCAACATCTTTTTACCTGTATTCCTCATTTTACTGATTTCATTCTAATGCTTGAAAATATGAGGTCAGTGAGTCCTGCAGAATTATAGAATCCCATGTTTTGTCAGACTGAAACCAAGAGAGAAGGCACACACCTAGAATGGGTTGCTCTCCCTCTGCCAGTGGGAAGGAAGGGGGGAGGGTAAGATTACTTGTTTTCTGGTAGGTAAATCTGAGACTTGTTCCCTTTGGTGCCTGCCAGTAGTGAGTGAATTGCTCTTTCGCTCTTTTTTTTTTTGGGGGGGGGGGGAGTCCAATGGACTGTGTCCCTAGAAAATATTCTTGAGCACAAGACAAAAGACTAGGGCTGTTGTAGGAAGCAGAGGACTGTTCACTAGGGCACTTTCAATAAAGATGGATCAAGAGCCTTATAAGAGCATACAAAGCCATACCTCTAGCTTTCAGTACCAAAGACTTTCTTAGTGCACACCGGTGTGCCCCGGCATGCTGGTTGAGAAGCACTGATCTAGAAGTAAGAAGATCCTGTATTCTTTACAGGGAGAACTATTCCGACCACTGTTAACAGAACCTACACGTGAGGGGGGGCCATACTGCACCTGGTGTTTATGAATTGGCAGTGTTTCTGATGTAATAGTGGGTGATCATCTCGCATCCAGTGATTATCAGATGGTGTGGTTCAGTATTAGGATAAGGACTGATATAGTCCATTCAGAAGTGAGGTTTCTTGACTTTAGGAAAGCTAACTTTGCCAAGATGGGAGAATACCTCAAGGAGTCATTAGCCGAATGGAATAGCTGTGGGATGTAGAAAACAGTGGGTGAAACTGAAAGGGGATATTGTAAGAGCAACAAGCCTATTTTTATTAGGAAAGTAAGTAAAAGGAAAAGGAGGCCACTATGTTTCTTTAAAGAAGTAGCTGAAAAGGTGAAGAAAAAGAGGGTGTCCTTCATAAAATACAAAAGATCACAGAAAGAGGAAGTCAAGCATCAATATTCAGAAAAGACAAGAGAAGCTAATAAAGTAGTCGGGAAAGCAAAGATATATTAGTGAGAGGAGGGAATGCAAAAGTGGTACTGTCAGATTGAAGGGTGAAGGGGAGGAATTTGTATTTGCTGATGAGGCTAAAGCGGAATTGCTTAACAAATATTTCTGTTCTGTGTTCATAGATGAAGGCCCAGGAGCAGGACCTCAGAAAACACTGACAAATAGGAAAAGAAGTGAGGCATATTTTGAGAAATTTTAAGAAGACTGTTCACAAGGAGCTAGCTAAACTAAAAGTAGACAAGGCAGTGGGACCAGATAAGATACATCAGAGGATACTGAAGGAACTTAGGGACATTCTAGTGACTCCATGGTCTAACCTTTTCAATGCATCTTTAGAGTCAGGAGTAGTCTTGGAGGACTGGAGAAGGACTCATGTAGTTGCTTTACACAAAATTGGAAGTAAGGATGAAGGTGGCAGCTGCAGGCAAGTTGGTTTAATTTATTTGGTGAGTAAACTAATGAAAACATTGCTAAAACAGAGAATACTGAGGTTTCTGGAATACAATGGATTGCAGGATTTGAGGCAGCATGGTTTTACAAGAGGCAGGTCTTGTCAGACAAATTGTATTAATTTTTTTGACTTTGTGACCAGAGAGTTGGACTGAGGGGGAGCATGTGGTGTACTTAGATTTCAGAAAAGCTGTTGACACTTTTCCACACAGGCAACTTATAAATAGAGTTCCCCTAGGGATAGACCCTAAAGTGGCTCACAGGGTTAGAAATTGGTTGAGTGGGATGCAACAAAGGGTACAGGTAAATGAAGCTCACTCTGAGGAGAAGGATGTTACCATTGGTGTGTCTCAGGGATCTGTTGTTGGTCCAGTTCTTTTTAACATTTTTGTCAGTGATATTGTGGAAGGGTTATCAGGTAAGGTTTTGCCTCTTTGCGGATGATACTACTGTCTGCAATAGAGTAGACACCCAGAAAGGAGTAAATAACAGAAGGAGGGATCTAGCGAAGTTTGAAAAATTTGTTGAGAATTTGGCAGCTGAGATTTAATGCTAAAAAAATGCAGGGTCATGCATTTGGCTGCAAAATTCCAAGGGAAGGGTACAGTATAGGAGGTGAAGTACTTCTGTCCATGAAAGAAGAGCAGGACTTTTGGGTGATTGTTTCTGATGATCTTAAGATGACTAAACAGGTAGATAAGGTGAGGGTGAAAGCCAGAAGGATGTTTGGGTGCAAAGGGAGAATGGCCAGCAGGAAGAACGAGATGATAGTGCCTCTGTATAAGTCTTTGATGTTACCTCTTTTGGAATATTGTGTGCAATTCTGGAGGCCACATCTTCAAAAGAATATAAATAGGATGGAGTAAATGAGAAGGATGGCTGCTAAAATGGTCAGTGGGCTTCATCATAAGGCATACAGTATGGGGACAAGCTTAAAGATCTTAATATGTTTACTTTGGAAGCAAGATGGGAGAGGGGGGATATGATAGAGAAGTTTAAATGCCTCCATGGCATAAATGCACAGGAAGAGAGCCTCTTTCAATTGAAAGACAGCTTTAGAACTAGGGGCAAAGGATGAAGGTGAAAGAAGATAGACCCAGGAGTAATTTACGGAAATATTTCTTTACAGAAGAGTGATGGATATGTAGAATAGTCTCCTAGTGGAGATAGTAGAGCAAAGACTGTATCTGAATTTAAAAAAAAACATGGGACAAGTACTGAAGATTTCTTAAGGAAAAAAAAGGGACTGTAGAGCTTATTAGTTGGTATGGAAGGGCAGACTGGGTAGGCTGTATGGTCTTTATCTGCCATCATGTTTCTATGTTTCTTTCTCGCCACACCTTAGTAGAAGATCCCCTGTTAATAAAAATTATTTGGATATTATAGTCTTTGCACATATATTCAATAGATTTTTTATGAGTGTTCTTCCTTTCTGTTTAATTCCTCTGATACCACTGTTTGTCTCTCTGTTGTGACTTACAGCCACGTTCTGTGATAAACCTGGCTCCTATACTGCATCTGTTTGCCAGTTTTGAGAAAGATGGCTTCATAAACCTGTTTTTTAATAAATTGCTGAATTGTTTCAAGTTCCTTGATACTATGTAACAAGCTAATATACATCTAAATGGAATATACATTCTAATCTTCCTTGAAAATTGCAACAGTGAGTTGATGCAGAATATCACGCTCTTGCTGTCCTTGCCCTTCTGAATTCCCTCCCTGTTCCGCTTGCTGACTCGCGCTGTGAAGAACCACATGTAGAAGTAGTCCAGAATACTGAAGTAGAATCGGATGATGATGTCTGTTAGCTCAAATCTTTCCTCAGACGCAAGCAGGAATCAAACAAATATAAATGTTTATACTACTACTACTACTACTACTACTACTACTAATATGCTAGCAATAACATTTATCGGAGGGCTTGATTTTGTTCACTAATCAGTACTGATAGGTATAGTGCATATTTCCAGATAAATTTCCTGCATGGTTTAAAATCTGGATGAAACTTTATTAAGGGGGTTATGTTAGAGGTCCTATCCTTTATTTGCATGCATGAAAATGGCCAGTCACATGTGCAAATTACACCCACGTTCAAAAAATGAATTTTGAAGGCCAGCTTGTCAGGGCCAGCCCGAGTTGGTTAAAGGTGTTGACGCCCTAAGCAACCTTAAGCTTTACAAACACCACCACCCTGTCAAAATCTATTGTTTATCTTTGAATGCCCTAATCTTTGTTGCCCCCCAGAAGATGTTGCCGTAGGCAACCTCCTAATTTGCCTGATGGTTTGCTCGGTCCTGTCAGTTGTATAGGTCTCTGCTGTGATCATGGCCAAGTCAAACGGGAGTGTCAGGGGCATGTCGTGGATGTGGGAAAGAGATACACATGTATCTTTGATTTCATATAGAGGTCATATAGAGGTTGCACAGTGGCAGTGGCCATTATCTACGGCTGGATTTACAGTATACCTGCCTCCTCACTGCAGTGCTCATTTCAGCTGACCCTTTAGAGGAGGCATTAAAGAGGACATCCCCCCATTGTTTCTTTACCTCTTGCACAAGTGTTTTTGGTATATATTGCAGCATTTAAACTTTATGAAGAGTGCGGTGACATCCAGATCTGCAAAATAGCGAGAATACCAATGCACATGCTGACATGTAATCATACATGTACTGAAATATCAGCAAACATACATACAAATTGCTGTGATCTCCATTTCAATATTTCCAACATTATATGTTATGCAAATAGCAACCCCCACTGCACATATCTGCACTGTTCCCGTGTGGACTTGTATATCCTGGCTTCTTTTGACAGACATGTTTATAGTGAGGTGCAGAGATATACCAGTTTTAGAACGGACTCCACCCTTCCTTCTAAAACTGACATAGACTTTGGGACATTTTCCCTTGGATGTCACAGCAACAACATAAACGTCCGCTTTCTAAAATGTGCTGTCACATCTTAGTGTGATAACAATGCAGTCTTTTCAGGTATAGTAGGCTTAATTTATGATAAGCAGTCTGAGGTAGTGCTCATTAAAGCCAGGAATCTCATTCTGGGCTCCTTGCTTTTGGGACATGTTATCAGTCTAGTGCTGTGCTTTCATTTCATCTTTGTTGTATCCTGCCTCTGCATACTCCCCAGGCAATCACTTACAAAGGCGCACCCTGTTTTTTTGGTTTTGTTTTAATATATACATTCTTGAAAATGCTATAGGAAATTGTGTGAGATTAAAGTTTTGTTCCCAGTAAATAGCATTTTGTTGAATATCTTAAATAGTTTTTACTTGTTCCCAATTCAGTTTTAATTATCTCAATTCTTTGAACATTTATTAATTAATGTAAAGCATTGATCATTTAAATAATGTGTTGAGCTCTTAATTACTCAAAATAATTCAACAATGATTAGATTTTATTCAATTTGAAAGACTGTTTAGTTGGAATATGTACTTAAATATATGTTTGCACCCTCACTTGGTTTACAGCTTGTTGTGCTGTGAGGTCTTATGTGAATCAGAGATGCTGAGAGCTAAGCTATCAGTAGTATAACTACTGGCGGGGTCTCCCAAGATGGACAGGTCTCAGCTGAAATGCCAGACTAAGACAAACCACCCATCTGGACAGCAGCAGAATGGGACAGTTTTGGCAGTGGAGGATCGTATTCCTATGACAATGGCAACAACACTAGCATTACCTGTGCAGAAGAAAGGCCTGGCAATCTACTTCTGTATCTTGCCATGAAAGCCCAATGGATAGTGACAACAAATAAAATTGCACTATAGTGCTGGGAGATGAGACCCCCAGGTCAGAAGACACTCAACTGGTTACTGGAGAGGAGCTGAAGACCTTTCAGATTTATGATGTGGTTAGATCAAAGCGATTGAGACGTCTGACTGCTGATGTAGCTATGCATGAAATGAGAGTCAGGAGCTGCAAAGATGTCTTACATATTGGTACATGGAACGTTTGAAGCATGAACCAAGGGAAGTTGGAGGTGGTCAAGAATGAAATGGAATGTGTACAACTTGATCTGTTGGGTGTCAGCGAACTTAAATGGACTGGCATCGGGCACTTTGCATCTGATGATCACATGCTCTACTATGCTGGAAATGAATGACAAAGAAGAAATTGTATTGCATTTATAATTAAGAAGAAACTTGCAAGAATTGTAATGAAATACAAAACAATCAATGAATGCTTAATTTCTATTTATCTATGGGGAATGTCCATCAACTTAACTATTATTCAGGTATATGCTCCAACTACAGTTGCAGAAGAGGAAGAAGTGGATGAGTTCTATGAACAATTATAAGCTGAAATTGACAGAACATACAGACAGGATATCCTGATAGTCATGGGTGACTGGAACACAAAGGTTGGCAAAAAGAAAAAGGCAAAGTGGTTGGAAAATATGGACTTGGAAACAGAAATTAAGCTGGAGAAAGACTGATAGAATTCTGCAAGACCAATGATCTATTCATCTCAAACACTTTTTTACAGCAACACAAACTGCGACTGTACACATGGACTTCACCCATTGAATCGTACAAAAATCAAATTGACTGAATCTCTGGAGGTCAACGATGGAAAAGCTCAATAACATCAACAAAGACAAAACCTGGAGCCAACTGTGGTATAGATCACCAACTACTAGTATAGAAACTCAGGCTAAAGCTAAAAAAGAATAAGCCACTCATGAATGTAGCAAAATATGACCTTGAGAATATACTACCGGAATTTAAAGACTGCCTGAAAAATTGATTTGTTGTTTTAGATATAAATGACATCACCAGAAGAGTTATGGGATGACATCAAGAAAATTGTGTTAGAAGAAAGTGAGAAGTCTCTACAAAAAGTGAAAAAGCAAAAATGGCCAAAATGGATGACTGAAGAAACTTGGAAAATTGCCTAGAAATGCAGAGAAGCTAAAGCCAGAGGAGAAATAGAAACAATCAAAGAACTCAACAGAGATTTCCAATGTGCAGGAAGGCAAGACAAGGAGAAGTACTACAATGATGCATGCATGGAAATAGAATCAGAAACTATTAGAGGAAGAACAAGATCGGCTTTCCTAAAGCTATGAGAGTTGAAGAGAATATTCCAGCCTCAAATTAGAATGCTACAAGATGTTCAAGGATCCATGTTGAATGATGCTGAGAAGATCAAGAAAAGGTGGAAAGAATATACAGAGTCATTATACCATAAAGATCAAGTAGACCAACAGCCGTTTCAACCTGTACCTTATGAACCATTGGTGAACCATTGAAGTATTACAGCAATTGGATGCGGCTTTTGCCATGAAAAGATCTGTGTTTTGCGATGTCCTTGCTACCTGGGCCCAAGAGCTTACAGGTAGGGACAGCCTTTTAAGTGTCCTTTAGGAGTGAAGCTCTAACACTTGGCCTCAGGAGTTCTGGGATATGTAGTTGCTTGGCCTCCTGTGGGACTGAGTTGTAGTTGTAGCTCGAGTAGAAAAAGGCATGCAAGAATATTTATTTTTAAGAGGGTTTATTCCAGCGCATCAAGATTCAGTATCTCAGACGCAAAAGAATGCCAATTCCAACATAAGGGTTGAAAATAAACACACACAAAAGATGCAACAAAACGGCTCAGCTCTACTTGGCTGTTTCACAGTTCCTTTAGTCTCAGGCTAGGCAATCATGTGATCCTTCAGCAAACTGAAACAGGTGCTCTTCCTTACGGCACGGCTTCTCAGTTTTACCATGTGATTAAGCTTATTAAACAACTCATAAGGTTTTCTCACAATGACCGCAGGTATGGCAAACTTTATACTATATTACTTCATATAGCTTTCAGTGCTCATTAACCTGGTTATTCTCAATTACACAAGTAGAGCAATCCATAGGTGAGTCAAACTCTACTGAAGGCAGACAAACGTCCAGTTGCATAGCTTCCTCAGAGTTACTGGAATTCTGGTCAGGGTTATTATTCTGCTCTGCCCTTTTCTCCAGAAATTCCTTAAACTGACTTAGAAGTAATTCAGCTTGCTTGTGCACGTTTTCAGGCTGATAGCCTTCCTTCTTCTCTAAAAAACGTTTACTTAGGGCTCCCAGCTCAGGGTAATCAGCTATCCTGCCTTTGTCAAAGGAACAGTTCTCAGTAAGGGTAAATCCCTTCCCCCACTTATCATTAGCTGAATATGCTGGGTTTGTTCTCAGGAGGTTAACACATGCAGGAGACTTCTTAAACAAGGGGTTATAACAAGAAATGTCAGCTTTACCTTTTCCAAGGTCTTTTAGATAAGCATTGGTATCTTTTCTCCTGTTAATTCTCAGGCTTTGTACTTCAGCTTTCTTATCCTTACTTCCAGTGCCTTGCAGGTAAATGTCAGGCTGAACAGTTTCCTCATAGTTTTCTCTGAAACTGTCTTGGCTTTTACAGCTGTGAGTCCAGCTGCCCTTATTCCAGGTATCTGACCTACTGGCTCCCTCAACCAAAGGCTCTACCTTGCAGTGAGACTTCCTCCAGGGTGAATCCTTGCACCACTGTTCAGTGCTCCCAGGTTCTGCTCGGGTCTCAGATTCTAGCTGACTTCTCCTCCAAGCAGTTCTCTCAGCTGTTCCAACGTTTTCCTTTCGGGTGCTCTTGACCTCGTGCTTGCACTCGCTCCTCCTCCTCTCCCTCTCTCTCCTCATTGCTTGAGTATTTAACAAGCCTTCACTTCCTTGCACTCCCTGACTCTCCCTTGGGTGTGCCCAATCAGTGAACAGACCTGTCTCCACCCCTGAGGTGAGGTGTGGCTTTAGATCATCAACTGGCTGTGTTTTTATTCCTGAGGTGAAAATCCTGTTTGTCAGTGCAGTATTGTTTACCTCATCAGGATTTTCTCCTATTTCCATCTCTTCTTGAGGAGCTTCCTCATCACAGTTTATACCAATACTGAAGAAAGGTGATCTATCTGACTGTGGAAATTATCGCACAATCGCTCTGATCCTACATTCCAGCAAGATTCTACTCAAGATCATCCAGCAGAGACTGCAACCATACCTGGAACGAGAACTGCCTGAAGTGCAAGCAAGATTCAGGAAAGGGTAAAGAATAAGAGACATCATTGCGGATGTGAGATGGATCCTTGAAAAGACAAAAGAATACCAAAAGGTTACTGATTACAGCAAGGCATTTGACTGTGTAAACCATGAGAAACTTTGAGCCACATTAGGCAACATGGGTATACCAGAACACCTGATAGTTCTCTTGCACAACCTTTACATTGATCAAGAAGCAACAGTTCAAATGGAATAAGGAGAAACAGAATGGCTTAAAATTAGCAAAGGTGTACAACAAGGCTGCAGACCTTCCCCCTAACTATTTAATTTATATACAGAACAAATCATCAGAGAAGCAGGACTGTATGTAGTGTGGCGCCCACTACTACAGGCAGACGCCTAGGGTAGGGACATACCTCTATTTTGTCCAGAGCCGGGGCTGCTGGGGTTTGTAGTTGTGGGTTTCAAAAGAAATTGAGGCCCGAGGGTTGTAAGGCAAACACAGGAATATTTATTTATTTTTGGTTTTCTACTCCTCCAAAAAGAGCCTTTACAAAGCGCAACGCATGGTAAATTAAACAAAATAGGATTCTTTCTCCCAAACCATATTTTCCATAACTTCCAGGATTCAAAATAAGACTTTCATTTCTTCCTTCAGCATTAAACACACATAGAGGTTTCCATTTTACAACTTTCAACATTCAGGATAAAGCTTTACTTGCTTCATTTAGCGTGCAACATTTTTAAAGGCAAACAGGATTCTTAAAACAATGTCCAGCCTGTTTCCTTTTGCTTTGCCAGAGAAATGAAATTCTTTAAGCTTTTCTCTTTCTACTGCTTAGACATTTATAAGGTCCTATGAGAGAGAGAACAATCCATCACAGAAGATTCTGAGTCATGATCAGAACCATAGCCTTCTGTCTGCATTTCTTCTGAAGCTATGCTTTCAGTATCGTGGTCTAAACCTCCCTGTGTAAACTCAGGCTTTGCACTTTCCAGCAACTCCAATAATTTTCTTCAGCAAGACTTTTCCTTATCTTAAGAGTTTTCAGCAGACACTGGCAACCTCTTCTTTCTCATTAAGTGGCTCAGTGCTTCTAGCTGACTTAATCTACTGTTAGTCACAGAGTTACTCACAGTCCTCTTTGTAGCAGGCAAGTTTCCAGCAAGTTCCTGGATTGCTGCTGAAGGGCCTGGCTCCTCATCAGGGCTTCTCTCAGCTAGCAGTCTCCTATCTCCAGTGCCCAAAACAGTTCCTCTGCAACATTGGCTCCTCTCTGGATTATGCCTTTTACCCCTGAGAGTTCCAATGCATTTCTCAGTGTTCTCTGAGGCTGAGCTTTTCTTATGGCTCTGTCTCCCTGGTTCCTTCTCTCTGGAACCCTCCCTCAGGCTGCCTTTGGAAACTCTTTTTCCTTCTGCTGCTTTGAAGGTCTTCCTTCCTTCCAACTCCTTAGGACTCCTGCTGCGTTCTGCTTCCCTGGTAACTCCTCCCTCTTCTGTTTCCCTGGTGACTCTATTTGAATGTGCCTGAAGTGTAGCCTCGTGCTCCTCCCCCAGCTGGCTCTCATTAGCTTTACAGCTTGCTTCAGAGCTAGGGCGTGGCTTGCAACTAGGAACTAGATGAGTTTTTTTCTGCTTAGCTGCAGTTTGAGATCTACAAGAATAACCTGGGAAGGGGGAGCAGGGTGCTAGGCCCAGAGAGGTTCCCTGATTGGACGAGTGCAGGGGGCGTTGAGACCAATAGAAAGTCTGCATGTATCAAACTGAAAAGGAATGTATAAAATGAATATGTTTCTGTAAGAGCTTTGCTCAGTCCGTTTTGAAGCTTGACGTCTTTGAGCCTTGTGCACAATAAATTGGCTTGGATCCTGAAGTGACTCCTGGTATTATTTGGTTGCATACACTCTGCTGCTACATAGTTCTGGCGACCCAGATGGGACTGTGTGAGTGGGGGATGGTATTCAAGTAGATATACCACGACTTCGCGCCTCCAGGTTTGGCCCAGTTGGAACCATGTCCATCCGACGCGGGGGAATTCTTTGGCACCACCGGTCTTATTGTATCGGAGAGGGTTCCGCCTGGCCTCGGCGGATCACCGGGTCCAGCTGGCCAACACCTGTGAACCCGAGGGGAGTCCAGGATTCAATCCATGAGCTGGTGTGGCTTTGGTTTTGACCGGATCCGGTGAGTAGAGGTTTTCTTTGATAGTCAGTCAGTTTGGGAATTATTTGGTAAACGAGAGCTTGATCACCTCTCTGGGTGGTCCTAGTACCCCTGCATGAGTATGCGCGGGGGGAACCCACCGACCCTTTTGGTTAATCGTGGTTGTCAGTCAGGCCTGGGAATTTGGGAATTGCTAGCATGCTTGTCTGTGTGTTGTGCGATTGAGAAGTCTTGCAATACAGGCCAAGTGAGAGCGGACTCCTGAGTAGCGCAGTTCCTGGCCAGGCGACTGCGCCCAGGTCGCAAAAAGGAGGAAGCGTTTGGTGTTTGTCTCCCCCATTGTTCTGTTGTCTGTTTGTTGTTTGTATCAGATTTTTGTTATCTGTTGAAACCGCGGGTTTCCCTTCTGGTATAATGTAAGATTATTCTGTTGGGTAATTTGGGAGTCTCTTCTAAGTGCAGCTTTTAAGCTGTTTCAGGTTTTTCTTCAGCACAGCGTGAGACTGGCAAGCAGAGAGAGAAGGGGCGTGTCTGTAGAAAGGAATGTTTAGTATCTTTTAGCCCTGTGAAGGCTTATTTTCAATGTTCTGCAGCTGGGTTAATTGGTGTTTATTTCAGGAAAATTGTACCTGTTTTATTCAATATGTTCTAATAGTGATGTTCCTTCTGCTATGGTCATGTATTATATATATCATTTGATAGGAATGTTTAGTCAGAATTTTGGATCCCGACAGTTTTGGACTCAGCCTGGAAAGGGTTAACTTCTTATTAACCCCTTTCGAGTTCCTCAACTGTTCTTGTACGGACCAAGTGAGGAGGATTCTGTAGAGCTATAGGTATAATGCATTTGTGGGCTTAGCCTTGTCTTGTGTTTTTTATGTTCCAGTCGTCAGCAAACACTGTAATGGTCCAAATAGAAATGATAGAGAAATTAAGGAAACTGCTTTTGTTTTTCCTTTGACCTTCGAAGTAGAGGTTAAGAACCCTAACAGGACTATGAAGCATCCCGAGCCAGTAGTTACCAGATCGCGATTTGAAAGTGATTTAAATCCTGAGTGAATGAGGAGTTAATCGTGCTTGAATTCTAATTCCCGATATACTGCGGCAAGCACCTCATAGAGGACATAGTTATTGTTAATAAAAATAAAAAAAGGAAGAAAAAGGGGTGTATATGTATTCCAGATATCCACCCACTTTATGAAAAAGTATCCGGAATGTCCTTTGAATATCTGCTTTCTAAACTGTAAGATTTAAAGTAATTTCTTTTGCAGAGACATTGTTCAGCTTAAATGTTGATTACGGCTGGCAGTTAGTTCCATGCCAAGTATTTTTATTCCAGTCATACGTAACAGATATGTGGCCGTCATGTTAGGAGCCATAGTTCTTTCTATTGGAATTGTTGTTATAACATGTTGCAAAATAATAGTTTTATATTTTAAGGACTTTATCTAAATTGTTCCTATTTAGAATGAGCACACACATCCATTATGTTTAGTCCTCAGGAAAATGCAACCTGACTGCCCGCCCCCTCTGTCTGTTGTCAAGTACATCACCATGGGGGGGGGGGGGGGTCGGAGTCCACGCAGATTCTGTTGAGATATATGACTAGGAATTTTAGCAAGGGATTTGCTGGAGACTACGGAATTAAAATGTCTCCGTCCCGATTAGAAATGCTCTGTGAAAGTGAGTGGTCAGTGTTAGCTACTTCATGGCCCCGTGAAGGCACCTTTGATATTAGTATAGTTTCCCGTGTTTCTCAGGTTGTACAGAAAATGTTCCCTGATCAATTCCCCTATATAGACTCCTGGTTAAATGTTTGTGGAAAAAAAAAAAAGGCCCTCCTGGATAAAGCGTTGCTATGAGGAACAGTGTAGGAGATTGGTAGCAACCACAAGGGGGGGGGGGGGCGGAAGTCTGGAAAGGGAAAAAAGCTGCCTGTTTATTTTGCCCCAGAATCTCCAGACATTATAGGCCATAGCCTGCCACATTCCCCCCTTTGATTATTCTCACCCGCAAGTGAGAAAGGGTGAGAATTAAATCACATATTATTGGGGTATAGGGTAATATTGCCACATAGCTAATACTTTTGTAGCTGCCTTCCTTTCTACAGTGCTATCAATGACTGCTGACTTTACTCGACTGTGATGAATCCAGAGTTCAAGCTCTGCAACTTTAACTGCTGTTGGGGTTAATAAGATGACAACATAAGGTCCCTTCCAATGCGGTGCCAACGGTGTCTTTCTCCACTCTTTTATCCACACCGAGACTCCAGGCTTGAGAGGATGCAGGGGTTCTGTTAGATGGATGGGCAGCTGATCTTGTACCCACGTATGAAGACTCTGCAAAACAGAACTTAAAACCAATAGTTCTTGTCTAGTAATTTCAGATCCAATCTGTTTCATATCTCCTTTTATTCCCTATACAATAGGCGGGAGTCGCCCATACAGAATCTCAAAAGGGGAAACTCCTAAAGACTTAGTAGGGGCTAAGTATATCCTAAGAAGGGCTATAGGAAGAACCTGGGGCCACTTCAGATGTGTTTCTTGGCAAAGTTTGGACAACTGAGATTTCAGGGTCCTATTCATGCATTCTACTTTTCTTAAATTCTGAGGTCTATAGGCAGTATGCATCTGATAATGTAAATATCTCGGGGCCATACTTAATGGACTTGCTTCCTGAGGTTATCAACCCTCATTCTTTGTACAGGGCCCCATGTGCATGCACGGTTGTAAGGGCATACTTGGAATCTGGTACACATTTAGACAGAGCCCTTTTCCTGTTGTCAGTGCTCTAGTGAGAGCTATCAGTTCAGCTTTCTGTGCTGAAGTTTCTGGGGCCAGAACTGTGGACTCAACTACCAGATCAAGGGTCACCACTGCATACCCGGCACAACGATGCCCATTGATGACGAGACTGCTTCCATCCATAAAGAAAATCGGTTCTGGGTTCTCCAAAGGAACATCAGTCAAATCCGGGCGACTTGAGAATACAGTGTCCATAATTTCTAAACAGTCATGATCGGGGGGGGGGGGGGGGGGGGGCCAGGGCCAGGGCCAGGACCAGGACCAGGACCAGGACCAGGACCAGGACCAACTGGGAGCAACGTAGCAGGATTCAGAGCTTGACTGACCTTCAATTGTATCTGGGGGTTTTCACACAACATACTCTAATACTTCAACATTCATGAATTTGTAAGCAAGAAACTTCCTTTGTGTTCCATAAGGATCAGAACAGAGTGTGGTACAGTAACTTGAAGATTTTGTCTCAAAGTGAGCTTGTCTGCTTTGCTCACTAGGAGGGCTGTAGCTGCAACAGCTGTCAAACAAGGGGGCCAATCTCTTGCTACCACATCCAACTGTTTTGACAAATAGGCTACTGGCCGTTGCCAAGATCCAAGAGATTGAGTCAGTACCCCTAGAGCATTCCCTTGTGACTCATGGACATAGAGATGGAAAGGTTTCTGGACACCTGGTAGACCCAGAGCTGGTGATAACATCAGAGCGATTTTTTTAGAGATCGGAAGGCTGCATCCTGTTCAAGTCCCCATTCCAATGGAGACTTTTCCATTCCTTTGGTAGCTTGATACAATGGTTTTGCCAGCAGAGCAAAATTGGGGATCCATATACGACAGTATCCTGCAGCTCCTAGAAAGGCTCTCACCTGCCACGCGGGAGGCCCGGGTTCGATTCCCGGCCAATGCACCAGAACTATTTGCGGCAGGCTATGGCCTATAATAGTCTGCAAATATGAAAGGCCTGTAAGTTAGGCCCTGATTCCAACCCCCATCTTAGTAAGAACTAAAAATCTGTAAAAGTCTGAGAAAGCTGTTTTAAACTGCTTAATAAGGAGTCTTCATGAATACATAAATCTTTCATTATTTTCTTGTGTTCTGATGATAGAAATGTTTCAATACTTGCATTCCTAGAGCTAGAAACGACCTTGCAGGAGAAGTGTATCCATACCTAGAAACTGTACCATTGTTAGAGTAACCTGGGAAGGGGGAGCAGGGTGCTAGGCCCAGAGAGGGTCCCTGATTGGACAAGTGCAGGGGCGTTGAGACCAATAGAAAGTCTGCATGTATCAAACTGAAAAGGAATGTATAAAATGAATGTTTCTGTAAGAGCTTTGCTCAGTCCGTTTTGAAGCTTGACTTCTCTGAGCCTTGTGCACAATAAATTGGCTTGGATCCTGAAGTGACTCCTGGTATTATTTGGATGCATACACTCCGCTGCTACAACACCACAGTACTGGCTGAAAGTGAAAACAATCTGCAACATTTTCTTCTCAAGATCAAGAAATATAATTTTAAAATGGACCAGCTCCTTAACGTAAAAAAGACATAGATCCTGACAACTGGCAAAATCAATAAGTTCATCATTGATGGAGAAGAAATTGAAAGAGTGGACAACTTTAATCTGCTTGGATCAATAATCAATAAAGAAACTACAAGAAGTGAGGGCTGCTCTAGAATTGGGGTTACAGGGAGAGAGAGTGTGGGGAATGGAGGAGGTGGATATGGGGAAGGGACAGATAGGACAAAAGTTATAGGTGCCCGGGGCTGGGGGAGTGAGGAAGGGAGTGGAACCCCTTTGTGACTTTGACCTTCAAAATCTTGGAGAAATGGAGGAGAACTTGGCTAGGTCCCCAAGGGTACTCGAAATTTACTCCCCTAGTGGGGAATTTGGACTTTATCCCTGGGGTAGGGGTGGGGAATCAATCAGAAGTGGGCCGCCAAAGGGCTCAAATAGGTAGCTCAGGTCGTAGAGGATGGCCAATTACTGAGTTTTTCAGAATTGTGGGAGGAATTTGGATTATACGAGTCTGACTATTTTTCTCACCTACGGGTGAGGTATTATGTCCAAAGAGGGGGAGGGCCTCCACCACGCAAGTGGAGGATCTACTTTCTAAAAGGGGTCATTTCAGCGCTTTACCGGATGATGGAGGATTGGACCATGGAATATTGGGAAAAAGTCTAAGAGAAGCTCTATAAGAGGGTCTTGGTGAGTAACCTGATGGAGCAAAATTATAAAATGCTCTGTCGGTGGTACCTCACCCTTACTAAGTTAGGGTATTTGTATGGGCTGGGAGCAGTAGGATGCTGGAGATAGTGTGGAGAAAGGGGACATTTCTTTCATATGTTATGGACCTGTGTAAAGATGCAGCAGTTTTGGGGGATGATGTTTAAGTGGTTGAAAAATATTTTGGGGCAGTTGCTGTCTCCATGCCTGGAGGTGGCTCAGTTGAATATCCCTGCGGAAGATATTCCGCGAGAGGAGGCTTTGTTTATTTGTATGGGCTGGCTGCAAGGCTGACAGGCTGGCGATCACCAGAGCGTGGAAACTGGTGGAACCTGCTGAGATGGGGGAAGTAGAGAGCCGAATGGGGTATATGTACTTGATGTGTAAATTGACTGCGCTGAAGTATTGTAGGCTGAGTACTTTTGTAAAAAATTGGAGTAAATATTCTCAATGGAGTGCAATGCAGAAATAATGTTAATCAAGGTGTTACACTTGGGCATGGATGATTAATTGAGGGTGGGGGGATTGGGGTGCAATGGAATGAACTCTGGAAGTTTACAGTTTATATTGTTGTGGACTGGGTTTTTGTTCTACTTTAATAAAAAAATAAACGGGGGGGGGGGGAGGGGGGAAATAAAAAGCAGTCAAGAAATCCGACTACGTATAGCTCTTGGCAGAATGGCTATGAAGGATGTAGACAAGATTCTGAAGAACAGAGAGGTCTTTCTCCATGCAAAGATTCGACTTGTCCAAGCCATGGTATTTTCAATAACATCTTATGGATGCGAAAGTTGAACAGTATTAAAGATAGATAGGAAGAAAATCGATGCCTTTGAATTATGATACTGACAAAAGATACTGTGTATACAATGGACTGCCCAAAGAACAAGCCAGTCAGTAGTAGAGAAGATCAAACCAAAGTTTTCTTTAGAAGCTCAGATGAAAGATTTTGACTTTCATACTTTGGACACATCACGCAAAGAGAGAGATCATTAAAGAAAGACATCACGCTTGGCAAAGTTGAAGGTCAACGCAAAAGAGGAAGGCCAGTAATGAGATGGATTGATACAATAACAAAGCTATGGATGCTGCTCTATCAACAGTGAGCTGCCTGACTGAAGACTGAACACAGTTTAGGACAGCTATCTAGAGGGCTGCCATGAGTCAAAATGAACTCTATGGTACTTAACAAAAACAGCATATGACTGCAAGTCAAAAAAGAAAAAAAATGTAGTCTTTGGGGTGGAGGGGGGTTTGTGGCTTGTGTTTTTTTTATCCCAGCTTTACAACTGCTGATGAACTGTGCTCTATTGAGCCTATCAGGGAGCTACAGTGAGAATACACAGCTCAGATAAGGTATCAAAACTTTGCTAGGGAAGGAACAAGATTTTCCTCAGAAAGCACCAATCCCAAATCCCAGAGAAAATGCAGTCTTTTTAAGCATAGTTTCAGGTGGCTGAAAAACCCAGTTATATTCCCTCAGTCAGTCTATGGGGTATGTTTACTAAGCTGAGCTAACGGTTAGCACATGCTAGTTTGTAACTAGATCCCATGTTATTCAGTGAGACCTAGTAACACATAGGGGTATGTTTACTAAACCACGGTAGCGGACTCTATGCGATCACATGGAGTCTGCTACCATGGTTTAGTAAACATACCCCATAGTGTGTGTTGTTAGCCCAACTTAGTTCCTACATGTGTAACTCCTTATTTTATGTACATGAGTGCCAGTTAAGCTTTAAATTTTTTCACAATTATTTGTAAAATCTGGTATTTCACAGATATTCCAGGTTAACTAAAACTAGTGAAACTAAAGACTTGATCTATTAAGGCTTTTTACCCATTTTATGTCTATGAAAAAAAGCTTAGTAAAATAACTATTAATGGCAATTTCCAGGAACTAGCAGGAATGCAGTCTTCATATATGGGTGACGTCCCTGACGGAGCCCATGTGAGAATGATCCCCTGTGCCCAATAGAAAAGCCTTTGGGAGCACTCCTTTGCACCTGCATGCCTGCCTTCCCAACTTCTCCTCAGTTCTTCTTTTTCTGTTTTCCGTGGAGCCAGTCGGACGCACCATCCTTTCACGTCTGAAAAATTCTCTTCGTTTTTAGTGCCCTTCGGGGTATGCCATGCTTTTGCCTTCCCGTCGATGCCGGCACCATCGAGTCAGATATTGATCCTGATATTTCTTTTTATTTTCATTTTTTTCTTTTCTGTTGATTCTCACCGCATTTGTCATGGTTGGCCTAGGCCTCTATAACCTCATCTTCACTTTTCAAAGACAATTTTTTCAGGCATGGAAAAACCAGTCAGTGATTTTAGAAAATGTACCAAGTATGCCAGTACCATTTCAGCCACTGATAAACATGACTGAAGTTTAAAATGTTGGGGTCCTGACTATGAAGCCACTTCTTGTCCTTTGTGCCAACAAATGACAAAGAGAGGCCTCAAGAACCGAGCCAGGCAGTTTGGATTGTTGTTTGCCTTGGACTCAGTTTCAGTGGCTTCCACTTCTTTGAGGGCATCAACTTCTCATGGGTCTCAAGCTTCTTCAAAGTCCAAACAAAGAAGTATGTCAAAATCCCTGGCCATTTCCAAATCTTCAGCATCAAAGTCTGATTCCAATGCCAAGGAAAAGTCCCAGCATTGTGACTCCCCTAGAGATGCTTTCAATGCAGATTGGCCAGACAAACAGCCCTGGCGGGACGATCTGTCCTCCAAAGATCAACTGGGGCTCTGGGATGCTCCCAAGGTGACCTCTGGAGAGCTACTGGTTCCTTGTTCTGGGACGGTGGCTCACAGCCTGCTAAGTGATTCCATCCAGACATCTGCCATCTCCCTGGACCAGCGCATGCTCAAGAGGAGTTTGGCAGCACTCCTGGCAGCCTCAGTACTGGTAACAGCGAAAGCTTCAGAAGTTCAGGTTTCAGTACCAAGCCTACACCGAGCACCGTATTGGCCCTGATACTGGCCCTCAAGCCAGCATCGTCGGAGCACCTGAGGTCGATTCCAACAGACTCAGACTCCCATGCCTCTCAGTTCCGATACCTCAGAGTATCAGTATCGACATCGACCATCGACTTCTAGGAAGCATTGAGGTTGAACCCACGATCGACGATACTTTGATTTTGCCAGACATTGATTCAGGTTCTTCAGAATCCGACATGGGGTCACTCGATTCCTGGGAACTTCCTGACATACCTTCAGATTCTTCGCCACCTCAGGAATGGCGTCGGTCCCCATCAGAGGATATATCCTTTCAGGACGTCATCCATGACATGGCAGCTGGGCTCTCCATCAGGGTAGCCTCAGAAAAGGAACTGAGGGCTGAGGAATTGAAGATACTCCAATACCCTCCAATGCCCATAGAGGCTGCTACCTTACCGGTGCATCGGATCCTTCAGGATCTTATGCTCCACATGTAGGAAGCCCCACTCATGGTTCCTCCAGTTAGCAAGAGACTCAATACCATGTACCGAGTACCAGAATTCCTAGATTTCCAAAAACCTCAGCTTCCCCACCACTCAGTGGTGGTGGAATCAGCGATGTGCCGAATAAAGAACTCCAAAAACCATTCATCTATGTCTCCTGGCAGAGAATTGAGAACCCTCGATGCTTTTTTGCATTGAAGTTTCCAAGCATGCATGTTAGCCTCCAGGATCAACTCTTACCTGCTTTACATGGGCATATTCCTGAAGGATGTCACCAGGGATCTGGTTACTTTCTCTCCCCTGCTTCCAGAGGACAAACAGGCTGCATTCCTGACCCTCATTAAGCATAGTCAGAACACTTCTAAGTTTCTTACCAGGGCTGCTTTCGATGCCTTTGAATCTACCAGCAGAGCTTCAGCAATCTGCATTGGAGCTCACAGGATGGCCTGTTTACAGGCCTCAGACTTTGAGCAATGGGTCCAGGATAAACTGGCCATTATCCCATGTACTGGCGAAAACCTTTTTGGCAAGGATTGGAGAGAAAAAGCAGGGGAGATCTCACCCTAAAATGCCTTTCCACGAAGACATCTGACCCATCCAAAAGAAAGACCCTTCCCAAGAAATCTTTTTATTCTAAAAAGAAGAAATACTATCCTCCTTACCCACCTTATGCTGCCTATCAACCTCAGCAACTGCAGCAGAGGCAGCAGGGTCCTCGCCAACCTAAAAAACCCAAAGCTCCTAAACCTCAACCAGCTAAACAGGCACAGCCTGCACCTGGTTTTTGACTCCTTCCTAGAGAGCATTGCCAATCTACCCCTGGAGGGCCCCAGCTCTTCCACATTGTAGGCAGACTTCTTCATTATGTCCACAGGTGGCACCTCATAACATCAGAGCAGTGGACATTCTAGATTGTCCAAAGGGGTAATCAGCTTCACTTCAAAACCTTACCCCCCACCTGCTTCACAGGGGAGTATCCCATACAACTCCTTCACAGCACCCTCTTACAACAAGAGGTGGCCACCCTGTTGTCCCAAGTTGCCATAGAAATAGTTCCTCTTCCTTAAGAAAAGTTGGGCTTCTACTCCCCATACTTTCTCATTCCAATGAAAACAGGAGGCTTCAGATCTTCATTCTAGATCTCAGAGACCTAAACAAGTTTTTGATCCAAGAAAAATTCAAAATGATCTCCCTAGGAACTCTTCTGCCATACCTCCAGAGACACAATTGGCTCTGTTCTCTAGATTTAAAAGAGGCATACACACATGTACTGATACATCCCTTGAACAGACAGTATCTGTGCTTCATGTTTCAAGGAAACCATTACAAATACAGGCTTCTCCCCTTTGGTCTAGCCTCTGCCCCAAGGGTTTTCACAAAATGCATGGCAGTCATTGCTGCCTACTTATGCACCCTAGGGGTATTCATCTTTCCGTACTTAGACGACTGATTAATCAGGGAAGACTCTGCCAAAGAGGTAACTCTCTCCCTTCATCAAACCATCACGGTGCTCCAACACCTGGGTTTCATCATAAACTTCCCAAAGTCCCACCTTACTCTGACTCAACAACTGGGGTTCATCAGAGTGCACCTAGACACTTGAAAGGCCTGAGCTTTCCTCCCAGAGGATCGCTGTGCCCACCTCATCGAGCTGGAAAGAAAGGTACAATATCAGAATCATGTAACAGCTCAAGAAATGCTACAGCTATTGGGACACACGATCTCCATGGTCCATGTCATCCTCTACACTCAATTGCACATGCTTCAGGCGCAATGGACTCATTCTTTCCAATGGACACAATCAAAGGGTCACCTCATGGACAATATCCACATCACACCTCAACTTATCACGTCCCTTCAGTGGTGGTGCCTCCCACAAAACCTACTTATCTGGTCACTTTTTCAGATGCCTTCACCTCGATGCACTCTGACAACAGATGCTTCCAAACTGGGTTCAGGGGCCCATCTGTACGACCTGACCACACAGGAACAGTGGACACAACAAGAATCTGCCCTGCAAATCAACCTGCTAGAGCTCAGGCACTGACAAATGCTCTTCAAGTTTTTTATCCTCAGCTATCGGGGCAACCTTTTCTAGTCAGAATGGACAACCAGGTTGCCATATTTTACATAAACAAACAGGGGGGGAACGGGATCCCGTCCACTCTGTGAAGAGGCAATTTGCTAATGGTCCTTTGCCATCTCTCACTGCATCCACCTGAGCGCGATGTACCTCCTGTGCGAACTCAGTGTCCTAGTGGACAACTTAAACTGTATCCTTCGTCTGCACAAATGAACCCAACTATGGTTACATGATGCAGGGTTCTACATTAAGAACAGACATAGAGGGCCAATTCTTCTCACGGCCATGTAAGTCAGGGGGTCACCGGGGGGACACCCTGTTTATTCCACTACTGAGGTGGAATAAGCACAGGACGCTCCTCTGACCCTGCCTGGCAGTCACCCCCCTTTCTGGAACACAGAAGCCCCCCCCCCCCCCCCAGAGCAGCAGGCAGCACAAGGTGGGTCCCTGCTGCCCGATCCAGGCCCTGGCTGGCCCCATTGGGTGTTGGGCAGTGGGGTGAAGGGAGACAGGGATCTGTCAGGTTAGCTGGGAGGTGATGTGGACACAGTCCACCTAAACAACATCCCGCAACTCTCCCAGCTGCGAGAAGAACAGCCCTACAACCCCAGCAACACCGACCCGACCTAGTGCTGCCCAATCGGAGCAGAGCACTGCCGACTTGAGAGGCATACCACAGGAGCACCCGCGCCTCTTAGGCCACAGGCGGAGACAACATCTCAACGATCCCCAAGCCAACAAGGAGCCCTCTCGAAGCGGCACCGTCATCCTCTGACAGGAAAACGCAAGTACAGTAACTTAACTGGGCAAAGCCTTTATGCACAGTAATTGTAAAGAAATAGACCGTCCTCCAGAACACTCTCATGGTTACTGCTTAGAAACATAGAAACATGACGACAGAAAAAGACCACAAGGCCCATCTAGTCTGTCCTTCCATAACAACAACTTGTATAACGTATTGTATCACCATTGACACCTGGAGAAACAGCCTGAATTGTGTAGCCCGCCTTAAATTGCTTATAGTCTGCCATGCACTATTGATACCTGAAATCTGCCTTAAATTGTGTAGAGTGCCTTAATTTGCCTGTATCCTTCTGCTTACCACTGATACCAACTACCTTGGATTGTATAGCCCACCTTAAATTGCTTATAGCCTACTGTTTAACACTGATACCTGCAACTGCCTCTAAGTATGTAGTTTGCCTTAATGTGCCTATAGCCTACTGTTTACCACTAATACCGAACTACCTTAGTCTGTGTAGCTCGCCTTAAATTGCTTATAACCTAATGTTTTGCCACTGACACTTCAAAATTGCTATAACCTAATGTTTGCAACTGATACCTGAAAACTGCCTTGAAGTGTGTAACCACCATATTAGATCAGTTGATCACCCCCGACGCCGGAACATCACAAATCAACCATACTTCTGCCGCTGTCGCTCAATTGGGCCAGCCGTCCATCTGTAGCATTGTCATACAAAACCACCACAAGCCCACCAGCCCTCGACAACCTGCACAACACACCTAGGCCCGAAACATCCCAACCTCCAGTGCAGTAGCCACCATACAATCCAGACCTAAGCTAACACTATGGCCCTAACAAGCACTATCGCACTAATCCTATATCTCTTCTCTGTGGGCCTAAGCAGTGTTACAGACCTGCCCGCTAGTCACAACCACATACCAATTCTCCAGAATCATAGGAGGAGATGGACAAGTACCACCTTCCACGATCCGAGTGAAGCCACCCGCACTCTACATCACCATCTCTTACACATTGCACTACAATGCAATAAGAAAACAAAACATGCAGAAAACCCCCTACCGCAACCCCTGAGGTGTGCGCTCATAAATGCCCGTTCTATACGCAAGAAATGACCAGTCATCTCCGACATAATACCACTCCATAACCTCGACATGCTCTTGATCACAGAATCATGGCTTACCAGTGACGATAATGTCCTTATCAACCAGCTCCTTCCCCCAAATTTTTCATGTCATACGTGCCACAGAGACGGTAAGAGAGGGGGAGGAGTGCTCACCATCACCAAGTCATACCTCCAGTTCCGCCCGCGAAACGCAACCAGCACACAACTCCTTGATGCAATCACGATAGCAAACAAGAGCTGTGCCATCAACCTCCTCTACAGGGCCCCATCAGCAGACCCAGATACTCTCTCAGCAATAATCAACCTCGCATCCAATACCCAGAACCCACGCACTCCGAACTGGATCTTAGGAGACTTCAACCTACCTTCCCTACAAGACTCCCACACTGCAGCGTTTCTCGAAGCGCTTAAGGACCTAGGCTATAAACAACTGATCAAAGAACCTACTCATGTAAAAGGAGGCGTCCTGGATCTAACATTTGCCCCTCAGACAACTCCCAACTCACCCTCGACCCCTGAGATCTCAATTACTGCAGTTCCCTGGTCTGACCACAAGCTGATCATATTCCAAATTCCACTGCCCACACACAACCAGAAGGAATCCAGAACAGTCAGCGGCCACTCCAAGGCCCCACCGCGAAGATTTCAGACATTCAACAAGGAGCTGATACTAAACACGGTGCACCCGTTACTCACCTCAACGGCACTCGATCCTGAGATTCTGGTCTCTGAATGGAATGAAACATTCAGCTCACTTTCACTATGTCCACCATCTAACAAACCTCCTGGGAAGTGAGCATCCGCACCCTGGTACTCTGCCGAGCTGAAATCCTCCCTCACCCTCCTAAGGAAGCTGGAGAGACGCTGGTGCCGTTCACACACAGCTGACGATCAAAGAGCATATATCTCCCATTTGACGACTCACCGTGAAGCGATAACAGCAAACATGCGACGTTTCCACACTGACACGCTAAAACGATCTCTGAGCAAACCACACGACCTGTTCGCCCTTGTCAAAGACCTGACAAAGGAGCCAGCCGCAGAGCAAACAATCGAGATCCATCCTCAAGAATTTGCAGACTACTTACTATCTAAGCTATGCCAAACCAACATCACTCCAGCACCCGACGTCTCCTTCAAGTCGAGCTATCTAACACCCCTCACCATCTTCACCACACACCCCAAGCAGCGTATTGAGGACACCATAGCAACAATCAACACGACCACTGCTCAAACTGACCCCTGCCCTGCATTCTGGATTAAAGACCTACGATCCAACCTTAGCCCCACTATAGCCAAAATCATGGACCAATCCTTTACAGCAGGTACATTCCCACAATCCCTTAAGCGTACGTCCATAAGACCTTTATTAAAAAACAGCAAGCCTTGACCCCCAGAAGGCGGACTCATACAGACCGATATCGAGCATACCTCTGCTAGCAAAAATAATTGAAAAGGAAGTCCAGATGCAAATTCAAGAACACATTGAAACCTCTGCACCACTGGACCCTTGTCAGCACAGATTCAGAGAGGCCCATGGAGTAGAAACGCTCCCCACCACACTCATTAACAACGTAGTAACAGGAATCGACAACATCCGTCAGGGAGTTGTCCTCATCTTCTTGGACATTGCGGCTGCGTTTGACTCGGTAAGCCATGAGCTTCTGTTGGAACGTCTCAGGGAAAAGGGGATCACTGACAAAGCACTGGACTGGTGCAAGTCCTATCTTTCCGACAGATGGCAGCACGTACGTTCCGGAACAGCTTCATCAGATCCATTCCACCAGAAGCAGGGTGTCCCGCAGGGATCCTCTCTTTCGGCCCTGATGTTCAACATATACATGCAGCCTATATGTGATCTGATCCGGGCATTCAGTGTCAACTGCTTGATATACGTTGATGACGTGCTGCTATATATGCCTTTCTCAACGGAGAACCCAGACCTCTCGCCACTAACAAATTGCTTTAACGCCGTTTCCGACTGGCTCCAAACCCAAAACCTCAGGATCCAACACAAAAAAACGGAAGTACTCTTTATTGCAAGGAATCTAAACTTCTCCACACCACCATTTCTAAGTGTCAAGGATGCAGATCTCCTAACCAAACCTACGATCAGATACCTCGACGTCACTTTAGACCAGAGGCTGGAGATGAAGTTACACATAAGCAATATAGTTAAGGCGGTGTACCATAAGTTCCTGAGCGGTCCTCCAGTTTAGTCCTCCACATCCGGGTAGTGCACCTCCTCCCGCAGCCAGGAGACTGGACCAATCAAAACTCTGCCATGTAAGATGTATGCAGTCGGAGCTCCCATCAGCCCCCAGTGTGTCCAGTCTCCTTGCAGCTGGAGGACGTGTGTGCCTGGTTCAGGCTCACTTAGGATCTTTTTAGGGAGCAACACTAGGGATTTTAGTTATAGAGGGTTTTGTTTTGTTTCCTGTTTTACCTTTTATTTTCAGGTAGCTGTCCCTTTAATTTAATGTAATTTCCTTTAATTCTGTGGTAAAGTCCACTAGGGGGCAGGCCGGTAACAAGGAACCAGAACTGCATGAGACTTCTGCCTTCACTCCGGAGGTTTAGCAGTTTGTCAGGCTGCATCTTTCCCCTTGACTGCACGGGGAACAGAGCTGTCTGGGGCCAGATCTCCCTTCTCCTTTCTCTGAGCCCTGCCTGCTGGTAAGTCCGCGGAAAGATTCCCGCTCCCGATTTGGTCAGGGAGCCGGGTCTCCGTGGAGCTCCGTCTCCTTCGGCGGGTTGCTTGTCGGCGCTAATCGCGGGTTTTATGTATTTATTTCTTTTTATAGTTCTTTCTTTAGTTCTTATTTTGCCGCGCTCTTCCTCGGTCTTTCCTCCGTGCATTTTCGTGCCTTTTTTGTTCCTGTGCCGGTAAAGACTGCCGGCGGCCATTTTGGATTTATTTTGCTGTTTCTAGGGGGCAAATTTAGATGTGCACGGGTCCCCCTTGCGTTTTTTCGGGGTTTTAACGTGGCGAATTTGCTGGCCTACATCTCTGCTTGCTGGCCAAATACTTTTAAAAAAAAAAAAAAAAGTTCACGGGCATGAGAAGTTTTTCTTTAACCTTCCTTGTGGGTGCCTTAGGGCAGGATTTGGTTTCTTCAGCTACTCCCTCGCTGTAATGGCCGCTAAACCGCAGTGCATGATCTGCGGATCGCGTAAGGGAGCGGTGGCTGAGTCTGGGATCTGTCGGGGCTGTGCCTCCGTTCCTGCGGCCGTAGAGCATCAGGTGGAGATGAAAGACCTTCCTGATGCTGTCGGCTCCCCGGTCTTGCCGGAGGGAGAGTCCACGCCTGGCCCCCTGCCCTCTACTTCGGCAATCCTGCCTAAAGGGCTGGCTGGTGCTTCTTCACTGGAGACTGCGGAATGCCCTTCCGGGGGTTTTTCCCCGGAGTTTGTTCTTCTTATGCACCAGGCATTCCGCTTAAGCCGGTCTGGCAAACTTCCGGATTCATTGTCTGCTTCGCTCCCCCCCGGCTCGGTAGGCGAGTCCCGACTTGCTTCTCAGCCTGCGGCAAAGCGTCTTCGGCCTATGGAACAGGAACCGGAACCGGAAGATCTGACTTGGCAGGAGTTGGAGGCAGATCTGGAACCGGATGCTGATCCTGAGGAGTTGGAGGATGGTGAAATTCCGGAGCCGGAGGATCAGGCCCGAATTATTCGGGTGTTTCGTAGGGATGAGCTGGTTCCTCTGATTACGGAGTCCCTTCAGACCCTAAATCTAGCGGTAGCTCGGCCTCTGGAGGAGGAAGGCTTGGAAGATCCACTCATACAAGCCGTGCGAGATTCTCAAGTGGTGTTCCCAGTGCACCGTGTGGTAGAGCAAATGATTCAGACTGAGGGGGATCAGCCTGACTCCGGTCTGAAGGGGATACGGACTATGAACCGGCTGTATCCCTTAGCCGACAAGGACAAGGACTTACGCAGATTTCCGGTGCGGGTTCTCTCGGACAACTCGGTGACCGTGGCCTACATCAACCGCCAGGGGGGCACAGGAAGTGTGGCTCTGGAGGCCGAGGCAGCGGCTTTGTTCAATTGGGTCCAGTCCCGGCTACCGGCCATCTCGGCAGCTCATATCGCAGGACGCGACAACGTGACAGCGGATTTTCTAAGCAGGGTGCGGGTGGATCCCGGGGAATGGGAACTGAACCCGCAGATTTACTCCCAAATAGTTCGTCGCTGGGGACCGCCCGTCATGGACCTCATGGCGACGTTTCAGTCGGCGAAAACAGGGCGCTTCTTCAGCAGGCGCAGGAAGCGCATGTCGGAGGGGATCGATGCCCTGCTCCAGCCGTGGCCGGAGGGCGGTCTCCTTTATGTCTTTCCTCCTTGGGTGCTAATCGGCCAAGTCGTTCAGCGCATCGAGGCTCACCGGGGGCGAGTGTTACTGATTGCTCTGGATTGGCCACGCAGACCGTGGTTTGCGGACTTGGTGCGGTTGCGCGACGGGGTTCCCTGGCACCTGCCACCGTTAACGGATCTTCTGCTTCAGGGTCCTCTTCGATTGCCCCAAGTGGATCGGTTCTCGCTTACGGTTTGGCCATTGAAAGGGCTCGGCTGAGAAAGCGGGGATATTCCTCTGCAGTTATTTCCACTCTTCTTCAAGCACGAAAGACTTCCACCTCTCTCGCGTATGTTCGGGTATGGAGGATCTTTGAGGATTGGTGTTCCCGGCGTGGGGTCCGTGCGGCGACGACATCCGTGCCCGTGGTACTCAGTTTTTTACAGGATGGGTTCGATAAGGGGCTTGCGGCCAGTTCTCTCAAGGTGCAGCTGGCGGCTATCGCTTGTTACAGAGGCAAAGTGCTGGGAGTTAGCCTGGGATCTCACCCCGACGTACTGCGTTTTCTCAAGGCCGTTTTTCGTTTGCGTCCTTCGCGTCGGTTGTCCATTCCTTCCTGGGATTTAAACTTGGTGTTGCGAGCACTGGTTCGCGAACCTTTTGAACCTCTCCGTCGAGCGTCTCTTAAGGATTTGACCCTGAAGACCGTTTTTCTGGTGGCCATCTGCTCGGCGAGGCATATTTCCGAATTGCAATCGCTCTCATGCAGGGAGCCTTTCTTATCCATCTCTAGGGATCGTGTGGTGCTTCGGCCGGTTCCCTCCTTCCTGCCCAAAGTGGTATCGCCTTTTCACTTGAATCAGCCGGTATTTCTTCCGGTGCTACGGGCTGATCCGGAGAGCCCTGCTAGCAGTGGACTTCACTGTCTGGATGTCCGGCGCGTTCTTCGTCGTTACTTGAAAGTGTCTGAGTCTTTTCGAAAAACTGACCGCCTCTTCATGCTCTTTGGAGGGGCTCGGCGGGGTGAAGCGGCTGCTAAGGCCTCTATTTCACGGTGGATTAAAGAGGCGATTGCTTCGGCGTATCTCTTGCAGCATCAGCCGGTCCCGGCGGGTATACGCGCTCACTCGACCAGGGCTCAAGCGGCCTCTTGGGCGGAACATAGTCTGGTTCCTCCTGCGGAAATCTGTAAAGCGGCTACGTGGTCCACGCTGCATGCCTTCAGTAAGCATTACCGCTTGGATGTGCTTGCCGCTCAGGATTCTCGTTTTGGTTCTTCTGTTTTGCGCGCCGGGTGGCAAGGTCCCGCCCGGTGTTGACTGCTCTGTTACATCCCGGATGTGGAGGACTAAACTGGAGGACCGCTCAGGAAATGGAAATTACACATACCTGGTAATTGTAGTTCCTGGAGGGTCCAGTTTAGTCCTCCTTCCCTCCCATATCTCAGATTCGCTTGCAGTGCGCTTTTTTGGGGTTGCGGACGATGCGCTCGCCTGGCGGGCGTCCTTCTTTCCTTTTCCTCTTTTGCCCGAACTCAACTGTCTCTTTCTTCTGGAGTGCGGGTAGAAGCGCTATGTAACGTTCTGGCTTCCTCGTTTGGGGAGGGAGCCGGTGTATTTATTTCGCTCTGGGGGGTCTAGTTGGTTTTCAATATGTATTTTTATCATAGTCTCACGTGTTGCTTCTTTAAGTCTGCTTTGTTACTAGTTTACTGGGGGCTGATGGGAGCTCCGACTGCATACATCTTACATGGCAGAGTTTTGATTGGTCCAGTCTCCTGGCTGCGGGAGGAGGTGCACTACCCGGATGTGGAGGACTAAACTGGACCCTCCAGGAACTACAATTACCAGGTATGTGTAATTTCCATATACGATCCCTCAGACCCCTACGAGCCTTGCTGGAACCAGAAGACTTTAGGACAATTTACCAGGCGCTGATCATACTGCATTTTGATTACGCCAATGTGATTTTACATGGGCTCCCCCAGACCACTCTGAATCCACTGCAACTGGCTATGGACACTGCAGCTAGGGTCCTATACGGAGCATCCAGGAATGACCATGTGACGCCCATACTGAAGCACCTCTACTGGCTTCCGATTCATAGCAGACTCAAATACAAAACTCTATTGCTGACATTCAAAGCCATTCATGGGCTTTCATCCTCATCATTATCTAAATTGATTCAGACCACGCCCACTAACAGATCCAGAAGATCAGTAGCACTCAACACACTGACAGTCCCAAAGTCAATAACTCAATGTACCCAGTCAACAGCAAGCAGAGCCTTCAAATTCTGTGCGCCCAGATGCTGGAATTCTCTGCCTCCCAACATCCGTGCAATTCCTGACCTATTCCAGTTTAGGAAAGCCTTGAAGCACCATCTCTTCCTCCTGCACTATCAGATAGACAATGACATATCAGCCTCATCCACAGGCACAACACAAAACTCCCACAACTAGACAAAATGATGTGAACCCCACCATGTTGCTAGTTTGTAAATAGTTACCCTTGTTATCCAAGTTCTAAATACCTGTTCATTGTAAACACAAAGTACCCAAGGAAATGTGTAGTTCTATGTTTATTGTAAACCACACTGATGTTGAATAGCGCGGTATAAAAGAGACTGGAAATAAATAAATCTCCTGATGGCTGCAGGGGCACGCTGGGCCATCCTCGGGCTCGATTCTGAATGCCGCAAGAATGTTTTGCTCCCATGTTTCAGAATTGGGTCCAAATGGGCCCATCCTGCACAGGGCCATCCAGACGACCTGGATATGCCCCTTCCTGAATCGGGCTCTATGTGTCTGAAACCGCCAGATACTTGTGATCTGGAATGGCAACAGGATAATGGGCTTGAATGGACCTTGGTCTGACCCAGTAATGCATTTCTTATGTTCTTATGTAACATTTGGAAGATCCAAGATATGGTTGCTTGGATCTTCCAAATGTTGGAAACACCACTCATAGATCTCTTTGCCACTCTACAAAATACACAGCTTCCTCGCTTCTGCTCCAAGGTTCCATCTATACACCGACAGGCCCCGAACACCTTCCTTTTCCATTGGGGACAGGAACTGCTCTATGCATACCCACCCATCCCCTTGATACCCAAGACACAATTCAAGCTACAGGCTGACAGGGGATCAGTGATTCTCATAGCTCTCTTTTGGCCCCATCAATCTTGGTTTCTTCTGCTTCTTTGCCTTGTGCAGGCTCAACCTCTCAACCTGGGATGTGCATCCGACCACCTCGCCCAGGAACATGGGACACTCCTCCATCCCAATCTTCACTCCCTATGCCTGACAGCATGGCTACTGAAAGGCTAATGCTTGCTGACCTTGACCTACCACAGGTGGTCAAAGATGTCCTCCTTGCATCACGTAAAGATTTCACCAGGCGATCTTATGCATTCAGATGGCATAGGTTTGCCCTTTGGTGCATCTCTAAGGACCTTGACCTCTTTTCTTGCCGAGTTGAGTCACTTCTACAATATCTTCTCCACTTATCCTTACTAGGTCTTAAGACTAACTCAGTGAGAATTCACCTTAGTGTCATTGCGACCTCTCACAGACCATTGGATGGACAGCCTATCTCCTCACACCCCTTAGTAGCACGCTTCATGTGGGGTCTCCTACCCATTAAGCTGCCTCTGGTGGCCTTGGATCAGAATTTGGTTCTGGCTCAACTTCTAAAGCCACCTTTTGAACCTTTAGCCACTGTTCCACTGAAGTTTCTATCTTGGAAGGTCATTGCCTTCACTTCAGCTCGATGCATCAGCGAGCTGCAGGCTCTAATGGCAGATCCGCCCTATACTCATTTCCACCTTGACAGGACGGTTCTGCATACCCATCCGCATTTCCTCCCAAAGGTGGTTTCCTCTTTCCATCTAAACCAGTCGGTAATCCTCCCGACTTTCTTCCCTAGGCCACATGCGTCTCGGATTGAAACAGTGCTACACACCTTAGACTGCAAGCAAAAGTTGGCCTAATACTTGGATAGAACTAAAGATCACAGAAGATCCTCTCAATTATTCATCGCCTTTGATCCTAGTCACCTGGGTCTACTGGTGACGAAGCATACTCTATCTAAATAGATAGAAGATTGCAACTCTTTTGCTTATACACAAACAGGACTCTCTTTGGAGGGTCATGTCACTGCTCATAATGTGCGGGCTATGGCAACATCCGTAGCTAATCTCTGTTCAATAGCTATTGAGGACATCTGCCCAGCAGCAACCTGGATCTTCATTCATACTTTTGCTGCACACTATTGTCTGGACAGAGACTCCTGTCAGGACGCTGTCTTTAGCCAGGCCATACTCCAGCACCTCATTGGGACGTAAACTCATCTCCTACCCTCTGTCCCTGACTTCTGCAACATACCAGACTATCATGGGGGGAATATCGCCTTCTGGAATCAAGTCCAGTGGCCCACAACACTTCCACACTCATCAGCTACAAGTCTTTGCCTCAGGGATCACACTACTCTCCTCCCCATACCAGTCTGGTATCTGGGAGCTAGTGTCCCATATGTGAAGACCGCATTCTTGCTCGTTCCTGGAGATAGCATAGTTACTCACCTGTAACAGGTGATCTCTGGGAACAGCAGGAATCAGGCTTCACAACCCGTTCTCCTCCCCTAGGAGTTTTAGGGTTATTTTTGTCATTCTTCTTCTTCTCAGTTGCAAACTCAACTGAGGAGGGAAGTTAGGAAGGAAGGCAGGCATGCAGGTGCAGAGGAGTGTTCCCAAAGGCTTTCTTATTGGACACTGGGGAGCGTTCCTGCGTGGGTTCTGTCCTGGACGTCACCCATACATGAAGACTGATTCCTGCTGTTCCCGGAGATCACCCATTACAGGTGAGTAACTATGCTTTATTTCACTGATAGGTTTCAAAGGCACACATCATGGCCATCTTTCCGAAAACCCCTGTCCCGCGTCTGTGGATGTATAATAGCATTTTTTGCTATATGTCCTCAATAAAAAAAAAAAATAACCAATGTGAGTTTTCAGGACAAATGGCAGTGATATTAATTTCCAGTTCTTGAAAGTTGCAAACGGGTCTAATTTTAAGGATATCCATAATGGAATTGCATAAGACAAATTTATTCCTAATCACAACACCCTCTTTGCATGGAGACTGTATTTAGTGAACTCTTCCATCAGAATGGGGGAATTTTTCATCAGAACATAAGAAATGCCATAGTGGTTCTGACTAAAATCCATCAAGCCCAGTATCCTGTTTCCAACAGTGGCCAATCCAGGTCACAAGAATCTGGCAGGTACCCAAAGTCCACAGCTTCCACAATGCTCATCCTGGGGTAAGCAGTGGATTTCCCGGGTCCTTTTTAATAACAGTCTATGGACCTTTCCTCCAGGAACTTGTCCAAACCTTCTTTGCTATGCTAACAGCTTTTACTACATCCTCCAGTAACAAATTCCAGACTTTAATTACGCACTGAGTGAAGAAATATTTTCTTTTATTAGTCTTTTAATGGGTTACATTGTAGCTTCATTGTGTGTCCTCTAGACTTTCTATTTTTTGATGGCATAAACAACCGATCTACGTTAACTCGTTCCACTCCATTCCTTAATTTATAGACCTCTATCAATCTCCCCTCAGTCTTCTCTTTTCTAAGTTGAAGAGCCCTAACCTTTTACGCCTTTCCTCATAGGGGTATTCTTCCATTCCCTTTACCATTTTGGTGGCTCTTCTCTGTACGTTTTCTAATTCTGCTATATCCTTTTTAAGATATGGCAACCAGAATTACATACAATATTCAAGGTGCGGTCGAACCATGGAACGATACAGAGGCATTATAATATCCTTGGTTTTATTCTCCATTCCTTTTCTTATGATTCCTAGCATTCTATTAACTTTCTTGGCTGCCACTGCACACTGGGCAGAGGGTTTCAATCTATTATCCACAATGACACCTAAATCTTTTTCCTGGATGGTGGTTTCTAAGATGGTACCTTGCATCGTGTAACCAAAGTTTGGGTTGTTCTTTCCTAGGTGCATAACTTTGCATTTGTCCACATTAAATATCGTCTGCCATTTGGATGCCCAGTCTTCCAATTTATCAAGGTCCTCTTGCAATTTTTCACAATCAAGGGGTTTAAAACTTTGAATAATTTTGTGTCATCTGCAAATTTGATCACCTCACGCATTATTCCCATTTCCAGGTCATTTATGAATATTTATTTATTTATTTATTTAATAGTTTCTTCTATACCGCCCCTTCCAGAGATCAAGGGCGGTTTACATTGAACAGTTAACAAATTTCGTATACTAGTGTATACTTTACATGGAACATTGTATTAACTATATGGAACATGGTTTTAACTATATACAGGTAGTAATAATATGTTAAGAAGCAATGGGCCCAGCACAGATCCCTGGGGTACTCTCCTATTTACTTTTCTCCATTGAGAAAATTGACCATTTAGCCTTACTCTGCCTTCTATCTTTTGACTAGTTTCTGATCCACAATACCACACTGCCTCCAATCCCATGACTTTTTAATTTTGCCCGTGTCTCTGATGAGGGACCTTGTCAAAGGCTTTATGAAAATCCAGATACACTATATCAACCAGCTCACCTTTGTCTACCTGTTTATTCACACCTTCAAAAAGTATAACAGATTAGTAAGATAAGACTTTCTTTGGCTAAATCCATGCTGGCTTTCTCCCATTAAACCATGGCTATATAAATGATCAGTAATTTTATTCTTTATAATGGTTTCTAACATTTTGCCCAGTACTGATGTCAGACTCACAGGTCTGTAGTTTCCCGGATCACCCCTGAACCCTTTTTAAATATTGGCGTTACATTGGCCCTTCTCCACTCTTCAGGTACTAGAGTTGATTTTAATGATATTTCACAGAGTACTAATAGTATGTCTTCAATGTCATATTTCAGTTCTTTCAATACCCTTAGATATATACCATCTGGTCCAGGTGATTTGGTAATCTTCAGTTTATCAAACAGTTGTAATACATCTTTCTGGTTTATCAATATTTCTTTCAGTTTTTCTGATACATCACCTTTATATACCATTTCAGACACGGGTAAATTCCCTACCTCATCTTCAGTAAAGACCGAAGCAAAGAATTCATTCAGTCTCTCTGCTATGGCCTTGTCTTCATTTAGCGTCCGTCTTACTCCTCTATCATCCAGTGGTCCAACTGACTGTCTCACATTTTTTTTTGCTACGAATCTACTTGAAAAAATTTTTATAATGCATTTTTGCTTCCACGGCAAGCTTTTATTCAAATTCTCTCTTTGCCTGCCTTATCATTGCCTTGCATCTAACTTGCCAGTGCTTATGTTGTTTCCCATTTTCATCATTTAGCTCCTTCTTCCATTTCCTGAAAGATGCTGTTTTGGCTGCAACATCCTCTCTGACTTCACCTTTAAACCATGCTGGCAGTTTTTTGGCCTTCCTTCCACTTTTTTTAAAGCGTGGAATTCATCTGTTCTGGGCTTCCAAAGAGAGTATTTTTAAACAATGCCTACACTTTAGCCTTTGCAGCTGTTCTTTTTAGTCTTTTGTTAACTATTTCCCTCATTTTATCATAGTCTCCCTTTTGAAAGTTAAATTGGAGTACTGTGGATTTCCTTGCCATCCTTCTTTCATTTATTAAATCAAATGTGATCATGCTATGATCACCATTGCCAAGTGGCCCCAACACTCTTATCTCTTGCACCAGATCCTGCATGCCACTAAGAACTATGTCCAAAATAGCTTCTCCTCTTCTCAGTTCATGAACCAGCTGCTCCAAGAAGCAGTCATTTATTTTATCTAGAAACTTTATCTCCCTAGCATATCCTGCTGTGACACTGATCCAGTTGATACCCGAGTAATTGAAATCACCCATTATTACTGTGTTGTAACTTTTGTTAGCTTCTCTGATTTCTTGCAGCATTTCATTATCCATCTGTTCATTCTGGCCAGGTGGTCGGTAATACACCCCCACTGCCATTGTCTTCCCCTTTTTATGTGGAATTTCTATTCATAGAGATTCTACAGCTTATTTTATTTCCTGCAAAACTTTAATCTTATTTGACTCAATGCCCTCTCTAAACAGAGTGCAACCCCTCCATCAATTAGAATAGATCAGTCATTGCAATATAGTTTGTACTCAGATACCACAGTGTCCCATTGGTTGTCCTCCTTCTACCAGGTCTCTCAGATACCAATCATATCTAACCTCTCATTTAGAGCTATATATTCTAACTTTCCCATCTTATTTTGTAGACTTTTAGCATTTGCATACAAGCATTTTAGAGGTTGTATTTCAATCATATTAATCTGGGTAATTTGGAATCTTTCAGCTCTGTACTTAAGAGCATCTGGGTAACTTTTATCTTTATTGGAACCTCTCTGTTTGAATGTCTTAACTTCCCTGTTTTGTTAGTATCCTTCAAGGATACATTCTTTTGAACCATGCGCTCTTGGGCGACTGTCGGCTTTCCTCTATTATTAGGGTTGCCAACTGGCCGGTTTTTCCATGGCCAGGCCGGCTGCCGGCGCAGATGTAAAACCGGCCCTTGAAAAGCCGTTTTTTTGCTCTGGCCGCAAGATCGGGAGCGGCCAGAGCAAAAAACCGGCTTTTCTTCTGACCTGAAGTTCAAAAAAAAACCCACCCAGGGCCGGCCCACACACCAGAGGGCTTCAGAGGGAGCAGGGGAAGCCCGCGCGAGGCCCCGGCTCCCTCTGTACAATCGCCAGCGTGAAGAGCCTTTTCCTTCACGCTGGCGGCTGTTTCTGTGAAGCCGCGATTGCTAGGAAAGGTTAAAGGCAATGCCCTTTAACCTTTCCCAGCATTCGCGGCTTCACAGAAACAACCGCCAGTGTGAAGGAAAAGGCTCTTCACGCTGGCAGTTGTACAGAGGGAGCTGGGGCCTCGCGCGGGCTTCCTCGGCTCCCTCTAAAGCCCCTCAGACAGCCGCGGTGCTGGTCGGGGGGAGGGAGGCCAAGGACTGCATGGGCTGTGATGGGGGGCTAGGACTACAAATGGGCTGTGATTGGGGGGGGGACCTGGACTGGAAAAGGGCTATGGGGGGGGGACCTGGACTGGAAATGGATTGTGATGGGGGAGTGGGACCTGGACCGGAAAAAGGCTATTGGGGGGGGGGGACTTGGACTGGAAATGGGCTGTGATGGGGGGGGACCTGGACTGTAAAAGGGCTATGGGGGGGACATGGACTGGAAATTGGTTGTGATGGGGGGGGGGGGGGGACCTGGACTGGAAAAGGGCTATGGGGGGGAACTTGGACTGGAAATGGGCTATGGTGGAGGGAGGGGGAACTTGGACTGGAAATAGGCTGTGATTAGGGGGGCTAGGACTGCAAATGGGCTGTGATGGTGGGGGGCCTAGGACTGGAAATAGGCTGTGATGGGGGACTTGGACAGGAAATGGGCTGTGATTTGGGGGGGGGGGGGCTAGGACTGGAAATGGCCTGTGATGTGATGGCTAGCACTGGAAATGGGCTGATGTAGAGCTGGAATAGGACTGGAAATGGGCTGATGTGGGGCATGGGAGAATGGGACTAGAAGGGAGTGGATGCTGGATGGGTCTAGAACTATAAGGGCACTGATTTTGGGGGAGGACTAGAATGGATGGGGAATGAGAATGGAGAGGGGAAAAATATTTTGTGTGGAAGAAAAGTCTATGATGGGCCGGGTATTGGGAGAGTAAGATGGGCTTGAGAATGGAAGGGTGAAATTTAAATGGATGATAAAGGAATAAGGAAAGAACTGGGGGAAAGAGCAAAAGGGGAACAATCTGTATGTTAAAGCAGAAATAGAGAGAGAATGGAAAACATCTAAAAGAGAAGAAAGGACAAATGGATAGCTCGCAGAAGACACAAAGAAACCAGAAGAAAGTGACTGGAGCAATTGCAACTGAAAAATAAAATGCCCAAACAGAAGGTAGAAAAATACTTTTTATTTTGAATTTATTAATTGGAATATGTCTGGTCTGGGAGGTGTGTATTGCTAACATCTTTGCATTTTTGTTTAGTGCAAGAAGAAATTACTTTATAGTTTTATTTCTCCAGTGTTGTACATTTCATGTTTGGATTTTGGGGTTCCCAGTTTAATTATTATCTGACCAAGGAAGTTAGCCTACACGTATCCTCGGTAATTTTTGTGGGTGGGACTGGGGGCGGGGCAGGGGTGGGACTAGGGGCGGAGAATGGTGGAGCATGGCGAGCCACAGGTGTCGGGTTTTTCTCGGTGAAAAAGTTGGCAACCCTATCTATTATCTAGTTTAAAAGCTGCTATATCGGCTTCCGGTGACGTCACCGAGCGGAATGGCAGCGAAGTGACCGGGCTCCGCTGCCAACGCCTGCAAAAACGGGTGTAAATACCCCAAATTAGAGGAAAGGCAAGGCGGAATGTAGGAGCGCCAAGAGACCCTGCTCCTAACAATTAGCTTTGAAAGAACGAGCGTGAAGGGGCTTTACCCGGAGCCGCTAGTACCGGCGGCCTGTAGCGCTGGGCGGAGGCGATCGAGACGGTGCAGCATAGCAGAGGAAAGAGCCTTGATGTGAGTGCGGCGAACAGGAGAACCGGAGAGGCAACGCGGCGCAGCACCGGGCGGCCGGCAGGAACAGAAACTGAGCAGAGGCAGCCCGGTAAGAGAAAGCGGGAAGAGAGAGCGAGCGGAGACCCCGGGGCACTGAAACACCACGTGGAGGAGGGAAAAGTAGGCCGACTGCAGCACCGCGTGGTGGAGAAGTGAGGAGAGTGAACGAGAGGCACAAGGGCTGAAGAGTGAAAACCCCCCACTCCAGAATTGAAGCGGCGGGCTGCCGGTGGCTCCTACGAGCGGCGGGACAGTGTAAAGGAGCATTCTGCCCAAGGGCAGTCCGTGGAAGCGGAGGAGCAGTTGTTTTGGTTCCTGAGCAGAGTCTGAGGGGGCACGTTGCAGAGCAGATAAAGGCCCGAGCGGGTGAAGAGGAGTGAGCAGCAAGGGCAGTGCAACGGAATGCTGATACAGTAACCTCTGGGCCAGAGTGAGAACTGGGGAACTAAGTGACCCAGGAGGAGCAAAGTGCCTGAGATCTTGATAAAACGGACTGGCCTCTGTTGAATTAATAAAGAGCACTGCTACCTACTGTATTGCGCTATATAACACTATTAGCAAAAGACGTGCCCGGAGGTGGGGGATAGAGGGCGGTAAGAAGCAAGGAAGTCGGCGCCCAGAACTCCTGTGACAGCCGAGCTATCCTGTCGGGAGGGCGGAAGAGAGACCATGGAGAAAAGTAAAAGTGGGTCGTCAGTCAAGAAGAAGCTAGCTGAATTTCGCTCCACCTATGCTACACCCAAAGGTGGAAAAGAAGGAGATAAGGAAGACAAATTGCATCCTCAGGCTCTAAATGACTCTGAACAGAGGGTGGAGAATGAGAGCAACTCAGAGCTAATGATCATGCTAAAGGACTGGCTCATTGAGTTGAAAGAGGAGATTAAGTCTGAGCTCAGTGGGGTAAAGAAGGAATTAAAAGAGACAATTCAAGCACTGAGACAAGATTTAGTAGACTTGGGCAGTCGTGTGGAAGAAACAGAAGTGCAGGTGGAACAACAAGGTGAAGCACTAGAAGAGTTACAAAAAGGATGGGAAGAACACACATGTGGACTAAGTGAGTAGCAAGTGAAACTGGAGGACCTCGAAAATAGATCTAGGAGATGCAATATAAGGGTACAAGGCCTCCCGGAAGAGCCAAAATACAAGAACTCCGAAGAAGTTGTGGCTAAAATTTTCAGTTCGCTGCTAAAGTCGGCAGCTGCAGTGGAAGAGGAGGCAGGAGTGACTGTATTGATAGAGAGAGCACACAGAAGCTTGGGCCCGGTGCGGGACAGCAAACCTCGAGATATAGTAGTATGTCTCAGCTCGTACAAGAGTAAGGAAACACTACTTTGGGCCGCAAGGACAACGAAACAGTATGTTTGGGAAGAACATAAGCTGGAATTTTTCCAGGACTTGTCCCCCGGAACGTTGCAACGTAGAAGAAACCTTAAAGAATTGACAGAGTATCTGCGGCGAGAGGATTTGCGCTATAAATGGCTGTTTCCATTTGGACTGCTGATTACAGTAAAGGGAAGATCGAGGCGGGTGCAGTCATGCGAGGAAGCGTGGAAAGCATTAAGAGAGTTAGGCGCAACACACTTGCCAGAGGAAGCACAGCCGTCCAATGGAAGTACAAAAGCCACGGGGAATCCAACTACAAAATGGAATGCCCAGCGCTGGCACAGAGCACCAGTTGGAGGGAGAAGACTGGCGAGGCTGAATCGAGGGAGCGGTGAAACGCCGGCTGAGAAAACTGGAGCGAGCTGAATATTAAGACTTTGCATGTTGTTCTGACTACAGTTACTGTGTAAGGCATTGGGGGGGAGTGGTGTAATGGGGTTGATGAGGCTGACGGGTGGGAGTAGGGATGGTAGGGGGGGAGGGAGCGGCGAGGAAGGGGGAGAAGGGGGAGGTGGGGGGATGGGAAGGGGCTGGCTTAGGCTCGATAGATAGTCACGAGTAAGGAAGTCGATACTCCCTATAGGGAGGTTGGTCAGGGGTGGGGGTTGGGGTGGACGGGGGGAGGGGAAGAGTGTGGAGAGAAAGTGGGGGGAGGGGGGAGGGAGGGGGGGGAGGATGGGGGGGGGAGGGACAGGGCAGGCAAAGGGGGCGAACCAGGGGGAGGGCGCAGCACAGGTGATCTGAAAATTATTACTCTAAATGTGAAAGGTTTAAATTCACCCTTTAAAAGGCAGAAATTGTACAGGGAAATAACAAGACAAAAAGCCTCAATGGTCCTATTGCAAGAAACTCATCTGTTACGCAGACACGAATCGTTAGTGAAACCCAAAGGATATACTGAGTTAGTGTTTGCTTCTAATCTGCGAGAGCGGAAGAAAGGGGGGGTAGCGTTGCTGGTCAGTGGGACACTGAAAGTGGAGATGCACACTGTAATTAGGGATAGAGGAGGTCGATACCTATTAGTGCGAATGAAGATAGGGGATGAATGGTTCTGTGTGACTAATGTGTATGCACCCACAGGGGCCCAAAAGGATTTCTGGGAGGAAGTGGATGAGAAAATGAATGCATTGGGGGACGGAGCGAGGATATGTGGTGGAGACTTCAATATGACTTGGGAGGTGGGGAGAGACTCTACGGGGAGAGGGGAGGGGAGGCGGGCAGACAGGAGTCGGTACCAGCAATTTATAAAGGCCAATGATTTGATTGATGCATGGCGATTGCTCAACCCAAGCCGGCGTCAGTATTCTTTCTTTTCAGCAGTACACGGTACATACTCAAGGATAGACGCTATATGGGTGGGGAAGGAGATTGCGGGGAGAATTACCGAAGGGGAGATGGAGCCGATTGCATGGTCGGACCATGCACCGGTGAGGGTGACACTGAGGGGACGGGGAGAAGATAGGGGGATTCGCTTCTGGAAATTGAACGAGGCTCTTTTGAGTGATACTAGGGTAGTGCAAGATATACAAAGCCTGATACCAGACTACTTTCCGCGTAATGATACGGGAGATGTTCGAAAGGGTGTGGTCTGGGATGCTTTCAAGGCGGTGGTGAGAGGCACACTAGTCAAGTGGGGGGCGAGAATAAAGAGGGAAGGGGAGGAGAAGGAGCTCCAACTGCGGCAGAAACTGGTGCAGCTAGAAGAGGCTGATGCTCGTAGTGCCGGCAGGAATTTGAGGAGGGAGGTTTTAGAGACCAGGGCTAAGCTGAATGCGCTCGAAGCAGATAAAATTCATTATCGGTTACAATTATTATGTCAGGAGTTCTTTGAGGGAGGGAATAGAGCAGGAAAGTTTATGGTGAGGAGACTAAAGCAGAAGCGGAATATGTCTTTGATTGTGCAGATTAAGGGGAGGGGGGGGGTTACTAGAGATGAGCAGGAAATCCGGGAAGCATTTGTGGAGTACTATAGGGGCTTATATGAGGCTAAATTGGATAGACCAGAAGACGAAATGAGGAACTACCTAGAGACAGCTGGACTCCCCCATTTGGACGAAGGGGAAAGAGAGGCGCTTGAAGGGGAAATACAGGCTTCAGAAGTGGCGGTGGCGATTAAGGGTCTAAAAACAGGGAAAGCCCCCGGCTTAGACGGGCTGACGGCCAGCTTCTATAAAAAATTCAAGGGAGAGTTGGTGGGGCCCCTGACACATTTGTTTAATATCCCAAGGGTGGGGGAGTGATTAGCGGAAACGATGGGGTGGGCGGGAATAACGCTGATTCCTAAAATGGGTAAGGACCCGCTGGAGTGTGCGTCGTACCGGCCGATCTCACTAATAAACATTGATGCAAAACTGCTGGCTAAAGTGTTAGTAGGGCGACTCAATAAAGTGCTGGGGAAGCTGGTGCATGAGGATCAAGCGGGGTTTATACCTGGGAGGCAGGTGGCGGATAACATCAGGAAAGCGTTAAATGTAATATGGTCAGTGAAACGCAAACCAGAGCCTGCACTGCTTCTATCGTTGGATGCGGGAAAAAGCCTTCGATCAGGTGTCGTGGAGATTTCTCTTCTCCGTAATGGAACACATGGGGTTTGGGAATAGTTTTGTAGGCTGGATAAAGGCATTATATGAGAGACCTACTGCGTGTGTGCGCGTAAATGGAGGATATTCAGGATTCTTCCCGTTGGGGAGGGGGACGCGACAGGGGTGTCCACTCTCACCATTATTGTTTGCCTTATCGCTGGAGCCGCTAGCGGGGAGAATAAGGAAGAGCGCAGATATTAAGGGGGTGACAGTAGGGCAGAGGGAATACAAATTGGCCATGTTTGCTGATGATATCCTGCTTATGGTCACTAGGCCAAAGGAAACGGTGCCAGGGATGATGAGGGAGGTACAGGAATATGGGGAAATGGCGGGGTTTAAGATCAATTGGAGTAAGTCGGAAATCTTGAACTTATCAGTAGGGGAGGAGCAGCAAACGAGCCTACAACAAACATTTAAATTTAGGTGGGCAGCCAGATCAATTCGGTACCTTGGAGTTTATCTAGGGCGGGACCTGGAGGACCTATTTGAGCTGAATTATTTGAAGGTGTTTCAGCAAGTAGAGGCACAATTGGGGGCCTGGAATAGGGGGATCATATCGTGGTTGGGGAAAGTGGCAGTGGTGAAAACAATGTTGCTCCCCCAGTTCCTTTTTCTTTTTCAAGTGTTGCCAGTAGCGATACCCACAAAGACGCTAGCTAAGCTGCAAAAGCAAGTCAAGGGGTTCATATGGGGAAATAAAAGACCCAGGGTGGCTGCTAAAACATTGCAAGTGGCAAGGATAGAGGGTGGCATGGGGGTTCCCAACTTCAGGAAATACTACATGGCGGCACAGTTGAGGGCGGTGTACTCATGGCTGAGGGAGCAACATAAGCACTGGGTGCTGATGGAGGAAGCGGGATTCCGGCCCGATGAGCTGGAAAGACTCGTCTGGGGGGGGAAGGGAAGCAAAGGGGATAATCCACTGGTGGGGCATATTTTGGGGGTGTGGCAGTTACACATGAAAAGGTTGATAGGGGAGAAGAAGTGGGCACGTGGGATGTCATTGCTGGCCTGTTGTGAAGGGGGAATGGGCCCTGATGTGCTGGTAGTGAAAAGATGGGCACAGCAGGGGCTGCAAAGAGTGTCTCAGATAGTCTTTGGGCAAGGTATAAGAGATTTTGAGGGCGTTCGAGACCTGTACCGGTTGAAAGAAACTGACCGGTACCACTATCTACAGTTGGGTTCACTCATTAGGCAGAGAAGGCACTGGCAGGACATTGTGCAGGAACCAGGATGGTTTGAGGGTAGCTTTCTGGGTTCGCTGGGGAGGAAGGGGGTCATTTCTAGAATATATAAAGGACTAACAGAGAGAGGGAGAGAGAAATTAAGTTATATGAAGGCTTGGGAGAAGGAATTAGGGGTAGAGTGGGGGTGGAGGAGTGGGAGCGAATAGCTCAAGGCATAGCGAGGGCGTCTATCGCCACGTCCCTGCGTGAGAATGGATGGAAAGTATTGTCTAGGTGGTATTTGACGCCGGAGCGATTGTACAAAGCGGGGGCTCGAGGGACGGATGAATGTTGGAGGATGTGTGGAGAGAAAGGAACCTGGCTGTATATGTGGTGGACATGCCCAGCAGTACGGCAGTATTGGGCAAATATTGGGGACATTATTGAGAGCATAATAGGCGCCAGAATTAATTTGACACCGGAGTTATGTCTCCTACTAAAGAAGCATGAAGGGAAAGAAGGGAATTGGAGTATTGTGTGGCAATGTATAATTGCGGCTCGATGTGAAATAGCACAACATTGGAAGCAGGGGGTCATGCCGCCCATAGGAAAATATGCAGGGCGCCTGGCAGAATTGTATCAAATGCATAAATTAACAGGGCTAAAGAAGGGGAACGGGGAGAAGGTGGAAAGGCAGTGGGAGTGGGTGTGGCGATGGTTAAGCAGGGGTGGGGAGGTGAGGATAGGGTAATACAGGAGGGAGTATGTAATACTAAGGTCAATACAGGTGGTATTATAAGCAAGATAGGGATGTGGGGGAAGGGGTTGGTGGGAAGGGGAGGGGGGAGGGGTAGGGTTGGGGAGGTACTTAAAGTCAGCGGAGTAAAGAACGCGGGGCAGAGCAAGGGACGGGGTTTTAGAGGGCTCAGTTAGTGACAACAGAAGAGCTGGTAGAGATATTGGTTTCATGTGGGTTGAAACAAAATGTGTTACAGAAGTTGTGTATTGGGTATGGTGTTTGTGTTTTTGCTGAATAAACTTTAAGTAATTATAAAAAGAATAGAAAAGGAAATATTTATTTTATTTTATTTATTTAGTATACATTTGTATACCGCTACTTCCAGCGATCAGCAGCGGTTTGATTACAGATTGGAAATTGTCAAAACATGACGGGAAATTTTGGGGTATACACACATTGATTAGACAGGAAGGCACTGCACACATTGGTAAGGTCGTAAGGAGGTTCAGAAAATACATATGTACATTTTTACATAATTTTACAAAATTTTATATACAGGCACTCTTTCAATATGCAATACAAATGTAGGAGATGTTAAAGGTTGGTGTATTATAGAATGTTTGTACAGTGGCTGAATCTATCAGAGAAGTTAGTTGGTAAGAATGTAAACCATGTTCAGTTAACGGTACAGATATATCTGTTCTGCACAGTTGGTGTTTTGTATAACAAAGTTCAAAAAAAAAAAAAAAAGCTGCTATATCTCCTTTTTAAATGTTAATGCCAGCAACCTGGCTCATCCCAGTTAAGGTGGAGCCCATCCCTTCAGAAGATCCCCTCCCTTCCCCAGAGAGTTGCCTAGTTCCTAAAAAATCCCAAACCTTCTTTGCACCATCGTCTCATCCATGAATTGAGACTCTGGAGCTCTGCCTGCCTTTTGGGCCCTGCGTGTAGCATGAGAAGCATTTCAGAGAATGCTACCCTGGAAGTTCTGGATTTCAAGTTCCTACCTAAAATTGGCCTAAATTTGGCCTCCAGAACCTCCCTCCCACATTTTCCTATGTACCAAGACAGCAGACTCCTCCCCAGCGCTATCTAAAACCTCATCTATGTGGCCCGTAGGTCCACTACCTTTGCACCAGGCAGGCATGTTACCAGGCGATCCTCACGTCCTCCAGCCACCCAGCTATCCACATGCCTAATGATTGAATCACCTACTATATTTTTCACCTCCCTGGACTGCCAGAGGCTTACCTTCACATTGCAGTCAGGGACATGCACAAATGTTATCTCCAATTTTGTGCCTTGGACAGACATTTTTAATTCCAAGCCCTTCTGTTTGCTTTTGCAATAGCTCTTAGGACCACTGGAATCACCCTAGACAACAAACTAAACCTCCACTCGCACATCAAAAAAACCGCAGCAAAGGCATACTACAAATTGAAGACCATAAGAAGACTCAAACCGTTTCTAAGCCAAGACCAATTCAGAACAGTTTGCCAGGCACTCATCACGCCCATCCTAGACTATGGCAACCATCTATATATCAGTCACCCTAAGCAAACCACGCACCCCCTGCAACTGATGCAGAATACAACAGCCAGAATCATCACGAACACACCAAGAAATGAACACATCATGCCAGTACTTCAGAACCTACACTGGCTGCCCATACAAGCTCGGGCAAGATTCAAGGCGACGTTAAACATTTTCAAAATCATCAACAACATATCAGCAAATGTCCTGCAGAACCTAATAACCAAACGCACCAGTGCAAGAGCACTGAGAAGCAGCATGGACAATAAGATAGCCACCCCACCTGAATACCAAGAACTACACAGACAACATCCAGAAGGTCACCATCGCTCTATGCACCTGAATTATGGAACACCCTGCCTGACAGCACGAGATCCATGAGTGACATAAAGGACTTCAAAAGTATGCTCAAAACCATACTATTCATACAATATTATGGACCCTCCCAGAACCCACAAACCACTGTATGAGCATAATTGCAACCAAGCAAACTACCCCCCAAGTACCCGTCCCCTTTTACCTTTCCCTATCCCCATCTAACCCAAATATACACCTAGCAACATGTAAACCACTTTGATTGAAGGAAAAGGTGGTATATAAAACTGGTTAAATAAAATAAAATAAATAAATCACCAAGGTCATGGTGGTGCTGGTGGCATTTCTGGGAGTAATTTACCCAAATGGATTTGGTTTGCACATACTACGACAGCAATAAACATCGCTTCTAAGCCAGGGTACATGGAGTATGATCTCAGTCTCTCAAATTTACTGCTAATGCTTACAATAGTACTTCTCTTGTGCCAAAGCTTCCTTCTAGAGTTCATAAGATATAACATGTATAGGCAACTTGTCATAGTGTGATTGGGCATTCTTCTTAATCAGGCCTGTGGCTCCCGCCTCCCAATACTGTATGATAGGAAATATTTCTGTCTCTTTTTGCTACATTTTCTGGGTCTCTGACTGCATTTCCTGATACATCAGTATCTTCTCCCTCCCTACACGATTCTCAGAATAATTGTTTGAAAATGACACCTCTATTATCAATGCTGCTCTTGTATTTTTCTCTTTTACTCCTATATTGGGTTTCTTCACATCCAGCTTCTTATCCATTGCAATGAGAATGTCCCAAGTTATGATTACTTCATTCTGCATAATTCTTTTAGGGTCATGATCCTGGTGCTTCCAGATGCTGCAGAGCTTCCAGTGGATGAGGCATGCCACCTTGTTGTGCCTTTCTGTATAGACGTTTGATGCCATCAATACTTTGCAACCAGCTATGAGATGAGTGACTGTTTCCAACCCCTTCTCACAGAATATGCATATGCCTATTTTACCAGAGTCCATCTGTATTTGAGCCATTGGTTAAAGCAGGATAACTTAGCAGAGGATATATAGGTGACTTCGCATAGGCTGATTCATATTCTGGAGAGTCTTAGCTGATTGTTAAAATACTCCAAGAGTCATCTTGTCCCTGCTCTGTCCCTGGAGTATCTGGGAGCTTGGTTCAATATAAGGATAGACGAGGTTTTTCTGACTTGGGAAAGGATGTTCAAAGTTTAGGGGCTTTTGTAATCAGCAGGCCCTGAGGGCCTCAGATTATCTATAGCTCTTAGGCACAATAGTAGCAACAATGAAGATACAATATAGCACATTTAAGACAAATCAGAGAAAATATTTTTTCACTCAATGTGTAATCAAATTGTGGAATTTGTTGCCAGAGGATGTAGTAAAAGCTGTTAGTATAGCTGGGTTTAAAAACAGTTTAGATAAGTTCCTGGAAGAAAAGTCCATAAACCATTATTAAAGTGGACTGGAGAAATCCACTGCTTAACCCTGGGATAAGCATCATGGAATCTTTCTACCTTTTAGGAACTTGCCAGGTATTTGTGACCTGGATTGGCCACTGTTAGAAACAGGATATTGTGCTTGATGGACCTTTAGTCTGACCTAGTATGGCATGTTCTTATGGTCCCTTGACACAAGTTCACATATGCCTGCTCCAGTGAACCCTCTTGTCTTGTTGGTCGTCCAAGTCCTGGGGTATGATATTCATATTCTTTCGCCAGCCTCCACCAGGATGGAACTGGCATGGTAAAGCTCCTCTCAGAATTTTCTCAGGGGGATGGAGTTGGACCCAGTGATCTAGATTTGTGGTAATGACCAATGCCAGTCTGTTGGGATGGGGGGGCCCACTCTCAGGGTCAGATTGTAGAGGACTGGTGGTCAAAGCAGGAAGCATCTTGGCTGATCAGTCACCTGGATGTGAGGACCATTTGTCTAGCCTTGATGAGGTTCCTCCCATTTCTGAAGGGGAAGTTAGTTCATGTGATTCCTGACAATGCCAATGGCAGTGATTTATGCCAACAAGTAAGGGGGCACTATGTGCATGACTGTTGCTCAGGAGATTGGTTATCTGTGCCATTAGGAGGAGAGCAATCTTCTGGCGATTTCCACAGTACACATAGCTTGGGGTGGAGAATGTTCAGACAGATTTGCTCAGCAGGAATATTTTGGATCCAGGAGAGTAGGAGCTGAACCCCTCTGCTTTCCAGCTGGTGGTAGAAAGCTGTAGATGTTCATTGTTCGATATGATGGCAACCCAACAGAATGCATGGATACTTTAGTTCTTCAGCCACACAAAGCAGGTAAATGTGGCAGGAACAGATGTAGAATTACAACCTTGACTGCATAAAGGCCTGCTGACTGCTTGTTGGCCATTTCATTTGGAGGATAACCAGTAATCCCTTTCTGGTCATTCTGGAGGGTCTGGATTGGCCTCACAGGTCATGTATGCAGATCTCATTTAGATATTGGTAGGGGCTCCATTGTAGTTGCCTCAGTGTCTAGTGCTTCTGAATCATGGGCCAATTTTCCAGGAAGATCTGGATCCTTTCAAGCTTACTGCCTGTCCCTTAAAAGGATCTGGTTGAGACATAAGGGTTATTCTCAGGGAACAAGCAGGAAGTCAGTCCTCACATATGGATGATGTTGGCACCGATGGAGCATGCGTGGAAGCCTCTCCCCTGCTTTCAAAGAAAGCCTTTGGGAGATGCACCACGCTCCAGAGTGCCATCTTGCCTCCATCTCCTTTTTTGCACAGAGCCCATCGGACGTTATCCAGTTTCCCCCAGAAAAGGTCTGATTTTTATTGTTGAGTTTTGTCTGGTATGCGTACCTGTTCCTTTCTGCCCGAGGACATTGCTTTCCTCGATTTTGTGTAGGACATGGCCAAGGTTCTCACTATCAAGATTGAGGTCAAGGAGGACCCCTGCACCGAGGAATTGGAGATACTCCAATAAGAGGCACCCCCAAATGAAACCCTTACAGTCCCAGTGCCCCCAATCCTCGACTGCCTCCTCCTCTGGATGTGGGAAATACCGGCGTCGGTACCAATCATTAGTAGGCATCTCAACGCCATGTACTGGGTACGCTGAAGTCCTGGGTTTCAAAAGACCCAATTTCCCCACAACTCCATGGTCGTGGAATCAGCCATGTGTCGCTTAAAAAAACTCATTTGTCGGTGCCACCCGGCAGGGAGGCCCAAATCCTTGGCACCCTTGGCCGGAGGGCCTTTCAGGGCTCGATGCTAATGTGCTAAATCCAGTCCTGCCAGCTCTACATCGGCATGTACCTCAATGGGGAAACCCCTACAGAAGTTCAAGACCCTGACCCTTGGTGGTAAAAGAATGTTTGAAGTTTTTGTCCTGGGCATCCTACAGTGGCTTCGAGCCATTGGCCAGGGTGGCCACTGTAGGCATCGTGGCACGACGCTAGGCATCACTGCAGTCATATGACATGGAACAATGGATGCAGGACAAACTGATTGATGACCCCTGCATAGGAGAAAACCTATTTGGGAAGCCCATAGCAGATAAGGCAGCGAAGATAGAGACAGAGTACGTGACGAAAACCAGGCTCTCAAAGAAGACCTCTGTGCAACCCCGGAAGACAGTCCCGGGGAAAAGGCCCTTCTTCCCAATGAAGAAAGGGGGCTTTAGAGGTACACCACACTTTTGGGCCTTCTTAGCCCCACAACAGAGCCAGCAACAAAAAGGCCAGAGACATGGTCCCAGAAAACAAAAGGCCCCGAAATCCCAGATGCTGGCTCAAGTCCAGTCTGAGGGAAGCTTTTGACTGCTGGGTGCAACCTCCCTACCCCCAGGGGGTGCTTTCCTGCCCACAGGGGGGCGCCTAGTCCTGTTTGCCCACAGGTGGACAGCCATCACCACCGATACCTGGGTGCTACAAGTGGTCAAGGAAGGCTACATCCTACACCTACAACGGGCGCCACCCTCAAACTTCCCAAGAGAACCCACCAGGCCTCTCCTTCACCAGACCTTGCTCCTCACCGAGCTAACATGCCTAATCAATGACAAAGCAGTGGAGCCAGTACCGAAACATTTCCAGGGCACAGGCTTCTACTCCAGGCCCACCATAGACCTGCGAGAGCTCAACAGGTGTCTGGTCAGGGAGACGTTTAAGATGCTCTCCCTTGGGACACTACTGTCATTTCTCCAGCAGTGAGATTGGCTATGATCCTTAGACCTAAAGGATGCCTACACTCACATACTAATTCATCCCAGCCACAGAAAATACCTCTGGTTCGTGGGGGGGGACAGCACTACCGATACAGGGTGCTGCCCTTTGGTCTGGCCTCATCACCAAGGGTCTTCACAAAGTGCCTTGCGGTGGTCACAGCTCACCTCCGCTCTAAGGGTCTTCCCTTATCTGGACAACTGGCTCATAAAGGGGGACATGGCTACAGAGGTACAATGTGCCACCAGGTGCACCATCAATGCCCTGCAGTACCTGGGGTTCGACATAAACTAACTCAAGTCCCACCTCACTCCGGCCCAGTGCCTAGAGTTCATAGGGGCGCAATTAGATACCCTCCAGGCAAAAGCCTTCCTCCCTTGGGAGAGGTCAGACACCTCAGGGAGTTATCTGCAGAGGTACACCGACACTGGATGCTACCTGCCTGGCTCCTACTCTGCCTTTTGGGACACCTGGCCTCCTCAGTTCATGTGACCGCATATGCCCGTCTGCACATGAGAGCAGCCCAGTGTTGCCTCCATTTTCAGAGGACACAAGTCACAGGTAGGCTCAAGACAGAGTGAAAGTAACCAGTTAGGTGGCAGATTCCCATGGATGGTGGCAGATGCCACGTCACCTTCAGGCCAGGATGCCCTTCCAGGCATCCAACCCCCAGAAGGTCCTCATCACGTATGCCTCTCTAATTGGCTGGGGAGCGCATTGCGGGAGCCTCCAGATGCAAGGCTGATGGTCCCAGAGGGAATCCCAGATACAAATCAACCTGCTAGAGTTCCGGGCGATATTCCTGACTCTTTGAGTTTCTGCCACCAGCTGCAGCACCACCCGGTGCTGATCCAGACCGACAACCAGGACACAATGTTCTATATGAACAAACAAGGCGGCACAGGGTCATATTCCTCTGCCAGGAGGTAGTAGCCCTCTGCGCCTACGTGGCACACAGGGGGATTCTCCTAAGGGTGGTTTATCTCTTGGGCCAGGACAATGCCATGGTTGACAAACTGAGCAGAGTCCTCCAATTGCACAAGTGGTGCCTGGATCCAGCAGCAGCCTCTCGGCTATTTTGTCTCTGGGACGTCCCCTCAGTGGACCTGTTTGCCAGTCCGGACAACACACAGTTGCCCTAACTCTGCTCCCACCAGTCGCACCCTTCCTGGGTGGCAGCAGATGCATTCCTCATCCCGTGGATGGAAGGTCTCCTGTACGGCTTTCCACTGACACTACTGGTTACCAAGACCCTAGGTCCAGCGCGACAGAGCATCACTAAGGCTGATGGCTCCTTGGTGGCCCAGGCAGCCTTGGTTCCCATTGCTCCTCTCCCTATTGGCAGCATCGCCAATTTCCCTGGGCCGAGCCCCATGGTCACTCTGATAGGAGCAGGACTTTCTCCTACACCCCAACCTGGGGTCTCTGTCACTCAAGAGTTTGGCTGCTGAAAGCGTACTGTGTGCGCTCCCTTCAACCTCCCATGGGACATGGAGGAGGTTCTTCTGGCCTTGTGTAAGGCCTCCACAAGAAGGGCATATGCCTTCAAGTGGCGCCGATTCTCAGTGTGGTGCACAGAGAGATGGGCAAACTCATTCTCCTGCTCGGTACAGGTGGTACTCCAGTACCTGCTCCACCTGTCGCGGGTGAAACTAAAGTCCAATCCTATCAGAGTACATATGAGCACCATTGCAGCACATCACCATCCCATTGAGGGAAAGTCCCTCTTAGCACAGCCCCATGTGTCCCGCTTCCTGTGGGGCCTCATGCTCTCCAAACACCCCATCCGCCCTCCAGCAGTGGAGTGGGATCTAAATATAGTGTTTCACAGCTCACTAAGACTCCGTTTGAGACCTTGGCTACCTACACCTGCAGTATCTCTTCTGGAAAGTCATATTCCTGGTAGCACTCACATTAGTTCACAGAGTCAGCGAGCTCCAGGCTCTGATGGCAGAGCTCCCCTACTCGAGGTTCTACAAAAACAGGGTGTGCTCCGCACTCACCCCAAGTTTCTGCCAAAGGTGGTGTCCCTGTTCCACCTCAATCAGCAAGTGGTGCTACCCAGCTTCTTCCCAAGGCCTCATGCCGGCAAGGCGGAGACAGTTTTCCATCCTCTGGATTGTAAAAGGGCCCTATCCTTCTATCTACAATGGACTCGGGCCACTGCAAAGCACCTCAGCTTTTCATATCCTATGATCTCAGCCATCTGGGGTTCCCATTGAGTAAGTGAACTCTGTAGGCAACTCTGGCCCTCTGAACCTTCTGTGTTCAGGCTACCGGAGTGCTGGTTCTCTGCCGGAACCTTGAGTCTTGCAGAGTCTCTCAGTAGGGACTCAACTGCTGCTGATCACGGCTCACCCTTTGCAGGTCGCCGTGACATTTTTACAGGTTCTCGGTAGCCTGTAGCTGGGGAGTCCCATATGTGAGGACTGACTTCCTGCTTGTTCCCATAGAAAGTGTAGTTACTCACCTGTAACGGGTGTTCTCCGGGGACAGCAGGAATCAGTCCTCACAACCCTCCCTCCTCCTCTTGGAGTTTCTTCTTTACCGTATTTTTTTTTTCCTTGGCCGTCTTAGCTATGTCATTTCACTGAGGCAAGATGGCACCCTTGGGTGGGAACTGGACCACGCATGCGTGGTGCATCTCCCAAAGGCTTTCTTTGAAAGCTGGGGAGATGCGTCAGCGCCAACATCACCCATACGTGAGGACTGATTTCTGCTGTCCCTGTAGAGCACCTGTTACAGGTGAGTAACTATGCTTTCCTCTTTGGTTATTTTTTTTTTATTTAGACAGTTTTGTATACCGCCTTATCCTTCAATCAAAGCGGTCACAACACAATTGGGGGATACATTTAACATGCGGGGATATGAGACACATACACTAATACTTACAGGGAACATGGGCAATGGAGGGATAAGTGGCTTGCCCAAGACCACAAGGAGCATCTGTGGGACTAGAAACCCCAGTCCTTCCGGCCCAAGGTTGCTGTCCTCTAGTGGGATTTGAAGCTCCGACCTTCCGGCCTGAAGTACCTTGCCCCAACCACTAGGCTACTCCTCCCTCAAATGTCCTACTAATGGCCCAGATGATATCTACTTCACTGGCATATATGCAGGTTCAGGCATCTGAGTCCTGGTGTGGAAACTGAGGGCTGTCCATCTGGAGGGCAGATGTTCCTTACATTTTGGCCTTTTCACAAGTAGGTCTCAACCAGGGCTTGGCCCTCAGCTCACTGAAGGTGAAGGTGGCTGTTCTGTCCTGCTTTAGAGACAGGGTGAAGGTGTTTCATTGGCACCATACTTGGAAATGTCCTGGTTTTTGCAGGACATTTGGCATATTCAGCCTTCCGTACGCCCAGTAGTGCTGCAATAAGACCTTAACCTTGTCCTGAATTCCTTGTGGGATCTCCCTTTGAGCCTTTAAAAAGGATGACCTTAAAAACCTAACCTTGAAAGTGGTCCTCCTGGTGGTTATGTTTTCAGCTAGGCGTGTTTCAGAGTTAGAAATACTGTTGTGTGGGACTACATATCTGATTCGTGGCAGATTTGGTGACTGTGCATGGATTCTGGCTTTTTTGCCTAAGATCACTTCACCTTTTCTTATGGATTGGCATATATGTTTGCCAGCGTTTTTGAGGGAGAAGACAGATGGCATCACAAGGACTTTGCATAAGCCGGATGTTTGAAAGGCACTGATTTGATATTTGGAAGCTACAATTATCTTCTGGAAGTTCAATTGGCTTTTCACCCTATTCAGCAGACCACATTAGGGTGAGGAGGAATCAACTAATGCAGTGGATCATGGTGGTGTTTGGATTGGCTTACATCCTGAATTGAAGAGAAGTTCCAGAGGGTCTTCGGATGCATTTTACAAGGGCTCAGAAACTTCCTGGGCAGAGGTTCATGCAGTTGCCCCAGTGGACATATGTAAAACAGTGACATGATTTAAAAATAAAAGAGAAATACAGAAAGGAAAAGGAGTTTGGACGCAGCTCCACTGAGGGCTTTGAAATAATAAGGGCCTTGGAGTACAGAACCCAATCAGTCTGGGTCCATCTCTCTTGCTTCCCCTCTCTTCAAGCCTCCCCCTAGTTACAGAGCATCCCTCAAGGGAGTTCTGAGTGATTCCTCCACTCCTCCTCCCCAACATTTTGGAGGAGAGTCCAAGTGACAGCACTGTTGGGCCAGAGAAGTTTCTTTTTAAGAAAAAAAAAGATAAATGAAGAACAGAGAAAGTAGCAAGGCAATAGCACCAGTGGGCTGCCAGCTATTTGGGGACAGTTGGGCCCAACAGCATGGTCGGGCAAGAGCAGTGCCAGCTAGGTCTGGGTTGAAGGTCATGGTCCTCCAGCAGGACAGTGACCCAAAGCATGCATCCAAAAGTCAAAAGAATGGTTAAAAAGGAACAAATGGACTGTTCTAAATTGTCCAGCAATAAATTCTGATCTCAATCCAATTGAGAACCTTTGGAAAGAGCTGAAATCTGCCATTGGTAAAAGGAATCCTGGAAACATTCATGAGCTGGAACAAATCGCAGTGGAAGAGTGGTAGAAACTACCAGCAGACAGATGTACATATCTTATAGATGACTACAAGAAACATTTGGAGGCTGTCATCACTGCCAAGGGTAGCACAACCAAACTTTTATGAAGGGTGCCATTATTCCTATCCGGGTCATATTTTGTTTTGTTTTGTTTTTCTCAGAAATTACTACGTGTAAGTTGCATAGACATCTTTCTTTTGTTGTATACCTTTGAACATATTATTAAAATATGATGACAGTTGGAATATTTCCAATTATTTCTCAAGATATTGTGCACAACATACCTAAAATGCAAGGGTGCCAATAATGTTGACCACAAGTGTATGTTTAAAATATGATTAGATCCTACTCTAAACCCTAATAAAAGGAAAGATATATCATTTTTGTCTGAGTTTACAGTATGATTATTTTGATTGATTATTTATTCAACAGAAATATTCAACAGTATCCTTGTGTGAAAAAGTTTGTGGCATTCATTAAACCGGTGGCACCTTCTTGAGAGGCAGTAACTTCAACTATATATCTCCTGTAATTGTTGATCAATTTTTCACATTGTGGGGCACACCTAGCTAGGTTCTCAGTATAGCCATAATGAAGAATGCAGTGGGAAATACAGAGTGTTACTCCAGGAACCCTCTGTCGATCAAGAAAGCAGACCTGAATGGTTAAGGAGAGATGAACTGAAACTGAAGGATGAGAGGTTGATAGTCGCAGCCCTGGACAGCAGCTTACGGACCAGATGGTTTACATCAAGCATTGAAAAAACTGGTAAATCAGACATATGTTGATTCTGTGGGAAAGAGCTGGAAACAGTGACTTACCTCATAACTGGCTGTGAAGTTCTGATGGCAGAAAATTCCTATACAGAAAGGCACAATAAAGTAACATGCCTTATCCATTGGAAACTCTGTAAGCACTATAACATCAATGTGCCTGAAAAGCACTGGGATCATGATCCTGAAAGAATCACAGAGATTGAAGAGGATATGATCACCTGGGACACTCCCATTCTGACTGATAAAAGCTGGATGCGAGGAAGCCGCATTCAGAAGTAAAGGAGAAAACCACCAGAACAGCATTGATTATAGAGGTGTCAGTTCTAAGCGAATACTCTGTGAATCACATTGAGAGGGAGAAAATATTCAAGTACCAAGAAATGCAGTTGGAGACCAAGAAAATGTGGCAAAAAAATCCCAAGTTATTTCCCATTGTGTTGAGTGCCACAGGCCTAGTTAAGAGGAATTTACAAGCACATCTTGATAAATTACTCATACATGTAACGTCTTACGAACTTCAGAGGGAGGCTGTCTTTGGCATGATGCAAGTACTACACCAAGCATTAGCAGTAAATTTGAGAGACTGAGATCATAGTTCACATACCCTGGCTTAGAAATGAAGTTCATGAGGATCATGGTATGCACAAAACTCACCCATTTGAAGAAACCACCCTGAAAGAATTCATTCACTGCTCCCATTGTATGCAGTTCATTCTCAAACTTATTCATTTTGGAAATCCTGAAAACCTGACTTAGCATGTCTTGAGAACTTGACTGAGAACCACTGCACTTGAGGAAATTTGGCCCATTCTTCACATGGAACTGTTTCAGTTCTGTGACATTTGAGGGCTTCACAACATCAGGACCAGCCCAAGGGTTTCCGGTGCCTTAGGCAGCCCCTCCGTGCCACGCTGCCTATGCTGCCATCCCCTCTGCCATCCAGATCTGGGGAAGGGGGGCCAGCGCGGTGATCACTCCTTTTCTGAAGCAGCAGCTGAACTGCTGCTACAGCACCGCACTGGGTCTTAAAGCTGCAGACTGGCTAACCTACTGGAGAAGGCTTTAAACTAGATTCATTGGGAAAGGGTGAAGAAAACCCCCAGGTAAATGAAACATTGACTACCTCTGTAGAAGTGGGTAAAAGGGACAACATCTGGAAAGCTGCACTCGGGGGCACCCAGAGGCCAATGAATCTGAATCTCCATACCAAAAGATCAGGCCTGTAGTCCAAATGAACAGAGTTCTGGGGAGGACAATCCAGGTTCTGGAAGCTCTCCTCTCAGAAATTGACCTCGAACAACAATAGCTGTTGCCCAGAAATGTCACCTTCTTTATTTTTATTGTATTTATTTATTTAAAATTTTATTACTCGCTTCTCACTTCTATTGTTGCTTCAGTATTCTTTTTAGTGAGGCATGTTTGAGATTCTCAGCAGTTCGGTTAACTCTTCTACAGCAGAATTAATGTCATTAAAATCTTTTATAATGTTTATTTTTCAATAGAGCTGTGTTACCTAAGAATTAGATAAAGTAAAAATAAATATTACAGGGACAGTTAACAAAATGTGTAAAGACTGAAGTACCTGTGCTGATAAAAGCAGTGCTCCATGTGGCTTTTTTCTTTCAAATCAGGTAATAGAAGATCAACTAAAGAAGTGCACTATTAAGAGAAATGTGGATCTCTCTGAGCTTTATATTGCTAGAAAGTAAGTACAATGAGAATGATTAAGAATGGAGATTTATTTTACATCATTTTTTAATGTATTTGCCACAGTTGACAAAGCCATTGGGGTTTTGGTCCTATGAGCTGCTGTTATTCTTTGTTAGCTTGGCAGATGGGTAGCCAAGGGTCACTGATGTCACATCTTGGCTAATACAGTATATAGTTTCCTTTTCATTCAGGATAAGATGAACTGCTGAAATAACTATCCCAAAGTTATCATTGGAGTTTAGCTGGTTGGTGCTGATATTCAAAGTTATCTGCCTAAATTTAAAATTGTGCCCCTGTAACAACCAAAGTACCACTTCCTCTCGAGATGGCCGAACAAATTCATCCAATCAGTGTAGGGGAATTTGGAAAAGCCAAGGGTTGTCCAGGTAGCTCCAGAAATTCTGGACAAATCTTTTCCATATTAACCTCATTGTAACAGTTACACAGAGAGGTTCAATTAGTACAGAATACCCAGAAGTCCAGATGAAAAGAAATCTATTTTGTATGGGCGAGTATGATTGGTGAGTTATATCATGTGGTCCTAGAATTGATAATTGCTTTGAATCTTGAAATACTTGAAGTGGACAACAGTTCAGAATGATACCTAGTTAGATGGTGAAAAGGAGTTTTTTTCTAATCCATGATTTTGAGCTGGGTTGATATATATATACTCTGATTATTTTGAAGCTAATGACAGGTTGGACTAATACCCAGTTTCAGAATAAAGGAATATATATAAAGTTGTTTTATGGGACTTCTTCTTCTGTTATGTTAATTTGACATCGTGACGTAGCATATTTTTGCAAAGCATAGCACATGTCAGGGCTTTGTTTTTGAAACAATAGTTTTTGAACTTTTTGGATTTTGTTTTTTGGTGCTTTGCTTTAAATATGGTGTTTATTTTTGGATTATTCCTTCATTTTATTTCACTTATTTACTGGGGTTTCAATTGTCAGTGTTAATTTAAACATTGGCGCTGGTATTTAAATTAATATGTATAGTCAGTGTCACTATATATGTGTAATGTGTTCACTGCTGCTGTTATACACTTAGGGGGTATGTTTACTAAACCGTCTTAACGTAGCAGCGGTGACGTTATTGCGTGATTTATGGAGGATAAGACCGCTGAGATAGAAACTGAGTTCATGACTAAAACTCGTCTCTCTTGCAAAACCTCCTCCCTCCCTAGGAAGAAGCTGTTCTTCCAAAGGAAAGGGTTCCCTTACCAGGGTTACCCGCCTTTCCCACCCACCTCTGCACCTGCTCCCAGCACGCAGGGGAAGGGAGGTGCACATGGCCACCGTAAACCTAAAGGGCCTAAGACCTAACTACCAGCACCGCCCCAACCTACGCAGGAGTTTTGACACCATCGGCAGGCAGGGAAACCCAGAAAAGTGATAGTAGTGATACATGTGCAGGAACCAAAAAGGCAAATAAACATATAAAATGACCAGAACCACATCTGAAATCCCAATAACCAAGCTGGCCAATAGTGATATTAATGATAAACATAAAGCAACACTACTGACAAAGCGTAAAAAGGAAGATATCATGTTTGGAAGGGTCTATGCTCTGTCCCCCTACAAAGTGAATGATCCCACATTGAAATAGCGGTGATCAGGGTTTTTGCCATTTATATTGGGCAGGTTTGTTATGACATGCACATGTGCAGCAACAGCAGAGTTGGCACGTAGGAAAGGGCAACTGTACTAATGCTGTAAATGGGATACAGGGGGCTGCAGGCGGCACATGCTGTGGTCCAGCTGGGGCGCAGTGCGGACTAGGCAAATGCCTAGGTGGCACATAGGAATGCCAAAACTGTAAAGCAGCAAGACAGCAACTGACGAGGGACCAACATGGGCACGAGTGTGTGTCCCACAGTGTCACAGGGGATATTACCCAGCAGGTACCCCCAGGGCACATAACATTGGCAGGCGGTGCCGGGGGGAAGCGCGCATGTCCATGTAGGCACCCCTACCCGAGAACCCACATCATAGGCAGCTGCCTACCGGCACACTGGATGGCCTGGGACTGGCACCACCAGCACCACCGGCATAAGGGCATGTCAGCATGGTGGCGGAGGGGTGCTGCTGGCAGAGGGGGCAGTGGCATCTGCCCACAGCAGACCACGGCCAAGCCCCATTTAAGTGAGTGCCATGCACTGCAACAGACAAGGTCTGTATGACAAACAGTCATGGTATCCCCAGGGAATGATCTGCCCCTGTGGCAACAGTTTTGTGCAGTACACACAGCCAGTGTGTTCAGGGGCAGAAGGTCACAAGTTCAAGTCCTAGCTGTGGTTCCTGCCAACCTTGTCCCCATATTTTACCCAGTACTAAACCATGGTAATAAAGACAGAACCTTTATTGCAGATAAATGAAACATGCCTGAAACGCCTATATTTTACCCTACAGAGCAGACACCATAAACATGTGCAATCCCTAGAGCAGATTTTCCCAACTGCAGTCTTGGAGGGCCAAACACCATTCAGGTTTCATGCTGTCCCTAATAAATATGCCTGTGCTGCATTTGTATCCATCGCCCCCATTGTATGCAAATGTATCTCATGCATATTCATTAGGGACAGCATGAAAACCTGAACAGTGTTTGGCCCACCAGGACTGGAGTTGGGAACTTCTGCCCTAGAGTGGCGGCCAACAGGTGCAGAAACACCCACACCCACAGGCTCCACTATCCAAAGCCTCATGGAGAGTCAGACTGTTGGGTCTTGCGCGGAGCAGCATCTCCCAATACTGGCACCTGCATACCTTAGCAATGCCGTCCTAAACTTGGGAACACGTTCCACATATATCAAAAGGTTGCTATGATTAATATCAGCTAACAAATCCTAAGTGAAACACGATTTGTTGATAGAGATTCATCATAGCAACCTTTCTGTGGAGTGTGTTTCAGTTATTGCTTCTGACAGTGTTTACCACCCCGGGGAGTGACCCCAACAATATTGTGTACCATAGCAATGCCCGCACTGTGTCCAGGACTGGTGTGGCGGCCAGGGCTGCCACAAACCTCCATATATGCACAATGCTGGCATAGGTGGGGGAGTTTGTGTATGTCTATCCAGTGTGTTGTGGCTGCCTACACCTTACTCAGCCCACACTGCTTGCACTCTTTCCAGTGTTAGTCTGCCAATGTGCATAATGAGGAGCAAGGTACTGTGGGTATGGCTCGGACAGGGTGGCCTGGGCAGTATGCATATGCACAGGGTATAGGGCAATGGCTGGGACATTGTAGTGCCCGACCACCACCTGCACGGACAGGGTGGCCACAGCATGTCATGCTGGGAGGTCGCTCTCACCCTGACTGAGCAGTGACCACGGCATGGCTAGGTTCCCCCATAGTGCTATGCAGCATTTCTCTTAAGTGATATTTATGGGTTCTCTTTTCTGTGGCCCAGTCACTGACATACCTGCTTGGTGTGTGTGCTCACATCCCATTTTTGGGTGCACACAGTTCCTCCAGGAACATGCACTATGTACTAGCTAGCAGACTGTCTGCAGTTAGCATGTATATGGCTGGAACACCTTGCAGGGTGCAGTGGGTGGAGACTGACTGTTCCCTCTGCTGGTGAATGTCAGATAGTGGTGGGGGCAGCTGAGCTTCTCCAGCGTTCTGCCTGTCTGCCATTGCCTTATGTGATGCGTACAGATCTGCATTGACTGCCCTGTAGGGTGCCTGTTCCCCAGCAGGACTGGGGTTGATGGTCCTCTCTACTGCCACCATTGCAGAGATGTACAATGTGGATCGATTGGTGGGAGATCCTGTCCCCCCACCCTGAGCCACAGAGGGTGGGTTGGGTGGTGCTACATAATCTGCTTTTGGGTCCAAACACCCCCCTTCACCTATAACATGTGACCATGGCACCCACACAGGATATGCACTATTCTGGGTGCATCATAGTCCATAAGGGCTAGACATGACTGGGAAATACAGATGGACACAGGTGTATCCTAGGTGTGTCTGCAAGGACTACCTATCACACACGGGCACTGATGGGGACCTGCAGTATAGCCTATCTCAGCCAAGCCAGGTGCTGCGGACCTGGTGTTGGGTGCCCCACCTCGCCCTCAGGGTGAGCACAGGACCCGCACAGTGTCACGGTCTGTAGCTACTCTGTGCCAGTAACACACACGGTCAGTTCCCCCTACCAGACGTAGGTGCTGTGGGGGTGCATACCCCATTATGTGATCAGCTGTAGACTGCTGATCTGCATGTGTAGTGCATCATGGGTATGGGTGGGTTTACCCTATCCTGGTAACCACAGCAGACAGTTTGTGTGGTGACCTGCAGTCTTTCTGTAACCAGCCAGCAGTGTGGTAGTAGCTATGGAGATGTAGCCTACTGGTTGCTTCAGTGACTGTGGAGTCAGAGGTTATGGGCTTGATCCCACAGTGGTGTTATTTAGTTATGCTGTCTGAGGCTTTTCTTTTTCATTTCAATCAGTGCTACCAGCAGAAACACCCTCACAGTGCTGTAACCTAAGGTGCCTCATGGGTGCCCTATAAGGCGCCCTATAGGGAATATTATAGGGTGCCTTGGCAGACAGGGCACTTTATAATGTGACCTATGGGGCGCCTTATAGGGCGCCTTAGGTTACGGCACTGTGAGGGTGTTTTTGCTGGCAGCACTGATTTAAATTAAAAGAAAATGCCTCAGACAGCCTTTTTAGATTACACCACCACTGCAGGATCGAACCCATGACCTCTGCCTCCAGTCATTGCAGTAACCAGTGGCTACATTGTTATAGCTTCTAACACTGTGCTGGCATGTACTTAGGGTTAACGCTTGTTAATGTGCCACAGCACCCACTATCGCACGATACAGATTCTTGCTACCTTAGGACTGGAACGCCCACTCCTTATATGGCATTCTTCACATTATCGCTGCAACTAGTGCCGGTAACATTAAGACAGTTTAGTATACATACTCCTTAGTTTAGACTTATTATTCAGCAGCCTTACACTAAAGGGGTATTTACTAAAGTGTGTTATAGCAATAACAAATGCTATTTGGCCCTTAACAAATATGCATTATTTTATTGTAATGCACATTTTGCCATTGCAACATATATTAAACACTATCGAGAAGCAAAGCATGCAAATGCATGCTAAACAGCAAATTAGTATGCAAATTGAATAAACAGCTTGCTGTGATTACTACAAGCTGTTATTCAGGAAAAAGTTCAACCTTCACAGACGCACCATAAACTGTTACAGAGAAAAACAGAACATTATCCCAGTAGATGAGCAGTTCTCAAAGGAAAACCATTCCCTTAACAACCTCAAAATCCTGAAAGATAAACATATGAAATTAAAATGATCAAATATTTTAACACTAACAAAAAAGGACTGAATAGAAATATCAGTTTTCTTACCTATTACTAGACATAAACCTTGAAATGCAAAGGGCTACCACCTCCTCACTTAGGCCTTTCATTGTAATTTAATGACAGATGCAGACTACCGATGATCAGACAGGGCCCGTGTGATGTAAATTATCATTGCATCTCACACCTTGCTTTGATATGTAATGGCACATGCAAAACAGCCCAGAGCCTAGATGAGTTTGTACTATTTAAACCCAGTGTAACTGCTTTATTCCTTATAGACTTGATGAAGAGACTTTAACTCTTGAAAGCTTGTAAAAAATATATTTAGTCCAATAAAACGGTATCATCTACAACTTGTTTGTTGACCTTTATTTGCACATAATTTTGTTTGCAAAATTGCAGCAGGAGTAATACATGCAAAGCCATGAATAATGCTGCTCTTTTTTTAGGCGTTTTTCACCACAGCGATAGCGCCTGTTGGGAAAGGTCCATCTGTGTTCCAGTAAAGACGGAGGCACAGGCAACACTAATTTTAACATGCTGGCAGAGATCCCATCTGCCACCAGCAGAAGAGGGAGAGGCCACTGCTACACAACCCCTAGCAAAGATGGAAAATGAAGATTAGAGTGGGAAGGGGAGTAGATGCCGAGGTGAAACAGTAATAGGGAGAGGGGGTAAGAGATGGCTAGAGAGTGAGCTTAAGAGGGGAGGGGGGCAATCCTGTGAGGAAGGAATGAAAACAGGGATAACAATGTAAGGGGGAAAGACAAAAGGAGAGAATCTGGGAAGGGGGAAAGCAGTGAGGGGGATTGGGAGCAGCGCTGAAAGGTTGAGGGGAATGGGGGAAGATAAGGAAAAGTGCAAGGGGAAAGGGACCAGAATGTCTATATGCCAAGAGACATATTCCCACCCCTGCACCATACATAGACACCCACACATCCCACCTGTACACCAAATACATGAATGCACACATCTCCACTCCTGCACCATATACCTGTATGGACGCATCTCTCTACTCCTGCACCACACACATGAACATATACACCTCCACCTCCTCACTGCATATGCACACACACACACCTACATGGACATACATATCCCACCCCCGCACACACACACATACATGGACACATCTCCACAAGTCCGTACCGAGTGTAAATCGCGCCTTGTGCGACTTGCACATTGGGCATGTGCCCCCCGCGGCGGGAGAGAAAAGCACGCCCGATGTGCAAGTCGCCGGCATGCTAAGCAGATCTGTCCCTCCCTGCAACAGATCTGCTTAGCATGCCGGCGAGAAGGCTTAAGGGGCGCATTTTAGTTGTCTGTTGTTGCCTGCCGCCACTGAGAGAAGAAAAAGTGGCAGCAGCAGGCAACGGCAGACAGCTAAAACGTGCTGTTCCCCTTAAGTCTTTGCACCCTGTGTGGCCGCACCGCTTGCACAGGGCTAGGTACGGGCCTGCATCTTCACCCCCACCCCCTCACTGCATACGCATAAATGTACACACACTGCACCCCCGCTCCACACATAAACATGCACACACATAACCATCCCTGCATCACACACAGAAACACACACACACATACATGCAGTCACTGGATCCAGTTCAACCTTCTACTGACCTACAAGTACATTCATTCTGCAGCTCCTTACTACCTTTCCTCTTTTATTTTACCCTACACTCCTCCTCGAACTCTGCACCTGGCTGGAACATACTGCCATAGTCAATATGTTAGGCTTCTTTTCTAGCTCTTTTCAAATCCATGCTAAAAACCCACCTCTTCAAGGCTTCTTTTGGATCCTGATGCCCCTCACTCTCTTATTCACCACTTACGAGTGTAAGCTCTAATGAACAGGAACTATCTCTTACATCTACTGTATATGTGCAGCACTGCGTATGCCTTGTAGCGCTATACAAATGATAAATAGTAGTAGTAGTAGTAGTAGATCTCACTCATACCCCTGGACCACACACCCTTACACCCAGCTGTGGACCACACACACTGACACGAACAGCCCCACCTTCATACCACACACATGCGCACACAGATGCAAGCCCCACTCCTGGACACATACACACGCACACAGATGCAAGCCCCACTCCTGGACACATACACACGCACACAGATGCAAGCCCCACTCCTGGACACATACACACGCACACAGATGCAAGCCCCACTCCAGGACACACACACACACACACACACACACACACACACAGATGCAAGCCCCACTCCAGGACACACACACACACACACAGATGCAAGCTCCACTCCAGGACACACACACACACACACAGAAGCAAGCTCCACTCCAGGACACACACACACACACACAGATGCAAGCTCCACTCCAGGACACACACACACACACACAGATGCAAGCTCCACTCCAGGACACACACACACACACACAGATGCAAGCTCCACTCCAGGACACACACACACACACAGATGCAAGCTCCACTCCTGGACACACACACACACGCGAATGCATTCTCTGCACCAAATGCACACACACTTCATACCCCCACCTTACAGACTTGAACTCATGCAGCACAGCACACAATCCACATTCCTACCACAGCACACATGTACACATGCCCACAGGCCTGCTTAGGGTTGCCAACTGGCTCCAGATGCGCCTGACAGGCTTGATCCAGTCCTGGGTTTACCCCATTGCATGCAGTGACTTGTAGTTTTCCTTTTCGTATGGAGTGCAATGGAGAAATCAGAACTATATATCCCTGCATGCAATGAGGTAAACCCATGACTGGATTGAACCTGTCGGGCGCATCTGGAGCCAGTTGGCAACCCTAGGCCTGCTACACCCCCCCCCCCCCAACAATGCATGCCACCTTTGCACCACACTGCTCTCTCCACTGCACAGATGCACATTCTCTTACAATAAACACAAATATATACAGAACACCATTCAGAGATGCCTCATACAGGCCCAGATTCACTGCTACTCTAGCAAGACACATTTTAACATGTATCTTCGCACCCAGGCCCCGCCCCCCAGACATGTTTGACTTTGCAAATGGAGGAAGAGCAAACGTGCCGTTTTATCACATTATGGAAGTTATTTTTAAAACATTCCCATGTCTAAAGGGCAGCATTTACACATGTAGATTGGTATACACATGTAAATGCCATTTTGGAAGAGGTTTTTTCAGATGTGGGAATGCTCACCATGCCTAGATTATCTGGGGGAGTGGTGAGGGTGAGGAGATGTGGTCTGGGCAGCCTTACAGTGCGGATGTGGATTCCCCATTTCATATAGGGAATACATGTTTTATTGTCAGTTTATAGATGTTGGCATTGACACCTGCCCCTAGGCATGAATGAATGCAGGGGCAGTTGTGAATAATGGGAAGGGGAGTCCCCTTCCCCATCACTGCTCCAATCTTGGGTCCCCCTTCACATCAACAATGGGCTCAACCTCTTCCACTAACCCTCCAAAGCATATTGTCCAAGCACCTCTTCCCACCCCCACTGCAGTATCTCCAGTCCTTCCTACTCTCCTCCCCTCACCCCCCTCTCCGCAGCAGCTGCAATGCCTCCATCTCCCCTGCAGCACTCCTGATCACCCATCTCCCTCCATATGCACATTGATAAAGCCCCCCACCACAACTCTGATCCTCTCCCTCCCTCACTGCAAAATTCTCTCCCAACAATGATAATATCCCCTAGAGACCCCCTGACAGCCTCCGCAACAAATTCCAACCCCAGGCTTACTGGGGATCATCAGTGGTTGGTGGGAGCAAGAATGATGCCCATTCTCTCCAGCTCAGCACACAGTCTGATCCAAAATTATTGCTAGAGGTCCTTGGCGCCCTTTTGGATAAGAAGCTGAGCAGGAGAGAATGGGACTCACTCCTGTTCCCACTAATTACCAGTGACCCCCCCCCCATAAGCACAGGGTTGGGAATCAGGGTGTGGGCACTGCCAGGGGGCATCTAGGGGGTGTATAACTGTTGGGGGGGGGCTGGTCAAGGGATTTTGTTGCAGGGGACCTTTGGAAGGAGGGGAGATTGAATCTGCCTTGGAGGGGGCTTCATCAATATGCTTATAGAGGGGGATAAGAGTGATTGGAGCTTCTGCAGGGGGTTGGTTGGGGAATCAGAGCTGCTGTGATGGGGGAGACTTGAATAATGTGCTTGGGATGTTCATAGGGGATGGGGACCTGAGGTCAGGACATTGATGGTGGAGGGCCCTGACCTGTGGTGCTGAACAAAGTATGCCTTTATTGTGGGAACAGTGATTTAAAGAGACTGCTCATGCATAGTTGGGGGAGGGTGTTGAAGGCGTTGTTTTTTTTCCCGGTGTCATTTTTAAAATCACTGCTCCTACCCAACGTGATGAAGCATACCTGTGCAGTCCTGCACTTTTTTTTTTTTTTTACCAGGGGCTCTATGCCTGGCAGAAGCTCTTGTAAAATGCTGTTATAATTCTCCATGTTCTGACATGGACATGTGAATTCCCCTCTCCACATCTTTTCAAAAATGTGTCTTTACAAGTGTACACTTTTCAACTTGTTTTGAATGTTTTGTTTTGTAAAATGGTTTCTTCTGTATCCTACCAAATACCCATGCTGTATTTCCTTAATGTCCTCCAGTCCAGTCCAGTACATGTGGGATCTCTCTCTCCACCAGCAGCTGAGGACTGAGCATGTCAGGTTTCTGATGTCACAGTAGAAGAGCTCCCTCCTTAGGCTCCAGAAACCAGTATCTCAGTCCTCAGCAGCTAGAGAGGAGCTTCACATGGCGGGACTCCACTGGAAGGAAGTTAGCTTAAAAAAACAAACAAAGGGTGACAAAGAGGAGAGAGAGGCTATTCAGTTGACAAGCCTTATAAATTCTTTGGCTGGGAAAGGCTGTCTTCAGAACTTGTCACAAGTGAGGCTTAAACAGGTGGCAGGGCCTGCTTTGGAGCACCTGGTCCTTGGGGGTTAGGTGCCGCCTGGGGTCAAACACCTAGTGGTCCAGGTTCCTTCCCCCCCCACCCCCGAATCGGACAGTCTAGCACTCTGGGGATCAGTTTAGCTGGCTTTCCTTAACTCTGAAGTGCTTTCTTGAATTTATGCCTCTGGCCCTTTAAAAGATCGGCAAGAGCAGAGAGATGGCTGAAGCACTGCAGGTTACCACAGCAGTGAGTTTTTCGTCTGTGTTTAACTTACAGTGCCTTGCGAAAGTATTCATCCCCTTGGTTTTTGTCCTGTTTTGTCACATTACGTACAACCTGGAATGAAAATGGAGGTTCATTTGGATGTTAGATAATGGACCTAACAATACAGTCCAAATTGATGAAGTGAAATGACAATAAAATACTTTGTATTTATAAAAAAACAAAAAAAACCCAGAAAAGTTGTGAGTGCATATGTATTCATCCCTTTTGCTATGAAACCCCTAAATATGATCTAGTCCAACCAATTAACCTCAGAAGTCACATAATTAATTGATTAGGGCCCACCTGTGTGCAATCAGTGTAACATGATTTGTCACATGATGCCTGTATAAATATACCTGTTCTGAAAGGCCCCTGACTCTGCAGCACCACTAAGCAAGCAACATGAAGACCAAGAAGCACTCCAAACAGGTCAGAGACAAAGTTGTGGAGAAGTATAGATCAGGGTTGCATTATAAAAAAATATCCCAAGTTCTGAATATTCCACAGAGCACCATTAAATCCATTATAACAAAGTAGAAAAAATATGGCACCACTACAAACCTGGCAAGAGAAGGCCGCCCACCAAATCTCAGACTGGGCAAGGAGGGCATTAATCAGAGATGCTACAAAGACACCAAGGATAACACTGAAGGAGCTGCAAAGATCCACAGCGGAGATGGGAGTATCTGTCCATAGGATCACTTTAAGCCATACACTCCACAGAGTGGGGCTTTATGGAAGAGTGGCCAGAAAAAAGCCATTGCTTAAAGAAAGAAATAAGAAAACACATTTGGAGTTTGCACAACAGCATGTTACAGACCCTCCAAACACATGGAAGAAGGTTCTCTGATCAGATGAGATGAAAATTGAACTAACACCATGTATGGTACAAACCCAACACTTCCCATCACCCCAAGAACACCATTCCCACAGTGAAAGGTGGTGGTGGCAGCATCATGCTGTGGCAATATTTTTCATTGGTAGGGACAGGAAAACTGGTCAAGATTGAAGGAAAGATGGATGGCACTAAAAACAAGGGCAATTCTTGAGGAAAACCTGTTTCAGTCTGCCAGAGATTTGAGAATGGGATGAAGGTTCACCTTCCAGCAGGACAATGACCCTAAACATACTGCTAAAGCTGGTTTAAAGGGAAACATTTAAATGTCTTGGAATGGCCTAATCAAAGTCCAGACCTCAGTCCATTTGAGAATCTGTGGCATTACTTGAAGATTGTTGTACGCCAACACAACCCATCTAATTTGAAGGCGTTAGAGCAGTTTTGCCTTAAGGAATGGGTGAAAATCCCAGTGGCTAGATGTGCTAAACTAATAGAGACATACCCCAAGAGACTTGCAGCTGTAATTGCAGCAAAAGGTGGCTCTATAATATATTGACTTTGGAGGGTGTATGCATATGCACACTCCTGCTTTCAGGTTTTTTTTTTGTCTTAATTATTGTTTGTGTCATAATAAAGGAATTTTGCACCTTCAAAGTCATAGGCATGTTGTGTATATCACATGGTTCTAACCCCAAAACTCCATTCGAATTCCAGGTTGTAATGTGACAAAACAGGACAAACACAGAGGGGATGAATACTTTGGCAATGCATTCTACCCTTGGGTTTTCTTTTGCATTCGGGAGGGGGGCTCTGTGCATGTGCACGTTTTTAATTTCTCGTTCCTCCTCATCCGGCCGTCGGTTTGTTGGCTATGATTTGCTTGCTGGCTCCCTCCTGTGCTGCATGCGGGGCTAGCCACAGTTTGAATAATACAGGTTTTTGCAAGCTGTTCTCCCATCAGGGGAGGTTCATGAGCATCTTTTGTCTGTGGAGGGATGTGTTTTCCGGCAGAGGTTTCTAGTCTGGAGGCATCCCTCGATGCATGGCCTGTGGTTTTGGTGGGTAATGCAGCCATTTCATTGGCAGCGACCATTTTGCCAATCAACAAGGAATTCCAGCACAAGCAGCAGTTACAGGGCAATTCAACACCTGGGACAGCAGAAATAGCTGATTCTGACCTACCCAAAGCAGATTTTTTGCCTGATTTTATTTTGGCCATGCACAAGTTCTGTTGCTTAAAACAGAGGTTGGGGAATACTGTGGAGTCTTCAGTTCCTTACTCTCCCTCTCAGGACAAGCTGGTGGTTGCTCTGCTGGAGGGCCCTCTAAAGGCAGGGGAGCATCACTTAAAAAGAAGCGGGCTGAAGAGGATCTTTGGGTAGCTCAGGGTTCCCCTTAGTCACAGAATTCAAAGGATCCCCTGGGAGGCCCGTCTGACCTGTGGGGGGAGTCAGCGGACTCTGATTGAGAGGAAGGTGAGATCCCTCAGGGAGAAGATCCAAATGTCTTTCGCATGTTTCACAAGGAGGAATTATCTACCTAGATTAGTCATTCGCTGGCGGCTCTGAATATTTTTTCAGTGCCACTGGCTGCAGATGAACACTTAGAGGACTCTCTTCTGTGGGGGTTCAGGAGTTTGCAGGCTTCTTTTCCAATGCACAGAATTATTAAGAAAATGATTGAGATAGAATGGGAGGTCCCTGAGGCGGCGTTGAAGGGGGGGAGGGGTCGGGCTATGAGCCGTCTGTACCCTATCCCTCAAGAAGAAAGGGAGCTTCTTAAATTGCCTAAGGTGGATGCCTTGTTCTCAGTGATGACTAAGAAGACCACATTTCCAGTAGAGAGAAGTGCAGCATTAAGGACCGCAGGACCGCAAATTGGAATCCTTTTTAAAGCAGGCGTTTGACACTACTGCTCTGACCCTTCATTTGGGAGTGTATGTGGCCAAAGCCTCCATCCACTGGTTGCAGGCTTTGTCAGCAGAGGACTTAGACCCTCAGACTGCAGTGCTAGTGACAACTAAATTGGAGTTGACTGCGGTGTATTTGGCAGATGCCTTTTATGATCAAGTGCGGGCCTTGGCCAAGACCATGGCTTCCGTTTTTGCAGCTAGGTGCTTTCTGTGGCTCAGGAACTGATCAGCAGATGTGTCATCAAAAACTAGACTCAGCAAGCTTCCCTTTAAGGGCAAGTTGCTATTTGGGGAAAAACTGGACAAGCTAGTCTAGGATCTGGGGGACTCCAAGAGTGGTCGGTTGCCGGAGGATCGTCCCAAGGTATCCAAGCAGAGCAGTGTTCCCAGAAGCCAGTCTCTGGACTATAGAAAGTTTTGTTCCACACGTTTTGTTCTCTTTTAATGGGGCCATTATCCCACAAGAGGTCAGCCCTTTCAGAGCTGCAGAGGTTCCAACAAGGGTTTTTACTCCCCTCCCCCCCCAGTGGCTCCTCCCAAGAAGCCCCAATGAAGTGAGGCAGGCCCAGGTAGAGGTAGTTCCGGTAGGGGGTCAACTATAACTTTTTTATGCCACCTGGGCTGCAATGACTAACGACCAGTGGGTTCTTGAGGTAATCCAAGATGGATATGCACTGGAGTTTGCACGACCCCTTTCCGCGGCCTTTGTGCAGTCACCCTGCAAAGCATCTGTGAAGCCACAGGTGGTACGAACATGTTACAACACTTGTAAGTTCTTGAGGTGGTAGTACCAGTTCTGCCCAACCAATGTGGACTAGGTCGATTCTCAATCTACTTTGTATTCCCTATAAAGGATGCGGCCTTCTGTTCTATTTTGGACCTCAAACACGTGAACCGGGACCTGTGGGTTACACATTTCCGCATGGAAACCTTACACTCGGTCATTGTGGCAGCCCAAAAAGGGGAGTTCCTGTCCAGCACTGGATCTCACGGAAGCATACCTTCACATTTCAATTTGTCCCACCATCAGCAGTACCCGAGGTTTGCTGTGCCAATGGGGCATTACCAGTTTCAGTCCTAGTCATGGTGGTGGCTGCCCTGAGACAAGAGGCTAACCTGGTACACCCCTGTCTAGATGATTGGCTGATCACAGTGAAGTCTGAGTCCAAGAGCCAGATCGCTACCTGGCGGGTGGTGGAATTTCTACAGAGTTTAGGATGGGTGGTCAATTTAGCCAGAGCAAGCTCGACCCAACTGAAAATCTTGTATACCTTGAAGATCTTGTATACCTGGGGGCATGATTCGACACCAAGGCACCAAGGTCTTCTTGCTGGTCAAGAAGATGCAGAAAATTCAGTCTCAGACAAGGAGTTTTCTCAGCATGAAGGCGCCTTTGGCGTGGCATTACCTTCATCTCCTGGGCTCCATGGCAGCAGCCTGGAGTTGATGCCTTGGGCGCATGAGACCTCTACAATGCGCGCTGATCTCTCGTTGGTCCCCTCTGTATCACCCATTGTCGACAAGGTTGGCCTATCCACTGGAAGCAAGAGAGAGTCTGTCTTAGTGGTTGCAGGAGGAGCGCTTGGCATTGGAAATGCCCCTAGAGCCACCAGACTGGATTCTAGGGACCACAGATGCCAGCCTCACGGGTTGGGGACCGCATTGCGAGTCACAAGTAACTCAGAGACTCTGGTCTTCAGAGGAGAGCGCCTGGTCTATCAATAGGCTGTAGATGAGAGTGGTCTTTCTCACTCTCCAAGCCTTCCATCCTCTGATCTATAGGTGGTCAGTGCGAGTCTGCTCCGATAATGTGACACTAGTTGCTTACATCAACCAGCAGGGGGGCACGGGCAGTGCAGTGTCAGGGGAAGAGATTCATCCCCTCCTGCTATGGGCAGAGAAGTACCTCTAATCTCTCTCGGTGGCTCACATGGCAGGAAAAGAAAATGTTCCGGCGGATTATCTCAGTCATCACCGGTTGGACCTGGGAGAATGGAAGCTAAATACAGCAGTTTTTCACAACCTTGTCCGCTTTTGGGGCGTGCCGCTCATAGATCTGATGGTGACACTCTCCATTGCTAAGGTGAGTCAGTTCTTCAGCAGGGGCTGGGAGCACGTGCCCGAGAGATTCGATGCTCTGGTGCAGAAATGGCCCACAAAGAGTCTATTGTATGTGTTCCCTCTGTGGCCCCTCATAGGGTGTCTGCTTCAACATATATTGCACCATTCTGGTCAAGTGGTTCTGATTGCTCCGGATTGGCCTCGCAGACCCTGGTATGCCGACCTTCACCAGTTGCTGATAGTGAGTTTATGATATCTCCCCAACAGGATCAATCTGCAATTGCAGGGCCTGATCCTGATGCCGCAGGTGGATTGGTTCTCGCTTATGGCCTGGCTCTTGAAAGGGCGAGGCTGAGGCAAAAAGGCTTCTCTGTGTCGGTGGTGGTGACTCTGTTGAAGGTGCGAAAGCATTCCATCTCCTTAGCATATGTTTGGGTCTGGCGAGTCTTCGAGAGTTGGTGTGAGGACAAGGGGATATGGGCCTTTTGGTCCTCACCTCGGGATATCTTAGCCTTCCTGTAGGCCAGGCTAGACAAGGGGCTTGCGTTGAACTCCTTGCAAGTCCGTGTAGCCGCCCTCTCCTGTTACCAAGGGTGAGTGCTTGGTCATTCTCTGGTGGTGCACCCTGATGTGGTCAGGTTCCTTAGTGTGGTGAAGCAGATCCGTCTGCCATTTTTGGTTATGGTTCCCCCTTGGAATCTCAACCTGGTGCCTTCTGCCCTAATGGAATTGCCCTTTGAGCCTCTAGGGTGGGCGTCCCTGAAAGACCTCACTCTGAAGACTGTATTCTTGGTGGCCATTTGCTCCGCACGGCAGATTTCGGAATTTCAAGTCTTTCGTGAAGGGAACCCTTCCTAGTTATGTACAAGGAAAAAGTGGTCCTTTGGCCGGATCCTTTCTTTTTGCCCAAGGTGGTATTGCACTTTCACTTAAACCAAACGGTGACTTTTCCGGTCTTTGCAGCATCGGCAACGTCACTGTCTGGATATGTGTAGCGTGTTGTGCCACTATCTCAAGCGAACACAGTCCTTGCATCAGTCAGATTGCTTGTTCGTTTTGTTTGGGGGCCCATGCAAGTGTGTGGCAGCTTCCAAGGCTTCCATCATGCATTAGGTAAAGGAAGCAATTGCCTCAGCCCATTTACTTAAGGGCCATGCGGTGCCGAATGGTCTCAAGGAGCATTCGACAAGATCACAAGCGGCTTCATGGGTAGAACATGGGCTGGTTCTGCCACTGGACATTTGCAGAATGGCTGCTTGATCATCTTTGCATACTTTCACGCATCATTGCCGTCTTGTTGTGCAAGCGTCTGGTGATGAACGTTTTGGAGCCTCGGTGCTTCAGGCTGAACTGATGGGTCCCTCCCATAGTTAAGTTCTGCTCTGGTACGTCCCACACATACTGAACTGGATTGGAGGGACAATAAGGAAGGCAAAATTAGACTTTACCTGCTAATTGTTTTTTCTTGAGTCCACCCAGACCAGTCCAGGATCTTCCCTGGTTTCTTTCTTTTTGGGGGTCCTTCGGTCATCTTTAGGTACTGGAGTGCTGACGAGTCCGGCTGGGGTTCCTGGTAGATCTGACTAAGAATCAGATCCCTTTATGCATGGTGGGGGTCCACCTGGACGGTGCTCTATGGATTGGCAACTATGGTCCTGACCTACTGCTTTCTTCTCATCTTGTACATAGTTCTGTAAGATGCTATGTAATGGCATAGCGGTAATTGTTCTGTCCCTGAATTTTAAGGGGTCTAAGTGGCTTATTATCTTGATATGCTTTCCTGGTGTCTGCTTTGCCAACAGTACTGGTTTCTGGAGCCTAAGGAGGGAGCTCTTCTACTGTGATATCAGAAACCTGACATGTTCAGTCCTCAGCTGCTGGTAGAGGGAGAAAACTCACACATACTGGACTGGACTGGATGGACTCAAGGAAAGACAATTAGGTAAAGTTTAATGTTTCCATATTTTAGAAAAGGCTCTGTGTTTGCCTAGCTTTTTCTAAAATATTAGGTGTTTTTTAAATACACAGGCCTAATGTCCATTCCATATTGTCCTGCTAGAGTCTTCTAATGACCTCATCCTGTACTATATCGGGAATAGCCAGAGGGCATACAACATCAGTATTTCTCTGTCTCCAGCAGAGTGTGGACACATTGGAGCAGCTCTGTGAAAACTTTGAGAAAGATTGATTTAGCTCATGACTAACCACTCTTAGGGGCAACTTCTCACTTGAGCTCAACGTGTGAGGCACCTATTAGGTCACCTTTAACACCAGTGCCCTCTTGGGTTGGCTAAGGAGAGGTGTTGGTTCAGTTCCCCATCCTTATCTTGTTAACAGCTGGTTGAACAGACAAATTGTTGGATCAAGACTGAGCCTAGCACAGCCTCAGTGCCTCCTTCCCCTACTCCTCCCCCCAACTCTTCCCTGAAGATTAGATGGAGGTTTCAAGAGGTATGTAGCTGCAGGACTTGGCTGCAGGGGAATAGCATTGAGCTTGGCACCACTGCTGCTTAAGCTCCCAGGGATTTGAGTACCAGATCTAAATTCTTATCACTGTACCGAATCTATGCTTTATGTGATTGTTTGTTTTAAAGGTAACTGTGGGAACCGCCAACTTCAATTGCTCAGTGGGCATTTGTCAGGTACTGGAGTAAAACCCTTGGTGTTCTGGGTCTTTTCCTGCAGGTTCCTGCCTTGCACTAGCACTGTGGATGCATGCTACAGAGCTTGGCTGTGCATTGTTTCAGCATGCGTTGGCATGGCACACGCATAGCATCTACACATAGGCATGTGCAGTATACAACGTGCAGTAACTCCACAGCCTCTGTGCACGCACTATTAGCACAGCTTACTCCATGTCTTGGTTCAACGGAAGGACTTGCTTCAGGAAGCCACTCTGATTGATGTAGGTGCTAGTCTTCTGGGAGGAGTTTCTGCCTTCTACCCTCCCTCTGCCTCCTTAAGATGGAGGTTTCTGCTCACCCCTCACAAGGGTCATTTGCAGTTGATGGACATGGATTTCTCTTCTACCTTGTCAGCTTTGTAGGTGGTGGTGGAGTTGGCTTCAGGAAGAGATAGCACCCCTGCTTAGGATCCCTCTGCTAAAACTGCAGAGCTTAGCATGCCGGAGCTTAGCTAGTGGGATTCCCCTGTGTACAACCTGACTCCTGCTCAAGGGACAGCTAAGATGGAGGAAGCATACTAGGCCTCTGGACTGTCTTCGCCAGAATTCTTCTCCTCTCTTCAGTTAGTGCCACTGAATATCCACGGGTGCCATCACCTCATGCCCCCGATGCCAAGCACTTAACATTGGCGCATGCTGGAGGCATTCTGGGGTGGCACCCGCTGCTAACTGGGCAGCGTCAATATTAAGGCAGCAGTAATATTTAGGCAGTAATAATATTGAGTCCATCAAATGCTGGCCTTACTTTTGCCACAGAAGCTAACCTGGTAACGGCTGCCAGGTGTCACCCCTCCGTGCTGTGTACCTGTTGGTTGGGCAGGGCACTGCGCTGGGGCTTCAGTGTAACTGGCTCAATTAGTTGCGTAGGCCTTGCTTGGCCCTCTGGGAGTTGTAGTTGTGAGTTGCCAGTTAAAAATCAGTTGTGGAACGATGGTAAGGTTAACAAAGGATTATTTCCCCTTCCAAAAGGACTTTTTATCGTGGTATAAACAAAAGGAAAACACAACCCTTCCTGGGCATATAATAAAGGAAAAATGGAACAAAAATAGCTTCTCTTCAGCTTCTTAACCAATAAAGTTCATAAGCACATACAAGCCCTTCTTTACAATGCTAGGCTTCAACAGCTCTTACTTCCTTTCATCTTAATGAGGAAATACTGTCTGCTATTGTGTATGGCTGGAGTTTGAAACGGCAGTTTTGCAGAGACTCTGCTCCTTAAATCAGGTTAGCTTCCGGGTTCTGTGAACAACCTGGATATTCAATGCCAGTGGCTGGATATGGCCCCGACATTGAATATCCGGGACTAAGGTAGCAGCCAGCGCTGAATATCGGAGCCCCAGTTTTTGGTTGCCTCCCTTATCTTCCAAGTTGTCATTTGTGGAGGCTTTACAGCTTGTGCCCTTCTCCCTTGGATGCAGTCGCTCACACTGGATGACACTTCACTACTCCTAGTGTCCACTTGGCAGGAATGGATATTGCCTTTTCTATGGTGGCTCATTGCTGGCTTTGGCTTTGTCATTGGGTAGTGGACGCAGCTTCCATATCTCAGCTGTCTGGTCTTCCCTTCAAGGGGAAGCTTGTGTTTGGGGAGGATTTGAAGAAACTGGTCAAGGAGCTAAGAGCTTCCAAACCTCATCGTCTTCCAGAGGATCGACCTGAAGGGTCAACTTCTTCCTGATATCTCCTTGTGGCTCTGCAGTCAAGAGGGCTGCCATTCAGTATACTCTGGAGAGGCTCCTTACTCTCCGGGTCATAGTACCAGTGCCGCCCACCGAACAGGGCAAAGGCTGATACTCAATTTACTCGGTGATGCCAAACAAGGATGGCTCCTTCTGCCCAATTTTAGATCTCAAAGGGTGACATTGCTCACCTGAGGACCTTTCATTTCCGCATGGAAACATTGAGGTTGGTAATAAAGCGGTCTGGGGTGGAGATTTTTTTGCATTGTTACATTTGGCAGAAACATAGAAACAAGAGGACAGAAAAAGACCACATGGCCTATCAACCACTACATACTTAACACATTCCCATCCGTGAGGATCAACAAGGCTTCCTTTGCTTCTCTGTTCTTGGCACCCACTTCTAATTTGCCACTCTACCCTTCGGTCTCTTCACTGCACTAAGGACATTTACCAAGCTTATAGTGGTAGTGGCCACTGCCCTTTGGTGCAAAGAGATTTGTGTGCCTTTTTAACTGGACAATTGGCTCATTTCGGCTAGGTCGCATGCAGAAATCTGGAAGGTGACTGCCCGGGTGGTGCAGTTTCTGCAAAAACTGGGGCTGGGTGATCAACTACGACAAGAGCTACCTAGATCTTACCCAGTTGTTTGAATACCTTGGGGCATGGTTTGACACCGGCTCAGTGAAGGCCTTCCTGTTCGATAAGAGGGCAGAGAAGCTGCAGTCTCAGCTGAAGGCATTTTGGAGGCAGCAGGCTCCCACCATCAGCTCCTAGGGTCGATGGTGGTGACTATCAAGATGGTCCCCTGTGCACAGGTGCACATGTGTCCGCTACAAAGTCTCTGTTTTCCCATTGATCTCCTTCCTCTTAGGACTTCAGTATCAGGCTTCCTCTTCCCTCACTGGTGACGGCCAGCCTGAATTGGTGGAACAGCCCTGTCATCTGCTGCAAGGACGTCCCCTGGAGGATCTCCAGTGGCTTCTATTGATGATAGATGCCAGTTTGGTCAGATGGGGAGCTCGGTGTATGGGGCGGACTGCCCAAGGTCGCTGGAACAAGTGGGAGGCCCATCAATTGGCCAGAGGTGAGGGCCATTCGCTTTGCTCTCTGTCTCTTGGACGTACTCCAAGACATAGAGGTTCAAATCTTATATATCAGTCAGCAAGGGGGGGGCAGGAAGAGCTTAGAGGTCTCCCATGAAATGACCCTCCTGCTCTCTTGGGCAGAGCAGAATCTCCTGGCTCTCTCGGTGCAGCCTATCACTGGAGTGGACAATGTGGAAATGGACTATCTCAGTCACCACTCCCTTGATCCTGGAGAGTGGGAGTTGAGCCAGTTAGCATTTGAGAGGATCCTGAACAGGTGGGGTTGCCCCAAGATGGATCTTGTGGCAATGTAGGCCAGTGCCAAGGTGTGAAGATTCTTCAATCGCCACAGTGAGGCAGACTCTAAAGGCATGGATGCCTTGGTTTAACCTTGGCCAAAGCAAGCTCTGCTGTGCATATTTCTTTCATGGCCTCTCATAGGTTGAGTGCTTTGCCACCTCGAGCACAATCAGAGTCCAGTGGTGCTGGTGGCACTGGACTAATTGAGGAGGCTGTGGTAGGTGGATCTGATACGCCTATGGCAGGGGCCCCCTCTACAGCTCTCATCGGTGGCATGAGGCAAAGACCGATCCTGCTGGACAATCCATCTCCCTTCTCACTTATGACCTGGCTCTCAAGAGACGACACTTAACACATAAGGGCTATTCTCCTATTTTGGTTTCCATGCTCTTAAAGGCAAGAAGAGGTTCTACTTGTCTTGCCTATGTGTGCATTTGGTGCCTGTTTGAGCACTGGTGCTGGGAACACCAAGTCAGTCCTAGCACTGCAGACTTGCTGGCCCTTCTCTCCTTCCTCAAAGATGAGCTTGACAAGGGCCTGCCCCTCTGCTTAATGAGAGTTCAGATAGTGGCCTTAGCTTGTTTTAGGGGACCAGTGGCGGGGTGCTCCCTGGACTCACACCTAGACAAGGGCAGATTTCTGAGGGAAGTTAAGCATTTGCATCCTTCCCTGCGCTCAGTGGTTCCTTCTTGAGATCTCTGTTTGGTTCTTTGGGTCTTGGTGGCTGTGCTGTTTGAGCCCTTGAGAAGGGCCATACTCAAGGATTTGTCCCTTAAGACTTCCTTTTTGGTCACAATCTGTTTGGCAGATGCATCTCAGAGTTACAGGCTTTGTCTTGCCTAGATCCTTATCTTTCCTCTTTGGAGGAGGCCATGAATTTATGGCCCATTCCTTCTTTTTTTGTCTAAGTTGGTGTTGGCCTTCCATGTCAACCAGATGGTCTGTTTGCCTGCGTTCTCGAAGGAACAATGTCAGGGGAAGGATAAGGACCTTCACCTGATGGATGTTGGAAGGGTGCTTCTCAGGTACCTGAAGGTTAGTAATGCCTTCCGTAAATCAGATAGGTTTTTTGTCCTTTCTGCAGGCCCACGGAAGGGCAAAACAGCCATGAAATCTACCTTGGCTTGTTGGATTAAGGCGACTATAGCTTCGGCCTATCTGTTGCAAAGCTGATTGGTCCCAGAGAGTTTGTGTACACATTCCACATAGACTCAGGCTTCCTCTGGGAAAAGCGCAGTTCGGTTGCTCCCATAGATATCTGCTTGGCGGCAACATGTTCATCGCTTTCCACTTTTGTCAAGCATTAACACTTGGATATCCATGTTCAGGTGAACATTGCCTTTAGTGCACAAATCCTGAAGTCTGCTATGTCTTCTTCTCGTCCAGTGGAGGTATAACTTTAGTAGATCCCACTTGTCTGGACTGGCCTAGCAGGGCTATATGGAAGGGGCATTTTACTTAACGGATGTCCTTCTTTTTTTTAGTCCTGTGAGACCAGTCCAGGACCTGCCCCTGGGATCTGTTATGATCTGGTCTGACCTGCTATGATCTGCTTAGATCTGCTATGCTTTGTTATGACTTGCTTGGATCTGGTCTGAACTGATATGATCTACTTCAATCTGTGAGGATCAGCTATTTCTTGTGGTTTAGCCTTACAGGCTGCATTCTTCTTGGTTGACCTTCAGCCCGCAGGGTGTTCTGTATGTAGTTCTGTTCTTGAACCGTTAGTCCTTGTTATCCTCATTGAGGCTTGCATGGCCAGGGGTTCTTATTTATGTCTTGGGTACGAATACTGAGGTTGGACAAGTTATGCACCTAGGAAAGAATAGCCCAAACTAAGGTTACACGATGCAAGGTGTCATGGTCCAGGGCAGAATAGACCAGAGGAAAATGCTCGGGGGAGTTTTAAAAGGCACACTGAGAAGCACATGGCTAGGGGTTGCCATGAGCAACAAAGGAAAACACAAGCTCATGCTGCAGGAAAACACCCAGAGAGAGCATTACGTAAGGGCTCATTAGTAAGGCAGAAACAGCTGCAGGAAGTTAACCCAATGGAAGTCTCAAGCTATGACGCAGTTGAAATAGGGCCAGCTTTGAGCACAGAGGGAGACAGGAGAAACAGGGGAAGCAGAAGCAGCAGATACCCGAGAACCGGACACACGGGAATAAGAAACACAAGCAGGACAAGCACGAGGAAAGAAGGAAGTTACTACACCAGCCCAGAAGCAGTTGACAGAACTGTAGAACACAGAAAGACTGCAACTAGCAGAAAAGCCATTTCCAGAAACCAAGGCAGAGGAAGGGATAGAGAGAGATCCCAAGGGCCATACCTGAGTGTTTCTGAAGAGGAATCTATCTGCTCTGAAGGAGAGTTGGACACGGAGGAATTCTCACAGGTCAGTGGTTTAAACCAGGGCTATGATAAGGAAAAGCCTGGCTGGGACCTGACGAGAAGTGCCTACAGCAAGCCGAGGGAGAGAGAGATAGATAATAGGCTTAGCAGTCACACCTCTAAGCAAACAAACCAACGCTGGGCTGGGAAGCACCCTGGTGAATGGAATAGAGGGGCACTGGAATTTCTGTCCAGAGATCTGAGAGGGAAAGATTCTCTGAGGGCAGGCCCCAGACTCCACGGTAACCAGCCTTTCCTCACTGATAGAAGGGAGAGCGGTTTCAGCTATGAAGAAAGAGGGTTAAATGATTGTCAGAGAAGTTACAGCCCTGAGCAAGTTTGCACAGAAGAAAGTCCAGAAGATATGGATTATGAATGTGGTGCTGATAATGATAATTGCTCTAGAATGGATTGTACACTAGTTCTTTCAGATGCTATAACCTCTTTTTGCTGAAGAGCCGGTTCCATTGAAATCTGTGCAGGTGGCACTGATTTCAACAGCACAGTTCTTCTGAGAAGTAAGAAAACTGTTTTCCTGTTTTGTTTGTTTAAGCTGAAGAGAAGCATTTTGGTTATCCTTATTGATCCTTTTGTGTTGCCAGAAAAATATGGTTTATTTCCTTTTTGTACCATTAATGCAAGAATTCTCCCGGGACGGGAAATAAAACCTCTTGAAAGCATAGTCACTCGCCTACAACTACTTTCTTATTGACTGGCTATTGGGATACACAAACCCAGGGGACATTATAAAGTCCTTGCTGGAGATAAGAGGACCCACACTGCACATCTCCAGTCTTCCACCACAGGGGCCTGGGGAGTCGGTGACAAAGGTTCCACATTAAGAACCACCATCCAGGAAAAAGATTTAGGCATCATTGTCTAGCTGCCAGTGTGCAGCAGCGGCCAAGAAAGCAAATAGAATACTAAGAATCATAAGGAAAGGAATGGAGAACAAAACAAAGGATTTTATAACGCCTCTGTATAGTTCCATGGTGTGACCACACCTTGAATATTGTGTGCATTTCTGGTTGCCATATCTTAAAAAGGATATAGCAGAATTAGAAAAGGTACAGAGAAGAGTCACCAAAATGGTAAAGAGGATGGGATACTTCAATGAGGAAAGGCTTAAAAGGTTAGGATTCTCCAACTTGGAAAAGAGAAGACTGAGGGGGGGATATGATAGAGGTCTTGTGGGACCCTAGCCTGGGCCCAAGGGCTTACAGGCTTAGGGCTGCCTTGTAATGTCCTTAAATAAAGCTTTTCTGTCTGTCCCCAGTGGAATTCTGGGCCTTGTAGTTAGGCTTTTCTTGAGCAAGGACAAAATGTAGTGTGAGACCGTTGGTAAGGCATACAAGAAGATTTATTTTTCCAAGGGGATTTCCAAGGCATTAAAATTCAAACACAAGGCGTTAGGATACTTCTCCAACACAAAGGATAACAGAAGATAACTGGCAACTGAGGTAAACGGAAACCAAAAGTCCTGCTAACCTTAGCAGCTGTTTTTCATTAAACAAAAGAGTACTCAGCACAGCTTCTTGTATCCCTTTCAAACAAAAGGTAAACTTTCTTCTTGGCACAACTGTTGTTTTCCCTTTTAAACAAACTTCTGATAACACACAGCTTTTGCACAACTGTGGTTTTCCCAGTTCAAACAAACTTCTGGTAACACACAGCTTCTTTGCTTTAGAAGAAAATTTCTCACTTGGTAAAACACATCCTTAGCTTTGGAAGACTATTAGCAGTTACAGAGTTATGCACAGCTCTGCTTAGTAAGGCTCAATCTTCTTTTAAACAGAATGAGCAATCCATTGGAGAGATTCCTAGGTCAGACTCTGGCACATAAGAATTGACCTGCATTTCCTCCTGGGCTAAAGAATGCTCATTGCCTTCTACAGTCTTAAAAGCTTCCTCCGCTTCTCTGTCTTGTAGGAACTTTTGAAACTGGCTCCACAGCAACTCTTTCTGATTAGGCACAGTTACTTTGGGAGAATAAGCCTTTCTCTCAGGGAACACTTGTGCTAATGTTTCTAGTGTTTTTAGCTCAGCTGCTCTGCTCACTGCTGGGGTTTGGCTTTTTCCACTCTCAAGCGTCTCCACCCACCTTCTGGCAGTTGTAGGGTTCAGGTCTGGCTCTTGTACACTAGCTGTTGCAAACTGTTCCTGTTCATCTGTAAGCTGTTCAGCTATACGTCTGTTGGCTTCACTTCTAGGAGCATTTCTCAGACACCCACTGCTTCCTTTTCTACTGACCTCTTTCAGCTTCTGGAAGTCAGACTTCTTGTGCCTTTCTCCACTCCTTCTCTCATGAGATCTCTCCTGAAAGCCTTCCTGGAATCCTTCTTCCTCTCCAGGATCTCCCAGGGCTCTGGGATATCTCTTCCCACTGGAATCCCCTTGCTCCAGGATCTCTCCTTCTCCTGTGGAAGTAACTCTCCCTTCCTTTCTTCCTCTCTGGTCAGAGTGAGGTTTTAAAAACCGTTTCTTCCCTGCCACACCCTTGCCTTCGCACAGGCCTTTCCAATCAGTATCTAAGCCTGCCCCCACTTCAGAGTCTGGGCGTGGCTTAGCCTCAGCAGAGACAGGATTTTTTTTCTTTCCTGCTCTGCAAGCTCTGTGCACAGCTTGTCTGTCACTTGTTTTAAAGGCAGAAACATGGTTTTCTTCTATCTCCATCTGTTCTTGGCCGCTCTCCTCAACACAGTCTATAAATTAATGAATGGAGTAAAACAGATAAACATAGATAGGTTAGTTACTCCTGAAAAAGTAGAAAGCTACAGTGAAGCTACTTTGTAACCCATTTAAGAGTAATAAGAGAACATATTTTTTTAGTCAATGCATAATTAAACTCTGGAATTTGTAACAGGAGGATGTAGTAAAAGCTGTTAGTGTGAGTTTAAAAAAGGTACAAGTTCCTGGAGGAAAGGTTCATAAACCAATGAAACCATTATTAAAGAGGACCCTGGAAATTCACTGCTTACCCAGGGACAAGCATTGTGGAACCCATATACCTTTTGGGGAACCTGCCAGGTACTTGGCCACTGTTGGAAACAGTATACTGGACTTGAATGGCCTTAGTCTGACCCAGTATGGCATTTCTTTTGTTCTTAAATATGCTTTCTAGCTGCTCCCGATATAGTACAGAATGAGATCAGCAGACTCTGGATTTTTCTCTGTCTCCACCTCTGCTGGTTGGGGGACACAATCCACATTCTAGACTGGTCTAGCCAGACCAAAGAATGGGACATTATCTGTTAAGTAGAATGTCACCTTTTACTACCTTGATATCCTGTATGAAGCTGTCCGCAGTGCCCTTTATGACCTATATTAACTAAGTATGATGGCATCCAGCTAGGTGGAAGGGAGGTAAGATGTAATGGAAAATGGTAATAATTTATAAATAAAAGCCGTTCAATGTATTTTGTTAATTTTCTTCTCAGAGGTCTAACAGAAGTTGTTGATCTGTCAAGATTTAAAATGCTAAGATATTTGTGGCTGAACCATAACAAGGTAAGGAGAGAGGAAATACAATAGAGACAATTAAATACCTTTGTGGTATAAATGTACAAAAGACAGGCCTCTTTGAATTAAAAAGAAGCTCTGGATCTAGCATTCATAGGAAGAAGGTGAACGACTTGCCTAGAATGTATGCGATAAATGGAAGCTAAAATGAAATGAAAGAAGTAATCCAAGGAACTATTTCTTTACTGAAAGGGTGGTGGATGCATGAAATGGCCTCCCAGAGGAGGTAGTGGAGACAAAGACTCTATCTGAATTCAAGAAAGCATGGGACAAGCACAGAGGATCTCTAAGGGAGAGGAAGGGATATACAACAACACTGGAGAAATAAAACTATAAATTAATTTCCTCTTGTACTAAACAAAATGCAGACGTTAACGATGCACATTTCCCAGAGCTGACATATTCCAGTTAATACATTCAAAATAAAAAAGTATTTTTCTACCTTTTGTTTGTGCATTTTATTTTTCAATTGCAATTGCTCCAGTCACTTTCTTCTGGTTTCTTCGTGTCTTCTGCTAACTCTCCATTGTCTGCTGTCCATTTGTCCTTTCTTCTTTCTTCTCATTTTTTTCCATTCTCTCTTTACATCTGCTTTAACATACTGATCTTTCCCCTTTTGCTCTTTCCTCCATTTCTTTCTTTATTCTTTTTTCATCCACTCAAATTTTACCACTCAATCCCCACTTACTCTCCCAATACCCAGCCAATCGTAGATTTTTCTTCCCTCCCACACAAAATATTTTTCCCCTCTCCAACCTCACTCCCCAGCCCCATCTCATTCTAGTCCTCCTCCAACATCAGCTCCCTTCTAATTCCAGCCCCATCCAGCATCCGCTCCCTTCTAGTCCCATTCTCCCATCCCCTCGCATCAGCCCATTTCCAGTCCTAGCCCCCCATCAGCCCTTTCCAATTCTAGCTCCCCCATCAGCCTATTTCCAGTCCTATCCTATCCCCCATCAACCCATTTCCAGTCCTAGCCCCTCCATCAGTCCATTTCCAATCCAAGCCCTCCCATCAACCTATTTCCAATCCTAGCCCCCCATCGGCCCATTTCCAGTCCTATCCTAGCCCCTCCATCAGTCCATTTCCAAACCAAGCCCTCCATCAGCCCATTTCCAGTCTTAGCTCCCCCATTTCCAGTCCTATCGTAGCCCCTCCATCAGGCCAATTCCAGTCCTAGCCCCCCTCCCACTCAGCCCATTTACAGTCCAAGCTCCCCTCCCCATCAGCTATTTCCAGTCCTAGCTCCCACCACTCAGCAAATTTCCAGTCCAAGCTGCCCCTCCCACTCAGTCCATTTCCAGTCCAAGCCCCCCTCCCCATCAGCTATTTCCAGACCTAGCTCCCCCACTCAGCAAATTTCCAGCCAAGCTCCCCACCACTCAGCTCATTTCCAGTCCACGTTTCCTCCTACTCCATCAGCTATTTCCAGTCTTAGCCCTTCCCCCCCTCCGAAGAGCCCCGCGGCTGTCCAGCAGGCTTTAGAGGGAGTCGGAGAGATCCCAGCTCACTTCTGACAGCCGCCAAAGTGAAGAGCACCTTTTTTTTTTATTTCAGCAGCTGTATTGTAGTATAGGCCGCTGGCGCACTGGAAGTCAAAGGGAACTTCCTGTTTCCCGGCACTCAGTTTGCCAGAGGCCTATACTACAATACAGCTGCTGAAGTGAAGAAAAAAGGCGCTCTTCACTTCGGCGACTGTCAGAGGTGAGCCGGGGCATCTCCAGCTCCCTCTAAAGCCATCCTGCCTGCTGGTGTCGAATGCGAGATGTTGTTGACACGGGGCCCCCTGAAGCGCCAACATTCTCGCACAATGGACGGGCCGGCCCTGACTAATGGTGATCTAGTACCTTTGCCCCCACTGTCAGTATGACTTCCTTATCCTTTGCCCCCCCAAAGTAAGAAGGCAAACTACACCGATGCCTCAGCAAAACTTTACTTGGGGGTTCCTCACTAGAATCTTTGCCACTGAATAAAGCATATTCCCATTCAATATAAACAAAGCAGACAGAAAAAAAAAATTGTGACAAACTTCTTCAGGTACAATTTGTATACCAAAAGCTGTCTGTTTCAATTACTTATTATAAATTATACAGCAAAATCTAGTCAGAGTTTATTTATTTTATTTATTTATTTAGCTGTATTTATATCCCGCTTTTCACCAGGTCAAAGCGGTCAATTGGGAGTACATTTAACACGAGGGGATATGAGACACATACGCTAATACTTACAGGGAACATGGGCAGTGGAGGGTTAAGTGACTTGCCCAAGACCACAAGGAGTGTCTATAGGACTAGAAATCCCAGTCCCTCCAGCCTGAGATTGCTGTCCCCAGGTGGGACTTGAACCCCCAGCCCTCCGGCCTGAAGTACCTTGTCCTGACCACTAGACCACTCCTCCCTGACACCGAGTCCTAACTCAACTCCAGAATAATGAAACAAAGGAAACGAGAAAAAGGAAAAGAACCTAATAGAATGGAATAGAAACTATCAGTATCGCCTTCCCTCCTAACCACCTCTCCTAAAGCTTTCTCTCGCAACCTGAATGCCAAGTGCCTTAGAGTTGAAGTTAAGCCTCTACAGGCTTCGAAATTTTTTTCCATCTTAGCTGACATACCCATTTTCTTCACTACAACTATTTCCTTCTTGTAGACCAGTAAAGTGGAGTTCCTCCAAAAATGCATATTAAGGAATTTAATATCCTTCCAGATTTTCATAATCACAGTGCAGTTACAATGCAGATGTCATACAGTCTCAACTGAAAAGCAGAGACCAGACATCGCAGTTGCAGACTGCAACATTACAGGGAACATCTTCAGTGGCGGTGGCCAACACAGTTAAAGTGGTTGGCTGTCGCCGCTTTAACTTTGCCCCAGATATTCAATGCAAGACTCTAGCATTGAATATCCGAGTTTCCTAGGTTGCGATCTTGCTATCCTAACTTTAGCCAGCTAGGGTAAACGGGCAGTGACTGAATATCGCCGCTGCTCAGCTAACCCACTGTGCCGCCCCCAGAATGCTCCAACACTAGCCGAATAACCCTATGACTGCAATTAATGTGGTTAGCAGGTCTTCTAATCATATTAATTGCATTGAATATCCCTTTATAGGTTAAGACCAAATTACAAGGAAAGATCTGCATAAGTAGTTAAAGACCTCTTTTGTATCTAGGGAAAGTGCTTAGTAGATCTAGCCCAAGTCCTCAGTAAAGGAGGTAGTTTTATAATAGGATGCCTTTGTCAAAGTTGGAGAGAGGCACCTAATTTATAAAGGTAACTTAAGCACTTATGTGCTTTTATAAAATAGGAATCCAGAACCAGCCCCGGTAGTGACAAAGGCTCATGCACAAATTTACACCCATTCTGAAGAAGGTGTTAATTTGTGCATGCACTCTATGCATGTACTTCCATAGTTTATAAAGTATGCTCATACATCATACTCGTCTTATCCACCTAAAAATGCCTTTATGCTGTCTACATAAAAATAAATGTTATCTTTCAGAATACCTACTTCTTATGTGCATATACCCTCATGCACTTGTATAAGAACCCTTTTCCATGTGTAAAACATGCTTTATGCATGGACCATGCCTTATAAAATCATCCCCAAAATGTATGTACCTAGCATGAAATGTAATGAAGTCTAAATGGGAAAATTATTCTTTTGTATTATGAATTTAGGATTGTTCAGCAATTTGCTTACCATACCTTAGCTCAAGCAGAAAGGTGGGAGTTCCAATAAATGTATTTGCATGTATTAAAAATTTTTATAAGTAATATTGCAGAAGTGCTTTCAGAAAAGGTTTGAGTCTTTGTGGATGATACCAAAATCTACAAAAGTGTAGAACCCAGGAAGGAAGAGATTACATGAGGAGGGATCTAGTGAAGCTTGAAGAATGGTCAAGAATTTTGACAGTTGAGATCTAATGCTAAAAAAAGGAGCGTCATGAATTTGGCCTGCAAAGGGAACGGTACAGTATAGGATGTGAAGTATTTCTGTTCATGAAAGAAGAGAAGGACCTAGGGGTGTCTGTTTCTAATGATCTTAAGGTGGCTAAACAGGTAGTAAAGGTGACGGTGAAAGCCAGAAGAATGCTTGGGTGCATAGGTAGAGAAATGGCCAGCAGGAAGATGAAGTTGATTGTGCCTCTGTATAAGTCTTTAGTGGGGCCTCATGTGTAGTATTGTGTGCAATTCTGAAGACCACACCTTCAAAAGGAAATAAACAGGATGGAGTTGGTGCAGAGGGCAGCTACTAAAATGGTCAGTGCTCTTTGTCATAAGGCATATGCAGATAGACTTAAAGATATAAATATTGGAAGAAAGGGGGAAGAGGGGAGATATAATAGAGATGTTTAAATACCTCCATGGCATAAATGCACAGTAGGAGAGCCTCTTTCAATTGAAAGAAAGCTCTGGAATGAGGGTGCATAGAATGAAGGTGAAAGGGGAGAGACTCAGGAGTATTCTGAAGAAATATTTCTTTACGGAAAGAGTGGAAGATGCATGGAATAGCCTCCTAGTGAAGATGGTAGAGATGAAAACTATATCTGAATTTGAGAAAGCATAGGACAGACGCAGAAGGTCTCTAAGGGAAAAAAAGAATATAAAGCTTAGTAATTGGTATGGAAGGGCAGACTGATACTGTAGGTCATATGATCTTTATCAGCCGTCATTTTTCTGTGTTTCTATGTTTCTATAATTACATTCCAGATCGTCCTACGAGACGAAGCCAAACAAGTGGTTTGTGTTCCCCTACTAGCAGAATGATGGAGAAAAAGAACCAGTGATTTAATGACATCACTCCCATACTTCTATCCGCCACCAGAGATTTCTTCAGTATTCCCTTGTCCCCAGTAGATGGTGGATGGGTTTTCTTGAGGGTGACTCTTTCACTTGAGTGCGACATGGGAGGCTCACTAGATTGCACTGTTTTCAGTAGCCATAGGAGGGAAAGTTGGTTCAGCTCTGTGCTCTTATCATGATAAGAGCCTGTTGAGCAGCCAGAAAATTGGAAGGATTTGGAGGAGTTCAGCAGTCTCACACAACCTCATTCCCCCTCCCTCCTCCTCTGTCCTCCCTTTGCTGAAGATTGGAGAAGGCTCTCAGAGGAATCTTACTGCCAGCCACCTTTAAATGCAGTGCCTGCAAAGCAGAAGAAACAGTTTCAGGGGAGTAGAGCCGAGCCTGGCACTGATTTCTGCCTTGAGCTCTTAGGGGATGAATTCCAAGGCTTGACCTCGTTATTGTCCTTGTTGGGTCTCTCAATCCCGTCTATCTGGGGTGCAATTCAGGGTGGACCATTGGTGACTTGGTGCTGTGAGGGGTTTTCCCGCCTTTCCCTACACACATTAGTAGCATCTTTACTAATGTACACCTGGCGGTCATATGATCTGTGCATGCATTCTGTCCAAGCAGCTCCAATGCATGTTCCTACCCAAGTGCCCATAACACGCGTTGTGGTGTGAGTGCTGTTAATGTGCACCTTTCGGGCCACAGCAGCCTTAGCACGTGCTGTTGTGATACTTGCCTTAACTCTCTATGATGTCTTCCAGGAAAATTTGTTTGGCCTGTGGAAAGTGAGATGCTTCATCTCCAGCCTCTGGACTCTGCTTTTCTTGCATAGAAGCTTCTGAACCATCCCTGAAGGTCTTGCTCCCCCTCTCTTAGCCAGGGAATGCAGTTAGTCTGACCATGCCTGCCTTAGGGCAGGAGATTGGGGATGCTGCTGTCGTTAAGGATAACCAGCTGGCTGGAAGTTCCAGCAACCATGATGTGGGCCGCTTCCTGTCCTTCAAGGGATCGGCAGTGGCTATATTCTTTGGTGTAGGGGGGGTCCTTTCTGTAAGGAGAGCCTCCAGAGTCCAGATTGCCCTCCCTGGAATTCTTTTCCTGTTTATAACAGGCCTGGCGTGGAAATTCAGACCTGTAGTCTCTGGCTTCCCCAGAGCACAGTCTTGTGAGGGGCAGACTGAGAGTGGAAGGCCTGTTTGATTGCCTATGTCTATGTGCTCCCGGTAAAGGGTGCCCCTCACCCCCCCCCCCCCCCCCCGGAGATGGGGATCAGCTGGGATCTGTCAGATTTGGGCTATGACTTGTATTCATATGTCTCGGTTCTGGGCTCTGATGTGGATTAAGAAGTACTCTCGCCTTTGGAGGATTGTTCTGCCTGTTCTGGAAGGATGAACTGGTGGCATTGATTGCCAGGGTCTCATCCACCTTGAGCTTGGCATATGCTCCAGACACGGAACAGAAGCCGAAGGTATATCCACTCCTGCAAGGAATGTGGAAATCTACTACTCTTACTGTTCCTGGAGGTGATTGAGGACATGATCTGGTTGGAATAGGATTCACCTGACTCCCCGCCTATGAGGCTAAGCGTGTATAAGATATATGTTCTCTCAGAGAAGGAGTGCATTGTGTGGTTTGATATTCCCAAGATGGATGCGCAGGTCATGACAGTTACAGATGGATCACTATACTTTGTGGAAGGTGGATCGACCTTAAAGGATACTCTGGACTGAAACTTGGTTCCATTGTTGAAAAACCAGTTTGCCATGGTGGTTGCTATTCTTCAGTTGATGGTATGTGCAGGCCTGACATCTCGAGCCGTGCTCCAGTGGACTCAATCTCTTCCGCCAGATGATCCTACCCCTCTTGTAGAGTCTTCTATGGCCCTCCTTTCTGATGCCATCTATGACCTGGTATGTCTAGTGGCCAGGGATAGTGCCCTGTCGATGGTGACACAGCAATAGATTTGGCTTTGACTCTGGGCAGTGAACACATCTTCCAAAGCCCGGTTAACCCAACTGGCCTTTAAAAGGAAGCTTCTTTTTGGGGCTAATTTGGAGAAGCTGGTAAAGAACCTGGGTGAGACAAAATCTTACTGTCTTCTGGAGGACGCTTCCAGGGGGCCTGTGAAGTGGGCAGAAGCCCTTTTCTGTCAGCCTCCACCCACTTTTCATGGGCATGCTGGTTGGATTCCCAGGAGTCTTGGGACTCCTGTCACTACCATCTGGAAATCCTTTCTTCCCCTCTGCTTCTGGATTTTGGGCTCACTGTCAGTTCTTTTGTGGTGCACGTGGACCCAGGAATCAGTCCCCTCCAGAGGAGGACCCTCCCGGACTGCACAGTAAAGTTTTGGGGGCCCATTCCCTGGTTCCTCCAGTGGGGGCAAGCTTCACCTCTTCTTTCAGAAATGGGCTCAGATCACCAGAGATTGCTGGGTGGTAGACGCCATTCAGTATGGCTATATCCTGGAATGCAAAGAGCCAATTCCGGATGCTTTCATCATCTCCCCTTGTGGGTCTGCGAACAAAAGTGCCACTGCGAGGATTATCATGGACAAGTTGCTACTCCTGAAGGCAGTGATGCCCATTCCTCCGGATGATCAGGGCAAGAGCAAGTATTCCATCTATTTCGTGGTGCCGAAAAAGGACACATAATTTTGGCCCATTCTGGACCTCAAGGGTGTCAACAGCACTTGCGCATCCTGTGCTTTTGGATGGAAACTTTGTGACCTGTGATTCAAGCAGTGTGCCGAGGGGAGTTCCTGGCATCTCTGAATTTCGCCAAGGCATATTTTCATATCCTGATCTTGGAGGATCAGCAATGTATCTGTATTTTGCCATGCTTGGCTCTTATTTTTAGTTCACTGCCCTTCCATTAGGATTCTCCACTGCTCCAGGGATGTTCTTGAAGGTCATGGTGATGGTGGCTGCAGCGCTACGCTGCCAAGAGATTTGTGTGCACCCATATGTGGACAACTGGTTCATCCGAGCCCATTCCCTTTCAGAGGCATCTCAGGTAGTGACTCGAGTGGTGGCCTTTTTGGAAGGCTTCGGTTGGGTGATCAATCAGGGAAAGAGACAGTTGATGCCTTCCCAGTTCCTGATAGCACGTTTTGATACTCAAGTGGGCAGGGTCTTTCTGCCATAGGAGAAAGTCAAAAGGTTGTTCGATTGCCTAGCACTGTTCTGTTCGCAGTGGGCTCCCAGAGTCCAGGATAATATTCAGCTCCTTAGATTTATGGTCATGACAATCAAAATGGTGCCGCAGGTGTGTGCTCATATGCAGCAGCTACAATGGTCCTTGCTGACTCAGTGGTCCCCGAGTTCTCAGAGGTTTGAGCTCAGGCTCTGATTCCTGATGATGGTGAAGGTCAGCTTGCAGTGGTGGGGGCAGCCCAGTCATCTGAGGAAGGATGTGCTGCTGGACGATTGCTCCTGGATCCTTCTGATTACTGATGCCAGTCTCTTGGGCTGGGGAGCCTATTGCCAAATCCAAATGGCCCAGGGCCGTTGGAACCGCAAGGTCCATTAACCGCCTCGAGGCAAGAGCCATCAAGTTGGCCCTTCTGCATTTCCAGCCCCTGATCAAAGGCCGGGTGATTTGAATATTTTCAGACAATGCCACAGGTGATGGCTTATAGTGACTTATGTCACTTGGCAAGGTGGCACAAGGAGTGCTGGGGTAGCCCTGGAGATGGCTCTGTTGTTTGCCTGGGCAGAGAAGAATCTCCTAGCATTGTCGGCTCAGAACATGCTGGAGTGGACAATGTGGAAGTGGACTTTCTCAGCCGGCACTGTCTGGATTTAGGAGAGGGAGAGTTGAGTCAGGAGACATTTCATTTGAATCTGCATTTCTGGGTTCGCCCCAAGATGGATCTGATGGCAGCCTGCTCCAATGCCAAAGTGTGCCGCTTCTTTAGTCGCCACATGGAGATGGGGTCCGAGGGCATTGACACACTGGCTCAGCCTTGGCCAAGTCAACATCTTCTGTATGGGTTTCCTCTGTGGCCACCTGGGAAGAATTATTTTGGTGGCGCCAGATTGGCTGAGGAGAGCATGGTTTGGAGATCTGATGTGGCTCCTGTAAGTGCCACCTCTTTGTTTGCCTCCATCTCGTGGCCTATTGCATTAGTAACCGATCGTCCCAGAAGACCCAGCTCCCTTCTTGCTTATGGCTTAGCTCTTGAAAGGAGATGCCTAGCGCATAAAGGCTACTCTCTGATAGTGGTTTACACTCTGCTCAAAGCCTGGAGGAGTCTACCAACCTTGTATATGTGCGGATCTGGTGCCTCTTTGAGCGATGATGCAGCATACAGCAGCTGGCTTCTGAGGCAACCAAGGTGACATCTTTGTTGGCTTTTCTGCAGCACAGTCAGGAGATGGGCCTTTCTCTTAGCTCCTTGAAGGTTCAGGTGGCAGCTTTGGCTTGTTTCAGAGATCCGGTGGCTGGTAAGTTTCTCTCTAGCCTTACAACTGGATGTTTTGCGCTTTCTTCAGGAGGTTTGATGTCTGTGTCCTTCCCTCTGGTCTGTGGTCCCTTCCTGGGATCTGTGTCTGGTGCTCAGGGCCCTGATTTTGGAGCCCTTTGAGCCAATGAAGCATACTACTCTGAAGGATTTGATGCTCAAGACAATCTTCTTAATTGTGATTTGTTCCGCACGGCAAATTTCCAAGCTGCAGACTCTGTCTTGCCAAGATTCTTACATATCTTTTTCTGAGGAGGCCGTTTCCATTTGGCCTGTGCCTTCCTTCTTACCTAAGTGATTTCTTCCTTTCATGTGAACCAGGTAGTTTGCCTGCCCTCCTTTAACGAGCAGTGTCAGGGGAAGGATAAGGATCTTTGCCTTGTGGATGTCTGGAGGGTGCTTCTCTAGTACTTGAAGGTTACAAATTCTTTTCGTAAGTCCAGTCATCTTTTTGTGCTGTTGGCTGACCCATGCAAAGGTGATGTAGCGCTAAGTCTACAATGGGGTGCTGGATTAAGGAGGCCATTGCCTCAGCCTATCTGTTGCAGAACCAGACAGTTTTGGAGGGTTTGTATGCCCATTCAACCTTAGCGCAAGCATCCTCGTGGGCAGAATGGAGCTCGGTAGCCCCTACAGACATTTGTTGGGTGGCAACATGTGCATAACTTGCCACCCAACAAATGTCTTTGTCCAGCATTACCGCTTGGATGTCCACATACAGGCAGACATGGCCTTTGGCTCCAAGGTTTTGCAAGCTGCTGTGTCTTCTTCCCACCCAGTGGAGGCGTAGCTTTGGTATGTCCCACTTATCTGGACTATCTAGCAGGACAATATGGAAGGTGACATTTAACTTACCAGAAAATGTCCTTTCTTTGAGTCCTACTAGACCAGTCCAGGGCCTGCCGCCTGGAACTGTGTTTGCTCCATTCTTCTGTGGTGGTATCTTTTGGTCCGCTATGATTTATATACTTGGCTATGCAAGTCCATCTTCTACTAACAGCCTTCTCTTTATGCTTTCCTGTACATAGTTGTCTACTGTCTGATTCATTGTTTCCCACGTTGAGATTTTGTGAGGCTTGCCATGTTTTCTCATATATGTTGGGACAGGCACTAAAGAGACCTCTGGTGGCTGAGGCGGATCAAGGCATGGGAGTGATGTTATTGAAATCTAGACTTTTAATTCATTCTTTGTCTCCAACAATCTGCTGGTAGGGGAACATAACCCACCTGCCTGGATTGATCTAGCAAGACTCAAGGAAAGGACATTATCTGGTAAGTAAAATATCACCTTAATTGCCTCTAATCTACCCTCAAAGTGCTGTATGAACAGAAATAATCTCTTGATGATACAAGCACATCAAATACAAACAATAAAATCAAGTAAAATGCAATCAAATTAAAATACATTGCAATTTACAATATACGATAACAAGAATCCCAATTCCCAAAAGACTGAGACTAATCATGCCTCTCTAGTTCAGCTAGCCTAATTATTATTCTGAATTTTCAGAAGTATGGATTTGATAAGGTCTAGCTGTTATTTATTTGCATAGCAAAAAAGACAAATAGAGCCTTTGGATTAAAATCATACCAATATAGTAACATTATAAAGATACCAGAAAAAGACAAATTTGTCTAATCTGTGCAGTGAAATTCAAGTCCAGACTGCTAAGGATATATACCAGCTGCTAGTGCTAGAATGTGATCCCTGGTAGAATATCGGCCCTTATACAAGACAGTTTCTATTGTTCTCCTCCTTTGTCTCTTTGATCTCTACTTCATAGCCAGTGCCCCTTTATTCCCTGTTCTAATCACAAGGTTTGTAATAATCCTAAGTAGTTACCAATACTAGTGTAGCTATTGCTGAAACCCCCTGCTTCTTAGATCTGCTGTGTAGTCTGCCAGAAGGATCTGGCTATGTGAATGTGTGTGCTTCTGCTATAAGGCCCGATATTTGAAAGGCGTTTACATGGTTTACAGCCTTGTAAACCGTGTAAAAGCCTTAAGCCCAGAAATTCAATGGCACTTACATAGTTAGTGCTGTTGAATATCACCTCCTAACTCACCTATGTGCCCCGATGATATCCGGTTAGCATCGGGGCATGTCGGGAGCATTCCAGGGCAGAACGGAGACAGGGAATACCGCTAACTGGGTAACGGCGATATTGCACTGCTACCTGGTTAGCGATCCACGGCTAAAACTAGTCCAGTTTTTGGCTTGCCTAGTTTTAGCTGCAAACCGGATGCAAATGCAATGTGTGCCTTCAAGTCAGTCCTGACTCCTGGCGACCCAGAAGCTCCTGGGATTTCTTGGCAGTGTCACCGGAAGTAGATTGCCAGGCCTTTCTTCCGAGGCAGTGGAGGGTTAAGTGACTTGCCCAAGGCCACAAGGAGTGCTAGCGGGAATTGAACCCTGGTTGCTTGGTTACCAAGCCAGTGTTCTAACCACTAGGCTACTCCTCCACTCTGCAAACTGGATAGTGGGGCAATATTGCTGCTACCCAGTTAGACTCTGCGGCGATCTTCTCTGGGTGCCAAACCTGAATATTCAATGCCGTCGCCACAGCTTTGAATATCCGAGGTTAGGGGTTGGCAGGCAAGGTTATGCGCCGTAGCGGCACATAGTCTTCCCAAATCAATATTGAGCCCCTAGTTATTACTGTACTTTAGCCTATCAGACAGATTCAATTGCAATTTAATTAGATCTTTGGAACCAACTTTACCGTTCATTCTACTGTCCCCAGTGCTTACTGTGAAAGTATTTGAGTAGACAGCCCATTCAACACATGCCACTAGATCTTTCTTCCACTGCCTCTTGATTTTGCAGCTAGGAATCCTCAGTGTTTATTTTATTTCTTACTGTTTCCCAATAATGTGGAGGAGTATATGAGATAAATTGCCAGATAATACACAGACAAATGGAAAAGTATTATGAACTAATTTATTGTCCATTGATGGAAGAAGGAGAAGATGGAGTATTTGTACTTGTACAATACAAATAAAGAGGTATATCCACCACACAAAATACAACGGTACAATAAATAGTGGTGATTAAGAAGCAAGTAAAGGAACACACAACTACTACAGGACATGTCAACCTACCGGCTCACTGACAACAACCTGACTGTGAAGCTCACCAACAGGATCAACAAAATCCAAATGAAACTCGAACAATCGAACCAGATCACAAGAGAAGAATGTTGGTGAATGAGAGTGATCGAGTCCAATATTGCATAGTTCTATGGACTTCCAAAAGTGCACAAAGAAGGCGTACCACTCCGGTCAATCGTCTCACTCTCAGGCACGCCTACTTACAGTATAGCAAAGACATGTGGAGATGCCTCAGACACCTGACCTATGGGTCACAACATTCTTTAAACAATGGCCAACAGTTTTTGAACCAATTAAAAGACCATTGGATCGACAAAGATGAAGAGATGGTATCTTTCGACATCACAGCGCTATTTACATCCATCAACCAAAAACTGGCAGTCAGTATAATCGCACACCTACTCAATGACCAAGTGAGGCAAACAGGGTCACTCACAAAACAAAGCATATGTGAACTCCTTGAGCTGTGCCTATCAACTTACTTCAAATTTGATGGACAAATCTATGAACAACTTAAAGGATCAGCAATGGAATCCTCCATATCTTGTCTAGTTCCTGAGATTGTGATGCAAAAACTCAAAAGCATCATACTCCCACAGGTAAACCCAAAACTGGGGGTATGGTATGTCGACACCATTGTCATAATAAAACGCAACCAAATCAAAGAAAAATTCCAATTACTCAACAGCATCTTCAAAGACATCCGTTTCACAATGGAAACGGTCAAGGACAACAAACTCCCATTCCTGGATGTTCTTGTCATGAGAACCAAAACTTGCAAATTCCACACATCAGTCTACAGGAAAGCAACACACACAGATCAAATCCTGAACTTCTACAGCAGCCATCCAAAGTGCCACAAACAAAGCTGCAAAAAACACTATTCACTACTAGTACTACTATTACTACTGAACATTTGTATAGCACTACAAGACTTATGCAGTGCTGCACAGACACATATAAAAGACAGTCCCTGTTCATCAGAGCTTACAATCTAGTCAAGACAGACAACACAGTAGCTATAGACATGGGATATATCTAGGGGGAATGGTAAGGAAACACAAAGGAGATCGGGTGAGTCAAGACCTGAAAGCGGCAGCGAAGAGGTGAGTTTTCAGCCTGGATTTGAAAAGGACCAGAGAAGGCGCCTGATGTAAAGACTTAGGTAGTTTGTTCCAGGCATAAGGAGTAGCAAGGTGAAAGGAGTAAAGTCTGGAGTTAGCATTAGAAGAGAAGGTCACAGATAGAAGCGTTTTGCTAGAAGAGCAGAGTTCCAGAGGAGGGATGTTGGGAGAGATAAGAGAGGAAAGATAGCGAGGAGCTGCAGAGTGAATGCACTTATAGGTCAGCAGGAAAAGTTTGAACTGGATGCAGAAACAGATAGGGAGCCAATGAAGTGACGTCAGAAGAGGTGTAATATGAGCATGATGAGGCTGGCAGAAGATTAGCCATGCAGCAGAGTGTTGAACAGATTGAAGGGGAGAGAGCTGATTCAGAAGGAGACCAGCAAAAGGTAGGTTACAATAGTCTAGATGGGAGGTGACTAAGGAGTGGATAAGTGTCTTAGTAGTATGTTCAGAAAGGAATGGGCGAATTTTGTTGATGTTATAGAGAAAGAAGCAGCAGGTTTAACTATCAGTTGGATGTGTGTGGAGGAGAGAGAGGAGTCAAAGGTGACCCCAAGTTTGCGAGCTGAGGAGACAGGGTGGAGTAGAGAGTTATCCCAGAGACTGAAAAAGGAGGAAGGGGAGAGGAGGGTTTAGGAAGAAAAATAGGAAGCTCAGTTTTGGCCATGTTCAATTTCAAGTGGCGGTGAGACATCCAAGCAGCAATGTCAGAAAGGCAGGCAGAGATTTGGACCTGGATTACCGGATAGATTTCAGGTGTAGAGAGGTAGATCAGTGAGTCATCAGCATAAAGATGGCACTGAAAGCCATGGGAAGAGATGAGTGCACCAAGGGACTGAGTGTAGAGAGAGAAAAGGAGTGGACTAAAGACAGATCCTTGGGGTACACCAACAGAGAGCGAAAGAGCAGTAGAGGAGGATCCACCAGAACAAACACTGAAAGAGCGATGGGAGAGATAAGAAGAGAACCAGGATAGCACAGAACCCTTAAAACCAAGCGAGGACAAGGTATCGAAGAGAAGGTTGTGGTCAACAGTGTCAAAAACAGCAGAAAAGTCAAGAAGGACCATGATATTCAGAAGAATAGAATCCCACTGCAACTTGACAGAACCTAAAATGGAAGAAGAGAAATGTTAATATATACAAGGTATTAACAAGTAATGAATACCCATGGAACTTCATCCACAGATGCCTGCAGCCAGAAATCTCCAACCTCGACAATTCACCCTCCCTTACATCCAGAACACCAACAACACCTGGAGAAACCAACCAATCAATTTCTGCAGACCAAAGAACAGAATTACTACCAACAAGGCTCAAAAACAGCAACAACACCCCGGAAGCCCTCAGAGAAACCAACCAGTCAATCCCCACAAACCAACCAGTCAATCCCCACAAACAAAAGAGCTGAGTCGCTACCAACCCCAATATAAATATAAATGCAAGCATTCAAGCACATTACCATCTGGAACCCCACAGTAATGATGTCCCCTCGAATAGTGATGAAACGTCTGCAATCAAGCTCAGAGAACAATCCAACATCATGACAAATGTATTATATATACAAAGACTCATATAAAATAAATAAGACCATACATAAATAACAATAAAATCATAAAACCATATAAATAATATCAGAAAACCCAACATGTTTCGGCTACAGCTTGCTTCATGTTACCCCATTGCTCCACGGACAACATTGGTTTTCTGTTTTTTTTTAAATTGTTTAAACTTTTATTTTTGATGCATCGTGCTTACTATACTAGTTTACCCACCTACTTACATTTACATCTTATTCCTTATTGCCCTTTTCTTGCTGTCCGGTTCAGGCTTGAGTCTGTACATCAGGCTTGAGTCTGTACATCAGGCTTCATCTCTGGCTCTTTTCAAATCCAGGCTGAAAGCTTATCTGTTTGAGGCCACTTTTGGACCCTGATCCACTTAGTCTCCTATGTGTTTCCTTACCATTTCCCTAGACATAGCCTTGTCCTCAGCTGTTGTGTTATCTGTCTCAAATAGATTTAAACTCTGATGAGCAGGGACTGATTTTTACATGTGTCTGTACAGCGCTGCCTACACTTTGTAGTGCTATACAAATGATGAATAGTAGTAGTAGGAGTAAAATCAATAAGACATAAATAATATGGTCAAACCTACATCAATAAACATAGTAACATAGTAAATGACAGCAGATAAAGACCAGTATGGTCCATCTAGTCTGCCCATAAACATAAATAATATGGTCATAAAGGAATAAAAGAATGTGAACACAAGGTTGAGGTCCCTAAAACAGCAAAACATAAATAAAACCAAGAAAAAGGTTAATTGCATAAAAACATAGGTATAAAACTATAAACTCATACAGACCAAAATAACAATAAAAATGGAACTAGAAAGAGCAGCCATGACAGAGATAAATCAACCCATCAGATGCTGGTAGAATGAATCTAAACTTAAAAAGGATATAAAATCAACCTTATTGGAACAAAGCAATCTAAAAAGGGGGAGAATCTCCCTGCAAATACATAAAAACCAATAAGAATAAATAAAACCAACTACATTTATAAAAACATACGATTAAATTACCCCACCCCCCCAAAAAAAAACCCAAAACCATGGGAACCCACCTGGAATATATAAAACACAACAATGTGTATCCTTCAAGATCACTTCAGAAACGCTCTAAGGGACCAGACAGCCTTCACATTTACAGCCTTCACACTGGAAGAGCAAGCAAAAGGAAAGACCATATGGAAAGCACAGTAAAAAGAAAATGAGGTCTTAGTATGTATAATTCATTTGTGTGTTACTTTATTTGTTTTTTATCACCACTGTTTATTGTATTTGTACTTGTATTAATTTATGTTTGTACATAATTTTGTTTATTTCTTTGTCTTTTATGTTTTAATTTTATACATCGCTGTGGGTGAGCTGTTAAAGCTTGGGAAGGCAATACATAAAAATTGATAAATAAGTATTTTCTTCTTTGTCTGTTACTGTCTTAAACTTTCCATCCATTCTAAAAGGGTATTCCAAACATCTATTAGCGTTTCTGTGAAAAAATATTTTCGGATGTTGCCCCTCAATCTGCCTCCTTGGAGATGTATTTCAGACCTCTTGTTGTAAAATTTTTCTTCCATTCAGAGTGGAGGGGTTGTTGTAAGGGATTTTTGCCCTTAGATTGCAGCTTGAACTTTAGTAGTAGTTTGGCCGTACTACTGCTAGGGTTCAAGCTGCCATAATAAGAGCAAAAATCCATTACAACAACTCCTCCACTCTGAATAGAAGGAAAATTCCAGGAATTGTTCTAAGGGATTTTTGCCCTTATATGGGCCATCTGGGCAGTAGCAGAATGTGATGCTGATGGCAGTAGAGAATCACATTTCTGTGATAACGGCAACAACACTAGAATTAACTGCACAGAAGAAAGGCTTGGCAATCTACTTCCATATCTTGCCATAAAAACCCAATGGATAGTCACAACAAAAAAGTTGCACTATAGTGCTGGAAGATGAGACCCCAGGTCAGAAGGCACACAACTGGCTACTGGGGAGGAGCTGAAGACTTTTCAGAGTAAAGCCAGCATTTAGGATGTGGTTGGATCAAAGGCCTCGGGAAATCTGATTGCTGATGTTTCTGAACATGAAATGAGAGTCAGGAGTTGCAAAGATGTCTTACATATTGGTACATGGAACATACGAGGTATGAACCAAGGGAAGTTGGTGGTGATCAAGAATGAAATGGAACATGTACAACTCGATCTGTTGGGTGTCAGCGAACTGAAATGAACTAGTATCGGACACTTTGCATCCGATGATCACATTGTTTACTATGCTGGAAATAAAAGACAAAGGTGTTGCATTTATAATAAAGAAGAAACTTGCAAAAACTGTAATAAAATACAATACAATAGGTGAACGCTTAATTTCTATTTGTCTACAGGGAATGCCCATCAACACAACTCTAATTCAAGTATATGCCACAACAGCTGCAGAAGAGGATGAAGTTGATGAGCTCTGTCAATTTCAGCTTGTACTTGTTCATAGAATATGCAGACAGCTAAAAAAAATATGTTTGCTTGTTCTATGAACAAGTACATAGAACGAAGCTAAAACAGTCAAAATGGATGACCGAAGAAACTCTGAAAAATGCCCAGAAGCACAGAGAATCTAAAGCCAGAGGAGAAAGAGAGGTAATCGCGGAACTCAACAGATTTCCAATGTGCAGCAAGACAAGACAAGGAGAAGTACTACAATGACGCATGCAAGGAAATAGAATCAGAAACAATTAGAGGAAGAACAAGATTAGCTTTCCTAAAGCTTCGAGAGTTAGCGAAAAAATTTCCAGCCTCGAAATGGAATGTTACAAGATGCTCAAGGATCCATGTTGAATGATGCTGAGGAGATCAAGAAAAGGTGGAAAGAATATACAGAGTCATTACCCAGGGGTGGCTCAAGGCAATCTGCTGCCTGAGGCGAGGGATGAGATGGGGCCTAGTGTGGAGGGGCAGGGGGGCTCTCTCAAAACTCTAGTCAGGGACTGAACCAAACCAAAAAGCCGATTAGATTATATGGAGGAAATGCAAGATGTTTGCACAACAAGGAACTAAAAGAATGAACGAGAACCACAGCACAGTTCTTTTTGAACATATATTTTGCATCCATAGAACCCCCCTCCCTAAACAGTAGGTGCAGAGTAGAACTAGAACATTCACCTACAGAACTCAATATCATTAAAAAAAAAATCTCATTCCAATCATCTCACTAACAAACATTCTCCAGTACCAGGCATATTGTGAACTAATACAAAATCCTACAACAAAGTCACTAAGGATCTATAGAGCAAATCTACCATACCATATCAGCACCAACTTCCAAAACTGACATAAGGCGCCCATCCAAAAAAAGCATTACTGTAAACACTGCAGTGGGCCCTGGAACATCCAACACCTATTTGAAAAGCTGAACAATTCAGATTACTATAGTACAGATCCCTACATACAAACTCCATTTTAACAGAACACTTAGGTGTATATTTACTAAATGATTTCAATGGGGCCGCAGCTTCGATATCGCATGGAAGCTGCTACCGTCATTTAGTAAACATACCCCTTAGTCTTGGTCACACACTCAGAACACAGACCCTCACCAAGTACAGAAAAAGTGACCATAACCTAAAAATAAACATATGTAGATAACAATTAAACTGCAACCCCAAAAAGTCAGATTTTGCATACAATGCAATACCAGAGAAATAGAAAAAAATGCATTTCCATGTACTGTATAAAATCTAAAGATAGCATCAAGAGCGATCATTAAATTGAAAATAAAATTCTCATCAAATGCTGGATTGGATTGTGCTAGAGCTGGAAAAGTCCAGAACTGAGACGTTCCCTTAAAATTTGAAATTTCCTTGAATCTGAACTGACAAAATATTTTAAATTTCAGTCTGGCAGCATAAAGCTGGTCCCGATCTGAGACTTCTGCTTTCCTGTCTTCTCTTAGACTATAGACCATAGAAAGAGAGCTATCTGCCATTTCATAGTAACATAGTATATGATGGCAGATAAAGACCAGTATGGTCCATCTAGTCTTCCCAGCAAGGCAGCAGGAGTAGGAGCACCTGCCGCTCTGTGCAGGCCACCTCTCTCCGTGCCTTTGTTTAGGGATAGGTTACCCTCCTTGTAGGTCACCCTTATTTGTTCAGATATATGAGATAGTTATGTTTATTTTGATTTTATCCTGTTGCTGTAAAGGGATCCAATGTGTCTGTCCCATATCATTTTGAATTCTGTCACTGTGTTTGCCCCCACCATTTCCATTGGGAGGGCATTCCAAGCATCCACCACCCTTTCAGTGAAAAAGTATTTCCTGATATTGCCTTTCAATTTACCCCCTTGCAGCTTTATGTTATGCCCTCTAGTTTTACAGCTTTCCTCTTCTTTGGAAGAGATTTGTTTGTTCATTAATACTCTAAGTATTTAAAGGTCTGAGTCTTATCTCCCCTGTCCCTCCTCTCCAGAATATACATATTTAGGTCTTCTTCTCATAAGTCTTCTGCCGCAGACTCCAAATCATTTTGGTTGCTTTCCTCTGAACTGCTTCCAGTCTTTTTATATCCTTTTATATCCTTTGTGAGATATGGTCTCCAAAACTGAACACAGTATTCCAAGTGAGGCCTCACCAGCGACTTGTACTGTGGCATTAGTATCTCTTCCTTTCTGCTGGTAATTCCTCTCTGTATGCAACCCATCTACCTTCTGGCTTTTGCCACCACCTTGTCACACTATTTCGCCATCTTGAGATCGTCAGAAACAATCACTCCGAAGTCCTTCTCCTGGTCCATGCACACCAATCTCTCGCCCCCTATCACATACATTTCCCTTGGATTTCTGCTTCCCAAGTGCATGACACTGCACTTCTTCACATTAAATCGTAACTGCCAAGCATTAGACCATTCTTCCAGCTTTTGTAGATCTTTCCTTTGTTCTCCACTCCCTCAGGGGAGTCCACTCTGTTGAAAATTTTGGCCTCTTCTGCAAAGAGACAGACTTTTCGATTCAGCCCTTCGGCAATATCACTCACAAATATATTGAACAGTACCGGTCCCAGGACCGAACCCTGGGGCTAATCGCCTTTCTTTCATCTGAGTAAGTTCTGTTTACCATCACCTTCTGTCGTCTTGACAGTCAACCAATTTCTGATACAGTTGACCACCTTGGACCCATCCCCAAGCTGTTGAGTTTATTGATAAGCCTCCTATAAGGAACAGTATCAAAGGCTTTGCTGAAATCCCGGTAGATCACATCCATCGCATGTTCTTGTCTAGTTCTCTGGTCACCCTGTCAAAGAACTCAATCAGATTTATTTATTTATTTATTTATTTATTTAACAATTATTTCTATACCGCTCTTTCACAAGTATCAAGTGCGGTTTACAATGAACATTATGTTATATGGTATGGGTAGTATCATACCAAGTCATTTTACATAGAACAGGTGAACTAGGTACAGGTAACAGTATACTTATAATATTTAAACAGTAAATTATTAGAACGTTAAACTATTAGAACATATGTACATAGTAGATATTTACAATTATCATATATCGCTTGTAGTTGTAAACATTAATTTAATCTTCAAGGCACGTGGTTATATAGTGGTTGTATTTGCTAGTTAACCTGTGTCTCTTTGTGTAGTCTGGCTAGTTTCTGCTCCTTTGTTGTAGTGTAATGAGAATAAATGGGTTTTCAGTTTTTTCTAATCCTTTGTCTGCCCCAAGTAAGGCGAATGTTGTCAGGAAGGTTATTCCAGTGGATAGGTGCTGAATGAGAGAAGGCTCGCAGGTTGGTTTGTTTTCTAGCTTTGGTGTAATCGTTGGGTACTGCGTTAGTGTTTGGGTTTCTACTCCTTTGTGATCTTTGATCTATTTCTACATTGATGAGTGTATGAGTACTGATGGCGCTAAGTTATTTTATTAGTTTAAATGTAGTTAGTAGAATCTTGTATTTTTATTCTGCTGTGAATAGGTAGCCAATGGAGTTCAGCACAAGGTCGGTGTGTGATATGTTCGATTGAGATTATATTCATTATTATCCTTGCTGCTATGTTTCTGAGTTAGTTGTATCTTTTTAATGTTTTTGCTTTGTGATGCCATTAAGGATTAAATTTGCAAAATCAAAATGTGGGGTTATGATAGCTTGAATTATGGTTATGAAGTCTTGTAAGTGAATTAAAGGTCTTAGTTGTCTCAAGGTCTTAAGTTTGTAGTGTATGTTTTTTGTTAGATATTTTATGTGTGAATCCATGTTAAGCTTATTGTCAAGATTTGTTTGGCAAGATTGTCTTTTGGTAAAGCCATGTTTCCTCGGATCATGCAACCTGTTGGTTTTGACAAAGTTCACTGTTTGCTCTTTCAGGAGTGCCTCCATTACTTTTCCTGCCAATGAGGTAAGGCTTACAGGCCTGTAGTTTATCACTTCTTCCCAACTACCACTTTTGTGGAAAGGTACCACATTAGCCCTTCTCCAGTCCTGTGGAACTTCTCCTATCTCCAGGGATATATTAAAAACATCCTTTAAAGGCTTTGCAAGAACCTCTCTGAGCTCTTCCACTCCCAATGCTGCCATCCTCGTGTCAACAACTTTCCAATCACCCTACCCTCTGTCCATCCCCCTTCCAGTGCCATCCCCACATGTCAGCTCCCTTCCAGTCCCAGTGTCCCCTCCCTTCCAGCCTCCTTTCCATTACCCAGCCACCTACCAGTCCCATCCTCAAGTGTCAGCTCCCTTCTATCCCCCTTCTCCCTTCCATAGTGTCATCACCCTTCCAGTCCCTCTCCATTACCATCTCAGGCATCAGCTCTCTTCCAGCCTCCTCTTCCCTCCTCTGTGAGCTTCCTTACCACCCCCTCCTTCCCCTGTGTCAGCTCCCTTACAGCCCCCTCCTTCCCCCTTGTCAGCACTGTTCCGCTCCCCCTCCTTCCCCTGTGTCAGCTCCATTCCTGCCCCCTTCCATGGCTCCTGCGTCCCTCAGTGACTATGAAAGTGGTCTTGCCCTTCTCCTTCCCCGTGTCAGCTCCGTTCCACTCCCCCTCCTTCCCTTGTATCAGCTCTGTTCCTGCCCCCTTCTTCCCCCATGCCAACTTGGTTCCGCTCACCCTACTCCCCCCAACCTATGTCAGTTCTGCTCCACTCCCCCTCCTTCCCCTGTGTCAGCTCCATTCCGCACCACCTCCTTCCACCCGTGTCAGCTCCATTCCTGTCTCCCTTCTTCCCCCATGCCAACTCTGTTCCACTCCCCTACTTCCCCCCATGTCAGTTCTGCTCCACTCCCCCTCCTTCCCCTGTGCCAGCTCCATTCCTGCCCCCTTCCATAGCTCCTGCGTCCCTCAGTGACTATGAAAGCGGTAATAATTTAAAATGAAAATGGTGCGGAGCCGTCCGGCCCTTTGGAACCCCTGCTGCTGCGTCCTGCTCTAGCCTAACTTCCTGTTGAGGGTGGAACACAGTAGCAGAGGTTCCAGGGGGCCAGAAGGCTCCACACCAGTTTCATTTTAATTTTAAATTATTACTGCTATTGCAGCCACAGCTCTGTAGGAAACAGGAGCCACGGCTGGGGCAGCAGCAGCAGCAGTTTCTCCACCTTTTTTTTTAAAACCTGAAGGCAGAGTGAGGCGGCTGTTTTGGGGGCATTTTTTGCCACCCCCAAAAATTTGCCGCCTCACTCCTCCTCATTATAGAGCCGCCCCTGATTATTCCATAAAGATCAAGTGGACCAGCAGCCATTTCAACCTGTACCTTATGATCAGGAACCATTGGTGATGAAAGAAGAAGTCGAAGCAGCATTGAAAGCCTTATCAAAGAACAAAGCACTGGGCATTGATGGCATTCCCATGGACGTATTACAGCAATCGGAGGCAGCTGTTACCATACTTAAAAGGCTCTGCCAGGAAATTTGGAAGACAATATTATGGCCAACTGATTGGAAAAGGTCTGTGTTTATACCAACACCAAAGAAAGGTGTTCCAACTGACTGTGGAAATTATTGCACCATTGCTCTGATCCCACATGCCAGCAAGATTCTACTCAAGATTATTCAGCAGAGACTACAGCCATACCTGGAACAAGAACTGCCTGAAGTGCAAGCAGGATTCAGGAAAGGGCAAGGGATGAGAGACTTCAAGGATATGAGATGGATCTTTGAAAAGACAAAAAAATACCAAAAGAATATCTATTTGTGTTTAATCCACTACTGTGTGAGGCTTTTGACTGCGTAAACCATGAGAAACTCTGGGCCACATTAAGAAGCATAAGTATACCAGAACACCTGATAGTTCTCTTGCACAACCTTTACATTGATCAAGAAGCAAGAGTTCAAATGGAACAAAGAGAAACAGAATGGTTTAAAATCAGCAAAGGTGTATGACAAGGCTGCATACTTTCCCCATACCTGTCTAATTTATATGCAGAACAAATCATCAGAGAAACAGAACTGTATGAAGACAACAAAGGCGTAAAGATTGATGGAAGACTCATCAATAACCTTTGCTATGCTGATAATACCACTTTACTTGCTGAAAGTGAAGACAATCTGAAACATTTGCTACTCAAGATCACGGAACATAGTCTTAAAATGGGCCTGCACCTTAATGTAAAGAAGACAAAGATCCTGGCAAATGGCAAAATCAGTAAGTTCATTGTTGATGGAGAAGAAGTTGAAATAATTGAGAACTTTAACCTACTCTTATCAACTATCAATAAAGAAACGACAAGCCGTCAAGAAATCCGATGACGCATTGCTCTTGGCAGAATAGCTATGAAGGACCTAGACAAGATTCTCAAGAACAGAGATATCTCTCTCCATGCAAAGTTTTGACTTCTTCAAGCCATGATATTTTCAATAATGTCACATGGGTGCGAAAGTTGGACAATGAAAAAGACAGACAGGAAGAAAATCAATGCCCTTGAATTTGGTGCTGGCGATGAATACTGCATATACCATTGACTGCCTGAAGAACAAACCAGTCAGTGCTAGAGGAGATCAAACCTAAGCTTTCTTTAGAAGCTCAGATGACAAGACTTCGACTTTTATACTTTGGACACATCATGTAAAGAGAGATCATTACAGAAAGACATCATGCTTGGCAAAATAGAAGTCAATGCAAAAGAGGAAGGCCAGCAATGAGATGGGTTGATATAGTAAAAGCAGCTATGGGTGCCACTCTATCAACCATAAGCCGCCTGACTGAAGACTGAACCTAGTTTAGGACAACTGTGTTCAGTCTTCAGGTGGTGAGTTGACATCAGCTCGACGGCACTTAAGAACAACAACATAGTGCCTTGAACCTAAACGGGACTACCGTGAGTCTACTGCTAGGGTTCAAGGAGCACCTTTTTGAACCCAGGCCTGCCAGGGGCAAGAGCAACTGGGGATCGCTTCTGCCTCGTGACCCCCTGCACCACCATTGAATACTTAAGATAGGTCTGGACGGGTCTACACGGCAAGTGGGGAGTCTTTTGTTCGGGGGAGGGCTTCATGATCTTCTGGGGGAGTCCAGGGGGCTTAGTCTTAGATGGTGGTTTTTGGGTTTCTTAATTGCAGGGGCCAGGAGTCCTTGCCATTGTTATGTTGTACTGGTCCCTTTAAAATGGTCTTTGGGAGCATTGGGCTGCATGCTAATGCTCCTGCCCAGAAAAAATAACAACAGCTTTTGGTGATCACCACAAGCAGTGTTATTCTCTTTGAATAGTAATGAAGTGTTTTGCTTGTATCTGCAGGCTTTGCATCATATTAATATTTAACATACATTGTAGCACAAAATTGTGCATTATTGTAAAATAATGCACGTTTTTGGCCTTTAATGCATGTTAAGGGCCAAATTACACGTGTTGTTCCCATAACACATTTTAATAACTACCGCCCTATAAACTTCAGTAACCCTGAACATTTTTGTGTGCCATAGAGCATGTTTAGATGTAAGCACATATATTCCCTGAAGTACATTTAAAAGCGTAACTATGCACATACTTTGAAAATTTGCTGGTTCCTGCAGGGGGAAAACTATGTACAAACTATTTATGTATGTGTTTAGATATAAAATTGCCCCTCTAAAGACTAAAATTGAGACTTCGAACTCCACTTGACTCTTGACTGTAAGCCAGTGCAACTCATTCAAAATCAAGGTAACATGATTGAATAGTTTTTTCCCCCCTGTAAGCAGTCTGGCTTCCTTATTCTGAAGGAGCTGCCATATTTTCTAAGAAATGTTTGTGCAGACTGAAAATTTGCCCCTTTGTATGGGACTGAATATTTAGGGGGTCATTTACTAACGCTTAATGCATGCTAATACTGTTTATGTGCATTATTTTTACTGCAGGGCCTATTTTATGCCATATGCCTGCATTAAATAGCGTTTGTCAATGCATTAGCATGCACTGTTAGTAAAAAAATAGCCCTAGTTGGTGTGGACCCCTTCTCTCTTAATTTTTGCAGCTGTCGTGAAGTGAATGTCTTTTCTTCTTACTTTCAGATGCTAATGTAACATTCAGGGGTAATTTTATAAAGGTTTTCCATATGTAAAGCCTGTTTTACATATGGAAAAGGTCTTTTATAAAATTGTGTGGCGCTATGGCGTATGTTTACTAAATTGTGCTGCCTAGTAGCACAGGGTTTAAAGCAAGGTTTGGCTGCGGCACTAAAATGTAGGATGGGCCCTAGCATCAAAACTTCCATGCTACCAGGGTTGCACACAATGGGGTGTGAGTTCGGTGGAGTAGAGCAGAACAAAGCATGACCTACACTAATGGCGCTTGTTGCCCTTAGTGCAGGTGCATTTAATGCTGCCTCTGTGGGTGGTGTTAAGTGTGCTCACATGCTGTCTAGTATGGTGTGGCATCTTGGGTCCATACTAATTGCAAGGAGATGGACACACACGGCCCTTGAAATTAGCATGGGTCCACAAGCATGTTACTGGCACAGGCTTTAGCAAACATGCTCCTATACACGTGTATAACTACACACAGCTTTTTTTGAGGGGGTACTTGGTAGTTCTGAATACCGGAACATGTTTCATTGCCTGCTAAAATTGGCTTATGGTCCTCATGTATTAGTGAAAGAGCTCTGCAGATGAATGCTGGCATCATTTTTCCTAGAAAAAATTCACTGAATACATACAGTGACAATATGATATGTACTTATATGCGATCCATGTGCAGGCATTCCTAGGAATGTATTTTGGGAGGAGCAGGAATCGATTTATGATGGACAGTTGCATTTTATAAAATGTGAGTGCACACATAGAGTACATGTGCATTTACAGCAACTTCAGAGCAGGTGTAAATATGTGGATCAGCATTTGAATGCTACTGGAGCTGGTTCTGGTTCTGAGTGCCTATTTTATTAAGGTACATAGATGCCTATGTTGTCTTTATATAACAAATAGTCATGTTTTTGGACTTCTCACATAGGTGTCCTGTTATAAAATCAGACTCTAAATGTCTATTATAAGGAGCCTGTAATTCTGTGGTGGGATAACATGAAGAAGATTTTTGTTAGCATTAAAGACACTGGGCCCGTAAATCGTGTAAATGTCGCTTAGAGGGATATTCTGCGGCACTAACACAGTTAGTACCGCTGAATATCCACTGGTTCTACTGCTATACACCCCAATGCTAATTGTGTAGCATCAGGGTACGTCATGAGTGTTCTGGGATAGAGCGGAGCCGGCACCTGCCGCTAACCGGGCAGTGGCAATATTGAACCACCGGCTGGTTAGCAACCCATGAGTAAAGATAGGCCACTTTTTCCAGGGTCTATCTTTACTCATGGGAGCTAATTGGGCAGCAGCGATATTGAGCCATTGTCCGGATAGCTTCTGCGCCATGCTGCAGACCCAGATATTCAATGTCAGTGGCTGGATATGGCCCCAGCATTGAACATCCGGGATCTAGGTTCAGCGGCGACGGCTATGTGCTTTAGAAGCGCTGGCCGCTGCCGCTAAATATTGGGCCCAATATCTATTAAAAATAACTTACCTGGTTCTCTTAAAGGAAATGGAAACATTTCTGTTTATTTTTATTGCAGCTGAGGAAAATTACATGCTTGACCAATAATTATCGTCTGTCAGAGCTGTACCTTAACAACAATGAACTTATTGATATTGCAGGTACTGTATTGGCTTAAATTTCAGACATTGTTCATTAATTGTAAAAGCACACAAAATAGATGAGGTTTACTAAGTATTTTTACAGATTACCTTTATACAGAAGAAACAGGGGCAGCTCAAGGCAATCTGCTGCCTGAGGAGAGGGATGAAATAGTGCCCCCACTCTCTGGAGCAGGGGGTGGGGCTTCCTCAACTCTCCAGTCGGAGACCCAACCATATCAAAAAGATGATTTGATAATGTGGAGGAAATCAATCTACTGCTCATGCCTTAGAGAAGCAACAGTAATAAAGAGCTTTGAGAACCTCAAATGTTCTAATCAATAGTCATGAGAACTCTAATCTTGCAAAAGCAAAACATATGGAGAATATTTTAAAATACTTAGCTAGCACTTATATAAAGCAGACTGCAGCCACGATGGAAAGTTTGATACATCCCTTTGTTGGTCAGTGTTTTATGGCATGCTGAATCAGACATAGGACATTGACCAACTGAACTTAATATATGTTTAAAAAAAAATTGGAATCTGGTCAACTCCCTTACAAACATTCCCCAGTACAAGGCATATTGTGAACTAATATAACACCATACAAAAGTCACCGAAGATCTACAAGCCCATATCTACCATACTATGCTATACCAGCATAAACTTCCAAAACTTAATACAAGACACCTACCCAGAAAAAGGCAGCAGTATAAATACTGCAGCAGGCCCTAGAACATCCATACACCTATTGGAAAAGCTGAACAAGGCCAATTACTACAGTACAGATCCCTACATACAAACTCCATGTTAACAGAATGCCTGGCCAAGGTCACATACTCGGAACACAGATCCTCACCAAGTACAGAATAAGTAACCACAATCTAAAGTAAAAATATGTAGTCAAAAATTAAACTGAAACCCCAAGAAGCCAGACACCACATGCAGAGCAACACCAGAGAAATAAAAGAGATGCATTTCCCTATACTGTGTCAAATATAAAGACCGCACAAAGTCCAATCACTAAAATGAAAATGAAATTATTGTTTCTACCTTCTTTGACCTTTTTATTCTCTGATCATGCTGGTCGCAATCTGAGGCTTCTGCTTACCTGTCTTCTCTTTGTTTTCTTTCTACAATCTGCCATTTGTCTCTCCTTTTGTTTTCTTCATTACCTTCCATCTTGGATATTGATTTTCTTTCCCCTTTTAACTTTCTTCCATTTATGATTCTGTCCACCCAGATTTCACTTCTTACTAACCAGCTCTCAATCCCTCTTGTTTTTACATCTACCTACTGCTTTTCAACCTTCATCCCAGTCCTTCCATTTATTTATTTTTATTTATTTTATTTTATGCATATTTATATACCGCAACTTCCAAAGTTCAGTCGCGGTTCACAGTGAACAACAATCAACAAAACAGTTTTGTTTTACAGAGAACGTCATAATATAGCAGAACATATGTACAGGGTAACATTATATAATAGTCTAAACAATGTGAAATAATACATTTCCCAGCTTTTCTTCCCTGGTTCATTATTCCCCAGTTTTTAGCCCACTCTCTTCATGTCTAACATCTCTCAGCACCCATCCAGTCTCTCTCTCTCTGGCTCTCTCTTTCCCTTCATCCAGTACCTCTGCTCTTTCTTTCTTTCCATGTCTGCGCTCCCCCTTCCAATCCTGCTGCAACTGCAACAGTCCAGCGCTACCCATCTCCATACCATACCCTCCTCTTCCCCTCCCTATTACTTTTTACACTCATGTCCAACTTCTGTCCTGCTATCTCTTTCTTATTAATTCAGCCCATGTCCATCTTTTCTCCACTCTCTCTCCCTTATTACCCCGTATCCAGTATCCCCCATCTGTCTCCCCTTCCACAAGTCCTACTGCCTTCCTAAACCCCCCATTTCATTGTCACCGCCTTCCTATCCCCCCGTCTCATTCTCACCGCCTTCCTATTCTCCCTCCATCTCCTTCTGAGTCCCACTGCACCTAATTATGCCCACCTCCTGCTGTGCTAGATGACCTGGGGCCTAGTGGAGAGCCTGCCTGTGTGTGCGACAGGTTGTTCCTGTAGTGATTCACCAGCAGGAGCAACCTGCCTCACACACAGGCAGGCTCTCCACTTGCCAGTGATTGCTGCCAACACAAAGATGAGCCTGCCCACAGGAACAAACGTCCCGCGGGAAGGCTCAGTTTTCTCTCTATGGGGAGGGGGGAGGAGCAGTTAGATAGGCGTGGGAGACTTTCTTTTTATAAAATTTTTGCCAGCAACTGCTGCACCCCTGCCGTCACAAAGCTGAGCCTGTCCGCAGGAACAGAAGTCCCACAGGCAGGCTCAGCTCTCCCTCAACAGCTCAGCCGCAGGGGGAGAGGTAAGACGCGATAAACATTTTTTATTCTCTCCCTAGCGGCAGCACCCCTCCTTCTCCACCCTACTTACCAATTGGCAATGGCAGCGGCAGCAGCTACTCAGTGAGTCACGACGGGGGATCAGCAGGAGGATCACTTTGAATCGGATGGTCAGTGCAGAGGCAATCAATGAGGAGAAGCCAGCCAGGCATGAAAAGCACGAGCCTGGCACCTTCTCTTTGATTCCCTGCACTGATTTGTCAGCCAGACTAGAGAAAGCAGCAGGGGAAAGCCCTGGAAACGCCACCCCCTGGAAACGCCACCCCCTTAAAAGTGCTGCCTGAGGCCATCGCCTAGTTCGCCTCATGGTAGAACTGCCCCTGAGAAGAAACATAAATGACAGACAACAAAAATGGGCCAAATTAGCTAGTTTGTATGATCTTATGCACAGCAAGAAAACCAAATGCTTCTGTTCTCATTTTAGGGAGAAGGGCAGGGTTCTAGTAATTGAATATTTTCTCTGTCGACAAGCAGGATGTAATGAACCCACAGAGTCATATAGTCACTAATTTCAATCCATCAGCCAGAGAGAACCAACGTTCTTGAAAAACATTTTTTAAATGAACCTCAGAATCATTAGACCAAGAGATATACAGGCTCATTCCGAGCCACAAATAGTGGGGATGGACATCCCGGGTTCGTGCCCCTTCCCCACGGTGTCTAACTTCCCCACCGGTTGTATGAGGAAGTTAGACAGGGGGCGGAGAGGGGGTGGATCGGGGGCAGAGTTAGGGCAGGCAGTGGGCGGTCGCCAGCCCTGGACGTACAGGGCTGATTCTAATGTCGGCCCTGTACTTCTGGGGCCGGCGACTTGAATGAGGAAGTTATTCCACCACCAAGGGTGGTATAACTTCCTTGATTCTGCAGGATCGGTGGGCCCAGGGCTGGGAAGGGGTGGCAGGGGGCAGAAGATATTCCCCACAGCCTGATGCTGGTCCTGTGAGGCGAGATCGGGGGTCAGGCTGTGGGGAATTAGCTGCAGGAGCCAGCGGCTGGAGATCACAGCTTTTAAATGGAGCCACAGTGCCATGGCAACTGGACGCCATGGCGCCGCGGCTCCATTTAAAAGTCCTGACTGAGTTTGACAAGGCCTTAACGTGCAAGCTGGGCCGAATCGGCAGTCCCTGTCTGCATTTACAGGCCTGATCGCAGTTCTGATTCCACGGGGCTATTCATGCCCCGTGGGATCAGAATCGCGACGTTCTCTGTTCGTCCAGTTCAGACCGAGCATACAGAGGGCATGTACGTCCAGGACGGAATCGGGCTGATACTGTATGAAAGCCTCTCAGTTGAGACTAACAATCTCTCCTTTACTCTCTAACTTTGTATTGCCCATCTTCAATCATTCATATTTTTTTAAAACATATAAATAAATATAATAAGTCAATACCAATATCTTATCTTCTTAACCAATATCTTAACTTAACTGAAATCCATTATTGTAAAGGAGATTGTTAGTCTCAGTTCAGAGACTTTCATATATCTCTTGGCTCAATGATTCTGAGGTTCGTTTGAAAAATATTTTTCAAGAATGTTGGTTCTCTCTGGCTGATGGATTGAAATTAGTGACTATGGGCCCGATTCTGACACGTGAATAGCCTGGGATCTCAGTGTGGTTCTCACTCAATTTCTAAAGCCTCCTTTTGAGCCTTTAACCACCACTTCACTGAAGTTTCTATCTTGAAAGGGTGGTTGGTCCCTTTCTGCTTACTCCCTCATTGGACACTTCATGATGGGCCTCTTGCTTTCACATCTGCCAATCTGACCACCGCCAGTGGCATGGGGCCTTGATATGGTCCTCGGGCAGCTGTTCTCTTTGCCTTTTGAGCTGCTTGCCACCTGCATCTTCAAGTTTCTGTCCTGGAAGGTCATTTTCTTGCTGGTGCTTACTGTAGCATGCAGAGTCAGTGAACTACAGGTGCTGGTGGGGCATGTGCCCTATACCAGGTTCTACAAAAACAGGGTAGTCCTCCGTACTCATCCTAAATTTCTTCCTAAAGGGGTTTCATCTTTTCATCTCAACCAGTCGGTGGTATTTCCCACCTTCTTTCCCAGGCCTCATGCGAACAGAGCAGAGGCCTCTCTCCATACCCTGGATTGTAAGAGGGCATTGGCTTTCTATCTGGAATGAACGAAAGCCCATTGCTGTTCCTCCCAGCTCTTTGATTTTATGATCCGAACAGGCTGGGCTTGGCAGCTTCTAAACACACCCTTTCCATTTGAGTGGCTGACTGCATCTCCGTTGCCTATGCCCAGGCTAGACTTTCCTTAGAGCACAATGTCTGTGTCATGACAGCCTCTGTGGCTAACTTGCATGTGATCTCCATGCTGGATATCTGTAGGGCTGCAATGTGGTCTTCTGTCCACACCTTCGCAGCCCATTACTGCCTGGATGAGGATTCCCTGTATGACAGCACCTTCAACCAAGCCGTACTCTATCACCTTTTTGGGAATTAATGCATTTCCTTCCCTCCAGCCCTTCTGTCGGTCCAGACTACTGGAGATTCGTACTTTTGCTTGATGCTGGAGCTATATGTCAACTCTTGGAACCTTACAGTTTTTCTGCTGTTCTTCGCTTTTCGGTTTTTCTGTTTGCCCCATTGGGCAATTTACAAGTTTTTTGGTAAACTGTAGCTATGGGAGTCCCATAAGTGAGGACTGACTTCCTGCTTGATCCTGGAGAACATGTGGTTACTCACCTGTAACAGGTGTTCTCCACCTGTGGAGTTGTTGTTTTTTGGATCACTTAAGCTATGTCATCATACAGAGATAAGATGGCTACATTCAGGGCGGGAAGGCGACCACACATGCATGCTGGATCTCCCAAAGGCTTTCTGTGAAAGCTGGGGAGCGTTCCTGCATGAGGGCTCCATCCGTGACATCACCCATAAGTGAGGACTGATTCCTGCTGCTCCTGGAGTATACCTGTTACAGGTGAGTAACGATGCTTTCTCACCCAAACAAAAATCCTTTCCCTACTCATGCCCATATTATCCCTATATCAGCAGTCCTATTTTTCAGAACATGGGAATTGTTAGGGTCCCCTAGATTGGCTGCTTTAGCACAACAGCACATTTCAGCATAGCCATAGTACACACTATTGCTCTTTTTAATATTTCTGTAAGGGTGTTTATTGATGTTTCTATACCTTACAACATTCTCTCACCTCTGTTTTCTGTTCCTTAAAACTGCATCTTGTGTTTTTCAAGACTGCAGTCACACCAGTTCAAAACATAATTGTCACAACCATTCTTCAATTTGGGGCGCATTGCAGAGAAGAGCAGAATTTTTTCTAAGTCCTGGCCTTATACCACGTTTCTGCAGGAATAACGTGGATGTCTGCAGGAAGCACTGAAAACGTACACGGGCCTTTCCTGAATACACTTAATATGTCTTCGCAGCTGACCACGCTCCCGTTCCGCCCCTCCTGGGCACGTTCTGAGATCCCCATGCTAGCACCATGGAAGTGCATGACAGCAGTGTTTAGAATACGGTCGGTGACGTTTTTGGCACATAAATGTCCCTACCGCACTTTCGTGTTCTGGAATGACCCCCTTAGTGTTTGACTGTTGCCGCTAAAGGGATAATTCTTTAGCCACCCTTGCCCTGCCCCTATCGTGGTCCCATCTTATATGGGCTGTTCAGTCAAATATTCAACTTGATATTATCTGTATAAGTTTTGAAAATACATGGATAGTTACATTTACGGGCTACCAGTGAACATACAGTATAACTTCTTTTAAATTTCGGCCCTCATGTTATTAATGTTCCTCAGACCTACTATTCAATTTATCACTCTCACTTTTATTGTTGTTACTAATCACATGATCATAGAGAATAAAAATAAACCTGCACTGTATTTAAATAGGTAAAGATCCATTTTATATAGGATGTTTAAGCTGGGACATTCACATTTCCCAGAGTATTTTACAAAAGCCTCTGCTCAATGTGGATCCTCTTGTAATATGTATAAGGATACCAGCAGGTACACGCATATTTCAAGCACGTACTGTACAGGGGGAGCATCTGCTTCAGAAACCTCAAGTGCAGAAAAAGCAGCATCACTCCACTGTATCTACAGTACATGTGGGTGCCAACGATTACACATGTAAGTGGTGATTTTTGCTGCTTCCACATACAAGGTCTGACAATTATATTTATAGAAGCCATATTTTAGATAACTGTACATATAAGTGTAGCCAATTAAGAAGTGAAACCCCAATGGGCAAATTTTTACATTTTAAAAGGAGACAGAACTTATCAGAGGGCTCTTTTTATATTCAACACTACTACTATATGGGTAGAGACACTATGGAGTAAGTTAAATGTTGAAGCCGGCATTTGTCTTATATTGGCCACTGTGACAACTGAAAATTGGGCCGATGGATGGTAAATAAGCAGGGTTGGCGCAACCATTAGGCAAACTAGGTAGTTGCGTAGGACAGCATCTTTGTGGGGGACAGCAAACAGCAGAGCATTCAAAGGTAAATAATAGATTTTGACAGCTGGGGGGAAGAGGTGGGTGTAAAGCTTAAGGTTTGCATAGGGTGCCAACACCTTGAATCAACTCTGGGGCTCTCTCTGTATATAAGCCCAGTATTATAAATGCAATCGTATCTCTCTGGCTTTTGTAAAATTTAGATACAAATTATGATTCATCTTAGTTTCTGGAATTGCAGAAATGATTGTGGTAACTCTTTAGCAGCATGCTGTTTTCTGAGCCTTCAATGCTAAGCAAGTGTTGTATCCTGTCATGAGACTGGATTATGTTGTTAGCTGTGCTTTGTTTTAGTGAAATGTTAAACCAAAGCCCTATTCACCTTCTGAATGTGAAAGATCATGTAAATGGTTTCACAAGGGCAGAATGTTAGCAGGGGGGGGGGGGGGTTTGTGTTATCCATTTCCATATAGGCCTCACAGTCTGTACTAACTATATTACCGCCTTAAGAAGTGCCCAAACAGATTCTGTAAAAACATTCTTCTATTTCACAAATTAAAAACATTTTCTATTATTTTGCAAGAACATATATTAATTTAAAATGCATAATAATATATTGTTATCATAAACATCACATTTTCTGTATTGATAGTGTCTTTGCTGTACTTTATTCCAGGTGCTCTAAGACATCTGACCACATTGCAGATCTTGATGCTGCACAATAACCAGCTTACAAACCTTGAGACGACTGTTAAGGAACTAAAAGAAATGACATGGCTGCAAGTGCTAAGTAATGCTGCATGCAAGTTTCTCCCACATAAAGCAACCTAGTGAATATAATCCTGGTTAAAAGCTGTATGTAAACTTGTTTGCTACCTGTACCAAACTTGAATTATTCAGACAAGAAATGCTGAGATTTTCTTCCATCTTTAATGGTGAGGGAATGATCAAAAATACCTATAGGGGGTTATTTTAGAAGCCTTATTCACAATTTACTCATGGAAATGTCATCCATGTGAGAATCGCAGTTTCAGAAAGGTGACTATTTACACATGGACGTGCTGACTGCACTTATATTTCCACATTTTTAAGAGATACATTGGGGCATGATCTGGTCAGTGCTGAGGTGTAGACATGTAGAGCGTATTTCGCAAAGCATGTTGACATGAAGGGCAGTTTCTCCAAATAGGTTAGTTTTGCACATACCATGACAGTCTTGAGCATCACCTCTAAGCCAGAACATGTGGAGTATGACCTCAGTCTCTCAAATTTATTGCTAATTCTCAGCATAGTACTTGCATCATGCCAAAGAGAGCCTCCCTCTGGAATTCATAAGACGTTATGTGTATGGGTCTTAGTTGTTTTTTGCAGTTTTTCTTTCAACAATATTCCTCTTTCTTCCAGTTGTTGTATACCATCTTGATTTAAATATGGGGTTTGTAGCATAAAAGTGTGGAGGAGTAGCCCAGTGGTTAGAGCAACAGCCTAGCACCCAAGAGATCTGCTTCAATTCCCACTAGCACTCCCTGTGACCTTGGGGAAGTCACTTTTCCTCCAAGGCAATGGAGGGTAAAGGCCTGGCAATCTACTTCCAGTCATACCTTGCCAAGAAAACCCAGGGGCTGCTGGATTGCCAGGAGTCAGCATGAACTTGATGGCACTTAAAAAAAGGCATAAATGTAGCAGTACATTATTTCATTTTTATCTGCAGAAGTCCACTTAACTATAATTAATCCTCCCAACGTTTTCATTAATTTCTGTGGTTTGTCTCCTGCTACAGTGGCTCCATGAACATGTCCACCATGGCCTTTATCTATAGTAGGGATGTTATCTATATATGCAGTATTTGCACCATTGTAACTACCATTGTTAGCCCTAGCACATAAGCAATGGGCGGGCATCTTTCTATCCTGGGTAACATGTAGCCAGTATGTATTTTTCTTTTTCTTTCCTACCATACTTCAATTGTAGTGTCGCCTTGCTGAGATTTAACAGAGGTGTTATACAACGGAGTCACCGTGTGAAGGTACTAAGTGAGACTTGAGGAGGGCACTTTATTCTCTCTCCCTAAGAGATGCACAGCAGTTCACCAACTACTGCTAGTGAATTTTATGTTGTGCTCTGTTTCATGAAGGGCAGTGTGGAACTGCTTGTGGTGTTGATTGGAAGAGATTTGCTTGCAGCTATTTGGCCTGATTGTCATCTATGTCTATGTAGACATGTCTTTGGCTAACTTGTATTCCCCTGCTCTTTCCTGTCCCTCTCATTAACTTTATAACATTGTCTTTTAACTGCCTGTGTATATCATTCCCCAGTTCCCCCTTCTCCCTCCAGCTGTGCTCCCAGTGTTTGTTATCCATGCTGAGGGTGTGTTTGTTTGGGTGTGTTACCTGTGTGTGTGTGTGTGTACTTTAATCTGTGTCTCTGACTTGAGTGTATGTGTGTATTGAAGGTTTCATTGGGTGCTGGCAGAGGGAGGCAGAAGCCATGAGTGAACTATACAGATACAGTTGTGGTCAACATTATTGGCATCCTTGCAGTTCAACCCCTTAATGTCCAATATCTCTTAAATAAAGTGGCCAGTGAAATGGCTTTGGACTATATATGCATACATATTTGACACATAAAAAAATCAAATCAAATAAAACCAATTAAAGAAGGAAATAGCATAAAAATGGGGCATTGCAAGGACATGATTATTGGCACCTTTTGTTTTTTATTAAGATTTTGCCAAAATACAAATTAAATAAAACGTACAGGAAATGCTCATTACAGGCAATCATATATAAAAAGAAAAAGAGCAAATACATGGTCTTTAAGAATACATAAGTAATTGATCAGCAGTCCACATCAAGGGAAGAAGGAGACAAATACCAAGAAATCAAAATTCAAAGACAATATTTAGGAAGGTCAAAGGGAAGAGTAGTAAAAAAACCCTTTCTGACTCCAGTAGGCACATTCCTTGACAAAATTTCTCCAAATGAGAAGGATCATAGAAAAAAAAATGTTTCCCAGCAAAGCACAACACACTTGCAGGGAAAATGCAAAAAACGTTGTGCCTATACCCAAAACCCTAGATTTCAAGGCCAGAAACTGTTTCCTATGAAGTTGAGTGTTCCTGGAAACATCAGGAAAAACATGTAACTTCTGACCACAAATGAGTGCGTCTTTATTTTTAAAGAAAAATTTTAGAACCTTGGTCTTGTTAGCCTCTGAGAGAAAATTTACAAATGATATCAGTGGAATCCTCAAGAAATTGGATTCTTTGCTTTGGTCTTTACTGAGGAAGATGTAGGGATGTTACCCATGACTGAAGTGGTATTTAAAGATGCGGAAGAATTGAAGGAAATATCGATACATCGGGAAGATGTATTACAACAATTAGATAAACTGAAGAGTAGCAAATCACCTGGGCCGGACGATATACATCCAAGGGTGTTGAAAGAACTGAAATATGAGATTGCAGACCTGCTATTAGTAATCTGTGAACTATCATTAAAATCATATGTAATACCTGAAGATTTGAGGATGGCGAACGAAACGCCAATTTTTAAAAAGGGTTCCGGGGGTGATCCGGGAAACTACAGACCGGTGAGCCTGACGTCAGTACCAGGAAAAATGGTAGAAACCATCATAAAGAAAAAAATTACTCAACATGTAGATAGTCATGGCTTAATGGGAGACAGCCAACATGCTTTAGACAAGGAAGATCTTCTCTTACTAATCTGTTATGTTTTTTTGAAGGTGTGAATAAACAGGTAGACAAAGGTGAGTTGGTTGATATAGTGTATTTGGACTTTCAGAAAGCCTTTGACAAGGTCCCTCATCAGAGTCTTTTGGCAAAACTAAAGATTCATGGGATAGGAGGCAGGGTACTATTGTGGATCAGGAGCTGGTTAAAAGATAGAAAGCAGAGGGTAGGGCTAAATGGCCAATTTTCCCAATGGAGAAAGGTGAATAGTGGTGTACCGCAGGGATCTGTGCTGGGTCCGCTGCTTTTTGACATATTCATAAATGACCTGGAAAAGGGAATAACGAGTGGGGTTATCAAATTTGCAGAAGACACAAAACTATTTAAAGTTGTTAAAACTCAAGAGGATTGTGGAAAATTGCAAGAGGATCTTGATAAATTGGAAGACTGGGCATCAAAATGGCAGATTAAATTTAATGTGGACAAGTGCAAAGTTATGCACCTAGGGAAGAACAACCCAAACTGTGGTTACACGATGCAAGGTTCCACATTAGGAACCACCACCCAGGAAAAAGATTTAGGCGTCATTGTGGATAAGATGTTAAAACCCTCGGCCCAGTGTGCAGTGGTGGCCAAGAGAGCAAATAGAATGCTAGGTATCATAATGAAAGGAATGGAAAATAAAACAAAAGGTATTATGATGCCTCTATATCGTTCCATGGTGAGACCGCACCTTGAATATTGTGTGCATTTCTGGTCGCCGTATCTTAAAAAGGATATAGCGTTATTTGAAAAGGTTCAGAGAAGAGCCACCAAAATGGTAAAGGGATGGAAGGATACTCCTATGAAGAAAGGCTAAAAAGGTTAGGGCTCTTTAACCTGGAAAAGAGACAGCTGAGGGAAGATATGATAGAAGTCTATAAATTAATGAACGGAGTGGAACGGGTAAACGTAGATCGATTGTTTACGTTATCAGAATATAGAAAGACTAGGGGACATGCAATGAAGCTACAGGGTAAACTCTTTAAGACTAATAAAAGAAAATATTTTTTCACTCAATGTGTAATCAAACTCTGGAATTTGTTACCGGAGGTTGTAGTAAAGGCTGTTAGTGTAGCTGGGTTTAAAAAAAGGTTTGGACAAGTTCCTGGAGGAAAAAGGTCCATAAACCATTATTAAGAAGGGACCCAGGATATCAATGCTTGACTCAGTACAAGCATTGTGGAACCTGTGTCTTTTGGGGAAACCTCTAGGTACGTATGACCTAGATTGGCCACTGTTGGAAACAGGATACTGGGCTTGATGGACTTTGGTCTGACCCAGTATGGCATATCATATGTTCTTATGTTATGTTGTTATGTTCTTATGGGCTAATGGGGGAGAGGAGGAGAGTGCTGCTGGCCCTGGAAGAAAACTAGGAGCTAGGGCTACAAATGGGCTGATGCGGGAGGATGGTAGAATACGACTGGAAGGGAGCGGATAATGAGAGGGTCTCCCAGGGGAAGGAAGGGAGCTGACACCTGGGATGTACTGAAGAGGGACTGGAAGGGAGCTGACACTTGGGGATGGGAGTGGTAGGTGGTTGGGTAATGGCGAGGAGGCTGGAAGGGAGCTGGCATGCAAATGGAACTGGAAGGGGGATGGACAGAGGGTAGGGTGACTGGAAGGGAGCTGACTGGGGGGGTGGCACTGAGAGTGGACGTAAGCTGATATCTGGGATGGTATTTGGACTAGAAGGGGTTGGACAGTGGGGAAGGAGGGGGACTGGAAGGGAATGGACACCAGTGGCATTCGTGGGAATGCAAGGCGGTTGACATTGGAAGGTACTGGGAGGGGAGGACTTGAAAGGGGGCTGATACTGGGGAGGGTTACTGGAACTGGAAATAGGCTGATGGAAGGAAGTGAAGAAAACAAAAGAAGAGATAAGAAATGGCAGATGGACCATAGACCATAGACCACAGAAAGAGAGCTAAGAGAAGACAGTAAAGCAAAAGCCTCAGATCGGGACCAGCATGATCAGAGAATAAAATGGTCAGAAAACAAAGGTAGAAAAATAATTTTATTTAATTTTAGTGATTGGACTTTGTGCTGTTTTTATATTTTACACAATGTTGGGGAACTGCATCTCTTATGTATCTATGTTGCACTGCATGTGGACTCTGGCTTCTTGCAGTTTCAATTTAAATTTTGTCTACATATTTTTATTTTTAGTTTAGATTGTGGTTACTTATTCTGTACTTGGTGAGGGTCGATGTTGTGAGTGTCTGACTCACTTCAGGTGTTCTGTTAACATGGAGTTTGTACATAAAGATCTATACTGCACTGTAGTAATTTAACCTGTTCAGCTTTTCAAATAGGTTTATGGATGTTCCAGGGCCCACTGTAGTATTTACAGTGACGCTTTTTTTGGATGGGCTCCTTTTGTGAGTTTTGGAAGTTTGTGCTGATATGGTATGGTAGGTTTGCTCTTTGTTGTAGGGTTTTGTATTAGTTCACAATATGCCTGTAGAATAGTGGTGGTTGTTGTTGTTGTTGTTAGTGAGATGATCAGAATCAGATTTTTTTTTTTAAATATTGAGTTCTGTGAGTGAATGTCCTGGTTCTGCTCTGCACCTACTCTGAATGCAAAATATATGTTGAAAAAGAAAAAGCAGGAACCATAACGCAGTTTATAACAACAAAATAAAAATGAGCTATAATTTAGTTTTATAAACTGTGCTGTTGGTTCTTGCTGTCTTAGGGGTCTGTTTACTAAAGGCCGGTGTTGTGCGGTCCGCGGTACCGAGCGGGTGCCGTATAAGGAGTGGGCGTTCCGTCGTGAAGAACAGAAGCTGTGATTGACAGATGCGCTAAGGTGCGCGGCGCCCGTGTGGTTAGTGCCCTGTGACATTACGGCGTTTGATCTGTGCACATAGATCACACTGCTCACGGGTTTTGGGCTTCCACTATTGTGCTGCACAGCACCTCTAACGCGAGTGTTTCACTGGCGGTAAATTTCTTTGCAGATTCGGGCACGCTCCTGTGCGGCGAGTCTCTCCCCTCCCACATTCCGCCCACTGACCCCGTCTCTACGCCACTAGTGGGCCGTCCTCCGACCACATTTCGCCTTGGCACGCCTCTTTCGCACATTACCGCCCCGCAAATGTGCGCGTTGTCGGCGCACGCTTGCGGGACCCGTTAATGTGCCGCGCACTCGTACGGGGCGCTTAAGAGCACTTAAATACATCTTTTAGAACGCTCATGTGCGCCCCGTACAAGTGCGCCGTTTAGTAAACAGACCCCTTAGTTCCTTGATGTGCAAACGGGACCGTACCTAGACCTGTGCAAGCGGTGCAGGCGCACAGGGTGGAAAGGCTTGGGGGGCACATTTTGGCTGTCTGCTGTTGCCCTGCCGCCGCTGGCAGGATAATAGCAGGCAGCTGAAATGCGCTCCCCAAGCCTTTTCGCAGCACTTTAAGCAGGTCTGGTCCCTCCCCCCTCCGACGCGATGTCAGAGTAGGGAGGGACAGATCTGCTTAAAGTGCCGTTGCCTTTCAGATCGGGCGCATGCCCCTCTCTTCCTCCCCATACCTCCGTCCAGCGCTGCCTGCTCTTTCACTGCTGCCGGCGCCGCCATGAAAAAAACAGGGTGGCAGCAGCAGGGAAAGAGCAGGCAGCGCTGGACAGAGGTATGGTGGGGAGTGGGGGGGCGTGAGCTCGAGCTGCAAGTTGCACAGGGTGCGATTGCAGCTCGATACGGCCCTGTGTGCAAACATCTTCAATTTCCTCCATATAATCTAATCGGCTTTTTGATTTGGTTCAGTCTCTGATTGGATTTCTGAAAAAGCTCCACTCCCTCTAAGGTGTGGGGAGGGGGGTGCCATTTCAGACTTCGCCTCAGGCAGCAGATTACCTTGAGCCACCCCTGCCCCTGCTGACTTCAAGTTGCTTTCGATGCATCTTAAGATGCACATCACAGACGGGAGTGTGTGGCCTCCTACCTCCTGTAACAAAGGTGCAGAGTGTGTGTATGTGGGTGGAGGTCTTGGGGTGTGGGGGCTATGCTGGACGTGCTATCTTTTTTTGGGGGTTGGACACAGATTAGCCTGTCTGGGCCTGCTTGGGTCATCTGAGGTGAAACATTTTAGAAACATAAAAACATAGAAATATGACGACAGAAAAAGACCACATGGCCTATCTAGTCTGTCCTTCCATATCAACAACTACAACAGTCCCCTTTTTTCCTTTAGAGATCCTCTGGGTTTGTCCCATGCTTTTTTGAATTCAGATACTGTCCTCATCTCTACCACCTCCACTGGGAGACTATTCCACAGATCCACCACTCTTTTCGTAAAGAAATAATTCCACATATCACTCCTGAATCTATCCCCCCTCACCCTCATCCCATGTCCCCTCGTAGCAGAACTTGCTTTCAATCGAAAGAGGTTCTCCCCCTGTACATTTATGCCACAGAGGTATTTAAACTTCTCAATCATATCACCTCTATCCCGCCTTTCCTCTAAGGTGTACATATTAAGATCCTTAAGTCTGTCCTCATATGCTTTATAATGAAGACCACTAACCATTTTAGTAGCCAACCTCTGCACCGACTCCATCCTGTTCACATCCTTTTGAAGGTGCGGTCTCCAGAACTGCACACTATACTCCAAATGAGGTCGCACCAAAGACTTATACAGAGGCACTTTCACCTCCTTTTTTCTGCTAGCCATTCCTCTCCGTATGCACCCAAGCATCCTTCTAGCTTTTGCTGTCACCTTTTCTACCTGTTTAGCTACTTTAAAATCATCAGACACTAGGTCCCGCTCTTCTTTAGTGGACAAAAATACTTCACCCCCTATACTATATTGCTCCCTTGGATTTCTGCAGCCCAAATGTATGACCTTACATTTTTTAACATTAAATCCCAAATTCTAGACTATTCTTCAAGCTTAGCTAGATCCCTCCTCGTGTTATCTACACCTTCCTGGGTGTCTACTCTATTGCAGATTTTGGTATCATCCGCAAAGAGGCAAACCTTACCCGACAGCCCTTCCGCTATATCACGTTACACTAACAAAGATGTTAAAAAGAATCGGACCAAGGACAGATCCCTGGGGCACACCACTGGTAACATCCTTCTCCTAGGAGTGAGCTCCATTTACCTGTACTCTTTGTCGCCTCCCACCCAACCAATTTCTAATCCAAGCAGTAACTTTAGGGTCCATCCCTAGGGTGCTCAGTTTGTTTATGTCGCCTGCGAGGAACAGTGTCAAAGGGTTTACTGAAATCTAAATACACCACATCTAGGGCTCTCCCTCGGTCCAACTCCCTGGTCACCCAGTCAAAGAAATCAATCAGATTTGTCTGACAAGACCTGCCTCTGGTGAATCCATGCTGCCTCAGATCCTGTAATCCGCTGGACTCCAGAAAACCTCACTATTTTCTCTTTCAGCAGCGTTTCCAATAATTTACTCACCACCGAAGTTAAACTAACCGGCCTGTAGTTTTCAACCACATCCTTACTTCCGCTTTTGTGTAAAGGCACCACATGAGCCTCTCTCCAGTCCTTTGGCACCACTCCCGACTCCAACGAGGCATTGAAAAGGTCAGTCAGTGGAGCTGCTAGAAAGTCCCCAATTTCCCCCAGTATTCTAGGGTGTATCCCATCCAGTCCCATCGCTTTGTCTACTTTAAGTTGAACTAGTTTAACACACAGTCTTCTGAAAATTGTTCAAGATGTCCCTCGCTTCTGTTCCTGTTTATGGGTGTTTTCTGAGGTCCTACTCCTGGTTCTTCATCTGTGAACACAGAACAGAAATATTTAAGCAGATCTGCTTTATCCTCATCAGCTTCTACATATTCCTCCCCTTCACCCCTGAGTCTGACAATACCACTTTTTCCCTTCCTCATCTCACTAACATATCTGAAAAATGTCTTATCCCCCCATTTTATTGCATTGGCTATTTTCTCCTGTTTTTGAATCTTTGCTTCCGGACTACTTTGCTAGCTTCTCTAAGTTTTTCCAAATATAGATGCCTGTCTTCTTCTCTCTGTGATCTCTTGTATTTCATGAAGGTCTCCCTCTTTTTCTTCACCTTTTCAGCTACTTCTCCTGAGGTATTGGCCCATTTTGGCAAAGTTAGTCTTCCTAAAGTCTAAGACCCTCACCTTTGAATGGATTCTAACAGCCCTAGTCCTAATACTGAACCACACCATCCGGTGATCACTGGATGCAAAATGATCTCCCACTATAGCATCAGAAACACTTTCACCAATGGTAAGCACCAAGTCTAGTATGGCCCCTTCACGTGTGGGGTCTGTTACCAATTGCCTGAATAGTTCTCCCTGTAGAGAATCCAGGATCTCCTTACTTCTAGATGATACTGCAGCAGGAATGTGCCAGTCAACATCTGGCATATTGAATCTCCTATCAGTAGCACTTCCCCTTTCCTAGCAATGCTGCGTATGTCTTCAATTAACTCTCTGTCCACCTCTTCCTCTTGTGAGGGAGGTCTGTATATCACGCCAATGCAAATAGATTTCTCTTTCCCTCTTTCTAGTTTAACCCACAATGCCTCCTCTCTCCCTTTTAAGCTCTGTAATTCCAAAGCTTTAATAGTATTTTTTACATATAGTGCCACTCCTCCTCCCTTTCTTCCTACCCTGTCCTTTCTGAATAAAGTATAGCCAGGTATAGTTACATCCCAGTCATGTTTTTCTGTGAACCATGTTTCTGTAACTGCCACTAAATCCAAGTCAGCCACTCCCACCAAAGCTTCAACATCAGGGATCTTATTTCCCATGCTACGGGCGTTTATACACACTGCTTTCCATATGTTACCCGTTACTCACTTCCATAAAGGTATTTAATGTATCACTTACCTGGAGGCTTTCACTTACCTGGGGGCTTTCTTCACCCATCCCCAATAAATCTAGTTTAAAGCCCTCTTCAGTAGATTAGCCACCTCAGATGATCATTTTGCTCCCCGCTGCATCTTTATGGTTGCTGTAAGCTGGCATAAAGATATAGCTTTATGAGACTTTTTTTTTACATCAGGAATTATTAAATATTCACTAATTTACATTTAAATATTCATTAATTATCTGTAGACAAACAAGTTAAGTGCTCACATATGGGTGATGTCACTGATGGAGTTCTCACATGGAACCTTTCCCAATTCCTTCTAAGAGTTTTTAGATTACTACCATACATGCATGCACCTTCCCACCTGCTGCCACTGTGCCATATGCTCAGTCTTCTTTTGCCACAGAGCCCTATGGACATTCTTCATTGTTTTTCCATGTCACAAAAGTTTTCTAAATTGTTTTGTTCGTTTGTAAATTTAATTTCTTTTTTTCCTGGCCTTGCCATAACACACCACCATTGGTTTTCCTCTTTGCATCTTAGTGTTTTTGGATAGTTTTAAGTTTCCTTTGTTTTTTATGTCACTGCAATAGGCTGTATTTAGGTCTCATGTGATCTGGCCATGCTGTATTTCTGAGAGGAGGGATCTCCAGAGTTGCCCTTGGATTCCTCACCCCCTCATGAGGCACAATCATTTCACGATTTTATAAGGGATGTTCCTACAGCCATACCATTTCTGTTGGAGATGGAGGAGGAGCCCAGGGTCAAAGAGCTGGATATCCTCCAATATTCTGCTGCCCCTAAGAAAGCGGTTACAGTGCCCGTGCACTGCATCTTTCAGAGGTTACAGAGGAAATGTGGGAGACCATTTCTCTCTGTACCTCCGGTTGATAAGAAAGTTGACTCTATGTATAGAGTCCAAAAGGTTCCTGAATTTGAGAAGCTTCAGCTGCTGCACCTCTTTATGATTGTTGAATCTGCTCTTAAAAGAGCCAGAAGCTCCAAGTTACACTCCTTGCACTCCTGGGAAGGAAGGACAGGACATTGGATTCTTTTGGGAGGAAGCTTTTCCAGAACACTATGCTAATGTCTCATGTGGCATCCTATCCTTATCGGCATGCACCTACAGAACATCATGCGCAGCATTGGTGATATGTCCAACTATCTCCTTCCAGAGAAAGCCGAACAGTATTGTTCCCTCATGAGTTAAAGGAAGGAGTGTGGAAAATACATTGTCCATGTTATATATGATATTTTTGACTCTCATGACTCCAAGTTTCAGACTTTCACGCCCCAGTGTCTGGAAGCAACTTGCTGGTATGCTGTGCAGTGGAGACAATCTCTTTGGAGATAAGGTGCAAGAAGCTGCCACCATGATCAAGCAGCACTCTGACACCCTTAAGCTTTTCCCCAGGTACACTTCTGACCTGGCCTCTGTTTTATCTCAGATGTTTCACAGCTGGGGATAGCAAAGATTATATTATTCTCATAGGCATAGAACTTTTCCTGCCTCCCAATATACTCAGTCCAAGCAACATGTTCATGACTGACCTCGACAGGAGAAAGTCCAGAATTCCCAGCCTGCATCCCAGCCAAAGCCGGGAGCAGGGTTTTGACTGGCTCACAGAGAACATGGCCAATATCCCCCCACCTTTCTTGGATCACCTTCTAGTCAGTGGAGCCTCACACTCTCTGTTCAGAGGTGGTCCCTTCTAACCTCTTAGTCTTGGGTTCTAAAAATAGTCCAAGAAGGCTACAGACTTTGACTATTCAACCTCACGCCATTCCATTCCCTGTCAGCATCAGGAGGTGGTTCTTAAGGAACTCTCCACCCTTCGATTCACACATTCAATTGAGCCTATTCTGTGAGGGCAGGAAGGGCAGGGATTTTTTTCAAGGTACTTCCTAGGGGGGATTCTGTCTAATTCTAGATCTGAGAGACCTGAACAAATTTCTAGTCAAAGAAGTTCAGGATGTTTTCTCTGGGTACCCTTCTACCTTTTCTCTAAACAGGGGATTGGCTATGTTCTCTGCTATGTTACACCCACATACAGATACTTCCTGTGACTAGGAGGTATATGCGATTCATCATGGAGAAACTTCACTTCCAGTACTGTACACTACCTTTTGGCCTTGAGCCCAGTCCTCACATCTTCACAAAATGCTTTGTGGTTGATGCAGCATTTTTACACAGACTTTGACTGCACATGTTTCCTCATTTGGACAATTGGCTGTTCAAGAGCAACTCAATCAAAAAGTCCCCTGTTATATAGGAGAAGGAAAATTATGCTCATGACAGACTTGGCTAAATCAACAGTTCTGTGTAGGAAGCACATTTCCTTGCACTGCACACTCATCTGAAGGACATAAGTGCACTCTATGGCCTATTGTATCTGCACATATGCAGATAACATGGAGGAATACTATTAAAACTCATGATGATCCTGCTGCTCTGATTACATTCTTAGACTCAATTCACTCCAGTAGCATAGGATAACTACCCGGATCTGCTTAAGAAAGTGATGTATTCTTGGCAGATGGTGAAGGATATGCCGCCATCTGGATTAATCATTTGGCTGCTTAGCCTCTCTGGGCAACATGCTGCTATACAACCCATGAGGACTGAGGTGCTTATATATTTTACTACCTGCATTCTTATATCTATCGTTAGAATGAACACTGAGAAAGAGTAAGGGGATGGGAAGGAGGGGTTGTGTTGGATTGTTATGTATGCTCTCATTTGAATGGGCAGGGGTATGATAGTACTTGGGTTGAATGTGCACATAGCTGAAGTTGTGGAGTGGTTCTTTTTTTCTTCTTTCGATGTCACTGTCCTCTCCAGGCCAAGAACCCATGTTTGTTGTATTGTATGTTGCCATGTTTGGTTAGTTGTGTAATCACTTTGGATGTTGGGTGGGAGTGAATGTGTTGCAAAGCTGGTTACCCAAGGTAATGTGGAGAAATGTGTATAGGATGGGGAGTGAAATGTTGAGTACGAATGAATGTATTGGTTGGGCTTTGGGTTTAAGGTTGTGAGGTTTTTCAGTACCTGGATTCTCAATAAAGACTATGTAGTTATTGGCTAACTCTATCAAGGTTGGAGGCTTAAATTGCCCCCTTAAGCATATGAAAGTATTGATACATCTAAAGAGGTATCAGGCTGGAGTGATATTTCTCTAGGAAACACACTTAACACAGGGCAGTTCCTCCCTGTTGCAAGCCAAATTGATTAGCATCAGTGCATTTGCTGTAACTGATAAAAAAAAAAAATGTTAAGTAGGTCAGATTTAGACTGTTAGCTTGTATCCCAGTTGTTGATCCTGATGGCAGATGGTTAATACTGAATGTTCTGTTAAATAAACAATTGGCCTGATATTTACTGGTAGTGGATAGAGTGATTACAGCATCTAGCCATCGATGCTGAAACCTAGGCCCAGATATTTAATGCCGAGGCCATATCCAGCCACCAGTATTGAATATTTGGGTCAGCTGGATAACCAGGAAGCTAACCAGGCAGCAGCAATATTTAGCTGCTGCCCAGGTAGCTTCGGTGGAGAAAGCTAGGCCAGCCTTTTCTGCACCTGACATTTGCCGCCAAAAGATAACCAGGCAGTGGCTGAATATCGCCGTTGCCCGGGTGCTGTACCTCAAATACATAGCCAGTTAGCATCAGGGCATGCCGCAGCAGCATCCATGGATATTCAGCAGCACTAACCATGTTAGTGCAGCTGAATATCTCTGCCAAGGGGATTAACATGATTAATCACTTTCTTCACCAATACCCCTGGTACCGGAGATGCTAATATAGATAATACATATTTCAAACATGTTTGGTATCTCAACAATAAAGGCCTGCAGACCTGAAGCCTAGTGGCCATTAGGCAATCTACCAAACCAACTGATAAGCAAATCATTTTATGGTTGCCAGTAACCACAGGATTTCTGTTACAGTACTGTTGAATACCACTGTTCACATGGTCAGCAGGAAGATACTGGACTGGGAGAATAGGGATGACTGGGACACAAGTGTTAAAGTACCTCTATATAGTTCCACAATACTGCAAATATTGTTTTATTTAATATGATACTATTTTGGTGCATTATTTTGAGATTTTTGGCACATAATTTGCTAGAATATATTCAGTGTGCCCATTACCAATAGGAATAATAGGGGGAGAGGCAGCTGGAACAATTGCACGAGACTATGCAGTGAAGGGGTCCTTCCTTGCTGTGTTCAAAAGTGCCCCCACTATTTTGCTGCTGACATAGTTGTTGCACCCCAACCCAAAGATTTTAACTTGTTGTCCTAGCCCCATCCTAATTTAACCCGAGCCCCAGCCTTGCTCACTATAGCTGCCTCAAAGAGCTGAGTCATCAACCGCTTATGGAGTATCTGATCCTGTGGTGGTCATGTCAAGCTTCATGCTGGTTTCAAATCTCCCCTTGTTGGCTAAGGTGGTTGAGAAATTTATGTTGTAATATCTAGTAGAATGTTTAGAAGATTATGAGATGCTCTAGTTTAACCAGAATGGATATACTAATCATAGCACAGAGATTTCTGCTTTCAATGTTTCAGCAGGCAAAGGGTTGTTTGCATAAGTCAAAGAGAGATGTAGTGTTGAAAAGAACATTGAGATTCGGTGTTCCCTAATTCTGAAAGGTGCACAGCCAGGCCATCTGAATGCCAAAAACATGGACAGGGCCAAGTTGTACCCTATTCCGCAACTGCAGGAGCTATACGTTCCCGCAATTGTGGAATCGGGCACTTAGGTGGCCTGGTATGCACCCAATACCATGGCGGGAGCCGTCCATGCATTCGCCCATCCAGCCTGCACAATGGTCCATCTGGTGTGCCGGTGTATGGCGTTCCATCACCATGGCACCAGCATGTCCAGCTGGAGACACTGATTTGCCAGACCCCGAGGGCCCATCACACTGCCGTCCACCCCTCGCCGGAAGTCCCCATATCCGGGATTGGGCGGCTGAAGCTCCCCCATGGCGCACTTATTCCACCATTGAGGTGGAATAAGGTGGGCATCCATCCAGGTGCCAGGGGCCATACAGAGGCCCGACCTGAATGGCCTCTGTACATCCTGTCGCATGGCTCTACCTCCGTTCCACCTCTGTTCTTCCCCTGTCCAGCGCTCCCCGTACAAATGCTCTGTTTGTTCGGGGAGCGCTGGGACCGGAATAGTGTTCTGGGGCTGAGCGCAGATTGGACATCCAACACCACTGTTCACAGGACAGAATGCTGGCCTTAGCTCTTCACTTTCAGCAGTATTGTTTAACATCTATTTAGCTGCTTTGTTGAGATCTCAGGGTTATAGGTGTTGGTTTTTTGCTAATAATACACAACTTTTTTTTGCCTCTTGAAATTTTATCCAATTTTGTAGTGCTTTGGCAAGTATGTCTGCAGATGGTAATTGATTGGATGAAACAAAATCAGTTGATGTTAAACCTTTAAAAGACAGAAATGTTAAGGTTGAATCTGTAAGGTAAGCTACCTTTTGTGAGACTGGCTGTGGTGATGTTGGCAGATCTAAATTCAGCATTTGTGCGCTATCGGAGCTGGTGCTAGGAATCTATCTTATAAAGGCACACAGACATCTTTTTGGGTTCCTCACATGGGCATCCTGTTATAAAATCAGACACATAAGTGGGCTTGAGGAAGGCAATTAAAAAAAGCCTTTAACCAATGTAAATGAGTTTTTACACAGGTAAGAGGTGTTTGAAACCTATGTTCAGCAGGTGTGCGTGGGGGGTTAGGGTTATGATTGCTACAGTGCAATACCTGTGGTTGTGTATCTTCAAAACTAAGAGGCATATTTACTAAGATCTGCACCAGTAGAGTGTGATCAACCCCTGAAATGAGCATGAGGATGGCATCCATGCTAGAAAATAGAGGTGTGCCCAGTGTGTCACTATGTTGCTAGCGAAGGTATTATGCCGCTCCATGTGATGCACTTAACACCACCCACTGAGGTGAGGTGACTGCACCTGCGTTAAATGCTACATTGATGGGGAGCATGTGCCAAAACCGCTTGTGCTACCCTTGATGTTGAACACTTCACCCAAGAACCGCCCAGTCTCTGCCACAGCCTGCGCTACTTGGGTAGCATAGGATTGGTACCTATTGAATCCCGCACTAGCTGGTAGCACACTTTAGTAAACATGTCCCTAAGTGCATTGGTTTAGACAGAAAAAGTACCTGTATTAAAAGCAGCTGTAGGTCTCTACTGGTGCTTTCTCCAAAGGCAGTTCTTGAAGTGAAATACAATTGTACACAAAATAGCAAGGAGAGACATGAAGAAGGAGCATAAGACATACAGAATCTATTGAGACTGTATGTTGCAAGCAGGGCTTTGTGTTACATCAAGCATTGGTGTTTTTTAAAAATATTATCATGGAAGCCCAGACCAGCTGTGTTCCATGCTTTAAGAAAAGTGGAAGGAAGTCCCAAAAACTGCCAGCATAGTTTAAAGGTGAGGTCAGAGAGGTTGTTGTTGCCAAAAAAGCATCTTTCAGGAAATGGAAAAAGCAGTCAAGTGACGAAAACTGGAAACAACATAAGCACGGGCAAGTTAGATGCAAGGCATTGATAAGGCAGGCAAAGAGAGAATTTGAGAAGAAGCTTGCCGTGGAAGCAAAAATGCATAATAAACACTTTTTCAAGTACATTTGTAGCAAAAAACCTGTGAGAAAGTCAGTTGGACCATTAGATGGTAGAGAGGTAAAAGGGGCACTAAGAGGGGGCAAGGCCATAGCGGAGAGACTGAATGAATTCTTTGATTCGGTCTTTACCGAGGAAGATGTAGGGATGTTACCCATGACTGAAATGGTATTTAAAGGTGATACTGCAGAAGAATTGAAAGAAATATCGATACTCCGGGAAGATGTATTACAACTATTTGATAAACTGAAGACTAGCAAATCACCTGGACTAGATGGTATACATTCAAGGGTGATGAAAGAACTGGAATTGCAGACCTACTATTAGTAATCTGTGAACTATCATTAAAATCATTGTAATACCTGAAGATTGGAGGATGGCCAATGTAACACCAATTTTTAAAAAGGGTGCCAGGGGTGATCTTGACGTCAGTACTGGGAAAATGGTAGAAACCATCATAAAGAACAAAATTACTGAACATGTAAATAGTCATGGCTTAATGGGAGATCTCGTCTTTCTAATCTGTTATGTTTATTTGAAGGTGTGAATAAACAGGTAGACAAAGGTGAGTCGGTTGATATAGTGTATCTGGATTTTCAGAAAGCCTTTGACAAGGTCCCTCATGAGAGACTCTTGGCAAAATTAAAAAGTCATGGGATAGGAGGCAGTGTACTATTGTACATCAGGAACTGGTTAAAAGATAGAAAGCAGAGGGTAGGACTAAATGGCCAATTTTCCCAATGGAGAAAGGTGAATAGTGGAGTACCCAGGGATCTGTGCTGGGTCCGCTGCTTTTTAACATATTCATAAATGACCTGGAAATGGGAATAATGAGTGAGGTTATCAAATTTGTAGATGACACAAAGCTATTTAAAGTTGTTAAAACTCATGAGGATTGTAGAAAATTGCAAGAGGATCTTGATAAATTGGAAGAATGGGCATCCAAATGGCAGATGAAATTTAATGTGGACAAGTGCAAAGTTATGCAGCTAGGAAAGAACAACCCAAACTGCAAGGTTCTACATTAGGAATCACCACCCAGGAAAAATGTTTAGGCATCATCGTGGATAACATGTTGAAACCCTCTGCCCAGTGTGCAGCGGCGGCCAAGAAAGCAAATAGAATGCTAGGAATCATAAGGAAAGGAATGGAGAATAAAACAAAGGTTATTATAATGCCTCTGTATTGTTCTATGGTGTGACTGCACCTTGAATATTGTGTGCAATGCTGGTCACCGCATCTTTAAAAGAATATAGCGTTATTAGAAAAGGTACAGAGAAAAGCTACCAAAATGGTAAAGGGGATGGAAGGATACCCCTATGAAGAGAGGCTAAAAACGTTAGGGCTCTTCAACCTGGAAAAGAGACGGCTGAGGGGAGATATGATAGAGGTCTATAAATTAATGAATGGAGTGGAACGGGTAAACGTAGATCGATTATTTACACCATCAAAATATGGAAAGACTAGGGGACATGCAATGACGCTAAAGTGTAACCCATTTAAGACTAATAAGAGAAAATATTTTTTCACTCAATGCGTAATCAAACTGGAATTCGTTACCAGAGGATATAATAGAAACTGTTAGTATAGCTGGGTTTAAAAAAGGTTTGGGCAAATTCTTGGAGGAAAGGTCCATAAACAATTATTAAAGGAGACCCGGGAAATCCACTGCTTGCCCACAAGCAATGTGGAACCTGTGTCTTTTGGGGAAACTGCCAGGTACTTGTGATCTAGCTTGGCCACTGTTGGAAACAGGATACTGGTCTTTGATGAAACTTGGTCTGACCCAGTATGGTATATCTTATATTCTTATGTTCTTAGACATAGGAAGAGAAGCACTATGGGCAGAAAGGTAAACCGATTAAATAATATAAGATTGCTGCATCTTGGAAAAGGAGGAAAGCACCTAATATACAAGCTCAGTATAGTAGGATTTGGAGAGTATATTTATTGGAGAAAATTAGTGACCACAGAAATGAGAGGTATGAAAGATTTATAATGGTGGAAAAGATTAGAAGACTACTTGGGATCATAAGTCAGTAATTATAGAAAGACCAATGAAAGACTGAAAAGCACCAGAATTAGTATTTGCATTTGGCTGGCTTTGAGCACAGGAAAATGAACTCCTAGATAACCGTTAAGAACAGCATTAAGGAAGGAGGGGAAGAGAGAATAGGGAAAAATAGGGATTAAAACAAATCGTGGCTGCCAACTCTTCTGAACAGGACAACAGAGTATGTTATAGGTTATATATATGTACAGTTATGGTCAACATTATTGGTACCCTTGCTTTTTAGGTATGTTGTGTACAATATCTTGAGAAATAATTGGAAATATTCCAACTTTATATCATGATAATATTTTAATAATCTGTTCAAAGGTATACAACAAAACAAAGATGTCTGTGTTATTTGGGTGTAGTAATTTTTGAGGAAAAGGCAAAATATGATCTAGACAGGATCAATAGCACCCTTCACTAATATTTGGTTGCACACACCTTGGCAGTGATGACAGCCTCCAAATGTTTCTTGTAGTCATCTAAAGGTTTCTTACATCTGCCTGCTGGTAGTTTCTCCCACTTTTCAACTGTGATTTGTTCCAGCTCATGAATGTTTCCAAGATTCATTTTACCAATGACAGATTTCAGCTATTTCCAAAGGTTCTCGATTGGATTGAGATTAGGACTCATTGCTGGCCAGTTTAAAACATTTCATTTGTTCCTTTTTAACCATTCTTTTGTACTTTTAGGTGTTTTATAGTGTTTTACACAGATACGTTTGTGTTTGGTATGATAAGGAAGCCTGTAGTGAGCCTATGGAAATAGGAGAAACTGATGATTTTGCTTTTAAGAAAAGGGACATCCCTGCAGTGCACAGGTTTCAGCTTTTGCCTAAAGAAAACAAACAGAGAGAAACTGAACCTAGGCTGCCACACCCAAGCTCTGCTGACGTAGTTGCAGGCTTGGAAGATAATTTCAAGCACCTGTCCAGAGAGGGAGAGACACTGCCCGGGAAGCAGGGATATAAACCTTGGCTAGAGAGAAAGCAAGGAGGAGAGCCTGGGAGGAGAGAGCCTGAAAGGAGAAGCGATCCTGGGTGGAGAGAGCCCGGGAGAGGAGAGCCCAGAGAGGGAGAGCACTGGAGGAGAGAGAGAGAGACCGGAAGGAGAGAGCAGAGAAGGCTTCAAGCCCCAGTTCCTCTTCAGAAGGTTCAGAGAGTTCAGAGGTGGGAGCCCAGGACTCAGCACAGGAGTCAAAGGAGCCAAGCCTGGAACAGGGAGCCGTGGCAGAGCTCCAGGAAGGAACTCAGGGAAGTGAACCAGGGACTGTTTCCCAGAAGCTGGAGGGAGACTGGTGAACACAGCCAGGGAGAAGTGTCCACAGCTTCAGGTACAATTTATCCTTACCGGGTGAAGCTGTGCTCAAGAGAGACACAGGGATCCTCAGAGAGAATATACCCTGAGACATACGTTAAAAGCTCAGAGCAGGGCACTGCATTACCGGAGCCAGAGGAAATGCAGGTTGAGCCTATTGAGCAGGATTTATTGCCTCCAGAAGTACTCATGGACTGTACTCTATGTCACGCTGTTAGCATTGAGTCCCTTTGCTAAAGAATAGTTGAAAAGATAAAGTCTCCTGAAAAGTAGAGTAATGAAACCTAGCCTGAAATGAAGGTAGGAACTTGCTCTTTTAATGGGAAGATACCTGTTGCATGTATATTTGAAGGCTTAATGAAGACAAAGGTAAAAAGAAGATATTTTTACTTTGTTGAATGAAGAAGCTGTGTTTTCTTTATCCGTTATATTGATAAGCAGCTGCATATAATTAATGACTGTGAAGCTCATCCAGCCTAAGTTGTAAATAACCTTGAGCGAATGAATGGAGAAGTATCCTGTTACAGTCTACATGGACTTTGTTTGCGTTTGGTGAATAAATTTTGTCATTTGCCTTTACTTTCAGTTTCATGACTACACTTCATCTTAGAAGGCCAAAACTACAACTCCCAGCATGCTTCACCAGATTAAAATAGTTTATTCAACCTTTTATAAGAGAAGTTAATGGCAACCCTACCCCTGCGTGGCATTGGATATACTTTAGTGGTGTATAGTACACTATTTTCAAAATGATTAAAAGGAAAGTTTGTTACAGGTGGATTTTGTCCTCAAGGCTAATGTTCTGATAAATGAAGTATTAGGTTAGGCAGCTCTGGCTTTTGTAGGAAAGTCTTACCTTTTTATTTTTGAGTTGTTTTATTTGTGGACTTTATTGGATCTAATTTTGTTTGTGAACTAATAATCATGTCCTAGCAATGTTCCAGTTTTTATACTATTTCCTGATATTTTCTTTTTTAATTGGTCTTGTTTTATTTGATTCTTTTATGTGTCAAATATCTGTGAATATGTAGTCCAAAGCCATTTCATTGGCCACTTATTTTTAGGAGATATTGGACATTAAGGGGTTGAACTGCAAGGATGCCAATAATGTGAACACAATTGTAAAAGCCTTTAATAGTTTGACATTCAAGGAATGATATATGCACTGTTTTTACTGTCCTTCAATAAAAAGTAAAATTTAAAAAAATCTATCAGCACAAAAAGTAGTTGCAAAGTATCTTTGGCAGTATTCAAAGGGAAGGTACAAGCATACCAAATGTGCTTGGACTTTACTCCAGAGCTGACAGCTTGAACATATCCCCTGTAGTACTAGTAGTTATCCATAGAATATTAATATTGAATCATTTTGCAAATAAAGCAAAATTGTGTGATAATAGACTTGCTGAACAACATATAGCTAGGATCTATAGTATCTCTTAGAGAAAGGCTAAGGTTTTATGTAAGCTGGTTGGCCCCTTAAAACTTTAATCTAAATGACCCTATTAGTTGAAGGAATAAATCGAATGTCGCCCTACTAGCCTTCACCACTAACAATGATAGGACAATATTAGCCTCAGTGAATAAAAAATATTCTAGCTTCAATGAATAAAAATATATAAATAGGCAAAAGGAGGCATCAGAATTGGGTATTTAGTTCACCAAAGATAGCAAAGATATCAATTTCAAAGTGTGCTTGTTGCCCCCATATCAATCATCAGCTTACTTCATTGCCTCCTTGAGTCCATTTATCCACATCTTTATTCATAATTCATATTAAAAATATATATCAAAAATGTTTTCTTTTTATAATTTTCAGTGTATATATAAAATTTGGCAGTAGTCCTTGAAACCATATTAATCAGCACACGCTTTAGAAAGCATCCTGCTGCCATGAACATAATGAATTCAAAATCTTGAATTGGAATAAATTGTGGTGAATTTCAGAACTACAAAATACATTTACCACACTTAAAAATAATGTGCACAAGAGTAAGTTCTCAGCATGTACTTATCTCACTCTTCCATGGCTCACGGTGTGACTCAAATCTTCAACTGAGGCTCTATGGCATCCCTTTGTCACCGCAGGACTACTGAAAGCATCCACTGGCAGTCCACCGCTTAGCACCCGACAGGTTTTGTTCCGTCTGCTTCAAGGGTAGGTGTTTGCCTGTGAGAGAGTCAGTTGGACCATTAGATGATAGAGGGGTGAAAGGGGCAGTAAGAGGGGACAAAGCTATAGTGGAGAGACTGAATGAATTCTTTGCTTCGGTTTTTACTGAGGAAGATGTAGGGATGTTACCCATGACTGAAGTGGTATTTAAAGATGATACTGTGGAAGAATTGAAGGAAATATTGATACACCGAGAAGATGTATTACAACTCTTTGATAAACTGAAGAGTAGCAAATCACCTGGACCAGATGGTATACATCCAAATGTGTTGAAAGAACTGAAATATGAGTTTGCATACCTGCTATTAGTAATCTGTGAACTTTCATTAAAATCATCTGTAATACCTGAAGATTGGAGGATCGCCAATGTAACGCCAGTTTTTAAAAAGGGTTCCAGGGTGATCTGGGAAACTACAGACCAGTGAGCCTGACATCAGTACCAGGAAAAATGGTAGAAACCATCATAAAGAAAAAAATTACTCAACATGTAGATAGTCATGGCTTAATGGGAGACAGCCAACGTGGCTTTAGACAAGGAAGATCTTGTCTTACTAATCTGTTATGTTTTTTGAAGGTGTGAATAAACAGACAGAGGTGAGTCGGTTGATATAGTGTATCTGGACTTTCAGAAAGCCTTTGACAAGGTCCATCATCAGAGACTTTTGGAAAATCTAAAAAGTAATGGGATAGGAGGTAGTGTAATTTTGTGGATCAGGAACTGTTTAAAATATAGAAAGCAGAGGGTTGGGCTAAATGGCCACTTTTCCCAATGGAAAAAGGTGAATAGTGGAGTGTACCCCAGGGATCTGTGCTGAGTGCGCTGCTTTTTGACATATTCATAAATGACCTGAAAAAGGGAATAATGAGTGAGGTTATCAAATTTGCAGATGACACAAAACTATTTAAAGTTGTTAAAACCCAAGGGGATTGTGGAAAATTGCAAGAGGATCTTGATAAACTGGAAGACTGGGCATCGAAATGGCAGATGAAATTTAATGTGGACAAGTGCAAAGTTATGCACCTAGTAAAGAACAACCCAAACTATGGTTACACGATACAAAGTTCCACATTGGGAACCACCACCCAGGAAAAAGATTTAGGCGTCATTGTGGATAACGCCTATATATAGTTGTTGTTCCTGTATATAGTTTCCCTAGTTATATTTCCGAGTTATAGTACCCTGTTACAATGTAAGCATACGGTACGTGGTCTGTTGCAAAGTATTGTTATTTGTAAACCGCACTGTTACTGAAGAGCGCGGTATAGAAGAGCATTTAAATAAATAAAAATAAATAAATAAACATGTTAAAACCCTCCGCCCAGTGTGCAGCGGCGGCCAAGAGAGCAAATAGAATGCTAGGTATGATAAGGAAAGGAATGGAAAATAAAACAAAGGATATTATAATGCATCTGTATCGTTCCATGGCACCTTGAATATTGTGTGCAATTCTGGTCGCCGTTTCTTATAAAGGATATAGCGTTATTAGAAAAGGTACAGAGAAGAGCCACCAAAATGGTAAAGAGCATGAAAGGATACTCCTATGAAGAAAGGCAAAAAAGGTTAGGGCTCTTCAACCTGGAAAAGAGACATCTGAGGGGAGATATGATAGAGATCTATAAATTAATGAATGGAATGGAACAGGTAAACGTAGATTGATTGTTTATGTCATCAGAATATAAAAAGACTAGGGGACATGCGATGAGCTACAGGGTAACCTATTTAAGACTAATAAGAGAAAATATTTTTTCACTCAACGTGTAATCAAACTCTGGAATTTGTTACCAGAGGATGTAGTAAAAGCTGTTAGTGTAGCTGGGTTTAAAAAAGGTTTGGACAAGTTCCTGTAGGAAAGGTCCATAAACCATTATTAAAAGGTCAATTGCAAGAAGACTGAGGTCTTATTTATTTCTAGAGACCAATCTTTTACCCCACCGTCCTCTCTACGAGTGTGAGACGTTAAATTTATCACTAAGTCTGAAGTTTGCTACCTGGGGGTAATCCTTGACCAACAATTGTCCATGTCTACCCACATACGTAATGTTACCAAGGCTGTCTACCAGAAGATAAAGACCCTTCATCACTTAGCCCGCTACTCGACCCCTCAGATTTTCATTCAGTCTTCCAAGCCCTCATCCTCCCGCATTTTGACTATGCAAACATTATTCTTCATGGCACCCATAAATACATCCTCCAACCACTCCAACTGGCCATGAATGCTGCTGCCCGATCACTCCAGGGTGTCTCTAGGTATGAGCACATCTCACCCATGCTGATGCAACTACACTGGCTCCCCATTTCCAGCCGTCTGACTTATAAAGTTCTTCTTCTCACGTTCAAGATTATCTACAATTTATCCGCTTCCTCCTTGTCATCAATTGTTCAACTAACCCCAGACAATCAAACACAGAGATCTAACATGAAGAATACCCTGGTCTCACCTCCTATCATAAGGACTTGCTCTAAAGCTGCCACGAACCGAGCCTTTTCCTTATACGCTCCAACACTTTGGAATGCTCTCCCTGCCTCAGTCCGAACCATCAGCGACCTCTTTACTTTCATGAAGGCTTTAAAGACCCATCTTTTCCAGCTGGCTTATGACTACATAACGTAATGAAGCTCTCCCATAATGCTGTCAACATAGGACGATGCTCTTAATGCCGACCAAAGAATTTCATGCTGCTCTTTGTTCTTCTTCCTCTCCTTCCTCCCCCCTTTCCCCTCCCTTTCCTTACCCCACCTCTCTTCTCCCTCCACCCTTTCCCTTTTTTAGTTTACTCTTTTACCTGTTATTTAGCGCCCTGCCTTGATACCAAAAAATATTGTTCTTGCCTGTTAAAGTTAAGTTACTGGTTCTGATGTTTTATGCCTGTTCTTTATTTGTTTTCTGTAAAGTTGCTTGTTGTTTGTTTGTAAATGTTCCTTGTAAACCGCTCTGATACTAAATAGAGCGGTATATAAAAGCTCATAAATAAATAAATAAATAAGACCCAGGATATCACTGCTTCACCCAATACAAGAATTGAGGAACCTGTGTCTTTTGGGGAGATAGCTAGGTATTTATGACCTACATTGGCCACTGTTGGAAACAGGATACTGGGCTTGATGGACCTTGGTCTGACCCAGTATGGCATATCTTATGTTCTTATTTGAATAGTAAGGAGCCCTAAATCCTCAGTCTGCACCATATATCTTCATACCTGCTGAACACTCACACCTGCCTTTGAAGACATATGATGCACATTGAGGATTTAGGGCTCATTACTATTTGAATTTATTACAAATTATTCAAAGTTGTTAAAACACCAGAGGACCTTATAAATTGGAAGACTGGACGTTCAAATTGCAGATGAAATTTAACGTGGACAAGTGCAAAGTTATGCACCTAGAAAAGAACATCCCAAACTATGGTTATATGATGCAAGTTTCCACATTAGGAACCACCACCCAGGAAAAAGATTTAGGCATCACGGATGATACTTTGAAACTCTCCACCCAGTGTGCAGTGGCGGCCAAGAAAGCAACTAGAATCCTAGGAATCATGAGGAAAAGAATGGAGAATAAAACAAAGGATATTATAATACCTCTGTATCATTCCATGGTGCAACTGCATCTTGAATATTGAGTGCAATTCTGGTCGCCATATCTTAAAAAGGATGTAGTAGAATTAGAAAAAGTACCGAGAAGAGCCATCAAAATTTATAAAGGGGATGGAAGGATACTCCTATGAGGAAAGGGTAAAAAGGTTAGGGCTCTTCAATTTGAAAAAGAGATGGCTGAGGGGAGATATAATAGAGGTCTATAAATTAATGAATGGAGTGGAATGAGTAAATGTAAATTGATTGTTTATGCCATCAAAAAGTAGAAAGACTAGCAGACATGCAATGAAGCTATAAGGTAACCCATTTAAGACTAATAAGAGAAAATATTTTTTTACTCAACATGTAATCAAACGCTGGAATTAGTTACCAAAGGATGTAGTAAAAGCAGATCGTGTAGCTGAATTTAAAAATGGCTTAGACAAGTTCCTGGAGGAAAGATCCATAGGGGTATGTTTACTAAACTGCGTTAGTGCGATTCGCGTTAGGAGCCGCGGTAGAGACAGAAACCCCAAATAAGAACATGGGCGGTACATCGTTTCCGAGAACGCGCCGAGAACGCGCGTTACAAGGCGCCATAAATGAACGAGCGCTACAGGGCACGTTACCGCGCGTTAATCTTAAGAAGGCGCGCAGGCATACAAGCACAGCAACAGAGCTGTAGCACAATGGTTACAACACTGACTCATGGTACAGGGGTCATGGGTTCGATTCCCCAGTGGGCCTAAAGTATAAGGCTGGCTGAGGCAGCACCTTTTACATTTAAGTAGTGATTGTTGAGGCATTTGACGTGTATTTTAATTAGTGCTGCCAGCAAACACACCCTCACGGTGGCATAACCTAAGGTGCCGCATAAGGCACCCCATAAGGCACTCCATAGGGCACATTATAAAGTGTACTGTCCGCCAAGGCACCCTATAATGTCCCCTATGGGACACCTTATAAGGCTGTGAACAAAGCCCTGGCTGGCTGCAGAAGGACTGCACATGACCACACAAACTGGCTGCTGTGGTTACCAGGATAGGGTTAACCCACCCGTACCCATGATGCACTGCACATGCAAATCAGCAGTCGACAGATGGGCACAAGATTGGGTATGCACCCCCACAGCACCTCGGCCTGGTAGGGGGAACAGACAGTGTGTGGCACTGCCACAGAGTAGCCACAGACAGTCACATTGTGCGGGTACTGTGCCCACCCTGAGGTTGAGGTGGGGTGCCCAGCACCAGGTCCACAGCACCTTTCATGGCTGAAATACGCCATGCTGCAGGTCCCCATCAGTGTGTGATAGGTAGTTCCGTTAGACAAACCTAGGATACATCTGTGTCCTGCTGTATGTCTCGGTCATGTCTAGTCCCTATGGGCAATGCTGCACCCAGAATAGTGCATATCCTGTGTTGGTGCCATCGTTACCTGCTGTAGGTGGGGGTGGGGGTGGGGGTGGGGGGGGGTATGGACCCATAGGCAGATTATGTACCACCACACAACCCACCCTCTGGGGCTCAGGGTGGGAAACAGGATCACCCACCAATAGATCCACAGTCTACCTCCCCGCAATGGCAGCAGTAGAGGGGACCAGCAACCCCAGTCCTGCTGGGGAACAGACAGAGCGGTACACATCCATAATGCAATAGCAGACAGACGGCAGGCCTGGAAATGCTCAGCTGCCCCCCACCATTATCTGACATTCCCCAGCAGCAAGCCTCCAGCCGCTGCACCCTGCAAGGTGTTCCAGCAAGACACATACTAGCTGCAGACAGTCCGCCAGCTAGTCCATAGTCCTGGAGGAGATGCATGTACCCAGAACGGGGATGTCCGCATACACACACCAAGCAGATAAGTCAGTGATTGGGCCCCATAAGGAAACCCATAAATATCACATAAGAGAAATGCTATATAGCACTATGGGGGAACCTAGCCATGCCATGGTCACTGCTCAGTCAGGGTGAGAGTGACCTCCCAGCAGGACATGCTATGTCCACCCTGTCCGTGCAGGTGGTGGCCAGGCACTACAATGTCCGAGCCATTGCCCTATGCCGTGTACAGATGCATCCAGGCCAGGCCACCCTATCCAGGCTATTCCCACGGTACCTTGCTCCTCGTTATGCACATTGGCAGGCCAATACTGGCAACAGTGCTAGCAGTGTGGGCTGTGGAGGGTGTTGGCAGCCACCACACACTGGATAGACAGACACACACTCCCCACACCTATGTCAGCATTGTGCAACTATAGAGGTGTTGGGCAGCCCAGGCCACCACACCAGTCCTGGGCACAGTGCAGGCATGGCTATGGTACGCAATACTGTAGGAGTCACTCCCCAGGTTGGTAAACACTCTCAGACACAAGACCTGTAGCACACTCCACAGACATCAGAAAAGTTGCTATGATGCAGCTCACTCAGAAAAGTGTACTTAACCTAGGAATTGCTATCTGCCAGTACTCATAGCAACCTTTTGATAGATGTGTACCATATTCCCCGGTTTAGGGTGGCATTACTAAGGTATGCAAGTGCTAGTATTGGGAGATGCATGCAGAGCCCAAAGTCCTGCCTCTCCAGGAGACTTTGGATAATGGGGCCTGTGGGTGCGGGTGTGTCTGCCCCTGTTGGCTGCTGCTTTACGGCAGAGGTTCCCAACTCCAGTCCTGCAGTGCCAAACACTGTTCGGGTTTTCATGCTGTCCCTCATGAATATGCATGAGATACATCTGCATACCATGGGGGTGGCACATAGAAATGCAGCACAGACATCTTTACCAGAGGCAGCATGGAACCGGGATGGTGTTTGACCCTCCAGGACTGCAGTTGGGAGGCTCTGCTCTAGGTAATGTGCATGTTCATGGTGTCTGTGCTCTGTAGGGTAAAATGTAGGTGTCTTGGGCATGTTTACGTCATCTGCAATAAAGGTGATGTCTGTATTAGCAGGTTGTAGTAGTGGGTAAAATATGGGGACTGGGTTGGCAGGAACCACAGCTGGGACTTGAACCTGTGACTCTCTGCTTCTGAATACACTGGTTTTGTGCACTGCACCACCTTGTTGTCACAGAGTCAGTACATTCCTTGGTGATACCATGACTGTTTGTCAGACAGGGCCCGTCTGTTGCAGTACACAGCACCCACCTACACAGGGCTAGGCCACGGTCTGCTCTGGGCAGCTGCCACTGCCCCCTCCACCACCAGTATCCCTCAGCCACCATGCTGACATGCCCTTCTGCTGGTGGTGCTGGTGGTGCGCAGTCTCAGGCCATCCAGTGTGCAGGTAGGCGACTGCCTATGGTGCGGGTTCTGGGGTAGGGGTGCCTGCATAGGTGTCCACGCTTCTCCCCAGCACCACCTGCCAATGTTCCGTGCCCTTGGGGGTAGCTGCTGGGTACTATCCCCTGTGACACTGTGGGAAACACAGTCGTGCCCATGTTGGGCCTTCAGCAGTTGCTGTCTGTCTGCTCTGCTGCTTCAGCATTCTTATGAGCCACCTAGGCATCGCCCTAGTCCGCACTGTGGCCCAGCTGCACCACAGCATGTGCCGCCTGCGACCCTCTGTATCCCCTTCTCCGGCATCTGTCCAGTTGCCATTCCGACATGCCCGCCCTGATGTTGCGGGACATGTGCACACCATACGAACCCTGTCCGATGGTGGGGAAAAACCTGAGCAGCGCTATATCACTGTGGGCTCATTCACCTTGTATGGGGGCGGAGTATAGACCCTTCCACGATTTATATCTGTTCTGTGGAACTTACTCGGGGGGGAGGGGTTGATGTTTCTCATTGCTACCACTATTTGCCAGCTTGGTTATGGTCTTTTTCCAGTTTGTTGGGGTCATTTTCAGTGTTTATGTGCCCTTTAGTTCTGTGCACATGTATCACACTTATCACTTTTTTTAGATTTCCCTGCCTGGGCTGTACATTGCTGACACTGAAATGGTTTCTCTCCCCTGTAATGTGCATTTAACGGCAGGTTTTCATTTGCGTTGGAATTGAGCTCTTCAGATCAGCGCATTAGTGTGAAGGGAGCCTCTCCCCGCCCACTCTCCACCCATTGACCCCTTCTCTCCGCCCTCTCTCCACCTTCTGCGGTGTTTTACCGCGCCGCGGGAGTTTACGATCGTTAACTACGGTTAACGTGCGTTATGTAACGTTAACAATCGTAAGCGTGTCATAACACGCGTTATGACGCGCTTACGATCGTTAACGTTACATAACGCGCGTTATGACGCGCTTACGATCGTTAACGTTACATAACGCGCGTTATTTACGATTACCGCAGTTTAATAAACATACCCCATAAACTATTATTAAAGAGCACCCAGGAAATCCACTGCTTACCCCGGGACGGGCATTGTGGAACCTGTGTGCCTTTTGGGGAAATTGCCAGGTACTTGTGACCTGGATTGGCCACTGTTGGAAACAAGATACTGGGTTTGATGGACTTAAGTCTGACCCAGTATGACATTTCTTTTGTTGTTGGAAACTGTTCAGAGGATGGCAACCAAAATGATTTGGAGCCTGCGTCAGAAGCCTTATGAGAAGAGACTTGAAGACCTAAATATGTACACTCTGGGGAGATATGATTCAGACCTTTAAATACTTAAAGAGAAATAATGAACAAACAAACCTCTTCCAAAGATGGGGAAGTTGTAAAACTAGAGGGCATAACATGAAGCTGCAAGGGGGTAAATTGAAAGACAATGTCAGGAAATACTTTTTCACTGAAAGGGTGGTGGATGCTTGGAATGTCCTCTCGATGGAAGTGGTGGGGGCAAATACAGTGACAGAATTCAAAATGGCATGGGACAGACACAGTGGATCCCTTTACAGCAACAGGATAAAATCAAAATAAACTTAACTATCTAATTTCTCAACATTCAGGGGTGGGCTGCACGGAGCGGCAAGTGCACCTACCCTTGCCATCTTGCTGGGCAGACTAGATGGACCGTACTGGTTTTTATCTGCTGTCATTTACTATGTTACTATGTTTTATTTTATTTATGAATATTCGGAATATATAATCCAAAACAAATATAAGGAAAACCATCCAAAGACCAACAAGTAGTAATACTAAGCAATAACCACTATAAATTGATTACAAAATTATGGCAAAGCCCATGTCTAGGGAATGTACACCTGATACTATAACAAGGTATAAAATTCCTAAAGAAAAGAAAACAAGCACAGTTATAAACTACAATTGAAGTACTTCTTTACCTTATATCCATTCCAAATTCTTAACCCTGTGTCTCCCTGTCCATAACAAATTCCTGTAAATGAGATACCTCGGTAAATACAAACATATGTTTCTGCAATGCAACGAGTCATCTACAAGGGAATTTCAGAAAATAAGTAGCTCTCATGCCTAAAACCCGTGGCTTCAGTTCTAAAAACTGCCGCCGCCGGGCCTGGGTAACACAGTTAAGGTAAGGGAAGATGTGTATCTTCTGACCACAAAACAAGGCTTCCTTGTGTTTGAAAAACAACCTTAGAATCTTTTTTTTTTTTTTAATCTTTGTTTATTTAACCAACAGCAACATAACATCCAATACAGTACAGAACAGTAAGCCATCGGGGAGTGGTATCTTATCTCCTCCGAGGCCAAGACAAGAGACAGTTATGTCGCCGTAGCAAACACAGTAAGAGAAGGAACAAAAAAACGGAATGCAGTCATGGTTAAACATTTTTCCCCTTTTTTGAAACTCGGAACAGCCCCCCCCTCCCCTTCCCCCCCCCCCGAACCCCTATCCCCCCCTTCCCCGTCATCGCACCCCGAGCTCCACGACACTGCAGCAACACCCCTCTCAGCACAGTCCTGGGCACCCTCCGCACCCCATAGTCCATGCCTTAACATCCTACATTTACTATTTCGCTCCGGCAACGGGAGCCCAAAGTCTGAATATAGGGTTCCCAGATCAGCAGAAAAGTAGACCATCTCTTCACTGAACCTCTAGCCCTCCAGCGCTCCGCCAGCAGCAGCTGGTGAAAATTATTGCGCCACTCCGTAAACGTGGGTGGGTCTCGGTCTCTCTATCTATGTAAAATCGGACCCTTCCCCACCAAACATGCTTTACGCACTAATAAGCACTCCCATCTCCCGGAGGGTAGAGTCAGATGCATTTGATCCAGGATAACTAAACCTCCGGTCCAGGGAAATCTTTGCTGTAATATTCTCATAAGATAGCGGTGAATTTGGGACCAATACGAAAGGATGCGCCTGCACTGCCACCACATGTGAGATAGGATGGCCAAGAGCGTAGAACACCTGGGGCAAGACCCATCCTGTGTAATGCAACTCCGCAACGCACGTCTCGGGGAGAAATACACACGAGTTAAGGCTTTATATTGGATTTCCCTCCAACGCGCTCCCTCCACCAGTTCCACTATCCGCCCCACCGCCGTACAAATCGTACCTGGTGGAATTTCCCGTCCCAACTCTCCACCCCAGGCTGCCTCGGCCCTCCCATAGTCCGGCACCACCCCAAAGCACTCCAGCTTAGCTTTCAGCCCAGCTATCGTCAGGGGTGTTTCCCCCCCCCAATTCCAAAAATTCAATAATCTGCTTCGACCGGTCTTCCCCTAATTCGTCCCGGGGTAGGGTAGTCACATAGTGTGAGAGCTGAAGGTATGCAAAGTAATGAGTGCTGGGTAGCTGGTACACCTCACGTAATTCCAGAAATGGCTTGCACTTACCCGTAAGGTCTACCGCATGCCCTATATAGTATAGTCCCTGCCGATACCAGAACCGAAAAACTTTCGAATCCGAACCGGGCAGAAAATGCACATTGCCTCGTATGGGTAACCAACTAGAGACCTGCCAGTTGCGTTGCCAAAAGCTGTTTAATTGTCTCCACGTACGCCGCATCACGTTTAGCAGCGTATTTCGCGTAAGTCGTGTTGGCAAATGTAGACTCTCGACATGTAAGGCCCCTACGAGGGAGAAAGGAGCCACCAGCGCCGCCTCCAAATCTCGGGATGTGTAGACATCGGTTCCCCCGAGGTAGTCTCCAATATGCCGCACCTGACAGGCCAAGGCATAAAGTCGCAAATCGGGGAGCCCCAAGCCACCCCTATGCCACCTACCAATCATACGAGAGATCGAAATCCGCGCTCGGGCCCCCTTCCACAGGAACCCTTGTATCTCCCGTTCCATTTTAAGTAAATCCCTTCGGAGTAACCAGACCGGCAAGGTTTGAAGCCAATAGAGTATGCGTGGTAAAACCACCATTTTAACTGCAGCAATTCTCCCCAAGAGAGCTAGTGGGAGCGGGTTCCAGGCTTGCAATTGACGCCGCATCCCCGACAGGACTCACTCAAAGTTCGTATAATATAAATCTTGTGGTAACCGTGTTAAAATGATACCGAGATATTTAAACCCATGCTCGGCCCATTTCAAGGGAAATACCGCCCCCCATCTGTCCCGCAACCTCCCCGAAACATCTAAAGCCTCCGACTTATCGGCATTTATCCGAAGGCCAGCGAAACTACCAAACCTCTGGAACTCAGCCAGCAATCGCGGCAATGACTCTCGCGACGCCAAAAGATGTACAAGCATGTCGTCGGCAAAGGCCGACACCTTGAATCCCTGTTTGCCTATCTCAATCCCACAAATCTGTCTGTCCATTTCGATGCTGCGTATAAGAGGATCGAGAGACAAAACAAACAATAAGGGGGACAGTGGACAGCCCTGCCTAGTGCCCCGATATAATGGGAAGGGGTCTGATAATACCCCATTACACAATACCCTGGCCGTGGGGGTGTCATATAAACTCTTCACCATAGCACAAAAAGCCTGTCCGAAACCATACATCGGCAACAAGTGGTCCAGATAGGTCCAGTCAACCCTATCAAACGCTTTTTCAGCGTCAAAACTCACCAAGAGGGATTGCAATTGGTGGCTATGCACTCACTCCAAGGAAGTTAAAATTCGATGGATATTACGAACCGCATACCGACCACGCACAAATCTCACCTGAGATTCATGCACTACATCACCCAGTACTCCCGCCAGCCGTTCGGCCAAGATTTTTGCCAACAGCTTTGCGTCAAAATTCAGCAAAGATATCGGTCGATAAGAGGCCGCCTGCAACGGGTCTTTAGCTGGCTTGGGTATCAACGTGATATAGGCCTGATTATCTCCCCACCGCCTACCACCCCCTTCTATGCGCTGCTGGTAGGTATCCACCAACAGAGGACCCACCCCATCGGACAGGAGTTTGTAAAACTCAGCCCCATAGCCATCGGGGCCCGGTGTCTTACAGCAACTGGCATGGGCAATTACAGACTGGACCTCCTGCAAGGTAATTGGTTGTCCCAGTTGTACCCGTTGCATCTCCGTCACCTGGGGGAGCTGCAACCCTTGAAGGTAAGCCTCCATAGTAGAGGGGTTAGTCTCATCGGCCGTATAGAGTGTTTGGAAAAATTTTTTGAAGAGTGCACTAATCGCCGTTCGGTTTTGGTGAAGTTTCCCATGTTCATCCCGAAGAGCCGCTACCCCCTTCCCTCCCCTCGAACCCCGCAGACAGCGTCCTAATAGCTTCCCCGGTCTGTCCCCAAAGCAGTATAATCGATATTTATAATATAACAGAGATTTCTTGGCACGCTGATGAAGCAATTCATTAAGGGCTACCTGAAGCTCCCAGAGCCGTTTTCTATTCGACACTGTGGGTGAATGACCACTGAGCACCCGCGCATGGGAAAATTGTCGCTCCAACCGAACAATCTGCTCCGCCAACAATCTGCGTTTCCGAGCGGCAAATCCAATAATGTCACCCCTCAATACCACCTTGGCGGTTTCCCAAACCAACTCAGGGTCCTCCCGGTGTGTCTGATGATTTAGCTCAAAATCACGCCAGCGTTGACCCAAAAAGTGCCGGAAATGATTGTCATATACGAGAAACACCAGCATCACCCCCCCCAGTGGATCTTAACCCAAACCATGGCATGATCAGAAAGCTCCAGAGGACCTATCTGCGCCTCCTCCACCTGTGCAAAGGCATTTGCTGAAAATAAAACATAATCGATTCTCGCGCTGGTCCCATGTGCCCTCGAGATGTGGGTAAAGTCTTTCTCAGATGGGTGTAAGACTCTCCACGGATCTATCAGACCCAAACGCTTCCGAAAGCGTTGTAACACTTGGGAGCCGAGCAGTCTATCCCTCGTCCCCTTGCCACTGGAGGTATCCAAACGCACTTCGAGCACCCCATTGAGGTCCCCCCCCCAATAGTAACGGTACATCTGGCAATTGTTCCACCTTAGCCGCAAGACGATCAAAAAACTCCCGGTCTAGCTTATTGGGACCATACACATTCCCTAGTATTATCTCACGATCTTCCAACACGCCCCACAATAACAAGAATCGTCCGTCGGGGTCGGCCACCTGTCGATTTAGCGAGAAACGCACCCTCCGATGAATTAGAATGGCCACCCCTCCCTTCTTCCCCCGTGCAGGCGCACCCCACACCTGGCCTACCCAGTCCCGGCCTAATTTAGCATGTTCTTCAGCTGTTTGGTGGGTTTCCTGAAGTATCGCAATATCACAGCGTTGTCTGGCCAGCGCCTTCAATACTTTATATCGCTTTATCGGGCTGCCTAAACCGCAGACATTCCAAGTTATGACCTTCAAAGGATCACTGTATGTTTATGGCTCAACTGCCAGCAAAACGTGTATAGGGAGACCCTCCCAGCCTGGAGCCCCCCACCATCCTGATCCGAGAAGAGAGTGCCAAGTCTATGCAAAGAGCTCGGAGTGCGAAGACCCCTCCCCCCACCTCCCCTGAATCCCCCTACCCCCCCTGACTAACCCCACTCCTAACTCTCCCTATCTCTATCCTAACCCACCCGTGAACTTACCCACTAAAAACCCCCTGATTCCCCGTCAACCTATTCCACCTATCTACAGGACTCCCCGCACCTACCCCCACCCAAGGAGCCCTCCAGAGACCCCTCTGAGCGTGTCCCCTAACCCCACCCTTAAAGTAGATCATAGTGCCACAATCCAGCTTACACAGCCCTTTACCATGGAGGACTAAACTCTCCCCCTCCCACTAACTAAACATCAAAACCAAAAAAAAAACCAGGCCTGGGACTCTGTGCCCCCTCCTCATACGGAAATCCAGCATGGTCCCCCCTTCCTCTAAACCCACCCTCTAGCATACAATAGCACCCATTGTCCCCCCCACCCCCCACCATGGCAGCCAGTCCTAGGCTACTCTACCCGAAGATCCAAGAAGGGGGCACCCAGTGGGAGTGGAAGGGAGAGAGATCACCTCCCCAAACGCAGTAGACAATCTCAGCTGGTCCACCGTTCGGGCCCCGCCAAGCACACTGCACCAACCCCAAGGCCCGAGGCCTCAGCAGATTGGGTTCCTGTCAACCGCCAACGTAACATTGGCCCCCGCATCGCAGGCATTCCCCTTCCGCCCCCACTGCAACCCAGGGCCTGGCCGCCGCGGCCTCCTCCGGAAACCTGCCGTCTCCTCAACATGAAGCGTCGGCAGTTTTGTATAAAGGAAGAAAGAAAGAAAGAAAAAGAAAGAAAAAAAACCCATAATGGCCGGAGGGGCACCGACACCAACAAATTAGTACTCGAGCGGCGTAAGAAGGTCCCCTCCCCCTCCCCCAAATGAACCCCATCATAAAGAACAGAAACACAGCAAATAAACAGGCCAAACTTTTCCAGCGCATAATAGGGAAGAGAGAAACAGTAACCTAAAGACTTTGCTACTCCTTCTTAAATAAGGCCTTTGGCGTTCCTGGGGAAGACAAATAGACACAGAGTTACTGAAGGTCTGCAGCTCCACATCAAGCCGCAACAGTAACACGTTGTTACGTCTGTAGTTACAATTAAGTTCCCCGCTCTATATGGAACAAAGGAAGATTTCTTTTTCTATTGAGTTCAAGCAGCCTCTGAAGATTTCATTTGGAGGTGGGCGACACTGCTCTCTTTTGGGTGTGGATCTGCCGGACATAATCCTCTGCCGCAGCGGCTGACTCGAAAACACGGTGGGCCCCATCGCAGAGCACATGGAGTCTGGCGGGATACTGCACTGAGAACCGGATACCTGCCTCGATAAGTTTTCCACAGAGGGGTGCGTATTCCCGCCGTTTTCTACTTAGCGCCATTGAATAATCCTGTGCCACACGGATCTTGGTATTATTGTACAATACCTCTCCCTTCTGCCTGACTGCTTTCAGGATCCGTTCCTTTTGTGGAAAGTGAAGGAACTTGGCTAGAACGATGCGGGGGCGAGGGTCGCGTGTTTGTTTGGCGCCCACCCGGTGCACCCGTTCAATATATAGAGGGTCGCCAAGTTCTTCTTCACCCAAAATATGTTGGACCAGGGCTCCCAGATATCCTCGTAGGTCTTTGTCAAGGACCGTCTCCGCAATCCCTAGGAAGCATAGGTTATTTCTTCGCGACCTGTTTTCCAGGTCGTCAATCTTTGCCTCCTGCATGGCTATCTGGGACTTTAGGCCCGCCACTTCCTCAGCCAATGCCTCCGACCTCTCCTCCACCTGGCCCACACGTTCCTCGGCTTCATGCATCCGATTGCCCAACTGGTCCATAGAGGAGTGCAGACCGTCCATTTTACTGTGGAGGGCATCAAACTGCGGCAGTAAGGCTGTCGCAACCGCCGATGACATTTCATCGAACGTGGTAGGGGACTTGGGGGAGGCCGGCAACGATGCCGAGTCCGCCATCTTACTGGAGCCGGCTGCTCGTTCCCGGTCCCTTTTCAGTGATTTTACTGCCGTCGCCATGCAATCTTATCGCCCAAACCGCACTAGGGTATTCTCCAGGCACTCCGGAACAGCAGAGCCAACTTCTCGACAAAGAATTGTAAGTTTTCACGGTATTAAATCGCCGGCTTAGGGTGAGGGCATAGGGACACGCTCAAGATGCGACCTCTACCCTGTCCGCATCACGTGGTCTCTCAACCTTAGAATCTTAAGCTTAACGGACTCAGAACCAAACATAACCAATAATGGGTTACGCTTGGTAATGATGTCTGCGGAATCCTCCAGGAAAGCTGTTAGATCCTGGCTAGCTATGGGGCGAAGAGAATCAAAATCCCCTTCCCCCGAAACAATAGCCCAGACCTTATGAGGACTATAATAAACTTGAACCATATCAATTTCTTCCATAAGTTTCAAAACTTCTGCAAAATACTTTTTAAAAAGAATTTGAGGAAATAGCAAGTGAGTTACAGGAGAATTAAGAAAATGAAGAATCATTTCTTGGGTACGATTCTCAAGAGCTTCAAGCCTCCCATGAATAATCAAAGAATCATTCATTCGGAAAACATTAGAGGCAACACATGGTTTAACCTGAGAGTCCACTCGAGCAACTACCTTATCTAATATTGCCACTTTTTATCCAAATCATTCAGCTTGTCTACCACCCCCGCAGTAAACGTACTGTACATGAAGAAATCACTGTTGCAGGTAAATGCACATCAGTGCTCTGTATTGCGCCCCATAGATCTTTTAAAGTAATATTCCCGTCAGGAGGAGAAGAAATATTCAAGCCAGATTCTATTACAACAACTGGCACAGGTAATGGTACTGGAGATTCAGAGGACATGAATGTTTCTTCAATTCCGGTCAATAACAAGGCAGGGACAGGCAGGGGGGTGGAGTCTGAGAGTCAGATCTTAACGAATCTCCATCCGGAGACGGAGGACAAAATACCATGGGTGCCAAATGTTTGTCCATAGGGATCACCGCCTTACCTGGCTGCACTTTAGAATCCATCTTAGTGCTTCCTTTATTCTTCCTTTTCCCCATTGCAATGATCACCACAAATGCCAAAAGACACTGCTATAACGCTTCGGTGTGCTCAAGGGGCGCATAAGGGACATATCCGCCACCCCTGAGAAATACGGCCAAACAGCTCTAACCGCATTCTCTACCCCTACCAAGAAAGGAATTGAAGACACCATCATGGCTCTTAATCTCACCACAGCCCAATCCGATCCCTGCCCAGCCTTCTGGATTAAGGAACTCCACAGTCATTTCAGCCCAGTACTATCCAAAATAATGAACCTATCCTTCTCAACCGGTTCATTCCCTTCAGTCCTCAAGCATACCTCTATCAGACCTCTGCTAAAAAACTGCAAGCTCGACCCCCAAAAGGTAGAATCTTACAGACCGATATCCAGCATACCTTTACTCGCGAAGATAATTGAAAAGGAGGTTCAACGACAAATACAGGACCACATCGACACCGCGGCACCGTTAGACCCCTGTCAACATGGTTTCAGGGAATTCCATGGTGTGGAAACACTTCTTACCACTCTCTTCTGCAAGATAATCACGGGCACTGACAACATCCGTCAAGGGTTTGCTCTCATCTTTCTAGACATTGCTGCAGCTTTTGACTCTGTAAGTCATGAGCTTCTCTTAGGGCGACTAATTGAGAAAGGTATCAATGGAATAGCGCTTGAATGGTGCAGATCTTACCTGTCAGGAAGATGGCAGCATGTACGTTCTGGAGGGACAACTTCAGAACCTTTCCACCAAAGCCAGGGAGTGCCGCAAGGATCCTCCCTCTCGGCCTTATTGTTCAACATATACATGCAGCCAATTTGTAAGATCATTCGGTCCTTCAACGTCGACTGCATGATATACGCCGATGATGTCCTACTTTACATGCCCTTCTCTACAGAGCATTTGGACCTCTCCCCATTGACGAGCTGTTTCAACGCAATATCTGACTGGCTTCTGTCTCAAAACCTCCGAATACAACATAAGAAAACGGAAGTACTCTTCATTACGAGGAATCCAAATTTTAACCCACCACAATATCTTAAAGTAAAAGAAGCTGAGCTACAATCTAAACCCACAATACGTTACCTAGCGGTCACTTTGGATCAACGCCTGGACATGAAGGCGCACATAGGAAACACAGTTAGAGCAATATACTATAAGATCCGCTCGCTCAGGCATTTACGCTCCCTGCTTGAACCAAATGATTTCAGGACAATCTACCAGGCGCTGATCATACCTCATTTTGACTATGCCAATGCCATTTTACAAGGCCTTCCCCAGTCCACCTTGAACCCGCTACAACTCGCCATGAATGCGGCAGCGAGGGTTCTGCATGGAACCTCCAGGAGCGACCATGTGACGCCTCTTCTGAAGCAGTTACACTGGCTACTCATCCAGGCCAGGATATTTTCAAGACCATGTTACTCACATTCAAAGCTGTTAACAAGCTCTCCTCTGCCTCCTTAACTGCCCTCATCCACACCACATCCCCAAATAGAGCAAGAAGATCCACGGCTATAAACTCACTAAAAGTTCCGAAGGCACTAACAAAATGCACCACAACTACAGCCAACAGGGCCTTTAGTCTCTACGTGCCAATATGCTGGAATGCATTACCCCCAAATATTCGGGCCATCAGGAGCCTAATACAGTTTAGGAAAGTCCTCAAACACCACCTTTTCATCAAGTACCTCATTGATAGGAACGACACCACACCCCAAGCAATCAAGGGATCCTCAACAACACGCCCAGACAGATACTCTAACTCCAAGTGGTTCATATGATTCTATGAAACCTCCCTGTTCATATGACTTTACGTAGTTTGCTTTGTAAATAGTTGCTCCTTGTTATCCAAGTTTTTTGCCCTGTTATCTGTAAACTCATACGTGTTAACTGTACTGAGTATTTTTGTTCCATGTAAACCGCGCTGATGCCGAATAGTGCGGTATAAAAGAGACTGTAAATAAATAATAATAAATATCCAGCCCCTTGAATCACGCCCCTTAGGTCACGACACGTAGCGGCGTATAGCACACGCTAGTTCTTATCAGAGAGAAGGGGAGGGGTTCTACCCTGCAGCTGGATTTCCCCCTCAAAGTCTGCCTGATGAAAGGCAGAACTAACTCCTCCAAAGCAGCACAGTATCCAGCAGGGTAAGTGTTAATCCTGCAGTCAGTTCTCTCCCACACTCTCAGAATCCACCCCATTTCTTTTGTTATGTTCATATGTTACCAGTGCAGAGCCTAGGAAACATGCTGCTAAATATGCCAAACAAGATAGGCTCAACAGTACTCCTGCAGCATCTCTAGCTTCCACAAAAACAAAAACACTTGGCACCCCAACACAGCACTTCCCATCCTCTGAAAAACAAGAGGGACTTTGTGACACCAACATAACACCTCCCACTCCAACATAAACAAGAAGAAGGGCTTAGCAATCCCACCATAACTCCTGAAACTGCTCACTGGACCAGTATGGTGTTAATGTAAATATATATTCCATAAAAAAACAGAGGAAATGCAAGATGCTCACACACTAAGGAAATAAAAAATAAAAAGTGAGGACCACGGCACAGTTTATAAGACCAAATTATAAATCATGTTATTCTGTTATAAACTGCATTATGGTTTCTTTTTGAATATATCTTCTGCATCCAAAGAAACCTCTCCCTCAACAATGGGTGCAGAGCAGAAGTAGGACATTCACCCACGGAACTCAATATATTAAAAAATATATATCTGATTCTGGTCATCTCACTAACAACCAACATTTTCCAGTACCAGGCATATTGGGAACTAATATAAAACCCTACAAAAGTCACCAAAGATCTACAAGGCCAAATCTACCATACCATACATACCAGCATAAACTTCCAAAACTCATACAAGGTGCCTACCCAGAAAAAAGCAGCACTATAAATACTGCAGCGGGCCCTAGAACATTTAACATCTAATTATTACAGTACAGATTCCTGCAAGCAAATGCCATGTTAACAGAACACACAGCTTCGGTCACACAATCAGAACACAGGCTTTCACCAAGTACAGAATAAGTGATCACAACCTACTGTAAAGTAAAAATAAAAATATGTAGACAAAAATTAAACCGAAACCCCAAGAAGCCAGACTCCGCATGCAGTGCAATACCAGATAAATAAGAGATGCAGTTCCCCATACTGTGTAAAATATAAAGATTGCATAAAGTCCAATTACTAAACTGAAAATGATTTTTTTCTACCTTTGTTGTCTGACCATTTTATTCTCTGATCATGCTGGTCCCTATCTGAGGCTTCTGCTTTTGTGTCTTCTCTTAGCTCCCTTTCTATGGTCTATAGTCTATCTGCCATTTCTTTTCTCTTCTTTTGTTTTCTTTATTTCCTTCCATCAACCTATTTCCAGTCCCAGTAACCCTCCCCAGTGTCAGCTCCCTTTCCAGTCTTCCCCTCCCAGAACCTTCCAATGTCAACCCGCTTGCATTTCCAGCAGCGCCACTGATATCCATTCCCTTCCAGTCCCCCTCCTTGCCCACTGTCCAGCCCCTTCTAGTCCAAATACTATCCCAGGTATCAGCTCACTTCCACTCTCAGTGCTGCCACCCCCTCCATCGTGTCAGCACCTTTCCAATCACCCTACCCTCTGTCCATCCCCCTTCCAGTGTCATACCCACATGTCAGCTCCCTTCCAGTTCCAGTGCCCCCTCTCTTCCAGCCTCCTCCCCATTATCCAGTCACCTACCAGTCCCATCCCCAAGTGTTAGCTCCCTCCAGTCCCCCACCTAGGTGTCAGCTCCCTTTCATCTCCCTCTTCCCTTCCCTAGTGTCATCACCCTTCCAGTCCCCCTCCAGTACCATCTCAGGTGTCAGCTCCCTTCCAGCCCCCTTTCCCCCTCTATTTCAGCTCCCTTCCCATCCCCTCTTTCCCCCGTGTCAGCTCCCTTTGAGTCCTACCTTCCCCCCCAAGTCAGTTCCCTTCCAGCCCCCTCCTTCCCTTGTGTCAGCTCCATTCTGCTCCCTTTCCTTCCCCCATGTCAGTTCCATTCCACTCCCCCTCATTTTCCCATATCAGATCCGTTCTTGCCCCTCTCTTTCCCCATCTCATCCCTATTCTGCTCCCCCTCCTTCCCCCATGTCAGCTCCGTTCTGCTCCCCCTCCTTCCTCTGTGCCGACTCTGTTCTGCTCCCTCTCTTTCCCCCCGTGTCAGCTCCTCTCCACTCCCCCTCCTTCCCCCATGTCATCTCTGTTCCTGTCCCCCTCCTTCCCTTATGTTAGTTCCATTCCTGCCCCCCTCTTTCCCCTGGCAACCGTGGCTCCTGTATCCCTCAGCAGCTGCAATAGTGGTAATAATTTAAAATTAAAATTAAAATGGTACTGAGCCTTCCAGCCCTCCGGGACCCCTGATGCTGCATCCCATTCTAGCGTAACTTCCTGTTGGGGGCAGAACACTGCAGCAGACGTTCCAGGGGGCCAGAAGGCTCCGCACCTATTTTGTTTTAATTTTAAATTATTACCTCTATCGCAGCCGCGGCTCTGTATGGCAGAGGAGCCGTGGCTGGAACAGCATCAGCAGCTTGTCCACCTTTTTTTTTTTTTTTTTTTTTTTTAAATCTGAAAGCAGAGTAAGGTGACTGTTTTGGGGGCATTTTTTGACACCCCCAAAAGTTTGCCCCTGAGGCAGCCGCCTCATGTTAGAGCTGCCCCTGCATGCGCGGTGAGACTTCTCAAATGCTTCTAGATGAATCTGAGTTGTTCTGAACCTGCCTGATAATGTATCACAGGTTCTTATGACTTCTGGGAGTAGTGGTTCTCAACCCAGTCCTCTGGTATCCTCTAGGCCAGTCAGGTATTCAGGAAATCCACAATGAATAATGTATGCATTAGATAGATCTACATACAATGGAAGCAATGCATGCAAATCTATCTCTTACATATTCATTGTGGATATCCTGAAAACCTGACAGGCCTAGAGGGTACCAGAGGATTGAATTGAGAACTACTGCTCTACCTGATGATCTTATGGTTTTGAGTGGAGGAGGTTTGCAGTTTGGTGTAGCAAAAAGGTCCTAGGTATCTCTTCCTTCCCCACGCAAAAGCTGCTTGAGTACCTTGTTCCTACAGGATTTTAATACATTATCTCTTGATAACCAAGCCCTGTGCTGAAAGTCTTGATCTATTGGTCTTCAAAGGGAAACTGAAAACATACCTATGTATGTATGGAACATGTCTCAAATAACATAATTTAATTATTTTTATTTATTTAACAAACACTTATATACCGCACGTTTCGAAAGATCAGGTGCGGTTTACATAGAACAATATTAAGAATCAGTGAACAAAAACCTGTTCTTCTTACATGAAACATAATCAAACTTTATACATTGGGTAAAGGAGTTAATACAGTAAACTGGGTCTATTAACTATTGACAATGGTCTAACTGCTAGAGGGTAACAACTATTGCATAAGAACTTAAAAACTATGTACATGACATCAGAACATTGTGTTTATACTATTTACATTACAAGGCAGTATGGTCATCCTGTGTTTGAGTTATTGTTACATATTGTAATCTTGAATAAGTGTTTAATTTAGTTGAAGGTAATAATTTAGGTCTTTTATAGATTGACGGGTAAATTTTCTTCTGTTATCCTTTGTCAGTAAAGGTAATGGAGTGTTCGTGTGCCCCATAGTGTAAGATGAATAGATGTGTTTTAAGTTTCCTACGAAATTCCTTGATATCCTTTAGAGTTCGGATTTCTTCGGGTAGTGCAATTACCAGCTCACATACTTTTTCTATCATAGTTTTATATAACATTTTCTTTTCTTTTAAGTCCTTGTTCTGTGTAAAGCCTCATTGGCCTTGTTTTTTGTTAACGGCTTAGATTTTTAGATTTGTGGTGTATAAATTTAGCTGAATGAATAAGTCTGCCCTTAATGAAATTGTCCCCTTAGGGTTTTTTTCTACCCAGTGAAGCACTCCTTTCCTTGATATCATCAAGTGTTGCATCTCCTTAAGCAACAGGCCTGCAGAGCAGAGAGGATCTTATGGAAGTCCAAATCTGTATCTGACCTGTCTTTCTGTAAAGAGGTTACTATCATTGTCAGTGGGCTATTAACCAGACCAATAGATCTTATATTAATCTTGGAAAATCGAGTAACAACCCTTTTATGACACTTTGTCATATAGCAGCTGATAATTCAAACTGGTCATCTAAATCTGATTCTTCTTCCATATCCATTCCATTAGCAGGCATATGCTAAATTGTTCTCTGATAAAACTGAAACTATTTGTGTGAATTTTTCTACAGTGAGATCAGGGCTGGCTTAACCATTAAGCAAGGCAACACTTGCTGGAGGGGGTGGCAAAGAGCAGCTGAAGTAATAGCAACATAGATCCTCACAACCACAAAAACTCAAGAACCATAAAGCTTGGCTTCTAATAGCTTAATATTTTAAAAGTTTGATATTCAATTACGTATGTGTTTTTGCAGGATCATTCTCAGAGAGGTGATATTGGGAAAATCATGATTTTTGAGTTTAATTGTGAGGAGGGGGGGGGAGGTGTAAGGCTGAAATTTGCCTAGACTGTTTAATGCCCTTGCTCTGGTCCTGTATGAGATTGTTTGACTCCAGGAATGGGTCACACAATATCAGTGGCCTTTGCTTTACTCATCATCTGACATGTAGTAGTCTTTTAATCCCATTTTCTCTTTTTAACTTAACAGAATTATGGAAACTGGGGGAAACAAAGCGGCACAGAGTTTGGATGTGTTCTAACTCGCTCTCTCTTGATCTGAAAAAGTGAATTACCTCTGCTTTTGTTTTCTCCTTATGGCTCCTGAGAGGAAGGAGAAGAATCCCCTAAATCGGCATCTATGTGGGAGGCTCCAAGCACAGAAGTGGAGAGATCTCCAGAGGAGCTGGGCATCTCCCTCAACTCTGGTGGCCCTACCACCCACTGGCCTTAGCCTATGCCGAAGTCAGCGGTTTCTCCTGGGACTATTGCACTTCTGAAGGAAGGTGGAGTTGGCATGATGAAGGTTGTGATAAGGAAGCTTATCATAGCTCAGGTAGGAGCTATAGAAAAGATGATGTGACTCTGAACAAGCAACCTGTCAGTTCTGGTAGAAGTAAGAAAACAGAGTTTTCACATAAAAGACTACCAGTCCCAGAATGCACCAGGTTTCCAGCAGCCATGAGAGGGGCTGAAGTGAGAAAACGTGTGTGCAATCAAGAGAGCTATGAGGTAATCCCTAAGCACTCATCTCAAAGGGCAGGACCTGATTCAACACAGCTGCGCTGTGTTAGGGAGGAGCACACATTAAGACAGAATAAGAATAGAGCTGATTCTACAGATAACAGTTTCAGGAAGAGCTACAGAAAGAGCTTCATGGGGAGCGTCAGCAACGGCTACAAGCTCCAGCCCAGCTACAGGTTTAAGCATCACCTGGAGAAACAGAAGCCAAGCCAAGCCAAGCGGATAGAGAAAGAAGGAAACTCTCTGGAAGGAAGAGAAGAAAGGCCATTGGAAGGTCTGGGAGAACCCAAGGCAGTACCCATACTGGGAGGTATTCCAAGTGCCAGCAGAGACCATTGGACTGGAGTCAGCCAGAGGAATGGAATGGCAGAGATAGGAATCACCAGTGGCTACCTGGAAGAGAGAAGACTGCACGTGGAAGGGACTTTCAGACCAAGGCCAGAAGGTATGTGAGAGGAGATCCAGTGTCCAGGGATCAAGATTGGAAGGCTGGACATCAGAACTGGATTACATACTGGCCAGGCTATTCAGAGAGGAATTATGATAGCAGGAGAGGCTCAGGTATGAACACTGATCCAGACCCTATCTATAATAGAGAATGGCAGCAAGGGAATAAGCATTCTCATGATAGTGCCTTAATGAAAGACTCGTCTGTGCCAATGTATGATAGTGACCCTATGCTGATTGATGAAGGGGGAGATACAGCAGATGAAACTATTCATTACATGGACTGTTCTCTATCTAAATGCTATTGCTAGCTTTCTGTGAGCAAACACCTCAGCCATCACAAAGAAACCTAACTTTGTTCTTTATTTCCACTGCAAACAGCTCTTAAAGCAGGATTTGGGTTCACACAGTAGCAGCCAGCCAGCTAAAGGGTTTCAGCTGGTCAATTGATAGTAATTAAAGCTGCACCTGATTGTGTGTGTGAGCAAGGGAGAATCACTGCTGGGATCTGCGTGGAAAATAAGCAGAAGTTAACCTAACAAGCAAAGTTTATTCATTTCTTTGTGCCTTTTTATTTGGTAATTATTTGCTAAGAAAACATTAGCTAATTGCCTGGCAAGTTGAAGGTGGTTTTCTGATTTGCTTTGTGGCTTTATGTTATCCATTTAAACACTGCAAGCAAGTAACCTCATTTATATTGCTACCAAGCATATTTGTGCTGGGTGAATTAAACCCCATCAATAAAAGAAGTATTTTATTGGCCTTACCACTGGTTTCACAACTCAATTATTGTCTTCAGCTGTGTTTGGGAGTGAAAGAACTACATTACCCACAATACCTTGCAAGAATCATATGAATATATGCATCGTCAAGATTGTGTAAGCTCTCACCCTAGGCAGCCGTCTGACAAGGTGCAAAGTGTGGGAACCTTACAGCGAGAGTCAGGGGATACTGCTGCAGGAGGAATTCAAGCTGATCCTTTAACACTGGATTCTGCATTGGCTAAGATGGATCCAGCTGATTCTGTGCTTCAGAAATCAGCCCTGATCCTGCCCCCCAATCCATTGTCAGGGTTGACCCCAGTACGTACTCATACAGGGTACCAACTGGCAAGAAGATCCTGCTCGATGACATCTGGGAAACTCTACAGTGGATTGAGGCTGCTGCGAGTACTAAAGTTCCCCAAGTTTCTTTTACTTAATTCTGATTCTGTGGAGCTTGCTGCCACTTTATCTGCAGCAAGAATCTTGTTGTTAAGTGCTGTCAAGTCAGTGTCTATCCTGGTAACCCTATGGATTGTTCTCCATGCTGTGTCTATCCCCTTGCTTTTCTTGGGAAGGTGACCAGAAGTAGATTACTAGTTTTTTTTTAATGTGCAGTAAGCCTACAGCACCTGGTATTCCAAGGTGGTCTCCCATATAAGTCCAACGAGGCCCAACCAGGCTTAGCTTCTAAGATCAGAAGAGATCAGATTCCCTCAGTTTGGAATACCCATAACGCCCAAGGACTTACTCTCCTTAAACTCAAGGAATTTCTAAAAGCGTGGTAACAGAACCCATATTTGTGGGGAGGCCATATTGGTCCTGATGCTTACCAATGGGGAAAGTGTTTCTGATGTTATAGTAGGTGATTATCTCGCATCCATGATCACCAGATGATGTGGTTCAGTATTAGTACTAGGGCTGATAAAGTCCATTCAAAAGTGAGAGTCCTAAACTTTAGGAAAACTAACTGCCAAGATGGCACAATACTTCAAGGAGTCATTAGCAGGATGGGAACAGCTGGGGTATGTAGAAAAGTGGTGGGCAAAACTGAAAGAGGATATTTTACAAACTTGTAGTTAGGAAGGTAAATAAATGTAAAAGGAAAAGGAGGCCACAATGGTTCTCAAAATAAGTAGCTGAAAAGGTGAAGAAACAGAGGGTGACCATCATAAAATACAAAAAATCACAGAAAGAGGAAGACGAGCATCAATATTTGGAAAAGCTAAGAGAAGCTAGGAAAATTGGAAAACAGAGATACAAAGAGGGTCATTTTAAAAGTTTTAGTCATGATTTGGATATCTGCGGAGGTGCAATGGAGCCATTATGTGAATGGCTTTTAAAAATGTTGCCATTAGGCAGGGGTGTGGTGGAGGCATGTCTGCGGAGGTGCAATGGACTATATGTCCCCGTTTGATTTCAGAAATGTCAGGGATATCTGCAGGCAATCTACATTTAGACCTGCTCCAGGCATGAATAGGCATCAGGAAAATGCTTATTTTAGTCTTAAAACATCCTGAGAGTGTAGAGAAGATGGAGCGTTAAGTGACTAACCTATGATCACAAAGACCCACACTGGGATTTGAACCCAGGTTATGCTGCTCTTAACCAACTACTCTAACCTTTATGTTATTAGACATCCCCATTCTAGAATGCTATTTTGGGGATATCTATATAGACATCTCCATAGATGTCCATATCAAACACGTCTATGTTTGTGAAATCATGCCTGAACTTGCACATGCCTGCTTTTTTTCAGATATTCTGGCTTTGCCGTCCCATATTGCACTTGGACATCTTTTGTAAAATCCTCCTTAAGTGGAAGAAAAAGTAGCTAATGCAGTAAAATAGGGGGACGACATTTTTCAGGGGACTATTGTAGCTGTTGATATGGAAGGACAGACTAGATAGGCCATGTGGTCTTTTTCTGTCGTCATTTTTCTATGTTTCTATTCTAAAGATATGTCAGTGAGAGGAGGAAGTTCAAAAGTGGTATTGTGAGACTCAAGGGTGAAGGGGAGGAATATGTAGAAGCTGATAAGGATAAAGTGGAATTGCTTAACAAATATTTTTATTCTGTGCTCACAGATGAAGGGCTTAGAAGCAGGACCTCAGAAAACACCCACAAATAGGAAAAGAAGTGCAAGGGATCTTAACGATTTTCAGAGGACAGTGTTCATGAGGAACTAGCTAAACTAAATGTAAACAAAGCAATGAGGCCAGATGGGATACATCCAAGAGTATTGAAAGAACTTGAGGAAATTCTAGCAGCTCCACTGCCTGATCTTTTCAATTCTTCGTTAGAGTGTGGAGTGGTCCAAGAAGACTAGAGAAGGGCACATTTGGTCCTTTTACACAAAAGCGGAAATAAGAATGGGAACTATAGGCCAGTTAATCCGACCTCTGTAGTGAGTAAATTAATGGAAATACTGCTAAAACAGAAGATAGTGAGATTTCTGGAGTCCAGTGCATTGCAGGATCCAAGGCAACATGGTTTTACTAGAGGCAGGTCTTGTCAGATAAACCTAATTAATTTCTTTGACTGGGCGACCAGAGAGTTGGACCAAGGGAGAGCCCTAGATGTGCTGTGCTTAGATTTCAGTAAACCTTTGGCATTGTTCTGCACAGGTGACTTATCAATAAATTGAGCACCCTAGGAATGAACCCTAAAGAGACTGAATAGGTTAAAAATTGGTTAAGTGGGAGACAACAAAGGGTACAGGTAAATGGAGCTCAGTCTCAGGAAAAGGATGTTATCAGTGGTGTGCCACAGGAATCTGTTCTTGGTCTAAATTTTTTTAACATTTTAGTGATATTGCAAAAGAGCTTTCAGGTAAGGTTCGCCTCTTTGCGATGATACCAAAATCTGCAATAAAGTAGACACCCAAGAAAGAGTAGATAACTGAGGCGGGTTCTAGCTAAGCTTGAAGGATGGCCGAGAATGTGGCAGCTCAGATTTAACACTAAAAAATGCAGGGTCATGCATTTGGGCTGCAAAAATCCAAGGGAGTGGTACAGTATAGAGGGTGACGTACTTCTGTCCACGAAAGAAAAGCTGAACCTGGGCATGATTGTTTCTGATGATCTTAATGTGGCTAAGGAAGTACAAAAGGCAACGGTGAATGTCAGAAGGATACTTGGGTGCATAGGGAGAGGAATGGCCAGGAGGATGAAGGAGATGATAGGCTTCTGTATAAGTCTTTGGTGAGACCTCATTTGGAGTATGATGTGCAATTCTGGAGACCGCACCTTCAGAAGGATATAAACAGAATGGAATTGGTGCAGAAGGTGGCTACTGAAATGGTCAGTGAGCTTCGTTATAAGGCATGTGGGGACAAACATAAAGATCTCAATATGTATACTTTAGAGGAAAGGCGGGATAGAGAAGATATAGAGATGTTTAAATACTTCTATAGCATAAATGCATAGGAGGAGAGCGTCTTTCAACTGAAAGCAAACTCTGCTACGAGGGGACATAGGATGAGAGTGAAAGGGGATAGACTCAGGAATAATATGCGTAAATATGTATTTATGGAAAGAGTGGTAGATGAATGAAATGGTCTCCCAGTGCAGGTAGTAGAGACGAGGACAGTATCTGAATTCAAGAAAGCATGGGACAAACACAGAAGATCACTAAAGGTAAAAAAGGGACTATAGTAGTTTGTATGTTAGGGCAGACTGGCTAGGCCGTATGGTCTTTTTCTGCCGTCATATTTCTATGTTTCATGACTTTATGCACAGGCATTCAGGTCAGATGAGTTGTGAAGAGCTGACATGAATTATTTTCTCTTTCTTTTTTTCTCTCACTGATATATTTATGTTCTTTTAATTTGTTTTTATTATGTGGCTTTGTAAACTGCCTCAAAGTGCCTTTGGCTTGAATGCAGTCAATTAAATTTTAATAAATGAAATGAAATATCTCAGCCTGAGACTAATACCAGCAATTGATACAGTAAACCTGCTAGAATAAAATTCAGTTTTGCTTACAAAATGAATTAAAATGACTTATCAGATGTACTTGCTTTTACAGGTATGGGTAGCGGGTTTGTTATTACAACTGAGAGTACAAAGAATTTCTTTTACAAATGTTAATTACACAGATCACTGTTGCTGCTTGTTTAAATGGAATTGGCTTTTGCCATTATTGGAACAGTTCTATTAATCATAATTTGTATTGCTAAATTCTGAATCCTCTCACACATTGCCATCTAGTGTTACTGTCTTTACATTTTTGTTTAAGCAACAGCTATACCAAGATTTGTCTAAACATTAACTGATCTGTTTCTTGGCTTTCTTTGTCTCTTACTTGGGGGTATGTTTACTAAACAGCGCTAGCAGCTTCTGTGTGATATTAGAGCTGCTGCCCCATTGAATTTAATGGGACCGCGGCTCCAATATTACATGGAAGCCGCTACTGCTATTTAATAAACATGCCCCTTGGTCTTACATGTAGGTTTTCTTTGATTATTGTACAAAGATATTTTTGCATAGATTTGTTTAGAATAACCTTACCCCCTGCATGTACCAAGGGTGTATAACACTACATTATGAGCATTTTAGAATGACAAGAGTTCAAAATTCATTTGAAAACATACAGTAAAAATTTATTTATTAATTTAATCTGTAAATTTTCTGGCAACCAAAACAATCACAGAGGGGTAAAGCTGTAAATCATATGTTCTCTTATTAGAAAAAACTGGCTCAGTCACTCAGTCAGATTAACCAGTTGATTCCTGATAAGAAAATACAAAGAGACCTTTTTAATAAGCTGCACATAAATTAGACATGCTGTTAGCGCATGGCTGTGCTAATGGTTACCACACTGACTTGACACTGAAGGCAAACTTTAGATAGGAGATGGAGAGGCAACTTAACCCTTTCCAGGCCAAGCCCAAAACTCTCGGGATCCAAAATTCTGACTAAATATTCCTATCAAATGGTATATAATACATGACCATAGCAGAAGGAAAATCACTATTAGAACATATTGAATAAGACGGGTACAATTTTCCTGAAATATGCAAAAATTAACCCGGCTGCAGAATGTGGATTAAAAATTTAAAGTAGGCCTTCAAAGGGTTAAGATGTCCAGGTCAGGACGTAGAAAATTCCCACAGTATTTATTTTACAAAGGCCCTGTCAAACACGGAGCCTTTTGCCAAATATGTGTAAGTCCATGCAGGGCTGCAAATTGATGTCTTCCCATATCCAGCAGGAGTGATGATTTTAAAAAATTGCATGTGCGTGGGTGCAAGTTTTTAAAATCGCAGTTCCTGATATCCAAACACACCCTGATCAGTTCCCACCAGCAGCATAAGTTCGCACCCCGATCACCCCCTTCAACATCTATCCCCCATGCAATATCCCCCTAGCATTCAATTCCCCCAATGCCTCCTGACATTTGATCCCCCTCTACCTGACCTTCCCCCTCGGCATCAAGAACCTCCCCCCCCCCCATGGCCTCCCCAGCAGATCTCCCCACCCATCTTAACCCCATCCATGTCTCTTAACAGGGCCCCTGATGTCTAGTAGGAACAGGAGTGATACCCACTCGTTCTTACTCATGTTGGCTCAAGGTCCTAATATGGTATTGGTGACCCCTAGAGGTAATCTTGCAATACCACTGATAGGGATCAGGCTGCCAAATTAAGCCATTCGGGGGAGGGGGGTCGTGAAGCTGGAGGAGTCAGGTATGGGGGGATAGGATGCCAGGGAGGGATTTTGGGTGGGAAATCTATGTGTTTGTGGGGGGGTGTTGTTTGGGGTGCTGACCTCAGTCTTGACACCTCCCCATTCAAGCAGGCACTTCTTCATGTCTTGAGGCAGCAGTAAACGCCAATGCCTAAATTTTTTTTTATTGATGTGGATACTCCTTGTAAAGTGAGAAATATGTACATGTCAATATTGTAGGCCTGTCCAAACCACTCCTTCTCTCGCCCTAAACATGCCCCTTGAAATCTGGATGTGATGTGGATCACCACCTATAAACAGCGGCTTTCTAAAATCACATTTACACATGTATTCCAATGTACACATGTAAATGCTGCAATTCACATGTGGGGATATGTCTAAAAGAATCCCCTTAACATGCAATAAGTCACACGTGAAGTAGACATGAACCTTGCCTTCTATTTGGCGCATGGTAATTTACTTCACGTTAACTGTTACCACAGCACATAGTGAACCATGCTACCAGGGTAGCATAGGGTTAATGTGCAGTTTGGGTGCCATGCTAAAAAGTAGTGTAGGATTTCTGTGTTAAAATCCTCATGCTACCCTGGTATTGTGCATTGGGGCAGGTACTGGGTGGGACAAGGATGTTCCCGGCACATCATGGCTAGCACAGACATTAGTGGCCCATGCTAATTGTGCCTGAAGCCGCAGTGCAAGCTCCATGATACCTTGCGGCTTGTCTGCACTAACTGCATGGGGACGGCTGTGCAAACCCCTGGGAAGTTAGTGATGAGCCCTGTGCTCGTAACATGGCCCACACGCGCATTACCAGCATGGGGCTTTGTAAACATGCTCCTTCCGCATTATCTGCAGTGCAGTTAGTGTGCAGTAACAAATTTTTCTCTTCATTAACCTATATGGGAAGATGCTGGATACACCCCTAACAGCTCATGCAGAGGCTTTGCAGGTACCACCTGTTAATTTTTGCAGCTAAGGTATGGTAATTTACAAATTTTTATTGCACTTAAGTAAAAGGGCCCCAAAGTGTAGTTGCAAAAATTGGTTTATACTGACCCTGTAGTTTTGAAACAAAGACTTTCCTCTATTGAGCTCATCTGTTGATTGTTTTGTTTTATTTTGTTTTTTTACTAATAATATAACTTACTCACTGCTCTAATAAATAACCTTCATATTCAGTCATCCATTTTACCTCTGGAGAGAGCAGAAGCAAGTGGACAAGTGATGAGACAACAAAGGGCAGGATCACGAGGCCTAGATGACCATAGGTTCAGGCAGGCTTCCACTTCACTAGATTTGATGCTGTTCAGATTATTGCATTGCCTGTTGGTAAAATGGAGACATGGATATTAGATTATGAATGGGAGCTTGTACATGTATCACACTACAGTGAAGCTTCTATGGTCAGCAGCAGGGATATATGCTTAGCAATGTATTGGAACCAGAATAATTGACAGGCTGGATGGGTCAATTTGTCTTCATTTGTCATGATTTATTGTCCTTAAGTGCTGTCAAGTCAATGTCAACTCCTGGTGGCCCTGTGGATAGTTGTCTATGTTGTGATTATCCCCTGGGTTTTCTTGTCAAGATGTAACCAGAAGTAGATTGCCAGGCCTTTCTTCCATGCAGTAAACCTCCAGCACCTGTTATTCCAAGATGGTCTCTCATCCAAGTACTAACCAGGCCCAACCCTGAACATTTTCTGAGATTAGCCGAGCTCAGGTGCACTCCATGTAGCCATCCTCAGTGTTAGAGCAAATAAATCTTAGATTATTCATGGGAATCCCATGCATCTCTGAATTGGATATATTGTATTTTAAGTTAATTATTTAAACATAACTATTTATGCTAGTGTAATAAATAAAAGGCATGCAGAGTTTTAAATCTGTGTGCAGATATTTCAATATTTGTATGCAGTTTCTCTAGGAGTAATGAATGTTACTGTGTTTTCAGTGTATTTCTGGCACCTGATTTATCAAGGTTCTTTCCTCTACCTACCTCACCCAGTGAGCTAGAGGCAGGGCCGTACCAAGGGCTGTGTGAGCAGTGCAGCCACACAGGGCGCAAGTACGGAAAGGGCACAAGTGAGGAAAGGGTGCTAATATCATCACTGGACTTTCAGGAAGCCCAATAAGAGTGAGTTCTTGCATGTGGCTGGGAGGCAGGGGGGACGCCAGATTCATGAATCGCACAGAGCACATTTCTAGCTTGGTACAGTCCTGGCTAGAGGTCCCAATTTTAGAGAAGAAAAAAGAAGGATGTGGTCTGTATAGTGAAGTAGTCTAAGCTATATAATAATTTGCAGCTTTTATAAGAAATTGACAATATTTTCAGCATGGTCATTGATTATTTTGAGACAGGTTTCCAGAATGGCTGCAGTATTTGAATCCTGGTGATATTTGCTTGCCCTTTACCTGCATGTTAGTTTTGAAAGGGTAACTCCCATTGCAAATGCTGCAGGGAGTCCCTGTGTGCTTTGGAGGTACAAATTATGTAGAATAAAAAATATGGGGATTTAAAAAATGGTGAGACAGCCCTAACCCTGTCCCTGCTGCCACCCCTTTTCCTTGTATGGGTGGGAAATTTTCAAAAGGCTTTTTATCCACAGAAACTCTTTTGAAATTTGATCCTTTCAGAAGTAGTATTTGTTGTCAGTCATGTTAATAACATATTTAAGGGCATGTTTACTAAGGTCTGCTAACTGGTAGCATGAGATTTGGCATGCAGTAAGGATGCTGCACTGATAGTTAGCATGGGGCTGCATCATAAAAATCCCATACTAACTGGTTAGCGCACAATTGAATGGGGACTGGGAGAGTTAGGGTGTAATATGGGCATTGACAGTGCGTTGAGGTTAGTGTGGGCATTTTGGGTGCGCGCTAACGTCAAATGGTGCCATTAGCATGGGTGCACTTAATGTCACCTTAGTGAATGGCGTTATATGCGCCCACCTATCAGTTAACGCGGTGCTGCACATTAGCATCACGCTAGTGGTAAAGGGACAGATGCACATTCCCCCAAATATTAGCGTGGGCCTCCTCACTAATTCAGTGGTCCAGTTGCGCGGTAGCAGTGTGCACCTTAGTAAACATTCTCCTTAGTGATTAACTGTACCAGCAAATCTAAAGACAGCATCTCCTGTAATGGTTTTTATTGTATTTATAACAGTTTCTCTTTGATTTTCTTAAGACTTATTTCAGAACCCTCTGTCTCAAGATTCGTCGTATCGCCTTTATGTAATATACCTTCTTCCATCTGTACAATTACTTGATCGGAGAAGTAAGTAACTTTTCCTTCGTTAGCAATTTTTTTTATTTTTTTATTTTCAATATAATGCATTCAAAGTAAATGTAACAACTATACATTCCAAGCTCACATCAAGGAGGATACCAAATATAATTACATAAGGACCCCTGGTAAATCTAAATAGAACCCACTTATATGTTGCCATAGACAACAATAATAAAAAAGAAAAACATCACTCCTTTCCTCTAAGGATCTGCTCCAGTTGGGTTGAATCAAAAAAACATATATCGAATGCCCTGATATACCAATACACATTTGCATGGATACTTTAAAAAAGAAGAGGCACCTAAAACTAAGGGGTATGTTTACTAAAGCGCAGTAACGTAGCAGCGGCAATGTTAACGCGCGGTAATGTTGCCAGATGAAATGTTAACGCACAGTAACGTCTCTGGCCGCGGTAACCCTCCCAGAGGGTGGAGAGAGGGCAGAGAGAAGGGATCAATAGACGGGGAGTGGGCGGAGAGAGGCCTCTGCTACACTAACGTGGGAACATGAAGGCCCGAACATTACCGCGAGTGAAAATCTGTCGGTAGATGCACATTTGCAGGAGAAAGAGACCATTTCAATGTCAGCAATGTAGAGCACAGACAGGGAGTCCAAAAGCAGTGATAGTAGTAACCATTTGCAGCAACAGCATAGTGCCCAAGTAGGAAAGGGCACCATGGTGATGGTGCAAATGGGGCAAAGGGGGCTGAAGGCAGGATATGCAGTGGGGGCAACTGGGGCACAGGGTGGACTAGACAGTCACCTAGATGGCACATAGGAACACAGAAACCGGAAATCAGCATGACAGTGTCTGAGCAAGGTCAAAATGCACAATACTCTGTGTACCACAGTGTCCCATCCAGGGGACACGTACCCAGCAGGTACCCCAAACATCACACAGGAACCACAATGCCCGTAATGGGGCCAGCAGTGCACATCTGGGGACCACTCTAATAAGGGTCTTCAGACCTTCCCCAGGATAAGTCACAAACTGTCTGTCCATAAACCCAGCAAAATGAACACCCATTGTCACAGCCCCTGGTAAGGCGGTACAGAGTGTGACCACATGTTGGGTGAAATATGTAAACACCCAGTAGTCCATAATAGATACACTGGACCCGCAGTGCATGCCCCAGCCTGACCACAGTCTGCCAGCAGAACACAAGCAAGCAACCAGGTCCACCCTAGCCAATTGTTACCAGTCCACCAACCTCCCACCCCACAGCCATCTCACCACCATGTGGAAGTGAAAGAACAGTGGCAGGCGGTGATGGGGGGGATGTGCGGATATCCATTTATGCCACCGCACCCCAGATCCTGAACCTAGGCACCCACCTATCTGCACAGTGGATGGCCTCGGACTGGACACAACCAGCACCGACAGTATATGGGCATGTCAGCATGGCAAGGGAGGTGCCGGTGGCGGTGGTACCTGCCTGCCACGGACTAAGGTCATGACCTGCCCCAGTGTGCTGTGTGCAGTGCAATAAACAAGGTCTGTCTAAGAAAGAGCAAATATAGCCCCAGGGAGTGCACTGCCTCTGTGGCAACAGTGTGGTGCAATACACATAACCAGTGTGTTCTGGAGTAGAGGGTTGCAGGTTCACATCCCAGCTATGGACCCTGCAATGCATGTTCCTACATTGCAGATACAACATCAACATGTGCAAGCCCAAAAGCAGCAGCCAACAAGAGTACAAACATCCACACACACAGGCCCCACTATCCAAGGTTCCATGGAGAGTCAGGCTGTGTGCATCAGCTCAGAGCAGCAGTTATCAGCAGAGCCCACACCTAGCTCGTGCACCCTTTATCACTGCCTGCACTGTTATTGGGACCAGTGTGGCAGTCAGGTTTGCCAACCAACCCTATCTTTGCACAATGCTGCAGTAGGCTTGGGTGGGTGCATGTCTGGCCCACAAAACGTACACTGTTGCCAGCACCAGCCTGCAAATCTGCATACTGAGGAGCAAGGTGTTGTGGGTATGGACCAGAGAGGGTGGATCAGGCAGGATGCGTTTGCAGTGGGGGTAGGGCAATGGCCAGGACATTGTAGTGCCCAACTACCACCTGCATGGACAAGGTGGCCACAGCACATCTTGTTGTTAGGACACTCTCACACTGACCGAACAGTGACCATGGCACGGCTTTGTTCCCACCGTAGTGCTACATAGTGTTTGCCTCAAGTGATATATGTGTGCCCCCTGTTCTGGAGGGCCAATCACTGGGGCATCTGCTGGGTGTCTGTGCTGTACAACCCAGTTCTGGGTGCGCATAGTTCCTCTGTGAACATGCAATATGGACTGACTGGTGGACTGTCTGCAGTTAGTTTGTGCATGGCTGAAGCACCTGGCGGGGTGCAGTCTGACTGTGCCTGCTGCTGGTGAATGTCAGACCATGGTTGGGGGCTCCTAGTACTAATGTTGGTCTGCCAGTGGCCTAGCAACAGGTGCAGATCCGGTCTGATCCCCTGATTTGTGTATTACCATTGAAAACTTGGTCCGTGTTACGGAGGAGTGTGTCACCACAAAAATATAAATATCGTTCCTCCACTGTCCTACAGGTTGGATGCTTGACTTATTTATTCAATTTAACTATCTTAACTGTTCCTTACTGATTGTATAGGTAACTCAACTTGACTGCTTCAAATATTCCAGAATGTATTAACCCCAAGGTCTCAGACTTAACTTGGCATCGTTCTTAAATCTTCTTCAAGTTTACAAAGTAATGCCGTGCTTGCATCAACGACCTTATATTTTTACCCCGGGTACTGCGCGTTACCGGACCAGGCTTGCCTTAATGCCTCACTGCCCACTTCTTTATATGGGCATCCGTAACATTAGCGTGGCACTTATCGACAGTAACATTACCGTGCCTTAGTAAGCATACCCCTAAGACACGAGGGTAGGGTTAAATGGCCAATTTTCTCTATGGAGAAAAATGAATAGTGGAGTACCCCAAGGATCTGTGCTGCATCCCCTGCTTTTTAACATATTTGTAAATAACCTGAAAATGGGAATAACAAGTGAGATAATCAAATTTGTAGATGACACAAAAGTATTCAAAGTTGTTAAACCCAAGAAGATTGTGAAAAATTGCAAGACCTTGATAAATTAGAAGACTGGACATTCATATGGCAAATGAAATTTAAAGTGGACAAGTAAAGTTATGCACCTAGGAAAGAACAATCCAAACTATGGTTACCCGATGCAAGGTTCCACATTAGGAACCACCACCCAGGAAAAAGATTTAGGCGTTATCATGGATAACACGTTGAAACCCTCTTCCCAGTGTGCAGCAGCAGCCAAGAAGCAAACAGAATGCTAGGAATCATAAGGAAAGGAATGGAGAATAAAACAAAGGATATTATACTGCCTCTGTATTGTTCCATGGTGCAACTACTCCTTGAATATTGTGTGCAATTCTGGTCGCCATAGCTTAAAAAGGCCTCAGGTATGAGATTATGAGCCCTTCGGGGACAAGGGAAATATATATATATATATACAGTACTTGAATGTACACTGCTTTGACTGGTAGAAAAGTGGTATATATGCCTAGTTAAATAAATAAATAAATATATATACCGGAATTAGAAAAGGTACAGAGAAGAACCACCAAAATGGTAAAGGGAATGGAAGGATACCCCTATGAGGAGAGGCTTGAAACATTAGTGCTCTTCAACCTAGAAAAGAGACTGCGAAGGGGAGATATGATAGAGGTCTATAAATTAATGAATAGAATAGAAAGGGTAAATGTGGATTGATTGTTTATGCCATCAAAAAGTAGAAAGACTAGGAAACATGCAATGAAGCTACAGTGTATATACCCATTCAAGACTAATAAGAGAAAATATGTTTCCACGCAGTGTAATCAAACTCTGGAATGTGTTACCAGAGGATTAGTAAAAGCTGTTAGTGTAGCTGGGTTTAAAAAATGTTTGGACAAGTTCCTGGAGGAAAGGTCCATAAACTATTATTAAAGTGGACCCAGGAAATCTACTGCTTGACCCAATACAAGCATTGTGGAACCTTTGGGGTCTGTTTACTAAAGGCCGGTGTTGTGCGGTCCGCGGTACCGAGCGGGTGCCGTATAAGGAGTGGGCGTTCCGTCGTGAAGAACAGAAGCTGTGATTGACAGATGCGCTAAGGTGCGCGGCGCCCGGGTGGTTAGTGCCCTGTGACATTACGGCGTTTGATCTGTGCACATAGATCACACTGCTCACGGTTTTTGGGCTTCCACTATTGTGCTGCACATTGCTGACGGAAACGGTTTCTTTTCCCTGCACAGCACCTCTAACGCGAGTGTTTCACTGGCGGTAAATTTCTTTGCAGATTCGGGCACGCTCCTGTGCGGCGAGTCTCTCCCCTCCCACATTCCGCCCACTGACCCCGTCTCTCCGCCCCTAGGGGGCCTTCCTCCGCCCTCATTTCGCCTTGGCACGCCTCTTTCGCACATTACCGCCCCGCAAATGTGCGCGTTGTCGGCGCACGCTTGCGGGACCCGTTAATGTGCCGCGCACTCGTACGGGGCGCTTAAGAGCACTTAAATACATCTTTTAGAGCGCTCATGTGCGCCCCGTACATGTGCGCCGTTTAGTAAACAGACCCCTTTGTCTTTTGGGGAAACTGCTAGGTGCTTGTGATCTGGATTGGCCGCTGTTGGAAACAGGATACTGGGCTTGATGGACCTTGCTCTGACCCAGTATGGCATATCTTATGTTCTTAAGCTCTAATAAACCTAGTAAGCTCTAGTAAACCACTTTGAATATAGGATAAGGCGGTATAGAAAACTTGTTAAATAAGTAAATAAATAAATAATAGAGCCTTCCTACGCTTTTGTGAAGATTTAGAAACATCTGGGAAAATTTGAATGGCCTGTCCATAAAATTTCTAATTTTTCTTAGAAAAATATAAACGAATTTATGCGGTTTACAACCCCGATCTTCTCCCCTAGAGGCCCGAAGCGAACCACTTTCCATCGTGATGTTTTGTGGTCGTTCCTGGGGGGAGCGGAGGCAGCAACAGTCGCTAACCGGGCAGTGGCAATATTTCATGCTGTCCAGTTAGTGACTTGCAGCTAAAAGACAGGTGTAGCATGAAATATCACCACTGCCCGGTTAGCTACTGCGGCTGGGAGGCTGTGCGGCAAACCCGGATATTCAATGCCCAGACCGCATATGACCCCAATATTGAATATCTGGAGTTAAGGGTCCGCGCAGACGGCTACGCACTGTAGCCATGCCTAGCCATCATAATTCAATATCTGTCCCGAAGTATACAATCCTTGCCTGCATCAGAAACAAACAACAATCAGAGTCACCCATGAGGAAATGTCCTCAATGGAAGACTCAAGGAAAGCTGAAAGATATAAACTACCACCAGGGATCGATTGATCAAATTCTCCACTCGAACCAACAGTGTCCTTCACCGCAGCCTTGATACCCCTAGGGACGTAATAAATCTTAGAAAGTTTAACTGACTCTGGATCCAGAAGCAGCAAAACTTCCTTCAGATATTTATAGAACAAGATCTGTGGTGACAGGTAGTGGGTCCGAAGGAAATTTATTAAACGTGAATTTGTAGAATGATGAGCATTTTCCATTAATTCACATTGACAATAAAGTAATAACATGTCTTGAACAAAAGAGATACATGCAGCCTGTAAATCGGAAATCTGTGATTCAATTTTCACAAATTGAGAGTTCACTAAAGATAACACTGTTTCATGATCAGCCAATTTCACAATGACCTCATTTGAAAAATCAGAAATTTGCTTCAAGGATAATTGTAGAGACAGTTCTGTCCGAGAAACGGTATCCGATATATCATGTAAAGACATCTCCTTAGGAGGGGCAGGTCTATCCATGGATACCCCAACATACGCAAAAGGGACTGGTAAAGGACGAAATCTACAAGAAGTCAGATCTTCATTACTGGAAGAAATCCCCATTAAGGAAACCACGCCAACAAGAACTTCCTCTTCCTTTGTTTACGGTGAGGAAGTCTTGGCAGAAGTCTAAACACTGGTTGGGTAGGGTTACCAAATTCGAAACAGGAGGAGGTGAGGATAATGAAGGCATACTCACAGTTAAGTCTGATGCTTCATTCAAGTGCTTGCCCTGATGTATCCATTGCGGACAACATTTTTACATGGGCATTCATGGGAATGACAACCTTCGTAGCCTTAGAACTTACAGGTTGAATACTCTTCTTGTGCCGCTTCCCCATAACAGGGGTGGGGGGCTCACTCCTCCACTCCTTATGTGCTCTGAAGGGGCAGCACCTGCTCCTTTGGACATGCCCCTCGGGCAAACGCCCGCAACCGTATCCTGCAGTGGGGGCGAGATTTTAAATAGCCCTTCAGCAGCTCTGACATCAGATTCTAGGAACACAGGTCCTCAGCCAATGAGGAAACTTGAGTGCAATAAAAGGAACAAAGGTAACACCCCTCCCCCATTACAATGATTTTAACATTAGACTGTTTTAAAGATTGTATTGGAATATTTGAAATGAATCCACTTTTGCAGTATTAAATTATATTGTAACAGAAGGATCGAGGCTTGAATTTTTAATAATATGTATGTATTATGCTCAAGATACTTAGTTTGCTTTGGAGTGGTACAAAAGGATTCTGCTTTGCCTGCTGTTTTACTGTGATGCCCTGAATAGCCCGATAGAGCCACTGTAAATATTTTTAGTGCAATATTTCTTTATGTGATGATTAGCAGTATGCAGTACTTCTGTTTATATGAATTGGGGCTTGATTTGTATAAATTACTTCTGGCCTCTGGAGGATAAATAGAGCAAAAAACATCAATGGTAACTGTTACAAAAGTACTTAGGAAACATTCAAGAAAAAAAAGTAGTCATTCATCATGGCCCAAAAATACTTAGGAAGAGGAACCACCATTCTGTCCACAGATATAGCGTAGTTACTCACCTGTAACAGGTGATCTCCGGGAACAGCAGCAATTTAGTCTTCACAAATGGGTATCATTGGTACCGACGGAGCCTGCGTGGGAACGCTCCCCAGCGTTAGGAACGCTTTTGGGAGCATCCCTCAGCACATGCGCGCTGCCTTCCCGCCTTTCCAACTGTCCCCCTTCAGTTAAGTTTGTAGCTGAGTGAAAGGATAGAGGGAGAGAGGAAAGAGACAAAGAGAGAGAGAGACAACTCCTAGGGGAGGTGGGTGGGTTGTGAAGACTAAATTCCTGCTGTTCCCGGAGATTACCTGTTACAGGTGAGTAACTATGCTATCTCCAGGAACAAGCAGGAAGGTAGCCTTCACATATGGGGACTCCCTATCTGAAGATGCCAGGGAGGTAGCCCCAGGAAGGTGCCACCCTAGAAAGGTGGGAATCCTTCCTCCCATGGATCTCTGGCATTCCACCAGGGTTGGTGGGTAGGAGTTGAATTAGGTCTGAAAGAGATTTTGAAGAACAGCTTGGCCGAAAAAGGCATCCCGACGGGAGGCTTTATCCAGGCAGTAGTGGGCTGTAAAGGTGTGTACCGAAGCCCAGGTGGCTGCTAGACAAATGTCATCGATAGACACAGAGTGGAGATTAGCCATGGAAGTTGCCATGGCTCTCACGTTATGAGCTGTGACATGTCCATGAAGAGGAGAACCTTACTCTCATAAGCAAAGGATATACATTGGGCAATCCATTTAGATAAAGTTCTTTTGGAGACTGGAAGTCCCAAATGACTAGGGTCAAAAGCTATAAAAAGTTGCGAGGACTTTCTATGTTGCTGTGTTCTCTGTAGGTAAAAGGCTAAGGCTCTTTTACAATCCAAAGTATGAAGGTTTCTTTCTGCATTAGAGGCGTGAGGCCTCAGAAAAAATACAGGAAGATAAATTGATTGATTCAAACGAAAAGGCGAAACCACCTTTGGCATAAAGTGTGGATGAGTTCTAAGAACAACCTTATCATGATGAAACCTAGTATAAGGAGGATCAGCCACTAAAGCTTGCAGTTCACTAATGCGATGTGCAGAGGTGATTGCAATTAGGAAGATGACCTTCCAGGTCAAAAACGTAAGGGTTGTAGTGGCTAAAGGCTCAAAAGGCGACTTCATGAGCTACCCGAGAACTAGATTTAGATCCCATGCCACCGGTGGTGGCTTAATGGGAGGTTTGGTTAATAGAAGACCTCTCATAAATCGGGATATGAGTGGATGAGAGGAAATTGGTTAACCATTCAAAGGCTTATAAGAAGCTGCTGAAAGCAGGTATGTTGGTACAGGGTACCGTACACTATTAGACTGACTAAACCTGAGAAAGAGTTAATTCTGTTCAGAACTTTGCTTAGAAATAAAACTTCATATATTTGCTTACTAAGTGAAGGTTTACATGTCCTGAAATAAAGAAAGGGCAGGTTGTACTCCAGCCTCTCTGTCTCAGGGATACCAGATAGCAGTCTCAGGGATACCAGATAGCAGTCTCAGGGTCAGTAGCTAAAAGTACTCAGGGTTAGTAGATATCAAGTTGTCAACAGTAAACAATTATGTCAATTAGGTCAATTATGTCTTGGAATCCTGTATGTCTCCTCCTAATGACCTATGTAACAGTAAACAGTTATGTCTTGGACCCCATGTATGTCTCCGCAGACTGACCTACAGTGATTAGACATTGACCTATGATATGATGAATACGTATACTTGACGTGTAAAAATAAAGTGAAATTATGCTGTCTCATCCAAAAGAATCCTATAAATAAAGTGAACCATGGCTAGTAGTTAGAGTAAACAGGGAGAACGTGTTTCTCTCAGTTTCTCTCCACTAAAGCTTTGGTGTATTTCTATATAGAAGTGTGTGGTATTTTATTGCTGTTTTTCTGATAACCTTTCCATTGTTTTGAATGTAGCCTTCTGTAGCTCCAAGAACCCAGTAAGGTTGCTGGTGCGGAGGGGCTAAGTAAGCTCTACAGCTGCAATTGCACTAAGATGGACTCTTACCGAATTGGTCTTTAGACCAGAATTTGATAAGTGAATGAGATACTCTAGTATCAATTCTAAAGGTATGACGAGGGGGTTGGAGCACCATATAGTAAAATGTTTCCACTTGAAGGCATAAGATCTTCTTGTGGAAAGTTTCCTAGAAGCCTGAAGGATATCCTTTACCTGTTGGGACAGGTTGAAATCCTGGAGGTTTAAGCCTTCAGCAACCAGGCCGTGAGATGCAGGGACTGGGGATTCGGGTGCCATAGCGTCCCGTCCTCTTGGGAAAGGAGATCTGGAGCATGCCCTAATTCCAGAGGTGCAGCTTGAGAGAGACGTAGAAGCAGGGGATACCACGCTTGGCTTGGCCATTGTGGCACTATAAGAATCATGCGACCCCTGTCTCTCTGAAGCTTGAAGAGTGTTTTGAGGATGAGGGGAATTGGGTGGGAAGGCATAAAGGAAGTCCTGACCCCAGTGAAGGAGGAAGGCATCCCTTGCCTGACAATTGTGAGCCAGAATCCTGGAACAGAACCGGGGAAGTTTGGCATTCAGTGGACTTGCAAAGAGGTCTGTGTCTGGAGTGCCCCAGAGATGAAATATCTTTGCCACCTGGTCTAGGTGGAGGGACCACTCATGAGGCAGCAGTACTCGACTAAGTTTGTCTGCCCAAAGGTTTTGAATGCCTGGAAGATATACCACTAGAAGGTGAATTTGATACTCTCTGGCGAGGGCCCACAGTCGTAAAGCTTCGTTGCATAATGACAGAGAGCCTGTCCCGCCCTGCTTGTTCACATAGAACATGGCTACTTGATTGCCCATCTGGACTAGGACTGTCTTGTAGCTGAGCTGAGCGTGCAATACTCGAAGAGCTAAATAGATTGCTCTTAATTCCAGGAGGTTTATGTGTAGACCAACCTCCTGTGGAGTCCAGGTTCCCTGGGTAGAGAGATGATTCAGGTGTGCTCCCCAACCCACCTGTGATGCATCTGTTGTTAGGGTAGCCTGAAAAAGGGGTTGATGAAAAGGAGACCCCACTGTCAGATTTTCTAGTGATTGCCACCATTGGAGGGACAAAATTAGACGTTGAGAGTTTATTATTTTGTCTGATAAAAGACCTGTGGCCTGTGTCCACTGTGTGGATAGGGTCCACTGAGCTGCTCGCATGTGGAGGCGAGCATATGGGACTACATGAACTGTGGATGCCATATATCCCAGCAACTGTAGTAGTTCTCGAGCAGTTAGGGAGGATTTCCCTGCTGCTTGAGAAGCTAGTTGCATTATGCGAAGACACCGGGCCTGTGGAAGGAAAGCCTTTGCTTGTCTGGTATCTAGACAGGCCCCTATGAATTCCAACAATCTACACTCCAAATATATCTCCGGTCTTGTTTAAGAAATTAATCTTCCACTTCAAGTTAGTGCTGCAGCATGTATCTATACACTCATATAACTAATATACAGGTCTCAGCTCAGGGGAAAGTGTGGCCAAAAATGACCAGTAGTATTCCCAAGATAACATCAGTGACCTGATTCATACATTTAAAGTGACTTAGTGCATAGATCCCATTTCTTTTGCCCACACGAAGCTACTTCTCCAGCTTCACTTAATCCTCTTTTCTCTTAATCACTAAAAAACTTTAATGTCCAAAACTTATGATTAAATAAGTGTGGTTAAATCTGATTTAACCACACTTATTTAATCATAAGTTTTGGACATTAAAGTTTTTTAGTGATTAAGAGAAAAGAGGATTAAGTGAAGCTGGAGAAGTAGCTTCGTGTGGGCAAAAGAAATGGGATCTATGCACTAAGTCACTTTAAATGTATGAATCAGGTCACTGATGTTATCTTGGGAATACTACTGGTCATTTTTGGCCACACTTTCCCCTGAGCTGAGACCTGTATATTAGTTATATGAGTGTATAGATACATGCTGCAGCACTAACTTGAAGTGGAAGATTAATTTCTTAAACAAGACCGGAGATATATTTGGAGTGTAGATTGTTGGACTATTTATTTTACACACTCTAGGATACAATACCCCTGTTATTAGTGTCCCTATGAATTCCAGGCATTGGGAAGGAGCAAGTTGGAATTTTGGGAAGTTTATTACCAACCCCAAGTATTGGAGGATTTGCATTGTGCGAGACAGTGCAGTGCTGGCCTCTGCAACTGTAGGGGCTCGAATGAGCCAGTCTTCTAAGTAAGGGAAGATGAATATCCCCAGGGTTTGCAGAAATGCAGCTACTACTGCCATGCATTTCGTGAATACCCTTGGTGCTGAAGCTAGACCAAAGGGAAGAACCCTGTACTGGAAATGTTTTCCCCTGAAAAGGAATCGTAAGAATTTCCTGTGATCTGGATGGATCAGAATGTGAGTGTATGCATCCTTTAAGTCTAGAGAGCAAAGCCAATCCTGGCTTTGAAGGTATGGTAGAAGAGTTCCTAGAGAAATCATTTTGAACTTCTCTCGAACAGGTATTTGTTCAATTCTCTGAGATCTAAAATGGGTCTGTGTCCTCCTGTTTTCTTTGGAATAAGAAAATAGGGGGAGTAGAACCCTGCACCCCATTGAAGAATGGGTACCTCCTCTATTGCCCCCTGGGCAAGAAGTATTGAGACCTCATGATCTAGCAGATCGTCTGCGGAGGTTGGAGAATTGAATTGTTTTAGAATTGTAGGAGGGGGCGTGCTGTGAAAATGGAGCTTGTACCCCTCTCCTACAATGGACAGAGTCCAATCTTCTGCTGTTATCTGATGCCATCTGTTGGCAAAGTGGCATAACCTGGCTGGGATATTGGGGGGTTGGGGACCCCTCAGAGACAGGAAGGCTAAGCTCTCTAGGAAGGAGTCAAAGCCCTTGAGGGGGATGAACCTGCAGAGCTGGTTGGGCTCTCGGGCCTTTTGGCTTCTTTTGCTGTCTAGTTTGTCCCTTTTGGGCAACCTGACCCTGAGTTTGACTCTGCAGGTTATAGGAAGGATAAGATTTCCTCTTTTTGCTGAAAGAGGGTTTTTTATAAGGCTTCTTTTTGGCTGGAGTGGCTGTAGATTTTGACAATCTATCTAGAGTGGTATTGTAAGCATCTAACTCGTTAGTCTTTTCCTGCCAGTTCTTGCCAAAGAGATTCTTTCCCGTGCAAGGAATGTTGCCTAACTTGTCCTGTACCCAAGTCTCCAAGTCTGATGCCTGAAGCCAGGCAATCCGTCATGCGCCAATGGCAATAGCAGAGGTTCTGCTGATGCATTCAAAGCAGTCAAAGGCTGCACGATTTACATACTTGGAGACATCTTGAGCATGCTTAACTAGAGCAAGAAAGTCTTGTCTCTTGTCATCTGGGAGAAATGGGCTCATAAGCTCCAAGTCTCTTGTAACTTCCTTGAGGAACATTCCCATATATAGTATATATGAACTGATCCTAGCTGAAAGCATGGAAGCCTGAAATGTTCGGCGCCCTAAAGCGTCCAGAGTCCTGCATTCACGACCTGGAGGATTGGATGCATGCCTCTTTGCACTTTTCATCCTATGCATGGCTGACTCCACCACCATTGAATGGTGTGGCAGCTGAGTCTTTTGAAATCCAGGACATTGCAGAACTCGATACATAGTATCAAGTCTCCTAGAATGAGGAGATGTAGTCAGAGGTGTCTCCCACATTCTGAGCATCAAGTTATGCAGAATTTCATGGATGGGCAGAGTGGCTGCCTCCTTAGGAGCTTTAGGATATTGGAGAATTTCCAATTCCTTTGCTCTGGGTTCCTCTTCAGGAGCCACCGTGATTGAAAGGCCCTTGGCCATATCACGAATAAAATCCTGAAAAGACATGTCCTCTGGAGTTGACATTCTGCGTTGGGGAGAAGAGGGATCTTCTGGGAGAAACCCTCTAGTACCAGCAGAATTGTCAGAGTCTTCGGAATCGGAGGATTCAAAGTATTCCTGACCACGATGCTCATGCAAAGCACGGTCCCAGTATCAATCGAAGTCGGTACCGAGTTGATCCGGTACCGATCTGTCAATTCCAGCCAAAGATGACATGGGAAAAATTCCCACCGGGGCCGGTACCGTTGGTACCGGTACCGGTGTCTGTACCGATGTAGGTACCGGCATCGGTGCCGATGTCGGTACCGGTGCCCGTTGGACCAACGGTACCGCAGCTGAGAGAAGAGCTGCGATGCTGCGTTCAATAGCGAGGAACCTCTGATCTATTGACGCTGCCAATGCCTGGGTGTCGATACTGGTGAAAACGGCCGGGACCCCTGAGCACGGCACAGGTAGTTCTTGTGAGGTTGAGGCCTCGAGAACATCCTGGAGCCCCATTGATGCTTTGGAAGCCGAAGCCTCCCGCAGATGACTATGCCGCCTCCCTTATCGGCCCTCCTCATCACTATGTCTGTCCGGGATCGGAGGTTTTGTATCACTTGTCGTTCACTGTGACTAAGATGATGTTGGTATCCCCGTTGAGATGTTTCTATTTGTTTTATATCTTTAACAATTAGATCCCTGTAAAGCAACAACGCCGAAGGAATAGGGCCAGGCGGGGACCAAGTTGATTTGAGGCGGCATAGTCATCTGGAGCCGTGAACAGTATTGTAAGGAGGCTCACCACCAATTATTGGATCTCAAAGTTTATAGGATCTTGGAGGCTAACCCCACAATTGCCCTTCAAGAACAAATTAAACATATTACTACAGAGGCCATAGAGGCTAAAATTATCACAAAAAAAGAGTGGCAGTATTTAAATTTACTGGATTCCAATTTAGCTAAATTTTATTTGGTCCCCAAGATCCACAAAAATCTTCATTATCCCCCGGGGAGACCCATCGTGTCTACCCGTGGTTCACTGTTAGAACCTTTGTCTGTCTTTTTAGATTCTTTTTTGAGACCATTATTAATGTCGATCCCCTCGTACATAAAAGATACGACTCATTTTTTACAAATTTTGCAAGATAATATACAGTTAGCTATAGTTCCCAATTTAATTTTGGTTACTCTCGATGTAGTATCGTTATACACGGTTATCCCCCAACCGCAAGCGCATTTGGTAGCTATGGAAGCACTTCAAGATCGAGGTGACCTCTCAGAACAGCAATTACAATTTTTATCAGAAGTGGCAACTCTAGTGTTATTTCATAATTTCTTCGCCTTTGAAAATATTCTTTACCATCAAATATCTGGTATAGCGATGGGGGCGACATGCGCCCCCTCTATCGCTAACCTATACATGCAAAACTTTGTGAGGGAATGGTTAGAAAACTCCCTTTATAAGCATAAGTTGTGCCTTTGGCGCAGATACATAGATGACATCTTTGTTTTATGGCAGGGCACAGAAGAAGAACTTAATCATTTTACAATTGGATTAATAGTGTGGACATGAACATTAAATTTACTCTGAACCATCATTTGGATCAAATCACTTTCCTGGATGTTTTGGTTATAAAAACTTCACGGGGGTGGAGCACTTCTGTGTTTAGGAAACCATTGGACAAGAATGCCTTTCTACATTATACGAGTGCACACCTACCACAGTTACGAGATAGTCTGCCAGTGTCGCAATTCATTCGCTATAGGCGAAATTGCACTACTATCCATGAGTTTAAGAGGCAATCGCAAATTTTGAAGACCAATTTTTCTCAAAGAGGTTATCCCTCCACAGTGATTAATAAAGCTTATAAACGGGCCCTATTTACGAATAGAGATTTATTGTTACATCCTCCGGAAAAAACAAACTTGGATGATGGAGACCTGCAGGTTAATTTAATAACATTTTTTTCTCCATTCAGTTTTCACCTTAAACGAAGCTTAAAGCATCATTTGAATGTTTTGCACAGCATTAAAGGGTTGGAAGATCTTCGGGTACGTTGTGTCTGGAAACGACAAAGGAATTTTAAAGAAATTTTGAGTCCGGCCGTTTTACGACCGTTGCATTCCACTATTACGCTCCCCAAGACAGGCCACTTTAAATGTGGGGATTGCAATGTTTGCGCCATTACCCAAGAATTATCAGATTTCAGCCACAGAGGCATAAAATATGAGCTTAAAAGTTTGACCACATGCACCTCCACTCATGTAGTGTATTGCATACGCTGCCCATGCAATTTGCTGTACGTGGGAAAAACTAACCGACAGTTCAAAATACGTATGAATGAACACAAGAGTAAATTAAAGTGCTGCAGGCCCATTGTGGAACATTGTTTGGAGTTTCATCATACCTATACAGAATTACGTTGTTTTTGCATTGAGCAATTATTAGCAGCACGCCATGGAAGATCACAGGAAAAGGCTTTACTCTATAGTGAACAGCGATGGATTTACAATTTACATACTGTGGCCCCTGAGGGGTTAAATGCACGAATAGAGTGGGAGGTTTGTTTCTAATTATATTAGGGCTATAGAAGCCCCGTAATTGGGATTCCATTTAAACTTGCCCACATGCGCGGCGTTTTCCAGTCGTTGGAAAAAGCGAGCTTCTGGGGAGCTGCACTGATTATGACATGGGTAAAAGTTCATCTGTTTTCTCTGTAATTTCCTCATTATGACATCAAATGTTTTCTACTGAATATTGTTCTCGAAAGTATGCATCTAACAGACATTTTTCTCCGTAGTGCTTATGAATTTCCCCTGAGGAAACCGCATAGGTGAAACGCATTGTTCTAGCGCGCTTTATAGCATCGGGAAAGACATGCCAGAAGCTGGAGGCCTCTAAGTTAAGCGTTACTTTTTTATCAAAAATTTTGTAAGTTTGTTGAAAATTGATAAATAAAAAAAAAATAATAATAAAAAAAAAAATTTACATTTGGCTTATACTATAAAGAATGGATGGCTAGTGGCTTTACAGAGGGTCATTGATGTGTGAAGGGCTATATCTCAATTTGACTATGCTTGAACAGTCATTGGTGGCCTGTTTCTTCTGAGACCTCTCTTGCCACTTTAGAAACCATCTCTTAGATACTATATAGGAACGGCAAGTCAGTTAAAGACTGCAGGATACTTTCAGGTTATAATACAGAGTATTGGTATATTTTCAGTATTTTTGCTCTGGAACAAGAGACCACGATTTAATATTATGATGCAATGGATCTGGCATCCGAAGAAAAGAGGGTACCGAGCTTTGCAGCCCGGTTCTGTCTTCCTCTTTTAGTCATCCCCATACAGGAGAGACATTCAGATGGAGAATGTTCAGGCCCTAAACATTTAAGACCCCAATCATGGGTGTCAGTGAAAGGAAATGGTACCGCCACACTTAGTACATTTTTTAAAACCACTAGTTGGTTTTTCCATGTTTTAGGAATATGGGGCCTAGTGCCCAAAATGGCACCTAGCACCGAAAAAGAAAAGTTTCTGAAGAGAAACAGTTCAAAGTATAAGTTGTTGTTTTTTTTTAGAAAAGAAAAGAACCGGCGGTACCGGTAAGCGTCGTGCAGAGGCAAACGCGACCACAAGAAAACAATTTTAAAGACAGAATTTCCTGTTGGTTCCGCGGAAAATGAAGAACTGAAGAGGGACAGTTGGAAAGGCGGGAAGGCAGAGCGCATGTGCTGAGGGATGCTCCCAAAAGCATTCCTATTGGACGCTGGGGAGCGTTCCCGTGCAGGCTCCGTCGGTACCAACGATACCCTTTTGTAAAGACTACATTCCTGCTTGTTCCTGGAGATGCTCATGAACACAGGTCATTCTCTGGGACCAAGCAGGAAGTCATTCCTCACATATGAATGACGTCATTGACGGAGTCCGCACAGGAACACTTCCCAGCTTCCAAAGGAAGCTTTTGGAAGGTACTCCACGCATGCATGCCAGTCTTTTCGCTCGAAGGAGCCAATTTACCTCAGTCTTCTTTTTTTCCGTGGAGCCCTTTGGACGTCTGTCTAAATCTGGAGATAAGTTGATATTTTTACTGTAAATTTTTGCAATTCTGGTACCGTCTTGTCTCAATTCATGTCACCCTTCCTGTAAACTACCCAAAGTTCCACCTGCAACTCACTCAGTGCCTCAAATTCATTGGGGTTCTCCTCTATACTTTGGTAGCCAAGACATATCTCCCGACAGACTGGCCCCACTGTCTCGTCTCTCTGGCGCACCAGGTTCAATGCTGCTTGGTGTGTGCTCACCAAATGCTTCGCCTCCTGGGCCTCATTGATTCCACAGTCCATGTCACCACGTTTGCCCACCTACAAATGCGGCAGGCACAGTGGTAGCGATGTTCTACATCAACAAGCAAGGCGGCATGGGCTCATACTGCCTCTGTTGGGAGACAGTTCGGCTCTGGAAGTTTGCCGTGAATCACCAGATGCTTCTCTGGGCAGTATACCTCCCAGGAAAGGACAATGCCTTAGCAGACAACCTCAGCAGAGTCCTGCAACTGCACAAGTGGGCTCTCGATGACCGGGTGGCCCACAAAATCTTTCAGATGTGGGGCACCCTCACCATGGATCTCTTCACATCTCCTCTCAATGCCCAGCTATTGCTGTTTTGTACCAGGATACCCTGTTTCAGTTGGGTGGTGTCCAATGCCGCCTTCCTGGATTGGAGCAAGGGCTTCCTCTAAGTTTACCCACTGACTCTCCTGGTGGCCAAGACCCTCTTCAGGGTCCAAGCAGATGGTGCCTCCTTAATACTCATCGCCCCACGGTGGCTCCCACAACGTGGTACCCCTTGTTACTACAGTTGCCTCGGGCACCGCCCCTTCACCTGGGCTGTGCCCCAGATCTACTCTCACAGGAGGACGGCACCCTACTACAACCCAACCTCTGTTCCCTCTCACAGATGTCTTGGCTACTGAGCGGGTAGCTCTGGCAGAGTTCCATCTGCCCATAGATGTTGATAATATTCTCCTGTGTCCTGCAAGGATTCAACCAGAAGGGCATATGCCTTCAAGTGGCGTAGATTTTCAGTCTGATGTGCAGACTAGGATCTCAGCCCTTTCACTTGCTCAGTGGAGACAGTGCTCACCTACTTGTTTCATCTCTCCAACTCTGGACTGAAGTTTATCTCTGTCAGGGTGCACCACAGTGCTCTTTCAGCATATCACCGCAACGTTGATGATCGACCCATTTCTGCTCATCCGCACATAAGATGCTGTATGTGGGACCGTCTGCTTTCTCATCCCCCTATTCAGCCACCGCGATGGCGTGGGATCTCAATGTCATCTTGGGACAGCTGTTCTTGGCACTCTTTGAGCTGCTGGCCACCTGTGCTCTCAAGTGCCTCTCCTGGAAAGTTATCTTTTGATGGCGCTTACCTCAGCATGCAGAATCAGTGAGCTGCAGGCACTCATAGCGCGTCCGCCTTATACCAGATTCTACAAAAATAGAATGGTGCTATGCACTCATCCTAAGTTTCTCCCTAAGGTGGTTTCACTGTTCCACTTCAACCAGTCCCTGATAACTGCCCACCTTTTTCCCACAGCCTCATGCCTCCAGGGCCGAGGCCTCTTTCTCCATACTGCCGACTGTAAGCAAGCACTCACTTTTTATCTTGAATGGACGAAGCCCTATTGCCATTCCAATCAGCTCTTTGTTTACTATAACCCCAACAGATTGGGGGTAGCCATTTCTAAGCGCACTGTATTTATCTGAATGGCTGACTGCATCTCTTTCACTTATACCCAGATTGGGCTTACCTTAAAGCACCATGTCACAGTGCATAATGCTCATGCTGTGGCAGCCTCAGTGGCTCACTTGCGCTCCATCTCCACAATAGAGATTTGCATGACTGCTTCATGGTCATCAGTCCACACCTTTGCAGCCCACTACTGCCTGGATAAGGATTCCCATCATGACAGCACCTTCAGCCAAGCCATTCTGCAGCCACTCTACTTGACATAGGCACTTGTCTTCTGGGAGGAAATGATGCCTTTCTACAACTTGGCATGGAGGTGCCTGCTTGCCTCTTGGAGGTATCATCTTTACAGCTGATGAATGTGGACTTTTCTTAGAACATATATAACATAAGAACATAAGATATGCCATATTGGGTCAGACCAAGGTCCATCAAGCCCAGTATCCTGTTTCCAACAGTGACCAATCTAGGTCATACGTACCTAGCAGTTTCCCCAAAAGACACAGGTTCCACAGTGCTTGTACTGGGTCAAGCATTGATATCCTGAGTCCCTTCTAAATAATGGTTTATGGACCTTTCCTCCAGGAACTTGTCCAAACCTTTTTTAAACCCAGCTACACTAACAGCCTTTACTACATCCTCCGGTAACAAATTCCAGAGTTTGATTACACGTTGAGTAAAAAAATTTTTCTTTTATTAGTCTTAAATAGTTTACTCTATAGCTTCATTGCATGTCCCCTAGTCTTTCTATTTTCTGATAACGTAAACAATCGATCTACGTTTACCCGTTCCACTCCATTCATTGATTTATAGACTTCTGTCATATCTCTCCTCAGCCGTCTCTTTTCCAGGTTCAAGAGCCCTGACCTTTTTAGCCTTTCTTCATAGGAGTATCCTTCCATCCCCTTTACCATTTTGGTGGCTCTTCTCTGAACCTTTTCTAATAATGCTATATCCTTTTTAAGATACGGCGACCAGAACTGCACACAATATTCAAGGTGCGGTCTCACCATGGAATGATATAGAGGTATTATAATATCTTTTGTTTTATTTTCCATTCCTTTCCTTATGTTACCTAGCATTCTATTTGCTCTCTTGGCTGCTGTTGCACACTGGGCCGAAGGTTTTAACATGTTATCCACAATGACGCCTAAATCTTTTTCCTGGGTGGTGGTTCATAATGTGGAACCTTGCATCGTGTAACCACAGTTTGGGTTGTTCTTCCCTAGGTGCATAACTTTGCACTTGTCCACATTAAATTTAATCTGCCATTTTGATGCCCAGTCTTCCAATTTATCAAGATCCTCTTCCAATTTTCCACAGTCCTGTTGGGTTTTAACAACTTTAAATAGTTTTGTGTCATCTGCAAATTTGATAACCTCACTCGTTATTCCCTTTTCCAGGTCATTTACAAATATGTCAAAAAACAGCGGACCCAGCACAGATCCCTGGGGTACACCTTTCTCCATTGGGAAAATTGACCATTTAGCCCTACCCTCTGCTTTCTATCTTTTAACCAGTTCCTGATCCACAATAGTACACTGCCTCCTATCCCATGACTCTTTAGTTTTGCCAAAAGTCTCTCATGAGGGACCTTGTCAAAGGCTTTCTGAAAGTCCAGATACACTATATCAACTGACTCACCTTTGTCCACCTGTTTATTCACACCTTCAAAAAAACATAACAGATTAGTAAGACAAGATCTTCCTTGTCTAAAGCCATGTTGGCTGTCTCCCATTAGGCCATGACTATCTACATGCTGAGTAATTTTGTACTTTATGATGGTTTCTACCATTTTTCCTGGTACTGACGTCAGGCTCACTGGTCTGTAGTTTCCCGGATCACCCCTGGAACCCTTTTTAAAAATTGGCGTTACATTGGCAATCCTCCAATCTTCAGGTATTACAGATGATTTTAATGAAAGTTCACAGATTACTAATAGCAGGTCTGCAAAATCATATTTCAGTTCTTTCAACACCCTTGGATGTATACCATCCGGCCCAGGTGATTTGCTACTCTTCAGGGTATCTAATAATTGTAATAATCTTCCCGATGTATTGATATTTCCTTCAATTCTTCCGCACCTTTAAATACCACTTCAGTCATGGGTAACATCCCTACATCTTCCTCAGTAAAGACCAAAGCAAAGAATTCATTCAGTCTCTCCGCTATCGCCTTGTCGCCTCTTAGTGCCCCTTTAACCCCTCTATCATCTAATGGACCAACTGACTCTCACAGGTTTTTTGCTACGAATGTACTTGAAAAAGTTTTTATTTCACGTTTTTTGCTTCCGCAGCAAGCTTTTTTCTCAAATTCTCCCTTTGCCTGCCTTATCAATGCCTTGCATTTGACTTGCCAGTGCTTGTGCTGTTTCCAGTTTTCGTTGTTTGGCTCTTTTTTCCATTTCCTGAAAGATGCTTTTTTGGCAACAACAGCCTCTCTGACCTCACCTTTAAACCATGCTGGCAGTTTTTTGGACTTTCTTCCACTTTTCTTAAAGCATGGAATACAGCTGGCCTGGGCTTCCAAGATATTTTTTTTCAACAACACCCAAGCTTGATGTAAGTCTTTAACCTTTGCAATGCTCCTTTTAGTTTTTTCTTAACTATTTTCCTCATTTTATCATAGTCTCCTTTTTGAAAGTTAATAGGTAGTACTGTAGATTTCCTTACTATCCCTCCTCCACTAATTAATTCAAACACGATCATGCTATGATCACTATTGCCAAGTGGCTCCAACGCCCTTATCTCTTGCACTAGATCTGGTTTTCCACTAAGGACTAGGTCGAATATGGCTTCCCCTCTGGCCAGTTCATGAACCAGCTGCTCCAAGAAGCAGTCATTTATTTCATCTAGGAACTTTATCTCCCTAAATGTCCTGCTGTGACACTGAACCAGTCGATACCGGGGTAATTGAAATCACCCATTATTATTACTGTGCTGTAACTTATGTTAACTTCCTTGATTTCTTTCAGCATTTCATCATCCATTTGTCTCTTCAGCTCTGCATGCAGCAATGGGGTTGACTAGAGAGTGATGGCGCTACGACTCAGGATTCCTCCACCCGTTCTTTGGAGCTCAGCCCGCCAGAATCTTCCCAACGGGATTCCCCTGTGATTGAGCTTCCTCCCACTGTGGGGACAACCAAGGCGACTAGATAATTGCCAGCCTCTGGCTTATCTTCTTTAGAATTCTTCTCCTTTCTTCCATAAGCATGATCCTTCTGGTATGGCAATTCAAACTCATCATCTGTGGGGTCATCTTGTCCTTCTTTTCTCACTCAGAGGAAAATCTCTCCTTGCAGGGTGGGCAGACTCCTGCTGGGGCCTCCCCATAGAAGTGTCCCCAGAAGAAAGATTCTGGGTGCTCCGCTCAGTTCTCCAGTGCCAAAGATCCTGCCTTGCATTCTGGGAGATCAGTCAGTGACTTCATGATTGACGATAACTAACTGCTGCTGCCAGACAAACAGGATGATTCTCTCATTGTTCATCTGTTTTAGAAAAAGGAACTTGCGGCGCTGATTGATTCCGTTTCCTCTCCCCTGCGGTTGTTGGATGCTGCGCTGGTGGAGCAGGAGCCGCAAATTTACTCCTTGTGACAGGGGGATCAGAAAAACCCTCCAGGGTGTTTTCTTTCCAGAGGTCCTGAAGAGCATGATATGCACAGAATGGGACACTTTCATCACCCTGCTTAAAGATGGCAGGGTCGTGAATCGGCTCTGTACCCCTCCCACTCAGAAAGACCTTGCTGCCTGGATGCGGTTGCCCAGGTGGATGCGCTGGTGATGGCTGTTGCTAAACGCACCACCATTTCGGTGGAAGATAGTGCAACCCTCAAGGACCAAGTGGATCACAAGGTCTAGGCTTTCATAAAGAGCCAGTTTTTGGCCCTCTCCCTTATTCTCCAGACAGTAATTTGCAGAAGGCTTATGACTCATGCCCTACTCCTCCATTGGATCCAGTCACTCCCAAGGGATGACACTTCAATGCTTCTTTAATCAGCATTGGCTTTTCTGGCGGCTGCCATGTATGATTTGGTCCACTTGGCAGCCAAGCATATTGCCTATTCCATGGTGGTAGATCATTAATTTTGGCTTCGCCATTGGGCAGCAGACATGATGTCCAAATCCCTTTTAGTTGGACTTCCTTAAAAGGGGAAGTTTTTGTTTGGGTAGGATTTGGAGAAGTTGATTAAGTAGCTGGGAGCATCCAAGCCACATCATCGGTCAGAGAATAGACCTAAAGGGCATTTGAAGCATGACCTCTTCTCCTCAGTGTCCCAGTCTCCATCCTTCTGCCACCAGGAGTCTTGAGGCTCAGGGATTTCCAGAGGGATCACCTGGAAAGGCCATACTTCCTTCTTCCAGCTGCCTTTTCCAGGCGAAGTCCTTTCATGGAACTCTTGGGACCCATGAGACTCCCTCCTCCTCCAAATCTTGGTTTAGCATCAGATACAATGATGGAATGGGCCTCTGTGACCTCAGACAAGTGAGAGTTCGACGACATTCAGTTTGGCTATGTGCTGGTATGCAAGAACCTCATCTCAAATGCCTTTTTGATATCTCCATGTGGATCTGTGGCCAGAAGAACTGCTTTTCAGACTAATCTGTAGAGCTCCCTAGCCTCCAGGCTGTAGTTTCGGTGCTGCCTGCTGATAGGGGCAAGGGCAGGGATGCCATTTGCTTTGTAGTGTCAAAGAAGGTTGGTTCCTTCTGTCCGATCTTGGACCTCAAGGGTGTCATTGTTCACCTAATGACCTTTCACTTCCACATGAAGACATTGAGAGCAGTCTGGTGAGAAGAGTTTTCCTCGAGGATCAGCAGTGCTTCCTATACTTCTTTGTCTAAATGCACATTTCCAGTTTACCACTGTACCCTTCACGGAATGGGACACTTTCATCACCCTGTACTTCTGTACACCCTGTACACTTTTCATCCTTCAGCCTCTCCACCACCCTGAGGACATTCACTAGGGTTATGGTGATGGCTGTCATTAATTAACCTGCAGCACAACATATTGTGGAAGTGGACAGTATGGACGCCGGCTATCTCATTCGTCGCTTCCCCAATCCTGGAGAGTGGGAATTAAGCCGATTGGCATTCCAGAGGATCCTGGACAGGTATGGTTGCCCTAAGATAGATTTGATGGCAACCCGGGCTAATGCCAAGGTGCACAGATTCTTCAGCCACCGCAAAGAGGTAGGCTCTGAGGGCATGATCGCCCTAGTTCAACCTTAGCCAAGGCATGTTCTGTTGTATGTGTTTCCTCTGTGGCCTCTCATGAGCGAGTAGTTTGTTGTGTGGAGGGCCATCTGTGTCCAGTGGTACTGGTGGCACCAGCTTGGCTGAAGTAGTCATTGAATGCGGATATGCTGTACCTTCTGCAGGATGCCAACAGTGGACATTGCAGTTAGTCAGCAAAGGCCACCAGTTATGCTTCAAGACTTATCTGCCTACACACTTTGTGGGCAACCCCACATGGATCTCCCTCAGTCCATCTTGGTGCAAGAGGAGATCCAATCTCTTCTATCTTAGGGGGCAATCAAGGAGATCCCTCTATCCCGGTAGGGCCTAGGGTTCTAGTCCCGATACTTTCTTATCTCAAAAAAGTCGGGAGGCTACAGACTTATCCTAGATCTCAGAAATCTCAACAAGTTTCTCGTCATGGAGAAATTCAAGATGATCTCATTGGGTACACTTCTTCCTTACCTTCAGCCAAATGACTGGCTATGCTCTCTGGATCTCAAAGATGCCTATACCCACATCTTGATCCACCCCAACTACAGGAAATTTCTAAGGTTTGTGTTTCTCAAACACCACTTCCAGTATTGGGTTCTTTCCTTTGGTCTGGCATCAGCCCCAAGGGTATTCACAAAATGCCTGGCTCTCATCACAGCCTATCATGCACTTTGGGGGTCTTTCTGTTTCCCTGCTTAGATGACTGGCTGATCAAGGGAGATACCCTTCAATCAGTCACTGTGACTCTTCAGCAGAACATTCAGGTCCTCTAAGACTTAGGATTCGTAATAAATTATTCCAAGTCACACCTTACTACAAAACAGGATCTGGAGTTCATAGAAGATCACCTAGAAATGGTTCAAGCTTGAGCTTTCTTGCCAGACGACCATCGAGCTTGACTGATCTCTCTTGCCACACACTGACAGAGCCAGCCATTCATCTCTGCCAGAGATTTCCTTTGACTGGTAGGTCTTATGTTCTCAGCAGTCCATGTTGTTCCTCATGCTCGACTCAACATGCCAGTAGGTCAATGGACCCTGTCACAGCAGTGGATACAATCCACAGATTGCCTCTCCTATCTCATAACTATTCCTACTTAAATGATAAACTCACTGCAGTGGTGGCAGAATCCACAGAACCTCATCATAGGGTTATCTTTTCAGAAGTCTGTACCGCAGTGTACCCAGACATCCAGTGCATCCAAGCACAGTTGGGAACACACCTCAATGGTTCCACCACTCAGGATTTGTGGTTCTTTCCAAGAGACTTTGCTTCACATCAACCTGCTGGAACTCCAAGCAATCTCCAATGCCCTCCGCACTTTCCCCACCTTTCAGGACAGACAGACAATCAGGTAGCCTATTCTATGTGAACAAACAGAGGGGAAGTGGCTCTCACCCTCTATGCAGAGAGGCGATTCGCCTGTTGAATTTTGCAATAGCTCATGGTATTCACCTCCAAGCAGTTTATCTTCCAGGAGAGGAGAATCAGCTAGCCGACAGATTCAGCCAAGTTCTTCATCCACATGAGTGGATGCTGGATTGTCAAGTCTTCTACCACTTGTTTCACGTTTGGGAGATGCCTATAATAGACCTCTTTGCCTCTCTGGTCAATGCCCAACTACCTCACTTCTGTTCCAGAATTCCATCTCCATTCAGCAAGAGTTCGGATGTGTTCCTCTTGCATTGGGGAGAGGATCTGCTTTATGCATCCCCCACCCTCTCCCTCACATTCCAAAGATGCTTTTCAAGCTTCAGGCCAATTGGGGAACAGTGATCCTTATTGTCCCCTTTTGGCCCAGGCAACCATGGTTTTCACTTCATCATCTAGCCCAGGCTCTTTCTCTCTGACTAGGTTGAGCTCCCTGCCTGCTCTCGCAGAATCAGGGGACTCTTCTACACCCCTGTCTCAAGAGTCTGAGCTTGACGGCCTGGCTGCTGAACGCTTCATCCTCTTGGACTTAGAACTCACAGATGATGTTTACAAGTCCTCTTGTTGTCCAGGAAGGACTCTTGTAGACGTTCCTACGCCTTCAGATAGCGCAGGTTTTCACTCTGGTGCGTTCAAAGGAACCTGGATCCTTTCTCTTCTTCATGTCCTCCAATATTTGCTGCACTTATCCTCATCTGGCCTCAAGACCACTTTTGCTGTTTTATTTTTCTCATTTTCTATTTCATATTTTTGTTTAGCGCTATCTCTGCTTCTCACCATCCACTTCAGAATCATACAATTTCCACTCATCCTTTGGTGGCTCGGTTTTTGCGAGGTCTTCTGTTGACAAAACTGCCTCTTCGTCCCCCACCCATTGCGTGGGACTTAAATGTTGTTTTTGCACAGCTGATGCATAGTCCTTTTGAGTCATTGACATCTGCTCCTTTAAAATTCCTGACATGGAAAGTTCTTTTCCTCGTTGCATTAACTTTTGCTCATAGGGTCAATGAACTCCAAGCTTTGGTGGATTATGCTTTATTCACCAGATTCCACCATGACATAGTGGTTCTCCAGACACACCCTAAATTTCTTCTGAAAGTGGTCACTTCCTTCCACTTAAACCAATCCATTTTGCTTCCAACATTCTTTCCCAGGCCTCCTGAGCTGAATCCAAATCTTGACTGCACAAGAGGTCATCAACAATCCTCACAACTCTTTGTTTCCTTTGACCCAAGTAATCTTAGCTTACCATTTTCTAAAAGGACTCTATCTAACTGGATAGCGGACTGCATTTCTTTTGCTTATTCCCAGGCTGGACTGTCTCTCCAAGATCATGTCGCAGTCCATAATATCCATGCTATGGCTGCCACTGTAGCCAATCTTCGTTCAGTTTCCATTCATGAAATCTGCCAGGCAGCCACATGGTCTTCTTTGCATACCTTCGCAGCTCACTATTGCCTGGACAAGGACTCCAGCAGAGATGCTTGAATTGGCCAATCCATCTTTTGTAATCTGTTTCAAGGCTAGATGAACTTGCCCACTGCCCATGTGAGTACCCATGAGGAGTGTACCGAATGAGCTGAGTCTGTCGGATCCCTGCTATAACCTCTGGACAGTCATGGGATTCTTTTCCTCTTGCTGGGTTGCCATGGGTTAGGGAATTCCATATGTGAAGACTGCCTTCCTGCTTGTTCCTGGAGATAGCATAGCTACTCACCTGTAACAGGTGATCTCTGGGAACAGCAGGAATCAGTCTTCACAACCCATCCATCTCCCCTTCAAGTTGTTCTCCATCTGCCTTTTCTTCAGGTTGTTTACTCCACTCTTTAGTTGACTGAGGAGTTGGGAAGGCAGGAAGGCATACACGCATGCGTGGAGCAATGCTTCCTAAAGCATTCCTATTGAATGCTGGGGAGTGTTCCTGCGCCAGGCTCCGTCTGTGCCAAGGTCACCCATATATGAAGACTACTTTCTGCTGTTCCCGGAGATCACCTGTTACATGTGAATAACTAAGCATTCCCAATTCCCAATAGCCACAAAAATCATTGTGCATTGATTTTAGTTGTTTTTTCACTTGCATATAAAATCCTCACTTCCATGACTCTTCATTAGAACGGATCATATCACTGCTGCTCAGCTTGCCAAGAGCCCCTTGTTATAGAAATGTTTAATAGTTAGAATGCGGCACATTTCTTTTAACAACACACTTAAATGAAAATTTGATTTTTCTGGAAAGATTTTGGGAGTGTAAAAGTTTTTAATGACGGTTTTGTGTAAAAGAAATGCGCTGCATTGTAACTATCAAACATTTTTGTAAGAAGTGGCTCTTGGCATGCTGAGCAGCACTGATTATGATTTATTCTAATGAACAAACATGGAAGTGAGGATTTTATGTGCAAATGAAACAAAGAACTAAAATCAATGCACAATGATTTGTGGCAGCTGGGAATAATGAATGATTATATTAGATCTTATATTAAATAGATAAGGCTAGCTCAACAACCTTTATCTACATAGAAACATAGAAAATTGATGGCAGATCCAGTGCCAGACCCATACCATTGTAAGCACTGCTGCTTCAGAAGTTTAGTGTAACAGTGGGAGTCTCTTTTTTTCAGTGACAGCAATTCTGAAAAAAGAAATTGCTATTGTTACACTGCACGAAATGTACTTGAGACGCTCTTAGAACTGCTTTTTATCCCTTTCTATCATGGCGACAAGATATCTTTCCCACAAACATAATCAATGATGTCATTAGCAGCCAACTTTATTATGCTTGATAATAAACATATTTCCCAGCATATAGGATTAAATAATATTAATAGATTTAATGGCAGCATAATCAACGCAGTTTAATAGATGACTCAAAGCAAATCATTCCAGAAAAATTTGTAAAAATTAAAAAAAATGATTAAATATCAAATCTGACCCAACTTATCAATAAACTAGAAGTCAGATGATGCAATAGCCATTGATTTAAACTCAAAAATCCAATATTGTTCTTTTGTGGCAATCAATGCCTGCCTGTTGCCCCCTGTAATGGATAGTTTTATTTGTTCAGTGATGCAGATTCTCAAAACTGGGAGATTTAGGGGGATGTTTACTAAGCTGCGCTGTTAACGTGGCAGATAGCACACACTATCTGACCATGTTAACAGATACGCATGCAAAATGCAGATAACACAGCAATTTTTCTGTGCTATCTGCAGAAAGTGAGTTAGGGTGCATAGTGGGTGTTTCTGCAACACATGGTTACTGCAGGCCTCAACAATGTGGAGTAACCATCGGATCTGCAGACAGCAAAGGTGCAACTAACACCACCTCAATGGGTGGCTTTAGCTGCATCTAGGCTGCTGTCAGACCGTGCTTTCTACATTGTCAGTGCAGTATCTGCTGAGGAATTGCTGAGCATGCCCCAACAGATACTGCACAGTTTTTGTTGCTAACACTGTGCTATGTGCACAAAAAAGACATGTTAACTGCAAAATCCTAACATGACATAGTAAACAGACCCCTTAATTACCCAATGGGACACCAGCAGAGCAGACTCAGTTACAGTGGCTCATATGCTGTGATGTTCTATAAGGTGGATCTTCATAGGGATGAGAAGTTCTACCACATAAAGTAAATTACAAAGGCAAATAATTACATATACCACCAATGAAGACTGGCAATTAGTTGATGATCTCAACAGATATTTCATGTATGTATAAAAATGGACCTGTTCCATGTAACTCACTCTTTGCTGACAAAACTAGTAATGCCAACAGGGCTGATGACCTGTAATAGTTGAATCTGTGTGTTGAATGGAAGATAAATAAGAATGTGCAACTGTGTCATGTATGCTCGGTCCACAAATAATGTAAATGCTTTGCAAGGAATAGACGAAAATGTCTCATGGCGGGCCAATACATGTTACTAGAACTCTCATCCATCTCCTTGGCCCACTTTTGCCTGTTGCTGTCTGTTTGAAGGGAAATCCAGGGACCCTCTGTAAACTTCCTCTGGAGAGACCTGAGCTGGACTTAGTAGCACTTGCACCCCGCACAGTATCCAGTTGGTTGTCCCTGCACTTCCTCATGTTTAAGCCAGTCCCTCCTTCCCTAACCTTGCTGCAACATAGTTACTTGCTATTCCTCTTGGTGCCTCCAGGACAGTCCAGGAAATGTAGGGTTGTCAGCCCCCTCCAGCAGCTGAGGACTGAAAAGCTTGAGTCTTGCTGACACTCTATCAATCGCCCCCTAGTGCCAGAGACTCAGTCTTCAGACCTCAGCAGCTGGATTAGGACAGGGTTTTTTCAGTGGCTCCCTTTAAGAAAGCACAGAGTGAGGAGAGATTGAAAAAAAAAAAAAGAGGATCGGTATAAGCAGGAGGATCGGTGTGCCCTAGCAGGGCAATAAGACCAGTGGTGTTAAAAAATATATCTGATTTGAGCAGGATCGGAACGCGGTCGGTATTGCTGGTGAAGGGCAGCAGAGGCAGAGCCTGCCTCGTGGAAAACGGAGTCGTCGGGTCTGCTCACAAAGAGAAATGCCTGGGAGCCCCAGATCACTCTCTTTGGCCTCCTCCTCCTCCTCCATTAATTGTTTTCGGGCCTCGCTAGCAGCAAGGGAGGGAGAGTTAAAGGGCTCAGCGGTAGGACGGCAGGAAAGCGGGGAATCCTTTGTCTTCGGCGGGGGTTTCATCGGCATCGGTGTTTGCGGCGGTCAGGCTTCTCCGGCAGTTGGTTTTTCAGTTTTATAGCGCATGCTGCCGCTCGTGTGGACGTGCCCGGGGTGTAGCTGGTCTGAGGCTTTGTCGCTCCTGTTTTCGTCGGGGAAGTTCGGTCAAGAGGGACTCAATGGAGGAGAAAGCATTAGTAGAAGCGGCAGGAGCGGGTCCAGACATGGCGAAAAAGGCGGGAATGGCAGCCATGTTGCAGGAGGCAGCCGTTTCTCCCGCTCTGAGTAAAAAGTCAGGTAAAAGTAAAACTAAATCAAAAAAAGACTTTGCCGGCACCGTCAGCATCGCAGGTCTCTTTGTTTGGGCCGCAGGAAGTATCTGAGCCATTGTTTTCAGCGGATTTTATTTTGGAATTGCACAAGGCTTATTGTCAAAGAGAGGTCAGTCTCAGGGCAGGGGATCTTTGCCTAGATTATCAGGGCCCCAAAGAATGGAGTTCCCTGCAGGGGAGGATCCGGGTGAGGGTCCCTCTCAGTTAAATCTAGAGTTAGAGCAGGGTCCAGACTGGTTTAGCCAGCCACCAGGGATCTTGGCAGGAGAGGATGGAGAAATCCTCTCAGATTCAGGACAAGATCTCTGGGCCGGGGACTTAGAAGAAGGGGAGATCCTTCCAGGGGAAAATTTCAATATGTTCAGGGTGTTTCGCAAGGAGGAGCTGGGAGCTCTCATTGCACACACTTTGGCGGCTCTCAAAATCGCACTACCAGTAGTCCAGGAGGAACCACTAGAAGATCCTCTGCTTCAGGGTTTAAAGCAGAGCAGAGGTGTTTTCCGGTTCATAGGGTGATCAAACAGATGGTGGAATCGGAATGGGAGTGTCCTGAGGCTACCTTGAGGGGAAGTAGGGCTATGAGTCGGCTGTACCCGGTGCCACAGGAGGAGAAAGAGTTGCTGCGCATGCCCAAGGTGGATGCCTTGGTTTCCGCTGTGACAAAAAAGACCACTATTCTGGTGGAAGGGAGCACAGCTCTTAAGGATATTCAGGACCGCAAATTGAAATCCATCCTCAAGCAGGCCTTTGAGTCTAGTGCTCTTTCCCTGCAGGCCTCGATTTGTGGGGCTTATGTAGCTAGGGCTACCATTCGGTGGCTCCAGGGCGAGAGGTCACCGGAAGGAGAGGAGATGATCTTCCCTGAAGGGGCTAAATTAGAGTCAGCATCCGCGTACTTGGCTGACACGTTTTATGACTTAATGAGGATTGTGGCTAAGTCTATGGCCTCTGTGATTGTGGCTCAATAATTCCTCTGGCTGAGGAATTGGGCAGCGGACACGTCCTCAAAGGCACGGCTTAGCAAGCTCCCATATAAGGGCAAGCTGCTCTTTGGGGAGACCTTGGAGAAGATCGTTAAGGATCTAGGGGACTCCAAGGGAGGACGACTCCCGGAGGACAGGCCGAGAAGTCAGCGACCAGGAGGTCCGCAGAGAGAGCAAGGACGAGATTTTCGCAGGTTTCGGGCATCCAGGTATGCTCCATATCAGAGAGGGCGTTTTATGGCCAGAGGACAGCCCTTTCGAGGGGCGCAGGGTTTTGGCAGAGGGTATTTCTTCTCTCAGTCAAATCAGTCTAAAAAACCACAATGAAGTCAGGGAGGCCCAGTCGGAAGTCCCAATAGGAGGACGTTTCCAGGAGTTCTATTCCGTCTGGGCCAAGATAACAACGGATCAGTGGGTGCTTGAGATAATCCGTGATGGCTATGCTCTGGAATTCTGTCGGCCACTAAGAGAGGCGTTTGTGGCATCGCCCTGCAAGGCGTCAAACAAACAAAAGGCCTTACAAGGAACACTACAGCGTTCGCTGAAGCTGTGTGCAGTGGTTCCCATGCCACAAGAGCAGTATGGGTCTGGTCGATACTCAATTTATTTTGTGTCCCAAAAAAGGAAGGGACCTTTCGGCCAATTCTCGACCTCAAGCACATGAACCACTGCTTGCGAGTGCCGCATTTCAGGATGGAAACCCTGAGATCAGTCATTCAAATTCCCATCAGACAGGATCATCAACGGTTTCTGCAATTTGCCGTCCCTATGGGGCATTTTCAGTTCCGGGCCTTGCCGTTCGGACTCGCTACAGCGCCACATACATTCACGAAAGTCATGATAGTGGTCACGGCGGCACTTCGACGAGAAGGTATTCGAGTGCATCCCTACCTGGACGATTGGCTGATTTGGGCTGGGTCCGAGGCGGAGTCGGTCCGGGCGACCAAGCGAGTGGTGGAATTTCTGGAACAACTGGGTTGGGTAGTCAACCAAGACAAGAGCCGTCTCTGGCCAGTAAAGCGATTGGTGTATCTCGAAGCCTTGTTCGATACGGAAGTCAGTCGAGTTTTTCTGCCCGAAGACAGAGTACAAAAGCTCATGGGGCAGGTTCAGAGATTTTTAGGCTTGAAAGCGCCAACGGCATGGCGATACATGCAACTGCTGGGCTCTATGGCGGCAGCTCTGGATCTGGTGCCATGGGCCAGGGCTCATATGCGGCCCCTTCAGTGGGCCTTGTTATCCCAGTGGTTGCCCCAACATCAGCCTTTGTCTCAGAAGTTGGTTTGTTCGGCCGACGTGGGGGGCAGTTTGGAATGGTGGATGGATGTGGACCATCTGCAAGCAGGTATGCCTCTAGTTCAACCCAAGTGGGTGTTAGTGACCACGGATGCAAGTCTTTCAGGCCGGGGGGCGCACTGTCTTTCCCAGATGGCACAGGGATGCTGGTCAGAGGAGGAAGTCGAGTGGTCGACCAATCGTCTGGAGCTACGGGCAGTGAGGCTGGCGTTCCAACAGTTCAAGAAGCTATTAGTCGGCAGAGCCGTTCGAGTATTTTCCAACAATGCGGTAAACAGTGGCGTACATCAACCGGCAAGGGAGCATGGGCAGTGCAACCATGTTGGAGGAGAGTCTACTGTTGTTTCAGTGGGCCAAAGATCATCTGAAGGCCTTGTCAGCGGCGCACGTGGCTGGCAAGGACAATGTGCAGGCCGATCATCTCAGTCGGTATGCCTTGGATCCGGGAGAATGGGAGTTGAATGCGGCAGTCTTTCATGACATCATGGTACGCTGGGGACATCCAGACATGGACCTAATGGCCACTCTCGCTAATACCAAGGCCGCACGGTTCTTCAGCAGGCGCAGGGAGCACATGTTGGAAAGTCTCGACGCTCTCATCCAGCCTTGGCCGATAGACGGCCTGATATATGTGTTTCCCCCATGGCCGATGATCGGTCGGCTCCTTCAGGTGATTCTCATAGCACCGGATTGGCCACGAAGACCATGGTATGCAGGTCTGAGGAGGTTGCTGGTGGATCATCCATGGAGGCTGCCCAGTCGGATCAACTTGCTGTACCAAGGGCCGGTCCTGATGCCACAGGTGGATCGGTTCTTGCTTACGGCTTGGCTCTTGAGAGGCAGCGATTGCGCCGCCACGGGTTTTTGCTGGCGGTTGTAATGACTATATTGAGGTCCAAGAAGCGTTCCACATCTTTGTTGTATATCCGTGTGTAGCGCATTTCTGAAGAATGGTGTAAGCAGAGGAATATTAGGCCCTTTATCGCTACATTGCCGGATATTTTGCTTTTCTTGCAAGGGGGGCTTGACAAGGGTCTTGCCTTGAGCTGTTTGAAGGTACAGCTAGCAGCGCTGGCGTGTTATAGGGGCCAGGTGCAGGGGAGCTCGCTGGCTTTGCACCCGGACGTGGTTCATTTATTTCAGGCAGTTAAAAACGTAAGACCGCCAGTCAGAGAGGTAGTCCCTCCTTGGGATTTGAATTTGGTTTTGGAGGCGCTAGCAGAGTCTCCTTTTGAGCCTATGGCGTTGGTAAGTTTGAGGGAACTGTCCTGGAAGACGGCCTTCCTAGTGGCGTTGTGTTCAGCAAGGAGGATTTCGGATCTGCAAGCGCTTTCATGCAGAGAACCGTTTATACAATTTTCGGCTGAAAAAGTGGTGCTCCGTCCGGTGCCTTCCTTTCTTCCGAAGGTGGTTTCCCAGTTTCATTTGAATCAATCTATTTTGCTTCCAACTTTTCGGAGTCTTGGGAAAGCTGGAACAGTTCGTTCCCTTCAGAGGTTGGATCTCGGAAGAGTGCTCCGCCGATACCTTGGAAGGACGGAGTCGTTTCATAAGACAGATCTCTTGTTTGTGATCTTTGGGGGGGTCGCGTAAGGGACAAGCGGCATCTAAGGCCTCGATTGCCCAATGGGTGAAATGGGCTATAGGGGCAGCATATTCAGCGAGAGGTAAGGTACCTCCTCGAGGGCTCAGAGCTCATTCGATTCATAACCAAGCGACTTCTTGGGCGGAATACGCGCTGGTGCCACCGGTGGATATTTGTCGAGCTGCGACATGGTCTTCCCTACATACCTTTGCAAGGCACTATCCCTACATACCTTTGCAAGGCACTATCGATTAGATGTTCAAGCTAGGGGAGATACAAGGGTTGAGGCCTCAGCTATCTTAGCGGGGTTGGCGGGTCCCTCCCAAATTTAAGTACTGCTCTGGTACATCCCTACATTTCCTGGACTGGCCTGGAGAGACGAAGAGGAAGGAAAAATTGGACCTTACCTGCTAATTGTCTTTCCTTGAGTTCTCTCCAGGCCAGTCCAGGGCCCACCATGTTGGTTCATGCAGGTTCTTGTTGCTATGATTATGTTTCTTCTGAGTGCTGTGGTCAGGCATTCGTATGCATGCTAGTTCTGGAGGACTCATGGAGGAGTGACCTGGCTCTCGGTTTTTCCTGGGGGCAGGGGGGACTTTGCCTTCGGAGTGCTCTTCTCTGGACAGGGGGAAGAGTGGGAGGTGTTCTCAGGAAGAATTAAGGGGACTACATCGGTTGGTCCATATTAGGAGTTTATTGTTCCAGTTTGTTTTTCAAGTTTATTTTGAAAGTTTTTTTCATGGTTTGGTCAGGGCAGAGTTGAAGTTAGGATCGTGCTGCTTTGTCAATAGAAAACTAAGTCTCTGGCACTAGGGGGAGATAGATAGAGTGTCAGCAAGACTCAAGCTTTTCAGTCCTCAGCTGCTGGAGGGGGCTGACAACCCTACATTTCCTGGACTGGCCTGGAGAGAACTCAAGGAAAGACAATTAGCAGGTAAGGTCTAATTTCTCCTTGTTGCGCCTAGGGTTAAATAGAGAAGACAGGGTTGACATGACATTTGCTACGTGATGCTAGAAAAGTGTGCAGAGAGCTGGGTTCTGCAGGGCTTGGCATTTCAGTGTGGATGAGTGGTGGAGGGCTTGATATCCAGCAGGGCTGGCACAAAACAGTAAGCAAGGTAAGCACAGCAGAGGGAGCACCAACATTTGGAGAGTGCCAAATGCAAAAAAATAAAAAGAGGAAATTGAAAAATATGAAATAGAAAATGAGAAAAATAAAATAGCAAAAAGTGAAAGAAACATTGAAAACTAAGGTATTATCAAAAATAGCATTGTGAATGTAGCCACAGGTAATAGGCTAAGGAAGGAGGAGGGCTCCAATTTATAGGCTGCAGGGGGGCACTAGAAATCCTATCACCAGTCTAATACTACAGGTGTGTGGGAGAGAGTTACCTTGTCTTCATGAAAGAGCAGCATGCAGCTCAGAAGATTCCAGTTTGCCAGTTCTGCTATACAATATGCTTTCCAACGTCATGCTATTATGAATATTTTTTCCCAGCAGGAATGAAAGATTTGTACTTTTCATTCTGACAGCTTCTTTTAGAATTAGGCCATGTAAGTGGTTTGCAGAATAACTGAGGCAGGAGTGCCTGGAAAGCTTCCTGCTCTTAGTTCTGCTGATAATCAGGTTGGCGCATGCTTACTGTGCAGCCTCTATCTAATTCCAGCTGGTAACATAGTGAGGAGATTAACTGCATATCATGAAATTGATAATGAGCATCCTCTATATTGTAACATAGTTGATAACGTGTTGCGCAATTCTGAGAAAGGGCTAGTTTGAACATCCAAATGAAGATTTATTAATTTTCTTTGTGTATACCATTCAGATAAAAGGATCTGATTTTTTTTTATTCACAAGAACTGCTGAATATGAGAGCTGAAGTTTGAAGGAAAAACCCTTTTAAGATATGATGTCTGTAGCATAATTAGGACAGCTTATAAGATGATTCCAGGCAGGTTTTATTACTAGCTGAATAGCAATAATTATTCTTTCTATTTAACAGGAGTTACAGAGAAAGAAAAGGAAGCAGCTTTCAATGTTTTCAGTCCTGAAAGAGCACTTGTTCATCAGTCTTTGGCTTTTGGGAGAAGAGTAGACACAGTGCTAGTGTCTGGCAAACCATCCAAGAATAAAGCACCGGCCTTCAAATCAAAGACATTCTCAGGTATTTATTATTGACTATATCACAGTACTGTTACAAGTTAATATACATGATTGCAGTATCGGTATCCCCATCCAGTGGGGTGAATACAAATTGATAGTTTAAAAAAATTTGATTATTAAAATTTAAAATTGATTTTAAAATATTCTTAGAATGTTTTGTAAATAAAAGTGAACCTATATCAAAGATATCATGCTAGATAACAGCAATATATGGATGCAGTAAATGTGAGATGCGGTGGGAAGGGGTTTTCTTTAACACACTGGCCAGACAAGAGCTCAGGAAAACCAAAAGCAGGTTTTTTTTCATTCTGTCCCAGCTTGTTAAACCTCCACAAGATGGTCCTCCCAGCCCTTCCTCCAATCCTAGTTAAAATTCCTACCTCAGAATTCCTTTGCATGGCTTGTCTTGGACCTCTTGGCTCCATGGACTTCTTTCCCTCCTTCAGCCTGCTGGGTTCTTAACCTCTGCCTCTGAGCCATGCCCTCCCAGCCCGGAACTCTGGGCTGTAGACTTTCTTAAAGGAGACTGTTGATAATCCCTTTGGAGAGGGACAGGTAACATTCTATATACCCCATTATACATCTTCATTCTCAGCTCAACCATGCCCCGTTGAGCGCTTGCCTCACCCGAGAAAGGAAGTCTGCATTCAGCTGAGCCTGAGCAGTTCTATGGCAGACTTAGAGTTAATAGGTTTAGAGGCTCAAAAACCATTGCATAATATGGCCGTTGATCTCCTTATGTCAAACCAGCCACTTGAGGGGTTGGTGGTCCATTATTAGCATGAATGGACAGCCAAGCAGATAGTATTTGAAGGTTTCAGTCGCCCACTTGACAGCCAAGGCCTCTTTCTCGATCACTGCATAATGCTTCTCCCAAGGAAGTAGTTTCTGCTGATGAATGCTATGGAATGTTCTTCACCCCTGATTTCCTGGGCCAGAATGGCTCCTAGGCCCACCTCTGAGGCATCAGTTTGAACAATAAACAGTAGAGAGAAATCAGGGCTAATCAGGATGGGCTTAGAGCACATGGCCTTCTTGAGACACTGGAAGGCCAGGTCCAGGTCCAAGTCCAGTGACCATTGGATCTGCTTGTGAGCTGTCTTCCGGGGAGATTGGTTAACAGCTCCTCCACCTCTGCAAAATTAGGGATCAACTGGCTGTAATACCCAATCAATCCAAGGAAGGCACAAACCTCTTTCTTCAATTTCAGGATGGGGACCTGGGTAATGGCATCCACCTTCCATTTCCCATTCCCGATTAAATACCCCAGGTACTGAATATCCCGATCTCCCAGAAATCTTTGACAGCTAGCACAGGGCCATGTCAGTTAGATAGGCCGATTTCTGCATTGTGAATTGCCCATCGTGGTGGTAAGGGGTGGGTTAGGGGCAGACAGTGGGCATAGTGAGCACTGCATAGTTAGCGTAGGGGTAACTGCTGTGTGCTGTGACCCTTGCAATTATCACAGGGTCACCTAATGCCATCTCAGTAGATGGCATTAAGGACACCCGCACAATTGTATGCAGCATTATTACACAGGGTTCCCTATTCCTTTTTTCAATGGCTACTAATCCAGGTCAAAAGTATCCAATAGGATCTACTACTACTACTACTACTACTGAGACTCTTTTTCGGACCTCTCAGGCTGGGAGTCAGATGGGGATACCTCCCTGGAGACTCGCGTCCACAGGGACCTTCCTTCTGACCCGTCCCCACCCTCCTCCTAGAGGCGTTATCTCCCGAGGACACGTCCTTTCTGGTGTTCGTGCCGGACATGGCGCGGGCCCTCAAGCTGGCCACGCAGGCTGAGGAAGAACCGAGGGCGAAGGAACTCAACATCTTTCAGTATGAGTCCCCTCCTCGGGAGTCCCTTACAGTCCCAGTGCCTCCCATTCTGTGCAGGCTGCTCCTCCGCATGTGGGAGGCACCTGCCTTGGTCCCCATTGTGAGCGAATACCTCAATGCCATGTATAGGGTCCAGTGCAGCCCGGGTTTCTGAAAGACTCAGCTTCCTCACACCTCTATGATAGTGTAATCGGCGATCCGAAAGCAAAAGAGCCCGAAGTCACATTCTTCGGTCCCGCCAGGCAGGGAGTCCAGAGCCCTCGACGCCCTCGGGCACAAGGCCTATCAGAGATCCATGCTTTCATGCTGCATTCAGGCCTACCAGCTGTACATGAGCATGTTCCTGGGTGACCTTGCCAAGGAGCTCGGCAGGTTTTCCGCAGGTCTGGGGGGTGAACACCTTCTCAGGTTCCAGACCCTCCTGAGGTCAGTTGCGGACTCCTCAAAGTACCTCTCCTGTACCGCGTACGATGGGTTTGAGTCCTCTGCTCGAGTGGCGGCGGCCAGCATCAGGGCCTGGTGCCAGGCATGGCTCCAGTCTTTGGACCTGAAGCAGTGGGTTCAGGAGAAGCTCTTGGATGTCCCCTGCCTAGGTGAACATCCATGGAGGACAAGGCCACCAAAATTGAAGTGGAGCTTGTAACTCGAACCCACCTCTCACGTAAGACCTCTTCTCTCCCACGGAAGAAGCAGCAAACAAAGAAGCCATTCTTCCAGAGAAAGGGGCTCCCTTACCGGGGATATCCGCCCTACCCACCCACCCCCGCACTGTCCAATGGCACGCAGGGTAAGGTGGGAGTGCATGGCCATCGCAAGCCTAAAGGGCCCAAAGCCCAGCCACTGGCACCAGCCCACTCAGGGGTTTTGACATCAAAGGCATAGCCTTTTGCGCCCCGGTGGCACTTCTGCCTGTGTTGGGACGCCTGTCCCTCTTCGCTCCCCAATGGGCATTGATCACGTCGGACACCTGGGTCCTCATGGTGGTCCGGGATGATTATCGTCTTCACCTGGACAGGCTTCCTCCTCCCTTCTCCACAGCAGAGCCTTCTCAGCTTCCCTCACACCAGGCTTGCTTGCAACAGGAGCTAACCAACTTCCTTTGCCAGCGGGCAGTCGAAAAGGTACCGCCGCACCTCCAAGGTGGAGGGTTATACTCCCGATACTTCCTCGTTCCGAAGAAGACGGGGGTCCTATGCCCCATCCTTGATCTCAGGAACCTGAACAAGTTTCTGGTGCAGGAGAAGTTCAGAATGCTATCACTTGGGGTCCTTCTGCCCTTCCTCCAGCAGGGCAATTGACTATGCTCCTTAGACCTCAGGGACGCTTATGCCCACATTCTGGTCCACCCCCAGCACAGGCAGTACCTGCGCTTCAGGGTGCAGGGAGAGCACTACCAATACAGGGTGCTCCCCTTTGGGCTCGTGTCTGCCCCGCGGGTCTTCACCGAGTGCCTTTCCGCGGCTGCCGCCTACCTCCGGCAGCAGGGCATACCTGCTTTCCCTTACCTAGACGACTGGCTCGTCACAGGGGCATCGGCTGGAGAAGCCCGCCTTGCGGCATTGCGCATGATCCTCCTCCTCGAGCGCCTCGGCTTCCTGGTCAATTACTTCAAGTCCCACCTCAAACCAGTGCAGACCCTGGAGTTCATTGGCGCACTCCTTGACACGGAGCGGATGACTGCCTTCCCAGCCTGGGACCGTGAAGATCGTCTCCGTGCACTGGCAGCCAAGGTCCAAGGCAGGGCTCAGATTCCGGCGTGAACCATGTTGCGCCTCCTCGGACACATGGCCTCCACTGTCCATGTTGTTCCCCATGCCCGCATGCACATGCGGAAGGCTCAGTGGTCCTCAGGACACAATGGAGCCAGGCCTCCGGCCGTCTCCAGGACCCTATCCAGGTCTCCCGCAGTCTTTACACCTCCCTGGATTGGTTGCAGGATCCCTGAAGCCTTCTTCGAGGAATGCCCTTCCAGGCCCCACAGCACGAGCTTGTCCTGATGACGGATGCTTCCCTGCTGGGTTGGGGAGCCCACTGCGGTGACCTCCACACCCAGGGATAGTGGTCACCTGAAGAATCTCAGCAGCAGATCAATCTGCTCGAGCTTCGGGCGGTCCGGTGGGCCTTGAGGGCCTTCAAGTACCACCTGAGGGTAAAGTCGATGCTCGTGTAGACTGACATGGGTAGCCATGTTATACATAAACAAGGAGGGGGAACAGGTTCCTGCGCACTCTGTCGGGAGGCGGTCCTCCTTTGCCATTCGCTGGGGCATTACCCTCAGGGTGGTCTATCTCCTGGACCAGAAGAATGTCCTCAAGGACAAACTCAACAGAATCCTCCGCCCACACGAGTGGTGCCTGGATCCGGAGGTGGCCAGCCTCTTGTTCCATCGGTGGGGGACTCCGTCTGTGGACCTGTTCGCCAGCCCGCTGAACGCACAGCTCCCCCGCTTCTGCAGGCCAGTTCCATGCCTGAGCAGAGTGGCCCCAGATGTGTTCCTCCTGAATTGGATCTCTGGGCTTCTCCAGGACCAAGCAGGAAGTCAGTCCTCACATATGGGTGACGTCGGCGCCGACGGAGCCCTCGCGGAGCAATTTTCCCCAGCTTTCAAAGAAAGCCTTTGGGAATTGCAGCGCGCATGCGCGGTCCTCTTCCCGCCCAAGGGTGCCATCTTGCTCAGTCTTCTTTTTTCCGCGGAGCCCTACAGACGTTGTTTGTAATTCCCCGCTAGAAAAGTTGATTTTATTTGTCTTTTTTCTCGGTTCGACGCCGGTTTCTTTCCCGCCCGGACCCGCGATGCCGGTTGCGAGTCCGTTCTTTATTTTTAGGTTTTTTGTCCTTCGTGACAGATTTCGCGCCTTTTTTTCTTTTTCACTGGCAGCCCTGTCTTTTGACCTCGCAGGGGCCCTTTTTCCCTCGATGGCTGCCAGCGGGTTTAAGAAGTGTGATCGGTGTAAGAAGCTCATGTCTCTTACCGACACACACGACTACTGCCTCCGCTGCCTCGATCATGACCCAATCATGACCCGATGATCTGTGGTCCGTGTGGCAAAATGTCCTCAAAAGCGTTGAGGAGTCGGCAGCATCAGTGGGAACGTATCTTCTCTGACTCTGGCCGGGCTCTGACCTCGTCAGAGGCTTCGACGTCTCGGGACTCTGGTCCTGAGCATCGTCGAAGTTCCTCTGAACGGGGGTCTCCTACCCGGGAACATCATCAGAAGAAGAAACCCGCGAGGGCGGGGTCGGTGGACGCTCCTGGTTCCTCGAAAGCCAGGTCGCATAGCCCCGATTCCCGTCCCGGGTCCTCGGAGATGGAGAGGCCTTCCAAACATCCTCGTCTCGAGATGGACTCGCCCGCTCACGTGAGTACTGTTGTCCTCGTGGACTCACCTCCGAAGGAGCCGACGTCGGGTCCAACACCGTCGGGGCCCGAGTCGGGGGCTGCTGGGTCTCCTGAGCTCGGACTCAGGTTGACGGCCTTGGAGAGCAGTCTGACTGCCTTCATGGACCAGCAGCGGGCATTGATCGCTGGCCTCGCCGGTGCTTCTGCCCTGACCACCGGGACGTCGATGTCCAAGTCGACCCCGGAGACCGAGCCGATCCTCGAGTCCATGAGGGCTTGAGTCGATCCTCGGTCACGGTCTCCTTCGGCCTCCCATTCGGGACCGAGGTCGTCGACGTCGACGCCGACTCCCTCGGCGTCGGGGCGAACGGCATCGATGCCCGCCCGACCAGAGCCGCTCGACTCCTCCTCTGAGGAGTCAGCCTGGGAATCCAAGGACGAAGAGTCACCTGGTTCTTTTCGGACTCGGTGTGTCCCATCGGACTCCCCCGAGTCCGAGCCTCGGAGACGGTCCCCCCCGGAGGATACCCGGTTCTCGGACTTCGTGCGGGATATGGCCAAAGCCTTGGCCTTCCCCGCGGATCCCGAGGAGGAGCCTCGAGTCGAAGAGCTCGATGCCCTCCAATATGACTCTCCGCCAAAGGAGGCCTTTATTGTACCGGTTCCTCCGATGCTGGAACGACTTCTCTTCCGCATGTGGGAGAGCCCGGCGTCGTCGCCGGTGTTAAGCAAGTGGGTCGATTCCATTTATCGAGTCCGCAAGAGCCCCGGGTTCCAAAAGGCAACTACCGCACCATTCCATGGTGGTGGAATCGGCCATGCATAGACTTAAGAGTCAGAAAATGCACTCCTCGGTGCCTCCCAGTCGGGAGGCTCGAAGCCTGGATGCCCTCGGTAGGAAGTGTTTCCAGGGCTCTGTGCTTGCTTGTCGAGTCCAGACCTACCAGCTCTATATGGGCATGTATCTCCGAGACCTGGCTAAAGAAATAGCCGGGTTCTCTGCTGGTCTCTCCGAGGAACCTTTGCAGAGGTTCCAAGCCTTGTCAACCGGTATTCGGGAGTGCTCAAAGTTTATCTCTCGAGCAGCCTACGATGGCTTTGAAGCCTCGGCTCGAGTAGCCGCAGCCGGCATCGGTGGCCGTCGACAGGCTTGGCTTCAGTCATCCAACCTCGAGCCATGGGTGCAGGACAAGTTGGTCGATGTCCCCTGCAGAGGTGAAAACCTCTTTGGCAAGCCCATGGATGAGAAGGCTGCACAGATCGAGACCGAGACTCTCACCAGGACTCGTCTCTCAAGGAAGACCTCTGCCCCTTCTCAGAAGAAGAAGGGCTCGGGGAAAAAGCCCTTTTACCCGAGGAAGGCGGCTGCCTATCACCACTACCCTCATTATCAGGCCTCAGCAGCTCCCCAACAGGGTAAGCAAGCCAAGGGACGGGGTAATGGATCACGTAGGCAGCAAGCCCCCAAGCCTGCACCACCGGCCCCTGCTCAGCAGGGTGGGGGTTTTTGACTTCATCAGCATAGCCTCTCCCCCTCAGCTGGCTTCTCTCAGCACAGGAGGCCGGCTGGTCCACTTTGCCCACAGGTGGACCAACATCACTACAGATACCTGGGTACTTCACATAGTCCAAGAGGGCTATCTTCTGCACTTCCACCAGGTACCTCCCTCCTACTTTCCGGGGGAGCCTCTCAGACTCCCTCTGCACAGGGACTTACTCCTTCAGGAGTTAGCAAGTCTTCTTCAGGAACAGGCTGTGGAACCGGTGCCCCTCCACCTGAGAGGTCAAGGCTTTTACTCCAGGTACTTTCTGATACCAAAAAGAACAGGAGGCCTCAGACCCATCCTGGACTTGCGGAACCTCAACAAGTTCCTCGCAAAGGAAAAGTTCAAGATGCTTACCCTTGGAATCCTGCTGCCCTACCTCCAGCAGGGAGACTGGCTATGCTCCTTGGATCTAAAGGATGCCTACACTCACATCCTCATCCACCCCAGCCACAGACAATATCTCAGGTTTGTTGTGGGGGGCAATCATTACCAGTACAGAGTACTACCCTTTGGCCTATCCTCCGCACCAAGGGTGTTCACCAAATGTCTAGCAGTGGTGGCGGCTTATCTAAGACTTCAAGGCCTCTTTGTATTTCCATACCTGGACGACTGGCTCATCAGAGCACAGTCTTCCCAAGAGGCCACTCACGCCATGCACTGCACTGTGGCTCTGCTCCAGCACTTGGGCTTTGTCATAAACTTTGCAAAGTCCACTTTGCTCCCCTCTCAGGATCTCGAGTTCATCGGCGCAAGATTAAACACGCTTCAGGCGCGTGCCTTTCTGCCTCTCGACAGGGCAAACAGGCTCATGGATCTTGCCAGCCACTTTCGCAGCAATTCCATGGTCTCTGCCAGGCAATTTCTGCGACTGCTCGGCCATATGGCTTCCACAGTCCATGTGACCCCCAATGCCCGCCTGAACATGCGACCTGCTCAATGGTGCCTTCGCACACAATGGCATCAGGCCACTGGGAGCCTAGCGGACTCCGTACAGATCTCCGACCCGCTGGTCTCTTCTCTAAAATGGTGGCTTCATCTGCCAAACCTAGTGCTAGGAATGGCTTTTCAGCCTCCTCCGCCTTCTCAGGTCCTGACGACCGATGCTTCTCTCCTGGGTTGGGGAGCACATTGCCAAGGAAAATGTACTCAAGGCCTCTGGACTCCTTGGGAGTCTGCTCAGCAGATAAACTTACTCCAAATGAGGTCACACCAAAGACTTATACAGAGGCATTATCACCTCCTTTTTTCTGCTAGCCATTCCTCTCCGTATGCACCCAAGCATCCTTCTAGCTTTTGCCGTCGCCTTTTCTACCTGTTTAGCTACTTTAAGATCATCAGACACAACCATGAAGAAGGGCCTGATCCTCCGGGCAGTCTGCCTACTGGGCCAGGACAATCTGCTCACAGATCGACTCAGCAGAGTTCTTCAGCTCCATGAATGGCGCCTCAATCCAGCAGTGGCCATCTCAATCCTTCAATGTTGGGGGACCCCAACATTGGACCTCTTCGCCAGTCCCCAGAATGCACAGCTGCTGTGCTTCTGCTCCCAGAGGCCGACCCCGGAATAGGTGGCAATGGACACCTTCCTCCTGCCGTGATCCAGGAGCCTGCTGTATGCGTACCCACCTACTCCCCTGGTTCCCAAGACCTTGCTCAAAGTTCACTCAGACTGGGCCTCGGTAATTCTCATTGCTCCTCGGTGGCCCTGCCAGCCGTGGTTCCCTGTTCTCCTGCGGCTGTTTTGGGTGGCCCCGATACCCTTGGGCCATGTCCGAGACTTGCTCTCACAGGAGGATGGGACCCTTCTTCATCCCAGCCTCCAGGCCCTCGCCCTGAGGGCATGGCTGCTGAACGGTTAGCCCTAGCACACCTTCACCTCTCCCTCCCCCGTGGTGTGGAGGACATCCTACTGGCATCGCACAAGGACTCAGCATAGATTCTTGGTCTGGTGCGCAGACATGAATCTCAATGCTTTCTCTTGCTCGGTGCAGGACATCCTACAGTAGCTGCTGCACTTTTCCTGGGCTGTTCTGAAATCCAATTCCGTCAGGGTGCAACTGCTGTCCCCCGAGAACACCTGTTACAGGTGAGTAACTAAGCTTTATATTAAGGTATGTGGAGGGTAAGTTTATAACCAGATGCCTAGTTTAAGGCACCCAGAATGCCTATATTACAGAATATTGTACTTACAGAATATCGACCAGATAAAGTACATGTGTAAGTGCCCATTCACATATGTTAAGTCTTTGAAATTGGGTGATTTACACACATAAATAGCGCTTATCTTTATGCAGCTCCTATGTGCCACTTACATATGTAGATCACCCATTTTTAAGGACTAATGTGCATGAATGGGTACTTACAGTATGTGCGTAATTTAGCCTGTTAGTATTCTGTTAATATATTCGTAAGAACAATTGTGCGTATTTTGACTGTGGGCGTGAACATGGGCGGAACTTGGACAGAACATGGACAGAGTGCAAATTTACGTGCATAAGTTATAAAATACTAGGGCTGGTGTAAGTGCCTACGCCTAGATTTCATGCATGGTTTTGGCCACTAACACTTCTATTTTATAAAGAAAAGTAGGCACCTTCTTTTCTTTATAAAATAAGCTCAAGATATGCATGTTCTAAGTGCCTAGACCTGGATGCCTGGTAATAAAATTACCCTCTTAAGGTACAATTGATTTTATAATTTTCCTATAGTGATATGCAGTAGAGGAATATATGCATTCTAACATGTTAGATTGTCTCTACGGTATAGACACTATGCACTAACCAAAATGGGAGAACATCTTTAATGTGCAATGCAATGTGTGCTGTTGAGTCAATGCTGACTTCTGGCAACCCAGCTGCCCCTGGGTTTTCTTGGCAAGGTGTGACTGGAAGTAGATTTCCAGGCCTTTCTTCCAAGGCAATGGAGGGTACAGTGACTTGCCTAAGGCCACAAGGAGTGCTAGTGGGAATCAATCCCTAGTCTCATAGTCAACAGGTAATTGCTCTAACCACTTGGCTACTCCTCCACTAATCTTTAATGTATAATGTCCATATGAGTTATATTTTACTGAAACGTGGGAAGATATTTGTAGTCTGCACAGTCCTGAAGAATTTAGCTCTGTCCCTATTAGAATTCTAGATATTTGACATTGTATGCCTTGTAAATGAATACATTTTTTCAAAACAGTATGGAGATATGCTATTAAAGTTCTTCTCAGAAGTACAGTACTGCATAAAGGAATAATTGTTTAATATGGTAGCACTGCATAACTGGAAGGCTGTCTTTTTTTCTGTTCTATTTGTAGATATTGTGATGGACTGGCAGTCGCCAGCTGTGCAATTTGCATACTTGATGTGAAGGGCTTAGGTTGTTGGGACTTACTCAGAACAGCTACAGCAAATTCCAGTAGCTTAGCCCTTTCTACAGGGTTATGTATCAATGATACCTTAGAATCAGTATTAAGGCACTGAGTGACAGGCATGCTCCCTCACCATTTTGCAGCCAGGTCTTCTCTTGCTGCCATCAGCATCAAATGTGATCTCTGTACATAGTAGGAACTGAGGCCATGCATTAAGTGAGTTACAGATTATTTGTAATTCACTTAAGGGCCAAGATCCCCCCAACTGTTTTAAACAGGCACCTTGGACATTAGATATATGATCTTGTACCCCCAGTAAAATACAAAGTTAACAATAAATCACCATGATGTTAATGATTCTTTGTGAAACAGCTGCGCACATTTGTGTTAAATATAAATGACTCCCTCCCAAATTTGTGTCATTAATAGTTCTTGCGCTTACTAGAGCCTCTTTCAAAATGAAGCAGCAAAGAAGGGCATCTTCTTACATTAAAATGTTAATAGACCAAGGGGTTAATATTCAAAGACCCTTATTCAGTTAACAGCACCTCCTAACCGGATAAGTGCCGGTGAGAGGAATATTCAGCAGCCGGTGAGAGGAATATTCAGCAGCCGGTGAGAGGAATATTCAGCAGCACTGTATAGATAATGGCACTGAATACTCTCACTGACTGGCTGAGCACTGTCCGGATTGTGCCAGAGCAGAGCAGAAAGTTATTTGTATAGTGGTGATTTCAGACAGAAAGCTGTTCTAAATGGCTATCCTCGTAGCTATCTGTATAGCGGCACTGAAAACTGGCATTATGGAGGTAATTCTGTAAGTGGCAGCTAAGTTTACTGTACATGTTCGGAAGGGATGGGCGATGGCCTCCGTTGCCCTCGGCGTTGTTATGGAAGGACAGACTAGATAGGCCATGTGGTCTTTTTCTGTCGTCATATTTCTATGTTTCTATGTATATTTACATGCATTAATGGCACCTATTCTATAAAATCGAATCCACATGGATTTGACTTTGTAGAATACTAATGTAAGTGGCTGCAAACGTGTGTCTTACATGCATTGGGTCGTACTCTATGAAGTACGCGTGTAAATTTGCACTTTTTCCGTGTTCCGCCCAAACTCTACTCTTGTGCATGCAATGAAAGTACATGCTCTCAGTTCAGGGTGCATACTTTCAAAATAGTGACCAACTTAACTCTGCCAGTAAATGCCCATTTATGCATGTAAATCACTGAACTACTATGATTTATGCAAATAAATATGCATAGAAATCTAGCCATGCCTTACAGAATTACCTCTGCTTAAAAAATCTGTATATTCAGTGCTGGCCACTATCCAGATACTGCCACTAAATTTCTAGATTTAACTTAATTTAATTAATTAGACTTAGGAGTATGTTTACTAAGCTGCAATAAGTGTTTGCACCTACCGCACGGCATGTGCAAAAATGTCCATGCAGTAGGCACAAACTCTGTGCGGTAAATGCAGGGAGCATGCCCAGCATCTGCTCTGATTTTAATGTATAGGGCAGACACTCACCAGACAGGCCCTTGATCCCTGACTCAGCAGGTAGCGGGGGAGCACTCTCACTCCCCGCTGAGGCAGGGAACGTGGGACCAGAGGAACACTGCAGGAAAGGGACAAGCAGCTGCAGATGTTAAGTCCCTGCACCACCAATCCAATACCCTCCCAATCAAGAACCCCTCGCAAATCAAGCTTCCCCTTCAGAACCCTCCCACCCCAATCAGGTCCCCCTCGTACCCACTCAGCCCTCCCTCCATCCTGACCCCCTTGGGTCTTACCCAGGGGCTCCCTGGTGATACAAATGATTAATGGGACAGGAATGGTCCCCTCTGCTTCTGCCCTGGCTCAGGTAGCTTGCAATGTAGCACCAGTATTGTGGTACTGATCCCTAGCGATAGTACCACATTCAGCATTTGATACCGCCAGCGAGGCCCCCGGAGGGGTGGGTGCCTGGGAGAGGGGGATCTGATCGGGATGGGAAGATTGGAGGGGTCTTGGGAGAAGGAGGCCATTTTGGGATGCTGTTCAGGGGGAGGGTAGTTCTGAGGGGGGGAGCAATGGGGGCAGAAAGGAGGGCCCCAGTGTAGCACAGCCATAGGTTATTATTATATGGGCAGTGGTCATGCTACCACGCTGCCGGTATCATGGCTATACTTAACACCACCTTTCAAAGTCAACATTATACATTTATTCGATGAAAAAGGCAAATTGACACAAGTAAGATTTCAATTGCTTATAATATGAAACTTGAAGAAGTATCTTTTCATCTGAAGTTCTAAAGAGAGATATTTCAAGTCAAAGGGCCTCATATTGCCTTTTGAATCTTCATAGTGAAGCATCCCTTCTTTGCCTCATCACATTTATTTCTGTAGTCATTAAAAGCATTTAAGAATAATTGTTTAGATTCAACAGAGGGAGCCTTCCTCTATCTCCTCTTCAAGCATTATACTAGTCATTTTAAATTCCTTAAGTTTTCAGTAAACCAAGGAGCCTAGTTATTGCATCCTTCTTTAAATTCTTCACAGTATGTGAACAATGTTGTACTAATGAGTCATTCTGCAGCTGCGTTAATTCACACACACTTTTATCATCAGGGACACTGTCCTTAAACTCCCAATTCTCCAAAAATGTCTTTTGATCAAAATGCATAAACTTTATATCTGATTTTTTCTGGGTGCCTTGTGTTACCCTTGATCCTAAAAGTGTAAATAAAATAAAATTTAATGATGATCAGACCACAACATTGGAGTAACTTGAATATGTTCATAAGACAAATCAATCATATCACAATGAGGATAAAAAAAATAAATCTAATACATGGCTAACATTATTAGCTGGATAGGTTAGCAGTTGATCATCATTCTAAGCAGTCATACCATCTATGAAAACTTTCTGAATCATAGACATATAAACATCATTAAAATGAATGTTAGAATACCCGAAGTTAGTAATATCAATTTTTAAGGAAATCTCCCATTCCAGAAATAAATCTAGATCAGTACCAACTGCCTGATGGGAAATGAATACCATACATATACCCAAGACATTATTATAGATTAAAAGAACCTCAGAAACGTATTAAAGTCCAGTTGTAAAAAACTCAATAGTTCATCTCAAGAAGTGAACATCACACCCCTACCTCTATCCTTTAGCCATATGTATGCTGTTAATTTAATAATTTGGGGGCAAATATCTTGCATCAACCCAACAGTTGGTGCAGGCAGTTATGTTTCAGATGCCCCTACTATATCAAGGGAATGAGAAAAAGTAAAATCAGGAATTAGAATAGTCTTATTGTGTCTACAGTGAGCATTGATGAAAGCCACTTTCAAAGTCCTAGTCATTAGGGGAATGCAGAATATGGAGCGAGAGGTGATAGTGTTGGTGCCGCTTGTCATTAGTGATCATAACATGATTACATTTGATTTAATAAATGGAAGAAGGGTAGCAAGGAAATCTACTGCAGTAGCATTTAACTTTCAAAAGGGAGACTATGATAAAATGAAGAAAATGGTTATGAAAAAACTAAAAAGATCAGCTGCAAAGGTGAAGAGTTTACATCAGGTCTAGACATAGTATTTTAAAACAATCTTGGAAGCCCAGACTAGATGTATTCCAAACTTTAAAAAAGCTCAAAGATAGGCCAAACGACTACTGGCGTGGTTTAAAGATGAGATGAGAGAGGATGGTAAAGCCAAAAAAAATCTTTCAAAAATGGAAAAAGATCCAAATGAAGAACATAGGAAACAGCATAAGCACCAGCAAGTTAGATACAAAGTATTAACAAGGCCAGCAGAAAGAATTTGAAAAGAAGCTTTCTGTGGAATCAAAAACTCATACTATAAATGTCTTCAGTTACAAAAATTGCAATGCGTGCCTTTCAGTCAATGCTTACTCCTGGGTTTTCAAGGCAGTGTGACTGGAAACAGATTGCCAGGTCTTTCTTCTGAGGCAATGGAGGGCTAAGTGACTTGCCCAAGCCTACAAGGAGTGTGAATTGAACCCTGGCCTCTTGCTTACCAAACCAGTGCTCTAACCAGTAGGCTACTCCTCCACTTCCTCTTCAGGTACATCTGAAGCAAAAAGCATGCGAGGGAGTCAGTTGGAGAATTAGATGAATGAGGGGGTAAAAGGGGATTAAAGAAGGACAATGCTATAGTGTAGAAACAAAATGAATTCTTTGTTTTGCTCTTTACTGAAGATGTAGGGGAGATAGCCTTGCCCGAAACTATATTTAAAGGTGATAAATCAGAGGAATTGAAACAGATCTCAGGGAATCTGAAAGATCTAATAGGGCAGCTCAAAAAATAAAGAGCAGCAAAGTCACCTGGACTGGATGGTATATATCTCAGGGTGCTGAAAGAACTCAAAAATAAAATTGCAGATCTACTATTAGTATTTTGTAAATAACCGGAGATCTGTACCCGGCGCTCTGCCTCCGCCCTACTCTTTCCCATTACTTGTATATCCCGCCAATAATTTCACAGACACTGCATTTTTGGAAAACACCAGGTCACAGCTTTATTGCCCAATAACACAACAATTTAACAAATACAACAAAACAACCAATTATAGCCCCCCTCCCCCGCAGCGGAGCGATACTTCACCCGCCATACTATTAGCAAGGTGACCTCGCTTCCGCCCCCTGGCCTGGTCACAACCAGTCCAGTTACCCCCACCCCTGCCCGACTTCGCCATATCACTAGCAAAAGTCTGCTCGGGGTTCTCCGGGTCGCGGGCACCCTGCCCACGCCCAAGTAGCCTCCGGCTCCGGACCCCGGAAACCTCCGGGATCCCGCCACCGGCATAGTCACGCCCTGTGACTTTGCCGCCCCCCCCAATTACTTGGGCTCCAGCTGTGACCTGTCCACGTAACCCCTTACTACCCGCTCCAATGCTTCCTGCCAATCGTTGAGGAGAAGGTCAACCCCCACCGGTGCCAAATGAACACCATCACTCCTGTACAAACCTGAGCACGCAACATCCACCCAATCGTGTTGTACTTGACATCCCCCATGCTCGACCACCCACCTCCCAATTTGCCTATTGACCTTCGTCAAACCACGGGACCAGCGACGCTGCCCCCAGCACACCGGTCTCGGGATGATATCCGACCAAATAAGCACCACCCCTTCAAACATTCGCATTATTTGGGCAAAGTCTCGTTTTGCTGCATTGATCAACTGCTTGCAGGTCCACGACGTCAAATCATTTCCTCCCAAATGCAACAGCAGGAACCCAGGCGATGTCCGCACACGTGCATGGTGGCGCAGCAAGGGCAGCAGCTGAGGCCAGTTCAGCCCCCTCTCTCCCAGCCATGAAATGTTCAACACCGCAGGGTCCAACCCCAGGTTCCGCCCGATAGGCCTGTTCTCTGCACGCCGGCCAGCCCAGTACACAAACGAATGCCCCAACATCCAACAGCCCCGTACACCTCTGCCCCGATCTGGAAAAGAAAAACAATGGTTAAATATCCATCCCCCCCACCCACCATTTCAGAACCGAACATATGTATGAAAAGCTCTGGATCGCCACCTGCCAATTGCTTGTATCTGGGTGGCTGACATTCCCGCACCTGCTGCGCTAGTCGCTGCCCCAATGCGAAAGGAATGCGCCGCAAATTGGCTAGCGTCGACCCCCAGCCGCTGCAGCCCCAAACGCATAACCGCTGTCACTTGATATCTTGTGACCAACTGAGAGTCCGCATGCACAAACAACCCTCCTGTAACCTGCGGGCGCCCTTTGAGGAAAGACATCAATGCCTTTACTGGGCACGTGTCCCCTGCAATCGCCCTCAGGACCACCCATTTGCCTCTGCCTCGTTGGTCCGTTTTCGATCTTTTCAAAAGGACCGACAAGCGATCACCCTGCACATGCACATGCTGCCTCAACAAGCTGTTCCCCACACCTCTCTTTGTGGACTCTGCTACCAATTCCCCAACCCGAAAGGCCCCAAAAAAGGCCACACAAAATATTGCCTTAAAGAGCTTGACTTCGTATCCTGATGCTGCCACCTCAGGCAATGCCGCACACAGACCTCTTAACAAGTCATGTGTTACCGGGCGACGATGATCCGGCATAGCCGGCCTCACCCGCCCCCATCCTTGCATCAGCTTCCTCACCAGAAAACCCTCGCCCGATGGGGCCCAACCAACCGCTTTTGCGAAAAAAAGAAACCCTGCTAAATGTCCCCGTACTGAAGTCTGAGAGACTCCCCGCCTCCTCGCACTAACTATATATCCCCCTAATAATTGATCCGGAACTAGTCCGCCACACCATCCTTGCTGTTGCAAGAATTCAACCACCCTCTCACATCCTCTGCAATATGCCTCCCAGGTTTTCTCTGCCACCGAGCTGCGCAGCATCTCCCTCATCTCTGCAGGCCAACGCTCCATAAGCTCCAAGGGACCTCGAATCCCACCGCAGCTGCCTCTGGTGCCAGCTTCCGGAAACGATCCCACTGCAAGCGTGAAAGAGCATCAGCAATGTTGTTATTATGACCTGGTATATGCCGCGCTCTCAATGTCACATTCCTACACAAACAGTATAACACAACTTTTCGCATCAATGCTGCCACTTGGCCGCAACGTGGAGTATAATTATTCACCACGTTCACCACTGCTTCATTGTCGCACCACCACACTACTTTTTTGTTACGCAATTTATCTGGCCACAACTCCAAAGCAACCAACATCGGGAAGAGCTCCAAGAACGTGATATTCTTTAATAGTCCCTCATCCTTCCATGCTGCAGGCCATCTCCCTGCACACCATTCCCCTCCAAAATAGATACCTAAGCCCGTGCCCCCAGCCGCATCTGTGAACAACTGCAATTCCTCACTTGAACGCTCCTCTTCGACCAGGACCGCTGACCCATTGAACTCAGTCAAAAAGACATCCCACACTAACAAGTCCTCGCGCAAGCTCCTGTTGATTCTAATACGGTGATGAGGTTTAGACACACCCGCCGTGGCCAACGCCAAACGCCGTAAGAATATACGACCCATGGGTATGACACGACATGCGAAATTCAATGAACCAATCAGAGCTTGCATTTCTTTCAACGTGTACTTTGAGGATGCGAGCGCATTCGCTACCAATACCCTTAGCTTCTCAACCTTCTTCGGGGGTAGTCGCGCCACCATGTCCACTGAATCCAACTCAATGCCCAAAAAGGTTATCTTAGTCGCCGGCCCTTCGGTCTTTCCTTCGGCTAACGTCACCCCCAATTCCCCAGCCATCTCCACAAAACCCTCTAACAAGGCCCTGCATTGTGCCGTCGTAGCCGCACCAACAAACAAAAAATCATCCAAATAATGAACAACACTGGCGCCTCTCGACAACCCACTGCAAAAACGTGCTGAATTTCTCAAAAAACGCACAGGACACCGCACAGCCCATGGGCATGCATTTGTCGAAATAATACTCCCCTGCGATGTGGAAGCCCAGCAGATGAAATGAAGACGGGTGCACTGGCATCAGGCAAAAAGCAGCCTCGATGTCCACCTTGGCCATCAACGCTCCTTGCCCAGCCTTCCTCACTAATCCAACTGCCTTGTCAAATGACGCATATCGGACCGTGCAGCATTCCCGAGGAATGTGGTCGTTCACAGATTCCCCTTCCGGATAAGATAAATTATGAATTAACCGGAACTTCCCCAGCTGCTTCTTTGGAATAACTCCCAATGGGGAAACCACAAAATTCTGAAATGGGGGCTCCAGAAAAGGGCCCGCTATCCTGCCCAATGTCAATTCGCCGTGTAATTTTGCCTGGACCACATCTGCAAAGCAACGTACAGACGGCCCATTCCTCCCAACCTTGTTCCCAACCCCTCCCACTACTGGAATTACAAACCCATCACTAAAACCCTTCAGCAATACCTCTCCATCCTGTTTTTTAGGATAATTACAGAGCCACTCCCTCAACACTCCTACCCGTATTGGAGAGGGGGCCATGCCGAAAGCAGGACTTTCACTTGGCCACTGGCAACGCGCTCCCCACGAGTCCCTTTTTGATACATTTTGTCGCAGAATGCCCTCCCCCGCAGTTCGAACATGCGTGCCGGAACTTGCAATCAGGGAACGGGCAGGAGGACTTGTTGAACCTCCAACATACATCCCCAACTCCAACCCCTTGCTTGTTCGCCCCCCCAACTCCCGCTGCCCGAAAGGACCGGTTTCCCACAGCATTGGCCCCACCCACTGATTTCACCGCCACTCCCCCCCCACCCACAGCACCCGACCTTATTGACATTTGCGTGAGCCACAAGTTGATATCCTGGCTGCCCCAAGACAATAACCTGTTCTCCTCCATTTTATCCCGAAACTTCTCGTCGTAATTGAGCCAGGACCACCCTTCGTGCGTCTGCGACGCCTCCAGAATAGAGTCCGCATAAGACAAAAGCATCTCATACTGTTCCGGGTAACGTTTTCCCCACACACTCGCCAAACGCAAAAAGGCCCTCACCCAATTTACCACTGTCCGCGCCACCTTACGCACTCTCCCCGCCTTTTCATCCTCTTTTCTCTTTTTTTTACTTTCCCCAGAACGCTTACGTCCCTCCAACAGTCGGAAGATGTCAATGTACCGCCTTTTCCGAATCCGCCGCCTCAACTTCTTTGGCACCCCTTCCCACAATTCCGACAAAGCTGTAACCACTGCCGACCCCACCCCGGAAACACCCTGCTCCCCGCTCCTACCCCCTTCCGCCGAGGAACCCGTGGACGAACTCGATGACGACGACGTGGATGATTCCGATCTACGCCTCCGACGGCAAGTATGCCTCCGCTTCCAAGTGGCCTTCCCCGCCTTTTCTACTCGAACCCCCTCCTCACCCCCACCTCCTGTGCCCCTTGCAACTCACCAATGACCACCGCCTCCGTGGACTCCAGGACTCGCTGTGGATGCACTTCCCTGGAACCGACTTCAACCGTTCGTGGCTCACCCTCTCCAAGTACTGCTGATCCACCAGAGGGGCCGCCACGTGCCGGCGTCGCCTGCACTTCCCCGCTCTCCGTCCTGTCTTGCTGCACTCCAGAGAACCTTGCTCCGGTGGAAGCCATTGCCGGAACCTGCGGAGACAAAAAGGGGAGAACCGCAGGGGGAACAACCGCAGGCCATGCAGCCGGCCAGGCCCCAGCCCAGTCAGCCCTGGAAGGTCCTTGCCCACCTCGCATCCAATGCTCCCAACCATGCTGCCCCATGGCCCCTGCCCCTCCAGGACTCCCCCAAAACATCCTGCTCCCACCAACACTCGTAGGAACCCCATATCCCGCACCCTCAACCGCATTCCACCCAGCTCTACTACCTAGCCCAGCCACAGGCCCTTCTGCCAACATGGTGGCCATTTCTCCCCCCTCCTGCCCCACCCCAGTATCTCCCTCTGCACGCTGCCCCCCAACGGCAAACCTAATACCCCTACCACCCCTCACTCCTGAATTTCCCCTTGCTTGCCTCCCCCGCCCCAAACCATCACGCTGCACTGCCCTTGAAGGCCCACCCCGCCCCCTGCCTGCAGGCCCCGTGGATCCTACAGCTCCTTGTGATCTTCCATACCCCCTTCCCGCAGGCCCAGCCCTTACTGACCTTTTCCTTCCCCCTGCTCCCCGATGCTGCCCATTGCCTCTGCTTTTTCCCGCCTTACCTCGAGTCTTTCGCCCTTCCCCTCCCTTTTCTCTCTCCACACCCCCTCCAATACTCCCTTTTCTGCCCGGCATGCCTGATCCTATGCCGCACCTCGGTAATTGATCTGCACGCTGCCCCTCAATTACCTTTCTTTCTGCCCTCCGAAGAACGGTTCCGCGTCCCTCCCACCCTGCTCCGGTTTATTTATTTACTTATTTTTCAAGTATTTGTCTTTTAATTAGTGCCCTTCTGCTGCCGCTTGCCTCCTGATAAGCTTACTTATGGGCTCCTCACCTTCGTGTTCGAAACGGCCGAGTCCAGATACCCCAGCTATCTACTTCCGCCCCTAGCACCTCCACAAAAGTCACGCTACAATACCGACCACGGCACTCCGCAGAAAGCTGAAGATCGCCGCTGCTAACCCCTTTGCCGGCTTTTTCTCCGGGTTCGCCGCACGACTCAACCACTCCGTTCACCGCTCTGCTCTTCGGCCATGTGCTGAAGGCGCGTTCCGGATGCCCCAGCACATGGCCCGATTCCCTCTCCTGATTGGTTCTTGCCGCGCGCGACCCCGCGGCAGAGCCAATCATAAGAACATAACATAAGAACATAAGATATGCCATACTGGGTCAGACCAAGGTCCATCAAGCCCAGTATTCTGTTTCCAACAGTGGCCAATCTAGGTCATATGTACCTAGCAGTTTCCCCAAGAGACACAAGTTCCACAATGCTTGTACTGGGTCAAGCATTGATATCTTCGGTCACTTCTTAATAATGGTTTATGGACCTTTCCTCCAGGAACTTGTCCAAACCTTTTTTAAACCCAGCTACACTAACAGCCTTTACTACATCCTCCGGTAACAAATTCCAGAGTTTGATTACACGTTGAGTGAAAAAATATTTTCTTTTATTAGTCTTAAATAGTTTACCCTGTAGCTTCATTGCATGTCCCCTAGTCTTTCTATATTCTGATAACGTAAACAATCGATCTACGTTTACCCGTTCCACTCCGCTCATTAATTTATAGACTTCTATCATATCTCCCCTCAGCCGTCTCTTTTCCAGGTTAAAGAGCCCTAACCTTTTTAGCCTTTCCTCATAGGAGTATCCTTCCATCCCCTTTACCATTTTGGTGGCTCTTCTCTGAACCTTTTCTAAAATCGCTATATCCTTTTTAAGATACGGCGACCAGAATTGCACACAATATTCAAGGTGCGGTCTCACCATGGAACGATATAGAGGCATTATAATATCTTTTGTTTTATTTCCCATTCCTTTCCTTATGATACCTAGCATTCTATTTACTCTCTTGGCCACCGCTGCACACTGGGCCGAGGGTTTTAACATGGTATCCACAATGACGCCTAAATCTTTTTCCTGGGTGGTGGTTCCTAATGTGGAACCTTGCATCGTGTAACCATAGTTTGGGTTGTTCTTCCCTAGGTGCATAACCTTGCACTTGTCCACATTAAATTTCATCTGCCATTTTGATGCCCAGTCTTCCAATTTATCCAGATCCTCTTGCAATTTTTCACAATCCTCTTGGGTTTTAACAACTTTAAATAGTTTTGTGTCATCTGCAAATTTGATAACCTCACTCGTTATTCCACTTCCCAGGTCATTTATGAATATGTCAAAAAGCAGCGGACCCAGCACAGATCCCTGGGGTACACCACTATTCACCTTTCTCCATTGGGAAAATTGGCCATTTAGCCCTACCCTCTGCTTTCTATCTTTTAACCAGTTCCTGATCCACAATAGTACACTGCCTCCTATCCCATGACTCTTTAGTTTTGCCAAAAGTCTCTGATGAGGGACCTTGTCAAAGGCTTTCTGAAAGTCCAGATGCACAATATCAACCGACTCACCTTTGTCCACCTGTTTATTCACTCCTTCAAAAAAACATAACAGATTAGTAAGACAAGATCTTCCTTGTCTAAAGCCATGTTGGCTGTCTCCCATTAGGTCGTGACTATCTACATGCTGAGTAATTTTATTCTTTATGATGGTTTCTACCATTTTTCCCGGTACTGACGTCAGGCTCACCGGTCTGTAGTTTTCCGGATCACCCCTGGGACCCTTTTTAAAAATTGGTGTTATATTGGCGATCCTCCAATCTTCAGGTATTAGAGATGATTTTAATGATAGTTCACAGATTACTAATAGCAGGTCTGCAATCTCATATTTCAGTTCTTTCAACACCCTTGGATGTATACCATCCGGCCCAGGTGATTTGCTACTCTTCAGTTTATCTAATAGTTGTAAGACATCTTCCTGATGTATCGATATTTCCTTCAATTCTTCCGCACCTTTAAATACCACTTCAGTCATGGGTAACATCCCTACATCTTCCTCAGTAAAGACCGAAGCAAAGAATTCATTCAGTCTCTCCGCTATCACCTTGTCGCCTCTTAGTGCTCCTTTAACCCCTTTATCATCTAATGGACCAACTGACTCTCTCACAGGTTTTTTGCTACGAATGTACTTGAAAAGGTCTTTATTTCGTGTTTTTGCTTCCGCAGCAAGCTTCTTCTCAAATTCTCTCTTTGCCTGCCTTATCAATGCCTTGCATTTGACTTGCCAGTGCTTGTGCTGTTTCCAGGTTTCGTCATTTGGCTCTTTTTTCCATTTCCTGAAAGATGCTTTTTTGGCAACAACAGCCTCTCTGACCTCACCTTTAAACCATGCTGGCAGTTTTTTGGACTTCCTTCCACTTTTCTTAAAGCGTGGAATACAGCTGGTCTGGGCTTCCAAGATAGTATTTTTCAACAACATCCAAGCTTGATGTACATCTTTAACCTTTGCAACTGCTCCTTTTAGTTTTTTCTTAACTGTTTTCCTCATTTTATCATAGTCTCCCTTTCGAAAGTTAAAGGGTAGTACTGTGGATTTCCTTCCTATCCCTCCTCCACTAATTAAATCAAAGGCGATCATGCTATGATCACTATTGCCAAGTAGCCCCAACACCCTTATCTCTTGCACTAGATCTGGTGTTCCACTAAGGACTAGGTCTAATATGGCTTCCCCTCTGGTCGGTTCATGAACCAGCTGCTCCAAGAAGCAGTCATTTATTTCATCTAGGAACTTTATCTCCCTAGCATGTCCTGCTGTGACACTGACCCAGTCGATGCCGGGGTAATTGAAATCACCCATTATTATTACTGCACTGTAACCTTTGCTAGCTTCCTTGATTTCTTTGAGCATTTCATCATCCCTTTGTTCATTCTGGCCAGGCGGACGATAGTACACCCCCACTGCCATCGCCTTCCCCTTTTTACATGGAATTTCAATCCGTAGAGATTCTACAGCAAATTTTGTTTCTTGCAAAACTTTAATCCTTTCTGACTCAATGCCCTCTCTAACATAGAGCGCAACCCCTCCACCAATTTGATCAGCTCTATCATTACGATATAGTTTGTACCCAGGTATCACAGTGTCCCACTGGTTGTCCTCCTTCCACCATGTCTCTGATATTCCAATCATATCTAACCTCTCGTTTAGTGCTATATATTCTAACTCTCCCATCTTGTTTTTTAGACTTCTAGCTTTTGCATACAAACATTTTAGAGACTGTATTTTATTCATATTAATTTGGCTATTGGTAGACATGGGTAATTTGGGATCTTTAAGCTCTGTCTGCTCCATACTCGAGGGCATTTGGGCTACTTTACTCTTTTTTGGAACCTCTCTGCTTTTTGTAGTATCCTTCAAGGATACATTCTTCCGAACCATGCACTCTTGGGCGACTGTCGGCTTTCCCCTATTATCTAGTTTAAAAGCTGCTCTATCTCCTTTTTAAAGGTTAATGCCAGCAGCCTGGTTCCATCCCGGTTTCATTTTAAATAATGCCGCAGGCATCTCCTTCGCGCCTGCTTACCCCCTTCGCACACCCCCCCCCCCCCCCCCCCGCCGCTTCTTTTTCTAACGGCAGGGACCCGCGCCGGGCCGAGCCACCGGTTAACGGCGGCCTCCGAGACCCTGCCCTGTGGCCTTTAAGTTATCATTAAAATCGTCTATAGTACCTGAAGATTTGAGAGTGGCAAACATAATGCCAATTTTTAAAAAGGGTTCCAGGGGTGATATGGGAAACTACAGACCAATGAGACTGATGTTGGTGCTGAGCAAAATGGTAGAAACCATTATAAAGAACAAAATTACTGAACATATAGAGAATCATGGTTTAATCAGACAAAGCCAACATGGATTTAACCAAGAGAAGACTTTCCTCAGCAATCTGCTACATTTTTTGAAGGTGAGAATAAACGGTAGATAAAACATAGTCAGTTGATATAGTATACCTACATAGTAACATAGTATATGACGGCAGATAAAGACCAGTATTATCATCTAGCCTGCCCAGCACGGCGGCAGGAGTAGGTGCACCTACCGCTCTGTGCAGGTCACCTCTATTTGCTGAGATATAAGAGATAGTTATGTTTATTTTAATTTTATCCTGTTGCTATAAAGAGATCCACTGTGTATGTCCCATGCCATTTTGAATTCTATCACTGTATTTGCCCCCACCACTTCCATTGGGAGGGAATTCCAAGCATCCACCGCCCTTTCAGTGAAAAAATATTTCCTGACATTGCCTTTCAATTTACCCCCTTGTAGCTTCATGTTTTGCCCTCTAGTTTTACAGCTTCCCCATCTTTGGAAGAGATTTGTTTGTTCATTAATACTCTAAGTATTTAAAGATCTGACTCATACCTCCTCTTTCTCCAGGACCAAGCAGGAAGTCAGTCCTCACATATGGGTGACATCGACGTCGATGGAGCCCTTGCGGAGCATTTCCCCAGCTTTCCATGAAAGCCTTTGGGAATGCAGGCACGGATGTGCGGTTCCCTTCCCGCCTAAAGGTGCCATCTTGATCAGTCTCTCTTTTTCCGTGAAGACCACCGGACGTGTGTCCTAGTCCTCCCGGAAAATAGTTTGATTTTTTGGCGATCCTTCGCTATTTTTTTCTCCGGTTCGACGCCGGTTCCCCTCCCACCGGGTTCGGTACACCGGTATCGAGCCCGATCTTCTTTTTTCGGTTTTTGCCCTTCGTGGCTGGCGTTCGCGCCCTTTTTTTCTTTTTCCCTGGAAGGCCGGTCCTTTGACCTCGCGGGACTCTTTTTTCCCCGATGGCTTCCAGTGGGTTTAAAAAGTGTGATCGGTGCAAGAAGCTGATGTCTCTCACTGACACACACGACTGCTGCCTTCGGTGCCTCGGTCCTGACCATGATCCTAAGACGTGTGGACCATGTGGAAAAATGTCTTCCAAGGCACTGCAAAGTCGTCAGCACCAAAAGGAAAGGCTTTTTTCTGACTCGGCCTCCTGCCGGGCCCGGACCTCGTCTGAGGCCTCGACATCTCGGGAATCGGATCCAGAGCACCGTTGGGGCTCCTCGGACAGGGGGTCCCCCGACCGGGAACGAAAGAGGAAGAAGCGGCTCGCGAGGGCGTCGTCGGAAGAGGTCCCTGGCTCCTCGAGAGCTAGGTCTCAGACCCCCAACTGTCGCCCCGGAACAGGAGAAGCCTTCCAAAGTACCTCGAGTGGAGCCAGAGTCTGCTGGACACGTAAGTCCTGTAGTCCTCGTGGACTCTCCTCCCAGAGAGCCGACGTCGGGCCCGGCACTGCCGGGTCCCGAGTCGGGGGCTGCTGAGTCTCCTGAGCTGGGTCTCAGGCTGACAGCCTTGGAGAGCAGACTGTCTGCCTTCATGGAACAGCAGCGGGCACTGATGGCCAGCCTGTCTGGCGCATCTGCCTCGACCACCGGGACATCGACATCGAAGTCGACCCCGGAGACCGAGCCAATACTCGAGACCATAAAGGCTCGAGGTCAACCTCGGTCACGGTCTCCCTCGACCTCCCGTTCGGGACCGAGGGCGTCGACGCCGGTGCCTTCGGCGTCGGGGCGGGTGCTCACAGGCACCGCGCGGTCGGACCCCGATTCCTCATCGGACGAGTCCGTCTGGGAGACGGAGGATGAGGAGTCCCCCGACACCTTCCGGACTCGGTGCGTCCCGTCGGACTCACCGCAGTCTGAGCCCCGGAGTAGATCCCCCCCCCCCCAGAGGATACCCAGTTCTCGGAGTTCATCCGGGATATGGCCACCGCGTTGGCTATCCCTGCGGACCCCGAGGAGGAGCCTCGAGCCGAGGAGCTCGAGGCCCTACAGTATGACTCTCCTCCGAAGGAGGCCTTTACTGTTCCAGTTCCTCCGATGCTGGAATGGCTCCTCTTCCGGATGTGGGAGGCACCGGCCTCGGCGCCGGTTCTAAGCAAGCGGGTCGATTCGATCTATTGACTCCGGAAGAGTCCTGGCTTTCAAAAGGCGCAGCTACCACACCATTCCATGGTGGTGGAATCGACCATGCATCGCCTGAAAAGTCAGAAGATGTACTCCGCGGTGCCCCCTGGCAGGGAGGCCTGGAACCTCGATGGTTTTGGTAGAAAGTGCTTCCAGGGCTCGATGCTTGCTTGCCGTGTCCAGTCTTACCAGCTGTACATGGGCATGTACTTGCGAGACCTGGCCAAGGAGCTGGCCGGGTTCTTTGCTGGTCTCTCCGGGGAACCCTTGCAGAGGTTCAAGTCCTTGTCCTCGGGGATCCGGGAATGCTCCATGTTTATGTCCCGCGCTGCCTACGATGGCTTCGAGGCTTCAGCTCGTGTTGCGACAGCCGGCATCGCAGCTCGACGCCAGGCATGGCTGCAGTCATCGGACCTCGAGCCATGGGTTCAGGACAAGTTGGTCGATGTCCCTTGCTGAGGTGAGAACCTTTTTGGCAAGCCCATGACCGAGAAGGCTGCACAGCTCGAGACCGAGCACCTCACAAGGACAAAGCTGTCTAGGAAGACTTCTGCCCCTTCTCACAAAAAGAAGGGCTCGGGTAAAAAGCCCTTTTACCCGAGGAAGGGCACTGCCTACAAACAGTACCCACAGTACCAGGCTGCCCAAGCTGCCCCTCAGGGTCAGCAAGCCAAGGGGCAGGGTAATGGGCCCCATAGGCAGAGGACCCCCAAGCCTCCGGCCCCTGCTCCCACTCAGCAGGGTGGGGGTTTTTGACTCCTTAGGCATAGCCTCTCCGTCCCTGCTCTCCCAACCCTGCACAGGAGGTCACCTCACCCTGTTTGCCCACCAGTGGCCGCTCATCACTGGAGACAGTTGGGTGTTAAGCATAGTCCACAAGGGCTATCTACTACACTTCCAACAACCGCCTCCTTCATACTTTCCAGGGGAGCCTCCAAGGCCTCCCCTGCACACAGATCTTCTCCTTCAGGAGCTCCAAGGTCTGTTGGTGGACGGGGCGGTGGAGCCTGTGCCTCCCCACTTGCAAGGTCAAGGGTTCTACTCCAGGTATTTCCTGGTACCCAAAAGAACCGGTGGCCTTCGACCTATTCTAGACCTCAGAAACCTCAACAAGTTCCTGGAGAAGGAAAAGTTCAAGATGCTTATTCTTGGAACACCTCTGCCCTACCTCCAGCAGGGAGATTGGCTATGCTCATTAGATCTAAAGGATGCGTACACTCACATCCTCATTCATCCAGACCACAGAAAGCACCTCAGGTTCATTATCGGAGGAAACCATTATCAGTACAGAGTACTGCCTTTTGGCCTCACCTCCGCTCCCAGGGTCTTTACCAAATGCCTGGCAGTGGTGGTGGCCTACCTGAGAAATCAGGGAGTCTTTGTCTTCCCCTATCTGGACGACTGGCTCATCAGAGGTCAGACGTGCCAGGAGGCCCGACAGGCCACCCTCAGAACTATTGCTCTTCTTCAAAGATTGGGGTTTGTAATAAACTTCGCAAAATCCACTTTGCTCCCCTCCCAGAACTTGGAGTTCATAGGGGCGAGGTTGGACTCTCTGCTGGCAAAGGCATTCTTGCCAGAAGACAGAGCCCTAAGACTGATAAACTTAGCAAACCAGTTTCTCAGCAGGTCACTAGTCTCCGCCAGACTCTGCCTGAGGCTTCTAGGCCACATGGCTTCGACAGTACATGTGACCCCCAATGCCAGGCTCCATATGAGGCCTGCACAGTGGTGCCTTCGGACTCAGTGGTCACAGGCCACAGGCAGCCTCCGAGACAGGATAAGGGTGTCCAGACAATTTCTGAACTCCCTCAGCTGGTGGCGGCACCCACCCAATCTGCTGCAAGGGGTACCCTTTCAGATGCCTGGGTTCACAGTGGTGTTGACCACGGATGCCTCCCTGCAGGGCTGGGGAGCTCATTGTCTAGGCAAGTGCACCCAGGGCCTGTGGTCTCCCTGGGAAACCGCACAGCAAATCAATCTACTGGAACTCAGGGCTATTCGGTTAGCCCTCAAGACTTTCTCTCCAGCCCTGGCTCATCAGTCTGTCCTAGTTCAAACAGACAACCAGGTACCCATGTTCTATGTGAACAAGCAGGGCGGAACTGGGTCCAGGCTCTTTTGTCAGGAAGCACAGGACCTTTGCTTGTTTGCTCTCAGGCACAACATGCTCCTCAAGGCTGTGTATCTACCTGGCCAGGAAAACTACCTGGCCGACAAGTTGAGCAGGATTCTGCAGCCCCACGAGTGGCAGCTCCATCCTTTGGTGGTTCAGAAGATTTTCCTGAAATGGGAACTTCCATCCATAGATCTGTTTGCCAGTCCTCTGAACAAACAGCTGCCAAAGTTCTGCTGCAGGCAACCGCATCCTCTGCGGATAACAGCAGATGCTTTTCTCATTCCCTGGTCTCAGGGCCTCCTGTATGCATTTCCTCCCACGCCCTTGGTGGCCCGAACCCTGTTCAAGATACTTCAGGACAAGGCCTCGGTCCTGCTGGTGGCTCCCAGGTGGCCGAGACAACCTTGGTTTCCACTTCTGCTTCAGCTGGCAGTAGATCCCCCACTGCCTCTGGGGTTGCAATCCAACCTTCTCTCTCAGGATCAGGGTTCCCTTCTGCACCCCAATCTCAAAGCTCTCAATTTGATGGCCTGGAGGCTGCAAGGGTAGTTTTGGTTCCCTGGGCCTACCTCCTGAAGTTGAGGAGGTTGTCCTAGCCTCTAGGAAACAGTCCACTAGAAAAACCTATGCTCTCAAATGGAAAAGGTTTTCTGTGTGGTGTCAGCTATGTACAGAGGATCCTTTCTCCTGTACTGTACCAGTAGTGCTTCAGTATTTACTGCACTTATCAAATCAGGGACTTAAGTCCACTTCTGTTTGGGTCCACCTTTCAGCTCTAGCAGCTCACCACTCACTGGTGGAAGGACATTCTCTGTCGGTTCACCCCTTGGTGTCCCGGTTTCTCAGAGGCTTGCTTTTGCTCAAGCCTCCAATCCGTCCTCCTGCTCCTGAGTGGGAGTTGAATGTGGTCTTGCAGCAACTAACTCGCCCACCTTTTGAGCCGATGGCTACTTGCCCTCTATGCTTCCTGTCCTGGAAGACACTCTTCTTGATAGCCCTAACCTCGGCCAGGCGAGTGAGTGAGCTTCAGGCCCTGGTCTGTGACAGGCCTTACACCCGCTTTTATAGGAACAGGGTAGTCCTTAGGACTCATCCAAAGTTCCTCCCAAAAGTTGTCTCCTCCTTCCACCTTAACCAAGTGGTGGTTCTTCCAACATTCTTCCCTAGGCCCCATGCAAGCCAGGCTGAAGCAGTTCTGCATACTCTGGACTGTAGGAGGGCCTTATCCTTCTACCTTGACCGTACGCAGGGACATAGAAGAGCTACTCAGCTCTTCATATCTTTTGACCCTAATAATTTGGGGTTGGCTGTGTCCAAGTGTACCTTGTCCACCTGGGTAGTTGACTGTATCACCTGGGCTTACAGGGTGGCTGACCTTCCTTTGCAGGGTCGGGTCACGGCCCATCGTGTCAGGGCAATGGCTGCCTCAGTGGCTCACCTCCGCTCTGTACCGTTGATGGACATCTGCAGGGCTGCAACTTGGTCCTCAAGCCAGACTTTTGCGGCCCATTACTATCTGGAGAGGAAGTCCTGTAGGGACAGTGCTTTTGGCCAGGCAGTACTTCGGAATCTCTTTGAGGTTTAGGCAACTCCTGCCCTCCTGCCCTCTGTTGGGCTACCGGTGGAGGTTCTGTCAGTGAAAAGTCTTTCTTTGATGCTGGGACTAGAGGGAGTTCTCTTGTTCAGCCTGGGTTCCTTGGTAGCCCAGAGCTAGGGAGTCACCCATATGTGAGGACTGACTTCCTGCTTGGTCCTGGAGAAAGAGTAGTTACTCACCTGTAACAGGTGTTCTCCAGGAGCAGCAGGAATCAGTCCTCACAACCCTCCCTCCTCCCCTGGGAGTTGCAGTTGTACATAGTTTATTTTTACATTTTTGTGTGCTGTTTTTAGCTATGTCATTTGACTGAGCAAGATGGCACCTTTAGGCGGGAAGGGAACCGCGCATGCGTGCCTGCATTCCCAAAGGCTTTCATAGAAAGCTGGGGAAATGCTCCGCAAGGGCTCCATCGATGTTGATGTCACCCATATGTGAGGACTGATTCCTGCTGCTCCTGGAGAACACCTGTTACAGGTAACTACTCTGTCCCTCTTCTCCTCCAGAGTGTACATATTTAGGTCTTCAAGTCTCTTCTCTTAAGCCTTCTGCAGCAGGCTCCAAATCATTTTGGTCGCCTTCCTCGGATTCGTTTCCAGTATTTTTATATCCTTTGCGAGATATGGTCTCCAAAACTGAACACAATATTCCAAGTGAGGCCTCACCAGTGACTTGTACAGTGGCATTAGTACCTCTTCCTTTCTGCTGGTAATCCCTCTTTGTATGCAACCCAGCATCCTTCTGGCTTTTACCACCTCCTTGTCGTACTATTTTGCCACCTTAAGATCCTCAGAAATAATCACTCCAAGGTCCTTCTCCTGGTCCATGCACACCAACCTCTCACCCCCTATCGCATACAATTCCCTTGGATTTCTGCTTCCTAAGTGCATGACATTGCATGTCTTCACATTAAAGCTTAGATGCCAAGCATTAGATCATTCTTCCAGCTTTTGTAGATCTTTCCTCATGTTCTCCACTCCCTCAGGGGAGTCCACTCTGTTGCAAATTTTCGTGTCATCTGCAAAAAGACAGACTGTTCCATTCAGTCCTTCAGCAATATCACTCACAAATACATTGAACAATACCGAACCCTGGGGCACACCGCTAATCATCTTCCTTTCATTCGAGTGAGTTCCATTTACCGTCACCTTCTGTCATCTGTCAGTCAACCAATTTCTAATCTAGTTCACCACCTTGGGTCTCATTCCCAAGCTGTTGAGTTGCAGTATTAAAGGTTTTGCTGAAATCCGGGTAGATGACATTCTTTGCATGCCCTTGCTCTAATTCTCTGGTCACCCAGTCAAAGAACTCAATCAGATTTGTTTGGCAAGATTGTCCTTTGGTAAAACCATGTTGCCTCGGATCATGCAACCTGTTTGTTTCAAGAAAGTCCACTATCTGCTCTTTCAGAAGCACCTCCATTACTTTTCCCGCACCCGAGGTAAGGCTTACTGGCCTGTGGTTTGTCACATCTTCTCTGTTTCTACTTTTTTGAAGAGGTACCACATCAGTCCTTCTCCAGTCCTGTGGAACTTCTCCTGTCTCCAAGGATCTATTAAAAACATCCTTTAACGTCCCTGCAAGAACCTCTCTGAGCTCTTTCAGTATCCTGGAATGTATCCCATCCGGTTCCATGGCTTTGTCCACTTTCAGTTTTATTTTATTTATTTATTTATTTATTTAATAGGTTTTATATACCGACTTTCTACAATTCAAGACGGTTTACAAGGAACACAATAGACAGTATATTTCAACTGAATACATTGTAACAATAAGGATCACAGTATAAATGATTAACAAGAAACTTACTCCTTGCGGAGGGTTAAGAACTATTTACATGGAGGCTTAAAGGGCTATTTACATGGAGGAATATATAAGAGGTTAGAGGGAGCTATGTAAGTAGGGAAAAGTGTTCCTGGAAGAGATTAGTTTTCAATTTCTTCCGTAATTCGGAATGATTGGGACAGTTCCGTAATTCGTATGGTAAGGCATTCCAGATAGAGGGGGCATAAAGGGAGAATGCATGATTACAAGTAGTTTGGCTACATGTTCTCTTAGATGTTGGGATGGATAGAAGGTTTTTGGTGATGGTGCGGCGTGTTCTATTGTTATTGGAATTGGATAGGAGCAAGTAGAGGCAAGGAGCTGACTCATTGGAAATGATTTTGTGAATGAGGGTGATTGCTTTGAATTTAGCTCTGGACTGAATGGGGAGCCAATGTAGATCGTAGAGGTTTGGTGTTATGTGTGAGCGTCTGGGGTTATTAGTGATGAGCCGAGCTATTGTGTTCTGTGCCATTTGGATGGGATGTAGGCTGTTCTTAGGAAGGCCATGATAGATGAGATTGCAGTAGTCAAGGGTTGGGATGGTGAGGGCCTGGCAGACAGTGCGAAAGGAGTCTGGGTTTAGGAGAGGTTGGAGGTTCTGAAGGGTACGTAGTTTTGCATATATTGTGTTAGAGGTTTTTTTTATCTGTTCATGGAATGTAAGGTTCTGATCAAGAATAAGACCGAGATATTTCACTTGATTTTTAATGGTGAGGGTGAAATCTCCAAGTGTAAGGGTTGTAGGTGGGGTATAGGAAGCGTTGGTGAATACTTGAAGGGCTTCAGTTTTGGACTGGTTAATTATGAGGTTGTGATTTGAGAGCCAGGTCTTCAGGTTTGCGATGCATTCAATTAGGTTTGAAAAATTAGGGTTTGTTAAGTTGAAAGGGGTGAAACACATAATGTCGTCTGCGTATAATTAATTCCATGATTTTGAAAAATCTTGCAGACTGGTGGAAGGAATATGTTAAATAGTAGCGCAAATAGACTGGATCCTTGGGGAACTCCCTGTCTTAGGGTAAATGGGAGGGATATGTGTTACAAGTTGTTCTAACACATCATCTTCTGTGAATGGTGTGGTATCTACTCCATTCCCATTTATATATTTGTCAATCACAGGTGGTCTTTCTGCGGGATTTTCTTTAGTAAAAACAGAAGTATTTGTTTAGCATTTTTGCTTTTTCAATGTCACTTTCCACAAATCCGTTCCCAGCACTTCCACCTCTGATTTTCCTCCTCTCCTGAATATTCCTGAAGAAAGTTTTGTTGCCACACTTCACATCTTTAGCCATCTTTTCTTCTGCCTTTGATTTTGCTATCCTTATTTCTCTTTTTGTCTCTTTTAGTGTGATCCTGTATTCCTTTCTGTGTTCCTCTGTTTGCAAGCTTCTGAATTTTGTGAAAGCTGTGTTTTTTGCCTTTAGAGCAGCCACTTCTATGGAGAACCAAAGAGGTTTCCTTCTCCTCTTGTTTTTATTTACTTTCCTTATATATGTATCTGTTGCCTCCCCTTAGTTTAGCCCATTGCAATTCCACTTCCCTTATCCCCTCCCACCCTGCTAATTCCTCCTTCAGGTATTTGGCCATTTTACTGAAGTTAGTGTTTTTGAAGTCTAGGACTTTGAGCTTGCTGTGATTGGACTGCACCTTGGCTTTTATCTCAAACCACACTGTGTGATGATCGCTGCTGCCCACATGGGCACCCACCCAGACATGCGACACGCTATCTCCGTTGGTGAGCACTAAATCCAGCATCGAGCTTTCCTTGTCTAAGTAACACATATTGGGAGGCATTCACAATTTTTTTACTTCTTTCCAGATTTGCAGAATGAATAATCCAGTCCGCATTGAGTAGAGTAAAATCACCCAATATGACCACTTCCCCCTTTGTGGCTATCTTTGCAATATCTATAATCAATTCGCTATCTCTTTCTTCGGTTTGAGTTGGAAGCCTGTAGATTACACAAGTAGGGATGATAGTGCCATCTTCTCTTTCCAACACAATCCACATCGCTTCTCCTTTTCCCCATGTCCCCTGCATTTCAGTAGCTTTAATATTGCTTTTGACATATAGGGCTACTCTTCCTCCTTTTCTACCCTCTCTATCTCTTCTAAATAGATTATAGCCAGCTATGGTTATATCCCATTCTTGTGATTCATTAAACCATGTTTCTGTAATGGCCACAGTGTCCAAGTCCATTTCCACCATTAGGGCTTACAGGTCAGGAACTTTATTGGCTAGGCTTTGAGCATTTGTACTCATTGTTTTCCAGCATATGTTGATTGGCTTGCCTGCGTTTTGCATGGATTTTGTTTTACATGCCCCTTTCCACTTGCCATTGATGTGTGGTTCAAAAGTGTGGCTGTTTCCAATGTTGTTTTGCTTTTGCTGGGAGTGACATCCTGAAATTGTCCTTCTCTATCTGTTACCCCCTTTCCCTAGTTTAAATGCCTGTCCACATACTGCCTGAATTTTTCACTCAGGATCCTTTTCCCTGTGATGGAGAGATGTAGTCCATCAGCACAGTATAGTTGATCCATCTGTTTCCCCAGTCGCCTATATATATGAATCCTTCTTTGTTTGCACCAGGTTTAGAGCCATGTATTAAAGTTGTTTATGCGGTGCAGCCTTTCTGCCCCCTTACCAAGAACAGGTGGAACTTCTGAGAATGCTATAGTGTTAACAATGGGCTTGGGTTTATCTCCCAGAGTCTAGAAGTCCCTTTGAACTGCAGAGGAACTGTTTCTAGCCAGGTCATTTGTACCCAAGTGGATGACAACATCAATTTTGGAGTGCTCACTTTCTGCAATAACTGTACCAATAATTTGGTTTGTATTCCTGCTGGCTGAAGAGCCTGGGAGGCATTTGACCATCTTCTCTCCTTTGAACTGTGCTCCCAAGTTGGTGCCTCTGATGATGGAATCTCCAACTAGTAGTAGTTTTCTGTTTTGTGATTTTTTCTTCATATGTGGTGCATTATCAGTAGATTGGGCATTGACTCTCTCATTTAAGGGCACCTCATTTTCCACAGATTGGGCACCCTCATTATCCAAGGCAGAGAAGACATTATGCAGGGATATCTTTTAATGTATAGGGTGTCTCTGCATTACCAGTCGGAACCTACAATAGCCCACTGTGATCCATTTGTTCCTGGGCTGTTTAATTCCTTGTGGGAGCGGTAGTGGATTTTGTTCCATTTGTACCCTAGAAGAGGTGTGTTTAATTGCAGCTAATTCTTCCCTTAGTAGAGTCAATTCTTTATGCATAGAAGCTAACTTGAGGCATATAGCGCAAGCTCTTAGGTTCCAAATGATTCTTCTTATAATGAAAGTACCACAGTTATTGCATTGACTACACGACATGCTGATTAAGACTGTTATAAAGTGGTCCTAGGAGAAGGAGAAAAGGTGGATGTAACACCTAATTAAAGGACAGATGTCAATGTATATGATGACTATATAGACAATGCAGCCCTGGGGTGGGTGGGTGGGAACCTAAGTGTCCCAGGCCAGTAGGCTTTTCCTGAACTGAGGGCACACTCAAATATCTGATTTAAATGCTATGCAAGGAATGTAGGCAGTCAGAATATTCCTAAAAACGTATATCCAACAGTTAAAATCTCTATTAAAAAACCAGCAATAGTAAAGTCTGAAAACTTAGCTGTGTGGAGGCTCTTGAAGCTGTGAAGACTAGAGTTGATCAGGTACTTGTGGACAGGCTGTAGAGGTAATTCAATTAGCCCCACCCTGTAAAGCAGGCTTGTAACAGACAATGGAAGCTGAAATATTCAAACTGAAATTTTACTTCTATATAGCAGTCTACTATGCAAAGGTCCCTGTAACTTTAAAATTATACCTTTGCTACAAAATTAAGTGGGAGACTTAGGTAGAAGACCAGGTCTCTGCAAATCTAAGTATCTGGATTTTCAGCAGGCCTTTGACAAGGTCCCTCATGAGAGACTCGAGGAAATCAAAAAATTTTGTGGTAGGAGTCAGTGTCCTATTGTGAATTGGGAACGTGTTAAAAGATAGAAAACAGCGAGTAGTGCTAAATGGCCAATTTTCTGGTGGGGAAGGCTGAATAGTGGAGTGACCCAGGGATCTGTACTGGGCCCAATGCTTTTTAACATATTTATTAATGACCTGGACATTGCAACAATGAGTGAGGTGATCAGATTTTCAGATGACACAAAATTATTCCAAGTTTGCAAATCACAAGAGGATTGTGAAAAATTGCAAGAGAACTTTGAGAAATTGGGAGACTGGGCATCCAAATGACATATAAAATTTAATGTGGACAAGTGTAAAGTTATGCAGTTAAGGGAAAACTACCCAAACTATAGCTAAAAAATGCAAGGTTCCACATTAGGAGTCACCATCCAGGAAAGGAATCTAGTCACCATTGTGAATAATACATTGAAATCCTCTGCTCAGTGTGCAGCAGCGACCAAGGAATCAAATAGAATGTTAGGAATGATAAGGAATGGAAAATATAACAAAGGATATCATAATGCCTCTGCATTGCTCCATGGTGCGACCACACCTTGAGTATTGCATGCAGTTCTGGTCGCCACATCCAAAAAAAGATATAATAGAATTAGAAATGGTACAGAGAAGAATGACCAAAAGGATAAAGGCTTAAAAGATTAGGGCTGTTCATTTTTGGAGAAGATGTCTGAGTAATGTGGAGTGAGTAAACATGAATTGGTTGTTTGTTCCTTCAAAAAGTACAAAGACTAGGAGACATGAAATGAAGCTACAAAGAAGTACATTTAAGACTAATTGGAGAAAATATTTATTCATTCAATATGTAATTAAACTCTGGAATTCATTGGTGGTGGATGTAGTAAAAGCTGTTAGCGTAGCAGGGTTTAAAAAAGATTTGGACACGTTTCTGTAGGAAAAGTGCATAAACCAATATTAAATTGGACTAGGGGAAATCTGCTGCTTATTATTGTTGAGATAAGCAGCATGGAATCTGTCTGATTTTGGGATACTGTGAGGCACTTGTAATCTACTTTTTCCACTGTTGAAAAGAGGATACTGGACTTAGTGAACCTTTCGTCTGACCTAGTATGTCAAATGTTATGTGCTTAAGAAATTACATTCTGGACCTTAACTGCATCTACTACCTTTAGGAGCACATATTATTCTGCAGGCTTTCACTTAACACTAATCTCAACGCCCAATAGGTAGCCTTATCATCCACATCCAGTTATAACTTCAATCTGAATGATTCCACTGCACATAATTACAAAAACACCCCAAATAACTGGATCAATAACAACATTTTAGTGTCAAACAGTAGTTTTTACCCATGTCTCAAAAGGCCACATAAAGGGGCATACAAAGGAGCATATTTCCCATCATGTTGGATGCCGAAGGCTTGATTAAGAGGAATTTCCAAACACGTCTTGATAAATTACCCATACATGTTACATCGTACGTACTCCAGAAGGAGGCTCACTTTATTTATTTATTTATTTACCGCTTTATCTTGGAATCAAGGCTATTTACATTTAACAAAACCAATTACAATGAACAAGTTTCTAGTTGAATCAGGGGGAGGAATAAGGGGAATAACAATTTACAATAAACATGTTTCTAAATGAACTTGGAGGGGGTATTGAAACAATAAACAATTAAAAGCTAACTGAAGATATTAAATTACTTAACACAATGTATTATAAATGTATTGTAATTATGTGGATTAGGCAATTGGCACAATGCAACTACCACACCAAGCAAAAGCAGTAAATTGGAGAGACTGAGATCATACTCCACATACCCTGGTTTAGGAATGAAATTCATGACTGTCATGATATGCACAAAACTAAACCTTTTGGAGAAATTGTCTTGAGCATGCCCCTTAGTCACAACCCTTCGTCTGCATGTTTACGGCATCACACTCAGTGGTTATTGGTGCTCAAGGTCGTACACCGATGACGTCGCTTATAGTGGCACTAATCGCTATCAATCAAAGGCAAAAAGAATAGTATTTAGCCATGGCTGAATATTAACCAGAAAATATAGATTTCTCAGCTGAGCATTCAGGAGATGCATCTGGAGGTGCTAAGATGAGATGCATGTATCTGAATTTGACTTTGAAGAGACAAAACTGTAATTTCTTTTCCTTGCTTTATATTCATTTCTTTGCATAGTTTTCTGAGGATTGTCTACTTCCCCACCCACCACTCCCCCATAGAAGTGCTCCTGATGGCATCTCTAGTTCTTGTGTTTTCCTACCACTTCAACTCAGCTTATCCAGTGACAGTGTCTACTTTTACGAAAGTGAATGCTGATAACGCAATCTTAGCTCTAACTAAAACTCCCATTAAAATAATATTTTTCTTTTTTTTCTTTTTTTTATACCGCGCTCTTTAGAATCAGTGCGGTTTACATGTATACTAACAGGTACTTTTTATTCCCTTGTCCCTGAAGGGCTCACAATCTAATATGCCTCACTAGCACTGCTAGTCTATAAGAGACAATATATTTCTCATAATAATGAAAGTTTGAGGACTTTATGGATTAGTGAGAAGTTGATGTTTATTTAATTAAACAGCTGGCTTCAAGTATGCACGAGAGCTTGTCTGTTGCATTATTACTTGAACAAAGACCTTAAAAAAAAGAATGAAGTAATGATGACTGACACAATCACCCTTTATTATTAGTTCATTAAGAGCTAGATGAGAGACCAGTAAGTACATATGGATTTACCAGTCTTTGTTAACCAAGTAAATAGGTTTCAGTTAACCAGTGGGGCAGCTTTGTTTATTCAAATCATTTGAGAAGAGCATCATATGAAGATATTTTAAATCTGCATTTTAATATACAAACAGTTGGAGAGGTGCACTGCTACAAGAGGAAATACTTATCTCCAGGAACAAGCAGGAATAAGTCCTCACATATGGGTACGTCGGAACCGATGGAGCCGGCGCGGGAAAGCTCCCCAGCTTTTCAGATGAAAAGCTTTTGGGGCTTCCCACAGCGCATGCGCGCTGCCTTCCCGCCTTCCTTACCAGCTCTCTTCAGTTTCTCTTTTTCCGCGGAGCCAGCAGGTCGTGTTCCTGTCACCGCTGAAGAAATTGTTATTTTAATTTGTTTCTTTTGACCGCGTACCTGCCTTCCCCATACCAAAACCGGTACTGCCGGTCTCTCTTTCTTTATTTCTTAAAAAAAAAAAAAAAAAAAAAAATATCTTTTTTTTATTTCAGCACAACGTGGTAACTTTTGCTAGGCCTTCAGGCCTACACTAATTCTCCTCATGGAGAAGCCAGCTCCTGGTTTTAAAAAGTGTACCAAGTGCAGTGCTGTTATTTCTCTCTCAGACACCCATGAATGGTGTCTTAAATGTTTGGGACCTGACCACTCCATACCGGACTGCCCATTCTGCTCCCAGATGTCTAAACGTGGTATGCAGAACCGGGCCAACAAGTTCCATGTGCTGTTTGCTTTAGATAATCCAGCATCACAGTCATCCAGGTCTTCCTCTCCGGATGGATCTCAGGTAACCAAACTTTCTGTGGGCAAATCCTCTAAAAGCAAATCTCTTTCAAAAGATCGAGAGGCTCTCAATCTTGAGTTCGAGGATTCTGCCCACACCAAAAAACCCCGATGGGAGGCTCCGGCCTCCAAAGCATCACCTATGGGGTTACAGGTTGACATCGATGGCACGGCCTCGACTGATCACCTGTTAGACTGCTCAGGGGTACCGGTCGATATCGGTACCGACATCCAGGCAGCAGTGGCGTCCATGGGCAATACTGTCCAGACCATGCAGCAGGCCGTTCTGGCTTTCATTAAGGCTGCGACGCCCTCGGTACCGATTCCATCGGTACCGACCCCGGTTCCGGTATCCACACCGGAACCGAGACCATCGACTTCCAAGCGTCGATCGGTTCCGCTTGCTGGATTCAGGCTTTTGCCCGATACCAATCCCATGCCCGATACGCCCGATCTTGATATCGATCGGTACGCGTATCGTGCATTGCAAGCACAGAGAGAATACTCTGGGTGATTTCAACTACCCCGGTATCGACTGGGTCAGTGTCACGTCAGGACATGCTAGGGAGATAAAGTTCCTAGATGAAATAAATGACTGCTTCTTGGAGCAGCTGGTTCATGAACCAACCAGAGGGGAAGCAATATTAGACCTAGTCCTTAGTGGAACACCAGATGTAGTGCAAGAGATAAGGGTGTTGGGGCCACTTGGCAATAGTGATCATAGCATGATCACCTTTGATTTAATTAGTGGAGGAGGGATAGTAAGGAAATCCACAGTACTACCCTTTAACTTTTGAAAGGGAGACTATGATAAAATGAGGAAAACAGTTAAGAAAAAACTAAAAGGAGCAGTTGCAAAGGTTAAAGACGTACATCAAGCTTGGGTGTTGTTGAAAAATACTATCTTGGAAGCCCAGACCAGCTGTATTCCACGCTTTAAGAAAAGTGGAAGGAAGTCCAAAAAACTGCCAGCATGGTTTAAAGGTGAGGTCAGAGAGGCTGTTGTTGCCAAAAAAGCATCTTTCAGGAAATGGAAAAAAGAGCCAAACGATGAAACCTGGAAACAGCACAAGCACTGGCAAGTCAAATGCAAGGCATTGATAAGGCAGGCAAAGAGAGAATTTGAGAAGAAGCTTGCTGCGGAAGCAAAAACGCGAAATAAAGACCTTTTCAAGTACATTCGTAGCAAAAAACCTGTGAGAGAGTCAGTTGGTCCATTAGATGATAAAGGGGTTAAAGGAGCACTAAGAGGCGACAAGGCGATAGCGGAGAGACTGAATGAATTCTTTGCTTCGGTCTTTACTGAGGAAGATGTAGGGATGTTACCCATGACTGAAGTGGTATTTAAAGGTGCGGAAGAATTGAAGGAAATATCGATACATCGGGAAGAAGTCTTACAACTATTAGATAAACTGAAGAGTAGCAAATCACCTGGGCCGGATGGTATACATCCAAGGGTGTTGAAAGAACTGAAATTTGAGATTGCAGACCTGCTATCAGTAATCTGTGAACTATCATTAAAATCATCTCTAATACCTGAGGATTGGAGGATCGCCAATGTAACACCAATTTTTAAAAAGGGTTCGAGGGGTGATCCGGGAAACTACAGACCGGTGAGCCTGACATCAGTACCGGGAAAAATGGTAGAAACCATCATAAAGAATAAAATTACTCAGCATGTAGATAGTCACGACCTAATGGGAGACAGCCAACATGGCTTTAGACAAGGAAGATCTTGTCTTACTAATCTGTTATGTTTTTTTGAAGGAGTGAATAAACAGGTGGACAAAGGTGAGTCGGTTGATATTGTGTATCTGGACTTTCAGAAAGCCTTTGACAAGGTCCTTCATCAGAGACTTTTGGCAAAACTAAAGAGTCATGGGATAGGAGGCAGTGTACTACTGTGGATCAGGAACTGGTTAAAAGATAGAAAGCAGAGGTAGGGCTAAATGGCCGATTTTCCCAATGGAGAAAGGTGAATAGTGGTGTACCCCAGGGATCTGTGCTGGGTCCACTGCTTTTTGACATATTCATAAATGACCTGGAAAGTGGAATAACAAGTGAGGTTATCAAATTTGCAGATGACACAAAACTATTTAAAGTTGTTAAAACCCAGGAGGATTGTGGAAAATTGCAAGAGGATCTTGATAAATTGGAAGACTGGGCATCAAAATGGCAGATGAAATTTAATGTGGACAAGTGCAAGGTTATGCACCTAGGGAAGAACAACCCAAACTATGGTTACACGATGCAAGGTTCCACATTAGGAACCACCACCCAGGAAAAAGATTTAGGCGTCATTGTGGATACCTTGTTAAAACCCTCGGCCCAGTGTGCAGCGGCGGCCAAGAGAGCAAATAGAATGCTAGGTATGATAAGGAAAGGAATGGAAAATAAAACAAAAGATATTATAATGCCTCTATATCGTTCCATGGTGAGACCGCACCTTGAATATTGTGTGCAATTCTGGTCGCCGTATCTTAAAAAGGATATAGCGATTTTAGAAAAGGTTCAGAGAAGAGCCACCAAAATGGTAAAGGGGATGGAAGGCTACTCCTATGAAGAAAGGCTAAAAAGGTTGGGGCTCTTTAGCCTGGAGAAGAGACAGCTGAGGGGAGATATGATAGAAGTCTATAAATTAATGAACGGAGTGGAACGGGTAAACGTAGATCGATTGTTTACCTTATCAGAATATGGAAAGACTAGGGGACATGCAATGAAGCTACAGGGTAAACTATTTAAGACTAATAAAAGAAAATATTTTTTCACTCAACGTGTAATCAAACTCTGGAATTTGTTACCGGAGGATGTAGTAAAGGCTGTTAGTGTAGCTGGGTTTAAAAAAGGTTTGGACAAGTTCCTGGAGGAAAGGTCCATAAACCATTATTAAGAAGGGACCCAGGATATCAATGCTTGAACCAGTACAAGCATTGTGGAACCTGTGTCCCTTGGGGAAACTGCTAGGTACGTATGACCTAGATTGGCCACTGTTGGAAACAGAATGCTGGGCTTGATGGACCTTGGTCTGACCCAGTATGGCATATCTTATGTTCTTATGTACTCAGATTCTTCTGATGAGTTCAATTCCTCTGATGACTCTGCTGAGTTTGATCTTCCTGAGGAGCCCTCTTCTCTAAAGAGGGTGATGTCTCCTCCAGAGGATTTATCCTTTCAGGATTTCATTGTTGATGTAGCTAAAGGACTTCTATTGCTACATCTTCTGAAAAGAAACCCAGATCAAAAAAATTGGATATTTTAGGATACTCTAAAGCTCCTAAAGAGGCAGTTACTCTGCCTATCCATGAAATCCTTCAAGAACACTTGATGGATTTGTGGGAGACTCCTCTAACTCTGTCTCCTCATTCTCGTAGGTTGGACACCATGTACCGGGTCCCTCCTTCTCCTGGGTTTCAAAGAACTCAGCTGCCTCACCACTCCATTGTGGTGAAGTCTGCTATGAAGAAGATAAAGAGTCCCAAAAGGCACTCTTCTACCCCTCCAGGGCGAGAATGTAAGACCCTTGACTCTTTTGGTAGAAAGATCTTCCAGGCTAGTATACTTATAGCGAGGATCAATTCTTACAGCCTTTATATGGGCATGTTTCTCAGAGAACTTGCCCTAAAGGTACGGCATTTTGCCCCTTTATCCCTGAGGATAAAAAGGAGGACTTCACTTCTGTGGTGACACAACTTTCAGAGGTCTCCAAGTTTTCGAACAGGGCAGCCTTTGATTCCTTTGAGGTTGCTGGCAGGGCTTCGGGAATTGCTATTGCAGCCCGACGTCTTGCTTGGCTCCAGGCTTCTGACCTAGAACCCTGGGTTGTGGATGGCCTAAGGAATCTGCCCTGTACAGGTGAGAACTTATTTGGTGAAGACTGACAAATTAAAGCTGCTCAAATGGATGCAGAAAATGCCACTCTAGATAGACTTTCTAAGTCTACTTCTACTCCTGCCAAAAAGAAGTCTTTTAAAAGGCCTTACTATAAGAAGGCCAAATTTTCCACAAATACTGGCCAACAATCTTCTCAGCCTCGCTTTGCTGCTAAACCTCAGCAATTTAAGCAAGTAAAGTCAAAGTCTGCAGTGTCTGCTACACCCCAGCAGGCTCAACCCCCTCAGGGGTTTTGACTTGCCCCTAGAGCACTTACCATTTCTGGCTCTGGAACAACCAGAGACTCTCACCATACCTGGAAGGTTAGTTCACTTTGCTCCCAGATGGGAGCAAATAACATCAGAGCAATGGACCCTCTCTATCATCAGAGAGGGCTACAAACTTCATTTCTCCAGCCTTCCTCCCCATACCATGGTGAGGCAATTCAGTTCTCCCCCATCTCTTCTGACCCTGTTGGGTCAGGAAGTCTCCTCTCTCCTTGCCCAAGGGGCAATAGAGGAGGTTCCTCTTCCTCAACAGGGGTTAGGGTTCTACTCCCCTTATTTTCTCATAACAAAGAAGACAGGGGGCTTCAGACCTATCCTAGATCTGAGAGAATTGAACAAGTTTCTATTCAAGGAGAAATTCAAAATGCTCTCTCTGGGCATTCTCCTTCCATACCTTCAGAGTCAGGATTGGCTTTGTTCTCTAGATCTCAAGGATGCGTACACTCATATACTCATCCATCCATCCCACAGAAAATATCTTCGATTTCTGTTCCAGGGAAAACATTTCCAATACAGAGTACATCCCTTCAGTCTCGCCTCTGCTCCAAGAGTATTCGTAAAATGCATGGCAGTCGTAGCCGCATTTCTAAGAGGCATGGGAATCTTCGTCTTCCCATATCTGGATGACTGGCTCATCCGAGCTCCATCTCAGTCAGAAGCCTAGATTTCCTTGGACCGCACAAGGCGTATTCTTCAATATCTGGGACTTGTGGTAAACATTCCCAAGTCCCAACTCATCCCTACTCAGTCCCTGGAATTCATAGGGGCCCACTTGGACTCCAGCACTGCAAGGGCCTACCTCCCTCTGGTCCGAGGCCAACGGCTAATCAGCTTGGCCTCCCAGGCTCAGTCCAGAAGTCACTTGTCAGCCAGAGAAATGCTGCAACTTCTGGGCCGCATGGCCTCCACGGTCCATGTGGTGCCCTACGCTCGTCTTCATATGAGGGCAGCTCAATGGACTTTGACCACCCAGTGGTCTCAAGCATCGGGACTGCTCTCAGACCAAGTACTCACCTCAAAACGTCTGTTTTGGTCTCTCCAGTGGTGGACATCCTCCAAAAATCTGTTGTTGGGGACCCCCTTCCAACCTTCGTTGCCCCAAGCAACCCTCACAACAGATGCCTCCCAAACAGGGTGGGGAAGCTCATCTCCAACACCTCTCCACTCAGGGCACCTGGTCTCCCCAGGAGACCACCCTTCACATCAACCTTTTGGAACTGCGAGCAATCTTCCTTGCCCTCACAGACTTCCACACCCTCCTTGTCAACCTGACTGTCCTAGTCCAGACAGACAATCAGGTAGCCATATTTTATGTCAACAAACAAGGAGGGACGGGCTCTCTGTCGCTTTGCAACGAAGCTCTCAGATTATGGGCCTTCGCCAGAGAGCATCAAATTCATCTTCTGGCAGTGTATCTTCCAGGAGTTCAAAACTCTCGGGCAGACAGATTCAGTCGAGTTCTGTTTCCACACGAGTGGTCCCTGCATATGGACCAAATACACTGAATCTTCCAGGAATGGGGGACCCCGGACATAGACCTCTTTGCAAGTCCGTGGAATGCCAAACTTCCCCGGTTCTGTTCCAGGATTCCATGTCAGGGAGCTCAGGCCAACGATGCCTTTCTCCTGCATTGGGGTCAGGAATTCCTGTATGCTTTTCCACCCATTCCTTTGATTCCCAAGACTCTGTTCAAACTACAGAGGGATCACGGATCCATGATCCTAATAGCTCCACGCTGGCCACGCCAAGTGTGGTTCCCTCTACTTCTACAGCTCTCCCAGGACTCCTCCCTGGACCTGGGAGCTGCGCCAGACCTTCTGTCTCAGGAGAAGGGGACTTTGTGGCATCCAAACCCCAAGTCCCTACATCTCCAGGCTTGGTTACTGAAGGCTTAAGCCTGCATGATTATAGTCTTTCTCAACCAGTGAAAGATATACTTTATGCTTCTAGGACACCCTCTACCAGGCATTCCTATGCTTTTAAATGGAAACGTTTTTTTTTTCCATTTGGTGTGCTCAACAGGGTCTTGACCCTCTAGCACTTCCTTTGCATTCTCTATTAGACTATCTCCTGCATCTTTCCAATGCAGGCCTCAAGACGAATTCAGTACGAGTCCATTTAAGTGCTATTGCAGCATCTTTGAAACCTATAAATGGACAACCTGTCTCCACTCATCCTCTTATTGCCAGATTCATGAGAGGCCTGACCCTAACTAAGCCTCCCATCCACCCACCTCCGGTGGCATGGGACTTAAACCTAGTTCTGGGTCAGCTTATGCAGCCACCTTTTGAACCTTTGGTTTCTACCTCCCTGAACTTTCTTTCCTGGAAGGTTCTTTTCCTTATTGCAGTCACTTCGGCTCGCCGCATCAGTGAACTGCAGGCTTTGGTGGCTAATCCACCTTATACCAGATTTCATCATGATAAGGTGGTCCTTAGGACGAATCCCCACTTTATGCCCAAAGTGGTCTCGCCTTTTCATCTTAATCAAGAGGTATATCTACCTGTTTTTTTTTCCGGCTCCTCATGCATCCAGTGCAGAGAGGAACCTTCATACTCTTGACTGTAAAAGAGCTCTCGCCTTTTACCTCAACAGGACTCAGCCACATCGAAAGTCTTCCCAACTTTTTGTGGCTTTTGATCCTTCTCATTTGGGACTTCCAGTCTCCAAACGTACACTTTCCAATTGGATTGCTCAGTGTATTTCTTTTGCTTACCAGAGTAAGAATATTTCTCTGGAAGGCCATGTCACAGCTCACAATGTGAGAGCCATGGCTACTTCTATGGCTCATCTTCACTCTGTATCCATCGATCAGATCTGTCGAGCAGCCACTTGGGCCTCGGTTCATACCTTCACAGCCCATTACTGTTTGGACAAGGACTCCCGCCGGGATGCCTTGTTTGGTCAGGCTGTCCTCAAACACCTGTTCCATACTTAAGCAACTCCTGCCCACCTTCCCTGAATGGATGCCTGAGATCCATACGAAGATGGTTTACCCTTGGAGGGGGATCTCCCAGGCATCTTAGCTAGGGAGTCCCCATATGTGAGGACTTATTCCTGCTTGTTCCTGGAGATAGCACAGTTACTTACCTGTAACAGGTGATCTCTGGGAACAGCAGGAATTAGTCCTCACAACCCACCCACCTCCCCTAGGAGTTGTATCTTCTATCTATCTACCTTCCTTTCCTCTCTCTATTGTCTCAGCTATAAATTCGAACTGAAGAGAGCTGGTAAGGAAGGCGGGAAGGCAGCGCGCATGCGCTGTGGGAAGCCCCAAAAGCTTTTCATCTGAAAAGCTGGGGAGCTTTCCCGCGCCGGCTCCGTCGGTTCCGACGTACCCATATGTGAGGACTAATTCCTGCTGTTCCCAGAGATCACCTGTTACAGGTAAGTAACTGTGCTTTATTGTCCTGGTCATATTGGCAACTTTTTGGAGGATGGTTTAAAATGTTCACTTCTAAGATGTTGAGATATTGGATTTCTGCTTCCAGCAATTTAAGCTTAAAATGACAGTGTGAGTGCATATCTCTCAAATCTCTCAAATTTACTGCTATTGCTTGGGGTGGTAGTTGCATTGTGCCAAAGTGAGCCTCCTTTTGGCATGCGTATGATGTAACATATCTGGGTAATTTATCAAGATGTGTTTGGAAATTCCTCTTAATCAAGCCTTTGGCTCCCAACATGATGGGAAATATGCTCCTTTGTATGCCCCTTTACGTGGCCTTTTGAGACATGGGTAAAAACTACTGTATGACACTAAAATGTTGTTATTGATCCAGTTATTTTTGGGGGGGGGTGTATTTATGTGCAGTGGAATCATTCAGATTGAATTTATAATTGGATGTGGATGATAAGTCTGCCTATTGGGCGTCAAAATTAGCATTAGTTGAAAGTCTGCAGAATAATATGTGCTTCTAAAGGTAGTTGATGCAATTAAGGTCCAGAATATAATTTCTTAAGCTCATAAAATTTGACATAGTGAGTCATACCAAAGGTCATAAGAAGATAAGATATGCCATACTAGGTCAGACCAAGATCCATCAAGCCCAGTATCCTGTTTCCAACAGTGGCCAATCTAGGTCATAAGTACCAAGCCGTTCCCCCAAAAGACACAGGTTCCATAATGCTTGTATTGGGTCAAGCAGTGATATCCTGGGTCCCTTTAATAATGGTTTATGGACCTTTCTTCCAGGAACTTGTCCAAACCTTTATTAAACCCGGCTATTCTAACAGCTTTTACAACATCCTTCGGTAGCAAATTCCAGAGTTTGATTACACGTTGAGTGAAAAAATATTTTCTCTTATTAGTCTTAAATAGGTTACCCTGTAGCTTCATTGCATGTCCCCTAGTATTTCTATATTCTGCTGACGTAAACAATCGATCTACGTTTACCTGTTCCACTCTATTCATTAATTTATATACCTCTATCATATCTCCCCTCAGCCGTCTCTTTTCAAGGTTGAAGAGCCCTAACCTTTTCAGCCTCTTTTCACAGGGGTATCCTTCCATCCCCTTTACCATTTTGGTGGCTCTTCTCTGTACCTTTTCTAATAAGGTTCTATCCTTTTTAAGATACGGCGACCAGAAATGCACACAATATTCAAGGTGCGGTTGCACCATGGAATGATACAAAGGCATTATAATATCCTTTGTTTTATTTTCCTTTCCTTTCCTTATGATACCTAGCATTCTATTTGTTCTCTTGGCTGCCGCTGCACACTAGGCAGAGGGTTTTAACATGTTATTCACGATGAGACCTAAATCTTTATCCCGAGTGCTGGTTCCTAATGTGGAACCTTGCATCGTGTAACCATAGTTTGGGTTGTTCTTTCCTAGGTGCATAACTTTGCACTTGTCCACATTAAATTTCATCTGCCGTTTGGCTGCCCAGTCTTCGAATTTATCAAGATCCTCTTGCAATTTTCCACAATCCTCATGGGTTTTAACAGCTTTAAATAATTTTGTGTCATCTGCAAATTTGATTACCTCACTCGTTATTCCCATTTCCAGGTCATTAATGAATATGTCAAAAAGCAGCGGACCCGGCACAGATCCCTGCGGTACTCCACTATTCACCTTTCTCCAATGGGAAAATTGGCCATTTAGTCCTACCCTCTGCTTTCTATCTTTTAACCAGTTCCTCATCCACAATAGTACACTGCCTCCTATCCCATGACTTTTTAGTTTTGCCAAAAGTCTCGATGAGGGACCTTGTCAAAGACTTTCTGACAGTCCAGATACACTATATCAACCGACTCACCTTTGTCTATCTGTTTATTCACACCTTCAAAAAAACATAACAGATTAGTAAAACAAGATTTTCTTTGTCTAAAGCCATGTTGGTTGTCTCCCATTAAGCCATGCCTATCTACATGTTCAGTAATTTTGTTCTTTATTATGGTTTCTACCATTTTTCCCGGTGCTGATGTCAGGCTCACCAGTCTGTAGTTTCCAGGATCATTCCTGGAACCCTTTTTAAAAATTGGCGTTACATTGGCCATCCTCCAGTCCTCAGGTATTACAGATGATTTTAATGATAGTTCACAGATACTAATAGCAGGTCTGCAATCTCATATTTCAGTTCTTTCAACACCCTTGGATGTATACCATCCGGTCCAGGTGATTTGCTACTCTTCAGTTTATCAAATAGTTGTAATACATCTTCCTGGTGTATCAATATTTCTTTCAGTTCTTCTGCAGTATCACTTTTCCATACCACTTCAGTCATGGGTAACATCCCTACATCTTCCTCAGTAAAGACCGAAGCAAAGAATTCATTCATTCTCTCCGCTGTGGCCTTATCCCCTCTTAGTGCCCCTTTTACCCCTCTATCATCTAATGGTCCAACTGACTCTCTCACAGGTATTTTTCTAGAATGTACTTGAAAAAGTCTTTATTACACGTTTTTGCTTCCACAGCAAGCTTCTTCTCAAATTCTCTCATTGCCTGCCTTATCAATACCTTGCATTTAACTTGCCAGTGCTTGTGCTGTTTCCAGTTTTCGTCATTTGTCTCTTTTTCCCATTTCCTGAAAGATGCTTTTTTGGCAACAAGAGCCTCTCTGACTTCTCCTTTATACCATGCTGGCAGTTAATTGGACTTCCTCCACTTTTCTTAAAGCGTGGAATACAGCTGGTCTGGGCTTCCAAGATAATATTTTTAAACAACACCCAAGCTTGATGTAAGTCTTCAACATTTGCAACTGCTCCTTTTAGTTTTTTCTTAACTATTTTCCTCCTTTTATTATAGTCTCCCTTTCGAAAGTTAAAAGGTAGTACTGTGGATTTCCTTACCATCCTTCCTCCGTTAATTAAATCAAACGCTATCATGCTATGATCATTATTGCCAAGTGGCCCCAACACCCATATCTCTTGCACCAGATCTAGTGTTCCACTAAGGACTAGATCCAAAATGGCTTCCCCTCTGGTCGCTTCATGAACCAGCTGCTCCAAGAAGCAGTCATTTATTTCATCAAGAAACTTTGTCTCCCTAGCATGTCCTGCCATGACATTGACCCAGTCAATACTGGAGTAATTGAAATCACTCATTATTATTACTGTGCTGTAACTTTTGTTAGCTTCCCTGATTTTTTTGAGCATTTCATTATCCATTTGTTCATTCTGGCCAGGCGGTCGATAGTACATCCTCACTGCAATCGCCTTCCCCTTTTTACATGGAATTTCAATCCATAGAGATTCTACAGCAAATTTTGTTTCCATCAAAAATTTAATCCTTTGTGACTCAATGTCCTCTCTAACATAGAGCACAACCTATCCACCAATTTGATCAGCTCTATCATTGTGAAATAATTTGTACCCAGATATCAGTGTCCACTGGTTGTCCTCCTTCCACCATGTCTCCGAGATACCAATCATATCTAACCTCTCATTTAGTGCTATATATTCTAACTCTCCCATCTTATTTTTTAGACTTCTAGCATTTGCATTCAAGCATTTCAGAGACTCTATTTTATTCATATTAATCTGGCTTTTGGTAGTTAGGTGTAATTTGGAATCTTTAAGCTCTGCCTGCTCCATACTCAAGGGCATTTGGGCTACTTTTGTCTTTACTGGAAGCTCTCTGCTGATATGCCCTAACCTCATTCTTTTGGTAGTATCCTTCAAGGATACATTGTTATGAACCATGCGCCCTTGGGCGACTGTCAGCTCTCCCCTATTATCTAGTTTAAAAGTTGTTCTATCTCCTTTTGAAAGGTTAATGCCAGCAGACTGGTTCCATCACGGTTAAGGTGAATCCCATCCCTAAGGAAGAGCTCCTCCTTTCCCCAGAATGTTCCCCAGTTCCTAACAAATCCAAAACCCTCATCCTTGCACCATCGTCTCATCCACGCATTGAGACTCCGGAGCTCTACCTACCTTTTGGGTCCTGCGCTTGGAACGGGAAGCATTTTGGAGAATGCTACCCTGGAAGTTCTGGATTTCAACATCCTACCTAAAAGCCTAAATTTATTCTAAGGAACCTCCCTACCACATTTTCCTATGTCATTGGTTCCGACATGTACCAAGACAGCAGACTCCTCCCCAGCATTATCTAAGACCTTGTCTAGGTAGCACGTGAGGTCCGCTATCATTGCACCAGGCAGGCATGTTACCAGGCGATCCTCACGTCCACCAGCCACCCAGCTATCTACATGCCTAATGATCGAATCACTATCTATAATGGCTGTCCTAACCCTTCCCTCATGGGCACATGGCCCTGGAGAAACATCCTCAGTGCGAGAGGGTTTTAGATCACCTGGAAGACAGGTCCTAGCTACAGGATCACTTCCTGCCACACCAGAGTGATGCTCTCCTGTCACGTGACCTCTCTCCTCCATGGCAACAGGGATGCTGCCAAACTGGAGGTGGGACTTCAAGACTATATCCCTTACATTTAGGGGATTATTTCAGAAGCTTTATTCGTAATTTACATGTGTATAATGAGGCATTTATCCGTGTAAATGGCCATTTTGAAAAGGGCTCAGTTTACATGTGAATGCCCTTCGTACATGAACGTTTCAAGAGATGTGGTTAGGAAGTGGTTAGGAAGTAGCTAGGAAAGGTCAAACATTTACTGTGTATTCCCTATTTCATGTAAGGTATGGCCAAAATTGTGCATATTGGGATTTATACCTTTTCCCTGTTACGCGTAGGTTTTCTAAAAGTATGCATTTCAGCCAGCCCTTTACAGGAGGGATTAAGGTGGTTATCTTTAATCCCTTCTATTTTATTTCTCACTCCAGATTTAACTACGTTTTAAAAAAAGCGGCCTCTTTACTTAATTGGTGGCATTTATACATATAATTTGTAAAATGGGTACGCTACGTGTTCAAGTGCCGGTACTTATACATAGAAGTTGGTATTTCACTATTTTCACATGTAAGTGCTGTCGCTTATACGTGGGAGGTGCTGAGTTGCCACCGTTGATTCTTCTGATGTGTAAATTTGTGAAATGGCTCCTATGCCCCCATGTATTTGTATATCCACATGCACTCCTCTACCTCAATATTAAGTATTTTAGAAAAGACTCCATGTTTACCAGAGCCTTTTCTTTTTTTATATTTATGCAATCTTACAGTAACTTCAAGAAGGTTTAAACAAACCTTTCTCATAGAAAACAAGGCAGCAGAAGAAAACATTAATCAAGTTATATGCATACATACATAATATCCTGACAAGAAAAAGTACAAAAGAAACTATTGAGGTGCTAACCTTAACTAGTCCACAACAGGGGGTGTAAGTTCCACCAAACTAGTTATGAAACATACAAAGAACAGGAGGCAGTAAAAATCCAGACCAAATTCAAATTATGAGCACTAAGAGGAATCAATAGAAGATTCTAGGCGCCTGGCATTTATAAAGGCAAGCAACTGGGAGGGTTCAAAAAATACATAAGAAATAGAATGATACTTAATCATTTGCATGGATGTTTAAGAAAGAAAAACCCACCCAGTTGTAGAATTCCAGGACGGAGCAGTAAAAACTCTCTGCGCCGTTTCTGGGTCTCCCTTGACAAATCCGGATACATACGTACAGCTAAACCCCTAAACAGGAGCTTCCTTTTTTGAAAAAAAAGTTTCAATAACCACTCCTTGTCTGATAACAAAGCAAATGTTACTAATAGGGTAGAGGGTTCCTGAGAATCAAGACCAGAATTTTCCACCAAGTCTGTGACATTGAGAGCATCTCCTTGCATCAAGCCATCCCCCGAAATACCTCCAGAAGAAACGCGCTTAGCCTTTGGAAGATGATAAATTTTTACCAATGGTGGCATTAGATCAGGAGAAACCCCCAATGTCACAGTTAGATATTCCTTGAACATATCCTTAGCGGGAACCGACATCACCTTAGGAAAATTAACAACTCTCAAGTTATTAACACGAGTAGAATTATCTAACTGTTCCAGTTTAACTTGTACCGAGAGAAAGTTCTTTCTAAAGCCGTCTGCTTGATCTTCTAAATTGGTCATTCTCTTCTGTTCAACTGCAGATTCCATAGAGATACTAGAAACCTTCTTCTCTAAATCTGTTACTGTTTCAATCTTAGACGTAATTTTGAAAGATAAAGATGTAATCTGCGGAAGCAGAACTTCTCCGAGAGAAACAATAGCGTTCCAAATTGATTCTAAAGTAAAGTTCAAAGGGCGTTGAATAACGAAAGCCCCATCCGGGGTAGACGCTGCAGCATTCTCCATCACCTCCGGTACCAAAGAAACTTCTTGTTGCACAGGGGAAACAGACTTCCCTGTGGTCTCACCTCCAGCTAGCGCCAACGATGAAGTAGAGTGACAGGCACTGCCGGCCCCACTCACAGGTCTCTCCTGTTCACTTTTCCCCGGCCCTCGCGAGAAAGAAACCTCCCCTGACAAACCAGGAGAGGAAATCTCCAGGAAGCCTTCCGGCAGTGAACCGCTGCGAAGAACCTTAGGCGCTGGGCTCATAGCTGGGGAGGAAGTTGACACCGAGGCTGCTTCCGAGCATTCCAACTCCGATGGTCCCGCCAATCGGTATTCTCCACCAGCACCGTCTGGATCCCGAGGAGCACGAACTTATTAAGAATCCAATGGTCCAGAAACAGAAGCAAGTGGCGTTGAGGTAAGAGCGGGCTGCGAAGGCACCTGCCCAGTCTTTCCCTTACGCTTTTTCCCCATGAGTAAGGAAAGACGTGCTCACCCAAACACAACTGCGACCACCATCTTGAAACGCCCCCCATTCTGCAATCTACCAGAGCCTTTTCTAAAATACTGGTGGAACTGTATGCATGGTGACCACAACATCGCAAGTCTGATCTCCATGTAGTATCTACAATGTGCCTTCCTGCCTTTTTTGCCTAGCATCAGACTGGAAAAACTTATTAGAATAGATTATAGAAGCTCAGAACTTGCAAGCACCAATGAGTTAATATGAAAGCTTTGTTTTTCATGTCTAATTTTGAAATCCACAGTATTGTTTTTCATTATACAGTATACTTTATCCCATCCTAGTATCTGCTAAGTTAACACCATCACCTCAGATGTAACTAGCACACAGAGAGCTTCAGCTTGCAGAGAAGATTTCGCTCTTTGATCCACTGGCTGCAAAGTCAGGGAAGATAAAACTTGCATATTTATAACATTTGGAAGGCGAGCTATCCACAGTTGACATCGTGGCTGACCACCAACCTTGACTTCCCACATACTCTTCCCTCTGCCCATGTTGCTTCTTTTTCATGGGAAATTTATAAGTGCTTTGGGGAGCTGTGGGATGATACCATGATAAAACCCAGCCCATGTAGCTTATTTTCTTAGATATTGTGTTTTTGTGTCTCCCACCCGAGTCAGACTGAGCCCTCTGTTGTAGCAAATGTATTTGCTATATGAAAAATCTATTAGTTCCTTCTGTCTGTTCCCTATATATGTTCTCCTGTTGTGAAGAGATAATGATCATGTGCAAAAATATTAACTTTGGAAAATTGTTGCACATTCTGTTATCTTCAACTGATCTGTAATTATAGAACTTTTAAGACACATCACACACCTATCCTATTGCAATTTATTCTACTACTACAATATACGTTTTAGTCATTTAATTCTGTTTTACCTTGAAGATAAATAACCACTTGGTAGTAAATAAAATTGCTTAATATAACTCAATCTCTGATGATTATACATACTAATTTTCAAAAAATGTGTTGTTACAGGCAATCATGAATTCGTGAATAAGCTACATAGGTAAGTAACTTGCTAAAGATATTTTGATTGAGCTTCCTGAAGAGATATCCATTACATTAGGTTCTTATACCTTTCAAGGGTTTACAGAACCATAGTAACACTATGTAAAGCCTGTATAATTTAAAACAGTTTGTGATCTTTAATTAACTTGCATCTATGCATAAAATGTATTTCTTATATGGGAAATCATTTTTGCATGTATTGTATGCGACAGTTTGCATACGTTAATGGTCTCATAAAATTACAAGCATTGAAATAGACATGCATTCTTTGTTGGTAGGTGTAGCTGGGGTACAGTCTGGGCAGAGTGTAGGCTGAATTTGCAAGTACATGCATTGATTATAAAATACCATGTGTTATGTTTAAACATAATTATTATCAAAACAAAGGTTCATACACTGTGAAAGCCAAAATACAAAAGACAATAGTACAGGAGGCCAGAAAATAAACAGTATAGAATAAATCCATCCAATATGGGCCCTTCCCTCAGGACCTCAATGATACTTCCGCTAGCCAACACTCAGGAGGCTTCCACAAACATTAAAACTGCAAGCGTGAACAGATGAACCAAAGAGACAAGTCACACCAATAAGGTACTGAAATTTTTTTTATTTTTTGTATAGTAAGACCAAACCCCCTCCCCACGATCCCCTGTCCCATATCCTACACAGCCAGGATAACTAACCCCCACCCCTCCATCCCACCCCACATACAACCACCTCACATAATCACACGGGCTAACAGCCTACCAGGTGGGTGGACTCTTCAATGCCCAGAGGGTCTCCCTCCTCACACCCACCTCCCAACCACCACCCCCAGCAACCACTTGACCAACTGGAGCCCATTCAGGCCCCCAATCAAGTCCAGGACCCATCAAGCCCAGTCACAGGGTGAGTACATCATTGCACACCTAGAAGGAGAGGCTGGAGAGATACGGCTCCCATAGGGCTAGATAAAAATCTCTACAGATATCTATCCCCTTGAAGGCCAACCCCTCCCAAACTTTCAGCTGATGGAGGATGTTGCACCATTCCCATATACCCAGGTATTCAGCATCTCACCAGGCTGGAGGATACACAATTTTGCAAGATAACATCCCTTCCGAACCAAAAATTGGGCCCCCGCCCCTTGGAGCCCAGAGGAGTCCCTGTAGTCCAGGACAGCAAGCACTAGGAAAAGAGCAAATGTTTGTCCCAAAAGGCTTTTGAAATAGTGCTGGACCCGTCCCCAGAAAGCTTGAATGTGGGCACACCTCCAAAACATATGTCCCAAATGAGCCCATTCTGCAGTGCACCAGGTACACTTTCCAGATTCCGCTAGACCCACTGTCCAGGCTCAGTATGGGGAGAAGTACGCCCTCTCTAGGATTTCAAATTACATCTCACAAAGTTGCACTCCCTGGATTATACAAGCCACCCCAGTCTTCCAGTCGAACCCTACAAGAGATCTATAATTCTGCTTCCCAGGGGCCAAGCAAGTGGGTACAAGGATGGAGCAGACTAAGATCTCCCAAAGCTTGATAATAGGGAACCACTGAAATCCGCTCATGGTCCTTAAACTCAAACCAACCATCAATCTTATCGAGGGTCGCTTTCTCCAAGCCTGCTCTCACCAAAGAGTGCACATAGTGGCGCAATTGTAAATAAGCAAAGTGGTGTTCCCCAGGGAGCCCAAAGTTATTGCGAAGAGATGGGAAGGGAAGCATCTGTCCTTCCGCATCCACCACCTGTTTCACTTGGGCAAGCCCCAGTGAGCCCTAAACCTCAAACAGATGGGAGTCCAGGTTGAGAGTGAAGGCAACATTGCCCTGCAATGGCAAATATACAGTCATCTCTAAAGAGATCCCCCAAAGCTCACAGACCCGCCAGCCTTCTCTAACCACAATAATGAGAGACTATCTTGGATCCAGGCCGACAACAGCACTCTATCCAAATGCAAGACCGAAAGAAGAGAGCAAGGGGTCACCCAAGCTGACTTCAAGGTCCATGGCATAAAACCAATCACCTCCCTAGCCAATCCCAGACATGTGAAAAGATACAAAAGATTATAATGGGATAAATCCAGTAACCCCACACCCCTGGTCATCCAGGAGCCTGCAATCTGCTCAATTTCAGTCAGGGTTTCCTCCCCCCCCCCCCCCCTCCACAAAGGAACCCTGCAGCAGCCACTCAATAGCTGGAAGATCATGCAACAAGAGTTTCAATCACAACAGCTGCAAAACATATAGGAGCTTAGGAAATATTATCATCTTGTATGCCGCTACTCAGCCTAACAGAGAGAGTGGGCGTGGCATTCAATCCTGCAGCCTGTCATGAATCCAGAGAAGCACAGGGGGAACATTGAGCCTATAAAGGCTCCTGGGATTCACAGGTAGATGAATCCCCAGATATTTGAAACTATCAGCAGCTCACTGAAGGGGAAATGGCCCCTTCCAAGCCCCCTGCAAGCTCGCAAGAACATTCAAGGCCTCAGATTTTGACATGTTCAACCACAATCCCGCAATAGTTCCAAAAGCTGCTATTTCACCTAAGACTGGCAGGGAATTCTCTGGGTCCGTTAGGTGAACCAAAAGGTCATCTGCAAAGGTGAATACCTTAAAGGTACAGGCACCCGGGAGTGTGATTGGAGTGGAGAGAGGGGTGCCAGATCGAGGAGACTGTGTCCGAGACTACCGGACTGCTCCGGTGGAGGCAACGCTGCTTTTGAGATCGGGCATGCACACCCGGGACAGTCTTCCCCTTCTAGGGTCTTTGAGGGAGCTTTAAAGTTCGCTGGAACATCTTCCTCCTTGGAGTGCGATTGGAGTGGAGAGAGGGGTGCCGGATCGAGGAGACTGTGTCCGAGACTACCGGACTGCTCCGGTGGAGGCAATGCCGCTTTTGAGATCGGGCAGGCACACCCGGGACAGTCTTCCCCTTCTGGGGTCTTTGAGGGAGCTTTAAAGTTCGCTGGAACATCTTCCCCCTTGGAGTGCGATTGGAGTGGAGAGAGGGGTGCCGGATCGAGGAGACTGTGTCCGAGACTTCCGGACTGCTCCAGTGGAGGCAACGCCGTTTTTGAGATCGGGCAGGCACGCCCGGGACAGTCTTCCCCTTCTGGGGTCTTTGTTTTCTTTTTCCTTTAAATTTATCCTCCCATCGCGACCGCGGAGCGTGTCCACGGAGCGTGCTCTGAAGGGGCGTGTCTAAAGGGGCAGGTTCTGCCCCTTAGACGCCCCTTCGACGCCACTTCGCTGTGTTGAGAGGAGGCGTCTAGGCCCTATTTGCAGCGTTTTAGCAATTAGTTCTGTTGCTTGCATGGTCTGTTCTCTCCCAGATAAGTATTTCCTTTTTTTTTTGTTTTCTTGTTACATTTGGGTAATGGGTAAGCGAAAGGCCAAGACGGGCAATAAAACTCCTGGGACCGATACCGGAGGTTCTAAGCCGGTAGGTCCCATGGATAAACATCTAGTTGCTTTTCCCCCTCCCCTGGCTCAGTCCTCTCCCGACGGGGTCTCTTTGAGCCCCGACAGGAGATCCCCCCGCCTTACCCTGGGTCAGGTCCTCCTGCCCCTTTATTACCTGGGGCGAATGGGGATTCAAAGGGAGGGATGAGTTTGCCGATTCCAGTTCCGTGTTTGACTCCTGAGGTTTGTTTGGAACTTCCGGAATTAACATCGGACGCTGAGGTGACCTTAAAGGATGTGTGGGGTGCTTTAAAATGTATAGATGTGAAAGTATCCTTAAAATTTAATTCCTTATGTACTTTTACTCAAGATGCTGCAGTTGCTCTGCAGCAACTAGATGAAAGGGTGTCTTCTATGGGTTTGGCTTTTTCTAAAATAGAATCCCAGGTGGTTCCGCTTCATTCGGCTACTGCAGCTGGTATTAAGGATTCTTTATTTTTACATTTGAAAATAGAATCCCTGGAAAATTCTATGAGGATATGTAATCTTAGGTTTCTAAATTTTGCTCAATCACCATTATTATCTGCTAAGATCTTGTTAGATAAATATTTTAAAGAAACTTCCCAAGTGGACTGAATGTGCTAGTGCAATTTCTATTACTGATAAGGGCGGCCCAAAGGGGGTGCAGGGCCATGTGTGGAGACTCGGTGCGGGACCTCATTTGCATAAATATTTGCATAATGTTACCATACACTGACTTTTAGTAAACATGCCTCTTAATGAGTGTATGGATAAAGAAAGACTAAAAGATTTCTACATTACTATAATCCTGTGCCAACTGCCAGGCACATTAGGAACTACTACAAGCAGTGCCTATTTAGAACCCATAGCAAACCCGCCGTATTGTAACAGCACTACCAGGATTCACAAAGCACCAGACCCTACTTATCAAAAGGCAACACTGCAGATATTAAACCAATACATTTCAGAAAATAACAATACATGACCTACTGGGGAAAGAGAACAAGTGGCAATATCAAATAGGAATTACATAAACAGAATACCTCAGCTCAGTTACACATGCAGAACATAGACCATCACCAAACAAGGAATCACAATTTAGAAACAGGAAGACAATAATTAAACTGGGAACCCCAAAAGTCAAACTTGGAGTGTACAACAACACTGTAGAAATAAAACTATAAATTAATTTCCTCTTGTACCAAACAAAGTGCAGACATTAATGATGCACATTTCCCAGAGCTGACATATTCCAGTTAATAAATTCAAAATAAAGAGATATCTTTCTACCTTTTGTGCATTTTTTTTTCAGTTGCAATTGCTCCATCCACTTTCTTCTGGTTTCTTCGTGTCTTCTGCTAACTCTCCATCGTCTGCTGTCCATTTGTCCTTTCTTCTCTCTTCTAGTTTTTTTCCATTCTCTCTCTACATCTGCTTTAACATACTAATCTTTCTCCTTTTGCTCTTTCCTCATTCCTTTTTCATCCAGTCAAATTTTACCCCTCCATCCTCAATCCCCACTTACTCTCCCAATACACGACCAATTGTAGATTTTTCTTCCCTCCCACACAAAATATTTTTCCCCTCTCCATTTCACTCTCCCAACCCCATCGCATTCTAATCCTCCCCCAACATCAGCTCCCTTCTAGTTCCAGCCCCACCTAGCATCCGCTCCCTTCTAGTCCCCCCATTGGCCCATTTCCAGTCCTAGCCCCCCATCAGCCCATTTCCAGTCCTAGCTCCCCCATCCATTTTCAGTCCTATCCGAGTCCCTCCATCAGCTCATTTCCAATCCCAGCCCCCCATCAGCCCATTTCTAGTCCTTTCGTAGCCCCACCATCAGCCCATGTCAAATCCTAGCTCCCCTCCACTCAGCCCATTTCCAATCCAAGCCCCCCCATGAGCCTACTTCCAGTTCTTAGCCCCTCCATGAGTCCATTTCAATCCAAACCCCCACCACAGCCCATTTCCAATCTTAGCTCCCCTAACAGCCCATTTCCAGTTTTATCCTAGCCCCTCCATCAGCCCATTTCCTATCCTAGCCCCCCCATTCAGCCCATTTCCAGTCCTAGCTCACTCCCCTCACAACCCATTTCCATTCCAAGCCCCCCTCCCCCTCAGCTATTTGCAGTTCAAGCCCCCCTTCCACTCAGCCCATTTCCATTCCAAGCCCCCATCCCCATCAGCTATTTGCAGTTCAAGCCTCCCCTTCCACTCAGCCCATTTCCAGTCCTAGCAACCCCCAAACCCATTACCAGTCCTAGCCCCCCCATAGCCCATAACCAGTCCTAGCCCCCCATCAGCCCACTTCCAGTCCTAACCCCCCCCATCACCCCATTTTCAGTCTTAGCCCCCCCCATAGCCCATTACCAGTCCTAACCCCATCAGCCCATTACCATTCCTAACCCCATCAGCCCACCTCAAGTCCTAACCTCCCATCAGCCCATTTCCAGTCCTAGCCTCCCCTTAGCCCATTACCAGTCCTAACCCCCATCAGCCCACAGCCCATTATCAGTCCTAACCCCATCAGCCCACCTCAAGTCCTAACTCCCCCATCAGCCCATTTCCAGTCCTAGCTCCCCATAGCCCATTACCAGTCCTAACCCCCCATCACCCCATTTCCAGACTTAGCCACCACATAGCCCATTACCAGTCCTAACCCCCCATCAGCCCACAGCCCATTACCAGTCCTAACCCCATCAGCCCATTTCCAGTCCTAGCCTCCCCATAGCCCATTACCAGTCCTACCCCCATCACCCCATTTCCAGACTTAGCCTCCCATAGCCCATTACCAGTCCTAACCCCCCCATCAGCCCACAGCCTATTACCAGTCCTAACCCCCCATCAGCCCATTTCCAGTCCTAGCCTCCCCATAGCCCATTACCAGTCCTAAACCCCCCATCACCCCATTTCCAGACTTAGCCCCCCCCATAGCCCATTACCAGTCCTACCCCCATCAGCCCATTTCCAGTCCTAGCCCTCCTTAGCCCATTACCAGTCCTAACCCCCCTTCCCCCACCAGCCCATGGAAAATTTAAAAAAAAAAAATGCTGGCTGCTGCCGCTGCCACCGCAGAAGAATTGAATGTCCCGTGGGCCCCCCCCCCCCATGCCCGGCAGAGCCCTCCCTCCCTGCATCAGCTCCTCCCCGCTTCGGCTTTCAGAGCACGAAGGGAGAGTTTCTCCCTCTTGGCTCTGTTAAGCCCGCGGGCGCTGATGGGAAACAGGCATTTCCTGTTTCCCATCAGCCCCGGTGCACTTAACAGAGCCGCGAAAGGGAAACTCCGCCTTCTTGCTTTGAAAGCCGACGCGGAGAGGGGCTGATGCAGGGAGTGAGGGCTCTGCCAGGCACAGGGGGGGGGGGGGCTGCAGGACACTCAATTCTGTTGCTGCTGTGGCAGCAGCAGCCAGCTTTATTTTTTTATTTTTAAATTTATTTTTAATGCAGAATGTTCTTTGCGTGGGGCCCCCTCAAATGCAGGGCCCTGTGCAAAAAACATTCTCACTCAAGGGATGGGCCGGCCCTGATTACTGATGAGCATTCTTAGTGCCTCAAGTGTCTAGGCCCAGACCATGACGTCAATTCCTGCCTTTCCTGTCACCACATGACCTCCAGAGGTCGGAAGAACCGAGTCAAACAGAAGGCTAAGCTGTTTTCATCAGACTCAGCTCCTTCGGTGCACTCCTCGGGGGCGTCGACTCCATCTAAGTCTTCACATGCCTCTAAGACCTCACCAGCAAAGAAAATGCATAGCTCAGTCAACCAGCACATAAGAAGAAGAAGACATCGGCTTCAGCATCAAGATCATTGACTTCCAGGGCGACATTGGCTTCCGACACCGAGCGTCAGCATCAGCATCACCATTCTTCACATTCTGATGTGGACCATCCATCCAAACAACCCCGGCAAGAAGTATCACCTCCATAGCCATTCAGGGGTTTGGGGATGCCCCTGAGGTCCAGTCCTCAGTGGAGCCTCCGATACCGGCATCAGGAGTTGTGGCCCACATGTCTGTGTCTGGAACTTCTCCTCCCCCTATACCAACACTGGATAACCGTGTCATTACTATTGAGCATAGCATTGCTAAACTCTTAGCAATTGTTACACTGATGACTTCAGAGGCTCCGCAACCAGCACCGGTACCAGTTCCACCGGTATCACTGGTAACCACATACATTGATACTCTGCCACAGGTATTCCTAGCTTCACAGGGCATGGAGCAGCCAATACTGAGGCCCTCAGAACCATCTGGTCCAATATCCTCAACATTGAATCAACGATCATCAGAGCATTGGAGGTATCGTACATCTCATAGAGATTACTTTGATTTCCTTCCGGACTCTAATTCCGAGGACACATCCGAGGTGGATTCTGTCAGTTCTGATGTACCCAGGAAGATTCCATCGGATTCTTCACCTCCTTATGAACAGAGATATTCACCGCCTGAAGATATGTCCTTCCAGGACTTCATTAAGGATATGGCGGCAGCTCTGGATGTTTCAGTGGCAACTGAAACTGAACCAAGAACTGAGGAGCTCGACATATTGCAATACCCTTCGATACCAAAGGAAGCTGCCACCCTTCCAGTGCTTTCTAAAGCCACAACTTCCCCACCATTCTATTGTGGTGGAGTCCATCATAAGGAGGATCAAAAGTCAGAAAAATCACTCTTCAGTACCTCCTGGCAGAGAGGACAGCTTTTGCAAGAAAAGCCTTCCTGACCACTATGCTAGCATCCAGAATTGATTCATACATACTCTACGTGGATATGTTTCTAAAGGATGTGGCCAGAGATTTCTCAGAATTCACCTCCTTATTACCCCCCCCCCCCCCAAACAGGCAGCTCACCAGGTCTTGATTACCTGTGCCCAAAATACATCAAAATTCTTAACAAGGGCTGCTTTTGATGCTTTTGAGGCAAACAGTATATCTGCTGCAGCTTGCATAGATGCCAGAAGAACAGCATGGCTCCAAGCATCTGACCTAGAACAACGGGTCCAGGATAAATTGATAAACATACTCTGTAATGGTGAAAACCTCTTTGGTCAGAGGTGGAGGGAGGAAGGCTGGAGAGATTTAAATAGACAACCTCACTATGAAAAGGCTGTCAAGGAAAACGCTGAACCCTTCCAAAAAGAAGGCTACAACCAAAAAGCCATTCTTTCCTAAAAAGAATAAATTTTTCCCACCATATTAGTCTTATGCTATCTACGCTGGTCCACAGCAGCAGCAGAGACAATCAGGTCAAAAGCAGGTCAGGAAACCCAAGGTCTCCAAATCTCAACCTGCTCCATCTACTCAGCAGCCTCAGAGTTTTGACTCTTTCAAAAGGAGCACGGCCAATGTCCCCATCATTCTCCCTCCTCCTTCCAGGATTCCAGGAAGGTTGGTACATTTCGCACACCATTGGTTAAGTATTACCTCCGAGCCCTGCAACCTACATCTAGTCTCTCAGGGCCTACAGATAAAGTTCTAAACTTATCCTCGCAATCATTTTGTGGGACAACCCACCCTGGATCCTCTTCACTCCTTGCTCCATCAGGAGATCCTCTCCCTGCTAAAACAAGGAGCTATCCAGGCGGTCCTCTCTGCTCTGCAGGGCCGAGGTTTCTACTCCAGATATTTCCTGATTCCAAAAAAGACAGCAGGTTACAGGCCTATACTAGATCTCTGAAATCTCAACAAAGGCTGTGCTCTCTGGATTTAAAGGATGCATATACACACATCCTCATCCACCCAGACTACAGGAGCTTCCTCAGGTTTGTCTTCCAGGGAAACCACTATCAGTACAGAGTTCTCTTTTCAGACTTGCCTCAATGCCCAGAGTATTCACAAAGTGCTTAGATGTGGTGGGGGTGACCTACCTATGAACCTGCTAAAGGCAGACTCTGCTTCAGCAGTTGCATTTGCCATAAATCAAACTATATATGTTCTTCAGGAGTTGGGGTTTGTGATAAACTATCCAAAGTCACATCTCAACAAAACCTAGAACCTCAAGTTCATAGGTGTTCGACTGGATACGAAAAGGAGCAGAGCATTCCTCCCAGAGGACAGATGACACCGTCTGATTATCTTAGCCATTCAAGTGCAACAACAACCATCAGTTCCTGCCAGGTCTGCACCATTTCTACACCTTTTAGGACACGTGTCTTCCATGGTCCTTGTCGTACCCTATGCTCACCTCCACATGAGGATCTTACAGTGGACTCTCTCAAGCCAAGGAAGCAGTCCACAGGTCATCTCTCAGACCTGGTAAACATCACCTTGCAGATGAAGGCAGATCTATAGTGGTGGATCAAGCCACAGAATCTAATCGAAGGGTCATCTTTTCAGAGGTCTGCACCACAGTTTATCCTAACCACCAATGCATCAAAACTAGGCTGGGAAGCCCATCTCAATGGGCTCAGGATGCAGGGCCTTTGGTCTGCAAAAGAGAGAGCCCTCCAGACCAATCTTCTGGAACTCAGAGCAGTATCCAGTGCCATCAGAGTCTTCTTTCCCCATCTCAAAGCAGCATTCTCTTCTGGTGCAGACTGACAACCAGGTGGCGATGTTTTATATAAACAAACAAGGAGGGACAGGCTCTCAAGTCCTGTGCAAGGAGGCCTCTCGCCTGTATAGCTGGGCAGTTTCCCAGGGTATTCACCTACATGCAGTCTACCTCCCAGAGAACAGAATCAACTGGCCAACAGATTAAGTCGGATTCTACACGCGTGGAGGTTGGATCCTCAAGTAGTCCAATGCTTGTTTCAACTCTGGGGGATTCCACTAATAGACCTTTTTGCATCTCCCCTCAATACCCAGCTACCCCAGTTCTGTTTGAGAATTACGTCTCCCCACGGGGAATCATCAGATGCCTTACTCATTCACTTTCTCATTCAGACTCCAGGTCGAACGAGGACAAATGATCCTAATTGCCCTGTACTGGTCCAGACAACCGTGGTTTCCTCTGCTTCTTCAGCTTGCTCAAGCACTTCCCCTCTGGCTCAGTTACTCAGCGACGCTTCTCTCCCAGGAGAAGGGCACCCTGATGCAGCCAAGCCTCAAACTACTCTGATAACTTGGAAGCCTTCTCTTCTCACATTAAATCTCAGGGAAGATATTTTGCATATCCTTTTATCTTCAAGAAAGGATTCAACCAGACGCTCCTATGCCTTCAAATGGCGCAGGTTCTCCATCTGGTGTTCTCCTAAAACACTGGATCTTTTCACATGTCCCATCCCAGACCTGCTACAGTACCTCCAACGGACGCCTGTTCTGTTTCCCTGGAATAATCCTTGCTAATTATCCTTAAAATGGTTAGTTTCCCATGTGCCTACTGGTTCCTCTTCCTTCCATGAACGGCGCTGTTCTCAGTTCCTTTTGTCTTTCTTGATCAAAGCTTGCCTTGACCAGAGTTCACAGCCTTTTTTGCCCGGGGGTCATCGACCCCATTTGGGTGTTCCCCACCATGTCCCCCGGTAGCTTCAAAAAATGTGACCACTGCAATCAAACAATGTCAGTGACCAACACCCATGACTGCTGCCTACGCTGCCTGGGCCCGGACCATGACAGCACCTCCTGTGACCTGTGCCAAGCCGTGAGGCCTAAAACTAATAAAAAGAGATCGGAGTTGCAGGAAAAACTGTTTCCCAGGTTCTACTCAGCATCAGCCTCCCCGACGCCGAGCTCCAAGCCCAGCACTTCCCATGAGGCCCAAGCGTCCTCGGAGTCCCGTGGCCGTGGCTTCCCTGCAAAGACCTCGGACCCCAAGAGAAAGAAGAAAAAATCCTCAAAGTCTGCTGAGGTTGCACCAGAGAAGCCCAGTAAAACCACCCAGAAAGACTCGGGCAGCTCCAAGACGTGCCCTACTAAGGTCCTCAAGAAGGATTCCTGGGCCAGCGGAGACCATGCGAGGTTCCTTGAGACCGTAGTCCTCATCAAGGACACACTCGTAAGAGTGCTGGTGCCGGGCCCGGGGTTCTCAGTGCCCGCTCCAAAAGCTGCGGAGCCTTCTGGCTTAGAAATCAAAATGGCGGCCTTGGAGCAAAACATCACTGCTATCCTGGCCCTGCAGCAGGAATGATGACTGGTTTGTCCGCATCATCTGCCTTGACGACCGAGCCCCCGACTGTGAGGGAGTCCCCAGTTGCCGAGCTGAACTTCGAGCGACATCAGCCTCGGGTAAGCCCTCGGCGCCGGTCGAGCTCTCAGTCCCATTCCTCAGACTTCCAATCCTCCCCGGCCAGTTTCTGTGACTCAGACTCCAGGTCCTCCAGTGGCTGCTGGCCACTCAGCCCCAGCCTCGATCTTTTGAGTCGCAGGGCCTTCGACTTGTCATCACCGCTCGACTCTGAGTCCGAGTGGTAGAGCGATGACGAGGCCACTCCGGAAACCAAACGGCACCGAAATATTCCCTCGGACACAGTGCCCCAGTGCCATTCTCCTTCGGAAGATATGACCTTCCATGACTTTGTCAAGGATTTGGCCAGGGCTCTCTCAGTGCAAACCGAGGCAGAGGAAGATTCACGCACCAAGGAACTGGAGATTCTCCAGTATGAGTGTCTGCCCGAGGAGACTCTCACAGTGCCTGTGCAGCCAATCCTCAAGGGGCTGCTATTCAGAATGTGGGAAACGCCAGCCTCAGTGTTGGTGGTGAGCCGGCGCCTCAATGCCATCTACCGCATCCAAAAGGGCCCCGATTTCCACAAGTCCCAACTCCCACATACTCTATGGTCATTGAGTCGACCATGCAGAAAGTTAAGATCCAGAAGACCCACTCTTTGATCCCTCCTTGAAAGGATGCTAGAGCCCTTGATGCCCTCGGGCGCAAGTGTTACCAGGGCTCCATGCTGGGTTGCAGGCTTCAAGTCTATGAACTGTACATAGGCATGAGAAGACACAAGAAGCAAGAGCGATGATGACACAGCAAGCCTTTAATGAGTAGTCCCCAATGCGTTTCGGCGGATTGCCTTCATCAGGGGGCACAAAACACTCACAAACATATAATAAAAACAATATGTTAAAACCTAGATGAAAACATGCAAATGTCAAACACATTAAGCTAACTGGGCATGAATTTAAATTATCCTAATTTGTGACACACAAAATTAATAAATAAATAATCAATAAGATCATAAATAGTTAAAAACAGAACATATAAAGATATAAATAGTTAAAAAATGGTTAAGAAATAATAAATAATTAAGAACATATACATAAATTTGATTAGTATAGCTCATAATAAATATAATGTAAACATAAGATAACCAAACCATAATGTTAAAACCATATCTATAAATATATAAAACATATTAAAAACAGTAAAATACAGTATAAAATAATATAAAATATAATATAATAACGTAGGGCAGAAGAAATCATGAAACCAATTAATCAAAACCAATACATAAAAAAGACTATAGTGCTAGGCTATAGAGGTTAAAAGAAGGAAAAGATGACGAATACATTCTTTACTCACTGCACAAGTACTATCAGCGGGTCATCCGATAATAAATTTCAGAGAGGCAAATGGTCAAAGACCCATTTGTAAAACGTCCTAATAAAAACCAGTAAATAAAACGAGGTGAGGAGGATCATCTCAACACAGGCTAGGAGGTGTGGGTATTATGGCAGAGAAAGGAGGGACACACTTTTATCACCTAAATAAATTAAAATGCCATAAGGTAAAAACGTGTGTTATAAATTACATGGGACTTAAGAGCATAAGATAATTATCAAAGGTCTAATGCTATGTTAATGCTGTACTAAAATCATCAGATTAAAATGCTATTAAAAGGTAGAACGAAACAGAGAATGGGAAAGGATTGAATAATTACTCACTGTATCCAGACGCATTGCTTAAATTGTAAGCACGATGTTATGTTAAAATTTGCACCGACAATTGAAAAAATTGTGAATTATCCAACCATCTGGAAAAAGAAATAATAAAGGAGGACCAACAATGAAACTGAATATCTGTCTAAGTCACTGAATTTATTCTTTAAAGTTAGATGTTATATGTCAGCAAGGAGAGGTGTGAAATAAAGTAGGCATAAACCTAAGTCGCAGAAGGAACGTACCTGCAAACACTTCACAACAATATGTGTAGCTACCAGTTTTTCAGAGAGAGGCGGGGGATTGGACCGCAGGGCAATGGCCGGGTTGCTGCACCTCGATGGAGGGCAGCAGCCCAAGCATACGGCTGCTGCAAGGCCTCCATGAGAGGTGCAGCAACCTGGCCATCCCACACATGGGAGGGCTGGGACCGAACAGGTTCCTAGTCAGTTTGGATCCCATCACTGGTAATTTCCCTACATCTTCTTCAGTATCTTTATCTTTATTGAGGATTTAATATACCGCTCTTACCATAGGCAATAGAGCGGTTTACAAACAAAATATGAGTCTGCTGGGAAATGGAAAGGAATGCCAAATATAATAGACAGGAAAGTAAGAGCAGAGACAGATAGGGAAATTTAGGGAAACAGGGCAGAGGAAACACAGCAAGTATCAGTGAGGGGGCGGAGAGAGGGGAGAAGTAGGGGGAGGGCGGTCATAGGCGTTACAGAATAGGTGAGTTTTGAGCCTTGTTTTAAATGTTTTGTGGGATGGTTCTAGGCGGAGGGCAAGGAAGAGTGAATTCCAGAGCCAGGGACCCAGAATGAATAAGGCAGAAGAGCGTGTTGATTCAAGATGAGCCTGGGATGGGGAGGGGAGATATAAGCGGTTAGCATGGATGGACCTAAGGAGACGATGAGGAGGGTGGAGGCGAATCAGATCTTCTAAATAAAGTGGGGAACCAGAGTGAATAGACTTGTGAACGAAAAGGAGTATTTTGTATTGAATTCTGTATGGGACTGGTAGCCAATGGAGATGAATCAAAATGGGGGTGATATGGTCAAAACGTGTGGCATTGGTCAAAATATGGGCAGCGGTGTGATGAACAAGTTGTAGTCTTCGTAATTGGGATTGGGGAAGGCCGGCAAGGGAGGCATTGCAATAATATAAACGTGATACTACTAATGACAAGAGGAGGGTGGTCATAGATGGGACTGAGAGGAAAGGACGGACCGCACAAAGTTGTCTCAAAGTGAGAAAAGACCGTCTCACCACCAAGGAGAAGTGCTCTTTAAAGGACAGAGAAGAATCCAAGGTAACCCCAAGATAGCGCAGAGATGGAACAACTTGGATAGGAGCAGAAGAGAGGAGGGGAACAAGGGGGGGAACTGGGTTTCCAAAAGTAAACCAGATGGCGAAGGTTTTAGAAAGATTGATATGTAGAAAATTAGAAACAAGCCAGGATGCGACAGAAGCTAAGCAGGAATTAAGAGGAGTGATATCGGGGGTGGTAGAGTCTGTGTGATAGAGAAGAAAGATATCATCAGCGTAGAAGTAAGCTGAGGCACTGTGCTGCTGAATTAAGAGTGCAAGAGTAAAGACCGAAGTGAAAGATTCATTCAGTCCCTCCGCTATGGCCTAGTCCTCCCTTATGCCCCTTTTACCCCTCTATCATCCAATGGTTCAGTTGAGACTTTCACAGGTTTTTTGCTACAAATGTACTTGAAAAAGGTTTTATTATGCATTTTTGCTTCCATGGCAAGCTTCTTTTTCAAATTCTCTCTTTGCCTACCATATCAATGCCTTGAATCTGCCAATGCTTATGTTGTTTCTGGTGTTTGTCATTAGGCTTCTTTTTCCACTTCCCGAAGGATGCTTTTTTGGCAATAACAGCCTCTCTGATCTTGCCTTTAAACAATGCTGGCAGTTTTTTGGTCTTCCTTTCACTTTTCTTAAAGTGTGAAATACATCTGGTCTGGGCTTCCAAGATAGTACTTTTAAACAATGCCCATGCTTTATGTAAATCTTTAACCTTTTCAGCTGCTCCTTTTAGTTTAACTATTTTTTCTTTCTTTCTTTCTACCTAGTAAGAAGCAATGTTTGCATAGGGCTCTCTACTGATGAACATACCTTGAGTGTTGGATACCGCAGCTGCAATAAGGTTGCATCACTAGTAGGTTTACTAACTAGCAAGCTGATGCACTGATCTGTGGAATTTCCCATAGGTTGGTGGCCTTGTTTGTGCACAGCTTTGCTATCCATACAAAATTGGACATGAACCTCTGCTATTGAGGAAAAAAGATCACTTCTTATTAAGGTGTAGATAATTTTTTTTTCTGAAAACAAGCCCATGAAGACCTTTTTTGCACTGATTTTCACTGAATTCCAAATTAATGAGATGCTTAGTGTGATCTTGCATTGTGGTACCCATTAATTTTCAAATGAAATAACCTTTCTCTTGCTGTGGTCTACATGAACATTTCTTACTTAAATAGAAAATTTTGCACAGATTTCAGCAAATGGAGCTTCACATGCCAAAATGCATGAAAAATTCAGAATTAGAGGGCTTATCATGTGAGCTCCCATTTATGGATGCTTCTGCACTTTAGTGCATCAGTTTCCAATTTAGCAATGGAATTATTTCATGAAATCATTTACATTTTTGCAGGACAGTCTTTGATAACCCCGATGATGCTGTTTTCTGGAAAGCCATGCAAAGATCTGTCATGCAATTTTCATTGGTTGACTGGTGTAAAATCCCCACCTCCAAGCAAAAACGCCTTGAAGACAGAGCAACCGAAATTCCTCCGTTATTGACCATCCAGTTCAGATGACTCCTGGTTTCTCTAGAGATAACTTTCAGCTTATATGATAAAAACACTTAGGGGCTTGTTTACAAAGCTGCGGTAGCGATTCGCGATCGTTATCGGAGCCGCGGCCCCATTGAAATCAATGGGGCCGCGGCTCCGATAACGATCGCGAACCGCTACCGCGGCTTTGTAAACAAGCCCCTTAGGGGCACGTTTACTAAACTATGTTAAATGTTAGTGCAGGGTTTCTCGCACACAGAGCACGCTGTGCAGTTAGCATGGAACGCACAGCAAGTTTCCCACACTAACCAGCTAGCACTCAATTGGACAGGGACTGGGTGGGTTAAGGGTGTAACGTGGATGCTGACGGCACATCATGGTTAGTGCAGGTGTAATAGGCACATGCTAACCACCATGGTTGCCAGTAGCATGAGTTCATTTAACATCATCTCAAGTGATGGTGGTAAGTGCACCCATGTGCCGGATAGCGCGGTGTGGTATGTTACCAGTGTGCTAAGAGCAGGGGCATGGGTGCACATGCCTCTAGAAGTTAGCAAGGACCTCAGCACTAATTCTGCAGCTCAAATGCGTGCCAACATTATGCCCTTTAGTAAACATGTCCCTTAGCTTTTTAGTGAAAGCTGCTGTACAAATCTATTTGCTTTCATTATTGACATTATAATACATATATATTGTTCATGCTCATTTGTGCGTGATGATAAAATATTTAAAAAAGAAATATTATATAAAGTAGGATTTTTTTTTCTTTGCACAAAAAGTGTGTATTAAAATGATATTCATTAAAATAGAGATGTTGGGGTGCTGTTGTGCCACTCATGTCTGATGCTTTATATAGCAGTGAACTCCTCCTTTGAAACTATAATTATTCTTCAAAATCTGAACCATGAATTACAAAAACACTGGATCCTTATTTATCCATTGATCAATGGTACATTTGATATGAAACGATGGCACTTTAAAAAAAAAAAGATATAGGGGATATTCAAAGGCATTTAGGAAGGTTGCCCAAATGCCGGTCACCAGGATACTCAGTGGCCCTAATGCAATTAGTAGGAAACAGAAACAGCAGGTGTGTGGACAAGTGTTCAAGGCTTTTTTATTGATATTGAACCACCTTCACTGCGTTTTGGCCAAAGGCCTTCTTCAGGGGGTACAAACCTTGAAAATTTGATAAATCAGAAAAGACGTTCAAAAGAATCTTCAATATATAAAATGTTAAAACAGTAAAAATAAAAATATAAACATAAGTAGCATTCTTATTTATTAAATAAATAAACATAATAAAAACCATACGAGCATAAATAAATAAATGACTGCAGTCAATCAATAATAAAAAAAAATCATATGAACAAGGCAGGCAAAGAAATCTATGACAAGAAACAAGGGCAAAAATAGAACTAGGCTATTTCAAGGCTATTAATAAATTATCTCCTGCATCGATCTCAAATCTCATCACTCACACACCAGACCCAGGAGACTAGTAGCAGAAAACACACTAGTTACTCCTAGTATCTCCACAAAATGGACACAACAAACTACTAACAGAGCTTTTGTGTCCTATGCTCCCAAGTGCTGGAACAAACTACCTCCAAACATCAGATCAATCAGGGATATCACCACTGTTCCCTCTAAGCTGTGCGCGTGTGCGTGCGCACACACCTCGCTGAGTGAGCGCACATTCTTTACAACAGAGCGCACAAAAATTATGGTTCTGATTCTGATAGAAAACAACACAGACGTTCTTAAAATTGAAAAGTTGTTGTGTATTTATGGTGTTCACAAGTTCTACAATATTTTCTAGTGCAATCAATGTGGTGTACATACTGTATTCTGACGTGTAGTCAAATTTTAAAGTATATAACTCTGAGTATCGTTATGTGGCGCACAAAAATTTAACCTTCCTTCAAAAGCTGCACAGCTGATATTTTATGCGCACACAGCCTACAGAAAATTAGAGGGAACATTGGATATCACCCAATTTAGAAAGTCCATCAAGCACTATTTATTCACTTTGCACTTCAGGCTACCATACACACAATAGAACCGGCTCCCGCCTCACTCAGATAACTCCTACACATAACAACATTCCAGAACAAAGGATCAAAATGTGAAAACACTGTATCCTTGTTAAATATCAAATCTTGATGTAACCTATCCAATGTATATATAACTTGTATAATTATGTAGATAGTTATCCCCAGTTCACACCCAGTTTATCTTCCCTGTTATCTGTAAACCTAGATCAGTCATGTATTGACAGGCATTTGTTGTTCAATGTAAACCGCACTGATGATGAATAGTGCGGTATATAAAAAATGTTAAATAAATAAATAAAACTAAAAAGTTCATACCACAAAAATTGCATAAACATTAAAAGAGCTACTGTTAATCATTTATATAGTGCTACAAGGCATACACAGTGCTGTACAGACACATATAATTAGATGGTTCCTGCTCATCAAAGCTTACAATATAATCAAGACAGACAATACAGTAGATGAAATGAGGATAAAGTAGAGACGGGTAAGGAGACAGAAGGAGAACAAAGGATTAAGATCCAAAAGTATCCTGAAAGAGGTGAGCCTTTAGCATGGATTTGAAAACGGAGAAAGATGAAAGCTGACGTAAAGATACAGGTAGCATGTTCCAGGCATAAGGAGCAGCAAGGTGAAAGGATTGAAGTGTGGAGTTGGAAGTGGAAGTGGAAGAGAAGGCCATAGAGAGAAGAAAGCCAGAGGAGAACAGTTCATGAGGAGAGGTGTAAGGAGAGAGGAAAAGTAGTGAGGAGCAACAGAACGAATGCACCTATAGGTCAAAAGAAGAAGTTTGTATTGGATACAGAAATGGAAGGGAAGCCAATGAAGTGATTTAAGAAGAGGGGGCAATATGAGTATAATAGGACTGGTGGAAGATCAGCCGCATAGCAGAGTTTTGAACAGATTGAAGCAAAGAAAGATGACTCAGAGGGAGAACAGCAAGGAGAAGGTTGCAATGATTTAAGCAAAAGTTGATTGAAGAGTGGGTAAGTGTTTTAGTACTGTGTTCAGAAAGGAAAGGGCAAATTTTGTTAATGTTACAGAGAAAGAAATGACAGCTTCTACTTTCTGGAATAGTTTGTCTAATCAGCTGAAACTAGAAACCATCTTCAAACCATTTAAAACTGCTTAAAAATGTACCTCTTTGAATCAGGTTTCACAATCCATGAAATTCACGCTGGCTTTGCCTGCCCTCCTTCTTCTTTCCTCGAGACCAGGCGTTCTCAATCCAGTCCTCGGGACCAGGCCCAGCCCAAGCGTTTCTGCCGCCCTAGGCAGAAACCCGGCTGTGCGCCCTCCCCAACCCATGCCCGCCCCCTCCCATGCGCTGAGACACCCCCCCCGTGCTGAGCTGCGCTACCACTGATTCCGGTGTTGGTGTTGAGAGGGGATGTGGCCTGCTGCTTCTGATCCCCCCCCCTCCAATATTACTTCGGGGATTCAGAAATAGCAGGCCAGGTGTGCCAAAGAACATGGCCTGCCGCTGAGCCTAGCCCTCCCACCCTGCTGCCGGAATTAGCGGTAGCTGGGGGCAGCAGTGCAGTGTGGCTCGGCAGGGGGGGGGTGCGGTGGCAGGTTATGTATGCTGAAGTACATGGCCTGCCGCCCACAGAGATCTACTGCCATAGGTGGCTGCCTAGCCCACCTAGTGGATGTGCCGACCCAGCTCGGGACACACCTAGCCAGTTAGGTTTTCAGGATAACCACAATGAATATGCATGAGATAGATTTGCATACAATGGAAGTAGTGCATGCAGATCTCATGCATATTCACTGTGGTTATCCTGAAAACCTGACTGGCTAGGTGTGTCCCGAGGACTGGGTTGAGAATCCCTGCTCTAGACTGCTTTCTCTTCTTTCCTATATATTGTATGGAGCTCCTTATCCTTTTTCACATTGTTGTATATTTTATTTTATTATTGTAAATTGCATTACATGTACTCATAAATGGAAATAAACCATAAAACACTAATGGCATTTTAAATGAGAAAAAGCATTTATAAAACTGACCTTATACTGCATTATACATTTTCTAACTAGTTATACACATATATAAATAATTACAGTAGCAGTTTCTTGTGATGGGTTTCTCGGTGCATCTGAATGATAGGGGAATATTCAGCAGTGGTAGCTGGCCATCAGTACTTTAACTTAAAACTGAATATTAATACCAGGGTCATATTTGACCACTAGCATGAATATCTGGGTTGGCAGAGTGGCGATTTAGCTAGCCGGTCAGCAGCAATATTGAACCACTGGCTGGTTAGCTAAACCAGCTAGAGTTAGGCCAGCCTTTAAAATTCCTAACTATAGTCAGTTTAAGATTACCAGTGATCGATTGAATATCACGTCTAACCAGTTATCCTCAGGTACTGTCCCTGGAACCCCCGACTCTAGCCAGCTAGCTTTGGGGCATTTAGTGGCTCAAACTGGGTCTATTCAGTGGCACTAATCACATTAGGAAACAACGGAGAGCAGAAAACCTGCACAAACTGCAGGAAACAAAAACAGAAGGGGGGAGAATCCAAGATGGTGGCCGCATGTTAGCCCACTTCATTTGGTCCTGCTGTTTTAGGCTCTGACACTCTCTATTGTCATAGAGCGGATGCTAATGAAAGTGAAGACTTAGAAAAAAACGCTGTCTTTCACAAAATAAATGATGTGCAGAAGATGCAATTGCCCTGCAGCGCAGCTAGAGGGAGCAGGAGAAAACTTACAGAGGCTGAGTTAACACACCCGGCTGATGATTCTTCAGAAGTTAATCAGCTGCACCTGGAAAGTAGCCCAGGGAACTCAAACGTGGAATGCCTTTATAAGCAGAAAGCTAGTGCAGGAGCAGGGAGAAGGAGAAGAAGGGGAGCTGAGACTGTCAGGAACAGCAGCCCAGCCAGGTCAAGCAGTGCAGCCAAGACAAGCAGCACGATAAGGACAGCAGGAACTGGAAGAGGAGCAGAAAGAGCCAGAGAAAAAGACGGGCCATGGAGAGTCAGTCCGGAGAGAGACTTGGTAGCAGGAGACCTCAGAGGTAAAGAGCTCAGAAGGAGAGAGCCATACCTGGAGAGAGGCCTACGCTCACCAGAAGACGCTGAAACAGGATTGAAAGGCTCCAGAAGGAAAGGTACTGATAGCAGAGTTACCTATACCAGGAAACAAGGAAGTCTGGATTCCTCACCAGGTTTTCCTAGGCTACAGAAAGGTCAAGCAGTGCCCAGAAGCTTCCAAGAGAAAGTCTGCCAAAGAGACTGGCCTGAGAGAAGTGCCTGAGAAGGAAAACTCCAGTTATACCGGCTACAGGAAGCCAAGGTATGGTGACACTTTATTCATAAAGAGAAGCTCAGCTCCTAGAAGCTCTTGTAAAGCAGATATCCAGTTTGAAAGGAAAAGAAGCAGGCCAGAGTTTTATAAGCCAGGACGTAAGGGCATAGGAACAAGCCATGCTTATTTGAGAGCCCTAGAACAGCCTTACTGGAAACAAGGGAACAGAAACAGTGACCGGCAAACTATAGCGGCCAGGGAAAGCTCCAATTCAGAGGGAGATAACAATGACCCAGAGCCCATGCAGATAGGGCTTGAGGATCCTATTCCCTTATCTCAAGATGAATTAATGGATTGCTCCATTTGTATTGCGGGCAGTTTTGAATCACTCCCTGAACTGTGAGTTATACAGACATTGCTTTGAGAATACTCATGTTTGTACTGAATGAAAGAGGAATGCTCACTCCTTTGTTTTGCTCTAAAGTTTGAAAGAATCCTGGGTTAAATCCTACAAGCAACTTTGAAGTTTGTAACAGTTTACCTTTTTACTTATGTTGTGGTGGAAGCCTGAAAAGAAGGACTTTCTGTATTTCTGTATCTCAGCGAACCTTTTGCGTTAAAAGGGAAATAAAAGCCTTATTTACCCTCTACTTGGCATACACAATTTATTCACATAAGGAGCAGGACTACAAAGACCAAGATACCCTTGGCCTTAAAAGAGCCCTCTACTCCCAGAAAATAATAATATGCTCAACCTACCCTTACAGCCACTGGCCACTAGAGGGGGTTGATGACACTATGTATTGCCTTTTTCAGGTTTTCCTGTTAAATGGGGAAGAGGAAGATGAAAGTCAAAACTTACCCTAAGAACATAAGAACATAAGATATGCCATACTGGGTCAGACCGAGGTCCATCAAGCCCAGTATCCTGTTTCCAACAGTGGCCAATCTAGGTCATACGTACCTAGCAGTATCCCCAAAAGACACAGGTTCCACAATGCTTGTACTGGGTCAAGCACTGATTATCCTGGGTCCCTTTTTAATAGTGGTTTATGGACCTTTCCTCCAGGAACTTGTCCAAACCTTTTTAAACCCAGCTACACTAACAGCCCTTACCACATCCTCCGGTAACAAATTCCAGAGTTTGATTACACGTTGAGTGAAAAAATATTTTCTCTTATTTGTCTTAAATAGTTTACCCTGTAGCTTCATTGCATGTCCCCTAGTCTTTCTATATTCTGATAGTGTAAACAATTGATCCACGTTTACATGCTCCACGCCATTCATTAATTTATAGACCTCTATCATATCTCCCCTCAGCCGTCTCTTTTCCAGGTTGAAGAGCCCCAACCTTTGTAGCCTCTCTTCATAGGAGTAGCCTTCCATCCCCTTCACCATTTTGGTGGCTCTTCTCTGTACTTTTTCTAATAATGCTATGTCCTTTTTAAGATACGGTGACCAGAACTGCACACAATATTCAAGGTGCGGTCGTACCATGGAACGATACAGAGGCATTATAATATCCTTTATTTTATTTTCCATCCCTTTCTTTATGATACCTAGCATTCTATTTGCTTTCTTGGCAGCCGCTGCACACTGGGCAGAGGGTTTTAACATGTTATCCACGATGACTCCTAAATCTTTTTCCTGGGTGGTGGTTCCCAATGTGGAACCTTGCATTGTGTAACTATAGTGTGGGTTGTTCTTTCCTAGGTTCATAACTTTGCACTTGTCCACATTAAATTTCATCTGCCATTTGGATGCCCAGTCTTCCAATTTATCCAGATCCTCCTGCAGTTTTCCACAATCCTCTTGGGTATTAACAACTTTAAACAGTTTTGTATCATCAGCAAATTTGATAACCTCACTCGTTATTCCCTTTTCCAGGTCATTTATGAATATGTCAAAAAGTAGCGGACCCAGTACAGATCCCTGGGGTACTCCACTATTCACATTTTTCCATTGGGAATATTGGCCATTTAGCCCTACCCTCTGCTTTCTATCTTTTAACCAGTTCCCGATCCACAATAGTACACTGCCTCCTATCCCATGACTTTTTAGTTTCGCCAAAAGTCTCTGATGAGGGTCCTTATCAAAAGCTTTCTGAAAGTCCAGATACACTATATCAACTGACTCACCTTTGTCTACCTGTTTATGCACACCTTCAAAAAAACATATCAGATTAGTAAGACAAGATCTTCCTTGTCTAAAGCCATGTTGGCTGTCTCCCATTAGGCCATGACTATCTACATGCTGTGTAATTTTGTTCTTTATGATGGTTTCTACCATTTTCCCCCGGTACTGACGTCAGACTCACAGGTCTGTAATTTCCAGGGTCACCCCTGGAACCCTTTTTAAAGATTGGTGTTACGTTGGCGACCCTCCAATCTTCAGGTATTACAGATGATTTTAATGAAAGTTCACAGATTACCAATAGCAGGTCCGCAATCTCATATTTCAGTTCTTTCAACACTCTTGGATGTATACCATCCGGTCCAGGTGATTTGCTACTATTCAGTTTATCAAATATTTGTAATATATCTTCCCGGTGTAGCGATATTTCTCTCAATTCCTCTGCAGTATCACCTTTAAATACCACTTCAGGCTTGGGTAACATCCCTACATCTTCCTCAGTAAAGACCGAAGCAAAGAATTCATTCAGTCTCTCTGCTATAGCCTTGTCTCCTCTTACTGCCCCTTTTTCCCCTCTATCATCTAATGGCCCAACGGACTCTCTCACAGGCCTTTTGCTATGAATGTACTTGAAAAAGTCTTTATTTCGTGTTTTTGCTTCCGTAGCAAGTTCCTTCTCAAATTCTCGCTTTGCATGCCTTATCAATGCTTTGCATTTAACTTGCCAGTGCTTGTGCTGTTTCCAGTTTTCTTCATTTGACTCTTTTTTCCATTTCTTAAAGGATGCTTTTTTGGCAGCAACAGCCTCTCTGATCTCACCTTTAAACCATGCTGGCAGTTTTTTGGACTTTCTTCCACTTTTCTTAATGCGTGGAATACAGCTGGTCTGGGCTTCGAGGATAGTATTTTTAAACAACACCCAAGCTTGCTGTAAGTCTTTAACCTTTGCAACCGCTCCTTTTAGTTTTTTCTTACCCTGAAGCTGGACAGTCTCTTTTTCAAGTGCCTATTACTGAGTTTGTAACAGTCGGAGCTGTAGACAGAGCTGCTGGGATTAGCGCTGGAGTTGACAGAAAGGCAGTCAATTCAGCCTCAGATGTTAGTTTGAGCCTGGAGCAGCGTATTACTGGCAGAGAATTTCTTTTGCCAGAGAGTCCTGGGCCGCTCAGACCCCTCCCTCTTGCCGAAGTTGCTGGGGGTTTGGAGCCTGGTTCAGGGGAGTGGTCAGGTTCAGAAGCGCTTGTGCAGCTCTGTGGAGGGGATCTGGAGTCCTCTTCAGGTTCCTCCCAAGTTATGTCTGGTGAAGTCCTGCGTGTTATGGCATCAGTGATGGCATCTGGCCCGGGGGTTACATCAACACCATTGACTTCTTACCCTCCAGAGGAAGCTAGTGTTTTACTGAAGCCTCCAGTTGCTAGATTGGACACCATCTGGTTTGCATTAGTGCTGCTGGAGAGGACTGTATCCAGATGTTTGAACATTGTTGAAAAGTTCACACAGGATCTTCAGACATGAATGTTACTATAGGAGCAAGCAGTTTCAGAGACTGGAAAATCTTAATACACAGGTACAAGCTTTTCGAGTACAGAGTGTCTCATTTGTGTGGGGCAGTTTGGCTACACAGTTAAAATTGGAGAAGTTGGAAAACGTCTACAAAAGATTGACTTTGCGTTTTCTGAATTTTCCCAAGTCTGCTGCTGTGTCTCTTTTTAAACTCTTTAAAAAGTATCTTTGGAAATACTGGAGATGCCAGAGAATGTGTTGCCACCCACATGTAAAGTATATTTTCTTCCTGTAAAAAAAGTGGTCTTGTAGTGAGCTTTTGTCTGAGGCGCAAAGCAGCATGCCGCTGGACATCTTGAATTTAACACAGATCTTGGAAGAATCAGCGGGGGACAGTATGCAGAGAGCTACTTTATTGGTCACCTACGTTCTAGAACCTGATTGTGCTTGCACCTTGAGAGTTGTGATGAGGAAGGCACTAGTGAGCCTGTAGAGATAGAAAAAGTCAGTGTACCTTTAAAAACATTCCAGCAGTGCATAGGCTTCAGAGCAAGCTTAGAGTTTCTGAGGCTAGGCTGCCACACCCAAGCTCTGGTGACGGAGTAGCAGGCTTGGAGCATGATTATCAACACCTGTTAAGGCAGAGAGAAACGCTGCCCCAGGAAGCACCTTTATAAACCCTGCTTAGGGAAAAGCAGAGGGGAGAAGAGCTGCTCAGGAGGAAAAGGTTGCTCAGAAGGGAAGAGCAGAGCAAGCAAACACTCAAGGAGAGTCCAGGAAGACAGAGTCAGAGATGGACTCAGAGCAGGACTGGAAATTGAGCTGGAAGTTCCCAGAAAGAAAGTTCCAAGCAGAGGAAAGAAGAAGGACCTGGAAAGAGTCTGGCACAAGGGAAACCAGGCCAGAGCTGCTCAGACGGAGAGAGCAGGGCAGGTTCCAAACTTCTGTTCCTGACCAAGAGGTTCACAACACTCAGAGGTGGGTGCCTAGGTTTCAAACCAGGAGGCAGAAGAACCCAGCCTCCAACAGAGAGCCGTGGTTAAACCTCAGAGAGGAACTGGGGCAAGAGAACCAAAGAAAGATATCCAGTAATACAGTTCTCCATATTCCTTACCGGGTAGAGAAGTCCTGGAGGGAGTTACAGGAATCCTCAGCAAGAATTCCACCAGAGGCAGGTCATGAGGGCTCAGTGCAGGATATTATAATTCCAGAGCAGGAGGAAATGCAAGTGGAGTATAATGAACCAGACCCCTTGATTACTGAACTGCCAATGTCATGCAGAGGCTACTGAATCCTTGGTTAAGGAGTAGCAGCCTGAGTAAATGCTTTTGGGGAACAGCACTACCAAGAAAACTTAACCTTGCTAAGGTAGGAACCAGGTTAAGTAAGACAAGCTTGCACAGCACTGTATATTATCTCACTAAGGAAGCAGAAAGACATTCTTTACTTTGCGGAACCTAAGAAGCTGTACTTTTGATTTGCCTGTTTTGATTGACGAAACGTCTGCGTCTGTTTAATGCCTTTGAGAAGTTACTCAGCTTAAGGATATAAATATTTTCTATGCTTTTTGTCCTGGAGGAAATATCCAGATACTTTGCGTTTGAACCTTATTTGTGCATATTTTGGGGAAATAAACTGTGTCATGTTTGCCTTCACTCGATGTCTCCACGACTATCCTTTTTAAGAGGGAAACTACAACTCCCAGAGGGCACTGCTCCTGAAGGAAATAGTTTTAAAACCATTTAAAGAGGACTAAAATGGCAACCCTAATCCCCTAAGCACGTGGCTGGGGATAGGGACACGTGACAGAGTGTATTTTCAGAATTCACAAAAGTTATTTTTTGGTCAAAGTCTAGGTTTTCCCTGACGTTTCTTTTCATATGCAGTTAAAAAAGATGCCAATTTCTGTCTATGCAGTCTGAAGTGGTCTCTATGGGGTTTACCTTTTTGCTTAGATTTCCTTGTAAATGTTTGATAAAATCTGGATCTAGTAGGTATATTTTTTATGATTCTAAACAATTGCAATCTTTTCTCGATACTCGGAAGTCTCCAAGCACTGTCAAAGCCTAATGGGGGTGTCCAAAAGATCGATTTATCTGTAGGATGGTTAAGGTGTAATAGGGCCACATGACTGTTATTTTCTTTAAGATAATTATCTTCTTTTTGTATAATTATGTTGGGATAAAAAGAGAAAAGGAGAAGAAGAAGGGAAAGGGAGGGGAGAGAGGAGGAGGGGGAAAAGAAGGGGGGGGGAATTAAAAAAGTTCAACCCTAGTCTGGAATTCATGATGATGATGAGGTTTTTATGGCTGACAGGATCAAGATTTTAAACAAATGTTCTCTGAACCTGATGATTTTATCGATTAACATGTCCAGATGCAAGACTGAAGCTTTGAAATCTGACATTGATTCTTAATTATATGCTTTGAAGGAATGTGATATTAGGTTTGAAACTTTAAAGAGTGATTATGACAAGAATATTACTGACTATAAATCTATTGTCAGACAGAAAAGTAAAAAAGTTCAAAAGGGATAAGGAGGACTACAAAAATAGAACCGTTTACTCTTGGACCAGTAAACAGGTTCCATATCGAAGTGAGTCTAGAAAACTTAAGACAGAATATTCTGACAGAGAACGGAAACTTAAAATAAAGAAACGCCATATTTCAGGAGGTGACCAAGAGCCGATTAGGAAGTGACAGAGATGATCAGTTAAATTCCTCTGCGCCCTTATTCCCCTCAACTATACCTCCTAACTAAGACTGTAATGCCAAATCGTTTTTTTCAATGGACAGTCTTTGGAAAGGAGGGGTCAGAGGACCAATCATCCACTAGTACCAGAATCCCAAGACTTCTCCTTCCCCCACAGAGGCAAACGGAAGAGGAGGGGGAAGGGGAAAGGCGAGAAATCATAAAAAAACCCCTAATGGAATTATTAATCGTTCGTTACCCTCTCAAGTTAGAAGAGGTTAGAGTATTACAGAAGGGTTTATCCTTCGTTCCCTTACATAAACATGACAAATTCCAGACTAGGGTTGAACTTCTTAAATTTTTTTGAAAATTGAAAATCAAGGATTATTTTGATACCTATGAAGCACCTATGATTGATACATCAGTTATTAAAAACCCTCCAATTGGTTACCGCCAAATACAAGTGGCCGAATATGATCCTGGTATTGAATATTCCGTTTTAATTTAAAGCACTGATGGCCAGCTACCGCTGCTGAATATTCCCCCATCATTCAGATGCACTGAGAAACCATCACAAGAAACTGCTACTGTACATTATTTATATATGTGTATAACTAGCTGTGCATGAAATGAGAGTCAGAAGCTGTAAAGATGTCTTACACATTGGAACATAGAACGTACGAAGCATGAACCAAGGGAAGTTGGAGGTGGTCAAGAATGAAATGGAACGTGTACAACTTGATCTGTTGGGTGTCAGCGAACTGAAATAGACTGGCATCGGGCACTTTGCATCAGATGATCACATGGTCTACTATGCTGGAAATGAAAGACAAAGAAGAAATGGTGTTGCATTTATAATAAAGAGGAAACTTGCAAGAACTGTAATGAAATACAATGCAGTCAGCGAACGCTTAATCTCTATTCGTGTATGCGGATTGCCTATCAACACAACTATAATTCAAGTATATGCCCCAACAACAGCTGCAGAAGAGAATGAAATTGAAGAGTTCTATGAACAAGTACAAGCTGAAATTGACAGAACATGCAAACAGGATATCCTGATAGTCATGGGTGACTGGAATGCAAAAGTTGGCAACAAAGAAGAAGGCAAAGTAGTTGGAAAATATGGACTTGGCAACAGAAATGAAGCTGGAGAAAGACTGATAGAATTCTGCAAGACCAATGATCTATTCATCTCAAATACCTTCTTCCAGCAACACAAACGGCGACTGTACACATGGACCTCACCCAATGGATTATATAAAAATCAAATTGACTACATCTGTGGAAGTCAGCGATGGGAAAAGCTCTGTAACATCAACAAAGACAAAACCTGGAGCTGACTGTGGTACAGATCATCAACTACTAGTATGCAAACTCAAGATAAAGTTGAAAAAGAGCAAACCACTCATGAATGCAGCAAAATATGACCTTGAGAATATACCACTGGAATTTAAAGACTGCCTGAAAAATCGATTTGCTGCTTTAGATACAAATGACAGAGCTCCGGAAGAGTTATGGAATGACATCAAGAAGGTTGTGTTGGAAGAAAGCGAGAAGTCTCTACAAAAGGTGAAAAAGCAAAAACAGCCAAAATGGATGACGGAAGAAACTCTGAAAATTGCCCAGAAACGCAGAGAAGCTAAAGCCAGAGGAGAAAGAAAGACAATCGCAGAACTCAACAGAGATTTCCAACGTGCAGCAAGACAGGACAAGGAAAAGTACTACAATGACACATGCAAGGAAATAGAAGCAGAAACTATTAGAGGAAGAACAAGATCGGCTTTCCTAAAGCTACGAGAGTTAAGGAAAAAGTTCCAGCCTCGAATTGGAATGTTACAAGATGCTCAAGGTTCTATGTTGAATGATGCTGAGAAGATCAAGAAAAGGTGGAAGGAATATACAGAGTTTTTATATGATAAAGATCAAGTGGACCAACAGCCGTTTCAACCTGTACCTTATGATTGGGAACCATTGGTGATGAAAGAAGAAGTTGAAGCAGCATTGAAAGCCTTATCAAAGAACAAAGCACCAGGCATTGATAGCATTCCCATAGAAGTATTGCAGTAATCTGATGCAGCTGTTACCATACTTACAAGGCTCTGCCAAGAAATATGGAAGACAACATCATGGCCAACTGACTGGAAAAGATCTGTGTTTATACCAATACTAAAGAAAGGTGATCCAACTGACTGTGGAAATTATCGCACAATCGCTCTGATCCCACATGCCAGCAAGATTCTACTGAAGATTATTCAAAAGAGACTACAACCATACCTGGAACAAGAACTACCTGAAGTGCAAGCAGGGTTCAGGAAAGGGTGAGGACCGAGAGACATCATTGCGGATGTGAGATAGATCCTTGAAAAGACTAAAGAATACCAAAAGGATATCTATTTGTGCTTTATCGACTATAGCAAGGCTTTTGACTGTGTAAACCATGAGAAACTCTGTGCTACATTAAGAAGCATGGGTATACCAGAACACCTGATCGTTCTCTTGCGCAATCTGTACATTGATCAAGAAGTAACAGTTTGAATGGAACAAGGAGAAACAGAATGGTTTAAAATAAGCAAAGGTGTAAGACAAGGCTGCATATTTTCCCCCTACCTGTTTAATTTATATGCAGAACAAATCATCAGAGAAGCAGGATTGTATGAAGACAACAGAGGTGTGAAGATTGGTGGAAGACTCAACAACCTTCCCTATGCTGATGATACTACATTACTGGCTGAAAGTGAAGATGATCTGAAACATTTGCTTCTCACAATCAAAGAACATAGTCTCAAAATGGGCCTGCACCTTAATGTAAAGAAGACAAAGATCATGACAACTGGCATAATCAACAGGTTCATCGTTAAAGGAGAAGAAATTGAAATTGTGAACAACTTTAACCTACTTGGATCAACTATCAATAAAGAAGCAACAAGCAGTCAAGAAATCAGACGACGCATTGCTCTTGGCAGAATGGCTATGAAAGACCTAGATAAGATTCTCAAGAGCAGAGATGTCTCTCTCCATACAAAGATTTGACTTGTTCAAGCCATGGTATTTTCAATAACATCATGTGGATGTGAAAGCTGGACAGTGAAAAAGACAGACAGGAAGAAAATTGATGCCTTTGAATTATGGTGCTGGCGGCGAATACTGTGTATACCATGGACTGCCCGAAGAACAAACCAGTCGGTACTAGAGGAGATCAAACCTAAGCTTTCTTTAGAAGCTCAGATGACAAGACTTCGACTTTCATACTTTGGACACATCATGCAAAGAGAGAGATCATTAGAGAAAGACATCATGCTTGGCAAGATAGAAGGTCAACGCAAAAGAGGAAGGCCAGCAATGAGATGGATCGATACAATAACAGCAGCTACGGGTACCAGTCTGTCAACAATGAGCCGCCTGACTGAAGACCGAACACAATTTAGGATAGCTATCCAGAGGGTCGCCATGAGTCGACTCCGACTTGATGGCACTTAATAACAACAACAACATAACTAGTTAGAAAACGTACCTTTTCCTTTAGTTTACGTGTGATCCCTTGGGCAAGAAAATAACTTATCTACTTGAATTGTAACTCATCTTGAGCTCAGATTCAGAAAAAAAAAGTGTCTAATTAAATCTAAAAAAAACAAATCCAAGTTCCTATATCACAGTGATTGTACAACCAGATCTTTTTAAAAAGTGAAATCTTATAAAGGAAGAAATACTCCACCAGGAAATAATTTGGAGATCCTAGATCTTATTGTTAAATAGCATTCCAGGGAGCAGTGTTCAATTCCAGAATTGCTGCACACCAGCATTGTATAACCAGTATGAGGGCAGTTTTATAAATGCTTTTTCTCATATGAAATGCCACTAGTGGTTTATGGTTTATTTCCATTTGATATACTGTATTTATGAGTCCATGTAATGCAGTTTACATTAATAAAATATAATATACAACAATGTGAAAAAGGATAAGGAGCTCCATACAATATATAGGAAAGAAGAGAAAGCAAAGTCTGGAGCAGGGGTTCTCAACCCAGTCCTCGGGACACACCTAGTCTGTTAGGTTGTCAAGATAACCACAATGAATATGCATGAGAGATCTGCATGTATTACCTCCATTGCATACGAATCTCTCTCATGCATATTCATTGTGGTTATCCTGAAAACCTAATTGGCTAGGTGTATTCCGAGCTGGGCCAGCCCATCCACTAGGTGGACTAGGCGGCCACCTATGGCAGCATATCTATGTGGGCAGCAGGTCATATGCTTTGGCAAACATAGCCTACCACTGCACCCGCCCCCCCCCCCCAGCCCACTGAGCCACACTGCACTACCGCCCCCAGCTGTCGCTAATTCCAACAGTAGGGTGGGAGGGCTAGGCACATGGCCTGCCGCTGAGCTGAGCCGCACTCCCCTCGACCCCACCACCAGAATCAGCGGTAGCACAGCTCAGCAAAGGGGGGGTGCAGCTCAGCGATGCCGATGCCGGGGCTTCTACATAGAAGTCAATAAGGAGACGTGGCAAGAAGTTCCAATATCGCCTTTATTAATCCACGGGTCAAGAGTGCCTGAAAACCCGACACAGGCCGTGTTTCGTTTACCACTTCCTCAGGGGTTAACAGCTCACGATGTAGACAGCCAATGTGGATAACGAATCTCCTTAGATGGAAAAGCAGAGGGAGCCACTTGCCCCTCACATGCGCTGTGAAATGAACTGTGACACGAATAGTGAAGATGCCGTCGGCAAGCATAAGCGCTTTCAGTTTTGCTTGCCGACGGCATCTTCACTGTTCGTGTCACAGTTCATTTTACAGCGCATGTGAGGGGCAAGTGGCTCCCTCTGCTTTGCCATCTAAGGAGATTCGTTATCCACATTGGCTGTCTACATCGTGAGCTGTTAACCCCTGAGGAAGTGGTAAACGAAACACGGCCTGTGCCGGGTTTTCAGGCACTCTTGACCCGTGGATTAATAAAGGCGATATTGGAACTTCTTGCCACGTCTCCTTATTGACTTCTGGTTGCCTACGTGGCAATTTGCTGTTTTTTGGGGGGCTTCTACATAGGGCATCAGAAACCCCTGGGCCAGCCCTGGTCCCGAGGGCTGGGTTGAGAACCCCTGGTCTAGAGGAAAGAATAAGGAGGGCAGGCAAAGCCAGCGTGAATTTCACATCTTAATCATGGATCGCAAAAACTGATTCAAAGAGGTCCGTCTTTAAAGCAGTTTTAAATGGTTTCTAGTTTCAGCTGATGAGGCAAACTATTCCAGAGAGTAGAAGCTGTAGTTTCTTCTTCTGTAACATTAACAAAATTCACCTTTTCCTTTCTGAACATACTACTAAAACACTTATCCTCTCTTTAATCCACTTTTGCTAAGATTATTGCAACCTCCTCCTTGCTGGTCTCCCTCTGAGTCATCTTTCTCTGCTTCAGTCTGTTCAAAACTCTGATATGCAGCTGATCTTCCACCAGTCCTATTATACTCATATAGCCCCTCTTCTTAAATCACTTCATTGGCTTCCGTTCCGTTTCTATATCCAATACAAACGTCTTCTTCTTCTGACCTATAAGTGCATTCCTTCTGTTGCTCCTCACTACCTTTCCTCTCTCCTTACACCCTTCTTCGTGAACTCCGCCCTTCCTCTGGTTTTCTTCTCTCTATGTCCTTCTCTTCCTCTGCCACCTCCTCCATCCCCCCCCCCCTCTCTGAGCAGACCCAAAGCCAAGGAAAAGAAAACAGTCCCGGACCACACTTCCTTCAACACCACTACTCCTGGCCCCTTAGAACAAGAATGATCACAGCTGCAAGAATTCAGGCAGAAGAGGCTTGGCAGAGACTGTGAGATTAGCATTTACTATTCCCTTCTCTGCCCCCGAGGAGCTCAGGCAGGCACAGCAGTACTGGGTTCTAGGCTGCTGCAATGCTCCTCATGACTCAATCTCTCTTTGTTCTTCCTTCACTGTTTCTTACTTCTTCTTTTTTTAACTTCTGAGAAGTAGTCCAGGGAGGCATTGGAACAAGCAATTGTGACACCCACGGATAATTGGTGGCACTAACCATTTTAATGCCACTAAATATCCCGGGCAAAGGGATTAAGACAATTATCAGCTCTGCTAACCACATTAATCCCTTTGAATATCCCCCTCCCCTTTGTTTTTAGCGACCTGCAGTTTAATAGGACTATTTACAAAGATGAAAACTGTGTACACATAGGAGAATGGAGCACTGGATGAAGAGAAGGGTACTGTAGATTAAATTACCCCACTTGACGGAAATGGTAAGTCCATAATGGAGCAAGAGAGCAAGGGCTCCAGCTGACAGAAATAGCCACATGGGAAAACAAATCTAGTTCAGACCTAGCAATAGAATGTCAAAGAAAGGAAAAAGCAACATATCAAGTGCCACAGCGTGGTTGATGACCATGGATGAATAGTCGCCTCACGGAGCTCACCTAAGGACCATGACCTGCTCCTCTTGTGAGCACTGCCACAGCAGTAAGAAAATAAATAGAAATGCTGCTGGGTTTCACCTTCCAGCATCGGGTCAGGTGGACAGGGCTAAAACGTCATGATATAGATGTGTAATTCAGAGCTGGCAGATCCTGCGAAAGAGAAACAGCACAAGAAGCAGCATCAAAGTGTAGCATCTGTGAAGGTTCACGTGGTGACAAGAATGGGCAGCTTGAGTGTAGGCATCTTCCAGGGCAGAGTTTGGGTGACATGCAGAGTCGTGATTTGCGCATGTATTTTACACACAAACATATACACCTGCTCCCAAGCAAGCATGAATGTCCATAGTTTCATTTTAGCCACAATTTCTGCTGGTTAGCTGGGATCATTTTTTAAAGACACATAGGCTGTTATGTGTCTTTATAAAATAGACCTGAAATAAGGACCCTCTTGGCCTTCACACATAAGCAGCCTCTTATAAGATTGTTGACTGTAAGTGGAATTTTACAAATGACGTCCTAGTGTAATCTGAGATGTCAAGCCAGAATGTCAGAAAAGAAAAAGCAGGCACGTCTAAGCTCTGGCACCATTTTACAATCGTGGATGTGCCCGATATGGAAGTTTGCAGCGGCGTCTGCAGAATAGTATTCAAGACAGTGGCTGCTTAGGATTGGCCTAATGGTTAGAGTAGCAGGCTAAGACCTGGGAAGCCAAGGTTCAGATCCCACTGCTGCAGTCACTGTGATTGTGCAGAGTATTGGGAATGGTGGACTGTCATCTTCTGGATATTTTAATGCCAAAATGAGCACTTTCCTAATGCCTATTCATGGCTGGAGCAGTTATAACCTTAGATGTGACTTCGGATGTCCAGGACGTGATGTTCATGTTCATAGGAATGCCCCAACCCCCTGTTCAGACTTGGACATTCTCATGCTGGGCATGTCCACAGACCCGGCTTCTAAAATACCTCTGGAGATTTATTTATTTATTTATTTATTTATTTTATTTAAAGTTTCTTATATACCGCGCTATTTATCATCAGCGCGGTTTACATAGAACAAAACAATCTCAGTACATTTGAAACACGTATGAGTTACAGATAACAGGGCAAGAAACTTGGTTAACAAGGGCAACTATCTACAATACAATAATGATTGACTATTTGTATAAAATCAACTAACAGAGAATAGAGTGTACAGATGTAATTACATCAAAATGTAATGTAATGATGTCTCTATGCCAGTGTAGAGATGTCTCTATGCCAGTTTTCAGACATTCAAAGCATGACTAGGGCTTCCAAAATAACCTCTGATATGTATGTATGAACAGTGTTGTACCAAGCTGTAATTGTTCCCTGTACAAATCACGAAGTTGGCAACCTTTCCCCCTCATTATGACATATCAGAATTGTCTGATAGTATTTCCAAGTTCACATAAGCCTACTGGCTAAAACAGCCATGTGGAAACACTGTTGGGAAGATGTGCAAACAAGAATTTGTCAGCTGTCTGCCGTGTATTGCGCCCCTCCATTATTTGTGCTCTGCGCGGCTGCACCATTCACACAGCCCTTGCTACAGTTCTGTGTATCAATGTCTCTGGAAGTTCAAGCCCTGTTCAGAGTCTGTCCCTTAGGATAGAAAGAATAAATTATTGGATCATTTAGGTAATGCAGAGGAGTATGAGAAACATCTGAAAAAGGTCTACATATGAAATGTTTGACAAATTAGCTTGTTCCTGATCGTCTCTCCAGTCTAGTCCCGGACCTCTGGGTTGTCCACCTTATTCAGCAGCTTGGAGACTGAGGAACCTCCCTCTTTTGTGATGTCATCTGTATATCCTTCTGGGAGCCGCCTTCATCCACAGTTACCTCAGTCTCTAAGCAGCTGAATGGGTCAGTGAGCCGGGGGGTCCGGGCTCACTGGAGGAACAATTGAGGATAGTTTGTAGATATAGTTTTGATATAGTGGCTAGGACCTGAAAAAAAAAAAAAGAATCAAGCCCGGTGCCTTTAAATTCGGCAAGTGCTCTTCCTTTAAATATGCAGGAGGCTCTCCTCCATTCTGCTCGGTTCGCTGCCCCTGGGGGGTGTTTAGGCGGAAGCCCCTAAGAGAGCAGAATTTGCTCTGCTTCGGGAGCAGTAAAAGCAGAACAGGAGCAGTGCACAGCCAGGCGCTAAACGGAAGGTTTGCCTGTGAACGCGCTTTGGCTGTCCGTGGCGATCGCCCGGCGGCAGGCTTTGCGCGGTGCACGGCACTCAGCCCCAAGCCAGGATTGGGTTCTGGAGGTGGAGAGGCAGCGGAGGCAGGCTGGACCCTTGTGGGGGAGGCCGGTAAAGGAAAGAAAACCGGGTTGTAAACTTTTCCCTTCAGCGTGTTTGAGCGAGAATTGAGGGGCAGGCCTAGCCACGTGGCATAAGCACGGGAAGCGCACGCACAGCATCGGGGCTTGCATGAGAGCTCTTTCGGGTGCAGCAGGGCCTTGTTTGACGTTCTTACGAGGGGCTCTTCACTATGCCGCAGGCAGCGTTTGAATTCTATTGGGGAAAAAAAAAAACAAAGGCAGATTTTTTTTCCCTTTGGCCCTTTCGGTCTCCTGACTGCTTTCAGCATTAAGGGTGACAGGGATCAGGAAGGGTCTCCTTAAGCCCTGCACAGTGCTGGGATGCCTTCTAGACCCCAATGTTTTGTCTGTGGGGCTAGGAGAGGCACAGTGGCTGATTCGGATGTAAAAGTTGCTCGAAGGAGCACGCCAGAGAGGACAAGGAAGAGCGAATGGAGGCCGAAGCAGGGCATACGGTCGCTCAGTCAGTGAGTGTATCCCTTGGGAAACCGGTAGCAGGGCCGTCGTCCGCTCAGTCAGCGAGTGTATCCCTTGGGGAACCGGTAGCAGGGCCGTCGTCCGCTCCGGACATCCGTCCGTCACCCGCGGCCGGGCCCAAGGGGCTGGAGTCCATCTTTTCTGCGGAATTTGTGGTTCTCGTGCAACTAGCAGTGGGAGCCTTCCCGCAAATACAGGCAAAGGGAATCCCGAGGGTCGCGGATTGAAGAGACTCGCAGCTGCACCCACTACAGAGGTTCAGGAAGGGGTCAAGAGGCCACGTATAGACGGAGATGTCAAAGATCAGTCAGTTGCCTCAGAGGGGCAGCTATCAGAGGAGGAAGGCAGAAGTGTGGACTTCAAGGAGGAGTTAGAAGAAGGAGAGCTTGCTGATAAGGAAGATCAGGCAAGAGTGGTGCGGGTCTTCCACAGGGACGAGTTGCTGGCGCTCATTGCAGAAACGCTAAGTGCACTGAACATGCCGGTCCCGGGGTCAGCGGAGGATGAGACCCTGGAAGATCCGTTGTTACAGGTCTTTAGAAAGACTCAAAGGGCGTTTCCGGTGCACAGGGTGTTTCAGGAAATGATTCAGGAAGAGTGGAATGTACCGGAGGTACCTCTGAAGGGTTCAAGAGTGATGAGCCGGCTTTATCCTTTGGTGGACCAGGATAAGGAGATTTTTAATGCTCCCAAGGTGGACACGGCCGTGGCGGCTGTGATAAAGAAGACCACTATATCGGTTGAGGGCAGTGCAGCCCTTAAGGATACGCAGGACTGGAAGTTGGATGCTTTGCTACGACAGATTTTTGATGTGAATGCCCTGTCACTCCAGGCGGCTCTCTGGTGAGCATGGGTGGCCAGAGCCTGTCTACGTTGGGCACAGCAGGTCCGAGGTGGAAAGGAGGGTGACATGGCCGGGGACGCTTCAAGGTTGGAGTCAGGAGTGGCCTATCTAGCGGACATTGACTACGATATTATGCGTGGTTTGTCAAAAAGCATGGCATTGGCGGTAGCGGCAAGGCGTTATCTGTGGCTTCGCAATTGGGTGGTGGATAACTCATCTAAAACAAGGCTAAGTAAGCTTCCATTTAAAGGGCGCCTATTGTTTGGTGAAGACCTGGAGAAGTTGGTCAAGGATCTGGGTGAATCTAAGGGCAGTAGATTACCCGAGGACAAGCCTAAACAAGGGCGAACGGTTCCCGCTGGCAAAGGGCAGCAGTGGGATTTTCGCAGATTTTGTTTCCAAAGGTATAGTTCAGGTCAACGAGGCAGATTCCCCAATAGAAGCTAGGGGTTTCGAGGAGCGGGAAGGGGATTTGGGGCCCCCTCCTCTTCCTCCTCTTCCTCCAGCCTTAGAAAGTCACAATGATGTCAGGAGGACCCAGGCACCCCTAGTTCCTGTTGGAGGGCGGTTGCAGGAGTTCTATGTCACCTGGGTCCAAATCACCTCTGACCAGTGGGTTCTAGAGGTCATCCAAGAGGGGTATGCACTGGAGTTGCAACGGCTGGTGCACGACACTTTCGTACTGTCCCCCTGCAAGTCGTCAACCAAGTGCGGGGCGGTGAGGGAGACAGTGCGAAGTCTTCTAGGCCTCAGGGCAATAGAGCCGGTGCCTCTAGACCAATATGGCTGCAGTCAGTACTCCATCTATTTCGTGGTACCGAAGAAGGATGGCGGATTTCGTCCAATTCTGGATCTCAAGGGAGTGAATCGTTGTCTTTGCGTGTCTCACTTTCACATGGAGACTCTGCAATCAGTAATAGTGGCGGTGCAAAGAGGGGAATTCCTCACATCCCTAAATTTGTCAGAGGTGTACCTCCACATTCCCATATGGCCGGATCATCACAGGTATCTCTGCTTCACGGTTCCTTTCGGGCACTTTCAGTTCCGAGCATTGCCTTTTGGCCTGGTGACAGCGCCGCGCACATTCAACAAGGTCATGGTGGTTGTAGCGGTGGCTTTGCGAAGGGATGGAATTCTGGTGCACCCGTACCTAGACGATTGGTTGATATGGACAAAGTCGAGAAGCGAGAGCGAGAGGGCTACAGCCAGGGTAGTGGCTTTTCTGGAGAGGCTCGGTTGAGTAGTCAATATGACAAAAAGCCAGTTGGTTCCCTCGCAGTGCTTAGAGTATTTAGGGACTTGGTTCGACACGAAGGCGGGACAGGTGTTTCTACCTCTGCAGAGGGCGGAGGGGCTGCAGAATCTTGTCCGAAGCTTCTTAAGCAGCACGGCACCCACAGCTTGGCAGTACCTGCAGCTGTTGGGCACAATGGCAGCAACGATAGAGTTGGTGCCCTGGGCGAGAGCCCACATGAGACCATTGCAGAGAGCATTGCTAAGGCGCTGATCACACCAGCGGGACCCCCTGTCATGGAGACTTCCCTGTCCGGTAGAGATGCGGGCCGCCCTTTGCTGGTGGTTGCTCCCTGGGACGTTGGAGAGCGGGAAGCCATTGGAGGCACCCGACTGGGTACCGTTAACAACAGACGCCAGCCTCCTGGGATGGGGAGCCCACTTCCAGGGGCGGTTTGCACAGGGACAGTGGACTGCCCAGGAGAAGACCTGGTCGATTAACAGGCTGGAGTTGAGGGCCGTGTCGCTGGCCTTGCAGAATTTCCAGGCTTACCTCAGTGGAACAGCGGTTCGAGTGTTTTCCGACAATGCGACAGCGGTGACTTATGTCAATCGGCAAGGGGGAACCAGCAGTGTGGCGGTGGAAGCAGAGGCAGAGGTCCTGTGCGGCTGGGCAGAAGAGAACCTCCTAGCATTGTCGGCAGTGCACGTCGCAGGAGTGGACAATGTGGAGGCTGATTTCCTAAGTCGAGTGAAGGTGGATCCAGGAGAGTGGGTCCTTCATCAGGAGGTGTTCGACATGCTAGTGCGCCGCTGGGGCATGCCGGTGATAGACCTCATGGCAACTTTCCAGTCGGCAAAGGCCAGTCGCTTCTACAGCAGATGACGGGAAAGAATGTCAGAGGGCCTAGATGCTCTCATTCAAACCTGGCCGGAGGATCAGCTTCTGCACGTCTTTACTCCGTGGGTTTTGATAGGCAGAGTAGTTCAACGGATAGAGAGGTTCAGGGGGCAGGTAATTTTGATCGCCCCAGATTGGCCCCGGCGACCTTGGTATGCGGATCTGATAAGGCTCCTGGTAGCGAAGCCGTGGCGCCTTCCAGCCCAAGCAGATCTGTTATCGCAGGGTCCTCTGCTCATGCCTCATGTGGATCGGTTCTCGCTTATGGTTTGGCTATTGAGAGGGAAGTCAGAGGCGTTAAGAGCGACCATTCCACAGATTTTGGAGTTTCTGCAGGATGGATTCAACAAGGGGTTGGCTGCCTCTTCCCTTAGGGTGCAGGTTGCAGCCTTGTCGTGTTACAGAGGTAAGATAGGTGGTCATACGCTCGGGGGCATTTGGATATTAAGCGGTTCTTATGAGCGGTATCTCTGAGACCGCCTGGTAGACAGATAGTACCTAAGTGGCACCTACCATTCGTGCTAGCGGTGTTGGAACGGGAACCGTTTGAACCCCTGGACCAAGCGTCGGTTAACGATCTCACCTTAAAGGTTGTGTTCTTGGTGGCAATCTGTTCAGCAAGAAGGATTTCGGAATTGCAGGTGTTATCCTGTAAGGCACCTTATCTCTCGTTCTTCGAGTCTAAGGTAGTGTTACGACCAGTGCCAGCCTTTTTGCCCAAAGTGGTCTAGGCTTTTCACTTGAATCAGGTCATCTCCTTACCGGTGTTCACTGGGGACACGGGGGGGTCTAGTCACAAGGAAATTGGATGTCCGACAGGCGTTAAAGTATTTGCGTCGGACAGCGAGTTTTTGCAGATCGGAGAGAATATTCGTCCTCTTCGCAGGTCCTAGAAGGGGAGAAACGGTGTCAAAGGCCTCCATCACTAGATGTATTAAGGAGGCAATTGCGTCAGTGTACGTGCTGAAGGGTAGACCGGTACCGGAGGGGTAAGGGCCCATTCCACTAGAGCTCAGGCAGCTTCCTGGGCGGAATTTCATTTAGTGCCGCCGGCGGAGATTTGTAAGGCGGCAACTTGGTCATCATTGAATTCTTTTGTAAAGCATTACCGACTAGATGTTCAGTTGGAACAGGACGCGTGTTTCGGGTCGACTGTACTTCAGGCTGGTATGACGGGTCCCTCCCATTAACTTACTGCTCTGGTACATACCCAGAGGTCCGGGACTAGACTGGAGAGACGATCAGGAAGGTGAAATTAGACTTACCTGCTAATTGTTGTTCCTGGAGTAAATCCAGTCTAGTCCCGAGTCCCTTCCCAGTGTGATGTTCTACGGATTGACGCCTGAAGGTCTTCAAGATGACAGGTAAGAAGAATTTCAATAACAATTGTCAGTTCCCGGGGAAGGTGTGGTCCTTTCAATCAGGTAAGGGGACGGCCTCAGCACGTTTGAAGTTTGAAATTTAAAGTTATTAGTGGACAAGTAAATGCCCATATTTCAGGGTTAATGTTTGAGTTCGGGACAAATTTTGCAGTTGTTGCAGTTGTATGTAAGGGAAGTGGTTACTTTCTGGATACTTACTTGTTGCTCCGGTGAGTCTGCTTTGTCAATAGCGAACTGCTGGATGAAGGCGGCTCTCAGGAGGATATACAGATGACATCACAAAAGAGGGAGGTTCCTCACTCTCCAAGCTGCTGAATAAGGTGTACAATCCAGAGGTCCGGGACTAGACTGGATTTACTTCAGGAACAACAATTAGCAGGTAAGTCTAATTTCACCTTACTCCATAGCTACTGGGGAGAGAAGGCTGGCATAGTTTAGGTCATCGAAGTTACAAAAAGAAGTCCATGGCAGCTCCCCTCCAAAAGGCATACCACTGTTCCTTCCGGTCCTGATTTACTAAGACTCTTCCCATTCTGTCTCTGTGGGAAAAGAACGCTTAATAATCAGGCCAATAAGGTGCCATTGCACAGTGCCACCCCCTTCCACCACCCACAATGAACATGCTGAAAGCATCATATTGGTGATCTTTCATAGCGGCACCCAAGGTGACTGCCTTTTTTGCTTCATATATCACCAAGCAAAAAAAACCCTCTCTTTCATGTGCCCCTGCACCCTGCCCTCATTGATTCTCTCTCTCTCTCATTTGCTCCCACACTCTGCCCTCACCCAGCCTCTCTCCCCCCAGCAGTTCTTACTCCTTAAAAGCCAGCCACCGCTCACTCCTCTCCTCCCACATCTGCAGAACCCTTCGGCCAGCCACCAGGATCATCCTACCTGCTGGAACTTCTTATTACTGCCTGTTATTGCTGCTGCAGAAATGAGCACCGCTGAGCCCTTAATGGGTTTAAGTTGTGCAATCAAGAAAGGAACTCCATGTTCAATTCTCCATTCTTGTAAGATCTGCATCAGTCTTGGCTTTCAACACCATGTGGCTTAAATCTAATAAAAGCTGCATGTGCAGAGGTAGAGTGGTGCTCATTTCTGCAGCTGCAGGAGCTCATTCAAGGGCTACAATATCACAGGCACCACAGTTTGATTTAGGCCCCATGTCCACCTCAATCTGGGAATTTGTCAAGCTCAGGCTTAACCAGTCTCTTCAAACAATGATACAGCTATTAGAGTTCCTGGGATTCATCATGAACTATTCAAAATCTATCTTGCAGCTATGATTTGGTTTTAGCTCACCTCATGAAACCACCTGCAAATGCAGGTTATCAATAACTGACTTTGAAAATGCTTTAATTAGTAGTAGTAACTTTGACCTGAAAAGTAAGTGAGCTTCAAGCACTCTTCTCTTAGGGGTATGTTTACTAAACCGCAGTAAAGGAGCAAGTGTGCTGTTAGCGCGTGATAACTGCACATCTGCACCCTTAGCGCGTGCAAAAAGCCACTTTAGCGCATGCTAACAGTACCAGCCGCTTTAGCGCATGCTAATGGTACCTGTGGGTGGAGAGAAGGCGTGCACAGGGCGGAGAGTGGGCAGGGACAAGGCCTGCTTCCTTAACTCAGGCACCTTAACGTCATGAACCCTAACACAATTCAAAACCTGGCGGAAAGCACAGTTATTTACCTGTAACAGGTGATCTCCGGAACAGCAGGAATTAGTCTTCACATATGGGGTTCGTCGGCGCCGACGGAGCCCGCACGGGAATGCTCCCCAGCATCCAATCAGAAGGCTTTTGGGAGCATCCCTCGCGCCTGCGCGGTAGCTTCCCGCCCTTCCCACTGCCTCTCCCCAGTTGCGTTTAATAGCTGAGACAGAAGGAGAGGAGAGGAAGGAAGAGAGAGAGAGTTACAACTCCTAGGGGAGCTGGGTGGGTTGTGAAGACTAATTCCTGCTGTTCCGGAGATCACCTGTTACAGGTAAGTAACTGTGCTATCTCCAGGAACAAGCAGGAATGAGTCTTCACATATGGGGACTACCTAGCTGAGGGTGCCAGGGGAGATCCCAGAATGCGCGCCCCTGGACAGGGCGGCATTGCCCAACCTGGATCCCCGGCATCCCCGGAGGGATGGAGGGTAGGAGTTGAGAAGAGTTGCCAAGGCACAGCAACCGAAGACTACAGGGGAGTCTTCAAACCAAGTCAATTATCATTAAACCGTTAATGATCTAGCACAATCTAGAGCTTACCTACTGGATTGTAGAAGGCAGAGCTGCGACGGGTACTGTAGATGCAGTAGCGAAGTCTTCAAGGGAACTTCACCGCAGAGAGGACAAAGTTCCCAGTCCGGGTGGGCTGGAGACGCAGGTGTCAACCGGCACCGGAAAGACGGCAGGTCTTCGCGAGGAGCTCTAAGAAGCTGAAAACTCCAGTAGGAGCAGAGTCCCCAATCCGGAGGACTAATCAGAAGACTGACCGATCTGGGAGAACCCAGCCTGGAGAAGAACAGAAGTGTACCCCGGGATACCGAGGGGTACACTGTCTACCGTAGCCGGCAAGGGATAGGAAGACAATGGGTTCGAAAACCTCCAGACAAGGAGGCGTAAACCAAGGGGCTGTTGACATCACAGCAAGTTTAAGCATAACCGGTCCGAGCACCCGAGCCGCAGAACGCAGGCAAGCGGGCCGGCCGGACCCCGTAAGAAATAACAAAACGTCAGTACCGACAATTGGGGGATAGTCGGTAAGACACAGGGCGCTATAACATTTCCCAAAAAGCGCCCACCTGTACCGATATATATCCAATAACAGGTATAGATGTATATCGGGCTATAGGTGGGCCCGGGAGCGCCCACCCAGGTTACTAAACCGGTATGGACACGTGAGAACGATACCGCCAACTCGGACCGGCCCTTGATCCACAGGAGGGCGCCTACCTGGAAGGTGGCGGGAGGAAGGGCCATCCAAAGTGATGGGCCAATGTGCGTGGAGCAGGGCAGATCGGCGAGAGTAGCAGTATGGTTGCGTGACCGCCAGATCAGTTGGGGAGAAGCACTTCAGGAGTGCATAGGCCCCTGAGGCGTCCACCTGACAGCCACCCAAAACGTGTCCTCCTTGCCAAAGGGAAGGCAGGAGGATAGAAAACCCTATAGCCATGGCGGGACCGTGGGGCCATCTCCGGCCTATATAAAAAAAACCCTCGGGGTTAGGGCCAATGCCCTCCGCCGCTCCGAAGAGTGCAGGGAGCGGAGCCGGGGATCGGCATGGGTCAGTGGGACCCCTGTCCACCGTAACCTGACGGACCCAGGGATTTCTCTGCGAGAGCGGAGACACAGACCAGGGGGGGTTGGTCCGGCCCTGTCGAGGAATGGTTCAGCCACGCTCGGAGAGTAGCGGCCAAGACCTACACTGGGAGAAGGAGATTCGGTGCGTGATCCCCTCAATCCGGGGGAACCAGGCAGAGGGGAATCCGAGGGATGTACCCGAGGGTAAGTCCGAAGAAGACTAGCAAGGCCCTGAGGAGCCAGGCTAACCTAGCGTGGGAAGGGTCCCCCCCCTGGGGGAGGGGGCTCCATACCTCCAATCAAGCAGCCGAACCGCTTGTCATGCTGAAAGAACCCCAGTGTAGAACTGGACAGTAACTTCATGTAAGGGGAGTTAAGTGCAAACTGCCGCATACCGTAGCCTAAGGCTGCCTGGCATGGGCAGCCTGGCACGAGCCCTGGCACTGCCGACCGGTGTGAGGCGTCCCTGGCATGGGCGCACCTGGCAGGCGGGCAGAGGGATAAAACCTCCTCCTCTTCGGACAGGAGGATCGGGAAGGACATTTCCTACCCCCGGGAGAGGGGGAGGGCCGCGGGCGGCCAGTGCCAAACAGGTCGGCGGAGCACTGAGCAACCTGACGCAAAGCCTCGCCATTGAAGAGGTTCTCCCCCGGTGCACGGGGAAGTACCCAGGTTATGTGGTGCCCAGCTGCACAAGTCGGAAGCCTGCAACCAGGCTGTACGACGCGCCCCTATGGCTACCGCAGAGGACCTGCTAACTGACTCGAAAGAGTCCACGGCAGCCCGAGAAAGAAACCAAGAGATATTCCTGCAATGGTAAAGAAGCAAGGAATAGTCAGGGGCCCGAGGGGCCGACACAAAGGGAGACAAAAGAGATAACCTCTCGGTGACCTCCCGAAGCGCCAGGCTCATATAGAAAATATATGAGAGAATCCTGGAAGCCAACATGGACGTTTGGAAGGTTCGCCGCCCAAAGTTGTCCAGAGCTTTAGACACACGATTCGGGGGGCGGGAAGAGTGCTTCTTCTTGCTTCCGACCTTCCTCAGGGCCGATTCCACCATAATGGAATGATGGGGAAGCTGGTGGTGTCTGAAAACCCGGAGAGGGGGGCACCCGATACCGGGCATGCATGGCTGCCGGCGGCGCCGGTACCTGTAAGGGCGAGCGCCAAATCCCGAGCAGGAGATCCCGCAGGGAGGGATGTAAAGGAAGCATTGCGGCTGCCTGTTCCGCAGTACCCGGACTTAGCGAAGGGCCCGGGATAGGAATGGCGAGCAAGTCCTTCATGTCAAGGAGGAAGTCCTGAAAAGACGGCTCTCCCAGAGGGGCTATCCCGGGGGAGGCCGAGGTGGAGGGGCCCGCTTGAACACCAGGGGACCCACCGTGCTGGTACACGGGAGGAATCGCTCTAAACAGAGGAGGGTACTGACAGTCCCACTTCGAGGCAGTCGGTACTGCATCGTCAGAGCCCGGGATTGACTCCAAGCGGGGCATCGAAGGGAGCGACATCCCCGACGGGCCCGCGGGGCCGCCCCCGGGGCAATCCGCAAGGGTGGCTGGAGTGGTGCCGAGGCCGCTGGAGAGCAGGCGAGCGCAGCACTGCGCCGTCGGAAGAGACCGGGGTTGGATCCGAAATGCGCCGGAGCCACGCTTTCCAGACTGGAGATCGATTCGAGGCTGGGCATCGAACCGAGCGACGCCTCCTTAGGGGGCCCCGGTGTCGGCGGCCACGCCGGTGCTGCCACTCCCGCGAATGGAGTCGGGGTCGCGACGATCGGTGCCGAGGGCAACGAAGGCTTCCCAGGCCGAAACTCGGCGAAGAGGGAAACACCCGAAGTCGGCTTCGACGCCGGGAGAGAGGCCCTTCTAGGCACCGGGGTTCTGCCCGCGCCTGTTTTATTGAGCGGGAAACCCTTACGGGGCGTACTACGCGGCCTCGAGGGTACCCAGGTAACCCGCCGACGAGCCCCGGCGGGTAGCGAGACGCCCAGCCCCGGCGCTTCTTTGGGTCGACTCGACCGAAGGACCCGGGTCCCGTGGGCAGACTCTAGTGACGAGTGGAGCATTCGACACCCGCGTAGATGCCGGGAGGTCGATGGCGTCTGGGGGAGGCCCCGGCCCCGCGCAAGGTGGGGGTGCCGACCCGCCCGACCGGGATAGGTCGATCGGCTCCGCAGGTGGAGCCCGGAGGCGACCCCTGGCGAAGAACAGGGCCCTTGTTCCCGAGACCGCCGCGGGAGGGGCGGAGCCGCTCAAGGCCAGAACCGCCCCCGCAGAAGCCGGGGACGAGTCGATCGGCCCTGGCGGAGCCGAGGGCACCCGGTGCCGATCCCCGGCGGGGAGTGGGGCCACCGACTCCGACGCCGATGCCGAGGACTTGGTCCCGCTCAAAGCGGTCACCACCTCCGCGCATGGCAGGGGTGTGGGCACGCCATACCGGGTCAGGTTGGTCCGACGATCCCCGGTGACGAGTGGAACACTCGACACCGACGCCGATGCCAGGGAATCGGCACCGCCGAAAGCGGGTACCGCCCCCGCGCAGGGCCGGGATGCCATAGAGCCAGACTGGGTTGAGTCGATCGGCCCCGAAGGCACCGAGGATACCAGTCAACAGTCCCTGGCGAAGAGTGGAATACTCGACGCCGGCGCCGATGCCGAGGGATCTGCACCGCTCGAAGCGGGTGCCACCCTCGGGCATGGCTCGGGAATGTTCTGTGAGGAGCGAACCTCAGGAACAACCCGAAACCCCGTGGAGGCTCTGGAGCCCGAAGACTCCCTCCGGGGTGTAAGGGACTGGAGGGGAAGGCCGGAGACATCGTCATGTGGCGCATGAGACTCACCCCTCAAGGCTCGGTTAGTCTTAACAGACTGTTGTTGGGTTACCTGATCCTGGCGAGGAGAGAAAGCCGACGACCGCACCTCAGAGGGAAAGACGTCATCGAGGGACACTCGAAACAGGGAGGGTCTTCTCCCGACGCTGAAGCCCGGGGAACCGGGGGAGAAGGGGTCAGGGCCCCAACAGGAGAGACACCAGGCATTGGAGAAGACAACGTCTCCACAGTGGGGGCACTTCATAGGGGAAGAAGGCTCCATGCTGGAAAGCCCGGTAGGCCTCAGAATAACACAAGGAGGATGCTCCTCGAAGGAAATAAAGGAAAACAAAAAAATAAGGAAAAAGGGGCACCAGCGGTGCCAGAGTCAGCGGGGAAAAAACCGCAACCACAGGAAAGAAGAAAAGAAGAAAAAGTTTCTGCGGTGACAGGAGGTACGTCCTGTCGGCTCCGCGGAAAAACAAAAACTGGGGAGAGGCAGTGGGAAGGGCGGGAAGCTACCGCGCAGGCGCGAGGGATGCTCCCAAAAGCCTTCTGATTGGATGCTGGGGAGCATTCCCGTGCGGGCTCCGTCGGCGCCGACGAACCCCATATGTGAAGACTCATTCCTGCTTGTTCCTGGAGATAGAATGTTTTTTGAGAAGAGAGCCCATTTTACATCTGCAATGTGATGCACAGACAGGGGAGCCCAAGAGAGTGATAGTAGTGCTCCATTTATTGATTGATTTATTTATTTATTACAGTTGCTTATATACCGCACTAATCGATATCAGCGCGGTTTACAATATAACAGAACGACCAATACAACAGTCTGTTTGGTTTTACATGGAACAGGATTATCAACTTGGCTAACAGGGTTGAACTATTTACATGAAATAATAATTACAAAGAGCTATGTCAAATGCAATAATCATTTGAGGAAGGTATGTGCATGATCTGCAGGGGGGAGGTTAGGAATATATCAACACTAAGAATGGATATTTTCTTAGGTGGGGTTACTTAGATTCCATTGCTGGCTGGGTAGTATTGGAGGAAGAGGTGAAATTTGATTGCCTTCCTGAATTGAGATAGGTCTACAATGGTTCGACTGTCTGGAGGTAGTGCATTCCAGCGTTTGGGGACGTAGAGACTGAAGGCACTATTTGCAGTTGTACTGTTGCATTTGGTCAAGGCCTTCGGGGTTATTAGCAGGTTTAGGGCTGTTGCCCTTCTTGATCTGTTGGGGGGCACTGTGTGAATGAGTTCCGTAAGTGCCGTGGAAGAGAGGCGATTGATGGCCTTGAATGAGAGGAGTAATGTTTTAAAGGTAATTCTTCCGTGTATAGGGAGCCAGTGAAGCTGTTTTAGAATAGGAGTCATATGGTCACTTCTAGAGGCTCCGTGGAGGACCCTTGCTGCGGCATTCATGGCCATCTGTAACGGGTTCAGTGTAGATTGAGGGAGACCTTGTAAGATGGAATTAGCAAAGTCAAAGTGGGGTAAGATTAGTGCTTGGTATATGGTTCGGAAATCATCAGGGTCCAGTAGGGAGTGCAGATGCCTGAGTGAACGGATTTTGAAATAAACAGCTTTGACTATGTTACTTATGTGAGATTTCATGTCCAGACATTGGTCTAGGGTGACACCAAGGTATTTTATTGTTTCTTTGGTTTGCAATTCCGCTTCCTTGACTTTTACATGGGATGGCGGAGTAAAGTCGGGGTCTCTCGAGATGAACAGCACCTCCGTTTTCTTGTGCTGGATGTGTAGGTTTTGGGATTGTAACCAATCTGATACCGCATTAAAACACTCTACCAGTGGCATGAGGTCCATTTGAACTGTCGAGAACGGCATGTATAAGAGTATGTCATCCGCATATATCAAGCAGCTCACGTTAAATGATCTGATGATATTGCAGGTGGGTTGCATGTAAATATTGAATAGGAGAAATGACAGAGAGGACCCTTGAGGCACACCTTGTATTTGATGGAATTGTTTTGATTCTTCTGACCCGGATTTTACATATTGCCATCGTCCATCTAAATAGGACTTGCACCATTCGAGCGCAGTGTTGCAGATTCCCTTCTCTTTCAGTCGCCCAAGGAGAAGCTCATGATGTACCAAATCGAACGCCGCAGCAATGTCTAAGAAGATGAGCACAAAGCCTTGTCGGATGTTATCAATGCCTGTGATTATATTGTTGAAATGGAAGGTGAGAAGGGTCTCAACTCCATGATACTCTCTGAACCCGTGTTGGCAATGATCTAGGGGAGCTGCGGAGTCTATATGATCCTGAATTTGCCTTTGAACCTCTTTCTCAATTATCTTTGCTAGGAGCGGAATACTAGCTATTGGCCTGTAAGAATCGACCCTTTGGGGGTCTAGTTTGGGGTTCTTCAATAAGGGCCTAATGGAGGTTTGTTTGAGTGCTGTGGGGAAGGAACCAGTTGTGAAGGAAAGGTTTATCAGTTTTGCGATGAATGGACTGAACTCACTGCATAGTTCCTTAACCCAAAAAGCTGGGCAAGGGTCAGTTTGCGCTGTGGAGGTATTGAGAGAGGCTATTGTATCTTCAATACTTTTTATGGATGGTGTGGAGAACTTAAGTAGGGGGGTTAAACCGGTTGGTTCTTGAAACGAGTCTGTTGAGATTTTGTCAGTCTGTACGATCTTTGATTGTAAGTAATCAGCGAATTTTTGTGGGTGAATATCCTCGTGTTGTTCAGGAGATGGTTCCTTCGAAAGGGATTGGACCAAGTTGAAAAGATCCCATGGTTTGTTCAGGGATCTCTTCAGAGTATCGGTGTGGTATTGTTTCATTTTAATTGTGATTGCTTCTCTGTGCATTGATAGGTGGAGTTGGTAGGCGGTCAGATCTTCCGTGGAGAGCGATCGGCGCCATTTCTTTTCAAGCCTGCGTAGATGTGTGAGAGAAGATCTCAGATCATGAGAGAACCATGGGGCAGCGCTTCTTATTCTCCTTGATGTGTTATTGGATTGTGGGCATTGTGAGATGGCATTGAGGTTGAGATTCCAGGAGGAGACTAGTTCTTCAGGATCGGATGTGGTTTTGCTGAGGAGAGAATGGGTCTCAGAGAGGATGAATTTTCTGTTAAATGGGCGAAAGCTTCTTGTTGATATTCGAGGTGTACGGTTAAACCTTCGGCTACTGTGCCGCTGTCTATCGCTGGTGAGTATCTGGAAAGTGCTAAGTTTATGGTCCGACCAGGGTACATCAATAACCGACATCATTGTGTTGTGGTTTTGCTCGAGGATTGACTGAGGCGCGAACACCATATCAAGAATATTACCCTTTATATGTGTGGGTTTGTTGATGATTTGTTTGAAACCCAGGTCCTCAATGGCATTGAGGAAGGCAGTTGCATGGCTTTGATGTAGTGATGGGAGATTGAAATCACCCATAATCCAGGTTGGTGTATTGGGGTTGTGAGCATTAGCAGCAAGGTCAATAATGGTGGGGAGGTCATCTGGAGATGAAGACGGTAGATTGATGGTACATTGCTGGTTTGTAATGGATATAAAGTCCTGATTGCTTGTACTAGAGGAGTCAGTTATATGGAAGTGAAGATCTGATTTGGTTAGAATTAGTACTCCTCCTCCTTTTTTTTTTCTCTGTGTCTTGTGTGTAAAGAAAAGTTAGGTGGTAGGAGTTGGTTGATGAGGACGTTGTCCTCCGAGGATAGCCAGGTTTCCGTGATCATAAGTAGATCCAGGTCATAAAGGGATATCATGTCTAGGATAACCGGCCATTTCTTGCGTATGGAACGCGCGTTTATTATGGCACATTTTAGGCTATGGCAGATCTGAAGTTTCTCTTGGTTGGGTGTCCTGGATAGTTGGAGTGCTATGTGTATCAGGTGGGAGCGGCACATGTAAGTGTCGCTTCCTGGGTGGGAGTACTGGGGTCCAGACCATCTTTTTCCATGTTTGATCAAGATGGGGATATGCTTCTGAGATTGAGAAAGGGCATTGGAGGTTCCAATCCAATGTGTAAGGAGATACAGGCTAATAAGGGCAATGAAGTGAGCAGCAACAGCATAGTGTCCAAGTATGAAAGGGAACTATGTTGATGATGCAAATGGGGGCAAAGGAGGTGGCACATGGGTCATGCAGTGGAGGCTGCAGGTGCACAGGGTGGACCAAGCAGCTGCCTAGATGGCACATAGGAACATAAGACTACAAAATATGCCAAACTGTGTCAGACTGAGGTCCATCATGCCCAGTCTCCTGTGTCCAACAGTGCACAATCTAGGTTACAAGTACCTAGTCATTTCCCCAAAAGACACACAGGATCCCCAATAATTGTAATGGGGCAAAGCAATGCATAGCCTGGGTCCTCTTTAGCAATGGTTTATGGACTGTTACCCAGGAATCTGTCCAAACCTTTTAAAATCCAGCTATACTGACAGCTTTTATCACATCCTCCGGTAATGGATTGCAGGATTTGATTACATGTTGACTGAAAACATATTTTCACCTAAAAGATCCAAATGGGTTACACTGTAGCCACATTCCTAGACTGTCCACAGTCCGATGGCATAAAAAAGCGATCTCCGTTTACCTGTTCCACTCCAGTCAATAATCTATTCACCTCTATCATATCTCCCCTCAGCCATCTCTTTCCCAGATTAATGAGCCCCGACCTTTTTAGCCCCTCCACAAAGGGGTATTCTGTCATCCACAGAACCATCTGTGATGTTCGTCATGATCCCACAGTGACACTGGCAGCACACAGTACTGCTACTGCTGCGGAAAGGCAATGTGCCACATGGGATGGTCCAAGAGTCCTGGCACCCCAGGAAGAGATCCAGGCTGCCTCCTCCCCCCCCCCCCCACCACGGAATACAAGCTGTGGGGAAAGAAACTGATAGTGCCAGAAGCTGTAGCCCTCCAGGTAGCTGGAAAATGCAGGTGCCCAGGGAAATACCACAGCAGTAGCTGCCATTCTCCCCCTGAGACTTATCAGTGGCAGGTGATGATGGGGCCACAGCATGGGCAGCTGGTGGGGGGGCTCCATGGCCATCCATGTATGCCCCTGTCCCCCCCCCCATCCAGTCCCTGTGCCCAAGACGCACACCAAACCCACATGTTTAACATGCTGGGACTGTGACCACCACCATTGACAATGCATGGGCATGTCTGCAAAATGGGGTGCTGGTGGTGTTGTGAGAAGTGGCACAAGCCTGCAGCAGACAGAAGCCTTGTCCTGGTTGTGTGCCATGTGCATTTCAGCATGTGCTAAAGGCCAGCTGAAGGGAAATATGTCAGCAACAGGAGCTGTTATCCCCATGAGGCAGCACTGTGGTGCAATACACACAGTTGGTGTGGAAATGTGTGGAGGATTACAGGTTCAGGTCCCTGCTGGGGTTTCTGTATTGCATCTTCCTGTGGACAAGGTTTAGCTGACAGTATAAGTACACCTCCAGCATATGCAACCCCCAAGGAGATGGCCAGCAAGGGTGGAAATACCCACCAGCAGCACTGACAGGCTCCACTATCCATAGCTGGTTGGAGGCTAATAGCACACGGTAATAACGTGTAGTGAGACCAAGACACAATAATAGCACCTTCAACAGAGCACACATTATCAGTCCTTAAGCTGACATTGAGACATGAGTGTCAAGCAGGATTGCCAACCATCTCCCCTTTTGCACAGTGCGCCAATGAGAGTGTATGTGTATGTGTGTTTTATGGCTCCCCTTTGTTCTGTGGCTTTCTACACTGCACTTTGGCTTACATTGTCTGAGTTTTTCTCAGCCTGTTTGGAAAATGTGAATAAGGTGAGGCAGAGGACTGTGGGTATCGCCTTAAACAGCGCAGATTGGCCTCGATGTGTCTGCCACAATGGTATGGTCACTAGCTGAGACCCCATTGTGCCTGTCTGCCATGTGCATTGCCTGGGTGGCCACGGTATGTCATGCTGAGATGGCACTCTCACTATGACCAAAAAGTGACCATGGCACGGCTATGTATCCACATAGAGTTATTATAATATCTTCTTCCAGTGATGTGGCTGCATTCTCTGTCTGGGAATGCCAATGCTGAGTTTCCCAAGACAGAGTGCTTGTGGTCACACTATGCACATGCCATGTATGCTGACCAGCAGACCAACCGTAGTTGGTTTGTGCTTGGCTAATACAGCCCAGTGAAGGGCAGCAGGGGCAGTCTTTCTGCTTGTGTTGTAGTTAATTGTTAGTTCTCAATGGTTGGGGCAGCAGTGGTTCATGGCCTATTCACTGGGGTCCTGGCAGGACCATAGCCTCATGCCTGCCCATACACCCCCACTGCAGTGGCTGTCCATGGCAGCAGCATATTGACACTGGCCACTAATCTGCACTGTTATTTGGAGGGTTAGTGTCCAACATGGGCAGAGCACAGAGCCAAGCTGTCACTGTCACCCTCAGCATGCAAGAAACAAGGAGAAAAAGCATAACACACTGCAGCCAATACCTGCCACACACTAGCAGTGATGCTGACCTATAGCACAGCCACCAGAGATCATCCCGAACTGTGCAGGTTCAGTGGAACAGGTGCTGGGCACCCCTCCTCGCTCTCAGGGTGACAGCTGAAACCACTCTGCAGCACAGCTTGCTGTTATGTGCTTGTAGCACATGCAGCCAGTGCGTTTTCCTGAGCTGATATGCTGGATCAGTGCATTCTCCATTGGTTCTTCAGCTGCAGACCACTGTTTTGCATGTGCAGTGCCTCATGGGTAGTGGCAGCCTGACCTATGCTGGCACAGACTGCAAACAGTTTGATCAAAGATCTGCAGGCTCTATAGCTGTGTCTTAAGCTGTGTGATGGTGTAGCCTACTAGTTGGTGCAATGTCTCCAATGTTGTCAAAGGTTCAGTATTTGATTCCCATTTGTTCATTTTGTGCCTGGGTGCGCTTGCACAGTCCTGGCTCTGCTGTGACCTGCAGTCAACCATTCTTCTACATTTCTATGTATTACGGCCACATGTTGGGTAGCCCAACATGGCATTCCCCATCATGGACATCTGTGAGCATGGCTTTCGTGGCTCTGCCGTGGCGCATTGAAGTGGGTCAGTGATGTATACACAGCAGATGTCTGGGTCAACTGGTATGGATGCATTTTCTGTTTTGCCATCATTGTGACCTCCCAGCTTTACATAAACAGGATATATCTCGTACATTCAGGCACCTAACACTCATTGCATAGCCATCCCCTGCACTGTTCTGCCTTCATTACTTGCCCCACATGGGACAAATGGGCTCAACTTTCCCCTTTCTATCATGCCACTCTGTCGGGTGTATTGTCTTGCAGTTGTACAGGCTGAGGCACCAGTCCCACCCGCACAAATGGTGTTTCATGTACCCCATGGCACTGCTACTTTTGGTTCACACACACCAAATGCTTTTGGCCCCACCATGGCCCTCAGGAGTCATTTGTAGCAGTTAGCCATATCATGCACACTTCTCTTGTGACTGCTGCATATGCGCACTCGTGAACAATCCTCCCTTTGTTGCCCACAGTAAGGCACGTGCTGCCTCCACCCAGACACTGTCCTGGCTTATGGCATGCCTACACTGACAGTACATCTGGATACATGTCCACACCTCACAGACACTATAATGTAGCTTACGGCATGGTGTATGCTTTCTGATGCATCTAGGACTGTATGCCTGTCACAGTGCCTTCTGCTGCTGCATCCCCTCCACTGACTCCGCTGCCGCCAACACCCACACTGACCATCATCACTAGGCAGCTGCCTATCTCGCCTAGTCAACAGCATAGGCCTGCTGTACAGTCAAACATGCTCATCACATACTGCCACATTACCAGGATCAGGTGAGTCGAATCCATCAGCTACCAATTGTGCTTGTATCCATACCTTCTCCAATGGCTTCTCTGCCCTCCTTTCAGCATTTCAGTGGCTTTTCTGCATTCAGGTGCATGCCAGACACTTTCCTACAAATGTGCTATTACTACACGGTAAGTGTCCACTACCACCCCTTAATGTCCTATTACCGCACTGTGAGTGTCCAATACCACCCCTTAATGCTGAACTGCCTCTAACACGCCCAGCACACTTACCACACGGTAACTCCTTATCGCTGCTGTTAATGCATGGAAATGCCTGCTCCCTCACCACCATTTAGTAAACATACCCCTTAGTCTCCATAGCTACAGTTCTTTCCAAGTAATAGCCAATCCCTCCTCCCCCCCCCCCCCAGTCCTGGTTCCCTTGAGAATTCAACAGCTAAATGAAAATATGGCAACCCTCAATGATGAGATTCTGCACGTGCGCAGCTAATTTATCCTGCTTGCTAATGGAGAAAGCAACATTATTTAACGGTGAAAGGGGTTCTTTGTTGAATCAGGATAAATTGGGCACATAGGGGCACATTTACTAAGTTGGGCTAATGGTTAGCATGGGCTATTTGTAATCAGGTCCCTTTGCATAATATGGAACCTAGTTACAAATAGCCCATGCTAACGTTAGCCTGGCTTAGTAAATATGCCCCATAAACTCATGCATCTTTCCAGTGAGTTGATTTCTAAACTCTTCAATAGACTGAAGGGGATTCATGAGGTAAGAACTGTGTGGAAAGTCCAGAGCATGCTTAGAGTTATCTGTGTTAGCACCAGCAATTAATGTCACTCATATCCAGCAATTAATGTCACTCATATGGGTCTGATTTGTCCTGCTGTCTACGGAAAACTCCTATATGTATATATTGCACATTACACATAATGCAAGATTCCTTTGTGAATTTTGTTCATGCAGTATTATGGAAAAGAATTCTGAATACATGTTGGGAAAAATATCTAACAAAAATATAAAAATCTGCATAATAAAAGGTTTTTATATATAAAAACATAATATAGCATCACAAACATCTTGTGCAACCATATTTTCCAACAATGTCTTGAAGAAATGCATTTAAAGGTTTGTCAAGGCTAATAGTTTAGAGATAGTCATTTACATTTTATGTTTGGTCAAAACACTAGCATTGTTTATGTTGGAAAATATTAAAAGTTGAAGAAATACGTGATATCGCTTAAAAAAAAAAGTTGCACCAAGTTTGTGTTCAGTGGTTTTATCGGTACACCAGAGGGAGCAGTGGTTCTATGGAAGAGGTAAACAAATAAAGGGTTCTCATTCTGTTAATTTTCAGAGGTGTAGCCGTGTTAATCTAGAGTACCAAAAATGACAGAGGCTGGCGACACCTTATAGACTAAGCAGTTTATTGAGACATAAGCTTTTGAGGACTAGGATTCACTATGTCATATGCATCTAATTTGTTAAATCTTTTTTTCCCTATATATATATTGATATCACTGTTTGAGTGCCAGTGTGTCTGAAGTTTATGCGATGAAGATGTCGGAGAACAGCCCTTGAGAAACTTTCTTGGAATCCAGGAGCCGGCTGCCAAAGTCTAGGTCACAGTGCAATCAGTGAAATCAATGGGGCCGCGGCTCCGATAACGATCGGAAACCGCTACCGCGGCTTTGTAAACAAGCCCCTAAGACTGCTTTCCCATTTTTTTATGTGAAAAAGCTTAATAAATCAGTGTCTTGATGGGCCACTGCACTGTACCAACAAAAGGCACTCCTCCTCCCTCTCACACGATCCTCACTGACCCTTTAAGCTATGCCTATGCAGTGCAGGGTTGGGGTGCCTGCATGTGTGTTGGGTGATGCTGGAATGGGGTGCCTGCATGTGTGTTGGGTGGTGCTGGAATGGGGTGCCTGCATATGTGTGATGGGAAAGGGGATATGGCTTTTGCACATACACATTATGTCCTTCCCATGAATTCATCTCTCCACCCTCCAACCTCTTGTGCTCTCCTTCCCCCTCAACCTCTCTCCTACCCTCCAACTGTGTCTCCCTTCCAAGATTCTCTCCTCTTCTCTCTCCCCCTTGCACTCACTCCCTGCCCTCTATTCATGCCACCACTCTTTATTTAAGCTACTGCCCCTTTAAATTTCTTAAGCCATCTGTGCAGCCAACTGCCCCTGCCTCTAATGGTTAGAGGTGGGCAGAGGTGCTGCACACGACCAGGACCGGTTCTGGCTGCCCCTGCAATCGCAGCCTTATGCAGCATTTCTGGCCGCGAGAGATGGGATCCTCACAGGCAATCAACATTGGTCCTGGCCATGATCATAGATCTCTGCAGCATTTCTGCTGATAGGAAATGGGATCCCTATGGGCAGACACCATTATTCTGAGCTTCAGGTGCCAGATCACATTTTTTTAGGTGCAATGGTGACCTGGTACCCAGGGTTTTTCAAGCCCTGTAATAGAATGATAATATTTTGACCACAAAATGCTTTATACCTTAAATCCATCCCCCAAAACATAGGGCCCTTTTACTGAAGTGGCTCAGTTTGTATCCTGACTCTCTTATTCTCCTGTTTACCACTCTTGTGTGTTATAATCTTTTCCCATTAGTTCTACCCTAGTCCCCTGTTTGTTGTATTTATCTGTTTCTTTCTGGAAAAGATTATAAGGGGACTGTCTCTAACATGTGTGTGTTCAGCAGTGTGTATGCCCTGTAGTGCTGTACAAATGATTACTAGTAGTAGTTTTACACTTGATGTACATTAACCGTGAAAATAAACGTGTGTTAAGCCTCCACAGTAACTCTTTGGGGCATGACCAGCATGTTCCAGACAGTTAATGTGTGGATGCATAGCCTAACTGCATGGCGCTATTACCACAGGGGCACTTAGCCCCTTCTAGGGAGGTAGAGGTATACTGTATGCACCAGTGCTAATGGCAACATTGATGTCAATACCTGCAATGTGCTGACCACACCCATTCTCTGCCCCTCATCCACCCACCCATTCAGCACGCTAGTGCACAGGGCCGGCCCTAGAGTTGGTCCAAAGTGTCAGAGCCCTAGATGAACCTCAAGCTTTACAGCCCCTCTGGCTGTCAAAGTCTATTATTTAGCTTTGAATGCCCTGCTTTCACTGCCTTCCAGAGGTTGCTGCCCTAGGCGACCACCTAATTTGCCTAGTGGTTGGGCCAGCCCTGCCCCTGCAGTAAATATTACCACAAGCCCACGTGTGCAGTTAATGCACACCAAATTGAATGTTAACTGCATAGCACGCTGTAGTAAAAGGGCCCCTTTGATATTAAGGGGATAGTTATTAAAGTGCATTATGGGAATAATGCACAATAGGTACCCCTTAACGCACATTAAAGAGCAATAATGTGTTATTTTACCATATCGCATGTTAATTTACCCCATGTGTATTTAGTAATAATGAGATGCAAAGCATACCAATGCATGCAAAATGTCTCATTATTATTCAAATCAAATAATGCAGTCAAACACCACAAGCTGCATTATTTTTGGAAAAATAATGCCATCTCAAAGTTGGAATTATTTTTATTCCTAGGAACATATTTAAAGAGGCCAGCACTATGTAAAATAAATAATGGTCTGAACGATAGTCCTTCTCCTGGCACCAGCAGTGAGTCAGGGGACCCGCCACCTCCAGATCCTCCTTCCCCACACAAATCCCACCTCTCCGAGCCAAAGTAGAAGTTCCCCTCAAAAAGACCCCATCCCTTAGGTCCCAAAGCAGCATCCTCCTGCTCCCGAAAACCCCGTCACCCCCAAAAGGCCACCTCAGGCCTACCTTGAGGAGTACTTGATTGTCTAGAGGGAGCCAGACAGGGGTGACTCCCACTCACTCCTGTCTGGCCAGTGCTGGGTTCAAAATGGTGCCCACTACTCCTAATGGGAGTCTCACAGTACTACCACTAGGGGGGTCAAGCTGCCATACAAAGTCAGAGGCCTAGTACTAGTGGTATATAGTAAATAGAAAGATGTAGCAGTTTCATAAAAATGCAATGCATTCATGCTGTCTACATGAATTATTTCTACGGCAAGGAATCCTAATACAGATCTTTAAATTATAGTTGGAAGTTATGATGTCATTACATTATTGTAAGCCACTCAAATGATTTAGTATTCCCCAGTGAAGGAACATAAAATAACCAGGGCTGGCCCATCCATTAGGCAGACTATGCAGTTGCCTAGGGCTGCGATGTCTAGGCAGAGCATTCAAAGCAAAACAATGGATCCTAACAGCCATGCAAACTCAAAGACATCAGTTCTTACTTTTACCTGCAGGAAGAATGGCCAGTTTGGAAGGGATACTTCTACTCATGTATGTATGGCTTTTGAAAATCTCCCTCAATATGTACCTTCAGTCTCTACAAAACAATGTTTCATCTTTAAAGGTATGATGTCCAAATAGGTGTTTTTATAGGATTGTTCTGGCTGAAATGGCATTGAGATGATTGAGTTTAATTCTCAAAATCATGAGGGGGTGCTAAGGGTCTAAACGTTAATTGCGAGGAAGCGCAAGACTGAAGGGTCGCCTAGGGTGTCTACTATTCTTGCACCAGCCCTGTCCGGACAGCAACACATACTCCAAACCATCAGCACATTCCTTTATCTGCAGGGAGAGCAGGCACACACATACATACATTGCAAAGTTTAATAGTCACATGTTCAATTATGCATTTTTACAGATTTGTTGTCAGAGTGGGACAGTGAAAATTCACCTAGGGCACTCAACACCGTTGCACTGGCACTGAAAAATTACTATACAAAAGCAGAACATCATCAGAAACAGACACACTTTTAAACCACACAACAAAAACAAGAGGGAAGAAATAGACAGAACAAAATCAATGCAAAACACACACAAGCCAGTTAAATGCTGGAAAGCAGTGAGCATAAATGCTCGAAGCTTATCCAATAAAGTTCCAGACCTGGAAGCCCTAATGGTGGAAATGGACTTGGACATTGTGGCCATTACAGAAACATGGTTTAATGAATCGCATGATTGGGATATAGCCATAGCTGGCTATAATCTATTCAGAAGAGGCAGAGAAAATGGAAGAGGAGGAGTAGCCTCATATGTCAAAAGCAATATTAAAGCTACTGAAATGCAGGGGGCATGGGGAAAAGAAGAAGCACTCTGGGTTGTGTTGGAAAGAGGAGATGACTATCATCCATACTGCTGTAGTCTACAGACCTCCAACTCAAATCGAAGAGCTAGATAATGAATTGATTATAGACATTGTCAAAATAGGCACAAAGGGGGAAGCGATCATATTGGGTGACTTTAATCTACCCAATGTGGATTGGATTACTCCTTCTGCAAATCTGGAAAGAAGCAAAAAAATTGTGGATGCTCTGCAAGATGCGTTACTTAGACAAATGGTGATGGAACCAACAAGGGAAAGCTCAACGCTGGATTTAGTCCTCACCAACGGTGATAGCGTGTCGAATGTCTGGGTGGGTGCACCTGTGAGCAGCAACGATCATCAGACGGTGTGGTTTGAGATAAAAACCAAGGTGCAGTCCAACTATAGCAAGCTCAAAGTCCTAAACTTCAAAAACACTGACTTCAATAAAATGGCCATGTACCTAAAGGAGGAGTTGACAGGGTGGATGGAGATAAGGGAAGTGGAATTGCAATGGGCTAAACTAAAGGTGGCAATAAAAGGGGCAACAGATAAATATGTAAGAAAAGTAAACCAAAACAAAAGGAGAAGGAAACCTATTTGGTTTTCCAAAGAAGTGGCTGCTCAAATAAAGGCAAAAAACACAGCTTTCGCAAAATACAAAAGCTTGCAAACAGGAACACAGAAATGAATACAGGATCAAACTCAAAGAGACAAAAAGAGAAATAAGGATAGCAAAATCAAAGGCAGAGGAAAAGATGGCTAAAGATGTGAAGTGTGGCGACAAAACGTTCTTCAGGTATATTCAGGAAAGGAAGAAGATCAGAGGTGGAATCGCAGGACTCAGAAGTGCTGGGAATAGACTCGTGGAACGGGACATTGAAAAAGCGGAATTGCTAAACAAATACTTCTGCTCTGTTTTTACTAAAGAAAATCCTGGAGAAGGACCAACTGTGACTCCCAAATATAAAGATGGGAATGAAGTAGATACCACACCATTCACAGAAGATGATAACTTGCGAAACTGAAAGTGGAAAAGGCCATGGGACCGGATGGGATACATCCCAGGATACTGAAAGAGCTCAGAGAGGTTCTTGCAGAGCTGTTAAAGGATGTTTTCAACAGTTCCTTTGAAACAGGAGTAGTTCCTCAAGACTGGAGAATGGCTGATGTCGTACCTCTACAAAAAAGTGGTGACAGGGAAGAAGTGTCAAACTACAGGCCCGTGAACCTTACCTCAGTGGCAGGAAAAGTAATGGAGGCTCTTCTGAAGGAGCGAATAGTAAACTTTCTCAAAACCAACAGGTTGCAAGATCTGAGGCAACATGGTTTTACCGAAGGACGATCTTACCAAACAAATCTGATTGAGTTCTTTGACTGGGTGACCAGAGAACTAGATCAGGGGCATGCGATGGATGTCATCTACCTGGATTTCAGCAAAGCCTTTGATACTGTTCCTCATAGGAGGCTTATCAATAAACTCAGTAGTTTGGGGATGGGTCCCATGGTGGTAAACTGGATCAGAAATTAGTTGACTGATAGACGACAGAAGGTGATGGTAAATGGAGCTCACTTGGAGGAAAGGAAGGTGATTAGTGGGGTGCCCTAGGGTTCGGTCCTGGGCCCGGCACTGTTCAATGTATTTGTGAGTGATATTGCTGAAAGACTGAATGGAAAGGTCTGTCTTTTTGCAGATGACACGAAAATTTGCAACAGAGTGGACTCCCCCGAGGGAGTCCTGAACATGAGAAAAGATCTACAAAAGCTGGAAGAATGGTCAAATGCTTGGCAATTAAGATTTAATGCAAAGAAGTGCAGAGTCATGCACTTGGGTAGCAGAAACCAAAGAGAAATGTACAAGATAGGGGGCGAGAGGTTGATGTGCACGGATCAGGAGAAAGACTTTGGTGTGATTATTTCTGTAGATCTCAAGGTGGCAAAACAGTGCGACAAGGCGGTGGCAAAAAGCAGGAGGATGTTGGGCTGCATACGAAGAGGAATTACCAGCAGAAAGAAAGGGGTTCTAATACCACTGTATAATTCCCTGGTGATGCCTCACTTGGAATACTATGTTCAGTTTTGGAGACCGTATCTTGCAAAGGATGTAAAAAGAATGGAAACTGTTCAGAGGAAGGCAACCAAAATGATTTGGAGCCTGCGCCAGAAGCCTTATGAGAAGAGACTTGAAGACCTAAATATGTACACTTTGGAGGAGAGGAGGGATAGGGGAGATATGATTCAGACCTTTAAATACTTAAGGAGAAATAATGAACAAACAAACCTCTTCCAAAGACGGGGAAGCTTAAAACGAGAGGGCATAAAATGAAGCTGCAAGGTGGAAAATTGAAAGGCAATATCAGGAAATACATTTTCACTGAGAGGGTGGTGGATGTTTGGAATGCCCTCCCGATGGAGGTGGTGGGGGCAATTACAGTGACAGAATTCAAAATGGCATGGGACAGACACAATGGATCCATTTATAGCAAAAGAATAAAATCAAAATAAACTGAACCATCTAACTTCTCAACAAATAGGGGTGTCCTGCATGGAGCGGTGGGTTCACCCCTAAACAAAGACATGGGGAGGGGTGGCCTGCACAGAGTGGCACCTACTCCTGCCATCTTACTCCAGCCATCTTGCTGGGCAGACTAGATGGACCGTACGGGTCTTTATCTGCTGTCATTTACTATGTTACAAAAATACCACCACAGTGGTTAATAAAATATTATTTTATTTCAGTTACTAGCCCTTAGCAGATTATACCCCATAGAACTGGTTCAAAAATAAATTAGGATTCAAATTCTAAATTTAGTAGTTCCTAATGGTGCAGATATAATGCTTACAAGTATTCAGCTAGAACTAAAACAGAGCAGGAATACATTGATGTATAGATTCTTCACCATTTGGGTTTGTCACCACATCAGGGATGCACCAAAGATAATGCCCAAAAGAAAAATAAGATTAATTTATTCAGCGATAAATGATCACGCTTTCCTAAGTATAGCAGCATCCTTTAGCATTTATCTCATTTATTAGACCTATAGGATAATGTTTTATATTCAGTATTCATTTGTTGGCACCAATGACCTAGGAACGTGTAGGAGGGAGTTTCTGGAGGCCAAATTTAGGCTTTTAGGTAGGAAGTTGAAATCCAGAACTTCCAGAGTAGCATTCTCTGAAATGCGCAGGACCCAAAAGGCAGGCAGAGCTCCAGAGTCTCAATGCGTGGATGAGACAATGGTACAAAGAAGAGGGGTTTTGGAAGTGTTAGGAACTGGGCAATGTTCTAGGGAAGGGATGGGCTCCACCTTAACTGGGATGGAACCAGTCTGCTGGCATAAACCTTTAAAAAAGGAGATAGAGCAGCTTTTAAACTAGATAGCAGGGGAAAGCCAACAATTGCCCAGGAGCACATGGTTCAGAAGGATGTATCTTTGAAGGATACTAGCAAAACAGGGAAGTTAGAGTATCCCGATAGGAAGGTTCCAATAAAGGTAAAGATAACCCAGATGTTCTTCAGTACAGAGCCAAAAAATTCCAAATTACACTTGTCAACTGATAGCCAGATTAATATCAATAAATTCCAACCTCTAAACTGCCAGTATGCAAGTGCTAGAAGGCTAAAAAACAAGATGGGAGAGTTAGCATATACAGCACTAAATGAAAGATTAGATATAATTGGCATCTCAGAGACCTGGTAGAAGGAGGACAACCAATGGGATACTGTGATACCTGGGTACAAATTATATCGCTATGATAAGGTAGATCAAATTGGTGGAGGCGTTGCACTCTGTTAGAGAGGGCATTGAGTCACATGGGATTCAAATTTTGCAGGAAACAAAATACACTGTAGAAGCTCTATGGATAGAAGCTCCATGTAAAAAGAGGAAGTGGGGGTGTACTATCTGGCCAGAATGAACAGATGGATGATGAAACGCTAAAAGAAATCAGGGAAACTAACAAAAGTTACAACACAGTAATAATGGGTGATGCCAATTACCCCGGTATCAACTGGATCATTGTCACAGCAGGACATGCTAGAGAGAGAGAAAGTTTCTAGATGAAATAAATGACTGCTTCTTGGAGCAGCTGGTTCATGAACTGACAAGAGGGGAAGCTATTTTGGACTTAGTCCTAGTGGAACACAGGATCTGGTGCAAGAGATAAGGAGTTTGGGCTACTTGGCAATAGTGATCATAGCATGATCACATTTGATTTAATAAATGGAAGAAGATGGCAAGGAAATCCATTGTATTACCTTTTAACTTTCAATAGGGAGACTATGATAAAATGAGGAAGATAGTTAAGAAAAAACTAAAAGGAGTAGCTGCAAAGATTAAAGATTTACATCAAGCATGGGTATTCTTTAAAAGTACTACCTTGACTGGACCCCAGCTGGAGACCCTGTAAGATGTGGATGTGGAGGAGTGGCCTAGTGGTTGGGGCAAGGTACTTCAGGCCGGAAGGTCGGTGGTTCAAATCCCACTAGAGGACAGCAACCTTGGGCCGGAAGGACTGGGGTTTCTAGTCCCACAGGTGCTCCTTGTGGTCTTGGGCAAGCCACTTAACCATCCATAGCCCATGTTCCCTGTAAAATAGTTATCTCCAAGTTATAATGCCCTGTTCAATGTAATTTCAGTTTGTTCAATGTAAACCGCACTGATGCAGAAAAGTGCAGTATATAAGAGAATATAAATAAATAAATAAGACCTCTTGCATTTGCAGCCTGTCAGAGCAGTCTCTGCCTGCCCGCATGCAGAGATTTGGAGCAGAGGAGCAGGCACAGCAAGAACACCCCTGAACAACAACTGGAAACCCTTTAAGACCAGATCTTCAGTAAGGCACACGGCCGTGGTGTGCCACAAGGAGCATGCCTGGCCCCTTGGGAGCACCGGGGAAGCACTGGGAACTCATTCTGGCTCTGTTGGTTCTACTTATAGGAAAACGTAAAAAGAAAGTGATTGTTGTATCTGGAGTAGTGCTTGGACCAATGGATAAGCATCTGCAGTCTAAGGAAACATGAACATATTTACCAGGTACTGTTCCTCAGTGTTTTCACCTCTCTTGGGAGCTTCTTTAACCTCTCCAGACCACACTCCACCTCCTCCCCTGACAGTGGTGACTCCATGCACTTCCACTGTCAGTAAGGCCGCTTTACAGCAGAGTACTCCGTAGTCAATGAATCCCATTTATAAGGCTGTAACCTGGTCTCCCCTAGGGTGGAGGCTGGGGAAATTCTGGAATCTCAGGTTTCTTTAACAGACATATGGAGAGTTGTGATGCATATTGAGAGGACTCTAGTATCCACTGTCTCAGAGCTATGCCAATTCTCTCACGAGTCTATGGCTAGGCTGGGAGGTGTGGAAGAATGGTTGGACTGCTTATCTAAATCAGTACTTAAATGTGAAACCCAATGCTCTTCTCTTCAGGCAGTAAATGCTTCTACTGTTAAGGATAGTATCGTTGTACATTGTAAATTAGAGTCTTTTGAAAATATGGTTAAGGCTAAAAATGTTAGGTTTGTAAATTTTCCTTGTCAGATGTTGCTTTCTGCTGACACCTTATTGCATACATACTTTAAGGAAATACTGCTTTTTTCCAATTATGATTAAATTGGGGTTTCTAAATGTTATTACTTTACTGGTAGGAACTTGTCGGATGAGACTTCAGGAGGATTTGATGTCATACAATATCAATCTGATTTTTCATTAACAAAATTTCTTGAGGACACAAAAGAATATCTCTACCAAAGTATTAGTGGTTACATTACTTAGTGAACAGGATAAGGTGTTGATATTTAAAAATTACTTTTAAAACAAAGATATGTTATTTTGTGGTGCTAAAGCTCAGGTATTTCCTGATGTCACAAGGGCCACACAAATGAGAAGAAGGGTTTTTTTTGCCCTGAAACCCAAGGTGAATGGCCCTTGGGGCTTCTTTTTTCCTGTGTTATCCCTGTAAGTGTCTAATTATACTTCAGGGGACTAGATTTGTTTTTCTTTATTCCTTGCAGCTAGATACATTTTTGTCAGAAAGAGAAAGCTAGGGCTAGTTGGGGGGAGTTACAGAAGGTGGGTCAAATTGACTAGAGCAGCAATTTTGGAGTTTTCCTCAATTCTTTTATAAGGGGGTTTCCCTTTTTCTTTGTTTATACATCTCACCATTATGTGGGCTAATTTAATTGTGATGTTTCTGGATATATCACCAAAAAGAATCTGACTGTATCTTATTTCTACTGGTTCTTTATTACTGGCTTTGTAGGTGTTTGAAAATTACAAATAAAGAGAAAAAAAGTACTATCTTGGAAGCCCAGACCAGATGTTTTACAAGCTTGAAGAAAAGTGGAGGGAAGCCCAAAAACTGCCAGCATGGCTTAAAGGCGAGGTCAGAGAGATTGCTTTCCCAAAAAAAGCATTCTTCAGGAAATGGAAAAAGGAGCCTAATAACAAACAGCAGAAACAACATAAGCATTGGCAAATTAGATGCCCTAAGGCATTAATAAGGCAGACAAAGAAAGAATTGAAAAGAAGTGTCATGGAAGCAAAAATGCATAATAAAAATTTTTTCAAGTACATTTGTAGCAAAAAATCTGTGAGAGAGTCATTTGGACCATTCAATGATAGAGGGGTAAAAGGGGAGGATTAGGCCATAGTGGTGAGACTGAATGAATTCTTTGCTTCGGTCTTTACTGAAGATGTAGGGAAGTTACCTGTGCCTGAAATGGTATATAAAGGTGATGTAGTGGAAGAATTGAAAGAAATATCGATAAATTGTGAGGATATATTAGAACTGCTTGATTAATTGGAGAGTAGCAAATCACCTGGACTAGATGGTATACATCAGAGGTTGTTGAAAAAACTGAAATATGAGATTGCAGACCTACTTTAGTAATCTGTGAACTATCATTAAAATCCTCTGTACTACCTGAGGATTGGAGAGTGGCCAATGTAATGCCAATTTTTAAAAAGGGTTTCGGGGTGATCCGGGAAACTAAAGACCTGTGAACCTGACGTCAATACAGGTCAAAATGGTAGAAACCATTATAAAGAATAAAATTATTGAACATGTAGATGGCCATGTTTTAATGGGAGAAAGCCAACATGGATTTAGCCAAGGAAAATCTTGCCTTACTAATCTGTTATATTTTATGAAAGTGAGAATAAACAGGTAGACAAAGGTGAGCCGGTTGATAATAGTGTATCTGGATTTTCAGAAAGCCTTTGACAAGGTCCCTCATGAGAGACTTTTGGCAAAATTAAAAAGTCATGGGATAGGAGGCAGTGTACTATTGTGGATCAGGAACTGGTTAAAAGATATAAAGCAAAGAGAAGGGCTAAATGACCTATTTTCTCAATGGAGAAAGGTAAATAGTGGAGTACCCCAGGGATCTGTGCTGGGTCCGCAGCTTTTTAACATATTCATAAATGACCTGGAAATAGGAATAGCAAGTGAGGTGATCAAATTTGCAGATGACACAAAATTATTCAAAGTTGTTAAAACACAAGAGGATTATGAAAAATTGCAAGCGGACCTTGAAAAATTGGAAGACTGGACACCCAAAGGGCAGATGAAATTTAAGGTGGAAAAGCGCAAAGTTATGCACCTAGGAATGAACAACCTAAACTATGGTTACACAATGTAAAGTACTAACTTAGAAACTACCACCCAGGAAAAAGATTTAGACATCATCGTAGATAACACGTTGAAACTCTCCACCCAGTGTGCAGTGGCGGCCAAAAAAGCAAATAGAATGCTAGTAATCATAAGGAAAGGAATGCAGAATAGAACAAAGGATATTATAATGCATCTATCGTTCCATGATGCGACTGCATCTTGAATATTGTGTGCTATTCTGGTCACCATATCTTAAAAAGGATATAGCTGAATTAGAAAAGGTACAGAGAAGAGCAACAAAAATGATAAAAGGAATGGAAGGATACCTCTATGAGGAGAGGCTTAAAAGGTTGGGGCTCTTCAGTCTGGAAAAGAGACGGCTGAGGGGGTTATGATAGAGGTCTATAAAATAATAACTGAAGGGGAACGGGTAAATGTAGATCGGTTGTTTACACCATCAAAAAGTAGAAAGACTAGAGGGCATGCAATGAAGCTACAATACAACCCATTTAAGGCTAGTAAGAGAAAATATTATTTTACTCAACATGTAATCAAACTCTGGAATTCGTTACCAACAGATGTAGCAAAAACTCTTAGCGTTGTTGTTAAGTGCCGTCGAGTCGGAGTCGACTCATGGCGACCCTCTGGATAGCTATCCTAAATTGTGTTCGGTCTTGAGTCAGGCGGCTCATTGTTGACAGACTGGTACCCGTAGCTGCTGTTATTGTATCGATCCATCTCATTGCTGGCCTTCCTCTTTTGCGCTGACCTTCTATCTTGCCAAGCATGATGTCCTTCTCTAATGATCTTTCTCTTTGCATGATGTGTCCAAAGTATGAAAGTCGAAGTCTTGTCATCTGAGCTTCTAAAGAAAGCTTAGGTTTGATCTCCTCTAGTACCGACTGGCTTGTTCTTCGGGCAGTCCATGGTATACACAGTATTCGCCGCCAGCACCATAATTCAAAGGTATCAATTTTCTTCCTGTCTATCTTTTTCACTGTCCAGCTTTCACATCCATATGATGTTATTGAAAATACCATGGCTTGAACTAGACACTTATCTACTCCTTAATCACCTCCCGTCTTTACTACTGTAACCTACTCCTTGCTAGTCTCCCTTTGAATCATCTCTCTCCCCTTTAATCTGTTCAACACTCTGCTGCGCGGCTAATCTTCTGCCAGCCTCATCTTGCCCATATTGCCGCTCTTCTCAAGTCACTTCATTGGCTCCCTATCCGTTTCCGCATTCATTTCAAACTTCTCCTGCTGACCGATAAGTGAATTCACTCTGCAGCTCCTCACTACCTTTCTTCTCTTATCCCTTTTTACATTACCCCTCAGGAACTCTGCTCTTCTGGCAAATTGCTTCTATTTGTGCCTCTCTCTTCTATTGCTGACTCGACTTCGCTCCTTTCACCTTGCTGCACCTTACGCCTGGAACAAACCACCTGTGTCTGTATGCCAGGCACCTTCTCTGACCCTTTTCAAATCCATGCTGAAAACCCACCTCTTCGCTGCTGCTTTTGGATCTTGACTCAGCTGTTCTCCTTGTTTCTTTATCATTTTCCCTTGTTTTATCCCTGTCTTGACTAGATTGTATGCTCTGATGAGCAGGGACAGCGTAGTTACTCACTTGTAACAGGTGTTTTCCACAGACAGCAGGAATCAGTCCTCACTTATGGGTGATATCGGGTATGGTGGGTATCCCAGGTAGGTGAACCCTTTCCTTTGGAAGAAAGGCTTTTTGGTGTGACACGTCTTCCATGGGACCGAGGAGGTTTTGCGAGAGAGATGGGTGTAAGTCATTAATTCAGTCTCAATCTCGGTTGCCTTGTCCTCCATGGGCTTGCCAAACAGCTGTTCACAGAGGCAAGGGACATCTAGGAGTTTCTCCTGGACCCACTGCTCCAGGTCCGAAGATTGGAGCCATGCCTGACGTCGGGCTCTGATGCCAGCGGCCGCTACACGGTCGTAAGACTCAAATCCGTCATGTGCGGGAAAGGTATTTCAATCAGTCTGCGACCGACCTCAGGAGAGTCTGGAACCTGAGAAGGTGCTCCCCACCAAGGCCCGCGGAGAATCCACCGAGCTCTTTGGCGAGGTCGTGAAGGAATATACCCATATATAGTTGGTATGCCTGGATGCGGCACGCCAGCATAGATCCCTGGTAAGCCTTGCACCTAAAGGCATCAAGGGCATGGGACTCCCTACCAGGTGGGACCGAAGAGTGCGACATCGGGCTCTTCTGTTTCTGCATCGCAGACTTGATTACCATGTAAGTGTGAGGAAGCTGGGTCTTCTAAAACCCTGGGCTGTGCTGGATCCTGTACATGGCATTGAGTCTTTTACTGAAAATAGGGACTGAGGCGGGTGATTCCCGCATGCAGAGAAGCAGCTGGGAAAGGATGGACGGTACCGGAACCATAAGATACTCACTGGGTGGAAACTCGTACTGTAAAATGTCAAGTTCTTCTGCCCTCGGCTCCTCCTCGGTCTGCATAAGCAGATTGAGGACCCGAGCCATATCCCTCACAAATGCCAGAAAAGAGGTGTCCCTGGGAGGAGACCACCTTTTGGAGGCAGGCAGGGACGGGTCAGAGGGGAGATCCCTGTGGACGCGGTTCTCTGGGGAAGTGATCCCGTTAGATTCCCAGCCTGAAAGGTCTGAGAGAGACTGAGTCAGGCTGATCTCTGTGCCCCCTGGCCAAGGCCCGACTGGAGCTGGAGGCACTGGCTCTGGAAGACCTCGCCCCTGAGGAATGGGATAACGAGTGAGACCAGTGCCGAGGACCTTCACAAGGCCCACGGCTCTCGGGGGTTTCCAAGGTAGTTTTCGTGACCCCAGTCGGGTGACCCTCAGTCTTGGGGCGCAAGCCAGCCATGCTGGGCAAAAGCGCCTACTGGGCAGCGAGAAAGGCACAATCGCTGCGCTCCAGTTCCAGAATACGGGACTCCCACTCGGGAGTGGGTCCCTGCGACACTGACGCCGCATTTACCGCAGGTCTGGCATAGAGGAGGAGAGGGGGTCCTCTCCGGGACGTCCCTCAGGAGACCGGGAACCATCTCTGGAGGCCTCCATGTCCATACATGGTACCTTTTGAGGCCGCTCCTTGTCTGACTCTCAGGAACACTGAGAGGGGCTAAGGGAGCAAGCGCGAGTCCACTTGCGCTTGTCCAGAACCCTCGACAGTGACTTTGAGGTCGTCTTCTTCTTTTTCCATTCCACCTCGGGGCGAACCCTGTTCGGAGTGATGCCTGGGGCACGGGGACACTACGGGGGACCCCGCAAGTGGTGGATCGGTAGGGCAAGGTGCCACCGGGGATCCTGGGGCTGTCTTGCGGAAAATGTCATTGGATTTCTGCTTGTGGCTAAGCAGGGCCTTAGCAGACACTTTCTTACAAAGCGAGCAAAGCTCCGGGTGGTGGTCAGCCCCCAGACACCATAGAGAGCAATCGTGGGTGTCCATGAGCGACATAGTTTTGGAGCATCTGTCACATTTCTTAAAGCCAGTGGCTATGTGGGCAAAAAGGGCCCCTGCAAGGTCAAAAACACTAGAGGCCAGCGGTTGGGAAAAAAAGGGCACAAAAAGGGCCCGAAAGAGAAACACTAAATAGGAACATACAAGAGGTCCCCTAGCCCACCACCGAAGCAGGGGCAAGGGGGGGAGGGAGGAAGAGGACCGGTGCTACCAGAAAAATGGCCGAAAGACCGGATCACAAAAAAACTTTTTCCGAGGGACAAGGATGTGCATCTGAAGGGCTCCGCGGAAAAAGGGAGATGGAGAAAGATGGCACACCTTTGGGCGGGAAGAGGACCACGCATGTGTGGCAGCAATCCCAAAGGCTTTCTTTGAAAGGTTCGGAATTGCTCCGCGCAGGCTCTATCAGTGCCGATGTCACCCATAAGTGAGGACTGACTTCCTGCTTGTTCCTGGAGAATGTCTCTTACATGTCTGTGCAGTGCTGCATACGTCTTTTAGCGTCATACAAATGCTCAGTAGTAGTATTTATTTATTTAGACAGTTTTGTATACCACCTTATCCTTCAATCAAAGTGGTCACAACACAATTGGGGGATACATTTAACACGAGGGGATATGAGACACATACACTAATACTTACAGGGAACATGGGCAATGGAGGGTTAAGTGGCTTGCCCAAGACTACAAGTAGCACCTGTGGGACTAGAAACCCCAGTCCTTCTGGCCCAAGGTTGCTGTCCTCTAGTGGGATTTTGAACCCCTGACCTTCTGGCCTGAGGTAACTTGCCCCAACCACTAGGCCACTCCTCCCTAGTAGTAGGTACCCCTAGTAGTAGTAGTATGGGTACCTTGACTGGCAAAAGTCAGTTGGCTATACTCCTGAGGAACCCGTTAAAACCCCCCACCTGGTTTGGGCTGGGGGGCGGGTTGCACCTTCAGAGTCTTCTCCCTCTGCTGTAAGTGGGGGAGTCTGTGCCTTAGGCTGGACCAGAAAATGCAGGCATGGGTGCAGATAGAAGGCTTTCTTGGCCCGTTTCTTTTACCCTGGGTCTGAAGTCTTTCTGGAGAGCCTGGTGAGAGTCACCTGCTGCATCTCCAGCTCCTCTGCTTTTTCCTCCACGGGTTTGCTGAAGAGCTTCTCACCCCAGCAGGGGATGTTGGCGAACTTGTCCAGGACCAACTGCTCCAAGTCCAAAGACTGTAGCTATGCCATTCAGTGGGCGGCAATGCAGAAAGCTGCCACTCTGCCAGTAAATTCAAATGCATCATAGGTGCCCCGCACAATGAATTTCGAGCAAATCTTGCTGTGAGCCACGAGGTCCCAAAAGGACACATGACAATCCTTGGGAACAAGGGCAGCAAAGTCCTCCAGATGCAACATGACATCCTTGAGGAACATGCTCACGTAGGTCTGGTATCCAGAATCCTGACAATCAGAATGGAACCCTGGAAGCACTTCCTACCAAACAAGTCCAGGATCTGAGCAGCATGACTTGGCGGGACTGAGGAGTGCATCTTAGCACTCCTCACGCGCTTCAAAGCTGACTCCACCACAATGAAATTGTGGAGCAATTGAGGCTTCTGAAATTCCAGGGCTTTCTGGACCTGGTACAGGGAATTGAGCCAGCGGCTGACAACTGGAAGCATGAGTAGTGGTGCCTCCCACAGCAGCAGCAACAGCCACTGCAGAACAAGGTGGACAGGAATCATCACCACCTCCTGGGGGGGCCGAGGGGTACTGATGTAGTTTCTGTTCTTCTGCCCTCAGTTCCTCCTCAGATTCCAGAGAAAAGAGGGTGGCCTTGGCCATGTCCTCAAGGTGTGACTTATGTCATTTGAGTGGAGGCAACAGGTCAGATAGGAGGTCCGATGCCATTGATTCCACCTCGGTTTCCCATTCCGAGAGGAAGTTGAAATAGTGCCAAGTCTCCTCCTCCTGTCAGCTCTGCAGCTTGGGGGAGGGAGGACGCTAATAGCCCTCATTCTGTCTGGCAGGCCGATGATGGTGTCCCTGGGTCTTAAACTCCAATACAGTGGAGAGAGAGATGGCTCCAGCAACTTTAGTCAATACTGATCTTCCACCCAAAGTCCGAAACTCAGCTGGCAGAGCAAGGGTCTCCAGGATAGCTGGAAGGAGTGCGATGATGCTGCTTCCCACGCTGTGAACCCTGCATTCTGCAAGGCTTCCACTGCCACCAAGTGAGCTTCTAAATGCTCGAAGGTGTTCCTCCAGAACCACCACCTGAGGAGGGCAATGCCACAGCCGCGGACATCGGTGTCGACACCTCGGGTGGGGACTCTATGACAATAGGTGCATCAAGAGACATCCGGCTGCCTCCTGGGCACTGGGAGTAGACTCTGCCATTCAGGTCGGATCCTCCCACTGGGGCCACTCCCAGCCATCACTCTCTACATCATGTTGAGGAAGGACTGCGATGACGCTGCACCCGGAACTTCTCTCGGTGCTCATCTTTTGACATCAATGGGGTCTCTGCAGGGAGTCCCCCCTGACCACTCAGTGTGCTCTGCTCTGACTGAGCACACTGCTCCTTCCCTTTGGCTGCCTCAGAATGTTTCACAGGCATAGGATGAGGGGGTCGGGCTGAGGATGTTGAATCAGATGAACCAGAGGGACTCCTCCTGCTTTTTCTGACCTTTCAGCCCACAGCACGTCATTTGTAAGCAGAGCTCACAAGATGCCGGCTCATTTATTTATTTATTTAAACAGATTCATATACCGCTTTATCCTTTGGAAGAAAGGCTCATGGCTGGGCCCAAGGCATTGCAAGCAGCAATTATGTCGGTCGGTGGCAGAAATGGTCTTACCACACTTGGTGCATTTCTTAAAGCCACTAGCTGGCTTAGACATGACGAAAAACACTGCCTCAGCAAATTCATACTGAAAAACTGCCATGGACAAGAAACCACCCCAAAGGGGGGGAAAACCACACAAAAGCATTGAAAAAAACAAAACAAAACACAACATAAAAAGACCCGAAAAAGGGAAAGTGGTTAACCAATGACAGGCGGAAGGGAAATAAAAGGGAAAAAAACACAGCCACAAGGGCCAGATAAAAAAACTTTTTCCAGACTACAGGAATATGTCCTAGGGGCTCCGTGGAAAAAAGAAGACTGGAGAATATGGCACCGTGGCAGGCAGGAAAGAAGACAGGCACACATGCGCTGTGTACCTCCCAAAAGCTTTCTTTGGTAGCTGGGGTGTGTTCCGTGTGGGGCTCAGTCAGTGATCTTACCCATACATGAGGACTTACTATTTCCAGCTTGTTCACAGAGAAATTCCTAATATGAGCCATATGACCCTTCTGGAGGTCAAGTTTAAAGTGTCACAGGAAAAGGAAGATGTTTTTGTTAAATAATTTTTGGACTTATAAGTTAGGGAACTTGGGAGACTCATAGATTACTTTGCTCCTTAATTTTCCTACAGGTGCAGACTATTTCTACAATTAAAATGATTTAAAATTTTGCTTTCCAGGAGTTGGTTACATCTCTTTCCAGGGTGTGTGGTCAGGATGTTCAAGGGATTCAGTGAGAACCCCAGCAAGAACTGCCCAATTGCCTTTTCCCTCAAGTTCTGTACCACGGCCTGCTTACCTTTAGTCAAGGCTATTGCCTTTTTTATTTATTACAGTGCAACCTGGAAACAGAATATAAGGAAGACACAAAAAATCATCACAGAGAACACAAGTCTGTACTGCCTTGTATATCTGAGCTCTTGATCTGTGCAGCTTGCAGCTGCAGCACACAGCCTACTTAATTTCTGGGAGCTGTCCCCCGTTTCAAGCCTGCACCTGCCACCACTAAACTCAGACTGCTGCTACTAGAGACAAATTACCCACCTGACCACAAGTAGGAGGAAACAGGTACCAAAAGAATTAGGGTGAGACCAGTGAAGAGATAAAGACCAGCACTGGAGGCACAGGAGGGGAGTAAAGGAGAGAGAGTGGAGTGGAGTGGAGGAATAGCCTAGTGGTTAGAGCACTGGCTTGGGAACCAAGAGGCCAGGAATTCAATTCCCACTAGCACTCCTTGTGGCCTTGGGCAAGTCACTTAACCCTCCATTGCTCAGAAAAATTCAAGTTATCAATATCCCTGTTTAATGTATGTTTACCAAGTTTAAGTTACAATGTAAACCACTTTGATTGAAATGATAAAGCGGTATAAAAAATGTTAAATATTTAGTATCATGGGAAGGGGGAAAGAGATAGAAAGGGTTATGTGGGGAATACTAGTATCGGGAAGATGTTAAGGGCAGAGACAAGAGGTGGGGACAGAAAGAGTGAAGGGTTAGGGGTCAAGAGGAGAGTTTGGGAAAAGACAGAGTAGGGGATAACAGAGGCAGAAAGAGAGGAGGGCGGGGTGTTTCCACTTGGAACAGAACTTGAAGTGAAATGAAAATAATATTTTCCACAAAAGAAAAATAAAAGTATGAAGTGTGGAAAAATAATTTATACAGCCAGCCTCCCTACAGTGCCAAATTAAAAAAAATAAAATAAATAAAAGCTGATTCCGTAGGGCAGTGAAGAAAAATAAAACTTCAAAAGTATGCTAAAAAGAAAAGAGTGACAGTGTAAGCAAGCTGAGGCAAAAAAAAGCAACACATCCAGCTGTCTCAGTGGAGAAAAGTAAAGGGGGTGAAATCAGGAGGTTGCTGCAGCATGGAACCACTGTGTATGTGGAGTAAAAAGCTTCTCTCCTTTCTGGAAAGCTCTGGAACACTGTTCCCTCTAAGCTGTGCATGTGTGCGCACGTGCACACACCTCGCCAAGCAAGCACACATACTTTACAACAACAAAGCACACAAAAATTACAGTTCAGATAGAAAACACAGATGTCTTAAAATTTTAAAGTTGTTGTGCATTTACAGTTTTCACAAGTTCTATAATATTTTCTAGTGCAATCTTAGATCTTCAGGATATAAGATCTTTGGCCTTAAACTTTAATTGGCACATTGAGAAACGTCCACTTCCGTACTTTGGCTTGCAACATGCGTGAGTAGTCCAATTGTAATCTGTAATTCGAATTGCATTATTAAATTGTTTATTACATTGAAAACTGAAAGAAGTTAATTTTTAAAATGTCAAAACCGATAGCGATGAGAGGTACAAAACATAAGAGAATGGCCGGAGCTTTTAAGCCTGAATGGCTTGAAGAAATTGTTGAAATGGACACACCGAAATCTCTGGATAAAAAGTGCTTTCAACTGTGTGAAATATTTGCTTACAAAGAGGATGACGGAGTAGTCTGTTTATACTGCTGAGATGCAAAACCATCGGAGAGTTTGCGTGGCAAATTTTGGGATGATGTGTGGAAACTGGACTTTTTGAAACGACATCTGTCTAGTAAGTCTCATACTGAAAGTGTTAAACTTAGAGCTAAAAATCCAAATTTAAGAGGATTATTTAACTTGTTGCTTGAGAGCACCGCTGAAAAAGAGAAAAGGCAAATTAGTAATGAACAGAAATGTTCTGCAATGCAATGTGTGCCTTCGAATCAGTCCTGACTCCTGGCGTCTACACCAGAAGAAATTAAAATTCTAATTGGTAGTGTTTTGCTGGTTGTTTGGATGAATAGTTCCATGCTCTCTATTCAAGATATTAATGAACACATGTCCAAGTACATAACCATACCTGAAAGCTGGAGAAGCAAAAACTATTCGTTTGAATTTCTTGACATTATAAACATCAATGTCCAAGATAAGCTCATAGCAGATGTTGCATCAGCAGCATATCATACATTACCTATTGATGAAAGCACAGACATTTCTGTCAACAAATACTTAATACTGTACTTCAAATATCAGCCAGTAAATTCATGTCTGTATAAAACTTCATTTGGTGGGATGCTAGAGTTGGAAGCATGTGATGCTGTATCAATAGTCAGTGCACTCCGGGAATTCTATGGGAAATACAAGCTTGAACTTAACAAAATGGTAATGTTTACTTCGGATAGTGCCTCTGTCATGTCAGGCAGAATAAATGGTGTTGCTGCGCAGCTAAAAAAAACATTTCGCATTTAGTGCAGCAGCATTGTGTTGCCCATCGTGAAGATTTGGGGATCTCTGAATCATGGACGGAAGTTGATGAAAGAAGTTGAAACTTTCATGAGAACTGTTTACACAACCTTTTGTCGATCTTCTACTAAAAGGTCACAATTTAAAGAATTAGCAGATGCTTCTGAATGAGAGTCAATTGCATTTAGACTTCTGAACAAAGCGCGGTGGTTATCTAGACATTTTACTCTTCAAGCAATTATTTGAAATTATGATCCATTATTAAAATACTTTGAAGAAGAGAAGGATAATGATCCCATTGCAAAGTGCTGTTATAAAATCTAAACAGCCATCAATTCCATATAACACTGCAAATTTTGAATGATGTTTTATCTGAACTAGCTTCATTAACAATGGCATTTCAAAAACATGGGTAACACCACTGGAAGCATATCATCTTGCAAAGGGTAAGCTGAACAAAATCCGAATGCAATACTTGGGTGACACAGTAAAATGGTGTGATAATGTTAAAAATCTTCGACAAGATACCTAGAAACGTTTCAGTGGATACTGGTTCCACACTTATTTTCATTAATATGCTGTGTCTGCATTTAGGGGAAAGATTTCTGAAAATGAAATTGAGGAATGGTCTACGTTTGACTCGACAGCAATAGCACAGTGTGATTACGAATTTGGAATTGAAAACGTCCGATCACTCTGCTTAAAGTACAAACAATTTCTTATGGAGGAACATATTGTTATTCAGCAGCACAATGACTTCATGTTTTTAGTTGCAGAAAAAAATCAAAAGCAAACTGATAAACAGTTTTCCGGATATGGTGACTTTGGTGTTTCAGAATGCTCACTTTGCAGATTTAGCGAAATTGATGGATATTGGTGGAACATTTTTGGCTTCTAGAGCAGATTGTGAGCATGGTTTCAGTTTGATGAACAGTTTAAAAACCAAAATAAGGAATCGCTTACAGTTAGAACATTTGGAAATGCTGATGCATGTTGAGTCATCTTCAAGATTGCGTATCGGTAGACCTTGATAAAATTTATTCAGACTGGTTAAATTTGAAAGATCAAAGAGAAAATTTTTGAGAATGAACTGTTAATAGTAAGCTCATTACTGCTAGTGCAACTACATGAGACATTACTTTTTTGTATTGTAGAGAAAAATCAGAGGTTGAATTGATGAGGAAAAAGTGAAGGTGCTCTCCTTATAAGGCACCCTAATCTCTCTACCTTCTCTCTTCCAGCCCCTCCCCCACCTCATCCTTCCCTACTCTCCATCACCTTCTCTACATCTCCCACTGAAAATGTGCCTCTCTCACCACGTCCTCTCCATCCAATTTTTGCCAAGCAAAATCATGTGTTATTTTAACAAATGCAAGAAAATCACTTTCTTATTAGGCAAATCAAATAATGCAGCTTGTGCTTAACTTTGCATGTCATGTTGTTTTTTTTTCTCCCCAGACGTTATCAGGCCACGAGTATGTGGCGTGATGCACCCAGGATCCAGTTAAAAGGACCCGTATATAAAACAATCATTGGTCTTCCTGGAGTAAACGAGGTTGGGGCAGGAGCAATCTCCAGTCACTCCTGCCCCATCTGGTGCCATGACTCAAATCAGCACCTTACAGTTTTACTGCTAGGCGGTCAGAGGCAGCGTTTTGAACCTGGGCAGCACTCTTATAATCACACTAGGCAGGTCCTCCCATCCATGCCACTCCCTGTGGCAGCAATGGACCCTAAACCATCATGCAGTGCTTACCTGCACATGTCAATGCTGCATAACAGTTTCTTTTACTTTTTATCTTCTGATTCTGCCTCCCTCTGGTGCAGACCTCTGGTTTGTGGCAGCATGTGCAGGTAAGCACTGCAGTGTGGTTTTGGGTTCATTGCTGTTGCTGCAGGCTCTGGAGAAGGGTAGCGGCAATGGCAATGGTTACCTAGAGAGCCAGCATTCTAGGCAACCACCTAGTTCAATGGTAGTGGCAGCCCCACACTATGGTGACACCTAGGTTAAGTGCCATATGGTCATACACCACTAAATACACCTGTGATAGAATAATTAATTGCTGTAAGCCTCCAATAATAAAAGTTTAACTTGGATGCTAATAGTGTAACTCCCCGTTATATGTGAGTTGAAATGTAAGCTATAAGGCGGTATAAAAAACTCAATAAATAAGTGCAGGCATGACCTACTGGTTAGAGCAGGAGCCTTGTACAAGAAAGACCAGGGGTCAAATCATACTGGCACTCCTTGTGACCATAGGAAACCCACTTAACCCTCCATTGCCTTAAGTACAAACTTAGATTGTGAGCCCCTTTAGGGACAGGGGAATGCATACTGTACTTGAATGTAATGCACCTTGATCTCCTGGAAAGGTGTGAGCTAAATATTTATAATAATAAATAAAAGTGCTGGGGGGAGGAGGTATAACAAGTTGCAAAAGTTACTAACCTGCAGAACTATGTTTAGCAAGTCCCACACTAAAGTAAGTTTCAGTAAAATGACGCATTTTACTGAACAGATAATGTCCTTTCCTTGAGGCCTGCTAGACTAGTCCAGACAAGGGGGTTGTCTTCCCCTACCAGCAGATTGGTGGAGACAAAGAACCAATGAAAAGCCCAGGTTTCAATGAAATCACATTCATGCCTTTATTCGTTTCAAGCACCAGAGGTCACTTTAGTATTCATCCCTAATCATATGGGACATACACAGCAAACCTCACACAATCTCAACTGTAGGCAATAAGCAATCAACACTAGAGAATGATGTACAGAAAAGTAAAAACAGAAGGTTGCAAGCAGAAGATGAACCTGCAGAGCCAAGTATAAAAATCATAGTGGATCCAAGGCTACTGCAGCAGAAGAACAGAAGACAGTTTTAGAGGTATGCCTTGGACTGGTCTAGCAGGACTCAAAGAAAGGACATTAACTGGTAAGTAAAATGTCATCTTCCCAAGGAATCTGCAGAGCCAAGTATAAAAATCATTGCAGACCCAAGAGTACCGCAGCAGGACGACAAAGCAATACTGTTCCAGGGGCAAGGCCTGAACTGGTCTAACAGGACTCAAAGAAAAAACATTAACTGGTAAGTAAAATGTCACCTTCCACATCGTCCTGCTAGACCAGTCCAGACAAATGGGATGTACCAAAGCTACACCACCAGTGGATGGTAATAAGACACAGCAGTTTACAAAACCCTTGAGCCAAAGGCTATGTCTGTCCACGTGTGGACATCCAAGCGCTAATGTTTGACAAAAGTGGAAAGTGATGGCCACGTTGCTGCCCACTTGCTCAATTAGAATGGGAATGCAAACCCTCTGGACCAGATACACCAAGGCAATGGCCTCATTTATCAAATGCCCCAAAATCAACTTGGCCACCTCTTCACACTTGTGAGAGCCAGCAAACGATACAAAAAGATGGTCAGACTTACGAAGGAATACTTAACCTCGAGGTACCGAAGGAGTGTCCTCCGGCCATCCACCAGGCAAAGATCCATATTCTTTCCCTGACACTGCTTCTTCGGGAAGGAGGGCAAGTAAACTACTTGGTTCAGGTGAAAGCACCATAGGCAAGAAGGAAGGCACAGGCCAAATAGAAACAGCCTTCTCTGAAAAGGACAGATAAGGATCTTGACAAGACAGAGCCTGCAGCTCAGAAATCCACCTTATGGAATAAACCATAAGAAGACAGTCTCGAGCATCAAATCCTTTTAAGGTAGCATGCTTCAATGGCTCAAACAGAACTGCCCTCAGGGCCCTAAGCACCAGACACAGATCCCAGGAAGGGATCACAAACCGAAGGGGAGGACACAGATGCCAAACCCTCTGGAGTAAACATGAGACATCCAGGTGCAAGGTCAATGACTTGCCTGCCACAGAACAGCAGAAACAGGCCAGAGCCTGTCACCTGAACTTTGAGGGAACTAAGTGAAAAGCCCTTCTCTAGGCCATCCTGCAGAAAGGCCATCTTGGCCACCTCAGGAGTCAACTGCAGCACTGCACTAGTGCTCTAAGAGGCATCATAGTCGTACATATGCTAGCTTGGTAGACCTCCTCTGGGCACCAAGCAGAGTAGAGATCACTGCTGGAGAGTAGCCCTTATATGCTAGCAGTCTCCTTTCAAGAGCTATGCCATAAGCGAGAAGGGAGCCGGGTCTCCAGGATGATCGGTCCCTAGTGCAATAGACCCCGAGACAGAGGCAGCCAAGGACACGGCACCTACAGGAGCCACAGCAGAACTCCAAATCATGCTCTCTGTGGCCAATCCGGCGCTACCAGAACAATCCTGCTCGGGTGGCACTCTATATGCCAAATCACATGCCCTACCAGGAGCCATGGAGAAAAAATATACAGTAGCAGCTGCTGATTTGGCCAAGAATAGGACAGGGCATTGACGCCCTCAGACCCCATCTCCGTGTGGCAACTGAAGAAGCAGCAAACTTTGGCATTGGGGTGGGTCACAATCAGATCCATTTCAGGGTGATACCTGTGGTGCAGAATCAATTAAAACGCTTTCTGACTTAACTCCCACTCTCCAGGATTCAGAGTGCCAGCTGAGGAAACCCACTTCCACATTATCCACCTACCCTAGCAATATGCTGGGCTGACAAGGCTAGGAGGTTCTTCTCCACCCTGGTAAATGGGAGATCCATCTCCAGAGCCACCCCGGCGCTCCGTATGCTGCCTTGCCGATTGCCATAGCCATTGCTGTGGTGTCATCTGAAAACACTTGAACCGCCTGGTCCTCAACCAGGGGTCAAAAACCACAGAAGAGCCAACCGGATGGCTCTCGCCTTGAGGCAGTTAATGGACCACACTGCTTCCCTATGGTTCCAATGGCCCTCAGCCATATTGTCTTGGCAATAGACTCCCTGGTCTGAGAGACTGGAATCTGTCATCAGTAGGCTCCAGGAGAAATTGTCCAACAATACACCATTCCTGAGATGACAGGGCTGCCACCGCCACCACTGCAGGCTGACCTTCAGCAACAATGGAAGCAGAAGCTTGTGCTCAAACTCCTGAGAACTCAGGGACCATCGAGTCAACAAGGACCACTGAAGTGGTTGCATTTGAGCACACGCCCGTGGCACCATCTCCATGGTCGCCGCCATCAATCTGAGGAGCTGAAGATAATTCCAAACTCTGGGGGCGTGCTGCACAGAGAACAGCACAAGTCAATCCAATAATCTTCTGACCTTCTTCCCTGGCAGGAAAATTCTGCCCATTTGAGTGTCAAAACATGCTCCCAGCAACTCCCAAGGACTGGAAAGGCAAAAAGCTGGCTCTTTCCCTGATTGATTACCCAGCTGAGGCTTTCCAAAAAGGACATCTCTTAGGATGCCACCTGAGATCCTTCTGACAGGGAATGGGCTCAGATGATCCAGTCACCTAGATAGGGATGAACAGTGATTCCTTAATGCCACAGCGCTGCAGCCATCACTACCATGACCTTGGAGAACAAACACTGGAGTGGTGAATAGTCCTAAAGGGAGGGTGGCGAACTGCTAGTGAGAGCCAAGCATAGAAAAACAGAGATACTACTGCTGATCCACCTGGATCAGGATATGAAAATACACCTTGGCCAGATCCCGAGAAGCCAAGAATTCCCCTTGGTGCATTGCTTGAATCACAGAGCGCAAGGTTTCCATCTGGAAGTGCAAATGCTTGTTGACTCCCTTGACTTCCAGAATGGGCCGTAAGGAAACATCTTTTCTTTTGGCACCACAAAATAGATGTAGTATCTGTCCTTGCCCCACTTGTCTGGGGGGATGGGCACCACAGTCTTCAGGCATAGCAACTTGTCCAAGGTGGTCAACATACTGGCACCTTTGATCACAGACCCACAAGGAGAAATCACAAAGGCATTGGGAATCAGCTTTTTGCATTCCAGGACATAGCCAAACTGAATAGTGTCTAGAACCCAGTGATCCTTAGTAACAGGCCTATTCCTGAAAGAAAAGGTGAAGCCTGTCTCCAACAGGAGGAACCAGGGAATGGGCCCAAAACCTTCATTGTGCAGCCTGGGATGGTCCTCCTCTAGAAAGGACAGAGTCCCTGGGCCCACATGCTCTCCAAAATGACTGAGAGAACAAGCCTGAGACCTTGAAGCAGAGGGGAAGAACAATTTTCCAGGTTGGTAATGACAATAGTCCCAAGACCCCCAGGAATATGGCCAGTGCACCCTTGGTGGTCAGGCAGAGGCTGATGAGAAAGAGCACCAGGTCCCTTGGACCTGTCTTCCAGGAGGCAGTAAGATTTTGTCTCGCCTAGGTCCTTCACCACCTTCTCCAAATCAGTCCCAAACAGAAGCTTCTCCTTAAAGTCCAATTGAGTCCACCAGGCTTTGGAGAATGTGTCTGCTGCCAGTGCCAGAGCCAAACCCAACACTGTGACACAATCCCTGGCTGCCAAACATACCAGGTCATACATGGCATCAGAAAGGCCATAACCAACTCCAAAAATGAGGTAGTATCAGGCAGAAGAGGCTGAATCCACTGGAGTAGGGCTGGAGACATCAGGCTGGTACATACTGTCAGCTGTAGATTAGCCACTATCACATCTTACTGGCTCCTCAGCAAGGAATTTATCTTGTGGTTCATAAAGCACAGTTACTTACCTGTAACAGGTGATCTCCGGAACAGCAGGAATTAGTCTTCACACGTGGGAGACGTCGCCGACTGAGCCCGCACGGGAATGCTCCCCAGCATCCAATCAGAAGGCCTTTGGGAGCATACCCCGCGCCTGCACGGTGGCTTCCCGCCCTTCCTACTGCCTCTCCCCAGTTGAGTTTCATAGCTGAGCCAGAAGGAGAGGAGAGGAAGGAATAGAGACAAAAAAGAGATACAACTCCTAGGGGAGGTGGGCGGGTTGTGAAGACTAATTCCTGCTGTTCCGGAGATCACCTGTTACAAGTAAGTAACCGTGCTATCTCCAGGAACAAGCAGGAATGAGTCTTCACACGTGGGGACTCCCTAGCTTAGGATGCCCGGGGAGGTCCCATAAGCGCAGCCCAGGACGGGATGGCATTCGCCCAGCCTAAATCCCCGGCATCCCCTGAGGGATGGAGGGCAGGAGTTGATTAGAGGAACAGCGAATCTACAGATTACAGAGGGAGTCTTTAGAGTGCAGAACAGGTAACATTAAGATACAGCAAAAAAAACCCAGGCTACGGGAAGAGTAGCCAGAGGGATGCACAAATAGTATCAGTAAGCATTTAATGAGTAAATGCCCTAGTACCATGTAGAGCTTACCGGCCACTAAGTTTTAATGAAGTAATGGTGTGGAACCCCGTAGGGCTTACCTACCGGGTTGCCGGAAGCAGACCGGTGGTGAAGGCACCGTAGACGCAGTAGCGAAGTCGTCAAGGAAACTTCGCCGCAGCGAGTAGGAAGCTCCAAATCCGGAAGGCTAAGAGATCCAGGCGTCAGCTGGGTCAGGAGGAAAACGGCAGGTCTTCCAGGAGGCTTAGTGCAAGCTGAGCACTCCCTTAGGAGTAGAGTCCAGAACTCAGAGGACTAACAGTAGAAGACTGGCCGAACCAGAGAGCCCATTCCAGAGAAGAGTAGGGGTGCACCCCGGAGCAGAAGGAGTACACAGTCTACCCTAGCGAGAGATAGGAAGACAAGGGTCCGAACCCCCGGGAGGAGGACCTAACTGAAAAGGAGCTGTAGACTCCACAGCGGTAGAGTACCACCAGTCCGCGGCCCGATCGAGAAATAGGCAGGCGGACTGGCCGGACCCCGGGGGGGGGGGGGGGGGCGTGAGTACCGGCCATAGGGAAAAAGGCGGTATAGCACAGGTACTGCGGGCATCCCCCCAATATGCGCCTATCGCGCAGGAGATATCTAGTATATCTAAGCCGGTGGGCATGAGGGCGCCCACTCCGGTACTAATGCAGGTATGTCGAGGGGCCTACCTCCCTGCGCATCACCCTGGTAAGGCGGATCTGCCATCGATCCACAGAGCGTCCACCTGGAAGGTGGCAGCAAGATCCGTCAGTAGAGGGATCTATTCCAGAGGACAAGGGCAGATCGGCGAACCAACAGCGCGGTAGCGTGGGGGACAGGGGATAGCATCAGTCTGGTAGAACGCCACAGGGGCTGGAGACCCTATATGTGTCCCCAGGACCTGCACGCAGAAACTTGCCCCCCCCCCCCCGCACAGACGGGGGACAGGAAGGTAATTCTGGTACGGAAGCAATCAGCAGGGGGATACCGGCTGAGAAGGGTTCGGAGACGTACCGAAGGGTAATAAGTTGGCCGTTGGCCATAGCTATCACGGAATAGAGGTGATCTCCCTACCAACGGAAGGAGAATACCCGAACCCCTAGATAAGCCTCCGAACCATTTGCAACTGAACGAGCCCCCGAGCAGAGCTCAATTTTTAAACGTCCGATAAGAGGGTTAAGTGCAGGCAGCCGCCTGCCTGAGCCTAAAAATGCTTAGAAGGAGAGTCCTGGCGCGGGCCCGGGGGCATCAACCCGGGGTGAGAGGCCCCTTGCCTGGGCGCGCCTGGAGGGTGGGCGGAGGTCTGATATTTCCTCTTCCTAGAGAGGCGTTTACCGCCGCCGTGGGGCCGGGCCCTAGGCTGGCTGCTAACCCTGGGAAGTTAGCGAAGCACTGTGCGACCTGACGCAAGGCTTCGCTGTTGAAGAGGTGATCTCCGTCGCAGGGAGAATTACCCAGGTTGTGCTGTGCCCGTCTACACAACTCGGACGCCTGCAGCCATGCTGTACGGCGTGCTCTAATGGCCACAGCAGAAGCTCTGCTGACCGACTGGAAGGAGTCCAGCGAAGCACGAGAAAGGAACCCGGAGATATTCCTGTAGTGATAAAGGAGCAGGGAATATTCAAAGGCCTTGGTCGCCGATACGAAGAGGGATAACCGAGACAACCTCTCGGTGACCTCCTGCAGCGACAGACTCATATAAAATATATATGAGATAATTCTGGCCGTCAGCATAGATGTCTGGAAAGCTTGACGTCCTAGAGCAGGGGTCTCAAACTCAAATTGCTTTGAGGGCCGAATGAGGACTTCTAAAGTAACCCGGGGGCCGCATAAGACACGGGGGCTCATTTGCATAAGGGGCCTCATTTGCATAAATATTTGCATAAATATTTGCATAATGTTGCATAATGAGTGCATGGATAAAGAAAGACTAGAAAATTTCTATATTACTATAATCCAGTGCCAACCGCCAGGCACATTAGGAACTACTACTAACACTGCCCATTTAGAACCCATAGCAAACCCCCCGTATCATAACAGCACTACCAGGACTCACAAAGCACCAGACCCTACCTATCAAAAGGCAACACTGCAAATATTAAATCAATACATTTCAGAGAATACATGACCTACTGGGAAAAGAGAACAAGTAGCAATGTCAAATAGGAATTACACAGAATACCTCAGCACTGTAGAAATAAAACTATAAATTAATTTCTTGTACTAAAGCACAGACATTAATGATGCACATTTCCCAGAGCTGACATATTCCAGTTAATAAACTCAAAATAAAGAGATATTTTCCTACCTTTTGTGCATTTTTTTTTCGGTTGCACTTTCCGGCCCCCTCCCCTCCCCTCCCCTCCCCTCCCCTCCCCTCCCTCCCTCCCTGGCAAAAATCACAGGCCCCCCTCCCTCCCTCCCTCCTTCCTTCCTTGGCAAAAATCACAGGCGCCCCCCCTCCCTCCTTGGCAAAAATCACAGGCCCTCCTTGGCAAAAATCACAGGCCCCCCTCCCTCCCTCCTTGGCAAAAATCACAGGCCCCCCCCCTCCTTGGCAAAAATCACAGGCCCCCCCCTCCCTCCCTCCCTGGCAAAAATCACAGGCCCCCCTCCCTCTCCCTCCCTCCCTCCTTCCTTGGCAAAAATCACAGGCCTCCCTCCCACCCTCCCTCCCTCGCAAAAATCGCAGGCAGGCAGGCAGGCAGGCCCCCTCCCTCCCTCTCCTCTTCGGCTTAGAACCGCGAAGGGAGAGTCCTCCCTCGCGACTCTTTTAAGCTGGCTGAGGCTTATGGGAAATTTCCCCTCTGCCCCCTCGAGCTTAACAGAGTCGCGAGGGAGAAGCTCTCCCTTCGCGGCTCTGAAAGCCGAAGAGGAGAGGGACTGAGGGAGGCAGGGCTGGGCAGACTGCTTCCTTACCTGCCGTGGAGAGCTGTGCACCCTGGCGATCCTCCGAGTCCAACGATCCAAGCAGGCGATTCTTCACGGCGCTGGTACCTCGTGGCTATTCACACTGCTTCTGGGCCCGGGCCCCCCCCCTCCTCCTTTTTCTCCTCCTCCTGCCTGTCGCTCATTGGTGGAGGGCAGGCGTGTGACGCGGACGTAAGAAACACCATGCAGCCCCGGAATCACGCGAGGTAAAATAAATATATTAACATCAGGAGGACAAAAAAATGCAACGCAAAGCAGGACGTGCGTCGCGGGCCGCAGAAAATGCTCTCGCGGGCCGCGTGTTTGAGACCCCTGTCCTAGAGTATCTAGCGTCTTTGAGGCGCAACCTGGGGGGCGAAAAGCATGCTTCTCCTTGCTTCCGGCCTTCCTCAGCGCCGATTCCACCACAATGGACCGATGTGGAAGCTGGTGCTGCCGAAAACCCGGGGACGGAGGCACCCGGTATAGAGCCTGCATCGCAGTCGACGGTGCCGGAACCCTCAAAGGCGACCGCCAAGCCCCCAGCAGGAGATCCTGCAGGAAGGGATGCAGAGGAAACATCACGGCTGCCTGTTCCTCAGGGCCCGGGCTCGGGCCCGGGGTAGGGATGGCCAGCAAGTCTGCCATGTCAAGGAGGAAATCCTGAAAAGGTGGCTCTGCCGGAGGAGTTATGGTGGGGGAGGCTGCCAGGGCACACAGAGGCCGCTCGGCCCGATGCCCGCTAGGCATAGGAGGGGACCAACTGCCCCGGATCGGGGCAGTCCCCATGGCGTCGTCGGCTCCTGGGATTGATTCCAAACTAGGCATCGAAGGGGTCGATGGCACCGACAGCGCCGCAGGAATCGGCCTCGGCCCCGAACCCGGGGGTGGCGCTGCTCCCTGTGATCGAAGCGGTTCCGCGGCCGCCGGAGGGCAGGGGCCAGCGGTCTCCGCTCTGCTTCGCGGGAGGGGACAGGGACCGATCCCGAGACGTGTAGTGTCCAAGCTTTCAAGGCTGGATACCGACTCCAGGCTGGGCATCGAACCGAGCGAGGAGATCGACTCCCTTCCAGAGGGCCCCAGCGGGGGTGACCGCGCCGGTGGTGGAAAACCCGGAGCGCGGATCGGAACCGTGCTGATCGGTGCCGCGAGCATCACGGGTCCCCGAGGGCGGAGCTCGGTGGAGAGGGGGTCATCCGACGCCGGCGTCGATCAGCGGGCACTGCCCGAAGCCGGGCTCCCTCTCACAACCGTTCGACCCGGAGAGAAACCCTCCCGGGGCATACGGCCCGTCCCCGAGGGGACCCCGGTCACGCGACGACGAGTCCCTGCGGGGGTGCAAAGCCCCTGCGCCGACGTCGGTGTACCGTTGCGGGGCGGCGCAGATCCAGATCAGATCGAAGTGGTCGAAGGCCCCGAGGCCCCTTCTCTAGGAAAAAACGGGGCCCTCGACGGCCGCGTCGATGCCGGGAATCGTCCAAGCGCTGGCCGACACACCCCGAGGTCCCCGGGGAAGGTCGATGGCGGCCCCTCGTGCTCGACGCCCCTGCTGTCGCCGGCGGAGCGGCGCCGCTCGAACCCGGTACCACCTTTGCGCAGGGCTGGGAAAATGGCGACCCGGCGCGGGTCGAAGCGAGCGGCCCCGAGGGGAGGGAGGCCCGATGACCATCCCCGGCGCAGGGCGGAACCACCGACGCCTGCGCGCTCGAAGCGGGTACTACCCCCGCGCATGACCTGAACGTAGGGCCGTCAGACCGTGTCGAGTCGATCGGCCCCCGAGGTAGGGAGTACAGCGGCCGGCGATCCCCGGTGGGGAGCGGGTCACTCGACGCCGATGGGTCGGCACCGCCCAAGGCGGATACCGGCCCCCTAGGAAGGCCATACTGGCGCGAGTCGGTCGGCCCCGGAGGCGCCGAGGACCTCAGCCGCCAATCCCCGGTGAGGAGCGGAACGCTCGACGCCGAGGGGTCGGTACCGCCCGAAGCGGGCACCGCCCACGCGCATGGCAGGGATGGAGGAACGCCAGACTGGACCGAGTCGATCGGCCCTGGAGGCGCCGAGGACAGCAGCCGACGATCCTTGGTGAGGAGCGGAGCGCTCGACACTGACGCGGATGCCGGGGGCTCAGTACCGCCCGAAGCGGCTACCACGCCCGAGCATGGCTTGGATGTTGGGATGTCAGACCCGGTCGAGCCAGTCGGCCCCGAAGGCGCCGAGGACACCAGCTGACGATCCCTGGCGAACAGTGGAACACTCGACGCCAACGCCGAGAAATCGGCACCGCTCGAGGCGGGTACCTCCCTCGGGCATGGCTCAGGAATGTTCTGTGAGGAACGAACCTCAGGAACATCCCGAAACCCCGTAAATGCTTTGGAGCCCGAGGACTCCCGCCGGGGTATATCAGCCAAGGAGGACTTGAGGGGTTGGCCGGAGCCGTCGCCATGCCTCGCATGAGACTTGCCCCTCAAGACTCGGCTAGTCTTAACAGACTGTTGTGTGGTTACCTGATCCTGGAGAGAAGAACAACCCGACGACCGCGCCCTGGGCACGAAGACATCGTCGAGGGATACCCGAAAGAGGGAGGGTCTTCTGCCGACACTGCAGCCTGGGGAATCCGGGAAAGAGGGGTCAGGCCCCACACAGGAGAGGCACCAGGCATTGGAGTCCACGTGGAAAATGGAGTCCCCGCCATGAGGCTGGGGGGAAGAAGGCTCCATGCCCCGGTCCTCAGCGCCCGGAGGCGGCGACGAAAATTAAAGGAAAATAAAGAAAGGGGGGGGGGGGGGGCACGGAGGTGCCACCGTCGGCGGGAAAGCCGCGACTACAGAAAAACGGAAAAAAATTTCTGCGGTGGCAGGAGGGACGTCCTGCCTGCTCCGCGGAAAACGAAAAACTGGGGAGAGGCAGTAGGAAGGGCGGGAAGCCACCACGCAGGCGCGGGGTATGCTCCCAAAGGCCTTCTGATTGGATGCTGGGGAGCATTCCCGTGCGGGCTCCGTCGGCGACGTCTCCCACGTGTGAAGACTCATTCCTGCTTGTTCCTGGAGATCATCCTTTAAGGCTGATCTGTCTTCCACAGGAATGATGGTCTGTCTGGTAACCGCTGTGACCTGCACATTCACCTTGGGAATGTCAGACTACTCAATGCGCACCTCCTCCAGGATAGCAAACACCCTTAACCCTTTAGGTAGGGAGTCGGGGGGGGGTGGAGTCCCATTCCAACCAGATCACATCCTTGATCACTTCTGGGATGAGAAGACAGCACTGGATTCCCACACCCCTCAAAGGAGCGGGTGTACCTTCGGCTTCTGCTCCGTGCCGGAAGCATTCATTATGTTCAAGATGGAGGAGACCATGGTAATCTACACCGCCAGCTCCTCCTTCTGGAATAGGCAGATCACGCTGGCCTCTGCATAATCTTTTGAAGGTAAGAGCACTCCCTCATCCACATCAGAGCCCAGAAATGACAACTGAGAGGCATAGTCAATACCTGTTAGCTCCCAGCTGTTTCCCATCTCCAGGAAGTGCCCCCTCTCCTGGGGATACTTAGCCAAAGTTAATCAAGCAGGACTTCTGCTTTCAGCCTGCCCAGCATGAGACTGCAAATGGGGGAACCCAGAGACTGCAGGTTCTGAAATACCACGCCAAAAGGACCAGGCCTGTTGCAAAAAGGAAAAGAATTCCAGGGACGATAATCCCAACACCAAGGAGCATAGCTGCCACAGATCCCCTACAGGATGAAGAGAAGCTCACAGCATGGTCACTGGAGCCCTCAGCTGGCTGAATATCCTTATTCATAGAGTTATCCATCACCTCCTGCTCTGAGGCAGGTAAGGGTGGACTAACCACATCCTTCAGGAGCGACTCAGAAGCTGCCATGCAGAAAGAACAGAGTCCAGAATCCAAGGATGAAGCTCTTCACTTGCCACAGGTCAAATGTTTTCTGGAAGACAACAGAGAGTTAGAGTATCACAAGAGCACACGCTAAGGCTGTGTAGGCCTGCATGCATGTGTTAACTGTGCTTTTGCATTACGTGCATTAAAGGCACTAGGGAACGAGCATGTGTTCGAGCCGCTTCGGCAAATGCACATTAGGACCGCGCAACCACCAGGCACCCCTAGGCAAAAAATATTACTAACTCATGCAGAAAATGACAGGAAACCCTCACACAGTGCCAACGGTCGCTAGCAGTCCACCCCGAATTGCATCCCTCAGATGAAACTGGAAGCCCCCAATAAGGTCAATGACGAGGTCAAGCCTTGGTACTCACTCCTTGAGAGCCCCAGGCAGAGGGATCCGTGCCAGGCTCAGCTTTACTCTTCTGAAAGCTATTTCACTAGCTGGCTGTGCAGCACCGTGTGAGGTGGCTAGCAAGCAGATCTCTAATCTTCGGGAGAGAGCAGGGGGACAGGGGAGGGGGTGCAGAGGTTGTGTGAGGCTGCTGTACTCTTCCAGATCCTTCCAAATTTATCACTGCTCAATAGGCTCTTATGATAGGGCCTGAACCAATTTTTCTTCCTCCTATTGTTACTGAAAAAAAGGCAGTCTAGTGGAGCCACCCAACATCATGCTCAAGTGGTTGTTCACAAGCGTTTAATCCCTCTAAATCCATAGACTGATAGCATGGTACACAATTAGTGTGCTCTCCTGGTCCCTCCAGTTTCTTCTCTGTGTATGCTTCCTATTTTTAAAAAAGTATGCGTATTGGGGTCAGGGAAGAGGAGCAGATTTGAGGACTGGGGATGCATGTTTATTATGTTTCTGCACTGTTGGCTTAGGGACATTATGGATGTTCTGGCCTGAGGGACATAGTGGCAGAGAAAGCCAATATGGCCTATTCAGTCTGCCCATTCGCACTGATTGCTCTCTTCTATGATACTTTCCTCTCCCTCAGAAGTCTTCTGGGCTTGTCCCCTGCTTTCTTGAATTCAGATACTGAGTTTGTCTCTATTATCTTCACATATCCACATCACTTTTTGTAGAAAAAAAAAATAATTTCCTTAGACCTCCTTTGACCCTATTCCAGAGCTTCCTTTCCAATGAAAGGGCCCACCCTTGGTATATTTATGTTGGAGATATTTAAATGTTTCAGTCGTCTCATCTACCCTGCCTTTCTTCCAAGGTATGCATGTTTAGCTCCAACTCTCTCAAAATATACTTGATGAGGACTGCTGACCATTTTAATAGCCAACCTCTGGACCAACTCCATCTGGTTTACATGCTTCTGAAGATGCAGTCTCCAATACTGCACAGTACTCCAAATGAAGTCTCACCAGAGAATTATACAGTTATTATCACTTCTTTTCCTACTGGCTGTTACTTTTCCTATGCACCCACACATGCTTCTGGCTTCTGCTGTCACTCTACCTACCTATCCAGCCACTTTAAGATCTACAGATAAAATCACCCCCAGATCCCACTCCTGTTTCATGCATAGAACTTAAGAAGTTAACCCCCAGATACTTGGATTTTTGCCTATTAAATTCATGACCCTGCATCTTTTTTAGCATTAAATCTTAGCTGCCACTCTCTCAAGTTGTCTTTGGTGAGAGATCATTGCTCCATGGCTCCTCCATTTCTCCATAGCTCACGATGGGCCACGATCAGTACATACATCTGCATTTCGAACGCCAGAAAAAAAGACAACACACCTTTCAGTAATAAATATAATCAAATATGCTATACTTTTTTTTAATAAACATTTTTATAGAAAAATGTGGCAATACTTTCCCTTTACATACATGGTGGAGGAAAATTTGGAATAGAAATTTCATCTCAATGAATGTGTCATCACAAACATCTCAATTACAAATGAAATTAAAGATATCTGTCCCGACTATTCATTAGCTACATATTGTGGCAATGACAAACAGTGTTTTACAGTATACAATAGTGTGAAAATACACAACATTTTCAGAAGAACCAAAAGAAAAGCTCATGAGAACTTGTGCCTAACCAGGCCAATTGTGTGTGGCGTAGAACCAAAGAAACATGCCTAACTTCATATTAACTGGCTCACATATATAGAAATGTTTAAGATTTTCTCAACTCGCATGATTTATAATGAGAAGATGGTGTTTTTCTCTTAACTGCTATAAAACTAATCTGCAAATTGAGTTGTGAGAAGTACAAGTCAATTAACCAAGTATAATCAACAGAGGATGCATCGGAGGATTACACCATGGCAAGAGCCATCTGTTTAATGTGAATCATACCACTGGGAAACAAATTAATGATCACAGTCAAAACAAAGCATGTACACTACACTGTAAACATTACAATTGCTGGTATTTTTCACACGGAAATACATAGATTTATTATTATAAACCTGGAGTGTAAGAAATTCACTGTAGACCATCAACACCACATGGATCCCCTTTCTCCCCCCCATTAAGTTGTCAGAGAAGCACTTTACTTTTCAGAGTGATGCAAGCATGTCATAGAAAACTAGACTTCATAACCTGTACTTATGCAAGATTATTATTAATATTTTCATTTTAACAAGGTAAAGGATCAGAGGTTGCTTTGACTTTTTTTTGCATGGGATAAGTGCAGTATTTTAGAGCTGATAATTGATGGTCTAGTTTTCCAGTGATTTCTCACTTCTGCCCCTGTACTACTTTTCCAGGAAAGGATACTGAATTATTTTGAAGGTTTTCCTAAAAATGATATAGGACAATTTTTGACACAGGAATGCAACTTATTTCTTCATGAAGATTGTTGCCTCACTAATGATAACCATTTCCACAGACAAGGTATTCATATGTTTAATATATCAGGATGGACATGTACATCTCTAAGGAGCATCTAGCCAAATGATGAAAAGCTTGTTCTGACAATGAGAAGCATTGTGCAAAGCAGTCGGGTAATGACAATGGCTAATTCCTTCTTAGAGAGACGAGCAATAAGCTGCACTGCGTGGTTCGTATCCTTTTAGGGCTGAAGATGCCATCTCATGGACTCATGAGAGTTGAGCACCCACTTATTACATTCTCACTCTTCAGATTCCTTCAGAGTACAAGATGAAGATACACCGCTGTCACCTTCATATTCACTCTTGGAAGATGGCATTGGCAATTCTGCAGGTACTTTTTCCTCTGCTCTGTCAGTACTGGGGTCTGTGCTTGCTAGTTCTTTAGTTGCGCCCATCTGAGGGCTGGATGGTCCAATTGGTGAGCTCAATTCTACTGCTTCTACTTCAGCTGCCAGGATATAAGAAAAGACAGATATACGCGTACAATACACCATTAAGCATTGATAATATGTTGGTGTTCTGTAATACAGATACACTTAAAAATTATTCTGCACTTATACCTCTATTTTTCATATGATTCTATAAAGGATCACAAGTCTGGCTAAAGTATACTGGAAAATCAGAATTCAAGTAATTGGCAAACACTGTGTGATGAAAACTGCATTATGCCTAACATTTTGTGCATCCACTGTCATAAAACGAAATACCGAGGGAAATTTTCAAAGCAATATTCATGGCTAAAATAACATTTTTCCTGTGTACATCAGCTGTCTGAAAATTGCCCATGCTTAATATGGTTAAAAATCTGCATGTTGTTCCACAATAAATTTGGAGTTCTTTTATCAGCACTGAGAGAAGATGTTCCGAGGGGTATGTTTAGGTCAGGGGAGGAAAAACACACAGCCAGTGGCTTTTTCAAAGTTACATACATATCTTTCCAGCAAAACTCTACCTACCCAAAAAGCAAGCACAAGTGTTTGTTCACGTGAACTTTGTACCAATAGCAATTTTCAAAATGAAATTCTGTCTGCACATTTTTTCCTTTGAAAGACTTATAAGTAAAACATATGTCAACTTATCAATTTGTTTGTTTCCTCCCTTATATACGTTTTAGATGGCTACATCCATGTAGAATGCTTTGGACAAGGTAAAATTCCCTATTAGGTCTGTGTTTAAACAGATTATAAAAATACCTGCAATAAATGGCTTTACTTAGCCATCTCATCTATGCTTCACATCTCCATGCTGTAACTCAGCTATATTGATAGCCTTTTTTCAGTAACAAAAACCATAGTTACTCACCTGTAACAGGTGATCTCCGGGAATAGCAGGAATTTAGTCTTCACATATGGGTATCGTCGGTACCGATGGAGCCTGTGCGGAAACGCTCCCCAGCGTCCAATTAGAAAGCTTTTGGGAGCATCCCACAGCACCTGCGTGCTGCCTTCCCGCCTTTCCCAACTGCCTCTCTCCAGTTGAGTTTAAAGCTGAGACAAAGAGAGAGAGAGGGAAAGAGAAAGAGATAGAGAGATACAACTCCTAGGGGAGGTGGGTGGGTCGTGAAGACTAAATTCCTGCTGTTCCCGGAGATCACTTGTTACAGGTGAGTAACTATGCTATCTCCAGGAACAAGCAGGAATGTAGTCTTCACATATGGGGACTCCCTAGCTTTAGATGCCAGGGAGAGAACCCCAGAAGTTGTGTGTCCCTGTGAAAGGGCTCCACTTCCCCCCATGGATCTCCAGCATCCTACCAGGGATGGTGGGTAGGAGTTGATTAGGTATGGAACAGGTGTTGGAGAACAGCCTGACCAAACAAGGCATCCCGGCGGGAGTCCTTGTCTAAGCAGTAACGGGCTGTGAAGGTATGAACTGAGGCCCAAGTGGCTGCTCGACAGATGTCGTCGATAGACACAGAGTGCAGATGAGCCATTGAAGCTGCCATGGCTCTCACATTGTGAGCTGTGACATGGCCCTCCAGAGGAAGATTCTTACTCTGATAGGCAAAGGAAATACATTGTGCAATCCAGTTGAACAGTGTTCTCTTGGAGACTGGAAATCCCAGATGCGAAGGATCAAAAGCAACAAAGAGTTGAGAGGACTTTCTATGTTGCTGTGTTCTTTGTAAGTAAAAAGCTAAAGCTCTTTTACAGTCCAAAGTATGAAGATTCCTTTCTGCATTTGATGCATGAGGCCTTGGAAAAAACACAGGCAGGTAGACCGCTTGGTTCACATGAAAAGGCGAGACCCCCTTAGGCATAAAGTGTGGATGAGTCCTAAGGACTACCTTGTCATGATGGAACCTTGTATAAGGAGGATCAGCCACTAGTGCCTGCAATTCACTGATGCGACGTGCTGATGTGATTGCAATGAGAAAGATAACTTTCCAAGAAAGGAATTTCAACGAGGTAGTAGCTAAGGGTTCGAAAGGTGGCTTCATGAGCTGGCCAAGAACCAAGTTTAAGTCCCATGCTACCGGTGGTGGCCTAATGGGAGGCTTAGTTAGAAGAAGGCCTCTCATAAATCTTGCTATAAGAGGATGGGAGGAAATAGGTTGTCCATTTAAAGGCTTGAAAGAAGCTGCAATAGCACTCAAATGGACTCTTACTGAGTTAGTCTTAGCCCCCTTGCGATACCTCTGGAATCATTACTGGAGTATCTCCTTCATTTATCCAATGCAGGACTTAAGACCCTACTGCGAGCACCATATGGTAAACCTTTTCCACTTGAAAGCATAAGAGTGTCTTGTGGAAGGTTTTCTGGAAGCATAAAGGATATCCTTTACTTGCTGAGAAAGGTTAAGATCATGAAGATCTAGGCCTTCAGCAACCAAGCCCTGAGATGCGGAGACTGGGGATTGGGATGCCATAACATTCCGTCCTCCTGAGACAGGAGATCTGGAGCAGACCCTAACTCCAGAGAAGGAGCTTGAGAGAGATGTAGATGCAGAGGGTACCACACTTGACCCCAATGAAGGAGGAAAGCATCCCTGGCCTGAGAGCCCTGAGCCGGAATTCTGGAACAGAACCAGGGAAGTTTGGCATTCAACGGACTTGCAAAGAGGTCTATGTCCGGGGTTCCCCAAATTTGAAAAATCTTGGCCACTTGGTCTGCATGTAGAGACCATTCATGTGGAAGCAGAACTCGACTGAGTCTGTCTGCCCAAGAGTTTTGAATACATGGAAGATACACTGCCAAGAGATGAATCTGATGCTCTCTGGTGAGGGCCCATAGTCGCAAAGCTTCATTGTAAAGCGACAGAGAGCCTGTTCCTCCCTGCCTGTTCACATAGAACATTGCTACTTGATTGTCCGTATGAATGAGGACTGTCTTGTAGCTGAGCAGGGAGTGGAACACTCGCAGAGCAAGGAAGATTGCTCTGCGCTCTAAGAGATTGATGTGTAGATGAGTCTCCTGTGGAGTTCAAGTGCCTTGGGTGGAGAGGTCTTGCAGATGAGCTCCCCAACCCATTGGTGAAGCATCTGTTGTGAGAGTTGCCTGGGGCAAAGGTTGTTGAAAAGGGGACCCCACCAACAGGTTTTGAGTGGACTGCCACCATTGGAGGGACAAAATAAGGTGATTTGTGTTTGCTATTTTGTCTGACAGGCACCCTGATGCCTGAGTCCATTGAGTGGATAAAGTCCACCGGGCTGCTCTCATATGGAGGCGAGCATAAGGAACCACATGCACGGTAGATGCCATGTGGCCTAGTAGTTGTAACATTTCTCGAGCAGTGAGATGAGGCTTTAGCACTGCTCGAGAAGCTAACTGCACCATGCGAAGGCAACGGGTCTGGGGAAGACAGGCCCTTGCTTTTCTGGTATCCAGCAAAGCTCCTATGAACTCTAGAGACTGAGTGGGAGTTAGGCTGGATTTTGGGATGTTTATGACCAGACCCAAATACTGAAGGATACGCATTGTGCAAGCTAGAGAAATCCTGGCTTCTGACTCTGATGGGGCTCGAATGAGCCAGTCGTCTAAGTAGGGGAAGAAGAATATTCCTAGAGTGCGAAGAAATGCTGCTACCACAGCCATGCATTTTGTAAAGACCTTTGGTGCTGAGGCCAGGCCAAAAGGAAGCACCCTGTATTGGTAGTGCTTTCCTTGAAAAAGGAACCGAAGGAACTTTCTGTGAGTTGGATGGATGAGAACATGAGTGTACACATCCTTGAGATCTAGAGAACAAAGCCAATCCTGACTCTGAAGGTATGGCAGCAGCGTTTCCAGAGAAATCATCTTGAATTTCTCCTTGAACAGGAATTTGTTCAATTCTATGAGGTCTAAAATAGGTCTGTGTCCCCCTGTTTTCTTTGGGATAAGGAAATAGCGGGAGTAAAACCCTGTACACCCTGTTGAGGAATGGGTACCTCTTCTATTGCCCCTTGGGCAAGAAGCATAGTGACCTCTTGATCTAATAGGTTGATGAGAGAGGTCTGAGAATTGAACTGTCTTACCATTGTGGGAGGGGGCATGCAGAGAAAGTGAAGCTTGTACCCCTCTTTTATAATGGAGAGAGTCCAATGTTCTGCTGTTATCTGCCCCCATCTGGGGGCAAAGTGACACAACCTTCCTGGAATGGTGGAAGGTTCTGGTCCATTGAGGGCCAGGAAGGCTAAGTTTTCTAGATGGAAGTCAAAGGCCTTGTGGAGGCTGAGATTGCTGAGACGGTTGAGGCTTAGCAGTCTTTACTTTCCTTTGTTTAGGGGGTTGCTGACTCTTCCGGGCAGGTTGACCTGCAGAACGTCCCTGCTGAGAATAAGAGGGATAAAACCTCTTCTTTTTGGAGAAGAATGGTTTCTTGAAAGATTTCTTCCTTGCAGGATCAGCTGTGGCTTTGAATAATCTATCCAAAGTGGAGTTGTCAGCATCCAGCTCATTGGCTTTTCCTTGCCAATTTTTGCCAAATAGATTCTCACCTGTACAAGGGATATTGCCCAGTTTGTCCTGTACACAGAGCTCCAAATTGGATGCCTGGAGCCACGCAATTCTACGTGCACCTATGGCAATGGCAGAGGTTCTGCTTATGCACTCAAAACAGTCAAAAGCTGCACGATTGACAAATTTAGAAACATCCTGGGCATGTTTAACCAGTGTGAGAAAATCCTGCCTCTTATCTTCAGGAAGAAGAGGGCTCAAAACCTCTAAATCTCCTGTGACTTCCTTAAGGAACATTCCCATATATAAAATACAGGAACTGATCCTGGCAGAAAGCATGGAAGCCTGGAAAGTACAACGTCCAAAGGCATCCAAAGTTCGACACTCACGTCCTGGAGGATTAGAGGCATGCCTCTTTGCACTTCTGATCCTTCTTATAGCTGATTCCACTACAATAGAGTGGTGAGGAAGCTGTCTTCTGGAAGCCAGGACACGGAGGTACTCAATACATGGTATCCAGTCTACGAGAGTGAGAAGAGGTGGTAAGAGGTGTTTCCCACATTCTTAACATGAGATCATGTAAGATCTCATGGATAGGCAAAGTAGCTGCCTCCTTAGGAGCCTTGGGATATTGTAGAATCTCCAACTCCTTTGCCCTGGGCTCTGTTTCAGGAGCCACAGTAATGGAAAGACCTCGAGCCACCTCCCTGATATAATCCTGAAAGGAGATATCTTCTGGAGGAGACATCCTACGTTTGGGAGAGGAAGGCTCCTCGGGGAGAAGTACTCTGGTACCGACGGAGCTGTCAGAATCCTCAGACTCCTCTGAGGATTCAAAGAACCTTCTGTCCAGATGCTCTTGTAGAGCACGATACCCGTACCGACCGAAGTCGGTGCCGGGGGGAATCGGTACCAGTGCATCGGTACTGGAAGGCATAGCATGACTGGGTGCCGGCAATGCAGACACCGATGTCCATGCTGATGCTGTTGGTACTGGTACCGATACCGGCTCCGGAGTCTGTGCCGGTACCGGCTGAACCGTCTGACGCGGTTCCGAGGGTGTCGATGGCACAAGGAGAGCCGCCAGGCTGTGTTCAATAGCCAGGAACCTCTGGTCTATCGACGCTGCCGATGCCTGGGTGTCGGTAGCGGAGAAAGCAGCCGGTACCCCAGAGCATGGCACCAGTAGTTCTGCCGAGGTTGAGGCCTCGAGAACATCCTGGAGCCCCGATAATGATTTGGAAGCCGAAGCCTCCCGCCGGGGCAGTTTTGCCGGTACAGAACCCTCAAGGGCAACGCCAGAGGCATCTCGATGCTTGGCAGGAGATCTACTCTTTGAGGACCGGCAGACTTATGTTTAGTTACCTGAGATCCATGGGAGGAAGACGAAGCCCTGGAAGACGTCGATGCCACAGAGGCTGCATTTATTTAGCTGCATTTATATCCCGCTTTTCACCGGGTCAAAGCGGTTGGGGGATACGTTTAACACGAGGGGATATGAGACACATACACTAATACTTACAGGGAACATGGGCAATGGAGGGTTAAGTGGCTTGCCCAAGACCACAAGGAGCACCTGTGGGACTAGAAACCCCAGTCCTTCCGGCCCAAGGTTGCTGTCCTCTAGTGGGATTTGAACCACTGACCTTCCGGCCTGTGGTACCTTGCCCCAACCACTAGGCCACTGCTCCCTGCATTGGAGGGAAAAAGGGTGCTGAGCTTAGCAGCTCGGTTTTGTCGACCCCCTCTTGGACATCATGGCACAGGCCATACACTCCGAAATGGAGTGGTCAGGACCTAAACATTTAAGGCACCACTCATGGGTGTCGGTGACGGAAATGGTACCGCCACACTTGGTGCACTTCTTGAAACCCGAAGCAGGTTTTTCCATAGTAAGGGAAATTTTGGGCCTAAGGCCCAAAATGGCGCGTGTACCTGAAGAAGAAAAGTTTGGAAAAATATATTATATATATATATATATTTTTTTTTTTGAAAAGAAAGAAAGAAAAAAACGGCGGTACCGGTATAGCATCGAGGGAAGGCAGACGCGACCACAAAAAAGAAGGAGAATAGGAAAACGTTTCTGCGGTGACAGGAACGACGACTTGCTGGCTCCGCGGAAAATGAAGAACTGGAGAGAGGCAGTTGGGAAAAGAGGGAAGGCAGCATGCAGGCGCTGTGGGATGCTCCCAAAAGCTTTCTAATTGGATGCTGGTGAGCATTCCCGCGCAGGCTCCGTCGGTACAGACGATACACATATGTGAAGAGTACATTCCTGCTTGTCCTGGAGATAAGCATTTACAAGAACAGCAGTGCTTAAAGTTGTTTAATATAGAGCATAATTTCTCACATATACAAGGCACCATAATCATCATTCTCCAGGAACAAGCAGGAAGTCAGTCCTCACATATGGGTGCCAACGGAGCCAGCGCAGAGCATTTCCCCAGCTTTCAAAGAAAGCCTTTGGGATATGCTACCACACATGCATGGTCCCTTTCGTGCCCAAGGGTGCCATCTTGCTCTGTCTCCTTTTTTCTGCAGAGCCCAATGGATGTCTGTCCAGTTTCCCCAGAAAAAAATCCTTGCTATCTCTAAAAAAATTAGCTATTCCTGGTTTGCATACCGGTTCCTCTTCCTGCCTCGAGCCAATGCCGGGCCCAGTGCTGTTCTTGGCTCTTTTCCCCTTTTCTTTGATCGAGGCCTGCCTTGACCGGCATTGGAGCCCTTTTTCGCCCAGGAGTCGTCAACCCTGACCGGGTGTTTCCCCATTATGTGCCTCGGTCCTCCATGCGGCCTCAGCTCCCTAAGTGCCGGCTTTCAGAGCCATGAAGGGAGAGAGCTTCTCCCTCGTGGCTCTGTTAAGCCGCTGGCGCTGATGGGAAACAGGATTTCCTCTTTCCCATCAGCCCCGCGGCTTAAACAGAGCCGCGAGAAAGGGAAACTCTCCCTTCGTGGCTCTGAAAAGCCCGCGCTGAGGGAGCTGAGGCCGCATGGAGGACTCTGCCGGGCAGGGGGCCCCACGGGATGTTCGATTCTGCCCCTGCCACGGTGGCAGTGGCAGCAAGTTTGGTTTTTTTAAAATCTACCTGGGCTATGGGGGGGGGGGCTAAGACTGGAAGTGGGCTGATGGGGGGGTAGGACTGGAAATGGGCTATGGGGGGGCTAGGAATGGAAATGGGCTGATGGGGGGGCTAGGACTGATAGTGGGTTATGGGGGGGCTAGGACTGGAAATGGGCTGATGGGGCTAGGACTGGGAATGGGCTTAGTGGAAGGGGGGGCTTGAACTGCAAATAGCTGATGGGGAGGGGGGCTTGGAATGGAAAAGGGCTGTGAGGGGATGAAGCTAGCACTGGAAATGGGCTGAGTGGGGGGGGGGAGCTAGGACAGGAAATGGGCTGATGGAGGGGCTAGGATAGGACTGGAAATGGGCTGTTGGGGGTGCTAAGACTGGAAATGGGCTGTCGTGGGCGCTTGGATTGAAATGGACTCAGGAAGGGGCTAGAACTGGAAGTAGGCTCATGGGGGGCTTGGATTGGAAATGGGCTGAGTGGAGCGGAGCTAGGATTTGACATCGGCTGATGGTGGGGCTAGGAAAGGACTAGAAATCGGCTGATGGGGGGCTGGGATTAGAAATGAGCTGATGGAGGGACTCGGATAGGACTGGAAATGGATGGGGGAGCTAGGATTGGAAATGGGCTGATGGTGTGGCTAGGATAGGATTGGAAATGGGCTGATGGGGTGTTAGGACTGGAAATGGGTTGATGCGGGGACTAGAAGGGAGCGGATGCTGGGTGGGGCTGGAACTAGAAGGGAGCTGATGTTGGGGGAGGATTAGAGTGGGATGGAGAGTGAAATTGAGAGGGGAAAAATTTTGTGTGGGAGGGAAGACAAATCTACAATTGGCCGGGTATTGGGAGAGTAAGTGGGGATTGAGGATGGAGGGGTAAAATTTGAGTGGATGAAATAGGAATGAGGAAAGAGCAAAAGGAGAAAGATTAGTATGTTAAAGCAGATGTAGAGAGAGAATGGAAAAAAAACTAGAAGAGAGAAGAAAGGACAAATGGACAGCAGACAATGGAGAGTTAGCAGAAGACATGAAGAAACCAGAAGAAAGTGGCTGGAGAAATTGCAACTGAAAAAAAAAATGCACAAAGGGTAGAAAGATCTCTTTATTTTGAATTTATTAACTGGAATATGTCAGCTCTGGGAAATGTGCATCATTAATGTCTGCGCTTTGTTTGGTACAAGAGGAAATTAATTTATAGTTTTATTTCTACAGTGTTGTTGTACATTCCAAGTTTGGCTTTTGGGTTCCCAGTTTAATTATTGTCTTCCTGTTTCTAAATTGTGATTCCTTGTTTGGTGATGGTCTATGTTCTGCATGTGTAACTGAGCTGAGGTATTCTGTTTATGTAATTCGTATTTGACATTGCCACTTGTTCTCTTTTCCCAGTAGGTCATGTATTGTTATTCTCTGAAATGTATTGGTTTAATATTTGCAGTGTTGCTTTTGATAGGTAATGGTGCTTTGTGAGTCCTGGTAGTGCTGTTATGATACGGCGGGTTTGCTATGCGTTCTAAATGGGCAGTGTTTGTAGTAGTTCCTAATGTGCCTGGCGGTTGGCACTGGATTATAGTAATGTAGAAATCTTTTAGTCTTTCTTTATCCATACACTCATTAAGAGGCATGTTTACTAAAAGTTAGCTTATGATAATATTATGCAAATATTTATGCAAATGAGGCCCTTTATACAAATGAGGGTCCGCACCCAGTCTCCGCACATGGCCCCGCACCCCCCTTGGGCCGCCCCTGATGATGGCAGGTTTGTCTGGATCATCTGCCCTGACAACAGGCCCCAAAAAATGCAAGGGAGTCCCCCGTCGTTGAGCGCCACCAGCCTCGAGTAAGTCCTTGGCCCCAGTTGAGGTCCCGGTCCCATTCCTCTGACATCCAGTCCTCTCCGACCAGTTTCCGAGACTCAGACCTCAGGATTTCGGGAGGGCTCCAGCCCTTCGTAGCGGGCCTCAAGCCAAGGAATCGTAGGGTCTCAGTCTGAGTTGAGTGGGGTGGGGGGTGGGGGGGAGACAAGTGGAAGACAGACAAAGCCTCCCCGGAAACCAGATGGCACTGAAACATCTCCCTCGGTGCCATTCTCCTTCGGAGGACGTGGCCTTCCACGACTTCATCAGGGATATGGTCAGAGCCCTCTTGGTGAAAACCAAGATGGACGAGGAACCATGCACCAAGGAGATGGAGATCCTCCAGTTTGAGTCTCCACCCAAGGAAACTTTCACTGTGCCAGTGCAGCCAATTCTCAAGCGGCTACTGCTGTGAATGTGGGGACCCCGGCATCTGGGTGGGTGGTCAGTCAATGCCTCAATGCCATATACCGCATCAGGAAGGGGCCAGGGTTCTACAAGCCCCAACTCCCACATAACTCCATGGTTGTTGAGTCAACCATGCAAAAACTCAAAAGCAGAAGACTTACCCTTCTGTCTCCCCTGGCAGGGATGCTAGAGCCCTTGCCGCCCTTGGGCGCAAGTGCTACCAGGGCTCAATGCTCGGATCTCGAATCCAGGCCTATGAGCTATACATAGACAAGTATTTGAAGGCCCTGACCCAGGAACTGTCTGAGTTCTCAGTCGGGCTGACTGGGGGAACCTCTCAATCGGTTCCAAGCTCTGACCTCTGGGATCAAGGACTGCTCAAAGTTCCTCTCCCGGGCAGCCTACGACGGATTCGAGTCAGCAGCTCAAGTAGCAGCAGCCAGCATTGAGGCTTGACACCAAGCTTGGCTACAGTCCTTGGACTCAAGCAGTGGGTCCAGGACAAGGTGCTCCGGTGAGAACTTATTCAGCAAACCCATGGCCGACAAGATGGCCGAGATAGAAGCCGAAGTGGTGACCAACCAGAGGCTCTCAAAGACCACCTCTTCCTTTCCCTGCAAGAAACCCTCAGGGAAAAGGCCCCTAAACCCCGATGAAAAGGGGCACTTCCAACAGAGTCACCAATACTAGTCCTTCTCGGACCAGCAACAGGGTTCTCACCCTAAGAGGCAGGGCCAACGAGCTCAGAAGCCACCTGGCACTCTTTGCCCACAAGTGGGCCAAGGTCACCTCAGACCAGTGGGTGCTGTAGGTGGTAAAAGAGGGATACCTACTCCACTTACAACAAGTACCACCCAGGTTCTTTCCAGGAGAGTCAGTGTGTCCTCTCCTTCACCAGACTCTTCTGCTCTCAGAGCTCGCAGGTCTGTTCAGGGAGAATGCTGTGGAGCCCGTACCTAAGCATCTGTAGGGGAAGGGCTTCTACACAAGGTACTTTCTTGTCCCTAAAAGAACAGGGGGCCTCAGGCCCATACTAGACCTGCAAAATTTCTGATGAGGGAAAAGTTCAAGATGCTCTCCCTTGGACACTGCTGCTTTACCTCCACTGGGGAGATTGGCTGTACTCCTTGGACCTAAATGATGCGTACACTCAAATCCTGATCCACCACTCCCACAGGCAGTATTCTACAGTTTGTTGTGGGAGGAGGGCACTACCAGTACAGAGTGCTGCCCTTTGGCCTGGCCTCCTCGCCAAGGGTCTTTACCAAGTGCTTGGCAGTGGTAGCCGCTCACTTGTGTCTACAAGGGCCTTTTGTCTTCCCCTACCTAAACAACTGGCTAATCAGAGGCGGTATAAGCCTCAGATGTCAGACAGGACGCAGAGCGTACAACCCTCCTGGCTGCAGCACCTGGGGGTTCGTTATCAATTACCCCAAATCCTATCTTGCTCCAACCCAAAGTCTGGAGTTCATAGGGGCCCAGCTGGATATGCTATAGGTCAAGGCCGACCTCCCAAGGGAAAGGGCAGACCGCCTCATACAACTGGCAAGAAAGTACAACACCGCTGGTCAGTACCGTTTCACCTCCTCCTCTGCCTGTTGGGCCACATGGCCTCAACAGTCCACATCACACCACTAGCTCGCCTGTACATGCGGACAGCCCAATGGTGCCTCTGCTTACAGTGGACTCGCCACAGGCAGACTACAGGACAGAATCAGAGTCACCCACTAAATGGCAGAGTCCCTCACCTGGTGGCAAAACCTGCACCTCCCTCCTGGGCTGTGGGGGTGCATTGCAGGGGCTGCCACACGCAAGGCAGCTGGTCCCAGAAGGAGCCACTCTTGCAGATCAATCTCTTCAATCTTCCTGGCCCTGCGAACATTCCGCCATGCCTGTGGCATCAACTTGTACCGATCCAGACAGACAACCAGGCGGCCATGTTTTATATCAACAAGCAGGGGGCCACGGGCTCGTACTCCCTCTGCCAAGAGGTGGTGGCCCTCTTCTCCTTTGCAGTGTGCAACAGCATACTCCTGTGAGCGGTATACCTGCCAGGCCAGGATAACCGCTTAGCAGACAGGCTAAGCAGAATCTTCCACCCACACAAGTGGCGCTCAAACCCCAGGGTAACAAAGCAACTCTTCCACTGCTGGGGCAGGCCCATTATAGACCTTTTTGCCAACCCTGGACAATGCAGAGCTACCGCACTTCTGCTCGCACCAGCTGCACCTGAGGAGAGTGGCAGCAGATACCTTCCTGATCTCGTGGTCGAAGTGGCTACTATATGCGTTCCCACTGACCCCCCTGGTCACCAAGACCCTCTTCAAGTTCCAGATGGCCTAGGCAACCCTAGTTCCGTCTGCTGCTATCCCTGTCGTGGTACTCCCAGTTCTACTGGGCCGGGCTCCAGCACTCCTGTCCCAGGAGTAGGGCTCCCTTCTGCACCCCAACCTGGGGTCGCTAACGCTAACGCTAACTGCATGGCTGCTGAAAAGGTATCATGGCCCCCTTCAATCTTCCAGGGGAAGTCGAGAAGATCCTACTGGCCTCTCAAAAACCCTCCACCAGGAGGGCCTATGCGTTTAAGTGGAGAAGGTTCCCCCATCTGGTGTGCGGAGGAGGAGGAGAAGAATCCCTTCTCCTGTCATGTGCAACTAGTTCTTCAGGGCCCATTTGCAATCTAGTGTATAAAGTATTAGTTCCTCCCTGCCGACATGAGGCCGTGGGAAGAAGATAGGAAGTACCACCTCTTGGTTGAAGTGGAAAGAAGATACCACCTTCGGGAGGAATTTGGGTTGTATGCAGAGCACCACCCTGTTCTTATAGAACCTCGTATATGGTAGGTCCACCACCAGGGCCTGGAGTTCGCTCACCTTTCAAGCGGACGTGAGGGCCACCAAGAAGGCCACTTTCCAAGACAGGTATCTGATGTGGCAAGTGGCTAGGGGCTCGGATGGCAGTTTAGTGAGCTAGGAGAGCACAACATTCTCATTCATTGCACCTACTTTGTGGAACAACTTCCCAGTTGAACTCAGAGAGATTAAGGACTTACAATTATTTAGAAAAGATCTAAAAGCTTATCTATTTACCCAGCATTTTTACAATCTACAATACAATGATGTTCTGAATTCACAGGTCAACACTGATCGGCATCCATACACTGACTCTACTTAGACATAACGGACACATTACACTCACAATCGCACACATGCACAATTCCTCCACATCTTTGTACCATCCAGTCATTCAGCAAATGGAACCATATACTTTACCTCCTGTAAATAGCTTATGTTTATGTTTATTGAACTTGATATACCGCTGAGGAAAATACATCACAGCGGTTTACATAGTTCAGTTGTTTAATAGTTTTTTAAAAGTTTAAAAGTTTATTATATATTTAAATTGTCCTAAAACGTTCATTGTAAAAAATAATAAGTTCATTATTATTCTGTTCTGTTAAATGTAAACCACATCTGATCTCTGGAAGAGGCGGTATAAAAGAATGTACAAATAAATAAAGAAAGAAAGAAAAGCAGTGGCATAATTCAAAAAGACATGGAACAAACAGAGAACCCTATAGAGGAAGAACAACATTCCTGCTCAAATCAAAACTTTAATGAGTTTCCCACTTCAAGAAGTACAGGGCTGGGGGGTAACCTGCATGGAGCAGCAGTCACAAGTCTATAAAGAACTTACTGGGCAGACCAGAAGAGCCATGCAGGCCTTTATCTACCATCATGTATTATGTTACAGTATTATGTAAGTCAACCCCTTTCTATTATCTTGTTCTAACTAATAGCTTTTGTATGTGTGCAACAGTTCCTCTGTTCCTGCATCTCTGCAGCATTAAGGTCTAAAGCTCAGGAGATGGCAACTGAAGACTATGGCTGATACTGCTGCTATCTTTAAAGAACAGCCATTACAGGTAAGCAACTTTCCTTTTTCTGAAGACAAGCAGAATTACCATTCACTCATATGGAACCCCCTAGCTTTCTTTAGAATCTATGTACTAACCTGCAAAAATGTATGCGAGTTACATAAGAACATAAGACATGGCATACTGGGTCAGACCAAGGTCCATCAAGCCCAGTATCCTGTTTCCAACAGTGACCAGTCCAGGTCACAACTACCTGTCAGGTAAAAAAAGGCACACAGCAAAATTTGGCTAGGAGATGTAAATGAACCCTTGGATCATAAACATGCTTAGCTAAAGTATGCATGAAATTATTCACATGTTCTGGGCTGTGGAACATGTGTTTTTTTAAAAAATGCCCCTTTGGGTGGTGGTGCTTAAAAATTAAAGGACCATCTGGAACCCCTAGGGGAGGCAGTAACTCCCTCGTGGCCCAATGGACTCAACTCACCCATCCCAAACACAGGGTTAAAATGTTTTAGAAGCCTCTCTTTCTGGAACCCGGTCTGTCCCAAAGTAAAGGGCCAACCCCATGACATTAGGAATCACCACCCAGGAAAAGGATCTAGGCATCATCATGGATAATATGTTGAAACCATCTGCCCAGTGGTGTCCAAGAAAGCAAAGTGAATGCTAGGAATCATAAGGAAAGGAATAGAGAATAAAACAAAGGATATTATAAAGCTTCTTTATTGCTCCATGGTGTGACCACAACTTGAATATTATATGAAATCCTCGTGGCCATATCTTAAAAAAAGAGATATAGAAGAAAAAGAAAAGGTATGGAGAAGAGTAACCGAAATAATAAAGGGGATGGAAAGATACCCCTATGATGAAAGGCTTAAAAGGTTAGGGCTCTCCAGCTTGGAAAAGAGATGGCTGAAGGGAGTTGTGATAGAGGTCTATAAAATAATGAATGGAATAGAACAGGTAAACTTAGATCAGTTGTTTATTCCTTCAAAAAGTAGAAAGGACATGCTGAAGGACTGCATGGAAAAGTCTGTCTTTTTGCAGATGACACGAACATTTTCAACAGAGTGGACTCCCCTGAGGGAGTGGATAACAATGAGGAAAGATCTACAAAAGCTGGAAGAATGGTCTAATGCTTGGCAGTTAAGATTTAATGCGAAGAAGTGCAGTGTCATGCACTTGGGAAGCAGAAATCCAGGTGAAATGCACACGATAGGGGGAGAGAGATTGGTGTGCACGGACCAGGAGAAGGATCTTGGTGTGGTTATTTCTGCGGATCTCAAGGTGGCAAAACAGTGTGACAAGGCGGTGGCAAAGGCCAGGAGGATGTTGGGTTGCATACAAAGAGGAATTACCAGCAGAAAGGAAGAGGTATAATGCCACTGTATAAGTCACTGGTGAGGCCTCACTTGGCATACTGTGTTCAGTTTTGGAGACCATATCTTACAAAGGATATAAAAAGAATGGAAACTATTCAGAGGAAGGTGACCAAAATGATTTGCAGCCTGCGTCAGAAGCCTTATGAGAAGAGACTTGAAGACCTAAATATGTACACTCTGGAGGAGAGGAGGGACAGGGGAAATATGATTCAGACCTTTAAATACTTAAAGAGAAATAATGAACAAACAAACCTCTTCCAAAGATGGGGAAACTGTAAAACTACAGGGCATAACATGAAGCTGCAAGGGGGTAAATTGAAATGCAATGTCAGGAAATGCTTTTTCACTGAAAGGGTGGTGGATGCTTGGAGTGCCCCCCCGATGGAAGTGGTGGGGGCAAATACAGTGACAGAATTCAAAATGGCATGGGACAGACACAGTGGATCCCTTTACAGTAACAGGATAAAATCAAAATAAATTTAACTAATTTCTCAACATACAGGGGTGTCCTACACGGAGCAGTGGGTTCACGCCTAAAACAAAGACATGGGGAGGGTTCACCCCTAAAACAAAGACATGGGGAGGGATGGCCTGCACGGAGCAGCAGGTGCACCTACTCTTGCCATCTTACTGGGCAGACTAGATGGATCATACTGGTCTTTATCTGCCGTCATTTACTATGTTACTAGGGGACACGCAATAAAGCTACAATATAGCACATTTAAAACTAATCAGAGGAAATATTTTTTTCACTCAACACATAATCAAACTCCAGAATTTGTTGCCGATGTTTGTAGTAAAAGCTGTTAATGTATCTGGGTTTAAAAGAGGCTTGGACATGCTCCTGGAGGAAAAGACAACAAACCATTATTAAACTGGACTGGGAAAATCCATTGCTTACCCCTAGGATAAACAGCATGGAATCGGTTTACATTTTGCGAACCTGACAGGTACTTGTGATATGGATTGGCCACTGTTGGAAATAGGATACTGGGCTCGATGGACCTGTGGTCTGAACCAGTATGACATTTCTTATGGTCTCACCCCAAGTGATCTGGGAGTAGACGCAATCTCCACTCGCTCCTGTCCCAGCAGCTGCCAATCACAAAATAGTGCTGGATGACTTCTAGTGGTACTTTCTCAGTACTACCTCTAGGGCTCAAATTCCTTCTTTGGCAAATCTGATGCCTAGTAGTAATGTGTCATAGCAGGACACTGCTAGGGAGATAACGTTTCTAGATAAAATAAATGACTGCTTCACGGAGCAGCTGGTTCATGAACCAACAAGAGGGAAGCTATTTTAGACCTAGTCCTTAGTGGAACACAGGATCTGGTGCAAGAGATAGAAACATGACAGAAAAAGACCGCATGGCCTATCTAGTCTTCCCTTCCATATCACAAAACTTTATATGGTCACAATTTCTACAGAGTATATATCTATAATAAAAGCACCTCAACTCTGTATTGTAGTTAGAAAGACTGGTATGTTCACTGATAGACTAGAAAACTTAATGGGTTGAGTATTCATAAAGCACCATTCTGAATCGGAAGCTAACGTGGTCTCAGTATATTGTAGACAGGAAAGAGATACTTCTAGTTCACTGTCACGGACTTCACATCAACGACCACACTTTCATAGCAACCAATTTTCAAATATATTTCTTAAAACCTCTCTCCATCAACGTAAGATAATCCAAAGAATTTGCTTAGCTTATAATGATCGAGCTTCAACTTCGATCTACTGCCACTGGTGTTATCATTTCTTCCCAAAGACTCTCGCCATTTGTTGTTCCCGACGCTAACCAGCGCTAGGCGTTTCGCCACTCAGGGTTCCTCAGGGGAATTGCTAAGCTTTTTTTCATTGTCCTGCTAGCGTTCCCATCACACATAACTGCTGAACTGCTAAACAAGAGTGACTTGTTTACTCTTGTTTAGCAGTTCAGCAGTTATGTGTGATGGGAACGCTAGCAGGACAATGAAAAAAAGCTTAGCAATTCCCCTGAGGAACCCTGAGTGGCGAAACGCCTAGCGCTGGTTAGCGTCGGGAACAACAAATGGCGAGAGTCTTTGGGAAGAAATGATAACACCAGTGGCAGTAGATCGAAGTTGAAGCTCGATCACTATAAGCTAAGCAAATTCTTTGGATTATCTTACGTTGATGGAGAGAGGTTTTAAGAAATATATTTGAAAATTGGTTGCTATGAAAGTGTGGTCGTTGATGTGAAGTCCGTGACAGTGAACTAGAAGTATCTCTTTCCTGTCTACAATATACTGAGACCACGTTAGCTTCCGATTCAGAATGGTGCTTTATGAATACTCAACCCATTAAGTTTTCTAGTCTTTCTAACTACAATACAGAGTTGAGGTGCTTTCCCTTCCATATCAACAACTACAACAGTCCCCTTTTTTCCTTTAGTGATCCTCTGTGTTTGTCCCATGCTTCTTTGAATTCAGATACTGTCCTCATCTCTACCATCTCCACTGAGAGACTATTCCATGGATCCACCACTCTTTCTGTAACGAAATATTTCCGCACATCACTCCTGAATCTATCCCCTTTCACCCTCATACCATGTCCCCTTGTAGCAGAGCTTGCTTTCAATCTAAAGAGGCTCTCCTCCTGTGCATTTATGCCATGGAAGTATTTAAACGTCTCAATTATATCACCTCTATCCCACCTTTCCTCTAAGGTGTACATATTAAGATCCTTAAGTCTGTACTCATATGCTTCATATTTTTTTTTTCTTTTTTCAAAACTTTATTTTGAACACCAGTAATAGACAAGTACAATCAAAACAAACAGTCAATCCCTGCGTGAGGAGGAACTCTTATCCCCACGTCAGAGAACCAAAAGTAGATACCGGTGTTACGTTTGGTTTATGAAATTTAAACACAACCAGGAAACCCCCCCACCCCCCATCCCATAGACATGGTCCATTCCCAACAAAGCCACACCGTGGCAACACAATATCAGAGCGTACCACCCCTTTAGCATCACATAGGCACAGTGGTCTCGGCTGCAGCCCATTGTAACACCTCATTACGGCTACGCGGGCTCAATTTTTGAATGTATGGATCCCACAGCATTTGAAAGGTTGACCAGCGACAAGGACTACCCCGGGCACTCCTACACTCCGCTAACATCAACTGGTGGAACGCATTCCGCCATTCCCAAAAAGTGGGCGGACAGCTCTCCCGCCATCGGCGAAGTACAGGCCCCTTTGCCACAAAGCAAGCATTAAGCAGTAGCAGCCTACCCCATCCTCCCATGGGAAGCGTACGGCCCAAGCAGTCCAAGGTAACAAAGAGGACATCCCATCGCACCACTTGCCCCAATAGCCCTGCATGTAGGAGGAGATTTTGGCCCAATATGGACGAATATGCCGGCAGCTCCACCACACATGGAGTAGGGTTGCCATGGGGGCGGAGCACCGCGGGCAGCTTCCATCCGTCCCCAAGTGGCAACGGAAGGCCCTCCGCGGGGAGAAGTGTACCCGAGTCAGAGACTTAAACTGGATTTCTCTCCACCGCACCCCCTCCGCGAGAGTGGCCACCCGTCTGAGACCCCGAAGGACAGTGCCCGGGGGAATCTCACATTCCAATTCGCTGGCCCACGCCAATTCCACCGATCGATAATCTGGCAAAGATCGGTACTTATCCAATCTAGCCCGCAGGACCCGAATAGAGGGAGGAGTATCCTCTCCCAAATCAAAAAATTCCAGGATCTGCGCTGACCGGGTTATCTGGAGTTCCGCTGCCGGCAGGGATGACACATAGTGCGAGAGCTGTATATAGGAAAAGATGTGGTGCGGATCTAAAGCATATTCCGCCTGTAAGACTGAGAAAGATTTACACAGACCTGTAGAGTCCACAACGTGCCCGACGTTGCAGATGCCCTTCGCCGCCCAGCGGCGCAAAACTACGGTGTCCGTTCCCGGGACAAAGTTAAGATTACCCTGAAAAGGAAGCCAGCTCGAAACCGTCCAACTCTGCCGCCAAAACACATTTAACTGTCGCCAAACGCGTCGAACAGCTTCCAGGAACACGCTGTCCGTAATATATGCCGGGAGCATCCGGTTCTCCTGATGTAAAACGGCCAGTAATGAATGCGGGGCGGCAAAGGCCTCTTCCAACGCCCGGGGGGTAAACACCTCAGTGCCCCCTAACCAGTCCCCAGGTGTCGCGCCTGGCAGGCCAGCGCATATGCCCCCAAATCTGGAAGTCCCATACCGCCCTGACGCCAGCCCCCCAGCAGTCTTCGATACGCGATACGAGCTCTCGCCCCCTGCCATAAAAATTTTCTAATCTCCCCCTCAATCCGAATAAGGTCGCGACGCAAAACCCACACCGGAAGGGTTTGCAGCCAATACAATATCCTGGGGAGGACGACCATCTTAATTGCAGCTATACGCCCAGAAAGAGACAAAGGAAGCGATCCCCATGTTTGTAATTGAGCCCGTAATTTAGTCATCACCCGGTTCAGATTAGCTTGGTACAGGTGCGCCGGTCGGGGGGTTAGAAGGATTCCCAAGTACATAAAGTGGTCGGTGGCCCATCAAAGGGGAAAGTCACCACGCCAGCTCGACCGCGTTTGGCCCGAAACATCCAACGCCTCCGATTTGTCCCGATTGATGCAGAAACCTGCGAATTTCCCAAAGATCTGAAATTCATCGAGAAGTGCCGGCAACGACGCCTGGGGGTCCAGTAAATGGACCAAAAGGTCATCCGCAAATGTGGAGACCTTGAAGCCCTGCCGCCCGATATCGTTACCCCGTATTTCGCGAGACCGTTCTACCTTGCGAATCAAGGGGTCCAACGACAAGGCAAATAGCAGTGGGGAGAGGGGGTATCCCTGTCGCGTCCCCCTACAAAGCAGGAAGACCTCCGAGAGCAGCCCATTACATACAATCGCCGCCGTCGGGTCTGCATATAAACCTCGCACCGCCCTACAAAAAGAGTCACCCAGGCCATAACGCGGAAGCAAATCATGCAAATAGCGCCAACTGACCCTGTCAAAGGCTTTTTCCGCATCAAAGCTTATCAGCAAAGAAGCCTGATCTCGTCGTTGCACCCCTTCCAATGAGGCAACGATTTTCCGTAAGTTACGCACGGCATAGCGGGACTTCACAAAGCCGACCTGGGACTCGTGAACCAGGTGGCCAAGAACACCTGCCAGACGTTCCGCCAATACCTTGGCCAGCAGTTTGAGATCAAAATTAAGAAGGGAAATGGGACGATATGAGGCTGCATGAAGAGGGTCCTTCCCCGGCTTTGGAATAAGTGTGATGTGAGCCTGATTACTACCCCATCGAAAAAAGCCCTGCTCAGTTCTACGGGTATACACCTCTCGTAATGTCGGGGAAATCAACTCGTTCAAAATCTTGTAGAATTCCGCACCCAGCCCATCTGGGCCGGGGGACTTGTAACAACATGCATTAGCTATAACAGTCTGCACCTCTTGCAGAGTAACCGGTTGGTCAAGAAGCTCTCTCTGCACTGCTGTCAACTGAGGGAGATTCAAATCTGCAAGGTAATCCCCCATCTGTATCGGGAGTTCGGGCTCCGCCGCATAACGCTTTTGGAAAAAGGAACGGAAAACTGCAGCAATCTGCGGACTATCCTGGTGAAGCACACCCTGATCGTCTCTTAACGCTGGGATTAACCGTGAGCCCCGGGGCCCTCGCAGGCAACGGGCCAGCAATTTCCCTGGCTTATCCCCTTGTCTGTACAGTTGGTGTGGAGGAGTAGCCTAGTGGTTAGAACACTGGCTTGGTAACCAAGCAACCAGGGTTCAATTCCCACTAGCACTCCTTGTGGCCTTGGGCAAGTCACTTAACCCTCCATTGCCTCGGAAGAAAGGCCTGGCAATCTACTTCCGGTGACACTGCCAAGAAAACCCAGGAGCTTCTGGGTCGCCAGGAGTCAGGACTGACTCGAAGGCACACATTGCATTGTACAGTTGGTACCGATAATATTGTATAGATTTTTTTGCCCGCTGGTGCAGAACCTCATTCAGCGTCGTTTGAGTCTCCCATAATGTTCTTTTAAGCTGGGCAGTAGGGTTACCGGCACAAAGCCGGTGTAGCCGGGTCACCTCCCGTTCCAAGCGGATAATGCGTTCCGACAGCAATCTCCGTCGCCGTGCCTGGTATCCCAAAATATCGCCACGCAAGACCACTTTGGCAGTCTCCCAGACCAGTTCAGGATCATCCTGATGACAAATATGATCCTGTTCAAATTCCCGCCAATGGCGCCGCAGAAAGGAACGAAATTGGGGATCCGTGTATAGCGCTAAGGGGAAACGCCAAACCCGTGGGGGACGGGTCGCCCCTCCCCACTGAAACTCCAACCAAATTAATGCATGGTCAGAAATCTCCCCTGGCCCAATCTGTGCATCTCGCACGGCAGCAAATAACCCCCCGGAGATCAACAAGTAATCAAGGCGCGCCGACGAGCCATGGGCTCGCGATTGATGGGTGAAATCCTTTTCGGATGCGTGTAATAAGCTCCAAGGGTCGACAAGTCCCAGTCGGTCCCGCAGGGTAAGTAGTAACGCCCGCGTACTCCGCCGTCGCTCTCGCGAACCCCCAACCAATGACGTATCCAATGCCACATCCATTACTGCATTAAAGTCAACCCCCTAAAATTACAGGCACTTCCGGTAGTAACTCAATGTTAGTGGCCAAACGAGCGTATAAACCATTGTCCAATACATTAGGGGAATAGATGTTCCCAAGAATCACCGGCCTCCCCTCGAGGGACCCGTATATAAGAACAAATCTTCCAGAGGAATCAGCAACTTCCTTCTCAACCTCAAAGCGCACACGCTTGTGGACCAAAATGGCCACCCCTCCTTTCTTACCTTGTGCTGGGGATCCATACACCTTCCCACCCACTGTCTAGTCAGTTTACCATGCTCTACTGTAGGCTGGTGGGTCTCTTGGAGCATAGCTATATCTACTTTTGCCGAGCAAGGGCCTGCAGCACTTTAAAACGTTTAATGGGGCAGCCCAGACCACAGACATTCCATGAAATAATCTTCAATGCACAGCAAACAGAAGAAGACCCTGTGCCATCATAAGGACCAATTTTTGTTTTGAAGGAGCCCTCCCAGCCTGGGGGCCCCCCCCCGACTCCATCGAGGGTGGTAAAGCCCAAAAAACAATATCCCAACAATAGGTGTAACCATGTCTCCTCCCGTGCCCCCCCCTCCCCAACCCGCCCCCTCCCCCTCCCACCTCCATCACTTCACCACTGGGGCCCTCGAACAACCACATATTAATACCCCCTCCCCCCTTCAACCCCTCCCCTTCCCCCCCCCGCCCCTCCACCCTCCCCCCCCAACCAAAACCCTCTGGATTCGGTAGGCTCCCCCTTTTCGTAGTCACTGTCAATGTGACCCGGCCCCCCAGCTCCCCTTTAAGCAAGACTCAGCTCCAACCCCCAGGAATACCCCAACAGATCAGTTTTACAAAAAGAATTATACTAATGCATGTAGCCAACAGCCAACGTTCCCGCCAAGTCTACATGGGCTGTGTGCCCAAGAAACACCAGCCGTGTGCAGCCCCGGAAGGAAGGCCAAAGAATGGTTTTTTGTTTTTTTTTTTTGCACATAATGAAACTCAGAATGGTATACTTCAAAAGCTGACCACCCGCCATGTCACAATCGGTACCCCACATTGACTGCACAAGAAAACACTATAGAACCTGTGAAAAATGGAAATACACAACAACTGGTTGATTGAAAGATATCTGTGTTGGTTTCTATCAGAGTCAGAACCATGATTTCCGTGTGCTCTGCTGTAAGGCATGTGCACTCGTAGGGCAACTCAGAGGAAACAATGTCAACATTAATAAACGTGGTATTCTAAACAGCAGGCAACTCTAAGCAATAACTTGCCCGCAGGGCCGGCCGCCCTAGTTTCCAGGCTCCTACGTGAAAAAATAAAGCAGGGTATCCCGCAACAGTCATAGGGCAGGCCCAGACAGGTTCGGTTATTTTCCACTGCGAGCCCGCTCCTCCAGCCATCATTACCAAGTAAAGGCCACTCGCCCGTCCAGTCTCTCTCAGGCAGGCCCCTGACGCGAGGGGGAAGAGGAACTCACAAGTTGCTCGATGTACGGTGCAGCCTCCTCTGCCGACTCGAAGACCCGGCGTCCGTTCTCCTGCAGCACGTGGAGCCGGGCTGGGTATTGGACAGAGAATTTAATGTTGGCTCCAAGAAGTTTTTGGCACAGCGGCGCATATGCCCGGCGTCGCTTGCTCACCACTGCAGAAAAGTCTTGGGCAATTCTAATCCGTGCAGTATCATGCTCCACAGTACCCCTCTTTCGCGCCTCACGCAGAACAGACTCTTTCTGCTGGAAGTTCAGATATTTTGCCAGCACTACTCTGGGTCGGGGGTCCTTCGAGGTTTTCGGGCCCACTCTGTGAGCCCGCTCAACAATAACCGCCAGAGATGGATCTCCAGACACCCCTAGAAGGGATGCCGACAGGGCGGCCACATACTGCCTTAAATCTCTATCCCCTACAGAATCGGGAATGCCCAAGAACCTTAAATTGCTGCGCCTCGAGCGATTCTCGAGGTCATCAAGTTTCTCATCTTGGGCCCGGAGCGTCGCCCGCACATGCTGCAGCTCCTGTGAAAGCTTCTCCACTTTCTCCTGCTGTGTGTGCAATGCGGCCCTCTGCCTCCTGCATGCGGGTACTGAATGCAGCCACCGTCGTCTGCAAAGTGTCCAGCATACCCCGCAGGGTATCAAACTGCACGGTGAGTGCCCCGGTGACCGCCGCTGAAATTTCTTCTGCGGAGACCGCTGCTGCCGGAGGTTGCGATGCCGCCGAGCGTGGCGGCAATTCCGCCATTTTCGGGGCTCCCAGCACGCGGTCCTTCTCCCTCCGCACACTCCTCACTGCAGAGGCCATCCTCTCCGGGTTACGGCCGGTAGGTCCTGGCAAATTCCGGTATTAAATGGGGTTGGGTTTGCCGGTATCGCCCCCCAAAAGGGGCACTATGTAGCCGATGGAGAGCTGTAGGGCCCGGAGCTCAGCAAAAGCACGTCTTCCCCAAGCTCACCACATCACGTGACCCCTCTATGCTTCATATTTTATTTATTTATTTATTTCATTTATGAGGCTTGATAAACCGCCCAAACCGGGGTATCAGAGCGGTGTACAATAAAAGCAGGCTGCTGGAAAATTAAAGGAAGGAAAGGAACGCCATTCAATTGACAGGAAAGCACTATAGAAATAGAGAGAAAATAGAAGAGGACAGAATACCATGGCTAGAGAGTGAGAGACTGAAGGGAAGGACGGAGGGAGGGGGGGGAGGGGGTATATGGTATGGAAGCCAGCATGACTGTCAAGGGGGTGCCGGGAGATGAAAAGCCTGGGAAAACAGATGGGTCTTAAGGAGAGATTTGAAGTGCGGGAACGAAGGCTCAGTGCGGAGTGAGTGGGGAAGGGAATTCCATAGAGCAGGACCCAAGAAAAATAAAGCGGAGTGACGGGTGAGCTCGAGATGAGCTTGAGACGGGGATGGAAGAAAAAGGTGATTGCTATGGGAGGAGCGGAGAAGATGATGGTAAATAAGATCAGATAAATACTGAGGAATACCTGTGTGAAGAACTTTGTGGGTGATAATGAGGTATTTATAAACAAACCTAAATTTAACGGGAAGCCAGTGAAGAGAGAGAAGGCAAGGAGTGATGTGATCATAAGGGGAAGAGAAAGTAATTAGACGGGCGGCAGTGTTTTGGATGAGCTGAAGGCGACGGAGTTGATAAGAAGGAAGGCCAGCAAAGATGGAGTTACAGTAATCCAACCGGGAAATTACAAGGGAGAGAACTAGAGCAGTAAGGGAATTAGCAGAGAGGTAGGGCCGGAGGGAACGGATACAACGGAGATGAAAGAAGCAGCTACGAACAAGGGAGGAGATATGAGGGTGAAAGGACAGAGAGGAATCAATGGTGACACCAAGGTAGCGGAGAGAGGGAACGAGAGGGATGGGAAGGGAGGACATAGTGGGGGGCTAGAGTGGGGGGGGGGGGGGTAGTGAAGGAGAACCAAATAGCTGAGGATTTAGAGGGATTGACACAAAGAAGGTTATCAGAGAACAAGGAAGCAATAAGGTCAAGGCAGTGGTTGAGAGCAGAGAGATCCGGAGATACAGAGTTGGTGTGATGGATAAGAAGAATATCATCGGCATAGAAGTAGGAGGAAATACCGGACTGTTAAATGAGGAGGGCAAGCGGGGCAAGGAAAATATTGAAAAGCAGAGGGGCGAGAATGGAGCCTTGTGGAACACCGCAGTGCAGAGGGAAAGGGGCTTAAGCGGTGGAGCCGGAGTGAACAGTGAAGGTGCGAAGTGAGAGAAACGACTGGAACCAGAGTAATACAGTGCCTCGAATACCAAAATCAGACAGACGAGTGAGGAGGGTACGGTGATCTATGACATCAAAGGCGGCGGAGAGGTCTAGAGAAACAGCAATAGATAAATCACCCCGGTCGTGAGAGCGGTGGAGTTCACTTAGAAGGGCAAGAAGTATAGTCCTAAAACCAGATTGACGGGGATGAAGGGAGAGGGTGGTGTCAAGATGCGCTGAAAGCTGGGAGAAGACCAATTTTTCAAGAACTTTGGAAAGAAAGGGAAGGTTTGAGATGGGACGCCAATTGGTGGGGAGACTAGGATCGAGGGTAGGCTTCTTCAGGAGAGGGCGGACCATGGCATGTTTCCACCGAGTGGGGAAGGTGCCGGAAGTGAGACTGGAATTGACTATGGCCATGATATATGGTGAAAGTTGGAGGGCAGGATGGAGAAGCCAAGTGGAGGGAAGGGGGTCAAGTGGGCAGGTTGTTTTATGGGATGAGGAGAGTACCTTAAGGAGCTCAGCAGAGGAAACTGGGTGGAAGGAGTGCCATGTGTGGGGAAAGGCACTGGAAGGAGGAGGGGAGGGAACGATGGGGGGAGCAGAGGGAGAGGAGGGGAGGGAGAGAGGAGGGGGCAATGGGGGAAGGAAGAGCGGAGAGACTGGATCTTGTTGACAAAAAAGGATGCAAGACTCGTCGGACTGGGAGCAGTGGAAGGGAGTGACGATGGAGGGGGATGGACTGAGGGAGAGGATAATGAGTGAAGTACCTGATACAAGCGGCGAGAGGAGTTAGAGGAGGAGGTAATGAGGTCAGAGAAATAGGTCCTTTTGGCCTCAGTGATCATGGCACGATAGCGGCGGTGCTCATAGCGAAAGGAGGTTAGAGAGGTGTCAGAGGGGTGTTTGCACCAACAGCGCTCGGCACGACGGAGATAGGTGCGCTGGAGACGGAGACCTGGGTGAAACCAAGGATGATGAGATGTAGAACGGCAGGGAGTGGGACGGAGGGGAGCTAGAGTGTCAAGGGTACTAGTGAGAGTAGAGGACCAGGAATCGACCTGTTGGTCCACAGGGAGGGAGAAAAATTCGGGGGAAAAGAGGGAGTCAGCTGGAGGAAAGGCTTGTAAGGTGAGAGGCGTGAGACGCTGCTTAAGAATCACCGGAGCGGTGCCAGCAACAGGTGAGATAGAGGCTTGTACGGGAGGAAGGGAAAAAGAAAACAACAGACAACGATGATCAGATCAGGGAAGAGGGAGGGACGAGAGAACAGATGGGACATAGGGGGACGAGGAGAAAGTAAGAATAAGATCAAGGGTATGGCCGGAAGAATAGGTTGGGCAGTCTACGTGCTGGGTCAGATTGAGGTCCAGCCTCTTTATATCCTTTTGAAGATGCGGTCTCCAGAATTGCACACAATACTCCAAATGAGGTTGCACCAAAGACTTATACAGAAGCACTATCACCTCCTTTCTTCTGCTGGCCATTCCTTTCCCTATGCGCCAAAGCATCCTTATAGCTTTTGCTGTCATCTTTTCTACCTGTTTAGCTACTTTAAGATCAGACACAATCACGCCTAGGTCCCGCTCTTCTATAGTGGACAAAAGTACTTCACCCCCTATACTATTTTGCTCCCTTGGATTGCTGCAGCCCAAATGCATGACCTTGCATTTTTTAACATTAAATCTCAGCTACCAAATTCTAGACCATTCTTCAAGCTGAGCTAGATCCCTCCTCATGTTATTTCCACCTTCCTAGGTGTCTACTCTATTGAAGATTTTGGTATCATCTGCAAAGAGGCAAACCTTACTCGACAGCCCTTCCGCTATATCACTAACAAAGTTGTTAAAACAGTGTTGGAGTCATTTGGCAATAGTGATCATAAAATGATCACATTTGATTTAATAAATGGAGGGACGACAGCAAGGAAATCCACAGCATTACTTTTAACTTTCAAAAGGGAGATGGATAAAATCAGGAAAAAAAATAAAACTAAATAAAAAAAGCAGCTGCAAAGGTTAAAGGTTTACATCAAGCATGGGCACTATCTTGGAAGCCCAGAACAGATGGATTCCATGCTTTAAGAAAGGTGTAAGGAAGGTCAAACGAATGCAGGCATGGCTTAAAGGTAAGGTTAGAGAGGATGCTGTAGCCAAAAAAGCATCTTTTAGGAAATGGAAAAAGGAGCCAAATGACAAAAAACAGGAAGCAATATTAGCACTGGCAAGTTAAATGCAAGGCATTGATAAGGCAGGCAAAAAGAAAATTTGAAAAGAAGCTTGCATGGAAGCAAAAATGCATAATAAAAACTTTTTCAAGTACATTCATAGCAAAAACCAAACAAAAAAAACTAACAGTGTCAGCTGGACCATTAGATTTATTTATTTTATTGATTTATTAGATTCTTCTATACCGCCCCTTCCAAAGATCAGGTTTACAAAGAACAGAACATTTTACATAGAATGGTGGTATAGCTTTTTACATAGTAAACTTCGTAATTACAGTTAACATAATTTACAATTTACATTTAGCTTAAAACAAGAAGCTAATAAACTATGCACATAATCTCCGATTATGATGATTTTCTTTGATTTTGAGGGTGTGGAGTGTGCGTATCTCTCAAGGGGCGTGCTGTGATGTAGCATGTGAGGGGGGGGGGGTCTATGTTTGTGATTCCATAGTGTGCAAGCATGAGGTAAGTTGAGTTCTCTCCTAAATGTTTAGAAGTCTTTGATCGATCGTAGCAGTAGTGGGAGGTAGTTCCAGAGACTGGGGGTGAGATATGTGAAGGCTCTGGAGCTCATGGTCTGTTTTGTCTTGTTGATAGAGTGGGGGGTTACAAGTAAGCGGATAGCATTTTTCCTGCAGGATCTGGTATCTGGTTGAGTATGAATGAGGGTTGATAAGAAGGACGGGGAGATGTTATAAGTTTGAAAGTTACTGTTAGTAGCTTATATTTTATTCGGCTTAGAAGTGGGATCTCATATAGGATGGGGTTATATGATCAGTTAGGCAGGCCTTACAGACAATTCTAGCAGTGATATTTTGTGCTCTCTGTAGTAAGTTTATGTTTTTGATTGGTAACAGACTATTACAGTAGTCAAAATGTGGGGTGATAAGGGCCTGGACTACTGATTTGAAATCGTTGATATCTAGCAGGGGTCTAAGATGTTGAACAGTTTTCAGTTTGAAGAAGATAGTCCTTACTGTTTGTTTTATATGTGGGACCATGCTGAGGGATTGATCTAGTATTATGCTGAGCTATTTCACCTCTTGCTTAACAGGGAGTACAATATTATTAATCTTGATGGTTTGAAAGGGGGTAGGGTTTTGATTTCTTGATATGCATAGAACTTCCATTTTCTTGTAGTTAATATTAGGGTTGTTGGACTTTAATCATGATTCTGTTTCAATAATGCAGTCTGATAGATTGTGAGTCGGTACTAGAGGAGATCAAACCTAAGCTTTCTTTAGAAGCTCAGATGACAAGACTTCGACTTTCATACTTTGGACACATCATGCGAAGAGAGAGATCATTAGAGAAAGACATCATGCTTGGCAAGATAGAAGGCCAACGCAAAAGAGAAAGGCCAGCAATGAGATGGATCGATACAATAACAGCAGCTACGGGTACCAGTCTCAACAATGAGCCGTCTGACTCAAGACCAAAGACAATTTAGGATAGCTATCCAGAGGGTCGCCATGAGTCGACTCAGACTCAACGGCACTTAACAGATTGTGATAGGAAGGGCTGTTTATGTCTATGGGGAGAGACAACATAATGTTGTCCGCATAGATGTAATACCCAATGTTGAATTTTCTGAAGTTGTTGATAATTGGTTGCAGGTATAGGTTGAAAAGGAGGGCTGAGAGGGTGGAACTTTGGGGTATTCCTTGTTCTTGGGGGAACGTCTCTGATGAGGTTTGGCCTATTTGAATGCAAAGTTTACGGTTTGATATGTATGATTTGAACCAGTGTAATACCATGCCTCCTAATCATATTTGTGCTAATCTCGAGATGAGGGTGTCATGGCTAAGAGTGGCAAATGCTGATGTGATGTTAATAAAGAGGAGAATGAATGCACAATTAGGATTGTTTGTGCTTCTGATGAGGTGGTCCATTAGTGCTAGCAGCAAGATTTTGACTCCATGGAATGGTCAAAAACCAAATTGGTGGGTGTCTAATGGTGCATTGAGGTCAATGTAATCTTGGAGTTGTAATTGAATGACTTTTTCTATTATTTTGGCAACAAATGGTATACTGTATGCCCTTGGGTCTTTTTCATCAAGTGTCTTGTTCTTAAGTATAGGATGAATGGACATAGTTTTAAGGTCAGCGGGCATGATTCCTTGGGAGAGTGATTGATTAATATGGAAGATATGTGGGGCGAGTTCTTTTTGTGGATTTTATCCAAGATAATGGGCATGGATCCAATGGGGAGGTTGTGGTGTTGATGTTTGTTATAATGTTTAGTAGATGTTTTTGGCCTACGTGGCTATCCCACGTGACGAGGTTTATTGGGTGATCTGTATGGTTAGCGTTTTTATTTTTAAGCTTGGATGCAAAATAGTTAGCTAGTGTTTGTGGGTTTATGTTATATACTTCTGATTCAGTATGGCTTGTCTTGGTTAGAGATCTACGATGGCAAAGAGCTCTCTAGGATGGTTGAGAGAGCAGTTTAGGATTCTTGTGTAGTAATCTTTTTGTTTTGCTAATTGTGTCTTTGTAGATAGAGAGTATATTAATGTAGCATTGTTTGTTTTCTTGAGTTTTGGTTAGCCTCCACTTTTTTTCTTGTTTTCTTAATTGCCTCTTTAGTTTAGTTAGCTCACGTGTGTACCATTTTTCATGGCTTTTAGAGGTTTTCTTAGGGAGTGTGATGGGAGGAGGGAAGCAGCTTTTTGAGTAGAGCGGTTCCATATGTTTACAGCAGTGTCGATGTCGGGAGTCAGTTGAATCAGTTATAAGCTGGGGCAGGATGTTGTCTAGAAAGGTGTCTCTATTGAAGTACGTAAAATGCCTAGTTAGTGGTTTTGTGCCCATCGTTGTGGTAAGAGAAGTGTTTAATGGTATATTAAAGGTTTGCAGATGGTGATCAGACCATGGGACTTCAGTTATTACAGGGGGAGTGTACATGTAGTGGTTTATTGTTTAGTGTGGTAGGAAGACAAGGTTGAGTGAGTTCCCCTTTGTGTGTGTTGGAGAGTGTATAATTTGGTGGAATCCCATGTTTGTCATTGATTCTAAGAAAGTGGAGGTGTTAGTCGGGTTGAGGGATTGGAGATTAAGGTCTCCTAGGATGATGTGGTGTTTCCTCAGTGAGGCAGCACATGATTCTAGTATGGGGGTCAAGCTAGATTATAAAGGAGTAAAAGGGATGCTAAGCGAGGACAAGGCCATAGCAGAGAGACTGAATAAATTATTTGCTTAAGTCTTTACTGAAGATGATTTAGGAAAGTTACCCATGCCTGAAAAATTGTATTTAAATGTGATGTATTGGAACTGAAACCCTGATAAACAGGGAAGATGTATTATAGCTGTTTGATGAACTCAAGAGTAGCAAATCACCTGGTCCAGATGCTATACATCCCAGAGTGCTGAAAAATAAAATATGAGATTGACTTACTATTAGTAATCAGTGAACTTCATTAAAAATATCTGCTGTACTTGAAAACTGGAGAGTGGGCAATGTAAAACCAATTGTAAAAAGGCATCCAAGGGTGATATGGAAAACTACAGACGGGTGAGCCGGACATCAGTACCAGGCAAAATGGTAGAAACCATTATAAAGAATAACATTACTAAACATAAAAATTGTCATGGTTTAATGGGAGAAAGCCAACATGGATTTAGCCAAGGAAAGTCTTGTCTCACTAATCAGTTATATTTTTTGAAGGTGTGAATAAACAGATGATAAAGGTGAGCTGGTTGATATAGTGTATCTGGATTTTCAGAAAACCTTTGACAAGATCCCCAATGAGAGACTCTTGGTGAAATTAAAAAGTCATAGGATAGGAGGCCATGTCCTATTGTTGATTGAGAACTGGTTAAAAGATAGAAAACACGGAACAGGGCTAAATGGACAATTTTCTCAATGGAGAAAGGTGAATAGTGTACTTTCCTAGGGATCTGTGCTGGGCCTGCTGCTTTTTAACATATTCATAAATAACCAGGAAATGGGAATAATGAGAGGTGACCAAATTTGCAGATGACACAAAATTATTCAAAGTTGTTAAAACACAAGAGGATTGTGAAAAATTGCAAGAGGACCTTGATGAATTGGGAGATTAAATTTCATCTGCCAATTGGACGTTCAATGTGGCAAGGGCAAAGTTATGCACTTAGGGAAGAACAATCCAAACTATGGTTCCATGATGCAAAATTCCACATTAAATAATGCCACCCTGGAAAAGGATTTAAGTGCCATTGTGGATAATACATTAAAACCCTCTGCCCAGTGTGCAGCCACAGCCAAGAAAGCAAATAAAATGCTAAGAATCATAAGAATGGAAAATAAAACAAAGGGTATTATAATGCCTCTGCATCTTGATGCAACTGCACCTTGACTATTGTGTGCAGTTCTGGTCACCATACCTTAAAAAGGATATAGCAAAATTAGAAAATGTACAGAAAAAAGTGACCAAAATGGTAAAGGGAATGGAAGATGCTTCCAAGAGGAAAGGCTTAAAAGGTTAGGGCTCTTCAACTTGGAAAAAGATGGCAGAGGGGAGGTGTGATAGAGGTCAATAAAATAATGAATGGAGTGGAATGGGTAAAGGAAGATCGGTTGTTTACTCCTTCAAAAAGTCGAAAGACTAGGGGACATTCAATGAAGCCACAATGAAGCCCATTTAAGACTAATCAGAGAAAAAAATACATTTCCACTCAAAGAGTAATCAAATTCTGGAATTCATTACCGGAAGTTGTAGTAAAAGCTGTTAGTGTAGCTGGGTTTGATAAAGGTTTGGACAAGTTCCTGGAGGAAAAGTCCATAAACCATTATTAAAGAAGACCAGGGAAATCCACTGCTTACCCAGGGATAAGCAACGTGAAATCTTTATTTTTTGGGAACCTGACAGGTGCTTGCGACCTAGCTTGGTCACCATTAGAAAGAGGATTCTGGACTTGATGGACCCTTGGTCTGACCCAGTATGGCATATCTTATGTTGGCTTCCCAAGTTCTCAGCTCACTACTGCTCTAACCATTAGTCTACTCTTCCACTCCACTGCAGCGAGTTGAGACTTTATGAGGATCAGGGCCGGCCCGTCCATTGAGCGAGAATGTTTTTTGCACAGGGCCCCGCGTTTCAGGGGTCCCCGCGCAAAAAACATTCTGATCCAAAAGTAAAATGAAAAAAAATATTTAAAAAAGCTGTCTGCTGCCGCTTCCGGGGCCGCCGCGGCAGAATCGAGTGTGCCGCGGGGCCCCCCCTGTGCCCGGCAGAGCCTGCCCTCCCCTGTATCACCTCTCTTTCAGCTGCAGTCAGTCACACGCGCCGGCTTTCAGAGCGCGAGGGGAGAGTTTCTCCCTCGCTGCTCTGTTAAGCCCGCGGGGGCTGATGGGAACTCCCATCAGCCCCCGCGGGCTTAACAGAGCCGCGAAAGGGAAACTAGTCCCTTCGCGCTCTGAAAGCCGGCGCGTGTGACTGACTGCAGCTGAAAGAGAGGTGATACAGGGGAGGGCAGGCTCTGCCGGGCACAGGGGGGGCCTCGCGGCACACTCGATTCTGCTGCGGCGGCCCTGGAAGCGGCAGCAGACAGCTTTTTTTTATTTTAAATTTTCCCTGGGCTGGGCTGGGCTGGGCTGGGGGGGTTAGGAGTGGTGATGGGTGATGGGCGCTGGGGGGGGGGGTAGGAGTGGTGATGGGCGCTGGGGGGGCTTCAAGTAAAATTTGGGTGATGGGGGATTAGGACTGGAAATGGGCTGGTGGGATTAGGACTGGGAGTGGGGGACTGGAAATGGGCTGGTGGGATTAGGACTGGGAGTGGGCTGATGGGGAGGTTAGGACTGGTAATGGGCTATGGGGGGGCTTAAACTAAAAATTGGGTGATGGGGGATTAGGACTGGAAATGGGCTGGTGGGATTAGGACTGGGAGTGGGCTATGGGGGGCTAGGACTGGTAATGGGTTGAGGGGGTTGCTAGGACTGGAAATGGGCTGAGTGGAAGGGGGCTTGAACTGAAAATAGCTGATGGGGACGGGGCTTGGAATGGAAATGGGCTGAGGGGAAGTGGGGGGCTTGAACTGCAAATTGCTGATGGGGACGGGGTTTGGAATTGAAATGGGCTGAGGGGAAGTGGGGGGCTTGAACTGCAAATAGCTGATGGGGAGGGGGACTTGGAATGGAAATGGGCTAAGTGGAAGGGGGCTTGAACTGCAAATAGCTGATGGGAAGGGGGGCTTGGAATGGGCTCTTAGGGGAGGGAGCTAGGACAGGAAATGGGCTGATGGAGGGGCTAGGATAGGACTGGGAATTGGGTGTTGGGGGAGCTAAGATTGGAAATGGGCTGTGGTGGGGGCTTGGATTGAAATGGACTCATGGAGGGGCTAGAACTGGAAGTAGGCTCATGGGGGGCTTGGATTAGAAATGGGTTGAGTGAAGGGGAGCTAGGATTTAACATGGGCTGATGGTGGGGCTAGGAAAGGACTAGAAATGGGCTGATGGGAGGCTGGTATTGGAAATGAGCTGATGAAGGGACTCGGATAGGACTGGAAATGGATGGGGGGCCAGGACTGGAAATGGGCTGATGTGGGGACTAGAAGGGAGCGGATACTGGGTGGGGCTGGAACTAAAAGGGAGCTGATGTTGGGGGAGATTAGAAGGGGATGGGGCTGGGAGAGTGAAATGGAGAGGGGAAAAATATTTTGTGTGGGAGGGAAGAAAAATGTACAATTGGCCGGGTATTGGGAGACTAAGTGGGGATTGAGGATGGAGGGGTAAAATTTGAGTGGATGAAATAGGAATGAGGAAAGAGCAAAAGGAGAAAGATTATTATGTTAAAGCAGATGTAGAGAGAGAATGGAAAAAAACTAGAAGAGAAGAAAGGACAAATGGACAGCAGATGATGGAGAGATAGCAGAAGACACAAATAAACCAGAAGAAAGTGGCTGGAACAATTGCAACTGAAAAAAAAATGCACAAAAGGTACAAAGATATCTCTTTATTTTGAATTTATTAACTGGAATATGTCAGCTCTGGGAAATGTGCATCATTAATGTCTGTGCTTTGTTTAGTACAAGAGGAAATTAATTTATAGTTTTATTTCTACATTGTTGTTGTACATTCCAAGTTTGGCTTTTAGGGTTCCCAGTTTAATTATTGTCTTCCTGTTTTTAAATTGTGATTCCTTGTTTGGTGATGGTCTATGTTCTGCATGTGTAACTGAGCTGAGGTATTCTGTTTATGTAATTCCTATTTGACATTGTCACTTGTTCTCTTTCCCCAGTAGGTCATGTATTGTTATTCTCTGAAATGTATTGGTTTAATATTTGCAGTGTTGCCTTTTGATAGGTAGGGTATGGTGCTTTATGAGTCCTGGTAGTGCTGTTAGGATATGGTGGGTTTGCTATGGGTTCTAAATGGGCAGTGTTTGTAGTAGTTCCTAATGTGCCTGGCGGTTGGCACTGGATTATAGTAATGTAGAAATTTTTGTCTTTCTTTATCCATACACTCATGAAGAGGCATGTTTACTAAAAGTTAGTGTATGGTAACATTATGCAAATATTTATGCAAATGAGGCCCCTTATGCAAATGAGGCCCCGCACCGAGTCTCCACACATGGCCCCGCACCCCCCTTGGGCCGCCCCTGATGAGGATATGTGTGTGGGGGGGGGGGGGGTGGTGTTGGCCTTTTACTTTGGGTGTAATGGAAATTCAGGATGAGGCTTTCAGGGAAGCAAAGCATCCTAGTCTAAGATTTTCCAGATGACAGCTTCAGAGAGGAATCAGCACCAAAACCAACACAGCTTGTATTTTAAAATATATATGTAGCAGGGACTTTAAATGACACAAAAATGATAATTAAGTGTTCCACAACAAAAGTAAATGTGGTCTATTCAAAATTACTCAGACATATTACCAACATGAGGTATTTCAAAAAACTAAGGAGCCAAAGTGCTGAAGAAACAATTAAATGCAAGCCATGAGTAACAAGGAGCTGAAAGCCACATCCATGAGGCATTTCATTAATTTATTTCTTATCTTGTATGTTTAGTTCTGTCATTCTCTATTTTTCTAATTTTAATATTGTGGTGTCAGTGCTTCCATTTTCTTGTAGGTATAATGTTAATAAACAAATGTTTGGCATAGGCAAAAGAGCTGGACAGAACATAAGATAAGCCATACTGGGTCAGGCCAAGGTCCATCAAGCCCAGTATCCTGTTTCCAACAGTGGCCAATCTAGGTCATAAGTACCTAGCAGTTTCCCCAAAAGACACAGGTTCCACAATGCTTGTATTGGGTCAAAAAGTGATATCCTGGGTCCCTTTTAATAATGGTTTATGGCCCTTTCTTCCAGGAACTTGTCCAAACCTTTTTTAAACTCAGCTACACTAACAGCTTTTACTACACCTTCCGGTAACAGATTCCAGAGTTTGATTACACGTTAGGAGAAAATATTTTTTCACTCATTAGTCTTAAATAGGTTACCCTGTAGCTTCATTGCATGTCCCCTAGTCTTTCTATATTCTTATGACATAAAACAATTGATCTAAATTTACCCATTCCACTCCATTCATTAATTTATAGACCTCTATCATATCTCACAATGACGAGTCGTTGGACACCGGCTCCAAAAGCAGGGATTCCATCCCCGATGCCGGTCCTGAGGTAGACTTTGACCCAAACAGCTCCCCCTGCCACTTTTTACTATCTTTCTGGGTCTTCGCCGACATCTGTTGGCAAAGCGGGCAGGTAGACACGTTGTGGTCTGCCCCAAGGCATTTAATGCAGCATTTGAGGCGGTCCATGATGGACATAGCGCTGGAAACCACTGATCGAGGCCAAAGCGGGAAAGACGGCACTCATGAGGTCAAAATCGAACATCTCAATCAGTTAAGCCACGAGCAAAGACCTGCGCGCCAAAAAAGAAATAAGGGACCCGAGAAAAACCTGACGCCGAGGCAGTGGACTGAGGTAGTGGAAATTCTCAAAGAAAAAAGGATAGAAAAATATCAACTTTGACCGGGGGCACAGATGGCACGTCTGCAGGGCTCTGCGGGGAAAAAAAAAAGAAAAAAAGACCGAGCTAAGATGGCACCCTTGAACAGGAAGGTGACTGCACATGTGTGGGGTAACTCCCCAAGGCTTTCTGTGAAAGCTGGGGAGTGGATACACACGGGCTTCGTCAACACCAATGTCATCCATAAGTGAGAACTGACTTCCTTCTTGTTTTCTGGAGAAATTCCTGCTGGTCCCTGCGTAGCTCAGAACAGGTAAGCTCTCCTCCCAGGACAGTCTTCCTAACTGGATATATTTTTAAGAAGGCATTTTCAACCTAGCCACCTCAAACACTCAGATAGTTGAAAATATGATCCTCCAAAAGGGTATACATGATACATTCTTTTTTTATGATCAAGCATAGAAAGCAGTGTAAAAATTCATGTTCCTTCCTTGTGGTGTTCTAAGCTCTGGAATAGTTTATCAGCGATCAGAAAAAGATTTTGAAAACAAAATTTAAAAAATTAAGGGGCATGTTTACTAAAGGTTAACACATGTTAAGTGCTGCCACAGCCCATTCATTTCTATGGGTCATTGCAGCACTTAATGCGCGTTAACCTTTAGTAAGAATGCCTCTATGTTTTTCCCTTTAGGGAGCATCATACTATCTCTTCCCTGGCCAAATTTGACCTGGGTAGGATGGAATGCCTTTAGGGGTAATTTTACAAAGCATTTTTCACATGTAAAGCATGTTTAACATGCAGAAAATGGCTTTTATAATGTTGCATGGAGGTATACAGGAATACGATTAGGTATGCTAAGTGCATGTTTACTTTTACATGCTTTGCAGGGGACAGAGGTGCAATGCACACATTTTATAAAATATATGTATATATGCATAGATTAAACATACCCATTAACATAGTCCTCAGAACAGGTGTCAATTTGTGCGAGAGAATGTGTGGTATTAATGCTAATTCTAAAACCTTATTTCATATAAAGGCAGATTGGCACCTATGCTTCCTTTACCACAAGCGTCATGCCTAGTACACAAAGAAAGAAAGGATGACTACCCTTGGAAATGTTTAGGGAAACACTAGATAGAATTAAAACCTAAAGGTATGCTAGAATTTGTGCAATATACTTAAAGTAGTGTGCTAACTGTGATAGTCCACTTAAATGGTAGTTAAATGAAAAGAAGCAAAAAAGGAAAATAAGGCGATACCTTTTTATTGGATTAACTTAATAGTTGTAGACTAGCTTTGGAAGGTTAAAACAGTCTTCTTTTGCTCATACTGTCTTGAACTGAGGAAGGTTTTAACCTTCAAAAGCAAGTCTACAAAATGTATTACGTTAATCCAATAAAAAAGGTATCACTTTATTTTCCTTTTTGCTTCTCTTTTTATGTAATACATTTAATGCTGTTGCGCTAATGTGCTAGCATGGGTGAACACCATCACCACATGTCTGGCATAGGTCCCATAGGAATAAAACAGTCCTTGCTATAGATAATGTGCACAATAACCATTAATCAATGGCCTCATAAGTGACATTCAAGAGGTGAAAATGTAGAATTGTTATAATATGTGGCCTACCTGGGGATGCAGGCATAAAAATACAGAGACACTGTCAAAGAAAGGGCAAAGGTGGTAGGAAGGAAGGAAGAAACGGTAGGGCAGGAAAGAGGACCAGTAGTTCATTAGCATATCTTGTATACTACACTTTAATGAAAATTCTGAGAAAAGCAGCAATTTAGATGTGGTTATATCAGGCACAAAATACCTACCTTTTTTCTGCTCTTTCTGCAGTTTCTTTTTTACCTTAGCAGCCTCAATCTCCTGCTTCTCTCTGACATCTTGCAGAGTTTTACATACTTTCTTGTGGGTAAACCAGTGTGCCTTCTGGCAGTTCTGATTACAATAAATTACCTGGAAATAATAAACTAGCATAAATGTAATGCTCAAAATACCATAGAGTCATAGTGCCGCATGCAGGAGAACAAAGATAAAAGTAATTTTTGATGAAGCATTAAAAAAAATCCCATTCTAATATCATGTCAGCAGCAATATGTAATTTAAGAAGGAATTTATTTTTACCATCTTGAAGCCCTGCAGTCTGTTTATACAGGTATCTACAATCACTATTGTATAAGAGAACAGTTAATAGAGTACCATGTTAGTACTCTATCAGCTCTACAAGAAAAGCCTCTGCTAATTTTATCACTCCAGAAATTAAAGTAACTTGAAAATGTTGATTTCTGTTGTAGATTTTCTCCCTCATTAGCTTTAGTAACAGCGTTTTTCTGCTTGGTTAGTTTTAAAGCACTATTAAGGCAATGCAGTAGTGGTCCCAAGACAGGCAGGAAATCATAGCCATAGTTTGGCTGCTATGGTAGTCCCCTTGAATGCATAGAAATAAAGGTCATTCAATAAAACAAAACAAAAAAAACCTACAAGGTGATATCTTTTTATTGGATTAACTTAATACATTTAATACATTTTTGAGCTCATTTTAGAACAGCTGCATGGTACCTACAGATGCAAACCGCGGCATTTACATGTGTAAATACCAATCTTATCATGCTGCTATTTATATGTATAGTGCTGTGGGGGAAGAGATCTTAAAGGTGTGTGTTTTGAGTGGTGTTCGAGTGGTCCAAAATGCTACTGGGGTCATTTTTTAAGTTCTATTCATGATCTGGGCATCCAAAAACAGTCACAGAGATATCCAAAGCACAGAGATGTCTCCGGAGCCATTTCAGAAGCCAGCTCTGGGGATATCCAAATCTGAATGGGGGTGTGGTGAAGGCATGGCCAGGACATAACAGGGAACCGAACGTCCAGCGTTGTGTCTAAGTTTAGACCTGCTCCAGGCGCAGATATCTGAAAAGTGCTCACTTTGGCTGAAAAACATCCAGAGAGTGTAGAAAAGACGGCACTCCATCATCCCCAGTACTCAGCACAAAGTCAATGACAGCAGCAGTGGGATCCGAACCCTGGTTTCCCTGTTCCTAGCTCTAACCATTAGGCTATCCAGGTTCTGTATAAAAGAACATAAAATAAGAACATAAGATATTTTATTTATTTATTTGAACTTATTTTTATACCGCTCCTTCCCGTGATCAGCAGCGGTTTACATTTTAACATTTAAATTATGCATTAACAGCATTTACATATAACAGTAGGAAATAAAACAGAGATTAAACAAATTTTAAACTATTTACATAGAGAGAACGAGTATGTTTATCTAACTATATACAGGATATTTACAATGGCATACTGGGGAAGTTTCATGCCTAATGGGTTGTATTAATATTTTCTGTTGTATTATGCATATCGTAATTCTCTGTTGGGTTTGGGATTGTGTGACTAGGAGGTTAATGGAGATTCTATGTTGAGATGTATACTTGATATAATCTGGATTTAGGTTATTTCAGATAGGTTATCATATTCTCAGAATAGGTGTGTTTTGAGTTTTTTTCGAAATGATTGGAGATCTTTGTTGGCTCTAAGTGTGTCTGGGAGTTTGTTCCATTGTGTGGGGGCTAGGTAAGTGAATGTTCTATTGCTGATATTCATTTTTACCTTACATATAGATGGTGGAATTTGCAAGGTGTTTTAATTGTGTGCTCGTCTTTTTCTGTTAGGGGGTTGTGTTTTAATAAGTGTGTTAAGGAAGGATGGAGCGATATTGTGTATTAGCTTGAACGTTGTGATTATTATTTTGTATTTTATGCGTGCTTGGATAGGTAACCAGTGAAGTTCCATTAATATGGTTGTGATGTGATCTGAAATCCATACATTCATTAGTATTCGAGCTGTGACGTTTTGGGCCATTTGGAGTATATTGATTGTTTTTTTGGGTAGACCTTGTAGGATGCCATTACAATAGTCCAAGTGTGGAGTTATAATTGCTTGTACTATTGTTCTAAAATCAGAGTGTTCTATGATATTGCGTAGTGGTTGTAGGATTTTTAGTTTATGGAAGATTGTTCTGTTTATTAATCTTAGGTGGGTTTCCATGCTAAGAGTCTTATCAAGAGTCACTCCTAGGTATTTTAACTCTTGTTTGATGTTATAGGAAATATTGTTTAGTAGTATTGTGGACGGGTGTTTAAATTCTGGGTTTTTAGCTATGAACATTACCTCCGTTTTTTTATGTTAATGTTCATATTGTTTTGTTGAAGCCATATCTGTGTCTCTTTAAGGCAGGTTTCGATGTGGCTATAATCTGGGTTGCATATATCCAGTTGTGTATACAGCATTATATCATCTGCATATAAATGATAGTTAATTTTGTGCTTTCGAAATATTGTGCATATGGGTCTTAGGTATAAGTTAAAAAGTGTGGCGGATAGAGCAGATCCCTGCGGAATACTTTGTGCTTGAGAGAATGCAGTGGATGAGCTTTGGTGAAAGTATACTTGTTGTATTCTATTAGAGATATAGGATGTGAACCATTTTAGGGGGATTCCCATTATTCCTAATGATTCCAGTCTTGTTATGAGAGTCTTATGATTCACAGAATCGAATGCTGCTGTTATGTCAATGAATATCAATATAAACATTTTCTTGGAATTTTCAATGCCTTTATATAGCTTATCAAATAATGCAAGTAGAAGTGTTTCTACTCCATGAGCTTGTCGGAAACCATATTGGTGGTCATCAAGTGCATTTGTTGTATCTATGTGTTGCTGCAGTTGGCATTGAACTGTTTTTTCAATGGTTTTAGCTATGAAGGGGATACTTGATATGGGTCTATACACAGATGGATCTTCTTTGTTGAGTGTTTTGTTTTTTAATATAGGTCGTATGAGTGATCTTTTTAATTCAGCTGGCATTATTCCTTGTAGTAGAGATTGATTTACTATGTTTAATATTATGGGTGCTGTTTCTGTTTTTATAGACTTGATCCATGTTACCGGACATGGGTCAAGAGGGGAAGTAGTGGTATTTATGTTTGTTATTATGTTTAGCAATTGTTTGAGTTCTATTTTATGGAAGTTTTCCCACAATTCAGTTGAATTTGCAGTCTGTGGTGTCTTTTGGGATGCAAAGTTTACTATTAGTTTATGCAAGGTTTTTTCTTCTGTAGGATTTAATTTGCTAGAATAATGATCAGCAAGGGTTTGAGCATTTATTGGGTATTTCATATTGGGATCCTTGGTGGGTTTGGTGAAGGACTTTATAAGCTCAAATAGTTCTCTAGGTCTATTTAAGGCATTGTTTAGTTTTTTAGTATAGTAATTCTTTTTTGCCGAGTTTATTATTTCTTTGTATGATGTTAGTGTTTGTAAGTATTGTGTTTTGATTTCGGGTGTTTTTTTAGCCCTCCATTTTTTTTCTATTTTTCTAAGGTCTTTCTTTGCTTTGACCAGCTCTAAAGTGTACCATGGTTTGGTTTTACTCCTTGGTTTGGTATTCACGTTAGGTGAAGTTTTCGGTGGTTGTTTGGATACTGCTTCTATTCCATTATTCCATTGTTTTATTAGGTCATCCAGATTTGTGGTTTCGGTATTTATGTGTGCTGAAATTGAATTTATTAGTGCGTCTTTATCTAATTTTTTGAAAATGTTTTTGTATTTATTTGATTTATCTTCTATATTGAGAGGTTGCATTGGTATATCAAATGTGAATTGAATAAGGTGATGGTCTGACCATGGAATGTGTGTTATTTTGGGGGTTGGTCTTGTTACTATGTTGTTATCATGTTTTTTGGGTAGGAAGACCATATCAAGGACATTTCCCTTGTTGTGGGTGAGTGCTTGGATTATTTGTTGATATCCCATTTGATCCATGGCTTCCATGAATGTATTTGTATTTGTGGTATTAAGTGATGCAAGGTTTAAGTCCCCTAGTACCATCTGATACTTTTTAATTGAGGTTTCACAAATCGCCTCAAGAACTGTTGCTAGGGTTTCATGTTTGGTAGTTGGCGGTCTGTAAATGAGAGAAATAGCGAAGGATTTGTTCTCTACCCTGAGTATGTCAATTCCTTCAAAAGACTTCTGTGAACTATTGGATAATTTTATGTCATCTTTTGCAATTATTAGTACCCACCCTCCTCTTCTATTGGTACGAGGGCAATTGAACAGATTATAACCTGGTGTGTTTAGTGTGTTAAGGTGGACTGTGTCTGTATCTGTTAGCCAGGTTTCTGTAATACAGAGTAGATCGGGCTTTTCATTGATGATGAGGTCATGTATAATATGTGTTTTGTTCTTAATGGACCTGGCATTTATTAACAGACATTTCTGGGGGAATAGATAGTTAGGGTTAGAGTGTGTTGCGATGGGGGTGGTAGTAATTCTAATTAATCTTGAATAAGGTTTCATTGTTTTTGAGTTAGAGTGGTGTATGTTGGAGTGTTTGATTTTGTCTGGTGCCCATTGTGTGCATTGCGTTGGGTACTATATATGAGTGATACTTGGGAGTGTGTATAGTGAATATGTATAAGGGTAGGATATTGTTGTTGTTGTATACAGGATGGTACATGTTAGCATGGCTAGTAGAATATTTAGGAATTCCATTTTTAGATTTTAAGTGAGATGTGTTGCAAGTAGGTGTACAGTATCTAAAGACTTTTGAATGATACTTTGTTACAGACTTTGGTTTTTAGGGGTGTTAGATCAAAGGTATTTGTGGGAGTAATTGTGTATCAATTTATGTATCTGGTTATTAAGTGTCGGTAGTGTTTTTGAAAAAAGTATACAGAGTTTCTAGAGTAGTGAGACAGTAGTTCAGTATCAAAGTTCATACAGTATTGTATAGGTTTGTTGTTAATATAAATACAGTTAATATTCTATCACAGGTATTGCTAGATTTCTAAACTTTGCTATACTTGTACATTGCATTGCTAGCTCTATACTTCTTGTACATTACAAAGCTAGAACATATGCTTCAATTTCAATCGTATGAGTACTTCTATGTGAGTAGTTGGGCTGTATGTTAGGACTTCTCCGGGCCCGATGGTGCTCTTTTAAAGTATTTAGGGCTCACCTCAGCGTGTTCTGGCGGTCAGCTCCATCGCAGGCTGCTCAGTCCCTGCAGGGAGTGTGATCTCTGAGCCGGTGGCTCCGTCTGGGTATTTGTGTGCACAAAGGCACTCTTTTACAGTAATAGTGGCTCACCCCGATTAGGCGACTCAGTCTGGTGTGAATGGGTGGTGGAAATCCTGTGCAGGCTGCTTTATCCTGGCAGGGAAAAACGATCTCTGGTCCGGTGGCTAAGTCTGGATGGCGTTCTTAGTGTGGCTCTGGGCTCGTTCACGTTTTCCGGTAACTTGTGGGTCTTTGAGAGCGGTGGATCCTGTAGGGTATAGAGCTTGAATAATTTATTGGTTAGTTTGTCCTTGGCCTTCCTTGCCCCACCTAAGGGCCACACCAAAGGGCCCTCTGGAGAGGCCCTCAGGCACGGGCCCGCCAGGTGCGGGTGCGCCTGATGGCGCCTTTTAAATGGAGGCTGCTGTTCCCCGATTGGGTTGCTGGCGGTGGCGGTGGGAAGCGCTGGTCAGAGGTGGCCCAGGCTGCTCGATCCCGGACTGGGAGAGCTGCCGCAGGGCTGCTGATGGCCGTGTGTGCTGCCCCGATGGTTCGATGTCCGGATGGCGCCTTTTAAATGGAGGCTGCTGTTCCCCGATTGGGTTGCTGGCGGTGGCGGCGGGAAGCGCTGGTCAGAGGTGGCCCAGGCTGCTCGATCCCGGACTGGGAGAGCTGCCGCAGGGCTGCTGATATGCCAAACTGGGTCAGACCAAGGGTCCATCAAGCCCAGTATCCTGCTTCCAACAGTCTCAATGCCAGGTCTCAAGGAACTGTTGGGTTCCCAAAGATATACACATTCCAGGTTGCTTGTCTCAGGTGTAAGCAGTGGATTTCCCAGTCTTCTTTATCTATCTATTTAACATTTATAAAGCGCTTCAAAATTACGAAGTGCTGTACATACATGAAGAAAGCACAGTTACTTACCTATAACAGGTGATCTCCGGAACAGCAGGAATTAGTCTTCACACGTGGGAGACGTCGCCGACAGAGCCCGCACGGGAATGCTCCCCAGCATCCAATCAGAAGCCTTTGGGAGCATCCCTCGCGCCTGCGCGGTGGGTTCCCGCCCTTCCTACTGCCTCTCCCCAGTTGAGTTTCATAGCTGAGCCAGAAGGAGAGAAGAGGAAGGAAATAGAGACATACAACTCATAGGGGAGGTGGGCGGGTTGTGAAGACTAATTCCTGCTGTTCCGGAGATCACCTGTTACAGGTAAGTAACTGTGCTATCTCCAGGAACAAGCAGGAATGAGTCTTCACATGTGGGGACTCCCTAGCTGAGGGTGCCCGGGGAGATCCCATAAGCGCAGCCCAGGACAGGATGGAATGTCCCCAACCTGGATCCCCGGCATCCCCTGAGGGATGGAGGGTAGGAGTTGAGAAGAGAGGAACAGCAAAACCCAAAGACTACAGGGAGAGTAGTCTTTAGAATGCATGTGAAGTATCATTAAGTATTTAATGAGCTAGTACCATGTAGAGCTTACCTACTGGGTTGTAGGAAGTAGAACTGAGATGAAGGTACTGTAGACGCAGCAGCGAGGTCTTCAGGGGAACTTCACAGCAGCGAGGAGGAAGTTCCAAATCCGGCAGGGCAGGAGACCCAGGTGTCAACTGGAGCAGGAGAAGAACGGCAGGTCTTCAAGGAAGCTTTATGCGAAAAGCTGAGCGCTCCCTTAGGAGCAGAGTCCATAACCCTGAGGACTAAGAGTAGAAGACTGGCCGATCTGGGTAGCCCAGTCCGGAGGAGAACAGGGGTGTACCCCGGAACCGAAGGAGTACACTGTCTTCCCTAGCTGAAAGGGATAGGGAGACAAGGGTCTGAACCTCAAGAAGGAGGTGCATAACGAAAATTAGAAGCTGTTGACTTCACAGCAGGGAGTAGAGTATAACCAGTCCCAGGACCGAGCCATAAGGAAATAGGCAAGTGGACTGGCTGGACCCCTGAAAGGGGGGGGGGGGGGGATAGTCGGTAGAACACAGGGCCGTGGACATCTCCCAATATGCGCCTACCGACACAGATAATATCTAAGATATATCTAGGTAAGTTGGGCATGGAGAATGCCCACCCAGGTACTAACACATGTATGCCGAGGACCCACATACATGAGCATAACACTGATAAGCGGACCTGCCACTGATCCACAGAAAACGCCCACCTGGGGAGGTGGCGGAAAAGATCCATCCAGAGAAGGGATCTATTCCTGTGGAGCAGGGGCAGATCAGCGAAACCAACTGCACGGTAGCGTGAAGGACAGAGGATAATATCAGTCCGGTAAGAGCACATCAGGGGTACCTCAGGCCCTAGATGTGCTCCCCGGGCATTCACGCAGGAAAAAACTCGCCCCCCGCACTAAGCGGGAGACAAAAAGGTATAGTCATCGATAAGCATTGGAGTGACTATAGCAGGGGGTTCTCCTGCCTGAACAGGGAGAACAGACAAGGGGACGGAGCTGGTCCGGCCTTATCGAGGGATTGTACAGGAAATGCTGCGAAGGATAGCAACAAAGGCCTACACTGGGAGAAGAATTTCGGTATGGTATCAAATCAGCAGGGGGACCCTGGAAGAGAAGGGCTCGGGGGACGTACCTAAGGGTAAGTCAGTTGAAGGATAGGATGTCCATGGGCCATAATTATCATGGAATAGAGGTGATCTCCCTCTTCCGAAGGAAGGAGAATACCTTAACCCCTGGACAAGCATCCGAACCAGTTGCCCTACTGACCGAACCCCAGTGTAGAGCTAGAAACTTAAACTTCTGGTAAGAGAAGTTAATTGTAAGCCGCCGCATACAAGAGCCTAAAGCTGCTTGGTATGAGTATCCTGGCACGGGCCCGAGAACTTCAGACCAGAGTGAGACGTCCCTTGCCTGGGCGCACCTGGCGGGTGGGCGGAAGGATGAAATTTCCTCTTCCTAGGGAAGGAAGGTCTAGTAGGACATTTTCCACCCCCGGGGGGGAGAGAGGACTTAGGACGGCTTCTAACGCTAGGAGGGTTAGCGAAGCACTGAGCAACATGACGTAAAGCTTCGCTATTGAAGAGGTGGTCTCCAGCACACGGAGAATTACCCAAATTATGTTGCGCCCGTCTACACAAGTCTGACGCCTGCAACCATGCTGTACGACGTGCTCTAATGGCAATAGCAGAGGATCTGCTGACAGACAGGAAGGAGTCTAAAGAAGCATGAGAAAGGAACCCAGAGATATTCCTGCAATGATAAAGAAGCAGGGAATATTCAGAGGCCTTAGTTGCAGACAAAAAGGGAGACAAAAGAGATAATCTCTGGGTGACCTCCCGGAGTGTCAGGCTCATATAAAAAATATATGAAATAATTCTGGAAGCCAACATGGACGTTTGGAAGGTTTGACGCCCCAGGGTATCTAGCGTTTTAGAGGCACGACCTGGGGGGCGAGAAGAATGCTTCTTCTTGCTTCCAACCTTCCTCAGCGCTGATTCCACCACGATGGAATGATGTGGGAGCTGGTGCTGCTGAAAACCCGGGGAGGGGGGCACCCGATACAGAGCATGCATGGCTGTAGACGGTGCAGGAACCCTCAAAGGTGACCGCCAAGCCCCCAGCAGAAGATCCTGCAGGGAAGGATGTATAGGAAGCATTACGGCTGCCTGTTCCGCAGGACCTGGACTTAGGGAAGGACCCGGAATAGGAATGGCAAGCAAGTCCGCCATGTCAAGGAGAAAATCCTGAAAAGACGGCTCTCCCAGGGGGGCTATGCCGGGGGAAGCGAAGGCGGGAGGGGCCGCCTGGGCACCAAAAGACCTATCGGACTGACGCCCGCTGGGCAGAGAAGGGTAGCAACAGTCCCGGATCGGGGCAGTCAGCACGGCGTCGTCGGTTCCTGGAATTGATTCCAAGCTAGGCATTGAAGGAGTCGATGGCACCGACGGAGCTGCAGGAATCGGCCTTGGCCCCGACACCGGGGACGGCACTGCCCCCAGCGATTGAAGCGGTTCCGATGCAACCGGAGAGCAGAGGTTAGAAATCTCTGCACTGCGTCGCAGGAAGGGACAGGGGACGGTCCCGAAACGTGCCGTAGCCAAGCCTTTGAGGCTGGATACCGATTCGAGGCTGGGCATCGAACCGAGCGAGGAGATCGACTCCCTCCTAGAGGGCCCCGGCGGCAGTGGCGGCGCCGGCGATGCCGATCCCGGGGAGCGAGTCGGAACCGCGTCGATCGGTGCCGTAGGCATCGAGGGCCCCCGAGAACGAAGCTCGGTAAAGGGGGAGACACCCGACACCGGCGTCGATGCCGAGCGGTAGGCACCGCCAGACGCCGGGACCCCTCTCGAGCCAGTCTTACCCCGAGGAGAATCCTTCCGGGGCATACGACCCGCCCCCGAGGGTACCCAGGTAACCCGACGACGAGCCCCTGCGGGGAGTGAAACGCACAACCCCGGCGCCGACGCCAGGGCACCGGCGTCTCTTGGCGCTGGAACCAACCCCATGGCTGGCCGGGACGACGGGAAACCAGGCTGGATCGAAGCGATCGAAGTCACTGGGGCCCCCCTTCTAGCGATGAGCGGAGCACTCGACGTCCGCGTCGATGTCGGGGGATCGCCCGTCCGGGACAGATCGATAGACCCCGAAGGTACCGGGGGAGTCAGGCGGCGATCCCTGGTGACGAGTGGAGCACTCGACCCCCATGCCGACGCCGGGAAAGCGGTGCCACTGAAATCCAGTACCGCCCCCGCGCAGGGCTGGGATGCAGGCAAGCCAGTCTGGGTTGAAGCGATCGGCCCCGAAGGTACCAAGGACACCAGATGACGATCCCCGGCGGAGAGTGGGACACTCGACGCCGACGCCAAGGAATCGGTACCCCCCGAAGCAGGTACCACCTCCGCGCATGGCATGGGTGAAGGAACGCCAGACTGGGTCGAGTCGATCGGCCCCGGAGGTGCCGAGGACAGCAGCTGATGTTCCCCGGTGAGGAGCGGGACGCTCGACACCGACGCCGATGCCGGGGGGTCGGTACCGCCCGAAGCGGATACCACCCCCGCGCATGGCTGTGATGTAGGGAAGCCAGACTGGGTAGAGTCGATCGGCCCCGGAGGTGCCGAGGACACCAGCTGACGATCCCTGGCGAAGAGTGGAACACTCGACACCGGCGCCGATGCCGGGGAATCGGCACCGCTCGAAGCGGATACCACCCTCGAGCATGGCTCGGAAATGTTCTGTGAGGAGTGAACCCCAGGAACAACCCGAAACCCCTCGGATGCTTTGGAGCCCGAAGACTCCCGCCGGGGTTTATTTGCCAAGGAGGGCTTGAGGGGTCGGCCGGAGCCGTCGTCATGCCGCGCATGAGACTCGCCCCTCAAGACTTGGCTAGTCTTAACAGACTGTTGTGTGGTTACCTGATCCTGGAGAGAAGAGAAAACCGATGACCGCACCTTAGGGGGAAAGACGTCATCGAGGGACACCCGAAAAAGGGAAGGTCTTCTCCCGGTACTGAAGCCCGGAGAACCGGGGAGAAAAGGGTCAGGGCCCAAACAGGAGAGGCACCAGGCATTGGAGTCTAAGTGAAAAACTAGGTCTCCACAGTGAGGGCACTTCTGAGGGGAAGAAGGCTCCATGCTGTGAAGCCTGGTAGGCCTCAAAACGACCAGAGGGAAAGGGTTCCCTCGAGGTGACTAAAAGAATAAAAGAAGAAAAGAAAAGAAAAAAGGGCACCGGTGGTGCCGTTGTCGGCGGGAAAAAGCCGCGACCACAGGAAACAAGAAAAGAAAGAAAAGTTTCTGCGGTGGCAGGAGGAACGTCCTGCCTGCTCCGCGGAAAAACGAAAACTGGGGAGAGGCAGTAGGAAGGGCGGGAACCCACCGCGCAGGCGCGAGGGATGCTCCCAAAGGCTTCTGATTGGATGCTGGGGAGCATTCCCGTGCGGGCTCCGTCGGCGACGTCTCCCACGTGTGAAGACTCATTCCTGCTTGTTCCTGGAGATAAGACAGTCCCTGCTCATCAGAGCTCACAATCTAGTCAAGAAAATCACAAAATACAAATACAATCAAGTAAGACAAAGTATACAATAAACAAGAAGAGAAAAAACAAGAATCAAGAACAGAAAGCAATAGAGAAGAGATGGGTTTTCAACTTGGACTTGAAGAGGTCCAGAGAGGGCGCATTGCGCACAGACAGAGGTAGATTGTTCCAGGCAAAGGGGTGCAGCCAGGTGAAAGGAGCGAAATCTAGAATTAGCAGTACAAGTGGAGGGCATAGATAGACGAAGGCTGTTCGAAGAGCAAAGAACACGAGAGGGGATGTAAGGAGAGATAATAGGTAGTGGGGGGCTGAAGAGTGAATGCATTTATAGGTCAAGAGGAGGCATTTGAATTGGATCCAGAAGCGGATGGGAAGCCAATGAAGGGACTTGAGAAGAGGAGTGACATGGGAAAAGTGACGCTGACAGAAAATTAGTCGAGCAGCAGAATGTTGAATAGATTGAAGGGGAAAGAGATGATTTGCGGGAACTCATCCAAACCTGTTTTGAACCCAGCTACACTAACAGTTTTTAATACATCCTCCGGTAACAAATTCCAGAGTTCGATTACGCACTGGGTGAAAAAATATTTTTTTTCAAACCCAGCTGCAGTGCCTGTTTTTTCCATATCCGCCAGCAATGAGTTCCAAGACTAAATTATACATTGAGAGAAAATATTTTCTCCTGTCTGTTTTAAATATAAAATCATCTGTTTTAAAATCATCTGTAATACCTGAGGATTGGAGGATGGCCAATGCAACGCCAGTTTTTAAAAAGGGTTCCAGGGGTGATCCGGGAAACTACAGACCGGTGAGCCTGACATCAGTACCGGGAAAAATGGTAGAAACCATCATCAAGAACAAAATTACTGAACATGTAGATAGTCTTGGCTTAATGGAAGACAGTCAACATGGCTTTAGACAAGGAAGATCTTGCCTTACTAATCTGTTTTTTTTTTTTGAAGGTGTGAACAAACAGGTAGACAACGGTGAGTTGGTTGATATAGTGTATCTGGACTTTCAGAAAGCCGTTGACAAGGTCCCTCATCAGAGACTTTTGGCAAAACTAAAGAGTCATGGGATAGGAGGCAGTGTACTATTGTGGTTCAGGAACTGGTTAAAAGATAGAAAGCAGAGGGTAGGTCTAAATGGCCAATTTTCCCAATGGAGAAAGGTGAATAGTGGAGTACCCCAGCGATCTGTGCTGGGTCCGCTGCTTTTTGACATATTCATAAATGACCTGGAAAAGGGAATAATGAGTGAGGTTATCAAATTTGCAGATGACAAAACTTTTTGAAGTTGTTAAAACCCATGAGGATTGTGGAAAATTGCAAGAGGATCTTGATAAATTGGAAGACTGGGCAGCCAAATGGCAGATGAAATTTAATGTGGAGAAGTGAAGTTATGAAACTAAGAAAGCACAACCCAAACTATGGTTACATGATGCAAGGTTCCACATTAGGAACCACCACCCAGGAAAAAGATTTAGGCGTCATCATGGATAACATGTTAAAACCCTAAGCCCAGTGTGTAGCAGCGGCCAAGAGAGCAAATAGAATGCTAGGTATCATAAGGAAAAGAATGGAAAATAAAACAAAGGATATAGCGTAGTTACTCACCTGTAAAAGGTGTTCTCCAGGGACAGCAGGAATCAGTTCTCACATATGGGTGACGTCGATGTTGACGGAGCACTATGTGGAGCAAATCCCCAGCTTTTGAAGAAAGCCTTTGTGACTGCATCACACATGCGTGGTCCCCTTCCCGCCCAAGAGTGCCATCTTGCTCAGTCAAATGACATAGCTAAAAAGACGGCAAAAGAACAAAAATTAATGATAGGACTGCAACTCCAGGAGAGGAGGGAGGGTCGTGTGGACTGATTGCTGCTGTCCCTGGAGAACAACTGTTACAGGTGAGTAACTACACTTTCTCCAGGAACAAGCAGGAAGTCAGTCCTCACATATGGGACTCCCTAGCTATAGGCTACCGAGAACCCATAACTGAAAAATAGGCTCCCTCTAGAAGAGCCACAGCAGCCATGATAGGAGTTCATCCGAGAACGTAACACTCCATTAGCCTGACACCAAAAGGCCGGAGGGTAGGAGTTGCCTAAACCTCGAAGAGATTATGGAGTACAGCCTGGCCGAAAGCACTGTCCCATTGGGACTCCCTATCCAGACAGTAATGGGCTGCAAAAGTCTGGCTTGAAGACCAGGTTGCAGCCCGGCAGATGTCTGCCAGCGGCACAGAGTGGAAGTGAGCCACTGAAGCAGCCTTAGCCTTGACCCGGTGGGCCATGACTCGACCCTGCAACCGGAGATCGGCCGCCCTGTATGCCCAGGCGATGCAGTCCGCCACCCAGGTGGATAACGTATGCTTGGAGACAGGCATTCCCAGCTTACTGGGGTCATAAGAGACGAAGAGCTGAGGAGCTCTTCGATGTCCCTGTGTACGCTCCAAGTAGAAGGCCTGCGCCCTCTTACAGTCCAGGGTATGCAGGACTGCTTCTGCCCGACTGGCATGGGGCCTGGGAAAGAAGGTCGGAAGCACCACCTCCTGGTTGAGGTGGAAAGACGAGACCACTTTTGGCAAGAACTTAGGGTGCGTGCGAAGTACCCCCCTGTTCCTATAGAACAATGTGAATGGTCTATCGGACACCAGAGCTTGCAGCTCACTCACTCATCTAGCCAATGTGAGTGCCACCAAGAAAAGCATCTTCCAAGAAAGGAAGCGCAGAAGGCAAGTAGCCATCGGCTCAAAAGGTGGGCGAGTAAGCTGCTGAAAAACCACATTTAGATCGTCTTTGGTTGCCGGGGGGCGAACCGGGGGTTTCAGCAGAAGCAGACCTCTCAGGAACCTGGACACCAAGGGGTGTACAGAGAGAGGTTGCCCTTCCACTGGAGAGTGGTGTGCTGATAAAGCACTAAGGTGAACTTGGACCGAGTTTGACTTGAGGCCTAAATCGGAAAGGTTAAGCAGGTACTGCAGCACCACCGTGACCTGGCAGGAGAATAGGTTCTCACTCTGCTGAGCACACCATATCTCAAACCTCCACTACTTAAATGTGTAGGTTTTCCTAGTCAATTGCCTTCTAGAGGCTAGCAGCACATCCTCTATCTTTCTGGAGAATTCTGCTTAGCTTGTCTGCTAGGAAGTTCTCCTGACTTGGCAAGTAAACCGCATTGAGGATCATACCCTGGCGGACTGCGAAGGAGCATAGGTCCAGGGTTTCCTGACACAGGATGTGAGAGCCTGTGCCCCCCTGTTTGTTCACACAGAACATTGCTGCTTGGTTGTCTGTCTGAATCAAGACAGATTGATGAGCCAGAGTCTGGCAGAAGGTCCGAAGAGCTATGCGGATCGCTCGAAGCTCTAGGAGGTTGATTTGTTGTGTACTCTCCCATGGAGACCACACACCTTGGGTGCAGACCTGCTGGCAATGAGCACCCCCACCCCAGCAGGGATGCATCCGTAGTCAGCACCCTTGAGTGCGTGGGAGGCTGAAAAGGTACTCCCTTCAGAAGGTTGTGAGGTTGACGCCATCATTTCAAAGACTGTATATAGGCGATGGGACATCTTGATGTTCTCTCCGAGTCTGCCTGTGGCTTGTGTCCACTAGTCCCTGAGGCACCACTGAGCTGTTCTCATGTGGAGTCGAGCATTTGGTGTCACATGCACTGTGGAGGCTATGTGACAAAGAAGGCGCAGAAAGTGTTTTGCTGATATGCGGGATCTGCGACTCGCTTGCTGCACTAGGGCTATCAGTCTTTGAGCCCTTTCCTCTGGTAGATAAGTCCTTGCCTGAAAGGGCGTCTAACCTTGCCCCTATGAACTCCAGTCCCTGAGAGGGAACCAGAGTGGACTTTGTGTAGTTGATCACAAAGCCCAGGTGCTGAAGCAACTGCATAGTGCGGGACGTGGCCTGTTGGGCTTCTAGAGCTGACTGGGCTCTGATGAGCCAGTTATCCAAGTAGGGGAATACGAATATCCCTTGAGTCCTTAGAAAGGCCACCACCACCGCAAGGCACTTTGTGAATACCCTGGGTGCCGAAGCTAGGCCAAAGGGCAGCACTTTGTACTGAAAATGGTTTCCTCCCACTACAAATCTTAGATATTGTCTGTGGCTTGGATGAATCAAGATGCACGTGTACACATCTTTGAGATCTAAGGAGCATAGCCAATCTCCCTGGCGGAGGTAAGGCAGCAATATTCCAAGGGAAAGCATCTTGAACTTTTCCCTCACCAGGAACTTGTTCAGGTTTCTCAGGTCGAGGATAGGTCTTAGGCCTCCAGTTCTCTTTGGTATCAGAAAGTACCTGGAGTAGAAGCCTGTGCCCTGTAGGTGGTGAGGCACTGGTTCTACCGCCTGAGCCTCGAGAAGACCTTAACTCCTGCAAGAGGAGGTCCCTGTGAAGAGGGGGTCTGGGAGGCTCCCCTGGAAAGTAGGAGGGAGGCACCTGGGTAAGATGTAACCGATAGCCCATTTGGACTATCTGGAGAACCCAGGTGTTTGTAGTAATAGCTAGCTACCTGTGGGCATACAGGGTCAGCCTTCCTCCTGTGCAGGGCCTTGCGTTCTTTGGGAGAGAGACTATGCACTGGGAGTCAAAAGCCCCCTCCAGGCTGGGCCAGAGGCGGTGCCTTGGGCTTGGGGGCCTTTTGCTTAAGCGGGCCCTGCCCCGTCCCTTGGCCTGCTGCTCCTGCTGGGGAGCTGGGGAGACCTGATACGTGGGGTAGTTTTGGTAAGCTGATCCTTTCCTCTGGAAAAAGGGCTTCTTATCCGAGCCCTTCTTTTTAGAAGGGGCAGAAGTCTTCTTCTTGAGTCTTGTCCGGGTCAGGTACTCTGACTCAATCTCGGCAGCCTTCTCAGTCATGGATTTGCCAAAGAGGTTTTCACCTTGGCAAGGGAGATCGACCAACTTGTCCTGAACCCCTGGCTCCAAGTACGACAACTGTAGCCATGCCTGGCGTCGTGCACTGATGCCAGCCCCCGCTACACCGGCCGAAGCCTTGAAGCTGTCATAGGCTGCTCGAGTCATGACCTTCGAGCACTCTTGGATCCCCGTGGACAGAACCTGGAAGCGCTGCAAAGGTCCCTCGGAGAGCCCAGCAGAGAACCCGGCAATCTCCTTTGCCAGGTCTCGCAGGTACATGCCCATGTACAGCTGGTACATCTGGATTCGGCATGCCAGCATCGACCCCTGGTAGCACTTTCTGCTCAAAGTATCCATGTTGTGGACCTCCCGGCCAGGAGGCACTGAGGAGTGCGTCTTCTGGCTCTTGAGCCGGCGCATGGCCGATTCCACAACCATGGAGTTGTGTGGCAGCTGTGCCTTTTGGAACCCAGGGCTCTTGCGAACTCGATAAATGGAATCGATTCGCCTGCTGAACACCGGCAGAGGACGGTGTCTCCCACATGCGGAGCATCAGCCGTTCCAGAATGGAGGGTACCGGTACAATATAGGCTTCCTTAGGAGGAAAGTCATACTGGAGGACCTCGAGCTCCTCAGCTCAAGGTTCCTCCTTGGGATCCGCCGGGAATGACAAAGCCTTTGCCATGTCCTGGGGGTGACTGTCTCCGAGGTTCAGATCCTGGGGAATCTGACGGGACGTACTTAGTACGGTGGGTGCCCGGGGACTCCTCGTCCTCTGTCTACCAACCGGACTCCGAGGAGTCGTCAATCGGCTCCAGCCTTGAGGGCTTCGGTCTCAACCGCCCCGACACCGAAGGAAGCGGCATAGACAACATCGGTCCTGAACGGGAGGTCGAGGGGGACCTTTGCCAAGGATTGACTTGAGACCTTATCGACTTGAGGATCGGCTCGGCCTCCGGGGTCGACTTGGACATCGAAGTCCCAGTGGTTGGGGCGGACGGACGTTTAAGGCTGGCCATCAGCGCCTGCTGCTGGTCTGTGAAGGAAGACACGCTGCACTCCAAGGCCGCGAACCTGAGACCGAGCTCAGGAGGCTCAGCAGCCCCCTGCTCGGGTCCCGACACTGGCTCTCCCTAGGGAGAGTCAACAACGAGGACTGTGCTTACCTTCCTCAGTGTCTCCGTGTCTTTTCAAGGGAGTTTGGCAGGCCTCTCTGACTCAGAGGATCCGGGGCGGTGAGCCGGGCTCCGCGGCCGAGACTGCGAGGGACCAGGCTGTTCGTAGCTCTCAGACGACACTGCCCTCACAGATTTCTTCTTCCTCCAGTGTTTCCGTGAGGGAGACCCCCTTTCAGAGGACACCCGACGCTGCTCAGTATCAGACAGCTCCCGAGAGGTCAAGGCCTCTGACGAGGTCTGGGCCCGGGCAGTTGCAGACTCGTGGAAAATCCTGTCATGTTGCTGCTGCCTGCTCCTCAAGGACTTCGAAGACATCCTTTTGCACGGGCCAAAGACAACGGGGTTATGGACAGGCCCGAGGCATTTGAGGCAGCAGTCGTGTGTGTTGGTGAGAGACATTAGCTTCGTGCACCGATTATACTTTTTAAATCCCGCTGGCAGCCATCGGGGGAAAAAGGGCCCCTGCAAGGTCAAAGGACCGGGCTGCCAGCTAAAAGAAAAAAAGCACGTGAATGCTAGTCACTAAGGACAAAAAAAAAAAAGAAAAATAGGCTGGGCTCGATACCAGTGTATCAAGATGGAGGCGGGAAGAGGAAGCAGCTTTGAACCGGCTAACAGGAAAAGAACTTTCCAACTTTTTATCAACTTTTTATGGGGAAAACTAGGACGACGTCCATTGGGCTCCGTGGTAAAAAGGAAACTGAGCAAGATGGCACCCTTGGGCGGGAAGGGGACCGCTCATGCGTGATGCAGTCCCAAAGGCTTTCTTTGAAAGCTGGGGATTTGCTCCGCAGGGGGCTCCGTCGATGTTGACGTCGCCCATATGTGAGGACTGACTTCCTGCTTGTTCCTGGAGAATATAATGTGTCTGTATCATTCCATGGTGCAACCGCACCTTGAATATTGTGTGCAATTCTGGTCGCTGTATCTTAAAAAGGATATAGCGTTATTAGTAAAGGTACAGAGAAGAGCAACCAAAATGGTAAAGGGGATGGAAGGATACCCCTATGAAGAGAGGCTAAAAAGGTTAGGGCACTTCAACCTGGAAAAGAGACGGCTGAGGGGAGGATATAGTGTAGTTACTCACCTGTAACAGGTGATCTCTGGGAACAGCAGGAATAAGTCTTCCCATATGGGCACCGTCGACACCGACAAAGCCTGCGCGGGAACGTTCCCCAGCGTCCAAAAGGAAAGCTTTTGAGAGCATCCCACCACGCATGCGTGCTGCCTTCCCGCCTAACTACCTCTCCCCCTTCAGTTGAGTTAAAAGCTGAGACCAAAGGAGAGAAGTAGAAGAAAAATAGAAAGAGAGAGTAAGACAACTCCTAGGGGAGGTGGGAAGGTTGTGAAGACTTATTCCTGCTGTTCCCGGAGATCACCTGTTACAGGTGAGTAACTATGCTATCTCCAGGAACAAGTAGGAATGTAGTCTTCACATATGGGGACTCCCCAGCTAAAAATGCCTAGGGATGACCCCAGCATGCTGCGGATCTATGTAAGATGGACCATGCTTCCTCCCAGGGACCTCAGGCATCCTAGAGTGGATGGTGGGAAGGAGTTGATCTTGGAATGGAAGAGATGCTGTAGAACAGCCTGACCAAACAAGGCATCCCGACAGGAGTCCTTGTCTAAACAATAGTGGGCAGTGAAAGTATGTACAGAAGCCCAAGTTGCTGCTTTGCAGATCTCATCAATAGCAACTGAACGAAGATTAGCTGTTAAGGCTGCCATGGCTCTAACATTATGAGCCATGACATGGCCTTCAAGAGGGATTCCTTTACTCTGATATGTAAAGGAAATACAGTCTGCAATCCACTTAGAGAGAGTTCTCTTAGTGACTGGAAGTCCTAAATGACTAGAGTCAAAAGTCAGAAAAAGCTGAGAAGACTTCCTAAATGGCTGAGTTCTGTGAAGATAAAAAGCCAGAGCCCGTTTACAATCTAAGGTATGAAGATTTCTTTCCGCACAGGAGGCATGAGGCCTAGGAAAGAAGACTGGGAGATAAACCGATTGGTTTAAATGAAAAGGTGATACCACCTTTGGCATAAAATGGGGATGAGTCCTCAAGACTACTTTGTCATGATGAAACCTTGTATAAGGCGGGTCAGCCACTAAAGCCTGCAGTTCACTAATGTGTCTTGCAGAAGTGATATCAATAAGGAAAATGACTTTCCATGAAAGAAACTTTAGCCCCAAAGAAGCTAAAGGTTTAAAGGATGGCTTCATGAGTTGACCCAGAACAAGATTAAGATCCCATGCCACCGGAGGTGGTTTGATGGGAGGTTGTGTTAAAAGGAGACCCCTCATAAATCTTGAAACAAGAGGATGAGAGGAAATTGGCTGTCCATCGAAGGGTTTATGAGATTCAGCAATAGCACTAAGATGGACTCTAACAGAATTGGTCTTGAGACCAGAAGCTAATAAGTGAAGGAGATAGTCCAGAAGGGACTCTACTGGTACCAAGAGGGGATTAAGTCCCCTCTGGGAACACCAGACTGAGAACCTCTTCCACTTAAAAGCGTAAGAACGCCTTGTGGAAGGTTTTCTGAAAGCTAGAAGAATATCCTTCACTTGTTGTGAAAGGCCTAGATCTTGAAATTCTATGCCTTAAGCAGCCAGGCCTTGAGATGAAGGGACTGGGGATTGGGGCGCAGTAGGGATCCGTTGTTCTGGAACAGAAGATCCGGGTCACTCCCCAACTCCAGAGGAGTGGCTCGAGAGAGACCTAAGAGAAGAGGATACCATGTTTGTCTTGACCAACAGGGAGCTATGAGTATCATGCAACCTCTGTCTCTCTGGAGTTTGAATAAGGTTTTGGGAATTAGGAGAACTGGTGGGAAGGCATAGAGAAAATCCTGGCCCCAGTGGAGCAGGAATGCATCCCTTGCCTGACAATTATGAGCTGGAAGTCAGGAACAGTACCAGGGAAGTTTGGCATTCTGTGGACTTGCAAAGAGGTCTATGTCTAGTGTTTTCCAGACTTGAAATACTCGAGCAAGTTTTTATTTATTTATTTAGCTGTATTTATATACCGCTTTTCACCGGGTCAAAGCGGTGTTACATAGGGGTGGGGGAATTAAGTACAAGGGTAGGGCCATCACCGGGGAGGCAACATTGATGAAGTTGAAATGAGTGGAGAGACCACTCGTGTGGCAACAGGACTCGGCTGAGCCTGTCCGCCCAAACGTTTTGAATGCCTGGAAGGTATACTGCCAACAAACGAATGTGATGCTCTCTGGCAAAGGCCCACAGTTGCAAAGCTTTGTTGCATAATTGCAAAGAGCCTGTTCCGCCTTGTTTGTTTAGGTAAAACATGGCCACTTGATTGTCAGTTTGCACCAGAACTGTTTTGTTTATGAGATGGAAGCAAAAGACTTGAATAGCATTGGAAATGGCCCTAAGTTCTAGGAGGTTTATTTGAAGAGAAGCCTCCTGTGGGGTCCAGAGACCCTTGGTAGACAGATCGCCCAAGTGGGTTCCCCAACCCAACTTGGATGCATCTGTCTTCAGGACAGCCTGAGGTAGGGGTTGCTGAAAAGGAGCACCTACAGTAAGGTTTTCCAGAGATTGCCACCAATACAGAGATGCAATCAGGCGTGTGGTAACTCTGATCTTGTCTGACAGGCATCCTGAGGCCTGGGACCATTGGGAAGCTAAGTTCCACTGGGCCGCTCGCATGTGAAGGCGTGCATAAGGAATCACATGGACTGTAGATGCCATGTGTCCTAGAAGTCGAAGTATCTGTCGGGCAGTGAGGAAGGTTTGTAGCATGATTGAGATGCTAGTTCGATGATGCGTAGACAGCGAGGTTGAGGCAGGAAAGCCTTTGACTGCTGTGTGTCCAAGCGAGCCCCTATAAACTCGAGGGATTGAGATGGGGTGAGCTGGGACTTTGGAAGGTTTATGATCCATCCCAAGTACTGCAGTATTTGCATTGCTCGGGAAAGAGCATGACTTGCCTCTAGAGCTGACGGTGCTTGAATGAGCCAATCGTCTAAGTAAGGGAAGACAAAAATTCCTAGAGTCCTCATAAATGCTGCTACTACTGCCATGCATTTTGTGAAGACCCTTGGAGCAGAGGCCAGTCCGAAAGGAAGGACCCTGTATTGAAAATGTCTTCCCTTGACTAGGAATCAAAGGAATTTTCTGTGATCTGCATGAATAAGGATATGCATGTAAGCATCCCTTAAATCTAGAGAACATAGCCAATCTTGCTCGTGAAGGTATGGAAGAAATGTGCCGAGGGAGATCATCTTGAACCTTTCTCGGACTAAGTATTTGTTCAGTTCTCTGAGGTCCAGGATTGGTCTTAGTCCCCCTGACTTCTTTGGAATGAGAAAATAGGGGGAATAGAATCCTGTGCCCTGCTGGGACATGGGAACCTCTTCTATAGCCCCTTGAGCCAGAAGAGTGGTGACCTCGTGCCACAACAGGTCTGAGACCAGTGGTTGAGATTTGAACTGTTTTATTAGCGTGGATGGGGGCAAGCTAAGAGTCCAATTTTCTGATGTGATTTGTTGCCATCTTTTGGCAAAATGGCAGATACGGCCTGGAATATTTAAAGATTCTGGGCTTAGAACAGGAAGAATGGATAAGTTCTCTAGACAACAGTCAAAGACCCTGAGGAGGCTGGGTCTGCTGAGCGTGCTGAGCCTTCTGAGCTTGTGTCTTTCTCTGTCTAGTTTGTTGTTGCCCCTTCTGGGGAACATGTGTTTGCTGGGTGGAAGATGGATAGAATTTCTCCTTTTTAGAGGAAAAAGGTTTTTTTGAAAAACTTTTTCTTGGCTGTGTTAGCTTTAGATTTTGACAATCTGTCTAAAGTTGTATTATCAGCGTCAATTTCATTAGCTTTGAGCTGCCAATCCTTGCCAAAGAGATTTTCTCCTGTGCAAGGACTGTTTCCCAGCTTATCTTGCACCCATTCCTCCAAGTCTGAAGCTTGGAGCCAGGCAATACAACGTGCTCCTGGATATAGCAGAAGTTCTGCTAATACATTCAAAACAGTCAAAGGTAGCACGATTCATAAACTTAGAGACATTTGAGCATGTTTGACCAAAGTCAAATGATTTGTCCGTTTATCCTCTTGAAGAAAAGGGTTCAAAAGTTCCAAGTCTTTTGTAACCTCTTCAAGAAACATTCCCATGTATAATATATAGGAACTGATTCTTGCTGATAGCACGGAGGACTGAAAGCATTGACGACCAAAGGCATCCAGAGTTCTAGACTCACGACCTGGTGGATTGCAAGAGTGTCTTTTAGCACTCTTAATCCGCCTCATGGCGGACTCTACCACCATAGAATGATGTGGTAAATGAGTCTTCTGAAACCCTGGACAAGGTGGTACTTGATACATAGTGTCAAGACGTTTAGAAAGTGGAGATACTGTTAAAGGAGCTTCCCACATTCTTAACATTAGATCATGTAAGATCTGGTGTATAGGAAGCATAGCTGCCTCCTTTGGAGCCAAAGGATATTGAAGAATTCTCAATTCTTCTGCCCTAGGCTCCTATTCTGGTACTACTGTAATGGCAAGACCCTTTGCCATATCACGTACAAAATCATGAAACGACATATCCTCAGGAGGGGACATTCTGCGTTGAGGAGAAGGAGTTGAATCTTGTAAAGGTTCAGCTCTGGTACCGGTGGAATCATCCGAGTCATTGGAATCGGAAGACTCAAAGGAGGAAGCACCGGGTTCTGTCGAAGAAGATGGCATCGGTACTGCTCGATGTCGGTACCGAAACGAGTCGGTACCTGATCCCCATGCTGGAGAGAGATTCCAAGCTCGGCATCGGGGGAAGCATGCCTGTTGAAACAGGTACCGAGGGCACTGGCACCGGTACCAGTGCCTGCAGAACCATCTGCAGCGACTTTGCAAAAAAGATGCAATGTGTGCCTTCGAGTCAGTCCTGACTCCTGGCGACCCAGAATCTCCTGGGTTTTCTTGGCAGTATCACCGGAAGTAGATTGCCAGGCCTTTCTTCCGAGGCAATGGAGGGTTAAGTGACTTGCCCAAGGCCACAAGGAGTGCTAGTGGGAATCGAACCCTGGTTGCTTGGTTACCAAACCAAAAAATAACTGCAAGGAAGGGAAATACAATATTCAAAAAAACCACCAACCTTCCTTAACACCAACCTTCCTTAATACATAGTGCTAAAATAAATCACCAATTCACAAAGGCAAACAGGCCTCAGAGAAATCTTACCCTTCATTTAGCGAACCGAGCCACCATAGGGTTAGATGGAAAATTCCACATCACGGGCCATAAAGCCTTTTACTTTTTATTTTAACAATTACACCAATTATTATCAATAATCAAATCAGACCTAATTAAAAAAGACTACTTGGATCACCTAAAAGTACTTTTTCGGGATTTCAAAATAATCTCAATATCTTAATCATACAGCTGAAATAGTGTGAACGGAATACCCAGTGCGGGTACTATCAGGCCTCACAAGAGGCTCTGTGACCTGCAAAAAGTACAAGAAATCTTTCAAAGTGAGTTATGGCAACATCGAAATGTAAATAGCATACTCAACTTAGGGTTCTGTTGAAGTCTCCCACGCACGCTTGTCAGCAAAACCGCACACACTTTCAGTTCTTAGATATCAGCCTCAATCTGGAGAAGCAGAGTCAATGCCGAGAAAGCTTTTTTTAAAGTCCAACAAAAGCTTTTGTTTCGCCTAACAGGCTTCTTCAGGGACAATAGACTCAAGCATGATAACTACAACTCCACAGCTCAAAGATAAACTCTTACGGGCCGATTCAGGTTGGAGGCATTTCGCCCGTAAGAGTTTATCTTTGAGCTGTGGCGTTGTAGTTATCATGCTTGAGTCTATTGTCCCTGAAGAAGCCTGTTAGGCGAAACAAAAGCTTTTGTTGGACTTTAAAAAAAGCTTTCCCGGCATTGACTCTGCTTCTCCAGATTGAGGCTGATATCTAAGAACTGAAAGTGTGTGCGGTTTTGCTGACAAGCGTGCGTGGGAGACTTCAACAGAACCCTAAGTTGAGTATGCTATTTACATTTCGATGTTGCCATAACTCACTTTGAAAGATTTCTTGTACTTTTTGCAGGTCACGGAGCCTCTTGTGAGGCCTGATAGTACCCGCACTGGGTATTCCGTTCACACTATTTCAGCTGTATGATTAAGATATTGAGATTATTTTGAAATCCCGAAAAAGTACTTTTAGGTGATCCAAGTAGTCTTTTTTAATTAGGTCTGATTTGATTATTGATAATAATTGGTGTAATTAAATTGTTAAAATAAAAAGTAAAAGGCTTTATGGCCCGTGATGTGGAATTTTCCATCTAACCCTATGGTGGCTCGGTTCGCCAAGTGAAGGGTAAGATTTCTCTGAGGCCTGTTTGCCTTTGTGAATTGGTGATTTATTTTAGCACTATGTATTAAGGAAGGTTGGTGTTAAGGAAGGTTGGTGGTTTTTTTGAAGAATGCTTGGTTACCAAGCCAGTGTTCTAACCGACTTTAGCGGTACCGAAGTAGCTAAAAGAGTCGCTAGACTGCGTTCGATAGCGAGGAGTCTCTTGTCCATCGCTACTGCTGATGCCAGGGTGTTGGTACTGGTGGAAGCGGCCACAACCCCCGAGCATGGCACCAGTAGTTCCATCAAGATCGAGGTTGAGGCCTCGGGAACATCCTGGAGCCCCGATAAAGCTTTGGAGCCCGAAGACTCTCGCCGGGGCTGTTTTGCCGGTGAAATGTCCTCGAGGGCAATGCCAGCGGCATCTCGATGTTTAGAGGGAGATCTACCCTTCGAGGACCGGCTAGTCTTAAAAGACTTGTGTTTAGTTACCTGAGATCCCTGGGAAGAAGTAGAAGCCCTGGAAGACATCGATGCTACAGACATTGTGTCTGAAGCAAATAGGGCACTGAGTTGATTTGCTTGATTCTGAAGACTTCTTTTAGTCAACTTCCTGCAGGAGAGACACTCCGTAGAGCAATGGTCAGGACCTAAACATTTAAGACACCAGTCATGGGTGTCGGTAATAGAAATTGTACCGCCACATTTTGAACATTTTTTTAAAACCAGTGGCTGGTTTTTCAATGGTAAGGGAAAAGAGGGCCAAATGCCAAAAATGGCGCCAAGCACCAGAGCAGGGAAGAAACCCCTGAGAAAAAGCACTAAAATTGAGTTATTTTTAGAAGAAAAGAAAGAAAAGCACCGGTGGTACCGGTAGGCGTTGACGGAAGGCAGATGTGACCACAAAAAATATAAAAGTAAAAGAAGATTTTCTGCGGTGACAGGGGACACGTCCTGTCGGCTCCGCGGAAAACGAAGAACTGAAGTGAGAGAGGTAGTTAAGCGGGAAGGCAGCACGCATGCGTGGTGGGATGCTCCCAAAAGCTTTCCTTTTGGACGCTGGGGAGCGTTCCCGCGCAGGCTCCGTCGGTGTCGACGGTATCCATATGTGAAGACTACATTCCTGCTTGTTCCTGGAGATGATAGAGATCTATAAATTAATGAATGGAGTGGAATGGGTAAACGTAGATCAATTGTTTACATTATCAGAATATAGGAAGACTAGGGGACAAGCAATGAAGCTACAGGGTAACCTATTTAAGACTAATAAGAGAAAATATTTTTTCACTCAACGTGTAATCAAACTCTGGAATTTGTTAACGGAGGATGTAGTAAAAGCTGTTAGTGTAGCTGGGTTTAAAAAAGGTCTGGACAAGTTCCTGGAGGAAAGATCCATAAACCATTATTAAATGGGACCCAGAATATCACTGCTTGACCCAATATAAGCATTGTGGAACCTGTGTCTTTTGGGGAAACTTCTAGGTACTTCTGATCTAGATTGGCCACTGTTGGAAACCGGATACTGGGCTTGATGGACCTTGGTCTGATCCAATATGACATATCTTATGTTCTTACTAATTTGTAGCTTCATGGCATGTCCCTTAGTCCTTGTATTTTTTGAAAGAGTAGACAAATCGATTCGCATCTACCCACTCCACTCCTCTCAGGATTTTATAGACGTATCATATCTCCTCTCAGCCATCTCCAGACTGAAGAGCCTTAAGAAGTAATTAGACCTTACCTGCTAATTAGTGTTCCTGAAGAATCTCCAATCCAGTCCCTATATTCTGGGTTGTGCTCCTCTTCCTGCAGCTTGGAGATTGAGTCTGTCAATCTCTTGATGACATCAGGATATATATCGCACTGGCACCACCCACCAGCCTCAGTATCCTGTTGACAAAGCAAACTTAACGGAGAGACAACTAGTTAACTACTAACTTCAATGTCACTATAACACAGCCCCTCCCGCTCCCTGAAGGGAGCCTAAACCACTGCCCCCCAAGGAGGAGGCTTACCTGAAAAAGGCCCTTACGAAATGCCAAACAGGCTACACATCTCTACTTATAGCAGGGCTCCGCTTCGGTCCAATCCGCCCTGCCACCGGAACCCTTCAAGTAACACTGGCATCCATAAACTCCTGAGCCAGCTACCCCTCCGGAACTGCTTTGAACCGGCACTGAATACCCTGGGCGGGATCAGGGACTGGACTGGAGATTCTTCAGGAATACTAATTAGCAGGTAAGGTCTAATTACTTCTTCCTAATCGTCTCTCCACTCCAGTCCCTGTATTCTGGGATGTAACAGAGCAGTTCAAGCATGGGAAGGACCCGCTAAACCAGATCGAAGCACCGCTCTCCCAAAACCGGCATCTGCCGCCGCCTGTACATCTAAACGGTAGTGCTTAGCAAAAGAATGCAGAGATGACCAAGTAGCCGCTCTGCAAATATCCAACGGAGGAACCAAACTAAACTCCGCCCATGACGTGGCCTGAGCTCGAGTAGAATGAGCTCGCAATCCCATTGGAACCTGCCTGCCTTTAAGAATATAAGCTGAGGCAATAGCTTGCCTGATCCATCTGGAAATAGTAGCCTTGGCCTCCACTTCTCCCTTGCATGGCCCCCCGAATAACACAAATAAACGCTCCGATTTGCGGAAAGACTTAGTACGCTTCAGATACCGCCTCAATCTCATCGAACATCTAGAAGGCGCAGTCGCGCGTCTCCTTCCTTCTGCCCCACTCCAGCAAAGGAAGGAAGCGACACTGACAGACATGAAAAGGAGAGACCACCTTGGGCAAAAAGGAAGGAATCGTCCTCAATACCACCTTTTCCTTGAAGAAAACGAGAAAGGGCGGACGACAAGACAACGCCTGCATCTCTGAGACTCTTCTGGCTGAGCAAATGGCCACCAAAAATACAGCCTTGAGAGTTAAATCCTTCAGGGAGACCTGCCCAAGCGGTTCAAATGGAGCCCTGATAAGAGAATCCAACACCAAATTGAGATCCCAAGGAGGCACCACCCAACTCTGACACGGCCGCATATGCCTTACTGCTTTAAGAAATCGCACCACATCGGGGTGTTGACCTAATGCTGTGCCCTTAAACCTTGCCCCTATAACACGCGATAGCCGCCAGCTGCACTCGCAAAGAACTGGGGGCTAGTCCCTTTTCAAGGCCATCTTGCAAAAAATCCAACACTTACAAGATCGAGACTGCCAAGGGCCTCTTACCTCGCTCTTCACACCAGCTCTCAAAAATGCGCCAAACTCTCACATACACCAAACAGGTAGAACGCTTGCGGACCTTCAGCAACATTGATATCACTGCTCCCAAATACCCTCTTTTACGCAGCCTTGCCCTTTCAATAGCCAGGCCATAAGCGAAAACCGATCCACTTGCAGCATCTTCACCGGTCCTTGCCTGAGGAGGTCCTCCTTTACCGGGAGCCACCAAGGTCGATCCGCCAACAACCGAACTAAATTGGCATACCATGGTCGCCTCAGCCAGTGTGGAGCTATCAGGAGTACTAACCCCTGATGAGCTTCTATCCTCTGAAGAACCCTGCCTATGAGTGCCCATGGAGGAAACACATTCAGCAACCCTTCCATGGGCAACCTCTGAACTAGGGCATCCAGCCCTTCCGACATTCGCTCTTTTCTTCTGCTAAAGAATCTGTTTGTTTTGGCTGACGCCCCATCAGCGCGCCATCAAGTCCATCACCGGCAGACCCCACTGGTGCACCACCTGCTCGTAGACTTCCTGGCTGAGCTCCCACTCGCTGTGATCTACCTTGTGCCTGCTGAGGTAGTCGGCTGTGACGTCTTCACTCCGGCGACATACTGTGCCGATATGGCTACTAGATGATCTTCGGCCCACATCAAGAGGCTTTCTGCCTCCTCTTCCAACAGAAGGCTGCTCATACCACCCTGCCGATTGATGTGGGCCACCGCCATCACATTGTCCGAGAGAACTCTGACTGCTCTCCCGAGAACCAAATGCTGGAACGCTCCGAGAGCCATCGTCACTACCCATAACTCCAACCTGTTGATGGGCCATAGCGACTCCTGGACACTCCAAACTCCTTGGGCAAAGTGTTCCTCACAGTGCGCCCCCCAGCCCAGCAGGCTCGCTTCCGTCGTCACCTGTATCCACTGAGAAGTCTCAAGGGGCATTCCTCTCTCCAGGACCCCTAGGTCCTTTACCAATTTGTCCAAGTCCTCTCCAAAAAGCAGCTTCCCCTTAAACGGAAGCCTGCTAAGACGAGCTTTGGAGAAAAAATCTGCCGCCCAATTACGGAGCCAAAGATACCGGCGGGCCGCCACCACAGAAGCCATATTCTTCAACAAACTCCTAATGAGGTCATACTGGCTATCCGCCAGATATGCAGCTCCGGACTCCATTCGACCCGCCTCCACTTGCGACCCTGCCTGCGACTCCCCAGCCAATTGCAGCTGTTGGGACCACTGCAAGCAAGCTCGGGCCACCCAGGCCCTGCATACCGAGGCTTGGAGGGCCATGGCACTGATGTCAAAGGTCTGTTTCAGCAAAGTGTCCAACTTTCTGTCCTGGACATCCTTTAGTGCTACACTGCCCTCCACTGGGATGGTAGTCTTCTTGGTCACGGCCACAACTGCCGCGTCCACCCTGGGTGACTTCAACAAGTCCTTTTCCACTTCCGGCAAGGGGTACAAACGCGACATGGATCATACTCCCCTTAACCTGGCCTCCGGCTGATCCCACTCCTCTTGAATCATATGCCGGACCACCTTATGGACTGGAAAAACTTTGAGACTTCCGGACCGCTTGAATCAATGGCTCCTCCAAAGTTTCCTTGTCTCCTTGAACTCCTGTGGTCATGTTAAGTACCTTAAATGATTCATCAATCAATGCGGGTAACTCCTCACGGCGAAAGACCCTCACAATTCTTGCCTGTTCGTCCGGAATCTCGCCTTCCTCGAGCTCTTCCTCTTCCCCCAATTCTCTATCAGATTCCAGTATCTCCGAATTGGGGGAAGGAGCTCTTCTTCCTCAATTCTGGCCCGCTTGGAAGGAAGTCCTGTCTCTGAGAGAGGCTTAACAACCTGCCGCTTACGAGAGCCTCCCAGACCCTCCTGTTGACACATGCAGAAAGCTTTGTGCAACAAAAGCACAAGCTCCGGAGAAAAACCGCAAAGGCCTCCCTCCACAGAGGAAGTGCCAGGAAGCGGCTGTGAGGGCACCTGCTGCCCCAAAGGCAATGGCGGTAGAGATCCCTCTCCCAGGGTCTCCTCCAATGCTTCCCCTGCCTCCATAGCCCCAAAAGCTGCTGGGAGTAAATTACCAGTTGCCTGAAAATCCTGCTCCACAGAGGCTGCCTCCAGTGCGCAGCCTCTGAACACTTTGGTCTCAGACACCGACCCCCTGCGTGCCCCACAGACTAGGCACCGCAGGCGAGCAGGCATATTCTTTCAACCTTATTCTTCCGTTTTTTTCTTAGATTTTTCTCTTTATGTTTAAAAAAAAATCTATATATCTACATATATATATACATATATATATATACATACATATATATATATATATATATATACATACATATATATATATATATATATATATATATAAAAACACACACCTCAAGTACTTTATATATATAAAAACACACACCTCAAGTACTTAAAAACGGTGTCCAAATTGTTCCCCCTCCTCTTTCCCTGCTGAAATGGCAGCAAAACAAAACGCTGCTGTTTCTCCTTCTCTCCCTCTCCCTGCACCAAAACACGGCACACTGAAAAAAGCGCGTGAAGGACTTCGCGGGGAACAGCTTCTATTTACCAGCTGTTCTGTCCCCGCTGAGGCACAAGGCCGCCGCACACTACGCGGCTCAATCTAGCCTCCTTACCTGCTTCCCCCAGCAGATCTCTTCTACGCGCTTTCCCTTCCGGCACGAGAAGAGCGTGCTTCACTGCCTTCCCGCCCTCGTGCTCAGCCGCCTCGGGGCTTCGGCAACGAGGCAGGGAACCGAAACGGAGGCCCTTCTTCAGCGAGGAGACCACCGGCAGGCTAACCAACAAACCAGCCGGTTTCCGCTGCTGCTCAACTCGCTTCTTCTTTCTTTCTTTCTTTTTTTTTAAACAGGACGAGTCGCTGCAAGCCTCCTAACAAGGGGGGGGGGGGGAGGGGAGGAATAGGAGGAAGAACCCAGAAAGGACCTAACTACTCTACAGGAATGAAATAAAACCAAAACAAAGGCTTAAATAAAAAACAAAAAAACCCTTCTAAACCTAATGTCTCTCCAGCAGTCTAAATTCTGCTAGCCTGCTGCTCTCTCCAGCTGCGCTTGGAGACTGAGTACTGAGGCTGGTGCCAGTGCTATATATATACTGATGTCATCAAGAGATTGACAGACTCAGTCTCCAAGCTGCAGGAAGAGGAGCACAACCCAGAATACAGGGACTGGATTGGAGAGATGATTAGGAACATTCTGTTTGCTTTTCTGGCCGCCACCGCTGCACATTGAACAGAAGATTTTAATGTATTGTCTATGATCACACCCAGATCATTTTCTTGGTGTTATTCTGTTTTTTCTAAGTGCCATTTTATCACCTCAAAAATAAGAGTTATTTCACTTGGTTTCTTAATCTGCTCCTCTTATACATGCAGTCTAATGAAATCTGGCAATTACACATGTAAGGGCTGGTAAATGTGCACAATGAAATTACCACTATGTGTGTATTTACTAGTAATTATACATATATAACAAAAGGCTCTGTATTCAGGAAACAGTGCACACACCGACTTGGATATCCCAATTCCTCTCTTAAATGTCCTATGCAAAATAGGGCTTTGCCCAATTAGAACAGCTAATCGGGAAATGGATTAGTCCAATAAAAAGGTATTACCTTTTTTTTTTTTTTTTTTAATTTTTCTTGCTGTTGTGGTTAAGTATCATCGAGTCAATGTCAATTCATGGCAACCCTGTGGATAGCTTCAACTTTTCCAAGCATGATGCATTTCTCTAATGATCTCTCTTTGCATGATGTGTCCAAAGTAAGAAAGTCAAAGTCTTATCATTTGAGCTTCTAAAGAAACTTTAGTTTTTATTTCCTCTAGTACCGATTGATTTGTTCTTTGGGCAGTCCATGGTATACACAGTATTCTTTGCCAGCACCATAATTCAAAGGCATCGATTTTCTTACTTTCTTTCTCCTTCATTATCCAACTTTTGTGTATATGTGTGTATTTCTAATAATGTTTTATATATATATATATATATATATCTTATTATATGACTTTGACTTTGCATAGGACATATATATATGACATTATTAGAAATACCATGGCTTGGTCAAGTCAAATCTTTGTGTGCAGATACACATCTCTGACCTTGAAAATTAATCCACATCCTTCATAGCGCATTGTTCTTGGCAGAATGACTATCTAATTTCTCGACTGCTTGTTGTTCATTGAGAACGAGGAAGGTTAAAAGATACCTACTATTTCTACTTCTTCTCCATCAAGATGAAATTATCAGTTTTGCCCATTGTTAGGATCATTGTCTTCATATTAAGGTGCAGACCCATTTTAAGACTATGTTCCTTGATCCTAATAAGCAGATGCTTTAAACCATCTTCACTGTCAGCCAGTAACGTGGTATCATCAGCACAGCGAAGGTTATTGAGTCTTCTACCAAGCTTCACACCTTGGCTGTTTTCATACAGTCCTGCTTCTGATTTGTTCTGTAGATAAGTTGAAGAGGTATGAGGAAAGAATGCGGTCTTGTTATGCAGCATTGCTGATTTTAAATTGTTTGGTTTCTCCTTATTCTGTTCAAACTATTGCTTCTTGATCAATATACAGTTTGTGTACGAGACTCATCAGGTGTTATGGTATACCCATAATTCTTATTGTGGCCCAGCTTTTCATGATTTATGTAATAAAACGCCTTGCTATAGTCAACACAACACATGTAGATATCCCTTTTGGCATTCTTTTGGCCTATAAAGGATATGTCAAACATCCGTGATGATGTCTTCTTCCTTGCCCTTCCCTTAATCCTGCTTACACTTCGGGCAGTTCTCGTTCCAGGTATGGCTGTAGTTTTCACTGAATGATCCTAAGTAGACTCTTGCTGGTGTGTGGGGTCAGAGTAATTATGTGATAATTTCCACAGTCAGTCAGATCACCCGTCTTCAGCAATTGTATGAACACAGATCTTTTCCAGTCAGACAGCCATGATGCAGTTTTCCAAATTTCCTCGCAGAGCCTTATAATTATGGTAACAGCTGTATCTAATTGCTGTAATATTTCAATGAGAATGCAATTAATGCTCCATGCTTTGTTCTTTGATGATGTTTCAGTGCTGCTTCAACAACAAGTTTCATTACCACAGGTTTCCGGTCATAAGGTACAGGTTGAAATGGCTATTGATCCACTTGATTCTTTATGGTATAATGACTTGGTACTTTCTTTCCATCTTTTCTTTTTCTTTTTTTAGCATCATAATAACATAGTATATGATGGCAGATAAAGACCAGTATGGTCCATTGAGTTTGCCCAGCAAGGTAGCAAGTGAAGGTGCACCTGCCACTTTGTGGAGCTCACCACTCCCCATGCCTTTTAGGAGTGTACCTACTGCTCCGTGCAGGTCACCCTTATTTGTGAGATATAAGAGATAGTTAAGTTTATTTTGATTTTACCCTGTTGCTATAGCATAGTTATTCACCTGTAACAGGTGATCTCCGGGAACAGCAGGAATTTAGTCTTCACATATGGGTATCGTCGGTACTGACGGAGCCTGCACAGGAACGCTCCCCAGCGTCCAATAGGAAAGCTTTTGGGAGCATCCCACAGCGCCTGCATGCTGCCTTCCCGCCTTTCCCAACTGTCCCTCTCCAGTTGAGTTTAAAGCTGAGACAAAAGAGAGAGGGAAAGAGAGAGAAAGAGAGATACAACTCCTAGGGGAGGTGGGTGAGTTGTGAAGACTAAATTCCTGCTGTTCCTGGAGATCACCTGTTATAGGTGAGTAACTATGCTATCTCCAGGAACAAGCAGGAATGTAGTCTTCACATATGGGGACTCCCTAGCTGTAGATGCCAGGGAGATGGCCCCAAAAGTTGTGTGCCCTTGAGAAAGGGCTCCACTTCCCCCCATGGATCTCTGGCATCCTATCAGGGATGGTGGGTAGGAGTTGATTAAGTATGGAATAGGTGTTGAAGAACAGCCTGACCAAACAAGGCATCCCGGTGGAAGTCCTTGTCTAAGCAGTAATGGGCTGTGAAGGTATGAACCAAAGCCCAAGTAGCTGCTCGGCAGATGTCGTCAATAGACACAGAGTGAAGATGAGCCATAGAGGCTGCCATTGCTCTCACATTGTGAGCTGCGACATGGCCTTCCAGAGGAAGGTCTTTACTCTCATAGGCAAAAGATATACACTGTGCAATCCAGTTGGACAGTGTTCTTTTGGAGGCTGGAAATCCCAAATGACTAGGATCAAAAGCAACAAAAAGTTGAGAGGACTTCCTATGTTGCTGTGTCCTTTGTAAGTAACAGGCCAGAGCCCTTTTACAATCCAAAGTATGAAGATTCCTTTCTGCATTTGAGGCATGAGGCCTTGGGAAGAATACAGGAAGGTAAACCGCTTGGTTTAAATGAAAAGGTGACACCACCTTTGGCATAAAGTGTGGATGAGTCCTAAGGACTACCTTATCATGATGGAACCTTCCATAAGGAGGATCAGCCACCAATGCTTGCAATTCACTGATGCGATGTGCTGATGTGATTGCAATAAGAAAGATGACCTTCCAGGAAAGGAATTTCAAGGAGGTAGTGGCTAATGGTTCAAAAGGCGGTTTCATAAGCTACCCAAGAACCAAATTTAAGTCCCATGCCACCGGTGGTGGCTTAATGGGAGGCTTAGTTAAAAGAAGGCCTCTCATAAATCTGCTATGAGAGGATGAGAGTTAATAGGTTGCCCATTTAGAGGCTTGAAAGAAGCTGCAATAGCACTCAAATGAACTCTCACTGAATTGGTCTTAAACCCTGCATTAGATAAATGAAGGAGATACTCCAGTAATGATTCCAGAGGTATCGCAAGAGGGTTAAGACCCTTCTGCGAGCACCATATGGTAAACCTTTTCCACTTGAAAGCATAACGGCATCTTGTGGAAGGCTTCCTGGAAGCATAAAGGATATCCTTTCCCTGCTGAGAAAGGTTAAGACCATGAAGTTCTAGGCTTTCAGCAACCAGGCCCTGAGATGCAGAGACTGGGGATTGGGATGCCACAGCATCCCGTCCTCATAAGAACATAAGAAATGCCATACTGGGTCAGACCAAGGTCCATCAAGCCCAGTATTCTGTTTCCAACAGTGGCCAATCTAGGTCATACGTACCTAGCAGTTTCCCCAAGGGACACAGATTTCACAATGCTTGTATTGCTTCAAGCATTGATATCCTGGATCCCTTCTTAATAATGGTTTATGGACCTTTCCTCCAGGAACTTGTCCAAACCTTTTTTAAACCCAGCTACATTAACAGCCTTTACTACATCCTCCGGTAACAAATTCCAAATATTTTCTTTTATTAGTCTTAAATAGTTTACCCTGTAACTTCATTGCATGTCCCCTAGTCTTTCTATATTCTGATAACGTAAACAATCGTTCTACGTTTACCCGTTCCACTCCGTTCATTAATTTATAGACTTCTATCATATCTCTCCTCAGCCGTCTCTTTTCCAGGTTAAAGAGCCCTAACCTTTTTAGCCTTTCTTCATAGGAGTATCCTTCCATCCCATTTACCATTTTGGTGGCGCTTCTCTGAACCTTTTCTAAAATCGCTATATCCTTTTTAAGATACGGCGACCAGAATTGCACACAATATTCAAGGTGCGGTCTCACCATGGAACGATATAAAGGCATTATAATATCTTTTGTTTTATTTTCCATTCCTTTCCTTATCATACCTAGCATTCTATTTGCTCTCTTGGCCGTCGCTGCACACTGGGCCGAGGGTTTTAACATGGTATCCACAATGACGCCTAAATCTTTTTCCTGGGTGGTGGTTCCTAATGTGGAACCTTGCATCGGGTAACCATAGTTTGGGTTGTTCTTCCCTAGGTGCATAACCTTGCACTTGCCCACATTAAATTTCATCTGCCATTTTGATGCCCAGTCTTCCAATTTATCAAGATCCTCTTGCAATTTTCCACAATCCTCTTGGGTTTTAACAACTTTAAATAGTTTTGTGTCATCTGCAAATTTGACCACCTCACTCGTTATTCCACTTTCCAGGTCATTTATGAATATGTCAAAAAGCAACGGACCCAGCACAGATCCCTGGGGTACACCACTATTCACCTTTCTCCATTGGGAAAATTGGCCATTTAGCCCTACCCTCTGCTTTCTATCTTTTAACCAGTTCCTGATCCACAATAGTACACTGCCTCCTATCCCATGACTCTTTAGTTTTGCCAAAAGTCTCTGATAAGGGACCTTGTCAAAGGCTTTCTGAAAGTCGATACACAATATCAACCGACTCACCTTTGTCCACCTGATTATTCACTCCTTCAAAAAAAACATAACAGATTAGTAAGACAAGATCTTCCTTGTCTAAAGCCATGTTGGCTGTCTCCCATTAGGTCATGACTATCTACATGCTGAGTAATTTTATTCTTTATGATGGTTTCTACCATTTTTCCCGGTACTGACGTCAGGCTCACCGGTCTGTAGTTTCCCGGATCACCCCTGGAACCCTTTTTAAAAATTGGTGTTACATTGGCGATCCTCCAATCTTCAGGTATTAGAGATGATTTTAATGATAGTTCACAGATTACTAATAGCAGGTCTGCAATCTCATATTTCAGTTCTTTCAACACCCTTGGATGTATACCATCCGGCCCAGGTGATTTGCTACTCTTCAGTTTATCTAATAGTTGTAATACACCTTCCCGATGTATCGATATTTCCTTCATTTCTTCCGCACCTTTAAATACCACTTCAGTCATGGGTAACATCCCTACATCTTCCTCAGTAAAGAATGAAGCAAAGGAGATCTGGAGCAGATCCTAACTCTAGAGGCGGAGCTTGAGAGAGACGTAGGAGCAGAATGTAGGAGCAGAGGGTACCACATTTGCCGTGGCCAATGTGGAGCTATGAGAATCATATGACCTCTGTCTCTCTGAAGCTTGAACAGGGTTTTGGGAATTATGGGAAAGGGGGGAAAGGCATACAGGAAGTCCTGGCCCCAGTGGAGGAGGAAAGCATCCCTGGCCTGACAACCCTGAGCCGGAATTCTGGAACAGAACCGGGGAAGTCTGGCATTCAGCGGACTTGCAAAGAGGTCTATGTCCGGAGTTCCTCAAATTTGGAAATTTTGGCCACCTGGTCTGCATGGAGAGACCATTCGTGTGGAAGCCGAACTCAACTGAGTCTGTCTGCCCAAGAGTTTTGAATGCCTGGAAGATACACTGCAAGGAGATGAATCTGATGCTCTCTGGCGAGGGCCCATAGTCGCAAAGCTTCGTTGCATAGTGACAGAGAACCTGTTCTGCCCTGCTTGTTCACATAGAACATGGCTACTTGATTGTCCGTTTGAACTAGGACTGTCTTGTAGCTGAGATAGGTGTGGAAGACTCAAAGAGCAAGGAAGATTGCTCTGAGTTCCAGGAGATTGATATGTAGATAGGTCTCCTGTGGCGTCCAGGTACCCTGGGTAGAGAGGCCTTGCAGGTGGGCTCCCCAACCCACCTGTGAGGCATCTGTTGTTAGAGTGGCTTGGGGTGGAATTTGCTGAAAAGGGGACCCCACCAAAAGTTTTTGGGGTGATTGCCACCATTGGAGGGACAAAATAAGGCTATCTGAGTTTGCTATTTTGTCTGACAGGCAACCTAACGCTTGAGTACATTGAGTGGATAAAGTCCACTGGGCTGCCCTCATATGGAGGCGAGCATAAGGAACCACATACACGGTGGATGCTATGTGGCCTAGCAATTGTAACATTTCCCAAGCAGTGAGGTGAAGTTTTGGAGTGGAGGAGTAGCCTAGTGGTTAGAACACTGGCTTGGTAACCAAGCAACCAGGGTTCAATTCCCACTAGCACTCCTTGTGGCCTTGGACAAGTCACTTAACCCTCCATTGCCTCGGAAGAAAGGCCTAGCAATCTACCTCCGGTGACACTGCCAAGAAAACCCAGGAGCCAGGATTGACTTGAAGGCACACATTGCATTGAGGTGAGGTTTTAGCACTGGTTGGGAAGCTAACTGCACAATGCAAAGGCAGCGGGGCTGTGGAAGGTAGGCCCTTGTCTGTCTGTTATCCAGCAGAGCTCCTATAAACTCTAGGGACTGAGTGGGAGCAAGGTTGGATTTTGGGAAGTTTATGACAAGTCCCAAATACTGAAGGATGCTCATTGTACGAGAGAGAGAAACCCTGGCCTCTGGCTCTGAAGGGGCTCGAATGAGTCAGTCGTCTAAGTAAGGGAAGACGAATATTCCTAGGGTGCGAAGAAATGCTGCCACCACAGCCATGCATTTTGTGAACACCCTTGGTGCTGAGGTCAGGCCAAAAGGAAGAACCCTGTATTGGTAGTGCTTCCCTTGAAATAGAAAGCGAAGGAACTTTCGGTGAGTTGGATGGATGAGAACATGAGTGTACACATCCTTGAGATCTAGAGAACAAAGCCAATCCTGACTCTGAAGGTATGGCAGCAGAGTTCCTAGAGAAATAATTTAGAACTTCTCTTTGAACAGGAATTTGTTCAATTCTCTGAGGTCTAAAATGGGTCTGTGTCCTCCTGTTTTCTTTGGAATAAGGAAATAGGGGGAGTAGAACCCTGTACCCTGTTGGAAAATGGGTACCTCTTCTATTGCCCCTTGGGTAAGAAGCATAGTGACCTCTTGACCTAACTGATCATTGAGAGATGTCTGAAAATTTAACTGTCTTACCATTGTAGGAGGGGGCATGCTGAGGAAATGAAGCTTGTACCCCTCTCTTACAATAGATAGAGTCCAATTTTCTGCTGTTATCTTCCCCCATCTGCGGGCAAAATTACATAACCTTCCTGGAATGGTGGAAGGCTCTGGGCCATTCAGGGCCAGGAAGGCAAAGTTCTCTGGATAGGAGTCGAAGCCCCTGTGGAGGCTGAGTCTGCTGAGCCAGTTGAGGCTTAGCGGCTTTTGTTTTTCTTTGCCTAGGTTGTTGCTGCTGTCCCTTTTTGTCAGACTGACCTAAACGATGCCCCTGCTGGTTATAGGAGGGATAAAACTTCTTCTTACTGAAGAATGGTTTCTTGTAGGATTTTCTCCTTGCAGGATCAGCTGTAGTTTTAGACAATCTATCCAAAGTGATATTGTCAGCATTTATCTCATTAGCTTTTTCCTGCCAATTCTTGCCAAAGAGATTCTCTCCTATGCAAGGAATATTCCGTAGTTTATCCTGTACCCAAAGTTCCAAGTCAGATGCCTGGAGCCAGGCAATCCTACGTGCACCTATGGCAATAGCAGAGGTTCTGCTTATGCACTCAAAGCAGTCAAAGGCTGCACGATTCACAAACTTGGAAACATCCTGAGCATGTTTTACAAGGGCAAGGTAATTCTGCCTCTTATCATCAGGAAAGAGAGAGGGCTCATAAGCTCTAAATCTCCCGTTACCTCCTTAAGGAACATTCCCATATATAATATATAGGAACTGATCCTAGCAGAAAGCATGGAAGCCTGGAAGGTTCGACGTCCAAAGGCATCAAGAGTCCTACACTAACATCCTGGAGGATTAGATGCATGCCTTTTTGCACTCTTGATCCTTCTCATAGCTGATTCCAGCACCATGGAATGGTGTGGTAGCTGAGTCTTCTGAAACCCAGGACAAGGAGGAACTCGATACATGGTGTCGAGTCTTCGAGAGTGAGGAGATGTGGTTAGAGGTGTTTCCCACATCCTTAACATGAGATCATGCAAGATCTCATGAATAGGTAAGGTAGCTGCCTCCTTGGGAGCTTTAGGGTATTGTAGGATTTCTAATTCCTTTGCCGTAGGCTCTTTTTCAGGAGCCACTGTGATGGAAAGACCTCGAGCCACATCTCGGATAAAATCCTGAAAGGACATATCCTCTAGTGGAGACATCCTACACTGAGGAGAAGAAGAATCCTCAGGAAGAAGTACTCTGGTATCGGCAGAGCTTTCAGAGTTTTCAGACTCATCCGAGGATTGAAAGTATCTCCGATCCAGGTGATCGTGCAAGGCATGGTACCGGTACCGGTACCGATCGAAGTCGGCATCGGAGGGGTCCGATACAGACTTGTCGATACCAGATGGATAAGCATGACTTGGTCCCGGTAGAATACCTGCCGATGTCAATGCAGTCGGTATCGGTACTGGTTGAATTGTCTGAAGTGGTTCCAGGGGCATCGAGGCCGTGAGAAGAGCCGCCAGACTGCGTTCAATAGCCAAGAATCTCTGGTCTATTGATGCTGCCGATGCTTGGGTATTGGTACCGGATGAAGCAGCAGGTACCCCAGAGCATGGCACCAGTAGTTCTGCCAAGGTTGAGGCCTCGAGAACATCCTGGAGCCCCATTAGTGCTTTGGAAGCCAAAGCCTCCCGCCGGGGCAATTTTGCCGGTGAAAGTCCCTCAAGGGCAATGCCAGAGGCATCTTGACGCTTAGAGGACTGGCTAGATTTATGTTTAGTTACCTGAGATCCATGGGAGGAAGACGAAGCCCTGGAAGACGTCGATGCCACAGAGGCTGCATCGGAGGGAAAAAGGGTGCTAAGTTTAGCAGCTCGGTTCTGCCGGCCCCTTTTCGACATCATCCCACAGGCAACACACTCTGAAATAGAGTGGTCAGGACCTAAACATTTGAGACACCACTCATGGGTGTCGGTGACGGAGATGGTACCGCCACACTAGGAACACTTTTTAAAATCTGAAGCGGGTTTTTCCATTTTAAAGGAAAAAGTTGGGCCTAGTGCCCAAAATGGTGCGTGGCACTGAGGAGAAAATAACTGGAAAAAACTCCAGAAGGTAGGTTGTTTTTTTTTGGAAAAAAGAAAGAACCACCGGCGGTACCGGTGTAGCGTCAAAGGAAGGCAAACGCAACCACAAAAAAGAATAGAAGGGAATTATTTTCTGCGATGACAGGATGTGCGACCTGTCAGCTCCGCAGAAAACAAAGAACTGGAGAGGGACAGTTGGGAAAGGTGGGAAGACAGCATGCAGGCACTGTGGGATGCTCCCAAAAGCTTTCCTATTGGACGCTGGGGAGCGTTCCCACGCAGGCTCCGTCGGTACTAACGATACCCATATGTGAAGACTACATTCCTGCTTGTTCCTAGAGATAAAGGGATCCACTGTGTCTGTCCCATGCCATTTTGAATTGTCACTGTATTTGCCCCCACCACGTCCATTGGGAAGGCATTTCAAGTATCCACCACCCTTTCAGTGAAAAAGTATTTCCTGATGTTGCCTTTCAATTTACCCACTTGCAGCTTCATGTTATGCCCTCTAGTTTTACAACTTCCCTGTCTTTGAACAAGGTTGGTTTGTTCATTAATACCCTTTAAGTATATAAAGGTCTGTATCATATCTCCCCTGTTCCAGCTATCCTCTCCTCTAGCATATACATATTTAGGTCTTCAAGTCTCTTCTCATACGTCTTATGGCACAGGCTCCAAATCATTTTGGTTGCCTGCCTCTGAACCATTTCAAGTCTTTTTATATCCTTTGTGAGATATGGTCTCCAAAACTGAACACAATCCTCCAAGTGAGGCCACACCTGTGACTTCTACAGTGGCATGAGGGAGGAGTGGTCTAGTGGTTAGGACAAGGTACTTCAGGCCGGAGGGCCGGGGGTTCAAGTCCCACCTGGGGACAGCAATCTCAGGCCGGAGGGACTGGGATTTCTAGTCCTATAGGCACTCCTTGTGGTCTTGGGCAAGCCACTTAACCCTCCATTGCCCATGTTCACTGTAAGTATTAGCATATGTGTCTCATATCCCCTCATGTTAAATGTATCCCCCAATTGACCGCTTTGACCCGGTGAAAAGCGGGATATAAATACAGCTAAATAAATAAATTAGTACCTCTTCCTTTTTGCTCGTAATTCCTCTCTGTTTGCAACCCAGCATCATTCTGACTTTGGTCACGACCTTGTCATAAACAATTACTCCAAGGTCCTTCTCTTGGTCCATGCACACCAACCTCTTGCCCCCTATCACATACAATTCCCTTGGATTTCTGCATCCCACGTGCATGACACTGCACTTCTTCATATTAAATTGTTACTGACAAGCATTAGACCATTCTTCTAATGCTGGGTTGCATACAGAGAGGAATTACCAGCAGAAAGGAGGAGATATTAATGCCACTGTACAAGTTGCTGGTGAGGCCTCACTTGGTGTATTGTGTTCAGTTTTGGATCCTTGAGTAATTTTTAGCATTCCAATTCAAGGATGGCATTTTCTCTCTAACTCTCGTAATTTTAGGAAAAACCAAACAATCTTATTCTTCCTGATAATTCCTGATTTTATTTCCTTGTATGCATCACTGTAGAACTACTCGTCTCGTCTTGCTGCATGTTGGAAATCTCTATTAAGTTCCGTGATTGTCTTCCTCTTCTGACTTTAGCTTCTTTGCTTTTGAGCAATTCTCAGTTTCTGCAGTCATTCATTTTGGCCATTTTTGCTTTTCACCTTTTGCAGAGGTTTTTCACTTTCCTTGAGTACAATTTTCTTGATGTCATACTGTAACTTTTTGTGCTGTATTATTAGCATCAAAAGAAGCTTATCAATTTCACAGTCTAAATTCTAGTGGTATATTTTCAAGATCATACTTTGCTACATTCATGAGTAGCTTACTGTTTTTCAGCTTTAGCTTGAGTTTGTGACTGCATCAGATTCAGCTCCAGGTTTTATCTTTGTCGATGTTAGTGAGCTTTTCCATCGCTGACTTGCAGATGTAGTCAACTTGATTTTTGTACAGTTCAATGGATGAAGTCCATGTGTTCATATGCTGCTTGTGTTGCCGGAAGAAGGTATTTGAGATGAATAGAATTCTGCAAGACCAACAATCAGTGTTTCTCTAGCTTCATTTCTGTCGCTGGACCCATTTCTTTCACGATATTTGCCTTCTTTGTTCCATGGGTGTAGTCTGATGGCTTCATTTGGGGGAGGGCAAAGGGTGGGTGACATATTTGCATATTATGTGCATATTCATTATGAGGTCTATTCTGTCCCACGAATAGTGGGGATGGACATTCCATTGGAATGTCCATCCCCACTATTCACCCCCCTGCTGGCCCTGTCAAAAGCCTCCCCGTACGAACAAGAAGTTTGTACAGGGAGGCTTAAATGGGGGCGGGAGGGGGTGATGTGGAAGCGGAGATAGGACAGGCAGTGGGCGGTCTGCAACCCCAGATGTACAGGACAGATTATGAAGGAAGACAAAAAAGCTTTCATTCACAGCATTCTATTTTGTTATATTTCTTGAAAGGTTTTTTTAAATTATAAATGCAGCCCTATTTCTTCTTTATCTTTCATTTCTAGTGTAGTATATTATGTGATCATCAGATTGAAAGGGCCCCATGCCAGTCCATTTCAGTTCACTGATGCCCAATAGATTGAGTTGTGCATTCTCTAACACTTCTAGCTTCCCTTGGGTTCATGCTTCATACGTTCCATGTCCCAGTACATAAGAAATCTTTTCAGCTTCTGACTCATTTCATGTGCAGTTATATCAGCAGTTAGACATCCTGAGAGCTTTGTTCCAACCACATCATAAATGCTGGTTTTACTCTGAAGACTCTTCAGCTCTTCTCCAGTGGCCTGCTGAGTTTTTATTTGCCACCCTTTATTTCTGATTATACAATCTGTGCTTGCCAGTATTGTCTCTTATGGCAAAATATGACATCCCCCCACCTTTCTTTAATAGATCTAGAGGCATCCCTGGCATATCTGAAATTTTGACTTCGATGGGATCATACTCTGGAAAAAATGATTGCTTGTCATTTGAAGAATTATCCCAATGAGGGTACGAATGCAGGAGACAAATCTGGTGCAAAATGTGTTGCATACAGTCAAAGGACTGGGATTTAAGATCTGAATGCCACAGCTTTATGACTCATACTAGGGAACTAGGCTCCTCCTGCTGTATTGCTTGTCTGAGTTTCTCTCAGCCTTAAGTGAACATAGCGAAGAGATCGAAGGTTGCTCTGAAACCCACCTCTCTTCCATTTGATTGCCTATTTGACTGCTGAAAAAAATGCCCATTACAGATGTATACCTTAGACTTATAGACCTTGCAGGAATGAATTTATTTTATTATGCTCCTTTAAAGTTAGAAATAAAATAATATTGTAGTGGGAAAATAAGACATTGCAGAATTTAGCTCAATCTGATCCTTAAGAAATGAATGATATGTTTTATAATGCATATGCGTGTGCTACCTCGACTCTGTTGTCATAGAAGCTACAGGTGCTATTAGAGGCAGTCCAGAGGGTGCACACAGCAATCTGTAAAAGAGCTATTAATAAGCATTTCAAGAGATGTTTACAACACAGATCAGGAGCGAATTCTTACCATTTTGCACACCGAACATCTTTTGTCTGCACCCTTCTCACCACAAGCAGTACAAAACTCAGCATCTACAAAGCCCACCTGGCCAATAATGGCTTGTGTAAGCACAGAGAAAGCAGTCGGCTCTGACCCCTAAATAAAACAAAGGCGTAGCTGTTAAGACAGCAACCTCAAGCAGATCCTACATATTGATATGAGAGTCTCCCATTCGGATGTGTGTGTAAGATTCATAACAAATGACTTTTAAGAACTGTTTTGAAAACATTTATATTTCAACAGGAGTATAACGTGCATGCTAGTACTACTACTACTGCTAATCATTTATAAAGTTCTACAAAGCATGCACAATGCTGTACAAACATAGACAGAGACTGTTCCTGCTCATGAGAGTTTACAATCTAATTAAGACAGACAAATTATAAGAATAAGAGGAAAAGGAGGGTAATGAAACAAAGAAAAAGGGGGTCAGAATCCAGAAACAGCTTCAAAGAGGTGAGCCTTTCACATGGACTTTAAAAGGGACAGAGATGAAGCCTGACATATAGACTCAGGAAGTTTGTTCCAGGCATAAGGAGCGGCAAGGTGAAAGGACTGAAGTCTGGAGTTGGCAGTGGAAGAAAAGGGCAAAGAGAGAAGCAAACCAGAAGAAGAGCAGAGTTCACGAGGAGGGGATAGGGAGAGAGAAGAGATGAAAGGTAGAAAGGAGCAGAAGAGTGAATGCACTTTAAGGGCAGAAGGAGAAGCTTGATTTGGATACGGAAGGGAAGCCAGTGAAGTGCTTTGAGAAGAGGAGTTATATGAGAATATCGAGGCTGGCAAAAAATTAGTCACGCAGCAGAGTTCTGAACAGATTGAAGGGGAGAAAGGTGGCTAAGAGGGAGACCAACAAGGAGATTGCAACAGTCAAGATGGGAAGTAACTAGAGAGAGGACAAATGCTTTAGTAGTGTGTTCAGAAAGGAAGGGGCTAATTTTGTTAATGTTATAGAGAAAGAATCAACAGGTTTTAGCTATCTGTTGAATATGTGAAGAGAAGGAAAGGGAGGCATCAAAGTTGACTCCAAAGTTGCGGGCTGAGGAAACAGGAAGCAGAAGAGTGTTATTCACAGAGATAGAGAAAGGAGGAAGGGGAGAGGAAGGTTTAGGCCCGCAGGAGTGGGTAATTCCGGCCCTCGTGCACCACAATCCAGCCTGGATTTCATGATGTCTCTAATGAATATTCATGGACCTATTTCCATACAATGGAAGGCAGTGTATGCAAATAGATCTCATGAATATTCATTAGGGACATCATGAAAACCAGGCTGGATTGTGGTGCACGAGGGCCGGAATTGCCCACCCCTGGTTTAGGGGGAAAAATAAGTTCAGTTTTGGTCATGTTTAATTTCAAACGGTGGTGAAACATCCAGGTGACTATGTCAGAAAGGCAGGCGGCAATGCGAGACTGGAGTGTCAAAGAGATATCAGGTGTAGAAAGATAGATCTGAGAATCATCAGCATAAAAATGAAAATGAAATCCATGGGAGGAAACGAGAGCACCAAGGGACTGGGTGTAAAGAGAGAAAAGAAAAGGGCCGAGAACAGATTCCTGGGGTACACCAACTGAGAGTGGGATAGCAGTAGAGGAACCGCCGCCAGAACAAACACTGAAAGAGCTATGGGAGAGAAGAAGAGAACCAGGACAGGGCAGAGTCCCTAAAACCAAGAGAGGACAATGTGTTAAGGAGAAGGTAGGACAGTGTCAAAAGCAGCAGAAAGGTCAAGAAGGATGAGGATAGAATAAAGGCCTTTGGATTTAGCAAGGAATAAGTCACCGGAGACTTTGGCAAGTGTCCTAGAGTGAAATGGATGAAAGCCAGATTGAAGTGGATCCAATAGGGCTTGAGAGGAAAGAAATTCAAGATAACGGAGGACTGAATGCTCAAGAAGTTTAGAAATGAAGGGAGGAGGGGGGCGGAGCCTGATGTCCAGCGGGTAAGACGCTTCGCGCTGAAGCTCCCGAGAGGCCTACTTAGAATCCTGACATAATACCTATACAAACTTACTATTTCGCTCCGGGCTGACCGGGGTACCTCGGGGGGGATGGCGGCCCATAAACCAGCGCGCTTGGACTTCGGGTCTCCTTCTTCTTCTCACGGAAAACGCTCCAAAACAGAGGCGTCCTCCCCACAGAAGATGGTTCCATTTCGGGAGAACCCCGAAATGCACCTGGAGATTTTAGAGGAAATACGCGGCGTGAAGGAATTGGTGCAGTCCAATGGAGAAGCGCTTAGAGCCATGCGAGAAGACTTTGGAGTGCTCCAGGACCGACTTGATAGTCTCTCATTACGGCAGGACAATATGGCGGGGGTCCTCGACTCGCACGCGGTGCGCTTGGGCACACTGGACAAGGCTGAGCGCCAGATACAGAATCTTCAAAAGGAGTTAGAAGATAGCAATAATCGAGCCCGTCGCAACAATGTGAGGCTCATTGGAATACCGGAGGGGGTGGAAGCGGGAGATATGAGAGAATTCCTGCTCAAAACTCTTCCCTCCTTGCTGAAGATCACCTTTCATAAAGAACTGGAAATCGATCGAGCACACCGTGTTCCTACCCACATGGCGCTCAACCGAACGACCCCCCGGCCTATTATCTTTCGCTTGCTACGATATCAACAAGTGGAACAAATTTTAAATGCTGCCCGGGCGAACCATCATTTGGAATTTGAAGGTCACAAAGTCTCCTTCTTCCCTGATTTGGCAAAGCCTACAGTCGACCGACGGAAGAAACTCCTTGCTTTTCGCCCTCGACTTCAACAGCTACAGGCTCGCTTTGGCCTGTTGTATCCCGCGAAGCTCCGAGTGACTCTCCACAACCAAACCAGGACATTCGAAGATCCTGATCTACTATCAACATTTTTAAACTCCAAAGAAGCAGAGCAGATGCGCTAACCCAACGACTTGGACTTTTATTTGCCGGCTCTGTCCGCCATTTTGAAGGGCCCGATGCGGCGGTCATAGTTCAGCACAGAGACTACCTGGACTTTCTTACTTTCTTTCTATGACTCTTGTTTTGTGGTCTCCTATCCCTCCATGATGTGTGCCTCGGTCGGATTCGGAGCACGCACAATCCTACAGGTTATGTGTTTGTTCAATTTCGGCCTTCTCTGGGGCTTCTCCCCGCAGACACATGGTCGCCAGTAATTTTTGGGGTTCTGCTTCTTCTCTACCGCGCTGCGGTTTTTCTTTTTTAATGTGGGGCGCTTCATTGTATTATCTAAGCTTATTTTCTTTTATGCCATATGTACAGCCAGATACAGTCAATATGAGGGACATTGTGAACTTATGTGCGCTATCATGCTCAGAATTTTTAACTTGTCTGAATGGCTTTATGTAAAATCTTATCACTCAACGTAAAGGGCATTAATAGTCCAATCAAGAGAAAGAAAATCCTTAGCTATCTTAGCCATGAGCATGCTGATTTAGCGTTTCTTCAGGAAACGCACTTAAACTCTGCTGAAACACTGAAACTCAATGTTAAGCCTTACATGGTGGCTGCCTATTCTCCCGCCGTTTCCAAACGGTGCGGGGTAGCCATTTTGGTTAAGAAATCTTTGCAAGCTACTGTAATTGATACTAGCGCTGACAAGGAGGGTAGATGGGCCCGCGTACATCTTAAGGTTGGAGATAGTGAATTTACATGTATTTGCATTTATGCCCCGAATGTGGACAACCCTGCTTACTATGCAAGTATTGCGCAGTTGGCACAGGCCTCTGCCAATACTCCATTAATACTTGGTGGTGATTTTAATCAAGTGTTAGACCCTCTGATAGATAGACAGCCGCCTAGAACGAGTAGTCCACCCAAGAGTCTTGCTACCCTTACAGCTCTGATGCAAGATCTTGCGCTGGTAGATATATGGAGGCTGCTTCACCCCTCCGACTTAGAGTTCACTTTCTTTTCTGCCCCCCATCACTCCCAATCTAGAATAGATTTCTTTCTCATTTCCAAAGCACTGATTTCTCAAGTAGACACGACTAGGACTCATCCTCTCCATATTTCAGATCATGCTGCCATATCTCTATCATTACGTGTCACTGCGCGGGACGATTCTCCCCGAGCTTGGTTTTTTGATAGATCCCTACTGGGTCAAACAGATTTTCAGGTTGATATAAAGGCCGCTATCCAAGATTATTTTCAGTTTAACTCACCCCATGACACAGCGAGCTGGGCTTGGTGGGAGGGTTTTAAAGCATCTATCCGCGCCACTATAACTAGCTATCAAATTCGGCAGGGGAAACAAAGAAAGCAGCATTTACTGATTCTAGAGCAGCAGATACAAGTTGGGGAGCGTCTCCTCACGTCCCGTACTGACCCATGTATTTTACTCCGTTTACAACGCTTGCGTTTTCAATACAATCAGCTTTTGTACACTGCTGCTGTTAAAAATATCGAATCTCAACAAGGGCTATATTATCGGGAAAATAATCGTGCTGGCAAATTATTAGCAAATGCCCTAAAAGGTCAAAAAGAAGCCAAGCGTGTTACCGCCCTCCGTAATCCGTCGGGGGGGGGGCTTGGTCACTAAAGATACCGAAATCTTAGAACTCTTTCGTGATTTTTATACCCGGCTTTATCAATCTGAATGTGATTTTGAGCCAGATGTATTTGAACGCTTACTTTCAGGGGTACAAAGACCGACCCTATCTGACGAAGATAGAGTGGCCTTGGACACACCATTTACTGTCTCAGAAATTCATTCTGCTATCAAGAAATGTGCCTCAGGTCGAGCCGCAGGCCCAGACGGTCTCCCTGCTGAATTCTACAAAACTTTTCACGCTGACTTAGCTCCAGTTTTGAAAATTTATTTTTCTGCTCTGGCCGAGGAGGGTTCTCCTTCTGGGTCCTTTTCAATGGCAAATGTAGTAGTTTTTGAGAAAGAGGGGAGAGACCCGCAACTAACAGCTAATTATCGTCCAATTTCCCTCCTAAACGCGGACTATAAAATATTTGCCACCATTCTCTCTACCCGGCTCTCGGATAGGATGCCTACCTTAATACACCCAGATCAATGCGGTTTCATTCCTGGTAGATCAACTGCTGACAATGCTCGGACTCTATGCCATGTACTGACTACCGCAGTTAATCTTGATCGCCCTTTTGTTGGCCTCTCACTTGATGCTGAGAAGGCCTTCGATCGCTTAGAGTGGCCCTTCCTGTATGCAGTCCTCCGCTGGTACGGATTCGGGGAAGGTTTTCTCCGTTGTCTTCGCACCATGTACGCACAGCCTACAGCCAGTATATGTGCCAATGCTTTAAAGTCTCAGCCTTTTCCCCTTCAACGCGGCACTCGCCAGGGATGCCCACTGTCTCCACTTCTCTTCGATCTTGCACTTGAACCCTTGGCTTTACTAATCCGGCAATCGGAGGAGATTCATGGAGTCCCCTTCACCCATAGGGAAATCAAAATTTCAGCGTATGCTGATGACCTTATGCTTTTTGTCTCTATAGACTCAGTGCCGGCTGTCCTAGAGCAAATTGGTAAATACTCACAACTGTCCGGTTATAAGATAAATTGGACCAAGTCGGTAGCCTTTCCATTAAATCCTTTGCTTCATCAGGCAGATATGCAACCCTTCCCCTTTTTATGGCAACCTCGCATGGTCAAATACCTTGGGGTTCACTATTGTTCTCCTTTGGAAGACACTATCTCCTTCAATGCCAAAGACTTAATCTCTAAAGTCCGGGCGCTAACTCACCGCTGGACTCCTTTAACACTTACCTGGTGGGGTCGATTAGAAACCATAAAAATGATGATTGTTCCGAAAGTGAATTATATCTTAGAAATGTTGCCCTGTCTCTTCCCTCGACGTATATATAAAGATATGGAGGGCCTTCTGACTAGATACTTGTGGCAAAACAAGACACCTAGGATAGCGAAACATAAGCTGCAAGCAGATAAGGAAAATGGGGGTGTCAGATTCCCTGATTTCCTGAAGTATCATCAATCTTTTCTTCTCAAACAAGGCGCTCGCTGGCTGGAAGATCCAGTACCGAGCAGACCTGTGTGGCTCGACATAGAAGAGGACCTTTGCAAACCGATTCCTCTTACTTTTCTCCCTGGTATGACTCTCCCATCAGACTCCCACTTTCCACCAATGCTTTTAGACACCTTAGGTGCCTTTACTACTCTTATGCACTCTTTAGACTCCCGACTCTGTCCGTTAGACAAGCTCCCACTTTGGTATAATACTCGATTTCGAATACAAAATAAGCCGATGGCGTGGAGCCCCTGGTACACTAGGGGCATTTGGATTCCTAGTCAGTTGTTCCATGAAGGTCGCTGGAAAACTTTTAGTGAATTGCAAATTGAATTTGGTCTCCCAGCGAAACACTACTTTCAGTTGGTGCAACTTCAGCATTGCCTTCGGAGTGCTAAGGTGCTCCCGCCATCGGCCTCCCCTACACAAGGTTGGTTGGAGACTATCCGATCTATCGGTAGTTCACCGGGTGTAGCATCCAATTTTTACAAAACCTTATGTAATGCTATAACTAGAGATACCCCTATAGCGCAGAAAGCATGGGAGAGAGAATTGCATGTGACTTTGACCCCGGAGCAATGGAGCCTTGTCTGGAGTAGAGTGACACGGGTCTCCCGATCCGCCTCACTCACTCAGACACTCTTCTTTCTAGCCCACCGGTGTTTTTACACTCCTGACAGATTAGCCAAATGGAACACTACTCAGGGCAATAGTTGTTGGACATGCCATGCGGCCATTGGTTCACTACCTCATGTTATGTATGAATGCCCCGCACTACAGTATTACTGGCGTCGGGTCTGGGGTCGTATCCAGTCTATTTTGCACTTTCAAGAGCCCCTTTCTTGGAGGATAGTGGGACTTCGCTCAGCTGCGGGGATCCCTCTCTTCCAAAAACGGCTAACTTCCTTTTGGACTTTATGCTTGGCATTGCTATTTCCCTAATTACGAAATACTGGAAAAATAGCTCCCAGCTGAGCCCCAATGAATGGTGGAATCATGTCTGTCTCTATAGTAAATATGAACAAATACCTCGTATGTTTGCTTCTCCCACTCAGACTCCTCATCATCGGTCTAAATGGAAGATGCTCAATGACTATGTACATTCTGCTCAATGCTCTCATCTGACTGTCTAAATTTGTATATATCTTTGTCCCATGATTATTCTGTATCGCAGATACTCTTTTGATTGTTTTGATGTATAATCACTGTTGTTTGGAAGCGCTCACATGCTGACATAATCAGCTAGAGAAGAAGCGTGGGGGTGGGGGGTAATTGGGTTTACTTTTCTTTATTGTATACTTGTTTTGTCTCCTTTGGTGTGTTGTTTCTTTTGTTTGATGCAAAATGAAAATAAAAGTTTAAAAAAAAAAGAAATGAAGGGAGGAAGGGAGATGGGTCGATAATTAGAAGGACAACTAGGGTCAAGAGAAGATTTCTTAAGGAGAGGTATAACCACAGCATGCTTGAAGGCTGAAGGGACTGTGGCAGTGGAGAGCGAAAGGCTGAGAATATGTAAGATGGAAGGGATGATAGAGGAGGAAATGGGACTAAGCAGACAGGTGGGGATAGGATCAGAAGAGCAAGTGGTAAGTTTAGAGGAGGAAAGTAGATGAGAGGTTTCCTCAAAGATCTTAGAGAAGGAAGAAAGGGCAACAGAGATTGAGGGGAAAAATTGGTATTGAGGTGAGGGAAGAGGGGATGAAGCTGATTTAGTGGGGAATTGGACAGTGATTTTGTGTACTTTGTCATGGAAATAGTCAGCTAAGGTTTGGGCAGAAAGAGAAGGAGTCGGAGGGGGAGGTGCCTTGAGGAGAGAGTTAAGAGTTGAGGAGAGACGGCGAGGGTCAGTGCCAAGAGAGCTAGTCAGATGGACATAATAGTTTTGCTTGGCGTGCGTTAAGGCTGATTGGAAGGAGGTAAGTATGAATTTAAAATGAAGAAAGTCAGAGAGGGAGTGGGATTTAAGCAAAATGCACTCAGCTGAATGGGCCACAGGAACATAGATAGCAGTTAGTTGAAGATAATCAGGCTGAGGTGTTGTGCATCTTACAGGACATGGGATAGGTGGATCAAGAGTATTTAGAGCAGAAGAAAGGGAAGTATTACAGGAAGCTATAACATCAACAGAACTAGACAAGGAGGAGGAAAGAGAATAGTAGAGAGAGCAAAGGGTCAATAGCATGCTCTCTGCTGTACAGTATTATAAATAAATAAATCCTGCAGAACTTTCAGTCAAAGAAACAGGACAGACACTTATATGTGAATATGATACCTGTCTTACTCCAAGCAGATACACTTGGCTACCAATTGCAAAGAAAAAAACATTTTTGACTACAATTGTTTCAGGTTTTCAGTTCTATTTTTTGAATGGCTAAATTTATATTAGAGATGGCTATGGTTTATGGGTTTATTATATTTGATAAAGCACCCTTTGCAAGCCTACAGAGCGGTTTATATAGTCTGAACACTGCTCTGTTAAAGTCAGAAGAAGAAATGTCACATTCAGTACAGTGAATCCCTCCTCAAATATGACATATGCTCTCTTAGCCAATATCATCCTCCCTCCTCACTTTTGATAACATACAAAAATATTAAGCAGAGTTTCCAGGTTCTGTGCTATCAGTCCTGCTATGAGGAAGTCTATTATATTTAACATTTCATACCTACATTCTAATAATCCTAACATGAACAAATAATTTAATCTCATCATTTAAATAGTTTGATCTATATTTGCAAGTATGGTTTTTCTAAATGGAAGGGAATCACTGCTTGCCAGCCTTAATTCCTTAAGGAAAAGAGACTTATCAGATCATGTCTGTATGTGTGTGTTTTCCCCTCAATTTCTAAACAGCTAAACTGTGTGCTGGTAAGCCCTTGTGTACTTGTGTATGTGGGAGAGGGGAGGGGCAGGGAGAGAAGGGGGTCAGGTGCTAGAAGAAAGAGAAGACATCTGTTTTTTGTATCTTTCAAAGACAGCAAGAAGGTTTGGGAGGTGGACAGAAGCAAGCAAAGTTGACAATATGCCCATAGGAAAATACATGGAAGACAATTGTCATTCTGTCAGTGTAGCTGGGTTTAAAAAAAGTTTGGACAAAGGATTTCTTATTACCTTAATTTTTCTCTTTTTTTGTTTCCTTTTTTATTTTTTCATGGTTGGACCTCTTTCTTGAGGTATGTTTGAGTGGTCTTGACCTGGCTAATTTGTGGGTTTGATTGATTAGCTATCTATCCAAGGCACTGCAGAAAGTAGGAGGGGACTCCTTGAGCTGAAAGGGTGATATGTCACTCTGCCCAGCTCAGCACCCCTTGCAACACCTGATAATGTTGACTGGAAGCCGAGCATTGTCACTTGGATTGGAGGAGGAGATGCAGGTGGGAGGGGCTGTAGTAGATCATACATGTGGGTCTCGGGAGACAGATCCAGCAAACTGGAGGGATAGCTGCTGGAATGGTTCTGCAAGCAGAGGAAGATGTGGGAAGACCCTAAGAGTGGGGTAAATGCAGTGGCTTGCTCCTTGCATAGTGATTTCCTGCTTTTGCTACCTTCCATACCAAAGCTGCGTAAACTGGCTACCATTACAGTGGACTTTATTTGGTCTGCTCTTGTCTCAATACATCAAGCATCTTCTGCTGTAGCTTCTTTATCTGTACAACTAGTTGCACAAGTGCAAACACCAGAATCCTTGGCAACTGCGCACACAGAGGTTGGGAGATCCATCTGTCCAAGTTGACTCAAAAGGTATTGCTACAAGTAGGTCAATGATTAATAGACAATGGAGAACTTTAATAGGCATTTAAATGTGCATTTTTTTAAAAATGTACTTTATATGAATTTGGTGTCACTTATAGACAGAGAAAATGACAGCAGACAAAGACCACATGGCCTAAGAACTACTAAGCTCTACAATTCCTTCCTCTTCCCCTCCGAGATCCTTTATACTTGTCCCATGCTTTCCTGTATTCAGAAACAGTCCTGGCCTCCACCTGCTCGACTGAGAGGCTTCTCCATGTAGCCACCAGCCTTCCCATAAAGTAGTATTTCCTCAGATTACACCCGAGTCTATCCTCTTCCACCTTCATCCTATGACTCCTCAATCTAGAATGTCCTATTAATTGAAAGAGGGTCACCTCCTGTACATTTAAACCATAGAGGTATTTAAATGTCTCTTATATTTCTCCTTTCCTGCCTTTCATCCAAAGAATACATATTGAGATCTTTAACACATGCTTTATGACAGATGACTGGATATTTTAATAGCTATCCCCAGACTCCATCCTATTTATATCTTTTTGAAATTGGTTACATATGAAAGACAAATGGGACAAGGCTACCTAGAATGTCATACTTTCTACTGTTTAATAGTATAGGCACTAATAGACTGTACATGCTGCATGTCATCTATCCAAAACCCCAATTGTTTTGCAGTATTTAAGACATACTTATAAACTTGGCCATTTTTCGGATGCAAAGTCTGGCTATTTTCTATACCATGGGGAACGGAGTACAAGATTACTACAACAATTACGACCGCAATGGGATAAACTGAACTCAAACCAAATATTTTATCTCCTTCTGCTTCAACTACATGGGAGAGCAGGATACGAGTTCACATGCTGCAGCTCATTTCCACAATCAGCGTACATTTCGACTAGAAATGAATACAGAACAGTCTACGTTTCATTGCATCACAATCATTTCACTGTACATTGTGTAACATGAAGGCAACGGATTTTATCTTAAGAATCTAAGTACTGCCAAGGTGGGTCAGAGTAATGGTCCACCAAGCTTAGTATTTTGACTCCTACAGTGGTCAGTTCGGGTCACTTGGAAGTACCCATCCCAAACAAGAAAATCCATGTTAAGTTTAGGCTAGATTTGTTGAAATGCGTTACCGCATTAATGCACATTAACAACAAAGCATACTATTCGTATATAAAAATGGGACTTGCACTAAATAACGTGCATTAACATATGTTGATGCACTGAGTGGATTCTTACAATTTCCACTGGAGCAATACTTCTAACGAGCTGCTGGAGTAGTGTAGCTTCACAATAGGGAAATTTTCGGATGCATTCTCTAATAAATTTCTCTTGGTACACTGGGAAGCCATCTGTATCTCTTCCTTTTAACAAGCTAAAAAATAAACAAACATAGAAGCAAAATAGCACACATTATTTGGAACATATTAAAAAGACTCTGCCATGTGATTTTTCTGTCACAGTGCATACTTTCTTACTGCTATGATTTTGCAACATCATATTTTTAAAACTGCTTATGTATACATAGGGGCTTCACTTTGTCGTCCACACCCATCATATAGCTGTTTTGTTTACTAGTGAGGTAGCAGTGGCATACTTAATACACATGTACAAAACAACTGCATTTTGCTTTGCATTCCTAGTCATACAGATTTTTTTTAAAATGCAAGTGGACATCTGACATACACATTAAAGTAAATGAACACCTTGATATTTCAATGAACTTGTACTGAAGTGAGAAAGTGAGGTTACTTACCTGTAATGAAGGGGGGGGGGGGTCTTCACAGAGAGCAGAGAAATGGAGCCACAATCCTGGTTGATGTCATTCAGCATCACCTCAGGTCGGATTATCTTGCTCTCCAAAAACTCAGGAGAGTCCCATGGGCTCTCTTGAGTATGTGAGGGTGTTCATGTGCTCTCAATAGTCCCACTTTCAGTCAATTCATTATTCAGTTTGAAGGTTAGTAATTCCCAAATGAATAATGCAGCTTGCAATCAACCTTGCAAGCCACATTACTCTGCTTCCCTGGAACATCAGGCTGCTAATGTGCAGCCCCATGAACCAAAGGAGCTTCTCTTAAAGGGGCTGGCACATTAAGGCCAAGGCATGTTCTGAGGGTCACCCTTCCCCTCTCCCCCTAAAGCAATGGCATTGCACCATCCAGAACACAACCCCCCATCCCCCACATAGAGACAATCCCCCTGACATATTCCAAACTTCCTCCAAAGACTCTGCATCCTTCCCAAACCCCCAAATCTCAATCTCCACTCGCCCCCCACCCCAGGCCTACTTCCATCAATTTCTGGTGGGCTAATGTAAGCTGGCAGGAGCAATTCCCTTCCTACACTTGTTTCAAAATGGCACCCCTTCCTCTTTCCTCCCTCCCTTACCCATCCACATCTCAATTTGAGAGGGCTCAGGCAATAGCAGCTTCCTCAGACTCCTGTGGTACTTAGACCTTCATGTATCTACCGTTGGATGGCCACATATGCTGAAAATGCTGTTTCGTTTCCTATTAATCATGAGCTACCACAGCCTTTTCATCACATATATGTCCAAGGTATTACTTATGTATTTTTAGCAGTATTCAGCTCATACCTTTCCAGTAGTAGTTCATGGTGATTACGATTAGGTACAGTATATATTTCCCTGTCCCCAGGAGGCTTACCATCTAAGTCTGTATCTAAGGCAATAGAGGGTTAAGTGACTTTCCCAAGGAAACAGAGTGTCAGTGAGAACTGAACCCTGGTCTCTCTGCTCACCAGGTAACTGTTCTACCCACTAGTCTTCTCCTCCACTCTGCTGCGTACGCCTTGTAGTGCTATATAAATGATAATAGTAGTAGTGGTAGTCTGATGTGGGGTGAACTGCTCTTCCACTGCTTGGCTTGCACCCATCGAACTGCTGGCAACAAACAAAGAATATGCCATGCTGTATGTTTAGGGATCTGTACTGGTTCCTCCCAGTCCAACACAAAAATAGCACACAAACCAGAAGGCTGACCCCAGTGATTGAAACAACTGTCTTTTGGACCTTGGCTGAGTATGCTGGTATCTCTCAGGCAGCCCCACTACTTAAGATCAAAGTCCTCTATCCAATTACAACCTTCCCAGCAAAGACGGGAGGAACTAGCATCCCACTTATGTATCAGAGAAGGCAGGAGGTAAGATCTCATCAGTATTTTGATCTGCACAGCAAATGGATTCAGAGAGATGTACACTTTAAATGTGGTATTCCAAAGTTTTACTTGAAAATCTTGTTCCTGCTTGCCGAGTCTTTTCCCTTCGCCATCCTGACCCAAACAGCTTCCAAACAAAAAGCCCATGATTACCATGTATAGGTGAGACACCAAGTGCTTCATCCTTCCCTCCTGGTTTAAAATCTCTACCTCCAGATGTCTACATAAAAGTGCTCTGATGTTCAACATTAGAGGCAAAAGACCTAATCTGACAATACTAAAAGATGTTTCCTTTCACTTCTCTTAAATTTCAGTTTGGAAACAAAGGATCCCGTCTTGAATAAGGCTGAGAAGCTAAGGGCACCCATTTTTTATCCAGAGGTTCCCAGCTGTTTCTACACATACCCGTTACGAAAGATCTAGCTGAGACAGACAAGAAGCAGAGGCACGTGCCAGCTAACTTATGCCTCTATCACTAAGCACACAGCTTCACTCTCCCAGAAATGGGTGCATCCTCCCCTTTTGCCTACAGCTTTGAGCCATCTAAAAACACATAAGTGGGGCGAGGAAGTAGCTTTACCCACTCTGGAAAATTCTCATGGATGGACTACCAATATAGCATATGCAAGCATGTGGTCAAATGATAAAGCCTGCACACTGGGTTTCTCCCCCCCCTCCCCCGGTTACGTTTGGTACAGAAAGAGTACAAAAGGAAATTCTCACTATTTTCCCTGTCATATGAAGTGGATAAAAACCTTCTTCAGCTCTTGAAAGAAATAAGAGTTCACTAAAATTGATAACTGTGAGAACAGGAATAACTGAGGCAATATTAACAATTTAAAGACCCCCAAGATAGCCATGTCCTGCCACTGTTTAAGGTCAATCTATTTTGTAGAGCAGAGGCTCATACTTTAGTACCAGGAATTTAAATGAATCACTTGCCACCACCATGCCTAGGTACTTTGCTGTTCCTTTTGAAGTATATGTAACTTGTTAGTTCCAATGTAAACCGCCCCTGATCTTTGGACAAGGCGGAATAGAAAAACATTTCAAATAAGTAAAGTCAGGAGGTGCTCAAAACAGTGTAGTTACTCACCTGTAACAGTTGTTCTCCAGGGACAGCAGGAATCAGTCCTCACTTATGGGTGAAATTGGCACAGACGGAGCCTGCATGGAGCAATTACACAGTTTTCAAAGAAAGCCTTTGGGATTGCTGCCACGCATGCATAGTCCTCTTCCCGCCCAAGGGTGCCATCTTGCTCAGTCAGGTCCTTTAACTCGAATCCTAGCAAGCAGATGGCAAGGGAAGGATAAAAATCCAGCAACTCATCAGGGGAGGTGGAAGGGTGGTGAGATCCTATTCCTGCTGTCCCTGGAGAACACCTGTTACAGAAGAGTAACTACACTTTCTCCAGGAACAAGCAGGAAGTCAGTCCTTACTTATGGGACTCCCCAACTACAGGCTACCGAACCTGTAACCAAAAAATGCCTCCGCGAAAGCATGAGCAGAAGCCGATGCCTGAAGGAGCCCGAGTCCTCGGGGCGAAACCCTCAGTAGCCACCGAGAAGGGTCGGAGGGTTGGAGTTGCTTATACCCCAAACAAATTACGAAGTACAGCCTGGCCGAAGGTGCTGTCCTGGTGGGACTCCCTCTCCAGGCAGTAGTGCGAGGCAAAAATGTTTGCTGAAGCCCAGGTTGCAGCCCGGCACATGGCCATCAGAGGCACGGAGCACAGCGAAGCTATTGAAGCCGCCTTGGCTCGGACGCAGTGTGCGGTGACCCGCCGATCCAGCGGGGCACCCGCCTTCGCGTGAGCAAAAGCGATGCAGTCTGCCACTCAGATGGAGAGTGTGCGCTTTGTGACCGCCTGCCCCAGACAATTGGGATTGAAGGACAGGAAGAGCCAGCTAAACTTGCGATGAGGCCCGGTGGGTTACAAGTAGAAGGCGAGGGCCCTCTTGCAGTCGAGTATGTCAAACCACCGATGCCTGATCGGCATGGGATCTCGGGAAGAAGGTCAGTAAGACTATCTCCTGATTGAGGGGGAAATACAAGACAACTTTCGGCAGGAACTTGGGGTAGGTGTGGAGGACCACTCTGTTCCCTTAGAACCTGGTGTAAGGGGCATCAGCCATGAGAGCCTGGAGTTCACTGACTCGGCGGGCCGAGGCCAGAGCCACCAGGAAGACCACCTTCCAGGATAAGTACCGAAGGGAGCACGTCGCCATCAGCTCGAAAGGTGAACGCGTAAGCTGCATGAGCACTACATTCAGGTCCCACTCTGCCGGGTGAGGCTGGATGGGAGGTCTAGAGAGTAAGAAACCCCACATAAAGTGGGAGACCAAGGGCTGCTCCGAGAAGGGTTTACCCTCTATGGGGAGGTGACTCGCAGAGATGGCACTCAGGTGCACCCCGACTGAATATGACTTAAGCCTTTCCTTTGAGAGGTGAAGGAAGTACTGGAGAACCCATTGAGTAGGACAAGAGAATGGGTCGATGTGGAGCCCGGAGCACCAGACCGAGAAGTGTCGCCACTTGAAGGCATAGGCTCGTCTCGAGTCTTTTCTTGACGCGAGGAGAACCTCCCTGACATCCTCCGGGAGATCCAGCAGGGCTAGGGATACCCGTTCAGGTGCCAGGACATGAGGGACAACGAGGCCAGGTTCGGGTGGAACACCAGCCCCTCCTGTGTTAGCAGGCCCGGGGCACAGCCCAGGGGAACTGGGGGCTGAGACGAGAGCCAGAGCAGGAGTGGGAATCATGGCTGTCGAGGAAGCGACGAGGCTCACCGACGCTTGCTCCCGCTGAACTTTGTTGAGGGCACTTGCAATGAGAGGAGTGGGAGGGAAGGCATAAAGAAGCCTGGAGGTCGAACTCAAGAGAAACGCATCAGAGGCCTCCCTGCTCGGGTGCGGGATCAGTCTGCAGAAGCAGGGAATGTGTGTGTTAGTTGGGCTGGCGAACAGGGCCAGGGTCGGGGTGCCCCACTGATGGAACAAAAGGCCGGCCATCTCCGGGTCCAGCCGCCACTCGTGAGAGTAGAGGATCCTGCTGATTTTGTCCGCGAGGATGTTCTCGTGGCCCGGAAGGTAGACCGCTCATAGGTCATCCCCTGATGGAAGGCAAAGGAGCAGAGGAGGACCGCCTCCAGGCAGAGGCGAGAACCTGTGCCCCCCCGCCTTGCTGATGTAAAACATCGCTACTCAGTTGTCGGTCTACACGAGGACCAACTTCCCTCTCAGATGTTCCTAGAAGAGCTTCAGAGCACAGCGGACCGCCTGAAGCTTGAGCAGTTTATTTGCTGTTGGGACTCTTTGAGTGACCATTGGGCAATGAGCTCACTTGGATGAAAGAAGGGTGATTAGCGGGGTGCCCCAGGGTTCGGTCCTGGGCCCGGCACTGTTGAATGTATTTGTGAGTGATATTGCTGAAGGACTGAAAGGAAAAGTCTGTCTTTTTGCAGATGACACGGAAATTTGCAACAGAGTGAACTCCCCTGAGGGAAGGATAACATGAGGAAAGATCTACAAAAGCTGGAAGAATGGTCTAAAGCTTGGCAGTTAAGATTTAATGCGAAGAAGTGCAGTGTCATACACTTGGGAAGCAGAAATCCAAGGGAAATGTACGCGATAGGTGGTGAGAGGTTTGTGTGCATGGACCAGGAGAAGGACCTTGGTGTGATTATTTCTGAGGATCTCAAGGTGGCAAAACAGTGAGACAAGGCAGTGGCAAAAGCCAGGAGGATGTTGGGTTGCATACAAAGAGGAATTACCAGCAGAAAGGAAGAGGCACTAATGCCACTGTACAAGTTGCTGGTGAGGACTCACTTGGAATACTGTGTTCAGTTTTGGAGACCATATCTCACACAAAGGATGTAAAAAGACTGGAAACGGTTCAGAGGAAGGCAACCAAAATATGCGTCAGAAGCCTTATGAGAAGAGACTTGAAGACCTAAATATGTACACTCTGGAGGAGAGGAAGAATAGGGGAGATATGATTCAGACCTTTAAATACTTAAAGAGAATGAATGAACAAACAAACCTCTTCCAAAGACGGGGAAGCTGTAAAACTAGAGAGCATAACATGAAGCTGCAAGGGGGTAAATTGAAAGGCAATGTTAGGAAATACTTTTTCACTGAAAGGGTGGTGGATGCTTGGAATGCCCTCCAGATGGAAGTGGTGGGGGCAAATACAGTGACAGAATTCAAAATGGCATGGGACAGACACAGTGGATCCCTTTTACAGCAACAGGATAAAATGGAGTGGAGGAGTGGCCTAGTGGTTGGGGCAAGGTACCACAGGCCAGAAGGTCGGTGGTTCAAATCCCACTAGAGGACAGCAACCTTGGGCTGGAAGAACTAGAGTTTCTAGCCCCAAAAGTGCTCCTTGTGGTCTTGGGCAAGCCACTTAACCCTCTATTGCCCATGGTTCCCTGTAAGTATTAGTCTATGTGTCTCATATCCCCTCATGTTAAATGTATCCCCCAACCACTTTGACCCAGTGAAAAGCAGGATATAAATACAGCTAAATAAATCAAAATAAACTTAACTATCTAATTTCTCAACAAACAGGGGTGTCCTACACGGAGTGGTGGGTTCACCCCTAAACAAAGACATGGGGAGGGGTGACCTGCATGGAGCAGCAGGTGCACCTACTCTTGCCATCTTTTACTGGGCAGACTAGATGGACAATACTGGTCTTTATCTGCCGTCATTTACTAAGTTACTATGTTACACAGCGCACCGCAGTGGGATCCCCACCCCAGCAGGGAAGCATTAGACGTCAGGATGAGCTCGTGCTGGGGGGTTTGGAAGGGCAGCCCTCGGAGGAGGTTGCAGTGGTCCGCCACCAGTCCAGGGACCTGCGAAGGGTGTGGGAGAGCCGAATAGGGTCTCTGAGGTGACCTGAGGCCGGGCTCCACTGAGCGCTGAGGCATCACTGGGCTGTTCGTATGTGCAGGCGGGCATGGGGAACCGCATGGATGGTTGAGGCCATGTGCCCCAGGAGGCGCAGCATAGTCCGCACCGTGACCCGGACTTTGCTCTGGATCTGAGCCTCCAAGGCAAGGAGGCAGGCTGCACGGTCTGCCGGCAGGAAGGTGGTTACCTGCTGAGTGTCGAGACGTGCGCCGATAAACTCTAAGGCCTGCACCGGTTCGAGGTGGGACTTGGGGTAGTTGACCAGGAACCCTAAGCGCTCGAGGATCATGTACGATGCCGCTGATCGAGCTTCCCCTGCTGAGGGCCCCATGACGAGCCAGTCATCGAGGTAAGGGAAGACTGGTATGCCCTGCCGCTTGCGGGAGGCAGCGGCCGTGGAGAGGCACTTTGTGAAGACCCACAGAGCAGACGCAAGCCCGAAGGGGAGCACCCTGTATTGGTAGTGTTCGCCTTGTCTGTCCCATGCTCTCTAGTTTTACAGCTTCCCTGTCTTTGGAAGAGGTTTGTTTGTTCATTCATTCTCTTTAAGTATTTAAAGGTCTGAATCATATCTCCGCTATCCCTCCTCTCCTCCAGAGTGTACATATTTAGGTCTTCAAGTCTCTTCTCATAAGGCTTCTGAAGCGCAGATATTGCCTGTGCTGGGGTGAATCGACTTGTGGCCGTAAGTGTCCCTGAGATCCAAGGAGCATAGCCAATCGCCCTGCTGGAGGAAGGGCAGCAGGATGCCAAGCGATAGCATTTTGAACTTCTCCCACACCAAGAACTTGTTTAAACTTTCTGAGGTTGAGGATAGACTGCAAACCTCCCGTTTTTTTTTTTTTCGTGACAAGGAAGTACCGGGAATAGAAACCATGACCTCTGAGGTGCGTCAGTACCTTCTTGACCTCCCGCTGGGCGAGGAGATTGTCCAGCTCTCGCTGTAGATATGTCTGGTGTGCGGGGAGTCGAGAAGGCTCCACTGGGGAGAATGGAGGGGGAAGCCTGTCCAGATGGAGGTGATACCCATCCCGGATCACTAGACGGACCCAGGTGTCCGAAGTGATGGACGCCCACCGAGGGGCAAAGAGGGACAGGCGTCCCCCCACCGGCTGCGAAGCTGCTTGAGGGCGAAAGGCTATGCTGCTGGCGTCAAAAGCCCTGAGCAGGCTGAGGTGGTGCCAGGGTTTGGGTCTTGGGCCATTTAAGCTTGCAGTGGCCATGTGGTGCCTTTCCCTGTGTCGCAATCGTCGGCTCGGGCGTGAGTGAGTAGGGTGGCTAACCCTGAAAAGGTAGGCCCTTCCTCGGGAAGAATGGCTTCTTAGCTGGTTGTTTCTTCCGAGGGAGGAAGGAGGTCTTCCGCGAGAGGCGGGTTCAGATTACAAACTCTGTTTCTAACTCGGCAGCCTTATCCTCCATAGGCTTACCGAAAAGTTGCTCGCCGAGGCAGGGGACGTCCAGGAGCTTTTCCTGGACCCACTGCGCCAAGTCCAAGGACTGGAGCCATGACTGGCATCGGCTCCCGATGCCGGCCACCACCACACAGGCCAAGTATTCAAATCTGTCATGGGCAGAACAGGAGAGGTATTTTGAGCACTCCACGATGGACCTCAGGAGAGTCTGGAACCTAAGGAAGGGTTCACCCGTGAGGCCCACGGAGAAACCCCCAAGCTCCTTCGCAAGGTCACATAGGAACATGCCCATGTACAGTTGGTAAGCCTGAACATGGCATGTAAGTATGGACCCTTGATAAGCCTTGTACCCCAAGGCGTTGAGGGCTCTCGACTCCCTACCCACCGGCACTGAAGAGTGCGACTTCAGCTCTTTTGCTTCCGCATCACCGATTCTACCACCATGGAGGTGTGAGGAAGCTGGGTCTTCCTAAACCCGGGGCCACGCTGGACACTGTACATCGCGTCGAGGTGCTTGCAATGGGCACAGAGGCAGGTGTCTCCCACATGTGAAGTAGCAGCCTGGACAGAATGTGAGGAACTGGAACAGTGAGAGACTCCCAAGGCGGGGATTCTTACTGCAAGATATCAAACTCTTCGGCTCTTCCGCTCCTCCTCAGCCTGGGTAGCCAGGTAAAGGGCCCGCACCATATCCCGTACGAACACCAAGGTGTCGCCTTCAAGTGGTGAACGCCTCTGAAAGCCAGGTGGGAACGGGGTCGAAGGGAGGTCCCTGTGGGCGTGAGTCTCCCGGGTAGGTATCCCCATCTGACTCCCAACCCGAGATATCCGAGGAGGAATCCGACTCGGGCTGGTCAGCCTGTCCAGAGGCTGAGGCCCACTTGGAGCCGGAGGCCCTGGAGGATCTCACCCCCGAGGAACAGGAAGGCGAGCGAGACCGGTGCAAAGCACCCTCACAAGGCCCACAGCTCTTGGGGGTTTCCAGGGTGAGTTTTGGAGTCCCTCTCGAGAGAACCTCGGTCTCTGGGCATGAGCCAGATGTGCTGGGCGTGAGCGCCTGCTGAGCAGCTAAGAAGGCAGAAATGCTGCACTCCAGTGCCAGCATATGGAACTCCCACACAGGCGTGGGGCCCTGCGACGCCGACACCGTGGTCACCGAGTCGGGCATCAAGGAAGAGAGGTACCTTACGAGGCTGCTCCTTGTCAGACTCTCGGGAACACCGAGGAGGGCTGAGCGACCGAGTGCGGGAGCGCTCGCGCTTGTCCGCAGCCCCCGACAACGACTTAGGTCGTCTTCTTCTTACGCCACTCCACTTCTGGGGACCCCTGGTCAGAGTGCCGCCTTGAGCGTGGGGCCGAGGTGGGGGATCCCATCCACAAAGAGACGACCAAGGGCACCGCTGGGGATTCTGAGGCGGCCTTATGGAAAATGTCATTGACTTCTGCTTACAACTTAGCAGGGCCTTAGAGGACATTTTCTTACCAAGCAAACAGAACTTCGGATCATGGTCGACTCAGAGGCACCACAGACAGAAGTCATGGGTGTCCGTAAGTGACATGTTCTTGGAGCAGCTGTTGCATTTTTTTAAAACCGGTGGCTATCGGGGCATAAAGGGCCCCTGCGTGGTGAAAGACCCACGTGGCCAGCGGTTGTGGGAAAAGGGCACGAAGCCCGCAAAAGGAAAAAATATTATGAAAACGAAAAGGAGTCAGGGAGGGACGGGTAGAGGACCGGTGCAACTGGAAAAATAGCAGGCCAGAGGCCAAAAAAAAAAGGCTTTTTCCAAGGGACGAGGATGTGCGTCTGAAGGGCGCCACGGAAAAAGGAAGATTGAGCAAGATGGCACACTTGGGCGGGAAGAGGACCACACATGTGTGGCAGCAATCCGAAAGGCTTTCTTTGAAAGTTGGGGAATTGCTCCGCATGGGCTCCGTCGGTGCCGACGTCACCCATAAGTGAGGACTGACTTCCTGCTTGTTCCTGGAGAATCTATGCTCTCTCTCGGTCTTACATGGAAATTGGACAGATTTTTGAAAATTAACCCTATACCCGAACATCTGCCAAATTCTCTAATCAGACCCATAAGAGGGAAAATAATGAGGTGTTAACATAAATTAACATAAGAACATAAGATATGCCATAATGGGTCAGACCAAGGTCCATCAAGCCCAGTATCCTGTTTCCAACAGTGGCCAATCTAGGTCATACATACCTAGCGGTTTCACCAAAAAACACATGTTCCACAATGCTTGTACAGGGTCAAGCATTGATATCCTGGGTCCCTTCTTAATAATGGTTTATGGACCTTTCCTCCAGGAACTTGTCCAAACCTTTTTTAAACCCAGCTACACTAACAGCCTTTACTAAATCCTCCGGTAAAAAATTCCAGAGTTTGATTAGACGTTGAGTGAAAAAATATTTTATTTTATTAGTCTTAAATAGTTTACCATGTAGCTTCATTTCATGTCCCCTAGTCTTTCTATATTCTGATAACGTAAACAATCGATCTACGTTTAGCCGTTCCACTCCGTTCATTAATTTATAGACTTCTATCCTATCTCCCCTCAGCCGTCTCTTTTCGAGGTTAAAGAGCCCTAACCTTTTTAGCCTTTCTTCATAGGGGTATCCTTCCATCCCCTTTACCATTTTGGTGGCTCTTCTCTGAACCATTTCTAATAACGCTATATCCTTTTTAAGATACGGCGACCAGAACTGCACACAATATTCAAGGTGCGGTCTCACCAAGGAACAATATAGAGGCATTATAATATACTTTGTTTTATTTTCCATTCCTTTCCTTATGATACCTAGCATTCTATTTGCTCTCTTGGCCGCCACCGCCACACACTGGGCCGAGGGTTATAACATGTTATCCACAATGACGCCTAAATCTTTTTCCTGGGTGGTGGTTCCTAATGTGGAACCTTGCATCCTGTAACCATAGTTTGGGTTATTCTTCCCTAGGTGCATAACTTTGCACTTGTCCACATTAAATTTCATCTTACATTTTGATGCCCAGTCTTCCAATTTATCAAGATCCTCTTGCAATTTTCCACAATCTTCTTGGGTTTTAACAACTTTAAATAGTTTTGTCTCATCTGGAAATTTGATAACCTCACTCGTTATTCCCTTTTCCAGGTCATTTATGAATATGTCAAAAAGCTGCGGACCCAGCACAGATCCCTGGAGTACACCACTATTTACCTTTCTCCATTGGGAAAATTGGTCATTTAGCCCTATCCTCTGCTTTCTATCTTTTAACCAGTTCCTGACCCACAATAGTACATTGCCTCCTATCCCATGACTCTTTAGTTTTGCCAAAAGGCTTTCTGAAAGTCCAAATACACTACATCAACCGACTCACCTTTGTCTGTTTATTCACACCTTCATAAAAACATAACAGATTAGTAAGACAAGATCTTCCTTGTCTAAAGCCATGTTGGCTGTCTCCCATTAAGCCATGACTATCTACATGTTCAACAATTTTGTTCTTTATGATGGTTTCTACCATTTTTCCCGGTACAGATGTCAGGCTCACCGGTCTGTAGTTTCCCGGATCACCCCTGGAACCCTTTTGAAAAATTGGCGTTACGTTCTCCATCTTCCAATCTTCAGGTATTACAGATGATTTTAATGATAGTTCACAGATTACTAATAGCAGGTCTGCAATCTCTCACCAACTGGGAGAAAATCATACATGTGACACTCAATGCAATAGACTAGAAAGCCCCCATCTTGCTGCTGGACTACTGTCTGCATCTTGCTGCTGGACTACTGTCCGCATCCCCACTTCTTTGTGCAACTCTTCCATGGATATCAGTTCTGCATACAGTGTCTCACTTTGGGCCTATTTCTTAAGCATAGATGCAAGGGATGTGATATGCCCTCAGCACTGCTGTTGCTGTTTCCCCCAGCCTTCAACGATTTCTCCAGGAAGGATGTGTCTTTGAGAAGCTTCCTGTTCACAGAACAACTTGGTAGGTCCCCAAATGGATCAAGATTTGCCCGCTCCAATGTCACTTTAGAGTGGTCTGAAAGTAGTATGGGACTAAGAGTACATGCCTTCACCCCAGTTCTCAAAAATCAATCAATCAGAGTAGGTCCAGTGGCCAGCAGAAAGTATAATCTTGCTCAGTGGGTGTGAGCAATGTCAGACATCCACCAAAAACAAACTCACCACTCACCATATATGAGCATAACATGTGGGTACCAACCTTATTAATCTATGAGTATGTAAAAAATAATATTAAAGCTATGGAACTACAGGGCTTAAAAGGGAGAGAGAGGAGGATTAAACTAGAAAGAGGGAAAGAGAAATCTATTTGCACAGGAAGAAGAGGTGGACAGAGAGTTAATTGAAGATATACGCAGCATTGCCAGGAAAGGGGAAGTGCTACTGATATGGGATTTCAATATGCCAGATATTGATTGGCAAATTCATGCTGTAGCATTACCTAGGAGATCCTGGATTCTCTACAGGGAGAACTATTCAGGCAACTGGTAACAGAACCCACACGTGAAGGGGCCATACCAGACTTTGTGCTTACCAATGGTGAAAGTGTTTCCGATGTTATAGTGGCAAATCATTTTGCATCCAGTGATCACCAGATGGTGCGGTTCAGTATTAGGACTAGGGCTGATAAAATCCATTCAAAAGCAAGGGCCGTAGACTTTAGAAAAACTAACTTTGCCAAGATGGGCCAATACTTCAGGGAGTCAGCGGGATGGAAACAGCTGGGGGATGTAGAAAAACAGTGGGCAAAACTGAAAGGGGATATTTTAAGGGCAACCAACCTTTTTGTTAAAATGGTAAATAAAGGTAAAAGGAAAAGGAGACTGCCATGGTTTTCGAAAGAAGTAGCTGAAAAGGTGAAGAAAAAGAGTGAAGCCTTCATGAAATACTAGAGATCACAGAGAGAGGAAGACAGGCATCTATATTTGAAAAAACTTAGAGAAGCTAGCAAAATAGTCAGGAAAGTAAAGAGTCAAAAAGAGGAGGAAATAGCCAATGCAATAAAATGGGGGGATAAGATATTTTTCAGATACGTTAGTGAGAAGAGGAAGGGCAAAAGTGGTATTGTCAGACTCAAGGGTGCAGGGGAGGAATATGTAGAAGCTGATAAGGATAAAGCGGAATTACTTAACAAATATTTCTGTTCTGTGTTCACAGATGAAGAACCAGGAGCAGGACCTCAGAAAACACCCACAAACAGGAAGAGAAGCAAGGGACATCTTGAACAATTTTGAGAAGACTGTGTTTGTGAGACACTCGCTCAACTTAAAGTAGACAAAGCGATGGGACCGGATGGGATACACCCTAGAATACTGAGGGAACTTAGGGACATTCTAGCAGCTCCGTTGACTGACCTTTTCAATGCCTTGGAGTCGGGAGTGGTGCCAAAGGACTGGAGAGAGGCACAAACGTTACACAAAAGCGGAAGTAAGTTTAACTTCAGTTTCTAGTTCAATGTAAACTGTTCTATATAAACTGTTTTTGTTATATGTAAACCACACTGATTTCAAAGAGCGCGGCATATAAAATAAATAAATTCAGTAGTGAGCAAATTATTGGAAAAGCTGCTGAAAGAGAAAATAGTGAGGTTTCTGGAGTCCAGTGGATGACAGGATCAGAGGTAGCATGGATTCACCACAGGCAGATCTTGTCAGACAAATCTGATTGATTTCTATGACTGGGTGACCAGGGCATTGGACGGAGGGAGAGCCTTAGATGTGGTGTATTTAGATTTCAGTAAAGCCTTTGACAACATTCCTCACAGACAACTTATAAACAAACTGAGCACCCTAGGGATGGACCCTAAATTTACTGCTTGGGTTAGAAATTGGTTGAGTAGGAGGCAACAAACGGTACAGGTAAATGGAGCTCACCCTGAGAAAGAGGTTACCAGTGGTGTGCCCCAGGGATCTGTTCCTGGTCAGATTCTTTTTAACATCTTTGATAGTGATACAGCGGAAGGGCTGTCAGGTAAAGTTTGCCTCTTTGCGGATGATACCAAAATCTGCAATAGACACCCAGGAATGTGTAGATAACATGAGGGATCTAGCTAAGCTTGAAGAATGGTCTAGAATTTGGCAACTGAGATTTAATGTTAAAAAAATGTAAGGTTATGCATTTGGGCTGCAGCAATCCAAGGGAGCAATATAATATAGGGGGTGAAGTACTTTTGTCCACTAAAGAAGAGCGGGACCTAGGCATGGTTGTGTCTGATGATCTTAAAGTAGCTAAACAGGTAGAAAAGGCGACAGCGAAAGCTAGAAGGATGCTTGGGTGCATACGGAGAGGAATGGCCAACAGAAGACAGGAGGTGATAGTGCCTCTGTATAAGTCTTTGGTGTGACCTCATTTGGAGTATTGTGTGCAATTCTGGAGACCGCATCTTCAAAAGGATATAAACAGGCTGGAGTCAGTACAGAGGGTGGCTACTAAAATGGTTAGTGGTCTTCATTATAAAGCATATGAGGACAGACAAGGATCTTAATATGTACACCTTAGAGGAAAGGCGGGATAGAGGTGGTATGATTGAGATGTTTAAATACCTCTGTGGCATAAATGCATAGGAGGAGAGCCTCTTTCATTTGAAAGCAAGCTCTGCTACGAGGGGAAAATGGGATGAGGGTGGAAGGGGATAGATTCAAGAGTGATATGCGGAAATATTTCTTTACGGAAAGAGTGGTGGATCTGTAGAATAGTCTCCCAGTGGAGCTGGTAGAGATGAGGGCAGTATCTGAATTCAAAGAAGCATGGGACAAACACAGAGGATCTCTAAAGAAAAAAACGGGGACTGTTGTAGTGGTTAATATGGAAGGACAGACTAGATAGGCCATGTGGTCTTTTTCTGCCGTCATGTTTCTCTCTATATATATATATGTCTATATCGTATAATGGGTACACTACTTGTCAAACTGAAATATGTGGAAATTATACACTTATAACCAAGTTGTTTTTATAATCCTTGAACAGAAAAAGCAACCACTAGTAAATAAAAAACCTTTCCTTAGTAAGAAGTACACTTCAATTGCTCAACAAACCCACAATATAGCGAGGGGGGAAAAGGAAACAAGAAAAGAAGTTAAACCCCCCCCCACAACATTATCCCACCTTGCAAGTTAATAGTCGTTAAATAGGCAATGATCTGCAATTCTATTTATCATCACAGACCTTCCATTGGCGTATCAATTGTAGCTTCAAGATGTCGAGCAATTATGAAGGTCAGCAGCAGCTCAAAAAAAAAAAATAACAGACCGATATTTTACTAACCATTTACAAGGATGTTTGAGAAAAAAAAAAGTGCTCCTAGCTGCTTCACTCCAGGACGCAAAGCGTAGTTACTCACCTGTAACAGGTGATCTCTGTGAACAGCAGGAATTTAGTCTTCACATATGGGGTATTGTCGGTACCGACGGAGCCTGCGCGGGAACGCTCCCCAGCGTCCAATAGGAACGCTTTTGGAAGCATCACACAGCACCTGCGTGCTGCCTTCCCACCTTTCCAACTGTCCCTCTCCAGTTGAGTTTATAGCTGAGAGAGAGAGAGAGACAGACAGACAAACTTCTAGGGGAGGTGGGCGGGTTGTGAAGACTAAATTCCTGCTGTTCTCGGAGATCACCTGTTATAGGTGAATAACTACGCTATCTCCAGGAACAAGCAGGAATGTAGTCTTCACATATGGGGACTCCCTAGCTGCAGATGCCAGGCAGATGGCCCCAGGAAGTTGTTAGGCCTTGTGAAAGGGCCGTACTTCTCCCCCATGGATCTCTGGCATCCTACCAGGGACGGTGGGTAGGAGTTGACTAAGGGGCTTGTTTACAAAGCCGCGGTAGCGGTTTGCGATCGTAATCGGAGCCGCGGCCCCATTGATTTCAATGGGGCCGCGGCTGCGATCGCGATCGCGAACCGCTACCGTGGCCTTGTAAACAAGCCCCTAAGTCTGAAAAAGGTGTTGAAGAACAGCCTGGCCAAACAAGGCATCCTGGCAGGAGTCCTTGTCTAAGCAGTAGTGGGCTGTGAAGGTATGTACCGAAGCCCAAGTAGCTGCTTGACAGATGTCGTTGATAGACACAGAGTGAAGATGAGCGATTGAGGCTGCCATGGCTCTCACATTGTGGGCTGTGACATGGCCTTCAAGAGGAAGGTTCTTACTTTCATAGGCAAAGGATATGCACTGAGCAATCCAGTTAGAGTTCTTTTGGAAACTGGAAGTCCCAAATGACTAGGATCAAAAGCAACAAAGAGTTGAGAAGATTTTCTATGTTGCTGTGTCCTTTGCAAGTAAAAGGCCAAAGCTCTTTTACAGTCCAAGGTATGAAGGTTCCTTTCTGCACTGGAGGCATGAGGCCTCAGAAAGAATACAGGAAGGTAAACCGCTTGGTTTAAATGGAAAGGCAAAACCACCTTTGGCATAAAGTGTGGATGAGTCCTAAGAACTACCTTATCATGGTGGAACCTTGTATAAGGAGGATCAGCCACTAACGCTTGCAATTCACTGATGCGACGTGCTGATGTGATTGCAATGAGGAAGATGACTTTCCAAGAAAGGAATTTCAAAGATGTAGTGGCTAATGGTTCAAAGGGCGGTTTCATGAGCTGCCCAAGCACCAGATTTAAGTCCCATGCCACCGGTGGTGGCTTAATGGGAGGCTTTGTTAAAAGAAGGCCTCTCATAAATCTCACTATGAGAGGATGAGAGGAAATAGGTTGTCCACTTAGAGGCTTGTAAAAAGCTGCAATATCTTTATCTTTATCTTTATTTCACACTTGATAAACCGCTTACGTCAAGACATTAAAGCGGTGTACAAATAAAATAAAAGGACAACACTGCAAACTACGGAAAAAAGAACGCCAAAATGACAGGAAAGAAAGAGAGAGAATAGCGCAAAATAAAAGACCATAAAACATCAAACAATAATCAGAACCAAACACAACCAACACAGACAGACAGGGGAATGACAGGACCAAACGCGGCTGGGACGGGACAACAACCTACGGCTGCATCAGGGAGGAGGAGCAGGGGGGAGGTCGAACGCTTTTTGAAACAGATGGGTTTTAAGTGAAGCACTAAGATGGATGCTTACTGGATTTGTCTTGAGACCCGCATTTGACAAATGAAGGACATACTCCAGTATCGATTCCAGAGGTATCGCAAGAGGGTTAAGAGCCTTCTGCAAGCACCATATGGTAAACATTTTCCACTTAAAGGCATACGAGCGTCTTGTGGAGGGTTTCCTAGAAGCATGAAGGATATCCTTTACCTGTTGGGAAAGGTTAAGATCCTGAAGTTCTAGGCTTTCAGCAACCAGGCCCTGAGATGCAGAGACTGGGGATTTGGATGCCAGAGCATCCCGTCCTCTTGGGAGAGAAGATCTGGAGTGTATCCCAACTCCAGAGGCGGAGCTTGAGAGAGATGTAGGAGCAGAGGGTACCATATTTGCCATGGCCAACGTGGAGCTATGAGGATCATATGACCTCTGTCTCTCTGAAGCTTGAATAGGGTTTTGGGGATGAGGGGAATGGGTGGGAAGGCATATAGGAAGTCCTGATCCCAGTGGAGGATGAAGGCGTCCCTTGCCTGACAACATCGAGCCGAAATTCTGGAACAGAACCAGGGAAGTTTGGCATTCAGCGGACTTGCAAAGAGGTCTATGTCAGGGGTTGCGCAAATCTGAAATATTTGGGCAACCTGGTCTGCATGGAGAGACCATTCGTGTGGAAGACGAACTCGACTGAGTTTGTCTGCCCAAGAGTTTTGGATGCCTGGAAGATACACCGCAAGGAGATGAATCTGATGCTCTCTGGCGAGGGCCCATAGTCGCAAAGCTTCGTTGCATAGCGACAGAGAGCCTGTTCCACCCTGCTTGTTCACAAAGAACATAGCTATCTGATTGTCTGTTTGAACTAGGACTGTCTTGTAGCTGAGCTGGGCGTGAAATACTCGAAGAGCAAAGATTGCTCTGAGCTCCAGGAGGTTGATGTGAAGACAGGCCTCCTGTGGAGTCCAGATACCCTGGGTAGAGTGATTGTGCAGGTGGGCTCCCCATCCCACCTGTGATGCATCTGTTAGGGTGGCTTGGGATAGGGGTTGCTGAAAAGGAAACCCCACCAGAAGGTTTCTGGGCGATTGCCACCATTGGAGGGACGAAATAAGATGGATTTGAGTTTGTTATTTTGTCTGAAAGGCAGCCTGAGGCTTGTGTCCACTGAGTGGATAAAGTCCACTGGGCTGCGAGCATATGGAGGCGAGCATAAGAAACCACATGCACGGTGGATGCCATGTGGCCTAGCAATTGTAGCAATTCCCGAGCAGTGAGACAAGGCTTGAGCACTGCTTGGGAAGCTAGTTGTACTATGCGAAGACAGCGGGGCTGCGGAAGGAAAGCCCTTGTCTGTCTGGTATCCAAATGAGCTCCTATGAACTCTAGGGACTGAGTGGGAGCAAGATTGGATTTTGGGAGGTTTATGACCAGTCCCAAATACTAAAGGATTCATAATGTGCGAAACAGAGCAGAGCTGGCTTCTGGCACTGTAGAGGCTTGAAAGAGCCAGTCATCTAAGTAAGGGAAGACAAATATTCTTACAATATAAATGAACAACAAACTATCAGCATAATAACTAGCATAAACACCACCACCTCCCCACTGGACCCCTGCCCAACTGCGTGGATCAAAGCAGCAAAAAAGGAAATCGTCCAACAAGTGTCTCACATTGTGAACCAATCACTTAGTCAAGGAATCATGCCTGCCCAACTAAAAAAATCTATAATCAGGCCAATCCTAAAGAACAACTCACTCAACAAAGAGGACCCAACCTCATACCGTCCCATCTCCAGCATATCGTTCCTGGCAAAAATCATTGAGAAAGCAGTGCTCATACAACTTCAGGAACACCTTGATGACCGTGAAATCCTGGACAAACAGCAATACGGTTTCAGACGAAATCATGGGGTCGAAACGCTATTAATAGCACTGATGAACAACCTCCTCAAAGGCCTTGAAGACAGAAAGAAAATGTTTATACTCATTTTCATTGACATCTCTGCCGCCTTTGATACTGTCCATCATGGGATCCTCCTTAACAAACTGGAAGCAATAGGAATTTTGGGAACCCCCCTCAAATGGTTCTCCTCGTACATAACGAACAGAAGGCCACAAGTCCAATTCAATGGCGAAAAGGCTGAAGCTTTCTCTCAAACTCAAGGCATACCCCAGGGATCGGCTCTCTCGGCACTACTTTTCAACATTTACATGCAGCCCCTCTGACATTTTCAAAAGGCATAACATTGACTATCATATTTACGCAGATATTATGCTTTACACACAATTGGATACCACAGACCCTAAATATGCTCAACTCGAAACCTGCCTGGACGAGATGTTAAGATGGCTACAACAAAATAACATGACAATCAACCATAAGAAAACTGAAGTAATGTATATATCTAGTAAACCAAATTTTGAGCCTCCTCCTACAATCACCCTGTGTAACAACACGTACAACACAAAGAAGGAGATCAAATACCTGGGAGTCACACTCAACTGTAACCTAAAAATGGAAACACAACTGCGTAAAACAAACAAGGCCATCTTCCATAAACTTAGAGTGATACAACCTCTGAGGAATATAATCGATCCCTATGATTTTCGGTCTGTTGCACAAGCACTCATTATGCCACACCTGGACTACTGTAACGCCATCTTACAAGGACTGCCTAAAAAATAGCTAAATATCCTTCAAATGGCCCAAAATGTGACGGCCAGGATCATCATGAGAACAAGCATGGCAGAGCACATTACACCGGTTTTGATTGAACTACATTGGCTTCCCATTGCAGCCAGGATACAATACAAAACATTGGTAACTACGTTCAAACTGATAAATAACATAGCCCCTTCATTCCTCTCCACACTTATCAGCACGCAATCAGCAAACAGGGAAAGGAGAACTTCCAACGGAGGCATACTACAAGTCCCATCCAGCATCAGATCTGTGAGAGCAAGTACTAGTCGCAGGGTATTCTCATTCTCTGCACCAACTATCTGGAATCAACTCCCATTCGAGCTGAGATCAATCAGGGACATTACTGCTTTCCGGAAGGAACTAAAAACTCATCTATTCAAAAGTCACTACAATCAGATGTGACTCTCAGTACGATAGAGATGAAGCGAAACAATCAATTAATCATGCTCTGTTGAACTGCTATATGTATAAATATGTATTAATGTAAAAATGTAAATATGTGTAGTCAAATCTCTAAGACTCTAATCTTGTGTGCTGTGCCTCACCCCCAGAACTATGTATATATTAGCCCCATTTCTCGGTCTTGATTGACAACCCCCAAAGATGTAATCAAACCGCTGCTGATCGCTGGAAGTAGCGGTATATAAGTGAGTGCTAAATAAATAAAATAAAAAAATAAATATTCCCAGAGTGCGGAGAAATGCTGCTACCACAGCCATGCATTTTGTGAACACTCTTGGTGCAGAAGCCAGGCCAAAGGGAAGAACCTTGTATTGGTAGTGCTTTCCTTGAAACAGGAATCAGAGGAATCTCCTGTGATTTGGATGGATGAGAATATGAGTATACGCATCCTTGAGATTTAGAGAACAAAGCCAATCCTGACTTTGAAGGTATGGCAGCAGAGTTCCTAGAGAGACCATTTTGAACTTCTCTCGGAACAAATACTTGTTCAGTTCTCTGAGGTCTAAAATGGGTCTGTGTCCCCCTGTTTTCTTTGGAATAAGGAAATAAGGGGAGTAGAACCCTGTACCCTGATGGGGAATGGGTACTTCCTCTATTGCTCCTTGAGCAAGGAGCATTGTGACTTCTTGACCTAAGAGACTGTCGAGAGAGGTCTGAGAATTGAACTGTCTTACAATTGTAGGAGAGGGCATGCTGTGAAAATGAAGCTTGTACCCCTCTCGTACAATGAACAGAGTCCAATTTTCTGCTGTTATTTGGTACCATCTGTGGGCAAAATGACATAACCTGCCTGGGATGGTCGAGGGTTCTGGACCGTTCAGAGGCAGGAAGGCAAAGTTCTCTAGAGAGGAGTCAAAGCTCCTGAGGAGGCTGAACCTGCTGAGGTGGCTGAGGTTTTGCAGCTTTTGGCTTCTTTTGTTGTCTAGGTTGTTGCTGTTGTCCCTTTTGGGCAGTCTGACCTGGACGGTGTCCCTGTTGGCTATAGGAAGGATAAAACTTCTTTTTCTTATTGAAAAATGGTTTCTTAGAGGATTTTTTCCTTGCAGGATTGGCTGTAGATTTGGACAATCTATCCAAGGTGAGATTGTCAGCATCTATCTCATTAGCCTTCTCCTGCCAATTCTTGCCAAAGAGATTTTCTCCTGTGCAAGGAATGTTTCCTAATTTATCCTGTACCCAAATTTCCAAGTCAGATGCCTGAAGCCAGGCAATCCGACATGCAGCAATGGCAACAGCAGAGGTTCTGCTTATGCACTCAAAACAGTCAAAGGCTGCACGATTTACAAACTTGGAAACATCCTGAGCATGTTTGACTAGAGTAAGATAGTCTTGCCTTTTGTCATCAGGAAGGAGGGGGCTCATAAGCTCCAAGTCTCCTGTGACCTCTTTAAGGAACATTCCCATATACAAGATATAGGAACTGATCCTAGCTGAGAGCATGGAAGCTTGGCAGCATCGACGCCCAAAGGTATCGAGAGTCCTACATTCACGACCTGGAAGATTGGATGCATGTCTCTTAGCACTTTTCATCCTTCTTATGGCTGATTCCACCACCACTGAATGGTGTGGCAATTGAGTTTTTTGAAAGCCAGGAAATGGTGGAACTCGATACATGGTATCAAGTCTTCGAGAATGAGGAGATGTGGTTAAAGGTGTTTCCCACATCCTTAGCATAAGATCATGTAAAATCTCATGAATAGGAAGAGTAGCTGCCTCTTTGGAAACCTTAGGGTATTGGAGAATTTCCAATTCCTTTGCCTTAGGCTCTTTTTCAGGAGCTACTGTGATGGAAAGGCCTCGGGCCACATCACGGATAAAGTCCTGAAAGGACATAACCTCTGGTGGAGACATTCTGTGCTGAGGAGAAGAGGAATCCTCAGGGAGAAGTACTCTTGTATCGGCAGTCTTCGGAGTCTTCAGACTCAGAGGATTCAAAATACTTCCGATCCCGGTGATCGTGCAAAGCACTGTACCGGGTTGTTCTGGTACCGATCTGTCGATGCCGAAGACATAGGCATGACTCGGTATGGTTGGCATACTGGCCGATGCTAATGCAGTTGGTACCGGCACCAGTACTGGTATCGGTTGAGGTGTCTGAAGCGTTTTCAACGGTACCGATGCCGTGAGAAGAGCCGCTAGACTGCATTCGATAGCAAGGAATCTCTGGTCTATCGACACTGCCGATGCATGGGTGTCAGTACCGGTAGAAGCGGCCGGAACCCCAGAGCATGGCGCCAGTAGTTCTGCTGAGGTTGAGACCTCAAGAACATCCCGGTGCCCCGCTAGTGCTTTGGAAGCCGAAGCTTCCCGCTGGGGCAGTTTTGCCGGTGAAAATTCCTCAAGGGCAACGCCAGGGGCATCTCGATACTTCGAAGGAGATCTACCCTTTGAGGACTGGCTAGATTTGTGTTTAGTTACCTGAGATCCATGGGAGGAAGATGAGGCCCTGGAAGACGTCGATGCAACAGACATCACGTCTGAGGGAAAAAGGGTGCTAAGTTTAGCAGCTCGGTTCTGCCGGCCCCTTTTTGACATCATTCCACAGGAGTGGCACTCTGAAATAGAGTGGTCAGGACCTAAACATTTGAGATACCAATCATGGGTGTCGGTGATGGAAATAGTACCGCCACATTTAGAACATTTCTTAAAACCTGAAGTAGGTTTTTCCATTTTTAAGGAAAAAATTGGGCCTAGTGCCCAAAATGGCGCCTAGCACCAAGGAAAAAAGTTTCTAAAGTAAAACACCTCAGAAACTATAATTTATTTTTTTTTTAAAGAAAGAAGAAAGAACCGGTGGTACCGGTATGGCGTCGAAGGATGGCAGACGCGACCACAAAAACAAAGATTAAAGACAAAATTTTTCTGCGGTGACAGGGTATGACCTGTCAGCTCCGCGGAAAACGAAGAACTGGAGAGGGACAGTTGGAAAGGTGGGAAGGCACCAAAAGCCTTCCTATTGGACGCTGGGGAGCGTTCCCGCGCAGGCTCCGTCGGTACCGACGATACCCCATATGTGAAGACTACATTCCTGCTTATTCCTGTAGATTAGAAGAAAGTCTCTATGCCTCTGTTGTGTATCCCTAGACAAATCTGGATATATATGAACAGATAACCCTTTAAACATAAGATGTCGAGGGGTCTTCTGGTGAGAGTGGACTTCTGGTGACGTCACCCACCCGCATGGACGGCTGAAGAGCTCTGCTGATAAACTCCACTAAAGCATTAAAAATCTCCCCTAAAAAAGCAAAGCAAATACCCCAGAGTGGACAAGAATAGGCAATAGAGCCAGAGGCAGGGGATATGACTGCGGCACGAAAAAAAACAGCAGACATAAGGGATTATACTTTCTCGGCGATGCAGGGTGAGCAGAAAGGAGAAAAAGTGGGAGGCAAGGTGAATTTGGAGTCGGAGACCGAAGAACAGCCTGGTGCCTTGGAAGGGGTGCAGAGTAAAAGTGCCATTCTACAAATTTTGAAAGAAGAGCTACGTTCTTGGTTCGGAGAGCTGCGCTCAGAAATGGCGGGATTTAGGGTGGATATGGAGGCAGCCATAACAGAATTTCGCGCTGATGTACAAGAACTGGGTAAAAGAGTAGAAGACACGGAAGGGCAAGTGGAGGAGGTGCGAAGCAATGTGAGCACAATAAATAAAGCAGTAAATAATCTGGAAATGGTGAAGGAACAGATTGATCTTAAAACTGAGGATTTGGAGAATCGAGCGAGAAGACACAACTTAAGAATAAAGGGTGTACCGGAACGAGATGAGTACAGAGACTGTGAGCAAACGGCACAAGAAATATCACACCATCACCACACCAGTACCATGGTCTGACCATCACTTAATTGAAGTAAAAATTACACCTAATGAGGAGATACTAAACAAATATCCGGACAACACCCCCACACAAAGAAGATTTAAATGCTCCAACAGAGACCAGTTCCTACAGGACACAATACAAAACCTAAACCATGAAACAGATGACCTAGATGCACTAATCACCAACTGGAACAACACCATATACAACGCTGCCAAAGCAACAGAATATAGACACAGGACACCTCGCTGCAACAAACTACAACACAAACCATGGTACTCTAAAACTATAAGAAATGAAAAGAGGAGCCTCAGAAAAATAGAACGGAGATGGAGACAGAACAAGTCACCCGAGAACCAGGAACTATATCTAACAAAGCAAAAACAATACAACAAATGCATCAACCAAACAAAAAGGGAATACCATACAAACCTCATACGCAATTCCAACAACAAACCCAGAGAACTATTTGAAATCGTAAAAGCCCTCACCAAAGACCAGGATACCGAAGACAAAGTGCAACTTGACCCACAAAAATTTGCGGACCACATCCAAGAAAAGTTCCACTCAGCAGAACAAACAAGACCCAGCCCAACCCCAAAGACTATCACACCCTTGAACACCTGGGGAACATTCAACACCCTATTCACGGAGCAACTCTCCCACATCATCTCAGCAATCAAGACAAGCACCGCCCCCACAGATCCCTGCCCAGTGCCCTGGATCAAGGCCACCAAATCAAACTTCATCCAAACCATCCACAAGATAGTACACTCCTCCCTAACCCAAGGGCGCATGCCAAATCAATTGAAGCTCGCAACAATAAGACCTATCCTGAAGAAATCCACACTTGACAAGAACAATCCAGCAGCATACAGACCCATCTCCAGCATACCACTTCTAGCAAAAATAATCAAAAAACTGTACAGCACCAACTACAAGAACACATAGACAACCACGCTCCCCTGGACAACAATCAACACGGGCTCCGCCCCAACCACGGGGTAGAAACTCTTCTGATATACCTCTTCGACAGCGTCCTCTGCATCATAGACAACACCAAGAAAGGCATACTCATGATATTCATTGACATCTCATCTGCATTTGACACAGTTAACCACAAGACTCTATTGGATAGACTACAGAACATCGGTCTACACGGTGCCACCCTGAATTGGTTCCATTCATACCTAACCGACAGACAAATACAAGTCAAAGTAGGACACAACACATCTCGACCCATAAAATTCAAACAAGGAGTGCCACAGGGATCGGCCCTTTCAGCTCTCCTATTCAACCTATACATCCAGCCAATATGTGCCATCATGAAAGAGCACCACATACATTATACAATCTACGCAGATGACATCATGATCTACACACCCATCTCAGTCGACAACCCGGACTACACCAACATAACAAACTGCCTCACCCAAATGGCAAACTGGCTTCAGGAAAACAACCTATCAATCAACTACAGCAAGACGGAGGCACTGATCATCACGCGAAACCCAGCCTTTATCCCCCCACCCGAAATCAAGATAAGAGATGCACTCATACCCATAAAAATCAGAAGTTAAGTACCTCGGAGTCATCCTGGACAAAGAACTTAACCTCCAAGCACACATAGGCAGAGCAACCAAAAGTGCATACCTAAGAATGCGACTCATCAGAAGACTCAAGCCCCTCCTCGACCCAGAGCACTTTCGCACCGTTTGCCAGGCGCTGATAACCTCTCTACTAGACTTCTGCAATCCAATATTCACCGGGCTACCAAAGCAGACCCTCAGACCACTACAAGTGGCCCAAAACATAGCTGCCCGCATAATAGCCGGTACTACAAGACACGATCACATCACACCCATACTGAAAGAACTGCACTGGCTCCCAATCATCTCACGCATCAAATACAAGACTATCATAAACATATTCAAGATCAAACACTCCTCCGCCATAAGCCTACACACACTCATACAACCCAACACAAGCACACGGCCAAGAAGAAGAGACACCTCCAATCGGGTTAACACCCCAAAAGACTTCACCAAGACCCGCAAAGACACCGCACAACGAGCAATCTCCCTGGCTGCTCCATCCATATGGAACTCCCTCCCAGATGATCTGAGACTAACCACAGAAATCAAGGACTTCTGAAAACAGCTGAAGACAACCCTGTTCGATTACTATGGACATACCCCCTGAACCAGCATACAAGTCAGATCATCAACCCCCCCCTCCACCCCAAGACTGTATATAAGACTGTATAATAGCTCATGATGTATAATAGCGCACTATGTAGATAAACCAAATCTAATCACATCCCCGCCAACACATACACACCACTCCGTACACTGCATGAAAACATTTGCCCCCTTGATTGTTTGCTGTGGAAACCGCTTTGATTGAATGATAAGGCGGTATATAAATACCATTAAATAAATAAATTAAATAAATGTCAGGCGGTGCTGGAAGACCTAGAGGAAAAGGGGATGGCTCAGGAAGTAAAAATTGATACAGTGCACTGCACGCTAGGCTCAAGAAGAGCAGAGGCACAGAGAGATATAATTATATGCCTCCAGGACTTTAAAGTTAAAGAAAGAATAATTAACAAGGAGAGAGGAGCAGGTCAACCCGAATGGAAGGGAAACAAGGTGGCAATTTTTGCGGACCTGGCTACGGCCACGCTACAACGCAGAAGAGAATGGAAAGGATTTACAATGAGATTGCGGGAAGAGAGCATTAAATACAAATGGCTGTACCCAGCAGGAATTGTGTTTACCAGCAATAGCATTACACGACAGGCGACAACAGTGACACAGTTGGCAGCTGTGATGAAGAAAGCAGGAGTAGCATGTTTACCGGAGGTGGGAGAAATGAGGAAACAGGGAAACGGACAGACAACAGGATGGCAGAAAGTGGAAAGTAAAGAGAGGAAAAGTAAATGTGTAATGCAAAAGAGAAAGGACTTGGAAGTGAGTAAATACCCAGAGACGAGACATCAGGAAATGGAAAGGAACACAGAGTTAAAAAGGAAAGATGGGAAAGAAGCATATTTTGAAAACTGAAAAAGAGATGAAGGCAACAGCAAGGAAAAGAAGTTGCAAAGAAAGACTGAGTATATAACATGAAAGGGAAACAAAGGGGTAGAATAAAGTGGGCAAGGACGAGTGTAAGGGGGAGATTAAGTTAAGAGAAATAATGTTCAGAAACATGAGTCATGAGTGGGAGGGGGAGGATGATGTCACTGAGGAAAGGGAAGCTACTAAGTGGTAGCGTGAAGGAGGGGAGGAAAGAGGGGGAGGTTGGGGGGGATGGGGTTGTGAGGAGGGTGGGAAGAGGGGGGTGCAATTGGATCCTGTAAATGTACAAAGAGGAGGTATAGAGATCTGGAATCATGGTGAGTAAGCAAAAGAAATTTAATGTATGTAAGGTAGTAACCATTAACGCTAAAGGCCTCAATTCCTGGTATAAAAGACAGGCCCTGTTAAAATACGGTAATAGACTACGAGCTGATATAGTGCTTATACAAGAAACGCATCTAAAAAACACTCAAGAAAGGTGGTTGATAAGTAAAGGCTATGATAAAGTATATCTGGCACATAATTGGGACTCACCAAAGGAGAGGGGGGTGGGGGGGTTGGGATTCTCTTTGCAGAAGGATTGAGCCTGGAAGAAGAACAGGTTGTGAGGGACTCGGAGGGACGTTTCATTCTGTGGAAGGGTAAAATAGCAGGAAGGCCCATAGTAGTAGGCCCATAGTATATGCACCAAATACACAGCAAGGGGGGTTCTATGGGAAATTATATGAAGTGGTGGGAGTGCATATGCAAAATTCAGTGATATTAGGGGGGGATTTTAATGCAAACCTAAACCCCAGAATAGACAGCACGGGGGGTAAAAAAACAAGGCACTAATAAGGGTGGGTACACTACAGGATCCAGTGGGGGGGGGGGAGAAGAGAGGAATATCAAAAAATGTATAGGTACGTATTGTGATGTAAGAGGAAAAATGGTATTTGGGTAATAATTGGTCGATAAGAATCAGACGATAGTCTTGAGATGGAGGGGTATTCCAATTATGGATGTAAGGGTTTTTTTGGAGCTGCTGCAGGCAGTCAGATGTATGGCACAACATGGAGTGTAAATGAGAAAAAGTGATGTAAAAATTTGTGCAGTACCAAATAAAAATTTAAATTAAAAAAAAAAATAAAACAAAAAACATAAGATGTTGTTTACGACAGAACATTCTAAGCATCCACTATCTGCCAAAAACGCAAAACTATCAGTGTAGAAGGCATAACAACTTCATCCTGTGAACTTTCCAGGACTGCAAAAATATCCAAACTATCAGCTTGTTGAGTCCTCACAGTAAAATTAGATGGACTCTTTCTCCTGGGTGGAAGATAACACAACTTCACCAGGGGAGGCTAAGACTCCAAGGGTACCCCCAAGATTTCCAACAAATACCTTTTAAACACGTCATGAGCAGGGACAGTAATGAGCCAGAGGAAAGTTAATCAAAGTTGCATGCACAAGATAAATTCTCCAATTTTTCAAGCTGAACATTCAAAGTAGATACACACTTCAAACGCGCTTCAGATTGTAATTTGTGGTGAAGAGCGCCCTCCTGAGGCAATGGAGACCGAGGAAAATCCTGAAGGGCAACAGGATTTACGCCAGATTGACAATACTGGAAGGAAAGAAAAACTCCTTTCTGCTGAGCTAAGAATGGATACCAGCCCAGGGGAGGAGTTGAGTAGTCCTGATTGGGCACACCCAGTGGTTGGAAGGGGCGTGCCTGGAAGAGAACCTCGTTTTAAACCTGAGAATGACCCTGCTAAAGGGAGCAAAGGGAGCAGAGAGTGCAGGAGGAGCAAAGAGAGCAGCAAAGGACTGAGCCGAAGTAGGCAGAGCAGTGCACAGAGCTGCACAAGGAACTCTGAGCAGAGGACCTCAGAGCAAAGGACCTGTGAGAGGACGAGCTGTGGAAAGACGTTTGGTACGTCAGCTGAGAGTGAGTCAGAGAGGGAATGGAAGACCAGGAAGCAGTGTGGCAGTACGTTTGACCCTGGTAATAAAAGAAGACCTGCAAGGATCTTTTCAAGGGCTGTGAATGAAAGTCCTGAGGAAAGTGGACGTAGCCCTGGATTAGACTCCTGGAAGAAGGCAGAGCCCTGGAAGAGGAAGCCTCCATGGCAGGCAAGTGAGAAAGAAAACTCATTCTTTGGAATACAGTTGGGACCAGAGATACACAGGAACCCTCACAGCCGGAAGACGTCTGAGCCACCTAGGACGAGAGGCAAAAAGTAAGCAGTTTTCCTAAGAGTTACAAGAGTGAAGGTAAACTCAAGTCTTCTATGTTTGAAGCCTTACTAAGAGAGCCTAAATGTTACCCTGACTTATTTAGCCTGAGAGGGGAGAAGGGAAACATTACTGACCAAGAGAGAAGCTTAATAGCTGCTGACAATTGCTTATCTAGCAACCAACAGGCTGAATTGCTTCTCCAAAGCTTTAAAGAGTTTCTAGATCTAAAAGCAGGCAGACAACCAGTACTGAATGAAGATACTAATTCTATATAGTCTGAAGAATTAATGCAAACTGATTCTGACTTACCTGACTGTAATAGTATGGATTGTTCATTGTGTTGTATGGAAATACCAGAGTAAAGAAGCTTGCTGTGCCGTGTATGAGTAAAATACAACGGAGCTGTTTCTACTGCCATGCTTTGGAAACCTTAATCACTTGCACCTGAATTAAGCTCCCACTGTGAACGTAACAGTGCATGTAAAGAGGCTGCATTAAATGGGAATCACCTCTTGGGGCAGAGCTGAGTCAAACTCCCTAGAAGTAAAGCTGAAGTTAAAGCTGAATTCTACTTTAGTTGACTTTATTCCTAAGTTTATTCTGTTCATGTTAAAGCACCAGTTTTTGTTCATGTGTATGAATTTGTGATGCGCTGGAAGAATCTCCCCAACAACAATAAAATACTTGCAAACAAGCCTTACCGTCTCTGGCGCACAACTACACTTATTTCGGAGTGAAAGGAGCACAAGAACTACATTACCCAGCATTACCAGGGAACAGTTTTTAACTCCATTCCTCACGAGGCAATAGGCCGCTCCTGTCTTTTAGCCCTAAGGCGGGGCAGGGGCGTCGCAAATTCCAGCACACTAATTCTTGTTTGCTTAGTAGCAGTCAGCTTATATAGCAGAAATCTTGTTGGCATTTAGTTCAATGGCTCCAGAGTTTTGATGGACTGTTGCAGAGAGCCGAAAACTGAGAAACCAATGTCTCTCCCAATGACACAATCACCGTCCAAATAGATCCAAGCGTAAAATTCGCCAGACGCATCAAAGTAAAAGTTACCAGACCAGCAGTGGCCTCCCTTCATTCGAGCAGTCTGTCCTGTCGCTGCTCCCTGCAACAGCTCATGCCACAAACTTCCAACCGGAGATGCCAAAGCCACTGCACCTTGATGTTGCTGCTGCTGCTCTACTGGGTGTATATGGGGCCACTGCACTAACTGAACCGAGGTCCGGCCCTTCCAAGGCAAACCACTCCTCATCAGGGGGTGGGGGAGCCTGTTGTGGACCAACTGTGAGCGATAAACTCGTGCAGGGAATCTTTGGCAGCCTCTGTGCTTCGGGGGATTATGTTGATTAGCCCAAGGCAGACATTGAGCTCCCTGGCTCCAAACGCTCCACAGCTGGGACTCCTTTCCCCGTGCAGGACACCGTGGAGGGTAAACGAGAAAACAGTCCAAAAGACCCAAAACAGAAGCAAGTAATAGCGAAGTAGTAAGAGGGGGCAACAAGGGCTTCACCTCACCTTTAACTTTCCCCTTCTTCACTATAATTTTAGCAGCCTACATACTAAGCCTAAGCTTCGCCATCTTGACTCCTCCTCATCTTTACTTATATATTTTTAAAAGTGCAATAAATATTAAAAAAAAAAAAAGAAGTGGTGCATTTTACCACTGTATTTTAAGGCTTACTGGGGGTTAAATGAAAAGGTTGAATAGGGCTTAAATCTGCTCCAGTAGAAGGGTATGATTCTCCTGTAATCCAAGTAATGAAGGGCTTTTTCACCTTTATGGTCATATGACCAAGAGAAAAAAAGTTGGCTGGATAAGATGGAAATCAAAGCCACTATAAGATGAATGGGAAGCACAATACTATTTTGATGAAGTTTAGTGTAAGTTTGAGGAATGATTTTAATTTTAACTGCTAGCTAGGATGCATTTTAAGCGAGCTTTCTTTACAAACGATTTGGAAAACAAGCACCATCATAAAATTCAGCACTTTTAGCTCTGTCACAAAACTTGGTGACAAAAAGCACCGAAATGTTTTGAAAGATTACAATGTAAACTCTCAAACATGTTCGGTGGTGGATTTTTCCTATTAAAATAAGTGGAATTAGACCTTACCTGATAATTGTCTTTTCTTTAGTCTCTCCTTTCCTCTTATGGTGAAAGCAGCGCTATAAAATATTTTTGGACAATTGCAACAGTCTCGGTCATAAGCAGGTTGTAAAAATGTTTTTTTACAGTACTGTGTTATAAGAAACTGTGCATCCAATATACATACCTTTTGAGCAATCCATCAATTTTATCTTCCCTTTCTTTCAAGAAGTTACTGCACTTCTGGAAGATACAGCTGATGTAGTGCATCTTCATAGCAAGAACCTCATTCATATCCCTCTGCTTCATGCATTTTTCACATATCAGGTCTAGAACCCTGCAGCATTTTCCAAGTGATTCTACTTCAGCCAGCAGAGGGTTCTCCTGTGTCAGTAAGACGATCTACAGATATAAATCAAGACCTGAAGTAAAAAACCATGAAAGGTAAACAAATCTTTCAGAAATTAAATTGTTTGAAATCCCCTCTGGGCAACAATAAAGACATTAAAACGGCATTTATAGCAATTCTAAGAAGCGAGTGTGCTGTGTTTCTTTACCACAACAAACACTTAAATGCAGCATTTACTGACTAATCTACTAGTTGCTTAACAAGAATTCAGTAACCTGTTGAGAAAGGAATGCATAATCCTAATGTTATTAGTTAAATACAAAGACAAATCATCAGGACTGCCACATGCACTTACTCTTATCTTAAAGTATTATATGTGAACTGGTATATTATCTAGTGATCTGTGAGCAAGAAAGAATGACTTGAAAATCACTTAAAAAACAAAACAAAAACAAGAAGCATTAAAATACAATGAAAGTTTGCATGTGTGGGAGGGGCAAACCTTCACATACTTAAAAGCAGCATTGTTCATTCTCTGGTGATAAATCATCATCTGAAACCATAACACAATTTAATTTGACAATATTTTTTCTCTGGGAACAAGCAGCATGTCAGTCCTCACAAATGGGTGACATTGGCATCGATGGAGCCAACGTGGATTCACTACCCAGCTTTCAAAGAAAGCCTCTGGGAATTAGAACGTGCATGCATGGTCACCTTCCTACCCCTAAAGGTGTCATATTACCTGTCTTTTTTCCGCGGAGCCCTGCAGACGTCCTGTCTGTCGTCCCAGGTAAAAAGTGGATTTTTCTAACCCTTCTTAGCATTTTTTTTTCTCTTTTGGATGGTCTGTTCCCAATCACCTTCTCACCATCTGAGTCCACCCTAACCTCGGCGTCGCTTTTCCTGGGTCATTTCTTTCTTTTTCATTTTCAGTGCATGGGCTTTCTCTCGCACCCTCACTGACAGACGTCTCACAGCTGCCATCTTCCCTGTGTCTTTGGTCAACGGATTTAAGCAATGTGGCAAATGCCCCTCTACCATATCCATAACAGCCCGCCAGAGTTGCTGTATCAAGTGCCTCTGTGCCAACCACAAATCCACTTGCTCGCTCTGCCTGCAGATGTCGAGCTAGAGTCTGAGGAATCATGAAACGCTGCATGTGGAGCTTTTTGGCTCAAGGCCTCTGCCACGGTGCTGGCATAGAGTCTGGAATCGCTGCCCTCAAACTGCATCTGATGACTCGGCACATGCTCGATCTGAACCATGAGGTCATGGACCGGGGATCGTCCTCCAAGGACCTCCCCCGCAGGTCCAAGACATCTTCCAAGTCAAAGTAGAAGTCCAACCCTGGAGTCAGTGGTAACTGGCCTCGGAGCCCTCGACCCGACACAGAGGGTGATGACTGGAAGCGGCCTTTGAGGTTGCCCTGGTGGGAGGAGACTCCACTTGCCTACTCTGCCTGCAGATGTCCCACCACATTGGGGGATCGGGACCGGTCCTCCGATGTGTTCACCATTGGTGATTCCCCTTCGAGAGAGCCAGCTACGGGCTTGATGCCCGAACTGGTTGCTGCGGAGTCTACTGGCATCATAGCCAGGATGGCAGCCTTGGAACACAGCTTGGCTGCCTCCGAGGCACAGCAGGGACCAAAGCCCGGAGCTGCCGGGTCGCCTGAGACATCAATGGGACTCTCCACTGCAAGGACTTCAGTGGAGGACATCCAGCCAGTGCTGCAATGGTTCTCTCACTCAGAGCTGAGTCTGTTGGCCTCCTGTTTGAGGCACGACTCACCCCCGAGCATCTCACTCTCTATCGGTGCTGGCAGCTCATTGCTCAGATGACCATCTGGGCCTCGAGGTCTCGTCCAGCTCAGAGTCAGACTGGGAGACCAACGACGAGTCGCCCAACATCATGCTACACAGAGATGTCTCCTCTAAACCATCTCCCCCTGGTAGGAAGACCTACACCAATGATGGGTTTGACAGAAAGTGCTACCAGGGTTTGATGCTCGCAGCCTGCATCCAGACTCATCTTACATGGACATGTACCTGAGGGACCTGGTGAAGAAGGTCGCCTGGTTCTCAGCTTGGCTGACAGGTGAATCTCTCAAGTGCTTCCAAACCCTCGTCTCCTTGGTCAAGGAATGCTCCAAATTCCAGACTTGATCGGCCTATGAGGGCTTAGAGTCTGTCACTTGTGTGGCTGCGGAGGGCATTAGTGCCCACTGCCTGGCTTGACCACAGTCCTCAGACTTGGAGCAATGGGTACAGGACAAACTGGCCGATGTCCCCTGCCAAGAAGAGAACCTCTTCGGCAAACCCATGACTGACAAGGCAGCCGAGTTGGAGTCAGATTTTATGACCAGGACTAGGTTGTCCCGGAAGACTGCTAACCCTTCTGTTGGGGAGGGGCGGTGGTCTTCTTGGGGAGCCTGGTCCTTGTCATGAACTCTGTCTCCAGTTCGGCAGCCTTGCTGGTCATGGGTTTGCCAAAGAGGTTCTCCCCTTGGCATGGGACATTGACCAGTTTGTCCTGAACCCACTGCTCGAGATCAGACGACTGAAGCCATGCTTGGCGACATGCACTGATGCGCACCATGGCTACTCGAACCAGTCATAGGCCGCTCGAGACAAATTTGGAGCACTCATGAATGGCCTTGGCCGCGGGCTCTTGAAATGCTGCAAGGGTTCTTCGGAGAGGCCAGCCAAGAACCCGGCGAGTTCCTTCGCCATGTTTCTCAGGTACATGCCTAAGTACAGCTGGTAGGCCTGGGTGCGGAAGAGGAGCATCGAGCCCTGGTAGCACTTTGTCGAGGACGTCCAAGGTGCAACCTCCATGCCGGGGGGGCACAGAGGAGTGCATCTTCTGGCTTTTCAGAAGACACATGGCTGACTCCACCACCACGGAGTTATGCGACAGCAGTGACTTTTGAAAGCACGGGCCCCGGTGGACTCGATACATCTACTCTGCCTTACCCTACAGACAAAGATTTACACAAACAAATGGCTATATCTCTATTGTAAATAATACCGGTAACTCAATTATGTTGTGATGACCTGTACATAGTTTGAATAGTGTTATTCTAGTTAATGTTCAAAACATGTTCAATGTAACTAAACGTGTACATAGTTAACACAAGTTCCATGTAAAATATACAGAAGTATATTGATTTTTGTTCGATGTGAACCGCCCCTGATCTCTGGAAGGGGCGGTATATAAGAAACTGTTAAATAAATAAATAAATAAATACATCGAGTCAAGCCATTTTCTCACCACCAGTATCAACGCCAGTGTCTACCACATCCAGATCATCAGCCGTTCCAGGATGGGAGGAATGGGCGCCATGAGAGATTCCTACAGAGGAGCCTCGTACTGGAGGATTTCCAACTCATCCGCCCGAGGGTCCTCCTCTGACTCCATAGGGAAAGCCAGGGCCTTTGACATATCCTTGACAAAATCAAGGAAGCCCATATCCTCCGGCAGGGACAGCCATTGAGGCTCTGAGACGGGAGAGTCAGATGCGACGTTGTGGTGGCGACTGGTGTCGGTGGACTCCTCACCCTCCATCTCCCACTCGGAGTAGTCTGTCGAGGACTCGTAGAAGGGCTGCTCTGCGGGGCTCAGGGCTCCTGTCAGTGCCCGGCATACTTGCCAGGGAAGACTGTGGTCCCATCGAGCAGGCTCAGATCGTGACCTTGGCCAAGAATCGGCTCGGCCTCTAGGGATGTCTTGGATGTCAAGGGCCCAGTGGTTGGGGTGGATGAACCGGTCGTGCTGGACAACAGTGCCCGCTGCTGGTCCATGAAGGCAGACAAACTGTGCTCCAAGGCTGCCATTCTGGACTCCAGGCCAGAAGGCTCCGCAGCCTTTGGTGCGGGAACCAAGGGACTCGGGCCCGACGCCAGCTCCCCTGAAGGGGAATCCTCGATGAGGATGGTGTCTGGGGAGCGAGGACGGTCCAAGGTCGAGTCCTTTCAGGGGACCTTTGCAGGCCTCTTCTTCACCAAAGCCTTGGACAAGCGTCTCGGACTGCATGACCAGACCCAGGGGGCACCCGAACGTCAGAACCATCCAAAGACGGTGCCTTTGCGGGTGGTTTCTTCTTCCTGGGTTCCCTCGAGGGAGACGCCCTTTCCGAGGACCCACGATAGGGCTCGGGTTCGGAAGGTTCCGCCAGAGACAGAGGCCTCAGATGAGGCCCTGACCTTTGGAGGCACTGGGGACTCGGGGAAAAATTTATCGTGCTGCTGTTGGCAGCTCTTGAGCGCCTTGCTGGACATCCTTTGCAGAGACCACAGGCTGCCGGGTCATGGTCTGGCCTGAGGCAGCAGAGACAGCAGTCATTTGTGTTGGTCAAAGACATACATTTTAGAGCACTGTTCACACTTCTTAAAGCCACTGGTAGCCATGGGGAAAAAAAGTACCCCGTGAGGTCGAAGACTCTCTGGGCTGCCATTTGGAAAAAATGCACGAAAACGCCAGAAAAAGAAAGAATGAAAACTACCTAAACAGATCCAAACTAGACGACAAGGCAACGAGGTCAGGTGGCGGGGGAGTACCGGTGTGATACCAGAGGCAAGTATGAAACTCTGAGAGAAAAATCAACTTTTTCCGGGGACAAGCCAAACGTCTGAAGGGCTCCATGGAAAAAAGGAGTCTGAGCAAGATGGCACCCTAGGGCGGGAAGGGGACCACGCATGCGTGGTGGCATCTCCCAAAGGCTTTCTTTGAAACCTGGGGGGATACTTCCACGCGTGCTCTGTCGGTGCAGACGTCTCCCATATGCAAGGACGGACTTCCTGCTTGTTCCTGGAGAATAATCTTCTAATTTCCACTCCTCAGATCTCTTATCTGATCTTAACCCTGTTAAAGTATCACTCTCCCCCTCAATATCACCCAATCTCCTCATATCTTTTTAGGGATCTTCATGCTATCAATCCACTGACTTTTCCCACTACTGCCATCTTTTTTTTTCTTCCATTGTATCCTCTAAAAATGTTAATGGGGCTATATCTTCCTATTATACTGCTCTTTCCACTACTCTGGATAACCTTGCTCTGCCCACAGCACGTACTGTGAGGTGCACTTCACCTCAGTCCTGGCTGTCTTCAAATATCACTACCTATGTTTGTGTGCCCGCTCAGCTGAATGTACTTGGCTCAAATCCCGCACTCTCTCAATTTCTAAACTTCAAATTCATGCTCACTTCCTTCCAAATTGGCCATTGCACTCACTAAGCAAAACTATTTTATCCATCTGACTAATCATCTTGCCTCTAATCCCCACCGTCTCTTCTCAACTCTCAATTTGAATCTTAAGGCACCTAAAAACATAAGATATACCATACTGGATCAGACCAAGGTCCATCAAGCCCAAATCCTGTTTCCAACAGTGGCCAATCTAGGTCACAAGTACCTAGCAGTTTCCCCAAAAGACACAGGTTCCACAATGCTTGTACTGGGGCAAGCAGTGGATATTCTGGGTCCACTTTAATAATGGTTTATGGACCATTCCTCCAGGAACTTGTCCAAACCTTTTTTAAACCCGGCTACACTAACAGCTTTTACTATATCCTCTGGTAGCAAATTCCAGAGTTTGATTACACTTGAGTGAAAAAATATTTTCTCTTATTAGTCTTAAATAGGTTACCCTGTAGCTTCATTGCATGCCCCCTAGTCTTTCTATATTTTGATGGCATAAACAATCGATCTACATTTATCCGTTCCACTCCATTCATTAATTTATAGGCCTCTATCATATCTCCCCTCAGTCGTCTCTTTTCCAGGTTAAAGAGCCCTAACCTTTTTAGCCTCTCTTCATAGGGGTATCCTTCCATCCCTTTTACCATTTTGGTGGCTCTTCTCTGTACCTTTTCTAATAAGGCTACATCCTTTTTAAGAAACGGCGACCAGAATTGCACACAATATTCAAGGTGCGGTCTCACCATGGAACGATACAGAGACATTATATCCTTTGTTTTATTCTCCATTTCTTTCCTTATGACACCTAGCATTCTATTTGGTCTCTTGGCCACCGCTGCACAATGGGCGGAGGGTTTTAACATGTTATTCACGATGATGCCTAAATCATTTTCCTGGGTGGTGGTTCCTAATATGGAACCTTGCAACGTGTAACCATAGTTTGGGTTATTCTTTCCTAGGTGCATAACTTTGCATTTGTCCACATCAAACTTCATCTGCCATTTAGATGCCCAGTCTTCCAATTTACCAAGATCCTCTTGCAATTTTCCACAATCCTCATGGGTTTTAACAACTTTAAATAGTTTTGTGTCATCTGCAAATTTGATAACCTCACTAGTTATTCCCATTTCCAGGTCATTTATGAATATGTTAAAAAGCAGCGGACCAAGTACAGATCCCTGGGGTACTCCACACTATTCACCTATCTCCACTGGGAAAATTCACCATTTAGCCTACCCTCTGCTTTCTATCTTTTAACCAGTTCCTGAATCCACAATAGTACACTGCCCCCTATCCCATGACTTTTTAATTTTGCCAGAAGTCTCTCATGAGGGACCTTGTCAAAGGCTTTCTGAAAGTCCAGATACACTATATCAACAGACTCACCTTTGCCTATCTGTTTATTCACACCTTTAAAAAATATAACAGATTAGTAAGACAAGACTTTTCTTGGCTAAAGCCATGCTGGCTGTCTCCCATTAAGCCATGTTCAGTAATTTTGTTCTTTATGATGGTTTCCACCATTTTTCCGGGTACTGACCTCAAGCTCACCGGTATGTAGTTCCTCGGATCACCGCTGGAACGCTTTTTAAAAATTGGCGTTACATTCGCCATCCTCCAAACTTCAGGTATTACAGATTATTTTAATGATAGTTCACAGATTACTAATAGGTCTGCAATCTCATATTTCAGTTTTTTCAACACCCTTGGATGTATATCATCCGGTCCAGGTGATTTGCTACTCTTCAGTTTATCAAATAGTTGTAATACATCTTCCCAGTATTTATTTATTTATTTAGTGTTCTTTTATACCGCACTCTTTTTCATCAGCGCGGTTTACATTAAACAGAAATACTCATTGCAAGCAACAAACTGTGATGAGTTTACATATAACAGGAGAATTCAACTGGGAATTTAACTTTGGGAAAACTTTGTACATATTTGTAAAAATTTTTTAAAAACTTATATATCGATATTTCTTTCAAATCTTCCACAGCATCTCATTTAAATACCATTTCAGTCATGGGTAACATTCCTACATCTTCCTCAGTAAAGACGGAATCAAAGAATTCATTCAGTCTCTCCGCTATGGCCTTGTCCCCTCTTAGTGCCCCTTTTATCCCTCTATCATCTAATGGTCCAACTGACTCTCTCACAGGTTTTTTGCTACGAACGTATCTGAAAAAGTCTATTATATGTTTTTGCTTCCATTGCACGTTTCTTCTCAAATTCTCTCTTTGCCTGCCTTTTCAATGCCTTGCATCTAACTTGCCAGTGCTTGTGCTGTTTCCAGTTTTCGTCATTTGGCTCCTTTTTCCATTTCCTGAAAGATTTTTTTTTTGGCAACAGCCTCTCTGACCTCACCTTTAAACCATGCTGGCAGTTTTTTGGACTTCCTTCGACTTTTCTTAACCCTGGAATTACCGAGATTTTTTGCACACACTGAATACCGTTGGAGTCATAAATGAGCCCACGACGAATTTTGTTAACCATGAAAAATTTAAACTAAACAGACAAAATATTATTCTGAATTAATTATTTATTATATGAAGGGTAAATGTTTTGAAATTTAATGCTTTATCATAAAATTACATGAAGAGTTGCCATGAAAGCAGTTTTTGCATGTACTTGATGAACACAGTAAAGTACTACAGTCATTTGCATGAGACACAGACAATTTCTGAATGTTCTTTGCAAACACTGCGCTTGCAGGAGGTGCAAACTATGCTGCTTTCCTTGTCTTTTTCTCTGGAACAGCAGTGACACCTTGCCCTTTTCTTTGGGATCCAGACATTGCAAACAGCATCAGTGGCTTCTTCAATGCTCTGAAGCAGCTGCTTTCCTAATTCCAAGAGGAATAGATGACGTCTGTGCTTTGACTTGGACTGCCATTCGGGATTTAGTGACATCCAAACAATGAAGGCATTCAAAGCACTGATGTCCAACATGTTGTAGAAGATTGTCACTGGCCAGCGTCTTGTCATTCGTTTTGTGGTATACGTGCGCAACATTTGATCTACCGTATCTACTCCACCTTTACTAGAATTATAGTCCAAGATCATGTGCGTTTTTTTTGTCTGGATGTGTGTTATCTACTTCTTGTTGATCATGCAAACTGCTCAGAACAACCACCACTTTTCCGTTCTTCGGGCAATAGGAAACCAGAGTGGCGTCATCGCAAAAGGCAAACAGTGAAGTGAATACCTCTCGGCCCTTTGCTGTTACAAATTCTGGAGGTAATTCTTTTCTGTTCTTTCAAATTGTCCCCAAAAGTGTCATTTGTTTTTCTAGCAATTTCCATGACAGGGATAAACTGCAGAAGAAATTGTCAACAGTAACATTTCTGCCAGATTGCGTCAATCCTTCAGTGAGTTGCAGCACAACCCTTTCACCCTGATTCTGTTCCCTGTTTTGTCCGAGTTCCCTTCCTGAATATACTTGAAGACGCAGAACATATGACGTTGCACTGTCACACAAACATCCATAGCTTTATGCCTAATTTCCCAGGTTTGCTGGGAATATATTGTCTGAACGGAACACGGCCACGAAATGTAAGCAGTTGCTCATCCACGGTAACATTTTCACCAGGAACAAAGGCGTCACTTAGAGTTGCTTCCCAGGTATCAAAAACGCGTCTGATTGGAGCAAGCTTATCCACGCCTCGTTGTTCATATCTGTTGGCTGCATCATCAAATCTGAGAGCACAAGAAATTTGCTGAAAATGGTTACAGGCCATATTTTTGCCAAAAACAGAACGACCATCTTCAAGGTTCCACAACTGAACTATGGATTCATTTTGTGACTTGTACACGTCTGAGAGGATCAGAAGTCCAAGAAAATGTTGAAATTCTCCGTCTGTCAAATCTTTCCAGGTGTCGTCATAAATGTGTCTTCCTTGTTTGCTCATCCACATCATGATTTCATTCAATAAGTTCTTCCTCATGAACAAGTGGAATGCTGTGAGAGAGGGCCATCAACATTTCGTACAGCATACCTTGTAGAACCTTGTTGTACGGGCATGACATTAGCTCTGGCGTATCTTCCAGCAGCTTGCTTTATAGGTTTCCTGTTCCATGATGTGGCATCCTTAGATAGATAGGCTTCAATGGCAACATTTGTGCTTATAGTTGATGACCTCTTAGCTCCTCTATGACCACAACTAAGATACCTCACAGATGATATTGACACCGAGGACTCCTGCTTTCTTCCCCATCCAGCACAGCCTCGACCTTTGCCTCGACCTGTAACTTGACTCTTTGCTGCAGGCGATGTTACCAGCTCAACATCAGTCTCACATTCACTTGGTGACCAACTGCTGTCGCCATCTGAATCATGACTGTCATCATCAGGTTTATCGCCAGAACTTGGCTGATATGCTTCTTCACTTGCTAAATATGCTGCATCATCAGACGACTCAGAGCCGTCACTGTCAGCATCTCGTTGCAAAATTTCTCTTACTTGGGCAGCTGAATACTTTCGTTCTGACATCAAACAATAACCTAAAATAAATAAACAAAGATAAAGTTGAATAAAATGCAAAGCAGTTTTACTACAAGTGTACAATAATCGTGATGAACGAGCTGAAAGCCTTTAGATTTCATCGGAAATGAGAGAGCGTATGATATCAATTACAGAAAATGTGTAATTTTCATAAAATAAGAGTACAAAAAATAAATGATACATAACACAGGTCTGTGACTAAAAAGCTGTTTGATTATTTTCATCTAATTTCCATGTATTTTGGTGTGCTGAAAACAAATAAAATATTGAAAAAACTCCTAGACGTCATGATTTGCCACAACATGCAAAATTGTCTTCAAATTTATCAAATTTTTTCAAATTACTAGTAATTTGTGCATTTAAGATATAAAATGCATTTAAGTGCATTTAAGATATAAAATGATATAAATGCATTTAAGATATAAAATGCCAAAAAATCCTTAAAGGGGTTGTCCGAGTTATGTAAAAAAAAATATAGCACTGTAAATCTGATGGTCAGCAATATATACATAAGCTAAGCAAGTTTTAAGTCCATGCTTCTAATGGTAGAAGGGGTTAATCTTTCCTGAAGAATCCAGTGGGAGGGAGACACAGGGCAGATAGCAGCAGCTCCAGTCAGTGCAGGGGGTCGTGGCCAGCACTGTGACGTCTCGTGTACAGACACAGAGCTGCTCTCTCCTGCATGCCACACTTGTGCACGAATCATCATCAGGTTCTTGGTTCTAAGTTGTTCACACTTTTTCATCGCAATTCGTGTTAGCTCATCATTCAACTGTTATGTTATGGCTCCGCGAAAGTGTATTAATTCGCCAGACAGTTTCTGTTTCATCTGTGGTGAATATACAGTGTTGAAGCAACAGCAGAATATTACAGATTTTGTGAAAAAAGTATACTTTGCATACTTTGGACTAAAAATTGGAGATCAAGATAAAGTCTGGGCGCCTCATAAAGTGTGCAAATGGTGTGTTGAGGACCTCCGAAACAGGCTCAAGGGTAAGAAAAAATCTTTCCGTTATGGGATTCCTATGGTATGGCGAGAGCAAAAGAACCATAGTGACGACTGTTACTTTTGTTCATGCGATGTGAAAGGGTTTAATTCCAAATGGAAGCATTCCATTTCATACCCCAATCTTCACTCGGCAATTCATCCCATCCCCCATGGCACAGATATACCAGTACCAAAGCCCCCTGCTACCTTGGAAGAGATACCTAGCTCCGATGAAGGTGAAGTCATACCTGAACCAGATGACAAATCAAGTTCTGACTTTGAAGATGATACAAGACCAAAATTGTTTTCTCAGGAGGAGATGAATGATTTGGTAAGAGACTTGAATCTTCCCAAAGATGCCACTGAGTTACTTGGATCAAGGCTGAAAAGCAGGAATTTATTGTTGCCTGGAGTGTCATCTTCATGGTTCAGACATCGTGAAAAGGAGTTTGTTCCTTACTTCGCCCAGGAAGACAAGTTGGTTTATTGCATCAATGTCGAAGGTCTGATGGGTCAATTTAAGATCCAATGTGATTCAGAGCAATGGCGTCTTTTTATAGATTCTTCAAAAAGAAGTCTCAAAGCAGTTTTACTCCACAACGGTTTTTACGCTTCCATACCTGTAGGTCATTCCGTACACTTGAAGGAAACCTACGAGAACTTGGAATTGGTTCTCTGTAAACTTAAATATGAAGACCATGGTTGGCAAGTGTGTGGGGACTTGAAGGTCTTGTGCATGCTGCTCGGGCAACAAGCTGGGTATACCAAATATCCTTGTTTTCTGTGTCTATGGGACAGTCGAGACCGACAAAATCACTGGACCACGAAGAGTTGGCAGCCGAGGGTGCTAACAAGTCGGTGAAAAAATTGTCCTCCGAGAAACTTTGGTACCTTCCCATTAAGTTCTTCTACCACCTCTCCACATAAAATTGGGATTGATGAAGCAATTCGTAAAATCACTTCCGAGATGGAGAATGCTTCAAATACTTGGTCACCAAGTTTCCAGGCCTGTCGGAGGCAAAATTGAAGGAAGGTGTGTTCGTCGGACCAGACATTAGAAGGCTTATAGTTGATTAAGAGTTTGTCAATACCATGACGGATCCTCAAAAAGAAGGGTGGATTGCATTTAAAGAAGTCGTACAGAAAGTTTTAGGCAATAACAAAGATCCTCAGTACAAAAAGATCGTCGGACGAATGCTGAACGCATTTCAAGCTTTAGGTTGCCTGATGAGTTTGAAAGTGCATTTCCTCCAGTCCCAACTTGACTACTTTTCTGAAAATTTGGGAGCTGTGAGTGAGGAACAAGGTGAACGATTCCACCAAGACATTAAAAAGATGGAAAGGAGATACCAGGGAAAATGAAGCATTACAATGATGGCAGACTACTGTTGGATGCTTCAGATAGACATTCCAGATGCTACTCACAAGCGTAAATGCACCAAGAGGAGCCTCACAAGGAAGAAGAATTGCGTTTAGTGTGTGTAGGTGAGCTCATTTCAGTTCAAAAAAGGATTTTCATGAAAATATTGTAAAAAACCTTTAATTTTATAAGTCTATTTCCATTTATTTTGAGGTATTGCCTTATTTAACATAGTTACCTAAATTGTCAGGAAACGTGATGTCCTATGACAAAATGGAGGTCATTTTCGGATTCAGCACACCAAAAAACAAAGATTACGTGGAATAACCAAAACAGCTCTTGAAAAAAAATTTATAATTAATGATAAATACCTTTGTCAGATCAAAAAATTCACAAAACTTCAAATTGTATCACGATCCAAACCAGACGTAAGCAACTGGGGTCAAAAATGACCCCACTGGTACTCTGTGCTGCAATTCATCACTAGCGTCACCTAGCGGATGAAAATTATTCCTCTCATGGCGCAATATAAAGAGAATATTGACATGTGAAAAGTCATAAAAAGATTGCATTCTTGAACAACTAGTTTCCGAGATACGCGTTGTGAAACTTGCAATGGGGTCACTTTTGACCCATTCGGTATTCCCAGGGTTAAAGTGTGGAATATAGCTGGTCTGGGCTTCCAAGATAGTATTTTTAAACACCCAAGCTTGATGTAAATCTTTAACCTTTGCAACTGCTCTTTTTAGTTTTTTTTTTAAACTATTTTCCTCATTTTATCGAAAGGATTGTTTACAAAGCCGCGGTAGCGGCTTCCGCACGATATTGGAGCCACGGCCCCATTGAATTCAATGGGCGGCTTTGTAAACAAGCCCCATAGTCTCCCTTTTGAAAGTTAAAAGGCAGTACTGTAGACTCCTTACCATCCTTCCTTCTTTTATTAAATCAAATGCGATCATGCTATGATCACTATTTCCAAGTGGCCTCAACACCCTTATCTCTTGCACCAGATCTTGTGTTCCACTAAGGATTAGGTCCAAAATGGCTTCCCCTCTGGTCAGTTCATGAACTAGCTGCTCCAAGAAGCAGTTATTTCATCTAGAAACTATATCTCTAGCATGTCCTGCTATGACACTGACCCAGTTGATACCGGGGTAATTGAAATCACTCATTATTATTACTGTGTTGTAACTTTTGTTAGCTTCCCTGGATTTCTTTGAGCATTTCATCATCCATTTGTTCATTCTGGCCAGGCAGTCGATAGTACACCCCCACTGCCATCGCCTTCCCCTTCTTACATGGAATTTCAATCCATAGAGATTCTACAGTGGATTTTGTTTCCTGCAAAACTTTAATCCTTTGTGACTCAATGCCCTCTCTAACCAAGTGCAACCCCTCCACCTATTTGATCTGCTCTATCATTACGATATAGTTTGTACCCAGGTATCACAGTGTCCCACTGGTTATCCTCCTTCCACCATGTCTCTGAGATACCAATCGTATCTAACCTCTCATTTAGTGCTATATATTCTAACTCTCCCATCTTATTTTTTAAACTTCTAGCATTTGCATACAAGCATTTTAGAGACTGTATTTTATTCATATTAACCTGGCTATCGGTAGGCAGGGTAATTTGGAATCTTTAAGCTCGCTCTGCTCTGTATTCAAGGGCATTTGGACTACTTTTGTTTTTATTGGAACCTCTCTACTGATATGCCCTAACTTCAATCTTTTGCTAGTATCTTTCAAGGATACATTGTTCTGAATCATGCGCTCTTGGACAACTGTCGGCTTTCCCCTATTATCTAGTTTAAAAGCTGCTCTATCTCCTTTTTAAAGGTTGATGCCAGCAGCCTAGTTCAGTTCCGGTTAAGGTGGAGCTCATCCCTTCGGAAGAGGCCCTCCTTTCCCCAGAATGTTCCCCAGTTCCTAATAAATCCCAAACCCTCATCCCTGCACCATTGTCTCATCCACGCATTGAGACTCTGGAACTCTGCCTGCCTTTTGGGTCCTGCTTGTGGAACGGGAAGCATTTCGGAAAATGCTGCCCTGGAAGTTCTGGATTTCAACTTCATACCTAAAAGTCTAAACTTGGCCTCCAGAACCTCCCTACCACACTTTCCTATGTCATTGGTACAGACATGTACCAAGACAGCAGACTCCTCCCCAGCACTATCTAAGACCTTGTCTAGGTGGTGTGTGATGTCCGCTACCTTCACACCAGACAGGCAGGTTACCAGGCAATCCTGACGTCCACCAGCCAACCAACTTTCTACATGCCTAAGAATCGAATCACCAACTATAACGGCTGTCCTAACCCTTTCCTCATGGGCATATGGCCCTGGAGAAACCTCCTCAGTGCGAGAGGGTTTTACATCACCTGGAGGACAGGTCCTAGCTACAGTATCACTTCCTGCCACACCAGGGTGATGCTCTCCTGCCACATGACCTCTCTCCTCCATGGCAACAGGGATGCTGCCAGACTGGAGATGGGACTTAAGTACTAAATCCCTCTAGGTCTCGTCTATGTACCTCTGTCTTCCTTATGTCCTCCAAGTCTGCTACTCTAGCCTCCAGAGTTCAGACTTGTTCCCTGAGAGCAAAGAGCTTCTTGCATCTAGTGCACACGTAAGACCCTTCAACTGGGAGAAAATCATATTTGCGACTCAGTGCAAAAGACTGGAAAACCCCCATCTCGCTGCTGGATTGCTATCTGCATCTTAGTTTTAAGATTGTGTTTAGGTATTTGAGTTCTTTACTTACTAAGGGTTACTAGGGATACTTATACTAATAAAACTATACCTAATACGTTTAATGTACTTGGTTCACCTGAAGCTTAATTAATCTCAGGTCCTTAATGTATGCCTGATGAGGATAAACAGCTGTAACAGAGTGAATATAGCAACTCCTTTCCTTTAAGAGATTTAAGCACCTATAAAGCTACAATGATCCCAGGGGTGGGTGGGTGTTGGGGAGGGAGGAAGGGAAAGAAGACTTATTAAAAACTAGCTACTACACAGTGACCTGTCCTGTGCTTCTAAGATAATCTGTGACCAATTTCCTAGGTGATTCACACAGTCCTTGTTTGGACTAAGGGAGTCTTGGTTTTTAATTGTAACCAGAAAGCTCTCTGCTGTGTTTTAAATTTAAATTGAAAGCTCTTTGCTGCTACTAGGCCCTGACTGAGTATTAAATTTAAACTAGAAGCTCTTTGCTGGGTTCTACATTTAACCTGAAAAGCTCTGCTGGGTTTTAAACTTAAACTGAAAGCTACCTGTTGAGTTTTTAATTTAACTAAAAGCTCTTTGCTGTTACTAGGCCCTGACTGATTTAACAAATACACTAGATTCACAGATTATTCACCTTTAATCTAACGAATTCCTTTTCACCAAGATTTAAAAAAATTCCCAAAAGTAAATACTTACAATTGCAGATCTCTCTCCAGAAGTAGCAGTCCCTTTTTGTAATCCTTCAAAAATAGATATTCTATACTTTTCTAAAATTCCCCCTCTTTCTTCAGAAAAGAAGTTAATTTTACATCTTCTCCTACCAGGATCAAGAAAACTGTATCAGAGGGATATGCAGGAGAAGCAAAATCCTTTGCCTCTGTCCCCACTGAAATCAGGGGCAGACGTATCTGGAGTAGAACCCCTTGCCCTTGCGGTGGTGGGGCACCGGTTTCACTGCTTTGTCCTCGAGAAGACCTGCCAACGCCTTCAGAAGGTGGTCCCTGTGGAGGGGAGACCTGAGGGGATCTCCCAGGAAATAAAGGGGAGGTGTCTGAGTCAGGTGGAGGAAGTAACCCTCCCCGACTACCCTTAGTGCTCAGGAATCGGTGGTGATGGTCAGTATTTAAATATCTTGACGTCATATGCTTTCTAAGTCCAATTCGAATAGGAGACGTAGGCAAACAATTATAAAACAAGGAATGTAAGATCTGTGAATCAGGATAGCAATGAGTTGCCGAAGCACCGTCCTTCTTGTGTGATCGAGATAAACCTGGATGAAAGGTACATCTGAGAAAGAAGTAAAAACAGAGCAGTTTGAACAGAAGCCATTCAACACATTGCTTACCTCCCGAGTATCTGCTAGAGAACATACAGTGGAAAAAAAACCCAGCGAAGGCAGTATTTAAATATCTTGATGTCATGTGCTTTCTAAGTCCAATTTGAATAGGAGACATAGGCAAACAATTATAAAACAAAATCAGAGGATGTAAATGAAGTGTAGCAGAAAAGAATGCATCTTATGAATGGAACAAATCCTGGACTTGATTTTGTATACTTCTCTAATTTGAAAAAGAAGGGTAAGGGATCCACTGTGAATTAAAAGAAAAGCAGACTTAGGTGGTTTAAAAGAATGAAAGAAGGGTGCATGCTGTATAGACTGGTATGACTATGTAATGAGATCTCATGTAGTGACTCAAAGGAAAAGTGATAAGTCCAAATCATGATTGAGACCTGAAGAATGGAGAGTATTCAACTGGAAAATAATTTTCTGTTCAAGTCTTAGGAGAATTTGGGCGACATCCGCTCCTCGCCAATGGGGATGTACGTGCTGCAAAACACAATATTTTAAGTCATTAACCTTATGTTGTGCTGCTATCCAGTGCTCAACTAAACGTTTGAGGAGTGCGATGCCTAAGGTAGCTTTTAAGTCACAGCAAGTTATGATAGCCCATCAAAGGAATCCTAATCTTTCTAATCTTCTTGTCTCCTCTACTCTGCCTGTGGCGCTACGACAGCCCCCCCACCGCTGGACACTTCCGCTGTGGAACTTGTTCTGTGTCCGACCATGCAATTACTACAAAAATTTTTTTTATCATCCAACATCTGCTTTTAAGTTCCAACTCACTAGTTTCATGACCTGCCAAACAGAATGTCATTTATGTGATCATGTGCCCATGTAAACTTCTCTACATAGGAAAAACCAACAGGAGCGTCAAGACAAGGATTATAGAACACCGTAGCTGCCTTAAGCATTGCACTCCTCAAAAACCTTTGGTGGAGCACTGGATATCAGCACAACATAAGGCTAATGACTTAAAATATCTTGTTTTACGGCACTACGAGGTGTGACAAAAAAGAAACAAGACTGTGGCAGTCACGCCCATGACTCAATGCCAATTGGCTAACCGCTTATATCACTGTGTTGTGCAGCATCTCGCCACTGTTCTGCTATAATATTTTTCATCTCTCTCGTTCTGCTTTTCTTTTTCAGGTTTTTTTTGTAGCACACTGCTCCATCGCTTTGTCACGCAACTGGAGGTGGCAGAAATATGGAGCAAAGAATCAACTTGAAATTTCTGGTTAAGTTGGAGAAGGGCACAACTGAGTGTCTCCAACTTCTCCCAAAGGCTTATGGAGAAGATGGAATGTCAAGGCCGCGAGTCTTTGAGTGGCACAAATGCTTCAAGACTGGCCGTGAGGAGGTGTAGGATGACCCCAAGTCAGGACGGCCTTCCAGTACAAAGACGGCTGTGAACATTGACAGAGTGAACCAGCTGGTGCGGAGTGATTGCAGATTGACGGTGTGGATGATAGCTGAGGAGCTCAGCCTGAACAGGGAGTCAGTGTGGACCATCTTGGTGCAGGAGCTGGGGATGCAGAAGGTGTGTACCAAGATGATGCCCAAGCTTTTATCGGACGACCGGAAGGAGCACCGTGTCAATGTTTGTCGAGACTTGCTAGAGAAGATCAGAGAAGATCCAGAGTTCATTGGCTGAGTCATCACAGGAGACGAGACTTGGGTCTTCCAGTACGACCTGAAAGCAAGAGACGGAGCCTGCAGTGGAAGACTCGACTGTCACCCAAACCCAAGAAGGCACGCATGTCCAAATCAAGGATCAAGGTCATGCTGATCGCATTCTTCGACCAGAAGGAAGTGGTCCATCATGAGTTTGTGCCTGAGGGTCAGAGAGTCAACCAGCACTTCTACCAGCAGATCCTCAATCGCCTCCATGACCGGGTTCGGCGCAGCAAGCGGGCTCCGTGGAGAGACAAGTCATGGCTGCTCCACCATGACAGCGTGCCCGTACACACTACGCTCAGTTCTTGGCCAACAAACAGCTCTCGACCATCCTCCTTATTCCCCAGATCTTGCACCATGTGACTTCTGGCTCTTCCCCAGGCTGAATAGTGTGCTCAAAGGAACTCATTTTGCCTCTGTAGAAGAGATCAAGGCCACTGTGATGAGGGAGCTGAGGGACCTCAAGGAGGACTTTACTGAGTGCTTCCGTACATGGCAGAAGCGAATGCAGAGGTGCATTAACTCGGGGGGGGGGGGGGGGATTACTATGAAGGGGACAAAGCGTAATTTCTCTGTAGATTTTGTAATAGAACATTTATGGGACTGTCTCGTTTCTTTTTTGTCACACCTCGTACATCCCCATTGGCGAGGAGCGGATGTCGCCCAAACTCTCCTGATACTTGAACAGAAAATTATTTTCCAGTTGAATATTCTCCATCCTTCAGATCTCAATCACGATTTGGACTTATCAGTTTTCCTTTAAATCACTACATGAGATCTCATTCCATAGTCATACCACTCTATACAGCATACACCCTTCTTTCATTCTTTTAAACCACCTAAGTCTGCTTTTCTTTTAATTCACAGTGGATCCCTTACCCTTCTTTTTCAAATTAGAGAAGTATACAAAATCAAGTCCAGGATTTGTTCCATTCATAAGAAGCATTCTTTTCTTGCTTCACTTCATTTACATCCTCTGGTTTTGTTTTATAATTATTTGCCTATGTCTCCTATTCAAATTGGACTTAGAAAGCACATGACATCAAGATATTTAAATACTGCCTTTGCTGGCTTTTTTTCCACTGTTTGTTCTCTAGCAGATACTCGGGAGGTAAGCAATGTGTTGAATGGCTTCTGTTCAAACTGCTCGGTTTTTACTTCTATCTCAGATGTACCTTTCATCCAGGTTTATCTCGATCACACAAGTAGTACGGTACCGCTGCAACTCAGTGCTATCCTGATTCACAGATCTTACATCCCTTGTTTCTATAGTTTATAGTGCTGGTGCTTTTTTTTGAATGGATGTCTGACTTCTGATTTCACATTCATAGATTTTGCCACATAGATGTCGCCTCTTTGTTTTTGGTTGGCAGTTCACATAATAAGTGCATAACAATGTATTGCCATTGTTAGACTACTGACTCATCCGTCTCTTTAGCAGAGATCCGTTTTGAGAGCAAAAGCTTACATATACTTTGTTCTGCTTCCTTCTGTATTATGTTTATTCACAATGCACTCATTTGCATAGCATTCAAATTATAGTGTTCCGGCTTCCTCCACTGCTGTGAAATGTAGTCTACACAGTCTATATTCTTAACTCACATATGACCATTTTTAAGAGAGTACATATTAATGATGGCGGTTTCTATGTTTTTTTTTTTTAAGAAGTTTACAGCCCTTCTATGGTTTGATAATATTTGTGTAGCCCCTTTGTTTTTTCAGGTTGCCCATTTTTATTGGTTTTTCTTCTATCTTATATGCTTAGTTTTGTGTCCCCAGCTTAAGTTTTGATTAAAACCAATGAATTACATGGAGCTCATATTATTGTTGTTATTATTTTAATCTTTAATTTTTGATTTTGTTTCTTTTTAAAAAAAAACTTCCAAACTTGAGTATCATGTTTTTTGAATGTTATGTTCACGTCATTCATTTTTCCATGACCCATTTATTTTTAACTTATTATACATAATCAATGTTTAGTTACACCTTTTTATTTTTAAGCGTTTAATAAAAACACTTTTGAATTTCCTGGTTTTCCTTACCTGCTCTTCCCTCCTCCTCCTTTTACCGGATTTACACATGGGTTCTACAATTTTGTTCCTCTCCTTTTTAGTTTTGTTTTGTAAATATATGTTATTTTAATATCAACGTATTATCGCTCCTGATTCTTAGTGCTTCTATATTGTATTTCTAAGTAACTTTGAACAGATGCTCATTACAGTTCTCTTATTGGTAAGTTCTTATTGTATTACTGTCCTTTATGTATGCAACATGTGTTTTATGTCTCCATACGTATATTTATTTATAATGATTTTATTAATTTTTAATCTTTTAATTTTTTATTACCTTTTATACTATTTATGTATTTTAACTTTTCACAATATCTATGTATTTACACAGTTCCTATATATTTTAACTTTGGTATAGCATAGTCACCATGCCACAATGAGATATGTATAATTAAAAAAATGATATTTGTTTTTAATTTTTAATTATATTTTTATTATTTCTGTACTTTTATGTTTTAGTGGTCACAGTCCCCTGAAGAAGGCCCGTGTGGCCGAAACACGTGTAGGACTGACCCCCTAATAAAATTTGTTCCTTCCAAGGGTTCTCCGTCTCCTTCTCTTCCTTATGTGCTGATGTCATTAAGGCATCCAGGATGGGATCCCTACATTCCAGCATGTAGCCACATTGAATAATGTCTAACACCCAGAGGTCCGAGGTCACATGGGCCCATTTGTAGTAGAAATTATTGAGTCTGCTGCCTACAGGAGGCATCTCTGAATGGTTCCCCAGCCTATCATTGTGTCTGGTGGGAGATGCTAGACCTAGAGGAGAATGCCTCCTGGGGACTGCAAGCCCTGCAAAAGCTCTGCAACTGAGATGAAGAGCTGAGAAAGGAAAAGGCAGCTTTTTCGGATGATACTTTATAAAGTCCTGGAGAACTAGGGATACTGGTGCCAGAAGGATAACGTGAGCTGGACATTGCATGCATATTCTCCACAAGTAGTTCAAAAATGTCCAAAACTATGACCGTGGTTGTCTAAACCAGAGAGTGGATTGCATTACAAACAACTAGTAGTCAGACTAGACTCAATTTACACCAGTGGCCTACAGATTTGATTTTAAGGATCTGATTTGCACATACCTGAAGAAAAGGCTGGAAAAGAAACACATCCCCAAACAATTCCAAGCAGTGCAAGCCCAATCTCTAAATCTACTACTACAAGTCTCATGTCAGACAGCCATTTATTTATAAACTTATCAGCATAGTCGGTAAACAACCCGACAGTGCATCACTGCAGTAAATAAAGAATATTTGATACTTCAATGCTAAAGGATAACAAATATTTAACAATGAAAAAAAGCTACTTAACTTTTAAGAAATAGTCCATGAAAAAACGAGGCCATTGTCATACTGGACAGTCAAGCATTCAAAAAACTATTCTCTTACCTTGACAGGATGTAAATTTGTAGTTGTAATTATTTTATGCAGAGGCCCAGCCAGTTTTATTGGTAGCTTTGGCTCTTTGTCTAGTCCTTGAGGTTTAGTGTAATAGTCCAGTCTTTCACGAGGAAAGAAATTGTTGATGACAGTAACACAGTCATGCTGACCTAAGAGAAAGCATATCTGTGTGAAAAGTGAAGATTTTGGTAACAAGTCAGAGGGGTAAAGCACAGTTACTTACCTGTAACAGGTGATCTCTGGGAACAGCAGGAATAAGTCTTCACATATGGGTATCGTCGGTACCGACGGAGCCTGCGCGGGAACGCTCCCCAGCGTCCAGAAAGCTTTTGGGAGCATCCCACAGCGCCTGCGTGCTGCCTTCCCGCCTTTCCTAACCGCCTCTCTCCAGTTCGAGTTTTAAGCTGAGACAAAGAGAGAGAGAGAGGAAAGGAAAGATAGAGAGATACAACTCCTAGGGGAGGTGGGTGGGTTGTGAAGACTTATTCCTGCTGTTCCCAGAGATCACCTGTTACAGGTAAGTAACTGTGCTATCTCCAGGAACAAGCAGGAATGAGTCTTCACATATGGGGACTCCCCAGCTAGAGATGCCAGGGAGATCTCCAAGGTTGTGAGTCCCTGAGAAGGGCTCTACCTCTCCCCATGGATCTCGGGCATCCAACCAGGGATGGGGGGTAGGAGTTGATTAGGTATGGAACAGGTGTTTGAGAACAGCCTGACCAAACAAGGCATCCCGGCGGGAGTCCTTGTCCAAGCAGTAATGGGCTGTAAAGGTATGAACCGAGGCCCAGGTGGCCGCTCGACAGATTTGGTCGATGGACACAGAGTTTAGATGAGCCATAGAGGCTGCCATAGCCCTCACATTGTGAGCTGTGACATGGCCCTCCAGAGAAAGGTTCTTACTCTGGTAGGCGAAGGAAATACACTGAGCAATCCAATTGGACAGAGTTCTCTTAGAGACTGGAAGTCCTAAATGAGAGGGATCAAAAGCAAAAAATAGTTGAGAGGACTTTCTATGTTGCTGTGTCCTTTGTAAGTAAAAAGCCAGTGCTCTCTTACAATCCAGGGTATGAAGATTCCTCTCTGCACTTGATGCATGAGGTCCTGGAAAAAAGACAGGTAAATACACCTCCTGGTTCAGATGAAAAGGTGAGACCACTTTAGGCATAAAGTGTGGATTAGTCCTGAGGACTACCTTGTCATGATGGAACCTTGTATAAGGAGGAGTAGCCACCAAGGCTTGCAGCTCACTGATACGGCGAGCTGAGGTGACTGCAATGAGAAAAATAACCTTCCAGGAAAGGAATTTCAAGGAGGTAGTGGCTAAGGGTTCAAAGGGTGGCTTCATAAGCTGGCCAAGAACCAAATTCAAATCACATGCCATTGGAGGTGGTCTAATGGGAGGTTTAGTTAAAAGAAGGCCTCTCATGAATCTTGCAATAAGAGGATGAGAGGAAATAGGATGTCCATTGAGAAGCTTAAGGGATGCTGCAATAGCACTCAAATGGACTCTTACTGAATTTGTTTTAAGGCCTGCATGGGATAAAAGCAGCAAATACTCTAGTAAAGAATTCAGAGGTATTGCAAGAGGGTTAAGACCCTTCTCTGCACACCAAATGGTAAACCTTTTCCATTTAAAAGCATAGGAACGTCTATTGGAAGGCTTTCTGGAAGCATGAAGGATATCCTTCACCTGCTGAGAAAGATGCAAATCTTGAAGGTCTAGGCCAGGGGTTGGGAACCTGTGGCTCTCGAGCCAGATGTGGCTCTATTGATGGCTGCATCTGGCTCGCAGAAAAATCTTTAACTAAAAAAAATATTTCTTTATACTCTTTTGATCTACATATTCATTGCATATCAAAATTCCTTTCTACAAATGAGTTAAAGTCTACTGCAGCTGAGCATCAGAAGTGTTAAGGGAGATAAAATGCACTGACCTAAATGGCAGAAATATTGCAACCATGCGTTCGTTGTGCTGTCGCGCAAGGCACTTATTAAAGAGAAATAACTCTTGCCTTACCTCCAAATTCAAATCAGGCTGCAAGAGTAGCCACCCCTACACTCCTTCACATGCCGAAAAAAAGCGCGAAATAGAAAGCCGGTTTGCAGTGATTTCTGCGGCTTGTCGTGAGATCAGAAACTTAACTTTTATTTCAATCGCGTTGTCAGCTAACTATCTTTAGAAACCCTTTTGACAAGATGGCTAAAAGAAAGAGAGACGATGAGTATCGTACTTTTCAGCAGGAATGGACAGAGGAATTTGCTTTTGTGGAGAGAACGGGTTCTGCAGTGTGTCTAATATGCAACGATAAAATTGCATCTATGAAACGATCAAATGTTAAGCGACACTTCGAGACACGCCATTCTGCATTTGCATCGAAATATCCTGCGGGAGACAGCAGGAAAAAAGCATGTCGAGAACTGCTCTCAAGAGTGCAAGCTAGTCAGCAGCAACTCCGTGTTTGGACCCAAACACGGAATTCAGCTAGCTTTGCTGGCGCTTTAGCTATTGTGAGAAACGGAAAGCCATTCACAGATGGGGAGTATACCAAAGCATTCATGCTTGATGTTGTCAATGAACTTTCTGATGACTTTTCGGATAAAGACAAAAAACGGATAAAAGACATGCCTCTGTCTGCAAGAACTGTTCACAATCGTAGCATCATGATGTCAAATCAAATTGAGGCAATGCAAGTGAAGGACATACATGCGGCACCGTTTTTTTTCTCTTGCCTTGGACGAGTCAACAGACGTCAGTAATTTATCACAGTTCAGCGTGATTGCAAGGTATGTTGTCGGTGACACACTACATGAGGAAAGTCTTGCTGTTTTGCCTATGGAAGGCACAACAAGAGGGCAGGATTTATTTGAGTCCTTCATTGAGTTCGCTAAAGCAAAAAAATCTACCGATGGATAAACTTGTTTCTGTGTGTACTGATGGTGCTCCATGCATGGTGGGGAAAAACAGAGGATTCGTCACTCTTCTTTGTGAGCATGAAAACAGACGCATTATAAGCTTTCATTGCATTCTACATCAGGAGGCGCTTTGTGCACAGATGTGTGACGAGCAGCTTGGTGAGGTGATGTCGCTGGTGGTTCGGGTAGTCAATTTTATTGTTGCCCGAGCATTAAATGATCGCCAGTTTAAAACACTGCTTGATGAGGTTGGGAATAATTATCCTGGTCTGCTTCTGCACAACAACGTGCGTTGGTTGTCAAGGGGGAAGGTGCTCAGCCGATTTGCGGCTTGTTTGAGCGAAATCCGGACTTTTCTTGAGATGAAGAATGTCGAGCATCCCGAGTTAGCTGACGCTGAGTGGCTCCTGAAGTTCTATTATCTCGTAGACATGACTGAACATCTAAATCAGCTCAATGTGAAAATGCAAGGCGTTGGAAATACAGTCTTATCCCTGCAACAAGCAGTGTTTGCATTTGAAAACAAGCTTGAACTCTTCATTGCCGACATTGAAACAGGTCGTTTACTGCACTTTGAAAAACTGGGAGAGTTCAGAGATGCATGCACATCAAGAGACCCTGCTCAACAACTTAATCTTCAACAGCTGGCAGGCTTCACGTCTAATCTCCTGCAGTCATTCAAAGCGCGCTTTGGAGAATTTCGTGAGCACACTCATCTTTTTAAGTTCATTACCCATCCACACGAGTGTGCAGTGGACAGCACTGACCTGAGCTGCATCCCTGGTGTCTCCGTCAGAAATTTTGAGCTACAAGCTGCTGACCTGAAAGCCTCAGACATGTGGGTGAATAAGTTTAAGTCACTGAATGAAGATTTGGAAAGACTTGCACGACAGCAAGCAGAGTTGGCGAGCCAACACAAGTGGGCAGAAAAGAAAAATCTTCAACAAGCAGACCAGCTGATTGTCAGAACTTGGAACGTGCTTCCCGTTACATACCACACACTGCAGCGCGTGAGTATTGCTGTACTGACAATGTTTGGCTCTACGTATGCATGCGAGCAGTCTTTCTCACACCTAAAGAACATTAAGACCAACCTGCGATCATGTTTAACTGATGGAAGTCTCAAAGCCTGAATGAAGCTCAACCTCACCACGTATGAACCAGACTACAAAGCCATCAGCAAAGCCATGCAGCACCAGAAGTCGCATTAAGGGTAAGAAATACTCATCATTTATTAGCAACAGCATAACAATGTTATGTTATTCAGAGACATTTTGTACTTTGTGTTGAAATTACACTGTACACAAAATGCATACATTTGTGTTTTTATGGTATTGAACATAATATAGGCCTATGGCTCTCACAGATTTACTTCTAAAAATATGTGGTGTTCATGGCTCTCTCAGAGAAAAAGATTCCCGACCCCTGGTCTAGGCCTTCAGCAACCAGGCTCTGAGATGAAGAGACTGGGGATTTGGGTGCCACAACGTTCCCTCCTCCTGGGACAGGAGGTCTGGAGCAGATCCCAAGTCCAGGGAGGGAGCTTGAGAGAGATGAAGAAGTAGAGGGTACCACACTTGGCGTGGCCAACGTGGAGCTATGAGGATCATAGACCCCTTGTCTCTCTGAAGCTTGAACAGTGTCTTGGAAATTAGGGGAATGGGTGGAAAGGCATAGAGGAAGTCTTGCCTCCAGTGGAGGAGGAAGGCATCCCTAGCCTGAACTCCCTGACACGGAATCCTGGAACAGAACCGGGGAAGTGTGGCATTCCACGGACTTGCAAAAAGGTCTATGTCCAGGGTTCCCCAAATTCGAAAGATCCTGGCTATCTGGTCCCCATGGAGGGACCATTCGTGTGGAAGCAGAACTAGACTGAGTCTTTCTGCCCAAGAGTTTTGAACCCCTGGAAGATACACTGCCATGAGATGAATTTGATGCTCTCTGGCGAAGGCCCACAATCTCAAAGCTTCGTTGCAAAGCGACAGAGAGCCAGTCCCGCCCTGCTTGTTCACGTAGAACATGGCTACTTGGTTGTCCGTATGGATGAGGACTGTCTTGTAGCTGAGCAGGGTGTGGAAGACTGAGAGCTAGAAGAATTGCTCTGAGCTCTAAGAGGTTGATATGCAGAGATGTCTCCTGTGGAGACCAGATGCTCTGGGTGGAGAGATCTTGTAGATGAGCTCCCCAACCCTTTGGGGAGGCATCTGTTGTAAGGGTTGCTTGGGGTAGTAACTGTTGAAAGGGGGACCCCAGCAACAGATTTTGAGTGGACTTCCACCACTGGAGCGACCAAAAGAGGCGACTGGAGGTTGCTATTTTGTCTGACAGGCAACCTGATGCCTGGGTCCATTGGGTGGACAGAGTCCACTGAGCTGCCCTCATGTGAAGGCGAGCGTAAGGAACCACATGCACGGTGGATGCCATGTGGCCTAACAGTTGTAACATCTCTCGAGCAGTTAAATGGGACTTTAACTGAATTTGAGAGGCTAACTGCACCAAGCGTAGGCAACGGGCCTGGGGAAGATAGGCCCTTGCAGTTGTGGTATCCAGCAAAGCCCCTATGAACTCCAATGACTGACTAGGGGTGAGTTGTGATTTTGGGATGTTTATTACAAGTCCCTGATACTGAAGAACACGCCTTGTGCAGGCTAGGGAAGCCTGGGCCTCTGACTGGGATGGAGCTCGGATGAGCCAGTCGTCCAGATATGGGAATACAAATATTCCTAGAGTGCGTAGAAATGCAGCTACTACTGCCATGCATTTTGTGAACACTCTTGGAGCAGAGGCCAGACCGAAAGGAAGCACTCTGTATTGGTAGTGCTTTCCCTGATAAAGGAACCGAAGGAACCTTCTGTGTGTTGGATGGATGAGGACATGGGTGTACGCATCCTTGAGATCTAGAGAACAAAGCCAATCCTGACTCTGAAGATATGGAAGGAGAGCACCAAGAGAAATCATCTTGAATTTCTCCTTGCATAGAAACTTGTTTAATTCTCTGAGATCTAATATGGGTCTGTAGCCCCCTGTTTTCTTTGGGATAAGAAAATAGGGGGAGTAGAACCCTGAACCCTGTTGAAGAAGGGGTACTTCTTCTATTGCCCTTTGGGCAAGAAGGGTAGCAATCTCCTGACCCAGAAGGTCGAGGAGAGATGTTGGAGAATTGAATTGTCTCACCATGGTGTGAGGAGGAAGGTTTAAGAAATGAAGCTTGTACCCCTCCCTTATGATGGAGAGGGTCCATTGCTCTGCTGTGATTTGTTCCCATCTGGGAGCAAAATGAGCTAACCTTCCTGGAATGGTGAGAGGCTCTGGTTCTTCTAGAGCCAGAAAGGCTAAGTTCTCTAGTTGTAAGTCAAAGGTCCTGAGGAGGCTGAGGCTGTTGGGCCGTAGCAGTCCTTGCAGCCTTAGGCTTGGCTTGTTTAGGTTGTTGCTGACACTTTGCAGCAAAACGACCTGCAGAAGATGCCTGGTGACCATAACCAGGATAATATTTCCGTTTTTTGGGAAAGAAAGCCTTTTTGAATAACCTTTTTCTAGCAGGAGCAGAAAGGAGCAGAAGTAGACTTTGAAAGTCTATCTAAGGCAGAATTTTCAGCATCCATCTGAGTGGCCTTTGCTTGCCAATCCTTGCCAAAAAGGTTTTCACCTGTACAAGGAAGATTTCCTAATCCATCCTGGACCCAGGGTTCCAAATCAGAAGCTTGTAACCAAGCAAGTCTGCGTGAACCTATGGCAATAGCCGAGGCTCTGCTGGCACACTCAAAAGAGTCAAAGGCTGCACGGTTAGAAAATTTGGAAATATCCTGGGCATGTTTAAGCCAGGTGAGAAACTCCTCCCTTTTATCTTCTGAGATAAAAGGAGATAAAGTTAGCAGATGATCTGTAACTTCCTTTAGAAACATCCCCATATAAAGACTATAGGAGTTGATTCTGGCAGTAAGCATATTGGCCAGGAAAATTCTCCTGCCAAAAGCATCCAAGGTTCTGCATTCTCTTCCTGGAGGATTAGATGAGTGTCTTTTTGCACTCTTTTATCTTTTTCATAGCAGACTCCACCACAATAGAGTGGTGAGGAAGCCGAGTCTTATGAAAGCCAGGACAAGGAGGAACACGGTACATGGTGTCCAACCTGCGAGAATGAGGGGAAGTAGTAAGAGGTATCTCCCATATGCCCAACATGTGATCATAAAGGATCTCATGAATTGGTAAAGTAGCTGCCTCTTTAGGAGCCTTAGGATATTGTAAAATATCTAATTTCTTGGCTCTAGGCTCTGGTTCAGGGGCCACTGAAATAGAGAGGCCCTTGGCCACTTCCCTAATGAAGTCTTGAAAAGACAAGTCTTCTGGAGGAGACATTCTTCTTTTTGGAGAAGAGGGCTCCTGAGGAAGGAGTACTGGATGTTTCGACAGAAGCCTCTGATTCATCAGAGTCTTCGGAGGAATCGAAGTATCGCCTGTCTGGATGCTCTTGCAGAGCCCGATACGCGTATCGAGTGGTATCGACATTGGGAGTGATCGGTACCGATTCGGTACCGATGGGCATCACGGGACAGGGTACCGCTGCAGTCGACACCGAAGCCGATGCAATCGGTACCAGCATCGGAACCGATATCGGTGCCAGTGCCGGAACCGGTACCGACAACGGAGTTTGTTGTGGTACCGGAGGCGTGCAGCTTGTATGAATGCCATGATGGCACGCTGCATGGTCAGAATATTCTGATCTATTGACACAACCAATGTCTGGATGTTGGTACCAGTGGAAACCACCGGTACCCCAGAACATGGCAACAGGTGATCAGTCGAGGCCACGCCATCGATGTCAACCTGTGACCCCATAGATGAAGCTTTGGAAGCCGGAGCTTCCCGCCGGGGTAATTTTGCCGGTGCAGGATCCTCGAGAGCAAGCCCGGAGGCATCTCGATACTTAGAGGGAGATCTACCCTTCGAGGACCGGCTGGACTTATGTTTGGTTACCTGAGATCCATGGGAGGAAGAAGCAGCCCTGGAAGATGTCGATGCCACCGAAGCTGCATCAGAGGGAAACAGGGTACTGAGCTTTGCCGCTCAATTCTGTCAACCTCTTTTAGACATCATGGAACAGGACTCACAATCGGTGATGGAGTGGTCAGGACCCAAACATTTTAGACACCAGTCACGGGTGTCGGTGATAGAAAGAGTACCGCTGCACTTCGTGCACTTTTTAAACCCTGAAGCGGGCTTTTCCATGAGGAAAATTCTTCTAGGCCTAAGGCCCAAAAGGAAAAAATTTGCACAGAAGTGGGAAACGGTAGTTTTTTTGTTGTTGTTTATTTTTAAAGAAGAAAGAAGAAAAGACCAGCGGCACCGGTCCGACGTCGAAGAAGGCAGACGCGCAACCAAAGAAATAAAGAAAAATAAAGAACTTCTTCAGCAGTGACAGGAACACGACCTGCTGGCTCCGCGGAAAAGAAGAACTGGAGAGAGGCGGTTAGGAAAGGCGGGAAGGCAGCGCGCAGGTGCTGTGGGATGCTCCCAAAAGCTTTCTTTCTGGACGCTGGGGAGCGTTCCCACGCAGGTTCCGTCGGTACCGACGATACCCATATGTGAAGACTCATTCCTGCTTGTTCCTGGAGATACAGAATTCTACATTCTTTGGGACAGATTGACTGAAGACTAATTCAATCCTGGAACAATTCCAACATCATTCAAATCTGAGATTCTTTACTAGCAAATGACAGCAGATAAAGATCAGCATGGCGCATCTAGCCCATCCAGCTAGATGGCTAGAGTTGTTATCTACTGTGCCATGCTAATTACTGCCCTTCATGCCTCAGAATAGGTTTAGAATCACTGATGAATTTCACCCAGTGCTTCTCTGGGGTCTGTGAATCCCTACGGGTCCGCAAAACTATCACACGAAGTTCAAGAAGAGAAGCAACTAAATTGCAGCAATTGAGATAAACAGCACGTTGATCTCACTTCTGAGGAGCTCTGCTCCAAGGATGCTGCTGCCTGATCCCAATACTATCCATATCAAGAGGGGAATACTGTAACCCAAATCTGTGCAGAGAGGAGATGGGGAAGAGTGCAGCTAATTGCCGTTACAGGGATTTTGGATTTAGCTCATGACTTTTTCAGCAATAGGTCAAGGGGAGTTACATCCAGCAACCATGAAGCCTCAGAGGTGGGAGGAAAAATGCAGCAGATTGCCACCATAAGGACCCTGAAGTGTCATGGAGAGGAGGCAGGGATGATCACATGACCATGAGGCTGAACCAGATGGAGAGGAGGTGAGGAAAAGCATCACAGACCAGAGGGAGCCTGAGAAGAGGAGGGAAAAAATGCTATCATCAGCATTTTTATTAGCTGCTGGCTCCATTTGACTTGAGGCAGCAAGTAACGTGAAAACTCTGAAAAGATTTTATAGTTACTGCTGTGAGTACTCTGGCTGCTCACCTGACAATGAGAGAGAGAAAGTGCGCCGAGTAGGATGGCTGTAGTGGTGGTGAAAAGAGCAGGCGGGAGAAAGTACACAAGATGGAAAACACTCAGAAAAGCCTTCACGGGAAGGAGAGAACTTGGGAAGGAGCCATAAGGTGGTAATAGGAGAGGAAGAACTAGGGAAAGGTCTCTAGCAGGGAAAGGCCATGGCGGAAGGAGCAGCAGGGTAGGGGGAATGGCACTCAAAAATGGGCCATAAGACCCAACACCGAGAAAGGGGTTTTGGGGGGGATTGCAGGAGGTAAGATGTGTAGAAGCAGCCATGGAAGGGAGGAGGGCAGAAGAAAAAAAAGAGAGACACCCTGGAAAGGGTTATCAGTGAGCAGCATTTAGGAAGGTGTCATGGAAGAAGAGCAGGAGGCAAAAGACCAAGGCACATGCTACAGTGGGAGGGAATCAGGAACAGACAAGGGTAAGGGGAAGCAAGGCAGGAAAGAAGGCCCTCAGGAAGAAGCCATGGAGGAAGACAAGAGGAAAAGCGCTTGAGAAAAGATCAAGAATAGAAGGCGGGGCCTGGAGAAGAGAGCAAGAGGGAATGTATTCAGAGAGGGACTATAGAGGCAGTGAAGTAGGGGGGAGATGACTGCCATGGATCATGAGAAAAGGAGGCAGAAGATGGCTGCCAAGGATCAAGACAGAAGGTGGGAGACAACCACCAAGGATTATTTTAATAGCCCTACATATGAAGTCAGCAGGTATTAAAGTACCTGCACCACATCTGGACCTAGAATTTTTATGGAAAACTTTCCTTTGAAAATTCAACTGTAGGCCCCTGGATACAAAGTATAAAGCTGATTGCCAGAAAAAGCTAAGAGAAATTTGTTGAGTGGAACGTAGAAGAAGAAAGAGGGGGAGAGAGAAACTGGTGATGTGGAACTGAAGAGAGAAATGGCTGGGGAGGCTGAATAGAGAAAGAGAGAAACTGGTGAGCTGGGAACTTGGTGGAGAGGCAACTGAGAAGGAGCTTGTAGAAAATTACTGAGGAAAGCTTGGTAAGAGACTAAGTATGGGGGGAACTGGAAGGAAGGGATTGATGGATTAGATATGGTAAGAGGGAGACTAGTAGAGAGGAAATATACTATATTTATGGTAAGAGGTGAATGGGGAGGTACTGGGTGAGAAAAACTAATGGGAAAGGACTGCGGGGACAATATCTTCGTTGGGGCTAGATGGGAGATGAGACTAGAGAAGATAGGATGGAAGAGTGTGAGCTGGTGAGGACAGGGTGCAGGGAGCCCTAAAACCTTTGTAGGCTAAAAAGATGTTTTTGCACCCAAAAAGGATGGGAGCCACTGCTCTTGCCAATATAAATTATTTTCCAAGGTCCAAATTGAGGAAAGATACAGTTGCAAAGCTGAAAGATGACCAGAGGCTTCTCGTGCCCAACTTTTCTTTAGTTCTACTAAAATTACATTCATCACATTCTCAGTCTTGAAGAATTTTTATACACAAAATTCCTTATGACTTCAAGAAGGTAGTACCAAGTATTTTCCAAGTACCTTTATGACTACTTTGCCACAATCAAGAACTGTGTTAGTGATGAACAGGAAGCATGATAGGTTACAAAGTGATATTAAAACCAGAAAAATCACCAGAAAATACATAAAAAAGCAGAGGAAATAATTATTCCACATACATTTTACCAATCTAAAAACATACATATGAAAATGTGAAACAGAAAGAAGCAGTCATATTTGAACATCTTTAAAATGTGACATCTGGTATGATCAGCATATGCGTTTAATCATAGCTCCAAACATTCTCATACATGCTGGAAGTTCACATATTGGATTTAAGAAGTTTCATGCACATATTGGAATATAACATATTTCTATTTTTAGGCACATTTAGCTGAAGTGATAGCACCTACTGGGGGGGGGGGGTGCTATCCATCTGTGCACAACTTCACACACACACACTAATACTGATACCAATACCATGTAGACAAACATCTTGACACACACATACTCCTCACACCCAATAAAGACTCCCACAGCACACCCCCCCAATACCCCACATATGCATACAAACACCTCACACCCAATACAGATGCCTACAAGACACACACAGAGACACATGCATATACATACAAATCTTAATGCATACACATCCATAATATAAATACACCCACTCCCTCACACATACCCAACACATCCCTGATACATACACTCATTCCCACCCTCTATTTCATCCTCAGATTTTCACAGAGACACAGCTAAATTCTTCTCATGGACATATACACATACCATTGTGTTACCCTGCTGAGACACACTTTACTGTGACTTTTTCATCCAAGTCTCCCACAGACATGCCTGAGTTTACGAATGAAGGAAAAGGTAAACATGCCATCGTGTCACACATGAAACATACACTTTCAATTTGTTTTTCTTTAAAATGATCTATACCTTTTCAAAAATTAAATATGCAGCTCAATAAAAATTGCAGACAAAAATCCATTACTCCAAATATAGCAAAGAAACTTAGCAACATAATGTACTTAGCTCAAGCACCCCACTGTGATCTCGCAAGCATTTCAAAATCACTCATTAGTGGCATGTCTTTGGAGGCAAGTCTAATATGAAATTGCAGAAGAAACTTCAAACTTAAATTTATTAATTTATTTAAATATCTTTATTACCTACTGCATCAACTGTCCAAGGTGGGGTAAAATAAAATACAGTTGCGGCCAACATTATTGGCACTCTTGCATTTTAGCTATGTTCTGTACAATATCTTGAGAAATAATTGGAAATATTCCAACTGTATGTCATTATAATATTTTAATAGTATGTTCAAAGGTATACAACAAAAAAGGCTGTGCAACTTAAGATGTAGTAATTTCTGAGGTTAAAAAAACAAAATATAACCGGGACAGGATTAATGGCACCCTAACTAATATTTGGTTGCACAACAGTGACGACAGCCTCTAAACATTTCTTCTAGTCATCTATAAGTTTATTACATCTGTCTGCTGGTAGTTTTTCCAACTGCGATTTGTTCCAGCTTATGAACGTTTCCAGGATTTCTTTTACCAATGGCAGGTGTCAGCTCTTTCCAAAATGTTCTCGATTGAATTGAGATAAGGACACCATGCTGGCCAGTTTAAAAACAGTTCATTTGTTCTTTTTTAACCATTCTTTTGCACTTTTGGATATATGTTTTGGGTCATTGTCCTGCTTGTTAGCCCACTGACGTCATAATTTCTTCAATATGTTCTAGGACTCCAGTTCCTGAGGCAACAAAAACAGCCCCACATTATGGAACCTCCACCATATCTAATTGTAGGAAGGGTGATTTTTTTTCTTTATAAACTTATTTCTTCATCTGTAAATGTATCACTGGTCTGCATTTCCAAAGAGCTCAAGTTTGATTTCATTTGTCCACAGAACATTTTCCCAGAAGGATTGTGGTTTCTCAAGGTGGATTTGGGCAAAGATCAGGCGTGCCTTTTTGTGTTTGTCTGGGTTGAAACTACCACATCAGATTGCTCCAGGTAAGCCTTAAGATCTTTGGATGTTGTACATGGTGCTTTTCCAACAGTTCACACTAAGCTTCGAAGAATTCTTGAATTAATTTTCCTCATCCCACCACATCCTGGGAGATTCTTGACAGTTCCATGAGCAGAAAACATCTTAACATTGCAAACTGTAGACATAGGAATCCCAAGGTCTTTGGACATGGCCTTGTACCCAAGTTGTATGATAATGGCTTTTCTGACTGTCTCAGGTAGCTCTCTTGTCTTCACCATTGTGAAAATGGAAAAGGGAGTGAAAGCGTAGTTACTCACCTGTAACAGGTGTTCTCCAGGAGCAGCAGGAATCAGTCCTCACTTATGGGTGACGTCGGCGCCGACGGAGCCCCCGCGGAGCAATTTTCCCCAGCTTTCAAAGAAAGCCTTTGGGAATTGCAGCGCGCATGCGCGGTCGCCTTCCCGCCCAAAGCCTTGGCCATATCCCTGACGAAGTCCGAGAACCGGGCATCCTCCGGAGGGGACTGCTTCCGAGGTTCGGACTCAGGCGAGTCCGAGGGGACACACCGAGTCCGAAAAGAATCAGGTGACTCTTCCTCTTCAGACTCCCAGACCGACTCCGAGGAGGAATCGGTGGGGTCGGCCCGGGCAGGCTGCGGCGCCCGCCGCCCCGACACCGAGGGAGTCGGCGTTGGCGACCTCGGTCCCGAACGGGAGGCCGAGGGTGACCTCGACCGAGGATCGACTCGAGTTCGCATGGACTCGAGGATCGGCTCGGTCTCCGGGGTCGACTTAGACGTCGACGTCCCGGCGGTCGGGGGCAGCGGCGCCAGCAAGGCTAGCGAGCAGTGCCCGCTGCTGGTCCATGAAGGCAGACAGTCTGCTCTCCAAGGCTGTCAACCTGAGTCCGACCTCAGGTGACCCAGCAGCCCCCGACTCGGGCCCCGACGGCGTCGGGCCCGACGTCGGCGGTCTCGGAGGCGAGTCCGGGAGGACCACAGGACTTACCCGAGTAGGCAGCTCCGGCTCCATGCGAGGTCGCTTCGAGAGGTGCTCCTTCTCCAAGGACCCGGGACAGCTATCGGGGCTATGCGACCTGGCCCTCGCGGAGCCAGGAGCGTCCACCGACGCCGCCCTCGCGGGTTTCACCTTCCGTCGATGGTCCCCGGAGGGAGAACCCCTGTCGGAGGAACTCCGGCGACGGTCCGAGCTGGAACCTCTGGACGCCGAGGCCTCCGACGAGGTCCGGGTACGGCTTGGGTCAGCGAAGATCCTATCCCGCTGATGCCGCCGACTTCTCAACGCTTTGGAGGACATTTTGCCACAGGCCCCACAGATCATTTCTTCATGATCCGGGCCCAGGCAGCGGAGGCAATTATCGTGTGTCAGTTAGTGACATATTTCGGTCACACTGACCACACCGCTTGAAACCACTGGCAGCCATCGGGGGAAAAAGGGCCCCTGCGAGGTCAAAAGACCGGGCTGCCAGTGAAAAAACCGAAAACGAAACTGACTAAGTCAGAAAAACCGAAAAAGAAGAAGAGGACTCGTGACCGGCGTCGCGAGTCCGGGCGGGAAGAAAACCGGCGTCGAACCGAAGGAAAAAAGAGAATATTACGAATAAAATCAACTTTTTCGCGGGGACAAGACGGGTACGTCTGTAGGGCTCCGCGGAAAAAAGAAGACTGGCTAAGATGGCACCCTTGGGCGGGAAGGCGACCGCGCATGCGCGCTGCAATTCCCAAATGCTTTCTTTGAAAGCTGGGGAAAATTGCTCCGCGGGGGCTCCGTCGGCGCCGACGTCACCCATAAGTGAGGACTGACTTCCTGCTTGGTCCTGGAGAATATGGCCATTTTAAACATTAGAGCCATGATTCAAAGTCATGAGTACTGAATTGATCAGAGGTGCATCTAATTTTACTGCAATGACAATGTGACTCTTCTGTTCAAACCGATTAGAATCGTTTATAAGGGTGCCAATAACCATGTCCTCTCAAGTAGTAACTGATATTATGTACACCCTCAGAAATCAACCCCAATATATCCACCTATCACTTGATTTCTAATAACTATTATTCCTACAGGAACCAGGTAAGCTCTAACACATCCTAAATGTGTGAATATGTGTGTAAATTTTGTGTGTGAATTTTTTGTTGGAGAACTCACCATGAGAAGAAACTTTTCCTCTCTCGAAGTGAGCCCTCCATTTTAATCATTTTTAAAGGACCCAAACGGATCCTACAAACATAGAATCAACAGCACAGACGGCTGCCATTACCGTTTAAACCAAGGAACACTACATTTTCAATCTCCGGATAACATTTAAATGATATAAATCACTATCAACTGTTTTGCAAAGTACTTAGCTGATGGCTTTCTATATTCCCAATATTGCCTTTCGAGCTCAAGAGGTCAGGACCTTCAATGGACCGGTATCGTCCGTCCTCACATTCCTCTCAGTTCAACCTTCCAACTGCTCACTGATCCTCTGCTCTGAAGGCTGCTTGGGTTAATCACAATAGCGAGGTTCGCGCTACACCAATCAGTGTTTCAAGCCGCACAGCTTTCAAGCTCTTGTTCAGGCGAATGAACCTCACCGACTTCTGGTTCCGGTTTAATAATGAACTGAGAGTGACGTCAAAGAACTAGTTATCTCCAAATAACACCTGACGATCACTTACACGATCACAATCGTAATCCCCTCCAATTGATCTCTGCATTCATGCCATTAGGGATGATCGATTGTAGACAGAAAATCCACTGCTGTTCTTTGTACTGTAACTTTGCCTTGCGATCCCCTCCTCTCATAGAAAGGGGGACCCAATCCAAAATCTGCCACCTCAGATCACCAAACCGATGACCCTTTTGCTGGCAATGTGGGACCATAGGTGCTGACATCTGCCTTAAATTGATACTGTGATCTGTGCTCTAACAGGCGCTTCCTTATTGGATGAATTGTTCTGCCTACATATTTGAGGTTACACGGGCATATCAATAAATATACCACAAAAGCTGTCTGGCAATTAGATGAACACCGTAGTGTATATTGTTGACCAGTGGTTGGATCCTCCCATTTTTCTCCTTGTAAAGTATTGTCACAAAAATCACAATGGCCACAAGCAAAATGACCTCTCCGCTGAGTTAAGGACCCTGATTTATCTTGCTCACTAGTATGTACTACCAAATCCCCTATGGTGCGAGACCTTCGGTATGCGATCATTAAAGGCTTCTGAAAACACTGGTGTAAAGATAGCATCGACCAATGTTGTTTAAGAATGGCTACCACCTTCGTAGCATTAGGCAAAAATGGTATAACTCCAATTATCTTATCAACCCCAGCTTGAGGTTGAGATTGTTGTCCTTGCCACCACCCTGGATGGCTGTAAAGTGCTCTTTTAAAAGCTCGGTGAATTATAGAAGTAGGGTAACCCCTCTCCCTAAGACGGTGGATTGGGTCCACCTTTCTATGAGAGGAGGGGATCGCAAGGCAAAGTTACAGTACAAAGAACAGCAGTGGATTTTCCATCTACAATCGATCATCCCTAATGGCATGAATGCAGAGATCGATTGGTGGGGATTATGATTGTGATCGTGTAAGTGATCATCAGGTGTTATTTGGAGATGACTAGTTCTTTGACGTCACTCTCAGTTCATTATTAAACCGGAACCAGAAGTCTGTGAAGTTCCAGGCTTGAAAGCTGTGCGGCTTGAAACACTGATTGGTGTTAGGTTTTACAATTGGTGTAGCGCGAACCTTGCTATTGTGATTAACCCAAGCAGCCTTCAGAGCAGAGGATCAGTGAGCAGTTGGAAGGTTGAACTGAGAGGAATGTGAGGACGGACGACACCGGTCCATTGAAGGTCCTGACCTCTTGAGCTCGAAAGGCAATATTGGGAATATAGAAAGCCATCAGCTAAGTACTTTGCAAAACAGTTGATAGTGATTTATATCATTTAAATGTTATCCGGAGATTGAAAGCGTAGTGTTCCTTGGTTTAAACGGTAATGGCAGCCGTCTGTGCTGTTGATTCTGTGTTTGTAGGAACCGTTTGGGTCCTTTAAAAATGATTAAAACAGAAGGCTCACTTCGAGAGAGGAAAAGATTCTTCTCATGGTGAGTTATCTAACAAAAAATTCACACACAAAATTTACACACATATTCACACATTTAGGATGTGTTCGGGCTTAACTATTATTCCTACAGGAACCAGGTATTAGAAATCAAGTGACAGGTGGCAATAACCAGGTCCTGGCAATGACCCAGTTTATACTATTTTCTTTTTTAATTTGTCTTGTGTTTTATGTGATTCTTTTAAGTGTCAAATATATGCGCTTATGCAGTCCAAAGCCATTTCACTGGCTTTTTTTTTTTTTTTTTTTTAACTGCAAGGGTGTCAATAATATTGACCACAACTGTACATACACAGTAAAACAAAAATAATAATACATCAACCAAGACAAACACACATAACTAAAGCAGAATAAAAACACTAAAAAAATTACTGCTTTTCAATCATCATCATTCTATCTCCGTCCAATCATCAGAGATAAGACCAGGTTATAAATCAGTAAGAACAAAATGCCTGGTGAAGGAGGAATGCTTTTATAGTTGTGGTAAACATTGGCACCTTTGCAGTTCAATCCCTTAATGTTCAATATCTCCTTAAAAAAAAAAGTGGCCAGTGAAATTGCTTTGGACTATATATGCACACATATTTGACACATAAAAGAATCTGATAACACAAGACCAATTAAAAAAGGAAATAGTCAGAAATAGTAGATAAACTGACATTGTTCTGATTGAAGCATAACAATATATTGTGCTATTGTCTTATATCAGGATGAGCTTTTTGTTTTATAGTAGCAACAGAGTTCTCATTTTGTGTCAAAGAATATACAGGAAATGAAAAAATAGAACTGACCATATTAAAGAATAAAAGGGACTATAAAGCTAGAAGGAGCTGATAGGAGCTTTATGAACATAGTCCGACAAATACAGAGCAACGGAAAGTGATTACACATTGGTGAGCACTAGTTATTTGGATATTATTGGTTTCATATGTTCGGATATGATTGCCACCCTTATAAACAATTCAAATCAGTTTAAACAGAACCACATTCCCACTGCAGTAAAATTAGACGCACCTGTGATCAATTGCCAGTACTCATATGACTTGAATCAACCAATGAATGATGGTTCTAATGTTTAAAATGGCCACATTCACTCCCTGTTCCAGGAGATCTGGATTTGATTCCCACTGGCGCTCCTTGTGGCCTTGGGAAAGTCACTTTACCCTCCATTGCCTCAGAAGAAAAGGCTGGCAATCTACTTTGCCAAGACAACCCAGGAGTTGCTGGGTTGCCAGGAGTCAGCATTGACTTGAAGGCACTTTTAAAAAAAATGGTTAAAGAGGAGCAAATGGGCTGTTTTAAACTGGTCAACAATGAGTCCTGATCTCATTCCAATCGAGAAACTTTGGAAAGAGCTGAAATCTGCCACTGGTAAAAGGAATCTTGAAAACATTAATGAGCTGGAACAGACTGCAGCTGAAGAGTGGGAGAAACTACCAGCAGACAGATATAAGAAACTTATGGATGGCTACAAGAAACATTTGGAAGCTGTCATCACTACCAAGGGTTGTGCAACCAAATATTAGTGAAGGGTGCCATAATCCTGTCCAGGTCATATTTTGTTTTGTTTAACCTCAGAAATTAATAGGTCTTAAGTTGCACAGCCTTTTTTTTGTATAACTTTGAACATACAATTAAAATATGATGACATACAGTTGGAATATTTCCAATTATTTCTCAAGATACAATACACGACATACCTAAAATGCAAGGGTGCCAATAATGTTGTCCACAACTGTAAATGCGTCTTAAATACCACCATACTCCGTTTCAGTACAAATGTATTTGCAGCAGGGTTAGAACTGTTACAAAAGAGAATCAAACACACTTTTTCCAATGGACTGAAATCAGCATCCTCATCAAGATATGAACACCACACCTTGATGATGAATGCCGTCCACTGAAACCGTGCCAAGTTAGGAGTTCCTTCTGGAACTTCAAAGGAGACATTCCTGCAAAGATGTGTCAGTACCAAGCAATTATGAGACTTGCGAGATGCCAGTAGGGTGCATAAGCTAAGTTCATTTTGTTGCTAAATTTCTTTGCTACATTTGAAATAGTGTATTTTTTTGGTCTCCAATTTCTACTAAACTACACACTTAATTTTTGAAAGGTAAAGTTCAGCTCAAATGTAAATAAAAAAAACCAAGGAAGCTATGTAACAAATCTATCGAACGACATTCATACACAGATGGAGTTACGTGGACTTTGAGCAAATATGAGAATGGTTGTATCCATGATCATAAAACACACAAATTATTATATTAATTTCTCTCATGCCTTTTTGTATTAGTTCAATGCAAATTACATTCAGATATATCAGATAAGTTTCTATCTGATTTAAACATTTCAAAATAACTGCTCCTTTTTGATTCACATTTTTGTAACATTTTCAATTAATTATGCCACATATTTCAATTTTGCCAATCACAAGAGATACAGGTTGCACAGCCAAATCAGACTTGACTTTCCTTACTAAGCTGCCAGGCTAGTGCTTAGAGCAAGGCCTTGCCATGTTTTCTTGGAATCTAGGAGCTGGCCACCGAAACCTATGTCCACCAAAAAACAGCAAGCTGCCACGTAGGCAACTAGGAACCAGTCAAGAGACGTGGCAGGGAGTTCTAAAATTGCCTTTATTGTTCCACGGATAAAGAGTGCCAAACCCGACACAGACCGTGTTTCGTACACCACTTCCTCAGGGGTTCAGGGCTCACTAAAAAACATCCATATACATGTTAAATAAAACCACAACAAATAAACCGTGTATAATAATACCATAAACATAAAAAGATAAATAAAATACATATCAGCATAATGAATAAAACAATAAATACATAAATAGTTATAATGTGATAAACCATTGATAAAATAACTATGTTGCAATAAACAATGAATAAATAACATATAACAATATCAACTACATCAGTATAAAAACAAAACTAAGAATACATATACAATAAAGCCAATGTATATTCTCTGAAAATCAAAGCTATGAAAACAAAACAGTGAAAACAAAAATATTATATCATTTTTTGTTTTTCAATTTTTCACTACATTTATCTCCTCCTGGTGTGATTCCCTTTATTTTTTAAAAGTTGTGCCGTTTTTTAAAAAAAAGTTGTGCTGTTTTTTAATGGTCTAATTATCTGGCACGCAAATGCTTGTTCTTTCTCTTTTTCCCACCAAAGAGATTGTGTTTAAGTCAGGTGCGCATGTGCGGGCAGCCGCGGTGTGTAGCGATTTCTGATCTTGAACGCTGACGCCGTTTTTATGGAATGTGATTCAGGTTTGCTTTTAAAAGTATTCTGCACAGTTCATTTATTGATCATGGGGTAAAAGGATAAGTCTTGCGGTGATTTGTCTCACCGCTCTTCATTGCTGATAGTCTGTGGACAGTACCCCACCGGTTTTACTCTTGTTTGCACATCTGTACATTTCGGTACTTTTATCAGTCGCGCACAGCACTTGTCCCTTGTCAGCCTCTTGCAGTTGTATGTTGGCAACTGTTTGGTAATTTTGATTTATTGAAAGATATCACAAGTTCCCCCCACCCCCCCAAAAAAGACGTAATTCGGTGGGGATATGTTTGTGCACACACATTTAGCATTTTTTACTTATTTATGTACAGTTTAACCTACATCGCGAGTGTGAAGCAGGTGGTTCCCACGGTCCTGCCAATCAAAGAGAGTTGTGTTTTATATTGGTTGTTCACAGTGGTAGGTTTTTGATTATATTTTTATGTGTGTTTTACACTTTATATTTTATAGCATATTTCTTAGATGGCCTTTTATATGTATTCATATGTACCCCATTGATTCACTCCTCTCCCTTTTCACCTGTCAGTTTTCTTTTCCTTTCAAATTGTTTGTGTAGTAGTTTTTTTAACTCTTCCATAATGGACAATGTCCACGGCATGTCCTCCTAGTCCTCCTCTCTCTCCTTTCTCTCCGGATTTTAATTTAATTTTTATTTTTGTTTTCACTGTTTTGTTTTCATAGCTTTGATTTTCAGAGAATATACATTGGCTTTATTGTATATATATTCTTAGTTTTGTTTTTATACTGATGTAGTTGATATTGTTATATGTTATTTATTCATTGTTTATTGCAACATAGTTATTTTATCAATGGTTTATCACATTATAACTATTTATGTATTTGTTGTTTTATTCATTATGCTGATATGTATTTTATTTATCTTTTTATGTTTATGGCATTATTATACATGGTTTATTTGTTGTGGTTTTATTTAACATGTATATGGATGTTTTTTAGTGAGCCCTGAACCCCTGAGGAAGTGGTGTACGAAACACGGCCTGTGTCGGGTTTGGCACTCTTTATCCGTGGAACAATAAAGGCAATTTTAGAACTCCCTACCACGTCTCTTGACTGGTTCCACCGAAACCTATGTTACAGTGCACACCCCGGTCACACAACAAAGGTATTCACGGTTACTTTCTTAGGTTTTAGGACCTGATTTATTAAGACTGTTTTCCCATTTTTTAATGAGAAAAAAGCTCAGTATTGTAAATCAGCTCCCATTCCTCCTCATCCTGCCTCTGCCACCACCCCAATGATCCTTTGTGCATGTGGTGGAGAGGGGGAGCACCTGCATGTGTGGTGCTTCACTTTCCTCCTGCTTGCATTCTTCCCTTCCCCCCAGCACTTCAACCTGCTCTCCCTGCTCCACCTCCATTTCCCTTTCTAGACTCTCTCCCCTTCTCCCTCCCTCATTGCACTCACTCCTCTGCCCTCTACTCCACCCCTAAATTCTCTCAAATAAAATCTGCTGCCCCTTTAACATTTCTTTGGCCCCTCTGCTTTTTTTTTTTTTTTTGCAGATTCTGGGGCACTTGCGTACTTCTGCCCACACACAGCACCGGTCTCGGCTGTAATGGTGGCATTTTTCAGCCCTTCTCCCCACATGTGCCTTAAGCCTCAGGTGCCAGGACAGAATTTTCAGCTGCCATGGTGACCTGGCACCTGGGGCTTGTAGGATGTCAAAATTCTGGGAGTGGCAAAGTTGCAGGCACTGCTATTGTTATGAGAGGGGATATTTTTATTTATTTATTTAGCTGCATTTATATCCCGCTTTTCACCGGGTCAAAGCGGTATATCAGCATGAGAGTGCCCTGCAACTGACGTTTGGAGGTCCCTAAATGTCAGCAACTTCAGACAATCCTCCTAACTCCTCCTCCCCTCGCACCAGAAGTTCCTTCAATCTGATGTCTGAACCCTGCAGAGCTCAGCCGGCCCCATTCAGTTCAAACCTGAAACTGAAATCGAAAGAGGCGGCAGCAGACTCAGGTGATAAATAGTTTTGGTAAGTCCTGCCTCTGTGAGTTCAAAGAGATTGTGGAGGTGGTGATGGGGGGGGGGGGAGATGGGATTTAATCAGAGTTTGGAAGGGAAACCTGCACAAGCTAATTCAAACCAGGCTTCATACCCTCTAGGGTCAGCCCTGGTTTGGAGGATAACAAAATTGTAGCAGATAGGGGCCATGCTACACTATTACATGAGCTCAGAGACAGTTGCAGGTTATATAGAAAGAAGTAGCGTTTTGCAGCTTCAATAGTCTGTAAAGGCCATGAGCTTCCTGGCACTTTCTGCAAAGGCGATGACACTAGAGATGGGCTGCTACAAAAGAGTCCCTTCTTAGGAAGTAGAGGGAGAGTACATGGGCACCAAAAATGCTTGGCAGCAGCAAAAGTCTGGAGTTATCACTGATTAAGTGCTCAAAATTAAAAAAAAAAAAGAATGATAACGAATTGTAATGGATCTTCTAAGTTTAGTGCATAGAACTGTTAAATCTGCAATATATAAAAACAGTAAAATGTTCATTTATATGAGGATATAGATAACATCAATATATTAAATAGTATGCATGCTTTTCATTTTAACTCTACTTCGCTAAACATTCAAGAACTTAAGAGTTTAATGGAAAAATATTTTATTTTAATTTGGCAAAAGCTTTGTTCTAATTCTGAAATGAATAAGTTTTGAATACTTTACCTACAAAGGCAGCCATCTGAGCTGCTGTTCTCCCAACTGAGTTGACAACATCTGTGTCTGCTCCAGCCTCTAACATCATCCAAGTAATCTCTTTATTGCCTGAACAGAAAAGGACAGACATCATTGAGAAAAAAGCTGGTTGCCTACTCCCAAAGCCATTACCTTCACCACAGGATGCCCTTCCCACTACTCCTGCCTCACCACAGATCTGACTAGAGTTCCCGGCAGGTTCTGAATCTGGACATATCAGCCAGGATCAGAACTGAAATGCCATCTAATTGTGTCTTTTCAACATATTCAGCTCTCTCCTTTGCACTCCTGTGCAGCAATTCTTCCATAAAGACATAAAATTTGTCATACTGGGTCAGACCAGAAGGTCCATCAAGCCCAGTATTCTATTTCTAATGGTTGTCAATCCAGGTCATAAGTATCTGGCAGAATCCAAAAAGAGACCAATTCCATGCTGCTTATCCCAAGGATAAGAAGTGGGATTTCCCACAGTCTACTTTAATAATAGTTTGTTTTTTTTTCCTCCAGAACGTATTCAAACCTTTTTTAAACCCAGCTACACTAACAGTTTTTACTATATCCTCTGGTACCAAATTTTGGAGCTTAAATTATGTACCGAGTGAAAAAAATATTTTCTCAAATTAGTCTTAAATGTACTACTTAGTAACTTCACAGAGTGTCCCCTAGTCTTTTTACTAAGGGGTAAACAACCAATTCATGTTTGCTTCTTCCACTCCACTCATCATTTTGGAGACTTCTACCATATTTCCCCTCGATAGGTCTCTTCTCCAAGCTGAAATGCCCTAATCTTTTAAGGCTTTCCTCATAGGGGTAGCCTTCCAGCCCCTTTACCATTTTGATCAGCTTTCTCTGTTCTCAATTCCGCTATACCTTTTTATTTTATTGTTTTTAGATGCAGCAATCAGACCACACACAGTACTGAAGATGTGGTCACACCATGGAGTGATACAGAGGCATTATGATATTCTTTATTTTATTCTCCATTTATTTCCTTAGAATTCCAAGCATTTTATTAGCTGTCCTGGCTGCCGCTGCACACTGAGCAGAAGATTTCAGCATATTATCCACAAAGACTCCTAGATCCTTTTCCTGTGTGGCGACTCCTAATGTGGAACCTTGCATCGTGTAGCTGTAGTTTGGGTTGTTCTTCCTTCACTGCATAACTTTGCACTTGTCCACATTAAATTGCATCTGTCAGATGCTTCAACAACAAGAGTAACATTTTCTCTCTCTTTCAACTTGCACAACTTTACAATTCTATTCACATCCTTTTCCAAGATTTAATTTAAAACTGTATTTATATTTTGTTCCATTTTGACCAGTCAGGACCTTATTACATATAATAATGCTCAGGTCCAGACCAGCACCTGAACTCTGATCTCAGTTTGCCATGTATGATATGTGTGTTTGTGTGCTTTTACATTTCTTATCTTGTATGTACTGTTGCCAACAGTCATTTGGTGGGATGTACATGTTTTATAAATGATCGCTGTGAGTTCTTTGTTCTGGCTTAAATTTCTATGGACTCTTAGAATCAAGGAAATCATGCTAAACACAGAACAGTGTCTTAAAAATTATTTGCCATGCTGATCATGTATCTTATGCAAATGAATGTAACAAGTCAACCCTGCAAAAATAAGTAAAATAAGAAATCTTTTCTAGCCTGGTAACAAGATCCTACATCATGGAGGGCTCTGAAAGCCAAAGATAAAATCTTAAAAAGAAATATGCAAATGCACTGGCAACTAATACACGTACACCTTTCATTTTGCTCACAGATCTTACTTCATTCTCTAAAACAAACCACTTCACCTAAGAATTCTTTACCCAAACATTTTCTCCAAACTATCCTGCTCTCTTAGCTTCTTACCATTTTCATTTAGTCCTCTTCCGTTGGCATCTTCCCTCAGTTGTGAAGATACATTATATGCCCTATCTTAAAAACTTTGTTTTATCAACTTGCTTTTCTACTTTCTGCTTCGGCTCTTAACCATCATCAATGTGCTTTCTCTTTTATGCTCTACAGTGATGTTTCCCAATTAGTGCGCCATCAGACTTAATCACGTTGCCACAGGAAAAAAAAAAAGTCACCACTGGCTAATGCTCAGGTCCAGAGCAGCACCTGAACTCTGATCTCAGCATCTCACAGCAACAAGACACACCAGATGTGGCTCTTAAGCATGCAGGGACTCCTTTCAGAGCACAAAGGTAGTGATGCATCTCTTTACTGCACAAGTGGGAGAGGGCATGTGGGAATGAAGAGGCAGCATGCGAGCCATGGACAACCAGGCACCACTTTGTGCAACACATATTGCACACAGCATCACTTTTCCCCCTTCCTGAGCCTCTTCCTTCGAGTCTTGCATCTCTCATATCCCAGGAAGAGTAAGATGGGGAAAGCACACATTGAACAGAGGTGGGCCATACCAAGTTCCGGGATTATCAGGAAAATAGCAGCTCTGAAAGCCAATGTAACCAACCAAGCCAGCTGCCAGTATTATGGAGATTTCTGCTTTCTCCTACAAAGAGGGGGAGCTAGAGTACAGGAGTAGAGAGGTCTGTTCAGGGTGAGAAATAGGGGATGGGATAAAGAGCAGCTGAGGAACAGGGAAGGAGTCATAGTCAGTATATAGTGAAGAGCAGAGGAGCATCTTCAAAGAGAGGAGTCGAGGCGGGGGGGGGGGGGGGCAATGTGCCCATATTAAACATGGAGAGCAGCAGGAGAGCAGCAGCAGAACAAGAGAAACAAGATTGCTCCTCTCCACTTCACCATTTCTGTATTTGGAAGGACTAAGCATGGTTACCCATCTGTAGTAGATGTTCTCCGTGGTCAGCAGGAATAAGTCCTCACATGTGGGTGATGTTACTGATGGAGCCCCTTGTGGGAACGCTCCTCAGCTTCTAATAGGAGCTTTTGGGAGGGTCCATCACACATGTGCACCTGCCTTTCCGCCTACCGCAGCATCATCTTCTCCAGTAGAATACAGAAGCTGTAGTTCAAAAAACAAACTTCTCGGGGAGGTGGGGGGGCGTTGTGAGGACTTATCCCTGCTGTCCACAGTAACTACTCTTTCTCAGTGGACAAGCAGGAAGTAAGTCCTCACATATGGAACTCCCAAGCTACAGGCTACCGAAAACAGGAGGCAGCCAAAAAGCACAACAGGAAAAATAGAAACAGCACGGGTAGTTGCTCTAAGGGATTTGACCGATTCAGCATCTTCAGCCTACATAATCATTGAGGAATACACTTTTTGGTAGCCTGGATGGACAGAGGGCTGGTGGGAAGGAGTTGGAACCTAATTCCAAAAGAGATGACGGAAAATGGCTTGGCCAAAGCTACTGTCACATCAGGAATCCCCATCCAGACGGTAATGAGCTGTGAGTGTGTGGACCAAAGACCATGTTGCAGCCCTGCAGATCTCCTCCATGGAGACTGAGTGCAAAGTGGCCACCAATGCAGCCATGATTGACATTGTGAGCCGTGACACAACCACCAAAGGCTCTGGCCTGCCTAGGAATAAGCAAAAAAATTGTGGATGCTCTCCAAGATGCGTTACTTAGACAAAATGGTGATGGAACCAACCAGGGAAAGCTCAATGCTGGATTTAGTGCTCACCAACGGTGATAGTGTGTCAAATGTCTGGGTGGGTGCCCCTGTGAGCAGCAGCGATCATCACATGGTGTGGTTTGAGATAAAAGCCAAGGTGCAGTCCTATCATAGCAGGCTCAAAGTCCTAAACTTCAAAACCACTGACTTCAGTAGAATGGCCAAGTACCTGAAGGAGTTGGCAGGGTGGGAGGGGATAAGAGAAGTGGAATTGCAATGGGCTAAACTAAAGGTGGCAATAAAAGGGGCAACAGATAAATATATAAGGAAAGTAAATAAAAACAAGTGGAGAAGGAAACCTATTTCGTTCTCCAAAGAAGTGGCTGCACAAATAAAGGCAAAAAACATAGCTTTAACAAAATTCAAAAGCTTGCAGAGGAACTCAGAAAGGAATACAGGATCAAACTAAAAGAGACAAAAAGAGAAATAAGGAAAGCCAAATCAAAGGCAGAGGAAAAGATGGCTAAAGATGTGAAGTGTGACAACAAAACTTTCTTCAGGTATATTCGGGAAAGGAAGAAAGTCAGATGTGGAATTGCAGGACTCAGAAGTGCTAGAAATGGACTCATGGAAGGTGACATTGCAGCGCCACCTCCCCCTTATTGGAATGAGGCCTGGGGAACAAAGTCAGCAGTACGACTGACTGAGGCAGAAAGCAAAAAACACCTTTGGCAGGAAATGCTGATGCGTGTGCAAGACTACCCCATTATGGTGGAACTTGGTGTATGGTGGGTGAGCCACTAAGGCCTGGAGCACACTGACATGGCGTGCTGAAGTGACTGCCACCAGGAACAAGACCTTCTAGGTTAGGAACTTCAGAGGGCAGGAAAGAAGCCACATTAAGGCCCCACAGAAAGGAGGTTTAGAAAGGAGCAAGCCCAGCATGAATAGAGCCACCAGGGGCAGAGCTGAGATGAGCTTTCCCTCTGAGCCATGATGGTAGGCCCCAGTCGCGCTCAGGTGGACTCTAACTGAATTGGACTTGGGGCCAGAATCTGAGATATGTAGGAGATACTCCAGCAACCTGTCCACAGCGCAGAAGGGATCCAGAGCCTGGTCTGCACACCAGGAGGAGAACCTCCACCACTTGAATGCATAAGACCTTTAGGTAGAAGTCTTGCAGGAGGCCAGAAGAACCTCCTGAACATTCGGGAAGGCTGAGCTCCGAAAGGTCTACCTGATCAATATCCACACCATGATGGCCAGAACTGAACGTTGGGATGCAGCAAGGTCCCACCCTTCTAACATATGAGGTCCAGGGTGGAGCCCAGCCGCAGATGCTCCCTCCAAGAGAGCTGAAGCAGCAGAGGGAACCACTACTGCCAGGGCCAGTAAAAGACAATGAGAATTATCATACTCCTGTCAGCCTTCAGCTTTAGCAAGGTCTTTGCCATGAGCGGAATGGGAAGACAAGTGTACAGCAGACCCACCCCAGTGAATGAGAAGATATCAGATGACCCTGGAGCAGAACAAATCCACCTGGGTGCTGTGCAGAGTAGTGAAAAGATTTATCACGGAAGTACCCCACTCCCGAAATACCTGCTCCACATCTTCCCTGTAGAGGGTCCACTCATGCAGCTAAAGGATGTGGATCAGTTGATCTGTCATAGAGTTGAGATCCTCAAATAAATAATTTGCCCGCAGCTCCATTCCGTGAGCAATGGCAAACTTCCACAAGTGCACCACCTCCCAGCACAGGAGGTACAACCCTGTGCTGCCCTGCTTTTTAATGTAATACATTGCCACCTGATTAGTTGGCCAAATGAACCTGGAATGCATTTACTATGGCCTGGAGTTCCATGAAATTGATTTGATGCATGCTCTCCTGCTTGGACCAGAGGCTCTGCATGCACAGGCCATCCAGATGAGTCTTCCAGCCATGCTTGGACACATCTGTTAGCATCTGCTGGGGGGGGGGGGGGCACAGAGGTGTCTATGATTGAAATGGGAGACCTCTGAGCGTGGCTCCAGCCACCAGCACAGGAACTACACAAGAGATCCAGTAACAGCCACTTGATCCTGAAGGCAGCCCATGTCTTGTTTCCACTGCATACACAGTCCACTGAGCCTGTCTCATTACCAGATGAGCCAGGTGAGTGACATGCACAGTTAAGGACATATGGCTAAGCACTCAACATCCCCTGGGATGGCACCTGACGCCTCTGTGGGTATCACCTCTATAGGCGATCCATCAGGAGGAAGGCCTGAGCCCAAGTGGTGTCAAGGAGGGCTTCAATGAACTCCAGCAGTTAGGAGGGCTGGAGGTGCGATAGTTGACCATGACCATGAACCCCAACCAAACAAGCACTTGGATGGTCAGTTGAGCCAACCAATGGACACCATCTGGAGTGACGTTCTTTATGAGCCAGTTGTCCAAGTACAGGAAGACAAAGATTTCCAGAGTCCGCCAGTAAGAGGCCACTACCACCAGACACTTTGTGAAGATTTATTTATTTTTATTTAATATTTCTTATTTACCGCCTTTCATGATATCAAGGCGGTTTACATTGAAAAAACTGAAATTACATTGAACAGGGCATTATAACTTGGAGATAACTATTTTACAGGGTACATGGGCAATGGAGGGTTAGGTGGCTTGCCCAAGACCACAAGGAGCACCTGTGGGACTAGAAACCCCAGTCCTTCCGGCCCAAGGTTGCTGTCCTCTAGTGGGATTTGAACCCCCAAACCTTCCAGCCTGAGATAACTTGCCCCCACCACTAGGCTTGTGGTGCTGATGCCAGCCTGAAAAGCAGCACCTGGTACTGGAACGTGCCAGTACTCCAAGGCTGAACCGGCGGTATTTTCTGTGAGCAGGGTGGATGGGTGTGTGTGTGTGTATACGTATCCATGAGATCCAGGGAGCACAGGCAATCATCCTTTAGGAGGTACAGGAACAAGGTCCCCGCTGAGACCATCTTGATCTTTTCTCGCACCAGGTAGGTGTTGAGGTCTCATAGGTCCAGGATAGGCTGAACCCCCCTCCCCCTCCCCGTTTTCTTGGGGACCAGGAAGTACCTGGAATAGAACCCCTGCCCGACCTGGAGGCACTGGCTTGACGGCGAAATCTGTGAGGAGGGTGGAGACCTCTTTCCACAGCAGACAGATGCAAGGGGTCCAGGAGGAACTCCCTCTGGGGGAAAGGGCACAGCTGCTTAGCAAAGTGTAGCATGTAACCCTTCTGACTATTTCAGCACCCACACATCCGAGGTGATGAGAAGTTACCTGTGGGCAAACCAGATGAGCCCCCCCTCCCTTACCGGAGGGCTACTCCCAGCAGAGACCGGGTAGATTGGCTATGCTTCAGAGGAACCAATCAAAACTGCCCCCTCCCCCAGTTAGGATTGCAGGGTCAGCTGGGCTTTCTGTGCCTTCTCACAACACTGCTGACGAGGCGCCTGTGCGATCAGCTGGGAGCCCTGTGGGCTCAGAAAGTACTGGTGCTTATGCTGGGAATAAGTCTTCTTGAGATGGTACTTCTTATGAGGCATTACTTGACTTCTTCAAAAGCCTGGTCTTCCTTGAAAGCCTGGTGAACGACACGCTGCATCTCAAACTCACCAGCTTTAACCTTTGCCTGCTTCCCAAAGAGATTCTCGCCCCAGCATGGCATGACGACCAGCTTGTCTTGGACCCATTGCTCCAGGTCAGAGGACCGTAGCCAGGCAAGGTAATGGGCCCCAATGCCCACTGCCACAGCCCTGCAGGCCAACTCAAAGGTGTCATACGTCGCCAGGACCATGAATTTGGAACAGTCCTTGCCATGGCCCACCAGGGTGCAGAAGGCATCCAAGAGCTTAGGGGAAGGAGCGGCCCAAACTCTGTCAGATCTCACGTGATATCCTTCAGGAATATGCATATGTATAACTGGTATGAAAGGTCCTCACATATGGACTCCCTAACTACAGGCTACTGAGGACCTGTAGAAAAAAAAAAACACAGCCCAGCCGCGAGCAGCCACAAGTGAATCTGAGGATAGACTAAGGACCCTAGTGTCCAGGGAGAACAGCGACTCCGGTAGCCTGAACAAGAAGGGTCAGACGGCAGGATTTGCCTAAACCCCAAACAGATTATGGAGCATGGCCTGGCCGAAGGCACTGTCCTCTTGGGACTCCCTCTCCAGGCAGTAGTGACCTGCAAAAGTATGAACGGAAGACTAGGTGGCAGCCCAGCAGATTCCGCCATGGGGACAGAGCATAGGTTCGCAACTAAAGTTGCCATAGCCCTGAAATTGTGTGCCGTGACCCGGCACTCCAGCGGTAGCACAGCCTGATTGTGGGCGAAGGCAATGCAGTCCGCCACCCAAATGGACAGAGTCCGCTTAGTGATAGCCTCCCCAGATGACTGAAGACATAGGAAACAAAAAGCTGTGAGGCTCTGCGGTGGCCCTGAGTCTGCTGCAGGTAGAAGGACAAGGCTATTTTGCAGTCTAGAGCATGGAGAACGGCCGATGCCTTGTTAGCATGGGGCCGTGGAAAGAAGGTAGGAAGTGCTACCTCCTGGTTGAGGTGGAAATCAGAGTCCACCTTCGGGAGGAATTTTGGGCAAGTGTGGAGCACGACCCTGTTCTTGTAGAACCTGGTTTAGGGTGGCTCAGCCACCAAGACCTGAAGCTCACTGACTCTGTGGGCAGAAGTGAGTGCCACCAGGAAGGTCACCTTCCAGGACAGGTAACGCAAATGGCAGGTAGCCAAGGGTTCAAAGGGCAGCTTAGTAAGCTGCACCAGGACCACATTGAGGTCCCATTCCACCAGGGGCAGTCAGATGGAAGGCTTGGAAAACAGCAAGCCTCACATAAATCTGGTAATGAGGGGCTGCACAGAGAGAGACTTGCCCTCTATAGAATGATGGTTCGCAGAGGGCACGCTCAGGTGTACCCTGACAGAGTTGGACTTAAGTCCCGACTGCAAGAGGTGGAGCAAGTATTGCAACACGGAATAAACTGGACAGAAGAACGGATTTACCTGTTGCTCTGAGCACCATACTGAGAATCTGCACTACTTGAAGGCGTAGGCCCAGTCTCATGGAATCCTTATGAGAGGCTAGGAGGACTTCCTCCACCTTCCTGCAGAGGTTAAGGGGTGCTAAAAGAGTAAATTAGACTTACCTGCTAATTGTTGTTCCTTGCGGAACTCTAGTCCAGTCCCGGAACCATAGAGTTGTGAACCTCCACCAGCAGCTTTGGAGACTGAACATCTTCATCTCTTTGATCATCCAGCTATATGCAGCCCCAAGGACCGCCCACACATCAGTACCTATTGACAAAGCATACTAAGCAGAGCAACAAATAAGTAGATATAACAACACAGTGGAAAAAAGGATGGATCCTGACCCTAAAGTTCCCACTACTAGCAAAAACTATTTTTTTTTTCCAATTGCGTAAGAACAACCTCCCGCCTACGGGAAGGCGAACCAGAACGGCCGTGGCGACCCTTGTGCAAAACGCATGCAACAAGAGGCACCACCGCTCACCCCCAAGATTTGACCCCGAAAGGAAACTAAGGCGTGCTGCAAGCAGAGGAGCTCTGACCGAAAGCATAGAGAACAAAAACCCTGGCAGACTCCTATAATGAATGTACTTTCTTGGCTGGCAGCGAGAACAGATAGACAGGGAGGGATCCGGGACTGGACTAGAGTTCCGCAAGGAACAATTAGCAGGTAAGTCTAATTTACTCTTCCTTAGCGTCCCTCTAGTCCAGTCCCGGAACCATAGAGGATGTAACAGAGCAGTAAATCTCAACGGGAGGGCCTCGCTAGTCCAGCCTGAAGCACCCGAGACCCAAACCGCACATCCGACGCCACCTGCACATCCAGACGATAGTGCTTAGCAAAGGTGTGCAAGGACGACAACGTCGCCGCCCGACAAATATCCACCGCCGGTACCAAGCTAACTTCTGCCCAAGACGCCGCCTGCGCCCTAGTCGAGTGAGCCCGAAGCCCGGCAGGAACCATCCTGCCGTGTAAAAGGTATGCCGACGAAATCGCCTCTTTCAACCAGCGTGAAATGGAAGACTTAGACGCCGCTTCCCCCTTGCGCGGACCGCCAAATGCAACAAATAGGCGATCGGACTTACGGAAGGCCGCCGTTTCCCTCAAATACCGACGAAGAGCTCGATGGACATCCAACGCGTGCAAGGAGTTATCCGCGTGCTTGTCCGTTCCTTGGCAAACACCGGGAGAGACACCACCTGATTCATGTGAAACGCCGAAACTACCTTAGGCAAAAACGCGGGAACCGGTCGCAAGACCACCTTGTCGGCAGAGAAAGACAGATAGGGTTCCCTACACGAAAGAGCCTGCAACTCCGAGATCCTGCGAGCTGACGAGATCGCTACCAGAAACACCATTTTCAACGTCAAGTCCTTCAACGAAGCTTGCGCCAAGGGTTCAAACGGCGAAGCCACCAGAGTCCTCAACACCAAATTCAAGTCCCACGAGGGCACTAAAGCCCTGCACGGAGGACGCATAAGCAACACCGCTCGCAAGAAGCGCTTCACGTCCGCATGGGACCCCAATAACTGGCCCTGAACCTTGCCTCGAAAACACGCAAGAGCTGCAAGTTGTACCCTCAACGAACTGGCCGCCAGGCCCTTGTCCACCCCTGCTTGCAAGAAGGAGAGGATCTGAGGAACGGAGGTTCGCAAAGGCCGCAACTCGCGAGCCGCACACCAGCTCTCAAAAATACGCCAGACCCAGACATACGCTAGCGACGTAGACCGACGCCGCGCCCGCAACAAGGTAGCAATGACCTCCGGAGAATAACCTTTGGCTCTCATTCGCGCCCTCTCAATAGCCATGCCGTAAGCGAGAATCGAGCCACCTGAGGCATCTGCAGCGGCCTCTGCCGAAGGAGATCCGGCCGAGAAGGAAGGAGCCACGGATCGGCCACACCCAACCGCACCAGATCCGCATACCAAGGCCGACAAGGCCAGTCCGGGGCAATCAGAACCACGGGACCCGGATGCTGCTCGATCCGCTGTACCAGGCGACCCAGCAGAGCCCACGGAGAAAAGACATAGAGCAGCCCGTACCTTGGCCACCTTTGTGCCAATGCATCGAGGCCTTCCGACATGCGTTCCCGACGCCTGCTGAAGAATCTTTCGACCTGCGCGGACTCGAAGGGCGTCATGAGGTCCATTATCGGCAGACCTCAACGACGGACCAGCAACGCAAATACCTCGGGATGTAGAGACCACTCTCCGGGGTCTACCCTGCGACGACTCAGAAAGTCCGCCTCCACATTGTGAACCCCCGCGATATGCTGGGCCGACAGACACGGAAGATGCCGCTCTGCCCAATCCAGAAGCAGATCCGCCTCCGCTTCCAACGCCGCGCTGCCTGTGCCTCCCTGGCGATTTATGTAGGCTACCGTGGAGGCATTGTCGGATAGCACCCTGACCGCCGCTCCCTGCAGCCAAGGCTGAAACGCTGTCAGAGCCAACCACACGGCTCTCATTTCCAGTCGGTTGATGGACCACCGGCTCTCCCGCGAGGACCACTGGCCCTGAGCAATCTGGCCCTCGCAATGAGCCCCCCAGCCGCTCAAACTGGCATCCGTCATCAGCAGACGCCAGACGGGAGACTCCAAGGGCATACCATTCGCCAGAGAGCGCCGACGCAACCACCAGCGAAGGCTGCGCCGAACCTCCAAGGGGCAAACTAACCGACGAGCTAGCTAGTCTGACTGATGACACCATCGACGCAGCAGCGCTCGCTGCAGAGGCCGCATGTGCGCCCTTGCCCACGGAACTACCTCGATGGTCGACGCCATCGTGCCGAGAAGCTGAAGGTATTGTCAAGCCGAGGACGCCCGTCTCGCTAGAAACTGCTCCACCTGCCGCCTCAGGGCCCGCGCTCTGAGCACTGGGAAAAAAACCTTCCCGTTGCCGGTCTCGAAACGCGCCCCCAAATACTCCAAGGTCTGCGAGGGAAGAAGGCTGCTCTTCGCCCGATTGACCACCCAGCCTAACGACTGCAAAACCTGTACGACCCGCGCCGTCGCCCAGAGACTCTCCTCCCTCGACTTCGCCCGGATCAACCAGTCGTCGAGATAGGGATGCACGAGGACACCCTCCTTCTGCAGGAACGCCGCTACCACCACCATGATCTTCGTGAAGACCCGTGGCGCCGTCGCTAGGCCGAAGGGCATGGCTTGAAACTGAAAATGGCCCATCGGCAGCGCAAACCGCAGAAATCTTTGATGTTCCCGGCGAATGGGAATGTGCAAATAGGCCTCCGGAAGGTCTAGGGACGTTAGGAATTCCCCCTCGCAGACCGCCGCTATGACCGAGCGCAGTGTTTCCATGCGAAAATGCAACACCCGGAGGCACCGATTCACTCTCTTTAAATCCAGGATTGGTCGAAAGGTGCCCTCCTTTTTCGGCATTACGAAGTAGATGGAGTATCGACCGGACCCTAACTGCCCCTCCGGCACGGGGGCGACCGCCCGGAGCCGAAGCAGCCGGGAAAGTGTATCGGATACGACGCGTCGTTTCCAGGGAGCGCTGCACGGGGACATAACGAAGGAATCGAGCACCGGTCGATGTAGCTCGAGCGCATATCCCTCTCGTATCACTTCTAACACCCACCGATCGGATGTGATAGCGGCCCAGGCAGGGTAGAAATCCCGCAGTCTGCCCCCTATGGGAATCACCGCCACCGGAGCCGGCCTCGCTTCATTGTGACTTTTTGGGGACCTGCGCCTGGAAGGAGCCAAAACCTCTACCTGCCCCCCGAAATCCGCAGAAACTCTGTCCGCGCCCCAGATATCTGGAACGCTGGGACTGACCAAAGCGGGAGGCACGAAACCTCCGAAAGGACTGCTGAGACCCCCGGAAGGTGAAGGTCGGCTTACCCTGCTTGGGCTTATCCTCCGGAAGCCGACCCCCCTTAGAATCCCCGAGATCTTTTACCAACCTATCCAAGTCCTCCCCAAATAACTGCTTGCCCTTAAACGGCAGCTTACTAAGGCAAGCTTTAGAAGAGCCATCAGCCGCCCAATTGCGTAACCAAAGAGAACGACGCGCCGCTACCACCGACACCATGCCGTTAGCTAACCCCCTAATGAGGTCATAGTGGATATCCGCCAAATAAGCGGTACCCGACTCCAATCTGGACGCCGCGGCCTCTTGTTCCGCCGACTGGGGCCCCTGGAACTGTTGAGACCAGTGGAGGCAGCCGCGCACCACCCAGGCCCCGGCCACCGCCGCCTGCATTGACAGGGCAGCAACATCAAACGCCTGTCTCAACAAGCTATCAACTTTCCGATCCTGCGGGTCCTTCAACGCCGCAGCACCTTCCACCAGGATAGTAGTCCGTTTAGTAACCGCGGAAACTGCCGCGTCCACCTTCGGCGAACGAAAGAGCTCTCTATCAGCCTCCAACAGAGGATACAACTTAGGCAACAGTCTAGCCCCGCGCAAAGCGGACTCTGGACTGTTACACTCCTCCTGGATCATAGCTTTAAAAACCCTATGGAGCGGAAAGACTCTGTGGGAAGTGCGCACCGCCTGCATCAAGGGATCCTCCAACTTGTCCTCCGCAGTGGCATCTTCCACGGGTATGTTCAATACCTTGAGGGTTTCGGCAATCAGTGCCGGAAGTTCCTCTTTACGAAATACAAGCACTATTCTACTACTCTGCTCATCGTCCAACAACTCGCCGTCTTCTAAATCCTCCGCAGACTCCAGCTCGAGAGCCTCCCCCAGCCCCTCGTGGAACTCGTCCCCAGGAGGCGCAGAATCCGCAACACTCGGGGGCCGGCTCTTCTTTTGTGGACCAGTGTCTCCCTCTACTGAAAGTGGACGCTTTAGCCCACGGTAGGGCAGGACCGAGCCTCCCCCCGCCGGCTGCAAGAGAGCCAGAGCCTCCTGCATGAGAGAGAAAAAGGCGGGTGGAACTCCCAGGGATCCCTCCTGGACGCCCCCCGCCAACAGGCGCTCCGGCACTGCAGAAATCCCCGGACCAAGGACCGCCTCTGCCTGCTCTGATGTCCCTTCTGTAGATACAGGTGGGAGATCTGCACTGGAGCCCTCCAGAGGATCCTCCATGTCAGCACCCACAGCAGAACAAGTGGCACAGACTCGGGCTTCCAAATTACTACTTCTACGAATGCCACAGACCAGACACCGAGGACTAGGAGGCATGGCTATGCACACAGCCCTTTGCCAGCAAAGCAGGAACACCTTGCTGAAGCAAACAGAGCAGAAAAAAAAATCGCGATTTTAAAAGTGCTCAAAAACGCTCCAAATTGCAGGATTAGATAGAGCTGGAGTCAATTAGCTGATATCTGACCAAGAAATGCAAAAACGAAGCTCCTATCCCTAAAAAAAAAAACACGAAGAAAAACAACTTTGAAAAAAATCCAAAATGGCCGCCGGACCCGATCCCGCCAAAAAAAGGACCAGAAAAAATGCCCAAAAGGTCTAAAGCACTCCCCAGAGCTGATTCCAGGCCACCCCAAGGCCTCCACCACTGCCTTTAGAAAGAAAAAGCTTCAAACTCTACTCACCCATACACAGGAGTGGAGGGGGGGTCAAAACACTGAGAGTGCTGTCAGCGTGCCTGTCACAAGCTCTGAGTAGCAGTTATCAGAGTCAATAACAGAGTAATAACCGCTCAGGGCAGCTCGTGGAACCCCTAAATCAGTCAGGGGACCCTCAGAGCCTACTGCTGTATTTAATTGCTGCCTGTAATTGTCTTCAACCTTCTCCTCACCCACCAAGGGGGTTCGGTAGAAAGGAGACCTGTGTCCTGTGCAGCTCCCCTGCTTGTTTGACCTATGGGGAGACTGACAGAGAGAGACAGAGAGAAAAAAAAACAAAACAACAGATTAGAGAAAGACAGAAGGGACACAGTCAAAGATTTCCTCCACAGCAGCAGCCCAGCACCTAAATCTAGAAAATAATAAAACACTAAAGCTCTGCTTATTTGTTCCTAAGGAGCCCAGTTCTGGGCTCTGACTTCCAAGCTGCTTGGAGACTGAGATACTGATGTGTGGGCGGTCCTTGGGGCTGCATATAGCTGGATGATCAAAGAGATGAAGATGTTCAGTCTCCAAAGCTGCTGGTGGAGGTTCACAACTCTATGGTTCCGGGACTGGACTAGAGGGACGCTAAGGAATGACCCGTTCAGCAGCCATACCATGAGAAACAGGGATCCCAGGTTGGGGTGGAGAATCTAGCCCTCCTCCTGGGTCAATAGTCCCGGGGAGCTCCTGAGAGAGATCGGAGACTCCGTCAAGAGACTCAGCAGTAGAGGAAACCAAGGTTGCCTGGGCCACTGCGGGGCCATCAGGTTCATGGAAGCCTTGTCTTGCTGGACCTTGAAGAGGGTCCGTGCAATCAATAGTGTGGGAGGGAAGGCATATAACAGGCCCCCCCAACCACAAGATGAGGAAGGCATCCCCTGCCACTCGTGATGTAAGCAGTTGGGGATAGCAGAAACAGGGTAGCTGAGCATTGGCAGGACTGGCAAAGAGACCCAGATCTGGGGTGCCCCATAATCAGAATAGCCTCTGCTCCACCTTGGGGGGTCCAGGTACCACTCGTGTAGTTGGAGAACCCTGTTCAGTCTGTCCGCTAGTGCATTGTCCTGGCCCGGAAGGTAGACTGCTCTGAGGCGCATCCCCTGACTGGTCGCATATGAGCAGAGGAATACTGCCTCTTGGCATAGGCGGTAAGAGCCTGTGAATCCCTGCTTGTTCAGGTAACATTGCAACCTAGTTGTCCATCTGGACAAGCACTGACTAATGGTACAGGCAGTGATGAAAGGTCTTGAGCGCCAAGAAGACGGCCCTGAGTTCCAGTATGTTGATCTGCTGCTGGCTCTCTGAGAGATCAGATGCCCTGGGTGCGGAGTTCCTCACAATGGGCACCCCAGCCCAGCAGGGAAGCATCTGTTGTGAGGACCAGCTAGGTGACTTGGGTGTTGGAAAGGCAGGTACTGTGTATGCTGCCACCACCTGAGTGACTCCGCCAGCTAACGGGACACCGAGACTCTGTTCCAGAGTCTGCCCGTGGCCAGGGTCCACTTAGAGCAGAGAACCACTGAGCTGCCAGCATGTAATGGCAGGCATTGGGGACCATATGCATAGTGGAGGTCATGTGGCCGAGAAGGCGAAACAATCACTGTGTGGACACAGTATGGTGGCTTTGCACCTCAGTCTCCAGGATCCTGAGGCGATCCAACCTATCTAGGGGCAGAAAGGCTCTGGGCCTGGAGGGCATCCAGGCGAGCACCTATGAACTCCAGCTCTTGAGTTGGAATGAGGTGGGATTTGGGGTGGTTTACTACGAACCCCAGATGTTGTAGGTCCCTGATGGTTCAGGCCATGGCCTGTTGTAACCTCTAAGGCAGTGTCTCCTTTTACTAGCCAGTCGTCCAAGTATGGAAAGACGAAAGCCCCTTGGAGACTGAGATAGGCAGCCACCACTGGCAGGCATTTGGTGAAGACTCTTAATGCGGAGGCTAGACCGAAGGGTACAGCCCTGTAATGGTAGTGGTTGCCCCTGACCATGAACCTTAGGTACTGCCCGTGACTGGGATGAATAAGGATGTGGGTATAAACATCCTTCAGGTCCAAGGAGCATAGCCAATCTCCCTGCTGGAGGTAGGGCAGCAATATTCCAAGGGAGAGCCATCTTGAACTTCTCCTGCACCAGGAATTTGTTCAGGTTTCTCAGGTCCAGGATGGGCCTTAGTCCTCCTGTTTTTTGGGACCAGAAAGTACCTGGAGTAGAACCCCTTTCCTTTCAGGTGTATGGTACGGGCTCCACCACCCTGTCCTTGAGAAGGCCTACAAGTTCCTGCAGTAGCAGGGCCTGGTGCAGGGGAGTCTGAGGAGGCTTCCCGGGAAAGAAGGGTGAAGATGGCTGGCCCAGGTGAAGGAGGTAACCTTCCCTGACAACCTGAAGTGCCCATGAGTCAGTGGTGATAGAGGCCCACCGATGAGAAAAATGAATTAGGACCCCCCACCCCCCTGTGGGTAGCTGATCCTCCAGTGGAAGAGAGGCTATGCTGGTAATAGTCAAAACCCCAGCCCAGGCTGGGCTGGGGCCCTCGTGCCTTATGCGTGCCCTGACCCATCCCCTTGCCTTGGTGACCCCTGATGAGGGGTATGGGTTGCTAGATATGGAGGATAGCCCTGATAGGGCTGGTCCTTTCTTTGAAAGGAAGGCTTTTTCCCAGTAAGTTTCTTCCAGGGAAGAGCGGAGGTCTTCCTCGAGAGCAGAGTCCTGGTGACATACTCTGTCTATTTCAGCCGCCTTGTCTTCCATTAGCTTGCCAAAAAAAGAGTTGCTCCCCAAGGCAAGGGACATTGAGGAGTTTCTCTTAGACCCATTGCTTAAGGTCCAAAGTTTGGAGCCAGGCTTGGCGTTGGGCACCAGTGCCAACAGTGCCTACCCTCGTGCTGGACTCGAAGCAGTCATAGGCGGCTTGAGACAGTATTTAGAGCACTCCAACAGACTTTGTAAGGGTCTGGAAGCATCGAAGGTAGTCTTCATTGAGGCCAACTTGGAAGCCCCCAAGCTCCTTAGTGAGGTCTCAGAGGAACATGCTGATATAGAGTTGGTAAGTCTGTATGCGGCACGTCAGCATTGAGCCCTGATAACATTTCCACTAGAGGGCATTAAGGGAGCAGGACTCCCTGCCGGGGGGCACTAATAAATGAGTCTCTGGGCTTTTATGTCAGCGCATGGCCAACTCTACCACCATGGCCGTGTGGGGAGTTGTGCCTTCCTGAAGCCTGGTCCTCGCTGGACTCTGTACATGGTGTCTAGGCATCGGCTAGTGATCGATACTGATGCTGGCGTTTCCCACATCCGGAGAAGGAGCCGACTGAGGATGGAGGGGACAGGGACCGTAAGGGTCTCCTTGGGTGGTGCCTTGCATTGGAGGATGTTGAGCTCCTCTGTGGGGGGGGGGGTGTCCTCCAACTTGGTGGTGAGGGAGAAGCTCTCGCCATGTCCCGGATGAACTTGAGGAAGGAGGTGTCCTCGGGTGGGGGACCAGTGCCTCGAGGCCAGTGGAGACATGTCCAAAGGGAGATCCCAGTGGGCCCAAGTCTCTGGAGATGTCTCAATGCTGGACTCCCAGTCTGAATAGTCAGAGGAAGACTCTAGGCTTGATGGATACAAAGGTGTCGTAAGCTCAGGTCTTCGATGTCTCAAGGCCGAGGCATGGCCGGAGCCAGAGGTGCTTGCCTGAGAAGATCTCACCCCCGAGGATCGGGAACAGGATCGAGACTCTCAGCTAGGATCCACACAAGGCATCTGGCTCTTGGAGATCACTTTGGAGGCTCGTGGAGTCCTTGGCATTGAGGTTCTTGCAGTTTTGGAGCAAGCACTAGCGGGGCTGGGCACAGACACCTGTTGGGAGGCAATAAACGCAGAAATACTGCATTCCAGTGCTAACATTCTGGTTTCCCACTCGGGGGTGGCAGCCTTTGACACAGACACCAGAGTTACCAGGTCGGGTGTCAAGGAGGAAAGGGGTCCTTGACAGGACGGCCCTTGGGAGCCTGGGGTTCATTGCCAGAGACCCCGATGTCGGTCATGGGTACCTTTCTCAGTCAGTCATTCTCGCTCCGACTCCTCAGAATTCTTGTCGGGGCTGAGGAACCGGGCACAGGACTTGCTATGCTTGTCTGCCTCCCAGGACAAGGCCCTTGAGGTCTTTTTATGCTCTCGCTCCAGGGACCCTTGGTCGGATTGTCTGCGAGCCTGCTCGGGAACTGCGGGGGCTTTACATGATTCCGAGGATCTGTGTGGGGCCTTAGAATGTGGGGCCTTAGAGTGTAGGCTACCAGGGATACCAGAGTCGAGTCCACCCTGTGAAAGATGTCATCCTGCTTCTGCCGGCGACTCTGGATAGCCTTGGCAGACATCTTTTTACACAGGGAGCACACTCCCCTCTGAGTCATGGTCAGCACCCAGACACTGGAAGCAACAATCGCATATGTCGGTGAGGGACATGTTTTTAGAGCACCAATCACACTTCTTGAAACTGGTGACCATTGGGGCAAAAAGGACCCCAGTGAGGACAAAGACCCTCAACGCGGCAGCGGTTGAAAAAGGTGAGAAAAAGCGGACAAGGAAAATAACCTAAAAATGAGGTTTCGAGGCCTGATGGCTGGGCAGTGGGGTTCAAAGGCAGGAAAGGGACCGGCGCTAGCCAGAAAATGCACAAAAAAAGCACGAGAAGATCATCTTTTTTCCTGGGGGACAAATGTCTGGAGGGCTCTGCAGAAAAAAAGGAGATTGAGCAAGATGGCACCCTTGGGCGGGAAGGGGACCACGCATGTGTGGTGGCATCTCCCAGAGGCTTTCTTTGAAAGCTGGGTAGGTGCTTCCACATGGGCTCTGGTTGGAATCGACGTCACCCATATGTGAGGACCGACTTCCTGCTTGTTCCTGAAAAAATGTATTAATTTAGCAATACATGCAAAACTGTCAGGCCAATAAAGTTATCTGAATCAATCACTTAGGTAATTGGAGAGAATCAAAGTTCACAGTACAGTAATGATTCTGTAGTCACTGCCCTCAGATACTTAAAATCTTAAAACTTTTTTTTTTTTTTGAAGTGTGATGCCATGAGACCTAGCACTGGTATGCCTCATCTTCTCTCCATGGACAGAAAACATCCCTGCTTGAATTCTCCTTATTTGCCTAGCAGTTGGGAGTTAATCTTTCCTGCTATATGTATTGCTACTGAGGTGAAAATATTTTCCTGCATCACAAGGGGACCTTCATGTCAGCTCCACCATCATTTTGAGACTTGTCACTCCCCTTGTTTACCAACGTTCTTTATTGCTACAAAACTATTCATGTTTATGTGAACAACCTATATACAGTACTAGGAGGCCAGTAAAATATTCCATACTGCTTGCTTTCTAGGACACCAAAGAGTTCTTTTTTTTATGCACCAGAGACCAAAGACTTCAAGCTGAAACTTCCAGCATATGTTTTCTTCCTCCTCAGCTGGTTTACATCTGTCAGAACGAATGCCCAATTTTTTGCTGCCATGTTTCATGTCTCCAGTTGTTTGGCTTTGGGCTTTAAGCTGCATCTCTACCAGTTTGCACAATACTGAACCATCTTGACTGCTTTTCACAAAGAGATTGATATGATGCCTATTTTGTCACACAAAAATAAAGGTTAATATATAAAAACTAAAGGCAAAAAAAAGAATACAAGGTGTTGCCTTTTTACTGAACATTTTTTTTATTAACTTTTGAGAACTAAAACCCTTTCTTTAGGTAAAAGCAGAAAAAGAAAAAAAATGAGTGTTAGACTAAGTGAATCATAAAAGCATTCAATGATGGTCTGAGGGGACAGAAGAGGGAGAGATGGATGAGTGATCAGATAGTAACAAAGCAGAAGTAATTTATGCTTTATAAAAATGATAGGAAATCCAGATTTTGTTTAAGCACTTTCTTGTTAGTTTCAAAGTATCTGATTATTTAAAAATCTTACTTTCCTGAAAACTGAGGGGATAAGAAGCAGAAGAATAGATTCCGGAACAAAGAAGGTATCATAGGAATCTCTTCCTGAAAAGCTGTCAAGTAAGGCAATTCTGTTCTGTATATGGTACAGATTGGCTTTCGGTTACATCTCCAGCAAAGGCAAAATATCCCTTTTGAACAGAGCCCTAGAGGCATAAGAAAACAGAATGACTTGTCCAATGTTAGGTGGGGTGGGGGGGAGGGGGGTATCAGTAGCAGAGGTAAATCAAGCAGTGCTCTAGCCATTATGCCAAATAAAGAGTAGGCTTAAGCAAAGAATCTATCCTCAGGTATGGATTACTGTAACAAGATTATATTCCAAATGACCATGTTACCAAGACATTGGTGAAAAAAGATCTTCCTCAAGCTAAAACATTAAAATAGTGTTGTCATCCTAATATATGTTCAGTTGTTTCTTTATACTCACACAAGTACATTCTAGCACCCTCATCTAAATAAGGAATCAAAAATTTCTATAATTATTTCCATACAGGTAGACTAAACATTTTGAATTGATTTGATCAAAATAGGTTCTATGCTTCATAAGTACGTATTTTGTACTGTGGCAATTTTCCCCACACCTGCTAAATTCACTTATTTCTCATCTACTGCACTGTTTATAGAAAACAGAATTGTTCTGTTCATGAAATATACTATAAATGGCAAACTCCAACATGTTTGGGGAGCTATGGAGGGCAAATGTAAGGGCCAAGTGGAAGTACATCAGAGACCAGTCAAGTCTGAGGGAACACAAGAGGCAGAAAGCATAGTTACTCACCTGTAACAGGTGTTCTCCGGGGACAGCAGGAATCAGTCCTCACATATGGGTGATGTCAGTGCCAACAAAGCCTGCGCAGTAACCTCTCCCTAGCTTTCAAAGAAAGTCTTTGGGAGATGCACCATGCATGCGCGGTCCCCTTCCTGCCTAAGGGTGCCATCTTGCCTCAGTATGATGACAGCTCAAAAGGCAAAAATGACAAAAAGCAACTCCACGGGAAGGAGGGAGGGCTGTGAGGACTGATTCCTGCTGTCTACAGAGGACACCTGTTACAAGTAACTAAGCTGTCTTTGGGAACAAGCAGTAAGTCAGTACTCACATATGAGACTCCCCAGTTACAGGCTACCGAAAAACCTGTAAAAGCCACAGGTGACCAGAGAAAGCTGAACTGTGAGAAGCAGTAATGGAGTCAAGGAACAACAGACCCATGAGCAGCCCCGAGTGTCAAGCGAGGAACCAGTTCTCTTGTAGCCTGAACACACCAAAGGGCTGGAGGGCAGGAGTGGCCTTACACCCCCAAAAAATGACGGAGTACTGCCTGGCCAAAGGCGCTGTCCTGGTGGACTCCCTCTCCAGGCAGTAATGGGCTGCGAAGGTATGGACTGAGGAACAGGTGGCAGCCCAGCAGATCTCCAACAAGGGAACAGAGCACATGCTCATCAGAGGCCACCATAGCCTGGACACTGCGCCGTGACATGGTGCTTCAATGAGAGACTGACCTGCTCAGAGGTGAAGACTATGCAGTACGCCACCCAAATGGACAAGGTACGCTTAGAGACCATTTTCCCCAGCTCATTTGGGTAGTAGGACATGAAGAGCTGTGAGGAGCAATGGCGGGTCTGAGTACGCTCCAGATAATAGGCCGGAGCCCGCTTACAGTCCAGAGTGTGGACAGCGGCCTCCACCCTGTTAGCATGAGACTGTGGGAAGAAGGTGGGGAGCACCTTGTTTGAGGTGGAATGGAGCCACTGACTTAGGCAGAAACTTGGGGTACGTTCAGAGCAAGACCCTGTTTTTGTGGAACCTTGTATAAGGTGGATGGGCCACCAGAGCCTGTAGCTCACTAACCCTGCAGCTCAATAATCCTATGAGCAGAGGCAAGCGCCACAAGGAAGATCACCTTCCAGGAGAGATATTTGAGGTGGCAAGAGCAAAGAAGCTGAAAGGTGGTGCTGTAAGTTTTGAGAGAACCATGTTGAGATCCCACTCCAAAACCAGGGGGTAGACGAGTGGCCTTGAGAGTAGTAGGCCCCTCAGGAAGCGAGTCATGAGGGGGGCTTGCCTTCAAAAAGATGTGGTGCACAGAGAATGTGCCAAGGTGTACTCTAACAGAGTTGGACTTCAGTCCTCCCTGGGACAGGTGAAGCAGACACTGCAGCACCAGCTGGAATGAACAGGAGAAGAGGTTGAGCTGCTTCTCTGCGCACCACACAGAGAATCTCTGCCACTTGAAGGCATAGGTCCAGTGGACAGAGGTTTTGCAGGAGGCCCTCTTCCACCTTGTTTGAGAGATTGAAGTGGGCCAAGGCTACCCTTTCAGCAGCCAGACTATCTGTCCTTGGTCCGATTCTTTTTAACATCTTTGTTAGTGATATAGCGGAAGGGCTGTCGGGTAAGGTTTGCCTCTTTGCGGATGATACCAAAATCTGCAATAGAGTAGACACCCAGGAAGGGGTAGATAACATGAGGAGGGATCTAGCTAAGCTTGAAGAATGGTCTAGAATTTGGCAGCTGGGATTTAATGTTAAAAAATGTAAGGTCATGCATTTGGGCTGCAGCAATCCAAGGGAGCAATACAGTATAGGAGGTGAAGTACTTTTGTCCACTAAAGAAGAGCGGGACCTAGGCGTGGTTGTGTCTGATGATCTTAAAGTAGCTGCAATGCAATGTGTGCCTTCGAGTCAGTCCTGACTCCTGGCGACCCAGAAGCTCCTGGGTTTTCTTGGCAGTGTCACTGGAAGTAGATTGCCAGGCCTTTCTTCCGAGGCAGTAGAGGGTTAAGTGACTTGCCCAAGGCCACAAGGAATGCTAGTGGGAATCGAACCCTGGTTGCTTGGTTACCAAGCCAGTGTTATAACCACTAGGCTACTCCTCCACTCTAAAGTAGCTAAACAGGTGGAAAAGGCGACAGCAAAAGCTAGAAGGATGCTTGGGTGCAAACGGAGAGGAATGGCTAGCAGAAAAAAGGAGGTGATAATGCCTCTGTATAAGTCTTTGGTGCGACCTCATTTGGAGTATGGTGTGCAATTCTGGAGACCGCACCTTCAAAAGGATGTGAACAGGATGGAGTCGGTGCAGAGGGTTGCTACCAAAATGATTAATGGGCTTCATTATAAAGCATATGAGGACAGACTTAAGGATCTTAATATGTACACCTTAGAGGAAAGGCGGGATAGAGGTGATATGATTGAGATGTTTAAATACCTCCGTGGCATAAATGTTCAGGGAGAGAGCCTCTTTCAATTGAAAGCAAGTTCTGCTACGAGGGGACATGGGATGAGGGTGAAGGGAGATAGATTCAGGAGTGATATGCGGAAATATTTCTTTACGGAAAGAGTAGTGGATCCGTGGAATAGTCTCCCAGTGGAGGTGGTAGAGATGAGGACAGTAACTGAATTCAAGAAAGCATGGGACCAACACAGAGGATCTCTAAAGGCAAAAAGTGGACTGTTGTAGTTGTTATGGAAGGACAGACTAGATAGGCCATGTGGTCTTTTTCTGTCGTCATATTTCTATGTTTCTATGTTTCTATCAGTCAGGGACTCTAAGGTGGGGTGCAGGAGAGAGCCATCCTCCAGTGATAGCAGGCCCGAGGCACACCTCAGAGGAACCAGAGGTGCCTGGGACAGGCAGAGGAGCAGGGGAACCACGGCTGCCAGGCCCACCAAGGAGCCACCAGCATCAAGGTGGTTCGGTTGAGCTGGATCTTGGTGATCAACAGCGTGGGTGGGATGGTGTAGAGGAAGCCCCCTGTCCACGAAATGAGGAATGCATCCACCGCCACCCACAAGAGATGTGGTTGCCTAGAGCAGAAGCAGGGCAGCTGAGCTTTGACTGGGCTAGCGAAGAAGTCCATCTGGGGAAGCTCCCAGAGACAAAAAAGCCAGTTGGCCACCCAGAGATCCAGCTGCCACTCATGTGGTTGGAGGATCTGACTGAGCTGGTCCACCAGGATATTGTCCTGTCCCGAGAGACAGACTACCCACAGAAGCATCCCGATGTTGCTGGCAAAAGAGCAGAGGCACACCATCTCCTGGCACAGGAGGGACGATCCCATACCTCCCTGTTTGTTACTAGAGAACATCGCCACCTGGTTGTTGGTCTGAATCAGTACCACTTGATGCTGTAGGTGGTGGTGAAAGGCCTGGAGGGCTGGTGCTATGACTTGAAGCTCCAGGAGGTTGATCTGCTGCAGGCTCTCTGCTTGCAACCAACTGCCCCGAGTGCGGAGGTTGTCACAATGTGCTCCCTAGCCTAGTTTGGAAGTACTGTGGTAAGGATCCTCTAGGGTGTGGGGGCCTGGGAGGGCATCCTAGCCTGTAGGTGCTGGAGCTATTGCCAACAGTCGAGGGAGCCAGCCAGAAAATGGGTCATGACCACTCTTGTCCCACACACGCCCCATTACTTGGAGACCACTGGGCATGTAGGGCCCACTGAGCCGGCTGCATATGTTGGCGGGCATCTGGAGTGACATGTACTGTGGACGTCATGCGACTCAGCAGGCCAAGCAGGAGGTGGGCAGACAGAGGGTGACCCTGGACGTTCCCCGCAAGCACCTTGAGGCACTGGCCCTGTCAGGAGGGAGAAAGGCCCTGGCCTGGATGGTGTCCTGCAGTATCCCTATGAACTCCAGTCATTGTGCTGGATGGAGATGGGACTGAGTAGTTTATGATGAACCGCAGGCGCTCCAGAATGAGGATGGTGTGGGCAGTTGCCTGATGAGTTTTGGCAGCGGTGCTGCCCTTGATGAGCCAGTCAGCCAGGTAGAGGAAGATATACACCGCCCTGAAGACACAAGAAGGCAGTGACCACCTCTAGGCAATTGGTGAATACCCTCGAGGTAGAGGCCAGACCGAAGGGTAGAACTCTGTACTGGTAGTGGTAGCCTCCTACCATGAAGCAGAGGTACTGCCTGTGTATACGCGTCCTTTAGATCCAAAGTACATAGCCAGTTTCCCTGCCAGAGGTATGGCAGCAATGTCCCAAGGGAGAGCATTTTGAACTTCTCTCTCACCAGGAACCAATTGAGGTCCCGCAGGTCTAGAATGAGCCAAAACCCTCCGATCCTTTTGGGTACCAGAAAATAGCAGGAGGACCCTTTAGTCTTGAGGTGGAGGGAGACAGTTTCCACTGCCCTGTCTGCCAAAAGACCTACCAGTTCCTCCTGAAGCAGGTCCCAGTGAAGGGGAGTCATAGGTGGCTCTCCTGTAAAATATAGCAGGAGCATCTTTTCGAGGTGGAGGAGATAACCCTCCTTCACCACTTGTACGGCTCATGCGTCGGTGGTGATGGTGGAGCACTGGTCAGCGTAAAATACCAGACACCACCCTATATGCTGCGGGGCAGGACCTCCTGAGGGAAGAGAGGCTATGTCCAAGGGGTCAAAAGCCCCCTCCAGGTTGCGCCAAAGGATCAGCACCACCTTTGGGGACTCCTTCACTGTGGAGAGGCTGGTGATCGGGAGTGATGATGTGGAGAAGCTGGGCATCAGAGCCCACTGTTGGGCCATGAAAGCAGACAAGCTGTGTTTTAAGGCCACCATCCTGGCCTTGAGGCCAGAAGGCTCCACAATCACCGGTGCGGGCACAGAGGACCCTCTGGCCTGGTACTAGGATCATCGAGGAGGGTGTCCTTGATGAGCATGGCCTCGAAAGACAGAGACCGACCCCCAGACACCAATGGCATTTTATCCCACTGGGGCAGCTTTGAGGGCTGCTCCTGGCCATCATCCTTGTCCTCGCATTGAAGGCTCGCTCAGAGGCTGGGGGGCCATGGAACTTGCACGCAGCCTTGGACTCGTCACCAGACGAAGCCATCAACGACATCCGGTTCTTTGAGGGGGCGATGTTCCATGACCAAGGCTCCTAGGAAGTGCAGTCGTCATGTGAGACTGAGGTCTCTGCGGCAGCCCTTGAGGGTGCTCGTCCCATGGACAACTACGGGGCTGAATTGGTCTTACAAAAAATCGTCTCATGCTGCTTCTTACAGCCTTGGAGGACCTTGGGGGTCATCTGCTGGCAAAGACTACACACCAAGGCATAATGATCTGCCCAGAGGTGCCGAAGGCAACAATCATGCGGATCCATGCACAACATATGTGCACAGCAGTCACAGGGCTTGAAGCCACTGACCAAGGTCAGGGCAGGGTAATACGTCCCCTGAGAGGTCAAATTCTCTTGGCCCGATAAGAAAGGGCACGAAAACCCACACCCCAAAAAAAAAAAAAAAAAAAGAGGGAAAAAAGGGAACCTGAGAAAAACTGTGAAGCAGAGGCATGCAGACCTGGGAGGCAAGAAGGGTATCAATAAGCAACCGGGGAAGGAATCGATTCGAGAACTGAAGAAAAAAAAAGGAAGCAAAAATCCAATGGGCTCTGTGGAAAAAAGGAGACCGAGGCAATATGGCACCCTTAGGAGGGAAGGGAACCACGCATGTGTGGTGCATTTCCCAAAGGCTTTCTTTGAAAGCTGGGGAGAGGTTACCACGCAGGCTCCATTGGCACAGATGTCACCCATATCTGAAGACTGACTTCCTGCTTGTTCCCAGAGAAGTGGCCTTAATCCAAAGAAGTGGCATTTCCTGAACAAAACCAACTGCCATCCCTTTAGCAAATGCAGCAAATTATATCCTGCCTCACTAAAATCCATTTGAGACATTAAGACAAGCACTACAAGCACGATGCTGAGAGCTACCAATTTACCCGAGAGTCCAGCAAACATCAGGGCTGTGTATCCATGCTCATGTTCATTGCAGTTGACATTGGCACCATGCTGCAGCAACAGTCTACACAGATTGGCTTTCCCTTTATAGGCAGCATGCATTAGAGGAGTCATTCCGTGCTAAAAAAGAAAAAAAATATTCAGTTTCTAATTTTTTCTGCTTAAAGTCTATCAATTGTCTCAATTCAAATCCACTAGTCAACATTGAAATCGTTACTGACTTTAAAAGGCCCTAATCTGTAGTATCTTGGTGAACTGAACACGAATATAACATTTAAAAAATTTTACTGGCTCTCGTTTTGAAGATATTGCATGTAGTTCATTTTTGACGTTTTACCGTGTAAATTTATCCAGTAGGACATCAACAACATCCCAAATAAGCCTTGAATGATGTAATATTGCATCACATTGCATAATACCAGCATGCACACATCATCCAGAGTTGATTGCATCATTTTCTGATGCAATGCAATACTACTGCCAGACGGCTGCTGAAGCCATCTGAAGTCAGTGTACTATACGCAGTCAGAAAGGAAAGTAATCTGGTATTCTGTTCCGATATTGAAAGCCTCATGAATGCCTTAAAAATCACTCATGACCCACAAGACTCGAGACTATTTATAGACTCTTTGAAACTGAGTCTGAAGGCTGTGCTTTTGAAGAATGGAAACCGTCTTCCATCTATTCCAGTAGCACATGCCGTCCACATGAAAGAGACATATGATAACTTAAAGCATCTACTGACTTCCATTAACTATAACAAGTACAGCTGGCACCTCTGTGGTGACTTGAAGGTAGTTGCCCTTTTAATGGGACTGCAGCATGGATATATAAAATACATGTGTTTCTTAGAGTGGGATAGCCGAGCAAGGGATTGGCACTACTTGCGGAAGGAATGGAATCACAGACAAAATGTAACAGTTGGAGAGAAGAATATCCAGCACCCAGCTCTGGCTGAGGCTCACAAAATCCTGCTACACCCCTTCACATCAAACTAGGTTTGATGAAAAACTTCATGAAAGCCATGGACCGCACTTAGAAGCTTTCTGATACCTGCATGAAAAATTCCCTCGACTCAGCGAAGCAAAGATTAAAGAGAGTTTTTGTGGGTCCTCAGATTCGAGAGCTCTTCAAAGATGACTGGTTCAACAACTTGCTGCAGGGTGATGCGAAACAAGCATGGAATGCTTTTCGCCTAGTGTCAACAAACTTTCTCGGGAATGTTAGGGCAGAAAATTACAAGGAACTAGTAGAAGACAAGCTGATGCAATATCAGAAACCTGGCTGCAATATGTCTCTTAAGATCCATTTCCTTGATTCCCATCTCAATTTCTTTCCTGACAACTGTGGTATGGTTAGTGATGAACAGGGCGAACGCTTTCACCAGGATATCGCAACGATGGAGCAAAGATACCAGGGAAAATGGTCCACTACAATGCTGGCTGACTACTGCTGGACACTCCCCAGAGAAACTCCCGAACAGCTGTACAAGAGACAGGCGAAAAAATCTAAGAAGTTGTCTATGACATCGGTTTTTTACAGGTATTGGAGTGGAGGAGTAGCCTAGTGGTTAGAGCAACTGCCTAGTACCCAGAAGATCAAGGATTCAGTTACCACTGGCACTTTGTGACTTTGGGCAAGTCACTTTACCCTCCATTGCCTTAGAAGAAAAGGCTGGCAATCTACTTCCAGTGATACATTGCCAAGAAAACCCAGAGGTAGCTGGGTCGCTATGAGTCAACACTGACTTGATGGCACTAAAAAACCCCCAAAGGCCTATTATATTTACTATTGACATGCATTTTGTGATGTAAACATTAATTCTTACAAAAACCTAGAGACAACTTTGCAATTTCACTGTCATATTTGTGTTCAGCATATAAAAATTGATAAGAAATGACTATTTTTTTTTCGGTAACATGACTTTTGTAAAAATTTGTTGACCAGTGTTATTATTAGAACCTTCCTCTCTTGAAATTAGTCCAAGTCTACCCTTAAGTTATTTGAGCTATTTTGTTTTATAGCATTCAGTATCTTGGCTTAACTAGATTCAGAGGGGCAGGAATGATTAAGTAGAAATTTTTGAAAGTTCCTCTTAGGTGGAATTCAGTGGTACCTAAATTCTGAACAGAACATTTGCACAGATTGACTATCAGAAACAATCCAATAATATGCAATTGAGGTCTGCAGCCTATTCACCTCAGAGACCTGCAAAGACCTCATGCAATAGCTTCTCTGAATTGCGTGCAATTTCCATGACTAAATATTTTTTACTGAAGGATTCCTCTAGAAATTGTCAGTGTATTAACTGCAAAAAACTACAGTGGATCAAATCTACTGGCCTCATGGTAGCAAGAGAGCTTTTCCACTTCTAAGATCTGTGTCAATATATTTAGACTTGTCTACCCTTCATAAATGTTTTTATTACATTTTTTTCTAAGGCATATTGTTGTCAGACTTGACGTTTATTTTAATGAATTAAGTGCGAAGGCTTCATCTTCTGCCCTCTAGGGTTAGGGAAAACAAAAACCAACATAAAATAGTAAAGATTATTTTCATCTTCTCTGTATCTCATCCTCCCAGGACTGGCAACGTCACCGGTGTGCCCCGTAGAAGAGCAGTGGACTGAGCCTGACTGCTCAGCCTGACATGACCCAAAATGATCCTCCATTTCCAGCTGTACCTTCAAAACTGGGACCTGCTGAGCTCCTCATGGCATGCCACCCTAACTCCTTTCAAAAAAACAAACAAACCCCAAACCAACAAGGTGATCGCAATAATACAACTCAAAAGAAAAGATCACCCTGTGCGCTGTGCACCACACTATAATTTTTGTCGGATCAGAAGGTCGGGAGAGGGATACAAACATTCCCCCTCTCAAATAACCATAACATCCCTTTTTATTCAAATGTCTCTTTTTATTCAAATGTAAATTAAAACATCTTCACTTATCTGAAAGGCTGAATAGCTTGGTACATAAAGACCCAGACTATTTGTAAATGGTAATGTCCAAAAAATTGATTGATTGATCATGAACGTGAGCCATGAATTTGATATTAAGCTTGATCACATTCAACCAGGATATGAAAAATGAGTGGCTGAGTCTTATCTGAGTCTTAACCAATCAATACAGGGCTTCCCCGATTCTGTGGGGTATTCCCTGGGCTTTCATTGGTTATTCTAAACATTGTTGTCATCTGTTGCAGCCTATGAAATGCTGTGCAGGCACTTTTAAATGTTTGGTAGTTGCAGCGGCAGTTTTTTGTTTGGCCGAGTGTTTGGTGATCCCGCTGAAGAAACACCGACCACACTCGATAGAGCAGGAAGCGGGCTCCAAACATGCATGCTGTGTGATACAGAACTTGGAGGATCGTTTTCAAGCCACAAATTTCCTTTTACGCTGTTTGGACTGCTTTTCAGATAAGTGAAGATGTTTTAATTTACATTTCAATAAAAAGACATTCGAATAAAAAGGACATTATGGTCATCCGAGAGGGGGAATGTTTGTACCCCTCTCCTGACCTTCTGGCCTGACAAAAATTATAGTGTGGTGCACAGTGTGACCCTTCCTCCTTTAGCAGCAGCTGTCAGGAAATGACATCACATGCAGCCACCATTCCAGAATGAAGAGGCAGGATGCGTGTGACTGAACACAGATTCAATGCACTCACACAGAGAGCTAAGGGGCAGCAGAAGAGAAAACAGGGCCTGGAAATGGCAAGAAAAGGAAAAGGTGAGACAGATGTTGGATGTGGTAAAGGTGGGGGAAAGGAAGGTGAGATTCTGGACAAGGATGGGGCTGGGAAGAGGGAAAGAGAAGGGGGAAGTGCTGAAAACCTGGGGTCAGGAAGGAGAGATGTTCGGAAGGGAAAGTTACATGCTGGATGCTGACAGGTGGAAGAAAAGGGGAGATGCTATAAACCTGCGGGGAGTGGATAGGGAAGATGAAAGATACTGGACATTGATGGTGTGGAAGAGAAAGAGAAATGCTGTAAACCTGGGGTGGAGTAGGGAAGGTAAGGGGAAATGCTGGATGAGGGAGTGGGAAAGAAATCATGGCTGAAGGTTTGCCTAAGGTGTTAGATTCCCTTCCGTTCCATCGGCATGTGTCACTATCAGCTACATATATGTCCTAAAAGGAGAAGTCCGTCTATAAAATTGTTTTCCTGTAGTTAGGAGACTGGGCTGGGAAAAGGGGGAAGCACAGTTACTTACCTGTAACAGGTGGTCTCTGGGAACAGCAGGAATAAGTCTTCACATATGGGTACGTCGGTACCGACGAAGCCTGCGCGGGAACGCTCCCCAGCGTCCAATCAGAAAGCTTTTGGGAGCATCCCTCAGCGCCTGCGTGCTGCCTTCCCGCCTTTCCAACTGTCTCTCCTCAGTTGAGTTTTATAGCTGAGACAAAGAGAGAGAGAGAGGAAAGAAAAGATAGATAGAGATACAACTCCTGGGGAGGTGGGTGGGTTGTGAAGACTTATTCCTGCTGTTCCCAGAGATCACCTGTTACAGGTAAGTAACTGTGCTATCTCCAGGAACAAACAGGAATGAGTCTTCACATATGGGGACTCCCAAGCTGAGATGCCTGGAGTCCGAGCATGGCATAGGTTGGAACATGCTATCCCCCACAACACCAGGCATCCTGAGGATGGAAGGTAGGAGTTGAAGGAGGAAGATGCTGTGGAACAGCTAACCTAGCACAGGACTGCAGGAAAGGAGTCCATGTGTGGATAATGATTGTTATCAATAATATTGCAAAGGATATTGCAATTTGGACCTCCGCCAACAGGATTTCATAGAAGTATGGAGGTTCATGGATCTACTGGGAAGCCAGTAGAGGAACCGTGAAGAGGACCTCACTGGAAATGGAGGTAATAAACCTGTAGGAAAAACAGAGGTGGTCAGAATCCTGAAGGGTAACAGGCACCCCTGGTAGAAAAAACTGGGGTAGTACAAAAACGGTGGGCCTTCAGCGAAAGCTGTATGGTAAAAACCAAACTCTTTTGGCGGCAGAGTATCTCACTCTTGGGAGCAAAAAGAGAAAGGCTAACCGATTTGGACAAACAAGCACAGTCCTTGTGGGGAGAGAGGATATGGGAACCCCTCGTATCCCAGGATGAAGACAAATGCCTGAGGCGTTAAGCCTGTGAGTAACTGAAGATCCACAATATCTCTCCTAACTGGGGTAAGCTAGGATAGATATTAGGTACGGAGAGCTTCAGAGGTACCTAAACCTGTTAGGTTATGGTATAAGAATTGTTGACTACCACAGGAGTGGTTGTGTGTGTAGAATCCCAAACGTGCTGAATAGCAGAGGTATGGGCAAAAAACCCCTGTCAGGAACAGATAGCTATATGAGCATAGATAGTGAGATAGATCTGTCTCCACATGCTTATCTATCTATAATAAAATATCTCATCAGATACACACACACATACATATACACATACACACATATACACATACATATATACACATATACATACATATATACACATACATACATACACATACACACATATATACACATACACATACATACATACATATACACATATATACACATACACATACATACACATATATACACATATATACACATATACACATATATACATACACATATACACATATATACATACACATATATACATATACATACACATATATATATATATGTATATGTATGTATATCTATCTGTAGTGAGATATGGAAGGGCATAAAATACACACAAAGATAAATATGAATATGTAGGCCTAAATATGGGTGTCTGTATTTAAACAGACAGATATATGCCTACAGCATGGAAATCACATAGGACATGTGGAGAGGAAAGGTTCATCTAATAACAAGGAGGTGCAACCTACTTGAGAAGATATATAGAGAATCTATTCCCCTTGGTTATGATCCACAAGGATGCTAGCTAGTAAAATAACCAGGATGGTCATATGAAAACAGAGGATGATATCAATCTGTAGCCAGCAAGTCCTTAGTCGTCCAAGACTCTAGCATGGTAAGTAGACAGAAGACAGATAAGGATGAGGTATCATGTTGACCTGCTGAAGGGCAAAAAGTATCATACGTTCTTATCATGAGGACGAGCTGCAAGGAGAAAGAGCATATCCGCGATTGGGAATGCTATGGACCAAAGCAGGGAATTGGCAACTCCTTAAGCCCTTAGGTAAGAGAAGGCCTATGTCCTTTATGGCAAAAGGAGATAGTAAAAGAAGGGAGAACCTTCTAGTCATGGGAGACATGACTGAAAAGCCTTTTCTAACCATCTAAGATAGCTGTTGGAGAAAAAAAACCCATGCTCTCTAGCACGGGCCCATAGTGGAAAGCTTCTCTGTAGATTGCAGAGAGCATGATGCAGGAGAAAGAGGAGATAGAACTGGCTGCTAGAGAGCCAGTATCTCTGCCAACTATGCTGCCAAACCCAGGAGAATGGAGATGGCAGAAATAGAAGACCATCTAGAAAGCTTGTAGTGAGATAATCTCCAAGATAGATGGAAGCACTGACTTGGAGCCACTACTAAGACTAGACAGAAAGTTAGAGGAGGACAAATCTGGTTGTTTGTGGACAAGAACCAGTGGTCGAAACATTAAGGCTCCTGCATAGGCAGCTGCTAGCAAGATAGCAGAAAGAATCTTACTGTTGAAAAACAGAAAGAACAGACAGAACAGGAGTAGAGCTCTGGACATGTCTGATAAGCTGCCCCAAAGTAAGATGGAAACAGAGGAGGTAACTCAGAGAGGAAAACTCCACACTAGAAAGTGAGAAAACTAGAGAGGCTGAAGAAAAAAGCCCTCTGTAATTAATTCCGCTCTTACAGAGGAAAAAGCTTGGTAAGAGGGTGAAGAGAATAGAGCTGAAGACTTACCAAGTAGAGTAGTAAGTCTATAGAAAGGAAAAATACATACTGGCACAGGAACTACCATTTAATAGTGGTCAGACCTCTTTCCTTAGCAGGAAAAGAGGAGAAACCTGTGACCTATAGGCATGAACATCCTGACAGCTCATAGAAATATAGAAAAAATGGATGTCTTTTGGAAAGAGATCCATGTGTAGGGGTTAGAATGAAGCAGTGGATTGCCTCTATTGAGAAGAAGCAACTGTAGATTCTAACCCCAAGAGTCACAAGCATTTGATGATGACTGATCAGAAACCCTGCAGAGGCCGGGTTTGCTGAGCCTGGTGAAAAGTTGGATTCTTCAGACCAGGACGATGGCTCCCCTGTAGGGGAACATCTGTATGATGGGCAAGTGAGGAATAAAACCTTCTTCTCCTGTGGGAAGAAAGTTTGGTAGGACATTTCCTACTTACTGGGACAGAAGAAGGTGTAGAAGAACCCTTAGGAACAGGTAAATCAGTGGACAACTGAGTAACCTGACGTAAAGACTCCTTGTTGAAAAGATTTTCTCCAGTGCAAGGAGTATGTCCCAGTTGTTGTTGTTCCCACTTGGCCAAAGCTGAAACTTGGAGCCAGGCTCTACGTCGTGCCCCTATAGCTATAGCAGAAGTCCTGCTAACAGACTCAAAAGAGTCTAGGGAAGCACGAGAAAGAAACCAAGAGATATTCTGGATATACTTAAGCAGTGAGGAATAGTCTGTACTCCTGGAAACTGGAAGGAAAGGAGTCAAAAGATGTAATTGCTTTGTGACCTCCTCAAGAGAAAGACTCATATAAAAAATATATGAGAGAATTCTTGCAGAAAGCATAGATGTCTGGAAGGTTTGACGTCCAAAGGCATCTACTGTCTTAGACTCACGACCTGGCGGATAAGAAGAGTGCTTTTTCTTACTCTTTATCCGCCTCATTGCTGATTCCACTACTATGGAATGATGAGGAAGTTGAGTCTTTTGGAACCCTGGAGAGGGGGGCACCTGATATAAGAGATCAGTTGCTCTGGGAGGTGGGGGTACCCTTAAAGGTGTTTTCCACATTCCTAGAAGGAGATCCTGCAAGGAATGATGCAAAGGAAGCATTATATTGTCCTTTGCTTTGGTGGAAACAGAGCGTGGTGCAGGATCATGGCAAGGGATCTTGCTATATCCAGGAGGAAACTCTGAAAAGAGGAATCCCTAACAGGAATCTCCCTTGGACAGGTTAGATCCAAAGAACTAGCCTGAGCACCCACAGAGTTATCCAGAGATATAGAAATAGAAGATCTTGCAGGGTGCAGTGTGGAATATGTAAGGGATGGTTGCTTGGACTGGTTGTCAGGAACAGCAACCGTCCTTACCACATTGTCCATGCCAGGTATCGACTCCAAGCTTGGTATAGAATGGAGCGATGCTGTTGTAAAAAGCATGGTAGGAGTTTGCCACGATGCTACTGTGGATACCGGTACTGAAGTCAATACCGGTACCGATGTCGGAGTCGGGCTTGACAAAGACATCGGAGTAGTCATCAGCGATACTTCAATCGGTACCGAGGGAACCGAAAACCTCCGGCTGCTATCCTCGGTACCGAGCCACCGGTATCGATCAGTGTCGGTACCAAAATCTATTGGTACCCAGTCTTCCAGACTAGAAATGGATTCCAAACTCGGCATCGAGGGTAAGGAGCCTGAGAAGCGAAGCATGGAAGGCACCGACTGTGAGGGTAATGAAGACATCGGTACCGACTTCGGTACCGTGTCCGATACCGGTGAATGAAGGTCTACCAGTGGCAACTCAAGCAGCCTCAGGGGAACCGAGAGTTGCGGATCCGAGTCATCGGAACCGAGCCTTCGGTACCGCCACGAGATGGTACCAAGACGAGTCGGTACCCAGTCCTCCAAACTGGAGATCGATTCCAGACTCGGCATCGAAGGAAGCGAGGCTGTCGATGCACATCTGGAGGGTACCGACATCGTTGGCAGTATCGGTGTTGGAACCGATAAGGGAAAGACAATCTGGGACGTATCCATCGGTCCCGAAGGCACCGAGGAGGCCAGCTGACGATCCCTGGTGAGGAGAGTTTCATCCAACACCAGTGCCGATGCAGGGGTATCGGTACCGCTCGAAGCGGATGCCACCACCGTGCACGGCTCAGGTATGTTCTGTGGGGGGTGAACCCCAAGAACAACCTGGAACCCCTTATCTGCTTTGGAGACCGAAGACTCCCGCCGGGGTTCTGAAGCCAGGAGGTCATCGAGGGCAAAGACGGAGCTGTCTACATGCTGTGCATGAGACGTACCACTCGAGAACTGGCTAGTCTTAACAGACTGTTTGTGGGTTACCTGAATCAAAGTGGAAGAAGAAGGGGACGGTGCCCCGAAGTTGGAGGGCAACCGTGTATCGAGGGATTCTCGATGTTGAAGATGTCTTCTCACCAAACTGTTGTCAGGACCCAAACAGGTTAGACACCGACTTCGAGGGTTTAAACAAAGTTGTACCGCCACAAACTGAACATTCCGTGGCCATGAAGGAAAAATAGGGGAGGCCTGAAAGGCCTAAGACCCCGTGACACTATGAAGAAAAAATATTCTGTTGAAAAGGAAAATCTTACAAGAAAGAAAAGAAAAACACCGGCGGCGTCGGGAAGACAGCCACAACCACAAGAAAACTAAAAATAAAAAATAAGAATTTTCTGCGGTGACAGGACGACATCCTGCCGGCTCTGCGGAAAAATGAAAACTGAGGAGAGACAGTTGGAAAGGCAGCACGCAGGCACTGAGGGATGCTCCCAAAAGCTTTCTGATTGGACGCTGGGGAGCGTTCCCACACAGGCTCCGTCGGTACCGATGTACCCATATGTGAAGACTCATTCCTGCTTGTTCCTGGAGATTACTTGTTCCTTCTGCATATTTCAACATCTTGTGCCAGCCTAGATCCTCCATTATAGGAAAACCAACATCATATGCACATTTGTTTATATGTCTATCTATGATGCTGATGTCAGAGCTGGAGACTAACGGGTAGTCAGACAAACCAATAAGTGCATGGAATAAAATGGTCAGAAAGAACTGTTGAAGAGCCAGAGACAACCAATAACTGAGCAGCTTTCCTCCTCTTTGGCAAGTGGTTTCAGTTCTCTGCCAATGAATAACTGAGACTGGTCTGTAGTGTGTCAAGGAAAGAGGGGCCATTAAGTAAGAAGCCACAGTTACTGGGGTCTAATGTGAGCAGAGATGGGTAGGATGGAAGGCCAGAGAGCCCACTTACATCCCCTGAAGTTGCACCCACCATAAGAGGATGCCTGGCTCACAGCAGGTTGCCAATAGTCTGATGCTGTTGGGATCCAAGCTGAAATATCAGCATAGGATGAGAGGGTCCACTGCTACTGTGATCAGGACATGGACTGAAGGACCAAACTAGCGAAAGGAAGAATAGTGGCCCCATATCAACCCCACACAGATTAGAGAGGATGGAAGTGGTGAAAAAAGGGGCCAAAAGTTCAAAGAAGATAGTAGAGCAGCTGGGAGTTGGAAGAAGAGGATTCAAATGCATTTTAAGTTACTATACGATTCCAATCTTGTTTCCTTCAAGGAGAGGATAGTTTCAACATTAGTGAGAATGACCCAAATGCCTAGACAAAAATAATACTTCTACGTTTATTATAGGACAGGAGGAAACAATTAACATTGTGAAGTAGTGTATAAAACAGCCCTATTTAAATAGGACCACCCCTACACATGTGCGAGCATGTTGCTGGCACAAGGTCCCGCTCAACAGGAGGCCCCATGCCAACCTCATGCTGCAGCAACATAGTACCTTTGTGCCTACTGTGTCACTGCCGACTTACTGCTGCTGCCCCTAACCTCACCAGCCCAAGCTCCAGCCTCTACCATGGCTCTACGCACTGTGCCCTGTTCTCCTCCTCCCTCAATGACATGGCACTGACATGACAACGTCCCCATGCTGCCTGCTGTGTGCCGTCAAAGTGGTGCAACATAGCAAGCAGCGAGGAGGCAAAACAGAACTCCTACCCCTCTGCACCCTCCGTTCCATCGGCATGTGCCACTATCAGCTACATATATAAGTCCTAAAAGGAGAAGTCAGTCTATAAAATTGTTTTCCTGTAGTTAGGAGACTGGGCTGGGAAAAGGGGAATACTTGTTCCTTCTGCATATTTCAACATCCTGCTCTTACTAAGAGAACAGCATTCTCCTGGTCTCTAATACGCTTAACTTGGGGTGAGGAGAGGAATTCAAGGGTGCTTGAAAGGACATTGAGGAACTTACTCATTTTTGAGCCTCCTATATTGAAATACCATCTGTTTAAGTAGATGTCTTGTGCTACTTACTGAACAGCAAATATAGAAACACGGAACATGACATTAGATAGGCCATACAGCCCATCTAGCCCATCTTGTCTGTCAGTGCACTCTCCTGCTCAGTATTATTCTCTTCCTCTCCTTCAAAAATCATAACTCAAGTCATTAACGAGTACTTAGGCCAAAACTATGAAATAAAAAATAAGGAAGGGCTGCTCTTAATCTCTCAGACTTATCACGATATTTGGGAAAAAACATTAAGCTTGTTTAGTTGCTGAATTTTTCATGAAGGCATTTTTTGGGAAGTGATGGGGGCTTTAGCTGTTAACTCAGGTATGAAATTATTATAATAGAATCAGTTAACATGTTGTTCCCATTGCACTGTAGTACAGCTGTGGTCAACATTATTGGCATCCTTGCATTTTAAGTATGTTATGTACAATATCTGGAGAAAAAATTGGAAGTATTCCAATTGTATGTCATAATATTGTAGCAGTGTGTTTAAAAAGTATACACCAAAAAAAGAAAGATGTCTGTGCAACTTCGACATAGAAATTTGAGAAAAAAACAAACACACTCAAAATATGACCTGGAGAGGATCAATGGCACCCTTCACTATTTGGTTGCACAACCCTTGGCAGCGTTGACAGTCTCCAAATGTTTCTTGTAGCCATCTATAAGTTTCGTATCTCTGTCTGCTGGTAGTTTCTCCCACTCTTCAACTGCAATTTGTTCCAGTTCATGAACGCTTCCAGGATTCCTTTTACCAATGGCATATTTCAGCTTCTTCCAAAGGTTCTTGATTGGATTGAGATCAGGACTCATTGTTGGCCAAATTTAAAATAGTCCATTTTTTCCTTTTTAACCAACCATTCTTTTGTACTTTTGGATGTATGTTTTGGGTCACTGTCCTGCTGGAGGACCCATGACCTTCGACCCAGACCTACCTTTCGGACACTAGGTAGCACACTTTTCTCCAAAATACCTCGGTAGTCTTCTGACTTCATGATTCCTTTAAATACGTTCCAGGCCATCAGTTCCTGGGGCAGCAAAACCACCCCACATTATGGAACCTCTGCCATATTTTAACTGTGGGAAGAGTTTTTTTCTTTATAAGCTTCATTTCTTTGCCTGTAAATGTATCACTGGTCTGCACTGCCAAAGAGCTCAAGTTTGGTTTCATCTGTCCACAGAACATTTTCCCAGAAGGATTGTGGTTTCTCAAGGTGGGTGTGGGCAAAGATCAGGCATGCCTTTTTATCTCTGTCTTTGAGCAGTAACATAGTAACATACAAAGTAACATAGTATATGACAGCAGATAAAGACGATCATGGTCCATCTAGTCTGTCCAGCAAGGTGGCAAGAGTAGGTGCACCTGCCGTTAAGTACAGGTCACCCCTAATGCCTTTGTTTAGGTGTGTACCCACTGCTTCGTGCAGGTCACCCCTATTTGTTGAGATAAAGTCAGTTCAGGTTATTCTGTTGCTATAAAGGAATCCACTGTATCTGTCCCATGTCATTTTCAATTCACTGTACTTGCCCCCACCACTTCCATCGGGAGGGCGTTCCAGGCATCTACCACCCTTTCAGTGAAAAAGTAATTTCCTGACATTGCCTTTCAGTTTATCCTCTTGCAGCTTCATGTTATGTTCTCTAGTTTTGCAGCTTCCCATTCTTTGAAAAACGTTTGTTTGTTCATTTGACCTTCACCCTTGAAGTTCTTTGTTTAGTGCGTGGCTTATAGTGCAGGTTGAAACCACAACTCTGGATTGCTCCAGGTCAGCCTTAAGCTCTTTGGATGTCGTATGTGATGTTTTTCCAGCAGTTTGCACTAATCCCATCGCCAGCTAACCTGGGATAAGAGAAGAGAACACCATACAAAGCTACTTAGCTGCTCCCTCAACAAACCAAGAGATCTCTTCCAAATAGTAAAATCCCTAACTACTGAACCCCCCTCACCACAACAGGAATATATACACCCACAACTATATGCTGATTACATCCAATCCAAGGCAATCAAGATCACTAAAGCAACCACAAGTGTAACCAAGCAACCCTCCAACGTCCAATTCATACTCAATAATTTCTCATCTCCAACTCCAAAGACTATTGAAGAAATTATTACATCTATCAACGCCACTACCGCTCCAAATGATCCATGCCCAGCCTTCTGGATCAAATCACTGAAAACAGAACTTAGCCCATACATATCAGCCTTAGCTGACCAGTCCCTTAGATCCGGGATATTTCCAACAGCTCTCAAGCACACTTCCATCCGTCCCCTACTGAAAAACAACAAACTGGATCCGAAAAAGGAAGACTCCTATCGCCCAATTTCAAGCATTCCTTTATTAGCCAAGATCCTAGAAAAAGTCATACTTAGACAAATCCAACAACACATTGATTCTGAGGCCCCACTAGATCCAAACCAACATGGCTTCAGGGAAGCCCACGGAGTCGAAACCCTCCTAACTTCCCTATTGAACACACTCATTAATACAACAGACAATATCAAAAATGGAGTTGCTATGATCTTCCTAGACATAGCAGCAGCTTTTGATTCTGTTGACCACAACCAACTACTCACCAGGCTCCACGAAAAAGGAATTCAAGGAACGGCACTGAATTGGTGCAGATCTTACCTAGAAGATCGCTGGCAACAAGTAAGGACTGGTGATACCACATCTCAACCTTTTCATCAGAAGCAAGGAGTTCCGCAAGGTTCCTCTCTCTCAGCCCTTCTATTTAACATCTATATGCAACCTCTCTGCAACATCTCCCGCTCTTTCGGAATATCATGTCTTATCTACGCAGATGACGTGCTCTTATTCACTCCAATTAATGTATTAAATCCTGACTACACTGCACTAATCACCTGCTTCAACTCTATATCAGATTGGCTACTCTCACAAAATCTCAGAATCAATTTAAAAAAAACTGAAGTCCTGATTGCCACTAGGAACAAAGACTTCTCTCCTCCACCAACTCTAAAAACACGAGATGCTGATCTACCACTCAAAACATCAATACGTTATCTGGGTGTTATACTCGACCAACGACTTGAATTCAAAGATCACATAAAAAATACTGTAAAAGCCATTTACTACAAAATCAGAACTCTTCGACAACTCAGACCTATGCTTGAACCATCTGATTTCCGTACAACCTTCCAGGCATTAGTCATTCCTCATTTTGACTATGCAAATATCGTTCTTCATGGCCTACCCAAGAGTACTCTAAACCCCCTTCAATTGGCCATGAATACAGCGGCCAGAGTTCTTCATGGATCCCCAAAGAACCAACATATTACTCCCATCCTGTTTGACCTCCACTGGCTCCCACTAGCATGCAGGATTTTATACAAAGCTCTCATTCTGACCTTCAAAGCATTCCACCATATCTCATCATCCTCCTTATCTGATCTCCTCCAACACACACAGAACACCAGATCTAGACGTTCTGTAACAGAGAACATGCTAACAGTCCCAAAAGACAGCAAAAAACTCACTCAAACAACCACTTTAAGATCATTCTCTTCCTTCGCCCCTAAATGTTGGAACACTCTACCACCTAGTATTAGATCACAAAAAGACCTATCCCAGTTCAGAAAATCCCTGAAAACACATCTCTTTCTACAACACTTTTCACAATACACTGACTCCCCACCCACACAGACCATCGATCATGGCTAGTCAAATAAGCTCCCGAAATCTTATCACTTGATATAGACCATTTATCACAAACCCTACCTTTAGAGCTAGAGCTTTTAAGAATCTATTGTAAATAATTGAATATATCTGTTAGTTGTTTATCCCTGTTATCCATGTTTTTATTCCCTGTTCTCTGTAAACTTAACATTTGTTTTATGTTTAAGTACAAAATTTGTTGAAGTGTAAACCGCGCTGATGTCAAAAGTGCGGTATATAAAAACTGTTAAATAAATAAATAAATAAAATCTTCTTGGATTAAATTTTCCTCTTCCTACCAGTCCTGTGAGGTTCTTAATAGTTTTATGAACAGAAAACGTCTTAACATTGTGAACTGTAGATACAGGAATCCCAAAGTCTTTGGAGATGGCCTTGTACCCCTTTGAAGTGTTTCATGATAATGGCTTTTCTGATGGTCTCAGGCAGCTCTCTTGTCTTCAACATTGTGAAAATGGAACAGGGAGTGAATGTTGCTATTTTAAACAATAAAGCCATCATTCACTGGTTGATTCAAGTCATGTGACAATTGATCACAGGTGTGTCTAATTTTATTGCAATGGGAATGTGGTGGTTCTGTTCAAACCAATTTGAATTGTTTCAAAGGGTGCCAATAATCATGTCCTACCCATAAAGCGAAAACCTTACCCAACACTGCTGTTCTTAACACCTGAGCCCAAACTAGTAAATTACCATGCCGCTCTTTTTTTGTCAGATCGCTTTCCTGGAAAGGATACCCTCTCTTGCAGCAAACCCTCCTTTTTATCTTTTAATTACAGGCTATATAGCCTAAAAAAGTAATTCAAGGGAAAAGCACAAACCAAAGTGAACCCTCAGAAATACTTAACTTGAACGACGGTCGTCTTCATTTTCCAACCACATCAGAAGCATGTTTCCTTATTCTGCTCTCAATTCAGGAAGGTCTTAACAGAGTGAACTTCCACCATTATTTATTTATTTAATGCCTTTTCTATACCGCACTCTTTAGAATCAGTGCAGTTTACATTCAACATTAATTTGTACAGTGCGGTCAAATCTGCACTGTACTTACAATGAACAGGTGGTGCAACTTGAGACTAACTAGGGTAACTATGTACAGGCTGAGCAGCAGGTCGTGGACTAATGTACAGGCTAAGCAGTCGGATCCCAGATGTACTCTTTTTAGGTAACTATATACAGGCTAAGCAATCAGATCACAATGTATGGTATTGACAGGAGCTGCTCGGCATCTATTTACAAGATTAATCAGTTGATTCAAGTCATGTGAGTACTGACAATCTGTTCAAACCAATTTGAATTGTTTCAAAGGGTGCCAATAATCATGTCCTACCCAATGCAGCCCATGTTATGGTCCACCCATACAACTAATGTTGGTTAACAACGCTGTGTTTCAAGCTTAGTTGTTCTCAGCTCTTCCTCAAGAGTTTGCTTGAAACACAGGGTAAAATATTATAGTAGTAAACCTTTTTAGTCTTTTGGTTGTAATAATCATGTCCTGGCAATGTCCCACTTTTTATAATTTCTTACTATTTCCTTTTTTAATTTGTCTTGTTTTATTTAGAAACATGATGACCATATGGCCTATCTAGTCTGCCCTTGCATATCAACTACAATTTTATTTATGTATTGATCGATTGGTTTTATATACCACACTATCAGATGAATCAAAGCGGTTTACATCCAACAAAACATGAACGGTACATTATAACTTGTTTTAACAGATAACAATGTATTAACATATGTAAGAGTGTAAAAGGTATCTAACTTATTTACAGGTTGATGACAGATAACTTTGTTATACATATGAGACTGTATAAAAGGTATTTAACATATTTACAGATTAAGAACGGCTCTACACGTGGTAGGCCTCACCACGTGGAGCCTGCTCGGGGAAAAAGGACTCTGGCGTCTGCCTGCACTCCCCCGCTGCGACCGGTGCTGAGTCCTTAGAGAATCACGAGTGCGATCGCCGTCTGATCGCACCGTGAGAAACCCGGGGTACCTCGTGGTTCTTCTCCGCGGTCAGTCGCGTCGGGCCGGGATGGAAGACTCCCCTCCGGTTGTCGTTGCAGCCTCTAGCGCTCAGCCACCTTCAGGGCTTCGGCGCGAGGCTGTTTTTCCCCCACGACGGCAGAGCAAGGAGTGAAGGAAGCCGGGTAGAGCAGAGCACCTCCCCGCTGCTACAACCCGCGGCTTTGCTCTGCGAGCCGCGTCGGAGCTTGAGGAGGGGGGGGGGGAGAAAACAATTCTTAAAGGAGCAGAGCCCCTAAAATCGCCAAATAAAGGAAATAAAGGAAAAGGTAAAATTAAACACAAATTAAGTAAAAAATTAAGTAAACTAAGCAAATTAAATGTAGGACTCCAGTAAGCCCCAGGCTTACGGAACCCTCCAGCTGCTTGGAGGCTGAGAATACTGGGGTGGGTGGGTGGTCCCAGTGGTATTTATACCGCTCCATCCCCCAAAAAGATGGGCTCAGCCTCCAAGCTGCTGGAAGGGTTACGCAACCCAGAAGTGAAGGGACTGGACTGGAGTGACGATAAGGAACTTTGTTATACATATGAGACTGTATAAAAGGTATTTAACATATTTACAGATTAAGAACATAGGATATGCCATACTGGGTCAGACCAAGGTCTATCAAGCCCAGTATCCTGTTTCCAACAGTGGCCAATCTAGGTCACAAGTACCTAGCAGTTTCCCCAAAAGACAGAGGTTCCACAATGCTTGTATTGGGGCAAGCAGTGGATATTCTGGGTCCACTTTAATAATTGTTTAAGGACCTTATCTCCAGGAACTTGTCCAAAGCTTTTTTAAACCCGGCTATACTAACAGCTTTTACTACATCCTCCGGTAGCAAATTCCAGAGTTTGATTGCATGTTGAGTGAAAAAATATTTTCTCTTACTAGTCTTAAATAGGTTACCCTGTAGCTTAATTGCATGCCCCCTAGTCTTTCTATATTTGATGGCGTAAACAATCGATCTACGTTTACCCGTTCTACTCCATTCATTAATTTATAGACCTCTGTCAAATCTCTCCTCAGCGTCTCTTTTCCAGGTTAAAGAGCCCTAAACATTTTAGCCTCTCTTCAGAGGGGTATCCTTCCATTCCCTTTACCATCTTGGTGGCTCTTCTCTGAACCTTTTCTAATAATGCTATATCCTTTTTAAGCTATGGCGACCAGAACTGCACACAATATTCAAGGTGCGGTCGCACCATAAGACAATACAGAGGCATTATAATATCTTCATGTTATGCTCCATTCCTTTCCTTATGATTCCTAGCATTCTATTTGCCTTATTGGCTGCTGCCACACACTGGGTGGAGGGTTTCAACATGTTATCCACGATGACGCCTAAATCTTTTTCCTGGGTGGCGATTCCTAATGTGGAACCTTGCATCGTGTAACCATAGTTTGGGTTTTTCTTTCCTAGGTGCATAACCGCACTTGTCCACATTAAATTTCATCTGCCATTTGGATGCCCAGTCTTCTAATTTATCAAGATCCTCTTGCAATTTTCCACAATCCTCATGGGTTTTAACAACTTTGAATAGTTTTATCATCTGCAAATTTGATAACCTCACTCGTTATTCCCATTTCCAGGTCATTTATGAATATGTCAAAAAGCAGCAGACCCAGCACAGATCCCTGGGGTACACCACTATTCACCTTTCTCCATTGGGAAAATTGGCCATTTAGCCCTACCCTCTGCTTTCTATCTTTTAACCAGTTCCTGATCCACAATAGTACACTGCCTCATATCCCATGACATTTTAATTTTAACCCTGACTATTTAGTCACCAATGTAAATATGACAGTACAAATATTTGTTAACATGTACAGGAGATATGTTTTGTAGTGTAATCCTGAGACTGTAGAATATGAACTTAGGAGTTGGTATAGCTATCTAGGAGGGCTCTGTTATTCTATGGGAGCAGAGTCAGTGTCACATTCTATGTGGGGAATAAATCTTTGATTGGATCTGAGGTGCCAAAGTGCTATGTGAAAAGGTGTGGTTTTAGATCTGTTCTGAAAGTTGCTAGGTCAGTGGTGGCTCTCAACCTGTCTGGTAAGGAATTCCATAATGTAGAGGGAGTGAAGCTAAATGTTCTGTTAGTTGTTGCCTTTGTGAGTTTTCTGAATGAGTTCTGAATGAGTTTCGAACAAGTAGAGTGTTTGGGGTCCGTTCCCTCCTTGGTCTGTTCTTTTAAGGGTTGTTTAATAGCTCAGATAAAGGAAATGGCCCCATCACGCTTTATCAATTTAAATGTAGTCAAGATTATTTTGTATTTGATCCTACATTGTATTGGTAGCCAGTGTAATTTGAACAAGATTGGGGTAATGCGCTCAGAAGCACTTGCATTTATGAGCATCCTAGCAGCTACATGTTGAGCTATCTTGAGTTGGTGTAAGACGACAATAGTCCTCTCTTTTTTCTTTAGAGATCTTCTGTGTTGCCCCATGCTTTCTTGAATTCAGATACTATCTTCATCTCTACTACCTGCACTGGGAAAGACTATTCCACACATCTACTAATCTTCCATACAGAAATATTTCTGCATATTACTCCTGGGTCTATCCACTTTCACCCTCATCCTATGTCCCCTTGTAGCAGAGCTTGCTTTCAATCAAAAAGAGGCTTTCCTTTGTGTATTTGTCAGAGGTATTTTAATGTCTCTATCATATCTTCTCTATCCCGCCTTTCCTCTAACGTATACATATTAAGATCTTTAAGTCTGTCCCCATATGCTCTATAACAAAGACCACTAACCATTTTAGTAGCCACCCTCTACACAGACGTCATCTTTTTGAAGGTGTGGCCACAAGAACTGCACACAATATTGCAAATTAGATCGCACTGGAGACTTATACAAGGGCACCATCACCTCCTTTTTCCGCTGGCCATTCTTCTCCCTATGCAGCCAAGCATCCTTCTGGCTTTCACAGTCACCTTTTCTACCTCTTTAGCCACTTTAAGATCATCAGAAACAATCACGCCCAGGTCCCACTTCTTCTTTCACTTCAGCACCTATAATATACTCCTCCCTTGGATTTTTGCAGCCCAAATGCATGACTCTGCATTTTTTAGCATTAAATCTCAGCTGCCAAATTCTTGACCATTCTTTAAGCTTAAGCTAGTTCCCTCCTCATGTTATCTACTCCCTCCTGGGTGTGTACTCTATTGCAGATTTTGGTATCATCCGCAAAGAGGCAAACCTTACCAGACAGCCCTTCCGCTATATCACTAATAAAGATGTTAGAAACATAGAAATATGACGACAGAAAAAGACCACATGGCCTATCTAGTCTGTCCTTCCATATCAACAACTACAACAGTCCCCTTTTTACCTTTAGAGATCCTCTGTGTTTCACCCATGCTTTTTTTAATTCAGTTACTGTCCTCATCTCTACCACCTCCACTGGGAGACTATTCCACGGATCCACTACTCTTTCCGTAAAGAAATATTTCCGCATATCACTCCTGAATCTATCTCCCTTCACCCTCATCCCATGTCCCCTCGTAGCAGAACTAGCTTTCAATTGAAAGAGGCTCTCTCCCTGAACATTTATGCCACAGAGGTATTTAAACATCTAAATCATATCACCTCTACCCCGCCTTTCCTCTAAGGTGTACATATTAAGATCCTTCAGTCTGTCCTCATATGCTTTATAATGAAGACCACTAATCATTTTAGTAGCCACCCTCTGCATCGACTCCATCCTGTTCACATCCTTCTGAAGGTGTGGTCTCCAGAATTGCACACTATACTCCAAATGAGGTCGCCCCAAAGACTTATACAGAGGCATTATCACCTCCTTTTTTCTGCTAGCCATTCCTCTCCGTATGCACCCAAGCATCCTTCTAGCTTTTGCCATCGCCTTTTCTACCTGTTTAGCTATTTTAAGATCATCAGACACAACCATGCCTTGGTCCTGCTCTTCTAAAGTGGACAAAAGAACTTCACCACCTATACTATATTGCTCCCTTGGATTGCTGCAGCCCAAATGCATGACCTTACATTTTTTAACATTAAATCCCAGCTGCCAGATTCTAGATCATTCTTCAAGCTTAGCTAGATCCCTCCTCAGGTTATCTACACCTTCCTGGGTGTCTACTCTATTGCAGATTTTGGTATCATCTGCAAAGAGGCAAACCTTACCCGACAGCCCTTCCGCTATATCACTAACAAAGATGTTAAAAAGAATCGGACCAAGGACAGATCCCTGGGGCACACCACTGGTAACATCCTTCTCCTCAGAGTGAGCTCCATTTACTTGTACTCTTTGTCGCCTCCTACCCAACCAATTTCTAACCCAAGCAGTAACTTTAGGGTCCATCCCTAGGGTGCTCAGTTTGTTTATACGTCGCCTGTGAGGAACAGTGTCAAAGGCTTTACTGAAATCTAAATACACCACATCTAGAGCTCTCCCTCGGTCCAACTCCCTGGTCACCCAGTCAAAGAAATCAATCAGATTTGTCTGACAAGACCTGCCTCTGGTGAATCCATGCTGCCTCGGATCCTGTAATTCGCCGGACTCCAGAAACCTCACTATTTTCTCTTTCAGCAGCGTTTCCAATAATTTACTCACCACTGAAGTTAAACTAACCGGCCTGTAGTTTTCAACCACATCCTTACTTCCGCTTTTGTGTAAAGGCACCACATGAGCCTCTCTCCAGTCCTTTGGCACCACTCCCGACTCCAACGAGGCATTGAAAAGGTCAGTCAGTGGAGTTGCTAGAACGTCCCCAAGTTCCCTCAGTATTCTAGGGTGTATCCCATCCGGTCCCATCGCTTTGTCTACTTTAAGTTGAGCTAGTTTCTCACGAACACAGTCTTTTGAAAATTGTTCAAGATGTCCCTCGCTTCTGTTCCTATTTGTGGGTGTTTTCTGAGGTCCTGCTCCTGGTTCTTCATCTGTGAACACAGAACAAAAATATTTGTTAAGCAATTCCGCTTTATCCTTATCAGCTTCTACATATTCCCCCCCTGCACCCTTGAGTCTGACAATACCACTTTTGCCCTTCCTCTTCTCACTAATATATCTGAAAAATGTCTTATCCCCCCATTTTATTGCATTGGCTATTTCCTCCTCCTTTTGAATCTTTGCCTTCTTGACTACTTTGCTAGCTTCTATAAGTTTTTCCAAATACAGATGCCTGTCTTCCTCTCTCTGTGATCTCTTGTATTTCATGAAGGCCTCCCTCTTTTCTTCACTTTTTCAGCTACTTCCTTCGAAAACCATAGCGGTCTCCTGTTCCTTTTGCCTTTATTTACCATTTTAACAAAAAGGTTGGTTGCCTTTAAAATACCCCCTTTCAGTTTTGCCCACTGTTTTTCTACATCCCCCAGCTGTTCCCATCCCACTAACGACTCCCTGAGGTATTGGCCCATCTTTGCAAAGTTAGTCTTCCTAAAGTCTAAGATCTTCACCTTGGAATGGATTCTAACAGCCCTAGTCCTAATACTGAACCACACCATCTGGTGATCACTGGATGCAAAATGATCTCCCACTACAACATCAGAAACACTTTCACCATTGGTAAGCACCAAGTCCAGTATGGCCCCTTCATGTGTGGGGTCTGTTACCAATTGCCTGAATAGTTCTCCCTGTAGAGAATCCAGGATCTCCTTACTTCTAGATGATACTGCAGCAGGAATGTGCCAATCAACATCTGGCATATTGAAATCTCCTAGCAGTAGCACTTCCCCTTTCCTAGCAATAGATCCAGAAGATCAACTACTATAAACTCATTAACAATCCCAAGACAAACAGTCAGATACAATAAGGAAACATCTAAAAGAGCCTTCAGCATTCATGCCCCAATAGCTTGGAATGCACTCCCACCAGAACTGAGAGCCATAACCAGCCTAACACAATTCAGAAAAAATCTCAAACACCACCTCTTCTTAAGCTATTTCCCAATTTAGTTTTACACAAGAGAAACACTACATCCATAACCAGGTCAAGACAACTTCAACTGTGACTAATGTGTATAGACTATTGTATATAGTTATATAGTGTACATAGTTTCCCTTTATTACCAAGTTCAAATTCCTGTTACTTGTAAAATGCACTACAGTTTTCTGTATGTATATGTTTGTTCCATGTAAACCGCGCTGATGATAATAGTGCGGTATATAAGCGATGTTAAATAAATAAATAAATAAATAAATAAATAAAATGCTGCGTATGTCTTCAATTAACTCTCTGTCCACCTCTTCCTCTTGTGAGGGAGGTCTGTATATCACACCAATGCAAATAGATTTCTCTTTCCCTCTTTCTAGTTTAACCCACAATGCCTCCTCTCTCCCTTTTAAGCTCTGTAATTCCAAAGCTTTAATAGTAGTTTTTACATTTATTTATTTATTTATTTTATTTTATTTATTTACCGCTCTTTCCCTAGTATCAAGTGCGGTTTACATGGAACAGTAGGTTAATTGGTATGTAATATACCAAGTCAGTTTACATAGAACAGATAATTATAATTTACAAGGAATGTTGTAACATTAAAGGTATAACATATTAGAACATATATACATTGTTAGTTTAAATCTATAATCATCATGTGAATGAGAGTGTGGTATGGTTAATAGTGTATTAGTGATATTTATTTTGAAAATAGAGTATGTAATAATAATGTATAAATGTTAGCCTGTATCTATTTGAGTATTCTGTTCTGAGGGTGTATTGTAGTGTAATATGAATAAGTGAGTTTTTAATTTTTTTCTAAATTCCTTTATATCAGATAGCAGGCGAATGTTGTCAGGTAGATTGTTCCAAAGAATTGGAGCAGAGTGTGAGAAAGCTCTCTTATTTGTTTGTTTTCTGGCTTTTGTGAAATCTTTTGGTATTGTTAAGGTATTTAAGTTTCTGCTTCTTTGGGATCGTTTATCGATGTCTATATTAATCAGTGTATTGAGTGCCGATGGTGTGAGATTATTTATAAGTTTAAATGTAGTGACAAGAATTTTATATTTGATTCGGGAGTAAATAGGTAGCCAATGAAGTTCAGCCAAAATTGGTGTAACATGTTCAAGTGGGCTTATATTCATAATCATCCTGGCAGCTATGTTCTGAATTATTTGTATCTTTTTAATATTTTGTTTTGAAATGCCATTAAGTATTGTGTTTGCATAATCAAAATGTGGGGTGATGATAGCATGAATTATATTAATAAAGTCTTGTAGATGAATCAATGGTCTTAATTGTTTTAGTGTTTTGAGTTTGTAATGTATTTTTTTAGTTAGATATTTTATATGTGAATCCATATTTAGATTATTGTCAAGTATTACACCTAAATATTTTATAGTGCCACTCCTCCCCTTCTTCCTACCATGTCCTTTCTGAATAAAGTACAGCCAGGTATAGTTACATCCCAATCATGGTTTTCTGTGAACCATGTTTCTGTAACTGCTACTAAATCCAAGTCAGCCACTCCCACCAAAGCTTCAACATCGTGGATCTTATTTCCCATGCTATGGGCATTTATACACACTGCTTTCCATATGTTACCCCTGCTACATTAAATACCTTTATGGAAATGGGTATCACCTACCTGGGAGTTTTCTTCACCCATCCCCAAAAAATCTAGTTTAAAGCCCTCTGCAGTAGATTAGCCAGTCTACTACTGAAGACGCTTTGACCTTTCTTGGACAGATGGATGCCATCTCTGCTCTGCAACCCTTGGAACAGCATCCAAGGGTCTAGGAAACCAAAACGCTCTCGATGACACCAGCCACGCAGCCATGCATTTATCTCCAGGATGCAAGCCTCTCTGCCTTGGCCTTTACCTTCAACAAGGAGGATTGAAGAGAACACCACCTGTGCACCTAACTGCTTCACCCTCTGTCCCAAAGCCAGGAAGTCACTTTTGATACGTTCTGAGGTATACCTGGCAGTATCATTTGTTCCTAGGCAACCAAATTAAAAACTAAATATGTGTATAAAAAATATAACATATATATTTTTAATTATGTGTGTATTGTATTTTTTATATATATATTGTATAATATTTCAATAACTTTTAATTTATTAGTTATTATCTCTTGGTTATTTAATTTGAGGTTCTCCCTTCAATTCCCAATTGGTTCCTTTTAATTGAAATTTACAGAAGTGACATAGATGGTATTTTAACATTTTACTCATCTAGAGATGAATTTTGATAGTAAAAGCTCCCTATAGATAAGTAAGGAAGGTATATCCATAGATGATAGAATTTGGAACAATGTGACCTCACTATGCTCCTCCCCCTCTATAGATAAATAGTATTTATAGCGCATGTGCAGAGACATTTGCAGCCTAGACGATTGCAGATTGAAGCGGCTTGCATTAGTCCTTTTAAAATCGTTTGTACCTCGGATTAACAAGAGTTTTTAAGCGGTAAATTAACTCTAGGGGTTATATCTTGCTTTTTAACGCACACATAATAACACTTTAGTAAGTTTATCACCCCTGAGGTTTTAATAAAAGTTGATAAAAATATATTTTATAGTTGTCATCTACTACTGTTCTTAAATCTTTAAGAGATAGAATAGAAGTTAAAATAATATTATAAACAAGTGATGGTTTTCAGAACGGAGTCCCTCTTGATTCTTCACTTGGGGTTTTAAAGTTTTTTAAAAAAAGGCGATTTGTTTGGAAGCTTTTAAGAAATAGACCATTTTTGCCTTTGTTTAGAGATTACAGTTTCCCGCCCGAGTAGCGGATGAAGGCGCATGCGCCGGCGTTTTTGAAGACAAGACAAGTGAGTTTCTCTTTTTGGTTCCCCTCGGAAGGCCATGCGAGCATATGCACAATTTATTGCTGGATTTTACAGTCCGTTCTCCTTCCTTTTTCCCCTTTTTTTAGAAGACGGTTGTTTTATTGTTCCTAGGCTTCTAAGTTTCCATCAGTACTTAACGATATACGCGGAACGGAGGCTGTCTTTCTATATCCAAGAGGTTGGAACAGTTTTTGAGATACGATTCTTTAAAGAATTACAAATCATCTAAAGTAGTATTTTTCAAGGTTCAAATCATTTAAAATCTATATATCTTTTTTAAAGTATATATAAGAGAATTATATATATATATATTTTTGAATAATTCTACAATTTATATTTTTTATGAAACAACTTTTAATTGGCATTTTATTTAAATATATTAAGAATATTAGACAGGTTTACAATATGAGCAGATTCTGTTTACACACAATTGTCCATTTTATTTAATTTAATTTTATTTCATTTGTTTATAAATATCATTTTTTTACGAATGTATGGTGTTTATTTAATTCATGATTTTAATTTATTTATTTAATTTTAATTTAAGTTTAATTTCATTAACACAATTTTATAATTTTATAGTATTTTTAGATCATTTTGAATATATTTTAATGGTCTTTATTAATATTTTTATTTTATATTTATAATTTTCTTTTTATTTGATCCATTATGATTATTTTACGATATAGATTTTAAATCTGTGATGATTTGTAATTGTTTTTAGATATACTCTCCTCCTCATTTGGATATATGTATCAGATTAACTAGGTTTGTTCGCTCCTGCTGCACGCTCTCTCATTTTTAATCATTTCTTTGTGGTTATATATACATAAATAGATAATTTTGATAGTATAGTTTTAATTATTATATAATTTTATTGTGATTATTATTATTTATTATTTAAATTATCTTTTTTAATGTATATTTATATGTTTTTAATGTTATTATTATACTATAATTAGTTTATATAGAGGTCCACTCTTTGCCTCTAAGCTTGTCTCACTTATTTGATGTGCTTATAAGTTATTATTATACTATAATTAATACGTATAGAGGTTCATTCTTTAATTTTATGCTTGTCACACTTATTTGATATGTTTATATGTATTTAGTTTTTAATTTGATTTTACTAATATTTTTTACAATATTTTATATTTATAGCGTTCCAACACTATTATAATTTATATTATATGATTTATTTTATTTATTATTATTATCATTACTATTTTTTATTATTATGTTTTTATTATGTTTTTATGTTTTGTTAGATGAATTTGTTTGTTCCTTCATTTTTAATATATTATGTTTCTATGTTTATAGTAATTTACCTTACAACCCCTGACGAAGGTTACAAAACACGGCCTGTGTCGGGTTGCCTAGGTTTGTGAGTAAATAAATTTGTCTTCCACTATCCTCACGTCTTGGACTGTGTTTGTACTGTCAACGTGAGTACTGCCTACTTCTTGGACAGTATCATTTGTTCCAACATGGATTAGCAACATTGGGTAATAGTCAGTGGGCTTGATGAGTCTCGGCAAACTCTCCGTAACATCTTGTATTTTGGCACCAAGCAGACAGCATACCTCTCTGGACATCAAGTCTGGTCAGCAGATGGACACCTCAGTACCCCTCAGAAGAGAGTCTACAACCACCACTACCCTTCGTTTCCTTGTGGTCACTGATTCTGCAATTTTGGGGTACTTGAGCTCTGGTTCTTCCCTTTCCAGGGATGCTTTCACCTCCTCCACTTCCAGGGCTGCATAATGGTTCTTCAATTCAAGGGCTCGAGAAGTTGGATTGGTGATTTTGCAGGCCCTGGTGACTTGTGTCCAACCATCGACATTCTGTTGGCACCCATCTTCTCCTCTGCTGGATAGCTTGGTTGCTGCAAGAAGCATCTCATCAATGTACTTCTCACTGTCTTGAATGCTCCTCAGCCTCGCCACCTCCTCTTTGAGTTCCTCCACTTGTTTCCTCAGAGCTTCAGCATGCAGGCACCCTGCATATGGAACCGGTCCTTCAACTAGCATTAGGACCTCTGTCTGGACTGAGGCAGAAGCTGTAACGGGGGCAACAGCTTTAGCGATACGATTTTTCCTAGCCATTGCTCTGTTTATGGAGCTTAGGTATCTGTTAAAGCAAAAGAGAGATCTCTACCAAGTACCAGCCGGTTTCCCAGCTGTCCTTGCAGAGAAAAAGCAGTTAAATCTCTTTAATTATATTCAAAATGTGCTGGTCCAAGTCTCCGTGCTTTGTTAAATGGCGAAGTGCCCTATAAAGCAAGACTGCTTACTAGGGGTGGGTGGGATCGGGGTGGGTAGGGAGGGAACCAACACCCAATTAGGTGTTAGCCGTTCCCAAAGCTGAGGTTACTAGATTCAACAACCTACTCTGCTCAAGGAAATTTCCACTAAAGCACCAAAAAAAGTAGCCTTGCTTTAAAAATATACAAAAACCCTTTTAAGAGCTCCCAGTCAGAGAGCTAGCAATTTAATAAAAATAAACCCTCAAATCCTTACTGTTGGTTTTCCTGTAGAGCCCCTGTTATGAAGAATTGGACCAAGGACAGATCCCTGCAGCAAACCACTGAGAATATCCTTCTCTCCTCAGAGTGAGTTGCATTTAGCAGTACTCTGACGCTTCCCACTCAACCAATTTCTAACCCAATCAGATACTTTAGGATCCGTCTGTAGGGTGCTTAATTTGTTTATAAGTCGCCTGTGCGGAACAGTGTCAAAGGCGTTACTGAAATTTAAGTACACTACATCTAGGGTTCTCCCTCAGTTTAACTCCCTGATCACCAGTCAAAGAAATCAGATTTGTCTGACAAGGCCTGTCTCTGGTAAACTCATGCTGCTTCAGATCATGCAATCCAGTGAATTCCAGAAACCTCACTATGCTCCGTTTTTGCAGCGTTTCCAGTAATTTACTCACCAGAGGTCAGACTAACTAGCTTATAGTTCTCAACCTCATCCTTATTTCTGCTTTTGTGTAAAGGGACCACATGTGCCTTTCTCCAGTTCCCTGGGACCATGCCCAACTCTAAAGAAGCATTGAAAAGGTCAGTCAGTAGACCCACTAGAATGTCCCCAAGTTCCTTCAATATTTTTGAGATGTATCCCATCTGGTCCAATCGCTTTGTCTTCTTTTGGTTTAGCTAGTTCCTCACAAAGACCGTCTTCTTTAAATCACTCAGGATCCTCTTTTCTGCGTCAAATGTGTGTACATATGTAGTCCAAAGCCATTTCACTGGCCACTTTTTTTTTTTGGTAGGGGATATTGGACATTAAGGGGTTGAACTGCAAGGATGTTGATCACAACCGTATCTCATTTTCTCTGCAAGCATTAGCTGTGCTTCCTTCCATCAGATCTTGCTTGTAACCACTGCTGTGAGGTCTCGGGTTAAAGATTTCATTTTAATCTGCTTTGTCTGATTCTTTGGTTTTTGCTTACTTTTAGTTTTGTATTGCTAGCAAGCAGTTGGATAACAGCCAGACCTCTTTAGCTTTACATATGCCCTGGTTATGCTGTTGATTCTCTTGCTGCTCTATTTGCTGCTGGTGAAACATGCTCTGCTCCTAATTGCCTAGTAGTTAGAGCAATAGCCTGGGACCCAGAGAGACCAGGTTCAAATCCCACTAACACCAGCTATGCTTCCTGACCTCTCCTACCTTTCGCTGCAATTACTCTTATTTCCCAAGCTCCCTCTCCCTCTTTTCCCCCTTTTCTCTTTTTCCCCCTTCTCAGTCCTATCAATTAATGGAGTTCTTTTTTCTCTTTTCTTGGCCACTAGCCTTTCCTTTGTTTTTTGAAACTTTGTAAATTGCCCTGGCTTATAAGGTGCAGTATATCAAGAATCTTAATAAACAAACAGTCACTGCCTGTGGCCTTGGCAAGCCACCTTACCCTCTATTGTCTTAGGTACAAACCTTTTTGTATTCTATTGTAACTTGCCTTGAGCTACCACTGGAAAGGCGTAATACAAATCAATGTCTTTTTGTTCTGTTTTGCTTTCTTTCCAAACCCCTTTTTCCCACCTCCCTGCATTATTTAGGTTTCCTTGTTCAATGTTAATGCATCTTTATCATCTAAATAGATATGCTTTCCGATCTCCCTTCTGTATTGGCCTGTGTTGTGTCTGTGACACTCCCTCTCACCTCCACTTAACATGCATAAACTCTCTCTTTCTGTGTCTATCTCAATCCATTAGAAAGTTTTTCGTTAGAGATGTTTGTGAATATTGGTAACTCAGGTCGGTGATCATGATGGTGGATTGTTCTCAGAGTTTGATTGCCGATGTTTTGTCACCATTCAAGGGGGCATCAGTGCAGGGGTTCCAGATGGTAATGTGCTTGAATGCTTGTGTCTGTACTTATATTGGGATTGGTGGTAACTCAGCGCTTTGGTTTGCAGGGATTGGTTGGTTGGTTTCCCTGAGGGTTGCTGGGGTGTGGTTGCTGTTTCTGTTTCCACCAGCCTTCCTATCTCTCTCTGCCTCCAAGTTATTTTGGATCCAGATGCCTGTAGGAACCTATCCAGGCCTGATCATACTCTTCAGCCCAAGCCAGTGCAACAGCCCAACCCTAAGATTCAGATTTTGCCATCCAAAACAAAACTAATCTGAGAAGCCGCTGCAATCAAACAAATCAATCAATCCACTGTCAGCTAGCAATACCAGTGCATCTCCCTCCTGGCACTCTCCTGTTCAGAATTCTCAGGGCTGTTCATCCATCAGTGCCACTTTTAGTCCAAACCTGGCTATTCCTTCCATGCAAGACACCCTTATATCTCCTGTTAGATTAATGCTAGCACTGCAAAGCGCCAACTGACTCAGAGCCTAGGCAGGGAGGCCATGCCAGCGCAGGTCCAGGACTGTCGACAGATCTGCCCCAGGCAGGTCCAGACAGTGTGCCTCTGCCTCAGTTCTCAACTTGCTGGCCCTTACTGCTGCTGTAGCACTATGTGTCTTTGCAACCTGAGACTGAGAGCAGCCTAAGCCAGTAATTGTCTAAGGGAGTGGAGTGGCGGGCCGGAGGCATTTTCAGAAGAGACAGCTACTTCTACCCTAACCCCTTAGTAGAAAGGAGTGTGCACTGGTGCAGATGGAGAGGGATTAGAGAAAGGAGTCCGCTCCCTAATCTTTCTACCTGCACCCTTCTTAGCATAGGATAGTGTTACTCTCTAATAGCTCTTTGGCCAGTAATAAGGGGGCTAGGATGACTGTCTCAGAAGAGTGAGAACATTTGGAGGCGAGAGTTACCCTAACCCCCTTATTACCAGCCAAAGAGCTATTATCTGAAAACAACACTATGACAAAGTACTGGTGGTCAACACTGATTTTATTTTAATGTAATATTAAAAAATGTCTTCCCAAATGTTTTAAGACCAAGCTTAAGGATTGGCATAATTAGGGAGGAAAAAAATTTGACATATTTTGTAATTTATATGTGCTCTTTATGTGCATTTCTTTTTATTTCCCTGGTGATGCACTGCATACAGAGTCTGGCTTCTTGGGAGTTCAGTTTAATATTTGTCTGTGTATTTCTACTGTTAATGTGGTCACATATCCTGTGTTTGGTGAGGGTCCACTTACTTTCTAGTGTGTGACTGGGGTCAGATATTCTGTGGAGTTTCTATGTAACGATCTGTAGTAATCTGGCTTCTTCGGTTTTCCAGGGAAGTGTATGGTTGCTCTAAGGCCCACTGCACTTTTACGTTGCAGCCCTTTTTGGGGTAGGCTCCTCAAATGTAAGAGTTGTGGAAATTAGTGTTATTATGGAATGGTAGATTTGCTCTTCAGGTTCTGTGCAGTGATTTTTGCTTTTTCTTTTGTTGCTTGTGTGGCGTCAGCTGTAGGGTGTTGGTGGGGGACGTGGAATATGGATAATGTTTGAAATGTGCAGTTCCGTGTTCTTGATGCTGCTGCTCTAAAGTTTAAAGCATTTTTTTGTTCAGATTTGAAGAAAACAAATATTTTAAGGGAACATCTCAGTTTAATTTTGTTGTGTGGCTTGATAGCTTCACTATTGCTGACTTCTGAGCTTCTCCAGCTCTGGCACAGTCCGATCCAGCCTATGCACCATGATCCTGAACTCATAGCAACCAGGATTATTTTCTGGTATATGAATATTTATGCAAATGTTTTATACAAATGAGGCCCCACAGTGAGTCGCTACAAATGGCCCCACATAACCCTCGGGCCACCCCTGTATTTAAGAGATATGTTGTGATGTTGAAATAAGTTTGCTGGAGCAAGATAACATAGTACTAGACTTATTAAGCAGCTCATGAGTGAAAATTCATCTTCTTGCTGCTTCTCCCCACCAATATCTCTTCCAACATGGCCTATTCAATTTTAGTTATCTAATCCAGATGCTTGCCTGATAGAGAACACTGAAAAAAGAAATTAAAAGCTTGTATAACCAAAGGCACTTCTCTTTCCCAGGAAAAAGATTTAGGCGTCATTGTGGATAACATGTTAAAACCCTCATCCCAGTGTTCAGCGACGGCCAAGAGAGCAAATAGAATGCTAGATATCATAAGGGAAGGAATGGAAAATAAAACAAAGGATATTATAATGCCTCTATATCGTTCCATGGTGAGACCGCACCTTGAATATTGTGTGCAATTCTGGTCGACATATCGTAAAAAGGATATAGCGTTATTAGAAAAGGTTCAGAGAAGAGCCACCAAAATGGTAAAGGGGTTGGAAGGATACTCCTATGAAGAAAGGCTAAAAAGGTCAGGGCTCTTTAGTCTGTAAGAGACGGCTGAGGGGAAATATGATAGAAGTCTATAAATTAATGAACGGAGTGGAACGGATAAACGTAGATCAATTGTTTACGTTATCAGAATATAGAAAGACTAGGGGACATGCAATGAAGGTACAGGGTAAACTATTTAAGACTAATAAAAGAAAATATTTTTTCACTCAACGTGTAATCAAACTCTGGAATTTGGTACCGGAGGATGTAGTAAAGGCTGTTAGTGTAGCTGGGTTTAAAAAAGGTTTGGACAAGTTCCTGGAGGAAAGGTCCATAAACCTTTATTAAGAAGAGACCCAGGATATCAATGCTTGACCTAGTACAAGCATTGTGGAACCTGTGGCTTTTGGGGAAACTGCTAGGTACTTGTGACCTAGATTAGCCACTGTTGGAAACAAGATACTGGGCTTGATGGACCTTGGTCTGACCCAGTATGGCATATCTTATGTTCTTATAAGCTCTAACTTTGAAAGCATTTCCTTCTGCCAGTGCCATGCTTATAGTGAGATTTAATGCCGAATCCCAAGGTACATGGAAAAGCTTTGTCATTAGACAGTCCACAGGTCCGTATGGCAGAGGTATAGCATAAATGGATGAAGGTACCATGACGCCACATTAGAGCATAATTTTGCACCAGGTGCCAAACTCTTTCCAAGCTCCATGGAAAATGGATACTGCAAGTAGCTGTCAGTAATTAGGCCAGCTGAACCATCACAGTATTCAAGCATTTCCCTATAAAAATCAACTGAGCTAGCTTGAGCAATGCAGGCATGATCATACATAACAGTGTGCAGCCATGGAGTATGAAGGTCCCATTAAAACTGAAGAAAATAAGGGAAGGGAAAGGGATCTGGATTTAGATCAGGCCCTTCTCAGAGTTCAAAGCGAGTTACCTAGGTATTTTGCAGTCCCCAAATGGCGTATAATCTAAACTTTACCTGCATGGGGAAGCTATACAAAGAGAAACAGAATGACAAAAGATAAAAATGTTTCATGTTTACCAAGAAAGCTCAGAGCACCAAAAATCTATGTTGCTTCCCTGGAAGCTACTACGTTCCAGGCAAGGACATCTTGTTTCAGATCTTCAGCGAGTCAGGATGGGGATATTGGGCAGGATAGAATTCAGCATGCTCTTTAGGCTGCTCAGGTTGATCTTGTGGTCCCCTAAGCTCCCATATGGTATTCTGCAGACATTAGCCAAGGAGCCTGCCGACTGAAGGGCATGCTATTTACTTCATATGCTTGCTTAAAAATAATAATCCTACAACCTTTATCCATGACATTCTTCAAAGTAATTTAACAAGAAACACAATATAAATGAAGGAGACTATTCAGTCGATCTCAAATAATTAAAATTCCTTAAAAAGCTCAAAACTTTCCAACATGTACTATACATATTCATAAATAGCCTCCTTATTCTAAGGGAACTGGGCTCAATTTCTTCTATCCTTAAACCTGGAAAACCACAAATGGCCATATTATGATTCACAAAGTAATTTGGCATATGGACTCAGATTTGGAAGAATGTGACAGGTACAATTATAGCCAACCACTATAAGTAATCTAGAAATCAGTTTCTCCAATGAAAGGTTTTAATTATAACCAAAAATTGAACTATAAAGGGAATGGAAGGGCAAGGATGAAATATTTGAGAACAGTGCTGACCCAGTATCAGTGGCGTAAATTCTGCCCAAGCAGCTCCCGCAGCTGTATCTTGCCAGACCAAAGTCTCACAATAACAGCCACACAGACTTTGACTGGTGGGGAAGTCATTGGGCCTGTCGGGAACTTAAGAGTGGAGGTAGTACACAAACACAGTACAGTAAGTTGCGACATTGTATGAAATAGGGGTCACATGGGGAGGTGCACGTCCGCATTAGGGGGTCCTCAGCAAAGGTGTGCTTAGGGTCTCTCATTATAACTTATGCCACTGCCCAATATCTATCTTAAGGGTTGACAAATTGTTCAAATAAAATAAATTTTGAACCTAGTACCCTTAGAATAAGGAAGTTGTTTATTACTTATGAATATGTGCAATCTATGTTGGAAAAAAGTGTTTGAGCTTTTCAAGAAATTTAGCGGTGGTGGCTAGTGCTTGTAAAGTGGCTAGCCTTTGCTGCTGAATTCTAACCCTGGATATTCTACGCTGGGACCATATCCGGCCACTGGCATGGAATATCTGGGTCATCTCGGAACCTGGAAGCTAACTGGGCAGTGGCAATATTGAGCTGTTGCCCAGTTAGCTTTCATAGGTAGAGCTCGGCCAGCCTCTGCCATGCCTTACTCTACACCTGCATGTCATCATTGCCACTGTCCATTTAGCAACTGGTGCCGCTTCCACTCTGCCCCAGTGCTAGCCATTTAGCATCGGAACGTGTAGCAGCAGCACCCGCGGATATCCAGCAGCACTAACAGTGGTAGTGCTACCCAATAGCCAGCTCAGTGATCTGCAACTATGTAAAATGCTTTTGAATATTCCCTCTTAATTTTTCTGAAATAGACTAAAGACCACTCCCACTATTTTGTGTTTTCTGTTAAATAATTTTGACAATTTTTCCAAAAGTCAGTCATGCCTTTCACTAGGAATAGTAGTTTTCTGCTATAACTACCATGGTCCGGCCCAATGTGTAAATTTGATATGAATCCTGTTCAATCTGGCTAGCACAATTAGGACCGAACCTTTCTAGTCAGGGCAGACTCATCCGCTCTCTTGATCAGAACATAAACAGCCCAATGCATAGGCATCAAAAAGGGGTGGACCACACGGGCCCCAGCCCCACCAAAAATAATGGCATGGCAGGCAGCAGGCTGAAAAAAAAAAAGCCCCTTCCTCTGCCTATGGGAGATCGGACCCCCCAGACAGAAAGGAAGGGTCTTTGCAGCGATCACAGCTTTTCTTCTTCGGCTCACAGTCGGCCATGATCATTGCAAAGACCCTTACTGTCTGCCTGAAAGGACTGTGAGCAGACAGAAAGGGTCTTTGCAATGATCACTGCTGGCAGGTAGCAGTCTGCCCACGAGAATCCCATCCACCGCAGGCAGAAGAAAAGCCAAGATTGTGGCAAAGACCATTCCTATCTGCTCGTAGGAGATCGGATCCCAGCAGGCAGAATAGGAAGGGTCTCTGCCCGTGGGGCAGGGCAGAGCTTGGCAATCCCCCCCTCCCCCAAGAAAAAGCCCCTCCGCTATCCCTGGCCCAATGAACTAGATTCTGACTGTTGCCCTTTGCCTCTGTGTTCAAAAGATGTTCCAAAAACCTGTCTTTGGGGAACTTCATTATGTCTAAGCAAAGTGACCACTCTTCGATAAAAGGGCCATGTCATATTTCTCAAACAGCAAAGTGCTTTTGTGTCAGCTCAGGTGGGACATCTCAAAAGGTGGGTCATTAGATCAGGAGAGTTCCTAGGTTCTCAAGAGCACGAGACAGCAGAAATGGGAGATTGGGGTCTCAGCACCCCAAAGAGACAGCAGCTTAATACATCTCATTAAGCCACTGAATTGCACCATCATCACACAAGAGCTTGGTTCTTTTGGAACTTGGCTCAATTTATACTCTTTACAACCTCTGTCGCCATCTTAGGAGATAGTTCTCTGTATTATCCATCAGACAGACATGCATGAGGTTAAACATTCTTGGTGGCATTGCAAAATACAAAACAGCACTGGATGCTGGGTCAGAAGTAGGTACATGAACTGTCTTATGGGCCTTTTGCAATGAATCCGGAGGGCTGAGGGAATAGAAGAGAGGCTCCTACTATTAAGGAAAAATCTTTTCTTGGGCTATTTGGTCCTGTGAAGAAATCTCAGTAGGTGCTATATACTAAGCATTGTGCTAAAGCATTAAAAGCATGTTGTAAGTACACAGTCCCACAAGCTTAATAGGGTGAAGATTGATGGAATTGTTAAAATGACCCATGGCACATGTCCAAATAATGGCAATGTTGTGTCACATGAAGATCCTTGGTTAATTCCTAAGTTTGGTCTTTCCCCTAGATTGTCTGGGACTGCTGCAGAGACAGCATTTGCAACCACAAGGGCGAGGGAAGGAAGTCATGGTCATTATTCAAGGATGACACTTATGGGTATGTTTACTATTCGGTGGCAGCGGCTTCTGTGCAATATTGGAGCCACAGCCCGATATTGCACGAATAGTAAACATACCCCTTAGAAACATAGAAAATGATAGTAGATAAAAAAAACCATATGGCGTATTCAGTCTGTCATCCATACCAATTATGAAGTTCTACAATCCCTTCCTCTCCCTTAGAGATACTCTATGTTTATCCCATGCTTTCTTGTATTCAGATATAGTCCTTGGTTTGACCACCTCCACTGGGAGGTACTTCGATGCATTCATCATCCTTTCTGTAAAGAAATACTTCCATACATTGCTCCCGAGTTTATCCCCTTTTACCTTCATTATATGCCCCTAGTTCCAGAGTTTCTTTTCAATTTAAAGAGGTCCACCTCCTAAGTATTTATACCATGGAGGTATTTAAAATGTCTCTATCACCCCTCTCCTACATTTCCTCCTCCAGGTATACATATTGTGATCTTTAAGTTTATCTCCATATGCCTTATGACGAAGACCACTGACCATTTTTGTAGCCACTTTCTGCACCAACTCCATCCTGTTATGTACTTTTGAAGTTGTGGTCTCCAGAACTGTACACAGTACTCCAAAAGAGGTTTCACTACAAGACTTATGTAACGGCACTGGCACCTGTTTCTTTTTCCTACTGGCTATTCCTCTTCCTATGCACCCAAGCATTCTTCTGGCTTTTGCTGTCACCTTTTCTACCTGTTTGGTCACCTTGAAATCATCAGATATGATCACTCCCAGGTCCCATTGCTCTTCAGTGTACAGTATTTCACACCCTATTTTATACCATTCCCTTGGATTTTTGTAGACCAAATGCATGACCCTGCATTTTTTAGCACTGAATCTTATCTGCCAAATTCTAGATCATTCTTCAAGCTTTGCTAGATTCCGCCTCAGATTATCGATACCTTTCAGGGTGTCTTCCCTACTACAAATTTTGATATGACCTGCAAAAGAGAAACTTCACCCAACAGTCCTTCTGCAATACTGCTTGCAAAAGTGTTCTTTTTTAAGACATAACAAAAAGAAACCAGACCAAAGACTGACCCCTGCAGCACACCACTGGTGACATCTTTATCCTCGGTGCATGCAAATTTACCACTATCCTTTGTCGCCAACCTAGTCAGTCATTTTAAGACCTATTGCAAGGCCGCTCGGGCTATTTATAAAAATCACTTATAGGAAACTGTCAAAGGTTTTGCCAGGGCTGATCCAACTACTAAGTGGACTAGGTATACGCATAGGGTTGCAGAATTTGCGGCCAGCAGCAGACCACCACTTTAAAGCTCTCTCCTGAGGAAGTGGCATCACTGCCAAGAATGGCTGTCTAAGCATGGTGGTTCATAAGCTACAGCAAAAACCCAATTATAAGGACTTACCTCCCTCTCTAGCAACACAGCTCACCGGTGCGATATGCTGACCAAGTTAGGAGCTGAATGGCAGGAAGAAAAGTGTAGGTGGATCTTTAAAAAATATTTTGCTTTTAAGGCAGAAAATTCTCCTGCACCAGGAAGCTCCAAGACAGCACACATGGGGGCCTGCAAAAAAGGCAAGCAGGGAAAGTCCAACGAAAGTGGCGATCAGACAGCTGGAGAAATCGACAAACTCCAGGACTGGTTTACAGAGATAAAAGGACTAGCTACATTTAACAACAATGCACAAGTTATGGATTGTTGACCTGCATGCAGACATTGGCGAGGTGGGCCAACGCCTTGAGGTAGAGAGGCGGTAGAGAGGCGGATGAAAGAACAAGAGGAATCACTCAGTGCGTTGCAAATTAAAACCTCAGAAATGGAAGCCCACCAAACAGAGTTGCTTGCTAAGACAAAGAACTTGGAAAACCACTCGCCTTGAAGTAGCATCCATCTGTGGGGCATTCCTGAAACAGAGGCAACAAGAGACTACAGGGTCCTAACCGAACAGTTTTTTCAGGTGCTAATAAATGCAACAGGTTTGGATGGTGCAAATATGTGCTATAAGGTGGTAAGAACATAAAGCACTGGGCCTGTAACATGCAGAGCGGCCAAGAGATACTGTGGAATGCTTACATGAATAAGAGACTAAAGCAGTGATGCTTTCCACACAGAAATTGGGGAGTCAAAGGGAAGCACATAGCCCGCAAACAGAACAGAGTACAGCTGGAGCAAGGGAAGCAGAAACACCTCTAAAGTAATCCAAAGCAGCTTTATTGGTAACCCCTACACCTGCAGTGTTTTGGCAATTATGCCTTCTTCAGGAGGTGGGATAACCAATACAGAAACACATTAAAAACAATAAATACCAACAATAATAAATACCAATATTACATAGTTGAGTCAGTTGTACATAAAATTATCAAAATTATAATGAGTAATAAATAATTAAAGAATGATAAATCAAAATAATAAGAATGACATCAATAGATCAAAAGATTAATCTGGTAACATACTGAAATAATATACGAGCAGGAAACTAAAAAGTAAATATGGTAAAACAATTTTTCTAATGAAAAATTGAAATGTCGACATAGGTCATAAGTAGAGACGAGGGGGAAAAGAGGAACTTAAAGAGAAGCATAATATATCCTCAGATGGGATTGTTATAACGTGTGAAATGGAATGGTATTCAATGATATCTGTCCACAATTGTTGTGTTATGTAAGGGACACGTACTCGGCTGCATCTGGAAACTACAGAAATCAAATGTTTTATCTGGGAAGTTAAATGGCAACATAAAATACTATAGTAATACCCTCTTTGTGTTGAGCAGAACTCTAGCTACTGGTATGCTGTGAATCGTATGTAAATATCCCTTGTGCAATAACTATAGTCTACTCAGCATGACAGCGTACTGTAATTGTGAAAACATTAAAAATCTGAATAAAAAAGTGGTGAACTTAAGACACTAGCATTTTGTTTTATAAGGGAGTCTTTGTCTTAGAACTAAAAGCTTTATAATGACGTTTTTACATGTAAATAGAAGTCTAAAGGGGAGACTGATAACTTACAAGGCCTTGGATTTTTTACCGATAATGAAAAGTTTATGAAAAACTGGACAATTTTTCTTAATAAATGTTTATTGGATCTTATGATCCTATTAATACTTCCAAGAATAAAAGCTCAGGATTTCCAAAAAGATATGGATACGAAATTAGAGACTCTAAAAGAGAACACACGCTTTGATTTCTATAAAAAGGATTTTGATTGCAATCTTCTGGAATACCAGAATATTAAGGATACATTAGAAAAATATCGTAGAGACAAGGACGGTTATAAAACAGGATAAGTCTATCCATGGGAAAAGACATGACCAGGTCATAGAGATTTTTCTTCCCGACACAGAATAGGTCAGACAAACATCAACCCCTAAAGCCTCAGTCTCTGAAGATAAAGTAGATGAAACCATTAGAAAAAGAAGCCGCTCTCATATAGATAACTATCCTAAAAACTCTGCTTCCCTATTTTCTTCTCATCAAGCAAGTCCCAGTCGGGATTTTTAGATAGACAACTTTTGGAAAAGTGGGGGACCCAAACAAAAACAGAAATACAACCATCAGACCTTTCCAAAACAATTACCAGAATCAGTATCAACACGCCAGGTCTTTTTACTCTACACGAGGGAGAGAGATGGAGAAGAAGGAGATTCCTTCAGTCGCAGACTCTCAATAATATTAGATAGTGTAACCCGAGAGATTAAAAATGACACCGTCAGTGAGAGTGTTACGTGTTTTAAATAAGGGTTTAACCTTTGTTCCTTCTGTTAGATATGATCCATTTACAATCCAAGTGAATTTACATACGTTTTTTTAGAAAAAAACTTAAGATTACAGATTAATTCGCATTGCAGGACATTGGTATAATAGACACATTTGTCATTAAGAAGTCATCCACTTGGATACCTCAGGTAATACCAACTCCATCATTGATACATTTGAATGAATAGTCAAACAGGGTCGAGTCTTTATACACGGAAACTACACTGATGTATTATAATATGTCTAAGGAAGAGAAGGCAGCTCTTGCTAAGCTCAGAGACAACCCAAAACTGATGATACAAAACCAGCAGATAAAGGCAGAGCATTGGTTCTCATGAACACATCAGATTATGTAAACTAGGTGAAAAGGCAGTTACAGGACAAAATTTTATGAGAGATTCTATGATCCTACTATCCCTCTAAAGACTAGCCTTGATTCCATTTTCCAGTCAGGCCTCAAATTGGGCAACCTAACAAAGAAGGAATACCACAGTTTAATACTCTCCCCCTGCTCACCCATTATGGATAAATCAAACACCACAATCACTCTTACATTACCTTCTTTCAAACTCCATTCACTCTGACAGTTATGCATCCAAATCTCAAATAGCCCCTTTGCAGTCAACCAGCCAGCAGTTTCACCATTGTCCTGGGGCTTCTCCTGTCTCTGTAGCTTCTTGTCTCCCTAGTGTGCTATTTAGCACCTCATCTGGATTGTATCCTTCTTTGTACTTTGGTCATCTTCTGTAGAGTTGACTAGCAAGTTCTTCCATCCAGCTCTTTGCATCCCTTTCACTGTCTTCTCCACATCTTTTTGCTTTAGTCATAGAACCAGAGATGGTAAATTGTAATCCAAAAGAGAAAAGCCACTTCTCTCTAATCATCTTCTCTCTGAGCTTTTTTGTGACTTCATGAACTCCCTTCTCTTCCATATAGCTGTGGCAGATAGGTCAACAAATACTTCAACAAAGTACGCTTCCTATTTCAGCTGTCTCAATTTCTGTGTGGGATACAGCTGGAGCAAGGTAAAGCAAAAAACACCTTTAAAATCCAAAAGCAACTTTATTGGTAATCCCTACACGTGCAGTGTTTTGGCAATTATGCCTTCTTCAGGGGGAGGGATAACATCCAACAGAGAAACTGAAGGAAACCCTGGGGGCTCTGGTGGAGGATATGGATTGCTATGGCAGTGTATCGGGTTTTAAAATGAATGTCACCGAATCTGAAATTATGAATGTACTTGATTCTAGAGGGCATTGCAGATATAAGGGTATAAATCTTCTACCAAATTTAGACAAATCTGAACTGAATTGCCCGTCACTTTAGAAAGAAAAGGTCCAAGATCTTGATCAAACGGCAAAAATTGGGTTTTGAAGGAGTTTGGCAAAATTGCCAGTGTTAAAATGACGATTCTTTCTAGATTTTTATATTGGTTCAACACACTTCCTGTTGTGTCCAGGAAATTTCTGCTTGGGATTCAGAAGCGAACATCATCCTTTATTTAGAATAACCGCGTTCTATTCCAAGATCGTGCTGTGATACAATCTATCCCCCCTGAGGAAGAAAACGAAATGTATTTTTGCGGTACCCATTTGGTGGCGTCTGGGAGAAGAATCACCTACATATTGAAAAGATAAGCACAATCTTTCACTATTGACAACGTCAAGAATTTTCTGTTGGAAATGACTGAAGAAAAAATTTAATAGGGAATGTTGAAATCCTGCTATTCTTTACCAATTTCTTCTACGAATAGACAAGTGCGATTAAGGTCATTGATGCGTGAAGGCAAGTTGCTTTTTGATTTGTACAATAAGCGCTGCCAGTGTTAGTCTGAGACCTGCACTTCATCTGTTTTTTGATATTTATTGCCATTGAAGTTTATGAGTATGAGAGTCTAAGTAAATAATATAAAAAAAACATATACAAAAAATAACAAAAGAAAAAATAAAAGAAAAATTATATTGCATGGTAAGATAGTCATTAAGATTGCAGGCAACGACGAGATAATAAATACCCTATTGAGCTAAGCTTCTTGTCAAACGTTGAGGGCACCTACTACACCACGGAGTCCCTCATTTCTGGCAATATTTTGAATAAGCTCACTTCAAAGCAGCCCTGGAATGAAGAATAGATGAGAAGGAATGGGTGGGATTAGAAAGAGGATTTAGGAGGAGTAGCTCCTTGCTATAAATTATGGGAATAGGGGGTATAAAGTGTGGTAAAAATCCTTTTATAGGCCTAACCCTGAAAATATGGGCTAGTAGTAGAAGTAGTTTTGGCTGAGACCCAATGGATATTCAAGATTTACCTTCCTGAAGTGCAAAGACAATGTCCTTCAGGCAGGAAAAATAGAACGTCAAGTGGGAAGAGGGAGGTCTCCAATGGATGGGGCAATTTATGGGGAGTGCGGTTATGTTGAGAGCTTTCAAGATATGCGGGATTTATTTCAAGTACAGATAAATGAGAGATTTCAATATTTGCAAATTAAACATTACTTTCAAACTAGGGTTGAAAGAGAGCAAAAGATAACAAGTATCTCAGTAGAAAAGGTTTTTTTAGATGTAAAAGGGTAATTGGGTGCTATATCTAAGTTGCATAAGATGATGGAAGTCTATAAGAATTTAAATTTTCCTTTCAAGAAAGCTGTAAGGAGGACTTGTGTGGGGATCAAGAGAGACAGTACCAAGTTACTATTAATCTATATAATAGAATCATTGCTAGTAATTTGGTGGAGCACAATTATAAAATGTTGTATAAGTGATATTACACCTCAGTGAAAATTATTTTTGGGAAGGATACAGAGTTATGTCGGAAGCAGTGTGGTGAGAAGAGACCCTTTATCCAGGTATGGCAGCATTGTGGGAAAATTAAGAAATATTGGGATGAGGCCTTTCTATACCCAAGGGAAATGGGGAGGTCATTCCAACCCAGTCTAGTGGCTCTCCTTAATTGCAAGCCTAGGGATGTATCCAATGAAATTGGCAAATTTACTAAAATAGGGTGTATAGCGATTAGGCTGGCGATGGCCCAAGCATGGAAAGACTGATCCTCAAACTAGAGGAGATGCAATACAGATTGGGCTATTTATCTCTTATGGCCAGATTAACAGCTTTCAGACATAAGAGGATTGATGCTTCCATTAAAGTCTGGAGTGCTTGTTCTCATTGGATAGAGGAGTATTAGAAATGTATTGTGTGTGACAACATAGGGGTATAAAGAGGGGTGGGGTGGTTTGTTCCTAACTGAGGTTAGGTATAATGGTCACAGGAGGGAGGGGGAGGGTTGTACTTCCGCTGGTTGGTGTGGAAATAAAAAATGAAGGCTGTTTGTGCTTGTAAAATGGTGGACTGTACCCTTTTGGGAACATTACTTTGTACTGGAAAAGTTGAATAAAGATTATTTGGAAAAAAGGCATCTCTCTCCTTTCCACTACCAGGGCTGTCCCCCATCCACTAGGGTGGCAGACCCTGTTGGGTGGCATCATTTAACACCTTACCTCTCCCCGCCCCCAGAAGACAGTACTATGGAGGGCTTTAAAACCACCCATGCATGTGTATGCAGTTCAGGCCAGCCACTCTTGCCCCCTCGACGGAAGTTGCATCAGAGGGGGCAGGAGTGGCAGGCTGCGAGTGCGCATGCATGCAGGCACTAAGGCCCGACACAGCACTGAAGTGGCAGTTCAGCTGCTGCTACTTCAGTGAAAGGAGGGGGAGGCAGCACAGGGGAGCAGCAGACGACACAGTCTTGTGAGTGGGCAGTGGCACAGAGGGTCAGCCTAGGGCGGCAGAAGCCCCTCTAGCCACCACCGCTACCACCATCACCCTACCTCGCCCGGACTCGAATAAGCAGAAAATAAATCAGCACAGCATGGAGCCTTGCAGCACAGGCCCACATTGAAATGCTGTTGCACCCTGTCTCCTCCAATGGGAGGTTTGCTTTGGAGGCAGTGGGACATAGCAGTGCTTCAGCGCAGGCTTGTGCTGTAAAGCCCTGCCATACTGATTTACTTCCTGCTTCTTCGGCCCAGCATTGGTAAAGGTGGCAGTAGCAGGCCTGGCAGGGGAAAGAGAAGGGACGAGGGGAGATGAGAGACTGGACATGATAGGGAAAATTAAGGGAAGGGAGAGGCATCAGATACCCTTGCTGAAATCTAAGTAAACCCTATCTAGCACTCTCCCTTGATCTAACTCTCTGCTCAGCGAGAGAAATTTCAGATTTGTCTGGCAAGACCTAGCTCTAATAAAACCAGATCCTTTAAGCCACTAAATTCCAGAAACTGCACTACCCGTTGTTCAGCACTGCTACCATTAATTAACTTAGAGGTCAGACTAATCGGCCTTTAGTTTCAGGATTCAGACCCTATTGCTGCGGGAATATGGAATGCGGCTGCCACTGCAATGACTAGAGTATGTATACTGGAAAGGATAAAAATAAGGGAACAATTCCCAGATAACTGCAAATTAAGACTCATGGCACCAGCATCTCAGCCTTGTTTCTGATTGAGCTAGAGGTCCATAGGAACAGGATGAAACTACTGGTTCAGAAAAACCCAATTTACATATTCTTGCTTAAAAGGTTTTATATGTATATATTTTGTCTCAGTAAATAGGGCCTTATGCACTTGGCTTTTTTTTTTTTTTTTTTAAAACGCGTGTAACAAATGCATTTATGTATTCACTTGCCTTCCAAATCTAATTGGTCAACAAAACAAAACCCACTAGAGATAATCACAAGTCCTTATACCAGAAAAGAAAAACCCCCTATTTTTGCTTAGAAGAGCAGTACTATCAAAATTTGTTTTTTCTCCTATTTATCATTTATTTGTTGTCGGATAATACGATCGGGGGTGGACTCTCACACTCGCCAAAACCACCAGATCCTTTTACTCAATATTGATTCCAAAATAGCAAAATAACACACCTATCCGAATGCCGGAAGTCTCAAAAAACACTTTTACAACAATGTCTCCTCAGAGGTTGAAGCCCCCCCACAATGTCTGCACACACGGCGTGTACGTTTCGGGCCGTCACTGCCAGCCCTGCTTTAAGCCAGGCGATTTCTTTCATTTGTGTGAAATGAGCAGAGAATTTGGATGTATGGCCAGCAGAAAAAAGGAGGTGATAGTGCCTCTGTATAAGTCTCTGGTGCGACCTCATTTGAAGTATTGTGTGCTGTTCTGGAGACCGTACCTTCAAAAGGATATAAACAGGTTGGAGTCTATACAAAGCGTGGCTACTAAAATGGTTAGAGGTCTTCATCATGAAGCATACATATGAGGACAGACTTAAAGATGTACTTTAGAGGAAAGGTAGGATAGGGGCGATATGATACAGACCTTTAAATACCTCTGTGGCATAAATGCACAGGACTGTCTCTTTCAATTGAAGGCAAGCTCTGGTACAAGGGGACATAGGATGAGAGTGAAAGGGGATAGACACAATTCTTTGTTCCTCCTTTACACTTGTGACCTGATCAAGTTATGTAATAACTGGTGTTTTACCATTTATTGCTTCTAGTACAGAGATATATTTGCATAATAGTGGCTCCCCAAAGGACTCACAGAGTGCATAAGTGAGTATAGCCAAAGATAGATCTCACTGTACCACTCATCTCTTCTACTACATATGATGTTCAGATAAAGTATTTTATTGTCTTTGCCCTTTTATTGTGTAGCCCTCTGCCCTATGTTCTTCATGAGTTATATTCTTGCTGATACACAGTTTTTATGTTTTTTTTACTCATATGTACCTGTCTGGTGATTGTTTATAATTGTCAGGTCCATTTCTACTTTTAAAGTATTCATTATTTTATTTTGATTTTCATTACTTATTTATACATTATTTAGTTATTTATTATCCCACTAAGTAGTAATTATTTTAATTACATATATTTATATATTTTGATAATTTATTAATGTTTTTATATTTTATTTTATTATATTATATTTATGTTTAAGCTGCATACCCCCTGAAGAAGGCACCTGCTGAAAGACTTCAATGTTTGGCACTCCAATGTTCTCAAACTGCTGAAATGCGTAGGGGACTTTGTTTTTTTTTTACAGTAAAGGCACCTGTGACCTCCATACGCCACTCGCTTCCAGGTAACATGGTAGAAATTATTATAAAGAATAAAATTACTGAATACGTAGTCAGTCATGGTTTAATGGGAGAAAGCCAACATGGCTTTAGCCAAGGAAGGTCTTGACTTATTAATCTGTTTTTTTTAAGGTATAAACAAATAGACAAAAGGTGAGTCGATCGATTATAGCGTATCTGGATTTTCAGAAAACCTTTGACAAGGTCTCTCATGAGATTCTTGGCAAAATTAAAAAGTCATGGGATAGGAGGCAGTTCACTATTGTGGATCAGGAACTGGTTAAAAGAAAGCAGAGTGTAGGGCTAAATGGCCAATTTTCCCAATAGAGAAAGGTAAATAGTGGGAGTACCTCAGGGACCTCTGCTGTCTGCTGCTTATTAACATATTCTTAATGACCTGGAAATGGGAATAATGAGTGAGGCAATCAAGTTTGCAGATGAAACAAAACTTTTCAAAGTTGTTAAAACCCAAAAGGTTTGTGAAAAATTGCAAGAAGACCCTGTTAAATTGGAAGACTGGGCATCCAAATGGCAGATGCAGCGTGGACAAGTGCAAAATTATGCACCTAGGAAAGAACTCCTCAAACTATGGCTACACGATGGAAGGTTCCACATTGGGAACTACCACCCAGGAAAAAGATTTAGGCGTCATCGTGGATAACACATTGAAACCCTCTGCCTATTGTGCAGCAGTGGCCAAGGCGGTAAATAGAATGTCAGGAATCATAAGAAAAGTAATGGAGAATAAAACAAAGGATATTATAATGCCTCTGTATTGTTCCATGGTGCGACCACACCTTGAATACTGTGTGCAATTCTGGTTGCCGTATCTTAAAAAAAGGATATAGCGGAATTAGAAGAGGTACAGAGAAGAGCCACCTAAATGGTAAAAGGGATGGAAGGATACCCCTTATAAGGAGAGGCTTAAAAAGACTAGGGCTCTTCAACCTGGAAAAGAAATGGCTGAAGGGAGATATGATAGAGCTCTATAAATTAATGAGTGGAGTGGAACGGGTAAGTGTAAATCAATTGTTTGCTCTCTCAGAAAGACTAGGGGACATGCAATGAAGCTACAGTGTAACCCATTTAAGATTAATAATAAGAGTAAATTAGGCTTACCTGCTAATTGTAGTTCCTGGAGGAACTCCAGTCTGGTCCCGGAATGTCTGGGTTGTCAACCTCCCCTAGCAGCTTTGGAGACTGAGAAACTTTATTCTTGTGATGTCATCGGTATATAAAGCCTGGTTCCTCCTCTTCACACGTTTATCTAATGACAAAGCAGACTCACCAGAGCAACAAGTAAGTAGCGAAATACAACACCCACTAATTCCCCCCAGTGAACTGCAAAGGTCCGTGGACCAAACTATGTACAAAAAGTGAAATACTAACGAGTAGTGGTAATTCTTTTTTTTTTTTTTTTTTGCAAACTACTGCTCGCATGTCCTGAGGTCTCCTGACCACCGCTGTGGAAGGTACATGAAGATGACCTTCTTTACCAGGAAATGACCCCCGCTATTCTCCTCCCGCTTCTCGAAGAAAAAGACAAAAGATTGCTTACCAGTAATACTGCTCCTGCTTCAGGCCCCAGCGTATCCTTGAACCCGGGCGGGATCCTGGACCAGACTGGAGTTCCTCCAGGAACTACAATTAGCAGGTAAGTCTAATTTACTCTTCCTGATTGTCCCTCCAGTCTGGTCCCGGAATGTCTGGGATGTAACAGAGCAGTAACTACACACAACGGGCGGGTCCTGCAAGCCCAGCCTGAAGCACTGCCGAACCAAAACAGGTGTCCCTGCCCGCCTGAACATCGAGACGATAATGCCTCACAAAAGTATGGAGAGACGACCACGTCGCCGCTTTACAAATCTCCACTGCCGGTACCAAACTACATTCCGCCCACGATGTGGCTTGCGCCCTCGCGGAATGGGCCCGCAGACCCTCCGGAATCGGACGGCCGCGCAACATGTAAGCCGAAGCGATAGCCTCCTTCACCCATCTAGCAATGGAACCCTTGGAAGCCGCCTCTCCCTTCCTTGCCCCTGCAAATAGCATAAAAAGTCTGTCCGACCTACGGAAGGATGCCATGCGCGCAATATACTTCTTCAAAGCACGCCGAATATCCAAGCGATGCAGACGCTGCGCCAGCTGACCTTTACCCTTTTCTCGAAAAACTGGCAAGGGCGCTACTTGATTCACATGAAAAGCAGACACCACCTTCGGCAGGAAGGACGGAACAGGTCTCAAAACCACTTTAGATTCGCCAAAAGACAGAAAAGGCTCTCTGCAAGACAGCGCTTGCAACTCCGAAATTCGCCTTGCCGAAGCCACCGCTACCAAAAACACTACCTTCAGCGTAAGATCCTTCAAAGACGCCTCCGCTAAGGGCTCAAACGGTGCCCTCCCCAAGGCGTCCAAAACGAAAGGCCAGTCCAACGCCGGAATTACTCTATGACGCGGCGGCCATAGCAGTGAGACCGCCCTCAAAAAACACTTAACATCCGCATGAGACCCCAGAGCAACACCGCGCACCTTACCCCTATAACAGGACAATGCTGCCAACTGCACCTTCAAAGAAGAGGCTGCCAGCCCCTTCTGAAAACCATCCTGCAAAAAGGACAGCACCTGAGGCACCGAGGCTCGCAACGGCACACAGTTCTTCTCCGCACACCACGCCTCGAAGATACGCCACACCCTGACGTACGCCAAAGAAGTAGACCTCCTTCGCGCCTTCAGTAAGGTAGTTATCACTGCCGAGGAATAACCTCTCGCCGTCAACCTAGCCCGCTCAATGGCCAGGCCGTAAGCGAGAATCGATCCACCTGGGGCATGCACAGAGGTCCCCGAGTGAGAAGATCCCTGCGGACGGGGAGTTTCCAAGGCCGGTCCACCAGACGTCGTACTAGGTCCGGGTACCACGCGCCCTTTGTGTCGTTCGATGCGCTGCAGTACCTGACCGATTAACACCCACGGGGGAAACACATACAGCAGCTGCTCCTCCGGCCACTCCTGAATGAGAGCATCTAAACCTTCTGCCATGCGCTCCCTTCGTCTGCTGAAGAACCGATTGACCTTTGCGGATTGAAAAGTCGCCATGAGATCCATCACCGGAAGACCCCAGCGCCGTACCAACATCGCAAACACCTCGGGATGCAAGTCCCATTCCCCTGGGTCTACCTTCACGCGACTTAGGAAATCTGCCTCCACATTGTCCACCCCTGCGACATGCGCCGCCGACAAAGCCACGAGATGGGTCTCCGCCCACTCTAACAAACTCTCCGCTTCGTCCTCCAGTGCTACGCTGCTGGTGCCGCCCTGACGATTTACATAAGCCACCACCGTGGCATTTATTTACTTATTTAACACTCATTTATATACCACATCTTCCAGAGATCAGTTGTGGTGTACAATTAACAACAAATTAACAAAGCGAGGTTTGTTTTACATAGAACATCTTAAATTAAACAAAGCTAAGTCTGGTAACTTAACAGTATATTTAAACTGGAACAGTGTGAATAACAATTAACAATGTAGTGTCTATACAGCGTAAGACAGTACATAACAGATACAACTATATACATGTGGAAGGTAATAGGGCATAAGAGATTGGGTCGTCAATTCGTTTAAGCTATGGCATTGTCCAAGAAGACCTGAATGGCCTTCCCCTGAACAAAAGGAGTCAACTCCCACAGTGCCAACGCCACCGCCCGGAACTCCAGCTAGTTGATCGACCACGTCGTCTCCAAATCGGACCACTGGCCCTGAACCAGGCGTCCCTGAAAATGGGCCCCCCAACCGTAAAGACTGGCATCTGTCGTCAGGGAAATCCATCTGGGAGCATCCAAGCACATGCCTTTCTCCAGGCTCCCCGGCCGCAACCACCAACGGAGCACCTGGCGAGTCTGTAGAGGGCAAGGCAACCGCTGACCCAGAGAATCTCGTTGATGCGACCACCTGCGCAACAGGGCCCTCTGCAATGGTCTCATGTGAGCCCGAGCCCATGGCACCGTCTCCAAGGTCGCCGCCATCATCCCCAACACCTGCAGATACTCCCAGGCCATGGGACACCACAGACCGAGGAAACGACGCACCAAATCTCGGAGCCCTAGCGCTCGTTGCTGAGGCAGAAACACACGTCCTACTCCTGTGTCGAACCGCGCTCCCAGGTATTCCAGGTCTTGCGTCGGTGTCAACTTGCTTTTCGCCAGATTGACCACCCAACCTAGACTCTGTAACAGGGTCACTACCTTGGTCGTAGCTGCCACACTCTCCTCTCGGGACTTTGCCCTGATCAACCAATCGTCCAGGTACGGATGCACCAACACCCCGTCCTTTCTTAAGGCTGCCGCCACCACCACCATAACTTTGGTGAAGGTGTGCGGAGCAGTCGCCAACCCAAAGGGGAGTGCTTGAAACTGGAAATGGCCCATTGGTACTGCAAACCGGAGAAATTTCTGATGCTCCCGCCGAATCGGAATATGCAGGTATGCCTCTGATAGGTCTAGGGACGTCAGAAACTCCCCCGTCCTGACCGCTGCAATGACTGATCTGAGGGTTTCCATGCGAAAATGAGACACGCGCAGAGAACGATTTACCTTTTTCAGATCCAGAATCGGTCGCCATGTGCCTTCCTTCTTCGGCACCACGAAGTAAATGGAGTATCGACCGCAACCTAACTGGTCGGGAGGAACTGGTACCACTGCTCCGAGACGTAGAAGCCGCCGTACCGTTTCCCGAACTGCTGCGCGCTTCACTGGGGCATTGCACGGCGACCGCACGAAAGCATCGGCTACCGGATGCTGCAGTTCCAGGGCATAACCGTTGCGAACCACCTCCAAGATCCACTGATCGGATGTGAGCTGGATCCAGGCCGGATAAAATTCCCGCAACTGACCTCCTACGGGAACTAACTCCTCCTGGACCTTCCTGATTTCATTGCGACTTTTTAAAGGTGGAGGACGAGGACGTCGCAGCAAATCCCCTATTCGCTCCTCGAAATCCCCGAAACCCCTGGGAACGACCAGGGAAACGGCCGCGCAGCCCTTGACTGCTCCTAGGCAGATTGAACTGCCGAAAGTCACGCTGTTGCTGCCGATGCCCGGGAATGGAACGGCTCTGCTTCTGCTTGTCCTCTGGCAGCCGTCCACCCTTAGTCTCTCCTAACTCCTTCACCAACTTTTCCAAATCTTTGCCAAAAAGCAGTTTACCGCGAAAGGGAAGCCGACTTAACCTAGCTTTAGATGAACTATCCGCTGCCCAATTGCGCAGCCAAAGGCATCTGCGACCCGCGACCACTGACGCCATGCTCTTTGCCAACCCCCGGATCAGATCATAATGAAGATACGCTAGATACGCCGCTCCGGACTCCAATCTAGCCGCCTCCTCGGCCGGCTCTACGGGATCGTCCCCCTGGATTCGCTGCGCCCAGCGCAAACAGGCTCTCGCCACCCAGGCTCCACAAATAGACGCCTGTAAGGATAAGGCATTAGCCTCAAAGACCTGCTTCAGCAAAGACTCCAATTTTCTGTCCTGCGCATCCTTGAAAGCCGCGGAACCTTCCACCGGGATAGTAGTCTTCTTAGTCACTGCCGAAACGGCCGCATCCACTCTCGGGACCTTAAATAATTCTTGATCCATAAGCGGGTACAGCCGCGACATAACCCTAGCACCTTTAAGGGTAGCCTCCGGCATATCCCATTCCTTCTGAATCATCTCCTTAAACACCCTTTGCACTGGAAAAGCCCTCTGAGTCTTCCGGATCGCTTGCAACAAGGGATCCTCCAGGGTAGCATCCTCAGCCGGACCGACGTCCGGCATATTAAGCGCCTTGAGCGCCTCCGCTATAAGCGCCGGGAGTTCTTCCCTGCGGAAAACACGGACCACCCGCGCCTGATCCTCTTGCTCCCGAATTTCACCTTCCTCTAGATCCCCTAGACCAGGGGTCACCAACCTGCGGCCCGCGGGCCGCATGCGGCCCACGAGGTCCCTTCGTGCGGCCCGCGAGGCTCTACCCCGGTTAACATTACGTGCGGCCCGCCAAGGATTCCCGCCATTGTATCCATGCGCTCGCAGCTCACCGACGACCACCTGCAAGCGTCCCTTCTCCTGTCAGTGTCATCTGTGAAGCCGGACTTTAAGCGTTTGTCTGCTAGCATGAATCATCAGCCATCTCATTAAATTCAATAAAGGTGATCAGCTATTGTTTTCATAATTTTGCTTTTGTTGTTTTTTTTGCGGGGGCGGGGAGAAGGGGGGTGCGGCCCGCGAGGCTCCCGGTAGTCGGCTGTGCGGCCTGCGGCCCTCTGGAGGTTGGTGACCCCAGCCCTAGACCATCTTCAGAACGCAAGTCCTCGGACACCACGGACTGATCTATGGGATCCCTTTCCAACCTAGCCACTTTAGCACAGAAGCCTGATGCACCTGCCGAAAAGGCAGAACTTGGCCTCTTGTGCCCCGACTCAGCCCCAGAGGTACCGGCCGCCTGCGCCCCACTAGAGCTAGCTAAAGTCCTTTGGAGCAGGGCCATGAAATCCGTCGAGAAAATGGACGCCAAACTGCCCCCCGACTGCTGCGTAAGGGGAAGATCGGGCCCTAAAGTGGCACCCAGCCCAGGCTCCGCAACCGACAGAGATGGGATAATGGGCTCTGGCACTGCCTCCAAAACCTCTGGCTCTGCTACCTCAGCTGCAGGGACGAACTCCTTGGCCTCCAACTCCGGAGCACAACCCCTGCAGACACCCTCTTGGGAAATGGAACTCCATTTAGCTCCACACAAGAGACACTGTTGTTTGGACGGCATGCTGAACCAAACGCCAACAAGGCACTAAAAAATTATTATTTTATTTATTTATTTATTTATTTTTTACTGGAAGCCCCCTCAGAATCGCCCCCCCAGGTGATTCCTGAAGAAAGCCCCCGAAAACGAGGCTCACAGCCGAAGCTACAGGGTGCTAAAACCCGACAGTGCAAACCGGGGCCTTTTTCCCGTCTCAGGCACACACGGTCTGGCCTGCCCTATTCACGCTGCCGATTCCTGCCGAAACCGGACGCTTACCTCCGGCTTCTGTTGCGGCTGCAAAGGCACTCTCTGTCCTGTCTCTGAGCAGAGCCCCTCAATTCAGGGCCCGCCGCAGAAGAAAGCAGTGCGAGCTGATCGGAAGGGCTCTAAGCGCCGGCAGGCAAGGCTTCTGCACGCGCTGAGCCAGGCGTTCCCCCGAATCCGTTCACTGCTCACCGGGACGGATTTCGGGCGTCAGTCCTCTCTCCCCCACAAGATGAGCAAAAAACAACAAACTGCTGTGCTTGCCTACCCCAAAGGGAAGACGGAGGAGAGCAGAGGACCTCAGGGCAAGGGCAGCCGGGAATTGCAACCGGCTCTGCAGTTAATGAACCACTCCCGAGCAGTTCCTTAAAGTGCCCCTTACCCGAATTCTTTTTTTTTATTTTTTTTTTTAAATGTAATCTTTTAAAATCCTAACCCCCTACTCAATTGTTTCTCCAGGGAGCCCCGGAATCTCCTGGGCCCACCACCCTCCTAGCTGCTTTGGAGACTGTTAAACTGGTGTGAAGAGGAGGAGCCAGGCTTTATATACCGATGACATCACAAGAATAAAGTTTCTCAGTCTCCAAAGCTGCTAGAGGAGGTTGACAACCCAGACATTCCGGGACCAGACTGGAGGGACGATCAGGAAAAAATATTTTATCACTCAACGTGTAATCAAACTCTGGAATTTGTTACTGGAGGATGTAGTAGAAGTTCTTAGTGTACCCTAAGTGGACCCTAAAGTTACTGCTTGGGTTAAATTGGTTGAGTGGGAGGCGACAAAGGGTACAGGTAAATGGAGCTCACTCTGAGGAGAAGGAGGTTACCAGTGGAGTGCCTTGGTCCGATTCTTTTTAACATCTTTGTTAGTAATATTGCAGAAGGGCTGCGTAGTAAGGTTTGTCTCTTTGTGGATGATACCAATATCTGCAACAGAAAAGACAAGAGGAGGGATCTAGCTAAGCTTGAAAAATGGTCTAGAATTTGGCAGCTGAGATTTAATGCTAAAAAAATGTAGGGTCATGCATTTGGGCTGCGTCAATCCAAGAGAGCAGTACAGTATAGGGGGTGACATACATCTGTCCACAAAAGAAGAGCAGGACTGGACGTGATTGTGTCCGATGATCTTAAAGCAACTAAACGGGTAGAAAAGGAGACTCTGAAAGCTAGAAGGATGCTTGGGTGCATAGGGAGAGCGATGGCCAGCAGAAGAAAGGAGGTGATAGTGCCTCTGTATAAGTCTTTGGTGCGACCTCATTTGGAGTATTGTGTGCAATTCTGGAGACCGCATCTTAAAAAGGATATAAACAGGTTGGAGTCGGTGCAGCGAGTGGTTACTAAAATGGTTAATGGTCTTCATTATAAAGCATATGAGGACAGACTTATGGACCTTAATATATATACTTTAGAGGAAAGGCAGGACAGAGGTGATATGATCAAGACGTTTAAATACCTCTGTGGCATAAATGCACAGAAGAGCCTCTTTTGACTTAAAGCAAGCTCTGTTACGAGGGGACATAGGATGAGGGCGAAAGGGGATAAACTCAGGAGTAATATGCGGAAATATTTCTTTATGGAAAGAGTGGTAGATGTGTGGAATAGTCTCCCAGTGGAGGTGGTAGAGATTAGGACAGTATCTAAATTCAAAAAAAGCATAGGATAAACACAGAAACTCTCTAAAGGAAAAAGGGGACTCTTGTAGTGGTTGATATGGAAGGACAGACTAGATAGGCCATGGGTCTTTTTCTGCCATTGCCATGATCATGTTTCTATTTTTCTAAAGAGGACCTGGGAAATCCACCGTTTGCCTTCCACAAACATTGTGGAACCTGTCTCTTTTTGGGTAACTGCTTAGTACTTGTGACCTGGACTGGCCACTCTTGGAAACGGGATACTGGGCTTGATGGACCTTGGTCTGACCCAGTATGGCATATCTTATGCTATGTTTTTAACAAAAGAACCAATTAAAAGTCCAGGTTTCAATATCACTCCTATGCCTCTAGTCACCTCAGCCACCAGAAGGCTCTTCAGTTTCTGTCCCAAAGCATATGGAAAAACATGGCAAGCCTCACACGACATCAAAGTGGGCAACAATGAGAGATCAAGCAGAAGAGAACTATATAGAGAAAAGACAGTGGGTAGAATAAGGATTTGAGGGTTTCTTTGTTTGGTGTTTTTTGTTACATTGCTAGCTCTCTGACTGGGAGCTCTTAAAAGGGTTTTGTGTATATTTGTTTAAAGCAAGGTTAAATTCATTTTTGCTGTTTTAGGGGAATCTATACTTGAGCACAGTAGTATTGCTGAACTTTGTAACCCCCTCAGGTTCAGGAACTGCTAACACCTAATCAGGGGTTAGTGGGCCTGTTTCCTGAGTGCAATTGAAGCCTGCATAAAAAGGCTGCTTTGCCCTGCCCATTTGAGGCTTTCTTAACCAGGGCTCCACACATCAAACAGTAGGTAAGGATTTGAGGGTTTCTTGTTTGGTGTTTTTTGTTACATTGCTAGCTCTCTGACTGGGAGCTCTTAAAAGGGTTTTGTGTATATTGTTTAAAGCAAGGTTAAGTTCATTTTTGCTGTTTTAGGGGAATCTGTACTTGAGCACAGTAGTATTGCTGAACTCTGTAACCCCCTCAGGTTCAGGAACTGCTAACACCTAATCAGGGGTTAGTGGGCCTGTTTTCCTGAGTGCAATTGAAAGCCGGCATAAAAAGGCTGCTTTGCCCTGCCCTTTTTGAGGCTTTCTTAACCAGGGCTCCACCCATCAACAGTAGGTTAAGGATTTGAGGGTTTTCTTTGTTTGGTGTTTTTTGTTACATTGCTAGCTCTCTGACTGGGAGCTCTTAAAAGGGTTTTGTGTATATTTTTTTTAAGCAAGGTTAAATTCATTTTTGCTGTTTTAGGGAATCTGTACTTGAGCACAGTAGTATTGCTGAAACTCTGTAACCCCCTCAGGTTCAGGAACTGCTAACACCTAATCAGTGTTAGTTCCCTCCCTACCCACCCCGACTCCCACCCACCCCTAGTGAAGCAGTCTTGCTTTATAGGGCACCTCCCCCTTTAACAAATCACAGTGAATTGGACCAGCACATTTTGAATATAATTAAAGAGATTTAACTGCTTTTTTTCTCTGAAAGGACAGCTGCGAACCAGCTGGTACTTCGTAGATCTCTCTCTTTTGCTTTAATACGATACCTAAGCTCCACAAAACAGAACAATGGCTGGGAAAAATCGTATTGCTAAAGCTGTTGCCCCCGTTACAGCTTCTGCCTCGGTCCAGACAGAGGCCCTATTGCCCAGTTTGAAGAACCGGTTCCATGTGCAGGGTGCCTGCATGCTGAAGCCTCTGAGGAACAAGTGGAGGAACTCAAGAAGAGGAGGTGGCGAGGCTGAGGAGCATTCAAGACAATGAGAAGTACATTGATGAGATGCTGCTTGCAAGCAACCAGGCTCTCCAGCACAGGAGAAATGGGTGTCAAAAGAATGTCGATGGTTTGGACAAAAGTCACCAGAGCCTGCAAAATCACCAATCCAACTTCCTCCAAGCCCTTGAATTGAAGAAACATTAAGAAGCCCTGGAAGTTGAGGAGGTTAAAGCATCCCTTGAAAGGGAAGAAACAGAGTTCAAGTACCCCAATAGTTGCAGAATCAGTGACCAGAAGGAAACGAACGGTAGTGGTGGTTGGAGACTCTCTTCTGAGGGGTACTGAGGCGTCCATCTGCCGACCAGACTTGATGTCCAGAGAGGTCTGCTGTCTGCCTGGTGCCAAGATCCAAAATGTTACGGAGAGTTTGCCGAGACTCAGCAAGCCCACCTGACTATTACCCAATGTTTGCTAATCCATGTTTGGAACAAATGATACTGCCAGCGTATACCTCGGAACGTATCAAAAGTGACTTCATGGCTCTGGGACAGAGGTGAAGCAGGTAGGTGCACAGGTGGTGTTCTCTTCAATCCTCCCTGTTGAGAGTAAAGGCCAAGGCAGAGAGTCTCGCATCCTGGAGATTAATGCCATGGCTGCGTGGATGGTGTCTTCGAGAGCGTTTTGGTTTCCTAGACCATGGGATGCTGTTCCAAGGGTGCAGAGCAGAGATGGCATCCATCTGTCCAAGAAAGGTCAACACATCTTTGGTAGTAGACTGGCTAATCTACTGAAGAGGGCTTTAAACTAGATTCGTTTGGGGATGGGTGAAGAAAGCCCCCAGGTAAGTGAAAGCCCCCAGGTAAGTGATACATTAAATACCTTTATGGAAATGGGTAACCGGGGTAACATATGGAAAGCAGTGGTGTATTAATGCCCGTAGCATGGGAAATAAGATCTCTGAAGTTGAAGCTTTGGTGGGAGGGCTGACTTAGATTTAGTGGCAGTTACAGAAACATGGTTCACAGAAAACCATGACTGGGGATGTAACTATACTGGCTATACTTTATTCAGAAAGGACAGGGTAGAGAAGGAGGGTGAGGAGGAGTAGCACTATATGTAAAAACTACTATTAAAGCTTTGGAATTACAGAGCTTAAAAGGGAGAGAGGAGGCATTGTGGGTTAAACTAGAAAGAGGGAAAGAGAAATCTATTTGCATTGGTGTGATATACAGACCTCGCTCACAAGAGGAAGAGGTGGACAGAGAGTTAATTGAAGACATACGCAGTATTGCTAGGAAAGGGGAAGTGCTACTGCTAGGAGATTTCAATATGCCAGATGTTGATTGGCACATTCCTGCTGCAGTATCATCTAGGAGTAAGGAGATCCTGGATTCTCTACAGGGTGAACTATTCAGGCAATTGGTAATAGACCCCACACGTGAAGGGGCCATACTGGACTTGGTGCTTACCAATGGTGAAAGTGTTTTCTGATGTTGTAGTGGGAGATCATTTTTGCATCCAGTGATCACCAGATGGTGTGATTCAGTTATTAGGACTAGGGCTGTTAGAATCCATTCCAAGGTGAAGATCTTAGACTTTAGGAAGACCTAACTTTGCGAAGATGGGCCAATACCTCAGGGAGTCATTAGTGGGATAAGGGGAACAGCTGGGGGATGTAGAACAACAGTGGGCAAAACTGAAAGGGGTATTTAAAGGCAACCAACCTTTTTGTTAAATGGTAAATAAAGGCAAAAGGAACAGAGACCGCTAGGTTTTCGAAGGAAGTAGCTGAAAAAGTGAAGAAAAAGAGGGAGGCTTTCATGAAATACAAGAGATCACAGAGAGAGGAAGACAGGCATCTGTATTTGGAAAAACTTAGAGAAGCTAGCAAAGTAGTCAAGAAGGCAAAGATTCAAAAGGAGGAGGAAAGAGCCAATGCAATAAAATGGGGAGATAAGACATTTTTCAGATATATTAGTGAGAAGAGGAAGGGCAAAAGTGGTATTGTCAGACTCAAGGGTACAGGAGGGGAATATGTAGAAGCTGATAAGGATAAAAAATATTTTTGTTCTGTGTTCACAGATGAAGAACCAGGAGCAGGACCTCAGAAAACACCCACAAATAAGAACAGAAGCGAGGGACATCTTGAACAATTTTCAGAAGACTGTGTTCGTGAGAAACTAGCTCAACTTAAAGTAGACAAAGCGATGGGAACCGGATGGGATACACCCTAGAATACTGAGGGAACTTGGGGACGTTCTAGCAAATCAACTGACTGACCTTATCAATGCCTCAATGGAGTCGGGAGTGGTGCCAAAGGACTGGAGAGATGCTCATGTGGTGCCTTTACACAAAAGCGGAAGTAAGGATGAGGTTGAAAACTACAGGACGGTTAGTTTAACTTCAGTGGTGATTAAATTAATGGAAAATCTGTTGAAAGAGAAAATAGTGAGTTTTCTGGAGTACAGATGATTACAGGATCCGAGTCATCATGGATTCACCAGAGTCATGTCTTGTAATACAAATCTTATTGATTTTCTTTGACTGGGTGACCAGGGAGTTGGACGAGGAGAGAGCTCTAGATGTGTGTATTTAGATTTCAGTAAAGCCTTTGACACTGTTCCTCACAGGCTGACTTATAACAAACTGAGCACCCTAGGGATGGACCCTAAAGTTACTGCTTGGGTTAGAAATTGGTTGGGTGGGAGGCGACAAAGAGTACAAGTAAATGGAGCTCACTCTGAGGAGAAGGATGTTACCAGTGGTGTGCCCCAGGGATCTGTCCTTGGTCCGATTCTTTTTAACATCTTTGTTAGTGATATAGCGAAGGGCTGTCGGGTAAGGTTTGCCTCTTTTGCAGATGATACCAAAATCTGCAATAAAGTAGACCACCCAGGAAGGGTAGATAACATGAGGAGGGATCTAGCTAAGCTTGAAGAATGGACTAGAATTTGGCAGCTGGGATTTAATGTTAAAAAATGTAAGGTCATGCATTTGGGCTGCAGCAATCCAAGGGAGCAATACAGCATAGGAGTTGAAGTACTTTTGTCCACTAAAGAAGAGCAGAACCTAGGCGTAGTTGTGTCTGATGATCTTTAAAGCAGCTAAACAGGTAGAAAAGGCGACGGCAAAAGCTAGAAGGATGCTTGGTGCATACGGAGAGGAATGGCTAGCAGAAAAAAGGAGGTGATAATGCCTCTGTATAAGTCTTTGGTGCGACCTCATTTGGAGTATGGTGTGCAATTCTGGAGACCGCACCTTCAAAAGGATGTGCCAACAGGATGGAGTCGGTGCGCAGAGGGTTGCTACTAAGATGATTAGTAGTCTTCATTATAAAGCATATGAGACAGACTTTAAGGATCTTAATATGTACACCTTAGAGGAAAGGCGGGATAGAGGTTGATATGATTGAGATGTTTTAAATACCTCCGTGGCCTAAAATGTTCAGGGAGAGAGCCTCTTTCAATTGAAAGCAAGTTCTGCGACGAGGGGACATGGGATGAGGGTGAAGGAGATAGATTCAGGAGTGATATGCGGAAATATTTTCTTTACGGAAAGAGTAGTGGATTCCGTGGAATAGTCTCCCAGTGGAGGTGGTAGAGATGAGGACATAACTGAATTCAAAAAAGCATGGGACCAACACAGAGGATCTCTAAAGGTAAAAAGTGGACTGTTGTAGTTGTTGTTATGGAAGGACAGACTAGATGGGCCTTGTGGTCTTTTTCTGTCATCATGTTTCTATGTTAATATGGACCTGCAGAGTCAAGCATATACATCATAGTGAACCCGAAGGTACCACCGCAGAAGAAAACAGAGCAAAAACAGTTCCAGGGGCATGTCTTGGACTGGTCTAGCAGGACTCAAGGAAAGGACTTTATCTGGTAAGTAAAATGTCACCTTCCATATTGCCCTGCTAGGCCAGTCCAGACAAGTAGAACGTACCAAAAGCTATGCCTCCACTGGGCAAGAAGACGACACAGCAGCTTACAAAACCTTAGAGCCAAAGGCTGCATCTGCCCGTGCGTGGACATCCAAGTGGTAATGTTTTGTCAAAAGTGGAACCTGAAAAACACGTCTGCCCAACAAGTGTCTGCAGGAACTACCAAACTATGCTCCATCCATGAGGACGCTAGCACTCTGGTAGAATGAGCAGGCAAGCCCTCCGGAATCAGCTGGTTCCATAACAGATATACTGAGGCAATGGTCTCCTTAATCCAGTGCCACAGTGTAGACTAAGCCATAGCATCACCCTTGGTGAGTCGGCAAATAACAAACAGATGATCCGATTTAGGAAAGAATGCGTAACTTCTAAGTATCTGAGAAGCACCCTTTGGACATCCACAAGGCAAATATCCTTATTCCTCACCCTCACAATGCTCCATAGAGAAGGAGGGCAGGTAAACCAACTGGTTCACTTGAAAGTAAGAATCACCTTAGGAAAGAAGGAATGTACAGGCTGAAAGAAAAATGGCCTCCTCTGAAAAAGAGAAACAAGGATCTCAGCAAGATAGAGGCAGCAGCTCGGTAATCTGCCTTGCGGAACATATCATGATCAAGAAGGTCCTCTTGGGCGTCAATTCCTTCAGAAAAGCATGCTGCAACGGTTCAAGGACAGATATCAAGGCCCAGACAGATCCCAGGAAGGAACTACTGACTGGAGGGGAGGATGCAGGCGCCAAACCCCCTAAAGAAAGTGTGCATCATTCAGGTGCAAGGCTAGCGACGTAAGAGACGCTGGACCTCTGAAACAAGCCAAAGCTGCCACCTGAACTTTCATGGAGCTAAGAGAAAGTCCTTTCTCCAGACCTTCCTGCAGAAAGGCCAACAGAGATGAAACCTTTGGCTGCCTCAGGAGCCAGCTGGAATGCACTGCACTGTTACTCAAAGACACCAAATCTGCACATATGCCAGGTTGGTAGACCTCCTCTGGGTTCTGAGTAGAGTGGAAACCACCGCAGAAGAGTAGAATCAATTGAAATGTCTCCTGACTCAACTCCCACTCTCTTTGATCCAGAGTGCCGGCTGAGGTAGTCCACTTCCACAGAGTCCATCTTAGCAGTGTGTTGAGCCAACAGAACTAGGAGGTTCTTCTCCACCCAGACAAACAGGAGAGCCATCTCCAGGGATATCCTGGCACTCCTCATGCCACCTTGCCAATTGACATAAGGCACTGCCTTGGCATTGTCTGATCTTTGATCAAACCGCCTAGTCTTTGACCAGGAGCTGGAAACACAGAAGAGCTAACCTGATGGCCCTCACCTTGAGGTAGTTAATGGACTGCACTGCCTCCCTGAGATTCCAACAGCCTTGGGCCATTCAGTCTTGGCAATGGGCTTCCCAGCCCGAGAGAGACTGGCATCTGTCATCAGAAGGATCCATGAGAAATCATCCAGCAGCAGGCCCTTCCTGAGATGACTGGGCTGCTGCAACCACTGCAGGCTGATCTTCATACCATCAGCGTGAGTGGGAGCCTGAGCTTCAGCTCCAGAAAACTTGAGGACCATAGAGTCAAAGAGAACTGTTAGAACAGCCGCATATGCGCACGCACCTACGGCACCATCTCAATTATCTTCAGCTCCTCAGATTGATGGCGGAAACAATCATGGACTCTGGGAGCATTTTGCGAACAGAATAGCACCAAGCAATCCAACAATCTTTTGACTTTCTCTTCTGGCAAGACTGCTCACTCGAGTATCGAAATGTGCTCCCAGGAACTCCAGGGACTGGGAAGGCATCAACTGGCTCTTCCCCCCCCCCCCCCCCCGATTGATCACCCAGAAAAGGCTTTCAAAAAAGTCACTATCCGAGATGCCTCTCATTAGAGAACGAGCTTGGATGAGCCAGCCGTCCATATATGGATGCACACAAATCTCTTCGTGCCACAGCACCACAGCCACCACCACCAAGACCTTGGAAACATCTTTGGGGCAGTGGAGAGTCTGAATGGGAAGGCGGTGAATTAAGCCAAGTACTGCAAAATGCAGATAATTTGCTGAGTCTTCCGGATCGAGAGATGAAAATATGCTTCAGCCAAATCCAGCAATGTAAGGAACTCCACTCGGTGCACCACTTGAATCATGGATTGCAAAGTTTCCATCCAGAAGCACAGGTCCAGAATGGGCCAGAATGATGCATCCTTTTTTACACCATGAAAGAGATGGAATATCTGCCCTTATCCCATTTATCTGGGGAAATGGACACCATGGTGTTTAGGAGCAGTAACTTGCCCAAGGTAATCTGCACAGATGCCATTTTGTTTGTGGACCCACAGGGAGAGATGATGAAAGCATCCAGGATCGGCCTTCTGCATTCCATGACATAGCCATACAGAATGCTGTCTAGCAACCCGGGCCCATTCCCAAAAGAAAAGGAACTAGAGGAACCAGGGAATGGGGCTGAAAACCTTCATTACATAGACCGGGAGGGACATCTTCTGGAGGGGACAGAGTCTCTGGGCCCATGAGCTCCTCAAAAGGGCTGAAAACGAGTTCAAATCCAGAAACATAGGGGAAGAAGGGACTTCCATCGCTATCGGCCTGGACAGCCTGAGATCCCCCAGGAGTCTGACCAGAATACCTGTGAGGAGTGGAAGGCGGCTGATGGAAACGGGGCCCCCTATCCACGTCACAAGCCCCCTTGGACTTGTCCTCTGGAAGGCAGTAAGATCTTGTCTTGCCCAGGTCCTTTGCCATCTTCTCCAAATCGGCCCCAAAAGAGGCTTCCCTTTAAGGCCAGTTGGGGCAATCAGGCTTTGGAAGATGTGTCCGCTACTCAGTGCCGGAGCCTAATCCAATGCCGTGTCACCATCAACAGAGCACTATCCCTGGCCGCCAGATGTACCAGGTCGTACATGGGCATCAGAAAGGAAGGCCATAGCAGACTCCAAAGAAGAGGTAGTATCATCTGGCAGGAAAAAAGTGAATCTACTGCAGCCGGGTTCAAGATGTCAGGCCTGCACATACTGCCAACTGAACAATAGCAACTGCGGCAGTGAACTGGTTCTTCAACAATAAATCTATCTTTCGGTCCAGAGTATCCTTTAAGGCTGATCCGCCTTCCACAGGAATGTTGATCTATTTGGTAACTGCCATGACTTGTGCATCCACCTTGGGAATATCAAGTCATATAATCTCCTGGAGAAGGAGTGCTTTGTATATCTCTTCCTATAAACCCTTAGCTGGTGAGTCGGGAGAATCCTACTCTGGATCATGTCCTTGAGCACTTCCAGGAATGGGAAGACAGTAATGGATATCTGCACCCTTTGCTGGAGTGGATGCACCTTCGGCTCCTGCTCAGTGTCTGGAGCATCCGCAAAGCTCAAGGTGGATGAGACCTTGACAAACACCCCCAGTTTCTCCTTTTGGAGCAGGCGGATAAGACTGGCCTCTTCACAATCCTCTGAAGGTGAGAGCACTTTTGTCCACCTCAGAGCCCAAAACTGAGATCTGAATCCAAGCTGCAGTCCAAATCTCAAACAGATTCTCGCTGTTCCCCATCTCCAGGAGGCGACTTTCACCAGGGATGCTTAGCCATAAGCAAATCAAACAGGGCTTCCACTCTCAGCCTGCCCCTCATGAGACTGCTTGGGGGAACCCAGAGACCAAAGGGTCTGAATTTCTACTCCATAACAAGGCCTGCTATAAAAACAGAATTCCAGGGAGGACAATCTGGAGGCCAGAAGCTCTCCTTGCAGAAATGATCCCCCTACTCTAGGAGACATAGCCATCGCCAAACCCCTAGAGAATTGGGAGGGAGGTGTTTGACAGCATGGTTGCTGGAACCTCCAGCTGGCTGACAATACTTACCCACAGCACCAACTGCCACCTCCTGCCCTGAGGCAGGCAAGGTCGAGTCAGCTACATCCCCTGGCTGTGAGAGGGGGAGAAAGCCCTCCAGGGATGACTCAGAAGCAGAGTACAGAAGCCAGAGATGAAGCACCTCGCTTGCCACAGGCCAAAACATTTCCTGGAAGAAGACAGAGTTAAAGCAAGCACCACAACAGCATGCGCTAAGGCTGTGGTGGCCCAGAAGGCCTGCCATTAACAGTGTTTACACAGCAATGTGCATTAAGGGCACTTGGGTAGGAATGTGCGTTGCAGATGTGCAGGCGGAGCACACACAAGGACCAGGCGCATAAAGATAAAAACACTAACATGTGCAGGAAAGAGTGGGAAACCCCCACACCGCGCCAATGGTCATCAGCGGTCCACCCTGAATTGCGCCCCATACGGACAGAATTGGAGCCCCAATAAGAACAATGGCGAGGTCAAGCCTTGGTACCTACCCCTTGAGAGCCCCAGGCAGAAAGTTTGTACCAGGCTCAGCTCTACTCCCCTGAAACAAACTCTTGCTTTGCAGACACTGCATTTAAGGTAGCTGGTAGGCAGAGTCCTCCGAGAGCCTTCTGCAATCTTCAGAAGCAAGCGGGAGGGGGGGAGGGGGAGGAAGTGCCGGTGCCATTGAGGTTGCAAAAGGCTGCTGAACTCTTCCAAATTCTTCCAATTTTCTGGCTGCTCAACAGACTTTTATCATAAGAGCAGGGAGCTGAACCAAAGTTCCCTCCTCTTATGCCTACCGAAAAGACAGCAGTCTAGTGGAGCCTCCTACGTCATGCTCAAAAGAGATTAACCCTCAAGGTGGTCTTTCATGAACAAAATCATTCTTTTCCTCTCAATTGTTCAGATTTTCTTCAGAGTGAAGAAAATGCAATCGCCATCTGCTGGAGACAAAGGAATACTGAAGAGCTCTCTGGTGGCTGAGGTGAATAAAGGCATTGGAATGATGTCATTGAAACCTGGGTTTTTCATTGGTTCTTTGTCTCCACCAATCTGCTGGTAGGAGAACACAACCCACTTGTCTGGACTGGTCTAGTGGGCTGATGTGGAATCGGCATTTAAATTGGGTAAAGATCAGCACCAACATGGCAAAAGCCTGAGCGATGCTGCAATTTTTTCAATGTGATCCTTACTATAATACAGTATTTGTTCCCAATGGAATGCTGGCTTTGCATGTGCATACCTACATGTCCTTATACATATTTTACAAAAGGCTGTGTCTCACCTTTTCTCCCTCTACCAGCCTTACTACTTGCTGTTATTCTATCTTGCTCTTCCTCGGCAGTTCTTTTTACCTTCACTCCCCCTCCACCACTCCACTCCGGCCTTCTCTTCATAGTGTACTATGGCTCCCTCCTCCTCTCCTGCCTGGCTCTCATATGCTTTTAGCCCCTTCTCCCTCCATTTTGGCCCTCAAGTCTTCAAAATGGCCACAATGGCCCTGGCTCAGCTGCGCCTGCACCCTCTATGCTAGATTCTACAGATGGAAACAGTTTTTCTCTCCACTAGCACCCTCAAGCCAGGTGAAAGACCTTTTCTTTGACGCAGCAGACACCACGGGAAGGATGATGTTTGTATGGCTAGTAGTCACTTTATTTTGTTTGCAGAGCAATGTCAATCTATGCCTCCTTTTCTGCAATACGATATCAGGAATATTGCTCTCTGTAAAGCCTTAATGGCTTGTGAAAAGGAACTGGTTTAAAATCTGATATTTGCAATAACCTTTCAGCTCTTTATCAGATTGGTTTTCTCACTACATTAAAAATGAATGTATACAAACATTACTTGCAAAGCAAACTATTATTTGTAGACCTTGTGGTCATAAAGGGCAACAACGGTTCCAATGAAGGGTAGAAAATATCAGTAAATGGATGCCCAATCTGTCAAAGAATACCATTAATGTGGCTGGAATCTTATTTAAGGAAACTGTAAAAAGAAAGGCATGTTAAGCACCATGCCCCATAATGCCTACAGCAAGAGACCAGCTGTTTTTTTGTTTCAGTCTGAAGTATATAACTAATGAGCAAAATGCAAGAAACTAAGCCAGCAAATACAAAAATCACTAGAAACAGAAGGCTTTTCATACAGGATAAGCCCAAACAGATGCACAAACTTATTTCTAAAATGCAGTAGCCATATTCCTGCCTGTGTTTAGTTTGGATTTGTATAGACGATAGCTCTGAAAAATTCAGAACTGATAGGCCACGTGTTACTTTGATGTGAATGTTCTCAAGCTCAATGGTGAAACTGAAGACTCCCTATGCAAGTTCCAGTGCTCTTAAGAAGAGTTGGGGCTATTGTCTTAAGATCCTCTTCATAGCACCCCTTTTTAAGCAATACAGAGGGTGTAATTTGTAGACAAAATGGAAGTATAAAAGGTTGGGGGAGGGGGGCAAGCAAAACAGAGGGACTGATTTAGGTGGTAGGGTGATTGTTCCCTCCTCTACTCCAGGCTCACCCCTCCCCTTCCTGCAGGCTGCCTAGAAGGGTGGATCTGAGGCAGAACACCTCTGCTGTTTTAGAGCCAGAAAATAAATGGCAAAACTGTGCTCCAAGCTGTTCTTCCTGGCAATTAAGCCCCGATAATACAGCAGTGGTTCCCATACCTGTCCTGTGGGAGCCCCAGCTAGTCAGGTTTTCAGCATGTCCACGATGAATATGAACATGTACATGTAATGGAAGTAGTGCATGCAAATTTCTGTCATGCATATTTATCATGGAGACCCTGAAAAACTGATTGGCTGGCGTCTTACAGAAAAAGTTTCAGAACCATTTTACTATAGCAGCAAATCGTTCCTGAACACTTGGGACACCAATGCTCAGCATGTGGATCTTGCCCAGATGTGAAATCATCCAATCAGTCAATATGATAAACTTAAAAAAATAATCAGCTGATCTGCTCACTATGAAATAGTTATGTACTAGTAGAAGGAGCTAGAGCAGGTTTCTTTGTGCTTGATTATGCGCTTGAACTACTTCTGGTTGAGCTTTTGAAAAACAGCAGGAAAAACGATGCATCAAACAGCAAATTGCCACTTTTTAAATAGTAGTAGAAACAAATTTAACTAAAACTGTCTTGTACCTCATCCAAACAATTGACGTGGACATTCTTGCTGCCCAAGAGGATTCCAACTTTTTGAACATTTCCTGAAAGATAATAAAAACACAAATTATGATTCATCAAAACGATGGGTTAAAGAAAAACAAATGCCAAGTTTCTCTGTTTGAGTGGCCCCTAAAGAGCTTATGAAGCTCAGACTGATGAGTCATAAAAATTCACAAAGACATCAACTTGCTAACAGAGACTGTGTGAAGAGAGTTACTGCAATATTAGACAAATGAGGACAGACGTGGAAATTAAGTACTGGAGGTCAAAGGGAATTTCCTGTTTCCTGGCACTCAGCGTGCCAGCGGCCTATACTACAACACAGCTGCCAAAGTGAAGAAAAAAGGCACTCTTCACTCTGGCAGCTGTCAGAGGTGAGCTGGGGCCTCTCCGGCTCCCTCTAAAAGCCAGTCAGACAGCCGCGGGGCTCTTTGGGAGGGGGGAAGGGGGGGTCTAGGACTGGAAATGGGCTGCTGGAGGGCTAGGATAGGACTGGAAAGGGCTGATGAAGGAGGGGGGGGGAGGGCTAGGACTGGAAATGGGATGATGTGGGGTGGGGGATGGGAGTGGATGCTGGGTGGGGCTAGAACTAGAAGGGAGCTGATATTGGGGAGGACTAGAATGGGATGGGGCTAGGAGAGTGAAATGGAGGGGGGAAAAGATAGTTCTGTGTGGGAGGGAAGAAAAATCCACGATTAGCTGGGTATTGGGAGAGTAAGTGGGGATTGGAGGGGTGAAATTTGAGTGGACGAAAAAGGAATAAAGAAAGAAATGGAGGAAAGAGCAAAAGGAGAAAGATCAGTATATTAAAGCAGATGTAGAGAGAATGGAAAAAAAAAAAAAACTAGGAGAGAAGAGAGGACACGGACAGCAGACAATGAAGAGTTAGCAGAAGACATGAAGAAACCAGAAGAAAGTGACTGGAGCAATTGCAACTGAAAAATAAAATGCCCAAACAAAAGGTAGAAAATACTTTTTTTATTTTGAATTTATTAACTGGATTATGTCAGCTCTGCAAATTGTGTATCGTTAACGTCTTTGCGTTTTGTTTAGTACAAGAGGAAATTAAATTTATAGTTTTTTCTCCAGTGTTGTTGTACATTCCAAGTTTGGCTTTTGGGGTTCCCAGTTTAATTGTCTTCCTATTTCTAAATTGTGATCCCTTGTTCTTTGTTTGGTGATGGTCTATGTTCTGCATGTGCAACCGAGCTGAGGTATTCTGTTTATGTAGTTTCTATTTGACAGTGCCACTTGTTCTCTTTCCCCAGTAGGAGATGTATTGGTTTAATATTTGCAGTGTTGCCTTTTGATAGGTAGGGTTTGGTATTTTGTGAGTCCTGGTAGTGCTGTTATGATATGGCGAGTTTGCTATTGGTTCAAAATGGGCAGTGTTTATAGTACTTCCTAATGTGCCTGGCGGTTGGCACTAGAGTATAGCAATATAGAAATCTGGTAGTCTTTCTTTATCCAGACACTCATTAAGAGGCATGTTTACTAAAAGTTAGTGCATGTTAATATTATGCAAATATTTATGCAAATGAGGCCCCACAATGAGTCTCCGCACATGGCCCTGCATCCCCCCTTCGGCCGCCCCTGCTTTTAGGTGAATGCTTTATATTTTGTTTTTATTTTGGATGGCCTTAGAAGTGTTGACCTGGTGAATAAGTGTTGTAATAAACAAATGAGGCTTTCGTGAGTTCATTTTAAACAAATGCCACAGAGAGAAAGTGAACAAAGCCAAGAATGAATTAATAACTGGTGGCAGATCAGAATGCAGTCTAATTGTCTGATGCAATTCACAACACAGCACATATTCCTTAGGCTTTCTGTGCTATATGGTCTGCGTAAGAAGTGTGTAAAATTTATTTTATCAACTAGTAAACTGAAAAAGTAAGTTAAATGTGAGAAAAAAACCGAACAGTCATACACAGGTAAAGGCAAAAATTTCATTTTTAGAATGATCTAAAACTGATACATTTAAAGGCCTGGCATTTAGAATGTGGTTTTACTAACAGTAAATAAGGTGAAATTTACATACACTTTTCTTTCCTTGAATCCTGCTAGACCAGTCCAGACAAGAAGTAATTAGATCTTACCTGCTAATTATTGTTCCTGAAGGAACGACAGTCCAGTCCCTTTACTTTAGGGTTACGCAACCCTTCCAGCAGCTTGGAGGCTGAGCCCAACCTTTTTGGGGGTGGAGCGGTATATATACCACTGGTGCCACCCACCAACTCCAGTAACCTACTGCAAAAGCAGACTTGAAACAAACATTCCAAAATATCATAAATGAAAAACACTCTAAGCCAAGCGTATTTTTTTTTTTTTTTTTTTTTTTTTTTTTATATACAGGCGTAGACGAAAGAGAGAATGAAAAACCAACGAGAAAGAATGAGGGGGGGGGTCAAGGGCGGAAGCCGAATGCCTGCTACTGCCCGGTCCTCCCACCCCAGTGACCCTCCAGATAGGCCTGTGTCCGCCCTCGAGCCGGAGTCCGACCCTGAAAACAAACGTCCGGAATGGCAACCTCGGGAGGGAATAGGGACTGGACTGTCGTTCCTTCAGGAACAATAATTAGCAGGTAAGATCTAATTACTTCTTCCTTATCGTCACTCCAGTCCAGTCCCTTTACTTTAGGGAAGTACCAGAGCAGTACCCGCCCGGGTGGGATTCGCCATTCCGGAACATAGAACCGCATGCGCAAACCTGGAGTCCGTAGCACTCTGCACGTCCAGTCTATAGTGCTTGGTAAAGGAGTGCAGGGAGGACCAGGTCGCCGCTCTACAGATGTCCAGCGGGGGAACCAAACTGAACTCCGCCCAAGAGGTGGCCTGCGCCCTAGTTGAGTGGGCGCGCAGCCCTCCTGGAACTTGCTTCCCCTTGAGGATATAGGCGGAGGCAATCGCTTCCCTGATCCATCTTGAGATTGAGGCTTTGGCCGCCGCTTTCCCCTTATGGGGACCCCCAAACTGAACGAACAGTCGCTCGGACTTCCTGAAGGGGGCTGTGCAGGAGAGGTAACGCTTTAATGTCCTGCGTACGTCGAGTAGGAGGAGCCTACTATCTCCCCCTCCGAGCTCATCCGCCGGAAGGGACGGGAGAGTGATCGATTGGTTGACATGAAAGGGGGAGATGACCTTAGGCAAGAACGAGGGGACCGTCCTAAGAACTACCTTATCTTTGAGAAAGTACAGAAAGGGCGGTCGAGAAGACAGGGCTTGTAATTCGGAGACCCGCCTGGCCGAGCAAATGGCCACCAAAAAGACTGTCTTCAGAGTCAGATCCTTCAAGGAGGCCTTCTTCAATGGTTCGAACGGCTCCGTGACTAGTGCGTTTAGTACCAAGTTGAGGTCCCAAGGGGGGATGACCGATCTCCTCTGCGGACGGAGCCGTCTGACCGCTTTCAGGAACCTGGAAACGTCCGCGTGTGCTCCTAAAGGCTTCCCGCAGACCTTACCCCTATAGCAGGAGATGGCCGCCAATTGGACCCGGAGGGAGCTATGTGCTAGGCCCTTGTCGAATCCGGCTTGCAAAAATTCCAGGACCTCCGGGATCGAGGAAGCCAGAGGTTTCCTCCGGCGCTCTGCACACCATGCCTCGAAGATGCGCCACACTCTCACATAGGAGAGGCAAGTTGAGCGCTTCCGAGCGCTCAACAAAGTGGTGATTACTGCCGCCGAGTAGCCGCGCTTCAAGAGCCGTGCCCTTTCAATAGCCAAGCCGTAAGCGAGAATCGATCCACGTGTGGCATCTGGACTGGACCTTGTTTCAGAAGGTCCCTCCTGTTGGGGAGCCGCCAGGGGCGGTCGGCGATCATCCTTACCAGATCCGCATACCAGGGGCGACGGGGCCAGTCCGGGGCAATGAGGATTACTATGCCCTGGTGAGCTTCTATCCGCTGGATGACTTTCCCTATCAGCGCCCAAGGGGGAAAGACATAAAGGAGACCCTCCGAGGGCCACTTCTGGGCCAGAGCGTCTAAGCCTTCGGACATCCTTTCTTTCCGTCGGCTGAAGAATCGGCTGGCCTTGGCGGATGAGAACCGCGCCATGAGGTCCATGACTGGGGGGCCCCAAAGAGCTACTATCTGGTCGAAGATTTCCTGATGTAGTTCCCACTCCCCGTGGTCTATCTTGCACCTGCTGAGGTAGTCGGCGGTGATGTTGTCCGTGCCGGCCACGTGCTGTGCTGAGAGTGCTTCCAAGCGATGTTCTGCCCACTGGAACAGTGTGTCCGCCTCCTTTTCCAAGGCTGGACTGCTGGTGCCTCCTTGATGATTGATGTATGCCACCGCGGTGACATTGTCGGAAAGTACCCGAATCGCCTTCCCTAGCACTAAAGACTCGAGAGCCTTGAGTGCCAGGGTGACTGCCCTCAATTCCAGCCGGTTGATAGGCCACTGAGATTCCAACGTCGTCCAACGCCCCTGGACAAACTGGTCCTCGCAATGTGCTCCCCAGCCTGCTAGGCTGGCGTCCGTCGTCAACAGCAACCATTGTGGAGGTTCGAGGGGCATACCGCGATTGAGGTTCTTTGGACACCTCCACCAGTGGAGGGACTGCTTGGTTCGAGGGGCGCAGGGCAGCTGAAGGAACAAAGGGTGCTGTTGAGGGGACCATCGACGCAACAGGGATCGCTGTAAAGGACGCATGTGCGCCCTGGCCCACGGGACTACCTCTATGGCTGCCGCCATGGTTCCCAGGAGTTGCAGGTAATGCCACGCCGAAGGAAGGCGCCTGGACATGAACTGCGTGACTAGGATCCTTAGGTCCCTCACCCTTGTGCTGGACAGGAAAACCCTGCCCCTGCCTGTGTGGAACCTTGCTCCGAGATACTCGAGCTCTTGGGAGGGTACCAGACTGCTCTTTGCGCGGTTGATGACCCACCCCAAGTCCTCCAGCACCTGTATCACTCTGGCTGTTGTCCAGCGACTTTCCTCTTCCGACTTTGCCCGAATGAGCCAGTCGTCCAAGTAGGGGTGCACCAGGATTCCCTCCTTTCGTAGTGACGCCGCTACTACAACCATCACCTTGGTGAACGTCCTTGGCGCGGTCGCTAGACCGAAGGGCAGCGCCTGAAACTGAAAATGGCCCCGAGGAACCGCGAATCTCAGGAATTGTTGATGAGATTTTCTGACGGGGATATGCAAAATAGGCCTCTGTCAAGTCCAGTGCTGTTAGGAACTCGCCGTCCCTTACGGCCGCTATGACCGACCGAAGGGTTTCCATCCTGAAGTGTGGCACCTTGAGACATCGATTGACCTGCTTTAGATCCAGGATTGGACGAAAGGTCTCCTCCTTCTTTGGGACCACGAAGTAAATCGAGTACCGACCTGTACCGACCTGGCCTGGAGGGACGGGCACCACGGCCCCGAGCTGTAAGAGACGGGACAGTGTAGATTCTATAGCGGCTCTTTTTGTTGGGGAGCCGCAAGGAGACTGAACAAATGCTGGAGGTATTTGCTTTGCAAATTCGAGAGCGTAGCCCTCTCGGATCACCTCCAGAACCCATTGATCGGACGTGACCCGGGACCAGGCGGGAAGAAAGAGCCTCAGGCGACCGCCTATCGGCATTCCGCCCTCCTGGACCCCCGGACTCTCATTGTTGTTTCCTGGGGCCCGTGGAAAAGGAGGAGGCGGAGAAACCTCTGCCCGCCCCCCGAAAACCTCGGGAGCTTTGTCCTCTACCGGGAAAACGACCCCTAAGAAAGGGGTTCGGTCTTGTCGAGCGAAACCTCCGGGGGTCCCTAGGTTGGTTCCGTGCTGGGGTTAAGGGCCGCGCTTGTTTCGGCCTGTCCTCCGGAAGCCTGCCGCCCTTGGATTCGCCCAGGTCCTTTACCAGCTTATCTAAGTCCTCACCGAATAACAGCTTCCCTTTGAAGGGAAGACGACTCAGGCGAGTTTTGGAGGAAGCATCGGCCGCCCAATTCCGTAGCCACAAATAGCGTCTGGCTGCTACCACCGAGGCCATGTTCTTAGCTAAGCTGCGGATGAGGTCATACTGACTATCCGCCAGGAAGGCCGTACCGGATTCCAACCTCGCTGCGTTGGCCAATGATCCTTCGGCGGAAACCTCCTCTGCCTGGAGTTGCTGAGCCCACCTCAAACAGGCCCGCGCTACCCAGGCCCCTGAGACTGAAGCTTGTAAGGCCAGAGCGCTGACATCAAAGGCTTGTTTTAGGAGCGTGTCCAATTTCCTATCCTGGGGATCCCTTAGCGCCGCGCTGCCCTCAACTGGGATAGTAGTTTTCTTTGTTACTGCTGAAACCGCCGCATCCACCCTGGGGGACTTCAGCAGCTCTTTGTCCGATTCAGGGAGAGGGTAGAGGCGGGACATGGCCCGGACCCCTCTTAACCCAGACTCAGGCTGATCCCATTCCTCCTGTATCATCTGACGTACCACTCTGTGGACTGGAAAAACTTTCTGGGACTTCCTGATGGCCTGGATTAAGGGATCCTCCAATGCCTCCTCTTCCCCTGGGGTATCTGAGGCTACATTGAGAGCTTTCAGGGAATCATTAATTAGAGCAGGCAGCTCCTCTCGTCGGAACACTCTAATTATGCGAGCCTGGTCCTCCTCAGGGATCTCCCCTTCTTCCAGCTCCTCCTCTTCCTCCTCTAATTCCTTTTCAGAGACCTCCTCCTCTAGGGTGCCCTGGGAAAGGGAAGAGAGAGGTTCCTCATGCAGCAGCCTGGGGCGCTTAGGGGGTATTCCTGAGTCCTGAACGCTTGCCCTCAGGGGTCTGGCTACTCTGCCTTCGGATGTCGAGCCCCCCTCTCCTGTCGCAAGCCCCTGTCTGCGCATGCAATAGGCCTGGTGTAATAAAAGCACGAAGTCAGGGGAAAAGAAGTCCCCGACTGCCCCCTCCCCAGGGGGAAGGGAGGAGGGGGGGAGCGGAGGAGGGGGTGCTTCCGAGTGAGAGGGAAGGGATAACTGGGACACACTACTTTCCCCCTCCATAGGATCCGAGGACCCCTGGGATGACTGGGCCATAGAAAGGCTGATTTCTTGTTCTATTGAGGTGGCTACTGCAGCGCAGCCTCTGCAGACTCCTGCCTCAGATGCAGTACCCCTACGTGTGCCACAAGATGGGCACCTTGACTTGCCAGTCATGCTATCTAGAGGATAACTTAAAATAAATTTTCAACTTTAAACTTAAAATAAAATTCCAATGAAATATATATAATTAAAATTCCCTCTAAAACTTCCTGCACTGCTCTCTCCAGGAGCAAGGATAAGGCAGCGAAATCTCCTTAAACCACTGGGGAATAGACAAGAATTAAAGCAAACTGAAGTTAAACAAAAAAGAAAACAGCAATTACAATCTCCCTAGAGCCAATGGGCTGAGTACTTGCGATTTGTTTGTATGCTTCTCTTCCAGCTCCTCTGCTGTTACCCGGACTGGAGCTGCGATTCCTGCACCGTTGGCTCAACACGTGGCAGGCCGCGGCCACGTGGAGCTCAGAACGGAGGGATGCGGCTGGTCTTAGCGCCTCTCTGGAGCCTCCGGCTGAAGAGAGGGACAGAGGAGGACGAGTGCTGCTTTACCCGCTCGCGGTTGTTCACCTGCGCTGCGATCGCGTCTCCGGAGCTCGCCCCTGCACTCGGCTGCCTGGGGGGGGGGGGGGAGCGGTAAAGGCTGAGCGCCGCAGACCGCTCCTCCGCTTCGCGTCTCCTCCAGCGCTCAGCCACCGGGGAGGGCTTCGGCGCGAGGACGCAGGCCTTCCGGAGAGTTGAAGAGGAGCCGCAGCAGGCCTGGTCAGCAGCGAGAGGCTTCTGATTCCCCTGCTCGCTGCTGTAAGCAAAATGTTAACACCTCCGTTCCTCGGCCCGGGCCGGGGGGGGGGGGGAGGGAGAAAAAACAGCAAACAGTAGAGAAGGAAGATTGCCTAAAGAAATAAATATATAAATGAATGAAAATTAAATTAAAATTAGTAAGATTTAGCCAAAATTAAAAGAAGGTAAGACTCCAGTAAGCCCTAGGCTTACGGAACCCTCCAGCTGCTTGGAGGCTGAGTATACTGGAGTTGGTGGGTGGCACCAGTGGTATATATACCGCTCCACCCCCAAAAAGGTTGGGCTCAGCCTCCAAGCTGCTGGAAGGGTTGCGTAACCCTAAAGTAAAGGGACTGGACTGGAGTGACGATAAGGAAATGGGTTATTCTCCCAGCTAGCAGGTTAAAGCAGACTACAACAACTTTCAGTTATGTCAACACTAGGATATCCACTGGGGCAGCACAGAGAACCCTGTATGACAGCTCCCAAGCAGAAAAGCAACACTGAAAAATACAAAAAGATATTATATAACTTTGAAAAAACTGCTCTTACCACAATTGGGGAGCAGGGTGGCCACCGATCAAGGGAATTTTTCCAAAGTTAAGTAATTTTGCTTTGGTGGCTATTCTGGTTCTATGGGGAAGGTCATTGATGTTATGGGGCCTGTGTATTATGATAGCGATCTTGTATCAGGTCTATCACAAGCCCGTGGGTACTGAGACGTTCCTCGTAGTATTTTGTCTCATTTTGTTTGAGAACATTGGAGTGACAAACATTGAAGTCTTTCAAGAAGCAGAACAGTTTACTGTTTCCATGGCGTGAGTGACTCGAGTATTTTGGCTTACCACAATTGACTGCATTAGACAATGATACTGATAACATAATTAAGAGGCAGCTGGGATCTGAAACCTGTAGGAGTAGTCTATCAACAAACAGTACAAAAACGTAGGCAATTATTGAACTCTCACCAATACTTTATTGATCCATACTTATTAAGGGAGACCAGACCCGACACAGGCCGTGTTTCGAATAACTCTTCTTCAGGGGTAGTCTTACACTAAAAACACATTATAAATAATTAAAACGTAATCATAAAAACATAAAAAGATTATCATGAACAAAAAAACTGTAAAAACACGATAATAAAGAAATATATATAAAAACACAAAAATATGATATTCATAACTCAAACAAAATGATATTCTAATGTATATCATACTAAGACATGTAAAATCATGGGTGTATAGAACATAGACATATAAAATAGTTAAACAAAGCTCCCTTTAAAAAAGAACACCATATGTATATAAGACAACAACTACATGCAGATACTAACCAAAAAAAACCTAATATGTTTAAATAAAAACAATAAATAAATAAATAACATATCATAAACGTTACCATATCAAGAATAAAATCAAAAGTGCAAAAGAAAGATTATAATCAACATGGAGAAAAACAAAAGAGAGATGGAGGATCATAAATCAAAAACACTAAAATGATCTAGGAGCAGGAGTGAAAGGGTACTATTACCTTAGGACCGTGATAGGGATATGTCCATAAAAATAATTGTATCGCTGGAAGTCAAACAAGCTTCCGTAATTGCAGATTCAATGAAAAAATATATATATTAAAAAACTAATTACAAAAAATTAAAATCAAAATGAACTTAAAAATGTATTACTACTTTCTGAACCAAAAAAGTACCATTTTATAAAAACATACCAGGCTATCATAATGAGGAGGAGCCAACTCATAAGGCCTATTATCAAGTAAAAAATGAAAAAGAAAAAGAAAAGGAGGGGGCACCTAATTGCCAGATTCTAGGTGTGGATACTCAAAGCAGTGTCTGGTATAATTAATACGCAAACCAGAGGGTTACATTTGTACTCAACAAGAAGGGAGATTCACAGAAAGGAATATCCTTATATTGTGGGTCGAAACACTAGGTCAGTGATGGCTAACCTTTTTGAGCCCGAGTGCCCAAACTGCCGCACAAAACCAAAGAATTTCCTCAAAGTGCCAGCACGTCATTTGCATAAGTGGTCTTATTTGCATAAATATTTGCATAATGTTACCATACACTAACTTTTAGTAAACATGTCTCTTAATGAGTGTATGGATAAAGAAAGACTAAAAGATTTCTACATTACTATAATCCAGTGCCAACCGCCAGGCACATTAGGAACTACTACAAACGCTGCCCATTTAGAACCCATAGCAAACCCGCCGTATCCTGACAGCATTACCAGGACTCACAAAGCACCATACCCTACCTATCAAAAGGCAACACTGCAAATATTAAACCAATACATTTCAGTGAATACTGGCAACGTCAAATAGGAATTTCCTCTTGTACCAAACAAAGCGCAGATGTTAATGATGCACATTTCCCAGAGCTGACATATTCCAGTTAATAAATTCAAAATAAAGAGATATCTTTCTACCTTTTGTGCATTTTTTTTTCTGTTGCAATTGGTCCAGCCATTTTCTTCTGGTTTCTTCATGTTTTCTGCTAACTCTCCATCGTCTGCTGTCCATTTGTCCTTTCTTCTCTCTTCTAGTTTTTTTTCCATTCTCTCTCTCTCTACATCTGCTTTAACATACTAATCTTTCTCCTTTTGCTCTTTCCTCATTCCTATTTCATCCACACAAATTTTTGCCCTCCATCCTCAATCCCCAATTACTCTCCCAATACCTGGCCAATTGTAGATTTTTCATCCCTCCTACACAAAATATTTTTTCCCCTCTCCATTTTACTCTCCCAGCCCCATCCCATTCTAATCCTCCCCCAACATCAGCTCCCTTCTAGTTCCAGTCTCACCCAGCATCCATTCCCTTCTTCAAGCCCCCCACTTCCCCTCAGCCCATTTCCATTCCAAGCCCCGTCCCCATCAGCTATTTGCAGTTCAAGCCCCCCACTTCCCCTCAGCCCATTTCCATTCCAAGCCCCATCCCCAACAGCTATTTGCAGTTCAAGCCCCCGTCCACTCCGCCCCTTTCCAGTCCTAGCAACCCCCCAACCCATTACCAGTCCTAGCCCCATAGCCCACTCCCAGTCCTAATCCCACCAGCCCATTTCCAGTCCTAACCTCCCCATCAGCCCACTCCCAGTCCTAATCCCCCATCACTCAATTTTTAGTTTAAGCCCCCCCAGCGCCCATCACCACTCCTAACCCCCCCAGCGCCCATCACCACTCCTACCCCCCCCCAGCCCAGCGCCCATCACCACTCCTAACCCCCCAGCCAGCCCAGTGCCCATCTCCACTACTAACCCACCCCAGCCAGCCCAGTGTCCATCACCTATCCTAACCCCCCAGCCCAGTGCCCATCACCACTCCTAACCCCCCCCACCCCAGCCCATCACTACTCCTAACACCCCCCAGCCCAGCCCAGCCCATCACTACTCCTAACCCCCCCCAGCCCAGCCCAGCCAATCACCACTCCTACCCCCCCCAGCCCAGCGCCCATCACCACTCCTAACCCCCCCCAGCCCAGCGCCCATCACCACTCCTAACCCCCCCGCCCCCCGCCCATCACTACTCCTAACACCCCCCAGCCCAGCCCATCACCACTCCTAACCCCCCCAGCCCAGCCCACACCACTCCTAACCCCCCCTCCAGCCCATCACCACTCCTAACCCCCCCAGCCCAGCCCAGCCCATCACCACTCCTAACCCCCCCAGCCCAGCCCAGCCCAGCCCAGCCAGCCCATCACCACTCCTAACCCCCCCCCCAGCCCAGCCCAGCCCAGCCCATCACCACTCCTAACCCCCACCCCCCCCAGCCCAGGGAAAAGTCAAAAAAAAAAACCACCCTGTCTGCTGCCGTTGTCGGGGCCGCTGCGGCAGAATCGAGCGTGCCGCGGGGCCCCCCTGTACCCGGCAGATCCTGCCCTCCCCGTAGCAGCTCTCTCTTTGGAGCTGCAGTCAGACGCGCCGGCTTGCAGAGCGCGAGGGAAGAGTTCCCTCGCTGCTCTGTTTAAGCCCGCGGGGGCTGATGGGAAGTTCCCATCAGCCCCCGCGGGCTTAACAGAGTCGCGAAAGGGAAACTCTCCCCTTCGCGCTCTGCAAGCCGGCGCGTCTGACTGCAGCTCCAAAGAGAGAGCTGCTACGGGGAGGGCAGGATCTGCCGGGTACAGGGGGGCCCCGCGGCACGCTCGATTCTGCCGCGGCGGCCCCGACAACGGCAGCAGACAGGGTTGGTTTTTTTTTTTTTTCGATTGCGGACCTTCCCGCGTGCCAGCTGCAAGGCCTTCGCGTGCCACAGCTGGCACGCGTGCCATAGGTTCACCATCGCTGCACTAGGTCAACGGACACTTATTTAAGTGGAGGAACGGTGTCATTCTACTGTTATATTTTAAGCAGATTAAATTCCACAGCCCACACCGTCTTTCTTTAATCCTACAATTACGTGAATCCTTTCTTTGGTTGTATGTGGAATTAAAACCAACTAATAAACTAAATAATGGCATATCAATAGTGACATACCACACAATCAGATTATAAGCTATTAAACTTTATTAAACTGCCGCAGGGGAACCGAGCCGTATATTAAAAGTAAAAATGTCTTACAATCAATATAAAAAGTGTACATGAATAACACCCGGAGACAAGCTACAAAGCTAAAAAATGTTAAAACCATACTTGAAAAGACTTAATGTGCATAAACTGCCACTACTTCTAAAACCAGGAGGGCAGTAAACATTGTCAGCAGCAAGAACATCTCACGAGCAAGACGCCAGCGCGTGCGCACAAAGCCCAACCACCCGCGGGCAGATCGGCAAGGCAAAACCAATGTGAATTTGATAAAGAAAATGTTAAAAAATAAAATATACTATGTTTGTGAATAATACCATCAACATAAATAAAAAAACATAAAAAGGGGGTAAAGAGATAAAAAAAGGGAACAGGACGCCAGACATGCGTCAAAAAATGACCCGACTGAGTATTGAAAAACTTGGTGAAAACACCGGCATGAAATAAAATAATAAACTGTGAAAAATGATAGAAGGGAGTGTCCATCATATTATCGCCCATCTATTAAAAATATATATGTAAAATAACCATCTTTTGAAGTGCCTTACTAGAGGACAACGCAACTGCGGACGCTGCAGTGTCCCACTACATTAAACTACCGCAGGGGAACCGAGACGTATATTAAAAGTGGAAATCCCTTACAATCAATATAAAATGTGTACATGAATAACACCTGGAGACAAGTTGCAAAGTTAAAAAACATTAAAACCATACTTAGAAAGACTTACATGTGCATAAACTGCCACTACTTCTAAAACCGGGAGGGCAGTAAACATTGTCAGCAACAAGAAAGCACAGTTACTTACCTGTAACAGGTGATCTCTGGGAACAGCAGGAATTAGTCCTCACATATGGGTACGTCGGAACCGACGGAGCCTGCGCGGGAAAGCTCCCCAGCTTCCCAGAAAGGAAGCTTTTGGGGCCTCCCACTGCACATGCGCGCTGCCTTCCCGCCTTCCTGACCAGCTCTCCTCAGTTCGAGTTTATAGCTGAGATCATCGAGAGAGGAAAGGAAGATAGATAGAAGATACAACTCCTAGGGGAGGTGGGTGGGTTGTGAGGACTAATTCCTGCTGTTCCCAGAGATCACCTGTTACAGGTAAGTAACTGTGCTATCTCCAGGAACAAGCAGGAATAAGTCCTCACATATGGGGACTCCCTAGCTAAGATGCCTGGGAGATCCCCTTCCAAGGCTTCGCCATCTTCGTATGGATCTCAGGCATCCATCCTGGGAAGGTGGGCAGGAGTTGTTCAAGTATGGAACAGGTGTTTGAGGACAGCCTGACCAAACAAGGCATCCCGGCGGGAGTCCTTGTCCAAACAGTAATGGGCTGTGAAGGTATGAACCGAGGCCCAGGTGGCGGCTCGACAGATCTGATCTATGGATACAGAGTGAAGATGAGCCATAGAAGTGGCCATGGCTCTCACATTGTGAGCTGTGACATGGCCTTCCAGAGAAATATTTTTACTCTGGTAAGCAAAGGAAATACACTGAGCAATCCAATTGGAAAGTGTACGTTTAGAGACTGGAAGTCCCAAATGAGAAGGATCAAAAGCCACGAAAAGCTGGGAAGACTTTCGATGTGGCTGAGTCCTGTTGAGGTAAAAGGCAAGAGCTCTTTTACAATCTAGAGTATGAAGGTTCCTCTCTGCACTGGATGCATGAGGAGCTGGAAAAAAGACAGGTAGATATACCTCTTGATTAAGATGAAAAGGCGAGACCACTTTGGGCATAAAGTGGGGATTCGTCCTAAGGACCACCTTATCATGATGAAACCTGGTATAAGGTGGATGAGCCACTAAGGCCTGTAGTTCACTGATGCGGCGAGCCGAAGTGACTGCAATAAGGAAAAGGACCTTCCAGGAAAGAAATTTCAAGGAGGTAGAAACCAACGGTTCAAAAGGTGGCTTCATAAGCTGACCTAGAACGAGGTTCAAATCCCATGCTACCGGAGGAGGCCGGATGGGAGGTTTAGTTAGAGTCAGGCCTCTCATGAACCTTGCAATAAGAGGATGAGAGGAGACAGGTTGTCCATTTATAGGTTTTAAAGATGCTGCAATAGCACTCAAATAGACTCGTATTGAATTCGTCTTAAGGCCTGCATTAGAAAGATGCAGGAGATAGTCTAATAGAGAATTCAAAGGAAGTGCTAGAGGGTCAAGACCCTGTTGAGCACACCAAATGGAAAAGCGTTTCCATTTGAAAGCATAGGAACGCCTCGTGGAGGGTTTCCTAGAGGCATGAAGGATATCTTTCACTGGTTGAGAAAGATTGAAGTCATGAAGGCTTAGGCCTTCAGTAACCAAGCTCTGAGGTGTAGGGACTTGGGGTTTGGGTGCCACAAAGTCCCCTCCTCCTGAGACAGAAGGTCTGGTGCCGCTCCCAGGTCCAGGGAGGGTCCCTGGGAGAGATGCAGAAGTAGAGGGAACCACACTTGGCCTGGCCAGCGTGGAGCTATGAGGATCATCGATCCGTGATCCCTCTGGAGTTTGAACAGAGTCTTGGGAATCAAAGGAATGGGTGGAAAGGCATATAGGAATTCCTGACCCCAATGTAGGAGAAAGGCGTCGTTGGCCTGAGCTCTCTGACACGGAGTCCTGGAACAGAACCGGGGAAGTTTGGCATTCCACGGACTTGCAAAGAGGTCTATGTCCGGGGTTCCCCATTCCTGAAAGATTCTGCGTATCTGGTCCATATGCAAGGACCATTCGTGTGGAAGAAGAACTCGACTGAGTCTGTCTGCCCGAGAGTTTTGAACCCCTGGAAGATACACTGCCAGAAGATGAATTTGATGCTCTCTGGCAAAGGCCCATAATCTGAGAGCTTCATTGCAAAGAGACAGAGAGCCTGTCCCTCCTTGTTTGTTTATGTAGAAAATGGCCACCTGATTGTCTGTATGGACTAGGACGGTCAGGTTGACTAAGAGGGTATGGAAGACTTTGAGGGCAAAGAAGATTGCTCGCAGTTCCAGGAGGTTGATGTGAAGGGTGGTCTCTTGTGGAGACCAAGCACCCTGAGTGGAGAGGTGTTGAAGATGGGCTCCCCACCCTGTTTGGGAGGCATCTGTTGTGAGGGTTGCTTGGGGCAACAAAGGTTGGAAGGGGGCCCCCAACAACAGATTCTTGGTGGACATCCACCATTGGAGGGACCAAAACAGACGCTTTGAGGTGAGTATTTGGTCGGAGAGCGCTCCTGATGCCTGAGTCCACTGGGTGGCCAAGGTCCATTGAGCTGCTCTCATATGAAGACGAGCGTAGGGCACCACGTGTACCGTGGAGGCCATGTGGCCCAGAAGTCGCAGCATTTCTCTGGCTGTCAAGTGACTGCTGGACTGAGCTTGGGAGGCCAAGCACACCAGACGTTGGCCCCTGACTTGAGGTAGGTAGGCCCTTGCAGTGGTGGTGTCCAACTGGGCCCCTATGAATTCCAGAGACTGAGTAGGGATAAGTTGAGACTTGGGAAGGTTTATCACCAGTCCCAGATACTGCAGAATGTGCCTTGTGCGGTCCAGGGAAATCTGGGCCTCTGACTGAGATGGAGCTCGGATGAGCCAGTCGTCCAGATATGGGAATACAAAAATTCCCAGACCTCTTAGAAATGCGGCAACAACTGCCATGCATTTGGTGAACACTCTTGGAGCAGAGGCTAGACCGAAGGGAAGTACTCTGTACTGGAAATGTTTTCCCTGAAACAGAAATCTTAGATATTTTCTGTGGGATGGGTGGATGAGTATATGTGTGTACGCATCCTTGAGATCTAGAGAACAAAGCCAATCCTGACTCTGAAGGTATGGAAGGAGAATGCCTAGAGAAAGCATTTTGAATTTCTCCTTGTACAGAAATCTGTTCAATTCTCTCAGATCTAGGATAGGTCTGAATCCCCCTGTCTTCTTTGGTATGAGAAAATAAGGGGAGTAGAATCCTGTCCCTTGTTGAAGAAGAGGAACCTCTTCTATTGCCCCTTGGGCAAGGAGAGAAGAGATTTCCTGACCCAACAGGCCCAGGAGAGATGGGGGAGAATTGAAGTGCCTCACCATGGTATATGGAGGAAGGTTGGAAAAATGAAGTTTGTAGCCCTCTCTGATGATAGAGAGGGGGTCCATTGCTCTGATGTAATTTGCCCCCATCTGGGAGCAAAGTGAGCTAACCTTTCGGGAATGGTGAGGGGCTCTGGTTGTTCTAGAGCCAGAAAGGTTAAGTTCTCTAGGAGCAAGTCAAAACCCCTGAGGGGGTTGAGCCTGCTGAGGAGTGGCAGACACTGCAGGCTTTGACCTTGCCTGTTTAGGCTGCTGACGTTTAGCAGCAAAGCGAGGCTGAGAAGATTGTTGGCCAGTATTTGTGGAAAATCTGGCCTTCTTGTAGTAAGGCCTCTTGAAAGACTTTTTCTTGGCAGGAGTAGAGGTAGACTTAGAAAGTCTATCTAAGGTAGCATTTTCTGCGTCCATTTGAGTGGCTTTAATTTGCCAGTCTTTACCAAATAAGTTCTCACCTGTACAGGGCAGATTCCGTAAGCCATCCAGGACCCAGGGTTCTAGGTCAGAGGCCTGGAGCTAAGCAAGTCGTCGGGCTGCAATGGCAATGCCCGAAGCTCTACCGGCACCTTCAAAGGAATCAAAGGCTGCTCTGTTGGAGAATTTAGAAACATCTAGAAGCTGTTTCACTATAGAAATGAACTCCTCCTTTTTATCCTCAGGGAGAAAGGGGGCAAAATGCCGTACCTTTAGGGCAAGTTCCCTGAGAAACATGCCCATATACAGACTGTATGAATTAATCCTGGCTATAAGCCTACTCGCCTGGAAGATTTTCCTACCAAAAGATTCTAGGGTCTTACATTCTCGCCCTGGAGGGGTAGAAGAGTGCCTTTTGGTGCTCTTAATCTTTTTCAGCGCAGACTTCACCACAATGGAATGGTGAGGCAGTTGAGTCTTTTGAAAACCAGGAGAAGGAGGGACCCGGTACATGGTGTCCAACCTACGAGAATAAGGAGACAACGTTAGAGGAGCCTCCCATAAGTCCATCAAGTGTTCTTGAAGGATTTCATGGATAGGCAGGGTGACTGCCTCTTTAGGAACCTTAGGGTATCCTAAAATATCCAGTTTCTTTGATCTAGGTTCTTTTTCAGAGGATGTGGTAATAGAAAGTCCTTTAGCTAGTTCATAGGGTATCCTAAAATATCCAGTTTCTTTGATCTAGGTTCTTTTTCAGAGGATGTGGTAATAGAAAGTCCTTTAGCTAGTTCTATAATGAAGTCTTGAAAGGACAAATCCTCTGGTGGAGACATTCTCCTCTTTGGGGAAGAAGGGTCTTCAGGAAGAACTAGAGACAGCTCATCAGAGTCCTCAGAGGAGTCAAAATCCTCAGAAGAATCCGAGTATCCTCTATTTGCTTCCAACGCACGATACGCATACCGTTCGGTATAGACATCGGGCGTACCGGGTATGGGATCGGTATCGGGTGAAAACCCGGATCCGGCATGCGGAACCGATCTGCGTTTGGAAGACGATGGTCTCGGTTCCGATATGGGAAACGATACCGGAACCGGACCCGGAACCGCTGGATGCGGTACCGAGGGCGTCGCAGCTTTAATGAAAGTCAGCATGGCCTGCTGCATGGTCTGAACAGTATTGCTCATAGACGCCACTGCTGCCTGGATGTCGGTACCGGTATGGGCCGGTACCCCAGAGCAGCCTAACAGGTGATCGGTCGAGGCCATGCCATCGATGTCAACCTGTAACCCCATAGATGGAGCTTTGGAAGCCAGAGCTTCCCGCCGGGGTTGTTTGGCTGGGGCAGGATCCTCAGATTCAAAAGTGAGAGCCTCTCGATGCTTTGAAGGAGATTTGCTCTTTGAGGACCTGCCCGAAGAAGGTTTGGTTACCTGAGATCCATCCGGAGAGGAAGACCTGGATGACTGTGATGCTGGATTATCTGAAGCAAACAGCACATGGAATTTGTTGGCCCGGTTCTGCAAACCACGTTTAGACATCTGGGAGCAGGATGGGCAGTCCGGAATGGAGTGGTCAGGTCCCAAACATTTAAGACACCAGTCATGGGTGTCTGTGACAGAAATAACAGCACTACACTTGGTACACTTCTTGAAACCAGGGGCTGGTTTCTCCATGAGGAGAATTTGTGTAGGCCTAAGGCCTAACCGAAGTTACCAAGTTGTGCAAACAAAGATTTTTTTTTTTTTTGAAAGAAAGAAAGAGAGAGACCGGCGGTACCGGTTTCGGTATGGGGAAGGCAGGTATGCGGTCTAAAGAAACAAACTAAAATAAGAATTTCTTCAGCGGTGACAGGAACACGACCTGCTGGCTCCGCGGAAAAAGAGAAACTGAGGAGAGCTGGTCAGGAAGGCGGGAAGGCAGCGCGCATGTGCAGTGGGAGGCCCCAAAAGCTTCCTTTCTGGGAAGCTGGGGAGCTTTCCCGCGCAGGCTCCGTCGGTTCCGACATACCCATATGTGAGGACTTATTCCTGCTTGTTCCTGGAGATCATTTTATGAGCAGGACGCCAACGCATGCGCATAAAGCCCAACCACCAAACTGGCAAGGTAAAACTAATATAAATTTGATAAAGAAAATGTAAAAAATAAATAAATATACTGTTTTTATGAATGATACCAGCAACATAAATAAAAAAACCTAAAAAGGGTAAAGAAGTAAAAAAAAAAGGGGGGCCGGACAGAAATTGGCCCGACCCTGAGTATTGAAAAAAATTGATAAAACCACGGCATGAAATAAAATAATAAACTGTGAAGAATGATAGCAATATTTGGTAAAAAAACCAATGAACTACCATTATCAGCATTATTGTAAACCCACTATAAAAATGAATTGCGAATGGGAACGGCACAGTGTTGTAAAATGACGGATTCAAGCAGACCGAGGCTGGTCAGTCAAATAAATAATTAAACAAGCTAGAAAACCACCTAAACCGACCTCTGTAATAAAACGATGTCTTGAAAAAGGGGAAACTTTATGTGTCAAAAAATAAATTAATTAATTAAATAAAACGAATGAATGCATAAATACATGCTATCAAGAACAAAAGGGAGTCAAGAAACCTGCAAACAGCGAAAGTATAAAGGGTAAATACATAGTCACAATAGTGGCAACTGCTACAAAAAAACGGAGAAATCTCGTGCAGCATTCAAGCCATGTGGAACGAGTGTATTGAGAGCGAAAATGTATTTCTGTTCTAACCGGAGGATAGTCTTCTCAATATTTCCACCTCTCCAATTCAATCTCACTTTTTTAATTACACAAAACTTCAAATCTGATATTTTATGTGCTTTATCTATCCAGTGCTGCACCAGGGGTTTTTCTATTAATTGTCTCTTGATGCAACTCTTGTGTTCTATTATATGCACACGGATACTCCGTATAGTTTTGCCTACATACAGGAGATTGCATGGACATTGTATAATATAAATGATGTGTGTAGTATTGCAGTTTGAAAAATCATCAATGTAAAATGGCTGCTGTGTAACTGGATGTGTAAAAACCTTTCTAATGGGTAAAACATTCACACAGACTGAACAGTGCCCGCACTGGTATTGCCCTTTCTATGTAGAAAGGTTTTTTTTCTCAGTAAAGGCAGAGGGAACCAACAGATTATGGAGATTAATGTTACGTTTGTGGGCAATCATAAATTGAGTATCTTCAAAACCAGGAACTGCCTGAATCAAATGCCATTCTTTTTTGAGAATGGCTGAAATCCGTTGAGACTGTAGAGAGTACAGTAATGGACAAACTATTTTAGTGTCTTTTTCACTTTTGTAATCATGTGGTTTATCCGCCACCGTTCGTGAATATTTGCGGGCTCTAAGATAGGCTTTGTTAATATATCGCTGTGGATATTGGCGTGCTGCAAATCTATTCTGTAAATCTTTAGCTTGCAATTCAAATTCAGCATCGGTGGTACAGTTTCTCCTAACCCTAAGAAATTGTCCGACAGGTAAATTATTCTTTAATGCAGGGTTATGAAAACTTTGGTAGTGAACCAGCTGATTTCTGTCGGTTGGTTTCCTGTACAATTTTGTAATAAATCCTGTCCCTTCTTTTTTAATTATTAAGTCTAAATATGGAATTTGCACTGGATCATAGGTGATTTGGAAGCGTAAATTTTGATCTAAATCATTAATCCATACATTGAATGCAGACAAATCCTCCATGGAACCATCCCATATAATAAAAATGTCGTCAATGTAGCTAATCCACAATTTGACCCTAGATTCAAAAGGGTGATTCAGGCAGTTCCTGGTTTTGAAGATACTCAATTTATGATTGCCCACAAACGTAACATTAATCCGTGTGCGTATAATAGAACACAAGAGTTGCATCAAGAGACAATTAATGGAAAAACCCCTGGTGCAGCACTGGATAGATAAAGCACATAAAATATCAGATTTGAAGTTTTGTGTAATTAAAAAAGTGATATTGAATTGGAGAGGTGGAAATATTGAGAAGACTATCCTCCGGTTAGAACAGAAATACATTTTCGCTCTCAATACACTCCTCAATGGGAGGAGTGGTCTAGTGGTTAGGACAAGGTACTTCAGGACGGAGGGCCAGGGGTTCAAATCCCACCTGGGGACAGCAATCTCAGGCCGGAGGGACTGGGATTTCTAGTCCTATAGGGACTCCTTGTGGTCTTGGGCAAGCCACTTAACCCTCCATTGCCCATGTTCCCTGTAAGTATTAACGTATGTGTGTCATATCCCCTCGTGTTAAATGTATTCCCCAAATGACCGCTTTGACCCGGTGAAAAGCGGAATATAAATACAGCTAAATAAATACACTCGTTCCACATGGCTTGAATGCTGCACGAGATTTCTCCGGTTTTTTGTAGCAGTTGCCACTATTGTGACTATGTATTTACCCTTTATACTTTCGCTGTTTGCAGGTTTCTTGACTCCCTTTTGTTCTTGATGGCGTGTATTTATGCATTCATTAATTTAATTTAATTTATTTATTTACTGACACAAAGTTCCCCCCTTTTTCAAGACATCGTTTTATTACAGAGGTCGGTTTAGGTGGTTTTCTAGCTTGTTTAATTATTTATTTGACTGACCAGCCTCGGTCTGCTTGAATTCCCTCATTTTACAACACTGTGCCGTTCCCGTTCATAATTCATTTTTATAGTGGGTTTACAATAATGCTGATAATGGTAGTTCATTTGTTTTTTACCAAATATTGCTATCATTCTTCACAGTTTATTATTTTATTTCATGCCGTGGTTTTATCAATTTTTTCAATACTCACGGTCGGGCCAATTTCTGTCCGGCCCCCCCTTTTTTTTTTTACCTCTTTACACTTTTTAGGTTTTTTTTATTTATGTTGCTGGTATCATTCATAAAAACAGTATATTTATTTTTTACATTTTCTTTATCAAATTTATATTAGTTTTAACTTGCCAGTTTGCCCGCGGGTGGTTGGGCTTTATGCGCATGCGTTGGCGTCCTGCTCATAAAATGTTCTTGCTGCTGACAATGTTTACTGCCCTCCCGGTTTTAGAAGTAGTGGCAGTTTATGCACATGTAAGTCTTTCTAAGTATGGTTTTAACGTTTTTTTAACTTTGCAGCTTGTCTCCGGGTGTTATTCATGTACACATTTTATATTGATTGTAAGGGATTTCCACTTTTAATATACGTCTCGGTTCCCCTGCGGTAGTTTAATGTAGTGGGACACTGCAGTGTCCGCAGTTGCGTTGTCCTCTAGTAAGGCACTTCAAAAGATGGTTATTTTACATATATATTTTTAATAGATGGGCGATAATATGATGGACACTCCCATCTATCATTTTTCACAGTTTATTATTTTATTTCATGCCGGTGTTTTCACCAAGTTTTTCAATACTCAGAGTCGGGTCATTTTTTGATGCATGTCTGGCGTCCTGTTCCCTTTTTTTTATCTCTTTACCCCCTTTTTATGTTTTTTTATTTATGTTGATGGTATTATTCACAAACATAGTATATTTATTTTTTAACATTTTCTTTATCAAATTCACATTGGTTTTGCCTTGCCGATTTGCCCGCGGGTGGTTGGGCTTTGTGCGCACGCGCTGGCGTCTTGCTCGTGAGATGTTCTTGCTGCTGACAATGTTTACTGCCCTCCCAGTTTTAGAAGTAGTGGCAGTTTATGCACATTAAGTCTTTTCAAGTATGGTTTTAACATTTTTTAGCTTTGTAGCTTGTCTCCGGGTTTTATTCATGTACACTTTTTATATTGATTGTAAGACATTTTTACTTTTAATATACGGCTCGGTTCCCCTGCGGCAGTTTAATAAAGTTTAATAGCTTATAATCTGATTGTGTGGTATGTCACTATTGATATGCCATTATTTAGTTTATTAGTTGGTTTTAATTCCACATACAACCAAAGAAAGGATTCACGTAATTGTAGGATTAAAGAAAGACGGTGTGGGCTGTGGAATTTAATCTGCTTAAAATATAACAGTAGAATGACACCGTTCCTCCACTTAAATAAGTGTCCGTTGACCTAGTGTTTCGACCCACAATATAAGGATATTCCTTTCTGTGAATCTCCCTTCTTGTTGAGTACAAATGTAACCCTCTGGTTTGCGTATTAATTATACCAGACACTGCTTTGAGTATCCACACCTAGAATCTGGCAATTAGGTGCCCCCTCCTTTTCTTTTTCTTTTTCATTTTTTACTTGATAATAGGCCTTATGAGTTGGCTCCTCCTCATTATGATAGCCTGGTATGTTTTTATAAAATGGTACTTTTTTGGTTCAGAAAGTAGTAATACATTTTTAAGTTCATTTTGATTTTAATTTTTTGTAATTAGTTTTTTTAATATACATATTTTTTCACTGAATCTGCAGTTACGGAAGCTTGTTTGACTTCCAGCGATACAATTATTTTTATGGACGTATCCCTATCACGGTCCTAAGGTAATAGTACCCTTTCACTCCTGCTCCTAGATCATTTTAGTGTTTTTGATTTATGATCCTCCATCTCTTTTGTTTTTCTCCATGTTGATTATAATCTTTCTTTTGCACTTTTGATTTTATTCTTGATATGGTAACGTTGTTTATGATATGTTATTTATTTATTTATTGTTTTTATTTAAACATATTAGGTTTTTTTTGGTTAGTATCTGCATGTAGTTGTCTTATATACATATGGTGTTCTTTTTTAAAGGGAGCTTTGTTTAACTATTTTATATGTCTGTCTATGTTCTATACACCCATGATTTTACATGTCTTAGTATGATATACATTAGAATATCATTTTGTTTGAGTTATGAATATCATATTTTTGTGTTTTTATATATATTATTTATTTATTATCGTGTTTTTACAGTTTTTTTATTCATGATAATCTTTTTATGTTTTTATGATTACGTTTTAATTATTTATAATGTGTTTTTAGTGTAAGGTGAGCCTACCCCTGAAGAAGAGTTATTCGAAACACGGCCTGTGTCGGGTCTGGTCTCCCTTAAGTATGGATCAATAAAGTATTGGTGAGAGTTCAATAATTGCCTACGTTTTTGTACTGTTTGCTGTTTCTCTGCGTGGCAGTTGTTGTTTTGTCTTGGAGTAGTCTATCAAGGCATGTTCTAGACTGGTCTGGCAGAATTCAAGGAAAGAAAATCAGGCATGTCAATTTCAGCTTCCTTATCATCCTTCTAGGCAAGTCCAGACAAGTGGGATGTATCCAAGCAGTCAAGACTCTGGGTGGTAGAAAGATTATGCTCTGGACAGAAATGTCCTGCTGCAGGTGCCACATGCTCCAGCTCCCATATGCAGCCTGTAGTGGCTCACAAAATGCTCAAAGATGCCCAGATTGCCACCTTAGAGATGTCCTCTGGGGACAGCTTTTCCCTCCAGGAGAGATCAAGATCTCACCAGGGCCAGGCAGATTGCTCAGGCCTCCAGCTTGTCTACTGACCTGGAGGTTTTCTGGTTGGGACCAATGTCCCAGAACAAACTGACCTAGACAGTGCGCTCCCCAGTCCCACAGGCTGGCATCTGTGGTAACTATCACTCTGGCAGCTCTAGAGGCATCCCATCCATAAGAGAGCAAGTCTGACCACCACCAGACTAATTGCTCCTTCATTTCCTAGAGGAGAGGAAGATAATAAAATAACTGGGAGCAGGGGAACCAGGGAGCCAGAATGAGGACCCTGCAGGGGGCAAATGTGCATCCTGACCCACGGTACAAGCTCCAGGGATGACGCCATGGACCCCAAGCGCTGCTGAGAACAAAATTCCCTGAGCTGCCACTGCATCTTGTCCAACCTTTCCTGGATGAGGAACACTTATCTCAAGATACTTCAAGTCCTGGAAGGGGAAAAGGTTGCTCTTGATATAGTTGATCACGAACCCAGCTTTTTCAGCCAATGAATCACCTAGGCCTTGATCTGCTCTGGTCCCCTCTCCATGTAGTCAGATTGAATCAGTCAGTCATTTAGGTACAAGTATACCCAGATTCCTGCTTGCACAGGAATGCCACCACCACCACCACCTTGAGCTCAAGAAGGTGCAAGGTGCTGTGGCTAGCCCAAAAGGCAAGGCACCATGCTAGAAATGGTGGCCCAGGACACAGAAGTGGAGGAACCGCTAATGCTGCTCCCCAACAGAAATATGGAAGTCAAGACAAGGTCGAAGGAGGTAAGAGATTCCCCTTGCCAGACAGATGCAATGGCCATTCTGATGGTCTCCATACAGAAATGGAGCCCTTGTAGTTTGACACTGACTGCCTTCAGGGCCAGGATAGGTTGAAAGGACCCTTTCATTAATTTTATTTATTTATTTATTTTATTTAAAAGGATTTCTATACCACCTTCTCCTTCAATCAAGGCGGTCTACACAGCAAACAATCAACAAATAATGGTTTTTGTGTGTGCATGCAGTGAAAAACAGTGAGTGCATGTGCTGTAGCACCATGAATTAAATAGAATACCGCCCCTGATTCAGCTCTGTGGAGGGCATGGGTACAATACCTGCAACTACAGGAGGCAATGAAGAATAGAGTATATTCTACAGCCATCCTCTTGGCTAAAGAGCTGCAAGAAGATTCTACAAAGGCATCCGAAAGAGGCTCTGCAAACTCCAGGACATACCCTTCTCTAGGACCTTGAAGACATATTGGTCTGATGCAATATGGTCCACTCCAAGTCAAACAGCTGGAGCCATGAGTCCTCCCCCCCCCCCCCCCCGCTGCCCCTCAGAAAGGATCCACCAGAACCCATGAGGGCTTACTGGCTCCTAAGGAGGTGGTTGTTGAGTCATAAACATGCTGGGATCCTCAAAAGGGCTAATGCTTCTTGGGTATAAACCCACAGGAGGAAGCCACCATGCCTGAACTCTTAGCAGCCCTAGGCCACATCCTTGCTCCCTGGTGAATCCTATGTAAACACTCCTGGAACCTCTGGGTCTAACTTCTGAGAACCTCTGTGGGTAAGCTTCTCCAAGGTCTTTCACCAGCTTTCCAGGTCCTCCCCAAAGAGCAGTCTGTCCTTAAAAAGGAAGCTTGCTTAGCCACAACTTGGATGCTGCATCGGCCAACCAGTTCCAGAGCACAAGTCACTTATAGGCTACTACAACTACCGCCATGAATTTGGAAGAAATTCTAAACAAGCCATCCACCATAAAGTCCGCCACCTCTGAACTGTCAGGCTGGATCCAGTGTAAGAGGGCTCAGGTAGTGCTTTGTGCAGGAGTGATGGCATAAGTGCTCAAGGCAGAAGCTGTGGAGGCATTTTTGAGGAGGGTTTCCACCTTCCCAGCATGGGTCTCCTTTAGCATGGTATCCTCTTCCACTGGAATGGTTGTGTTCTCCAACACTGCCAGGACCAAGGCATCTATCTTAGAGAGCCCAAAAGACTGTTTCATGTCTCCTTGGCGCAGCTAACAGACTGAAAACAGCCTGTGAGTTGTTTTGGGAGATAATGCTCAAAACCAGGTAAGAACTGGTCCTGGAGGGCCCTCAAAGGCTCAGTGACTTCAGCTTGCAGCCTCCTCACTACATTCCCCCTCCACAGGAACTATTGTGGCCATCTAGTATGGCAGGTGTTCCCACTAGCAGGAAAATAATGGGAGACACGGCAGAGTCAGCAAAATCAGCATCAGGCACCAGGCTCCCTGTGGGAGATCCTGACCTTGCCAAAAAAGTGTGCTGAGGCATCTCCATCGTACTTAGGGCAAAGAAAGCCAGGTGTTGTGCAGTTTGTAGCTCCCCTCATGTGAGCTCATCACCATGCACGCAGCATCATGGCAGAGCTCAATGTGGTCCAAAAAATAGAAAGCCATGAAGAAAAAATCCTGATGGAAAGGAAAAATCATGTCAAAAACAACAACTCCCAAACGCAAAGGGAGTCCCAGTACCTTTCAGGCCAGCTGGTGAAACTCAAGGGGGGCTGCCCCAGCCACCCACAAAAGCCTGGGAAGGCCCAGCTGCCTTCACAGGAACTTTTTTTTTTTTTTCTACAAACTGCTTTATTCAAAGTAGAAAAAGAAAGTTAATTAAAAATATAGCAATACAAAAAAAGCAAAGAAAATAAAGGCATGCAGATAGAGTACAGTGAGGAAAGGGAAACTGGGGCCAGATTTACCAAATCCTTTCAGAGGCCCTGTGGGATCCTTCCTCTCCACTTACTTGGCCCAGCACTAATGAAAATCATAGGTAAAATGCTGGACACAGGGCAGCTGTTGGCTTGAAGAGATAAGGGCATACACAGGCTCCAAACTATACAGGCTGCAAGACCACAATCTGGGCCACTAGAGACCAGCTTATTTGCACTAATCCACACTCATCTTGCCATTTACTGGAGGCAGACAATACTAGCTTCTCTCAGTGCTACACCAGTAGATATCCTAGTGATAGCATCCTGGAAGTTGCTCTAGTCTGCCTCTACCTGCTGGCTGAGGAGCATAAGCCACTTGCCTGGACTGGTCTAGCAGGATAAGGAATGTGCTTTAACAGTATTAGCATGCACAGTTATGGAGGAGCAACCTAGGGGTTAAGAACAGTAGCTTAGTAACCAAAGAGACTAGGGTTCAGATCCCACTAGCACTCCTTGTGGCCTTGAATAAGTCACTTAACCCTCCACTGCCTCAGAAGAAAGACCTGGCAATCTACTTCTGGTCACACTGCCAAGAAAACTCAGAAGCTGCTGGGTTGCCAGGACTTGAAGACCCACATTGCTGTTGCACTGCTTTGGATACTGAACCTTACCAAAGGATAAGACATGCAATGGTTCCAAGGAAGGGAGCCAAGATGATTTGGGGCCTGTGCCATAAGGAATATGAGAAAAGACTTCAAGACCTATTTATGTATAACCTAGAAGAGAGGAGAGACAAGGGAGATAACATGCAGATGTTTAAATACTTAAAAGGTATTAATGAACAAACCTTTTTCAAAGACGGGGAAGCTGTAGAACTAGAGGACATGAAATGAAGCTGCAAGGAGGTAAATTTAAATGCAACATCAGGAAAAACGGAGTTACTTACCTGTAACTGGAGTTCTCCGGGGACAGCAGGATAAGTCAGCCACAATTGGTGACATCATCCGACGGCGCCGAGACGGAAGTACTCTCCATAGCTCAGAAGGGCTTTCGCCCTTCTGAGCATGGGCCAACTGGCCCCACCCCCCTGCCCGCCCCTAGCTAACCAGTATGTCCCTAGCTGAGCCTTTTGCCGCTAGGAGGCGGGCACCAGGACGGAGGCCGACCACTTTCCAGGGGAGGTGGGCGGGTATGTGTGGCTGACTTATCCTGCTGTCCCCGGAGAACTCCAGTTACAGGTAAGTAACTCCGTTTTCTCCTAGGACAAGCAGGATGAGTCAGCCAGAATTGGTGCCTCCCAAGCTATCATGAGCTGTGGTAGAAGGGGGAAGGCCGAGGCGCTACTTAGGGCTAGACTACAGGCTAGGTTAGCAGGCAGCCTGTGGTGCATAAGTTGGCGCCAGAGCATGTAGGCCTTTAGTGGCTAGACTATAGGCTAGGCTAGCAGGTAGCCTGTGGTGCAGCATGTTGCTACCAGAGCATGTAGGCCCGTAGTGGTATGCAGACACGAGGGACGTATATGCAAAGGGTGCAGTAAGCATACTTGTGAGGTAACCAAGACCCACTTGCAGGGGGTGCAGTACAGGGCACACTAGAGAGGTAACCAAGACACACTTGTGAGAAGACCAAGGCATAGGTCTGTCGGGCAGAGCGAAGAAGATCATGCAAAGGGTGCAGTAAGCATACTTGTGAGGTAACCGAGACCCAATTGCAGGGGGTGCAGTACAAGGCACACTAGAGAGGTAACCAAGACACACTTGTGAGAAGACCAAGGCATAGGTCTGTCGGGCAGAGCGAAGAAGATCAGCCACAATGGCGCTGGGTGCGAGAATGGAGCGAACGGTGCAGGTGGGGCGAGAATGCCCGACTAATAAGAGAGGCGCCTCTTAATATTATTTATTTAGATTTGTCGAGAACCCTTAGCGTAGCAGGGTGTCGGGGCCCGGAGAATGTTGCTGGGTCCAAGCTTGGGGACTTGTGACTCTGGGGAACTGTCTCTGGGGAAACATGACCTGAATTGGACAGTGTTGTATGCGACTTGCATTGGTCACTTTTGGAACGGGAACTGTCTCTGGGGAAACATGACCTGAATTGGACAGTGCTGTATGCGACTTGCATTGGTCACTGTTGGAACGGAATGCTGTGCACCGCCATGCACAGGCTTGTCAATCCAGACATATCCTGCATTCAGGGTGAGTGTCCTCATTCCCCGCATGCTTGCGCATCTCTGCTGGCATCTGCACTGTGGTCAACCGCTCACACAGCCAGGTTGAGTCTACGGACGCAGGTGGGGGATGGGGTGGTTTGCGTCCGTAGTCAGTCTATGCGGAAGGTGCTGCTGTAAGCTGTCCCCTTGGTGGAGGGTGCCCAGAACAGAAGGGTCGAAGAGCCCAGGTTGGGGCCCTTTGACACTGGTGCATTATCCCGTGCCAGTGGGCGAGTTACAGGGGCCGGGTCGGAGGGGGCCACAGCTGGGACTCGAACCTGTGACCTTCATTGGCTGTGTGCACAGCACCGCACTGTTGCCACTGAAACAAGGGCTGGAAAGGAGCACCTGGGTTCAAACCAGGGGCCTCTTGATCTGTAGTCAAATGCTCTTCCTCTAAGCTGTGCTCCCATAAGATGAGACTTCTTACTGTGCAGGAACCAGATGCAGGGTCACACGAGACTGGAGTGATGTTCAGTTAGTAGACGCACAGGGCCCTGATGCAGTCTAGTGTGGAGTCCTGTTTCTCCAAGAAGCGTGGAGTGCTCCTGATCTGGGAGGCGGCTCAGTCCTGGAGGGACTAAAATAGGTACACCATAAGGTGAGTGGTTCCCCCGACCTCGCTTGTCAGGATAGGGGGCCGGTCTAAGGGGAATCATTCTGCAGGTGATATGATTAGAGGATGGGCATCCTGTCTGTGGAGATAGGGAGCCGGCAATGAGATGGAGCAATACAGACGCAGCAGCTATGAAAAAGATTCCCCCTGGCAGCACTGCTTTATAGAAAGAGAAATGCCTCAGACAGCCTTACTCATTAACCCCACTAGGGGATTGAACTCATGCCCCCTGGTTCAGTCCATGTATTAACCATTGCGCTGTCCCTCTCTTGCTGCTACTGATGGCCGCCTGAGGAGAGACCGGAGACTATTCCAGACAGCTATCCGGAGGGTCGTAAGAGTCGACAGCAACTGGAGGCGCTTAACGACAACCACTCAATCTTCGCAGCTACAAGAGCTGACCTGGCTCGCACCGCAGCAGATTGAAGGCGATGTTAGCCCGTGCTAGGACACTCTGGGTGGTGTTCTCAGCAGGTTACATGAGCTGGTGGGGCGCACACTGCAGTTGATTGAGGGGAGTGTAGGGCAGATAGAGGCTGGATTGCCTGTGCTATTAGGTCCCTTAGGGCAGTGCAGAAATGTGGACCATTGGTGCAAATACATGCAGTTCAGGTTGGTGCAGCCTGACAGGAGAAGACGTCCGGTCGAGGGATGTGGAACCGAAGGGTTTGTGGAAAGGGTCAGTTGGAGCGGCATGACGGTTGAAAACATGCAACTATTGCCCTAATTATGGGGACTGGGATGGCCGGAGCCCCAGCTGGGATTTGAATCTGTGACCTGTGGCCCCTGGACACACTGTCCGTGTTCACTGCATCGCACTTTGGACACAGCATTACCATGCCAGGCAGGGAAGGCTTCTTTGTGCGAGTGCTGGGGATAGGGCGCGTTGTAAGATTTCCCCAACCCTAAGGAGCACTAGCGAGATTAACTTTAGATCCTTGTATGGGCTCTGACCCTTGAACTTCTACGGTCAGTAGTGTGAGACTAGCTCACCGTACGGAGCACCAACAACCTGCGCTCGAGCGTGATTGAACCTTGAACGATTATGCCCCGGCACAGGTTCAAGGCGCTGGGCAAATAAAAGGTCTGCCCGGAGTGACATTGGTGTAGGCAATGCAGGACGACACGTGCTGTTGCGACCACCTCCGACAGGTGTCGATCAAGATGTCAGCACTAGGGAGGCAGGGCGGGGGGTTGGTTGATGCCAATACCCGTCTGTCCGTGTGGTGTTATTCCACCATCAGCTGGGGTCCTATCCCACCCCCATCCGGGTCCTGGTGTAGCACACCCCAGTCGGACACCGCCAGAGAGGGGAGGTGAGTCAGGCTACTACATGACTTTGTTATGTATATTCTCTTATATACTGTGCTAGTCAGCATCAGTGTGATTTATGTTGGACGACTGAAAATATATTGAACAGGGCATTACAACTTGGCAGATAACTCTTGTACCGGGGAGTGGGCTATGGTGGGTTAAGTGGCTCGCCCAAGACCACAAGGAGCGACTGTGGGACTGGAACCCCAGTCCTTCCGGCCCAAGGTTGCTGCCCTCTAGCAGGAGTTGAACCCCCAATTATTCGGGCTAAGGGCATTGCCCGAACCGCTAGGCCATTCCTCCACTCCCTGCCGGTAGTGTGATGAAGTCGGTGCAGTGAAGTAGAGCTAGAACGTTTCCTTTAGAATCTGAATAGCCAGCTATCTGGATTGAGCCAGATACGAAGCGGGTCTGAAACCTTTCTTTCTACTTTTCCCATTGCCCTGCCCAGACCCTGGGCCCGGCCGGGAAGTAGAGAGGTGGAAGTGCATTGTGGACGGGGTCTCTTAATCCCTGTGCACTGTCTCGGGTCTGAGCGGTTGCTCTAACCTTAGGCTGATACTCCAACCTTGATTAGCTTGCACATGCAGGAGAAGCGTTTGAAATATGACCATACCACTGATGGTTGGTAATGTACCAGTAAAACCTTGGCTGTAGCTGAATAAGGGGCTGGCTGGTATTGGAAGAGTAATTGCGAGGAGCCTCCAAGGTAAATTGAATGAGAAGGGGGTGCATGCCATTCACAGCAAACATGCCTCTAGAGTTACCGGAACTTAGGGCGACTGTAAGGCAGCAGCTCGCTGGCGGGGTCATCACTCCTGCGGTACTCCATTCTCCTGCATAACCCTGGAGCCTGGGGTCCCTCCTCTGGGTAGCAGCCTGGGCTGTGCCCGGGAGCCTGTCCGAATTGTTAGTGCGGGAGGAACCACCGTTGGCACAATAAGGGCTTTAGAATTATCTGCACCAGAGGCTCACTACTATCCAATATGTGGACTGGATTGGTGGTAGTCCCAGCTGGGCTTTGAACCTGTGACCCTCTGTTCTTGCACACACTGTTTGTGTGCAAGAGTCTTCAGAGCTGGTTGGTTTGCTCTGGGACCGGGAGTTCTCTCTCTCCGCCCCGTTGAGACCTTATAGTGCTTCGGCACCATGTTGCCTCGATCCTGTCTCTCTCTATCTCTCTACCTCTGCCCGGTGAAGAGGTACGGGGTTAGCAGTTCAGCCCCTCCCTACAGATAAGCCTAAGAAGGCTTGGCCTGGATGCGGTAGACGGGGCGGTACCGGCTCTGGATCCCCCGAAGGCGCCAGTCAACGGCGCTGAGGAGTTGGAGGCAGAGGGAGCCAATGGCGTCGAGGAGTAGAAATAGCATCTCTGCGCCGAGAAGTTAAAATAGCAGTTCTGCGCCGAGGAATCAAATAGCAGCTCTGTGCCGAGAAGTCAAAATAGCAGCTCTGCGCCGAGGAATCAATAGCAGCTCTGCGCCGAGGAGTGGAATCATCTCTGCGCCGAAGTGGAGAGGTCACGCAGGCCCTGTAGCGCCGCTGCGCCATTGCACGTCCGGATGAGAGAGTCCCGTGCAATCCAAGTGAAACTTCCAATCGTGAAGGAGCCAGGCAGCGGAGTGGGCTGGCCTGAGGTGATGCCTGCCAGGAGCTGGGGGCGGAATGACGTTGATGCGCCGTTTGATACAAGCTCGTGCGACCAATCCAGTGAAGGGGGCGTGGCTTCGAGACCAGAACCCAGTCGCCGGAAAATGGCCGCCCCCATGGAAACCACGAGGGAGGAAGGAACGGCTGCCGCAAGGGTTCTTCCACCCAGAGGAAAACTCCCGGTTGGAGCCGCGGTGGATAAAGGCTCGCTGCTGGGGTTGGAGGCCTCCAGGCACAACCCGAGCGTCGGCAGAGCTGGCGGCCTAAGCCTGCGGCTGGGGTGGAGGCCCTTAGGCACACCCAGAGCGGCGGCAGAGCTGGCAGGGAATCGTCGAAGTCCCACGAGGGTCCAGGAGTAATGGCGCCTGACTGGCAAGGAAATCAAGTGCAGTCCTAACAATTTGAGAGAAGCTGGACAGAGTATTAATGCAGGATAAGTGCAATATACATAGTGGTAGAGTAAAAGAAGCACAGGTTGAAACTGATCAACAATTAGCGGTTTTCAAAGATGTTACGTCTGAAGCAATGGCCCGCAGAAACAAGTTCCGCCGGGACCGCTTTGAAGGGGGGGGTTAGAAACATAACCGAGAATCTGAGACAAGGCCTGAATGCAGGTTAGCACTATACACACGAGTGGGAGAAAGCAAGCTTAAACTGAATGAACAGTAATAGGATATTTCATAAGATGTAGAATCTACATGGCCCGCAGGGAACCAGTTCGGCAGGGCCAGACCTGAGAAGAAGTTTCGGAACATTCAGTCAAGTAAGAACTGTTATATACATACGATTAGCAGGGTTAAAATTAAATTTGGTGGAGAGTAGAAAAGTCCGTCTTGCTGGCAAGGCAGAAGAAGTGAAACTGGTTAGCTAGGGGCGGGCAGGGGGGGTGGGGCCAGCTGGCCCATGCTCAGAAGGGCGAAAGCCCTTCTGAGCTATGGAGAGTACTTCCGTCTCGGTGCCGTCAGATGACGTCACCAATTGTGGCTGACTCATCCTGCTTGTCCTAGGAGAATAGTTTTTCATGGAAAGGTTGGTGGATGCCTGAAATGTCCTCCCAAAAGAAATGGTGGGAGCACAGTGTCAAAATTCAAAACGGCATGGGACAGACAAAGAGGATGGAATCAAAACAAACGTCAATAACTTCTAAGTGGAGAGGGGTAACCTGCCTTGAGTGACATGTACAACTATACAATTCTGGCACCTTACTGGGCAGACTAGATGGGCCATGCTGGGCAATCTGCTGTCACTTACTGTGTTACTATATTGCCTCAGGTCCAAACCTAAGACTGTTAGCCCTCCAAGGACAAGAAAATATCTACTTTACCTGATTGCAACTCATCTTGAGCAATGGAAAGGTGCGAGCTAAATCCTAATAAATAAATGCAGGGCTATCAGGTGCCTTAGATGACACCTTAGCCTTGCATCCCTTGCAATTAGCCACAAAGTGTGCCCCTCCCCCAAGATTTTGATTATTAAACTCAAATGTATTTATCTCAACGCTATCCCTCCCAGAGCATTCCTATAAAAATGCATATCTGGGCATCACACTTTTAAATAGTAAATGTTTTTTTAGAAATATATACAATGTGAGACAGACTTCAAAAAGCCACTTACAAGGGTAAACAAACTATCTGCATAGGGCCCATTCTTACTACAGGTAAAACTCAGTTTGTGTAGCTGCCAGGACACATTGAATTGTTTTGACAGTAGCTACTCTTTGATGCCCCCCCCAAAAAAAAAAAAACTGTTTCCCTAGGCCACTACCTAGTTTGCCTAATGTTTAGGCCAGCCCTAAATAAATGACCCCTTAGGCCTGGCAATCTACTTCCAGTGATACGTTGCCAGAGGCAGCTGGGTCACCAGGAGTCAGCACTGACTTCATGGCACTAAAAAAGACAGACAAACACCCCCCCCCCCTCCTAGGCTTAAATGCTCAGCTGTGATCATCCAGCCCTACAATGCACTCACAATCATGTCAAATAACATGGACCACAACTTGAGACCGACAGACAGTACTACATTCCTGACCAGAGGGAGACATGCAATACACATCTCGCATTCCCTTTCCAACACTAGATCAAACAGAACCCATTCAGAGATCAGCAATAAATGTGCTACCTTCATCCTACCTACAGTACGAATGCTGACCTTTAAACGTCTCAGAGCACATTAACTTGCCACCCGCACTGCTGCTTTCATATATAGGAAAAGCAGTAGAACCAGACATCCGCAGCCGAAGCACATCAGGCCTGGCTGCACGCCTGCCCCTCAGGAACTAGGGTCGGAGCAGTAAACCACAGCCGCCGATGCTCCCGCCCCCTTATCCCGGTCTCACCTGCACCGATCGCCTCCAGCAGCTCGCGCTCCTCACCGCTTAGTTCCCCCCGAACAGCTCGCGCCATCGCAGCCCACCCGCTCCATACACGCGCCCCAACAACAAATACAATACAACCCCCCTGCGCGCGATCCCGAACACGGAGCTACTCGGCGCTGGCTCCGACTACTGTCTGATCGCGTCACGGGGGTGCGAGGACTCAGAGCCGCCCTGCTCCGTGATCGTCCGGGCTCAGAATGCAGGGTGGAGTGGGGGGAGAGAGGGGGTAAATTAACAGTCTAGACGGTGAGGATTAAGGGATCGGTGGTTTCTACCATCGGTGGATCGTTGCAGTATGCTGTCGCTATTACACACCCTCCGCTCCGGGAGCCGGTGGTTCAGTCCGGAGCCTGCTCTCAGGTTGTGTGCGTGCGTGCGAGTCTGTATCGCCGGCTCACCTATTGTCTGACACCCGCAACCGCTGTTGTCGCCGTCGCCAGCCTGCAAGGAGTCCGAGCCGTAGCCGCCAGCGCCAGGTGAGAGCAGGGGCCCGGGCACAGCACAGTGACAGCAGTCTTGCACGCTGTAAGACTTGAGAGAGCGGCTCACTTGCATGCTTTGCACCCCCTCCCCCTTACGAAAGCACCCTGGGTGCGATCCAAAATTCGAAATACAGATAAGCCAGGTGTAGGACTGATGTTTATCATGACTAATTGTGGGTTAAAAGGTTCTGCTAGTGAATGTGAATAGATACCCGCCCCCTCTCCCCCAGTGGATGGGAGCTTTCAGGACCCACAGCAGTTGCCAGTTTGCAGATTTGTGAATCCTCTCTCCTCGCCTATTAGTAAACGCTAAGGATGGATGATTCCAGCGAATTTTGTAGTATCAAACCCTGAAGGGGTGATTTTTCCAGTTGTTTCAAAGCGATGTGCAAGAGATCTACAGAGCGCTCGCAGCTTTTGGGAAATATCGATACAGTATATAGTTGATCTATTTCTAGTGGTTGGCTTGATGTCGTTCCACACGGTTGGGTTATGTTCGCTATCAGGGGATCGAAATGGTGTGAAAAAAAGATTGTGTGGGATACTGGGATACTCGATCTCTCTTTGCTCTGTCAAGCTTAATATTTTAATCGGAACTTCTTCATGGGAAACAATTTTGCTATAAGCATTTTATTTTCCTACCATTAATAATCTCCGGTAGGTTGTGGTGTAGCTATAGGGACAATCCGTTATGGTTAATAATGTAAATAAATAATTCTACCTATGAGGTTGAAATGAGCACGTGGAGACAAGCCATGTTGACCTGAAGTTACCTCAGGGAAATATAGAATCGATCCAGTGTTTTTGTTTTCGCAGATGTGAATCGTCCACCATCTTTTCAATTTGATTTTGATTCGTGCATTAACATTTTGTAGTAACTGCTTCATTTCCATGTACACTTTAGTTTCTTGAACATTTTTATTTATTCATTCAGTCGTCAGTATTTCTAGTCCATAACACCTAGCAATGCTATTCTCTGCGGATCACAATAATATATATAACAACAAAAGAAAACGTGCAGGCTCTTAAAAAATGTTACTATTTGCACAACACCTACATTTGGGGCTGTACTGGTCTGGGGCTAATTTGTTTTTCTTAAGTAGGGTGACTGCTTAAGATCTGATCCCTGAGGCAGCCAAAAACAGAGTAGCTGCAGATTAGGCCTGAGACAGGCTGCTCTTGTCTTATGTTCTTCTTTGGGGACATGCAAGCATTATTCGTTGTGGATTTTGAATTTACTATTTGGAGCATCCAGGAGATTATTTGCCAGATGGTTGGCATGTCATTAGGCTGCGCGTAGTGGAGATTTAAGAATCCATCGTCCTGATTGACTTAGAATTAATTCAGTGATGGGTTTTAAACTGACTGAGATAAGGAAGGGCCAGTTTGTAATCAAACTCTGGAATTTGTTACAGGAGGATGTAAGAACATAAGAACATAAGATATGCCATACTGGGTCAGACCAAGGTCCATCAAGCCCAGTATCCTTTTTCCAATAGTGGCCAATCTAGGTCATACATACCTAGCAGTTTCCCCAAAAGGCACAGGTTCCACAATGCTTGTACTGGGTCAAGTATTGATATCCCAGGTCCTTTCTTAATAATGGTTTATGGACCTTTCCTCCAGGAACTTGTCCAAACCTTTTTTAAACCCAGCTGCACTAACAGCCTTTACTACATCCTCCGGTAACAAATTCCAGAGTTTGATTACACGTTGAGTGAAAAAATATTTTCTTTTATTAGTCTTAAATAGTTTACCCTGTAGCTTCATTGCATGTCCCCTAGTCTTTCTATATTCTGATAACGTAAACAGTTTTCTTTTATTAGTCTTAAATAGTTTACCCTGTAGCTTCATTGCATGTCCCCTAGTCTTTCTATATTCTGATAACGTAAACAATCGATCTACGTTTATCTGTTCCACTCCGTTCATTAATTTATAGACTTCTATCATATCTCCCCTCAGCCGTCTCTTTTCCAGGTTAAAGAGCCCTAACCTTTTTAGCCTTTCTTCATAGGAGTATCCTTCCATCCACTTTACCATTTTGGTGGCTCTTCTCTGAACCTTTTCTAATAACGTTATATCCTTTTTAAGATACGGTGACCAGAATTGCACACAATATTCAAGGTGCGGTCTCACCATGGAGCGATATAGAGGCATTATAATATCTTTTGTTTTATTTTCCATTCCATGTAGTAAAGGCTGTTAGTGTAGCTGGGTTTGAAAAAGGTTTGGACAAGTTCCTGGAGGAAAGGTCCATAAACCATTATTAAAAAGGGACCCAGGATATCAATGTTTGACCCAGTACAAGCATTGTGGAACCTGTGTCTTTTGGGGAAACTACTAGGTACGTATGACCTAGATTGGCCACTGTTGGAAACAGGATACTGGGCTTGGTGGACCTTGGTCTGACCCAGTATGGCATATCTTATGTTCTTATGCCAGAGCCTTCTATCACAAGAGTTGAGTTACCTAGCTGAAATCAGCAGCATCACTCTTCCTGATGGCAACTGATTCTGGCATTGCTGGGCTACATTCAGGGGAGTCTTGGGAATAACTACACTCGCAGAGCAACCATTTTACTAGATATCACAGTTAGCAAACTCGTCAAGGTTTAAAGTTTAACTTATTTGACTGCTCTAGATCATAGCATTGTTGTGTGTCATAGAGTCAACTATCTACAAGGTTGCCAGGAGTTGGCATCAACTTGATCTCCTGGGTTTTCTCGGAAAGGTGCAACTAGAAGTAGATCTCCAGCACTGTTCCCTCTAAGCTGTGCACGTGTGCGCGCGCGCACACACCTCGCCGAGCGAGCGCACATACTTTACAACAGAGCGCACAAAAATTATGGCTCTGATTCTGATAGAAAACAACACAGACGTCTTAAAATTTAAAAGTTATGATTGTAACTACTAGAAATTTCCCGCTTCATTTAGTAATCGTCTATTTTCATTTAATTTGATTAAAATCAATGTGGTGTACATACTGTATTCTGACGTGTAGTCAAATTTTAAAGTATATAACTCCGAGTGTCGTTATGTGGTGCACAAAAATTTAACCTTCTTTCAAAAGCTGCACACAGCTGATATTTTATGCGCACACAGCCTACAGAAAATTAGAGGGAACATTGATCTCCAGGCCTTTCTTCTGCTCAGTAAATGTATAACACCTGGTATTCCAAAGTGGTCTCCCATCCAGGTACTAACCTGGGGCATAAATAATATGTCCTGTCTTTATACCAAGGCCGTTTACAATAAAATTCAAAACTAAGCAGTGGAGCGGAGGCATAATTAGAAATAAAACAAGGACTGACAAGACACAGAAGAAATACATTTAGGAAACTAATACAATTGTGATATTTCCACTTATTACATACAAAAGGGGAAACTGAAAGGTTAGATATCAGAGACCAGCAGCTCCACACATCATTGAAGTAAAGCTCAATTATCAGTAAAATCCACAACTGATATTAGGAAGAAAAGGTGGCTTCTATCACGCTTTAAATATTCTCAGCTACATAGGGACAGGCTGTAGGAGGTTATTCAGGGAATGCAGGAAGTACTGACACAAGTGCAGAGAAGTTTCTCAAAATCCTCATTGCTGGGGGAGGGCCTGGTGCACTTGCTGTATTGGGGATGTCACCAAATTGTTTGGTTGCATTTCCCAGCTGTCTACAGAGAACCCACACATCAGCTAAGCAACTCTGCTTTCCTCCTAATTGAGGGTGAACCAGAGGAGGAAGAAGATTCCTGACATGAAGCGTTGGAGGAGTTCTGGGCTGGTGATTGGAAGGAGAGGTCCGCAGACGTGGACAGAGGAGAGAAGAGAAAATCTGAGCCTTTATTAATATTTTGTCTATAAAGAGAGCAGTTGGACTGGACTGGATCTCAGTTGGATGAGTCACAGCACTTGGATGAGAGGGAGAGAGAGTTTTTTTTTATTTTTAAATTCATGTGCAACAATCCACCTACATAGGGCCTTGGATCTAATCTCTCTCCCCGCCCTTCAGCACCCCAAAGATAAGGATGTGGTTTCCCTCTTTACATCATTGTAGCCCTTGGATACAGCCAGGGGACTGACTACATATTAATCACAAGCTAATAGAAAAAGCTAGCCCCCACTAAGGCTTATTTCACAGGGGAACCTGCCCCAGATTTAGGGGGAGTGGGGGTGCAATGCAAAGAAAAGCTGTCCTTTGAGAACTGCTAGGCATGTTCTTTCATTGGCGGAATTATTAATAAGTGGTCTTCTTGTAGCCAAAAAATACATGAGGGCACATCTTGATATAATCTATCCCTTAAGTACTCTGGGCTGGTGCCTTCCAGAGCCCTATAGGTCAGGGAAAGAATTTTAAATGTGATCTTGTTGTACGAATGGCTGGGAGAGTGACCTCAGCTACTTTACAAAACTGGGGTGTGAATCTGCTGTAAGAAAGTCTGAAATTGGATTAGTTCCTCCCTTTCCCAACTTAACTTTGGGGCCCTTTTACGAAAGGGTGGTGATCACTGTTCCCTCTAAGCTGTGCGCGTGTGCGCGCGCACACACCTCGCCGAGCGAGCGCACATACTTTACAACAGAGCGCACAAAACTTACGGCTCCGATTCTGATAGAAAACAACACAGACGTCTTAAAATTTAAAAGTTATGATTGTAATTACTAGAAATTTCCAGCTTCATTTAGTAATCGTCTATTTTCATTTAATTTGATTAAAATCAATGTGGTGTACATACTGTATTCTGACGTGTAGTCAAATTTTAAAGTATATAACTCCGAGTGTCATTATGTGGCGCACAAAAATTTAACCTTCCTTCAAAAGCTGCACACAGCTGATATTTTATGCGCACACAGCCTACAGAAAATTAGAGGGAACATTGGTGGTGATTAGTGTCAAAACCAATGCGTGGTATGTGCAACTGTCATGCAGTTAGCATACAACTGAGCGTGATTAATGTAGGTGCACCTAACAACACTCGGGGGTATCATTTATGTGCACTTGTGTCTACTGCCACTGAGCGTGTGACAGGGGTCCTCGCACTAGCAGCAATGTGTTCTCCATGCCCACACTCTGTGCTAGCCCACCTACTATCCTCCCCAGCACACTTGCCGTGCATCGTAGCGGCCAGTAGTTGGTATGCATACCCCTTAATGTACCTGAATGCCACTTACGGTACATTAAAACGCACGTTAACCAGTTTGTGCCCTTTAGTAAAAGGGCCCGTCTATCTTCAATGTAAACTACATCTTTGGAAAATATATTGATTAAACTCCTCTTTACTGTGTTCCAAAAAACAAATATCTGTGCTCTTTTTTTTTTTTTAAATGAAAAGGTTTTTTTTTTTGTTTTTTTTTTAGTTTTTGCGCTGTTAATCTTTTCTAAGAACATAAGAAATGCCATACTGGGCCAGACCAAGGTCCATCAAGCTCAGTATTCTGTTTCCAACAGTGGCCAATCCAGGTCACAAGTACCTGTCAGGTTCCCAAAAAGGTACACAGATTCCACAATGCTTATCCCGGGGTAAGCAGTGGATTTCCCTGGTCCTCTTTAATAAATGATTTATGGACTTTTCCTCCAGGAACCTGTCCAAACCTTTTTTGTACCCAGCTACACTAATAGATTTTGCTACATCCTTCAGTAACGAATTCCAGAGTTTGGTTACTCATTGAGTGAAAACATATTTTCCCTTAAAGTCCTAAATGGGGGCTACATTGTAGCTTCATCGAGTGTCCCCCTAGTCTTTCTACTTTTTGAAGGAGTAAACAACTGATCTACATTTACTCGTTCCACTCCATTCATTAATTTATAGACCTCTATCGTATCTCCCCCAGCTGTCTCTCTTCCATGTTGAAGAGTCCTAACCTTTTAAGCCTTTCCTCATAGGGGTATCCTTCCACCACCTTTATCATTTTGGTGGCTCTTCTTTGTACCTTTTCTACTTCTACATATCCTTTTTAAGATTGGCAACCAGAATTGCACACAATATTCAAGGTGCAGTTGAATCATGGAAAGATACAGAGACATTATAATACCCTTTGTTTTATTTTCCATTTTTATGATTCCTAGCATTCTATTTGCTTTCTTGGCTGTGGCTGCACACTGGGCAGAGGGTTTCAACATATTATCCACGACGACGCTTAACCCCTTTTCCTGGGTGGTGGTTCTGTTAGCGGGAATGTGGCTCTTTAGTAATTGTGGCAACAGGATTGTTTTCTTTGCATTTAGCAATTTGGAAGCACAGCGCTGGTGATCTTATATTTAAGTACCTCACTAGGAAATAGATGTGAGTTTTAGATATGCATGGCGTATGTGCTTTTAATGAAGTTGGTGAGGTTTTGAGATTATTTGGTTTTGCTGTAATGCTTTAATATACATATTAGAAGATGAATTGAAACATATGTGTGCTGCAATGCTTGTGTTTGTGAAAGTAAGGGGCCCTTTTACTAACAGGCATTATCTCTTAGTGTGGATTCTGTCGTGCGCTAAAGTCGTACTGGGACACATGTTAACAGCTAACACCAAAGTCCAGCCACGCTGTCAAGACCCTGTCCATGTATGTTAAAGTTGTAAGTGAGTGGGGTGGGGCAAAGATTGGGTGGAGTAAGCACCTTACAGCCAATGCCCCGCACTAACTACAAGGGGCGCAATTAGCACAGGTGCACTTACCGCCATTTCCATCAGTGGAGGTTAAGTGCACTCTTGCTATTTTCATGTTGTGTTAGGGCAGAATGCACTGCATTAACTGCTAGGAACATGCTTTCTGCATCTCCCCCCTCCTGACAGTTAATGCCGTGGTGTTGCACCTGTTTGCTATGGTTTGCATTTTATTGACACATTAGGTGCAACACCATAGCATCCTCTATTAAAAGGATCCCTAAGTGACTGACTGCATCTGTGAATTAATTTTATAAATTTGGTACATAGATATGTGGTTTAGATAAACGAAATAATGGAATTAACTGTACTTGGTGAAATTGTTTCAAGAGTTATTATCCTACTGTGACTGAAGTGGGGTCTCATTGTAGTAAGTGACCGTCAATATATTAAAGTATCTCTTGAACTTATTTGAGGTTTTGAAATTAATTACTTTGTTGCAATAGAATGGGCTTGTTATTGCAACAAGTCATGTTTTAGAAATCCATTGGTTTAAATAAATTGATGTATTTAAGATAATAATGCAATAGAATATCTTTTATTTTTGAATCTAAATTTGTTTATGGTAAAATATTTTAAAATGTGGATCATTTTATTAAAAGAATTTTAATAATGTATTTTGATTTTAATAAAGGGATACGTACGGTATTTCAGTTATAAGAAGAACATGGACTTTATAATTCAATAGGCTGTGTATTTTATCTATTTATACAATTACTAAATTTAATATTATATTTTATATAAGTGAATAACTTTTTTTCGCTGATTCTTATACTTGGATGAGGTTTACTTGCTGGTAGAGTATATTTTTGTAGCTATATAATTAGGTTTATCAACTGCATATTTTAGAAAATGTTTCTTTTGATTCTTTTTTTTTAAATTCTAGTTTTACCAATGGTTCTATATACGAAGTGAGCTGATTTGAAAATACTGTAGTAATTGCCCTCCTTTTAATTGTTATGTAATCTTAATTTTAAGTTCATTTAAACTTGATAGTCAATATTTTATAACATATATTACAAACTTTAATTTTAAAGATTTTATTTAAAAGGAGAAAGCATAGTTTGAAGTTGTCTTTCAAATCCAGTCACTCTTAAATGGTATGTTTATTGTTTAATGTCTCTTACCATATAATGTATCATAAACAAGAAACTTAATTATAAATTAACACATATTATAATACATTATTGTTTGTATTTTAGAATGTTGACCGTTGATGCAAGCATTGCAGAGCATGGTCATGTCGGCTCTTTTAATTTTATTATCTTGCCTTATGTATATTTCTAATTGATTAATTATTTACTTTATTTAATAAAGTTGTAGAGTTTGGTTGTTTTTGCCATTTATCTGGATTTCGTTTGATCTGTTCCAGTTTTTTTTTTAACTTTGGTATACACATCCACTGCTAGTTTTAAGGATATCCACACTGAATATACAGTATATGAAACCGATTTTAGTGCAGTGGAGGAAGTGCATGCAAATTTGTCTCATGCATATTCATAACCATACTGGCTAGGGGTACACCAGGATCGACTTGAGAAACTATGATATAGAACAAAAGTTGTTTTAGCCATAATTAATTTGTCTTTAGTTCTAATAGGAAAAAGTACTACATGGTGAACCATATAGTGCCATTTAGCTTGAAGGACACAGAAACACAGAAGATGCTGGGAGATGAGATCAGCAATCCCTTGGTCAACCCAATCTGTCTATTGTGCTCATGAGTTACACTTGACCCACTGGTATCTCTCTCTATCTACAACTAAGGCCCCCTTTGGGGTATGTTTACTAAACGGCGCAGCTGCGACATTATCGCGTGAGAGCGTCACGTATCGCGTGATAATGTCTCCGGTGGCGGTAAGGTGCGCAGAGGGTGGAGTAAGGCTCCCCAGAGGGCGGAGATAAGGGGGTCAATGGGCGGAGAGTGGGTGGGGAGAGGCTCCATGCACACTAACGCCGTGAAATGAAGGTCTTAAAAGTAGCGCCAGTGAAAACCTCGCGCTAGAGGCACATTTGCAGGGGAGAGAGACCATTTCAGTCAGCAATGTGTAGCAAAGGCAGGGAAACCAAGAAAAGTGATAGTAGTGATACATGTGCAGCAACATCATAGTGCCCAAGTACGAGAGGGCACTACTGTGAGGCTGCAAATGGGGTACAGGGGGCTGAAGGCGGGACATGCAGTGTGGCAGCTGGGGCACAGGGTGGCTTAGGCAGATGCCTAGGTGACACATAGGAATGTAGAAGCGGAAAACCAGCAAGACAGCAACTGACCAAGGGCAAACATGGCCATGAGTGTGTGTCCCATAGTGTCCCAGGGGACAGTACCCAGCAAGTACCCCAAAGGGCACATAACTTTGGCAGGCAGTGCCGGGGGGAAGCTTGGATGTCTAGGCAGGCACCCCTACCCCATATCAAGCACCATAGGCAGCTGCCTACTGGCACACTGGATGTCCTGGGACTTAGCACCACCGGCACAAGGGCATGTCAGCATGGTGGCAGAGGGGGCAGTGGCATCTGCCCACAGCAGACCACGGCCAAGCCCCGTTTAGGTGGGTGCCGTGCACTGCAACAGACAAGGTTTGTCTGACGAACAGTCATGGTATCCCCAAGGAATGATCTTCCTCTGTGGCAACAGTTTGGTGCAGTACACACAGCCAGTGTGTTCAGGGGCAGAAGGTCACAGGTTTTAGTCCTAGCTGTGGCTCCTGCAGACCATGTCCCTATATTTTACCCAGTACTAAACCGTGGTAATAAAGATGGAACCTTTATTGCAGATTAAATAAACATGCCATACACACCTATATTTTACCCTACAGGGCACAAACACCATAAACATGTGCAATCCCTAGAGCAGAGTTTCCCAACTGCAGTCCTGGAGGGCCAAACACCATTCAGATTTCATGCTGTCCCTAATAAATATGCCTATGCTGCATTTGTATGCACCGCCCCCATTGTATGCAAATGTATATCATGCATATTCATTAGGGACAGCATGAAAACCTGACCCGTGTTTGGCCCACCAGGACCGGAGTTGGAAACCTCTGCCCTAGAGCAGCGGCCAACAGGGGCACAAATGCCCACACCCACAGACTCCACTATCCAAAGCCTCATGGAGAGTCAGGTTGTTGGGCCCTGCGCAGGGCCCATCTCCCAATACTAGCACCTGCATACCTTAGCAATGCCGACCTAAAGTTGGGAACACGATACACATATATCAAAAGGTTGCTATGATTAATGGCAGATAACAAATCCTAAGTTAAACACAATCTGTTGGTAGAGATGCATCATAGCAACCTTTCTGATATCTGTGGAGTGTGTTTCAGTTTTGGTTTCTGACAGTGTATACCACCCCGGGGAGTGACCCCAACAGTATTGCGTACCATAGCAATGCCTGCACTATGCCCAGGACTGGTGTGGTGGCTAGGGCTGCCAAAAACCTCTATATTTGCACAATGTTGGCATAGGTGTGGGATTGTGTGTATGTCTATCCAGTGTTTTGTGGCTGCCTACACCTTACTGAGCCCACACTGCTTGCACTGTTTCCAGTGTTAGCCTGCCAATGTGCATAATGAGGAGCAAGGTACTCTGGGTATGGCCTGGGCAGGATGCATCTGCACAGGGCAATGGCTGGGACATTGTAGTGCCCGACCACCGCCTGCACGGACAGGGTGGCCACAGCATGTCATGCTGGGAGGTCACTCTCACCCTGACTAAGCAGTGACCATGGCATGGTTAGGGTCCCCCATAGTGGTATACAGTATTTTTCTCAAGTGATATCTATGAGTTCCCTTTTCTGGGGCCCAATCACTGACATACTTGCTTGGTGTGTGTGCTCACATCCCATTTGTGGGTGCACACAGTTCCTCCAGGAACATGCAGTATGTACTAGCTAGCAGACTGTCTGCAGTTAGCATGTGTATGGCTGGAACACCTTGCAGGGTGCAGTGGGTGGAGACTGACTGTGCCCTCTGCTGGTGAAGGTCAGATAGTGGTGGGGGGCAGCTGAGCTTTTCCAGGCCTATTGCCTGTCTGCCAGTGCCCTATGTGATGCGTACAGATCTGCATTGACTGCCCTGTAGGGTGCCACCATTGCAGAGATGTAGAATGTGGATCTGTTGGTGGGAGATCCTGTCCCCCACCCTAACCCACAGAGGGCGGGTTGGGTGGTGCTACATAATCCGCTTTTGGGTCCAACCACTACCCTTCTCTTATGTGACCATGGCAACCACATAGGATATGCACTATTCCGGGTACATCATAGTCCACAAGGGCTAGACGTGACTGGGAAATACTGATGGACACAGGTGTATCCTAGGAGTGTCTGCAAGGACTACCTATCACACACTGGCACTGATGGGGACCTGCAGCACAGCCTATCTCAGCCAAGCCAGGTGCTGCAGACCTGGTGCTGGGCACCCCACCTCACCCTCAAGGTGAGCACAGGAACCGCACAAAATCATGGTCCGTAGCTACTCTGTGCCTGTAACACACATGGTCATTTCCCCCTACCAGGCCGGGGTGCTATAGAGGCGTATACCCCATCTTTTGAGCAGCTGTAGGCTGCTAATCTGCATGTGCAGTGCAGCATGGGTACGGGTGGGTTTACCCTATCCTGGTAACCACAGCAGACAATTTGTGTGGTGACCTGCAGCCTTTCTGTAGCCAGCCAGAGGTGTGTTAGACACTATAGAGATGTAGCCCACTGGTTACTTCAATGACTGCGAAGGCAGAGGTCATGGGTTTGATCCCACAGTGGTGTTATTTCATAAGGCTGTCTGAGGCTTTTCCTTTTAATTTAAATTGGTGCTGCCAGCAAAAATACCCTCACAGTGCCGTAGCTTAAGGTGCCTCAGAAGGCGCCCTATAGAGCTCCCTATAAGGCGCCCTATAGGACACATTATAAGGTGCCTTGGTGGACAGTGCACTTTATAATGTGCCCTATGGAGTGCCTTATAGGGCGTCTTATGCTGCACCTTAGGTTACAGCACTTGAGGGTGTTTTTGCTGGCAGCACTGATTTAAATTTAAAAAAGGAAATCCCTCAGACAGCCTTCTTACATAACACCACTGTGGGATTGAACCCATGACCTCTGCCTTCACAGTCATTGCAGTAACCAGTGGGCTACATCTTTATAGCTTCTAACACTGCACTGGCATGAGCTTAGGGTTAACATGCGTTACCTGCCACGGCGCCCAATATTGCGCGATACAGATTCTTGCTACCTTGCCGCTGGAATGCCCACTACCTTATATGGCATTCTTCACATTATCGCTGCAACTAGTGCTAGTAACATTAAGACGGTTTAGTAAACATACCCCTTTATGTCTGTCCCATGCATGCTTGACTTCTTCTATAGCGCTGGCTCCTAATATCCAGTGGAAATCGATTCTAAGCATCCACTAGTGATGTGCAGTAATTTCAAACATTTCGTACATTTCATAAATCGAAAATGGAAGAAAACCTCACAAAATTTCATGACTTAACATGTGTTGCTAATAGCACACACTATTAAGCAATAGTGCACATTCTGCGTGAATAATAGTGCACACTAAAAAGTAAAATTAACGATCACGTCACTTAAAAAAAACAACTTAAAACCCATCTATTCACCCTTCATTATGGCACCCTACCAGACAACAGCTCAAGCCCTACCCTTCCCACCCAATAAAACACTACTTCCCCCCCTTTATCTACAATACCTTTATAATGTATATAGTTCCAGATTAATAAAACTCTGTTTCACCAATGTTAATATATATAGTTAAAAACATTCTATGTAATGGAATATGCAGATGTTTTGTACTTTCCAAATTGTTGTTGTATGTAAACCGCTTTTGATCGCCTGGAAAAACGCGGTATAAAAAGGTTAAATAAATAGCATGGAAAATCAGACGTTAATACTACCGTGCTAAAGGACAGCACACTAGACTAACTCTTCTCCTAGCACTATTCATTTCATATTCATTTTAATCATCAGTCATCATTATTTTTTTTTTGTTTGTTTTTTAATTTCATTTCAGGGGAAATGTTAATAGTGTGCACTATTGAGCAAATAGTGCATGCTAATGGTGTGCATTCTGTTGCATGCTATTATAGGTCATGTGGTCTTTTTCTGTATCACGTTTCTATCTAGTTTGCCCTTCCATATCAACTACAATAGTCCCCTTTTTACCTTTAGAGATCCTGTTTTTATCTTACTATCGAGTGATAGTATGTGCTGTTAACATTTCACCTGAAAAAAAACTAAAAAAGAAGAAACAGAAATATCCTGCAAATGACACAGGAAGCTAAACAAAAGAAACATATTTGGCCTGCATAACCCCTGTGTCCACCCTCCTCTCGGTGAAGAAGTAATTTCTGATCTTCCTTTTATGCTTTTTATGATGGTCTGCTGTCTTTTGAGCTTTCTAATGGGAAATGCTGCTTTCTCGTACTTTATTGAAGCCTAGTCAATATTTGAATGTTTGTATCTTATTTTACTTTTTCCTTATTTTTCTAGTGAGTTCATTTTTAGCTCTGTGTCTCCATATGACTTGTGGTGCAGGCTGTGCCCTTGTCTTCTCATGCTTGGAAAAATAATTGGCCATTAGTAACATAATATAGTACCACATTCAGTGTTCATTTAATTCCAAATCAGTGTTTTTAGTTGGCCTAAAAGAATGCATCTTTTTTGAAAAATAATTGCAGTATCAGTGAACAGCTGATTAAAACCATGCTGTAAATACAGGTTTTCCGTTTGGTGATTTTAAGCATGATTTAAGATCAAGCTACCCCGAGCAGATGGTTTCTTTAATTCTGTTCACCCACAAGCTCTGACTTATTTGCTCCCACTAGTCACTGTTGCCTGAAATTTTGCATAGGTCATCAGGTGGGAAAAAGGCTGTCCAAGTCAGGATTGTCACAATTTACAGTTTTCTTTAGACAAAGGCTCGCTGAACATGGGACCTTTTGTAAAATATGTATATGTGGTGGCATGCGCAGTAGAAGCGGGTTCAAAATAGCATGGCGATGCTCTGTGCTGGGACTTGCATGTGAAAATGACAGTAGGGGAACGTATAGGTGTATTAATATAAGTCTCCACAGCAAAATTAAATAAGTAAACAACTTAAATACCTAAACAAAACCTTAAAACTAAGATGCAGACAGCAGTCCAACAGCGAAATGGATGCTTTAAAGTCTCTTGCATTAAGTGTCACATGTATGATTTTCTCCTAGTTGGTGTGGGGTCTTACGTGTGTACTAGGTGCAAGGAGCTCTTTGCTGTCAGGGAACGAGTCCGATCTCTGGAGGCTAGAGTATCAGACTTGGAGAACATAAGGAAGACAGAGGTATATAGACGAGACCTACGGGGACATAGTACTGAAGTCCCACCTCCAGTCTGGTAGCCTCACTGTTGCCATGGAGGAGTGAGGTCACGTGACAGGAGAGTATCACCCTGGAGTACATATGTTGCAAAATAGGAAATATGCATACACTTTTCAGGCCTGCCCAAAACACCCTCCCCCCCCTTCAAAACTGCTGCTGTGAGTATTGAAGTGTTATATAGCAGCTTCTCTAAAATTGCTACCTAAAGACTTGTAAATCGTGCCGTCCTTCAAAAATCGTGTCCTATAAATGTGCATGTTTAACACTGAACTCTATACATTTTTAAGTATTATGATGTATAATTGCTTAGCTGCGAAACAATTTCACTTTTAGATCATAATTTGTGACATGCTAGCTATTTTAATTTTAATACACAAAACAACATTTAAAGTTTTTGTATTTATTATACACGCAAGGCCCGATGTTCAAAGCAGTTAACGCAGTTAGCAGACCTCAGACCTCTTAACTGTGTAATCATGGTGGCCAGGTGCCGCTGCTAAACACCCCGACACTAGCCATCTAGCATCGGGGTGTTCCAGGGGTAGCATGGAGGTGGCACCTGGGGATAACCGGGCAGTGGTGATATTCAGCCACTGCTCAGTTATTCCTAAGCTGCGAAAGTTAGACACATTAAAGGCCGTCCTAAGTTTCACTGTAGAAGCTAATTGGGCAGCTGCTGAATATTGCCATTGCCCTATTAGCTTCCCTCTATCAGGCTGACCTAGATAGTCTAAGGCTAGCCACCAATGCTGAATATCCTGCCCCCCCCCACCCCCCGCAATGTTTTCAGTGTTTTTAACATACATTCCTTATATCATGTTTTACATTTATATCTAAATGAATTTTGCACAAATGTTGACTGTGGTCTGCGAAAGTGGAGAGGACGGGTAGCTTAATGGCTAGAAAATTTGAGTGCGAACTAGGAAACCTAGGCTCATGCTTCCTCTTGACACTGCTGCTCATTGTGACCTTGGGCAAGCCACTTTTGAGACTAATTTTATCAAATGGCAAAGAAGTTCCCTGAATTGCTAAGGCGCACAAAGGTACCAAGAACAGATGGGTATGTAACTGCATGCATTGACAGTTACAACTCTAACTACCTAACTGGACAGACGGGATGGGCTGTTAACTACTTTGTTGCTATAAGCAGCGCATATTATGTTTACTAAGCCCCACGATGGTAACGTGTATGTAGACTGCATTACCAGCGTGGGGCTTCTAACTCACTGAAGGAGATGTGCACATTGCCACAAGGTGTCGTGACACAAAGATTGCGCGCCACTATGTAGCGCTATAAAGAACAATAAGACCTGAGTGAAGGGTAATAAAAGGCTTTATTCCCCGTTATAATGCATGGGTTCAAATTAGAGATACGTTGCTTAACAAAATAGTCCTTTGTTTCAAAAGGTGCCAAGGCTCTCTGGCTTGAGAACTGTTACTTCACAGTTTTATAGCAGGTTTTTCTTAAAGGTAATATTCTTCACAATAAACAACCAAAAGTATATTTACATTCATTCTTCGTTACAGCAGGCACACTTGGGAGCGTAGGCCGTGCACCAATCGCACTCCATGTCCTCCGGCAAAGATGAGGGAATAGCATGGGGGAAATCTACCTCCATCATATCCTCTTCCTCATATTGGGTCAAAGGGGTTTCACTATCCCTGTCTATGTTAGCCTGACAATCTTCAGCATGGGAGTTTTGCTTTAGGTAAGCAGGAACTCTTATGGCTGGTGGTAAATTAGAATACCAATCTTTATTCAGGTTGTTTTTAGAGAGAAGCTTTCTTTGCGGATGGCTTCCAGCAGTGCAGTGCTTAGGGTTAAACCTTACTGTTTCAAACCTTGGCTCATGGAGTAAAAACCTCTGTTGTTTATACAACTGTTTTTCCTTCTGACTGGGTAAAACTGAGCAGTGCTTTTCTGGAGATAAACTCCTTACAGAACCTTCCCCTCTGGTTCTTAGCTTCCTTCTCCTTGTATCATAAACAGGCAGAGTAAAAGAACTAGGCGTGGCACCGCCTCTTACCTTGGAGCACCTTCTACCAAACTCTCCTTGCCCAATAGGCTTAGTTTGGATTCTATGGCTTCCCACCTCGTGTGGTCTGTTTCTGTTCCAACTTCCAGCTTGGCCTCTTTCACAGCAAACAGGTTTGTACCTCTGATAGCTTCTAGGCTTTACTGTTGGTTCAGCTTCTAGTTCAGCTCCGGTTCCAGTTCCTTCCTTTCTCAGCTCCTGCTGTTGTTCCCACTGCTTATTTGTCCATGGCTTTCTTTGCAACTGCTGCCATCTCCATTGCTGTGTCTTTCGCTTCTCCTCCTGCCTTTGCATCTCCTTCTCCTCCTGCCTTCCAAGAGCGTTCTGCTCTGGTTTATAAAGAGAACCTTTGTTACTGACTTCCTGGTTCTCTGTCAGCTGCAGGTCATTACTGTGATTAGATTCACTAGGATCAGTATGTCTGCTCCCGCTCCCTCTATGTGTGCCAGGAGGTAACTGCACCTCTAGTTCCTCTAAATCAGGATTTCTTTTCATAAAATCAGCTTTATTAGTGCCCGCATCATGACAACATCCATCCCCTGCAGCTAATACAAGAAAACTGTGCTTTAACGTGGTGAGCCAGCTGCGGACTGTCAAAAGGGGACTGTGGCACTTGTAAGTATTTATCTTCTAGAATATAATCTAAATCTTGGGGAGAAAGGGAACTCTGGGTTAAAGCTGATAAATTTGTATTTTAGAACTGAGTGTTTTTGCTGAGTCAGTCAGGTCTTAGTACCACCAGAGAGCTTTTCATTTAAATCAAATCAAGAGTATAGCTTGGCATAAAAAGTAAAATAGAGTAAATAGTCACTGAAATAAATTTGTTTCTAGAGAGCTTTTTATTTAAATCAGAGTATTGCTTGGCATACAAGTAGAATAAATAGTCTCTGAGTAGAAAGAAAGAAAGAATTTGTTTCTAGTGACCTTTACAAAGAGGCCTTCCAGTTAGGAGCCAAGAGATCTGTGAAGTTGTCTTAAATAGGTGTTAAAGCCAAGTGACAGATCAAAGGGGCAGTTTGAAAGGCCCCCATCTATCAAACCAAGGGCTGTGTGAATCACCCAGGAAATTGGTAAGACATTATATAACTTGGAAGCACAGGTCAGGGCACTGTGTAGCAGGCCAGCTTTTATTAAGTCTTCTTCCTTCCCATCCACCCCAGGGATAATCTTAGCTTTATAGGCTCTTAAACCTATTAAAGGGAAGGAGGTGTTCATATTCACTTTCAGGTGTGACTGGTTATCCTCATCAGGAATAGATTAATTGATCTCAGGTCCTTAATCACGAGATGAACAAATCTATTAAACGTATTATGTATAGGTGTATTAGTATAAGTCTCCACAGCAAAATTAAGTAAGTAAACAAATTAAATACCTAAACAAAACCTTAAAACTAAGATGCAAACAGCAGTCCAACAGCAAAATGGATGCTTTAAAGTCTCTTGCATTAAGTGTCACATGTATGATTTTCTCCTAGTTGGTGTGGGGTCTTACGTGTGTACTAGGTGCAAGGAGCTCTTTGCTGTCAGGGAACGAGTCCGATCTCTGGAGGTTAGAGTATCAGACTTGGAGAACATAAGGAAGACAGAGAGGTATATAGACGAGACCTACGGGGACATAGTACTGAAGTCCCACCTCCAGTCTGGTAGCCTCACTGTTGCCATGGAGGAGTGAGGTCACGTGACAGAGTATCACCCTGGAGTCACAGGAAATGATCATGTAGCTAGGACTCTGTCCTCCATGTGATGTAAAACTCTCTCGCACCGAGGAGGTTTCTCCAAGGCCATATGCCCATGAGCGAAGAGTTAGGACAGCCGTTATAGTTGGTGATTCAATCATCAGGCATGTAGATAGCTGGGTGGCTGTCAGATGTGGTGGTAGCATGCCCGTCTGGTACGAAGGTAGTGGACCTCACGCAGCACCTAGACAAGGTTTTGCATAGCGCTGGAGAAGAGTCCGTGTCTTGGTACATGTTGCTACCAATGACATAGGAACGTGTGGGAGGGAGGTTCTGAAGGTCAAATTTAGGCTTTTAAGTAGGAAGTTGAAATCCAGAACTTCCAGGGTAGCGTTCTCCAAAATGCTTTGCCGTTCCACACTCAGGACCCAAAAGGCAGGCAAAGCTCCGGAGTCTCAATGCGTGGATGAGACAATGGTGCAAGGCAGAGAGTTTTGAATTTGTTAGGAACTGGGCAACATTCTGGGGAAAGGAAGAGCTTTTCCAAAGGGATGGGCTCCACCTTAACCGGGATTGAACCAGGCTGCTGGTATTAACCTTTAAAAAGGGGAGAGAGCAGCTTTTTTATTTATAAGATTTGCAATATAAAAATAAGGCAGTCAAAAAAAGACATTGCTATACAAACAAGGGATACACAAAAAAAGAATATCATACTAAAGAGAAATATACAGCTGCAGCCCACATCAATGGAGAAACAGAGCCAATAACAAGAAACACAAACTTCAAGAAATAATTAGAACAATGGGGAAACTCCCCTTAAGTCAATTTAGCTTATTATTACTAGGACCAACCTCATCCGACCTTCCAACCAAAAAACTTTCTAATTGCGAAGAATCAAAAAAAGAATATGCCAAGTTATTACACATTTACACGGAAAACGTAGAAAAAAAGTCGCACCAATTCCCAACACCTTAGACTTTAACTGCAGGAACTGCTCTGCGTAGCTGAGTGCCTCTGGATATATCCGGAAAAACACGTATCTTTTGCCCGCAGAAAATAAAATCCTTATATTTAAAAAAAGAACGCAGTGTTCTGTTCTTATCTATAATAGAGATAAATGTCACCAATAATGTAGACCTTTTGGAAGTAACATCTAATGAATCTTCCAAGAATTTTGTCAAATCCTGACTAGCAGTAGGAGATAATACATCCATTCTATCTCCAGGAGTGCTCTCCACCTGCCTCTGAGAAGGAAGGTAAAAACACCTCTGGAGAGGAATATCATCTGTAATCTGTAAAATCTCTGAGATATTTAACTAGAAGAATCTCAGCTGACAAGTGTGTTGACCGAAAATTCAAAAAACAGATTGTTTGCCTTAGAGAAATTCTCTAGGGCTTCCAACTTCTAATGAATACTAAGGGAACCTGCAACTGACCATCAATCTTAGAAATAGCACCATTGATTACAGAAAACCTAGTATCTACTTCTTTAAGCTTCTGTACTGAATGTAGAGCAGCTTTTTAACTAGATAATAAGGGAAAGCCGACAATCACCCAAGAGTGCATGATTCAGAAGGATGTCTCCTTGAACGATACTAGCAAATGATTGAAGTTAGGGCATATGGACAGAGAGATTCCAATAAAGACAAAAGTAACCCAAATGCCCTTAAGTACAGAGCAGAGAGAGCTTAAAGATTCCCAATTACCCCTGTCTACCGATAACCAGATTGATATTAAGAAAATACAATCTAAAATGTTTGTATGCAAATGCTTAAAGTAAAAAAACCATAATATGGGAGAGTTAAAATATATAGCGCTAAACGAGAGTGTAGATATGATTGTTATCTCAGAGACCTGGTGGAAGGGAAGACAACCAGTGGGACATTGTGATACCTGGGTACAAATTATATCACAATAACAGAATAGATCTAATTGGTGGAGGGGTTAAGAACATAAGATTTGCCATACTAGGTTAGACCAAGGTCCATCAAGCCCATTATCCTTTTTCCAATAGTGGCCAATCTAGGTTCCAAGTACCTAGAAGTTTCCCAAAAGACACAGGTTCCACAATGCTTGTATTAGGGCAAGCAGTGGATATTATGGGTCCACTTTAATAATGGTTTATGGGCCTTTCCTCCAGGAACTTAAGAACATAAGATATGCCATACTGGGTCAGACCAAGGTCCATCAAGTCCAGTATCGTGTTTCCAACAGTGGCCATTCTAGGTCATATGTACTGTCAGACGGGTGCCTGGGTGAGAATGTTCACAGTCTTGGCAAAGGCATATATTAATATGATTTGCAAGGGATTGTGGGAAATGTAGTCCATTTACACCAGACACAGCCGTTCACAATAATTAGTTGTGCTTGAGTGTAAAGCCAATAAGATATTTATTTATGGGGTTATTTCTCCCAACACAGATATGCTTGGTAGCACATAAAACAGGATACTTGCTTTCAGTGTTAAACTTAGAAAAACAAAATCAGGAAAACAGCAGTTGAACTTGTCAGGCAATCAAATCAAAAGAATAAAGACCTGGTTGGTAACAGAATGGTCTTTTCTGTAGGCTTTAGCTAATATTTTCTTAGCAGTGCCTCAATCAGCAAAACAAAACACACAAAGTAGGGAAAAACTGTTCTTTTCAGGTTAACTTCTTATATCTTCACACATAGACTCAGAAGTGATTCCCTCAGAGCTCACAAGCAATTAGGTAAGGCTCAATTGCTAGCAGTTACCCAGCTGAAACCCCTCAGCTGGCTTAATTTCTACTGCGTGGCTCAAATCCTACTCAGGAGCTTTTCTGAGTAGATTAAAGAACAAGTTTGTATTTCTTTGTGATGGTTGTACTTTGTAACAGTAAATTACCAAAGGAGTTTAGACAAAGAGCAATCCATGTATTCACAGCCTGCATCTGCAACCCCTCCCCCTTCTTCAACAATCATGGGTTCAATATCATGGATTGGTACAGAGGAATTTCTCAATGGAGCACTCTCAGGAGAATACTTGTTTCCCTGCTGTCTTTCAAGGGTATAGCTAGGGCATAGATCAGTGTTCATACCTGAGCTTCCATTGCTGTTAGAGTTCCTCTCTAAATAGCCTGGCCAGTATGTAGTCCAGTTCTTATGTCCAGCCTTCCAATCCAGATCCCTGGACACTGGGTCTCTCTTCACATACCTTCTGGCACGGGTCCTAGGGTCCCTTCCAAATGCAGCCGTCTCCCTCACAGGTACCGTCTGGAGGTTCCTAGCTCTGCAGCACCATTCCTCTGGCTTTTCCCAGTCCAATGGTGTAAGCTTGCCTTTGGAATGCCTTCCAGTATACGTACTGCTCTGGACTCCTTTAGACCTCCCAAATGCTTTTCTCTTCTTTCTTCCAAAAGGTTTCTTGCCCTCTCTGTCCGTCCGCTCTGGCTTCTGCTTCTGATGATCCTCCAGATGATGAAGCTGTCCAAGCTGAGGATATCCAAGCTGAATCTGAGGATCTCCAAGATGAAACTGAGGATAATTCTCTGTAGAATAAACTCTACCTTTATTCAGCTTAGATGAGTGCTCCACATCAGGCCCTGCCCTTTGAGATGAGTGCTTAGGGATTACCTCATAGCCCTCCTGATTGAACACACGTTTCCCCACTTCAGCTCCTCTAATGGCTGTTGGAAACCTGGTGCATTCTGGGACTGGTAGTCTTTTATGGAAAAATTCCGTTTTCTTATTTCTACCAGAACTGACAGGTTGCTTGTTCAGAGTCACTTCACCTTTACTATAGCTCCTTCCTGAGCTATGATAAGCTTCCTTATCACAGTACCTAGCAGTTTCCCCAAAAGACACAGGTTCTACAATGCTTGTATTGGGTCAAACATTGATATCCTGGGTCCCTTCTTAATAATGGTTTATGGACCTTTCCTCCAGGAACTTGTCCAAACCTTTTTTGAATCCAGCTACACTAACAACCTTTGCTACATCCTCCGGTAACAAATTCCAGAGTTTGATTCCACGTTGAGTGAAAAAATATTTTTTTTTATTAGTCTTAAAAATTGTTTACACTGTAGCTTCATTGCATGTCCCCTAGTCTTTCTATATTCTGATAACGAAAACAATCGATCTACGTTTACCCGTTCCACTCCGTTCATTAATTTATAGGCTTCTATCATATCTTCCCTCAGCCGTCTCTTTTCCAGGTTAAAGAGCCCTAACCTTTTTAGCCTTTCTTCATAGGAGTATCCTTCCATCCCCTCAGAACCTGAGCGGAAAATAGAACTTGAGCGGAAAATAGCCGCTAACAGTTACCGGAGGATGTATTAAAAGCTGTTAGTATAGCTGTGTTTAAAAATAGTTTGGACAAGTTCCTGGAGGAAAATGCCATAAACCATTATTAAAAAGGACCCAGGAAATCCACTGCTTGCCCCAATACAAGCATTGTGGAACCTGCTAGGTACTTGTAACCTGGATTGGCCAATGTTTGAAACAGAATACTGGACTTCATTGACTCGGTCTGATCCAGTATTTTATTTATTTATTTATTTTATTTATACATCTCTTCTATACCGCCACTTCCAGCGATCAGTGGCGGTTTACAAGTATGGCTTCTCTTATGTTCTTAACACCACCCATTGAGGTGCACCTGTACTACCCATGTCAAGCAAAGTTAGCTCAGGCCACTAATGGCCATGCTAGTTGTGAATGTGACGGGAACGACCCATTCCACCTTCAATGTGTACTACAAGGGTAGCACAGGGTATTTAGCATGGGAGCCTTGGGCTACCTTTTTAGTGCAGCTCCAAAACCATGTACTAACTCCACACTGGTAACATACTTTAGTAAACATGCTTGAATGTTTGCTATTTTCTTTTGCAAACCCCTTTTGTAAATTTGATGCTAAATTGCTAATAATCTGAGAAATTATGCAAATCAGCTCATTAGCAATACAGCAATTGCAAAAATTGTGTATGAAATTTAGTTTTCTGCAACAATTACCTACCCTTCATGAAGGCGTAGTTACATTATATTTTTTATGTTTTGCAAAAATGTTTAGGATTCCTTTTGGGAGAAAAAATGCCATGATTGTACTTTATATTATTTAAATAAGCCAGCACTATGATACATTTCTCAGCAGCGCCATACAAATGTAAGCTCATAATGCCACACTTAATCCACTTACTGCAGCTCAGTACGGCAGACCCTATCCTTTAGCGTGGCAGTTTAGTTTTGATTTTTCCATGCTAATCTTACTCCCAGTGTGGTAAAGGTTTTAGCAAGAAAAATCAGAAGAAAAGTCACCACGTTAAAGGATAGCACAGTGGGCATGCAGCACATGCAAATGGCCAAATTCTTAATTGTTCCTAATGTAAAAAGCCCTGCTAAATTGTGGTGTGGATTTTTACTCCCTTTGTAGCACTGAATCTTTAATCTCACATTGCATATTTACCCCAACCCTGAGCTAGAGCAAAGGATTTGAGGCACTTCACATCTGATGACCCTTTATGGTTGATCTCTGTGGTGGTTTAAGTGGGTCTCTGGACCTCCCATCTCCCACTCCCTGACCCCACAAAATCAGCCCTGGTGGCCCAAGTGTGCCCCCAGACTTCTCATTTTCCATCCTAAAAAAAATCTTGCCTGGTGGCCCACTGGGTCCTCAGACACCTCCCCCCCCCCATCTAACTGTACTACCATCTCTAGATTGGGAGGCAGGAGCAATGTCCACTCATTTCTGCCTTTGCCAGTTTCCAAACTCTAGGGGTGCATTATCCAGAGTCGCTTCTGATTCGCCTTGATGGCTCTCCCCCTCTTTACTCCATGCTCATCTATGCCCCCCCCCTCCTCAATCCCTTTGCTCCCATCTCTGGGACTCCCTTCTCTATACTCTATATGAAGTTTGTTTTCCCTACCCTCATCTTCTAGTTCTGGGTGACTTCAATGCACACTATGCCTCTTCTCTTAAGTCCCGGGACAAGGCTGTCCTATAACTCTTTTCTGATCTCCCTCTCACACATATATCCTTCCCTATTCATTCTGCCAGGCATATTCTAGACTTTGTCCTGTCATCCCCATTCCTTTCTTCAGTTCTCTCCTTCTCTTCCCTCCCGATTCCTTGGTCTGATCATTTGTGTTTTTCTTTCTTAATACTTTCTGACAGTTGCACTATCCTGGAAGCCCAGACCAGCTGTATTCCACGCATTAAGAAGAGTAGAAGAAAGTCCAAAAAACTGCCAGCATGGTTTAAAGGTGAGGTCAGAGAGGCTTTTGCTGCCAAAAAAGCATCTTTCAGGAAATGGAAAAAAGAGCCAAACGAAGAAAACTGGAAACAGCACACACACTGGCAAGTTAAATGCAAAGCATTGATAAGGCAGGCAAAGTGAGAATTTGAGAAGGAACTTGCTACAGAAGCAAAAACACGAAACAAAGACTTTTTCAAGTACATTCGTAGCAAAAGGCCTGTGAGAGAGTCAATTGGACCATTAGATGACAGAGGGGTAAAAGGGGCAGTAAAAGGAGACAAGGCTATAGCAGAGAGACTGAATGAATTCTTTGCTTCGGTCTTTACTGAGGAAGATGTAGGGATGTTACCCAAGACCGAAGTGGTATTTAAAGGTGATACTGCAGAGGAATTGAGAGAAATATCACTACACCGGGAAGATGTATTACAACTATTTGATAAACTGAATAGTAGCAAATCACCTGGACCGGATGGTATACATCCAAGAGTGTTGAAAGAACTGAAATATGAGATTGCAGACCTGCTATTAGTAATCTGTGAACTATCATTAAAATCATCTCTAATACCTGAAGATTGGAAGATCGCTAATGTAACGCCAATTTTTAAAAAGGGTTCCAGGGGTGATCCAGGAAATTACAGACCGGTGAGCCTGACATCAGTACCAGGAAAAATGGTAGAAACTATCATAAAGAACAACATTACACAGCACGTAGATAGTCATGGCCTAATGGGAGACAGCCAACATGGCTTTAGACAAGGAAGATCTTGTCTCACTAATCTGATATGTTTTTTTGAAGGTGTGAATAAACAGGTAGACAAAGGTGAGTCAGTTGATATAGTGTATCTGGACTTTCAGAAGGCCTTTGACAAGGTCCCTCATCAGAGACTTTTGGCAAAACTACAAAGTCATGGGATAGGAGGCAGTGTACTATTGTGGCTCGGGAACTGGTTAAAAGATAGAAAGCATGGGTAGGGCTAAATGGCCAATTTTCCCAATGGAAAAAGGTGACTAGTGGAGTACCCCAGGGATCTGTACTGGGTCCGCTACTTTTTGACATATTCATAAATGACCTGGAAAAGGGAATAACAAGTGAGGTTATCAAATTTGCAGACGACACAAAACTGTTTAAAGTTGTTAAAACCCAAGAGGACTGTGGAAAGCTGCAGGAGGATCTGGATAAATTGGAAGACTGGGCATCCAAATGGCAGATGAAATTTAATGTGGACAAGTGCAAAGTTATGCACCTAGGAAAGAACAACACACACTATGGTTACATGATGCAAGGTTCCACATTGGGAACCACCACCCAGGAAAAAGATTTAGGAGTCATCGTGGATAACATGTTAAAACCCTCCGCCCAGTGTGCAGCGGCAGCCAAGAAAGCAAATAGAATGCTAGGTATCATAAGGAAAGGAATGGAAAATAAAACAAAGGATATTATAATGCCTCTGTATTGTTCCATGGTACGACCGCACCTTGAATATTGTGTGCAATTCTGGTCGCCGTATCTTAAAAAGGATATAGCGTTATTAGAAAAGGTACAGAAAAGAGCCACCAAAATGGTAAAGGAGATGGAAGGCTACTCCTATGAAGAGAGGCTACAAAGGTTAGGGCTCTTCAACCTGGAAAAGAGACGGCTGAGGGGAGATATGATAGAGGTCTATAAATTAATGAATGGAGTGGAACGGGTAAACGTAGATCAATTGTTTACGCTATCAGAATATAGAAAGACTAGGGGACATGCAATGAAGCTACAGGGTAAACTATTTAAGACAAATAAGAGAAAATATTTTTTCACTCAACGTGTAATCAAACTCTGGAATTTGTTACCGGAGGATGTAGTAAAAGCTGTTAGTGTAAATGGGTTTAAAAAAGGTTTGGACAAGTTCCTGGAGGAAAGGTCCATAAACCATTATTAAAAAGGGACCCAGGATATCAATGCTTGACCCAATACAAGCATTGTGGAACCGTTGTCTTTTGGGGATACTGCTAGGTACGTATGACCTAGATTGGCCACTGTTGGAAACAGGATACTGGGCTTGATGGACCTTGGTCTGACCCAGTATGGCATATCTTATGTTCTTATGTTCTTAACCCTTCGGGTTCTCTTCTCTCATCCTACAGTTGCTATCTTTTTTTTTCTCCTACTCTCAACCGCTTTCCCCCACTAATGACATCTTTCCTTTTGATTTTTTCCTCACTCCCTATAGATTCACAGGCTGACCCTTTGGTACTCAGCATTATCTTCCACTCTTAACACCATTGCTCCCCTTCACCTCTGTAGTCACACTGCCTGGCACATCCATCCATGGTTCCATCATGGTCTTCATCTGCATCGTTGTTAGCTCTGCAGATGTATATGAAGGCAATGGAGGAAGCATCACTCTTCCTCTGCCTTTCAACACTACAAGGACTTACATCGACAATACCGCTCTCTAATCCATTCAGCCAAGAAAGATTATTATTCATATCTCACCTCTTCCTCTACACATTCCACTAGCCAGTTACATTCTACCTTAGCAGTGATCTCAGTACCCTCCACCATGACTTCATCTTCCCCTTCCCCTTAACTTCTCACTTACTGCTTCCATAACAAAGTTTTAGCTCTCAGGTCTACATTTATTTTTATTTTATTTTAACATTATTTCTATACCGCCTTCTCCTTCAATCAAGGCGGTCTCCACAGCAAACAATCAAATGTGTTCATGTGTTCTCAGGCAGTGGTGCATGTAGTGTGTTTGAGTTGGTGTGTATTTGATTTGGGTGAACTTACTATAATGTGCGCTATTATACAGGTTGAGCTATTGTACATTCTATATACAATGGTTGAGCTTTTATACATTCTATATGCAATGGTCAGGGTGTGGGTATGTCCGTTGTTCTGGCTTGATTAGAAAGTTATGTGACGTGTCCATAGTGTTCAAGGAATAGTGTTGTCTTCAGCTGTTTGCGAAATTCTTTGACGTCAGTCGTTAGTCTCAGCTCGTCTGGGAGGGAGTTCCAGATAGTTGGTGCGGCCAGCGAGAGTGCTCGTTCTGTGGTGTCCTTGCGTGTCTTGATGAATTCTTTTGGGGTGTTCACTCGGTTGGAGGTGCCTCTTCTTCTTGGTCGTGTGCTTGTCAGGTTTTATGAGTGTGTGTAGGCTGGTGGCTGAGGAGTGCTGTTTGATCTTGAATATGTTTATGATGGTTTTGTATTTGATGCGGGAGTTGATTGGGAGCCAGTGTAGTTCTTTCAGTATGGGTGTGATGTATTCTTGTCTTGCAGTGCCAGTTATTATGCGGGCCGCTGTGTTTTGTACTAGTTGCAGCAGTTTGAGTGTTTGTTTTGTTAGTCCCAGGTAGATTGGATTGCAGAAGTCTAGTAGTGGGGTTATTAGTGCCTGGCAGACTGTGTGGAAGTGCTCAGGGGTGAGGAGGGGTTTCAGTGGTCTGATGAGTCTCATTCTGTGGTATGCGCTTTTGGTGGTTTTGCTTATGTGTGATTGGAGGTTCAGCTCCTTGTCCAGGGTCACTCCGAGGTACTTTACTTCCGTTTTTATAGGTATGGTTGTGTCCTTTATCTTGATGTCTGGTGGAGGAACAAAGTCAGAGTTTCGCGTGATTATTAGTGCCTCGGTTTTGTTATAGTTTATAGAGAAATTGTTATTTTGAAACCAGCTTGTCATTTGCAAGAATTGTAATGAAGGTTCCACCATTTGAACACATTACACCTATACTCGCAAACCTACACTGGCTCCCAATACAATCCAGAATAAAACACAAATTGACTATCACCACATTTAAGACATTAAATAACATGGCCCCAGTCTCTTTAACAAAACTTATCACTAAAGACACATCCCAAACTGCGCTACGGAGAGGCCACACGAATAAAATTAGGATCCCAAAAGATTTCACAACTACCAAAAAAACAACTAATAAAAAAGCGTTTGCGCATGCAGCTCCCACCCTATGGAACTCCCTCCATGAAGAAATAAGAGCATTAAATGATGCAAAGGAGCTCCGCAAGAAATTAAAAACATATTTGTTCATCTCCCATTTCGGCACACTAGAAAATACCTTACCACTAACAGGAAATGGCTAATAGATATCTCAGCGAATACCAATTCCAATTTTTTCTTCAATTTAACTACAATTTAAAGTTGATTTAATAACTATTTGTAAATCCTGTAAATAGAAATATGTAAATAGTTCGAAATATGTAATAGTTCGATTGTTATAGAACAAATGATTTACCATACATAGTTCAATCATGTTTAATGTATTTAGCAAATTTGTACCTAGTTAACTAATGTTTCATGTAAAACAGACCTATTACTCTGTTCATTTTTCGTTCATTGTAAACCGCACCTGATCTGTGGAAGGTAGCGGTATATAAGCAACTGTTAAATAAAAATAAATAAATAAATACATTTGTATGAGACAGCTTGTTATTTTGGAGTAGTCCGGGTTGTCAACTGATATAGGGGTGTATATCATGATGTCATCTGCATAGACTGTATATTGTATGTTGTGCTCTTTCATGATGTCACATATTGGCTGGATGTAGATGTTGAATAGGAGTGACGATAGTGCCGATCCTTGTGGTACTCCTTGCATTACTTTTATGGGACGGGAGGTGTTCTGGCCTACCTTGACTTGTATCTGTCTGTCGGTGAGGTATGATTGGAACCATTTCAGGGTGGTACCATGTAGCCCAATGTTCTGAAGTCTGTTTAGTAGCGTTTTGTGATCCACTGTGTCGAATGCTGATGAGATGTCTATGAAGATCATTATGATTCCTTTCTTGGTGTTGTCTATGAGGCGGAGAATGCTGTCGAAGAGGTATATCAGGAGTGTTTCCACCCCGTGGTTGGGGCGAAAACCGTGTTGGTTGTCGTCCAGTGGAGCGTGGTCGTCGATGTGCTCTTGCAGTTGGTGCTGTACTGTTTTTTCTATTATTTTTGCTAGTAGGGGTATGCTGGATATAGGTCTGTATGCCGCTGGGTTGTTCTTGTCAAGTGTGGATTTCTTCGGGATAGGTCTTATTGTGGCGAGCTTTAGTTGCTTTGGCATGAGCCCTTGTGTTAGGGAGCTGTGCACCATGTTGTGTATGGTGTCAATGAAGTTTGATTTGGTGGCCTTGATCCACGTCACTGGGCATGGGTCTGTAGGAGCTGTGCTTGTGTTGAGTGCTGTGATGATTTGGGATAGCTGCTCTTTTGATGGGGTACTGAATGTGCCCCAAGTTTTCGGGGGGGTGTTGTGCTTTGTGGCTGGGCTGTGTCTTGTCTGTTCTGTTGAATGGAATTTTTCTTGTATGTGGTCGGCAAATCTTTGAGGGTCTATTTGCACTTCGTCTTCTGTTTTCTGTTCCTTGGTGAGTGTTTTCACGATTTCAAATAACTCTCTAGGTTTGTTGTTGGAGTTGCGTATAATGTTTGTGTGGTATTCTCTCTTGGTTTGGTTGGTGCGTTCGTTGTATTGACTTTGCTTTGTTTGGTATAGTTCCTGGGTCTCGGGTGATTTGTTCTTTCTCCATTTCCGTTCTAATTTTCTGAGTTCCCTCTTTTCACTTCGTATGGTTTTTGAGTACCATGGTTTGTGCTGTAATTTGTTGCAGCGACGTTTCCTGGGTTTATGATCTGTTGCTTTAGCGGCGTTGTAAATGGTGGAGTTCCAGTTAGTGATTTGGGCTTCTAGGTCCTCCTTTTCTATCGTTAGGAGTTGTAACGTGTCTTGTAGGAACTGGTCCTTGTCGAAGCCCTTGAATCTTCTTTGTATGGTTGTGTTCGGGTACTTGTCTGTTTTATCTCCTTGAGGTACCATGTTTATTTTAATTATGTGGTGGTCAGACCATGGTACTGGTGTTACGGTGGGTGTAGATATTAGTCCTCTCGTGGTTAGGTAGTTGGGTGCGAAGATGAGATCTGGTGATGACCCGTGTCTGTGTGTCGGGGTGTTGATTAGTTGGGTGAATTGAAGGGAGCTCATCGCTTGTAGGAAGGATTCTGCGTCTTTGGCGTTGGTGGACTTGAGGTTGAAGTCACCTAGCAGTATTGTAGGTTTGTGGTTTGAGTTTATTGCGCATACTGCTTCGATGGTTGAGGCTAGTTCTTCGGGTGGAGCACTGGGTGCTCTGTAGGTGAGGCATATGGCCATGTTTTTGTTCTTGATAGTGATGTTGTTGCATTGTTGGGTGTCTGTAGCACTTCGTGATTTGAACTTTAGGCTGCTCTTTGCAATTATCATGACTCCTCCTCCTCGCCTGTGCGCACGTGGGCAGTTGTATGCCGTATATGTGTCTGGTACTAACTGATTGATCAGTACGTTGTCCGTGGGGCTGAGCCATGTTTCTGTGATGCACAGTACATCGGGTTGTTGGTCATCTATGTGGTCTGCCAGGGTGTAAATCTTGTTGCGTATGGATCTGGCGTTTATTAGTTCTATTGTTACTGACCCTGTGGTGATTGTTGTTCCGTGTGCTTCCTTTGTGTTAGAGTGAGGTTTGGATTTGTGCTCTGGGTGTTTTTTTGTCATGTGTGTTCTGTATGTGGCCTTGTGGAAATATTGTGTGTTTTGGTGTGACCATGCTGTTGGTGGTGTCCATGGTGTGTGGGTGGTGGAACTGTGCCTGTGTTGGAAGGAGGTGTGTAAGGAGGAGTGTGAGGGGGAGAATCATTGTGATGTGCATGTTCTCTTGTATGGTCCTGTTGTTTTCACTCACGTTTTGCAGCTTTACTTCTGTTCCTTTCTGGTGGTTTCTGGGCGCCTTCTGAGTGGCTTGTCTGTGGGCTTGTTTCCTCTCTTCTTTTCCTTTCCTCTGTTGCTTGCCCCTGTGCCTCACCTAAGGGCCATGCCAAAGGGCCCTCTGGCGAGGCCCTCAGGCGTGGGCGCGCCCTGCAGGGACACCGTTTTTATTCTGTCCCGGCTGCTGCTGGTTTGTTGCTCCCACTGCCCCGATTGGGCAGGAGCTTCCGAGCGGGAGGATTTCCCGCTTGGGCGCTCTACCCCGATCGGGGGAGCTGCGGAGGGCTGCGGGGTGGAGGAGGCTGGAGCGGCATTTGGAAACTGCCCCTCTCCCCTCTCTGTTTATTCATTCTTATTCACTTTTCAGGAGTTGACCAGTCTCCGATGACCATCCCTCCCCCAGTTCTTCTTTGCCCCATACTTGATCATCCTTTGCCCAATCTCATCTATTGAAGTCATCAAAGTTATTGCTTCCTCTCATAAGACCATGCGGTCTTTTTCTGCCATCATGTTTCTGTTTCTATGACCTATCCTGTCCCCATGGCTTACCACCCTTACTTTGCTCTACTTTCATTGATTCTGTCGATTTCTAATAGCCTATCCTCTGGTATCTTCCCATCCTCCTGGAAACATGCTGTAGTTCGCCCCATCTTGAAGAATTTGTCCCTTGACCCTTCTCTTCCTGCATACTATCATCTGGTTTCTACTCTTCCCTTTCTTTCTAAGCTGGTTGAGAAACTGGTCTTTGCACAACTTTCCCTACTTGTAGATTCTACTCACGCTCTTCACCCTTGTCAATTGGGTTTTCATCCTGGGCACAGTACTGACACCATTCTTTTTTCTTTCCTTAGCGAAATTCACCAATCCCATGATCAGGGTGGTATTTTGGTGGCGGTCTGTTTTGATTTTTTGGTGGTTTTTGATCTTATTGATCACACCACTCTCCTCTCATGTCTTTGGTCTTCGTGGAATGGTTCTTCATTGGTTTCGTTCCTTCCTCACTCAATGGTTATTCTCGGTCTCCATGGGTAACTCCTCCTCTTCCTCCCTGCTCCTTCTTTATGGTGTCCTTCAGAGTTTGTGTTGGCCCCCCTCTTGTTTAACAGTTTCCTGATTCTTTTGACCCTTCTGATTCAACAACATGGTATTTCTGCCCATTATTACGCTGACAACAAAATACTGCTTCATCATACCAACTTGGTCACCCCTGATCTCTCACCCCCCTCAATGCCTGTTTATCCAGTATTGCAACTTGAATATCTAACAACTTTCTTCACCTCGATCCTAGCAAGTCTGCTACTTTATGGTTTACCTTTGGCAGTCCTCCTATTCTGGCCCCTTCTCTCGCTGGTCTGTATATTCTAAGTTGACTCCTTACGGTACTTAGGTTTCACGCTTGACTCCACCTTATCTTTCTATACTCAAATTTCTTCGCTAGTCTGTCACTGTTTTCTCTCACTCCGTCAGATATGTGCCATTCATCTTTTCCTTTCCTTTCCATTTCATCCCTAACCACTCTACTCCTTTACACTTGTCATATCCAGGATCGATTGCTGCAATATTGTTTATCTCGGCGTTCTCCAGTACCAACTCCACCGTCTTCAGCTTATCCAAAATACTGCAGTCCATATTCTTGTCTACGCCTCCCGGTTTGAACATGTCGCACCCCTCCTGATTCGTTATCGTTGGCTTCCCGTAACATTTTGCCTTCAATATAAACTGCTTACACTGGTTCACCGTGCATTGTAATCTGGTTTCCCTCTCTGTCTATCTGATTCCTTTCTCCTACAGACTACACATCAAATCCTCTGTAACATTCATGCCAGTCGCTTACATCTTCCCAGGACTGGTTGTCATCTACTCGTTCCTCAGCTTTTTACTTCATTAGTCCTACTTCTTGGAATTCCTTACCCCCTGCCCTTAGACTTGAATCTTCGTACATCAAATTCAAAACTCTCCCAAAGACCCAACTTTTTAACTCTGCCTTTGACTTACCAATCCCTTGACCAACCTTTTCTCTCCTCTCCTCTCCCCTTCTTTCCCTTGCTCCCCTGGTATGATTTATTTTAATTCTGTCCTATCTAAGATATGGAGTTCTTTTCTATCTTTGTATTCTATTTTGATTTTATATTTTGTACACTTTCCTGGACCAAGTAAGTAGTATCAGTCCTGGAGGGCTTCCCTCTGCTGTTTGCCTGAGCTTAGGAGCGCTCTGGACCAGATAGCCTCTGGGAGGGGTCCAAAGATGGGGGGATTGGGGAGGGTCCTGGAGCCCACAGGGCCATCCAGGGAATTTTTGCAGAGTGGGGGGGGGGGGGGGTTGACTAAGGCTTATTGGGTCAGCAAGGAGGTGAGGTAAGGTAAGGTGGGGGAGAGGGAGTAGGAAGTCTGGGATTTTGTTAAATATCTCTCTTTCTGTCAGTGTTTAAGCCAGTCCATGCTGGTGCACTGACAGGTAGGAAGACATTTTACTCCTGATTCAGCAAACCACCACAGATTACTACAGCAGCGTGTGCTATTTTTCTCTGTCAGTGTACACTTTCTAATGCCATAGTAATTTGCATGCCATTACTACATTAGGAGTAAAATGATTTTTTTCAGTGCATGCGTTAGAACATTGTGCACTGAAGCTTAGCACACTTTCTAACACACAGTTTATAACATCAATACTTTAGATTCTAAGCTTGCTTGAGCAGGGGCTCATATATAGTTTGTTGTAAAACAGTCTGGTATAGAGCTCCACAACAATAATACTCCCTTCCTAAATCTCTTGTGCAGATAATGCCCATGTGCCCAGTCACCATGCAGAGGTGTCCCTAGGCAGGAGTCCCCCTTGGGCAGTCTCCATCATTTCCTGAAAACTTTGCACCTGGTGTCTCCGTCCAAGGAAGAAGGGTGCTAGCAGGCAGATTCCTCTCCCCCCCTCCCCCCCAGGAAAACCACAAAAACAGAGTGACCATAAACAAGGCTAGCTGACAAAGTTTACACTAGTTAAGTAAGAGGAAGTGGTCCATACATGGAATGCACACTTAATCTCAATCTCTGCTCCACCTGTGTAACATTATTGTCACATCAATATGTAATTTGTACATAGTTTTCCCTGTTTTCTCTCCAAGTTGTCCTCCATGTTCGATGTAAACTCGAGAGTGCCCTGTGGTCCTCGAGTCGTTCTGTTAATTGTAAACCGCACTGATGATAAAGAGCGCGGTATAAAAGAAATGTTAAATAAATAAATAAATAATTACAAGTTTTATTCACGGTTCTTGTATACGAGTGTATGAACTGTTATATACAATAGTTCATATAAATGGTTGAGGTGCTAATCCCTCTGCTACTACTATTAATCATTTATAAAGCGCTACACATTCACATATAAAGATGGTTCTTGCTCATAGCTTACAATCTATCAGGGTTTTTTTCAGTCAAAGTGGTTTACATTGTGACTCAAACTTGGTAATATACATTAAACAGGGATATTGATAACTTGGATTTTTCTGAGGAAATGGAGGGTTTAGTGACTTTCCCAAGGCCACAAGAGTGCTAGTGGGAATTGAACTCCGGTCTCTTGGTTCCCAAGCCAATGCTTTAACCATTAGGCTACTCCTCCACTGCTACAGAGTATTAGACAATCATACTGATAAACACAGGTACACTAAAAAATTTTTTTTTTAAACTGCCTCTAATGTTTCGATTGATTTATACGTTTTTTGGTGCGCTGAATCCAAATCTGGTAACCAATTTGCTCCATCACGTACAGATTTTTTGCTACATTGGGTTAGCAGTTTGAGGTGAACGTTTCAGATTGAGTGCGATCGAGATAAAAGTTTCTTGGATGAATTCTTTATACTAATTGTTTAGTAGTTATTCAAATAAGAATAAAGAAAATTGTAACAAGGCAGCACATAAGAATAGAGTAATGTCAACAAAACACACTGTGATGGTAGCAAAATTGTCTGCACTTAAAACAGCCACATACATGTGCACAAACATTGAGCATATAAGAGCGAGGTTAGACACAAAGCAAAGCAAAGAAATGTGCAAAAAATGTTGTACAGGTATGTATGTAAGAATAGAAAACGCAAACCGCACCATTGCAATACATGAAGACAAACACCTGATGGTGTGAAAATAAAATTCTAATAAATGAGATCCGACACTGTGGTAATAACTAGCAAATGTTTATTTCAAAGTTTAGTAAAAACACGATATTTGTCAACACAGTTTAGATTTTAAAGTCATTCTTGGGTCAATCAATCTCCTGGTGGGCCCGTTTCTTCTTCCCCCGAATGCTTCTCTTGGTGCGCTGCTTGGCGTATTTTTCATCTGGGGTATCTCCAGGAACAAGCAGGAATAAGTCCTCACTTATGGGTACGTCGGAACCGACGGAGCCTGCGCGGGAAAGCTCCCCAGCTTCCCTGAAAGGAAGCTTTTGGGGCCTCCCACTGCACATGCGCACTGCCTTCTCGCCTTCCTGACCAGCTCTCCTCAGTTTCTCTTTTTCCGCGGAGCCAGCAGGTCGTGTTCCTGTCACCGCTGAAGAAATTGTTATTTTAGTTTCTTTCTTTAGACCGCGTACCTGCCTTCCCCATAACGAAACCGGTACCGCCGGTCTCTCTTTTCTTTTCTTTCTTAAAAAAAAAAAAAAAAAAAAAAAAAAAAAGCTTTTATTTTTTAGCACAACTTGGTGACTTCTGTTAGGCCTCAGGCCTACACAAAATCTCCTCATGGAGAAACCAGCTCCTGGTTTCAAGAAGTGTACCAAGTGTAGTGCTGTTATTTCTGTTACAGACACCCATGACTGGTGTCTTAAATGTTTGGGGCCTGACCACTCCATTCCGGACTGCCCATCCTGCTCCCAGATGTCTAAACGTGGTTTGCAGAACCGGGCCAACAAATTCCATGTGCTGTTTGCTTCAGATAATCCAGCATCACAGTCATCCAGGTCTTCCTCTTCGGATGGATCTCAGGTAACCAAACCTTCTTCGGGCAGGTCCTCAAAGAGCAAATCTCCTTCAAAGCATCGAGAGGCTCTCAATTTTGAATCTGAGGACTATGCCCCAGCCAAACAACCCCGGCGGGAAGCTCTGGCTTCCAAAGCACCATCTATGGGGTTACAGGTTGACATCGATGGCACGGCCTCGACCGATCACCTGTTAGACTGCTCTGGGGTACCGGCCCATGCCGGTACCGACATCCAGGCAGCAGTGGCGTCTATGGACAATACTGTTCAGACCATGCAGCAGGCCATCCTGGCTTTCATTAAGGCTGCGACGCCCTCGGTACCGCATCCAGCAGTTACGGGTCCGGTTCCGGTTCCGGTATTGGCTTCCATACCGGAACCGAGGCCATCGTCTTCCAAACGCAGATTGGTGCATGCCAGATCCGGGTTTTCACCCGATAACGATCCCATGCCCGGTACGCCCGATGTCGATACCGACCGGTATGCGTATCGTGCGTTGGAAGCGAATAGAGGATACTCTGATTCCTCTGAGGATTTTGACTCCTCTTATGAGTCTGATGAGCTCTCTCTTGTTCTTCCTGAAGAGCCTTCTTCCCCAAAGAGGAGAATGTCTCCACCAGAGGATTTGTCCTTTCAAGACTTCATTATAGAAGTAGCTAAAGGACTTTCTATTACTACATCCTCTGAGAAAGAACCTAGATCAAAGAAATTGGATATTTTAGGATACCCTAAGGTTCCTAAAGAGGCAGTTACCCTGCCTATCCATGAAATCCTTCAAGAACACTTGATGGACTTATGGGAGGCTCCTCTAACATTGTCTCCTCATTCTCGTAGGTTGGACACCATGTACCGGGTCCCTCCTTCTCCTGGTTTTCAAAAAACTCAGCTGCCTCACCATTCCATTGTGGTGAAGTCTGCGCTGAAAAAGATTAAGAGTACCAAAAGGCACTCTTCTACCCCTCCAGGGCGAGAATGTAAGACCCTAGACTCTTTTGGTAGGAAAATCTTCCAGGCTAGTATGCTTATAGCCAGGATTAATTCATACAGTCTGTATATGGGCATGTTTCTAAGGGAAGTTGCCCTAAAGGTAAAGCATTTTGCCCCCTTTATCCCTGAAGACAGAAAGGAGGAGTTCATTTCTTTACTGAAACAGCTTCTAGATGTTTCTAAGTTCTCCAACAGAGCAGCCTTTGATTCCTTTGAGGGTGCCGGTAGAGCTTCGGGCATTGCCATTGCAGCCCGACGACTTGCTTGGCTCCAGGCCTCTGACCTAGAACCCTGGGTCCTAGATGGCTTACGGAATCTGCCCTGTACAGGTGAGAACTTATTTGGTAAAGACTGGCAAATTAAAGCCACTCAAATGGACGCAGAAAATGCTACTTTAGATAGACTTTCTAAGTCTACCTCTACTCCTACCAAGAAAAAGTCTTTCAAGAGGCCTTACTACAAGAAGACCAGATTTTCCACAAATACTGGCCAACAATCTTCTCAGCCTCGCTTTGCTGCTAAGCGTCAGCAACCTAAACAGGCAAGGTCCAAGCCTGCGGCGTCTGCTACACCCCAGCAGGCTCAACCCCCTAAGGGGTTTTGACTTGCCCCTAGAGAACTTAACCTTTCTGGCTCTAGAACAACCAGAGCCCCTCACCATTCCCGGAAGGTTAGCTCACTTTGCTCCCAGATGGGGGCAAATTACATCAGAGCAATGGACCCTCTCTATCATCAGAGAGGGTTACAAACTTCATTTTTCCAGCCTTCCTCCTCATACCATGGTGAGGCAGTTCAATTCTCCCCCATCTCTCCTGGCCCTGTTGGGTCAGGAAGTCTCTTCCCTCCTTGCCCAAGGGGCAATAGAAGAGGTTCCTCTTCTTCAACAGGGGACAGGGTTCTACTCCCCTTATTTTCTAATACCAAAGAAGACAGGGGGTTTCAGACCGATTCTAGATCTGAGAGAATTGAACAAATTTCTTTACAAGGAGAAATTCAAAATGCTTTCTCTGGGCATTCTCCTTCCATACCTTCAGAGTCAGGATTGGCTTTGTTCTCTAGATCTCAAGGATGCGTACACACATATACTCATCCACCCATCCCACAGAAAATATCTTCGATTTCTGTTTCAGGAAAAACATTTCCAGTACAGAGTACTTCCCTTCGGTCTAGCCTCTGCTCCAAGAGTGTTCACCAAATGCATGGCAGTCGTAGCCGCATTTTTAAGAGGCCTGGGAATTTTTGTATTCCCATATCTGGACGACTGGCTCATCCGAGCTCCATCTCAGTCAGAGGCCCAGATTTCCCTGGACCGCACAAGGCGTATCCTGCAGTATCTGGGACTGGTAGTAAACCTTCCCAAGTCTCAACTCATCCCTACTCAGTCTCTGGAATTCATAGGGGCCCGGTTGGACACCACCACTGCAAGGGCCTACCTACCCCAGGTCATGGCCCAACGTCTGCTGTGCTTGGCCTCCCAAGCTCAGTCCAGCAGTCACATGACAGCCTGGGAAATGCTGCGACTTCTGGGCCACATGGCCTCCACGGTGCACGTGGTGCCCTACGCTCGTCTTCATATGAGAGCAGCTCAATGGACCTTGGCCACCCAGTGGACTCAAGCATCAGGAGCGCTCTCAGACCAAATACTACCCTCAAAACGTCTGTTTTGGTCCCTCCAATGGTGGGTATCCACCAAAAATCTGTTTTTGGGGGCCCCCTTCCAACCTTTGTTGCCCCAAGCAACCCTCACAACAGATGCCTCCCAAACAGGGTGGGGAGCCCATCTCCAAGACCTCTCCACTCAGGGCTCTTGGTCTCCTCAGGAGACCACCCTTCATATCAACCTCCTGGAACTGCGAGCAATATACTTTGCCCACAAAGTCTTCTCTTCCCTCCTTGTCAACCTGACTGTACTAGTTCATACAGACAATCAGGTGGCCATGTTCTATATAAACAAACAAGGAGGGACGGACTCTCTGTCGCTTTGCAACGAAGCTCTCAGATTATGGGCCTTCGCCAGAGAGCATCAAATTCATCTTCTAGCAGTGTATCTTCCAGGAGTTCAAAACTCTCGGGCAGACAGACTCAGTCGAGTTCTGCTTCCACACGAATGGTCCCTACACAGGGACCAGATACGCAGAATCTTTCAGGAATGGGGGACCCCGGACATAGACCTCTTTGCAAGTCCGTGGAATGCCAAACTTCCCCGGTTCTGTTCCAGGACTCCGTGTCAGGGAGCTCAGGCCAACGACGCCTTTCTCCTGCATTGGAGTCAGGAATTCCTATATGCCTTTCCACCCATTCCTTTGATTCCCAAGACTCTGTTCAAACTCCAGAGGGATCACGGGTCGATGATCCTCATAGCTCCACGCTGGCCACGCCAAGTGTGGTTCCCTCTACTTCTGCATCTCTCCCAGGGACCCTCCCTGGACCTGGGAGCTGCTCCAGACCTTCTGTGTCAGGAGGAGGGGACTTTGCGGCACCCAAACCCCAAGTACCTACACCTCAGAGCTTGGTTACTGAAGGCCTAAGCCTTCATGACTTCAATCTTTCTCAACCTGTGCAAGATATCCTGCATGCCTCTAGGAAACCTTCCACGAGGCGTTCCTATGCTTTCAAATGGAAACGCTTTTCCATTTGGTGTGCTCAGCAGGGTCTTGACCCTCTAGCACTTCCTTTGAATTCTCTACTAGACTATCTCCTGCATCTTTCTAATGCAGGCCTCAAGACGAATTCAGTAAGAGTCCATTTGAATGCTATTGCAGCATCCTTAAAACCTATAAATGGACGACCTGTCTCCTCTCATCCTCTTATTGCAAGATTCATGAGAGGCCTGACTCTAACCAAACCTCCCATTCAACCTCCTCCGGTAGCATGGGACTTAAACCTGGTTCTGGGTCAGCTGATGAAGCCACCCTTTGAACCGTTGGTCTCTACCTCCTTGAAATTTCTTTCCTGGAAGGTCCTTTTCCTTATTGCAGTCACTTCGGCTCGCCGCATCAGTGAACTACAGGCCTTAGTGGCTCATCCACCTTATACTAGGTTTCATCATAAGGTGGTCCTTAGGACGAATCCCCACTTTATGCCCAAAGTGGTCTCGCCTTTTCATCTTAATCAAGAGGTATATCTACCTGTCTTTTTCCCGGCTCCTCATGCATCCAGTGCAGAGAGGAACCTTCATACTCTAGACTGTAAAAGAGCTCTCGCCTTTTACCTCAACAGGACTCAACCACATCGAAAGTCTTCCCAACTTTTTGTGGCTTTTGATCCTTATCATTTGGGACTTCCAGTCTCAAAACGTACACTTTCCAATTGGATTGCTCAGTGTATTTCCTTTGCTTACCAGAGTAAAAACATTTCTCTGGAAGGCCATGTCACAGCTCACAATGTGAGAGCCATGGCCACTTCTATGGCTCATCTTCACTCTGTATCCATAGATCAGATCTGTCGAGCAGCCACCTGGGCCTTGGTTCATACCTTCACCGCCCATTACTGTTTGGACAAGGACTCCCGCCGGGATGCCTTGTTTGGTCAGGCTGTCCTCAAACACCTGTTCCATACTTGAACAACTCCTGCCCACCTTCCCTGGATGGATGCCTGAGATCCATATGAAGATGGTGAACCCTTGGGAGGGGATCTCCCAGGCATCTTAGCTAGGGAGTCCCCATAAGTGAGGACTTATTCCTGCTTGTTCCTGGAGATAGCACAGTTACTTACCTGTAACAGGTGATCTCTGGGAACAGCAGGAATTAGTCCTCACAACCCACCCACCTCCCCTAGGAGTTGTATCTTCTATCTATCTTCCTTTCCTCTCTCTATTGTCTCAGCTATAAACTCGAACTGAGGAGAGCTGGTCAGGAAGGCGGGAAGGCAGCGCGCATGTGCAGTGGGAGGCCCCAAAAGCTTCCTTTCTGGGAAGCTGGGGAGCTTTCCCGTGCAGGCTCCGTCGGTTCCGACGTACCCATAAGTGAGGACTAATTCCTGCTGTTCCCAGAGATCACCTGTTACAGGTAAGTAACTGTGCTTTTCCGCAGCAGCAACCAGCAGAAATCAGCCATCATAGTGGTGTTCCATCTTCCTTGGTACCTTCTCTCTGCGTCCTTGATGTCCTGGTGAAACCTTTCACCTTGTTCTTCACTGTACGCCCCCAAGTTTTCGGGAAAGTAGTTCACATGGGAGTGCAAGAAATGGACTTTCAGGCTCATGTTACAGCCTTGTTCTTTGAAGGCATTGAGCATCCTGGCAACAATATCCTTATAGTTCTCATCCCGCCTGTTCCCCAAGAATTTGAGAACAACATCCTTGAAGGAATCCCAGGCTTCTTTTTCCTTCTCAGACATCGTTTCAGCGAATGCTCCATCTGAAATGAGTTTCCTTATATCAGGGCCAACAAACACTCCTTCCTTTAGCTTTGCTTCAGAAAGTCGGGGGAACTTTGAGCAAAGGTACCGAAAGCACTCACCATCTTTTGGAAGGGACTTGATGAATTGCTTAATGAGACCCAACTTAATGTGGAGAGGTGGTAATAGAATTTTATCACGAGGTACCAAGCTCTCATGAAGAACATTTTTCTCACCGGGTCTCAAATACTCCCGAATTGGCCAGTCTTTTTTTCCCCCAGTGTAAGTCGCGGGCCCGGCTATCCCACAAGCAAAGGAAGCAGGGATATTTGGTGAAACCGGATTGCTGCCCTAATAGCATGGATAGAATTTTAAAGTCTCCACAAATCATCCACTTATGCTCATCATAACGAATCTTCTGAAGAATCAGGGCCAAATTCTCGTATTTTTCTTGGAGAATAACAGAGTGAGCAATAGGAACTGAAGCAAATGTGTTGCCATTATGAAGAAGAACACCTTTTATGCTGTCTTTTGACGAATCAATGAACAGCCGCCATTCAGCAGGATCATACTTGAGTTTAAACTTTTCCATCACTCCGTATATATCGTTGCAAAATACCAAATCTTCCTCTTTGCTGAAATACTTCAAAAATTGTGTCTCGCGGTTGCGGTACCAATAAAAAGTTGTTCCTGGTGACAATAGATTTTTCTGTTTAAGCCGAGAACCTAGCAGTTGGGCAGCATCTTTTGGGAGTCCTAAATCCCGGACTAAATCATTCAATTCAGCTTGAGAGAAAAGTTCAGGTTTCGGATCTGGTTCAGTTTCAAACTCGGAAATACTGGACTCATCGGGAAAAGCCATCTGATGAGTCTCATCATGATCAGAACCGTCCACACAAATATGATCCAAAGATTTTGGTGGTTCAGGCACAGGTACTTCGTTGCTATGAGGCATAGGCCTAATTGCTGAGGGAAGGTTGGGGTAACTTATTACGTTCTTATTTTTTAAGTTGTATCCCTTCACAATGCAAGAGCAAAAATAGCAGTCACTGCTGTGGTCTCTTTGTTCACGCCACATCATAGGTATTCCGAAACGAAATGCTTGTTTTTTACCTTTCATCCATAAGCGTAGATCTTCCTCACATGTCTTGCACACTTTGTGAGGAGCCCACGGTTTGTCTTGATCGCCTAACTTCAAACCGAAATAGGCGAAATATACTTTTTAATAAATGCAGAAATGTTCCTCTGCCGCTTTTTCACGGTATATTCCCCACAAATAAAACAAAAACTGTCCGGAGAGTTGACGCAACCTCTGGCTCTGTGAGCCATCACAAATACACAGCACTGCAAACTACAACTGTAGTGAACCACTTCGGAATAAAGCTGGATTACGACTGAGCAAACAAAAGGTAATAATGAACTTGCAAGAAACTGAAATTTGACAGGAACGTTCATGTCGCAACCACCGTGTTTGAGCGAGCGAACGAGGCGAGGCGAACAGGAAAGAACATGCGCCAGCGCGAGTACTGGATTTAGCCCCCCGCCTCCCAATTGTCCTGTTAATCTATAAAATGAATACAAAACACTCTTAAATATGATGAGGGAGTGTTTCTAGTTAGTTAACCATTACAACCTCTATTTTGGGCCAAGAAAATAAACTGCAGTCGGCTAAAAAGAAATTATGTGAACATTCCTTATATGGGTAAGAAATCTAATTTTGCAAGAAAACGTGACGTGATGGAACATTTTGGCTATTTTTCCTGGATTCAGCACCCCAAAATCTATAGGAATCAGTTGCAAAACTGGAGGCAGTTTTTTGGTAGTGTACCTGTGTAATCTGGTGATAATAATCCATGCATAGTATTACCAGTTAGATAGGGAGCCCTTTTATTTCTCCCATGTTCAGTTACCAGTTATCCTCTCCCTTTTTCCTTTTCACTGTACCCCGAATCTCACCCATATGCCGGAGTTCTGCTGCACCGGTGTCTGATGCAAGTCCAAGGAGGTTCTGGTATGTCTGATCTTGCTTGTCTCTGATGCTCTACTATCTGGTCCCAAAGCTCCACTTCTGTGACTAGATCCACTTCTGGAGCTGTTGCTCTTCTCCCTCTTAGCTGCTGGACCCTGCTCTGCCAGAGCTGCCTGGGATCCTTGGCTGTCTCAGCTGCAAGTCCTTCCTTCACGTGGGGAGGGGGGGAGGGGGGTGTTGCTGATCTACTAGTCGATCTCCCTCCACTTGAGGGGGAATCACTGACATTCTGTCTCTCAACCACTGGGCCCTGCTGTGCCTGGGGCCATCTGCTGTTTCCTCTCCGTAGTAGCTCAGAATTTTGCAGGGCCTTCCTTGCTGGGATGAATTTCCATCACCAGTTTTGTGGCTCAGTAGTTCTAACTCTTATTGATTCCAGCAGTTTTTATTTATTTATTTATTTATTTTAACAAACATTTATATACCGCATCTTCCTGAGATCAGTTGCGGTTCACAAATAAACAACAATTAACAAAGCAGCGTTTGTTTTACATGTAACTTCTTATAACCAAGCAATATTAAACAGAAAATGTTAAGATTGAATAGAACAGAACAGTGAAAGAACTATATACATTATATACAGATACACATTATGTAGAGCATTAGCATTGTGGATAGTACAGTTTCAGCTGGGTGGCATTGTCTGTTTGGATCGTTGGATCACCTCAGATAAATACAGGTTAGCCATTGTCTAAATCAATTGAGGGATGATCTGTACTGTTGTAATGCATTGTAAATAGGTAGGTTTTCAACTTTTTACGAAACTCAATGATCTCAGTTATCATTCTTAGGTCATCTGGGAGGGAGTTCCAGATTGTTGGAGCTGCGTGTTCTGCTTTCTCTAGCTTAGAAGGACTCTGTCCTTTTCCCTCTTAGCCAAAAGGCCAAGAGTGAGGCAGAAAAACACAGAGAAATGTGTGCAGGGGTTTTCTCCCATCCCAGCCTTTTTTTTCAGCCTGAAACCTAGATGGCCTAGGGTTGCCCTCCTACCCTTGTTGGTTGGGATGAGAGTTTGCCTACCAGGTAATACATTTATTGATGATTTCACTGTCTTCTATATATACTTCTTAGCTTTAGAGTTATACTGCTATTTACGTGTGTAATAATAGCGATATGTGAGTCTTACTCATCCGTAAAAATATGCAGTTTGCATGTCCCATACTTATGCTGGTCCATCTAGTCTGAGCCTTTTAAGATTCCCTGCAGTTGCCTGATCACCCATTGATGGCTTATATTCAGTTGCAGGAGTTTGTAAATTCTGCCCTTTTATACTTTGTTCATTCAGTTACAGAATAATCCCTTCCTTCCACTTCCCCATGCCGAGTTTGGGTGTATGTGTGTGTGTGTGTGTGTGTGTGGGTGGGGGGGGGGGTCACTTGGAAATGGGAGTCTTCTAAATCACTAAGGCATTTTCCAGACAATGAGGCTATTGTATTAATGCATGAAAACTTTCAGAACGTTGGATTCATGTGCAAACTATCACAAGTAACATACATTTTTTTTCCATTTTAGTGACTTTGCAACATTTTCATAAAATTGGTTAATGAACTGCTTTGCATGATTTTCCATCAACTCATTAACTATCTTTCTTGCAATTTTTCCCAAGCAATCTTGCTGATGCTCAGGTCCAGACCAGCACTTGGGCTTTTATCTCAGCACCTCTTAGAAACAGATCTGACTTTTGATTTCAGCAGTTCTGGGGGAGGGCGGAAGGGGGAAGGAGGAAGGAAAAACACCAAAATAAATCGGTAATATAGATAAATGCCAAAAAGATAAGCATAATGGCAAACATCCATACAGCTCAAAGCTATGTGCCAAAGTACAAGGAGGTGGGGCATGCAAATTGGGAAAGCAAATATATGCATAGTGACCATGCTGCAGCCCTGTTTGTGAGAGATAGGGTGCACATGTTGCAACTGAAAAAGCAGAAGCCCCTGTATGGATGCAAGTCGGCTGTCAGCAGTGGTTGCGATGTGGATTGTCCATATAAACTCCTCTCATCCTGAGTCACCCAGGGTGTCTGCCTGCCTGGGCTGCCATGAGCAGGTTACCAGACCTCTGTCACTTCTCTTATATGTTCTGTAAGAATATAAAAGATGTCATACTGGGTCAGATCACACAATTTGGGTTGTTCTTCCGCAAGTGCATAACTGAGCACTTGTCCACATTAAATTTCATCTGCCATTTAAATGCCCAGTCTCTCGGTTTCTCAAGTTCCTCTTGCAATTTTTCACGATCTTCTTCTGATTTAGCAACTGAAAAATGTTGTCATCTGGCACAGTACCCTAGCTATTGAAAAGTACTGTACCCATGTGGGAGAAGGTAGGGGGGAGGGGCACTAGAGTATGCAGATCTGCATGTCCAACACAGTGACCACTCACCCCTTCTACCACATGCAACTTACACTTCCAGTTGCAGCCCCTTGTACCACCACATAGAACACCTTCCCCTGTGGGTTAACCTCTGGCAAGAGTGTGGGAGCAGTGCACAAAGTGCACTCATGCTGTCACCATGGAGAGGGCTCCGGGAGCACACTACGGTATCTCTATGTACCCCCAAGGAGATGAGCAACCCTTGATCAGCTCCCACCCGGAGCACCCAGCTTTCAGGAAACTGAAGGCCCACAAAAGTTTCTCAGGTCTGTGGAATACCTCATTCCATGGGCAAAGAAGCCCAGGGGAAAGACACTGAAAGGGAGCGCAAACCAAGCTAACCCATGTTCAGTGTTGGAAATGGAGGTATCTACTTAGAGCCAGTAGGCCAAAGACATGTTCTTATATAGTCAGGGTGAAGGATCATCTGCCCACAGGAACATGGCCCATGACGACGTCCTGGGCCCCCAGGTGCATGTATGCACTGACTGCTGTATAGCCATCCATGCAGGGGAGATGGTGGTCTGACAGTACAGTTTGGTGGCAAAACATTTTTCTGTCAGTGGTTGGACCACTACATTTGCATGCCCTGCCCCCAGACAAACTCTACTGTCTCCATCCCTGGCTGTGTCCTGGCTGCTTCACCGAGCACAGACCCTATCTCCCAGCTTTTCTGAAGATGATCACACCAGCAGTTCTCCCAAATCTATACATATGCAGATGTGACTTTCATACTATTAAGACAGCCATTGCTGTGCATGTAGAGGTGTTCCCACTCTCCCAGCTGGTGCACTCAGGTGCTGCAGGCCCTGGTTTTGCGGCTGTCAGGCTGCCCCTTTGAAACCAGTGCCCTAAATAGGCGGTTGGTTTACATGTCATCTTTGCTCTCCTGAGCTGAGATGAATGGTATATATGTGTGGGATGGCTATAGTCTTTAAATGCTATAACCATCCCACACATATATGCGCTTTTGTGATGTGCTAGCAAGCTGGGTGCAATTATCACCAGCTTTTGATCAGGTGGTAGTTGCACCTGCACTAATCATTTCTTTGTCTGTACAGCTGTGTGCGGCTGCTACTGCCAACTCTCCACCCCATCTCTGCATTAGCTTCTATTTGCATGCTACTCAGGTAGTGTGGTGCTTTTAGCATGGGAGCCATCTGACTTGTACACTCCTTTGTACCACGGGACACAAACTCCCATTAGCCCCGTGCTAAACCCTGTGCTTCTGGATGCTGCACTTTAGTACATATGCCTAATATGACCTGCTGTGTTGTATTTATAATGCAGGACATTAGAATTATTTATTTTATCCCGATTCAGTCTTTCTGTGGAAAAGCATCTTTTAACTTGAAAGCTAATTGATAAAAGTTCCTGAATTTTACATATTTTTCTAATGAAATGTTTAATGGACTGTACTAAGTATGGATTATAACTTTTTTTTTATCTTAACATCTGAAATGTTATTAAACAGATTTACCTTTATAAAACTTACCATTTAAACTGAAACAAATTACAAAAATTTTAAAACAGCTTGGAGTGTGGAGAGATGGGTGATGGCTTGAAGTTCCTGAGCGACTGATGACTGACCCAGGGTCCCCTAGCCCCTGATGCTGAGTACTCCACCTATGCACCCCTATATGATTCCTGGTCCTTTTTGCTCTCCCCCTCCCTCAAATCTCAGAATAGCAGAAGCTGAGTGGTGCTTCATAGCTTTTTCCAAATTACCCAGAAAAAAACAAAGATTTTTTGCTGCTATTTTGTCCTGTTTTTGCAGAATTAAATGAAAAAGCAATCAGTTCATTCTCCAGGACCAAGCAGGAAGTCAGTCCTCACATATGGGTGATGTCGGCGCCGACGGAGCCCCCCCCCCCCCCCGCCCCCGTGCAGAGCATTTCCCCAGCTTTCAAGGAAAGCCTTTGGGAATGCAGCGTGCATGCGCGGTCCCCTTCCTGCCCAAAGGTGCCATCTTGCTCAGTCTTTTTTTTTCCGCGGAGCCCAACGGACGTGAGTTCGTGTCACCTGGGAAAAGTTGATTTTTTTTTCGGCTATTTTGGCTTTTTCTGATCCGGTTTGATGCCGGTTCCCCTTCCCGCCTGGGCTCGGTACACCGGTATCGAGTCCAGAGTTTTGATTTTCGTTTTTTGTCCTTCGTGACTAGCGTTCGCACTCTTTTTGTGTTTTCACTGGCAGCCTGGTCTTTTGACCTTGCAGGGGCCCTTTTTCCCCCGATGGCTGCCAGTGAGTTCAAAAAGTGTGATTGGTGCAAGAAACTTATGTCTCTCACCGACACACATGACTGCTTCCTCCGTTGCCTCGGGCCCGACCATGACCCGCTGGCCTGTGGCCCATGCGGCAAAATGTCGTCGAAGGCACTTCGGAGCCATCAGCATCAACGTGAGAGAAATTTTCTCAGAGTCCGCGTCCGGCCGGGCCTGGACTTTGTCAGAGGCCTCGACATCTCGGGAGTCTGACCCTGAGCGCCGTCGGGGTTCCTCTGAGCGGGAGTCTCCCACCCGGGAGCACAGAAGGAAGAAGCAGCTTGCAAGGGCGGCGTCGGTGGAGGCTCTTGGATCCTCAAGGGCCAGGTCGCGTAGCCCTGACCGCCATCCCGGGCTCTCAGTCGGAGAGGCCGTCCAAGTTACCTCGCATGGAGCCGGAGTCCCCGAGTCACGTAAGTGCTGTTGTCCTCGTGGACTCTCCTCCGGGGGAGCCAACGTCGTCGGAGCCCGAGTTGGGGGCTGCTGAGTCTCCTGAGCTTGGACTCAGGTTGACTGCCTTGGAGAGCAGCTTGGCTGCCTTCATGGAACAGCAGTGGGTGCTGATTGCCGGTCTGACTGGTGCATCTGCCCCATCCAAGTTGACCCCGGAGACCGAGCCGATCCTCGAGTCAATCCTCGGTCAAGGTCTCCCTCGACCTCCCTTGCGGGGCCGAGGTCGTTGACGCCGATACCCTTGGCATCGGGGCAGGTGGCACCGAGGCCCACACGGCCGGAGCCGCTCGTTCCTCCTTGGAGGAATCGGCGTGGGAGACGGAGGATGAGGAGTTTCTGGACACCTTCCGGACCCAGTGCGTCCCTTCGGACTCACTGGAGTCCAAGCCGCGGAGAAGGTCCCCCCCCCCCCACCCCGGAGGATACCCGGTTCTCGGACTTCTGCTTCAGTTGGCGGTGGAAACTCATTTCCCTCTGGGGTTGCAACACGATCTCCTGTCTCAAGATCAGGGTTCCTTTCTGCACCCCAATCTCAAGTCCATCAATCTGATGGCCTGGCTGCTGAAAGGATAGTGCTAGCTCCCTTACTTCTACCTAAAGAGGTTGAGGATGTGGTCTTGGCCTCTAGGAGGCAGTCCACCAGAAAGTTCTATGCCCTCAAGTGGCGTAGGTTCACAATGTGGTGTGCTCGACACATTGAAGATCCTTTCTCATGCCTTGTGCCAGTAGTACTGCAGTATCTACTTCACCTGTCAGACCTAGGCCTTAAGTCTAACTCTGTTCGGGTCCACCTCAGTGCTCCCTCAGCGCACCACTCACCGGTGGAGGGACAGTCTCTGTCGGTTCATCCCTTGGTGTCCCGCTTCCTCAGAGGTCTGTTTCTTCTCAAGCCTCTGGTTCGTCCATCGGCGACTGAGTGGGATTTGAATGTGGTCTTGCAGCAACTTACTCGCCCACCGTTTGAGCCGATGGCTACTTGCCATTTGCGTTTCCTCTCTTGGGAAGCGCACTTCCTGGTGGCTCTTACCTCGGCCACACATGTGAGTGAACTACAAGCGCTGGTTTCTGATAGACCGTACACACAGTTCTATAGGAACAGGGCGGTCGTACGGACCCACCCGAAGTTCCTTCCAAAAGTGATCTCCTCTTTCCACCTCAACCAGGAGGTGGTTCTTCCGACCTTCTTTCCCAGGTCGCATACTAGCCGGGCTGAAACAGTCTTGCATACCCTGAACTGTAAGAGGGCATTGTCTTTTTACATAGAACGTACGAGGGAGCATCGAAGGGCCACTGAGCTCTTTGTCTCCTTTGACCCTAATAAACTAGGGTTACCTGTCTCCAAGCGTACGTTGTCCACTTGGGTAGCAGATTGTATCGCCTGGGTATACAGGGCAGCCGACCTCCCCTTGCAGGGTCAAGTCACGGCCCACCATGTCAGGGCGAAAGCCGCGTCAGTAGCTCATCTCCGTTCTGTTCCGTTGGCAGACATCTGCCGGGCCGCTACTTGGTCTTCAAGCCAGACTTTTCCAGCCCACTACTGCCTCGAGAGAGAGTCCCGAAGGGACAGTGCTTTCAGACAGGCGGTACTCTGTAATCTTAGGTTTAGGTAACTCCTACCCTCCGGCCCTTGTGTTGGGCTACCATATGGGGGCGTTCTCAGAGGATATTCTTCTCACAAATGCTGCGGCTCCTGAGAGGGAGCCATTTTTCAGCTTAGGGTTCCCGGTAGCCTAGAGCTGGGGAGTGCCATATGTGAGGACTGACTTCCTGCTTGGTCCTGGAGAAAGAGTAGTTACTCATCTGTAACAGGTGTTCTCCAGGAGCAGCAGGAATCAGTCCTCACGACCCTCCCTCCTCCCCTGGAGTTGCAGTCATATACTTCATTTTGATTTTTTGCTGTCTTTTAGCTATGTCATCAGACTGAGCAAGATGACACCTTTGGGCAGGAAGGGGACCGCGCATGCACGCTGCATTCCCAAAGGCTTTCCTTGAAAGCTGGGGAAATACTCCACACGGGGACTCCGTTGGCGCCGACGTCACTCATATGTGAGGACTGATTCCTGCTGCTCCTGGAGAACACTTGTTACAGGTGAGTAACTACTCTTTATGGAGGTTCAAGCCTTTGCCTTCAGAATCTTTCCATTGTTCATTTATATGTACTGTCATAGAGCAGGAGCCAATAAAAGTGAGGACATAGGAAAAGAAGCTGTCTGTCCCAAAACCAATGACGTGCAGAGAATGCAATTGTCTAGCAAAACAGCTAGAAGGAGCAGGCGTGCACTTACAGAGGCTGAGTGGACACACCTAGCTAATCAGCAGCACCTGAGAACTAGCCCGGGAAGCTCAAAGGCAGAAGACCTTTATAAGCAAGAGGCTGGCGACAGAAAGCAGAGTAGCACCGGAGAGCAGAGCACTGCTGAGAAACGGAACAGTGGAACCAGGACTAGTGGCACGGCTGCAGGAACTGGAAGAGAACCAGAAGGTCCCAGGGAGAAAGACAGACGGAGGAGAGTCAGTCCTGTGGAAGTCATGGTAGCCAGAAACTCCAGAGGTAAAGAGCTAAGAAGCAGGAAGCCAGGCTTGGAGAGTGGCCTACGCTTGCCAGAAAGCCCGGAGACCCGATTGAAAGGTACCAGAAGCTTTCAAGAGAAAGATTGCCAGAGAGACTGGGTCCTAAGGGAAATACCTGAGGAGGACACTTCCAGCAATGCCTATTACAGGAAACCAAGGTATGATGATTCTTTATTCGTGAAGAAAGGCTCAGCTGCTAGAAGCTCTTATAAAACAGATGCCCAGTTTAAAGGAAGAGAAAGCAGGCCAGAGTTTCACCAGCCAAGATATAGGGGCTATAAAACAGGCCATGCTCATTTAAGAACCTTAGAACAATTGTATGGAAAACAAGGGAACAGAAATAGGGACTGGCCAGTGATAACAGCCAGAGAAAGCCCCTGCTCAGAAGAAGATAATAGTGATTTAGAACCAATGCAAGTGGAGCTTATAGACCCTATTTCCTCATCTCAGGAGGAATTGATGGATTGTTCCATGTGTGTTGTGGGTAGTTTGGAATCACTGCCAGAACTGTGAGCCTTACAGATATTACCTTAAGAAGTTTTCATATTTGTGCTGAATGAAAGAAGAATGTTCAGACATGTAATTTACCCCAATGTTGAAAGAATCCTTGGTTAAAATCCTTTCCACAACTGTGAAGATTATAACAGTTTACTTTGTACCTTGAGTTTGGTATATGCCTGAAAAAAAGGACTTTCTTTAATTTTTGTAGCCCAACGAACCTTTTTGTGAAAAGGGAAATAAAAGCCTATTCTCCCTCCATTTTGGCTTACATGACTTATTTGTACCAGGAGCAGGACTACATAGACCAGGCTGCACCTGGCCTTAAAGAACCCTCCTCTCCTAAAATTAACTATATGCCCCGCCTCCCCATTCAGCCACCGGCCACCAGGGGGAGGTTGGCGACAGTACACTGAAACTATCTAGCAATAACCCCCAGTCTCCTGTGATTTGAGTTATTAAATCAAGTCTGAATTGGGTGTGGGGAGGGGGGCATTTCACTGTGCATTGCTCTTTGGGCATTTGGGGCCAATTGCAGTATCTCTAGCCTTCAACCTGTCTTATACAAGCTGCTCCAGTAGTCTGTCCTTTAGAATGTCTATACATTCACTTATAGACCTACCCTATAATCACTTTTAACCCATCATAGTATGTCCTGCATGTAAACAAAATCACTACATGAACCCTAGGCATCACAGTGCTTATTTTACTGCATAGTTCCTCTGACTTAGGGGGCCATTGAGAGATGGTTAACGTGCACTAATGGTGTTAGTCAGTGCTATGTGCTATAGGGCATATAAGAATAAATTGGGCCCTGTAGTAGACAGTGCATGCTGTTAGTGAATGATCCTGTTTACTAGTGTGCAGTAAACACTAGGCCCCCCCTCCCCCATTATTGCTCTGATATCCCTTTGCACAGAGACAGACTTGCAAATAGTATTGTGCTGGTGGCTTCTAATCTCTGCCCAGCTTCATAAGTAAAACCAATATTATTTAACTTAAACTTCCAACTGCCATTATTCATACACAATTTCTCTTTCTTCCTCGCCTATTTTTATCTTTATTTCTTTCCAAATCTGTCCATGAAGATGTTTTTGTCAGTAGATCACAGCAGGTTTTGCTGACAAATCCATACCTTTTAATACAGTAGGTGAAGTCACAGATTTGCAAGTAGAGACAATATTGTCCTTACTCTCTGACTCGGTGTCTGCCAAGGTTATGCATTTTACTGTTATTTAGAAAATAAAAAAAGAATTGAAATAGTTTACTAATAGCAACCAGGATCTGAAGAAACATTTTACTTCATATATATAAAGTCCTGTCTTCTTTCAAATGTTGTAGCAGCCTATAAAATGATCTATCCATTGAATTTAACCTTTCAGTTATTATTACTAATACCCCCTCAACCCCTGTAGTTTTGATGAGACATTGAGGGGGAGAGAATGCTCAGGAAATGCTAATAATAAGCAGCCTGCTGTGTTCCAGTTTCCATCCCACATCAGCCTGGCTTACCAGGCAACCACTCTTTTTCCAGCAATGGCTGAGTCACCGTGCACTTGAAGGAGTGCATCGTCCTAAGTGACTCAAAAGCCAGCTGGGTTGAAAAGCATATCACCAGGGCAGCTTGTTCAAAAATAATGCTATTAAATCCTCAGAAGGAGGACATAAGTAAGCCAGGCTGTGCCTGAGACTTGGAAGGCGCCCAGGGAGAATTGTTTGGTCTCGTGATGTGTCGCAGGTTTCTTGTGCTGTAGTGTCATTGCAGGCCTACCAGTGAGGTTAGGGGCCAGCTTGAGTACCTGACCCGTGGAAGTAAAGTGACCAACCATCCCGCATTATACGGGACAGTCCCATATTTTAAGGATTTGTCCCTGGAATCGTATGGGATGCCTAAATGTTCCCTATTTTAAAACACGTGTCCCATTCTTACACTTCTCCACATTTGTACCAGCGAACCTCTCCACTCCAGTTGAAATTTTCAAAGGGAAACTCTATTTATAAATGAGACTATTTCCATCAGAGACACAGAAACATATACACATGCATGGTCTCTGTTGTATTTCAGTCACACACACATGCATTCATCCACCTAGGGTTGCCAACCGGCCGGTATTCAGCCGGCCTGGCCGTTTTTTCCATGGCCAGGCCGGCTGCCGGCAGAGAAGTAAAACCGACCCTTGAAAAGCCGTTTTTTTGTTCTGGCCGCAAGATCGGGAGCGGCCAGAGCAAAAAAACGGCTTTTCTCCCAAAGTCCGCGGGGGAGGGAGCCGGGGAAGCCCGTGCGAGGCCCCGGCTCCCTCTGTACAACCGCCAGCGTGAAGATCTTTTTCCTTCACACTGGCGGTTGTTTCTGTGAAGCCGCCAGAAACAACAGAAACAACCGCCAGCGTGAAGGAAAAAGATCTTCACGCTGGCGGTTGTACAGAGGGAACCGGGGCCTCGCGCGGGCTTCCCCAGCTCCCTCTGAAGCACCTCAGACAGCCGCGGGGCTGGTCGGGGGGGGGGGAGGCTAGGACTACAAATAGGCTTTGATGGGGGGGAGGGGGGGCCAAGGACTGGATGGGCTGTGATGGGGTGTACCTGGACTGGAAATGAGGGGGGGACCTGGACTGGAAATAGGCTATGGGGGGGGGGAACTGGACTGGAATTGAGCTATTGGGGGGGGGGGGGGGGTGTACCTGCACTGGAAATGGGCTAAAGGGGGGGAACCTAGACTGGAATTGGGCTATGGGGGGGGGGGGTGGAACCTGGACTGGAATTGGGCTATGGGGGGTGTACCTGGACTGGAAATGGGTTATGGGGGGGAGCCAAGACTTCAATTGGGCTATGGGGGGGGGAACCTGGACTGGAAATAGGCTATGGGGGGGGGGGTGTACCTGGACTGGAAATGGGCTATGGGGGGGGGGGACCTGGACTAGAAATGGGCTATGACGGGACCTGGACTGGAATTGGGCTATGGGGGGGGGGGGGAACCTGGACTGGAAATAGGCTGTGATGGGGGGCTAGAACTGCAAATGGGCTGTGATGGTGGGGGGGGGGACTAGGACTGCAAATGGGCTGTGATGGTGGGGGGCCTAGGACTGGAAATAGGCTGTGATGGGGGAGCTAGGACTGGAAAGAGGCTGTGATGGGGGGTTAGGACTGGAAATGGCCTGTGATGGGAGGGCTAGCACTGGAAATGGGCTGATGGGGGCTGGAATAGGACTGGAAGTGGGCTGACGAGGGGGCTAGGATTGGAAATTGGCTGATGGGGGAGCTTGGAGTGGAAATTGGCTGATGGGGGCTGGAATGGAACTGGAAAAAAGCATATGTGGGGTTAGGACTGGAAATGGGCTGATAAGGAGCTGGAATAGGACTAGAAATGGGCTGATGGGGGGGAGCTTGGACTGCAAATGGGTGATGGGCTAGAATAGGACTGGAAATGGGCTGATGTGGCGGCATGGGAGAATGGGACTAGAAGGGAGTGGATGCTGGGTGGGTCTAGAACTATAAGGGAGCTGATTTGGGGGGAGGACTAGAAGGGGATGGCGATGGGGAATGAGAATGGAGAGGGGAAAAGATATTTTGTGTGGAAGAAAAGTCTATGATGGGCCGGGTATTGGGAGAGTAAGAGGGGATTGAGAATGGAAGGGTGAAATTTGAGTGGATGATAAAGGAATAAGGAAAGAAATGGGGGAAAGAGCAAAAGGGAAACGATCAGTATGTTAAAGCAGATATATAGAAAGAATGGAAAACATCTAAAAGAGAAGAAAGGACAAATGGATAGCTCGCAGAAGACACGAAGAAACCAGAAGAAAGTGACTGGAGCAATTGCAACTGAAAAATAAAATACCCAAACAGAAGGTACTTTTTATTTTGAATTTATTAACTGGAATATGTCTGGTCTGGGAAGTGTGCATTGCTAACATCTTTGCGTTTTTGTTTAGTGCAAGAGGAAATTACTTTATAGTTTTATTTCTCCAGTGTTGTACATTTCATGTTTGGTTTTTGGGGTTCCCAGTTTAATTATTATCTGACCAAGGGAGTTAGCCTACACTTATGCTCGGTAATTTTTGTGGGTGGGGCTGGGGTGCAGCATGGGTGGGACTGGGGGGTGGGGCAGGGGTGGTGCTAGGGGAGGAGAATGGGTGGGGCATGGCGAGCCACAGGTGTCGGGTTTTTCTCAGTGAAAAAGTTGGCAACCCTACATCCACTCCCCACCCCCCAAATCAGTACACCCATGCATGCTATCACTTTTCTGTCTTTGACTGTCTACTGTGCTGCTTCTGCATGCCTCTGCTTCAATGCCACCAGTTCTTGCTTTTGCTACCAGTTCTTGTTCTCAACCTGCAATAGCCTCCTCACACTTTACACACTTCCTCTTGCATTTCTACCCTTCCTCAGCAACCCCACTCACCCTTAGCAAGAAACCCATTTATTCCACTGACTTTATCTAAGACCCTGTGCAGAAAATCAGCCCACCCTTCCTGTGACTAGTGCAGCCTTTCCATTAACTGGAGCCTACTACTTACTCTGCACAGTGAGGAGGGAGCACTGGCAAGATGTAGAGATAAACTAAAAAAAAAAATATCCAGACAATTTAGGATTCATTCTGACTAAAACAACTAATTTACAAAGTTGTAGAACCTAAAATTATTTAGATGGCTGGCAATCCTAAACTTCTGAGTCCTCAGCACATCTGACAGATCTGGCTCTGCTTTCTTCCCAGGACCCAGGCAACCATCAGTCAGATAAAGCCAGCCAATAGACTGCAGCAGACACAGCCAGCCAATAGGGAGCAGGGAGAGGTGGGAGCAGAAGCTAAGATATAGATTTTTTTTTATGTTTGCCAAGTTCCAATGCTCCATCTGAAAGGCGCTTTTCAATCATGATCAAAGTGTTGTCTACAGATAAAACCCAACTGCATATAGAGACTTTCAAATGTCTAATGATTGTAAAGAACAATTTTGAGTTGTTGCCCAGAATATTTTAATTATCTTAGTGGAAATGTTACTATTTTGAAGAAAATTCACTCTGTGGAGAAGTACAACAAGCGGATCTGATTGGCACATTTGGAAGTAAAGTTGTAAAAGCCTACTGGTTAAAATTAAAATTGTAATTATGAGATCCCACGTGATGCGTGAGTGAGCAGGACGTGTGCTTGCTTGCTCCGGGGCTGCCTTAAGCAATAATCTGCAAAATCGGGTCTTACCCTCCTTCAACTATCTCCTCTCCGGCTGGGGACGCAAACCTCGGGTCGCTGGATGAAGCGCAGTCTGAGAGCGGGCGGTGAAACTCCAACCTCGATGAAAAAGGAGCGAGAGAAACCCGGCAAGTCGGGGCCCTCTAGTAGCAACATGGCGATGCCGGCTTCCCCAGGAGCGCAGAGTGCAGACTCGGCAGCGGCAGATTTGGCCAGGGAGGTGGCAGGTCTACTCGAGCCTAAGTTTGACCAGGTCATGCAGAAACTCGACACTTTGAATGATTCCTTTGCTGACATGGGGAGGAGAGTGGAGGAGTTGGAGCACCGCGTCTCCAGCGTCGAAGAGGGCGAGGGGCGCATGGAGAGAGAAATCGCGGAGCAGCGCAAACAGATAGAGACCCTTACCTCTAAACTTGATGACCTGGAAAACAGGTCCAGGAGGAACAACATACGACTTGTTGGTATTCCAGAGACTCAAACTGATCAGCTGCTTATGCCCCTACTCGAAGAATGGCTGCCTAAAGAGTTGGGCCTAGCTTCCCTGGTGGGGCAACTCCATATTGAGCGTGCCCACAGATTAGGCCGGAGACAGGATGACCAACAGCGACCGCGTGTTGTGATATTCCGGTCCTTAACTTCCACCACAAAGTGCAGCTTCTGCCGGCCTATCGAGAGAAAGGAGAACTTCGATGGGAGAACCATAAACTGTTGATGTTCCAGGACTACTCAGTGTTGGTAACAGAGCAGCGCAGGGCCTACTCTGGGGTATGTGCGGCGCTGTTTCAGAGGAAAATACGCTTTACACTCGCGTTTCCAGCGACCCTACGGGTCTGGCATCAGGGAAAGAGCGTGGTGCTCCCAACCCCGGTAGCGGCGCAGCGTTTCCTGGAGGAAGGTAGAGGGGACCCGGACAGAGTGGAAGCAACACAACTCGACGCTAGGCGCTGAACGCCACGGAAGCTCCCAAATCTGTTTCCCCCATGCTGAGGCCAGCGGGATAAACAAAAAAAAAAAAAAAAAAAAAAAAAAAAAAAGTTGACAAGCCTGACTTTGATTGCGGGACTCCTGGGAATTCCGGGGAGAGTTTTGGATACCAGAGACTGTATGCATGCTGTTGACTGGTCTGTATAGAAAGATTTGGGTGTTTGTATATCTGCTGTTAACTGGTTAGTATGGAACAAAAAATATATGTGGGGTTGGACCGCGTTATTGATGCTGCAGGGTGAGACCCCCCCCCTCTGCTACCATTTAACCATGCGATAGACTGGAGGCAGCCCTGCAGCATGATCTCAGGTGGGATCTAATCTCAGCAGGGGCGGCTGAGTTTATTGGTTGACATGTTTTAGGGGGAGGGGGGGAGGCTTTGCGGGGGGGTGGGGGAGGGAATGGGGTGGTTGGGGGGATGGAGGGTGGGGTAGACCTGGAACGTTGCGATATGGGGGTTATATCCAAGATTTGCTCACAGTTCCATTTATGCTATCTTCTGAGGGGCTTGGGCAGGGCGTGGATGGCAGCTCGCTGAAAAGGAGTGTGTGGCTCGAGGCTGAGGTTGGGCGGCCTGGAGCCAAAGCGAGAGTAGCGGCTTTGGCTTTGGTGAGTGTAGTGCTTCTTTCTGATGGGTGGACTTTCTGATCTGAGGATCACCACGTGGAATGTGGGAGGGATAGGCACTCCGGTAAAACGGACGAAAATCTTACAAGCCTTAAAGAAGGGGGGAGCCCAGGTTGCTCTGCTACAAGAAACCCACCTAACGCAATTGGAACATACTAAGTTGAAAAAAGATTGGGTGGGACAGGTCTTTTCCGCTTCCTCTGGGGGCAGGAAGAGGGGGGTAGCCATTTTGATTCGACGGGGTCTCCCGCTAGAAGTTTTTAGAGAGGATGCAGACCCCCAGGGGAGATATCTCTTCCTGCATGTTAAGATCGCTGGAGAAGAGATGCTCTTGGGTAACATTTATGCCCCTAACAATTATGATCATGCCTTCTTTAAACTGCTTCTGCGGAAGATAACGGAGGCGCCAAAACTTCCCCTATTACTTGCAGGTGATTTTAATTGCCCCCATGATCCCCAGCTCGATCGATCGCAGGGTTTGAGGAAGGGAGAAGCAGGGGGGGGGGTATTGGTCTAATAAGGGTGTGGGGTACTTATGTCACTGGGGGGATCTGTGTGATGTGTGGAGAATCTTGCATGAGCAGGAAAGGGATTATACACATCTCTCGAGGGCGCATCAATCATGGTCCAGAATAGACTACATGTTAATCTCTAGAGACCTCTTTGACAAAGTACTGCGAGCAGAGATAGAGCCAATTGTTATCTCTGACCATGCTAAGGTCTTTTTGGACCTCAAGGGGCGGGTGCCCGGACGGGGGCGGTGGTCCTTCCCGAGACATCTGTGGCAGAATGCAAAGTTCCGGCAATATTTAACCCACAAATGGGAGGACTACCTCTCTCTGAATGAGTCCCCAGACCTGTCAGTATCGACTTTTTGGGAAGCGGGTAAAGCTGTCCTCCGGGGTCACATTATTGCGTATGTAGTGGGGGAAAGGAAGCGGGCTAATGCCACTATCTTAGAGCTAACGCAGACCCTTGAGCAGGCCAAGCGCGATGCTCTAGCGAACCGAGTTCATTTGGGAACCTATCTGCAACATCAACAGGCTCTCAATGCCGCGCTGCAAGATAGGGCGGTTTATTCAGCACAATATTACCGCCATCAGCTGTTCCGCTTTGGGGACCGCTCAGGGAAATTGTTGGCACGTTTGGTGAAAGACCGTGGAGGGATCCAGAGTGTCATGGCTATTAAAGACCCAGCCGGGACACGGCAACGTGACCCGGAAAGCATTTTACGGGTTTTTGCCCAATACTATCAGGCCTTATATACCCCGGAGGGGACCGACAAAGACCAGCAGCGTGCCTTCTTGCAGGACGTTCAACTCCCTAAGATTAAGGAGGAGGCCTTGCTGGCGTTGAATGCGCACATTACTGGAGATGAAGTGCAGCGGGTCATAGCACAGGGAAAACCATATAAGGCACCGGGGCCTGATGGATATAGCGCGGAGTTCTATAAAATCCTCTCTACGTCGCTTACTCCTACCTTGATGGCTCTCTATGAGGAGGCGAGAGAAGGGGGGTCCTTCCCGAGGGATATGCGGACGGCGGCAATCACTATTATCCCCAAACCAGGTAGGGATCCGGAGAACCCAGCCTCCTATAGACCTATATCCCTGATTAATTACGATATGAAAATTTTGGCCTCGCTCCTGGCAGGACGGCTGCAAAAAGTGCTGCCGGAACTCGTTGGGAGCCATCAAACGGGATTCGTCCGCGGCAGGGATGCCTTTACTAGCATCACGAGGGTTCTACTGGGCATGGAATGCTGTTTACAGCGTGATACTCCGCTCCTACTGGTCAGCCTAGATGCTGAAAAGGCATTTGATAGGGTTGCTTGGGATTATATGTTTGAGGTATTGGCTCAATTTGGTCTTACAGGGGGTTTCCTGGACTGGGTGACAGCGTTGTATATGGAGCCGTTGGCGTGCGTCGTCAGCGGCGGCAGGGTTTCTCCGACCTTCTCATTGCGGCGCGGCACGCGGCAGGGGTGCCCTCTGTCTCCCTTGCTCTTTGTGCTTCAGTTAGAACCCCTGCTTCTGCGGCTTCTCCGGGAACCCGCGATTCGTGGGATAGAGTGGGCAGGCGGTGGTATCAAGCTTAGTGCATTCGCGGATGACATGCTGTTATGTCTCTGCAACCCGGAGGATTCCCTCCCCAGAGCCTTACAGCTTATGGAGGAGTTTGGCTCTTTTTCTGGACTGCGCATAAATCAAGATAAATCTTTGGCATTAGACGTGGGGGGCTGAGTTAAATCTCAATGGCAGGGCGCTTTTCCCTTGGTCTGGGCGAAGGAGAGTTTGAAGTATCTCGGTATTTATCTGCCAGCGCATATCGCCCATCTGTATGATATTAATGTTACCATCCTGCTGGAGAGCACTAGGGCGCGCTTATTGAAGTGGCGGGACCTCCCGATCTCACTCATGGGGCGTGTGGCTCTACTGAAGATGGTGGAATTTCCTAAGTGGATATATGTCCTGCGCCACCTCCCCCTTTGGTTGCGGAGGAAAGACCTACAGATGTTCCGGAAACATCTTGGCCTTTTTCTGTGGAGGGGTAGGAGACCCCGCATAGCCTTCTCAGTACTTATGCGACCTGGGGAGGAGGGGGGAGCTGGTCTCTTCTCTTTGCGACAATATAATGTGGCTTGTATGCTCCGGCCCCTGGTTGATTTAATTGAGAACGCTGGTTGTATTCTTCCTTTGGCCTTGCTGGATGGCCTCTCGGCCCCACATCACCCGGTCTATCTCTTGCATGCGCCGGGGGGGCTTTTGCCTGTGTCTTGGAAAGCGTCGATCTACCTCGGGGCATTGCGGCACGCGTGGCGGGCCATCTGCCAGCAGAAAGGGATAAATTGGAAATGCACGGAGTGTCTCCCGCTAGCGAGGAATAAGGATTTTGTCCCGGGTCTGCAGGGGTTGACCCCAGCCCAGTGGAACACCCGGGGAATCCGATATATTGGGCATATGCTTATGTCTGATGGTAGTGAACTGGACTCGTTTCGGTCGCTGGCGGGACTCTACCAGCTGGCCCCTACCTCCTTCTTTTTTTATCTGCAGGCGAGACACTATGTGAGGGATCTTCAAAGGAGTGGGGGCTTACGTATAGGCAAAGGGGCTATTTGGGAGTTCTTGACGGTGCTGGAGGGAGGCTTTACCCCGCGCGTGGTACGGCAGGAACTCTGGCCAGGAGGGGATGGGGAGGCCCTAGAGAAGCTGGCGCAGCGCTGGGTTGCGGACGGGGTACAGGAGGTTACGGGGGCTTTGCTGGCGGCGGCCTTCTCTGCGATTGAGAATATATCTGAGTCGATTCGTCACCAAGAGCTGCAGTATAAACTTCTCTGGCGAGCATATATCCCTAACACCTGGGCTGCTAAGATGGGATTGGCCATCTCTGACCTGTGCTCACTCTGTGGGGAGGAGCGCGGGACTCTGCTCCGTCGCTTTTGGCACTGCATACAGATCCAGAGTTTCTGGCGGGGCGTGGAGCGCCAACTGAAGAGCTGGCGTTTGGTGAACAGATCCCTCTCCATACTTTGGTGCCTATTTGGGATCTTGGAGGAGGAGACGGGGATGAATCAACTAGTCCGGCAATTATATGGAAAGGGCTTCACCGTTGCGAAACCTTGCATTCTGCGACACTGGATGGAGGATCGCCCTCCGGGTCTCCACGAGTGGGAGACCCACATGCGCGAATTATACATTATGGAGGTGAAAACAGCCAATCAGCTAGGGCACCGAAGGGTGGAGGTGGTTAAGAAGCTCTGGGAGGGGATTTTCCTTGGCTAAGAGAACCTTCCCTAAGGTGGGCCGCTGAGAGTTCGGTTGCTAGACTGCCCTGATAACTGTGAGAGGTTTGGATATAGGTCGGCAGGTCTGACCCCCCTCATGAGAGCTGCGGGCAAGGGATGGGGGGGGAGGGGTAACGGGGAAGGGTTGGGAGGGGGGAGAGGGGGAAAGGGGGACTGTAGGGGAAATGGGGGTACCTTGTTACTTGTCTGGTAGTATTGATCGTGTGTTCATTTCACCTGGGGCTTTGAGTCATGATAGCTTTGTGGTACCGGGTGACTCTGGGGACTGAGGTTACTGTTGATGTTATGATTGCTAGCACTGTAGAGGGTAACTACTTTGTTGATTATATGTACTTAGGGTCGGGTACGGGGTGGGCTGTGCCTTGTAGATAATAAGGGATATAGTAGTATAGCCCCGGGCTGGCGGGAAAGTGGTTGCATCATGATAATGGTTGTATCGTTGACGCATAAATGTGCAATGTGTTTCTGGTTGATGTTCAAAAATGCCAATAAAAAACATTTTCATAAAATTGTAATTATAAACATATTTTTTTTATTTTCCTTAACTTTGAATGTCCCATATTTGAATTTGGAAAAGATAGTAAGGTTACACGGAAGATAGAACAATTTTCAGGGAAAAGAACTGGATTTTTTTTTTAAATATTAAAGAAAAGTTATTTTCACCTTCTGAGAGTATCCAATAAAGGATTTCTTTAAATATATAGAAGGCAATATGCAAAGCATTTCCACAGGTTCCCAGCCTGCATCTTCTCTGGCATATTGCAGTACTCCTTAATCTTCCTCCCTACCTTCTTTCTGGCCACCTCAGCAGCAGTATCGTGATGATATGTGGCCTGTGAACGTGCACATTTTTATGATTGCTGCGGTGACCCCATAGAATGGAACGAAGCCCACATCATAAAAAATGGCCTCACAGTTTCTGCATTGTCCCATTTATGGCTAGGGGGAGTTTCAAGGAATGGCAGAGAAAGTATGTCTTCTGGTTATTCATACTGCTATAAAATAGATTTTACCTGCAGAAATGAGCTTTTTCAACATTGCCAATCCTTTGATTAGACTGTAAGCTCTTATGAGCAGGGTCTTTCTCTTACATATCTCTGTACAGTGCTGCGTACGGCTTGTGGTGCTATACAAATGATAAATAAATAAGTAATAGTAGTTTATGTGCATAAAAGTACATATGGTGTGTAACAATGTGCATACTGTTACGTACTATGGTTGTTTCCCCACAGATTAAGTCAGGAAGACAACTCAGAAGGTCCTGTTTACTAAGCATTTGCTCCATAGATGCAAAATCACAGGATTTTCAGCCATAATCAAAGCAAAACCACAAGCTTGCTTTTGATTATTGCTGCAAGAAAAATTACCTGCATACGTTTGGTTCTGGATTGGAGTGGAGGAGTAGCCTAGTGGTTGGGGCAAGGTACTTCAGGCCGGAAGGTCGGGGGTTCAAATCCCACTAGAGGACAGCAACCTTGGGCTGGAAGGACTGGGGTTTCTAGTCCCACAGGTGCTCCTTGTGGTCTTGGGCAAGCCACTTAACCCTCCATAGCCCATGTTCCCTGTAAAATAGTTATCTCCAAGTTATAATGCCCTCTTCAATGTAATTTCAGTTTGTTCAATGTAAACCGCACTGATGCAGAATAGCGCGGTATATAAGAGAATATAAATAAATAAATAAATAAGATTTTGTAGGGAAATGGAATATTTATTGCTATTGTAATTTATTTATGTATCAATTCATATAATAATTTGGTGCAGACATATATATTTAGGGAGTAATTTTATGAGGAGCTACCTAGATTTACACACCAACAGTATTCCTAAATCTCAATATTTTAGTTACTTACCTGCAGAAATGATCTCTTATAGCAGTGGTTTGTAATCCAGTCCTCTGGGACCCCCAGACCAGTCAAGTTTTCAGGATATCCAAATAAATATGAATGAAATTGACGCAGGTCAATCTCATGCATATTTATTTGGATATCCTGAAAACCTGACTGGCCTGGGGTCTGAGAGGGCTGGGTTGCAAACCACTGTCTTATAGAATACCAACTACAAATATGCCCCTTGATTTCATGACGTCTACTTTCACTGTCATTGTGCACATAGCTGGAGTGTGGGGAGAGCACAAGTATATGCTCAGATTAAAAAATATTATAATTTGCGTGCCCTAGAGCTGGAGTAAATGTCTGCACCTGAGCTGAAGGCATGTTCTCTGCCACTCATGCTAGTATTTTATGAAGAAAGGTAGGCACGTGCTTTTCCATAGTAAATAGGCATCTGATTAGAAATCACCTTTCGCATGTTTTAATTTTGTGTGCCCAGAGTTGGATTCAAGAATAGTAGAATAAATCAAATCTGATCAAAATGTGGCTCTGCTTTTTCTATGGGTACTTTTTCCAGTTCCGAAAAAACAAAAATACGCTCTGGGGCCTGTTTACTAAAGGATTTTCACAATAAATGCTACCTGCAGTGTTTGTGCCAGTGCTGGCAGCAGTTGTCCCCATAGCTTTCAAATTGTATTACACAGAGTTGGAGATGGTCCATGTGATTATTTTTAGACAGGCGAATGTGCTCTTTCCCCAGTTTGATTTTAGATGCTTTCACCCTTTCTAGCTATTGTTTGGATGCCAAACTGAGTCGTCAGTGATAGTGTATGCTAATTTTATTGAATTTGATTCAGGTTTTTCTCCAAGCTTAGAAACGGAAACTCTCTCTTTAATTTCAAGCACCTGTTTATCTGAAGATATGGAATGCGTCCTTGTGACGCAAGACCAGGAACTGGCAAATGGAAAAATCCATGAAATATTCCTGTAGTGTATCAGGACTTGCCTACTGAATCCAATGATGCATGAGAGTATGTTATAGTTTCTTGTACTGTGTATGTTCATATTACTTTTGGGATAAGACAAATTCTTTCTTCAGTGGTCTTACCCACTTAAATCACTGGAGTTAGGCGGTAGAATTGTAATTGAGAAATGTAGATCAGTGTAACATAGTAAATGATGACAGATAAAGACCAAAAGGCTCATCTAATCTATCCAGTAAGGTGTTTAGGGTTGCAACCACTCTGTGAAGGTTACCCTTGCCTTCTGTGTAGGTTTGTCAGTGCCGCTCCATGGTAGGCTACCCCATTGCATTCTTCGGAGAACAGTGTAGTCAGTTCACAGATGTTTTGGGCAGAAGTACTGCGCTGTGCTGGTTACCACAAGTCAGTGCTTCATTACTTTACACTTGCCTCTAGATTCTCTCATGCTCATCCCACACTTTTTTTTTCATTAAAGATTTCTTGATTTGTTGCACTGACCAGTTCCTGGGAGTTTATATCATAAACCTTAGTTCCCTATCGTCCCTCCAGTCTAGTCCTGGAACCTCTGGATTTAGCACCTCCTCCAACAGCTTGGAGACTGAGCATGTCATCATTTTGATGACACTGGTATAAATAGCCCAGGATCGCCCCTCCGCTCCAGTAATCTCGGTCTCCAAGCAGCTGGAGAGGTGGTGAGCCTGTAGGTCAGGACTCACTTGAGGACAACTAAGGAGAGTTGGGAGTTAAAGTTTAGCTTAGTGTCAGGAGTTTTGTTAAAAAAAAAAAAAAGAGGAGAGAGAGTGTGAGGAAGGTTGTGTGCTTGCTGAAGAGCTGCAGAGGAGTGCTTTGCTCCCCCCCCAATCTAATGAATTGAAGTGCGGTTGGTAGGGGCTTAGCCTCCTGGCTCCCAAACCCACATTGATGGGCGAGGAGCTGGTAGAAGGCACGGCGTACTGCAGGGGAGCTGGTTGGTGGAATCCCGGCGTTTAAGGTAGCAGTTCTCTCTTCATCTGTCCTGCCCCAGCACCGAAGCCGTGAGTACGGCTGAGCGCAGGTAGAGGATCATGGCAGGAAAACAGTGTTCTTTCAGAAGCTGCGGTGACAGGGGTAAGAGGCCAAGTGGCCAGCCTGTTAGCAGGTTAGATTGGGGCAAGTAATTCTTTGCGATCGCAAGGATCGCCGCGTGGGACCAAGGCCTGACTGTGTGGTTGTCACGTGGGAAATGGAGCCAGCAGTTTCTGCTTACAGGATTCTTGCTCGTGGTCGCAGATCATTTTTAACTGGTGCCCTGATGTTCGGGAACCTCCGTTTCAGAAGGTGACTCTTCAGAACAGTTCGGACAGTTGTTTGAAAAAAAAAGTGTTTTGAATTTTTTATTTTGGGGAGTTTGGTTTTTTGAAGAAAATAACAGGCCAGGTGACTAGTTAGAGTTTCTGGATTTTCCTTGTCGGGGGTTGGAGTTTTTTTTCTGGAGGGCATAGCCGGTGGGGCGGGATACCATCCAGACCTCAGTGTTTAGTGTGTGATACTCGTCGAGGAACAGTGTCGGAGACGGGAGTTTGCAGAAGTTGTACTCAGGAGGCAGCCTCGATGGAGCAAGCCCTGGAGGAGGGGGTGGAGGCTCAGAAGGGGGCCGCTCTAGGTCTGCCAGAGCCCGTAATTCCTTCCGTGCCATCCCAGGAACCAGTGGTGGGGCCTTCGTCGGCACCAGGTCCGTCTCCTCAACAAGCATTAGGACAGAGGGGAATTCCAGCAATGTGGCATTCTGTTTACGGTAGCGAGGGCTGGAGACCTGTTCCTCTAAGAAGCCAAGGTTCTTGGGAGAGGGGCTGGAGCGGTCGGCGGCTTTGGATGTCTTGGAGCCTACAGACTGCGATCCAGAATTGGATATGGAGGAGGATTTAGAAGAAGGTGAGCTCACGGAGTCGGAAGAACATGCTAGAGTAGTTTGAGTGTTTAGGCGGGAAGAATTGCCGGCACTTATTGCGGAAACGCTTAAAGCTCTAAATATGCCTTCTAATCTTCCGGCAGAGGATGACACATTAGAGGACCCGTTGTTGCAGGCCGTCCGTAAGACTCAAAGGTTTTTTCCGGTGCACAGGGTGGTGCGTGAAATGATTCAGGAGGAATGGGATATGCTTGAGGCGGGACGTAAGGGGTCCAGAGCCATGGCCCACCTCTATCCCTTGTTGGATCAGGATCATGATCTTTTTCGCTCTCCAAAGGTAGATGCAGCAGTGTTGGCAGTTACCAATAAGACAACGATTCCGGTGGAAGGTAGTGCTGCTCTCAAAGATGTCCAGGATAGGAAGTTGGACACTTTGTTGAAGCAAGTTTTTGACATCAGTGCCCTTTCGATGCAAGCTTCTATTTCTGGAGCATGGGTAGCTAGGGCCTGTCTTCATTGGTCGCAGCGAGTCCAAGTGGCTCAGGTGGGAGAGCAGGCTGAAGAGGTAGCTCGGTTAGATTCCGGGGTGGCGTATCTCGCGGACATTCATTATGACCTTATCTGAGGGCTATCAAAGAGTATGGCCTCGGTGGTAGCGGTGTGGCGCTATTTATGGCTGCGTAACTGGGCGGCTGACAGTTCCTCGAAGGCTTATCTGAGTAAGCTTCCATTCAGGGGGAAGCTTCTCTTTGGAGAGGATTTAGACAAGTTGGTAAAAGACCTTGGGGAATCCAAGGGGGGGAGGGACGCCTTCTGGAGGATAAGCAGAAGCAGGGTCGGCCTGCTTAGGTTCCCAAGGGGCCACAAAGAGAATTTTGATGTTTCCGTTCTCCTTGTTTCGGTCATATCAGCGGGGAAGGTTTCCCGCTAGGAACCAGGGGTTTCGAGGTTTCCGGGAGCAGGCAGAAGCTTCGCTGCTTCCTCGTCCTCAAACCTTAGAAAGGCACAATGAGACGAGGGGGGCCCAGGTAGGATTGGAGCCTGTAGGAGGGTGGCTACGGGAGTTTTATCTGGGTCCAAATCACATCAGACCAGTGGGTGTTGGAAATCATTTGAGAAGGGTATGCTCTAGAACAGAGGTTCCCAACTCCAGTCCTGGAGGGCCAAACACCATTCAGGTTTTCAGGCTGTCTCTAATAAATATGCATGAGATTCATTTGCATGCACTGCCCCCATTGTATTCAAATGTATCTCATGCATATTCATTAGGGACAGCCTGAAAACCTGAATGGTGTTTGGCAGTCCAGGACTGAAGTTGGGAACCTCTGCTCTAGAATTTCAGTGTCCCGTGGTCAGTTTCTTCGTTCAGTCTCTCTGCAAGGTGCGGTCCAAGTGGATGGCGGTACAGGAGACCTTAGACAGGCTACTACGTCTCAAGGCAGTGGTGCCGGTACCGCCAGATCAGTACGGTTGCGGTCGGTACTCCATATATTTCGTAGTTCCAAAGAAAGAAGGGGCGTTTCGGCCCATGTTAGATCTCAAGCGGGTAAATTGCTGTCTCCGAGTATCACATTTTCATATGGAAACCCTGCGGTCTGTCATAGTGGCGGTCAGAAAGGGGGAGTTTCTTACTTCCTAGACCTGGTGGAGGCTTACCTTTGCATCCCGATTCGGAAGGAGTATCAGCAATTCCTCAGGTGTGCGGTGCCTATGGGATATTTTCAGTTTCGGCATTACTGTTTGATCTGGCTACGGCGCCGTGGACATTCACAAAAGTGATGGTGGTGGTGGCGGCGGCATTGCGCAAGGAAGGAGTGCTGGTTCATCCCTACCTGGAGACTGGCTGATTCGAGCAAAGTCAAGTAGCGAGAGCGAGTCAGCCACGGCCCAGGTGGTACAACTTCTTCAGAGCCTGGGCTGGGTTGTCAGTTTATCCAAGAGCAGGCTGACTCCGTCGCAGAGCCTGGAGTACCTGGGAGCTCGGTTCGATACGTCCGAAGGGAAAGTGTTTCTTCCGGAACTGCGAGCGCTGGGGCCGAGAACACTCGTGCGCAGTTTCCTGGTCAAGAAGGCTCCCACGGTGTGTCAGTATCTGCAGCTTCTAGGGACCATGGCGGCCACACTCTTGCTAGTACCATGGGCAAGGGCCCATATGAGGCCCTTACTGAGGGCTTTGCTCCGGAGATGGTCACACCAGTCAGACTCTCTGTCGCAAAGGCTCCCCTGTCTGCCGGAGGTTCGTCTGGCTCTTCGGTGGTGGCTAATTCCAGGGTGCCTGGAGAAGGGAATGCCGCTGAAGTCCCCAGCCTGGAGGTCACTGACAATGGACGCCTGTCTGTTAGGCTGGGGAGCACATTTCGAAGGGCAGTTTTCTCAGGGGCAATCGAGTGCCCTGGAGAAAGATTGATCTATAAACAGGCTGGAGATGAGGGCGGTAGCCTTGGCTCTCCAGGCATTTCGACCTTGGTTGCAAAGGAAGGCAATTTGAGTGCTTTCAGACAACGCAACCACGGTGGCCTACATCAATCGCCAGGGCAGCATGGGAAGTGTGCCTTTGGAGGAAGAAGCCAATCGGCTGTTAGTGTGGGCTGAAGACAATCTTCTGGCTCTGTTGGCACAACATGTGTCAGGAGTGGACAATGTGGAGGCCGATTTTTTTGAGTCGGTTCCGAGTGGATCCCAGAAAGTGGGTTCTCCATCCAGACGTGTTTTCGCTGATAGTGCACCGCTGGGGGACCCTGATTATGGATCTTATGACGACGTTCGAGTTTGGAAAAGCCAGTCGATTCTTCAGCAGGAGGCGGGAAAGGATGTCAAAGGGCCTCGATGCTCTAATCCAAAGGTGGCCAGTGGAAGGACTCCTATACGTAATTCCACCATGGGCCTTAATAGGTTGTGGGTTCAGCGAATAGAGATCCACCGAAGTCTGGTGATCCTGATTGTGCTGGATTAGCCAAGGAGGCCGTGGTATACGGATCTGGTTCGCTTACTGGTGGACCGCCCATGTCGTCTTCTGGTGTGGGAGGATCTATTACATCAGGGTCCGCTCTGCATGCCGCAGGTGGATCGGTTCTCGCTTACGGCCTGGCTCTTGAAAGGGCAAGGCTGAGATTCAGATGATACTCAGAAGCGGTGATTTCCACCTTATAGAAGGCCAGACAGAGTTTGCTGTATTTTTGAGGCGTGGTGTGCAGACAGGCAGTTTTAGCCATCAAGGGCTTCTGTCCCGCAAGTTCTTTCGTTTCTGCAGGATGGTTTTGAGAAAGGTTTGGCGGCCAGTTCCCTGAGGGTGCAGTTGGTAGCGTGTTCCTGTTATCGTGGAAAGATGCAAGGGGACGCGCTAGGCGCACATGCGGATATAAAAAGGTTCCTGAGAGCAATGTCTCTCTTGTGGCCGCCGTATAGGGTGACTGTGCCGACGTGGGATCTCAATTTGGTTTGTGCCGACGTGGGATCTCAATTTGGTTCTGGAAGCGTTGGTGTGGGAACCCTTTGAGCCTTTGAGTAATGCCTCTCTAAAGGACCTTACTCTAAAAGCGGCGTTTTTGGTAGCCATTTGTTCCGCTCGTAGAATCTCAGAGTTGCAGGCTTTGTCTTTTTGGGAACCTTTTCTGTCGTTTTCGGAACAGAAGGTAGTTTTGAGGCCGGTACCCTCCTTTCTGCCTAAGGTGGTATCGGTGTTTCATGTGAATCAAGTAATTTCTTTGCTGGTGTTCGATGGATGTGATGGGTCTGCTGCTAGAGGGAAGTTGCGTCTCCTAGATGTTTGACGAACGCTTAGGCAGTATCTGAATAGTACAGCACCTTTCCACAAATCAGACAGGCTGTTTGTGTTATTTGGTGGGCCTAGGAAAGGGGAAGCAGCAGCCAAATCTTCCATTTCCAGATGGCTCAAAAAGGCTATTGCATCAGTATACATTCTGAAGGGAAAGACTGTTCTGGAAGAGCTGAGAGCGCATTCGACTAGGGCGTAGGCTGCTTCATGGGTGGAGTATAGTTTGGTGCCGGCCGTGGAGATTTGTAAGCCGGCAACTTGGTCATCGTTGAATTCTTTTGTCAAACATTACCGTCTGGATGTTCAGGTGGCAAGGGATGCCTGTTTTGGATCGGCACTGCTTCAGGCTGGTCTAGCAGGTCCCTCTAGTAAATATCAATGGCTCTGTTACATCCCCAGAGGTTCCGGGACTGGACTGGAGGGACGATAAGGAAGGTGAAATTAGACTTACCTGCTAATTGTTGTTCTTTGAGGAACTCCAGTCCAGTCCCGGATCCCCTCCCTTGTGGCAATTATGAACTGCTGCCTGAAGCGGGGTTACACTAAGATTAAGATGAAAGTGCCGTTTGGGCATGTGGTTCTTAAGGGGGGAGTGGAGTTGCCAGTAATGGGGATTTGGGTAGGTCCGCTGTCCTCATTGGGGGAGACGGGGGGCACACCTGTGCAGCGGTATGCATGATAACCTTCCACAGAAAAGAAGGTAAGTTAAAACTTAATTTACATGTAGACAGTTAAATGGTTTGGATGGATATACTAACGACTTATTTGTTGCTCTGGTGAGTCTGCTTTGTCAATAGGTACTGTAGCGGAGGGGCGGTCCTGGGCTATTTATACCGGTGTCATCAAAATGGTGACATGCTCAGTCTCCAAGCTGCTGGGGGAGGTGCTAAACCCCGAGGTTCCGGGACTGGACTGGAGTTCCTCAAGGAACAACAATTAGCAGGTAAGTCTAACTTCTCCTTTTTCAGCTTCCTTTCCATTTAGAAAGATTTTCTTCTTGCACATTAATTCTTTTCGGTATTTAAATGTCTCTATCATATAGCTCTCTCTCCTGTCCTTTAGAGCTGCTTATTGAGATCCTCAAATTCATCTCGTGTGACTTTCCTGTGTAGATGTCACAACATTTTGGTTGCGAGAAACAGGACGTGCTTATTTGCTTGTTAAAAATGCCATAGTGCTGCCGACTTCAGCACAACACAGCCGTGCTATTGAAGAAACATGCTCCCATTGTTGTATTTAACATTAATGTTGCCATGGCAGCAGGGACAGGGAGAGGAGGACAGGAGGTGCTGTTGGGACTGATGCTGTGGACTGACTGATGGGGGGAGGCTGGAACTGGAAAGGAGCTGATGTTGGGTGGGGCTGGGAGGGATTGGAAAGGAGCTGGAGGGTTGGGGCTGGAAATGACTGATGGTGGTGTGGGGAACTGGGACTGGAAGAACACTAATGTTGGGAGGGGGGAACTGGGACTGGAAAGGAGCTGATACTGGGCCTGGGGAGGATAGAACTATAAATGTGCTGGGGCTGGGAGGGGGGGATGGGACTGGGACTGGAAAACGGCATATACTGGAGAGTGGCTGAGACTGGAAAGGGGCTAAGACCCGAAAGCGATAGATGCTAGCAGTAGGAGGCTGGGACTGAAATGAGGCTGATGCTATGAAATGCTGGTGTCAGATTGGGGAAAAAGGAGGTGCTTGGGGGTATGAGAAGGGAGAGAAGGACAGATGATATGGGGATGGGGATTAGGTAAGATCATAACAAGAGGAAGATTGAGAAGGAGGAGTATACGAAGAAATGCTGGGGTAAGGAGGAGAAAAGGCAGTGTTAATGAATACTTGAGAAGGGAGTAGATGAGCGGGTGCCGGGAAAGGGGTATAGGAGGCAGGAGAGCAGGTACTGCGGAGATTGAGACAGGGATGTGGGAGAGCAGAGACTCTGTCTTAGGTGGAGACTCTGAGATTGGGTAAGAAAGCAGAATTATTGTTGTACTCCATTTATGAGTTTAGATGGTGGAGTGGGGGGGGGGGTTGTGCTCAGGCTGCGATATGAGTGTGATTTTTAGTTGTTTGTATTAAAGACTAGTTTTGTGATGATGTGAAAGGGATTATACATGTCTTCTGGTGAGGTTTACAGACAGTTCTTCTTGGAGGATCCCTGTTTGTCTTTCTATTAGCAGAGGTTTACCTGAATTTTTTTGTCTGCTATCCTAGAGCAGATAACCCTCCTTTGCTGTGTTAACGATCAATTGCCTTGATTCACAAAATGTCTGGCAGTAGTAATGGCCCACCTACACAAGTTGGGACTCTTCATATTCCTTTACCTAACCAACCTGCTCATAGCAGTGAGGTCTCCTCCAAGACATACAGACCTTCTTGTAAGTGATCATATCTCTACTCCTGGGAGCTGCATTTACAGGTTGCCCCACATTCCATACAGGCAAACTCAGTTTTCGAATCACCCTGTCATATGGATCAATTTCCTCCATTTGTCTGAGGAGAAAGGGTAATTGCTTTACTAGTAAGGGGGTGGGGGTGAGGAATTCTCTTTAGATAGCAGGAGAATGCAGACACGTCACACTGCCCTCCTCCCCCCCCCCACTCAATTTGTATCATGGCTACTTTATTGGACTGTCATGGGAGAGAGGAAGGGCCCTAATAAGGAGGTTCTGCACATGCTCAGAGAGGTTTATCTCACTTTCTTGACCTTTAGGAATCACCAAGGATGATATCACGTATCACGTGGCTGCATTCTCTTGCTGTCTGTGAAGAACTCCCTCTTAGTGGAGGAGTAACCTAGTGGTTTGGGTAGCAGCCTGGGACCACAAAGACCATGGTTCAAATCCCACTGGCACTCCTTGTGACCTTGGGTAAGTCACTTAACTCTCCATTTTCTCAGGTACAAACTTAGATTGTAAGCCCTCTGGGGACAGGGAAATATCTCAAGTACCTGACTGTAACGCTTTGAACTACAGCTGGAAAAGTGTGAGCTAAATACACTAATACATTAATAAAATAATAGTAGAAAACAATACTAAGAGCACATACTTGCAATCCTTGCTGATCTGATAATGCCACGTGCCCATGGATACAAAAAGCATCATTGGGGGGAAGTAAGATTTGAACCCTGGCTTCCTTGGTTTTCAGTCTTCCGCGTTAAACATTATGCTGGTCTTTGGGCACCATACAGTAGAGGACAATTTCTTTCACTCAGTGGGGTGGGAAAAGGATGCAAATGGAATGATTAAAGAAAGAAAGGGATGGAGCTGGCTTGGAGGGATGGGAGGAACTCAAACAGCCTAGGGATTGAGGGAGGAGAGTCACAATGATTCATGGGTTCACTGTTGCTGGAAGATAGGGAAAAGCATAGGCACTGGCAAGTTAGAAGCAAAGCCCAGGGCTGGTGCAAGGATACTGGGTGCCCTAGGCATAGGTAGAGGAAAGGGGTGGGCTGCAAGAGCCATGGCTCCCACCAATATTTTGCAGAACACAGCATCAGTAATAGAGACCTTGGGGACAGGGCTGGAGATTGGTTTGTTTGGCCTCTCCAACCAAAAAGGTGTTTCCCTAGCCCTAGGCAAAACACCAACCTTACTGCTTCCCTCTCTGAGATTTTGATAATTAAATTCAATGCTTCCCCTCCCACAACAATCCTATAAAAATGCATAATATGACACACATATATGCAAACTTTGCTTTGTATATATGTGTGTGCCTGCTCACCCTGCAGGTAAAAGAATATGCTGATAGCTCTTTGAGGAAGTGTGACAGGATCTATTGTTTTGCTTTTACTGCCATTGTTCTTTGCTGTCCCGCAGAAGCTGTCGCCCTAGGTATCCGCCTAATCATACCTAAGGGTTGGCCAGGCCTGGTGAAGCCTCAATAAGGCAGTCAAAAAGAATTTCAAAAGAAGCTTGTCATAGAAGCAAAAACTCATAATAAAAAAGTTTACAGGTACAATCAAAGCAAGAAGCCTATAAGGGAGTTGGTTGGACTATTAGATGATTGAGGGGTAAAGCGGGAACTCAAGAGAAGGACTTAGCAAAAAGACTAAAGAGATTATTTTAGAAACATCTAGACATGTAAGTGGCAGCATTCACATGTCCAGATTATATACACATGCAAACAGCAATTTTGGAAAGCCATTGTTTGCACATTTAGACCCCCAGGGATGCAGCGATTTCAAGAGGGCATGCAGATAGAGCGTGGTTGGATGGACCAAAATTCTAGACAAATATTCCAAATTTTTACAAGAGGAAAATGTGGTGACCAAAAATTTTGGATGCCAGCCTTTACACCTGCCATGAGGCATGCACAAGTGCCAGAATGAAAGGCCAGGTGCAGAGGCCAATGGTGCCACCACCTTCTCTCTGAGACCCTCCCAAGAGCAAAAATATCTTTCAGTCACATCCTGGACAGCAAGAAGAACCCAGTCCCCATCAGAGCCCAAATTGCAAGAGGATGCTCTTGATCACAATCTAAACAGCAAAGATATCTCCTGATGCTCCTATCCCACCCCTGACTTTTAACAGGGGTCATTGGTGGTCTAGTGGGAGCAGAAGCAATCCCCATTTGCTCCTGCTCTGTTTGGGTCCAAGTTCAAAATGGCACCATTGACTCCTAGCGGTAGTCTCTCTCTACAACCTCTAGGGATCAGGCTGCCAAATGAGGACATGGAAAGGGGAATTAAAATGAACAGGTCAGGATGTGGAGAATTCTCACTGTAAAATATGTGCAAGGACATGCAGGACTGCATGTCTGTCTTCCCACATTCTGTTTAAAAGGATCTTTAAAAAGCTTTTGGGGAAAAACATGCAGCTGGATCTCGCATATGTGTTGGTGAAGCCTTCTAAAATCGCTGTGTCTGATCTACATGCACACCCCAATCCCCTTCTACCAGCAGTTCAAGCCCTTCCCCCACAAGATCACCCAACCTGGCATCACTCCCCCACAGACATAACCCTCCTGCCAGCATCTGATTCCCCCCTGAGATCCCCAGACATCTAAGCCCCACCCTCCATATCAAACATACCTCCCCATTCCCAAACTCCTTCTCTCAATAAGCTCTTACTGGGGTCCTCACATCCTTGGTGTCTAGTGGGAGCAGGAGTGATCCCCAGTCATTCTGCTCTTCAAAGACCTGGGTTCAAAATGGCACATGCGCTGCCCATGATAATCTCACAGTACTATCACTAAGGGTCAGGCCGCCAAATAATGGCAGCCTGACCTCTAGCGTTAGTACCCTTCTAGCAGGCACTTATTCATTTCTCAGGGTAGCTGTAAAAGCCAATGTCTAGATTTTTGGATATCAGCATGAATTCCCCTTGTAAGATAGGGAATACATGTCAGTATTGTAAGTCCATCCAAACCACTTCCTCTCTACACCCTAAACATGCTCCCTTGACCTCTAGGTGCGGTATGCATTCCCATGTGTAAATAGTAGCTTTCTAAAATTGCACTTACACATGTAAATCATATTTGCACGTGGGGATGCTTGTAAAATAACCCCATAGTGTATCTGAATTTTCAGAAGGCACTTTGCAGAGTATCTTATATGAGTCTCCTAAGCAAATTAAAAAGTCATGGGATGGAAGACAGTGTCTTAATATGGATATGGGAACTGCATTAAAAATAGGAAAGAGTAAAACCAAATGCTCATTTATATCTAAGGAGAAAGGTGAATAATGGAGTGCTCGAGGGATCTATACTGCAACTGGTACTTTTAAATATTTAAATTATTTTTTTTTATTTACATTCTCTTATATACCGCGCTATTCTGCATCAGTGCGGTTTACATTGAACAAACTGAAATTACATTGAACAGGGTTAAGTGGCTTGCCCAAGACCACAAGGAGCACCTGTGGGACTAGAAACCCCAGTCCTTCCGGCCCAAGGTTGCTGTCCTCTAGTGGGATTTGAACCCCCGACCTTCCGGCCTGAAGTATTTTGCCCCAACCACTAGGCTACTCCTCCACTCATTTCCAGATCATTTATATGTTTATAAATGATCTGGAAATGGGAACTAGTGACGTGAGCAAGTTTCCAGAGGGCACAAAATTATTCAAAGTTGGTAAAACACAGGTATGTTGTGAGTAAAAGCTAGGAGGACCTTTTGAGACCACATAACTGGACATCCAAATATCAGATGAAAACTTAATGTGGCCACATGAAAAGGGATGGAAAAATAATCCAAGTGATAATTACATGATGCTAGATTCTGTATTAGAAATCACCCTACCCAAGAAAACTATCTAGGCGTCATCACAGATAATAGACTGGAGATCATCAGCTCAATCTGCGGCAGCAGCCAAAAAGGCAAACAGAATGTTAAGAATTACTAGGAAAAAAATGGAGAATTAAACAGAGAATATTACAGTGCCTCTCTATTACTCCGTGAGATAATTGTGCTCAAGAGGAGCTAGCTAAATTAAAAGTAAATAAAGTAAGGGGACCGAATGGGATACATCAGAGGGATTAAAGGAAGTTAGAAAATTTCTACTGGCTCCACTGTCTGACCTTTTCAGTGCTTCTTTAGTCAGGAGTAGTTCTGGAGGGCAGCAGATGGGCAAATGTGGAAGTAGAACTATACTTGTGAGTATTAATCTTCTGGAATAAACTAACTCGTGGGGAAAAAGGGACTTCTTGGGGTTAAAGCTGAAAAATCTGTGTATTTTAGAATTCAGTGTTTTTGCTGAGACGGTCAGGTCTTAGTACCACCAGAGAACTTTGTATTTAAGTCAAAGCAGAGTATAGGTTAGCATAGAACATAAAATAAGAGTGAATAGACTTTGAAATACATTTGTTTCTGGAGAGCTTTTCATTTATATCAAGTCAGAGTATAGCTTAACTTAGAAAGTAAAATAGTTAATAATTACTGAAATAAATTTGTTTCTGGAGAACTTTATTTACATCAAATCATAGTATAGCTTAGCATACAAGTAGAATAGTCTCTGAGTAGAAAGAAAAATAAACTTGTTTCTAGTTATCTTTACAAAGAAGCTTTCCAGGTTGGAGGCAAAAGATCTGTGAAGTTGTCTTAAATAGGTGCTAAAGGCAAGTAACAGATCAAAGGGGCAATTTAAAAGACCCCTTCTATCAAACCAAGGGCTGTATGAATCACCCAGGAAATTGGTAGAAGCACAGGACAGGGCACTGTGTAGCAAGTGAACGTTTAATAAGTCTTCTTTCCTTCCCTCCCTGCCACCTACCCCTGGGATAATTGTAGCTTTATAGGGTCTTAAATCTCAAAGGGAAGGAGATGCTCATATTCACTCTCAGGTGCAGCTGTTTATCCTCATCAGGCATACATTAAGGACCTGAGATTAATTAATCTTGAGTTGAACAAAGTCCATTAAACATATTAGGCATAGTTTTATTAGTATAATTATCCCCAGCAAACAACTTAAATACCTAAACACAACCTTAAAACTAAGATGCAGACAGCAGTCCAGCAACAAGATGGGGGCTTTTCCATTCTATTGCATTGAGTGTCACATGTATGATTTTCCCCAGTTGGTGAGAGGTCTTATGTGTTCACGAGGTGCAAGGAGCTCTTTGCTCTCAGGGAACAAGTCTGATCTCTGGAGGCTAGAGCAGCAGACTTGGAGGGCATAAGGAAGACAGAGAGGTACATAGATGAGACCTACAGGGATACAGTACTTAAGTCCCACCTCCAATCTGGCAGCATTCCTGTTGCCATGGAGGAGAGAGGTCACGTGACAGAAGAGCATCACCCTGGTGCGGCAGGAAGTGATCCTGTAGCTAGGACCTGTCCTCCAGGTAATGTAAAATCCTCTCGCACCGAGGAGGTTTCTCCAGGGCCATGGCCCACGAGGGAAGGGTTAGGACAGCTGTTATAGTTGATGATTTGATCACTAGGCATGTAGATAGCTGGTTGGCTGGTGGATGTGAGGATCGCCTGGTAACATGCCTGCCTGGTGCGAAGGTAGCAGACTTCACGAGCCACCTAGACAAGGTCTTAGATAGTGTTGGGGAGGAGTCTGCTGTCTTGGTACATGTCAGTAACAATGACATAGGAAAGTGTGGTAGGGAGGTTTTGGAGGCTAAATTTAGGCTTTTAGGTAGGAAGTTGAAATCCAGAACTTCCAGGGTAGCATTCTCTGAAATGCTTCACGTTCCACGCACAGGACCCAAAGGTCAGGCAGAACGCCGAAGTCTCAAAGCGTGGATGAGGCAGTGATGCAAGGATGAGGGTTTTGGATTTTTAAACTAGATAATAGGGGAAAGCTGACAGTGGTCCTAGAGCATATGGTTCAGAACAATGTATCCTTGAAGGATACTAGCAAAAGATTGAAGTTAGGGCATATTGACAGAGAGGTTACAATAAAGACAAAGGTAGCCCAAATGCCCTTGAGTACAGAGCAGACAGAACTTGCATATTCCAAATTACCCCTGCCTACTGATTAACCAGATTAATATGAATAAAATACAGTCTCTAAAATGCTTATAGACAAATGCTAGAAGTCTGAGAAATAAGATGGGAGAGTTAGAATATATAGCACTAAATGAGAGGTTAGATATGATTGGTATCTCAGAGACATAGTGGAAGGAGGAGAACCAGTGGGACACTGATACCTGGGTACAAACTATATCACATTGATAAGAGTAGATAAAATTGATGGAGGGATTGTGCTCTATGTTAGAGAGGGCATTGCATCACACAAGATTAAAGTTTTGCAGGAAACAAAATGCACTGCAGAATCTCTATGGATTGAAGTTCCATGTAAAAAGGGGAAGGCGATGGCATTGGGGGTTTGCTACCACCTGGCTAGAATGAACAAATGTATGATGAAATGCTCAAAGAAATAAGGGCAACTAACAAAAGTTACAGCACAGTAATAATAATGGGTGATTTCAATTACCCTGGTATCGACTGGGCCAGTGTCGTGGCAGGATATGCTAGGGAGATAAAATTTCTAGATGAAATAAATGACTGCTTCTTGGAGCAGCTGGTTCATGAACCGACAAGAGGGGAAGCTATTTTGGACCTAGTCCTTAGTGGAACGCAAGATCTGGTGCAAGAGATAAGGGTGTTGGGGCTGCTTGGCAATACTGATCAATGCATGATCGTGTTTGATTTAATATATGCAGGAAGGACGACAAGGAAATCCATAGTACTAACTTTTAAATTTCAAAAGGGAGACTGATAAAATCATTTACATTTAATATACCGCCCTTGTCGAGACGTGAGAGCGGTTTACAATAAAACAATATAAAATAAAAGCGTCGAAAAGGAAAAGAAATCCATTAAAATAAAGAGAAAGATGGACCAAAGGGGTCACAGGACAAACAGTAGACAAAACCAAGCAAATCATAGACAGCCAAAGACAAACAAAACAAAATTAGACAGGACTGCTGGGAGGGAGGAAAATGAGGAAAATAGTTAAGAAAAAACTAAAAGGAGCAGTTGCAAAGATTAAAGATTTATATCAAGCATGAGTGTTTAAAAATACTATCTTGGAAGCCCAAACCGACTGTATTCCATGCTTTAAAAAAAGTGGAAGGAAGTCCAAAAAACTGCCAGCATGGTTTAAAGGTTAGGTCAGAGAGGCTGTTGTAGCCAAAAAAGCATCTTTCAGGAAATGGAAAACTGAGCCAAATGATGAAAACTGGAAACAACATAAGTACTGGTAAGTTAGATGCAAGGCATTGATGAGGCAGGCAAAGAGAGAATTTGAAAAAAGGTTTGCTGTGGAAGCCAAAACGCATAATAAAATTTTTTCAAGTACACTCGTAGCAAAAAACCTGTGAGAGAGTCAGTTGGACCATTAGATGATAGAGGGGTAAAAGGGGCACTAAGAGGGGACAAGGCCATAGCAGAGAGACAACATGAATTCTTTGCTTTGGTCTTTACTGAGAAAGATGTAGGGATGTTACCCATGACTGAAATGGTATTTAAAGGTGATGCCGCTGAAGATTTGAAAGAAATATTAATAAAACGGGAAGATGTATTACAGCTGTTTGATAAACTGAAGAGTAGCAAATCGCCTGGACCGGATGGTATACATCCGAGAGTGTTGAAAGAACTGAAATATGAGATTGCAGACCTACTTTTAGTAATCTGTGAACTATCATTAAAATCATCTGTAATACCTAAAGATTGGAGGATGGCCAGTGTAACGCCAATCTTTAAAAAGCGTTCCAGTGGTGATCCGGGAAACTACAGACCAGTGAGCCTGACATCAGTACCGGGAAAAATGGTAGAAACCATTATAAAGAACATGATTACTGAACATGTGGATAGTCATGGCTTAATGGGAGACAGCCAACATGGCTTTAGCCAATGAAGGTCTTGTTTTAGTAATCTGTTAAGTCTTTTTGAAGGTGTGAATAAACAGGTAGACAAAGGTAAGCCAGTTGATATAGTGTATCTGGATTTTCAGAAAGCCTTTGACAAGGTCTTTCATGAAAGACTCTTGGCAAAATTAAAAAGTCATGGGATATGAGGCAGTGTACTATTGTGGATCAGGAACTGCTTAAAAGATAGAAAGCAGAGGATAGGGCTAAATGGCCAATTTTCCCAATGGAGAAAGGTGAATAGTGGAGTACGCCAGGGATCTGTTCTGGGTCCGCTACTTTTTAACATATTCGTAAATGACTTGGAAATGTGAATAACGAGTGAGGTAATCAAATTTGCAGATGACACAAAATTATTCAAAGTTGTTAAAACCCCAAAGAATTGTGAAAAATTACAAGAGGACCTTGATAAATTGGAAGACTGGATGTTCAAATGGCAGATGAAATTTAATGTTGACAAGTGCAAAGTTATGCACAAAGGAAAGAACAACCCAAACTATGGTTACGCAATGCAAGGTCCAACATTAGGAACCACCACCTAGGAAAAAGATTTAAGTGTTATCGTGGATAACACGTTGAAACCCTCCTCCCAGTGTGCAGCGGCGTCCAAGAGAGCAAATAGAATGCTAGGAATCAAAGAAAGGAATGGAGAATAAAACAAGAGATATTATAATGCCTCTGTATCGTTCCATGGTACGACCGCAACTTGAATATTATATGCAATTCTGGTTGCCTTATCTTAAAAAGGATATAGCAGTATTAGAAAAGATACAGAGAAGAACCAAAATGGTAAAGGTAATGGAAGGATACCCCTATGAGGAGAGGCTAAAAAAGTTAGGACTCTTCAACTTGGAAAAGAGACGGCTGAGGGGAGCTATGATAGAGGTCTATAAATTTAATGAATGGAGGGGGAACAGGTAAACGTAGATCAATTGTTTTATGCCATCAAAATATAGAAAGACTAGGGGACATGCAATGAAGCTACAACAGTGTAACTCGTTTAAGACTAATAAGAGAAAATATTTTTTAATCAGTGCGTAATCAAACTCTGGAATTCGTTACCAGAGGATGTAGTAAAAGCTGTTAATGTAATTGGGTTTGAAAAAGGTTTGGACAAGTTCTTGGAGGAAAAGTCCATAAACCATTATTAAAAGGGACTCGGGAAATCCTTTGCTTGCCCCAATACAAGCATCGTGGAACCTGTGTGTCTTCTGGGGAAACTGCTAGGTACTTGTGACCTATATTGGCTACTGTTGGAAACAGGATACTGGACTTGATGAACCTTGGTCTGACCCAATATGGCATGTCTTATGTTCTTATGTTCCTCTTACAAAAGTGAAAGTAGGAGTAGGCTAAAAACTAGGGTCTGATTAGTCTGGTATCCACGGTGAGCAAAGTAATGAGATTATTTCTAAAAGGATAGTTCAGGAGCCAATGCAGCATGGATTTTCCCAAAGGTAGATCTTGTGAGACCACTCATTTATTGTTTTTCGGCTAGGTCACCAGAGGGTTGGATCATGGAGAACACTAGATGTGGCTTTTGATATGGTTCTGTATAGGTGACATAAATAAACTTGAGTGTCTTTGGTATGGGCTTTAAAGTGACTCACTGGTTAAGAAGTGGTAGCATAGGAGGCACCAAAGGTAGTGGTAAATGTCATTCGATCTAAGGAAAAAAGGCATTATCCTTGGTTTGCTCAGGATCAGTCTATGGTCCAGTTCTTTTCAACATTTTTATTCTTTCTAGCCCAACAGAAGTGGGAAAGAATTATACAAAAGAAGTCAAGAACCTCTGTCTCTCTGACTGCCTGGAGGCAAAACAGCTCTCCAAAAAATTAGCAGAACAGGATGAAGCTTGGCATGTTGGAAAAACTGGTAAAAAGGCACATTCAAAAGTAGGCCAAATCAGATTGGGGATTCCAGAGGAATAAGCCCCTCCCCACTCCCAAAAAAAGGCCCAATGCATTTCTGTGGGAGAAGAAATTCCATTTGTAGAACAGAAACGTATATACAATGAAACATAGCAGTGCCAGAATTCCTCTTATCAAACTCTGTCCCCCTGTTCTCTACCAACTCCCCTGACCCCCAAACTACCTCACCTCTCAAAAATTCCCACCACAAATGCCACTGTGCACACTGCCCCCTCCCAAAAATTCCAGCCTACCAAATGCCCCCACACAACTGCCTCACCATTCTGTAATCTACCGTGCTCCATAAAAATACACCCACACAATTGCCCTACCACACCACAAAGTGCCCCATTCCAAAAACCAAACCACACTGTAAACCTATACCCCTGCAACTACCCCATATTTAAAACCTAACCCCCTACAGCTGCCCTACCACCCTGCCAATTGCCACTACTTACAAAAACTACCCTTCCACAACTGCCCCACTATTATGCAAACTACCTCATCACCAGGAACTACCCCAAGCAACTGCTGCACCACCCTGCACACTGTTGCTAATGCTAAAAATACTCACTTGCAAGTGCCATACCACTTTGCAAGCTGTCTCACCCCTAAGAAATACCCCCCACAACTGTCCCACAATGCTGCAAAATGCTCCCACTCCAAAATTCTACTTCTTCACAATTTCCCCACCACTCTACCAACTAACTCTATCACCCTGTAAACTATTCCCTGCAAACTGCTTCTTCCTCAGAAGAAATATTGATCAGCGTAAAAGTATATACTTTGGCATGATGGTGCTTGGTTTGCTGGTAGACACACATAATTGGAGTTTGTGGGTGGAGAGTGCAAGTGCACATGTAGATTATAAAATACTGTAATCTACATGCGTACTGAAAAATTGTAGCCATGGATATTTGTAGGCATGGAGGAATACGACAAACCTAATTGGGGCAATTTTTATGTGGTGTTAGCGGCATGGAGGAATAGCCTAGTGGTTAGGGCAGCAGCCTAGGACCATCAAGACCAGGGTTCAAATCCTGCTGTCACTCCCTATGGCCTTGGGCAAGTCACTTAACCCTCCATTGTCTCAGGTACAAACATAGAGGTATGTATACTAAACCGCGTATGTTTTGGCTGCTAACACAGTGTGTTAGCATCCAAAATCACATGTTAAGGGGCAAACCTTTGCTGTATCTGCAGGAGGCGTTCCAAAGGGAGGTCCTAAAGATATCATGGAGGGTTGGATTTCCCACAGGCACCTCACGTTACCTACCTTGGTAGATACTATGGGAAAAGTCCCGCTGTGCCTGCCAAGGCAGGTACCACGGGACCCCACGATAAATCCATGGGGAGGGATGGTAGCGATTGGGTGCACAGATCTGTCAGCAGCTCTGTGCCCTGATCGCTGCGATGTCCCCCCAAATGCTAAGATTGGGTCTTCACCCCCCCCCCCACAGTATTGTCAGTGCCGCAGTACAGCAAATCCGCTGCACCAACAATATCAAAGTGAAGCATGTGTCCCCCTTCAGCACAGATTTCCTCCCCCACCCCCCCGGGCAGCTTGCGATCGCCATTGGGAGCTACCCAGGAGGGATTGGTGCAACCCCACTATTTAGAAAATGTCCTGGCTAGCCAGTTGACTAAGCCCCCTGCCTCCTCCCCCATGCAGATGTAAAAGGGTTGGGGGGGTCCTGTATCCTCATTTTAAAACAAGGTGAATCCTGCCTAGTAAGCCAACAAGCCCCCCCCCCCCCCGGCTGCTCCCCACACATACATTGTAGCCCATAGTGGTCTAGTGAAGAACGGGGCAGGAGTGATCCTATTCGCTCCTGTCCCTTCTTGCGGCCAATTCAAAATGGCCACCATCATGTGATGCTACCCTCTAGCCTCTCACTAGGGGGCACACTGCAAGAACTTGGCCATCTTTCATTGGACCTATGAGAAGGACAGCCACCTACTTATCTTCATAAAATACTAGTGTATGTGACAGAGAATGTGTCTTGAATGTATGCACTATGCTGGTCTTTATGTACATTATGCACATACGTGCATAGATCATTTTCTAATCGAAGGGCATATGTGAAAACTCTGTCTACACTTTGCCCAGGTTACATCCCCAGCTACATCTGTTGGCAAAGTACATGCCTTCATGTCAAAATGTATATTTTAATGCCGGCCACAATTTTATAGGGGATCATTTACACACTTATTTGGCAACATACATGCGGGAATGACTTTATGAACTTGTTTTCTTTCTGTGCAGCAATGCTTTCCTGTTATCTGCACAGCAGCCTGTCCAGAATTGCAGGGAGCACCTCCAACAGTAAATGTAGAGATTTCAGTTACCGCATATTAATTTTGGCAATTACCAAACAGTAACTGCCAAACCTTACCACACTTTAGTAAATAGGAAACCATAGATGGCAGTAATCAAAAACATTATCATGGATAAAACAGTATTTTACCCATGGAAATGGACTCTTTAAAATTATTGCCTGTTTTCAACGTAGTTAAAATTATCAGTGTTCCAGAATGCAAGAAAATTTAGCCACATTAGTTAGAAGCCTTCTTGGGTGGGCTGAGGGTAGAGAATAAACTAACGAACAATGCAGAAAACAGACTGAAATCGCTACAGATAATTTTTCTGTCGGGCCATAATCAAAGGAAAACTACTCGCCAAGTTTTGCTTCATTATTGTTGCAAACCCTGTGGGTAAACGTTGCCTACAAGGTTTGCCCTGCTGTGTGTAGTTTCATTATAATTTCTATAATATAAAAATGGAATGAAATAATTAAATGACAAAGGCAAAGCTAGTGCAGAAGATGACAAGCTGTGAACGATAAAACACAGCCAAAAGAAAGTTGTTATATTCTGTCCTAGTGCGTCACAGTAACTCAGTTCTTCCAACAAAATAAACCTAATATTGCTCAAAGAATGAGATTCAAGATGTTGATGCAGAATGTTTGAAATTTAATTCAGGGAAATGAGAATGATCATCATATATATATATCTATATCTATATATCTATATATCTATATATCTATATATCTATAGATATAGATATATAATTAGTATTCATATGTATTAAGAAATAGAACTTTGCACAGAGTATGTCTAGAAAAATATAGCCCCTAACTTAGTGTGCACCACCCACTAGCAAATAACCCTCTCTGTTTCAAAGCCCATAAGAATAAAATGAGCTGTGTGGCATTAATAAGTGCTAACCATTATTGCATGGTCCTCTTAATGACTTCTGACTGTAAGGCAAAGAAATTCTTCCTCTTAATTTGTTTCAGCTGATATGTAAGCCAAAAAGCTTTTAACATAACAAAAAGGCATATACCTCAAATTCTTATCCATTGCTCAAGACAAAAATATATAAGAGTTTCTTGTACTTGAACATTTCAGATGAGGACTTCTCAAAAGCCTGTGTATTTTCTGTTTGTATATCTTGGGGATCATTTTATGAGGAGCTGACTAGATTTATGCACTAATGCACCTAAATTCTGGTGACTTATGTGCATAAATGACTTCTTTATAAAATACAGACTAGCATGAAAGCACAGTATAGTTTGCATCGCACATACTTTCACCACAGGCAAAAGAGACTGCAAATAAAATAAATAAATATACATGGACTGAGTTTCAGCGGAATGTGGGCAATGTGAGAATTAAGCACATAGATTATACAATTTTTAAATTTGCATACCAAATAGCAAAAAATAGGCATGGTCATTTACACCAGTTCTAGGGATAGTGTAAGTGATTGCATCTTAACATATGCACATGCTTTCACATGCACTTGACTTTATAAAACAGGCGTGACGTATGCCTGTGAAAACACATGATAACTAGGTGCCAGTCTATAAAATTTCTTTCGTGTCCATATAGTCAAAGTATTTTAATAAACTATCATCTCATTACATCCAGTAGCACAGATTTTCCTGAAGTCAATATTCCTCTGGCTGCATAAACGTATGTTTCCTTGTCGTTCCTCCAGTTTAGTCCTCATCCTCTGGGTAGTGAACCTCCTCCTGCAGCTTGGAGACTGGGCATGTCAAAAACTCATGACATCACTGGATATAGCCTGCTGGTCTCTCCCATCAGCCCCCAGTGTGTCCAGTCTCCATGCAGCAGGAGGACGTAGTGAGCCTAGCTTCTGGGCTCACTTGGGGGAATAGATAAGGAACATTTAGTGTGACAAATTCTATTCTGATTTTACTTTTGATTTTCACCTTTAATTTTACTTTTGATTTTACTTTTAATTCAGTTACCTTTGGTTAATTGGCAATCAGGGATTAGTTCCCTTTAGTTATAAGGAAATTTGCTCCTATTTACAGTAATTTTAAATTTGAGCCTGGCTGTTTAAATTAGTAGCAGCACTCGCCTTCCCTCCTTGTCAGTTATTTTCACTTGCTGCAGGCATTCGCCGGTGTGGATCTCTCTCCCTTGACGGTACTGGAGAGAGCTCCGGGACCCGTACAGCCACACTTAAGCTGTGTGAGACGGAGCCTCTCCGTTGCTGTGGGATTTTAATTTTACTCTGTGGAACCGGCTGAGCGGTCCTCACCGTGGCTGCTGGGCATGGCAGCGCGGCTTGAGGATCGGATGAATTCAAGGCGGTAGGAGCAGGTTGCATGGCTTTCGGCCCTGCAGGTAAGGCCTTCGGTCTCTGTCGATCTGCTGAGGCCTCCTTTTTGCAGCGGCTGTTCTTGGCGCCAAAATTCGTTGGCAGAGGGGCGGCCATTTTCTCTCTAGGTATTTGGACCGCATGGCAAGAGTTGCAGTGAGCTGCCTGTGTGAGGAAGACGACAGGCAGAATAGCTAGATTTTTAGGTCTAGTGTTTCTTTCTTTTGTTTGTAGGTTTTTTGAGGCTCGGGAGGGGGGGGGGGTTCCTCAGCCTTAAGGGGGCTGTTGTCAGTCCTCTTTATTTTTAAAGTTTATTCTTAGTTTTATAGGACAGCAGTTTTGGCATTGATCTCTGATGCCACGTTCTTTCCCTCCTAATCATGTCTCTGAGGAGCATCTGTTAAGTCCCGGGATATTAGGCAAATTGCCAGCTTTTAGGTTCTTCAAGAGCAGAGCCCTAATTTGTAGGTGGAAGGAGGGACAGGCTGGAAGTGTGCTTTTGTGCATTCTATAGTGAAAGTTGCCCAAACGCCTGTGGTTTCAGAGGGACAGGTTTAGGAAACCTTAGGATATAAAAAAATATATAATAATAATGACAGTTAAACTGTCAATCAAGAAGTGCCTGTGCTACGGTCTATGGCCACCAAAGGGCAGCTGGTACACTCAATAGTGCCTTTCTGTGACCGTGTGTATGCAGCCATCATCAGATTGATCTCTGCAAGTCAGGGAAGAAATAACCACAGGGCCACCTTATGGGCACTCGGGGGTTAGTGACTAAACAAGCAACTGTAATGTTCTGCAAATCAAGATTATATGACCAAGATTTAAAGCTCTTAACTTCTGTATTATTTGTCAGGCTCTGGTGCCCTAAAGGCCACTGGATGGCAGCGCTACTCATGAATCTCACATATAGTATTCAGTGCCCCCATCCCTTGTGGGGGGGGGGGGGTAAAATACAAAATCGTATTCCTCATCAGGTTCACACAGGCAGCAACCTCTAAGACCTCCACTTGCAAGGTTGTTCGTGTATCCCACTGCTATTTCTCTGACTGCAGGAAGGCCGGGGGAGGGGGGGTGGGAAGGGTGCCTGTGTGCTTCATAGCTCCACTTAGCATGCCCTTCCCAGGAAATTCTCATCTATTTCTAGAGCCTGTGCTGTCAGAGCAGGGCTTTAAGCACTTAGCAGGGGCACTGACCCATCTGTACCATCTTGTTAAAGGGCCCGTGCTGAGGGTGAAGAGAAGGACGTCTAGGTAGCACAGTCTGGGGCTTAGCGCTCCAGGGCACTGGAAGGTTTCATAGAGGAAGTCAATACTCTGTGTATGCTCCATGCATTCAGTCTATGTTCAAGCGTGCTCACTGCACTGTGTTTGGGTGAGAGGTGCTGGGTCACCCGTATATGTAGATGTGCATTTTGTATGTGCTCACAATTGCTTAGGCATAATTTTTTGGTGCACTCTTTGCAGAGTGAGACTGCATTTCTTTGCTCTGACTGTATTATCAGACTAAGGTAATTTCTCCAGTAATGGGGGGATGTCAATTGTAATAAAGTGTGTGAGGTCCTCATGGTGTTACATGGGGTTGGAGATGCAGTCGTGGGATCTGCTGTGGAGTGAGCCGTCTGGAGGAGCTACAGTGTCACAGTCACCAGTTTCCCTTTCTCTTTGGGCTTTGCTCCCAGATCCTAGCCCCTTTCTCTCTGAGGTCCAGGACGCAAGGTCTCCGGCCCACTGAACAATCTATTCTCAGCCTTTTCTCAATGCGAGCGAGAAAGGAAGACCAGGAACCAGCACCAGCTCTGATGTCTCTCCACTGCCAGTGTTTGCTACGGTCACATATTCCCAGTCAGTTATTTATTTGAGTATACTGATTGCCTACAGGTCAGGGTGGCATACAGTTGATTACGGTATTTCTATTTCCCTTGTCCCTGAAGGGCTCACAATTTATGTTTTGGTACCTGAGGCAGAGGGTTAAGTCACTTAATGAAGGCCAGAAGGACCACCTGTGGGACCAGAAACCCCAGTTTTTATGGCCCAAGGTTGGTGGTCTCGATTGGAATTCAAACCCTTGGTCCTCTGGCAACTTGCCTCAACCACTAGGCCGCACTGCTCCGTGTGAGCTGGCCATAGGGCCAGGCGCAGCCTCTTACTTCCAAGGCAGAGACCTTGGGGAGGTTCCATTCATAAGGATACGAGAAATGCCATACTGGGTCAGACCAAGCTCTTTCAGGTCCAGTATCCCGTTTCCTAGGGTAGCCAATCCAGGTCTTAATGCTACTCAATGCTTGTATCGGGGCAAGTGGTGGATTCATGTATGCTCATATTTTAAGGGTTCCGTTGCATGTACAACAGATGTGACGTTCTGTTGGGTTGTGTGCCTTGTAGAACATCTTGAATTGGTGAAAGTTGGAATAAAAAAAAAAATAAATTTTCCAGCTTCTCTCTAATAAAAGGTTATGGACCTTTCCCCCGGGAGCTTGGCCAAAAACTTTGTTAAACTCCGCTACGTTCGGAGATCGTTTCACGCAAGGCTCTTGGAGTACACAGGAGACCCAGTGGTCAATCAACCGACTGGAAATGCGAGCGATACGTCGGGCGTTGCAGGCGTTCGAAGCTACGGTGACATGTCGAGTGGTGTGAGTACTGTCCAACAACTCCGCGGCAGTGGCTTACATCAATCGGCAGAGCAGAACCGGAAGTGTGGCCATAGAGGCCGCGGAAGAGGATTGGTGTGTGTGGCTAGAGCTTTGGCTGCCAGGGTTTTCGGTGGCGCATGTTGCGGGTAAGGACATTGTGTCGGCAGATTTCCTCAGCTGGGTCCGAGGTAGATGCCAGAGAATGGGAGTGGCATCCGGAGGTGTTCGCACAGATCGGTTGCATATGGGGACAGCCAGTAATGGACCTCATGGCGGCATTTCACTCTGCGTAAACGGGTCGCTTCTTCGGCAGACGACGCGAAAGGAGGTCAGAAGGCATCGGCACACTGTTTCAACGGTGGCCGTCGTCCGATCTTCTCTGTGTCTTTCCACCGGGGCAATCATAGGTCGAGTGGTTCTGCGTATCGAAGCACTTCTGCATATCGAAGCGCTTCGGGGAAACGTGTGGTTGGGGGCCTCAGGCTGGCCGAGGCCCCCGTGGTATGCCTGCCTCATACGGTTGCTCGACGGGACTCCATGGAGGCTTCCGACGTTGGAGATTCTGTTGCTACGGAGTTCCCTTCGAAGGCCTCAGGAGCATTGGTTTTTGCTTACGGGGTGGCCATTGAAAGGGCAAGCTTAAGGAAAAAGAGTTGCTCGACAGCAGTCTTTTTGCCACCTTGCCACAAAAAAAAGTCTACGTCCCTTGCATATGTGCGTATATGGCGCATCTTTGAGGACGGGTGCTCGCGAAGGCACGCTCGCGTGGCAATAGTGTCAGTTCCCTTGGTATTAAGTTTTCTGCAGGATGGGTTTGGTAAAGGCAGGTCCTGGAGAGTTCAGTTAGCAGCTCTGTCTTGCTATAGGGGAAAAGGACAGGGAGTGGCTCTCATGCACAGGTCGATGTGGTACACTTTCTGAGGCGGTTACCAGACTCTAGCCCTGTTGTAGGATATTAATTCCACCGGGGAAGCTCAAGTTGGTTTTAGGAGCGTTAGCTAGCACGCCATTGGGGCCCTTGCAACAGGCATAGATTAAGGGCTTTGCCTTGAAGATGGTATGTTTGATGGTCATCTGTTCGGCGAGGCAATTTTCGGAGTTGCAGGCGTTGACCTGTCAGGAATCGTTTTTTTGTCTGGCTCCAGACAGGTGGCCTGGCGGCTGGTTCCGTCGTTGTTTCCAAGGGTGGTTTCTACGTTCACCTAACTAAAATGGTCTCTTTTCCAGCACTAGGTGCGACGGAGGGGAGCGTACTGAACCATAGCTTGTGCTGTTTGGACGTCAAGAGAGTGCTGCGGCAGTGTTTAAAGGCTTCAGAAACTTTCACAAGGCGGATCGTCTCTCTTCGGGGTGTTCGGAGGGCCCCGCAAAGGGAAGCGGTGGCGAAGGCGTCCATTTCTGGATGGATTGGAGTGGCGAGTGCGTTGGCTTATTTTCTATGGGACCGTACAGTCCCAGGGAGCTTACGAGCTCACTCTACCAGAGTGCAAGCATCTTCTTGGACGGAGCACAGTTTGGTTCAGCCAGTGGACATCTGTAGAGAGGCCTCTTGGTTGTCTCTCCATACTTTCAGTAAGAACTACTGCCTAGATGTTCTGGCGGCTAAGGATGCCGTTTTCAGGGAGGCGGTGTTGAGATCTGGCTGGAAAGGTCCCTCCCAATGATTACTGCTCTGATACATCCCAGAGGTTGAGGACTAAACTGGAGGAACGATAAAGAATAGGAATTACACTTACCTGGTAATTGTAGTTCCTTGAGTGACTCCAGTTTAGTCCTCATTCCCGCCCGGGGATGGGGGTCTTAGCAGTGGTTTTTCTGTTGGGGGAAGTGCAAGGTTAAAAGTGAATATAAGCCTTCACTGGTGTTCAGTCGTTTGATGCTTCCATTTGTTTTGCGCTATATTGTTATATTATTATATTGTTATATATTGCTCTGGATTGTTTAGGGCTAGGCATTCGACGGAAAGGAGAGCATGCAGGAAGCAGTCCCTTTCCTTCTGGAAGGGGCGTAGTAGGTAGATAGGTTATATGTTCTGCGTGCCCTTGAATATAATGTTAAGTTAAAAAAAAAAAAAAGTTACTGATTTTTTGCTCCTTTGAGTCTGCTTTGTCAATAGTTCACTGGGGGCTGATGGGAGAGACCAGCAGGCTATATCCATTGATGTCATCAGTTTTTAACATGCCCAGTCTCCAAGCTGCAGGAGGAGGTTCACTACCCAGAGGTTGAGGACTAAACTAGAGGAACCACAATTACCAGGTAAGTGTAATTCCTATATATTTTAACTATGTAATTTGTCTGGATTTTCAGCCAGACTACACATTGAACCCTGAATACTGAAAATACTGGTGGAAGTTTAAATGGATATTTTATCCAGATAAAGTTTTATACCTGGCATTTCTGCATTCAGAGCTAATTTATGTGGATAGCAGTTGAATTTCACCACAGTCTACATAACGTTTTGTCCTGCTTCAGGTCATCCCAAATCCTGCTCTAGTTAGGATCAATGAGTTTTGCCTGTACGGTCAAAATTTATGTATAAGCACCAGGAAATTATTTTTAAAAAACCCTTGTGTTTGTACCCACTGCTGTCTACAGAAAGGGCTTTTGAATATTGGCTCCTGTTTCTGAGAAGTACTTAGCCACCATCATTTAACATGTTAACACCTAATTTTAAGGTTTAAGGTTTTATTCATTTGATTAACTGACTTTCATACAATAACAGTAAGGTGATGCACAATAAAATAAAAAAGATTTCATTCAAATTTGGGACCAAACAAGACAGGATACAGTAGGACAGCTAACGCAAGATGGGCTCTTCCACGTAAATATCCACCCTCCTCTAGACACAAGAAGTGCTAATTATGAGTCATGGAAGGACAGTCATAGCATCCAATGGTTTGGCCTAAATCATTAAAGATTAGGAAAATTGTAAACAAGTATGAAAAACTTGGCAGAATAACCATGATTTTATGAATAGAGTGGAATATAAGTCACATATATACATAAATAGATGTTTTTCAGAGCAATTATGAAGCTTGGATAGAAACAGAGAAAAACGACGACAGAAAAAGACCACATGACCTATCTAGTCTGTCCTTCCATATAAATAACTACAACAGCCCCCTTTTTTCCTTTAGAGATCCTCTGTATATGTCCCATGCTTTTTTAAAATTTAGATACTGTACTCATCTCTACCACCTCCACTGGGAGACTATTCCACTCTTTCCGTAAAGAAATATTTCCGCATATCACTCCTGAATCTATTCCCTTTCACCCTCATTCCTTATCCCCTCATAGCAGAACTTGCTTTCAATCGAAAGAGGCTCTCCTCCTGTGCATTTATGCCATGGAGGTATTTAAACGTCTCAATCATATCACTTCTATTCCGCCTTTCCTCTGAGGTGTACATATGCTTTCCTCAGCATGGATAGCTAGGGGCAGCATATTCCAACATAAAGGTGGGAGGTAAAACGAAGATTTTATACATTATTTCATGAACAGTTTCTCTAGAAGAGGGTAGATGTAGCAGGCCTTGATAAATAGTTCTTAATGGGCATGTTGAGATCTGCGGAATAAATAAAGAAGCCAAATAATGCGGAATTCCAGGATGAATTGCCCAGTAGACCAGAATCAAAATTTTAAATTGTATTCTAGCCTTAATTTTAATATAATAATGCAATTTAATACAAGTTGTGTACTTGACTACATCCCAACAAGTTCAACGCACATTACATATGAGCAGATAATATGAAATACAAATACATTACGAATTCCATAAAAATACAGAATCAACATTTGTTAAACACGATATAAAATGAAATAAAGTGAATAACAAATCATATAAAAAAAGGATGGCATAACAATGTAAAAACTAATAAAACTAAGTAAAAATAATTGTTCTAGTGCATTCAAATAAGACTGGAACAAATATGTTTTGAGAGCTCAATTGAAATACATTCAGTGGCAGTGGCTACCTGCCGCCACTAAACCTTCAACCTGGATATTCAATGCCAGGGCTATATTTGAGCCCAGCATTGAATATCCAGGTTGCCTTAATTCCCAGAAAGCTAACCAGGCAGTGATGATATTCAACCCATGCCCGATTAGCTTTAGTGGCAAAAGTTAGGCCAACCTTTAATGTGTCTTACTTTCGCCGTTGCCTGGTTATAGACGGGTGCCAGCCCAGAATGCTTTTGGCATGCTTATATACTAGTGCCGCTGAATATCCCGAACAAGGGCATTAACACGATTAGCAGGTCTGCTAACCATGTTAATCCCTTTGAATACTCCCTCCTTGTATACAAGATACCTTGATTTCAAGAGAAATTATTCCACTCAAGGCATACTTGATAAGAAAATAATGTATCAAGAATCCGTCTGGAGTGCAAATGACAAATTCCGATCCATTGCAAAGTGTAAAAAAGTATTATTTTCAACAATCTTGACATATACAGCCTCACCTCCTCCTCCATCACGGACCTCATCCTCCCTACCCCCTCAGAGTCAGAAGGTCAGTCGCTGCCAACACACTGCGTATCCCTAGCAAGATCACGAAGTGCTCTCAATCAACAAGAAACAGAGCCGTCGTGTACTATGCACCCACATGCTGAAATGCCCTCCCGCCCGACATCAGTGCCATTACTGACCTTACCTAATTCAGGAAGGCTCTGAAACACCATCTTTTCCTCCAGCACTTCTCTCACAACAGGGACACACAACATCCAGCCATATGCAACCACCAAGACAGCCGCTCCAAAACACCCACAAGACACAATCTCTAGGAACAAGCAGGAATGAGTCTTCACATATGGGTACGTCGGTACCGACGGAGCCTGCACGGGAACGCTGCCCAGCTTCCAATCAGAAAGCTTTTGGCAGCATCCCTTGCGCCTGCGCGCTGACTTCCCGCCTTCTCCAGAGCCTCTCTTCAGTTTTCGTTTTTCCGCGGAGCCGGCAGGACGTCCTCCTGTCACCACAGAAACGTTTCTTTTTACTTACTTTAATTACTTTAGTTTGTGTTTTCTTGTGGTCGCGGCTGTATTCCCCGCTGCCACCGGTATCGCCGGTGGATTTTTGACTAAACTCTAAGACACTTTTTCTTCAGTTTTTTTTGCCTTAACTTGTTGGGCCTACCAGGCCTCTTCATTATGGAGCCTTCTTTTCCTAAGAAGTGCTTTCGATGTGGAAACACCTGTTTCTTTTTAGACACCAATAGTTTGTGTCTCAACTGTGTGGGTCCTGACCCTTTTTCCCCTGACTTGTCAGGGGATAATTTTGTGAGGAAACCTTCAGTTTTTAAAGTTTCCCTCGATACCGTTTTTTCCTCGGCAGTGAGGGTACTCGGTTTCTCCACTTCACAGGATCAGGTAACCCACAAACAGTCTGTTAAGACTAGTCAATACTTGAGTGGTATGTCCCATGCCCAGCATGGTGACGGCTCCGGCCTTACCCTCAAGAATCCATTGGCATTACCCCTGCGGGAGTCTTCAGGCTCCAAAGCGTTAAAGGGGTTTCAGGTTGTTCCTGGGGCTCACCCCTCACAGAACATACCTGAGCCATGCTCGGGGGTGGTATCCGCTTCGAGCGGTACCAAGCCTCCGGCATCGGCACCGGTGTCGAGTGTTCCACTCTTCACCAGGGATCGTCATCGGGCATCCTCGGTACCTTCGGGACCGATCGATACGCACCGGATTGACTTCCCTCGATCCCAGTCGTGTACGGTGCGGGTATCCGCTTCGAGCGGTACCGATACCCCGGCATCGGCTTCGGTGTCGAGTGTTCCACTCTTCACCAGGAATCGTCCTCTACCATCCTCAGCGCCCTTGGGGCCAGTCGATACGATACCGATGGACATTTCCATATCTCAGCCATGCTCCGGGACGGTACCGGCGTCGATCGGTTCCGATACCCTGGCATCGGCATCGAGGTGGACCGCCTTACCCTTTGCAAGGGTGGTCATCGGGTATCCTCGGTACCGTCGGTACCGATCGATGTAACCCAGGCTGCCTTAGTGGTATCGGCATCGCCGATACTGCCACCGGCATCGGAACCCTCGCGACATGCATCGATAGCCTCGCTTTCTTCGATGCCGAGTCTTGAACCGATATCTAGTCTCGAGGACTGGGTACCGACGCGTCCCGGAACCGACTCCTGTCGTTTCCAGATAGGCAGTTCCGAAGATCCTAGCCATAACTCTCTCATGCTCTCGGTACCACTGCAGCAGTCCCCAATGGCAACTTCAACTGCTGGTCCTGTATCAGTATCGATGTCGATGCCTGTTCTTGCACCGATTCCACCGATGCCTAGTTTGGAACCGATACCTGGCATTGATGCAGTACCCACTGCCTCTAAGTTAACATGCCAGTATCCCTGTCCATCTACTAGGTTTCTTTCTTCACACCACTGTACGTCCTCTGGTGCTCAGCCTCTTTCTTTAGCCTTACCAGGGATGGTTCCCATAGGAGATCAGTCTTTTCAGGCTTTTCTCCTGGATATGGCAACCTTTCTTAATATCTCTATCCCTGGTTGTGATGCTACTCATGGCTCACCGGCACAAATGGAAAATATGATGCTTCCTTTACATCCTGCTCTGCAGGATCTCCTTCTGAGAGTCTGGAAATCGCCCTTACGACTTCCTCTAGTTTCTACAACCACTGAGGTTCGGTACCGGGTGCCACCCTCTCCAGGGTTTCAAAAGCCTCAACTTTCTCATCGTTCCCTTGTAGTGGAATCAGCACTAAGGAAAGTTAAGAGCAAGAAGAAGCACTCTTCTTATCTGCCAGGTCGTTCTTCAAGAACACTCGATGCTTTTGGTCGTCAGGCCTTCCAAACCTCTATGCTGGCCTCCAGAATTCTTTCATATATTTTTCACATGAGTCTAACACTCCAGGAAGTCACAGAGAAATTGTCTCTTTTGACCCCTTTTTTACCAGAGCCCAAGGCTACTGATTATTCCTTGTTCGTCAGTCACAGCCGGAATATATCCTGGTTCCTGTCTCGTGCTTCTATAGACTCTTTTGAGTCCGTTAGCAGATCCTCTGCTATTGCCATTGCAGCACGTCGCAGAGCCTGGCTTGAAGCTTCAGACTTGAGCAGATGGGCACAAACTATACTTGCTCATTCTCCTTGTACAGGAGAAGGTCTCTTCAATAAGGAGGCTTTACGTCAGGTTGCTCAATGCTCCACTGACTCTCCTTCCACTAAAGACCAATCTAAGCCACCTCCTTCTTCAAGGGGTAGGAAATGTCCTACCAAACCTTCTTTCCCTAAGAAAAGAAAGTTTCATTCATCTCCTGCCCATCATTCGGCTGTAGCTAAACAAGGGACGCCTCAGCCTAGCCTGAAGTCCTCCAGCTCTGGCCAGTCTCAGCATTCCCAGCAACCATAGGGGCCGGGAATTGTAATCTACAGTTCACTTCTACCCATTAGATGTTTATTCACTGTGCTCCTCTTTTTCAGTGTACTAACCTGTCGGAAAAGTTTTGTTCAGGGACTACAGACTCTCCTCTTCTTACTCTCTAGAAGAGCAGTTGCAACTATCCCCTGATAGTTCTATCCCAACTGAACATTTTTTCCTTCAGTTGACTTACCCTATGGGTATGTCACCCTCCAATTACTTACTCTACCCTCTCAACCGGGTTTTTTCCCTGACTGAGGGGTACCATGCTGAAAAGCTTCTCTAGCAAGCTCGTTCCTCAGACAAGGAGAGGGGATATCTCCTCTCTTTTCTTGTCTGGTTTTCTTTATTGGGCACAGGACAATCTCTCTGCTGTTTCCGTCAGCAGCTGTGCCTGCAGGAGTTACAGTAATTGTATTGCTGGTACTTTTTCCAAGTTCCAGTCCCTTGTTCAAAATTTTGTCTAGCCTCAGTAGTGATTCCAAGCTATTCGTCATCTATCTTGGATCCTCCTACTCCTTCAGGCTTTCTCACATTATTCTAACCATCTCCTCTCCTAGGATATGGCAACACACCTGACTTCAGTCAGTTTGTCTCATATCTCTCCTGCACAATGCTCTCTGCAGTCTTCAGAGAAGCTTTCTACTATGAGGGCCTTGCTATAGAGCATTGACCTTGTCTCTGAAGCTTCTCTATTAGTAGGGAAAAGCTTATAAACCCTTCCCATGCCTGTGCGGGTTCTCCACACCCTCTAGCCTGGGGTGTTAACACGAGATATCAGTTCTTCTGCGTGAAAATCCAAGGCTGATGTTTACGCATGCTACTTCTGGGTCCCTCCAGTAGGTCCCTCTGGTATCTTCTCTGCGTTTCTGCACATCTGCCATGTCAGTGTTCTGTGGAACTCCCGCCTTGTTCCTTACAGATTCATATGATCATTTTTTTCACGCGAACATCACGGTTATTTGGTTGGATTGCCTTCCTGCATCCCTCAATCCACGGAAATAGTTTCTCTATACATATCCCAAGTGGGTTCACCCTCTTGTAGAGCGCAGAATCTTTTTCTTTTATATTCCCCATGTACAATTATGGGGCTGGGTGGTAGACATGTATCTTCAACCTGTTGTCTTGTATGTAGCATCTCCATATATGTCTACATACCTATATCATTACTCTGGTGGTGAAAAACCATGCCCCACAAATCTATCTATATTTACGTATATTATATCTATATATATCTATATATATATATATATTTTGATACATTTCTCCACCCATATCCTAATATACACATCTGGACATATGTATATATATATTTATATATATATATTCCATCAACATATATATATTCGTATATATATGTGTCTGTTGGGGGGCTTCTTAAGGGTTGATATGTCTTACACACTATCACCCTTACTGTCTATACTAAATGTTTTACCTCCTAGAGGTTTTAGACAGTCTATCGCCCTACTTCGCATACCATATTACGATGCAGAAACTGTTAGGCACCAATAACCACTGTGGTGCTAACATCTTCCATTTTTTCTTTAAGTCCTTGAAGAATCAAGCTTCAATATTTTTCCTATCTCTCGCCAGCTAGGAAAAACAGTGTACATCTTTATTTTTGAGTACACAGCTGTTCTCCTTGGGAATAGGGGTTTTCCAGTCCCCCTCTTCCCGCCAGGACTGGGCTAGTTCTCCAACTCCGTCAGTCTTCTTCCTTTAGTCCTCAATGTTAATGACCTTCTGCCTAAAGGAGTTTTCAGCTTTTTCCCATAAAGCTTTCTATTGAAGACCTGACGTCTAATCCTACCCAGTTGACACCTGGATCGTCTACTACCTCCAGGTCTGGACCTTCATCCTCACTGCTGGGAGGTCACCTTGAAGATTCCGCCACTGCTTATACAGTAGACTCCATCATGCTTTCTACTTCCTACAATACAGTAGGTAAGCTGCATATTTTGAGTGTACATTAAATGTGTTTTAATGCTACTCATCATATATACCAAGGACTCCTGTAGTCTGTAGGACCCTCTAGTCCTTGGCTATGCTGTTTCTTTCCTCACAGCTCCTTTATTGTCAACTCCTACCCTCCATCCCACATCGGATGCCGGGGATTCCTGGAAACAAAATGCACCCCTGCTCCAGGCTCCTGCATTTTTATGGGATCTCCCCCTGGCATCTCCAGCTAGGGAGTCCCCATATGTGAAGACTCATTCCTGCTTGTTCCTAGAGATAGCACAGTTACTTACCTGTAACAGGTGATCTCTGGGAACAGCAGGAATTAGTCTTCACAACCCTCCCACCTCCCCTAGGAGTTGTATCTCTTTATCTTCTTCTTCCTTTGTCTCAGCTTTGAAACTCAACTGAAGAGAGGCTCTGGAGAAGGTGGGAAGTCAGCGCGCAGGCGCGAGGGATGCTGCCAAAAGCTTTCTGATTGGAAGCTGGGCAGCGTTCCCATGCAGGCTCCGTCGGTACCGACGTACCCATATGTGAAGACTAATTCCTGCTGTTCCCAGAGATCACCTGTTACATGTAAGTAACTGTGCTGTCTTAGCCCTGCACATTAGCACTACCAGACACCCTGCCATGCACATGTATATAGCCACTGCTGAGCCTGTATACAGCCTGCTTAGCCTCTATATAGTTACTTAAAAGAGTAGGCAAGTTACTGTGTAGCCTGTACATAGTTACCCCAGTTAGCTCAAGTTGCAAAACCTGTTCTTTGTAAGTACAGTACGGGCACTGCCTGTACTGTACATATTTGCTGTTGACTGTAAACTGAGCTGATTTTAAAGAGCACTCTATAGAAAAGACTATAAATAAATAAACCTGTGCAAGATTTAAAAAATAAAACGTAACAATTTGAAAATAATTCTTCTTGAGTAGATAACCAGTGCAATTTAAGCAATAAAGAAGTAGCTCTATCAGTTGCATGAATTTGAAGCGCAGAATGCCCCTCGAGCTTCCGCAGTGGCTACAGTTGACGACGGATGCCAGTCTGACAGGTTGAGGGGCTCACTGCGAGGGACGTTTCACCCAGGGCCTCTGGAATGTGGTAGAAGCTCAGTGGTCCATCAACAGACTGGAGATGTGGGCGGTTGCTCTGCCTCTCAAGGTGTTCAGGCATTGGGTCCACCAGAGGGCAGTCCGGGTGCTGTCCAACAACGTCACCACAGTGGTCTACATCAACCGTCAGGGCGGTACGAGCAGTACTCTATTAGAGGAAGAAGTGGAGAGCCTGTTGCAGTGGGCCTTGTCGGCTGACCATGTAGCCGGGGTAGAAAATGTCATGGCGGACCACTTGAGCAGGTACAAGGTAGACCACGGTGAGTGGGTGCTCTGTCAGAAAGTGTACGAACAGGTGATATGGCGTTGGGGGGGTCCCAGTCATGGACCTCATGGAAAGATGGGAGTCGGCCAAGGTGAGCTGGCTTTCAGCCGGAGAAAGGAGAGGATATCAGAGGGTTTGGATGCTCTGATTCAGAGATGACCTACGGAAGATCTTCTGTATGTTTTTCCACCTTGGGCCCTCATAGGAAGGGTTCTTCAGCGGGTGGAGGCCCACAGAGGGTGCGTGATTCTCATAGCCCCGGACTGGCCGCGGCGGCTGTGGTATGCCAACCTCATGAGGCTGCTGGCTGATCGTCTGTGGCACCTTCCGTGCAGACCCGATCTCCTGGCTCAGGGTCCCATGTGGATGCCTCAGGTGAATTAGTTCTCGCTTATGGCCTGGTTATTGAAAGGGCAAGGCTCCGTAAGCGGGGATATTCAGGAGCAGTGATCTCGATCTTGTTAAATGCTCGCAAGCACTCGACCTGCCTTTCTTATGTGAGGATCTGGTGCATTTTTGAAGGCTGATGTGCAGCCCAGAAGAAGAAGACCCCTCGCGGTACTCGGTGCTGGAGGTTTTAGAGTTTTAAAGTCAGGTTTCGAGAAGGGCCTGATGGCCAGCTCCTTGCGGGTTCAGTTAAGGCTATTTCTTGTTATAGGCGCAAGCTTCATGGAAAGGCTTTAGGAGAACATGCGGACATAGGTAGGTTCCTGCGGGCAGTGCTGCGCCTGCGGCCTGAGCAGAGGTCGGCGATCCCCCCTTGGGATCTCAATTTGGTGTTGAATGCTTTGGCTGGTGAACCTTATGAGCCAGTGGGGAAGGCTTCGTTGAAGGACTTGACTCTCATGGCAGTTTTCCTGGTAGCTATCTGTTCTGCTAGGCGTATTTCGGAGCTTCAGGCTCTGTCGTGTCATCCGCCTTTCATTTCCTTCTTTAAGGAGAAGGCAGTCTTCTGGACGGTACTTTCCCCCTTTCATGTGAATCAGTCTGTTTCCCTCCCTTCCTTTCCGAAAGGGGGACTGGAGGCGGACGATGAGCGGTTGCACCGCCTGAATATGCGCAGGTTGCTGAAGCGCTACCTGAATCGCACTGCGGCATTTCAGAAGTCAGATCAATTGTTTGTCTTGTTTGGTGAACCGTGTAAAGGGGAAGCGGCAGCCAAGGCATCCATCTCTAGGTGGATTAGGGAAGCTATTGTGTCGGCCTACATCCTGAAGGGAAAGTGGGTTCCAGAAGGGTTCCGAGCGCATTCGACCCTAGCCCTGGCGGCCTCATGGGCGGAGTATAGTTTGGTTCCGCCGCTTGACGTTTGTAGAGCAGCTACGTCGTCGTCACATACTTTTGCTAAGCATTACCAGTTGAATGTTCAGGCAGCAGCGGATGCTAGGTTTGGGAAAGCGGTGCTTCAGTCCGGTCTTGCTGACCCCACCCAGGTTTGCCCTGCTCTGTTACATCCCAGAGGAAAGGGACTGGACTGGAGGGACGCTAAGGAAAGAGTAATTAGGCCTTACCTGCTAATTAGTGTTCCTGAAGGACCTCCAGTCCAGTCCAGTCCCTGATTCCACCCGGTGTTTTCACTGGTAAGTTTCAGGAACATAGCGCCAGTCCGAAGCTCTAGAGGAGGGAGTGGAGAAGGTGTCTGGATGCTCCTCACTCAGGGTTTCATTGGTGAGGTGGTGTGGATAAGCAAGGTGCCCTGCTGAGTGGTTAGGTAAGGGCAGATGCAGTATCAGGTAAGCCTCCTCCTCTTCCGGAAGGTGGGAAGTTCCTTCTGGGGAGGCGGGAGGGGATATTCTGGAGTTTTAGAGTTAATTTGTAAAGTTAATGTTTTAAGGTTATTTAATTGTCACTCCGTTAAGTCTGCTTTTTTAATAGAATACTAGAGCTGGTGGGTGGTGTCAGTGGTATTTATACCAGAGGGTCATCAAATTGATGATGAGCTCAGTCTCCAAGCTGCTGGAAGGGGAGCACAACCCAGAGGAAAGGGACTGGACTGGAGTACCTTCAGGAACACTAGTTAGCAGGTAAGGCCTAATTACTCTTTCAAGGTGAGATCGTACCATGGAATGATACAGAGGCATTATAATATCCTTTGTCATCTTACTGGGCAGACTGACCAAATGGATAATGAAATGCTCAAAGAAATCAAGGAAGCTAACAAAAGTTACAGCACAGTAATAATAATGGGTGATTTCAACTACCCCGGTATCGACTGGGTCAATGTCACGTCAGGACATGCTAGGGAGATAAAGTTCCTAGATGAAATAAATGACAGCTTCTTGGAGCAGCTGGTTCATGAACCAACCAGAGGGGAAGCCATATGTGGATGCCCTTATGATTTGATCCATGAGGTAGGGGGTGGAGCAGTTATGAAGGATTTTGAAGGTGGTAGTTCTGGATTTGTGTTTAGGCCGTTGAACGATTGCAAACTTTAGGATTGGAGTTGTGTTGTTGATTTAGTTTGCCTGTTAGGATTCTAGCGGCAGTGTTTTGTACTAGCTGGAGTTGATATAGTGACCATTTTGACAGCCCTAGATAGAGGATGTTACTGTAATCGAGATGGGGTATAATGATGGCTTGCAAAACTTATCTGAAGTCAGTGTCTTGTAGAAGAGGGCAGAGAGGTTTGAGGAGTCTAAGTTTCCAGTATGCTGTATTTGCTGCAATCTTGATGTGTACAGGCATGTTGAGGCTGCTGTCTTAATAGTTACACCAAGGCATTTGATTTCATTTTTTATGGTAATTTCAGCATTATGTAATGTGAGCTTGTCTGGAGGTTTGAAATATTTGGTCTCTGAATATTAGTAGTGCTTCAGTTTTGTTTTTGTTCACTGTAAGATTAAGATCTGCAAGAAGGTTTGTGACAGCAGAGAAGACAACATTAACATAAAAATGCTCATTGGACCATGTGTAAAACATTTATTAGAAGCAGAAAGATAAAAGTGCATAAAATTATAAAGAAAATTTTAAATGAAAAAAATATGTATATATGTTGTACAGCATAAGACTGTTCATTTTACTGTAATAGTGAGGCAGTCATGAGGCTCTTACACTGCTGGATCCAGTGGCCAAGGGATGGCCACCTTGTCTGAGAGCAATAGCAGCAACAGCCTTGTTGGTGGAAGAGTCTGATAAACTGTCCATGGGCCAAGGCCTTCCAGTCACCGTCCCACATTCAGTCCGAACATTGCTAGAGCATAAAGGAAGTCACTGGTTCACCAGCTCCCGGATGTTGAAATACCAGAGCATGTTATGGGGAAATCCCAGAGTGCAAATAACTACCAGCCAAGCCTTAAACTCTGCTACATTCCTGCCTGTTGGCCCGGGACCACCTGATCACGACTGCCTGGAAGTGATGGATACAGTCTTCTCCAGTCGCCCTGATCTGACGGATGTGCCGTTAAGCAATCCGGATGAGACCTACTACGTAGATGGAAGCAGTCTGGTACTGGAGGGCCGCAGGTGTGCGGGGTACGCGGTGGTGACGATGGAAGAAATAATTGAAGTACAGCCTTTGCCCCCTGGAACCTCCGCACGGAAGGCGGAACTCATTGCCCTTACCTGTGCCTTAACCCTTGGGACTAACAGTTGTATAAATATATACACAGACGCCCGGTATGCCTTTGCCACTCTCCACGCCCACAGGGCCCAGTACAGGGAAAGAGGGTTAGTTACTGCAGCTGGCTCTGAGATAAAGAACGGTCCCCAGATATTGGCCCTATCCCAAATACACCCTTCTGCGGCTTGCCTCCAGTAATACAGCCCTCTACCGCCTCTAGCAGTTGAGGTCTCACTTAAAAAGGGGGGAATGAGGCAGCCATGAGGCTCTTACACAAGTGATCAGCCTGACCCTTCCCCCAAGCCATGAGGCTCTTACACAAGTGATCAGCCTGACCCTTCCCCCAAGCCATGAGGCTCTTACACAAGAGATCAGCCTGACCCTTCCCCCAAGCCATGAGGCTCTTACATAAAGTAATCAGCCTGCTATTTCAGTAGACACCCTTCCCCCACTCCAGGTCTGAGCACAGTATCCCCTAGCCCAGAAACCAACAGACCAGAGCACACCGGTTTGGACAGGTCACCCAGGTACCTTCCCCAGGGGCTGCTGATTGGTGGACAGGAAATACCTGTGGCAAATGGGATTATAGAATGAGTTTAAAATTGTACTGTATATAAGGCATTGAAGGACGTCCCTCGGGGCTCAGACTCTTGTGGAGGTTGCTGGTATCTCTGTCTGGGCCTGTGCGCACATTAAAAGTTCCTGTTTGCATTCCAGCCTGTCTGTGAGTTTTCCTTCTGTGGGTGAGTGATTGAATAAGAGCTTTTCACAGCATTTGCTATAACAATAGGAGATAGCAAAGTGATACAGGATGAATCTATTGTCAGCCAGAACAAGTATTGTCATTCATACCATGAACAGCTAGAATGGACTTTCAACATGCATACCAAACTAATAAATCATTGGAGAAAAAGGTAGGGGGATGGGGGAAGGAAGGTGGGGGGGGGGGGGGAGCGTAGGAAAGAGAAGAACTTAGAACATCTTTACCATGACAGCATAAAAAAAGATATTTCTTTAGCCATGGGTTGTGTTGTAAAAAATAATTTTAAAAGTTCTTTTTCTTCCAGAAGTTTGCTTTGAAGGGGGCAGAAGCAGCAGGTCTTAGAAGACAGGAACCGCGACGCAGCACTGGAAGTTTAAGCAACTTCTGCGTCATGGTTTCAATTGCATTGTTGCTGCTGTAGGCCCCAGAGAGGGGTGGCAGTGGGCACCCCTCTGGAACGTTGGTACTGCAGGCGACCACCTAGTTCGCCTAATGCTAGCACCAGCCCGGATTAGGCTATTTCTCCACTCTGACCTCTTTCTGTGGAGAAATAATTTCTGATTTTCTTATGAAAAGTCTGAGAAGCTCTAGGCACGAATGCTGCATTGGAGCTATTAGTGATCACATAACCATGCAGATAATATAAAGTAAATACACAGGCATATACAAAGGCTGTCCTTTTCCATCTTTATTTAATTTTCCACTAGCCAGTTTGTAATTAAAAAGACATAATTAGTTCCAGGTGAGATGCTTCTGGAGGGTATTGCCTTTATTGCTTCTTTAGAGCTGTGAGTGAGACCAGAGCTGTTGTATGAACCTTGCCTGAGGTATGGAGTCTCTTATCATTCCATGCCCCACAATGTCTGGCAGTTTCATAACATAAAACTTTAGCCAAGGCTTGCTGAAAGCTTGTCAGCTTTCATGATTTTTTTTTCCTGTCTGCTAATGCTTACTGAAAGCCCTAGTGCTGCCTGAAATTGGAAAACTTTTGAAATCAGCCAAAATCAAGACAGTATTCCAGGTTTAATTAGGTATTAGCTTTCAGGGATTAACTTTACAAAGATTTTTATGCCTGTAATTGCTGCTTTATGTGTAGAAGAGACCTTTTGTAAAAACACCCAACAGTATAAGTGTGTTTAAGTACATGGGGTGATGAGACGGTGCTTACTTATATGCTCATCACATGTAGACATTCCTGCAGACATGCTTTAAGCGGAGCAGGGGTGAAGTTGATAAAGTACCTGCATAATTTGCAGGGTAGGAGGAAATAAGGGAAGTGGAAAGAGCTGGCCACACTTAAAGGAGCTAAAAAAAAAGGGCAACTGTTAAGAAGATAAATGAAAGGAAAAGAAAATTATGATTTTTCAAGGAGGAAATTAAAGCTAAGGGACTAGCGTTCACAAAGTACAAAGCATCGCAAAAGGCAGAGCTGACTGAATCATTAGGCAAGGCCAGGTGGTTGCCTAGGGCAGCAGCTTCTGAAGGGCAGCAAAAAGCAGCAGCAGTCAAAGCAAAAAACACTAGATCTTGACAGACATAGAAACTCAAAGAGCCGTCGGCACATTCTTATCTCCAGGAACAAGCAGGAATGTAGTCTTCAGATATGGGTATCGTCGGTACCGACGGAGCCTGCGCGGGAACGCTCCACAGCATCCAATAGGAAAGCTTTTGGGAGCATCCCACAGCACCTGTGTGCTGCCTTCTCGCCTTTCCCAACTGTCCCTCTCCAGTTATTCATTTTCCGCAGAGCCGACAGGTCGCACATCCTGTCACCGCAGAAAAAATTCCCTTCTTTTTTGTGGTCGCATCTGTCTTCCCTCGACGCTACACCGGTACCACCGGTTCTTTTTTTTGCATAAAAGAACCCCAAAAACCTACTTTCTTTTTGGAGTCTTTTCCAGTAATTTTCTCCTCAGGTGCATGTGACATTTTGGGCACTAGGCCCAACTTTTCCTTCAGAATGGAAAAACCCGCTTCGGGTTTTAAAAAGTGTTCTAAGTGTGGAGGTACCATCTCTGCCACAGACACCCATGAGTGGTGCCTCAAATGTTTAGGTCCTGACCACTCTATTTCGGAGTGTGTTGCCTGTGGGAGGATGTTGAAAAGGGGCCGGCAAAACTGAGCTGCTAAACTTAGCACCCTTTTTCCCTCTGATGCAGCCTCCGTGGCATCAACGTCTTCCAGGGCTTTGTCTTCCTCCGATGGATCTCAGGTAACTAAACATAAATCTAGCCGGTCCTCAAAGGGTAGATCTCCTTCTAAACATCGAGATGCCTCTGGCGTTGCCCTTGAGGGACTTTCACCGTCAAAATTGCCACGGTGTGAGGCTTCGGCTTCCAAAGCACTAACGGGGCTCCAGGATGTTCGAGGCTTCAACCTCTGCAAAACTACTAGTGTCATGCTCTGGGGTCCCGGCCGCTTCATCCAGCACCGATACCCAAGCATCGGCAGCGTCGATAGACCAGAGATTCGTGGCTATTGAACGCAGTCTGGCGGCTCTTCTCACGGCCTCGATGCCCCTGAAACCGCTTCAGACAATTCAACCAGTACCAGCACCGACTTCGGTACCAGCACCGACGGCATCGACATCGGCAGGTATTCTACCGGGATAAAGTCATGCATCTCTATCCGGCATCGACAACTCGGTACTGGACCACTCTATTACCAACTTCGATCGGTACCGTGCCTTGCATGATCACCCGGATCGGAGATACTTCGAGTCATCGGAGGAGTCTGAAGACTCTGAAAGCTCTGCTGATACCAGAGTACTTCTTCCTGAGGATTCTTCTCCTCAGTGTAGGATGTCTCTACCAGAGGATATGTCCTTTCAGGATTTTATTCGAGATGTGGCCTGAGGTCTTTCCATCACAGTGGCTCCTGAAAGTGCTTAGGGCAAAGGAATTAGAAATCCGACAGTACCCTAAAGCTCCCAAGGCGGCAGCTACCTTACCTATTCATGAGATCTTGCATGATCTTACGTTCAGGATGTGGGAAACACCTCTAACCACATCTCCTCACTCTCAAAGACTCAAAACCATGTATCGAGTTCCTCCTTGTCCTGGGTTTCAGAAGACTCAATTACCATACCATTCTATGGTGGTGGAATGCGCCATGAGACGGATAAAAAGTGCCAAAACGCATGCATCTAATCCTCCAGGACGTGAGTGTAGGACTCTTGACGCCTTCGGACATCGATCCTTCCAAGCTTTCTGCTAGGATCAGTTCCTATATCTTGTATATGGGAATGTTCCTTAAAGAGGTCACAGGAGATTTGGAGCTTATGAGCCCTCTCCTTCCTGATGATAAAAGGCAGGATTATCTTGCCCTTGTCAAACATGCTCAGGATGTTTCCAGGTTTGTGAATCGTGCAGCCTTTGACTGCTTTGAATGCATAAGCAGAACCTCTGCCATTGCCATAGGTGCACGTAGGATTGCCTGGCTCCAGGCATCTGACTTGGAAATTTGGGTACAGGACAAACCAGGGAATATTCCTTGCACAGGAGAGAATCTCTTTGGCAAGAATTGTCAGGAAAAAGCTAATGAGATAGATGCTGACAATATCACTTTGGATAGATTGTCTAAATCTACAGCTGATCCTGCGAGGAAAAGATCCTCTAAGAAAACATTCTTCAGTAAGAAGAAAAAATTTTATCCCTCCTATACCCAGCAGGGAGATCGTTTAGGTCAGTCTGCTCAAAAGGGACAGCAGCAACAACCTAGGCAAAGGAAGCCAAAAGCAGCTAAGCCTCAACTGGCTCAGCAGACAGCCTCCACAGGGGCTTTGACTCCTATCTAGAGAACTTTGCCTTCCTGGCCCTGAACGGCCCAGAACCCTCCACCATCCCAGGAAGGTTATGTCATTTTGCCCCCCAGATGGAGTCAGATAACAGCAGAAAATTGGACTCTGCCTATTGTAAGAGAGGGTACAAGCTTCATTTCCTTAGCATGCCCCCTGCTACAATGGTAAGACAGTTCAATTCTCAGACCTCTCTCAATGACCTGTTAGGTCAAGAGGTCACTGTGCTCCTTGCTCAAGGGGCAGTAGAAGAGGTACCCATTCCCCAAAGGGGTACAGGGTTTTACTCCCCCTATTTCCTTATTCCAAAGAAAACAGGAGGACACAGACCCATTTTAGACTTCAGAGAATTGAACAAATTCCTGTTCAAAGAGACGTTCAAAATGATTTCTCTGGAAACTCTGCTGCCATACCTTCAGAGTCAGGATTGGCTTTGTTCTCTAAATCTCAGGGATGAGTACATTCATGTTCTCATCCATCCAACTCACCAAAAGTTCCTTCGTGTTCTGTTTCAAGGGAAGCACTACCAATACAGGGTTCTTCCTTTTGGCCTGGCCTCTGCACCATGGCTGTGGTGGCAACATTTCTCCGCACCCTAGGAATATTCGTCTTCCCTTACTTAGACGACTGGCTCATTCGAGCTCCTTCAGAGCCAGAGGCCAGGATTGCTCTCTTGCACAATGTGCATCCTTCAGTATTTGGGACTTGTTATAAACTTCCCAAAGTCCCACCTTGCTCCCACCCAATCTCTAGAGTTTATAGGAGCTCTGCTGGATACCAGACAGACAAGGGCTTTCCTTCCACAGCCCCGCTGCCTTCGCATTGTGCAGTTAGCTTCCCAAGCATTGCTAAAACCTCACCTCACTGCTCGGGAAATGTTACAGTTGTTAGGCCACATGGCATCCACCGTGCATGTGGTTCCTTATGCTCTCCTCCATATCAGGGCAGCCCAGTGGACTTTATCCACTCAGTGGACTCAGGCGTCAGGTTGCCTATCAGACAAAATAGCAAATTCAGATTACCACCATTGGAGGGACAAAATAAGGCAGTCACCCCAAAATCTTCTGGTGGGGTCTTTTTCAGCAACCCCCACTCCAAGCCACTCTAACAACAGATGCTTCACAGGTGGGTGGGGAGCCCATCTGCAAGGCCTCTCTATCGAGGGTACCTGGACTCCACAGGAGGCCTATCTTCATATCAACATCCTGGAGCTCAGAGGAATCTTCCTTGCTCTTCGAGTATTTCACACCCAGCTCAGCTACAAGACAGACCTAGTTCAAACGGACAATCAAGTAGCCCTGTTCTATGTGAACAAGCAGGGCGGAACAGGCTCTCTGTCGCTCTGCAATGAAGATTTGCGACTATGGGCCCTCGCCAGAGAGCATCAGATTCATCTCCTTGCGGTGTATCTTCCAGGCATTCAAAACTCTTGGGCAGATAGACTCAGTTGAGTTCTACTTCCACACGAATTTTCTCTCCATGCAGACCAGGTGGCCAAAACGTTTCAAATTTGGGTAACCCCGGACATAGACCTCTTTGCAAGTCTGCTGAATGCCAAACTTCCCTGGTTCTGTTCCAGAATTCCGGCTCAGGGCTGTCAGGCCAGGGATGCCTTCCTCCTCCATTGGGGTCAGGACTTCCTGTATGCCTTTCCACCCATTCTCCTAATTTCTAAAATCCTGTTCAAGCTTCAGAGAGACAGAGGTCATATGATCCTCATAGCTCCATGTTGACCACGGCAAATGTGGTATCCTCTGCTCCTACATGTCTTTCAAGCTCTGCTTCTGGAGTTAGGAGATCTGGAGCAGATCCTTTCTCAAGAGGACGGGATGCTGTGGCATCCCAATCCCCAGTCTGCATCTCAGGGCCTGGTTGCTGAAAGCCTAGAACTTCATGGTCTTAACCTTTCCCAGCAGTTAAAGGATATCCTTTATGCTTCCAGAAAGCCTTCCACAAGACACTCTTATGCATTTAAGTGGAAAAGGTTTACCATATGGTGCTCGCAGAAGGGTCTGAACCCTCTTGCAATACCGCTGGAATCATTACTGGAGTATCTTCTTCATTTATCAAATGCAAGGCTTAAGACCAATTTAGTAAGAGTCCATTTGAGTGCTATTGCAGCTTCTTTCAAGCCTCTAAATGGACAACCTATTTCCTCTCATCCTCTCATAGCGAGATTTATGATAGGCCTTCTTTTAACTAAGCCGCCCATTAAACCGCCTCCGGTGGCATGGGACTTAAATCTGGTTCTTGGGCAGCTCATGAAACCGCCCTTTGAACTATTAGCCACTACCTCTTTGAAATTCCTTTTTTTGGAAGGTCATCTTTCTTACTGCAATCAGATCAACACGTTGCATCAGTGAATTGCAAGCGTTGGTGGCTGATCCTCCTTATACGAGGTTCCATCATGACAAGGTAGTCCTTGGGACTCATCCACACTTTATGCCAAAGGTGGTGTCGCCTTTTCATTTAAACCAAGCAGTTTACCTTCCTGTATTCTTTCCAAGGCCTCACGCGTCAAAACGCAGAAAGGAATCTTCATACTTTGGATTGTAAAAGCGCTTTGGCCTTTTACTTGCAAAGGACTCAGCAACATAGAAAGTCCTCTCAACTCTTTGTTGCTTTTGATCCTAGTCATTTGGGACTTTGTCTCCAAAAGAACACTGTCCAGCTGGATTGCACAGTGTATATCTTTTGCCTATGAGAGCAAGAACCTTCCTCTTGAAGGCCATGTCACAGCTCACAATGTGAGAGCCATGGCAGCCTCAGTGGCTCATCTTCACTCTGTGTCTATTGACGACATCTGTCGAGCAGCTACTTGGGCTTCGGTTCATACCTTCACAGCCCATTATTGCTTAGACAAGGACTCCTGCTGGGATGCCTTGTTTTGTCAGGCTGTTCAACACCTGTTCCACACTTAATCAACTCCTACCCACCATCCCTGGTAGGAGCCAGAGATCCATGGGGGGAAGTGGAGCCCTTTCACAAGGGCACACAACGTCTGGGGTCATCTCCCTGGCATCTGCAGCTAGGGAGTCCACATATGTGAAGACTACAATCTCCAGGAACAAGCAGGAATGTAGTCATCACTTATGAGTATCGTCGGTACCGACGGAGCCTGCGTGGGAACACTCCCCAGCATCCAATTAGAAAGCTTTTGGGAGCATCCCACAGGGCCTGCATGCTGCCTTTCCGCCTTTCCCAACTGTCCCTCTCCAGTTCTTTGTGTTCCGTGGAGCCAGCAGGTCGTGTTCCTGTCACCGCAGAAAATTGTTCTTTTTTGTGGTCGTGTCTGCCTTCCTCGACGCTTTACCGGTACCGCCGTTTTGTTCTTCTCTTTCTTTCTTTCAAAAAAAAAAAAAAAAGAACTTTAGTACTTTTCCCGTTTTTTTTTTTCCAGGTGCATGCGCTTTTTTGGGCATTGGGCCCAAGATTTTTTCCACGATAGAAAAACCCTCCTCTGGGTTTAAAAAGTGCACCAAGTGTGGCGGTACCATCTCCGTCACCGACACCCATGACTGGTGTCTGAAATGTTTAGGTCCTGACCATTCCATCTCGGAATGTATGGCCTGTGCCATGATGTCCAAGAGAGATTGACAGAACGGAGCTGCCAAGCTCAGTACCCTGTTTCCCTCTGATGCAGCTTCGGTGGCATCGACGTCTTCCAGGGCTTCGTCTTCCTCTCGTGGATCTCAGGTAACTAAACATAAGTCTAGCCGGTCCTCAAAGGGTAGATCTCCTAAGCATCGAGATGCCTCTGGCGTTGCCCTTGAGGATTCTGCACTGGCAAAATTGCCCCCGCGGGAGGCTTCAGCTTCCAAAGCATTATCGGGGCTCCAGGATGTTCGAGGCCTCGACCTCGGCAGAACTACTGGTGCCATGCTCTGGGGTACCGGCGGTCTTCTCTGGTACTGACATCCAGGCATTGGCAGCGTCGATAGACCAGAGAGTCCTGGCTATTGAGCGCAGTCTGGTGGCTCTCCTTGCGGCATCAACACCCTCGGAACCGTGACAGACAATCCAGCCGGTACCGACCCAGACATCAGTATCGGTACCATTGGCAGCGACATCAGTATCGGTGTCTGCTTTGCCGGTACCCGGTCATCCGATGCCTTCTGGTACCGATACCCCGGTACCGACTACTCCCAGTACCGACTTCGCTCGGTACGGGTATCGGGCTCATCAAGAGCATCCGGACAGACGGTACTTCGAGTCCTCAGAAGAATCTGAGGATTGACAGTTCTGTTGATGCAGGAATGCTTCTCCCAGAGGAGCCCTCCTCCCCTAAGCGCAGGATGTCTCCTCCAGAGGATATTTCCTTCCAGGATTTTATCAGGGAGGCGGCTCGGAGTCTGTCCATTACTGTGGCCCCTGGAACAGAGCCCAGAGCTAAGGAGTTGGAAATTTTACAATATCCAAAAACTCCTAAGAAGGCAGCTATCTTGCCCATTAATGAGATTTTGTATGATCTCATGTTAAGAATGTGGGAGACACCTCTTACCACCTCGCCTCATTCTCGCAGACTAGATACTCTGTATCGAGTCCCTCCTTGTCCTGGTTTCCAAAAAACTCAGCTTCCTCACCACTCTATTGTAGTGGAATCAGCTATGAGAAGAATCAAGAGTGCGAAGAGGCATGCCTCTAATCCTCCAGGACGTGAGTGCAGAACCCTGGATGCTTTTGGACGTCGTGTCTTCCAAGCTTCCATGCTTTCTGCCAGGATCAGTTCCTATAGCCTACATATGGGTATGTTCCTGAAGGAGGTCACAGGTGATTTAGAGGCTTTGAGTCCTATTCTTCCTGATGATAGAAGACAGGATTTTCTCACTTTGGTCAAACATACCCAAGATGTTTCTAAATTTGTCAACCATGCAGCTTTTGACTGCTTTGAGTGCATAAGTAGAACCTCTGCTATTGCCATAGGTGCATGTAGAATTGCTTGGCTCCAGGCATCTGATCTGGAGCTCTGGATACAAGACAAATTGGGAAATATCCCTTGTACTGGTGAGAACCTGTTTGGTAGAGACTGGCAGGAAAATGCCAATGAGTTGGATGCTGACAACTCTACCTTGGATAGATTATCCAAGTCCACAGCTGATCCTGCTAGAAAGAAATCTTTCAAGAAACCATTCTTTTCTAAGAAGAAAAGATATTACCCTGCTTATGCTCAGCAGGGACGTTCTGCAGTTCAGCTTGTCAGAAAAGGTCAGCAACCACCCAAACAGAAGAAAGCAAAGACTGCTAAGCCTCAGCCGTCCCAGCAGTCTCAGCCTCCACAAGGCCTTTGACTTTCAGCTAGAGAACTTAACCTTCCTGGAATGGTGGAAGGCTCTGGTCCCACGAGAGCCAGGAAGGCTATGTCACTTTTCCCCCAGATGGGGGCAAATAACAGCAGAGCATTGGACACTCTCCATCATAAAGGAGGGGGTACAAGCTTCCTTTTTCAAGCATGCCACCTTCCACAATAAAGTGAACTCCAAATACTTCGAAACTGGGTCAAATTAAATTCAGAAGTACCCTAAAAACCCAGCAAATAGCAAACCACATAGAAAAAATTTTTTTTGTCGGATTGACCAACACAGTACACAGGATCAATGCCTGTTACCGCAGCGGTCCTTCCTTTTTAATCGTTTGTATGACAACTTAAAACAGCTCCTCTTAGAAACAGCTGGTACTTAGCTTTGTGCAATTATGCTGTAAAGACAGATAGGCAGTGGGAGTTCAGTGCCTAATTCAGCAGGTCTTGTCACTACGACGTGTCACGTTTCGGGGGTACACTCATCCACCCCCTGCTTCAGGTCAGACCTCCGAATAAGAATGAGAAACTTCAGCCATAAACACCCCGCTATAAAAGTGGTTTATATATCCAGCCGCCATTACGGATCACGGGAAGGGACACGCCCCCCCTATTGTGATAGGCCCAGGAGTAACCTATCCAGTCAAAGAAGTGAAGCCACCAAACAGGTTCCACCTCTAAACATGGAGGGTTAGTAGATGATTGATTAATCATGGTGTAAAGAAGAGAAAGCATATCAGCATGGAAGTATAAAATTTAACGAATAGTGTGCCAGTCAATCTGTTGGTTGAGACCGTCGGGAACAACTGAATGTAAACGGAATATCCATTGTTGCTCTAAGTTTTGTAAACGTTGGATCCGATCGCCACCACAGGGATCCAAGGGAACATGGTCTAAAGCCCGCCAATGTAGATCCCCAAAAACATGCGAATGTTCAAGGCAATGCTCGACCAGGGGAGCTGATAGTGTTGCAGTCCGTATCCGGGAAGCATGTTCTGTCAGGCGATGCTTTAAAGGTCGTGACGTCCGACCAACATATGGTAATTGACACGGGCAAACGATCAAATAGACCACATGGTCCGTATTACAATCAGTGTGCCACCGGGTATGATAAGATCTATGGGTACGTACGTCCATCCAGAGAGCACCCTGTAATGTACCCTGACAAAAAATACATGACTGGCATGAAAAATGACCCGCCTGGTCATGACATCTGGGCGGAAGGTCAAGAGGAGACTTGGTCCTGACCAAGAGATCCCGTAAGTTGGACCTTCGGGAATAGGCAATTTGTAGTGGCTTCTGAAAGCAGGAGTGAATCGTTAAAGTAGGCCAAAATTGATGTATCAGGCGAGTCACTGCCGACGTCCCTTGCATATACGGGAAAACCCCTGTGATCTTATCCTCAGGGGGTGCAGCAGCCTTAGGAATCAACAGCCACTCCCGATGTGTGTGGCATGCCCGTTTATAAGCTAAACGAACTACTTTGGCAGGGTATCCCCGAGAAAGGAGACGAGTAGTTAAATCCCTAGCATGAAACTTGAACTGTGATAACTCAGAACAATTCCTACGGAGTCTCAAAAACTGGCCATAGGGCAGACCCCGTTTTAGAGCCGGGGGATGATAGCTGTCAAAGCGTAATAGCGTATTGCGTTGAACAGGTTTTCTGTAGAGAGACGTCACAAGGCCAGTGGGGCCACATTCTATTGTTATGTCCTGTGGTGGCGATCGGATCCAACGTTTACGAAACTTAGAGCAACAATGGATATTCCGTTTACATTCAGTTGTTCCCGACGGTCTCAACCAACAGATTGACTGGCACACTATTCGTTAAATTTTATACTTACATGCTGATATGCTTTCTCTTCTTTACACCATGATTAATCAGTCATCTACTAACCCTCCATGTTTAGAGGTGGAACCTGTTTGGTGGCTTCACATCTTTGACTGGATAGGTTACTCCTGGGCCTATCACAATAGGGGGGGCGTGTCCCTTCCCGTGATCCGTAATGACGGCTGGATATATAAACCACTTTTATAGCGGGGTGTTTATGGCTGAAGTTTCTCATTCTTATTCGGAGGTCTGACCTGAAGCAGGGGGTGGATGAGTGTACCCCCGAAACGTGACACGTCGTAGTGACAAGACCTGCTGAATTAGGCACTGAACTCCCACTGCCTATCTGTCTTTACAGCCTAATTGCACAAAGCTAAGTACCAGCTGTTTCTAAGAGGAGCTGTTTTAAGTTGTCATACAAACGATTAAAAAGGAAGGACCGCTGCGGTAACAGGCATTGATCCTGTGTACTGTGTTGGTCAATCCGACAAAAAAAATTTTTTCTATGTGGTTTGCTATTTGCTGGGTTTTTAGGGTACTTCTGACCTTCCACAATAAGGCAGTTCAATTCTCCGACTTCTCTCATCAACCTGTTAGGTCAGGAGGTCTCTATGCTTCTTGCCCAAATGGCAATAGAAGAAGTACCCATCCATCAGAAGGGTACAGGTTTTTACTCCCCCTATTTCCTTATCCCAAAGAAAACAGGGGGATACAGGCCTATCTTGGACCTCAGAGAATTGAACAAATTCCTTGTCAAAGAGAAATTCAAGATGATTTCTCTCGGAACTCTGCTGCCATACCTTCAGAGTCAGGATTGGCTTTGTTCTCTAGATCTCAAGGATGCGTACACCCATGTTCTCATCCATCCAACTCACAGAAGGTTCCTTCGGTTCCTTTTTCAAGGAAAGCACTACTAATACAGGGCGCTTCCTTTTGGCCTGGCCTCAGCACCAAGGGTGTTTATGAAATGCATGGCTGTAGTAGCAGCATTTCTCCGCACTTTAGGGATATTCGTCTTCCCCTACTTAGACGACTGGCTCATTCGAGCCCCAATAGAGTCAGAGGCCAGGACTTCTCTATCCTGCACAATGCGTATCCTTCAGTATTTGGGTCTGGTAATAAACATCCCAAAATCCAGTCTAACTCCCACTCAGTCTTTAGAGTTCATAGGGGCTTTGCTGGATACCAGAAAGGCAAGGGCCTATCTCCCCCAGGCCCGCTGCCTTTGCATGGTGCAGTTAGCTTCTCAAGCAGTGCTAAAGTCTCATCTCACTGCCCGAGAAATGCTACAACTACTAGGCCACATGGCATCTACTGTGCATGTGGTTCCCTATACTCGCCTCCATATGAGGGCAGCCCAGTGGACTTTATCCACTCAATGGACCCAGGCATCAGGATGCCTGTCAGACAAAATAGCAAACACAAGTCGCCTTATTTTGTCTTTCCAGTGGTGGAAGTCCACTCAAAACCTGTTGCTGGCGTCCCCTTTTCAACAACCCTTACCCCAAGCAACTCTAACAGATGCTTTTCCGATGGGTTGGGGAACTCATCTGCAAGACCTCTCCACCCAAGGCACCTGGTCTCCGCAGGAGACGCATCTACATATCAATCTCTTGGAGCTCAGAGCAATCTTCCTTGCTCTTCGAGTGTGCCACACCCTGCTCAGCTACAAGACAGTACTCATTCATACGGACAATCAAGTAGCCATGTTCTACGTTAACAAGCAGGGGGGGAACAGGCTCTGTCGCTTTGCAACAAAGCTTTGCGATTATGGGCCCTCGCCAGAGAGAATCAGATTCATCTCCTGGCAGTGTATCTTCCAGGCATACAAAACTCTTGGGCAGACAGACTCAGTCGAGTTCTGCTTCCACACGAGTGGTCTCTGCATGCAGACTAGGTGGCCAAGATTTTTCAAATTTGGGGAACCCTGGACATAAACCTCTTTGCAAGTCCGTGGAATGCCAAACTTCCCCAGTTCTGTTCCAGAATTCCGGCTCAGGGGGCTCAGGCCAGGGATGCTTTCCTCCTTCATTGGGGTCAAGACTTCCTGTATGCCTTTCCACCCATCCCCCTAAATCCCAAAACCGTGTTCAAGCTTCAGAGAGACAGAGGCCATATGATTCTCATAGCTCCACATTGGCCACGGCAAGTGTGGTACCCTCTGCTTCTACATCTCTCTCAAGCTCCCTCCCTGGAGTTAGGGTCTGCTCCAGATCTCCTATCTCAGGAGGACGGAATGTTATAGCATCCCAATCCCCTGTCTCTGCATCTCAGGGCTTGGTTGCTGAAGGCTTAGATCTCCATGAATTTAATCTCCCTCAGCAAGTAAAAGATATTTTTTGCTTCCAGGAAACCTTCCACAAGACGCTCTTATGCTTTCAAGTGGAAAAAGGTTTACCATATGGTGTTCGCAAAAGGGTCTTAACCCCCTTGCGATACCTCTGGAATCATTGCTGGAGTATCTCCTTCATTTATCCAGTGCAGGACTTAAAACTAACTCAGTAAGAGTCCATTTGAGTGCTATTGCAGCTTCCTTTAAGCCTCTAAATTGACAGCCTATTTCCTGTCATCCTCTTATAGCAAGATTTATGAGAGGCCTTCTTCTAACTAAACCTCCCATTAGGCCACCACCGGTGGCATGGGACTTAAACTTGGTTCTTGGGCAGCTCATGAAGCCACCTTTTGAACTTTTGGCTACTACCTCTTTGAAATTCCTCTTTGAAAGTTATTTTTCTCATTGCAATCACGTCAGCACGTCGCATTAGTGAGTTGCAAGCGCTAGTAGCTGATCCACCTTATACAAGGTTCCATCATGACAAGGTAGTCCTTAAGACTCATCCACACTTTATGCCAAAGGTGGTGTCGCCTTTTCATCTGAACCAAGCGGTCTACCTACCTGTGTTTTTTCCAAGGCCTCATGCATCAAATGCAGAGAGGAATCTTCATACCTTGGACTGTAAAAGAGCTTTAGCCTTTTACTTGCAAAGAACACAGCAACATAGAAAGTCCTCTCAACTCTTTGTTGCTTTTGATCCTTCTCATTTGGGACTTCCAGTCTCCAAGAGAACACTGTCTAACTGGATTGCTCAGTGTATTTCCTTCGCCTATCAGAGTAAGAACCTTTCTCTGGAGGGCCATGTCACAGCTCACAATGTGAGAGCCATGGCAGCCTCAATGGCTCATCTGCACTCTGTGTCTATCGACGACATCTGTCGAGCAGCCACCTGGGCCTTGGTTCATACCTTCACAGCCCATTACTGCTTGGACAAGGACTCCCGCCGGGATGCCTTGTTTGGTCAGGCTGTTCTCCAACACCTGTTCCATACCTAATCAACTCCTTCCCACCATCCCTGGTAGGATGCCAGAGATCCATGGGGGGAAGTGGAGCCCTGTTCAGGGGCACACAACTTCTGGGGTCTCTCCCTGGCACCTAAAGCTAGGGAGTCCCTATATGTGATGACTACATTCCTGCTTGTTCCTGGAGATAGCATAGTTACTCACCTGTAACAGGTGATCTCCGGGAATAGCGGGAATTTAGTCTTCACAACCCACCCACCTCCCCTAGGAGTTGTATCGCTCTCTCTCTCTCTTTCCCTCTCTCTTTTGTGTCAGCTTTAAACTCAACTGGAGAGGGACATTTGGGAAAGGCGGGAAGGCAGTACGCAGGCGCTGTGGATGCTCCCAAAAGCTTTCCTATTGGACACTGGGGAGCGTTCCCGCACAGGCTCCGTCAGTACCGATGATACCCATATGTGAAGACTAAATTCCTGCTGTTCCCGGAGATCACCTGTTACAGGTGAGTAACTATGCTTTCCCTGCAGGGAGAGTGTGTATGCAGACTTGAAAGACTGGTAAGGGGGACTGTTGCTTCTGGAGGGAGATCTGCAACTGTGAGTATTTACTTCTGGTAATTTTCTAAAAGGAATTCTTTGTATTAAAGCTAATTAATCTGTGATCCACTATTTTTGTTAAATCAGTCAGGGCCTAGTAGCAGCAGTTTAAGTTTACATTTAAAACACAGAGGAGAACTCTCTGGTTACATTTCATACCCAGCAGACAGCTTGTACTTTAAATTTAATAGTCACTCAGGGCCTAGCATCAGCAAAGTTCTTTTAGCTTAAATTTACAACACAGAAAAGAGCTTTCTGGTTAAATTTAGAACCCAGCAGAGAGCTTGTACTTTAAATTTCATAAGAAGTTAGAGCCTAGCAGCAGCTAAGAGCTATAATTTAAATCAAATCAGAATATAGCTTACCTCAGCAGCACAAGACAGGGTACTGTGTAGCAGCCCTCTTTTAATAAATGTTAATTCCCTCCCACCCCTGGGATAATCGTAGCTTTATAGGTACTTACACATCTTAAAAGACAGGAGGTGCTCTCAGGTGAAGCTCATTACCCAAATCAGTCATACACTAAGGACCTGAGATTAGTTAAGCTTCAGGTGAACAAGGTATATTACACGTATTAGGTTCAGTTTTATTAGTATAAATATCCATAGCAACCCTTAGAAAGTAAAGAACTTAGATCTAAACACAAACTTAAAACTAAGATGCAGACAGCAGTCCAGCAGCGGGATGGGGGCTTTCCAGTCTTTTGCATTGAGTGTCACATGTATGATTTTCTCCCAGTTGATGAGAGGTCTTACGTGTGCACTAGGTGCAAGGAGCTCTTTGCTCTCAGGGAACGAGTCCGTTCTCTAGAGGCTAAAGTAGCAGACTTGGAAAGCATAAGACAGACAGAGAGGTACATAGACGAGACCTACAGGGATATAGTCCTGAAGTCCCACCTCCAGTCTGGCAGCATCCCTGTTGCCATGGAGGAGAGAGGTCACGTGACAGGAGAGCATCACCCTGGTGTGGCAGGAAGTGATCCTGTAACTAGGACCTGTCCTCCAGGTGATGTAAAACCCTCTCGAACCGAGGAAGTTTCTCCAGGGCCATGTGCCCATGAGGGAAGGGTTAGGACAGCCGTTATAGTTGGTGATTCGATCATTAGGCATGTAGATAGCTGGGTGGCTGGTGGACGTGAGGATCACCTGGTAACATGCCTGCCTGGTGCGAAGGTAGCGGACCTCACGCGCCACCTAGATAAGGTCTTAGATAGTGCTGGGGAGTCGTCTGCTGTCTTGGTACATGTTGGTACCAATGACATAGGAAAATGTGGTAGGGAGGTTCTGGAGGCTAAATTTAGGCTTTTAGGTAGGAAGTTGAAATCCAAAACTTCCAGGGTAGCATTCTCCGAAATGCTTCCTGTTCCACGCGCAGGACCCAAAAGGCAGACAGAGCTCCGGAGTCTCAATGCGTGGATGAGACAATGGTGCAGAGATGAGGGGTTTGGATTTGTTAGGAACTGGGGAACATTCTGGAGAAAGGAGGGGCTCTTCCGAAGGGATGGGCTTCACCTTAACCGGGATGGAACCAGGCTGCTGGCATTAACCTTTAAAAAGGAGATAGAGCAGCTTTTAAACTAGATATTAGGGGAAAGCCGACAGTCGCCCAAGAGCAGATGGTTCGGAAGAATGTATCTTTGAAGGATACTATCAAAAGCAGAGAGGTTCCACAAAAGAGTAAAGTAGCCCAAATGCCCTCAAGTATGGAGCAGACAGAGCTTAAAGATCCCAAATTACTCATGTCTAACAGACAAATTAATATGGATAAAATACATTCTCTAAAATGCTTGTATGCAAATGCTAGAAGTCTAAAAAATAAGATGGGAGAGTTAGAATATATAGCACTAAATGAAAGGTTAGATATGATTGGAATATCAGAGACATGGTGGAAGGACGACAACCAGTGGGACACTGTGATACCTGGGTACAAACTATATCGTAATGGTAGAGCTGATCAAATTGGTGGAGGGGTTGCTCTCTATGTTAGAGAGGGCATTGAGTCAGAAAGGATTAAAGTTTTGCAGGAAACAAAATCTGCTGTAGAATCTATATGGATTGAAATTCCATGTAAAAGGGGGAAGGCAATGGCAGTGGGGGTGTACTATCGAGCGCCTGGCCAGAATGACCAAATGGATGATGAAATGCTCAAAGAAATCAAGGAAGCTAACAAAAGTTACAGCACAGTAATAATAATGGGTGATTTCAACTACCCCGGTATCGACTGGGTCAGTGTCACGTCAGGACATGCTAGGGAGATAAAATTCCTAGATGAAATAAATGACTGCTTCTTGGAGCAGCTGGTTCATGAACCAACCAGAGGGGAAGCCATATTAGACCTAATCCTTAGTGGAACACCAGATCTAGTGCAAGAGATAAGGTTGTTGGGGCCACTTGGCAATAGTGATCATAGCATGATCGCCTTTGATTTAATTAGTGGAGGAGGGATAGTAAGGAAATCCACAGTACTACCTTTTAACTTTCGAAAGGGAGACTATGATAAAATGAGGAAAACAGTCAAGAAAAAACGAAAAGGAGCAGTTGCAAAGGTTAAAGACGTACATCAGGCTTGGCTATTGTTGAAAAATACTATCTTGGAAGCCCAGACCAGCTGTATTCCACGCTTTAAGAAAAGTGGAAAGAAGTCCAAAAAACTGCCAGCATGGTTTAAAGGTGAGGTCAGAGAGGCTGTTGCCAAAAAAGCATCTTTCAGGAAATGGAAAAAAGAGCCAAACGACGAAACCTGGAAACAGCACAAGCACTGGCAAGTCAAATGCAAGGCATTGATAAGGCAGGCAAAAGGGAGAATTTGAGAAGAAGCTTGCTGCAGAAGCAAAAACGCGAAGTAAAGACCTTTTCAAGTACATTCGTAGCAAAAAACCTGTGAGAGAGTCAGTTGGTCCATTCGATGATAAAGGGGTTAAAGGAGCACTAAGAGGCGACAAGGCGATAGCAGAGAGACTGAACGAATTCTTTGCTTCAGTCTTTACTGAGGAAGATGTAGGGATGTTACCCATGACTGAAGTGGTATTTAAAGGTGCAGAAGAATTGAAGGAAATATCGATACATCGAGAAGATGTATTACAACTATTAGATAAGCTGAAGAGTAGCAAATCACCTGGGCCGGATGGTATACATCCAAGGGTATTGAAAGAACTGAAATATGAGATTGCAGACCTGCTATTAGTAATCTGTGAACTATCATTAAAATCATCTCTAATACCTGAAGATTGGAGGATCGCCAATGTAACACCAATTTTTAAAAAGGGTTCCAGGGGTGATCCGGGAAACTACAGACCGGTGAGCCTGACGTCAATACCGGGAAAAATGATAGAAACCATCATAAAGAATAAAATTACTCAGCATGTAGATAGTCATGAACTTATGAGAGACAGCCAACATGGCTTTAGACAAGGAAGATCTTGTCTTACTAATCTGTTATGTTTTTTTGAAGGAGTGAATAATCAGGTGGACAAAGGTGAGTCGGTTGATATTGTGTATCTGGACTTTCAGAAAGCCTTTGACAAGGTCCCTCATGAGAGACTTTTGGCAAAACTAAAGAGTCATGGGATAGGAGGCAGTGTACTATTGTGGATCAGGAACTGGTTAAAAGATAGAAAGCAGAGGGTAGGGCTAAATGGCCAATTTTCCCAATGGAGAAAGGTGAATAGTGGTGTACCCCAGGGATCTGTGCTGGGTCCGCTGCTTTTTGACATATTCATAAATGAGCTGGAAAGTGGAATAACGAGTGAGGTTATCAAATTTGCAGATGACACAAAACTATTTAAAGTTGTTAAAACCCAAGAGGATTGTGGAAAATTGCAAGAGGATCTTGATAAATTGGAAGACTGGGCATCAAAATGGCAGATGAAATTTAATGTGGACAAGTGCAAGGTTATGCACCTAGGGAAGAACAACCCAAACTATGGTTACACGATGCAAGGTTCCACATTAGGAACCACCACCCAGGAAAAAGATTTAGGCATCATTGTGGATACCATGTTAAAACCCTCGGCCCAGTGTGCAGCGGCGGCCAAGAGAGCAAATAGAATGCTAGGTATGATAAGGAAAGGAATGGAAAATAAAACAAAGGATATTATAATGCCTCTATATCGTTCCATGGTGAGACCGCACCTTGAATATTGTGTGCAATTCTGGTCGCCGTATCTTAAAAAGGATATAGCGATTTTAGAAAAGGTTCAGAGAAGAGCCACCAAAATGGTAAAGGGGATGGAAGGATACTCCTATGAAGAAAGGCTAAAAAGGTTAGGGCTCTTTAACCTGGAAAAGAGACGGCTGCTGAGGGGAGATATGATAGAAGTCTATAAATTAATGAGCGGAGTGGAACGGGTAAACGTAGATCGATTGTTTACCTTATCAGAATATAGAAAGACTAGGGGACATGCAATGAAGCTACAGGGTAAGCTATTTAAGACTAATAAGAGAAAATATTTTTTCACTCAACGTGTAATCAAACTCTGGAATTTGTTACCGGAGGATGTAGTAAAGGCTGTTAGTGTAGCTGGGTTTAAAAAAAGTTTGGACAAGTTCCTGGAGGAAAGGTCCATAAACCATTATTAAGCAGGGACCCAGGATATCAATGCTTGAACCAGTACAAGCATTGTGGAACCTGTGTTCCTTGGGGAAACTGCTAGGTACATATGACCTAGATTGGCCACTGTTGGAAACAGAATACTGGGCTTGATAGACCTTGGTCTGACCCAGTATGGCATATCTTATGTTCTTATGTTCTTAGATACATACAAAGTAAAGTTCAAGATTTAAGAAGTGTGGAGGGAGATTTTAGAAAGGGCGTCCAAGTGCAATCTGCGGACATCCGAGTCTGAATGTCTGGGGAAAAATAGCGGACACGTCCAGGTTCAGACATCATGTCACAAATGTGGACGTATCCAATATGGATATCTGTGAGGGTGTCTACATAGACATCTCCAGAATAGTATTGCAGATTCTCCAGGAACAAGCAGGAAGTCAGTCCTCACTTATGGGTGACGTCAGCACCGATGGAGCCCGCGCGGAGCAATTCCCCAGCTTTTAAAGAAAGCCTTTGGGATTGCTGCCATGCATGCGTGGTCCTCTTCCCGCCCAAAGGTGCCATCTTGCTCTGTCTCCCTTTTTCCGCAGAGCCCATTGGACGCACGTCCTCATCCCTTGGAAAAAGTTTAGTTTTTTCGCCTGACAGGTTTCTCTATTTCCGGTTGCACCGGTCCTCTACCAGTCCTTCCCCTGCTCTATTTTTTTAGAGCTATCGGGGATACTCTTTTTTTTCTTCTCATTTTTTCGTTACGGGCTTCGCACCCTTTTTTTTCCTCTAACTGCTGGCCGTGTGTGTCTTCAACCTCACAGGAGCCATTTTTGCCCCCCTGGCCACTGGATTCAAAAAATGTGATAGATGCTCTAGGAACATGTCACTTACAGACACTCAGGACTGTTGTGTGGTGCCTCGGAGCCAACCATGATCTGGAGCTCTGTTTGCTCTGCAAAAAAGTGTCCTCGTAAGGCCCTGCTCAGCCGTAAGTAGAAGTCTGAAGACATTTTCCTAAAGGCCGCCTTGGAGTCCCCAGTGGCACCCTCGGTTGTCTCTCCCCCGGTGGGATCCCTCCCTGCGGCCTCACGCTCTTGGCGGCACTCTGACCAGGGGTCCCCTGAGGTGGAGTGGCGCAAAAAGAAAAAGGCCTCGAAGTCGCTGTTGGGGGCTCCCAACAAGCGCAAACGCTCCTGCGCTCGCTCACTTAGCCCCCTTCAGCGTTCCTGAGTGTTGGACTGGGAGCAGTCCCGCAAGGTACTCCGCACAGAAGCGGAGGCCTCCGGCAAAGGTGCCCAGTCTCCTGAGGGTTGTCCCAGTGCAGATCCGCTCTCCTCCGACGCCCGACCCGGTGTCCCCAGGATCGGCGTAGCAGGTCCCTCGCCTGCGTAGGAGTCCCGCATTCTGGCGCTGGAATGCAGCATTTCTGAGTTCATTGATTTCCAGCAAGCACTCATGGCCAGCTTTCTTGACTGTTGCCCAGAGACCATGTGTCCCTTACGTGGGACACCAAAATCCATCCAGGAAACCTCCGAGAGCCGTGGGCCTTGTGAGGGTCCTCGACGTCGGTCTCACTCGCCCTCCCGTTCCTCGGAGGCGAGGTCTTCCAGGGCTTCCGGCTCCAAGTAGGCACCGACCTTTGGACAGGGCAATTTGCCCGGCTTGGACTCCGACCGATTTCTCGGAGTGGGAGTCCGATGGGGACACCTCCCCGGAAACCTGTACCCACCGGGATCTTCCGTTGGACCCCTCACTGGCCGCATTCCAGCAGCGCTCGCCACCTGAGGACACCTCCTTCCTGGTATTCATTCGGGACATGGCATGGGCCCTTAACCTGGCCACCCAGGCTGAGGAGGACCTTCGTGCTGAAGAACTCGACATTCTTCAGTACGAGTCCCCGCCCAGGGAATCCCTCACTATGCCTGTACCTTCTATTCTATCTCAGCTGCTGCTCCGAATGTGGGAGGCCCCCGTCTCAGTCTCCATTGTAAGCAAGCGCTTTGACACGATATACAAGGTACAACGTGGGCCAGGCTTCCGAAAGACCCAACTCCCACATACCTCGATGGTGGTAAAATCAGCCATGAGGAAGCAAAAGAGCCCAAAATCGCACTCGTCAGTACCACCCGGCCGAGGGTCACGAGCCCTTGATGCCTGGGCCACAAGGCCTACCAAGGCCCCATGCTCTCTTGTCGCATACAGGCATACCAACCATACATTGGTATGTTCCTGCACGATTTGGCTTAGGAGCTCGGGGGTTTCTCCACGGGCCTCGAGGGAGAGCCCCTCAATAGGTTCGGCACCCTGTTAAAGTCTGTCGCAGATTGCTATAAGTACCTCTCCCGAGCCTCCTATGATGGGTTTGAGACATCAGCTCGGGTGGCAGCTGCGGGCATTGGGGCCTGCCGCCAGGCATGGCTCCAATCCTCTGATTTGGAGCAATGGGTGCAGGAGAAGCTCCTGGACGTGCCCTGCCTCAGTGAGCAGCTCTTTGGCAAGCCGATGGAGGATAAGGCTGCGAGATAGAGACGGAGTTTGTCACCAGAACCAGTCTCACACAAAACCTCCACCCTGCCTCAAAAGAAGCAGCCAACCAAGAAGCCCTTCTTCCCTAGAAAGGCTTCCAGTATCCGGGCTATCCGCCATATCCGGCTACCCCCCACCGACCACTCTGTTGCAGGGAAAATCTGGCCAAGGGCATTGTAAGCTGAAGGGGCCGAAGGCCCAGACACCTGCTCCCCCACAACCCAATCAGGGGTTTTGATGCCATCGGCATAGCCACTTGCCCTCCGGCAACGTAGCAGCCAGTGGGGGTACGCCTGTGCCACTTCGCCCCATTGTGGGCTTCCATCACCTCAGACAACTGGGTTCTCCAAGTTTTTCGAGATGGCTGTCACCTTCGCTTCGACAGGCTTCCACCTCCTTGACTCCCCACGCACCAGCTTCTGCTGCAGTGATAATTGCGCTCTCTCTTTGCCCAACGGGCAGTCGAGAAGGTCCCTCCACACCTTCAATGTCGGGGCTTCTATTCCCGGTACTTCCTCGTCCCGAAAAAGACGGGGGGGGGGGGGGGTCTGCGGTCCATCCTCAACCTCTGCAGGTTATACGAGTTTCTGGTGTGGAAGAAATTCAAGATGTTCTCTTGGTGTTCTGCTGCCCTTCCTCTGGCAGGGCGACTGACTATGCTCCTTGGATCTAAAGGATGCTTACGCCCACATCTTAATCCACCTCCAACACAGGCAGCTTCTGTGCTTCAGGGTGCAGGGAGAGCACGTGTTAAGCAAACGTTCACGTCACACGCCGATTCTTTAAAGGTTTGAATGCTCTGCTCTTTGGACATTGAAGCTTTCATTACTACAGGATCCATTCAACCTGATGCAGGGTCAGAAATTTTTCTGACCCGAAAACTGCCACGTCGTTCATTCATTATTTCTGTGGTTCTTTTAAGCTCGTGGAAAGCCTATAAGCTAAGTGTTTCATTTATTACACTGTTTTTCAAATAATTAAAAGGTCACGGTGAGGGGAGGGTTTTGATTCCTCCCTCTTTTGAATGAGCACTCCAACAAAAAGTTTCTGTCTCAGACACTGTTCCCTCTAAGCTGTGCGCATGTGCGCGCGCACACACCTTGCCAAGCGAGCGCACATACTTTACAACAGAGCGCACAAAAATTACAGTTCTGATTCTGATAGGAAACAACACAGACGTCTTAAAATTTCAAAGTTGTTGTGTATTTATGGTTTTCACAAGTTCTACAATATTTTCTAGTGCAATCAATGTGGTGTACATACTGTATTCTGATGTGTAGTCAAATTTTAAAGTACATAACTCCGAGTGTCGTTATGTGGCGCACAAAAAAATGTAATCTTCCTTCAAAAGCCGCACAGCTGATATTTTATGCGCACACAGCCTACAGAAAATTAGAGGGAATATTGGTCTCAGAGATTCTCTCTTATCATGCCAGGGTTTAGTTTGATTGTTTAGTTTTACCTTGTGTGGGGGTTTTGGTAACTTACTACACTGCAAGCTGCCTCCCACCCCTCAAAATGAAACCCTCACAACTGCTCCACCGTACTGCTAACTACCCTTGTTCCAAAGAAGAAACTTCTGCTACTGCCTTACCACCCTGAAAACTACCTCACTTCCAAAAGCTACAGCCCTGCAAATTGTCCCACCCACATATTATACTCTCACAACTAATACACCATTCTGCCAACTTCTTCCACCCCCAAAAATTACTCCCCACAACTGCCCACCACCCTGCAAAATTCTCTCCCTAAACTACCCCATCCCAACTGCCCCACTGCCCTACAAATTGCCCCATCACAGAAAATTACCCCATGTAATTGTCGTACACCCCACAAACTGCTCTACTGCTAAAAAAAAAAATTCCCTCACTAGTGCCTCACCACCCCGAAAAGTGCTCCAGTCCCAAAATCTACTGTTCCTGCAGCTGTCCCACCACTCCACAAACTATCCCACCCCCAAGAACTAACCTCTCATAATTGCCCCAATAACCCATAAAATGTCCTACCCCTAAAACTAATCACCCATCACCCTGGAAAGTGCCCCACTCCTAAAAACTACCCTTTCTCTAACTCCTCCACCACTTCAATAGCTGCCCTTCAACAAAATATAACCCCACCACCACCCATATACAAACACATGCACACGGATTACAAATAATTCCCTAGGTGTGATGTACTGCATTTTAAGCCATTATATATTGTGATGCAGTAGCCAGCACAGAACCTATGATAATAGGGGAAAAAGAAGAATGTACCTTGCAGTCACATAAGCAGCAAACACATTCAGGTTACAATGAGCCAAAGAATAGTAGAACAAACTTTCCCCACACCAGATATGATGCAGCAGAAAGTCAGAGAGCTAATCAGGTTCACCTGAGCAGGGAAGCACGTACGACGTGCAAGAAACAAGAGGATAAAAGCAGTTGGGAAATCCCAGCAAAGGGGAGTAGAGAGTCAAAGGGAAGCAGAGAGCTGGAAGGAAGAGAAGAAGTGGGTGTGGCTGGAGGAGTTACAGATGCCGAGCCAGTAAGGGAGGAGACAGCTGAACCAGAGAGTGCTGGAAGAGCCAGTGCAGGCGTCTCACAAGCCAGAGGGGGCATCGACCCGAGAAGAGTGACCAAGCAGGTAGAGGGCAGACATCACAAACAGGAGAGCTTGCTGGATCCAGGAAGCACCGGGTATGTCCTGATAGCAAGGAGCAGCAGGAGTAAAACCTTTCCAGAAAGGGGCTACAGCCCAGCTCAAACTACTGATGTTTGGAACTCTTGGGGAAAGGCATGCTACAGCCTAGACAGAAAAGCCTGGTTAACAGAGGAAGGAGTGGAAGCTATCTACCCTAGAGGAAAAGCTAAGTACACCATTTTCTCTAAAGGGCAAGAGGTGGGCCCGGCCAGGAGAACTAAAGCTAACAGTGGGGAAGAGAATCCTTATTGGAGAGAAAGAGGGAACCTAAGAGAAACCTCAAATGCAGGTCCCCACGACCCTGTTTATGCAGAGCAGCTTCCTGCTATAGGAACTGTTGCCTCCCAAAGAAAGAGTTGCGTCAATAGCAGCCCTGAAGAGTGTTATCCATTTACAGGTCTGGATTGTGAACAAATGCAGTGGGAAAACACTAGCCAGGAGGTAGAATCCAGTCCCATGGATTGCGCAATGTGTCTCTCGGATGAGATAGAATCTCTCTGTTAAAGAAGCAAGCAGAAGCAGTGTTATAGTTGCTTGGAAAAGGTTCATCTTTATTTTTGCTGTGAAGAAACAGTTTCTTTATACAGCAATAAAGGATAACATAAATAAAGGAAATCCATAAGGGAAGGGGAATAAAGCCCAGTTATTATTTTTGCCTGACCACACGGCTACAGACTGTTCTTTCAGAAGGCAAACCTGCATCGCATGCCCTAGGGGCGGTCGCCTAATGGGGGCGATGTAGAGTATATATAATTTCATTTTCTGTCTTGTTATTTCAATTGTAAAACCTACAAACCAAATTGTACAGCTTTGTTTTTTGTTGCTATGAATACTGGAAGCTATTATCTGTTGCTGTAGGCAGGGCTTGGTTAAAGCACTGGCAAGCTAAGAACACCTTGGGTCAAAGGTTTACAGGTTATTATCAGATATGCTGAGGACTTGGGAGGTTAGAATTGACTACTGTCTGACTTTGTTCAGTATTCTACTGATTTTTTTTTAATACATTAGTGTCAGGAAGCTGACTGTAGTTCTCTCATCCCCTGCGCTTTCTGTAGTTCTCTCATCCCCTGCCTGCTTCTTGTGTAACTAGCTGCAGAGACTCTGGGTACAATCCAGAGTCTCTGCAGCTGGAATGCTGCTCTGTTCACAGAAAGGGAGAAGACGAGCTGGCGAAGTTTCTGGGCTGTAGAAATTAAGTTTCTGCAAGTGGTGGGAGATGGAAAGAGAAATAAGAGAGCCACCAACCCCCAATTTAAAAAAAAAAAGCCCCAGTGCATTTCTATGGGGAAAAACAGTTCCAAAAGCTGCAGCATACACTTATTCACAGTAACATAGTGATTATGGAATTGCATCTTTCAAACATCTCTCCTCTTTCATCTGCTCTCTCATCACAAGTACACAGACAAAAAATAGATATAAATGCTAACGCCCATGCATGCATAGGCACATAGATGCACACATGAAAACATGCACAGAAGTACCACACCCACACACGCAGTGCACATACAGACAGGAGTGTGTGTGCACACCACCTCCTTCCCTCCGCCACACCACACACTCTCTCTCAGGGTGTTGTAAAGAATTAATTTTAGCTTAAAACTGGAACTCGCTGCAGCCACTTTATTCTAATCACACTTGTGAGAATATTCTTCTTTGATAAGGTTACTGGATGTCCCCGATTTTAAGGTAGTGTCACTGATTCCATGGACTATAATCACCTCCTGTCCCTGATTTTAGTGAGCAAAGGCAAAGGACATTGCTTTTTCTGCCTATCCTTCTAATCACTGGAGATGCAACAACACGAACATGATCATCACACCTCATGATTATCAGAAAACCAAACAATTTACATCCGCAAGAGCACTTTCACTTTACACCCCATTAATATGGAACTCGCTTCCAGATATGAAAGACTGCAGGAGGAAGCTCAAAACTCTACTGTACATGGACCACCTGGGGCACATCACTTAACCTCCTGGCCAACGAAAACACCCAAACTAACACCTGTTGACCCTAGGCCATGGACTGATAACTTCTCTTAAATGCCAAACTTCAACTGTACCTAGTTTCATCAAATATGATACTGTACATAAGTTAACTTGTTACTGGTCCACCCTCTTCTCCCCTGCTTGAGCTTTCTTTGTATAGCATTCCCCTTTTGGCCAAGATAATTGAGAAGGTCGTTCATCTCCAACTTCAACATCACATCGAGACTATTGCTCCTCTCGACCCATGCCAGCATGGCTTCAGAGAATACCATAGTGTTGAGACACTTCTCACCACTCTATTCAGCACCTTACTCACTGGAATTGATATTAGACAAGGTTATGTTCAAATCTTCTTGGATATTGCTTCTGCCTTTGAAACATAGAAACATAGAAATATGACGACAGAAAAAGACCACATGGCCTATCTTGTCTGTCCTTCCATAACTACAACAGTCCCCTTTTTACCTTTAGAGATCCTCTGTGTTTGTCCCATGCTGTTTTGAATTTAATTACTGTCCTCATCTCTACCACCTCCACTGGGAGACTATTCCACGGATCCACTACTCTTTCTGTAAAGAAATATTTCCGCATATCACTCCTGAATCTATCTCCCTTCACCCTCATCCCATGTCCCCTCATAGCAGAACTTGCTTTCAATTGAAAGAGGCTCTCTCCCTGAACATTTATGCCACGGAGGTATTTAAACATCTCAATCATATCACCTCTATCCCGCCTTTCCTCTGAGGTGTACATATTAAGATCCTTCAGTCTGTCCTCATATGCTTTATAATGAAGACCACTAATCATTTTAGTAGCCACCCTCTGCACCGACTCCATCCTGTTCACATCCTTTTGAAGGTGCGGTCTCCAGAATTGCACACTATACTCCAAATGAGGTTGCACCAAAGACTTATACAGAGGCATTATCACCTCCTTTTTTCTGCTAGCCATTCCTCTCCGTATGCACCCAAGCATCCTTCTAGCTTTTGCCGTCGCCTTTTCTACCTGTTTAGCTACTTTAAGATCAGACACAACCACGCCTAGGTCCCGCTCTTCTTTAGTGGACAAAAGTACTTCACGCCCTATACTATATTGCTCCCTTGGATTGCTGCAGCCCAAATACATGACCTTACATTTTTTAACATTAAATCCCAGGCTGCCAAATTCTAGACCATTCTTCAAGTTTAGCTAGATCCCTCCTCATGTTATCTACCTCTTCCTGGGTGTCTATTCTATTGCATATTTTGGAATCATCCGCAAAGAGGCAAACCTTACCTGAAAGCTCTTCCGCTATAATCACTAACAAAGATGTTAAAAAGAATCGGACCAAGGACAGATCCCTGGGGCACACCACTGATAACATCCTTCTCTTCAGAGTGAGCTCCATTTACTTGTACTCTTTGTCGCCTCCCACCCAACCAATTTCTAACCCAAGCAGTAACTTTAGGGTCCATCCCTAGGGTGCTCAGTTTGTTTATAAGTCACCTGTGAGGAACAGTGTGAAAGGCTTTACTGAAATCTAAATACACCACATCTAGGGCTCTCCCTCGGTCCAACTCCCTGGTCACCCAGTCAAAGAAATCAGGTTTGTCTGACAAGACCTGCCTCTGGTGAATCCATGCCTCCTTGGATCCTGTAATCCGTTGGACTCCAGAAACCTCACTATTTTCTCTTTCAGCAGCGTTACCAATAATTTACTCACCACTGAAGTTAAACTAACCGACCTGTAGTTTTCAACCACATCTTTACTTCCGATTTTGTGTAAAGGCACCACATGAGCCTCTCTCCAGTCCTTTGGCACCACTCACGACTCCGAGGCATTGAAAAGGTCAGTCAGTGGAGCTGCTAGAACGTCCCCAAGTTCCCTCAGTATTCTCGGGTGTATCCCATCCGGTCCCATCGCTTTGTCTACTTTAAGTTGAGCTAGTTTCTCACGAACACAGTCTTTTGAAAATTGTTCAAGATGTCCTTTGCTTCTGTTCCTATTTGTGGGTGTTTTCTGAGGTCCTGCTCCTGGTTCTTCATCTGTGAACACGGAACAAAACTATTTGTTAAGCAATTGGCCTAGTGGTTGGGGCAAGGTACTTCAGGACGGAAGGTCGGGGGTTCAAATCCCACTAGAGGACAGCAACCTTGGGCCGGAAGGACTGGGGTTTGTAGTCCCGCAGGTGCTCCTTGTGGTCTTGGGCAAGCCACTTAACCCTCCATAGCCCATGTTCCCTGTAAAATAGTTATCTCCAAGTTATAATGCCCTGTTCAATGTAATTTCAGTTTGTTCAATGTAAACCGCACTGATGCAGAATAGCGCGGTATATAAGAGAATGTAAATAAATAAAATAAATTCCGCTTTATCCTTGTCAGCTTCTACATATTCCTCCCCTGCACCCTTGAGTCTGACAATACCACTCTTGCCCTTCCTCTTCTCACTAATATATTTGAAAAATGTCTTATCCCCCCATTTTATTGCATTGGCTATTTCCTCTTCCTTTTGAATCTTTGCCTTCTTGACTACTTTGCTAGCTTCTCTAAGTTTTTCCAAATACAGATGCCTGGCTTCCTCTCTCTGTGATCTCTTGACTAAATTCTGAGAAACGTTTTCTTCAGTTTTTTGCCTTGTTGGGCCTACCAGGCCTCTTCCTCATGGAGCCTTCTTTTCCTAAGAAGTGCATTCGATGTGGAAACACCTGTTTCCTTTTAGACTCCAATAGTTGGTGTCTCAATTGTGTGGGTCCTGACCCTTTTTCCCCTGACTTGTCAGGGGATACTTTTGTGAGGAAACCTTCAGTTTTTAGAGTTTCCCTCGATTCCGTTTTTTATTCGGCAGTGAGGGAACCCGGTTTCTCCTCTTCACAGGATCAGGTAACCCACAAACAGTCTGTTAAGACTAGTCAATGCTTGAGTGGTATGTCCCATGCCCAGCATGGTGACGGCTCCGGCCTTACCCTCAAGAATCCATTGGCATTACCCCTGCGGGAGTCTGCGGGCTCCAAAGCATTAAAGGGGTTTCAGGTTGTTCCTGGGGCTCACCCCTCACAGAACATACCTGAGCCATGTCCGGGGGTGGTATCCGCTTTGAGCGGTACCGATCCCCCGGCATCGGCACCGGCACCGGTGTCGAGTGTTCCACTCTTCACCAGGGATCGCCATCGGGCATCCTCGGTACCTTCGGGACCGATCGATACGCTCCGAATTGACTTCCCTCAATCCCAGCCGTGCACGGTGCGGGTATCCGCTTCCAGCGGTACCGATTCCCCGGCATCGGCTTCGGTGTCGAGTGTTTCACTCTTCACCAGGAATCGTCCTCTAGCATCCTCGGCACTTTTGGGGCCGGGCGATACGATACCGATGGACATTTCCATATCTCAGCCATGCTCCGGGACGGTACCGGCTTCGATCGGTTCCGATACCCCGGCATCGGCACCGGTGTGGAATAACGTTCTCCCGGTGAGAGGTTGTCATCGGGCATCCTCGGTACCTTCGGGACCGATCGATGTAACCCAGGCTGCTTTACCGGTATCGGCATCGCCGATACTACCACCGACGTCGGTACTCTCGAGACATGCATCGATAGACTCGCTTCCTTCGATGCCGAGTCTTGAATCGATATCTAGTCTCGAGGACTGGGTACCGACGCGTCCCGGAACCGACTCCCGTCGTTTCCAGATAAGCAGTTCCGAGGATCCTAGCCATAACTCTCGCATGATCTCGGTACCATTGCAGCAGTTCCCGATGACAACTTCAACTGCTGGCCCTGTGTCAGTATCGATGTCGATGCCTGTTCTTGCACCGATGCCTAGTTTGGAACCGATACCTGGGGTTGCTGATGCAGTACTCACTGTCTCTAAGTTACCATACCAGTATCCTTGTCCATCTACTAGGTTTCTCTCCTCACACCACGGTACGTCCTCTGGTGCTCAGCATCTTTCTTTAGCCTTACCAGGGAAGGTTCCCATAGGAGATCAGTCTTTTCAGGCTTTTCTCCTGGATATGGCAACCTTTCTTAATATCTCTGTCCCTGGTTGTGATGCTATTCCTGGTTCACCGGCACAAATGGAAAATATGATGCTTCCTTTACATCCTGCTCTGCAGGATCTCCTTCTGAGGGTCTGGAAATCACCCTTACGGCTTCCTCTACCTTCTACAGCCACTGAGGTTCGGTACCGGTTACCTCCCTCCCCAGGATTTCAGAAGCCTCAACTTCCTCATCGTTCCCTTGTAGTGGAATCAGCACTGAGGAAGGTTAAGAGCAAGAAGAAGCATTCTTCTTTTCCGCCAGGTCGTTCTTCAAGAACACTTGATGCGTTTGGTCATCAAGCCTTCCAAACATCTATGCTGGCCTCCAAAATTCTTTCATATATTTTCCACATGAGTCTCACACTCCAGGAGGTCACGGAGAGATTGTCTCTTTTGACCCCTTTTATGCCAGAGCCCAAGGCTACTAATTATTCCTTGCTACTCAATCATAGCCGGAATATATCTTGGTTCCTTTCTCGTGCTTCTATAGACTCTTTTGAGTCTGTTAGCAGATCTTCTGCTATTGCCATTGCAGCACGTCGCAGAGCCTGGCTCAAAGCTTCAGACTTGAGCAGATGGGCACAAACTATATTGGCTCATTCTCCTTGTACAGGAGAAGGTCTCTTCAATAAGGAGGCTTTACGTCAGGTTGCTCAATGCTCCGCTGACTCTCCTTCCACTAAGGACCATTCTAAGCCACCTCCTTCTTCGAAAGGTAGGAAATGTCCTACCAAACCTTCTTTCCCTAGGAAAAGAAAGTTTCATTCATCTTCTGCCCATCATTCGGCTGTACCTAAACAAGGGACACCTCAGCCTAGTCTGAAGTCCTCTAGCTCTGGCCAGTCTCAGCATTCCCAGCAACCATAGGGGCTGGGAATTCTACTCTACAGTTCACTTCTACCCATTAGAAGTTTATTCACTGTGCTTTTCTTTTTCAGTGTACTAAGCTGTCGGAAAATTTTTGCTCAGGGACTACAGACTTCTCCTCTTCTTACTCTCTAGAAGAGCAGTTGCAACTATCCCCTGATAGTTCTGTCCCAACTGAACATTTTTTCCTTCAGTTGACTTACCCTATGGGTACGTCGCCCTCCAATTACTTGCTCTACCCTCTCAACCGGGCTTTTTCCCTAACTGAGGGGTACCACACTGAAAGGCTTCTCTAGCAAGCTAGTTCCTCAGACGGGGAGAAGGGATATCTCCTCTCCTTTCTTGTCTGTTTTTCTTTCTTGGGCACAGGACAATCTCTCTGCTGTTTCCGTCAGCAGCTGTGCCTGCAGGAGTTACAGTGCTTGTATTACTGGTACTTTTTACGTGTTCTAGTACCTTGTTCAAAATTTGGTCTAGCCTCAGTAGTGATTCCAAGCTACTCGTCAGCTATCTTGGATCCTCCTACTCTTTTAGGCTTTCTCACATTATTCTATCCATCTCTTCTCCTAGGATATGGCAACACACCTGACTTCAGTCAGTTTATCTCATATCTCTCCTGCACAATGCTCTCTGCAATCTTCAGAGAAGCTTTCTACTATGAGGGCCTTGCTATAGAGCACTGACCTTGTCTCTAAAGCTTCTCTATTAGTAGGGAAAAGCTTATAATCCCTTCCCATGCCTGTGAGGGTTCTCCACACCCTCAGGCCTGGGGTGTTAACATGAAATATAAGTTCTTCTGCGTGAAAATCCAACGCTGATGTTTACGCATGCTACCTCTGAGTCCCTCCAGTAGGTCCCTCTGGTATCTTCTTCTGCGTTTCTGCAGATCTGCCATGTCAGTGTTCTGTGGAACTCCCGCCTTGTTCCTTACAGATTCATATGATCATCTGTTCCCACGCAAACATCACGGTTATCTCGTTGGATTGCCTTCTTGAATCCCTCAATCCACGGAAATAGATTCTCTATACATATCCCAAGTGGGTTCACCCTCTTGTAGGGCGAAGAATCTTTTTCTTTTATATTCCCCATGTACAATTATGGGGCTGGGTGGTAGACATGTATCTTCAACTTGTTATCTTGTATGTAGCATCTCCATATATGTCTACATACCTATATCATTACCCTGGTGGTGCAAAACCATGCCCCACAAATGTATATATATTTCGGTATATCATATCTATATCTATATCTATATATATATTTTGATACATTTCTCCACCCATATCCTAATATACACATATGGACATATGTGTATATATAGATAGATATAGATAGATATAGATATATTCCATCCACATATATATATATATATATATATATATATATATATCTGTCTATATATGTGTCTGTTGGGGGGCTTCTTAGGGGTTGATATGTCTTACACACTATCACCCTTACTGTCTATACTAAATGTTTTACCTTCTAAAGGTTTTAGACAGTCTATCGCCCTACTTCGCATATCATACTACGATGCAGAAACTGTCATGCACCTATAACTACTGTGGTGCTAACATCTTCCATTTTTTCTTTAAGTCCTTGAAGCATCAAGCTTCACTCTTTTTCCTACCTCTTGCCAGCTAGGAAAAATAGTGTACATCTTTATCTTTGAGTACACAGCTGTTTTCCTTGGGAATAGGGGTTTTTCCAATCCCCCTCTTCCCGCCAGGACTGGGCTAGTTCTCCAACTCCGTCAGTCTTCTTCCTTTAGTCCTCAATGTTAATGACTTTATGCCTAAAGGAGTTTCAGCTTTTTCCCATAAAGCTTCCATTGAAGACCTGACGTCTAATCCTACCCAGTTGACACCTGGATCGTCTGCTACCTCCAGGTCTGGACCTTCATCCTCACTGCTGGGAGGTCACCTTGAAGATTCCGCCACTGCTTATCCAGTAGACTCCATCATGCTCTCTACTTCCTACAATACAGTAGGTTAGCTGCATATTTTAAGTGTACATTAAAGGTGTTTTAATGCTACTCATCATATATACCAAGGACTCCTGTAGTCTGTAGGGCCCTGTAGTCCTTGGCTATGCTGTCTCTTTCCTCACAGCTCCTTTATTGTCAACTCCTACCCTCCATCCCACTTTGGATGCCGGGGATTCCTGGAGACAAAATGCACCCCTGGTCCAGGCTACTGCATTTTTATGGGATCTCCCCCTGGCATCTCCAGCTCGGAGTCCCCATATGTGAAGACTCATTCCTGCTTGTTCCTGGAGATAGCACAGTTACTTACCTGTAACAGGTGATCTCTGGGAACAGCAGGAATTAGTCTTCACAACCCGCCCACCTCCCCTAGGAGTTGCAGCGCGTATCTTCTTCTTCTTCCTTTCCTCTCCTCGCCTTTGTCTCAGCTTTGAAACTCAACTGAAGAGAGGCTCTGGAGAAGGCAGGAAGTCAGCGCGCAGGCGCGAGGGATGCTGCCAAAAGCTTTCTGATTGGAAGCTGGGCAGCGTTCCCGTGCAGGCTCCGTCGGTACCGACGTACCCATATGTGAAGACTAATTCCTGCTGTTCCCAGAGATCACCTGTTACAGGTAAGTAACTGTGCTTTCCTGCCAGAGAGAGATGCAGTCCATCAACACAGTATAGCCCATCGTTGTTTCATCTGTTGCCCCAGTTGCCTATATATCTAAATCCTTCTTGTTTACACTAGGTTTGGAGCCCCATATTAAAGATGGTTAGGTGATGCAGCCTCTCTGCCCCCTTATCATGAACAGCTAGAACTTCTGAGAATGCTAGTGTTGGACAATGTGTTTGTTTCTCTCCCAGAATCTGGAAGTCCCTTTGTACTGTAGAGGTACTGTTTCTAGCCAGGTCATTTGTACCCAAGTGGATAACAATATCAGTTTTGGATTTCTTACTTTCTGCCCCGACTGTGCTAACAATTTGGTTTGTATTCTTGCTAGCTGAAGAACCTGGGTGGTATTTGACCATCTTCTATTCTTTGGACTATGTTCCCAAGTTAATTCCTCTGATGATGGAGCCTCCAAGTAGTAACAGTTAACTGTTTTGTAATTTTTTTTTGTTCCTGTTGGGTCATTATCAGTACATTGGGTGTTAACCTTTGCATTTAAGGCCACTTCAGTTTCCACTAATTGGGCACCCTCATTTTCCAAGACAGTGAAGGCATTATGTAGGGATATCTCTTGATGGAGAGGGTGTCTCAGTGTTATAAGTCGCAACCTACCAGAGCCCACTGTGATCCATTTGTTCATGAGATGTTTGATTCTTCATGGCAGCGGTGGTGTATTGTTTTCAATTTGTACCCTAGGGGAGGTGTGTTTCATTGCACCAAATTCTTCCCTTAATAGAGTCTATTCATAGCTGATAGCTTGAGAACTATAGGGCAAGCTTTAAGACTCCAAATGATTCTTCTTAGACTGAAGGCATGACATACAAGACATGCTAATTGAGAGGGTTATAAAGCAGTTTTAGCAAAAGGAGAAAAAGGTTGGCATTCTGCTTAATTGGAGGACAGATGACTATGTGATATGAGGTGGGCAATCCATTTCTGGGGTGAGGGGTAGGGCAAGTGGGAATTCAAGTGTCCCAGGCAAGTAGACCTTATGAGCTCGATCCCAGAAGGGGCATGTCTGGGCTGTCTGGACGCCCCCGCGCAGGACGAACTCTTTAGGATATGATTCTGTACTGTGGGAGCCAGGTGTTTCCGTGGGTGCAGGATCAGGCTCTAAGATGGCTCGGTGTGCCCCTGCATCTCTGTGTGGACATCCTCCCCAAATGCTGTCCTGGCCGCCGCAGTGCCGGCCCCCGTTTCCCTGCCACCTGACCCTCGATGGGACAGCTGGGGCCTGGATCGGGTGGCAGAAACTTACCTGCCTCTGATCCTGGCCCTGACAGTGGTTCCCAGCCCCGTTCCCTGACATTTCCACTGTTTATTCCACCTCCGTGGTGGAATAAGCAGACATCCATCCCCTACACGCAGTAAAGAGGGCCGTGACCTGAATCGGCTCTGTATGTCCTGCAACCTCGGTCCGCCCCCATGCTGCTCACTCTCTGCCCCCTCTGGTTCTGCATGCACTGTAGCTCTGACTGTGCGGGGCAGGTACGTGGCTGAATTCAGGCAGGACGGCTAGCGGGGCTGCAAGTCCCACCGGGATGTACAGTCCTGCTAGTCGCCTTGCAGAATTGGGCCCTATATGAATTGACAATATACTCAAATTTCTGATTAAAAAAGGTTAGGGAAAGAATACAGATAAGCTAAATTTTCCTAAGCTAGACTATAGATCAAAAGGCTGTGAACAGGTAGAAATCTGTAAGAAAAAACCTTTTCCTATGCAGAAAGAACAAAGAAGAAACTCAATGGTTTTTTTTCTTTTTTTTTGTGCAGCTACTCTAACATACCACAGTGGCTAAGAAGTACAGTCAAACCTCGGTTTTCATGATTAATCCGTTCGAAAAAGTCTGACTAAAACCGAAACGTATGAAAACTGAAGCAATATTTCCCATAAGAAATAATGTAAATCCAATTAATCCGTTCCAGACACCCAAAAATATTCACAAAAAATACATTTTATAGAGAATAACTATATTTTTACATACAGAAAACAATGAGAAATAAATATAAATGACTAATGAAATGGATAAATGAACATTTAACATCACTGAAAGCAAGCTAAGTACAGTACTGTACAGTACAGTATGTTAACATCTGGCCTTAGCCACCCCTGACAAGCTGCTGTGCCCAGCTCTCTTCGGAATCACATTGAATTCAGTCCATTAAAATACCTTTACATTATCTGCTCAATGCTTCAGAATGGCAGAAAATCTTAATGATATAGCTTCAGACGTACCCTGCAAGAGAAAGAACTGCCTCCCACATTCATGCAACATCTCCTGCTTACGTTGACAGCTTTTCTTCCCTGCTACCGGGACAAAATCTCAGTCAAAAGACGTTGAAAACCGAAGCAATGCATGAAAACCGGGACAAAATCTCAGTCAGAAAAGACGTTGAAAACCGAAGCGTATGAAAACCGGGGCAAATGAAAACCGAGGTTTGACTGTATTATACGAGAGGTCAAAACAGGTAATGACTAGGCAAGGAAAATGTATATGAAAAACCAGCAAAAAAGTAAAAAGTTAGAAAAGCTTAGCTGTTCAGATTCTCCTAAAGCTATGAGGATAAATTCCACACGTTTAGGAAATTACTAGATGTGGCGCCCCCACTTGCCTAGGCGGTTGCCTATAGGCAGGGGCGTACCTCCTAATGTCCCTTTTTAGTATGGGTTCCCAGAGCCGAGGCTTCTGGGGTTTGTAGTTGTGTGAAATGATGAATAGGCCGAGGGTTGAAGGCAAAACAGGAAAATTTTATTTTTCTCTTCCTTTGCACCAAAAACACATAAGAAAATTAGGATACTTCTCCCACAAAAGAAAAGAATTTCCAGATCCAGAACTTCAGTGACAAAAGTTGCAATTGCTTCTTCAGCTGTTACACAGTGCAGCTTGATAGTTCCTTTACTTCTGGCTTAAACAACTGCTTTTCCAAACTGTGCAATATTCAAATTAAAGCTTTTTTCTTCTGGCTGCTGCCCACTCAGATAGTTCTTTCTTAAACATTCAAATGAAGCCTTTGAATATTTTCTAGCTGCTTTAAAACACCAGCAACTTCATTTCAAACATTATCAGCACTCTAGGCACCAGACATACTGGTATAACAGCTTCTGGGTCTTTCCACATTTAAATCCTTCACTTTGTCTTTATACAAAAAGAGCAATCCATTTGAGATTCTGTAGAGGCATTATCAGAATCATAATTATCTATCTGCATGCCCTCATAATCAGGATCTGTTGTCTCCTGACTAGAATCAGCTTGTGGGAATGTAGGCTTAATTTCTTCTAACAATTTTAAAACCTTTTCCCAGCGAGACCTCTCTCTAGGTTCAGGGGTTTTTGATGGGCTATGGAGATCCTTATCCTTCAATAAACTGTTCAAGGCTTCTAATGGGCTCACCTTCTTTCTAGCAACAGTTCTATTCACAGGCCTTTCCAGAAGTGAAACTCTCCCCACAGGTTCTGCAGCTTCCTCAGGCCAAACGCTCCTGCATCCAGGGCCAGCTGTAATTCCTCTACAACACGGGCTTCCTTCAGGGCTGTAGTTTCCTGGGTTTTGGCTGCAATGGGAATCCCTTCTGAGGCTGTCTTTGGAGCACCTCTCCCTTTCAACTTCCCTGAAAGATTCCTTTCCTTCTGGTTCCCTCGTGATCTCCTCGTCCTCTGTTTCCCTGGTGGTCTCCCTTCTTCCTGTTCCCTGAGGCTTAAATGAGTGGGGCTGCCCTACAGCCTCAAACTCCTCCCCCAGGTGCTTCTCATTACCTCTCTTGGTTGCCTTGGAGCTTGGGCGTGGTCTGAGCTCAGCAGCCCCGTGTGTGTTTTTTTCCACTTTGGCTGTACTTTGAAAGTCAGTGCTCTCTGGACTATCCCTTTGCTTGAAGGTAAATGCTTGTCTTTTATCTATTTCCATGGGCTCTAATACAGTTTCACCACCACATAGATCAAACTGCTATCTGCCTTCTCAGTGAATTAAACACACACCTAGGGAGAGGCAGGCTTGCAACAGAACAAAGAAAACTTTATTTCTGCTTGTATGTATAAGTTAGCCCACTACAGAATTTTGAATTTTGTGTGCAGAATTCCAGCAGGATTATAATATTCATGAAGGTAGACTTGTTAGTTTGTGTTTGTTATATGTTTGTTCTATGCAAAAACTGTGAATGTAAAGTTCTAACCTGCCCAGTAGTAGCTGTGATAGGTGGGCTAGAAATGTAATTATGAATGAATTATATTTAGTGATTTATCTGTAAAAAAAAAATAAAAAAAAATTAAACTGCTCATTGTCAAATGCATACAATTTATTATTTTTTTTTGTTTTTAAACATCTATGGAGAATTCCCTCGATTTTGGCAGTGCTATTTTTCAGTTGATGTCAGCTTTTAATTTTTACATTTTCAAATGTAGTGTTTTTTATTAGCTGTTTCTATTATAGTGGTTTCTTCATTAGAAGACACGGCCTAGGGCTGGTTTTAATCCTATGATTCAGGTTCTAAGAATTTAGGACTTTTTTTTCTAGTATACTGATGAACATTAGACCAGTGAGAGCTTTCTATACTGTAAACTGCTGCTAATACAATGACATTTCGTTTTTCTATGACAAAATTATTCTACTTTCTGCGATGTGAAAAATAAAATGGTGATTTTTTTTTCCAGTAAGCTGGGCTCCTTAATCTTTAGGTCTTCTGAGTTGCAGAGGCTCTTTTGTGCTTAGGTACATACTGATTCAATTCTTGTTTGAAGTGCTTTTGCCCTCTGGGTGAGGGCTATAATGATTCCCTTATAAAGCCTGACCCTGCCTCACTGGAGCAGATTAGAGTGCAGTGAATTTTAGGCTAAATATAGAAAGCAGCAGATCCTCCTGTGCTCAACATACTGTCTGAGGAGAAACCTGCATGTCATCACAGACCCACTGCTTTTAAACTGACTTATCTGGTGAGTCTTCCTTGTTGTCTAGGCATCTTATTGGGATTCTTTTCAATCAAAATATCTTTTGAGACATACTAGTTCCTTTTGGATCCCAGAGTTTTGTGATTTACTGTACAAAACAGGTTGCCGGAATTGACTCAAAAAGAGAAATGAGCTGCTGGTTGCAGAGAGGAGCCTCTTCTGTAACAAGTTCCAGAGATGTGAATTTTTACTGTCCTGCAAAGGAGCTTAGAGTTAAAGTGGGACTTTTCATTATATCTTTCTCAGACTGAGGGACATGGTGTAATAATTCATATGTGCATTATATTAGGGACGTTGTAGTTTATGCTTTGATACCATTGGGAATAGTATGATAAAGTGGCTAAACATATTTTAGTTCTCTGTTATGGCTGGCAGTTCTTATTAGCAAAAAGTTCAAAACGGGGGTTTAAATAATTTTGGTACCAGAAAGGAAATAAAGTATTCTTAAATAATCCCTTAAGGGAAAAATAGTATTTGTTGCCAGAAGCAAATACATAAGTATCTCCTCTATTGGATAATTTGCTGAGAGCCCCTTTGCATTTTGGCAGTCCTGAAGGAGAAGACTAGCAGAGGCCATGTGCTCTACAGCGCCAGCTCGTCTTTTAAGGGGATACATTTATAAAGGGTTTTTTGATGTGTAGGCCATTCCCGGGGGCAAAGTTTAGGTGGATCAGTGGTGGAGTTGCAGTGTATGTGGGTACTTTATAAAACATGTGAGTGCACATGAAGTGTACATGCACAGATTTACACCTGCCCCCAGCAGATGTAAATGTGCGTGGTGGCATTTGCATAACCATCCTGGCAGGATTTTGGAGTTTTTTTTATAAAGGTACAGAGGCACCACATAGCAAGGTGGTGGGGCACCTTTCTGGACTACTTCCATAGGCATCCTGTAATGAAATTGGGCTCTAAGAGATTTCATTTGACTAATTTGTCTCCGCAAGCTGTTTAATGATAAAACACTGCACACCGTCATTGAAGAAAATAGCTATTAATCTGAAAGTTATTCTAATAGTACTATGATTCACAGGTAGCCCCTGGCCTATCCTCTGATCTAGTTCAGGTGCTTTTGACAGAACTCGGGGACCATCTGAAAACCCATGTTTCTGGTCTTTTTGCTTCAGGGGGAAAGAGAGCCTTTCAGAGAATAATTTTATAAACCATTTTCACATGTAAATGGACCTTGTATTTTCAGGCATGACCTACTTTATAAGTGGTGCAAGTCGGCATGGTACTTAACGAAAAGGCATGTACAGGGGGATACAGTTTGGGTGGGGTGTGGGCGAAGTCATGATTTATGCATGCATTTTATAAAATAGGCATGTGTGTGCATGAAGTATGTGCTAACATTTTTACCTGCTCTCGAGCAGACGTGATGTCTTTGTTTGAATGTAGGCACTTTTGCTGCTGGATTTGAGCTGCTATTTTATAAAATTACATAGGCACCTATGTGTCTTTATAAAAAAGCACCAAAATAGTGTCTTCCTGTTCACTTAACCTAGGCATGTTTTTTTAAAGTTATTCCCTCAAGGGTCTTAGACTTGATAAATCACCTCTGATACTTCCCAGTAATCCAAAACAAAGACCCCCCCCCCCATACAATTTCTCTGGATGAGTTCCAAAATTAAACAGTTTAATACAGATGAATTATTTGACAAAGGGGCAAAAAACAGAAACAAAAAAACACTAGCTGGATAAGAAGGAAGCGGGGATGTGAGTGAAGCTAGCAAGCACCACCGATAAACGAAAATAAGAATGCTCTAATAACAAATTAGACAGGTAAAAAGGCACCCTAAATAGACATTAATAATGACCCACCACAACCATATTTCAGCATACAATTGCCTGCAGCCAGAGGTATTTCATATATGACTTGTTAAATCGGGGTTTGACAAGCCCCAGGTGTCAGATCTCCAGGGGCAGCTCCAGGCAATCTGCTGCCTGAGACGAGGGATGAGATGGTGCCTCCCCCCACCCCCCAGGACTGAACCAAACCAAAAAACTGATTATCTAATGTGGAGGAAATGCAAATGTTTGCATACCCAGGAACTACTGTAGAAGGGAGAGCAAGAGCCACAGCACAGTTTATAACACCAAATTATAACTCATTTTTACTTTGTTGTGTTAAACTGTGTTATGGTTCTTGCTTTTTCTTTTTGAACATATATTTTGAATTCACAGAAACCCCTCCCTCAACAATGGTGTGGTGCAGAACTAGGACATTCACCCACAGAACTCAGTATCTATATAAAAAAAAAGAAGTCTAATTCTGATCATCTCACTAACAATAACAAACATTCTCCAGTACCAGGATATTGTGAACTAATACAAAAACCTATAAGAAAGTTGCTGAGAATCTGTAGAGCAAATCTACCATATCTTACGAGCACCAACTTCCAAAACTTACATAAGGAGCCTACCCAAAAAAGTATCACTGTAAATACTGCAAGTGGGCAACACCTATTTGAAAAGCTGAAAAATTCCGATTACTACACTATAGATCCCTACATACAAACTCCCTGTAAACAGAACACCTGGCCTTGGTCACACATTCAGAACAGTGGAGTGGAGGAGTAGCCTAGTGGTTGGGGCAAGGTACTTCAGGCCGGAAGGTCGGGGGTTCAAATCCCACTAGAGGACAGCAACCTTGGGCCGGAAGGACTGGGGTTTCTAATCCCTCAGGTGCTCCTTGTGGTCTTGGGCAAGCCACTTAACCCTCCATAGCCCATGTTCCCTGTAAAATAGTTATCTCCAAGTTATAATACCCTGTTTAATGTAATTTCAGTTTGTTCAATGTAAACCGCACTGATGCAGAATAGCGCGGTATATAAGAGAATGTAAATAAATAAATAAATAAATAAACACAGACCCCTCACCAAGTACAGAATAAGTGACCATAACCTAAAAATAAACATATGTAGATAAAAATTTAACTGTAACCCCAAGAAGTCAGATTCTGCATACAGTGCAACACCAGAGAAATAGAAAGAGATGCATTTCCCTGTACTTTATAAAACATAGATAGAACCAAGTCCGATCATTAAATTGAAAATAAAATTCTCTTCTACCTTTTGTTGTCTGACCATTTTATTCTCTAATCATGCTGGTCCCTATCGGAGGTTTCTGCTTTCCTCTACCTCCCAGTGCCCCCCCCCACCTACTTCCCCCCAGGGGTGGCGTGAGGGTGATGCAGGGCCATAGAAGCATAGAAACATGATGACAGAAAAAGACCACATGGTCTAATCTAGTCTACCCTTCCATATCAACCACTACAACAGTCACCTTTTTTCCTTTAGAGATCCTGTTTTTCCCATGCTTCTTTGAATTCAGATACTGTCCTCATCTCTACCACCTCCACTGGGAGACTATTCCATGGATCCACCACTCTTTCCGTAAAGAAATATCTCCGCATATCACTCCTGAATCTATCCCCTTTCACCCTCATCCCATGTGCCCTCATATCAGAGCTTGCTTTCAATCGAAAGTTCTCTTCCTGTGCATTTATGCCACGGAAGTATTTAAACATTTCAATCATATCAACTCTATCCCACCTTTCCTCTATGGTGTACATATTAAGATCCTTAAGTCTGTCCTCATATGCTTTATAATGCAGATTACTAACCATTTTAGTAGCCACCCTCTGTACTGACTCCAGCCTGTTTATACCCATTTGAAAATGTGGTCTCCAGAATTGCACGCAATACTCCAAATGAGGTCGCACCAAAGACTTATACAGAGGTACTGTCACTTCCTTTCTTCTGCTGGCCATTCCTTTCCCTATGCACCCAAGCTTTTGTTGTCACCTTTTCGACCTGTTTAGCTAATTTAAGATCATCAGACACTATTATGCCTAGGTCCCGCTCTTCTTTAGTGAACAAAAGTACTTCACCCCTATACTATATTGCTCCCTTGGATTGCTGCATCCCAAATGCATCCCAAGACAACTTTTTGGTGGTGGTGAGAATCGAGGAGGAATGTGACACATTCTATCTACCCTTTTGATGTCTAGGACATCTGTACTTTGCCCACTCACAATCTTAAATGACAGAGGTGTAAGGCAGGGGTCTCCAAATCCAGCCCTGGAGGGCCAGAAACCAGTCAGGTTGGCAGGATCTCTAATGCATATTTATCTCATGCAGATTCATTAGGGATATCCCGAAAACCTGCAGGGTTGCGGACCTCCAGGACTGGATTTGAGTAGCTCTGCTCTAGTCCATCTGCCATTTTTTGTTTTCTTCACTTCCTTCCATCTTGGATATTGATTTTATTCTTTTCAGCTTTCTTCTATTTATTTCTCTCTGTCCATCCAGGTTTCACTATTCCTTACTATCCAGTTCTCAATCTCCCTATTTTTTTACTCCATCTGCCTACCACTTTTCAAACTTCACCCCAGTTCTTCCATTCCCCAGCTCTTCTTCTCTGGTCCATTCCCTAGTCTTTTGCTCACTCTCTTCCCTTCCAGTGTCTGTCTCTGGACCTCTTTCTCTCCATCCAGTACCTCTGCTCTGTCTTTCCTTCCATGTCTGCCCTCTCCCTTCCTATCCCCTTGCAATCAGCATCTACCCCATCTCCATACAATACCATCCCCTCCCTTTTACTCCCATGTCCAGCATCTCTGTCTTTCTCAACCTATTTATCCTATGTCCATCTTCTCCCATCTCTCTCCCTATTACCCCATGTCCTGCATTTTCTTCTCCCCTTATTATCCTGTGTCCAGCATCTCCCCTCTGTTGCACCCCCCCAAGTCCAGCATTTTCCCATAGTCTTCCTACAATCCCCTGTCCAACATCACCACTCCATCTCCCCTCCTTGCTTCACCATTTGTCCCTTTCCATATCCAGTATCTCTAGCTCTCTAGCCCCCACCTCAATCTTATTCCCGCTGCCTCCCTATTCCGCCCCTGCGCCCAGCATCTCTTTCTGACTCTGTGCCCATCCACATCCACCTCCCAATGCCCCCTTTATGTCCATGCCCCTCACCAATGCCTCCTCATGTCTACCAATTGTATGTACAATGGGCAGAGCCTGCCCACAGAGCAGCATATCCCACAAGGTATATGCTGCTCTGTGATCCCAGCCCAGAGAGGCAGGGCACAATTAGACTTGCACAGTCCCTGCCCACAGGACATGCTGCTCCCGTGGGCAGGCTCTGCCTCTCTGGGCCACTATCACTGCCTCCCACACCCTTCTGCCTGCGGGAGCAGCATGTCCTGCAGGCAAGGGCTGCCAAGCCATGACTGCAACCCAGAGAAAAAAGACCCTGTCCACAGGAGCAGATGTCAAGGGGGCGCTGTTGCTGGCTGCCCACCCCCACTTACAGTTCAGGATGACCTGTGGAGCATCGGCGACCTAGTTGAGAGCTGACCCGCGGGACACAAGACTGAGTAGCGATTGCAGCCTCTCACAGCCTTCTGCATGCGGGAGCAGCATGTCCTGTAGGCAGGCTCTCCACTGGGCTGACGGTGCTCCGCAGGACATCCTGAATGGGAAGTGGGGGGCAGGTGGCTAGTGACTGAACCCTCCTGATGTCTGGGTTCTCCTGCCACGCTTACCCAGCTTACTGGGTAGTGTTGGCAGTGTACCAGCATTTATATTCATACTTCCCCATCCCCTGTCCCTCCCCCCATTGCCCAGAATTTGTCCTCCTGTCCTTCCCCTCTATTGTTCAGCATTTGTCCTCCCTCCTCCCTGTTGTCCAGCATTTCTCCTCCTGTCCTTCCCCCCATTGTCCAGCATTTGTCCTCCTGTCTGTCCCTCCATTGCCCGGCCTTTGTCCTCCTGTCCCCCCTGTTGTCTAGCATTTGTCCTCCTGCCCCCCCCCTGTTGTCCACCATTTCTCCTCCTCCCTGCCTTGTCCAGCATTTGTCCTCCTGTCCCCCCCCCCCCCGTTGTCCAGCATTTGCCCTCCTGCCCCACACTGTTGTCCAGCATTTGCCCTCATGTCCCTCCCCCTCCCCATTGCCCAGCATCTGTATCCACCTTTGAATATCAATGTCAAGACTCCAGCATTTAAGTCCTTGCTGGTTCTGTTCCCCTCTGATGTGAAAAGCATCATCAGAGAGGGAGGGACCCATCGGAGCCTTAGAAGCATGCCGGAGACGCAAGAGCGAACGATTTTGCTTTTCCTTTTTTTCCCAAAGTTGATAGTTTGCTGCCTCTGTGGCGAGCCATTCATTTGTTTTTTAAAAAGGAAAGTAAAATTGTGGCTCTTGTGACTCCTGCATGCTTCTAAGGCTCCAGTGGTTCCCGCCCCCTCTGATAATGCTTTTTGCAAGGACTTAGAAGTGCTGGAGTCTTGAAAACCCCACGCTTTTAAGAATTTTCTTTTCTTTTTTTTTAACCTCTTTATTTAACTTTTCCCAACATATGATACAGCACAATAACCATAATACTAATAATAACTAACAAAGTAATAAAATTACATTATGGCAGACATAAAACATGGGCTTGCAACAACAAGTAAATCCATTTATCACAACTATGGTCCAACTTGACTGCCCCACATCCCCAGGGGTCCAACACTAAGTCAACGAATGCTACATCACAAGACCCCACCACCACCATGCTTAAGGATTTCAGTGTAGATCCAGGGTATCCCATTTTTTTAAAAGACTTCGAAATGCTGGATTCTGCATCACATATACCTTTTCACAAGCTTGATGAAAACGTACGAGACACCACCAGTACTCCACATTCAGATCATCAAAATTCTTCCAATGACTAAATATCGTCTTCAGTGCCAAACTTAGCAGCAAATCGAAAATCGCATAGTCTCGTCTCGCTAATTCAGGGATTCCAGCTAAGGACTTGTATATCACTATGCGATACATTAAAGGCATCCAGATCCCTAGTAACTGAGTCAGCCGTTGCCACACTTGCTGCCAGAACCTCTGTAACTTAGAACAGTGATATAGCATGTGTGCTAAGGTACCCGCACTTGATCCACACGACCAGCAATTACTCCCTTCCAACCTTTGCCACTTAGCGACTTTCACTGGTGTCAGATAAGCACGATGGGCCAGAAAGTATAGCGTTTGCGTGAGTGAAGCTGCTCTCGTTATCCTTATCTGTGAACTCCAAAAGCTGTTCCACACTTCGGGAGTCACAAAATCACCCACTTCTGCCTCCCAGACTAATTGGACACCCTTAGGTCTTCTCTTATCTCCTTCCTGGATCATGGCAACAAGCTTTGATATTAACTTCGCTTCAGTCTTAATCTCCAAAATCCTCTGATGAAGTGGGTGGCCGGGACCGATCAGCAGCGGTGATACCCCCGCTTTAGACAAGCAATGTCTCAGCTGACACCATTGGTTCATACAGCGGTGCGATAGAGAGAATTCCTGCTGTAGCTTATGAAAGGACTTGTATTCCTTATCGCAGATTAAGTGTCCCAAGCAAAAAATACCCTGCTTCAACCATTCAGCCCAGAGAATACTACAACCATCAATCTTGAATTTCGAGTTTAACCAGAGTGGAGTGGCTTCCGTGTATCCCTGATCTTCGAGCTGCGGTGCCAAAAGCTGAAATGCTAACTGAGTGGCGCGTAGAATCTCATTACCCACCTTTGGGCGAGTCACGTCCGCTCCTATCCGCATCCATAATGGGACTGCTTCACTGGATGCCGCCTCTACCCGCATCCACGTCTGGTCCTCCAGTGTCACCAACTCTTCAGACCACAAGACACCTTGTTTCAACAGAGCAGCCACATGGTACCAGTAGAAATCCGGGAAGTGTACTCCGCCCTGGCTTTTAGACAGCTTAAGCTTCCACGACGCTATTCTTGGCGTTTTATGAGACCATAAGAAGGACAGCAAGGTTTTCTCCATCGCGGCGTAAAACCTCCGGTCAAAAAGGATCGGTATCATACTTTTGCCCTGGCCCACCGCCCACTGGGGTCAATCTTAGTCTCCTCTATTATTGGTGATAACTTTTTCTTAAGTAGTAAAATTACACCCCCCTTTCTTTTGGAAGCAGGCGCTGATAACACATTTTGGTAGGCATCTCCCGCCACTTTACGCGACTCTGATAGGGAAAGATGAGTCTCTTGCAAATATACAACATCAGCATTCTGCTGTTTTACAATATGTCAATATTTTTTTCCTCTTGACAGGATTAGTGACACCTTGTACATTTAGGGATAACACCCTTAACTTACAATTAGCCATAGGTGGCAGTGTAGACCCCCGTGACAGTAGCATTCATTGACCATTTTGTCTTAATCAAATACATTAAATCATCACTTACAAAACAGCAACTCCTTGCCTGCCATCTAATACAAACTACCACAGCTTGCATGGTGGAGTCCCAACCGCCCCAACAACCATCGAATAGCCAACCCAACCCACCCTCTCCCATATACAAATATATCGTAATTGCCAACCCCCGGCACCAGTCAGTCCCACACATAACATGTATACATCAATACACTATACACTTCTCAACACATCAAGCAACATTTGGCAGACCCACCCGATAAGAGCTTCCCAGGCAGTCTCGTAGCAGGCTGTGAATCATGCCCCCCCTCGAGTTAGTGAACAGACCTGCTTGCTCAGGTCAAGAATCCTGGTGCTGTGCACTCAGCCAGGGTCCCACTCATGGCACAACCTCCATTCGTGCATATTCCTGCAGATAGGACCTCAATGCTGCACCATTATCAAAGGTTCTCGTGGAGTTGTCTAGGGTCACCCGCATACGCGCTGGGTAGAAAAGGCCATAACGCGCTTGCAGTTTCTGCATCAGGGGTCTGCAGGCCAGCAACTCTTTCGGACGCTCCACCGTTTGCTTGCTGAAATCCGGGTAAGAGGATATCTTGTGCCCATCCATCTGTAACGTTGATCGCTGTTTAGCAACCTGTAGAATTTTCAAGGCTTGTGTATATCTCAGTATCTTGATTATAAAAGGGAGCGGTCGCTGGTTGCGATTAGGCACGTGGGACGGGACACGATGAGCCCTTTCTAATTCCAAAGGATGTACAAAAGTAGTTTGCAATATCTCCGGTATTAATTTCTCTAGATAGCCGATGGGATCCATCCCCTCACGTCCTTCAGGTATGCCCACAATTCTCACATTATTTCTACGAACGCGATTATTCTGGTCCTCTACCTGGGTCTCCAACGCCAACACTCTTTTTGACAGAGGGCCTGTCTGAACCAGCAAGGCAGCTTGTTTATCAACCTCTGCTTCCACTTTATCCAAACGACCTGCCATAGTCGAGATCCGTTCTTTAACCTCCTGCACATCTTCTTGTAATTGTGTGAGCGTCGCGGCACTTGTTGCTATCATTTCTTTAACTAGACGCAGCTCCTGCAGTATCTCTTACCCCTTCCGTCGCTTCTTTCTCCGACGCCATTTTTTGAGGGGAGGCTACGTCTTGTTTGGCTCGTTTACTCGCTAAACCGGCTGTTTGCTGGAAATCTAACCTGGCAGGTTTGAACGTCGACATGGTCCGCAAACTTTCCCACTTCAAATAAATTATGGACACTGATTGGAACCGGGGAAATGCTCAGGATTCTAAGTTCGGGTAGGGAGCCACTCTCTCAAGCAGCCATCTCCTTTTGCGGCAAGCTCCGCCCCTAAGAATTTTATTTTCAAAGTTTATAGTTTGCTGCCGCTGCCCCAGTGTCCTTGGATCTGGGGCAGCGGTGGGGGGTCGATTCTGTGCTACCGACCTGGGTGAAGCGGAGGTGGCTGGTCCAGTAGATTTTTTTTTTTTTTAATACCATGAAGGCAGAGTGAGGTTACTGCACCTTGACTGTTTTGGGGGCATTTTTTGCCGCACCAAAAATTGCCACCTGAGGCAGCCACCTCACTCTGCCTCATTATAGAGCTGCCCATGCAGGTCACCATGTCTACTAAAAAACTGGACCTGGCCCCTGGGGCTCAGAGCACATGTTCAGATGGGCAGACGTGCTGCAAAGGGCCGTGATTGCGGCCAAGACTGACGGTGACTGCCAAGCCTGCAAAAATAAGGCTAAAGATGGGGGGGAGGGAGGGGGCTGCATAGATGCTGAATAAATTTAAAGGGGCAGTAGGTTTCAGTAAATAAAGAATGGTGGGGGAATGGAAGGCAGGGGGTGAGGGGGATGGAGAGAGTCTGAGGTGGGGGAGGGGACAAGTGAAGGGTTGGACTAGGGGGGAGATGGAAGAGCGCTAGGGACTGGAGAGTGAAAAGATGAATGCACGATAAGTAAAGGGCACAAGTGTATTTGTAAAAGGCGCACCCTTTCTCACCACACACATGCAGTCCCCTCACTAGCACCACTCATACCAGGGGCGGCCCAAGGGAGGTGCGGGGCCAAGTGCAAAGACTCATTGCTGGGCCTCATTTGCATAATGTTTACGTGCACTAACTTTTAGTAAACATGCCTCTTAATGAGTGCCTGGATAGAGAAACACTACAAGATTTCTACATTACTATACTCCAGTGCCAATCACCAGGCACATTAGGAATTACTATAAACACTGCCCATTTAGAAGCCCTAGCAAACCCACCATATCTTAACAGCACTACCAGGACTCACAAAACACCAAACCCTATCTATCAAAAAGTCAACACTGTAAATATTAATTAAACCAATACATCTCAGAGAATATCAATACATCTTCTACTGGGGAAAGAGAGCAAGTGGCACTGTCAAATAGAAACTACATAAACAAACTACCTTAGCTCGGTTACACATGCAGAACATAGACCATCACCAAACAAACAACAAGGGATCACAATTTAGAAATAGAAACACAATAATTAAACTGGGAACCCCAAAGGCCAAAGTTGGAACGTACAACACTGGAGAAATAAAACTATAAATTAATTTCCTCTTGTACTAAACAAAAATGCAACAACGTTAGCAATGCACATTTCCCAGAGCTGACATATTCCAGTTAATAAATCCAAAATAAAAAAGTATTTTTCTACCTTTTGTTGTTTGGACATTTTATTTTTCAGTTGCAATTGCTCCAGTCACTTTCTTCTGGTTTCTTTGTGTCTTCAGCTAACTCTCCATTCTCTGCTATAAATTTGTTCTTTCTTCTCTCGTCTAGTTTTTTTCCATTCTCTCTCTACATCTACTTTAACATATTAATCTTCCCCTTTTGCTCTTTCCTCCATTTCTTTCTTTTTCATCCACTCAGATTTCACCCTTCCATCCTCAATCCCCACTTACTCTCCCAATACCCGGCCAGTCATAGATTTTTCTTCCCTCCCCCACACAATATATTTTCCCCTCTCCATCCTCACTCCCCCAGCCCCAGCCCATTCTAGTCCTCACCCAGCATCCGTTCCCTTCTAGTCCCATTCTCCCATCCCCCCGCATCAGCCCATTTCCAATCCTAGCCCCCCATCAGCCATTTCCAGTCCTATTCCAGCCCCCATCAGCCCATTTCCAGTACAAGCTCCCCCCCGTTAGCCCATTTCCAGTCCTATCCCCCCCATCAGCTCATTTCCAGTCCAAGCCCCCCCCCCCATCAGCGCTGATCTAACCTGCTTCAGAGGTGAGCAGGGTAATACTGCGCGAGGCCCCGGCTCACCTCTGCACAGCCGCCAGCGTGAAAAGCGGCATTTCCCCTCATACTGGCAATTGCGTTACCGTGAAGCATGCTGAATGCTGGGAAGGGTTAAAGGGCATTTCCCAGCACTTGTGCACTTCACAGTAACACAGTCGCCAGCGTGAGGGAAAACACCTCTCTTCACGCTGGTGGCTGTGCAGAGGGAGCCGGGGCCACGCGCGGTCTTCCCCAGCTCATCTCTGAAGCCGTCCATTGTGTGAAAATGAAGTTCATGCGGGGCCCTGTGCGAACAACATTATCGCACAATTGACGGACCGTCCCTGACTCACACCAAGGCATACCACCTCTGTCCAAGCTACATGCACACGCACACATTTAGCTTATAGGGTCAGTGGGGATGGTGGGTGAGGGAGGAGTGGAGAAATGGAGCCGCTACCTTCTGTTGGCACTGTGCAGTGGCCCATCAAGGGCCTGATTAGTAAACTTTTTCCCATTGAAAATGGGAAAAGTGTCTTAGCAAATCAGGCCCTAAAACCCACAAAAGTAACTGCGATACACCTTTTTGAGGGGCCGGAGTGTGCACTGAGAACCTATGTTTCGACAGCTAGCTCCAAGATTTTTAGGCCGACTCCTAGATTCCAAGAAAATTTGTCAAGACTTGTATTATATGTGTCTTATTTGTTATTAAAATACTCTAATTGACTTTTATTATTCTTTCCACACCATCAGAAGTTGGAAAGAATTATACCAAAGGTGTCAAGAATGTTTGTCTGGGGACAAAATAACTCTCCAGAAACTTAACGCATGGGATGAAACTTGGCACTTGGGAAAAAAATGGCAAAAAGACACATTGGGTTCAAAAATGAGCCAAACAGGACCTGGGGTCCCATAAAAATAAGCTTCCTCAAAATATAGCCCAATTCATATCTATGGGAGAAAGACTTCCAGCTTCTGTAGCATCGAAACATAGATACTTTGAAATATAGCATTTAGAGAATAGCTACATTCAACCTACCTCTCCTTGTTCTCTACTCTCCCAATCCCCAAGCTGCCCCAACCCAAAAACTTTCCTCCTCAAAACTGCCCCATCGCCAAAATATACTCCCTTGCCACTGCCCTACAAACCCGCCAAATGTTCCATCCCAAAAAGATACTCCCACACAACGGCCTCATTACACTCCAGTCTGAACCACACCCAAAACCTACACCTCCACAACTGTGCCCACCATACCGTTAGCTTGAATTAGTGATAATCTATGGGACTTAGCATTTGGGAGAGTAGCTCTTGGATTTTCCATGGAGCCCAGGAGAACTTCCAGAAAGTGACCGATTACTGCAGGCAGCAAAATGACTTGGAGTTTTGCCCGCAATTTAATGACTGTTTAAGTAAAGGAAAGTTATAGTGGAGAACAGGACCATACGAAGCTAGCAATGCACTCTGTGCGACCAGTGAACCTGGTGCTCCCCCATCCTTGGAAGCCCAGTGATTATATCAATGCACCTTCCTTACTTGCGCCTGGTGCGGCCATACTGTTTGCATAGTCCTTGGTACAGCCCTGATGGAGAGTGAGGTAAAATAGTAACATAGTATAAGATGGCAGATAAAGACTAGTATGGTCCATCTAATCTGCCCAATAAGGTGGCTAAAGAGGTTGTAACTACTGCTCTGTGCAGGTCACACCACCGCCTATGCCTGTGTTTAGGGTTGTACCCATCACTCCATGCAGGTCACCCGCCCCCCCCGCCCCCCGCCTATGCCTGTGTTTAGGGTTGTACCCATCACTCCATGCAGGTCACCCGCCCCCCCCCCCCCCCATATTGAAGTATAAAAGATATTTAAGTTTGCTATGATTTCATACTCTTGCTATAAAAGGGTCCACTGTGTCTATCCCATGCCATTTTAAATTCTGTCATGATACTTGCCACACCACCTCCATTGGGAAGGCATTCCAAGCATCCACCAGTGAAAAAGTACTTCCTGATGTTGCTGTTGTTTACCGCCTTGCAGCTTCATTGTATGCCTTCTAGTTCTGCAGTTTCTTCTTTGAAAAAGGTTAGTTTGTGTTAATACCCTTTATTTAAAGGTCTGTATCTCACCTGTCTCCCTCACTTGGTTTGCAGCTTGTAGTGCTGAGAGGGCTTGTGTGCATCAGTGATGCTGAGAGCTAAGCTATCGGTAGTTTAACTACTGTCAGGGTCTCCCAAGATGGACAGGTCTCAGCTGAGTTGCCAGACCAAGACAAAACCACCCATCTGGGCAGCAGAAAAATGGGACAGTGTTGGCGGTGGAGGATCACATTTCTGTGATAACAGCAACAACACTAAACTTAAACTGCGCAAAGGAAAGGCCTGGCAATCTACTTCTGTATCTTGCCATGAAAACCCAATGGATAGTCACAACAAAACAAATTGCACTATAGTGCTGGAAGATGAGACCCCCAGGTAGGAATGCACTTAGTTAGCTACTGGGGAGCAGCTGAAGACTTTTCAGAGTAAAGCCAGCATTTATAATGTGGTTGGATCAAAGCCCTCGGGACGTCTGACTGCTGATATAGCTGCACATGAAGTGAGAGACTGAAGATGTAAAGATGTCTTACATATTGGGACATGGAATGTATGAAACATGAACCAAGGGAAGTTGGAGGTGGTCAAGAATGAAATGGAATTGTGTACAACTTGATCTGTTTGGTGTCAGCGAACTGAAATGGACTGTCATCGGGCAGTTTGCATCAGATGATCACATGGTCTACTATGCTGGAAATGAAAGACAAAAAAAAATGGTGTTGCATTTATAATAAAGAAACTTGCAAGAACTATAATGAAATACAGTGCAGTCAGTGAATGCTTAATCTCTATTCGTCTATGAGGAATGCCTATCAATACAAGTATAATTCAAGTATATGCCCCAACAACAGCTGCAGAAGAGGATGAAATTGAGGAGTTCTATGAACAAATACAAGCTGAAATTGACAGAACATGCAAACGGGATATCCTGATAGTCATGGGTGACTGGAACGCAAAAGCTGGCAACAAAGAAGGCAGAGTGGTTGGAAAATATGGACTTGGAAACAGAAATGAAGCTGGAGAAAGACTGATAGAATTCTGCAAGACTAACAATCTATTCATCTCAAACACCTTCTTCCAGCAACACAAGCAGCGACTGTACACATGGACTTCACCCAATGGATTATACAAAAATCAAATTGATTACATCTGTGGAAGTCAACGATGGAAAAGCTCTATAACAAAGACAAAAACAAAAGAGATCACCAACTACTAGTATGCAAACTCAAGCTAAAGTTGAAAGAGCAAGCCACTCATGAATGTACGAGCAAAATATGACCTTGAGAATATACCACTGGAATTTAAAGACTACCTGCAAAATTGATTTGCTGCTTTAGATACAAATGACAGAGCTCCCGAAGAGTTATGGAATGACATCAAGTAGGTTGTGTTGGAAGAAAGCGAGAAGTCTCTACAAAAGGTGAAAAAGCAAAAACGGCCAAAATGGATGACGGAAGAAACTCTGAAAATTGTCCAGAAATGCAGAGAAGCTAAAGCCAGAGGAGAAAGAAAGACAATCACAGAACTCAGAGATTTCCAATGTGCAGCAAGACAGGACAATGAAAAGTACTACAATGACGCATGCAAGGAAATAGAAGCAGAAACTTAGAGGAACAATAACATTGGCTTTCCTAAAGCTATGAGAGTTAAAGAAAAAATTCCAGCCTCAAATTGGAATGTTACAATATGTTCAAGGTTCTATACTGAATGATGCTGAGAAGATCAAGAAAAGGTGGAAAGAATATACAGAGTTTTTATATGATAAAGATCAAGTGGACCAACAGCCGTTTCAACCTGTACCTTATGATCTGGAACCATTGATGATGAAAGAAGAAGTCGAAGCAACATTGAAAGCCTTATCAAAGAACAAAGCACCAGGCATTGATAGCATTCCCATAGAAGTATTACAGCAATCTGATGCAGCTGTTACCATACTTACAAGGCTCTGCCAAGAAATTTGGAACACAACATCATGGCCAACTGACTGGAAAAGATCTGTGTTTATACTAATACTAAAAGAAAGGTGATCCAACTGACTGTGGAAATTATCACACAATCACTCTGATCCCACATGCCAGCAAGATTCTACTGAAGATTATTCAACAGAGACTACAACCATACCTGGTACAAGAACTACCTGAAGTGCAAGCAGGGTTCAGGAAAGAGCGAGGAATGAGAGACATCGCGGATGTGAGATGGATCCTTGAAAAGACTTAAGAATACCAAAAGAATATCTATTTGTGCTTCATCAACTACAGCAAGGCTTTTGACTATGTAAACCATGAATAACTCTGGGCCACATTAAAAAGCATGGGCATACCAGAACACCTGATCGTTTTCTTGCACAGTCTGTACATTGATCAAGAAGCAGTTTGAACGGAACAAGGAGAAACAGAATGGTTTAAAATTAGCAAAGGTGTACGACAAGGTTGCATACTTTCCCCCTACCTGTTTAATTTATACACAGAACAAATCAGAGAAGCAGGATTGTATGAAGACAGCAGAGGTGTGAAGATTGGTGGAAGACTCCTCAACAACCTTCGCTATGCTGATGATACCACATTACTGGCTGAAAGTGAAGATGCTTGCTTCTCACAATCAAGGAACATAGTCTTAAAGTGGGCCTGCACCTTAATGTAAAGAAGACAAAGATAATGACAACTGGCAAAATCAGTAAGTTCATCTTTGAAGGAGAAGAAATTAAAATCGTGGACAACTTTAACCTACTTGGATCTACTATCAATAAAGAAGCAACAAGCAGTCAAGAAATCCGATGACACATTGTTCTTGACTGTTCGATGCAGTGGTTATGAAAGACCTAGACAAGATTCTCAAGAGCAGAGATGTCTCTTTCCATACAAAAATTCGACTCATTCAAGCCATGGTATTTTAAATAACATCATATGGATGCGAAAGTTGGACTGTAAAAAAGATAGACAGGAAGAAAATTGATGCCTTTGAATTATGGTGCTGGCGGCGAATACCGCATATACCATTGACTGCCCGAAGAACAAATCAGTCAGTATTAGAGGAGATCAAACCTAAGCTTTCTTTAGAAACTCAGATGACAAGACTTCGACTTCCATACTTTGGACATATCAAGCGAAGAGAGAGATCATTAGAGAAAGACATCATGCTTGGCAAGATAGAAGGTCAACGCAAAAGAGGAAGGCCTGCAATGAGATGGAACGATACAATAACAGCAGCTATGGGTACCAGTCTGTCAACAATGAGCCTCCTAACTGAAGGCCGAACACAATTTAGGACAACTATCCAGAGGGTCCGCCATGAGTCGACACCGACTTGACGGCACTTAACAGCATCTCACCTGTCCCTCCTCTCTTCTAGGGTATACATATTTAGGTCTTCAAGTCTCTTTTCATGTCTTCTGGTGCAGGCTGCAAATCATTTTGGTCGCTTTCCTCTGAATTATTTCAAATTTTGTTATATCCTTTGTGAGATACTGTCTACAAAACTAAACATAATACTCCAAGTGAAGTCTCTCACCAACAACTTGTACAGGGGCATTAACACCACCTCCTTTCTGCTGGTTATTCCTCTCTGTATGCAGCCCAGCGTCCTTCTGGCTTTGGTTGCATTGTTTTGTCACCTTGAGATCATCAAACACCATCACTCCAAGGTTCCTCTCATGGTCCATGCACACCAACTTTATGCTCCCTATTTCATACAATTCCTTTGGATTTCTGCATCCCAAGTGCATGACTTTGCTTCTTTGCACTAAATCGTAACTGCCAAGCATTAGACCATTCTTCCAGTGTTTGTAGATCATTTCTCATGTTGTCCACTCCCTCAGACGTGTCCACTCCATTGCAAATTTTGGTGTCAGCTGCAAAAAGGCATATTTTTCAATCCTTCAGCAATATCACTCACAAATACATTGAATGGTGTCAGTTCCAGGACCAATCCCTGAGGCACACCACTACCCACCTTCCTTTCTTCTGAGTGAGTTCCATTTACTACCACCTTCTGTTGTCTGTCAGTCAACCAATTTCTGATCTGGTTCACTACCTTGGGACCTGTCCCCAGGCTGCTCAGTTTGATAAGCCTTCTATGAGGAACAGTATCAAATGAGAGATATGGATGGTGACTGAATGTGAACTAGACAAGTGCAAGGGTTTAAAGTGTATGAGGAGCAGGGTGTTTGGGGGATGGAAGGATTAAAAAAGTAAGATGTTAGGGCAAAGGTGGGGGGGTATGTGTGAATGTATATGTGTTGGTTTGTATAGCTAGTAGGGATGTACATTCATTTGAAATGAAATGGGAGATGTCAACAGTTTTGTTTTGTATTATTTTCAAACAAAAATGATAGAGGAAATCAAATTTCATCATTTCTGGGTTTTTGTCAATAGTGTGCACTATTTGCTGTTAGTGCACTTCCAAGGATAGTGCTCCGATAGTGTGCACTATTGACAAAAGCCTGGAAATGACAAAAATCCCCAAGTCAACAAATAAAAATTCAAACACCAATCTTTCACTCTAACCCAAGGAGTGCCACAGGGATCATCCCTCTCCTCCCTGCTGTTCAGCATATATATTCAACCACTGTGCACTATCCTCCAACAGTTCAAAGTAGAATACCGCACTCCTTCTTACCTCCTCCAAACCCATCACCTGTTCATCTGACCCTATCCCCACCCATCTCCTACACCCCATCTCCCCCACCATTGTCCCCCTCCCCCATCTCTCATATCCTCAACCTTTCGCTCTCCACTGCAACTGTCCCCGTTGACTTCAAGCATGCTGTCGTCACACCCCTCCTCAAGAAACCCTCACTCTACCCCACATGTCTGTCTAACTATCGACCCATCTCCCTCCTTCCCTTCATATCTAAACTATTTGAACATGCAGTCCACCGTTGCTGCCTCGACTTCCTCACCTCCCAGGCCCTCCTGGACCCACTACAATCCGGATTCCGTCCCCTACACTCCACTGAAATGGCTCACAAAAGTCTCCAATGATCTGCTTCTGGCTGAATCTAACGGCCTCTACTCTATCCTCATCCTTCTTGACCTCTCCGCTGCCTTTGACACCATCGACCACAATATTCTCCTCACCACCCTCTCCTCGATTGGTTTCAAGGACTCCGTACTATCCTTGTTCTCCTCCTACCTCTCCCATCTCTCATTCAGTGTATGCTCTGGCGGCTCCTCCTCCCCCCCTACCCCACTCCATGTAGGTGTACCTCAGGGCTCCGTCTTAGGCCCCCTCCTTTTCTCTCTCTATACCCAGGGCCTTGGCGTGCTTATCTCCTCCCATGGCTTCTAGTGCCATCTCTATGCCGATGACTCCCAGATCTACCTCTCTACACCTGATATTTCTCTGGCAACCCAGTCCAAGACCTCTGCCTGCCTTCCCGACATCGCCGCCTGGATGTCTCATCGCCGACTGAAACTGAATATGGCAAAGACTGAACTCCTTGTCTTTCCCCCAAATTCCTCCCCTCCTCTTCCCCCATTCTCAGTCTATGTGGACAGTTCCACTATCCTTACTGTTCCCTCGGCCTGCAATCTAGGGGTTATCTTTGATACCTCTCAACTTCTCCGCACATATCCAGCTTGTAGCTAAGACCTGCCGCTTCTTTCTCTACAACATTAGCAAAATCCACCCCTTCCTCTCCGAACACATACAAAAACCCTTATCCACTCCTTAATCTCCTCTTGCCTTGACTACTGCAACCCACTTCTTGCGGGTCTCCCTGTGAGCCACCTCTTTCCCCTTCAATCTATACAAAATCACTCTGCTCGACTGATCTTCCACCAGTCTCACCATGCCCACATCACTCCACTTCTCAAGTCACTTCATTGGCTCCCTGTCCAATTCCGCATCCAATACAAGCTTCTCCTACTGGCCTATAAATGCATTCACTCTACAGCCCCTCAATACCTCTTATCTCTTGTCTCTCCCTACATCCCCTCTTGGAACCTGCGCTCCGCTAGCAAATTACTTTTATCTATGCCTTTCACCCGCACCTCCAACTAACGACTTCGCTCCTTCCACTTCGCTGCACCATACACCTGGAACAGCCTACCTGTGTCTGTACGCCAGGCACCCTCCCTGGCCCTCTTCAAATCCAGATTGAAGACCCACCTCTTCACCATTGCTTTCAGATCCTGACTTCTTTCTCTATCTTATGCCTTGCACTGAACTGACTTATGCTCTGTATTACTGTAACTAGATTGTAAGCTCCGATGAGCATGACCCTGACGGGCAGGGACTCTTTTGTATATGGGCTGCCTCTTATAGGTCAGCTGTACAGCGCTGCGTGCGTGGCACTCTATAAGTGCTAATTAGTAGTAGTAGTAATACTTGATATATGCAGATGGCAGAATGATCTACGCCCCATTCTCCACCTCTGCTCCTAATTACTTCACATTCACAAGCTGCTTTATTGAAGTAATCAAATGGCCGCACCTTCACAACCTATCCATCAACCTCAATAAAACAGAGCTGCTCCATGTTACAAAGGACCCCGACTTCAACCCCACCCCCTGCTTACATCAGAATCGGCAGCAATGATATTCGGGTCAGCTCTCAGATAAAATACCTCGGAATCATACTTGACCAGCAACTGACCTTTAAGGCCCAAATTCAAAGCACCACCAAAGATGTATACTATAAGCTCAAAACTCTCTGAAACCTACGTCCTCTCCTATCAACTGATACGTTCCACTAAGTTTTCCAGGCAACCATTGCACCTTTATTCGACTACTGTAACTCTGTTATCTCCAGGAACAAGAAGGAATGTAGTCTTCACATATGGGTATCATTGGTACCGACGGAGCCCGCACGGGAATGCTCCTCAGCGTCCATTAGGAAAGCTTTTGGGAGCATCCCACAGCACATGCGTGCTGCCTTCCCACCTCTATACCTCTCTCACTTCAGTTCTTTATTTTCTGCAGAGCCGACAGGACGTGGTACCCTGTCGCCGCAGAAAATTTACCTTTATTTCTTGTTTTTTGTGGTCGCGTCTGCATTCATTCGTTGCCTACCGGTACCGCCGGTTCTCTTCTTCCTCTATGCCTTCCCACCCATTCCCTTCATGCCCAAGGCTTTATTCAAACTTCAGAGAGACAAAGGTCGTATGATACTCATAGCTCCACGTTGGCCACGGCAAACGTGGTATCCTCTTCTTCTATGTCTCTCTCAAACCCACTCCTTTGGAGTTGGGGAATGCTCCAGATCTCCTGTTGCAGGAGGACGGATCTTTAGTGCATCCCAATCCCCAGTCCCTACATCTCAGGGCCTGGTTACCGAAAGCCTAGAATTCCAGGATGTTAACCTTTCTCAGCAAGTAAAGGATATCCTCCTGGCTTCCAGAAAACCCTCCACAAGACGTTCCTACGCATTCAAGTGGAAAAGGTTCTCTATCTGGTGTTCACAAAAGGGGCCTAACTCCCTTTTAGTATCTGTAGAGTTGCTACTAGAGTATCTTCTACAATTATCAACTTCTGGTCTTAAGACCAATTCATTTAGGGTCCATCTTAGTGCTATTGCTGCTTTTCATAAACCTTTCGATGGACAACCTATTTCCTCTCATCCACTTATATCAAGATTTATGAGAGGCCTATTTTTAACAAAACCTCCCATTACACCACCACCGGTGGCATGGGATCTAAATCTTGTTCTTAGTCAGCTTATGAAACTGCCCCTTAAAGCATTAGCCACTTCAGACCTAAAGTTTCTTTCATAGAAAGTTATTTTCCTAATTGCCATCACTTCTGCAAGATGCATTAGTGAACTACAGGTGTTAGTAGCTGACCCTCCTTATACAAGGTTTCACCATGATAAAGTAGTCCTCAGGACTCATCCTCACTTTCTGCCAAAGGTGGTTTCGCCCTTTTCATTTAAGCCAGTCGGTTTATCTTCCTATATTCTTCCTTAGGCCTCATGTCTCCAGTGCGGAAAGGAATCTTCACACATTGGATTGTAAAAGAGCCTTGGCTTTTTATCTCCAAAGAACTAAGCCACATAGAAAATCTTCTCAGCTTTTTGTGGCTTATGACTCTGGTCATTTGGGACTTCCAGTTTCTAAAAGAACTCTGTCAAATTGGATTGCAGATTACATATCCTATACATATCAGAGTAAGGGACTTTCTCTTGAAGGCCATGTCACGGCTCACAATGTGAGAGCAATGGCAGCCTCAACGGCTAACCTTCAAGAACATAAGATATGCCATACTGGGTCAGACCAAGGTCCATCAAGCCCAGTATTCTGTTTCCAACAGTGGCCAATCTAGGTCATACGTACCTAGCAGTTTCCCCAAGGGACACAGGTTCCACAATGCTTGTATTGGTTCAAGCATTGATATCCTGGGTCCCTTCTTAATAATGGTTTATGGACCTTTCCTCCAGGAACTTGTCCAAACCTTTTATAAACCCATCTACACTAACAGCCTTTACTACATCCTCCGGTAACAAATTCCAGAGTTTGATTACACGTTGAGTGAAAAAATATTTTCTTTTATTAGTCTTAAATAGTTTACCCTGTAGCTTCATTGCATGTCCCCTAGTCTTTCTATATTCTGATAAGGTAAACAATCGATCTACGTTTACCCGTTCCACTCTGTTCATTAATTTATAGACTTCTATCATATCTCCCCTCAGCCGTCTCTTTTCCAGGTTAAAGAGCCCCAACCTTTTTAGCCTTTCTTCATAGGAGTATCCTTCCATCCCCTTTACCATTTTGGTGGCTCTTCTCTGAACCTTTTCTAAAATCACTATATCCTTTTTAAGATACGGCGACCAGAATTGCACACAATATTCAAAGTGCGGTCTCACCATGGAACGATATAGAGGCATTATAATATCTTTTGTTTTATTTTCCATTCCTTTCTGTATCATACCTAGCATTCTATTTGCTCTCTTGGCCGCCACTGCACACTGGGCCGAGGGTTTTAACATGGTATCCACAATGACGCCTAAATCTTTTTCCTGGGTGGTGGTTCCTAATGTGGAACCTTGTATCGTGTAACCATAGTTTGGGTTGTTCTTCCCTAGGTGCATAACCTTGCACTTGTCCACATTAAATTTCATCTGCCATTTTGATGCCCAGTCTTCCAATTTATCAAGATCCTCTTGCAATTTTCCACAATCCTCTTGGGTTTTAACAACTTTAAATAGTTTTGTGTCATCTGCAAATTTGATAACCTCACTCGTTATTCCACTTTCCAGGTCATTTATGAATATGTCAAAAAGCAGCGGACCCAGCACAGATCCCTGGGGTACACCACTATTCACCTTTCTCCATTGGGAAAATTGGCCATTTAGCCCTACCCTCTGCTTTCTATCTTTTAACCAGTTCCTGATCCACAATAGTACACTGCCTCCTATCCCATGACTCTTTAGTTTTGCCAAAAGTCTCTGATGAGGGACCTTGTCAAAGGCTTTCTGAAAGTCCAGATACACAATATCAACCGACTTACCTTTGTCCACCTGATTATTCACTCCTTCAAAAAAACCTAACAGATTAGTAAGACAAGATCTTCCTTGTCTAAAGCCATGTTGGCTGTCTCCCATTAGGTCATGACTATCTACATGCTGAGTAATTTTATTCTTTATGATGGTTTCTACCATTTTTCCCGGTACTGATGTCAGGCTCACCGGTCTGTAGTTTCCCGGATCACCCCTGGAACCCTTTTTAAAAATTGGTGTTACATTGGCGATCCTCCAATCTTCAGGTATTAGAGATGATTTTAATGATAGTTCACAGATTACTAATAGCAGATCTGCAATCTCGTATTTCAGACCTTCATTCTGTCTCTATTGATGACATCTGCAAAGCAGCCACTTGGACTTCGGTACATACCTTCACAGCCCACTATTGCTTAGACAAGGACTCCCATCGGGATGCCTCATTTGGCCGGGCTGTTCTACATCTCTTCCATACTTAATACAACTCCTACCCACCATCCACAGTTTGGATGCCTAAGGTCCATGGGAGGAAGCATGACCCATCTCACCTGGGTTTGCAGCTAGCTGGGGCCACCCCTTGGCATCTTTCATCTGGAGAGTCCCCATATGTGAAGACTACATTCCTGCTTGTTCCTGGAGATAGCGTAGTTACTCACCTGTAACAGGTGATCTCCGGGAACAGCAGGAATTTAGTCTTCACAACCCACCCACCTTCCCTAGGAGGTCTCTATCTCTCTCTTTCTCTACTTCTCTCCTTTGGTCTCAGCTATAAACTCAACTGAAGTGAGAGAGGTACAGAGGCGGGAAGGCAGCACACATGCACTGTGGGATGCTCCCAAAAGCTTTCCTATTGGACGCTGGGGAGCGTTCCTGCGCGGGCTCCGTCAGTACCAATGATACCCATATGTGAAGACTAAATTCCTGCTGTTCCCGGAGATTTACCTGATCTCCAGGAACAAGCAGGAATGAGTCTTCACATATGGGTATCGTCGGTACCGACGGAGCCTGCGCGGGAACGCTCCCCAGCGTCCAAAAGGAAAGCTTTTGGGAGCATCCCACAGCGCCTGCGCGCTGCCTTCCCGCCTTTCCCAAACGCCTCTCTCCAGTTCTTCTTTTCTGCGAAGCCAGCAGGTCGTGTTCGTCACCGCTGAAGAATTTCTTTATTTTATTTTATTTCTTTGGTCGCGCATCTGCCTTCGATGCTGGACCGGTACCGCCGGTCTTTTCTTTCTTTATTCTAAAAAAACAAACAAACCCCCCCCCCCAAAAAAAAAATAAACCCCTACTGTTTTTCTCACTTCAGTGCATTTTCTTCTTTGGCCTTAGGCCTAGGAAAGATTTCCTCATGGAAAAGCCCGCCTCTGGGTTTAAAAAATGCACGAAGTGCAGCGGCACCGACACCCATGAATGGTGTCTAAAATGTTTAGGTCCTGACCACTCCATTGCGGATTGTGAGTCCTGCTCCATGATGTCTAAAAGAGGTCTACAGAATCGAGCAGCTAAGCTCAGTACCCTGTTTCCCTCGGATGCAGCTTCGGTTGCATCGATGTCTTCCAGGGCTTCTTCTTCCTCACATGGATCTCAGGTAACCAAACTTAAATCCAGCCGGTCCTCGAAGGGTAAATCTCCCTCTAAGTATCGAGATGCCTCCGGGCTTGCCCTCGAGGAATCCGCACCGGAAAAATTACTCCGGCGGGAGGCTATGGCTTCCAAAGCTTTATCTATGGGGTCACAGGTTGACATCGATGGCTCGGCCTCGACCGATCACCTGTTGCCATGTTCTGGGGTACCGGTGGTTCCCACTGGTACCGACATCCAGACATTGGTTGCGTCGATGGATCAGAATATCCTGACCATGCAGCGTGCCATCACGGCATTCATACAAGCTGCGACGCCTTCGGTACCGCAACAAACTCCGTTGCCGGTACCGACTCCGGCACTGGTACCGACATCGGTTCCGGTGCCGGTAACGATTGCATCGACATCCGCTTCGGTGTCGACTGCAGCGGTACACTGTTCTGTGATGCCCATCGGTACCGAATCGGTACCGATCACTCCCGATGTCGATACCACCCGGTACGCGTATCGGGCTCTGCAGGAGCATCCAGACAGGCGATACTTCAATTCCTCTGAAGATTCTGATGAATCAGAGGTCTGTCGAAGCATCGGTGATCCATCCTCAGGAGCCCTCTTCTCTAAAAAGGAGAATGTCTCCTCCAGAAGATTTGTCTTTTCAAGACTTCATTAGGGAAATGGCCAGGGGCCTTTCCATCTCAGTGGCCCCTGAGACAGAGCCTAGAGCCAAAGAATTAGATATTTTACAATATCCTAAGGCTCCTAAAGAGGCAGCCACTTTACCAATACATGAGATTCTTTATGATCACATGTTGGGCATATGGGAGACTCCTCTCACCACTTCCCCTCATTCTCGCAGGTTGGACACCATGTATCGTGTTCCTCCTTGTCCTGGCTTCCATAAGACTCAGCTTCCTCACCACTCCATTGTGGTGGAGTCTGCTATGAAGAAGATAAAGAGTACAAAAAGGCACTCTTCTGCTCCTCCAGGAAGAGAATGCAGAACCTTAGATGCCTTTGGCAGGAGAATTTTCCAGGCCAGTATGCTTGTTGCCAGAATCAACTCCTATAGTCTGTATATGGGGATGTTTCTAAAAGAAGTTACAGATCACCTGCAAACTTTATCTCCTTTTATTTCAGAAGATAAAAGAGAAGAGTTCCTCACCTGGCTCAAACATGCCCAGGATATTTCTAAGTTTTCCAACCGTGCAGCCTTTGACTCTTTTGAAGGTGCCAGCAGAGCCTCGGCCATTGCCATAGGTGCACGCAGAGTTGCTTGGTTACAAGCTTCTGATTTGGAACCCTGGGTTCAAGATGGACTAGGAAACCTTCCTTGTACAGGTGAAAACCTTTTTGGCAAAGATTGGCAAGCAAAGGCCACCCAAATGGATGCTGAAAATTCTGCTTTAGATAGACTTTGAAAGTCTACTTCTGCTCCTTTTAAGAAAAGATTGTTCAAAAAGGTTTTTTTCCCAAAAAAGGGAAATATTATTCTGCTTATGGTCAGCAGTCATCTTCTGCAGGTCGTTTTGCTACAAAGAGACAGCAACAACCGAAACAGGCCAAGCCTAAGGCTGCTAGGACTGCTACGGCCCAACAGCCTCAGCCTCCTCAGGGCCTTTGACTTACAACTAGAGAGCTTAGCCTTTCTGGCTCTAGAACATCCAGAGCCTCTCACCATTCCAGGAAGGTTGGCTTACTTTGCTCCCAGGTGGGAACAAATCACAGCAGAGCAATCGACCCTCTCCATCATAAGGGAGGGGTACAAGCTTCATTTCTTAAACCTTCGTCCTCACACCATGGTGAGACAGTTGAATTCTCAGACATCTCTCCTCGACCTTCTGGGTCAGGAGATTGCTACCCTTCTTGCCCAAGGGGCAATAGAAGAAGTACCCCTTCTTCAACAGGGCTCAGAGTTCTACTCCCCCTACTTTCTTATCCCAAAGAAAACAGGGGGCTACAGGCCCATATTAGATCTCAGAGAATTGAACAGGTTTCTATGCAAGGAGAAATTCAAGATGATTTCTCTCGGTATTCTCCTTCCATACCTTCAGAGTCAGGATTGGCTTTGCTCTCTAGACCTCAAGGATGCGTACACCCATGTCCTCATCCATCCAACACACAGACGGTTCCTTCGGTTCCTTTATCAAGGGAAGCACTACCAATACAGAGTGCTTCCTTTCGGTCTGGCCTCTGCACCAAGGGTGTTCACAAAATGCATGGCAGTAGTAGCTGCATTTCTACGCACTCTAGGAATATTTGTATTCCCATATCTGGACGACTGGCTCATCCGAGCTCCATCCCAGTCAGAGGCCCAGACTTCTCTAACCTGCACAAGGCGTATCCTTCAGTATCTGGGACTTGTAATAAACTTTCCAAAATCCCATCTCACCCCTACTCAGTCTCTAGAGTTCATAGGGGCCTTGCTGGATACCACAACTGCAAGGGCCTATCTTCCCCAGGCCCGTTGCCTACGCTTGGTGCAGTTAGCCTCATAAATTCAGTTAAAATCCCATTTAACTGCTCGAGAGATGTTACAACTGTTAGGCCACATGGCATCCACTGTGCATGTGGTTCCTTACGCTCGCCTTCACATGAGGGCAGCTCAGTGGACTCTGTCCACCCAATGAACCCAGGCATCAGGTTGCCTGTCAGACAAAATAGCAACCTCCAGTCGCCTCTTTTGGTCCCTCCAGTGGGGGAAGTCCACTCAAAATCTGTTGCTGGGGTCCCCCTTTCAACAGGTGTTACCCCAAGCAACCCTTACAACAGATGCCTCTCCAAGAGGTTGGGGAGCTCATCTTCAAGATCTCTCCACTCAAGGCATCTGGTCTTTACAGGAGACATCTCTACATATCAACCTCTTAGAGCTCAGAGCAATTTTTCAAGCTCTCAGAGTCTTCCACACCCTGCTCAGCTACAAGACAGTCCTCATCCACACGGACAACCGAGTAGCCATGTTCTACGTGAACAAGCAGGGCGGGACTGGCTCTCTGTCACTTTGCAACGAAGCTCTGAGATTGTGGGCCTTTGCCAGAGAGCATCAAATTCATCTCATGGCAGTGTATCTTCCAGGGGTTCAAAACTCTTGGGCATTCAGACTCAGTCGAGTTCTGCTTCCACACGAATGGTCCCTCCATGGGGACCAGATAGCCAGGATCTTCCGAATTTGGGGAACCCTGGACATAGACCTCTTTGCAAGTCCGTGGAATGCCAAACTTCCCCGGTTCTGTTCCAGGATTCCGTGTCAGGGAGTTCAGGCCAGGGATGCCTTCCTCCTTCATTGGGGGCAAGACTTCCTCTATGCCTTTCCACCCATTCTCCTAATTCCCAAGACACTCTTCAAACTTCAGAGAGACAAGGGGTCTATGATCCTCATAGCACCATATTGGCCACGCCAAGTGTGGTACCCTCTTCTTCTGCATCTCTCTCAAGCTCCCTCCCTGGACTTGGGATCTGCTCCAGACCTCCTGTCCCAGGAGGAGGGAACGTTGTGGCACCCAAATCCTCAGTCTCTTCACCTCAGAGCCTGGTTGCTGAAGGCCTTCAAGATTTGCATCTTTCTCAGCAAGGGAAGGATATCCTTCATGCTTCCAGAAAGCCTTCCACTAGACGTTCCTATGCTTTTAAATGGAAAAGATTTACCATTTGGTGTGCAGAGAAGGGTCTTAACCCTCTTGCAATACCTCTGAATTCTTTACTAGAGTATTTGCTGCATTTATCCCATGCAGGCCTTAAAACAAATTCAGTAAGAGTCCATTTGAGTGCTATTGCAGCATCCCTTAAGTCTCTCAATGGACAGCCTATTTCCTCTCATCCTCTTATTGCAAGATTCATGAGAGGCCTTCTTTTAACTAAACCTCCCATTAGACCACCTCCAGTGGCATGGGATTTGAATTTGGTTCTTGGCCAGCTTCTAAAGCCACCCTTTGAATCCTTAGCCACTACCTCCTTGAAATTCCTTTCCTGGAAGGTTATTTTTCTCATTGCAGTCACCTCAGCTCGCCGTATCAGTGAGCTGCAAGCCTTGGTGGCTAATCCTCCTTATACAAGGTTCCATCATGACAAGGTAGTCCTCAGGACTAATCCACACTTTATGCCTAAAGTGGTCTCACCTTTTCATCTGAACCAGGAGGTGTATTTACCTGTCTTTTTCAGGACCTCATGCATCAACTGCAGAGAGGAATCTTCATACCCTGGATTGTAAGAGAGCACTTGCTTTTTACTTACAAAGGACACAGCAACATAGAAAGTCCTCTCAACTATTTGTTGCTTTTGATCCCTCTCATTTAGGTCTTCCAGTCTCTAAGAGAACTCTGTCCAATTGGATTGCTCAGTGTATTTCCTTCGCCTACCAGAGTAAGAACCTTTCTCTGGAAGGCCATGTCACAGCTCACAATGTGAGGGCCATGGCAGCCTCTATGGCTCATTTAAACTCTGTGTCCATCGACCAAATCTGTCGAGCGGCCACCTGGGCCTCGGTTCATACCTTTACAGCCCATTACTGCTTGGACAAGGACTCCCGCCGGGATGCCTTGTTTGGTCAGGCTGTTCTCAAACACCTGTTCCATACCTAATCAACTCCTACCCCCCATCCCAGGTTGGATGCCCAAGATCCATGGGGGTGAGATGGAGCCCTTATCAGGGACTCACAACCTTTGGGATCTCCCTGGCATCTCTAGATGGGGAGTCCCCATATGTGAAGACTCATTCCTGCTTGTTCCTGGAGATAGCACAGTTACTTACCTGTAACAGGTGATCTCTGGGAACAGCAGGAATAAGTCTTCACAACCCACCCACCTCCCCTAGGAGTTGTATCTCTCTATCTATCTTTCCTTTCTCTCTCTCTCTGTCTCAGCTTAAAACTCGAACTGGAGAGAGGCGGTTGAGAAAGGTGGGAAGGCAGCGTGCAGGCGCTGTGGGATGCTCCCAAAATCTTTCCTTTTGGACGCTGGGGAGCGTTCCCGCGCAGGCTCCGTCGGTACTGACGATACCCATATGTGAAGACTTATTCCTGCTGTTCCCAGAGATCACCTGTTACAGGTAAGTAACTGTGCTTTTACATGTAAGTAACTATGCTTTATCAAGGCCTACTTAATTATGCACTCCTCCCATTACAGCTCACCCAGAATACTGTAGCTCAAACCATTTTCCAAGTCTCAAGACAAACCCACATCACTCCCATCCTCAAACTCCTCCACTGGCTTCTTGTCAGCTCAAGAATACAATACAAAGTCCTAACCATCATCCACAAGACTCTAGATAAACAATCTTCAGAGCACCTTCAAACATTAATTCACGCTTTGAACCCTGACAGACCAAGAAGAAAGAGCACTCATAACCTCCTCAATCTCCCACCGCAGACTCACAAGAGCAAGCAAATCACATGACTAAGAGCATTCACCCTATATGCTCCCACCCTCTGGAATTTAGTCCCCACAATACGAAGCATCAAATCATCCACAGACTTTTGCAGAAAACTAAAGACCCATTTCTTCCTGAAGCATTTCAGTAACAGGCACCTACCAACTACAGAACAAAATGATCCTCACTTCCTCATGAACTGCCAATCATCTGCCTCAGAACGGCAATTAAACCACCGCACCGGAGGCTCTCCAGAGATCGGGGAGAGTGGCAGCAGCAGTTACAAGCTCGGGGAGTTGAGCGGGAGCTCCTCCTCACTTCCCCACAAACTGCCAATCATTTGCCTCAGAACGGCAATTAAACCGCCACATCGGAGGCGCGCCTCGTAAGAGGGCCCTTAGGGTAGGACTATGCGGGACCGAGTAACTGCTGCTATATGCTCATTCTATATGCTTATTCTGTTCAGCGGTATGCTTTTTGTAGTTAATGTAATGCAATATAAGTTATGTACTGTGTTCCCTGTTTGTACTCCTAGTGTTTTGCTGTGATGTAATGATAATGCAATGTATGTTTCCCTTACCTTTGTTTAACTCTGTGCTGTATTAACCGCTTTGATTGAAGGAAAAGGCGGGATACAAAACTTGTTAAATAAATAAATCATATACAAATAAGCACAATATCCCCCACCCCACCCCCATAAAAACTCCCACAATCCTACACCCCTCACATTTCCTAAACCCTACTCCACACTGTATATAGCTTTTACAAATGTGTATGTGCTTTCTTATTGAGCTTTCTAAAAGATGTTCACTGCTCTTTGTTCTCTCCAAAAATATTCAAAATGTTCATTGTAAATGTTCATAATATTCCATATAATTTGTTCTTTGTATTTCACTCAGTTCCATGTAAACCATTTTGACTTGTAGAAAAACGGTACAACAAAATTTGTTAAGTAAATAAATAAAAGCCCGAAACAAGATGAATTTTTTTATACTTTTGTCCAAAGAGGAAATGATACAAAACGTTTTTGCTTGCACCCCTAATACTAGGGATAGATATCAGCATTATTTTGATGTTAGATGTGTAAATGGAAGAGAAGTAGAGAGGAAGACATTTGGTAATTCAGGAGATGTGGAAGCGAGATGTGAACTATTATCACATATCATTTTGATATTATTTGGATCCTCGTATCAGTGTTTCATTGGTTGACCGCCTTCCACCAAGTTTCTAAAATGCGTGCTATGTCTACATCTTCATGAGAAGGCACATTTTAGAAAAGTTATGCAGATCAGAATTGAGACGTCAAAATTGCAATGTTTTCAATTCTGGCAATTATTTTAGAACAGACTGATAAATGTGGAGCCTAAGGAAGTGTAGGAGTGCATGTGTTATGTAGCGCTAGAGGAGCCATTTTGCAAAGGTCACATTGGAAAAATCAACAGGCTAAACATGACCAACATAAATACTGTATGTGCCAAATTTCACAACTTACAAGTGCCGGTATGTACACGTGTATGGCAACTATTTTGGAAGCCAACCTGTGCCAATTAGCAACAGGTGCCGTTATATCTAATTTAATGTTCAAGGGGGAAATAAACAAGGGGGGATTAAGGAGGATAATTACTCCTTGAAAGGGCTAGCTAAACTAAGTACTTTTATATAATGTAAATGTGCTAGGGAGCAGACATAAATCCCAGTGTTCACAATTTTGGTTATCCGATGCATTCTCTATATGAAATGGGACTACACGTGCAGATTTGTGACTCCCCAACATGCCCCTTTGAGACACAATTGAACTCTTCCTAACTTGCAAATTCTGTATAGGAAATAAGTTCAAGTCTGAAATTTTGCACTGGGTTCTAGAACATTCAGTATTCCAGCTTACCCTATTCCAGCTACTAGATCACACATTGCATTATTAACCTGAAAATAAAATGTTAGTGATAGAATAGAAAGAGGATGGAGCAGGGAGAGTAAAGGCTTTATTTTGATAGGCAGTGTCTGCTCCAATTACACTGCTGTCCTGCTATCCCAGGAGGGGAAAGGTGGATTAGGAGGCAAAGTGCCTGTCTGCTCCAAGCTTACCTCATTCTCTGATCTCAGCTTGTTGCTTGGGAGGAGAAGGAGCTGGAGCCAGGAGCAGATGGCTGTTCTCATGAGAAACATCCAATAGAGATGGAGCAAACATCTCATGAGCCCATGTTTAGCTACAACTTTGGCGGTCACCTCCAAGACACACCAAAGATTTTACCAAGGCACACTAATGTGGCCCGGCATATTGGTTGAAAAGCACTGATCTAGAGTTCCAGCTATTTGTGTTCTCCAACGGTTATTAATTGATGGACATTCAATCCTAATTTAATATAGAGTGGGATAACTTGGGGGTATTGCTTGATCCAACTTTATCTATGAGAACTCAAATTAGATCTGCAATTAAGAAAGCATTTTAGGGAAAAGATGGTGCTGGAGATGGACGCTCTGAGTGAATTCCTGAGTCTGCTCGTTTGCTTTTCTTCATTTTACCTTTAGAACCTTTCCCCCTTACTGACAATGATGGAATGCTCTGCACCAGCACCTACAAATCGACAAGCTCTGGGCTAAAAAGGAGCATAGACATAGCCCTCGCTTTTGCGCAGTTTGGGATGACTATATTCAGACGCTACCACCACGCAGCTGCAGTTATGCCTTAAATAATCTTTAGGAATACAGTGGCAATGGAGAGACCTGGGTTGGGGATGTTGCCGCAAAAAGGGGAAGGGGAGGGGAATAGGGATTGGTTGGAAAGGGGGGGGGGGGAGGAGGTGAGCGAATAGGAGGAGTCCGCGTCCCTGGAAGTGTGTAAGTGCACCCACACACTGGGTGACCTAGGCCCCGTTAAGACATTGATGCATGGCCTTGAGTGGGACAGGAGGTGGGGAGAGAAGAAGGGGGGGAATTAGGGGGAGGGAGCATAAAATGGAAAAAATTGTGACTACTTCCATTATATGGATCAAACCATGTCTTAAATGGTTTTTGTCTTGTAAGATGGTCTGATGGTTATGGGTATTTTTGTTGGTTTAATAAGTTTGAATATAGAACTTTTCCTTATGCTGTATTCTGGTCAAAAGCACAAGGCCAAGCAGCTGGCAGAGGACAAGCAAACAGCAAAGTCAGCGGGAACTGGCCCCATGGACTTCTTCTTGAGGACCATCAAGGGAGATCAAGAGACTCCAGGCAGTCTGCTAGGTATGGAGGTGGTGGAAGGAGGCCCTTCACCTACCGTTGGGCTCAATATATCACTCAGCCCGGAGTGCCACATTCCCCCGGAGCAGCCCGCTGAAAAGACCTTGCAGCCAGCTGTCGTGGAGATGCCACGGGATATAGTCAGCATTTCTACGGCATTGAGGATGCAGCAACCCTGCCCCAGAACAGGGAACTAGGTGTCAGAGTTATTCCAGATACACTCCAGTGTGATGGGGGCTTCGAAGGAGAAGCGTTCGGTATGTCAGCAATCAGCTGGCATTTTGGAGTCTCCATTGGAGTATTGTACCCAAGATTCACCCGTGGTTATGCCTGGGATGGTATCCAGCATCAACATGGTGAGACTTTCAGTATGTATTCTGGAAAGTTTGTGTGATGCTCTATTTCTTCAACTCCAGACAATTTCACCAAAGTTTAATCAATTTGGGCAGAAGTTGCTTGTGCAAGAGGTTTTCCTTGTTAATGTTAATTCTAAGGTGGCCTCTATGGAAACTCACCTGGAGCAGGTTCAGGAAACCGCCCTGTCAATTCTAAAGGACTCTGAGGTTCTCCTTAGGAAGCTTGAGCTTTTAGAAAATTCATATCGACACAGGAATCTGAGTGCTGAATTTTCTGAAGGTTCCAACTATTTCAGCTTTGGAGATGTTTAAGATGTTTCTGGTTTCTGCTTTGCAGATTCCAGTAGAATCCCTGCCATCTGCTTCAAAAGATTTCTATTTGCCTACTGCAAAGTTAAAGGATAAGGACAAGTTAGAGCAGTCCTCAGCTGTGTCCTATGATAGCTGCTGGTCACCTTTGATGTTAGAAATGGACAGAGATTGACGTCTTAGAATGTTTTTTCGTTCCCCTAGTAAGGTGTTCATGGACTCCGAGATTAGGATGTTTCCGGATGTCTCTAGGGTCATGCAAAAATGAAGGAAGCAATGTTTGTTACTTAGGCCTGGGGTTTTGCAGTTGGGTGGGTTATTTTTTTTTTCATTTCCCATGTAAGTGTCTAGTTAAGCTAGCAGGGTCTACTTTTCTTTATTATGACCCACATCAATTGTCCTCCTTTATCTCTGGTAGATTGCAGGCAGCCCAAGCGTCTTCTGAAAGCACTGTTAAAAACATAACAGACCAAGGTCCATCAAGCTCAGTATCCTGTTTCCAGCAGTGGCCAATCTAGGTCATAAGTACCTAGCAGTTTCCCCAAAAGACACAGGTTCCACACTGCTTGTATTGGGTCAAGCAGTGATATCCCGGGTCCTTTTTAATAATGGTTTATGGACCTTTTCTCCAGGAACTTCTCCAAACCTTTTTTAAACCCAGCTACACTAACAGCTTTTACAACATCCTCCCGTAGCAAATTCCAGAGTGTTGATAGTGGCCCTGCGTTGCGCAAGGGTTACTTAGCGACATTATAGATGGTATTGCTCCTTTGAGTACGTCTTGCTTATATTTTATCTTTGATACTTTCCTGTGATTTGCGATCCCTTCTTTTTCCCACTCCTATGTTGAGGGCTTATGGGCTAGGTCCTTTATTTTTTGCATGTATATATTGCTGGTTACTTACTTTGTATGTGTAGAATTTTTTTTGACTTTATGCTCTTTACCATGTAAGTTGTATTATTGAATTGAAATTTCATAAATTTAAAAAAAAAACATTTTAGTCTATGTACCATCCATAATTTGAAAATAGGGTTTTAAACTTAGAGAATTTTCAAAGAGTATTTAGTCATTGTGCACCTTGACTACTGTAACACTTTATATATTTGGGACTGACAAAAAGTGCAATATAATCATTATTGTGCTATGTGGTGCTCTAGGTATGATCATATCTTGCTTTTTCTTAAGGATTTATATTGATTTCCAATAATCTGAACATAAGAAGTGCCATACTAGGTCAGACCATGGTCCGTCAAGCCCAGTATCCTGTTTCCAATAGTGGCCAATCCAGATCACAAGTACCTGGCAGGTTCCAAAAAGGTACACAGGTTCCACAGTGCTTGTCCCGGGGTAAGCAGTGGATTTCCCAGGTCCTCTTTAATAATTTGTGGACCTTTCCTCCAGGAACTTGTCCAAACCTTTTCTAAGTCAGCTACCCTAACAGCTTTTACTATATCCTTTGGTAATAAATTCCAGATTATGATTATGCGTTGAGTGAAAAAATGTTTCTCTTATTAGTCTTAAATGGGTTACATTGTAGCTTCATTACATGCCCCCTAGTCTTTCTACATTTTGATGGAGTAAACAACTGATCTGTGTTTACTTCTACTCCATTCATTATTTATAGACCTCTATCACATCTCCCCTGAACTTTTCCAAGTTGAAGAGCCCTAACCTTTTAAGCTTTTCCTCTTTGGGATATCCTTCCATCCCTTTTTTCATCTTGGTGGTTGTTTTTTGTACTTTTTCTGATGATGCTCTATGCTTTTTAAGATATGGCAACAAGAACTGCACACAATATTCAAGATGCGGTCGCACTATGTAACGATACAGAGGCATTGCAATATCCTTTGTTTTATTGTCCATTCCTTTCCTTATAATTTCTAGCATTCTATTTGTTTTCTTGGCTGCCGCTGCGCACTGGGCAGAAGGTTTCAACGTCTAAACCCTTTTCCTGGGTGGTGTTTCCTAATGTGTGGAACCTTGCATCATGTAGCTGTAGTTTGGGTTGTACTTTCCTAGGTGCATAGCTTTGCCCTTGTCCACATTAAATTTCATCTGCCATTTCGACATCCAATCTTCCAATTTATCAAGGCCCTCTTATAATTTTTCACCATCCTCTTGTGTTTTAACAACTTAAAAAATTTTGTGTTATCTGCAGATTTGATCACCTCACTCGTTATTCCCATTTCCAGGTCATTTATAAATATGTTAAAAAGCAGCGGGCCCAGCAGAGATTCCTGGAGTACTCCACTATTCACCTTTCTCCATTGAGAAAATTGGCCATTTAGTCCTACTCTCTGCTTTCTATCTTTAGCCAGTTCCTGATCCACAATAGTACACTACCGCCTATCCCATGACTTTTTAATTTCACCTAGAGTCTCTCATGAGGGACCTTGTCAAAGACTTTCTGAAAATCCAGATACACTATATTGACCTTCTCACCTTTGTCTAAGTGCCTCACTTCCTGACAATATTTGGGCCACACATGACCTTTCCTAAAGGCCCATGGGAACATTTGGTAAACTGAGTAATTTGTGAACTATCATTAAAATCATCTGTAATAACGGAAGATTGGAGAATGGCCAATGTAACTCCAGTTTTTATAAAAGGTTCCAGGGGTGATCCGGGAAACTACAGACCGGTGAGCTGATGTCCGTATTGGGCAAAATGGTCAAAACCATTATAAAGAATAAAATAATTGAACATGTAGATAGTCATGGTTTAATGGGAGAAAGCCAACATGGATTTAGTGAAGGAAAGTCTTGTCTTACTAATCTGTTACATTTTTTTAAAGGTGTGAATAAACAGGTAGTCAAAGGTGAGCCAGATCATATAGTATATATGGATTTTCAGTAAGCCTTTGACAAGGTCCCTCATGAGAGACTCTTGGCGAAATTAAAAAGTCATGGAGGCAGTGTAGTATTTTGCATCAGGGACTGGTTAAAAGATAGAAAACAGAGTAGGGCTAAATGGCCAATTTTCACAATAGAGTAAGGTGAATAACCCCAGTGATCTCTGCTGGGCCCGCTGCTTTTTAATGTATTCATAAATAAACTGGAAATAGGAACAACGAGTAAGGTTATCAAATTTGCAGATGACACAAAATTATTCAAATTTGTTAAAACACAAGAGGGTTGTGAAAAATTGCAAGAGGGCCGTGAAAAATTGGAAGACTGGACATCCAAATGGCAGATGAAATTTAATGTGGATAAGTGCAAAGTTATAAGTGCACCTAGGAAAGAACAACTCGAACTACGGCTACACGATGCAAGGTACCACCTTAATAACCACCACCCAGTAAAAAAGATTTAGGCGTCATTGTGTAGCTGCCAATGTACAGCGGCGCCCAAGAAAGCAAATAGAATGCTAGGAATAATAAAGAAAGGAAATGAGAACAAACTAAAGGATTTTATAATGCTTCTTTATCGTTCCATGGTACAGCCACACTTTGAATAATGTGTGCAGTTCTGGTCGCCATATCTTAAAAAGGATATACAGAATTAGAAAAGGTACAGAGAAGAGCAACAAAAATGGGATGGAAGGATACCCCTATGAGGAGAAGCTTAAAAGGTTAGTGCTCTTCAACTTGGAAAAGTGACAGCTGGGGGGGATTTTTTTACTCAACCATGTAATCAAACTCTGGAATTTGTTACCGGAGGATATAGTAAAAGCTATTAAGTGTAGCTGGGTTTAAAAATGGTTTGGACAAGTCCCTAGAGGAAAGGTCCATAAACCATTATTAAAGAGGACCTGGGAAATCCACTTCTTACCCCGGGACAAGCAATGTGGAACCTTTGTGCCTTTTTGGGAACAGGCCAATCCACTTGTGTCCTGGTTTGGCCACTGTTGGAAACAGGATACTGGGCTTGATGAACGCTGGTCTGACCCAGTATGGCATTTCTTATGTTCATATGCTGTTAACCTTAAGATGGTATATAAAAGTAGACAATAAATAAAATAAATATCTGTTTCGTATTTACACCTTCAAAAAAAATGGCCAATCTAGTGTGTTCAACTTAAGGTTCTAGAGTGACAAATGGTTTCATAGAGTGCAGAGTAATGATGCCTCCGAATGTATTGCAGCCACTTTAAAGGTATATCACCTATTTTTGTCCTTTGAGATCTCATGATCAACACTTGCTTGATGTAATATCATTTCTTCAAGTAGAGCTTGCAGATCCTCGTGGTAAGATTTTTATTTCATTTGTTGCATCTACTCTGTGGAATGCACTATCATTTACAGTTGAAGATAATCAAACAAATAGTGAAATTTTAACCATTTTAAATGTTTAATATGTTGAGGTTTGTTTTACTATGCACACTACATATGTATTACATACACTATGTATGTATTTTAAAGTTTTAAATTGTCTATGCAATTAATTTGTGTATGTGGTCATAACCCATTTAAATTTTATAGATTGCGCAAACTGTACAATTTTTAAAATATATAACAGTATGTATGCTGCCAGGGCAATATGTACTTTTAGGAGATGCATGTGTACATAAGTTCAGGGGGATGGAACATGGTTGAAGTCGCCATTTATGCCTGAATTTTTAAAAATATGCTTGTTTGTGCGTACTTTACACACCGACTTTTACACCTGCTTCTGAGCAAGTGTAAACATCCCTGGCTGCACTTTAACCACAATTTCTGCCATTTTTGTCCTAGTTTTTTATAAAGACACATAGGGGCTTGTTTACAAAGCCGTGGTAGCGGTTTCCGATCGTAGCAAGCCCCATAGACGCCAATATAAAATAGGGTGAAAGGAGGTACCTACTGGACATTCACACATGGGTGGTGTTTTAAATTACCCTCCATACGGATAGCTTATCCATTTAAGTTTATGACTGCATATTCAGCAGTCCTACTTATATGGAGAGGCTGGATAAAATTCTGTATCAAGATATAAGCATAGCTTCCCTGATTGATCAAATATATAAATGGGAGAAAATACTTTATAGATGAGACCTATGGTGAGAAACTTTGAAGAATTTTGATTAGCCTTCTCATAAAGGCACCAATTTTCTGTATCTAAAGAGAATTGCAGATATGCTTTTCATGTTACATACTGCCTGTGTGCTAGAAGAGAATATTTGATTCCATGGATGCTTCTGAGTGCTGGAAATGGCCTCCTGTAGAACATAGCTGGGGGCCATTGCTGCAATACACAGCTCTCTGTTTGGCACCACAAAGGAAAGAACCAAAGTTCTCTGCATGTGCAACAAGCTCTAGAAGATCATAAGCAGAATAACTTTGCATGTTTGTTCCTCTTTTCAGCAGGTACAAACTTGTATTGCTGCTTTGAGGAAGTGGGCTTTTGCCATTGAAGGAAATGCTGTACATGAGATTCCGTAGGGTCAGAGGAGTTTCACCTGATTTCACTCACCTTGAACTTTGCTGGTTCCAGAAGTGTAGCATGGAACAGAGAGGCATCCAGGGGGGTGGGAGGTTGGAATCTTTGCACTAATTTGTCCTGTGATATAGCTCACTGGCTACTAGGGAGGAGAAGTACAGCAATTTGAGAGAAGCTACATCTTATTTAAGCGCTGTGCTTAATGTGCCCCTTCTTAACATCGATCTTCCTCATGGGGTTCAGAGTATTGCCTTTTAGTTTGATATGCAGACAAGATAAGAGCATTTAAATTAGCTGAAAAAAACTGCAGTGTCTTAATGTGCTGCTTAAATTACCTGAAGCCTCTTTTCTTTTCATTAGCTTACTTCACCAATGTCGTTGTTAGTTAATTTGCTCCTTTGATCTTCTCTTTTTGTATCCTTTTTTTCCTTATTTTAGAATATTCTCCCACAGAACCAAAAGTAAGAGTCAAATTAATATTGGCAGCACCACACTTTATAAAAACATGGAAACAGACAGCAGGCAGGCACAGCAAATCCCATTTTCTTAACTGCCACTGTAGGCTATACCACATTTGAAACAACAATGCAGTTTACAATCTGGTAAAACAGTAACAGTACTCGGGGATAGATATGAGTAAACATGTAGAACCACAGAGGGGCAGGGTTGATGCATCTGTAACTGGTTATTTAATTTTCCTTTATTAAATTTGTACCCACTTATCAAAACATTTCTTGGTGATTCCCATATGAACATACAAATATAACAAAACATATTAAAATAAATAACTATAATCAAAAAGCATACATAAAAATAGAAGGCATTAATAAAATGAAAAATGGATACACACACATTTAGTTATCCACACTAAAACATACATAAAACAATACAGCCATCAAACAGTGCCTGTAAGTTCGATCATGTCACCCCTCATCACTGCAAACTGGTTTCCGGTCGCTTTCCATATCAAATATAAACTTCTCATATTGACGCATCATATTCTTCACTCTGGCAACCCTGCCTTTCTGTTGCAGCTCCTCTCTATGTATTCGCCACTGTACTTTTCATTCCACCTCTCAATATCTTCTTGAGATTCCCAGCCTCCGCTGTATCCGCTCATCTACTTCATGCTCCTCTACCTTTTGGGTTGTCGCCCCCACCCTATGGAACTCTTCCCTCTATTCTCCGCAACCAACTTTCCTTAACCTGTTTTAAGTCCCAATTGAAAACCCATCTTTTTGCTCTAGCTTTTCCCTTGACTGAGTCTTCTTACTCTCTTGTTCCCCTAGTATTCACATTCCCCTTTTTCCTCCTTGGTCTCCCCTGGAGCAGCACCGGCCAATGGTTTATCTTTGTCCCCATTTTCCCTTCCCTCCCTTTTTATGTCTTTTGTTATCTCCAGGAACAAGCAGGAATGAGTCTTCACATATGGGTACGTCGGTACCGACGGAGCCTGCGCGGGAATGCTCCCCAGCATCCAATCAGAAAGCTTTTGGGAGCATCCCACAGCGCCTGCGTGCTGCCTTCCCGCCTTTCCAACTGTCTCTCCTCAGTTTTCGTTTTTCCGCGGAGCCGGCAGGACGTTCTCCTGTCACTGCTGAAAAGTTTTTTTATCCTTATTTTTTCTGTGGTCGCGGCTGTCTCCGACTCCACCGGTACTACCGGTGTTTTTTCTTTTCTTTTTCTTTTCCTAGGCCTCCCAGGCCTCTCCATGTCTACCATGGAACCGCCAACCATTTCTTCCAGGAAAGGTTTAAACTGTGGCGGTACTACTTTATTTTTGGACTCCAGAAATTGGTGTCTGACCTGTTTGGGTCCTGACCTTTTTCCTCCAGAGCCGTTCGGCTGCACTTTGGTGAAAGGAGAGGTTCCACATTGAGTCTTCCTCGATACCCGAGCCCCTTCTGGTATAGGGGCATCGACCATTTCCTCCCCTTCACAGGATCAGGTAACCCACAAACAGTCTGTGAAGACTAGCCAGTCCTCGAGTGGCAAGTCTCATGCACAGCATGTAGACGGCTCCGGCCTTGCCCTCGAGGATCCCCTGGCTTAGAACCCCGCGGGAGGTTTCGGCCTCCAAAGCATTAAGGGGTTTCAGGTTGTTCCTGGGGCTCACCCCTCACAGAACATACCTGAGCCATGTTCGGTGGCGGCATCCGCTTCGAGCGGTACCGATTTCCCGGCATCGGCACCGGTGTTGGACGTAACGCTCCTCACCAAGGATCGTCATCTGGCCTCCTCAGTACCCTCGGGACCGCTGGTTAAGGACCAGTTTGACTTTCCGGTATCGGCTTCCATACCGATACTATTACCGACGTCGGTACCCTCCAGACGTGCATCGATAGACTCGTTTCTTTCGATGCCAAGTCTGGAATCAATCTCGAGTCTGGAGGACTCGGTACCGACACGGCTCGGTTCCGATACCTATCGGTGCCGGGTGCTCGGTATCGGCGCTCCGTGCCGTACCTCGGTACCGCTTGAGCTGCCACCGATGACTGCTTCGATGTTGGTATCACCCCCGATACCGATACTCCTACCGGTATCCACGCCGGTACCGGTACCTGCAATAGCATTGCAGTCTTCTGCGCCCATGCTTTTTTCAACAGGATCACTCCTTTCGATACCAAGTCTGGAGTCGATACCTGGCATGGACGATGCGGTACTGCCTTTCACAGGTCTTGATCCCCAGTACCAGCATACATCCTTTAAGGATTCTGTCTTGCACCGTGCAGATAAACTCTTCGGTGCTCAGGCTAGATCTTCAGATCTGACCTGTCCAAGGGAAGTTCTCTTTGGAGAGCCTTCCTTTCAGAATTTCCTTCTGGATATGGCAAGATCACTTTCCATTTCTATCCCTGGTGATCCTACACAGGCCTTTGTTTCTTCTGAGGCAAAGGCAAACATAATGCTTCCCTTGCATTATTCCTTGCAGGATCTTTTATTGAGAATGTGGGAAGCACCTTTTAAGGGTACCCCCCACCCTCTAGAGCAACTGATCTTTTATATCAGGTGCCCCCTCCAGGGTTTCAAAATCATTCCCTTGTAGTGGACTCAGCCTTGAGGAAGGTGGGAAGTAAGAAGAAGCATTCTTCTTGCCCTCCAGGTCGTGAGTCTAGGACACTGGATGCCTTTGGATGTCAAATCTTCCAGACATCCATGCTGTCAACAAGAATTCTCTCATATATTTTCTATATGAGTCTTTCTCTTCAGGAAGTCACAAAGAAATTACATCTTTTGACTCCTTTCCTTGCAGAACTCTCTTGGTTTCTATCTCGTGCTTCCCTAGACTCATTTGGGTCTGCTAGCAGAACCTCTGCTATAGCCATAGGGGCATGACGTAGAGCCTGGCTCCAAGCTTCAGATTTAAACATATGGGCACAACAGAGACTGGGTAACACTCCTTGTACTGGAGACAATCTCTTCAATAAGGAGTCTCTTCGACAGGTTGCTCAGTGCTCCACTGACTTCCCTGTGCCTCAAGGCTCTTCTAAGCCTTTCTCTTCCCCAGTAGGTAGGAAAACTCCTATCATACCTTCCTCCCCTAGGAGGAGGAGGTTTTCTTCTTCTCTGGCCCATCGTACAGATGTTCCCAGGCAGGGGAAACACCGCCTTAATCTGAAGGGACCATACCCTCACCAGGCTCAGTAAGTTCAGCAACTATATGTTTCTGATTTCTCTGTTTTTTCTGTCTCTTAAGATTCAGAATTACTGTTTCCATTTCTTACATGGATCTCTTTCCAAGACATCCATTGTTTAGTACTTATATTTTTTTGAGCTGTCAGGATTTTCAGGCTATAAGTCACAGATTGCTCCTCTTCCTCTCACCAGGAAGAGGGAGTTTCCTAACTATCAGATGATAGTCTCTGTGCCAGCTTGAAATTTCTCCTTCCACAGACTTACCACCTGGTACGTCTCCTCTCAGCTCTTCTGTCCCTACCCTCTTATCAGGGTTCCCTCATAAGAGTGGTGCTATCACACTGGTAGGCTTCTCCGTCAGCCTATCTAGTCTTTCTATTGCCAGTGTGGAATTCTCTCTCTGTATTGACTCCCCTCCCTTTTGCTTGGACAATTCCTCAGACAGATACATGTGTTTCTCCACATTTGGTCTGTTTGTCTGTCTGTAACCTTAAGGTCTGTATTGCAAATTTGCAGTTCAGTTTCCATTAAGGACTCCACAGATAGTGCTGAAGGGTCAAGACCCTTCGCAGCACACCAACTGGAAAACATCTTCCATTTACAAGCAAAAGGGCGTTCACTGGACATCTCTACATAGAAAGATTCTGCTGTTGTCCATCAGCATTTGCCCCTGCAGGAGCCTATTAGTGGGCCCTCTGGTACTTCTTCACAAGTCTCCAGGGCTATCCTTCCCACTTCTGTCTGGTCTTGGTAGTGATTCCAAGAACATCTTCTTGGATAATCTTTATCACCACTTTTCCCTTGGGATTGGCAGCATACTTCCTATGCCTGCCACCTCTCCATCAGACAACTCTTTCTCCTGCATGATGCTCTCTGCAATCCTCAGAGGAGCTCTTCAACTATTGGGCCCTTGCTAGAGAGCATGGAGTTCTCTCTAATGCCTTCTTACAGGGTTGCAAAAGGCCTTGCAGTCATCTCCCTCATGGCTGTAGGGGTTCTTCAGCTCTTTTTATTTTCTCTTTAAAACAAAGAGCATAAAACTCCTTTACATGAAAGCATAGAGACTTAGCCAATTCCTATACGGAATATGTTCTTTTCTCTGTAGCTGCACCTTCATGGACAGCACATAGTTATGCCAGGAACCCCGGGTATCCCTGGTTCCTTCAAAGGATCACTCAGTATCCCCTCTATGTGTTGTCCCTGTCCACTCACTTGAATACAGTTCTACTAGACTCAAGGCTTGCTGCTACAGAGTAACAATATCCTCTGTCTTTCATGTAACCATCCTGGTCATCTTATTAGATACATTCTGCATCTTTGTTACCAGGAGGGAAAGATTCTTGGATACATTCTTTCAAAGGGGTTCCACCTCTTGCTGTCACCTGAATCTTTCTTGTTCACATTTCTCATGTGAAGCCAATCGTAGACAATTATTGGACCTATATATCTTTCGATGTATAGGTTGGTCAGCTGAGTGTGCATATCCTCTGCCTTTAGTTCTCGTCATGGAGGGATATATATCCCTAAGTGTTGCGTATCTATATATATATTTATTCCATATATATATATGGATATATACCTATATCTCTCTCTCTCTCTCTGTCGAGTTCTTTTATAACTAGATATGTATTCACATACTTATCTTTTGACGGTCTCTACCCATATAAGTATTACCTTCCTATGGGTTCCAGTCAGGGCTTATCCCTCTTCATGCTGTTCCACAGCATGTTTGGGGGTATTACGCACACAACCACTCCTGTGGTACCTACAGCTTCTCCAATGTCCCTAAGGGCTCGATATCACTGGAGATCCATGCCAGTTAAGACTGTCATGGCTGATCTGTAGTAGGTCTGAGGTTCCACCCCCTCAGACACCTGTCCTTTTCCTGGGAATACAGGTTTTTTCCTATACCTTTCTTCCCTCAAGGACTTCTTCATTTATTTAAGTCAGTCAGTCTTCCTCCTTTGCTCCTAAATATAAATAGCCCTGTAGCTAAAGGAGTGTTTCAGCTTTTCTCATAAAGCTTCCACTGAAGACCTGCCGGTTTTTCTGCTACCCCAGTTCAATCCTGGGGTTACCTTCACTCCACGGTTTGACCTTCACTGTTCTCCTGTGAGTTGTCACCTTCACTTCACTGAGGTCACCTTGAAGTTCCTTTACTGGATCCACAGTAGATATCATGAATCTCTCTACTTTTTCAATATGTATTCATGGTAATTCTCATATATAGAAGGACTCTTGACCTGTAGTCCTCTCTTAACTTAGCTGTTTTCCCACAGCTCTTTTCTCTTCAACTCCTACCCTCCATCCTCAGGATGCCTGGCAGTATGAGGTATGGCATGTCAGTCCCCTGCATGCTAGGATTCCAGGCATCTTAGCTTAGGACTCCCCATATGTGAAGACTCATTCCTGCTTGTTCCTGGAGATAGCAGTTACTTACCTGTAACAGGTGATCTCTGGGAACAGCAGGAATTAGTCTTCACAACCTACCCACCTCCCCTAGGAGTTGTATCTCTCTTTCTTCCTTTCCTTTCTTTCTCTCTCTTTGTCTCAGCTCTGAAAAACTAACTGAGGAGAGACAGTTGGAAAGGCGGAAAGGCAGCACGCAGGCGCTGTGGGATGCTCCCAAAAGCTTTCTGATTGGATGCTGGGGAGCATTCCCGCGCAGGCTCCGTCGGTACCGACGTACCCATATGTGAAGACTAATTCCTGCTGTTCCCAGAGATCACCTGTTACAGGTAAGTAACTGTGCTTATTTTACACTCACCTCTGTATTGTAACCTAGGCCTTCTATCCCTCTCCTCATCCTCTTTCTTCTTGTGTACCCCCGTTTAGTCTTCCCTTTGTTTTTCCTTCATTGCTATTTACTTTTAACTACCTAGTTGCTATGGTTATAGGCAGTATATCAAATAAAATCAAACTGTAACTGTAATTATATATATATATAAAAAATCATAACAACTGATTATCACCAGTCGGACAAACACGCAGTCAGGCGACCAGCATGATGGCCTCGGGTCGCTACCCCCTCCCCCCCTGCCAAAATAACCATATTGTATCCGGATTTGCACCAAAAGAAACGTCTTTATTTTGGTTGTCAACATTTGGAAAATACAGTATCAAAAACTGTTGGCCACAGCATAATCCAAAACATCAAAACATAACACAATTCCATCATACATATCATAACAACCAATTATACATTAATTTAATATTTCGCCTCATCCCTTCTCAAGAGGCATAGCCCACTCTAATCAGGTCCTTGACACCCGACAGGGATATTTTGGAAAATTGCCATCCAAGCCTTTTCCCCACTGCCCTCAGTCCCAATTAGCATAGCATTGTTAAGGGGCACTTGCCGTTGAAAAAACAGGCCCTTTAATGCTCTGTTCCTCTTTGCAGCAGTGTCCCGATCTACCTCTGCCCAAGTCCCGTCAAAGGCGTGAGCAGGGCTACGTTGATAATATCTATGCTCGTCTCTCCCGCCGTGAAAACGTTGGGAGGCCCTCTAGACACTGTTCCTGCTTCAACTCTGTGTACTATTGGGGGACACGTCAGTTCCTATATGCCCCGCTCCCCCTTTTTCCATGTCTGGGCTGTGCGCCCTCTCGTAAGGGTGGTCCCTATCTCTCATGTTATGCCGTGACGCTGCCTACTCCCTGGGGTGGGTGATTGCCCGCTCGTGCTGACCCGTCAGGAAGAAGAAAAAAAAAAAGAGGGCGAGCCGCGGCGCGACCGGCGCTTCTATAGCCGATTGCTGTACCGCCCGCCCCTCCCCCCGCCCACCGCCAAGGTTAACCCTTGGCCTGCTGGCGCCGTACCTGTGTCCAGTCGTGCTAATCCACGGCCGGATCTGAATGTAGATTACAAATAGGGAAGAGAACACATAGAACTGCAGAGTCGCTGGTTCTACTTGTCCACCATGTATTCCAACCCACCAAACATGGTAATATAGAGCCTATAAAACCCTCTTTAAATTTTCCATAAGATGTTTCAGAATGCAGATGAACTGTAGGGCATAAAACAAAGCTGGAAGGAGATCAACATAAAAACAGCATCAGGAAATACTTTCACAGAAAGGGTGGTGGATGCTTGGAATGCCCTCCTGATGGAGGTAGTTGGGGCAAATACAATGTCAGAATTCAAAAAGGCCTGGAAAAGACATGGATGATGCCTATATAACAAGATGGAATCAAAACAAACTCAAATATCTTTTATACTTCAACAAACGGAGGGGTGACCTGTACGGAGCAGCAGGAACAACCCTGAACACAGGCATAGAGGGGGATGACCTGCATTGAACAAGCACCACAATTCTAGCCACCTTACTGGGCAGACTAGATGGGCTATGCTGGTCTTTATCTGCTGTCATATACTATGTTACTATGAGTTCCATAGGGCCGGAGCAAGGAAAAAGAAAGCAGCCCAGCATATAGTGCCAAAATATGTAGGTGGTACAGAGGGAAAATGTAGGAGATTTTTGTTTAATGATCTTATTGGGCATGATAACGTGAGAGGAATTAAATAGTTGGCCAGGTATATAGGCTGCCCTGTATACAAATTTTTGTGAGTAACAGGACCCTAAAATGTATATGATAAGTCATAGGCAGTGATGGCACAGACATATGTAAAGATTTGTTTATTTATGGTCTTACTATACTGTCCTTGGATGCAGACAGGTTTACAATTATAGAATTAATTCAGGTCAACATTATAGGCCCTTTTTACTAGTGATTAGTGCGCACTATTTGCCACACAATTCATAGGAATAAAATGGGTCACGCAGCAGATAGGGCCCCTTTTATTAACACTAGCATTTGCTGTTTAAGTAAAATTAAAACATTAAAAAAACAACAAATTAAACCACAATTTTATAAAGGGGGTCATTTTGGAAGCCTTATTCGTGGTATGTCCCCAACATGAGGACGTCCAAGGGCATGGTGGAGATGTGGCTGGGGTATTCCCAGGAACCTGGATATCCCTACCTGATCTCAGAAATGTCATGGACGTTCGGCATCTCATCTAAGTTTAGACCTACTCCAGGGAAGAACAGGGATCTGAAGTGTTCATTTTGGCTGAAAAACATCCAGAGAGTGTAGAGAAGACGGCACTTCAACATCCCTAGTACTCAGGACAATGTTAATGAAAGCAGCAGTGGGATTTGAACCCTGGCTGTCCTATTCCTAGCCCACTACTCTAACCATTAGGCTACCCTAGACATCCAGGTTCTGAAATACAGTTCTGAGGACCTCTATGTAGATGCCCCCGAAGATGTCCTTATTGGGCATGTCCATGTTTGTAAAACTGTGCCTGAACCTGGACATGTCTGCATGTTTTTCAGATGTTCCGGCTTAGATATCCCATATTGGATGTGGATGTTCCTTCTAAAATTCCCCTCAAAATAATTAAATAAAATATACTATTGTCTAAAATAAACAAATTAAAACAATAGAAACAATCCAAAAGTCCAGTCTAATGCCACAGTGTCAAACACAACAACAGCATAAAAATCGTATCTGTCAATCATGGATGTCAGTTGACATAGTAGGCCAATTTAAAAACAATAAGGGGGGGCATATTCAAAGGGATTAACGTGGTTAACAGATTTGCTAACTGTGTTAATCCTACTGAGCGGGATATTCAGCAGCACATACCCATTTTGTGCCACTGAATATCACCTCCTAAACATACTGAATGCTCTTACGCTAACCACTTAGCATTCTATGGGGAAGATTGGGGGTGGCACTGAGAGTTATCCAGTCAGTGGCAATATTAAGCCTATGGCCAGTTAACTCTAACCAGCTAAAGTTAGGCTAAAAAATAGCTAAACTGGCTAAAGTTAGGCAAGCTATCTGACCAGCGGCTGAATATTGCTGCTGACCAGACAGCTAAATCGCTTTCCAGGTAACCCAGATATTCAGTAATTTCATTTAAAATGGTGACAGCCCGCTGCTTTACTTACGCCCCTGAATATGTCCTCCTGAGTCTTTAGGCTGATTTCAAACTTTAATTAATTAGCCTCTAATCTGAAGGCTTGAGGAATATTGTTCCAAAGCAGAAGAATAAAAAAAAAAAAAAACAACCAGCTGTATGGTGTGTGCTTTGAAGACATGATCTAGGAGAAGAGGGGCGAACCAACTGATTATCCAATTGAAAGTGAAGATTACAGGGAATCAAAAAAATTAGCTTACTATAATGGAGTGTATCCTGCTGCAAGTGTACCATTATGAGAATTTTAAAATTAATGAGCGTAATGAACTTCCGGCGATGCGTGAGTGAGAGAGGACGTGTCTCTCTTGCTCCGGGGCCACCTCACCGCTGAATCTGCTATATTACTCTGAATTTCGGGGACCCCCACCTCTCTCTACCTGGTGCGGTTTGCCTACTCTTACCCGGGTCCTATACAGCACTTGAAAATCAGCGCAGGCGATGCCTTTGCTGGCGAGAAAAGAGCGCGAAAAGTCGCTCAAAGCGGGGCCCTCTGCCACGTCGACGATCCTCTGCCTCACCCAGCGCGGAGAACACTGAATCCACCTCGGAAGAACTGGCGAAAGTGGTGGTTCGACTCCTAGAGCCAAAGTTTGACCGTCTAATGCATAAACTTGATGGTATGGAGGAAGCCCTGAATGAGGTGGGCAAGCGCGTGGAGGAATTAGAACACCGCGTTACTGGAGTGGAGGAGGGTGAGAGCCGCAGGGACCGGGAGTTTGAAAAACAGCGCACGGCCCTGGCTGAGATTCAAAGTAAACTTGAAGATCTTGAAAACCGATCTCGCAGGAATAACCTGCGCCTCGTGGGCCTGAGTGAGGACAAATCGGACCGGGAGCTGGTACCATACCTGGAGACCTGGCTGCCTGAGGTGCTGGGCCTCTCAGACCTCCAAGGTACCTTTAAGATTGAGAGAGCGCACAGGCTGGGAATGCGCAGGGAAGTAGCGGAGAGGCCACGAGTGGTGATACTGCGAGTGCTGAATTTTCAGCATAAATGGTGCATATTACAAGCATACCGCAAGCGTGGCGACATCACCCTGGACAATAAGCGGATTTTAATCTTCCAGGATTACTCGGCGGCGGTTGCAGCCAAGCGGCGGGAATTCTCTCCACTCTGCTCGCAGCTTTACCAGCGGAAAGTCCGTTTCACTTTGGCCTATCCGGCAATACTTCGGGTCACCCTACAGGGCCAGAACCACACATTCGAGCAGGCCGCGGCGGCAAAAAAGTTTCTCGCTCAGCATCTGCCTGCTGAAGTGAATGTCGACTGCCCGTGACTAGCCAACCATTTTGGGAGCGGAAGCTGAGAATCCGGACAACTGGTTTGCGCCTACTGGACGCACTAATGACGGCTGAACCGCGCTCTGGCCAGCGGTTGGACCTACGGCTGGCTATGGACCAGGCAGTGGTTTGTAGCCCCCAGACAAGCACTGACATCACGTTAGTCTCTGGTGCCTCTTGGCACGGAGGTCGGGGCTTTTCAGTCTGATTGTGTTTGTAGTGCCTCCTTCTGTCTCTAATTTTCTGACCCCCATATGGTGGGTTGAGCTTGGTTAGACGTTCTGTTTTTTGCTCTTTCATTATGATGCCTGTTACTGAGATTTAGGGTGCTCGGGGGGGGGGGGGGTACCAACCGGGAGATGGGGGGGAGGGGGGTGGGGTGGCCCTGATGCACCGCGTGGGAGGTCGCACCTCAGTGAAGTAACTGAGGGTGGCAGACCTGTGTTTTATGGGGAGTGTACAGTCTGATTTGGGGAAGGTGCAGATGTTACAGTGGGTAATGGGTAACAAGGGGATTGTTTGGGAGGGAGAGTTGAGGGACGAGATGGGGAGGGTGTGGGGGGGGGTTGGGAGGGATGGGTAGGGGGGAGGGTCAGAAGTGCAGTGGATGAACGAAACCGTGACTCCATGAGGTCTATGTGGTGGTGCAGGATGCAGCTTTCACTCCTAAGATGCATGATCCCTCGGAGACTGAGTGGGTTGCTCTGTTGTTCTGGGTTGAGGCTGGGCGACCCGGAACCGTGGTATGCTTGGTGGTCTGGTTTGTGGCTGCGATTGTTGATTGGGGAGAATGAGTAATGATCTACGTCTGGTCTCCTGGAATGTGGGAGGGTTGAATACTCCTGTCAAAAGGACGAAGATGCTGCAGGCTTTAAAGAGAGGGCATACGCAAATTGCATTGCTGCAAGAAACACATTTAAGTGCGGTGGAACACTCTAAATTGCAGAAAGAAAGATTGGGTGGGACGCGTATTTGCTGCTTCCACGAATGTAAAGAAACGCGGAGTGGCGATTTTGGTGAAACGAGGCCTAGCAGTGGAACTGATTAATGAGGAGGTAGATCCCAATGGGCGATTTCTCTTCTTACATGCCAAAATCCAGGGACAGGAATTATTTCTGGGCAATATATATGCCCCTAATACGTATGATCACGGTTTTTTCCAGCTGTTGCTGAGGAAAATCTTAGGGGCCCCTAAGATACCTATAATTTTGGCGGGAGACTTTAATTGCCCGCATGACCCGGCCTTAGATAAATCTGCTGTTGGCGGCCCTAGTGGAGCATGGAGTAAAAAAGGGGTGGGGTATCTATGTCACTCAGGGGGCTTAATTGACTCATGGAGAACCTTACATGGGGTTGAGAGGGATTACACACATCTGTCGAGAGCGCATCAAACCTGGTCTCGGATTGATTACATCTTGATTTCGAGAGAGAGCTTGGGGAGGGTTCTTAGAGTGGAGATCGAACCCATAGTAGTCTCTGATCATGCTCGACTGGTGCTGGATTGGAGGGGAGGGTCTCCGGGAGGGACGCATTGGGCATTCCCGGGACACCTTTGGAAAAACGAGGATTTTCGTGCCTATTTGACCCGTCATTGGGAGGAGTATCTCCGCTTGAATGATACTGGGGAGGTGGGCGCGATGACCTTCTGGGAGGCAGGGAAAGCAGTGCTACGAGGCCATATTATAGCGTATGTGGCAAAGGAGAGGAAACGGCTGAATGCGCGGCTCTTGGATCTCTCGCGACAACTGCAAGAGGCCAAGCGCGCGGCTATGGCGCGTCCACGGTGGATTGCGCCTTACTTAGCAGTGCAGAGAGCTCTTAATGAGGTGCTCCATGAGCGCGCCGTTCAATCTTTGCAGTACTATCGCCATCAACTGTTTCGGTTTGGTGACTGGACGGGGCGCCTGTTGGCGCGTCTCGTTAAACGCAAAGGCGGCGTCCAGGGGGTGACACGTGTGCGAGATAAGCAGGGGGTGATTCAGACTGACTTGAAGCAGATTGTGCAGGTGTTTAGTGCCTACTACCAAGAGCTATATACGCCCGAGGGGGAGAATAGAGCCCACGAGAGTGAGTTCTTGGCGACGGTGCCGCTGCCACACTTGACGGCGGCGGACCTTCAGGTCCTAAATGCGAGGATCACCTGTGAGGAAATTCAGACAGTGATAAAGAGAGGGAAAGTTCACAAGGCTCCGGGGCCGGATGGATATGGAGTGGAATTTTATAAGATCCTGATGTCCCCCATAACACCTACTTTGATGGCAGTGTACCACAAAGCGCAAGAGCGTGGCTTATATCCAAGGGACATGCGCACAGCGGCAATAACCATCATTCCCAAGGAAGGCCGGGATCCGGAGGATCCGGCATCCTATCGTCCCATATCTTTAATCAATTATGACATGAAATTGGTGGCCTCGGTCTTGGCGGCCCGGTTGCAAGGGATTTTGCCCCGCCTGGTCGGTGACCACCAATCGGGTTTTGTTAAAGGGCGAGGGGCCTTCGCTAATATTAGTAAAGTGCTGCTGGGCATGGAGCAATGCCTGTATCAAGAAACGCCTTTGCTCTTGGTGAGCCTCGACGCTGAGAAAGCCTTTGATAGAGTGTCGTGGTCTTACATGTTTGAAGTTCTCAGGAAGTTTGGTTTTGAGGGAGCCTTTCTCTCTTGGGTAGCAGCGTTATACGCGGGTCCCCTGGCATGTGTGGCGAGTGGGGGAACCTGTTCTGTACCTTTTGAGCTCCGCAGAGGCACGCGCCAGGGATGCCCCTTATCCCCTCTGCTCTTTGTGCTGCAGTTAGAACCTTTACTCCGGGTACTTATAGCGGAGGTGGGGATACGGGGAGTTGAATGGCCGCAGGGGGGCATCAAGGTTGGTGCGTTCGCTGATGATATGCTTCTGTGTCTCTGCGACCCCCAACCTTCTCTCGAACGTGCCCTGGGAGTGATTCCTCGTTTCGGGTCCTTTTCGGGGCTCCGGATCAATTTGAATAAGTGTGTGGCGTTAGATGTGGGGGGCCGAGCGCAACGACAATGGCGGGGGACCTTTCCTCTCCGTTGGGCGCCCGGCGAATTCCGCTAGCTGGGGATTCAGATACCGGCCCAGATTTCCGACTTATATACTGTTAATATTTGTCCTATGTTACACCGGATGGCCGATACCTTGCATAAATGGAAAGATCTCCCTCTCTCGCTAATGGGACGTCTTGCTTTGTTTCAGATGATGGAGGTGCCTAAGTGGATGTACCTCCTGCGCCACTTGCCTATTTGGCTGTTGCGCCGCGATGTGCTTTTGTTCCAGCGATATGTTAAGCAGTTTCTATGGAAAGGTAAGAGATTGAGGATTCCGGTAACTGTTTTGATGAGTAATAGAGAGGAGGGGGGGCTCGGGTTGTTTTCAATTCGGGATTATAATTTCTTGGCCTTGTTGGGACCCTTGCGGAATTTAATCAGGGGTGGGGAGGGGGTTTTTGCCGCGGGGGTTGGTTGATAGCGTTTCCACGCCTCACCACCCGGCCTACTTGTTACATAGTCGCTCTGCAAGTCTGCCGCCCTTCTGGCGACGGTCGATTTATTTGGGTGCGTTGAGACAGGCGTGGCGTTTTTTGTGTCAGAATCGAGGAGCGCCTTGGTGTGTTACCGACTGCTTGCCCCTGCGTGATAATGCGGACTTTGCGCCTGGATGCGGGGGAGGTCTTCCCGGGAGCTGGGCTGCAGCGGGGGTGGGACATCTGGGTCAACTACGGATGCAGTCTCAGGAGGAGATGGACTCCTTCCAAGCCCTGGTGCGCAGATATCAACTTGCACCTCACTCGTTTTATTTTTATCTGCAAGTGCGCCATTATGTTAGCGCGATGCAACGGACTAGGGGCTTTCAGTTTCGGGATAACGGGATGTGGGACCTCATCGCCGATGTCGATAGCAAACTCTCATTACGGACCTGGCGCGAAGCGTGTTATCCGGGGGGGGCTTGGGCCCCGATGAGGCAACTTGTTCAGCAGTGGAATAGCAAAGATAATCTGTCCCTTACGGTAGAGGCTCTCCACACTGCTTTTCAGCAGGTAAAGCTCCTCTCGGAATCAGTTAAACTACAAGAACTACAATATAAGCTCTTGTGGAGGGCGTATGTACCCAACACTTGGGCGTTCAAGATGGGGCTGCTCTCGACAGATGTCTGTCAGTTGTGTGGGACTCACCAGGGGACCCTCTCCCATCGTTTTTGGAGCTGTGCCTTGATCGCCCAGTTCTGGAAGGAGATCTTTGGGAAGTTACAAGCTTCTAGGCCTCTGGGTGGGGACCTCACGTCTGAATGGTGTTTATTTGGGTTGTTTGCTGCCTCCTCTCGAGGGTTGCCTGAGGGTACGCCTGAGGATTCGTCTGGGGGACTTCTGGGTGCTGGAGCCAATGCGGGAGAAGTCGCCCATGCTGCCCCTAGTAGTAGTAGTAGTAGTGGGCCTACTTGCAAGCTTTATACCAGAGGCTTTCTAATTGCGAAACAATGCATATTGAAGCATTGGCTGGAGACCCACCCCCCGAGCCTGGAGGAGTGGTGTCGGGCTCTCCTTCTTTTGCGGAGCCATGAGTTGCGTACAGCCAAACTACTGGGGGCCAAACAACAGGTGGAGTGTGCTAATATTTGGAGCGGGATTACGGAGCACTCCTTGCATAGTTGAGGACCCCGGGGGGACTGGAGGTTCCTAGTGGAGAAGATGTGTGCTGCAGAGTACATGTGACCTTGCGTGTATGCATGATACTAGCTGCGGAGCTGGGATGTGGAGTTCATGGACTGCAATTATTGGGTGGGGGGGAGGGGGTTGGGGAGTGGAGGTTGGGGACTGGGGACTGGGAGAGAGGGGGGGGAGGAGGGAGCAGGGAGGGGAGGGGAAGGGAGGGGAGAAGGTGTTTTTGTTGAGCGTTTGTTGTGTGGGAACTGTTGGTATCTCTTGCTTGTGTGGTTCTCTGTTTTTCTCTTGCATCAATGATTGGAGACTTTGAGGTTTGTATTTATTCTGCCACTCCTGTACGTATTTGTGAAACTTAATAAAAATGACTTGAAATAAAATTAATGAGGGTAATTTTATTAACGCGCGATCCAACGCAGACATCTAATTTTCTTTATAAAATAGGGGCATAAGTTGTAAGATAACATGTGCCAAACCTAGGCACAAGCACTTAAACCAGCCTTAGACTTGGTGTAAAATGTGCACACCTGGATATCTAAAGAACGCACGCAAGTTATATTATTTTATAACTCAAACACCCCAACCATGCCCACACTGAAAGTACATACCTTTGGCCTGATGCACATGCCTATAGATCAGCATCAGAATGAGATACATCTGTAAAGGCCCTTTTGCGCATGTAAGTCACAGAAAATACATGATTTCCGTGCGTTGATGAAGCATTACTTTGTGGCTTTTTATAAATTTACCTCCAATATGATAGGATATTGGAGCCAATGTGACTGAATCATATCAGTTGGTTAAATGTAGCATTGTTACTGCCGTATTTTGTATATTTTGCAATAATTTAAGATTATTCATTTTAAGGCCATTGTAGAGATGATTATAAGCCAATGAATGAATTAGGGGGCCTTTTACTAAAGAGCGCTAGCTGTCAGCCTGGGTCCGGTATGTGCTAAAGGCATGCATTGGAAACACTTTGACAGCTAGCATGGGGCCATGATAGTGCCACTGGATTTGGCACTAGCTGTCCATGGTGTGTTAGGGACAGAGAGTGGGTGGGGTAAGCGCCATACACAAAGCACTCTTTAGTAAAAGGCCCCCTAATTCATTCATTGGCTTATCATCTCTACAATGGCCTTAAAATGAATAATCTTAAATTATTGCAAAATATACAAAATACGGCAGTAACAATGCTACATTTAACCAACTGATATGATTCAGTCACATTGGCTCCAATATCCTATCATATTGGAGGTAAATTTATAAAAAGCCACAAAGTAATGCTTCATCAGCGCACGGAAATCATGTATTTTCTGTGACTTACATGCACGAACGGGCCTTTACAGATGTATCTCTCTCTAAAGAGCGCTAGCTGTCAGCCTCGGTCCGGTATGTGCTAAAGGCATGCATTGGAAACACTTTGACAGCTAGCATGGGGCCATGATAGTGCCACTGGATTTGGCACTAACTGTCCATGGTGTGTTAGGGACAGAGAGTGGGTGGGGTATGCGCCATACAGAAAGCACTCCCGCACTACTTGCACAGTGGTCTAGTGCACTCACTACCACCTCCATAGGGCCGCATACGCTGCAGTAACTGCTTTAACATGCTTTCCATGTTCCTTGCAGTTAATGCTATGGTACTGCCCTAACGCACCTTGGATTTGCGCATTATGGGCATGTTTGGTGCAACACTATACCGCTCTTTATTAAAAGGATCCCTTAGCGTTCTTAGCACCACTTTGTTTAGGTTGTAATGGTAGCATACAACTGGTGTAATGTGAAAAGCAAGACATAACTGTAGTCATTTACTTATCAAAGATGAGCATACTGTTGAAATGGCAGTCCAGCGTTTTAATAGAGTCCAACAAAACAATTGGGATTCAAAGAAGAGAAGGCACAATATCAGATTTCATATTGCTACCTGTAATCCACATGGCTATTGTTTGTTTATATGGACCCAAGGGAGAAAGATCTGGGTTATGTGGTTCAGTATAGTAGATTAATTACGTCATTAGAAAAATAATAGCCACTAATGCCAAATGATTGCATTTAAGTAGCTGATGGACTTAGGAAGAAGTTAAACATAGGCATGAGAACGGATCCCTGTGGGACCCCACATTGTAGCTTGTAAACCAGAGATAGGACAGACCTAAAGAAGAGACAGAAGGATCCTTTTTTTTAACACTAAGCATTCTCCATGTATGTCCCAGAGCTGTTTAAACTTAGATAGTGTATTTATTGATTGATTGATTTGGACTTAGCTCATGACTTTTCACTAGTATCTTAAGGTGAGTTATATTCAGGGACAATAGGCATTTTCCTATCCTCTGTCACCTCTACTGTGAGGCTATTGCATGGATCTGTCATACTTTGTGTGAAGAATTGTTATGCTAGTGAATTCTTCCAGCCTGACATCATGACATTTTAAGTTTGCAACTCTTTTCCTCTGAAAATCATTTGCCTCCAATGTATTAGTTATATTTTTTAGATATTTGGGGCATAACTTTATAAAGGATGTCTCATGTGTAAAGGTCTTTTTATGCGCATAAAGGGGCTTTGATAAAGCTACCTCAGGGGTTACCCACATAAAAGTAAAAGTTGAGATACTTTGAAATGCCTCTACATAAATGCTAGAAATTTAAAAAAATAAGATGAGAGAGTTAGGTTATATAACACTGAATGAAGAAGAAGATATAATTGGCATCTCAGAGACCAGGTAGAAAGAGGATAACTAATGGGACACACTGATACCAGGGTACACATTTTATTGCAATAATAGGCTAGATCAAATTTGTGGAGGGGTGACACTGTATGTTAAAAAGGGCATTAAGTCTAACAGGATAAAAGTTTTACAGGAAACAAAATGCACTGTAGAATCTTTATGGATAGAAATTCCATGTGAGAAAGGGAAGGAAATAGCAGCGGGGGTGTTTTACTGTTCTCCTGTCCAGAATGAACTGACAGAAGATGAAATGCAATAGAAATTAGAGAAGCAAGCAATATTTGCAACATGGTAACAATGGGTGGTTTCAGTTACCCAATATCAAATGGGTCAGTGTCACATCAGGACATGCTAAGGATATATATATAAAGTTTCTAGATGAAGGAACTATTTCACGGTACAGCTGTTTCAGGAACTGACATGAGAAGGAACTATTTTGGACCTACTCGTAATGAAATTTGGGATCTGGTGCAAGAGATGACATTATTGGGACCACTTGGCAATAGTGATCATAACAAGATCAAATTTGATTTAATAAATGTAGGGAGGACAGCAAAGAAGTTGACTGTGCAAGCATTCAACTTTCAAAAGGGAGACTATGCTAAAATGAGGAAAATCATTAAGGAAAAAACTAAAAGAAGCAGCCGCAAAGGTTAAGAGCTAACATCATACCTGGACATTGTTTAAAAATATCTTCGAAGCCCAGACCAGATGTACTGCATACTTTAATTTAAGATGGAAGGAAGGCCAAGCAACAGTCAGCATGGTTTAAGGATGAGGTAAAGAGAGGATGTTATAACAAAAAAAAAAAAAAAGAAACTCTTTCAAAATATGACAAACAATATGAATTAAGAAAACAGTAAGCAGCATAAGCACTGGCACATTAGATGCAAACCATCGATAAGGTGGAAAAAGAAATGGAGTCAGTTGGAACATTAGATAGAGGGATAAAAGGAACACTAAGGGAGGACAAGGCCATAGTGGAGAAACTAAGGGGCTTGTTTACAATTTAAATGGGGCCGTGGCTCTGATAACGATCAGAAACCGCTACCGTGGCTTTGTAAACAAGCCCCTAAATGTATTCCTTGCTTTGGTCTTCATGAAGAAGATCTAGGAGGGATAGCCATAACAGAAATCATATTTAAAGATGATGAATCAGAGGACTTGAAAAAGAACTTGGTGACAAACTAAAGAGTAGCAAGTCACCTGGACCAGATGGTATACATCTTAGGGTGCTGAAATAGCTCAAAATGAAATTGCAGACACACTATTAGTAATTTATAAGCTGTCATTAAAATAGTCTAGAGTTCACGAAGATAGGAGAGTGGCTAACATAATGCCAGTTTTTAAAAAGGGTTCTGGGGTGATCCAGGAAATTACAAACCATTGCATTTAACGTCATTGCTGGGGAAAATAGTTGAAATAATGATATGAAAACAAAATAATTGAACAAATATTCAGGCTTTAATATGGTTTAGCCGAGGGAAGTCTTGCCACACCAATCTGCTGCATTTTTTTGAAGGTATGAATAAACAGGTAGTTAAAGGTAAGCCACTTGATATAATATACCTGGATTTTCAAAAAGCTTTTTTCAAGATCCCTCATATGAGACTCTTGGAGGAAATAAAAAAGTCCTGGGCTATGAGGCAGTATCTTTATAGTAGATTGGGAAATGGTTAAGAGAAAACAGAGTAGGGCTAAATAGTTTTCAGTGGAGAAAAGTAAAAAGTGGAGTACCCCAAAGATCAGTGCTGGGCCTGCTGCTTTTTAATATATTTATAACTGACTTGGAAATGGGAACAATGAGTGAGGTGATCAGATTTTCAGATGACACAAAATTATTCAAAGTTGTTAAAACACCAGGGATTGTGAAAAATTGCAAGAGAAATAGGGAGACTTGACATCCAAATGGCAGATGAAATTTAGGAGCATGTTTACTAAAGGTTAATGGATGTTAATGAAATTAAAGCACGTTAAGTATCCACAGCCCTTTTATTTATATGGGTGCAATTGCACTTACCACATGCTAAAACCTTTTATAAGAATGCCCCTTAATGTGGACAAGTACAAAGTTATGTACTTAGGGAAGAACAGCAAACACTTTAGCGGTGTGATGCAAAGTTCCACATTAGGAAAAGGATCTATGCATCTTTATAGATAATATGTTGAAATCCTCTGTTCAGCGTGCAGCAGCAGCCAAGAAAGCTAATAGAATGCTAGGAATTATAAGGAAAGGCTTGGAGAATAAAACAAAGAATAATCTCCAGGAACAAGCAGGAATGTAGTCTTCACATATGGGTATCGTCGGTACCGACTGAGCCTGCACGGGAACGCTCCCCAGCGTCCAATAGGAACACTTGGGAGCATCCCTCAGCACATGTGTGCTGCCTTCCCGCCTTTCCAACTGTCCCTCTTCAGTTCTTTGTTTTCCGCGGAGCCAACAGGATCCATACCCTGTCACCGCAGAAAATTCCATCTTTAAAATTGTTTTCTTGTGGTCGCGTTTGCCTGCCGCATGACGCTTACCGGTACCGCCGGTTCTTTGCTTTTCCAAAAAAGAACCCAAATGTATACTTTAAGCTGTTTCTCTTCAGAAACTTTTCTTTTTTGATGCTAGGCGCCATTTTGGGCACTAGGCCTCATATTCCTAACATGGAAAAACCAACTAGTGGTTTTAAAAAATGTACTAAGTGTGGCGGTACTATTTCTGTCACTGACACCCATGATTGGTGCCTTAAATGTTTAGGGCCTGAACATTCTCCATTTGAATGTCTCTCCTGTATGGGGATGACTAAAAGAGGAAGACAGAACCGGGCTGCAAAGCTCGGTACCCTCTTTTCTTCAGATGCCAGATCCATTGCATCGACATCTTCAAGGGCCTGCTCTTCCTCCCATGGATCTCAGGTAACTAAACATAAAAGCCGGTCCTCAAAGGGTAGCTCTCCTGCTAAGCAGAGAGGCCATTGGCATTGCCCTTGAGGGAACTACACCGGCAAAGCAGCCCCGGCGGGAGGCTTTGGCTTCCAAAGCATCAATGGGGATCCAGGATGTCCAGCCGACCTCACAAGAATTACCTGTGCCATGCTCAGGGGTTCCGGCTGTTTTCACCGGTACTGATACCCAGGCATCGGCAGCGTTGATAGACCAGATGTTCCTCGCTATCGAATGCAGTATCACAGCTCTTCTCTCAGCTGTGGTACCGTTGGTCCAACGGGCACCGGTGCTGACATCGACACCGATGCTGGTACCGACACCGGTACAGACACCGGTACTGGTACTGACGATACCGGTACCAACAGTACCGGCCCCAGTGGGAATTCACGCCATCTTTGGCTGCAATCGACAGATCAGTACCGGATCAACTCGGTACCGACTTCGATCGATACCGGGACCGTGCTTTGCATGAGCATCATGGTCAGGAATACTTTGAATCCTCCGATTCCGAAGACTGACAATTCTGCTGTTACTAGAGGGTTTCTCCCAGAGTATCCCTCTTCTCCCCAACGCAGAATCTCACCTCCAGAGGACGTGTCTTTTCAGGATTTTATTCGTGATATGGCCAAGGGCCTTTCAATCACGGTGGCTCCTGAAGAGGAACCCAGAGCAAAGGAATTGGAAATTCTCCAATATCCTAAAGCTCCAAAGGAGGCAGCCACTCTGCCCATCCATGAAATTCTGCATAACTTGATGCTCAGAAAGTGGGAGACACCTCTGACTACATCTCCTCACTCTAGGAGACTTGATACTATGTATCGAGTTCTGCCATGTCCTGGATTTCAAAAGACTCAGCTGCCACACCATTCAATGGTGGTGGAGTCAGGCATGCGTAGGATGAAACGTGCAAAGAGGCATGCATCCAATCCTCCAGGTCGTGAATGCAGGACTCTGGACGCTTTTGGGCACCGAACCTTTCAGGCTTCCATGCTTTCAGCTAGGATCAGTTCATATATACTGTATATGGGAATGTTCCTCAAGGAAGTTACAGGAGATTTGGAGCTTATGAGCCCATTTCTCCCAGATGACAAGAGACAAGACTTTCTTGCTCTAGTTAAGCATGCTCAAGATGTCTCCAAGTTTATAAATTGTGTAGCCTTTGACTGCTTTGAATGCATCAGCAGAACCTCAGCTATTGCCATTGGTGCACGATGGATTGCCTGGCTTCAGGCATCAGACTTGGAGACTTGGGTACAGGACAAGTTAGGCAACATTCCTTGCACGGGAGAGAATCGTCGGCAAGAACTGGCAGGAAAAGGCTAATGAGTTAGATGCTGATAACTACTCTTGATAGACTGTCGAAATCTACAGCCACTCCAGCCAAAAAGAAGTCTTATAAAAAACCCTCTTTCACCAAAAAGAGGAAATTTTATCCTTCTTATACCCAGCAGAGTCAATCTCAGGGTCAGGTTGCCCAAAAGGGACAAACTAGACAGCAAAAGAAGCCAAAAGGCCCCAGAGCCCAACCAGCTCTGCAGGTTCAGCCCCCTCAAGGGCTTTGACTCCTTCCTAGAGAGCTTAGCCTTCCTGCCTCTGAGGGGTCCCCAACCTCCCAATATCCCAGGCAGATTATGCCACTTTGCCAACAGATGGCATCTGATAACAGCAGAAGATTGGACTTTGTCCATTGTAGGATAAGGGTACAAGCTTCATTTTCACAGCATGCCCCCTCCTACAATTATAAAGTAATTGAATTCTCAAACCTCCGCAAACAATCTGTTAGATCACGAGGTCTCAACGCTTCTTGCCCAAGGGGCAATAGAGGAGGTAGCCATTCTTCAATGGGGTGCAGGGTTCTACTCCCCCTATTTTCTTATTCCAAAGAAAACAGGAGGACACAGACCCATTTTAGACCTCAGAGAATTGAACAAATACCTGTTTCTGGAGAAGTTCAAAATGATTTCTCTAGGAACTCTTCTGCCATACCTTCAAAGCCAGGATTGGCTTTGCTCTCTAGACTTAAAGGATGCATACACTCACATTCTGATCCATCCAGTATACAGGAAATTCTTACGATTCCTTTTCAGGGGAAAACATTTCCAGTACAGGGTTCTTCCCTTTGGTCTAGCTTCAGCACCAAGGGTATTCATGAAATGCATGGCAGTAGTAGCTGCATTTCTACAAACCCTGGGGATATTCGTCTTCCCTTACTTAGATGACTGGCTCATTCGAGCCCCTAAAGTTGCAGAGGCCAGCACTGCACTGTCTTGCACACTGTGAATCCTCTAATACTTGGGGTTGGTAATAAACTTCCCAAAATCCCAACTTGTTCCTTCCCAATGCCTGGAAGCCTGTCTAGATACCAGGCAGGCAAGGGCTTTCCTTCCATAGGCCCGGTATCTTCGCATAATGTAACTAGCTTCTCAAGCAGTAGGGAAATCCTCCCTAACTGCTTGAGAGCTACTACAGTTGCTGGGACATATGGCATCCACAGTTCATGTAGTCTGTCAGACGGCTGCCTGGGTGAGAATCTTCACAGTCTTGGCAAGTGCATATATCTATATGATTTGCAAGGGATTGTGGGCAATGAAGTTCATTCACACCAGACACAGCTGCTCACAATAATTAGTTGTGCTTTTGGGTAAAGCCAATAAGATATTTATTTATGGGGTTATTTCTCCCAACACAGATATGCTTGGTAGCACATAAATCAGGTTACTTGCTTTCAGTGTTAAACTTGAAAAAAACAAAACCAGGAAAACAACATTTGAACTTGTCAGGCAATTAAAGCAAAAGAAATAAGACCTGGTTGATAACAAACTGGTCTTTTCTGTAGGCTTAGCTAATATTCTCTTAGCAATGTATCAAACAACAAACCAAAAGCCACAAAGAAAGGAAAAACTGTTCTTCTCAGGTTAACTTCTTGTATCTTCTCACATAGATTCAGAAGTGATTCTCTCAGAGCCCACAAGCAATTAGGTAAGGCTCAATTGCTAGCTATTACCCAGCTGAAAACCCCTTAGCTGGCTTGCTTTCTACTGTGTGGCTAAAAATCCTACTCATGAGCTTTTCTGAGTATATTAAAGAACAAGTTTGTATTTCTTTGTGATGGTTGCTGTATTTTTTTAACAGAAAATCACCAAAGGAGTTTAGACAGAGAGCAGTCCATGTAAACAGATTCTTCATCTGCTATCACCCCCTCTTCTTCAACAAGCATGGGTTCAATATCATGGATTGGCACAGATGAATCTCCCAATGAAGCACTTTCAGGAGAATACTTGTTTCCCTGCTGTCTTTCAAGGTTATAGCTAGGGCATAGATCAGTGTTCATACCTGAGCTTCCATTGCTGTTAGAGTTCCTCTCTATATAGCCTGGCCAGTATGTAGTCCAGTTCTTATGTCCAGCCTTCCAATCCAGATCCCTGGACACTGGATCTCTCTTCACATACCTTCTGGCACGGGTCTTAGGGTCCCTTCCACGTGCAGCCGTCTCCCTCACAGGTACCGTCTGGAGATTCCTAGCTCTGCAGCACCATTCCTCTGGCTTTCCCCAGTCCAATGGTGTATGCTGGCCCTTGGAATGCCTCCCAGTATACGTACTGCTCTGGACTCTTCTAGACCTCTCAAAGGCTTTTCTCCTCTTTCTTCCAAAGGGTTTCTTTCCCTCTCCGTCCGTCCGGTTTGTCTTCTGCTTCTGATGATCCTCCTGATGATGAAGATGATCAAGCTCAAGCTGATTCTCTGTAGAATAAACTCTACCTTTATTCTGCCTAGATGAGTGCTCCTCCCTAACACAGCGCAGCTGTGCTGAATCAGGCCCTGCCCTTTGAGATGAGTGCTTAGGGATTACCTCATAGCCCTCCTTATTGAACACACGTTTCCCCACTTCAGCTCCTCTAATGGCTGCTGGAAACCTGGTGCATTCTGGGACTGGTAGTCTTTTATGTGAAAATTCTGTTTTCTTATTTCTACCAAAACTGACAGGTTGCTTGTTCAGAGTCACTTCACCTTTTCTATAGCTCCTTCCTGAGCTATGATAAGCTTCCTTATCACAAGTCCCATATGCTCGCCTCCATATGCGAGCAGCTCAGTGGACCCTTTCCACGCAATGGACACAGGCCACAGGTCATTTGTCGGACAAAATAATAAACTCTCAACAACTAATTTTGTCCCTCCAATGGTGGCAATCCCTACAAAATCTGACAATGGGGTCTCCTTTTCATCAACCCCTTTTTCAGGCCACCCTAACAGATGCATCGCAGGTGGTTTGGGAAGCACACCTGAATCATCTCTCTACCCAGGGAACTTGGACTCCACAGGAGGCTGGTCTGCACATAAACCTCCTGGAATTAAGAGCAATCTATTTAGCTCTTCGAGTTTTCCACGCCCAGCTCAGCTACAAGACAGTCCTAGTCCAGACGGACAATCAAGTAGCAATGTTCTATGTGAACAAGGAAGGTGGGACAGGCTCTCTGTCATTATGCAACAAAGCTTTACGACTGTGGGCCCTCGCCAGAGAGTATCAAATTCACCTTCTAGTAGTATATCTTCCAGGCATTCAGAACCTTTGGGCAGACAGACTCAGTCGAGTACTGCTGCCTCACGAGTGGTCCCTCCACCTGGACCAGGTGGCAAAGATTTAATCTCTGGGGCACTCCAGACAGACCTCGTTGCCAGTCCACTGAATGCCAAACTTCCTCGGTTCTGTTCCAGGATTCCGGCTCACAATTGTCAAAGGATGCCTTCCTAAAACACTCTTCAAGCTTCAGAAAGACAGGGGTCGCATGATTCTCATAGCGCCACGATGGCCACGCCAAGCGTGGTATCCCCTGCTTCTACATCTCTCTCAAGCTGCACCTCTGGAGTTAGGGCATGCTCCAGATCTCCTTTCCCAAGAGAACGGGACGCTATGGCACCCGAATCCCCAGTCCCTGCATCTCACTGCCTGGTTGCTGAAGGCTTAGACCTCCAGGATTTCAACCTGTCCAACAGGTAAAAGATATCCTACAGGCTTCTAGGAAAATCTTTCCACAAGAAGATCTTATGTTTTCAAGTGGAAACGTTTTACTATATGGTGCTCCAAGAAGGGATTATACTCCCTTGGCATACCCTTAGAATCAATACTAGAGTATCTTCTTCACTTATTGAATTCTGGTCTAAAGACCAATTCGGTAAGAGTCCATCTTAGTGCAATTGCAGCTTCTTATAAGCCTCTGAATGGACAACCAATTTCCTCTCATCCACTCATATCCAGATTTATGAGAGGTCTTCTATTAACCAAACCTCCGATTAAGCCACCACTGGTGGCATGGGATCTAAATCTAGTTCTCGGGCAGCTCATGAGGCCGCCTTTTGAGCCTTTAGCCACTACAGCCCTTACGTTTTTGACCTGGAAGGTCATCTTCCTAATTGCAATCACTTCTGCATGTCACATTAGTGAACTGCAAGCTTTAGTGGCTACTCCTCCTTATATTAGGTTTCACCATGATAAGGTTGTTCTTAGAACTCATCCACACTTTATGCCAAAGGTGATTTCGCCTTTTCATTTAAATCAATTTATCTTCCTGTATTTTTTCCGAGGCCTCACGCCTCTAATGCAGAAAGAAACCATCATTCTTTGGATTGTAAAAGAGCCTTAGCCTTTTACCTACAGAGAACACAGCAACATAGAATGTCCTCGCAACCTTTTATAGGTTTTGACCCTAGTCATTTGGGACAACTGGTCTCCAAAAGAACTTTATCTAAATGGATTGCCCAATGCATATCCTTTACTTATGAGAGTAAGGGTCTTCCTCTTCATGGCCATGTCACAGCTCATAACGTGAGAGCGCAACTTCCATGGCTAATCTCCACTCTGTGTCTTTCGATGACATTTGTCGAGCAGTTACCTGGGCTTTGGTACACACCTTCACAACCCACTACTGCCTGGATAAAGCCTCCTGTCGGGATGCCTTCTTTGGCCAAGCTGTTCTTCAAAATCTCTTTCAGACCTAATTCAACTCCTAACCACCAACCCTGGTGGAATGCCAGAGATCCATGGGAGGAAGGATTCCCACCTTTCTAGGGTGGCACCTTCCTGGGGCTATCTCCCTGGCATCTTCAGATAGGGAGTCTCCATATGTGAAGATTACATCCCCTAGGAGTTGCCTCTGTCTCTTTCCTCTCTCCCTCTATCCTTTCACTCAGCTGCAAACTTAACTGAAGAGGGACAGTTGGAAAGGCGGGAAGGCAGCGCGCATGTGCTGAGGGATGCTCCCAAAAGCATTCCTATTGGACGCTGGGGAGCGTTCCTGCACAGGCTCCGTCAGTACCGACGATACCCATATGTGAAGACTAAATTTCTGCTGTTCCCGGAGATCACCTGTTACAAGTGAGTAACTACGCTTTATGATTTCTCTGCAGCTCCCTAAGATGCGACTGCACTTTGTTTATTGTGTGCAGTTCTGGTCGCTGCATCTAAAAAAACAAAACAAAACAAAAAGATATAGCAGAATTAGAAAAGTACATAGAATGGTGATCAGAATAATAAAGGTGATGGAAAGATACCCCTATGAGGAAAGGCTTAAAAGTTTAGGACTCTTCAGCTTGGAAAAGAGACCGCGAGGGGAGATAGATTTCTAAAAAAATGAGTGGAGTGGAATGAGCAATTGTGAATCAGTTGTTTACTCCTTTAAAAAGTAAATGGGGACACCAATGAAGCTGTAAGGCAGTACATTTAAGACTAATCATTCAATGCGTAATTAAGCTCTGGAATTTGTTGCCAGAGGATGTAGTAAAAGCTGTTAATGTAGCTGGGTTTAAAAAATGTTTGGATAAGTTCCTACTACTTACTAGTACTACTACTACTTATTTGTATAACACTACAAGACATATGCAGCTACAGTTGTGGTAAAACAACATTAGCACCCTTGCAGTTCAACCATTTAATGTCCAGTATCTCCTAATAAAAAAGTGGCCAGTGAAGTGGCTTTGGATTATATATGTGCACATATTTCTCACACAAAAGATTCAAATAAAACAAGACCAATTAAAAAAGGAAATAGTTTTAAAACTGGGACATTGCCAGGGCATGATTATTGGAATCCTTATAAACAATTCAAATCAGTTTGATTAGAAGAACCACATTCCCATTGCAGTAAAATTAGATACACTTTTCATCAATTGTCAGTACTCACATGACTTGAATCAACCAATGAATGATGGCTCTAATGTTTAAAATGGCCACATTCACTCCCTGTTCCATTTTCACAATAGTGAAGACGAGAGCTGCCTGAGACCATCAGCCATTATCACCAAACTTCAAAGGGCTATAAGGCCATCTCCAAAGACCTTGGGATTCCTATGTCTACAGTTCATAATGTTATTAAAAAGTTTTCTGCTCATGGAACTGTCAAGAACTTCCCAGGATGTGCTGAGAAGAGGAATATTGCTCCAAGAAGTCCTCGAAGGTTACTACGAACTGTTGGAAAAACATGACGTAGAATATCCAAAGAGCTTAAGGCTGACCTGGAGCAATCTGGAGTGGTGGTTTCAACCCACACCATAGGCCGCCCACTTAACAAAGAAGGACTTCATGGGCAAATGCCAAGGAGGACCCCACTGTTCACAGACAGACATAAAAAGGCACATCTGATCTTTGCCCAAACCCACCTTGGAAAACCACAGTCCTTCTGGGGAAATGTTCTGTGGGCAGATGAAACCAAACGAGTTCTTTAGCAATGCAGACCAGTGATACATTTACAGGTGAAGAAATGAAACTTATAAGGAAAAGAACACCCTTCCTATAGTTAAATATGGTGGTGGTTCCATAATGTTGTGGAACTGTTTTGCTGCCTCAGGAACTGGAGGCCTTGAACATATTAAAGGAATCATGAAGTCTGAGGACTACCAAGGTATTTTGGAGCAAAATGTGCTACCTAGTGTCAGAAAGCTGGGTCTCGGTCAAAGGTCATGGGTCCTTCAGCAGGACAATGACCCAAAGCATACGTCCAAAAGTACAAAAGAATGGTTAAAAAGGAAAAAATAGACTCTTTTAAACTGGCCAGCAATGAGTCCTGATATCAATCCAATCGAGAATCTTTGGAAAGAGCTGAAATCTGCCATTGGTAAAAAGAATCCTGGAAACATTCATGAGCTAGAACAAATTGCAGTTGAAGAGTGGGAGAAACTACCAGCAGACAGATGTACAAAACTTTTATAGATGGCTACAAGAAATGTTTGGAGGCTGTCATCACTGCCAAGGGTTGTGCAACCAAATATTAGTGAAGGGTGCCATTAATCCTGTCCAGGTAATATTTTATTTCTCTCATAAATTACAATGTCTAAGTTGCAAATACAGGTACATCTTTTTTTGTTTTATACCTTTGAACATACTATTAAAATATTATGATGACATACATTTGGAATATTTCCAATTATTTCTGAAGATATTTATTTATTTATTTATTTATTTAACATCTCTTATATACCGCGCTATTAAAATCAGTGCGGTGTACATCGAACAAAATATACTGCAATGTGTACAGGTAACATCGAGTTTACAGAGAACAGGGGAATATAAAACATGGAATAACAGGGATAACTATGTACAATAAACAATATATGCTTTAATTATGTACCATATTTAAACTCGAGTGAATATTGAACATGTATTCATGGGTAGGATGAGTCTATAGTAGTAAGGTAGATTTTCGTGGGGACTACCCGTTTTCTGGTTGGATTAAAGTGCTAGGGTGTTTGGTGTGAGTGGGAGGCCTGTGGCTGTGTGGGTGTCCATGGACACTTCGGGTAGTATTTTGTGAATAAGTGATGCTTTACGGCTTTGCGGAATTGTAATCGACTTTTGATGCCGCGGATTTCGTGGGGAAGTTTAATTCCAAGTTCCTGGGTGCAAAACATGAGAAAAGCTCTGTTTGATGTGGCTTTAGTACATGAAGTCATCATCTTAGGAACTATTAAAGTGTTCATAGTTGTAGTCCTTCTGTTTCTATTTTCAGGTGTGTGTGGATTAGTTTTTTCTGATTGGTGTTGGTGGGTAGATATTCATGGCTTTGAAGGTCAAAACTAGTGACTTGTATGAGAGTCTGGCTGTAGTGGTAGCCAGTGTAGGTCTTTCATGATAGGTGTTATATGAGCAGACCTTGGTGACCCAGAAAGGACTCTAGCAGCTGTATTCATAGCCAGACGTAGTGGGTTTAAGGTTGATTGAGGGACGCCCGTGAAGGATGATGTTTGCGAAATCTAGATGTGGCAGGACTAGTGCCTGTAAGGTTGACCGGTAATCAGTATAGTCTAGTAGTGGACGGAGGGGCGTAGTGTCTGTTTTATCTTATGGTATATGTTCTTTGTCACATTCTTCACGTGCATGTCATGTCAGGTGTTGATCTAATGTTATGCCGAGGTATCTGATCGTGGGTTTGGATGTCAGTTCTGTGTTGTTGACCAGCAGTGACGGCGGAGGTACAAACTTAAGATTCTTGTAACAAATAGGACATCAGTTTTTTTTTTTTTTTTTTTTTTTTGTTTTTTTTTTTTTTTTTTTTTTTTTTTAGTTTTGCTATGATTTATTCTTAGGTTTTGAGTCAGCAACCATTCAGCTACTGCTCCGAAACAGTGGGTTATTGGGAGTAACACTGGTTGGTCAGTTTTGAACGTAATGTTTATGATGATGTCATCAGCGTATGCCAATCATTGAACGTTTATGTATATGATCAATTCACAAATCGGCTGCTTATACATATTGAACATTAACGCCTATAGTGAAGATCCTTGTGGTACGCCTTGAGACTGTAGGAACGGCTTTCTGAGGATTTCTGGCCTGTTTAACTTGTTGCCACCTGTTGGAAAGGTAGGATCTACACCATTCCAGTGCTGTGCTTCGAATCCCCTTCTCTCTCAGACGTTGAATTAGTATATCGTGGTTCACAGAATAGATGGCTGCGGAAATGTCTATAAAGATGAGGACAAATCCTTGTTTGATGTTGTTTATTCCTGTGATCAGATCGTTGAATAGGGTTGTAAGGATTGTGTCGTCTCCATGTGCTTCTCTGAATCCATGTTGTGATTTGTCTAGGGGTGCTTCTGTGTCAATGTGATGCTGAAGTTGTTGTTGGGCAGCTTTCCAATGATTTTTGCAAGCTGGGGAGGCTTGAGATTTTGGCCTAATGATTCAACTTTGGATGGATCAAGCTTACTGTTTTTTAGTAGGGGCTTGATAGAGGGTGTGTTTAAGACTCTGGGGGGAATGAGCCTGTTTAGGAAGGATTGGTTCAGAATTTTGCATAGGATTTTGGCTTAGATCATGTCGCAGATCTTGATCCAGTTAGCTGGGCATGGGTCATTAGGTGCCGTGCTAGGATTGATGGAGGCAATAATCTCTCAATTTCACTAGATGATATAGTATTGAAGTTGCCAAAATGGAGTTATATGAGATTCCTTAGGGATATAATGGGTTGATGGTATTTATGCATGTGCTGGACTTAATCATTTTTGATTGCAGGTAGTTTGCGTAGTCCTGTGGCCGAGGTGTTGCAGGTTGGTCTGAAACTGGCTCTCTTGTTATGGATCTTACTAGTGAATAGAGCATGAGGTTTTTATTGATGGAGCGCGTCAGTAGTTCGTGTGGTATAGTTATTCCTGCTCAAATGTTACCTTTTCACGGTGGGTGGCTAGGTGTGAGTTATATGTTTCAAGGGCTTCTGGTGAGTGGGTTTGGCGCCACTGTCTTTCAAGTTTGCGTAGATGAATGAGGTGTACGAAGGTCAGCAGAGAACCATGGTGCGTGATCTCGTTTTCTTATTTTCTTATCCATGTGCACTGGACATGAGGCGGCTCTGAGGTTCTCGTCCCATTTGGATACCAGGTCATCTAAGTATTTGAGGGTAGTGTTGGTCAAGAGTGGATGGAGGTTATCTAGGACTTTGTCGCGGTTGAGAGGTTGAAAACGGACTGCATGGGTTTTTCGGGTGAGTTAGATGGTATTTGACTCACATGTGAGGTAAAGGTGGTATATTGAATTGAATAAGATTGTGATCAGACCAAGGTACTGGTATAACCGATAGTTGAAGGGCTTGGTGTGTTAAGGTTTTGGAATGAGGTGCGAAGATGAGGTCTAGTTTTGCCTCCTTTAGTGTGGGTGGGAAAGTCGACATATTGTTTGTAACCTAGATCCTCTAGTGCATCTAGAAATGCTTATGAATGGCTGTCATGAAGAGAGGGGAGGTTGAAGTCGCCAACTACCCATTTGGAGAGCGTGATGTGGATGTTGCGCATGCAGCTCAATTATTGTTTGGAAGGTCATCCGGTAATGGGGATGGTGCTCGATAAAGCAGGTTGATTGAGCAGAGATCATTGGATATAGTGAGGGAGTCAAGGTGGGTTGAGCTGGAGGAGTTGCATAGCTTGAAGTTAAGATCTGTTTTAGCAAGGATGAGCGTTCCGCCTCCTTTTTTGAGGGATCTGTGGCATGTGTAGAGGTCGAATCCAGGAGGCAGCATCTGGTTTAGGAGGATGTTGTCGCTGTCAGATAGCCATGATTCTGTAACCATCAGGATGTCGAGCTTGTATTGAGGAATCAAGTCCATGACTACGGGCCATTTTTGATCGTATGGATCTGGCATTTATCAATGCACATTTTAGGAGGCGTTGTCGATGAGTTTTCTCAGATTGGGCTTTGTTGATGACTTGAAGGGGAATGCTAAGAAGATGGGAGTGGGATGTGTGGTTGCGTTTTGCATTTGTGTGGTGGGAGAATTCAAACCATCTCCTTCCATATGTACGCAGTATTGGTATGTAGTTAGTATCGTGGTTGAGGGCGTTTGTGATGCAGGGGAGCCCAAAGGTAAGGAGGGGGTAGTGATCAATAACAGGACCTTGTACATTTTTAGGTTAGATATAAATAATGCATGCCTATAATAGTGCGATAACTAGCAGCAGTGCAGTGATCCGCAATTGCTATCAACAATGCAATGACTAATGATATTGGCAACAGTTAAAGGACTATAGGCAGTGGTTGGAACAATGTGCTAATTTAGTATTGGCAATAGTATTAAGATTATTGATTTGCAGATAACAGTATAATAGCTTGGTGAGATGCTAGTTTGTACTGATAACAGTATTGTAATGGCAGTAATAAGTAATAAGTAATAAGTTCTACTGACAACAGTTATGTAATAGCTGCAATAAGTTCTTACTGACAACAGTATTATAATAAGTTCTTACTGACAACAGTATTATAATGGCTATGATAAGTTCTTGCAGTATGCTGGATATTAGCAGTAGAGTGTACAGGAGCAGGTTATTGATAACAATACAGTTATACTTGCTGTGTCCTTGGTCTTTTGACGTGTTGATGCTCTCAGTTCTCGAGGAGCTTAGGCTGATAGATGTTTGAGCGTCGCTGTTATAGCTTCGATGGTTTGCGTCTATGGCGAGTTCAACCAAGGTGAACTTCACGTAAGCTAGCGTTGTATCCGTCGGATGTTGAACAGGCGTTTTCGGTAAGGCCTCTGCCTAAGGGCCGTGCCAAAGGGCCCTCTGGCGAGGCCCTCAGGCGCGGGCCCGCAAGGCGCGGGCACGCCTTGGCGTGCAGCCGCTTTTAAGGCTCTGAGAAGGCCCCGATTGGGTATGGGAGGGTGCGTGAGGAGCACACGTGCTCTGCCCTCTGTTTCGCTGATCCGATGAGGGTGAGGAGAATGTGGGACGTTGCAGAGGGACTCCCGGTGGCGTGCAGCGCTTGTGTTAAGGCTCTGAGAAGGCCCCGATTGGGTATGGGAGGTGCGGGAGGAGCACACGTTGCTCTGCCCTCTGTTTCGCTGCTCCGATGAGTGAGAGAATGTGGGACGTTGCAGAGGGACTCCGGTGGCGTGCAGCCGCTTTTAAGGCTCTGAGAAGGCCCCGATTGGGTATGGGAGGTGCGAGGTGCCGGGAGGAGCACACGTGCTCTGCCCTCTGTTTCGCTGCTCCGATGAGGTGAGGAGAATGTGGGACTGTTGCAGAGGGACTCCCGGGTGCGTGCAGCCGCTTTTAAGGCTCTGAGAAGGCCCCGATTGGGTATGGGAGGTGCGGGAGGAGCAAACGTGCTCTGCCCCTGTTTCGCTGCTCCGATGAGGTGAGGAGAATGTGGGACGTTGCAGAGGGGACTCCCGGTGGCGTGCAGCCGCTTTTAAGGCTCTGAGAAGGCCCCGATTGGGTATGGGAGGTGCGGGAGGAGCACACGTTGCTCTGCCCTCTGTTTCGCTGCTCCGATGAGGTGAGGAGAATGTGGACGTTGCAGAGGGACTCCCGGTGGCGTGCAGCCGCTTTTAAGGCTCTGAAGAAGGCCCCGATTGGGTATGGGAGGTGCGGGAGGAGCACACGTGTGCTCTGCCCTCTGTTCGCTGCTCCGATGAGGTGAGGAGAATGTGGGACGTTTGCAGAGGGACTCCCGGTGGCGTGCAGCCGCTTTTAAGGCTCTGAGAAGGCCCCGATTGGGTATGGGAGGTGCGGGAGGAGCACACGTGCTCTGCCCTCTGTTTCGCTGCTCCGATGAGGTGAGGAGAATGTGGGACGTTGCAGAGGGACACAGCATATCTAAAATAAAAGGGTGCTGATAATGTTGACTACAACTGTATGTAGTCATATATTTAAGAGACCGTCTCTTCTCAAAAGAACTCACAATCTATTCAAGACAAATAAATACAACAAACAGGAGACAAAGGTAGAATTAAGGGGGAAATGGTTAAAGCACATATGGGTGGTAAACAGGAGAATAAAGGGGACGGGATCCAAAAGCAGCCTTTAAGAGGTGGGGGTCTTAGCCTGGATGTGAACATACTGTAACCAGAGATGGAACTTGGCATACTGACTCAGATAGTCTGTTCCAGATACATGGTGCAGCAAGGTAGAATGAATGAAGTCTGGGGTTGGCAGTGGAAGAGAAGGGCACGCATAATAGGGATTTGCTTGATAAGCGGAGTTTGAGGAGGAGTGTAGGGAGAGAAAAAAGGAGAGGAGAAGAGAGAGGTAATGAGGAATTATAGAATGAGTGCCCTTGTAGGCCAATAAGAGAAGTTTGAACTAGATGCGGAAATGGATAGGGAGCCAGTGAAGTGACTGGAGAAGAGGGGTTCCTGGAGGAAAAAGCCATAAACCATTATTAAAGTGGACTGGGGAAAATCTGCTTATCTGGGATAAGCAGCATGGAATCTGTCAAGTGCTTTTGACCTGGATTTGCCACTGTTAGAAACAGGATTGTGGGCTTGATGGACCTTTGGTCTGATATGGCAAATCTTATGTTCTTTGAAGCTGCAAATCTTACTGCATTGCAGTTTCAAAGATGTGCACTTTTACACAGGCCATGTGTAGATGTGTTCTGGAGCAGAGTTGGATGGAGCATTTATGAAGTCTCAATTTATGCATTTTTAAAAATATGCAGATACATGCATACTTCAGCCGTGTACATTTATACCTGCTTCCAAGCAGATGTAAACATCCATGTCGTCAATCTAGATGAGATTTCTGCCTCTTCGCCCTTACTATTTTATAAAGACACATTGGTGCCTATATGTCTTTTTAAAATAGTCTCAAACTAGCATCTACTTGGCCTTCATACGTAAGTGACCTGTGATAAAATTACTTTTCACTTGTCTGTTTCATACTCCCTTTCTCCCCCCTAGTTATCCATATTTGGGTTCCTAGGTCTTACTTTTTAGGATTTATAGTGGATATTCCCTTATGCAGTCCCTACCAATAGAAGCATTTACCCAGCTCCCTGTGCTCCCTTATATGGTCCCTACCAGTGGAAGAGCTCTCCCAACTTCATATGTTCCTTTAAACATTCCCTGCCAGTAGAAGGACTCATCCAACTCTCTTGAGTTCCCTTATGTAGTCCCTGCCAATGGAAGAGCCTTCTCATAGATACAAACATACACACTCCACTACGTACACCATATGACCAGATTTAAGATTTTGTTGCTTATAGGCACAACTAGACAGTAGATCCCAGAAAGAGTAGGCTGAGGGAGAGAGTTTGAGATCTCAAAGATTGAAGTATCAGAGGAAGCCATAGTGCAACAGTCGTGCCCCTTTAAGTAGCATATGAATATGGCCTCAAAGTAAGTGGGGGCAATCTCCTCTTTGATCAGTATTTGGCACCTTCAAAATAAGGCAGTTACCTAGAGCATCAGTGTTTGAATCAAAGCCTGATACAACATGCACATCCCTCGACACCAAAGCACCTCATCAGTCTCCTAAGGCATCGTACATCTTTCTCACTGAGTCCTTCACACAGATGAACCTGAGCCTTCCAGTGGTGGAATGGGAAGAACACTTTTCAGTTACATGATAAGTGTGCACTTTAACTTGTTTTCTTTTGTGGACTTCTGCTCTCTATTGTGTGCCCACTTCTAGTCTTTTATTCATATAATAGCAAAAATGTTTTTGTCCATCTGTGTGTCTGCCCAGGCAGGGTGTGTTCACATGCATAATCTGCAATGTTCAACTCACACAGCACGCCATGTACCCTCTTCACTTCAAGAGACAGCGGATGCCTTGGGGAAGAGAGAGGTACAAACTGGGTTAAGAAGAACCCCTGCAACACTACTCTCCCCTTAGCAGTGGGAATTTCCTCAAGACTGCTGTTGCTGTAGACGACATTTGCCCTCCCCTCCTCCTTGGTTGGAAGTGGCACCACATCTAATGAGGGCACAGGCCGCCTCCTGGGCAGAACTTAGGTTGGTCTCTCTAGAAGACATCTGTAGAGCAGCCACCTGGAGTTCTCTCTGCCATTATAGATTATAGCTTTGGGCTAAGCGTCAGGCAAACTTGGTGCAGTGGTTCTAAATACTGTAAGAGACACACCCCACTCTTCTTAGTGATTGCTTTGTTACATCCCACTTGTCTCGACTGATCTGGCATGGACAAATGGGAAAGTACAATTATGCCTTGCCTGATAATTGTTATTCCATGAGTTGAGGATCCTGCCAAAAATCATTCATCCTATTTCTCTCGCCATTCCTTTCTTGTACCTCTTGCTTAAGAACAGAAGATATGCCATACTGGGTCAGACCAGGGTCTATTAAGCCCAGTATCCCGTTTCCAACAGTGACCAATCTAGGTCATAAGTACCTAGCAGTCTCCCCAAAAGACACAGGTTCCTCAGTGCTTGTATTGGGTCAAGCAGTGACATCCTGGATTCCTTTTAATAATGGTTTATGGACCTTTCCTTCAGAAACTTGTCCAAACCTTTTTTAATCCCAGCTACACTAACAGCTTTTACTACATCCTCCGGTAACAAATTCCTGAGTTTGATTACACGCCGAGTGAAAAAATATTTTCTCTTATTAGTCTTAAATAGGTTACCCTGTAGCTTCCCCCCCTTCTTTATTTCCTGAAAAGGAGAGAGAGATTAGAGCATTGTCTGGTCTAGTATACTTGAGCAGGATACCCACCAGACCAGACAATGCTCTAATCTCTTTTGCAGGAAAAAAATAAGGGAGGAGAAGAGAGCAGGAAGCGAGAGGTGCAAGAAAGGAATGGAGAGAGAAACAAGATTCATGATTTTCAGTATTGATTTTTTTTCAAGAGCAGAAGCTTTGGCAATAGCATACTGATCTGTTCCCCTGCTGCTGGTTGGGGCAAGGTACTTCAGGCCGGAAGGTCGGGGGTTCAAATCCCACTAGAGGACAGCAACCTTGGGCCGGAAGGACTGGGGTTTCTAGTCCCACAGGTGCTCCTTGTGGTCTTGGGCAAGCCACTTAACCCTCCATAGCCCATGTTCCCTGTAAAATAGTTATCTCCAAGTTATAATGCCCTGTTCAATGTAATTTCAGTTTGTTCAATGTAAAACCGCCTTGATATCATGAAAAGCGGTATATAAGAAATGTTAAATAAATAAATAAATATATACAGGGAAAGCTAGCATATTGCTCTTTGCCTCTTGGCAGGAGGGCAGATTTCACTTGTCTGAACTGGTATGGCAAGATCTGACAGCAGTTATCAGGTGAGGCATAATTGTACATTTTCATTTTCTTCTTATACACCTGTCCTGGAGGCTCACTGCTGAAAGAATGTGATGCACCATTCACTAACCAACTCAGCCACTGAATCCAAGTTAATCATACCCCAGGCATTCTCCGGGAATAAGCAGGAAGTCAGCCCTCACATATGGGTAGTGTCAACACTGATGGAGCCCTGCGCCGAAGCTTCTCCCCGGCTTTCAAAGAAAGCCTTTCGGAGATGCACCACACATGTGTGGTGTCCTCCTGCTCAAGGGTGCTATCTTTCCTTTTTCTGTGGAACCCACTGGACGTGTCTGATTTCCCCTGAAAAAGTTAGTTTTTTCTCATGGAAGTTTCTCTTCCCCAATTGCACCGATTCCCTTTCTCGCCCCCAAGCTCGCTTGTCTTGGCATCACGTCTCAGGTTTGCTTTTTCCTTGTTTTTTTGACCAGTGTGGTTTCACGCCCTTTTCACTGGCAGAGCCCCGGGTCTTTGACCTCGCTGGGGCCCTCCCCCCCCCCCCCCATAGCCTCTGCCAGTGGCTTCAAGAAGCCTGACTGCTCGGGGCAGACCACAACCCCTTGGATTGTGAACTCTGTAAAAAGATGTCCTCCAAGGCCATTAAGAGTTGTCAGCAGTAGCATGACAAGATCTTCCAAAGGTCAGACTCTGCCCCGGAGTCTCTAGTGACACTGCACTCCAAGCCCTCATTGGGGACCCTGGAGCCCTGAAGTGACCTCATCGCCTTTGACTGAGGCCATGGGGCCTCTGAGCAGAGCACCCCAGAGGTGGAGCACAAGAAAAAGAAGAAGAAATCCTCGAGGGTGATGTCCATGGATGAGTCGGGGAAGGCAGGTAAGTCCTGCGCCAGGTCCCACAGTCCACGCCGCGAGTCCGAGGGATTGGAGCGGGAGTGGCCTAACCAAGGTCACCCGAAAAGCAGCATCAGCCTTCGGTGACCAGCCTCAGACCCCCAAGGCCATCCTGGTCGAGGACTTTCCTTTGTCTGAGCTTGCACCGAGCCCAAGACCCTCTGCTCGTGCAGCCAAAGGCTGTGGAACCATCCGGAGTGGACCAGAATGTTGGCCTTGGAGCACAGCCTGTCTGCCTTCATGGCCCAGCAGTGGGCCTTGATGCCTGGTTCCGCTGGGTCATTTGCCTAGACCATCAGGGGGACTCGACCTCGAGGACCTCTGGACGTCAAGCAGATCCTTGAACGCCATTGGCCTTGAGTCTATCCTCGACATCGGTCTTGATCCCGGTTCCAATTCTTGGGACCAAGGTCTTCCCCGATGAGTGGCTATGGCTGTGCCCGCAGAGCCTCCGAAAGGCATGGACGGTCAGGCTCAGGGCCCGACCTCGCAACCCGGCCCGACCTAGACTCCTCCACCAACTATGAGTTGGACTGGGAGACCGAGGATGAGGAATTGCTAGACACCCATCGCCACCGTGGCGTGCCCTTGGGCCCGTCTCCTTCTGAGACCCAATGCCGGTCCCTACCTTGCAGGATATGTCAAAGGCATTATCATTTAACACCAAGTCGGAGGAGAACCCTCGCACAGGGAGCTCGAGATCCTCCAGTATGAGGCCCCTCCAAAGGAGGCACTTACAGTGCCTGTCCCCCCAATCCTGTAATTGCTACTTCTCCACATGTGGGAAATTCTGGCATCGGTGCCCATCGTGAGCAGACTGCTCGACTCAATGGATCGGTTTTGCCAGAACCTGGGCGTCCAGAAAGTACAACTGCCACACAACTCCATGGTGGTGAAGTCAGCCATGCATCGTCTCAAGAGCAAGAAGAGACACTCCTCGGTGCCCTCGAGTTGGAAGGCCCGCACCTTGGATGCCCTGGGCAGAAAGTGCTACCAGGGCTCGATGCTCATTGGCCAGATCTAGGCATACCAGCTGTACATGGGTATGTACGTTGAGGGACCTAACGAAGGAACTCTCCAGGTTCTCAGCTGGTCTCTCTGAAGAACCCTTTCAGTGGTTCCGGGGCCTGCCTTCTGCTGTCAGAGTGCTCCAAACATGACTCAAGTAGCTTATGATGGCTTTGAGTCAGCGGCTACAGTAGCTGCTTCGGTCATCTGTGCCCGATGCCAGGCTTGGCTACAGTCTTCCGACCTGGAGCAATGGGTTCAGGACAAATTGGTCGATGTCCCTTGCCAAGGAGAGAACCTCTGGCAAACCCATGACTGATAAGGCTACAGAGTTGGAGTCCGAGTTCCCAATGAGGACTAGGCTCTCCAAGGAGACAGCTACCCTTCCCTGGTGGAAGGCCCCGAGTAAAAATATCCCTTATTCGAGGAAGGGGAGAGGTTATGGAAACTACCCTTGATATCAGCTCCCCAGCAGGGTCAGCAGGCCAAGGGACAAAGCGTGGCCCTCATAAGCAGAAGCCTCCCAAGTCCCAGGTACTGGCTCCGGCATAGCCTAGGGGGAATTTGACTCCTTGGGCATAGCCTCTCCTCCCCCAGGAGGCCCACCCCAGCAGCCCCCAGGGGGACTTCTGATCCTGTTTACCCACAGGTGGCCAACCATCACCACCGACACCTGGGTCCTCCAGGTGGTCAAGGAGGGCTACCTCCTCCACTTGGAGCAGACTTCCCCTCCATTCTTCCCGGGAGAGCCTTTCAGAACTCCTCTTCACCAGACCTTGCTACTGCAGGAGCTCACAGGCCTTCGAGGACAAGGCGGTGGAATCTGTAACCCCACTCCTTTGGGGCAGAGGGTTCTACTCCAGATACTTCCTTGTAAAAAAAGAACAGGGGGCCTAAGGCTTATCCTAGACTTGCAGGACCTTAACAGATTTCTGGTGTGGGAGAAGTTCAAGATGCTCTCTTGGAACACTGTTGCCATACCTCCAGCAGGGAGACTGGCTATGCTCCTTGGACTTAAAGGATGTGTATACACATCCTCATTCAGCCAACCCACAGGCAGTACATCAGGATCTCCAGGAACAAGCTGGAATGAGTCTTCACATGTGGGAGACGTCGCCGACGGAGCCCGCACGGGAATGCTCCCCAGCATCCAATCAGAAGCCTTTGGGAGCATCCCTCGCGCCTGCGCGGTGGCTTCCCGCCCTTCCTACTGCCTCTCCCCGGTTTTTGTTTTTCCGCGGAGCAGGCAGGACGTACCTCCTGCCACCGCAGAAACTTTTCTTTCTTTTCTTGTTTCCTGTGGTCGCGGCTTTTTCCCGCCGACAACGGCACCACTGGTGCCCTTTTTTCTTTTTCTTTTCTTCTTTTAGTCACTTCGAGGGAACCCTTTCCCTCTGGTCGTTTTGAGGCCTACCAGGCTTCACAGCATGGAGCCTTCTTCCCCTCAGAAGTGCCCTCACTGTGGAGACCTAGTTTTTCACTTAGACTCCAATGCCTGGTGCCTCTCCTGTTTGGGCCCTGACCCTTTTCTCCCCGGTTCTCCGGGCTTCAGTATCGGGAGAAGACCTTCCCTTTTTCGGGTGTCCCTCGATGACGTCTTTCCCCCTAAGGTGCGGTCATCGGTTTTCTCTTCTCTCCAGGATCAGGTAACCACACAACAGTCTGTTAAGACTAGCCAAGTCTTGAGGGGCGAGTCTCATGCGCGGCATGACGACGGCTCCGGCCGACACCTCAAGCCCTCCTTGGCAAATAAACCCCGGCGGGAGTCTTCGGGCTCCAAAGCATGCGAGGGGTTTCGGGTTGTTCCTGGGGTTCACTCCTCACAGAACATTCGAGCCATGCTCGAGGGTGGTATCCGCTTCGAGCGGTGCCGATTCCCCGGCGTCGGCATCGAGTGTCCCACTCTTCGCCGGGGATCGTCAGCTGGTGTCCTCGGCACCTCCGGGGCCGATCGACTCTACCCAGTCTGGCTTCCCTACATCACAGCCATGTGCGGGGGTGGTATCCACTTCGGGCGGTACCGACGCATCGGCGTCAGTGTCGAGCATTCTGCTCCTCACCGGGGAACATCAGCTGCTATCCTCGGCACCTCCGGGGCCGATCGACTCGAACCAGTCTGGCGTTCCTTCACCCCTGCCATGCGCGGAGGTGGTACCCGCTTCGGGCGGTACCGATTCCTCGGCATCGGCGTCGAGTGTCCCACTCTCCACCAGGGATCGTCATCTGGTGTCCTCGGTACCTACGGGGCCGATCGCTTCGACCCAGACTGGCTTGCCTGCATCCCAGCCCTGCGTGGGGGCGATACCGGATTTCAGCGGCACCGCTTTCCCGGCGTCGGCATAGGGGTTGAGTGCTCCACTCGTCACCAGGGATCGCCGCCTGACTCCCCCGGTACCTTCGGGGTCTATCGATCTCTCCCGGACAGGCGATCCCCCGGCATCGACACGGACGTCGAGTGCTCCGCTCATCGCTAGAAGGGGGGCCCTGGAGACTTCGATCGCTTCGATCCAGCCTCGTTTCCCGTCGTCCCGGCCAGCCATGGGGTTGGTTCTAGCGCCAAGAGACGCCGGTACCCCGGCGTCGGTGCCGGGGTTGTGCGTTTCACTCCCCACAGGGGCTCGTCATTGGGTTACCTGGGTACCCTCGGGGGCGGGTCGTATGCCCCGGAAGGATTCTCCTCGGGGTAAGACTGGCTTGAGAGGGGTCCCGGCATCTGGCGGTGCCTACCGCTCGGCATCGATGCCAGTGTCGGGTGTTTCCCCCATTACCGAGCTTCATTCTCAGGGGCCCTCGATGCCTACGGCACCGATCGATGCGGTTCCGATTCGCTCCCCGGGATCGGCATCGCCGGCGCTGCCACCGCCGCCGGGGCCCTCTAGGAGGGAGTCGATCTCCTCGCTCGGTTCGATGCCCAGCCTCGAATCGGTATCCAGCCTCGAAGGCTTGGCTACGGCACGTTTCGGGACCGGCCCCTGTCCCTCCCTGCGACGCAGTGCAGAGATTTCTAACCTCTGCTCTCCGGTTGCCTCGGAACCGCTTCAATCGCCGGGGGCAGTGCCATCCCCGGGGTCGGGGCCGAGGCCGATTCCTGCGGTTCCATCGGTGCCATCGACTCCTTCGATGCCTAGCTTGGAATCAATTCCAGGAACTGACGACGCCGTGCTGACTGCCCCGATCCGGGACTGTTGCTACCCTTCTCTGCCCAGCGGGCGTCAGTCCGATAGCTCTTTTGGTGCCCAGGCGGCCCCTCCCGCCTTCGCCTCCCCCGGCATAGCCCCCCTGGGAGAGCCGTCTTTTCAGGATTTTCTCCTTGACATGGCGGACTTGCTTGCCATTCCTATTCCGGGTCCTTCCCTAAGTCCAGGTCCTGTGGAACAGGCAGCCGTAATGCTTCCTATACATCCTTCCCTGCAGGATCTTCTGCTGGGGGCTTGGCGGTCGCCTTTGAGGGTTCCTGCACCGTCTACAGCCATGCATGCTCTGTATCGGGTGCCCCCCTCCCCGGGTTTTCAGCAGCACCAGCTCCCACATCATTCCATCGTGGTGGAATCAGCGCTGAGGAAGGTTGGAAGCAAGAAGAAGCATTCTTCTCGCCCCCCAGGTCGTGCCTCTAAAACGCTAGATACCCTGGGGCGTCAAACCTTCCAAACGTCCATGTTGGCTTCCCGAATTATTTCATATATTTTTTATATGAGCCTGACACTCCGGGAGGTCACCGAGAGATTATCTCTTTTGTCTCCCTTTTTGTCTGCAACTAAGGCCTCTGAATATTCCTTGCTTCTTTATCATTGCAGGAATATCTCTGGGTTCCTTTCTCGTGCTTCTCTAGACTCCTTCCTGTCTGTCAGCAGATCCTCTGCTATTGCCATTAGAGCACGTCGTACAGCATGGTTGCAGGCGTCAGACTTGTGTAGACGGGCGCAACATAATTTGGGTAATTCTCCGTGTGCTGGAGACCACCTCTTCAATAGCGAAACCTTACGTCAGGTTGCTCAGTGCTTCGCTAACCCTCCTAGCGTTAGAAGCCATCCTAAGTCCTCTCTCCCCCCCGGGGGTGGAAAATGTCCTACTAGATCTTCCTTCCCTAGGAAGAGGAAATTTCATCCTTCCGCCCACCCGCCAGGTGCGCCCAAGCAAGGGACGTCTCACTCTGGTCTGAAGTTCTCGGGCCCGCGCCAGGATACTCATACCAAGCAGCTTTAGGCTCCTGTATGCGGCGGCTTACAATTAACTTCTCTTACCAGAAGTTTAAGTTTCTAGCTCTACACTGGGGTTCGGTCAGTAGGGCAACTGGTTCGGATGCTTGTCCAGGGGTTAAGGTATTCTCCTTCCTTCGGAAGAGGGAGATCACCTCTATTCCATGATAATTATGGCCCATGGACATCCTATCCTTCAACTGACTTACCCTTAGGTACGTCCCCCGAACCCTTCTCTTCCAGGGTCCCCCTGCTGATTTGATACCATACCGAAATTCTTCTCCCAGTGTAGACCTTTGTTGCTATCCTTCGCAGCATGTCCTGTACAATTCCTCGATAAGGCCGGACCAGCTCTGTCCCCTTGTCTGTTCTCCCTGTTCAGGCAGGAGAACCCCCTGCTATAGTCACTCCAATGCTTATCGATGACTATACCCTCTTGTCTCCCGTTTAGTGCGGGGGGCGAGTTTTTTCCTGCGTGAATGCCCGGGGAACACATCTAGGGCCTGAGGTACCCTTGATGTGCTCTTACCGGACTGATATTATCCTCTGTCCTTCACGCTACCGTGCGGTTGGTTTCGCTGATCTGCCCCTGCTCCACAGGAATAGATCCCTTCTATGGATGGATCTTTTCCGCCACCTCCCCAGGTGGGCGTTTTCTGTGGATCAGTGGCAGGTCCGCTTATCAGTGTTATGCTCATGTATGTGGGTCCTCGGCATACATGTGTTAGTACCTGGGTGGGCGTTCTCCATGCCCAACTTACCTAGATATATCTTAGATATTATCTGTGTCGGTAGGCGCATGTTGGGAGATGTCCACGGCGCCTGTGTTCTACCGACTATTCCCCCCCCCCCTTTCAGGGGTCCGGCCAGTCCACTTGCCTATTTCCTTATGGCTCGGTCCTGGGACTGGTTATACTCCACTCCCTGCTGTGAAGTCAACAGCTTCTATTTTTCGTTATGCACCTCCTTCTTGAGGTTCAGACCCTTGTCTCCCTATCCCTTTCAGCTAGGGAAGACAGTGTACTCCTTCGGTTCCGGGGTACACCCCTGTTCTCCTCCGGACTGGGCTATCCAGATCGGCCAGTCTTCTACTCTTAGTCCTCAGGGTTATGGACTCTGCTCCTAAGGGAGCGCTCAGCTTTTCGCATAAAGCTTCCTTGAAGACCTGCCGTTCTTCACCTGCTCCAGTTGACACCTGGGTCTCATGCCCTGCCGGATTTGGAACTTCCTCCTCGCTGCTGTGAAGTTCCCCTGAAGACCTCGCTGCTGCGTCTACAGTACCTTCATCTCAGTTCTACTTCCTACAACCCAGTAGGTAAGCTCTACATGGTACTAGCTCATTAAATACTTAATGATACTTCACATGCATTCTAAAGACTACTCTCCCTGTAGTCTTTGGGTTTTGCTGTTCCTCTCTTCTCAACTCCTACCCTCCATCCCTCAGGGGATGCCGGGGATCCAGGTTGGGGACATTCCATCCTGTCCTGGGCTGCGCTTATGGGATCTCCCCGGGCACCCTCAGCTAGGGATTCCCCACATGTGAAGACTCATTCCTGCTTGTTCCTGGAGATAGCACAGTTACTTACCTGTAACAGGTGATCTCCGGAACAGCAGGAATTAGTCTTCACAACCCGCCCACCTCCCCTAGGAGTTGTATGTCTCTATTTCCTTCCTCTTCTCTCCTTCTGGCTCAGCTATGAACTCAACTGGGGAGAGGCAGTAGGAAGGGCGGGAAGCCACCGCGCAGGCGCGAGGGATGCTCCCAAAGGCTTCTGATTGGATTCTGGGGATCATTCCCGTGCGGGCTCCGTCGGCGACGTCTCCCACATGTGAAGACTAATTCCTGCTGTTCCGGAGATCACCTGTTAAGGTAAGTAACTGTGCTTTCATGGCAGAGGGCGGCCACTACCAATACAAGGTCCTACTCTTTGGCCTGGCCTCCATCCCAAGGGTCTTCACCAAGTGCCTAGTTGAGGTTGCAGCCCACGTCCACCTACAAGGGGCCTTCATCTTCCTCTACCTGGATGACTGGCTCGTCAGAGGAGGTTCAGCCGCCAAGATGCAGCAGACCATGGCCTGCACCATCAGCGTCCTGCCATATTGTCATAGTCATAAACTACCCCAAGTCTCACTTCCGCCTTACACAGTGTCTGGAATTCATAGGAACTTGGCTAGACACACTTTAGGCCAACCCTAGTTCCTACCCCATGACAGGGCCAGCCACCTCAGGGTGCTGGTCACAGATGTACAACGTATACGTACTGTGTCTGCTTGCCTCCTGCTGGGCCACATGGCATCCACGGTCCATGTCACTCTGGATGCCCGCCCCCACATGAAGGTGGCCCAATGGTGCCTCCGCTTCTGGTTAACCCAGGCCACACGATGGCTGTGGGATAGGGTGACAGTGACCTGCCAACTGGTGAGCTCGACTGGTAGCAGGCCCCGTAGAGAGTACTCACTATGAGCTCCCCCGGTTGGGTTGAGGGGCTTATTGCAACGATCTCTGCACCCAGAGCAGCTGGTGACAGAAAGACAACTGCAGATCATCCTACTGGAGCTTCGGACCATATTCCTGGCTCTCAGAACCTTCCGCCACCGCCTGCAGCACCAGTCAGTGCTGGTCCAGATGGACAGTCAGATGGCAATGTTCTGCATGAACAAACAGGGAGGCATGGGATCCTAACCCCTCTGCCAGGAGGCAGTGGCTCTCTGCTCCTTTGTGCTCTGCAATGGGATGCTTCCTGCGAACGGTGTATCTGCTGGGCCATGACAATGCCTTGGTGAACAGGCTGAGCAGAGTCCTTCAGCTGCATGAGTGGCAGCTGGACCGTAGAGTGGCCTCTGCTCTTCCAGCTCTGGAGAACGCCACTGATGAACCTCTTCATGAGTCTAACCAACACTCAGCTGCCCCACTTTTGCTCCCACCAACCGCACCCCTCATGGGTGGCAATGGATGCTTTCCTCATTCTGTGGATGGAGGGCCTTCTCTATGCCTTCAAGCCCATGCTGCTGATTGCCAAGACCCTTTTCAAGGCTCAACACGATGGGGCATCACTGATACTGATTGTCCCCCGGTGGCCCAGGCAACCGTGGTTCCCACAGCGCTGACAGGATGAACCTGGGACTTAGTCCATCTCGGAGGTGGAATAAATCCAATGCGCAGTGGGGATCGGGGCCCCATGTAAGAGCTTGAAGCATGAGCAATTAAAATTTAAGGCAAAATTATGTAGAGCCATGCTTTTGGGATGCAGAAAGCTAAAGGAACAATACATGATGGTTGGTGAGGAGCTGACATGCACAAACCAAGAGACATTGGGATAATAGTATCTGATGATCTCAAGGTAGCAAAACAGTATGATAAAAGTGGTGACTAGTGCAGTGCTTTTCAACCCAGCCTTTGGGGTACATCTAGGCCCGTCGGGTTTTCAGGATTCTCACAATGAATATGCATGAGATAAATTTGCATGTACGGCTTTCATTATATGCAAATACTATCTCCTGCATATTCATTGTGGGAATTCTGAAAATCTGATGGGCCTAGGTGTGGCCAGAGGACTGGGTTGCGAAGCACTGGGGCAGTGCCAGAAGTATTCTGGCAGGCATAGGGCAAGGCATAACGAGAAAAAAAAAAAAAGTGATCATGCCACTGTATATGTCACTTCTGAGGCCTCACCTAGAATGTGTGTACAGTTCTGGGGGTCATAACTCAGAAAGGGTAGAGAGAAGCTAGAGGTGATCTATAGAACTGCAACCAAAATTGTATGGGGTCTGTATCAGCAGTCAACATATGAGACTCAAGATTCTGAATGTCTATGCCCTAGAGCACAGGGGTCTCCAAACATTTTTTATTTATTTATTTATTTAGTATACCGCTACTTCCAGCGATCAGCAGCGGTTTGATTACAGATTGGAAACTGTCAAATCATGACAGGAGATTTTTGAGGTATAAACACATTGATTAGACAGGAAAGCACAGCACACAGAGAACTATTTTACTATTTGACATGAAGCGCCACCTAGGGCAATTTAAATCAGAAAGAGGGCCAGATGAGGATGGGGTTCCCCTTGAAGAAGAGTTTACTGAGATGGGAAAGGGGAAAGAGAAAGAGCAGGAGCAGGAAAGGGGGACCACATTGTTCAATGAATTCAGAGATTATGGAAAGACTTTTTAAAATAAACAGTTGGTTTTGAAAGGGGAAGGAAAGAAGCAGATGGCATGGTTCCCAGGGGTGATGTGTGTACCCCATATTCCTCCCCCCCACACACTTTTCCCCCACATAGATTCCCTGGGAGAATGGAACCTAAGAACAAGAACATAAGATATTTCATACTGTGTCAGACCAAGGTCCATCAAGCCCAGTATCCTGTTTCCAACAGTGGCCAATCTAGGTCATACATACCTAGCAGCCTCCCCAAAAGACACAGGTTCCTCAATGCTTATATTGGGTCAAGCAGTGATATCCTGGGTCCCTTTTAATAATGGTTTATAGACTTTTCCTCCAGGAACTTGTCCAAATCTTTTTTAAACCCAGCTACACTAACAGCTTTAGGTGGGTGGATAGCAGGTTGGGAGAGTTGCTGCACACTCTTTTATACACATCCCCTCAATGTACTGTCACACCCAACCCCCGGCTACGTGCCTAAAGAGCTAGGGTGGACATTATGTCCTTAATAAACGGGTTGAAAAACTATCTTCTGCACTGAGGCATGCTGGGAGTTGTAGTTTCCCTTTTAAAAGTATAGCCGTGACAAACCAGTATGAAGGTAAATGATATAGGTTTATTTCCCCAATGTCACAAGGTTCAACATAAAGCATCAGGATATTCTCTCCAGTTAGTATTTCCAAAGATATTTACAAAAACTCAGGTTGAATGTGTTTCACAGTCATTACTTCTGTGCAGGCGTTTTAATCCAAAACATAGCAGATAAAACAAAACACAAGCTTCTTCATTCAGCTTAGTAAAAATGTTCTCTTTTATCCTTTCATTCCTTAGTAACACCAAACACAGGTGATAGGCAATATTCCTTTGATTAAACAAGCTCTTACCTTCAACAAGGTCAGACTTCTTTACTCTACTCAAAAAGCCACATCCTGAAAGCTATTCCTCAGTTAAGGACTCCCTGCTTCCAGCTTAACATAATGTGCAATCCATGGGAAACTCAGGTAGCAAGGAATCCTGTTCGCTAGGATCTATCTGCATTTCTTCCTGCTCTGAAGAAACATCAACTTGTTGTGAGCTTTCCCCGTGTCTCCCAGGATACACTTTCTCTGGGGATCTCTGTAATTCCCTCCAGCAGTGGTCTACCTGGTATGGAAGACAAGTATCCGGGGTTTGAGCTATTATTTTCTGTCTAGGTTCACAAACCTCTCTACAGCTGCGGTTAAACAGTTCCTGGCCTCCTTGCTTAAGTTCCTCTCTGGTGTTAATCGCTGGCTCCCTGTTCCAGGCTGGGTTCTTCTGCCTCCTAGCTTGAGCCTTGGGCACCCACCTCTGAACACGTTGAGACTGCCAGTCCAGCATAGACATGGGAAGACTTTTATGCTCTCTCTCTGAGCTGTGCTTTCCTGGTACCTCTCCTGACGGCTTCTCCTTGGAGCTCTCCACCTTGGGACTGCTGGCCTCTTTGGAACTTTTTCTTATCCTGCAACGACAGCCACTCTAGCTGCCTTGCTTGGTGCTGCTTCATCACCTTCTCTCTTTTCTCTCCTTCTAAGCAAGGCTTATATAGCTGCTTCTCTGTCAGGGTCTCTCTCACTCCCCCCAGGTGTGTGTGATCATCCCCTAAGTTTGTAACTAGGTCAGGATAGCTTGGGTGTGGCAACCTAACTTCAGACTCTCTGTGCTTACTCCCTCTAGCTGCACTCTGCAGTGTGGGTATTGCAGACCTGTCACATTCTTTAAAGGTACATTCACTAGTTTTTCCTATCTCCATAGGCTCACTAGCATCTTCTTCATCACAGTACTCTCCTCTCCCTTTTCCCCCCTTTCCTCTCACTTGTAGACATTCCTGGTGTTGTATTCCTGGAGCAGGAAGCCATTACATACTTCCAGTCCTGCATCACCATTAACAGGGAGCATCTCTACCCCCTATGCCTCTTGTCCGTTTCCCAGTAGAGAGAAGGAGGAGGATTCACAGCAGTGGAGAAGCTAAGCAGGGAGGGAAAGAGAAGGAAGGATTACCGAGATTGAGGTTGGGCTGTTCAGTGTGCTGGCTGAAATCCCTGAGCTGTAGCAGGAGGGAATGGAAAGAAAAGAGGCTGGATGGCGTGTATGGATAGTATCCCCTTGCTCCCCTCCAAAACCTTTTTCTGGGATGAAATCTGATCGGGAGGGCAAGAAAAGCATGGAGGCCAGAACAACTTATTGTAAGAATTTGGGGACTCCTGTCCTAGAGGAAAGGAGTCCCCAGATATTGTGTTTGTCTTGACTATATTGTAAGCTCTGATGAGCAGGGACCGTCTCTTACATGTCGCTGTACGTATGCCTTGTAGCGCTATACAAATGATTTAGTAGTAGTGGTAGAGTGATAGAGGAATACGGTAGAGACATTTTAGTATTTGAAAGGTATTGATTATGCACAAGAAGCAAATCGTTTTCAATGAAAAGAGTGCTATAGATAAGGATCACAATATGAAATTCCAAGGGAGTACACTCAGCACGAACACTGGAATACCCTGCTAGAGGAGGTAATGGAGACAAATGTTGTAATGGAATTGTAAAACGTATGGAGTAAACACAGGATATCCCTAGTGGCTAGAGGATGGTTAACCTGCACAGAGCAGCTGTTAAAGCCCCTTACAGCAGTTAGATGACCACAACGTGCTTCCAGTTCTAGGAGGGATGTATGGAGCCTGAGACTTGGAGGTAGTAAAAAGCAGGTATTTGGATTTGAATTAGGGGTTCTGGATTTAGCTCGCATTTTTTCCAGTCGTAGTTCAAGGTGAGTTACATTCAGGTACATAGGTACTTCTCTGTCTCCAGAGGGCTTGCAGTCTAAGTCATTATCTGAGGCAATGGAGGATTAAGTGATTTGCCCAAGATCACAAGGAGGGTCAGTGAGATTTGAGCTTTGGCTTCCCTGATTCTCAGCCGGCTGCTGTAACCATTGCGCTCCTCCTTCACTCTGTGTATTGTTTGTGAAGAGGTTCTTTACCCTTTCTTGCTCCAAATGATGTTTTATTTTTAATTCCATTTCTCCGTATATTGAGCATTCCCTATCTCATGCACTCCTGTCTAAAGTTCTTTCTGAGGGGATTTCTAGTAAGTTAGCTTGCATAAGTATCTTGAGCATATTTAAATGAGGGAATGTTTTGAATTCAAATTGACATCATTGTATCAGCATGCTAAAGAGGCTTCTCTCCAACCTCAGGGGTTGGTGACGTCAAAAGAGTGATCCCACATATCTGAAAAAGAGTGATATGTTATAAGTTTAATTAAAATATGCATAATTCATATTGCCTGATTCCAATCAGGGATGGTGGTTTTATTTGGTTTTCTCAAGATACGCAGGTCTTGAAATCATGCTTTTTAATTTTGCACACAACAAGAATAATTTGAGATGTGATTACTTTCATTTGCTGAAGGCAATGAATATGTCTTCCTTTAAGAGTCATAAACATGAGTGATTTAATCCCATGTTTATGACTCACCCCATTCTGAAATTAAAATAATGAAACCTCAAGCCCATAACTCATGGTCTACCCTGTATGAAGAGGGTATTGCCATTATTATATGATGATGCTGATTGCATATGTAAATAAAACATAAACTTAGGAGCCTGTTACTAATGCTTAGAATGATTTAATGGAGTCAGCATGCATTATCTGCCACCATTATAGTCCTGTGGGCACAGCGCACACTAGCATGCACGAGGTGCTGATTCATCCTTCTACTCTTAAAAAAACAAACACCCCCCCCCCCCCAACAAAACATTGATCGGAGCGTCTGTGTACCACTTCAGTCGCAAATTAGGTGGCAGTTGTGAAAAGTGGTGGTGGTAGAATAAAAGATGCTTCACAGTAATATTTTTCAAATGCTATTGCTATGTTTGGGGAATTTTCATAAGGTGCAGGTTACTGATGTAAAAGAATGATGTTCAAAAGCCTCACATACAGTACATATGTGATGGATCCGTCCCTTCAGGCATCAACTACTAGTGGTCTAAACTGGAAAAATAATATTTTTTAAAAAACGAAAGTGATGATAATATATGTTATAAGCCTTAGTCTGTACATAAAATATCATTCATATATTCACATGAAATATGCTTTTATTTTTATTTTTTTCTTTCAGAAATTTTATGAATAAGCATCCGAAGCCAGTGCTAACAGGCCAGAGGTTTAAAACCAGGAAGAGGGGTAAGATCAATTTTTAATCATTGCTTATTTGAACAGGATAAAGAGTGACTAAGAGAGAAGAAGAGCCCATATTTGTTTGGGCAAATAATCCAAACAACACATAAGTTAAATCACAGAATGCATAAGTGTTTTCTTTAATTCAGCGGCTTTCTACGCATGATGCTAAGTATATAATCCATGATGGGGCTGATCTTTTCAGAGACACATAGAAAATTATGTGCTATCTACTAGGGATGTGCTTTTGTTTTGAAACAAAAGCACATCAATAGCTAGCACTGTTCATGCTATTGCGCACTAGTGTGTGCTGTTGCACAATGGGGTGCCCTTTTGAAAAAAACAATATGAAGAGGAAAAAATGAAAAAAATAAAACAAAATGAAATTTTTTGACCTGTGCATTCCTAGTATTTACACGTATAAGTGGCTATTTTAAAGGACTTAGTCATGTGGATGAGTGCCTACATGCAGCCACTATTGTGTAAGCGTGTGCATGAGGGTCACTGCACATGCTTTTGGTTGGGGTATGCACAGGAGCTTGGGCAGAGCATAGCGGGATCTATAGTTATATGCGTAAGTTATAGAATATTAAGGACTAATGCATGTTGCTGCCCAATCTAGGTGCTAGCAGTTACGGCTGCTCTAGGGAAGGCATAACTGCCATGATTAGGTTAAGGTGCATAAGTGTGCCCCTGTTTTATAATGTATAGTATGTTTGTACCTCACTTTATAAAATAGGCCCTGACCACATGTGTTGCCACATACATTAACTGCATGGGAGTTTATACAATTACCCTTCACACGTTCAGCATTATACATAAAGGAAAGGGGGATGTCTGGAGTGTTCTGGGGACAGCGCTGATTATACATATAGGGCCCAATATTCAAAGGCATTTACATGGTTTAGAGACCTGTAAACCGTGTAAATGCCCCTAAGCGGAATATTCAGCAGCACTAACATGGGTGCTACCGCTATCTACCCCGATGCTAACCGGTCAGCGGCAGGGTGTTCTGAGGGCAGTACCTGGGGATAACCGGTCAGCGGCAGGGTGTTCTGAGGGCAGTACCTGGGGATAACCGGTCAGTGGCAGTGTTCAGCCACTGTTCGGTTATCCCTCAGTGGCACATGTAAGGCACAGCAAAAGCTAGCCTAACCTTTGCTGCTGAAGCTAAGCAGGCAATGGCTGGATATCACCGCTGCGTGGTTAGCTTCATGCTACCACAGTTGACCCAGATTTTCAGTGCCGGTGGCCAGATATGGCCCCAGCATTGAATATCCAGGTTTTGTGTTCAGCGGGGACAGCTAGGCACTGTAATCCACTAGCTGTTGCCGCTGAATATTTGGCCCATAATGTATGAGCCAGATATAGAAAAAGAACTGAGCTTGTAAATAAAGACTCCTAGGTTAGGCACCTAAATACGTGTCCTATTTTTGGTCAAGCTTAGTAGTCTAAGGGGCATGTTTACTAAAGGTTAACATACGTTAAATGCTGCAAGGGCCCACAGAAATGAGTGGGCACCGGCAGCACTTAACACGCATAAACTTTACTCAATGCGTGTTAATCTTTAGTATATACGCCCCAAGTTTTTAGGCAAAAATTAATCTCAGTTCAGGAGCTGAAAAGTTATTGGGTCAGTTCACAGGCACTTATTCGGTTAGCAGCTAACTTGATAACCGTATAAGTGCTGCTGAGAGTGATATTCAGCCGCACTGTATGAGCAGCGCCACAAGTAGTCTCACACTATCTCGGCACTATCTGCATTGTGCTGGGGCAGGCCAGGGACAGAGAAAAGGCAGTGCTGCCAGGGATCCAGATAGCAGCGATCTTTAGTGCTGCCCTGGATGGCAGTCCGGCTAGCTGTTCGTATAGGGGCACTGACAGTCACCAGTATATGGATAGTGCCAGGCACAGAACACAGTCACCAGCCATTCAGCATTGGCTACTCTCCGGACGTCAGTGCTGAATATCCGGTCTTTATTTTACTGCTGCAGTGTCCATGTTTAAAAAAGCACTGGCTGCCACTGCTAAATATTCATCGATATGCTCATAAATTTAGGATTCAAACCAACAAAAGCAGAGACATGACCTACTGCACAAATATATAGACAGTCCAAAAGAGCAGTGGGGTAAGCACTGTAGCAATTTAATAAATCAATCAATCATTCAATCAAAAGAGCTAGGAAGCAAAACTAATGGGCATGTTTTTTTTTTCCTTCAAAATCTGTTTATTAAACCAGATAAGTATCAAACACACATGGGGAAACAAACTATACAATAGGAATATATACATTTTTCATCCCCAATGCCCTTGCCGATCAAACTCCTCCCGCCTCCCATGTTTACTACTTTACTACTGATCATTTGTATAGCGCTACAAGACATATACAGCGCTGCACAGACATATATAAAAGACGGTCCCTGCTCATCTAGTCAAGATGGATAACATAGTAGCTGTAAACATGGGATACATCTAATGCGGAATGATAAGGAAACACAAAGGAGATCAGGAGAATCAAGATTCGAAAGGGGCAGTGAAGAGGTGTTTTCATCCTTGATTTGAAAAGGGCCAGAGATCAAGCCTGACATAGTGTGTTCCAGGCATAAGGAGCAACAAGGTGAAAGGAGCGAAGTCTGGAGTTAGCAGTAGAAGAGAAGGGCACAGATATAAGTGATTTGCCAGAAGAGCAGAGTTTCCGGGGAGGGATGTAGGGAGGTATAAGAGAGGAAAGGTAGTGAGGAGCTGCAGAGTGAATGCACTTATAGGTCAGCAGGAGAAGTTTGAACTGGATGCGGAAACGGATGGGGAGCCAATGACGTGACTTGAGAAGAGGGGTTATACGAGCATATCAAGGCTGGCAGAAGATTAACCGCGCTGCTGAGTTTGAATAGATTGAAGGGGGAGAGATGATTCAGAGGGAGACCAGCAAGAAATAGGTTATAATAGTCTTGATGGGAGGTTACTATGGAGTACATAAATGTCTTAGTAGTATGTTTAGAAAGGAATGGGCAAATTTTATTGATATAGAGAAAGAAACGGCAGGTTTTAGTTATCAGTTGGATGTGTGTGGAGAAGGAGAGAGAGGACTCAGACGACCCCATGGTTGCAAGCTGAGGAGACACGGAGGAGTAACCAAGTAACACAGTAAATGACGGCAGATAAAGACCAGTATGGTTCATCTAGTCTGCCCAGCAATATGGCAGGAGTATGTGCACCCCTTCCCATGTCTTTGTTTAGGGGTGCACCCACCAGGAGCAGGTGCACCCCTCCCCATGTCTTCACCCCTCCCCATATCTTTGTTTAGGGGTGAACCCACTGCTCCTCCCCCCATCGCTCCATGTAGGACACCCCTATTTGTTGAGAAATTAGATGGTTCAGTTTATTTAGATTTAATCTTCTTGCTGTAAAGTGATCCACTGTGTCTGTCCCAGGCCACTTTGAATTCCTTCACTGTGTTTGCCCCCACCACCTCTATCGGGAGGGCATTCCACGCATCCACCACCCTTTCAGTGAAAAAGTATTTCCTGACATTGCCTTTCAATTTACCACCTTGCAGCTTCATGTCATGCCCTCTAGTTTTACAGCTTCCCCATCTCTGGAAGAGGTTTGTTTGTTCATTATTTCTCTTTAAGTATTTAAAGGTCTGAATCATACCTCCCCTATCCCTCCTCTCCTCCAAAGTGTACATAGTTAGGTCTTCAAGTCTCTTCTCATAAGGCTTCTGACGCAGGCTCCACATCATTTTGGTCGCCTTCCTCTGAACAGCTTCCATTCTTTTTACATCCTTTGCAAGATACGGTCTCCAAAACTGAACACAGTATTCCAAGTGAGGCCTCACCAGAGACTTATACAGTGGCACGAGCACCCCTTCCTTTCTGCTGGTAATTCCTCTTCGAATGCAGCCCAACATCCTCCTGGCTTTTGCCACCGCCTTGTCGCACTGTTTTGCCACCTTGAGATCTACAGAAATAATCACACCGAGGTCTTTCTCCTGCTCCGTGCACACCAATCTCTCGCCCCCTATCGTGTACATTTCCCTTGGATTTCTGCTACCCAAGTGCATGACACTGCACTTCTTCGCATTAAATCTTAATTGCCAAGCATCAGACCATTCTTCTAGCTTTTGTAGATCTTTCCTCATGTTAAGCACTCCCACGGGGGAGTCCACTCTGTTGCAAATTTTCGTGTCATCTGCAAAAAGACAGACTTTTCCATTCAGTCCTTCAGCAATATCACTCACAAATAGAGACTGAGAAAGGAGGAAGGGGAGAGGATGATTTAGGGGGAAAAATAAGAAGCTCGGTTTTAGCCATGTTCATTTTCAAGTGGTAGTGAGACATCCAAGCAGCAATGTCAGAAATGCAGACAGAAATCCATGTTTAGTAAAGGAAGGAGGAGCGGAGTAATCTAGTGGTAGGGCAGCAGCCTGGAGCCGGAAAGACTATGCTCCTTGTGGCTTGGACAAGCCACTTAACCCTCCATTGCCTCAGGTACAAACTTAGATTATAAGCGTTCTGGGGACAGGAAATGACTACTGTACCTAAATGGCCTTGAGCTGACACTGCAAAGGCGTGAGCTAAATATTTAATAATAGTAACAATAATAATAATAATAATAAATTGCACCTACCGTTAGCGTTTGATTTAGCAGACGGTGAGTGCACTGTGCTAAAGTTTAGCACAGCGCCACAAGCAAAAATGTGATCTAGCACATTAGTGTGTGATTGGGTGGAGATAGAGCGGGTTGGGGCATAATGTGGGTGTCGATAGTGCATCATGCTTACCGCAGGTGTTACAGGTGTACACTAACTGCAGTTGTTGCTGCTACTGCATGTGCTGGTGGTAAGTGCTCTTGCATGCCGGTTTCCAGGGTACTACATGTTAGCAACGTATCAGTGGCAGTGGCAGGAGGATGGAGCCCCCTGAAGTTGGCGTGGGCCTCTGCTCTAGTTTTGCACCCTGACTGTGCAGTAATGGCACTCCCTTTGGTAAACATGCCCCAAAAATATAAAAATAATAAATGTTTCTACAATTAAAAAAACAGATGGAGCCAAAACAACATCCAACATATTCAAACAGGAACATGCTATTTGAATAGGTTTAATAGTTGTCTGATATGTTTTCGCCAAGAGCCTTCATCAGGGACTGATTAAACTGTGCAGTGATGGACTTGATCAGTCAACAGTATAAAAAAGGCATTGGGAGAAGCCTGAAAAAAACCCAAAAGATAGGAAATACACAATGATGGAAAAACAGGAATGACCTGTAATAACAAAAGAGCTGGAAAGCAGGCTGAAATGAACTGGAAGAGCCCTGGCCCAGATGGAGTGACCTGACAAAACAAAACAAAAATTCTCACAGGATAGCAATCAACTGCAATGAAAAAAGTATACTATCCAATATAGCCAATCTAATAGTATAAAAAGTCACAAAAAATGGCATCAGTATTACAATAAAAACATATTTATTGATAATGTTAAATAACACCAAATGCCACTTACAATAAAAAAACTACTTATAATGTATATGATGTGTAAAAACATCTGCTTATTCTTTAGAAAAAAAGCTAATTCATATGTCTCTTCACAAATGCCTCATTCCAAACAAAAAGAAATGCCTCAAAAGCCTCGACGCCAACGGTGTTTCGCCGCTGAAGCTGCATCAGGAGACTACAATAAAGACTGTGCACACCAAGCAGAAAAATGAGCTAAATAGTCATTCAAATATATAGACATTGATTCACCCATCTACACAAAGACATACACCTTTCTTGCGGGCGGTATCTGTTGTGCTGAAACAGCCCGTAATTTAACAAGTCATGCAGTCTGAAACATAAAGGTGAATGTTTGTTATTATTGAGTGTTTTTCTGGCAGCATCTCTTTGTGTTTAAGATTGGTTTCTAAAGTGTTGTGTGTGTTTGTGTTGATAAAGTCTATGTATTTGAAGATGTTTTTATTCTAATATTGATGCCATTTTTTATGACTTTTTAAAACTATTCGATTGGCTATATTGGATAGTATACTTTTTCCATTGCAGATGAAGTGACCAACTTTAGGCACATCACGCCACCAAGACCTGGCAAACTGCAAAAATCAATTGGTCAAGCAACCGAACTTAACACCGCAATGGCTTATAACAAGAAGAACATTTCTCCTTCCAAAGGGGGACCCAAGTAACATTCCCAAGAATTACAGGCCAATAATTTGTCTACCTACAATCTATTAGCTGTTCACTGCAATAGATGCAGACAGAATATATGAATCCAGTAACATCATGGCAATAGAGCAAAAGGGCAATAAGAGGGGAGCATGTGGAACCAAAGACCTGTTAATGTTAGAATATAAGATATTCACAACCAATAACTGGTCAGTTCCAGAGTGAATAAAATGATGACAAGACAATATATGAAATCATTCCACCATACTACCAAACCTCACATCAGGTACTAGCAAGTTTAAAAGCAAGAAGGAAGGAAATGAGCCTCAGAATCCAAGGTAATATAAACCCAGCTTCAGTACCATGAAGCATACCTTCCAACACATCATAAGCCCATGACACCTCCTTCCAGCCCTTAAAAGCAATTTTCAAACATTCTTCAATTTTTTTCTTTTTCTCACATTTTACAAAACAACAAAAGTTCACAAAACAAGCTTTAAATCACAAAAAGCACTTATCTCAAAAGGCACATCACTGATGCATTTAACCAAGCACACACAGTTGAATGATGTTACAGGGGAGGCACATCTGATGCCACATATAGGCTGCCCAAGCGTTTCGCTGGAAAAGCTTCTTCAGGGAAAACCCCACCCAAACCGTGCACAAGTCACTACAAAGAGAAAAAGAAAATAAAAATCAACTTCAAAAATAGTACCGTCAAGAGAACAAATACCTCTGCAAAAACCCTCAGAACAAACAAAAAACAGGGAAAACATACCAATCTCAACCGGCATCATATTTACCAGCACCCATATCGCCAGCCAAACAGTTTGAGATGCAAAAAATGTCGCGCATGCGTGGCAATAAATACGGAAAATCCATGACGTTATTCCACAGCAGAGCGGGAAAAGCCCTTCCTCCACACCAAGCATCAAACCCATATAAGGTAACAAAGAACAAACGTCTGATTCACCAAGCGTAAGCCAAGCAAATCAACCTTCTTACATAACAAAACCCATCCAGCACAACCACCACTGTCCAAAAACCTCCCCATGACCCAAACTACACAATCAGACACACACTCCATTTAACCTGGGCATGGAGACCCCCTGGGGAAACCATCCTCAAATGGTAAATCCAGCGCTGCTCACAAAATAAAAGACACTCATCGTTACTTCTATTGCTTTTTCTACTTTTTGATGGCATAAACAATCAATCTATGTTTACCCTTTCCACTCCATTCATTAATTTATAGACTTCTATCATATCTCCTCTCAGCTGTCTCTTTTCCAAGTTGAAGAGCCGTAACCTTCTAAGCCTCTCCTCATAGGGGTGTCGTTCCATCCCCTTTACCATTTTGGTGGCTCTTCTCTGTACCTTTTCTAATTCCGCTATATTCTTTTTAAGATATGGTGACCATTATTGCATACAATGTTCAAGGTGCAGTTGCACCATGGAATGATACAGAGGCATTATAATATCCTTTGTTTTATTCTCCATTCCTTTCCTTATGATTCCTAGCATTCTATTTGCCTTCTTGGCTGCTGCTGTACACTGGGCGGAGGGTTTCAGTGTGTTATCCACGATGACACCTACGTCTTTTAATTTTATTTATTTATTTGAACAGCTTTTCTATACCGCCCCTTCCAATGATTGGGGTGGTTTACATCGGACAAATTTTCTTGGGTGGTGGTTCCTAATGTGGAACCTTGCATCGTGTAGCTATAGTTTGGGTTGTTCTTACCTAGGTGCATAACTTTGTATTTGTCCACACTAAATTTCTTCTGCCATTTGAACGTCTTTTTCCAATTTATCAATGGTTAAATAAGGCCATCGTGGCCAGCGCTAAGAAAAGCAGAAATCTCAGTATAGCATGGATTTGATTATAAGAGTTTTTGACATTATGAGGATCTGGGAGAGGTGCTGAAGTTTCTGGAGGAGCAGGAGGCCCTGCAGATGAGCTGAGGGGTGAAGTGCCCTTTGGCGGCAGCGGAGTCAGCGGTGGCTACTTGTGGAGGAATTCGTAGCCTATGTTGGGGTCACAAGTGCAGTGGACCTGGTAGTAAGCTTGAACTGCAGCTAATGGACATTGTCAGGGGTGACTCAGTATGGGACCTTATGGGGGTTGGTCTGGTGTTATTACTTGGGGATGACTGTTTACTATTTCATTGTTTTCTCTTTGATTTTTGAATGTGGATGTCAAGGGGAGTAAGTGTATTGTGAGGGGGTGAGTAGTGGGGGGGGGGTTAAGGGTGGCTGGGAATGTCACAGTCATTGTAGAGATGAATAAGTTGATTGTTTTGGGCTGCTCTGTCTTCTTTGTGAGTAAGGTTCATGTATTCTGGGGGTTGGATTATACCTTGAGGGAGGAGGAATATATGCATTTAGAATGTCATAGAGTTCGGGGGAGAGGGAGAATAGTACTGATGGGTACAATATGAGGGAGGGGGGTGCCGTGTGGCTTTCTTGTGTGTGTGATGGCTCACCCAATTATCAGTTCTTGTTTATAGGGGGGTTTTCGGTAACTTGCAAACCATGTCTAGTTATGTGTATATTTTCTCACTGCTGTGTCTCTGATGGATCCAGGCGGTCCCTAATGGCAGCTAATCCCTGGGATGTCTTCTCTTAAAATTTTATCCCTGAATGTAAAGGGAGTCAAAAACCCAATTAAACGAAAAAAGATTTTGACATACTGTTATAAACAGGGCGCAGATATTGTAATGCTTCAAGAAACACATTTAAGTTCTGAGGAAGCGATCAAAATTGCTGAGGGAAATATTCGTTGGTTGCCTATGCCCCCGCGTTGGGTAAGAAGAATGGGGTAATTACCCTGGTAAGGAAATCCTGTCATGTAACTATCATATCCTCCAGAGCGGATACTGAGGGGAGGTGGGCCTGTGCACAACTTAAGATACAGAGTAATCAATTAGCGCTGGTAAATATCTATGCGCCTAATGCAGACAACCCTAATTTTTTCAAGGCCCTAGCGGAGATGATTGCGGAGTTTTCTTCTATTCCAATAGTAGCTGGTGGGGATTTTAACATGGTCTTAGACCCCTTAATAGATTGTCAGCCTAGCAGATGTACAAAAAGATTACGGGCGCGAGAGTTGCTTCAAGCCACCATGGAAGAGATGGGCATGGTTGACATCTGGCGTATTTTCCATCCAGTAGAAAGGGACTATACGTTTTTTTCATGCCCTCATGGATCTCACTCTCGAATTGACTTTTTTCTGGTCTCCCGATCCCTGGTCGAAGGGATTAAGTCAGCAGAAATTTTGAGTGCACATATTTCTGATCACGCTACAATTAATCTCGAAATGAAGGCGGTAGATGACACCATTCAGTCTGGGGGTTGGTTTTTCCCTAGAGCCTTAATGGCGGAAGAGCCTTTTAAGCGATGTGTACAAAATGCTATTGTGGAATATTTTGCCAATAATCTTCCGGAAGATACCCCCACTTGGGCCTGGTGGGAAGCGTTTAAGGCTGCCATCCGGGCAACAATAACAAGCTACGTGATAGCAGCCAGCAAAGATGCGAAGGCGACCCTGCAAAGGCTGGACTTACAGATCAAAGCTGGGGAGAGGTTGCTGGCGAAACAGGTTAATTCCCAGATGCTTATACGTCTGCAAAGGCTGCGGTATCAATATAACTCAATACTCAGTAGGGAGGTGGAACAGGTTGTTTTTGACCAGAAGGCGAGGTATCATACTGAGATGAATAAGGCCGGAAGACTGTTGGCAGATAGTCTGAAGGCACGCCGAAAGAAGACGCATGTTGTCTCCATAAAAGATGAAGGGGACTTCGACCGGGTGGATAGTGCTGGTATCACGGAGAGCTCCAGGCTTTTCTATAGCTAGCTATATTCATCTGAAGGTGGTACAGATTCTGTGGACCTGAAAAAATTTCTTGAGTGAATAGAGCACCCTCATTTGGACGCACAGCAAGTGCAAGCACTTAGGCAAGAAGTTGGATTTGGAGGAGATTTAAGAGGCTCTGCGTGATATGCAGCATGGGAAAGCTGTGGGTCCAGATGGTCTACCGTCGGAGTTTTATCGAGTCTTCATTAAGGATCTGGCACCGCACTTGCTGACGTATTATCGACAGCTTCAGGATTCTATTGCAGACTCTGGTGCTTTCGCGGAGGCTACTATCGTGGTACTTGAAAAACCTGGCAGAGATCCGCAGCTGGTGGGGAATTACAGACCTATTTCACTTTTGAATGCGGATTACAAGATCTATGCATCCATACTAGCCAAGCAACTTAATAAGTTTATCCCTACACTAATTCATCCAGATCAATGTGGTTTTGTAACCGGAAGATCTATGACAGATAATGCCAGGCTATTTTGCAATCTTCTGGACATCGTGGAGCGGCAGGACACCCCGTATGTTGGCCTATCAGTGGATGCTGAAAAGGCCTTTGATAGGTTGGAGTGGCCTTTCCTTTTTGCTGTCTTGGAATGGTTTGGCCTTCATAAACATGATTCAGGTTTTATACTCCCACCCTATAGCTAGAATCTTCGTAAACCAGAAGCTTTCTGCTCCTTTCTTGCTGCATAGGGGCACTCGACAAGGCTGCCCGATGTCCCCCCTTTTGTTCAATTTGGCGCTTGAACCATTGCTGCTGCTAGTACATCAAACGAGTGAAATCGAGGGAATTTCCGTCGCAGAGCTTCAAATCAAGGTGTCAGCATATGCGGATGATTTGATGTTTTTTTTGCGGCCCTCCTCGCTATCTCTTCTCTTGGCACAGATGGAGGAATATGCCAAATTCTCGGGGTATAAAGTGAATTGGTCGAAGTCAGTGGCTTTTCCTCTCAACAGACTGGCTAACAGTAGTATGGTACAACAGTATTCCTTCGTGTGGGAGTCAAAGGCTATTAAGTATTTGGGGGTCCAGTTTGTTGCGCCGTTGGAGGATACCATCCAAAGGAATATAGTGAAGATCACGGAGATTGCCAAGTCCTTTGCGCTGCAATGGTCCCCGTTGCACCTTACGTGGTGGGGACGGATGGAGTCTATTAAAATGGTACTAATGCCAAAAATAACCTATATATTAGGGATGCTTCCCGTATTATTCCCAATGGCTGTGTACAAGGAGCTTGATCGCATTTTGAGTGCCTTCCTATGGAATGGAAAGACTCCTAGGATTGCGTTGAAGAAGTTGAAGGCGAGTAAAAGTGAGGGAGGAGTTCATTATCCTGACTTTTACTGGTACCATCTGGCAGCTATTCTGAAGCAGGGAAGTTTTTGGCTGGGTGGTGATTGCTATGTGCAAAAACCAGTCTGGATAGAGCTGGAGGAACGTCTCTGTCTGCCCTGTCCGCTTAATCTGGTTATGGGTATGAGATGGCCTCAGTCTTCGGAGGTGGGTCAGGTAATCCTCTCGACGCAGAGGGCCTTTCAGAGCTTTAGGAATATTATTGAGATGGAGAACCCACCCTCTCGTCAAATGCCTCTTTGGCACAACCCACTTTTTAAGATTAACAAAGTCTCTTTTGCGTGGACTGCGTGGCAGAAGTGTGGTATCTGGACTGTAGGGCAACTGATGAGTGGAGAAGAGTGGAACTCCTTTGATGTTCTGCAAAAGGAATTCGGGTTACCCAAACAATCGCATTATCAATGGCTGCAACTTAGGCATTGTTTGTCGCAATTGAGGTTGCGGCCTAGAGACTACTCCCCCTCCTGGGGACTGGAGCAGATTATGATAGCAATCAACTCTAGCAAAGGGATTATTTCCAAACTCTATTCGCTTTTCAGGGAGCACAATCCGAGTACAATACGAGGCTTGTGTCAGACTTGGGAAGATGAAACTGAGGCTCCGGTACAGTCGAGTTTGTGGAGTCTCTTCTGGGGACCGATAGTTCGGGTCTCGAGATCAGCTGCAATTACACAATTCATGTATTTCTTTGCACATAGGGCTTTTATAACACCGTGCAAAATCTGCCACTGGAAGTCGGGAAACTCCCCCTTATGCTGGTCATGTCAGGGGGCATTGGGTACAATGCGCCATATGTTTTTTGACTGTCCTTTAGTTCATGGATTTTGGAAGCCTGTATGGGACAGGATTCGGCAGGTGGTGGGCTGCTCCTCCCCCCTTACTTGGCGTATAATTGTCCTGAGGTCAATTGCTGGGATGCCGATGCTGGAAAAAGAGAATTTCTTTATTTTCAATTTCATGATAGCCATAGCCTTGAAGTTGATCTTACTGAATTGGAAAGACTTTACCAAGCTGGATTGGCATGCGTGGTGGAATCAGGTGTGTCTTTACAGCAGATATGAAAAAACTCAGGACAAGATTAATGTTCTAAGGGGGGTAGGGGCTACCCCGAATAAATGGTCCGCCTTGGATCACTTTGCATACTCAGCTGTGTGTTAAATTGACTTTCCATGGTTAAGAACATAAGATATGCCATACTGGGTCAGACCAAGGTCCATCAAGCCCAGTATTCTGTTTCCAACAGTGGCCAATCTAGGTCATATGTACCTAGCAGTTTCCCCAAGGGACACAGGTTCCACAATGCTTGTATTGGTTCAAGCATTGATATCCTGGGTCCCTTCTTAATAATGGTTTATGGACCTTTCCTCCAGGAACTTGTCCAAACCTTTTTTAAACCCAGCTACACTAACAGCCTTTACTACATCCTCCGGTAACAAATTCCAGAGTTTGATTACACGTTGAGTGAAAAAATATTTTCTTTTATTAGTCCTAAATAGTTTACCCTGTAGCTTCATTGTATGTCCCCTAGTCTTTCTATATTCTGATAAGGTAAACAATCGATCTACGTTTACCCGTTCCACTCCGTTCATTAATTTATAGACTTCTATCATATCTCCCCTCAGCCGTCCCTTTTCCAGGTTAAAGAGCCCTAACCTTTTTAGCCTTTCTTCATAGGAGTATCCTTCCATCCCCTTTACCATTTTGGTGGCTCTTCTCTGAACCTTTTCTAAAATTGCTATATCCTTTTTAAGATACGGTGACCAGAATTGCACAAAATATTCAAGGTGCGGTCTCACCATGGAACGATATAGAGGCATTATAATATCTTTTGTTTTATTTTCCATTCCTTTCCTTATCATACCTAACATTCTATTTGCTCTCTTGGCCACTGCTGCACACTGGGCCGAGGGTTTTAACATGGTATCCACAATGACGCCTAAATCTTTTTCCTGGGTGGTGGTTCCTAATGTGGAACCTTGCATCGTGTAACCATAGTTTGGGTTGTTCTTCCCTAGGTGCATAACCTTGCACTTGTCCACATTAAATTTCATCTGCCATTTTGATGCCCAGTCTTCCAATTTATCAAGATCCTCTTGCAATTTTCCACAATCCTCTTGGGTTTTAACAACTTTAAATAGTTTTGTGTCATCTGCAAATTTGATAACCTCACTCGTTATTCCACTTTCCAGGTCATTTATGAATATGTCAAAAATCAGCGGACCCAGCACAGATCCCTGGGGTACACCACTATTCACCTTTCTCTATTGGGAAAATTGGCCATTTAGCCCTACCCACTGCTTTCTATCTTTTAACCAGTTCCTGATCCACAATAGTACACTGCCTCCTATCCCATGACTCTTTAGTTTTGCCAAAAGTCTCTGATGAGGGACCTTGTCAAAGGCTTTCTGAAAGTCCAGATACACAATATCAACCGACTCACCTTTGTGCACCTGATTATTCACTCCTTCATAAAAACATAACAGATTAGTAAGACAAGATCTTCCTTGTCTAAAGCCATGTTGGCTGTCTCCCATTAGGTCATGACTATATACATGCTGATTAATTTTATTCTTTATGATGGTTTCTACCATTTTTCCCGGTACTGATGTCAGGCTCACCGGTCTGTAGTTTCCCGGATCACCCCTGGAACCCTTTTTAAAAATTGGTGTTACATTGGCGATCCTCCAATCTTCAGGTATTAGAGCTGATTTTAATGATAGTTCACAGATTACTAATAGCTATCTGATATTTCAGTTCTTTCAACACCCTTGGATGTATACCATCCGGCCCAGGTGATTTGCTACTCTTCAATTTATCTAATAGTTGTAATACATCTTCCCGATGTATCGATATTTCCTTCAATTCTTCCGCACTTTTAAATACCACTTCAGTCATGGGTAACATCCCTACATCTTCCTCAGTAAAGACTGAAGCAAAGAATTCATTCAGTCTCTCCGCTATCGCCTTGTCGCCCCTTAGTGCTCCTTTAACCCCTTTATCATCTAATGGACCAACTGACTCTCTCACAGGTTTTTTGCTACGAATATACTTGAAAAGGTCTTTACTTCGCGTTTTTGCTTCCGCAGCAAACTTCTTCTCAAATTCTCCCTTTGCCTGCCTTATTAATGCCTTGCATTTGACTTGCCAGTGCTTGTGCTGTTTCCAGGTTTCGTCGTTTGGCTCTTTTTTACATTTCCTGAAAGATGCTTTTTTGGCAACAACAGCTTCTCTGACCTCACCTTTAAACCATGCTGGCAGTTTTTTGGACTTCCTTCCACTTTTCTTAAAGCGTGGAATACAGCTGGTCTGGGCTTCCAAGATAGTATTTTTCAACAACAGCCAAGCCTGATGTATGTCTTTAACCTTTGCAACTGCTCCTTTTGGTTTTTTCTTAACTGTTTTCCTCATTTTATCATAGTCTCCCTTTCGAAAGTTAAAAGGTAGTACTGTGGATATCCTTACTATCCCTCCTCCACTAATTAAATCAAAGGCGATCATGCTATGATCACTATTGCCAAGTGGCCCCAACAACCTTATCTCTTGCACTTGATCTGGTGTTCCACTAAGGACTAGATCTAATATGGCTTCCCCTCTGGTCGGTTCATGAACCAGCTGCTCCAAGAAGCAGTCATTTATTTCATCTAGGAACTTTATCTCCCTAGCATGTCCTGACGTGACACTGACCCAGTTGATACCGGGATAGTTGAAATCACCCATTATTATTACTGCGCTGTAACTTTTGTTAGCTTCCTTGATTTCTTTGAGCATTTCATCATCCATTTGGTAATTCTGGCCAGGCGCTCGATAGTACACCCCCACTGCCATTGACTTCCCCCTTTTACATGGAATTTCAATCCATATAGATTCCACAGCAGATTTTGTTTCCTGCAAAACTTTAATCCTTTCTGACTCAATGCCCTCTCTAACATAGAGAGCAACCCCTCCACCAATTTGATCAGCTCTATCATTACGATATAGTTTGTACCCAGGTATCACAGTGTCCCACTGGTTGTCCTCCTTCCACCATGTCTCTGATATTCCAATCATATCTAACCTTTCATTTAGTGCTATATATTCTAACTCTCCCATCTTATTTTTTAGACTTCTAGCATTTGCATACAAGCATTTTAGAGAATGTATTTTATTCATATTAATTTGGCTATTGTTAGACATGGGTAATTTGGGATCTTTAAGCTCTGTCTGCTCCATACTTGAGGGCATTTGGGCTACTTTACTCTTTTGTGGAACCTCTCTGCTTTTGGTAGTATCCTTCAAAGATACATTCTTGCGAACCATCCGCTCTTGGGTGACTGTCGGCTTTCCCCTAATATCTAGTTTAAAAGCTGCTCTATCTCCTTTTTAAAGGTTAATGCCAGCAGCCTGGTTCCATCCCGGTTAAGGTGAAGCCCATCCCTTCGGAAGAGCCCCTCCTTTCCCCAGAATGTTCCCCAGTTCCTAACAAATCCAAAACCCTCATCTCTGCACCATTGTCTCATCCACGCATTGAGACTCCGGAGCTCTGCCTGCCTTTTGGGTCCTGCGCGTGGAACAGGAAGCATTTCGGAGAATGCTACCCTGAAAGTTCTGGATTTCAACTTCCTACCTAAAAGCCTAAATTTAGCCTCCAGAACCTCCCTACCACATTTTCCTATGTCATTGGTACCGACATGTACCAAGACAGCAGACTCATCCCCAGCACTATCTAAGACCTTATCTAGGTGGTGCGTGAGGTCCGCTACCTTCGCACCAGGCAGGCATGTAACCAGACAATCCTCACGTCCACCAGCCACCCAGCTATCTACATGCCTAATGATCGAATCACCAACTATAACGGCTGTCCTAACCCTTCCCTCATGGGCACATGGCCCTGGAGAAACTTCCTCGGTTCGAGAGGGTTTTACATCACCTGGAGGACAGGTCCTAGTTACAGGATCACTTCCTGCCACACCAGGGTGATGCTCTCCTGTCACGTGACCTCTCTCCTCCATGGCAACAGGGATGCTGCCAGACTGGAGGTGTGACTTCAGGACTATATCCCTGTAGGTCTCGTCTATGTACCTCTCTGTCTGTCTTATGCTTTCCAAGTCTGCTACTTTAGCCTCTAGAGAACGGACTCGTTCCCTGAGAGCAAAGAGCTCCTTGCACCTAGTGCACACGTAAGACCTCTCACCAACTGGGAGAAAATCATACATGTGACACTCAATGCAAAAGACTGGAAAGCCCGCATCCCGCTGCTGGACTGCTGTCTGCATCTTAGTTTTAAGTTTGTGTTTAGATCTAAGTTCTTACTAAGGGTTGCTATGGATATTTATACTAATAAAACTGTACCTAATACGTGTAATATACCTTGTTCACCTGAAGCTTAACTAATCTCAGGTCCTTAGTGTATGACTGATTTGGGTAATGAGCTTCACCTGAGAGCACCTCCTGCCTTTTAAGATGTGTAAGTACCTATAAAGCTACGAGTATCCCAGGGGTGGGTGGGTGTGGGGAGGGAGGGAGGGAAATAACACTTATTAAAATAGGGCTGCTACACAGTACCCTGTCTTGTGCTGCTGAGGTAAGCTAAATTATGATTTGATTTACATTATAGCTCTTAGCTGCTGCTAGGCTCTAACTTCTTATGAAATTTAAACTACAAGCTCTCTGCTGGGTTCTAAATTTAACCAGAAAGCTCTCTTCTGTGTTTTAAATTTAAGCTAAAAGTACTTTGCTGATGCTAGGCCCTGAGTGACTATTAAATGTAAACTACAAGCTCTCTGCTGGGTTCCAAATGTAACCAGAAAGCTCTCTTCTGTGTTTTAAATTTAAACTAAAAGTACTTTGCTGTTACTAGGCCCTGAGTGACTATTAAATTTAAACTACAAGCTCTTTGCTGGGTATGAAATGTAACCAGAAAGTTCTCCTCTGTGTTTTAAATTTAAACTTAAACTGCTGCTACTAGGCCCTGACTGATTTAACAAAAAATAGTGGGTTCACAGATTAATTAGCTTTAATACAAAGAATTCCTTTTAGAAAATTACCAGAAGTATATACTCACAGTTGCAGATCTCTCTCCAGAAGTAACAGTCCCTTTTTCTAGTCCTTCAAGACTGGTTTGCAAGATATGGGGGGGGAGGGGGAGTGGGTTAGTTGATTTAATGGTCAGATTATGTTGTATGAGTAACATGATATACTGTTCCTATTTTTTCTTGTTTGGTGTGTCTTTTTGATTGCCGTGTAATATATCAAAATGCTCAATAAAGCGTTTAAAACCTAAAAAAAAAAAAGGTTTTTGACAGCATCCCAACAGAATTTGCAAAACCAGAGAAGAATTAGATCAGCAAACGAGGAAAAACACGTGTCAAATGCACAAATAAGGTGGGAAATACAAAGCGTTACTCCAGGAACCCTTTGGTGATCATGAACGGACACATGAATGGGGAGAGATGAGGGCACCAAAGGTCTGGGTATAGAAAGAGAAAAGGAGAGGGCCCAGAACTGACCCTTGAGGTACACCAACTAAGAGAAGGGATGGCAGTAGAAGAGGACCCTCCAGAACGAACATTGAAAGAGTGATTAGAGAGAAGAGAACCAAAACAATACAGAGGATAAAGTGTCAAGAATGAGGAAGTGGTCATCCTTATCAAAAGCAGCAGAAAGATCAAGAAGAATGAGAACTGAGTAAAGACCTTTGGACTTAACGAGGAATAGGTCACTGGAGACTTTGGCAAGGGCTGTTTCAGTAGAATGAAATGGACGAAAACCAGATTGAAGTGGATCAAGGAGGGCTTGAGAGGAGAGAATTTTGAGACAGTGATGGAGAACTGCACATTAAAGAATTTTGGAAATGAATGGGAGAAGGGAGATAAGTTGATAATTAGAAGGTATCTGTCATCATCCACTATGTTACTGTATTACATCACAGTTCCTTTTAGTGGGCACAGAGCAGACACATCTGACTGCAGCTCTTTAACCAGCAAAGTATTTTTTCCACTAGATGGCATCAGTCTTACCTGGTCCCATAGTGGAGCTTGCCTATTTTATAGAACCTATTGACTGGTTCACTATTGAAATTGTAAGTTTCATGAGAGAGCTTAAGTTAACCTGAGAGTTTGACTTGTAGTGTTACAAAATGTTCTTTTCTCCTTTGGATTTGAACCTTAAGAAAAAAGCAGGTGTCTGACAGACAGGGAAGCATCTAGGCACCAATGTGAAATCTCTAAACAGACTTTACTAAGCTGCTTAAAAGGTTTGAAATTATTTGCCTACAGCAATGGACAGCTTGGATTTTACAAACACAGTACTGCAGACTGGTGCTTACAGCCTGCTTAGGTCTGCTGTTGTGAAGTTGTGTTTATTTCCTCCTTGGAGCAGAGTGAAGGTCCTCTTAACCAAACAAAATGTTTGGCGCTTTCTGAAGTGTGGTTAGTCAGTGAGATCATTTCTACCTACTTCCTGGAAGGAACTGTGAAGATGCTCTAACTTTATTTGGAGCACAGAACTAGAAGGAACAAGCTCCTTGAGTTTAAGTTCTTTAGTAGGGTTACCAGATTTTTGAAGAGCACATCTGGGAACTTGAGTAGGGTTGTCTGGGGCAGGTATTTAACTCTTCCTCGGGCATCTTTTCTCCATATATTTCAAAATGACCAGGTTACATAGCATTCAGTCATTTCAAAAGTTTAGAAAAGACAGTAGCAGCCCTTCTCAAGTTATAAGCTCCTCAGGGAGGAGTGGCCTAGTGGTTGGAGCAAGTTAACTCAGGCCGGAAGGTCGGGGTTCAAATCCTACTAGAGGACAGCAACCTTGGGCTGGAAGGACTGGGGTTTCTAGTCCCACAGGTGCTCCTTGTGGTCTTGGGCAAGCCACTTAACCCTCCATTGCCCATGTTCCCTGTAAGTATTAGTGTTGTCATGGGGCTGCAGGCCTTCGCCTAGGGCCCCGAGTTTGGAGTTGCCTTGCTATCTTCTAGTGGTCAAAAATAGTCTCAAGTCGAGTGGTTAAAGCAAAACAAAACAAGGGCTTTATTCCCCTTCCCCCAAGGATATCATGTGCATAACCAAAAACAGGGAAAACAAAACAGTTTCTCTCAAAGAAGAATATCTTCTTTTTCTTTGCTCTTTTTATAGGGCTTCAGCACAAAGACTCAATATCATCCGCAGGACATAATGTACAATCCATAGGAGCCTGTTCTGGAACCCTGGCGTTACTTTCCCATTGCATCTCCTCACCTTCAGCATACGTTGTGCTTGGGTTTAAACCTTCACAGCTGTTTTTATGAAAACCCCTCTCTGAAAGTTCAGATAGCATACAGGGACACAGGTCTGTGCAAGTATGTTTAAGAGTACCTGTATCTGTAGGGCTGCCTCTCCAGCTCTCCTTTTCCACCCTCCAGTTGTTAGGGATTGTTTTATAGCTTCCCGCAGATATTTTTGGTCTGGAGCACTGCTCTGACCCTCCGTTCCGAATGGAGCTTCTAGCTTTCCCTCTCACAGTGCTAGGCTTCCACCTGTATAATTGTTGAGGTCTTTCCTCTGGCAGTGAGGACTGGAGACTTTCCTGCTCACTCGGTCTAGGCAGCCTCCTAGCCCCAGGTTGTGCCCTCCTTCTCTCTGGAGCACTGGCTTCTCTCCCTGGGCTGTAAACAGGTTCCTCGTAGGACCTCCAGCTACCGGCAGTCTGAGCACTTCCCCTGCCATGTTCCTCTGAAGCCTTGCCTCTGCTGCTTCCTGTTCCAGTGACACGCCCAGTGCTTCCTCTGTTCAGCAGGCTTCTCCCACTGTGACCTCTGCCTCCCTGGTTGCTGACCTCTGCTCTCTCCTTCTGCTTCTCTTCCTCTTCCTCCTCCTTCTCTCTTGCTGGATCTACCAACCAGCTTTTATCTCCCTCTTCGCTGTAAGCTGACTGTGTTTTCTTGGACAGGTGATCATAATCAGTCCCCAAGCTTTCTGCTACATCATAGCTTGGGTGTGGTAGTTCTGCTCCTCTGTTCCTTTGCTTCTCCTGAGCTGCACATGCTGGCTGCCTAACAGATTCTAAGGTAAATTTCTCCTTTCTATCTATCTACATAGGCTCTGTGTGGGCTTCTACGTCACATATTCCCCCCTTAAGATATTGCGGGCTGGTGGATCTACATTCACACAGCACGTAATCACTGAGCGGGTCTCGATATGTTCTTGTACTCTAGAGAGACTAGCTGCCGCTGTCCTCTCATGCCAAGGCTTAAGGACATTGACATGGTAGACCTGACGACGCCCCCTGTCATTCTCTACTGCATATGAAACTGGGCCCATCTGTTCCACTACTGTATAGGGACCCTTCCACTGTGCCTCGAACTTTGGACCAGCGTCTGTTATCAGTACCACCACCCTCTCTCCCATGGTCAGTTGACGAGGTTTCTTTCCTCGATCGTAGTATCTCTTTTGGCGCTTCTGACTAGCTTGCAAGTGTTCTTCGGACACCTGAGAAGTCCTCTGCAAGCGACTCCTCAGCTCACGAAGAAAAAGTGGTACCCCCATTTCTTCCACTTCAGGCTCCACCCATTGTTCCCTCAAAATATCTAGGACTCCCCTTGGGGCACGGCCAAACATTAATTCATAGGGGGAAGTTCCTAACGAGGACTGTGTACGCTCCCGACAGGCATACAGGACAAACGGGAGCATGATGTCCCACTCTGACATTTTTCTGTCTAGCCCTCGCCTTAGCATTTGTTTTAGGGTCTGGTTTAATCTCTCTACAAGCCCATTGGATTGGGGATGATAGGTGGCGGTTCTTAAATGCTGAATTCCAAATGCGTCCCACACTTGGGCTAAATATTTGGACATGAAATTGCTTCCTCTATCGGTAAGCATTTCTTGGGGAAATCCCACTTCACAGAATAGTTTAATTAGCTCTAAAGCTATGGTTCTGGCTGATACGTTTCGCAAAGGCATGGCCCAGGGGAACCTGGTGGCCTGATCTATCACCACCAGAATATACTGGAATCCCCTAGGCGTTTTTAACAGGGGTCCCACGATATCCATCGCCATACGGCGTATTGGTTCTGATATCGTGGGGGTAGGAATCATAGGCACCTCCATGGGTTTGGCAGCGGTAACCCGCTGACATGAAGGACAAGACTCACAGAAACGAGCCGTTTCTTTAAACACTCCCGGCCAATAAAAACGGGCTAAAATTTGGTCCAAGGTCCCCTGTATGCCTTTATGACCACCCACCGGGTGATCGTGAGCTAATCTCAAAACCACTGCCTTGAACGTAGTCGGGACAACTAACTGCTTCCTGACTGCTCCGGTTTGGGGATCATTGCTTTCCCTGTACAATATTTCTTTCTCTATCAGGAATCTGGTGAGAATGTCCCTCTCCCTTTTGGCATATTCGAAGGCTTGTTTTAACGCCGGATCAGCTTGTTGCTCCCTAGGGAAGGACGGGAACTTTTTAATAAGATCCGCGGGCACCCAGGGCAATCCTTGCCCGGCTTCCATTCCTGCCCTCACCTGAGCTCTATGGTGCCTTTCCCGGCGTTTGTCCGCCTTGCTTTTCTTAGTGTTTTTAGAAGGGACGTTAATCAACTCTTCATGCGTGGGAAGCTCTCCTAGTGCCTCATCTGCAGGTCTGCCCTCCTCCCCTGTGGGGTCCCTCTTCCTCCTCTAGAGGGTCAGGTTCCTCCTCTGGGGGTTCACCCTGTATCTCTGAGGTTCGGGCCTGGGACCGGGTGGAGACCATACCTCCCTTTACGTGTATGCCTTTCTCTATCCCTCTACAAAACGGGGGCCAGTCCCTCCCTAGCACAATATCATAAGGCAGTTTAGGGATTATGGCCACTAAAACCTCCCTCCGTGTTCCTAACCCTTTTACTAAAACTCTATACAGAGGGTAAAAGGTGGATGCTCCATGCACGCATCTAATCTTCGTCCTACCTTCTGGTTGGCTCGGTGCTGACCCCCCTGCGGGCTTGTATAGCCTGCCAGAGTTTTTTCGAGACCATACTCTGATCAGCACCCGAGTCAAGCAACGCCCTAGCCAAAACACCTTGCACTTCCACACTCAGAAGGAAACCTTCTTGTATACATTTGTCATCAATTATAAGTGCTGTTCGCATTACACAATTTCTTTGCCTGTGACCCATTTTACCGCATTTAAAACATTTTACTTCTGCCTCTTTAACATCTCTCCTAGGCAAACAGTTGGTCACACCTTTCACATAGGGTCTAGGCTCCTTTATTGCTTTTTCAAAATTTGCCTTACCAAACATGCTCCGAGCACCTCCTTGTGGTTTACCGGCCAACTCAGCCTCCATAAACCGCTCCGTGAGGTGGGCTGCTTCTGTTGCAGTTTGGCAATTTTTTAAAGTCAAAAAGGACCTTATCTCAGCAGGAACTGCCTCCAAAAATTGCTCTAGCACAATGGCATCAATAACGGATTCGAGGGTCTTTCCCTCAGGAGCGAGCCATTTCCATGCCAAGCATCGCACCCTTTGGCACAACGCCATAGGTGTTTCACCCGGTTGGAGCTTAGTGGCTCTCAACATCCTCCTGTATACCATAGGGGTTAAGCCTAATTTATCACGAATGGCCTTTTTAAGCTCCTCATAATCTGTCGCCAGAGCAGCGGGCATGGCTTTATAGGCCGCTAAGGCCTCTCCTGTTAGGGAGGTAGCAAGCCGGACTGCCCATTGCTCAGGCGGCCATCCCACATTCAGGGCTACCCTTTCAAAGGCCTCTATGAAGTCATCAATATTGTCCACCACAGTCAATTGTCCAAAAGACAAAACGCCACAGTTCTGTGGTCCTACCACACAGGCATGCTCTCTTGGCCTTTTCTCCGCTGCCTTCTGGCTTGCCAGCAAAGCTTCTATTAGATCCATCATGGGCTTCTGCTGGGCCTGCATGGCTGCGACGGCTTGTTCTTGTGTCAGCTGTGCCAGTTCTCTTTGTTTCTCAAACTGAGAACTCATCCAGCGAAGGACTTCGTGGGGATCCATCTCCGGGTTTTTCTCTGTAAGACAAACAGAAAAAAAAAACCACCAAGTGCGGCACCACACTTCTTTCAGAGGTTAGATTTTCTGAGTTTCCTCAGCAATCCTTCTCCTCCGAATTCCTCAACACCTGTGCCCAAATATCTATTACCTGAGCGAGGTGTAGACTCGAGCTTTGCGAAGGTGGCTTTTCACTGGTTCTCGAACCCTCTGGCCGATACCGCCAGCGACATTCAGTTAGCTCCTCAGCAACACAGTTTTTCTGTTTTCCAGTTGTATTCCAGATGCACAAACCAAAAATCCTCAAAACTACGCCATTTGTCACGGGGCTGCAGGCCTTCGCCTAGGGCCCCGAGGTTGGAGTTGCCTTGCTATCTTCTAGTGGTCAAAAATAGTCTCAAGTCGAGTGGTTAAGGCAAAACAAAACAAGTGCTTTATTCCCCTTCCCCCAAGGATATCATGTGAATAACAAAAAAACAGGGAAAACAAAACAGTTTCTCTCAAAGAAAAATATCTTCTTTTTCTTTGCTCTTTTTATAGGGCTTCAGCACAAAGACTCAATATCATCCGCAAGACATAATGTACAAGCCATAGGAGCCTGTTCTGGAACCCTGGCATTACTTTCCCATTGCATCTCCTCACCTTCAGCATACGTTGTGCTTGGGTTTAAACCTTCACAGCTGTTTTTATGAAAACCCCTCTCTGAAAGTTCAGATAGCGTACAGGGACACAGTTCTGTGCAAGTATGTTTAAGAGTACCTGTATTTGTAGGGTTGCGTCTCCAGCTCTCCTTTTCCACCCTCCAGTTGTTAGGGATTGTTTTATAGCTTCCCGCAGATATTTCTGGTCTGGAGCACTGCTCTGACCCTCCGTTCTGAATGGAGCTTCTAGCTTTCCCTCTCACAATGCTAGGCTCCCACCTGTATAATTGTTGAGGTCTTTCCTCTGGCAGTGAGGACTGGGGACTTTCCTGCTCACTCACTCGGTCTAGGCAGCCTCCTAGCCCCAGGTTGTGCCCTCCTTCTCTCTGGAGCACTGGCTTCTCTCCCTGGGCTGTAAACAGGTTCCTCGTAGGACCTCCAACTACCGGCAGTCTGAGCACTTCCCCTGCCACGTTCCTCTGAAGCCTTGCCTCTGCTGCTTCCTGTTCCAGTGACACACCCAGTGCTTCCTCTGTTCAGCAGGCTTCTCCCACTGTGACCTCTGCCTCCCTGGTTGCCGACCTCTGCTCTCTCCTTCTGCTTCTCTTCCTCCTCCTTCTCTCTTAGGACATTACTGGTACCGCAGTTATTGTGCCAATAATTGCAACCAAATGGCTGAATTTGCACTGTTGTGTTGTTTTTCTCCTATATGTTGATTTTGGGCAGGATTCATAAGAATCAGGCCAAGATAATTTTGTTTTGTGTGATTATTTCAAGAGCCATTCTTTCTTCTATTTCTAAACCCAAATTTTAATCCACAAATGACTGTAGGCTTGACCCATCCTCTAGAATCTTAAAAACATTGTTCATAATTCATCGAAAGAGGTGTCGTATCCTGATAATGGCTTTCAACAGCTTGTCACTATCAACACCTTTAGGAATCTTCAAGCTGTTGACCCATGTCTCCTCTTCATTGCGGTCTAATCTTTCCTTGTCTCCACAGATTTGCCTGAGTTGTTGGCAGGATAGTTTCCTTCTTACAGTGTTATGCTTCTGATACACATGCCTCTCTTTCTCTTCCTAGCATATTCCAGCCTTGGCTCATCTCTAGAGTTCACTTCGTGCGTTCCTGCAGCTGTTCTGCCATGTTGACTTTATAATGTTTCAGATTCATACTCACATCTTTCCATTGCTGGGGGTTTAAAATTCGTTGTGTATTACTAAAACTTGGTTTTCAATGGGAGTTGGAGTGGCTGGTTCTCTAATTGGTCCTCAAAAATATTCATTGGGTCCTGTCTGTCCTGTGAATTGTTGCCCTGTATCTCTCCTCCCTTTCATATTCAAATTAATCAAATATATGGCTCATCTCCACTACCTTGACTTTCGTTCATCTTGGGCCATTTTTGATCTACTCCAGTTTGATTCTTTCTGTACATTTCATAGAACCCTTGTGAAACCCTTGGTGCCCAAAACCAAGGGCCTTCATCCTCCTTGATCTTATTCACTAACACTATTGATCATCACCTATTTTTTGACACACTCTCCTTACTTGAATTTCAGAACCCATCCTCTCTTCTGCCTTGGTTCCCTTTTTATCTCTCCCATCATACTTTTATTCTCTACTCCATCTGATCCTCTTTCACCACTGTCCTACTATGTCTCATGGCCCGGTCCTTGACCTCTTTATCTTTTATTCACTATACTCATTTTTTTTGGTGCTCTGATCTCCTGCTAGGACTTTTAATTGTCTTCTCTATGTGCATAACTCCCAAATATAGCTCTTTACCTGAAATTTCTCTAGGAATCCAGTCCCAAATGTCAGCATGCTTTTCAGACATTGTCATCTGAATGTCCTCCCATCTCCACCACATCAAATTCAACATGACCAAGACAAAATGTCTTAATTTTCCTCCAAAACTCTCTTCCCCATTTTTGCTCTATTTGTGTGGATAACACTCGCAGCCTGTGACTATGGGTTCGTCTGATGGCTCCTCTCGCTCCCCTTCCCTATACACATTCAAGCACCTGCCAAAACATGAAAGCACTAGTGTGACTGGCATCACCAGTGACCACATGTTTTCTTTTAAAGATTTGTGGTGGTTATACATACCACTTTGACCATTTAGATCGTTAGAGTGACTGACCCTCTGCTGGTGCCATAGAGGAAACAGATGTGCTCTTAAGCACCGTTCCTCCTACTGCTTGCAATGGGGAGTGACTGAGTTACCGGAAAATATCCAATGCTGCTCTCTGCTCTTGCCCTTTGGTCACCCCCAAAATGTTGGTGCTTTAGGTGACTGCCCAGTTTGCTTAATGGTAATACCATCCTGGAGGAGAGAGAGTGAAATTTAAAAGTTGAATTTAAGCAATTACATCTTTTGAAAATTGACCCTACTGTCTTAACTGCTGTCCTCTCATATCAATATCTGTAGGACGTCTGTAGACAAACCCCATATTTCTATCGTATTTCTCTTAGCAGCTGGAGGATTTTTTGTTGTTGCTCAGTTGGAAGCAAAGAATTAGTCCACTGGTCCTGCTGCCTTCCTATTAGTAGAACTGTTTTGTTTAACATGAACTTTCGTTTTAACCATCACAGATGTGTCAGATCCGCCAAAGGAGCACATATCTATTTACTGTGAGATAACAAGCATTAACCACAGAGTTTAACATGCATTTCATTGATCTTTAAAGCCCAATATATGAAGATAATTATATGCAGAGCATGGGCACATTGAAGGGGTCACATGAGCACAGTGATTAAAGTGGGCACACACTTTACATGCATGCTGCATATTTGAAAAAGTAGTACCATTTTCCTGTGCTTTAAGCATGAGCAATAACTCCTGAGAACACTGATTCCACTCACTTAAATCCACATCAACCCCCTCCCAGTGCCATGTTCACTGCCATTCACCTCTTCCCCCAAGCCAATAATCTACCCCCACCTTCTGCCTAAAGTCAGCAGTCACCCCCTTTCAGGTTTCTAAAACCAGCATTTATCGCTACTTTTTCCTCCCCTCCAGTCATGTCACCTTCTCTATCATCCATTGCTGCCCTAGACCCCTCCAAGTGGACAGGAGGAGTGTTGCATTGTGGAAAGGCAAAACATGCATAAATTACTTTAAGAATTATGCTCTTAGTAATAGTTGACTCTCAAAATATATAGCATATAAAATGTGTGTAGCCAATATGCACATTAATGCCAAAAATGATTTGAAATTTAGCCGGCAGTGCGAAGAACCATTTTTACAATGGTTAACATGTGCTGAGTGTGTTAGTACGTATGTGCGAAGGGCCACAGCAGTCCGTTTTACTTCTATGGTCGTGGCATCCATTAGCATGTGTTAAATACTAGTAAACACATCCCTAAATTACATGGTGCTGCAAAACCAGACATTTTATAGATATTTTATTTGGGTAATGCAAAATTTGCTTCCTTATCTTCTGCTTTTCTTAACTATTATAACAATTTGTACTGCAGGCAAGTTAATGTATTGGTGTATTCTGTATTCTTTGGGAAACTTGGACTACTAAGCTTACAGCATTATCATTACACAATATAGTACAAACAGTCTATGTACTTGGTGGAGTTCTGGACTGTTCTTCCATCGAGCAGAGGTTTGTATTAGCAACTGCATTCAGTGATTTATAAATGCAAGTGGATAACCTACACTGTTTTGTTTCAGATGAAAAGGAGAAATTCGAGCCCACAGTCTTCAGGGACACAATTATCCAAGGACTCAATGATGCTGGTAGTGATCTGGAGGCAATAGCTAAGTTTCTTGACTCAACGGGTTCAAGATTAGATTACCGCCGCTATGCAGATACACTCTTTGACATTCTAATAGCTGGCAGCATGCTAGGTAAATCTGTATTTTTGTTTTCTTTTGCTTCCTAGATCCAGGCTGTTTTACATCTGTTCCTACTCACAGAAAGAAATGACTGCTGACCTGTTGAAATGTTGCAAAGCCGTTTAATGAGCAATATTTTTACTCTCCTTATTTATGTTTTATTCAAGGTGGTTTAGTCTTCCTGTGTTAATAGTGGTCTTAATATCATCGTATCCCTGATGGGGCTAGGTGGCAGTGTATTGACTCTACCTGTCCAGTATTGCACAGTTTCTCGGTCTCGGACAACAAGATCATCCTCTGCTCATAGCTCAGTCCTAACCCTTAGGTCCTAGCCAAACGACCATTGTATGATACATGAGAACTAACTGCATCAGGTATTAGAATCTGATTACTGCATACTTACCTTGGGATGCCCTGCTTACTCAAGAAGGGCACCATGGTTTCCTCCTGTAATTTTTAAGCCATTGCAAGTCTTATCCTGATGATGTAACTTGCTCTGATTTGAACTTATCGAATTTAAATAGTTTCACAGAATCAATCTGCCTTTCCCCTTGATAGGTCTCTCGTGAAAGTCCCTGGGTGTGCCTGTCTTGTCTGATCTTGAAAAGCTGAGTAGAATCAGGCCTGATTATTGCTTGCATGAGAGACTATCTGGGTATACCAGCTGCTGTAGGCTTTCCTACTATTTCTGGATCTATTCTGCCAACTCAGCAGGTCTCTGATTCTTGATCACGTTCCTATACTCCTCCAGGCTCCTACTGTCCGGCAACTGGCAACTAACAGTGTGAACATCTTAAGACTCATGCTGTAAGTCTTGGCAGCTTCTGAGTACCAAAAGGCCCAACCTGAAGGGAAAGGAAATTGTTATAGGTGAACATGCACAAGCTAAGCTAGAGCCCCTCTGGTGTTCCCCATTGAGTTGTTGTGTGGTTGTAACAATTACACCTAACTCTACCCCCTCCCTCGAGCTGAACAACATTTCTGTATTCACATGAAGCACAAGATTTTACAAGAACATGTAAATATTTTTTTATTGTTTGTTTTATTAAAACTTGATATACCGCTCCTTAACCAGGGCGGTTTACAAACTATAAAAATAGCCCTGTACATAGTTAATTTAAGTTAACTACCCTGTTCCTTTTGCATTGTACAGTTACCTGTTTCAATGTAAACATAATTTGTAAAATCAAGTTCCCTGTAAACCGCTTTGACCTTTGTGAAAAGCAGTACATAAATACAACCAAATAAATAAATACCAACAAGTGATCAAACATTTCTCCAGGAACAAGTAGGGAGTCAGTCCTAACATATGGGTGACATTGGCGCCGACGGAGTCCTCACGGAAGCTTCTCCCCAGCTTTCAAAGAAAGCCTTTGGGAGATGCCACCATGCATACATGGTCCCCTTCTCGCCCAAGTTTGCCATCTTATTAATTCTCCATTTTCCGCGGAGCCCAACATACATCTGTCTTTTTTCCCTGGAAAAAGTTGATTAAATTGCGTGAAAAAAACTCTTTTTCTCTATCGAGTTGCGACCGGTCCCTTTCCTGCCTCCGAGCACGCTTGCTCCAGCATTGCATTTCGGAACCGTACTAGCTTTTTTTTTCCCCAGTGCGATTCGCACCTTCTTCCATCTGCTGGCCTCTCTGAGGGTCTTCAGCCTTGCTGGGGTGCTTTTTCCCCCAATGGCCAGCAGGTTCAAAAAGTGTGATCAGTGCACTAAAAACATGTTTCTTACTGACACACACGACTGCTGCCTCCAGTGTCTAGGGGCCGACCACAACCCGAAAGTCTGCTCACTCTGTAAAAAGATGTCTGCGAAGGCCATCCAGCATCATCAGCAGAAGCAGGATGATATCTTCCACAGGTCAGACTCTACCCCGGTATCTCTGGTAGCCAAGGCCTCACATGGGTCATCAGAGTCACGTAATGTACCCACGGTGCCTGACCGGGACTGCAGACACTCTGATAAGGGTTCCCCGGAGCGGGAACACAAAAAGAAGAAGAAATCCTCAAAGACCTCATCCTGGGACTTGGACACACTGGGCAAGTTCCGCCCCAGGTCCCGCAGCCGGCAGAGGGAACTTTAGGTGTCAGAGCGGGAGTGGCCAGACAAAGTCCCCCAAATGGATGCGGAGGCTTCCAGGACAGGTCCCAGACCCCCGAGGCCTGTGTCATCGAGGACTCCCTCTCACTGACGCTGGACCTGGTGTCCGCGTTGAAGGCTGCACCTCCTGCATGGGAAACCAGGATGATGTCACTGGAGCATAGTCTCACTGCCTTCCTCACCATGCAGCAGATGCCGATGCCCAGCACTGCTGGTATGTTCGATGAGACCTTGGGGATCTTGTCACTGAAGACTCCCCCGATCGCCGACCTGATCCTTCTGAGCCTGATGCCTCTAGACCAGGGGTCACCAACCTGCGGCCCGCGGGCCGCATGTGGCCCACGAGGTCCCTTCGTGCGGCCCGCGAGGCTCTACCCCGGTTAACATTACATGCGGCCCGCCAAGGATTCCCGCCATTGTATCCACGCGCTCGCAGCTCACCGACGACCACCTGCAAGCGTCCCTTCTCCTGTCAGTGTCATCTGTGAAGCCGGACTTTAAGCGTTTGTCTGCTAGCATGAATCATCAGCCATCTCATTAAATTCAATAAAGGTGATCAGCCATTGTTTTCATAATTTTGCGTTTGTTGTTTTTTTTTCGCGGGGGCGGGGAGAAGGGGGGTGCAGCCCGCGAGGCTCCCGGTAGTTGGCTGTGCGGCCCGCGGCCCTCTGGAGGTTGGTGACCCCAGCTCTAGACTATCCTTGGCAAGGGTCTTGATTGCACTCCCACTCCTCAGGAGTGAGATCCTCAAGGGTGAATGCTAATGGCTCTGACCATGTAGCCACCAGGCCCCCGACACCCCCCTGACCCAGGTCCTGCACCACAAGCCTGGTTGGCCGCCAAGTTCTCCACTGATTACTCCAACTGGGAGTTCGAGGACGAAGCATCCCTGGAGATGCAGAAGCACTGCAACCTCCGATTTGACCCGTCTCCCCGATGTTGTGGTGTCGGTCCCCGCCCGAGGACACATCGTTCCTTGAGTTTGTCCAGGATATGTCGAAGGCTTTGTCTTTCAAAACAGAGTCGGAAGGAGACCCTTGTACGAACTTGAAATTCTCTATCCTCCAATATGAGGTTCCACCCAAGGAGGCCCTGATGGTTCCTGTCCCCGCCATCCTCAGGCAGCTCCTCCTTCGCATGTGGGAGACACCGGCGTCGGTAACTATAGTTGGCGGACACCTGAACACCATGTACCGAGTTCAGCGAGCTTGCATGGTGGTGGAGTCGACCATGTGCCGGTAGAAGAGCCAGAAGGCACACTTCTCTCTGCCCCCGGGTAGGGAGTCCCATGTCCTTGACGCCCTTGGCCGCAAATGCTACCAGGGCTTGATGCTGGCCTGCCAAATACAAGCCTATCAGCTGTATATCGAGATGTATCTTTGGGACCTGTCAAAGGAACTCACAGGTTTCTCAGCGGGCCTCAGAGGGGATCACCTCCAGTGGTTCCAAACCTTCACAAAGTACATCGGAGAGTGTTCGAAGTATATATCTTGAGCTGTTTATGACGGCTCTGAGTCAAACGCAAGGGTAGCCATTGCGGGCATCGGTGCTCAACATCAGGCCTAGCTCCAGGCATCGGACCTTGAGCAATGGGTCCAAGAGAAACTCCGACTGGCCTGCCTCAGTGAAAACCTGTACGGCAAGCCGATGGAGGAGAAGGTGGTGGAGATAGAGACCGAGTACCTCACAAGGACTCTGCTCTCCAGGAAGACCTCCACCCTCTCTAAGAAGAAACCACTGGGGAAGAGGCCCCCATTCCAGAGAAAGGGCCAACCTTACTAAAGCTACCCCCACTATCAGGCTCCCCAGACCATGCAGCAGAGTCACCAGAGCAAGGGAGCGGGCAAGGGCCCTTGCAAGCCTAAGGGCTCCAAGCCCCAGACCCCAGGTCCTGCCCAGCCGAGTTCAGGTTTTTGACTCCCTAAGCATAGCTTCTCCACCTTTGCAGGAGCAGCTAACAACAGGGGGATGTCTGGTACACTTTGCCAGTTGGTGGCCTGCTATCACTACTGATGCTTGGACATTACAAGTAGTTACAGAAGGCTGTCTCCTTCACCTGGATCAGACACCTCCTCCTTTCTTTCAAGGAGAGCCCTCTCAGACTCCCCTGCACCATGCCCTGCTATTACAGGAACTTGCAGACCTCCTCACAGACTGAACCATGGAACTAGTATCCCATCACCTCAAGGGCATGGGATTCTACTCCCAGTACTTTCTTGTTTCAAAAAGAACAGGGGGCCTAAGGTCTATCCTAGACTTGCGAAACCTGAACAAGATCCTGGTGAGGGAGAAGTCCAAGATGCTCTCCCTTGGAACATTGCTGCCATACCTCCAGCAGGGAGATTGGCTATGGTCCTTAGACCTAAAAGATGCCTATATGCACATCCTCATTCATCTCAGCCACAGGCAATATTTAAGGATCATGGTCAGGGGCAACTACTACCTGGACAGAGTACTACCCTTCAGTTTAGCTTCCGCACCATCTTCACCAAATGCCTGGCAGTGGTGGCCGCCTACCTCTGTCTCCAAGGGGCCTTCGTCTTCCCATATCTGGACACGTAAAGGGGGGCATGGCCAATGAGGTACAACAGGCCCACACCATCAGTGTCCTACACTATCGGGGGTTCATAATAAACCACCCCAAGTATCACCTCACTCTGACACAGGGCTTGGTGTTCATAGAGGCTCGACTAGACACTCTTCAGGCCAAGGCCTTTCTCCCCTTGGACAGGGCAGGTTGCCTCATAGCCCTAGACACCGAGATGCAACACCGTCATGTAGTGTCGGCGCAGTCCATGCTCTGCCTGCAGGGCCACATGGCGTCCACAGTTCATGTGATTCCCAATGCCTGCCTTCACATGTGGGCTGCCCAGTGGTGCCTCCACTCCCCGTTGACACAAGCCACAGACAGGTTCTGGGACAAAGTCTTACTGTCCCGCAAGCTAGTGGAGTCACTCGACAGGTGTTTTTCCAGGGACAGCAGGAATCGGTCCTCAACTCTCCCTCCTCCCCTTGGAGTTGCTGTATGTTTGCCATCTTCTTGAAGGAGCTATAGCTATGGCACCTATGATGGCACCTTTAGATGGGAAGGGGACCATGCATGCATAGTGGCATTCCCAAAGGCTTTCTTTGAAAGCTGAGGAAATGCTCTGTATCAGCTCTGCCAATATCACCCATATGTGAGGACTGATTCCTGTTGTCTCTGGAGAACTTGTTACAGGTGAGTAACTATGCTTTATTGATCCTGCAGATGTGGCCTCTAACCTACAATTAAAAAAAAATACACACTGGCAGGGGCTCCTAGGAATGGTGGTTCCAGGCCTTTGTGGGCATAGACTTTCTATTAGGGACTGTTTGGGAGCAGTAGTAACCTCCCCATTCTTATGGCTTGGTGGATCTTGGAGCTCTTTTGCCAGTCCAACCTGGATCAAGGTTTGGTTCGGAACTCTCAAGGTTCAGGTAGCAGTCCTGTTGTGCTAGAGGAGTGGTCTTCAGGAGTATTGGCAGTGCATCTCAGCATTACCCACTTGAGCCCATGCACATGGTTGCCTTAGAGTTGGTTCCTTACAGTAGCTTCCTGGGGCTCTAGTGTCCTCCAGGTAGTGTCTCTGCTGCAGGTCTTGTCTTGCAGAGAATCATCCTGGTCCTTTAGACAGTATTTTGTCTGAGTTCTATGCTCTCTTAAGAATTCTGCCCCCTTTTCATCTTGACCAGACTGTTTTATCAGGATTTTCAAAAGGACCCCTTGCTGCAGCTCCTGGATTTGTTACTGGAGGATGTAGTAAAGGCTGTTAGTCTAGCTGGGTTTAAAAAAGGTTTGGACAACTTCCTGGAGGAAAGGTCCATAAACCATTATTAAGAAGGGACCCAGGATATCAATGCTTGACCCACCACAAGCATTGTGGAACCTGTGTCTTTTGGGGAAACTGCTAGGTACGTATGAACTAGATTGGCCACTGTTGGAAACAGGATACTGGGCTTGATGGACCTTGGTCTGACCCAGTATGGCATATCTTATGTTCTTATGGTGGCAGACCACACGGCACCTGCAGGAGGGCATGTCCTTCCAGCCCTTAAATCCCCCATGGGTGCTTATCACGGATGCCTCCGTATTGGGCCTGTGTGCCCATTGCGAGGAACTCCTCTCACGCAGGACAACTGGTTCCTAGTGGAAAGCCAGCAGCAGATCAACATGCTGGAGCTCAGGCCATTTTTCTAGTGATTAGGGCCTTTCACCATGCCTACAGCACCAATCGGTGCTGGTCCAAACTGACAACCAGGTTACAGTGTTGTACTTGAACAAGTAAGGGGGCAAAAGGTTTTACCGCCTCTGTCAGGAGGCAGTAGCCCTCTGTTCATACGCGATCAGTCAAGGAATTCTTCTCAGGGTGGTGTGCCCTCTGAACCAGGACAATGACCTAGCAGAAAGGCTGAGCAGGCTTCTCCAGTCGCAAGAATGTGACTGACCCCAGGGTGGCACAGTGGTTCTTCCGACTCTGGGGCACCCCAAGTCTGGAGCTCTTTGCTAGCCTGACCAATGCTCAGCTGCCCCGCTTCTTCTGTTGCCAGCTGCACCCATCCCGGGTAGCAGTGAAAACCTTCTTCATCTCGTGGTTGGAAGGCCTTCTCTATGCTTCCCTTCCACGCCACTAATTGCCCAGACCCTCTTCAAGGTCCTGCGGGACAAGGCTTCCATGATCCTGGTGGCCCCGCGGCAGCCCCTGGTATCCCTTGTTGCTCCGCCTCTTAATGGAGCTCCCGGTCTCCACCCCAACCTGGGGTCCTTGACGTTAACAGCATGGCTGCTGAACAGGTAGCCTTAGCCCTCTTCAACCTCTCAAGGGAGGAGGAGGAAGTCCTCTTGGCCTCTGATAAGAACTCAGTGAGACAGGCCTATGCCTTCATATGGCACAGATTCTCAGTGTGGTGTGCAGAGCAGCGTGTTGACCTGTTCTCTTGCCAGATGCACACAGTGCTGCAGTACTTGCTTCACCTCTCGCAAGCTGGACTCAAGTCCATCTCTGTCAGGGTGAACCTGAGTGTGCTTTCGGTGCATCATCATTCTGTGGATGGTAAACCTCTCTCTGCTCAGCTCCTCATTACTCTGTTCATGTGGGACCTTCTGCTCTCTAAGCCTCCCATCTGCCTGCCCCCGGCGGAATGGGATCTCAACGTGGTCTTGATGCAGCTCACCAAGCCGCTATTTGAGCCTCTGGCTACCTGCCATATGAGTTATCTCTGGTAAAAGGTCATCTTCCTGGTGATGTTCACCTCTGCCACAGAGTCAGCATGCTTCAGGCCTTGGTGCCTGAGCCACCCTACACTAGGTTCTACAAGAACAGGGTTGTGTTTTACACCTATCTTAAATTCCTTCCGAAGGTGGTATCCGCGTTACACCTTAATCAGGAGATGGGTGCTCCCCACCTTCTTCCCACAAGTGGCAGCCATTTTCCATACACTAGATTGTAAAAGGCTCTGTCCTTCTATTTGCAACGTACCTAGGGCCATCGCAGTGCCTCACAGCTTTTTGTTTCCTACATCCCCAATCGCCTGGGGGAGGCTGCCACCAAGCGGACCCTGTCTACCCGGGTGGTGGACTGCATCGCCTTTGCCCATGATCCGACTGGGCTCTCGTTGGAGTGCCGGGTCACAGCACACAAGATCAGGGCTATGGTGATCTCAGTTGCAAGCTTGCGCTCTGTCCTTATAGCAGACATCTGCCGGGTCTCCACCTGGTCCTCAGTTCACACCTTTGCAGCTCACTACTGCCTGGAGAGGGAGTCCTGACAGGACAGTGCCTTTGGCTAGGCCATACTCCTTAATCTCTTCGGGGTCTAGTCAACTCCTACCCTCCAACCCTTCTGTGTTCAGTCTACTGGATTGATGGTTCTCCCTGGACTCTAGGGTCCTTAGTGTTTTTTTGCGGCTGCTCACGGCTGGGCCGTCCCATATGTGAGGACTGAGTTCCTGCTTGTTCCTGGAGAAAGCGTAGTTACTTACCTGTAACATGTGTTCTCCTGGGACAGCAGAAATCAGTCCTCACAACCCTCCTTCCTCCCCGTTGAGTTGCTGTATTTTTCCATCTTCTTTTGTCTGATCTAGTTATGTTATTTAACTGAGTAAGATGGCACCCTTGGGCAGGAAGGGGACCATGCATGCGTGATGGCATCTCCCAAAGGCTTTCTTTGAATGCTGGGGAGATGCTTCTGTGAGGGCTCCATCGGCACCGATGTCACCCATATGAGAGGGCTGATTCCTGCTGTCCCTGGAGAACACCTGTTACAGGTGAATAACTACGCTTTCTCCTGAGAAAGAAAGCATCAACTAGAGTGAGGTTGACTGGTGGAAAAGGCCAAGCTGTCTGATGCAGAGCTTTAGTGGTTTAAAAATGAACACCGATAAGATATAAGCAGAGCCTTAGCTGCATCTACCTTCTGAGATTTGTTCAGGTAATCATCTTGATGTAGTTGATATAGTGGAGAAGCAGACCTTAAACCTGACTCGTAGATTTATTTAGACACTGTTATAGGGTTATCTTTTATTACAGTTTGCCTAACTTATGTAGCAGATGTACATATAAGTTACACCATTTTTCTAAGGAAAATTGTGCCCACGCTTTCCTTTTGAAAATTACTCAGTGGCAAGTATGCACTCATAGTTACACCTGCTTTTGGGTATACACCGATTTGCTGGTTTTGTGTGCATATGTGCACATTTTATAAAGTACACACATAAATTCAAACTCCGTCCAATTCCTGCCCCTAGGAAGTTTAAGTGGCAGGTATAGAAAAGGACATTGCTACGTGTGGGACACCTTTTAAATTTATCTCATGCATCTTGCCCACTGATCAGCTCCTAGGAAAGACTGATAAAGCAAGCAGTCCTATGGCAGCTTTCAGGCTCTGATTTTGCTATTTATTTTATGAGTACATTTAGTCACCTATCTCTTGGACTAATTTTCAATTAGCGTGGTAGTTGGCTTTACCATAGTACCAGTTTAGACCTCTACACTTAACCGTTGCAGTTTGGAAAGCAAAAGGGTACTATAGGGTCTACTTTTGACTATGTCCTAAATGTGCATGGCATCTGAAAACTGGTAGGACAGCCTGATAGTCTGTTCTTGATTGTGCTGTTTGCAGGGCTGCTGTGTTTTGGGGGAGGGAAGCCACCAAGGCCAATGCCATAGGGGCTCCAAACATGTCTAAAGCTGAAGGGAGGGGTGATCTATAGGTGGATTTTGCAGTCCCTCCCCAGTTTCTGGCCTGGGCCCCAGCATGTCTAATACTGACCCTGGCTGTTCTAGGACAATACTCTGTGCCTTGGCCCTCCCATAAATGGAAGTAGGCAGTGTACGTATGTGTCTGCAAGTGCTAGAGAGAGAAGGAAGTCTGTAAGGAAGCTGTCCCCCCTCCCCCGCTTCATGAACACATATTTCAGTTGTAGCATGCCCGCTTTCAGGTCAGTTCAGCCCTTATGTTGTCATCTTTAATTTACTGTCTGCTGGCCTTATTGAGTCTCCTTTTTCCCTTTCTCTTGAAACCTTTTGCTGTTGTCTATTGTAAACTGCTCTGATGTGTTTTCATGGAGAGTGGTATAGAAAATACAGGAATAATAATAATCATAACTGTCTCTTTTTGTCACTTATACACGGCCAAAACATTCTCTATGAAAATTAGTGCATACCCAAATGTAAATGAGAAAACATTATATGCAAATGAGGCTTATACCATTTCATTATAAATACCATGTTAGGCTCATGGTAAACAATGGATGGAGATTAACCTAATTAGAACATAAGAACATAAGATATGCCATACTGGGTCAGACCAAGGTCCTTCAAACCCAGTATCTTGTTTCCAACAGTGGCCAATCTAGGTCATACGTACCTAGCAGTTTCCCCAAAAGACACAGGTTCCACAATGCTTGTACTGGGTCAAGCATTGATATCCTGGGTCCCTGCTTAATAATGGTTTATGGACCTTTCCTCCAGGAACTTGTCCAAACTTTTTTTAAACCCAGCTACACTAACAGCCTTTACTACATCCTCCGGTAACAAATTCCAGAGTTTGATTACATATTGAGTGAAAAAATATTTTCTTTTATTAGTGTTAAATAGTTTACCCTGTAGCTTCATTGCATGTTCCCTAGTCTTTCTATATTCTGATAACGTAAACAATCGATCTATGTTTACCCGTTCCACTCCGTTCATTAATTTATAGACTTCTATCATATCTCCCCTCAGCCGTCTCTTTTCCAGGTTAAAGAACCCTAACCTTTTTAGCCTTTCTTCATAGGAGTATCCTTCCATCCCCTTTACCATTTTGGTGGCTCTTCTCTGAACCTTTTCTAATAACGCTATACAGTCATCCCTCGTTTATCGCGGTTAATCAGTTCCAGACTCTACCGCGATAAATGAATTTCTGCGAAGTAGGATTCTTTATTTATATCCAAGAGTTTTACCTTCTCCTGGATGGTAAGAATCTTCCTGCAGCGCTTAGTTTCATCGTCAGAAGGCTTAGAAGAAGCAGCACGTTTAGGAGACATCGTGGAGCTTTGATAAAGGCCTACAGTCCATACGTACAGTATTTTTAATTTTAATTGTAATACAGGGGTGTATAATTGATTCAGACAACTGAGCGTGCGCTGTATCATTTTCACTGTCTCAATCAACTTTTTAATGAATATACATGTATTTGAAAAAACCGCGATAGATTGAAGCCGCGAAAGTTGAAGCGCGAAGTGGCGAGGGACGACTGTATCCTTTTTAAGATATGGCGACCAGAATTGCACACAATATTCAAGGTGCAGTCTCACCATGGAACGTTATAGAGGCTCTATAATATCTTTTATTTTATTTTCCATTCCTTTCCTTATGATACCTAGCATTCTATCTGCTCTCTTGGCCGCCACTGCACACTGGGCCGATGGTTTTAACATGTTATCCACAATGATGCCTAAATCTTTTTCCTGGGTGGTAGTTCCTAATGTGGAACCTTGCATCGTGTAACTATAGTTTGGGTTGTTCTTCCCTAGGTGCACAACTTTGCACTTGTCCACATTAAATTTCATCTGCCATTTTGATGCCCAGTCTTCAAATTTATCAATATCCTCTTGCAATTTTCCAGAATCCTCTTGGGTTTTAGCATCTTTAAATAGTTTTGTGTCATCTGCAAATTTGTTAACCTCACTCATTATTCCCTTTTCCAGGTCATTTATGAATATGTCAAAAAGCAGCGGACCCAGCACAGATCCCTGGGGTACATCACTATTCACCTTTCTCCATTGAGAAAATTGGCCATTTAGCCCTACCCTCTGCTTTCTATCTTTTAACCAGTTCCTGATCCACAATTGTACACTGCCTCCTATCCCATGACTCTTTAGTTTTGTCAAAAGTCTCTCATGAGGGACCTTGTCAAAGGCTTTCTGAAAGTCCAGATACACTATATCAACCGACTCACCTTTGTCTACCTCTTTATTCACACTTTCAAAAAAACATAACAGATTAGTAAGACAAGATCTTCCTTGTCTAAAGCCATGTTGGCTGTCTTCCATTAGGCCATGACTAGCTACATGCTGAGTAATTTTGTTCTACCATTTTTCCCGGTACTGACTTCAGGCTCACCGGTCTGTAGTTTCCCGGATCACCCCTGGAACCCTATTTAAAAATTGATGTTACATTGGCGATCCTCCAATCTTCAGATATTACAGATGATTTTAATGAAAATTCACAGATTACTAATAGCAGGTCTGCAATCTCATATTTCAGTTCTTTCAACACCCTTGGAAGTATACCATCCGGCCCAGGTGATTTGCTACTCTTTAGTTTATCTAATAGTTGTAATACATCTTCCCGATGTATCGATATTTCCTTCAATTCTTCCCCACCTTTAAATACCACTTCAGTTATGGGTAACATCCCTACATCTTCCTCAGTAAAGACCAAAGCAAAGAATTCATGCAGTCTCTCCCCTATTGCCTTGTCGTCTCTTAGTGCCCCTTTAATCCCTCTATCATCTAATGGACCAACTGATTCTCTCACAGGTTTTATGCTAAGAATGTACTTGAAAAAGTCTTTATTTTGCGTTTTTGCTTCCGCAGCAAGCTTCTTCTCAAATTCTCCCTTTGCCTGCCTTATCAATGCCTTGCATTTGACTTGCCAGTGCTTGTGCTGTTTCCAGGTTTCGTCGTTTGGCTCTTTTTTCCATTTTTTGAAAGATGCTTTTTTGGCAACAACAGCCTCTCTGACCTCACCTTTAAACCATGGAGGCAAGGAAGGAACTATAATACCACCTTTATTTCATAAAGCCAGGCCCGACACAGGCCGTGTTTCGTTTATGCCTTCCTCAGGGGCTTTGGCTATAACAACATATAAAAAATTCATTTAACACAAACAAATTCATCATAAATATACATATATAAGGCACTCAAAAACCTAAAAACACTAAAAAATTCATAAAAACTGTAAATAAATAATTAAATAAATAATTAAATACTAACTGCTAAAGTACAGCGAAAGTCTGTAAACCAACAGACAGATAAATAAATAAATAATTAATTAAATGACTGTATACGTATGATACATGTATAATCACATATAGAAGAACTTATAGACACATGGTCACACTAATAAATACTCAATAACTTAATAAATTAGTGACACACAATAAAGTATCCATTTACTCTAAATAAATCCAACTAATAATAATAAATAACATATATATAAAAAGTATATATCATACATATAAAACCATACAGTTATAAAACTAGACTGAAAAAGTAAAAGGCTAAAAAGATCATAAACAAAAAATAAATCAATAAAGATTATTATGTAGTAAATAAACTAAAAAATATATTTGATTAATTAATTAAATCACCCATTTATAAACCTATTTGTGACCAAGAAACAACATAACCCACAATTTGATGTACTAAAAATCATTTATCACATTCTTACCTATATGATTTTCTTGCCACAATGATAACTGAAGGGAAAGGAAAAAAGAGAATAGAAGGGCTAATCCAATTGACTATACCCTATAAAAATCTACAATGGTACAAAAATCAATAATAACCATAATTAAAATTATAAAAATAAAAATAAAATAAAAATTAAAATTTTTGAGAAATGAAACAGAAAACTACACTACTGGAGGAAACGCTGAACCCAGGAAAAACGCAACAGGTAGAGCAAGTGAAGCCTATAATTAATAAACGTACTTAATTGAATATTATCTTATTATCTTATAGGTTACATGAAATGATAGTATAATTTTATTATTATTTTATGATCCACCACAACTATTTTACTTATACGTTTTTTATTTCTTCATCGGAAAAGTGTTTTAATTTTGATTGACTAAATTATTCACCAATCATCCCTCTATAAAATTACATCTATACTTAAAACTATTGTACTCAGAACCATTACAACCCTGCTCAGAACCATTACAACCCTGAGCAATTTATGTTGAATCTGATAATAACGTTTTCCCGCGTATTTGCAGATTTTAAAAGTCGGACAAGCATACAACGGCAAAGTTGGTACTTTGCCAGAATTGGCATATATATCCGGCAAGCGGGAAGGCCTTTATAGAAAGACACAAGGTGATTTTAAAGAACTCTGTTTTTTAGCTGATTAAGAATCATGGCAGTGTTTATTATATTATATTATAATATTATAGAGAGGATAGCAGGGTTGTAATGGTTCTGAGTACAATAGTTTTAAGTATAGATGTAATTTTATAGAGGGATGATTGGTGAATAATTTAGTCAATCAAAATTAAAACACTTTTCCGATGAAGAAATAAAAAACGTATAAGTAAAATAGTTGTGGTGGATCATAAAATAATAATAAAATTATACTATCATTTCATGTAACCTATAAGATAATAAGATAATATTCAATTAAGTACGTTTATTAATTATAGGCTTCACTTGCTCTACCTGTTGCGTTTTTCCTGGGTTCAGCGTTTCCTCCAGTAGTGTAGTTTTCTGTTTCATTTCTCAAAAATTTTAATTTTTATTTTATTTTTATTTTTATAATTTTAATTATGGTTATTATTGATTTTTGTACCATTGTAGATTTTTATAGGGTATAGTCAATTGGATTAGCCCTTCTATTCTCTTTTTTCCTTTCCCTTCAGTTATCATTGTGGCAAGAAAATCATATAGGTAAGAATGTGATAAATGATTTTTAGTACATCAAATTGTGGGTTATGTTGTTTCTTGGTCACAAATAGGTTTATAAATGGGTGATTTAATTAATTAATCAAATATATTTTTTAGTTTATTTACTACATAATAATCTTTATTGATTTATTTTTTGTTTATGATCTTTTAGCCTTTTACTTTTTCAGTCTAGTTTTATAACTGTATGGTTTTATATGTATGATATATACTTTTTATATATATGTTATTTATTATTATTAGTTGGATTTATTTAGAGTAAATGGATACTTTATTGTGTGTCACTAATTTATTAAGTTATTGAGTATTTATTAGTGTGACCATGTGTCTATAAGTTCTTCTATATGTGATTATACATGTATCATACGTATACAGTCATTTAATTAATTATTTATTTATTTATCTGTCTGTTGGTTTACAGACTTTCGCTGTACTTTAGCAGTTAGTATTTAATTATTTATTTAATTATTTATTTACAGTTTTTATGAATTTTTTAGTGTTTTTAGGTTTTTGAGTGCCTTATATATGTATATTTATGATGAATTTGTTTGTGTTAAATGAATTTTTTATATGTTGTTATAGCCAAAGCCCCTGAGGAAGGCATAAACGAAACACGGCCTGTGTCGGGCCTGGCTTTATGAAATAAAGGTGGTATTATAGTTCCTTCCTTGCCTCCACGGTTTTTACTGGGTTGCTGTTGGTACGTGGACCGTGCTTTTTGTTGGACTGCTCACCTTTAAACCATACAGGCAGTTTTTTGGACTTCCTTCCACTTTTCTTAAAGCGTGGAATACAACTGGTCTGGGCTTCCCAGATAGCATTTTTCAACAACACCCAAGCTTGATGTAACTCTTTAACCTTTGCAACTGCTCCTTTTAGTTTTTTCTTAACTATTTTCCTCATTTTATCATAGTCTCCCTTTCGAAAGTTAAAAGGTAGTACTGTGGATATCCTTACTATCCCTCCTCCACTAATTAAATCAAACGTGATCATGGCCCCAACACCCTTATCTCTTGCACCAGATCTGGTGTTCCACTAAGGACTAGGTCCAATATGGCTTCCCCTCTGGTCAGTTCATGAATCAGCTGCTCCAAGAAGCAGTCATTTATTTCATCTAGGAACTTTATCTCCCTAGCATGTCCTGCCGTGACACTGACCCATTCGATACCAGAGTAATTGAAATCACCCATTATTATTACTGCGCTGTAACTTTTGTTAGCTTCCTTGATTTCTTTGAGCATTTCATCATCCATTTGTTCATTCTGGCCAGGCGGTTGATAGTACACCCCCACTGCCATCGCCTTCCCCTTTTTACAAGGAATGTCAATCCATAGAGATTCTACAGCAAATTTTGTTTCCTGCAAAACTTTAATCCTTTCTGACTCAATGCCCTCTCTAACATAGAGCGCAACCCCTCCACCAATTTGATCAGCTCTATCATTACGATATAGTTTGTACCCAGGTATCACAGTGTCCCACTGGTTGTCCTCCTTCCACCATGTCTCTGATATTCCAATCTTTATCTTTATCTTTATTTGTGACATTTGATAGACCGCCCAGGCCAAGGCGTCAGGGCGGTGTACAATACAAAAACAGTAAAGGCCACTGAAAAATACAGACAGAAAAGAACACCAATAATAATAGGACAGAGAGAGACAGTCAAAAAGGTAGAGAACAGAAAAGGTCGGGGGGGGGCGGGGCAAAGAGGGACGGAGAGAGGAAGCGCGAGGAATGGCGGATGTGAAGTGGTTGAGAGAAGATTATGTGGGGTGGGGGGCGCGGCTGGGGGACAAGGCGCCACCGGCGGGGGAAGGGAGATCAAAAGCTTGACAGAAGAGATGGGATTTGAGGAGAGCTTTAAAGCAGGAGTGGGATAGCTCAGTGTGAAGCGGGAGCGAATTCCATAAAGTGGGGCCTAGAAAAAAGAATGCAGAGTGACGAATAAGTTCCAGATGGGCCTGAGAAGGGGGGGGGGGAGAAAGAGATGATTACCGAAAGCTGAATGAAAAAGGCGTGGAGTAGGTTGGAGATGAATGGTGTCAGCCAAGTACTGAGGAGTGCTGTGTGAAGAGCCCTGTGCGCAATGATAAGTATTTTGAAGATAAATCTGAACTTAACCGGAAGCCAATGGAGAGAGAGGAGTCAAGGAGTGATATGTGAACGGGCGAGGGAACAGGTGACGAGACGGGCGGCTGCATTTTGGACAAGTTGAAGACGGCGTAGCTGAGAGGAGGGGAGCCCGGCATAGATAGCGTTGCAGTAATCCAATCTGGTGATTACAAGTGATAAGACAAGAGTGACCACCGAGGGGGGAGGAAGAAATGACCGAACAGCCCTAATCTGACGAAGATGGAAAAAGGAAGTTTGAACAACAGAGGAAATGTGCTGTTGAAAAGTTAGAGAAGAATCCAGAGTAACCCCCAGGTAGCGGAGGGTTGAAACCAGGGGGATAGGGCGGGAGGCCATAATAGGAGACAGAACAGGAGGGGGGAGTCCAAAAGAGAACCATCCAATCATATCTAACCTCTCATTTAGTGCTATATATTCTAACTCTCCCATCTTATTTTTTAGACTTCTAGCATTTGCATACAAGCATTTTAGAGACTGTATTTTATTCATATTAATCTGGCTATTGGTAGACATGGGTAATTTGGGATCTTTAAGCTCTGTCTGATCCATACTCGATGGCATTTGGGCTACTTTACTCTTTTTTGGAACCTCTCTGCTTTTGGTAGTATCCTGCAAGGATACATTCTTCCGAACCATGCGCTCTTGGGCGACTGTCGGCTTTCCCCTATTGTTGTTAAGTGCCGTCGAGTCGGAGTTGACTCATGGCGACCCTCTGGATAGCTATCCTAAATTGTGTTCGGTCTTCAGTCAGGCGGCTCATTGTTGACAGATTGGTACCCGTAGCTGCTGTTATTGTATCAATCCATCTCATTGCTGGCCTTCCTCTTTTGCGTTGACCTTCTATCTTGCCAAGCATGATGTCTTTCTCTAATGATCTCTCTCTCCGCATGATGTGTCCAAAGTATGAAAGTCGAAGTCTTGTCATCTGAGCTTCTAAAGAAAGCTTAGGTTTGATCTCCTCTAGTACAGACTGGTTTGTTCTTCGGGCAGTCCATGGTATACACAGTATTCGCCGCCAGCACCATAATTCAAAGGCATCAATTTTCTTCCTGTCTATCTTTTTCACTGTCCAGCTTTCACATCCATATGATGTTATTGAAAATACCATGGCTTGAACAAGTTGAATCTTTGTATGAAGAGAGACATCTCTGCTCTTGAGAATCTTATCTAGGTCTTTCATAGCCATTCTGCCAAGAGCAATGCGTCGTCTAATTCTTGACTGCTTGTTGCTTCTTTATTGATAGTTGATCCAAGTAGGTTAAAGTTATTCACGATTTCAATTTCTTCTCCTTCGACGATGAACCTGTTGATTATGCCAGTTGTCATGATCTTTGTCTTCTTTACATTAAGGTGCAGGCCCATTTTGAGACTATGTTCTTTGATTGTGAGAAGCAAATGTTTCAGATCATCTTCACTTTCAGCCAGTAATGTGGTATCATCAGCATAGCAAAGGTTGTTGATGAGTCTTCCACCAATCTTCACACCTCTGTTGTCTTCATACAATCCTGCTTTTCTGATGATTTGTTCTGCATATAAATTAAACAGGAAGGGGGAAAGTATGCAGCCTTGTCTTACACCTTTGCTTATTTTAAACCATTCTGTTTCTCCTTGTTCCGTTCGAACTGTTGCTTCTTGATCAATGTACAGATTGTGCAAGAGAACAATCAGGTGTTCTGGTATACCCATGCTTCTTAATGTGGCCCAGAGTTTCTCATGGTTTACACAGTCAAAAGCTTTGCTATAGTCGATAAAGCACAAATAGATATCCTTTTGGTATTCTTTAGTCTTTTCAAGGATCCATTTCACATCCGCAATGATGTCTCTCATTCCTCGCCCTTTTCTGAACCCTGCTTGCACTTCAGGTAGTTCTTGTTCCAGGTATGATTGTAGTCTCTTTTGAATAATCTTCAGTAGAATCTTGCTGGCATGTGGGATCAGAGCGATTGTGCGATAATTTCCACAGTCAGTTGGATCACCTTTCTTTAGTATTGGTATAAACACAGATCTTTTTCAGTCAGTTGGCCATGATGCTGTCTTCCATATTTCTTGGCAGAGCCTTGTAAATACGGTAACAGCTGCATCAGGTTGCTGTAGTACCTCTATGGGAATGCAATCAATGCCTGGTGCTTTGTTCTTTTATAAGGCTTTCAATGCTGCTTCAACTTCTTCTTTCATCACCAATGGTTCCAGATCATAAGGTACAGGTTGAAACGGCTGTTGGTCTACTTGATCTTTATCATATAAAAACTCTGTATATTCCTTCCATCTTTTCTTGATCTTCTCAGCATCATTCAACATAGAACCTTGAGCATCTTGTAACATTCCAATTCGAGGCTGGAACTTTTTCTTTAACTCTCGTAGCTTTAGGAAAGCTGATCTTGTTCTTCCTCTAATAGTTTCTGCTTCTATTTCCTTGCATGCGTCATTGTAGTACTTTTCCTTGTTCTGTCTTGCTGCACATTGGAAATCTCTGTTGAGTTCTGTGATTGTCTTTCTTTCTCCTCTGGCTTTAGCTTCTCTGCGTTTCTGGGCAATTTTCAGAGTTTCTTCCGTCATCCATTTTGGCCGTTTTTTCTTTTTTACCTTTTGTAGAGACTTCTTGCTTTCTTCCAACACAACCTTCTTGATGTCATTCCATAACTCTTCTGGAACTCTATCATTTGTATCTAAAGCAGCAAATCTATTTTGCAGGCAGTCTTTAAATTCCAGTGGTATATTCTCAAGGTCATATTTTGCTGCATTCATGAGTGGTTTGCTCTTTTTCAGCTTTAGTTTGAGTTTGCATACTAGTAGTTGATGATCTGTACCACAGTCAGCTCCAGGTTTTGTCTTTGTTGATGTTACAGAGCTTTTCCATCGTTGACTTCCACAGATGTAGTCAATTTGATTTTTATACAATCCATTGGGTGAAGTCCATGTGTACAGTCGCCGCTTGTGTTGCTGGAAGAAGATGTTCGAGATGAATAGATCGTTGGTCTTGCAGAATTCTATCAGTCTTTCTCTAGCTTCATTTCTGTTGCCAAGTCCATATTTTCCAACTACTTTGTCTTCTTTGTTGCCAACCTTTGCGTTCCAATCACCCATGACTATCAGGATATCCTGTTTGCATGTTCTGTCAATTTCAGCTTGTACTTGTTCATAGAACTCTTCAATTTCATTCTCTTCTGCAGCTGTTGTTGGGGCATATACTTGAATTATAGTTGTGTTGATAGGCATTCCTCGTAGATGAATAGAGATTAAGCGTTCGCTGACTGCATTGTATTTCATTACAGTTCTTGCAAGTTTCTTCTTTATTATAAATGCAACACCATTTCTTCTTTGTCTTTCATTTCCAGCATAGTAGGCCATGTGATCATCTGATACAAAGTGCCCGATGCCAGTCCATTTCAGTTCGCTGACACCCAACAGATCAAGTTGTACACGTTCCATTTCATTCTTGACCACCTCCAACTTCCCTTGGTTCATGCTTCGTACGTTCCATGTTCCAATGTGTAAGACATCTTTACAGCTCCTGACTCTCATTTCATGCGCAGCTACATCAGCAGTCAGACGTCCCGAGGGCTTTGATCCAACCACATCATAAATGCTGGCTTTACTCTGAAAAGTCTTCAGCTCTTCCCCAGTAGCTAGTTGAGTGCCTTCCAACCCGGGGGTCTCATCTTCCAGCACTACAGCACAATTTGTTTTGTTGTAACTATCCATTGGGTTTTCATGGCAAGATACAGAAGTAGATTGCCGGGCCTTTCTTCCGCGCAGTTTAAGTTTGGTGGTGTTGCCGTTGTCACAGAAATGTGATCCTCCGCCGTCAACACTATCCCATTCTGCTGCTTCCCAGATGGGTGGTTTGTCTTGGTCTGGCATCTCAGCTGAGACCTGTCCATCTTGGGAGACCCTGCCAGTAGTTAAACTACCGATAGTTTAGCTCTCAGCATCACTGATGCACACAAGCCCTCACAGCACGACAAGCTGCAAACCAAGTGAGGGTTCCCCTATTATCTAGTTTAAAAGCTGCTCTATCTCCTTTTTAAAGGTTAATGCCAGCAGCCTGGTTCCATCCCGGTTAAGGTGAAGCCCATCCCTTCGGAAGAGCCCCTCCTTTCCCCAGAATGTTCCCCAGTTCCTAACAAATCCAAAACCCTCATCTCTGCACCATTGTCTCATCCATACATTGAGACTCTGGAGCTCTGCCTGCCTTTTGGGTCCTGCGCGTGGAACGGGAAGCATTTCGGAGAACGCTACCCTGGAAGTTCTGGATTTCAACTTCCTACCGAAAAGCCTAAATTTAGCCTCCAGAACCTAATTAAAACAAAAAAGTTAACACTTACCTCATATCAGATGTTAAGCTTTTATTAGACCCACTGTTGTGAAATCCCTTGGTGCCAACAGGCACAAAGTGAAAGCACTCATTAGCACTCATTTCCCCTCATGTCCCTCTCATAAAGATCATGCCGACCTCCCTTACTGCTGAAGACCTCGAAAGTCCCAGACAAAGATTTTCTCCACCACCATGACAGCTACAGAAACTCCTTTGAGGCAGCTTTCCCTCCAAATGCCCTCCAAAGTTAATAAGGATCTGAAGGAACCTCCTCCAGTGCATTTCCTCTTGATCTCCCACACAAAAATAAAATGAAGCTCATCTGGTCACCATCCAAGACACCCCCTCTCACTAATTCTTCCAGAATGTGTAGTTACCATTCCAGAGGTGCTTCCTTCCATCCCTGAAAGGAGGGACTTCAGAGACCTCTTGTTGGTATGGCCACCAATCTTTGAATGATACTGCCTAGTGGCACTTCACTGTGCTAAGGTAGTAGAAAACTGTTTAGTGGTATCATTCTGCGTTTCGCAGCCACATGTCAGGAATGCACTGCAGTCCCTCCTGCTAGGAAAGAAAGAAGGCATCTCCAGAATAGGAAGTACCCATTCCAGAGAGGAGGGAAAGGATGTGGTCTTGGACACTCCCCTCTGGAGGCCACCTCATTCTTCTAGGGACAAAAGATTAACAGGCCGATGTAGAAAACCGGCGCTGAAGTCACACGCGATCTACTTTTTAAGCCTATTTATGTTATGTTATGTTTATTTCGCTTGATAGACTGCCCTTCTGTGGTAATCAAAGCGGTTTACAATACAATAAATAAAAAAAAAAGGAGAGGCACAAGGCCAGGAAAATGGAAAAAGAATTTACAATCCTTGACAGAATAGGGGAGAAAAGAGGAAAATAGGACAGTAAATGTAGAAGGAGAGACTCACACGAGAGGGGAGGGAAGATTAAAGGCCAAGGAAAGGAGGTGGGTCTTTAGGTCACGTTTAAAGTTGGTATGATGGGGTTCTAAACGAAGGGAAGTGGGGAGGGAGTTCCAGAGGGCAGGGCCTGCGAAAAAGAAAGCTGAGGAGCGGTTGGACTGGAGGTGGGCAAGGGGGGGGGCGGGGAAGTGTAAGGCGGTTAAGGTGAAATGAACGGGGGGTATGTCTGGGCATGTGAAAGTGGATAAGATTTGCCAAATATTGTGGGGTGTTAGTATGAAGTGCCCTGTGGACAAGGGTGAACAGTTTAAACTGGGTGCGGAAGGAAACGGGCAGCCATTGGAGATGGAGAAGAAGAGGTGTTACGTGATCTCGAGGGGAGGAGTGAGTGATGAGCCGGGCAGCAGTGTTTTGGATCCTCTGAAGTCTGTTCAATTGAGCTTTGGAGAGACCGGTGAGAATGGAGTTAGAGAAATCGACATGTGACATAACAAGTGATAGTAGTAAAGTAGCGAGAGCAGGTGGAGAGAGAAAGGGTCGAATCGCACGGATTTGGTGAAGGAAAAAGAAGGAGGTCTTGGTGACGTGAGAGACATGTGGTTGAAAGGTAAGATCGGAGTCAAAGAGTACACCTAGGTAGCGGAAGGTAGAGACCAAAGGTATGGGAGTAGCGGAGAAAGATGGGGCCAATGAGGGGGGTGGGCTACCATGAGGAAACCAGATCGCAGTGGTCTTGGTCAGATTGAGGTGGAGGCAGTTCCGGGACAGCCAGTCAGCAACAGTAGAAAGGCAAGAATTAAGTGTAGAAAGGTCAGGGTGGGTAGGGGAAGTGTGAAAAAGAAGAACTATATCATCTGCGTAGTAGAAAGCGGAGATCCCAGATTTTTGTATCAGTAAAGCGAGGGGAGCTAGGAAAAGATTAAAGAGGAGGGGGTCAGGACGGAACCTTGGGGAACCCCACAAGGAAGAGGAAATGGGTCAGAGGAAGGGATGGAGGGAGAGGAAGAAAGAACTGCACAGGACCGAGAGGAGAGAAAGGAGTGGAACCAGCGATAGACTGTGCTACATAGGCCTGCTTCACGAAGGCGAAGAAGAAGGAGAGAGTGGTCAACTAAATCGAAGGCAGCAGAGAGATCAAGGGCTACCGCCACCGAGATGTCACCACGGTCGTGAGCTACATGCAGTGCGTTGGTGAAGGCGAGGAGAACAGTTTTGACGCTGTGGCCCTGACGAAAACCGGATTGACGAGGGTAAAGGAAGTTGGTGTAATCAAGGTGGTGAGAGAATTGTGCAAAAACAATTTTTTTAAGGAGTTTGGAAAGAAAGGGGAGATTGGAAACTGGCGATAATGGGCAGGATCCAGATAGTCAAGAGAAGGTTTTTTTAAGGATGGGGCGAATCAATGCGTGCTTCCAGGAATGGGGGAAGGTCCCTGTGGAGAGGCTGGAGTTGAGCATGGAGAGTATATAGGGAAGGAGTGACAGAGAAGGGGTGAGTAGAAAGGAGGAGGGAATAGGGTCAAGAGGACAGAATGTCTTGTTAGAGGAGGAGATAAGTTGGTGGAGTTTGATCGTGGTGGTGAGAGAGAAGGAGGACCATGTGTGTGAGAGTTGGGACATGGGAGGGGGGATGCAACAGGGGGGGGGGAGAATGGCTGGGAGGGGGACAAAGAGGCAGAGATGCTCTTAAGGAAGAAATCTTGTTGCTGAAAACAATGCCAGAAGTGAGGGAGGAGGGAACGGCTGAGTAAAGGTGGAGGTGTCAGGGCGAAGAGAGGTGAGTGACTTGAGCGTGGAATAAAGGTGGCGGGTTTGATTAGGAGCGTTGGAGATGGCGTCAGAAATGTATGTACGTTTGGCAAGATGAACTTGGGAGCGGTAGTGCGAGTAGTGAGCTTTGAAGGATGATAGAGTGGCTGAGGAGGAGGCCTTCCACCATAGTCGTTCGGCTCTGTGGAGCTGGGATCAAAGCAGATGAAGACCGCCATGATACCAGGGCTGAGTAGAACGGTAATTTGTTGGGCGAGGGCGCAAGGGGGACAAGACGATCAAGTGCGGCAGAAAGGGTAGAGGACCAAAGGGAACTCTGAGAGTCGGGAGAAAGGGAAGGGAAGTCAGAGGGCAAGAGTTCAGTTGCAGAGGGAAACTGCTGAATAGTAAGCGGGGTGATAGTATGCGAGAGACGCGGGGGGGGGGAGGCGTTGAAGGGGGAGAGGGCGAAGGGGATGGCTTCGAGTGGAAGCAGGAGACAGTGAGGCAGAAGTGATCAGTCCAGGGAAGATGGAGGGAGGACAAATTGTGAAGTGTGAGCGTGGAAGAGGATGAGGTCAAGAGGAGGTCAAGAGTATGGCCAGCGGAATGAGTGGGAAAGGGAACGTGTTGTGAGAGGGACAAGTCTTGTACGAGGGAAACAAAGGTGTGATCCCTAGAAGAAGAAGGGGGATTAAGGTGAAGGTTGAAATTGCCAGCAATAAGGAGATGGGGGAAGCTCAGGGAGAGGTCAGAGATGGTCAGAAGAAGAGAGTCCCAAAGATCGGAGCAAAGAGCAGGGGGCGAATAGATAAGAAGAATGTGTGTCAGGGGCGAAGTGTGAAGATGGAGCAGAAGGGCTTCAGAATAGTGGAGCGAGGGTGAGAAAATCTGAGAGAAGGGGAGGGAGGGACGAAGAATAGCAGCCACACCACCACCAGACCGGCCAATGCGAGGGACAGAAACAGCGCAAAAAGCCAGGGGGAAGGCAGCGGGCAAGAAGGGCATCTTCCCCATCCTTCAACCAAGTTTTGGTGAGAAGGGTGAGGTCAAAGGATGCTTGCATGATGAGATCCAGGATGAGGAGAGTTTTAGTTCTAAGAGACCGGCAGTTTAGGAGACCTATTTTAAGGGAGGCATAAGGAAGAGTGGAGGGGATGGGCGATAGGGAGGGGTTATGAGTGGAAGGCAGGCAGAGGCGGAGGTTAGAGTGGCAGTGAAGGCACGAGCTGGCAGCCTTGTCTGGGCGGCGGCCCCAAAAAACAGGTATATGGGCCATAGAGTGGCCAGTGAAAAGGAGGGAGGAGGTACAAATGCAAGAAGAGGACCGTACCTGAAGCAGTGGTGACACGGTGATATCAGAAGGGAAGGATAGAGGAGATAAGCAGTCCAGTCCACTCACCGTGAGGAGGCAGAGTGCTAGAAGTGAAAGGAAATGCAGGGCTATGTTAGGAGTGTGGCCTTCACTGCCGGAGCGGCCCCAAGGAGCGCACCTAAGGAGCGCACCTGATATTTACAGCGCACCGATACCTCACGACTTTAGTGCCAGCATGCAGAAAGGGGCTGATATGCAAATTAGCCACGCATTACATTGTGCGCAAATAGCAACATTAAACTGGAGAGCAAGCCAAACACGCGCGCACAGAAATCAGTGCTAGTTTGGCATGCTCTCCCAGAGAAACTGGGGCACCATGTGGCTTATTTGCATATGGGACCCAACAGTATTTTGACAGCATCAGAGGATTGCTCCAATGATCCAGGCATTGGGGAAAGCCCCCGATGCCATCAAAATACTGTCAGGGGGCCGGTGCCCCCGACAGAAAGCAAATCCCTGGTGGCCCAGCATCCCTAATCCCCCCCCCTACCCACCCAATGAAAAATAACACTGATGGCCCAGTGGCATCAAATCCCCCACCTCTCCCCCCTCCCGATACCATTACAAACAAGTGGGAGCACTGCCCATACTCTCCTGCTCCTGCACCACCATCTTGAAACATGGTGGTGCCTGGCCCCACGTGGTGTATACCAGGATGCACCGCACGGGACCAGGTGCTGCCATTTTTCAAGATGGCGACACAAGATTGGGAGCGCCTGGTCAGAACTCCCGCTTATTTGTAAAGGTACCGAGAAGGGGGTGGGGGTTCAGGGCTGCTGGGCTACCAGGATTATTTTTGGTTGGGCGGGTGGAGGGATTGGGGCCCTGGGCCACCAGGGTTTTGCTTTCTATTGGGGGCACCAGCCCCCTGACAGTATTTTGATGTCATCAGGGGCTTTCCCTGATGCCTGGATCATCTTTGACATTTCCCTTCAGAAGATCCAGGCATTGGGGAAAGCCCCCAATGTAAGCAAAATACTGTTGGGGGAATGCGCTAGATGTTTAAGCCACCTCAAGACCAGGCGTATAAATACTGGCACTAAGGCTGGTTACAAAATCCTCTACATGTTTCTCTGCATCAGGTGCAGGCAATATTAGCATACCATTTTATTTTGTGCAGCTCATTTGCCTATAATTTAAATAAATTTAAATACTCTTGGTGTTAATTGTGTTCTTGTTTTTCCTTTGCTGTTTACACGTGTGTACGTCTCTTTTCTGCATTTGGCGGTGGCAATAATTGTGCTTAAAAGTGGCATTATCTGTACTTAGAGGCCACACTAGTTTTCTGCATTGGCCCGTAAGAGAAGAATTGCCCTGGATGAGTATGCCTATCATTCTTTAGGTCAGTGGTGATAATATCAGGGGAGGTCCATGGGGCTTCTGCTCTTATTGTACAGGGAGGAGTAAGGACTTTGTATGGGGCAGTTGGGAAACCTTAGCTGGAAACTGTTACAATATATCTCCAGGAACAAGCAGGAATAAGTCCTCACATATGGGTACGTCGGAACCGACGGAGCCTGCGCGGGAAAGCTCCCCAGCTTCCCAGAAAGGAAGCTTTTGGGGCCTCCCACTGCACATGCGCGCTGCCTTCCCGCCTTCCTGACCAGCTCTCCTCAGTTTCTCTTTTTCCGCGGAGCCAGCAGGTCGTGTTCCTGTCACCGCTGAAGAAATTCTTGTTTTAGTTTGTTTCTTTAGACCGCGTACCTGCCTTCCCCATACCGAAACCGGTACCGCCGGTCTCTCTCTTTCTTTCTTAAAAAAAAAAAAAAATCTTTATTTTTGCACAACTTGGTGGCTTCGGTTAGGCCTCAGGCCTACATAAATTCTCCTCATGGAGAAACCAGCCCCTGGTTTCAAGAAGTGTACCAAGTGTAGTGCTGTTATTTCTGTCACAGACACCCATGACTGGTGTCTTAAATGTTTGGGACCTGACCACTCCATTCCGGACTGCCCTTCCTGCTCCCAGATGTCTAAACGTGGTTTGCAGAACCGGGCCAACAAATTCCATGTGCTGTTTGCTTCAGATAATCCAGCATCACAGTCATCCAGGTCTTCCTCTCCGGATGGATCTCAGGTAACCAAACCTTCTTCGGGCAGGTCCTCAAAGAGCAAATCTCCTTCAAAGCATCGAGAGGCTCTCACTTTTGAATCTGAGGATCCTGCCCCAGCCAAACAACCCCGGCGGGAAGCTCTGGCTTCCAAAGCTCCATCTATGGGGTTACAGGTTGACATCGATGGCACGGCCTCGACTGATCACCTGTTAGACTGCTCTGGGGTACCGGCCCATACCGGTATCGACATCCAGGCAGCAGTGGCGTCTATGAGCAATACTGTTCAGACCATGCAGCAGGCCATGCTGGCTTTCTTTAAAGCTGCGACGCCCTCGGTACCACATCCAGCGGTTCCGGGTCCGGTTCCGGTATCGTTTTCCATATCGGAACCGAGACCATCGTCTTCCAAACGCAGATCGGTTCCGCATGCCGGATCCGGGTTTTCACCCGATACCGATCCCATACCCGGTACGCCCGATGTCGATACCGAACGGTATGCGTATCGTGCGTTGGAAGCAAATAGAGGATACTCTGATTCTTCTGAGGATTTTGACTCCTCTGAGGACTCTGATGAGCTGTCTCTAGTTCTTCCTGAAGACCCTTCTTCCCCAAAGAGGAGAATGTCTCCACCAGAGGATTTGTCCTTTCAAGACTTCATTATAGAACTAGCTAAAGGACTTTCTATTACCACATCCTCTGAAAAAGAACCTAGATCAAAGAAACTGGATATTTTAGGATACCCTAAGGTTCCTAAAGAGGCAGTCACCCTGCCTATCCATGAAATCCTTCAAGAACACTTGATGGACTTATGGGAGACTCCTCTAACGTTGTCTCCTTATTCTCGTAGGTTGGACACCATGTACCGGGTCCCTCCTTCTCCTGGTTTTCAAAAGACTCAGCTGCCTCACCATTCCATTGTGGTGAAGTCTGCGCTGAAAAAGATTAAGAGTACCAAAAGGCACTCTTCTACCCCTCCAGGGCGAGAATGTAAGACCCTAGACTCTTTTGGTAGGAAAATCTTCCAGGCTAGTATGCTTATAGCCAGGATTAATTCATACAGTCTGTATATGGGCATGTTTCTCAGGGAACTTGCCCTAAAGGTACGGCATTTTTCCCCCTTTATCCCTGAGGATAAAAAGGAGGAGTTCATTTCTATAGTGAAACAGCTTCTAGATGTTTCTAAGTTCTCCAACAGAGCAGCCTTTGATTCCTTTGAAGGTGCCGGTAGAGCTTCGGGCATTGCCATTGCAGCCTGACGACTTGCTTGACTCCAGGCCTCTGACCTAGAACCCTGGGTCCTGGATGGCTTACGGAATCTGCCCTGTACAGGTGAGAACTTATTTGGTAAAGACTGGCAAATTAAAGCCACTCAAATGGACGCAGAAAATGCTACCTTAGATAGACTTTCTAAGTCTACCTCTACTCCTGCCAAGAAAAAGTCTTTCAAGAGGCCTTACTACAAGAAGGCCAGATTTTCCACAAATACTGGCCAACAATCTTCTCAGCCTCGCTTTGCTGCTAAACGTCAGCAGCCTAAACAGGCAAGGTCAAAGCCTGCAGTGTCTGCCACTCCTCAGCAGGCTCAACCCCCTCAGGGGTTTTGACTTGCCCCTAGAGAACTTAACCTTTCTGGCTCTAGAACAACCAGAGCCCCTCACCATTCCCGGAAGGTTAGCTCACTTTGCTCCCAGATGGGGGCAAATTACATCAGAGCAATGGACCCTCTCTATCATCAGAGAGGGCTACAAACTTCATTTTTCCAACCTTCCTCCATATACCATGGTGAGGCACTTCAATTCTCCCCCATCTCTCCTGGGCCTGTTGGGTCAGGAAATCTCTTCTCTCCTTGCCCAAGGGGCAATAGAAGAGGTTCCTCTTCTTCAACAAGGGACAGGATTCTACTCCCCTTATTTTCTCATACCAAAGAAGACAGAGGGATTCAGACCTATCCTAGATCTGAGAGAATTGAACAAATTTCTGTACAAGGAGAAATTCAAAATGCTTTCTCTAGGCATTCTCCTTCCATACCTTCAGAGTCAGGATTGGCTTTGTTCTCTAGATCTCAAGGATGCGTACACACATATACTCATCCACCCATCCCACAGAAAATATCTAAGATTTCTGTTTCAGGGAAAACATTTCCAGTACAGAGTACTTCCCTTCGGTCTAGCCTCTGCTCCAAGAGTGTTCACCAAATGCATGGCAGTTGTTGCCGCATTTCTAAGAGGTCTGGGAATTTTTGTATTCCCATATCTGGACGACTGGCTCATCCGAGCTCCATCTCAGTCAGAGGCCCAGATTTCCCTGGACCGCACAAGGCACATTCTGCAGTATCTGGGACTGGTGATAAACCTTCCCAAGTCTCAACTTATCCCTACTCAGTCTCTGGAATTCATAGGGGCCCAGTTGGACACCACCACTGCAAGGGCCTACCTACCTCAAGTCCGGGGCCAACGTCTGGTGTGCTTGGCCTCCCAAGCTCATTCCAGCAGTCACTTGACAGCCAGAGAAATGCTGCGACTTCTGGGCCACATGGCCTCCACGGTACACGTGGTGCCCTACGCTCGTCTTCATATGAGAGCAGCTCAATGGACCTTGGCCACCCAGTGGACTCAAGCATCAGGAGCGCTCTCCGACCAAATACTCACCTCAAAGCGTCTGTTTTGGTCTCTCCAATGGTGGATGTCCACCAAGAATCTGTTGTTGGGGGCCCCCTTCCAACCTTTGTTGCCCCAAGCAACCCTCACAACAGATGCCTCCCAAACAGGGTGGGGAGCCCATCTTCAACACCTCTCCACTCAGGGTGCTTGGTCTCCACAAGAGACCACCCTTCACATCAACCTCCTGGAACTGCGAGCAATCTTCTTTGCCCTCAAAGTCTTCCATACCCTCCTTGTCAACCTGACCGTCCTAGTTCTGACAGACAATCAGGTGGCCATGTTCTACGTAAACAAACAAGGAGGGACAGGCTCTCTGTCGCTTTGCAATGAAGCTCTCAGATTATGGGCCTTCGCCAGAGAGCATCAAATTCATCTTCTGGCAGTATATCTTCCAGGGGTTCAAAACTCTCGGGCAGTCAGACTCAGTCGAGTTCTGCTTCCACACGAATGGTCCCTACATATGGACCAGATAGGCAGAATCTTTCAGGAATGGGGAACCCCGGACATAGACCTCTTTGCAAGTCCGTGGAATGCCAAACTTCCCCGGTTCTGTTCCAGGACTCCGTGTCAGGGAGCTCAGGCCAACGACGCCTTTCTCCTGCATTGGGGTCAGGAATTCCTATATGCCTTCCCACCCATTCCTTTGATTCCCAAGACTCTGTTCAAACTCCAGAGGGATCATGGATCGATGATCCTCATAGCTCCACGCTGGCCATGCCAAGTGTGGTTCCCTCTTCTTCTGCATCTCTCCCAGGGACCCTCCCTGGACCTGGGAGCTGCGCCAGACCTTCTGTCTCAGGAGGAGGGGACTTTGTGGCACCCAAACCCCAAGTACCTACACCTCAGAGCTTGGTTACTGAAGGCCTAAGCCTTCATGACTTCAATCTTTCTCAACCAGTGAAAGATATCCTTCATGCCTCTAGGAAACCCTCCACGAGGCGTTCCTATGCTATCAAATGGAAACGCTTTTCCATTTGGTGTGCTCAACAGGGTCTTGACCCTCTAGCACTTCCTTTGAATTCTCTACTAGACTATCTCCTGCATCTTTCTAATGCAGGCCTTAAGACGAATTCAGTAAGAGTCCATTTGAGTGCTATTGCAGCATCCTTAAAACCTATAAATGGACAACCTGTCTCCTCTCATCCGCTTATTGCAAGGTTCATGAGAGGCCTGACTCTAACTAAGCCTCCCATCCGACCTCCTCCGGTAGCATGGGATTTGAACCTAGTTCTAGGTCAGCTTATGAAGCCACCTTTTGAACCGTTGGTTTCTACCTCCTTGAAATTTCTTTCCTGGAAGGTCCTTTTCCTTATTGCAGTCACTTCGGCTCGCCGCATCAGTGAACTACAGGCCTTAGTGGCTCATCCACCTTATACTAGGTTTCATCATGATAAGGTGGTCCTTAGGACAAATCCCCACTTTATGCCCAAAGTGATCTCGCCTTTTCATCTTAATCAAGAGGTATATCTACCTGTCTTTTTCCCGGCTCCTCATGCATCCAGTGCAGAGAGGAACCTTCATACTCTAGATTGTAAAAGAGCTCTCGCCTTTTACCTCAACAGGACTCAGCCACATCGAAAGTCTTCCCAACTTTTTGTGGCTTTTGATCCTTCTCATTTGGGACTTCCAGTCTCCAAACGTACACTTTCCAATTGGATTGCTCAGTGTATTTCCTTTGCTTACCAGAGTAAAAACATTTCTCTGGAAGGCCATGTCACAGCTCACAAAGTGAGAGCCATGGCCACTTCTATGGCTCATCTTCACTCTGTATCCATAGATCAGATCTGTCGAGCCGCCACCTGGGCCTCGGTTCATACCTTCACAACCCATTACTGTTTGGACAAGGACTCCCGCCGGGATGCCTTGTTTGGTCAGGCTGTCCTCAAACACCTGTTCCATACTTGAACAACTCCTGCCCACCTTCCCAGGATGGATGCCTGAGATCCATACGAAGATGGCGAACCCTTGGTAGGGGATCTCCCAGGCATCTTAGCTAGGGAGTCCCCATATGTGAGGACTTATTCCTGCTTGTTCCTGGAGATAGCACAGTTACTTACCTGTAACAGGTGATCTCTGGGAACAGCAGGAACTAGTCCTCACAACCCACCCACCTCCCCTAGGAGTTGTATCTTCTATCTATCTTCCTTTCCTCTCTCTATTGTCTCAGCTATAAACTCGAACTGAGGAGAGCTGGTCAGGAATGCGGGAAGGCAGCGCGCATGTGCAGTGGGAGGCCCCAAAAGCTTCCTTTCTGGGAAGCTGGGGAGCTTTCCTGCGCAGGCTCCGTCGGTTCCGACGTACCCATATGTGAGGACTAATTCCTGCTGTTCCCAGAGATCACCTGTTACAGGTAAGTAACTGTGCTTTCTTGGGGAAAGGGCGTTGAGGGGAAAGCCCCCCCCCCCCCATTAACCAACCCTTTCATTTCACACTGTTAGCCCAGGGGGTTTCAGGCCATGGCCTATATGGATGTTCAGTATTTTTGTGTTCATACTTGTGGTAGTCTATAGCATGTTAAATTCCATTTTTAATGTACATGTAACGACTTTACCAAACTGCACACTAAACTTATTTTACTTTAGTTGTATTGCACAGATCCCCCAAAGTGTGGCTATTTTTATTCAATTGCACAACGTTACAATTACTTGTACCTAATTTCATTTCCCACTTCCTGGCCCACTCATCTAGCTTTATAGGCCAAACCTATGATTAGCTAATATCATATTATAAAGTGCCAGAACATGCTTATCACATCAATCACTGAAGCTTTCCCAACGAAAATGTCAAAAATAGTTTTTAATAAGGTGACTCATAAATGCAGCATAAGCATTTGCTGTGGGATAATGTTATCTGTGAGGTCAGGATTTAATATTATCTCCTCAGAAAGGGCATGGTCTGCCAAAAGCATTTCCAAGGCCAGAAGGATGACTCTGCTAAACAAGGCAGCCAGTTATCAGATATCTGACTTGAGGCCTGAGGTTCACATCCCAGTGTAGTTGACATCCTTTTGAGGCAGGCACCTTTAGGTAATGTTGTATTATATTGTATTAGGAGATTTTAACTTATGCTATGACTGCCCAACACCTCCATAGAGACAATTTAACTTGTTTATGCAGGGAATGGACTTTAAGCAAGATGTCAACCGCACTAATCATGCAGCAGGGCATATGTTAGATTTGATTTTCTCATTAAGCTGCTCTATTCATTTTATCTCATCCTTTTTTTTTTTCTGGATAGACCATCTTCTCATTTCTTCTTTGTGTGTTCTAGCACAGAAAACAATCATTCCAGTTACACTTACTACCAAAGAGATTTTAAAAATACAGGCCCGATATTTAACAGCATTCTCCAGGAAAAAGCAGGAAGTCAGTCCTCACATGAGTGAAATTGGCACCAATGGAGCCCTCGTGCAAGCATCTCCCCAGTTTTCAAAGAAAGCCTTTGGGAGATGCCACCACGCATGCATGGTCCCCTTCCCGTCCAAGGGTGCCATCTTACTCGGTCTCCTTTTTTCCATAGAGCCCAACAGACATCCGTCTTAATTCCCTGGAAAAAGTTGATTTATTTTTGCATTAAACTGCCTTTCTTTTCTCAGGTTGCACCAGTCCCTTTCCCACCTCTGAGCTCATTGCCCCAGCGTCAAGTCTCAGACCTATTTTAGGATATTTTCCCCAGCGTGGTTCACGCCTTTTTTCTGTCCACTGGCCATATCGAGGATCTTCAACCTCGCTGGGGTTCTTTTTGCACCAATGGCCAGCAGGTTTAAAAAGTGTGATTGGTGTGCAAAAAACATGTCTCTCATTGATACACACGATTGCTGCTTCCGGCGTTTAGGGGCTGATCATGACTCGGAGGTTTGCGCCCTGTATAAAAAGACGTGTGCAAAGGCCATCCAGTGCTGTCAGCAAAAGCAGAAAGACATCTTCCACAGGTCAGACTCTGCCCCAATATCCCTGGTAGTCTCATGCTCTAAGGCCCCCACATGGGCCCTCAGAGTCATGTAAAACCCCCTCTGCGCTCGATCGGGGTCGTGTACACTAAGACAAGGGTCCCCCGCAGCGGGAATGCAAAAAGAATAAGTAATCCTCGAAGACCTCATCCTGGGACTCAGACAAGCGGATGGATCAAGCCCCATGCCAGGTCCTAAAGGTCCACGGTGAGAACCCGAGGAGTCAGAGTGGGAGCGGCCAGCGAAAGTTCCCCAATCAGATGTGGAGGCCTCCGGTAATGGTTCCCAGATTCCTGAGGCCTGTCTCATCGAGGACTCTCTCTCCTTACCGATTCCAGACCTGGTGACCCTGGTGTCCGCGTTGAAGGCTGCAACTCCTGAGTGGGAAACCAGGATGATGGTGGTGGAGCGTAGTGTCACTGCCTTCCTTGCCTCTCAGCAGGCATCGATGCCTGTCCCCACCAGTGCTCCCCACTTTCTTCCCACGGCCCCATGTCGACAAGGCAGTGGCTGTTCTCTATATCCTGCATTATAAGAGGGCCCTGTCCTCCTACCTGCAACGTACCCAAGGTCACTGCAAAGCCTCACAGCTTTTTGTTTCCTACGACACCCAGTCGCCTGTGGGAGGCTGTTACTAAATGGACCCTGTCCACCTGGGTGGCGGACTGCATCACCTTCACCCACGATCAAGCTAGGCTCTCGTTGGACCGCTGGGTCACAGCACACAATGTCAGGGCTCTGCGACCTCGGATACAAGCTTGCATTCTGTCCCTATGGCAGACATCTGCTGGGCCACCACCTGCTCCTCAGTCCACATCTTTGCAGCGCACTACTGCTTGGTGAGGGAGTCCCGACGGGATAGCACCTTTGGCCAGGCTGTACTACGTAATCTCTTCAAGGTCTAGGCAGCTCCTACCTTCCGACCCTTCTTGTTCAGGCTACCGGAGTTATGGTTCTCCCTGGACACTGGGGTTCTTAGAGCCTCTCTTCAGATTCGTTTGCAACAGCTCACGGCTGGGCTGTGTTTCTACAGGTTCCTGGTAGCTTGTAGCTGGGGAGTTCCATATGTGAGAACTGACTTCCTGTTTGTTCCTGGAGAATGCATAGTTACTCATTTGTAACAGGAGTTCTCCAGGGAAGCCGGAATCGGTCCTCACAACTCTCTCTCCTCCCCAGGGTGTTGCTATAATTTTTGCCATCTTCTTGTTCCTAGAAAAAGCATAGTTACTTACCTGTAACAGGTGTTCTCCAGAGACAGCAGAAATCAGCCCTCACAATCCTCCTTCCTCCCTGTGGAGTTGCTGTATTTTGCCATCTTCTTTTGTCGGCTCTAGCTATGTCAATTGAGTAAGATGGCACCCTTGAGCAGGAAAGTGACCACGCATGTTTGGTGGCATCTCCCAAAGGCTTTCTTTGAAAGCTGGGGAGATGCTTCCGCAAGGGCTCCGTTGGTGCCAATGTCACTCATATGTGAGGACTGATTCCTGCTGTCCCTGGAGAACACCTGTTACAAGTGAGTAACTACACTTTATGGTTAGCGGACCTGATAACTGTGTTAATAGCTTTGGATAGGATATTCATCTGCATTAGCCCGATTAGTGCCACTGAATATTCGCGGGTGTTATCACCGTACACCCCAATGCTAGTCATCTAGTATCGGGGTGTTCCAGGGGCGGAGTGGAGGTGGCACTCAGTATTAACCAAACAGTGGCGACATTGAGCCACTGTTCAGCTATTGCAGTGTGGCAAAAATTAAGCACATTAAAGGCTGTCTTAACTTTTGCCACAGAAGCTAACCGGGCAGTGGCTGAATATGACTGCTGTCCAATTAGTTTCATCGCTGTCTGGTTGACCTGGATATTCAATGCCAATGGCCAGATATCACCCCGGCATTGAACATCCAGTTCTTAGCTTCAGCAGCAATGGCTAGACACGTTAGAATGGCTAGGCACTGCCGCTGAAGATCGGGCCTACTGATCTTAAAGCACTTGCAGATTGGTACAAAAGCTCTCCATTGGGCTCTGATGCATTGCCACTAGAAGAACAGATTGCTATGTGGAATCCGTCCTTGGAATCAGCAATAGATGAGATCGCTGCTATTCAGTCTCACACACCCTTAGCTACAAATAAGCAGATAAGGCATATCCAGGCCCTAAGGTACTTAACAGTTAAGCATGTACTGTGGAGCACCTGTGGAGGAATCCAAAGAATCCAGTGCCCTTATGATAAAGAGCATGTTCACTCATATCATGGTTAAATCTGCTGAAAAAAGCTCATTACATTGATTGCTTTAGGTCGTGTGGCAATCCAACTATGGAGTTATTTAGGATTATCAAAGAATTTTTTGTAAGGAAGGATATTCCTAAGAGGAAGGCTATAGATTGTTCTACGGCAATGGACCTAGCAGAATCGCAGAATAGTTTTCCCAAGGTTAATAGCCCTATTAATGTCACTTCTTACCTGAACATTCTCGACCCCTCAGAGTTGTCTGGCCCACATACAGCCCTACATTGTAGTTTGTTTACATCACTTAATCTTGCATCCATGTTTATTTTAGAAAAGATCCTTTCTACCATGAATGTATCTTCTTCCCTTTTGGTTCCTCTTCCAGCTAAATTTAAGGGGAAGGAGAAGTGTAAAGAATATATTTTGAGAAAAATTATTTTTTTATTAAATCACTGCAGGGCATTATTTGTGATTGTCGCAAACAATTATGTACAAAAAAATTAAAATTATACATAAAAACTTTGAAAATACTGCGCACAATATTTTAAAATTCTGCAAAATTCTACATGCTTTGCTAGTAATTTTTTGTACGGAATTTCCCCATTATACGGCCTAATTCCTCCCCTAGACCTGAAATTCCCCCTGCCTTTTTCCTCCTTAGCTCTCTCGCTCCAATCGCAGTTCTCTCCCCAGCTACCAAGCCTCTCCTGCCTCCCTTCTCTCTCCCTCTAACTTCTAGCAAGATCCCTATTGCTGTCTATCCCTAAGGTCTACTACCATCATGCACATACCCTCATCTTATCTCCTTTCTCCCTTCCACATGCACCAAACCGTATATCTCCCTTACCTCTCCTTCTTCCTTCCTAGACACATACCTCCCCCCCCCCCCCCACGCACTCTCACCTTTCATTCTTCCCTCTTCTCCAGGCACAGACATCCACCCACCTCATTGTTTCTCTCCACTCCTATGGCAGACCGCTCCCCACAAGCTTGCTCTGTCTCCCATTCCTATTGTATACATCCCCAGAAGGTTTCTTCAACACACCAACAGCTTATTCCAAAGCATTTGCACAACAGATTTCTAATATGTTATATATATGAAGGGAGATCTGAGAGGGTGATGAGTAGAGAGTGTGAAACAGGAAAGGAAAGTTATCCATGCATTCAGGGAACAGAAAAAAGTCAGGCATGGTTCATCCCTCCTCAACCCCTTACAATACCTCCACAGCTTTCTGCCCCCTCTGCCCCAATTGCGTGGTAAAATGCTGTTGTGAACGGCTGCACATTGGGCCAGGGCTGTGAGTGGCTACACATCGGACTGAGGCCATAAACGGCTGCTACACATGGGGCCAAAGCTGCACATTGAAGAAAAGCAGTATATGACATAATAATAAACACAAACATTGGCCCGTGGCCTTCTCCTTTGCTGTCCTAGGCCCTATTGCTCATTTGAACCACACAGGCCTCCATACAGCCGTGCAGTTCCAGCATAGCTATGGAGGCAAGGAATTCCAAAGCGTAGGGACCATAAAGCTGAAAGCAGCTATTCGGGTTCTTTCAAGCTTGAAACAAGAGGGAGATGGCTGATATTTAAATGCCATGACAATGAACTGTGGTGCTTAAATGTTGTTGTGTACCATCAAGGAAATGCTGACTCCTGGTGACACATCTCTTGAGTTTTCTTGGCAAGGTGCATTGGAAGTAGATTGCCAGGCCTTTTTTCTGCACAGTAAGCCTACAGCACTTTGTTATCCCAAGTGGTCTCCCATCCAAGTACTAACCAGGCCCAAACCTGCTTAGCTTCCAAGATTGACAGTTTTACCTGAGACCAACAAACAGCTGTGAAACATTAAGAATAAGCATACAATACTGAATTAAGACTAAGATAAGAATAAGGACTAGTGATTAGAATCATGGAAATTAGTTGAAGGCCTTGGTGAAGAACCAAGTTTAAGGCCCTTCTTAAGTTTCTTGTAGGAGCTCTCCAGTCTTTTCTGAGGAAGAACATTCCAGAGCTGAGGAGCACAATAACCCAAGTCTGGTTTTAGTTGGAAATGCCAAATAATTGGCCTGAGAAGGTCTCTGGGTTCTCAATGGAACGTATAGGATCAGAAGATTACTAAGATAAAGAGGAAATCCTATGGGATCTTAATGTGAAAACGACTGGACACAGGGAGCCAGCGTTGCTCCTTAAGAAGAGATGAGAGATGTCCTCTTTTTCTGTGTACCATACCATAGTTTTACTGCTGTATTCTGCACAAGAACACTATGTATCTAACTCTTCTGAATGAACATAACCCCTAAAGATAAGGACCTAACGTGCTCTACTTATACCCTCCTGACCATTTGTTAACAGTAGATAAGTTAATTAGACCCTTCATCCCTTATACTGCTTTATTTCTCCCCAGTATTCTCAAACACATCTCTGTATTGAGTTGATTGTTCTTTCTATATACCTCACTGATGTACTATTCCTTGTATATGTTAATTGCTTTATTCTATACACTTGTCGGCTTACGTTAAACTCTTCCTTGTATAAAACTATATACTGTAAAACTACTACTACCCACTTAATACCATCTATAATTCAGTTAATTGTTATTAAATTATTGAATTGACTGCTATTTATTAAGTTACTTGTAACCCTCCTTTCCTTCTTCAAGTTTATTGTAAACAGCTTCGACTTGTAGAGATAGTGGTATAAAAATGTTGCTAAATAAATAATTTGAAGCCTTTTCAGTTGTTATGGGTGAGTTTTGTGCATACCATGACTGTCATGAACCTCACTTCTAAGCCAGGGTATGTGACGTATGATCTGTCTCTCAAATTTACTGCTAATGCTCAGTGTAGTACTTGCATCGTGCCAAAGAAAGCCTCCCTCTGGAGTTTGTAAGATGTTATGTGTTTGGGTAATTTATCAAGGTGTGCTTGGAGATTCCTCTTAATTAAGGGAAATAACTTAGTATCTTTCTACTGCATTTTCTTGGTCTCAAACTGCATTTCTTGGTACTTGAAGATTTTCTCCCTCTCAATGTGATTCACAGAGGTCACTTGGAAATGACATGTCTATAATGCCATTCGGGTGTTTTTCTCTTTTACCACTATATCCGGCTTCCTCACATCCAGCTTTTATCGGTCCCAATGGGAGTATCCCAGGTGATCATAACCTCTTCTTTGTAATCCTTTTAGGGTTATGATCCCAGTACTTTTCAGGCACAGTGATGTTCTACTGTTTGCAAAGCTTCCAATGGATAAGGCGCGCTACTTTATTGTGTCTTTCTGTATAGACATTTTCGGCCATTAGAACTTCACAGCTAGCTCTTTCCCACAGAAGTGACATAAGTCTGTTTTGCCAGGTTTTTTTCAATACTCGCTGTAAACCATCTTGTCTGTAAGTTGCTGTCCTGGGCTGCAACTATCAATCTCTCATTCTTCGGTTTCAGTTCCTCTCCTTAACCAAACACTCTGTATTTCCCACTGTATTTGTGCATTTGCCACTTGTTTTTCCTTGCTTGTTAATCTAATTCTTTGTAGAGTTTATTTCTTGTTTTGCAAATTCTGCTACTTCCTTCCCTGAGAACATGGATTCTCACTCATTCCTTCTAGTTGCCGGAATGCTTGTCCAAGTTTGATGATAGAGACAGATCCTGGACATTTATTTTCATATTTCAGCACTTTTTGCACATTTGGATCCAATGATGCAGTTAGGTAGGCCTGGAGGCCTATGATAGTAGTTCGGTAGCACAGTGGTTTTCCTAGCATGGATTATTGCTTAACTACAACAAAACTAAAATTTTATTTATCTATCATAATTCAGTGCTGCATACACCTGGTAGCACTATACAAATGATAAAATGCGGGTACTACATCGATTACTCACACTGTTAAGTAATGAGGATTTTCGATCTGTATTTCAGGCCTTAATAAATTCTCATTTGGATTTTTATAATGTAGTGTTTCAAGGACTTCCAGCATCGACCCTGAAGTTTTTTAGACAGTTCAAAATTTTGTTACTCGGATTATTTTTATTAAATCTAAATTTGATCACATTTCACCATTAATGATGCAGTTATACTGGCTCCCGGTAGTTTATCGTGTTAGGTATAAGACTGTATTGATTGCCTACAATGTGTCATCTGATTGTTTGATTTCCTGCTGCATTCATTTGTATCAGACTGACCACTTCAAGAGGGATCATGAAGCACATACTTTCTTCCATCTGTACAAATGGGAAGGTGTCCGGTTAAACATTTGCAAGCATTTTCATTTTATTTGCCAAAATTATAGAATTCATTCCCACCTAAGTTGCAGAAGATGGATGATAAAATGAATTTCATAAATGTCTGTAAACATGCTTATGTCCACAGGCATATAGGAGGTATTTTGTAATACGTAAAGTTATAAACCATCAACACCATTTTCACTGACATACATGGGGACAGGGACATACATACATACATACATACATACACACACGTGGTGTAGGTGGGTGCTGTTCTGTAGGTACACATGCCAGGACATTGGCGTGTACTTTCAAAGTGAGCAAGCACAGGTGGAGCTAGGGAGGAGCCTAAATTTATGCTCGTAAGTTCTGTGCATTTTTTAAAAAAATCTAGGTGTGAAGATTTCACCAAGTCTAGGATTGGTGTACGTGGTTGTGTCTGTATTTGCCATGCGTATTTTACCACTTATGCCCCTAATTTACAAAATAAAGTATGCATGTACTTTATAAAATATGTGCAAAATATGCACGTGACGTGTTAAACTAAACGACTCTTATAAAATTACCTCCATTATGTTTAGTATTTGCTGCAGTGTTATGTGATCTTTACATATTATTTTATTTGTGATTTTGTTGTCTGTATTTTCTTAATTATGATGTTTTAGCTTGCCAAGAAGCTTTTAGCAACTTCGCATGTCATAAATGATTCAGATAAATAAGGAATTTAAATACATGAAGAATCCTGCTTTAGAGCTTATGATTATTAATAATAATATATCTACAGTGGTGTGCAAAAGTCTGGAATCACTTGTAAATTTGACGTTTTTTCAACTTCATGACCTTATATCTTAATTTCTTTTTCCTCCCAGTGGCTTTTTCTGTGTATGTCATGATAAGTGATAGATTTGGCTATTAGGGCCAACTTTTAGTATTGGTTTGGCCCTTATTTTCTGAATTTGTTCCCCATAGTTGTCCTGTTGATAGATTTTCTGTGAAATCGCGTAATGTACATCGTTGGCCAACGATATATTATTGTAAGTATGCTTTAAAATATTATGGACACACGCCAGGTTTACTTCAAATTAATGTATGTGGTCTTGAAAAAGACCATTTTTATGTGTCAGTGATGGCTCAGTATTTGATGGTTCCGGCGAAAGCCTTCATCAGGGGGCTAGAGGACTGCAAACAAATTAAAAACAATATATCTCAATAAAACATAATTAAAACATAAAAGTATAAATATAAAATCAAAAATATAAAATCAACATAAATAATTTAAAAGGACAAACATCAAAAATGTGTATATCATATTATACTCACACAATGTGTAAAACCAATACAGTAGATGAAGCGCATAGGAACGTATAACCAGTAATGTGGTTAATAATGCTGAAAAACAACAGACATATTAAAATACAAATACCAGATCAGGTACAAATAGTACACAAACCATGCAGTGGGAAAGACGAATGGGAAACCCAGACCAGGACAAGCAAAAATACATACACTTAAACTACTAAATAAATAAAACCTCTAACAAAGAGTAGGCAGAGGGTTAAAAATGATGTGATTAAAAAATCACACCTTTTTTAATCACATCATTTTTAACCCTCTGCCTACTCTTTTTTAGAGGTTTTATTTATTTATATGATGTAATTAATTGCTGCTAATTTCAGCCAAGCATTTGTTTTTTAAATATGGTTCTAATTGTATCTGCTTTTTATTTATTTATTTTTTTCATATATTTGATGTCTACTCAGTATGACACTCTTTTAATAAGAACTGTTTGTCCAGATAGGTTTAGCCAACTTTTTTATATCTACTAGCCCCTTTTTTACATATTATATTCTATATTTTTATGACCAATTGCTGATTTCTAATTTTGTTCAATTTTGTAATTGATTTTATTTTGTTATCTTAGAGTTCACTATGGATATGCGATGTGTTATTAAGTTTTTATGTTTTAATTAAATATATGTATTAGTCCTTGTTTGCTCTTTTAATTTTAGTATTTTTTAGTAGTTGAAGTGTATGTATTTTTGCTTGTCCTGGTCTGGGTTTCCCATTCGTCTTTCCCACTGCATGGTTTGTTTACTATTTGCACCTGATCTGGTATTTGTATTTTAATATGTCTGTTGTTTTTCAGCATTATTAACCACATTACTGGTTATACGTTCCTATGCGCTTCATCTACTGTATTGGTTTTACACATTGTGTGAGTATAATATGATATACACATTTTTGATGTTTGTCCTTTTAAATTATTTATGTTGATTTTATATTTTTGATTTTATATTTATACTTTTATGTTTTTATTATGTTTTATTGAGATATATTGTTTTTAATTTGTTTGCAGTCCTCTAGCCCCCTGATGAAGGCTTTCGCCGAAACGCGTCGGGGTTTTGGTTTTCAATAAAGCACAAGTGACCCACACTCTGCTTGCTCCCTTGGTGTTTTTTGGACTCTCTGCGAGCCAGTGCTCTTTCTTGTGTCCCTCAGTATTTGATGGGCCACCCTTTGTTCTTGATAACCTGACTGCACCTTGACGACATTGAATGAACCAGTCTGACAAGGTGATCGTTGGTGACAACGCGGTTCCAAGCTGCAATGAGTGACTCAGTCAGCTCACGCTTTGATGTCGTATGCCTCTTGGATATTTCCAAGGCCACCTTGTGCCACAGGTTCTCGATTGGATTCAGATCTGGAACTGGGCAGGCCAGTCCATTGACTTGATGTTCCGCTGCTTCCAGCTTCCATCTTGGAACAGGAACTGGCCAGGAAACAGCTGGTGTGCTGATGGCACAATGCACTTTTGCAGTATGGTGATGCACTTGGTCCCATTGACCATTCCATCGACGATGTGAAGACGTCCAATGCCACTGGCAGCCATGCAGCCCAAGACCATGACTTTCAAAGGATGCTTCACAGTGAGGATGAGACACTCAGGCTTGAATTCCTCTCTAGGAAATCTCCTCACATAGGTGTGGGCCTGGTTACCAAACAGGCAGAAGGTGCTTTCATCACTGAATAGCATCTTTTCCCACATTTCAGTCGACCAGGTTGAGTGCTTTCTCGCCCACATGATCCGGTTGCGCCTTTGTATGTCAGTCATCAGTGGTTTATTCCGTGCTTTGCAGCCCCGGAGACCAAACTGCAGGCACCGGCGACGAACTGTTGATGAGCTGACACTGACCTCACTCTTGTCTGACCACTCTCGAAGTAGCTGAGGAGAGGTCAGCTTGCGATTAGTCAGTGAAATGCGTCATAGTGCACAGTCCTGGCATGGTGATGATGCACGTGGACGACCTGAATGAGGCTTTTCCACCACTGAACCTGTTTCTTTCTTCTTCTGTACAATCTTAACAACAGCGCTTTGACTGCAGCCAACTTTCCTGGCTATCTGACGGCTTGAAAATCCTTCCTCGCTCATAAAGGACACACGAACATGCTTCTCCAACGTCAGGGTCCGAGTCATCGCCATGGTCGATCCAGAAAGCGTATGAAATTCAAAAAATCTGCACGTTTTTATAACTGCACTGTTGGCTAGATATCTGCATTGTGATTGGTTAGTGAAACCAGCCTCCTGATTGGTCAGAAATAACATGTGCATATTGGATAATCTCGTTCCAGTTTTGACGCAGGATCCACAAAAATCGCAGTAGCTATCTCCCAGTGTCTGTAAAGTATTTCAATTGGAAGCAAGGAATGCAAAAAAGTCAACTCTAATAGCCAAATGTATCACTTTTAATGTGGTAGAAAGATGAATATGCTGGGCTAACGCAAAATTAAAAAAAAACAAACGTTAGAAAGTATGAAAAACGCAAAACTCACAAGTGATTCCAGACTTTTGCACACCACTGTAAAAGCTTTGTAGCAGGCCCTTACACAACTGATTATTAAGGATAAGACGTTAGACCATTCTTTGTCTGCTAGTTATTGCCCCAATTCCAACATCTCATTTATTGTCTCATTTATTGTTGAAATTGTGAGAAGATAATTTTATTTTAACTTAGATCTTTTCTTGCTCAGACTAATGTACTTTATCCTTGACAGTCAGGGTTTTGGGAGAGCCATAGCACTGAAATCTGCCTCTTGGTTCTTACAAATGAAATTAGAGAATTTTTGGATACAGACAGGTCAGCCATTATGGTCTTCCTTGACCTGTCCTTGGCCGTTGATCTGATAAATCACCAGCTGCTTATTAAACACTTTATAGATTTAGGAGATAGAGGAACTATTTTGGCCTGGTTTATTTCTTAGCTGAGTGACCGGACTTTACGTGTTTCTTGGCAATCTGTTTTTACTTCTGTTCTTTAGACCATCGAGTACTGCAGGGGTCAGTTTTGGCCACCATTCTATTTAATCTTTTTTCTAAGCCTACTAGCTAAACTTGTCTAGGCTCAAGGAGTCAGTGGACTTTAATGATATTCAGCTCATCAGCCATGTGGATCCACCTTATCCTGATTTGACACTCTTAAACAACTGTCTTTCCAGAGTTAAGCTTTGGATGGAAGAAAACCATCTAAAATAAAATGTTGCCTAATCATGTGCAACGTGAATTCCATGACTGTCAACCACTCCTAATTTTGGTCCATTAATTGATAGTCAGCTTCTCCCTATGGTAAAAATCTTTGACGGTACCAGGATGCATATTTGACCCTCAGCTATCATTTCAGTAACAGATTTTGGTGGTTATCAAAACCTGCTGTTTTTGTTTTGCAGCATGTAAGAACATTATCATCCTATTTTGAAAAACATGCGTTAATCACCTTAATCCATACACTGATCACCAGCGCATTGATTATTGTAATTCTTGTAAAATGGACCAAGACTGGCATTACTCAACTGATTCAAATACAGACATTAAACTTACTTCATTTGTTAAGAAATTTGGTTAATGAGTCTGGGCTTTTTTTAGAGTTTAAAACCGTTATCTATAGTTGCCCAGTCCTTTCTCCTGTGTGAGTGAGACTGCCCTGTCAGCTTCCAGTGCTGCTAGCAGAGATAGAATCCAGCCAATGCGAAGACAGTGAAGGCGGGAGCAGAGGAAGGGAGCTTTGGTCAGAGAGACCATAACAATATAAGAAATGTCTTACCCCTCCCCTCAGTAAGAACATAAGATATGCCATACTGGGTCAGACCAAGGTCCATCAAGCCCAGTATCCTGTTTCCAACAGTGGCCGATCTAGGTCATACGTACCTAGCAGTTTCCCCAAAAGACACAGGTTCCACAATGCTTGTATTGGGTCAAGCATTTATATCCTGGGTCCCTTTTTAATAATGGTTTATGGAACTTTCCTCCAGGAAATTGTCTAAACCTTTTTTAAACCCAACTACACTAGCAGCCTTTACTACATCCTCCGGTAACAAATTCCAGAGTTTGATTACATGTTGAGTGAAAAAATATGTTCTCTTATTAGTCTTAAATAGTTTACCCTGTAGCTTCATTGCAGGTCCACTAGTTTTCTATATTCTGATAACATAAACAATCGATCTACGTTATCTCCAGGAACAAGCAGGAATGTAGTCTTCACATATGGGTATCGTCGGTACCGACGGAGCCCGTGTGGGAACGCTCCCCAGCGTCCAATAGGAAAGCTTTTGGGAGCATCCCGCAGTGCCTGCGTGCTGCCTTCCCGCCTTTCCCAACTGTCCCTCTCCAGTTCTTCATTTTCCGTGGAGCCGACAGTTTGCACATCCTGTCACTGCAGAAAATTCCCTTCTTATACTTCTTTTTTGTGGTCGCGTCTGCCTTCCCTCGACGCTATACCGGTACTGCCAGTTCTTCTTTTCTTTTTTCTAAAAATACAAAACAAAAACTTTGTTTCTGGAGTCTTTCTCCAGTAATTTTCTTCTCGGGTGCCACGCACCATTTTGGGCACTATGCCCAACTTTTTCCCTCAAACTGGAAAAATCCGCTTCGGGTTTTAAAAGGTGTTCTAAGTGTGGCGGTATCATCTCCGTCACCGACACCCATGAGTGGTGCCTCAAATGTTTAGGTCCTGACCACTCTATTTCAGAGTGTGTTGCCTGTGGAATGATGTCAAAAAGGGGCTGGCAAAACCGAGCTGCTAAGCTCAGCACCCTTTTTCCCTCCGATGCAGCCTCTTTGGCATCAACGTCCTCCAGGGCTTCATCCTCCTCCCATGGATCTCAGGTACTAAACATAAACCTAGCCAGTCCTCAAAGGGTAGATCTCCTTCTAAGCATCGAGATGCCTCTGGCGTTGCCCTTGAGGGACTTTCATCGGCAAAATTGCCCCAGTGGGAAGCTTTAGTTTTCAAAGCACTAACGGGGCTCCAGGATGTTCTCGAGGCTTCAAACTCATCAGAACTACTGGTGCCATGCTCTGGGGTTCCGGCCACTTTAACCGGCACCGATATCCAAGCATCGGCAGCATCGATAGACCAGAGATTCTTGGCTATTGAGCACAGTCTGGCGGATCTTCTCACGGCCTCGATGCCCCTGAAACCGCTTCAGACAATTCAACCGGTACCGGCAGCGACTGCATCGACATCGGCAGGTATTCTACCGGGACCGAGTCATGCGTCTCTATCTGGCATCAACAAGTCGGTACCAGACCACTCTGATGCCGACTTCGATCAGTACCGGTACCGTGCCTTGCACGATCACCCGGATCGGAGATACTTCGAATCCTCGGATGAGTCTGAAGACTCCGAAGGCTCTGCCGATACCAGAGTACTTCTTCCCGAGGATTCCTCTTCTCCTCAGCGTAGGATGTCTCCACCAGAGGATATGTCCTTTCAGGATTTTATCCGAGATGGGGCCCGAGGTCTTTCCATCAAAGTGGCTCCTGAAAAAGAGCCCAGGGCAAAGGAATTAGAAATCCTGCAATACACTAAAGCTCCCAAAGAGGCAGCTACCTTACCTGTTCATGAGATCTTACATGATCTTATGTTAAGGATGTGGGAAACACCTCTAACCACATCTCCTCATTCTCGAAGACTCGACATCATGTATTGAGTTCCTCCTTGTCCTGGGTTTCAGAAGACTCAGCTACCACACCATTCCATGGTGGTGGAATCAGCCATGAGACGGATGAAGAGTGAAAAAAGGCATGCATCTAATCCTCCAGGACGTGAGTGTAGGACTCTTGACGCCTTTGGATGTCGATCCTTCCAGGTTTCCATGCTCTCTGCTAGGATCAGTTCCTATATCTTGTATATGGGAATGTTCCTTAAGGAAGTCACAGGAGACTTAGAGCTTATGAGCCCTCTCTTTCCTGATGATAAAAGGCAAGATTATCTTACTCTTGTTAAACATGCTCAGGATGTTTCCAAGTTTGTGAATCGTGCAGCCTTTGACTGCTTTGAATGCATAAGCAGAACCTCTGCTATTGCCATAGGTGCACGTAGAATTGCTTGGCTCCAGGCATCTGACTTAGAAATCTGGGTACAGGACAAACTGGCAATATTCCTTGCACAGCAGAGAATCTCTTTGGCAAGAATTGGCAGGAAAAAGCTAATGAGATAGATGCTGACAATATCACTTTGGATAGATTGTCCAAATCTACAGCTGATCCTGCGAGGAAAAGATCCTCTAAGAAACTATTCTTCAGTAAGAAGAAATTTTATCCCTCCTATACCCAGCAGGGACATCGTTTAGGTCAGTCTGCCCAAAAGGGACAGCAGCAACAACCTAGGCAACAAAGGAAGCCAAAAGCAGCTAAGCCTCAACCGGCACAGCAGACTCAGCCTCCACAGGGGCTTTGACTCCTATCTAGAGAAATTTGCCTTCCTGCCCCTGAACGGCACAGAACCCTCCACCATCCCAGGAAGGTTATGTCATTTTGCCCCCAGATGGTGTCAAATAACAGCAGAAAATTGGACTCTGTCTATTGTACAGGAGGGATACAAGCTTCATTTCCTCAGCATACCCCCTCCTACAATAGTAAGACAGTTCAATTCTCAGACCTTTCCCAATGACCGGTTAGGTCAAGAAGTCACAATGCTCCTTGCTCAAGGAGCAATAGAAGAGGTGCCTATTCCCCAACGGGGTACAGGTTTTTACTCCCCCTATTTCCTTATTCCAAAGAAAACAGGAGGACACAGACCCATTCTAGACCTCAGAGAATTGAACAAATTCCTGTTCAGAGAGAAGTTCAAAATGATTTCTCTAGAAACTGCTGCGATACCTTCGGAGTCAGGATTGGCTTTGTTCTCTAGATCTCAAGGATGCATATACTCATGTTCTCATCCATCCAACTCACCAAAGGTTCCTTCAATTCCTGTTTCAAGGGAAGCACTACCAATACAGGGTTTTTGCTTTTGGCCTGGCTTCTGCACCAAGGGTGTTCACAAAATGCATGGCTGTGGTAGCAGCATTTCTCCGCACCCTGGGAATATTCGTCTTCCCTTACTTAGATGACAGGCTCATTCGAGCCCCTTCAGAGCCAGAGGCCAGGGTTGCTCTGTCTCGCACAATGCGCATCCTTCAGTATTTGGGACTTGTCATAAACTTCCCAAAGTCCAACCTTGCTCCCACTCAATCCCTAGAGTTTATAGGAGCTCTTCTGGATACCAGACAGACACGGGCCTTCCTTCCACAGCCCCGCTGCCTTCGCATTGTGCACTTAGCTTCCCAAGCAGTGCTAAAACCTCACCTCCCTGCTTGGGAAATGTTACAGTTGCTAGGCCACATGGCATCCACTGTGCATGTGGTTCCTTATGCTCGCCTCCATATGAGGGCAGCCCAATGGACCTTATCCACTCAGTGGACTCAGTCGTCAGGTTTCCTGTCAGACAAAATAGCTTACTGAGATCGCCTTATTTTGTCCCTCCAATGATGGCAGTCACCCAAAAACCTTCTGGTGGGGTCTCCTTTTCAGCAACCCCCACCCCAAGCCACTCTAACAACAGATGCTTCACAGGTGGGTTGGGTAGCCCACCTGCATGGCCTCTCTACCCAGGGTACCCAGCAACCTCCTGGAGCTCAGAGCAATCTTCCTTGCTCTTCGAGTATTTCACACCCAGCTCAGCTACAAAACAGTCCTAGTTCAAATGGACAATCAGGTAGCCATGTTCTGTGTGAACAAGCAGGGCGAAACAGGCTCTCTCTCGCTATGGAACAAAGCTTTGCGACTATGGGCCCTCGCCAGAGAGCATCAGATTCATCTCTTTGAAGTTTATCTTCCAGGCATTCAAAACTCTTGGGCAGACAGACTCAGTCGAGTTCTGCTTCCACACGAATGGTCTCTCCATGCAGACCAGGTGGCCAAAACTTTTTAAATTTGGGGAACCCCAGACATAAACCTCTTTGCAAGTCCGCTGAATGCCAAACTTTCCCGGTTCTGTTCCAGAATTCCTGCTCGAGGTTTTCAGACCAGGGATGCTTTCCTCCTTTATTGGGGTCAGGACTTCCTGTATGCCTTTCCACCCATTCCCCTAATTCCCAAAACCCTGTTCAAGCTTCAGAGAGACAGAGGTCATATGATCCTCATAGCTCCACGTTGGCCATGGCAACCGTGGTACCCTCTGTTCCTACATCTCTCTCAAGCTCCGCCTCTGGAGTTAGGATCTGCTCCAGATCTTCTTTCTCAAGAGGACGGGATGCTGTGGCATACCAGTCCCCATTGTCTGCATCTCAGGGCCTGGTTGCTGAAAGCCTAGAACTTCACGGTCTTAACCTTTCCCAGCAGGTAAAGGAAATCCTTCATGCTTCCAGGAAACCTTCCAGTAGATGCTCTTATGCATTCAAGTGGAAAAGGTTTACTATATGGTGCTCGCAGAAGGGTCTTAACCCTCTTGCGATACCTCTGGAATCATTACTGGAGTACCTCCTTCATTTATCAAATGCAGGGCTTAAGACCAATTCATTGAGAGTCCATTTGAGTGCTATTGCAGCTTCTTTCAAGCCTCTAAATGGACAACCTATTTCCTCTCATCCTCTCAGAGATTTATGAGAAGCCTTCTTTTAACGAAGCCTCCTATTAAGCCACCACCGGTGGCATGGGACTTGAATCTGGTTCTTGGGCAGCTCATGAAACCGCCCTTTGAACCATTAGCCACTACCTCTTTGAAATTCCTTTCCTGGAAGGTTATCTTTCTCATTGCAATCACATCAGCGCATCGCATTTGTGAATTGCAAGTGTTGGTGGCTGATCCTCCTTATACAAGGTTCCATCATGATAAGGTAGTCCTTAGGACTCATCCACACTTTATGCCAAGGGTGGTTTCACCCTCTCATTTAAACCAAGTGGTTTACCTTCCTGTATTCTTTCCAAGGCTTCACGCCTCAAATGCAGAAAGGAACTTTCATTCTTTGGAATGTAAAAGAGCTTTGGCCTTTTACTTGCAAAGGACGCAGCAACATAGAAAATCTTCTCAACTCTTTGTTGCTTTTGATCCTAGTCATTTGGGACTTCCAGTCTCCAAAAGGACACTGTCCAGCTGGATTGCACAGTGTATATCTTTTGCCTATGAGAGTAGGAATCTTCCTCTTGAAGGCCATGTCACAGCTCACAATGTGAGAGCCATGGCAGCCTCATTGGCTCATCTTCACTCTGTGTCTATCGACGACATCTGTTGAGCAGCTACTTGGGCTTCGGTACATACCTTCACAGCCCATTACTGCTTAGACAAGGACTCCCGCCGGGATGCCTTGTTTGGTCAGGCTCTTCTTCAACACCTGTTCCAGACTTAATCAACTCCTACACACCATCCCTGGTAGGATGCCAGAGATCCATGGGGGGAAGTGGAGCCCTTTCACAAGGACACACAACTTTCTGGGGCCATCTCCCTGGCATCTGCAGCTAGGGAGTCCCCATATATAAAGACTACATTCTTGCTTGTTCCTGGAGATAGCATAGTTATTCACCTGTAACAGGTGAACTCTGGGAACCGCAGGAATTTAGTCTTCACAACCCACCCACCTCCCCTAGGAGTTGTATCTTTCTATCTCTCTCTCTCTTTCCCTCTCTCTTTTGTCTCAGCTTTAAACTCAACTGGAGAGGGACAGTTGGGAAAGGCGGGAAGGCAGCACGCAGGCGCTGTGGGATGCTCCCAAAAGCTTTCCTATTGGATGTTGGGAAGCGTTCCCGCGTGGGCTCCGTCAGTGCCAATGATACCCATATGTGAAGACTAAATTTCTGTTATTCGCGGAGATCACCTGTTACAGGTGAGTAACTATGCTTACCCATTCCACTCCGTTCATTAATTTATAGACTTCTATTATATCTCCCCTCAGCCATCTCTTTTCCAGGTTAACCCTTACCAGGCCGAGCCCAAAACTCTCGGGATCCAAAATTCTGACTAAATATTCCTATCAAATGGTATATAATACATGACCATAGCAGAATGAAAATCACTATTAGAACATATTGAATAAGACGGGTACAATTTTCCTGAAATATGCAAAAATTAACCCGGCTGCAGAATGTGGATTAAAAATTTAAAGTAGGCCTTCAAAGGGTTAAAGAGCCCTCTTTTCTTCTCCTGAATGAATGACCTTACCTTCCTATCAAACTTTTGACTTTCTTTTTCCTTTTCTCTTTCCTTTTCTTTCTCTTTGTTTTTATTGTACACTGCTCTGATGCATTTGTTAAAGGCGGTTAATCAAATACAATAAATATAAACATACTGGGTCAGACCAAGATCCGTCAAGCCCAGTATCCTAGGCCAATCCAGGTCACAAGTACTTGAGAAGTTCCCAAAAAGGCACACAGATTCCACAGTGCTTATCCAGGGGTAAACAGTGGGTTTCCCTGGTCCTCTTTAATAATGGTTTATGGACCTATCCTCCAGGAACTTGTCCAAACCTTTTTTTAAACCCAGGTACACTAACAGCTTTTATTGCATCCTCCAGTAATGAATTCCAGAGTTTGATTACTTGTTGAATGAAAAAATATTTTCTTTTATTAGTCCTAAATGGGTTACATCGTAGCTTCATTGAGGTTCCTCCAGTCTTTCTACTTTTTGAAGGAGTAAAAAATTGATCTACGTTTATCTGTTCCATTCCATTCATTAATTTATATACCTTCATCACCTCCCTTCAACCATCTCTTTTCCAAGTTCAAGAGCCCTAACCTTTTAAGCCTCTCCTCATAGGGGTATCCTTCTATCCCCTTTACCATTTTGGTGGCTCTTTTCTGTACCTCTCTTTTTTTAAAAAAGAAATTTATTTATGCAAATTTTACAATAAACCAAGAAGTAACAATATCCATCTTGTACAGAAAACAGAGCTAAACAGTAAGAAACGTATATTTTCAACCCATATGCTCCATATTTGAAAAGACATAACAAACTATCACATATATGTGGATGACATCATGTTGTTCTCAGCAATTGACATAGCTAACCTCATTTACGACACTCTTGCAGTCTGTCTCTCTGAAGCGGAACTATGGCTCCGTTCAATGAATATGTTGATAAACTTCAAAAAGACGGAAGTGCTATTTACTTCAAGAAACACTCACTCCCCCCCCCCCCTCCAGTTATCAAGCTTTAAAACATCACCCTCCCAGTTAAACATGAGGTAAGATATTTAGGAGTTACCCTTGACAGGACACTGCTGCAGCTCACCCACACCGGGCTGCTGTAAGCACATCACCTTCGGGGAAGGCCGAAGATTGTGGGAGAGAGATGAACTCCTTGAGGCAGATGCTGAGCACTCCTGCACCGGCATCACTGCAGCTGAGGTATCCTCCCCCAAAGCGGCTGAGTATCGAGGCAGTCTCTGGACAAAGGAATCAAGTGGACCAGAAGTAAGAGGTGTTGAGGTACCGGGGTTATGGGAAGGCATCACAAACCCTTTTCCCTTATGCTTACGACCCACACGACCAGCTCACTAAGCCCTGACTGACACCATCTTCTTTCTGTACCTTTTCTAATTCCGCTATATCCTTTTTAAGATATGGCAACCAGGATTGTACACAGTATTCAAGGTGCATTCACACCATTGGAATGATAAAAAGGCATTATAATATACTTGTTTTTGTTTTCTATTCCTTCCCTTATGATTCTAGCATTCTGTTTGCTTTCTTGACTGCCGCGCACACAGGCTGGCGATTCTTAATGTGGAACCTTGCATTTTGTAACCGTAGCTTGGGTTGTTCTTCCCTAAGTGTATAACTTTGCACTTGTCAACACCGACTCAACGGCACTTTACAACAACAAGAACACATTTTATCTGCCATTTGGATGTCCAGTCTTCTAATTTGTCAAGTTCCTCTGGCAATTTTTCCACAATCCTCCTGTGTTTTATTAACTTTAAATAATTTTGTGTCATCTGCAAATTTGATCACCTCACTCATTATTCCCATTTCCAGATCATTTATAAATATGCTAAAAAGCAGTGGGCCCAGCACAGATCTTTGGGGTACTCCACTATTCACCTTTCTCCATTGAGAAAATTGGCCATTTAGCCCTACTCTCTGCTTTCTATCTTTTAACCAGTTCCTGATCCACAATGGTGCACTGCCTCCTATCCCATGACTTTTTAATTTCGCCAGGAGTCTCTCATAAAGGACCTTGTCAAAGGCTTTCTGAAAATCCAGATATTCTGTATCGACTGGCTCATCTTTGTCTACCTGTTTATTCACACCTTCAAAAAAGTATAATGGTTTAGTAAGACAAGATGTTCCTTAGCTAAATCCATATTGGCTTTCTCTATGTACATGTTCAGTAATTTTATTTTTTATAATCATTTCTACCAGTTTGTCTGGTATTGTTGTCAGACTCACCGATCTGTAATTTACTGGATCACTCCCTCGAACCCTTTCTAAAATTGACTTTACATTGGCCATGCTCTAATCTTCTGGTACTACAGATTTTAATGAGTTCACAGATTTCTAATACTAGGTTTGCAGGCTTATATTTCAGTTTTTTCAACACTCTCTGATGTACACCATCCCGTCCAGTCTTCAATTTATCAAATAATTGTAATATATCTTGCTGGTTTACTGATATTTCTTTCAATTTTTCCACTATATCGCCTTTAAATACCATTTCAGGCTTGGGTAACTTCTATAGCCTTGTTATAGTCTTGTCCTCCCTTAGCGCCCCTTTTACCCGTCTATCATCTAATGGTCCAACTGACTCACAGTTTTTTTGCTATAGATGTACTTGAAAAAGCTTTTATTATGTACTTTTGCTTATACACAAGCTTTTTTTCAAATTCTCTTTTTGCCTGTCTTATCAATCCCTTGCATCTAATTTGCCAGTACTTATGTTGTTTCCCGTTTTCGTCATTTGGCTCCTTTTTCCATTTTTTTGAAAGATGCTTTTTTTGGCTACAACAGCTTCTCTGACCTCACCTTTAAACCATGCTGGCAGTGTTTTGGCCTTCCTTTCACTCTTCCTAAAGCGTAGAATACAGCTGGTTTGGACTTCCAAAATAGTATTTTTAAATAACGCCCATGCTTGATGTAAATCTTTAACCTTTGCAGCAGCTTTTTTACCTATTTATTTATTTAACAGGTTTTATATACCGCTTTACCATTTCAATCAAAGCGGTTTACATTGAAACTTAAACTTGGTAATGTACATTAAACAGGGACATTAATAACTTGGATTTTTCTGAGGCAGTGGAGGGTTAAGTGACTTGCCCAAGGACACAAGGAGTGCTAGTGGGAATCGAACCCTGGCCTCTGGGTTCCCAAGCCAGTGTTCTTAACTATTTTTTCTTAACTATTTTCCTTATTTTAACATAGTCTCCCTTTTGAAAGTTAAAAGGTAGTACTGTGGATTTCCTTACCATTCTCCCCCCATTTATTAGATCAAATACGATCATGCTATGATCACTATTGCCAAGTGGTCCCAACACCCTTATCTCTTCCATCAGATCCTGGGTTTCACGAAGGACAAGGTCCAATCTTCCCATCTTGTCGGTTCATGAACTAGCTACTCTAAGAAGCAGTCATTTATTTCATCCAGAAGCTTTTATCTCCCTAGCTTGTCCTGCTGTGACATTGACCCAGTTGATACCAGGGTAATTGAAATCACCCATTATTACTATGTTGTAACTTTTGTTAGCTTCCCTGATTTCTTTAAGCATTTTATTATTCATTTGTTCATTCTGGCCAGGCATTTTGGTAGTACATGCCCACTGCCATCGCCGTCCCCTTTTTACATGGAATTTCTATCCATAGACATTTTACAGTGTATATTGTTTCCTGCAAAACTTTAATCCTGTGTGACTCAATGTCCTCTCTAACATAGAGGGCAACCCCTCCACCAATTTTATCTACCCTATCATTGCGATGTAGTTTGTACCCAGGTATCAGTGTCCCTTTAGTTGTCCTCCTTCCACCATGTCTGAGATGTCAGTTATATCTAACATTTCATTTAGTGCTATATATTCTATCTCTCCCATCTTATTTTTTTAGACTTCTAGCATTTGCATACAGGCATTTTTGAGGTTGTATTTTATTCATATTAATCTGGGTATCAGTTGATAGGGGTAATTTGGAATCTTTCAGCTCTGTTTGCTCTGTACTTAAGGGCATCTGAGTTACTTTTTTCTTTATTGGAACCTTTCTATCGGGATGTCCTAACTTCCCTCTTTTGCTAGTATCCTTCAAGGATACATTCTTCCAAACCTTGCGCTGTTGGTTGACTATCAGCTTTCCCGTATTTTATAGTTTAAAAGCTGTTCTATCTCCTCTTTTGAAAAGTTAATGCTAGCAGCCTGGTTCCATTCTGGGTAAGGTAGAGCCCATCCTTTCGGAAAAGTCCCTCTCTTCCCCAGAATGTTGCCAGTTCCTAACAAATCCAAAACCCTCTTCCTTGTACCATCATCTCATTCACGCGTTGAGACTCTGGATCTCTGCCTGCATTTTGGGTCCTCAGCTTGGAACGGGAAGCATTTCAGAGACTGCTACCCTAGAAGTTCTGGATTTTAATTTCCTACCTAAAAGCCTAAATTTGGCCTCCAGACTATCCTTCCTACACTTTTCTATGCCAATGGCACCAACATGTACCAAGTCAGCCGACTCCTTCCCACCACTATCTAAAACCTTGTCTAGGTGGGGCATGAGGTCCACTGCCTTCTCACCAGGCAGGCATGTTATCAGGTAATCCTCACGTCCACCAGCCACTCAGCTATCTACATGCCTATTGATTGAATCGCCAACTATAATGGCCATCCTAACCCTTCCCTCATGGGCACATGTCCCTGGAGAAACCTCCTTGGTGGAAGTGGGTTTTACATCACCTAGAGAACAGGTCCTAGCTGCAAGATCACTTCCTGCCACACCAAGAGATGTTCTCCTTTCAAGTGACCTCTCCCCTCCATGGCAACAGAGGCTGCCAGACTGGAGGTGGGACTTCAGTACTTTGTCCCTGTATGTCTTGTCTATATACCTCGCTGTCTTCCTTAGCTCCTCCAAGTCTGTTACTCTAGCCTCCAAAAATCGGACTTGTTCCCCGAGAGCAAAGAGCTCCTTGCTCCTAGTGCACATGTATGACCCATCACAAGCTGGGAGAAAATCATACATTTGATAGTCAATACAAACGACTAGCTAGCCCCCATCTCACTGTCTACACCTTAGTTTTAAGGTTTTGTTAAGATATTTAAGTTTACTTAAAGTTGCTAGGGATAGTTCTACAGACCCAAGTATACCGAATAGGTCAAAGGGACTTTGTTCACGTCAGGATTAATTTCAGGGCCTTATTTGAGCTATACTTGATGAGGATAATCAGCTACACTTGAAAGTGGATTTGACTACCTTTGTCCCTGTAAGAGCTATAAGAGCCTATAAATCTAAGATTATGCCTGGGGTGGGTGGGGGAGGGAGGAGGAAACACTTAATAGAAGCTGGCTGGCTGAAACAGTGCCCTGTGTGTCTTTAAAAAACATAGAACTTTAAAATTGACAAAGATTTTATCAGTTTAAAACCAGAGAGTTCCCTTTAATCCAAGAGTCTGAAAAATTACCAGCAGGTAAATACCTACAATTGCAGAATTCTTCCCAGTAGGAGCAGCTTTTCTCAGTAGTCCTGCAGACCAGGTAGAGTTTAGCTAATGGGAGGCAAGTGGAGGCTGCTCTCGTCACAGAAAGGGGAGGAGTGAGCCAGGGGGAAGCTCCTCTGCTATATCCATGGAATAGTCTCCCAGTGGAGGTGATAGAGATGAGGACAGTAACTGAATTCAAAAAAACATGGGACAAACACAGAGGATCTCTAAAGCAAAAAAGGGGACTGTTGTAGTTGTTGATATGGAAGGACAGACTAGATAGGCCATGTGGTCTTTTTCTGTCATCATATTTCTATGTTTCTATATAAGTGAAGTTTTGATATGACATGGGGTAAGGTGGAATGAGCTCTTCAAGAGACCCTTTGCTGACCTTGGAGAGAGTCAGTAAAGGTCTGTGGGGGAGGGAGAGGAGGAAGGTGCCGAGAAGGGAATACAAATGGGAGATGGATGAGGGGATGGGGGCTGCTGCAGGCTGAGGGAAAAAGCTATTACCAACTGCAAGAACTTTACATTATGATGGGTGGGAGAGGGGAGCACTCATGAAGTGAGCCATGAGCAGCTGGCAGCAGCACATCAGAAGAGTATGTGTGTGGTTTTTTTCTGGTTGGCCAATATCTTATAAACAGAGTTTTCACTTGAAAATTTGGGCTGACGCCTGTGCTACAAATGTAGAAAAATGGCCTTAGATGTCTGTTTCACATGTGTAGGACAATCTATATCTGGAAACATCCTAATACCCTTGCCAAGAAAAGGTTCCCTTATTGTTTTAAAATATAAATGCAAAATAAGATTTAAGTCTTGCTCAAAAATGGAGACATAGAGTGTTGTTCTCTCCTTGCATTCCATACTTGAAGCCAAAAGTAGCGCAGAAATATCCAAGGATTGTTGAGTATCACCAATTCCTTGAGCCTTGCCTGATGGCAAAAAATACAGCTTCCTTGAAGGGGGAATAGCCATTTCAGGAAGTTTAAGAACTTCCAGAAGAGATTTTTTAAAACAACTCTGTAGGCAACGTGCATAGCTTGAGAAAAGTTCAATATTCTTAAATTCAAATATCTCATCCAGTTCTCATATGCTTCCAATTTCCTATGTATTATCACTCTATCCTTAACCAAAGTCTCAATCACTTGATGCACTGCTGAAACCCTTTTATTCAAATCCAACATTTTAGCATTCATTTCTTGATGGAAAGTCTCTTGATTCTGGGCAGTTAAACCCACCATTTGAACCAAAGTATTCAATTTAGTCGCACTCTTAGAGTGCGACCAAATTGAATATCCTGAAGCTTTAATAGCAACTTGCAAATCAAAGTCAAAATAATGTTCAAAGCAGATACAGGAACAGTTATCTGATCAGAAAGGGGCTGGATCTCAGAGGCCTCTGGCTCCACAGCCGTTGACTTAGATGGAATTGAAAGAGAGGATTCCTCACCATGACTCCCTCTTCCAGCGACCAACACCCTCTCCCAGCAAGAGGTCTGTTAAGGCCAAGGCCTCAGAGCCATAGTCTGGCACTGTTCGAGCGGCATAGAGTGTTCCTACAGGTCCAAGCTACCAGGCACAGGGACTGAATTCCACCATCCAGGCCCACAGCAGAGGTTTCACATGCAGCCTTCAGATGGCTGACTGAGGATCGCTGGGGCAGCTTTCCCATTTTTAGCTGACCCCTTCCCCTTCTTTTTCAGAGCTATATAGAGTCAAAAGGAAAACGTTTTGAAGGAAAGCAGAACACCACCGCATGGACTCTGCTGCATTCTGCCTTCTTGGTCATGCCTCCTCCTCTTGATCTTTTTATTATTTATTCATAACACAATGTTGCTATAACCAGTCTGATTGAGTCAGCCTAGTACCCAAATGTTCATAAATATATTTTGAGACCTGATTTAAATTTCTTATAAGATGTTTCCAATCTCAAAAATGTAGGCAGCAAATTACGCAATGTGGGCACTAGAAAAAAGAACACTGCTTGCCTGGTGAGACTGCTAGGTACTTATGACCTAGATTGGCCACTGTTGGAAACAGGATACTGGGCTTGATGGACCTTGGTCTGACCCAGTATGGCATATCTTATGTTCTTATGGTAGTATCAGGATGGGCATGAGCTAGTATGGGAGCGGCTAATAAGTTCTACCTCTGAGATTGCAGTGACCACATAGGCTGATAATGGATAAGCAAGGACAAAAGTGGGAGAGGGAAACCCGTATAAAGAGTTAGGATCCAGCAGTAAATTTTAGACTTAAAACTATTCAAAACTGGGAGTCAGTGTTGTTGGGCAAGTAGTGGTGTTATATGATCATATTTTCCATCTTGGTAGATGAATCTTACAAGTGCATTTTGAATATACTAGTGTGTCTCTGACTCTGAAGATCTAACGCCATTGAAGTCAAATCTAGAAATTATCATAGCATGTATTAGTGAAAGCCAAGCAGATTGGTCCATCCTCTCGGCACAGATACAACGAAAGGGTGACGAAACACCCCTTTACAGCCAGAGACTTGGGCTACAAAATGCACTCTATAATCCACAAATTACTCAAGATTCTTAGAATTAACCAGTGCAATAGGAGATGCCCTCTACCAGTAGTGGAAAAGACAGTCAAAGGTCTATCCGCATGACCACTGTTTTGCCAAGTTAAGATTAAGGTGACTGGTAGTTAACTAACATGCAGTTGCATCCAGCGACTATTCAAAGGACCCAAAAAATCTGGGTCACGTGAATGAATAATTTTGGTCATATATATCAGTATATGTCCAAAATTATCTGTCTGAAAAGGAGGCAGGGTTTGGAATCTTCTAGGGATGTCAACACTTCTTAACTTTTACATCTAAGTGGCTTTATTACCTGCTAAATGTATATGCTAGATGTCCAAATGCCCCATACAAGCAGCAGCTATAACTTGAAACGTCTAGCTTAAACCTTTCTAGTTATAGGTGGATAGTTGGTGACACTACCTAAGTGAACTGTCATTGAATATATGTATGATTTGAAATTGACCCCGGTACTGAATACTAACCTCTGTAGATTTAAAGGATAACTTTGGATAGGTGATCTTGCTGGGGAAACAAATGTCTATATCCACTTGTTTAAAACTGCAAGGATTCATGCATGGAGAGGCAATTGCATCCAAAGTAAAAAGCTTAGAGTGGGTTAGCCTGCACAGAGTGGCAGTTACAACCCTATACACTTTGTTGGGCAGACTATATGGGCCATTCTGGTCTTTATCTGCTATCATTTACTATATTACTGTGAGTAATGAGTCTTTTATAAAATGCATATAATACCAACAAAGATTGTTTTTATTAGTATTTAGCTCACGCCTTTCCAGTAGATAATCAAGGTGAGTTACATTCAGGTACAGTAGTTATTTTCCTGTCCCCGGAGGGCTTACAGTCTAAGTTTATACCTGAGGCACTGGAGGGTTAAATGGCTTGCCCAAGGCCACAAGGAGTGTTATTGGGATTTGAACCCTGGTCTTTATGGTTCCAGGCTGCAGCTGTAACCACTTGTTGAAATTGCACCAAGTAAAATGGAAAAAACCATTCTGGAAATGTACAGGTTCACAAAAGAGCAGTATCACAAGGGGGATATGTACACACAAGAGGTAGCATACAGACACATTGCCGGTGATGTTGCTACATAAGTGTGTATATGCTGCCATTTACAGGTGGATTTTATAAAACTTCACAGCAAAGAGCAAGTAATTAAGGAACCTTTCTCTAAAAGTTACTCTCTACTCTGGAACTGGTGGTTTCCTTGTCTGAGTGGTGCACGTATGCTTTGAAGAACCACCAGGGTTGGATTTAGGCATAGGCAACATAGGCCACTGCCTAGGGTGCCAGGTTTTGAAAGTGCTAGATATGCTCCCACTTACTTTAGGGCAGTGGTACTCAACCTTCTTTCACCGGGACACAGCCGATACTTGCATGTGTGACACATTGCAACCATGACCCTCACAGACTTTTGATCTGACACTGTATTGCAGTTTCTTTGCGTTAAATGCATCCACAAAAATCCTACCTTCACCTCAACAACAGGTACAGACTAGAACTAGGATATTTCTCCATGGATGTCACCATTGAAAAAATATTCGGATTCTCCCATCATCTGAGTAACAGCAACATAAACCTCTCAACTAGCAGACACATTGCGAAATAACATAAAATCTGAAAAATTCCCCACTCACATACCAACCCCTAAGTTCATGTGAAAAAAGCTTTGTTTTGAAAATTAGCCTCTTAGCATATTTATGCCCTTCTACTCATGTAATGAATATTATCCAGTACAGAAAATGTGAAGAGGAATGCTACACTAGAGGAACAGAATTGAACAAAATAACACACCATTTTCCAGATCAGACTATTATATCGGTGACCTTATGATCAAGACACTAAAAGGGAAAAATGATATGTACTCATGTGGAGTCACCCCTTTGACTTCTCTGTCCCTGAGAACAAACCATCATGGATCAGTGGTGTGCATAGTGGGTTGCATTGGCCATTTTTTTTGTGAGGTATTCTTTTCTGTCTCCCCCACATTTATTCATTGTTTTCCCATCTTACCCCACATCGTCATCTCTCCTTTTCCATTCTTTTCTTTCCACTTCCCTCTCAAGAACAATTGAAACTAAAATGAGCAAACATTTTGAAGCAAATACAAAGAGTCTTAATAGAGGTATTCGTTTCCTCACTCATTGCCAGACGTAAAGCCTATGTACTAACCATTTCCTATAGATACAAAATGGAAAAGCTCTTTACAACAACAGGCCCATTCCATGTCTCTGGGAAATAAAGCGTTACAACAATGCTATAGTAGCACACTATGCTGTTTATTTATGTACTACTACTACTACTAAGCATTTATAAAGCGCTATAAGAACAAGGGCAAAGAGACGAGCAGGAGAGTCAGGACAAAGGAAAGAGGTAAGAACAAGTGCAAGAGGAAGAAAGAAAGGTGAAATAAAAGAGGGGAAGGAAGGAGAACTGCAAAATCAAGAGCCAAAGGCAGAGGCAAAAAGATGAGCTTTTAACTTGAGTTTGAAGAGGGGCAAAAAAGATGCCCGATGTATAGCCAAAGGAAGTTTATTCCAAGCGTAAGGAGCAGCAAGGTGAAAAGAACGGAATCTGGAGTTGGCAACAGAGGAGAAGGGCATAGCAAGAAGCAACTGGGAAGAAGAACAGAGTACACGAGGGGGGAAATAGAGAGAAATGAGAGAGGAAAGGTACTGAGGAGCCACAGAGTGAATGCCCTTATAGGTCAGAAGGAGAAGCTTAAAGTGAATACGGAAACAGAGCCAGTGAAGAGATCTGAGGAGTGTCAAGGAGAAGATCATGGTCAACAGTGTCAAAGGCAGCAGAAAGGTCAAGGAGGATAAGGACAGAGTAAAGGCCTTTAGATTTAGCCAAGAACAAGTCACTGGAGACTTTGACAAGAGCAGTTTCAGTAAAGTGCAAAGGACGAAAACCGGATTGTAAGGGATCGAGAAGAGCAGGGGAAGAGAGGACATGAAGGCAACAACGGTAAACCGCACGTTCGAGGAGTTTAGAAATGAAAGGAAGGAGAGAGATGGGGTGATAATTAGAAGGACAAGAGGGATCAAGTGAGGGTTTCTTAAGGAGAGGCGTGACCACAGCATGTTTAAAGTCAGCCGGGACAGTAGCAGTGGAGAGCAAAAGGTTGAGAATATGAGAAATGGAGGGGACAACGGTAGAGGAAATAGAGGAGAGGAGATGGGAGGAGATAGGATCAGAGGAGAGAAGAGCAGTTTCATCAATAGAAATCGTGGGGAAGGACGAGAGGGTAGGATGAGAAGGGGGGAGAGAATGAAAGCAGGAAAGGGAAATCGTGGATTTAGAGGGAAACTGGAGAGTGATCTTATGGATTTTATCATGGAAGTAATCAGCCAGAGCCTGGGCAGAAAGAGAAGGAGGGATCAGAGGCTGAGGCACTTTGAGGAGAGAATTGAGAGCAATGAAGAGACGGCGAGGATCAGAGGTATGAGAATTAGTCAGGCGAACAAAGTAATCTTGTTTGGCAAGAGCTAAAGCAGATTTGAAAGAGCAGAGCATGAATTTGAAATGAAGGAAATCTTCAGGGGAGCAGGATTTGAGCCAGGTACGCTCAGCAGATCGGGCAAAGGAGCGAAAATAGCGAATAGTGGGAGAGAGCCAGGGCTGAGGTAAGGAACGCCTAACAGGATGAGGGATGAGAGGAACGAAAACATCCAGAGCTGAGAAGAGCGCAGCATTATAGGACATCACTGCCATATCAACAGACGTGGAGGACAAAACAGAGGAGAGAGAAGGAGAAATGGTAGAGGACAGAACCAGGGGATCAATGGCAAGAAGGTTCCTAAAAAGAGTGGAGGAGACAGGACGAGGCAGGGGGGGAGGGAGGTGAAGATTAAAGGAGAGAAGGTGATGATCAGATAAAGGAAGAACAGTATTGCTGAAGTTAGAGGGAGAGGAGCAAGAAAAGAAAACCAGATCCAGACAATGGCCATGAAGGTGAGTGGAGGCAGAGCAACAAAGTTGAAGGCCAAATGAGGAGGTAAAAGAGAGGAGCTTCAGAGTAAGAGGATCAGAGGGGTTATCAACATGGATGTTAAAATCACCAAGAATAAGAGTAGGGGAGGTAGGGATAAGAAAGAGGGAAAGCCAAGAGTCAAAGTCAGAGAGAAAAGAAGAAAAAGCCTTGTCAGGAGGACGATAGACAACAGCAATCTGGAGAGGAAGTGGGGCAAAGAGTGGACCTCAAAAGAGAGGAAGGAATGAGACTGAGGCAGAGGAAGAGGTTGGAAATGACAGGAGGGAGAGAGAAGAAGGCCAACCCCACCACCACGTCCTGTAGGGCGAGTAGTATGGGAGAACTGGAGACCACCAAAGTAGAGGGCAGCAGCAGAGGTGGTATTGTCAGGGAGGAGCCAGGTCTCAGTTAAAGCAAGAAGATAAAAAGTGTTGGAGAGGAAAAGATCATGTGTAAAAGAGAGTTTATTAGAGACAGAATGTGCGTTCCAAAGGGCACAAGAGAAAGGGAGAGAGGAAGGGGAAAGAAGGGGAATATGAATAAGATTGGACAAGTTGCGAGAGGAACTCAGTACAGAATGAGACAAACTTCTAGGAGGGGAAGGAATAGGGGTGAAATCACCAGAAGAGGGAGGTGGAGGAGAGGGAGAAGGAGAAGCTAGAGGGATATGGATGAGATTGGCCAGATTGCGCATCACAAAGGAAGGCAGAAATCAAAGGAGCAGCAAAAGGGAAGGAGGAAGAGAGACCTAAAGTGGAGCCAAAGTAAGGACAAGAAAGGAGGAGAGAATGAAAGCAATGGGAATAGGAGAAAAGAGTAGGTTAATAAAACATCAGAGGAATCAAAGGATACAATAAGTACAACAGGCAGTGAAATACCAAACAATCAGGAGGCAAAGGGAGCAGACAGTCAATGATGCAGCGGAGGATCCTGGAAAGGATGACAATAGCAGAGGGAGCAGACATCGATGCAGCAGGAGAAGGCCAAGGTGCAGAAAGCCACAGATCCAGAACAGAAAGACCACCTGCGGACCCTGCCAGTGGATGCAGTTCAGCATGTCGCCTTAACTCGCCTCTCACTTGACCACATCACCACCACCCTATCCCCAGCCCTTCTGCTTTATAACTTTTCACAGCTTAATGAACACGTCCATCTGTAAGTGCTGGTAGTTTCACATGTACATAGTGAAAAATCACCACCTATGCATATTGGCGACTTTGCTTACTTGTACAAGATGTTGAGTGATGCTTCTCATTTTGTACACAGGTGTTTCTAAAATGTGTGCTCCTGCTGCACATTAGGGAAAATATACCTATTTCCCACTGCCCTATAGATATTGGCAGCGGCTCTTTTGTGATATAGCCTGGAAATTCTGAATGTCCCAACCTGAACATTCCAAGTGCAACCAAGTCACCCTTTTCAAAACCAAGCTTTATGTCTTCAAGTCCTGTGCACTGCATATGTATGTGGTGAGCGTGTCTCTGACTTTTCTCTCCAGCTTCTTTGTGTGAATCATGCAGTCTTCTTTGTTTTCAGCCCCTGGAGGCACTCGCATAGATGATGGTGACAAGGCCAAGGTGACCAAGCACTGTGTATTCGCTGCAGAGGAAGATTATGATACCATCAGAAATTATGCTCAGGTAGGACTGGGAAAATTAAGAATGAAAGATGGGCGAAAGGAGATATCCTCTCCCTTTCCTAAATCTCTAGAAAAGATAACCTGGAGCCGTCTCAATAGCTCAGTGGCAGGGCTGTTGACCTACGTTTGATTGCAAGTTCAGGTCTTCCTCTCCCCAGATCAAATGGAGTCAGGGATGCTGCAGAGGCAGCCTACACAACAACTCAGGAGTGGGAGCCCAAGCCAACATGCAGCAGGGACATCGAGTGGCTTGATTTAGGGCTTGTGATTGCAAGACTTTGAAAAGGTCCCTAATGCATGGCCCCCTGGCTCAAGGACTATTGCTGCAGTGACTGTGGGCTTGGCGAGTTGAGAGGGTGATATAAAAATTAGGGAAGCTATTCCTAAGTAGTTGTAAATGAGGGATTATGGCACCAGATCTCATCCCAGTTCCGAATGAGATGGAGGCCCTAAAGAAGCAGGAGGAAACCTGCAGCCCTAACTGAAAAAAAACAAAACAAAACAAGATAATAGCAGTACAAGCCGTATTTGTTTTTTGTATTGTATTTGAAGCCAGTCATACAGTAAATCAGTTATAAATGCATTCCATAATGACTGAAGGCTATTAATTTTGCAATTCAGAAACATTTTCAAAGACGGGGAAGCTGTAAAACTAGAGGGCATAACATGAAGCTGTAAGGGGGTAAACTGAAAGGCAACATCGGGAAATACTTTTTCACTGAAAAGGTGGTGGATGCTTGGAATGCCCTCCCGATGTAAGTGGTAGGGGCAAACAGTGACAGAATTAAAAATGGCATGGGGCACACAGTGGATCCCTATATAGCAACAGGATAAAATCAAAATAAGCATAACTATCTCTTATATCTCAACAAATAGGGGTGACCTACATGGAGCGTTGCGTACACCCATAAGCAAAGGCATGGGGAGGGGTGATCTGTACGGAGTGGCAGGTGCATCTACTCTTGCCGCCTTGCTAAGCAGACTAGATGGACTATACTGGTCTTTATCTGCCATCATACGTATACTATGTTACTATATCAATGATTGAGAAGGTTAAAGAGGTCCTTTCAGGTATCTTGTGTAGCCTTTACATATGTAAATAGCAGTGTAGGTAAATGTAAGTGACCAACACATGTAAATAGCTGTTTTAGAAAGTCACTTTATAGGTGTGGATGCACATACACACACAACCAGATTATTCAGCGGCGGCAGTTAGCCATTGTCGCTGAACTTTAAACACAGATATTCAATGCTAGGGCCACATCTGGGTTGCCCAGTTAGCTTCTGCAGCGAAAGTTAGGCCAGTCTTTCCTGTGTCTGACTTTCTCCATGTGTCAGTATCCGGGCAACAGCTCAATATTGCCACTGCCTGGTTAGTGACGGGTGCCGCCCCAAAATGCCTTTGGCACTAAGTGTGTCAGTGCCGCTGAATATCCTGCTTAGCGGCATTTACACAGTTTGCAGGTAAATGCCTTTGAATATTGAGCCCACAGTTTCTAAAAATAGGGCTGTGTTGTGGGCATGTTTTTCGTCAGGCTGGAAAAGTGTACCTGTCTTTCCAGTTTTACAGTGGCAAAACATGTACAGTTTAAAAAAAGAAAATCTAGGGGTTCAGCCTGTACACCTGCTACAAGGCAGGTGTAAACATCAGCTAACTGGTCATTTGGTTTTGAGGTTTGCACCAATGATTGAAGGGGTAATCGTGTTTATCTCTCTGGTGTTTAAAATCACAGCAAAGTTTATAAGAATTTTTTTTTTACTCAACTTCTTAATTTGACTCTTCCTGGCACTTACACACATAGATTATGAAATCAGTACCCTACACATGTAAGACCCAACAATTACATGTTCGGAGGCCTTTGCGATTCTGCTCTTATTTTTAAATATGTTTTTTTTCTAAAATGGTGGTTCCTGCGATACATGCTAAAACTTACACATGTATTTGTGAGCATCCTTATACATGTTTTACAAGAGGTTCAACCTTTTGTAAAATACTGATGGAAATATGCATGTCCCAACTTGGATGCCCCTTTTTTCTATGCAAAACCAGGCTTCCATATCGTCCTGCTAGGCCAGTCCAGACAAGTTGGTTGTGTTCCTCTACCAGAAAGGTAGTGACAGAGAAAGATCCAGAGGTTTCTGCTGACCTCATCCTGCAACCATATCTGGAACAACTAGGGTCATACAACCCTTGTATTCGTACCAAAGCCATGGAGAAGATTCCTGGTCACATACAGCCCTAATGAGGGCAACAAGGACCTACAATCCAATTAAAACAGCTATATACAGAACACCTTTGAAAGAAGGGCCACCAAGAGGAATATGCCCTCCAGAGCCAAACTGCAGAAAAGAGCAGATGCAAGCAGCTCATAGCAGATCACCAACATGCCCCAAAGACCATGTAAAAGTAGATGCAAAGTACATGCTCTGTCTGTGTTTTATGGCTGATGATTACCCGCGGACTGCTTGACCTGAAGCAGGGTGCTTAACTGGTAGTACCCGAAACGTGACACGTCGGATTAGCAGTGCGGCGTTACTGGGAGCAGCCTTGAAGGAAAGCCATTAATCAGCTAAGTCAAGATGTTGAACAAAATATTTTCTTTATTAAAATGGAAGGGCCACAGTGGTGTTAGGATGTTTCCTTTCACTGAGCTGGCAATTCCGACAAAAAAAATCTACTGGTCTAATCTGAGGGGGTTGGTTCATTAACTAGACAGGGTTTTTGTGTTTGGGAGTTTTTTCTAACCCTGGTAATAGGTTTTTTCTTTTGTCCTGGCTGTGTTTTATGCATTTATACTTTCAGCCATTTTCCACATGTAATACATGCTTTACATGCTGAAAATGCTTTATAAAACTACCTTCTTAAAGGGCAATATGTGAAGATGTTCCCATGGTAAAGTAGCACGTTTTCTGTGGAAAGGGGTTCTTTTTATTATTGGCTGCTTTCAATGCACGCACATTTATTCACATTTTTTTTTATGCTTTCCGGCGTCAGAGTTTGGTTAGGGGCAGAAACAATGTAGGTATGTTGTGTTAGCAAAACTACACTAATTGTTTCTGATGGAAAAATCACCCCCAAGAAAAGTAGATTGGTTTTATTTCAAATGCAAAACTGTTGGGGGCAGAATATTTTATATTCTTATTATACTTTAAATACAGTATTTACTCTTAGGATCCTTTTTACTAAAATATGCTGTGGTTTTGCACCTAAAGCCCCCTTAATGCACAAAGCTAAGGCATGCTATATGCAAAGCCACCTCATTACCTGTCGGGGGCGTAGACAGCATTTCGCCATTCAATAATGCAAGTGCAGTTAACTTCACTTCTCCATGGACAAACAGTAAATAAGTCCTCCTGTATGGGTGATGTCACCGACAGAGCCTTGTATGGTAACGCTTCCCGTCTTCCATTGGAAGTTTTTGGGAGACTCCACCGTGCATGTACACCTGTCTTCCTGCCTGCCGCAGCACCATCTTCAGTCTTCCTTTTCCGCGGAGCCCCTAGGACATGTTCTTGCTGCCTTGGAAAAGTGTTTTTTCACTTTAGCTCTTTACGGGTCATTTTAGTCTAACCTTCACCATCTGCCGTTGGTGCCATCGGCCCTGGTGCGGACACCCTGGCTTTTCCTTTTTTCCTTGCCTTCTATTTTGTCCTGTGGCTAGACCATTGAGCCCTTTGACCTCACCAGAGCCGTATTCCCAGACATGTCCCAGAAACCAGCCAGTGGTTTTAAGAAGTGCCCCAAATGTTCCAGGACCATCTCGGTCACTAACCGGCACAATTGGTGCCTTCAGTACTTGGGTCCTGACCACAGCTTGCTTCTTGTAATCTCTGCCTTCAGATGACAAGGAGAGGTCTGAAGGGTTGGCAGAAGCAGAGGGAGCTCCTCTTCGGGCCATCAGATTCAGCATCTTCAGCCCCGGCGTCCTTGTGGGGCTCTGCGGAAGCATAGTCTTTGAGGGATGCCCGAGTGCACTCGGAACCAAGGGGCTTCGGTGACCCAGAGTGAAGGTTGTCTATCACAGGAATCGAGGAAGGACCTTTCATTGACTTCATCGGCATTGAAGGGGCATCTGAGCACCGGCCAAAGACCCGGATGCATCAACACCCAAGCTCTTCCCAACGCAACATGGAGAGCAATGGCTGAGAGCGTCCTGTTAAAGTGCCCCATTGGGAGGATTCATCTCCCAGGGCATCGGAGGGACGCTGGGTAATCCCCGATGTTCCCACCATGGTGGATTCCCCAACAGAGGTGCTGGAGTTGGTGGCCAAAGTAGCAATTCTGGCTCCGATGCTTTGAAATGGCAGTCCTTAAGGAATGCCCTCGAGGCCCATATGGCAGCAATGTTGGCCACGCAACAATCTGGACCTTCGATGCCCAAGGCATTATCACCACAGTCCATGTAGCCAATTCTTGAGGCCAATATGCTGCCCGCTGAGGCAGGTGCATCAGGCCAGTGATCAGAATCAATGCCAGTTCCCATGGCCATCTCCCTCTTGAGCATATCGGGGTCCAATGCCCATTGAAATTGCGGAAGCACTCAGTGCACCTTTGGTCTAATCAATGCTCTACCTCTCTGGGTGGCAGTGCCAGGAGGAGGCCCAATGCTGCTTCATCTTCCTCTCTGAGTTAGACGCTGATGGCTGGGAGACCAAAACGGAATTGGAGGTGTCCGAGAGCAGGTCTCTCGAGTTATCTTCAGACCTCTCTCCTCCATATGAATGGCAGAAGTCACCTCCAGAGGACATGTCCCTCCTGGACTTCGTGAGGGATATAGCCAAGGCCACCGCCTTCCCCCTGGAGTCCAACAATGAGCCTAGGATGGAGGAGCTGGAGCTCCTCCAGTACCTTTCGGCCCCTAAGGAGACTGTGATGGTGCTGGTGCACCATATTCTACAAAGGTTGCAGATGAGGATGTGGGAGAACCCCCTCACGGTGCCATCGGTCAGCTGGAGGCTGGACACAAAATACCAGGTCCAAAAGGCCCCAGGTTTTGAGAAGCCTCAACTCTCCCACCACTCTGGTGGTGGAATCGGCCATGAGGAGGATCAAGAGCAGCAAGACTCATGCCTCGTTGCCCCCAGGCACCCAGGCAGGAAAGAGAAGACCTTGGACTCCTTTAGCGGGTGGTGCTTCCAGAGCACTATGTTGGTGGCCAGGGTCCTTTTGTATCAGCTGTATATGGCCATGTTCCTGAAGGAGGACATGCTGGATATGGCCATTTAGCTTGCTCATCTCCCCTGAGCGTCTGGACTTCTTTCACGCCCTGGTGGGCACTGGCAAGGACTGTTCCAAGTACATGATCCAGGCGACTAATGACGTCTTCAAGTCATCCTGCAGGGTTCCGGCGGTGGGCACTGGGGCCCACCAGCTTGTCTGGCTCCAGTCCTTGATCTGGAGTAGTGAGTGCAGGATAAGCTGGGGGATGTACCTTTCCTCTTTGGAAAACAGGTGGAGGCAAGATCAAGACATAATATGTCACCCTCACCAGGCTTTCGAGGAAGACTGCCGATCCTTCTCATAAAAAGTACCAAGGCAAGAAGATTTTCTACCAGCATAAGCACCGGTATCTCCCGAGCCCCCCAAACTCTCAGCTGAAAGTGCAGGCTCCTCATCAGCAATGCTAAGAGAAGGCCCAACGGGCCCCACAACCCAAGCCTGGGGCTGAATTTTGACTGGTTCCTGTGAAGCATAGCCAGTCTACCAGTGTCAACAGGGGACAACCATCTGGTGGGGGAGTGACTTGTACTGTTTGTCAACAGACGGCCTCTCATCACCTTGGATGCGTGGCTGCTGCAGGTAGTCCAAAGCAGCTGCATGCTGTACTTTGCCTAGGTGCTGCCCACTTTATCACCGAGGAAGTATCCCCTAGACCCCCTGCATCTCACCCTGCTACAGGGAGAGATCTCCGCCCTGCTAACCAATTTCACCATAGAGCCGGTCCCCAGCTCAAGTCGGGCAGGACTTCTACTCCAGGTACTTCTTGATACCCAAGAAGACAGGGGAGATTCGGTCCATCCTGGACCTCCGAGACCTCAACATCTACCTGGTGTGGGAGAAGTTCAAGATGGTCTCATTGAGGACTCTGTTCCCTTACCTACAAAAGGACAATTAGCTATGCACCCTCGATCTCAAGGACACATATACTGATCCATCCCGCTCACAGAAAGTACCTCAGATTTGCCCTGGGGGATCAGAACTTCAGTAACAAGAACTTCCTTTTGGCCTGGTATCAGCACCACAAGTGTTTATGAATGCCTCGCAGTGGTGACCGCATATGTCTGGACTAGAGGGGTATTTATCTTCCCATACTTGGACGACTGGCTCATAAAGACCTCCACTCCGGATGGGGTCTGATAGTTGGCTCAACTGACCATCCAGGTGCTGGAGTGGTTGAGGTTCATAGTCAACTTTCCCAAGTCCTACACACAGCCCTTCCAACAGCTGGAGTTATTGGGGCCCTTCTTGACACCACTTGGGCTCAGACCTTTCTTTCGATGGATTACCTGCAGAGGCTTACAGCAGAGGCATCATGTGATAGCCTGGGGGATACTGAAGGTGCTTGGTCATATGGGCTCAACGGTGCATGTCACTCCCCTGGCTCGTCTGTCCATGAGACAAACTCAGTGGACTCTAAGTACGCAGTGGAAGTTACACAAATAAGTCCTTTTGAAACTCGACCCTTGGATCTCCATTTTTTTTCATTTTTATGTATGACAGGAAGGTAATCAAAAATTGAATGATCAAAATTAATACACAAAGCCAAATACAAAATTACAGTCAAACCTCGGTTTTCGTGTGCCCCGGTTTTCGTTGGTTTCGGTTTTCGACGTCTTTTCTAACTCAGATCTTGTCTCGGTTATCGGTTTTTGCCTCGGTTTTCGTCAGGAACCAGTGCTGCCAGATCTGAAAATCTACACCCTCGCGCTGGTCTGCCCGCCCAGTCCCGGCAGCACTACCCCCCCCCCGGACTCACCCGATCGCGTGTTGAGAAGCCATTGTCAGCTGAGCAACATCCTCGAGCCAGAGATGCAAGGATTGCACAGAGAGGAAGGCCCCGATCTCTCCACCGCCTGCCTGTTCTCTGGAGCGCCCCCTCAGGCTCGGAGGTAGCAGGGTAACTGTCAATGTAAGCAGGAGATGTTGCATGGATGTGGGAGGCAGCGATCAGATTACAGTGCCGTACAGTACAATATCTGTGTGTTTGCTGTCCTGTGGACGATCGGGCAGGTGAGAGAAGTGACAGGAGCTGGGTGTCTGGAACGGATTACATTGAATTTACATTATTTCCTATGGGAAATATTGCTTCGGTTTTCGTACGTTTCGGTTTTAGTCAGACTGCTTAGAACGGATTAATCATTAAAACCGAGGTTTGACTGTAATGCACAAAGCCAACATGGATTTAGTCAAGGAAAGTCTTGTCTCATTTATCTGCTATTTTTTGAAGGTGTGAATAAACTGGTAGAAAGGTGAGCCAGTTGATATTAGAATTTTCAGAAAGTGAATTAAAAAGTCATGGAATAGGAGGCAGTGTACTATTGATTAATAGATAGAAAACAGAGAGTAGGGCTAAATGGCCAATTTTCTAAGTGGAGAAAAGTGAATAGTAGAGTACCACAGAGATCTGTGCTGGTCTCCCTGCTTTTTAACATATTTATAAATGACCTGAAAAGGGAAACATTGAGTGAGGTGATCAAATTTGCAGGTGACACAAAACTATTCAAAGTTGTTAAATCACAAGAGGATTGCAAAAAATTGCAAGAGGACCTGGAGAAATTATGAGACTGGGTGTTCAAATGGCAGATGAAATTAAATGTGAACAAGAGCAAAGTTAGGCATTTAGAGTGCGATTCCATAACGTGCACGTCTGGCCTGCGTACATGTCTAAATGAAAAATGGGCCCCATTTGACCCTAATTCTGCATGTATGGGTCTGGATGTTCCTGCGGTTCCAGAATCAGGCATGCACAAACCCGGATATGGGTATACGTAGCAAGTGGCCTGGACGTCCCTGCCCTTGACAAATTCTGAAAAGATGTATGGCTCTGCTGCTGCTCGTCTCTGTGCGGCCAAACCTCCTCAGTTAAAATATGCACCCCCAAAATTGCTCCTCACACGGATGGTGTGGTGCCCATGCTAACTACCCATGAAAATGGAGGACACAGATGTGCTGATGCAAAACAGACCATATAAGCTAGTCCTTTGCATGACCAGGACACTGCAAAGTGATCATTACTAGACTGTGTCACATGGGATCTGTCCCTGAATTTTTCTCATTGATAGTGCCTTGACTATGGTGCTCTTAAAAATTAGAATGAATGTTTCCCACTAAAAGCTCAAGCCACTGTGATTAGACAGTATACTATATAATGTTCATCTACTGCCTGCCCTTCTCTCACTGGCCACCCACTATGTTAAAGAACACATGTGGTATGTTTACTAAACGTTGATATCTGTTAACGCATCTGAGAGTGCGCGCTATTGGCTCTCATTAACAGACAGTGCAGAAAATCCATGTACTATCTTCTAGAGTGGGTGGGCTAGGGGTGGAGAAGTGGGCATGTCTGCAACACGCGGTTACTCTGAGTGCAAACAGCATACTGTCACTATAAAAACTGCAGGCAGCGTGGGTGCAAATAACACCATTTTAGTGAGTGGCGAGGCCGCAATCTTTTTAATGTCAGTGTGCTATCTGCTGGGGAAATGCTGTGCATGCCCCCAACAGATAGCTTTATGTTAGCTGAAAGCATGGTGAACTATTTGCACGATAACAGTGCATTAGCTGCAAAAGCCTAATGCTGTTTAGTAAACATACTATGGGCTGCAGGGTCATAACAGGAAGAAGCAGTGTATGTACAGCTGCCCGTTTTCTTGCTCTGTCTTCTGTGGCAATGAAAGACGTCAATAGGAAGAGTGGAACTCAGAAGAGCTAGGTATGCTCTGTGGCTGTTGGCACAGGGACAGAAAGGGGAGGGAAGGCTGCTGCAGCAAACACAGAAGCTGTTCTTCTCTGCTTCTGGGATTCTACTATATGCTGTTAGCAAGGAGAGAAGGACAGGGCTACAAGTCAGCATCATACAGGCTGGAAAGCTGTGAATGATTTGGAAGTGGGATGAAGAGCAGTAGAATACTGAGAGTGAATAGAGTAAAGATAAATGATCGAATTAATAAACCTTTTCCCTCCTCGTTATCTGAACTGTCATGTTTTCCATGATAGCTGCTCTTAGTGAACTAAGGCTGGCAATGGTGGCTATAGTGGTGATGCATAAGAACTGTGGGGGGCAGAGAGAATGGTATATGCAAAGAAACTGGGGAGGCTGAAGTCTTGCAAAGAGGGATCAGGACAAGGGCAATAGAGGAAAACAAGGAAGATGGAGGGAATAGAAGAGACTGTGCACTTTAGTAAGCATGCTCCTAAATTTCAGATGCTATTCAGATGTCGACCTCACAAGGTCATCCGACAAGTTCTCACAATCCACTTGTGATTTAGCAACTTTAAATAATTTTGATTCTCCAGGAACAAGCAGGAAGTCTGTCCTCATATATGGGTGATGTTGGCGCCAATGGACCCAGCGCGAAGTATTTCTCCAGCTTTCAAAGAAAGCCTTTGGGGCATGCTACCACGCATGCGTGCTCCCCTTCCCACCCAAGGGTGTCATCTTGCTCAGTCTCCTTTTTTCTGTGGAGCCCAACAGATGCTTCTCCTGTTTCCCCAGAAAAATTCTCCCTAACTATCCTCAAGTTGGTTTTTCCTGGTTTGTGTACCGGTTACTCTTCCTACCTCAAGCCGGCACTGACCCTGGCGCTGTTCTCGGCTCCTTTCTTCTTTTTGATCGAGGCTTGCCTCGACCGGTGTTCACGCCCTTTTTTGCCCGGGGGTTGTCGATTCTGGCTGCGGGTCTCCCACCATATCTCCCGGGGGGTTCAAAAAATGTGACCGCTGCAGTCAGAACATGTCTGTCACAGACACCCATGACTGCTGCCTATGTTGCTTGGATCTGGACCACAGTAGCACCACTTGCGACCTGTGCCAGGCCATGACTACAAAACCCAATAAGAAACGGTCGGAGTTGCAGGAGAAGATGTTCTCGAGGACCGACTCAGCTCCAGCTTCCCTGACGCTGAGTTCCAAGCCCAACACTTCCTGTGAGGTCTGGGCATCCTCGGAGTCCCATTCCTGCGGCTCCTTCGAAAAGACCTCGGACCCTGAAAAGAAAAAGAAAAAAATCCTCAATCCAGTCAAGGTTCCACTGGCGCTCTGGCACCATTCCCCTCTGGAGGACGTGGCCTTCCACGACTTTGTCCGGGATATGGCCTGGGCCCTCTCCGTCCCGACTGAGTCAGAGGTGGACCCAAGTACCAAAGAACTGGAAATCCTCTAGTATGAGTCCCCACCAAAAGAGACTCTCACGGTGCCGTTGCAATCAATCCTTGAGCAGCTGCTCCTTCGAATGTGGGAGACCCCGGCATCTGTGCCGGTGGTCAGCCAATGCCTCAACGCCACCTACTCTGTCAAGAAGGGCCCTGGCTTCCAAAAACCTCCGCTTCCACATAACTTCATGGTTGTGGAGACATCCATGCAAAAGCTCAATAGCCAGAAGAACTATTCTTCTGTCCCTCCAGGCATAGAGGCTAGGCCCCTCGAAGCCCTCGGGTGCAAGTGCTACCAGGGCTTCATGCTCGGCTGCCAGATTCAGGCCTGTGAACTATACATAGGCATGTACCTTAAGGCCCTAATTCAGGAGCTCTCTGGCTTCTCGGCTGACCTCACCGGGGAACACCTCCAACGGTTCCAATCCCTGACAGCGGGATCAGAGACTGCTCAAAATTCCTGTCCTGAGTTGCCTATGATGGCTTTGAGTCAGCAGCCTGAGTGACAGCAGCCGGCATCGGCGCCAGGTCTGGCGGTAGACCTCGGAGCTCGAGCTATGGTCCAAGAAAAATTGTTTGACGTCCACTGTACTGGGGAAAACTTGTTCAGCAAACCCATGGCCAACAAGGTGGCCTAGATAGAGGCTGAGGTCGTGTCCAGGCAGAAGCTCTCAAAGAAGACCTTAGCCCTCCCCCTCAAGAAATTATAGGGGAAAAGACCCCTTTTCTCAAGGAAAAAGGGGTCCTTCCATCAGAGCCACTACCAGCCCTTCTCTGCCTAAGGGCCAGGGCCACAGGCCCAGAAAGCCCAAACCTCAAAAGCCCCAAGCCCCAACTCCCACCCAGCCCGGGGGGAGCTTTTGACTCCCTGGGCAGGGCCTCCGTTCCCCTGGGAGACCCTGCCACTCTTTGCCCACAAGTGGGCTGGGGTCACCTTGGACCTGTGGGTCCTGCAGGTGATAAGGGAGGGGTATCTCCTCTGTCTCCAGCAAGTACACCTGGGGTTCTTCCCAAGAGTGTCTGTGCAACCTATCCTTTACCAGATCTTGCTCCTCTCAGGGCTCACAGACCTGTTCAGGGATAGGACAGTGGAGCCTGTCCTCAAGCACCTACAGGGAAGGGGCTTCTACTCAAGGTGCTTCCTTATCTACAGAAGGACTGGGGGCCTCCGACCCATACTAAAGCTGAGAAACTAGAACAAGTTTCTGGTGAGGGAAAAGTTCAAGATGCTCTCCCTTGAAACACTGCTGCCCTACCACCACTAGGGAGATTGGCTGTGCTCCTTAGATTTGAAGGATGCATATACATCCTGATCCACCCCTCCCACAGACAGTACCTAAGGATCTCCAGGAACAAGCAGGAATGTAGTCTTCACATATGGATATCGTCGGTACCGACGGAGCCTGCGCGGGAATGCTCCCCAGCGTCCAATAGGAACGCTTTTGGGAGCATCCCTCAGCACATGCGTGCTGCCTTTCCAACTGTCCCTCTTCAGTTCTTCGTTTTCCACGGAGCCGACAGGACACATACCCTGTCACCGTAGAAAATTTCTTCTTTAAACTTGTTTTCTTGTGGTCGCGCCTGCCTCCGCACGACACCTACCGGTACCGCCGGTTCTTTCTTTCTTCTTTTCTAAAAAAAAAAAAAAAGATCTATTTTGAACTGTTTCTCTTCAGAAACTTTTTCTTTTGGTGCTAGGCGCCATTTTTGGGCATTAGGCCCCATTTTTCCCAAAAGATGGAAAAAACAGCTAGTTGTTTTTAAAAAATGTACCAAATGTGGCGGTACCATCTCCATCACCGACACCCATGACTGGTGTCTAAAATGTTTAGGCCATGACCATTCTCCATCTGAGTGTTCCTCCTGTATGGGGATGACTAAAAGAGGAAGACAGAACCGAACTGCAAAGCTCCGGTACCCTCTTTTCTTCAGATACCAGGTCCATTGCATCGACGTCCAAGAGCCTCGTCTTCCTCCCATGGATTGCAGGTAACTAAACATAAGAGCCGGTCCTCCAAGGGTAGCTCTCCTTCAAAGCATCGAGAGGCCATTGGCATTGCCCTTGAGGAAACTACACCGGCAAAACAGCCCCGGCGGGAGGCTTCGGCCTCCAAAGCATCAACGGGGTTCCAGGATGTTCTTGAGGCTTCGACCTCGGCAAAAATACTGGTGCCATGCTCAGGGGTTCTGGCCGCTTTTACCGGTACCAATACACAGACATCGGCAGCGTCGATAGACCAGAGATTCCTTGCTGCCGAACGCAGTCTTGCAGCTCTCCTTACAGCTGCAGTACCGTTGACAACGGTGGTGCCACAGGCACCGGTACCAGCACCGGTTCAGATACCGGTACCAGCACCGACGGTACCGGCCCCGGTGGAAATCCTTCCCATACCGACTTTTTCTGGCATCAACAGATCGGTACTGGACCAATTCGATACCGACTTTGATCGATACCGAGACCGTGCTTTCCATGAACATCAGGATCAGAGATATTTCGAATCCTCCGATTCCGATGACTCTGAGTACCAGAGTGTTTCTCCCGAAAGAAACCTCTTCTCCACAACGCAGAATGTTTCCTCCGGAAGACATGTCTTTTCAGGATTTTATTTGTGATGTGGCCCAAGGCCTTTCAATCACGGTAGCTCCTGAAATAGAACCTAGAGCAAAGGAATTGGAAATTCTCCAATACCCTAAGGCTCCCAAGGAGGCAGCCACTCTGCCCATTCATGAAATTCTTCATGATTTGATGCTCAGAATGTGGGAGACACCTTTGACCACATCTCCTAATTCTAAGAGACTCAATACCATGTATCGAGTTCCACCATGTCCTGGTTTTCAAAAGACTCAGCTGCCACACCATTCAAATGTATTGGAGTCAGCCATGCGTAGGATGAAAAGTGCAAAGAGACATGCATCCAATCCTCCAGGTCGTGAATGCAGAACTCTTGACGCTTTTGGGCGTCGAACCTTTCAGGCTTCCATGCTTTCAGCTAGGATCAGCTCATATATTTTATAGATGGGAATATTCCTCAAAGAGGTCACAGGAGATTTGGAGCTTATGAGCCCCCTTCTCCCTGAAGACAAATGACAGGACTTTCTTACTCTTGTCAAGCATGCTCAAGATGTCTCCAAGTTTGTAAACCGTGCAGCCTTTGACTGCTTTGAATGCATCAGCAGAACCTCTGCTATTGCCATTGGTGCACGTTGGATTGTCTGGCTTCAGGCATCAGACTTGGAGATTTGGGTACAGGATAAATTAGGCAACATCCCTTGCACAGGAGAAAACCTCTTTGGCAAGAATTGGCAGGAGAAGGCTAATGAGATAGATGCTGACAATATCACTTTAGATAGATTGTCAAAATCTACAGCCACTCCAGCCAAAAAACCCTTTAAAAACCCTTTTTCAGCAAGAAGAGGAAGTTTTTTCCATCCTATACCCAGCAAGGCCAAGCTCAGGGTCAAGTTGCCCAGAAGGGTCAACAACAACAATCCAGAAAAAAGAAGCCCAAAAGGCCTTAGAGCTCAACCAGCTCCACAGGCCCAGCCCCCTCAAGGGCTTTGTCTCCTTCATAGAGAACTTAGCCTTCCTGCCTCTGAAAGGTCCAGAACCCCTAAACATTCCAGGCAGGTTGTGTCATTTTGCCAACAGATGGCACCAAATAACAGCAGAAAACTGGACTCCGTCCATTATGGGGGAGGGGTACAAGATTCATTTTCACAGTATGCCCCCTCCTACAATCGTAAGACAGTTCAATTCCCAAATCTCTGCAGGCAATCTACTGGATCAAGAGGTCTCAGCACTCCTTGCTCAAGGAGCAATAGAGGAGGTGCCCTTTCTTCAACAGGGTGCAGGGTTCTACTCCTCCTATTTTCTTATTCCAAAGAAAACAGGAGGACACAGACTCATTCTAGACCTCAGAGAATTGAACAAATGTCTGTTCCGAGAAAAGTTCAAAATGATTTCTCTGGGAACTCTTCTGCCATACCTTCAAAGTCAGGATTGGCTTTGTTCTCTAGATCTAAAGGATGCATATACTCACATTCTGATCCATCCAGATCACAGGAAATTCTTACGTTTCCTTTTCAAAGGAAAACATTTCCAATAAAGGGTTCTTCCCTTTGGTCTGGCTTCGGCACCAAGAGTGTTCACGAAATGCATGGCAGTAGTAGCTGCATTCCTGCGAACCCTAGGGATATTCGTCTTCCCTTACTTGGACGATTGGCTCATTTGACAGCTCATTTGACAGCTCTGTACTGTCTCGCACAATGCAAATCCTTCAATACTTGGGATTGGTCATAAACCTCCCAAAATCCCAACTTGCTCCCTCTCAGTCCCTAGAGTTCATAGGAGCTCATCTAGATACCAGACAGTCAAGGGCTTTTCTTCCACAACCCCACTGTCTTCGTATAATGCAATTAGCTTCTCAAGCCCATGATCCCTGTAAAATAGTTCTCTGTGTGCTGTGCTTTCCTGTCTAATCAATGTGTTTATACCTCAAAAATCTCCTGTCATGATTTGACAATTTCCAATCTGTAATCAAACCGCTGCTGATCGCTGGAAGTAGCGGTATACAAAATGTATACTAAATAAATAAAAAGTAGCGGTGAAGTCTGTCAGACGGCTGCCTGGGTGAGAATCTTCACAGTCTTGACAAGTGCATATATCTATATGATTTGCAAGGTATTGTGGGCAATGTAGTTCATTCACACCAGACACAGCTGCTGACAATAATTTAGTTGTGCTCTTGGGTAAAGCCAATAAGATTTTTATTTATGGGGTTATTTCTCCCAACACAGATATGCTTGGTAGCACATAAATTAGGTTACTTGCTTTCAGTGTTAACTTGGAAAAACAAAGTCAAAATCAGGAAAACAACAAATGAAAAGCCACAAAGCAAGAAACAAACTGTTCTTTTCAGGTTAACTTCTGATTACTTCCCACATAGATACAGAAGTGATTCTCTCCTAGCTCACAAGCAATTAGGTAAGGCTTAATTGCTAGCAGTTATCCAGCTGAAACCCCTTAGCTGGCTTGCTTTCTACTGTGTGGGTCAAATCCTGCTTCAGGAGCTTTTCTGGGTAGATTAAAGAACAAATTTGTATTTCTTTGTGATGGTTGCTGTACTTTATAACAGAAAGTTACCAACGGAGTTTAGATAGAGAGCAGTCCATATAAACAGGATCCTCATCTGCTATTATTCCCCCTTGTTCAATAAGCATGGGTTCAATATCATGGATTGGCACAGATGAATCTCTCAATGGAGCATTTTCAGGAGAATACTTGTTTCCCTGCTGTCTTTCAAGGTTATAGCTAGGGCATAGATCAGTGTTCATACCTGAGCTTCCATTGCTGCTAGAGTTCCTCTCTATATAGCCTGGCCAGTATGTAGTCCAGTTCTTATGTCCAGCCTTCCAATCCAGATCCCTGGACACTGGATCTCTCTTCACATACCTTCTGGCACAGGTCTTAGGGTCCCTTCCACGTGCAGCCGTCTCCCTCACAGGTAGCCTCTGGTGATTCCTAGCTCTGCAGCACCATTCCTCTGGCTTTCCCCAGTCCAATGGTGTATGCTGGCCCTTGGAATACCTCCCAGTATACGTACTGCTTTGGACTCTTCTAGACCTCTCAAAGGCTTTTCTCTTCCTTCTTCCAAAGGGTCTCTTTCCCTCTCTGTCCGTCCGGTTTGGCTTCTGCTTCTGATGATCCTTCAGATGAAACTGATGATCAAACTCAAGCTGATTCTCAGGATACTGAGGACAATTCTCTGGATATCCAAGGTGATCATGAAAATGGCCATCTGTAGAATAAACTCTACTCTTATTCTGCTTAGATGAGTGCTCCTCCCTAACACAGCGCAGCTGTGCTGAATCAGGCCCTGCCCTTTGAGATGAATGCTTAGGGATTACCTCATAGCCCTCCTGATTGAACACACGTTTCCCCACTTCAGCTCCTCTAATGGCTGTTGGAAACCTGGTGCATTCTGGGACTGGTAGTCTTTTATGGGAAAATTCTGTTTTCTTATTTCTACCAGAACTGACAGGTTGCTTGTTCAGAGTCACTTCACCTTTTCTATAGCTCCTTCCTGAGCTATGATAAGCTTCCTTATCACAAGTCCTACCTAACTGCTTGAGAACTACTACAACTATTGGGACATATGGCATCCACAGTTCATGTGGTTCCCTACCCTCGCCTTCATATGCGAGCAGCCCAGTGGACCCTATCCACACAGTGGACACAGGCCACAGGACGTCTGTCAGACAAGATATCAAACTCACAACGACTGATCTTGTCCCTACAATGGTGGCAATCACTGGAAAATCTTCTAGTGGGGTCTCCTTTCCAGCAACCCCTATTCCAGGCCACCCTAACAACAGATGTATCACAGGTGGGATGGGGAGCACACCTGCATCATCTCTCTACCCAAGGTACCTGGATTCCACAGGAGGCTTGTCTTCACATAAACCTCCTGGAACTCAGAGCCATCTATCTAGCTCTTCAAATATTCAATGCCCAGCTCAGCTACAAGACAGTCCTAGTCCAAACAGACAATCAAGTAGCTATGTTCTACATGAACAAGCAGGGGGGAACAGGCTCTCTGTCGTTATGCAACAAAGCTTTACGACTATGGGCCCTCATCAGAGAGCATCAAATTCACCTTCTTGTGGTATATCTTCCAGGCATTCAAAACCTTTGGGCAGACAAACTCAGTCGAGTACTGCTGCCTCACAAATGGTCTCTCCACCTAGACCAGGAGGCCAAGATATTGGAGTGGAGGAGTGGCCTAGTGGTCGGGGCAAGTTACTTCAGGCCGGAAGGTCAGGGGTTCAAATCCCACTAGAGGACAGCAACCTTGGGCCGGAAGGACTGGGGTTTCTAGTCCCACAGGTGCTCCTTGTGGTCTTGGGCAAGCCACTTAACCCTCCATAGCCCATGTCCCCTGTAAAATAGTTATCTCCAAGTTATAATGCCCTGTTCAATGTAATTTCAGTTTGTTCAATGTAAACCGCACTGATGCAAAATAGCGCGGTATATAAGAGAATGTAAATAAATAAATAAAATAAATAAATTTCAGATCTGGCGAACCCCAGACATAGACTATTTGCAAGTCCACTGAATGCCAAACTTCCCCGGTTCTGTTCCAGGATTCCAGCTCAAAATTGCCAGGCAAGGGATGCCTTCCTTCTTCACTGGGGTCACAACTTCCTCTATGCCTTCCCACCCATTCCCCTCATCCCTAAAACACTCTTCAAGCTTCAGAGAGACAGAGGTCGTATGATCCTCATAGCGCCACGTTGGCCACGCCAAATGTGATATCCCCTGCTTCTACATCTCTCTCAAGCTGCGCCTCTGGCTATGCTCCAGATCTCCTCTCCCAAGAGAATGGGATGCTATGGCACCCGAATCCCCAGTCATCTCAGGGCCTTGTTGCTGAAAGCTTAGACCTTCAGGACCTCAACCTTTCCCAACAGGTATAGGATATCCTTCAAGCTTCTAGAAAACCTTCCACAAGACGCTCTTACACCTTCAAGTGAAAACGTTTTACTATATGGTGTTCACAGAAAGGGTTAAACCCCCTTATAATACCTTTGGAATCGATACTAGAGTATCTACTTCATTTATCAAATTCTGGTCTAAAGACAAATTCAGTAAGAGTCCATCTTAGTGCAGTTGCAGCTTCCTATAAGCCTCTAAATGGAAAACCAATTTCCTCTCATCCACTCATATCAAGATTTATGAGAGGCCTTCTATTAACAAAGCTTCCCATCCGGCCACCAACGGTGGCATGGGATTTAAACCTAGTTCTCGGGCAGCTCATTAAACCGCCTTTTGAACCTTTAGCCACTACAACCCTAAAGCTTTTGTCCTGGATGGTTATCTTCCTGATTGCAATCACCTCTGCGCGTCGCATTAGTGAATTGCAAGCTTTAGTGGCTGATCCTCCTTATACTAGGTTTCGCCATGATAAGGTTGTTCTCAGAACTCATCCACACTTTATGCCAAAGGTGGTTTCGCCTTTTCAATTAAATCAATCAATTTATCTTCCTGTATTCTTTCCGAGGCCTCATGCCTCTAATGCAGAAAGGAACCTTCATACTTTGGATTGTAAAAGAGCCTTAGTTTTTACCTACAAAGAACACAGCAGCATAGAAAGTCTTCTCAACTTTTTATTGCTTTTGATTCTAGTCATTTGGGACTTCCAGTCTCCAAGAGAACTCTATCCAAATGGATTGCACAATGCATATCCTTTGCTTATGAGAGTAAGAGTCTTCCTCTTCAAGGCCATGTCACAGCTCACAATGTGAGAGCCATGGCAGCCTCTATGGCTAACCTTCACTCTGTGTCTATTGATGACGTTTGTCGAGCAGCCACCTGGGCTTCGGTACACACCTTTATAGCCCACTACTGCCTAGATAAAGCCTCCCATCGGGATGCCTTCTTTGGCCAAGCTGTTCTTCAAAATCTCTTTCAGACCTAATTCAACTCCTACCCACCAACCCTGGTGGGATGCCAGAGATCCATGGGAGGAAGCATGGCCCCACCTTACTATAGGCATCCCTGGCATCTTCAGCTAAGGAGTCCCCCATATGTGAAGACTGCATTCCTGCTTGTTCCTGGAGATAGCGTAGTTACTCACCTGTAACAGGTGATCTCCGGGAACAGCAGGAATTTAGTCTTCACAACCCACCCACCTCCCCTAGGAGTTGTCTCTCTATCTCTCTGTCTCTTTCCTCTCTCCCTCTATCCTTTCACTCAGCTACAAACTTAACTGAAGAGGGACAGTTGGAAAGGTGGGAAGGCAGCGCACATGTGCTGAGGGATGCTCCCAAAAGTGTTCCTATTGGACGCTGGGGAGCGTTCGCACGCAGACTCTGTCGGTACCCACGATACCCATATGTGAAGACTAAATTCCTGCTGTTCCCGGAGATCACCTATTACAGGTGAGTAACTATGCTTTCATGGTGGGGGGAGAGCACTACCAATACAGGATACTTCCCTTTGGCCTGGCCTCCTTGCCAAGGGTTTTCACAAAGTGCCTGGCAGTAGTGGCCACCTACCTGTGCCTACAAGGGGCATTCATCGTCCCCTTTCTAGACAATTGTCTCATTAGAGGCAGTACAGCCCTTAAGCTCAGCCAAGCTGCAGGGCGGGCAATCCGCCTTCTGCAGCACCTGGGGTTTATCATCAACTACCTCAAATCCCATCTCTCCCAGGTTCATGGCCTAGAGTTCATAGGTGCCCACTTGGACATGCCTCAAGCAAGGGTGGTCCTCCCAAGAGAAAGGGCAGCACATCTCCAGCAGCTGGCAGGAGAGGTACATCACCGCCGGTCAGTCACAGCGTGCCTTCTCCTCCATCTTCTGGGCCACATGGCCTCGACAGTCCATGTCACCCCCTCGGCCCACCTGCACATGTGGTCGCCCAATGGTGCCTGCACTCACAGTGAACTCAAGCCACAGGCAGGCTGAGGGAGAGGGTCAAGGTCACCCGCCAACTGGTGGCCTCACTCAACTGGTGGCAGAACTTGTACCACCTACGGCTGAGAATGCCCTTCCAGGCACCAGCACCACAAAGTACCCTGAGTACAGACGTCTTCCTCCTGGGTTGGGGAGTGCATTGCAAAGACCTATGCACACAAGGCAGTTGATCTCCAGAGGAGTCCCTCTTACAGATCAATCTCCTGGAGCTCTGGGTGATCTTTCTGGCCCTATGAGCATTCTGCCACCTCCTGCGGCATCAACCGGTGTTGATCCAGATGGACAACCAGGTTGCCATGTTTTACCTCAACAACCAGGAGGGCACGGGCTTGTACTCCCTCTGCCGGAAGGCAGTGGCCCTCCTTCCTTTGCAGCACGCCACAGCATGCTTCTGTGAGCGGTATACCTCCCGGGCCAGGACAGCTACCTAGTGGACAGGCAGAGCAGAGTTCTACGGCCACATAAGTGGCACTTGCACCCCAGGATAACAAGACAGCTCTGCTACATCTGGGGCAGGCCCGTGATGGACCTATTCTCTCCGGACAACATGCAGATGATTTGCTTCTGCTCCAGTCAGTTGCACCCAGAGAGAGTGGCAGTGGATGCCCTCCTAATCTCGTGGGCCGAGGGCATACTCTGTGTTCCTGTCGACCCCCCTGGTCGCCAGGACTCTCTTCAAAATCCAGAGCAACAGGGCATCAGTAGTACTGATTGCTCCCAGGTGGCTTAGTAAACCATGGTTTCCCTGCTGCTTTCCCTGTCGGTGGCACTCCCAATCCCACTGGGCCGGGCCCCAGATCTCCTGTCTCAGGAATGGGGCTCACTCTTGCACCCTGATGTGAGGTCCCGGACGCTAACAGCATGGCTGCTGAAAGAGTCGTCGTAGCCCCTTTCAATGTTCCACGGGAAGTCGAAGAGGTCCTGCTGGCCTTCCGGAAGCCCTCCACCAGAAGGGCATATGCCTTTAAGTGGAGGAGGTTCTCCGTCTGGTGCGTGGAAAGGGGGGAGAATCCCTTCTCCTGCCAAGTGCAGTTCGTCTTCCAGTACCTGCTGCACTTATCACGCACCGGACTGAAATCTAATTCGGTATGGGTGCACCTGAGCACCATAACTGCTCACCACCACCCCATCAAGGGGAAACCCTTCTCCATTCAGCCCCTGGTCTCTGGGTTCCTCTGTGGCCTTCTGCTTTCCAAGCCCTCTCTCCGCCCTCTGGCAGCGGAATGGGACCTCAACGTGGTGCTCTCCCAGCTCACCAGGCTGCCGTTTGAGCCCCTAGCCACTTGCCACCTGAGGTACCTATTGTGGAAAGTGGCCTTCTTGGTGGCCCTTACAGCCGCTCGAAGAGTGAGCGAACTCCAGGCCCTGGTGGTGGATCTGCCAAATAAGAGGTTCTATAAAAACAGGGTGTTGCTCCGCACACACCCCAAATTCCTCCCAAAGGTAGTATCTCCTTTTCACCTCAACCAAGAGGTAGTCCTCCCCACCTTCTTTCCATGGCCTCATGCCGGAAGGAGGAACTAATCCTTCAAGCACTAGGTTACAAGCAGGCCCTGTCCTTCTACTTGCAATGGACCCAGGCCCATCAAAAAGCCCCTCAGCTTTTCGTGTCTTACGACCCCAGTAGACTGGGGCTGCCCATGTCTAAGCAAACTCTGTCCACTTGGGTGGCGGACTATATTGCCTCGCTTATGAGTGAGCAGGTGGGCCTTTCCCTTGAGCACTGGTTCACAGCGCATCGCGTGACAGCGATGGCCACGTCGGTGGCCAACCTCTGCTCAGTGCCGGTGACGGAGATTTGCAAGGCCGCCACATGGTCTTCGATTCATACGTTCGCAGCTCACTATTGCCTGGAGAGCCGAGTCCTGCAGGGACAGTGCCTTTGGCCAGGCAGTACTCCATAATATTTTCAGGGTGTAGGCAACTCCTGCCCTCTTACCCATCTGTGCTCAGGCTACCAGAGTGATAGTTTCGTTGGACGTTAGGGTCTTGCAGAGTTGGGGATTCATCTTTTGCAATTCATGGCTACCTGATGGGTCACTGGTAGTGCTGTTGTGGTACGGTCCTTGGCAGCCTGGAGCTAGGGAGTCCCATATGTGAGGACTAACTTCCTGCTTGTTCCTGGAGAAAGCGTAGTTACTCACCTGTAACAGGTAATCTCCAGGAACAAGCAGGAATGTAGTCTTCACATATGGGTATTGTCGGTACCGACGGAGCCCACGCAGGAACGCTCCCCAGCGTCCAATAGGAACGCTTTAGGGAGCACTCCACAGTGCATGTGTGCTGCCTTCCTGCCTCTGTACCTCTCTCACTTCAGTTCTTCGTTTTCCGCGGAGCCGACATGACGTGTACCCTCTCACCACAGAAAATTTCCTTTTATTCTTTGTTTTTTTGTGGTCGCGTCTGCCTTCATTTGACGCCTACCGGTACCACCAGTTCTTCTTCTTTCTTTTCAAAAAAACTTATATTTTCTTCAGGGGTCTTTCCCCTGTTTCTGGTGCTAGGCGCCATTTTGGGCACTAGGCCCACTTTTCTTCAGGCATGGAGAAACCAGCTAGTGGTTTCAAAAAATGCTCAAAGTGTGACGATACCATTTCCGTCACCAACACCCATGATTGGTGTCTGAAATGTTTAGGCCCTGAACATTGTCCAACGGAGTGTCTCTCCTGCACGAAGATAACCAAAAGGGGCCTGCAGAATAGAGCTGCAAAACCCGGTACCCTTTTTGCCACGGATACAATGTCACTTGCATCGATGTCCTCCAGGGCTTCATCTTCCTCCCATGGATCTCAGGTAACTAAACTTAAATCTTCTAAGACTGGCCGGTCCTCGAAAGGTAATTCTCCTTCAAAGTATCGAGATGCCACTGGCGTTGCCCTTGAGGATAGTTCACCGGCAAAACAGCCCCGGCGGGAGTCTTCAGGCTCCAAAGCATTAACGGGGCTCCAGGATGTTCTAGAGTCTTCCACCTCTGCAGAACTACTGGTGCCATGTTCTGGGGTCATAACTGCTTCCACCGGTACTGACACCCAGGCATCGGCAGGAGCGATGGATAAAAGAATCCTCGCTATTGATTGCAGTCTAGCATCCCTCTTAGCAGCTTTGGTACCGCTAAGACCGCTACAGATGGTTCAACAGGTATCGGTACCGGTACCGGTACCAACAGTACCTGCTTCGACAGGACTGTTTCCCCCCATGCCGAGCTTTGAGTCTATCTCGGGTATCGGGGATCAGGAACTAAGACATTTTGGTACCGACTTCAAGCGGTACCGATACCATGTGTTACGGAAGCCGGTACAGAGCGCCTTTGAGTCTTCTGATTCCGATGACTCTGACGATTCTACCGGTACCAGAGCGAACCTACTAGAGGATTCAACTCCTTCTCCTCAATGCAGGATGTCTCCTCCAGAAGATATGTCCTTCCAGGATTTCATATGTGATTTAGCAAAGGGCCTTGCAATCACTGTGATTCCAGAAAAGGAACCTAGGGCAGAAGAATTAAGAATTCTACAATACCCTATGGCTCCCAAGGAGGCAGCTATGCTTCCCATTCACAAGATCTTACATGATCTGATGTTGAGAATGTGGGAAACTCCTTTAACGATATCTTCACATTCCTGATACCTGGACACTATGTACCGAGTGCCAAGTTGTCCTGGTTTTCAAAAAACTCAGTTGCCACACCATTCATTGGTGGTGGAATCAGCCATGCGAAGAATCAAGAGTGCTAAAACACATTCTTCTAATCCTCCAGGCCAGGAATCCAGGATACTCGATGCCTTTAGGTGTCGATGCTTTCAATCCTCCATGCTATCAGCCAGGATCAGTTCCTATATCCTTTATATGGGAATGTTCCTGGAAGAAGTCACAAAAGACTTAGAGCTCATTAGCCCTTGCGTCTCTGAGGAAAAAAAGAGCAAACTACCTTATTCTGGTCAAGCACGCCCAGAATGTCTCGAAATTCATGAACTGTGCTACCTTTGATTGCTTTGAATGTATTACCAGAACCTCTGCTATATCCATAGGAGCACGTCGTATTGCTTGGCTTCAAGCATCAGACTTAGAACAGTGGGTGCAAGAAAAGCTGGGAAACATTCCTTGTACAGGAGAAAATCTCTTTGGCAAGGACTGGCAGGACAAGGCTAATCAGCTTGAATCTGAAAATACTACCTTGAACAGACTATCAAAGTCTACAAACAATCCAGCAACGAAGAAAACATTCAAAAAACCCTTTTTCAGCAAGAAAAAGAAGCCTTACCCATCTTACACCCATCAAAGCCACTGTCCGCTTCATGTTCCCCAGCAGGGGCAACAACAGAACAGACAGCAAAGAAAGCCGCAAGCTCAAAGAGCTCAACCGGCCCAACAGACCCAGCCCCCTCAGGGTCTTTGACTTCTACCTAGAGAACTTAGTTATTCTGCCCCTGAAAGGTCCAGAACCGTTAACCATTCCAGGAAGACTGTGCTATTTTGCCAAAAGATGGCAACAAATAACATCAGAAAACTGGATTCTGTCCATTGTACGACTGGGGTACAAGCTTCATTTTCTCAACTTGCCCCCACCTAAAATAATAAAACAGTTCAATTCTCAAGCCCCTGCCACCAACCTCTTCTGGCAGGAGGTCACATCACTTCTCGCTCATGGAGCAATCGAAGAGGTACCCATATCCCAACAGGGTTTGGGGTTTTACTCCCCCTATTTTCTTATTCCAAAGAAGACAGGGGGACACAGGCCTATCCTAGACCTCAGCGAATTAAACAAATATTTGTTCAGAGAAAAGTTCAAAATGATCTCCCTCGGGATACTCCTTCCATACCTTCAAAGTCAGGATTTGCTATCTTCTCTAGATCTAAGAGATGCGTACTGTGATAAGGAAAGCTGTGCTAAGTCAAGGGAAACACAGGATAGTGGTGACTATGTCTTTAAGACAAGAGACAGGCAAACTTTTCAAAAGGCTAAAGCTACAGCCAAGCAAAAGAAACATGTACTTGCTGAGGCTAAGCCATGCCCAAGCCCCAACGTGAGTGCAGGCTTGGACTTTAATGACAACCACCTGTGCAGAGAGAAGGGTGTGGTAGCTAGGAAGCAGCTTTTTAAACCTGTTTCAGTGCAGGAGAAAGGAGCAGCGAGAGGAAGGACGAAGGAAGGAGAGAGGAGCAGTTCCAGCAGCAAAGGAAGCTACCCTTGTGTAAAAGGTATGCTTGAGCCAGAGACCAGCAGATGTATAGCTGGGGAGATTGCTGGAGAAGTGGAACAAAGTGCCGTGCAGTGTGTGCAAGAGACAGTTCAGAAAACCCAAGCTGCCAGAAGGGGGGTGGAAGCTGTTACAGATGGACATAACCAAGACCCAGCCAAAGGCAGAGATGGAAAGCTGAACACAGGTGAAGCAGTTAAGCTTTTGTTCCAAGGAAAGAAGCTCCACGCTCCTGATACAGCCAATGCTTACCAGGGAGAGCAGTTCTGGAAAGGACTTTTGAAACTTCTACAGAATAGTAAGTTGGAAAACCTTATTGAAAATCCTGAAAGAGATAAGCAATTTGCAGAACAAGAAGGTATGCAAATTGACACCCTTGAGTCAGATTCAGTGTATGACGAATCACCGATGGATTGTTCTTTATGTATGAGGGAAATAGAAAACTGCTAGAAAGGACTGTAAAAAGAACCTTTTGTAGAGCAATTTTTCCTTAGCCAGGAAAGTGCAAAAAGCTACCTTGAGCTAAAGAGCTTTGGCTAAGAACAGAGTTTGAATTAAAGCAGCATTATTGGAAAAGGATCAGAATTTACCTTGTTTGAATGAAAGAAAGTTGTAACACAGGTGCTGAGATGTGTACTGAGAACAGCTGCCTTGTTTGAAGAAATACTTCAATGCTTTAACTTCACGTGTACTTTTGTTCCTGTAAGTTTCTGTTTTGGAGAATAATCCTTTTGCCTGCGTTGTTTTGAATCTAATGCGTGGAAGGAACCCAAAAATAAATTTCTTGTTTTTGCCTTAAACAACCCCTGTGGTCACACACTACTTTGTCTTTAATGGAAAGAACTACAAGTCCCAGGATTCCTTGCTGGAGACAAAAATAGCTTTATTTAAGGACAAACATGGCAGCCCTTTGCCTGTGAGCCACTGGCCCAGGCAGGGGGTCACGACAGTACACGCATATTCTCATCAACTCAGATCATAGGAAGTTCCTTCGATTCCTGGTCCAAGGAAGACACTTCCAGTACAGAGTTCTTCCTTTCGGACTGGCCTCTGCTCCAAGAGTCTTCACAAAATGCATGGCAGTGGTAGCAGCATTTATGAGGACTCTGGGAATATTCGTCTTCCCTTACTTAGGCGATTGGCTCATTTGAGCATCGACAGCTCCAGAGGCCAGCTTTGCTCTTTCTCGAGCAATGAACATTTTTCAATACTTGGGACTGGTCATAAACCTCCCAAAATCTTATCTCACCCCTTCTCAGTCTCTCGAATTCATAGGGGCTTGTCTAGACACACGGCAGTCAAAGGCTTTCCTGCCACAGCCATGCTGTTTAAAGATAATACAACTAGCATCTCAAGCATCTATGAAAGTGTTCCTTACTGCTCGAGAGATGTTTCAACTTCTGGGACATATGGCATCCACTGTCCATGTGGTTCCCTAGGCTCGCCTCCACATGTAAGCAGCCCAGTGGACCCTATCCTCTCAATGGTCACAGGCCTCGGGTCAGCTAATGAACAAGATCAGAAACACCACACATCTGAATTCGTCCCTGCAATGGTGGCAATCTCTGGAAAACCTCCTTGTAGGCGCTCCTTTCCAGCAGCCTCTATACCAGGCCACCCTAATAACAGATGCGTCCAAGATGGGTTGGGGGGCCCACTTGCACGATCTGTCCACTCAGGGTCTCTGGACCCCACAGGAGGTTTCCCTTCACATAACCTCCTAGAGCTAAGAGCCATCTTCAGTGCTATTCAAGTCTTTCAGGCCTATCTCAGCAAAAAGACAGTTCTGGTCCAAACCGACAATCAGGTAGCTATGTTCTATGTGAACAAGCAAGGCGGAACAGGCTCTCTGTCGCTATGCAACGAAGCTTTGCGACTATGGGCCCTCGCCAGAGAGTTGCAAATTCACCTGTTTGCGGTATACATTCCGGGCATTCAAAACTTATGGGCAGACAGACTCAGTCGAATACTGCTGCCACACGAGTGGTCCCTTCACTCAGACCAGCTTGCTCAAGTATTTCAAATCTGGGGAACACCAGATATAGACCTCTTTGCAAGTCCACAGAATGCCAAACTTCCCCGATTCTGTTCCAGAATCCCGGCTCACAACTGTCAGGCAAGAGATGCTTTCCTACTCCACTGGGGTCAGGATTTCCTCTATGCCTTCCCACCCATTCCCCTCATTCCCAAAACTTTATTCAAACTTCAGAGAGACAGAGGTCGTATGATACTCAAAGCTCCATGTTGGCCACGACAAACGTGGTATCCTCTCCTACGTGTCTCTCAAACCACTCTCCTGGAATTGGGGAATGCTCCAGATCTTCTGTCTCAGGAGGATGGATGCTTACTGCATCACAATCCCCAGTCCTCAAGGCCTGGTTACTGAAAGCCTAGAATTCCAAGATAATGACCTTTCTCAACAAGTAAAGGATATTCTTCTGGCTTCCAGAAAACCTTCCACAAGATGTTCCTATTCTTTTAAGTGGAAAAGGTTCTCTGTCTGGTGTTCACAAAAGGGACTTAACCCCCTTTTGATGCCTGTAGAGTCGCTACTAGAGTATCTCCTCCAATTATCAACTTCTGGTCTGAAGACCAATTCAGTGAGAGTCCATCTTAGTGCTATTGTTGCTTTTCATAAACCTTTCGATGGACAACCTATTTCCTCTCATCCACTTGTATCAAGCTTTATGAGAGGTCTACTCTTAACAAAACTTCCCATTAAACCACCACTGGTGGAATGGGATCTGAATCTTGTTCTTGGTCAGCTTATGAAACCACCCTTTGAACCTTTATCCACTTCAGACCTAAAGTTTCTTTCATGGAAAGTCATTTTCCTAATTGCCATCACTTCTGCAAGACGCATTAGTGAACTACAGGCGTTAGTCGCTGACCCGCCTTATACAAGGTTCCACCATGATAAAGTAGTCCTCAGGACTCATCCGCACTTTATGCCAAAGGTGGTTTCGCCTTTTCATTTAAACCAGTCAGTTTATCTTCCTGTACTCTTTCCTAGACATCATGCCTCTAGTGCGGAAAACATTTTTCACACATTGGATTGTAAAAGAGCCTTAGCCTTTTATCTCCAAAGAACTAAGCCACATAGAAAATCTTCTCAGCTTTTTTGTGGCTTTTGACTCTAGTCATTTGGGACTTCCAGTTTCCAAAACAACTCTGTCAAATTGGATTGCAGATTGCATATCCTATACTTATCAGAGTAAAGGACTTTCTCACGAGGGCCATGTCACCGCTCACAATGTGAGAGCAATGGCAGCCTCAACGGCTAACCTTCATTCTGTGTCTATTGATGACATATGCAGAGCAGCCACTTGGGCTTCGGTACACACCTTCACAGCCCACTACTGCTTAGACAAGGACTCCTGTCGGGATGCCTTATTTGGCCAGGTTGTCCCAAGCATCTCTTCCATACTTAATACAACTCCTACCCACCATCTACGGGTTGGATGCCAGAGGTCCATGGGAGGAAGCATGACTCATCTCACCTGGGTTCGCAGCTTGCTGGGGTCACCCCTTGGCATCTTTCAGCTGGGGAGTCCCTATATGTGAAGACTACATTCCTGCTTGTTCCTGGAGATAGCGTAGTTACTCACCTGTAACAGGTGATCTCTGGGAACAGCAGGAATTTAGTCTTCACAACCCACCCACCTCCCCTAGGAGTTGTCTCTATCTCTTTCTCTACTTCTCTCCTTTGGTCTCAGCTATAAACTCAACTGAAGTGAGAAAGGTACGGAGGCAGGAAGGCAGCATGCATGCGCTGTGGGGTGCTCCCAAAAGCGTTCCTATTGGACGCTGGGGAGCGTTTCCTCGCGGGCTCCATCGGTACCGATGATACCCATATGTGAAGACTAAATTCCTGCTGTTCCCGGAGATCACCTGTTACAGGTGAGTGAGTACGCTTTCTCCAGGAACAGCAGGTATCAGTCTTCACAACCCTCTCTCCTCTCCTTGGAGTTGCCTCTATACATTGTTTTATTTTACTTATATCTTAGCTATGTCATCTGACTGAGCAAGATGGCACCCTTGGGTAGGAAGGGGACCACACATGTGTGGTAGTATGTCCCAAAGGTGTTCTTTGAAAGCTAGGGAAATGCTCCGCGTGGGCTCTGTCAGCACAGACATCACTCATATGTGAGGACTGATTCCTGCAGTTCCCCGAGAACACCTGTTACAGGTGAGTAACTAAACTTTGTCTCCAAATTTGATCACGTATTCTTTCTTGATCATTTATAAGTATGTTAGAAAATACCAGTCCCAAGATATATTTCTGGAGCACCCTTCTATTTTACCTTGGCTCAGTGCAAAAATTCACCATTTAGTCCTACTCACTATTTCATATTTTTAACCAGTTCCCAGTCCACAGAAGACATTATTTCCAATCTAATGATGTTTTAATTTTTTCAGGAGTCTCTCATGATGGACTTTCTCTTGACACCTTCTGAAATTCTAGATAGCCTATGAGTGTGCGCAACTTTTATCAAAATGTTTACCAACCTTTCAAAAATAGTAGCAGATTGGTGAGGTAAAATCTCTTGTGGTTAAATCCATGTTGACTCTATCCCATTAAACCATGTCTACTTATATGATCAGTAAATTTGTTTTAAAATGTACTATGGTTCTATTATATAGGTCTTCGTTTTTACCATTTTGCCCAGTTTACAGGTCTGAGATCATTCCTGGAACCCTTTTTAAAAATTAGCATTATATTGGCCCTCTTTCAGTCTTCAAGTGCCCTATATGATTTTGATGGTGGATTTACAAATTGCTAATAGGTCTGCAATTTTATTTTTTAATTATTTCAGAACTCTGTGGTATGTAGCGTCCTATCCGGGTGATTTGCTCCTCTTGGGTCTGTCAGTTTTCCCTATTACTTCTTCCAGATTCACTGTGATTTGTTTCAGTTCCTCCAGTTCATCACCATTTAAATAGTGTTTCCTGTATTGGGATCTCACCAAAATCCTCCTCAGTAAAGACCAAAGCAAAGAATGCATTTAGGGACACCTTTACTAAAGGGCGCGTTGGTAGCATTTTTTGTGGTGCAAAGCTAGCGCAGAGACCCGTACTAACTTTTGGAGACACATGCGTCTATCCCTCTGCTAGCATGTTGCTGGCACATTGCATGCATTAACTGGAACTTGGGGGCACGTCTCACCACTTGAGGTAGTGTTATGTGTGCAACCATGCTAATGACAACATTCATGCATTCACGATTAGCACATGCCTGGGCTAACTGCGATGCACCATCAGTGCCTGCATTTTGCCTCTAACTCGCCCGATCCTTACCTAGTCACGTACTCCCCAGTGCTCTTAGCGCAGTGCACTTAGAGTGCTACAAACCGCATAATAATTGATAGTGCATATTAATAAACATTCCCATTAATCTTTTCTCTGTGGCCTAGTCCTCACTGAGTTACCTCTCAATCATCTAATGGTCCAGACAGCTCCCTCGGAGACTTCTTACTTAAAATGTACTAGAACATGTTTTTATTAAGAACTTTTCCCTCTACTGCAAGCTTCTTTTGAAATTTTCTTTTAGTCTGCTTTATTAATGCTTTGTAACTAACTTCTCAACGCTTATGCTTTTTTGAGTCCACTTTCCATTTATTGGAAGATGTTCTTTGTCTGGAATAGCCTCTTTCATCTCCCCTTCTAACCATGCTAGCAGTTGTTTGGCATTCCTTCCACCTTATTTTCATGTGCAAAATACATTTGGACTGTACTTCAAAAGATGGCATTTTTAAACAATGTTTAAAACTGATATAAAATCTTAACCTTTGCAACTGCTTCTTTTAGTTAGAGGGGGTTTTTTTTGTTTGTTTTTTTTACCATTTTCCTCATGTTATCATGGTGTCTCTTGAAAGATAAATACTAGTACAGACAGTAAAACAAATTAGATCACATTATAATCACAATTGCCAGGTGGCTGTGCTACCATTATCTCTTGCACCAAATCCTGCATTCTACTAAGGACTAGGTCCAAGATAAATCCCTCTCTTGTTACTTCCTGGACCAGCTGCTCCATGAAACAATCATTTATTTCATCTAAAAACTTTACCTCCCTAGCAAGTCTTGATGTGAAATTCAACCAGTCAGAATGAGGATAAATGAATGCTCCCATTACTATTGTCAACAATTTCTGTTAGTATTTTGTCTGTTCATTTTGGCCAGATAGATTATGGTGATGATGATATACATTATACTACACTGTTCTTCATTACATGTATAATAAGGAATCCACAGTGTACGAGTTGTTTCCTGCACTTTTGTTCTGTCTGGCTCCATGGCATCTATAGTGCCACCCGTCAACCAATTTGATTGACCCTCTCACTGCAATATAATTTGTAGACAGGTATCACAGTGGCCCAGTGGTAGTCCTTCTTCTACAAGGTCTTTAAGATTATATTATTTATTTTATTTACATTCTCTTATATACTGCGCTATTCTGCATCAGTGCGGTTTACATTGAACAAACTGAAATTACATTGAACAGGGCATTATAACTTGGCGATAACTATTTTAAGGGGAACTTGGGAGGGTTAAGTGGCTTGCCCAAGACCACAAGGAGCACCTGTGGGACTAGAAACCCCAGTCTTTCTGGCCCGAGGTTGCTGTCCTCTAGTGGGATTTGAACCCCCGACCTTCTGGCCTGAAGTATCTTGCCCCAACCACCAGGCCACTCCTCCACTCAGCTATGTCAGCTATGTCTTTCTTTTCATTCAATGCTATATATTCTAATTCTCCCAAGCCAAACAACATTCGAAACGGGCACACTTTTGAACACCACATCAATGGCAAGCAGGAAGGGGCACTTAGAACAAAATCCATGCAAAAGGCAGGCAAGCCATTCAACAAATGCTGGAAAGCAATGAGTACAAATGCTCAAAGCCTGGCCAACAAAGTTCCTGATATGGAAGCCCTAATGGTGGAAATGGACTTGGACATTGTGGCTATTACAGAAACATAGTTTAACGATTCACATGAATGGGATACAGCCATAGCTGGCTATAATTTATTCAGAAGAGATAGAGAGGATAGAAAAGGAGGAGGAGTAGCCCTGTATGTCAAAAGCAATATTAAAGCTGCTGAAATGCAGGGAACATGGGGAAAAGAAGAAGCGTTCTAGATTGTGTTGGAAAGAGGAGATGGCACTGTCATCCATACTGGTGTGGTCACAAGGCCTCCATCTCAAACCAAAGAAATGGATAACAAATTGATTATTGATATTGCAAAAATAGCTATGAAGGGGGAAGTGATCATATTAGGTAACTTTAATCTACCCGATGTGGATTGGAGTGTTCCTTCTGCAGATCTGGAAAGAAGTAAAAAAAAATTGTGGATGCCTTCCATGCATTGGAACCGACCAGGGAGAGCTCCATGCTGGATTTAGTGCTCACCAACCGAGATAACATGTCAAATATCCAGGTGGGTGCCCATGTGAGCAGCAGCAATCATCACACGGTGTGGTTTGAGATAAAAGCCAAGGTGGAATCCAATCACAGCAAGCTCAAAGTCTTAGACTTCAAAAACACTGACTTCGGTAAAATGGCCAAGTACCTGAAGGAAGAGTTGGTAGGGTGGGAGGGGATAAGGGAAGTGGACTTGCAATGGGCTAAATTAAAGGAAACAATAAAAGGTGCAACAGATACATATGTAAGGACCATAAATAAAAACAAGAGGAAAAGGAAACCTATATGGTTCTCCAAAGAAATAGCTGCACAAATAAAGGCAGAAAACAAAGCTTTCACAAAATTCAGAAGCTCGCAAGTAGAGGAACAAAGAAAGGAATACAGGATCAAACTAAAAGACACAAAAAGAGAAATAAGGATAGCAAAATCAAAGGCAGAAGAAAAGATGGCTAAAGACATGAAGGGTGGCGAAAAAACTTTTTCAGGTATAATCGGGAGAGGAGAAAAATCAGAGGTGGAATTGCAGGACTCAAAAATGCTGGGGACGGATTCGTGAAAAGTGACATTGAAAAAGTGACAGTGCTAAACAAATACTTCTGCTCTGTTTTCACTAGAGGAATTCCTGGAGAAGGACCACCTGTGATTGACAAATATACAAATGGGAATGGAGTAGATACCACACCATTCACAAAAGATGATGTGTTAGAACTGCTTGCTGAGTCAAGTCTATGTGAACCAGATGGGATACATCCCAGGATACTGAAAGAGCTCAGAGAGGTTTTTGCAGGGCCTTTAAATGATATTTTAAATAGATCTTTGTCAAGTCAGAACAGTATGAGCAAATGATGACACTGCAAGAATATCTGGCATCCCAAGGTGATGCTCTCCTTTCAGGTGATCTTCCTCCTCCAAGGCTGCACAAGGGCGGCCAAACTAGAGTTGGGATCTTACTACTAGATCCCTATGGGTATCCACTATAAAACTCTCTGTCTGCCAATCTACCCTCCAGAGATTGGACTCATTCACTGAGAGCCAGGAGCTCTTTGCCCTGAGTACACACAAATAACTGCTCACTAGCTAGTAGATAATGTACATCTGGCACTCGATGAAAAACATTACATAGCCCTCCCCTCACTGATGGACTGTTGTCTGCATTCTATTGTTGTTGAGTTGAGCTGTTAGTTATGTAAAGCTGGTAAGGGGTCTGCACATTTATTTGATGTAATTATGAAGCTTAATCAGTGACTTGTAAGTGGTCTAATTACTCTCTTAATTAAGTCAAGATTATGTCTTTGAATCCCTAATTAACTCTTATGAAAAAGTTCCTTATTCTTCTACTGTTGAGGGTTCTCTGTATTGGATGGAACTTAATGAGGTAGGGAACAGTCACCCATGAATTTAAACTGAAGACCTTTAAGCATACAAACATATACGAATATAATAATTCAATCTAAAATCTTTAAGGCTTTAAGTTGCAATATCACAGATAGCAAAAGTCACAATTCAGTTCCACCCAGCATCTACTTTCGGTAGGCCCTTGGGATGCATGTACCCATTCATTTTAGAAAGCATACACTGTCATGACCAGTCTCTTGATAATCACTTCCAGTTTCAAGTGTAATATAGCACTGAAGAATAATCCAAGTTAGTTTTGAGGTATGCTATAATCCAAAATCCCTACTACAGATGCTTCTAGAGTAGACCAAGCCCTCTGTGTATGTAAATTTGATTATATCAGCAACTTCAATGCAAACTCTGTGTATAAGAATAAATACTAAGGCGATTTAAATCCATTTCCAGCTATTTAGTTTGAAACCTCTCTCAAAAGAAATGAAAATTGATGTTCCTCTAATTGTCAGGGCTTTCATTTAAAGCATGTGGTGGGTGCAGGAATCCACCCACACTACTGTCAGAGTCCACTGGTTATCAAGTAGTTCCCTCTTACGTCCCCTGTCTGCCTTCAGCCACTGTTTAAACCGGTTTTCCCTTCCCCTACCTTCTCCTATGCTTTCGCCTTCTGTCTAGAGGTGTTTCCAACCCATGTTTTCCTCCTTTGACTTTCAAACTGGGATGAGAGGTTTTCAACTGCATCACAGTATGTACATCGTATTTCCTTCCCTATTCCACCCTGATTATGCACTAGAAAATGCCTCCGTGTGTATTTGCCCATGCAGTTTGGTAAGAGCCCTTTTACATGTGTAAAATATGCTCGAGAAGAGTAATTTAATAACATATCACCTACGTGTGAAAGCCACAGAGGTGCCAGTTTTAGCCTATTTTATAAAGACAGTTAAGTGCTTATGCGTCTTTATAAAATTACAGGGGTAAACCAGAAAAATACAGCAAAATTGAACCTGCTAGGAAATCAGCATAAATGTTAGCATGTAAAGTACACTAGTAGGCATGTATTTTCTAAAATGTGTGTAAATCACCCCATCCAGATCACATGTACATGTGGGTCACATAAAAGTGTGTGCCACCTTGTCACTGTGCATGCTATTACACATGAAACCCCTAGGGGAATTTTATAAAAGCCCTTTTATATGGATCAAAAAGACTTTACACATGAAAAATCCTTTGTAAAAATGCTTCGTACATGTAGAACATGCTTTATTAAATCACCCACATACTGTTGTGGTCAACATTACTGGCACCCTTGCAGTTCAACCCCTTAATGCCCAATATCTCCTAAAAAAAGTGACCACTAACATGGCTTTGGACTATATTTTGGACTATATATGCACACATATTTGACGCATAAAACAATCAAATAAAACTAGATCAATTAAAGGAAATAGTAGGTAAGTCTAAAAACTGAGACGTTGCCAGGACATGATTATTGGCACCATTATAAACAATTCAAATCAGTTTGAATAGAAGCACCACATTCTCATTGCATTAGAATTAGATGCACCAGTGATCAATTGTCAGTACTCTCATGACTTGAATCAACCAATGAATGATGGCTCTAATGTTTAAAATGGCCAAATTTACTCCCTTTTCCATTTTCACAATAGTGAAGACAAGAGAGCTGCCTGAGACCATCAGAAAAGCCATTATCATCAAACATCAGAGGGGTACAAGGCCATCTCCAGAGACCTTAGGAGTCCTAAGTCTACAGTTTGCAGTGTTATTAAGATGTTTTCTGCTCATGGAACTGTCAAGAACCTCCCAAGATGCGGTGGGAAAAGGAAAATTAATCCAAGGAGTCTTCGAAGGTTAGTCTGTACTGTTGGAAAAACACCATGTACAACATCCACAGAGCTTAAGGCTGACCTGGAGCAATCTGGAGTGGTGATTTCAACCTGCACCATACGCCATGCACTAAACAAATAAGGACTTCATGGTTAAAGTCCAAGGAAGACCTCGGTGCTGAAAGACAGACATAAAAAGGCACTTCTGATCTTTGCCCAAACACACCTTGGGAATCCACAGTCCTTCTGGGAAAATGTTCTCTGGATAGATGAGACCAAACTTGAGCTCCTTGGCAATGCAGAACAGCGATACATTTACAGGCAAAGAAATGAAGCTTATAAGGAAAAAAACCACCCTTCTTATAGTTAAATGTGGTGGTTCCATAATGTTGTGGGGCTGCTTTGCTGCTTCAGGGACTGGAGGCCTGGAATGTTTTAAAAGAATCATGAAGTCAGAGGACTACCAAGATATTTTGAAGCAAAATGTGCTACTTTGTGTCAGAAAGCTCGGTCTGGGTCGAAGGTCATGGGTCCTCCACCAAGACAGTGACCCAAAACATATATACAGAAGTACAAAAGAATGGTTAAAATGGAACAAATGGACTGTTTAAAACTGACCAGCTATGAGTCTTGTTCTCAATCCAACTGAGAACCTTTGGAAAGAGATGAAATCTACTTTTGGTAAAAGGAATCTTGGAAACATTCATGAGTTGAAACAAATCACAGTTGAAGAGTGGGAGAAACTACCAGCAGACAGATGTACGAAACTTATAGATGGCTACAAGGAATGTTTGAAGGCTGTCATCACTGCCAAGGGTTGTGCAAGCAAATAATAGTGAAGGGTGCCATTAATCCTGTCCAGGTCATATTTTGTTTTGTTTTTTCTCAGAAATTGCTACGTATAAGTTGCACAGACATATTTTTTTTGTTGTTGAATACCTTTGAGGATACTATTAAAATATTATGATGACATAACATTAGGAATGGAATCATAATGATCTTCATTGACATTTCTGCAGCATTCGACTCAGTAGAACACAAAACTTTACTGAATAGACTAGAAGAGATTGGGCTATACGGTACCACCTTAAAATGGTTTCACTCATATCTAACCGAGAGAAAGATACAGGTAAAGATAGGTCATAAAATCTCTCAACCCATAAAAGTCCTCCAAGGGGGGTTCCACAAGGATCTGTCCTTTCAGCTCTTTTGTTCAACTTATACATACAGCCAATTTGCAACATCCCGAAGAAGAACGACATTAAATATACAATATATGCAGATGATATTATGATATATACACCAATCTCAATTGACAACCCTGATTATTCTAAAATTATAAATTGTCTCACACAAATGTCCACATGGTGTAAAGACAACAACCTGGAAATTAATTTCAGCAAGACTGAGGCTCTGTTCATCACTCGTAACACTGACTTCGCACATCCACCTGACATCATGATAAAAAACTCAATTATACCAGTAAAATCAGAAGTAAAATATCTTGGTGTGACCCTGGACAATGAACTAAATCTTAAAGCACATATAAATAAGACTACCAGAAATGCATACTACAGGATGAGAATTATTAGAAGACTAAAACCCCTCCTCGAAACCGATTACTTCCGGAATGTATGCCAAGCGCTAATCACCCCCTTACTTGACTTCTGCAACCCTATATACCTTGGTCTAACAAAACAGTTACTCAAGCCTCTACGGCTTGCTCAAAACACAGCTGCACGCATAATTTTCGGTTTGTCAAGTCAAGAGCATATAACACCCATTATGAAAGAGCTTCACTGGTTACCAATATCTTCTCGCATCAAATATAAAACTATAATATACATATTTAAGATTAAGCAACACATTTCTGCAAACAGCCTGATCTCTCTCATTCAGACGGATACCAGCACACGACCAAGAAGAAAAGGAACCTCCAATAGATTCTGCACCTCTAATGACTTTAGAAAAGCACGCAAGGACACTATGGAGAGGGCGCTCTCTCTTGTTGCGCCAACCATCTGGAACACTCTCCCAAATGATCTGAGAGCTGCACTGGACCTCAAGGACTTTCGAAAGCAGCTGAAGACAACGTTGTTTATAGAACACTTTGGTCAACATACATAATTAATTCATTTATTAGGAATGACCAATTTAGTACCCTTATCTTCAATCATATAGAATATTGTATTATAGCTCATGTTGTATTATAGCGCACTATGTACATAGCTCTATTGTATTCCAAAACACAACACATTAGCATCTCATACTATGAATTTAACTTCACTGCTTGATTACACCTTCACCTCTTTTGTATGTCTTGTTGTTAAACCACTTTGATTGTAAGAAGAAGCGGTATAGAAATACTATTAAATAAATAAATAAATAAAATAAAGTTGAAATATTTCCAATTAAGATATTGTCACAACATACCTAAAATGAAAGGGTGCCAATAATGTTGACCACAACTGTATTGTCCCTTTCACCACTGCTATTGCTGTTCCAAATTTATTGTCCACTTATGCAAATGGCATCTTTAAACTTTTATATCCAGTAATTCATTCAGCATTGAAGTACTCAGAAATGAAAGACGTGGAATTGCAGAATTCTTTCCATCATGGTTCCCTCGGCACAGATATCTCAAAGAATGTCTTTATTTCCCCCAACTTATTAAAGGTTTTCCTGTTGCTCTTTTAGGTGATAAATATCTTGGGAACTGTAAAGTGGACTTAATTGCAAAATAATGTTTTGTACAGTAGGGTGTCATGGCTCTTCTACACTCTGAGGGCCTGATATTTGAAAGTCATTTATACAGTTTACAGTTCTGTAAACCATGTAAATACCTTAAGCCCAGATATTCAATGGCACTTACTTGGTTAGTGCCGTTGACTATCTCCTGCTAACTCCCCTACGTGCCTTGATGCTATCCGGTTAGTGCCGGAGCTGTTCCGGGATGAGCAGAGGTGGCGAGAAGTGCTAACCGGGCAGCAGCGATAGTACATGCTGCCCGTTAGTGATCTTCACCTTAAAATAGAAGAGGAAGCTAACCAAGCAGCATGCAATATCGCTGCTGCCCCATTAGCTTTGGTGGCTTCCTGTGTCTGCGGTGATCCCCAGATATTCAATGCCATTGCCACGGCATTGAATATGCGGGTTAGAGGTCATGGGGAGGGCTTTGCGCCGAAGGGGCACATAGCCTTTCGAAGATGCAAAAATGCAATGTGTGCCTTTGAGTCAGTCCTGACTCCTGGCGACCCAGAAGCTCCTGGGTTTTCTTGGCAGTGTCACCGGAAGTAGATTGCCAGGCCTTTCTTCCGAGGCAATGGAGGGTTAAGTGACTTGAACAAGGCCACAAGGAGTGCTAGCGGGAATTGAACCCTGGTTGCTTGGTTACCAAGCCAGTGTTCTTACCACTAGGCTACTCCACTCCACGTTCGAAGATGCACCCATCTCAATATCAGGCCCTGAAACTTTAACTGAAGAGTCATGGAATAAAAGGATTTCTGCTCCTTTATAGTTCCTATCTCTCTTCTCTCTGTACAGTGCCATCAGCTTAGCTTTGTCTGCATTATTCAAAAGTTTAGCTATAGCTGTATATAGTTTGCCATTGCCATCTTTGGTTATGCCCATATGGTTTTTCTTTCTAACTTCAGTGATTCTGCTCCCTGTATAAGCCCAGTTTCCACACTAGGCTTGAGCCGTAGAGTTAATTTTGTGAGGCTATTGTTATGGGCTCTGCAGCAGCATTTTTGAAAGTGGAGCTGCTGGGGCAGCAGTTACCAGGGATTGCACCTGCCGCAGGGAGATCAGGGAGGATTGCCCAAGGGGTCTCTGTAGTTTTTGGAACTAAGAGATGGGGCTTGGGGCTAAGATTTAAAATGTAAAGTTTTCATTAACGTGCGGGAGGAATACCCTACTTCACTAGTCCACCAACAATTTGCCCAAGGGGGCCTTTTCAATACATCAGGTGTGCCGCAAAGTTCCCTCACAGCTTTGGCTCATGTGCTAGTGAGTCAGGACTCCTGGAAAAAGTTACTACCTTTGACGGTTGACTTTCCATGAATAACCTAGCTTGCAAAGTTTAACACAAACAGTGTTATTCATTTTACATGGTAATGAGGAGTTTTGCAGACCTGCTTGTGAGATTTTTCACATTTAAGCTGCATTATTGGCAAAGAATGCACATTATTGCCAGTTAATGTACATTCATTGCTATAACACAACATAATAAATAGATTACTTAGATTGTAAGCTCTGTGAGGATAGGGAACAGTCTTTGTATCCTATCTTCCCTTGAGCCCGGGTTTGGAAGACAAGTAATTTAAATCTAAGATCACAATCCAGAAGCCTAACAGTGGAGTCATGGGAGACATGATCTGGGGTTTTAATTTTGTTGCAGCGGTAGTGAAAGGAAATCCAGTGTAACAAACATAATGGTTTTATATCCTGGTTGAACTTCTTCCTCCTTTCACTTTGCTTTGACATCGCGCACAATGTTAAATGCACCATGTAATGGTGATGAATTTTAATTGTGCACACCCCCATTGCATAGAGAATTAAAATGCATTTCTACATCTTCTTTTTTTTAGGTCTTCAATAAGCTCATCAGACGGTATAAATATTTGGAAAAGGCTTTTGAAGATGAAATCAAAAAGGTAACGACTACTTGCTTTTGCTGATTGCATCCGCTGTGAGCTGAAGTAGTATTTCCTTTTATAGTTACATCTGGGTGGGCGTAAAACTACTAGAGCACCAGAAAACAGAAGCACAGACGGAAAGATTCCGCAATTATTAAAGTATGAATTTACAAATGTCTTGTATACTATGAGTAATGAAGAGTCCAGATCGAATTAAACACATTGAGAATGATATTCCACCAGCCGTGTACAGGTGAAGGTAACCAGACAGGTTTACACGATTAACATTTGGCCTTAAGCTAAGCCATGTCTATGGAATACCCCCATTTTGCCTAGATTTTGTCTGGGCAACCATTTGCCTGGACAAAATTTTACTTGTCAGTGTGTAGAGGATGCACAATTTGAAAAGTCAATGTTTGTCCACCTAACTCCCAAAATTAGCTTGACAAACGCTTTGAATATCAACTTTTTATATACCTTTATCTGCAACACACATTGCTATGGAGTAGACCACTGTAGTAAAAAGTTCATTCTTCTTCAATTTTTGCCTCCCGTTGATTTTCCAAGAATTAGAATATGGCATCCAGGCTGGCTCAGAGGACCTGTGCACTCAGTACCTTGCTTAGGTCTTCCACTTCCCAGGCTGGTTGTAGCTGGGGATGCCTCTGACAGAGCTTTTCATAGCCTTTGGAGGAACAGAGTCCCAATCATCACTCCTTGTTTGTGGCATCCATCCAGGGACATTTTCAGCAGTAATTGGGTTAATTGAGTTTGGAAAAATATACGTAATAGGGGATAAATCTCTGGGTCAGAGTGCATAAAAGCTTTTGAGATTGTTGCACAATAAAGGCCAGTTACTGAGATTGAAGCCCAAAGGAGCAGGTGGAAACTGCCAGGAAATGTTATAAATTTAGATTATAAGTATACAGGGTGGCCCAAAAAAAGTGAGAACATCTCATAAATTAAAAGCTTAAATAGTTTACTTATTTACCTTTTTTAGCTATATAGCGTCTTTATTTTGACAATTTCTGGTTGCCATCTTTTTTTTAAAAAAATTTGTCAATCGTTTACATCTGTCTTTTTGAATTTTTAAATAATTTATATGCTACGAGATGTTCTCACTTTTTTTGGGCCACTCTGTATATAGGGGTTAAAATTAAGTGTCAGCAACCATTTCAATATAAATGTTACTGCTGGCATGTTAATTAATGGATATATTCAGTGCCCCTCTATGTATACTCTGTGGAGCAGCCTAGAGGTTAGAGAAGTGCTCTGGGAACCAGAGAAATGAGGGTTCAATTTCCAATGATGCTCCTTGTGACCTAGGGCAAGTCACGTAACCCTTTATTGCCCGCGGTATAAAGTTATTATATTTTGTTTATTAAACTGCACTTGGTATACCACTAACGGCTAAATGGTTGTCATAGAGATTTACAATAATATAAAGTCATGAGGGAGAGAGAAAAGAGGAGCCACAGAAGAGAAGAGAAAAAAAGAGGGTCAAGAGAGGGGATTACAACTTCATACTGGAGAGGAGGGATGGGGATATACCTACTGCACCTGAATGTAACTCTCCTTCAGATAATCTCCTTCAGATAGTACTGAAAAGGCGTGAGCTAAATACCAAATTAAAAAAAAAAAAGGAGATAAGAAAAGCCATGCTGAGTCCAAGCAAGGTCCATTGAGCCCCGCATCCCGTCTCTGTGAGTGGCCAGTCTGGGTCAAAACCAACCAGAATGATCCCAGAGCGGAGATGGCACCTACGGCTAACCGAGCAGTGGCAATATTGAATCTCTACCTGGTTAGTGACCTGTGGGTAAAGATAGGCATGGGAAATCTGGCTTATCTTTACTTTTGCAAGCTAACCAGGCAATGGTGCCACTGCTCAGTTGGCTTCCATGCCATGCGGCACCCTGTGGCAGACTCAGATACTCAGTGTCAGTGGCCAGATATGGCTCTAGCATTGAATATCTGGGGTTAAGGTTCAGCGATGAAGACTATGAGTTTTAGAAGTGCTATCTGCCGCTGCTGAATATTGGATCCCATTCCTTTTGGTGTACTTACTGGTCCTTTTCATGTGGATTTCCATCCATTTAGTTCTACTCTGTTTCCTATTTTCTTTAGTTAGTTTGCATTCTATGAAAAGGGTGTTGCCTCCTTTAATTTTCCAAGGAGTGTCTCTTGAGGAACTTTGTCAAATTCCTTCTGAAAATCCAAATACTCTATATCAAGGAGCTCACCATTATCCACTTGTTTTACTCCTTCAAAAAAATCTAAGAACTTGGACTTGCCTTTGCTGAACATTTGTTGGCACATGCCCATTAAGCCGTGTCTGTCTACAGTTGTGGTCAACATTATTGGCACCCTTGCATTTTAGGTATGTTGTGACAATATCTTAATTGGAAATATTCCAACTGTATGTCATCATAATATTTTAATAGTATGTTCAAAGGTATACAACAAAAAAAAGATGTCTGTACACCTTAGACATAGTAATTTCTGAGGAAAAAAAAAAACAAAATATGACCTGGACAGGATTAATGGCACCTTTCACCAATATTTGGTTGCACAACTGTTGGCAATGATGACAGTCTCCAAACGTTTCTTGTAGCCATCTATAAGTTTTGTACATCAGTTTGCTGGTAGTTTCTCCCACTCTTCAACTGCAGTTTGTTTCAGCTCATGAATGTTTCCAAGATTCCTTTAGCAATGGAAGATTTCAGTTCTTTCCAAAGGTTCTTGATTGGATTGAGATCAGGACTCATTGCTGGCCATTTTAAAACCGTCCATTTGTTCCTTTATAAGCATTCTTTTGTACTTTTGGAAGTATGTTTTGGATCATTGTCCTGCTGGAGGACCCATGACCTTTAACCCAGACCTAGCTTTCTGATATAAGGTAGCACATTGTGCTCCAAAATATCTTGGTAGTCCACTGACTTCATGATTCCTTTAATACATTCTAGGCTTCCGGTTCCTGAGGCAGCAAAATAGCCACATAACATTATGGAACCTCCATCATATTTAACTATAGGATGTTATTTTCTTTATAAGCTTCATTTCTTTACCTGTAAACATATTGCTGGTTTGCATTGCCAAAGAGCTCAAGTTTTGTTTCATCTGTCCACAGAACATTTTCCCAGAAGGATTGTGGTTTCTCAAGGTGTGTTTGGACAAAGATCATGCATGCCTTTTTATGTCTGTCTTTGAGCAATGGGATCCTCCTTTAGAGTACGGCATATGGTGTGGGTTGAAACCCCTACTCCAGATTGCTCCAGGTCAGCCTTAAGCTCTGGTCAGCCTTAAGCTTTGGATGTTGTACTTGTTTTTTCTCCAATAGTTTGCACTAATCTTAGACTTCTTGGATTAATTTTCTTCTTCTCACGTCCTGAGAGGTTCTTGATAGTTCCATGAGCAGAAAATGTCTTAATAACATTGCGAACTGTAGCCACAAGAAACCCAAGGTTTTTGTAGAAGGCTTTGTACCCTTTGAAGTTTGATGTTTGGTGATAATGGCTTTTCTGATGGTCTCGGGCAACTCTTTTGTCTTCACCATTGTGAAAATGGAACAGGGAGTGAATGTGGCCATTTTAAACATTAAAGCCATCATTCATTGGTTAATTCAAGTCATGTGAGTACTGACAATTGATCACAGGTGTGTCTTATTTTACTGCAGTGGGAATATTTCTTCTGTTTAAACTGATTAGAATTGTTTATAATGGTGCCAGTAATCGTGTCCTGACAATGTCTCATTTTTATATAGTCTTCCTTACTATTTCCTTTTTTAATTGATATTTTTTTATTTGAGTCTTTTGTGTCAAATATGTGTGCATATATAGTCCAAAGTCATTGCATTGGCCGCGTTTGTTTTAGGAAATATTGGACATTAAGGAGTTGAACTGCAAGGGTGCCGGTAATGTTGACAACCACTGTACGCGGTCAACAATTTTAATTTTTTTTTTAGTATAGCTTCAGCCATTTTGCTGGGCATTGTGCCAGGCTCACTGGTCTGTAGTGATCCAGATAATCCTTGGGAGCCTTTTTAGGAATTGGCATGATATTGGCCACCCTCTAGTCTTCACTTGTAATGGCCATTTTGAGTGATTGCTAACCTTTTACCAGTCATCTGTAAACTATTTCATGTTAGAGATTTTTCTGTACTTTGCGGTGAATACCTTTTAGTTCTGGTGATTTGTTGTTCTTGAGCTTGTCAGTTTTGATATATTAATGATGTGCTTTAGTTCTGAATCATTACTATCAAAGAAGTTTCCCAGTGTGGGTAAGAAATTAGTTTCGTTTTTCTGCTAAGAACTTTTTCTCCTGAACACTCCTTTTGCCCCTTGATCATTCAGTAGTCCAAATGACTCCCTCGTGGGGCCTTTTGTTTTGGATGTATTTGAAAAAGGTTTTAGTAATAGTTCTTGCTTTTATAGCAAGCTTCTTTTAAAGTTTCTCTTGGCCTGCCTAATTACCTTTTATAATCTAATTTGCCAGTGCTTTTGTTCAACCCTTTTTTCTTCAGTATGGTTGGTTTTGCATTTTCTAAATTATGTCTTTTTAGGTTACACTGCCTCTTCTACCTCACCATTAAACCATGCTGGCTGACATTTGGCCTTCTTTGGACCTTTCTAATGTGGAAATATATTTATCTTGGCTTCCAAAATGGTTGTCTTAAGATATCCACACCTCATGTAAGTTGTTGACCCTGTTAACCACTCCTTTTATTTTTTTTTCTAACTTATTTCCTCATTTTATCATAATTTCTCTTTTAGCAGTTTTTTTTTTTTTTTGTGCCATCAAGTCAGTGTTGACTCATAGCGACCCAGCTACCTCTGGGTTTTCTTGGCAATGTATCACCGGACGTAGATTGCCAGCCTTTTCTTCCGAGGCAATGGAGGGTAAAGTGACTTGCAGTAGGACCTGATATTCAAAGGATTGTGCGTCTAACTTTGAGAGTTATTGGGGGGGGGGGGGGAAGGGGGAATATTCAAAGGCATTTACACAGTTTGCAGACCTGCAAACTGTGTACATGCTGCTCTATGGGATATTCAGCGGCACTAACATGGTTAGTGTCATTGGATATTCACAGGTGCCGCTGCTACACAGAGGTGGTACCCCTTGCTAACCGGGCAGCAACGATATTGAGCTCCTGCCCGGTTAGCAACCTGCAGGTAAAGAGAGGCACAGCAAAAGCTGGCCTGCCTTTACCGGTGTGAGCTAACCGGGCAGTGGCTCAATATTGCTGGTGCCCAGTTAGGTTCCACGCTATGCAGTACCCTGGATATTCCGTGCCGGTGGCCAGATATAGCTCCAGCATTGACTATCTAGGGTTAGTATTAAGCAGTGACAGTTATGTGCATTAGAAGCACTAGACGCTGCCGCTGAATATCTCCCCCTCCCCCCTCATGCTCCTAAATAAACCTTTGTGAAAATTTACCATGGTTAAGTACCTGAATTGCTGTTTATGGACATGCAGTCAGCATGTGACTCTGTAATGCCTAAAACTCTCTTGTGCGAAAAGAAAAACCCAAAAAACGGGGTAGAAGCACGCAAATACCTAAAATACCTCCCCACCAACTACACACTAGCAAGCCAAAACCTCAAAGGTCGTAAGTAAAACATTCCCCTAAGAACAATTCCCACTGTCAAAGAGAAGAGCCGTCAGAACGGGGCTGCGGACCACACTCACTAATGTTTATGAACAAAAGTGTCACCCCAAACTACCCGCTAAATCAATCATTGGCTCAGTCCTCTTAGTTATATAGTCATCCTAAATAATACTTAATACACCAATATTATCAATAATTATTTCTTATAAAACAAGCCAATCGTGGTTATATCACAACTACTGTACTATATAGTCATCCACAAAAGGCTCCAAAATATCAAAAATATGGCAACAGAGTAACAATGGCATTCAAACAATATAACCATATCAAAATATTACAAATGTTGCAATACAAACATTGTTACCAAAACGTTTTTTCAAAAGCCTTATTCCCCAGCTAACCAAGGCATGTCCACCCTGCACACAATATAAAGACTCTTCTCACAGCAGGGCAGCATCTCTTATGCGCTCGCTGCTAAAACACAGAATTTACATGTAAGTCAATATTGGCTGAGGCAGCCAGGATAAAGTACTTAGCTGTAGATCAGTCAGCCCGATTCCACTGTAAAACGGGCAAAGACACTGTTTCAGGGACTCGACGTTTTTTATCCAGCATAACATCGGCATTCTTTCCAGCATTAAGGGTTGTTTTGAGAGAGAGAATCAAGCGGAGCTTCAAACTGCCGTGCTGACCTTTACAGAACCATGTATTGTATGCGGTGGATGACTACAGTAGTTGTGATATAATCACGATTGGCTTGTTTTATAAGATATATTTATTGGTAATACTGGTGTATTAAGTAGGAGACACATCAAAGACATTCTGTGTATGGGGAAGGCATGGCCTTCATCATCTATACCAGTTCTTGAATGATGATGGGGAACTAAAACAATTCCAAGACCTTGTATCAGAGTTTCAAATTGCCCCTCATGATTTATTTACATATGTCCAAGTGCGCTACTATAGTCTATCCCTGGACAAAAATGGACTTGGCCACCTTTTTTGAAATAGACAGTCATGAGCAGATGTCACTCTCTGCAAGGCAGAAAGCGTCGGTCTCCTTGGAGACTGACAACCATCACGGATTGGTGGTGGCTCGCTGAAATATGGAATTGGGTTACAGGATGGACGGGTGAAGATATTACACATAGTGTTATGCAGTTACCACAGTTGGCCACAGAGGATGTTCTGTGGGAACTCTTGTGTAAAGTTATGCTTTGGGCGTTCTACTCTCTGTCAAAAGCATGTGCAGTGGGGTTGACCCCAGTAAATACTTGCATCATATGCCAAGCCTCATGAGGTACCGTATCCCATATGTTGTGGCTATTTTCTATGATTCAAAGTTTTTGGACTGTGATACGTGGATATCTAGAGGCAGTGCTATGTCGGGGGGTGGAGTTTAGCCCCCGGGAATAGTGTTAAGCGACCCCCATGGATTTCGGGTGAAAGGGAGAGGCACCAATCTGTTTGTGCATAAAGCATGTTTTCTGGGCCTGAAGGGGACTGTGAGTTGCCCTCATTCTGGGCTTGGCATAGCATGCTGCATCGCTTGATGCAGATGGAAAATATTGCCATTCAACATGCAAAATTTATGGCACTTTGGAAACTCTATATACAGTCATTGTCTCCCAGGGGTCGAAGTATGACTATACAATCTACTATCATGTGTTAAGTGCTTTACTTGGAAGGGTTAGTTTGGGGGGATCGGGAGAAATGGGACTAAGTAAGAAATTATACTTTGTATTATGCTCAGACTCCTCGCACTGTAGGTGTTTCCACATGCAGCGAGTGTTTGCTTGTTAATAAACATGATTTAAACATAAAATAGAAGTTATGATTGTCCATAAAGACACTAATTATACTCCTCAGCCTACTATGATACTGAGTGTATTTGTTATTCTCATAAGGAAAGAGTTTGATATCTGAGAGTTATACTCGCCTTGCAGTTCTTTTAATCCACAAGTTTCCAATATGTGACACATAATATGTTCTTTAAATTGCAACTAGTTTGCCACGTGCAGTTATAACTCAACCTGCACAACTTTAAATTGATGGTACAGATGCTAGTTTTGCACCATCTAGATTATTGCAACGCTGTTGAGTCATCCCAATATGTAATATGTTCAATGCAATTAGCACTTCTCATACTCCATTGGTTGCCTGTGCAAATTTGAGTTCCATTTAAATATCTAATGTTAGTGTTTAAATTTCTGCACTCACTTGCCATAAGTAAGTTAGGTACTCTTTTGTACCAATATCACCCTTTATGGGCTTTGAGATTGGCTACTCAAGATCTATTGAGAGTACCACCCAGTGGTGGGATTCGGTCAATTCAGCTTGGTTTGCACAACCCGGTTCCTGCCATGGCCCGCGTTCGCTGAACCAGACCAAACACGGCATTGAAACGCCAGCACTGCAGTGGCGGGAATCCCCCTGCCTGAAAATATTTGATCAACACACAACTATACATACCCTTTGGTCCCAAACCCTATTCCCAATATATGATTATTTTTTGTCAGAACTGTTACCATGAGGAAGCCCTCTCGGAGTAACCATTCCTTCTTACTCATTTTTACGAGCCGAAAATTACCAGCTCAAGTTATATTCAAATTAAAGCAAGGGAAATGCTTAAGCAAGCCCCATCAGGGGATCACAGCTTTGGGAGAAGCCCCCAGTGCCATCAAAACATTGTCAGGCGGGAATCGGGCTGCAGGGCAATGGCCAGGTTGCTGCACCTTGGTGGAGGACAACGATCCAAGCTTATGGTCGTTGCAACACCTCCACGCGAGGTGCAGCAACCCGGCCATCATGCAAATGGGAGGACTGGGACCGAACCAGTTTCTCATTGGTTCGGATCCCACTTCTGGTACCATCCTGTCCATGGTTCAGAATAAGTCAACACAATAGCATGTTTTCTCCGTTGCTGCACCAAAATTGTGGAACGGTCTCCCATCCTCAGGATGTGTGATTCAGAATAATTCGGATTTCTGTGAAAATGTTAAATCATACCTTTTTTCAAACTGCCTTTGCCTTGTAAAATTTCCTTTTTCTTTCATTAATCTTTCTGTTCACCACTTAGAAGTTCCTGGTAGGCGGGTAAAAATGCAGGGCCCAATATTTAGTGGCGCACCGTGAACTGAAATCCCAGATATTCAATGCTGAGGCCATATTCGGCCACCGGCATTGAATATCTGGGTCCGCTGGATAGTAGAGAAGCTAACCGGGCAGCGGTGATATTCAGCTGCTGCCTAGTTAGCTTCTATGGCGAAAGTCAGGCCACTCTCAGGTGCTTAACTTTCGCTGCTTAGTGATATCCAGGCAGCAGCAGCAGCACAATATCACCGCTGCCTGGTTATCACTGGGTGCCATTGCCGACATGCCCTGACGCTAGCCAGCTAGTATTGGGGTGTTCAGCAGCGGCACGCACGGATAGTCAGCAGCACTAACCGCATTAGTACCACCGAATATCCCATTGACTGCGATTAACCTAGCCACCATCACTTTATTTAAAACGAGATATTCAGTGACAGAAAATATTCCGTTTCTGCCCCTGACTATCCAAGCTCACTGGATAGCAAAATCCAGCTGAAATTAGGACGGCCATTCAGCTGACCTAAGTTTAGCCAGTTTAGCTCTCCGACTAGTAGCTGAAGATTGCTGGTAACTGAATAGGGGCTGTCACTGCCCCTGATGCGCCCACAGACCACCTCAACTTTAAACAGGCATTTTTTGTCAGTCCATGGGGATATTCAGCAGCATTAACCGGTTAGTGCCGCTGAATATCGGGCTGGCCTCATTTTAACTGATTAGCAGGTCTGCTAGCCAGCTAAAAGCCTTTTAAAATGCCCTCCCCCCTTTTAAGCTCCTAAATTAAGGTTAATTTTCAGCTGAAATCATAAATCGTAAGTCTGACTACAAACCAGAGACAATTTTGGGAACTTAACATAGGAATCTTAAATTTAGGAACTTGGCTTTTTTTGAACATCAAGTCTCTAGTTTTTACTAGTGTCTTCTGGTGATGAGAAGTGTGATCAGATTTTGATCACTGTTGCTTACCATTCATAATGGCGCTATTCTATCCACTATATCATTTTGTCTCCCTTATTTGAACCTTTTCTAGTTCTGCTGTATCCTTTTTGAGATGGGGCAGCTAGAACTGTGCACAATACCATTACCCCTAGCTTCAGGCACTGAATACCTTCCTAGTTTCTGCTAGCATTTCACGGTCTACCATCTCTTCATCATATCCAGATGGTAGTATATCCCCACCAGTATTCTTCTCATCACACACAATATTTATATCCATTAAAATTCCAGAATACATTTTGTTTACTCCAGAACTTTTATCCTGTTTGATTCTATACTATCTTTAACATATAGTGCCATCCCTCCCAACAGTTTATCCATTCTGTCTTTCAATATAATTTGCAGCCCAGTATCATGGTATCCCATAGTTTATAGTTTTGTAGTTTATTAAAAGAGGGAGGCCTTCATGAAATACAAGAGATCACAGAGAGAGGAAGACAGGCATCTGTATTTGGAAAAACTTAGAGAAGCTAGCAAAGTAGTCAAGAAGGCAAAGATTCAAAAGGAGGAGGAAATAGCCAATGCAATAAAATGGGGGGATAAGACATTTTTCAGATATATTAGTGAGAAGAGGAAGGGCAAGAGTGGTATTGTCAGACTCAAGGGTGCAGGGGAGGAATATGTAGAAGCTGATAAGGATAAAGCGGAATTGCTTAACAAATATTTCTGTTCTGTGTTCACAGATGAAGAACCAGGAGCAGGACCTCAGAAAACACCCACAAATAGGAACAGAAGCAAAGGACATCTTGAACAATTTTCAAAAGACTGTGTTCGTGAGAAACTATCTCAACTTAAAGTAGACAAAGCGATGGGACCGGATGGGATACACCCGAGAATACTGAGGGAACTTGGGGACGTTCTAGCAGCTCCACTGACTGACCTTTTCAATGCCTCGTTGGAGTTGGAAGTGGTGCCAAAGGACTGGAGAGAGGCTCATGTGGTGCCTTTACACAAAAGCGGAAGTAAGGATGTGGTTGAAAACTACAGGCCGGTTAGTTTAACTTCGGTGGTGAGTAAATGATGGGAAACACTGCTGAAAGAGAAAATAGTGAGGTTTCTGGAGTCCAGCGGATTACAGGATCCGATGCAGCATGGATTCACCAGAGGCAGGTCTTGTCAAACAAATCTGATTGATTTCTTTGACTGGGTGACCAGGGAGTTGGACCGAGGGAGAGCCCTAGATGTGGTGTATTTAGATTTCAGTAAAGCCTTTGACCCTGTTCCTCACAGGCGACTTATAAACAAACTGAGCACCCTAGGGATGGACCCTAAAGTTACTGCTTGGGTTAGAAATTGGTTGGGTGGGAGGCGACAAAGAGTGCAAGTAAATGGAGCTCACTCTGAGGAGAAGGATGTTATCAGTGGTGTGCCCCAGGGATCTGTCCTTGGTCCGATTCTTTTTAACATCTTTGTTAGTGATATAGCGGAAGGGCTTTCAGGTAAGGTTTGCCTCTTTGCGGATGATACCAAAATCTGCAATAGAGTAGACACCCAGGAAGGGGTAGATAACATGAGGAGGGATCTAGCTAAGCTTGAAGAATGGTCTAGAATTTGGCAGCTGGGATTTAATGTTAAAAAATGTAAGGTCATGCATTTGGGCTGCAGCAATCCAAGGGAGCAATATAGTATAGGGGGTGAAGTACTTTTGTCCACTAAAGAAGAGCGGGACCTAGGCGTGGTTGTGTCTGATGATCTTAAAGTAGCTAAACAGGTAGAAAAGGTGACGGCAAAAGCTAGAAGGATGCTTGGGTGCATACGGAGAGGAATGGCTAGCAGAAAAAAGGAGGTGATAATGCCTCTGTATAAGTTTTTGTTGCGACCTCATTTGGAGTATAGTGTGCAATTCTGGAGACCGCACCTTCAAAAGGATGTGAACAGGATGGAGTCGGTGCAGAGGGTGGCTACTGAAATGATTAGTGGTCTTCATTATAAAGCATATGAGGACAGACTGAAGGATCTTAATATGTACACCTTGGAGGAAAGGCGGGATAGAGGTGATATGATTGAGATGTTTAAATACCTCTGTGGCATAAATGTTCAGGGAGAGAGCCTCTTTCAATTGAAAGCAAGTTCTGCTACGAGGGGACATGGGATGAGGGTGAAGGGAGATAGATTCAGGAGTGATATGCGGAAATATTTCTTTACGGAAAGAGTAGTGGATCCGTGGAATAGTCTCCCAGTGGAGGTGGTAGAGATGAGGACAGTAACTGAATTCAAAAAAGCATGGGACAAACACAGAGGATCTCTAAAGGTAAAAAGGGGACTGTTGTAGTTGTTATGGAAGGACAGACTAGATAGACCATGTGGTCTTTTTCTGTCATCATATTTCTATGTTTCTATGTTTCTACTTGATATACTGCCCTTTGTGGGTCATCAGAGTGGTTTGCAATAAAAATTAACAGTGACGAGAGAAGTAAGGGAAAGAGCTAGATGTATGGATGGATAAGTACTGGCTAAATAGGGATAGAGAGGAGGAATAGTAAGAAATTTGCTGGTGAAGCTCGGTGTGGGAGCACCAAGCTGGGGTATTAGTTTTTAGTTCAAATGCAGTTTCAAAATAAAAAGCCTTTATGTCTTTCTTGAATTTTTTGAAAGAGGATTCCTCTCGGAGGTAGATTTCTAGTGAGCCTGGGATTTGGTAGGGGTTATAAGGAAGTCTGCATTTTGGGAATATAGAAGCTTGACAGGAAACTTAAACGAATGTGGGGAGAGGGAAATAATGTTGCAAATCAATGCAGAAAGTTTTAGGGGCTAGGGGTAGTGCTTTGAATTTGATCCGGTAGGTGATTGGGAGTCAGTGTTCCTCTATGAGGAATAGAGTGACATGGTCACTTTTTTTTTGCATTACAGTGACGTTTGATGGCTGTATTTTGTCTGGATTAAAATCTGGCAATATATCCTTCCACCGGGACGCAGGCACCTGTGGAAGCTAATATTTTGACTTCCAGTGCAGGTGTACTTGTTTGCCTTTGATATCTGAGGTTTCTTGGTATTAGTCTCTAAGAGGTGAGAAAGCGGAAGTTCAAAATCAGCTACATACTTTTCTAAATCATGGGCTGCTGTAGGGAAATCTTCCATTATTCATTTTGACCTTCTGGCATTCCCAAGAAAAAGCAGTGATAGAAAACAAACGAAGGTCATTACCTTGGCTGAGTGTGAGTATACTTCACCATGAATGGAAAAGGTCCAGTGGCTTTCGGCATTTCCCTCTGCTTCTAGAGGGTATTCAACTAATCAAATGGCTTGATTATCTACCTTTAGTACAGCATCAGTCCTCATACTAGCAAGACAGGAGCGGCACTGTTCCAGCATGGGCTATTGGAGAACCCTTTCCTTTCAGACCTTCTATTAAGATAAAAATAAAAGATTGACTGAATAGAAAGAATTTACAAATGTAAAGTTCATATATGCCACTGTGCATTTGTAATCTCGTTCTACTAAGTGCTTAATAATAAGATAATAGGTGACGTTAGCCGTGCCTCTTCCTAAGGAAGGGTATAATCATCTATACATTTGGCTGCCAAAACCCACGTGTTCCATGGAGATACCGCCAACAGCACACAGCAATCTATCTTACTCTTCTCCTCCCTGTCCTTGCAATATCTTATACACCTACCAGAAATTAGGTACAAGCAGCCCATTACAAAAGGCAGAACGAAATACAGTGATAACTTTGAAATAGTATGTTATATGCTAAAATAACTTTCTCTCCACTGTGTACTTGCAATACAGTGAATTCTACCGTAGTGAACTCATCATGGGTGACTTTCCATGGCAGAGGAAATGTTTCCAGGTTCCTACTTCCTTATGATATTTATAATATTGCAATGTAAAATAAACCATGGTAACTCTCCAAAGCCAGATCTATCAATTGCTGTAGAGAAATATTGCCGTTCTTAAAGATTTGTATTGGTCAATTACTTTAAAGAAAATCTTGTCGTATATTCTTTGTTCCAGTTAAGAATTCAAAGAGCTCTCTTCACTAAAAAGCCTTTTAGCCTCTGGAGAGTGAATGTCATAGAAGAAAAACAGCAGCTAGTGCAAAAGCAGTTATAGGGAGATATTTGGCAAAAACTAAATACTTAAGGCTTGAAAAAATTATTTAAGGCATGGAGGGGAAAGGTCACCATAGATGCTGCTTCCACTGGCATGCACCTCTCAATCTCCAGGAACAAGCAGGAATGTAGTCCTCACATATGGGTATCATCGGTACCGATGGAGCCTGCGCGGGAATGCTCCCCAGCATCCAATAGGAACGCTTTTGGTTGCATCCCTCAGCACATGCGCGCTGCCTTCCCGCCTTTCCAGCTGTCCTTCTTCAGTTCTTCGTTTTTCGCGGAGCCAACAGGACCTATTCCCTGTCACTGCAGAAAATGCCATCTTTAAAATTATTTCTTGTGGTCGCGTTTGCCTACCGCATGACGCCTACCGGTACCGCCGGTTCTTTTCTTTTCTTTTTCTAAAAAAAAACCAACAACCCTAGACTTAGACTGTTTCTTTTCAGAAACTTTCCTGTTTTGGTGCTAGGCGCCATTTTGGGCATTAGGCCCCATTTTTCCAAAATCATGGAAAAGCAACTAGTGGTTTTAAAAAATGTACTAAGTGTGGCGGTACCATTTCCGTCACTGACACCCATGATTGGTCTCTAAAATGTTTAGGACCTGATCATTCTCCAACTGAATGTCTCTCCTGCATGGGAATGACCAAAAGATGAAGACAGAACTGGGCAGCAAAGTTCGGTACCCTCTTTTCTTCAGATGCCAGATCCATTGCATCCTATGGGTTCACAAATACTTCAAATTGTGGTCCGTTTTTTTTGAACGTAGAGTTGTCAACTGCTTGTGGTTAATACGTTCAAGAAACTTGAAAATGTAAAGAGTTTCCTTTTTTTTATTTTTTCAAATGCTTTTTACAAAACACAATGTACTTCCCAGGCTTCTGTATATAGCTTATCTCAAAATGATCTTTCAATAATCAATTCTTTAAAGAAGTTCCCAGGTGAACTGTTGTGTGCAAAGTTATATTGTAAAACTAGGGTCTCGACACTCAGCTCCGGCGCCTCAATGGCGTTTAAAAATTTTTCTTCAGGAGACCGTGATCATCAGTTTATGCTGCCCGCGCTTGCCCTCCTTAACATTACACGGCGTTTTTCCAGAGTAACGTATTAACCACAAGCAGTTGAGATCCATTGCATCGGCATCGTCAAGGGTCTCTTCTTCCTCCCATGGATCTGAGGTAACTAAACACAAAAGCCGGTCCTCAAAGGGTAGCTCTCCTGCTAAGCATCGAGAGGCCATTGGCATTGCCCTTGAGGGGAACCACACCGGCAAAACAGCCCCGGCGGGAGGCTTCAGCTTCCAAAGCATCAATGGGGCTTCAGGATGTTCTCGAGGCCTCAACCTCGCAAGAACTACCTGTGCCATGCTCAGGGGTTCCGGCCATTCTTACCAGTACCGACACCCAGGCATCGGCAGCATTGATAGACCAGAGATTTCTTGCTATTGAATGCAGTATCGCAGCTCTTCTCTCAGCTGCGGTACTGGTGGTCCCAAGGGCACCGGTGCCGACATCGACACCAATGCCGGTACCGACACCGACGATGCCGGTACCGATGGTACCGGCTCCGATGGTAACTCTTCCCATTCCACCTCCGGCTGGAGTGGATAAAGTGGTACCGGGTCACCTTGGTACCGACTTTGCTCGGTGCCAGGAACGTGCTTTGCAGGAGCATCGGGGTCAGGAATACTTTGATTCCTCCGATTCCGAAGACTCTGACAATTCTGCTGGCACTAGAGGGTTTCTCCTAGAAGATCCCTCTTCTCCCCAACGCAGAATGTCACCTCCAGAGGACATGTCATTTCAGGATTTCATCCGTGATATGGCTAAAGGTCTTTCAATCACAGTAACTCCTGAAGAGGAACCCAGAGCAAAGGAATTGGAAATCCTCCAATATCCTAAATCTCCTAAGGAGGCAGCTACTCTGCCTTTCCATGAAATTCTACATAGCTTGATGCTCAGAATGTGGGAGACACCTCTGACTACTTCTCCTCACTCTAGGAGACTTGATACTATGTATCGAGTACCACCATGTCCTGGATTTCAGAAAACTCAGCTGCCACACCATTCAATGGTAGTGGAGTCAGCCATGCGTAGGATGAAAAGTGCAAAAAGACATGCATCCAATCCTCCAGGTCGTGAATGCAGGACTCTGGATGCTTTTGGATGCAGAACTTTTCAAGCTTCCATGCTTTCAGCTAGGATCAGCTCATATATCCTATATATGGGGATGTTCCTCAAAGAAATCAAAGGAGACTTGGAGCTTATGAGCCCATTTCTCCCAGATGATAAGAGACAAGACTTTCTTACTCTGGTTAAGCATGCTCAGGATGTCTCCAAGTTTGTCAATCGTGCAGCCTTTGACTGCTTCGAATGCATCAGCAGAACTTCTGCTATTGCCATTGGCGCATGACGGATTGCCTAGCTACAGGCATCAGACTTGGAGACTTGGGTACAGGACAAGTTAGGCAACATTCCTTGCACGGGAGAGAATCTCTTCGGCAAGAACTGGGAGGAGAATGCTAACAAGTTAGATGCTGTCAATTCTACCTTAGAAAGATTGTCAAAGTCTACAGCCACTCCATCCAAAAGGAAGCCTTATAAAAAACCCTCTTTTAGCAAAAAGAGGAAGTTTTATCCTTCCTATACCCACCAGACTCAGACTCCAGGTCAAATTGCCCAAAAGGGACAAACGACAACAAAAGAAACCAAAAGGCCCAAGAGCCCAACCAGCTCTCCAGGTTCAGTCCCCTCAAGGGCTTTGACTCCTTCCTAGAGAGCTTTGCCTTCCTGCCTCTGAGGGGTCCTCAACCCTCCAATATTCCCGGCAGGTTATGCCACTTTGTCAACAGATAGCATCAGATAACAGCAGAAGATTGGACTTTGTCCATTGTAGGAGAGGGGTACAAACTTCTTTTTGACAGCTTACCGCCTCCTACAATTCTAAAGCAGTTCAATTCACAAACCTCTGCAGACAATCTGCTAGATCACGAGGTCTCCACACTTCTTGCCCAAGGGGCAATAGAGGAAGTACCCATTCTTCAACAGGATGCAGGGTTCTACTCCCCCTATTTTCTTATTCCAAAGAAAACAGGAGGACACAGACTTATTCTAGACCTTAGAGATTTGAACAAATATCTGTTTTGAGAGAAATTCAAAATGATTTCTTTGGGAACTCTTCTGCCATACCTTCAAAGCCAGGACTGGCTTTGCTCTCTAGACTTAAAGGATGCATACACTCACATTCTTATCCATCCAGATCACAGGAAATTTTTACGTTTCCTTTTCAGGGGAAGACATTCCAGTACAGGGTTCTTCCTTTTGGTCTGGCTTCAGCACCAAGGGTAATTCACAAAATGCATGGCAGTAGTAGCTGCATTTCTACGAACCCTGGGGATTTTTGTCTTCCCTTACTTAGACGACTGGCTTATCCGAACCTCCACAGTGACAGAGGCCAGCACTGCACTGTCTCGTACAATGCAAATCCTCTAATACTTGGGATTGGTAATAAACTTCACGAAATCTCAACTAGTTCCTTCCCAATGCCTAGAATTCATAGGAGCCTGTCTAGATACCAGACAGGCAAGGGCTTTCCTTCCACAAGCCCGGTGTCTTCGCATAATGCAGTTAGCTTCCCAAGCAGCAGGCAAATCCTCCCTCACTGCTCGGGAGCTACTGCAGTTACTGGGACACATGGCATCCACAGTTCATGTAGTCCCATATGCTCGCCTCCACATGCGAGCAGCTCAGTGGACCCTCTCCACACAGTGGACACAGACCACGGGTCATTTGTCGGACAAAATAAGAATCTCTCCATGACTAATTTTGTCCATCTAATGGTGGCAATCATTAGAAAATCTGACAGTAGGGTCTCCTTTCCATCAACCCTTCTTTCAGGCCACCCTAACAACAGATGCATCACAGGTGGGCTGGGCAGCACACCTGAATCATCTCTCTACCCAGGGCACCTAGACTCCACAGGAGGTTGGGTTACACATAAACCTCCTGGAGTTAAGAGCAATCTATTTAGCTCTTTGAGTGTTCCACGCCCAGCTCAGCTACAAGACAGTCCTAGTCCAAACGGACAATCAGGTAGCCATGTTCTATGTGAACAAGCAGGGCGGGACAGGCTCTCTGTCATTATGCAACGAAGCTTTACGACTATGGGGCCTCGCCAGAGAGCATCAAATTCACCTTCTAGTGGTATATCTTCCAGGCATTCAAAACCTTTGGGCAGACAAACTCAATCGAGTACTGCTTCCTCACAAGTGGTCACTCCACCTAGACCAGGTGGCAAAGATATTTCATCTCTGGGGCACTCCAGACATAGACCTCTTTGCAAGTCCACTGAATGCCAAACTTCCCCGGTTCTGTTCCAGGATTCCAGCGCACAACTGTCAGGCAAGGGATGCCTTCCTCTTTCATTGGGGTCAGAACTTCCTTTATGCCTTCCCACCCATTCCCCTCATCCCCAAGACAGGGGTCGCATGATTCTCATAGCACCACGATGGCCACACCAAACGTGGTATTCCCTGCTTCTGCATCTCTCTCAAGCGGCACCTGTGGAGTTAGGGCATGCTCCAGATCTCCTTTCCCAGGAGAACGGGACGCTATGGCACCCGAATCCCCAGTCCCTGCACCTCACGGCCTGGTTGTTGAAGGCTTAGACCTCCAGGATTTCAACCTGTCCCAGCAGGTAAAAGATATCCTTCAGGCTTCTAGGAAACTTTCCACAAGAAGATCTTATGCCTTCAAGTGGAAACGTTTTACTATATGGTGCTCCAAGAAGGGATTAAACCCCCTGGTCATACCCTTAGAATCGATACTAGAGTATCTCCTTCACTTATCGAATTCTGGGTTAAAGACCAATTCGGTAAGAGTCCATCTTAGTGCAATTGCAGTTTCTTATAAGCCTCTAAATCAGGGGTCACCAACCTGCGGCCCACGGGCCGCATGTGGCCCACGAGGTCCCTTCGTGCGACCCGCGAGGCTCTACCCCGGTTAACATTACGTGCGGCCCGCCAAGGATTCCCGCCATTGTATCTGCGGCCCGCGGCATGCTCGGCAGGTTCAACGGCACGTGAACGGTTTCCCAAGAGCAGCGCGCAAATTAGAGGACCAATCAGCAATAAGACTTCACCAAGCACTCGCAAGACTTTGCCCTCTTCAGTGCCCCCTTCGAGATGAACCCCACCGACGTGCCCTCTGACCTTCAAATGGACTTGATCGAACTGCAGTGTGACGACGCACAGAAGCCGCGCTTCATGGCTATCAGGTGATCAGCCATTGTTTTCATAATTTTGCGTTTGTTGTTTTTTTTCGTGGGGGGCGGGGAGAAGGGGGGTGCGGCCCTCGAGGCTCCCGGTAGTCGGCTGTGCGGCCCGCGGCCCTCTGGAGGTTGGTGACCTGTGCTCTAAATGGACAACCACTTTCCTCTCATCCACTGCTATCAAGATTTATGAGAGGCCTTTTATTAACTAAACCTCCCATCAAGCCACCACCAGTAGCATGGGATCTAAATCTAGTTCTCGGGCAGCTCATGAAGCCACCTTTTGAACCTTTAGCCACTACAGCCCTTATGTTTTTGACTTGGAAGGTCATCTTCCTGATTGTAATCACCTCTGCCCGTCGCATTAGTGAATTGCAAACTTTAGTGGCTGATCCTCCTTATACTAGATTTCATCATTTAAACCAATCTATTTATCTTCCTGTATTTTTTCCGAGACCTCACGCCTCTAATGCAAAAAGAAACCTTCATACTTTGGATTGTAAAAGGGCCTTAGCCTTTTACATTCAAAGAACACAGCAACATAGAAAGTCCTCGCAACTTCTTGTAGCTTTTGACCCTAGTCATTTGGGACTTCCAGTCTCCAAAAGAACTTTATCTAAATGGATTGCCCAATGCATATCCTTTACTTATGAGAGTAAGGGTCTTCCTCTTTAGGACCATGTAACAGCTCACATTGTGAGAGCCATGGCAGCTTCTATGGCTAATCTCCACTGTGTGTCTATCGATGACATTTGTCGAGCAGCCACCTGGGCTTTGGTACACACCTTCACAGCCCACTACTGCCTAGATAAAGCCTCCCGTCGGGATGCCTTCTTTGGCCAAGCTGTTCTTCAAAATCTCTTTCAAACCTAAACCAACTCCTACCCACCAACCCTGGTGGGATGCCAGAGATCCATGGGAGAAAGGATTCTCACCTTCGACGGTGGCACCTTCCTGGGGATATCTCCCTGGCATTTTCAGCTAGGGAGTCCCCATATGTGAGGACTACATTCCTGCTTGTTCCTGGAGATAGCTTAGTTACTCACCTGTAACGGGTGATCTCCGGGAACAGCAGGAATTTAGTCCTCACAACCCACCCACCTCCCCTAGGAGTTGTCTCTCTCTCTCTTTGTCTCTTTCCTCTCTCCCTCTATCCTTTCACTCAGCTACAAACTTAACTGAAGAGGGACAGTTGGAAAGGTTGGAAGGCAGCACGCATGTGCTGAGGGATGCTCCCAAAAGTGTTCCTATTGGACGCTGGGGAGCGTTCCTGCGCAGGCTCCGTCGGTACCGACGATACCCATATGTGAGGACTAAATTCCTGCTGTTCCCGGAGATCACCTGTTACAGGTGAGTAACTACGCTTTACTCACTATGGAATTTTTTTGACATATATAAAACCTTTGTTCGTGCCTAAAACTTTAAGAAAGCTAGCTTCATCCAACTCTTATTTTACTTTTTCAGTTAACACTCATAATTATTTCTAAAAATCTTTTCCTGCTTTTAAGCACTAGCTAAAATTTCCCATGTCTAGAGATCTTGACGCTTTTTGTAACAACTACCTTAATGCCTATAATAGACTATTGTATGCACATCTTCCCTCTTATCCCATTCTAAGCCTAATTTTACTGAATCAACATTGACACTTCTATTCCCTCTTCTTTATGCACACCCAGCAACCCCAAGGAGTGTAAGGATATTATTACATATGCAATACTGGCATAGTATAGTGCTACAGTGAGAAGTTGGGCCCATTCATACTGATTACTTAAAACACCAGTCAGTGCTATTTCTTAATCATCGGCATATATTTATATTTACTTTGAAAATGTATATTCCGCACAATAATCTAGACGGAGTACAAAAACTCAGTAATACGCACAATATTAAATTAAATAAAAACACAAAAACAAAATAAAAATAAACTGTAAACATAAAAAATCATCTGCTCTAAATATAATTACAATTATAATTTTAATTACCACCTAAGTATATACAAATCAGGAGTTATTAGAAGCTACACATGCTTATGTGAGAAGATAAATCTTAAGCCACTCCTAAGCATGTACTTGTCAGGAATTATTAGAAGCTGCATATGCCTGCGTGAAAAGATAAGTCTTAGGCCTCTTCCTAAGCATGCCAATGTCTGCTAAAAGATGCATCTCTACAGGAAGAGAATTCCAAAGTCTAGGAAAACATTCTCCACCTTAATTCATAAAAATGTAGCTCACGTAAAGCAGGTACATCCATTCGCATGGTGGCCTGAGAGCGCAATGCAAGCGGGGGACAAAGAAATCCTCAAAACCATAGACAGACAGGGGGGCACAATATGATTAAGAGATTTAAAGACAATAATCAAAATCTTATTAATGATGCACCATTTAAGAGGTAACCAATGTAATTTCTGCAATATCGGCGTAATATGTTCTGAACGACTTACTCCAACAATAACACATGTGGCTGCATTTTGTACTAACTGTAACAAATGAATCACTCGTATAGGTAAATGCAAGAATAATCTATTTCAATAGTCAAAGGAGGATAAGACCAGTGTTTGCACCACTGTGCGAACATTTTCAGCAGATAAAAACGGTTTTAATCTATGAATAATATTCAATTTAAAGAAAGCTCCCTTAGGTAATCTCTGGATATGAGGTACCAAAGATAATTGACTGTCAGTAAACAATCCTAAGTCCCTCATTTGAGTGGAAATAGGAGTAGTCCATTCATCAATTTTTAACTGTCCCAAAGTCACTGGAGTTGAATCCCAGGCCAAATATAATATCTCTGTCTTACCAACATTAAGAGCCTGTTGCGTGTCATCCAGGCTCTAATGGTCTTTATGTACAGTGCCACCAAATCAAGAGGTCATCTGCATAAATCCAAAAGGCAAGATTCAAACCAGCAAATACTTTACTAACAGAAGCGATATAAATATTGAATAACAAAGCTGACAATGTGGATCCTTGAGGGACACCAGACTGTAACAACTGCCAAGATGATGATTTACCAGCAGACCGAATCTGACATCTTTGATTACATGAAAATGATAAAATATATAATTCACGCTTCACCTCACACATAGAACACCAGGTGATAGTTATGATAGTCAGCTCTTTCTGGATCCTGCCATGATACATATATATGAAGACAAGCCCCACACATGGTATTTTGCTTGATAGATGTAGTGTTTCAAATTGAGCATGAAGTGAATATTGTAAGCAAACCTGGGAAAGGTGGTTATGGGTTTTTTGCTTATAATCTTCTCTTGCTCCAGCTGTTGACTTTGATCCTGCAACCATCTCCTTACTCAGAAGAGCACTTTAGTGAGTGTATCGGTCCACCGCTACAGTCATTGAACGCACAGTTGGTGCCTGATAACCTACTTTGACTGTATGAACATATGGAGAGTCATTTTTTTAATAGGCTGTTTAACGTTTTCTGGCAGGTATGCACATAGGTTGCACTAATTCTCAAAGGAAACTATGTGCTTGCTTTCCTTTAGGCCCTATGGAAAGTATATGCAAACATATACATTTATTTATTTAGCTGCTTTTATATACCACTTTATCAGAGTATCAAAGCGGTACAGATTAACGGAAACTTAAAACTTACATAGGGAACAAACAGTTAACTATTTAGTATACATAAGGCAAGGATCAGCATGTGTTGAGAAAAATGGATAACAGAGGAACCAATTAATGTGATACAGTTAAGTACTTAGTAAACATAATGCATGGAACATCAACCTAAGTTGAGCAAAGCAGAAACAGAAGAATAGAGTAATGTGCCTGTGTTTGTCTTCTCTACCAAAATGTTCAATGAGCAGATTAGTTTTTAGCTTTGTTTGGAACTCGGATAGATCATGCATGTAAGCTCTTAGGGAGCACATTCCATATGCTTGGTGCATAGAGTGAGCAGGCTCAATTCGAGACAGTCTGGCTGCTTTTAATTTTTAATGTTGGAACGGTGAAGGTATTTTACGCATTGGTTCTTCTCGATCTGTTTGATGTTTCATGTAATACAGATTTATAGGTAAACTGAGGAAAGGTTGTGAGCTATCTTGAAAATGGTCAGTAAGGCCTTGTATTTTGTATGGCTTGTTATGGGAAGCCAGTGTAATTGCCTGAGTATTGGGGTTACATGTTTGGTTCTGTATGTGCCGTAAAGGATTTGGGCGGCAGTGCATATTTTGGTAAACCTTGGAGGATTGTTTTACAGTAATCCAACTGTGGGAAGACTAGGGCTTGAAAGACAGTAAAGAAGTCATGGATGTTCAGTAAAGGCCGTAGGTACTGTACTGTTTTGTTTTGTTTTTGTGCTATATGAACCTAATGGTGTTAATGTGTGACTGTAGGGTTAAGCGCTGGTCAAGTGTTATTCCTAAGTAAAACACTTTAGATCTCACCTTTAGTTGTGCTCCTCAAGTTCCTATAGATGTGGGTGGCTTGAAGTTTGAATATCTTGTGATATAGAGGACTTCAGTTTTGATGTAATTCACGGATAGGTTGTGTTCAGATAGCCAATGGGTGATTGATGTAAAGCATTTTATTAGTGCAGTATACATAGACTTTACATTGGAGAAAGGCACATAAAGCCTTATATCATCTGCATAAATGTGATAAAACACACTATGCGCTTGTATAGTTGTGCAGATGGGTTGTAGGTATATATCAAACAGGAGTAAGGATAGAGCAGAGGCTTGTGGAATTCCTTGCTGCAGGTTGCATGGAGCAGATCTATTTTATGATGTTCTTACTTGCTATTGGCGCTTTATAAGTAAGAATTGAACCACTTTATTGTTGGTGTTGTGTACTCCTATGAATTGTAAGCGTAATAATAGTGCATTGTGAGAGACTGAATCAAAGTCTGATTTGATGTCCAAGAACATTAGAATAAAACCTTGATGAGGTGTGTCAATACCTTGTATTAGTCTATCCATTAGTACTGTTAAAAGGGTTTCTATGCCATGATTGGGCCAGAATCCATACTGTTTTGGGTTAAGAGGGGCATGTGAGCTGATGTGATCCTGAAGTTGAAGCTGTATAACCTTTTCAATAATCTTTGCAAGGAAGAGTAGATTGAAAATGGATCTATATGAACTGGGGATCTCTGGTTTGGAAATAGTCTGACTTTTGGTATGTATAAATGTGTCTGTTTATTTTGCATGGGTATGCACATATTCTGTAAAATATGCACATAAGTCCAAACTCTGGTCTGAGAATGTCTCCATCTAGTTGGGATACACTCTGCATACACATAAGTTTATGTGCTTAGGTTTAAGCACATATATTCTGGGAGAAAAGACCTTTTCTGTGCAAAAAATGTTCCTTTATCTATGTAAATGCATTTTGAAATTACCTCAAGGAAACAAAAGATTAACAAACAAACAAAAAGTATATAGTGATACTTTTTATTGGACTAGATATGTTTCTTTCAAAGCTGTCACTCCCTTCCTTAGGGAAGAAAATGGAATGAGCAAAGGATAATATTGCCAGAAAATACAAGTGAATCATAGAGAGGGTAATTCTATAAATTACTAGGTGGTTAACGTGGGTTGCCTCATGCATGTTTGGGGCTTATTTTGTAATGCACATTATGAGTGTATTTCAAAGAATAGGGGTGGAAGTGCCAAGGTATGCATAAATCTAGACATGGCCACTTAACGTCAACTCTAGACTTGTCATAAAAGCCCATGACTAGATTAGCAAAGAACATGCGTAGGTTATAGTATAACTTATGCCTAAATTGATGCCTTGTCTACACTCTGCTCAGGGTCCACCTTGAGCCCACCCAAACTGAAATTACATACAATGGGATTTAGGCACATGCTTATAGAATAGTGACCATGCGTAAGTGCCCAGTCATGCATGCAAGTCCTTTAGAATAGGGATTTAGGTGTGTAAATAGTGCATAACTTTCTGGGTGTTCTTTACAGTATCAGTCCCAAAATGTATACCAGTGATGATAATATGGGGAAAAGGAAAGGAAAGGAAAAAAGGAGGGTGGAAAAGAGGGGCAGATGCTGATGTGATAAAATCACAGGCTTCATCCCCAGAATAATTTCCAGGGAAGTTATATGTTTACTTAAAACCTACAGCAATAGAAAGAAAGGAAAATCCACAGAATAGATACCCTGTAATCATAGGAAGTAGACTTAGGGGTCTTCATTTTTAGTTATTATGGTGCTTTATTTTTCCCGGGAACTTATCAGGATTTATGTCAAGAACAACCAAACTGGGAGAAAATCTGTGGAAAATGACCTGACATTTTTCTGGGTAGCTATCAAGGTTTATTACGATGTCCTTTGACACAACTACTTGCTTTACTATGACTGTGAATGCAAATTAACATATGCATGTGGAGGGTAATTTTCTAAAGTCATGCCTGGTTAACATGCATGCTTGACTTTATAAAATAGGGGCAATAAGTGGTGGGATGCCTGTGGCAAATCTCAATGAGATCAGTTACACCAAAACTAGGGCTGATGTAAATGCCTGCACCCAGATTTCTCAGGAAGGCGCGTAAATTGCAGTATTTTCTAATTTACATGTGTAAGTTTACACTGTGCCCATACTTCCCCCATGTGCACACCCAAAGTGAAAAAGTATGCACCATCAGCCTGACATGCATACTAATAGAATAGTGACCAGCTAAAGTATATGTGAAAATGTCAATCCATGCATGTACGTCACTGAAATAGGTAATATAGGCACATTGATGGCATGTATCTATAGGTCAGGCCTTGACAGATTTTCTTGGAATCTAGGAACCAGTCCCCAAAACCTAGGTCACAATACATGCCCCTGCCCTACTGTTACGTTTTAGGTTTTAGGGCCTGATTTACTAATACTGTTTTAAATAGCTTCATAAATCAGTCTGTTAATGGGGCATTGCACAGTGGCAACAGGGGGCAGTGGCCTCACTTCTCCTCCCCCTCTTCCACCACCAAGGACAGCGCTAGCATTAGGCGAACTAGGCAGTTCCCTACAGCATCAGCCCTCTGGGGGCACAGTTGCTGACGCTGTAGCTCCTCTCTGGGACCTGCAGCGACAGCAATAGCTCAAGAAACATGGGCAGCGTTTTCCTCTGGTCATCAGTGCTGCCCCCACAGTTCCTGGGCTTGACAATACCTCTTTTGTCCCCCTCCGACGCAGACTTCAAAACCGGAAGTAGTGTCTGAGGGGACGGAAGAGGCATTGTCGAGGCCAGGAACCGTGGGGGCAGCACCTCACATTTATTGAACTATTGCTGCCACTGTAAGCCCCGGAGAGGGGGTGGCAGGATGGAGGAGCCCGCCGAGGGTGCCTCCAGTCTTTCCACTGGCCCTGCCCACTATCCCCACAGACCCTTTAAACTATGCCTGTGTGATGCAGAGGTTGTATGTGTGTGTGTGTGTGTGTGTGTGTGTGTGTGTGTGCCATTTGCACTTCCCATGCATTCAGCTCTTCACCCTCCAACCCTTTGCACTCTTCCCTCCCCCCAATCCAATCCCATCTCCTGTTGTCCCCCTCCTCCCTCTAACTCTGTTTTCCTTCCCAGACTCTCTCTCCTTCTCCCTCCCCACCCTTGTACTCAAGCCCTGCCCTCCATTCCCCCCACCACTCTTTATTTAACCTATAGCCCCTTTAATTTCTTAACCCGCCTGTGCAGCAAATGTCCCCTGCCTATAATCTTTTTTTTTTCAGGCTTGAGCAGACCCTACTGGTCTTGGCCGCGATCACGGTCTTTTGCAGCACTTCTGCCCATTGGAGATGGGATCTCTGTGGGCAAACAGCATCAGTTTTGGCTGTAGTTGTGGTCTTTTTGAAGCATTTCTGCCCATGGGAGATGGCATCTCCACAGGAAGACACCATCAGTGTGCCAGGTCTGCTTTACTCCATGTGAGCTGCATTACTGGCTATTTGCGTTTTACCCTGATGAAACCCCTAGCGAGGTGAAACCTACCAGCCAGGTCGGGATCACTATGAGTTTTTTGGCAAAGCTTTCTTTGCATGTGGTGGAGTACATGCATGAAGATAAGGTTTTTTCCCTCTACAGTTTAAAGAGATATATTTTCATATTACAAGATTTAACTTTTGATAATAAAGCTAAATGGAGTAATGATGAATATTTAAGCTGGGGCAATTCTGTGGATACCCCATGAAGAAATTTGAGCTCCTTGCTTTCATGTTTTAGTTTATGAACAGTTGGATTTGGGTGCATTAAACTAATCTCTTACTGTTTTGTGTTGAGTATTGTCACGACTTCATGGGCCCTAGGCAGTTGCCTAGGTATATGAAGTGGTGAGAGTCTTTTATTTATAAGAGTGCCTATGAGTGTAGTTGTGATATGGGCAAAATAACTTCAGCCGAGCAGTAATATAGGCACGCAGGATTTTATTCTCCACAAGGCCAAAAGGAACCTTTACACACAGTCCCAAATATTCAACACAAAGGCGGGTAATTTCCAGAAAAACAGGTAACAAAATAAACAGCTTCCAAATGCAGCTTGTTACTGAACTCAAACAAAGTATTTCTTCATACCATTGAAATAAGGTTGGAAATAAAAACCTCCTTTCCAAAAATGGTTTTAAAACATTTGCAGTCTCTTCAGCAAAACAGCAGTGCCAAACTTTCTCTGCAAAAGGTTTTCTTTTTCTTTCTCAAACCAGGTTTCTTTATCTGCCCTTCTAGCAGACTCAATATACTTTGTGTGCAGCCTTTCCCCTTAAGGGTTAAGCTTCTCAGACTTTCTAGCCAACCTAATTTGCATAGGCCCCTCGGCTCAGCCTTTGAACATAGCTGCTAGTTTAATGCTTTCAAAAACCTCTCTAGTCACTATAATGAAACAGGAAGACATTCCATTTCTGTCTGAACTAAGCTCTTGGTTTATAGCACTTTCAAAATCCATGCTCTCAGGTTCAGACTCTGTTAGAACAGCCTCATGTTTAAAACCAGCTATCTCTGGCTGCAAACGGTCTAACAATCTAAGAACCTTCTTTAAGGCAGTATCCCTCTTCCTCTGGGTAATGCCTTTTCTCTCATAGAATTCCTTACTCTTAGAATGGTTAAAAGTCTTAGCCATGCTCACCTTATTTTGTGGAGATAAGCACCTGGCTGTCCTTGCAGCTGTTGGCTCAATCTCTGTAAAATCTTCTAGGAAACGTTGTGGATTACTCACATGGTCTGTGAACTCTCCCTGGCCAGCTTTAAAACCCTTGGCTGGTTTTGCCTTTCTGCTTGGAAACTCAGGTAAGGTTTCTTTCACCCTTGGAGTGCCTCTCTTTGGTAATATCATTGGGTTCTCAGAGTTTCTTCCCTTCCTGGAATTCTCTGACCCAATTACCTTAGGGCTGGTTTCAGGACTGGAACTTCTGTCTCTCCTTTCTCTTTCAGTAGAGGATTCAGCGTCAGTGGAAACTGGTCTCCTAAAGCACCTTCCCTTAAGGTTGCCTTTCCCTGCAGTGTACCTCCGTTCTGCTCTCTGAGCACCTCCTTCTCGGGCACTTCTAGGCTGGGCAGTTTGAGGACCTCTCTGCTGGGCTCTCCAGATATTTCCACAAGCTCCTTCCCTTCTGCTTAGGATTCCTCTCTGAACTCCTGCACATCCTGCTTCCTCCGGCTTCTCCACGGCTTCCTCTTGCTTCTCCCTGGCTTCCTCCTTTCTCTGTTCAAAGTTCCGGTGTTTATACCTGCAGTTTTTCTCACTGCCTGCTGACTCCACCCCTTGCACTCCCTCGTGCACGGGCTTGGTTACTAGGGAACTAGGGCGTGTCCCTTGCCTACCAGCATTCTGTGTGGAGTTTTTTTCAGATTCAGAAGTTTTAACCCCTGAACTTCTGGTTTCTCTGTCTTTCACTGGGAAAATCCCTGGATTTCTCTCCTCTCTCTTATGCTTTTTCTGGCCTGCGCCGTCACAGTATATCATTTTTGCAAGAGTGAAAATAAGATTTGGCCATAAGGTTTTCTAGTTACACAGTTGTACGATGACATTTTGTCCTGTTTGTCAGACGTATTGAATTCAGGTGCTTTGTCATAGGAGAACTGCAAAGTCACTATGAATGCATAATAGAGGCCTATTTATTAAAACAGAGGGTCTTCAACCTCATGGGTACCTCCAAGCCAATCAGGTGTTTTGGATATCTTTCACAATGAATATCCATGAGTGAGATCTGCAAAATGGATATCCTGAAAAACAAACTAGTTAGGGGGTCCTCAAGGACAGCGTTGACAACCTTTGAATTAAGTGTTTATTTTGGTTTTGTTTCCATAGGCAATTAGTACATAGGTTATCATGTGAAGTCTTCCCAAACACTTGATGGGCTTCAATGTAATTTTGACAAATCTTGTGTTGCATAGGTCTGCAGAAATGGTTAAGTGTCTCATCTAAGATTTCTTCTTCTGCAGTCTTGGTTATAGCCAAGTTTAGAGAATACTTTCTCCATATAGCTAGAGCCAGGTAAGAGAATGGGGTGTGGGAAACGGCACAGTTCAAAGTAGTAAAGTCAGTCCAGTGGAATTCCCAGATTTCAAAAGGAGTGATGATGCTACTGTGTGCAGAAGGCATTGCCATGTACACATGGAATTCTTCCAGTATTTCTAAATTTGAAACCATGAAAGGGACAATGATATTCTTGAAATGAGAAGCTACTGTCACGCCTAATCTGTTCCCTAAAGATTTCACAGTAATGCATAAATCTGGAAAGTTATCCAAGAGTATGGGATGTTGTCAAAAGCTTTCTTATAATCAATTAAAACCTATTAAATAAATAAATAAATCCATACTATACTGAGATTTCTGCTTTTCTTAGCGCTGGCCATGATGGCCGTATTCAACATTAACTGGTCTTTGCTTCCATATGCTCCTCTCTTGTTGCCCTTTTGCTCTATTGCCATGATGTTATTGGACTTCATATGATCATATATTCTGTCTGCATCTATTGTAGTGAACAACTTATAGGTTGTAGGTAGACAAGTTATTGGTCTATAATTATTGGGAATGTAACTCAGGTCCTTCTTCAGAAGGAGAGATATTCTTCTAGTAAGCCATTGTGGTGTTAAGTCTGGCTGCTTGAACAATTGATTTTTGCAGTTCGCAAGGTGGAGTGATGTGAACTGTTTGAACCAAAAGTTGGTTACTCCATCTGGGCCAGTTTGGGGCTCGTTTTAACCTGTTTTCCAGCTCTTTCATTGTTACTGCAGGCCATTCCATAGGTTTGATGTTTACTTTTTCTAAATATTCTCGTTTGCAGGGAGACTCTTCAGCTTCTTGATTGTGCTCTGTAGGGTTCTCATATAGGTTTCTCCAAAATGTTTCTGTTTCAGCTTTGGTTGGTGGTACTTTTTCCATCTAATGCTCTTTCCCAATTTCCTGTAGAATTGTTTTGGGTTCTCTCTAAATAGTTTGTTTTGATATCTTTCTTTTCTATTTTCTTCATATCATCACAGTTTTTGAACTTCTGCTGCTACATTCAATTTATTGTTGGAACATATAAATTTCAGGTCTTCTTGTGTTTATGCAACATGCTTCAGTTTGATGTTATGGAACCTTCTCAATTTCCTTGATGATCTTAATGCTTTTAGATACCCGTCTAACAGGGATACCTCTGCACGCAATGATTGTAATTTTTCTTTGATGCGCTTTTTCCAAGGAGGAACTGTTCTCTTTTTCTTCTGGCCCTGCACTTTAGTTGGTAATATTTTTGCAGTAATAATTTTAGCCGCACAATATTGTTTTTGATTTATTTCAGTGATGTCCGTAAATGGTCCCTTTATACTGAATATGACCTTATTTATCTTAGTTATCATACTTCTACCCAAGATGTTAAATTTATCTTGGGTAATCTTTCCTTTGCCTGGAACCCAGCATTTTTCATCTTTTTCCATGTGGACTAGGAGTTTGATCTTGAATTTCTCCACCTTTGGGTCTCCTCTTCCCTTTCTTCCTCCTCTTCAGTTGATTTGCTGGCCTGTCCTGTAGTCATCTCAGTCACCTGCCGTTCCAGATCTCTATGCCCCATCTCCCCTTCAGCTGCTCTTTCTTTTTCTGTGTATTCCTTTCTTCTGGTCCTCTCACCTAATCTCCTCCTCCTCCCTGTAGTTCTTTTCCCTTGGAAGCCCTTAGTTGCCTCAAGATGTTATCACTCACATATTTCTGTGAAAATAATGATCTTAAATTTGCATCTGTTGCTTTTTGCAGTTTTTCTTGTGGCAATTTTCCTCTTTCTTCCAGTTTTTGATGGATCCTCTTTGGATACCCTTGATTTAAAATTTAAATGTAGGGTTATTCTCTAAACTTGGCTATAACCAAGATTGCAGAAGAACAAATCTTAGAAGTGCATTATCTCCTCTTTATCTGCAGAAGTCCACTTAACCATAGTTAATCCTTTCAATTTTTTCATTAATTTCTGTGGTTTATCTCCTGTCACAGTAGATCTAGGAACAGGGTTACCAAGGCCTTTATCTGTGGCAGGGATGGTATCTACACCTGCAGTGCTTGCACTATCGCAACCATCATCATTAGCCTTAGTGTGTAAGCTACAGGTGGGCATCTTTTTATCCTGGGCTTTGTGCGGCTAGTATGTATTTTTCTTTTTTGTTCCTACCATACTTCAATTGTAGTGTGGACTTGCTGAGATTTTCCATTGTTGAACCATTCATGATGTAGAAAAATACCATGGTAAGAAGCACCTCGATTTTTACACGCTCTTTGCAGACAAGGACATATTAAACCACTTTCTCGCTGCCACAGAAATTGGAATGCTGCATTCAGACATGATCTCTTTGCAGATTTCATGAAAGAGGTTTCTTTTGCTTTACTGGAATGCTTGAAAAATGCACCAGAATCAAGTATGAACTTTCTTAAGATACTCTGTTTTGGAACATCTGTTGGATGAGAAACGGCAACATGTATGAGGTGAGGAGGACAAAACAAACAGCAATTTAGGTTTTTCTTCCACTTTTACAGTTACATTATGAAGCTGAATCACTATTCACAGCTGCCACATCTTTCAGGAAAGTGCACCTTCGTTTAGGCCCCTGTTCATTAAAGTGTGCTAAGGTTTAGCAGTTTATGTACATTAACCGCAAAGCTTAAAAAAGGTGCCAAACCTCTGTGGTATTGTTGAAGGAGTTGGCAGTAGCTTTGGAAGGGCTGCCATGAAGTTAATACAGAGCAAAATTTGCTATTGCACATTATCAGCATGGCAGATAACACAGAATACAGTTAGCTACACCTCTAGAAACATAGTGAAGTGAACCATGTTAGCAGTTAACACATGGTACCTACCCCTGTGTTAATTGCAAAGTACAGCCCCCTTTCATTCTCTGCCTCAAATGACAACCTCTGAATAAACTGTTTAATGTGGCAGTTAGCATACTTTGTTAGCACCATCCCCCTGAAATGGTGCCGGAGTCCTCTGCCGGGCTGCAGCCGACAGTGGGGGGAGGAGCTGTGATATCGGTTCTTTAGTAAATAGGCCCCCTAAAGCGCTGCTGAAATAGGCTGCAATTGTTTGGCTGTTTGCTGACATTACAATTGCCCAGATTTGCCACAATCAGTGCAGGTTTCTCTGCAACAAAATAAAAAAATGAAAAAAAAAATCACCAAGTTAGAACCTGTGCTGATTCATCAAAAAATATGTGACTTGAGTCACTTTCATCATATGGTTCTTCTGTTGCAAACTATTATGAATGTTCTCAAGCAGGGGTCTCCAATTCCGGTCCTGGAGGGCCGCAAACCAGTCAGGTTTTCGGGATGTCCCTAATGAATATGCATGAGATAAATTTGAATACAACAGGGACAGTGCATGCAAATATATCTCATGCTTATTCATTAGGGTCATCCTGAAAACCTGACTGGTTTGCAGCCCTCCAGGACCGGAATTGGAGACCCCTGAAGGATTTAGCAGAACTGTACACTTGATAAGGCTGAAAAGGCAGAGTAAGTCATTCAAGCTGTTAGTGAGACTTCCTTTCGTCCTTAAATTAATTATGCAAAAGCAGCAATCGATATGAACCAAGAACTAAATTTCCTTGGAGTCCAAAGCCCGAATCTCAGACATAGCACCAAAATTCAGTTCATAATGCAGATGCTCCAGATTTGTAGTTATAATAATTCATCTTTCGTAGTTTATTCCCTTGCATACCTGCTGTAATTAAAGCCTATCAAATATTGCACTTTTTGCTTGAAAGGATAAATGCTGAATTTATCTCTCCTCGCACTTCAACCAGTATTAAGGAAGGAGTGCACTAGAGCATGTGTCTTATTTGAGATAGACACTCAAGGAGAGGAGCAACAGGGTGACCTAAACCGATTGGTCAAAAATGGACAATTTTTCAACCGAGCTATATCCCAAGAGCTGTGCATTCTATTAGTCAGGCAAAAGGCACAACAAGCAAAATACATGCCTACTATCCAACAGGCCACATTTTATATTTTTTTTATCATAAAAAAAAAATGTGAGGAGCTTCTTCAAGGTTTTTATTTTTGGAAGGTATATGCTGATTTTAATTTTAACTATTAACGTCTAAAATTAATTTTGTCAACTTTGATATATATGGATATGTTCTTGGCAACTATTTTGAGCCAGATAACTTTGGAGGCTGGTAATGTTGAAAGGAAAACAGACACCTTTGATATTTACGTTGACTGTTTTTACCATAATGGATGTGCAAATTCACACGTGATGGAACATCAGATCTCCAGGAACAAGCAGAATGTAGTCTTCACACATGGAATATCATCGGTACTGATGGAGCCCGCGGGGGAATGCTCCCCAGCGTCCAATAGGAAAGCTTTTGGAAGCATCCCACTGCGCCTGCGTCGCTGCCTTCCCGCCTTTCCAACTCTCCCTCTTCAGTTTTTTGTTTTCCGCGGAGCCGACAGGCAGCAAACCCTGTCACCGCAGAAAATTTTCTTTTGTGGTCGCGTCTGCCTTCACTGTCGACGCCTGTACCAGTACCACCGGTCTTTTCTTCATTTTCTTACTTCTTTTCTTAAAAAAGAAAAGAAAAAAGAATTCTTCTTTTTGGACGGTCTGTCCCCTCTAGGTGCTAGGTGCCATTTTGGGCACTAGGCCCTCTTTTCTTCTAAAATGGAGAAACCAACTAGTGGTTTCAAGAAATGTTCAAAGTGTAGCGGTACCATTTCTGCTACCGACACCATTTCTGCTACCGACACCCATGACTGGTGTTTTAAATGTTTATGTCCTGACCATGTACCATCAGTGTATCTCCTTTGCAGAAAGATGATCAAGAGAGGCCTGCAGAACAGAACTGCAAAACTCGGCACCCTCTTTGCTGCAGATGCAATGTCCATTGCATCGACGTCTTCCAGGGCCTCATCTTCTTCCCATGGATCTCAGGTAACTAAACCCAGGCCTTCCAAGGCCGGCCGGTCGTCAAAGGGTAGATCTCCTTCGAAGCATCGAGATGCTACTAGCATTGCCCTCGAGGAAAACATACCAGCAAAACAGCCCCGGCAGGAGGCCCCGGCCTCCAAAGCACTAACAGGGCTCCAAGATATTCCAGAGGCTTCTACCTCGGGTGAACTCCCGGTGCCATGTTCTGGTGTTGTAGCCACTTCCTCCGGTACCGACTTTCAGACATCGGCAGGGGTTATGGATCAATGAATCCTAGCCATCGAGCACAGTCTAGCAGTCCTCCTAGCAGCCTCGGTACCTCTAAGACCGCTACAGAAGGCTCCGCAGTCATCGGTACCGGTATCGGTACCGACCGTACCTGCTTTAACCGATGTGCTTCCTCCCATGCCGGCTTTTGAATCAGTCTCTGGTATCGAGGGCCCAGTATCGAGACAGTCCGATGCCGACTTCGATCGATACCGGCGTCAAGCAATGCACGAACACCCGGCACGGAGATATTTCGAGTCCTCTGATTCAGATGACTCTACCGGTACCGGGGTGATTCTACCGGAGGATCCATCTCCTTCTCAACATAGGATGTCTCCTCCAGAGGACATGTCCTTTCAGGATTTCATACATGATGTAGCCAAGGACTTTCACAATCACTGTGACTCCTGAGAAGGAACCGAGAGCAGAAGAATTAGAAATTCTTCAATATCCGGCAGCTCCTAAGGAAGCAGCTACCCTTTCCATTCACCGAATCTTACATGATCTCATGCTAAGAATGTGGGAAGCTCCTTTAATGGTGTCCCCACACTCGCAGAGACTCGATACCATGTACCGAGTTCCACAATGCCCTGGTTTTCAGAAGACACAATTACCTAAAGAGGCAGCTACCCTACCCATTCATAGGATCTTGCAGGATCTTATGCTAAGAATGTGGGGAAACCCCTTTAACGGTGTCTCCACACTCCTGATGACTCGATACCATGTTCCGAGTTCCAAGCTGTCCTGGATTTCAAAAGACTCAGTTGCCACACCATTGAATGGTAGTGGAATTGGCGATGCGTAGGATTAAGAGTGCTAAAACACATTCTTCCAATCCTCCAGGCCGTGAAGCGAGGACAGTCGATGTTTTTGGCCGTCGATGCTTTCAATCCTCGATGTTATCAGCTAGGATCAGCTATTACATTCTCCATATGGGAATGTTTCTCAAGGAGGTGACAAGGGATCTAGAGCTTATGGCTCCACTTCTCCCTGATGATAAAAGGACAAGGACAGATTTCCTTACTCTGGTCAAACATGCCCAGAATGTGTCTAAGTTCATGAGTCATGCAACCTTTGACTGCTTTGAGTGCATTAGCAGAACTTCTGCTATTTCCATCAGTGCACATCGCATTGCCTAGCTTCAGGCATCAGACTTAGAACAGTGGGTGCAGGATAAGCTGGGAAACATTCCATGCACAGGAGAAAACCTCTTTGGCAAGGATTGGCAAGACAAGGCTAATCAGATTGAATCTGAAAAGACAATCTTGAACAGATTATCAAAGGTTACAGCCAACCCAGCAAAGAAAAAGACAACTAAGAAACCCTTTTTCAACAAGAAAAAGAAATTCTACCCATCCTACACCCAGGCTGTCCACTGTCCAGTTCATACTCCCCAGAAGGGGCAACAACAGCCCAGACAGCAAAGGAAGGCACAAGTCCCAAGAGCTCAATCAGCTCAGCAGACTCAGCCGCCTCAGGGGCTTTGATTCCTTCCTAGAGAACTTAGTCATCCTGCCCCTGAAAGGTCCAGAACCTCTTACCATCCCCGGCAAACTCTGTCATTTTGCCAGAAGATGGCAACAGATAACATCAGAAAACTGGACTCTTTCCATTGTACGAAAGGGGTACAAACTCCATTTTCACAGTATGCCCCCTCCCACCATCACAAGACAGTTCAATTCTCAGGGCCCCAACACCACTCTCTTGTGTCAGGAAGTCACCTCTCTACTTGCTCAAGGAGCAATAGAAGAGGTACCCATATCCCAACAAGGCATGGGTTTCTACTCCCCCTACTTCCTCATCCCAAAGAAAACAGGGGGATACAGGCCCATACTGGACCTCAGAGAGTGGAACAAGTATCTGTTCCGAGAAAAATTCAAGATCATCTCTCTCGGAACACTTCTTCCCTACATTCAGATTCATGTTCTCTAAATCTAAAGGATGCATACATGCATATTCTCATCCATACAGATCACAGGAGGTTTCTCCATTTCCTTTTTCATGGAAGACATTACCAGTACAGGGTTCTTCCCTTTGGACTGGCTTCTGCCTCAAGAGTCTTCACAAAATGCATGGCAGTAGTAGCAGCATTCCTGAGAACTCTGGGGATATTTGTCTTCCCTTACTTAGACGACTGGCTCATCTGAGCATCAACAGCTCCAGAAGCCAGCTTCGTGCTCTCCCGCACAATGCAAATCCTGCAGTACTTGGGACTGGTCATAAACCTCCCAAAATCTCATCTCACCCCTTCTCAGTCTCTAGAGTTCATAGGGGCTCTTCTAGACACAAGGCAGTCAAAAACTTTCCTGCCACATCCACGTTGTCTTCAAATACTCCAGCTGGCCTCCCAAGCAGCTATGAAGACTTTGCTAACTGCTCGAGAAATGCTTCAGCTGCTGGGGCATATGGCATCCACTGTCCATGCGGTTCCCTATGCTCGCCTTCACATGCGAGCAGCCCAGTGGACCTTAACCTCTCAGTGGACACAGGCCTCGGGTCGCCTGATGGACAAAATCAGAAACTCAACACATCTCATTTCATCCCTACAGTGGTGGCAATCACTGGAAAACCTTCTCGTGGGGTCTCCCTTCCAGCAGCCACTGCATCAAGCCACCTTGACAACAGATGCATCCAAGTCAGGCTGGGGGGCTCACTTGGACTATCTCTCCACCCAGGGTTTATGGACCCACCAAGAGGCTTGTCTTCACATAAACCTCCTAGAACTCAGAGCCATCTTTTATGTTCTTCAAGCGTTCCAAACCCACCTCAGCTACAAGACAGTTCTGATACAGACAGACAATCAGGAGTGGAGGAGTGGCCTAGTGATTGGGGCAAGGTACTTCAGGCCGGAAGGTCGGGGGTTCAAATCCCACTAGAGGACAGCAACCTTGGGCCGGAAGGACTGGGGTTTCTAGTGCCACAGTTGCTCCTTGTGGTCTTGGGCAAGCCACTTAACCCTCCATAGCCCATGTTTCCTGTAAAATAGTTATCTCCAAGTTATAATGCCCTGTTCAATGTAATTTCAGTTTGTTCAGTGTAAACCGCACTGATGCAGAATAGCGCGGTATATAAGAGAATGTAAATAAAATAAATAAATAAATCAAGTAGTTACGTTCTATGTGAACAAACAGGGTGGGATGGGGTCTCAAGCCTTGTGCAACAAAGCTCTATGCCTCTGGGCCTTGGCCAGAAATCTTCAAATTCATCTTCTAGCGTATCATCCAGGCACGCAAAATCTCTTGGCAATCTCAGTCGAGTACTGCTGCCACACGAGTGGTCTCTTCATTCACAGCAAATTGTTCAAATTTTTCAAATCTGGGAAACTCCAGATATAGACCTCTTTGCAAGTCAGCAGAATGCCGGCTCAGAACTCTCAGGCAAGGGATGCCTTCCCACCCATTCCCCTCATAGCGCCACGGCAACTGTGGTATGCTCTGCTTCTACGTCTCTCTCGAGCCAAACCTCTGGAGTTGGGATGTGCTTCAGATCTTCTTTCCCAGGAGAACGGGACACTATTGCACCCAAATCCTCAGTCTCTGCATCTCAGGGCATGGCTCCTGAGATCCTAGAATTCCAGGATATCAACCTATTGCAACAGGTAAAGGATATCCTTTTAGCTTCAAGAAAACCTTCCACAAGGTGAGCCTATGCCTTCAAGTGGAAAAGGTTCTCTATTTGGTGTTCAAAAAAGGAACTCAATCCCTTTTCAGTGCCAGTGGAGGCATTACTGGAGTATCTCCTCGATTTGTCATCCTCTGGTCTTAAAACCAATTTAGTAAGAGTCCATCTTAGTGACATTGCAGCTTTCCACAAGCCCTTGGATGGACAACCTGTTTCCTCTCAACCGCTTGTAGCAAAGTTATGAGAGGTCTACTTCTAACAAAACCTCCCATTAAGCCACGGTGGCATGGGATTTGAATCTTGTCCTTGGGCAGCTCATTAAACCACCCTTCGAACTCTTAGCCACTACATCCCTAAAATTCCTTTCTTGGAAAGTGATCTTCCTAATTTCTCTCACTTCTGCAAGACGCATCAGTGAACTACAGGCTTTAGTGGCTGATCCTCCTTATACAAGGTTCCACCATGATAAAGTAGTCCTTAGGACTCACCCTCACTTTATGCCAAAGGTAGTTTCGCCTTTTCATTTAAACCAATCGGTTTACCTCCCTGTATTCTTTCCTAGGCCTCATGCCTCCAATGCAGAAAGAAATCTACACACTCTGGATTGTAAAAGAGCCTTGGCTTTTTACCTTCAGAGAACTAAGCAACATAGAAAGTCTTCCCAGCTTTTTGTTGCTTTTGACTCTAGTCATCTTGGACTACCAGTGTCCAAGCAAACTTTGTCTAAATCAGGGGTCACCAACCTGCGGGCCGCATGCGGCCCACGAGGTCCCTTCGTGCGGCCCGCGAGGCTCTACCCCGGTTAACATTACGTGCGGCCCGCCAAGGATTCCCGTCATTGTATCTGCGGCCCGCGGCATGACTGTGAAGTGACTTTGCAAAAGTGCACTTTGTGCACAAAATATCTGCATTTAGGAACTTTTACAACGCGACCAATAGCCTATTTTTGAAAAGTACACAAATGCAGCATCTCCGCAATGCCACACACTGCACTTTTTTTCCACCAGCTGCACCAACCTATTTTAAGGACCTGCCTGCAGGTGGAGAGCTACCAAGAAAGGCGGGGCAAACCATGCCGATTGGACCTATGGAGGCGGCTCGTTGACGCCAGGCGCCCTCTGATTGGTCATTCTTCCAGGATGCTCTAGAACTGGCAGCCTCTCCATTCTGGATGGTAGCGGAGGGTGGGGAACGAAGGATATGAAGACGGAGCAAGAGGGGAACGTGGGATAATGCCCCACTGCATTAGGAAAGTCGCTGGTGTGGGCGGTTGTCAGTGCCTGAAAGACGCCTCCCCCCTTTGCTCTTTTCAGCAGCGTTTGCAGGTAGATTTTTCTTCCCTCAATTTCACCCCCCTCCTCCTGCATCTGGGAACCTCACAGCGGCCGGCGAGTAACAGGCTCCCTCCGACTTCCCGCGGCCCCGCGCTCCTGACATTACAGGCGGAGGTTTGAGTGAGTTACCTGCGCTGCCCTTTTCCCTTCTCGTTGTGCGCAGCCTTCCTTCAAGGTTAAAGATCATCTCGACCGCTCGTTGGCGCACCCCGCAAAGAAAATGACCACACCGCTTGGAGAACCCAGGTACTCCCACACAGCATGCCACCACTCCTAGCCCCCATCTATCTCCTAACACCCCTCCTAATCCTCCACCCCCACTCAGCCAAACCCTGCAACCCCCTCTGCCCAGACACCACAACAGCTCAACCCACGAGCACCCACAATCATGCACACAAGCACACACACTTACCTTGCACACCAACCTGCACCACTGACCCCACAAACCACCACCACCTCTCCATTTCACTCATAAACGCCCGCTCAGTTAGGAATAAATATCACATGCTCCAGGACCTGATCACAACAGATAAGATTGACATCCTCTGTGTAACGGAAACCTGGCTAACAGACCACGACACCGGTGATGGCCCCCCCCTTGATCCCCCCCTCCCTTGTTATGTGTTACACCGCTTTGACCCGGTGAAAAGCGGGATATAAATACAGTTAAATGAATTAAATAAATAAATAAAATAAATAAATAAATTAGAGGACCAATCAGCAATAAGGCTTAAACTTTGATTCTGTTTTTGCAGCTATCGATAGAATTCCTGTTCTCTTTTTTCCCCATGGCTTCCCCCATGAACAAGAAGCGCAAGCTCAGCGATGAGAACTGCGGCTTCAACCCTGAGTGGAACAAGCTCTTCTTCACGCTGCACAAGGATCGTGCGCTGTGTGTCATCTGTCAGAAGACCGTTGGCGTTCTGAAGGACTACAATGTGAAGCGCCACTTCGAGTCCGTCCACCCAGAGTACGCCAAGATGGATGCAGTCAAGAAGAAGCAGGAGTTTACCCGCGTGTCATCTGCGCTCCAACGCCAGTCCGCTCTCTTTGTGAAGAGCGTGACAGCCGCCCAGACTGCAGCCGCCAGCAACACCACAGCTAGCTACCGCGTTGCCTACCTCGCCGCAACTCGTCTCAAGCCCTTCACCGACGGCGAATTCGTAAAGGACTGTGTACTCGCCATCGCCGACGAAGTGTGCCCTGAGAAGAAGGCGGTCTTCGAGAAGGTCAGCCTGTCTGCTCCGACCCTCACTCGCCGCGTCGAAGATATGAAGGACGACGTCTTGGGCACCTTGAAGCAGCGCTTCCGTGACTGTCAGCCTTGGATGAGTCGACAGATGTGAAGGATATCGCTCAGCTGGCGATCTACTTCCGTGGCGTCACAGACTCCTTCGACGTCATCGAGGAGTTCGCTCAGCTTGTGCCGATCAGCGGAACCACCACTGGCGCTGATGTGTTGGCAGCTGTGCTCTCCTGGATCAAGGACTTTGAACTTGACTTGTCGCGTCTGTGTGGTGTCACCACTGACGGCGCCCCTACCATGTTGGGGAAGAAGAACGGCTTTGCCTCACTTCTTGTGAAGCACGTGCGCGATCTCGGCCACAAACAGGATATCAAGACATTGCACTGCATCGTCCACCAAGAAGCCCTTTGTGCCAAGTCTGCAACCATCGCTGAGGTCATGTCGGTCATTGTGAAGGCTGTGAACTTGGTGCTGTCGCACGCATTGAATCATCGCCAGTTCAAGGACTTGCTCGCAGAGGCTGACGCACAGTATGGCGATCTGCTGTACTACTGCGAGGTGCGTTGGCTCAGCCGTGGGAAGATGCTTCAGCGTGCCTACGAGCTGAGAGAGGAGCTGGCGTCTTTCCTCGAAGCCAAGGGATTCGACTTCCCGCAGCTGCGCGATCCTCAGTGGTGCCAGGATTTAGCGTTCCTTGTCGACCTGACAGCTCACATGAATCAGCTCAACACCCAACTGCAAGGCAAAGAACTCCTCGTCTCAGACATGGTCGCCAAGGTCAAGGCCTTTCAAGTGAAGCTAATGCTGTGGGAAAAGCAGCTGCAAGCACGCAACTTTGCACACTTTGCCCAGCTCGCTGCACTGACGCCTTCGGCTGCTGCTGCTCGCCGTTACGCATCCACCATCCGTCATTTCAAGACGGAGTTTGAGGCTCGTTTCCAAGACTTCACCAAGCACTCACAAGACTTTGCCCTCTTCAGTGCCCCCTTCGAGATGAACCCCACCGACGTGCCCTCTGACCTTCAAATGGACTTGATCGAACTGCAGTGTGACGACGCACAGAAGTCGCGCTTCATGGCTATGGGCCCTGTCGCATTTTGGAAGACACAGGCGGCCACCCACCCGTCCATGGCCTCCAACGCACGCAAGGTCGCTGCTCTCTTCGGCTCAACCTACTGCTGCGAACAGCTGTTCAGCCGAATGAAATTGATAAAGTCATCCACGCGCTCGCAGCTCACCGACGACCACCTGCAAGCGTCCCTTCTCCTGTCAGTGTCATCTGTGAAGCCGGACTTTAACCGTTTGTCTGCTAGCATGAATCATCAGCCATCTCATTAAATTCAATAAAGGTGATCAGCCATTGTTTTCATAATTTTGCGTTTGTTGTTTTTTTTCGCGGGGGTGGGGAGAAGGGGGGTGCAGCCCGCGAGGCTCCCGGTAGTCGGCTGTGCGGCCTGCGGCCCTCTGGAGGTTGGTGACCCCAGGTCTAAATGGATTGCTAATTGCATTTCCTTTACATATGAAAGTAAGGGACTTTCTTTCGAAGGTCATGTCATAGCTCACAATGGCAGCCTCTATTTATTTATTTTATTGTTCTTATATACTGCACTCTTAAAAATCAGCACGGTTTACATATAACGGTATTGTGCCAAAAAGGCACTTACAGTGAACTGGACAATTAAACTTGGGTTTCTATGGCTAACCTTCATTCTGTGTCTATCAACGACATTTGTAGAGCAGCCACTTGGGCTTCAGTACACACCCTTGCAGCACATTACTGCTTGGACAAGGACTCCCGTCGGGATGCCTCATTTGGCCAGGCTGTTCTCCAGCATCTCTTTCAGACTTAAAACAACTCCTACCCGCCGTCTCGGGTTTCGATGCCAGAGATCCATGGGATGAAGCATGACCCATCTCAACCTGGGTTTCGCAGCTTCTGGGGTCATCTCCCTGGCATCTCTTAGCTGGGGAGTCCCCATGTGTGAAGACTACATTCCTGCTTGTTCCTGGAGATAGCGTAGTTGCTCACCTGTAACAGGTGATCTCTGGGAACAGCAGGAATTTAGTCTTCACAATCCACCCACCTCTCTCTCTCTGTCTCTCCTTTGTCTCAGCTATGAATTCAGCTGAAGAGGGGGAGTTAGAAAAGCAGGAAGGCAGCGACGCAGGCACAGTGGGATGCTCCCAAAAGCTTTCCTATTGGATGCTGGGGAACGTTCACGCGCGGGCTTCGTCAGTACTGATGATACCCTATGTGTGAAGACTAAATTCCTGCTGTTCCTGGAGATCACCTGTTACAGATGAGCAACTATGCTATACATTGGGCCAAATGCACTAAGCATTATTCCCATAGACACAAAGAGAGTAATTTCATAGACTCCCATGCCATTAACACGCGTTGTGACATGTGTATTCGGGGCCTATTTTATAAAGCAAAGTACACGCCTACTTTATAAAATAGGGGTGTAAAGATGTGCTTCAATCTAGTTGTGTAAATTGTGTAAATGCCCATGCCTAGATTTTTAAAAAATGCACAAAATTTATAGTATTTTATAACTTACGTGCTTAATTTGCTCTCCGTCCACACTGAAAATATGCACAATAGGTGTATGCTTACGGAATAACAACTGCCTAATGCATGCACATAAGTCCTTACATTTATTTATTTAACTAGGCTTATATGCCGCTTTTCTACCAAAGCGGTGTACATCCCTTGTCCCCAAAGGGCTCACAAACCCTCCGTGACAAAGCCTTGCTCATCCTGATAGCCCCTTGATGGCCCAGGCAACCATGGTTCCCACTACTCCGGCTATCAGTGGAGACTCCCATCCTGTTGGGAACTCTCCAGGGCTCCTGTCCCAGGAGGGGGGGTTCTCTTCTGCACCCCAACTTGGGGTCCCTGTTGCTGACAGCATGATTGCTGAAAGGGTGACCCTAGCCCCTTTCAACCTCTCGGGTGAGGTAGAGGAGATCCTGCTGGCCTCTCATAAGGCTTCCACTAGGAAAGCATATGCCCATAAATGGCGCAGGTTTTCAACTTGGTGTGCATTCTCCTGCCCGGTGGGACTGATGCTACAGTACCTTCTCCACCTCTCGCAATCTGTGCTTAAATCAAACTCCGTCATGGTGCACCTCAGTGCGCTGGCGGCGCACCACCACCCGGTGAATGGCAAACCCCTCTCAGTCCATCCGCTGGTGACTCGCTTCCTAAGGGATCTGCTCTTATCAAAACTCCCAGTTCACCCTCTGGCGACCAAGTGGGACCTCAATGTGGTATTGGAGCAGCTACTCGCCCGCCCTTTGAGCCTTTGGCTACCTGCCACCTACGATACCTCTCGTGAAATGTGGCGTTCCTGGTTGCATTCACTTCCACTCGCAGGGTTAGCGAGCTTCAGGCCTTGGTGGCAGAGGCGCCATATACCAGGTTCTATAAGAACAGGGTGGTGCTCCGCACACACCCTAAATTCCTTCCGAAGTGGTTTCGTCCTTCCACCTCAATCAGGAGGTGGTACTTCCCACCTTCTTACCGAGACCTCTCACCAGTAGGGGTGAGATGGTCCTCCACGCCCTGGACTATAAGAGGGCTTTGTCCTTCTACATACAACATACTCAGGGCCATCACAAAGCTGTTCAGCTTTTTGTCTCGTATGACCCCAGTAGACTGGGGGAGGCAGTGACCAAATGCACAGTGTCTACCTGAGTGGCAGACTGAATCGCCCTTGCCTATGAGCAAGAAGGGCTCCCACTGGAAGGCTGAGTCACGGTGCACCGTGTCAGGGCCATGGCGGCCTCAGTGGCAAATCTGCTCTCCGTCGCGATGGTGGACATCTGCTGAGCCGCCACCTAGTCTTCAGTCCATACCTTTGCAGCCCATTACAGCCTGGAAAGGGAGTCCCAACGGGACAGTGCCTTCAGCCAGGTTGTGCTCCGTAATCGTTTTGGGGTTTAGGCAAATCCTACCCTCCGACCCTTCTGTGTTCAGTCTACAGGAGTGCTGGTTTCGATCAGACACAGGGGTTCTACTGTAGTCTGTAGCTATGGACTCAATTGCTGCTGCTCATGGCTCCTCTTAAGGGCGACCATGTTTTTCACTATGGGCTTTCGATAGCCTGTAGCTGAGGAGTCCCATATGTGAGGACTGACTTCCTGCTTGTTTCCGGAGAAAGCGTAGTTACTAACCTGTAACAGGTGTTCTCCAGTGATAGCAGGAATCAGACCTCACAACCCTCCCTCCTCCCCTTGGAGTTGCTCTTTTACCATCTTTTATTTTATTTTGCCATCTCTTATCTATGTCATCTGACTGAGCAAGATGGCACCCTTGGGCGGGAAGGGGACTACGTGTGCATGGTGGAATCTCCAAAAGGTTTTCTTTGAAAGCTGGGGGGGATGCTTCCACAAGGATTCTTTCGGTGCCGATGTCACCCATATGTGAGGACTGATTTCTGCTGTCCCCGGAGAACACCTGTTGGAGGCGAGTAACTACGCTTTCCATGCCGTCCTTCATCCACTTATTGAATCAAGTGCGATCATGCTGTGATCACTATTGCCAAGTGGTCCCAACACCCTTATCTCTTGTACCAGATCTTGTGTTCCACTAAGGACTAGGTCCAAAATGAAATCACCCATCACTGTGCTGTAACTTTTGTTAGCTTCCCTGATTTCTTTGAGCATTTCATCATCCATTTGTTCATTCTGGCCATGCGGTCGATAGTACACCCCCGCTGCCATCGCCTTCCCCTTCCCCTTTTTACATGGAATTTCAATCCATAGAGATTCTATAGTGAATTTTGTTTCCTGCAAAACTTTAATTCTTTGTGACTCAATGCTCTCTCTAACATAGAGTACAGCCTCTTCACCAATTTGATCTGCTCTATCATTACGATATAGTTTGTACCCAGGTATCATATTGTCCCACCGGTTGTCCTCTTTCCACCATATCTCTGCGATACCAATCATGTCTAACCTCTCATTTAGTGCTATATATTCTAACTCTCCCATCTTATTTTTTAGACTTCTAGCATTTGCATTCAAGCATTTTAGAGGCTGTATTTTATTCATATTAATCTGACTATCAGTAGGCATGGATAATATGGAATCTTTAAGCTCTATCTTCTCTGTACTCAAGGGCATTTAGGTTAATTTTGTCTTTATTGGAACCTCTCTGTTGATATGCCCTAACTTTAATCTTTTGCTAATATCCTTCCGAACCATGCACTCTTGGGCGACTGTCGACTTTCCCCAATTATCTAGTTTAAAAGCTGCTTTATCTCCTTTTTAAAGGTTAATGCCAGCAGCCTGGTTCCATCCCGATTATGATGGAGCCCATCCCTTCGGAAAAGCCCCTCCCTGAATGTTCCCCATTTCCTAACAAATCCAAAACCCTCTTCCTTGCACCATTGTCTCATCCATGTATTGAGACTCCTGAGCTCTGCCTGCCTTTTGTGTCCTGTGTGTGGAACGGAAAGCATTTCAGAGAATGCTACCCTGGAAGTTCTGGATTTCAGCTTCCTACCTAAAATCCTAAATTTGGCTTCCGGAACCTCCCTACCAAACTTTCCTATGTCATTGGTACCAACATGTACCAAGACAGCAGACTCCTCCCCAGCACTATCTAAGACTTTGTCTAGGTGGCGAGTAAACTCCTCTATCTTGGCACCAGGCAGGCATGTTACCAGGCGATGCTCACGTCCACCAGCCACCCAGCTATCTACATGCCTAATGATCAAATCACCAACTATAATGGCTGTCCTAACCCTTTCGTCGTGGAGAAACCTCCTCGGTGTGAAAGCATTTTACATCACCTGGAGGATGGGTCCTAGCTACAGGATCACTTCCTGCCACACCAGGGTGATGCTGTCCTCTCACGTGATCTCTCTCCTCCATGGCAACAAGGATGCTGCCAGACTGGAGGTGGGACTTCAGTACTACATCCCTCTAGGTCTCGTCTATGTACCTCTCTGTCTTCCTTATGTCCTCCAAGTCTGCTACTCTAGCCTCCAAAATTGGACTCGTTCCCTGAAAGCAAAGAGCTCCTTGCACCTAGTGTACACGTAAGACCCCTTACTAACTGGGAGAAAAACATACATGTGACACTCAATGCAAAAGACTGGAAAGCCCCCATCTCGCTGCTTTACTGCTGTCTGCATCTTAGTTTTAAGGTTGTCTTTTGGTATTTAAGTTGTTTACTTACTTAGGTTTGCTGAGGATACTTACACTAATAAAACTATAACTAATGTGTTTAATGGACTTTGTTCACCTCAAGATTATTAATCTCAGGTCCTTAATATGTATGCCTGATGAGGATAAAGAGCTGCACCTGAGAATGAATATGGGCACCTCCTTCCCTTTAAGAGGTTTAAGCACCTATAAAGCTATAATTATCCCAGGGGTGGGTGGGAGTCAGGAAGAGAGTGAGGGGAAGAAGACCTATTAAATGCTGGCTGCCACAGAGCACCCTGCCCCGTTTCTCCAAGGTAATCCCAGACCAATTTTCTGGGTGACCCTGCCTTGATAGAGGGAGTCTCCCAAAACACCTCCTGATCTGTCACCTGGCTTGAACACCCATTCAAATCAACTTTGCAGGTCTCCTGCCCACTATCTAGAAGGCACCCTTGCAAAAGTCTCCAGAAACAATTTATTGCTCAAAGAATACTGACCCTGTTTTTCCTTTTATGATACGTTATACTTTGATTTGATTCAAATTAAAGCTCTTTTCTGATAGTAGGCCCTGACTTTAAACTGAAAGCTCTCTGCTGGGTCTTAAACTTAAACTAAAAGCTCTTTGCTGATACTAGGTCCTCACAGAGTATAAAATTTAAACTAGAAGTCCTCTGCTGGTTTTTAAACTTAAACTGAAAGCTACCTTTTGAGTTATTAATTTAACTAAAAGCTTTTTGCTGATACTAGGCCCTAACTGATTTAACAAATACATTGGATTCTAATTTACACAGATTAATCAGCTTAGAAAAATTCCCATAAGTAAATACTTACAATTGCAGATCTCTCTCCAGAAGTAACAGTCCCTTTTGGTAGTCTTTCAAGACTCGGTTGTGGGGCGCATTGCAAAGACCGTCACACACAAGGCAGCTGGTCCCAGGTGGAATCCCTGCTACTGATCAGTCTTCTGGAACTCAGGGCAATCTTCCTGACCCTATGGGCGTTCCGCCACTATTTGCGACACCAGTCAATGGTGATATAGATGGACAACCAAGTCACCATGTTCTACCGCAACAGGCAGAGGGGCACAGGGTTTACTCCCCCTGCCAGGAGACGGTGGCCCTCCTTTCTTTTGCAGTTCACAACAACATGCTCCTGCAGGCGGTCTACCTCCCGGGCCAGGACAATGTCCTGGCAGACAGATTGAGCAGGGTGCTGCAACTGCACGAGTGGCGCTAAACCTCAGAGTGGCCGCACGGCTCTTCCGCCTCTGGGGAACACCTGTGATGGATTTCTTTGCCCCCTGGGACAGTGCGCAGCTGCCCCACTTCTGCTTATGGCAACTGTACCCGGTGAGGGTGGCAGCAGATGCCTTCCTGATCCCATGGACGGAAGGCCTCCTCTATGCTTTTCCACCGACCCCTCTGGTCACCAAGACCCTCTTCAAGGTCCAGCAGAGGGGGCATCAATGATACTAATTGCCCCCAGGTGGCCCAGACAGTCTTTGTTTCTACTGCTGCTCTCCCTGTTGGCGACACTCCCGGTCCCACTGGGCCATGCCCCGGATCTCCTGTCTCAAGAGGAGGTCTCCCTTTGCATCCAGTCTGGGGTCTCTAATGCTAAAAGTGTGGTTGCTGAAAGGGTAGCTTTGGCCCCTTTCAACCTCCTAAGAGACGTCGAGGAGGTCCTGTTGGCCTCTTGCAAGCCCTCCACGAGTGGAGCTTACACCATTAAGTGGCGAAGATTCTTAGTATGGTGTTCAGAGAGGTGGGAGAACCTTTTTTACTGCCAGGTGCAACTAGTGCTTCAGTATCTACTGCATCTGTCACATGCTGTGCTAAAGTCAAGCTCAGTGAGAATGCACCTGAGGTGAAGCCCCTCTCGGGTCGGTCCTTAGTCTCTCAGTTCCTCCAGGGCCTCCTGTTATCTAAGCCCTCTGTCCAACCCCTGATGGTGAAATGGCACCTAAATGTGGTGCTCTCACAGCTCACCAGGCCGCCATTCGAGCCTCTAGTCACATGCCATCTGCGGTATCTTTCATGGAAGGTTGCTTTCCTGGTGGCTCTCACATCCGCTCGCAGAGTAAGCGAACTTCAGGTTCTGGCGACAGAACCGCCATATACAAGATTCTACAAAAACAGGGTGGTGCTCCTCACTCCATATTCCTCCCAAAGGTGGTATCTCCTTTCCGTCTCAACCAGGAGGTGGTCCTTCCCACCTTTTTCCCACAGCCTCACACCAGTTTGGAGGAAACTATACTCCATACACTGGATTGCAAATGGGCCTTGTCTTTTTAATTACAATGGACTCAGGGCCATCGCAAAGCTCCTCAGCTTTTCGTTTCTTACAACCCCAGCAGGCTGGGGCTTCCTTTGACTAAGCAAATTCTGTCAACTTAGGTGGCAGACTGTATTGCCCTCACCTATGAGCAAGCTGGGCTTTTCCTGGAACACTGGATCACAGCGCATCACATGAGAGCAATGGCCACATTCGTGGCAAACCTGCACTCATTGCTGGTGATGGAGATCTGCAAGGCTGGTAAATGATCTACAATTCATTCGTTCACAGCTCACTACTGGCTGGAGAGCGAGTTTCGTCGGAACAGTGCCTTTGGCCAGGCGGTACTCAATAATCCTTTCTGGGTGTAGACAACTCCTGCCCTTTGACCCTTCTGTGTTGAGGCTACTGGAGTGATAGTGTCGCTGGATGCTAGGGTCTTGCAGAGTCTCTCAGTTGGGGACTCATCTTCTGCAAATTACAGCTACTCAACTTGGTCGCCATTGGTGCTGTCATATTTTGGTCCTTGGCAGCCTGGATCTAGGGTGTCCCATATGTGAGGGCTCACTTCCTGTATTTTCTTGGAGAAAACATAGATCTCCAGGAACAAGCAGGAACGTAGTCATCACATATGGGTATCGTCGGTACCAATGGAGCCTGCGCGGGAACGCTCCCCAGCGTCCAATTAGAAAGCTTTTGGGAGCATCCCACAGCACCTGCGTGCTGCCTTCCCACGTTTCCCAACTGCCTCTCTCCAGTAATTCATTTTACATGGAGCCAGCAGGTCATGTTCCTGTCAACGCAGAAAATTTTCCTTCTTTTTTGTGGTCGCGTCTGCCTTCCTCGACGCTTTACCAGTACCACCGGTTTTTTCTTTCTTTCTTTCTTTTCTTTAAAAAATAAAAAATAAAAATTCCTAGTATTTTTTTTTCCATTTTTTCCAGGTGCACGCGCCATTTTTGGGCCTTAGGCCCAAAACTTTTTTCCATAATGGAAAAACCCTCTTCGGGTTTTAAAAAGTGCACCAAGTGTGGCGGTACCATCTCCATCACCGACACCCATGAGTGGTGTCTGAAATGTTTAGGTCCTGACCATTCCATCTCGGAATGTATGGCCTGTGCCATGATGTCCAAGAGAGGTTGACAGAACCGAGCTGCCAAGCTCAGTACCCTGTTTCCCTCTGATGCAGCTTCGGTGGCATCAACGTCTTCCAGGGCTTCGTCTTCCTCCCATGGATCTCAGGTAACTAAACACAAGTCTAGCCGGTCCTCAAAGGGTAGATCTCCTTCTAAGCATCGAGATGCCTCTGGCGTTGCCCTTGAGGATTCTGCACCGGCAAAATTGCCCCAGTGGGAGGCTTCGGCTTCCAAAGCATTATCGGGGCTCCAGGACATTCTCGAGGCCTCAACCTCGGCAGAATTACTGGTGCCATGCTCTGGGGTACCGTCGATCTCTGGTACCGACATCCAGGCATCGGCAGCATCAATAGACCAGAGAGTCCTGGCTATTGAGCGCAGTCTGGCGGCTCTCCTTGCGGCATCGACGCCCTCGGAACCGCGTCAGACATTTCAACCGGTACCGGCACCGACTCCGGCACCGGTATCGGTACCGGTACCGATAGCATCGACATCGGTGTCCGCATTGCCGGCACCCAGTCATCCGATGCCTTCCGGTACCAATACTCCGGTACCGATTATTCCCAGTACCAACTTCGGTCGGTACGGGTATCGGGCTCTTCAAGAGCACCCGGACAGGCTGTACTTTGAGTCCTCAGAGGAATCTGAAGATTCTGATAGTTCTGTCGATGCAGGAATGCTTCTCCCAGAGGAGCCCTCCTCTCCTAAGTGCAGGATGTCTCCTCCAGAAGATATTTCCTTTCAGGATTTTATCAGGGAGGTGGCTCGGGGTCTCTCCATTACTGTGGCCCCTAAAACAGAGCCCAGAGCAAAGGAATTGGAAATTTTACAGTATCCCAAAACTCCTAAGGAGGCAACTACCTTGCCATCCATGAGATCTTGCATGATCTTATGTTAAGAATATGGGAGACACCTCTTACCACCTCGCCTCATTCTCGTAGACTGGATACTCTGTATCGAGTCTCTCCTTGTCCTGGTTTCCAAAAACCTCAGCTTCCTCACCACTCTATTGTAGTGGAATCAGCTATGAGAAGGATCAAGAGTGCAAAGAAGCATGCCTCTAATCCTCCAGGATTTGAGTGCAGAACTTTGGATGCTTTTGGACGTCGTGTATTCCAAGCTTCCATGCTTTCTGCCAGGATCAGTTCCTATAGTCTATGCATGGGAATGTTCCTAAAGGAAGTCACAGGTGATTTAGAGGCTTTGAGTCCTCTTCTTCCTGAGGATAGAAGGCAGGATTTTCTCACATTGCTCAAACATGCCCAAGATGTTTCTAAATTTGTCAACCATGCAGCTTTTAACTGTTTTGAGTGCATAAGCAGAACCTCTGCCATTGCAATAGGTGCACGTAGAATTGCTTGGCTCCAGGCATCTGATCTGGAGCTCTGGGTACAACACAAACTGGGAAATATCCCCTGTACTGGTGAGAACCTGTTTGGTAAAGATTGGCAGGAAAAGGCCATTGAGTTGGATGCTGAAAACTCCACCTTGGACAGATTATCCAAGTCCACAGCTGATCCTGCTAGAAAGAAATCTTTCAAGAAACCATTCTTTTCTAAAAAGAAAAGATATTATCCTGCTTATTCTCAGCAGGGACGTTCTGCAGGTCAGCTTGTCAGGAAAGGTCAGCAACCACCCAAACAAAGGAAAGCAAAGACTGCTAAGCCTCAGCCGTCCCAGCAGTCTCAGCCTCCACAAGGCCTTTGACTTTCAGCTAGAGAACTTAGCCTTCCTGGCTCTGGTTGGATCAGAGCCTTCCACCATTCCAGGAAGGTTGTGTCACTTTGCCCCCAGATGGGGGCAGATAACAGCAGAGCATTGGACACTATCCATCATAAAAGAGGGGTAAAAACGTCATTTTTGAGCATGCCCCCTCCCACAATGATGAGGCAGTTCAATTCTCCGACCTCTCTCATCAACCTGTTAGATCAGGAGGTCACTATGCTTCTTGCCCAAGGGGCAATAGAAGAAGTACCCATCCATCATCAGGGTACAGAGTTTTACTCCCCCTATTTCCTTACCCAAAGAAAACAGGGGGATACAGACCTATCTTGGACCTCAGAGAATTGAACAAATTCCTTGTCAAAGAGAAAGTCAAGATGATTTCTCTTGGAACTCTGCTGCCATACCTTCAGAGTCAGGATTGGCTTTGTTCTCTAGATCTCAAGGATCCGTACACCCATGTTCTCATCCATCCAACTCACAGAAGGTTCCTTCGGTTCCTTTTTCAAGAAAAGCACTACCAATACAGGGTGCTTCCATTTGGCCTGGCCTCAGCACCAAGGGTGTTCACGAAATGCATGGCTGTGGTAGCAGCATTTCTCCGCACTCTAGGGATATTTGTCTTCCCCTACTTAGACGACTGGCTCATTCGAGCCCCAACAGAGTCAGAAGCCAGGACTTCTCTATCCTGCACAATGCGTATCCTTCAGTATTTGGGTCTGGTAATAAACATCCCAAAATCCAGTCTAACTCCCACTCAGTCTTTAGAGTTCAGAGGAGCGTTGCTGGATACCAGAAAGGCAAGGGCCTATCTCTCCCAGGCCTGTTGCCTTCGCATGGTGCAGTTAGCTTCTCAAGCAGTGCTAAAGCCTCATCTCACTGCCCGAGAAATGTTACAACTACTAGGCCACATGGCATCAACTGTGCATGTTGTTCCCTATGCTCGCCTCCATATGAGGGCAGCCCAGTGTACTTTATCCACTCAATGGACCCAGGCATCAGGATGCCTGTCAGACAAAATAGCAAATACAAGTCACCTTATTTTGTCCCTCCAGTGGTGGAAGTCCACTCAAAACCTGTTGCTGGGGTCCCCTTTTCAATAACCCTTACCCCAGGCAACTCTCACAACAGATGCTTTTCCGATGGGTTGGGGAGCTCATCTGCAAGACCTCTCCACCCAAGGCACCTGGTCTCCACAGGAGACTCATCTACACATCAATCTCTTGGAGCTCAGAGCAATCTTCCTTGCTCTTCGAGTGTTCCACACCCTGCTCAGCTACAAGACAGTCCTCATTCATACGGACAATCAAGTAGCCATGTTCTACGTGAACAAGCAGGGGGAACAGGCTCTCTGTCGCTTTGCAACAAAGCTTTGCGACTATGGGCCCTCGCCAGAGAGCATCAGATTCATCTCCTAGCAGTGTATCTTCCAGGCATACAAAACTCTTGGGCAGACAGACTCAGTCGAGTTCTGCTTCCACACGAGTGGTCTCTACATGCAGACCAGGTGGCCAAGATTTTTCAAATTTGGGGAACCCCGGACATAGACTTTTTTGGAAGTCCGTGGAATGCCAAACTTCTCCGGTTCTGTTCCAGAATTCCGGCTCAGGGGGCTCAGGCCAGGGATGCTTTCCTCCTTTACTGGGGTCAAGACTTCCTGTACGCCTTTCCACCCATTCCCCTAATTCCCAAAACTCTGTTCAAGCTTCAGAGAGACAGAGGCTGCATGATTCTCATAGCTCCACATTGGCCAAGGCAGGTGTGGTACCCTCTGCTTCTACATCTCTCTCAAGCTCCCTCGCTGGAGTTAGGGTCTGCTCCAGATCTCCTATCTCAGGAGGACGGAATGTTATGGCATCCCAATCCCCAGTCTCTGCATCTGAGGGCTTGGTTGCTGAAGGCCTAGATCTCCAGGATCTTTACCTCCCTCAGCAAATAAAGGATATCCTTTATGCTTCCAGGAAGCCTTCCACAAGACGCTCTTATGCTTTCAAGTGGAAAAGGTTTACCATATGGTGTTCGCAGAAGGGTCTTAACCCCATTACCATACCTCTGGAATCATTACTGGAGTACCTCCTTCATTTATCCAATGCAGGACTTAAGACTAACTCAGTGAGGGTCCATTTGAGTGCTATTGCAACTTCCTTCAAGCCTCTAAATGGACAACCTATTTCCTCCCATCCTCTTATATCAAGATTTATGAGAGGCCTTCTGCTAACTAAGCCTCCCATTAAGCCACCTCCTGTGGCATGGGACTTAAATTTGGTTCTTGGTCAGCTCATGAAGCCACCTTTCGAACCCTTAGCTACTACCTCCTTGAAATTCCTTTCTTGGAAGGTTATCTTTCTCATTGCAATCACATCAGCACGTCGTATCAGTGAGTTGCAAGCACTAGTAGCTGATCCACCTTATACAAGGTTCCATCATGACAAGGTAGTCCTTAGGACTCATCCACGCTTTATGCCAAAGGTGGTCTCGCCCTTTCATCTAAACCAAGCAGTCTACCTACCTGTGTTCTTTCCAAGGCCTCATGCATCAAATGCAGAAAGGAACCTTCATACTTTGTACTGTAAAAGAGCTTTAGCCTTTTACCTACAAAGAACACAGCAACATAGAAAGTCCTCTCAACTCTTTGTTGCTTTTGATCCTTCTCATTTGGGACTTCCAGTCTCCAAGAGAACACTATCTAACTGGATTGCTCAGTGTATTTCCTTTGCCTATCAGAGTAAGAATCTTCCTTTGGAGGGCCATGTCACAGCTCACAATGTGAGAGCCATGGCAGCTTCAATGGCTCATCTGCATTCTGTGTCTATCGACGACATCTGTCGAGCAGCCACCTGGGCCTCGGTTCATACCTTCACAGCCCATTACTGCTTGGACAAGGACTCCCGCCGGGATGCCTTGTTTGGTCAGGCTGTTCTCCAACACCTGTTCCATACTTAATCAACTCCTACTGTCATGAAGAACTCCCTTCTGAGCCTATAAAGATAGGGCAAGATGAGGATTTGCTTTCAGAAACTGACAGGCAGTCTGAGCACATGGCTCAGTGTTTGCAAAGAAGAAGTAAACAAAGAGAGTCACGAGCTTGAGAGACACGCCCCTGCAGTGACGTATTCCCTAGCTCAAGAGGTAATGAGCTTCACCTGTTTCAGGGCAGGGCACAGCTAAGCCCTGAGAGTTACAATGATAAAAACTGGTCATTAGCTTGGAGCAAGCAGAGCCAGAGGGGGAACTGGATGGAGAAGCAGAACGAGAAGCAGAGCCAGAACCGGAGGGAGGACGGAAAAGGAAGCCAGCAAAGGAGCACGCTGACTAGAAGGAGTCAAGGAGGAGTGAGAACCAAGGGAGCCATATTCCTGAGGCCAGAAGGAAGCAACCCAAGACAGGGGTTGTCTGGTAAAGGCAGGAGAGAGAAGAATCTTCCTGAGAGGCAGGCTTGGCAAAGCTCACACGCTCCGAGGAGAGAGACAGGCTGGTGGGAGAATGCCGGTACGTCTGAGGGGAAAGTTAATAGGCTGAGAGGCAAGCAAACACCAGCTGTGTTTGAGAACCAGTCTAACCCTGCAGAGTGGAGAGTTCCTTCCCTTTCAAAGCCAAAAGATAGGCTTACTAATTCATATAAGTTTGAACCTAGCTATAAAGCAGTTCCCTATAGTTATCAGAAAGTAGCAAACTCCCTGGACAAAAACTACAGCATATATGGTAGTTTACAGCCCTGCTCAGGAGAGGGTTACAGAGAGAAACCACGTGAGGTCAGAGAAACCGTTTGTTTCAAAGAGCAGGATAGCAGCTTATTGACACACCCTGCTATTCCCGATGCTGAGGAAATGCAGATAGACTCTGACCATAATGAAATAGTGGATGATCGGATGGACTGTACATTATCTTTGGCTGACCATGTGAATTCCCTATGCTGAACAGTGTCTGTGAGAGACGGTAAAAGCAGCAGAAGAAAAGGGAACATTTTCTTTGCTAATTGAAGCTGTTGTGGTTTTGTTTTGTATCAAGCACTGCACGTTTAAAGCCTGAAGCTGACAAGGCTAACTTACCTGAGTTCATGTATAATTTCCTCAAGCCAATTGTATGGCATGTTTTGTCCTGAGTTATTTACTGGCATTTAATCCGCCGGGAAGGGGAAAATAAATTCTTGTCATTGCCTGAAACCACTCGACTGCAACTCATCTGTGCTCAAAGGGTAAAGGGACTTACATTCCCAGAAGGCCTTGCAGAGTTAAAGCAAGCCCACGCTCTCTGAGGCAGGAACACCACAGGCAGACCAAGTCTCAGCGCCCTAGGCGTTGGGCTGGCCACCGTGAGGGTGACACTACCCACCATCCCTGGTAGGATGCCAGAGATCCATGGGGGGAAGTGGAGCCCTTCTCAGGGACGCACAACCTCTGGGGTCTCTCGCTGGCATCTAAAACTAGGGAGTCCCTTTATGTGAGGACTACATTCCTGCTTGTTCCTGGAGATAGCATAGTTACTCACCTGTAACAGGTGATCTCCGGGAACAGCAGGAATTTAGTCCTCACAACCCACCCACCTCCCCTAGGAGTTGTATCTCTCTCTCTATCTCTTTCCCTTTCCCTCTCTCTCTCTTTGTCTCAGCTTTAAAACACAACTGGAGAGAGGCAGTTGGGAAAGGCGGGAAGGCAGCACGCAGACGCTGTGGGATGCTCCCAAAAGCTTTCTAATTGGATGCTGGGGAGCATTTCCACGCAGGCTCTGTCGGTACCGACGATACCCATATGTGAGGACTAAATTCCTGCTGTTCCCAGAGATCACCTGTTACAGGTGAGTAACTATGCTTTAATTACCTGTAAGAGATGTTCAGACACAACTAGGAGCAGCGCTCTTGCAACGCCAACCAGGATACACAAAAAAGCAAGAGACATAGTCGTCAATGGATGATCAACAGATGTTTATTCATAAAACCCCAACGTGTTTCGGCGAAATCGCCTTCTTCAGGGGGTACACAGCTGATCATGTGCATTCATGTTATTATGCCATCAACGTACAAGTTTCAGGTAAAGTCCCTGCTGAGCTTGTGGGCTAAAAAACCTTTTGCCGTCAAAGTGTATTTTCTGATGCAGAACTACTGATAGCTTTTTTCATTCCTAAAGTTTTACAGCAGTGACCTCTACCCGATCCTTGCACTTTGACGGCAAAAGGTTTTATAGCCCACAAGCTCAGCAGGGACTTTACCTGAAACTTGTACGTTGATGGCATAATAACATGAATGCACATGATCAGCTATGTACCCCCTGAAGAAGGCGATTTCGCCGAAACACGTTGGGGTTTTATGAATAAACATCTGTTGATCATCCATTGATGACTACGTCTCTTGCTTTTTTGTGTATCCCTGTAAGAGATGTTCTCCAGGGACAGCAGGAATTGAGTCTTCACAACCTGCCGCCTCCCTTAGGAGTTGTATTTCTCTCTCTCTCTCTCTCTCTCCTTCTCTCTCTTTCTCTCTCTTTTCTCTCCTTCTCTCCTTTGCCTCAGCTGTAAACTCAACAGAAGAGGGAGAGTTGGAAAGGCAGCGGCGCAGGCGCAGTGGGATGCTCCCAAAAGCTTTCTTATTTGATGCTGGGGAGCGTTCCCGCGCGGGCTCCGTCGATACCGACGATACCCATATGTGAAGATTCAATTCCTGCTTTTCCCAGAGATCACCTATTACAGGTGAGTAACTATGCTTGATCTCTTGGATCTACATTTATCACCTCCTGAATACCGACAGTTATCATCACTACTACTTCTTACTACTGTTTATCATTTACAAAGTGCTACTAGTCATATGTAGCGCTGTGGAAGTACACAAGAAAGAGACAGTCCCTGCTCCACAGAGATGATTGATTACACTTGCAGAACTACTGTCATAGTCTTCCAGGCCTACCTAACAGCAGCATTGGATTCAAATGTGCAAAAAGTGCTGAAATATGAAAATAAGCATCCAGAATCTGTCTCTCCATCAAACTTGAACAAATGTTCTGGCGACTAGAAGGAATGAGTGAGCATCCACAAGCACACACAGGGAAGAAAGCAACAGAATTTGCAAAACAAGAGAAAAAAAACTCTTCAAAGAATTAGATCAGCAAGCAGGTGGCAAATGCACAAATACAGTGGGCAATACAAAGTGTTACTCCAGGAGCCATTTGTTTGTTTATTTATTTATTTAACAACACTTCTATACCCCCATATCTACCAGTCATGGTGGATTACTGAGAACAAGCAGAAGAACAAAACTAAACTTTTACATGGAACAATTTGTTTAGGAAACTGATAATTATTTGGTAACTCAGGAACATTATAATCAAAATCAACAATGAGATATGATTGGAAGCGTTGTATCAGTTAGCTGTTTCTAGCAACGCCTATGAGTCCACAGTATGTTAGGGTGTTATGTATCAGTTCCGAAGTATTCTAGGAGCAACAGTGTCTTTAGTTTTTGGCGGAGCTCTCTGATGTCTGATTGGGATCGGAGTTTAGGGGGGAGTGCGTTCCAGATAACGGGCACGTAGTAAGAGAAGGCTCTGTTGGATGTAGAGCTGTTGGTGTGGGTGATTATTGGAGGTACAACAAAGAGTGTGGTGTTGGCACTTTGTTGGGTTCTTTGGCCATGGGATCTGTTAAACAGAGACTGTAGGGTGTGGGCTGATATTGTTAGATCCTCCTGAAGGTTGTTAGAGCCACCTTATACTTCACCCTTCTGTGGATTGTGAGCCAGTGTAGCTGCTTCAGAACAGGTGTTATGTGGTCGTATTGGAGGGTGCCCTTGATTTATTTATTTAGTGTACATTTGTAACCCGCTGCTTCCAGTGATCAGCAGCGGTGTCTATACATAGGAGGTTTGGCTGTACTGGCCAGGATTAATTTATATACAATGTGATTTGGGGGGGGGGGGGGATAGAGCACAGCAAGCATAGGGTTACAAGATTTACAGTAGATTGAATATTGTAGTTACATACAGGTACTTAATACATATTTACAGTTGCTGCCTGAATACATATTTACAGTCTGGCTGATGAGTCTGGCTGCTACATTTTGTGCCAGCTGCAGTGGTTGTAATGAAGATTTAGGGAGTCCTTGATAGATGATGTTGGCGTAGTCAAAGATGGGAGTTATAAGTGCCTGACAGACATTTCTGAAGTCCTTGTGTTCCAGCAATGGCTTGAGGATTCTCAGGATCTTAATGTGGTGATAAACTGTTCTGGTGACTAGCTTGATGTGAGCATTGAAATTTAGCTTCTCATCGAGGATTATGCCCAGATATTTTACTTGCTGCTTTACTTGAAGTGTCAAGTCTGCTAGTGTTGTTGTATCTGGTGGAGAGAAGGTTGTGTGCCTGGTGACATGAAGGACATCTGTTTTGTTGGGGTTGATAAGTAGGTTATGAAGGCTGAGCCATTGTGTGACTTCTTTCAGGCATCTGCTGATTGTGGAGTAATCCGGGTTCATAATAGTGAAAAGAGTGTAGATGAGGATGTCCTCTGCGTAGAGGTGGTATAGGTCTTTGTGGCTTTGCATAATCTTACAGAGGGGATGGATAAAGATGTTGATTAGTAACAAGGATAATGCAGAGCCCTGTGGAAGGCCTTGGTGGAGCTTGAAGAGTTGTGAGATTTCTGATCCAACACAGATTTTTTGTTGATCAAGAACTGACACGTGAATGGTTAAGGAGAGGTGAACTGAAACCAAAGGATGAGTGATTGATAGTTACAGTCCAGGACAGCAGATTACAGATGAGATAGTTTACAGCAAACATTGAAAAAACTGGCAAAAGAGACATATGTTGATTCTGTAAAAAAGAGCTGGAAACAGTGACTCACCTCATAGCTGGATGTGAAATTCTGATGGCGGAATATTTCTATACAGAAAGGCATAACAAAGTAGCACACCTCATCCATTGGAAACTCTGTAAACACTACAACATCACTGTGCCTGAAAAGCACTGGGATCATGATCCTAAGAGAATTACAGAGAATGAAGAGGTTATGATTACCTGGGATACTCCCAACCAACCGACAAAAGGCTAGATGCAAGGAAGCCGGACGTAGTTGTAAAGGAGAAGAACACCAGAATGGCATTGAAGAGGTGTCCGTTCCAAGCGACTACTCTGTGAATTGCGTTGAGAGGGGGAAAATCTTCATGTACCAAGAAATGCAGTCTGAGACCAAGAAAATGTGGGCAAAAGATATCGAGTTATTTCCCATCGTGTTGGGTGCCACAGGCCGGATTTAAGAATTTCCAAGCACACCTTCATAAATTATCCATACATCTTACAAACTCCAGAAGAAGGCTCTTTTTGACACAAGTATTACGTCAGGCATTAGCAGTAAATTTGAATGACTGAGATCATGCTCCACATATCCTGGCTTAGAAGTGAGGTTCATGACTGTCATGGTATGCGCAAAAGTAACCCATTTGGAGAAACTGCCCCCTGACAATCTGCTAAGACAGAAAACAGAACGATCAGGGACAAGGGATTTAGAGAACTGATTAAAATACAAATGGGTGAAGACAAGAGGATAAGGGGTCAGGATCCAAAAGCAGCCTCGAAAAGATGAGTTTTTAGCCTGGATTTGAATAGGACCAGGGATGAAACCTAACGTTCCGACTCAGCTAGTCTATTCCAGGCATACAGTGCAGCAAGGTGGAAGGAATGGAGTCTGGAGTTGACAGTAGAAGAGCAGGGCATAGATAGTAATTTGCTTGATAAGCGGAGTTGCAGGGGGGAGGTTTAGGGAGAGATAAGAGAGGACGGGGTAGTAAGGTGCAGCAGAATGAATGCATTTGTAGGTCAGCAGGAGACGTTTGAACTGTATGTTGAATGAATAGAGAGCTAATGAAGTAACTTGAGAAGAGGGATTACATGAGCATAGCGACACTGGTAGAATATTAGCCTTGCAGCTGAGTTTTGAGTAGTTTGAAGGGGAGATACTGTAGATGATTCAGTGCAATAGTCTAGGCGGGAGGTGATGAGAGTGGGTATGGGTCTTGGCATGGGTTCCAAGAGGAAAGGATAAATATTGCTGATGTTACAGAGAAAGAAATGACAGGTTTTAGCTAGCTGTTGTATACATGCAGTGAACAAGAGATCATCAACTGTAAAGTGGCAACATGGTCCTTGCTTCATACCTTTTACTACTTGGATGTCATGCTATTGCTTGGATGTTTGCTCAAGCTGTGCTGCCCAATCTGTGTAATGTAACAACTCTCACGCTGTTTTTTCTATGCACCTAAATATGAGATAATATATAAGGCTGCTCCTAAATATGAGATAATATATAAGGACCTGAGCAGCCCTAAGCTTGGGAATTGTCCTCTTGTGTGCCTGATTCACTTCTGCTTGTCATGGAAAACATTGTTGCTTATCTGTAACAGGTGTTTTCCATAAACAGCAGGGTTGAACAGCATGCAATCCTTCACACTTCCCCGAGAGTTGCCTTATTTCTTGAGCTTTGAAACTGAGGAGCTAAGGAGAGTGCTGCATGTGGGAAGGGTTGCACATGCTCAAACCTTTGCACTTAGTTCTGTGGTCTGGGAAAGCTGTTCGCCCCAGCGATATGCGATTATGTCATCCACTTGTATGTCTGATCGATCCTGCTGTCCTCAGAATAGGTGAACAATCATGCTGTTTGCTAGATCAAGAGCATTTTCAGTTGCCCTAACCATTCAGAATAGTTCCTTAGATGGCATTAAGTGCATCCACGTTATCTGCAATGCAATTAATATGTGGTAAGTATATTGTCTATATATTAATAGTATGGAAAGATGCTGGGCATGTCCCCAATAGTTGAGGCAAAGGCTTTGCAATTGCTGAACTATAATTTTGGCCATTCATGCATGGTAACTACAAAATTGTTATGCAACTTAGGAAAAGGGGTCCTGAGTTTTAATGGACACTTTGGGTCTGTTTGACACTGGTTCTGTCTCCCTTGTGTTTGTTAGCTTTTCTCTTTTGTTTTCTGCATTGACAAGCATCTTATTTTGGGTCTGTGCCCCGTGTAGTGGTTACCATGTTTGGCATGGACCCTTTCTCGTATTAAATGTATTTATTGTGCATCACCTTGTGGTATGGATCCAAAGGCAGTTAATAAAATAAAATAAACATTAAACATTGTCAACGTAAGCGTAGTCAGCAGAAGACTGGAAATTTCCTCCCCACTCTCAAATGATGTCACCCAGCACAATGCTTCTCAGCTTTCTCTTGGGACCTAACAAACCAGTCTGGTTTTCAGGGTATCAACCAAAAATATGCATGAGAGAGATTTCTACACATTAGAGGCAGTGCACAGAAATTTATCCTATGCATATTCTTTCTGGATAGAGAATCAGCTTGTCCATGTAAGAGCTATGCTGAAAACCATTAAGCTAGAGCTCAGCATGACACCTTTGCCCTTCCTAAATATCACTGCTGATGTTTACCAGAACACCTGATTTCCCTCATCTGCCGTGGCACTGACACCAAGTCACAGTTCTTGCTACCTTCCGTTTCTGATTTTTAACATCATATTCCACTGCTTTTCAAAGAGTAATTGTTTTTTTTTTATTTCATATACAGCTTCTTCTGTTTCTCAAAGCCTTCTCTGAAACCGAGCAGACAAAGCTGGCAATGCTTACTGGGATTCTTCTGGCCAATGGAATACTTCCTGCCATCATTCTAACAAGCCTTTTCACTGATAACATAGTGAAAGAAGGTGAGGTACCGTCTTCTTTCTTTGCATTATTTTCTCACTCTTGGTTAATATTATCAGCTTTATTACCAACAAAGATTGTTTAGTTTTTTGCCTCATTGTTTTTTTTATTTAGATGCCAAGAATGAGGGATAAATTACATTACTCAGGGCAAAAGTAGAAGGGCTGAAGCACTTAAGAAACAATTTTATAAAACGCGTTGACATTTCTGCATGCATTTAAGCACGCAAAGCATGGTGTTTTAGTGGTTTATTTGCTTAAATGGCCACATATGCACATAATGTAGGTGGCCAGTATTCTGAAAAATACACGTGTCGGATCGATGGCACATACTTCTACTGTAGGGGTGTACAATGAAAGATTTAGGGCAGAGTATACATTTGTGTGCGTAGATTATAAAATACTATAATTTATGCATGTTCTTGCAAAATCCAGGCACAGGTGTTTACACCAATCAGAGGGCTGGCAAAACTGTTTGCATCTAGATTAACATGCATGTTTGACCACTTACGCCCTATTTTATAAAGTACCCGCATACATCACTTAATAAAATAGGCTAAAACATGCAGAAATCTAGCCGACTCTCATAAAATCACCCTCTACATGGCCTATTTATTAAACAGTGTTACCATGCTTTAACATGAGATCTCCAGGAACAAGCAGGAATAAGTCCTCACATATGGCTAAGTCGGAACCGACGGAGCCCGCGCGGGAAAGCTCCCCAGCTTTTCAGATGAAAAGCTTTTGGGGCTTCCCACAGCGCATGCGCGCTGCCTTCCCGCCTTCCTTACCAGCTCTCTTCAGTTTCTCTTTTTCCGCGGAGCCAGCAGGTCGTGTTCCTGTCACCGCTGAAGAAATTGTTATTTTAATTTGTTTCTTTTGACCGCGTACCTGCCTTCCCCATACCTAAACCGGTACTGCCGGTCTCTCTTTCTTTCTATTAAAAAAAAAATCTTTTTTTATTTTCTCAGCACAGCTTGGTAACTTTTGTTAGGCCTTCAGGCCTACACAAATTCTCCTCATGGAGAAACCAGCTCCTGGTTTTAAAAAGTGTACCAAGTGCAATGCTGTTATTTCTCTCACAGACACCCATGAATGGTGTCTTAAATGTTTAGGACCTGACCACTCCATACCGGACTGCCCATTCTGCTCCCAGATGTCTAAACGTGGTATGCAGAACCGGGCCAACAAGTTCCATGTGCTGTTTGCTTCAGATAATCCAGCATCACAGTCATCCAGGTCTTCCTCTCCGGATGGATCTCAGGTAACCAAACTTTCTGTGGGCAAATCCTCTAAAAGCAAATCTCTTTCAAAAGATCGAGAGGCTCTCAATCTTGAGTTCGAGGATTCTGCCCAGACCAAAAAACCCCCGGCGGGAGGCTCCGGCCTCCAAAGCATCACCTATGGGGTTACAGGTTGACATCGATGGCACGGCCTCGACTGATCACCTGTTAGACTGCTCTGGGGTACCGGTCGATACCGGTACCGACATCCAGGCAGCAGTGGCGTCCATGGGCAATACTGTCCAGACCATGCAGCAGGCCGTTTTGGCTTTCATTAAGGCTGCGACGCCCTCGGTACCGATTCCATCGGTACCGACCCCGGTTCCGGTATCCTCACCGGAACCGAGACCATCGACTTCCAAGCGTCGATCGGTTCCGCTTGCTGGATTCAGGCTTTTGCCCGATACCAATCCCATGCCCGATACGCCCGATGTCGATATCGATCGGTACGCGTATCGTGCATTGCAAGCACAGAGAGAATACTCAGATTCTTCTGATGAGTTCAATTCCTCTGATGACTCTGCTGAGTTTGATCTTCCTGAGGAGCCCTCTTCTCTAAAGAGGAGGATGTCTCCTCCAGTGGATTTATCCTTTCAGGATTTCATTGTTGATGTAGCTAAAGCACTTTCTATTGCTACATCTGCTGAAAAGGAACCCAGATCAAAAAATTGGATATTTTAGGATACTCTAAACCTCCTAAAGAGGCAGTTACTCTGCCTATCCATGAAATCCTTCAAGAACACTTGATGGATTTGTGGGAGACTCCTCTAACCCTGTCTCCTCATTCCCGTAGGTTGGACACCATGTACCGGGTCCCTCCTTCTCCTGGGTTTCAAAAGACTCAGCTGCCTCACCACTCCATTGTGGTGAAGTCTGCTATGAAGAAGATAAAGAGTCTTAAAAGGCATTCCTCTACCCCTCCAGGGCGAGAATGTAAGACCCTCGACTCTTTTGGTAGAAAGATCTTTCAGGCTAGTATGCTTATAGCCAGGATCAATTCTTACAGCCTTTATATGGGCATGTTTCTCAGAGAACTTGCCCTAAAGGTACGGCATTTAGCCCCCTTTATCCCTGAGGATAAAAAGGAGGACTTCACTACTCTGGTGACACAACTTTCAGAGGTCTCCAAGTTTTCCAACAGGGCAGCCTTTGATTCCTTTGAGGTTGCTGGCAGGGCTTCGGGAATCGCTATTGCAGCCCGACGTCTTGCTTGGCTCCAGGCTTCTGACCTAGAACCCTGGGTCATGGATGGCTTAAGGAATCTGCCCTGTACAGGAGAGAACTTATTTGGTGAGGACTGGCAAATTAAAGCTGCTCAAATGAACGCAGAAAATGCCACTCTAGATAGACTTTCTAAGTCTACTTCTACTCCTGCCAAAAAGAAACCTTTTAAAAGGCCGTACTACAAGAAGGCCAGATTTTCCACAAATACTGGCCAACAATCTTCTCAGCCTCGCTTTGCTGCTAAACGTCAGCAATCTAAGCAAGTAAAGTCAAAGTCTGAAGTGTCTGCTACACCCCAGCAGGCTCCAACCCCCTCAGGGGTTTTGACTTGCCCCTAGAGAACTTACCATTTCTGGCTCTGGAACAACCAGAGCCTCTCACCATACCGGGAAGGTTAGCTCACTTTGCTCCCAGATGGGAGCAAATAACATCAGAGCAATGGACCCTCTCTATCATCAGAGAGGGCTACAAACTCCATTTCTCCAGCCTTCCTCCCCATACCATGGTGAGGCAATTCAGTTCTCCCCCATCTCTTCTGACTCTGTTGGGTCAGGAAGTCTCCTCTCTCCTTGCCCAAAAGGCAATAGAGGAAGTTCCTCTTCCTCAACAGGGGTTAGGGTTCTACTCCCCTTATTTTCTCATAACAAAGAAGACAGGGGGCTTCAGACCTATCCTAGATCTGAGAGAATTGAACAAGTTTCTATTCAAGGAGAAATTCAAAATGCTCTCTCTGGGCATTCTCCTTCCATACCTTCAGAGTCAGGATTGGCTTTGTTCTCTAGATCTCAAGGATGCGTACACTCATATACTCATCCATCCATTCCACAGAAAATATCTTCGATTTCTGTTCCAGGGAAAACATTTCCAATACAGAGTACTTCCCTTCGGTCTCGCCTCTGCTCCAAGAGTATTCACAAAATGCATGGCAGTCGTAGCCGCATTTCTAAGAGGCATGGGAATCTTCGTGTTCCCATATCTGGACGACTGGCTCATCCGAGCTCCATCTCAGTCAGAAGTCCAGATTTCCTTGGACCGCACAAGGCATATTCTTCAATATCTGGGACTTGTGGTAAACATTCCCAAGTCCCAACTCATCCCTACTCAGTCCCTGGAATTCATAGGGGCTTATCTGGATTCCACCACTGCAAGGGCCTACCTTCCTCTGGTCCGAGGCCAACGGCTAATAAGCTTGGCCTCCCAGGCTCAGTCCAGAAGTCACTTGTCAGCCAGAGAAATGCTGCAACTTCTGGGCCACATGGCCTCCACGGTTCATGTGGTGCCCTATGCTCGTCTCCATATGAGAGCAGCTCAATGGACATTGGCCACCCAGTGGTCTCAAGCATCGGGACTGCTGTCAGACCAGGTACTCACCTCAAAACGTCTGTTTTGGTCTCTCCAGTGGTGGACATCCTCCAAAAATCTGTTGTTGGGGACCCCCTTCCAACCTTCGTTGCCCCAAGCAACCCTCACAACAGATGCCTCCCAAACAGGGTGGGGAGCTCATCTTCAACATCTCTCCACTCAGGGAACCTGGTCTCCCCAAGAGACCACCCTTCATATCAACCTTCTGGAACTTCGAGCAATCTTCCTTGCCCTCACAGTCTTCCATACCCTCCTTGCCAACCTGACTGTCCTAGTTCAGACAGACAATCAGGTGGCCATGTTCTATGTCAACAAGCAAGGAGGGACGGGCTCTCTGTCGCTTTGCAACGAAGCTCTCAGATTATGGGCTTTCGCCAGAGAGCATCAAATTCATCTTCTGGCAGTGTATCTTCCAGGAGTTCAAAACTCTCGGGCAGACAGACTCAGTCGAGTTCTGCTTCCACACGAGTGGTCCCTGCATATGGACCAGATACACAGAATCTTCCAGGAATGGGGGACCCCGGACATAGACCTCTTTGCAAGTCCGTGGAATGCCAAACTTCCCCGGTTCTGTTCCAGGACTCCGTGTCAGGGAGCTCAGGCCAACGACGCCTTTCTCCTGCATTGGGGTCAGGAATTCCTGTATGCTTTTCCACCCATTCCTTTGATTCCCAAGACTCTGTTCAAACTTCAGAGGGATCACGGGTCGATGATCCTTATAGCTCCACGCTGGCCACGCCAAGTGTGGTTCCCTCTACTTCTACAGCTCTCCCAGGGCTCCTCCCTGGACCTGGGAGCTGCGCCAGACCTTCTGTCTCAGGAGAAAGGGACTTTGTGGCACTCAAACCCCAAGTCCCTACATCTCCGAGCTTGGTTACTGAAGGCTTAAGCCTTCATGAGTTTAATCTTTCTCAGCCAGTGAAAGATATCCTTCATGCCTCTAGGAAACCCTCTACCAGGCATTCCTATGCTTTCAAATGGAAACGTTTTTCCATTTGGTGTGCTCAACAGGGTCTTGATCCTCTGGCACTTCCTTTGAATTCTCTACTAGACTATCTCCTGCATCTTTCCAATGCAGGCCTCAAGACGAATTCAGTACGAGTCCATTTAAGTGCTATTACAGCATCCTTAAAACCTATAAATGGACAACCTGTCTCCTCTCATCCTCTCGTTGCAAGGTTCATGAGAGGCCTGACCCTAACTAAACCTCCCATCCGACCTCCGCCGGTAGCATGGGATTTGAACCTAGTTCTAGGTCAGCTTATGAAACCACCTTTTGAGCCTTTGGACTCTACCTCCTTGAAATTTCTTTCCTGGAAGGTTCTTTTCCTTATTGCAGTCACTTCGGCTCGCCGCATCAGTGAACTGCAGGCTTTGGTGGCTAATCCACCTTATACCAGATTTCATCATGATAAGGTGGTCCTTAGGACGAATCCCCACTTTATGCCCAAAGTGGTCTCGCCTTTTCATCTTAATCAAGAGGTATATCTACCTGTTTTTTTTCCCGGCTCCTCATGCATCCAGTGCAGAGAGGAACCTTCATACTCTTGACTGTAAAAGAGCTCTCGCCTTTTACCTCAACAGGACTCAGCCACATCGAAAGTCTTCCCAACTTTTTGTGGCTTTTGATCCTTCTCATTTGGGACTTCCAGTCTCCAAACGTACACTTTCCAATTGGATTGCTCAGTGTATTTCTTTTGCTTACCAGAGTAAGAACATTTCTCTGGAAGGCCATGTCACAGCTCACAATGTGAGAGCCATGGCTACTTCTATGGCTCCTCTTCACTCTGTATCCATAGATCAGATCTGTCGAGCAGCCACTTGGGCCTCGGTTCATACCTTCACAGCCCATTACTGTTTGGACAAGGACTCCCGCCGGGATGCCTTGTTTGGTCAGGCTGTCCTCAAACACCTGTTCCATACTTAAGCAACTCCTGCCCACCTTCCCTGAATGGATGCCTGAGATCCATACGAAGATGGTTTACCCTTGGAGAGGGATCTCCCAGGCATCTTAGCTAGGGAGTCCCCATATGTGAGGACTTATTCCTGCTTGTTCCTGGAGATAGCACAGTTACTTACCTGTAACAGGTGATCTCTGGGAACAGCAGGAATTAGTCCTCACAACCCACCCACCTCCCCTAGGAGTTGTATCTTCTATCTATCTACCTTCCTTTCCTCTCTCTATTGTCTCAGCTATAAACTCGAACTGAAGAGAGCTGGTAAGGAAGGCGGGAAGGCAGCGCGCATGCGCTTTGGGAAGCCCCAAAAGCTTTTCATCTGAAAAGCTGGGGAGCTTTCCCGCGCGGGCTCCGTCGGTTCCGACTTACCCATATGTGAGGACTAATTCCTGCTGTTCCCAGAGATCACCTGTTACAGGTAAGTAACTGTGCTTTATTGATAACATTTGTGTGAGTGTTATTATTATTTTTTTTTTATACCGCGCTCTTTAGAATCAGTGTGGTTTACATGTATACTAACAGGTACTTTTTATTCCCTTGTCCCTGAAGGGCTGACAATCTAAGTGTACCTGAGGCAATGGAGGGTTAAGTGGCTTGCCCAAGGCCACAAGAAGTGGCCATGGGACTAGAGACCCCAGTCCCTCCGGCCTGAGGTTGCTTGTCCCCATGTTACCAATATTTTAAAAATGAAAGACAATTAATGAGTTGCATTGCATGCAGCCTTGTGCAGTACAGCCCATTAAAATAAAAAAGGCTTAGTGCTGATTGCAATAAACCATGATCCATGAAAAGCTGCAAAAGTTAGCTCTACCTCATGAAGTATAGTTAACTTTCCCCAAAAGCACTGTTAGGTCAATGGGCCACCTGTACCCTCCTTCCAAAGCATACTATCTCTGATTGTGGTCAGTCCAGGTCACAAGTACAAAGCAACTGCCAAAAAGTAGATCAAATTTCTTGTAGCTCATTTCAGGCGATGAGCGATGGCTTCCTCAAATCTACTTGGCCAATACGTTTTCATGGAAATTTCCTCCAAGAATGTGTTCTAACCACTTCTGAACTCCTCTGTATTAGTCATCTCAATCATGTCCTCCAATAACGGATTCCATAGCTTAATTATGCATCGAGTGGAAAAAATATTTTTCTACGATTCATTTTTAGTCTGTTGGTTGTTAGTTTCAAAGAGTGTCATGTCTTAGTGTTCTTTGTAAGGATAAGTGGCCATTTCCTATTTAACCATTCCACCCCATTTATGATTTTATAAACTCTATACTATCCCCTCTCAGGTGTGTCTCTTCCAAGCTGAAGAGCTCTAACTTCTTTAACCTTTCTTCATAAGAGAGGCGTTTCATTTTCTTCATCATTTTGCCCTGTTCTGAATCTTTTCTACTTGCGCTATATCCTTTATGATATGGGGCAACAAGAACTGTACATGATACTGAAGTGGTTATTGCATCAGGGACCTATGCAGAGGAAAAATAATATTCTCAGTTTTTGTGGCATCAATGTAGCTGTCTACCAGCAGGGACTCCATCTCCCGTGGGCAGAAAAGAGGAACCCTGCTGCAATTGCAGCAAAGAACTCCTGTGTCTGCCCAAGGGAGATTAGATTCCCGTGACCAGAAGGAAGGGGAAGGTCGGCGATCCCTGCAGCAAAAAAATGTTTGGGGAGGAGGAACTAAAGTAGAGAAGGCAGGGAAAATTTAAGCGGCAGTGGACTTATAAAAAGGGAGGATGAGGGAGTGGTATTGTAGGACAGGGGATGGGAGGGCCATCATCCTCCATGGGATCTCTCAATCAACTTTAAATCCGCTTCGCCTGGCTATGAATGCAGCTGCAAGAGTCCTCTCTGGGTCACCAAGATCTGCACACATAACGCCTATCATGAAAGATCTGCACTGGCTACCTCTACAAGCCAGACTCCACTATAAGTCACTAGTAATTACCTTCAAAGCCTTGAATAACTACCCACCTACTCCAATCAGCAAGCTAATTTACAGCACCCTCGAAAATAGAAACAGGAGGCCTACTGCTATGAACACCTTAATAGTTCCTAGGATGATGACATCGTGTATTAAGGCTACTTCAAACAGAGCTTTCTCAATATTCGCTCCTCTAAACTGGAATACACTTCCCCATGAAATCCGTGGCATCAAAAGCCTAATACTATTCCGAAAAGCCTTGAAACACCATCTGTTCACAAAATGTTACCCAGAAGTCATCCCGGACACTCACACATCTAGCAAGCTTCCCACATACCCCAGACACCTTAGCACCCTAATACAACCAGAAAATGGTTAGCCCACACGATAGCCCACACGATAACCATTTACCTTCACCATCCACATGAAATCACTTACAATATACAAACGAGTTTAGAATATTACATATAGGTAATGTATATAGTTTAAAGTTAAACTGTACATAGTTATCCCTGTTATCCCATGTGTTATTTTTCCCTGTTCTTTGTAAACTCAGTGTTGCCTGTATGCATTGCAGTATGTTTTGTTCATTGTACACCGCGCTGATTTTAATAGCGCGGTATAGAAGAAATGTTAAATAAATAAATAAATGTAAAAAGCTGTTATAAAGCTGCTTCGGTCAGAAGTGGGTGTTCAAAAAATAGGAAGAGAAGAGAAAAAAGGGTGGGGGGGTAAGAAGTGGGTGTAAGGAGTGTCCGATGAAATAAGAGAAGAAGAGAAGGGTGGGGTGTAAGGAGTGTCCGATGAAATAAGAAGAGAAGGAGAGAAGGGTGGGGTGTAAGGAGTGTCCGATGAAATAAGAAGAGAGAGATATTTTTGTGTTTCTCTGTATTTATAGTGAAATTCTTCAGCACCTCCCTTTGTCATAATTTGGTTTGTTTGAGGTCTGATCTTTCCTGAATAGCAAGGAGGGGCTGTTGTCTTACAGACTAATCAGGCAAACTAGGCTCATTAAATCTGGAGACTGACATCACCAGGGGGTCAGAGCTAATCTCATCAGGTAAACTACGCTCATTAAGTCTGGAGACTGACATCACCAGAGTGTCAAAGCTGCTTGCAATCCAAGGTCTGGGAAAAGTCATGACACCTATGCTAGGCATAATGTCATGCTGATGTATGCTGACATCTCCCACACCTTTTTTATTTTTATTTATTATTTGTGCCTGGAAATGGTGGAAGCAAACCTGTGGTACCTGTCCCAGCTGCAATTACATGATAGTAGGCAGCTTGTCTAATACCTCCTGTATTAAATACCTTGCTATGTCCAGCAGGTCCCCTGTCCTGCACAGTACTGTCTCTAGTGTTCTAGAGATAAGCAAATCCCATTATGAGTCCAAACCTCGTGTCTTAGGTAGGGCAGCCACTACTGGGGGGGGGGACGACCCAATATGCCACCTCAGTGCCCGTCTTAGCGAGAATGAACAGTGCATAAGGGATGCAGGAATTTCTGAGGAGGTTAAAGCCAAAAGGTACCAGGATGCTATGAGTGAGGGTAGGAAGCAATACTAGACTGCAGCTGACTCTGTTATTCCATGTAGTAGGAAATGCCAAATTAGCCGGCCAAATGAGCCTGGATGTAGAGGTAGATGCTGAAGAAATTAAGTGTGACTACCTTAAAATGTTGCTGGTGTTGTTGTAGGACATGCGCTGCATGTGTTGCATTTTACAACACAGGAAAATTATGATAATGCATAGCAATATTTGTACAGCAGTTAAAATAATAATAGGGTGAATAAAAACATTAAAAACATGATCAGCAGTAGGTGAGTAACCAAATAACAATTCCCACACAGACACATGAGCATCTTGTAGCAAGTGTCCAACAATTTGTCGAATGTGTCCATTCTCATAAGTGATGGTGTGATTCACTTCGGTGGCTGTTGTTTTAAGGTGATCAGTATAGGCATGGAGTTCTGTAAAGTTGAGCAGTTTATGTAATGTCTCTTCTCCTATGCCAAGTGGTAATGGATGCACAGCATATGAGATAAAAGTCTGGAATGTCAATAGAGTCATTGGTAACCAGCGGTGTGGAATAAGTTGTCCCATTAATGGTGAGGGAGACCAGTGGTGTATGACTGCACCAGGTATTGTTTAGTAAATAGTTTGAGTCGTACAGCAAAGTGTTCTTAGGAAGGCGGATGTCATGCATTCTGGGAGCAACTGAAAAAGAAACATTCTGGGGAAAGAACAGATGAAAACAAAAGTGTCCAGCTCCAAGGTAATACAAACTGTGTGAGGTAGTCAGGGAATATGAGAGCTTAACAGTCAGGGAGCAAGAGGAGGAATTGTTCCAGCAAGAGGTGTCAGCCTCTTTAAATTGGTGAGGTTGACACTTGAACTGAAATGTAGTCTGCTCACACAAACTGGGGTCCATCGGCTTGAATGAAGTCCAGGTATCGTCCAGTGGGTGCACCCAGGTGAGATGATCCATAGGATACATAAGCATATTATCAAACTGCACACCAATATTAACAACAGGATAAATAACTGTGTGTTGTCCTGTCCATGGGATCAAAGTACAGATAGAGCAGCCTTGTGGTGAACAAATGGGAACACTAACTGTCCACCAATCAAGGTGAGCTATAGCAAATTCAGGTATTTTGGTACTAGCCATATGGACGAGAGATGGTGGCCAGTGTCCTATCTTAGCAGTGATCAGAATTTCCTTTAGTATAGTAATAAGCTCGATCTGTACTTGATCACAGGCAAGAGCCCAGGAAATATTCTTTCCCAATCTATATTCTGCATGTGCTAAGGTAACAATTTTCTGTTCTATAATGGGAGATATAAGAGCAAAGGTATCTACAACTACATTGGACAGTTTAGAGGAAGCTTTATTAATAATATGTTGTGAGGTAAAACCATCAGCAGCATGCTCAGCAGTGGATCCCATTTTATTACGAAGCACCTCTGTATCAATTATATTAAGGGCACCCAGTGCAGTCCCTGTGGCACCTAAAATTGTATCAATTAATTCACGCTTGTGTCGAAATTGCTTGGCTCGGGGTGTTACTGACTGCATATCAAACCAAGTATTGAGCATTTGTATGTGGTTGGCAACAAACTGAGAGCAATTTGGATATTTGTGAGTAACTAGAAACAATTTGGGAAATAGATGCCAAGTAAGGAAATGGTATTCTATATCATATAAAACATTGTGTGGTGCATCATATTTAATCTGAAAGGGATGTCCTTCCTGAAATGGGTGGATATCAGAAAGGTAGAGTACAGGAGGAGCAGAAGTAGTGGGAGGGGTGGGATGAGGGGTGGTAGGTAAACAAGATACATCCAAAAGGAATGAAGTCTCAGTGATGTGCTGTTGATTACTCAGAACCCATGTATAAGTTATTTTCCAGGTACCTCTGTCCTGACAGGAAATATTGTACAAAATCTAGGCAGGAGGACCTAGAAAGTAATGTTCTGGAGGTGCCCTCAATTCTTGTGTCCTTTCTAGAGAAGTGGAAACTGGTGGCACCCACTGTACTTGAGTGATGTTTAATGAATAGAACACTGGCTTTTCCTGTACAGAACAGAAACTCAGGATGACCAGATCCTTTCCTTCTGGGAAAGGTGGGGGTATTTCTTGATAGCGATATACCCCACCTGTGGAGTTAGCCCAGCCAATCGTGCCTATTCGGATGATAGTTCCTGTAATGAGACTTGGGTAGAAGAGAGCAGATACAAGAACAACAGGAAACCGAGACATAATAAAAGCTAACTTGTTTCACTCTACTAGGGAGTAAACTAGTGCTCCCCACTTATACTATGCAACAACAGAAATAATATTTACTGCTTATTTACATAACTATTAGCCACGTGTCCAGTATATAGGACACATCAACTATACAGCAGAAGTAAATAGTTACCATCCTCAAGCGACTTTTGTTCAGAAAGCAGCTGTCTGTGCTGTCTTCAGAAAGCAGCTGTCTGTGCTGTCTTCAGAAAGCAGCTGTCCGTGCTGTCTTCAGAAAGCAGCTGTCCGTGCTGTCTTCAGAAAGCAGCTGTCCGTGCTGTCTTCAGGTGGTATCTGAAAACAAAGACTGATAAAACACGTATTACCCATATGGTTTCAACTGGGTGATGTGTTTCCAATACTGCTGGTTGTCGGGCATTAGGATCTGGTATAGGCTTGGGCCTCCAGTAACTAAGTACGGTCTTTCCCACTTTGCAGTTCTAAAGGGGAGGTTTGGTCTAGGTCTCAGAATCATCACTTTACTCTCAACCTTGAGGGGCCTTAAATCGGAACCTTTTGCATGTACCTCCTGCAAATAATCTCTAGCTTTTTCTGTGTTAGCTAGCACAGTGGTCTGAATTTCTTTTAGATGTTCTTGCAGGGATTTCATCCACTCATTGGTGAGAATTACGGTCTGGTCCTCTGGAAGAAAAGGATGCAGCAGATTTTCCCACCGTGGCATTGGCCTTCCCTTTAAGGCTTCATAGGGTGCAAAACCTGTTGATTTACAGACATTAGCTCTGATACGCATAAGGACTAAAGGGAGCACCAGATCCCAATTTTTCCCGGTCAGATTAAGCATAGGGCTGAGGTGGGCCTTAATTGTTTGATTCATTCTTTCTACCTGCCCTGCTGCCTGTGGATGGTACGGAATGTGGAGTTGTTGTTCTATGCCTAGAAAATCAAACAATTCCTTGATGAGCTGAGAAACAAATGCAGGACCATTATCAGAATCAATAGTCTTGGGAATGCCCCAGCGTGTAAAAAATTGCATAGTTAGGATTTCTGCAGTGGTTCGGGCAGTTTGATCTGGGACAGGGAATGGTTCTACCCAATGAGAAAAGGAATCAACAACAGTGAGTAAAAATCTATTTTTCCTAGCTGTTAACGGAAGAGGGCCCACATGATCTATTTGCAATCTCTCAAATGGGCCACGAGGAGGTGCTCTCATTAACTGTCCCCTTCTCTTTTTAGGTTGCCTCCCAAATGAAGCACAGATTACACAGGAGGAAACATGATCCTGTATATCATGCTTCATTTCTGGCTACCATACCAACCTATTAAGGATAGTCTGCATTTCTTCTGCTTTAGGGTGTCCCATAGGACCTGCACCATGAACCCAATGCATCCACTCTTTACCTCGAGCTCTAGGAATAGCTATAACCAAGCCTTCCTCTCTTTTTGCACATAGAATGTCTTTCTCTAGAGTGAGTGTGAGAACGGGTGTGTGCTGATATGGTTATCTGGGGCATCCTGCACAAGCTTCCTCCAATTGGAAAGTTCAGGTTCCTTTGTCTGCAGTGCTACGAAGTAATCTGGTGGTATTATCCGATCATAATCTGTGGAACGTGTAGCAATAGCAACCATGCGTGTCTGCTCAAACCAGGGCCATATGAGGCCTATATGGCAGGCTTCCTTGGCTAGTGAGTCTGCTAATGTGTTTCCTTTCACGAAAGGACCTTTCTTCCTATGTGCCTTCACTTTAATTAAATGTACTCTCTGAAACTTCTCACTCAGTTCTTGTGCCATAGTCCACAGGGATGAATTTTTCACCGTGGACCCATCTGTAGATTTAAATTTATTTGTCAGCCACCAGGGTAACAGGGCAATGGCACTTTTAAAGACATAATCAGAATCTAAAATGATTTGTATCTCTGGGTGTGAATCCTGATATTGTTGCATACAAGCCACAAAAGCAGCCAGCTCATAGTACTGTGCTGACGCTGACCCACAGGAATACTGTCTCTGCAGTACCACTTGGTTATTTGGGTCCAATTGTACAATTGCAAAACCTGCTAGTCGCCTGCCTCCTTCACATTGGCTACTACCATCAATATATACTGTAGGAAGAAAAGGTGAAATTTTGTCTAGTCCCAGTTCCCTAAAGATCATGTGATTAGGGGCACTGGGTGAGGACTGACAGTCATGAGGTTGCCCCTCCAGCAAGATTCCAGCCACTTGCACGTTAGGTTCTTTCAACAATTAAAACTTTACATTCTGTGCTTGCAACATGAGAGTCCACTGGACTATTCTCTCAGTCCTAATCTTGCTACATGCTAGCTTTCCCTCTACAATGAATTTGAGGGGGGTGTGATGGCTGCATATGTATGTGGTTTGAGCACCAATGATGTATGTAAATTTCTGCATAGCAGCATAGGAAGCCAGTACATGTTTTTCACAGTTTCCCATTTTGAGTTCAGGAGAAGTGAGAACTCTGGAACAGAAAGCAATAGGGCGATCTACTCCTCCTAGGCGTTGTGTTAGAGCTGCACCTATACTGTTCTCTCCAACTACAGGGTACAGGAAAAAATGTTGTGTGTGATCTGGGTGTGCAAGAACAGGAGCAGAAGTCAAAATGTGCTTTAATTTAGTTACAGCCTCTATTTGTTCTTCCTCCCAAACATAACTTTTACTTTTTAGCAGGGAGTAAAGTGGAGCTGCCATTTCAGCATAATTGTGCATGAAGTCACGACAGAAACCAGTGAGCCCTAGAAATGACTGGAGTGCTTTCTGATCTGTAGGAAGTGGAAGTTTCTGTATCAGCTCTATCCTCTGAGAATCTACAGATTTACCATCCTGGCCAAGTGTAACCCCTAAAAAGGAAACCTGTGATTTGCACAGTTGAGCCTTGGCAGGATTGACTTTAAGACCAGCTTGTAAGAGGGCTTTTAAAACTTCTCTTACATGATTCCAGTGTACAGCTTCATTCTCAGACTGAATCAGAATGTCATCTACATACTGAATTATATTATCTCTGCAAGACACTAGTGACAGGGCTTCCTGCATATATTTATGGAAGATCGATGGTGAATCTTTATAGCCTTGTGGCAGCACAGTCCATGCATATTGTTTATTCGGCCACTGAAAGGCTGTTTTGTACTGCCATTCAAGGGCCAGGGGCAGACTCCAAAACCCATTGGATATGTCTAAAACAGAGAAAAATTTACATTTGGGATTCAGTTTAGAGATCATTTCAGGGTATGAGGCTACCACGGGCACTAAAGATTTTGAAACTTGATTCAGGGCACGGAAGTCCATAGTGAGCCTGAAGGAAACCCCCGGTTTAACTATCGGCCAGGCTGGTGAATTGCATGTGGAAGAAATAGGTCTAATCAGACCCCTCTCCTCCAGTATCTTCACAATTTTAGTCACTGGTTCTGTAGCCTGATGAGGTACTGGGTATTGTTTCTGTGGTGGAGGATCCTCGCCTTCCAACAGTATTTCTGTGAGCATTTTCCCACAATCTACTTGTCTTGTGCCCAGACTGGAATATCAGCCACCTCTGAGGGAATTACACACAGATCATACTGCTGAGCTGCCTTGGTGCACTGAGTTGCTAACTGCATGGGAATGACTTCATGCACTAAAGTTTTAGAAGCACTTGAAGTTCCTTTATACTGCCACAATCTAAGATTAGCCATATCTACCACCAGATTTAACTGGTTGAGAATGTCAATTCCAATTATTTCTTTTGGTGTGTTCACTATAGTGGAGGCAGTGGTCTCCAACATTTCCTTGTTTTGTTCACTGTGCACAGGGATACCCCATTTAACTGGGATAGCCACACATTTGGAAGCTGTGTCATTAATTCCTTGAATTTCATAAATTTCCATATTTTTCTGATCTGCAGTGGGAGAAGCTCTGTTTGTAAAACTAATTCCAGCCCCTGTGTCAATCAAAGCTAGTTTATCCTGACCCCTATTCTACTGATAACATTGGGGCGTCCACAAGAGTCCAGTATCAAGGATGTTACAAGCCTTAAACTGTATTCTGGGCCTGTATCTGTTTCATCATCCAGAGGCTTTGGAATCGAGTCCTCTGCTGAGGGAACGGAGGCAGGCTGGGCTATGAAGGCTTGAGACATTTTGATATCTGAACCCAGGAGGTCAGGACACCACTATGCACTAGCCTTGTGTTTGTCCTGAGCTGCTTGTAAGTCCTGTTTTAATTTATCTAGTTCTACCTGCAGTATGTGTTTGTCCTGTTCCCATTTAATTTTCTCCTTTCTAATCCATCTCTGTGCTTTGAGTTCTTGAAAGGGAATGTAACCTGAGGAATTTCTAAAAGTACCTCTGCCTTGTCCTCTCCAAGGTGTCTGTCCTCTGTATCCTTTGTCTGTGTTTTTTGTGTATTGAGAGGATCCCTCAGCTTGCCACTTCCATGCTTCTGATATTATTATGACCTGCGAGGGCTGGGTCTTCCAAACAGACCCAATTCTGAGCATTAAGGTATCAAAAGGGGTTGCTTTAGGGTCTTCAGAAAATAACAGAAGGTGTTTTGTAATCTCAGGGGATAGTAAGTCTAATAAAAATGCCTTATGCGTACTCTCCCCGTAATCTTCTGCATTGGGCCAGGACTCCTGCTCATTAGGAACTGCTTTTAAAATCCAAGCTCTATATGCAAACTCTTCCAGTGTTTCATTTGGTGGAGGTGAAATAATTTTAAATACTTGCATTGGGGAACAGTGAAATAGTTTCTCAGTGCCCCTTTTAACCAACTGGTATGGGTGAGTGAGAGAGCCAAGTTTATAATAGTGTGGCCCCAGAGCCAGATGCATAAGTCTATCAAAGTCTGATTGTTTCCTTCTGTATTTCCCTAGACCCCAGTGAATCAGAATATCAGTGACCCATTTGCCCCATTCATTAATATTAAACGGCATAGGGCCAGCTTTCTCAACTATCCTTTCAATGTCCCTATCTTTTAATGAGTCCTGCAGCATCACTTTAACTGGTGCTCTGAGTTCTGTACTGGGTTCCGAGTCTGAGTCGTCTGAATTATCCTCCTGACATAGGCCTTGGTTATTGCTCTGTTCTGGCTGAGATAAACTATTAGGATTTTCTTCCTCTGATTCAGCTTTATTTTTTCCATTCCTAAGTCCAGCTATACATACATCTGTATTCTTTGGTTTATAGGGTGTGTCATAGGCAGGGGGGGCTGAGGGTGAAATAGTGGTTGGCCAGAGCTTATATTTCTTTTGTCTTTCAGAGGCCAATTCATCCCTAACGTGCCTCAATTCAAGTTTAAGTGTTTCTAATTGCTCACTAACAGTTATAAAGGACTTTGTGGCTTGTATCACCTGAGCCCTTTGCATGGAAATGCAAATTTGTGCCTCCTCCAGGTCTTTGGTTAATTGTGTACACTGAGTATTCAGTTCAGTATTGTCCTGTTTCATGCTAATGAGCCCCCTGCACATGCCTTGGATAAAAAGGCATTTTCTTTTATTTGTTTTCTTTTTGAATTCTTGATAATGGTTTAACATTTGTCTTTGAATATTATATCATGATGCCTCAGGGAATTCCCCTTCAAAGGGACCACCTTTTCTCTTACAGTATGTCAAAACTATTTCTTTCAGTTCTTTAAAATCAAAGGCTTCCATATTTGAGACTGCAGAAAGACTGTAGTTGGTACAGGGGCCTAGCTTATTATGTTTTTATTTGGTTTTATGCGACTATCTCAAATGTGCAACCTTGGAAAGAGGAATGCTCACTTTTATGAAGAAGTGAGACTTAGAATTGTAGTTAGAATGGCATAAATTTTATGGGTGTTCAGTAGAGAGTACTGGCATAAAGACCACGTCTTAAAATTATACCTGAATAAAAAGTGCTTACCACCTTTTAACAGGGTGGAAGTTTAGGGTGAAATTATAGTAAGAATGGTGTTAGGAGATTAACAGAATTGTCAGTTACTGTATCAGTTGCAGCAAACTTTAAGCCTGCCCTTACCAAGATGCATACTGGCAGGAGACTGAGAAATAAAAGGCAGAGGGAGAGGAGGTAAAGTAAAGTAGTGTTACCAGAAAAGATGTATATTGTATTCAATGAGGGACTGTTTACCTGTGTACCACTTCCAAACTAAAGCTGAACTATCTGTCTTTTCTTAGCAGCTCAAATACTAGAAAAAAATCTGTGCCTTGTAACAAACCGTAACAAGCCTCTACATACAAATAAGAAAATTGCAAGCCACTCTATGTAATGTCCCTAGGTGTAGGTAATATTAAAATTCAGGATTATTACAGAGCCTTTTGACAATAAAAATATCACCTTGTCTAACCCACAAAACAAAGTTATCACTGGAACTTTTCACTAAATAGTGTGTCATCCAGCCTGTAACCAAAATTGTCAATTGTAAATGGTCACAAGGGCTTTTGATTTTCCTGTCTCACCCTGTCTGAAATCTACTTTAATGTATTGGACAAAATTGTTACTTACCCAACTGGAGATCTGCTGTGAAATCCGAGATGGGCCCCCATAAAATGTAACCTTTCGCTGCTGCTCTCCACTTTCGGCTACTCTCCGTTTGGTCCTGGGTTCATTTCACAGAGACAGTAGGGTTAGTAGCACAATAAGACAACCAAAACTGGTGTGGCTTGGAAAAAGGGTTTTATATAGAAATAGGCTTATTACAAAGGTACAGAACAGATTTAAAAAGCTGTTATAAAGCTGTTTCGGTCAGAAGTGAGTGTTCAAAGAATAGGAAGAAAAGAGAAAGAAGGGTGGGGGTAAGAAGTGGGTGTAAGGAGTGTCCGATGAAATAAGAAGAGAAGGAGAGAAGGGTGGGGTGTAAGGAGTGTCCGATGAAATAAGAAGAGAAGGAGAGAAGGGTGGGGTGTAAGGAGTGTCCGATGAAATATTTTTGTGTTTCTCTGTATTTATAGTGAAATTCTTCAGCACCTCCCTTTGTCATAATTTGGTTTGTTTGAGGTCTGATCTTTCCTGAATAGCAAGGAGGGGCTGTTGTCTTACAGACTAATCAGGCAAACTAGGCCCATTAAATCTGGAGACTGACATCACCAGGGGGTCAGAGCTAATCTCATCAGGTAAACTACGCCCATTAAGTCTGGAGACTGACATCACCAGAGTGTCAAAGCTGCTTGCAATCCAAGGTCTGGGAAAAGTCATGACACCTATGCTAGGCATAATGTCATGCTGATGTATGCTGACAGTCCTCTGCTCGTATGCAATCCAACAGGGTATCCTCCTGTGGGCAGTGTACCTGCCAGGCCAGGACAACCTGCTGGCCGACAGGCTGAGCAGAGTCCTCCAGCTGCACGAGTGGCAGCTGTACCCCTTATGTACGCCTTCCCTCCTACGCTGCTGATCGCCAAGACCTTGTTCAGGACCCTCCGTGACAGGGCCTCGCTCATCCTGATAGCTCCTCAGTGGCCCAGGCAACCATGGTTCCTGCTGCTTCTACAGTTGACGGTGGAGACCCTCATCCCCTTGGGGACCGCCCTGGGATGCCTATCTCAGGAGGGGGGCTCTCTCCTGTACCCCAACCTGGGGCCCCTGTCGCTGACAACCTAGCTGTTGAGAGGGTGACTGTGACTCCTTTCAACCTCCCGTTTGAGGTGGAAGACATTCTGCTGGCCTCTCGCAAGGCCTCTGTTAGGAAGGCTTATGTTCTCTCAAATGGTGCAGGTTCTCGGTTTGGTGCACTGAACAAGGGGCTGACCCTTTCTCCTGCCCGGTGGTTCTGATGTTACAGTACCTGTTCCACCTCTCCCAGTCCGGGCTCAAGTCTAACTCCATCCGATTGCACCTTAGTGCCCTGGCAGAGGGTAAGCTGCTCTCGGCCCAACCGTTGGTGACCCGTTTCCTTCGGGGCCTGCTCTTATCGAAGCCCCTAGTTCGTCCACTGGCAACCGAATGGGACCTCAATGTGGTGTTTGGGCAGCTCACTCACCTGCCCTTCGAACCTCTGACTATCTGCCTCCTCCGCTACTTCTCTTGGAAGGTGGCTTTCCTGGTCACGCTTGCCTCTGCTTGCAGAGTTAGCGAGCTTCAGGCCCTTGTGGCAGAGGCGCCCTATACCGGGTTCTACAAGAACAGAATGGTGCTTCGCACACACCCCAAATTCCTGACGAAGGTAGTGTCGCCCTTTCATCTCATCCAGGAAGTGGTGCTCCCTACCTTCTTTCCAAGGCCTCACTCGAGTCGGGCAGAGATGGTCCTTCACACCTTGGATTGTAAGAGGGCTTTGTCCTTCTATATCCAGCGCAATCAGGGCCACCACAAAGCTGCTCAGCTTTTCATCTCCTATGATTCCAGTAAGCTGGAGGAGGCAATGACTAAGCGTACGCTGTCCACATGGGTAGTGGACTGTATCATCCTCACTTATGAGCAGGCGAGGCTCCCGCTGGAAGGTCGTGTCATGGCACACCGTGTCAGGGCCATGGCGGCCTCAGTGGGAAACTTGCACTTTCTCCCGATGGTGGACATCTGCCGGGCCACCACCTGATCTTCAGTCCATACCTTCGCAGCCCATTACTGCCTGGAAAGAGAGTCCCAACAGGCCAGGCTGTGTTCCATAGCCTTTTCGGGGTTTAGGCAACTCTTACCCTCCGACCATTCAGTGTTCAGGCTACCAGAGTGCTGGTTTCATTGGACACAGTGGTCCTACTGTGGTCTGTGGGCACAGACTCAATTGCTGCTGCTTGCGGCTCTCCAGAGGAAGCCCTGTTTTGCTATGAGCTTTCAGTAGCCTGTAGCTGGGGAGTCCCATATATGAGGACTGACTTCCTGCTTGTTCCCGGAAAAAGCATAGTCAATCACCTGTAACAGGTGTTCTTGGGGAACAGCAGGAATCAGTCCTCACAACCCTCTCTCCTCCCCTTGGAGTTGCTCCTTTACCATCTTTTATTTTTGCCGTCTTTTAGCTATGTCATCTGACTGAGCAAGATGGCACCCTTGGGAGGGAAGGGGACCACGCTTGTGTGGTGGCATCTCCTAAAGGCTTTCTTTGTAAGCTGGGGGATGCTTCTGCGAGGGCTCCGTCGGTGCCGAAGTCACCCATATGTGAGGACTGATTCCTGCTGTCCCCAGAGAACACCTTTTAAAGGTGAGTAACTATGCTATTCTTCCTGGGTGTCTGTTCTATTGCAGATTTTAGTATCATTTACAAAGAGGACAGATCCTTGCAGCACACCACTGGTAACATCCTTCTCCTCAGAGTGAGCTCCATTTACCTATACACTTTGTCGTCTCCCAATCAACCAATTTCTTAGCAAGTCAGTCCCTTTAGGGTCCATCCCTAAGGTGCTCAATTTTATTTATTAGTCACCTGTGCAGAATAGTGTCAAAGGCTTTACTGAAATCTAAGTACACTATATCTAGGGCTCTCCTTTTGTCCAACTCTCTGGTCACTCAGTCAAAGAAATCAATCAGATTTGTCTGACAAGACCTGCCTCTGGTAAACCCATGCTGCCTTGGATCCTGCAATCCAGTGGACTCCAGAAACCTCACTATCTCTTTTAGCAGCATTTCCATTAATTTACTCACCACAGAGGCAAGGCCGGCCCAAAGGATTCTTCCATGCCGCTCCCCTCCCCCATCGAGCTGTGCTGCCCCCCTTTGGAGCCGTGCTGCCCTCGCATGCCAAGCTGCACCTTCTTGTGCTGAGCCGCGCTACCACCGATTCTGGTGGCAGGGTTGTGGGGGAGTGTGGTTCAGCATCAATCTATGTGCTTCGGCATACACGGCCTGCCACCTCTGACCCCCCCCCCCCTCCCCAACATAACTTCAGAGGTTCAGAAGCGGCAGGACATGGCCTGCTGCCCACAGAGATCTGTTGCCCTAGGCGGCCTCCTAGTGGACGGGCCAGCCATGCACAGATGTCAGACTAACTGGCCTGTAGTTCTTAACCTCGTCCTTACTTCTGCTTTTGTGTAAAGGGATCATATGTTCCTTTTTGCAGTCCTTTAGAGAGGAAACCTTTAGTTTCACAAGATCTTTCTGCTATTCCTCACTATCCTCTTATGTTTTAACAACTTTAAATAATTTTGAATCATTTGCAAATTTGATCACATCACTCTTTGCTCCTTTCCCCAGATTGTTTATAAGTATATTAAACAGCACAGCTCCCAGAACAGTTTTCTTGGGGCAGTCCATTACTGACCTTTTCCCATCTGAAAAATTGACCATTTAATCCTACTCTCTTTATCCTGTCTTTTAGCCAGTTTCCAGTCTATAATAGTGCAATGCCTTCATCCCATTAATGTTTCATTTTCTAAGTATTTTTCATGACACATATAGTCTAATGCTTTCCAAGAATCCAAATGCATATGGAGCCCTATTTTGCATAGAAACTCCCACATGGAGATCCCACCACAAGTAGGTCCAGAGATCAATGCTTTCTCCAACAGAGAATCTTCTCACAACAAATCTCCCAAGAAACGTTTTCACTTGCAGATACTGAAATGTATCACCAGGGCTGAAATTAAATTCCTACAGCAACTCCTCACACTTCAGAGTCCCTTTTAAGTCTACAAATTGCCCTAGCATTTTCAATCCTACTTGCTCCCATATCTGGTAGACTGGATTCCACTCCGGAATTGCAAATTTTGAAATATAATTGATGGGGTGATCTTTTTTAGTGTAACTCCTCTATATCAGCCATGGCAATGGAAGTTCCCAGCTTTTAAGTATTATTATCAGGTGGCCCAACTTTGGGCATCCCAGAGTGAAATTTAGTTTGGGGGACGCAGTGGATTGAGATTGAGCAGATCTTCATTGATTGATGCCAGATACAAAGAGACAAACACTGCTGACTAATCTATTTACAAAGCATACCCTTAAGATACATCAAAATGCTAAAGGTTCTGTGATAAAAGAAGATCTGTTCACCCTTGGAGGATTTGTATTTCAAAAATAGGCAAATATTTTGCAGGGGAAGCATACAAATGTTCCCTCAGATACCTCAACTGGCAGACAGGAGAAAGTATATGAATTTGGCAACAGCATCATTTTGACTGCGTTGACTCTACCAACCCAGAAAACATACATGCTGGTTCATCACTCCAAGTTTTTAAAAGATTCCTTAAGTAGGAATCCATAATGTAACTCATAAAGCCAGCTCAACTTCTCAGTTAGGTTGACTCCTAAGTATCATATAGAGGGCTTAACCTGTCTAAACGGGAACTGTTTCTGTATCTCTCTTTCTAATGCAGGATCTATGGTTTATTTATGTTTTGTTTAGTCTTGATATACCGTCCTTACAAGACACCAGATCTAATGCCACATCCAAGATTTCCAACTTAAGCACATTCATTTTGAAGTTGGATACCTTCCCATAAGCTCTCAAATTCTATCAGTAAGTGATTACCAATCCCATCGGATTTGAGAGCATAAATAAAACATCATCTGCAAATAATTAATTTTTTTGTGATGTATTCTGCGCCCCTCAGAATCCTTATTAAATGCCCATGGCAAACACGAGTGGGGAAAGTTAACTGGAAAGTTTCTTTATACCTTCAAGTAACTTTAAGACATGCCAATGGGTTGTGATAAGTACAGTTGTTGTCAACATTATTGGCACCTTTGCTTTTTATGTATATTGTATACAATATCTTGAGAAATAACTGCAAATATTCTAACTGCATGTCGTCATAATAATTTTAATAGTATGTTCAAATGTATACAACAAAAAACAATGCCTGTGTAACTTAGGCGTAGTAATTTCTGAGAAACAATAACAAAATATGACCCGTACAGAATTAATGAAGACCAAAAAGCAGGCACAAAAGAGACTGGCGAATGTTCAATTCAGGTGTAACCCCTTTATTGGCCCCTACACGTTTTGACTCAAAAGCCTTCCTCAGGGGGTCTTTAGAGGGAGAAAACCTCAAAAGAAATAACATTAAATGAGTATAAGTAAAAATACCCATAGAACATTTAAAAACAGTGTGTTATAAAATCATAAACATGCAAAATACAATTATTTAATAAAGATAAAAGTAAAACTGCTCCTATATGTGTATCATAATACATGAAAATACCATGTGGAATATGATGAAATCATAACATAAAACAAATTTAATAAAAATATTATTTTAAAAACATAAGAACACAGATAAAAAGTGCAAATAGATCAGGACAAAACCTAGACCATTGCTCATTATACTTAAAGGTGCAAATAGACATTAATAAGAAAATGGACCACAATCATAACCCACAAAGATGCACAAATCAATAAATTCCATAAAAGAATTCATCTTATATTCTAAAATACAAATGACAGAAATAACAAAAATATAACAGAAAACAGGGATGAGAGGAATAAAAAATCTGAACAATACCTTTAATGTCTTTGTAAGTGTGGGTGACTCCTTTCCCAGCACTATATACCACTTACCCCTTGGGGAAGCCGGCTGCCTCGGCCGGGGAACCACCTTACCTTCTCTGTCAGGAATTCCAGGGTAACAAACACACACATACTCGCATATAAGTAGTATGTAAGTTTATTCCAAAGAGTAGAGGGGCTTTCCATCTTTTATACATGAGCAAAAACATATACATACGTCATCAACTCATCCCCTGAGGCCCACCACAGCTTATCAGTAACTCCACAGATGTTAGTCATTTCCTTACAGAACAATCAACTTGTCTTAACACAGCACATTCCTTTCTGTATACGTATATGTACAGGATTCCGATTTTCCCCTGCAAGCCTTCTAGTCCTCCCGTACACACACTCTAAGTCTTACCCCTATCAATCCCCTCTTTGGGCCTGCATAGGCCCACTATGAAGCAGTCTGACAGTCCTCCAGAGGACAGTTAAGTGGGGACTATCAGCTGGAGGTCGGTGGTGGCATGCTCAGGCACATCTGCCATCGTGGAAACTGGCGTATAGGAATACATGAAAGTTGTGGAGCTCTGCAGGGCCTTCCGACAACAGCCAAGGACAAATGAGAATATACAACAAAAAAGAACAATGTTTGTAAACCCATTCAATAGGGCAATAATCAGCCCCTTGAGGCCACCCCCCAATCCGCCAAACCATTTTACATCACCCCATATGTTACCAAAATCAATACCACCCTTGAAATTGGCAATATTCAAATCGGATAAGGTCTTAATCTTCTTCATGGCATCTAGGACAAAAATAGTGTGATTTGCTATGACCGTACAACAATTAGTTTCATTTAAAAAAGTACAGGCCCCGCCCTCAGCTGCTAGTAAAAGATCTAAAGCTCTACGATTTTGTAAAGTCATTTGAGTGTTCTGTTCCAGGTATTCTGCAAGCTTAGAAATGGATTCTATTACTGGCCTCATTTGTATATGTAACAAACATTGCAATCTTCTAATTGCCATACCGAGTTCAGCAGTAATAGCAGGGGTCTGAAAAACGGGGATCTAGGAAGTTTAGCTAAGGGCATCCAAGCGAACCTTTGTCAAAGGATAAGAAGTATTAATATACTGGTATGAAGCTTGAATAGCCTCATCTTCAGGATTATCTGGTGCCCAGGGATTTACATTCCTTTTCTTTCTTTTACCATGGGTTACATTCAAAGGTATTAACGCCTAGTGGTTAGGGCAAGGTACTTCAGGCCGGAAGGTCGGGGGTTCAAATCCCACTAGAGGACAGCAACCTTGGGCCGGAAGGACTGGGGTTTCTAGTCCCACAGGTGCTCCTTGTGGTCTTGGGCAAGCCACTTAACCCTCCATAGCCCATGTTCCCTGTAAAATAGTTATCTCCAAGTTATAATGCCCTGTTCAATGTAATTTCAGTTTGTTCAGTGTAAACCGCACTGATGCAGAATAGCGCGGTATATAAGAGAATGCAAATAAATAAATAACTAGGGCACAGGGTAGCAAAGATGCGTTAATTTGTTGATAAATTAATTCCCCACACAACCAATAATGACCCACCACAGCGAAGAGGTCAGTAGCATCGGTCCATATACGACTCATACTATGCCCATCAAACCACCTTACCGACAGACTTCCCACAGTGGATGAGGTGATGTTCTTCCTCAAACTGGACATTGGTAAGTAGAATGAAGTGTATGGGGATTCATTTTGAGACCCCAACATCACTGCAGCTGACCCATTGTGGTAAATGGGACCAACTCCCACATACCAGCGGAAATCAGATCCATTGAACACAACCGGGCTCATTGTGATATTTTTCCAATCGTTTTTCATATTGGAGGGGTCCATTATACCGGACTGATTATACCAATTTATCATGACTGAATTGTTAATAAAATGAAAAGACCCATTAAACACATTATAAGACATATTACACCTGTATGAAAAAGCAATAGATGCATTCGTTATCAGACATAGATTGAATATCATATTTGGGTCAACATATACGTGCAAAGGATCATGTATCATATTCATCGTGTACCACGTCTGGGAACAATTAAGAGACTCATAACAACTGGCAGAAAAATTATTATTATCTATACAATCAAGTTGTCCCGCATATTCATTTAAGGGGACCTTTGAAATGTGTACCGGAGCATATCTGACACCCTTTGGTAAAGAAGTACAAATAATACAGTCAAGTTCATCAGACGAACAATCTCCAAGACACAGGATTTCCACAGATTCGGAGAGAGGAGTTCTCGCTTGGTCCGGCGAGAATTATTGAGAGATACCTGAATTCAAGTTGCATTGTTCTCTGTCCGATGTGCCTGCACCCAAGGTCCTTCATGGGTAAAATAATATATAGTCAGCACAATGACAACCGAGATAAATAACAAGCAGACCAGGGCCGACCAGGAAGTCCTCATGGCAAAGCCAAGTCAAGCGTCTTCAAGGGATCCTCCGGTGCACTCTTGATGCGTGTACCCAGGTCGTATGCTTAGCAGTTAGTATAGCTGTGCGAGTAACTGCAATAATCTCCTCAGGATCTCCAAAAGGCGGGTCCCACTGGCCCTTCTTATGAAACAGCTTTACCAGCACACGGTCTCCAGGGTGGAACGGGTGCGTCGGTTCTGTGGAAGGAAAAGGGAAAGCATTATACACTTGTTCAAACACCGTGCACAAATATTTAGCTAGCTGTGTAGCATATTCTTCCTGTGCCAGCAACAAGTCATCCGCCATTATCACCATTCCCTCGGGCCATTTCCAAGGTAAGGGGAAGGGTCGTCCCATCAGAATTTTGAAAGGAGAGAATCCAGACGCCCCTGGGGTCAGCCTAATTTCTGCCAATACACTGGCCACCTTCCTGGGGCATGTTGTGTAGCCTTTTTTAATTTTTCTTTAATTGTTCGATTCATTCGTTCTACTATCCCTGACGACTGTGGGTGATATGGGACATGAAATTTCCAATCAATGGCAAACATATGAGTAATCTGTTGTAACACCTTAGAGGTGAACGCTGGTTCCTGATCAGAATCTATAGAAAGGGGACACCCAAAGCGGGGGATAACTTCCTTACAGAGAATTTTAGCTACTGTTCTGGCATCTTCCCTAGTCATGGGAAAAGCCTCTGGCCACTTTGAAAACGTATCTACAATGACCAACAAATACTTATAGCCCCCTGTCGATCGTGGCATACATGTGAAATCTACTTGCAGGGCCTGGAACGGGCCTTGGGGTGTGGGTAAATGTTGCAATTGTCCTATTGCTTTTCCCTTCTGAATATTATTCCTAGCACATACTAAGCATTGACTCAGTTGTGATTCTACTAAATGAGGCAAATCTCTGCAAACAAATATTTCCTGTAACTCTTTAAGAACCGTCTTCCTGTTCTTATGCCCTACCCCATGTACTTGACCAATTAAGAGAGGGGCTGCCGCTCTCGGTAGCCCTCTTCGCCCCCCCCCCCTTTTCCTGCCAAATCTTTGCTGAATTTAAACTCATATTATGTTGTTCCCAATACATAATATCCTCGGGATCCGCAGCAGCCTGCAAGTGGTGCAGGGGGAAAGAATGATCAAGAGGGGAAACATAATATTCAGACAGTGGAAGATCAGACAAATAGTAAGAAACTGTCGGCGTGCCCTGAGAGATATTATTACTACGTAAAAGTTCAATTTGGGCTTGTGCACACTGTTTGGCTGCAAGATCAGCTAAAGTATTGCCTTGAGAGGCAATAGAAGTATCATATCTGTGGGCGGCACATTTAATAACGGCGACTTCTTTGGGTTTACATAAGGCGGCCAGCAGTTCATTAACCAATTGTGCATGAGAAATTGGTTTACCGTCTGCCATTTTCCAACCCCTACGCCCCCATAAGAGACCATAATCATGCACCACCCCAAAGGCATACCTGGAATCTGTATAAATGTTAACACGTTTATCAGCAAATAATTCACAGGCTCTAGCAAGCGCTACCAATTCTGCAGCTTGTGCAGAGCCATAAGGTAGTAACTGGGCTTCATGCAAAATATTTGGGAGTTCTACGATGGCATAAGAAGCAATGTAGGCATTGTCTGCGGGATGGACATAGATCCCGTCCACAAATATGTGTGGAGCGTCTGGGAGTGGGGAGGAGGACAAATCGGGACGTACTGACGTCTCAAAGTTGATCAACTTTAAGCAATCATGTTCTTCTTGGGGCAACTCGGAATCATTAACGGGGTGCATTAAGGCCTGTAAGGCCAGCATCGGGGTAAAGGCAGCGGATTGCTGTTTAACCGACAACCCTTCAGTAGTTGTTAAAATTATCTCATACCCACTAAGGCGCTGGGCTGTCATGTGTTGCGTAGTGAGGTTCTTTAACACGTTTAAAACAGAATGGGTAGAAAACAGAATAGTCTCATGAGACAGGGTAATCGGGATAGTCATCTGTACGGCAATTGCCAATGCCGCCAGGGCTTGCAAACATGCAGGCATACCCTGTACCTGGAGGGGCAATTTTTTCGATAAATATGCGACTGGGCGCATTTCCCCCCCCCCCCCGTGGTCTTGAGCCAAAATAGCTGCCATAGTTCCTCCCTCTTCCCTTACATATAGATAAAACACTTTCCCGTAGTCGGGTAGTCCAAGTGTAGGAGCCGAGATAAGCAGTCTTTTTAAAGTAGCAAATGCAGGAAGCATTTCTTCTGTCCATTCAATAGGTGCAGAGCCAGCTAACTGCAAGGTAGCACTTCGCAATATGGAATCCCAATAAGCACAGTCCGGGATCCAAGCACGACAGAAGGATACCAATCCAAGGAAAGCCAGAAATTGTGTCACTGTTGTTGGAGAAGATAATTTTATAATAGGCTGCACTCGGGCAGGAGAGAGCACCCAATTTCCGGGGGACAGCACAAACCCCAAGTAAGTAACATGCTCACAATACCACTGGAGCTTTTTTTAGAGAAGCCTTATGTCCATGGGAGGCTAAGTGGCAGAGCAAAGATACAGAGTCATTTTCACATTCTGTGATTGTTTTCGAACATAACAACAAATCGTCCATATACTGGAGAAGGGTGGAGGAACAAGGCGGATGCCACATTTCAATTGATGCCTTAAGAACAAGAGAATACGCCGCCGGGGAATCAATGTATCCCTGCGGCAGGCGAGTCCAGGTATATTGTTTGCCTGCATGTGTGAAAGCCATAAGAGGCTGCGTGATGGGGTCCAGGGGTTCACTAAAAAAGACATTAGCTAAATCAATAACCGTGAAGCATTTAGCTTCCGTAGGGATAAGAGTAAGTAGCCCGGCAATATCGGGCATCACTGGTGCCAGCGGGACAACGAGCTGATTTACGGCCCGTAAATCCTGGGTAAAACAGAACCCATCCCCCTTAGGGACGGGATTCATGGGAGTATTATAAGGAGAAACAGTAGGGACTACAATACCTGCTGCGACAAAATCCTGGATCATGGACTGCAAAGCAGTTTCCTTAAGGCCAGACAAAGGGTACTGTCGGATACAGATGGCAACTTGAGGATCCTTCAAACATGCCACGTACGGCGTAAAGGGGACCAATCCGGCGTCATTTGAGGAGGTGGCCCAGAGTTTAGGAGGACTTTAGACAACCCATGCGCCTCTTCAGAAATTATATTCAATAAAAATGGAGAGTGCAGGGCAAAAGAGCCGTCTGAATTACTAATAGTTACTACTTCTTGGCGGCACAACAGGTCCCGTCCCAAGAGACTCAGTGGACAGGAGGGAATAACCGTAAATGAATGTGTAAACAGAACAGTATTATTGCCAAGAGCAGAGACAGACAACGGGGGTGTAATCCACGTGGGGGTAGAGGTTCCATTTATCCCAACTGAGGCAGGACCTGGCGTTAAGGGTTCCCTACAAAAAGATGCATGCAACATAGAGCAAGTCGCTCCCGTATCGATTACAAAGGAGATTTGCTGGCCATTAATGCACAACGTACAACAAGGGGGCTCCTTCCATCCACCCGTTAACTGAACCCAGATCGGAACCGTTGCCTCAGGGCAGCCCTATGGACGTTGCGGGGACTGTTGCCATGTAATAGGGATAACAGGGGTTGCGGGGCTACTACCCGGGGGGGGGGGGGCAGAGCCCATCCCCCTTGAGTTGACATACAGCCATACAGGGCACTCATTTTTCCAATTTCCTTGTTGCTTACAATGAAAACAAATCTGATTCCTAGATATTCCCTGCCCTGCTTCCCCGTCCACCACCTCATCCTCCTCGAAACCGCTGTCCCCTCCACCCACGAGAGTGTGACCACTGAGGCCCCGGGAGTTGATATCCCCCAGGGTAGGATTGCTGGCAACCAATATCCTGCTGCCAAGCATGAGAAATTTTACCTTTCTTAACATCCATATCTGCAAAGCATCCCGCCGCTTCCTTCGTTAATATTACCTTCTCCAATTCTGCGGGAGTCATGCTAAACCAAGCATCTATCATTCGCTTACATGCTACAGTCACTTCGGGGTGCATAGCCCCAAACAGCGTCTGAATATACATCGAAGCCATCAGGCCTTCCTGTGATAAACCTGCCTTCTCCTTCCAACACTTATGAAACCTTTGCACAAACTGTGAAACTCCTTCCCCTGGTTCCTGCACGCATGCAATAGACGCAGCAAGATTCTGTTTCGCCCCAAATAAATGCTCAAACTCCTCAAACACTTCGTCCCACATCTTTTTTATCACCTCGGGATATCGGAGGGGGTAATTAGAATCATCCGGCGTCTCATAAGGGTTCGCCAGGGACTTTACTTTAGAAAAATCAAATGGGGTTTCTTCATCATACTCCAAGACCCCCTCAATAATGAGGCGGTAGTCCTGTGCCGTGCACTGCAGCCTGCGAGTCATACGTTGCAAGTAGTGCACAGTGGCAGCTGGCGTTTTCATGGGGTTCGGGGCAAGCTGTAAAATAGAAGAAAGGATGGCGGGATCCAGGGGCTTAACAACAAGCTGGTTACCAATAGTTAAAAAAGGGTACTGGGTGTATATATGGCCCATAGAGGTAGGGTCCCCTGTCACTCTATCACTGTTAAGAATCTTATAAAAGGGGTTATGAGGGCTAGGCCTATGAGCTCTAGCCCTACTCTGATCCTGATGCTCCTCCCGATCTTCTGTTGTCGGCATCGGAAGGGGGAAATTAGGGGGGGTAATGAGGGACTCTGGCGGGACGGAAGGGGAAGTCTCAGACCCTCCAGCCCCCGCTGGCGTTCCCAGATCTCCAGTAGAGGCCTCCTGGGATATTTGACACACTTTACGAGACACATTCCTCCTGGGCGCATCTTGATCCGCAGGGACGGGCCCTGATCTCGGGTGAAAAGGTAGGGCAGCGGGCGGCGGCGGAGGCGAACTGGCAGGCTCCTCTGCCTTGCCACGCACAGCCTCATAAGTAGTACATATCTGACGAAACATTTTATCTATTGGTAATTCCCGGCGGGTGGGGGCACGCCCCGCCATTACTACCGGGGGGTGTGCGGTAGAAGCAGCCGCCACCAGAACAATGTCCTTTAGTGAGTCTGAGTCTCTGGCTGGCTTTACAACGGCGGCCGATCCAACCAGGGAGGGGTAAATGGGTTGATACGGCGGGGGGGGGGGCGTGGGCACCCGGGAGGAGGACACCTGGGGTGGGAGCGGCTTCGCCGGCTTCAGAGGCAGTTCCCGGGGTGAGTTAAGCACCGGTTGCTGCTGACCATTATAATAAGGGGCCAGTTGTATCCATACAGTACCACATTCCTTCATATAAGATTTTGGCTGTTTTGGGTCTCCGGAATAAAAGGGAAAAGCTTTCTTATCTCCCAGACACAATCCCCGAATCATATCTAAATGCCAGGCAGAGAAACTACCCTCCCTGGGAAAAGGTTTTGAGCTGCATAATCCTTCTGTCCACCCCGCCATATTATCCACCCAGGGATTAGTATAATAACTACCGCCGCGGGACTCACCACCCCCCATGGTGCTCCTGCCCAATCGGGGCAGTGGGAGAGAAGAGAAGACAACAGAGCCGCCTCCATAAAAGCAGCGTCCCTCACCTCCGGAGGGAGCCGCTACCACCGCGGGACTCACCACCCCCCACGGTGCTCCTGCCCAATCGGGGCAGTGGGAGAGGAGAGAAGACAACAGGGCCGCCTCCATAAAAGCGGCGTCCCTCACCTCCGGAGGGAGCCGCTACCGCCGCGGGACTCACCACCCCTCACAGTGCTCCTGCCCAATCGGGGCAGTGGGAGAGGAGAGAAGACAACAGGGTCGCCTCGATAAAAGCAGCGTCCCTCACGGGTGTGCCCGCGCCTGGCGGGCCCGCGCCTGCGTGGCCCTTAGGCGCGGCACAGAGGCGCACAAAAAAAGAAGCAACAAACGACAGATCCTACTCAAAGGAACCCACACCACATCCAGCAGCAGATATACCTCAACCACGGAACTGAAGAACAACGACAACAACTTCACAAAGAAAAGACCCCACCACTCCAAGAACCCAAGTACTCCCACACACCATGCCACCCTTCCTAACCCCCATCTATCTCCTAACCCCCCTCCTGACCCTCTACCCCCACTCAGCCAAACCCTACAACCCCCTCTGCCCAGACACCACAACAGCTCAACCCACAAGCATCCACAACCATGCACAGGCATACTCACTCACACATTGCACACCAACCCACGCCACCAACCCCACAAACCACCACCACCTCTCCATCTCACTCATAAACGCTCGCTCAGTTAGGAACAAATACCACATGCTCCAGGACCTGATCACAGCTGAGAAGATTGACATACTCTGTGTAACAGAAACCTGGCTAACAGACCACGACACAGTAGTAATGAACCAGCTAACACCAAAAGGATACAGCCGTCAACACTGCTCCCGGACACATGCCAAAGGCGGAGGCATAGCCATCATTGCCAAAGACAACCTCCACCTGCGGCTCCACACCTCGGAAACCTCCAATGAAGCAGACATCCTCACCCTCACCAACAAACACCTCTCGATATGCCTGATCTACCGTGCACCCACCACAACCACCGACCTACCACAGATACTACACCTCATCTCCGAAAGCACCAGCCCTTCGAAAGAACAAATTATCCTAGGAGACTTCAACCTCCCATCACTCCAGGAAAAACAAGCAGAAACCTTCCTCAACGCCATGACAGCAATGGACCTGACACAGATCATACAAGAACCAACACATGAAAAAGGAAACACACTCGACCTCATATTTCTAAACGCCCAAACCGCCTCCTCATACAGAAGACCGACAATCTCACCAGTACCATGGTCAGACCACTACATCATCAACATATCCCACACCTATCAACTCAAAAATAACAGAGAAAACGAACACCACGCAAGGAGATTCAAAGCATTTAGCAAGGAAGACTTCCTAATGCAAACCCTGCCTAACCTACACACAAACTCCAACAATCTTGATGACCTGATCCACAACTGGAATACCACAATCTCCTCAGCAGCCAACACAACTAGAAAAAACACCAATACCAGACCCATCTCCTCAAAAGACCGATGGTTCACCCCCAGCCTCCGAAAACTGAAAACCAGACTTAGAAGAACCGAAAGGAAATGGAGAAAAACCAAAAGTGACAGAGACAAAGCAAAATACCTCTACGAACTCAATGCATACCACTCAGAAACTGACAACGCCAAAAAAACCTACCACACCAAAATCATCACAACAGCCATAAACAAACCTTGAGAGCTCTTCCAAATTATCAAAAAAAACTAACAAGGACACCCAGTAGCTCCGACCAACTGCCAGATACCCCCCCCCTGACCTTCTAGCCCAACAATACAAACAGCTTCAACAACCACAAAGCCCACATCACTATGCTGAAACAACCAAGGCAAATTCATACCCCATCCTGAACAGCGACTGGAATACATTTGACACAACCTCAAAAGAAGAAATATCTTCCACCATCTCCTGCTTGAACACCACCACCTCCCCGTGGATCCCTGTCCTACCGACTGGATAAAGAAAACCAAAGAAGACCTCAGTGCACCACTAACCCACATCGTAAACGAATACTTTACCCAAGGATACATGCCAGACGCCCTCAAGACCACAATCATTCGACCAACCCTAAAAAAGCACAACCTAGATCCCCTAGACCCCACCTCCTACAGACCAGTAGCAAGCCTCCCACTCACCACAACGATAATCGAGAAGATAGTACAACGTCAGCTTCAAGAACACCTAGACGTCAACAACATACTGGACCCGCAGCAACATGGATTCCGACCATTACATGGGGTCGAGACCCTCATGACCACGCTGATGAACACCCTCATCATAGGAACCCAAGAGAAACACTCAGGATATATCCTAATTTTCCTGGATATATCAGCGGCCTTCGACACCATCTCCCATAACACCCTTATCCACAGACTCCAAACAATTGGGATCAAAGATACTGTACTCCAATGGTTCAGGTCCTATCTAACCAACCGACAGCAACTGATCCGCACCAAAACCTCAACATCACCCCCCTTCCAGCAACATCAAGGAGTACCTCAAGGATCCACATTATCAGCCATGCTTTTCAACATCTACCTCCGTCCACTCTGTTCAGTCATACGCACTCACAATGTCAACTTCCACATATACGCCGACGATATAATGCTCTACGCCCCAATTACAACCACGGACCCAACAAACGACCAGCTATCAACCTGCTTCACCGACGTATCCAACTGGTTACAAGAGAACAACCTATCCATTAACATAAAGAAGACAGAAGCTCTTATAGTGACAAAAGACCCAGACTTCAAACCACCCACTCACCTCACCATGGGAACCACACAAATCCAAATACAACCACACATAAGATATCTCGGCATTATCATTGACCAAGCCCTAACCCTTAAGAAGCAAATCAACAAAACCACTCGAACTGTATTCCACAAGGCAAAAACGGTACGTCTCCGACCTCTCCTCGAACCGCAGGATTTCAGGACAGTAATGCAAGCTCTGACACTCCCTCATCTGGACTACTGCAACATAATCTACCATGGCCTACCTGCCACAAAAATCAATCCCCTCCGAACTGCCCTAAACACCACGGCGAGAATAATTCACAATGCAAAGAAACGGGACCACATCACCCCAATTCTGAGAGACCTTCATATTCTCCCCATCGAAGCAAGAATCAAGTACAAAGCTCTTCTACTCACCCACAAAACCATCCACCAAACACAGGGCACCCCACTCCGCACCCTACTGCCTCGCCCAACCCACAGCAGAACAACCAGACAATCCTCCAACAGCTCTATTGCCGTCCCCCACAAAAGGACCAAGGCAACACAGCGGACCTGCAACAGAGCCTTTGAACTCTATGCCCCATCCCTCTGGAACTCTCTACCAAGCCACATCAGGAACAACGGGATTCCAAGAACATCTCTGAATAGGAATCCCCCCTATTTCTCTTCAAGAACTCCAGACCAGTAACTGTGCTGTCCTGTCAGTCTCTATGTTCATCCCAAAATCATCAATGTTGAACCCCCGGTGATGGGCCCTCCCCCCCACTATTGATCCCCCCCCCCCTGTTATATGTCCCACCGCTTTGACCCGGTGAAAAGCGGGATATAAATACAGTTAAATAAATAAATAAAATAAATAAATAACCCCCTGCCACTCTGTCTACGTATTCCTTTGGTGTCACCCCCTCTGCTGGGGGTGTGCCGGGAGGGACCGGGGTAAGGCAAGAATAGGATGCCTTCTTAGCTGCAGTTTTAAACCTTATCACAATGTTTGGCTGCACAGGCACTCCCGCGGATTCTGGGGTGGTCCCCTTACCTTGGGACCCCCCATCCTCTAATTAATATCCAACAGTCGCACACTTGGCCACTTGCTTTCTGCTAACAACCTTCACTAGCACTATCGCTTCGGGCTTGGGCAGGGGCATCTTGCCAAGCTCACACAATCACACAAGCCACAGAGAAGGAAAAGTGTATTATCACAGACCCAGCGGGACGTCCCTGTTATGCATCGCGCTACCAAAGCGCATTCCCGAGATGAGCTACCAAAGCTGCATCCATTGAAGAAGTCGGGAAATCCCAGTACAACGGGGAAATCCCACTTCTGACACCAAATTGTAAGTGTGGGTGACTCCTTTCCCAGCACTATATACCACTTACCCCTTCGGGACGCCGGCTGCCTCGTCCGGGGAACCACCTTACCTTCTCTGTCTGGAATTCCAGGGGAAAAAACACACACACACTCGCATATAAGTAGTATGTAAGTTTATTCCAAAGAGTAGAGGGGCTTTCCATCTTTTCTACATGAGAAACAACATATACATACGTCATCAACTCATACCCTGAGGCCCACCACAGCTTATCAGTAACTCCACAGATGTTAGTCATTTCCTTACAGAACAATCAACTTGTCTTAACCCAGCACATTCCTTTCCGTATATGTATATGTACAGGATTCCCATTTTCCCCTGAAAGCCTTCTAGTCCTCCCGTACACACGCTGTAAGTTTTACCCCTATCAGTCTTGTGGTATATACAAACCACTAAAAAGGATAAATCAATAAAAAATAATAATAAATAAATAGTCAAACACAATGTTATTAAAAAAGTAAATCATAAAGGCATAAAATAGGAAGAGCTCTATCATTGGTTATTGCTACCTGTAGTTGTTATGTCAGAGCTTGGAATTATTCCAATTAGTAACCAAATGTTACTGTGAAGTATTTTCAACGTTTTTATGAAGGATTATTCAAAAAAACAGGAGACATTGCCATAAGAGAACCCTCTTTTATGAAGAAACCGCATACCTAAAGAAAAGTGGAAGGAGATGGGAGGAAAACGGCCTTCTTGCTTCACCATAAAAAAATGATGGTATTACTGCTGGATGGCTCGTTAAATCAAGGCTATATTATAGCAAATGCATAATTGTGAAACTAGGAACTTATAGTAAGATTTGCTCCTAAGAGGAGTAGTTCAAAATCAAATCCTATAATTCTAATAAGATTGATATATATACATCTTAAAAAGTACTAAATAATTAAGATCAAAGGACATTAAAAAGTTTCAAAATATGCCTTTCAGAGAAATAATGATATAAAGTCTGTAAAAGTTTCTACCGATACTTATGAATGAAAGGAACCTATTTCCCAACGGACCCTTCGAAACTGATGTCATATCTTTTAGATGCTGTATATTTCATTATAATATCAAATATTAAATGAGCATAAAAGTGAAATCTAAAAACCATACATCTCTATATTTTAGATCGATCATGCAACGCAAATGGTCATTCATTGAAAATCGTCTGTACCTAAAAAAGCGTTCTGCCAGCAAATAAGCCAAAAATATTTCCTGACATGGCAGGAAAATCATTTAACGAAAGCCGAATTGACAAAGAAAGTCTTTTGTTAAAAAATAGAGACCATATATAGCATAGTGTTTGCGGAGTTGTAAAATTAATTGTGCAACACGAACATCCAATTAGGAATTCTAATTTACGAGACATTCTAGTACCATCTGCCCTGAGTAAACCCCTTCGCACACCGAAAATATGTGGTCATTTTAAGTGTGGCAAATGTAGTGTATGTGAAAATGTATTGATCACTAAGAAGAAATTTACAAAACCAGGTTCTACATACAAGATATATTTGAAAGATTTTTCTAATTGCGAAACCCCAAATGTGATCTATCTGATCATTTGCCCTTGTAATTTGTGCTACATTGGCAAAACAAAAAGAACTATCAAGACAAGGATCATCGAACATAAAAGTAACATTCGTAGTAAAGCAATGGATAAACCTTTAGTACAACACTGGGTAGAAACTCAACATTCACTCTCTGATCTCCGTTTTGTAGTTCTTAAAGTAGTTCGGCTTCATTGGCGGGGAGGAGATGTGGACAAGCTTCTTCTACATATGGAACAACGATTTAATTATGAACTTCGCACCTTATACCCGTTGGGCCTTAATCAAGAAGTAGATCTTTCTTTTATTTTGAGGCATCCTTTCCTTCTTCTCTCCCTCCCTCCCTCTCCCTTCCTTCCCCTCCCCCTTCCTTCCCCTCCCCCTCTCCCTCTTCCCCTCCCCTCCTTCCCCCTTTCCCTCCTTCCCCATCCCCCTTCCCCTCCTCCCCCTTTCCCTTTCCCTCTCCCCTCCCTCCCCTACTTTTTCTTCCCTTCCCCCTCTTTCCTTTCCCCCTCCCTTTTCTCTCCTTCTCTCTTTCTTTCCTTCTCCCCTTCCCCTTCTTTCCCTCTTCCTCTCCTCCTTTCCCTCCTCCCCCCTTCTTCACCTCTCCATATTCCCCCTTCCCCTCCTCCCCCCTTTTTTCCCCCTCCATATTCCCCCTTCCCCTCTTCCCCCCCTTTTCCCCCCTTATTTTTCTTTTTCTTTTTCTTCTTCTTCTTCCCCTTCCCCCTCCTCCCCCTCACTCCCCCTGCTCCCCTTTTCCCCTTCCCTTCTTCCCCTCTCCCCTTCCCCCCTTCCCTTTTCTCCTCTTCCTCTTCCCTCCCCTCCCTTCTCCTCTTTCTTCCCTTCTTTCCTTCCCTTCCTCCTTCCCCCTTTTCCCCCACCCCCCATTAAATATATATATATACATTTAAGCCCACAATGTGATTCCCAGTATAATTGTAAAGTACTTTCATTGACTAAGATTTTGCTCTTTTTTAATTTTTATTTTATAACATGTCCATAGTGTGATTCATAGTATGGTTTTTAAAGTACTTTTATTCATTTATGCTGTGCTTTTTGACTTTTTCATCTCACTGTGGCGGGAAAGTGCCAATTCACAGGTACACTACCAAAAAACTGCCTCCAGTTTTGCAACTGATTCCTATAGATTTTGGGGTGCTGAATCTAGGAAAAATAGCCAAAATGTTCCATCACATCACGTTTTCTTGCAAAATTAGATTTCTTACCCATATAAGGAATGTTCACATAATTTCTTTTTAGCCGACTGCAGTTTATTTTCTTGGCCCAAAATAGAGGCTGTAATGGTTAACTAACTAGAAACACTCCCTCATGATATTTTAGAGTGTTTTGTATTCATTTTATACATTAACAGGACAATTGGGAGGCGGGGGGCTAAATCCAGTACTCGCGCTGGCGCATGTTCTTTCCTGTTCGCCTCGCCTCATTCGCTCGCTCAAACACGGTGGTTGCGACATGAACGTTCCTGTCAAATTTCAGTTTCTTGCAAGTTCATTATTACCTTTTGTTTGCTCAGTCGTAATCCAGCTTTATTCCGAAGTGGTTCACTACAGTTGTAGTTTGCAGTGCTGTGTATTTGTGATGGCTCACAGAGCCAGAGGTTGCGTCAACTCTCCGGACAGTTTTTGTTTTATTTGTGGGGAATATACCGTGAAAAAGCGGCAGAGGAACATTTCTGCATTTATTAAAAAAGTATATTTCGCCTATTTCGGTTTGAAGTTAGGCGATCAAGACAAACCGTGGGCTCCTCACAAAGTGTGCAAGACATGTGAGGAAGATCTACGCTTATGGATGAAAGGTAAAAAACAAGCATTTCGTTTCGGAATACCTATGATGTGGCGTGAACAAAGAGACCACAGCAGTGACTGCTATTTTTGCTCTTGCATTGTGAAGGGATACAACTTAAAAAATAAGAACGTAATAAGTTACTCCAACCTTCCCTCAGCAATTAGGCCTATGCCTCATAGCAACGAAGTACCTGTGCCTGAACCACCAAAATCTTTGGATCATATTTGTGTGGACGGTTCTGATCATGATGAGACTCATCAGATGGCTTTTCCCGATGAGTCCAGTACTTCCGAGTTTGAAACTGAACCAGATCCGAAACCTGAACTTTTCTCTCAAGCTGAATTGAATGATTTAGTCCGGGATTTAGGACTCCCAAAAGATGCTGCCCAACTGCTAGGTTCTCGGCTTAAACAGAAAAATTTATTGTCACCAGGAACAACTTTTTATTGGTACCGCAACCGCGAGACACTATTTTTGAAGTATTTCAGCAAAGAGGAAGATTTGGTATTTTGCAACGATATATACGGAGTGATGGAAAAGTTTAAACTCAAGTATGATCCTGCTGAATGGCGGCTGTTCATTGATTCGTCAAAAGACAGCATAAAAGGTGTTCTTCATAATGGCAACACATTCGCTTCAGTTCCTATTGCTCACTCTGTTATTCTCCAAGAAAAATACGAGAATTTGGCCCTGATTCTTCAGAAGATTCGTTATGATGAGCATAAGTGGATGATTTGTGGAGACTTTAAAATTCTATCCATGCTATTAGGGCAGCAATCCGGTTTCACCAAATATCCCTGCTTCCTTTGCTTGTGGGATAGCCGGGCCCGCGACCTACACTGGGGGAAAAAAGACTGGCCAATTCGGGAGTATTTGAGACCCGGTGAGAAAAATGTTCTTCATGAGAGCTTGGTACCTCGTGATAAAATTCTATTACCACCTCTCCACATTAAGTTGGGTCTCATTAAGCAATTCATCAAGTCCCTTCCAAAAGATGGTGAGTGCTTTTGGTACCTTTGCTCAAAGTTCCCCCGACTTTCTGAAGCAAAGCTAAAGGAAGGAGTGTTTGTTGACCCTGATATAAGGAAACTCATTTCAGATGGAGCATTCGCTGAAACGATGTCTGAGAAGGAAAAAGAAGCCTGGGATTCCTTCAAGGATGTTGTTCTCAAATTCTTGGGGAACAGGCGGGATGAGAACTATAAGGATATTGTTGCCAGGATGCTCAATGCCTTCAAAGAACAAGGCTGTAACATGAGCCTGAAAGTCCATTTCTTGCACTCCCATGTGAACTACTTTCCCGAAAACTTGGGGGCGTACAGTGAAGAACAAGGTGAAAGGTTTCACCAGGACATCAAGGACGCAGAGAGAAGGTACCAAGGAAGATGGAACACCACTATGATGGCTGATTTCTGCTGGTTGCTGCTGCGGGAAACCCCAGATGAAAAATACGCCAAGCAGCGCACCAAGAGAAGCATTCGGGGGAAGAAGAAACGGGCCCACCAGGAGATTGATTGACCCAAGAATGACTTTAAAATCTAAACTGTGTTGACCAATATCGTGTTTTTACTAAACTTTGAAATAAAAATTTGCTAGTTATTACCACAGTGTCGGATCTCATTTATTAGAATTTTATTTTCACACCATCGGGTGTTTGTCTTCATGTATTGCAATGGTGCGGTTTGCGTTTTCTATTCTTACATACATACCTCTACAACATTTTTTGCACATTTCTTTGCTTTGCTTTGTGTCTAACCTCGCTCTTATATGCTCAATGTTTGTGCACATGTATGTGGTTGTTTTAAGTGCAGACAATTTTGCTACCATCACAGTGTGTTTTGTTGACATTACTCTATTCTTATGTGCTGCCTTGTTACAATTTTCTTTATTCTTATTTGAATAACTACTAAACAATTAGTATAAAGAATTCATCCAAGAAACTTTTATCTCGATCGCACTCAATCTGAAACGTTCACCTCAAACTGCTAACCCAATGTAGCAAAAAATCTGTACGTGATGGAGCAAATTGGTTACCAGATTTGGATTCAGCGCACCAAAAAACGTAAAAATCAATCGAAACATTAGAGGCAGTTTAAAAAAAATTTTTTTTAGTGTACCTGTGTTACTCTTAGAAGTTGACGGCAGAGCGTTCTTTCAGACTATACTCTTATTTATAATGTGATTTATAGTAAGTTTCTCAAAACATCTTTATTCAATGATGGTTTAAGTTTTTTACTACTATTGTGATTGCGCATGTCTGACCTTTTACCCCGCCACGGCGGGAAAACACCAATAACTTCTAGCAGTGCTGGCAGAGCGCTCTTTACTACAGCAGTGGACACTGATCGCTGCACTAAACGATGAGGCATTTTTACTTTCCTAATTGGATGTTCGTGTTGCACAATTAATTTTACAACTCCGCAAACACTATGCTATACAGTCTCTATTTTTTAACAAAAGACTTTCTTTGTCAATTCGGCTTTCGTTAAATGTTTTTCCTGCCATGTCGGGAAGTATTTTTGGCTTATTTGCTGGCAGAACGCTTTTTTAGGTACAGACGATTTTCAATGAATGACCGTTTGCATTGCATGATCGATCTAAAATATAGAGATGTATGGTTTTTAGATTTCACTTTTATGCTCATTTAATATTCTATATTATAATGAAATATACAGCATCTAAAAGATATGACATCAGTTTCGACGGGTCTGTTGGAAAATAGGTTCCTTTCATTCATAAGTATCGGTAGAAACTTTTACAGACTTTATATCATTATTTCTCTGAAAGGCACATTTTGAAACTTTTTAATGTCCTTTGATCTTAATTATTTAATACATTTTAAGATGTATTATGATACACATATAGGAGCAGTTTTACTTTTATCTTTATTAAATAATTGTATTTTGCATGTTTATGATTTTATAACACACTGTTTTTAAATGTTTTATGGGTATTTTTACTTATACTCATTTAATGTTATTTCTTTTGAGGTTTGCTCCCTCTAAAGACCCCCTGAGGAAAGCTTTTGAGCTGAAACGTGTAGGGGCCAATAAAGGGGTTACATCTGAATTGAACATTCGCCAGTCTCTTTTGTGCCTGCTTTTTGGTCTTCTTTGGTAGTGTGCAGGCACCTCCTGCTCTTCTTGGTTACCTGGACAGAATTAATGCCACCCTTCACTAATATTTGGTTGCACAACCCTTGGCAATGACAACCTCCAGGCATTTCTTGTAGCCATCTATAAGTTTTGTATATCTGTCTGCTGGTAGTTTCTCCCACTCTTCAGTTGTGATTTGTTCCAGTTCATGAATGTTTCCAGGATTCCTTTTACCAATGGCAGATTTCAACTCTTTCCAAAGGTTCTCGATTGGATTAAGATCAGGATTCATTGCTGGTCAGTTTAAAACAGTCCATTTTTTCCTTTCTAACCATTCTTTTGCACTTTTGGATGTATGTTTTGGGTCATTGTCCTTCTGGAGGATCCATGACATTGACCCAGACTGAGCTTTCTGACACTAGGTAGCACATTTTGCTCCAAAATATCTTGGTAGTCCTCTGACCTCATGATTCCTTTAATACGTTCCAGGCCTACAGTTCCTGAGGCAGCAAAACAGCCCCACAACATTATGGAATCTCCACCATATTTAACTGTAGGAAGGGTGGTTTTTTTCCTTATAAACGTCACTTCTTTGTCTGTAAATGTGTCTCTGATCTGCATTGCCAAAGAGCTAAAGTTTGTTTTCATCTGTCCACAGAACATTTTCTCAGAAGGATTGTAGTTTCTCAAGGTGGGTTTGGGCAAAGATCTGGCGTGCCTTTTTATGTCTGTCTTTCAGCAGTGGGGTTTTCCTTGGCCCTCACCCATGAAGTCCTTCTTTTATTAGTGCACAGAATATGTTGCGAGTTGAAATCACCACTCCATTCCTGGTCAACCAAAGGCTCTTTGGATGTTGTACGTGGTGTTTTCCAACAGTTTGCATTAACTTTCAAAGACTTCTTAGATTAATTTTTCTCTTCCCACCGTGTCCTGGGAAGTTCTTGACAGTTCCATGAGCAGAACACTTCTTAATAACATTGCAAACGATAGATATAGGAATGCCAAGGTCTTTGGAGATGGTCTTGTACTCCTTTGAAGTTTGATGTTTGCTAATAATGGCTTTTCTGACAGTCTCAGGCAGCTCTCTTGTCTTCAGTATTGTGAAAATGGAACAGGGCGTGAATGTAGCCATTTTTAATATTAGCACTATCATTCATTGGTTAATTCAAGGTGTGAGTACTGACGATCACAGGTGCATCTAATTTTACTTCAGTGGGAGTGTGGTTCTTCTGTTCAAACTGATCTGAATTGTTTTTCAGGGTGCCAGTTATCAAGTCCTGGCAAGCTCCCAGTTTTTATACTATTTCCTTTTGTAATTGATCTTGTTTTATTTGATTCTTTAAATATGTATGCCTATATGCATACATATTTAATACCTTTTAATAGGTGTTAAATATGTATGCATATATAGTCTAAAGCCATTTCACTGGCTACTTTTTTTTTAGGAGATATTGGGCATTCAGGCGTTGAAATTCAAGGGTGCCAGTAATGTTGACCACAACTGTATCCCCCTCCATTTTAAATCTCTCTCTCTTAGACCCACCTTCTTTAATAACCCTGAATAAAAAAGACTAGTGGGCTCTATCAAAGGTGGTTTTTGCGTTTCTCGCCGAGACCATCACTGGCTTACTCAATCCTTTTGGCCCAGAATCATTACCTGCTGAGTATTGTCCACCAAAAGCTGCCATTGGGATAAATCCCAATTGGTTTCCATGAATCGGGCAGGCATCACTACTAGTACTATTGCTTAATGTTTGTATAGTGCTACAAGGCATATGCAGCCTGTCAGTCGGCTGCCTGGGTGAGAATCTTCACAGTCTTGGCAAGTGCATATATCTATATGATTTGCAAGGGATTGTGGGCAATGCAGTTCATTCACACCAGACACAGCTGCTCACAATAATTAGTTGTGCTTTTGGGTAAAGCCAATAAGATATTTATTTATGGGGTTATTTCTCCCAACACAGATATGCTTGGTAGCACATAAATCAGGTTACTTGCTTTCAGTGTTAAACTTGAAAAAACAAAATCAGGAAAACAACATTTTAAACTTGTCAGGCAATCAAAGCAAAAGAAATAAGACCTGGTTGATAACAAACTGGTCTTTTCTGTAGGCTTAGCTAATATTTTCTTAGCATGTATCAAACAACAAACCAAAAGCTACAAAGAAAGAAAAAAAAACTGTTCTTTTCAGGTTAACTTCTGATAACTTCCCACATAGATTCAGAAGTGATTCTCTCCTAGCTCACAAGCAATTAGGTCAGGCTAAATTGCTAGCAGTTATCCAGCTGAAACCCCTTAGCTGGCTTGCTTTCTACTGCGTGGCTAGAAAACCTACACAGGAGCTTTTCTGAGTAGATTAAAGAACAAGTTTGTATTTCTTTGTGATGGTTGCTGTACTTTATAACAGAAAATCACCAAAGGAGTTTAGACAGAGAGCAGTCCATGTAAACAGATTCTTCATCTGCTATCACCCCCTCTTCTTCAACAAGCATGGGTTCAATATCATGGATTGGCACAGATGAGTGTCCCAATGGAGCACTTTCAGTAGAATACTTGTTTCCCTGCTGTCTTTCAAGGTTATAGCTAGGGCATAGATCAGTGTTCATACCTGAGCTTCCATTGCTGTTAGAGTTCCTCTCTATATAGCCTGGCCAGTATGTAGTCCAGTTCTTATGTCCAGCCTTCCAATCCAGATCCCTGGACACTGGATCTCTCTTCACATACCTTCTGGCACGGGTCTTAGGGTCCCTTCCACGTGCAGCCGTCTCCCTCACAGGTAGCGTCTGCAGATTCCTAGCTCTGCAGCACCATTCCTCTGGCTTTCCCCAGTCCAATGGTGTATGCTGGCCCTTGGAATGCCTCCCAGTATACGTACTGCTCTGGACTCTTCTAGACCTCTCAAAGGCTTTTCTCTTCCTTCTTCCAAAGGGTTTCTTTCCCTCTCTGTCCGTCCGGTTTGGCTTCTGCTTCTGATGATCTTCCTGTTGATGAAGATGATCAAGCTCAAGCTGATTCTCCGGATACTGATTCTCTGTAGAATAAACTCTACCTTTATTCTGCTTAGATGAGTGCTCCTCCTTAACACAGCACAGCTGTGCTGAATCAGGCCCTGCCCTTTGAGATGAGTGCTTAGGGATTACCTCATAGCCCTCCTGATTGAACACATGTTTCCCTACTTCAGCTCCTCTAATGGCTGTTGGAAACCTGGTGCATTCTGAGACTGGTAGTCTTTTATGGGAAAATTCTGTTTTCATATTTCTACCAGAACTGACAGGTTGCTTGTTCAGAGTCACTTCACCTTTCCTATAGCTCCTTCCTGAGCTATGATAAGTTTCCTTATCACAAGCCCTGTACACAAACATGTAAGAGACGTTTCCTGATCAAAGGATCTTTGAATTTAACCAAGGCAGATGCATACAACTAATGGGGGACTAGGGCAGAACAAAAGGTGAATGATTATAACACAGACGGGTGGGAAACAGGAGAATAAGGGGATCAGAATTTTTATCGTATTTGCTAGAATTGTAAAAACTTATATCGGTTCCCAACATTGTTAAGGGTAGATAACTCAGGCTGGAGAGTTATGCATGTATAACTGTGATCCCTGCTGCTCTCCAGGAATCAGAGAGTGACTCTTCATCCCCTATGGCCCTGAACATAGCTTCAGTTGATCCACTAATTGATCCACAAAAAAGCTTATAAAATTCCAATGTAAACCCATCTATTCCAGGACCTTCTCCCTCTTAAGAGTCTTTATAGCTGTTAATATTTCTTGGGCTGATATCAGCCTCCCTATTCTGTGTTTATCTTCTGCTGATAGCTATGGCAATTACAGAGACTGCAAATATTTATCAGTGTGGTCCGTCAGCACCTGATCATCCTTCTGAAATAGCGCTCTTTAGAATTGACTTAATTATTGTTGTATATGGTTATTCCCTACAATCATTGCCTCCAGGAATCCTTATGCCTTAAAATATTATTTCAGGTTTTCAATGTCTTCAGTTTGTGAGCCAATAGTCTACTAGCCCTATTACCAAATTCAGAGTGGACCTGTTGCGACTTTTGCAGTTGGAAACTAACTTCATCTATCTCCAAATTATTAAATCTATCCAGCTTTCTCTAATCATAGTAAAATTCTCTTGGACCCATTCCCCTCTAGTTTCAGAATAGTTTCTCTCAATTGCTTTGTGTGCCATACCTTCTCATTTTTAGCTGGCAAACTGTAGCTATTAGTTTCCCTCTTAATTCTACTTTTAGACAGTCCCAGGTTATGTGCATTTTCTACTCACCCTGGTCATTAAATTTTAAGGAGGTCTTATACTAAAGGACGTTAGCTGATAATTTGTGTTCTGTCATGCGCTGAATGTGCATTGGGACACACGACAGTGCAGGATAATTCTCATGCTGTCTAACTTGCGCTAGGGTTGCGAGTTGGCAAGGTAGAGGCAGAGAGTGGGTGTGGTGTGCACGATGCAGTTAGCACTGCGTTCACATTATGCGCTAACTGCATTAGCGTGGGCTTACCTATCGGCTCCTTAATAAGTGGAGTTAAGTGCACCCGTGCTAATGTGACATGTGCTAAGAGACAGGGATACGCATCAAACCCCAGGGAAATGCTTTCCACACCTACGACAATTAATGCAATGGTGTTACACCTAACACACCATAGTTTCAGTGCTGTAGGCATGTTCAGCGCAACACTCTAGAGCCCTTTAGTAAAAGGGCCCCCAAGTGTTCCTCAGTTGGCCTTTGGACCTTAGTCTTTTCATCTTTATCCTACAGTAGGCTATTGTTAAGATTATGAAACTGTCTACCTATATCAATACTTCCCTGCTTAAGTTTAAACCAGAACGGAGTATGGTTTAACCATGTCCTAGTCCTAATTCCTGCCCCATCACCTAATAGAATAAATCAACCCTCACCAACCAAAAATCAATTCTGCAGTATGAGGAATGAGGTGATGAGAAGTATGTATAGTTCCTCTTTTTCGGAATGTCACCAGGCATTAGTGAAAATTGTACAGCATTTTCTTAAACTTAGACTTCTGTATTGTGCCCCCCCCCCCCACTCCCAATCCTTCTCCCCCTGCTAGAGTGATCCAGCAAGATGATACCTATCTTTCCTCATAGATGTACATAGTTTACCCTTGTTATCCAAGTTCTGTTACCTTGTTCAATGTAGACACAAATCAGCTAATGAGATGTGTAAGTTGTTGTATGTAAACCGCGCTGATGCCGAATAGCACGGTATAGAAGAGACTGTAAATAAATAAATACATTTATGAGTACAATGTGATGTTAAAATCTCCCCAGTAATCAAATGGCTTTCCCTAAAACTTTATAATCTCTGTACCACTGTCTCACATAGACAGAAACCAGATTGTAGAGCTCATTATATATGGACATTTAAGGATAAATATCTACCTTCTCTGTTTGTTTGATAAATTTGAAAGAGCACATTCACAGAGAAAACCTTTTCTACTCCATTCGTCTTATCTCCCACCCCCTCCCAAGAGGGATCCCAGGGAGGTTTCTATTTACCAGGAGATATTCATGTTGGAATAAATCCCAGTGGTCATCTCTAAGTGCTGCATATCTCTTTAAAAAAAAAAAAAAAAAAAAAAAAAACAGGTTCTCTTTTGGGGGACATTCGAGCCTCATGCATTCGTGGTGACAAAAGTGGTTCTCCGTCTCTTTAGCCGTGTTTCAAAACCCAGAGAACACTCTCACCTTTGTACCAGTGTTCCACATATTGCATAGCATTTAACTCACCCATCCAGTGTTTCCTCCTTACTTCCTGCATCCACACTCTCCCCTCATATGATCCACATCCCATATTCCCCCTTTCCCCTCCCCTTCCCCTAGCCTTGCTGTACCTATGTGCCCCTTTACCCCTCCAGTTCCCCTCTCACTCCTTCCAATTTCCCCTTCCTAAGATCCTCCAGCCCCCTTCAGGTCACCCACCCAAATAGCACTCACCAGGGAACTCATTCCCTTGAGTGCTGCCCTCAATCCCTCATCACACATGTATTACACACACCAAGCCATATTTAATCTCATTCATCCCATGAACCTTGCTCACCAGACCTCTCCCAACAGAGTTCAACATACACAGGTCTAGATTTCAGCACAATCTAGTCCAGTTTTCTTTCCCACGTGTGTTTGTAGTTTATCATCCAGCATTGGCCCCGGAGAGTGGCTCTGCAAGTGCTTATTCTTGCTATCCACTCATTGCCATTTAACCGACGCTTGTTCATTCATCTAGAGACCTTGTCCAGCTTTAGGATCGATGGAACATCCACATGCCCGCTTGCTGCATAGCATTTGTGGCTGCCTTCACTGTTTTAACTTTGACTGACTTGCTTGAAATTGCGAATAACAATCCAAATTGAGCCAGTGGGACTGTTTGTGCTCCTGTTGCAGCTTCCTGGTAATCTCTTGAAACTTCCTTTGCTTCTCAGCGTGACTGCAGAAAGGTCTGCATATAATTCAATCGCTTGTCCTTCCCATTGTATTTGTCCCAAGGAGTGAACTGCATTCATTGTTCTTTGATGCCATACAGTTTTTATGGAAGCAAGAGATAATATTTCTGGGCCTGTTTTCCCAATGGGGCTGCAAAGCCCTATGAGGTCTTTCCAGCTTGTAACCAAAGGAACTCTCATCCACGCCTACTGACTTTACAGTAGCTTTTGCTATCTTCTGCACCTGTTCAGCACAGTTCTCATCTCCATTGGGCTCCTTTATCTCTCTGAGTTGCACATTACGGTGCCTTGCTTGATTTATTTAGGTCTCTGATTTTCTCAAGAATAGAATCATTAGTTTACTCTGGCTCACTCACTTGCTGAGGCACCATATTTATGAAGTGAGTTTTCTAATCCTCCAGCCCATGTCCAATCTCCAATAGATCCGAACTTAGTCTCAAAATGGCTTTGGATCTCTCCACAGAAAGTCACAATATCTTCCTAAATGTCAGCAAACCACTCTCGAGTCTTGGCATGCAATGTAGAAAGGATCAGAATCACTGAGCTGCACCTCACTTTCCCAGCCTAGCGCCTTCTCATCCATATGGTGAGGCTTCTACCTCCCAGTCTCCATCTTGTCTTTAAGGGGTCCAGCATATGAGAAGAAGCTAAAATCCACAGTCGTCTGGTGCATCTCACCCTCTACCGAGGCACTGCGCTCCATGGTCAATGTCATCCCTCAGTTAGGCTCTCTGTGCTTTCACTTAAACTTCAACTATTGAGGAATGTTTTTTTACGGCTTGGGAAGAGCTCCCTGATCAAGCCTCCATCTGTAATATGTCATCACCGGAGGCCCTAAATGTAGTAATTTAAAGACAATCAATATGTTTTTGTCAATTTTTCAGCTTTTTAAAGAATACGATAGACACATTGTTATATATCACTTATGGTTTATTATACTTCCTTTCCTTGTTATAACAAAGCAGTTTCCCATAAAATAGAGTAAAAAAAATATCATTTTCATGACGTAAAAATAAGAAAAGAATTTAGAAGTCAGTAGAGGAATAAAAGATAGAAAAGTTACTAAAATAGATGGGATTTAGTCGGGAGAAGAAACATAGTAGCAGCCTCTGTGGTTGTTGCTGTGCCTTTAACCCGGTTCCTTTTTAAAAGCCATTGCAAAGTAACGTGTTCAGCTTTCTCTTGAATTGTTTAAAGGGGGGGGGGGGTCCAAATGTAAATAAGTGAGCAACAAGTTCCAAAGGGAGGCGGCAAAGAAGTAAGAGCACTTCTATCTGAAATGCTTTGGAGGACATATTACACTTTTATTATTCATATGATTTTATTTGGTTTGACTTAGAACACCTGGTTTCCTGTAGGTCAAATAGTATACTGCCTGATGACGGACAGTAAGGAACCTGCATTATCCAAATCTTAAACATCAAACTCTTACACCTTTGGCTTTTATATTTTGATCAACACTGCCACACTGTGGGCAAAATATGAAAGCCCTACCACAGTGCTTCCCAGACTTTAATCCAAGATGACCCCATTTTAACACTTAAAAATTCATGTCAGCCCAGATGATGATGGAAACAGAATAGCAGGTCGCAACCTCTCTCCACTTCCTTCTCATGCCAGCTGTTGAAAGCATGAAGGAAGTAACAACAGCAACAGCAGGGTGGCAGCCATTAGCACAGGGTCCTGTACATCAGTGGGCACCATCAGATTAAACACCCATCTAAAAGGAAGCCCACACAGGAAGCGGAGTCGGGGCTTTGAATGTTCACTGACTCACAACCCCCATGCTGGCTGCTCTTATTGGACATAGGTCCAGAATGAGTCTAGAAGGGGGGAGAGCAGCCCTGTAACCATGACACTTTCCATGGATGATGTGACTCCATTTGGGGCCCTGACCTACAGTTTGGGAACCACTACACTAAAATATCTGCTTAGGCATCCTATGATAAATCTAAGCTTTGGAGTTTGATTCCTTCTATCACTGCTTAGCAGGCCATTCTTTCGTTCCGAGCTCACAGAAAGCTGCTTAGTGCCTTCAAAAGTAGATTGAAATGCTTAAAGATGCTGCCTTCTTTACATTCCTTTTCCCTCAGGACCTAGCAAAAATAATTTTAAAAAGTACCTTTATGTTAAGCCTAACAACCTTCACCACACCTACCAGTGGATTTATTTGTAATCTGCAAGGGGTGGGCTACAAAGCACTATTAGGTGTTTTTATTAGGAAAACGGACAACCTGTATATGAAACATCAGACCCCCCACTCCTGCCAATATATTAATAAGAAAAGTGCCAGCAAGAGTGCACCTATGGCAATGCTTTTCAGATATAAAAGTGCTTTTTATTCATTAAAAATAGATAAAAATAATCTGAGTTGAAGGGCTGATTAGGTTCCTCTTATCCCCCGTGTCATAAGGCACTGAGTTCCATGAAATCATTCTGCCAGCCTATGTGTTATTTTACTTTATCTCTGGGCATCAGCCTTTGATGGGCAATTCTGTGGCACTGTGGCAGACTGGCGTGAACACTGTCCTCTAAGTGTGTGTCCTATCATGAGCCGGCTTATGTTGTCTAGCCCCTGCATCCCATCAACACTGCTGCAGCTTCTTGGAGCCTCTACTACATAACAGGTGATTGTTTTCACTGTAAACAAAAATTTTCACTTTTCAGATGTTTAACTTTCATGTTTGCATTTTTTAAGCGAAAATGAACATTCTGGAGAATTGTAGCCTTAATCCGTATCCTTTCAGAGACACTAAATCTGTGTTATACTAATCAAATATAGTTGAACCAATCTGAATATCCTGTTTTGCCTATGTAGCCTAAGCACTCTTGCATTAAACCGCATATAAATGAATGATGGCTGAATCAGGTGTTAGACGTAATTTTTCAGAATGATTGAAGGATCTATGCTCAGGACATATTACTTGATATTGGATAGTCTGAAGCACCCACTGCACCCCCGGTATATGCATAAATTAAGGAATTTTATAATCTACGTGCAATGCTTGCCTGCACCTTGGATACCCCGCCCAAAGCCCACCCCTGTGCACTCCCACATTGACAGTTGTTGTTGTTGTTAAGTGCCGTCGAGTCGGAGTCGACTCATGGCGACCCTCTGGATAGCTATCCTAAATTGTGTTCGGTCTTCAGTCAGGCGGCTCATTGTTGACAGACTGGTACCCGTAGCTGCTGTTATTGTAGCAATCCATCTCATTGCTGGCCTTCCTCTTTTGCGTTGACCTTCTATCTTGCCAAGCATGATGTCTTTCTCTAATGATCTCTCTCTTCGCATGATGTGTCCGAAGTATGAAAGTCGAAGTCTTGTCATCTGAGCTTCTAAAGAAAGCTTAGGTTTGATCTCTTCTAGTACCGACTGGTTTGTTCTTCGGGCAGTCCATGGTATACACAGTATTCGCCGCCAGCACCATAATTCAAAGGCATCCATTTTCTTCCTGTCTGTCTTTTTCACTGTCCAGCTTTCACATCCATATGATGTTATTGAAAATACCATGGCTTGAACAAGTCGAATCTTTGTATGGAGAGAGACATCTCTGCTCTTGAGAATCTTATCTAGGTCTTTCATAGCCATTCTGCCAAGAGCAATGCGTCGTCTGATTTCTTGACTGCTTGTTGCTTCTTTATTGATAGTTGATCCAAGTAGGTTAAAGTTGTTCACGATTTCAATTTCTTCTCCTTCAACGATGAACCTGTTGATTATGCCAGTTGTCATGATCTTTGTCTTCTTTACATTAAGGTGCAGGCCCATTTTGAGACTATGTTCTTTGATTGTGAGAAGCAAATGTTTCAGATCATCTTCACTTTCAGCCAGTAATGTGGTATCATCAGCATAGCGAAGGTTGTTGATGAGTCTTCCACCAATCTTCACACCTCTGTTGTCTTCATACAGTCCTGCTTCTCTGATGATTTGTTCTGCATATAAATTAAACAGGTAGGGGGAAAGTATGCAGCCTTGTCTTACACCTTTGCTTATTTTAAACCATTCTGTTTCTCCTTGTTCCGTTCGAACTGTTGCTTCTTGATCAATGTACAGATTACGCAAGAGAACGATCAGGTGTTCTGGTATACCCATGCTTCTTAATGTGGCCCAGAGTTTCTCATGGTTTACACAGTCAAAAGCCTTGCTATAGTCGATAAAGCACAAATAGATATCCTTTTGGTATTCTTTAGTCTTTTCAAGGATCCATCTCACATCCGCAATGATGTCTCTCGTTCCTCGCCCTTTCCTGAACCCTGCTTGCACTTCAGGTAGTTCTTGTTCTAGGTATGGCTGTAGTCTCGTTTGAATAATCTTCAGTAGAATCTTGCTGGCATGTGGGATCAGAGCGATTGTGCGATAATTTCCACAGTCAGTTGGATCACCTTTCTTTAGTATTGGTATAAACACAGATCTTTTCCAGTCAGTTGGCCATGATGTTGTCTTCCATATTTCTTGGCAGAGCCTTGTAAGTACGGTAACAGCTGCATCAGATTGCTGCAATACTTCTATGGGAATGCTATCAATGCCTGGTGCTTTGTTCTTTGATAAGGCTTTCAATGCTGCTTCAACTTCTTCTTTCATCACCAATGGTTTCCTGATCATAAGGTATAGGTTGAAACGGCTGTTGGTCCACTTGATCTTTATCATATAAAAACTCTGTATATTCCTTCCACCTTTTCTTGATCTTCTCAGCATCATTCAACATAGAACCTTGAGCATCTTGTAACATTCCAATTCGAGGCTGGAACTTTTTCTTTAACTCTCGCAGCTTTAGGAAAGCCGATCTTGTTCTTCCTCTAATAGTTTCTGCTTCTATTTCCTTGCAAGTGTCATTGTAGTACTTTTCCTTGTCCTGTCTTGCTGCACGTTGGAAATCTCTGTTGAGTTCTGCGATTGTCTTTCTTTCTCCTTTGGCTTTAGCTTCTCTGCGTTTCTGGGCAATTTTCAGAGTTTCTTCCGTCATCCATTTTGGCCGTTTTTGCTTTTTCACCTTTTGTAGAGACTTCTCGCTTTCTTCCAGCACAACCTTCTTGATGTCATTCCATAACTCTTCCGGAGCTCTGTCATTTGTATCTAAGGCAGCAAATCGATTTTGCAGGCAGTCTTTAAATTCCAGTGGTATATTCTCAAGGTCATATTTTGGTGCATTCATGAGTGGTTTGCTCTTTTTCAACTTTAGCTTGAGTTTGCATACTAGTAGTTGATGATCTGTACCACAGTCAGCTCCAGGTTTTGTCTTTGTTGATGTTACAGAGCTTTTCCATCGTTGACTTCCACAGATGTAGTCAATTTGATTTTTATACAATCCATTGGGTGAAGTCCATGTGTACAGTCGTCGCTTGTGTTGCTGAAAGAAGGTGTTTGAGATGAATAGATCATTGGTCTTGCAGAATTCTATCAATCTTTCTCCAGCTTCATTTCTGTTGCCAAGTCCATATTTTCCAACTACTTTGCCTTCTTCTTTGTTGCCAACTTTTGCGTTCCAGTCACCCATGACTATCAGGATATCCTGTTTGCATGTTCTGTCAATTTCAGCTTGTACTTGTTCATAGAACTCTTCAATTTCATTCTCTTCTGAAGCTGTTGTTGGGGCATATACTTGAATTATAGTTGTGTTGATAGGCAATCCTCGTAGACGAATAGAGATTAAGCGTTCGCTGACTGCATTGTATTTCATTACAGTTCTTGCAAGTTTCTTCTTTATTATAAATGCAACACCATTTCTTCTTTGTCTTTCATTTCCAGCATAGTAGACCATGTGATCATCTGATGCAAAGTGCCCGATGCCAGTCCATTTCAGTTCGCTGACACCCAACAGATCAAGTTGTACACGTTCCATTTCATTCTTGACCACTTCCAACTTCCCTTGGTTCATGCTTCGTACGTTCCATGTTCCAATGTGTAAGACATCTTTACAGCTTCTGACTCTCATTTCATGCGCAGCTACATCAGCAGTCAGACTTCCCGAAGGCTTTGATCCAACCACATCATAAATGCTGGCTTTACTCTGAAAAGTCTTCAGCTCTTCCCCAGTAGCTAGTTGAGTGCCTTCCGACCTGGGAGTCTCATCTTCCAGCACCATAGCACAATTTGTTTTGTTGTAACTATCCATTGGGTTTTCATGGCAAGATACAGAAGTAGATTGCCGGGCCTTCCTTCTGCGCAGTTTAAGTTTGGTGTTGTTGCCGTTGTCACAGAAATGTGATCCTCCGCCGTCAACACTATCCCATTCTGCTGCTGCCCAGATGGGTGGTTTGTCTTCGTCTGGCACCTCAGCTGAGACCTGTCCATCTTGGGAGACCCTGCCAGTAGTTAAACTACCGATAGTTTAGCTCTCAGCATCACTGATGCACACAAGCCCTCACAGCACGACAAGCTGCAAACCAAGTGAGAGTACATTCCATGAAATTTGTATGCATACTTTTATACTGGGTACAATTTTATAAGAGGCATTTGCACATATAAATGACTAAAATACCCCTTTCACATTCCTCCTTTCACATGTAAAAGTAAGTGCCCCCTTATAAAATTACTTGCTTAGTGGGAAAAAGAGGCGATATTGCGGATGAACCTGAAAAAGCAAGTGTGAGGATTTCATTTTGAATTCCTTTCACTTGCTTTTCATGGCTTTAACTTGCAAACTTTGCTGGCCAGTTCTGGGGGTGCAGCGGGTGCTTCAGAATATCCAATATCAAGTAATATGTCCTGAGCATAGATCCTTAATCGTTCTGAAAAATTATGTCTAACACCTGATTCAGCTATCCTTCATTTATATGTGGTTTAATGCAAGAGTGCTTAGGCTACATAGGCAAAACAGAATATTCAGATTGGCTTTCAGAAATTGACGAATCACATTGTCCCAATTCAAACAGACAATCAAGTAGTCATGTATTACATCAACAAGCAGGGAGGAATGTGATCATACCTCTTGTGTAGGGATGCAAACAGGATGTGGAAATATTCTATCTATCACATGATGACTCTAGGGGTGATATACTTGACTGGCGAGAACAGTGCCCTGGCAGACAGACTGAGTTGTGATTTTTGACCTCACAAATGGTCCCTGGACAAAGGCATCACACAAAATATCTTTCAGGAGTGGGGCATCCCCTGGATAGATCTCTTTGCAGTTCCTCAGTACAGGCAAGTGGCTCGGTCCTTCTCCAGGGTGGGGACATTTATTTATTTATTTATTTTATTTATGTGTCTTTTATACCATCCTATCGAATAATTGGAGCGGTTTACATTATAACATATTAAACAAGTGGTAACAGGTGCAGATAAATTTCGATCACAGATACGTACATGATTTGAACTCTTCTGTTAATTTACAATGCCTGAATAAATCATGACCTTGGGTGTTCATATTTAAATACTTTCATGGTTATAATATCCAATCATTTTACATTAGAGTAGTGTAGTGAGTGATGTGAGATGTAAAAAATTAATGGATGTTGAATGGGTATCTGGAGTTTATGTCGGGTCACTGTTTGCGTTTTCTCCGCTGCAGCCAAAGTGTTCAATGAATAGAAATGTTTTAAGTTGGGTGCAAAAGGCAGATAAGTCCCTTATGGCTCTAAGTCTATCTGGTAATGTGTTCCATATAGTTAGGAATAAATATTCAAATGCTCTGCTGCTGGTGTGTTTCGTTTTGCGGTAGTCAACTGGGATAACTAGTGCATTTATCATTTGTCATTGGGTGTTGTGATAGGACTGTGGGTGCTATAGCTCTGATTTAAAGTGGTCATTATTATCTTGTATTTTATTCTGCTCTGGACCGGTAACCAGTGCAGTGCATATAGTATGGGTGTTACGTGTTCTGTTTGGTGTTTTATTCTGCTCTGGACCGGTAACCAGTGCAGTGCATATAGTATGGGTGTTACGTGTTCTGTTTGGTGTGCATTATAGATTATACGTGTAGCTGTATGTTGGGCCATTTGAAGGCTGTGAAAAGTTTGTTTGGGTAATCCGTGTAGGAGACTGTTACAGTAGTCAATATGTGGGAATATCATGGCCTGTAGTACTGTTCTAAATTCGTTACATTGCAGTAGTGGTTTCAGATGCTGTAGCATTTGGATTTTGTTATACATGGCCCTAGTGGTGAGTTTAATGTGTGTTTTAAAACTAAGGTATTTGTTATTTGGAATGCCCTGATATTTCACCTCTTCTTTAACTTCAAGTGTTGCTTCATTCACTTCAATGGTGGTGGGTGGTATGAAGATTTGGTTTCTAGTAATGAATAGTACATGTTTTTTTATAGTTTATATTTAGACTGTGAGATTTTAGCCAATGAGCTATTTCATTGAAGCATGATATAATGTGCTCCAGTATGGATCCGGTTGTGCTAAATGGGAGATATAGCATTATGTCATAAGCGTAGATGGCATATCCAACTTTGAATTTTTTTATTATATGACATAGTGGCTGAATATATATATTAAACAGTAGAGCAGATAGTGCTAAACCTTGTGAGAGACCTTAGGAGTTAGAGCATTGCTGGTCAATTCTAACTTGTGACCGATTTGTTAAATATGATATAAACCATTTTAGGGTAGTTCCATATTGTAGCCTTCCATGTTGTAGCCTTCGAATTAGTAAGTTATAGTTAACAGAATCAAAGGCTGCAGCAATATCAAGAAATATTAAAATGAATGCCTGATTGGGGTTGTCTATTCCTTTTACTATATTGTTGAATAGTACCAGCAATAATGTTTCAACACTGGGAGGATCTAAAGCCATATTGATGGGTATCAAGAAGGGCATATTGTTCAATGTGGTCTTGGAGTTGAATATGGACATTTTTATCAATAATTTTGGCCAGGAATAGTAGACTGAATATTGGTCTGTAGAAAGAGGGGGAATTTTTGTCAAGTGGCAAACTAGCCCTGGATGTATTCTTCCTCAACTGGGGAGAAGGGTCTACTATATGCGTATCTTCCTATACCTCCTGAAACTCAGCGACAACAGGAGCACTATTATTCTCAATACACGTTATTGGTCAAGACATGCTTCTCTCTTCTCAAATTTTTGGTCAAGGAACTAATTCGACTGGGCATATCACCAACCTTGATTACACAGGATAGTGGGACATTGTTACATTTCAATATCTACTCGCTAGTCCTCACAGCTTGAACATGGAAGGGCTAACTTTGTTTTCTCTGAACCTGCCCATTGGTGTGGCTAATGTTGTCTTGACATCCAGGAGAGATTCTACTAGAAGGTCTTATGGTTTCAAATGGAAGAGGTTTGCTGTCTGGTATGAGGGACAGGCCCTAGATCCATTCTCATATTCCACACAAAAATAGCTTGAGTAACTTCTACATTTATTAGAGTCTGATCTGAAGACCAACTCAATAAGGATACATCCCATTGCAGTGGGTGCTTACCACCAAGGTAAACCCATCTCCCAACAGCCTTTAGCTGTTCACTTCATCTGGGCCTTGCTTCTTAGAAAGCCTCCCACATTATCTTGGGATCTCAAAGTGGTTTTAACTCAGCTGATGAAAGCTTCCTTTGAGTTGTTAGATTTATGTTGATTGAAACATCTGACCCGGAAGGTCTATTTTTTGGTGGCAGTGACCTGAGCATGCAGAGTTATCAAGCTCTAGGCCATAGTAACTGATCTGCCCTATATTAAATTTTGTAACACTCAATCTAACTTCCTGTAGAACTTCCACCTTAATCGATCAATTGTCCTGGCAGCATTTTTCCCAAGACCTCATGCTTACAAAAGGGACAATGTAGTGTACACGGACTGCAAGAGAGTCTTGGCCTTCTATCTAGACTGGACTGAAGCCTATAGAAAGTCCATCCAACATTTTGTTTCTTTTAATCCCAACAGGTCGGAGATCACGTGGGCAATGAGCCGGTGAGGACGTGTCCGGATCGGCTCTGGGAACCCTGCAAGTAAATCAGTTTAAAGCTGGAATTGGGCACATAGTTCCCTTCCAAATGAAGTAAGGTACCTCCAGGCGAACACTGGAACCCCCTCAGTTGGCGATATAGTAGCTAAAACAGCGTATAAGACGGATGTCTGCCAAGGCGCCGAGAAGGGAGAAGGCGCGTGGCCCGGAGGGCAAGATGGCAGAGGGAGCGCCGGCGAGCCCACAAACTGAGACTATGGAAACTGTGATCATGGAGGTTTCCGCGGCTGTGGTAAAGGCGCTGGAGATACGGTTCTGTTCACTCTCCGAGCAACTCACTCAAGTCGGGCAAGCAGTGACAGAGTTCACAGGCCACATGAACCGAGCAGAGCAAAGAGTTTCCGACCTCGAGGACAGTCAGCAATGTCAGGATGCCAAGTTAAAATTGCTGGAAGAATTAATTGCACAGCAGTAGGATAAGCTTGATGATTTGGAAAACAGAGGAAGGCAGAAAAATCTAAGGTTTGTGGGCATTGAAGAGACAGTGACGGACAAGGAACTGAGAGGCTTTTTGGAGGCCTGGATAACAACGAGATTGCCCCTGGATCATCAATTAGACACCATCAAGATAGAGCGAGCGCACCACCTCGGGGCTCACCGCAGACCTAATCAGCGACCCAGAGTGGTCATAGCACGGTTTCATGAATTTCGGCAAAAAGAAGCTACATTGTGAGCTGCCCGGACCCAGAGTGGAGGTGCTGAGGAAGAGAGTCGAGCAAAAAGAACTACTGGTGTTCCAAGACTATTCCATCAAGGCGAGCCAAAGAAGGCACAAATTTTCGATGGCGTGTGGTCAGTTGGCACAGCGGGGCATTCATTTCTCCTTGTTATACCCGGCATGGCTGAGGATTGAGTACCAGGGACAGACTAAACACTTGGAAATGCCGGAGGATGTGGCAGCTTTTCTAGAAACATTAAAAACCTGATCTGCGACTTCCGGTGATGCGGTGAGCCCGAGCGGTTGCACGCCGCTCGAGCTCTGGGCCCCCTTGCTCCCCCGGCGCCGTGCAATGCTAGATCGGGGCTAGATTCGGGGCTCCCACGCACCCCCCGAGCAGCCTTACCCAGATCGCAGCCTGGAGGGATGATTCGGCGCTCCCCTCTCATCTACATCTGAGGATCGGTGGAGGCGGCCTGGAACCACGCGGCTCGCGCTGCAGGCGCCGCGCTGGGGTGAGTGCCACGTGGCGGGGTAGCTGGGCCAGCCGGCGAGTCTGGACGTCCTGCTCGGGATACGGCTGCGGCTCCACGGATGATGCTCATCCCCCCTCTTTCTTTCTGCCTCCAGCTTGTGCCCGGAGTGGCTGCCTGACACGAGAGGGACCAGGGGAGGCTGTGATCCCATACTAGGCCCGGCTGTGGGCTGCCTCTTGTTCTGCCTGCTTCCACCCCCACCCCAGGGGACCCGTACAGGACTGAGTGGATCTGACTCCAGCCCTCCTCCTACCTCCGTAGGAGACAGAGACCTGTGCCTTCTTCTGCTCGATGGGAGCCTTCTTGCGTCGAGGCATGCAGGACTGACCCTTGCCTCCCTGCTTCCTGCATCCTGGAACCTCTGACCGGTGCCCCGCTTTCACTAAAGAAGAGCCTATGACCTGTGCACTGCACCCGGCCTCCGGTACATGGGAGCCCGGGACTGAAGCTGTACTCCCCCCCTGCGTGCAGGGGCCTGGGACTGGTGTTCTTTCTTCAACATACTGCCCCACCTTTGGCACCTCGGGGCCCCAGATCCGTACTTGATCCAGGTGCAACAGAGCCCGTGCCCAGGCCTTCTCTTCAGCGCTCGGCTGACCGGGATCCTTGCCTCTCATCTAGCGCCTCAGAGGCCTGAATCTACATTTTCTCTCCTGTGTACAAAGGCCTGAGCAGCCCAGGGGACGCCTGAGGCTCGGAACTGGGGACTGTGCTGTGAACCAAGGAGGCCGACGACTGAGGCCCTCGTCGCCCGGCGTGTGGAGCGGGGACGGGTGAGTGACCTCCCCTCCCCCTGAGTGGACTATAGAAGTGGCCCTGGCGATGGCGGCAAAAGGAGGCCGCCGGGTGGAGAAGGAGAAGACCCCCTTGCCGCCTAAGGGGGGAGAGCAATCCTCGCCGCTGAAGGGGGAGGCTAAGACCACAGCAGGGATGGTGGATGAAATCTCCCTAGCCGTAGCGGGGGCGCTGTCGGCTCAGTTCGAGGACTTGCGGGGACGTATGGACCTTGTCCAGACCTCAGTGGAGGCCTTGGGCGGCCGACTACAGGAGGCGGAACACCGGATAGAGAAATCAGAGGAGCACGTGCTGGAGCTACAGCGGGAGATGGCTCGGGTGAAAAAACTACTCCAGGAGCAGGAAGCCAAACTAGATGACCTAGAAAACAGATCCCGCCGCAATAACTTGAGGTTTCTTGGGATCCCAGACACCGTCGAGGATCGGGACTTGCAATCCTACTTAGCAGATCTGGTGAAACAACTCCTGGCGACTGATCCAGAAGGTGCCTCGGTGCAGATAGAGAGGGCGCACCGGGTTGGACCTAGGAGGAATAACGACACCCGACCCAGGGTGACAATAGCACGGTTCCTGAGATTCCCACAGAAAGAAGCGGTTTTGCGTGCAGCGCGAAAGCAAGGGACCATTCAGAAGGACAATGCCCGGATACGCATTGTTCAGGATTACTCAGCAGCACTGGGGCAGCGGCGGAGAGATTATGGACCATTGTGCCAGACCCTGATAGATAATCATATTAAATTCATGGTGCATTACCCCGCCCGATTGGTCTTCACCCATGATGGGATTCGTCGGACTTTTGACTCCGCGGCAGCAGCAATGCCCTACGTGGAGGAGATACGCCGGAGGGCTGCAGTGGCAGCCGAGTCCTGAGGATCGGGGGAGAAGACTATGGCCCTGGTGCACAAGTTCAGAGCATTTTGCATTGGACAGTAAAGTGATGGTGATGGTAATTGGGGTGGGGGTGGAGGGTTGCTGGGGTTGTTTTGACTGTCTTTGAGTAGGGATGTTGATGGCTTCCTCTGGGTGTGGGGATGGGCGGGGAGAGGCCCGGGAGGTGACTGTGTCTTGGGGGGGGCCGGGGGAGGGGCGGCCTGTAGCGGACTCGGGGCGCTGGAGGAGTGGGGGGGTACCACACGCATCTAGGAATTCGCGGAAGAGGAGAAGAGGACGGTTGTAGAATTAAGGAATCGAAGGGGGGTGGGGGGAGGGAGGGGGAGGGAAAGGAAGGGAGAGGGAGTAGCTCAGGGGGGGGAGAGGGGAAGAGGGGGGATAGGGGTTGGGGGGGGAGATAAAATGCTGTATTCCTGGGGACCAGTTGAGGTAGGGACGGGCCAAGGACTGTCTTTGAGGGGCGGTGGGGGGGGACCCCAGGCTGGGGGGGTGTCTTTCCTATATTCTGTATGGTACATAACAGATATTTTTGTGCCTAATTTCATAATGCCTGCCACTTAAGATAATTTCCTGGAATGTTTGTGGCCTGGGTAGTCCGATCAAGCGGGCAAAAATTTTGCAGGCCCTGGCTAGGCAGGGAGCAGACATCGCTATGCTTCAGGAAACCCACCAGACTGCTGACGAACACCGTAAACTCTGCCGGGAGTGGGTGGGACAGGTCTGGGGGGCCCCAGCCCTTGGTAAGAAGGGCGGGGTAGTGCTGTTGATACATAAACGTGTAAGGATGGAGGTGGTGAAAGACCTCGTAGATCCGACGGGCAGATTTGTACTGGTGCAGGGAGTCCTGGAGGGGAGGCCGGTAGTTCTTGGTAGCGTGTACTGTCCCAATGTACTGGATTTGTCCCTGTATGCGCGCATTGCCTCCACACTTGAGACGTGGCCGGAACTACCCGTTATTTTGGGGGGGGACTTCAACGGGGTCATGGACGTTGACCTTGATACCTCTAACGCGGGGGAGCACAGAGAAAGAATGGCGACGGTTCGGGCAATGCGACGTTTCTGTTCTAGGCTGGGGCTAGTGGATCCCTGGCGATTATTACATCCGGTCGAGCGGGACTATACACACCAATCCCGGGCCCATGGCACAAGTGCACGTATAGACTACTTGTTGTTATTCGCAGGGCTGTTTGCCAAGGTGGGGGACGCCCGGATAGGGCCTCTGGAGATATCTGACCATGCATTTGTGTGGATGGAAGTCTTCTGGTCTGGGAGTACTTCACGGACCTTTCAATGGCGTTTTCCTTTGGAATTATATAGAGACGCCCAATTTCGCTCGTTCATTCAGCGGCGGTGGCAGGAATTTGAAGCTGATCATAGGGGTCATCAGGATGACCCAGAATTGCTTTGGGAAACAGCGAAGGTCGTACTGAGGGGGGATATAATTGGGTTCCTTGCCAGAAAACGACGAATACGGGCCGAACGTATTATGGCTTTGGAGAGATTGGTGACGAAAATGCGACGCCGCTGGGCTCACAATCCCACTGCGGGCTTGAAAAAGCAGCTATGGGATTCTCAAATGGAATTAAACGAACTGTTGCACCAGAGAGCAAAGAAGTCAGTATTGTATTATCGCTACCAATTATACCGCTATGGGGACAAGCCGGGGAAGCTATTGGCTCGGTGCCTTCGCGGACCCCGAGGCTCAAAATTGGTGCCCGCCTTGCGAGATGATCTTGGGATCCTACAAAGGGAAAGCCCGGCGATAGCACGGGTTTTCCGCACCTTCTTTCAGACTCTCTACGCTGCGGAGGCAACTTCTCCCACGCGGATGGCGGATTATGTGAGGGGACTGGATTTGCCTCGTCTCTCCATAGAGCAAAGAGCTCAGTTAGATCAGCCAATTACGGTGGCTGAGTTACAAGGGGCTATTTCCAAGGCCAGTTGCTACAAATCCCCAGGATCCGATGGTCTAGGTGCCGAATTCTATAAGATACTCAATGCACAGATTTCCCCAACGCTGGCTGCCGTACATAATCGGAGAGCACAGCAGGGCTCATTTCGGTGGGGGGCTAACCATGCTCACATTGTTCTTATCCCCAAACCGGCAAAAGACCCTCTTTCTGCGGCCTCATATCGTCCGATTTCCTTGCTTAATTTTGACCTTAAATTAATGGCTAAGATCTTGGCGGACCGTTTGGCGGAGTTTTTGGGGCAGCTGGTCCATGAGTCCCAGGTCGGTTTTGTTAAGGGGCGATACGCGGTCTGTAACTTACGCAAGATTATCGCGTCTTTAGAATGGGTACAGCATAGACACCTGCCCTCTCTCTTGATTAGTTTCGACGCCGAAAAAGCCTTTGACAGGGTGGATTGGCAATACCTGAGATTTATCCTCCCTCAGTATGGCTTGGGGACGTCGTTCTGTAACATGGTCGAAAGCTTGTATGCCAATCCCACCGCTGCGATACTCTGTAACGGGGTCCTATCAGAGCCTTTCTCGCTGCAGAGGGGGACCCGTCAGGGTTGCCCCCTCTCTCCTCTCCTCTTTGTTCTTTCTTTGGACCCTCTTTTACGCCGTGTGGCGGATCTGCGGGCAATCCGGGGAGTAGGTATTGGGGCTCAGGTGTTTAAGATCTCGGCCTTTGCCGATGACTTGTTGGTGCACTTGCTTTCCCCCGAGGACTCCCTACCCCCTCTTTTGAGGGAGTTCCACGCCTTCGGGCAGTTTGCGGGGTTTAGTATCAATAGGGATAAGTCTGAAGCCCTCAACGTCTCTGGACGACTTCGGGGCCGTTGGGTGGGCGACTTTCCCCTTCGATGGGCGGAGCACCAGTTCCTCTATCTGGGGATTGTACTGGCCTGTCACTCAGGTCATCTATATAGGGCTAATTTGCGACGGATGTTGTCCAAGGTGAGGACCCAACTGCAGGCGTGGCTACCCCTCCCTCTGTCTCTTATGGGGAGAATTGCGGCGATCAAATTGGTCCTCCTGCCGCGGATCTTATATTGGCTACAGACCCTCCCTGTTTGGATCCTTCGTCGGGATGTCGGGCGCTTTGAGGCGGAATTTCGGGGCTTTCTATGGAAGGGGTCGAGAGCATGTATCTCTTATCGTAGACTAATGGGGAGGATCCGTGGGGGGGGATGGGGGCTCCCAGATCTTGGTGCTTATGCTTTGGCTTGTCAAGCCCGCCATCTGGGGGACTGGCTCGGAGATACCGATCATTATACCCCCCGGGCATTTGAGGAGGCCTACGTGGCACCCCACTCTTTACGGGCCCTTCTGCACCTGGAGGCAAGCAAGTGGCCTACGCATCTGGCGGACAGCGTGTTACTGGTCCCGGTTTATAAAACATGGCGGAAATTGAATGCCTATTGGGGCCGCCGGTGGCAGGTGTCGAGCTGGTTGCCTATTCGGGGCAATGCCAATTTTACCCCAGGCACTGAAACCGCAGCGTTTCGTCTGTGGGGGGAGAGAGGAGTGCTAACTCTGGGCCATGTGGTGGACCTGGCGGGCAAACCCAAGCCCTTTCGCGTGCTATCCCGCGAATATGAATTGGGGCCCCTACATTTCTTTGCATATATGCAAGTGGCCCATTACGTGGCTTCCCTTCCCAGGTCGGAACTCTGTGGCGACCGCTCGGCCCAGATAATAGCGTTTTTTGGGTTTGGCGAAGTTGAACGGCCGTCTATTCGGACCTTTCATCTTCGGTTGGAACAGTTTCGACCACAACCAGACTATGGCGGTGTGGAAAGAGCCTGGGGGGCGGAACTGGGTCGGGAGTTTCCCCGAGGCACTGTCTTGGTGGCCCTCCGGAGAGTAGCAAGCTTGGCAGATGGTGTTCGCTGGCGAGAAATTCAAATTAAGTGTTTAACTCGGGTTCACTTCTCTCTGCGGCGAGCCCTTCGCTGCCATTTGACAGCGGATGGCAGCTGTCCACGCTGTGCGGAGCCCCTGGCGACCTTGTATCATATGTGGTGGGGCTGCCGACGCATACGCCCCTACTGGCACAGAATCGCCCTATTTATGGCCGACCTCCTTGGACAACCTATTCACTGGGATGCGGCCTTGATCGTCTTGGATCTCCTGGGTCTCACCTCTCCAAAGGGGAAATGGAGTCGTTGGCTGGTGCGGAAGGCATGTCTGGTGGGTAAGGGCCCGATCCTCCGGGGGTGGAGGGACAGCCACCCTCCCTCTTTTTGGGAGTGGCGGAACTCCTTCCACCAACTTATGCTCCTGGAATGTCGGGCTGCGCGAGGTCATGTGAAGCGATGGTCTGCTTTCTGGTTACTGTGGGAGCCCTACATCCAAAAGTTGAGCCCTCGGGCACGTAATGTAACCCTGCAATTAGGCTGTTGATAGCCCTGTTTGTATGTGGAGACCTACTGAGGCTCGGTAATGTTATGTATATCCTGGTCCGGGTGGGTACTGCCTTAGGTGGGGGGGGGGAAGGGTTTATTGGGGGGGAGGAGGGGTGGGGGGGGACGTAGGGGTATTATTCTCAAAAACTATGTAACCATCTATGTATCGCGCACCTTGGGGATAAGAGTCCACCCCAGGGAGCGATTGTATTATGTTCTGTATTTGCTGTTTTGTTTGATGGTTCAAAATAAAGTATTGAAAAAAAAAAAAAAACCTGATCTGCTGGAAGAGCCGGAGGGCCGACTGAGGCTCTTAGTATGAATAATGCCCTGGGCCGGAATCTTGGCCTGATATGGAACTTTGGAACTGTAGAAAACAGGTAGTTTTGTCACAGAGCCAGATTTTCTGTTTGATTGTTTGTTGGTTTTTGGCTCGCTGTGTTCAAGAGCAATTGGATTATTATGAGTTCTGGAGTTAATACAGCAAGACAGATGGGACACACTGCCTTGCGACCAAGTGGGAAACTAGTCTCATTATACAATCACCATCAGCGATAGCTGGATCGAGGAGCTGGAAGGCACAGATGAGGAGTGCCGTATCCGGTCCTGATGGGAAGCATTATGCTGCAGGGTCCTGCAGTTGGAATCTCTTGAATATCTTAGCTCATAATGCAATGGACAAAGAGTTTGACACGGACCTTTGGTAGTGCCTTGTGGCGAATTTGTATATTGTATATATTGTCATGGCGCCAGGCAGATAGCGCCTGTAAAAGTGGAGAAAAACACTCAGGGCAGTTTTTAAAATCAGCAGTGCAGAGCACATGGCTAGGGGTTGTCAGGGGCAACCAAGCAAAACAAAAGCACAGGCTGTAGAGAAACTCCGACTTACCATTACGTCATAGCTCATCAGCAAAGCAGAGACAGCTGCAGAGAGTTGAGCTAACTCAAATCTCAAGGAGTGACGCAGATAAAAAAAGGTCAGTCTTGAGCAGAGCAGAGACACGTGCAGATTCAGGCACAGGGATACGAGCAGATTCACGTACAGGCACACGTGGAGAAGGAAGGAAACACAGAGACGCAAGCCAGGAGTCAGACTCGGTCTCTGTGGCAGAGAGAGAAGGAGACATTGAGAGGACTAGAGGGAAAGGAAAGTACAGCGCTCAGAAAAGCCAGGAGCCATACCTGGAAGGTTCAGACGTGGAATCATTCTGCACCTCAGAGGGGTTTATCCAAGAGGAGTTCACGAAGGTTAGTGCTGGGAAGTTAGGCTGCACTAAGCCAAGGTCCGTGTGGGGCCAGAGGGAGACTCCAGGATATAAACCACGAGGAGCAGGGAGAAGAGATAACCACAATAGCAGGAACCTGGGGAGCCAGAATACTTGTCCAAGAGATAATTCCCATGCTTTAGAAAGACGTCCTGTGAAAGGAAGAGAGGGGAAGAAAAGTTTCCACTTCCCGTTTACACACCAACCAGGCAGAGCCCAGCCTGAAAACCAAAGTACCTGGACTAGAGGAGCACTGAGTTTTACCCCCAGTGGTCAGGAAGTGTGTAGCCCACTAAGGAAAGATTCCATAGTGTGTGGTAAAGAACCTTTCTGCAGTGATAGGGGGGGGTGGTGCTCTGACCCAGCCGAGAGGAGAGAAACAAACACTAATCCACAATACAGCCCTGCAAGCTATAATTATCAAGAAGTACCTGAAGATATGGATTGTGACTTTGGTGATGATAATTCTGATATGTGCAAAATGGACTGTACGCTTGTTTTCTCTGATAGCATAACCTCTTTTTGTTAGGGGCCTAAGAAAGCCTGCTGGAGTGAAATCTGTGGGAGAGTACAGATTTCACAGTTAAAAGTGTGTGATTGAAAACCTGTTTTTCCCTCTTTTTGTTCAGTTAAAGCTGACAATAAGCATTTTTGTTTCCATTTGTAGTCCCTCACTTGTGTTATACCAGCTGTATGGTTTATTTGCTTTTTGATCTTTGTGCAAGAATTCTCCCGGGACGGGAAATAAAACCTCTTTAAGCATAGCTACTCGACCACAACTACCTCCTTATTTCGATTAGCTATTGGGACCCAAAATCCCTGAGGGCAACATAAAGTCCTTGCTGTTAGAAGAGGAGCAACACCGAAGCCCTAGGCTCCCGCCTTGTGGGCCAGCAAGGTGTTTGACAATATATATACTTGTTTTATGATGTGCATTGGAGGGGGGAGCAGGAGAATGGAGACGTACAAGTACTGATACCCTTTTTGCCTGCTTGGTTGTTTGGCCTTGATGTATTTTGAGGCCTTTACCGCTGTCCTTCCTTGCTATCTATCCCCCCCCCCCCCTCTATTCTGTTCTTGTTTCCGGCTCCCCTTCTCTTTGCTTGTTTTTCCTTTCCCCTAGAGCGATAATCTTTGATGAGACAACTTGGCTCTGAACTGGGGGAGGTGGGGGAGGGGCTTGAGGGGCAGGGAGAGAAGGAGGGGGAGGGTTGAATTCTCTATTTACTAGCGCCAAGGGAAGAAGTGGACTGGAGTTGGGAAAGAAGAATGCAGCTGGACAGTCTGTTACTGTGGTGAATGGAAAGTCCTTGGGGGAGGGTAATAGTTGGGTTAGGAGGAGGGTGGTGGAGAGGGAAGAGAAGGAGAAGAGTTGGAGAACCACGAGCTTGTAGGAGGGATGAGCAGAGGGTGGTATTGGAGGGGAAGGTGAAGGAGGTGGATTAGTTGATATGAAGATAAGATGGGGAGGGAGGAGGGTGATGGACGGGGGGGGCATATTATGGGAAGGAAGATGGAGCCCGCGAGCAGATAGGCAGGTGGGGGACCTTAGAGGCCATTGTGATCTCGGGGAGAGACCATCAGGCTGATGGGGTTGGAGGAGGAAGGGGGACAATGGGAGGGGAGGGATATTATTAGGGAGAGAAGGATAATTGGGGGAGCAGGGGAAGGGGGTAGGTGCTTCGTGGGAAGGGGTCAGGTAAAGTCAACAGTACATACGATGCGAGGGGTGGTGGACTGTAGGCCGGAGGGGGACATCACTGAGATGAAGGAATGTGCGATATCAATTAGAGTAAGACTACAGGAATATAATTTTTGTGGAGTTAAAAGTAATAACATGGAATGTTTGTGGTATTGGGTCCCCTGTGAAGAGATATGAGCACCTGAAAAGATTAAGAGAATGCCATGCGGACATAGCTGTGTTGCAGGAGATGCACCAGTCCGCCGAGGAACACGCAAAGCTTTGTAAAGGTTGGGTAGGGGAGGTGTATGGGGCGCAGGCGAGAGGACGGAAGGGAAGGGGTAATGATATTGATACGGAAAGGGCTGGAGCTCAAAGTGATTGATAGCATGGTGGACCCGGATGGAAGATATATATTTATTCATGGGGAAATTTCAAGGCATAGGCTTGTCATAGGTTTTATATATGGTCCAAACACTTATGAAGCATCCTTTTTACAGAGATTGGCCCAATATATCGCAAAAGGGGGTGGTAGCTGCATAGTGATTGGGGGCGACTTCAGTTGTACTTTGGATGGTACGTTGGATCGCTCTGGGGGAGGAAGGCCGCAAGGTGAAAGCTCGGGTAGGCGACTTTGAGGAATATGTGAAGGATATGGCCTCCTAGATGTCTGGCGGGTGTTTCATCCCCCTGAACGGGACTATACTTATCTGTCACGCACTCATAGCACCTGGTCCAGGCTGGACTATTTTCTTGTTTCCTCAAAATTTTTCATAGAGTTCGTAGAATAGATATCGGGCCTATCATGTTTTCGGATCATGCAATGGTTGTTCTCGCATTGGATCTCAGGAGGCCGGGATCGAGACCTTCCTGGCGGTTTCCTTTAGAAGTGATGGGGGATGGGCACTTCCCTGCTTTCCTTCGAGCTAGGTGGGAGGAGTATGCCCATTTTAATGATCAGCATCTTGATAATATGGCCTTGTTTTGGGAAGCGGAGAAGGCGGTCCTTCGAGGAGACATAATCACTTATGTGCAGCAATGACGCAGGAGGATAAATAGCCAAATAATACAGCTTGAGAGGGCCTTGAGACAGGCTAGGCGTCGGTTTGTGGAGAGGGCCTCTATGGTCAATAAAAGAGAGGTGCTGAACATACAGCATGAGTTGAACTCGGTCCTACATGCTAGAGCACAGAAATCAATGTTTTTCTATCGCTATCACCTCTATTGTTTTGGTAATAAAGCTGGTAGGCTTTTGTCATCACGACTCAGAAGGGTTCACGAACCTTGGGAGCGTTAAGGGATGAAGCCAGTATCTTGCAGAATATGCAGGAAGGAGTTGAATGAGTGTTTACGGAATTTTATCAGAAACTCTATCAGACGGATGGAATCCAGGAAGATTCAGCAAAAGAATTTCTTCAGAAACTGGAGTTACCAGGATTAACTATGGAACAGGTAGCAGTGTTGAACACTCCAATTGAGCCAAGAGAGGTTCAGCGTGTAATAAAAGGTCTGCATAACTGTAAGCTCCAGGACCAGACGGGATGAGAGGAGAATTTTACAGGTTGTTGCAGGATAAGGTGGCAATCCCGTTTTCCGAATATTACAATGATTTGGTGGGGCAAGGTCATTTCCCGTATGACCCTAATAAGGCACTCATTACTGTCATTGCTAAGCTGGGCAGGGACCCGACCCTGGCGGGTTCTTATCAGCCCATTTCGCTGTTGAATGTTGACATCAAGATAATGGCCGAGGTTATGGCAGACCACTTGGCCAATTTCCTCACAATTTTAATACATGATACCCAAGTGGGATTTGTTAAAGGGAGGAATGTGGCAAAGAACCTCTGATGTATTTTGGCATCTATGTGTATCAGTGATCGGGGGGGGGAATAGCATCGTTGCTAATTAGCTTTGATGTCGAAAAGGCATTTGATCTAGTCAGTTGGACCTTTATATTTCAGGTTCCGGAGAGGATTGGCCTTCAGGGATATTTCCTGGATTTCATTCCTTATTATATGTGGAACCTGTGGGGCTATCTTGGTTAAAGGTAATTATACTCAAACTTTCTAAACACTGCGGCGGGGGACGCGACAGGATTGTCTGCTCTCGCCGTTGTTGTTCGTGTTGACCCTGGAACCCTTGTTGAGCATGATTCACACCCATACGGATATAGTGGGGATTAGGATCGGGAAGGAAGAGGAATTCAGAGTTGCAGCATTTGCAGATGATACTGGTACACCTGGCGGATCCCGTGCAAGGGCTCCCTTCTCTTCTGAGATTGTTTGATGAATATAGTTCCTGCTCAGGATTGAAACTTAACTTGGACAAAACAGAGGCTCTTTCCTTGGTCCAAGACTTTTCCAGAAATTGGCCAGGACCTTTCCTTTGAAATGGGCGGATAAAAATTTTAAGTATTTAGGGGTTCAATTAATGGCTAATTTGATTTATATGAGGCTAAAATTGGGGCTTGTTGGAACAGTTGTGGCAGAAAATACAGAGGTGGAGAGATTTGCCCCTATAGCTAGGTGGTAGAATAGCATTGTATAAAATGGTCTTTTTCCCGAAGTGGCTTTACATATTACAAATGTTGCCGATGGTTGTGAAAAGCCGTGACATTCGAAGATTGGAAACACACTTAAATGTTCTCCTTTGGGGGGGTAAGCCACCCAGCATTAGGCTGAAAGTGCTGCAGAACTCATGGGATAGGGAGGGAATGGGAATTCTGGATTTGGTCAGGTATAATATGGCATGTCTATTGCGACATGTGCGGGATTGGTTGTGGAACACGTCTGATTATACGCCTCTCACGTATGAGCGGAGATTAGCTGCTTCCTACCATCTATGGTATATTTTACATGCGACCACGTCACAGTGCCTACCGGAGGCGAAGGCTAATATACTGTTGCTGCCTGTTAGGCAGGCCTGGCAATATTTTACAAAACTGCTGGGTCACTCGTCTTCTGTATCATTGTACTTACCGCTCTGGGGCAATGGGAGTTTTCGCCCTGGGATAGACACAGCTAGGTTTGGGGAGTGGGAGGAGAAAGGAATAGTTAACATAGAGCAGTGTCTTTTGCCTGAGGAAGGGATCGCTTCCTTTGCTGAGATGAGGCAGCAATATGAGTTACGACGGGCAGATATGTTTTCATATCTACAAATATGAAGCTGTATCTGTGCACTCCCAATGAGAGCACTGCAAGATAGTTTTTGTTCTAAGACAGAGGAAGTATTAATGGGTGGAGAGCAGCAGATAAGGATATCGACTATTCATAGAGCCATAGTGGGGTTGTTGCCAGGAGTGGTGGAAACGAAGCTGGCGGAACAATGGAGCCAAGATTTGAACTTAAGAATTGGTGGGCAAGAGTTACTAAAAGCAATGGAACAGGTGGTATCCCTTACCACTCAGGTGACCTTGAGGGATATACAGTACAAGTTGCTGCGAAGGGCGTTCCTCGCTCCTAGGAGGGCCTGGCAAGCTGGAGTGGCAAAATCAGATGCTTGCCCTAGATGTACTGAGGTGGCAGCGACAGTGGGTCATATGTTTTGGCATTGTACGGTAGTGCAAAATGTTTGGGTTAAGGTGGAACAGTTTATTCAAAATCTGTACCCCGAGGTGGGCTGATTGCTGCCTGAGATTATGGTCTTGGATATATGGCCTGAGAGTCAAGAGCCTAGTGGGACAATTCGATCTTGGATTCGATTTGCGTTGTTAGCCCGTAAGGGGATTCTCCAGGTTCGGCTAGTACCAAAGGGTCCGGGGTACTGGCGATGGAGAGAGGCTTTATATGCTGCTCTCTTGATGGAATGGGAAAGGGCTCTGAATGCTCGAAGATGGGACCATTTTTTAGAAGAATGGGGCCCCTACCTCGCTACTCTGGTACCTGCGGCACGCAGTAGAGTCCTTAATCACTGTGGTTAGATGGAAGAGAAGGAAATGGAGGAGGGGGTTTGCGAAGCACCTAGGGGGGTGGGGGGGATGGGAGATGGGGAGGGGGAGGTTGGGGGAGGAGGAGAAAGTGCAAAAGGATGACAAAGGAAATGTATGAGTGTTAAAACAAAATACCATTTTTCCCTATACTCGTACAATGTAAAGGTATAGAGAGCAAACAACTTTCTCAGTGATGGAGGTTACACATTAAGTGGTTTAGCTGTTTATTGTATAGTTCGAGGGAGGTGAATCGGGGTCTTATCATGCTCTGGATTGTATGTATTGTTATTGAATGCTCTGATTATGGACTGTAGCGATTATGGGCCGATTGTAACATAGATTGGGACAGAGGGGGGGGGGGGTAAAGGGGAAGAAGAGATGGGGAATAAACCAAAAATGTAAACAGCTTTGATGTTAATAGCCTTGGTGGGTGAAAGAGCTACCACCCGCTGAAGGTATGTTGTCTGTTTGTATATTATGTTTGCCAATAAACAGAATTTTCCTAATCCCAACAGGTCGGAGGCTGCCGTCAACAAATGTACACTGTCCAATTAGCTAGCAGGTTGCATTTTCTTTGCTTATGCCCAGACAGGCTTGACACTTAATCCAGCCTCCTTGGAGGAAATTTGCAGGGCCACAACATAAATTTCTCTTCAAACATTCACAGTTCACTACCGTCTAGAAAGGGATTTCTGATGTGAGAGTAGATTTGGCCAATCCATTCTCCAGAATCTGTTTGGGGAATAGTATCCAACTCCATTTCCTTCTAGGCCCAATTTTTCTCAGTTCCAAGCTGCTTCCTAAAAACAATTTACAAAAAAGAATAAAATAGCTGAAAAGGCCTATTGCCATCCAGAACTATGTTCAGTAGGTGTTAGCTAGTTGTAATGCCAAGCTCTTTTTCTATTTTTTCTTTTGAGGCCACCTGTAGCTAGGGACTCCCATAAGTGAGGACATTATCCTGTTTGTCCACAAAGAAAACAAAGTTACTTACCTGTAGCAGGTGTTCTCTGTGGACAGCAGAATAAGTCCTCACAATTCTACCTCCTCGCTTAGAGTTGTATTCTAAATCAGCAATAGAATGAATTGAGGAGATGAAGTGCGGCAGCAGTAGGTGGGAATGGACGTACAGGCAAGCTAGGAGAAAACCAAAAGCTTCTAGAAGCTTTGAGAGGTTTCCCGTGCAGGTCTCTGTCAGTGACATCATCCATAAGTGAGGATTTATTCTGCTATCCACGGAGAGCATCTGCTACAGGTGAGTAACTGTTTTCCTGCTGTCTGGGACTCTGCCAACTTGTGTATTTTCCCTGTAGGGCACATATACTCCTTCACAATTAGATCATCTGCATAACACTCCAGTGTTTTTGTCTCATTTATTTATGGTTATAAGGAGAACTTAGAATAAAAGTGCAGCAATAGCACTTCCGTTTACTACAGTGTGTTTCCAACTCTCTAACACAATGGAAATTCCCCTCTGTAATTTGTTATGCTGGCTTGTGCTAGGCAACTAATTGTTATATAAATTTTTGTAAATGGTGATCATCATCTGTTTCCCTTTTTCATTCTTAAAAAAATTATTCCATCCTATTTTAGATCAAATGGAATACAGGTTTTATGCACTGCCAATCTTTTAGTGTGATACAGACTTTAAGGATACTTCTCACTAAAGCAGAGGTTCTCAACCCAGTCCTCAGGACATACCTAATCAGTCAGGTTTTCAGGATAGCCACAGTGAATATGCATGAGAGAAACTTGCATTCAATGGAAACAGTGTATGTAAATCTTTGTCAACAAACCAGCCTGGAGTACATGAAACCTAACCTGACATGGCCATGTTTCAGCACTGCCTTCGTCAGCGGTTCAATAGGTACTGTAAGGCACATAAAAAACATAAATATTGATAAAATCAATTAAATAATTAAAAGATAAAAACCATTAAACAAAATTTAAGCCTGATTGGGCTTAAAGTTGGGAATAAATAGAACATTTTAATCATAAAAGTGATAAGAGATAATAAAAGACCGAGAAGTACAACACTAAAAAATTGCAGAGACATGGCCACTAGAGGGTTCTAGAGTTCTATGTACTAAAATGAAGTCTCCAAGATAAAATCTGACGATAAACAACCATAAAAGAATAAATGAATAAATATTAGATAAACAAGCTAAAGAATATACTAAAAAATAGGCCAGCAGTGTGAGAGATCGATACAATAACAGCAGCTATGGGTGCCAGTCTATCAACAATGAGCCGCCTGACTGACGACCGAACACAGTTTAGGTCAACTATTCAGAGGGGTCGCCATGCGTGGACATTGACTCGACGGCACTTAACAATATTTCATGTTACTCTTGCTCATAGAGGATTATCTGGACTAGACTGGAAAGACGTTTAGGCCATCTGGATGGCCCTGAAAAGGACAGGCCCATTAGGACCTGCTTCTGCACGGGAGCCAGACGTTCCCGCCGGTGCAAGATAAGGCCCTGAGATGGCCCATCGGGCCCCTACATACCTACGGGGATGTCCACCCAGCTACTCTGTTGACCCACCTCAATGAAGACCCCCGATTTCCCACAGCCCGATCCCGGCAGGGCAACCAGTGCCTGGATCAGGCGGCAGGGACCTACCTGCCTCCGCTCTCTGCCCTGGGTGTGCTTCCCAGGCCCATTCCCCACCATTTCCCCCTGCTTTTATTCCACCTCTGCGGTGGAATAAGCAGGATGTCTGTCCCTCTTCCGCAGGATGTACAGGGCCGTGACCTGAATCGGCCCTGTACTTCCTGCCACCTTGGCCTGCCCCCCCACACTCTCTGCCCCCGCTCCCTCCCGCCGCTGGCTCTGCCTGTACTGTGGCTCTGGCCGTGCGGGGAGGGAGGGAGGGATGTGGAATCGGGGCAGGATGGCTAGTGGGGCTGCATGTCCCACCAGAACGTGCAGCCCCGCTAGGTGCCTTGCAGAATCGGGCCCTATATGGTTACAGTCTGTGGTTAATATATCTTCCAGATACAGTTTGCTTGTATTTTGGAGTGCTCCCTTATGAAACGATACTATATACTCTACCTCTAGGTTAGCACATTAATGATTGTTACGCATTCAACTGCATAATTACTAAGTATATAATTTTTGTATGATGTAAAAGTTCTCCTCCGGTGACAACGTGACTTATATATTTTTTTCTATACTTTGGCTTGGCTTGCATCAAGATATTATACAAATGTTTTTACTTTTTTATTGTATTGCATTTTGATTTATTATCATTATCAATTTTAATACAATTTAGATCATTTTGTTATTTACTGTTTCAATATCAAAATGTTTTATTATTTATTTCATTATTCTATCATAATTTGAATCTACCTCCCTTGGAGTATTGTTGGTTTTAATGATTCAGGATGGCATTAATCCCCCTTTTTATGTTTTAATGTTTATGTTTTATGTTTTAATGTTTTTTATCTTTTAATTAATTTATTTTTTAAATATTTATTTGTTATTTATGTCCCTATTGAACCCCTGACGAAGGCAGTGCCGAAACACGGCTGTGTCAGGTTAGGTTTCATGTACCCCAGGATTGTGAACATTTGTAATAAAGGAATCCTATTTGCACATTTGCCACGTTCTAGACTGGTTTGTGGATACCTTTACGTGGTTTGTTTTGCTTCGTTGTTGTACATCTCTGTTACACATATTCACTGTAGTTATTCTGAAAAACTGACTAGCTGGGTGTGTCCCGAGGATTGAGTTGAGAACCCCTTGTACTTAAACATATTGGGCAAAATTATTGAAAAAGGCAGGTGGGATATTGGTATTCGATTCTGCCCCTTCATTTTCTACCACTCCTTATACCCATAATACATCATCTTAATATGACTACTAGTAGAACATTGACACACTCTATAAGTCCCTATCTGTTTCTAAACGTTATATTGAACAGTATATATGGGATTTTTTGTTTGTTTGTTTTAATAGGAATATCAGCATCTTTTGCCGTAAAACTCTTCAAAGCTTGGATGACAGAAAAAGATGCCAGTGCTGTTACCTCTTCTTTAAGGAAGGCCAACTTGGACAAGAGATTACTGGTCAGTATGCCTTGCACTGAGTTATATGCTTGTTTGCTTTGTCTTTCTTTTGTAAAATTAAAAGAAGTTAATAATATTAATCAAATTTTAGTAATGCTTTAAATGTGAGCTTAAATAAATAAAATTATAGGCATTTGGTTTGCCACCATTCAAGCAAAAAATTGTAAAGGCAAAAAAAAGGTCAATAGACAGTAAAACCATTTAAGATAATAAATACCATATAAAGAAAAACAAGATGAACAAAAATACACTATTCACCGGGGAAAATAGAAGGTCGGGGAATGGGATAAAACAAACATTTTCATACAATTAGAATGTGAAGAATATTGGAGACAACGTGAGGGTAGTGGGGAGAATGTGGAGGTGGTGGTGGGGAAAACAGTCTTAAATAAGATGTTCTCTAAGGGAATATTGGAATGACAAAGTCTTTTTAAACATTTTTTTTAAATTTGTTATATGAGCTTTCTGTTCGAATGTCAAAGGAAAAGGAATTCCAGAGACTAGGGGCCCAATAAGCAAAAGCAGAGGTCAGGATCCATTTATATTGTAACTTCCGAAATGAGAGAATTACCAGCAGGTGTGCATTTGAAGAGTGGAGAGATCTTGATGGGGAATAAGGGATCCGAAATGATGAAAGATACAGAAGGTAACTGGTGTAGAATGTGCAATGTGCAAGTAGAAGGATTTTGTATTTTTTTCTACCAAGGACAGGGAGCCATTGTTGCTGTATTAGGAAAGCAGTAGCATGATCTGTGGGCTTGGCAGAATAAATAAGTTTGACTGCTATATTTTGAATAATTTGTAGGCATCTTGGAGCATAGTTTGTCATGCCAATGAGCAGCGCATTACAGTAATCTAGATGAGTTATCAGTGAGCAAAGAGTCTTTAGTGAGCTAGAATCTAGAAAGTTTCTACGTGATCTTATTAGTCATAATACAAAGAAAGATTTTTGTATTAGTTTGATAGTTTGGGAAGAAAAATTCAAGCCACTATCTATAAGGACTTCAAGTGAAGTTACATTATCTTTGATAGGAATGGAATTCCAGCCATCTCAGGCTGAAATTCACAAATATCTGATGTCTGTGAATACCAGATGGCAGAGGACTTCTTCATATTAAGAGCAAGTTTATGGGTAGATAGCCAATTTGCGATCTGTTTTAATTGCTGAGGAATACTGATCTGAAAAGATAGTCCCAGGAACTATGAGAGATAAGCATTTGAGTATCATCTGCATAAAAATGTGTGCATAGATCCAGAGATTGAGTCAAAGTGGCTAGTGGAGAGAGAAAAAGATTAAATAATATAGGGAATAAAATTGATCCCCGGGGGACTCTATATTTTAGGGGATACTCTTTTGAATAGGCATTATTTAACCTAACCATAAATAGTGAGAGGAAAGACTTGAACCAGTCAAGCATGGTGTCCCTGATACTTTCCAATCAAAGCAATAGCAGTGAGTAATCAACTAAATTGAAAGCGGTTGAGAAGTTCAGCTGTAACAAAATGACCTTTTTACCCTTGTCCAGACAGGCTAAGATTTCACTCTAAAGAGAAACCAGTAAGGTTTCAGTAAAAAATAAGTGTGTGTCATTGAGCCAATGCTGAGTCCTGGCAACCCAGCTCCTGGATTTTCTTGGCTCAATGCTGACTCCTGGCAACCCAGCCCCTGGGTTTTCTTGGCAAGATGTGACCAGAAGTAGATTTCCAGGCCTTTCTTCCGCAGAGTAAGTCTACAGAACATATCCAAGTACTAGCCAAGCCTGACCCTGTTTAGCTTCTGAGATCAGGCTCATTCAGGGAAGGGAAATACTGTACAATTTTCAGAATCCTGATTATCTTGGATAGAAAGTATTATTTGCCGTCTAGATGTTATGTAACCACTTTTTCTGCCACTTTTGCTAAGAATAGTAGGTTTGAAATAGGCCGATAATTGGAGGGAATTGAGAGGTCAGATTTCACATCTTTTAAACGGGATCTAACCACAGCTATTTTCCACTGTTTTGGGACAATGCCTGATGTAAAACTTGAATTTGATATGTCCAAACGTATAGTAGAGATAGAGGATAAAATCTCTTTAAAAAGGTGGGAGGAAGTAGGTCAGAACGCGGTAAGTTCTCAGTATTGTTCATTTTTTTTTGCAGGCATATACTATTCAGATGAGGAATAGAACTGAAAATGCTCACAAGTACAGCATTGATTTTTTTATTTTTTTTTATTTATAGGTTTTAAACAATACAATAACCAAAAAATGGTACAGGACAATTGTGAGCTCCGAAAACCAATACAAAAGTAAATATATAAAGTAAAATACATAGGAGACAAACAATATAGACCCCATCAAGAGAGCGACCCGCTATACAAAAAAGAAACCGTGAAAATCAGAAAACAAGTCGATATAGACTACATAATTGGAGGCAATTCAATCAAACATTACCAACCCCTGCTAAGCCTGCCTGTCAACCAGAAATTTCTCCAGATGGGTCACGTCTAGGAAAATATATGAAGCATTATCATAATTAATGATACACTTACAAGGAAACTGTAAAAAAAAGAACGCTCCCAAAGCTAAAACCCGGGGCTTAAGAGCTAGAAATTGCCTCCGGCGCAATTGGGTAGCACGTGAGACATCTGGAAAAATATTTATAGTCTGTCCACAAAACTTGGCGGACTTAACCCTAAAAAAGACTTTCATTATACATTGTTTCACCAATATCGGTGAAAAAGTAACTAACAACGTGGAACGTAAAGTAATTGTATCTAGAGAATCCTCCAGAAACGCAGTAAGATTTGTTATAGAGGGAACAATCTCATCAAGTTCACCCTCAGCAGAATTAATCTTTTTTGAACCTGCGGGTACATAATAAATCTGCAGAACATCAATAGAATCCGATATGGCTAATATATCCTTAAAATATTTATCCAAAAGAATCTTAGGAGATAGCAATGAAGACTGCGGAAAATTCAAAATACGCCAGTTACAGGCCCGCATAGAGTTCTCAAGAGTTTCCAATTTAGAATGCAGGGTTAAAGAATCTTTAATGCCAACCACATTGATAGATTGGAGAGGAAGAACTTGAGTCTCTAATTTGGTAACAGCCACATCAATCATAGAAACTTTCTCATCAAGCTGCCGCACTGATGCGGCAGCTTCCTGAGAAAACCTACACAAAGAACTAACAGATTTCAAAGCACCCCAAAGGTCCTTTAAGGTGACTTATGCATCCGGCTGCAAAACTGGAAGTTCAAAAGAACCTTCCAGTGTTGCCAAGTGAACCGGATGGGGCATATGTACTAGAATATCATTCCTGCGAGACATGGAAGAAGACCCTAAATAAGCATCATCCTTTAGGACAGGACAAGGTGGAGGAGATCTCCCACCGGGGCTTAGAGAAACGCCCTCGGGGGAAGGCTGCGCCAGCGGTACAGGGGCGCAATGCTTATCAAGAGGGCCGGCCGGTTTAGACACACTGGAACCGGCGTCCTGAAGTCTGGGCTGTGCTTTACCCTTCCTCTTACCCATAACAAAATTTAAAAGAATACCAAAAGGACTTCAATTATGGGAAATCGCAAAAGAGCAAACAGCCACAAACATAAGCATTCCGCCCACAATCTAACCAAGGTACATGCCAACCGCCACCGGCCGTCGAAGGGACGTCAAAGGGGCAGAACCTGCCTCTTTAGAACGCCCCTTCAGAAACGCCCCACAATCGCGCTCCGCATTTGCGGGGAGAAGGAGACCAAACATATAACCTCAAGGTCCCAGAAGGAGAAGGCTGCCCCAGGTGTGCCTGCCCGATGGAAGCAGGGCAATGGCGGCGTCAGATGGCAGGCACAGCCGCGGTAGTCCAATGGCCCGATATACAGGGCAAAGACCTCCTCACACTCCAGCAAGCAGCTCCAACTTCAAAAATACCTGAGGTAAGCTTTTAAAGTTCGCAAGGTCCCAGAAGGAGCAGGCTGCCCCAGGCGCGCCTGCCCGATGGAAGCGGGGCAATGGCGGCGTCAGATGGCAGGCACAGCCGCGGTAGTCCAATGGCCCGATATACAGGGCAAAGACCTCCTCACACTCCAGCAAGCAGCTCCAACTTCAAAAATACCTGAGGTAAGCTTTTAAAGTCCGCAAGGTCCCAAATGGAGCAGGCTGCCCCAGGCGCGCCTGCCCGATGGAAGCGGGGCAATGGCGGCGTCAGATGGCAGGTACAGTCGCGGTAGTCCATTGGCCCAATATACAGGGCAAAGACCTCCTCACACTCCAGCAAGCAGCTCCCACAAGTACAGCATTGATTAAGGGAAAGGGGAAAGCAGAGGTCTGAAATGTAAAGCAGGAGGAGGTATGTCGAGAAAAGGAACTATATAGTCGACCTTATCAATCAGAAAGGGGGTCATTTTAAAAGTCTTAGTTGTGGACTTCAGGTATGGTGAGCTGAGGTGGACGTGAACGCTGGAGCTCTGGGTTCTCCTGTGCTAATCTCCTCAAAAACAGGACGAAACCCCCTATACTTAAACAATGGACTAGCTCATCTATTAGAGCGGTATCTGAGAAAACAATTACGGGGGTACCAAAGTGGATGGCGGCTAGAGTACAGAAGAAAGAGAGAGCGTGGGGTGTGGATGTTAAGATGGCGGGTGCCTCTCCCTCTTCGAGCTCAGAGACATTGTCAGAGGCCCGCTCCCCTGAAGATTTCCTTCATTTCAAATTCATGCTCTGCTCTTTCAAATCTGCTTTAGCTCTTGCCAAACAAGATTACATTGTTCGCCTGACTAATTCTCATGCCTCTGATCCTCGCCGTCTCTTCATTGCTCTCAATAATCTCCTCAAAGTGCCTCCGCCTCTGATCCCTCCTTCCCTTTCTGCCCAGGCTCTGGCTGATTACTTCCATGATAAAATCCATAAGATCACTCTCCAGTTTCCTTCTAAATCCCCGATTTCCCTTTCCTGCTTTCATTCTCTCCCACCTTCTCCTCCTACCCTCTCTTTCTTCCCCACGATTTCTATTGATGAAACTGCTCTTCTTCTCTCCTCCTCCAAGCTCACCACTTGCTCCTCTGATCCTATCTCCTCCCATCTCCTCTCCTCTATTTCCTCTATCGTTGTCCCCTCCATTTCTCATATTCTCAACCTTTCGCTCTCCACTGCTACTGTCCCGGCTGACTTTAAACATGCTGTGGTCACGCCTCTGCTTAAGAAACCCTCACTTGATCCCTCTTGTCCTTCTAATTATCGCCCCATCTCTCTCCTTCCTTTCATTTCTAAGCTGCTCGAACGTGCGGTTTACCATCGTTGTCTTAACGTCCTCTCTTCCCATGCTCTTCTCGATCCCTTACAATACGGTTTTCATCCTTTGCACTCTACTGAAACTGCTCTTGTCAAAGTCTCCAGTGACTTCTTCCTGGCTAAATCTAAATGCCGTTACTCTGTCCTTATCCTCCTTTCTGCTGCCTTTGACACTGTTGACCATGATCTTCTCCTTGACACTTTGTCCTCGCTTGACTTTAGGGACTCTGTTCTCTCCTGGTTCTCCTCATATCTCTCCCATCACTCCTTTAGTGTATGTTCTGGTGGCTGCTCCTCCTCCTCTGTTACCCCGCTCTCGGTTGGTGTCCCCCAGGGTTCTGTCTTTGGTCCCCTTCTTTTTTCTCTCTATACCCAATCCCTTGGTGCACTTATTTCCTCTCATGGTTTTCATTACCATCTCTATGCTGATGACTCCCAAATCTATCTCTCTACTCCTGATCTTTCTTCTGCTTTCCAGTCCCGGATCTCTTGCTGTCTCTCTGCCATTGCTGCCTGGATGTTCCATCGTCGCCTGAAATTGAACATGGCCAAGACTGAACTTCTCGTTTTTTCTCCTAAAATTTCCCTTTCTCCTGCTTCTTTTTCAGTCTCTGTTGATGGCTGTGTTCTCCAACCTGTTTCATCTGCTTGCAATTTGGGTGTTATTTTTGACTCTTCGCTCTCTTTCTTCTCTCATATCCAACTCATCGCTAAGACCTGTCGCTTCTTTCTCTTCAACATTGGCAAAATCCACCCCTTTCTCTCTGAGCTCACTGCTAAAACCCTCATCCATTCCCTAATCACCTCCTGCCTTGATTATAATAATTGTAACCTCCTCCTTGCTGGTCTCCCTCAGTCTCATCTCTTCCCTCTTCAGTCTATTCAGCACTCCGTTGCCCGTTTGATTTTCCGTCAGACTTGTTTTGCCCACATCACTCCTCTCCTCAGATCTCTTCACTGGCTCCCTATCCATTTGCGTATTCACTTTAAGCTTCTTCTTCTAACCTATAAGTGCATTCACTCTGTGGCTCCTCAGTACCTTTCTTCTCTCATTTCTCCCTATTTCCCCCATCGTGTACTCCGTTCTTCTTCCCAGTTGCTTCTTGCTATGCCCTTCTCCTCTATTGCCAACTTCAGATTCCGCTCTTTCACCTTGCTGCTCGTTACGCTTGGAATAAACTTCCTTTGTCTATACATCAGGCATCTTTTTTGCCCCTCTTCAAACTCAAGTTAAAAGCTCATCTTTTCGCCTCTGCCTTTGGCTCTTGATTTTGCTGTTCTCCTTCCTTCCCCTCTTTTATTTCACCTTTCTTTCTTCCTCTTACACTTGTTCTTACCTCTTTCCTTTGTCCTGTCTCCTGCTCTTGTCTCTTTGCCATTGTTCTTATCTTTTTTCTACTCCTTTTCTTGCTTTGTCTTTTTAGATTGTAAGCTCTTTTGAGCAGGGACTGTATTTTTGTGTTTTCATTGTACAGCGCTGCGTGCGCCTGGTAGCGCTTTATAAATGCTTAGTAGTAGTAGGCCCTGGTAGGAAGCTTCGGTGGCAGTAGTAGGGGCGCTGAGTGGCAGGTTCGAAGGTTTTACTGCACATCTTGAGCAATTGACGACTCCGTGGTAGAATTCACAGGCTATCTGCAGCATGCTGAACTCCAAATATTGTGAATTGAGGACAACAGCTTAGAATTGGAACGGAGAATACACCGGCTGGAAGAGCAAATGCTTAAACATGAGAGCAAAATAGACGACCTTGAAAATCGGGGGCAAAGAAAAAAATTCAGGCTGGTGGACATCCCTGAAACTATTAAAGATAAGGAACTCCGAGGATTCTTAGAGACTTGGTTGCCCATGAGCCTACAGCTAACAGAAATGGCGGGAAAGCTAATCGTTGAGCGTGCACATCGTGTAGGCCCCTGGAAAGAGGGATACACAAGGCCAAGGGCAATGTTGGTGAGATACTTAAATTTCCATCAAAAGGAAATGGTCCTTTGGGCAGCTCAGAAGCTGGGAGCTCTTACCTATGAAAGAACGAAGGTGCTGTGTTTCCAGGATTACTCGACTGCTGTGGCACAGAAACACAAGGCCTTCAACGCCGTACGTAGCACTCTAGCAGAAAAAAGGATAAGGTTTGCCTTAATATACCCAGCAAAATGCGGCTCATAAGTAATGGGCAGCCCCAAGTGTTCATATGGTAGAGGCAGCCCAGACCTTTTGTGCAAACCATTTTAAGGACCCCAAGTGAGTAATGGGTGGCAGCCATGACATGGACAGAACTCGTGGATCACTGGAAGATGCTGAGAAGCACGGTAACAAGTATCCAAATGAAGGGAAGTAATTAGTTATCTGAAGGATATGCAACAGTTGGATACTATCAATGAATGGTGGAGTTTACCCTTACTTTGGGATATTGTTCAGTCACCCATACGTAGTTATGTTGTTAAGGTTCTATTTTTCTTTTACTTTTATGTGTTGATGTAGGAAGGACGGCCTGTGAAATAAGAGACAGTGAGCAGCAGCAAAGATATCATGTGTTGCAGGCAATGCAAAAGGGGGCCATTGATACTTGGAAAGGAACCAGCAGAGGAGGCCTGCAGTGCGGCTAATGGACATGGTGATTGGATGTGACTGAACTTCTGGCATATGATGGGAATGTGACAAGAACATTCTTCGAGGTGGCATGACAGATTTAAAGTGAACGCCACAGGATAATGACATAGTATTGAGGGGGGAGTAGATTGTAGGTCTCTTTGGGGCAATTTTATTGAATTTCATTGTATTTTTTATATGTTGAGGGCCTAAATGGTTTTAGTGGGTTTATTAAGCATTCAACAAAGAAGTAGAGGGATGGGGGAGGGAAGATGAGAGCGGATTAAAAAAGTAAGAGGGGGAAAAAAACCCCGGATGGGTTGTGTCAGGACTGGGGGAGTACTCTGATGGGAGGGATAATGCCGCTTGCTGGGAGGGGGAGGGATTCATTGCATTGCACTGTATGGTGTTGCAGTGTACCGCTGCTCCTATTTCTTCTATGTAATTGTCCATTGACTCCCTCTCACTTCTCCCCTTCTCTTGGTGCTAATTTGTAAACAAGCTCCTAAATCAGCCTTTATTTTTCCTTGTGCTGCTGTGCGTATGAGGGGGGTGGGGGAGGGGAAGTACAGATTAGCACAGCCTAGGGGCCAGTTTGTAATAGTTCTTCAGGCTTAGCCCAAAACGTGACACTCTATGGTTAAGTTTGTAAATGAAAATCCCCTAAAGAACAAGATGAGAAATATTTGCAGGGGGAAGCAGCGAGGTCCTTAACTGAGAGGTCTCTACGTTTATCTGGATGGGACATGTCCTTACAGGGACATTCTGTGTCGCCCCTGGCATACACTAATATGGCGGGTGCCGGGGGGTGGGATTGATGGACCACTTATACTGGAGGGAGGTCTTAGGAATTTGTTGATTTTGTAATTTAACTAAGGGGGAGGGGAAACTAGAGGAGCACACAGTATAAGTAGCCTCACCAGGGCACAAGAACTAATAGTTCAAAATGTTACTAGGGAGAGTGAATAAGATAAACGGTTTGCTGTGACTTCCTGAAAGTTCAGGGAAGAATAGGGAGGTGGGGATGGAAGTAAGATAATTAGGGGAGTACGGGGGACCCTACGTCATTATATGGGAGTTAGGCGTTAAGCCATAGGTGAGAGAGTGAGGAGGTAGGAGGATAGGATGGGAAGGCTTGGGGGGAGGGATAATGAGATTAGCGGGGAGGACTAAAGGCAACACAGGGAGATTACCTTAAATTTTGGAGGACTCATGACAATTCATGGAGGGGGGATTCTGGAAACTAAGCTCCTCATCCTAGTGAGATGGGATGACTGGGAGATGGGGGACCTTAGGCTGGGAAGGTCCCCTACAGGGTGGAACTGGTAGAGATACTCAACGTGAGACAAAGGAATTAACACCTAGGAATAGTCCTGGATAAGACTTTGCGAATTGTTTCATGGAATGTACGAGGATATTGGAAGTCCTGTTAAACAGTACAAGATCTTAAAAATGTTAAGGGACAAGTAAGTAGTGTGGTACCGAAAGCATTCCTGAGCAGACAGAAGGGGAAAATAGCGAGCACTGCACCTTTAAAAGCCAGAGCAAGCCAGGTTTCCATGACAGCAGGAAGCTTTCAGAGAGAATGCAGCTCAGTCAGATTCATGACGTAAGAGCTGGAAGCAGCCCTAACGAGGTGCACCTGGATAGTCAGAAGGGCGTGCCTGAACAAGGAAGCCGTTTTAAACCAGCTTCAGGGCTAGTCTTTCGGAGCAGCACTGAGAATCAGGACGTACGAGAAGGCAGGGAAAAGCCTTTACAAGTGTATATTCCACTTCAGCAAGGAAGGCAGCAACTGAGGGAGTCTTGGAACCCAGCCCCAGGCAAGAAGGATTCTGGTGGGTCCATTACTGGTTACCTTGAAGCTAAACCTAAGCCGTTGTGGGAGCTTCCTGAAGACAGGGCAAAGCCATTTCCCTGTAGAGAGGAAGAGAGCTCCGAGCACAGACAAAGCAAGGTCAGCAGAAAAGGTACGTCAGGGTTATTGCCAAGCCAGAGTTTTGTGGAAGACGTTGTGAAACAGTTAAGAGCAAGTGCTAATAGGTGCCAGGGTAGCACGGCTGTGAAAGCACCTAGCAGATACTCTTTTGACAAATGGTTTAAAGCTAATGTGACAACCATAAGGAAGAGCTTACGTTCTAACCCATTTCCTGAACTAGAAGAAGTCACAGTCAGTGAGAGTGGAGTCTTCTTGGAACAGCTGCAAATAGCTATCCCAGGATTGTAGCCAAGAAGTGCTCCTAAACAGAGCCGTGAGAATGCAAGCAAGGAGATGTTTAATGACGTAGCTGATATTTCTGACTCACCTGATTCCTATAAGAGAGACTGTTCCATGTATAATGTAGAAAGACTGCTCTTAAGATAAACAAGCTTTGGTAAGAAGAATTACAAAGTTGTTTGGAAGTTTTGTGCTGCTGTGAAGAAAACAGTTTTTCCACTTTTATTTGATGCTTTTCAGTTGCTCCTGTTTTTCGGTTCATTCTGGAAAAGAATTATATTGCTTTGCTTATTTGCCTGAGAACCTCTGTGAGGGGAAAAACCCAACAATAATAATAAATGTATCTGTTCCTAAAGACCCTTGTGCCACAACACATTTTTGTGAGAGTGAAACCAAAAACTACATATCCCAGCAATCCTTGCTGTTAGGTAGTATAAAGGACACTCAGAAGCAAAACAGCGGTCACCCCTACTATAAAGCCTTTGGCCCATAGAGGGGAGCGTGACAGTAGGACATTGCTGTTATACAAGAGACCCATCTTATGGATGTGAAGCATAGTAAGTTGAAACGGTGGTGGGTAGAAGGAGTATATGGAGCATCTTCAGGCGACAGGAAAGCTGGGGTGGCTATTTTAGTTTGGAAACGGGTGGAGCTGAAGGTAGAAACTATGAATGCGGATCCCTTGGGCCATTATATAGTTCTTCGTGGCACACTACAGAGCCGAGCAATTACAATTGGGAACATATATTGCCCCAATACCTACGTATAATGCCCAATTTTTCCAAAAGCTGACACAACAGTTAACTCGAGGGGACTACTTTTAATTATGTAGTGGATACCACTATGGATCGTATGAGACAAAAGGGCAGAGGCGATAAGCATGGTGAGGTGTATGCGAAGGGTGTGAACTGATTGATGTTTGGAGGGTTTTGCACCCCTTGGAAAGAGACTATACTCATGTGTTAAGGGCACATGGAACCAGCTCTAGACTGGATTACTTTTTAGTGTCGGCTTCAGTATTAGAGTGAGTATGGAAGGTGGATATAGGCCCCATAGTGATATCAGATCATGCTCTGTTAGTGTTGGAGCTGGAGTGGGGAAGTGGAGATTCCTGCTTCATCTCACAAATGACAGAGTTCCAAAAATTTATACGGGCTAAATGGGAAGAATTTGAAGAGCTCAGTGCTGCTCACAAAAGTAACTCAGCCTTGCTTTGGGAAATGGCAAAGGTGGTCTTGCGAGAACACGTAATAGGATATTGCTCTGCTAAGAAACGAGCACAGAATCAGAGGGTCCTTTACTTGGAAAGGGAACTATGTAAAGCATGTAGAAGATATGGGGCCCACCAGACGGGGGCAAATAAAATGAATATGGAATCCCTTCAGATGGAGCTGCAGTCCTTGCAACACCAGAGGACATGCCAGTCTATGTTTTACCATTGGTACCGTCTATATAGATATGGAAACAAAGCAGGGAAGCTACTGGCGGCATTGGTTAGGTCTGACAGGGGACCAAGAACTATTGTGGTTCTACAAGATAGAGAGGGGAAGATTCAAACTGCACAACTTGAAACTAGAGGAAATTCTTAGGGATTATTATATAAGTGGAGGAGTAGCCTAGTGGTTAGAGCAACAGCCTGGTACCCAGAAGATCAAGGGTTCAATTCCCACTGGCACTCTTTGTGAGTTTAGGCAAGTCACTTTACCCTCCATTGCCTCAGAAGAAAAGGCTGGCAATCTACATCCGGTGATACATTGCCAAGTTGAGCCTTGCACAACAGAAGATGCTAGGAATTTTTTGGAAGGCCTGGAATTACCTATGTTAAAGGAAGAAGATTTGAAGGGATTAAATAGGCTGGTAATGCCCCAGGAAGTTCAGGAATGTATTAAGAAACTTAAGAAAGGGAAAGCCCTAAGCCCAGATGGATTCTGGGCAGATTTCTATAAAATGATGTCCGACAAAGTGGCAATACCTTTAACAGAATATTTTACAGAGCTGGTGCAGAGGGAAGAGTTCCCGTATGCACCCAATCCAGGCCTATATAACAGTATTGCCTAAACCAGGCAAAAACCCTCTGCTCCCAAGTTCATACCGACCAATATCGCTACTTAATGTGGATATTAAAATTCTTGCTAAGATAATGGCTGAGTGTCTAGCTCCACTCCTTCCGCAGATAAGGGGACTCACAGGTGGGATTTGTGCAGGGTCGTACAGTTGCCCAAAATGTGCGGAAGCTGTTAGCAGCACAATATGAAATCCTCAGGCATCAGTAATTTGTTCTTTTTATTAGTTTTGATGCCAAGAAAGCCTTTGACAGGGTCCAGTGGGGCTATATGTATATGGTGCTGGAACGAGTTGGAATAACAGTCCAATTCGCAGAGATGGTTCATTTGTTATACTCTAGGCCCTGTGGAGCATAATTAATGGGAACATAACAGAATCCTTCCCTTTGGAGAGAGGTACCAGGCAGGGATGTCCATTCTCCCCCACTTATATTTGTCTTGCGGCTGGAACCTCTGTTGGAATGCCTTAGAACGCACCCTTCTCTTGTAGAGGTACAGTTTGGGAAGGACGAATTTCGAATATCGGCCTTGGCTGACGATCTTTTGGTGTGCCTGGGGAACCCAATAGATAGTCTGGACATGTTTTTAAAAGTGTTTTGAAATTATGGAATATTTGTTGGTCTAAAATTGAATTTAGATAAGTCTGAAGCTCTGCCGGTCTTGCCGGAAGTGTGGCGGAGCTGGCCAGGTTAATTTCTGTTGAAATGGGCAGAAGATAAGTTTAAGTAATTGGGGATTTGGATAACAGTGATGCCAAATGACCTGTATGAGGTTAACACGGTGGCCTTGTTGGCGGATTTGGAGGCAAAGGTGGGAAGATGGAAGGACTTACCGTTATCTCTAAGTGGCCGGATCAGTCTGTACAACATGATCTTATTCCCTCGATGGCTTTTTGTTTTGCAAATTCTCCCGATATATTTGAAGGCCAAGGAACAAAAGAGAATTGAAAATATACTGAATGGGATTTTTTGGAAAGGCTGCCGTGCTATATTAAAGTTGAGAGTTATGAACAAACCCTGGGGGAAAGGAGGCCTTAGCCTCCCAGACTTGATGCAGTACAATCTGGCCTGTATGTGCAGACACCTGAAGGATTGGCTGTATAATACGGAAGATTATACTCCATTGGAGGCAGAAAGGCAATGGTAGATCCAGTCTCTCTCAAATACGTTTTACATTTGACACCGGCTCGGCTAAAAGTTCTGGCCCCGCAGAATGAACTGGTGAGCTCAGTCAACAGAGGGTGGTGAGTACTTTGTGGCAAGTTAGGGTGGCAACCGGGAATGATGACGTACCTCCCCAGGGTGGGGAATTTATCCTTTTTTACTGGGCCTGTCCGGACATACATATAGGCGTTGAGATATGCAGGGCCTGGAGGGTTAGAACAAGTCATTTCGGAAGCTGGGGAGATGCTCCCCTTCTCTGTGCTAAGGGAGCGATATAATTTACTAGAGAAGGATGTATTTCCATACTTGCAAGTGTGGAGTTATGTTCGCTCGCTGCCAAAGGAGGCGATCACTCGTGAGTTTGTATCTCGGATGGAAGAGGTGCTAATGGCAGGGGCAGAAGGGCATACGCGTATAGCGCACCTAAGCAGGAACCTGTCTGACTTAGACCCACAGCCTGACCTGGTGAAAGTGACTGTCCAATGGATGACGGATTTAGAGATAGTAGTGGATGGAGCAGAGATTCTGGAAGCATTGACAAAGATTGCGGACCTCATCACTAATGCAGATTTAAGGGAGACAAAGTTCAGAATGTTACGACGACTTTACTATGCTCCCCTGAGAGCATACAAGGCGGGCATTGTGGGCTCCTCTGTGTGCCCCCATTGTGAGGGCCCTGAAGTCACCCTGAGTCATATGTTTTGGAGATGCCCGGTGAGGAGATTTTTGAAGCAAATGAGAGAATACTTAGGTAGGACAATGGGGAATCTGTCTAATCTGTCCACTCTATCCCCACGAGGAGCAATATTAGATTTGCCTCCAGCTGGTGGGAGCTGGAAGGTGGGAGATGAAATTCAGATGGATGCGCCTCATATTACTGTTAGCTTGTAAAAGTATATTACAAATCTGGTTGACATCTACAGGACCCTCAATACCATCTTGGAAACGGTCCCTATACCTATTTATGCAATGTGAATGAGAACGCTTGCTGGGACGGACACAGCACAGGAAGTTGTTTTTAATAGTGTGGGAACCCTTATATTCAAACATTAACCAGTCACATATGCAGCAGGGTGTTAAACCCCTGTTCAGGTGAGGTATAGGAGCATCAAAGAATAGAGATCCTGAGAAATGTCCTGATCGCAGTGCCGAGGAGCAGGGGAGCAAGGTCTACAGATTGTATGGAATAGTGTCTGCAATCTCTGTAATGGGCTGGAGCTGAGTACATAACATGTACTGTGCTGCCTGGTGGAAGGGGGGATAGGGGAGGGTGGGGGGTAGGAGAGAGGGATAGGATGGGATGGGGGGTAGGGATTATTTGAGGAAGGGGAGTGGAGAATAGGGTAAGTAGCTACCACATCATAAGACGGGGAGATCCTGGGACTTTCCATTGCGTTCGTGGGCTTGGTCTGGGTGCCCACTTGGCATCCAGCCTCCTCGGAATAGGCCTGCTTTGTGGTCTTTTCAATCTTTCTGTGCAAGGAAATGGCAGCCTGGGGAAATTTGTTGTTGTCAAAGAGTTATAGGGGTCCTGGGGAATGGCTGTGGTGTGTAGACGGGGGAGAGAAAAGGGAGGGTGGGCGGGGGGATAAAGAGACTAGTGGGTTTAATGGAAAATTTGGGGCAAATTGATGACTATCTCTGGTGCGGGGATGTCCAATTAGGCAAGGGACATGTTGGAGGGGTGTCTGGGGAGGTGCATTGAACTTATATGTCCCATTCGATTTTAGAAACATCAGGGATGTCTGCAGGCATGTCCACGTTTATACCTGCTCCAGGCATGAACAGAAATCAGGAACATGCTTGTTGTGGCCTTAAAAAATCCAAAGGATACAGAGAAGATGAAAAATTAAGTGACTAGCCTAAGATCACAAAAGCCCACAATAGGATTTGAACCACTCTGCTCCTAACCCACTACTTTAACACTCATGTTATTAGACGTCCATGTTCTGAGATGCTATTCTGGGGATTTCTATGTAGACGTCTGTATAGATGTCCATATTGGACATGTCCATGTTTCTGAAATCGTGCCTGAACTTGTTCATGCCTGCTATTTTTCTTTCAGACGTTCTGGTTTTGACATTCCACATTGCACTTGGATGTCGCATTGTAAATTGTGCCTTAAAGAGCCCATATTGATTAGGGGGAAATAGAGAAAATAGGATTAAATTGCAAAGATATAGGATTAAATTGAAGATTTTTCATGGAAAGTTTTCATGCTGTTTAATTTGATTTAAGTAATAATCCTTTGTTTTCTTAATCAAAACCTTGTATGCGTTTTTGGAGCGATAGGCAGACGGGTTTATTAAGAAAACATGTATCCTTTTGCTATTTTATTTCTGCCTTATGTAGTTTTAACTTTAATTCCTTCAAGGAGGGATTATATCATGAATGAATGGCTAGAGTCAGAAGAGAGGACTGAGAAACATTTTCCAGCAAAAGCCTCCCTGTTTTAGTTTTCAAATTTCTGACAGTTTGTAGTGAAGGAAGAGAATAAGCAGTCTGTGATAAGGAAATATGGACTCACACTAGATGATGATCGGACCATGTTAAATGGGAACCCTTCAGAAAAACAGGATCTAAGCAGTGTTTGGTAGCATGTTAAAATAATTGAAAGTTAAGAGGAATCCAAGATGGTGCCAAGGCACTAACAGCATTAACCTGGCGTTTTATGATTCACTGAGTATTCCTATTTTTCTATTTCATGGGATTTCCTAATCCCTAAGCATAATGGAAAAATGAGGATTTTCCCTTCAGAACCTCACCCCCTGTTCAATCCCTAAATGGATTGGTCTATTTTCCCAGCTTTTGGACTTCAAATAGCAGATGATTCCATTTTTGGGATTGGCTGGGGTGTGACCCTTCCTGTCTGGAAATAGAAACTTCATTGAGCCCTGATATTTGAACACTGCCTCTAGCTCTGAGATTAGCCCTGGACAGTGAATTTTTGGGTGCAACAGCAGATACGGGAGTTGCATTTGGTGACATATTCAAAGGGGGAGATGCCTTCTTCCAGTGAGTTCACTGATGAATGCTGCTTTCCCTGGGAGCTCTGATGAGGCCAGAGAGTTAGATGAAATGATGAGTCCAAGACTTGCCCATTGAAATGAAGGGGTTGTGTATGATGCTGGTATCATTATTGGTGACTTGATTTCCTTTCTTATTGGAACTCTTACTGTGTCCTCTGAATGAAATAGCAGTTTGAAGAAACCAGAGATCATTACTCTGGAGAAAATTGGATCTGCCACTGAGAAAAAAAGAGAAATAACAGATTTGAGAAAAAAGCAATGTTTTGCTGGGCTTCTTACTTACTTTACAGTTTAGAAGAGCTTTAACTTAAAGGGCAATCCTATTAGACCGTCTGATGAAAATGATGACCTTAGATCAATCAGCAAGTCATAGATATTGTGATGTGCTAGATAGCACACTAATGTATTTAGGTCCCCTAGACATCAAGGAGAGTTCTAAGAAGCTAGTGAGAGCTCCAAAAATGGATGAACCCAGGGGAGTGCTGGGTAAGTTAGTCCCTAAGATTACTCATAACCTAGGGGAAGGGTTCTGGATACAGGTGCAGTCAGGTACCTGCAGCTGAATAGACAAGCTGTGTGGGAATTTAAAGGACAGCCTGAGTTGCAGGAAGAGAGCACCAGGGAAAAGGATAGGGAGAGCTTGTTCTAGGTGTACAAGTCTGCAGTCCTGTTCCAGGAAGAACGAGAAAGGTAGAGGAAGGAGACATAGGGCTCCAGAGCCAAGTGGGTAAGTCCTTCGAGTAAAGCTGTATTGTTATTTCATAAAGCTAATGAAGCAGCTGATGAAGCAGTTGAGCTGTGAGCAGGGTGAGCTCTGGAACAGAAGCATTAATGAAAGTCACCTTATGAAAGTTAACCTCCTGAAGGTAGGCAACAGTTTTGCAGGAATGAATTCCAAATGCATTAAGCAAAGCTATCCAGCTGTGAAAGGGACAGCTGCATGAAGTGCAGTAAAAGGGCCCTGAGGGAAACGCGTCCTAATGGGAACTTTAAAGCTCTGATAGCTGACAGCACAGGGCTGCTGCTTGAGGCAGGGAGGCATAAAGTCAGGTTGAGACGGGAGATGCTGGTGAGAGAGGCACTGCAGGCTGATTAATTATTCTATTGTTAAAAGGAGATATAAAGTCTGCCTGTGATAGGGATCTGCTAGGAAGCAGCACAGTTTCCTAACTGAGTGTTGTTCCTGTATGTTAGGGGAGGGTGTAAAGCATACTAATGAGCAAGCCATAATAGGCTGGGAGTTTGTGCAGGAGGGTGCAAACTGAAAGACCTCGTGCCTACTCAGAGGAAGCTTGTAGGATAAGGCAGGTACAAATTCTGTGGGCTAGAGAACGCTATTGCTATAATGAAGTACTTGTCAACGTAATTAACAGGATGTATTCTCTGTTGGTAATAATAGTCTGCAGTTAGTTGCAGTGAGGGTCGTTCTAAAAGGTTTAGTCATGGTTTGGATGTCTGCAGACATGCACGTGGACGTTGAAATCACAGACACGTCTCTGTAACCCTTTCACAATGCTGTTCACAGACCTCCAGTACAGGGACATTCAAGTAGGCATGGGGGTGTGGCAGAGGCGTGTCTGGGGAGGGGCAGTGGACTTACGCATCCCCATTAGCGGTGCTGCCTGTAGGCACGAGCATGTTTAAATCTGCTCCAGATACGAATAGATATTATATCTGGAAAGTGTTTGTTAAAACATCCAGAGAGTGTAGAGATGGAGAATTAAGTCATTAGCTTTAGATTACAAAGTCCCACACTAGGATTTGAACCCTGGCTACCCAACTCTTAAGCCACTACTCTAACCATTATGCTATTAGATATTTGGGTTCTGAAATATTCTCCTGGGGACGTCTGCATAGACATTTGTTACACGTGCGTATCGGGCACGTCCACATTTCTGGAATTATGCTGGAACTTGCACATTCCTGCCTTTCTTTTCAGACATTCTGGCTTTGATGTCCCAGATCTCATCTGGATGTCCCGTTTGGAATGTGCCTCAGTAGGTTTTGAGCAGGGAAGTTCAAACTTTGTTGGAGCAAGTGTTCATGTATTATTTAAAGCTCTGTAAAAAGTAATTTTGAAAGTCTATATATGAACTACTGAAAGAAACATGTAAATAGACTCTGTAAACTACTCACAATTGTATGATTTTGAAAATGTACCACGGGAATATAAAAAACTGCCTGTGAAATTGATTTGCCAATTTGAATACAGATGAAAGAGCACCAGAAGAGTTATGGGATCACTTCAAAAAAGTTGTGCTGAAAGAAAGTGAAAAGTCTCTGCAGAAGGCGAAAAAAAGCCTGTCAGAATTGGATGACTGAAGAAAGTGAAAATTGCTTAGACTCGCAGAGAAGTAAAAAGGAGAGCGATAAGTAATCATGGAATGTAACATGGATTTCTAGGGTTCAGCAAGATAAGTAAAGAGAAGTATTACAATGAGGCATGCAAGGAAATAGAATGAGAAACTATATAGGAAAGAGAAAGATCGGCTTTTCTAAAGCTATAAGAGTTAAAGAGAAAATTCCACCTTCAAATTGGAATGCTAAAAGACGCTCAAAGACCTATGTTGAATGATCCTGAGACCACAAAAAAAGTGGAAAGAATACAGTCATTATACCATAAAGATCAAGTGGATCAACTGCCATTTCAATCTGTACCTTACCATCAAGAACCGTTGGTGATGTGGGGAGTGTCTAATTCAAGATAGCGTCGGCAGGCTGCTTCGAATGAGCACAATTTTCTTCATGGGTCGAAAGCGCAAAGGGATAGGAGGGTCGTTGCCCTCTCAGCCCCCTCATACCTCTACGCCGATTGCTTCGGGTCCTTTAGATGCCTTCGTTGTTTGTGCTGCTCGGGATCCAGCTGTAACAGGGGAAGAACGCCGATTAGCAGTTTCTCCGGAGTCCATCTTTCTTCCCTGCAAGCCCTGCTCTGAAAGTGCTCCGTGGATCACCTCTCCCTGAGGGGCTTCTGGTGCTCAGCCCTCACTCGTCCAAGTGGGAAGCTGTCGGCTTGAGAGGAGCTGGAGTGGAGGTGCCACTGGAGCTTGCGGGTGCTGCCATTGAGCAACGCCGCCTTCTGACATCATTGGCGCTGGAGAAGGAGGGTCACACAGGGAAGGGTCTCCCTGTGTGGTGTGCTCGAGAGTCATCGATGGAAATGGAAGCTGTTATGCCATCCCCAGATTTGAGTTTTGCCTTTTCCCTACAGCGGCCGGATAACTTTACTCTGGAATCTATCTGGCAGGCCATCGTTTCCTTGGGAGAAACTTTGGTGCCCCATGTTTCGTCGTTGGCCTGGAAGATCAACAATTCGGAGGCCGCGGTGGAGGAATTACAAAAGAAAGTTGCAGCACTACAACCTGCAGTGGAAGAAGTTTGGAGCAAAGTTGCTGTCCTAGAGGAACATTCTGATGCGTTTAAGAAGAATTTTTCTTCAGTGCAAGCTAAGTTGGAATTGCTGGACAATACAGTAAGTCTAGGGCTCATAATTTAAGATTAACTTTCCTAAGGCTGACTACAGTTTCTCCTAGAGATATGTTCAAGCAATATCTAGTGGATGTGTTAGGTGTCTCCCCTGATTTAATCCCACCTTTGGTTAGGATTTACTATTTACCCAAGGGGAAAGTAACTCCAGGTTTGGCTAAACCTGGGGATGAACAGTCACCAGGAAATATCTTGAATGTGACAGACTTATTGGAAAATTCAGGTTATGAATCTCAGGTTTCCTCTACTTTATTAGTTACCTTCGCTTTACTTTCTGATAGAGAATGGTTATTGAAACTTTTTTTTCGGAAAAGGAATCTTTTGTTTAGAGGGCTGTTGGTTCGAGTATATCCGGACTTAGCAAAGGAAACTCGGAGATGTTGCAGGGATTTTCTCCTGCTTCTCCCTGGGATTCTTCAGTTGGGGGGATTATTTTTTCTGAAACATCCTTGTAAATGTTTAGTGAAGTATCACTCTATTTCCTATATTTTTTATGACCCCCTCCCAACTGATGGCTTTCATTAACGCTCGGTGTCTGGAGTCCTCTGAGTCTTCTCCTGGGCTCGCTTAATTTTTTGGGTTGCCGGAGTTGGTTTGCCGCCTTTAATTCTTCTTTGGTGGTGGATTTAAGAAGTGTAATTGGGCTCAAAAATAATGTCCTTGATTGACACACATGACTGCTGTCTCTACTGCCTCAGACCAGACCATGACCCTGCAGCATGCAGTCTTTGCAAGAGGATGACCAGCAAGGCCCTCAAGAGCCGCCAGCAGCAGCACAATAAGTTTTTCCCTAGTCCCCAATGCCTCTGAAGGCCAGGGTCTTGTCTGAAGCCTCACACCTCATGCAGACCCTTCTGAGCTCAAGCCTCACCATGGGTCTTCAGAAACTGGGTCTCCCTTGAGGGAACCCAGGAAGAAGAAAAAACCCTCGAAGGTGGCGTCCTTGGATGGATCCGACCAGCTGGGTACCCCCCGAGCCAGGTCCCGCATTCTGAGACGCTTGTCTGGGGCTTCGGAGAAGGAGCGGCCTACAAAGATGCCCCGGAAGAATTGAACCTCAGACTGACCTTGGTCCCCAGACACCATCCTTGTTGAGGATTCCCCTTCGGGGGAGCTGGCGCCGGGCCTGAGTCCCTCAGTGCCCGTGCCAAAGGCTGCGGAGCATTCTGGTCTAGAGTCCAGAATGGCGGCACCGGCCATGGAGCCTCGGGCCCCCCGAGGCCCGCAGAGCAGCCCTTCTATGAGTCCTCGATGGACTACTCCGAATGGGAGATGGAAGATGAGGAGTCTCCATCGCCACCGCAATGTCCCATCCAACTCTTCCGTCTCGGAGCCTTGACGGCGGTCCCCTCATGAGGATATAAGCTTCCTTGATTTTGTAAAGGACATGTCTAAGGCCCTGGCATTCACCACAGAGTCGGAGGAGGATCCTCGGACGGATGAGTTGGAAATCCTCCAGTACAAAGTCCCTCCGAGGGAATCACTCGCGGTGCCCATCCCTCCCATCCTGGAACAGCTGATGCTCCGTTTGTGGGAGACACCGGTTTAGGTGCCAGTGGTGAGCAAACGCCTCGACTCGATGTATCGAGTCTGCCGGAGCCTGGGCTTCCAGAAATCATATCTGCCGCATAACTCCATGGTGGTGGAGTTGGCCATGTGTTGGCTGAAGAGCCAGAAGACACACTCCTCGGTGCCCCCCGGCAGGGTTGCCCATATCTTGGATGCCCTCGGCAGAAAGTGTTACCAGGGCTCAATGCTCATTGGTTGCATCCAGGTCTGCCAGCTGTACATGGGCATATACCTGAGAGACCTAACGAAGGAACTCGCCAGGTTCTCAGCTGGTCTTTCCAAGGAACCCTTGCAGCAGTTCAAGAACCTTTCCAAGGCCATTCGTGAGTGCTCCAAGTTTGTCTCGGGCAGCTTATGACGGATTTGAGTCGGTGGCCCGAGTAGCGATGGTGGGCATTGGTGCATGATGCCAAGCTTGGCTACAGTAGTCCAACCTTGAGCAGTGGGTTCAGGACAAATTGATTGATGTCCTATGCCAAGGAAAGAACCTCTTTGGCAAACCCATGACTGACAAGACTGCCGAGCTGGAGACTGAATTCATGACAAGGACCAGGCTCTCTAAAAAGACTGCTGCCCCTCCCCAATGGAAGGGCTTGGGTAAAAAGCCCTTCTACCCATCTTTTCAGGCCTCCCCAGCTCCACAACAGGGTCAACAGGCCAAGTGACCTGGGCACAGTCCCTGTAAGCAGAAGGCTCCCAAACCCCAGGCACCCGCTCTGGCCCAGCCAGGGGAAAGATTTTGACTCCTTGGGCAAAGCCTCTCTACCCCAAGGAGGTCAGCAGCCCACAGAGGGACATCTGGTCTTCTATACCCAGAGGTGGTTGACCATCACCACCGACTCCTGGGCACTCCGGGTGGTCAGGGAGGGTTACCTCCTCCACCTAATGCAGGGCCACCGCAAGGCTACTCAGCTTTTCGTCTCCTGTGATCCCAGTATGCTGGGAGAGGCAGAGACCAAACGCATGCTGTCCACCTGGGTGGACTATATTGCCCTTGCCTCTGAGCAGGCGGGGCTCCCGCTGGAAGGCCATGTCATGGCACACTGTGACAGGGCCATGACAGCCTCAGTGGAAACTTGCACGCTGCCCGATGGTGGACATCTGCCGGGCTGCCACCTGATCTTCAGTTCATACCTTCGCAGCCCATTACTGCCTGGAAAGAGAGTCCCTACGGGACAGTGCCTTCGGCAACTCCTACCCTCCGACCCTTCTGTGTTCAGGCTACCTGAGTGCTGGTTTCATCGGACACAAGGGTCCTACTGTGGTCTGTGGATACGGACTTTATTGCTGTTGCTCGTGGCTCCCCATGAGGGAGTCCATGTTTCTGCTATGGGTTTTTCAGTAGGCTGTAGCTGGGGAGTCCCATATATGGGGACTGACTTCCTGCTTGTTCCCGGAGAAAGCATAGTTACTCACCTGTAACAGGTATCTCCAGGGACAGCAGGAATCGGTCCTCACAACTCTCCCTCCTCCTCTTGGAGTTGCTTCCTTACCATCTTTTATTTTTGCCATCTTTTTGCTATGTCATCTGACTGAGCAAGATGGCACCCTTGGGTGGGAAGGGGACCCTGCATGCATGGTGGCATCTCCCAGAGGCTTTCTTTGAAAGCTGGGGGGGATGCTTCCATGAGGGCTCCGTCGGTGCCAGCGTCAACCATATGTGAGGACTGATTCCTGCTGTCCCCGGAGAACACCTGCTACAGGTGAGTAACTACGCTATACCAGAACACCTGATAGTTCTCACGCACAGCCATTACATTGATCAAAAAGCAACAGTTCAAACAAAAAAGGAAAAACAGAATGGTTTAACATTAGTAGAGGTGTACAACAAGGCTACATACTTTCCCCATACCTGTTTAATTTATATGCAGAACAAATCATCAGAGAAGCAAGATTGTATGAAGGCATCTGGAGTGTGAAGACTGTGGTAGACTCATCAACAGCCTTAGTAAAGCTGATGATATAATATTATCGTCTGAAAGTGAAGATGATTTGAAACATCTGCTTACGAAGATCAAGGAACGTAGTTTTAAAATGGGCCTGCGCCTTAATTTGAAAAAGAAAAAGATCCTGACACCTGCCAAAATTAATCATTTCATCCTTCATGGAGAAGAAATAAAAGAAGACAACTTTAACCTTCTTGGATTAATAATCAGTAAAGAAATGACAAGCATTCAAGAAATCCAGTGACTCATTCTTTGCAGAACAACGATGAAAGACTTAAGCTTTTTAAGTACCAAGACATATCTGCATACAAAGATTTGACATGTCCAAAGCATGGTATTTTCAATAACATCAAATGGATATGCAAGTTGGACAGTGAAAAAGAAAGACTGGAAAAAAACTGATGCCTTCAAATTATGATGCTGATGAAGAATACTATGTAAACTACTACTACTGAACATTTGGATAGTGCTACAAGATGTATGCAGCGCTGTAAAAGAAGGTCCCTGCTCATTGGAGCTTACAATCTAGCCAAGATGGACAACACAATAGCTGTAGACACACAGGATACATCTAGGGGGAATAGTAAGGAAGCACAAGGGAGATCAGATGAGTCAAGATCCGAAAGTGGCAGCGAAGATGTGAGTTTTCAGCCTGGATATGAAAAGGGTCAGAGAAGGCGCCTAATGTAAGACTCAGGTAGTTTGTTCTAGGCATAAGGAGCAGCAAGGTGAAAGGAGCAAAATCTGCAGTTAGTAGTAGAAGAGAAGGGCACAAATAGAAGTGATTTGCCAAAAGAGCGGCGTTCCTGAGGAGGCGTGTAGGGAGAGAAGAGAGTAAAGGTAGTGAGGAGTTGCAGAGTGAGTGCACTTATAGGTCAGCAGGAGAAGTTTGAACTGGATGCAAAAATGGATAGGGAGCCAATGAAGTGACTTTAGGAGAGGGGTAATATGAGCATGGCGAGGCTGGGGGAAGATTAGCAGTGCTGCAGAGTGTTGAACAGATTGAAGGAGAGAGAGATGATTCAGAGGGAGACCAGCAAGGAGTAGGTTACAGTAGTCTAGACGAGAGATGACTAAGGAGTGGATAAGTGTCTTAGTGTGTTCAGAAAGAAATGGGCAAATTTCATTGATGTTGTAGAGAAAGAAATGGCAGTTTTAGCTATCAGTTGGATGAGTGTGGAGAAGGAGAGAGAGGAGTCAAAGATTACCCCAAGGTTGCGAGCTGAGGAGACAAGGAGGAGTAGAGAGTTATCCACAGAAACTGAGAAAGGAGGAAGAGGAGGGTTTAGGGGGAAAAATAAGAAGCTCAGTTTTGGCCATGTTCATTTTCAAGTGGCGATGAGACATCCAAGCAGAAATGTCAGAAAGCAGGCAGAGATCCTGGCGTGGATTGCCAGAAAGATTTCAGATGTAGAGAGGTAGATCTGAGAGTCATCAGCATAAAGATGGTACTGAAAGCCATGGGATTGGGTATATAGAAATAAAAAGAGTGGACCCCAAAACAGATCCTTGGGGTGCATCAACTGAGAGCAGGATAGTAGAGGAGGATCCACCAGAATAAACACTGAAAATGTGATAGGAGAGATAAGAAGAGAACCAGGATACCATGGAGAACATAAAGCCAAGCGAGAAGAAGGTATCAAGGAGAAAATTATGGTCAACAGTGTCTAAAGCAGCAAAAAGGTCAAGAAGGTTGTGGATTGAATAAAAGCCCTTGGATTTTACCAGGAACAGGTCACTGGAGACTTTGGCAAGAGCCATTTCGGTAGAAAGTAAAGGATGAAAGCTAGATTGAAGAGGATCCAAAAGAGCTTGGGAGGAGAGAAAGTTGAGGCAAGGGCGGTGAACCGCACGTTCCAGTAGATTAGAAATGAAAGGGAGATGGGTCGATAGTGAGAAGGACAGGTAGGGTCTAGTGAGGGTTTCTTGAGGAGTGGCACAGCATGCTTGAAGGCTTCAGGGAAAATTGCAGTGGAGAGTGATTCATAGGTTGAGAATATAAGAAATGGAAGGGGCTACAGTGGAGGAGGTGGAGCTGAGGAGACGGGTGGGAATAGGATCAGAGGAGGAGGTAGTGAGTTTGTATGAGGAAAGAAGGTGAGTGGTTTCTTCCTCAAAGATCATAGAAAAGCAAGAAAGAGTAGCAGAGATAGTGGGGGAAAGTTGGGAGTGAAGGGAGGGGAGGAGGACGAAGTAGCTGACGTGTGGACTTTGAGTGTAATCTTGTGTATTTTGTCATGGAAGTAGTCAGCCAGGGTTTGGGCAGAAAGGGAAGAAAGGATCGGAGGTGGAGGCACCTTGAGGAGAGAGATGGGAGTTATAAAGAGACAGCGAGGGTCAGAGGCATGAGAGTTAGTCAGATGGGCATAATAGTCCTGTTTGGCGAGTGCCATGGCTGATTGGAAAGAGACAAGCATGAATTTGAAGTTTAGAAAGTCTGCAAGGGTGCAGAATTTGAGCCAAGCACACTCAGCTGAGTGGGCACAGTAACGTAGATAGCGGGTTGTAGAAGACAGCCAAGGTTGATGTACAGTTCACCTCACAGGACATGGCATGGGCAGAGCAAGAGCATCCAGGGTAGAGGAGAGTGCAGCCTTATAGGAAGCTACTGTCTCATCGATTAGAGTCAGATGACATAGTGGAGGCAAGAGGCAATGAGACAGTGGAGGAGAGAGCCAATGGGTCAATAGCATGAAGATTTCTAAAGAGATTAGAGGAGACAAGGTGAGGTTGAGGTGGTGAGTGATGAAGAGTGAAGCTTAGCAGGTGATGGTGTAATAAGAGAAGAAGTGAGGTACAGAAGCTTGAGGGGAAGCACTTAGAGAAGAATACAAGGTCGAGACAGTGGCCTTGCTGGTGACGAGGGACAGTAGAGCAAAGCTGGAGGTTGAATTATGAGGTAAGGGAGAGGAGCTTTAAAGCATAAAGGTCAGAGGGGTTGTCAACATGAATGTTAAAATCTCTGAGAATAAGAGAAGGGGAAGATGAATCTAGAAAGAAGAAAAGCCAAGAGTCAAAGTCAGAGAGAAAGATAGAGGCAGACTTGTCAGGGGGTCGATAAATAGCTTATCGGAGAGGTAGTGCTGTAAAAAGCCAGATGGAATGGACTTCAAAGCAGGGAAAGGAGTGATACTGAGGCAGCAGGAGCGGTTGAAATTGGCAGGAAGGAGAGAGTAGGAGCTTAACACCACCACCACGGTCAGTGGGACGAGGCGTGTGAGAGAATTGATAGTGCAATGACAGAGAGCAGAGACTGAAGCTGAGTCCTCTGGGAGGAGCCAGGTCTCAGTTAGAGCAAGGAGGTGAAGAGCATTAGAGATAAAGAGATCATGAGTAAAAGGTAAGTTTATTTGAGATGGATTGTGCGTACCCATAAAGCACACGAGAAAGAGAGAGAGGAGGGGGAAAGGAGAGGGGGCCAGGGTTGCGGTTGATATCTCCAGAAGAGAGAAGGGGAAGGAGTAGAAGAGTACAGGACAGAGAGGAGACAGCACAGCGATAACGAGGGCGAGGTTGTTTCAGAGAGAGAGAGAGGAGATGGCTGAATGAGAGGGAGAAAGTAGTGAAGCTCAAGAACTGATGATAGGATAGATGACAAAAAGGTGGGGAAAGTGAAGATGGTAAAGGGGAGAGAAGGGGGAGGGGCTTGAAGGTGTTGGATGGAGGGGAGACAATTAGGGAGTATAAGTAGTAGGAAGAGAAAGTGTTGAGGAGTCATAAAGAGAGAGATTGAGAGGAGCACAGAAGTCAGAAGAGATAAAAGGATAGGTGGTAGAAATTGCAGGGGGTAAGGTGCAGCTGTGAGTGATTGTGGTAATGAGCACAGAGCAGCTATATATCATGGACTGCCCAAAGAACATATCAGTCTGTACTAGAGGAGATCAAACCTAAGCTTTTTTGAGAAGATCAAATGACAAGACTTCTACTTTCGTGCTTTGGACACATCATGCAAAGAGAAAAATCATTTGAGAAAGACATCCTGCATAGCAAAATTGAAGGTCAACACAAAAGAAGGCCAGCAATGTGATAGATCCAATACAGTAACATCAGTTAGCAACAATTAGCCTCTTTGCTGAAGACCGAACATAGTGTAGGACATCTATCCAAAGTGTCATCATGAGTTGACATCAGATCCTTCCATGAAGAAGTTTAAAGTTGGGATAAGGCAGTGGTTGCTTCAGCAAGCCTTTGAGGGGAGCTAGGCTGCTGAGTCGTCGTGATGGGCAGTAATGACCTTTTATGTGTTATCGTTTTTGTCTATAAGGATATCTTGGGTTATGCTATTCATTCTTTGGCCTTTTGTGTCAGTTGTGTTTTATTGGTATAGAATTTTGGAATTTTTTTCTGAGGATTGTAAACTGCCATGTTGGCTGTATAGGCCAAATGGTGGTATATTAAATCTGTTCAAATGAACAACAACAGCAGCAGTAAAGGGTCTTGTGTGTGTTAATGGTGGGACTGGGTGATGCAGGCCTGGAACTAGAGTCAGCTAGCAGGTAACCAATCACCCTGAAGAAAAGAAACTTGGCAGGAATTTTGATAGCAGTGGACTGGCTACCCTTCAGGTTGCTGTGAGGAGCTTCTTGCTTGCCAACAAAGCCTTTTGACTGAGCCCCAGCCCAGGCAATCTCTGATACCGAGAGATTTGGCCTCAAGGGATATCTAACAGTCTTTATTGCCTTTACCTGCTCCTGGGCACTGTTATAATTTCCCTGTAAAATAGTTATCTCCAAGTTATAATGCCCTGTTCAATGTAATTTCAGTTTGTTCAATGTAAACCGCACTGATGCAGAATAGCGCGGTATATAAGAGAATGTAAATAAAATAAAATAAAATAAATAAATAAATAATAGTTAGGACTCCTGTCCTGGGGCTGACTCTGGCTTTTCACAATGAGCAGTTTAGATCTCACTGGAGTTTTGAGCAGTCTCTTAAAGGGAAGATGAATAAGGCCATTTTATTGCTTTACTTTATTATGGAACCAAAAATTGGGAGTTGAAACTTGCTTTTCACTGTAAAAGATCTTTTATTTCTGGATATCCTGATTAAATGATTTGCCAAGGTAGGTATGGGACGGCTGTATTTTGTTGGTTTGCTTCTCTTCTACATGGTCGTTAGCAACAAGTTTTGTTCCGGGAATCCACTTCTTCATGGTTCATGCTTAAGAGTGGGGGGCCTTGGGGCTTGTTCCTCTCCTCCTATTTATTTAATATTTATCTGATTCCATTTTGCACTTTTTTGTTGTTTGGGTTTTCATTTCCATATCTATGTGAATGATGTTTTGATTTTTGAGGAATTTTCTATTGGCTGCAATCTCTCGAGCCTCCGTTTCTTTTCCTGTTTTGATTAGGTTGTTGCATGGTTGCTGTGTAATGGCTTGGCTATTAACTTTGTTTGTATCGCATACCAAGGATTTTGTTTCATTTACCACAATTACTCTTGCACACAGTTAAACAAGAAGTATGATATCTGGGCATTCGTCTTGACTCATTTTTCCTTTTACCCTCAAGTGGCGTGAGTTGTCGGTGCCATCTACTTCAAGCTCTGCTTGTTTCTGCACCTAAAGTATTATCTGGACCCTCCTGTATCAGGGTGGTGGTTCAGTCCCTTGTGATGCATAGCTTAGACTACTGCAATGTAGTTTATTTGGGTTACCTGATTATGTTCCAAAGCCCCTTCAGATGGCGCAGAACATGGCCGCCTGAGTGATTACGGCTTTGCAGAAATTTGGCCATGTATCCCCTGCCTTAAAAAATTGCACTTGTTACCGGTTATTTATCACCCTTAATTTAAGTGTCTCTGCTTGACTTTTAAAATCCTTTTTTCTATACTGATAAGTTGCTACCCTCGATGGACATCTTTCAACCATCTCATACTTTCTGTTCTACTTCTCAACATTTGCTGCAGGCTCCTTCTTTGACCCAGGTTTCTCAGACTATGTTGTGGCTCCTTGCTTTCTCTGTGCATGCATCTGCTGTAGAACTTCCTGCTCCCTGCTTTGTGAGAACTCCTTATTCTCTTGTCTTTTCAAAAGAGTCTTAAAGCATATTTTTTTACAAATGCTTTTAATCTCTAGGATTTTTTTGTATTTGATTCCTTATGTTTTCTCTTATCGTTGTTCATGATTATAATATGTATGTTATCTTGCAACCGCCAAGATGTGTAAATGATTGGTGGATATAAATGGAATGGTAACTGCCAGAAGATTGATTGTGGGGGAAATGGCACCAAGATAGTGTGCCAATGGTAGAGGAGTGGGGGTGGGGAGGGGAAGAGGGGAGGGGGGACAACATGAAAGAGATGGGTAGCTGGTGTAAAATGACTGCTTTTAGAACAGATATGTTAAAGTCTCACCAGAATTATGAACACCTTTTGAGAGATGGTATAATGTTTTTCTCTCTAAAGTGGGCAGGGCTATTAAATGTTGACTTGGTTTGTGGGTCGTTGGGATAGAGTTTTAAATCAAGGGGAGATGATGGTAAATAGTAGCAGTGGAATGAGGGAGGAGAGGAAGAACATTTTGAATAGTGTGGTACTGCAGACCCTCTGCAGACAAGAGAAAATGCTTTAAGCTTAGAAAAAAGAGGCAGACACCGGCTGCAGCATTACAAGGAGCCATATAGGGGGAGCAAGTGGGACCTCTGGAGGACTGAAGAACCACGCCCCAGAGCCAGTGATGCAATACCGGCCTGTACCCAATCCAGAGAGGGAAGAGTTCCTTTAAAAAAAAGCCCAGATGACTGGAGAGGAGGAGCTTTCCAAGAGGGAGAGAAGGACCAGGAAATAGGAGTCCTGGTGGAAGGAACAGGCCCAGCAGACTCAGCAGAGCCAGGTGAAGGAGTTCGCCTCAAGTATCCCAAGAGGGGAGAGGACACGCCTTCCAAGAGGGAGAGATACAGAAAGGAAGCTACCCCTGGAAGGAGGAGGACTGTGCTGGAAAGTCCTGGACCTGAGTCTGGCATAGGCCAGCAGCCATTGAAGGATATAGCATGGAGTAACCAAGAAAAAGAGGAAAGACCTTCTTTAAAAGGTAAAATTCTTGGCCCAGGGAGAGGGAAGCTGTGCTGTGAATGTGGTTTAACCCCAGCAGAAGGCCTACGGGAGAACCAAAAGCCTACCCTTGTGAAAGTAAGGCCAAACCCCAGCAGGAACTGGCCTAAATCCTCACCTTGCCGTGAGAAGCCAAGAAAGAAAGGTAATCACTGTTTTTCTGATTATAATTTCCTGAACGCTGTGACACAGGAGGAACAGGGAATAGAGGAACGCTGTCCTACTAGAACTGTTTATACTTCAGGATACAAACCTATATCAAGTAAGAGACTCTCCAGTAAAAGAGCTGTGTGCAAGAGAGACTGTTCTCAGTCTAGAGGTACACAAAACCAGGGCTTACCTTTGAACACAGAACATTGGGACATCGTGCAAACGTTGTATAAAAAGCCTGAATGCAAGCTACCAGATATCGCTGACCTTGAACCAATGCAGGTGGACGTTGCTGACGACCTTTCGGACCCTGAAATGGATTGCAGCTACTGTCAGGCGGAAGGCTTTGAGCCTTTAGACAAGGAATAGAGCTGTAGCCGGGGGAATGTGTAAATCTTTGTTTTCTCATGTTATTACTGTGAAGTTAACAGGTTTAATACAGTTTTTGTTTGTTTTCTTTCAACCTGAGATAAGGACAATTTCTGTTGCTGTAAAGATCTGAGCTTTTGAACCTTTTGTGCAATAGGGGAAATAAAAGCCTTTATTCTCCCTTCACTCGGACTATTATGTTCCTTTGAGCTTTTGGTTACCAGAAGGCTACTAGGACTACAAAGAAACCCGGGGCCCTGTCTTTAAACCAAACTTAATTACAAATATTTTTGTGTCCACCCTCTCTACCGTGACGCTTCTTCGCCACTAGGGCGGCGTTGGGACAATAGTCAAAAAATTCTCCTTCATTGGGTTGGTAGATGGTTCTTGTTTGAATGTAATAAGCATAATAATATTGTGCCATATTCTGGATTATGATAATTGTCTGAAATGGTTGGAGTCACGAAAGAGAAAATCACAAAACAAACAAACATTGGTGCATGCATCCAACTTATTTCAAAGTGAACATTGGACTTTGAGATATATTGGATACATGCATTAGTTTATGAGAAAATGCAGTATTTTCACACAAGGAGTTAAGAGCCTTTCAATAAACAATAGTACAATATAATGAGATTACATAAGAAAGATTGAAGCATGACTAGAGTCATTGCCCTGAAAAAAGACTTACAGTACAGTTATCTTTCCTGTTACTTAGTTTCTTTTTTCAATTTATCATTGGTTTGGCCACAGTTACTGTTGCATATGCCATGTTGTACATGTGTCAAAAGTTTTGTTTTCATAAGATTTACAGGGAAAATAAAACCTCGGTATTATCTGTTTTGGCTGTCTTTGTACAGCATGGGCTTATAAGAAAGAGAAAATGAAGTTCCTCTTTGTCTCTCCGGGCCAGTCCAGGAACTGTAGGGTAGTCAAACTCCTCCAGCAGCTGAGGACTGAACTCTCAAAGTCTTACTGACAGCCATCCAGCTTCCCCTGGAGTCAGAGACTCAGTCGTTCAGTCCTCAGCAGCTGGGTACGACGTGTGCTGACAGGCTCCCAGTCAGACGAAGAGGAAAGAAGTAGGATTAGTAAAAAAAAAAAGGAAAAGAGATAATAAGGAAATCCCTGGGTGACCCTAGCAGGGTGTTATGGCCAGGAGAGGGGCAATTGTTATTTAGGAAGTGAGTTGTTGAAAGAAAAAAAAAAAAAAAGAAAAGGAATCTGCCAGGGATCGGAACAGAGGCAGAGCCTGCCTCGGGAATCGACTCCGTAGGCGGCAGTGAGAGAGCATCTGGGAGCCCCAGATTCAGTCCCTCTTCCGCTGACGCCCCGACTAACTCTCCCGCTAGCAGCGGAGGCAAGAGTCCCAGGAGTTAGCCCACGGAGTGCAGGTACGTTGGCAGAGCTTGCCCTTTGAGCGGGGATCCGTTTCGGGGGGGCAGACCTCACTGCAGCGTCAAGAGACCGCGGCCGTTGGGGAATTTTGGCGGGTGGTTTTAAGCTATAGCGCATGCTGCTGGGCTTGGCAGTGGGCGCGGAGTGCAGGAACCGCCGGGGTTTTGAAGTAGGAGTTAGAGTTGAGCTGTTGGAGTACCGGCATTGGTTCGCGGGAGAATGGAAGTTACAGCAACATTGTTAGGGCAAGGCATGGAGGAGAAGGCGGGAATGGTGGCCATTTTAGAGCAGGCAGCCGTTTCTCCCGTGTTTCAGGAAAGATCAGTTAAAAGGAAATCTAAGTCAAAAAAGCCCACTCCAGCGGGGGTTGTGGCTCAGGCTCCATTAGCAGAGGTGCAGGGGGGTTTTCAGCCCTTATTTTCGGCAGATTTTATTCTTTCTTTACATAAAGCATATTGTATGAAGTTGGAGCAGGCACAGGGAAAAAGCTCTCCTTCCAATCTGTTAGTTTTGCCTGGGAGGGCTGGCAGCACATTGGAACCAGGAGAGGGATCCTTAAGGAGGAGCTCGTCAGGGGAGAGGCTGCCGATGGCTTCGGACAGCAGGAACCTGTTCCTCCAGCAGTGGAGGAAGGAGAAATCCTCTCAGAATCCGGTATGGATCAGTGGCCGGGTGAGCTAGAGGAAGGTGAGATTGTGCCAGGAGAGGACCCCAATATTTTCAGGGTATTTAGGAAAGAGGAGCTAGGGGTGCTTATTGCACATTCGCTGGCAGCCCTGAATAGTACCCTGCCAGTAGTTCAGGAAGAACTGCTGGAAGATCCGTTGCTCCAAGGGTTCAAGGCGGAACAAAAGTGTTTTCCGGTACGTAGAGTAATTAAACAGATGATAGAATCCGAATGGGAGTGTCCTGAAGCTATGCTGCGGGGGGGTCGAGCGATAGGCTGCTTGTACCCTCTGTCACAGGAGGAGAAAGAGTTGCTGCGGATGCCAAAAGTGGATGCGTTAGTCTCTGCAGTGCCGAAAAAGATGACGATTCCAGTAGAGGGTGGAGCAGCTCTGAAGGATCTGCAGGATAGGAAGTTGCAGTCACTGTTGAAGCAGGCTTTTGACACTAGTGCGCTGTCTCTTCAGGCTTCTGTTTGTGGAGCATATGTGTCTCAAGCTTCCATTCGGTGGCTCCAAGGGGACTCTGCTCCTGAAGGGGAGGAGGCTTTGGGGGCAGAGGGAGCAAAATTAGAGTTGGTGGCGGCATACCTCGCAGATGCGTTCTATGACCTGGTCAGGATTTTGGCGAAGGCTATGGCATCCGTGATTGCCGCTAGAAGATTTCTCTGGCTGAGAAATTGGATGGCGGACATATCTTCCAAGATGCACCTTAGTAAGCTCCCCTATAAGGGCAAGCTGCTCTTTGGGGAAGCGTTGGAGAAGATTGTGAAGGATTTGGGTGATTCCAAAGGAGAGCGCCTTCCAGAAAATCATCCGAGGGGTCCTAGACCTGGGACTCTGCAGAGAGGACAGGACAGAGAGTTTTGGAGGTTCCGAGGGTCTCAGCTTACTCCATATCAAAGAGGTCATTTTGTGGCAAGCGGTCAGTCCTTTCGAGGAGCTAGAGGGTTCGGTCGGGGATATTTTGATTCTCAGCAGAACCCTCCAAAGAAGCCACAATGAAAGGAGGGTGGTCCCGGCGGAGGTTCCGATAGGAGGATGGTTGCAGGGTTTCCACTCCGTCTGGACCACCATTACTACTGATCAGTGGGTGTTGGAAATCATCCATGAGGGGTATGCGCTGGAGTTTGCACACCCGATAGCGGAGGCCTTCATGTTGTCACCATTCAGCTCTTCGGCAAAGGCAAAGTCGGTAAACAACACCCTGCAACGTTTACTGCTCCTTCAAGTGGTGGTTCCGGTGCCGCGAGACCAGTGCGGGTTAGGTTGATACTCGATTTACTTTGTGGTTCCCAAAAAGGAAGGGTCTTTTCGACCCATTCTAGATCTCAAGCTTGTGAACCGCTGTTTGAAGGTACCGCACTTTCGAATGGAGACTCTGCGGTCTGTAATCCGGTCGGTGAGGCCGGGGGAGGTTCTTTCATCCATAGATCTAACGGAAGCATATCTGCATATTCCAATCAGACCAGAGCATCAGAGATATTTGCGGTTTGCCATGCCCATGGGGCATTTTCAGTTCTGAGCATTACCATTCGGCCTGGCTACTGCCCCGCGTACATTCACAAAGGTGATGGTAGTGGTGGTGGCGGAGTTGAGAAAGGAAAGTATCCAAGTTCATCCCTACCTGGACGACTGGCTGGTTCGAGCAGAGTCAGTGGCGGAGTCGGTGCCAGCGACGGCACGGGTAGTGGAGTTTCTGGAAAGCCTAGGTTGGGTGCTGAATCAAGCCAAGAGTCAGTTGCTTCCAGTGCAGCGTCTAGTTTATCTAGGGGCGGTGTTCGATACCAGATTGGGAGCCGTCTTTCTGCCAGAAGACAGAGTAAAAAAGATCATACGGCAGGTCTCAGCGTTTTTGCGCATCAAGGCTCAGACAGCGTGGAGGCACCTACAACTCCTAGGCTCCATGGCGGCAGCATTGGACTTGGTGCCGTGGGCCAGGGCGCATAAGCGGCCCCTACGGCGGGTGTTGCTCTCCAGATGGTCACCACAAGAGCATTCGCTGGGAAGGAAGCTGGTGTGCTCAGAGGCGGTCCGCGACAGTCTACAGTGGTGGTTGGACCCCAGGCATCTGCAGGCGGGAATGCCTCTGGAGTCACCGGATTGGGTGTTGGTCACCACGGATGCCAGTCTCTCAGGCTGGGGGGAACATTGCATGTCCCAGGTAGCACAAGGCAGACATGTGCGGTTGCTCGATCAATCAGCTGGAGATGAGAGCGGTGCGGCTGGCGCTTCAGGAGTTCGACAGTCTAATGACAGGGAAAACAGTGCGCATTTTCTCCGACAATGCGGTGACGGTGTCCTATATCAATCGGCAAGGGGGCACAGGCAGTGCAGTCTTGCTGCAGGAGAGCCAGCTCTTGATGCAATGGGCGGAAAGCCATTTGGTAGCTTTCTCGGTGGCTCATGTGGCGGGGAAGGACAATGTGCAGGCAAATTTTCTCAGCAGGCATGTCCTAGATCCATGAGAATGGGAGCTGAACGAGGCGGTCTTCCACGACATTACGGTGCGGTGAGGATGGCCGATCATGGATCTGATGGCCACTTACGGGAATGTGAAGGCATCAAGGTTCTTCAGCAGGTGCAGGGAACGCATGTCAGAAGGCCTTGACGGACTGGCTCAACCCTGGACGGGGCTACTCTGTTTTCCACTGTGGCCGATGATCGGTCGGGTCGTTCGAAGGATAGCGACTCACAATGGACATGTGAGTCTCATTGCTCCAGACTGGCCAAGGAGAGCGTGGTATGCGGACCTGATATGGCTGTTGGTGGATCGACCTTGGAGGCTTCCCAGTCTAGTCAATCTGTTATTTCAGGGACCAATTCTAATGCCGCAGGTGGATCGCTTCTTGCTTACGGCTTGGCTCTTCAAAGGGAGCGCCTGAGACGTAAAGGATATTCCGCAGCGGTAGTGGTTACCATGTTGCAGGCCAAGAGGACATCTACGTCCCTTGCCTATGTGCGCATTTGATGGATATTTGAAAATTGGTGTGCGAAGCGTGGGGTCAGGCCATTTTGCGCAAAGGTGCCAGACGTTTTGTCGTTTTGGCAGGGGGGTCTGGATAAAGGCTTAGCTCTCAGTACACTAAAGATTCACCTGGCAGCCCTGGCTTGTTATAGGGACAAGATTCAGGGGAGCATCTTATTCCTGCATCTGGATGTCCTGAGATTCTTAAGAGCGGTAAAGAATGTAAGGCCGCCGGTAAGACCAGTAGTGCCAGCTTGGGATTTTAATTTGGTTCTTGAAGCATTGACGCAGTCCCCTTTTGAGCCCGCAGGGGGCGGTTGGTCTGAGAGAGTTTTGTTGGAAGATGGCCTTTTTGGTAGCACTATGCTCGGCAAGAAGGATCTCAGATCTTCAAGCGCTATCCTGTCGAGAACCGTACATTCAGTTTTCTGCAGAAAAGGTAATGTGAAGGCCAGTGCCTTCGTTTCTCCCGAAAGTAGTATCTGCTTTTCATTTGAACCAGCCAATTTCTCTGCCTACCTTTCAGAGTCAAGAGAATGGGCTGATGGACAGTGCACTTAGGAAGCTGGATCTCGGTAGAGTCCTCCGGAGGTATCTGAGGAGGACGGAATCGTTTCAGAAGTCGGACAGGTTGTTCATCCTGTTTGGTGGAGTATGTAAAGGGGAGGCAGCATCCAAGGCCTCGATTGCTCGCTGAGTGAAGCAGGCAGTAGAGACGGCATATCAAGCGAGCGGTAAATCGCCTCCCGCAGGTATCCGAGCTCATTCTACTCGAGGCCAGGCGACTTTTTGGGCCGAGTTGGCCTTGGTTCCACCAATGTACATTTGTAGAACGGCTACTTGGTCGTCTCTGCATATGTTTACGAAGCATTATTGGTTGGATGTTCAAGCTCAGAGGGGGACGCGAAGGTAGGAGCTTCAGCCATAGTAGCGGGGTTAGCGGGACCCTCCCGAAAGTAGGTACTGCTTTGGTACTTCCCTACAGTTCCTGGACTGGCCCGGAGAGACGAAGAGGAAGGAGAAATTAGGTCTTACCTGCTAATTGTCTTTCCTTGAGTTCTCTCCGGGCCAGTCCAGGACCCACCCAGGTTTTTGGCGGATTTCGCTTGGAGCAGGGGGCTTCGTAGTTCGGTCAGGTAATCGTGTTCAGCGGAAGAAACTATTCAATGCTATTGATTACCACAAGGAGTAATTATACCCTCGAGCTTGGTCTGGACGTTTTTGGAGCAGTGCTGAGTTTGGGGCTCCCCAGATGCTTGGGGGGAGGAGCAATCAGACTCCAATCTGGAATGTATATTAAAAAAAAAAAAAAAAGGAGGCAGAGAGAGAGGGGCAATGTCTCTGCTTCTGGTAGAGTTATGAGTGAAGGTGGTTGTTTTACCTGGTTTTCTTAGTTAGTTCAACTTAGAATTGGTTTAGTTTACGTTGACTTAGGTTAGGAAGAAATATGGGGGACGGTCTGCTTTGACAATAGTGGACTAAGTCTCTGACTCTAGGGGGAGCTGGATGGCTGTCAGCAAGACTTTGAGAGTTCAGTCCTCAGCTGCTGGAGGAGGTTGACTACCCTACAGTTCCTGGACTGGCCCGGAGAGAACTCAAGGAAAGACAATTAGCAGGTAAGGCCTAATTTCTCCATCTTTTGCATATCATATTGGTGTGAAATTTTTAATATATTGACTCTCCCCATCCCTTCTCAACCCCTCCCCCCTTCCCTTCCTCTCCTGCTCTTCAGCTCAGGCTGAAACTATGTCTCCTACAAGCTTTCTTGCTATTATGTATATAGTTTAACACAGATCTATGTTAACTCTAGCTTTTACTCGTTACTTTGTTATTTGTTCCATGTAAATTATTCCATTCACGTTATAATACCTATTCCATATAAAGTTGTTCCATGTAATGTTGAAGTTCAGTTCTTTGCTAACCGTGTTGATCCTTGGAAATATGGTATTTGAATGAATTAATAAATAAATAAATAGCTTCCTATGGCTGGCACCACTGTCATGTCCTGCAAATGCCATAGGTGCCTTGGACCTTTCTCTTATGCGATGAATTTTACCTTCCTTCTCAAAATATCTTCCCATTCATCATTACCTGTGGCTTCTCTCAGGTGTCCTGAAGGAACTTCTAGTTCCTAGCCTGGAAAAGGAATGAACACAAAACCTCTTCATAGGTAAAGTCTCCTAAAAGCAGGAAGTAGGCATCCTGATGTGCGATACTGCTGAATATCATTTCAGTCTCACTAATTCTGTCTTAATGAAGTTAGTCTAAGGAGCTTCGTAGACTTAGGACAATGCCTTTTCCAACCAGAAATCCCTCGGTTCCTTCAAGGAACAACAAATAGTGTTGCTGGTGTGGTCATAAAAGAAAAGAGAGGTGAATGCTACAGCAAGTCTCATTTGGCACATGACAGTACAGCAGGGGTGCACAAGTCTGAAAAAGCATGAACTTAATCTAGTCTACTAAAAGTTCAGTCCTCTAGAGCCATACACAGGCCAGGTTTTCAGACTATCCCTAATGAATACGCTTGAGAAAGATTTGTATACTATGGAGGTAGTAGACATGTAAATCTCTCCCATGCATATTCATTAGGGATATTCTGAAAACGTGGCCTGTTCATAGCCCTTGAGGACTGAATTTGTGCACCCTTGCAGTACAGTAAATGGAGCAGAAAACCACTACCACTATAGCACTGTATACATGTTTAAATATTCATTCTTTGCTTTAAGCTCAAACTATGCATATTACAATGACATTTTTCTGTTTCAGTTTAAATTTGATAGTCTTCTATCTTGATTTATGATCAGTTATTTTGTTTAAAGATTGTATACAAGCAGCTTGTTTTGCAAATATTCAGTCTCATATTCTTCATACCAAGCAAAGCTGTTTATTTTCATGAAGTAACAAAACTGAAATGTGTCATCTTCTTTCCAGGAGCTATTTCCTGCAAACCGGCAAAATGTTGAACATTTTGCTAAGTATTTTACTGATGCAGGCCTTAAAGAACTCTCTGACTTCCTCCGTGTTCAGCAGTCACTGGGAACCCGAAAAGAACTTCAGAAGGAGCTGCAGGAACGTCTCTCTCAGGAGTGTCCTATAAAAGAAGTAGGTTAATGGAAATTCAACTGGTGTTCGTTCTATTTGTGGGCTTGACAGAGGCATGATAAGCAATGCTATACTTGTACTGACACGCTATTGTTCTGCTTGCAACCCCTTTTTTTGCAGTGGTTATTCTTTGTAGAGGTTAAGAGGTTCCCCTTCAGAGATTGATGGCAAAGCGGTTCTTGGGAATGGGACTAGCAATAGCCACACACGCTGGAACTAAAAATAAAAAAGAATCCACACTCCAGGAGTCTGTTGCAAAACCAGAATAAATTTACTGACAAAAAGGGGAGAAAATCAATCCATACCATATAAGAAACATTAACAGTATTATTCATTTATTTATTTAGACAGTTTTGTATACCACCTTATCCTTCAATCACAGTGGTCACAACACAATTAGGGATACATTTTAACACGAGGGGATATGAGACACATACACTAATACTTACAGGGAACATGGGCAATGGAGGGTTAAGTGGCTTGCCCAAGACCACAAGGAGCACCTGTGGGACTAGAAACCCCAGTCCTTCTGGCCCAACGTTGCTGTCCTCTAGTGGGATTTGAACCACTGACCTTCCGGCCTGTGGTACCTTGCCCCAACCACTAGGCCACTCCTCCCTATTATGGTTTGTAACATTCTCTTTTTCAAGTTTTCAGAAAGTATTCACTTAAGTAGCAGAATACACAAAATCCATTGGCCAGCCAAACTCAAAATTCTTGACTGCTTGCTGAATAGAAACCTTGGGACGCCCACTCTTCTGTTACCACTGAACATTTGTATAACACTGCAAGGCATACATGCCTCTGTACAGTGCAGCATAAGAGATGGTCCCTCCTCATCAGAGTTTACAGTCTAGTCGAGACAGACAACATGTCAGTTGGGGACTAGGATATGTCTAGGGGAATGGTAAGGAAACACATAGTTGGAGAGCAGGAGACTATGAAGATCAGCATCCAAAAGCAGCCTTAAAGAGGTGAATTTTTAGTATGGATTTTTAAAGGGCCAGAGATGAAGCTTGACATACCGACTCAGGTAGTTTGTTCTAGGCATAAGGAGCAGCACAGTGGAAAGACTGAAGTCTGGAGTTGGAAGTAGAAGAGAAGGGTAAGGAAAGAAGGGATCTGCCAGAAGAGTGGCATTCTTGAGGAGGGGTGTAGGGAAAGAGAAGAGAGGAAAGGTAGTGAGGAGCAACAGAATGAGTGCACTTATAGGTCAGTAGGAGAAGTTTGAACTGGATACGGAAACGGATGGGATGCAATTTGAGAAGAGGGGTTATATGAGCATAGTGAGACTGGCGGAAGATTAGCTATGCAGCTGAATTTTGACCAGATTGAAGAGGAAAGAGATGATTCAGAGGGAGACCAGCAAGGAGAAGATTACAATAGTCTAGACAGGAAGTGACTAAAGAATGGCTAAAAGGCACATTTTACAGTAGGTAAGATGTCTCTGTGATTTCAATGTCCAAATGCAAGCTGGGACATCAAAGCTAGAATGCCTGAAAAAAACGCAGGCATGTGCAATTTTGGGCATGATTTCAGAAACATGGAAGTGCCTGATAGGGATATTTATAGACATGTCTACATAGACATCCCCGGAATAGCATCTCAGAATGTGGATGTCTAACAGCATAATAGCAAAAGTAGTAGGTTAGGAGCAGAGTGGCCAGGGTTTAAACCCCTGTGTGGGTCTTTGTGATCCTAGACTAGTCACTTAACTCTCCATCTGCTTCTCTACACTCTCTGGATGTTTTAAGGCCAAAACAAGCACTCTTTCCTGATGCCTATTTGTGCCTGCAGCAGGTATAAATGTGGACATGCCCACAAATGTCCCCGTCATTCCTGAAATTGAACAGAGATATGTAAGGCCATAGCACCTCCCTGGAAATGCCTCTACCATGCCCCCTCACCTATTTGGACATCCCTGCACTGGAGACATCTGTAAATATCATTTGTGGAATGACTGTGGAGATGTCTCTGTGATTTTGATGTCCATGTGCAATGCATGTCTTCAGATATCCTACATCATGACTAAGCCTTTTAAAATGAACTCCTAAGTGTCTTAGTAACGTGTACAGAGAGGAAGGGGCAAATTTTGCTGATGTTATAGAGAAAGAAATGACATGTTTTAGCTACCAGTTGGGTGTGTGTGGAGAAAGAAAGGGAGAGGAGTCAAAGATGACCTAAGGTTGCAAACCAAGTAAACGAGGAGAAGAAGAACATTGTCCACAGAAATCAAAAAAGGAGGAAGGGGAAAAGATAAGAAACTCTGTTTTGGCCATGTTCAATTTCAAACGGCGATGAGACATCGAGGTAGTATTGTCAGATAGGCAAGCAGGGATTTGGGTCTAGCTTCTCGGAGAGATTTCAGGTGTAGAGAGGTAGATATGAGAGTCATCAGTGTAAAGATGGTACTGAAAAACATGGGAGGAGAAGAGTGCACCAAGGGAATGGATATAGAAAGAGAAAAGGAGTGGTTCCAAAACAGACCCTTGAGGTACACCAACTGAAAGTGGGATAGCAGTAGAGTTGGATCCACCAGAAAAAACACTAAACGTGCAGTAGGAGAGATGAGAAGAGAACCAGGATAGAACAGAGCCCTTAAAACCAAGCGAAGACAATGTATCGAGGAGAAGGTGGCGGTCAACAGTGTCAAAAGCAGCAGAAAGATCAAGAAAAATGAGGATCAAGTAAAAGCCCTTTGATTTGGCCTGGAACAAGTCACTGGAGACTTTGCCAAGAGCTGTTTCAGTAGAATGTAGAGGATGAAAGCCATATTGCAATGGATCCGGAAAGGCTTAAGAGGAGAGAGGGTCAAAACAATGGTGGTGAACCGCATGTTCAAGTAGTTTAGAAATAAAGGGCAGGAGGAAGATGTGTCTATAATTAGAAGGTGGGGGGTCTAGTGAGGGTTTCTTGAGGAGAGGTGTAACCACAGCATGCTTGAAGGCTGCAGGAACAGCGCAGTGAAAAGCGCTGGGAGTGAAGAGGGGAAAGAGGGAATGGAGATTACCTCAAAGGGGAATTTGAGTGTAATCTTGTGGATTTTGTCATGGAAATAGCCTAAGTCTGGGCAGAAAGGGATGGAAGAGTCAGCTGGAGGCATTTTGAGAAGAGAGTTTAGAGTTTAAAAAGACAGTGAGGGTCAGAGACAAGAGTTAGTCACCTGGACATAAGTCTTGTTTGGCGAGCGCTATGGCTGACTGGAAAGAGGCTAGCATGAATCTGAAGTGCAGAAAGGGTGCAGGATTTGAGCTAAATGTATTCAGCTAAGCAGGCACAGGAACGCAGCAAGCGGGTTGTCGAGGACAGCCAGGGCAGAGGTACAGTATACCTCACAGGACGTGGCATGGAAGGAGCATGAGCATCCAGAGCAGAGGAGAGTGCAGTGTTATAGAAAGACATTGCCTCATCAACAGATGACATAATGGAGGAAAGAAATGATGAGACAGTAGTGGAGAGAGCCGATGAGTCACTAGCATGAAGATTCCTAAAGAGGTTGAAGGAAATTGGGTGAGACTAAGGTGAGGGGTTATGAAGAGTGAAGCTTAGCAGGTGATGGTCAGATAATGGAAGAGCTGAGGTACAGGGGTTTGAGGGTAAAGAGTTAGAAAAGAAGACAAGATCAAAGCAGTGGCCATGCAATTAAGTTGGGGCAGTAGAGCACACCTGGAGGTTGAATGAGGAGGTAAGGGAGAGGAGCTTTAAAGCATAAGGGTCAGAGGGGTTATTAGCATGAATGTTAAAATCCCTGAGAATAAGGGAGGGGGAAGATGAATCCAGAAGGAAGGTAAGCCATGAATCAAAGTCAGTGAGAAAGTCGGAGGTTGGCTTGTCGGGGGGTTGATAAATGACAGCTATCCAGTGAGGTAGTGGAGTAAAAAGGCATATGGAGTGGACGTCAAAGGAGGGAAAAGAGTGAGACTGAGGCAGTGGGAGGGGTTGAAATTGGCAAGAATGGTAGAAACCCAATATTACCACCACCATGACCAATGAGACAAGACATATAGGAGAATTGGTAGCCGTTGTGACAGAGGGCAGTGAATGAAGCTGAGTCTTCAGGGAGAAGCCAGGTCTCAGAGCAAGAAGGTGGAGAATATTTAGAGATCAAGAGGTCATGAATAAAGACAAGCTTATTTGAGATGGAGTATGCATTCCACAAGACACATGAGAAAAGGGAGAGAGGAGAGGGAAAGGAGAGGGATATGAATAAGATTTCAGGAGTTGCTTGTGGATCTGCCCTGAGAGATTTGTGATTGATATCCCCAGATGTGAGAAGGAGCAGGAGAATGTGGGGCAGAGAGAAGACAGTATGGCGGTAATGAGGGTGAGGTTCTTTCAGAGAGAGAGAGAGATGGCTGAATGAGAGGAAGAAATTGGTGACGCTCTTGAGCGGATGATAGGGTAGATGACAAGACAACAAGAGAGGTGAGGATGGTAAATATATGAAGGATAGGCAGGAGAGAGATACTAGGGAATTAGGTTGCACCTGTGTGTAATAGTAGTAATGAGCATGGGACAGCTGTATAAGACTGTTAGCCAGGTGGTGGGTGGGCTGTGGGGTGGAAGGGAAGTATAATAAAGAAAGTAGAGGAGGAACAAGAAACAGCCAGCAGAAGGCAGCAGGGAGCTGAACAGTATTACAAACAATACAAATAAGATAAAAAGACACTAACAATGATAAATAAATAAATATAGATAGATAGACAGGCTCAGAACTCACAAGCAAGTAGTTAAATGTCTGACCCAAGCCAAGAGCTAAGAGCAAAGGTTTGTAATGAAGTTGCTGTTATCAAGGAGAGAGGCAACAGAAGGCTGAGCACACGTGTGCAGGGAAGAAAAGGGTCTAACAGTGCCTCTGTAGTGGGAGGGGGCTGGCCACTCCACTTTCTACATACTCTCAGGTAGATTAGAAAACAGGCACCAAAGGCACAAGAAATTTAAAACTCAAGTTAAAACAGCAGAGACCAGAATTAGAAATTGAATTTGAACCTTTCTACAGGAGCTTTTCTCCTGTAAACTCAGGAAAAACTGAAGAAAGCGCTTTTGGCCCTCTTAACATAAAAAATGTGTTTCAGTACCTTGAGTAAAATGCCCAAGAGCTGGGATCCTCTTCCTGAGACATAAGAGCACTTTTCCTCATGGATACTGCTTAGATAAGTCTCAACTCACTTCCAAAAGGCAACTGAAAAGAGAACCTCTCTCCAGATTGAAAAGAAGAACTTCATATCTTTCCCTCCGCGGAGCACATAACAGCAGAACCTCAAGGCTGTCTCGTACTGCTCCCTCTGGTCGATGACACCCAAGTCGTCACTGAATCACCCTTTTATAAATTCATCCCACCTTTGAGGATGGGCAGTTCCTCTCTTTGAACCGCCCCAAACCTGGAAAATTCCTGATCTCTAAAGGTAAAAAGGGGACTGTTGTAGTTGTTGATATGGAAGGACAGACTAGATAGGCCATGTGGTCTTTTTCTGTCATCATATGTCTATGTTTCTATGTTTAAATACCTCCGTGGCATAAATGTTCAGGGAGAGAGCCTCTTTCAATTGAAAGCAAGTTCTGCTACGAGGGGACATGGGATGAGGGTGAAGGGAGATAGATTCAGGAGTGATATGCGGAAATATTTCTTTACGGAAAGAGTAGTGGATCCGTGGAATAGTCTCCCAGTGGAGGTGGTAGAGATGAGGACAGTAACATCAGAGATAAAAATACACTTGCTGGGTCCTAGGGATCTTCACAACAACAATTCTTGAACTCACTACTGCTTTCCTCATTGATTCCATTGTTATCTGATGACCAGAATATACAGGGAGTGGTTTTCAAACTCAGGAAAATTTATAGTAATGTTTTATTTAACTGCTTTATATTTTTTACTTCCTGTCCAAATTTTGCTGGGTAATAAGACTTGAGATTTGTAAGCCTTTCTGTACTAAGGCAAACCTGCTGCTCTTAACTTTCTAAGATTTTTTTTTTATATGTAATGTTCACATTTGAACCTCAGATTTTGATTTGGCAAATATAGCCAAAAGTAAAAAAAAAAAATACTCCACTACCAAAGTGCCTTCACATCCTGTTTTTCTTTATATCCTTTGGCAGAAGTTCTGTTCCAGGACCCCATCCCTCATATTTGAGGAGAATAATTGTTCAAGGTTATGTCCACACAAAATAGCTTTTGCCAGTAGCTGTAGTTCGAATGGCTAAAGTGAGAGAGAAGCAAAGAAAATGATGGCAGAAAAAGACCATATAGCCTATCTAGTTTGCCCGTCCAAACCAACTAACCCAGTTTTTATAATCTCCTCATCTTCCTCAGAGATCCTCGGTGCTTGTTGCGTGCTTTCTTGCATTTTCATAAGATCTTGATCCACTGAGAGGTAATTGCATGGAGCCATGGTCCTTTATAAAAGCAAAAATGTCATTAAATTATTCCTGAACCTGCCTCCTTCACCTCCAGCCTATGTCCCACTCATTCCAAAGCCTCCTTTCCATTGAGAAAAGCCTGACTTTCCCTGAATTTATGCATAGAGGGGGCATATTCAAAAGCATTTATACAGATAGCACCGGGGTGGATGGGGAGCGGCACCACTAACTATCTAGTCAGTGGTGATTTTCAGCCATTAACTGGATAATGAAACTGCATAAAGTTGAGATTTTCAGCCATTAATTGGATAATCAAACTGCATAAAGTTGAGACAGGTGAAAAACCTGCCTTAGCTTTATATGTGGTTTTGCAATCCAATAGTGGCTGAATATTGCCACAGATTAGATTGCAAAACCCCAATCTGGGCAAAGAGGATATTTAGTACCTTCTCCGGATATGCACTAGCACTGAATTTCCGTTTTTAAGTTAAAGCGGTGTTGCCAGAGGTTTTTAAATATTTCTTCTTTCACGCCTCTCCATCAGGGTATTTATGCTTAGATCTTTTAAGTCTGTTGCCATATATGCTTTTGAGGAAGACCACCGACTATTTTAGTAGCCAACCTTTGGATGACATCCATCCACTTTATATCTTTTAGAAGGTGCAGTCTCCAGAATTGCACACACAACTCCAAATAAGGTCTCACCAGAAACCCATTCATGAACATTATCATCCCTCTCGTGCTGGTTATTCCTAGTCTAATGTTCTCAAGTATCTTACTGGCATTTCCTGTTACCTTATTTACCTATTTGACCATCTCAAGGTCATCAGATTTGATTGCCCAAAGCCCCCTCTCTTCTTAAAGAACATCAACTGTACTGCTCCCTTGTGTTTATGTATTCCGGATGCATGACTGTGCAATTTGTTTAGCATTAAATCTTAGCTGCCACCTCTAAACCACTCCTTAAGCTTTGCTAGGTCCCTTCTCATGTTCCCCATACCTTCCAGGGTGTCTGCCCTGTTGCAGATTTTGGTATCATCCACAAACATTTCCCAACAACCCATTGGCAATGTCTCAAAAATACTGAACGGACCAAGGAACAATCCTTGTGGCACACTACCAGTATCTTTCTTGTCCTCGGAGTAACCTCCATTTGCCACTACTTTTTATCACCTCCCACGTATCCAGTTTCTAACAGAGTCAGTCCATGTACCAAGGCACTCATTTTATTTATTATTTGCCTATGTGGAACTGTGTCAGAGGCCTTGCTGAAATCCAAGTAAACCACATCTAATGCTGTCCCTGATCCAGCTCTCTGGTCAAAGAAATGAATCAGCTTCATCTGACAATCTGCCTTTGGTAAAATCATTCTGCCTCTGATCCTGTAATCTTAACCTTTTCTATCCAAATAATTTCAATCTTGTCTTTTATCATTTAAGATGTGAATATTTTAAACAAGATGTCCAAGACATTGGAGAAATGAAATTATGTATTAATTAGTACCTACCAAGTTTACTTATTCTTCCTTCATAACCAGTTAGTAAACACAGTTTGCTAGTTGTGCCTTATAGTTTAATGTTATAGTCAAAAGGATTTGTATGTTTACTAGCCACCATTAAGCATATAAGGCCCCTATTTATGAATTTTCAGTGTCACTATAGGGATAGTGTCGTCAAAATTCCTTCTAAATGCCCCAGCACTATGTGCTTCCTTACGAACTTTACATGTGTTTATTTCCTTCTCCTATAGAGCAGGTATAAATGTCTGCACCTGAATTTAAGGTTCCATCTCTGTCACTTAGGGTAGTATTTTATAAAGACAAGTAGGCATCCTTTTATAGCGGCAGGATAAAATCAAAATAAACATGTTTTATTTACCTTAACCTAGGCACCCTGTTGTAAAATGATTCTCCCGATGTGCTGATTTCTAGCTATATTGAGGAGATGTTTCTGGTAAGAGGGAAGGAGTCAGGAAAGACATATGTAAATCAGTAAAGGGATGCAATCTGCATAGCTTGCATCTTCTTTTCTGTGCATGTTGTTTTTCCTGAAAAAAGTACCTCCACAGAATGCAGGTATTTTGTACCTTTGTACTTTCACTTTGGAAATAAGTGCAAAGTGTGTGAATTAAAAGTACCGGCAAAGTCTGGACTTTAGTAAGTAAAGTATCCCACCAAGTTAGTGAGCATTGACACCATTAACATGTTCTTGGTAAGTAGGCCCATTTACACTGGACTTGTAGTCAGTGATGCACATTGGTGTACGTTAGCATGCTAATGTAGTAGTGCACTTTAGTAAATCTAGTTTTGCCCCAGTTTGGAAATTATCCTCACAAAAAATTCACAACCTACAAGAGAGGCTTGTTGCTAAACTATAGAGGTTAAAATATACTCTTCTTATGTTTATTACCATCCTGTACATTTCCTGCTACCTTCTTATGTTTGTCAGGTTTGATAGAAACAGCTTTAGTGCAGGGGTTCTGAACTCCAGCCCTTGAGAGAGGCACAAATAGGTCTGCTTTTCACGGCAACCATTCTGAGATGATTTGGTTTAGGAAGCTGATTAATTATTACAGATATATCTGATACGTATTCATTGTTGGATGTTCTTGAAACCAGATCTGTTTCTGGTCCACTACAGGACCAGAGTTGAGACCCAGTGCTCCTGTGGGATGGCATGTCTGCAGAATGGTTTCAAGCTGGTGGATGACATTACTTGACCTGGAGGTTTTCCTCTGCTGTAGATAGTGCTTTATGTAAAGGAAGAAATGAAGAAAAACGAATTGCCAGAGCCAGCAGTCATTGGACTTTTGTGGACCTGTGTAATGAATGCAGTAGAATGGAACAAGAAAGAGGAACTGGTTGCAGAACAGGCCCTCAAGCACCTAAAGGTAGGAATTAATGGTGTGAAGGCAAAAAAAGGTAATGGGGGGGGGGTGATTTTAAAAGTGATTAATTTAACCATGTTCATCACATGGACTGGGATATTCAATAGCCATTGCCTGGTTATCGCAAAGCAGCGAAAAGTTAGGCACTTGAAAGGATGGCTTAACTTTTGCAGTTGAAGCTAACTGGGCAGCGGCTGGATATCGCCACTGCCTGTTCAGCTTCTGTGCTATCCAGCCGACCCACCTATTCAGTGGCAGTGGCCAAATATGACCCTGGCATTAAATATCTGGGTTCAAGTTTTAGCAACTTTGGCTAGCTGTTGAAACCACATTAGCCACCTCTGCTTAATTTTTCCTTCCCCATTTTGTTTAGTTTCCTGTGTTTGAAGGTTTTATTTTGTTTTGTGGTTTTTATAGATGTTAATTTCAGGGCAGTAATGTTAATTATGAGGTAGTTGCAACTGCTGCCCAAACGCAGAGTTTCCAGGCATAAGGGCTAATTGCAGCTTTCTCTTCATCCTGCCTAGACCAGTCCACGCTGATGAGCTATCTCCTCTTCCCTATGGGCAGAGACTGGCAATTCTGCTGGCCGATTGCTCTTCCAGTAAGCGCAATGGAGTTGGTGCAGCAAGTCATAGGAAAGTCTTGCAGGACAGGCTGACTTGTCCCACGGAATGGGGTCCTAGGGATTCTTGGGGTGTGGGGGCATGTTAACTTGACCTGACGTAAGCCTTCCTCTACCTTCTCCCCCCCCCCCCCCCCCTCCACTTCCCGGTGCCTCAGTTTATTTCTGTTTTGTCTTTCAAGGTCAGTTGGTAGCCTTAGCCATGGGGCTGCTGCTAATTATTGATAAAGTCTGAAAAAAAAGAAGCCGCAGAGAGAATCTTAGAAGGGACAGCAGACACAACGCTGTGCAGGTGCAGACCCCAAGAAACTCAGAGGCTTTTGTCTCCCCTGCGGCAGTGGTGTCAAGTCACTGAGCTGCATGCCCGGGCGCCTCTTTATGCCTGATGCCTGTTGGCATCTTTTTAGTTTGCATCTCTCCCCCTCCTCTCAGCCTTTTGTTATGGAATCGTGAGAGGGTTTTGCAGAGGCAGCTCACTCTCTTCTCCCAGCTGTCATGTCAGGCAGGGGCCTGGACATTCTCTAGTCTCAGATGCAGGACAAGCGGCTTTTGGTTTTGCTCTTCCTTCCTTCCTTCCCTTTTCCTGATAATACAAAACGGAACCAGAAAAGAAGCAACAGCTTCTAGGAACGGAGCCTGTGAGAAGTGTGGTAAAGGCAGGATGTCTAAGCCTGAAAGGGGCAGGAAATACCCTAATTGTGTGGAAAGAAGGCAGAGTTCCGTGGCCTCGGAATTACTAATGGTTCAGATTCCTCAGGAGGAGGGCACTGCAGAGGTGAATGTTGAACTTTACTTGGAACAGGAGGCTAGGAAGGAGGTTTCAGAGCCATCCTCTTTCCCAAGGGAGAAGCCTGGAGGCGGTGCTGGGGAACCACCATCAGGGATTTTCTCCCCAGATGATGATATGAGCATGTACCAAGCATATTGTGCTTGGGGTCAACAACTTCTTAGGAGAGCTAGGGGGAAATGACCTCATTTTGAGGGAGAGTAGTTTATGCCTCCTCTTTTCCCAGGAGGACCTGGACTCAGATGCTGCTGAGGGTTCTTTAGGCTCTAGAACTGATCAGGATGATTAGGAAGTGGGGGTCATCTGCCTCTTCAGGAAGGATGAGCTGATGAACCTGGTCTCCAAGGTTTTGAAGTTGATGAGAATACTTCCACGAGTCCATGATGTCAGCGGACCCTATTATGGCAGGTATTTCCCAGCCTTTCAGGTGCTGTCCGGTTCACCCAGCAATTAGAGACATGATTCAGGAGGCATGGGCTCATGCTGATATTACTCGTAATGTTTTAGGTGCTACCCTCCTGTTAAAGGAGTATCTCTTACCTAGAGCAGATTTTGAAGGTCTCTTTCAGGTACCCAAAGTGGATGCCTTGGTATCTGGGGTTGTATGCCATACCACCATTGCAATGGAAGGTGGAGTAGCTCTTAAAGATCTCCATGACAAGAATCTGGAGGTTTTTCTTAAATAAGCATTTGAGGAAGCAGGTTTAGTGCTTCAAGCATTCATCTGTGGAAGTTATGTAACCGGAACCTTTGCTGAATTGGATTCAGCAGGCTCAGATTAAAGGTTTTTCCCAAGGCCTATGCTGGACTCAACAACGGCTTTTTTTGCAAATGCTCTTTATGACCTGAGTCGGACATCAGCCAAGTGTATTGCAAAAGTTGTGGCCAATCGCAGGAGCCATGGCTCAGATAATGGGCAGTGGATGCTATCTCCAAATCTTGCTTCAGCAAGCTTGCCTTTTGGTGGCGGATGCTGTTTGGGAAAGAGTTGGAGAAAATCATTAAGGACCTAAGAGGTTCAAAGCAGCACCTTCCTGAGGACAGGAACTGCCTATCTCAAGGAACAAGCAGGAAGTCAGTCTTCTGGGTGAAGTTGGCACTGACAGAGCCCGGTGTGGGAACACTCCCCAGCATCCAATAGGAATGCTTTTGAGAGCATTCCTCCATGCATGCATGGCTGCCTTCCTGTGTACCCTTCCGGTTTCCTCAGTTGTCTTTTTTCCACGGAGCCATTGGGACCTCATACCTGTTTTCACCGCATTAAGAAACTTTTTTTTTTTTCTGGTACCGGCCGGTACCCTTCTTTTTGCTTTTCTGTTGACCGACTTGAATCCCTGTCGATTCCGGTTTCCGTTTTTGTTATTTGTTTATTTTTCAATAATTTCTTAGTTTTCTTTTAGGCCCAAGGCCTAAGTGGGCATCATTGCCCAACTTGATTTTGCTTCCCTCATTTTCCCAAAGATGCATAAGCCAGGAGTGGTTTCAAAAAATGCTCCAACTGTTCCAGTACCATATCCATAACAGACAAGCATGACTGGTGCTTAGGCCCAGACCACAATATCAAGTCCTACATTTCCTGTTGCTGTTTGCCTGCCAGAGGTAGGAAAAATTGGGACAAGCAGAAGGCTTAGCTGTTCCTAACAGACACAGCTCCTTCAGTGCACTCCTCAGGGGTGCTGACTCCTTCCAAGTCATCCCATGCTTCCAAGTTCTCCTCTTTGTTGAAAATTAAGAAGCATCGACTGTAGTCCCTAGAGCATAAGAGCAGAAAGACATTGGCGTTGACATTGAGGGCATCCCATTCCTCGAGATCAGCATTGGATTGCTATCTTCTGCAATGGCATTCTCCCCACTCCGATGCAGACCGTCCAGCGAAGCAATCTCGGTGGGTGGTTTCACCCTCCAAAGCCTCACAGAGGTTCAGGGATGCCCCTGGGATTCAATCCTCAGTGGAGCCCCCGATATTAGCATCAGGAGTTGTAGTCCATTCCGTAGTGTCTGGAGCTACTACTCCTCTGGTACCAATGCTCGATGACCGTGTCATCGCTATTGAAAGGAGCATCACTGTTATCTTAGCGGCAGTTGCACTGGTGTCCTTCACTTTGCCTATTACGGCATCGACATCAGCAATGCTCCCAGGCAGAGAGGCCAGAACTCTTGATGCCTTTAGCAGAAAGGCATTCCAGGCAACAATGCTAGCCTCCAGAATAGATTCCTACATGCTCTAAGTGACATCTTTAGAGATCTAACACAGTTCATATCTCTACTATCCATTGATAAAAATCCATCTCATCAGGTACTAGTATCCCACACAGAATACTGCAAAGTTCCTAACGAGAGCTGCTTTTGATGCCTTTGAGGCCAATAGCAGGGCAGCTGCAGCTGCAGCCTGCATTGGTGCCAGAAGAACAGCCCGGCTCCAAGCTTCTGACCTAGAACAGTGGGTCCAGGATAAACTGATTAACATCCCCTGTAATGGGGAAAACCTCTTTGGACAGCGCTGGAGAGAGAAAGCAGGGGAAATAGAGACTGATGACCTCACAATGGAGCGACTCTCAAAAAAGACAGCAGATCCTTCAAAAAAGAAATCTGTACCTAAAAAGCCCTTCTATTCAAAGATAAATAGGTTCTACCCTCCCCCCCCCCCCATTCATATATATATATTCTGCTCCTCAGACACAGCAAAGGCAACAGGTTCCCAAGCACCTTAGGAAATCTAAGATTGCAAAACCACAGTCTGCCACTACATCTCAGGACACTCAAAATTTTTGATTCTTTCCTAAAGAGTGTATCCAGTTGTCCATTTTTATACATTTTCATTGTAGGGCAATTTTGTTAATTAAAAAGAGATAGTTGTGGCTGCTGCCCAAACTGAAAAGAAAGCTTAAAGGTTACTAGAAGTTTCAAGAAAATAAAAACCCAATTGTCTTTTTATCTCACAATCAGAGGCTGGTCTTGAACCATTAACCTTCCAGATAGAAAGCAAGCATCTTGCAGATAAGCCATCACATCTCCATGGCTACCAATTCTAGCAAGCATTTCTGTATTGCTGATGATTTTCCTTCCTGTTTCCTGATTGGCCCAGAGTTTGTCTGGTCTGCAGCTTATGTAAAATGCTAACTGGGATTTATTTTTGCAGAAGCAATGGGACTGCACTGCCCTGAGCTCTTTTCCCTTTTTAAAGTTTATTATGATTGATTTTTGCCATGATTATTCTGTTAAAAACTAAAAATGTTAAAAAATAAAAAAAAGATTGGGAAATTGATTAAATATTTATTTTTTTTGTGGCTTGTTTGGTTGATTGTATGGTTTGTCACCTGATTCAGCCCTTGTATGGGCGGTTGATGTGCAAAACTAACCCGTTTGGAAAAATTGCCCTGAAAGAACCAATAAGTATATATTTAATATCTCTGCTCTCATATCCCCTTACTCTCTGGCCTGTGACCATAGTATTTAAAGCATGTTCTGATATTGCTCTCCAGTAAAACTCACAGAGACTGCCTGGTGTATTGGCCCAAAACTGGGGACATCCTTTCCTCAGGTGTGACCTGCTGTACATATGTTTATTTATTTATTTATTTATTTATCTATTTCTTCTATACCGCCCCTTCCAGAGATCATGTCATCGTGGATAATACATTGAAACCCTCCACCCAGTGTGCAGCAGCAGCCAAGAAAGCTAATAGAATGCTAGGAATTTATTTATTTATCTAAACTAATCATAAGGAAAGGAATGGAGAATAAAACCAAAGATATTGTAATGCCTCTATATTGTTCCATGGTTCAATCGCACCTTGAATATTGTGTGCAATTCTGGTCACTGTATCTTAAAAAACTTGGAAAAGAGAAGGCTGAGGGGAGATATGATAGAGGTCTATAAATTAATGAATGGAATGGGTTAAAGTAGATTGATTGTTTACACCATCAAAAAGTAGAAAGACTAGAGGACACACAATAAAGCTGCAGTGTAACCCATTTAAGATTAATAAGAGGATGTTTTTCCACTCAACGCGTAATCAAACTCTGGAATTCATTACCGGAGGATTTAGTAAAAGCTGTTGTTAGTGTAGCTGGATTTAAAAAATATTTGGACAAGTTCCTGGAGGAAAGATCCATAAACCATTATTAAAATGGACCCAGGAAATCCACTGCTAACCCCAGGACAAGCGTTGTGGAAGCTGTGGACTTTGGGTACCTGCCAGGTACTTGTGACCTGGATTGGCCACTATTGGAAACAGGATATTGGGCTTGATGGACCTCGGTCTAACCCAATATGGCATTTCTTATGTTCTTATGTTAAGCTTATCTGCCCCTCCACTAATCCCAGGCAGACTAACTTATTTTGCCCAAAGATGGGCCTCCCTCACCTCAGAATTCTGGGCCCTGCAATTAGTCAGCAAGGGCCTTCAGTTTCATATCAAGAGCCCACAGCCCACCACCAACTAATTTTCTAGGGTCACCAGACCTGGACCTCCATCACACCTCCATACTTCATCGGGAGATCCACTCTCTGTTAACTCAAAGATCAATAGAGGAGATTCCTCTGTCTCAGCAAGGTCTAGGGTTTTACTCCCGTTATTACTTAATTCCAAAGAAAACAGGAGGATACAGACCCATTTTGGATCTCGGGAATCTCAAAAAATTCCTTATCAAGGAAAAGTTTAAGATTTCTCTAGGAGCTCTTCTTCCTTATCTCCAACCAAACAATTGGCTATGCTTTTTATTTTATTTTATTTATTTAACTTTCTTATATACCGCTCTCTTTACACCAGTGCGGTTTACATGTAACGCAATTATGCAGAGCGGAGGATTGCACTGCATTTACATTATAGCAGGGGTTTTTGTACAGGAAACAAACGAATAGGGTAACTATGTGCAAATAAACTATCAACATATATGAATCTAAAGGATGCATATACTCACATCCTCATACATAAATTCAAACTACAGAAAGTACCTCAGGTTTCTATTTCAAAACCAATATTATCAGTATCGAGTCCTCCCCTTCAGACTGTCTTCAGCACCTCGGGTCTTCACAAAGTGTCTGGCTTTCATCGCAGCCTACCTTCAGGCCTTGGGAATCTTTCTCTTCCCTTACTTAGATGACTGGCTGATAAAGACAGATACCACCTAATCAGTCACAGTTGCCCTTCAGCAAACCATCCACGTCCTACAAGACATAGGATTCGTTATCAACTATCCAATATCACACCTAGTTCCATCTCAAAACCTAGAGCTCATAGGAGCTAGACTGGATACTGTTCAAGCGGAACCTCGACGTAGGGTTACCTTTTCAAAAGTCTTTACCACATTGTACTCTGACAACAGATGCATCAAAGCACGGTTGGGAGGCTCACCTCAATGATCTGACAACCCAGGGTCTGTGGTCTCATCCAGGGACCCACCTGCATATCAATCTACTCAAACTCAGTCATTTTCAATGCCATTCGGGTGTTCTCTCACCACCTGCTAGGCAAGGCAGGCCTTATTTTATATAAACAAGGAGGAACAGGCTCTCACCCATTATGCAGAGAGGCATTAGCTATATGGACCTGGGCAATAGCCCACAAAATTCATCTACATGCAGTATATCTGCCAGGGGAGGAGAACAAACTAGCAGACAGACTTGCTTTCTCCACCCACATAAATGGAGGTTAAACCAAGTAGAAGTGCAACAATTATTCCACCTTTGGGGGTTCCCACTACTCTATCTCTTTGCTTCTCCAGACAACACCCAGTTGCTTCATTATTGCTGCAGAATTCCATCTCCTCACAGGAGACTTTCTCCTAAATTGGGGACAAGGCCTTCTTTATGCCTTTTTTCCCCCTTTCGTCTCATTGCAAAGATGCTTTACAAGCTCCGGAATGACCAGGGTGAAATGATTCTAATTGTGCCTCACTGGCCAAGACAACCATGGTTTCCTCTTCTCCTTCAGCTAGCTCAATATCCTCCCCACCACCTGGGGTGTTCTCCCGATCTCCTGACTCGGGAGCAGGGAACCCTTTTACACCCCAACCTCCAGACCCTCCATCTGACAGCCTGGAGACTGAGTGCATTGTCCTGTCACATCTAGGACTTCAGGAAGATGTGTTACAAGTTCTACTATCTTCCAGAAAAGATTCCATCAGGCGTTCTTATGCCTTCAAGTGGAGATGATTCTTGCTCTGGTGCTCACAAAGGGCCCTAGATCCCTTTACATATCCAGTTCCGGAACTTCTACAATACCTCCTCCACTTGTCAGCATCAGGTCTTAAAACAAACTCAGTGGGAGTTCATTTATCTGCCATATCGGCATCCCACTATACTCTAGATAACAGCCAAGTGTCCATGCACCCATTGGTCTCAAGATTCATAAGGGGTCTTCTCTTAACTAAACCACCCCTTCGCCCACCAGCCATGGCGTAGGATCTAAATGTTGTGTTGGCACAACTAATGCGACCTCCTTTTGAGCCATTAATGCCAACTATTTCAAAGTTCTTAACATGGAAAGAACTTTATCTCCAGGAACAAGCAGGAATGAGTCTTCACACGTGGGAGACGTCGCCGACGGAGCCCGCACGGGAAAATGCTCCCCAGCATCCAATCAGAAAGCCTTTGGGAGCATCCCCCGTGCCTGCGCGGTGGCTTCCCGCCCTTCCTACTGCCTCTCCCCAGTTTTTTCGTTTTCCGCGGAGCAGGCAGGACGTTCCTCCTGCCACCGCAGAAATTTTTTCTGTAGTCGCGGCTTTCCCGCCGACGGTGGCACCTCCGTGCCCCCCCCCTTTCTTTCTTTTAATTATTTTCATTTAATTTTCGTCGCCCCCTTCGGGCGCTGAGGACCGGGGCATGGAGCCTTCTTCCCCCCAGCCTCACGGCGGGGACTTAATTTTCCACGTGGACTCCAATGCCTGGTGCCTCTCCTGTTTGGGGCCTGACCCTTTTTCCCCGGATTCCCCGGGCTACAGTGTCGGGAGAAGACCCTCCCTCTTTCGGGTATCCCTCGACGACGTCTTCGCGCCCAAGGCGCGGTCGTCGGGTTGTTCTTCTCTCCAGGATCAGGTAACCACACAACAGTCTGTTAAGACTAGCCGAGTCTTGAGGGGCGAGTCTCATGCACGGCATGGCGACGGCTCCGGCCAACCCCTCAAGTCCTCCTTGGCTGATATACCCCGACAGGAGTCCTCGGGCTCCAAAGCATTTACGGGGTTTCGGTATGTTCCTGAGGTTCGCTCCTCACAGAACATTCCCGAGCCATGCCCGAGGGAGGTACCCGCTTCGAGCGGTGCCTATTCCCCGGCGTCGAGTGTTTCACTCTTCACCAGGGATCGTCAGCCGGTGTCCTCGGCGCCTTCGGGGCCGATCGACTCGACCGGGTCTGACCTCCCTACATCCAAGCCATGCTCGGGCGTGGTAGCAGCTCCGGGCGGTACTGAGCCCCGGGCATCGGCGTCGGTGTCGAGCGCTCCGCTCCTCACCGAGGATCGTCGGCTGCTGTCCTCGGCACCTCCAGGGCCGATCGACTCAGTCCAGCCTGGCGTTCCTTCAGCCCTGCCATGCGCGTGGGCGGTACCCGCTTCGGGCGGTACCGACCCCTCGGCGTCGGTGTCGAGCGTTCCGCTCCTCACCGGGGTTTGGCGGCTGCGGTCCTCGGCACCTCTGGGGCCGACCGACTCGCGCCGGTATGGCGTTCCTACGGGGGTGGTATCCGCTTTGGGCAGTGCCGACCCGTCAACGTCAATGTCGAGTGACCCGCTCCCCACCGGGGTTCGCCAGCCGCTGCCCTTGGCACCTCGGGGGCCGATCGACTCAACACTGTCTGACTGCCCTACGTTCAGGTCATGCGCGGGGGTAGTACCCGCTTTGAGGGCGCGGGCGTCGGTGGTTCCGCCCCGCACCGGGGATGGTCATCTGGCCTCCCTCCCCTCGGGGCCGCTCGCTTCGACCCACGCCGGGTCGCCGGTATCCCAGCCCTGCGCAAGGGTGGTGCTGGGTTCAAGCGGCACCGCTCCGCCGGCGACGGCAGGGGCGTCGAGCACGAGGGACCGCCATCGACCTTCCCCGGGGACCTCGGGGTATGTCGGCCAGCGCACGGGCGACTCCCCGGCATCGACGCAGCCGTCGAGGGCCCCGCCCTTCCCTAGAGAAGGGGCCTCGGGGTCTTCGACCACTTCGACCCAATCTGGGTCTGCGCCACCCCGCAACGGTACCCCGACGTCGGCGCAGGGGCTTTGCACTCCACCCCCCGCAGGGACTCGTCGTTGGGTGACCGGGGTCCCCTCGGGGACGGGCCGTATGCCCCGGAAGGATTTCTCGCCAGGTCGGACGGGTTCGAGAGGGAGCCCGGCACCGGGCAGTGCCCGCCGATCGACATCGGCGCCGGCGTCAGATGACCCCCTCTCCTCCGAGCACCGTCCTCGGGGGCCCTTGATGTTCGCGGCACCGGCCGGCGCGGTTCCGATCCGCGCTCCGGGATCTCCACCACCGGCGCGGTCACTCCCGCCGGGGGCCTCGAGGAAGGAGTCTATCTCCTCACTCGGTTCGATGCCCAGCCTGGAGTCATTGTCCAGCCTTGAAAGCCTGGCCACGGCACGTCTCGGGATTGGCCCCTGTCCTCTCCCGCAGCGCAGAGCAGAGACCGCTGGCCCCTGCCCTCCGGCGGCCGTGGATTCACTCCAGTTACGGGGGGGAAGCGCCGCCCCCGGGTTCGGGGCCGAGGCCGGTTCCTGCGGCGCCGTTGGTGCCATCGACTTCTTCGATGCCTAGCTTGGAATCAATTCCAGGAGCCGACGACGCCATGTTGACTGCCCCGATCCGGGTCGGTTGGTCCCCTCCTCTGCCCAGCGGGCATCGGCCCGAGCGGCCTCTTAGTGCCCTGGCGGCCTCTCCCACCATAACTGCTCCGGCAGAGCCGCCTTTTCAGGATTTCCTCCTTGACATGGCGGACTTGCTGGCCATCCCTATCCCGGACCCGAGCCCAGGCCCTGCGGAACAGGCAACCGCGATGCTTCCTCTGCATCCCGCCCTGCAGGATCTCCTGCTGGGGGCTTGGCGGTCGCCTTTGAGGGTTCCGGCACCGCCGACTGCGATGCAGGCTCTGTACCGGGTGCCTCCGTCCCCGGGGTTTCGGCAGCTCCAGCTTCCACATCGGTCCATTGTGGTGGAATCGGCGCTGAGGAAGGCTGGAAGCAAGGAGAGGCATGCTTCTCGCCCTCCAGGCCGCGCCTCGAAGACGCTAGATACTCTAGGACGTCAAGCCTTCCAAATGTCTATGCTGGCGGCCAGAATTATTTCATATATATTTTATATGAGTCTGTCACTTCGGGAGGTCACCGAGAGGTTATCTCGGTTATCCACCTTCGTATCTGCAACCAAGGCCTTTGAATATTCCCTGCTTCTTTATCATTGCAGGAATATCTCCGGGTTCCTTTCTCGTGCTTCGCTGGACTCCTTCCGGTCGGTCAGCAGAGCCTCTGCTGTTGCCATTAGAGCACGCCGCACGGCATGGTTGCAGGCATCCGAGTTGTGTCGACGGGCACAGCACATCCTGGGTAATTCTCCCTGCGACGGAGATCATCTCTTCAATAGCGAAGCCTTACGTCAGGTCGCACAGTGCTTCGCTAACCTTCCCAGAGTTAGCAGCCAGCCTAGGGCCCGGCTTCCCCCCGGTGGTGGTAAACGCCCCTCCAGACCCCCCTTCCCTAGGAAGAGGAAATGTCAGCCCTCCTCCCACCCTCCAGGCGCACCCAAGCAAGGGACCTCTCACCCCAGGTTGATGTCCCCGGGCCCGCGCCAGGACTCTCATACTAAGCATTTTTAGGCTCAGGTGGGCGGCTGCCTGCTCTTCACCTCCTTACCAGAAGTTTAGACTAGAGCTCTACTCTGGGGCTCGTCCAGTTGGAAAATGGTTCGGGGACTTATCTAGGGGTTCAGGTCTTCTCCTCCGTGGGAAAGAGAGACCACCTTACGCCGTGATCGCTCTGGCCCACGGTCGCCCTACTTACTCTTCGGTATGTCCCCAAATCCCTCTCAGCCAGTATCCTCTTGCTGATTGCTTCCATACAGGAATTCCCCTCCAGCCGCTATAGTCCCCCTATACTCACCAGGGACTATACCCTCACGTCCCCCGATTGTGCGGGGGACAATTTCTACGCGCAGGTCCTGGGGACACATTAGGGCCTCCAACCCCTGCAGCATTCTACCGGACTGATGCTATCCTCCGTCACCCGCGCTACCGCGCTCTTAGCTCGCCGATCTGCCCTTGCCCTCCAGGAAAGATCCCTCCCCTGACGGATCTTGCGGCCACCTCTCCAGGTGGACGTTCTGGGGATCGATGGCAGATCCGCCTTACCTGAGTGCTGCTCATGGAGGCAGGCCCCCTGGCGTGCCTGCGTTAGTACCGGAGGGGGCGTCCCCATGTCCACCGGCTTAGATATACTAGATATCACCTGCTTGGCAGGCGCCTTTGGGGGATCCCCACAGTACCTGTGTTTACCGCCTTTTTCCCCCTATGGCCGGTACTCCCCCCCCCCGGGGGTCCGGCCAGTCCGCCTGCCTATTCCCCGTCGGCCCGCGGACTGGTGGTACCCTACTGCTGTGAAGTCAACAGTCCCCTTTTTCAGTTAGGTCCTCCTCCCGGAGGTCCGGACCCTTGTCTCCCTATCTCTCGCTAGGGCAGACTGTGTACCCCTTCTGCTCCGGGGTACCCTCTACTTCTCCGGGATAGGCTCTCTAGTTCGGCCTGTCTTCCACTGTTGGTCCTCTGAGTTATGGACTCTACTCCTAAGGGAGTGCTCAGCTTGCCGTGAGCCCCCTGGAAGACCTGCCGTCCTTCTCCTGACCCAGCTGACGCCTGGATCCCATGGCCTTCCGGATTTGGAACTTCCTCCTCGCTGCGGTGAAGTTTCCTTGATTATTATTATTATTATTATTATTATTATTATTATTAACAATTCTTATATACCGCACTATTAGACATCAGCGCGGTTTACATTGAACAGAAAACATCCGACAGTTTACATATGTCTGGTCAGTTACATTTAACAGGAAGTATAACTTGGCGAAAATAGGGGAAACTAAATACAATGGAGGGTTATCTGATAAGGGATATCATGGTTAACTATATACAAAGGTGACCTCGCTACTGCGTCTACAGTGCCTTCATCACAGGACTACTTCCGACAACCCGGTGGGTAAGCAGTACAGGGTTCTAAACCATTAATTCATTAGAAACTTAATGGCCGGTAAGCTCTGTATGGTACTAGGTCATTTACTCATTACATGCTTAATGATTCTCTTCATGCACCCCTCTGCCTACTCCTGTAGCCTGGGTTTTTTTTTGCTGTATCCTAATGGTACCTGTTCTGCACTCTAAAGACTTGCCTCCGTAGTCTTTGGATTCGCTGTTCCTCTATTCAACTCCTGCCCTCCATCCCTCAGGGGATGCCGGAGATTCAGGCTGGGCAAATGCCATCCCGTCTGGGCTGCGCTTATGGGATCTCCCCGGGCATCCTAAGATAGGGAGTCCCCACGTGTGAAGACTCATTCCTGCTGGTTCCTGGAGATAGCACAGTTACTTACCTGTAACAGGTGATCTCCGGAACAGCAGGAATTAGTCTTCACAACCCGCCCACCTCCCCTGGGAGTTGTATCTCTCTTTTTCTCTATTCCTTCCTCTCCTCTCCTGCCGGCTCAGCTATGAAACTCAACTGGGGAGAGGCAGTAGGAAGGGCGGGAAGCCACCGCGCAGGCGCGGGGGATACTCCCAAAGGCTTTCTGATTGGATGCTGGGGAGCATTTTCCCGTGCGGGCTCCGTCGGCGACGTCTCCCACGTGTGAAGACTAATTCCTGCTGTTCCGGAGATCACCTGTTACAGGTAAGTAACTGTGCTTTCTAGTAGCCTTGACAGCTCAAAAAGTAAGCGAACTTAAGACTTTGGTGGACTATGCTCCATATACCAGGTTTCCCCAATGCAAGGTTGTCCTATGGACACATCCTAAGTTCTTACCAAAAGTTGTTACTCCTTTTCACTTGAACCAGTCCATTTCACCACCAACTTTCTTTCCCAGACCTCACAGCTCCCCTACTGAGGCAAAGCTGCATACTCTTGATTGTAAAAGAGCACTTTCCTTCTATATCGACTGCACCAAAGATCATCGTCAATCCTCTCAATTGTTTGTCTCCTTTGACCAGAGTCTAATGGGATTACCAGTCTCCAAGAGAACTCTCTCTAACTGGACTGTAGACTGCATATCTTTTGCGTACTCACAAGTGGGTCTCTCTCTACAAAACCATGTCACAGCACATAATGTCCATGCCATGGCTGCTACTGTAGCCAACCTCCGATCTGTGTCAATTTCAGACATCTGCCAAGCAGCCACATGGTCTTCACTGAACACTTTTGCAGCTCACTACTGCCTGAATAAGGACTCCAGAAGTGATACTCAATTCAGTCAATTTGTACTATGTAACCCGTTTCAAATTTAGACAGCTTATCCACCCCCATCTGACACATTCCGAGGAGTGCTTTGAATGTGCTGAGTCTGTTGGATCCCTGCTGCAACCTCTGTGGCACTGGAATCCTTTCCCCTCGTAGGGCGGTCATGTGCTAGGGAGTCCCATATGTGAAGACTGACTTCCTGCTTAAGCAGTTCCTGGAGATAGCATAGTTACTCACATGTAACAGGTGATCTCCAGGAACAGCAGGAATTAGTCTTCACAACCCACACACCTCCCCTCAAGTTGTCTATACATATTTTTTTTCTAGGTTTTTTTTTTTGTTTCCTTTTCTCAGCTATTCACTGGACTGAGGAGATCTGAAGGGAAGGTGGGAAGGCAGCCACACATGCGTGGAGGAACGCTCCCAAAAGCATTCCTGTTGGATGCTGGGGAGTGTTTCCACACCGGGCTTCATCAGTGCCGACGCCACCCATATGTGAAGACTGATTCCTGCTGTTGCCGGAGATCACCTGTTACAGGTGAGATATTATGCTTTCTGGCAATTTCAAGAGGTGTTGGCAATGATTGGCTAGGTTAGGCTCAGTCCAGTCTCAGTCCAGAAGGCCAGGATAGCTGTTAGAGGACAAGTCTCTTCATGAGTCCAAAGAGGAGACCGTACAAGTGCCCCTTCAGCCCCAGGAGTTAAGTTAACTCAATGATGACCCTGGTTCTGGTGTTCCCATGGGTGGCCATAATTGAGGGTTTGCTTGAGCTAGAGCCCAAATAACACAGGACGTAACTATTATCAGAGAGGATTATGCCCCAGAGTTGTGTGCTCTAATAGAGGAAAAGTTTCTGGTCTATACTGGGCTTCCCCAGCATTGCTAGGAGTCATGCAGGACATGCTGCAGTGGTAGGGCCAGCTTCAGGCTATAATTCCTGTCCCTGAGGCCAAGAGAGAACAAGGGTGATATTCCAGTTATTTTCTGATGCCAAAAAGGTGGCACCTTTTGCTTATTCTTGACCTTCCTACAGTAAATCTGTCTTTAAGGGTGTCAAGGTTCCGCTTGGAGACCCTGCACTTGATTATCGTGGTTGTACAGCCAGGGGAATTTCTGACATCTATAGATTTATTGGAGCATATCTCCATATTTTTAATGAAAAAAGGATTTCAGAAATTCCTCCAGTTTTCAGTATTAGGGCTCCAGTTTCAGGCACTCTCCTTTGGATTGGCAACAGCACCTTCTATCTTTACCAGGGTCATGGTGATAGTTGTAGCATACATGAGGAAGGAAGGGATGCCAGTGCATCCGTATCTGGATGAATGGTTGGTACACGTGAAGTCAGAAAATGAAAGCTTGCATGTGATGCAGAGGGTAATCTGCATCCTGGAGGAACATGGTTAAATAGTTAACTGAGCCAAGAACTGCCTAGAGCCCTCCCAAATTACTATTTATTCGATACCTGGCAGGGGAAGGCTTTTTGTCTCATATCCGCACCATCAATTTACAGGCATAGGTATCTGCCTTCTCGCAAGGGGAGGCTCTGAGAGCCTAGGACTATTTGCAGGTCCTGGGATTCATTGCTTCAGTCATAGAATTAATTCCTTGCTTGAAGTTTCATATGCTGGCAGCTTTGTCCCCAACTACAAGAAACTTTGCAAAATGATCCCTCTGAGCAGTGTGGAATTAGCTGTTCCTGACTGGGTTCTGATCTCCACAGAGGTGACATCCCCACCCTCAGTTTTATGGGACCCACAGCTTAGACCAGGGCAGAAGCTTATTTCCACATCACAGGGTTGGAATTCAGGGCAGTCAGCGGGACTCGTCTGGCATTTGCCCTGTTGGTCTCCGGGAGAACAGCGCGAGTTTTGATGGACAACACCGCAACAATAGCCTGTATCAACAGACAAGGGGTTAATAGCAGTTCGCACCTAGCAAAGGAGGCTGCACACCTGTTCAGGTGGGCAGAACAGATTTTGCTAGCCTTGTCAGCCAACCACATCACAGGAAAAGTCAACCAGAAGGTGGACTATCTTATTTGCCATCTACTGTATCCAGGAAAATGCGCCCTGGACACCAAGCTCTTCAGAAAGATCATGGATCTGTGGGGAGAGCCATTCATGGAGTTTATGGTCTTACCTCAGAATATCAAGGTAAGCTGGGTCTTCGGCTAGGGGAGAATAGAAGGATCCCTCTTAGTGGCTGCTTTGGCCAACCTTGGCCAATGGGGAGGCTATTATATGTGTTTCCACCATGGCCAATGGTGGCAGAGTTATTCTGAGAATTTCAGCCCCAAGGTCATGATCATTTTGATAACCTGCTACTACTATTATTACTTTGACTTAATTGTTTAGCACTTCAAGGCATATGCAGTGCTATACATGTACATGTAAGAGACAATCTCCAGGAACAAGCAGGAATGAGTCTTCACATATGGGTACGTCTGTACCGACGGAGCCTGCACGGGAATGCTCCCCAGCATCCAATCAGAAAGCTTTTGGGAGCATCCCTCGCACCTGCGCATTGCCTTCCCGCCTTTTCCACTGCCTCTCCTCAGTTTTTGTTTTTCCGCGGAGCCAGCAGGATGTCCTCCTGTCACCGCAGAAAATTTTTCTTCAAATTCTTTATTTCTTGTTTTCTTGTGGTCGCGGCTGTTTTTCCTGCCGCCACCGGTACCGCCGGTGGGGTTTTCTTTTCCTTTTCTTAAACTCAGGGAAATTTTTCCCTCAGTTTCTGTCTTAAATTTTTTGGGCCTACAAGGCCTCTCCATCATGGAGCCTTCTTCTCCTAAGAAGTGTCTTCACTGTGGAAACAGTTTTCTTTTTAGACTCCAATGCCTGGTGTCTAACCTGTTTGGGTCCTGACCCTTTTTTCCCTGAACAATCAGGCTGCGAAACTGTGAGAAGAGCTTCCCTCTTTCGAGTTTCCCTCGATACCGTTTTCCCCCCCGGAGTGCGGGCACCGGTTTTTTCTTCTCTACAGGATCAGGTAACCCACAAACAGTCTGTTAAGACTAGCCAATTCTTGAGTGGTAGGTCTCATGCCAAGCATGATGACGGCTCCGGCCTTGCCCTCAAGACCCCATTGGCATCAAAACCCCGGCGGGAGTCTCCGGGCTCCAAAGCATTTCAGGGGTTTCAGGTTGTTCCTGGGGCTCACCCCTCACAGAACATACCTGAGCCATGCTCGGTGGTGGCATCCGCTTCGAGCGGTACCGATACCCCGGCATCGGCATCGGTGTTGAGTGATCCACTCTTCACCAGGGATCATCATCGGGCGTTCTCGGTACCTTCGGGACCGATCGATACGACCCAGATCGACTTTCCTGTATCGACAACATCGCCGATACCACTACCGACGTCGGTACCCTCTAGACATGCATCGATGGACTCGCTCCCTTCGAAGCCGAGTCTGGAATCGATATCTAGTCTAGATGACTGGGTACTGACGCGTCTCGGAACCGACCCTTATCGTTTCCAGATACGCAGTACCGAGGATATTCACCAAGCGTTTCTGGTTGCCTCGGTACCGCTTGAGCAGCCTCCGATGACTGCTTCGATGGCGTTACCGTCTCCGATTCCGACTCAGCTACCGGTATCGGTATCGATGTCGGTTCCTGCAGTTACATCGGCACCATCGATCCTCTCTATGCCTAGTTTGGAATCGATACCTGGCATGGATGATGCAGTACTGACTGCCTCAAATCGTGACTGCCAGTACCACTATCCATCTAGTGGGATTCTTTTTGGGCACCAGACCAATACATCCTCTGGTGCTCGGGCTGCTCCTTCAACCTTAGCCTACCCAGGGATAGTTCCCATTGGAGATCCCTCTTTTCAGAAATTTCTCCTTGACATGGCAATATTTCTTGCTATTCCTATCCCTGGCTGTGATCCTACTCGAGGCTCTCCTGCACAAAAGGAAAATATAATGCTTCCTTTACATCATTCTTTGCAGGATCTTCTTCTGAGAATATGGGAATCACCTTTAAGGGTTCCCTCACCTTCTACAGCAACTAATGTTCTGTATCAGGTGCCCCCCTCTCCAGGGTTTCAAAAGACTCAACTTCCCCATCATTCCATTGTAGTGGAATCAGCAATGAGGAAGGTAAAAAGCAAGAAGAAGCATTCTTCTTATCCGCCAGGTCGTGCATCTAGAGCACTTGATGCCTTTGGACGTCAAACCTTCCAAACATTTATGCTGGCATCAAGGATTATCTCTTATATTTTTTATATGAGTCTATCTCTCCAGGAGGTCACAAAGAAATTATCTCTTTTGACTCCTTTTCTATCAGAGCCTAAGGCTGCAGACTATTCCTTACTTCTTAGTCATAGCCAGAATCTTTCTTGGTTTCTTTCTCGTGCTTCTCTAGACTCTTTTGAATCTGTTAGCAGATCCTCTGCTATTGCCATAGGAGCACGTCGTAGAGCCTGGCTCCAGGCTTCAGACTTGAGCAGATGGGCACAACACACACTGGGTAATTCTCCTTGTACTGGAGAAAATCTCTTCAATAAGGAGGCTTTACGTCAGGTTGCTCTCTGCTCCACTGACTTCCCTGGTTCTGAAAACCATCCTAAGCCGCCTTCTTCCCCAGGAGGTAGGAAATGTCCTACCAAACCTTCTTTCCCTAAGAAAAGAAGGTTTCACTCTTCTCCTGCCCATCATCCAGATGTACCCAAGCAGGGGACACCTCGTCCTGGTCTGAAGAATCCAAACTCTAGCCAGTCTGAGCATACCCAGCAACCATAGGTTCCTCAAGGTTGCAACCTACAGTTAACCTCTTCTTAGCAGAAGTTTGTTCACTGGTTTTTTTTTCAAAGCTCTACACATGGCTTCCTTTCTTCAGGATGTACTGAACTGTCAGGATATTCTTGTCTGTGGGTTACAGATTTCTCCTCTTCTTCCTACCAAGAAGAGAAGTTAACTACTATCCCATGATAGTTTCTGTCCCAACATAAACATTTTTTTCTTCAGCTGACTCACCATATGGTAAGTCACCCTTCAGTTCCTGTTTTTCTACCCTCTCATCCAGGTTTTCTCCTGATTGAGTGATACCATACTGTACACCTTTCATTCCAGTGTAGAGTTTTTTCTTTGAATAAATTCTCTGGAACGCTTATCAGACAGGGACAGGACTACTCCTCTCCCTTTGTCTTTTCTCTCTGTGTTTTCACAGGAAGGTTCCCTCTGCTGTCTCTTTCAGTTGCTGTTCATGCAGGAGTTCCAGTGATTCATCTACTGGTACTTTTCCACAAGTTCCAGTCTGTCTAGCCTTAGTAGTGATTCCAAGATAGCCCTCATCTATCTTGGATAATCCTACTCACTTCAGGCTTCTTACATTATCTTCTTTCTGGCCATCTCCATTTCCTTGGATTTGGCAACACAGCTGATCTACAGTCAGTTTTATCTCCTAATTCTCCTGCATAATGCTCTCTGCAATCTTCAGAGAAGCTTTCTACTATGGGCCCTTGCTAGAGAGCATTGAACTTTGTCTCTGATGGCTATTCCATATAGTAAAAAAGGCTTATCAGTCATTTTCCATGACTGTGAGGGTTCTCCACACCCTCTTGTCTCCTGTTATAATACAGGATATAAGCTTTTTCTGTGTGAATGTCCAAGGAGTTTCCCAATATTCTTTTTTTTCCTTACAGCTTGCCCTCCTGCTATCCTACTCCTCATGGACAGCACATATTCTACTAGTAACGCATGATACCCCTGTGTCCCTCCAGTGGGTCATCCTGGTATCTCCCTCTATGCGTTTTCTGTCCATTTACCATGTCAGAGTTCTACAGAACTCACGACTTGCTCTCTACAGACTGATATTATCCTCACTTTTTTCAGCAACCATCCTGGTTATTTCACTGGATAGCATTCCCGCACCCTCTTAGCCCAGGAGGAATAGATTCTCTATATATCTTTTCAAGTAGGTTCCACCTTCTTGTTATTAGATGAATCTTTCTCCTTCACATCTCTCATGTGAATGTTCTTATGGGGCTTAGTTGCAGACATGTATCTTCAAACTTACATATTCATGTATGTATATATCTCTATTATTTCTATACATACATATGTCTGTAAGCTGTGTGTGCATGGGTTATGCCCCTATATATATATATATAGTGACGCTCGCGCCCCTACCAGGCGGTTGCCTAGTAGGGAAGGCTGGCCATCTTATATCCCTTCTAGGATTTTTGTGTAGTTGTGTCCGAAAGGAAGAGCCAAGTGGTTATTAAAGCGCACAGGAAATTTTATTCGGTTTCCAGGCTGGTAAGTGGTGAACATAAAATTCTTCAAGCATAACTTTTTTTCAGACAAAAGAAAATAGAGGATACTTCTCCAGAAATCAAAAGGTCCAAAATATTATAACCTGGAACAAAACTCACAGCAGTTTCTATTCCTCACTGCAATTGCTTAACATTATAAAACAAAAGCATTTGTAAAACTCTTCACACAGTGGATGGGTTATCAGCTTCAAGCCTGCTGTTGTCACACACACCCACAAACAGTTTCAGCTGTTTGGGCCTTCACTGAGCTCCTGCAGTTTCAGCTTCCTAGGAGAGATTCTTAACCCTTTTCCTTCAGGCTTACTCCTCTCTTCCAGCTTCTGAAACTGTCTTTAAATTGCAACAGCCTCTTTTTATATTCCACTGTTTCTAGCTCACATTACTAGTGTATCTTAGTGCACAGCTCACATTCCATCTCAGAGACCTCAGACTCAACAACACTTTCCTCAGGGCCTACCTCCATGCTCTCAATTGAGCTAGAGCTGGGTGCTTTCTGAAAGTGCTCTGGTGTCTTTTCTTTAAGAGTCTTCACAAGATTAAACAGTCTCTCCCACTGCCTGGCCTTGCCTTCTCCAAGCCGGTCTCTTGGGGGTCTCTCCTGTTTAACCTCCCTGATGAGATATTTCTTGCTGTGCTGAGCCTTCAGGGGTATGAAAGTCTCCTCTGAGTCAGAGCAAGAACTATCCTGCTGGCAATGCTTGTTCCCTGCGTACCTTTCTTGGCTGCCTTTATAATGATTCCTCCTTTTGCTGCTCTCCTTGGCTGCAAAGGTTCTCCTCAGCTTGGCCCCAGATCTTTCCTGTCTGTGCCTCCTGGGAACTGGACTCGAACCTGGGCTAGGCCTGGAACTGCAGCTGCCGCTTGTGCTTGCTCTTGCACTCCTCCTGGACCTTCTTCTCACAGCCCCTTCCAAACTCAAACTGGCTCTCTCTCTTGTGTTTGTTTTCCCTCTGTTAACTGCTGAGCAGGGCAACTCCCTTCCTGGCTCCTCCCACTTGGACCTCTTACTCCTATGCAGGGTTGTCCTGTGGTCTGTGATTGGTTTATCCTTAGCTCTGCCCCCTAGGTTCCTTTCAGGGCTTCTAGTATGGAGTATGTGGTTTTGTGCGCCCATCCCCCGCAAAGAAGAAAAATCCTTCTTTTTTTCAGTTTTCCCTAGCTGGGCTGCACCCTCCTTACCACAATATATATATATATATATATACCTCTATATATGTATCTGTCGAGATGCTTTATAGGTAGATATGTATTACATACTATCTCCCTAACTGTCTCTGCTATAAAGGTTTTTACCTTCTTAGAGGTTCCAGACAGTGCGTTTGCATATCTTCGTACTGTCCCTCAGTATGTAGGGGCTGTTATGCACAAAACCACTACTGTGGTACTAGCAGCTTCCATTTTACTCTAGGTCTCGCTATCCCTGAAGCATCATACTTCAATATCTTTCCTATCTCTCACCAGCTAGGAAAAACAGTGTAGATCTTCAGTAGTTCTGAGGTTTCAGCCCTTCACACATCTGTCCTCCTTGGGAATATGGGCTTTTTTCCATACCCCTTCTTCCCTCCAGGACTGGGCTACTTGTCCAAATCGGTCAGTCTTCCTCTTTTACTCCTCAATGTCAATGCTTCTGTAGCTAAAAGAGTTTTCAGCTTTTTCCATAAAGCTTTCCACTGAAGACCTGCCGTTCTTATACTACCCCAGTTGACACCTGGGTCACCTACCAATTCCAGATTTGGACCTTCACCCTCACCTTGCGGATCCTCTACTGAATCTCCAGTAGACTCCATCATGCTCTCTACTTCCTACAATCCAGTAGGTAAGATCCATTTTTGTGTTTGTTCATTAAATAATTTTAATGATACTTATCATACATACCAAGGACTCCTCTCCTGTAGTCCTTAGCTTTGCTATTTTCTTACAGCTCCTCTCCTTTCAACTCCTACCCACCATCCCTCATGGGATGCCGGAGATCCATGTGTGGGAACTGTAGTCCTGATCCAGGGACACACATTTTATGGGATCTCCCCCTGGCATCTCCAGCTAGGGAGTCCCCATATGTGAAGACTCATTCCTGCTTGTTCCTGGAGATAGCACAGTTACTTACCTGTAACAGGTGATCTCTGGGAACAGCAGGAATAAGTCTTCACAACCCACCCACCTCCCCTAGGAGTTGTATCTATCTATCTATCTTCCTTTCCTCTTTCTCTCCTTTTGTCTCAGCTATGAAACTCAACTGAGGAGAGGTAGTGGAAAAGGCGGGAAGGCAATGCGCAGGCGCGAGGGATGCTCCCAAAAGCTTTCTGATTGGATGCTGGGGAGCATTCCCATGCAGGCTCCGTCAGTACCGACGTACCCATATGTGAAGACTTATTCCTGCTGTTCCCAGAGATCACCTGTTACAGGTAAGTAACTGTGCTTTCCCTGTTCAATAGAACTCATAATCTATGAAAGATAGATAAATATGACAACAGGGAATTAGGGTATGCACTAAGGGGAAAATATTATAATACACATGGGTGGTAAACAGGAGAATAAAGGGCATCTGAATTCAAAATTAGCCTTAAAGAGGTGGGTTTTTAACCTTAATTTGAATAGGACCAGAGATGGAGCATGACGAACTAACTTTGGAAGCCTGTTCCAGGCAGCCTTGGTTTGGAGACTTCAGGGGTCTGCTGGTTGTGCAGCCATGGCACCTGTCTGCAGAACTGGAGATGCTACATCAAGGTCCCATCCAGATAGCAAATCCAGTTCCTAACTCACTTACAGCTTGGTTGTGGAAAGGAGAAAACTGTAACTAAAAGGATTCTCTATGGTCACGACTGACACATTGTTGAAGGCAAGAAAGATGCCCACATTGCTCAGTTACATATACATTTGGAGTTTGAAGACTAGTGCTGGTCAAGAGGGCTGTAGCCATGGAAATAACCAGATACTGCACATTTTGGACTTTCTACAGCAGGGTCTGAAGAAAGACCTTTCTAGTAGTTCCCTTAGGATGCAGTGCATGGCCCTAGCATGTTACCAGGATCTAGTGGCAGACATGCTAATTCTGCCACATAATGCCTCTGTACAGCGTTGTGTACAGCTTGTAGCACCATGCAAATGATATGTAGTAGTAGTAATAATAGTAGTAGATGTGGCAAGGTGCCTGAATGGAGTGTTGCATATTAAGCCTCCCAGAACGGGCAGCACTTCCAGCATGGGGCCTGAACCCAGTCCTTGCGATGCTGGCATGGGAAACCTTTGAACCTCTTCCTGGCCCAGCTATTCAAGTACTTACCCTTAAGACTAGAGGATGCAAAATGAAGCTATTCAACACATAATCAAACTCTGGAATTCATTACCAGAGGATGTAATAAAAGCTGCTAGTGTAGCGTTGTTTAAAAGTGGTTTGAACAAGTTCTTGGAGGAAAAGTCCATACAAATAGGACCAGGGAAATCCACTGCTTACCCCTGGGATAAGCAGCAAGGAATCTGTGTACGTTTTTGATAACCTGACAGATACTTGTGACCTGGATTGACCACTGTTGGAAACAGGATACTGAGCTTGATGGACCTTTGGTCTGACCCAGTATTGCATATCTTATTTTCTTATGTTTAGATCATTAAAAAAAACTAAGAAAGTTTAAAAGGAAATGGAGAAAATCAAAAAGAGAATCCGACAAAGCATCCTTTTTCAGTAAATTGGAAGAATACCAATAAACAACAATAAGCAGGATTATCACACCAAGCTAATAATGTCAGCACTGAACAAGCCAAGGGAAATGTTTGATATAGTTAAATTCCTAACGACTAACCCAAAAGAGGACAACGCCATGGTCACACCAGATGCAGACGCCATAGCCAAATATTACAAGGAAAAGGTGGGAATATTATCATCAACAGATTTCCATTGCAAAACAAGCAATATAACTGCAAATCAAGCCTGGAAAAGCTTTTCTCGCATCTCTGAAAGACAGGTCAAAGACATAATCAAATCTCTAAGCTCGTCGACTTTTGCTCTTGACCCTTGCCCAGCCACATGGATACGTCTGACTAGTGACAGTCTCACTCCTCATATGCTAAATCGAATAAACTCCTCATTAGATCAAGGCTATATTCCAGAAGAATAAAAAAAGGCCTCTGTCCGTCCCCTCTTCAAAGGCAAGAATTTGGATAAATCAGAGCCAAGCTCTTACAGGCTTATTTCAAGTTTGCCATTTATGGCAAAAATCCTAGAAAAGGCAGCTCAACTCCAGCTACAAAATCATGTAGACCACTTTGCACAGCTCAATCCACATCAGCACGGATTTAGAATCGGTCATGGAGTTGAAACACTCCTCATGGCATTAACAGACAAGCTTCTAAAAGGAAGCTTCTAAAACCTAATTCTACTTTCATCTTAATTTTTCTCGACTTAACAGCAGCTTACGACTCCATATCACATGATTACCTCATACTCAGATTACAAGAAATCGTCCTCAAAGACAAAGTTCTGTCATGGTTCAAATCCTACCTTTCAAACCGAACCATCCAAGTAAAGATGGGTAATAACACGTCAAGCTCATTTTACCAAAGGAAAGGCGTACCCCAAGGTTCTGCTTTGTCAGCATTCCTTTTCAACCTTTATATCCAACCCATCTGCAACATTATAGAGTCAGGGCATTGACTACAACCTGTACACGGATGACATCGTGCTTTTCACCCAAATCAACACCAAACAACTGAAACTAAAAAATATAAAGGAATGTTTCAATAACATTAGCACATGGCTTAAAGATCACGGTCTTCAAATAAATTTGAATAAAACAAAAATCCTTTTCATCACAAAGGACAATTCTTTCACTCCACCAGAAACTATGAAGATAAAAGATGCAAGCATCCAAATCAAAAAAGAAGTGAGATATTTGGGCATTACACTAGATCATCAGCTTAACTTCACCAAGCATGTGAGCAACCTAACAAAAGCTATCTATGCCAAGTTAAAAATGCTTCAACATCTAAGACCTCTTCTCTCCGCAAATGATGTCAGAACAGCGGTCCAGGCTATAATCTTCCCACACTTTGATTTCTGTAATGCCATTTAAATGGGCCTCCCAAAGCAAAGCATCCGCCGCCTTCAACTAGCTCAAAATACAGCTGCTAGAGTAATATCACAAACCTCTATCAAAGAGCACATTAACCCAATATTAAAGCAGCTACACTGGCTACCAATTGAGAGCAGAATAAAATTCAAAGTATTCCACAATATATTCAAATCCCTCCAAACAGAACCTGCCATCTGCCCGAGTTTATTCAAATCACTCCGGAAAACAGACCGCGTAGAAGTAACAATAGAAATAACCGGGTAAGGCGGACAGGCCTCCGCCACACCGCAACACCCCCCCCCCCCCACCCCCTCAACCATTGTAACAAAGGTAGACCACACATATATGGGAATTCAACTGGTCGCAGCTTTATTGCCATAAACCATAACATCAACAATCCATACCTTAAATTGTATTCCCCCCCCCCCAGCAGAGCGAACCATCACCAGCCATATGAGTAGCAAAGTGATGCCGCTTCCGCCTTGTCCAGGCCCCGGCAAATTGCCTAGCCTCCCTCATCTGGCTTTGCCATATTATTAGCAAAAGCCTGAGGGACCGCCCGGGCGGGGGTACCCCACCCCCGCCCTACTGCTTGGCTCCGGCTCCGGACCCCTGAAACCTCCTGAATCCCGCCCCACCCCCAGCTGCAACACCCCTCCAAAGCCACCCCACCCCCCAACCCAAATAACGGGCGGGAGGGTGGGACGTCCGACACCTTCGGCCACCTCGAGGGAAAGGCCGGAGGACACCGCAATGCTCCCCTTACTCCCCCCCCCCGAAACTCCTCTACTCCTCCCATTGGCTCCCGCACCCTGCCCTGTGCCGCCGGAGCCAATGGGAGCCCTCCACGCGCTGCAGGCCCTACCCGCAAACCGCGTAGCTAAGCCGCGGTGGGCACGCGGCCGGCCGCCCCCCCCCCCCCCCCGGTTAACGCCGGCCGCTCGCACACCCCGGGGGAGGCCATGCGGCCTCGTCATAACCGGGTAAGGCGGACCGGCCTCCGCCACACCGCAACACCCCCCCCACCCCCTCAACCATTGTAACAAAGGTAGACCACACATATATGGGAATTCAACTGGTCGCAGCTTTATTGCCATAAACCATAACATCAACAATCCAAACCTTAAATTGTATTCCCCCCCCCCCCAGCAGAGTGAACCATCACCAGCCATGTGAGTAGCAAAGTGATGCCGCTTCCGCTTCCGCCTTGTCCAGGCCCCGGCAAATTGCCTAGCCTCCCTCATCCAGCTTCGCCATATTATTAGCAAAAGCCTGAGGGACCGCCCGGACGGGGGTACCCCACCCCCGCCCTACTGCTTGGCTCCGGCTCCGGACCCCGGAAACCTCTGGGATCTCGCCACCGGCTCCGGCCCTCATCGGCCTGAGCCGCCCCCCCCCGGCTAAGCTGCAACCAGCGCCCCTCCGGTTCAGCCTATCCTCCAAGGCCTCCTGCCAATCGTTGAGGAGCAAATCCACCCCCACCGGGGATAGATGGACCCCATCGACCCGTTACAGGCCCGTACACTCTGCATTAGCCCAGGGGTGCAAAATTGGGCCCCCACCCTGCTCCCCCAACCTCTGTCAATTCGGCGATTGATCTTCGTTAGACCCCGCGATCCCCGCCACTGAGCCTTGCACGAAGGCCTTGGATCGATATCTGACCACAGCAAAATCACACCATGAAACATCTCAAATAGCACTTCCATGTCCCGAATCACAGTCCGACTCCACTGCCGGCCCGTCCAGGACACCAGATCGTTGCCACACAGGTGGATCACCACGGCATCCGGTGGCCCCCACAGCCACTCGTGGTGCCGCAGCAAAGGCAAGAGCTGAATCCATCGCAGACGCGCTCACCCAGCCATGAAACGGTCACCCCGAACTGGTCCCAACCAATCTTCCGCTCCACCAGGCGTGTTGCTGCTCGCCAACCGGCCCAGAACTCAAACGAGTGGCCAATCACCCAACAGCGACACGAGCCAGGAACAACTTCTGCAAAACAAACAGATCCACAGTGAGCCAGCCCCCCAGGGCCCCTACAGGCGCACATATCCCCTATATGCCCAGGAAGTCCATCTTCCGATACGCCTGATATCCCTCTCAGGTAAGCCCACCGCCGCCGCACTAGGAGCTGCTCAAATATGAAAGGAATGCGGCGCATACAACCCCGCACCAAGAACGCTACGGAAAACACCGCCCGGAAGCAGGCACCCTCGTAGCTGGACGACACCACCGGTGGCAAAACAGCACACAAGCGTTGCAGCAACTCAGGCGTAATGGGCCGCCTGCTGCCCCTAGGTGAAGGACAAGAGCGCTCCCAGCCCTGCAGCATCCGGCGCGCTACCAATCCCCCCCCGACCGCCCCCCACCCCACTGCCGTAGCAAAGAACGAGAACCCCGCCAAATTCCTACTCGCCGTAGCCCGGGACACTCCTGCGGCTTTCACCGCCGCCACATACAGACCTATCCGGTGATCGGGGGGTGGTCCCCCCCCCCCATCCACGCTCCCCCAGAACCGCACCCAGCAGTCGCAGCCCAACTGGTACGACCTGCCGCATCGTTTGCTACCGGTTTACCACGCGGAGTGTAGATGTTCACTACTCTTACCACCACTGCGTTGTCGCACCACCATACGAGCCTACGATTGCGAACCCTGTCCTGCCAGACCTCCAACACAACCAGTAGCGGAAACAACTCCAATAAGGTTATATGGGCCGTGAGACCGACTGCCTTCCAAGAATCAGGCCACTCCGCCGCACACCACGAGCCGCCAAAGTACACACCAAGGCCCAACCCGCCGGCCGCGTCGGTAAACCAGTGCAGGTCCCGACTGGAGATCTCCCAATCTCGGAGCACCGTAATGCCATTGAACTCACGCAAGAACTCATCCCAGATGGCTAGATTGGCCCGAATACTCTCCGACCCTCAGACGATGATGCGGTCTGGAGAGACCCACCGTAGCGGCTGCCAAACTCCTCATAAACGCTCACCCCCTAGGGATACTCTACAGGCAAAATTCAGGGACCCGATTAACGCCTGCATCTCCCGCGATGTCATCCCTCCAGAACCCAAGGCGTTCGCCACCAGAACCCGGAGCCTCTGGATCCTTCCCACCGGCAGGCGCGCCACTAACTCCCCAGAATCCATCTCGATCCCTAAAAAGGTTAACCGAGTCGTGGGGCCCTCCGTCTTCCCCTCCGCCAACGGAACTCCCCACTCCCCCGCCAGCTGCACGAGCCCGTCCAACAACGCAGTGCACTGCCCAGTCCGCGCCTCCCCCACTACCAGAAAATCATCCAGGTAATGTACCACCTGAGCGCACACTCCCGGTCTACCCACGCCCAATGCAGGAATGCACTAAACCGCTCAAAGTGCGCACAAGAGATAGAACACCCCATAGGCATACACCTATCAAAGTAATAACTACCCTCGAAGCAAAACCCCAACAACGGGAATGCCGAAGGGTGCCCCGGCAACAGCCGAAAAGCCGATTCAATGACCGCCCTCGCCCGCACCCCAGCACCAACTCCACCGCCTCGTCGAAGGAAGCATACCGAACTTCGCACAACTCCTTGGGGATATGATCAGTCACCGAACCCCCCATAGGGTGGGACAGGTTATGGATCAACCGGTATTTTCCTGGCTCCCCGGGAAGGGCGGCTCCCCGAAAGGGCCCGCTACCCTTCCCAACCCGATCTCCACTGCTAGCTTATCCCGGACCACGCTGGCAAAACGCCGCACCGACAGGGCATTCTGGACACTGAGAGGCCTCCAGGATGGAGTCCGCATACGCCAGCAGCATCCCGCACTGGTCATGATGCGCCCTCCCCCACACACTAGCCAGCCGCAGAAATGCCCGCGCCCAATTCATCACATTGCGTGCCACCTTCCTCACCCTACCCGCCTTTTCATCCGCCCTCCGCTTCTTACCACTGTCCCCACAACGCTTTCGACCATCCAGTAACCGAAAGATATCAATATAGCGCTTCTCCTTAATTTTACGCCGCAGCATCCTAGGCACGCCTTCCCACAACTCTGAGAACGCTACCACCGACGACGCTGCCCCCGCCAAACCAACCAACCCGGCCTCGCCCCCGCCGCCCTCGCCCCTGCTCCCATCCGACCCGGACGAAAACGACGACGACACCGAGGACGTAGATGACCAGGAACCCGAAGCCCGACGCCGACGGCCCGAACGCCGCCGCTTCCTGGCCGCCCTCCCCCCCTTTCCCCCCGCCGGGATTCCCCCCGAAGACCCCGCCCCCACAGACTCACCTGCCGCAGCCGTCGCCTGCTCAGGTACCGCTCCTGCCTCTGACCGATCCGGCACGACGCTCCTCGAGCCCCGCCCCGGTTCCGCTGATCCAGCTGCTGGCGTGCTCTCCTCCCCGCTCTGCGCTGCGCCGGCCCGTGTCGGCGGACTCCCCCGCCTCGGGGTCCCGGTGAACTGCCATCCCGAAGTGTCCTGTGGGGAGAAAAAAATGGAAAGACGCCGCAGCACCCGCCCCCCCCCAGGCGGCTGCTACGCCCCCAGCCAATCCGCCCGGGAAGGGTCCTGCCCCCCACCCCGCCAAAGCTCCCAACCAGGGGAGCCGCCTCCCCCCATCCACCCCCGCCCACCCGCCGGGTTCTTTCCTCTTCCTTTTTGGCATTTCATAAGCTATTGAATATGACAATTAGCTTGACAATGAGTCAGTGACATTACAATAGAACAATAAGTTAGGGATATTCACCATAGTGCAGGCCCTAGATAAAAGCACACGCTATTGCATCTATGGATGCGCCCACAGAACGGCAACCACCCAACACGCACACCCAAGTGCCCACCTAGGTGCATCCTTTAAAATAGGGACTTATGCACGCAAATGGTGTACCTCCCTAGGCGGTTCCCCCATGAAAACAGCCCCATAACTTTTAATAAGTTCAAAATAGTAACAGTGCCCTGGCAAATGCATATTGGCCTCATTGTCCTTAGTCATTTGCCCTACGACACTCCAATGCATACAAACTGTCACAGATGTCCAGAGCAAGTTTGCAAAAGACCCGCAGCTATAGAACTAGTCATCCTGTCATATATGTGCATGCAGTTCAGGCCATTGCGTCCAAATAACATCAGAATATGTCTGTGTCCATTCTTAAACATAAGAACATAGTATATGATGGCAGATAAAGGCCAGCATGCTCCACCCAGTCCGCCCAGCAAGGTGGCAGAGCGGTCGCACCCACCTCTCCGTGCCAGTCATCCCCTCCATACCCCCGCTGAGGGCTATACCCAGACTCCGTGCAGGTCACCCCTCTCCCATACCGCCGTCTAGGGCTGCACCCACCCCCTCTGCCTGTTGAAGTATAAAAGATATCCGAGCTCATTGACCTTGTCCTCTTGCTAATAAAGGGACCCCCTGTGTCCGCCCCATGCAACCCCGAATCCAGTCACCGCACCTTGCCCCCACCACCTCCATCGGGAGGGCACTCCAAGCATCCACCACCCCCCAGCGAAAAAGGACCTCCCGATGTTGCCCTCAAATTCACCTCCCTGCACTTCACTCCCTGCCCTCGAGCCCTGCCGCCTCCCCATCTTTGAAAAAGGAAAAAAGAGAGCAAGTTGTACAGAAAACTCAAATTCAGGTTAAAAACCCATCCCTTGGAAATAGCATGGCATCATGCATGTGAAATTATATATCAGGCACTGAACTATTTGACTAGCCAATTATGATACGCCTGCAGATATATGAGGCACCAGACAATCTCTGCATGTTTCACCATATCTCCTCTTTCCTGTACTATCTTTTAGCTAAGCAATTTTAAAGTAAACCGCCGTCATTTCACTAAATTTCTTCAATTCTTACAAAATTCTCTGCTGACCATGCCGAAAAGCAGAATATAAAGACTCTCAACAAACCAACCGCAACTAGACCAAAATATCTTTGAAGCCAACAGAAGCCTGAAGGGTACTCCGAAGCAGATGGCCGACTGTGTAAGCTCTGCACCTAATTGGCTGCTGACAAACTGCCTTCCTCTGAATTCCAAGAAGATTGAGTTGCCAATGATGTGGTGTACTTCCTGTCTTGACATTCCCACTGGGAAAGAGATGGAAAATCAGACACTACCCCTACTAACCGGGAGTCCGACACCTCCGGCCACCTCGAGGGAAAGGCCGGAGGACACCGCAATGCTCCCCTTACTCCCCCCCCCCCCCCCGAAACTCCTCTACTCCTCCCATTGGCTCCCACGCCCTGCCCTGTGCAGCGGGAGCCAATGGGAGCCCTCCACGCGCCGTGGGCCCTACCCGCAAACTGCGTAGCCAAGCCGCGGCCGGCCGCCCCCCGGTTAACGCCGGCCACTCGCACGCCCCGGGGGGGGGGCCACGCGGCCTCGCCATTCTCTTGAGGTGCATGCTGACTTCAGAAACTACAATGCAACTACATCCAAGAGATCCTTCTCCCTTTACGCCTCTCTATTATGGAACTCGCTTCCTTCAGTCACACTAAGGATCCTAAAGCCTTCCATAAACTGCTAAAAACATTCCTGTTCAAGGAGCACTTTGGTGAACCAGTCACCTAGTGACAATTCTACATGTAAAACTACAGTCCTCACACTTTTCAAGATGCTTTCAAGTTCATTGTAACTAATTTATATATATGCTTAGTTCTCTGTACATATTTATTACTTAAATCGGCTGTTGCTGATTTAAGTTAATTCATCCCGTTTCCCCTTTCACTCTCTGTTAAGATGTTACATATATTTTTTGTTTAATGTAATGTTCAATCCTTGAGTTCTCTGTAAACCGCTTTGATTCACAAAAAGCGGTAAATAAGCACTAATAAATAAATAAGTAAATAAATAAATGTTTTTGGTTGCTATTACATCAGCTGGGAAAATCTGAGCTTATGCTTATGCCGGTCAGCAGCCCTTTTTGAAGATCTCGAAGCATAGGGTCTTGTTGTGAGCACTGCCATTAAATTGCTTTCCTTCACGGGAGCCTTGAGAGCAGAAGACTGAGAACGCCTGTGCTGTCTAGACATGGCCACACAAATACATGGTGGCCCCTAGTCAAGGCTTTTATAAAATAACCTCATGGATTTATGCACGGTGGAAAAAAGAGCATGCATTTTTAAGTGATATGTGTAGTTATTTATTTAGCTGTATTTATATACTGCCTTTCACCGGGTCAAGGTGGTTTACAGAGAACAGTAAGGGGGTTATTCTGAGTCACGAATAGCGGGGATGGACGGCCCAAGAGGACGTCCATCCCCGCTATTGGTGGCTTCACCTGCCCCCGAATAACTTAGACAGGGGCAGGGAATGGGCGGCATGGGGCAGAGAGTGATTCTAATGTCGGCCCTGTACGTCCGGAGCCAGCAAAATGTCAGAGGAAGTTATTTCACCTCCAAAGTAGAATAACTTCCCTGGACATTTGTTTTCGGAAGGCCCGGGGTATGGATGGGGCAGGGGACGGCTTCATTTAAATGCCCTGACTGAGTTAATCGGGCTACTAATGTACGTGCAGGCCAGACTGAATCACAGTCCCGGCCTGCATGTACATTGCTGTTCGCGATTCTGATCCCGTGGGGCTAGATCAGAATCGCGATCCCCTTTGTACATCCAGTTCAGACCGGACGTACAAAGGGGATGGACATGCGGGACAGAATCGGGCCCTAAGTGAATAAAGTAAGAAGTAAAGTGTGTGCAGCCATATTCTTGCATGGAGTTCGGGTGGACTGTGTCTGGAGGTACCAAGTATGTGTGTTTTTTATAAAATATGCACAGGTATACAGACTGTATGTGTGTCCATTTATACCAACTCCCAAGCTGGTGTACATGTCCATGGCTTCAATCTAGTCACACTTTATTTATTTATTTAAGACATTTATATACCACATTTCCGATGTTCAATATGGTTTACATATAACAAATTAGAACACAGCATTACATGAAATATGTTAACATTATAAAGAACATTTAACTACATATAACCACCTGTTTGTTTTTAATAAAACAGGCTAAAAATAAGTGCTTTCTTACTCACTTGATATAGGCAATTTGTTATAAAATGCTCCCTGGAAGGGTAAACATATCCCTGTTGTTTAACTTGTCAGCAGTTAGACTTTCAGTAATAACTCTGTGGCATTCATTTGCAGAGTTTATATACGTGTAATAAGGCTTTATCACCTTTTTTTTATTAGAGTCTCTTTTATACCGCGCTATTCAGCATCAGTGCGGTTTACAATGAACAATAAAATACACATTTCCGATGGTACTTTGTGTTTACAGTTGAACAGGTAATGCAACTTGGATAACAGGGTAACTATTTACAATTTAAGACATAATTGGGAACTCTTTTGACTTCAGTCAAGGGGGTTCTGAGAGGCTTGTGAGGATGGTGCAGCGTCCACATTGGCTTCTGGGTAAAACTGGAGGAAGAGGTGAAGTTTTAAGGCCTTTTTTACTTAAAAATCACTGGACATTCAGCCCATTTTAAACACTGTGACATGAAATTGAAATATGGCTCTTGGATGCCATGCTAGATTACAACCAGTCAATTTCAAAATGTTTATACTGGTCTAGTTGGCCTCTTTGGTAGTAACATGGTTTATATTTTCCTCCATCTATTACCAGTTTATAGTTATTTTCTTTTTTTCTGTACATTAATTCACTGTAATATATAGCTACTAATAATGCGTGTTAGTGCACCTTAGAAACCAACTCCCTTAATTTATTTTGAGTATCTTCTGTGAAATTTAGAGAGAACACTCTGACATGAAGCCTAAGGAGAAAAATCAAATCTTATCATGAAAACTAAAAGACATCCTTAAACTCACTTGTTAGACATTGCAGTTATTTTTATTATTTTTCTGCTGACGTTAAAATACAAGTTAGTGTAGAGACGTTGCATATTCTGTGCTGCTTTATAAAGTCTAGGGTCACCCAAGGGCCTCTCAAGCAACAAGCTGGGCAAAATTTGAATGATTTTGCTTATGTTACTTTTTTTTTTCTTTCAGCAATATGCCCCCCTTCTGGCTGTGTTCAGCACACAAGGACAGTCAGAACTCATCCTTCTCCAGAAAGTTCAGGAATACTGTTATGACAACATCCACTTTATGAAGGCCTTCCAGAAGATCGTGGTACTTTTTTACAAAGGTGCGTTTTGCTCACCTAAGTTGTTACACAGTATACTCTGGTAATGAAAATGGAGCTGGGTGAATAAGTTCACCATGAAAGCAAACTTGATGAAAATTATGCAAATGGCTACTTATGCAGATGTATTTACTATTCCATTTGTGTGGGTCATGAATATAGGGGAACCTGATTTTGAATTTTTTAGGGTTTTGTGGGTTATAGTACAGGTGTGAATTGGTTGGGTTCATGCGATGGTGACTGTGAGGGTCTCTTGTGTAAGAGGGCATGTGGGGAGTGGTTTTGTGTATGGTGCAAGTTTTGTGTGGATGTGGGTGGGGGCGATGGTATAGCAGATTGAGGTTGTGTGGGGAAGTAGAGAGAAGGGGAGAGAAGGTGGTCACAAGAGGAGTGAACTTATGGTACATGGGGGGAGAGGTGGGTTTATGGTGCATGGGGGAGAGGTGGGTTTATGGTTCATGGGGGGAGAAGTGTTACAGTTAAGACTGATAAAAGTAAGATCTTTATCACAGAAGGCACCATTCATATAGGATTTAGTATTGGAACATAAGTTAGATATGTTATGTCTGAATGAGACATGGACTATATTGGGGGATGATATGATGTTTGCATCATGTTGCCCACCTAGGTTTCCTTTTTGGCAGCATTCGAGGGCAAAGGGGAGGCGCAAGGGGTAGCATTGTTGGGAAAGGGTAAGCTGGATATTATAGTTTGTGAGACCTGAGTGGAATGTTTGTTTGTATCAGTGGGTAGGAAGGAGAGTAAGTATGAGCTGGTAATTTATCATCCTCTGATAGGCAGGCCAGTATTTTCCTCATTTAGTAAATTATATTGCGGCATTAAATGTTTGCTATCAAGCCTTATTAATAGTGGGTGATTTTAATGAGTGTGAGGTCAAGGCTGGTAATGGAAGAGAGAGACAGTATTTAGATATGATGTGAGTCTTAGGTTTCAGCAGTGGGTGAAAACAGGCATTCATGCAGTTGGCTGTACATTGTGTTTGGTATTTTCACCCCGTCCTCTGGGTTGGTATAGAAAACTGAGGCAGTAAATCCCAGTAGTCTGGACAGATCATTGTCTGATGGTAGTTCAGTTAGTTATATGATGTAGGGAAAAGCAAAGTGTCATAGTGACAGAAAATTGTAAAAGGGATGAATGTGGAAAATGAGAGGGAATTACTAGAGGTGATGGAGGAGATTGCTGAGAAGTGTGTGGATTTACAGTTGTAGACTCTGTTCAGATGCAGAATATGGGGCTGAATGAACCATATAATGCTTGGGTACTGCAATATGCATGCATGGTCCATAGAATGCTAATTTGTGGCCTTCATTTAATAAAGAGCATAGGTTATTAAAGCATCAAGTGTGACAACTAGCTAGGTGATAGCGCAAATGGCAGAAATAAGGAGACTATGAGTAGTATTTGGTGAAGATGAGGGAATATAAGAGGAAGATTTGGCAGGCAAAACATATGCATATTGGTGGAAGATTGGAAATACAGAAGGCAATATCTGTTTCTCAGGTTCACAGGGGGAGGAGGAGATAGAGGAAGAATTGACAATGGAGAGTCAAGGGAAACCCTACAGATTTTAGAGAAGTACAAGAGGTTTAATGCAGAAGGTGCACAGCAATTGCTGCCCCAAATGCATCCAATAACATTGTAATGATCCACTTGCTTCAGGGTATGTTAAGAAGGATGTCGTTTAGCTGCTCAGATGGATTGCTACTACTGTGAATTGGTCATTGGAGTTGGGTCATTTACCTTGTGGTTTAAAGATGGCAATTATTCATCCTGTATTAAAGGGAAATGGCAAAGGCCACTCTGACATGAGTAATTTCCATCCAGTATCCTTGTTGCCATTTTTAGGGAAGACCACTGAGAAAAGAGTGTTTAGTCAATTTGGAGAGTTTGTGGAAGAGAAGGGAATGTTGTCTCCTTCACAATCCAGATATTGTATACATCACAGAACAGAAACAGTGCTGTTGGCATTATTGGATTCTGTCAGATTAATACTGGATAAAGGACTAGACTGTATGATCATTGCTTTTGATCTTTTGGCAGCGTATGACACCATGCCTCCTGATTTGTTGTCAACATAATTAGAAGTGATGGGTGTTCATGATATGGTTTTGTTTTGACTAAATTCTTTTTTGAGGGACCGTACTCAAAGAGTGTGGTGGAAGGGGTCTATAGGCAGATGCACAGCAGGTAAGGATCGGAATTCCTCAAGGGTCAGTGTGATCACCACTTTTGTTTCATATTTATTTAGCACCCTTGGGGATGATGTGACATCTGTATGTGGATGACATAATGTTAGGTATATCTGTGGATGTGGCCAGATATTTAATGTTATTGAATAATGGGCTACAGCTACTTGTTTGTTACGGATGCATCGGTTGACGTTCAACTCAAATGTTGTAAGTATGAAATGTTGTGGTGCAGTAGAGGTTCATGAATTGAATATGAAACCAGAAGTAGAAGGGGCGATGCTGGAGCTTCAGGAGATGTTTTGTGTGTGCAGTAATAATTAGTTACAATTTAATATATTGTACTGTTTCTTTGCTGTCCCTTTATTTTAAAAGAATTGGCGTTCCTTTTCCGTTTCTTTTTTTTTTTTTTCTCAGTAGTTCCGTTTTTGATTTTATTGTAAACCGCTGCATGCCTAACTGGTTTAGGCGGTATAATAAATTTTAAATAAAGATTCAGATAAAGATATAGATTACGGGAGAGTTGAAGGGTGAGATCTTATTGTGGTGATGCATGCCTTGGTAACATCACGCATTGATTATTGTAATGGGCATATGCTGGCCTGCCAAGTTTATCAGTTAAAGAGACTTCAGTATATGCAGAACTATGCAGCTGTGGTAGTTTATGCTAAGGGGGAAGCATGAATGTGTAACCCCCTTGTTGCAGGCATTAGATAGGTTGCCAGTGAGACAGAAGTTTAAGTTTAAAGTTCTAAGTGTGGGCTTCCAGTGGAAGGGTGTTCCAGTGTATTTAAATGAGCTGCTGCATTCCTTCAAGATTACACATTTCGAACAAATGAGTCAATGTGGGGCCGTTGAGGTTCCACAATTCATAGAAACATAGAAATATGATGACAGAAAAAGACCACATGACCTATCTAGTCTGTCCTTCCATATCAACAACTACAACAGTCCCCTTTTTTCCTTTAGAGATCCTCTGTGTTTGTCCCATGCTTTTTTGAATTCAGGTACTGTCCTCATCTCTACCACCTCCACTGGGAGACTATTCCACGGATCCACCACTCTTTCCGTAAAGAAATATTTCCACATATCACTCCTGAATCTATCCCCCTTCATCCTCATCCCATGTCCCCTCGTAGCAGAACTTGCTTTCAATTGAAAGAGGCTCTCCCCCTGAACATTTATGCCACGGAGGTATTTAAACATCTCAATCATATCGCCTCTATCCCGCCTTTCCTCTAAGGTGTACATATTAAGATCCTTAAGTCTGTCCTCATATGCTTTATAATGAAGACCACTAACCATTTTAGTAGCCACCCTCTGCACCGACTCCATCCTGTTCACATCCTTTTGAAGGTGCGGTCTCCAGAATTGCACACTATACTCCAAATGAGATCGCACCAAAGACTTATACAGAGGCACTATCAACTCTTTTTTTTTCTGCTAGCCATTCCTCTACGTATGCACCCAAGCATCCTTCTAGTTTTTGCTGTCGCCTTTTCTACCTGTTTAGCTACTTTAAGATCATCAGACACAACCACGCCTAGGTCTTGCTCTTCTTTAGTGGACAAAAATACTTCATCCCCTATACTATATTGCTCTCTTGGATTGCTGCAGCCCAAATGCATGACCTTACATTTTTTAACATTAAATCCCAGCTGCCAAATTCTAGACCATTCTTCAAGCTTAGCTAGATCCCTTCCATGTTATCTACACCTTCTTGGGTGTCTACTCTATTGCAAATTTTGGTATCATCTGCATAGAGGCAAACCTTACCCGACAGCCCTTCCACTGTATCACTAACAAAGATGTTAAAAAGAATCGGACCAAGGACAAATCCCTGGGGCACACCACTGGTAACATCCTTCTCCTCAGAGTGAGCTCCATTTACCTGTACTCTTTGTCGCCTCCCACCCAACCAATTTCTAACCCAAGCAGTAACTTTAGGGTCCATTCCTAGGGTGTTCAGTTTGTTTATAAGTCGCCTGTGAGGAACAGTGTCAAAGGCTTTACTGAAATCTAAATACACCACATCTAGGGCTCTCCCTCAGTCCAACTCCCTGGTCACCCAGTCAAAGAAATCAATCAGATTTGTCTGACAAGACCTGCCTCTGGTGAATCCATGCTGCCTCGGATCCTGTAATCCGGTGGACTCCAGAAACCTCACTATTTTCTCTTTCAGCAGCGTTTCCAATAATTTACTCACCTCCGAAGTTAAACTAAGCGGCCTGTAGTTTTCTACCACATCCTTACTTTCGCTTTTGTGTAAAGGCACCACATGAGCCTCTCTCCAGTCCTTTGGCACCACTCCCGACTCCAACGAGGCATTGAAAAGGTCAGTCAGTGGAGATGCTAGAATGTCCCCAAGTTCCCTCAGTATTCTCGGGTGTATCCCATCCGGTCCCATCGCTTTGTCTACTTTAAGTTGAGCTAGTTTCTCACGAACACAGTCTTCTGAAAATTGTTCAAGATGTCCCTCGCTTCTGTTCCTGTTTGTGGGTGTTTCCTGAGGTCCTGCTCCTGGTTCTTCATCTGTGAACACAGGTTCGTTTAATTAAGATTCAGCAGTGCAGCATTCGTTGTTTTGCACCAGAGCAATGGAAGAGCCTCCCAGAGGAAGTACAGACTGAAGTAAATTAAATGCAGTTTTGCAAGAGGGTAAAGGCATAGCTATTCTGGGAGGTGATCAGGGGTGAGCAGTCAGAGCACTGAAAGAGGCGGGAAGTATTATTGTACTGTATTTTTTGTTTTTTATAATCTCTATGTTTTCTGTTTATAATATAAGTCACTTTAGGGTCTTTGTTGATCATAAGTGGAGTATCAAATACATGTACTATCCAGTAACATGGTAATGATCCGCTTCCTTCCGGGTCTGTTAACAGGGATGTCCTTCAGCTGCTCAGATGGATTGCTACTACTGTGACTTGGTCCTTGGAGTTGGGTAATTTACCTTGTAGTTTAAAGGTGGAAATTATTCATCCCGTATTAAAGGGAAATGGCAAAGACCACTCTGATATGAGTAATTTCCATGTGTGGAGGGGTAGCCTAATGGTTAGAGCACTGGCTCGGGAACTGCAAGACTAGGGTTCGATTCCCTCTAGCACTCCTTGTGGCCTTGGGCAAGTCACTTAATCCTCCATTGCCTCAGACAAATCCAAGTTGTCAATGTCCCTGTTTAATGTACATTACCATCTTTAAGTTGCAATTTAAACCGCTTTGACTGAAATGTTAAAGTGGAATAAAAAAACGTTAAATGAATGTAACAAATAAATATATAACTTTGCGACAGGAATATTAGTTTTGGGCTGAAGTATGTGAGAAATGTTCAGATTCATCTGTCTCACTCCTTTTGCAAAGCGTTTCTTATTTTTTTAAATTTTAATTAAATAAAAACTCACTTTAGAACTGCTAAATTTCATTACTTTTTGCGTTTCTGATGGATTTTTCCCACTGAAGGTCCATAGTGAGGTCCAGAGGTCTGAATGCACGAAAAGAATAGGACCACAACTCGCCCTTGACCTAGACTCGAAATAGAGCGCAGAGCACTAAACACAAGAGAGAGAAAACACACTGCTCTACAGAAAAAAACGAACTACTACTATTAATCATTTATATAGCGCTACAAGGCATAGACAGCGCTGTACAGACACATAAAGATGGTCACTGCTCATCAGAGCTTATGATCTAATCAAGACGGACAGTACAATAGATGAGAACAAGGGTACAGTAGGGAAGGATAATTAGAGAGAAGGAGAACAAAGGAGTAAGATCTAAAAACGGCCTGAAAGAGGTGAGCCATTAGCATGGATTTGAAAAGGGGGGGAGATGAAACCTGACGTAAAGATGCAGGTAGTCTGTTCTAGGCATAAGGAGCAGCAAGGTGAAAAGATCTGGAATTAGCTGTTGAAGAGAAGGGCATAGAGAGAAGCAAGCCAGAGGAACAGCAGAGTTCACGAGGAAGAGTATAGGGAGAGAGAAGAGAGGAAAGGTAGTGAGGAGCAATAGAATGAATGCTCTTATAAAACAGAAGGAGAAGTTTGTATTGTATACGGAAACGGAAGGGAAGCCAATGAAGTGATTTGAGAAGAGGGATTATATGAGTATATTAGGGCTGGTGGAAGATTAGCTGCGCAGCAGAGTTTTGAACAGATCAAAAGGGAGAAATATGACTCAGACCAGCAATGAGGAGGTTGCAATAGTTGAGGCGAGAAGTGACTCAGCCACGCACAAGCATAAAAGGTTTACATCCACACGTAAATCATGATGTTTTTGTGATTTACGCTCATAAATGGACTGTTATATCATAGCATCTGGCAAGTATGAGCATAAGTATGCACATAGGTCCGATGGCATGTACTTTCACTGTGGACATGTTCATGGGTGGAGTTTGGGTGTGTGTAAGTTATAAATACTGTAATTTACATGACAAATCTGGGTGTGGGCATTTACACCAGCCATAGGGCTAGTGTAAGTGATTGAGCCTAGATTTAATGCATGTTTTCAACCACTTATGTCCCTATTGTTTAAACTAGCGTATGCACATACTTACTTTATAAGCTATGCATGAAATAGGTACAGAAAACTACACCTTAACTAAATGTGGCTTTATAAAATTACCCTCCAAATGTGAGGTGTAAGGGAGTGGCTTTCCCCCAGGCCTTGTCTGTGATTAGCAGCACCCACAAACCTGAAATTCAGGATGTATTACTGGGACATTGCATTGCTAAATTCTCCGAAGAACAAGAAGGCACCTTGTGTAGTTTCAACAAATAACAGAAAGACAAGGTGTACTCATAAGATGATCTTTTTATACTTTATATAAGAACATCTAAAGAAAAATGGAAGGGAGAGGGATTTCTGTCTCGATGATCGATGTCTCTGTCAGGTCTGAAGTAGCAGTATTGTCAGGATAGGCAGTTTGCAGTGGTTTGGCTAAAATGGGGCTGACTTTCCGTCTCCTGGCATTTCCAGGTTTCCATTGTTCTGCCACTGGTGACTTGCTGTCCATTTTGGCAGATGGGGTTTCCATAGAGACCCATTGTTCCACGTGGCCAGTATAATAGTTGTGCTGACATTTCGGCTATAAAATGTTTGGGCAGCAGAACAATGCAAGTCATTGTAGTTTGTTCCACATAGGCATATCGTAGTAGTATGTTTTTTTTTTTTTTAGATTCCAAGTGCTTCCTGGGTTTTTTTCTTTGCTCTCTAAAACTGCCTAAGAAGTTAAAAAGTTGTTTTATTATACAGTAGGCCTGCTACTATCCTAAAGTACACACTTTGGTTATCCATAGTGGATCCTCACTCTACCATAACCACCTAGGATAGTGCTGGGATACTTAGGAAAACGTTTGCCTCAGCACCATCCATATAGGGCTGAATATCAGCACATAGCCGCCAATAAACATCTAAATCCTTTTGAAAATCCCCTCTTCGTTCCTAACAGGTTATCCTTTTCTTAGATTTAAATTTACAAGTAAGGCAAAGCCCTTGTGTGTCTACAAATAAACATTAATATATGAAAAACTAAATAATATGATAAACTTTAGTCTATTAACATGAGTTAAATTCATGAAATTTAAATTGTTTTTATGGTTCAATGTCAAATTATTTGGCCCTAAGTATGTAGCCTGCAACTAGACATCTGGAGGGGGGGAGGCAGTATGGTAATTTTATAAAACCTTTTCCATGTGTAAAGCCAATTTTACATGCAGAGAAGGACTTTTTATAAAACTACACAATCACAGATGCATAGAAAAGTATATGCACAGAAGGTTTGTACTTACTTTAATAGAATCTGTGTGTGTTTTTCTCCAGGACTGTAGTTTGAGTGGAGAAGAGGATGGGGTTGTGCTGTATGTGCATATTTTATACAGTATTTGTATATATACTGTAGATAGAGGGTCTTTTACTAATGGGCACTACCTGGCAGCGCATGTTCTGGCACACGCTGTAGGGCCATGACAGCATAGGATGATTCCCATACTAAGTGTGCATCCCACGTCAGAGGCACAAATGGGCGGGGAAAGAGCGGAGACTGGGCAATGCGCATCCCACGTCAGAGGCACAAGTGGGCGGGGAAAGAGTGGAGACTGGCAATGCGCATCCCACGTCAGAGGCACAAGTGGGCAGGGAAGGGGCGGAGAGTGGGCAATGCGCATCCCACATCAGAGGCACGAGTGGGCGGGTAAGGGGCGGAGAGTGGGCAATACACATCCTATGTCAGAGGCACGAGTGGGCAGGGAAGGGGCGGAAAGTGGGCAATGCGCATCCCACGTCAGAGGCACGAGTGGGCAGGGAAGGGGTGGAGAGTGGGCAATGCGCATCCTATGTCAGAGGCAGAGTGGGCAGGGAAGGGGCGGAGAGTGGGCAATGCGCATCCCACGTCAGAGGCACGAGTGGGCGGGTAAGGGGCGGAGAGTGGGCAATGCGCATTGTATGTCAGAGGCACGAGTGGGCAGGGAAGGGGCAGAGAGTGGGCAATGCGCATCCCATGTCAGAGGCAGAGTGGGCAGGGAAGGGGCGGAGAGTGGGCAATGCGCATCCCACGTCAGAGGCACGAGTGGGCGGGTAAGGGGCAGAGAGTGGGCAATGCGCATCCCACGTCAGAGGCACGAGTGGGCGGGTAAGGGGCGGAGAGTGGGCAATGCGCATCCTATGTCAGAGGCACGAGTGGGCAGGGAAGGGGCGGAGAGTGGGCAATGCGCATCCCATGTCAGAGGCAGAGTGGGCAGGGAAGGGGCGGAGAGTGGGCAATGCGCATCCTATGTCAGGGGCAGAGTGGGCAGGGAAGGGGCGGAGAGTGGGCAATGCGCATCCCATGTCAGAGGCAGAGTGGGCAGGGAAGGGGCGGAGAGTGGGCAATGCGCATCCCATGTCAGGGGCAGAGTGGGCAGGGAAGGGGCGGAGAGTGGGCAATGCGCATCCTATGTCAGGGGCAGAGTGGGCAGGGAAGGGGCGGAGAGTGGGCAATGCGCATCCTATGTCAGAGGCAGAGTGGGCAGGGAAGGGACGGAGAGTGGGCAATGCGCATCCTATGTCAGAGGCAGAGTGGGCGGGGAAGGGACGGAGAGTGGGCAATGCGCATCCTATGTCAGAGGCACGAGTGGGCGGGTAAGGGGTGGAGAGTGGGCAATGCGCATCCTATGTCAGAGGCAGAGTGGGCAATGCGCATCCCACGTCAGAGGCACGAGTGGGCGGGTAAGGGGCAGAGAGTGGGCAATGCGCATCCCACGTCAGAGGCACGAGTGGGCGGGTAAGGGGCAGAGAGTGGGCAATGCGCATCCTATGTCAGAGGCACGAGTGGGCAGGGAAGGGGCGGAGAGTGGGCAATGCGCATCCTATGTCAGAGGCACGAGTGCGCGGGTAAGGGGCGGAGAGTGGGCATGGTGAACTCTGTGCAGTTAGCGCTGTATTAACGCAGTGCACTAACTCCATTACTGCAGGTGCCCCTAATGCAGCACACACTATGGAAGAAGGAGGTTAACTGCCTCGGAAATGCTTTTCTTATCTCCAACAGTTAATGTGGGGGTGTTGCATGTAACGCACCATAGTTTCGGCACTGTTCGCGTGTTAGGTGCAACACCTTAGTGCCCATTAGTAAAAGGCCCCCATAGAGTCCATACACACATTTACAGCTCCTTTTGGAGCAGGTGTGAATTTGGACATCAGCATTTGTATCCATTGAGGCTAGATCCGGAAGCCTATTTTATAGAGGCATCTATATTGCTTTTATAAAAACAGGCATAAAATAGGTGCCTCTTATACTTCTCACACAGGCATCCTGCTGTAAAATCAAGCCCTTATCAGTTTTCTTTTAGTAAAGATTACTCATGTTTGGGGTAATTTTTCAGCAGGAGCAACAAGCAGTGTAATTGAAATGACAGCACCAGTGTTTGAATAAATTTGGTTTAATATAGCAATTTATACCTCTTCAGCCAGTTACCTAGAACAAGGTGGTTTACAACAGTCTTCAAATATAAGAAAAATAAAAATAAGATTATTGAATGATAAATAAAGGTCTAATAGCAAATCATTGTTACAAAATACATATAGTGATGTAAAATCATAAAAAACATAACAGAATTAATACAGATGAATGTTCCTCGGAGCTCTTCAGACGTCTGTTTGCCTTGTCCCCAGAAAAAGTTGATTTTTCAGCCTGAGTTTCATAGTTGCCTTCGGTTCTGCACCGGTACTCTTTCTGCTACCCAACCTCGCTGTCTCAGCATTGAGTTTGGGTCCTTTTTGTAGTTTTTTCCTCCTTGGGGTCTTCGCGCCTTTTTTCGAACAGGTAGCTCGGCAGGTCTTTGACCTCGCTGGGGTACTTTTTTCCCCCATGGCTACCAGTGGCTTTAAAAATGATTGGTGTGCCAAAGTAATGTCTTTGACTTATGCACACGACTGCTGCCTTCGCTGTCTTGAGCCGGACCACGACCTCACAGCATGCGGTCTCTGCAAAAAATATATAGCAAGGCCCTCAATAGCCATCAGCAGCAGCACGATAAGTTTTCCCCTGAGTCCCCGGTACCCTCTGAAGGCCAGGGCCTCATCTGAAACCACGGAATCTCAGGGCGGCTCTGCAGAACCCGAGCGGTGCCGTGGTTCTTTGGAGAGGGGGTTTCCCTCAAGGGAACCCAAGAAGAAGAAGAAGGCCTCGAAGGCAGCATCCCTGGACAGTTCTGACAGGCAGGGGGCGTACTGGGCCAGGTCTTGCAGTCCAAGACGCTCGTCCGAGGGATCAGAGAGGGAGCGGCCTGCGAACGTCCCCCAAAAGGACTCAATCTTGGACCGGCCTTGGTCGCCGGACACCATCCTCGTCGAGGATTCCCTTTCAGGGGAACCGACGTCAGGCCAGATTCCTTCGGTGCCCTTGCCGGTGGCTGCAGAGCCTTCTGGCCTGGAGTCCAGAATGGCGGCCTTGAAGTGCAATTTATATGCGTTCATGGGCCAGCTGCGGATACTGTTGTCCAGCACAACTGGTTCCTCTGCCTCGACCACCGGGCCCTCTACATCAAAGACGTCCCCGTAGGCTGAGCCAATCCTCGAAATCCTTGAGTCGATCCTCGGCCGAGGTCTCAATCCAGTTCCCGCTAGATGGGACAGCGATTGTCCCCAGCCAGTGTGCTCGGCACCAGTTGTGGGACCTCGGAGGGCCACAGCCCAGGTCGGCCCTGGGACCCACGAACCAGCCTTCCATCAAGTCCTCAATGGATCTGTGCTAGATCCACTGCTTTTTAACATATTCATAAATGACTTGGAAAAGGGAATAACGAGTGAGGTTTATCAAATTTGCAGATGACACAAAACTATTTAAAGTTGTTAAAACCCATGAGGATTGTGGAAAATTGCAAGAGGATCTTGATAAATTGGAAGACTGGGCATCAAAATGGCAGATGAAATTTAATGTGGACAAGTGCAAAGTTATGCACCTAGGGAAAAACAACCCAAACTATGGTTACACAATGCAAGGTTCCACATTAGGAACCACCACCCAGGAAAAAGATTTAGGCGTCATTGTGGAGAACATGTTAAAACCCTCCACCCAGTGTGCAGCGGCGGCCAAGAGAGCAAATAGAATTCTAGGTATCATAAGGAAAGGAATGAAAAATAAAACAAAGGATATTATAATGCCTCTGTATCGTTCCATGGTGCGACCGCACCTTGAATATTGTGTACAATTCTGGTCACCGTATCTTAAAAAGGATATAGCGTTATTAGAAAAGGTTCAGAGAAGAACCACCAATATGGTAAAGGGGATGGAAGGATACCCATATGAAGAAAGGCTAAATAGGTTAGGGCTCTTTAACCTGGAAAAGATACGGCTGAGGGGAGATATGATAGAAGTCTATAAATTAATGAACGGATTGGAACGGGTAAACGTAGATCGATTGTTGAATCTACTGAATAGGGCTTTAAACTAGATTCATTGGGGATGGGTGAAGAAAGCCCCCAGGTAGGTGATACATTAAATACCTTTATGGAAATGGGAGACAGGGGTAACATATGGAAAGCAGTGTGTATAAATGCCCGTAGCATGGGAAATGAGATCCCTGATGTTGAAGCTTTGGTGGGAGTGGCTGACTTGGATTTAGTGACAGTTACAGAAACATGGTTCACAGAAAACCATGATTGGGATGTAACTATACCTGGCTATACTTTATTCAGAAAGGACAGGGTAGGAAGAAGGGGATGAGGAGTGGCACTATATGTGAAAAAGAATATTAAAACTTTGGAATTACAGAGCTTAAAAAGGGAAAGAGGAGGCATTGTGGGTTAAACTAGAAAGAGGGAAAGAGAAATCTATTTGCATTGGTGTGATATACAGACCTCCCTCACAAGAAGAAGAGGTAGACAGAGTTAATTGAAGACATACGCAGCATTGCTAGGAAAGGGGAAGTGCTACTGTTAGGAGATTTCAATATGCCAGATGTTGATTGGCACATTCCTGCTGCAGTATCATCTAGAAGTAAGGAGATCCTGGATTCTCTACAGGAGAACTATTCAGGCAATTGGTAACAGACCCCACACGTGAAGGAGCCATACTGGACTTGGTGCTTACCAATGGTGAAAGTGTTTCTGATATTGTAGTGGAGATCATTTTGCATCCAGTGATCACCAGATGGTGTGGTTCAGTATTAGGACTAGGGCTGTTAGAATCCATTCAAAGGTGAGGATCTTAGACTTTAGGAAGACTAACTTTGCGAAGATGGGCCAATACCTCAGGGAGTCGTTAGTAGGATGGGAACAGCTGGGGGATGTAGAAAAACAGTGGGCAAAACTGAAAGGGGATATTTTAAGGGCAACCAACCTTTTTGTTAAAATGGTAAATAAAGGTAAAAGGAAAAGGAGACCGCTATGGTTTTCGAAAGAAGTAGCTGAAAAAGTGAAGAAAAAGAGGGAGGCCTTCATGAAATACAAGAGATCACAGAGAGAGGAAGACAGGCATCTGTATTTGGAAAAACTTAGAGAAGCTAGCAAAGTAGTCAAGAAGGCAAAGATTCAAAAGGAGGAGGAAATAGCCAATGCAATAAAATGGGGGGATAAGACATTTTTCAGATATATTAATGAGAAGAGGAAGGGCAAAAGTGGTATTGTCAGACTCAAGGGTGCAGTGGAGGAATATGTAGAAGCTCATAAGGATAAAGCGGAATTGCTTAACAAATATTTTTGTTTTGTGTTCACAGATGAAGAACCAGGAGTAAGACCTCAGAAAACACCCACAAATAGTAACAGAAGCGAGGGACATCTTGAACAATTTTCAGAAGACTGTGTTCGTGAGAAACTAGCTTAACTTAAAGTAGACAAAGCGATGGGACAGGATAGGATAACACCCTAGAATACTGAGGGAACTTGGGGACGTTCTAGCAACTCCACTGACTGACCTTTACACAAAAGCGGAAGTAAGGATGTGGTTGAAAACTACAGGCCACTTAGTTTAACTTCGGAGGTGAGTAAATTATTGGAAACGCTGCTGAAAGAGAAAATAGTGAGGTTTCTGGAGTCCAGCGGATTACAGGATCCGAGGCAGCATGGGTTCACCAGAGGCAGGTCTTGTCAGACAAATCTGATTGATTTCTTTGACTGGGTGACCAGGGAGTTGGACCAAGGGAGAGCTCTAGATGTGGTGTATTTAGATTTCAGTAAAGCCTTTAACACTGTTCCTCACAGGTGACTTATAAACTAACTGAGCACCCTAGGGATGGACCCTAAAGTTACTGCTTTGGTTAGAAATTGGTTGGGTGGGAGGCGACAAAGAGTACAGGTAAATGGAGATCACTCTGAGGAGAAGGATGTTACCAGTGGTATGCCCCAGGGATCTGTCCTTGGTCCGATTCTTTTTAACATCTTTGTTAGTGATATAGCGGAAGGGCTTTCAGGTAAGGTTTGCCTCTTTGCGGATGATACCAAAATCTGCAATAGAGTAGACACCCAGGAAGGGGTAGATAACATGAGGAGGGATCTAGCTAAGCTTGAAGAATGGTCTAGAATTTGGCAGCTGGGATTTAATGTTAAAAAATGTAAGGTCATGCATTTGGGCTGCAGCAATCCAAGGGAGCAATATAGTATAGGGGGTGAAGTACTTTTGTCCACTAAAGAAGAGCGGGACCTAGGCGTGGTTGTGTCTGATGATCTTAAAGTAGTTAAACAGGTAGAAAAGGCGATGGCAAAAGCTAGAAGGATGCTTGGGTGCATACGGAGAGGAATGGCTAGCAGAAAAAAGGAGGTGATAGTGCCTCTGTATAAGTCTTTGGTGCGACCTCATTTGGAGTATAGTGTGCAATTCTGGAGACCGCACCTTCAAAAGGATGTGAACAGGATGGAGTCAGTGCAGAGGGTGGCTACTAAAATGATTAGAGGTCTTCATTATAAAACATATGAGGACAGACTGAAGGATATTAATATGTACACCTTAGAGTAAAGGCGGGATAGAGGTGATATGATTGAGATGTTTAAATACCTCCGTGGCATAAATGTTCAGGGAGAGAGCCTCTTTCAATTTATTTATTTATTTATTTATTTACATTCTCTTATATACCGCGCTATTCTGCATCAGTGCGGTTTACATTGAACAAACTGAAATTACATTGAACTGGGCATTATAACTTGGAGATAACTATTTTACAGGGAACATGGGCTATGGAGGGTTAAGTGGCTTGCCCAAGACCACAAGGAGCACCTGTGGAACTAGAAACCCCAGTCCTTCCGGCCCAAGGTTGCTGTCCTCTAGTGGGATTTGAACCCCTGACCTTCCGGCCTGAAGTACCTTGCCCCAACCACTAGGCCACTCCTCCACTCCACTCAATTGAAAGCAAGTTCTGCTACGAGGGGACATGGGATGAGGGTGAAGGGAGATAGATTCAGGAGTGATATACGGAAATATTTCTTTACGGAAAGAGTAGTGGATCCATGGAATAGTCTCCCAGTGGAGGTGGTAGAGATGAGGACAGTAACTGAATTCAAAAAAGCATGGGACAAACACAGAGGATCTCTAAAGGTAAAAAGCGGACTGTTGTAGTTGTTCATATGGAAGGACAGACTAGATAGGCCATGTGGTCTTTTTCTGTCATCATATTTCTGTGTTTCTGTGTTTATGTCATCAGAATAAAGAAAGACTAGGGGACATGCAATGAAGCTACAGGGTAAACTATTTAAGACAAGAGAAAATATTTTTTCACTTAATGTGTGATCAAACTCTGGAATTTGTTACCGGAGGATGTAGTAAAGGCTGTTAGTGTAGCTGGGTTTAAAAAAAGGTTTGGACAAGTTCCTGGAGGCAAGGTCCATAAACCATTATTAAAAAGGGACCCAGGATATCACTGCATGACCCAATACAAGCATTGTGGAACCTGTGTCTTTTGGGGAAACTGCTAGGTACTTTTGACTTAGATTGGCCACTGTTGGAAACAGGATACTGGGCTTGATGGACCTTGGTCTGACCCAGTATGGCATATCTTATGAAAAGGGGCTACTTACAGAAACTACTCACCTTTTTAGGCCTCCCCGGCTCCCCAACAGGGTCAGCAGGCCAAGGGATTGGCATGGCCCTCATAAGCAGAAGGCTCCCATTCCCCCGACATTGGCCCTGGCTCAGCCAGGGGGGGTGTTTTTGACCCCTTGGACATAGCCTCTCCACCCCAAGGAGGTCAGCAGCCCACAGGGGGACATCTGATCCACTATGCCCAAAGGTGGCTAACTATCACACTTTGGGTGGTCAGGGAGGGCTACCTCTTCCATCTGACTCAGACACCTCCCCCTTACTTCCGGGAGAGCCCCTCAGGTCTCCCCTTCACCGGGACCTTCTACTGAAGGAGTTTACAGGTCTTCTCAAGGACAAGGCGGTGGAACCAGTGCCCCACCATCTCAAGGGCAAGGGGTTCTATTCCCCTAAGATCCATCCTCAATCTGTGCAACCTCAACAAGTTCCTGGTGAGGGAGAAGTTCAAGATGCTCTCCCTTGGAACATTACTGCCTTAGCTCCAGTAGGGAGATTGGCTATGCTCCTTGGATCTGAAGGATGCTTACACCCACATCCTCATTTACCCCAACCTTAGGCAGTACCTGAGGTTCATGGTTGCGGGGGAGCCCACTACCAATACAGGGTGCTGCCTTTCAGTTTGGCCTCTGCCCCAAGGGTCTTCACAAAATGCCTGGCAGTCATAGCTGCCTTCCTCCCCCTGTAGGGTGTCTTTGTCTTCCCCTATCTGGACAACTGGCTCATAAAGTGAGGCACGGCCTCAGAGATGCAGCAGGCCACTGCACGCACCATCCAAGTCCTGCAACACTTGGGATTTATGATAAACTGCCCCAAGTCCCACCTCCTCCCGAAACAGTGTTTGGAGTTTATAGGGGCAAGACTGGACACCCTCCAGGCAAAGGCCTTCCTGCCTGGAGACCGAGCTGACTGTCTCAGGGCCCTGGTCCTGGACGTACAGCATCACTCCTCAGTACTCGCCCGGCTCCTTCTGCACCTCCTCGGGCTATGGCCTTCACAGTCCACATCACCCCAGACGCCCACCTCTACATGAGGGTCATGCAGTGGTGCCTTCAGGACCAGTGGACTCAGGCCACGGGGTACCTCCGGGACAAAGTCTCAGTGACCCGCCAGTTGGTGGACTCCGTGACCTGGTGGCAGACTCCCCAAAACCTCGAGGCAAGGATGCCCTTCCAAGCCCCGAGCCCCTTGAGGGTCCTCACCATAGACGTCTCCTTGCTCAGATGGGAAGCCCACTGTGAAGAACTACGCACCCAGGGCAGCTGGTTGCAGGATGAGAGTAATCAGCAGATCAACCTCCTATAGCTACAGGCCATATACTTCGCCCTCTGGGCCTTTTGTCACCACCTACGGCACCAGCCGGTTTTGGTCCAGACAGACAACCAGGTGGCAATGTTCTATGTGAACAAACAGGGGGGCATGGAGTCTCGTGTTCTCTGCCGAGAGGCAGTGGTCTTCTGCTTCAACACACTTTGGCGGGGTATACTCCTACGGGCAGTATACCTGCCAGGCCAGAATAAGTCGCTGGCCGACAGACTGAGCAAGGTCCTCCAGCCGCATGAGTGGCAGCTGGATCCCAGTGTGGCCTACCAGCTTTTTCAGCTCGGGGGGGAACCTGAGATAGATCTATTCACCAGTCTGGACAATTACCAGTTGCCCCGCTTCTGCTCCTGGCAGGCCCACCCCTCCAGGGTAGCGGTGTATGCGTTCCTCATCCCGTGATCGAGAGGCCTCATGTACGCCTTCCCACCCACTCCTCTAATTGCCAAGACATTGTTCAGAACCCTCTGCAACAAGGCCTCACTTGTCCTGATAGCACCTCGATGGCCCAGGCAGCCATGGTTCCCTCTACTCCTCCAGCTATCGATGGAGACTCCCATCCCATTGGAAAACTCTCCAGGACTCCTATTCCAGGAGGGGGGCTCTCTTCTGCTTCCCAACCTGGGATACCTGGCGCTGACAGCATGGCTGCTGAAAGGGTGACCCTAACCCCTTTCAACCTCTCGGATGAGGTAGAGGAGATCCTGCTGGCTTCTCATAAGGCTTCCACTAGCAAAGCGTACGCCCTCAAATGGCGTAGGTTTTCAATTTGGTGTGCAGAGCACGGGACCAACCCATTCTCCTGCCCAGTGGGTCTGGTGCTACAGTACCTTCTCCACCTCTCGCAATCCAGGCTTAAATCAAACTCCGGCAGGTGCACCTCAGTGCCCTGGCGGCACACCACCACTCGGTGGATGGCAAACCCCTCTTGGTCCAGCCGCTGGTGACCCGCTTCCTATGAGGTCTGCTCTTATCAAAGCCCACGGTTCTCCCTCCACCGAATGAGTGGGACCACATTGTGGTATTGGGGCAGCTCATTCACACACCCTTTGAGCCTCTAGCTACCTGCCATCTGTACTACCTTTCGTCAAAGGTGGCATTCCTGGTTGCGCTCAACTCCGCTCACAGGGTTAGAGAGCTTCAGGCCTAAATTCCTTCCGAAGGTGGTATCGTCCTTCCTCCTCAATCAGGAGGTGGTACTTCCCACCTTCTTCCCGAATCCTCAGTCCAGTAGAGGGGAGACCGTCCTCCGCACCCTGGACTGTAAGAGGGCCTTGTCCTTCTACTTCCAGCATACTCAAGGCCACTGCAAAGCTGCTCAGCTTTTGGTATCATATGACCCCAGTAGACTGGTGGAGACGGTGACCAAACGTACACTCTCCACCTGTGTGGCAGACTGTATCACCCTCACCTATGAGCAGGCGGGGCTCCTGCTGGAAGACCGAGTCACGGCGCACCATGTCAGGGCCATGGCAGCCTTGATGGCAAACCTGCGCTCTGTCCCAATGGTGGACATCTGCCGGGCCGCCACCTGATCTTCAGTCCATACCTTCGCAGCTCATTACTGCCTGGAAATGGAATCCCGACGAGACAGTGCCTTCGGCCAGGCCATGCTCCGGAATCTTTTCAGGGTTTAGAAAACTCCTACCCTCCGAACATTCTGTGTTCAGGCTACCAGAGTGCTGGTTTCCATCGGACACAGGGTCCTGGTGTTATCTGTAGCTATGGACTTAATTGCTGCTGCTCGTGGCTCCCATTGAGGACGACCGTGTTTTTCGCTATGGGCTTTTGGTAGCCTGCAGCTGGGGAGTCCCATATGTGAGGACTGACTTCCTGCTTGTTCCCAGAGAAAACGTAGTTACTCACCTGCAACAGGTATTCTCCGGGGACAGCAGGAATCAGTCTTCACGACCCTTCCTCCTCCCCTTGGAGTTGCTCCTTTACTATCTTTATTTATATTTGCCATCTTTTAGTTATGTCATCTGACTGAGCAAGATTGCACCCTTGGGCGGGAAAGGGACCATGCATGCATGGTAGCATCTCCCAAAGGCTTTCTTTGAAAGCTGGGGGGATGCTTCTGCAAAGGCTCCAATGTCACCCATATGTGAGGACTGATTTCTGCTGTCCCCGGAGAACACCTGTTGCAGGTGAGTAACTACGTTTTCTCTGGGAACAAGCAGGAAGTCAGTCCTCACATATGGGACTCCCCAGCTGCAGGCTACCAAAAGCCCATAGCGAAAAACACGGTCGTCCTCAATGGGAGCCACGAGCAGTGTAGTCCCTGTGTTTTCTTGGCAAGGTATGACCGGAAGTAGATTGCCAGGCTTTTTCTTCCAAGGCAGTGGAGGGTGAAGTGGCTTGCCCAAGGTCACAAGGAGTACCAGTGGGACTCTAACCCTGATCTCTTGGTTACTAGGCTGTTGCTCTAACCACTAGGCTACTCCTCCACTCCATGCTAATATTCATAATGTATCTCTTTTCCTTTTGGCAGCAGTTTCCATTAAGTCTGCCAAGCAAATAAACTTTAAAACTGACTTTTTTGGGGAGGGGGGAGGGCAGAAGTACTTTCCCCCATGTGCTCCAGCATCTGCCTCTCTTGCCTATGCCTTCTTGCTGCCTCCAGTTTGTTCCCATTCTCCTATTCCCCCCTCTCCCTGTTCCATCCTCTCTCACATCAGACTTTCTGGGCCAGGTCACCACTAAAGCCAAAGGAAACCACATCACCCCTTATAATATCCAGGCAGATTTTTGGAACAACATGGCTGTGGTAATGGTGTAAGCCAGCATTGCATAAGAGATCACAGTGGACATTTGGTCATTGATGGCTACTTATAAGGGGTGATGTACTGAAGATATTTCCTTGAGGCAAAACCTGATTAACAGTACATGGTTTGAAATGCACTACTGTGTGGACATTATAACGACTCACCCAGGTAAGTATTATAGAAAATAAGCAGCCTTATTAGATGTGTATATAATAGTAGATTACAGGATTTACACTAGAAAAAGAAACCAAAAAGATTTTGGTGATAGTGGTTTTTTTTTTCAAAATACAACACATTAAAAAGGACCTTATTTTAAACCGAAGCCCTGGTTGGATGCTTCATAATAAAGGGTCTAACCAAACCTGGTAGTTCGACTAGTGAAGTACATTGATGGGCTCGATGTTTAAAAAATAATCAGTTGGTAGGTCAACCCCATGTCATGTTGTTGTTGTTAAGTGCCGTCGAGTCATGTATAGGATTAATTACATATTGTCAAGGCTTTGCAGCATGATTTGCTCAAGTGCCTCGTGCCAACTGCTGATGACCTCTCCTTGACCTTTTCCCCCTCCCAGATTGGCTCGCACATGTGCAGTGAAAATGAAGTTCACAAATAGTGATTTGTGAAAATATTCCAAGCACATTTGGTTGGTTAGTTGATGCTGGAACAAACCTAAAATCGTGATTTTTGTCAGTTTTGCTGTTCGTAAGAAAATTAATGCACAAGCCTATCCGGGATGTTAACAATTAGGTGCAGTAAGGACTTCCATATTAGTTGTTGATATGGAAGGATAGACTAGGTAGGCCATGTGGTCTTTTTCTGTCATCATATTTCTATGTTTCTATGGAAGATTAGTGCCCAAATGGCATTTTCCGTGCTGTTTAATGCGAGAAACATGTTAATAGCTAATGCAGCATGGTAATTCCCATATTCAACGGCTAATTTAGTTCAGGGCGGCCCAAGGGGGGTGCGGGGCCATGTGCGGGGCCTCGTTTGTATAAATATCAGCATAATGTTAACATGTCTGTTAATGAGTGTCTGGATAAAGAAAGACTACTAGATTTCTACATTACTATACACCAGTGCCAACCACCAGGCACATTAGGAAGTACTATAAACCCTGCCTATTTAGAACCCATAGCAAACCCACTGTATCATAACAGCACTACCAGGACTCACAAAGCACCAAATCCTATCTATTAAAAAGGCAACACTGCAAATATTAAATCAATACATCTCAGAGAATACAAATACATCTCCTACTGGGGAAAAAGAACAAGTGGCACTGTCAAACAGAAACTACAAGAACAGAATACCTCAGCTCGGTTACACATGCAGAACATAGACCGTCACCAAACAAAGAACAAGGAATCACAATTTAGAAATCGGAAGACAATAATTAAATTGGGAACCCCTAAAACCAAACTTGGAATGTACAACAACACTATAAATTAATTTCCTTTTGTACTAAACAAAAATGCAAAGACGTTGGTGATACACATTTCCCAGAGCTGACATATTCCAGTTAATAAATTCAAAATAAAAAAGTATTTTTCTACATTTTGTTGTTTGAGCATTGTATTTTTCAATTGCAATTGCTCCAGTCACTTACTTTCTTCTGGTTTCTTCTGTCTTCTGCTAATTCTCCATTGTCTGCTGTCCATTTGTCCTTTCTTCTCTCTTCTAGATTTTTTCCATTCTATCTTCTTCTGTACATCTGCTTTAACATGCTGATCTTTCCCCTTTTGCTCTTTCCCCAATTTCTTTTTTATTCCATTATCATCCACTCAAATTTCACCCTTCCATCCTCAATCCCCACTTACTCTGCCAATACCCGGACAATCATAGATTTTCCCTCCCTCCCACACAAAATAGATTTTCCCCCTCCATCCTCATTTCCCCAGCCCCATCCCCTTCGTCCTCCCCCAAAATCAGCTCCCTTCTAGTTCCAGCCCATTTCCAGTCCTAGCCCCCCCCCCCAATCAGCTCATTTCCAGTCCTGTTTCATCCCCCATCAGCCCATTTCCAGTCCAAGCTCCCCCCATCAGCCCATTTGTAATACTAGCCCCCCATTAGCCATTTCCAATACTAGCCCCCCCCCCCCATAAACCAATTCCAATCCTATTCCAGTGAGCTGATGGGGGGGGCTTGGACTGGAAATTGGGCAGAGTGTGGGGGAGCTTCAGCCCATTTACAGTCCATGCTCCCCCACACTCAGTCCATTTCCAGTCCAAGCACCCCATCAGCTCATTTCCAGACCTGTTCCACCCCCTATCAGCCCATTTCCAGTCCAAGCTCCCCCCATCAGCCCATTTGTAATCCTAGTTCCCCCATCAGCCATTTCCAATACTAGCCCTCCCATAAACCAATTCCAATCCTATTCCAGTGAGCTGATGGGGGGGCTTGGACTGGAAATTGGTCCGAGTGTGGGGGAGCTTCAGCCCATTTCCAGTCCATGCTCCCCCACACTCAGTCCATTTCCAGTCCGAGGCCCCCATTAGCTCATTTCACGTCCTAGCTCCCCCACAATCAACTCATTTCCAGTCCAAGCTGCCCCGATCAGCCCATTTGCAATCCTGCCCCCATCAGCCATTTCTAAAACTAGCCCCCCCATCAGACATTTCCAATCCTATTCCAGAACCACATCAGTCCATTTCCAATCCTACCCCCCCAAGCCCATTTCCAGTCCTAGTCCTCCCCATCAGCTCATTTGTAGTCCTAGCCACCGCCCCCACTCAGCCCATTTCCATTCCTAGCCGCCCCCACTCAGCCCATTTCCAATCCTAGCCTCCCCCAGCCCATTTCCAATCCTAGCCTCCCCAGCCCATTTCTAATTTTACATAGTAACATAGTAAATGACGGCAGATAAAGACCAGTATGGTCCATCTAGTCTGCCCAGTACGATGTCAAGAGTAGGTACACCTGCCGCTCTGTGCAGGCCCCCCTTCCCCATGTCTTTGTTTAGGGGTGATCCCACCACTCCTTGTAGTACACCCCTATTTGTTAAGGAATTAGATGGTTCAGATTATTTTGATATTTTCTTGTTGCTATATAGGGATCCACTGTGTCTGTCCCATGCCCTTTTGAACTCCGTCACCGTATTTGCCCCCACCACTTCCATCGGGAGCGCATTCCAAGCATCCACCACCCTTTCAGTAAAAAAATATTTCCTGACATTGCCTTTCAATTTACCACCTTGCAGCTTCATGTTATGCCCTCTCGTTTTACAGCTTCCCCATCTTTGGAAGAGGTTTGTTTGTTCATTTCTCTTTAAGTATTTAAAGGTCTGAATCATATCTCCCCTGTCCCTCCTCTCCTCCAAAGTGTACATGTTTAGGTCTTCAAGTCTCTTCTCATAAGGCTTCTGATGCAGGCTCCAAATCATTTTGGTTGCCTTCCTCTGAACAGTTTCCAGGCTTTTTACATCCTTTGCAAGATATGGTCTCCAAAACTAAACACAGTATTCCAAGTGAGGCCTCACCAGTGACTTGTACAGTCGCATAAGTACCTCTTCCTTTGTGCCGGTAATTCCTCTTCGTATGCAGCCCAACATCCTCCTGGCTTTTGCCACCGCCTTGTCGCACTGTTTTGCCACCTTGAGTTCTTCAGAAATAATCACTCCAAGGTCTTTCTCCTGATCCATACACACCAATCTCTTGCCCCCTATCGCGTACATTTCCCTTGGATTTCTGCTTCCCAAGTGCATGACTCTGTATTTTTTCTCATTAAATCTTAATTGCCAAGCATTAGACCATTCTTCCAGCTTTTGTAGATCATTCCTCATGTTAACCACTCCCTTGGGGGAGTCCACTCTGTTGCAAATTTTTGTGTCATCTGCAAATAGACGGACTTTTCCATGCCGTCCTTCAGCAATATCACTCACAAATACATTGAACATTGCTGGGCCCAGGACCGACCCCTGGGGCACCCCGCTAATCACCTTCATTTCATCTGAGTGAGCTCCTTGTACCATCACCTTCTGTCGTCTGTCAGTCAACCAATTTCTGATCCAATTTACCATCTTGGGATCTATCCCCAAACTACTGAGTTTATTGATAAGCCTCCTATGAGGATCAGTATCAAAGGCTTTGCTGAAATCCAGGTAGATGACATCCATCGCATGCCCCTGATCTAGTTCCCTGGTCACCTAGTCAAAGAACTCAATCAGATTTGTTTGGCAAGATCGTCCTTCTGTAAAACCATGTTGCCTCGGATCTTGCAACCTGTTGGCTTTGAGAAAGTTCACAATTCGCTCTTTCAAGAGCGCCTCCATTACTTTTCCCGCCATTGAGGTAAGGCTCACAGGCCTGTAGTTTGACACTTCTTCCCTGTCGCCGCTTTTGTGTAGAGGTACAACATCAGCCATTCTCCAGTCCTGAGGAACCTCTCCTGTTTCCAAGGATCTGTTGAAAATGTCCTTTAACAGCCCTGCAAGAACCTCTCTGAGCTCTTTCAGTATCCTGGGATGTATCTCATCTGGTCCCATGGCCGTGTCCACTTTCAGTTTTACAAGTTGTTCTAACACTTCATCTTCTGTGAATGGTGTGGTATCTACTTCATTCCCAGTTTTATATTTGGAAGTCACAGGTGGTCCTTCTCCAGGACTTTCCTTAGTAAAAACAGAGCAGAAGTATTCATTTAGCAATTTTGCTTTTTCAATGTCACTTTCCACGTGTGCGTTCCCAGCACTTCTGAGTCCTGCAGTTCCACCTCTGATCTTCTTCCTTTCTCCAGTATACCTTAAGAAAGTTTTGTCGCCACACTTCATATCTTTAGCCATCTTTTCCTCTGCCTTTGATTTTGCTATCCTTATTTTCTCTTTGTCTCTTTGAGTTTGATCCTGTATTCATTTCTGTGTTCCTCTGCAAGCTTTTGAATTTTGCGAAAGCTGTGGTTTTTGCCTTTATTTGAGCAGCCACTTTGGAAAACCAAATAGGTTTTCTTCTCCTCTTGTTTTTGTTTACTTTTCTTACATATTTATCTGTTGCCCCTTTTATTGCCACCTTTAGTTTAGCCCATTTCAATTCCACTTCCCTTATCTCCTTCCACCCTGTCAGCTCCTCCTTTAGGTACGTGACCATTTTATTGAAGTCTGTGTTTTTGAAGTTTAGGACCTTTAGGTTGCTATGATTGGCCTGTACCATGGATTTTATCTCAAACCACACCGTGTGACGATCGCTGCTGCTCACAGGGGCACCCACGCAGACATCCGACACGCTATTACCGTTGGTGAGCACTAAATCCAGCGTTGAGCTTTCCCTGGTTGGTTCTATCACCACTTGTCTAAGTAATGCGTCTTGGAGAGCATCCACAATTTTTTTGCTTATTTCCAGATTTGCAGAAGGAGTAATCCAATTCACATCAGGTAGATTAAAGTCACCCAATATGATTGCTTCTCCCTTTGTGGCTATCATGGCAATATCTATAATCAATTCATTATCTATCTCTTCAGTTTGTGTCGGAGGTCTGTATACTACAGTAGTATGAATGACAGTGCCATCTCCTCTTTCCAACACAATCCTTCTTTTCCCCAAGCCTCCTGCATTTCAGTAGCTTATAATTGCCCTTGACATACAAGGCTACTCCTCCTCATCTTCCATTTTCTCTGTCTCTTCTGAATAGATTATAGCCAGCTATGGCTATATCCCAATCATGCGATTCATTTAGCCAAGTTTCTGTAATGGCCACAATGTCCAAATCCATTTCCACCATTAGGGCTTCCAGGTTCGGAACTTTGTTGGCTAAGCTTCGAGCATTAGTGCTCATTGCTTTCCAGGATTTAACTGGCTTGTGTGTATTTTGCAATGCTTTTGTTCTGCCCACATCTTCCTGCTTGTTTTTGATGTGTGGTTTAAAAGTGTGGCTGTTTCTGATGTTATTCTGCTTTTGCAGGGGGTAACATCCAGGGCTTGACCTTCCACATCTGTGTTCACTTTCTGCAATAAGTACTTCAACAACTTGGTTTGTATTCCTGCTGGCTGAAGAGTCTGGGAGGCACTTGACTATCTTCTCTCCATTGAACTGTGTTCCCAAGCTGGTGCCTCTGATGATGGAATCTCCAAGTATTAGTAGTTTGGTGAGGTTTTCTTCATATTTGGTCCTCTAGCAGGACATTGGGCATTGTCTGTCTCATTTAAGGGCCCTTCAGTTTCTTTGGATTGGGCATCCTCATTAGCCAAGGCAGAGAAGGCACTATGCAGGGTGTCGCGCCCTCGCCCCGCCTAGGCGGTTGCCTGACAAGGAAAGGGGGCGAATGTTCCTTTCAATTGTACTCCAGGGCAAAGGCCTCTGGGAGTTGTAGTTAAATTGTAGTTGTAATGAAAGTGCTGAGCCGAGGGTTGAAAGCAAACACAGGAATTTTATTCACCTCCCGTAATAAACAGGAACTTCTTAATGAAGCTTGGCTTTTCACGTGTACAGACTTTTTACAGGAAAAGAAAAGATATCACTTGCTCTTGCTTACTTCAACAAGGCACATGTGGTTTCTTCAAAAGCAAAGGCTTCCATTCACATTGCTTAACTGAAACTTAAATGTCCATTGAAAACTTCAATGCTACAAAACTCAAACAATAAACTTTTCTTCTTAGCTTATTTCTTCAAGGGTTTTAATTAGCTTCCTAGAGACTTCAGGCAGTCCTCCTTAAGAAGTCTCTTTTCAAGCAGCAGCCACGCTAATTAAAACTTCCTGGCTTCTTAGCATACCATGCACAGCAAACACATGGATATTTCTTCAAGGTTAGAATTTCCAAACATTCTCACTTTACTGCTATGGACAAATCACACTCCATTTCTATCTCAGGCTGACTCAAGACAGTATCATTCTCTCCCAGTTCCATTGATTCACGTTCTGAACACGATGGATCTGTGACGTCGTTGTAAAACAGCTGTTCCCCTCGAGACCTCTCTCGGTACACAGAGCTGTTATTACTACACGCTACTTCCTGGTCCTTTAACAGACCTTTTAAAAGCTTTAAAACATTCAGACCTTGTTTGTTAAGAGGTTTTCTTACCAGCCCTTCCTGGGTTCTTGAACCACCTGCAGGCTTCCTGTAACCCTGGGTCTGGTTTAAATGCTGGAGCTGCCTTTGGGGATATCCTTCCCACAAACTGCCGTCTGGGAACCTTTCCTGAGAGCTTTATTTATTTATTTATTTAACAGTTGCTTATATACCGCTACCTTCCACAGATCAGGTGCGGTTTACATTGAACAAGGAATGAACAGATTAACAGGTCTGTTTTACATGAAACATTAATTAACTAGGTACAATTTTGCTAAATACATGAAACATTAATTAACTAGGTACAGTTTTGCTAAATACAATTAAACATGAATTGGACTAAGTATGGTAGATAATTTGTTAAACAATAATCAAACTATTTACATATTTTAAACTATTTACATATAACTATTTACAGGATTTACAAATAGTTATTTAATCGACTTTAATTGTAGTTAGATAGAAAAATTGGAATTGGTGTACCCTGAGGTCTCTATTAACCATTTCCTGTTAGTGGTAAGGTATTTTCTAGTGTGCCGAAATGGGAGATGAATAAATATGTTTTTAATTTCTTGCGGAGTTCTTTTGCATCATTTAATGCCCTTATTTCTTCGGGGAGGGAGTTTCCATAGGGTGGGAGCTGCATGTGAAAACGCTTTTTTATTAGTTGTTTTTTTGGTAGTTGTGAAATCTTTCGGGATCCTAATTTTATTCGTGTGGCCTTTCCGTAGCGCAGTTTGGGATGTGTCTTTAGTAATAAGTTTTGTTAAAGAGACTGGGGCCATTGTATTTAGTGTCTTATATATATATATTATATAGCTTTGGCTATAATCCTTTTGAGCAATACCTTTGGAGATTCTTTTCAGCAGTGCTTCACTGCCACTCCCCTGGCCATGCTGGTTCCTGGATGAGTTAGCCTTCACACATCTCTCTCCCTCCTGCAAGAGTGAAACTCTTGCTCAGACTGAGGTTCCTGCTCAGACTCCGCCTCTGAATCAGACTCAGCTCTCCTCCTCTCGTGCCTTCCTGTTACTCTTTCTGCTGTCTTGTTCCTGTTTCCTGCTCTCGCTGTTAGTCTTGCTGCTCCCTCTTTCCCTGTTCTCTGGGGCTTATATGAGTGGGTCTGACCTGTATCTTTCCACCCCGCCCCCAGCTGCCCTGCATTACCACCCTCAGTTACCATGGAGCTGGGGCGTGGCTTTTGGACAACAACTGTTGACAGGTTTCTTTCAACGTTAGCTGCACTTTTAAAGTGACCATTTCTTGCATTTTCCTTCTGACTATGGGAAACTGCCTGCGCTTTCTCTATCTCCCTAGGCACCTGGCTGGCTTCGCCACCACAAGGGATATTTCCTGATGCATAGGATGTCTTTGTGTCACAGATCACAATCTACCAGAACCCACTGTGATCCATTTATTCCTGGGGTATTTGATTCTTTGTTGGAGTTGTGGTGGACGTTGTTCAGTTTGTATCTTAGAAGAGGTGTGTTTCATTGCAACCAATTCCTCCCTCAGTTCCACATCCTCATTAGGTAAGGCAGAGAAGGCATTATGCAGGGATATCTCTTGATGCATAGGATGTCTGTGTGTTACAGGTCGCAATCTACCAGAACCCACTGTGATCCATTCGTCCCTGGGGTGTTTGATTCTTTGTGGGAGTGGTGGTGGACGTTGTTCAGTTTGTATCTTAGAAGAGGTGCGCTTCATTGCAGCCAGTTCCTCCCTCAGTAGGGTAACTTCTTTATGCATGGCAGCTAGGTCTTCCCATAGTAGAGTCAGTTCTTTATGCATGGCAGCTGACCTGAAGCACAGAGGACAAGCTCTCAGGTTCCAAATGATTTGTCTTGGAATGAATGTACCACAGTTATTGCACTGAATACACGACATGCTAAATAAGCAATCTTAGAAGAAGAAGAAAGGAAGAAGAAGGGGCGGGCCTTAACCCAAGTTAAAAAGATAGATGGCTACTTATGCGACCACTATATAGGCAATGCAGCCCCTGCGGTGGGTGGGATGAGGGGTAGGGTAGGCGGGAACCTAAGTGTCTCTGGCCAGTAGGCTGTTCCTAAACTGGGGAACCCACAGATATCTGCTCCAAGGCTACACAGTAAGCAGTCAGTCAGAATATCCCCAAACGTAATGTATAGCCACAGTTAAACCTTATATTAGCGATATCCCCAAAAAACAAACACTTAAACTCTATATTGGTAGCTAGAAACTAGCAGAGATAATAAAGAAAATTATAGTCTTAGCTGATGGCTTTCTGAGCATTCCAGAAGCCCCTCCACTCAACCCATTTGGAATCTTAGCTCCCTGCCCCGACTCAGTCCATTTCAAGCCCAATAATAAGTCCCAGATTCAGCCAGGCAAGAGAGAGAGAGATTCTCAGTTGGGAAAACCCTAGGCAATGTGAGCGTTCACTCTGTAGCTGAGACTTCTTTCTCTTTTGTCTGACTGCCAGGAGGCCGTGTTTTTTATATTTGTTGCAAGAGCAACCAGTAATTTTCCATCAGTTGACATAGGATCAGCTATCCATTAAACATAATCAAGATGTTGGCCAGGCGCCTGAGAATGCTCAAGGGAGGGGCATCTCCCATACCATGGTTCAGAAGCTCAGAACTCCGATAGATGACCTTCACTTTATGAGAAAAAGCACAGTTGCTATGTGAAAAAGATTCATCCTTATCTCATATACCGTAGTTAAGCTGTTTCTCACAAAATTGCACAGGCAGGGATTTTCCCTACAAAACTGAGGTTTAATTAACCCCTGACATACTGCTGACAGATAATCAATCAACTTTAACTCAGCACAACTTGTCCACATTAAATTTCTTCTGCCATTTGGATGTTCAGTCTTCCAATTTATCAGGGTCCTCTTACAATTTTTCAAAGTCCTCTTCCATTCCTCTTGTATTTTAACAACTTTGAATAATTAATTGTATCTAATCTGCAAATTTGATCACCTCACTCGTTAGTCCCACCTATCGCCGTGCTACCAGATTCATTGTGTTCTGTATGTAAACCTGTCCGGTGGTTTCACCTATCTCAGGCTTCATTGGGATATAGCTGCAAAACAACAGATTCAGTCATATCTCATACTTTGGCAAACCATTCACCTAGAAAGGCAGCATGTCCTTACAGTCCCCATTCTGCACCATTCAAAAAACCCCACTGGTGCATGCACTTTAGGGTGGTAATATAGTCACCAATCAACTGGCTATAAAAGCTACCAGGAAATACCACCATTCTATATCTGCATTTAACCTATAAAAGGTTAGTGTCCCATTTGAAAATATGTTCTTGCTTTCAATGAATGAATTTCGGTGACAGGTCACCAATACTCCGAGAGTCCAGGGATTCCTCAACAAAGAATTTTAAATCCTCCACCGTATGCGACAGCGATGTTCAATATGCAACTAATGGTGCTGCCGTTTTGCCTGTGCGGATAGTAGATCAATGTTCTATAATCTGGGGTTTAATCTTCTAAATGGTTTTGCCAATATGGATTAATTGACATGGGCACACAACAGCATATATCACATAATAAACACTACAATCTGTATATTTAAGTTGAAACACAAAGTGTTCTTGAGGATGTTCAAAACGATCTATCTCCATATGGTGTTGACAGGACACACACTTGTCACACTGGTGGTAACCCACTCTTTGAAGAGATCTCAAATCATCAGCAGTGCAAACTGAGGCATGTACCAAAGAATCATGCAAACCTTTCCGACACTGAACAGCAAAATTGGGTGTTTTTTAATGAAATAAGTTTCTGTTGCTATGCCTATTCAACAATTATAGAAATTTCATGTTGAATCTCAGCTGTTAGATCTGTTTGCAATGGGAAGTTCAAATCTGAGTTGCTCAACTGTGAGACTTCTCTTCTAGTACATAATCCTTCACATCCCAAATCACAATCCCACCCCCTTGTTTGCATATTTAATAGCAATCGATGTATTATAAAGAGCCTGACACTGAGCTTTAGTAAAATTGTTCTGCTGAAATTCTGAATCTCAACTCCTTTGTCAGTACGCTTAGTTTCAGCTATGGACAAAAGGGACGAAATAGCATGGGGTTGAGGAAGTACATGCAGGGATTTCATTTTCAAAGCCACATATATACCCTCTGGTGCCAACTTCATGATAAAGCAGGTGCAGAGATCATGGGTACTTTTAGCTGTCTTTGGTTTTCTTTTGAAAATCATCTGTAGACTACCCATGTATGTAAGATGTCCAAGAATGTGCCTATCATATTCCTATTTATTTTATAAAGACAACCTAGGTGCCTAGCTAATAGCATGCAAATGCTGATGCACACATTTACACCTGCTTCCAAATTAGTCCAATTGTAGTCTAAAGGGTTCATTTTAGAAGTTCTATGCGTGAGTTAGACATCTAAAAATGAGTATTTAGAAGTACAAACCACAGAGACCTCCCTATAACTATTTTAGACAGTCTCGCAAGCACATCTATATAAACACAGGGGCAGGGCCGACCCTAGAGTTGGTCCAAAGTGTTGGAGCCCTAAGCAAACCTCAAACTTTACACCTCCTCTGGCTGTCAAAATCTATTATTTAACATTGAATGGCCTGCTTTTGCTGCCATCCAGAGGTTGCTGCCCAGGTTGCCTAGTGGTTGGACCAGCTGTGCCCAGGGGCATGGTGGAGGCTTGCCCTAGGCGGAGCAAGGGAGATGCACATCATTGTGCGATTTCAGAATAGCATTAGCTGAAGCATCCATGATTATACTTGCTTTTGACCACCAAAAAGGTGCTCGTTTGCTGGCTGCAATGCTTCCAGGGGGAAGAGCAAAATGCTTTTTCATCACCACAGTTAATATTTCCTGGCTGAAGAAACCTGCATGTAAATATATACTCCATACATATTACATATCCATGCCAGCACGGTTTTAGAGAAGCCCATGGTGTTGAAACACTTCTCACCACACTCTTCAGTAGCATAATAACAGGCATTGACAACATCCGCCAAGGGTTCGTCCTTGTCTTCCTAGACATTGCAGCAGCGTTTGACTCCGTTAGCCATGAGTGCCTCCTTGAACGACTCAAGGAGAAGGGAATCACCGATAAAGCACTTGAGTGGTGTATGTCCTACCTTTCTGATAGATGGCAGCAGGTACGATCCAGCAATACATCATCTGATCCGTTCCACCAAAAGCAAGGTGTTCCACAAGGGTCCTCCCTCTCCGCCCTGATGTTCAATATATACATGCAGCCTATCTGCAACCTGATCCGGTCCTTCAGTGTTAACTGCCTTATTTACGCTGATGACGTGCTGTTATACATGCCTTTTGCAACAGAGAAACCCAACCTCACACCTATAACAAACTGCATAAATGAAGTTTCTAACTGGCTGCAATCCCAAAACCTTAGGATCCAACACAAGAAAACTGAGGTTTTATTTATTACAAGGAATCGAAACTTCACTGCTCCGTCTTTCATAAAAGTGAAGGATGCAGATCTCCAGACCAAGCCCACTATCAGATACCTTGGCGTGACCTTAGACCAGCACTTGGATATGAAGGCGCACATAGGAAACATTGTAAGAGCGGTATACCATAAAATCCGATCCCTTAGACATCTAAGATCCCTGCTTGCACCTGACGATTTCAGAACCATCTATCAGGCACTAATCATACCGCATTTTGATTATGCAAATTAAATCCTGCAAGGTCTCCCTCAAGCCACCTTAAATCCACTTCAACTTGCAATGAATGCCGCAGCAAGAGTTCTACATGGCGCTTCTAGGAAAGACCATGTCACACCCATTCTAAAACATCTCCACTGGCTCCCGATACAAGGTAGAATCACTTACAAGACCTTACTACTTACCTTCAAGGTTATTAAAGGGCTTTCGTCGGCATCATTGACTGAACTAATCCAGACAACTCCTCTCAATAGGGACAGAAGGTCAGTAACACTTAACACCCTGGTAGTCCCAAAATTAATAACACAATGCACCAAGGCAACAGTAGGCAGGGCCTACAATTTCTGCGCACCAAGGTACTGGAACAGCCTCCCTCACGGCATCCGATCAATCCAGGACTTATTTCAGTTCAGAAAGGCCTTAAAACTTCACCTCTTCCTCCAGTTTTACCTAGAAGCCAATGTGGACGCTGCACCATCCTCACAAGCCTCCCAGAACCCCCTTGACTGAAGTCAAAAGAGTTCCCAATTATGTCTTAAATTGTAAATAGTTACCCTGTTATCCAAGTTGCATTACCTGTTCAACTGTAAACACAAAGTACCATCGGAAATGTGTATTTTATTGTTCATTGTAAACCGCACTGATGCTGAATAGCGCGGTATAAAAGAGACTCTAATAAATAAATAATAAATGACCTGCCGCTGCACTATTAATTATCTAAAATGGCCGGCCAGGATATGCTAGTCTCATAAGATAGCTGCCTCCCTTCTGAAAAACCCCAGTCAGCACATCCAAGTACCCTGTTCTGTGGGCATGCAATTTGTGGATGTCCACATTTGTGAAATGGCTTACACCCATGCACATACCCGGCCTTGCTATCTGTGTGGGCCCATCGCCAGAACCAGTTACTGGGACTGTCATCTTTCAGGACAGAGATGGAGCGGCTTCAGAAGACATTTATATGTGCCTCCCATCACTGCTGCCACACCCCTAGATTCCTCCTAGACGTCCTTTCTAAAATGCCACTTTATGAATGTATGTGCATATTATTTAAAATATACGTGTCTCCCACCCAAGTATTAGCCAGGCCCAACCCTGCTTAACTTCCAGTATCGGGCATTCAGGATGGTGTTGCCATAGAGCCAGCTTAAAAGAAGCATTCCTGGGGAAGTGATTAAGTCAGGAGAAAATTATTTATGTAGAATTTGTATTTTAACACAACAATGTTATGGCTGTTTGTTAAAGTTTTTATTTTGGTTTATGTGTTTGTCTTGAGAGACTATAATAAGTGTTCTAGAATTGCTAAAATTGTATTTTCAAATCTACTTTTATTGTCTGTGCCCACAGAATTAGAAGGGTGTAAGGTTTACAGTTCATTTTGCACCTGTGCACCATATATAGCACATTATCTAGCTGCAAAATACAGAGATATCCATGAAGCTTACACCTTTATGAGCTACGGAAGATAGCCTCTATTATACCTGTTGGCTTTAAAGGTAGCTTGTGATCTGCTGTTTTGTGGATAATGTACAGTTTCCCTAGTTTTGTACTATTACATGTTCTTGTCAGTGTGTATTTGTTACTAACTTTTATGAGACATCAGACTTCCTGGTTCCATGGCTATTTATTTATATAGAGCAATGTCAAAATAATAGCAACAGGTCCAAACTAATATGTCTTAATATTCTGAAGAGTGGAGGAGTAGCCTAACGATTTAGAGCAGCAGCCTAGCACCCAAGAGATCAGGGTTTGATTCCCACTGGCACTCCTTGTGACCTCGGGCAAGTCATTTTACCCTCTATTGCCTCAGAAGGAAAGGCTCACGATCTACTTCTGCTCATACCATGCCAAGGAAATCCAGGAGCTGCTGGGTCACCAGGAGTCAGCATTGACTTGACGGCACTTAAAAAACAATTCTGACGCTTAGGATCGTGGTTGATGAATGAGAAGATTGCTGTTTCATTTGCTGCTGTCATGAATGGTATTACCCCTGACACAGAAGGATAAGTGTTTTTCCTTTTGAAACATAGTACTATGTCGGGAAAAATTGAAGTTTAATGAATAGAAACTTAATTTAAGAAAATCAAATTCAGATCCAAGATGGCACTTTGAAGTAATGCGCAGGAGGACGTTCTGCAGTTGCTCCGAGTTTTTGGAGTTTGGAGGCACCCCTTTTGCCGTTACTGATGGACAAGAGGAAAGGGACGTCGGGGCTCACTCCTGGGGGTGCCGGTCCTGGGCTCCTTCATCAAATTACTTTGGACTGCTTTGGGGTCTCCTCCACTCCTTTGGGAGTTTCTCCTCTGGATCCACCCGGCAGGCAACTTTCGGGCAGCAGTGATGGGGCCTTTTTTAAGCCCCATTGTGTGTACGCTTCCGCCCAAGCACGGACACATGGGATTTGCTGGTGTGCCGGAGTCTTCACAGGCCAGAGTGGATGCCAAAGTGTCTCCACCAGGAGGTTTCCTGGTGGCAGAAGTGTCTCCCTGTTTGACTGGTGTACCAGGGGGTTCTTCAGTGGTATCCAAAATTGTGCTGGACAACACACAAGGTGAGACTGTGTCCGGAAAAGGGGATTTTTTGTTTAACAGACCTGCGACTGTGGCCATGGAGTCATTATGGGATGCTCCAGGGATTCTTCTCTTCTTTGCAAATGTTCTCTCAGCGCTTTGTGGATGATATGACTGTGATATCACGGACAGTCCTAGAGCACTCCCAGGCGACTGATTTCATTAGTGGAAAACTGTATTGCTTGATCGTAAAATCAGTGCTGGTCAAGTTATAGGAGACGCTCTGGTGAAAGATAGCACTGTAACATCGCGCCAGCTAGAACATCTGGAAAATCAAGTGTGCCGGAATAACTTGTGCTTTTTGAACTTTCCCAGATCACCCCTTATACCGCCTTTGGACATAGTGAAAAAATATTTGATTGAGGTATTAGGGATGGATCCTCTGAATTTACCACCGATAGTTAGGGCTCAGTACCTTCCCTCCAGTTCTTCAGCTGGGGAGCAGAGGGTCTCCTTGGGATTGACCTCATGGGTTTCCTTGAGTCCTCCTTAGAAGTGGAAACTCAGCTGACCACCCTAGTGATTGTGTTCACCTTGGAGTACGACCGAAATTCCGTGTTAAAGCTGTATTTTGGCTCTATGGATATGATTTTCTTCGGCTCAAAGATTAGATTATTTCCTGACTTCTCCATGTTTACACAGAAGCCCCACCAGGAGTTCCTGGAGTTGCAGCCTCATGTGTTAGCTCTGGGGGGAGAGGGGGTGTTTAAATTAAGATTTCCTTGTGTGTGTTTGTTTCAATTTAATGTATCAATTCATGTGTATTTTGAGCCGAATCAACTTCTAGATGTTATTGTGGCAAAAGAAGAGGAAAAATTTTGGGTGATATGCCCATAAGCACCCCTGTGATCCTTGGGGGGTTGCGCTGATTGCATTATCTTCTTTTTTCTTTTTTTTTTCCTGTTTTCATTATTCTTGATATGGTGGGCTGTAGTTCAACCTTATTTTTCCATTTTTATTTTCCTTTTTGATATTGTATTTCCTTTCTGATCACTATGTGTGGTAGATAAAGTTATACTTGCATAAATATAAAATAAAAACAAAAAAAGAAACTCAAATTCAAATATAGGAAGCATCATGAAAAATTGCAACAAATCTTGAAATAATGATGAAAAGATTAAGGTAAGTTGTCTCAAATATGCAGAAGTATTTGATGGTCCATAAAATTTTGTATTTTACATCTTAAGTGACTTAATAGGTCTGTGAACATAATAACAGCAGCACAACTTTGGGTTGGGATGAGAGTGGTCAGATTGGAGATAAATAATTTGTTGGTTTGGGGTGGTTGGGCAATGAGATATACGATGTGTGCTTTTATTCGTGTGATGGAAGCTGGGATTGCATTGTTATAAAGGGGTTGTTTTTATTGTCCCATGCCTTGAATTTTTTGCATAAGCATGTAAGAAAATGTTGTAAATAAAAATAAATAAATATTGTTCACAGCTAGTACATTTAATCATTTGTGATAGACAATTATGACAGAGGGGTTTCATTTCATTTAGCTAAATGTATAAACTCCTTCTCCATGCATTTTCAGTGGCACTATCCATGTGGAGGATAATTTTTATAAAGTCCTGCAGTAGAGCGTAGTTACTCACCTGTAACAGGTGATCTCCGGGAGCAGCAGGAATTTAGTCTTCACATATGGGTATCATCGGTACCGACGGAGCCTGCGCGGGAACGCTCCCCAGCGTCCAATAGGAACGCTTTTGGGAACATCCCTCAGCACATGCACGCTGCCTTCCCGCCTTTCCAACTGTCCCTCTTCAGTTAAGCTTTTAGCTAAGTGAAAGGATAGAGGGAGAGAGGAAAGAGACAGAGAGATAGAGAGACAACTCCTAGGGGAGGTGGGTGGGTTGTGAAGACTACATTCCTGCTGTTCCCGGAGATCACCTGTTACAGGTGAGTAACTACGCTATCTCCAGGAACAAGCAAGAATGTAGTCTTCACATATGGGGACTCCCTAGCTGAAGATGCCAGGGAGATGATCCCAGGAAGCTGCCACTTATAGTGAGGTGGGCCATGCTTCCTCCCATGGATCTCTGGCATCCTACCAGGGTTGGTGGATAGGAGTTGTATTAAGTTTGAAAGAGATTTTGAAGAACAGCCTGGCCAAAGAAGGCATCCCAATGGGAGGCTTTATCTAGGCTGTAGTGGGCTGTAAAGGTATGTACCGAAGCCCAGGTGGCTGCTCGACAAATGTCATCAATAGACACAGAGTGAAGGTTAGCCATAGAGGCTGACATGGCTCTCACATTATGAGCTGTGACATGGCCTTGAAGAGGAAGACTCTTACTCTCATAAGCAAAGGATATTCATTGTGCAATCAATTTGGATAAAGTCCTCTTGGAGACAGGAAGATAATTCCCCTGTTTATTGTAAGTCCAGTGTAGGCCTTCCTGCACTGCACAAAACTGTTACCTGTAAACCACACTGATTTTTAAAGAGTGTGGTATAGAAGAGACATTAAATAAATAAATAAATAAAATTAAATAAGTCCCAAATGACTAGCATCAAAAGCAATAAAAAGTTGAGAAGACTTTCTGTGTTGCTGTGTTCTTTGTAGATAAAAAGCTAAGGCTCTTTTATAGTCCAAAGTGTGAAGGTTTTTCTCTGCATTAGAGGCATGAGGCCTCGGAAAGAATACAGGAAGATGAATCGATTGATTTAAATGAAAAGGCGAAGCCACCTTTGGCATAAAGTGTGGATGAGTTCTGAGGACAACCTTATCATGGTGAAACCTAGTGTAAGGAGGATCAGCCACTAACGCTTGCAATTCACTAATGCGACATGCATTGGTGATTGCAATTAGGAAGATGACCTTCCAGGACAAAAACTTCAGGATAGTAGTGGCTAAAGGTTTAAAGGGCGGTTTCATGATCTGCCCGAGAACTATATTTAAATCCCATGCCACTGGTGGTGGTTTGATGGGAGGTTTTGTTAACAGAAGACCTCTCATAAATCTGGATATGAGAGGATGAGAGGAAATTGGTTGTCCATTTAGAGGCTTATAGGAAGCTGTAATTGCACTAAGATGGACTCTTACTGAATTGGTCTTTAGACCAGAATTTGATAAGTGAAGTAGATACTCCAGTATCGCTTCCAAAGGTATCATCACCAGGGGGTTTAATCCCTTCTGGGAACACCATATAGTGAAATGTTTCCACTTGAAGGCGTAAGATCGTCTTGTGGAAGGTTTTCTAGAAGCCTGAAGGATATCTTTTACCTGTTGGGAAAGGTTGAGATCCTGAAGATTTAAGCTTTCAGCAACCAGGCCGTGAGATGCAGGGACTGGGGATTCGGGTGCCATAGGGTCCCGCTGTCTTGGGAAAGGAGATCTGGAGCACACCCTAACTCCAGAGGCGCAGCTTGAGAGAGATGTAGAAGCAGGGGATACCACGTTTGGCGTGGCCACCGTGGCGCTATGAGGATCATACGACCTCTGTCTCTCTGAAGCTTGAAGAGTGTTTTGGGGATGAGGGGAATAGGTGGGAAGGCATAGAGGAAGTCCTGACCCCAGTGAAGGAGGAAGGCATCCCTTGCCTGGCAATTGTGAGCCGGAATCCTGGAACAGAACCGGGGAAGTTTGGCATTCAGTGGACTTGCAAAGAGGTCTATGTCTGGAGTCCCCCAGATGTGAAATATCTTTGTCACCTGGTCTAGGTGGAGAGACCATTCGTGAGGCAGCAGTACTCGGCTGAGTTTGTCTGCCCAAAGGTTTTGAATGCCTGGAAGATATACCACGAGAAGGTGGATTTGATGCTCTCTGGCGAGGGCCCAAAGTCGAAAAGCTTCATTGCATAATGACAGAGAGCCTGTTCCGCCCTGCTTGTTCACATAGAACATGGCTACTTGATTGGCCATTTGGACTAGGACTGTCTAGTAGCTGAGCTGGGTATCGAATACTCGAAGAGCTAAATAGATTGCTCTTAATTCTAGGAGGTTTATGTGAAGACGAGCCTCCTGTGGAGTCCAGGTGCCCTGGGTAGAGAGATGATGCAGGTGTGCTCCCCAACCCACCTGTGATGCATCTGTTATTAGGGTGGCCTGGAATAGGGGTTGTTGGAAAGGAGACCCCACTTAAAGATTCTCCAGTGATTGCCACCATTGAAGGGACAAGATCAGTCAATGAGAGTTTGATATCTTGTCTGACGGACGTCCTGTGGCCTGTGTCCACTGCTCACATGTGGAGGCGAACATAGGGAACTACATGAACAGTGGATGCCATGTGTCCCAGTAACTGTAGCAGTTCTTGAGCAGTTAGGGAGGATTTTCCCACTACTTGAGAAGTTAGTTGCACTATGCAAAGACACCGGGCCTGTGGAAGGAAAGCCCTTGACTGTCTGGTATCTAAACAGGCTCCTATGAACTCCAGAGACTGGGAAGGAACAAGTTGGGATTTTGGGAAGTTTATTACCAATCCCAAGTATTGGAGGATTCGTATTGTGCGAGACAGTGCAGAGCTGGCTTCTGCACTTGTGGGGGCTCGAATGAGCCAGTCATCCAAGTAAGGGAAGATGAATATCCCTAGGGTTCGCAGGAATGCAGCTACTACTGCCATGCATTTCGTGAAAACTCTTGGTGCGGAAGCCAGACCAAAGGGAAGAACCCTGTACTGGAAGTGTTTTCCCTTGAAAAGGAATCGTAAGAATTTCCTGTGATCTGGATGGATCAGAATGTGAGTATATGCATCCTTTAAGTCTAGAGAGCAAAGCCAATCCTGACTTTGAAGGTATGGCAGAAGAGTTCCTAGAGAAATAATTTTGAACTTCTCTCGGAACAGGTATTTGTTCAATTCTCTGAGGTCTAGAATGGGTCTGTGTCCCCTGTTTTCTTTGGAATAAGAAAATTGGGGGAGTAGAACCCTGTACCCTGCTGGGGGATGGGTACTTCCTCTATTGCCCCTTGGGCAAGAAGTGTTGATTCCTCGTGATTTAGCAGATTGCCTGCAGAGGTCTGGGAATTGAACTGCCTTAGGATTGTAGGAGGGGGCATGCTATGAAAATGAAGCTTGTACCCCTCTCCTACAATGGACAGAGTCCAATTTTCTGCTGTTATTCGGTGCCATCTGTTGGCAAAATGATACAGCCTGCCTGGAATATTTAGGGGTTCTGGACCCCTCAGAGGCAGAAAGGCTAAGCTCTCTAGGAAGGAGTCAAAGCCCTTGAGGGGGCTGAACCTGCGGAGCTGGTTGAGCTCTCGGGCCTTTTGGCTTCTTCTGCTGTTTAAATTGTTGTTGTTGTCCCCTTTCGGCAACTTAACCGTGAGCTTGGCTTTGCTGGGTATAGGATGGATAAAACTTCCTCTTTTTGCTGAAAGAGGGTTTTTTATAGGATTTCTTTTTGGCTGGAGTGGCTGTAGATTTTGACAATCTATCTAAGGTGATATTGTCAACATCTGTCTCATTAGCCTTTTCCTGCCAATTCTTGCCAAAGAGGTTTTCTCCTGTGCAAGGGATGTTGCCTAATTTATCCTGTACCCAAATCTCCAAGTCTGATGCCTGAAGCCAGGCAATCCGTCGTGCACCAATGGCAATAGCAGAGGTTCTGCTGATGCATTCAAAGCAGCCAAAGGCTGCACGATTCACAAACTTGGAGACATCTTGAGCATGCCTGACAAGCGTAAGGAAGTCTTGTTGTCTGTCATCTGGGAGAAGTGGGCTCATAAGCTCCAAATCTCCTGTGACCTCTTTGAGGAACATTCCCATATATAAAATATATGAGCTGATCCTAGCTGAAAGCATGGAAGCCTGAAAAGTTTGACGCCCAAAAGCATCAAGAGTCCTGCATTCCTGACCTGGAGGATTGGATGCATGTTTCTTTGCACTTTTCATCCTACGCATGGCTGACTCCACTACCATTGAATGGTGTGGCAGCTGAGTCTTTTGAAATCCAGGACATGGTGGAACTCGATACATGGTATCAAGCCTCCTAGAATGAGGAGATGTGGTCAAAGGTGTCTCCCACATTCTGAGCATCAGATCATGAAGAATTTCATGAATGGGCAGAGTGGCTGCCTCCTTTGGAGCCTTAGGATATTGGAGGATTTCCAATTCCTTTGCTCTAGGTTCCTTTTCAGGAGCTACCGTGATTGAAAGGCCTTTGGCAACATCACGAATAAAATCCTGAAAAGACATGTCCTCCGGAGGCTACATTCTGCGTTGGGGAGAAGAAGAGTCCTCCGGGAGAAAAACTCTGGTACCGGCAGAATTATCAGAGTCATCAGAATCGGAGGATTCAAAGTATCTCTGATCACGATGTTCATGTAAGGCACAGTCCCGGTATCGATCGAAGTCGGTACCGAGTTGATCCGGTACCGATCTTTCGATGCCCGGCAAAGACGGCATGGGAAGAATTCCCACCGGGGCCGGTACCATTGGTGCCGGTGCTGGTATCTGTGCCGGTGCCGGTATCTGTGCCAGTACCGGCATCGGTACCGGTGCCCGTTGAACCATCGGTGTCAACGGTACCGCAGCTGTTAAGGAGAGCTGCAATACTGCGCTCGATAGGGAGGAATCTCTGGTCTATCGACACTGCCGATGCCTGGGTGTCAGTACCGGTGAAGGCGGCCGGGACTCCTGAGCATGGCACTAGTAGTTCTGTCGAGGCCAAGGCTTCGAGAACTTCCTGGAACCCTGTTAATGCTTTGGAGGCTGAAGCCTCCCGCCGGGGCTGTTTTGCCTGTGTGGTTCCCTCAAGGGCAATGCCAATGGCCTCTCGACGCTTTGCAGGAGAGCTACCCTTTGAGGACCGGCTTTTATGTTTAGTTACCTGAGATCCATGGGAGGAAGAAGAGGCTCTTGAAGACGTTGATGCAATGGATCTGGCATCCGAAGAAAAGAAGGTACCAAGCTTTGCAGCCCGGTTCTGTCTTCCTCTTTTAATCATTTCCATACAAGAGAGACATTCAGATGGAGAATGGTCAGGGCCTAAACATTTAAGACACCAGTCATGGGTGTCGGTGACGGAAATGGTACCGCCATACTTAGTGCATTTTTTAAAACCACTAGCTGGTTTTTCCATCTTTAAGGAAAAATTTGGCCTAGTGCCCAAAATGGCGCCTAGCACCAAAAAAGAAAATTTTCTGAAGAGAAACAATTCAAAATTTTTTTATTTATTTATTTTTTTTTAAGAAGAAAAGAAAAGAACCGGCAGGACCGGTAGGCGTTGTGCGGAGGCAAACACGACCACAAGAAAAGATTAAAGAAGAAATTTTTTGCAGTGACAGGGTATGTGTCCTGTCGGCTCCATGGAAAACAAAGAACTGAAGAGGGACAGTTGGAAAGGCGAGAACGCAGCGCGCATGTGCTGAGGGATGTTCCCAAAAGCGTTCCTAATGGATGCTGCGGAGCGTTCCCGCGTAGGCTCTGTCGGTACCGACGATACCCATATGTGAAGACTACATTCCTGCTTGTTCATGAAGATAGCCAGTGCCCAAACACCTCTTGGACAAAAGTTTCTACTCCAGATATTTCCTCTTTCCAAAATGAACAGGGGGCCTCAGGCCCATCTTAGACCTGCAGGACCTGAACAGGTTCCTGGTGAGGTTAAAGTTAAGATGTTCTCCCTTAGAACACTGCTGCCATACTTTCAGCAGGGAGATTGGCTATGCTCCTTAGACCTGAAGGATGCTCATACACACATCTTGATCCATCCCAGCCACCGAAAATACTTCCAGTCTGTGGTGGGAGGAGGTCACTACCAATACAGGGTGCTGCCCTTTGGGCTGGCTTCCTTGCCAAGGGTCTTCACAAAGTGCCTAGCAGTGGTCATAGCTCACCTTTGTCTCCAAAGGTCTTTCCCTTCCTGGACAACTGGCTCATAAGGGGAGGCATAGATGCAGAGGCACACCACACCACCGAGCACACCATCCACACCCTAAAGCATCTGGAGTTCATCATCAACTACCCCAAGTTCCACCTCTCCTCGGCTCAGTATCTAGAGTTCATAGGAGCTTAGCTAGGCACCCTCCAGGCCAAGGGCTTTCTCCCTCTGGAGAGGTCAGAATGACTCAGGGCATTAGCCACAGAGGTGCAGCACTGCCGGTCGCTGCCCACCCACCTTCTCCTCTGCCTGCTGGGCCAAATGGCCTCCATGGTCCACCTGATTCCATATGCCCGGCTGCTTGTGAGGGCAGCCCAGTGGTGCCTCCACTCCCAGTGGACACAGGCCACAGACAGGCTCCGAGACAGGATGAGTGCCACCTGGCGGACTCCCTCGACTGGTGGCAGCTTTCCCATTACCAGGAACCCCACCCCCAGAGGCTTCTAACCACAGACACATCCCTGCTGGGTTGGGGAGCTGATTGTGAGGACCGCCGCACACAAGGCAGTTGGTCCCAGGCAGAATGCCAGTTGCAGATCAACCTTCTGGAGCTCCGGGTGATATTTGTGGCCCGCTGAGCCTTCTGCCACCGGCTGCAGCATCAGTCAGTGTTGATCCAGATGGACAACCAAATCGCAATGTTCTACATGAACAAGCAGGGAGCATGGGGTCATACTTCCCTCTGCTCATATGCGATATGCAACAGGATGTTCCTGTGGGCAGTCTACCTCCCAGGCCAGCAAAATGCCCTGGCAGACAAGCTGAGCAGAGCCCTCCAGCCACACAAGTGGTGCCTGCACCCCACAGTGGCTTCCAGACTTTTCCAGCTCTGGGCGTCCCCCTAGTGGACCTGTTCGCTAGCCTGGACAGCACACAGTTGCCCAGCTTATGCTCCCGAATGCCACACCATCCCGGGTGGTGGTGGATGTGTTCCTCATTCCATGGACAGAAGGCCCTTTCTATGCCTTCCTGCCAATACTGCTGATCGCCAAGACGCTCTTCAAGGTCCAGAGCAGCAGTGTCACTGATGATAGCCCTCAGGTGGCCAAGGCAACCTTGGTTCCCTCTACTTCTCCGCCTGTCAGTGGCATTCCTGATTCCCCTGGGCCGTGCCCCAGGACTTCTGTCACAGGAAAAGGGCTCTCTCCTGCACCCCAACCTGGGTTCCCTGTCGCTCGTGGCCTGGCTGCTGAAAAGGTAGCTCTTGCTCCCTTCGACCTCCCACGAGACATGGAGGAGGGCCTTCTTGCCTCCCGCAAGGCCTCCATGAGAAGGGCATATGTCTTTAAGTGGCGCCGCATTTCAGTGTGGTGCGCCAAGAGATGGGCGGACCTGTTCTCCTGCTTGGTGCAGCTGGTACTCCAGTACCTACTCTACGTGTCCCAGGTGGGTCTGAAGTCCCAACTCAGTCAGGATGCACCTGAGCACTATCGCAGCGTACCACCATTCCATTGAGAGAAAGCCCCTCTCGGCCCAGCCCCTTGTTTATCATTTCCTGTGGGACCACATATTGTCTAAGCCCCCCATCTGCCCACCGATGTTTGGTGTGAGATCTCAACATGGTGCTCTCACAGCTCACTAAGCCGCCATTTGAGCCCTTGGCTTCCTGCAACTTATGGTACCTCTCCTGGAAGGTTGTCTTTCTTGTGGCACTCACGTCAGCTCGCAGGGTCAGTGAGCTCCAAGCTCTGATGACAGAGCCTCCTTACCTGAGGTTCTACAAGAACAGGGTGGTGCTGCACACACCCCCCACGTTTCTGCCAAAGGTGGTGTCCCCCTTCCACCTCAATCAGGAGTTGGTGCTCCCCATCTTCTTTTTGAGGCCTCACGCCGACAAGGCACAGACTATTCTCTATACTCTGAATAGTAAGAGGGCCCTGACCTTCTATCTGCAATGGACTTAGGGCAATTGCAGAACTCTTCAACTCTTTATCTCCTATGACACCAGTTGACTGGGGCTTCCAGTAACTAAGCAAACTTTGTCCACTTGGGTGTTGGACTGCATTGCCCTCACATATGAGCAGGTTGAGATCTCATTAGAACACTGGGTCATGGCACACCATGTCAGAGCCATGGCTACCTCTGTAGCAAATCTGCTGGGCCGCCACCTGGTCTTTGGTCCATACCTTCACAGCTCACTACTGCCTGGAGAGGGAGTACCGATGGGACAGCGCCTTCGTACTCCATAATCTCTTTGGGGTGTAGGCAACTCCTGCCCTTTGACCCTTCTGTGTTCAGGCTACTGGCGTGCTGGTTCTCCGCTGGACACTTGGGTCTTGCGTAAGTCTCTCAGTAGGGACTTAACTGCTGCAGCTCACGGCTCATTTTTTCTAGCCGCCGTGGCATTTTATATAGCTGGGGAGTCCCATATGTGAGGACTGACTTCCTGCTTGTTCCTGGAGAAAATGTAGTTACTCACCTGTAACAGGTATTCTCCGGGGACAGCAGGATTTAGTCCTCACAACCCTCCCTTCTCCCCTTGGAGTTGCTTCTTTACCATATTTAAATTTTTGCCATCTTAGCTATGTCACTAGACTGAGGCAAGATGGCACCCTTGGGCATGAAGGGGACTACGCATGTGTGGTGCATCTCCCAAAGGCTTTCTTTGAAAGCTGGGGAGATGCTTCTGCGAGGATTCTGTCTGTGCTGATGTCACCCATACTTGAGGACTGATTCTTGTTGTCCCTGGAGAACACCTGTTAAGGGTGAGTAACTACGCTATTTCAGCAAGGCCTTTGACACCATTCCACATCAGCGACTTATAAATAAAATGAGTGCCCTTGAAATAAGACCCTAAAGCGACTGACTTGGTAAGATACTGGTTGAGTAGGAAATGATAAGACAGTAATAGTAAATGAAGTTCATTTTTAAGATAGGGGTGTTACCAATGGGGTGTGACAGGGATCAGTCCTTAGTCCTGTTCTTTTTAACATTTTTGTAAGCAATCTTTCAGAGGGTCTGTCCAGAAAGTTTTGTCTCTTTGTGTATGATAAAAAAAATGTGCAACAAAATGGATAACCTGTAAGGTGTGGATAACAAGAGTAGGGATCTAGTGAAGCTTGAAGAATGGGCAGAAATTTGGCAGCTAAGATTTTATGCTAAAAAATGTAAGGCCATGCATTCGGGTTGCAAAAATCCAAGGTAGCAGTACAGTGTAGGGTTGAAGTAATTCAGTGCATGAAAGAAAAGCTGGACCTGAGGTGATCCTATCTGATGATCTTAAAGTGGTCAAACAGGTAGAAAGGTGATGGAAAACCAGGAGGATTCTTGGGGGCATAGGGAGAGGAATGTCCAGCAGGAAAAAGAAGATGATAGTGACTTTATATGCAGGGCTGGCAGCAGTGTTGGTTCAAGATGTGCCCTAGGCCAATCTTAAGCCTGGCTGTCAGAATCTAATGTTTTGCTATGAATGCCTTGTTCTTTGCCACCCCACCTCTCCTGAAGCTGCTGCTCTAGGTGACTGCCTTGTTTGCCTAGTGGCTAGGCCGGCTCTGTTTATATGTCTCTGGTGAGACTTCATTTGGCGTACTGTGTGCAGTTCTGGAGACTGCTCCTTCAAAAAATATAAACAGGATTCAGTTGGTCCAGAGGGCAGTAGTCGATGGTCTTCTTCATAAAGCATATGGGGATAGACTTAAAGACCTCAATATGTATACTTTGAAGGAAAAACAGGAGAGAGGAGATATAATAGAGACATTTTAAATACCTCCATGGTATACATGCACGGAAGGTGGGCCTCTTTCAATTGAAGGGAATGAGAGGTTAAAAGATGAAGGTGAAAGGTGACAGACTAGGGAATGGTTCTCTAACCTGTCCTGGAGAACCACCACCCAGTCAGGTTTTCAGGATATCCACAATGAATATGCATGAGAGAGATTTGCATTCCTACTACCTCCATTATATGTAAATCTCTCTCATGCATATTCATTATGGCTGTCCTGAATACTGGCGGGTGTTATCCCAGGACAGGTTTGGGAACCACTGGACTAGGGCGTTATATGAGGAAATATTTCTTTACGGAAAGGGTGGTGGATGCATGGGACAGCCTCCTAATGGAGGTGGTGGAGACGAGAACTCTATATGAAGTAGAGAAAGTATGGGACAAGTATAGAGGACCTCTGAGGAAGATGAAGGGAAGGGATTGTAGAGCTTAATAGCTCTTAGGGATAGGCAAGCTGGATAAGCCATATGGTCTTTATCTCCCATCATTTTCTATGGTTCTGTATTTCCACGTTTTTGCATATGTACTGACCTGTTTGGCAACTGCTCTGAATTGCAGCCGATGTCCTGAGTGAAGAAGCCATTCTGAAGTGGTACAAAGAAGCACACGTCGCTAAAGGCAAAAGTGTCTTTCTCGACCAAATGAAGAAGTTTGTGGAGTGGTTGCAAAATGCTGAAGAAGGTAGGGCTGCAGTCAGTCTGAAAATCTAGAAGTCTGACTTGCAGACAATCAGAATATTTACTTGTTTATGTATATTCTAGCAGTCTCAGCCTCTGGCCATCACCACCTGCCTTCCCATCCACCCTTCCACACTCCTCATTCCCTTTCTTCCACATGCCCCTTCTCCGCCTCCAGCCTCCTTCTCCCAGGTTGACCATATCTCACACTCTGGCCCTTAGCATCTGCCCTGTATCCCATCCACAATCCCTGTGTTAGCTCTGAGTCTCCTTCTCCCAGCACTAGAATCGGGTCCTAATCACACCTGCCCCCAGCATCAGCTCTCTTCTTTCACCCCACCACCTGCCAGCATGAACCATCCCCAGCCTTGCATCAGTCCCCTTCTCCCATCCCCTGCCCCCAGGCCCTTTTTCCAGCCCTAGCATTAACCCCCTTCTCCCATCCCCACCCCTCAGCATCTGCCTTCATCTCTTTCTTACCCCCCTTCTCTCACCCGTCCCTCAGCATTTATTTATTTTATTTTTGTATTTAAAAGTTTTAATATACCATGTTCATAACAAAGTGTCATTCAAAATGGTTTACAATCAATAATAATGCAATCAGAGACAAAAGTTAGAGGAAGAAAATCTATTCCGATACACAGTATCAACCATCATCATAATTACTCTTCCTTAGGGAACAGAATAGTTTTTACTATTTTCCTAAAACCAGTAAAGTTGAAAAGTGTACTCTTTCAGCGTGACACAATGGTATATTTCCCCCTTTTTCCATTCACAGACTCAGGCATGTCTGTGTGGGGATTTTTGTTGAAGCAATCTTGGTTAAGTTTTGACTCACTAAGATAAATGTGAGTATAGTGTGGGTAGTGATTTAGGGAATATGTGAGCTGTGTGGGTTTGTCTTTATATTAGTGGGTGATGTATATATCTCCATGGGCAGAGTTTATCTATTTATCTGTGAGGATGTGAAGATGGACTGTCAGCCTGGGAAAATGTGTGTGTGTGATGGATGTTTGTGTGTGTGTGTGTTGGGAGTGTGTACTTTGTAGGCAGTGTGTGTCAGGATTTTGCATGTGTATGTATAAATACCTCTGTGTGAATGTGTGCATGTTAGCAGTGTGCCCCTTCTCCCAGCTCCAGCATCAGAGTCTTCTCCCAGCCATGTAACTCACATCAGCCCCCTTCTCCTACCTGCCCAGCACCTTTATATCATCCACAGAACACCTGGAACTTGATTTCTTGGCCCACCTCTCTGCCCGCCCTTGGCCAGTTTTGTCCTCCAGCACCATGCAGTATGAAGACAGAGTTGACCGAGGACAAGCAGAGCGATGGACCGAAAAAACAAGCTCCCGCCACTCTGCAGACAGTTTAGAAGTGCTAGACAGGTAAGAGAAGGCTTGTGGGGTTTGTCAAGTCCTGGGATAATGTCCTTTAAAGAGAGAAAAAAAAATCACAATTTATAATAACTCTCATTTTCCATTTTAAGTATAGAAGTTCAGTTTTCACTTAAGGGGCAATAATCTATGTTAAAAAATTTCTTGGTGTGCCTATATGCATTAAAATGTAACCAACTGTAATCTGTTTACTCAGTACCCAAAGCACAATGAACTCCTGGATCGCACAACCTGTAATGTGGTGTTGCATTTATACCATGGGTACAAGAACAAGAAAGCTAAGTTGGTTACCTATATATAGCAGGAGTTCTCTGCAGACAGCAGGATATGAGTCCCCAGAGCAACTACTCATTTCTAGATTTTCATGAAGCTCTTGGAAGTGCATTACTGCACATGATTGCCGGTTCCCTCCTGCCACTGGCACGTGGGACTGCCTCAGTCTATTGACCACATTAGTCTCAGCTGCATGTAGAATACAACTCCTTAGGGAGGTGAGTGGATTTGTGAGGATTCATATCCTGCTGTCCATAGAGAACTCCTGCTACTGGTAAGTAACATAGATTTTTCCATGAATAGTGAGTCCTCATTTACAGAAATCCCTAGATACAAGCTGTCTTTAACAGAAAAAAAGTTAATACAATGAACAAGAAATGGTATTGCAACAGGTTTGGAATTAAAAATAAACGGGCCTTGGGAGGTGAATGTAGATTCTATTCTTCTAAACGGCCGTGGAGGATGGACTGGCCAAACCTACTATTCATTGGGAGTCTTTTTCAGACAATAATGGGATGTGGAATATATGGACAGAAGTCCGTTGCAACCTTGCAAATCTCCTCCATGGAGGCTGATCTAAAGCGGGATATTGACGCACCTATATCTCTAGGCCTCAAAATTACCAAAAACCAAACCTATATATATTATTTTTATATATTTGTCGGAATTACCAGCTCAGTAGAGAGGAGAAAACCCTCACACCGCTGTGGCGTTTCCTTTTAATCATTCAATTGATTAACTGGGTTAAGACGATGTTGGAGACCCATGACAGTGTGAGAAGCTTGATGGGAGGCTTCAGTAAAAGCAGGCCCCACATGAAACAAACATCAAAAGGCTATATAGAGATGGGTTTTACCTTCTACATAGTGGTGATGTGATATGCCCTATTGTGAGATGTACCGTAATGGAGTTGGTTTTTAACCCTAACTCAAATAAATGTAGAACGTACTCAAGCAGGTTTTGTGTGGGACAAGAAAAAGGATCTAGGGCCCTTCTGTCACAACAGATGGCAAGCCTCTTCCATTTAAAATTGTATGACCTTCTAGTGGAATCTCTCTGAAAAGCTAAAATGATCTTCAAAATATCTTCCAAAAAGTTTAATGAAGCCAAGGTTATTTTCTCAATATCCAAGTTGTGAGGATCATGGATTCAATGTTGGGGGTGTAACAAGGGGATCCCTTGCTCCTGTGAGATCAGTGGGGGTGCATTGCTAGCCTCATGGGAGTCCTTACTGAGAGTTCTAGAAGAAGGAAGTGCCATCATGGTCACAGATGGCATCTTAAACTCTGAGCTATGCTTATCCCAGAGTAAATAGCAATCATTTTGAGCAGCCTAACCAAAGAATAAACAGTCTCCCGCAGCATCCTGGGTTGTTACAATATGGCCATAAAAATGGGAGTGTTGATATGCAGGAGTTTGCATACTCAAGTACATCCCAACTGTGGTGTGAGACTGCTAAGATGGCAGCAGAGGAAGAGCCCATGCAGTCAAGTGAGGAGGAAGGCAGTGATAAAGAATAACCCCAAGAGAGCTTGGAGAAAGGCATGATTATCCACCAGGAGCTTTGTAGGTGGTTCAGTGTTCTGAAGTTAAGTAGCTGCCTTTCAAGGAGAGAATGTGGGTTTAGTGGAAGAGCCGTATTCTGATATCTGTGATCAGGCAGGAGTGTCAAGGAAGCAGAAACTCATGGTGGGGAGCAGGTGGAAGCAACAGCGGATCTGAAGCATCAGGTGAGTACAAAGGCAGTGGAAAGGGGTGGGCCACAGGGGTGGGCCATCAATGTTTTGCACAGCACAGCATCATCAATAGATAGCTTGGAGGCAGGGCTGGAGATTGGTCTCTCCAAATAAGGTGTTTTGCTGCCCTGGGTAAGTGACTTTTACAAACAAAACTCTGAGCTCTGGGATAAGGTAGAAGATCTAGTGAATAGGACACAGATGTAACTTGCGGTTCCAAGAAGTCCCACAGTCTGGGGAATGTGTGTATTGCCACGGTGTGGTGATGACTGTCAAAGCAATTCTATCGCAGGATGGTAGTGTTCCAGAGGACTCTCACATTAACCTTGAATGTGTGCGTAGACCACTGGGAGCTTTATTGCCCAACCAGTCTAAGGGCATTATTGCCTACTTCCATGATTACCCCATCAAGGAAAATATTACTCAGCTTTCAAGGAGAAAGTGGACAGTGACATGAGACTCACATCAAGATCTTTATTTACTTTTCTCCCCCTGACATTAAAGAAGAAGAAGGAGCTTGAAGTTATCACCGAACTTCAGGGGGAAGATGTCAGGTTGGCATAATCAATGGCAAGACTGCCAAGAATTACAATAGAAATGAAGCAGTAAAGGTACTACTGGAGGTGGGAATAACTAGCCTTGAAGTGGCAGCAGCCCTGGCCCAGTAGCTGTGCAAGAATGCACAGAGGCAAAGGGAGGTTCAGGTTGTGGAATATTTCAAGGGAGTCTGAGTGACAATAGTCAACTATGAAGATTCAGTACCATGTGTTATATGCTGGGCATGTGGTCCAAGATGATTAGAATTTGCCCACAAGGACGTGTAGGATGGACTTCTCTGTGTAAAGAGGCCTGAATAAGCAGTCAAGTTACTATTCTAGCACTGCAAGCATTTGGTTACAGTGCTTAATGTGCCTTGTTGTTATTCAATTATGTTTGGGAGGTTGGGTCTGGGATTTGGGGTATCATGTCTCCTGATGGTGGGTCTGCTACAGGGGTTGAGAGTAGATGGGGAAGAAAGTATAAATATGGAGGTGAACGGGGTGGGTTAGGGGTTGCCAGTTAGTGTGTATGTGCAATATGAAGGAGCAGTGCTTGGTATATTTGGATATGTGAATTTGGTGAGTGTGCTGTGTGCTAATGGCTGACTGGATCACAATGTTTGCATAGTGGAAAATGAGGGTTGAGTATAGTCCATAAAAGCGTAGGGGCTTAATTGTCCCTTTAAACAGCAGATGTTGCTTAAATAATGCCCCACATTGAAGGCTGCCATATATTTAGTTCAGCAAGATCCTGCACTGTTCAGGGGCTGTCAATGAGTGATGGGCATACCAAAGGTTTTTGTATGGTCTGCCTCTTGCTACAGTCTCAGGTCGCAGGTCTGTTCCAGTGTACCCATGGTGTCATATGGTATTGACTGAATTGGTTGTGGAGGCAATTTAGAGCCTCCTTGACCCAGGAGAAAGCTGTTCAGACACTGGTCCCAGCAGTAAGATTTCCATATGGACAGTTACTGATGGGGACTTATGTTACTTAAGGCATTGTTGTATTATAGTGTGACAATATGGAGGGTGTCTAGTGTTCTTTAGTCACCTCGTCCTCTCTTTATGGCTGGCCATGCCTCTAGACCAGTATGAACTTCTTCCATTCTGCACACACACAGACCTATGTTGTCAAACAGAGGCATATTTTAGCCTTTTGCTTAAAGGTTCAGCCCAGGTATGACAATGTTTGTTACCTGTTAGGTTAATGTGAACAAACGCTATATACAAGTAATAAAGCTGGACTCCTCTTTCTTTCCCTCTAGAATCTGAATCTGAAGGTGAAGAGAACTGAGGCTGGTCAGCAGAGCACAGCTTCTAGTCTATGAATGCTATCTCAGGACATGGTAACATTTAGGCAAAAGAAGCTTTAACTTCAGTGTCGTACAGAAAACCATAGGCTAGCCTTTCCCTTTGTGTAGAAGAATAAAGAATGTGTAAAGGACCTGTGAAGCACCTGGTACGTTCTTTGGGACTCCGCCGCTGGCATACACCATACACAAACCTAATCTAAAGCCATTCAGCCAGGAGCCCTGTCAGAGGAATGAAATGAAATGCCCATGGACTCCTTTTTATTAGCTGTCTTTTCAGGTACCATGTGAACAATACCGTCCTTGCCCTCCACCAAAGCGTGTTATAGGGGGTCTGTGTTTGTAGCTCAGTATTTGCTTGTGTACGTGATTTGACACCACCTACATTTTTTGTTTGGAATAAATGGCTTTTGTATCTGAGCTGGTGTGTTTTCATTACTTCATATTCCAGGATATGTTCCTAAAACAGAATGCATAAAGGCACTGCAGCTTGGGACTGGAGACAACCTAGGTATACATTATATTTAAAAGATTTTGCAGACATTAGATGAATTATTTTGTAAATTTGCAGTACATGGTTGTTTTATCTTTTTTAACTGGGTGGACAGTAATGCTTTCCAATGATCATGCTATTTTCCATAGGATTTTTTCCTATTCTTTGTCTGTTGACTAAATTTGTAGAAAGAAAACTTGCTTTTCTGAAACTTATCTTAATAAAGGACATGTTCTTTTGATTGGTTTATACAACAGAAGATGAAGGATACAGAGATGTACATAATTATGAAATGATAGCAAACTCATTTGCAAAGAAGGAAGTGCGTACACAAACGAGTAGATAAAGTAATGGGATATGATGGAGTTCACACCAGAGTACTGAAGGAGCTCAAGAATGATCCCACAACACTTCTTGCAGTTCTGTTAAGCTGCAGTGCCTTGTAAAAGTCTTCACATACTTGTACATTGTTCACACTCTGCTGTCTAAAGAATGCAGTTTAAAAAGCTTTAAAATGAGTTGTTTTCACTGATCTATGCAAGATGAAAGAACAATTATAGACACATTGAAAAATAAATTATTTTTTATTTATTGCATTTCTCCCCCTCTTCTCAACACTTCTAAGTGGTGATACAGTGTTACATTCATAAAGAGCATACATAAAGCAGACAATGGTAATGCACTTACCTAAAAGCAGTTTTAAGAGAATGCCTTAAACCCCTTTCGAAAGGCCGAATAGTCCCTTATAAAGCATAGAGTATTTATAATGCCTTTATATCGTTCCATGGTGAGACCGCTCCTTGAATACTGTGTGCCATTCTGGTCGCCGTATCTTAAAAAGGATATAGCGTTATTAGAAAAGGTTCAGGGATCAGCTGTCTTTGCAGGAGGTATTTTGGAGCCAAGCCATCGGTTCGGGAGGCTGTTGCTGCCGTTGGAGGAGAGGACTTCCTACTCTATCCCCCTTTTCATCGGGCAGGCACTGTTGAGACAGCCCTACCTGCGGGGACTTCTCTCGGGGCTTTAAAACTGCACCGGACAGGGTGAAACCTCGGATGAGCTGTCTTTGCAGGAGGTAGTTTGGAGCCAGGCCATCGGTTCGGGAGGCTGTTGCTGCCGTTAGAGGAGAGGACTTCCTACTCTATCCCCCTTTTCATTGGGCAGGCACTGTTGAGACAGCCCTACCTGCGGGGACTTCTCTCGGGGCTTTAAAACTGCACCGGACAGGGTGAAACCTCAGATCAGCTGTCTTGCAGGAGGTATTTTGGAGCCAAGCCATCGGTTCGGGAGGCTGTTGCTGCCGTTAGAGGAGAGGACTTCCTACTCTATCCCCCTTTTCATCGGGCAGGCACTGTTGAGACAGCCCTATCTGTGAGATCCTTCTTCTTATTTCTTTGGGTCTCCTCTGTGACGCGGAGCGTGTACGCGGGGCATGTGTCGAAGGGGCGTGGTCAAAGGGGTTTGCACTGCCCCTTTGACGCCCCTTCGACGCTATTGAGACGCCTTATTGCATGTTTTATTTCTTTTTAGATAATTAGAGGTTTCTCTTATAGGTAGGAGAGTGGTAGTTAACTTGCTAGTAGGATTATGGGGAAGCGGAAGGCTAAGTCTGGGGCTAAGGCCCCTGAGGCCGTTTCTGGTGATGCAAAACCAGTCGGTCCGTTAGATAAGCACTTCGCTCCCCTTCCTCTAGCTCACTCTTCTCCCGAAGGAGTGTCTCTTAGTCCTGACAGCAGATCCCCTCCGGTATGCCCTGCTCCAGGAAACATATCAGTCTTGTCTAAGACGTCCCCGAGTTCGGCGATCAAATTCCAACCTACTACTTTGCCAGTTCCCGTGCAACTGTTAGAAGCAGGTAGGTCTTTTGAGCTCCCTGCTTCTTCTTTGGATTACGTTGCGGGATATTTGGGTTGCCTTACATGTTGGTTACGTTGAATTCTTTGTGCACTTACTCGCAGGAAGCCACTGAAGCTTTGGGGCACCTTGACGAGAAAATTGCGCAAGTTGATTTGGCTACTACTAAGTTAGATTCACAGGTTCTCTCTTTGCATGCAACGAGTATTGCCGCTATAAAGGATTCCTTATCTCTGCATAATAAGATAGAAGCCCTGGAGAATTCTTATCGTAGTTGTAATCTGAGGTTTTTGAACTTTCCTTATTCATCTTTGCTATCTCACAGAATTTTGCTTGAAATATTTCTTAAGGAGGTATTAGCCATTTCAGATTCTTTAAATGTTTCACATTTGTATTATATTCCCTCTTCTGTTAAAAAAAATAATGCGGTTGATGGGGGCTTAGATCAAATTGCCTCTACAATGGATAACTTGACAGCCTTTCTTGAGGATTCTCAGGATAATATCTTTACGCGTGCCACCTTGTTAGTTACTTTTTCCTCTGTTGAGGTTAAGCACCGCATCCTAAGGGCCTTTTTTAAGGTTAAATGTGGAAAGGTTTGTGGGCATAAGATTAGTATTTTCCCTGATGTGTCAAGGAGTACTCAATTGCGGCGGCGGCAATTCTTACAGCTTAAGCCCCGTGTTTTGGCAGTGGGTGCTTCTTTTTTTCTTCACTGCCCCTGCAAATGTGTTGTCGGTCTGGAGGATGCGATGTATACCTTTATGGAGGTGTCTCATCTTGAACATTTTTTGGAAGGACGGCAGGTGGTAGACAGGATTGATGTTTAATTAAATGTTGCCTCCAAATGTTGGGATTATATTATCTCTAGATTTCCTGTGTTTGTATTCTGTAATTAGTATAGACATCACTGATCCCATAATGTGGACTTTATCCTAGATATATTTCCTCTATTTATGTTTCTTTTGTTATGCATATTGCATTTTTGGATTGACTTTTCACTGTATTTTGGTTATGTATATTGACTGAAAATGACAATAAAAAAAAAAAAGAAAAGGTTCAGAGAAGAGCCACCAAAATGGTAAAGGGGATGGAAGGATACTCCTATGAAGAAAGGCTAAAAAGGTTAGGGCTCTTTAACCTGGAAAAGAGACGGCTGAGGGGAGATTTGATAGAAGTCTATAAATTAATGAATGGAGTGGAATGGGTAAACGTAGATCGATTGTTTACGTTATCAGAATATAGAAAGACTAGGGGACATGCAATGAAGCTACAGGGTATTTAAGACTAATAAAAGAAAATATTTTTTCACTCAACGTGTAATCAAACTCTGGAATTTGTTACCGGAAGATATAGTAAAGGCTGTTAGTGTAGCTGGGTTTAAAAAAGGTTTGGACAAGTTCCTGGAGGAAAGGTCTATAAACCATTATTAAGAATTGACCCAGGATATCAGTGCTTGACCCAATACAAGCATTGTAAAACCTGTGTCTTTTGGGGAAACTGCTAGGTACGTATGACCTAGATTGGCCCCTGTTGGAAACAGGATACTGGGCTTGATGGACCTTGGTCTGACCCAATATGGCATATCTTACGTTCTTATGTTCTGCAATGCATTCCACAATGTCGGACCTGTGATTGAGAAAACCCAGAAATGGGTAGTCGCCTAATCAAACACTGAGGCAGCAGGAATACTTAAGATCCTGAGATGCAGATTGTAAATTTTGAAAAGGGACAAATACATTTAGTCATGAACATAACTCTGAAGTTAATGATAAATGTAGAGACTTAAATTGCAACTGCTAAACGATGGCCAATCAATATAGTACAGAGCAGGGGTGATCTGTTCATGCTTTTTAAACCCTTGAATGATGCATGGGCAATCTACAGTGGTTTGATAACAGGGTAGCAACCCTACCGTAAGTATATCATATTACAGTACTCCCAATGATGGCGAGCCAATGTCTGGACTACCATCCAGAAATAAGGGATTTCTAAATACAGTCACAACCTTCATAGTAACCATAACTTTAAAAATGTATTACACACTACTATTTGGCTATTTGGTCTCTAAACTAGAAATAATGAATCTAAGAGTACCCCTAAATATACGATTTTATCTTTTAAAAGTATAATGTAGTTGTTCAGTACAATAGATGAAGGAGCAACATAGGTCGTGTCCCTGCAGACTATCTTTGCTTCAGTTTTATTAAAATTGATAGACCATTATTTGTCATCTACACTACAAACGTATGAAAGTTCTGTACTATTCTCAGTGAAGAAACTACAGCTTTCACATAAATTTGTTCACTAATCAAGACATTATCCACATATCACCTAAATTCAGATGAAATTGGCATAATAATGTGCAGAAAGGAAACAGGTACTATAAACATTAAATAAAGCTGCGGAAAGTGCAGACCCCTGTGGCACCATGAAGATACCCCTCCCCCACCTTCCCTCGGGGAGGTGTACCTGTTGTGCTCTTTTTGTCAAAGCAATGAAAATCATTGCAAGACTACAATGGTTACTTCTAATACCACTAAGAATTCAATAGAATAGATGGAACTACCAAATTAAATGCAGATGAAACATGTATACATAAACACATATGGGTTGTGGAATATGTGATCGATTACACAGGTACACTACCAAAAAACTGCCTCCAGTTTTGCAATTGATTCCTATAGATTTTGGGGTGCTGAATCCAGGAAAAATAGCCAAAATGTTCCATCACGTCACGTTTTCTTGCAAAATTAGATTTCTTACCCATATAAGGAATGTTCACATAATTTCTTTTTAGCCGACTGCAGTTTATTTTCTTGGCCCAAAATAGAGGTTGTAATGGTTAACTAACTAGAAACACTCCCTCATGATATTTTAGAGTGTTTTGTATTCATTTTATACATTAACAGGACAATTGGGAGGCGGGGGGCTAAATCCAGTACTCGCGCTGGCGCATGTTCTTTCCTGTTCGCCTCGCCTCGTTCGCTCGCTCGCTCAAACACGGTGGTTGCGACATGAACGTTCCTGTCAAATTTCAGTTTCTTTCCAGTTCATTATTACCTTTTGTTTGCTCAGTCGTAATCCAGCTTTATTCCGAAGTGGTTCACTACAGTTGTAGTTTGCAGTGCTGTGTATTTGTGATGGCTCACAGAGCCAGAGGTTGCGTCAACTCTCCGGACAGTTTTTGTTTTATTTGTGGGGAATATACCGTGAAAAAGCGGCAGAGGAACATTTCTGCATTTATTAAAAAAGTATATTTCGCCTATTGCGGTTTGAAGTTAGGCGATCAAGACAAACCGTGGGCTCCTCACAAAGTGTGCAAGACATGTGAGGAAGATCTACGCTTATGGATGAAAGGTAAAAAACAAGCATTTCGTTTCGGAATACCTATGATGTGGCGTGAACAAAGAGACCACAGCAGTGACTGCTATTTTTACTCTTGCATTGTGAAGGGATACAACTTAAAAAATAAGAACGTAATAAGTTACCCCAACCTTCCCTCAGCAATTAGGCCTATGCCTCATAGCAACGAAGTACCTGTGCCTGAACCACCAAAATCTTTGGATCATATTTGTGTGGACGGTTCTGATCATGATGAGACTCATCAGATGGCTTTTCCCGATGAGTCCAGTACTTCCGAGTTTGAAACTGAACCAGATCCGAAACCTGAACTTTTCTCTCAAGCTGAATTGAATGATTTAGTCCGGGATTTAGGACTCCCAAAAGATGCTGCCCAACTGCTAGGTTCTCGGCTTAAACAGAAAAATCTATTGTCACCAGGAACAACTTTTTATTGGTACCGCAACCTCGAGACACAATTTTTGAAGTATTTCAGCAAAGAGGAAGATTTGGTATTTTGCAACGATATATATGGAGTGATGGAAAAGTTTAAACTCAAGTATGATCCTGCTGAATGGCGGCTGTTCATTGATTCGTCAAAAGACAGCATAAAAGGTGTTCTTCTTCATAATGGCAATACATTCGCTTCAGTTCCTATTGCTCACTCTGTTATTCTCCAAGAAAAATACGAGAATTTGGCCCTGATTCTTCAGAAGATTCGTTATGATGAGCATAAGTGGATGATTTGTGGAGACTTTAAAATTCTATCCATGCTATTAGGGCAGCAATCCGGTTTCACCAAATATCCCTGCTTCCTTTGCTTGTGGGATAGCCGGGCCCGCGACCTACACTGGGGGAAAAAAGACTGGCCAATTCGGGAGTATTTGAGACCCGGTGAGAAAAATGTTCTTCATGAGAGCTTGGTACCTCGTGATAAAATTCTATTACCACCTCTCCACATTAAGTTGGGTCTCATTAAGCAATTCATCAAGTCCCTTCCAAAAGATGGTGAGTGCTTTCGGTACCTTTGCTCAAAGTTCCCCCGACTTTCTGAAGCAAAGCTAAAGGAAGGAGTGTTTGTTGGCCCTGATATAAGGAAACTCATTTCAGATGGAGCATTCGCTGAAACGATGTGGATTCCTTCAAGGATGTTGTTCTCAAATTCTTGGGGAACAGGCGGGATGAGAACTATAAGGATATTGTTGCCAGGATGCTCAATGCCTTCAAAGAACAAGGCTGTAACATGAGCCTGAAAGTCCATTTCTTGCACTCCCATGTGAACTACTTTCCCGAAAACGTGGGGGCGTACAGTGAAGAACAAGGTGAAAGGTTTCACCAGGACATCAAGGACGCAGAGAGAAGGTACCAAGGAAGATGGAACACCACTATGATGGCTGATTTCTGCTGGTTGCTGCTGCGGGAAACCCCAGATGAAAAATACGCCAAGCAGCGCACCAAGAGAAGCATTCGGGGGAAGAAGAAACGGGCCCACCAGGAGATTGATTGACCCAAGAATGACTTTAAAATCTAAACTGTGTTGACAAATATCGTGTTTTTACTAAACTTTGAAATAAAAATGTGCTAGTTATTACCACAGTGTCGGATCTCATTTATTAGAATTTTATTTTCACACCATCGGGTGTTTGTCTTCATGTATTGCAATGGTGCGGTTTGCATTTTCTATTCTTACATACATACCTGTACAACATTTTTTGCACATTTCTTTGCTTTGCTTTGTGTCTAACCTCGCTCTTATATGCTCAATGTTTGTGCACATGTATGTGGCTGTTTTAAGTGCAGACAATTTTGCTACCATCACAGTGTGTTTTGTTGACATTACTCTATTCTTATGTGCTGCCTTGTTACAATTTTCTTTATTCTTATTTGAATAACTACTAAACAATTAGTATAAAGAATTCATCCAAGAAACTTTTATCTCGATCGCACTCAATCTGAAACGTTCACCTCAAACTGCTAACACAATGTAGCAAAAAATCTGTACGTGATGGAGCAAATTGGTTACCAGATTTGGATTCAGCGCACCAAAAAACGTAAAAATCAATCGAAACATTAGAGGCAGTTTAAAAAAAAAATTTTTTAGTGTACCTGTGTTATTTAAACGAGCAATCCTTCTGGGATGTAGCCACTTCTAAAGCCACCTCTGGACAATCTCTTACTCTTTTTCCATGTTGCCAGGCATCCAAAACGTGATGCCTTTCAACAAACTCATCTAGTTGAATATGTACTGCTTGTTCAATAAGTTTTGCTAAAAATATTAAGGCACAATATGGAATGGAAATTACCCATATCATGTAAATCACCCATTTTGTCCTTTACAATTGGTTTAACTGAAGCTGTTTTCAAAGCAGAGGGCTCATCTCCAGATCTCAAAGAGGAGTTTATTAAAATAATGTCATGTGCAAGAGTCTGAGTGTACATTGCTTAGGGTGTGTTATCTACGAGTGCCGTTATATCCCAAGGCTTCTTGGTGTAGCACTTTGAATAAGACACTTGATACTTTAGGGCTATGGATTATTTCTCTTTATCTCAAAACAGAAAAATTTGTTTATGCAAAAAAGAAAAAAGTGCTGCCCAACAAGTACTGCCCTGGAATTGTACAGTCTCATCCAGATTATAATCAACAGGAAAACTCCCAGCTGGTTTTTGCAACTTATTCTGAAGTGCTCAAATAAAGTTTAAAAGTCCTTAAAATTCTGGCTTTCATCAGCTCCTCATATTCCACAAGAAGGCAAATTAGAAGCAAAAAAAACAACAACAACCCCATTCAAAACTCGTCTGTGCTGAGTTCAGCAATCTTTCAGAACTCACATGGCTGCTAATTGAGTCAGTCTGGATTTTCTAGCCAGTTCCCTAAGTGTCAGGCTGGCTGACTGCTGTCCTTTGGAACAACAAGGCAGCCCCTGCCCCTGGGTCTTTCTCTCCAAGGTGTTTTATTTTCTGCCCACTCCTTGTCAGGAACAATTCAAAACATTAGAAATAGTTCAATTTGCAAGTCCCAGTTGATTTTACTCTTCATCTCTGGACAATCTCTTACTCTTTCTCCATGGGCTTCAGTTGGGTTAGGGAAGCCTTCCACCCACACCTCCCCTACAGCTCAGTTCATACCAGTGAAAAGATTAGGCAAGTCACACACTTTGGTCACCGGCCTGTTGATACTCCATTTCCTCAGATAACCAGCCAGAGGGCTCAGCTACTTCAAGCTCCATAGGTTGAGGTACTTTCTGGAATGTGTATAGCTTATGAGGAGACTGATTCTGGGCAGGAGCCGTGCTGGTCATCGGAGGGAGGAGGGGGGGGGCTGTCAGAAATACTGCTTATCTTCCCAGGAGGTTTGTGAGCCCCACCCTTTTCTCTGAGCCCTTGGAAACCACCAAGTCACAGGATCTACCTCTTTGCCCTAGGCCTACCTTCTGCTTTCTTTCTGCTGAAGGCTTTCTAAACCCTGACACAGATCCTGCATAGCTTTTCCTTTTAGGGCTTAACCTAGGTCGGTCTCCCTTTCTCCTAACAGAGGTGCTCTCAGGGTGGGACACTGGGGTTCTTTCCCTCAATGGTGATGCAGGCAGGTCATCCCTACCACAATGCATAGAAATAACAACACTGAACTCAGAATCCTAACCATGGACACAGAGAAAATCCAAAGAACAGTGTGTAGATTGCATCTGGGAAAGTAACCGCAAGGTATTATCAATGGTCACCTAAGTAAATGTGGTTCAAGCCTCATTATTTTTCCATTAATGTTTCATTACATCTAATTTGTTATCAGTAGAAGTAGCACCATATGGAAGAGAAGAAATCATCCTTTTCAGGTAGCCAACAAAATCATCAACCAAGAAACAGGAGATCTCATTGTGACCTTCAGTGTGGTGCAGTGAAAAAACACACAGTCAAAAATAGTTCAGCTGGCCTACTATTGCATTATTGTCTGTAAAGTGTTTTCATTAAGCCTTATTCAATTTGGATATGTACTGTTTGAGCATACAATGGCCACTGCAGAAAGCCGGTGCTAGACCCGCGCCAAAGCGATTTTTTTACATTCCCGACAATGCACACATTTTAGCATGCGATGCAGGAAGGATAGGGTATGCAAATGTATGCTGCATTAACCATGCACATGCAAATGAGCCACAGTAGCATTAAAATGGGAGAGCAAGCCAAACACATGCGCACAAGAAGCCTGTGCTAGTTTGCTTGCTCTCCGGGCACCACGTGGCTAATTTGCATATCAGCCCTGACAGTATTGTGATCGCATCTGGGACGATCGCGGCATCGGGAAAAGCCCCTGATGTCATCAAAATACTGTCGGGGCTGTGCTCAACAAAAAAGAATCCCTGGTGGTCCTGTTACCCCTCTCCCCCAACAGTATTTTGATGACACCAGGGACAATAGTGGCATCGTGAAAAGCCCCCAATGCTATCAAAACACTGTCGTGGGCCAGTGCCCCGACAGAAAGTACCTGATGGTCTTAGAAACCCCTATACCCCCCACCCAACCAATAAAAGAAAATAGAACCTAGTGGTCTAGTAGCCCCTGTATCCCCAACCCAACTAAAACCAATATAAATTAAATTACGTGGTTTGTCTAGTGGCCCCTGTACCCCCCACCCCACCCCAACCCAAAATAAAAGAAATAAGTCACCTGGTGGTCTAGTGGCTCCTAAATCCAACCTCCTGTTCCCCCGCCCCCCCCATACCTTAAAATAGGTGGGAGCGCTGCCTACACGCTCCTGCTCTGTTCCACCATCTTATAAAATGGCGATGCCAGGCCCCATATGGTGCATCCATGGGATGCACTGGGCAGAGTTAGACTGCCAAATAAGGCATACCCACCCCTTTCCTGCCCCCATATAGCCTCTCCATACAAATGCCATGTTCATATGGGGAGAATAGCCATGGATGCAGAGGGGCCGAAGAGCTGGGATGGACATCCCAACTGTACGTCCATCCCTGTAATTCATGGCTCGGAATGACCCCCAAGTGTGTCTAGCCCATTTGCAGTTTCAAGTATTGGTGATCCATCTGTAGATGTGGTCATCCAGCATTGTGCTGTTACCTGTGGCCTCTGGCATCTGCCAGAAGTAGTGGATCCCAATCTGTGCTGCATGGAGGTGTTTCTCATGGTTTATAAGCCAAGTAAGGTGCAGGCCATGTCCAGGTGGCTGGGCATTTATCATGTTGTGGAGGATGTTAGGCAGTTGTTCAGAGTTTTGCTTCTGGGTTCCTTGTTACGTTTCATAGGCCTTGGTTCTTCTGTAAGTCTCAGAATACTCCATCAGTTTTGGCTGGTGGAAATGTTGTGTGAGGAATTGGAGTTAGGTTATATTTCCAGTCCTTTTTCTAGGCCTGTTTCCTAATTTGGTTGTTTCTCCTACGGGTATTCTGGCTAAAAAAGAACATGGCAAATTCCAACTTATCCATAATCTATCCTACTGGGACCAGAGTGAACACATTCATTCATCCAAAGTATTGTTCAGTGCATTTTGCTTTCTTGGATGAGGTATGTTGTTGCGGTCTTGTGGGCAAGGTGCTTTGATGGCTAAGGCTACTACTACTACTGAGCATTTGTATAACGCTACAAGACATACGCAGCACTGCACAGACGTGTAAGAGACAGTCCCTGCTCATCAGAGCTTACAATCTAGTCAAGACAGACAACACAGTAGGTGTAGACAGGGATACCTGTAGGGGGAATGGCAAGGAAACACAAAGGAGATCAGGTGAGTCAAGATCCAAAAGCAGCAGCAAAGAGATGAGTTTTCTGCCTGGATTTGAAAACGGCCAGAGAAGGCGCCTGGCATACAGATTCAGGTAGTTTATTCCAGGCATAAGGAGCCGCAAGGTGAAAGGAGTGAAGTCTGGAGTTAGCAGTAGAAGAGAAGGGCACAGATAAAAGCAATTTGCCAGAAGAGCGGAGATCCCGAAGAGGGGTATAGGGAGAGATAAGAGAAGAAAGGTAGTAAGGAGCTCCAGAGTGAATGCACTTATATGTCAGCAGGAGAAGTTTGAACTGGATGTGAAATGGATAGGGAGCCAATGAAGTGATTTGAGAAGAGGGGTAATATGAGCATGACGAGGCTGGTGGAAGATTAACCACACAGTAGAGTGTTGAAGAGATAGAAGTGGAGATGATTCAAAGGGAGACCAGCAAGGAGTAGGTTACAATAGTCAAGACGGGAGATGATTAAGGAGCGGATAAGTGTTTTAGTAGTGTGTTCAGAGAATAATGGGCAGATTTTGTTAATGTTATAGAGAGAAATGGCAGGTCTTAGTTATCAGATGGATGTGACATTCATTCTGCTTTTTGCTTGTTGCCTATTCACCTGATTCTTTCTTTTTGGTGGGCTTTAAAACTGATTCTTAATATTTCTTTGATACATGTATGCCTATGGGATGTTCTGTGGCTTCTTCCCCTTTGAAACATTTCCCACTTTCGTTCAGTAGTTGGTTCAGTGAGTGTTTGAGCTGAATGCCAGTTTGATGCAGTCTAGATTGCCTGCTGAAAAAGTTTTCAGTTTAGAGAGGCTATTGATGGGGCTTTGACTGCTAAGAAGTTGACATTGCATCAAGTTCAATTTTTGGTCATTTTAATTTTGCTTGTCATGTTATTCCTGTGGGGAGAGCATTTTTATCTGGGCTTGCAAAGGGAATTTTAAAGAGCACCATTTAATTAGGATTTGTTTGTGGGTAATGGCAGATTTGCCAATGCTTGACACAATACAAGCATTGTGGAACCTGTGTCTTTTGGGGATACTGCTAGGTACGTATGACCTAGATTGGCCACTGTTGGAAACAGGATACTGGGCTTGATGGACCTTGGTCTGACCCAGTATGGCATATCTTATGTTCTTATGTTGTGCAGGGAGTTTTTGGAATCTTTCAATGATGCTACGGTTTGGCAAGCCCCAGAGGTTACAAATTCAGATTAGTTGTTGTTTTCCAATGCCTATGGGGAGTGTGGGCTTTGCTGGGACCTGGTGTACTGAGGTTTGGCCTATTGAGTGGTTTGTGAAATGGTGGACCAGGAAATTGGTGTTGCTTGAGTTATTTTCAAAAGTTGCATTTCCTATAGGAAAGCGTATTCTGCTTCGGATTATCACTGTTGTGCAGTTGGAACAGTAAACTTATGTTGGAACACCACTGAGGAGTCAGATGATTTTCTTTACCGAATAGGATAAGACTCATACTGCACCTGAGTCCTGGAAGATAGGCGCCCCCACCTTTCAATAAACTCCACCACAGGATTAATAGGAAGACCAGGGAGAGTAATTCTATAAAAGTGCCTAGCACGGAAGGGAGGCAAGCCGCTCCCCCCATGCTGAAGATAATGCAAACTTGAAAGTACTGCAGGAGCAGTGATTCTTGCCGGTGATCCTGCAGTCCGAGACTTCTCCAGCATGCACGGAAGGGAGGTAAGCTCCTCTCCCCATGCTGAAAATCAGCCCCGGACAATTCGAACTTGAAAGTGGTATGCACTTTGGTTTGGCCCTTAGGTGTGAACCCTGAGGATTGGGACCCCACCCCTCCTGAGCTTGCCCAAGATCATAACCACAGCCCACCTATCACTCACATCACAAATGTAGACCGCACAAGGTAAACAACAGAAATTGATATAGTATCTGCTTCTGACTCTGTCTACATCCTTCCATATCCCACACCAAAATCCAGCCAGAACTGTCAGTGAGACTCGAGCTTCAAGTTCAATCATATTCAGCCGCCATTCATTCGCAATCCTCCTACTAGGAATCATTCTACTGGCTAAATCCTCCACTGCTCTAACAAACAATACCCAATATGATTGCCAGAACCCAATGTCAACAACCCTACAACACACACTACAACCCTCAACAGACTTATACAAATACACCCCTTACTACACACTCCTAGCAACCCAGAAACCATTCTCAATACCAAGAATCACCTGAAATGCACTCATCAATGCGTGCTCAGTACACAACCAAATCCCAATCATCACCGACATCCTCAATATAAATGAATCAGATCTATTCTGAATAATAGGATCCTGGCTATCAACAACAGACACTGTACTCCTCAACCAACTGAAAATAAGCAACTACACAATGTTCAACTGCCTGAGAGTGAATAAAAGAGGAGGAGTTCTAATCCTCGCTAAATCCAACCTAAATGTCCACAACATCAACATCCACATCCACATCCACAGATGAATCTTGTCAGTTACAAACAACTGCCTCTTCAGAGCCCCGTCATCTAACACTAATGATCTGGCCAAAGTACTGGAGACAGCATGTGAGAACACCACACAAAGTAGACCTCCTATACTACTAGGTGACTTCAATCTGAACACGCTTCCTAGAAACCAAGCAGACACATTCCTAGAGGCGATGAATGATCTGGACTACCAACAAATAGTAAACAACCCCACTCATATGCAAGAAAATATACTAGACCTCATCTTTACACCTAAGAAGAACATGCTATCAGACAACAAAGTCTCTGTGACACAAATTCTCCCAGTCTCATGGTCAGACCACACTATGATTAACTTCTCCACCCCACACTACCTTTACACCCACAGTAAAAACACTATGCACACCACGAAACGCAGGTTCCATAAATTCAACAAAGAAGTATTCTTGGAGAAAATCATACCCCACATCCGACCCAACACACCTAATGTGGATATACTGGTCACAAACTGGAATCAGACCATAAGCGAGGCATCATCCATGCCTCTGACAAGATCCACTCCAAACATAATCCAAACATAAGCCACAAACAATTCATAGCCATAATGAACAGATCTGTAGATATTGTAAATAATCTCCCCAGTTGAAATCCAAGTTGTATCCCCTGTTCTTTGTAAATGCATACCTGATATACCCAGATGCATAAATGTTACCTGTAAACCGCACTGATTTTAAAGAGCGCGGTATATAAAAGCAATAAATAAAATAAATAAATAAATGCAACCTGATACACAAGAGAACTCAAAAACTTAAATCGAGACCTGAGAAGAATTGAATAAAAATGAGGACTTCTAAGAAACCAGCATTAGAGACAAACTTCACGCGGAAGCTAAAGCAATACTGTACCATGGTCAACACTGCCAAGAAGGATCATCACACAAAAATCCTAATGAGCTTACTGAACCGCCTACTTAACATTATGCAGTCCCTAACCACAGCACCCAACAAAGGGAAACCTGACAACACCCCCACTACAAGCACTGACAAACTTTTTCCAAAGTAAAATGGGACCCATTAACAACATACAACATACACTGCTAGACAACAATTCCACCAATGGATAACCTTTGACTCCATCTTCAACAAGAACAGAGAACACATAATCAGCAACCTCAACACCACTACAAGGAGCAGGTAGTGAGTTTAGATGAGGAAAGAAGGTGAGTGGCTTCCTCCTCAGAGATCATAGAAAAGGAAGAAAGGGTAGCAGAAAGGGGGGGGGGTAAGTTGGGAATGAAGAGGGGGAGGAGGGGAAGTAGCTGACTTTGTGGGGAATTGGAATGCGATCTTGTGGATTTTGTAATGGAAGTAGTCAGCCAGGGTTTGGGCAAAAAGGGAGAGAGGGGTCGGAGGTGGAGGCACCTTGAGGAGAGAGTTGAGAGTTGTAAAGAGATGGTGAGGGTCAGAGACAAGAGAGTTATATGGACATAATAGTCCTGTTGGCGAGTGTTATGGCTGACTCAAAAGAGACAAGCATGAATTTGAAAAATAGAAAGTCCACAAGGGTGCAGGATTTGAGTCAAGCACACACAACTGAGTGGGTGCAGGACCATAGATAGTGGGTACTAGAAGACAGCCAGGGTTGAGCTACAATATGCCTCACAGGACATGGTAAGGGCAGAGCAAGAACATCCAGAGAAGAGGAGAATGCAGTGTTATAGGAAGATACTGCCTCATCAACAGACTCAGATGACATAGTGGAGAAAAGAGGTGATGAGACAGTGGAGGAGAGAGCTAATGGGTCAACAGCATGAAGATTTCTAAAAAGGTTGAAGGATACAGGGCTTAGCAAATGATGGTCTGATAAGGGAAGAAGTGAGGTACAGAAGTTTGAGGGTAAGCAATTAGAGAAGAATACAAGTTCGAGGCAGTGACCTTGCTGGTCAGTAGGGGCAGTAGAGCAAAGCTGGAGGTTGAATGATGAAGTAAGGGAGAGAAGTTTTAAAGCATAAGGGTCAGAGGGGTAATCAACAAGAATGTTAAAATCCCCGAGAATGAGGGAAGGGGAAGAAGAATCCAGAAAGAAGGAAAACCATGAGTCAAAGTCAGACAGAAAGGTAGAGGTGGATTTGTCAGGGGGGTCAATAAATAACAGCTATTTGGAGAGATAGTGGAGTAAAAAGCCGGATGGAGTGGACTTCAAAGGAAGGAAAGGAGTGAGATTGAGGCAGAAGGAGAGAGTAGAAGCCCAACACCACCACCACGGCCAGTGAGTGAGACGTGTGGGAGAATTGATACCCGCCGTGGCAGAGAGCAGCGACTGAAGCTGAATCCTCTGGAAGGTGCCAGGTCTCAGATAGAGCAAGGAGCTGGAGAGCATTAGAGAGAAATGCTCTCCATTAATGCTCTCCAGTTTATTTGAGATGGAGTGTGCATTCCACAAGGCACATGAGAAAGGGAGAGAGGCACATGAGAGAGGAGGGGGAAAGGAGAACAAGATCTGAGCTGTTGCATGAGGATCTCTTCTGGGAGTGTGACAAAAGTCTAGGGGGGCCAGGGTTGGGGTTGATATTTTCGGAAGACAGAAGGAGAAGGAGTACAAAAGTGCAGGGCAGAGAAGAAACAGCACTGTAGTAACAAGGGTGAGTTTATTTCAGAGAGAGGGGCAATGGCTGAATGAGAGTGAGAAAGTGGTGAAGCTCAAGAGCTGATGATAGGGTAGATGAGAAGATGTGGGGGTTGTGAGGATGGTAAAGGGGAGATAAGGGGGAGGGACTTGAAGGTTTTGGTAGGAAGGGAGACAATTAGGGAGCATGAGCAATAGAAAAAGAAAGTATTGAAGAGCCATAAAGGGAGAGATGGAGAGGAGCACAAAAGTCAGAAGAAATAAAAGGATAGGTGGTAGAAATTGCAGAGGATAAGGTGAACCTGGGAGTGATTGTGGTAATGAGCACTGGGCAGCTATAAGAGACTGAACTAGGGGGCGGATGGGCTGTGGGGAGGGGGGAGGATGGGATAATAAGAAAGATGAGAGAGAGATGTAGCTGGAAACAGAGAGGGAGAGCTGAACAAGATCACATCCAAAAATACTGACAAGACACTCTAACAATGATGAGATAAATAAATAAATACTATATTCAGGCAGACAGACTTACAAGCAAGCAGTTGAAAAGTCAGACCCTATCCAGAAGCTAGGAGCACAGTCTTTAATTGACTTGCATGTTCCATAGAAGAAGTCAAATATGGCTGAGCACACATGGGGAAGAGGGTTAACAATGCTTCACGGTGGGGGGGGGGGGGGGGGAGGGGGGGTGTTATACTTTCAGCACACAGTAATAGGAGGCAGGCAGGGCGAGGGAGATTTTAAACTCAGAAGTCTGCTGAGGTAGAGTGGATAAGGCAATGTAGGTGATCTCCAAAAGCAGAGACCAGAGAGAGCGCGGGAGCAGGGAAGTTACAATTGATTGTGAGGACAGAGAGAGAGACACACACAACTGAAAACAGAGAGGGAGAGCTGAGCAAGATCTCAAACAAAAATAGTGAAAAGTAAAGCATTCTAACAAACAATGATGATAAAAATAAGTAAATAATATCTACAGTCAGACAGACTTACAAGCAAGCGGTTAAAAAGTCAGACCCTATCCAGAAGCTAGCAGCACAGCCTGTAATAGACTTGCACATTCCACAGCAAGAAGGCAAATGGCTGAACACATAAGGAGAAGATGTTTAACAATGGTTCATGGGGGGGGGGGGGGAGTTTCAGCACACATGCGTACATCCTTATTATCTTAGATATAGCCATGGTATTTGACTCCATTCCACACAAACTCCTACTTGCAAGACTAGAAGCCATTGGAGTCGGTGAACCCCACTCAAATGGACTCAATCATACTTGTCAAACCGCCACCAACAAGTACCCATAGGACCAAACAAATCAACGCCATACAGACAACACAAAGGAGTTCCACAAGGCTCTGCTTTATCTTCACTACTCTTCAACATATTCATGCAGCCCATATGTACCATATTCCACAAACACGATATTCAGTACAGGATCTATGCAGACGACATCATGATGTTTACACCTTATGACATCTGAACTCCAAACCTAAGCAAAATAACAACCTGCTTCCATGAGATCTCACAATGGCTACTTGAACATGGGCTGCAGATCAACTACAAAACAAAAAAACAGAAACAAGGCATATCTCCAGAAACAAGGCATTCTCTCCCCCCCCCCCCCCAAGAACATTCAGAATCCACGACATTTATCTAGAAACCAAGCAGGAGGTGAAATATCTGGGCATAACAATTGACCACCAGCTCAACTTCTCTCACATCACCAGAACCACAAGAGCTATTTATCACAAAATAAGAATCCTCCTCAACTTCCAACCTCTACTAGCAGTGTCCGACTTCTACTCAGTACTTCAGACCCTCATCTTCCCCTTCCTGTATTTCAGTAACAGCATATGCCAGGGCTCTCTAAACTTGCACTTCATCAGCTACAGATGGCCCAACACACTGCAGCATGCACCATACTAAAAGCTAAAAAGAACATCCACATTAACCCAATTTTAAAAGATCTACACTGGCTACCTATATACAGCCTAATTAAATATAAATCAGTAATAAACATATTCAAAACCCTACACGATCAATCATTGCCATACCTAAGGTCCCTTATCTGAACACCAACCACCACCAGAAAAAGCACAGATATAACCACAACTTACTGGACTTGCCAGCGGAAATAACATGGGTAAACCAAAATACTCACATCAGAGCCTTCTCCACTTATGCACGATCTATGGAATGCACTCCCCAACAACCTCAGAGCAACACATGACCCAACAAAATTCCGCAAAGAACTCAAGACATTCCTATTCAAAGAACACTTCAAGGATTAAATGGTGTATCCTCATAGAACAACATACTTACAGATTCTTATCCCCCTTTCAATAAGTACCACCCTCCCACTTTACTCCTCCCATCCATCTCCCCCAACAACACAGAACCTTTGTTGTACATAATTGTGATTATTTAAATATGTTATGGTCTATTGGCCATAGAATGATTACATTTGGTAACTATTTGATATTTCTAAAGTTCTAAGGTTCTACAGTATGTAAAACAGTTAAAGTTTCGTACCTGGATAAAGAGGGGGGGGCGGGAGGGGGGCACATGCCCGATGTGCAAGTTGCACAGAGTGCGATTCTGGCTCGGAACGGCCCTGCCTGCATATGTGTGCATGTCAGAGGGCTCTCCATGTTGGGGGCTCTATACATGTATGTGCATGTGTGAGGAGCTCTGTCTGTGAGTACACATGCATGTGCATGCATTTATATATGTTTCAAGGGCTGTGTGTATGTCTGTATCAGAGGGTTTGTGATATGGCACTGAAGGTTCCCTTAAGGAGCAAGATAGCCAGGGGTGGATAAGGAACTTCCCTTCATTGCTAGACCGTCCCTCTGCCCAGGGCTTTCTTTAGAAGACTAGGACTCTTTGGGAGGAGGACTAGGCCCAGCCTGAACTTCAAAGGATTTGGGGTTTTCCCCCTTTTTTCTCGACCTTCCTGGAGTTTTGTTTCCTGTATTTGTTTGGAAGTTTTACCAACAGAAGCAGTAGGATAACAAAGGACTTCCTCACCAATTACCAATCGCCATTCCCAATTGGACACTAGCACTGGTGTACACCTCTTTCTGCATGAGCGTGTGTGGCCTGCATATGGACCATCCTTGAGGAGCCCGCACTATGCCAAATGGAGCAGCGCCTGGTTACAGTGTGTGTGCATTGGGACGCTCTGCATGTGTAAGAGTTTTTATGTTTGCAAGGCTGTGGCATCTGTGCTTCTGTCTCCCTTGGACTTTCCCCTCTTTTCCTGTTCCTAAGTCTTGTCCCTCACACCTTCTCTCTTGCAGTCTCCCTTTTTCCCTTCCACCCACCCATGTACTCTTTCTCACCTCTCTTTTGCCTGCTACCCAACCTTGCACTCTCTTCATTTCCTAAGATTGGCCTTTCACTTCCCTCACGCTCACCTTCTTTTCAGTTTTTCCTCTGGAACCCCACCCCTTCCCTTATGTTCCCCGCCCCTTTCGTTTGATCCCAGTCTCCTTTGTAACCCTGCCCCTTCCCCTATGCTCCTCCACATGCCTCCTCTTACCCTGTCCCCTCTTGTCCTTTCTGTCCCTGCCCTTCTCCGCTCTTCCATGCCAGCAGAACCCGGGGACTCCCACTGGCTCTATGCTGCTGTTCCTCTCTTCCATGCCAGTGGACTCCGGGATCCCTACCTGCTCTTTGAAGCTACTGCTCCTCTCTTCTGTGCCAGCGGGACATATGCAAAGGAACAGATACCTATAGACAGACAGACAGCCACAAAGACAGATCACATCCTCGACAATAGGCACTATTGCTTAAGCGAGATGCACCTAGGAAAGCAAATTGGAGAAAATTCTTACTTTATTTGCTCATTTCTGACTTAATTTCCCAAACAAATTATCTTGGGATTAGATTATACATACCAAAGGGGAAAGAGAAGAAACATGTGTCCTTTAATTTCTTCCTCCCTCATTCATCTGCAAAGCTCTTTCACATAATCAGACTCCATGATCAAGGAAAGTCCACTGTGTGTCATGTTACAGTATTATGAGATGTTTCCTTGATTGTGGCTTTTTTGTTTGTTCCCTCAGGATAAAGATCAAATGTGAAAGGAATTATGTGACAGGATTATTTCAGAAAATAATGCATCCTTCAGTTATTTGGATTCTTTACTACCCAGAAAGGGCTATCATGGTGCACAATGGGCATCATTGTTTATCTCTGTGGAATTTCTCTTGTGGTAAGACCAGGAAATTAGTACTAAGAATTGACCATACAATTAAATGAAACTGAAAACTTTGGATTTTTTGCTCACTGCTATCCCTTCTTAAAATACTATGTATGGGAGATGATGGGATCAAGCTCTTTCTACTCGACCTTAATCATACTTTATTTTCCTATAACTCATACAACCTCTACCTCAGAGTAAAGTTATATGAATGAGATTCAGTCCCAGCCTGCAGTCTACATTGTTCCATCCTTCATTAACAACTTATACTTAATATAGAATAAGCATCTGGCACATTTCCCATCTTTATTTCAAACAAGTTAAGTAAACTTTAGAATGTATCAGAAAATAATCACACATCTAAACCAAAAATGAATGTATAGTACATTCTTTTTAAGTCCAGAGACTGCAAGTGACTGATGCATGCAGAAAATTCAGACATCAAAGCGATGATAATGAAATTTATGGGACTCTCGTTGAACAGCTTGCATTCATTTGTTCCCACAAGTGATCGTCATAGTTCCCAATAATGCACAAATTAATTCTTGCAGATAAAAGGTAACGTTTTCTGGAAACAATATTTGGAGGTGGAGGACAATAGTAATTCTTTCAATGTGGCCCATATTTCAGATTCGATCTTCATCTGAGGAAATGCTAGCCTCTGAACAGGCCCACCACTATATCCAACTACTGAAGTGCAAGCCCCTGCGTGCTAATGTGGTGTTTTCTTAATTAGGTAAAATAAAACTGACAAATCTTGCCAATACTGACTCTATAGACCGTTTGTGGATTACTCCTCCTTCTCCGCCTGCATCACCTTTTGCCTAGAAGATTTTTATAAAATGCATAGAAAAACCTACTGGTATTTCTAATGCATTTTGGCAGTAATTTTATGAAACATTTTCTATGGGTAAAGCCTGTTTTACAGACAGAAAATAGTCTCCATCTTTCATGTAGTATCTCCAAGGCTACCCTTATCCCCTTTGCAAGAGGTAAATAAGGAGGAAAGGTTTTGTTATAGTAGAAATACACACAACTGTTTCTGCATATGACAAAACCAGGGATCTGATCTTATAACAGCCCATAGCAGAGCAATCTAATCTGATATTAAACAAACTGTATTTATTCAAAAGGAGAGTTCTGATATCTTGGTTTCCAGAGAAACTATCCCAAAGATCATCTGTCTTCTTTACATTTGCTAACCAAACCCTGTAGTGTTTACCCAATGACTTCCGTTTTTTATAGTTTCCTTCAATGTAATTTAGTTATCTCGAGTGCTAGGGCAAGTATGCTGGAGGCTATACAGGAGGAGAAGGCTGTTACCCACTGGTTTTATGTGGCTGAAACTTCTATGCTCTAATACTTTAAGGGAATCATTTTAATTTCTTCCGTTTTAGTTTTACACATTGCCTTAAAATATTTGATGTATAGTAAGTTATGAGCCTAGGAAGTGTCCTTGATAGATTATAGTGTTAAAAATAAAATGGATGAGGGGTGTATAGATGTAGATGTGGTCCATTAGAGAAGTCATTTCAATGGTTCTCGGATAGTGTAGTAAAATCAAAGAGATCAGCAAAGAAAAACACAATATAAATAAGGCTTCTGATTTTTGATATAAGCAGAAAACCCCAATAAAACCCCCTTGATAAGCAAACTGGGGTGTCTGATTATAACCAAAAATCCCTGGAAATCATCCACTCCCACAGTGATGCAATGGTGTAAGTTTATGGAATGACATGACTTTTGCACATCAAGGCCATGCTCGTTGAGGACTCCTCTTCGACAGTACTGATGCTGTGCCCGAAATCCTTGGTGCCTGCATCGAAGGCTGCAGAGCCAACTCCCATGGAGACCATGCTGGCGGCCTTAGAGAGCAGTATCTCTGCCCTCATGGCCTTGCAGTTGGCGTTTATGTCCGGTTCATCCACCTCTTCAATGGGACCCTCGACATTGAGGTCTTCCCCCGGACTTCGAGCTGATCCTTGAGCACTACCCACCTCGAGAGACCCAGCAGCTCTGGATAAGGTCCCAGTCCCTCGGGACACTGGTCCTCTCCGGCAAACACCCACGGTTCGGACCACAGATCCTTCAGAGGTTGCAGACCGTCCAGCATGGACCTTGATCATGGTGATCACGGAGCCTCGGATTCATACTCAGACTTTGAGTCTGAATGGGACTGAGGACGAGAAGTCCCCGGACACTCAGCAACACCGAGACGTGCCTTTGGAACCTTCTCCACTGGGGTCCCAACACCATTCCCCACCCGAGGATGTTGCCTTCATCGACTTTGTGCAGGATATGGCTAAGGCACTCACCATCAAGACTGAGACTGAGGAAGACCCATGCATGGAGGAACTGGAGTTACTCTAGTACAAGACCCCCCCCTAAGGAAAGCTTTACAGTGCCACCCTCGAGCACGTCCTCCTCCAGATGTGGGAAACACCAGTGTCGGTGCCCATTGTCAGCAGGCAACTCAATTCCATGTATCAAGTATGCTGAAGCCCTGGGTTCCAGAAGACCCAATTCTCCCACAAATTGATGGTCATTGAGTCAGCCATGCGCAGGCTGAAAAGCCAAAAGACTCATTCTTCGGTGCCACCAGGCAGGGAGGCTCAGATTCTCGACGCCCTCAGCTGGAAGGCCTTTCAGGGCTCGATGCCGACTTGCTGGATCCAGCTCTATATTGGCATGTACCTCAAGGAGCTGTCGAGGGAGCTGGGGTGGATTCTCGGCAGACCTCATTGGGGAGCCCCTGCAGAGATTTAAGTCTCTAGCCTTAGCAGTCAAAGAGTGCTCAAAGTTCTTGTCTTGAGCAGCCTACGATGGCTTTGAGTCTTCGGCTAGGGTGGCCGCTGCGGGCATCAGGGCACAATGCCATGGCTGCAGTTGTCTGACCTAGAACAATAGGTTCAGTACAAACTTATTGATGTCCCCTGCATCAGAGAGAACCTCTTCGGGAAACCCATGGCAGACAAAGCTGCAGAGATAGAGACCGAGTTCCTAACGAGAACCAGACTCTCTCGAAGACCCCGGTGCAGCTCTGTAAGAAGGCCCTGGGGAAGAAGCCCTTCTTCCCAAGGAAAAAGGGGTGGGGTTGGCAATAACTCACAATTTCAGGCCTTATTGGCCCCACAGCAAGGCCGACAGCACAAAGGATAAGGTCATGGGCCCCGTAAGCAAAAGACCCCTAAGTCCCAGGAATCGGCCCCAACCCATTCTGGGGGGAGCTTTTGACTCCCGGGGCATGACCTCCTCTCCTCCAGGAGGTCTCCTGCAGCCCACAGGGGTGTATCTGGCCCTATTTACTCATAGGTGGTCTGCCATCACCACCGATACCTGGGTGCTACAAGTGGTCAGGGAAGGCTATCTCCTCCACTACAGCAGGCACTACCCTCATACTTCCCAGGAGAGCCCATATGACCTCTCCTTCACTAGACCCTGCTCCTCACTGAGCTCACAGGCCTACTCTAGGACAGAGCAGTGAAGCCAGTACCGAAACATCTCTGAGGCCCCGGCTTCTACTCCAGGTATTTCCTTGTCCCCAAGAGAACAGGGATCCTCAGGCCCATCCTGGATCTGTGGGAGCTGAACAGCTTTCTGGTAAGGAAGAAGTTCAAGATACTCTCCCTTGGAACACTGCTGCCATTCTTCCAGCAGGGAGATTGGCTATGCTCCTTAGACCACACATCCTGATTCATCTCGGCCACAGAATATACCTTTGGTTCGTGGTGAGGGGAGAGCACTACCAATACAGGGTACTCCCCTTTGGACTGGCCTCCTCACCAAGGGTCTTCACAAAGTGCCTAGAGGTGGTCGCAGCCCACCTTCGCCTCCAGGGGGCCTTTGCTTTTCCCTACCTGGATGATTGGCTCATAAAGGGAGGCTCAGCTGCAGAAGTGCAACATGCCACAAGGCATACCATCAATGTCCTGCAGCATCTGGGGTTCATCATTAACTACCCCAAGTCCCACCTCTCTCTGGCCCAGTGCCTAGAGCTCATAGGGGCTCAGCTAGACATCCTCCAGACCAAGGGCTTCTTCCCTCAGGAACAATCACAATGCCTCAGGAAGCTAACTGCAGAGGTGCAATGCCACTGGTCACTACCTGCTCAGCTTCTCCTCCACCTGCTGGGCCACATGGTCCACGTGACCTCATGCGCCTGACTACACATGAGGACAACTCAGTGGTGCAAACCATGGGCAGGATATGGGACAGAGTGAGAGTGACCTGCCAGCTGGAGGATTCCCTAGATTGGTGACAGATTCGCTGCCACCATCAGCAGGGATGCCTTTCCAGGCACCCACCCCCCCAGAGGGTCCTTACCATGGATGCCTCCTTGCTAGACTGGGGAGAGCATTGCAGGGACCTTCAGACGTAAGACAGCTGGTCCTAGTCAGAATCCCAGATGCAAATCAACATTCTGATGCTCTGGGCGATATTTCGGGCCCTCCAAGACTTCCACCACTGGCTACAGCACTAGTCGGTGCTGATCCAGACCAACAACCAGGTCGCAATGTTCTACATAAACAAGCAGGGGGGCAGGGGGCATACTCCTTCTGCCATGAGGTGGCAGCCCTCTGCTGCAATGTGACTCACAATGGGATGCTCCTAAGAGTGGTCTACCACCCAGGCCAGGACAATGCCCTGGCAGACAAGCTGAGCAGAATTCTCCAACCACATGAGTGGCAACTGGAACCCAGAGTGACCTCCCGGCTGTTTCAACTCTGAGGTGTCCCCTAGTGGACCTGTTTGCCAGCCCAGACAATGCAGAGTTGCCCCGGATCTGTTCTCGCCAGCCACACCCATCCAGGGTGGCAGCAGATGCTTTCCTCATCTCATGGACGGAAGGCCTCCTTTACGCCTTCTCGCCAACACTGCTGGTCGCCAAGACCCTTTTCCAGGTCCAGTGCGACAGGGCGTCACTAATTCTGATAGCTCCCTGATGACCCAGGCAGCCCTATTTCCCGCTGCTCCTCTTCCTGTCAGTGATGTCACCGATTCCCCTGAGCCGAGCCCCAGGACTACTCTCAGAGGAACAGGGCTCTCTCCTGCACCCCAACTTGGGGTCCCTGTCACTCACGGCTTGGCTGCTGAAAGGGTTGCTCTAGCTCCCTTTAACCTCCCACAGGACATGGAAGATGTTCTTCTGGCTCCACAAGGAGGGCATATGCCTTTAAGTGGTGTCTGTTCTCGGTGTGGTGCACTGAAAGACGGGTGATCCCATTCTACTGCTCGGTACAGGTAGTACTCCAGTACCTGCTCCATGTGTCGCAGGTGGGACTAAAGTCCAACTCAATGAGAGTGCACATGAGCGCTATTGCAGCACACCACCATTCTGTCAAAGGCAAACACCTCTCATCTCAGCCCCTTGTGTCCCGGTTCTTCTGGGGTCTCATGCTACCAACCCCTCCCGTCTGCATACTGGTGTTGGAGTGGGATCTTAATGTAGTACTCTCACAGCTTGCTAAGCTGCCCTTTGAGCCCTTGCCTACCTGACACCTTAGATACTTTTCCTGGAAAGTCGTCTTCCTCATGGCACTCATGTCAGCTCGCAGAGTCAGTGAGCTCCAGGCTCTGATGGCAGAGCCTCCCTACATGAGGTTCTACAAGAACAGGGTGGTGCTTCACACAACCCCCAAGTTTCTGCCAAAGGTGGTATCCCCATTCCACCTCAGTCAGGAGGTGGTGCTTCCTATCTTCTTTCCCAAGCCTCATGCAGGCACGGCAGAGACCATTCTCCATACTTCAGATTGTAAAAGGGCCCTGTCCTTCTATTTACAACAGACCCAGGGCCACTGCAAAGCACCTCAGTTTTTCATTTCCTATGCCGCCAGCCATCTGGGGCTCCCAGTGACTAAGCAAACTCTGTCCACTTGGGTGGCAGACTGCATTGCCCTCGCCTATGAGCAGGCTGGGATCTCACTAGACCAGCGGGTCACAGCGCACTGCATCAGGGCCATGGCTACTTCTGTGGCAAATCTGTGTTCCATCCCTGTGATGGAAATCTGCTGGGCTGCCACCTGGCCTTCGGTCCATTCCTTCACAGCTCACTACTGCCTGGAGAGGGAGTCCAGATGGGACAGCACCTTCGGCCAGGCCTTACTCCATAATCTCTTTGGGGTGTAGGCAACTCCTGCCCTCTGACCCTTCTGTGTTCAAGCTACCGGAGTGCTGGTTCCCCGCCGAACACTTGGGTGTTGCGAAGGTCTCTCAGTAGGGACTCAACTGCTGCTGCTCATGGCTCACCCTTGCAGGTCACCATGACATTTTTACAGGTTCTCGGTAGCCTGTAGCTGGGGAGTCCCATATGTGAGGGCTGACTTCCTGCTTGTTCCCAGAGAAAGTGTACTCACCTGTGACAGGTGTTCTCCAGGGACAGTAGAAATCAGTCCTCACAACCCTCCCTCCTCCCCTTGGCCTTGCCTCTGTACCGTATTTTACTTTTTGCCGTCTTAATTATGTCATTAGACTAAGGCACAATGGCACCCTCGGGCAGGAAGGGGACCACATGTGTGGTGCATCTCCCAAAGGCTTTCTTTGAAAGCTGGGGAGATGCTTCCGTGGGGGCTTCATTAGCATTGACATCAGCCATATGTGAGGATTAATTCCTGCTGTTCCTGAGAACACCTGTTACAGGTGAGTAACTACACTTTTTTGGCTAGCTCTCAGTGAATTACATTGCATTGGTGGTTTGATCATGATGAAGACATTGATTTAAGTTTATTTCTTATATTTAAATTTGATCTTTTTATTCATTATTCTGTAAATATGTTTATTATTTTTATTTATTGCTGTAATCCGTACTTTACACACTGTAGGGTGAAAGGGTGGAATAGAAATTTTTAAATTTATTTATTTTATTTATTTAGTATACATTTGTATACCGCTACTTCCAGCGATCAGCAGCGGTTTGATTACAGATTGGAAATTGTCAAATCATGACAGGAAATTTTTGAGGTATAAACACATTGATTAGACAGGAAAGCACAGCACACAGAGAACTATTTTACAGGGAACATGGGCTATGGAGGGTTAAGTGGCTTGCCCAAGACCACAAGGAGCACCTGTGGGACTAGAAACCCCAGTCCTTCCGGCCCAAGGTTGCTGTCCTCCAGTGGGATTTGAACCCCCGACCTTCCGGCCCGAAGTACCTTGCCCCAACCACTAGGCCACTCCTCCCTTTGACATTGTGCATTTAACTTTGTTTTCAATTTCATTTCATTAAAACAAATGAAATTGTAGGACCCCCCCCCCTCCCAGTTCCCCCTCCTGCCTGCCATTTATTAAATAGCCAACAAAAGAAGGATTTCTCATAAAGGAAAAACAAATCATGGTCAAATTATAATAGATAATTATTTATACAGGACCTCAAACAGTTTTTGAGCTCATAATGGTCCAACCAGACCCTCTAGTATTGCAGCCACAAGGTCCAGCACTAGTACGCTCTAAGATCATCATCGGTCCGTTTTACAAAAAATTTTCTTTCAAAACCCAAAAAATAAGGTGTGCACACAAAAGTAACTACATTCATGTATAGCATTAACTACATACATGAGTATACATCCCCTGCCAAACATTTGTGCCAGATTCCATGCTCAAAGCTCCCTGCAAGTACAGAGGAGATGTGCGGGGAGCTGAAGGTGGGGGAGGGCCAGAGGAAGAACATGGGCAGGGTGGAGGCGGGACCCTGACTCCGGACATACAGGGCTGATTTCAGTCATGGCCCTGTACGTCCGGGGAGGCAGTGATGGCCGGGTAACTTATTCCACCTCAGAGATGGAATAAGTCACCACACGCTTGAAGAGTGGCACCATTGGTTTACTCCTGGAGAGGTGAGGACCAACAGAAGGTTCTCCGCCGCCCAATCCTAGCCTTGACAGGCCTATCTGGGGGTCAGGCAGTGGGAAACAGCACATTTGGGGCTATGCGGGGCAGCAGTGCTCCTGCATGGCATCTCAGTGCCATGGTGACAGGATGCCACAGCACCGGGCTCCATGCAGGAGCATTGTGTGGGGTAGACGGGGAGGGAGCAGTGCATGCAACAGGCCAGAATCGGGGCACGTCCTGCCCTTCCAGGCCCTCTGCACCCAATTCTGATCCCGTGGGAGTGTCTAGCTCCCACGGGTGCAGAATCCAGTGCAGATCTGGCCCGTCAAGATTTTGGATGTCCGGACGGGCTCCGATCAGAATGGGGCCCACTATGTAGAACTGCACTGCCTATTTAAATAAGTTAATAAGTTTTCAGTGTATTATTATTATTATTTTAATCTGTAATTTAACAACTTACCTTTGTTTACTTTTACTCTTATTTATTGTAGACTGTAATTTTAAGTTCTCTGTAAACCATCTTGATTATGCTGATAAAGCACTATCAAAAACCTACAAATAAATAAAATAAAATAAATACATCTGCTCCTGACTATGATTAAGGTGAAAAAAATGCTTGTTTTATGGATATAACGCTTCCAGAGGGAAGCGCATAGTGTGCCTGCATCGTCACAATTATTATTTCCTGCCTGAAGAAAGCCGAGCGTAAATACAAACTCTAAACTGGCCCACGGCCGCATGTCTGAATATCTAAAATAACAGGCTGGGACATGCACGTTTCATACCATAGACCCCTCTCTTCTAGGACACCCCTGCTGGCATGTCCAAATCCCCAGTTCTGAGGCCCACAAGTTGGGGATGTCCATATTTCTGAAATAGCCTACACTGGTGCGTGTACCTGCCTTTGCAACCTGCATAGGGACTGCCTTCATAACCAAGTACAGGGACATTTTCGGGGTGGAGACATAGTAACATAGTAAATGACGGCAGATAAAGACCAGTATGGTCCATCTAGTTTGCCCAGCACAATGTCAAGAGTAGGTACACTGATTTCAGAAAGGCACTTACACGTGCCTCCTTTCACTGATGCCACTCTTCTGGATTTTTGAATGTTCTGCTCAGCGTCCCTTCTAAAATGCCACATCATATGATTTCTTCACCAGGGCTACATAAAGAGAAATTCCACAGAGGGGTCCAAATGCCACACCTGAAATGGCCATGTTTCGGCTATGCCTTCCTCAGGGGTTCTTTTAGCGTACTAAAACCATGAAAAGTAAAAAAATAAAATAAAATATAAATTAAATTGATATAAACAATAAAAATTAATAACAAACATATTAAAGCATTAATAAACATAAAAGAACAGCATACAAATTGCTTATCATGAGCAAATGCAAAAAAAAAAATGATAATATAAATAAATAATTAAAACACAAATTACATATAAACACCAATAAATAAATATGCTGTGGCACTACCCAGACAGTCAGAGGAAATATGCAGCAGCACAATCTGGAGAGTGTTACTGAATATCCCTCTCTGCGGCACTTATCTAGTTAGCAGGTGCTGATAATCAGATAAGTGCCTTTGAATATTGGAACGATAATTTATGGGGGGGGGGGGAGATATTCAAAGACATTTACACAGTTTGTAGACCTGCAAACCTGCATCAGGGCATTCTATGTGTGTTCCAGGGCAGCACCCATCGCTATCTGGGCAGCGGTGATATTGAGCCAATGCTCAGTTAGCGACACATGACAAAAGTCAGGCACAGGAAGCCCTGGCCTAACGTTTGCCACAGAAGCCAACTGGGCAGCAGCACCGACACTGAATATTGGGCCCTGTATGTTTAGCAGCTTGAATATCACTACTTAATTGTAGAAGTTACAGAGCTGATTTTATACAGGCGCCACGGAAAGTTATGCACGCGCTACATTTGTAAATCCCTATTTTCAAGGACTTACATGCGTGATTGGGCACTTTCACATGTACCTTGCCTGTGTACATTTCTGTAAGTTGGCGCATAAGTGCTCATTGCATGTATCTTCCTGTGGGCCGTGCATGCGGCGGTGCTTGAGAAGAGCGTAAGCACAGCCTCAGCTGATGTACGTAAATTATAGAATGGCATGATTTACGCACATCAGTGTCCTGATCCAGGGGCGACAAGTTAGACCCGCCCTAGAGCAGGCGTAAGTGGCAGCACCTAAGTTCCGATCTAATGAAGAAACAATTTCTCTTTATATATCATGTTTTGTTGGAGCTGCCAATCAAAGTGAACAGAACAAGTCCGTACACCACTGCGGCTTCTCCATTTTAATCAAGTAATTTTTTATCCTATTGAAAACGAGCCAGTAAGTAAACAGTTTATACTTGTACTTAGCTTTTTTTGCCGAACGTTTTGCAAGCTTATAAGAACCCTGCCGAAAATCCAAAAATGACAATTTAGGTTGTTAAATTGTTAAATCGCTTTTGGCCAATCTTGGGGCTACATAATTGTTTTCGGGATAAGCGCTTATAAATTGCTTATTCCCGTAAAGTTAATCTTCGGGATTTGGTAGTGAAGACTATCCCTCAACAGGATCGGCCGATCAACTCACATGAAATAAGGGGTCATTACCCCTGTGGATCCTGCTGTTTTTGTTCAGGGTTGCTACCTGAACCTGAATGGGTTGATTCTCGCACCTCTCGGACCCATCGTTCCAGATGGCATATAACGTGTTCATCTACATTTGTAGTTTATTTAATAATCTGCCCGTGCATGCTTTATTATGTTGGGCGCACCACCAGATCTATAAAAACGCAACTGGGAGAACATGCATCGTGTCTTCGGACTAAAATTCTTACAGCACCCATGGTGGAACATTGTATTCAGAAAGATCATACTTTTGAGACTCTTCATTGGCGGATATTAGATCATGTACTGATTGATTCGAGAGGTGGGGATCGGGTTCAGCATCTACAAAAGTTAGAACAGAAATGGATCTTTTTATTAGATACGGTTTGCCCTAAGGGCTTGAATGCTCAAATTGACTGGTATAAGATCATTTGACTATGTCTTACTACCTTGTGGTCTGTGGATATATATATTTTTACATTTTTACAACACATTTTTACATTTCTACACTCTTACAATATATTTTAACAATGGCTTCTGTACTTTGCTTGGTACTGCCTCACATTGGTGGGTTCATCTGCCAATCTTTACGGTCTTTAACAGACGAGCCTCTCATTTTGGGGGGGGGGGGGTTCCCTTGACAGTGGGAAATCCTCCTTTTTTTGATTGGCTACTTCTGATCAGTTTGTTTGATTGCTTGGTGGATGTTTTTCATCATGAATGAGATCAGACGCCAGGCCTGGATATATAAGGGGTTTTCTCTTTACTAAGAATTTATTAAAGCTTTGGACTTACCGCGTTTGGATTGACCTGAGGCAGGGTTGTTAACTTGCAAACCCGAAACGTGACACGTCGTCATTTTTGGATTTTCGGTGGGGTTCTTATAAGCTTGCAAAAAGTTCGGCAAAAAAGCTAAGTACAAGTATAAGCTGTTTACTTACTGGCTCGTTTTCAAAAGGATAAAAAATTACTTGATTAAAACGGAGAAGCCGCAGTGGTGTACGGACTTGTTCTGTTCGCTTTAATTGGCAGCTGTAACAAAAAATGATATATAAAGAGAAATTGTTTCTTCATTAGATCAGAATCTCTCAGGTTGTTGGTTAATTTGATTCTGATCGGGTTTCCTTATTTTTTGGTTATAGCACCTAAGTTCCAGCATGTCCATTTGCACTCCCCCATTTTATAACATAGGGCGCCCGAGTACTTATTTTACCTTACAAATTAAACCTGATCTGTACATGTGGAACTGTATATTACCCTCCACATACAGTATCTATGTGGTGCCTTTTATGGAATGCCCCAAATCCCACCTCCTTTTCAGACAGATAATTTTGACAGTATAACTATTTATAAATCTAAAATCAGATTTAAAAAAATATATCTAAATGCAATTTTCTACAATAATCCAAGTATACGCTTGTACAGCAATAGAGAATAGAGCAAAACAAAACAACAAAAATAAGAAAATCCAAATTTGGGTACATAAGAAATACAATGCTCAACCTAGCCCACAAAACAAAGGTGGGTGGGGGGAGGAGAGATAGAATATACTCCAATAAATGCAAGAAATACAAAGCTGAGTTTACAGCCAATATTTTATAAATGGTTTTCGCCCACAGGAAAATCGATTGAGGCTTCTAAGCGCAGAGCGTTCACAAAGACCAGCAGCTGGGAGGGCTCATAAAAAATAGAAGAAATAGACTGATATCTAATCAAACACTTACACGGGTGTTTAAGAAGAAAGAGACCTCCCAGCTGCTGGACCCCCGGTTGAAGGAGAACAAACTCTTGCCTACATTTTTGAGTCTTCTTGGACAGATCTGGATGTATCCTAACCAGTAAACTATGAAACAGTACATTCCATTTCCTGTTAAATAGCTTCAACAACCAGTCTTTATCTGGAAGCAAAGAAAAGGTCACTAACAAAGTAAAGGTGCTGCTACGACTTCATGTGAAGATTCCAACAGATCAGAAACATTTAAAGTATCTACTTGTTGTGTCCCAGTGCTCTCCGATGAAGGCCCCTTCTTATTTATTTATATTCTCTTATATACTGTGCTATTCTGCATCAGTGTGGTTTACATTGAACAAACTGAAATTACATTGAACAGGGCATTATAACTTGGAGATAACTATTTTACAGGGAACATGGGCTATGGAGGGTTAAGTGGCTTGCCCAAGACCACCTGTGGGACTAGAAACCCCAGTCTTTCCGGCCCAAGGTTGCTGTCCTCTCGTGGGATTTGAACCCCTGACCTTCTGGCCTGAAGTACCTTGTCCCAACCACTAGGCCACTCCTCCACTCCTCCTTCTTCCCTGTTGGGAAGGTAAAATATCTTCAAAAGGTGAGGGTGAGACTCTGGAGGTACCACCAGCACTTCACTAAGATATCTCTCACAGACACCACAGGACTTCTTGGAAAATAGATTAATCTTAAATTGGCAGCTCTTGAAACATTCTCAAGGTGTTCCAATTTAGTATATAACGTAGCCAAACTCTTTGTAGCAACTTGCACATGATTTTCCAACACTTCTGCTTTAGCCTGAAGATCCACATGAGAAGAATTAATCGAGGCAACCTGTTACTTAACCTCTTCTATTGCCTTAAAGTTGTCTGTAACTCTCCCCAACAAGGATGATACTTGCGGTAATATCACTTTGCCTAGTAAAACAATTGTGGCCCAGATGGTCTCAAGAGTAATCGTTGCAGGATGCTGCAACTCAAAACCAGTCCAATCTATCATAGGGGCTCTCTCTTTCTCCATACCGCCCGATGCTTCACCAGGCTCCACTTCACCAGGCTCCACTTCACCAGCCGACTCTGTGACCACTCGACCCCTCCTGGCGCCACCAAAAAACAATCAGGTGCGGGAGACACTAGAGATCCACCCCCAGTGCCTCTAACTGTGGCGTCTGGCCCCCTCAGCAGCTCAAACTCACCCCCAGACCAGGAGGAGCTATGCTGCAGAGTACCCCCAGAGGAACTTGGACACACACGAACTTGGAGGTAGGCCGGGAACCAGGAGAAGTTGATGACATGCCTGAAACAGCTGATGAGTCCTCCGACTCTAGCAAACCTGCAGCTAGGCTTCCTTCTCCTGCTACCACCAGCTGTTGAAGAGGATGGAAAAATGCATACGTTGGCCCAGCAGGCTCAACAGGCAAAGGAGTGGAGGTACGGGGGCTGTAAGCTTGCCTTAATCTTCTGCTTTTCCCCCTCGCAAGAAAACCAAATGCTTCAGCAACTAAGTCAGACCATCAGAATTTTTTTTAAAGTACTTATGTGGTCAGTCCTGTTGCCAGCTGCTTAAGTGCTTTGTATTTGAGCTCAAGGCATGACAAGCACAAATCATGTGTGTCAACCTTGTAAATCTATAATAAGACATAAGAACATACAGTACTGTAAGATTTGCCATACTAGGTCAGACCAAGGTCCATCAAGCCTAGTATCCTGTTTCCAATAGTGATCAATCCAGGTCACAAGTACCTGGCAGGTTTCCAAAAAAGCACACAGATTCCATGTTGCTTATCCTAGGTCAAGCAGTGGAGTTCCCAGGTCCTCTTTAATAATGGTTTATGGACTTTTCCTCCAGGAACTTGTCCAAACCTTTCTTAAACCCAACTACACTAACAGCTTTTGCAACATCCTCTGGTAACGTATTCCAGAGTTTGATTACACGTTGAAAGAAAAAAATATTTTCTCCTATTAGTCTTAAATGGGCTACATTGTAGCTTCATTGCGTGTTCCCTAATCTTTCTACTTTTTGATAAAGTACAAAACCGATCTATGTTTATCTGTTCCACTTTCTGTAAAATACAGGATGTTTTATATGACCCTGGCCATCTAGCAACATTTATTTATTTATTTATTACAATCTCTTATATACCGCACTATTCGACATCAGCGCGGTTTACATGAAACAAAAATCCAGAACAACAAGCTGTTCTGTTTTACAGAGAACAGGTGTACAAACTTGGATAACATAGGGGAACTATTTACATGTAATATTTACATACAGGCGTTATGACAAAGCTCAATGATCTCGGATATCGCATATAGAGAGTTGATGAGGCTATCTAGCTAGGCGTCTTGCTGACTGGGTAGTACTTGAGGAACAGGTGATATTTGAGTGCCTTCCTGAACTGGGCTAGGTCAACAATAGCATGAATGTTCGATGGTAGAGCATTCCAGCATCTTGGGGCGCAAAATTTGAAAGCCCTGTTTGCCGTTGTGAGGGTGAATTTTGTTAAGGCCTTCGGAATTATTAGAGAGTTTATTGCTGTAGGTCTTCTGGATCTGTTAGGTGGAATAGCGTGAATGAGCTCTGTTAGTGAGGAGGATGCAAGACCATTGATGGCCTTGAAGGTCAGTAGTAAGGTCTTGAACACAAGCCTTCCATGTATGGGGAGCCAGTGAAGCTGCTTCAGGATAGGCGTCACATGGTCGTTCCTAGAGGCTCCATGAAGGACCCTTGCTGCGGCATTCATGGCGAGTTGTAGCGGGTTCAGGGTAGACTGTGGGAGGCCTTGTAAGATGGCGTTAGCATAGTCGAAGTGAGGTAAGATTAGTGCTTGGTATATAGTCCGGAAGTCCTCTGGATCTAATAAGGAGTGAAGATGCCTGAGTGTTCGGATCTTGAAGTAGATTGCTCTTACTATGTTACCTATGTGAACCTTCATATCAAGACTTTGGTCCAAAGTGACTCCAAGGTATCGTATTGTGGATTTTGTTTGCAGATCTGCTTCCTTGACTCTTACATGGGGTGGCGGAGTGAAACTGTGGTCCCTCATGATGAAGAGCACCTCCGTTTTCTTGTGTTGAATACGGAGGTTTTGAGATTGGAGCCATTCGGAAACTGCATCAAAGCATTCTATCAGAGGGGAAAGGTCCATTTGATCTGTAGAGAATGGCATGTAGAGCAGGATATCATCTGCATATATCAAACAGTCCACATTGAAAGATCTGATGATATTGCAGATGGGCTGCATGTATATGTTGAACATGAGTGATGATAGAGAGGAACCTTGCGGTACACCCTGCCTTTGGTGGAAAGGTTCTGATTCTGCTGCTCTGGATTTTACATGTTGCAATCTTCCAGCCAGATATGACTTACACCATTTGAGTGCAGTGCCGCAGATGCCCTTCTCTTTTAGTTGCCCCAGGAGAAGTTCGTTACTTACTGAGTCGAATGCTGCAGTGATGTCTAAGAAAATAAGCACAAAACCTTGACGGATGTTGTCGATACCTGTGATTATATTATTGAAGAGGGTGGTAAGGAGGGTTTCAACGCCATGAGACTCTCTGAAACCATGTTGGCAATGGTCTAGAGGGGCAGCGGAGTCTATGTGATCTTGGATTTGTCTTTGTACCTCTTTCTCAATTATCTTAGCTAGGAGAGGTATACTAGCTATAGGTCTATATGAGTCGACCTTCTGGGGGTCTAGCTTGGAGTTTTTTAAAAGAGGTCTAATGGATGTATGTTTGAGAGCTGTAGGGAAAGATCCGGTTGTGAATGATAGGTTCATCAGTCTTGTAATGAAAGGACTGAATTCACTGCATAGCTCCTTTATCCAAAAGGCTGGGCAAGGGTCAGTTTGAGCCGTGGTGGTATTGAGAGACGTGATGGTGTCCTCAATGTATTTTGTGGATGGTGTGGAGAACATAGATAGGGATATTAGGCAGGTTGGCTCTTGTGCGGTGGCCGCTGAGACCTTATGTGTCTGGAGTAGTTTAGACTGTAGGTAGTCGGCAAATTTTTGTGGGTGAATCTCATCATGCTGCTCTGGAGATGGTTCCTTCAATAGAGTTTTGACTAAATTGAACAGATCACGTGGTTTGTTTAGTGATCTTTTGAGAGTGTCGGTGTGAAATTGCTTCATTTTCGCCGTGATTGTTTCTCGGTGAATTGATAAGTGGAGTTTGTAAACTGTCTGGTCCTCTATGGAGAGTGATCGGCGCCATGGTCTCTCAGGTCTTTGCAAATGTGTAAGAGAAGACCGCAGCTCCGGGGAGTACCATGGAGCAGAGTTTCTTTTCCTTGGGGTGTTATTTATTTATTTATTTAACAAGTTTTTTATACCTCCTTTTCCTTCAATCAAAGCGGTCACAAGAAATACAAGGTATAAACAAGGGAAACATAAACAGTATAGACATGACAACATATGGTAATGTAGGAAAAATAACAAGGGTTAACAATATAGTGGATTATTTATAAAGTATATACAATAGATGATATCTTAGTCATTTGTTGATCCATAGTGCTCAATGAAAAGTAAAGTTTTTAATTGCTTACGAAAGTCACTTAAAACATCAATTGCACGTAAATCAGGAGGGAGAGAGTTCCAAATCAAAGGGGCAGCCAAAGAAATTGCTCGTTGTGATGTACATTTGCGTGATTTAGCGAAGTTTCTTGGGGTATTGAGGGTGTTTGAGGTGGATAATCTTCTAGGTTATTAGGGTTTGGTCGTTGTGCAATGGCGCTAAGGTTGCTGTTCCAGGAGGAGATCAAATTTTCGAGGTTGAGAGTTGTGTCGTTGAGGAGTGGGCGGGTCTCTGACAGGATGAGCTCTCTATTGAACGATCAAAAACTTCTTGTTGATGCTCTTGAGGTGCTGCTCAATCTTCTGTTATCCTGCGGTTGCTTGTTGTTAATGGGTATCTGGAAGTTGATTAGCTTGTGGTCCGAACAAGGTACAGAGGTAACAGACATCACAAGGTCGTGGCTTGGATCAAAGATTGTCAGTGGAGCGAACACCATGTCAAGAATATTTCCCTTTATATACATGGATTCCTTGATTATTTGCTTGTATCCCAGATCCTCGATAGCATCCAGGAGGGCAGAAGCCTGATTGTGTTGCAGAGATGGGAGATTGAAGTCTCCCAGTATCCAGTTTGGTGTGCTGGGATTGTGGATGTTGGCAGCTAGGTCTAAAATAGTAGGGAGATCATCTGGGGAGGATGAGGGGGCTCTGTATAGCAGGTTGATAGAGCACTGTTCGTTTGCAATGGATACTATATCCAAGTTGTTTGTGCTAGTGGAGTCAGTCGTATGGAAATGAAGGTCCGTCTTGGTGAGTATGAGCGCTCCTCCTCCTTTCTTATTTTCCCTATGTCGTGTGTGTATAGAGAAGTTGGGGGGTAAGAGTTGGTTGAGGAGGACATTGTCCTCATATGATAGCCAGGTTTCAGTGATTATGAGTATATCCAAATCATGGAGGGATATTATGTCTGAGATGACTGGCCATTTCTTACGAATTGAACGTGCATTTATGAGGGCACATTTTAGGCTTAGGGAATGAGGGGATTCCACTTGTTTAGTTTTCCTAGATTGTTGGAGTGCGATGTGTAGCAAGTGAGAGTGACGTGTGTGAGCTACACCTTTTGGATAATGAAAGGGGGCCCCTGATCATCTTCTCCCATGACTCTGAAGGATTGGAATTTGATTGGATGAGGGGGATAAGGCAAGGGAGTTACCGAGCCAACCTGCGAGAAGGTAATAACTGACAAAGGCAGTGAAGTGGAAGGCCATTTGGTATCTTCTATTGTGCATGTTTGAAGGAGACGTGTGGGCGGGTCAGTTGTTTAAATGATGCTATTACAGCAGGCTGATAGGTGCACCAATATGACTGGTAGAATAACACAGTAGATAATTAGCTATTTTACATGCAGTCAGGGAAGCGTCAAAGGTATACAGTTATAAACTGGTAACAGTCATGTAGTAAAGGTGTTTGTTCTGATAAGCATACAAACATATGGCATGGATACAGATCCGAAGACATGTATAATTAATAGGCAATAATGTAAATAGCGAAAAACAGGTATACACACGGGCAGTTCAATTAAGCAGTCAGGTGTCAACCAATAGTTATTAGCAAACTGATATTTAGTGTGGTTAAGAAATTTAGCCAGGCGACGAGACTAAAAATAGTTAGCAAAGTCCGTTGGGCAGGGTCTGAAATATGAATAATGACTAGGATCAAGATCCCAGGGTATTAGAGTACCTGCTTAGCTTTCTGGAGGATTGCGATCTATTCTGAGACTGCCTTTTCTTAATTCAGCTTCCCCGGCCTGTGTTTGGTTTCCAACTAAGGTTTATAGCTGCTAAAGAAATTTTATTATTGGAATCCGCCTAGGTTTTTTTTTTCTTTTCTGGCACCTGCTCTTGTGTATGATGTGTTTGCTCCAGATTTGTGCATGTTGCAGCTATTTTCCTTATTGCTCTTGATGAGTTCTTTTTTTTTTCTATTGGATTTGAATCTGGATCTCTCTACTGTGGTGGACTTGAGCTGTTCCAATTGTGTTTTTTTCTTATCTTTCTAGCTTCATTAAGCTTTTTGGTATATGTTTTATTTGGTTAATTGTGTAAATTTCATAAATAAAAAATTAAAAAAAATCATGCACTAATTGTACTTTTTAAAGTCACTGCAGGTATTCTGTTTCTGAGGTATCAGAAGAAAAATAGCCGATGGGAAATCAAATGTCTCCGTTGCAAAAATTTTCATCTGATGCCGCTGGATGTACTGAAGCTGGTGTAGGCAATGACTGTACAAAAAAAGTTAAGGAAACTTTAAAAATAGTTGAAAACCTTAAGAAAAAATCACCAAGAGAAAGAATTGGGAAACTGAAGTAACCCAAAGCAAAAATTAATGTGTAAATTACTCACACTTGAAAAAGTGCCACAGAGATGAGAACTCTGAATAGTAGAATAGCTGGTACTAAGGTGGCCCAGCAGGACTATGCGGATTTGGGAAGTCCCATACATGCTTAGTGTTCCACACTAGAATGCTTGCAAGCTTTGTTCACATGTTTCCATTCTGAACTCCATCAGATGTAAGGACAATCATACCCTGATTATCCTCGCTGGTTGCATTTCAGTCTGCTAATTCTTGCAGAGGCCTAGATGTCAGTTTAATAAATTGGATTGGGGCACTCATCCTAACCTCACTACACAAAAACTGCCATCTCTGCACATTATCACAAATCAAACATTGTATTGGATGTGCCACATTTACAGGGCAAGCCTAGTTTAGTTTGTTGTACTGGGCAGATAATAATGCCTGTGTATTTTCCCATCAGAGGTGGTAGAGATACTTATGCAAACTGCAGTACAGGAGCTGTATCACACTGAAGTAAGCTGAACCACTAACCTGACACCTTGCACACTGACCTAAGCTTTGATAATTTAAACCTGATACTAAAAGAGAAGAGACTTATTTACAGTATTTATACATGTATTTCTTATTCACTGGTCAACATTGAAATCGTTACTGACTTTAAAAGGCCCTAATCTGTAGTATCTCGGTGAGCTGAACACGAATATAACATTAAAAATTTTTATTGGCTCTCGTTTTGAAGATATTGCATGTAGTTCATTTTTGACGTTTCACCGTGTAAATTTATCCAGTAGGACATCAACAACATCCCAAATCAGCCTTGAATGATGTAATATTGCATCACATTGCATAATACCAGCATGCACACATCATCCAGAGTTGATTGCATCATTTTCTGATGCAATGCAATACTACTGTCAGACGGCTGCTGAAGCCATCTGACGTCAGCAGTGTACTATACGCAGTCGGAAAGGAAAGTAATCTGGTATTCTGTTTCGATATTGAAAGCCTCATGAATGCCTTAAAAATCACTCATGACCCACAAGACTGGAGACTATTTATAGACTCTTCGAAACTGAGTCTGAAGGCTGTGCTTTTGAACAATGGAAACCGTCTTCCATCTATTCCAGTAGCGCATGCTGTCCACATGAAAGAGACATACGATAACTTAAAGCATCTACTGACTTCCACTCCTTTCGCACTCAGCTTAAGTTACTTACTCTAGTTCACAGGGCTCTTCACACTAGTACTCCACAATACCTGGCAGACCTTATTACATTCCACACCCCCAGACACACTCCCCGCCCCTTCCACCTTAACCGCCTTAATCTCCCTTCCCCCTCCCTCGCTCACCTTCAATCCACCCGCTCCTCTGCTTTCTTTTTCATCGGCCCCGCACTCTGGAATTCACTCCCCACCTCCCTCCGGTTAGAACCCCATCACGCCACCTTAAAGCGAGACCTAAAAATCCACCTCTTTTCCTTGGCCTATGACTTTCCCTCCCCTCTTGTCTGATCCTGTCCCCTACGTATTGTCCTGTATCCTTTCTCTCGTTCTATTATATCAACAATTGTAACTTCCTTTCCTCCTTTCTGGCCCTGTGCCTGTTTCTAATTGTTTGTGAATTGTAAACCGCTCTGATTGATAAAGTAGGGCGGTATATCAAATAAATAAGCATAAACATACATCTGGCACCTCTGTGGTGACTTGAAGGTAGTTGCCCTTTTAATGGGACTGCAGCAGGGATATATAAAATACATGTTTTTCTTATGTGAGTGGGATAGCCGAGCAAGGGATTGGCACTACTTGCGGAAGGAATGGAATCGCAGACAAAATGTAACTGCTGGAGAGAAGAATATCCAGCACCCAGCTCTGGTTGAGGCTCATAAAATCCTGCTACCACCCCTTCACATCAAACTAGGTTTGATGAAAAACTTCGTGAAAGCCATGGACCGCACTTCGCCAGCTTTCCGATACCTGCATGAAACATTTCCTCGACTCAGCGAAGCAAAGATTAAAGAGGGAGTTTTTGTGGGTCCTCAGATTTGAGAGCTCTTCAAAGATGACCGGTTCAACAACTTGCTGCAGGGTGATGCGAAACAAGCATGGAATTCTTTTTGCCTGGTGTCAACAAACTTTCTGATGCAGTATCAGAAACTTGGCTGCAATATGTCTCTAAAGATCATTTCCTTGATTCCCATCTCGATTTCTTTCCTGACAACTGTGGTGTGGTTAGTGATGAACAGGGCGAACGTTTTCACCAGGATATTGTAACGATGGAGCAAAGATACCAGGGAAAATGGTCCACTACAATGCTGGCTGACTACTGCTGGACACTCCCCAGAGAAGCTCCTGAACAGCTATACAAGAGAAAGGCGAAAAAATCTAAGAAGTAGTCTATGACTTGCTTTTTTTTACAGGTATTAACTGAAGGCCTATTATATTTACTATTGACATGCATTTCGTGATGTAAACATTAATTCTTGTAGATTACAAAAAAAAACTAGAGCCAACTTTGCAATTTCACTGTCATATTTGTGTTCAGCATATAAAAATTGATAAGAAATGACTATTTTTATTTCAGTAACATGACTTTTGTAAAAATTTGTTGACCAGTGTTATTTCATTATCTAGCTTACACCTTTTATTGAGAATGAGAGTGGGGGAATTCATGACTGTAGTAAGAATTTTGTATTGATGTATTTATTGTTCTAACTCCCAGGGCCCTGTCTGCCTGCCAACAGTACCTTCACTGGTAGAAGTTGGGCTATGGTACATTTTCAGGCACCTGGATTCTCTCTGGGATATAACACCAAGTCCTGGAATCAGATTCTGGGTACTAAGGGCCAGAAGAAAATTAGATAAAGCAGTGTGTTTGTCATGTTCATCTACCTGAAGAAGAAGATCTTGACCTTTTGAGAGCTAGTCTAAAAATGATTTAAGTTAGTCCAATAAAAATAGTTTCCTCTTTTGTTTTTTATTTAACTAGAAGAATTTTGGGAAGTGATAAACTTTCAGTGTGTGATATCAGGTTTAAGCCTCTTCTTTGCAGAACAGCAGCTTCTCCAACATGAGTAAGCAGCACACACAAGCAGACATTTGCATGTCCAGTCTTCCCATTTATCAAGGTCCTCTTGCAATTTTCCACAATCTTCTTGGGTTTTAACAACTTTGAAATATTTTATGTCATCTGCAAATTTCATGACTTCACTCGTTATTCCCATTTCCAGGTCATTTACAAACATGTCAAAAAGCAGTGGACCCAGCACAGATCCCTGGGGTTCTCCACTATTCACCTTTCTCCATTGGGAAAATTTGCCATTTAGCCCTACCCTCTGCTTTCTATCTTTTAACCAGTTCCTGATCCACAATAGTACACTGCCTCCTATCCCATGACTTTTTAATTTCACCAAGAGCCTCTCATGAGGGACCTTGTCAAAGGCTTTCTAAAAATCCAGATACAATATATCAACTGGCTCACCTCAGTCTACCTGTTTATTCACACCACCTTTGTCTACCTGTTTATGTACACCTTCAAAAAAAATATAACAGATTAGAAAGACAAGACTTTCCTTGGCTAAAGCAATGTTAGCTGTCTCCCATTAAGCCATGACTGTTCAATAATTTTATTCTTTATAATGGTTTCTACATTTTGCCCGGTACTGCCATCAGGTTCACTGGACTGTACTTTCCTGGATCACCCCTGGAACTCATTTTAAAAATTAGAGTTATATTGGCCACTCTCCAATCCTCAGGTACTACAGATGATTTTAAGGATAGCTCACAGATTAATAATAGTAGGTCTGCAATCTTATGTTTCAATTAAGAACATAAGAAATGCCATACTGGGTCAGACCACGGTCCATCAAACCCAATATCCTGTTTCCAACAGTGGCCAGTCCAGGTCACAAGTACATGGCAGGTTCCCAAAAAGACACAGGTTGCACAATGCTTGTATTGGAACAAGCAGTGGATTTCCTGGGTCCTCTTTAATGGTTTATGGACATTCTCCAGGAACAAGCAGGAAGTCAGTCTTCACTTATGTATAAGGGTGACGTTGGCACCGACGGTGCCCATGTGGAGCAATTCCCCAGCTTTCAAAGAAAGTCTTTGGGATTTCTGCCATGCATGTGTGGTCCTCTTCCTGCCCAAATGTGCCATCTTGCTCAGCCTTTCGGATGCACATTCTCGTCCCTTGTAAAAAAGAGACCCGCGCCTACAGGGTTCTCCCCTCTGACCCGTCCCCACCTGCCTTGCAAAGGCGGTTGCCTTCCAATGACACCTCTTTCCAGGCGTTTGTGCAGGATATGGCTTTGGCCCTCAATCTGCTGACCGAGGAGGAGCCGAGGGCAGAGGAACTTGACATTTTACAGTATGAGTCTCCACCCAGGGAGACTCTTATGGTTCTGGTACCGTCCATCCTTTCCCGGCTGCTTCTCCGCATGTGGGAAACACCCGCCTCGGTCCCTATTGTCAGTAAAAGACTGAATGGCATGTATAGGGTCCAGCGCGGCCTGGGGTTTCGGAAGACCCAGCTTCCTCACACCTCCATGGTAGTCGAGTCTGCGATGAGGAAACAGAAGAGCCTGAAGTCGCACTCTTCAGTCCTGCCTGGTAGGGAGCCCCATGCCCTCAATGCCCTCAGGCGCAAGGCTTACCAGGTATCCATGCTGGTGTGCCACATCCAGGCATACCAACTATGTATGGCTTTGTTCCTTCGTGACCTCGCCAAAGAGCTCGGCGGGTTCTCCGCGGGCCTTGGTGGGGAGCACCTTCTCAGGTTCCAGACATTCCTGAGGTCAATCGCAGACTGCTTGAAATACCTTCCCCATGCTGCATATGATGGGTTCGAGTCTTCTGCATGTGTAGCACGGCTGGCATCAGAGCCCGACATCAGGCATGACTCTAGTCTTTGGACCTGGAGCAGTGGGTCCAGGAGAAACTCCTAGATGTCCCCTGCCTCGGCGAACAGCTGTTCAGCAAGCTCATGGAGGACAAGGCAGCCGAGATCAAGACTTAATTGGTGACTTGCACCCATCTCTCTCGCAAAACATTCTCACTCTCACGGAAGAAGCAGCACACCAAAAAGCCTTTCTTCCAAAGGAAAGGGCTCCCCTACCGGGGATACCCACCATACCCGCCGATTCCTGTGCCGACGACCTGCGCTCAGGGAAAAGGGGGTACCCAGAGTCATCAGAAACCCAAGGGGTGCAAGACCCAGCCGCCGGTGCCACCCCAGCCAGGTTTTGACACTGAAAGCATAGCCTCTCGCCCCCAGGGGACTCTTCCACCCATGGGCGGATGCCTGTCCCTCTTTGCCCCCGAATGGGCGGCTATGACATCAGACACCTCGGTCTTGCAGATGATCCGGGATGGGTATTGTCTTCATCTAGACAGACTCCCTCCTCCCCTCTCCCTGGCAGAACCTACTTGGCTTCCCTCACACCAGGCTTGCTTACAGCAAAAGCTGAACAACCTCCTTGGTCAGTAAGCGGTCAAAAGAGTTCCACCACACCTCTGGAGTCAGGGATTTTATTCCCAATACTTCCTCATTCCGAAGAGGAAGGGGGAGGGGGGGCTTGTGCCCCATCCTCGACCTCAGGAATCTGAACAAGTTTCTGGTGCAGGAGAAGTTCAAAATGCTATCCCTTGGCGTCCTGCTGCCCTACCTCCAGCAGAGTGATTGGCTATGCTGCTTGGATTTGAGAGACGCTTACACCCACATTCCAGTCCACCTCAAGCACAGGAAGTACCTGCATTTCAGGGTGCATGGAGAGCACTTCCAGTACAAAGTGCTCCCCTTCGTACTTGCGTCTGCCCCGCGAGTCTTCACCATGTGCCTGTCAGCGGCTGCAGGGCATATCCATCTACCCTTACCTAGACGATTGGCTCATCTCAGGTGCCTTGGCAGAGGAGGCTCACCTCTCAGCATCGTGCATGGTCCTCCTCGAGTGCCTCAGTTTCCTGTTCAATTACTCCAAATCCCACCTCATACCGATGCGGACCCTGGAGTTCATTGGCACTCTTCTCAACACAGAACATGCGACCACCTTTCTACCTCAAGCTCGCGTGGAGTGGCTCTGCGGTCTGGTTGCTGAGGTTCAAGGCCGGCCCATGGTCTTGGCATGGACCATGATGCGCCTCCTGGGGCACATGGCCTCGACTGTCTAAGTCGTTCCCCATGCTCGCATGCACATGCGTGCAGCCCAGTGGTGCCTCAGAGCACAATGGACCCAAGCCTCGGGCCACCTCCGGGACCCCATCCAAGTGTCTCATAGCCTAGTCGAATCTCTAGTCTGGTGGCAGGACCCCCAGAGCCGCCTTTGGGGCATGCCCTTCCAGACTCATCCACACAAACTCATCTTGATGACGGACATCTCGCTGTTGGGCTGGGCACCCACTGCGACCACCTCTGCACACAGGGGCGGTGGTCACCCGTGGAACCTCAACAGAAAATCAACCTGCTCGAGCTTCGAGCGGTTCTGTTGGCCTTGAAGGTCTTTGAGTACCACCTGAAGGGCAGGTCAGTGCTGGTGCAGACCAACAATTGAGTCGTGATGTTCTACATAAACAAGGAGGAGGGCACGGACTCCCACCTCCTCTATTGGGAAGCGGTCCTCCTCTGCTCCTTTGCAGTGCATCGGGGCATGACCCTATGAGCCGTCTACCTCCCGGGCCAAGACAATGTCCTCGCAGATAGGCTTTCCGCCTGCGCAAGCGGCATTTGAGTCCAGAGATGGGGGACTCCGTCCATGGACCTGTTCACCAGCCCGATGAACGTGCAGCTCCCCTGCTTCTGCGGGCCGATACCACACCTGAGCAGGGTGGTCCCAGATGCGTTCCTCCTGAACTGGACCTCCAGGCTTCTATATGCGTTCCCCCCCACTCCTATCATTGCGAGGACCCTCCACAAGATTCAGTGCGACTGAGCCATGGTGATTCTCATGGCGCCTTCGTGGTCTCAACAACCTTGCTTCCCGCTTCTTCTCCAGCTCTCGTCAGAGCCTCTGGTTTTCCTGGGCAGTCACAGATAACATGCCCTGCACCTATAAAAATCTGCTGGTAAGACATAATGGTATGGTGTCTCAGGACAACACATCTGCTCTGCATTTCTCAGCCAAACATGATTCTGCTCCATACTACCACACATACCATCCCTACATCTATATTACCATCTTTCTGAACACTGGAATTATTTGGGAAGCCTAGAATAGCCCCTTTAGCACGAACAGCAAATGTCAGCATAGCCAGAATAAAGACTATTTCAGTGCTTTATATTTCCATAGGGGTGTTTTTTATTGTTCCCTATCCTTACAAATGTCCCTCACCTGTGCATTCTATTCTTTACAACAGTATCTTACAAGTGCACAGATGGGGGATCTGCTGACGCAGGAAGAGGGACAGATGCTTTACCCAAACTTGGTCTCGCTATCCCTGATGGCCTGGCAGCTAAACGGGTCTCTCTAGCCTCGCTGTACCTCCCAGTGGAGATCGAGGACGTCCTCCTCGCATCAAGGGAGGACTTGACGAGGCGGGCTTATGCCCTGAAGTGGCGGCGGTTTTCGATCTGGTGATAAAACTCCAAATCGACCCCTTCTCCTGCTCCACCCATTGGGTCCTCCAGTACCTTCTCCACCTCTCCCAGGTGGGACTGAAGTCCAACTTGGTCAGGGTTCATCTGAGTGCCATGTCAGCCAGCCAACCACTTGCCCATCGAGGGTAAACCCCTCTCGGGCCAACCTCTGGTCTTCTGTTTCATGCGGGACCTCCTACTGTCCAAACCCCCCATCCGGCCTCCCCTGGCAGAATGGGATCTGAACATCGTGCTCATGCAGCTGATGCGGCCGCCCTTCGTGCTGATCGCACATGCTCGCTCCGGCACCTCTCCTGAAAGGTGGTGTTCCTGGTGGCACTGACCTCAGCACAGCAAGTCAGCGAATTTCAAGCTCTCATGGCAAAGGCCCCCTACACCAGGTTTTACAGAAGCAGGATAGTCCTTCGCACCCACCCCAAGTTCCTACCGAAGGTTGTCTCGGATTTCCACCTCAACCAGGAGGTGGTTCTGCTGACCTTCTTCCCGAGACCTCATGCCGATCGGGCATCGGAGGTTCTGCATACACTCGACTGCAAGAGGGCTCTTGCCTTCTATCTGCAGTGCACCCATGGTCATTGCAAGTCCGACTGGCTCTTCATCACCTACGATCCCAACGTCTGGGGCTGGCAGTCACCAAGCACACCCTCTCTATCTGGGTGGCGGATTGCATCACCTTCACCCAGGTGAAGGCGGGCACCTCACTGGATCATTGGGTCACCACACACGGCATCCGTGCCAAGGTGGCATTGGAAGTTTCACTGTGCTCAGTGCCTCTTACGGACATCTGCCAAGCTGTGACCTGGTCTTCAGCAAATATCTTCACTTCGCACTATTGCCTGGAGAGGGAGTCCTGCCGGGACAGTGCCTTTGGCCAGGCTGTACTCTGTAGTGTGTTCGGGGTATAAGCAACTCCTGCCCTCCGACCCTTCTTCTGTAGCTACCGAGAGCTTGCCCCGAGGGCCCAAGGACTCAGGCTTCCTTCGGACGTCGGCTTCTGCTCATGGCCTCGTGGAGGCATTTTTGGCTTACAGGTTCGGTAGCCTGTAGCTGGGTAGTCCTATAAGTGAGGACTGACTTCCTGCTTGTTCCTGGAGAAAGCGTAGTTACTCATCTGTAACAGGTGTTCTCCAGGGACAGCAGGAATCAGTCCTCACTACCCTCCCACCTCCCCTGAAGAGTTGCGATTTTTTTATCCTTCCCTTGCCATCTGCTTAGCAGGGCTATAGCTATGGGACCTGACTGAACAAGATGGCACCTTTGGGCTGGAAGTGGACCACGCATGTGCGGCAGCAATCCCAAAGGCTTTATTTGAAAGCTGGGGAATTGCTCCGCACGGGCTCCGTCGGTGCTGATGTCACCCTTATACATAAGTGAGGACTGATTCCTGCTGTCCCTGGAGAACACCTGTTACAGGTGAGTAACTATGCTTTGCCTCCAGGAACTTGTCCAAATCTTTTTTTAAACACAGCTACAATAACAGCTTTTACTACATCCTCTGGTAATGAATTCTAGAGTTTGATTACGCGTTGAGTGAAAAAATATTTTCTCTTATTAGTTTTAAATGGGTTACACTGTAGCTTTATTGCATGTCCCCTAGTATTTCTACTTTTTGATGACATAAACAATTGATCTATGTTTACCCATTCTACTCCAATCATTAATTTATAGACCTCTATCATATCTCCCCTCAGCTATCTGTTTTCCAGGTTGAAGAGCCCTAACCATTTAAGCCTCTTCTCATAGGGATATCCTTCCATCCCCTTTACTGTTTTGGTGGCTCTTCTCTGTACCTTTTCTAATTCCGCTATGTCCTTTTTAAGATACGGTGACCAGAATTGAACACAATATTTAAGGTGCAGTCGCACCATGGAACGACACATAGGTATTATAATATTTATTTATCTTATTTATGTATATGCTTTTATATACTGCCCCTTCCGGAGATCAAGGGCAGTTTACAATTGACAAAACCAATAATATCCTTTGTTTTATTTTCCAAACCTTTCCTTATGATACCTAGCATTCTACTTGCTTTGTTGGCTACCGCTGCACACTGGGCGGAGGGTTTCAACATGTTATCCATGATAATGCCTAAATCTAAATCACGCAGCCTTGCCCATACATGGCGTGAAAACGGTGATCTTAGAATGTGGGCAGGAGGGGATGGAATGGGGGTGTGGCAAGCCACAGAGACATAGAAAGTATATTCAGGAAAGGCCCGTGTACATCTTGAGTGTTTCCTGTGGACACATATGTTATACCAGCGGCAACATGGAATAAGGCCAGCACTTAGAAAATATCTGCACTGATCTTCAGAATGCCCCATCTAGATGAATGGCTGTGACATGTCTGTATTGAACTGGTGTGTCTGCTCTCTGGGAGGGCACAAGATACTGTTGTAAAGAATAGAATGCACAGGTGTAAGGTTAGGGAACAATAAAAAACACCCCTATGGAAATTTAAAGCACTGAAATAGTCTTTATTCTGGCTATGCTGACATTTGCTGTTCGTGCTAAAGGGGCTATTCTAGACGTCCCAAATAATTCCAGTGTTCAGAAAGATGGGAATATAGATGTAGGGATGGTATGTGTGGTAGTATGGAGCAGAATCATGTTTGGCTGAGAAATGCAGAGCAGATGTGTTGTCCTGAGACACCATACCATTATGTCTTACCAGCAGTTTTTTGTAGGTGCAGGGCATGTTATCTGTGACTGCAAGCAAGAGTGTGTGTGTGTGTGTGTGTGGTATGGGGGTACAGGGGAGGCCTTGGTTTGCTGATCCATAACCCTGGGTGGACATGTATGCCTGACCAGTACCTGGACCGTGGGGCTTACTGCAGCATCACCAGGAGCCAGTGTGACTGGGCAGAATATTATAAAAAGCTGCTCTGCAGCAACATAGCAGGACATGTCCCTATCAGTGGTGGGGGACCCTTGGAGGGGGGGGGCATGCTGCAGTGCAAACAGCACTAATGCATATCTGTCTGCATCATGTTATTTGTGACTGCTATTACTAAGGTGTTCTTCAAATGCCATGTTTGTTTTGCTGCAGGGGTCTGTCTGGACAAACATCTCACATTCCACTTGCTTATACAATAGCTTTGGTGCACGTACATACCCTTGTAGTGTTATGGGCATGCAATAGACTAGTCTATATAGTCTGGTTTGCATGACCATATCAGTTTCATCCAAATTAATGTGTTGTTTGCATGAGCACACCACTGTCAATGTGAGCATCAGCTTAGGAGATGTACATTTTGCTAGCAGGGGTGTGGTCGCATGGAGACAGGAAGCATCTGAGATGTCTATCTTGTCAGAATACGGTGAGAACAGGGAAGTAGGCTGTGCCGGGGATGTCTATCACCCTGATTCCAGAATCGCGGATGCATCTATTGTGGCAGGTGCAGGCCTGTGACCCACAGTGTCTGAACATAAGCAGGCCAGCATGGCTAGCTTGACCTGTAAATGAGGCCTGTGGAGAGGCATATAGGATTGCACATCCCCCAATATGCTGCTATTGTAAGATAGAACTCAGTAGAAGTATTGAATTAGCTTAGGTAAGCAGAACTGCAGTATTGAAAGATGGAAAAATACAGAAAAGACATGTTTAAAAGTTACTGATAAGAAAAAGTACATCTGCAAAGAAATAATTGGGAGTGCTGACAGATGAGTTGCAGAGCCCAGCTCCTCTGCACGTACAAATTGGTTCTATAACCTTGAGAGTGTGAAAGTAACAAGTTGATGAACTGACCATTGTAATTGGGACTAGAAGGGGGGTATGCAGGTGTCATGCCCACTGGAGGGACATAATTGGATAAACTTATCAGTACCGGGACCAATAGAAGAGAACAGACTCCTGGTATCATTGGTTTGTCTGCGCTTTGCTGCTACATATTCCTTGGTGCGTTGGCCGGGAAGTTGTGGAATCAAAGTGTATATAGGGCAATATACCACGACTTTCCGCCTCTATAGGCTTGGTCCTGCCGGGATCGCGCCCTTCCGACGAGGGCTGCTCCCTGGCGCCACCGGTCCCTTGTATCGGAGGGAGCTGGTCGGACCTCGGCGGGTGACGAGCCCGGCTGGAGTCAACGCCTCGAACCCGAGTGAGGGGAGTCCGAGGTCCAACTCATGCGCCTGCTTGGGAAGTTTGAGGACCGGATCCGGTGAGTATAGTTTTGATTTTGGGGTCTAGACAGAAATAGAAAGCGCAGTACTGCCATTGGAACTTGGAACTTTGGAATTTGTAATCTCGAGATATTGGGAATTGGTAAGAGAGCATGATCAACTCTCAAGGAAGGGCCGAGTAACCCCGCATGGGAATTCGCCGGGTGAAACCCCCATCCTTTTTGTAATTGGGAAATTGGAAAAGACTAGTCAGAACAGATAGAAACGAATGCATTCTGGGATACGTTGCTAGCATGATTGTGTGAACGAAGTGTGAATGAGAGGTCTGGCAGCACGGACCAAGTGAAGGCGGACCCCTGAGTAGCGCATTTCCTGACCGGGCGACCGCGTTCAGGTCGCGAAAAGGGGGAAGCGATTGTCGTCTTGTCTTGTTATTTGTACTCCTTATACGTTTCCAGGGCCGTGTGGACCCCTTACCCACGGTCCGCCCTCCTTTTCCCTTCTGTCTGTTGTTGCGCGCACACATCGAAATGGGAGGGGCGGGGTCTACTAGAAACACTCCATTAGAATGTATGATCGCACATTTTAAAGAGGGATATTCAGGAGATTATGGTATTAAAATGACAGCAGCCCGTTTGCAGATTTTGTGTACTAGGGAGTGGCCCGATCTAGACCCCATCTGGCCCCGAGAGGGACCGTTCAAAGTAGAGATTATTCAGTCAATACACCGTAGAGTGCGGATAGCGCACCCCGACCAGTACCCCTATATAGATTCCTGGTTAAGTATTTGTGAAGATCCGCCCCCCTGGGCGCAGCGCTGTTATGAGGAACAGTGCAGAATAATGTCAGCTAAAACAGATTCTAGACAGAAAACGGAACAGCCTAGAATGAAAGAGCAGGATAAGAAAGCCAGAAAGAAGCCCATCCTGGCAGATCCTGATTCCCCAGAAATAACTCTCAGGCAGCCCCGAACCCCAGGTCCAATAAGAGTAGCCCGGCGTCCTGCCCCAGAACCCCAGAGACGGCCAGAGCCGAGGCGGGACCCAACCCCTGATCCCCCTCCCGGAGGAGAGAAAGAGGAAGAATTAGCGGGAAAAGAAGAGGAGGACCTAAAAAGCGAGTCAGAAGTGGAGACAGAAGAAGGAGAAAGAGAGAATCCCCCAGATGAGGAAAGTGTACAAATAATTGAGAAAGCCAGCGCTAGCACTAGTACGCCAGTGAGAGAGAAACCCAAAGCAAAACCTGTTGAGAAAAAGAAAGTGACTCCTGCAAAGGCAACAACGATAACCCTTAGATCCCAAAAGACACCCATGGCAGCCAAACTGTTTCCCTTACGGCAAGTCCCGGGAGTGCCCGTAAAGAATGATAATGATGAAGTGGTAGCGGGACCCCTAACTTATGTGTATATCCCTTTCTCTACAACTGTTTTATTAAATTGGAGGTCGCATTACGCCTCCTATACTAGTAAGCCCCAGGAGCTGACAGAATTAGTAACTAGTATTATGGAAACTCACCAACCCACTTGGCCAGATTGCCGTCAGCTCCTGACCACCTTATTCACGACAGAAGAGCGAGCAAGAATTAGAAAAGCAGCTATTGAATGGATGGCAGAGAACCCTGTAGCTCCGGCACAGGGGCAGAACATAATAGACCGTCGAGAAGCAGCTCAGAGAGAATTCCCGAATGAAGACCCCCAATGGGATCCAAATACAGATGAAGGATCCACAGCCCTAGCCCATTTTCGCCAAGGCTTTTTACAAGGCCTGAAAAGGGGGGGCCAGAAAGCTATGAACCTTTCCAAAGTTGCAGGAGTAATTCAAGGAATAGATGAGAGCCCAGCAGATTTTTATGAGAGATTAACTGAAGCTTACAGAATGTATACTCCCTATGATCCCGAGGCACCAGGAAGTTTATGTATGGTGAATTCTGCTTTTGTAAACCAGTCTCAACCAGACATTAGACGCAAATTACAGAAGTTAGAAGGGTTTGCGGGCATGAATGCAACACAGTTATTGGAAGTCGCTCATAAAGTGTATGTGAATCGTGATACTGAAAGACAGAGAGAATGTGATAGAAAGATGAAGAAGAAAGCTGATTTTTTGGCTGCGGCCATAGTGGAACAGAAAAGGGGAGGTGTCCCTAGTCGAAGGAGCAGAGGAAGAGGGCGGGGTCAAGGCGGAGGCCGGACCCAGAGACTAGGCGTGAACCAATGCGCCTATTGCAGAGAGGAAGGACATTGGAGAGATACGTGCCCGCAACTCAAAGACGCCCAGCATGATGACGACAGCAGCCATCAGTGGCGAGAAGAAAGACGAAGCTATCCCCGAAGCCGAGGAGGAGCCAATCGAGAACAATTCCAGCGAGAGAGAGGAGGAGCCATTCAAGCATTGGCCACACCAGCCCATGATGAGAATGACGTGGATTAGGACAGACCGGGCTCCAAGTTTGCTTTAGGTCTCCAGGAGCCTATGGTCGGAATACAAATAGGAGACCAAATTATGGACTTTATGGTTGATACTGGAGCACAACATTCAGTAATAGACAAAAAGATAGCCCCATTCACTACAAAAGCAGTCACCATCATAGGAGCAACTGGTGCCAAAGCCACAAAGTCTTTCCTTCAAAACCGAATATGCAGTCTGGGAGGACAGCAAGTAACTCATCAATTCCTTTACATGCCCGAATGTCCAGTGCCACTACTGGGACGAGATATGTTAGCCAAGCTTCAAGCACAAATATCTTTCTCTGAACAAGGAGAAATGCAAATGACAGTAAATCCCCAAACCAAACCAGCAGGAGTGATGCTGCTGACAGTTCCCCGAGAAGAAGAATGGAGATACTACATTGATGATTCGATACAAGATACCTATTTTGAACAAACTTTGAAAAGTATTGATGCACCACCTGGAGTATGGGCAGAAGGCAGCCCCCCAGGCCTAGCCAAACATATAGCTCCAGTGATTGTAACCCTCAAGCCTAGTGCTACACCAGTGCACGTCAAACAGTACCCTCTCCCAAGAGCCGCAATTGAAGGCATTCATCGCCACCTACAAAGATTGCTTGAGTATGGCCTACTAAAAGTATGCCAATCCCCATGGAACACTCCACTCTTGCCAGTAAAGAAGCCTGGGACAGATGATTATCGCCCAGTGCAAGATTTGAGAAGAGTAAATGATGCAGCTGAGACCATACATCCAGTCTTACCCAATCCTTACACCCTCCTAGGACTGATACCTGCTGAAGCTACCCATTTCACTGTACTGGATTTAAAAGATGCATTCTTTTGCACAAGATTAACCCCTGTAAGCCAAATATTGTTTGCATTCGAATGGCAGGACCCCATCTCTGGAAGAGGGGGCCAACTTACCTGGACAAGATTACCCCAAGGATTCAAGAATTCGCCTACCATCTTTAGTGCCGCACTAAATCAAGACCTTTCAAGCTATCCAGTAGCCCCGGGGAAGAGAGTGCTTCTCCAATACGTGGATGATCTGTTGATAGCTGCCGTATCAGAAAGTGAATGTATACTAGCCACCAAAGATCTCTTGCAGTTACTAGAGGAAGCTGGATACAAAGTTTCCAGAGCCAAAGCACAGCTATGCCAAAAAGAAGTGAAATACTTGGGTTTTCGTATTACCCAAGGAAGCAGAAGATTAGGCAGAGAAAGAAAAGAAGCAGTATGTAGAATTCCAACTCCAATGACCAGAAAGCAAGTCAGAGCCTTTCTGGGAGCGGCAGGATATTGCCGAATTTGGATACCCAACTTTGCCCAAATTGCCAAACCACTGTATGAAGCCACAAAAGGAGAAGAAAAGTCGCCACTGGAGTGGGGACTTGAGCAGGATACAGCCTTCCAAAAGTTAAAAGAAGAATTGATGTCATCACCAGCACTTGGACTACCAGATGTCCACAAACCTTTCCACTTGTTTGTACATGAAGCACAGGGAAATGCCTTAGGCATGTTGACTCAGAAATTGGGAAATTGGGAGCGACCTGTAGCCTACCTATCGAAACAATTGGACCCTGTGGCCAAAGGATGGCCACCTTGCTTGAGAGCAGTTGCAGCTACAGCGCTACTAGTGAGTGAAGCAGACAAACTCACACTAGGACAGAACATACGAGTCACTGTGCCACATGCAGTCCTTGCCCTTATGGAACAGAAAGCAAATTATTGGCTCACCAATTCCCGAATGTTGAAGTACCAGAGCATGTTATGTGAAAACCCACAGATACAGCTTGAAGTGAGCCATGCCCTGAATCCAGCCACCTTGATACCCATCAGTGAAGAACTCCCAGAACATGACTGTATCGAAGTCATGGAGACTGTGTTCTCCAGCCGACCCGACTTGACAGATGTGCCCATAGACAATCCTGACCAAACCTATTATGTTGATGGGAGCAGTCTCATCCTTGATGGACGACGCTGTGCCGGATATGCAGTCGTCACTCAACACGAAGTAGTTGAATCATCAGCTCTTGCCTCAGGCACATCAGCCCAGAAAGCCGAATTGATAGCACTTACCAGAGCATTGTTGTTAGGAGAAAAACTTATACTGAATGTATATACAGATTCCAAATATGCCTTCACTACCCTGCATGCCCATGGAGCTCTCTATAAAGAAAGAGGACTCATCACATCCGGAGGAAAATCAGTCAAGTATGGTCCCGAGATATTGATGTTACTTGATGCAGTCTGGGCCCCAACACGTGTAGCTGTCATGCATTGCAGAGGACATCAAGCAGGAAAAGGAGAAGTTGCCCGAGGAAATAGATTTGCAGATGCCTCAGCATGACAAGCAGCTATGACAGGACAAATTGCCCCACAAGCTATGCCAATGCAAGCAGCATTGTTTCCAGTACCTTTGAATCTATGGACCCCACGATATACCACCAAAGAATTGGATTACTATTGTGACAGAGAAAATGGAGTACTGAAAGATGGATGGATTGAGCTGCCTCCAGAAGAGGGCAGTCAACCTCCTGGACGAATAGTAATCCCTGAACTGTTAGGACCATCCTTTGTCAAAGCTTTCCACGAAGCCACCCACTATGGGAAAAGTGCTATGGAAAAAGCACTCAGACCACATTTCTACATCCCTCTGATGACAACCATATCAGCTTCAGTAGCACGACAATGTCAAACTTGTGCCAAGAATAATGCCAAGCAAGGCCTTATTACAGCACCCCGAGTTCAGTCAAGAGGTGTGACCCCCATGCACAACCTCCAAGTTGATTTCACCGAAATGCCAAAAGCCAATGGGTACCATTACCTATTAGTATTAGTTTGTACTTTCTCTGGGTGGGTAGAAGCATTCCCAACCAGAACTGAGAAAGCCCGAGAAGTTACCAAAGTCTTAATGAGAGAGATTGTTCCCAGATTCGGAATTCCAGCAGTAATAGGGTCAGACAATGGACCCTCATTTGTCTCCCAAGTTACTCAGCAGTTAGCAAAAGCTTTGCAGATACAGTGGAAGCTCCACACTGCATACAGACCCCAGAGTTCAGGGAAAGTTGAGCGAATGAATCATACCTTGAAAGCCCAAATGTCTAAGCTTTGTCAGGAGACACAATTGAAGTGGCCCCAAGTGCTCCCCATAGCTTTATTCAGAATACGCTCAGCTCCTGTAAAGTCAACAGGATTTTCCCCTTTTGAAGTTTTGTATGGTAAACCCCCACCAATAGTGCAGGGAATCAAAGGAAGTCTAGCCCAAATTGGTTCAGAAATAACCAGACAAGAACTTCTAGCTCTTAGTTTTGTTCTGCAGACTCTCCATACGTGGATCCAAGACCAGTTGCCTATCAACTTGACGGAACCCTTGCATCCCTACCAGCCTGGTACTTCGGTGTGGATCAAAGATTGGAAGAAGACACCGTTGGAACCCCATTGGAAGGGACCGTACACCGTCATCCTGTCTACCCCAACTGCAGTAAAGGTAGCCGAGATCGACGCCTGGATCCACCACAGCAGAGTCAAGCCCGCCGCCGATCCTGAACCTGAGCAGTGGACAGCAGAACAGCATCTTGATGCACCCTTGCGAGTTACTTTGAGACGGCAACCAGCAGCTTAGACACTTCATCACAAGTGCTTTGCAGCAGCCAAGTCTTTCGAAGAGGATTGCTGTTTTCCATGCAGCAACAGCTTTGTTTCAACGAACCCAATTTGTGTGTGATTTGACACACTACTTTGAGACTACATTGACTAAGCCAGACTTCACAGGCCAACTGAAATTGCTAAAAAGTTGGTCAATGTGTACTGGACAACCTGAGGATCTTCAATCAACACTCAGCACCCGTTAAATTGCTTCATTAGCAAACGGGACGAAGAATAAAAGACCGCCGTGATCAGGATCAGCAAGCTGAGGATTCAGAAGAACTCCAATCAACATCAACATGTATCTTTACTTTTGCTTTGCTTTGGTTGCCTTCTTTGGAGGTTTTGAACAGACTCATGCTTTACCTCCATGCACTGCCTGCATTACGTCTACTAGAATTGGACTGAAAGTAACTCAGACTTTGCTTTATCATTCTTACTATACCTGCAAGGGGACAGTAACTCGGTGTATCTATAACACCACTGAACTAAATGTTTGCACTTATGGAAAAATTAAAACATGCTATAATCCGCATCAGAATCCATCCTATTACACGATGGAAATAAGATGGAAGGATGCAGATGGACCTATATTAGCTGCAACGCCACCACTCAAGGACATTACTAAACCTGCTGTTTTGAATTTTGATGCATGCAATGCTATTAATAGAGATAGTTATTCCACCTGTGGTACATGGGAGAAAGCGTATCGAAATGACCATAAGTATATGTGTCCAGAAGGTGCCACGGGATGGAGAAAGTGTACAGGTAAAAAGGAACCAGGCTATAGTACTGCCCCAGCAGCAGACTACTATTGCCCGTATTGGGGATGTGTTTTTTATGCTACCTGGAACACTGGTATAACTGATGAGAAAATAGATAAACGAATGGCTACTTTAACCAAGCCAACCACAAATGATAAATGTCAGAAAGATGCTTGTAACCCCTTACACTTACGTATACACAATCCCCATGCATGGAAACAAGGATATAAGTTTGGTTTACGTATTGCTGGAGGAGCAATAGATCCAGGGACCATTGTGTATATCAGATTGAATACCCAAGCCCACAAGTCATCTAAATATCATATTCATAATACTTTTTATGAAGCCATGCATGTAAATAAGTTTGAGATCCCTCACCCCTCACAGAATTTATTTCTAGAATTAGCCGGAGCAGTAGTATTTAGTCTTAAGATCACAGATTGTTATTTCTGTGGCGGAACCCAAATGGGAGATCAGTGGCCATGGGAAGCCCAAGAATTGAATTATTCCATGATTTACAATCAGACTGAATTACACAAGACTACCAGTGAATGGGTGTTAGCGCACTCAATCGTTGGACGTCTTTGCTATGCCAGAACTGGACCCCAGTTCACCCAAAAGGTAGGACAGCTGGTCTGTCTTAGCCAGAAGTACTATAATGCCACGACCAAGAAGATAGCATGGTGGTCAGGAATCGGACATCCTGAACCTCCTAACCCATTAGCCAGATTTCCTGAACTTGCAGGTCTATGGACTAACCTTGCTAAAGTCCAAGCCTGGCAAGCCCCACCTGGCCTATATTGGATCTGTGGAAACCTAGCATATGCACAACTCCCACCACACTGGGGAGGAGCATGTGTCTTAGGAACCATCAGACCTTCTTTCTTTCTTTTAAACACTGAACATGGAGAACAATTAGGATACCCAGTATACACTACCCACCGACACAAAAGAGCACTAAGACAGAAGAGAGAGGCCTTACAGATAGGCAAGTGGGAGAAATGGCAAGGTGATGATTGGCCACCAGAAAGAATCATTGAATATTATGGACCCGCCACTTGGAATGATGATGGTATGTATGGTTATCGTACCCCAATTTATATGATTAATCGTATTATTCGCTTACAAGCAGTAGTTGAAATAATAACTAACGAAACTAGTCATGCTCTTACGCTTTTAGCTAGACAAAGTACACAGATGCGCACTGCGATATATCAGAACCGCTTAGCACTTGATTATTTGTTAGCAGCTGAAGGAGGAGTATGTGGTAAACTGAACTTAACCAATTGCTGTTTGAAAATAGATGATAAAGGTCAAGTAGTTGAAGAAATTGCCAAAGATATGCAAAGACATGCTTATGTGCCAGTACAGACGTGGCACTCATTGAAATTTCCTAATTGGTTTGCTAACCTCTTTTCATGGGTGGGAGGATTTAAGACTTTCATCGTATTGGTACTAATCCTTGTTGCTGTTATCTTCTTATTACCATGTTTAATCCCATGTTGTATGCGTTCCATTCATAACACTATTGATAGTACAGTAGAGCGGAAGAACGCAACAAAAATCATGGCTTTATATACAGCCAGTCCTGGTAGAAATCCTTTAGCCAGGATGTGATTCTTCAGAAAGTGATTTAATTCTCACACCTTATTAAGTAATAGGGTGAGATTAATCAAAGGGGGGAATGTGGCAGGTGCAGGCCTGTGACCCACAGTGTCTGAACATAAGCAGGCCAGCATGGCTAGCTTGACCTGTAAATGAGGCCTGTGGAGAGGCATATAGGATTGCACATCCCCCAATATGCTGCTATTGTAAGATAGAACTCAGTAGAAGTATTGAATTAGCTTAGGTAAGCAGAACTGCAGTATTGAAAGATGGAAAAATACAGAAAAGACATGTTTAAAAGTTACTGATAAGAAAAAGTACATCTGCAAAGAAATAATTGGGAGTGCTGACAGATGAGTTGCAGAGCCCAGCTCCTCTGCACGTACAAATTGGTTCTATAACCTTGAGAGTGTGAAAGTAACAAGTTGATGAACTGACCATTGTAATTGGGACTAGAAGGGGGGTATGCAGGTGTCATGCCCACTGGAGGGACATAATTGGATAAACTTATCAGTACCGGGACCAATAGAAGAGGTACGGGAGGTACGGGAGGTTACCGGGACCAATGAAATGTTTTTCTATACCTAGAATGGAACAGAAGTCTATAAAAGTTGTTGTAATGCTTGAAAACTTTGCTCAGCCATTTTGAAATTGATTGGTTCGAGACTTGTGCACAAATAAATGATTTGGACCTTTTGAACAGACTCCTGGTATCATTGGTTTGTCTGCGCTTTGCTGCTACACTATATCTTTGATTATGGAATCAGGTTTATTACGTGTCTATTTTCAGGTTAGACATTTCTGCTGGCTGGACATGGCTGTTATAGATTCACATTCTTACTGTATGTGGTGTTTAGTGGTGCCAACTGCATAATTATTTTTTTCTTTTAAATCAGGGCCAGTTCTGCATATAAGTTTCACCATTTTATTCAGAAAAGGGCCAATGTTATATATTTAGAAAGGGAGAATGGTTGGGGGCAGAGCGAGGGAGGGAAATTTGCAGTGAAATTCAGCCATTAAGGGGTTAATTATAACAGGGCACCTATGTCAAAGCTGGTAAAAGATGTTTATTTTATAAATGCAGCAAAGCACCTCTGCACCTAAATTAGACACCCATTACCACGTACATTCAGCACCAGCCTGTCCATTGAGCGAGAATGTTGTTCGTACACTGTCCTGCAGTTCAGGGGGCCCTGCGTGAGAACTTCATTCTGCAGGGTTTGCAGGTCCAGCTTCAGAGGGAGCTGGGGATGCTAGAGGCCCCGGCTCGCCTCTGCACAGCAATGGAGTGAAGAGCAGCCTGCTCCTTCACTTGCACTGTGTTCACGTAAAGTCCACTGAGTGCCAGGAAACAGGAAGTGACCTTTAACCTTTCCCAGTACTCAGCAAGCTTCATGTGAGCACAGCACAAGTGAAAATGTATGCTGCTCTTCACTCCAGTGCTGTGCAGAGGCGAGCCGGGGCCTCTGGCATCACTGGCTCCCTTGTAAGCCACTCAGACAGGCGAAGGGCTCTTCAGGGTAGGGCTGGAGGGGGGCTAGGAATGGAAATGGGCTGATGGGGGACAGGGATAGCACTGTAAATGGGCTGATGGGGGGCTAGGATAGGACTGGAAATGGGTAATGTGGGGGGGGGGCAAGGAATGGAAATGGGCTGATGGATGGGCCAGGATAGGACTGGAAATGGGATGATGTGGGGCTTGGACTAGAAATGGCTGATGGGGGGCTAAGATAGGACTGGAAATGGCTGATGGGGTGGCTAGGATTTGAAATGGGCTGAGGGGGGGGGCAGGATAGGACTGGAAATGGACTGATGTGAGGCTTGGACTGGAAATGGGCTGATGGGGAGTTGGGATAGGATTGGAAATGGCTGATGGGGGGGGGGGCTAGGAATGGAAATGGGCTAATGGGGGAGCTGGGATATGACTGGAAATGGCTGATGGGGAGCTAGGATTGGAAATGGGCAGATGGGAGAGCACGATAGGACTGGAAATGAACCGATGTGGGGCTTGGACTGGAAATATAGTAACATATTAACATAGTAAATGATGGCACATAAAAACCAGTATGGTCCATCTAGTCTGCCCAGATTATTTTGCCTTTATCCTGTTGTTGTAAAGGGATCCACTGTGTCTGTCCCATGCCATTTTGAATTCCGTCACTGTGTTTGCTCCCACCACGTCCATCAGGAGAGCATTCCAAGCATCCACCACCCTTTCAGTGAAGAAGTATTTCCTGATGGGGAGCTGGGATAGGACTGGAAATGGCTGATGGGGTACTAGGAATGGAAATGGGCTGATGGGGGGCTGGGATAGGACTGGAAATGGCTGATGGGGGACAGGATAGGAAAGGAAATGGACTGATGTGGGGCTTGGACTGGAAATGGACTGATGGGGAGCTGGGATAGGACTAGAAATTGCTGATGGGGGCTAGGAATAGAAATCAGCTGATGGGGGGCTGGGATAGGACTGAAAATGGCTGATGTGAGGGGTTAGGATTGGAAATGGGCTGATGCAGAGAGTTAGGACTGGAAATGGGCTGATGCGGGGGAATGAGATAATGGGACTTGAAGGGAGCGGATGCTGAGTGGGGCTGGAACTAGAAAGGAGCTAATGTTGGGGGAGGAATAGAATGGGATGGAACTGGGAGAGTGAGAATGGAGAGGGGAAAGATATTTTGTGTGGGAGGGAAGAAAAATCTAAGTTTTTTGTATTGGGAGAGTAAGTGGGGATTGAGTATGGAAGGGTGAAATTTGAGTGAATGAAAAAGAAATAAAGAAAGAAATGGAGGAAAGAGCAAAAGGGGAACATCAGTATGTTAAAGCAGATGTAGAGAGAGAATGGAAAAAAACCCCTAGAAGAGACAATAAAGGACAAATGGACAGCAGACAATGGAGAGTTAGCCGAAGACACGAAGAAACCAGAAGAAAGTGACTGGAGCAATTGCAATTGAAAAATAAAATGCCCAAACAACAAAAGGTAGAAAAAAACTTTTTTATTTTGAATTTATTAACTGGAATATGTCAGCTCTGGGAAATGTGCATTGCTAATGTCTTTGCGTTTTTGTTTAGTACAAGAGGAAATTAATTTATTGTTTTATTTCTCCAATGTTGTACGTTCCAACTTTGGCTTTTTGGGTTCCCAGTTTAATTATTGTCTTTCTATTTCTAAATTGTGATCCCTTGTTCTTTGTTTGGTGACGGTCTATGTTCTGCATGTGTAACCGAGCTAAGGTTTTTTGTTTATGAAGTTTCTATTTGATAGTGTCATTTGTTCTCTTTCCCCAGTGGGAGATGTATTGGTATTCTCTGAGATGTATTGGTTTAATATTTGTAGTGTTGCCTTTTGATAGGTAGGGTTTTGTGCTTTGTGAGTCCTGGTAGTGCTGTTATGATATGGTGGGTTTGCTATGGGTTCTAAATGGGCAGTGTTTGTAGTAGTTCCTAATGTGCCTTGCAGATGGCACTGGAGTATAGTAATGTAGAAATCTGGTAGTCTTCCTCTATCCAGACACTCATTAAGAGGCATGTTTACTAAAAGTTAGCGCATGTTAACATTATGCAAATATTTATGCAAATGAGGCCCTGCAATGCATCTTCACACATGGTCCCGCACCCCCTCTTAGGGCACCCATGTTCATAATAATGTGCAAATGCACAGGTGTGAATTTGTGGGTGTATCCTATGCATGTACCAGTATATTCAGCACTGCTCAGACTGTACAGTACCCCAAGAATGCTTATGCACGGTGTACATACAGGTATGCAATACTTCTCATGCCCATACGCAGCTTTACATATGGAAAACCCTTCCAAACATTACCCCCCTGAAGCTATACGGTGGCTGTGCCATTGAAATTGACCTCTGTGCTCTTTGTCATCTGACTAGAAGAGATAAATGTTACTATCATTTGGACTCTGTGGGGGGTTATAAAGCGGCAGCGGCTAGTGCTTCTAAAGCGCATAGCCATCGCTGCTGAAGTTTAAACCTGGATATTCAATGCTGGGTCCATATTCTACAGACTTTGTGCCTTGTAAGACTAATTGTGCCCAAAATTGAAAGGGATTAACACGGTTCGCAGACCTGTAAACCGTGGTAATCCCCTTGACTGGGATATTCAGCGGCACTAACACGATTAGTACCGCTGAATATTCGCAGATGCCGCTGCTGCATGCTAACCGGTTAGCATCAGGATGGAGTGGGGGTGACACCCAGAGATAACCAGGCAGCACTGAAATTCAGCCGCTGCCCGGTTATCTCCCAGTGGTGAAAGTCAGGCGCAGTAAAAGCTGGCCTAACTTTCACCAGGCAGCAGCTGAATATCGGGGGATAAATTTATAAGAGGCACCTACTGTATATGAAAAGTCAAAAAAGATGCCTAATTTATACTTATTTTATGAAGGCAATGTAGGCACCCAGAACCAATCCCAGTAGCATACCACGTCTCCAAAGAAGGTGTCAACCTGTGCATGTACTCTGAGGGGAATTTTATAAGGAGGAACCTACTTCAGGCACTAACACACGGAAATGTTGGTATTTCAGTCATTTACATGCATAAATGACTTCTTATAACATATCAACTAGCATGTTGTTTGCATGATGCGTGCTTCTACTGTGAGCCTGCACATGGGTGGAATCTGGGCGGAGCATAGACAGCGCAAGCAAGAATGTGCATTGCTTATAGAATAGACACTGGCATTTACATCAGCTCTAGGGCTGCGGTGAGTGATATGTCCTTACTTTAAGGTACCTTCTTTGACACTTACGCTAGTGTACTAGTCTTTGTAAAATAGACATAAAAAGACATGAAAATGTGTGTTAACTAGGTGTGACTTTATAAAATTACCCTCCATTTGTGCACTCATTTTATAACATACACATATACACTGCAATTCCGTCCCTGCTTTGCTTAAATATGCCCCCGAGATTTAATTTTTATTCTGCTTTGTTGCATTTGTATGCTCTGAAGGCTGCACTGTAACCTGTTGCCATTGACAGTTTACTTTGGAGAAAATGTAGTCAGTAAAACTATTTTGCAACGTCATAACCTCATCTTAAGTGTTTTCGTAAGCTAGAAATAGGATACCCTGGGTGCTGAAGTAGAGATTCCCCCCTCCCCCCATTGGAGAATGCATGCCAAGTTTTGCTGAAAGTTCATTGGACTGGAGGTTGAAATTAAGTGAACCCTTAGTGTAACATGAGCACCCAGAGAAGAGGCTCCACAAGAACACTTCTCTTTCATTTTATGCTCCAGCTCCAGCTCCAGGTGCTATATAAAATAGAAGTAAACAGGTGGAGGCTCTTGAAGGAAATGAGAATAGATAAATAGGTGTGAAGTCCAATGCTTTGAATATCGTAGTTTATGTCAAATAGCGCTAGCAGCTTTTCAGTGTTGTGTAGATTGATCACACAGGCCCATAATGAGTGATTTATAGACAGTTAGGTTACAACAGGCAACAACATTCCCTTCCCTCTGAGAGCTTGCAAGCTAATGGAAGGGAACAGGTGTCACACAAGTAATAAGAAGCTGCTGCTGGTTGCAGGAAGGATATAATGTTACAGAGAGCTGAGTTGCATGGACAGGAATGGAATGCTTCCTGTTTGTTGGGACTTGAAGGTAGGAAAAAAAAATGGGCCTAGCACGTTGGAAGGGGTTTTAGAAATAAGAAGAATGGGAAAACAAGCTTGGGAAACTAAGGCAAAAAGTATAAAAGTATAACAATAAAGTATTAAAATCAGGGGCGGCTCAAGGCAGTCTGCTGCCTGAGGCGAAGAATGAGATCCCCCCCCCCCCCCACCATTCACCTTAGAGGGGGCGGGGCTTTTTCAGAAATCCAATCAGAGACTGAACCAAATCAAAAAGCCGATTAGATTATATGGAGGAAATGCAAGATGTTTGCACACAGGGGCCGTATCGAACTGCAATCGCGCCTTGTGCGACTTGAAACTCGGGCGCACACCCCCCTCTCCCCCCATACCTCCATCCAGCGCTGCCTGCTCTTTCCCTGCTGCCGCCGCCCTCTGTTTTTTTCATGGCAGCAGGGAAAGAGCAGGCAGTACTGGACGGAGGTATGGGGAGGAGGAGGGGGGCATGCACCCAATCTGAAAGGTGCCGGCACTCTAAGCAAATCTGTCCATCCCTGCTCTGACATCGTGTCAGAGGAGGGAGGGACCAGACCTGCTTAAAGTGCTGCGAAAAGGCTTTGGGTGCATTTTAACTGCCTGCTATTGTCCTGCCTGTGGCAGTAGGGCAACAGCAGAGAGCCAAAATGCGCCCCCCCCAAGCCTTTGCACCCTGTGCGGCTGCACTACTTGCACAGGGCTAGGTACGGTCCTGTTTGCACACCAAGGAACTAAAAGACAGCAAGAATCAATAGCACAGTTTATAAAACTAAATTATAACCCATTTTTATTTTGTTATAAACTGCGTTATGGTTCTCCCTTTTTCTTTTTCAACATATATTTTGCATCAACAGTAGGTGCAGAGCAGAACCAGGACATTCACCCACAGAACTCAATATTTTAAAAAAAAATCAGATTCTGATCATCTCACTAACAACAACAACCACTATTCTCCAGTACCAGGCATATTGTGAACTAATAAAAAGCCCTACAACAAAAAGCAAACCTACCATACCATACTATATCAGCACAAACTTCCAAAAGTCACATAAGGAGCCCATCCAAAAAAAGAGTCACTGTAACTACTACAGTGGGCCCTGGAACATCCATACACCTATTTGGAAAGCTGAACAAGTCAAATTACTACAGTATAGTATAGATCTTTATATACAAACTGCATGTTAACAGAACACCTGACCTCAGTCACACACGCACAACATCGACCCTCACCAAGTACAGAATAAGTAACCACAATCTAAAGTAAAAATAAAAATATGTAGACAAAATTTAAACTGAAACCCCAAGAAGCCAGAGTCCACATGCAGTGCAACATCAGATAAATAAGAGATGCAGTTCCCCAATACTGTGTAAAATATAAAAATAGCACAAAGTCCAATCACCAAAATTAAATAAAATTATTTTTTCTACCTTTGTTGTCTGACCATTTTATTCTCTGATCATGCTGGTCCTGATCTGAGGCTTCTGCTTTCCTGTCTTCTCTTAGCTCTCTTTCTGTGATCTATAGTCCATGGTCCATCTGCCATTTCTTATCTCTTCTTTTGTTTTCTTCACTTCCTTCCATCAGCCCATTTCCAGTTTCAGTAACCCTCCCCAGTATCAGTCTCCTTTCCAGTCCTCCCCTCCCAGTACCTTCCAATGTCAACCACCTTGCATTCCCATGACTGCCACTTGTGTCCATTCCCTTCCAGTCCCCCTCCTTCCCCACTGTCCAGTCCCTTCTAGTCCAAATACCATCCCAGGTATCAGCTCAGGTTCACTCTCAGTGCCACTCCCCAGTCAGTTCCCTTCCAGCCACCCTACCCTCTGTCCATCTCTCTTCCAGTGCCATTCACATGTCAGCTCCCTTCCAGCCTCCTCCCTATTACCCAGCAACCTACCACTTCCATCCCCAAGTGTCAGCTCCCTTCCAGTCCCCCTTCGGTACATTCCAGGTGTCAGCTCCTTTCCAGCCCCCTCCTTCCCTTCCTGCCCCATCCTTCCCCTGGCAGACCCTCTCAGTATCCGCTCCCTTCCAGTCCTATTCTACCACCCCCCCCCCCCGCATCAGCCCATTTGTAGCCCTAGCCCCTAGTTTTCTTCAAGGGCCAGCAGCACTCTCCTCCCCTCCCCCATTAGCCCATTTCCTGTCCCAGCCCATTCCTAGTCCTAGCCCCTTTATCAGCCCACCCCAGTCCTAGCCCCCCAATCAGCTCATTACCAGTCGTAACCCTCCAATAAGTCCATTTTCAGTCCTAGCACCCCAATCAGCCCATTTCCTGTCCTAGTCTACCCCAAAGCCCATTACCAGTCCTAACCCCCCATCAGCCCATTTCCAGTTCTAAACCCCCATCAGTCCATTTCCAGTCCTAGCCCTCCCCCGATAGCCCATTACCAGTCCTAGCCCCCTCCGATCAGCCCATTTCCAGTCCTAAGCCCCCATCAGCCCATTTCCAGTTCTAACCCCCTCCATAGCCCATTACCAGTCCTCCTGATCAGCCCATTTCCAGTACTAACCCCCCATCAGTCCATTTACAGTTCTAACCCCCCCATAACCCATTACCAGTCCTAACCCCCCATCAGCCCATTTCCAGTTCTAACCCCCCCATAGCCCATTACCAGTCCTAGCCCCCCTCCCGATCAGTCCATTTCCAGTACTAACCCCCCATCAGTCCATTTCCAGTTGTAACCCCCCCATAACCCATTACCAGTCCTAACCCCTCATCAGCCCATTTCCAGTTCTAAACCCCCCAATCAGCCCAGTTCCTGTCCTACCCCCCCTATCAGTCCAGTTCCAGTCCTACCCCCCATCAGCCCAGTTCCAGTCCTAGACCCCTCACCCCCCAAACCCAGGGAAATTGAACCCCCCCCAAAACTCTGGCATAAGAAGCAGTCGCCGCTGCCGCTGCAGCAGCGGCAGAATGAGGAGCCCCATGGCCCCCCCCCCCCCGGAGAGCCTGCTGGTTTCCCAGACTCTGCTTTGTTTTGCAGAGCTGCGGTGAAGGGACAGTGTTTCCCTTTCATGCGGCTCTGTTAAAGCTGAGCCTGAGGTGCTGATGGGAAACAGGAAATCCCATCAGCACCTCGGGCTCAGCTTTAACAGGCCGCGGTTAAGGCAAACATTGTCCCTTCACCGCGGCTCTGCAAAGCAGAGACGGGGAAACCAGCAGGCTCTCCGGGGGGGCGGGCCGCGGGGCTCCTCATTCTGCCACTGCCGCCGCTGGAGCAGCAGCAGCAGCTGCTTCTTACATCGGAAGTTTTTTTTAAATTTTATTTTGAAGGCCGAGTGAGGCGTTGACGGCGGTCTTTGTGGGGGCAATTTTGATGCCCCCAAAAAGCACAAAAAGCTGCTGCCTGAGGCCACCGCCTCACTTGGCCTCATTATAGAACCGCCTATCATTAAAATGTAGGAAAGAGGAAGGGCTTTGGATTTAGCTCACACCTTTGCTCAAAGTGAGTTACATTCAGATACTGTAGGTATTTCCCAGTCCCCAGAGGGCTTACAATCTGAATGTGAAACAATGGAGGGTTAAGTGACTTGCCTGAGATCACAAGGAGCATCAGTGGAATTTGAGCTCTGGCATCCCTGGTTGTCAGTCCATTGCTATAACCATAAACAGAAAGCAAATTGTGTGTTTATTCTGGAGAAAAATTGAGGAGAATGGACTGAAGAGGCAGAGTCATATTCATAGGATAAGAAGATGGTTCTCTTGTTGCATTTTGTATGGATTGGGAGCAATGAGGAACAAAAGCAGGCCGCAGTGGTACTTTATTGAATTCCTTTAGATATCTGAGTATTTACATTTTCTCTCCCTTTTGCATTCTTTTTCCTAGAATGGTGTCTCCCATATGGGTCCTGGGGGATCTCCGGCCAGCCAAGTTTTCTTGATATCTACAATGATTTTGCATGACCTTGTCAAATGGCTCACAAACCCACCTACCACCCATCACTCAGTCTCTGCTCTCAACCACGAACAGCTGGCAGCTCACTACAAGCAACTCTACCCTATCCCAATCTCACCCACACACTCCACCCCACTGACACTTTCACTTACCTGCTGGACCACCTTCCACCCCATCACCAAAGATAACATCAAATCCATCCTAACTACAATCAACACCACCATTTATTAAACAGGTTTATACTGCTTTCTCATGTCAATCAAAGTGGTTTACATTGTAACTTAAACTTGGTAATGTACATTAAACAGGGATATTGATAACTTGGATTTTTCTGAGGCAATGGAGGGTTAAGTGACTTACCCAAGGCCACAAGGAGTGCTAATGGGAATTAAACCCTGGTCTCTGGGTTCCCAAGCCAGTGCTCTAACCATTAGGCTACTCCTCGATTCTTGCCCTGCCAACTGGCTCAAAGCAGCTAAGGCGGATCTCAGTCCTCTACTCACCAGAATAACCCAAGCAGTATTACAACAAGGACAAATGCCTGAGCCCCTAAAAATCTCCTCCATCAGATCCTGCCTCCTACAGACCCGTCGCCAGCCTTCCCTTCCTAGCAAAGGTCATTGAGAAGACTATCCAACTGCAGCTACAGGGCCATATTGACAACAACTCCCTCTTAGATCCACAACAGCATGGTTTCCACTCCTTACATGGAGTGGAAACCCTGATCACCACACTTGTCAACAACCTAATCAAAGGCATACAAAACCGAAAGGCTTCCTACTGATTTTTCTCGACATCTCAGCAGCACTGAACACTGTTGACCACAAAACTCTCCTCCAGTGAATGAAATCAATGGGAATCCAAGAAACAGTATACAAATGGTTCCACTCTTACCTCTCTAACAGACAGCAACAAATAAAACAAGGAACAAATACGTCCAGCCCATGCCAACAAACACAGGGAGTCCTCCAATGATCCACTCTATCTGCACTCCTATTCATCCTGTACCTACAACCCCTCTGCAAGATCATCAGAATGCACAACATTGATTTCCAATCCTTGTGTATGATGGTTGCTTGGTGTGGAGTGGACTGTGCGATGTGATATCATGCTGATGATATCACATCGCACAGTCCACTCCACACCAAGCAACCATCATACACAAGGATTCAAGAATGCTTTGCTGAGGTCTCCCGCTGGTTGACAATCAATCTATCAATCAATTACAAAAAAATAGAAGCCTTATTCATCACGAGAGACAACACATTCACCCCCCCCCCCCCACCCACCATAACAATGAACAACATCCAAATAAATGCACGACAAGAACTTAAATACCTAGGCATCATAATTGACCAAAACCTCTCCTTCAAGACACAAATAGCAACTATAGCCAAAGCAATATTCTACACATCCAAGACTCTACAATGCCTATGATCTATCCCCTCAAGGCCCTAATCCTTTCTCATGCTGATTCCTGTAACACAATATACCACAGTCTTCCGCAGTACACTCTCCTCCCATTACAAACTTCCCTCCAACTGCTGCATGCGTCATACAAGGAGCATTCAAATTCGACAGAATCACCCCTATTCTCAAACAACTCCACTGGCTACCACTCCCGAGCAGAATCACATACAAAACCCTACTACCAACACACAAGGTTCTCCACTGCACCCTTGCTACCCATCGGCAAACTCTACATAAGAACATAAGATATGCTATACTGGGTCAGACCAAGGTCCATCGAGCCCAGTATCCTGTTTCCAACAGTGACCAATCTAGGTCATATGTACCTAACAGTTCCCCAAAAGACACAGGTTTCACAATGCTTGTACTGGGTCAAGCATTGATAATCTGGGTCAATTCTTAATAATGGTTTATGGACCTTTCCTCCAGGAACTTGTCCAAACCTTTTTTAAACCCAGCTACACTAACAGTCTTTACTACATCCTCTGGTAACAAATTCCAGAGTTTGATTACACGTTGAGTGAAAAAATATTTTCTCTTATTAGTCTTAAATAGGTTACCCTGTAGCTTCATTGCAGTCCCCTAGTCTTTCTATATTCTGAAGGTAAACAATCGATCTACGTTTACACGTTCCACTCCATTCATTAATTTATAGACTTCTATCATATCTCCCCTCAGTCGTCTCTTTTCCAGGTTAAAGAGCCCTAACCTTTTTAGCCTTTCTTCATAGGAGTATCCTTCCATCCCCTTTACCATTTTGGTGGCTCTTCTCTGAACCTTTTCTAATAACGCTATATCCTTTTTAAGATGCGGCGACCAGAATTGCACACAATATTCAAGGTGCGGTCTCACCAAGGAACGATATAGAGGCATTATAATATCTTTTGTATTATTTTCCATTCCTTTCCTTATGATACCTAGCATTCTATTTGCTCTCTTGGCCGCTGCTGCACACTGGGCCGATGGTTTTAACATGTTATCCACAATGATGCCTAAATCTTTTTCCTGGGTGGTGGTTCCTAATGTGGAACCTTGCATCGTGTAACCATAGTTTGGGTTGTTCTTCCCTAGGTGCATAACTTTGCACTTGTCCACATTAAATTTCATCTGCCATTTTGATGCCCAGTCTTCCAGTTTATCAAGATCCTCTTGCAATTTTCCACAATCCTCTTGGGTTTTAACAACTTTAAATAGTTTTGTGTCGTCTGCAAATCTGATAACCTCACTCGTTATTCCCCTTTCCAGGTCATTTATGAATATGTCAAAAAGCAGCGGACCCAGCACAGATCCCTGTGGTATTCCACTATTCACCTTTCTCCATTGGGAAAATTGGCCATTAAGCCCTACCCTCTGCTTTCTATCTTTTAACCAGTTCCTGATCCACAATAGTACACTGCCTCCTATCCCATGACTCTTTAGTTTTGCCAAAAGTCTCTGATGAGGGACCTTGTCAAAGGCTTTCTGAAAGTCCAGATACACTATATCAACTGACTCACCTTTGTCCACCTGTTTATTCACACCTTCAAAAAAACATAACAGATTAGTAAGACAAGATCTTCCTTGTCTAAAGCCATGTTGGCTGTCTCCCATTAGGCCATGACTATCCACATGCTGAGTAATTTTGTTCTTTATGATGGTTTCTGCCATTTTTCCCGGTACTGACGTCAGGCTCACCAGTTTGTAGTTTCCCGGATCACCCCTGGAACCCTTTTTAAAAATTGGCGTTACATTGGCGATCCTCCAATCTTCAGGTATTACAGATGATTTTAATGAAAATTCACAGATTACTAATAGCAGGTCTGCAATCTCATATTTCAGTTCTTTCAACACCCTTGGATGTATACCATCCGGCCCAGGTGATTTGCTACTCTTCAGTTTATTTAATAGTTGTAATGCATCTTCCTGATGTATCGATATTTCCTTCAATTATTCCACACCTTTAAATATCACTTCAGTCATGGGTAACATCCCTACATCTTCCTCAGTAAAGACTGAAGTAAAGAATTCATTCAGTCTCTCTGCTATCGCCTTGTTGCCTCTTAGTGCCCCTTTAACCCCTCTATCATATAATGGACCAACTGACTCACAGGTTTTTTGCTACGAATGTACTTGAAAAAGTCTTTATTTCGCGTTTTTGCTTCCACAGCAAGCTTCTTCTCAAATTCTCCCTTTGCCTGCCTTATCAATGCCTTGCATTTGACTTGCCAGTGCATGTGCTGTTTCCAGGTTTCGTCGTTTGGCTCTTTTTTCCATTTCCTGAAAGATGCTTTTTTGGCAACAACAGCCTCTCTGACCTCACCTTTAAACCATGCTGGCAGTTTTTTGGACTTCCTTCCACTTTTCTTAAAGCATGGAATACAGCTGGTCTGGGCTTCCAAGATAGTATGTTTCAACAACACCTAAGCTTGATGTAAGTCTTTAACCTTTGCAACTGCTCCTTTTAGTTTTTTCTTAACTATTTTCCTCATTTTATCATAGTCTCCCTTTCGAAAGTTAAAAGGTAGTACTGTGGATTTCCTTACTATCCCTCCTCCACTAATTATATCAAACGCAATCATGCTATGATCACAATGGCCCCAACACCCTTATCTCTTGCACAAGATCTGGTGTTCCACTAAGGACTAGGTCTAATATGGCTTCCCCTCTGGTCAGTTCATGAACCAGCTGCTCCAAGAAGCAGTCATTTATTTCATCAACCCCAAAAGATCATGAAGATTCTCCATGACCCACAAACGCAATATACCACACTCCAAAACAAAGCACTCAGAACAAGCATGCTACAGAGCCTTCAAACTATATGCACCCTCCCTATGGAACACACTCCCAAATCATATAAAAAATATCTCTGACCTCCATTCCTTTCACAAACAGCTCAAAACCTTCCTGTTCTCAAAACACTTCAACCCTGACTCCGAACCAGAGTCATACTGATCTCCTCAGTAAATGTGCACACCGAAACTCCTAACTCTGGACCTGCTCGTTGCATGTATATAGTTACAATGTAATCTACTATGTTTCTTGTACATAGTTGGCTGTTATATGTAATCTGAATCTTTTCTGTTCAATTAAAAACCACTTTGACCCAGTGCAAAGCAGTATATAAGTGCTGTGAAATAAATAAATAAATAAATGGAAGTATTCCATTCTTATACCTATTCCTGCCATGAATAAGGTGCAAAAATAAAGTTTCATTTCTGCAGTGTTTCTAAGGGGGAGCTGGGTACGTTCACGAATGTAGGTAATGTCACAGATGTGGACATCCCCAAATTGCACAGCCGCAAAACTGGGCCCTTGGACATGCTGGCTGGGGTATTTCAGAAGGAAGGCGACTATGTTATGAGACTAGCATGTACCGAATGATCATTTCAGATAATTAGACATGCGGTAGTGAGCCAGTAATATGTTTGGAGTATGCAGGGCTTCTTTTGAAGGGATATGCAGTGGTATGGAATACTGGCACCTTTTTCACTGCCTGCTAAAATTAACCCATAGTCCTTATGTATTAATATGAAGAGCTCTGTAAATGAGTATCGGCACCTTTTTTGCTAGGAAAAATTCACTGTGAGTATGTATTTATCTGCAGGTTTCTTTGGCCACGAAATATTAACTGTAGCAATGCAGGCAGTGAAAAAGGTGCCGCAATTCCATACCACCATGTATCCCCTCAAAAGAAGTCTTGAATACTCCAAATATATGACTGGTGTGCGGCTCAGCCCAGCAGGACTGGAGTTTGACACCCCTACTTTAAAGGGCATGTTTACTAAAGTGCTGCAGGTAGCATGAGACTAATGCGCAGTTAGCACAAAGTTTTACCATGGCAGGGGCAATGTGGCCATGGTAAAAGTAGGGGGCTAAGCCATGGCAGAGAGGTAGTACCGTACTAGGTACATCAGTCATGTGGTATTAGCGACAGTGCATCAAGTGCACATGCTTGTTGTGAAGGAGCTCACTATGTTCACCACACATTTGCATGAAAACACCAGTGCCACCCCCCTAGAATGAAGTACATCACTGGAATCATATAATCATGCTGTGTGGAGGGTGGGAGCATAGAAACACAGCAGTGCCTCCCTATCAACATGTAAGGAAGCTGCCTACCACATTCTAGCAGAAAGAACAGACAATAATACACGACTCCCAACCTTACCAACAGAGCACAGTGAAAACGGCCAGTGAAAGATAGAAAAGGCTGACTGAGGAATATGTGCACCCTGCTGCACAGCACAGAGGTATGGGCAAATGCACAAAGTACAAAGTGGCAGGGCACGCAAAAAGTGAAGGAAATCTATAAATAGAGACTGAGCTACTCCTGTGGGCAGGCTCGGCCCTCTCTCAGCCGCAAGGATGGGGGGGGGGGGAGTAGATAAAGAGGAGACATTGGGAGGTGGAGTAGATATACTGGGCACCGTGAGACAAATGGTAGATACTGAATTCATCGGGAGGAATAGGGAGGCAGAGTGGAGAAACTAAAGGGGGGGGGGGGGCTAGGAAGATGAAGGAAGATAGGGTCGTAAGAAGAATGGGAATAGGGATAATCTGCTGTCCTAGATGACTGCCTGCTAGTACCAGCCATAGGTGTCTTGCCTGTTCTCTGTGTGGGATGGCTCTGGACTGTTATCTGTATGGGATCGTGCCCGTAATGCGTGTTCAGACTGCATTGGCACAGCAGGTGCAACTAGCACTTGGACAGAGGCTGGTGCTATAAGCGCCCGCAGTAATTCATCTTTTGTGGTCTGTAGTGCCACTAGCATGGCCATGCACGTCGCTGTTCTCACCCACTTCTCTGCCCCAACTCCACCCTAATCCCGCCTTTTTGCATGGTATGCCAGTAGCACGTTTTTTTTTTTTTTTTAGCATGGCTGCCTTTTTGTTGCATGCTCCCAACTAACACAAGGCTGGGGCATACACTATTTGTGAAATAGACCCCGCTCTCTCACCTACTGTGCTTTAGTAAACATGCCCCTAAATCTTTATAAATATATCTATGAAGCCAATTTCTTTCCCTTCATATCATACAACCAGGATCACCAGTAAGCTCCATTTACATTTTTAGTAATTATTTTATGGGATGGATTTTCTTTCTTTTTCTGCCTTAATCAGTAAAAATGTGTTAAACTTGTTACTTCCAACTTCCTCTCTCTTACCATAAGAGCAGTTGATAAACCTACAGTATCGTCTGCTCCAAATTTACTTTAAAAACTCTCACAATATAATTTTTCTCTCAAGCATTTATTTTCTCAAACTTTCCTTCTATTAATGCGTCTTTGCAGAGTCAGATGCTTTACAAGTCTGCTCTCTCACTCACCCTTGCGGTAAACTGTTAAAATAGTGTCTTCAATGATTATGTTTTTCATTCCCTCTTCTAAGGAGTTTCTAAAGTAAGCTTTCTTTTTGGCTTGGGTTTCCAAAAAAGGAAATTAGAATGACAGCTTTGACCTCATTTAAAGTGAAAGTATTCAAGTTCAATTCCTAACTTTATCTTATTCTTACATTCCACAACCTTCACAGTCTCCAGTCCCATTCACAGCACTTGTAAATGTTCCTAGAGCTCTTTTCCCTTTATCATTGTGAACTTTGTTCTGCTGCCATCTTTCTTTCATTTCAGCTGCAACAATAACCCTAGCGAGATCCCTCATTCATGCTCCTGTTCTCAGGGGTTCTTTGTCTCAGCATATGAATATCGTTTCTTCCCAGTGCCTCTGAATCCTTACTAGCACTGCATCTGCAGCTGCACAAACCAACCTCCGCATTTGCAAGCAGCTCAGGATTTTTCCTTTTTGTATTTTTCTTCTCTTAGCCACAGTATCCAGCAGGTTTTTAACTAGACCTATAACTTCTACCCAGTCTTTTCCTATTGTAAAAGTCTCTTTCCCCAGGTGATGGGTCTCAGCACACAACCAGCTAGTCCCTGCCCTCTGATGCACAGTCACTACTTCTGTACTGTCTCTACCTGCCCCACCACTGCAATGCTTAGCCTGCTAACTGGCTCTTTAGGGCCTCCTTTGAAGCTGTCAGCATCGTGCAGACCGAAGCCTCTTCAATCAATGCTATATCCCCAGTAAGAAAGGCAGTCAGCAGCTCCATCTCAGCTCGCCAGGTCATGAACTGTCTGCCTGTCTCCCTAGCTATGAGTGCCCCCCCTCACCAGTCACCACCTCCTGTTCCAGCATAACCTCAGATGCCTCCAGCCCTCTATGGCACAACATCTTGGAATCCCGCTGCAGCTCTGCTCCCAGTTCTACACAGCTTAAACACTGCGGCAGTCCCCATATGTAATTTTTTTAAAAATTTATTTACAATATATTTATTTTATTTATTTATTTACATTTTCTTATATACCTCGCTATTTTCCATCAGTGCGGTTTACATGGAAACAGAATGTGACAAAAACCCTTTTAGATATAGCTGCTGTATCCCAAAGAATAATATATGTAATCAGGTTCACCAGGATTCTCGTTGTCTATCTCAAAAAGGAGAAAGGACGTAGTATATAAATTCTAGACATAGAACTGGCTATTAGGAAGCGGGATAGATGTTCTAGAGCAAGTTAATTTAGCTACTGTATTGGATACTCCTATTCAGGAGACCACAAATAGAGTTACTTTGGTGGCTACTTTTATGTCTTTCTCTGATTGAGTAGAGTTCTAAGAGTGTTTTTCAAGAAGTCTGTGCCTCTTCATGGCCATAGGATATGTGTGTTTTAACTGATCTCTTTCCGAAGACTCAGTCTATGAGCAGGGAGTTTTTAGACTTGCTACCCAGGGCACTTGCCCTGGGAATGCGTTTTTTCCTGAAGTATCTTAGGAAATGTCTGGTTAAATTTAATGGGAGAGATTATGTCTTCTTCGAGCCTTCTCTAAAGGTTTTTTTTTCTGTCACAGAAGTACAAAAGAGAACTTGAGGAAGGTGTATATTAATACTCCACTTTCAACTAGTATATAATAAAGAGGGCTTATGTTGATAGGGATATTCTTTTGGCTGTTTGGCCTATTTCCTAAGGGGCATGTCAACAAACGACATGCCGTAAGGGACGAACCGCCACGGCATCATCAGGGGGCATTCCCAGGTCCTGCAGATACAGAGCGGTTTGGATTTCCTGCAGGGACCCTGCATTACCTCCCTTGGCAGATAATATGGGAAAAATCTGGCAGTGCCTGCCAAAGTAGGTACCAGGGGCCCCCATGGTAAATCCATGCAAAGGGATGGTAGCAATCAGGTGCACAGCAGCTCTGTAACCCGATTGCTGCCATCCAGCCCCAACCCCTCCACAATATTATCAGGGAGCACCTTGTGATGGAAGCCATTTTATATTGGCTGCAAGATGGGGCAGATGTGAGGATTGCTCCTGCCCTGTTCTCTACTAGACTACCAGGGATCAAAGGTATGCGCAGGGGGCCCCTTGCTGGCTAGCCAGGATTTGTTTTTGGAATGGGTAGTGGGAGGGGGAGGGTGGGAGGAGGACTGTGAGGTCCCACCACTCTTGTTTTGGAGGGAGGGAGGGAGGGAGGGGGCATAGCCAGACTGACTAGCCCGGGATTCTTTATCAGTCAGGGGGTAAACTGATCCCCTCCTGGACAGCATTGAGAATATTGTGTGTGTGTGGGTGGGTGGGTGGGGGGGGGGGCATGATCTCTGGCAGAGTTAGGGCTAATGTTACTTGGCCTCCTGATAGATAATGCCACCTTTGAGGTGGCGTTATCTGCTGCCATGATCAGGCCTTAATTTGGCAGCCAATGTGTGAAATTTATTTTGTACAGTTGCTGCCAACCATGGCCACTCCCACTCTGCACCCCAATCGCACCCCAGTTCTACCCCAAGGGAGCTTCACCACATGAAAATCAGATACCATGGGAAATTGCCTGCAATATCTGATTTTTTCATGGGTTAACTGCTACTGTGGGGCATTAATCCTGTGTTAGCCCCTGCGGTAACAGCTAACACACTTTAGTAGACATACCCTTAAATGTTCTCTTTCTTTTTGTTGTGTCAATTCTCCCCCTAGATGTGGGCTTTTAGAGTTGTGATAAGGAAGCTTATCAGAACCCTGAGAGTACTGCCAATAGAAAGGAATTTATATTAATCAAGGGACCTGTTCTGGCAGGTCAGAGAAATAGAGCAGCCTGTTTCCCTAAAAGACAGCTTATTCCCAGAACATAAAGTCTTATGGGAAGAGGTCTGGAGCCGATGCCCTGAGGTCCAGAGATACCGACTGGAGGACAGGCCACAGATCCTTTAACTAACCTGGAGCAATGCAAACTGTTGGGAAACAGTGTCTCTCCCACTAGAGGCCAGTTATTGAAGCCCTCTATGCCAGATATTGAGATTGAGCCTATGCAATTGGAGGAATAAGGTACAAGTCCTGAGGGAGATGATTTTTGCATGGACTGTTCTTTGTGTAAGATTGATAGCCTAAAGAAATCCTCAAAGTAGGATTAAAACCATCAAAAGGAAATGTTCTAATTATTGGCTCCCCAGAAAGTTTTATATGGAAAGAAAGAGGCTTTTGGGGAATGGAAATGAAAACACGTGTGCAGAGGAGGAAACCAGCTATTGATTAAAGCTTGTTATCCACCTGATGATAGAGTAGAGCATTGCTCAAAGCCGTGCACATGTTGTATAAAGAACTGCTTTGAATGTGAAAGAAGAACGCTGTTTGCAAAGAAGTTTTTCCTTTTGGGTTTATTCTCCAGCACTGCTGAGCAGTTGTCAGCAGTGACTGAAGGAAAGGGTTTTTTTTTCTGTTGCTTGAAAAGACTCTGCAAGCTATTTGCTTGGAACTTTCAGTTGTGTTTTTTGCTTTGATTACAAAACCTGGAAAAGTTATCCTAAAGGTGTTACCAAGTATAATCTGTGTGTGGAATAATTTACCCCATAAATAAACTCTATTTTGCCTTATACTCGACTCAACTACTAAATTCTTATTTACCTCAAAGGCAAACACTATACAACTGGACTATTACCACAATCCTTTGCGGCATAGATAGTCTGGATCTTTGCAAAAGGTAGTGTAGCTTTCATAACAAGCACCCCATTTTACAAATTATGCATATGATTGCAAAATTTTGGCTTATTTACAGTACTTTTTGAAGTTCATGCTGCCTAGCCTTTTTAGTTTTTAATTGAATAATTTTTTTAAATTGTTTTTATAATAATTTCTCTGTATATATTTTAATAAATATTAAATTAAAAAAGGACTGGTTATTAGAATATGCATCTTTAAATGTAAAATATATGCATAAAGCTAAAGATAACTAATCCCCGGATGTCATCCCTGAATGACCCAATATTAGTTGGCCAGCATCAGGGCAATCTGGGTGTGGATCAGAGGTGGTATTTGGGTATAAGCAGCTAGCAGTGATATTCAGCCACTAGCTGGTTATCTCAACAGCAAAAGTTAGGCACTTGAAAGGCTCGCCTCAGTGAAGCTAACTGGGCAACGGTTGAATATCGTCACTGCCCAGTTAACTTTGCTTCTATCTGACTGACCTGGATATTCAATGCTGGTGGTTGGATATGGCCCCGGCACTGAATATCCAGGCTTAAAGTTCAGTGGCAATGGCTAGCCGCCGTAGAAGCGCTAGCAGCTACCGCTGAATATCCTCACCCCTCGTCTGTATTTTCTACCCTGTGTGGAATAAACAATTGATGCATTTTTACTCTTAGGGCATGTTTACTAAGTTGTGTTACCTGCACGAGTGGGAGGGGAAATGGGCGGAGAGTGGGAGGGGAAATGGGCATAGAGTAGGGGGGGAAATGGGCGGAGAGTGGGTGGGGAAATGGGCGGAGAGTGGGCGTGTCTGCAACACTTGGTAACTGTCAAAGTTGGAGATAGCACTGGTGCAAGACAACACCACCTCAATGAGTGGTGATAGCGGCATCCACAGTGCTATTACGTCACGCTCACTGCATTTTCAGTGTGGTATCTGATGGGGATATGCTGGGCATGCCCCCAAAAGATACCACATGGCTTTTGCAGCTAAGGCCAGGGTATTTGCACAAAAATGCTGCTTTAGTGGCAAAAGCCTAATGCAGCATAGTAAACAGGCCCCTTAATTTCTGGAAGTTCACTATGATTAATTGATTATGGGGGATTTGTATTTTATAATTTTTTTTTAGATATAATTCATTGGCTTTTGATATCTGTTGTACATTTACAATACTTTTAATGATTGTTATTATGCTGTATTTCCACTTTGAGCCATGGGAAAGATGGCACACTGATTTGATAAATTAATACGTAAATACAACTCCTGTCCCTAGTTTAATTTTTTTCTGACAGGGACTACTAGTTGTAACTCATGCATTTGAAATTACTCTGGCCTGTACCATTTTGTGGCTTTAGAAACACATGATAAGTACTTTTCTTTCCAAGGTCATCTATTAACCAGTTAATCAAACAAACAGCAGCAGCCCTCATTTTGCTACATGGCATGAGATCCACATGTGACTGCAACACAATAAGCACAGGCTGTAAACTGTGTGTCACAGGGCAGCTCTCACTTTCCTTTGTAATACCAGAAAGAAAAGAGTCGCAGACTAGAGCTGGATGAGTTAGGTTAGTATCCTCTATTTCTAATAAAAGCATATTTCTCTCTTTTTTTTTTATTTCTCTTCCTTATGATAGCTACTTCCATTGATATTATTTTGTTCATTCATTCCAGGCTCACCACTCTGGAATTCTTTACTGCAAGCTGTAAGAAGTGCGGATAGCCTCTTGACATTTCGCCAAACTTATGTTTTTTCTAATAATGTTGGTACAGGATAGATGAGATTGACTTTACTGATTATGGCCTGCTGTGAATTATCTTTATTATGATTATGTTCTTAGGTATGTCCGTTTGTGTTTTTATTTTGTGATGTTTAAAGGTACTGCTTTTCCAAATCATTTAATGCAATCTGCTCAGGATGCTAAATGTAGTGGAATATAACAATTTTAAATAAATAAATATTGTGATTTCTAGGGGATGCCAGAGCTCACTCATTTGCTCCCGTAGTGCTGATCACAAATTGTTTCTCCATATTGCTTTACCAATGTGGAGGCAAACGCCCAAACACATTCCGTTTGCATTTATAAGTTTTATTGCACAAGTGTAGCATAACTCAAAACAGTTTCAACTTAGATCAAGATAGATCTGAAACCAAAGATATTGTTGTGAACTAACTGACGTCAAGCATAAGGTAAGCTCTCTCATTTCTTCCTAGCCCTGTTGGAAGCCTACCCTGCAGTAGCAGACCATACCCAAATTCTTGGGGGTTCTGTTTAACATGTAAACTTCAACGCTTCCAATGCACGTTAGTTTGCTTCAATTTGATTTGCTTCATTCTGGGAGACCAACTCACCTTTATTGATCCAAGGGGAACAAGAACTCACCCCTCTTCTGAGATTCAGAGCCAAGCCTTCAATCCAGTTCTGCCACCACTGAACACTCCCGGCTTCCGGCTCTCCTAAGCTTCCTGGCTTTCTCCTGCAGCCTACTCCCAACTTCCATTCCTGGTTTCCCCAGTTGCTACTCCGCAGTGCTTAGCTTTTATCTCGTCTTCCAGGTTTATCAGCTAGCTTGGGCTTGTGGATGCATGCTCCATTTATTCTGCCATGTCCCAGCCCTTCAGCCAGTCATAGGGTTCTGCCTGTCACTCTCTGACAGGGCTTCTGCAAGATAGTTTCCTTAACTCCTGGGGCCTCCTTTCTGCCTGCACTCACATGAATTTTATGCTGCCAGCTGGGACCACATCCAGCTGCCTAGGTGCCTCCTTAATCTGCCCTAAAGTGGAGCTTAACACCTGAGTTACAAGGGAAACATGGTTTGTCACAACCATTCCCTTATCACTATTATTTGTGAGGGCTCTCAGACACCTACTGGAGCTCCTCCTAGCATTCGGGGTATGATAAAGTTTAGCATGGTTTATTTTACTCTTCTCCTAAAGCTGAATCTTTACACAAGATCAGGGCTGGAGCAAAAGAGTGATCTAGGGGTAGTGCAGAACTTTACCTCAGATCACCCAGTAGGGGTCTGGCACCATCATTTTGGAATGTCGCAGCACCAGAGCAAGGAGTAAAAGGCATTGGCTCTGCCTCCTAACTTCAGAGGTGAATGGAGGTTGGGGGCCCAGACTACTAATGGAGGCCCTCTGAGGGCCTCCCTGGTTCAAGGTGCTGTGGCAAGGGGTGCCCTGGACCAGATAACCATAGAGAGGGATGTGAAATGTCAAGGGGGGGGGAGTCAGGGAGGTCTAGGGGATCAGGAGTGTTGGAGGGGTAAGGAAGTCCAGGGGCATCAAGAGCACTTTGGAGGGGAGTCTGCTGGGGAGGGGGTGGGGGTGATGTTTGGGAGCATGGAAAGTTTCAGGGTCCACTGGGCCCCCAAATCATTTTTGTGGAGTGAGGTGAGTTGGTGCAGAGCCCACTGAGTTGGGAGTACTGTTTGCTGCATCACAAGTGAAATGGTTCCCTACCTGTTGCTGCGTGAGCAGTGATTGGCTCATGCACTAACAAGAAGGGAGACATTAAAAAAAAGAAGACCATCACCTATCCCCTACTCCCAACTCAGTGGGTGTACTGTTTTTTCTGATAAGTGCACACTTTTTAACACAGTGGTAATTTGCATGCCATTAGTTTACTGCATTGGGAATAAATTTTGTTAGCATGCACATTAGAACGCTGTGAGCTGGTGCTTAGTGTAGCCTTCTAACACAGTGAGTACTGCATTGAATCCTAAGGGTATTAGGAAATCTGATAGAGAGATTTAAGAGGTGATGCGGACTGAGGCTAAAGAACTGGCATCACATGCTGCCATGAGTTTATGATTTGCCAACTGGGTTTCAGCACATCATGACTGCAATTTCCCCATGGGTCAACATCCATTTATGAAGACAAATCATCCATAAACCGGCCCTTGGAATATGCTGCAGTATGTTACTGATTGCAGTGATCACTAGTTCTAACACAACACTTCATAGGAAAAACCTTCCAGCTCCAGCTAAAATAAGGAATACATACATAAACTAATAATATAGTATAGAGATCAATAAGTTGCTTTGGGAAACACCAAATCCGCCTCCCCTTTTGATTTGGAGGTATCAGTTGAAGAACCTGCTGGTTCTGGTCCAGATTTAATTCAAACCTTTAGAAAAATTCCAATCCTGGTAGACATGGACACAGATACCTTTGTACTGAACTTAAGTTTTAGAACCATTATCATAACACCTTAGAAATGTAATTAAAGTTTATAAATATTCTTGACATTTTGCAATACTCAAACATATTTGGGTTGAAGGGTGACTAGGTCAGAAATGAAACAAGTCCATTGCCAAAAAGACTTTCGTACAGTTCTGAGAAGTTTCAGCCAGACATGATTGTTTCCCTAAAGGTTAGAGCTGGGTCACAGATGACTTGCCCGTCCTTAGTTTCTAGTATGACAGCAATCTCTACGAAACAATGGAACATTGGGTTGGCAATGGTTGCTTTGGAAAACTTCCAGATTCTATCACACCAATGTAGTGCCCATTAAAATTAAGGCTGTGCTTTCTAAACTTCTCCTCGTGGTCCTGCAGGATATGCAATACAAGAAATAATGAGAATTAAAAGTTATGACTAGCAAACGACTTGATTAAAACCCGCAACATCTATTTACTCTTGCTTACTATAACCCCTTCAGGAATGACAAATCAGATACTGCACAAAATAGCCTCATAGAGGATGGTTTAACTAGCAAGGCAAACCATTGCCTTTAGAGGGTAATTTTATGAGATTCCTAAAGGTATGTGCCATTTACTTGTGTAAATCATGATATTTTAATGAAGTACATGCGTAAATGGCTGTTTACACGTACAACTAAGGCTGTCACTATTCTGGAAGTATGCATATTGGTCCAATGGTGCATACTTTCACTGTGAGCAGGTGCAGGGGTGGAGTTTGGGTAGACCATGGGAAGAACATACACATGCCTGCGTAGATTACAAAATACTATGATTTACATGTGCTTTTCAGAAATCTAGACATGGGCATTTATATCAGCACTAGGACTGGCATGTGTGATTGCGCCTTAGATGAAGACGTGCATGGGGTCACTTTACACCAATATTCTATATATAAAAAAGTAGGCACCTATGTTTCTTTATAAATAGGCTTCACATAGGTGCATGACTATGCATGTTTACGAGATGGGACTTTAAAAAATTCACCTCCATTTGTGTATAATTATAAACGTGTTCATTTTTTTTCCAAATTCAATATGCATTTTTAAAAGTGCAAACTTAAATATTTAAAATAATGTGTTACGCTTCTCAACTGGTTCAATCAGACTTTGATGTGACCCACATTTCAGTGTTTGCATAAGAACTTAGGGTTTTGTACTTACTGTGTGTTATCATCAAGGCTGCCTTCCATGCCCCTTCCCACCCTTTTCCCATTCCTTTTGTATGCTAACATAAATGTCCATATTAGGGGCTACATTTTCTACCACTTTAATGCACAGTATTTACTGCAGGCCCCATCTAATGCAGTTGGACTTATTTACTGATACCACATCTTAATGATGTTATTACCGAATAATGCGGTAGAACGCTTAAATAAATGTAGCCTAGTTGTATTAATGCATGTGCTAAGCATTTGATGCATGTGTTAAGGATTTTTCCCATGCATTAAGTAGGTAAAACCTGACTTTTAGGCAGCTAACACAGCTTGGTAAATCATCTCTTCCTAGGAAACATGGCGAGAATGGAGCACAAAAGGGCCATTGGATAGTCTGTGTGCAAGGGCATGTTAGCAGTGTGATTGCTGTGGTCTGAGGTGAAGGAAGATAGTGGGATGAACACAAGGAAATAGGCCATGATAAGACCATGATAAGAACAGTAAAGCGCAATTTTGTGCTGCAGAGGGAGAGGATAGTGAATGGGGAAGGCGGAGGAGAATGGTGAATGGGGAGGCAGGGGAATCCATGTTTTCAGGACCAGTAGAGAGATGGTAGAGATGGGATGGGAGATGGGATCAGTAGAGAGATGGTAGAGATGGGATGGGAGATGGGACCAGTAGAGAGATGGTAGAGAGATGCATGAGAGGATGGGAAGGGAGAGGGGAAGATTCTAGAAGGGCACAGGCATAGTTTTCCTGGCTGGTTTGTAATGAGATTTGTATGGAGAGTTAGCCATATGAATGATAGCGGTGCCAAAATAAACAATATTTACAAGTAAAACCAAATAATTCCCGGAGCTCAGGAAGTCACTTAAATAAGGTAATATTTATCATAAGAATAACAGTTTATAAAAAAATATACAAGCATGGGTCAATATGCAGCAAGACTCATCCGGTTCACAGCTCCTGCTGACAAGGCCATTCAGCAGAACTATAAAGATAATACTGCTGGCTAGGTTTAAAGGCCACCTCAATACTATTTGCATAGTGCAAGGGTGGTCTATAGGCAGAGTCGGCAATTATCCATATAGCAGTGATATTCAGTATCACCATACGGATAACTTATGCAGTAAAAAGGCCATGCTATGGCTATCCATATAGCTTATCGATGTAGGTAGCAGCAATAAGTATCACTCCTATCTGGATAGCATCAGTGCTAGCTATATTATCCGGATATTCAGCACTGGCCATTTTTAGCCATCGTGGCTGGTGTTAAAACCCTAACTACCATGCCTGAATATTGATCCATTGGATTATAGCATATATTTATGCAGAAAGTGATATATTTGCAATATTGGAGGATCTTATAAGGAAATTGAAAGCAGAAAGTAAGGTTGTACCAATTATCCTTTCAAGTAATACTGACAGTTGGATAAACTGCTTCTTGTACATCCTAGGACGTAGGGAGCTCAGTATTTGCTTCATGATGGCGACGATGATGATTCTGGAGTTTCAGTTTCTTGTGTCATTTCTTATACCCTGTCAGCAGCATTTTTCTGTCAGTCATGTGTAGTATGTACTTTGGACAGAGACTTTGTAATTTTCCACTGAGGATTGCTGTAGCTTTGCAAGAAGACTTGTCTATAATTGTTTTGGCAGAGCACGTATAACAAGATAACGGCTTTGAAATGGCTGCGCACACAGACAGGAATCATAGATAGTTCTCAGCATTTTCTCTTTGTTCTTTTTCAGCACTCGGAACTTTATAGTCTTCCATGCTTGTTCAGAGAAGTTAGCAAGAGTGGTCTTTGGTAACCCACTACCCTCTAACATGATTTCACTCTCTCTCTCTCACACACACGCACACATACATTTACTCACTCTCTGAGTGTCCCACGCATCTACCTAGGCCTGACCCACCATTCTCAACTCTCCCACCTGTTCAATTGTAACTACAGAAGGCAGTTGAATAAAATATTTTAAAAAGGGGATGGAAGGATACTCCTATGAAGAAAGGCTAAAAAGGTTAGGGCTCTTTAACCTGGAAAAGAGACGGCTGAGGGGAGATATGATAGAAGTCTATAAATTAATGAACGGAGTGGAACGCGTAAACGTAGATCGACACACAGGTACACTAAAAAATTTTTTTTTTAAACTGCCTCTAATGTTTTGATTGATTTTTACGTTTTTTGGTGCGCTGAATCCAAATCTGGTTACCAATTTGCTCCATCACGTACAGATTTTTTGCTACATTGGGTTAGCAGTTTGAGGTGAACGTTTCAGATTGAGTGTGATCGAGATAAAAGTTTCTTGGATGAATTCTTTATACTAATTGTTTAGTAGTTATTCAAATAAGAATAAAGAAAATTGTAACAAGGCAGCACATAAGAATAGAGTAATGTCAACAAAACACACTGTGATGGTAGCAAAATTGTCTGCACTTAAAACAGCCACATACATGTGCACAAACATTGAGCATATAAGAGCGAGGTTAGACACAAAGCAAAGCAAAGAAATGTGCAAAAAATGTTGTACAGGTATGTATGTAAGAATAGAAAACGCAAACCGCACCATTGCAATACATGAAGACAAACACCCGATGGTGTGAAAATAAAATTCTAATAAATGAGATCCGACACTGTGGTAATAACTAGCAAATTTTTATTTCAAAGTTTAGTAAAAACACGATATTTGTCAACACAGTTTAGATTTTAAAGTCATTCTTGGGTCAATCAATCTCCTGGTGGGCCCGTTTCTTCTTCCCCCGAATGCTTCTCTTGGTGTGCTGCTTGGCGTATTTTTCATCTGGGGTTTCCCGCAGCAGCAACCAGCAGAAATCAGCCATCATAGTGGTGTTCCATCTTCCTTGGTACCTTCTCTCTGCGTCCTTGATGTCCTGGTGAAACCTTTCACCTTGTTCTTCACTGTACGCCCCCAAGTTTTCGGGAAAGTAGTTCACATGGGAGTGCAAAAAATGGACTTTCAGGCTCATGTTACAGCCTTGTTCTTTGAAGGCATTGAGCATCCTGGCAACAATATCCTTATAGTTCTCATCCCGCCTGTTCCCCAAGAATTTGAGAACAACATCCTTGAAGGAATCCCAGGCTTCTTTTTCCTTCTCAGACATCGTTTCAGCGAATGCTCCATCTGAAATGAGTTTCCTTATATCAGGGCCAACAAACACTCCTTCCTTTAGCTTTGCTTCAGAAAGTCGGGGGAACTTTGAGCAAAGGTACCGAAAGCACTCACCATCTTTTGGAAGGGACTTGATGAATTGCTTAATGAGACCCAACTTAATGTGGAGAGGTGGTAATAGAATTTTATCACGAGGTACCAAGCTCTCATGAAGAACATTTTTCTCACCGGGTCTCAAATACTCCCGAATTGGCCAGTCTTTTTTCCCCCAGTGTAGGTCGCGGGCCCGGCTATCCCACAAGCAAAGGAAGCAGGGATATTTGGTGAAACCGGATTGCTGCCCTAATAGCATGGATAGAATTTTAAAGCCTCCACAAATCATCCACTTATGCTCATCATAACGAATCTTCTGAAGAATCAGGGCCAAATTCTCATATTTTTCTTGGAGAATAACAGAGTGAGCAATAGGAACTGAAGCGAATGTGTTGCCATTATGAAGAAGAACACCTTTTATGCTGTCTTTTGACGAATCAATGAACAGCCGCCATTCAGCAGGATCATACTTGAGTTTAAACCTTTCCATCACTCCGTATATATCGTTGCAAAATACCAAATCTTCCTCTTTGCTGACATACTTCAAAAATTGTGTCTCGCGGTTGCGGTACCAATAAAAAGTTGTTCCTGGTGACAATAGATTTTTCTGTTTAAGCCGAGAACCTAGCAGTTGGGCAGCATCTTTTGGGAGTCCTAAATCCCGGACTAAATCATTCAATTCAGCTTGAGAGAAAAGTTCAGGTTTCGGATCTGGTTCAGTTTCAAACTCGGAAGTACTGGACTCATCGGGAAAAGCCATCTGATGAGTCTCATCGTGATCAGAACCGTCCACACAAATATGATCCAAAGATTTTGGTGGTTCAGGCACAGGTACTTCGTTGCTATGAGGCATAGGCCTAATTGCTGAGGGAAGGTTGGGGTAACTTATTACGTTCTTATTTTTTAAGTTGTATCCCTTCACAATGCAAGAGCAAAAATAGCAGTCACTGCTGTGGTCTCTTTGTTCACGCCACATCATAGGTATTCCGAAACGAAATGCTTGTTTTTTACCTTTCATCCATAAGAGTAGATCTTCCTCACATGTCTTGCACACTTTGTGAGGAGCCCACGGTTTGTCTTGATCGCCTAACTTCAAACCGAAATAGGCGAAATATACTTTTTTAATAAATGCAGAAATGTTTCTCTGCCGCTTTTTCACGGTATATTCCCCACAAATAAAACAAAAACTGTCCGGAGAGTTGACGCAACCTCTGGCTCTGTGAGCCATCACAAATACACAGCACTGCAAACTACAACTGTAGTGAACCACTTCGGAATAAAGCTGGATTACGACTGAGCAAACAAAAGGTAATAATGAACTTGCAAGAAACTGAAATTTGACAGGAACGTTCATGTTGCAACCACCGTGTTTGAGCGAGCGAACGAGGCGAGGCGAACAGGAAAGAACATGCGCCAGCGCGAGTACTGGATTTAGCCCCCCGCCTCCCAATTGTCCTGTTAATGTATAAAATGAATACAAAACACTCTAAAATTTCATGAGGGAGTGTTTCTAGTTAGTTAACCATTACAACCTCTATTTTGGGCCAAGAAAATAAACTGCAGTCGGCTAAAAAGAAATTATGTGAACATTCCTTATATGGGTAAGAAATCTAATTTTGCAAGAAAACGTGACGTGATGGAACATTTTGGCTATTTTTCCTGGATTCAGCACCCCAAAATCTATAGGAATCAGTTGCAAAACTGGAGGCAGTTTTTTGGTAGTGTACCTGTGTTTACGTTATCAGAATATAGAAAGACTAGGGGACATGCAATGAAGCTACAGGGTAAACTATTTAAGACTAATAAAAGAAAATATTTTTTCACTCAACGTGTAATCAAACTCTGGAATTTGTTACCGGAGGATGTAGTAAAGGCTGTTAGTTTAGCTGGGTTTAAAAAAGGTTTGGACAAGTTCCTGGAGGAAAGGTCCATAAACCATTATTAAGAAGGGACCCGGGATATCAATGCTTGACCCAATACAAGCACTGTGGAACCTGTGTCTTTTGGGGAAACTGCTAGGTACGTATGACCTAGATTGGCCACTGTTGGAAACAGGATACTGGGCTTGATGGACCTTGGTCTGACCCAGTATGGCATATCTTATGTTCTTATGTTCTTATGTAACGTGGTGTTCCTTGATCTTCTGTTCTCTTTATCATCTTGTATATTTCTTTTTTCATGTGTCTTTAATTTCTTTCCTTTTTGTTTTATTTAGATTTATTTTAATTTCTCTGCCTTTTCCTTTTTCCTCATTCCCTCTTCTGCTACCCAGCCTTTGCTCTAGAGATTATTCCACTCTGCTGCCAGAGCTTTTACAAGGGGTGAGCAAGTGTCAAGCCATTAGGGTCCCATGCTGCCATGTTAAGTCAGCCAGAGAATCTGCTAGCATGTGACACCAAACATGGAAGAGAAGCAAGAACAATTTTTGCCCTAGATTCTTTTTTGTTCAGCAAATTCTCTGCCTACAGTCATGTTTATTGTCTTATGTCATTCCTAGGTCTCATTTCTTTTGTTTTCCTTTTGCTTCTCCTTCCTTTTATCCTACCTTTACTTTTTCATTCCTTCTTGTCCCCCTCCTCTCTTGCTCACACATCCTTTTCTATCCACACACTCATCCATCCCAAATTCTCACATACTGCTCTCCTCTTGCTCCTATCAAACATCCCTTATCTTTTTCCATATCTCTCTCCTCCATACTACCCACCTTCCCTCTATCTCCCTCTTCTCTACCATCCTTCTTCCTCTCTCCACATCACTGTCCCCACTCATTTTTACTCCCTCTACCTTCTTAGTTCCTTTCATCCTTCTCCTATAGCTCCTCTGTCCCTGTTCTCTTTCTTCTCCTTCACACTCTTTCATCTGTTTTTCTCCCACCTTCACACTCCCTTTCATCTTGCCTTCACCTATCTCTCCATTTCCATCTGTTCTTCCTCTAATATTCCCTTTTCTACCCTCTTTCTTCTTGCATTCCACCATCTCACAATCTCCACCCTCTTACTCCCATCCCATCACCTCCCCCCTCTTTCAGCTCTACTCCATTTCTCTCTTCCCCATTTATTCCTCCCATTACTGTCTTTCTCCATTACTTCATATTCCTCTCCTCATCTTTCCCCCATCCTTCCTTCTCTTTATTTTCTCTTCCCTCCTCATCCCTCTCTTTCCTGCCTCCTCTTCCACTTTCCATCACTCTCCAAATCTTATGAGATGTTGATGCAGATGAGAGGGGATTGTAATATGGATGCTTTTTCTATTTTTAAATATAATGATTTTTTTTGTATGGTACAGTATTTTAACAATTTTATGAGATGTAGATACATATTTCTATACTTTGCTTTGAACGTGCTTGAAGATGTAAGTAATCAAATGTGTCAAAGAACCCCCTCCTTCCTATCCCTCTTCTTCACATCCTGCCCCACATTGCCTCCTACATAAGCAGTAGCATGGTACATGGGGAATATGTGCAGTGTGTCATTCCCCATTGTCTCCTCCTCCTCTTTCCTGAATACTTTTGCTTTGAAACAGAAAACACACAGACGGAGGAGTAGGCCAAGAGAATTTACAGCACTGCATATACTCTGAATCTCCATGGCCCATACTGCAGTGGTTGCCGGAAGCTATGTTGCTATTCCTGCCCACTGACTACCCCATATTCATTACAGAACTTAGATTCCCCATTAGTATCTCCATTTCTGCTGTCTTCTTCATCTTGTGGCTTACAAGGCCAATGTGATGCCATTTCTTTGGACTCTTGAGGGCCATTTCAACAGTGAGAGTATTTGGAGGGCTTTGCCTCACTCAGTGTTGCCAAACCCTACCAATGGAGAAAGCCTGGAAGAGATGGCAAGGAAGCATGGAGGCCCAACAGCATCAAACTGCAATGACAAATCAGGAGGAAGAGTTGGAGGAGCAGGCTGAATGATGAGTATTGAGCCATGGAATCTGCAGGAGGAATGTCCTATCCCATCTCCTGGAGCAGAGAGGATTTACCAGATTAAGAAGTACAGATTATAGAAGTGTGGGCAAGTAGAAGGCAGGGGCCATTTATTTAGCTGCATTTATATCCCACTTTTCACCAGGTCAAAGCGGTTAGGGGATACATTTAACACGAGGGGATATGAGACACATACACTAATACTTACAGGGAACATGGGCAATGGAGGGTTAAGTGGCTTGCCCAAGACCACAAGGAGCACCTGTGGGACTAGAAACCCCAGTCCTTCCAGCCCAAGGTTGCTGTCCTCTAGTGGGATTTGAACCACTGACCTTCTGGCCTATAGTACCTTGCCCCAACCACTAGGCCATTGAGGAAGAACATAAGAAAAGCTATTCTGAGTCAGACAAAGGACCGTTAAATCCAGCATCTTGTCTCAGACAGTGGCCAGTCTGGGTCAAACGTATCTGGCAAATCCTACAAAGTAAATATATTTCTCATAACCAAGTCAACTTGGCTAATTTTTTATGGATTTTTCCTCCAGAAACTTGTCCAAACCTTTTTCAAATCTTGATGTTAGTAGCCTTGACCACATCCTCTGGCAGCAGATTCCACAGTTTAATTATGCATTGTATAACTGTAGTTTGGGTTGTTCTTCCCTAAGTGCATAACTTTACACTTGTCCACATTAAATTTCATCTGCCATTTGGATGCCCAGTCTCACAATTTAACAAGATTCTTTAGCCCTACTCTCTGTTTTCTGTCTCTTAACCAGTTCCTAATCCACAGTAGTACACTGCCTCCTATCCCATGACTTTTTAATTTCGCCAAGAGTTTTTCATGAGCGATCTTGTCAAAGGCTTTCTGAAAATCCAGATACACTATATCAACCGGCTTACCTTTATCTACCTGTTTATTCACACCTTCAAAAAAAATATAACAAATTAGTGAAAGATGACTTTCCTTTGCTAAATCCATGTTGGATTTCTCCCATTAAATCAGTAATTTTATTCTCTGTAATAGTTTCTACTATTTTGCTGGGTACTGACATCAGGCTAATAGGCAGGGCTGGCCTGTCCACTAGGCGAGCTAGCCAGCCGCCTAGGGTGGCTGGCCTGGGTGGATAGCAGTAGTGGCACACATAGGCAACTTTGCTACTTCCCCCAGTTGCTTCCAATTCCATTTGGGGGGAGGTGGGCAGTGGCAGTATTTCCAAAAGAGGCAGCAAAAAGCCACCACTTTTGGAAATACTGCCGCTGCCGCCTCACCCTCCCTAGATGGAATCGGCAGCAGCTGGGGGAGGCGGTGGCAGTGGCAGCAGCTTGGGGGGGGGGGGGTGGCGAGGATGGCAGAAAACCTTAGGCTGGCCCTGCTCACCGGACTGCAGTTTCCTGGATTTATAAAAATTCGCATAACATTGACAACAATATTTACGTTCTACAGATGATTTTAATGATAGTTTACACATTTCTAATAGTAGGTCTATAATCTCACATTACAGTTCTGTGAGCAGCCTGGGGTGTATACTATCTGGTCCAGCTGATTTGCTACTATTTAGTTTATCAAATGGCTGTATTACATCTTCCCGATTTATTGAGATTTGTTTCAATTGCTTTGATCCCCTTTAAATACCATTTCAGGCATGGGGAACTTTTCTATATCTTCTGCAGTAAACATCAAACCAAAGAATTCATTCAGTCTCTCTGCTATAGCCTTGTCCTCCCTTAGTGCCCCTTTTACCCCTCTATCATCTAATGGTCCAACTCACTCTCTCAGAGGTGTTTTTCTATGTACAAATGTATTTAAAAAAGGTTTTATTACACATGTTTGCTTCCACGGCAAGCTTCTTTTCAAATTCTTTTTTGCCTGCTTTATCTAACTTGCCAGTGCTTATGATGTTTCTTGTTGTCGTCATTTGGCTCCTTTTTCCATTTTTTGAAAAATGCTTTTTTGGCTACAACAACCTCTCTGACCTCACCTTTAAGCCATCCTGGCAGTTGTTTGGCCTTCCTCCCTCTTTTTTTAAAGCATGGAATACATCTCGTCTGTGCTTCCAAAATAGTATTTTTAAAAATGACCATGCTTGATGTAAACCTTTAATCTTTGCAGCTGTATCTTTTAATTTTTTCTTATCTATTCTCCTCATTTTACCATAGTCTCCCTTTTGAAAAGTAAATGTTAGAGTCATAGATTTCCTTGCTGTCCTCCCGCCATTTATTAAATAAAGTGTGATCATGTTATGATCGCTATTGCTAAATGGAGTGGAGGAGTAGCCTGCTACCCAAGAGCTCTGGGTTCAATTCCTATTGACACTCTTTGTGATCTTGTGCAAGTCACTTAACTCTCCATTATCTCAGGTAGAAACTTAGATTGTAAGCCCTCTGGGAATAGGAAAATACCTATGTAGCTAACCTTGAAACTACCATTGGGAAGGTGTGAACTAAATACTAATAAAAAAATAGCGTCCCCAAAACCATTACCTCTCATACCAGATCCTATGTTCCACTAAGGACAAGGTCTAAAATAGTTTCCTCTCATGTTGGTTCATGAAGCAGATACTTATTTCATCTAGAAACTTTATCCCCCTAACATATCCTGCTGTGACATTGACCCAATTGATACTGGGGTATTTGAAATCACCCATTATTAGTGTGTTGTAACTTTTGTTAGCTTCCCTGATTTCTTTTAGCATTTCATCATCCATCTGTTCATTCTGGCCAGGTGGACGTTAGTACACCCCCACTACCATTGCCTTCTCCTTTTTACATGGAATTTTTATCCATAGAGATTCTACAGTGTATTTTGTTTCCTACAAAATTGTTATCGTATTTGACTCACCCAGAGGATTGTACAAAAATCAAATCGACTACATCTGTAAAAGCTCAATAACATCAACAAAGACAAAACCTGGAGCTGACTGTGGTACAGATCACCAACTACTAGTATGTAAAATCAAGCTAAAGCTGAAAAAGAGCAAGCCACTCATGAATGTAGCAAAATATGACCTTGGGAATACACCACCAGAATTTAAAAACTACCTGCAAAATCAATTGTCTGCTTTGGATACAAATGACAGAACACCAGAAGAGTTATGGGATAATATCAAGAAAATTGTGCTCAAAGAAAGTAAGAAGTCTCTACAAAAGGTGAAAAAGCAAAAATGGACAAACTGGATGACTGAAGAAACTCTAAAAGTTGCCCAGAAATGCAGAGAAGCTAAAGCCAGAGGAGAAAGAGAGACAATTGCAGAGCTCAACAGAGATTTCCAATGTGTACAGAAAAATGAGACAAGAAGTACTACAATGACGCATGCAAGGAAATAGATGCAGAAACTATTAGAGGAAGAACAAGATCAGCTTTCCTAAAGCTATTATGAAAGTTAAAAAAAATTACAGCCTTGAATTGGAATGTTATAAGATGTTCAAGGAAAGAATATAACGAGTCATTATAACAAAAAGATCAAGTGGACCAACAGCCTTTTCAACCTGTATCTTATGATCAGGAATCATTGATGATGAAAGAAGTTGAAACGGCATTGAAAGGATTATCAAAGAAAAAAGCACCAGGCATTGATGGAACTCCCCTTAAAGTATTACAGCAGTCGGATGCAGCTGTATCATACCTAGAAGGCTCTGCCAGAAAATTTGAAAAACAATATCATGGCCAACTGATTGGAAAGGTTCTGTATTTATACCAATACTGAAGAAAGGTGATCTGACTGACTGTGGAAATTAGCACACAATCACTCTGATCTCACATGCCAGCAAGATTCTACTCAAAATCATTCAGCAGAGACTACAACCATACCTGGAATGAGAACTACCTGAAGTGCAAGCGGGGTTCAGGAAAGGGCAAGGACCAAGAGACATCATCACAGATGTGAGATGGATCCTTGAAAAGACAAAATAATGCTAAAAGGATATATCTATATGTGTTTTATCGACTAAAGCAAGGCTTTTGATTTTGTAAACCATAAGAAACTCTGGGCCACATTAAGAAATATGGGCATACCAGAACATCTGATAGTTCTCTTACATAACCTTTTCTGTGATCAAGAAGCAACAGTTCAAATGGAACAAGGAGAAACAGAATGATTTAAAATCTGCAAAGATGTATGACAAAGGTGCATACTTTCCCCCTACCTATTTAATTTATATGCAGAACAAATCATCAGAGAAGCAGGATTGTATGAAGACAACTGAGGTATGAAGCTTGGTGGAAGACTCATCAACAATCTTCACTATGCTGATGATACCACAATACTGGCTGAAAGTGAAGATGATCTGAAACATTTGCTTTTCAAGATCAAGGAACATAGTCTTAAAATGGGCCTGCATGTTAATATAAAGATGACAAAAGATCATGACAACTGGCAAAATGAATAAGTTCATCATTGATGGAAAAGAAATTGAAATAGTGGACAACCTTTAACCTGCTTGAATAAATAATTAATAATGAAATGACAAGAAGTCAAGAAATCCGATGGCACATTGCTTTTGGCAGAATGACTATGGAGGACCTAGACACAATTCTCAAGAACAGAGATGTCTCTCTCCATACAAAGATTCAACTCCTCCAAGCCATTGCAGTTACAATAACGTCACAAGGATGCGAAAACTGGACAATGAAAAAGATAGACAGGAAGAAAAATGATGCCTTGAATTATGGTGCTTGTAAAGAAAGCGTAGTTACTCAGCTGTAACAGGTGATCTCCGGGAACAGCAGGAATTTAGTCTTCACATATGGGTATCGTCGGTACTGATGGAGCCTGCGCGGGAACGCTCCCCAGCGTCCGATAGGAATGCTTTTGGGAGCATCCCTCAGCACATGTGCGCTGCCTTTCCGCCTTTCCAACTGTCCCTCTTCAGTTAAGTTTGTAGCTGAGTGAAAGGATAGAGAGAAAGAGGAAAGAGACAAAGAGATAGAGAGACAACTCCTAGGGGAGGTGGGTGGATTGTGAAGACTAAATTCCTGCTGTTCCCAGAGATCACCTGTTACAGGTGAGTAACTATGCTATCTCCAGGAACAAGCAGGAATGTAGTCTTCACATATGGGGACTCCCTAGCTGAAGATGCCAGGGAGATAGCCCCAGGAAGGTGCCACCCTAGAAAGGTGGGAATCCTTCCTCCCATGGATCTCTGGCATTCCACCAGGGTTGGTGGGTAGGAGTTGAATTAGGTCTGAAAGAGATTTTGAAGAACAGCTTGGCCAAAGAAGGCATCCCGATGGGAGGCTTTATCCAGGCAGTAGTGGGCTGTGAAGGTGTGTACCGAAGCCCAGGTGGCTGCTCGACAAATGTCATCGATAGACACAGAGTGGAGATTAGCCATGGAAGTTGCCATGGCTCTCACGTTATGAGCTGTGACATGACCATGAAGAGGAAGACCCTTACTCTCATAAGCAAAGGATATGTATTGGGCAATCCATTTAGATAAAGTTCTTTTGGAGACTGGAAGTCCCAAATGACTAGGGTCAAAAGCTATAAAAAGTTGTGAGGACTTTCTATGTTGCTGTGCTCTCTGTAGGTAAAAGGCTAAGGCTCTTTTACAATCCAAAGTATGAAGGTTTCTTTCAGCACTAGAGGCGTGAGGCCTCGGAAAAAATACAGGAAGATAAATTGATTCAAATGAAAAGGCGAAACCACCTTTGGCATAAAGCGTGGATGAGTTCTAAGAACAACCTTATCATGATGAAACCTAGTATAAGGAGGATCAGCCACTAAAGCTTGCAGTTCACTAATGCGATGTGCACAGGTGATTGCAATTAGGAAGATGACCTTCCAGGTCAAAAACGTAAGGGTTGTAGTAGCTAAAGGCTCAAAAGGCGGCTTCATGAGCTGCCCGAGAACTAGATTTAGATCCCATGCCACCGGTGGTGGCTTAATGGGAGGTTTGGTTAATAGAAGGCCTCTCATAAATCGCGATATGAGTGGATGAGAGGAAATTGGTTGTCCATTCAGAGGCTTATAAGAAGCTGCAATTGCACTAAGATAGACTCTTACCGAATTGGTCTTTAGACCACAATTCGATAAGTGCAGGAGATACTCTAGTGTCAATTCTAAAGGTATGACAAGAGGGTTTAATCCCTTCTTGGAGCACCATATAGTAAAACTTGAAGGCATAAGATCTTCTTGTGGAAAGTTCCTAGAAGCCTGAAGGATATCTTTTACCTGTTGGGACAGGTAGACATCCTGGAGGTCTAAGCCTTCAGCAACCAGGCCGTGAGATGTAGGGACTGGGGATTCGGGTGCCATAGCATCCCGTCCTCTTGGGAAAGGAGATCTGGAGCATGCCCTAACTACAGAGGTGCAGCTTGAGAGAGACGTAGAAGCAAGGGATACCACGCTTGGCATGGCCATCGTGGCGTTATGAGAATCATGCGACACCTGTCTCTCAGAAGCTTGAAGAGTGTTTTGGGGATGAGGGGAATGGGTGGGAAGGCATAAAGGAAGTCCTGACCCCAGTGAAGGAGGAAGGCATCCCTTGCCTGACAATTGTGAGCCGGAATCCTGGAACAGAACCGGGTAAGTTTGGCATTCAGTGGACTTGCAAAGAGGTCTATGTCTGGAGTGCCCCAGAGATGAAATATCTTTGCCACCTGGTCTAGGTGGAGGGACCACTTGTGAGGCAGCAGTACTCGACTGAGTTTGTCTGCCCAAAGGTTTTGAATGCCTGGAAGATATACCACTAGAAGGTGAATTTGATACTTTCTGGCGAGGGCTCACAGTCGTAAAGCTTTGCATAATGACAGAGAGCCTGTCCCGCCCTGCTTGTTCACATAGAACATGGCTACTTGATTGTCCATCTGGACTAGGACTGTCTTGTAGCTGAGCTGGGCATGGACTACTCGAAGAGCTAAATAGATTGCTCTTAATTCCAGGAGGTTTATGTGTAGACCAGCCTCCTGTGGAGCCCAGCTTCCCTGGGTAGAGAGATGATTCAGGTGTGCTCCCCAACCCACCTGTGATGCATCTGTTGTTAGGGTGGCCTGAAAAAGGGGTTGATGAAAAGGAGACCCCACTGTCAGATTTTCTAGTGATTGCCACCATTGGAGGGACAAAATTAGATGTTGAGAGTTTAATATTTTGTCTGATAAAAGACCTGTGGTCTGTGGCCTGTGTCCACTGTGTGGATAGGGTCCACTGAGCTGCTCGCATGTGGAGGTGAGCATATGGGACTACATGAACTGTGGATGCCATATGTCCCAGCAACTGTAGTAGTTCTTGAGCAGTTAAGGAGGATTTCCCTGCTGCTTGAGAAGCTAGTTGCATTATGCGAAGACACCGGGCCTGTGGAAGGAAAGCCTTTGCCTGTCTGGTATCTAGACAGGCCCCTATGAATTCCAGGCATTGGGAAGGAACAAGTTGGGATTTTGTGAAGTTTATTACTGTGGCAGGTGCAGGCCTGTGACCCACGGTGTCTGACATAAGCAGGCCAGCTTGACCTGTAAATGAGGCCTGTGGAGAGGCATATAGGATTGCACATCCCCCAATATGCTGCTATTGTAAGATAGAACTCAGTAGAAGTATTGAATTAGCTTAGGTAGGTAGGCAGAACTGTAGAACTGAAAGATGGAAAAATACAGAAAAGACATGTTTAAAAGTTACTGATAAGAAAAAGTACATCTGCAAAGCAATAATTGGGAGTGCTGACAGATGAGTTACAGAACCCTGCTCCTCTGCACGCACAAATTGGTTCTATGGCCTTGAGAGTGTGAAAGTAACAAGTTGATGAACTGACCATTGTAATTGGGACTAGAAGGGGGGCATGCAGGTGTCATGCCCACTGAAGGGACATAATTGGATAAACTTATCAGTACCAGGACCAATGGAAGAGGTACGGGAGTTACGGGAGGTTACCGGAACCAATGAAATGTTTTTCTATACCTAGAATGGAACAAGAGTCTATAAAAGTTGTTGTAATGCTAGAAAACTTTGCTCAGCCATTTTGAAATTGACTGGTTCGAGACTTGTGCACAAATAAATGATTTGGACCTTCTGAACAGACTCCTGGTATCATTGGTTTGTCTGCGCTTTGCTGCTACATATTCTTGGTGCGTTGGCCGGGAAGTTGTGGAATCAAAGTGTATATAGGGCAATATACCACGACTTTCCGCCTCTATAGGCTTGGTCCTGCCGGGATCGCGCCCGAATGAATTCCCGAATGAAGACCCCCAATGGGATCCAAATACAGATGAAGGATCCACAGCCCTAGCCCGTTTTCGCCAAGGCTTTTTACAAGGCCTGAGAAGGGGGGGCCAAAAAGCTGTGAACCTTTCCAAAGTTGCAGGAGTTATCCAAGGGATAGATGAGAGCCCAGCAGATTTTTATGAGAGATTAACTGAAGCATACAGAATGTATACTCCCTATGATCCCGAGGCACCAGGAAGTTTATGTATGGTGAATTCTGCTTTTGTAAACCAGTCTCAACCAGACATTAGACGTAAATTACAGAAATTAGAAGGGTTTGCGGGCATGAATGCAACACAGTTAGTGGAAGTCGCTCATAAAGTGTATGTGAATCGTGATACTGAAAGACAGAGAGAATGTGATAGAAAGATGAAGAAGAAAGCTGATTTTTTGGCTGCGGCCATAGTTGAAAAGAAAAGGGGAGGTGTCCCTAGTCGAAGGAGCAGAGGAAGAGGGCGGGGTCAAGGCGGAGGCCGGACCCAGAGACTAGGCGTGAACCAATGCGCCTATTGCAGAGAGGAAGGACATTGGAGAGATACGTGCCCGCAACTCGAAGACGCCCAGCAAGATGACGACAACGATCATCAGTGGCGAGAAGAAAGACGAGGCCGTCCCCAGAATCGCGGAGGAGCCAATCGAGAACAATTCCAGCGAGAGAGAGGAGGAGCCATTCAAGCATTGGCCACACCAGCCCATGATGAGGATGACGTGGATTAGGACAGACCGGGCTCCAAGTTTGCTTTAGGTCTCCAGGAGCCTATGGTCGGAATACAAATAGGAGACCAAATTATGAACTTTATGGTTGATACAGGAGCACAGCATTCAGTAATAGACAAAAAGATAGACCCATTTACTACAAAAGCAGTCACCATTATAGGAGCAACTGGTGCCAAAGCCACAAAGTCTTTTCTTCAAAACCGAATATGCAGTCTAGGAGGACAGCAAGTAACTCATCAATTCCTTTACATGCCCGAATGTCCAGTACCACTACTGGGACGAGATATGTTAGCCAAGCTTCAAGCACAAATATCTTTCTCTGAACAAGGAGAAATGCAAATGACAGTGAATTCCCAAGCCAAACCAGCAGGAGTAATGCTGCTGACAGTACCCCGAGAAGAAGAATGGAGGTATTACGTTGATGATTCCATCCAAGATACCTATTTTGAACAAACTTTAAAGAACATCGATGCACCACCTGGAGTATGGGCAGAAGGCAGTCCCCCAGGCCTAGCCAAGCATATAGCTCCAGTAATTGTAACCCTTAAGCCTAGTGCTACACCAGTGCACGTCAAACAGTACCCTCTCCCAAGAACTGCAATTGAAGGCATTCATCGCCACCTACAAAGATTGCTCGAGTATGGCCTACTAAAAGTATGTCAATCCCCATGGAATACTCCACTTTTGCCAGTAAAGAAACCTGGGACAGATGATTATCGCCCAGTACAAGATTTAAGAAGAGTAAATGATGCAGTTGAAACTATACATCCAGTTGTACCCAATCCTTACACTCTTCTAGGACTGATACCTGCTGAAGCTACCCATTTCACTGTACTGGATTTGAAAGATGCATTCTTTTGCATAAGATTAGCCCCTGTAAGCCAAATATTGTTTGCATTCGAATGGCAGGACCCCATCTCTGGAAGAGGGGGCCAACTCACCTGGACAAGATTACCCCAAGGATTCAAGAATTCACCTACCATCTTTAGTGCTGCACTGAATCAAGACCTTTCAAGCTATCCAGTAGCCCCGGGGAAGAGAGTGCTTCTCCAATACGTGGATGATCTGTTGATAGCTGCCATATCAGAAAGTGAATGTATACTAGCCACCAAAGACCTCTTGCAGTTACTAGATGAAGCTGGATACAAAGTTTCCAGAGCCAAAGCACAGCTATGCCAAAAAGAAGTGAAATACTTGGGTTTTCGTATTACCCAAGGAAGTAGAAGATTAGGCAGAGAGAGAAAAGAAGCAGTATGCAGAATTCCAACTCCAACAACCAGAAAGCAAGTCAGAGCCTTTCTGGGAGCGGCAGGATATTGCCGAATCTGGATACCTAACTTTGCCCAAATTGCCAAACCACTGTATGAAGCCACAAAAGGAGAAGAAAAGTCACCACTGGAGTGGGGACTTGAGCAGGATACAGCCTTCCAGAAGTTAAAAGAAGAATTGATGTCATCACCAGCACTTGGACTACCAGATGTCCACAAACCTTTCCACTTGTTTGTACATGAAACACAGGGAAATGCCTTGGGCATGTTGACTCAGAAATTGGGAAATTGGGAGCGACCTGTAGCATACCTATCGAAACAATTGGACCCTGTGGCCAAAGGATGGCCACCTTGCTTGAGAGCAGTTGCAGCTACAGCGCTACTAGTGAGCGAAGCAGACAAGCTCACACTAGGACAGAACTTACGAGTCACTGTGCCACATGCAGTCCTTGCCCTTATGGAACAAAAAGCAAATTATTGGCTCACCAATTCCCGAATGTTGAAGTACCAGAGCATGTTATGTGAAAACCCACAAATACAACTTGAAGTGAGCCATGCCTTGAATCCAGCCACCTTGATACCCATCAGTGAAGAACTCCCAGAACATGACTGTATCGAAGTCATGGAGACTGTGTTCTCCAGTCGACCTGACTTGACAGATGTGCCCATAGACAATCCTGACCAGATCTATTATGTTGATGGGAGCAGTCTCATCCTTGATGGACGACGCTGTGCCGGATATGCAGTCGTCACTCAACACGAAGTAGTTGAATCATCAGCTCTAGCCTCAGGCACATCAGCCCAGAAAGCCGAATTGATAGCACTCACCAGAGCATTGTTGTTAGGAGAAAAACTTGTGCTAAATGTATATACAGATTCCAAATATGCCTTCACTACCTTGCATGCCCATGGAGCTTTCTATAAAGAAAGAGGACTCATCACATCCGGAGGAAAATCAGTCAAGTATGGTCCCGAGATATTGATGTTACTTGATGCAGTTTGGGCCTCAACACGTGTAGCTGTCATGCATTGCAGAGGACATCAAGCAGGAAAAGGAGAAGTTGCCCGAGGAAATAGATTTGCAGATGCCTCAGCACGACAAGCAGCTATGACAGGACAGATTGCCCCACAAGCTATGCCAATGCAAGCAGCATTGTTTCCAGTACCTCTGAATTTATGGACACCACGATATACCACCAAAGAATTGGATTACTACTGTAACAAAGAAGATGGAGTACTAAAAGATGGATGGATTGAGCTGCCACCAGAAGAGGGCAGTCAACCCCCTGGACGAATAGTAATTCCTGAACTATTAGGACCATCCTTTGTCAAAGCCTTCCACGAAGCCACCCACTATGGGAAGAGTGCTATGGAAAAAGCACTCAGACCACATTTCTACATCCCTCTGATGACAACCATATCAGCCTCAGTAGCACGTCAATGTCTAACCTGTGCCAAAAATAATGCCAAGCAAGGCCTTATAACGGCACCCCGAGTTCAGTCAGGAGGTGTCACCCCCATGCACAACCTCCAAGTTGATTTTACTGAAATGCCAAAAGCCAATGGATATCATTACCTATTAGTATTAGTTTGTACTTTCTCTGGGTGGGTAGAAGCATTCCCAACCAGAACTGAGAAAGCCCGAGAAGTTACCAAAGTCTTGATGAGAGAGATTGTCCCTAGGTTTGGAATCCCAGCAGTAATAGGGTCAGACAATGGACCCTCATTTGTCTCCCAAGTTACTCAGCAGTTAGCAAAAGCTTTGCAGATACAATGGAAACTCCACACTGCATACAGACCCCAGAGTTCAGGGAAAGTTGAGCGAATGAATCGTACCTTGAAAGCCCAAATGTCCAAGCTTTGTCAGGAGACACACTTGAAATGGCCCCAAGTGCTCCCCATAGCTTTACTCAGAATACGCTCAGCTCCTGTAAAGTCAACAGTAAGTCATGCAGCTACTACTGCCATGCATTTCGTGAATACCCTTGGTGCTGAAGCTAGACTAAAGGGAAGAACCCTGTACTGGAAATGTTTTTCCCTGAAAAGGAATCGTAAGAATTTCCTGTGATCTGGATGGATCAGAATGTGAGTGTATGCATCCTTTAAGTCTAGAGAGCAAAGCCAATCCTGGCTTTGAAGGTATGGCAGAAGAATTCCTAGAGAAATCATTTTGAACTTCTCTCAAAACAGGTATTTGTTCATTTCTCTGAGTTCTAAAATGGGTCTATGTCCTCCTGTTTTCTTAGGAATAAAAAAATAGGGGGAGTAGAACCCTGCACCCTATTGAAGAATGGATACCTCCTCTATTGCCCCTTGGGCAAGAAGTGTTGAGACTTCGTGATCTAGCAGATCGTCTGTGGAGGTTGGAGAATTGAATTGTTTTAGAATTGTAGGAGGGGGCATGCTGTGAAAATGGAGCTTGTACCCCTCTCCTACAATGGACAGAGTCCAATCTTCTGCTGTTATCTGATGCCATCTGTTGGCAAAGTGGCATAACCTGCCTGGGATATTGGGGGGTTGGGGACCCCTCAGAGGCAGGAAGGCTATGCTCTCTAGGAAGGAGTCTAAGCCCTTGAGGGGGCTGAACCTGCAGAGCTGGTTGGGCTCTGGGGCCTTTTGGCTTCTTTTGCTGTCTAGTTTGTCCCTTTTGGGCAACCTGACCCTGAGTTTGACTCTGCTGGGGATAAAAATTTCCTCTTTTTGCTGAAAGAGGGTTTTTTATAAGGCTTCTTTTTGGCTTGCATGGCTGTAGATTTCGACAATCTATCTAGAGTAGTATTGTCAGCATCTAACTCGTTAGCCTTTTCCTGCCAGTTCTTGCCAAAGAGATTCTCTCCCGTGCAAAGAATGTTGCCAAACTTGACCTTTACCCAAGTCTCCAAGTCTGATGCCTGAAGCCAGGCAATCCGTCGTGCGCCAATGGCAATAGCAGAGGTTCTGCTGATGCATTCAAAGCAGTCAAAGGCTGCACGATTTACAAACTTGGAGACACCTTGAGCATGCTTAACTAGAGCAAGAAAGTCTTGTCTCTTGTCATCTGGGAGAATTGGGCTCATAAGCTCCAAGTCTCCTGTAACTTCCTTGAGGAACATTCCCATATATAATATATATGACCTGATCCTAGCTGAAAGCTTGGAAGCCTGAAACGTTTGGCGCCCAAAAGCGTCCAGAGTCCTCCATTCACGACCTGGAGGATTGGATGCATGCCTCTTTGCACTTTTCATCCTACGCATGTCTGACTCCACCACCATTGAATGGTGTGGCAGCTGAGTCTTTTGAAATCCAGGACATGGCGGAACTCGATACATAGTATCAAGTTCCTAGAGTGAGGAGATGTAGTCAGAGGTATCTCCCACATTCTGAGCATGAAGTTATGCAGAATTTCATGGATGGGCAGAGTGGCTGCCTCCTTTGGAGCTTTAGGATATTGGAGAATTTCCAATGTTGGGGAGAAGAGGGATCTTCTGGGAGAATCCCTCTAGTACCAGCAGAATTGTCAGAATGTTCGGAATCGGAGGATTCAAAGTATTCCTGACCACGATGCTCCATGCAAAGCACGGTCCCGGTATCGATCGAAGTCGGTACCGAGTTGATCCGGTACCGATCTGTCGATTCCAGCCAAAGATGGCATGGAAAGAATTCACACCGGGGCCGGTACCGGTGTCTGTACTGGTGTAGGTACCGGCACCGGTGCCGCTATCAGTACCGGTGCACGTTGGACCAACGGTACCGCAGCTGAGAGAAGAGCTGCGATGCTGCATTCGATAGCGAGGAACCTCTGGTCTATCGACGCTGCCGATGCCTGGGTGTCGGTACCGGTGAAAATGGCCGGGACCCCTGAGCATGGCACAGGTAGTTCTTGCGAGGTCGAGGCCTCGAACATCCTGGAGCCCCATTGATGCTTTGGAAGCCAAAGCCTCCCACCGGGGCTGCTTTGCCGGTGTGGTTCCCTCAAGGGCAATGCCAATGGCCTCGCGATGCTTAGCAGGAGAGCTACCCTTTGAGGACCGGCTTTTATGTTTAGTTACCTGAGATCCATGGGAGGAAGAGGAGGCCCTTGAAGATGTCGATGCAATGGATCTAATGTTGTATAAAAAATACCGTTCCTCTTTTAAAGTAGGAGATTCTTCAGCACTTTAGGTCTCAGTTTAAAATAACACTGCTGGTTTAAAGGTTTTACCCTTGTATTAGCAATCGTGTTTTTTTACATCAATGACCTTGTGCCTATTACTTATAAAATTCAATGTGTGATAAACCTTGGGATTTATATTTGCTGATCGAATAGCACAATACTGCAACCGTGTACTCAACTTAATGAAACTGATGAAGCCCCGTGGTTTGTTCACACTCCTGTTCACAATCCCGACAATCAATCCCGGTACCAGCTGATGTTTCAAACTTTTCATCAGGGGACTGGTTTTTTACTGTGAAACCAACAAAAATAAGCCATTAAAAATATGTCTACCTCATACTCTATAAACCTAACCTAACATAACTATAAAATCCTGCAGTCTTCACCAATGTTTCTCGTATATACCTGTGATGGCTGGTCCAGAAGGATGCAATGGATCTGGCATCCGAAGAAAAGAGGGTACCGAGCTTTGCAGCCCGGTTCTGTCTTCCTCTTTTAGTCATCCCCATACAGGAGAGACATTCAGATGGAGAATGTTCAGGCCCTAAATATTTAAGACACCAATCATGGGTGTCAGTGACGGAAATGGTACCACCACACTTAGTACACTTTTATAAACCACTAGTTGGTTTTTTCATGTTTTAGGAATATGGGGCTTAGTGCCCAAAATGGCACCTAGCATCGAAAAAGAAAAGTTTCTGAAGAGAAACAGTTCAAAGTATAAGTTGTTGGGTTTTTTTTTTTTTTGGAAAAGAAAAAAGAATTGGCGGTACCGGTAAGCATCGTGCGGAGGCAAACACAACCACAAGAAAACAATTTTAAAGACGGTGAGTCAGTTGATATTGTGTATCTGGACTTTCAGAAAGCCTTTGACAAGGTCCCTCATGAGAGACTTTTGGCAAAACTAAAGAGTCATGGGATAGGAGGCAGTGTACTATTGTGGATCAGGAACTGGTTAAAAGATAGAAAGCAGAGGGTAGGGCTAAATGGCCAATTTTCCCAATGGAGAAAGGTGAGTAGTGGTGTACCCCAGGGATCTGTGCTGGGTCCGCTGCTTTTTGACATATTCATAAATGACCTGGAAAGTGGAATAACGAGTGAGGTTATCAAATTTGCAGATGACACAGAACTATTTAAAGTTGTTAAAACACAAGAGGATTGTGGAAAATTGCAAGAGGATCTTGATAAATTGGAAGACTGGGCATCAAAATGGCAGATGAAATTTAATGTGGACAAGTGCAAGGTTATGCACCTAGGGAAGAACAACCCAAACTATGGTTACACGATGCAAGGTTCCACATTAGGAACTACCACCCAGGAAAAAGATTTAGGCGTCATTGTGGATACCTTCCGACGAGGGCTGCTCCCTGGCGCCGCCGGTCCCTTGTATCGGAGGGAGCTGGCCGGACCTCGGCGGGTGCCGGGCCCGGCTGGAGCCAACGCCTCGAACCCGAGTGAGGGGAGTCCGAGGTCCAACTCATGCGCCTGCTTGGGAAGTTTGAGGACCGGATCCGGTGAGTATAGTTTTGATTTGGTGTCTAGACAGATGTAGAAAGAGCAGTACTGCCATTGGAACTTGGAATTTGGAATTTGTAATCTCGAGATATTGGAAATTGGTAAGAGAGCCTGATCACCTCTCAAGGAAGGGCTGAGTAACCCCGCATGGGTATTCGCCGGGTGAAACCCCCATCCTTTTTGTAATTGGGAAATTGGTAAGACTAGTCAGAATAGATAGAAACGAATGCATTCTGGGATACTTTGCTAGCATGATTGTGTGAACGAAGTGTGAATGAGAGGTCTGGCAGCACGGACCAAGTGAAGGCGGACCCCTGAGTAGCGCATTTCCTGACCGGGCGACCGCGTTCAGGTCGCGAAAAGGGGGAAGCGATTGTCGTCTTGTCTTGTTATTTGTACTCCTTATACGTTTCCAGGGCCGTGAGGACCCCTTACCCACGGTCCGCCCTCCTTTTCCCTTTTGTCTGTTGTTGCGCGCACACATCGAAATGGGAGGGGCGGGGTCTACTAGAAACACTCCATTAGAATGTATGATCGCACATTTTAAAGAGGGATATTCTGGAGATTATGGTATTAAAATGACAGCAGCCCGTTTGCAGATTTTGTGTATTAGGGAGTGGCCCGATATAGACCCCACCTGGCCCCGAGAGGGAACGTTCAATGTAGAGATTATTCAGTTAGTACACCGTAGAGTGCGGATAGCGCACCCCGATCAGTACCCCTATATAGATTCCTGGTTAAGTATTTGTGAAGATCCGCCCCTCTGGGCGCAGCGCTGTTATGAGGAACAGTGCAGAATAATGTTAGCTAAAACAGATTCTAGACAGAAAACAGAACAGCCTAGAATGAAAGAGCAGGATAAGAAGTCCAGGAAGAAGCCCATCCTGGTAGATCCTGATTCCCCAGAAATAATTCCCCGACAGCCTCGAACCCCAGGTCCGATAAGAGTAGCCCGGCGTCCTGCCCCAGAGCCCCAGAGACAGCCGGTGCGGGACCCAACTCCTGACCCACCTCCCGGAGGGCAGAGAGGGGAATTTCCCTTAGCTGAAGAAGATGATATTATAGAAGCAGAACAAGGCGAGTCAGATATAGAGAAAGAAGAGGAGGAAATTGAAAATGCCCAAAGCGAGGATGACAGTGTACAAGTGGTTGCTAGTGCCAGCAAAATGTACAACCAAAGTAAAACCTGTTGAAAAAGTGAAAGTGACCTCTGGAAAGACAGTTACGAAAACAACTCTTAGATCCCACAAGACATCTACTGCCAAAATGATGCCTTTACGGCAAGTCCCGGGGGTGCCTATAAAGAACGAAAATGAGGAGGTGGTAGTGGGACCCTTAATGTATGTGTATATCCCTTTCTCTACAACTGATTTGTTAAATTGGAGATCGCATTATGCCTCCTATACTAGTAAGCCCCAGGAACTTACCGAATTAGTAACTACTATTATGGAAACCCACCAACCCACTTGGCCAGATTGCCGCCAGCTCCTGACCACCCTATTCACGACAGAGGAACGAACACGAATTAGAAAAGCAGCTATTGAGTGGATGGCAGATAACCCTGTAGCTCCGGGACAGGGGCTGAACAGAATAGACTATCGGGAAGCGGCCCAGAGAGAATTCCCGAATGAAGACCCCCATTGGGATCCAAATACAGAGGAAGGATCCACAGCCCTAGCCCGTTTCCGCCAAGGCTTTTTACAAGGCCTGAGAAGGGGAGGCCAAAAAGCTATGAACCTTTCTAAAGTTGCAGGAGTTATCCAAGGTGTAGATGAGAGCCCAGCAGACTTTCATGAGAGATTAATTGAAGCATACAGAATGTATACTCCCTATGATCCCGAAGCACCAGGAAGTTTATGTATGGTGAATTCTGCTTTTGTAAACCAGTCTCAACCAGACATTAGACGTAAATTACAGAAATTAGAAGGGTTTGCGGGCATGAATGCAACACAGTTACTGGAAGTCACTCATAAAGTGTATGTGAATCGTGATAATGAAAGGCAGAGAGAATGTGATAGAAAGATGAAGAAGAAAGCTGATTTTTTGGCTGCGGCCATAGTTGAACAGAAAAGGGGAGGTATCCCTAGTAGACGGAGCAGAGGAAGAGGGCGGGGCCAAGGCGGAGGCCGGTCCCAGAAGCTAGGCGTGAACCAATGTGCCTATTGCAGAGAAGAAGGACATTGGAGAGATACGTGCCCGCAACTCGAAGACGCCCAGCAAGATGACGACAGCAATCATCAGTGGCGAGAAGAAAGACGAGGCTATCCCCGAAACCGTGGAGGAGCCAATCGAGAACAATTCCAGCGAGAAAGAGGAGGAGCCATTCAAGCATTGGCCACAACGATCCATGATGAAAATGACGTGGATTAGGACAGACCGGGCTCCAAATTTGCTTTAGGTCTCCAGGAGCCTATGGTCGGAATACAAATAGGAGACCAAGTTATGGACTTTATGGTTGATACTGGAGCACAACATTCAGTAATAGACAAAAAGATAGCCCCATTTTCTACAAAAGCAGTCACCATTATAGGAGCAACTGGTGCCAAAGCTACAAAGTCTTTTCTTCAGAATCGTATATGCAGTCTAGGAGGACAGCAAATAACTCATCAATTCCTTTACATGCCCGAATGTCCAGTGCCACTACTGGGACGAGATATGTTAGCCAAACTCCAAGCACAAATATCTTTTTCTGAAGAAGGAGAAATGCAAATGACAGTAAATCCCCAAGCCAAACCAGCAGGAATAATGCTGCTGACAGTTCCCCGAGACGAAGAATGGAGGTATTACATTGATGACTCTATCCAAGACACTTATTTCGAACAAACTTTAAAGAACATTCATGCACCACCTGGAGTATGGGCAGAAGGCAGTCCCCCAGGCCTAGCCAAGCATATAGCTCCAGTGATTGTAACCCTCAAGCCTAGTGCTACACCAGTACACGTCAAACAGTACCCACTCCCAAGAGCTGCAATTGAAGGCATTCACCGCCACTTGCAAAGATTGCTCGAGTATGGCCTACTAAAAGTATGTCAATCCCCATGGAATACTCCACTTTTGCCAGTAAAGAAACCTGGAACGGATGATTACCGCCCAGTGCAAGACTTAAGGAGAGTAAATGATGCAGTTGAAACCATACATCCAGTTGTACCCAATCCTTACACTCTTCTAGGACTGATACCTGCTGAAGCTACCCATTTCACTGTACTGGATTTGAAAGATGCATTCTTCTGCATAAGATTAGCCCCTGTAAGTCAAATATTGTTTGCATTCGAATGGCAGGACCCCATCTCTGGAAGAGGGGGCCAACTCACCTGGACACGATTACCCCAAGGATTCAAGAATTCGCCTACCATCTTTAGTGCTGCACTGAATCAGGACCTTTCAAGCTATCCAGTGGCCCCGGGGAAGAGAGTGCTTCTCCAATACGTGGACGATCTGCTGATAGCTGCCATATCAGAAAGTGAATGTATACTAGCCACCAAAGATCTCTTGCAGTTACTAGATGAAGCTGGATACAAAGTTTCCAGAGCAAAAGCACAGCTATGCCAAAAAGAAGTGAAATACTTGGGTTTTCGTATAACCCAAGGAAGCCGAAGATTAGGCAGAGAAAGAAAAGAAGCAGTATGCAGAATTCCAACCCCAACAACCAGAAAGCAAGTCAGAGCCTTTCTGGGAGCGGCAGGATATTGCCGAATCTGGATACCCAACTTCGCCCAAATTGCCAAACCACTGTATGAAGCCACAAAAGGAGAAGAGAAGTCGCCACTGGAGTGGGGACTTGAGCAGGATACAGCCTTCAAGAAGTTAAAGGAAGAATTGATGTCATCACCAGCACTTGGACTACCAGATGTCCACAAGCCTTTCCACTTGTTTGTACATGAAGCACAGGGAAATGCCTTAGGCATGTTGACTCAGAAATTGGGAAATTGGGAGCGACCTGTAGCATACCTATCGAAACAGTTGGACACTGTGGCCAAAGGATGGCCACCATGCCTGAGAGCAGTTGCAGCTACAGCACTATTAGTGAGTGAAGCAGACAAGCTCGCACTAGGACAGAACATACGAGTCACTGTGCCACATGCAGTCCTTGCCCTTATGGAACAAAAAGCAAATTATTGGCTCACCAACTCCCGAATGTTGAAATAACAGAGCATGTTATGTGAAAAACCACAGATACAACTAGAAGTGAGTCATGCCTTGAATCCAGCCACCTTGATACCCATCAGTGAAGAACTCCCAGAACATGACTGTATCGAAGTCATGGAAACTGTGTTCTCCAGTCGACCCGACTTGACAGATGTGCCCATAGACAATCCTGACCAAATCTATTATGTTGATGGGAGCAGTCTCATCCTCGATGGACGACGCTGTGCCGGATATGCAGTCGTCACTCAACACGAAGTAGTTGAATCATCAGCTCTAGCCTCAGGCACATCAGCCCAAAAAGCCGAATTGATAGCACTCACCAGAGCATTATTGTTAGGAGAAAAACTTGTGCTAAATGTATATACAGATTCCAAATATGACTTCACCACTCTGCATGCCCATGGAGCTCTCTATAAAGAACGAGGACTCATTACATCCGGAGGAAAGTCAGTCAAATATGGTCCCGAGATATTGATGTTACTTGATGCAGTTTGGGCCCCAACACGTGTAGCTGTCATGCATTGCAGAGGACATCAAGCCGGAAAAGGAGAAGTTGCCCGAGGAAATAGATTTGCAGATGCTTCAGCACGACAAGCAGCTATGACAGGACAGATTAACCCACAAGCTATGCCAATGCAAGCAGCATTGTTTCCAGTACCTCTGAATTTATGGACACCACGATATACCACCAAAGAATTAGATTACTACTGTAACAAAGAAGATGGAGTACTGAAAGATGGATGGATTGAGCTGCCACCAGAAGAGGGCAGTCAACCCCCTGGACGAATAGTAATTCCTGAACTGTTAGGACCATCTTTTGTCAAAGCTTTCCACGAAGCTACCCACTATGGGAAAAGTGCTATGGAAAAAGCACTTAGACCACATTTTTACATCCCTCTATTGACAACCATATCGGCTTCAGTAGCACGTCAATGTCTAACCTGTGCCAAAAATAATGCCAAGCAAGGCCTTATAACGGCACCCCGAGTTCAGTCAGGAGGTGTAACCCCCATGCACAACCTCCAAATTGATTTTACCGAGATTTATTTATTTATTTTATTTATTACATTCTCTTATATACCGCGCTATTCTGCATCAGTGCGGTTTACATTGAACAAACTGAAATTACATTGAACAGGGCATTATAACTTGGAGATAGCTATTTTACAGGGAACATGGGCTATGGAGGGTTAAGTGGCTTGCCCAAGACCACAAGGAGCACCTGGGGGACTAGAAACCCCAGTCCTTCCAGCCCAAGGTTGCTGTCCTCTAGTGGGATTTGAACCCCCGACCTTCCGGCCTGAAGTACCTTGCCCCAACCACTAGGCTACTCCTCCACTCCACTCCAAGAGCCAATGGATACCATTATCTATTAGTATTAGTTTGTACTTTCTCTGGGTGGGTAGAAGCCTTCCCAACCAGAACTGAGAAAGCCCGAGAAGTTACCAAAGTTTTAATGAGAGAGATTGTCCCTAGGTTCGGAATTCCAGCAGTAATAGGGTCAGACAATGGACCCTCATTTGTCTCCCAGGTTACTCAACAGTTAGCAAAAGCTTTACAGATACAATGGAAACTCCACACTGCATACAGACCCCAGAGTTCAGGGAAAGTTGAGCGAATGAATCGTACCCTAAAAGCCCAAATGTCAAAGCTTTGCCAGGAGACACACTTGAAGTGGCCCCAAGTGCTCCCAATAGCTTTACTCAGAATACGCTCAGCTCCTGTAAAGTCAACAGGTTTTTCTCCTTTTGAAGTTCTGTATGGTAAACCCCCACCGATAATGCAGGGAATTAAAGGAAGTTTAGCCCAAATTGGTTCAGAAGTAACCAGACAAGAACTCCTAGCTCTTAGTTTTGTTCTGCAGACTCTCCATGCGTGGATCCAAGACCAGTTGCCTATCAACTTGACGGAACCCTTGCATCCTTATCAGCCTGGTACCTCGGTGTGGATCAAAGATTGGAAGAAGACACCGTTGGAACCCCATTGGAAGGGACCGTACACCGTCATCCTGTCTACCCCAACTGCAGTAAAGGTAGCCGAGATCGACGCCTGGATCCACCACAGCAGAGTCAAGCCCGCCGCTGATCCTGAACCTGAGCAGTGGACAGCAGAACAGCATCTTGATGCACCCTTGCGAGTTACTCTGAGACGGCAACCAGCAGCTTAGACACTTCATCACAGTGCTTTGCAGTAGCCAAGTCTTTCGAAGAGGATTGCTGTTTTCCATGCAGCAACAGTTTTGTTTCAACGAACTCAATCTGTGCATGATTCTGCACACTACTTTGATATTACATTGACTAGCCAGACTTCACAAGCCAACTGAAATTGCTAATAAGTTGGTTAATGTGTACTGGACAACCTGAGGATCTTCAATCAACACTCAGCACCCGTTAAATTGCTTCATTAGCAAACGGGACGAAGAAAAGAGAACATCGTGATCAAGATCAGCAAGCTGAGGATTCAGAAGAACTCCAATCAACATCAACATGCATCTTTACTTTTGCTTTATCCTGGTTGCCTTCTTTGGAGGTTTTGAACTGACTTATGCTTTACCTCCATGCACTGCTTGCATTACTTCTACTCGAACTGGACTGAAAGTAACTCAGACTTTGATTTACCACTCGTACTATACTTGCAAGGGAAAAGTGACTCGGTGTATTTATAACACCACTGAACTGAATGTTTGCACTTATGGCAAAATTAGAGCATGCTATAATCCGCATCAGAATCCATCCTATTACACGTTGGAAATACGATGGAAGGATGCAGATGGACCTAAAATAGCTGCCACGCCACCACTTAAGGACATTACTAAACCTGCTGTTTTGAATTTTGATGCATGTAATGTCATTAATAGAGATAGTTATTCCACCTGTGGTACTTGGGAGAAAGCGTATTGGAATGACCATAAGTACATGTGTCCAGAGGATGCCACAGGATGGAGGAAGTGTACAGGTAAAAAGGAACCAGGCTATAGTACTGCCCCTGAAGCAGATTACTATTGCCCGGATTGGGAATGTGTTTTTTATGCTACCTGGAACAATGGTATAGTTGACGAAAAGATAGATAAACGAATGGCCACTTTAACCAAGCCAACTACAAATGATAAATGTCAGAAAGATGCTTGTAACCCCTTACACTTATGCATACACAATCCCTATGCATGGAAACAAGGATACAAGTTTGGTTTACGTATTGCTGGAGGGGCAATAGATCCAGGAACCATTGTGTATATCAGATTGAATACCCAAGCCCACAAGTCATCTAAATATCATATCCATAATACCTTCTATGAGGCCATGCATGTAAATAAGTTTGAGATCCCTCATCCTTCTCAGAATTTATTTCTAGAATTAGCCGGAGCAGTAGTATCTAGTCTTAAGATCTCAGATTGCTATTTTTGTGGCGGAACCTAAATGGGAGACCAGTGGCCATGGGAAGCCCAAGAATTGAATTATTCTTTGATTTACAATCAGACTGAATTACACAAGACAACTAGTGAATGGGTGTTAGCGCACTCAATCGTTGGACGTCTTTGCTATGCCAGAACTGGACCCCAGTTCACCCAAAAGGTAGGACAGCTGGTCTGTCTTAGCCAGAAGTACTATAATGCCACGACCAAAAAGACGGCATGGTGGTCAGGAATCAAACACCCTGAACCTCCTAACCCATTAGCCAGATTTCCTGAACTTGCTGATTTATGGACTAACCTTGCCAAAGTCCATGCCTGGCAAGCCCCACCTGGTCTATATTGGATCTGTGGAAACCGAGCGTATGCACAACTCCCGCCACAATGGGGAGGAGCGTGTGTCTTAGGAACCATCAGACCTTCTTTCTTTCTGTTAAACACTGAACACGGAGAACAATTAGGATACCCTGTATACACTACCCACCGACACAAAAGAGCACTAAGACAGAAAAGAGAAGCCTTACAGATAGGCAAGTGGGAGAAGTGGCAGGGTGATGATTGGCCACCAGAAAGAATCATTGAGTATTATGGGCCTGCCACTTGGAATGATGATGGTATGTATGGTTATCGAACTCCAATTTATATGATTAATCGTATTATTCGCTTACAAGCAGTAGTTGAAATAATAACCAATGAAACTAGTCATGCTCTTACACTCTTAGCTAGACAAAGTACTCAGATGCGCACTGCTATATATCAGAACCGCTTAGCACTTGATTATTTGTTAGCAGCTGAAGGAGGAGTATGTGGTAAACTGAATTTAACTAATTGCTGTTTAAAAATAGATGATAAGGGTCAAGTAGTTGAAGAAATTGCTAAAGATATGCAAAGACATGCTTATGTGCCAGTACAAACTTGGCACTCATTGAAATTCCCTAACTGGTTTGCTAACCTTTTCTCCTGGCTGGGAGGATTTAAGACTTTCATTGTCTTAGTACTAATTCTTGTTGCTGTTATTTTCTTATTACCATGTTTAATCCCATGTTGTATGCGTTCTATTCATAACGCTATTGACAGCACAGTAGAGCGGAAGACCGCAACTAAAATAATGGCCCTATATAGAGCCAGCCCTAGTCGAAATCCTTCGATCATGATGTGATTCTTCTAAAAGTGATTTAATTCTCACACCTTATTAAGTAATAGGGTGAGATTAATCAAAGGGGGGAATGTGGCAGGTGCAGGCCTGTGATCCACAGTGTCTGACATGAGCAGGAAGGCCTAACTAGCTTGACCTGTAAATGAAGCCTGTGAAGAGGCTCATAGGAATTACACATCCCCCAACATGCTGCTATTGTAGGATAGAACTCAGTAGAAGTATTGAATTAGCTTAGATAAGCAGAACTGGAAGAAGGAAAAATACAGAAAAATATGTTTAAAAGTTACTGATAAGAAAAGTACATCTGCAAGGGATTTAATTGGGATTGCTGACAGATGAGTTGCAGAGCCCTGCTCCCCTGCATGCACAAATTGGCTCTATGGCCTTGAGAGTATGAAAGTAACAAGTTGATGAACTAGCCATTGTAATTGGGACTAGAAGGGGGGTATGCAGGTGCTGAGCCCACTGAAGGAACATAATTGGATAATCTTATCAGTACCGGGACCAATGGAAGGGGTACGGGAGGTACGGGAGAGTACCGGGACCAATGAAATGTTTTTCTATACCTAGAATGGAACAGAAGTCTATAAAAGTTGTTGTAATGCTAGAAAACTTTGCTCAGCCATTTTGAATTTGATTCTGCTTGAGACTTGTGCACAAATAAATGATTTGGACCTTCTGAACAGACTCCTGGTATCATTGGTTTGTCTGCGCTTTGCTGCTACAGTATGTGTTAGATAAGTGGGCTAAAAATGAATACATAATAATAATAACAACAAAATGTAAGATTAACCATTATTTCTTGTTTGAGAGGCCACGAGGATCAAATTGCTTAGACATGATTTGGATGTTCAAAAATGCACATGGACATCCAAATCATGGGGATGTTTCGGGAGAAATTTCAGGAACAGGGCTTTTAGATGTCTCCACTGTGGTGATGTCTAAAAAGGCAGGGGGTGTGACGGAAGCATCTCCAGGGTGGAGATAAGAACACAGATGTCCCCAATTGATCTTAGAACTCTTGGAGATGTCTGTACTCACGTCCAAACTTGGACTTGCTACAGGCACGAATAGGCATCGGAAAAGTGCTCATTTTGGCACTAATACCTTGAGTGTGTTGAGAAGTTGGCACTGCACTATCTTCACTAGTCTTCACAATAACTATGCTATGCAGTATGTGTTTGGGAAATTTGTTTTGGGCTTGCACCATTGCTACATGTCTCGTAGACATCTTCAGTATTAAATATTATATGGAGGATGTCTATGTAGATGTCGCCAGTATTAGGTACTATACCGGGGATGTCTATGTAGATGTCCTCTGCAGATGTTCATACCGGGCAGATCCATGTTTGCAAAATGATGCTTGAACTTGGGTGTGCTTGGACATCCTTTGTAAAACGGGCCTTTATATGAATTAAATGTACATAATCTTGGATAAATCTCTACAGGAAGGCTGCTAATAAATCTTAATAAATAAACAGTTGCACCACTTCTCCTGTTTGTACAAATCTTAATAGGAGTGTATAAGCATTACATACTGTAACTATCAATGAAACCTGAGAAGCCAACATCCTCTTCTAGTTCCTTATTTACTTTCTTGAATATGTTCCTGAAGTGACGTATTCTGTACAATAATAAGCTGGTTATGTGAGGTGCTTGCCTGCAAATAGTGCCTGTAATGTGGCACAAAACGAGAACAAGTTGATTTTTTTACTTTGGCAGTTTCAGTTGACTGCAGCATCTTTCTATTGGATTAACACATAATATGTTGATCAGAGAGTGACCCCCTCCCCCCCCCCCCCATTACCATGGAATGATTATTCAAACAAACCTAACCTTTTTCTAACTCAAATTCTCTCAGTTAATTTTCAAGGAATTCAAAATGTTTGATCAAGCCTAACAGACCATTTATTTTAGCTTGTGAAAGCTCTGTGAAAGCTTTGTATTCCATTCGGATTATAAAGGCAGAATATAAATGTAATGAATTTTAAATTAAAGCTCCCTCGAGAGAGTCATTTTAAAAGTCTTAGTCGGGGGGGGGGGGGGAGGGCAAGATGGCAGCAGGTAACTGACTTCTGGCTGCTGTGATCCGCACTTGCTTGAGGAGAGTGTGCTGTTTGTGAACTTTAGCCCCGATCATTATGGGGCGGAGAAAAAGGAAACAGGCTGTTTTCCCCGATGCTCCACCGCTGGCTTCCTCTTCGGTTCAGTGGACCCTCGAGCACTGAGGTTTCGCGGCAGCGGGGTTTCAAGCAGCGTCCTCATCAGCGCGCTTTGGAGATCTGGAGTCGGTGCTGGGTGCATCAGGAATAAGTTTATCTCCTGACCAGTGGACGCCTCCGATACAACCCGGAAATACTATCTCTCCGATTGGAGCTTGTTCCCGTGTGCTGCAGGGTGGTTGGGAGAGCACCCCGTTACCTGATGGAGTGGGACAATCTCCTCAGTGGCTGACTTCGGACTCCGGAGGGGAGAGGCTGCCTAAGAGTCGGATAGAGGATTCTCTACAGCGGCTGGAGCCTGGAGGAAAGCAGAAGCCAGTTAATTTAGTGTTGGAGAAGCCCGCTATTATTACTTTGGATGCGCTGTGGGATGCTATCTCGGCGTTGACCACTTCCCTATCTACCGTAGTGGGCTCTGTAAGTACTGAAATGGCTAATATGAAATTGCAAGCTTCTAAAAGCCAGGAATTGCAGGCTGGCTCTCTGTTACAAGTTAAGGAGGAGATTTCTCGCCTTAAGGAGGAACATGTTGCTCTAATGAAAGAAAGGACTGTGTTAACACATAAAACTGAATATCTTGAGAATCTTGCTCAACGGAATAATCTTTGTCTGTTAAACTTTCCAAGGTTACCTCTTATGTTACCAGTGGAGATGATACGCAAATACCTGATGGAAGTGCTTAAAATTCCCATGGAGCATCTACCCCCACTTACGAGGGCGTATTACTTGTCTGTTAACATCTTGGAGGCAAGGGGGAGGAATGTGGAGGCCTTTGTGAGTGGTTTGGGAGATTTGACAGGATTTTTGGAAAGCTCCTTGGATGTGGTTACAGAGAGGACTACCATGCTTGTGACTCTGGCCTTAGAGGCTGACAAAGCTTTAATTCTTAGATCTTTCTTTAAAAATATCAATGAGCAGTTTTTAGGTGCAAAGGTTTGTATATTTCCTGATTTATCACGCGTAACCCAATTAAGGAGGAAGGATTTCCTGGCTCTTCGACCCAAGACCATCTCCTTGGGTGCTTACTTTGTGTTAAAATATCCATCTAGATGTTATGTTTCCTACCAGGGAAAGAATTTCCTATTTTTTTTATCCTAAACAGCTCTTACAATTTATTTGTGTAAGGGAAGAGGTTGGGGCAGGGGTTGCGCCCATTACGATTGACGCTTCAGTCTTAACCTGCTGATATATTTCTTGGTTTGGAACCTTATTTTTGCTCTTGAGAAAGGGTATAAATTTTGGTATTGTCATTTCTTGTAGCCTCCCCGAATCATGTTGTGGGCTAATTTAGGGATGATTTAATTTTTTTATGCTTTGCTAAATATGTATTAATTTAATCTGTAATTCCCGTTTTTCTTTAATTTCACTTATGTAATTACCTGAGTGTTATTATAAATGCTAATAAAGAGTATATACATAAATTAAAGCTCCTTAAATTACGTATGCAAAAATAAACAAAAGGCATGCTGTAAGATATTGTAACGTAAAACTTCTTGAAATACACAGGGCTTCATTTCTGGGGTAATGACCTGGAACACAGTTCTACTACTTTTCGGGCACCAGATCAGCAGATGTGTTCTGCCCCAGCCCCCCTCTTCCAGGCAGCCTGCAGGGAAGAGGAGAGGGAGGGGGTTAGCCTGGAGCAGAGCAGAAAGCAGTCACTCTCCTCCATAACCCAGCCCCTCTGCCTCTGTTGCTGAAATCTCTGACTTGCCTGCTTCCTTCCATGGCTCCACGGTTCTACTTCCTTTTTGTCTACAGATTAAGCCCTGAAAATACAATAGTAGGAGGACCATTTTCAAAAGCATTTCTGAATGTAAAGCAATGCTTTATGTGTAGAAATAGGCTTCTATCGAGCTGTTTACACACCTGACGTGCAAATATACTGTCTGTACATGCATAACTTTACCCAGATCGGGGAGACGTGTTCCCAGGTGCAGGACTGCCAGGAGTTTGCCTTTATGCACATACTTTTGAGAATATGGCAGTATGCACATAAAGAGGGTAATTTTATAAACTGACACCTAGTTAATGCACATTTTTACACCTGTACTTTATGCTTACTTTATAAAATCAAATATGCGTGAACTTGACTATGTAAAATAGAGAGTAAATGCAGACGTACACAAGTAGAAGGCATGGTCACTTACACCAGCCCCACACCTATTTTTTGCAATTATGCATGTAAATTAAAAGATTTTGTAATCTATGTGCGTAATTGCTCACACTATCCATGCTCTGCCCAAACTTCAGCCATGTGCACACCCAAAGGAAAATACATGCAATGCAAATCACGTGTGCTTTCACACTAGTTGGTATTTTATAAGAGCCCACTTACACACATAAATAACTAAAATACTGGGATTTACAGATGTAGTTTGCATGTAACTCTAGGAGGCTCCTTATAAAATTATCCTCAAATTAACCCAGCAATATTGTGCATGCTTAAAAGCAGGTGTAAATGTACATGCATAAATTCCCTGGGGTAATTTTCACAGAAAACACTTGCTACAGATTACTACTAATAATAATAATTTGTAGAGCGCTACAAGGCGTACGCAGCGCTGTACATATAGCTGTAAGACACAGTCCCTGCTCATCAGAGCATACAATCTAATCAAAATGAAAAAACATTGCAAACCTGGGGACAGGAGTATGGTAAGATACATATAATTAATGGACAAGAAAATGAGGAGCATCAGGATCCAAAAGCTGTCTCAAAGAGGTGGGTCTTCAGCTTGGACTTGAATAGGGCTAGATAAGGAGCCCGGCGCACCGACTCGGGTAGTTTCTTCCGGGCATATGGAGCAGCAAGTTGGAATGGACGAAGTCTGGAGTTGGCAGTGGCAGAGAAGGGCACAGATAAGAGGGATCTGCCAGAGGAGCAGAGTTTCTGAGGTGGAGTGTAGAGTGAGATAAGAGAGGAAAGGTAGTAAGGCGTTGCAGAATGAATGCACTTGTAAGTAAGTAGGAGAAATCTGAACAGGATGCAAAAATGGGTAGGGAGCCAGTGAAGTGATGAGAAGAGGGGTTACATGAGTACAGCAAACACTAGTGGAAGATAAGCCATGCGGCTGAGTTTTAAACAAATTGAAGGGGAGAAAGATGATTGAGAGGGAGACCAGTGAGGAGCAGGTTACAATAGCCCAAGACAGGAAGTGACTAGTGAGTGGATGAGGATCTTAGTAGTGTGTGCAGAAAGGAAGGGATGAATTTTGCCAATGTTATAGAGAAAGAAGCGACAGGTTTTAGCTATCTGTTGGATGTGTGCAGAGAAAGAGAGAGTAGAGTGAAAGATGACTCCAATGTTACGAGCTGAGGAAACAGGGAGAAGTATAGTGTTATCCACAGAAATAGAGGAAGGGGGAGGTGGGGTTAGGAGGAAAGATAAGGAGTTCAGTTTTGGTCATGTTCAGTTTTACAGGGTGGTGAGACATCCAGGCAGCAATGTCGGATAAGCAGGCAGAGATCTGAGCCTAGATTCCTGGAGAGATTTTAGGCACAGAAAGGTAGATCTGAGAGACGTCAGCATCAAGATGGTACTGAAAACCATTGGAGGAAGTAAGTGCACCAAGGGACTGAGTGTAGAAAGAGAAAAGGAGAGGTCCCAAGACAGAGCCCTGAGGTACTCCAACTGAAAGTGGGATGGCAGTAGAGGAGGATCCACCAGAGCATACTCTAAAAGTGCAATGCGAGAGATAAGAAGAAAACTAGGAGAGAACAGAGCCCCTAAATCCAGGTGAGGACATGGTATCGAAGAGAGGGTGGGGATCAACAGTGTCAAAAGGCAGTAGAAAGGTCAAGAAGGATGAGAATCAAGTAGAGGTCTTTGGATTTGGTGAGGAACAAGTCGCTTGAGACTTTGGCAAGAGTCGTTTCTGTGGAATATAGAGAACAAAAGCCATTTGCAGTAGATCTAGAGAAACTTGTGAGGAAAGGCAGTCAAGACAGCAGCGGTGAATCACTTGTTCAAGTAGTTTGGAAGCAAAGAGGAGAGAGAGAGAGAGGCTGATAACTGGAAGGACAGGTAGGATCTAATGAAGGCTTTTCAGGAGAGGTGTAGCCACAGCATATTTGAAGGCCACAGGAACAGTTGCAGTGGAAAATGATAGGTTAAGGATATGACAGATGGAAGGGATGACGGCAGAAAAGACAGAGCTTAGTAGATGCAGGGTCGGCCCGTCCAATAGGCGAGCTAGGCAGCCACCTAGGGTGACCGGTCTGGGTGGGCAGTGGCAGCAGCAGACTTGACTGGCTGCACCGAACCCCCCTCAGCTGCCACCATTCCATTCGGTGGGAGAGGCAGACAGCGGCAGCAGCAGTATTTCCAAAAGCAACAGCTTTTTGCTGCCACTTTCTTGCCCACGGCAGGCCATGTCCTTTAGCACACATGGCCTGGTATGGGCATGAAAGCAGTGGCAAAAAGCCAACACTTTTTGAAATACTGATGTTGCCCACCTTCCCCTCCCGAGATGGAATCGGTGGCAGCTGGGGGGGGGGGGGGCAGCGGTGGCAGGAGCAGCTGATGAGGGGTGGCGAGGCCCTGAGTTGATGGGGGGGATGGGATCAGAGAATCAGGTAGTCAATTTGGAGGAGGAGAGATGAGTAACCTTTCTTTCTTGATGGACAAGCAGGATAATGTCCTCACATATGAGAATCCCTGGCTACAGGATGCCTCAGAAGAAAAAGGGAAATAACTGATTTCTCAAGTAGCTGACACAAGAACCAAACCTTTGGTGGCAATGAACCACGGGAAAAATTTGATGCTTCTTTTTTCATTTTTCTTTTTTCTTTTGTAGAGGCAGCCTGAACAGAAAGATTACTAAACCTAGGGGGAATGGAATTGGATCTAGTACCCAAAGAGATTCTGGATAATGGACTGGCCAAACCTACTATTATGTTGGGAGTCTCTTTCAAGGCAGCAGTGAGAAGTGAATGCATGAACAGAAGTCTAGTTCCAACCTTGCAAATCTCCTTCATAGAGGTTGACCTCAAGTGAGTCACCGGCATAGCCATAACTGACATTATGAGCTGTGACATAACCCTCAAGAGTCAAGCCTGCCTGGGCATAAGCAAAGGAGATGTAATCTGTTAGCCAAGTGAATTTGGATTTGGATTTTTGGATTTTAGCTCAAGCCTTTTCTCAGAAGTTCAAGGAGATTTACATTCAAATACAGTAGGTATTTTCCTGTCCGCGGAGGACTTACAGTCAAAGTTTGTACCTGAGACAAACCCTAGCTTCGCTGGTTTTAGCCCACTTTTCTGAGTGTGTTTGTTGACAGCAGTCCTCAGCTTACTTAGGTCAAAAGAAACAAAAAGCTGGGTGGACTTTCTAAGGGCTTTAGTCTATTCCAAGTAGAAGGCCAAGGCTCTCTTGCAGTCCAATGTGTACATTGCACTTTCCCCTTTGTGAGTATGAAGTCTGGGAAAATACGTTTGCAGGACAATTAACTGGTTAAGGTGGAAGTCCAACATCATCATCAGATGTATCAGTTACTGGAGTATGGAGATCACTAATTCTGAACACTGAAGTTACCACTATTAAAATATCACCTTCCAGGTCAGGAGTCACAGGTATCCAGTGGTTCAATCATCATCTGGGTTAAAACCATATTGAGGTCTCATGACACTGCGGGTGGCTTGATGGGAGGTTTTGTAAGAAGCAGCCCTGCATGAAACAAACAACTAAAGGCTGTACAGCAGGGGTGTCAAACTCATTTTGATGTTGGGTTGCATTGGGAAAAAAATGCACTGTGACTAGGCTGTCTGATTGGGGGGGGGGGGGGGAGAGGGTCCCCTTATACGTTGTGGCTGACTGGGGTATAGGTAAATTACAGGAGTATGATAGCACATCTGTAATATAACTAAATGATGCAAATATTCATTTTTCTGGGTTATATTAAGACATCTTTAATGCAGTCAAAATAAACAAATATTCATTTTTCAGGGATATGTTAGCATATTGTTAATGCAGTTAGAATAAGCAAAAGGTAATTTATTTTACAGGGTATGTTATCATTAGTACGTTTTTAGTGCATTTTAATAAGCAGATATTCCTTGCCCCCAGCAGTCACTCACTCACTCTCTCAACCTGCCCCCTCTCCTTGCCCCAGTACTCACTCGCTCCCTCAATCCCCCTCTCGCTCTTTGGGGCCTTTGTACTAAAGTGTGGTAAGTGGTTACAGTGAGGTTCAACATATGCTAAACCACCACAGTAACCGCTACTGATCATCAAGTGTAGACTCACAGGGTAAAATCCATGCTGTATGCACTTGAAGAAGCAGCACAGGCTAACACACAGTAGCTGTCATGACTGTCAATAGCATGACTGCAATTATCGCCACCTCAGAGGTGGAGGTAATTGTAGCCATGCCACCGATAGCCCGGTTAAGAGGTTGCATCCAATGGACCCCTGTGATTCCCCCCCCCCCTGAAACTCCCCTAGCAGTCCCCTCTGAAGATGCCCCCACACAATCCCCCCCTCAAAGAGGTATCTCTCCCACAATCCCTCCCCTGAAGAGGCTCTCCTTTTCAGGACCTCCATGGCTGAAAAGCCTTCCTGCCATGGAGGCCCTGCAAAGGGGCCCACCAACTCCTGCATCAGAAAGTTCTCCCCCCCCCCCACAGGCCTACCTACACTCTCCACTCTACCCAGGTCCTCCCTCGTGGTCAAGGGGTGATCAGGGCAGGAGCAGTCCCCCTTTACTCCTGCATCTTTTCAGACTTCAAAATGGCGCATGGTTAACCTCTTGCTAGTCTTGCGGTACTACCACTAGCATGAGGTGATCTCGATGGGATTTTGAAGATTGCCAGAGCAGGGTCAGGAGCGGAGGGGGTCATTCTTGTCTCAATCACTTCTAGAACACCAGAGAGGACTGAGGTAGAACTTTGGGTTGGTGTCAGGGAGAGGGGAGGGTGCAGGTGGGCCTGTGTGGGGGGCTTTCCAATGCAGGAGCTGGTGGACCCTTTCGCAGGTTCTCCATGGCAGGAAGGCTTTCGGATTATGGAGGTCCTGAAAAGGGCTGTCACATGGGGGTACCTCTTTGGGGGGATCATGGGGGTGCCTCCTTGGGATGATCACTAGGCGGCTTCTTGCTTGGAGGGGACAGGGCTGTGAGGGGGTGTTTGATTGGCCCCAGTTCTGCACTCCCTGCCTTGGCAGTTATAGTGAGTGCTCCTCCCTGCATTTACCATACAGTCTTTGCACTTACTGCATGGGTTTTCTGTCAGAAGCCCACGGGAAGTGCAAAATCTTAACATATTTTAGTAAAAGGGCCCCTCTGTCTCTATATTTCTTCTCTCATGTGCCTAGCATCTCCACTCTGTTACTGCTGCTTCCTGAAACCTGCCACCTCTAACTTTTCACCACTGTATCAAATTCTGGAGTTAGTGATCAGGCTGTGGTAACCTCGAGTACTGTGTTCAGATATGTATCTGTGGTGTGACTTGCTTATGTTCAGTACTGAAAACAGCTGTTCATTGGCATACATTGTCCTAAACATGGACAGAATTTTGGATGCAAAATATTTCAACTTTGAATAATTTGGTCCCACATACTGATAAAATTCTCCAGCATCAACTACTGAACGTTTATCCTTTAAGACAGAATCATACTACAGTTCAATTAGTTCCATCTGAAGCTCCTCTGAAATCTTATGTACATTCACAGAAAATGGGTTAAGGAAAAGTGCAAAATCTTCCTCAGGGTTTTTGAAGCTAGCAAACATTGCTTGAAATTAATTTCTTAATGTGGAATTTTTGTCCCGTATTGTCTGGTGAAATATCTGCATGTTATGGAGATTTTAAAGATGGAAAGGGTTCCAGATTATTCTCTGATGGCTACCATTCCCAAAGCTGAAATTTAGCCTCAAAGGTGCGAGTGATGTCATAAACATCAATCACCAATTTGTTTTCCCCCTGCATCTTAGTAATGATAGAGTTCAGATGTTCCGTAGTATCCACCACAAAAGCACCATCTTGAAGCTGGGCATTATCCTGCACTTCAAGCACAACCTTCACTTTCTGACCCAGAAACCACTGTATTTCTAAATGCAATTCATAGCATCATTTCAGTACAATTAAGTCAGTCATCTACGAGAGCACACATCAGTGTGATATGGCACCTGCAGGGGTTTTCACTTTCCTCCAGAAAAGAGTTGAATTGCCTGTGGTTGAGGCCTTTTGCTCCGATACAATTCACAGGTCTGCAAAAAAAATTTTTTCGAGAGCTGTTTTGGTTATTCCACGTAATCTTTATGTTTTTTGGTGCGCTGAATCAGACAATGACCTCCATTTTGTCATAGGACATCACGTTTCCTGACAATTTAGGTAACTATGTTAAATAAGGCAATACCTCAAAATAAATGGAAATAGACTTATAAAATTAAAGTTTTATTACAATATTTTCATGAAAATCCTTTTTTGAACTGAAATGAGCTCACCTACACACACTAAACTCGATTCTTCTTCCTTGTGAGGCTCCTCTTGGTGCATTTACGCTTGTGAGTAGTATCTGGAATGTCTCTCTGAAGCATCCAACAGTAGTCTGCCATCATTGTAATGCTCCATTTTCCCTGGTATCTCCTTTCCATCTCTTTAATGTCTTGGTGGAATCGTTCACCTTGTTCCTCACTCACAGCTCCCAAATTTTCAGGAAAGTAGTCAAGGTGGGACTGGAGGAAATGCACTTTCAAACTCATCAGCCAACCTAAAGCTTGAAATGCTTTCAGCATTTGTCTGACGATCTTTTTGTAGTGAGGATCTTTGTTATTGCTTTAAAATTGCTGTACGACTTCTTTAAATGCAATCCACCCTTCTTTTTGAGGATCCGTCATGGTATTGACAAACTCTTGATCAACTATAAGCCTTCTAATGTCTGGTCCGACGAACACACCTTCCTTCAATTTTGCCTCCGACAGGCCTGGAAACTTGGAAGTGATTTTACGAATTGCTTCATCAATCCCAATTTTATGTGGAGAGGTGGTAGAAGAACTTTATGGGAAGGTACCAAAGTTTCTCGGAGGACATTTTTTTCACTGACTGTTAGCACCCTCGGCTGCCAACTCTTCTTGGTCCAGTGATTTTGTCGGTCTCGACTGTCCCATAGACACAGAAAACAAGGATATTTGGTATACCCAGCTTGTTGCCCGAGCAGCATGCACAAGACCTTCAAGTCCCCACACACTTGCCAACCATGGTCTTCATATTTAAGTTTACGATGAACCAATTCCAAGTTCTCGTAGGTTTCCTTCAAGTGTACGGAATGACCTACAGGTATGTAAGCGTAAAAACCGTTGTGGAGTAAAACTGCTTTGAGACTTCTTTTTGAAGAATCTATAAAAAGACGCCATTGCTCTGAATCATATTGGATTTTAAATTGACCCATCAGACCTTCGACATCGATGCAATAAACCAACTTGTCTTCCTGGGCGAAGTAAGGAACGAACTCCTTTTCACGATGTCTGAACCATGAAGATGACACTCCTGGCAACAATAAATTCCTGCTTTTCAGCCTTGATCCGAGTAACTCAGCAGCATCTTTTGGGAAGATTCAAGTCTCTTACCAAATCATTCATCTCCTTCTGAGAAAACAATTTTGGTCTTGTATCATCTTCAAAGTCAGAACTTGATTCGTCATCTGGTTCAGGTATGACTTCACCTTCATCGGAGCTAGGTATCTCTTCCAAGATAGCAGGGGGCTTGGGTACTGGTATATCTGTGCCATGGGGGATGGACGAATTGCCGAGTGAAGATTGGGGTATGAAATGGAATGCTTCCATTTGGAATTAAACCCTTTCACATCGCATGAACAAAAGTAACAGTCGTCACTATGGTTCTTTTGCTCTCGCCATACCATAGGAATCCCATAACGGAAAGATTTTTTTCTTATCCTTGAACCAGTTTCGGAGGTCCGCAACACACCGTTTGCACACTTTATGAGGCGCCCAGACTTTATCTTGATCTCCAATTTTTAGTCCAAAGTATGCAAAGTATACTTTTTTCACAAAGTCTGTAATATTCTGCTGTTGCTTCAACACTGTATATTCACCACAGATGAAACAGAAACTGTCTGGCGAATTAATACACTTTTACGGAGCCATAACATAATGGTTGAAGAATAACGAGCTAACATGAATTGTGATGAAAAAGTGTGAACAGCCTAGAACCAAGAACCTGATTTTGATTCGTGCACAAGTGTGGCATGCAGGAGAGAGCAGCTCTGTGTCTGTACACAAGACGTCACAGTGCTGGCCACGCCCCCCTGCACTGACCGGAGCTACTGCTATCTGCCCTGTGTCTCCCTCCCACTGGATTCTTCAGGAAAGATTAACCCCTCCTAACATTAGAAGCACGGACTTAAAACTTGCTTAGCTTATGTATATATTGCTGACCATCAGATTTACAGTGCTATTTTTTTTTTACATAACTCGGACAACCCCTTTAAGCTTTTTTTGGCATTTTATATCTTAAATGCACTTATGTGAATTAATTAATAGTAATTTGAATTAATTAATAGTAATTTGAAAAAATTTGATAAATTTGAAGACAATTTTGCATGTTGTGGTAAATCATGACGTCTAGGAGTTTTTTCAATATTTTATTTATTTTCAGCACACCAAAATACATGGAAATTAGATGAAAATAATCAAACAGGTTTTTAGTCGCAGACCTTAGCTGTTTCTATTGCCACATCCATCATGTTATCCATCTTCAGAGTTTTACTACAGAGGACTTCTTGGTGTAAAATGCAATTCAAATGATAAAACTGATGTTGTGGATTGACAGCTAGCAATTTTTCTTTTAGCTTTGCAGCAACTCCAGCTTTTCTACACACCATTTGTATTGCACCATCTGTGGCCAGACACCCAGCTGGTGCCCACTCTATGCCAAATTTATTCAGTGCTTTGACCAAACCATTAAAGATATCTTCATCAGTTGTTGTGTCTTTCATTGGAACCACTTCCAACTCTTCTGTTAAATACAGTCAAACCTCGGTTTTCATGAATAATCCGTTCTAAGAAGTCTGACTAAAACCGAAACGTACGAAAACCGAAGCAATATTTCCCATAGGAAATAATGTAAATTCAATTAATCCGTTCCAGACACCCAGCTCCTGTCACTTCTCTCACCTGCCCGATCGTCCACAGGACAGCAAACACACAGATATTGTACTGTACGGCACTGCAACATCTCCTGCTTACATTGACAGCTACCCTGCTACCTCCGAGCCTGAGGGGGCGCTCCAGAGAACAGGCAGGCAGTGGAGAGATTGGGGCCTTCCTCTCTGTGCAATCCTTGCATCTCTGACTCTGGCTCGAGAATGTTGCTCAGCTGACTTTCGCTTCTCAACACGCGATCGGTGAGTCCGGGGGGTAGTGCTGCCGGGACTTCCGGGGGGTAGTGCTGCCGGGACTGGGCGGGCAGTGTATACAGACCAGCGCCATTCTTTACGAAAACCGAGGCGATATCCGATAACCGAGACAAAATCTCAGTCAGAAAAGACGTCGAAAACCGAAACGTACGAAAACCAGGGCAAACGAAAACCGAGGTTTGACTGTACATATCTTTATTAACACCATGGATGAAAACTGCAAGCTGGGCTACAACGGTTATATTCATACTCTCATCACTTACAACTGAAAATGCAATAAAGGACTTGACTTTGTTCTCCATTTGGCAATTCAAGTCGTCTGACAAATCTTTTATTCTTTCTGCAACTTTGTTTTATGAGAGGCTGATATATGCAAAAGCTTGCTGCTTCTCTGGACATATTCATTTTAATGTCGTTAGCATGCATTTTTTAACGAAATCTCCATCTGAAAATGGTTTCAGTGATCAGGTTAATTTCATATGCAGCTTAGAACTTGCCTTAACTGTAGCTTTGTTTGCTTGAAGGGCTTCTCCAAAAACAGATTGCTGGTTTTTCAAGGACCTCTTTAATGTATTTCCCTTTTTTTTAAAATTTAATGTTTATTATTCACATTTTTATCCCAAACATACAACAGAATACATCACAACTGTCTCCATCATTCCCCCCTTCCCCCAGCTGTGTACATCAACCAATTATAATTGTCCCGCATATTTAGTTACAAATGGCTCCCATATCTTTTCAAGCTGTGAAAGCTGGTGTCTCTGAATAGTTGTTAATTTTTCTAGAATAAACACATTATACATCCAGGTCTGCCAGGATTGGACCTTAGCAACTTGTTCCGACTTCCAATAGAGCACTACTTCACACTGTCCTGAAAGGACATTCATACATTCCAGTCTACCCTTATCTCCCTGCCAGCCTAAACCCCCAATCCCTAGCAGTACCCCTTCCAAGCCCACTCTACCTCCATCCCCACTAACTCCCTCACTGCCCCCCGCACCCCTTCCCAAAAGTCTTTTATGTGGGGACAGTCCTAACACATATGGCGATAATTACCCACCATCCCACATCCTCTCCAGCAGCTGTCTGGATACCCCTTAATGATTTTGTCAGTTTAACTGGGGTCAAGTACCAATGGTACAAGATATCATACCCATTTTCCACATGCCAAGCTGAGACTTGACCCCTACCCATTCTTTTAAAAATCTTCCCCCAACCCTGACCATCCAATTCACAACCTAGGTTCCCTTCCCACTGTGTTTGAAATCTTGCCTTAGCTTCAGCCTGCCAAACAAATAGCTTAAAGGTTTTGGATATGGCCCACCTCCTGGTGGCCGGATACCAGCAGAGACACTCAAAATTGGTCAGTCCTTTCGCCATAGCCTGGCCCCAAGTCTTACTGCCCAACTAGTGTCTTATTTGAAAATATCCATAAAGGTCTCTGTAGTCCAAAGTCCTCCTTTAGATCTGTAAATGAAGCCATCTCCTCATCCAGGCAGAATTATATTAAGGAAGCAAGCCCCCCCTCTCTCCCATCTCTGAAACAAGGGGTCATCTCCAGGAACAAGCAGGAATGTAGTCTTCACAAATGGGTATCGTCGGTACCGACGGAGCCTGTGCGGCAACGCTCCCCAGCATCTAATAGGAAAGCTTTTGGGAGCATTCCACAGCGCCTGCATGCTGCCTTCCCGCCTTTTCCAACTGTCCCTCTCCAGTTCTTCATTTTCCGCGGAGCTAACAGGTCGCACATCCTGTCACTGCAGAAAAAAATCCCTTCTATTCTTCTTTTTTGTGGTCGTGTCTGCCTTCCCTCGACGCTACACCGGTACCGCCGGTTCTTCTTTCTTTTCTTCTTTAAAAAAAAAAGCTTTCTTCTGGAGTCTTTCCAGTACTTTTCTCTTCAGGTGCCACGCGCCATTTTGGGCACTAGGCCCAACTTTTTCCTTCAAAATGGAAAAACCCGCTTCGGGTTTTAAAAAGTGTTCTAAGTGTGGCGGTACCATCTCCGTCACCGACAAACATGAGTGGTGCCTCAAATGACCACTCTATTTCTGAGTGTGTTGCATGTGGGATGATGTCAAAAAGGGGCTGTAAAAACTGAGCTGCTAAACTTAGCACCCTTTTTCTCTCCGATGCAGCTTCTGTGGCATTGACGTCTTCCAGGGCTTCGTCTTCCTCCCATGGATCTCAGGTAACTAAACATAAATCTAGCTGGTCCTCAAAGGGTAGATCTCCTTCTAGATGTCGAGTTGCCTCTGGTGTTGCCCTTGAGGGACTTTCACCGTCAAAATTGCCCCGGCGGGAGGCTTCGGCTTCCAAAGCACTAACGGGGCTCCAGGATGTTCTCAAGGCTTCAACCTCGGCAGAACTACTGGTGCCATGCTCTGCGGTACAAGCCGCTTCATCCAGTACTGATACCCAAGCATCGGCAGCATCGATAGACTAGAGATTCTTGGCTATTGAACGCAGTCTGGCGGCTCTTCTCATGGCCTCGGTGCCTCTGAAATAGCTTCAGACAATTCAACCGGTATCGGCACCGACTGCATCGACATCAGCAGGTATTCTACCGGGACCGAGTCATGCGTGTCTATCTGGCATCGACAAGTCGGTACCAGACCACTCCGATGCCGACTTCGATCGGTACCGGTACCGTGCCTTGCACGATCACCCGGATCGAAGATATTTCGAATCCTCGGATGAGTCTGAAGACTCTGAAAGCTCTGCCGATACCAGAGTACTTCTTCCTGAGGATTCCTCTTCTCCTCGGCATAGGATGTCTCCACCAGAGGATATGTCCTTTCAGGATTTTATCTGAGATGTGGCCTGAGGTCTTTCCATCACAGTGGCTCCTGAAAAAGAGCCTAGGGCAAAGGAATTAGAAATCTTGAAATACCCTAAAGCTCCCAAGGAGGCAGCTACCTTACCTATTCATGAGATCTTTCATGATCTCATGTTAAGGATGTGGGAAACACCTCTAACCACATCTCCTCACTCTCGAAGACTCGACACCATGTATCGAGTTCCTCCTTGTCCTGGGTTTCAGAAAACTCAATTACCACACCATTCCATGGTGGTGGAATCTGCTATGAGAAGGATAAAGAGTGCAAAAAGGCATGCATCTAATCCTCCAGGACGTGAGTGTAGGACTCTTGACGCCTTTGGACGTCAAACCTTCCAGGCTTCCATGCTTTCTGCTAGGATCAGTTCTTATATCTTATATATGGGAATGTTCCTTAAGGAGGTCACAGGAGATTTAGAGCTTATGAGCCCTCTCCTTCCTGATGATAGGAGGCAAGATTACCTCGCCCTTGTCAAACATGCCCAGGATGTTTCCAAGTTTGTGAATCGTGCAGCCTTTGACTGCTTTGAGTGCATAAGCAGAACCTCTGCCATTGCCATAGGTGCACGTAGGATTGCCTGGCTCCAGGCATCTGACTTGGAAATTTGTGTACAGGATAAACTAGGGAATATTCCTTGCACAGGAGAGAATATCTTTGGCAAGAATTGGCAGAAAAAAGCTAATGAGACAGATGCTGACAATATCACTTTGGATAGATTGTCTAAATCTACAGCTGATCCTGCAAGGAAAAAAATCCTATAAGAAACCATTCTTCAGTAAGAAGAAGAAGTTTTATCCCTCCTATAACCAGCAGGGGCATCATTTAGGTCAGTCTCCCCAAAAGGGACAGCAGCAACAACCTAGACAAAGAAAGACAAAAGCAGCTAAGCCTCAACCGGCTCAGCAGACTCAGCCTCCACAGGGGCTTTGACTCCTATCTAGAGAACTTTGCCTTCCTGGCCCAGAACCCTCCACCATCCCAGGAAGGTTATGTCATTTTGCCCCCAGATGGGGTCAGATAACAGCAGAACATTGGACTCTGTCTATTGTAAGAGAGGGGAACAAGCTTCATTTCCTCAGCATGCCCCCTCCTACAATAGTAAGACAGTTCAATTCTCAGTCCTCTCTCAATGACCAGTTAGGTCAAGAGGTCACTGTGCTCCTTGCTCAAGGGGCAATAGAAGAGGTACTCATTCCCCAATGGGGTACAGGGTTTTACTCCCCCTATTTCCTTATTCCAAAGAAAACAGGAGGACACGGACCCATTTTAGACCTCAGAGAATTGAACAAATTCCTGTTCAAAGAGAAGTTCAAAATGATTTCTCTAGGAAATCTGCTGCCATACCTTCAGAGTCAGGATTGGCTTTGTTCTCTAGATCTCAAGTATGCATACACTCATGTTCTCATCCATCCAACTCACCGAAAGTTCCTTCGCTTTCGGTTTCCAGGGAAGCACTACCAATACAGGGTTCTTCCCTTTGGCCTGGCCTCTGCACCAAGGGTGTTCATAAAATGCATGGCTGTGGTGGCAGCATTTCTCCGCACCCTGAGAATATTCGTCTTCCCTTACTTAGACGACTGGCTCATTCGAGCCCCTTCAGAGCCAGAGGCCAGGGTTGCCCTCTCTCGCACAATCCACATCCTTCAGTATTTGGGACTTGTCATAAACTTCCCAAAATCCAACCTTGCTCCCACTCAGTCCCTAGAGTTTATAGGAGCTCTGCTGGATACCAGACAGACAAGGGCCTACCTTCCACAGCCCCGCTGCCTTCGCATTGTGCAGTTAGCTTCCCAAGCAGTGCTAAAACCTCACCTCACTGCTCGGGAAATGTTACAGTTGCTAGGCCACATGGCATCCACCGTGCATGTGGTTCCTTATGCTCGCCTCCATATGAGGGCAGCCCAGTGGACTTTATTCACTCAGTGGACTCAGGCGTCAGGTTGCCTGTCAGACAAAATAGCAAACTCAGATCACCTTATTTTGTCCCTCCAATGGTGGCAATCATGCCAAAACCTTTTGGTGGGGTCTCCTTTTCAGCAACCCCCCACCCCAGGCCACTAACAACAGATGCTTCACAGGTGGGTTGAGGAGCCCTCCTGCAAGGCCTCTGTACCCAGGGTACCTGGACTCCACAGGAGGCCTATTTACACATCAATCTCCTAGAACTCAGAGCAATTTTCCTTGCTCTTCGAGTATTCCACACCCAGCTCAGCTACAAGACAGTCCTAGTTCAAATGGACAATCAAGTAGCCATGTTCTACGTGAACAAGCAGGGCAGAACAGGCTCTCTGTTGCTTTGCAACAAAGCTTTGTGACTATGGGCCCTCGCCAGAGAGCATCAGATTCATCTCCTTGCGGTGCATCTTCCAGGCATTCAAAACTCTTGGGCAGACAGACTCAGTCGAGTTCTGCTTCCACACGAATGGTCTCTCCATGCAGACCAGGTGGCCAAAATTTTTCAAATTTGGGGAACCCCGGACATAGACCTCTTTGCAAGTCTGCTGAATGCCAAACTTTCCCGGTTCTATTCCAGAATTCCGGCTCAGGGTTGTCAGGCCAGGGATGCTTTCCTCCTCCATTGGGGTCAAGACTTCCTGTATGCCTTTCCACCTATTCCCCTAATTCCCAAAACCCTGTTCAAGCTTCAGAGAGACAGAGGTCATATGATCCTCATAGCTCCACGTTGGCCACGGCAAATATGGTACCCTCTGCTCCTATATCTCTCTCAAGCTCCGCCTCTGGAGTTAGGATCTGCTCCAAATCTCCTTTCTCAAGAGGACGGGATGCTGTGGCATCCCAATCCCCAGCCTATGCATCTCAGGGCCTGGTTGCTGAAAGCCTAAAACTTCACGGTCTTAACCTTTCCCAGCAGGTAAAGGATATCCTTTATGCTTCCAGGAAGCCTTCCACAAGACGCTCTTATGCATTTAAGTGGAAAAGATTTACCATATGGTGCTCGCAGAAGGGTCTTAACCCTCTTGCGATACCTCTGGAATCATTACTGGAGTATCTCCTTCATTTGTCAAATGCAGGGCTTAAGACCAATTCAGTGAGAGTTCATTTGAGTGCTATTGCAGCTTCTTTCAAGCCTCTAAATGGACAACCTATTTCCTCTCATCCTCTCATAGCGAGATTTATGAGAGGCCTTCTTTTAACTAAGCCTCCCATTAAGCCACCACCTGTGGCATGGGACTTAAATCTGGTTCTTGGGCAGCTCATGAAACCACCTTTTGAACCATTAGCCACTACCTCTTTGAAATTCCTTTCCTGGATGTCATCTTTCTTATTGCAATCACATCAGCACGTCGCATCAGTGAATTGCAAGCATTGGTGGCTGATCCTCCTTATACAAGGTTCCATCATGATAAGGTAGTCCTTAGGACTCATCCACACTTTATGCCAAAGGTGGTGTCACCTTTTCATTTAACGTCACAAATCCAGTAATGGTCAAAAAATATCACAGAGCAAAAAATTGTCAAAACAGGAGATACAACTCTGTATAAAACATGTGAAAGTATCGTTGTGTCACACTCAAAACTTAGTGCATTCAGTAGAGAGTTCAACAGACAGCTTCAAGCATATTTAGAAAGCAACAAAAAGGTCTCAGACTTAACGGGCAAACAACATGCTCCAGGCAGCAATAACTGTCAGAGTATAGCCCTTCTTGCATCAATGACCTTAGATATTGTGTTGCTGTGGAAAGAGGCTACCACTAACTCCTTTGGCACAAACAGTAAAAACTGTTTCACTTAACAAATTCATTCAAGCTGATATAGGAGGGTGGGTAGCAGGACTTAGCTTATAGAGTATTGCTTGAAATGCTGCTTTGCCATCATCTCATCGGGGTTGAAGCGGGGATGAGATGATGGCAAAGCAGCATTTCAAGCAATACTCTATAAGCTAAGTCCTGCTACCCACCCTCCTATATCAGCTTGAATGAATTTGTTAAGTGAAACAGTTTTTACTGTTTGTGCCAAAGGAGTTAGTGGTAGCCTCTTTCCACAGCAACACAATATCTAAGGTCATTGATGCAAGAAGGGCTATACTCTGACAGTTATTGCTGCCTGGAGCATGTTGTTTGCCCGTTAAGTCTGAGACCTTTTTGTTGCTTTCTAAATATGCTTGAAGCTGTCTGTTGAACTCTCTACTGAATGCACTAAGTTTTGAGTGTGACACAACGATACTTTCACGTGTTTTATACAGAGTTGTATCTCCTGTTTTGACACCTTTTCATTTAAACCAAGTGGTTTACCTTCCTGTATTCTTCCCAAGGCCTCACACCTCAAATGCAGAAAGGAATCTTCATACTTTGGACTGCAAAAGGGCTTTGGCCTTTTATTTGCAAAGGACATAGCAACATAGAAAGTCCTCTCAACTCTTTGTTGCTTTTGATCCTAGTCATTTGGGACTTCCAGTCTCCAAAAGAGCACTGTCCAGCTGGATTGCACAGTGTATATCTTTTGCCTATGAGAGTAAAAACCTTCCTCTTGAAGGCCATGTCACAGCTCACAATTTGAGAGCCATAGCAGCCTCTATGGCTCATCTTCACTCTGTGTCTATCGACGACATCTGTCGAGCAGCCACTTGGGCCTTGGTTCATACCTTCACAGCCCATTACTGCTTAGACAAGGACTCTTGCCGGGATGCCTTGTTTGGTCAGGTTGTTCTTCAACACCTGTTCCATACTTAATCAACTCCTACCCACCATCCCTGGTAGGATGCCAGAGATCCATGGGGGGAAGTTGAGCCCTTTCACAAGGGCACACAACTTCTGGGGCCTTCTCCCTGGCATCTGCAGCTAGGGAGTCCCCATATGTGAAGACTACATTCCTGTTGTTCCTGGAGATAGCATAGTTACTCACCTGTAACAGGTGATCTCCAGGAACAGCTGGAATTTAGTCTTCACAACCCACCCACCTCCCTTAGGAGTTGTATCTCTCTATCTCTCTATCTCTCTCTCTTTCTCTCTCTCTTTGTCTCAGCTTTAAACTCAACTGGAGAGGGACAGTTGGGAAAGGTGGGAAGGCAGAATGCATGCGCTGTGGGATGCTCCCAAAAGCTTTCCTATTGGACGCTGGGGAGCGTTCCCGCACAGGCTCTGTCGGTACCGACGATACCCATATGTGAAGACTAAATTCCTGCTGTTCCCGGAGATCACCTGTTACAGGTGAGTACCTATGCTTAACAACCCCAGCCAGAAGCCTTCATTATAATTAATCGGTTTCAGTAGAGATACCTCGCCCTGTAGTCTTTTAAAACAAGGGGATCATCTCCACAACTGTTCCACATAGTTTACAAAAGGATTGATGACCTCAATGCCCCTTCTGGACCCCCACAAGAGATATTGTAGAGGGATTCCCTTCTTATAATAGTCCTCAATCTGCACCCTTTTCTGCCCAGACCCCTCATGCCAACCCACCACATTAAACAACTGCACTGCCACGTAGTATCAATATAAGTTAGGGACTGTCTGGCCTCGCTTCTTCTTAGAATAGTAAAGCACCAACCGTGTTACCTGGCGTGGCCGTCACTTCCAAATATAGTGGAAGATCTTGCATTGAACCCTCTCTAATTCCCCTCAAGTGATTTTCACAGGCAGTGTCTGGAAGAAATAAAGAATTCTGGAAAGTGTAGCCATCTTTATGCACACTATGCACCCAGCCATGATAAAGGGAGCATCATCTAACACTCCAACTCCTCCATAAGCTCGCGCCATAAGGGAGGATAATATAATTGATAGATCCTTGAATAATCTGGACCTATATTTACCCCCAAGTACACCAGATGCCTTGAAGCCAATTTAAAAGGAAAGGCACTCCATAGCCTTGCTTCCTCAGCCTCTGAAAGCGTGACATTAAGAGTCTCTGTTTTATCCAAGTTCATCTTAAAACCGGGGACCCAGTGATATCTGTCAGCTCCTCTAGCAAAGCTCTCAAGGAGGTCTCTGATTTCATCAGCACCAATAAGACTTTGTCTGCTAACAACAAACTTTTGTGCTGCTCATCCCCTACTATAATCCCAACAATATTGCCCCTTCTCTTGGCCAGAGGCTCCATGGACAGAGCAAAGAACAGCAGGGAGAGCAGGCAGCCATGCCTTGTGCTAATCTCCAGCCAAAAAAATGCCCGTTCACCTTCACCGCCGCTTGAGGCTGTACATACATACAACACACCCATTAAGAACATAAGATATGCCATATTGGGTCAGACCATGGTCCATCAAGCCCAGTATTCTGTTTCCAACAGTGGCCAATCTAGGTCATATGTACTGTGGCGATGGTGCCCCCACTAGGCGGTTGCCTAGTGAAAGCGGCGGGCCATCTTGTATCTTGTATGTTGCTTAAGCTTCAGGGCTAAGACCTCTGAATGTGTAGTTGCGTGCAAAAAGCAGTCCAAGTGGTATTTTTGGCCAACCCAGGAAAATTTATTAAATTTTTTGTTTTAAATTTCAGCTTTGCAAACAGACCTTTGTAGAAGGCTCCAACCACAACAACAGAAAAAGGATGTTTTCTCCAAATAAACTTTCTTTACAAAAAGTGTATTTCAGCAGTGTTATCAATGAGCAGTTTCTTCCAGCTCTTTAACAAAAGAATTTCTTCTTCCAGAAACAAACATAATTGAACTAGTATTTAACAGCAGAGTCCAGCAAACCTTTTAGCTTCCCTTAGCTGCTTCAGGTTTTAACTTTAAAACACTTCTCTGCTTGTCAGCACAGAAACTAAAACTGCTGTGTTTAAACTTTCACTCAGCACAAGTGTTCTTGTAGCTTTAACCATGAGATTTCCTTCTCTCTCTAAAGCTTCTTAGCTACAATAATGAGGATAACTGTTTCCTGGGTTTCCTTCCTATCAAACCCTTAGCTTTTCTCAGTCAGAGATTATGCACAAAGAACATTCCATTTGGGAGTCTGTGGAGTCGGGTTCCTCTCCACAGAATTCCACCTCCATGTCTTCCTCTGCATAACATGACTGTGGGGCTTGGACAGGTTCAGGGATTTCAGGTTTTACTTCCTTTAGAAGCTTGAACAGTCTTTCCCACTGAACTTCCCTTCTTCTCCCCAGGATTATATTAGTGTTCTCAGACTTCTTTCCCTTTAGAAAAACATTTAAAGGCTTTGTTTGCTTTACCTTATCTGTAAAAGCATTCTTCCTGGCATGCGTCCCATAAGGTACAGCTTCTTCCTCAGAATCGGGTATACTTATTTCTGAGTCAGAGTCACACACATTAACTCCCTCAAACTTTCCCCTCCTACCTCTGAGCTTGACTGTAGACCTTTTACAGCAAGGGCATCTCCTAGGAGTAGCGTCCTCTGAAACAGAGCTGCCTGGGGGATCACTGCAGTGTTTGTCTCTAGCCCTTCTAGGCTCTCCAAGCCTGAAGACTTGTTCCTCTTCAGATGGAGCTGAGACCTCCTGCTCCAGCTTCCTCACAGCTAGCCTTCTCGCTTCCTCTCTCCTGGAAGGAGTGCAATTAGCCTGGATTCTGGCTCTTTCCTGACTGCCGTCTTTCAAGCTGTTCCCGTGTCTTGCTTCTCTCCTGCCGGTCTTGTTGACACTTCCTGCTCTCTCTGTTTGCCTGTGCTTAAATGTTTGCAAGCGTGCTCTCTCTCCTGGCCCCACCCACAGGTGTCTCCTATCACTTCCTATAGTTGCCCTGGAGTCTGGGTGTGGCCTCAGCCTAGCTTTGCAAGTGTGGGTTTTTCCACTGCTTTCATTTTGGAACATGTGCTTAGGTGAGCCCATCCCCCTTATGGAAGAAAAAGTTTCTTTTTTCTTTGTTTCCCAGGGCTGTGCTGCACCCTCCTTACCACAGTACCTAGCAGTTTCCCCAAAAGACACAGGTACTGCAATGCTTGTACTAGGTCAAGCATTGATATCCTGGGTCCCTTCTTAATAATGGTTTATGGACCTTTCCTCCAGGAACTTGTCCAAACCTTTTTTAAACCCAGCTACACTAACAGCCTTTACTACATCCTCCGGTAACAAATTCCAGAGTTTGATTACACGTTGAGTGAAAAAATATTTTCTTTTATTAGTCTTAAATAGTTTACCCTGTAGCTTCATTGCATGTCCCCTAGTCTTCCTATATTCTGATAACGTAAACAGTCGATCTACGTGTACCCATTCCACTCCGTTCATTAATTTATAGACTTCTATCATATCTCCCTTCAGCCGTCTCTTTTCCAGGTTAAAGAGCCCTAACCTTTTTAGCCTTTCTTCATAGGAGTATCCTTCCATCCCCTTTACCATTTTGGTGGCTCTTCTCTGAACCTTTTCTAATAACGCTATATCCTTTTTAAGATACGGCGACCAGAACTACACACAATATTCAAGATGCGGTCTCACTATGGAACGATATAGAGGCATTATATCTTTTGTTTTATTTTCCATCCCTTTCCTTATGAGACCTAGCATTCTATTTGCTCTCTTGGCTGCCGCTGCACACTGGGCTGAGGGTTTTAACATGTTATCCACAATGACGCCTAAATCTTTTTCCTGGGTGGTGGTTCCTAATGTGGAACCTTGCATCGTGTAACCATAGTTTGGATTGTTCTTCCCTAGGTGCATAACTTTGCACTTGTCCACATTAAATTTCATCTGCCATTTTGATGCCCAGTCTTCCAATTTATCAAGATCCTCTTGCAATTTTCCACAATCCTCTTGGGTTTTAACAACTTTAAATAGTTTTGTGTCATCTGCAAATTTGATAACCTCACTCGTTATTCCACTTTCCAGGTCATTTATGAATATGTCAAAAAGCAGCGGACCCAGCACAGATCCCTGGAGTACACCACTATTCACCTTTCTCCATTGGGAAAATTGGCCATTTAGCCCAACCCTCTGCTTTCTATCTTTTAACCAGTTCCTGATCCACAGTAGTACACTGCCTCCTATCCCATGACTCTTTAGTTTTGCCAAAAGTCTCTGATGAGGGACCTTGTCAAAGGTTTTCTGAAAGTCCAGATACACTATATCAACTGACTCACCTTTGTCCACCTATTTATTCACACTTTCAAAAAAACATAACAGATTAGTAAGACAAGATCTTCCTTGTCTAAAGCCATGTTGGCCGTCTCCCATTAGGCTCAGAGTCGTGATCCATTGAGCATTGGATATATCGGAAGGGCTGTCGTGTAAGGTTTGCCTCTTTGCAGATGATACCATATTCTGCAATAGAGTAGACACCCAGGAAGGGGTATATAACATGAGGAGGGATCTAGCTAAGCTTGAAGAATGGTCTAGAATTTGGCAGCTGAGATTTAATGTTAAAAAATGCAAGGTCATGAATTTGGGCTGCAGCAATCCAAGGGAGCAATATAGTGTAGGGAGTGAAGTACTTTTGTCCACTAAAGAAGAGTGGGACCTAGGCGTGATTGTGTCTGATGATCTTAAAGTAGCTAAACAGGTAGAAAAGGCAACATCAAAAGTTAGAAGGATGCTTGGGTGCATAGGGAGAGGAATGGCGAACCAAAGGACCTGGAGCAACAGGAGCCACTAGATTCTCTGAGCAGACCCAATGCTCAATAGGTGTAAGGTTGCAATTCCCTATTCCTCTCATGACTATACATACACCTTGCTTCCTATCCAGTTTCACCCAAACGTAATTGTACACCAGCTGTGACCCCCACACCACATAATCTTGGACCACTGATTTTGAATCATCTCGGCATGGCAGGTCTTGATGCAACAGTATCCATTTTTTGTTTTTGGGCAAGGGATGCTCATCTGCAAACTACAGCCCCAGAATGTCTTGGAAGCATTAACATTATGGATACAGTCACCAGACACCTTACAAGCACAGGCAGCACCATTCCTGGCCATCATATGGGAGCAGGAAATATAGGCTAGGAATTGTTACCCTTGTAACCACAGTTAATCACACAGATACTGGTATTGTTCACATGGCCACCCCTATGGGGGATAAGACCGCAACTCAATGGGTAGCCTTTCAAGTGGATCCTCCTCCAATGGCTCCTGTCACCATGGACAGTGCATAGAACATGCATACCCCCAGAGAAGGGATGAACGATGCAGCTCAAAGTGCCATGCACCTGCTATGGCTGCTGTGACACGCAAGAAAGACAACATAGCAGTGGACCCACAGATGAGCCTCCCATCAGATGGACACCAACAACCCCAAAATCACATTGCCCTACCACTGGCATCGACTGCTGGTACATCCATCTCCCGGAACCTCCAACATCAGGTGATAATCATTCTACTATCTTGACTCCAGCTTTGCCTGGTTGTGGCGCAGGCCTGCTACCATTTCCCAGTCCACAGCTTCCTCTGGCCCCCCAGAAACCTAACTCGCACAAAAAAAAGGAGGCACAGGTGATCTCAATCTTCCTCATCATCTAGCTCCTCCTCTTCATCATCTACTTCATCCTTTCCTCCATCGAGGCTGAATGAGCTAGAGGCACAACCTCAACTCTATCCCCTTATCACTCAGGAAGAAGGTTCTGAGGTGGGATGGTTTGACCTTTTCAAACTGCTAGAGGGCAACACCAAGAAGAGAGCCAAAATAGGTGATTTCTTCTACCCAGTTGATCGTCACCAATTAGACCCTCACATATGTCAGATGATCATCATTACGTATAGAAAAATCTTCTCACACTTCAGACCCATGTTGGCCTATCTTGACACAATCATCAATGCATGGAAGGAATACAAGGGCTACACCTGGTTGCTCTATGACAAATATTTCTGTGATAAAATGGAGATGAGGCCAAATATGCCCTGATATGCAGACAACATTGGAATATGGTTGTGGAGGATATCTACAAAACATGGCCAAAATTTCCAGTCTCAACCATCCCCAGCAAACCAGTAAATGTCAACTATCATATGCAGACGATTCAACAGAAGTATGTATTCCTTTTGCAAATGTAAATATTGCCATGTCTGCTTCCAGTGTGCTGCATCTCATCCTGCATCCCAGTGTTCCATGAAGCCCAGCCCAAGATCATGCACAAACCACAGGTGAGATGGCTTATTCCAAGGAGCTCCCACTGCCAACCACTTCAAAGACATGGACCCATGACTGGACATTTGCCATAGTCAAAGCACCACAAAAACTCTAGCTGATGAGGGGCAGAGCTAATCACATGGCAAGATGGACACTTGAGGTCTTAGCTCCGGAGGAATCCTGAAAGAATCTGACACCTGACCTAACATAGAGTGGAAATCTGCCCTCCCCCCTTGACGGACACATTTTCTAAGCATGTCTGGATCGAAACCAACCTGTCTTGAATTTCAGAATAACCCCAGCTCCAGGACAAAGTGCTCGAATCACAAACCCCTGTCCCTGCAGAAAATGGCGGCCTCCCAAGACTCAATTGATGGTATGCAGGATTTACTTATAGAAATAAGAGCAGTGAAAGAACTGGTGCAGTCCATTGCAAACTCATTATCCACAATGCAAATGGACATTGGAGACTTGAAGGAAAGAATTACCTCACTTACTGTTTGCATTGATAAAGCTGATAACTTGATAGAGGCCCACAAGGAAAGGCTACACCGAGTCAACAGAAACACAAAGTGCATTACACAGTTAGAGTGCAGTTTGGAGGATATGAGTAATCATGCTCGCAGAAATAATATTCAAATTCTGGGTCTTCCCGAGGGCGCAGAAGGTTCCAATACCATTCACTTTCTAGAAGCCTTGTTGCCTAAGCTGTTAAGATTGGACTTTAGTCTTCCATTTGAACTTGATAGGGCCCATCACGTCCCTATGCAGTCAGTGGCACTGGGGAAATACCCGTGGCCTGTTATCCTGCAGGTGCTTCGTTATCAGCAAGTCTCAATGATTATGGCAGCCACAAAGACCCATGCTCCGATTGTATATGAAGGCCACAAGCTGATGTTTTTTCTGGACTTCACAAAAGCTACAGAGGATAAGCGTAAACAACTATTGGCACTACACCCTCAACTTCAACAACAAGTCCATTTCGGGATGTTTTATTCAACTTGTATGAGGATCATGTTGCACAATCAAACCTGATCCTTTGAGGATCTGGCAGCCTTGCGGGCTTTTCTGGATGAGAAGGAATCTGAGCAGATGCGATGAGACTTTTTGGGGACTCAGTGTTTTATTTGATGCTATACTCATAGAATTGGGGTCATTCAAGTGATTTTAAATGGTCGTTTCTCACAGCGGTGGTGTTATACCCTCTGTTTCTTTTTCTTTTCCTCCCTTGCCCTCTCTTCTCCTTTATGTACACTATTGAGGTTGCTTGTTCCCTCTGTACTCCCCTTCATTATTGACAGCGCTGTTGGGTGTGGCCCTGGTGCTGAAAGGTGTTAAGGGTGTGTATGACAGACTGACTGTGGTGTATCTGACTGCCCCTGGCATCATGTTATGAGGATATAATTAGGGCATGACGGGGGTGCTACATATGGGTCAACACAGCTATGGGATTGATTGTCAGTCAACCTTGGATGAATGGTGATGATATATGTACAGAAGCACTGATGAGTGATAGTGCAGGTATGAAAAACAGGCTCAGAATGGCATTTGCTGATCCCGTAAAGTGCCGGGTTACTGGTTATATGACTGAAGTTGTTTTGTGTTTCCATTAGGTTAAACTGAGGTTATGGGAGGGTTATGTGAGTCGGGTCATGATAGTGTGTAGCAGGAACTAGCCCTGTGGGTGCGAGCGTGGCAGGGCAGGTGGGGTTGGGCTAGGGTAGAGATAAGCATGGTAAGAATACTAGAACCCGTGAAATATAAATGCTGATTTGGGGTGTGCTACAGAGATGAGGACCTAGAAAGGGTCTGCAGCACAGAGGGGTTATCGGAATACAGGGCAGGGATATAATTAAGATGAGACAATGGGTTGGATATTGTTTGAATGGTGGGGTTGTGAAGGGGGAGGGGGTGTTTGGAGATTAAGTTGCGGGGATTTATCGGGTGTTTAATGCTGTCTGTGTTGAACCTCTGGTGACGTTTGTCCTGCTATTGCCTCTCTCGAATGATAAGTACTGTATTATCCACTTGTTCAAGAGTTCCCTGGGTTAACTATGGCAAGGGAACGGCTGTTAAGGGACGGCTATTATGTCATTTCTTAGAGATAGGGCTATATCTCTGTATAATGGATATATTACTTGGGAATGGGTCTTTCTTGATCTGATCCCTGATCATTGATGGGGGATCTTAAATTCATATCTCTGAATGTTAAGGGCATTAACGACCCATAAAACGAAAAAAGATACTGGTGTATGGTCAGAAAGAGAGAGCTGATGTACTCTTATCTTCAAGAGACGCATTTGAACACTAGGGAGTCGCTAAAACTCAGTAACTCTATTTTTACGTCAGAGACTTTTTCAGCAGGTAACCAGAAAAAAAATGGCGTTGTTATCCTTGTTCGGAAATTACTTGCCTTGGTAGTATTACAGTCAAGGATTGATGTTGAAGGGTGCTGGGTCAAGGTGATTTTACAGGCAGGCTATCACACTTTTGCCTTGGTGAACATCTATGCACCAAATACTGATGATCCTGCATTTTTTCATAGGATAGCGGAGGAGTTAACTGATGCAGGGTCTTATCCAATAGTATTGGGTGGTGATTTTAATATGGTTCTGGAGCAACTGCTGAATAGGCAGCTGTTTCAGTCCCGTAAACCTCCCCGATCTCAGAATGTGTTGCAAAAGATGTCTCAGGATGCGGGATTGGTAGATATTTGGAGACTCCAACACCCTACTGATTGTGATTCAGTTTCTCGCTAAGTTGATGCATACAGACAACAAGCCCTCTCGCATGCTTCCCATATGGTACAACCAATGTTCCCTCTAATTTTCTGTAGGCTGTGTGCGCATAAAATATCAGCTGTGCAACTTTTGAAGGAAGGTTAAATTTTTGGGCGCCACATAACGACACTCGGCGTTAACTACTTTAAAATTTGACTACACATCAGAATACAGCATGTACACCACATTGATTGCACTAGAAAATATTGTAGAACTTGTGAAAACCGTAAATACACAACAACTTTTAAATTTTAAGACATCTGTGTTGTTTTCTATCAGAATCAGAACCGTAATTTTTGTGCACTCTGTTGTAAAGTATGTGCGCTCACTCGGCGAGATGTGTGCGCGCGCACACGCGCACAGCTTAGAGGGAACAGTGGGTACAACCCTCTTTTCAAAATCCAAAGCAGGGTTATTGCTTGGAAGAAGTGGTATAGCAGGGGTATGTGGACAATAAGACAACTCTTATATAGTTCCAATTGGAAACCCTTCTCTATTCTACAACGGGAATTTACTCTTCCGAGCTCCTATTTTTTCCAATGGTTACAATTGAAACATTGTATTGGGAAGTCTGGGATAGAGCTTGATGAACTGGAAGATGAATGGGGTATGTTGAGAACTGTTTGATCTATCCAGGCACTTCCCGGATCTGTATCTCAATTTTACTGATTAATTCGGGAGCATAGTCAGCAGCGGCCTAGTGGTGTTGAGCGGGTGGGAGCATGAGGCTGGCGAACTGTCTTCGCCGCAGTTGTGGACTAAGTTTTGGGGCTCCCTAGTGCGTGTGTCTCAGTCAGCTTCTCTAACTCAATTGTTATATCTCCTTGCGCATAGAGCTTATGTTACACCAGTCAAGCATGCTAAATGGGATATGACTGCCGGTAATGCTTGCTGGTCATGTCAGGGTACGTTCACCCATATGTTGTGTAATGTTCAGACCTTCTGGGTTCCTGTTTGTGAATGAATCCAATGGATTCTCCATTTTCAAGCTCCTTTGACATGGAGAATTATTGTGTTTAGATTCTTAGCGGACATCCCCACTTTTGATACACAGGACTACTTCCTATTGAATTTTATGAGTGGGGTGGCTTCGAGTCTTATTATTGCATATTGGAAAGCCTCTTTGGAGCTTAGCTGGTATATGGTGGAATTATTTATGCTTATATAGTAAAAATGAACATTTACAGGCTGCTAGGATTTGTTCCTATTCCCCTCTGGCAGACAAATGGAAGGCCCTTATAAATGATGTTGCCCGTGCAAAAATGTAACTGTAATTCCCCATGGTTAGTGAGTGATTGCACTGAAAGTGGATGTGTTGTATGATTTCCCCTTGTGTATCCCCATGTGGGAGATAACTATTGAACTACTTAAAACAAATCACCATAAAGCTGCAAACCATTAATCATGCTAGCTATACAAGGCAACCAAGAACCTTAAAAATGCACTAAACCTCAATTATATATATATTAATACAACTACATTTGCAAATTAATTCAATACAGAGTGCCAACAATCAACACACTCATTACAAATCATTTTGAATTTATTGACCTTTCATAATCCAATTCATAACTTATATAACATTGCAACATTACAAATATGAACATGTCATCCTCCCTCATAATACAAAAATATACATAATTCATTAATCATTAACCCACATAATACAAATATATATATAAATACATTACTAACTCATTTCTACAATATTACATACCCCCAATTAAAAATATATCAATAGCACATGAAACATATAAATATAAACCCACTGTAAACAATGTGCAGAAATGTACAAAACAGAAGAGTACAAAACTGTAAGGAAAAAATGCTCCAACTGTCTACCTCATCTTCAACTACAAAGCTGTAAAAATAAAACTACTTTCATTGCTCACTTAATGTGTGAATCTATTTATTAACATGGTTAAACTACAAAAACTGCAAGACACAGATACCTGTTTAGACCAAACTTGTCCAAACTGTGGCCAAAATACACTAAAGTCGCAAAAGCACCGCTGAGTCCAAAGCAGAGCACAGTAGAGCAAAACTTGTACTATTGCACACAGATCTCCAAATCTCCCAGCAAAGCACGACAAAGCTACAGAGCAATCAGTCACTCCTCACTTCATTTCACCACATTGATCACGTTCATATGGAGGTCCTTGTATCATTCTTCTCCACTGAACGATCGTGTTGATCCAATCTTGCCCTCCCATACTGTATTGCACACAGAACTCCAAGTTTCCTTTCACTGCACGTTGGTCATATTCTTTCAATTATGCCAAATCTTCATCAATCCACTAAATCTTGTATTATTGCACACAAATCTCCAGATCTCTGAATGACACCTGTACCATATCTTACAGGAAAAAATTGATTCTGAGATCAGTCTACAGCAAATGGCAGGCCACATTATTGACCTCCATTCCTGCACGTCCGTATATCCCCAATGACAGTGGTCCCCAAGAAGGAGCTCAGAAAATATAGGTTAATATACAACTTGTCCTTTCCAGAGGGATGCTAGGTAAATGATTTCATATCCAGCGAGGCCTGTGCAGTCCAATATGCCTCCTTCGACCAGACCCTGGCTACAGTCCAAGCAGCGAGCCAATACTCATGCCTTCCAAAGGTGGACATTGAGTTGGCATTTGGGCTACTCCCAATGCATGCTAATGGGCTGTTCAATATTCTGCTCTGTCTTTGAGACCTTGAGCACATTCTTACACTGGGTGGCCCAGCAGAAGACAGGGCTAAAATCTGTTACATACTACTACTATTACTACTATTAATCATTTATATAGCGCTACAAGGCATACACAGTGCTGTACAAATACATATAAAAAACGGTCCCTGCTCGTCAGAGCTTACAATCTAAACAAAACAGACGATGCAATAGCTGAGAACAAGGGTACAAATAAGGAAAAGGTAAGGAGACACAAAGGAGAACAAGGGATTAGAATCCAAACGGACAGCTGGGAAACTGGCTGGTACTTTGGTAGATCTCTCTCTTTTGCTTTAACAGATACCTAAGCTCCACGAACAGAACAATGGCTGGGAAAAATCATATCGCTAAAGCTGTTGCCCCCGTTACAGCTTCTGCCTCTATCCAGACAGAGGTCCCAATGCCAGTTGAAGGACTGGTTCCATGTGCACCTGCATGCTGAAGCTCTGAGGAAACAAGTGGAAGAACTCACAGAGGAGGTGGCAAGGCTGAGGAGCATTCAAGACAGTGAGAAGTACATTGATGAGATGTTTCTTGAAACATCCAAGCTCTCTAGCAGAGGAGAAGATGGGTGCCAATAGAATGACGAAGGTTGGACACAAGTCACCAGGGCCTGCAGAATCACCCATCCAACTTCCCCAGCCCTTGAACTGGAGAACTATTATGCAGCCCTGGAAGTGGAGGAGGTGAAAGTATCCCTGGAAAGGGAAGAACCAGAGCTCAAGTACCCCAAAATTGCAGAATCAGTGACCACAAGGAAGTGAAGGGTAGTGGTGGTTGGTGACTCTCTTCTGAGGGGTACTGAGGCATCCATCTGCTGACCAGAATTGATGTCCAGAGAGGTATGCTGTCTGCCTGGTGCCAAAATCCAAGATGCTATGGAGAGTTTGCCGAGACTCATAAAGCCCACTGACTATTAACCAATGTTGCTAATCCATGTCGGAATAAACAATACTCCAGGTATTCCTCTGAGCATATCAAAAGTGACTTCATGGCTCTGGGACAGAGGGTGAAGCAGTTAGGTGCACAGGTGGTGTTCTCTTCAATCCTCCCTGTTGAGGGTAAAAGCCAAAGCAGAGATGCTCGCATCGTGGAGATGAATGCATGGCTGCGTGGATGGTGTCATCGAGAGCGTTTTGGTTTCCTAGAACATGGGATGCTGTTCCAAGGTTTGCAGAGCAGAGATGGCATCCATCTGTCCAAGAAAGGTCAACGTGTCTTCAGTAGTAGACTGCTAATCTACTGAAGAGGGCTTTAAACTAGATTCGTTAGGGATGGGTGAAAAAAGCCCCCAGGTAAGTGAAAGCCCCCAGGTAAGTGATGCATTAAATACCTTTATGGAAATGGGTAACAGGGGTAACATATGGAAAGCAGTGTGTATAAATGCCCGTAGCATGGGGAATAAGATCCCTGATGTTGAAGCTTTGGTGGGAGTGGCTGACTTGGATTTAGTGGCAGTTACAGAAACATGGTTCACAGAAAACCATGACTGGAATGTAACTATACCTGGCTATACTTTATTCAGAAAGGACAGGGTAGGAAGAAGGGGAGGAGGAGTGGCACTATATGTAAAAAATACTACTAAAGCTTTGGAATTACAGAGCTTAAAAGGGAGAGAGGAGGCATTGTGGGTTAAACTAGAAAGAGGGAAAGAGAAATCTATTTGCATTGGCGTGATATACAGACCTCCCTCACAAGAGGAAGAGGTGGACAGAGAGTTAATTGAAGACATACGCAGCATTACTAGGAAAGGGGAAGTGCTACTGATAGGGGATTTCAATATGCCAGATGTTAATTGGCACATTCCTGCTGCAGTGTCATCTAGAAGTAAAGAGATCCTGGATTCTCTACAGGGAGAACCATTCAAGCAATTGGTAACAGACCCCACACGTGAAGGGGCCATACTGGACTTGGTGCTTACCAATGGTGAAAGTGTTTCTGATGTTATAGTAGGAGACCATTTTGCATCCAGTGATCACCAGATGGTGTGGTTCAGTATTGGGACTAGGGCTGTTAGAATCCATTCAAAGGTGAGGGTCTTAGACTTTAGGAAGACTAACTTTGCCAAGATGGGCCAATACTTCAGGGAGTCATTAGTGGGATGGGAACAGCTGGGGGATGTAGAAAAACAGTGGGCAAAACTGAAAGGAGATATTTTAAGGGTAACCAACCTTTTTGTTAAAATGGTAAATAAAGATAAAAGGAAAATGAGACCACTATGGCTTTCGAAAGAGGTAGCTGAAAAAGTGAAGAAAAAGAGGGAGGCCTTCATGAAATACAAGAGATCACAGAGAGAGGAAGACAAGCATCTATATTTGGAAAAACTTAGAGAAGCTAGCAAAGTAGTCAGGAAAGCAAAGATTCAAAAAGAGGAGGAAATAGCCAATGCAATAAAATGGGGGAATAAGACATTTTTCAGATATGTTAGTGAGAAGAGGAAAGGCAAAAGTGGTATTGTCAGACTCAAGGGTGAAGGGGAGGAATATGTAGAAGCTGATGAGGATAAAGCGGAATTGCTTAACAAAAATTTCTGTTCTGTGTTTACAGATGAAGAACCAGGAGCAGGACCTCAGAAAACAGCCACCAACAGGAACAGAAGCGAGGGGCATCTTGAACAATTTTCAGAAGACTGTGTTCGTGAGAAACTAGCTCAACTTAAAGTAGACAAAGCGATGGGACCGGATGGGATACACCCTAGAATACTGAGGGAACTTGGGGACGTTCTAGCAGCTCCACTGACTGACCGTTTCAATGCCTCGCTGGAATCAGGAGTGGTGCCAAAGGACTGGAGAGAGGCTCATGTGGTGCCTTTACACAAAAGCGGAAGTAAGGATGTGGTTGAAAACTACAGGCCGGTTAATTTAAATTCGGTGGTGAATAAATTATTGGAAACACTGCTGAAAGAGAAAATAGTGAGGTTTCTGGAGTCAAGCGGATTACAGGATCCGAGGCAGCATGGATTCACCAGAGGCAGGTCTGGTCAGACAAATCTGATTGATTTCTTTGACTGGGTGACCAAGGAGTTAGACAGAGGGAGAGCCCTAGATGTGGTGTATTTAGATTTCAGTAAAGCCTTTGACACTGTTCCTCACAGGCGACTTATAAACAAACTGAGCACCCTAGGGATGGACCCTAAAGTTACTGCTTGGGTTAGAAATTGGTTGGGTGGGAGGCGACAAAGAGTACAGGTAAATGGGCTCACTCTGAGGAGAAGGTTGTTACCAGTGGTGTGCCCCAGGTATCTGTCCTTGGTCCGATTCTTTTTAACATCTTTGTTAGTGATATAGCGGAAGGGCTGTCGGGTAAGGTTTGCCTTTTTGAAGGATGATACCAAACTCTGCAATAGAGTAGACACCCAGGAAGGTGTAGATAACATGAGGAGGGATCTAGCTAAGCTTGAAGAATGGTCTAGAATCTGGCAGCTAGGATTTAATGTTAAAAAATGTAAGGTCATGCATTTGGGCTGCAGCAATCCAAGGGAGCAATATAGTATAGGGGGTGAAGTATTTTGTCCACTAAAGAAGAGCGGGACCTGGGTGTGGTTGTATCTGATGATCTTAAAGTAGCTAAACAGGTAGAAAAGGCGACGGCAAAAGCTAGAAGGATGCGTGGGTGCATACGGAGAGGAATGGCTAGCAGAAAAAAGGAGGTGATAGTGCCTCTGTATAAGTCTTTGGTGCGACCTCATTTGGAGTATAATGTACAATTCTGGAGACCGCATCATCAAAAGGATGTGAACAGGATGGAGTCATAGTAACACAGTAACATAGTAGATGACGGCAGATAAAGACCAGCATGGTCCATCTAGTCTGCCCAGGAATATGGCAAGAGTAGGTGCAGGCCACACCTCTCCATGTCTTTGTTTAGGGGTGAACCCACCTCTCCATGTAGGACACCCCTATTTGTTGAGATGTTAGATGGTTCAGAAGTTATATGTTTCAATTTATTTTGTTTTTATCCTGTTGCTGTAAAGGGATTCACTGTGTTTGTCCCATGCCGTTTTGAATTCCGTCACCGAGTTTGCCTCCACCACTTCCATTGGGAGGGCATTCCAAGCATCTACCACCCTTTCAGTGAAAAAATATTTCCTGACATTGCCTTTTAATTTTCCACCTTGCAGCTTCATGTTATGCTCTCTCGTTTTACAGCTTCCCCATCTGTGGAAGAGGTTTGTTTGTTCATTTCTCTTTAAGTATTTAAAGGTCTGAATCATATCTCCTCTGTCCCTCCTCTCCTCCAAAGTGTACATATTTAGGTCTTCAAGTCTCTTCTCATAAGGCTTCTGTCGCAGGCTCCGAATCATTTTGGTCGCCTTCCTCTGAACAGTTTCCAGTCTTTTTACATCTTTTGCAAGATATGGTCTCCAAAACCGAACACAGTATTCCAAGTGAGTCCTCACCAGTGACTTGTACAGTGGCTAAGTACCTCTTCCTTTCTGCTGGTAATCCCTCTTTGTATGCAGCCCAACATCCTCCTGGCTTTTGCCACCGCCTTGTCGCACTGTTTTGCCACCTTGAGATCATCAGAGATAATCACACCAAGGTCTTTCTCCTGAACCATGCACACCAACCTCTCGCTCCCTATTGCGTACATTTCCCTTGGATTTCTGCTACCCAAGTGCATGACACTGCACCTTTTCGCATTAAATCATAGTTGCCAAGCATTAGACCATTCTTCCAGCTTTTGTAGATCTTTCCTCATGTTAACCACTCCCTTGGGGGAGTCCACTCTGTTGCAAATTTTTGTGCCAACTGCAAAAAGACAGACTTTTCCATTCAGTCCTTCAGCAATATCACTCACAAATACATTGAACAGTGCCGGGCACAGGACCGAACCCTGGGGCACCCCGCTAATCACCTTCCTTTCATCCGAGTGAGCTCCATGTACCATCACCTTCTGTCGTCTGTCAGTCAACAAATTTCTAATCCAGTTTACCATCTTGGGACCCATCCCCAAGCTACTGAGTTTATTGACAAGCCTCCTATGAGGAACAGTATCAAAGGCTTTGCTGAAATCCAGGTAGATGACATCCATCACATGCCCCTGATCTAGTTTCTTGGTCACCCAGTCAAAAAACTCAATCAGATTTGTTTGGCAAGACCATCCTTCGGTAAAACCATGTTGCCTCGGATCTTGCAACGTGTTGGTTTTGAGAAAGATCACTATTCGCTCTTTCAGGAGCGCCTCCATTACTTTTCCCGCCACTGAGGTAAGGCTCACGGGCCTGTAGTTTGACACTTCTTCCCTGTCACCACTTTTATGTAGAGGTACAACATCAGCCATTCTTCAGTCCTGAGGAATCTCTCCTGTTTCAAAGGATCTGTTGAAGACATCCTTTAACGGTCCTGCAAGAACCTCTCTGAGCTCTTTCAGTATCCTGGGATGTATCCCATCCGGTCCCATGTCTTTGTCCACTTTCAGTTTAGCAAGTTTTTCTAACACCTCATCTTCTGTGAATGGTGTGGTATCTACTTCATTCCCATTTTTATATTTGGGAGTCACAGCTGGTCCATCTCCAGGATTTTCTTTAGTAAAAACAGAGCAGAAGTATTTGTTTAGCAATTTTGCTTTTTCAATGTCACTTTCCACGAGTCCTTTTCCAGCACTTCTGAGTCCTGCAATTCCAACTCTGATCTTCTTCTTTTCCTGAATATACCTGAAGAAAGTTTTGTTGCCACCCTTAACATCTTTAGCCATCTTTTGCTCTGCCTTTGATTTTGCTTACCTTATTTCTCTTTTTGACTCTTTGAGTTTGATCGTGTATTCATTTCTGTGTTCTTCTGTTTGCAAGCTTTTGAATTTTGCAAAAGCTGTGTTTTTTGCCTTTATTTGAGCAGTCACTTCTTTGGAAAACCAAACAGGTTTTCTTCTCCTCTTGTTTTTGTTTACTTTTCTTACATATTTATCTGTTGCCCCTTTTATTGCCACCTTTAGTTTAGCCCATTGCAATTCCACTTCCCTTATCTCCTTCCACCCCATCATCTCCTCCTTTCGGTACTCGGCCATTTTATTGAAGTCAGTGTTTTTGAAGTTCAGGACTTTGAGCTTGCTATGATCGGCCTGTACCATGGCTTTTATCTCAAACCACACCGTGTGATGATCACTGTTGCTCACAGGGGCACTCACGCAGACATTCGACACGCTATCACCTTTGGTGAGCACTAAATTCAGTGTTGTGCTTTCCCTGGTTGGTTCCATCACCATTTGTCGGTGCAGAGGGTGGCTACTAAAATGGTTAGTGGTCTTCATTATAAAGCATATGAGGACAGGATTAAGGATCTTAATATGTACACCTAAGAGGAAAGATGGGATAGAGGTGATATGATTGAGATGTTTAAATACCTCCATGGCATAAATGTTCAGGGGGAGAGCCTCTTTCAATTGAAAGCAAGTTCTACTACAGGGGCACATGGGATGAGGGTGAAGGGGGATAGATTCAGAAGTGATTTGCAGAACTATTTATTTACGGAAAGAGTGGTGGATCCATGGAATAGTCTCCCAGTGGAGGTGGTAGAGACGAGGACAGTAACTGAATTCAAAAAAGTATGGGACAAACACAGAGGATCTCTAAAGGATAAAAGGGGACTGTTGTAGTTGTTGATATGGAAGGACAGACTAGATAGGCCTTGTGGTCTTTTTCTGTTGTCATGTTTCTATGTTTCTGAAAGCTGCTTCAAAGAGGTGAGCTTTTAGCATGGATTTGAAAAGAGGCAGAGATGAAGCCTGATGTTCAGACTCAGATTGTTCCATGCATAAGGAGCAGCAAGGTGAAAAGATCAAAGTCTAGAGTTAGCAGTGGAAGAAAAGGGCATACAGAGAAGCAAGCCAATGGAAGAGTGGAGTTCACAAGGAGGGATGTAGGGAGAGAGGAGAGAGGAGAGAGGAAAGGTAGTGAGGAACAGCAGAATGAATGCATTTAAAGGTCTGAAGAAGAAGTTTGAATTGGACTTGGAAACGGAAGGGGAGCAAGTGAAGTGACTTGAGAAGGGGAGTTATATGAATAAAACAGGGCTGGTGGAAGATTAGCCATGCAACTGAGTTCTGAACAGATTGAAGGGGAGAGAGAGAGATACGATTTTCTCTTCATTGGCTCTGAGCACTTGAACACCTATGTGATACCTCTGAATGCATTCCAAACACTTGCAGCCAAGTGTGGCATTCCCCTGACTGAATTAAAAATGTGAGCCAACACAGAATCTATCCTCTTTTAGGCATTGAGATTGACACCAAAGACAGTGTCGTAGACTTCCTATGTCTAAAGTGGAAGACCACAGTGACAAAAACAGTACCATGATGAGGCTATATAAGATTACCCTAAAGATGACACAATCTCTCATCAGAACATAAGAAGATAAGATATGCCATACTGGGTCAGACCAGGGTCCATCAAGTCCAGTATCCTGTTTCCAACAGTGGCCAATCTAGGTCATAAGTACCTAGCAGTTTCCCCAAAAGACACAGGTTCCTCAATGCTTGTATTGGGTCAAGCAGTGATATCCCGTGCCCCTTTTAATAATGGTTTATGGACCTTTCCTCCAGAAACTTGTCCAAACCTTTTTTAAACCCAGCTACACTAACAGCTTTTACTACATCCTCCGGTAACAAATTCCAGAGTTTGATTACACGTTGAGTGAAAAAATATTTTCTCTTATTAGTCTTAAATAGCTTACCCTGTAGCTTCATTGCATGTCCCCTAGTCTTTCTATATTCTGATAACGTAAACAATCGATCTATGTTTACCCGTTCCACTCCATTCATTAATTTATAGACCTCTATCTTATCTCCCCTCAGCCGTCTCTTTTTCAGGTTGTGGAGCCCTAACCTTTTTAGCCTTTCTTCATAGGAGTAGCCTTCCATCCCCTTTACTATTTTGGTGGCTCTTCTCTGTACCTTTTCTACTACTACTACTACTATTAAGCATTTGTAAAGTGCTACCAGTCGTACACAGTGCTGTACAGACATGTAAAAGACAGTCCCTGCTCATCAGAGCTTACAATCTAGTCAAGACAAGACACAATGGGGGCCACTTGTGCCCCATCAATAGCGAATTTTTATGTAGGGGCATTTGAGAAACAACATTTGCCGGGATCCCCATTTTCTACCAACGTGAAGTCATGGCATCGTTACATTGACGACATTTTTATGATTTGGCAAGGTGAACAAGAAGATCTGTATGAGTTTGTGAGGTGGTTGAATACATGTGATGCAAATTTAACTTTCACTTTTGAATGTCATACCCAACAAATTACATACTTGGATGTATTAATAAGGAGGGCTTCAGATACTTGGCAAACCACAGTTTATCGTAAACCTACTCATAAAAACACATTTTTGCGATACTCAAGTGCTCATCCTACAGGGCTTAAAGATAGTCTCCCGATATCTCAATTTTTAAGATACCGAAGAAATTGTTCCACAGTACAAGAATATAAACAAGCGTCACAGGTTTTGAAGAAAAATTTTTTGGAACGGGGGTATCCTATAAAGATAGTCCACCGAGCTTATAAAAGAGCTCTCTATAATAATAGAGAGCTTTTATTAACTCCTCGGAATCGACAGGTTAATGAACAAGATTATAAGATCAATTTTGTTACTACGTTTTCCCCGCTCAGTGGATGTATTCAAAAGATTTTAGCCAAACATCAAGTAATTCTTGAGACAATACCAGGTTTACAAGCCAAAAAAGTGCGCTGTGTATGGACGAAGAGTAAGAGTTTTAAAGAGTATCTATCCCCTACAGTTTTACGACCACTGAATTGGGCCATGAGAAGTCAATTTCAAGGAAAACATAAGCAATGTGGTCAATGCAATGTATGTGCAGTGATGTTAGAAATTTCAGAGTTTGCCTACCGAGGAAGAACTTATAGTTTGAGACACGTCACTACTTGTGAATCACAATTTGTAGTATATGCTATACAATGCCCGTGTTCTCTTATTTACATCGGCAAAACTATTAGGGCTTTAAAAATCCGGATAAAAGAACATGAAAGTAGAATACGTTGCCGACGGGTGGAAGCACCAATAGTACAGCACTGTTTGGATTTAGGCCATACCTTCAATGAGCTGCAATGTTGGTGTGTGGAACAGATATTAAAAGGGTTAACCGGGAGATCCCGAGAACAAACTCTCTTGTATCGAGAACAATGGTGGATACACCATTTAGAGACAGTTCAACCAACAGGATTAAATGCTAGTGTGGATTGGCTGGCCTGCATTCGGTAGTTCCCCCATTTGGAATCAATGGGAAGGTATTTAAATTGAAAGTTTTCAGGCGCATGCGTTGGCGTCTTTCGTTATCTCAGAAAACAACGTTACCAGCAGTGAGGACTGACCGAAAAAGGAACATAACAGAAGAATATGAGAAAAACTACGGGTTTGCCCTCAACAGTTTTTGTGGTAAAATACTTCATTAGTGATGATATAAGTTATGAGATATAAAGTTGGAAAAATTTAATCAACCATATGATTTTTTCTGCTTTTGTTTGTAGTGGTAGAATTAAAAGTTTTGAGTAATTCGAAGAACAACGAATGGAATAATAGCCCTGGAGGACAATATCGTTAATATCCCCTTGAAGAACCCAACAGGAGAAACGCTAAGAGCGCTTGCAGAGGCGTTGGGGTGTCTGATTGTTCATCGCATGTCAGAGGGGCAATTGAACTAGCACCGTTCTGCCTCAGATAAGTAGAATGGTGTTGTGTTCTGGTTTTAAATGAATTTTCAGTTGATAAGAAAACGTAGAAATATTTTGAAAGCAGAAGGAAACTTTGTTTAAGAAAATAATCCTGGTCATTGATGTAAACGAACACCATATTGGGTTAATCACCATACCCATTAGTAAGGTGTAAAAGAAAACTATCGTTTATCTGAGACCGGTGGAGAAGAGTTTGAAGCATTAAGGTTGAAAAAAAGAAAAAAAAGTTTAAAAAAAAGTATTAGAGTGAATTTTTTTCACAATTGGTATAAGACAAGACACAAGACAAAAGACAGAAGGTGTAGCGGGATAGAACTAGAGGAGAGAAAAGGGGAAAGAAAGGAGATCAGGTAAGTCAAGATCCAAAAGCAGCAGCGAAGAGGTAAGTTTTCAGCCTGGATTTGAAGAGGGCCAGAGAGGGTGCATGGCGCACAGACACAGGCAGCCTTTTCTAGGCGTAAGGTGCAGCAAGGTGAAAGGAGGGAAGTCTGGAATTAGCAGTGGGAGAGAACGGCATAGATAGAAGTAGTTTGCTGGAAGAGCGGAGTTTCCGAGGGGGATGGTAGGGAGAGATAAGAGAAGAAAGGTACTGAGGAGCCGCAGAATGAATGCATTTATAGGTCAGCAGGAGAAGTTTGAACTGGATGCGGAAACGGATCGGAAGCCAGTGAAGTGACTTGAGAAGAGGAGTAATATGGGCATGACGAGGCTGGCGGAAGATTAGCTGCGCAGCAGAGTGTTGAACAGATTGGAGGGGAGAGAGTTGATTCGAAGGGAGACCAGCAAGGAGTAGGTTACAGTAGTCAAGGCGGGAGGTGATTAAGGAGTGGATAAGCATTTTGGTAGTGTGTTCAGAAAGGAAAGGGTGGATTTTGCCAATGTTATAGAGGAAGAAACAGCAGGTCTTAGCTACGAGCTGGATATGTTGGAGAAAGAGAGAGAGGAGTCAAAGACAACCCCCAGATTGGGGCCCAAGGAAACAGGAAGGAGTACAGAGTCATCCACAGAGACTGAGAAAGGAGGAGGAGGAGGGGAGGTTTTATGGGGAAAGATGAGAAGTTCAGTCTTGGCCATGTTCAATTTCAAGCAGTGGTGAGACATCCAGGCAGCAATGTCAGAAGCAGGCAGAGATCTGGGTCTGGATTGCTGGAGAGATTTCAGGCGTAGAGAGGTAGATTTGGGAGTCATCGGCATACAGATGGTAATGAAAGCCATGGGAAGAGATAAGCGCACCAAGGGACTGGGTATAGAGAGAGAAGAGGAGCGGACCCAGGACAGATCCGTGGGGTACACCAACTGGGAGCGGGGTAGCAGAGGAGGAGGAGGAGCCACCAGAACACACACTGAAAGAGCGATGGAAGAGATAGGAGGAGAACCAGGAAATTACAGAGACACTAAAGCCAAGCGAAGACAGGGTATCGAGGAGAAGGTTGTGGTCAACAGTGTCAAAAGCAGAAGAGACGTCAAGAAGGATGAGGACAGAGTAAAGGCCCTTGGATTTTGCCAGGAACAAGTCACTGGAGACTTTGGCAAGAGCCGTTTCAGTAGAGTGTAGAGGATGAAATCCAGACTGTAAGGGATCCAGGGAGAGGAAGTCGAGGCAGCGGCGGTGAACCGCATGTTCGAGTAGTTTAGAAATGAAGGGAAGGAGAGAGATGGGTTGATAGTTAGAAGGACAGGTGGGATCAAGTGAGGGTTTCGTGAGGAGAGGTGTGACCACAGCATGCTTGAAGTTTGCAGGGACTGTGGCGGTGGAGAGCGATAGGTTGAGAATATGAGAGATGGAAGGGACAACGGTGGAGGAGATGGGGCTTAGAAGACGGGTGGGGATAGGATCAGAGGAGCAGGTGGTGAGTTTGGAGGAAGAAAGAACGTGTGCAGTTTCCTCTTCAGAGATCACAGGAAAGGAAGAAAGGGTGGCAGAGGTAGGGGTGAGGGAGAGTTGGGAGTGGAGAGGGAGAGGAGGGGAGGGGAGGTAGCTGAGTTTGTGGGGAATTGGAGGGTGATCTTGTGGATTTTTTCATGGAAATAGCTAGGGTTTGGGCAGAAAGGGAGGGAGGGATCAGAGGCGGAGGGACTTTGAGGAGAGAGTTGAGAGTAGTAAAGAGACAGTGAAGATCAGAGGCAAGAGAGTTAGTCAGATGGACATAGTAATCTTGTTTGGCAAGAGCTATGGCTGACTGGAAAGAGACAAGCATGAATTTGAAGTGTAGAAAGTCAGCACGGGAGCGGTGTTTGAGCCAAGCATGCTCAACAGAACTGGCACAGGAATGTAGATAGTGGGTAGTGGGTGAAAGCCAGGGCTGGGGTGCAGAACGCTATATCTTTTTTAAGATATGACAACCAAAATTGCACACAATATTCAAGGTGTGGTTGCACCATGGAACGATGCAGAGGCATTATAATATCCTTTGTTTTATTTTCCATTCCTTTCCTTATGATACCTAGCATTCTATTTGCTCTCATGGCTGCCGTTGTACACTGGGCGGAGGGTTTTAACATGTTATCCACGATGACGCCTAAATCTTTTTCCTGGGTGGTGGTTCCCAATGTGGAACCTTGCATCGTGTAACCATAGTTTGGGTTATTCTTTCCTAGGTGCATAACTTTGTACTTGTCCACATTAAATTTCATCTGCCATTTGGATGCCCAGTCTTCCAATTTATCAAGATCCTCTTGCAATTTTCCACAATCCTCTTGGGTTTTAACAACTTTAAATAGTTTTGTGTCATCTGCAAATTTGATCACCTCACTCGTTATTCCCTTTTCTAGGTCATTTATGAATACGTTAAAAAGCAGCAGACCCAGCACAGATCCATGGGGTACTCCACTATTCACCTTTTTCCAATGGGAAATTGGCGATTTAGCCCTACCCTCTGCTTTCTATCTTTTAACCAGTTCCTGATCCGCAATAGTGTATCACCTCCTATCCCATGATTTTTTAATTTTGCCAATAGTCTCTGAGGGACCTTGTCAAAGGCTTTTTGAAAGTCCAGATACACTAAATCAACCGTCTCACCTTTGTCTACCTGTTTATTCACACCTTAAAAAAGACATAACAGATTAGTAAGTTCCCTGAATTTTTCTTGTGGAGTAATTATGAAGGGACACCCTTTTCTGAGGTGCCTCACTCATGCACTAACAGGACTAAAATGAGGAAACCACTGACTGAGACTCTCGTGAAGCTTAAAATAGGACTTGGACTTTTGGCAACAATTCCTCACCAGCTTCTATAGAGTGAATATCTGGCAGCAGGGTCTGCACACCAACAGAGACATTGACCATGTCACTGATGCTGCGGGCACTTCTGAATTCAGGGTGTTCTTCCAGCGTGTCTGGTGCACCGCCCACTGGTCTGAGTACTGGGTGACCAGGGGCCTCACAAGAAATATTACATTGCTTGAGTTTATGTTGCAATATGTGTGGAATGATCACCTTCACGACCACAAAGTTATCTTCCAGTGTGACAACAAAGTAGAAGTGGCATGCATTAAAAATCACTCTGCAAAGTGTGTCATTATAGCTGAGATGAGAAAATTTGTGCTAAAATGCTTGTAGCTCATTATTATGGTGGAAGTGCAACACGTGCTTGGCGTAAACAAAAACATTGCTGATTCTCTCTCATGCTTTCAGTGCGACACCTTCTAATACTTGGCTCCAACAGTGAACGAACCCCCGCACTTGCTTTGGGACCTAGCGTCAACGTAAGCTGGCATCTCATCCAAAGGGCCATAACCTCTCACACCTGGACAGTGTACCTCCACTGGGACTTATGTATCACTTCCTTCCTGTCTTCCAAAGGTTGACAACAAAGACCACCAGATCTGGGGCTAGAAGATCTGTCTGACATATCATCCAAGCACACCTTGCCAGATTCTCCTTCTCCAAGATAGTGGGATGGGGTAAATTTCTGCTAAGAACCCTATTGAAAGGTTGGGCCATAAGCACACCTAGAACACCCAATAAAATGAGGCTGATGACCTAATAGATGCTTAGCAGACTTTGGACAATGTTGCAAACCACATGATCTTCTGACTACGAGACATGTCTATTCAGTGCTTCACCCTGACATTCTTTGGGGCTTTCATAATTGGCGAGCTGGTGACAATATCAACAAATTCCAGGATAGCATATAGATTACAATTCTCAGGCATAGCTTTGTAGGAGGACCTGCTGGGTATCTGACTTGTCAGTTCAAAAATGATCGCAAGACAAAAGGACAATCTATTATGCTCAAAGCAGTACCCCAACTCTGCATCTGCCCGTAGCTAACGTCTGCAAAAACCTGGTGATGCAGCCTATCTCATACCAACAGTTCTTGGTCCACCTCAGTGGCACTCCACTAACCCACTTCCAGTTGACAACTGTTTCCAAAAAAGTCATAGCGGCTATCGGGCCCTAGGCTGACCTTTTTGGCACCCACTTATTTTGCATTGGAGTGGCGACTCCATCAGTCGAGATGGGGCTGCCTGTTCAGGCAATCAAGGGCTTGGGGTGATGGTGGTCTTGGGTGTATGCCTTATACATACATCTGTAGGAAAGGCCCCTAGCAAATTAACACCCTCCTCTCCCTCATCATCATCAGCTCTGTGACACATAGAAACAGAAACATGACAGCAGATAAAGACCATACGACCTATCCAGTGCTCTTCCAAAAAAACACTAAGCTGTACAGTCCCTTTTTTTCTTCAAAGATCCTCTGTGTTTGTCCCATGCTTTCTTGAATTCACATACAGTTATTGTCTCTACTACCTTCATTGGGAGACTGTTCCATGCATCTATCACTCTTTCCGTAAAGAAATATTTCCTAAATTACTCTTGAGTTCTTTCACCTTCGTCTTATGCCCCCTCGTTGCAGAGTTTTCTTTCAATTGAAAGAGGCTCGCCACCTGTGCATTTATGCCATGTGGGTATTTAAACATCTCTATTATATCTCCCATCTCCTGTCTTTCTTCCAAATTATACATATTTAGATCTTTAAATCTTATTTTATTTTATTTAGCAAGCATTTGTAGCCCGCTCCTTCCAGCGATCAGAAGCGGGTAGGATTACTATTGTGAAACTGCCGAATCAAGGCAGGTACAAATTTTGTTTACATACAGATTGTCAGAAAAGCACATCATACAGAGTTAACACTTCTTAGCTATGGGGGAGTTCATTTACATATATACATAAATACATATATACAGGATAATCTTCTTGGACACAGTGGTCAGGGGCTGCTCCATCTGTGGGTTTAGTTCAGGTTGAAATGTGATTGGAAAATGTGCGTTTTGAGTTTCTTTCTGAAGTCTAGAAGGTCATTGCTAGCTCGTAGTTCTGGTGGGAGTTGGTTCCACAGTGTTGGCGCCGCATATGAGAAAGCCCTGTGGCTGGTGTTAGCTTTGGCAGATCTTATATCTGTTGGAGTGTGAAGGATGTTGGAATTGTGGGTTCTTCTGTTTCGGGTAGGAGGTTGCAATCTTACTAGGTTGTTGAGGAAGGAAGGTGCTAAGTTGTGGATGAGTTTGAAGGTGGTTGTTAGTATTTTGTATTTTGTGCGAGCTGTTATGGGTAGCCAGTGTAATTGAATTAGTACTGGTGTGATGTGGTCACTTAGATTTTTCTTCATTATGACCCTGGCAGCTACATTTTGTGCCATTTGTAATATGTTTAGGGTTTTTTTAGGTAAACCTTGTAGGATGGCGTTGCAGTAGTCAAAATGTGGCATGATGAGTGCTTGGGCCACTGTTCTGAAGTCTTGGGGATCAATAATATTCTGAATGGGTTGGAGCACTCTAAGCTTGTGGAAAACTGCTCTGTTGGTCTTTCGGAGGTGTTTTTCCATCTTTAGGTCACAGTCAAATGTGACTCCTAGATACTTTATTTCTTTTTTTGTTTGGTAAGTGTTGTTACATAGTGTTATTGATGTGGGAGGGTCAAAATTCGGTTCTTTGGAGATATACATTACTTCGGTTTTTTTGTGATTAATTGACATACTACTTTGTTGTAACCAGTCTTGCATCTCTCCGATACATGTCTCCAGTGGGTTGTAGTCTGGGTTTTTAGTGTCTAGTTGTGTGTATAGCATGATATCATCGGCATAGATGTGGTAATTAATTTCGTGCCGTGAGAAAATTTTGCATAGTGGCTGCATATATATGTTAAACAGAAGTGCTGAGAGAGCAGAGCCTTGGGGGATTCCCTGTGTTTGTGAGAAAGATTCTGCTTTTTCTCCGTTGAATTGAACCTGTTGTGTTCGATTTGAGATGTAGGATGAGAACCATTTTAGTGGGGTTCCTGTTATTCCTATTGATTTTATCCTATTTATGAGGGTCCCATGATTAACTGTATCAAAGGCAGCTGAGATGTCAATGAATACAAGAATGTACATTTTCTTTTTGTTTTCAAGGCCCTTTAGGAGGTTGTTAAGTAGAACTAGTAACAGGGTTTCAACTCCATGATGTTGCCTGAAGCCATATTGCTGGTCATCAAGAGGAACACTGTCAGTCAGATGGTCTTGGAGTTGTAGAAGGACCGTTTTTTCTATGATCTTTGCCAGGAATGAGATACTTGATATGGGACGGTAGGAGGCTGGGTCTTCTCCGTTGAGTGTCGTGTTTTTTAGGATCGGTCTAATGACTGATTTCTTTAGTTCTGAGGGCATGATTCCTTGTTGTAGGGATAGGTTAACTATGTGTGCTATGTGAGGTGCTATGTCTTGTTTCACTGCCTTGATCCAGGATGCAGGACAGGGATCTAGTGGGGAGGTGGTGCTTTTCAGGCTTGTGACAATGGCTGTGATTTGCTTGGTTCCTATTTTGTGGAAGTGCTCCCATAACTGGTTTTGCGTTGTGTTGTTCTCACTTCTGTCCCCATATGCCTTATAGTCACCCTCTGCAATGACTCCTTTCTGTTTATATACTTTTAAAAGTATGGTCTCCAGAATTGCACCCAATACTTTAAATTAGGTCTCAATAAAACCTTATACAGAGGCACTATCACCTCCTTTTTCCTGCTGACCATTCCTCTCCCTATGCACCCAAGCATTCTTCTGGCTTTTGTCATCACCTTTTCTACTTGCTTAGCCACCTTAAGATCATCAGAAACAATCACCCATAGGTCTCATTCTTCTTTCATGGATAGAATGCATGACCCTGCATTTTTTAGAGTTAAATCATAGCTGCCAAACTCTCGACCATTCTTCAAGCTTCACTAAATCCCTCATCCTGCTATCTACACCTTCCCATCCTGCTATCTATTCTATTGCAGATTTTGGTATCATCCGCAAACAGGCAAACTTTACCTGATAGCCCTTCTGCAATATCACTAACTCTTAATTGCTATGTCTTTACAAAGTGCATAGTCTGGATAACTAGACACTCCTTCATCTGCTGGGCAGCTGAGAGGGCATCCATCCAGTCTCTGAGATCTCACTTGGGCTTGGCCAAGTGCAGCATACATATCATATGTCCAGTGATGAGGTGGACACAATTCAGCCCCCTACTTGAAAAATGATTGCAAGCATATGCTCACTCTGACACCATAATCATCCACCTGGAATGACCTGGAACCATAACCAGTACACAAATTGACTTCATTAAGGACAACCTCTTCTGGGTGTCCAGCAGCTTGCCCCATATCTTCCTCATCTGGTCTGGTCTCATAATGCATCTCAAGTGCACCAGTACCAAACTTTGCAATACAGAACTCAAAAAGGTCAACAGGCAGGTCAGCTAGAGCATTCTACATGTTGGAGGATGGGAGGAGTGGCCTAGTGGTTAGGACAAGGTACTTCAGGCCAGAGGGCCAGGGGTTCAAGTCCCACCTGGGGACAGCAATCTCAGCCAGAGGGACTGGGATTTCTAGTCCTATAGGTACTCCTTGTGGTCTTGGGCAAGCCACTTAACCCTCCATTGCCCATGTTCCCTGTAAGTATTAGCATATGTGTGTCATATCCCCTCGTGTTAAATGTATCTCCCAATTGACCACTTTGACCCAGTGAAAAGCGGGATATAAATACAGCTAAATAAATAAATCATGAGTGGCCACACTCCGCAATCCCTGGTTATTTTAGGAAGGACCATATCCATCTTTTGGACACTGGGCTGGATCTTTTTCTCAATGACACTCAAGAAACATTAAAGATCATCCTCGAGGCCAACACATAGACATGCAGCACCTTCCAACACTCAAGAGCCCTGGGGAGATGGAGAGGGTGAGATCCTTAATTGGAGGATTCAGGGAATGCTGAGTTTCTGGTGTCTGAGGCAGTTAGCCGAGCCAAACTGCAGGCATATAAAAAATCCTGATTGAGGGGCAAGGCGCCTTCAGATCGACAGCTGGCTCAATATAGGCAGCCCACAAGACAGTACAGCAAGGCAGCAGGTATGGTTGTGGGCCTAGCTTGGCTAAGTTTGGCAAGGTGGGACCCTGACACCATGCCCCAGTGGATGGTATTTCATGAGAACAATTCAGCACTCATCAGCTTGAGTGACTAGGCAAGAAGCCCATCCATTTTTTTTATTATTATTATTGTTGTTGCTGCTAATAAATGTGCTCCCAATTGACCCTCAATTACTGAGCTGACTGACTTATTGCGTGTGTCTCCTTATTTGATGTCTTGGGGTAGAACACATGAATGGGTCCATCTACCTATGCTAATAGGCTAAACATAATTTGCATAAGCTATGAACCCCACTAAACTACTACTCAAATCAAAATTATCAAATTTATATACAGTAATCCCTTAAACTTTACACAAATCCTATTAAAAAGATGAATCCCACTGCCCCTCACTCCCTCTTAAAAATCTCCTCTCATCCATCAATAACCCAAATATTAGCATTGCAAGCTGGCAGGAGGGCACATTTTTATCATCCACCAGCTGGCATCCAGTGTTACTTTGATACCACTTACCAGCATCTTGAACTTTGAACCACATACAGGGGCTTGGGTTGGGAAATAGAGGGATTCATATGTTTTTAATTTTGGTGAGTGAATCCAGTACAGGAAAGGAACAGGAATGGGGGTAACTTTATATCAAATCAGATGACAAGAGAAGGGTTCTGGAGTGGCTTTATTTTTAAACTGAATAGTAAGGAGAAATTTTACTTACTTATAATTTCCTTTCCCGGAATCCTGTTAGACCCTTCCAGACCAGTGGGTTGTATCCCCCTGCCAGCAGATGGTGAGACAGAGAAAAATTCTCGAAGATTTGTGATATCACCCTTGGTATAAAAACCCATCCTCTAAGGGGAGCTTCAGTATAACCGTAATAAGCAGCAGGAGTTCAAACAGCCAAGGAAGCACAAAACCAGGCTAAAAATGAGTTCATAAATGGATAACTCTTACAACAAGCTAAATTGAACAATGTGAAACAGGACACACTGGCCAAGGAAGTATGTACATGGTGAGGTACAGCAGTGTCACTGATACATAAAGAGAGTTTTAGCTAGGCGACAGACTAAACAGCTTAGAGGGGCAGATCCTGAACTGGTCTAGCAGGAGTCCAGGAAAGGGAATTATTGGTAAGTAAAATTTCTGCTTCCAAATACATCCTGCAAGACCAGTCCAGACTAGTGCAGAGTACCATAGCTAAACCATTCCAGGGCAGGAAGAAAAAGCTGCAGATAAGACAGAGGTTGCAAAGCAAGCTGATTCTTGAGCTTGGACATCCAAGCAATAGTGACGTGCATAAGTAGAGAGGGAGGACTAGGTAGCCACACTGCAAATATCTAGCAGAGCTACATGTGAGCATTCTGCCCAGAAGGTAGCCTGAGCCCATGTAGAATGTGCCCGAAGACCTACGGGCACAGGCTTGTTCAATAAAATATAAACTGACTCAACTGTCTGCTTGATCCAGTGTGAAATGGTCGCTTTGGAAGTGGTTGCTCCTTTTCATGGACCAGAAGCCAGGACAAAAAGGTGATTGGAGAGACGAAACATATGAGTGAGTTTGCGGTAATAGCATAACACCCTACGAACATCCAAGAGGTGAAAGACTCGGTTGTCACCTGAAGACTTTTCCTTAAAAAAGGAAGGAAGCACAACCGATTAGTTGACATGAAAATCCGAAAGAACCTTAGGAAGAAAAGAGGGCACTGTTCAAATGGAAACCCCCTCCTGGTAAAAATACAGAAAAGGATCCTGGCAAGGAAGTGCCTGGAGCTCCGAAAGGCGCCATGAAGAGTGACTGCTATAAAAAAAAAACAGTTTTGAGAGTCAAATTTTTGAGCGATGCCCTAAGGAGAGCATCAAACAGGGCATGGGTGATCGCGCAAAGCACTAAGGACAGATCCCAAGAAAGAGCGATTGGACGAATGAAGTGCCTCAGGGAGTGAATGCCCTGCAGAAAACAGGAAATGTCTAAATGAGAAGCAAGACACCGCCCATGGAGAGACCCTCAAAAGTATGTCAAGGACACAATATATATCTTTAAAGAATTAAGGGCGAGACCCTTATTAAATCCGTCCTGAAGGAAGGAAAGAATATCTGGAATATCAGCTCGCCAAGGGGAGAGGGATCTCTTAGAACACCAAGAAGAAAGAAGATGCCAGATCTGAACATAGGCATGTGAGGTAGAAGACCGTCGAGCCTGTAATAGAGGGCCACTACTTGTGGTGAGTAACCTTTGCGATGCAAGTGATGCTGCTCAATAGCCAAGCCGTGAGTAAGGAGCGAGGTCATCCATGAGAACTTGAAACTGGAGACCTCTCCAGACACTGAGGGGTAGGGGTGCCTCCTGCAGGAGGCAGAGGAGATCGACATGCCATTAAAGCCAAGTCCAATGTGGGAGCACCAGCACTATCCATCCAGAGTTTGACTCTATCTGATGGAGTACATGGCCAATTAGCAGCCAAGGAGGAAAAATGTAGAGAAGATTGTTTGAGGGCCATGTCTGAACCAGAGCATCTAGGTTGTGAGAGTTTGATTCCTTTCGACAAATAAAATAGATTGATGTTTTGGCATTGGAAGAGGTGGTCATTAGGTCTAGAGTTGGATGACCCCATCGATGCACAATGTTCACCATCACTCACAGAGATAGCTCCCACTTGCTGGGATCCAGGATATAACGACTCAGGAAATCCACTTGAATCTTCTCCATTCCTGCAATGTGCTGCACAGAAAGAGCCAGGAGGTTGAATTCTGCCAGGGAAATAGAAGGCTCATTTCCAGGGCCACTCCAGGACATTTGGTCCCCCCCCCCTGTCTGTTGAGATAAATCACAGTAGTGGAATTGTTGGAAAGTACTCGGACTGCTCGACCCTGGAAGTGGGATTGAAAGAAGAGTAGAGCCATATAAACAGCCCAGGCTTTGAGGCAATTGATAGTCCAAGAGGCTTCTTGAATGGACCAAGATCCCTGCACGTCCTGTTCCTGGCAGTGCACTTCCCAACCTACAAGGCTGACCGTCACCCACATAGAATTTTCAAGGGAACACCCTTCATCAAGTGATGAGGACAAAGCCACCAGCAAAGACTACGGTAAACCACTGAAGAAAGGGGTAGGCAAATCTGTTAGTCCTGGGTGGATGGGAACCAGCGCAACAGGAGAGAGTACTGAAGCAGATGCAAGTCAGCACAGGCTGAGTGGACTACATTGAGAACAGAAGCCATTGTGCTGAGGAGTTGTAGGTAATCTCAGACAGTGGGAACTTCCAGGTGCCTGAAGGCATGGACCTGAATGCAAAGCTTCTTGCTTCTCTCATAAGAGAGGAAGATGTGATCCACTTTTGTGTCGAAGTGGGCGCCAAGGAATTCCAGAGACTGAATTGAGCACAGATTGCTTTTGTCATAATTGACTATCTAGACAAGATCGTCCAGAAAGGAGAGGATCTGAAAGAATTCAGTAGTAGCCTCCTCAAAACTCGTTGCTTTGATAAGCCAGTCATTTAGATAAGGATGAACCTGAATACCTTGGCACTGCAGGGAAGCTGCCACTACTACCATCATTTTGGAGAAAGTGCGAGGAGCTGTGGCAAGACCAAAGGTCAGGGCACGAAACTGATAATGTTGATTGAGGACCGCGAAACTTAAATGCTGATGATGATCTTGGAGGATTGGAATGTGAAAATATGCTACCGCCAGGTCCAGGGATGCGAGAAATTCACCTGGCTGAACAGTTTGAATGACTGTCCTGAGGGATTCCATCTCAAACCGCGGCACCTGAAGACAGTGATTGACTCCTTTAAGGTCCAGGATAGGACGGAAGGACAGAGTAAATGGAATAGTGACCAGAACCTCTTTATGAGGGAGGAACTGGACATACCACATTGAGCTCAAGAAGGTGGTGGAGAGTCAGGCATACAGCCACTGCCTTGGCTGTGGAACCTCATGAAGAGATGAGGAAGACATTCGGCATGGGCTTGGTGAAGCTGAGAGCATAACCTTGTGTTATTACCTCAAGTACCAACTGGTCCGATGTTATCTGGGTTCATTTGCGGGAAAAATACCATAAGCATCCATCCACAGGAGGCACCGCAGAATGGACCCGGAAACTGTCAATGGAAAGATTTGGCGGAACCAGAAAACTTGTTGACAAGGAGAAATTGTCCTGGTTGCGACAGATACCCCGGAAGGACTGAGGCTTAGAACTAGCCCTATTTGAAGAAGAACTGGATTTGCCAGGCCAGTAGCAACAAACATCTCTGAAATGGACTCTATAAGATGAGGACGCAGATGATGACGTGGCAGGACAATGAAAATTGGATTTGGGCTTATCCTCCGGCAAATGTTGAGGCTTGATTTTCCCCAAATCCTCACCAAAAAGAAGGCGGCCCTTGAAAGGAAGCTTGATGAGGCAGGTCTTGGAAGCAGCATCCGCATTCCAATGATGGAGCCACAGCCAATGCCGAGCCACTGTAGCAGCAACCACAAACCGAGCAAATAAGCGCAGCAGATCATAAATGCATCTGCAAAAAAGGCAGTGACCGACTCTAAAAGAAGCAAAGCCGGATCATCCAGAAAAGACTGAAGCCATCGGAGCAGAGCACGTGCAGCAAGACCTCTGCAAACAGAGGCCTGCGATGCCAAGGTCGATGATGAGAAAGTGTTTTTAAGAGGCCCTCTACCTTGCGATCCGTCTGATCATGGAGGGCAGTGCCGCTCTCCACAGGAATGGTTATGCATTTAGTGACTGCAGTGACCTGGACATCTACTTTAGGGAAATTTATTTATGTGATTTTTATACCACCATATCAAGAATCATAGCGCTTTACATAAAACAACTGAATTACATTGAACAAGGTAGTGATGACATATAACTAACAAACAATCAGAGATATATACATGATTCGAATACCAGAAAACTATTTACAATTAGTCTGTTTTTGATGACTTATGAGCTTTCAATATTATGCATTTTTGAAGAGGTAATCAGAGCAATGTAATGTATTGTGTGGTTGAGAGTAAGTAGAGAAATTGTGGAGTGTAGCTGCTTGATTCTTCTCAAGGTTATGTCATGTCAATTAGTTGGCCTGATCTCTGTCCAAAATGTGTTAGGTGCTGCCACTGCCATTCATTTCTATAGTTTCTAAATCTTTAAACGTAAAAATAGCTGACAATACTATATTGGACCTCAAACAAGTTTAGAGCTTAAGTAGGCCCAATTAACCCTCCAGTATATCAGCCTCAAGGGCCAGAACTAGTATGATCACTGTTCATCATAAGTCCACATTTATATCCAACCTAAACAGTAAACTGTTTCACAAAATATATAACATATAGCCACTGACTTAATACATAACTAGACACAATATTGTATTTCGATAAGCAAAATAAATAAACTTATTTGCATCAGGGGAAAGTGCAAAACAAAAGGAACAACTTGAAATGATCCACGGTGTAGAGAGCAAAACTCCAGCCGGCTGAATGCTGAACTTATCTTTACAGGTCATAGGTATAACCTGACTCCAAAGTAATCACGTGCTCAGACTAGCCAATCAGATCAGAGAGGACCAATCAACCGCTTGATTCAAATCATATGGTTCTATAGAAACAAGCTGGAACATCCAAGCATGCTCACGAATAGTTAATTGTTTCTGACGATTGCCACCCCTCCATGAGCGCAGCAGATGATCAAAAACACCCCAGTGTAAATCTGAAAGTGACTGTTGATGTTGAATCCAATGCGCTACTAGCGGGGCAGTCTCAGATTTGGTATTGATGTGGCTTTTGTGTTCCGTCAGTCGTAAACATATCTTCCGTGTGGTCCAACTCACCTAGATAAGGGAACAGGGGCAAATGATCTTGAACATCCCCCCCTCTATGTCACAACTTGTATAGTACTTTGAAAAGTATATTTTCTCATTGGAATGAGTTCAATGAGGACCATCTATGCTAAGGCACACCAATTACATTTATCACAGGAATAATGACCAGCAGAGTAATTTGCCCAAGTAGTAGCGCATTGGATGCAACATCAACATTCACTTTCAGATTTACACTGGCGTGCTTTTAATCATCTGCTGTGCTCATGGAGGGGTGGCAATCGTCAGAAACAATTAACTATTTGTAAGCATGCTTGAATGTTCCGGCTTGGTACTATAGAACCATATGGTTTGAATCAAGCGGTTGATTGGTCCTCTCTGATCTGAATGGCTAGTCTGACCATGTGATTAGTTTGGAGTCTGGTTTTATACCTATAAGCTGTAAAGATGAGAGGAGCATTCAGCCGGTTGGAGTTTTGCTCTTTACACAGTGGATCTTTTCAAGTTGTTCCTTTTGTTTTGCACTTTCCCCTAATACAGATAATTTTATTTAATTTTCTTATCGAAGCACAATATTGTGTTATGTATTAAGTCAGTGACTATATGTTATATATTTTGTGCACAGTTCACTGTTTAGGTTGGATATAAATGTGGATCTATGATGAACATCGAGCATACTAGTATTGGCCCTTGAGGCTGATATACTGGAGGGTCCATTGGGCCTATTTATTTATTTATTTATGTAAAATCTTTTTATTGGTTTTCACAAATAAAGAAACATTCAGGCCATCCCCCGCCCAATTCGAACAAGTCCAGAACAGGCCCGCTGAGGGACAATATCACAGAAGGACTACACGCAGGTAAGTCCACAAAACTGCCCAAAGCATACAAAAGACAACATAACTAGAACAGCAGTGTTCAACCAGGTCAGGGAAACCCAAAGTGAGAAACGGAACAGCAACAGAGAAGCTGCTAATACAGCTACTACGCATACCAGTTTTAGTTGGAGACTCACTCCATAGTTCCCCAGCAGAAGCCGCCCCCTTTTACAGCGGATCAGAGGTATACTCGGGAGCCACCATTACAGAAAGCCAACTATTCCCAAACCCCTCAAACCCCTCCCTCCCTCCCCTTCCCCGCAGACAGCCCTCCCTACCTCCCCTACCTCCCCCCTTCCCCACCCCACCCTCCTCCTATACCATAAAGAAATCCAAGGGAACCCTGCCCGTCTCCCCCTCTTAGGCCCAAACGTCACCCCTCCACTACCGAAGGTCTCCACAGAACTCCGCCCCGAGAGATCCAGCTCCCTCCCCGCCCTGGGACTGGCTCACAGAATCAGATAAGGGTTCCCAGATATGTTGAAAACGCTCCCAGGGTTTTCGCCCAAGAAGCCGAGCTGACCTGCGTTCCATCTGCATTAAATCACGCAGTTGATTTTCCCAGTCCCTCAATACTGGCCCTGTCTCAGATAGCCAATGTCGCAAGATACATTGCTTGGCCACTAAAAAACCCTTTTCAAAAAGCTGTTGTTGGGCTGTCGTTCCCCAGATCCCTGGTTGAGCCAAATGAAACAAACACCATAACGGTTGAAATGATATCTGCACTTGTGTCCACTGGCTCAATTTCGTCCCAATACCTTCCCAAAACGCTTGGATGACTGGGCAGGACCAGAATCTGTGTAATAATGTCCCTACCTCCCTCTGACAGAGACCACACACATCCGTTGAGACAATGCCCATCTTCCATGCTCCCACCTCCGAGACATAGGCTCTCCACAACAATTTAAACTGCAGTTCGCGGTAGCGGACTGCCTCCACAAGACCCCGTATCTTCAGAAAGGCCTGCCCCAGGCACTCCTCTGTAAGACCGTCTAAACCGTCCTTCCGCCAGCGCTCCACTAGAGAGGATAGACATTGCGGGGCAGCTGGCGGAACCAGCTCGGCCCGGAGTTGAGTGGCAGACGTGCTTTCCTGGAGCCTATCCATCAGTAACCATAAACTATTATGTCTCGGCAAAGGATTCGTTACACTGGCTAGACTTGCTACATAGTGGCGGACCTGCAAATAAAAATAAAACGTTTTACTCTGTAGTGGATAGCGACGAAGTAATTGCTGAAACGAGTCCAACTGATCGGAAGTCTCCATTCGCAGATGCCCCAGATATTCCACACCAGCTTGTTGCCATATCCGAGCTACTCCTCCCGCTCTACCCGGGACAAAGTTACGATTGCCCAGCAGAGGCAAGCAGTCCGTGGTCGCCCAGCGTTGCCCTCGAGACCGACACAAGACTCTCCACACCAGGCGTAGCGCGCGCATATAGTAGGACTCCCGCCAAAACGGCGGCAGTGTTGTGCCCCCGCAGTGCAGGAGATACGTTCTATGCCAAGACTTGATCGAGCAAGGTGACAGCAGGCACTCCGCGTTACCCGCGACCAAGTCACTCACCCTCCGTCCAAGATAACAGAGATTGTAGAGTCTCAAAGAGGACCAACCCACACCCCCGACAGCTACTGGGCGCATAAGCACCGCCAACGCGATGCGAGGCTTTTTGGACTTCCATAAGAATCGACCTAGGTGCCTATGTAGCTCCATTAGGTCTTTCCGTGTTAACCATAGGGGCAATTGTCGCAGGAGATAAATCCAGCGCGGCCATTCTATTATGCGCACGAGGGCTATCCGACCCATGAGAGAAAGCGGAAGAGCCTTCCATTTTTGGAATTTCGCTACTGTCGAGGTCAGTAACGGCCGAACATTAACCTCATACAGACTCTGGGGATGAGCAGGGATATGAATACCCAGGTATCGGATGGGACCATTCGCCCAAGTGAGCGGAAAGTCTCCCCTCCAGGACTGACGGGATTGATTAGCCACATCTAGCACCAGTGACTTGGAGCGGTTAACGCGGAGCCCCGAAAACCCCCCAAAGTCCTCAATAAGGCGAAGGGCCTCCAGCAAAGAGGTCGCGGGGGATGTAAGACATAGCAATAGATCATCGGCAAACGCGCTTACCTTGATGCCCCCGCCACGCCAGGCAATCCCCTGTACCAGTGGGGACGCAGTCAGGGAGACGAGCAGCGGCTCCAATTGTAGAACATACAGCAACGGAGAGAGAGGGCATCCCTGTTGCGTTCCCCGGTGCAATGCAAAAGGTTGAGAACTCCCCCCACCAGTGTCTACCACCGCAAAGGGGTTAGCATAAAGTGCCTGGATCCATTGTAGAAACGGACCCCGAAAGCCAAATTTCTGCAGGGCCGCGAACATATAATCCCAAGAGACTCTATCAAAGGCTTTTTCCGAATCTAAACTAGCCAGTATCAGTGGCTCTCGGTTCAGCAAACACTTCTCAATGCCTAGGAGCACCCGGCCTATGTTAACAGAGGCATCGCGCCCCCTAACAAAGCCTGCCTGGTGTCGACCTACCAGGTCTGGAAGAAATAGTTGAAGGCGACTCGCCAGTACCGAGGCAAACAATTTCAAATCAACATTGATCAACGAGATAGGCCGGTAGGAGGCCGGATCCTCCAGATCTTTCCCCGGTTTGGGGATCAATGAAATGCTGGCAGTACGCATGTCACGAGGAAAGGTGCCCAGCTCCATCGCCTCCTCGTACACTGCTGCCAGCGTAGGCACCAACGATAGAGCCAAGATCTTGTAAGCCTCATAGGTGAACCCGTCGGGGCCTGGGGCCTTATGCGAGGCACCCGCTCGTATCGCCCGTTGCAGTTCCCCTCCCGAGATAGGCTGATTCAAAACAACCAGCTGCTCTTCCGACAGCACAGGGAGGGATACCTGCTGCAGAAAGTTCGCCAACTGAGCGGGATCCCCGTCTTCCCGCGCATATAGCGTTTCATAGAAGGAACGAAATACCCGCGCTACATCCACTGCGCTCGTATGTTTCCGGCCCTCCACATCTCGAATTACCATCACGCCGCGCGGCCCCGCCTGATCTCTCACTAACCGTGCCAGCAATTTACCAGATCTATCACCATACCTAAAAAATTGGTGACGATAATACTGCTGCGATTGGATGGCTCTCTCCTGTAGTAACTCATTCAATTGCTTCTGAATGTGGACATAAAGCAAGACCTCTTTCGGCCGATGAAGTGCCTGGCTCTTAGCTGTGCGAAGGTCCCGCGTCAGTCTAAGTATGTCTTCATTGATCCTACGATTCTCCGCCGCCACATAGGCTATTATGTGGCCCCGAAGGACAGCCTTACCAGCTTCCCAAAAGACTGCCACTGAGCTAGCCGTCCCCTCGTTGAATAGTGCATATTCCGACCACCGTGTCCGCAAATACTCACAAAATGCCGGCTTCTTCCAGAGATGGCTAGGAAAAGTCCATTTGTTTCTCCCAGACCGCTCTCCGCGCCAATCCAGGCTGACCATAGCATGATCGGACACCACAATAGGTTCTATTTCTGCTCGCAGCACTTTCCCAAACCACTGCCTTGACACCAAAATATAATCAATTCTGGACCACGTTTGGTGGGCTCGAGAAAGATGTGTGTAGTCTCTGCTTTCCTGGTGTAAAACTCGCCACGCATCCACTAAGTCCCCCAGATCACATAGGAGACCTACTCCTCTAGTCTTCCAATCTCGTCCAACATGGGGTTGTGACTTGTCTAGGGAAGGGTCATGAGGGCAATTAAAGTCTCCCGCAAGGACTAAAGGAATCCTCGGGGCTTCCAAAACCTTAGTCAGGAGTTTCCGGAAAAAATTACAATCATAAGTGTTGGGGGCATAGACATTACCAATAAAAAATTCTTCTCCCTGAATCTTGACATGCAGAAATAAATATCTACCCATAGGGTCCCCCTCCATCCCCAGCACTTCGTAGGATAGGCTCTTATGTAGTAATATGGCCACCCCCTTCCGACGCGTGTCCGAGGAGGCGGAAAAAACTGCCCCCACCCAATCCCGCTTCAATTTAGCATGCTCGGCGGAGGTTAAATGGGTCTCTTGCAACAATGCTATCTGGGCTTTATTTCGCTTAAGGGCTTGCAAAATTTTAGTACGCTTCACCGGTGTACTAACTCCCCCAACATTCCAAGTTACAAATCGCAAGTTGGAGGTCATGGTGCATACTCTGTTAGTACTGGAAAATGGCCGAAATGAGGTGTACATCGGACGCGGAGCAGCCCAGCCTCCACTCCGCATCCAGCCAGGAGAGTTAGACAGCTCCGGGGCTGACTTTGGGCCCTTGGCAGTAGCAGCTGGTGGATAGGTTCCCTTCCCATTGATTCCCTCTCCTCCCCCACCCCCCCTCCACCCGTCCCCCCACCCCCTCCCTTCCCCCTTCCCCACTTAAGTCCCCAAAAAAATTCAGAACTCCCCATGGCCCTCAGTTAACTGCACTGAGGTCTGGGCCTTAGGTGATGCCGCGGTGCGGCCCCAACATCCCCTTCACACCACACAAGCATTTGACACCTGTATCGTACAAACAGAAACCCCTGACTCTATCAGCAGAAGAATAGGAAAGGGTGCACAGTAAAGATGTGCGTCCAAGGAAAAGAAAGAAAAAAGAAAGGAAAATAAAGATAAATAAATAAATAAATAAAACGAATACTGAGGAGAGAGGCAGAGGAGAAAGAAGAGAGAAAATAACATGAAATGACAAAAAAACAACAAAAGAGCAAAACGTAGTGGCAGCACAACAGAAGAAAAGTCTACAGCATAAGTCCGGGTTAGATACCGCCAGCCACGCATCAGATGCCGACGGCCTCTCTCTGGGGCTTTCCCGGTCGGGTCCTCACGATCAAAGGAAACATTCAAGGTCCCGCTCTTCTTCAGACACCCGAAGCCGAGTCTGGGAAGGTTGTCAGGAATTGCTTCGCCGCTCCCACTTGATCAAAGGTATGAAGCTGTCCCTGATGGGTAACTCGCAGCGTGGCAGGGAAGGCTAACGTGAATCTAGCCCGTCGCCGAAACAGTTCAGCACAGATAGGCCCAAATTCTTTTCTTTTGGCCGCCACTATCGCTGAGTAATCCTGGAAAAGTAAAATTTTCCGATTGTCCAGGAGCAATTGATCTCGCTGTCTATAGGCCTGCAAGATTTGTGCCTTGTGCTGGAAGTTCAGGACCCGCAGTATCACCACGCGGGGTCGATCCTTTGAGTCACGACGGGCACCCAATCGATGTGCCCGTTCAATTTTAAAATGGCCAGCCAGCTCTTCCAGGCCTAAGGCTTCTGGCAACCAGCGCTCCAGAAAGGATACAAGCTCCCGTTCAGGCTTCTCCTCTCCTAGGCCAACAATTCTTAAATTGTTGCGCCTTGATCTATTTTCCAAGTCGTCGAGTTTTTGTTGTAGCTCGTGCAGCAGTTGTTTTTGGGCGTCCAGGGTTCTATCTCTGCTGCCCTCGCCCTCCTCCACGCTCGCCACGCGATGTTCCAGCTCATCCATCCTTTTACTGAACTCAGTTAACGACTCCTCCATGCCGTCCAACTTTTTCAGCAGTAAATCGAATTTAGGGTCCAACAGCTTGACCACTTCTTTGGCTAACTCGGCCGGGGCCGAGTCGGTACTGTCTCCACCTGGCGAGGATGGCTGTGTCATGGCCGCGGAGGAGGGCCCAGCTCGGACCGGCCTCTCTCGCTCTTTCCTCTGAGTTAGTGGCATCGGCGGGCAGTGTGAGAAAGCACCGTAGGTTGCGTTCAAGCTCCGGAGTTCTTCCTATGATCTAGGGGGAAATTATTATTTAAAATTGCAGGTATAAGAGCAGATTAATCATCAGGGCCGCACCGGAGCGAGCGGGAGACGTCCACCCTCACTCACGCATCACGTGACCCCCTTATTTATTTATTTAATGTATTTTTTTAAAATTTATATTCCACTCACTAACGTGGTGGATTACACAAAGTACATGCAAAATTATATGAAGTACAATCAATATTAAAATCTAAATTACAAAGTAGTATAAAACAAAATCTCAAAATGAACATAAAAACATAACAATTAACATAATAACAAACAAACACAAAAGCAACAATCAGATTGCAGTTCTAATTATACAATTCTTTAACATAATGTAGCAATTGGTCAAGCTCTAAACCTGTTTGAAGTTCACTATAGTATTTGTCATCTATTTTTACATTTAAAGATTTAGAAATCATTTATTTTGAAATGTTGAGTTATATTGATTTCTATGTTTGGCTTTATTTGTTTAATTCATTTCTATGGGCCACTGCAGCACTTAACATGTCTTAATTTTACTTAACGCGTGTTAACTTTTAGTAAACATGCCCCTAAGAAGCCTCCACATTCCCTTCTCCTCCCTCCCCCTCAATTAACCCTACCTCATAAGCCAAGATATGCTAGCAGTCACTGGCCAACATGCCCACTCTCTGTCTGGAGTCATACTAAGTAGATAGTATGGAAATAATCCTACACTGTCTGTTTAGTGTAAGCGCATCTCAGTGCATACTAGGTAGCTCGAGCTGAAGCCCGCGCTGACAGCACTGCATAGTAAACAAGCCCCTAAGTTTGTACCTGAAGCAATGGCAGGTTAAGTAACTTGTCCAAGATCACAAAGAGCAGCAGTCAGATTTGAGCCCCAGCTTTAGCTCATTGATCTAACCACTAGGCTACTCCTTCACTCCTTTCTATAGAATGCAGTCCTCCCTATAGTCAGAAAAGGAGAACAGACACATCAGAAGTGGAAATGCACAAAGCTTCAAATCCAATATGTCTCTAGAAGTACCATCAAAAACCAATACAGTAGAGTTCTTTGGTTTAAATAGGTATTGACTAGACTCTATTTACTAAAGTGCAGCCCCTGCGGTAGCAGCTAATCCATGAAAAAAAAAAAGTAATTTCATACGGTATCTGATTTTCCCACAGGACATCTCCCTAGGCGTGGGATCGAGGTGGGGGTGAGGGTGTCCATGGTTGGCAGCCACTGTGAGAAAAAGATTTTGAATGGAGGCTGCCAAAATTGGGCTCAATCGCGGCGGCAGATAAATCCACCTCAAGAGGTGGTATTATCTGACTGGAGTCCTGATAAAATGGGCTATGCTGTGAAGGCAATGGGGCCTCCCCATGCTGTTATTGGGCCACCCCCCACAATATTGTTGGTGTCGTGGAACAATATACAGAAGAAAAGTGTGTGCTTCCCTTAAGCACCGGTCTCCCTGGACAGCTCCTGATCCACATTGGGAGTTGGCCAGGAGGGATTGGTACAACCCCTGATGTGTATAATGCCCCAGGTAGCCAGTCAGCTAAGCCCCCTGCCTCCCCTGATGCAGGTTTAAAAGGGCGTGGGAGCCCTGTGGCCCCACATCCTCTTCTCCTCCACTTTCTCTTATAAAAACATAAATCCCGGCTAGCTAGCCAGCCAAGGGGGGGAGGTGGCGGGGGGGGGGGGGCCTGTGGCCTTCAACTCCCTCCGCATTAACCTTAAAATCCATGAGGGTCTAGGGTAAGAACTGGCAGGAGTGATCCTATACACTCCTTTCCCATCCAGCAGCCAAATCAAAATGGCCACCGATATGAGGTGCTGCCCGCTAGCCTCTCACTAGCGGACAGCATTGTGAGATTGCGACCAACTTTGATTAGGTCTATGAGAAGGACAGGAGTTCTTCTCTGCTGGGACATTTATATCTCCTGGTCACCGTATCTTAAAAAGGATATAACAGAATTAGAAAAAGTACAGAAAAGAGCCACCAAAATGGTAAAGGGGATGGAAGGACAGCCCTATGAGGAAAGGCTGAAGGAAGATATGGTAGAGGTCTATAAATTAATTAATGGAGTATGGCTCTCAAAGGGATGCTAAAGCAGATATTTGTTTCTTAAGTGCATGTTCCTCTCTCATTTTTCACTGTGTTTTGGAACCATGAAGGTAATTTCCCATGATTGAGAGTGTCATCATTTAGAGAATCATAGTAGCACTTTAAAACATATATACCCAAAGAAACTATATGCATCAAATACACTGTATTCTGGATCCCATGATTAAATGAATAAAATGCATGCTTTCTTAACTAGACCCTAACCATATTTCATCCTTAAAATGGATACTGCATCATCTATGTCAAAAACTCTAGTATTTGACTGATGTAATAGCAAACCATTGATGTATTAGTGCAGATAACAAGGTCAATACTGAAAACTGCATTGCATCATTGCTGACAACTCAAATGATAGAGGTCAAAATAAATATTATGAGTCAGAGCTCAGAAGAGTTGGACAGCTTGTCACGGATTACACAGCAGTTTGCTAGTAGAGGGAGTTTAAGAGGGAATAAGAAAGCTCTGAAAGAGGTGAGTTCATGGCAATGCTGGGAGATAGTCCCCGAGAGTCTTGAACTGACAGGATGTGAGCTCATTTTAAAGATGGACAGTTTGGGAAATATAGTGAGGTAGCAGTAAGGGTTGAGGTGGAAACAGTTAAGAATCTGGAACTAAGAATAGAGCCAGGGCTTCTGCTGCCCACCCACCCTCCCCTGCAAGCTAAATCAGTACCCCATCTGTCCTGCACCTCCCTGTTGGGGTTGTCACCCCTGTCACCCTACCTCCACTGCTGCAAAATGCAGGAAGGAACTCCCGCGCGAGCCTTTTCATCTCCAGTCTCGCGAGACTTGCACGGGTGTTTCTTCCTGAACTGCATGGCTTAAAGCAAACGAGCTGAGCCACACAGGTAGATAAGGCTGGTGCAACACAGCGGTACTCACAGCAACGTTATGCTAATCAGTTAACAATGGGGCATGTAGCAGTGGCACCTGCAGATATTCAGCGGAACTAATCATGTTAGTGCCACTGAATAGGTAGCTGAGTGGCGTTTATATGGTTTGCAGGTCTGCAAAATGTGTAAATGCCTTGGAATATACCACCTTGTATGTTTTGCTCCAAAACATAGTATGGGGTGACGCTGGACTCTTAATAAATGGGGGCAGGGACCCATACAGTTAGCATGGGTCCAGCCCCATCCCCACGCTAAGCCATTGGCCACGATTGCCATGGACACAGTTACCACCACCCAACGAGGTGGCAGCAAGTGCACCCATTCTAACTGCAACATTGATGGTGAGTGCGTGCTAAAGATGCCCATGCTAATCGCAATGTACAGTAAATGCCCATTCTATGCCCCTAACCCACCCAGTATCCACCCCCCTTAGCACAGGATTTTTAATATGGCTGCATATTAGTGTGTGGTAATGGTTACTGCGGGAGGTTTTGCATGCAGTAGATCCCACACTAACCATTAGTGCAGTTTAGTAAATATGCCCCTTACTGTTTTGCACTGACCCTGCCTGGAACCAATTTGGAAAGCTGCTAAAAAGTCCAGAGTAGAGAAGCAATATAAGCAGCAGAACAGGCAGGAGAAACACAGACAGGTAGAATGCGTGGGTCTGGTTTTCCGACCCTTGAATGCTACATATTTTATAATTGAGTAATAGGTAACAATATCATACATATTCACCAAAATTAAAAAACAGTACAACTATGCATTCCAAAAATGCATTTAAAAAATGCAAAAATATTTAAAAAGAGATCATCAGACACTAGCTGCCTTATGTAGCAGTAACTATTAAACATAAGAACATAAGATATGCCCTATCCAGGGGTCCATTAAGCCCAGCATCCTGTTTCCAAATGCAGCCAATCCAAATAAGAAGAACCTGACAGGTTCCCAAACAGGCGTCCAAATGAGAGCACACACCTTGCAAACAACGTAGAGACAAACAAGAGCGTGGTAGAATGAGAAAATCTTTATTAGAGAAACCTGACACAGCCATGTTTCAGCTAGTGCCTTCTTCTTGGGGTTGAGCCTCAAACAAATAAACAAGAATAAAAGTGAACATTTTGTGCCCATTTGTTTGGATAGGTGTCCCCAAGGGAGGTGTGTTATTTAAACTTTCTATTATTTTTTCCATTTTTTTAATATTTTCCATTATTCATCATTATTATTTCTATTTTTCATTTATTCTTTTATGTCTTAATTATTCTTTTATGGTTTTATGTTAATTATGTAACTATTTTAGATGTTTGATAGTGGTGTTCTTCCTTTATTCAGAGCTTTGTACCTTATACCATGTGCTTTCCGATACAGCTTTGTTTGTTTTAAGGGACACACCTGAAGCAGGCTTTGGTTGAAACATTTTGGCCCTTTTATGAACTGTCTGATTTTATTAACTGTATCGTAATGTATGCATGTTTTTATGGTTATTATTGTAAAATAAATTTGTCCTACACTTTTATCTAGAGGATTTAGTTTTTTGGACCACCACTTCTTTGTTGTACCTATATTCCTGTGGTGTGACTTCATCTTTTTTGTTTATTTGTGGTTTCTCCCATTAAGCCATGTTCAGTAATTTTGTCCTTAATAATAATTTCTACCATTTTGCCCGGTAATGACATCATGCTCACCAATCTGTAGTTTCCCATATCACCCCTGCAATCCTATTTAAATATTGACGTTACATTGGCCACTGTCCAATTTTCTGGTACTACAGATGATTTTATTGATAGTTCACAGATTAATAATAGTGGTTCAGCAATCTCATATTTCAATTCTTTCAGCACCCTGGGATGTATACCATCTGGTCCAGCTTAACTGAGATTTGTTTCAATTGTGGCAGGGGTGGCTTGCCTCAGTCTCTGGGGTGGGGAAGAAATCTAGGGTCCCTAGCCCTAAGAACTTATGAAGGTCAGGGGCATCTTTGCCTGAGAGGAAGAGAAACCCAATGTAAGCCCCAGGAGGAAGAGCTATGCTGGATTCAGGCCAGGATTTAGAAATACAGAGCTGGAATGTAGGGCAAAGGGGCAGAATTTGTGACAGGGTGGTTTTCTGAGAGCCTGGGGAAGATGGTGGGGATGAGATACCTCCATGAGAAAATGAGCAGTACAGAATTGCCAAGTTACCCAGTTCCAGGAGTGAGATTTTGTGCTAGTTCTGGTTTTAAATTTACATTACAGTCCAGCATGGTATTTGTAGTCCCTTATTTTACTCAGTGGAATCAGTGCTGCAGGTCCCATAATGCATCAGGATGAGATTGTCAGAACTCCAGGATTGGCTTAAAATCTCACTCCTGGAACTAAGTAACTTGGCAACTCTGGTAGCATATCCAGCCACTCCCAAACACCAGGAGGGCTCCTACCTGGAGTCATTTTTCTCATGAGCTCTGCACAATCCAGGAAGCTCTTTTGAAAACTCCCTTTCAGATGTGTCAGTCGTATCCACGCCCCAAGAGCCATCTAAGAAAGGCCAGAATTTCCAAGTGTCCGGTGCAATATTTTGCACAGGGGTGTCTAGGGCACTCTGTAAAAGATTGATGTATGCGTTCGATTTTAGAATGGCACCACATTTTTATGATCACAGGCAGACACATCTATGTCTATACCTGCTCCCAGGCACGAATAGACATGTGAAAAGTGCTCATAGAAACGTAGCAGCTAACGTGGGAAGAATGCAAATATCAAGGTGCTTTTCCATGAGGTCTCTATTACGGTGAGTGCAGACTTGGGTGAGATTAGGGCAGAGAGTAGGCATGCTTACATGGCACAACTACCGCGGATGCTATCATTACACAGTAATCACCAAAGTTTGCAAGCTTCGTGGATGCAGTTAATGTCACCTCAGTGAGTGGTGATAACCGCATCCCCGAAGCTTGCCCCCCACTATGCCTGCATCTTCTCTGTGGTATTTGCAAAGGTAAGACTGGGAACAGCTATCATATGGAATTAGCCGCAAAAGCCTAACACACTTTAGTAAACATACTACTATGATCACTTGTATCAAAATTATTTTATTTTATACATTGTTGCACCGAAACTGAGTTGATTTAGTACAACACTGTATCATGAAGCCACTGATCCTCTTGAGCTAATGGCAGTAACATCTCACTTTCTTGCCTCCTTCACTGTCCGTGTTTTGTGAACTGTAAACATACTAAGGGGAAGTAGGGACTCCAAAATATGAAATGAAAATAAAAACCTCGCTATGAATTTATAACAAATGTTACATGGAGATCGGAATTGAGATGTTGAGGTCAGGATGTAATCAAGTACAATAGTATTTTAGAAATTACTTTGCTAAACATGAAGCTTTTTCTAAAATATATATAAGGGAGTGCAGGAGCCTTTTTACAAATTTACACATGGGCAAAATCAACAGAGGCAATGTGTCAGTGCTGGTATTTTGCAATGTGCATGTGCAAATGTTGGTACCTACCCATGTATTTGAGCAATTCTGCAAACTTAGATGTGTAGCTGCTACTAATTAACTATAGAGGACATGATCTCAGACTCATTTCAATGTGGAGGGCAAAATAAACTTGGGGGCCGGGAGAATGGCAATAACACTGGTGTCAGTGTCTAGTGATTATTCTGTGCATCGAGTGGAGAGAGAGAGAAGATTCTCAAGTGCCAAGAAATGCATGCAGAGGCCAAGAAAATGTTGCAGAAAGATAAAAAAATGTTTCCCATTGTATTGGGTGCCACAGACTTAGAGCAATTTCTAAGTACATCTCTATAGGTTGCCTATATGTATCATCTCTTATGAACTCAATGCTCTCATTGAAACATGAAGTATTATGGAGTTAGCAGTAGATCTGAGACTGTGATCATACTCTACATATCCCTGCCTAGGAGTGGAATTCATTACTATCATGGTACACAGAATTAGCCTCTTTGGAGACATTGTCCCCTTCTTTGAAAGGTATATGAGAAGAAAGCCCATATTCCCTTGTTTGTTGAGATAGAACATGACAACTTGATTATCCGTCAGTATTAAAACATATTATTTATTATTTATTTATGCTTTTCTTCTATACCGCTTTTTCCCAAGATCAAAGGCGGTTTACAATTAACAATGAACGGTTTACAATTAACATAATGAACATGGTTTTACATGGAACATCGTATTTTCTTCAAACTATGTACAATTAACTTTTCATGAACAATAACATGGAATATATAATTATACAACTGCTTTAACTATTTACATCAGTCAAATATTTACATTAGTCAATTATTAATCGTGGTTTTTAAGGGTTGTTTTTTCCTAAGTGTGTTGAGTTTTGAGGTTTTTTGATCTGTGGTTAGGGAGGATTTTTATGGAGGTGTGGTGAGGGGGATGGGGGGGGGGTGGGCTGATTATAAGAAGATGTCCTAAAATTTAAGGGAGTAAAATATCACCCCGAGCTCTAGATGATTAATGGTGAGCATTCATTTGACCTGTAACCAAGCTCCCCGAGTCAAGAGCTGAGGTGGTGTTTTTCAGCATTTCTTGGCTTTCCTCGTTGCTGATTTGACCACTTCTGAAGAGTGAGAAAGCTGGATTTAATTGAACCCAGGTACTGGTTGTTCATCTTTTTAGATATAGGCTGAAATATTAATGGCATTGCTGCAGAGGAAACTGCTGCACGTGTAGGAAGCCATGTATTGGAATGGCTATGTTTGGACGCTTCCATGAATTTCAAGCTCTGCCTCTTACTGTAGAGGAAAGAATAGCTCTCCGGACATGTGCCAATCAAACCCCGAGAAGGAGACATAATAATAAAGAGCTTCATTGTGAGCGAGAGGAGGGGAAGGGTTAAAGGAAATTCTTTTAGAATATTCCCCTTCCTCCCAATTTGCAGGGTGGCTTGGAAGTTGCCTTAAATTCAGGCTTGTGTGAGTGTGCTAAGAACAGCACTTTAGGCCTAGAGGTTGCAGTCAAGACCAGGCAATTTTGGAAGGCTTCTGGTGCTGTTCTTTTATGACGGAGGCAACATCTACAGAGGAAGATAGAGTCAGCAGATTTCTGAGCAGGAGACATTCCTCTCTCCTCTTTATGACCAAGCAGGAGCCTCCTCTCTGCCTCATAATGATTATGGAGTCCTTCAAAGTGATAGTTTTGAGTTCACAGAGACATCCTTCTACAGTGCTTATACTCAGCCTAGTTATGGTCTACACCCAGAGATAAGGGATCTGTAGTGTGGATTAATGTTCTGAATCTTTCTACCACACTGAGGGCAAAGTCTGAACCCTGACTTATCCTGCGATATCTTCTGCAGGAAAAATAACAAAACCAAGCTAACCACAGAAAGTGGAATGGAATGAGCCACTGTGGCCATGATCCTCCCAATATTTTGGCTAAAGCAGCATCAGCAATTAGAGATGTTGGGGGCAGGGATGGAGATGGGCTTGTTTGGCTCCTCCAACCAAAAGATGTTCTGCTGAAGTTGAAGCGAATAAAAGAAAAAAGATGAAAAAACAACAATACCGGGTGTCAAATAGGGAGTGCTTTGCTTTTCCATCTGTTAGCCAGAGTGTGTGTGTGTGTGTGTGTGTGTGTGTGTGTGGTGGGGGGCTGGGCTGAGAGGTTGAGGAATCTTTCCGCAGATAGAGCTGTGCATGCTGAAACGTTAATGTCTGTTCTGAGCCCTGAGACAGCTGTTCCATCCTGGGCTGTGCAATAAGGTCACCCACTTGTGTGCCTAATTCAAGACAGCTTGCTAATGATTACTTATTTATATTTTTTTTTGCTGAATACCTAATATTCCTGCTTTGGTTATAATTAAAGTCTACTTCTGCCAGACAGGCACATAGATTGGGGAGACAGTGGGGGTCCCTAACAAGCAGGACTGGCCCAAGGCTATCTGCTGCTATAGGCAAATCCTCAGTTCTGCAACCACCACCCCCCCCCCATGGGGTGGCCCAGATCCAACCTCCCTGTGCTCTAGCACTTCCCTTCCCTAATATTGCCCACAGTCCAGCATCTCCCACCACTCCAAAGTTATCAGTATTCCGTTCTTCCTTACCCACGTGTGCCTTGCCTTACTCTCCATCCCCAGGCATCCCTTATTTCCCTTTTCCTTCCCGCCTCCCTCACCTGGGGGGAGGGGTAACACCATGACTCCACTATGCTTCAAAACAGTGGCAGAGCAAGCCGCTTTGGCGGTATGGTGGGCTTTGAACTGCCCTTGTGCATACTTATGGCCTGCTGCTCCTGCTTCATCTGATACAAACTCCCTGTCAGAGGGGGCAGGAGCGGAAGGCCATGAGTATGTGTGCATGAGTGCAGGGCCGGCCCAAGGGTTTCTGCCACCTCAGGCAGATGCCCCGGCCATGCCACCCAGCCCCTTTCCGAGCCCACACTACTGAGCTGAGCTGCACTGCCACCCCTCCCCCGCTGCTGCCAAAACAGTTGGTGGGGTTGGTAGAGAGGGGAAGGCTCAGTTTGGTGCAGCAGCAGCAGCAGCCCCTGGCAGACTATGTGCTTTGGCACACATGGTCTGCCATGGGTGCTGTGCCGTGCCACCCACAGAGGTCTGTTGCCCTAGGTGGCCACCTAGTGGACAGGCCGACCCTGCATGGATGCTTCAAGACACCAAACTAGCTTGCTGTGCTGCTGATTTGAAGCATAGTGAAGGAGTCATGGTTGATACGTAGTCCGGCTGGTGGAATGGACAGGCGGCCCTGCGAACACACCCTCATTCTCAACCAAGAGATCAGATCTTGCTAAAGTTACCAGCTGGCTCCAGATGCGCCCAAAAGGCTTGATCCAGTCCTGGGTTTATCCCATTGCTTGCAGGGATCTGTAGTTTTGCTTTTCTTATGGAATGCAAAAGAGAAATCAGAATACATGTGCCTGCATGCAATGGGGTAAACCTGTCGGGTGCATCTGGAGACAGTTCGCAACCCTAGATCCTGCACTTTGAATTTAGCCGAGATACAGCTCGCAGGTTGATCCAGTCTAACAACATATTTCATAGGGCCAAAGATTATACTACTGAAGGGAACTACAAATGAGCTGGTAACAACTTTTCTCTAACTTCCCTATTAAACATTTAGGGCTTTGTTTACTAAGCATTTTTCCGATAGACACAAACCAGGAGAAAACCTTTACAGGAGAGACTGAGAGCGCCCCTCCCGCAGCCGAGCGGTTGCCCTGGCAACGCTACCTCACCTGTAACTAGTCCGGGGTGGGGGAAGCGGGGAGAGATGACGTCACTCCTCCCCTCCCGGCGAGCTCTGCACACAGATTTGCATATTTACCTTTGTGCGGGCAGGCGGAGGCCAATAAGCGGGCGGGAAGAGCGGAGTGGGAGGAGTGCAGGATGTGCGCCCGCCCGCACTGCCGCAGCAGCTCCCAGTGCCAAGACTCAGGAGCACGGTCGTGCTGTCACGTGCGTCTTCGTTGTCTGGTCCGCGGCGCTCTCTAGCCCAGCACGGATAAGAGTCGGCACCATGGTGTGTGGCGGCTTCACCTGTTCCAAGAACTCGCTCTGCGCGCTCAACCTGCTTTACATCGTGAGTAGCCGCGAGGCGAAGGAACAAAGGGTGCTCGGGGTGGCGGGTGTCGTCCTTCGCCTTATGCACGGTGCTCGTTCTTGCATAAGGGTCGATGATGTGCACGGGTTACCGCGGGGTTTTCTTTTAATAATGTCTCCCGAAGGTTGCGATTACTCAGAGTCCTAGCAGGTGCTTGTTAGAAGACGTGTCAGATCTTCGATCAGCGAGTCTACCACACAGGCCTGCCTTCCTGACCAGAGCTCATGCCTTTTTGTTAAGGTCTCAGCTTACCAGTAAGGGTTATATACTTAGTCTTGCCGGTTTCTATAATGTCACCTTTAAAGAGCTGCATTTACCCGCCAGAGATTGATGGAAGAGGCTTGCCTGGTTTCTATTTTCCCGGACCTTAACTGGCCCTGAGATCAAAATATGTGACGCTCCACTGACTGTCATATTCCGGCGTCACACATCTTGCTATCATACGAACAGATTTGTTCCGGGTTCGTTTCCTAGTCCATCCTAATGGGGGAGGGGAATGCTGCCACTTTTTTTTTTTACGGATGGCATCAAATATTTTATACTGAAATTATAACCCTTTGTGTTGGCACTGTTTAAAGTTGATATTTTGTAATTACGTTTACGGAAACGTTTACATTTCTTTACTAACTAAACTGTCATAAACTCTTTATTTTCTGTATGTAAATCTTCACTAAACCTTGAAGATCTTCATATTTTCTCTGTTGTGCTAGCTCTTTGCTACCAATTAAATCGGCTAGACACCTATTTGAATATAAAGCTTGCTTTTCTTTTGTATGCAGCACATTAATGGCAATTGAAGAATGCTTTTCGGTTTCCTAGAACCTGTGAATCGGTCAGAATGGTAGAGATTTTAACTAATCTTAATCGGTATAACCTGTGTGTGTAGGCTTAGACGTATTGTGAGTTAGTGTAATAGAGAAGCCTTACTATATTACTTGATATGGAAGGGCAGACTAGATAGGCCATATGGTCTCTTTCTGCTGTCATGTTTCTGTTTTTTAATAGGGACTGGAAGAGTGATGATGATACAGATTTATTTAAGTTTTCTCATGCAAAGTCATTGGATGGTTTGAATGAAATAAAACAACTGTTGAGCGGTGGAGCTACTGGAAAAAAAAACAATCTTGCACCAAGGGCAAAATGTTGTTATAACAAAATTGGCCATAATAATTTGATCCTAAGCATGTTGTCACTTGCCTGTGTAAAAGTGAAACTAAGTAAACTGCTTATGCTGTGGAATTGGATTTTTTTGAAGATGATTTTTCTGTTCAAGGATCTGTTGGCACTTTTCAAGTGAATCATCCTAAATATCAGTTGACTAAAGAAATTTACATTTGACACATCATCTTCTAATGTTTTTATACAGTGCTGCCTATAATGTCGTCCTTGTCATGACAAATAAGCCTAGTTCTTAGAGCAGTGGGCAAGAACCAGGGTTTATACCCCCCCCACTCCTTGTGACCCTTAACCTTCCATTGCCTTAGGTACAGACTTGGAGGTCAACACAGCCAAAGCACGCTGTCATTAGTGCAGGCAGTAGGGCAGTGTATGCGCACAACTTACTGACGCTGTTTTGATCGCTGCTGTCTGTCACAACAGCTATCGGTTTTCTCACACTCCTCATGCCACTAGCCAAGCAGTAGTGTTGGGTTTCTATTTTCTCCTTCCTGTCAATTTTAACCCCTTCTTCGATCCCAGTCTTCCTCCTTTGAAGTCCATTCCATTCACCTTTTTAGTCCCCTACCTCTTCGGATAGCTGCTATTTATGTTGTTGTTGTTGTTGTTGTTCAGTGCCATCGAGTCTGTGTCGACTCATGGTGATCCTCTGGATAGTTGTCCTAAATTGTGTTCGGTCTTCAGTCAGGTGGCTCATTGTTGACAGACTGGTACCCATACCTGCTTTTATCTTTATCTTTATTAAAACACTTGATAGACCGCCCAGGCCGAAGCATCAGGGCGGTGTACAATCATAAAAAATGACAGCCGCTGGAAAAGAAGGGAAGAAAGGAATGCCAAAAATAATAGGACAGGAAGAGGGGCAATAAAGAACAGAGAAAGAACAATAAGAACGCAAGAAGGGCAAAAGGGGATGAGGGGGAAGAACATGGGCAAATTTAAAAGGGATGGGAGGCGCAACTAGGGGGATAAAACACCATCAGTGGAGGGGAAAGCACGGGAAAACTAAGGGGGCTGGGAGGCGCAACTAGGGGGAAGAGCACCATCAGCAGTGAAGGGGAGATCGAAAGCCTGACAGAAAAGGTGTGTCTTAAGAACGGCCTTGAAACGAGTGTAAGACAGTTCGGTGCGGAGTGAGAGGGGAAGAGAGTTCCAAAGGGCGGGACCTAAGAAAAAGAAAGCGGAGTGTCGAGTGGATTCGAGGCGGGCCTGTGTAGGTGAGGGAAGGAAGAGACGATTGCCATGGGATGAACGGAGAAGGCGGGGAGAGGGCTGAAGATGAATGATATTGGCTAAGTACTGGGGGGTATCAGAATGAAGGGCCTTGTGAGCAAGGATGAGTAGTTTGAACATAAACCGGAACTTGATTGGGAGTCAGTGTAAGGAAAACAGACACGGTGATACATGGGAACGAAAAGGGGATGAAGTAACAAGACGGGCAGCAGCATTCTGAACAAGTTGGAGGCGACGGAGTTGATAAGATGGAAGACCAGCATAGATGACATTACAATAGTCGAGACGAGAGATAACCAAAGACAGGACAAGAGTGACAACAGAGGATAAAGGGAGAAAGGAACGGACGGCCTTGATACGGCGTAGGTGAAAAAAAGAAGAGCGGACAATGGAGGAGATATGTTCATGAAAAGAAAGGGACGGGTCTAGGGTAACACCCAAGTAACGAAGGGTAGGGGCAGAAGGGATGGAGTGAGAGCCCATGACAGGTAGTACCGTGGGGGGTGGGAGACCCAAGGTAATCCAGAGAGCAGCGGATTTAGCGGGATTAGCATGCATGAAATTCGACTCAAACCAGTCCTTCTTCCTCTTTTGCGTTGACCTTCTGTCTTACCAAGCATGATGTCTTTCTCTAATGATCTCTCTCTTCGCATGGTGTCCAAAGTATGAAAGTCAAAGTCTTGTCATCTGAGCTTCTAAAGAAAGTTTTTAGGTTTGATCTCTTCTAGTATACGCAGTATTTGCCGCCAGCACCATAATTCAAAGGCATCAATTTTCTTCCTGTCTATCTTTTTCATTGTCCAGCTTTCACATCCATATGATGTTGAAAATACCATGACTTGAACAAGTCAAATCTTTGTATGGAGAGAAACATCTCTGCTCTTAAGAATCTTGTCTAGGTCTTTCATAGCCATTCTGCCAAGAGCAATGCATCGTTGGATTTCTTGACTGCTTGTTGCTTGTTGCTTCTTTATTGATAGTTGATCCAAGTAGGTTAAAGTTGTCCACGATTTCAATTTCTTCTCCTTCAACGAAGAACTTGTTGATTTTGCCAGTTGTCAGGATCTTTGTCTTTACATTAAGGTGCAGGCCCATTTTGAGACTATGTTCTTTGATTGTGAGAAGCAAATGTTTCAGATCATCTTCGCTTTCAGCCAGTAATGTGGTATCATCATCATAGAGTGGAGTGGAGGAGTGGCCTAGTGGTTGGGGCAAGGTACTTCAGGCCGGAAGGTCGGGGGTTCAAATCCCACTAGAGGACAGCAACCTTGGGCCGGAAGGACTGGGGTTTCTAGTCCCACAGGTGCTCCTTGTGGTCTTGGGCAAGCCACTTAACCCTCCATAGCCCATGTTCCCTGTAAAATAGTTATCTCCAAGTTGTAATGCCCTGTTCAATGTAATTTCAGTTTGTTCAATGTAAACCGCACTGATGCAGAATAGCGCGGTATATAAGAGAATGTAAATAAATAAATAAAATAAATAAAAATAGAGAAGGTTGTTGATTAGTCTTCCACCAATCTTCACACCTCTGTTGTCTTCATACAATCCTGCTTCTCTGATGATTAGTTCTGCATATAAATTAAACAGGTAGGGGGAAAGTATGCAGCCTTGTCTTGTTTATTTTAAACCATTCTGTTTCTCCTTGTTCAGTTCGAACTGTTGCTTCTTGATCAATGTACAGAGTGTGCAAGAGAACGATCAGGTGTTCTGGTATACCCATGCTTCTTAATGTGGCCCAGAGTTTCTCATGGTTTACACAGTCAAAAGCCTTGCTATTTATAGACCCCCCTGAAAAGTCTACCTCTACCTTTCTCACTGACTTTGACACCTTATTGGCTTTCCTTTGACTCTTTTTGGCTTTCCTTATTTCTGGATTCTTCTTCCGCTTTCCTTATTCTTGGTGGCTTTAATATTCATGTTGATACGCCTTCTGACCCCTATGCTTCTAAGTTTCTTTCCCTTACCTCCTCATTCAACTTCTGACTTTGCTCCAACAAAGCAGAGGGTAGGCCTAAATGACCAATTTTCCCAATGGAGAAAGGTGAATAGTGGAGTACCCTGGGGATCTGTGCTGAATCTGCTGCTTTATAACATATTCATAAATGACCTGAAAATGGGAATAACGAGTGAGATAATCAAATTTGCAGATGACACAAAATTATTCAAAGTTGTTAAAACCCAAGAAGATTGTGAAAAATTGCAAGAGGACTTTGATAAATAGTGTCCAAATGGCAGATGAAATTTAATGTGGACAAGTGCAAAGTTATGCACCTAGGAATGAGCAACCCAAACTATGGTTACACGATGGAAGGTTCCACATTAGGAACCACCACCGAGAAAAAAAAAAGATGGATAACATGTTGAAACCCTCTGCGCAGTGTGGTGCGGCGGCCAAGAAAGCAAATAGAATGCTAGGAATCATAGGGAAAGGAATTGAGAATAAAACAAAGGATATTATAATGCTTCTGTATCGTTCCATGGTGCAACCTTTTATGGTCGCCATATCTTAAAAAGGATATAGCATTATTAGAAAAGGTACAGAGAAGAGCCACCAAAATGGTAAAGAGGATGGAAGGATACCCCTATGAGGAGAGACTAAAACAGTTAGGGCTCTTCAACCTGGAAAAGAGACGGCTGAGGGGAGATATGATAGAGGTCTATAAATTAATGAATGGAGTGGAACAGGTAAACATAGACTGATTGTTTACGCCATCAAAATATAGAAAGACTAGGGGGGCACGCAATGAAGCTACAGTGTAACCTATTAAAGACTAATGCAAGAGAATATTTTTTCATAACGTGTAAAACTCTGGCATTAGTTTCCGGAGGATGTAGTAAAAACTGTTAGTGTAGCTGGGTTTAAAAAAAGTTTTGGACAAGTTCCTGGAGGAAAAGCCCATAAACCATTATTAAAGGGGACCTGGAAAATCCACTGCTTGCCCCAATACAAGTATTGTGGAATCTGTGTCTTTTGGGGAAACTGCCAGGTACTTGTGACCTAGCTTGGCCACTGTTTGGAAACAGGATACGGGACTTGATGGACCTTGGTTTAGGCACAGGGATATGCAATATATGATCCAGTGCCAAGACTTGAACCTGTGATGCTCCACTCATCTATGCAATGACTGTGTGTGTTGAGCCACAGTGTTGCCAATAGAGCTTTCTTTTAATTGAAAGAGGCTCATTCCTGTGCATTTATGTTTATATCGTATCTCCTCTCTCCCTCCTTTCCTCTATAGTATACATATTGAGATCTTTAAGTCTGTCCCCATATGGCTTATAATGAAGACCACTGGCCATTTTGGTAGCCACCTGTTTATATCCTTTTGAAGGTGCAGTATTCCAAATGAGGTCTCGCCAAAGACTTATAAAGAGGCACTATCATATCCTTTATCCTGTTGGCAATTCCTCTCCCTATGCAACCAAGCATCCTTCTGGTTTTTGCTGTCACCTTTTCCACCTTGTTAAGATCATCGGAAACCATCACACCCAGGTCCCGCGCCTCTTTTGTGGACAGAAGTACTTCTCCCCCTAAATTGTACTGCTCCCAAATGCATGACTCTGCATTTTTTAGCATTTAATCTCAGCTGCCAAATTTTCTGTCATTCTTCTAGCTTAGCTAGATCCCTCCTCATATTATCTACTCCTTCTTGGGTCTCTACTCTACTCTATGACAGATTTTGGTATTATCCGCAAAAATGGCAAACCTTACCTGACAGCCCTTCCGCAATATAACTAACAAAGATGTTAAAAAGAATTAAAGCAAGGACGGGTCCTTGTGGCACACTACTGTAACCTCCTTCTCCTCAGAGTGAGCAACATATACCGGTACCCTTTCTTTGCCTCCCACTCAACCAATTTCTAACCCAGTCAGTTGCTTTAGGGTCCATTCCTAGGGTGTTCTATTTATTTATAAGTCGCCTGTGCGGAATGGTGTCAAAAGCTTTACTGAAATCTAAGTACACCACATTTAGGGCTTTCCCTCTGTCCAGCTCTCTGGTCACCCAGTCAAAGAAATCAATCTAATTTATCTGACAAGACCTGCCTCTAATAAACTCATGCTGCCTCAAATCCTGCAATCCACTGAACTTCAGAAACCTCTCTATCCTCTCTTTTAACAACGTTGCATTAATTACTCACCACAGAGGTCAGACCAACTGGCTTGTAGTTCTCAACCTCATTCGCTTTTGAACCAACTTTAGATCTTACTGGCTTTCTGGAAGATTCCCAGGAAGTGATTAATAAAAGGGCTGCATTTTCTTGTAGCTTTTCTGATGTATAAAGATGTTGTATTTTGTGGATACAAGTTTCAATTTTTCTTTGAGTGGCGTGAGTCCCACACTCGTAGAAGGGCCTTCCTGCAGTCATTACCTCGTGTTTTGGCTATGGAGGAATCTTCTTTCTACAACTTCCTTTGAACTATTTCTCCAATAATTTACATGATATTTCTAATCTTTGTGGTCTCAACTCAGCTGGAGATTTTGCTGTAACATTCTGCATGAGTGTCAACATGTCAAAAGGGAACTGCTGCTCTATGGGAGATAGTGGATATGGGATTATCTATAGTGAGGTACATTACCTGTATAGTGTTGTTGGGTACTTGGTGTAATGTGTTTTTTTTTCTGTTACTACTACTACCTCAATCAAGAGACTGCGTTTTCTACTCTATACCTTACTGACAAATATAATGCTTATGTATGCATCATGTAATGCTTATGTATGCATCATGTAACACTGTAGTTAGTCTTACTGTAATCATCTTACTGTAATTATTGAAACTACTCCCTACTCAACATAAGACGAAGAGATTGAACATTATTTGATAGATAACATCAAATAAGCTTATGTTTCAACTAAAGCATTTCATTGTAGACACTCCTACCACAGCACATAACCTAATACATCCTATCACCCTTTAGTCATCACACTTACAAGCAATTTATTTAAGTTCCTTTAAAATCCACCAACCACACCAGCAGTCTATCATAAAAACACAATCTACTCACTGCAACACCCTAAAGATCTCCATTCACCTCCATATATTACAGTACAGAAGAAATCCTATCCAATCCAAAGATGACAACCAAGCACCAAATATCTACATCAACGTTAATTCACAGCCTAAACCAGGAATGGGCAAACTACGGCCCGGCGGACCTTTTAATCCGGCCCGCAGAGCGCTAGCTAATTTATTCATTTATTCACCTCACTTTCTAGAGGACGCAGCGTAATCTCGCGATGGCCGGCTAGTGTAGTGCAGAATCCCAAAATGAGTGGGGCAAAGAAAAGAAAAGTGGACAGTGAATGCAGAGTGTTTAATAAGGAATGGATAGCAAAATATTTTTTTACGGAAGTCCGATCAATGGCTGTATGTCTCATATGCCAGGAAACTGTTGCGGTTTTCAAAGAATATAATATCAGCCGTCATTTTGCCACGAAGCATGCTAACTATGCTAGCAAGCAGTCGCCCCAAGAACGGGGGTCTACAGCTCGGAGGTTGATGGCTAAATTACAGGCTCAGCAAAATTTATTTCACAGACAAACTGCGATTCAAGAGTCAAGTACCAAAGCAAGTTTTATGCTCTCATTCAAATTAGCAAAAGCTAGTAAACCCCTCTCTGAAGGAGAGTTTTTGAAAGAATGCATGATAGAGACCGCAGGTCTTTTGTGTCCAGAGAGCAAAGACAAGTTTGAAAAACCTCAGTTTATCACGCAGGACAGTGACTCGTCGTGTGGAACTGATCGATGAAGACATAACAAACAAGTTAAATAATATTGCAGAGTTATTTAAATTATATTCGCTAGCACTGGACGAAAGTACAGACATAAAAGACACAGCTCAGCTCTTAATTTTTATCCGAGGGATTAGCGGCAGTTTTGAAATAACAGAGGAGTTTCTGGCCATGGAGCCACTTAAAGGAAAAACACGGGGAGAAGATTTGTATGATCGGGTGTCTGCTGTCATCGAGAGTATGAAGCTACCTTGGAGTAAACTTGCTAATGTCACTACGGATGGATCTCCAAATTTAACTGGAAAAAATGTGGGATTGCTGAAAAGAATTCAGGATAAAGTGAAAGAGGAAAACCCTGAGCAAGAAGTTATTTTTCTCCACTGCATTATACACCAAGAATCTTTGTGTAAATCTGTATTACAGCTTAGTCATGTTGTGAATCCAGTTATAAAGCTTGTTAACTGCATACGAGCAAAGGGACTTCAGCACCGTCAGTTCGTTGCATTTCTGGAGGAAACCGACGCAGACCACCAAGACTTGCTTTACCACTCTCGTGTCCGCTGGTTGAGTTTGGGCAAAGTGTTTAAACGAGTGTGGGATCTTAAAGAAGCAATTGATACATTTTTGGAGTTAAAGGGGAAGTCTGATGATTTTCCAGAGCTGAGCGACAAGAATTGGCTGTGTGACTTTGCGTTTGCTGTTGACATTTTTTCTCACATGAATGAGCTTAACGTCAAGCTACAGGGAAAAGACCTGTATATTCACGACATGTATAGTAATGTAAATGCTTTCAAAGCCAAGTTGACTTTTTTTTTCTAGGCAAATTTCAAAGAAAAACATCTCTCATTTTCCCACACTAGCCACACAGGAAAAGGCCATCCAAAATGTGAATAAATATAGCAAATCACTGAATGACCTGCATGAAGAATTCTGCCGTCGGTTTTCAGATTTGGAAAAAATTGAAAAGTCACTTCAGCTGGTGGCCTGTCCCTTGTCACAAGACCCAGAAACAGCACCACAAGAAGTGCAATTGGAACTAATCGATCTTCAATCTGATGCAATCTTAAAGGAGAACTTCCACTCTCTTCCACTAAAAGAGTTCTATGCCTCACTTAAAGATGACTGTTTTCCAAACCTCCAGGGGGATGGCACAGAAGATTCTGGCCTTGTTTGGCTCAACCTACGTGTGTGAGCAGACGTTCAGCGTCATGAACATCAATAAATCCCGTCACAGATCCCAGTTAACTGACCAACACCTCAGATCTATTCTGCGAATTGCAACAACAAAGCTATCTCCTGACTTTGATGCCTTAACAAAAAAGGGAGACCAACAACACTGTTCCCACTAAAATTGAAGCTACTATTTTATGAAAGAAATACATTGCATAAAAGTTTTGTAAAATAACTCTTTTTATGCTTTTCTACCTTAAATTAATCTAAACATTTAATGTTACAAATTTAAATTTAATTTATATTAATTCACACATACACACCATCCATCTACTCTTGGTCCGGCCCCCGGGTCCAATATATGAACCCATTGCAGCTCTCGAGTCAAAAGGTTTGCCCACCCCTGGCCTAAACCCATCAAATACCTACAACATATATAACCCAAACAGATACCTCAGCACCTTTACCTACCATAACATAGGCACTCACCACAAAGCAAACCTAAATAGACTGATAAACAAAAGAATAAACCCAACCCAATTAACAGAAAAAAACATTACACCAAGTACCCAACAACACTTAACATGCTATCTTGTCAACGCAAGATCCATGAAAAAGAAAATCCCAATTTTCCAAGACCTAATATCTGAATATTCCCCAAACCTTATTTGTATTACAGAAACCTGGCTAACTGAAACCGATACATTTAATCAATCAGTTGAAGAGCCCAGGCTATGCAATCTTTCACACTCACAGATCGGTAAAAAGAGGAGGGGGGTACTCATAATTATAAAAGAATCACAAAGCGTCCCTATCAGCATCCTATAATATTGAAAACTTAGACATTCTCACTCTAAACACAAAACAACTCCAATATACAGACCACCTGACTCAAGTCCTAATAACCTGGACATTATTATAGAACTCCTGGGCATGACCACTGATGCAAAACACTTAATGCTTCTTGCGGACCTGAACTTACCATCCACTCCTGAATCACATATGGAAGCATTCATAAAAACTATGGAAGAGATGGAATATACACAAATTATAAACGATAACACACACCATAAAGGAAATACATTAGATCTTATTTTCCTACCCAGACACCTCAACAATGAATATGATTCCAAAACCCTAGAAATACAACCAATCCCCTGGTCAGATCATCTAATAAAATTCCAAATACCACTTGTAAATCCTGCCATCAATAGACCTTCACATGCCCATTACACTAACAGATTCAAAAAATTTAATAAAGAGGAATTTTTGAATCTCACCATCCCACACCTCCTTTTAGACCCCACAGACCTTGAGAAAACAACACTCACAGTATGGAACACTACCATAACTAAAGCAGCCACTTCAACTCAAAATCTCAAACAAACCACTATGAGGCAAGAGACAAAATGTCCCATGGTACAACACTGAAATAAAACAAATAAGGACAGACTTACGCAAAGCAGAACGCAAATGGCGACAGGCTAAAACTAAAACACTCCAAGACAATTACCTAAACACTCTGAAAATATACAGAGAACGAATTGATGATGCCAAGAAAAACTACTGCACAAGTCAACTTACCAAAGCTCTCAACCGCCCAAGGGAACTTTTCAAAATCGTTCAATCCCTTACTGAAGATGCAACCAACAAAAGCCCTACTAATCCTGCCATCTCACCCCAAATACTTGCCAACTACTATGAAAGTAAACTAAAACAAACTTCACCCCCTACTATAACAAAAAACTCAATCCCTCCCTACCCAATACGCAATGGTCAACATTCATCCCTGTGTCTAAAGACATGTTGAAAAACACACTATCCAAAATAAACACAACTACATCCATACCTTGACCCATGTCCAGTTAACTGGATAAAATCATCCACACCTGAACTCTCCTCATTTATCCTACCAATGCTAAACCTATCAACGACAAAGAGTACAAGTAAATGGAGCTCACTCTGAGGAGAAGGATGTTACCAGTGGTGTGCCCCAGGGATCTTTCCTTGGTCCGATTCTTTTTAACATCTTTGTTAGTGATATAGCGGAAGGGCTGTCGGGTAAGGTTTGCCTCTTTGCGGATGATACCAAAATCTGCAATAAAGTAGACACCCAGGAAGGTGTAGATAACATGAGGAGGGATCTAGCTAAGCTTGAAGAATGGTCTAGAATTTGGCAGCTGGGATTTAATGTTAAAAAATGTAAGGTCATGCATTTGGGCTGCAGCAATCCAAGGGAGCAATACAGCATAGGAGGTGAAGTACTTTTGTCCACTAAAGAAGAGCGGGACCTAGGCGTAGTTGTGTCCGATGATCTTAAAGTAGCTAAACAGGTAGAAAAGGCGACGGCAAAAGCTAGAAGGATGCTTGGGTGCATACGGAGAGGAATGGCTAGCAGAAAAAAGGAGGTGATAATGCCTCTGTATAAGTCTTTGGTGCGACCTCATTTGGAGTATGGTGTGCAATTCTGGAGACCGCACCTTCAGAAGGATGTGAACAGGATGGAGTCGGTGCAGAGGGTTGCTACTAAGATGATTAGTGGTCTTCATTATAAGGCATATGAGGACAGACTTGAGGATCTTAATATGTACACCTTAGAGGAAAGGCGGGATAGAGGTGATATGATTGAGATGTTTAAATACCTCCGTGGCATAAATGTTCAGGGAGAGAGCCTCTTTCAATTGAAAGCAAGTTCTGCGACGAGGGGACATGGGATGAGGGTGAAGGGAGATAGATTCAGGAGTGATATGCGGAAATATTTCTTTACGGAAAGAGTAGTGGATCCGTGGAATAGTCTCCCAGTGGAGGTGGTAGAGATGAGGACAGTAACTGAATTCAAAAAAGCATGGGACCAACACAGAGGATCTCTAAAGGTAAAAAGTGGACTGTTGTAGTTGTTGTTATGGAAGGACAGACTAGATGGGCCTTGTGGTCTTTTTCTGTCATCATGTTTCTATGTTTCTATGTTTCTATCACTTAGGAACGGATACCTAACAGCCCCTCTCAAACATGCACAAATCTGTCCTATACTAAAAAGCATGCCCAGTGATAAAAGCTCCCCAACCTCATATAGACCAATCTCCAGTCTACCACTTTTGGCCAAACTCACAGAAACAGTACAGATCCAGCTGCAAGACCATATTGACTCCTATGCACCACTAGATGACTAACAATATGGATTTAGACCTCACCACGGAGTTGAAACACTCCTTACAATTTTAACCGACTTTCTTGCCAAATGAACTGACAACATAAAACATGTCTTCCTCCTCATCTTCATTGATATCACAGCAGCTTTTGATAGTGTTATCCATCAAGTAATGCTTACACTGCTACAACAGATAGGAATAACGGACACAGTTCTGAACTGGTTTAGATCATACTTTATTTTTATTTATTTATTTGCAAATCTTTTATATACTTGTCAAATAGAACCCAGGAAGTAAGAATTGCACAACAAATATCAGACATATAAACAAGAACAAGGCCTCCCACAAGGCTCTGCCCTTTTTGCCCTACTCTTTAATATTTATTTACAACCCATCTGCTCAATCTTTAAAAAGTTCCACTTAAACGTCCATATTTACGCGGACGATTTAATCTACTTCTCGTGGGATATCCTGAATCCCCCAAAGAATCTTCTGGCTGACTGCTTCAAAGAAATTACGATGTGGCTTGAGAGACACAACCTCTATATTAATTTTTCAAAAACAGATGCCATGTTTATAACTAGAAACCAAAACTTCTCCCCGCCAAACTCGATCACAATTAATAACATCATTATTCAAATTAAATATGAAATAAAATACTTAGGTGTCATACTTGATCGGTCCCTCAGCTTCAGTGCCCACATAAAGCAAACAACCAGAAATATTTTCTATAAAATCAAACTCCTCAAGCAACTCTGACCTTTTCTACACCTGCATGATTTTAGATCTATAATCCAAGCGATGATCACTCCACATTTAGACTTTGCTAATACCATACTTCAAGGCATCACCAAACAAGACTTAAGACGCCTCCAATTAGCCCAAAATATGACAGCCCGCATACCCAGCAACAAAAACATAACGGAACACATCACACCCATACTGCATTCCCTACATTGGCTACCTATACATAGCCGTATAACTTACAAAATCCTTGTTACAACATTTAAATTAATCCACGATATCGCCCCATCACATCTAACAACCCTAATATAAAGAGAAAACAACAATCGCACTCAGCGTTCCATGAATAAAAACAAGCTTTCCTTACCAATAGACTTCATAAAGGCAAAAAAGAAAACAACCAATAAGGCATTCTCCTACTCCACTCCTACCTTCTGGAATGCCCTTCCTGATTACCTAAGACAAATAAATGAGCTAATAACATTTAGAAAACGTTTTAAAACACACTTGTTCAACACACACTTTGTCATGCAGAACCAATCAGATAACGTTGCACCTACACAATGGTAATTTAAATACTCCCCAAACGCAACACATGACCTCACTCAAATTAACCTACTGTAAATAGTTTCATTGTTCTGGCTATTTGCACATATATGTTAAAGATGATATGTCATCACCTTGTAAATAGTTAACATCTGTCTATAATTTGGTAATATCTGTTCAGTGTAAGTGAGCATGTACCTGTTGTACTACTCACATTTGTTATTCCTTGTAAACCGCAATTGGTCTATGGAAATTGCGGTTATAAAATTTTTGTTAAATAAAAATAAATATAGGAAGTCAGTTCCTTGTTTATATTTGATTAGGTTTTTATTTTGTTGTTGGCTTATTTAGCTCTTTTGCTTGTTGATTGTATGGTGATATGTGTGCTTTATATAGCTAATGTGGTCATTTTAAAAGCCTTAGATGCGATTTTGACATTTGGACATTCTCATGCATGTTTTCCCAATCATGGAGCCGTCCCCAGAATCATTTCATAAATGGCTTTTAAGACCTCTCTGGTGGAGGGATGTCTAAGTAGGCAAGGGGCGTGGCAGCAGCATTTCCGAGGATGTACAATAGACTTAGACATTCCTGCTTAATTTCAGAAATGATGAGGACGTCTGTGTTACCCCATCCAAGTTTGGACCTGCTCCAGGCATGAGTAGGCATTGGGAAAGTTCTTGTTTTGACCATAAATTCCAGAGGATGGAGAGTTTAGTGATTTACCACAGAGCACAAGGAGCAGCTGTGTGATTTGAACCTTGGCCACCCTGGTCCTAGCCCACTACTATAACCATTAGGCTATTAGATGTCTGTGTTCTGGAATACTATTCTTGGGATGTCTTCTGTGTAGATGTCCGCCTACCCTGTAGACATACATATTGGGCCTGTCCATGTTTGTGAAATCCTGCCTGCTGATTTATTTATTCATTTATGTATTTTCACTTGGACATCCTTTTATAAAATGTGCCTTCATGTGTGTATTTGTGATCTGTTTTTGAAATGAAATAACAAAAATCTGCTAACGCTAGTTCCCAAACCCAGCCTGGAATACCCCCGGCTAGTTGGCTTTTCAGGATATCCACAATAAATATTTCAGGATATCCACAATAAATATTCAGGAGAGTTTTTTTTTCAAACTCTAGCTCCATATATTTCCTGAATATTCATTGTAGATATCCTGAAAACCCAGCTGTTCTAACACAAGTCCTTGTTTTTGTTGAAGGACTCACCCAGCCTCAACAAACATATTGTTTTGATATATATTTAAAAAAACATGTAGGACTGCTAAATCAGATCTGACATGGATTACGTTTCACCCCATCTGGGCTGTTTTTCAGGGAGTATATAGCCAGTTTTACTTCACATTGCACTAAACTCTTAGAAAAAAGTTTGAATTTCTCTATAGATCTTATAAGTCAAAAGAGAAAGCAATGAAAACTATTTTTCAAGCTTATTTTAGTGTATATTCTGTAATTCTTCATCATAATTGAAAAATAATAATGATGGAAGAATATGCATAGTAGCATTTTAGAGGGGATGTTTAGGAAGAATCTGGGGTGTTCAAAAATCCGGTGAGAGGAGTTCCTTCATTTCCTGCACTTGTTGTGTTTCTATCGGACTGACCTGGTCCCGCCTCCACTTCCCTGATTGGGGCAGTTGGCTCTACCGGGGCTATTTCATCGGGCCCCCAACGCGGGACGCGAAGCGGGCGCGTGCCTGCGGTGCGTGCCCGAAGGGGCGTGTCCAAAGGGGCAGGTTCTGCCCCTTTGGCGCCCCTTCGGCGTAATTTCGGCGTTTGAAGTTCCCGCAAATGGGGAAGAGGAAGAAACGCATGCTGCCTGCGGCTTTACCAAAGGCGGTTAAAACCGTCGGACCTATGGATGCTCATGTTTCCGTCGGTACATTGGTGCCTAAATTAGTTCCCTTGGAAGCCTCCTTTGGGGAAAGTTCGACAGTGAGTACTGCTTGTTCTGACTCTCCTCCAACTGCGGAGAATTTCTCCCCAGCGAAATCAGACGGATTTTTCCTCACTGGTTATTTCTGATAGTTGTTATGATAAGACTAAGGGCCCTGATTTGCCTTCCTCATTTCTTTGTTTAGATCCCATAGCTGATTCACTGCCTCCTCCGTTGCCGTCAGCAGTAATATTTGCTGGTCCTAGAGAGTCACATACTATTCCGGATGAAGTTTCTCTGAAAGACCTATGGTCTATGTTATTTAGAATGGAGTCGGCATTAGATTCCTCTTTGCAAAAGATATCGGTATTTACGAAGGAATCTGTTGCTAAATTCTCTTATCAGGAATCTCGTTTGGCTGTTGTAGAGAAAAGTGTGGGTTCTTTAGAGCAGTGTTCCCCAACCCCCGGGGCCGCGGACCGGTACCGGTCCATGGATCAAACGGTACCGGGCCGCCCGAGGAACTTTAAATAATTTCACTGTGGGTCCTCCCGCCTCCTGATTGGCCGAAAGGCAAACCCCATGCCATTGGTCGAGGAGGAGGCGCCGCGGGAGGACTGAGGACAAATTAGTAAAAATGAGTATGAAACAGACATCGTTAGAAAGTTTTCTTGGGAAGAAAAAAAGGCCCAGTGAACAGACAGAAGAAGAGCCTTCAACATCAAAGAAATATGCAACCTTTAACAGACAATACCATGAGTCCTATTTGAAATATGGATTTATCGGGACAGGTGAGTCCCACGCACCAAAACCGATCTGCATAGTTTGCGGCGAGAAGCTCTCTAATGAGGCAATGAAACCTTCAAAACTGCTTCGCCACTTGACCGCCAAGCACCCTGGCATAAAAGACAAGCCCCTGGAGTATTTTGAAAGAAAAAAACAGGAGCACGAAGCACAGAAGAAATTTATGAGGGCCACCACATCAATAAAGGAGAATGCACTGAGAGCATCATATTTGGTGGCTAACCGTATTGCTAAGGCTAAAAAGCCATTTACTATTGGTGAAGAATTGATCTTGCCCTCCACTAAAGACATTTGCCGTGAACTTCTAGGAGAGGCTGCTGTGGAAAAGGTAGCACATGTGCCTTTGTCAGCTAGCACTGTGACTAGGCGCATTGAGGAAATAGCCGGAGACATTGAGGCACAATTGTTGGAGAGGATTAATACATCACCGTGGTATGCACTCCAGGTTGATGAATCTACAGATATCGACAACAAGGCACTACTACTTGTTTATGTGCGATATCTAAATCAGGAGGATGTGCATGAGGATTTGTTATGTGCACTATCTTTGCCAACCAACACCACAGGAGTAGAACTGTTCAAGTCACTGGATGGTTATATATCAGGAAAACTGAAATGGTCCTTTTGTGTCAGCATATGCACAGACGGAGCTGCTGCCATGACCAGACGACTGTCTGGTTTAACTGCTTGGATTAAGGAGGTTGCACCTGAGAGTGAATCTACGCATTGTATCATTCACAGGGAAATGCTGGCAAGCGGAAAAATGTCACCGGAATTTAACAGCGTATTGAGTGATGTCGTTAAAGTTATTAACCACATTAAAGCACACGCACTTAACTCGCGCCTGTTTGAGCAGCTTTGTGAGGAGATGGACGCAGAGTACAGATGCCTTCTCTTATACACAGAAATAAGATGGTTATCCAGAGGAAAATCGCTAACCAGAGTATTTGAATTACGAGAGCCATTGCAAAGATTTCTCTCAGAAAAGAAGTCACCGCTGGCAGCACATTTCAGTGACAAGGTATGGGTCGCAAAACTGGCTTACCTGTGTGACATATTCAGCCTGCTCAATGAACTCAATCTGGGCCTTCAGGGGAAAATGACAACTGTTTTCAAGTTGTCAGACAAAGTAGCTGCATTTAAAGCCAAACTGGAGTTGTGGGGACGGCGCGTGAACAGAGGCATTTTGGACATGTTTCAGACATTAGCGGGGATTTTAGGCGAGACTGAGCTTGAACATTCATTCTGCCAGTTGGTGCACGATCACCTGTCTTTGCTTTTAAAAGAGTTTGAGCGCTACTTCCCAACCACAAAAGACCCACGAACTGGTAAGAAATGGATCCGCGACCCATTTGCCAACAAATCAGGCGAATCTAGCATGTCTATGCAAGAAGAAGAACAACTGCTGGAGATTGCAAATGACGGTGGCCTTAAAACTACATTCGAGACAACAACTCTACCGGTGTTCTGGATTAAAGTCATGGCGGAATATCCTGAGATTGCCACCACAGCACTTAAATCCCTATTACCATTTCCGGCAACCTATCTGTGTGAAGCGGGGTTTTCTGCAGTGACAGCAACCAAAACAAAACAACGGAATAAACTGGACATAAGCAACACATTTCGGGTGTCATTGTCTCCTATTACCCCCAGATGGAACCGTCTCGTTGCAAAGAAACAAGCTCAGGGTTCTCATTGATTTGGAATTCTAGTGAGTTAAATAAAATAAATCACTTTATATTCATTTTTTGGTGTAGCTGTATTTTATTTTGAAGGCATGTTTAAATACAATTAAATTAAAATTATTAAATTAAAACAAGCGGGCCACGGAAAAATTATCAAACGTTTACCGGTCCGCGGTGATAAAAAGGTTGGGGAGCACTGCTTTAGAGGACCGCTTTTCTACTCTTCTATAGTTCAGGATGTTACTTTGCTACGTTCAAAACACGAGGCTCTTGAGAACTCATTACGTTCTCGGAACCTTCGTCTTTTGAACTTTCCTAAAACTCATTACCTTGCTCCCATTATGCTATTTCATAAATATTTGAAGGAAATATTGCTGATCTCTGATGTGGATACGATCTCTCTGCTTAACATTTTATTATTTACCCTCTAGAGACACGGCTTTATGCGCCGAGCCTCAGGCGGGTTCTGATGTAATTGAACCTAAAAGTTCTGCTTCTTTAAATATTTCCGACTTTTTGGAATCATCTCAGGACGAGATTCCCACGAGGGCCACATTGTTAATCACGTTAGCCTCAGATTTAGATAGGCAGCGAATTTTTCGTGCTTACTTCAAGAAAAAACTTGAGAAATTCTGTGGCTCCACTATTCAGATTTTTCCTGACATCTCGAGAGACACGCAGCAAAGGCGGAGGGCTTTTTTAGAACTCCGCCCACGTGTCTTGGCCTTGGGCGCTTTGTTTTACCTTAAATTTCCTTGTCGGTGCCACATTATTTATCAGGGTAGTCGTTACATTTTTCTTGAGGTTTTGCAGCTTGAGACATTTTTGAATGGTAAGGGCCAATCATAGCTTGTATTTATAGATGGTGCTAGTTTTTCTTTTGTCTCTCTTTGCTGGGTTTAAATTAATTACCAGGTTGGTCATGGAAACGTCTTTTTGTTTTATTAATGTGGCACTCCTCCTGAATGTGGACTATTGCTGTGTGTATTTTCTTGGATTTGTTGTAATGTGGGGTTGGGTTTCCCCTCCCCTTTTGTTAAGGATAAAATTTTGTATGTTTCTTTATGATAAATAAAATCTTAAAAAAAAAAAATAAAAAAAAAAAATCCGGTGAAATGCCATCTTAAATCAGTCTGCCTCCATCCCAAAAAGTGAACGTCCTAGCAACCAATTCTGGAGATAGGCGCCAAGCAGACAGCAAGGTCAAGTACGTGTATGGAGGTAGGCCATTTCACAAATGTAGGTGCCACAGATTGCACGTCCACAGAACTAGGTACTCGGATATCCTGGCTTGGGTAGTGTAGGGGGGGGGGGGCGTGGCAGTGGGCTAGCAAGATGTTTGGTGTCTGTAGGTTTCTTTTGGCTAGGAAATATTAACTGTGGCGATGAGTGCATTTTTCTCTTCTACCAGGAAGCATTGCAGCCATGAAACGAGCAGCTTTTTGCAACTTATTTGTGGTTTAGAACAGGTATAGGCATGGATGCCTCAAAAACCAGGGCCAGATGGGCTTATGGCATTCTGAAAATGCACTGCAACGTTCAACTCTTTTGCTCTGCCTTGGGCATGCTTCCACCATGCTCCCGTGCTACCTGGACGTCCTTGTGCCAGGGACATTTTATATACCTGGCCTTATAAAATGGCTTCAGAAAGTTTCCATGATTTGCATGTCTTTGTGCCCTTTTGCAGATGTCCAACTCATGAAGAGTTTCTTAAACTCCCCATTATATAATAGGCTTAAAAAGGTAATTTAAAATATCATATCATAAGTTGACTAGTATGTTGATCAAGTATCCTGAAAAGTCTGGATGTATGTCTATGGACAGCCATGGTATGCAAACTACTGCACGTGTGATTCTCAGATATATTGCTAGTAAAATGCCTTTTGAATTTAAACTTGTCATGGAAAGTTACATAGGCACTAGCTTCAAATGAACAGCATCTTCAGTGAATAGTTATGCAAAGACAGTTGGAACGGATCTGTAAAATAAACGGCCAGTTCAAAAGACAGCAAAACATCACACAAGACTTAATCGGTGGTTCTCCTCTATTGTAAATACCAAGATAAAAAAACAAAATGAAAACCAAAAGTCCAAGGAGCCAGTATAGCTCCCTTTTGTAGCTGTGTTTCCCCAGCCAGTGTGCCATGGTGCACTGATGTACCTTCGGACTTGCCAGGAGTGCCCTGCAAAAAAGTGGTTTGAGGCTCGGCTCCATACTGGCACACGGACTCTGCTTTCAGCATCTTACAGCAACAATGGCTTCTTAAAGTTCCTTTTGAACACTATACTAAAAGGTAGCGTTTCCCAATTCTTCAAGTCCAAGGCATGCCTACATTTTCAAAAATGTTGTGCTGCGTAGCAGGCAGTGAAGACATGAGCGCGGACTCATGGCTAAAAGAAAAAGTACTGGGAGCACTCAGGGGAGGAGACGTGGGGTGCAGTGCTCATGTTGCACATACCAGGGCTCAGCTATCTGTGCCTTAGCTATCGCCTGTTATTTCCCCACTCGGGCGCTGATGCTGTATCCAGGAAAGCGAGGCATGTGTGACGACACGTGTGCTCAGAAAGAAAAGGGCTTCCACACAATTAGGAGCCACCATTGGCGTCTGTCTATTACATCTTAAACAATTAAAGATGACGAATTTAAACTCCCAAGAAAAACATGCCATTCTGTCACTGAATTCTGGCCGAATGGATGTAAAGTATTTTAAAGGACCATTTGAAGCTGTTCCCTTCTTGCTAAGAAGGAAAATATCCCGTACTCATTGTGAAATGATTAATCACAAAGATGTATAGAGTGTTCAAAGACTATCTATGAACCAATCATTGTTTGCAAGATGAAGCTTCTAAGCTGCGGTGCTTCCTGCAGAAACTGAAAGGATATCGTTATCCTTTTACCCTTTCAAAAAAAAGGTAAATTTAGCATGGGCATCTGAGGCTATAAATTGCATTGGTAGTGCTAGAATTTAATGGGTCAATGGTAGGTGTTTTAAATGCCAGGTTCAGAGTTTAAAGAAAATCCAGATATTTTATACTGCTGTTCAGACTGTGAATGATGTTGAAAGTCTGAAGAGAGTAGCAAGAGCCGCCATTATCTGGGTAGTGGTTGTATTTAGCCTGTTTTCCAGATAATTTTAAAATAGCAAAAAGCTATCTGGGTAACTGACTGAATATTGCCACTATTCTGGTAATGTTAAAAGAAATGCCCATACTCTGCGTTCGCTCTGCCCTGGCACTTTTAGGATAACACTAAAATAAACCTTAGTGATTTTCGGCAGCATTGTTTGGGGACCGTTTGGTTCAGCATCTTTTGTGAGTGATATTGCTGAAGGGTTAGAAGGAAAGGGGTGGTGGTTTTTTTTTTTTTTTTTTTGCCTTTTTGTTGATGACATGAAGATCTGCAACAGAGTGGACATCATGGAAGGAGCAGAAAACATGAGAAGCGATATGCATAAATTAGAAGAATGAGCTAATGGTTGGCAGTTAATATTTAATGTGAAGATGGGCAGAGTGATGCACCTAGTGTGCAGAAATCCAAAGGCGCTATATGCAGTTGGGGGTGAGAGGCGGAGCTACATGGACTAGGAGAGAGACCTCTGGGTGATAGTGGCTGAAGATATCAGGGTGGCAAAACAATGTGACAAAGCCAGAAAGATGCTCGGTTGACACTAGCAGAAAGGGGGTGATAACGTTGGTGGATCTGCATACACTGCCTCCTTGGTATGTGAATCTGTCCTATGCATATGCATTGTGGACATCCTCAAAACTGGACTGGCTAGGTGTATCCACAGGACTGGGTTGTGAAACTCTGGTTTAGAGGAAAGCAATCAAAACAGTATGGGGTCTGCACTAGAACACTGAATCTCAAACCTGTCCTGAGAGAGATCTGCATATATTGGAGGTAGGAGAGCTGCAGATCTCTCTCATGCATATTCATTGTGGATATCCTGAAAACTTGACATCCCCCAGGACAGGTTTGAGAACTACAGTGCTAGAGGACATATGAGAAAAGATTTGAATATCTTAGAGCAGTGGTTCTCAACCCCAGTCCTCTGGACACACGTAGCCAATCAAGTTTTCAAGCTATTCACAATGAAAATGCATGAGATTGTACGTAAATCTTTGTGGATAGCCTGAAAACCCGACTGGCTGGGTGTATCCCATGGATTGCTTTGGGAACCCCTGCCCTAGAAAAAAGGAGGGAAAGGGAATATGATACAGATGTTTAAATACTTGATAGGTTTTAATGAACCTTTCCAAAGAGAGGGATGCCATAAAAGTAGAGGAAATGAAATGGAGCTGCAAAGAGAGAAGCTTAAAGGTAACATTAGGAAATATTACTTCACGGAGTGATGGATATCTGAAATGCCCTCCCGCTGGAAGTAGCGGGGACAACAAACAGACGGAATTCAATAAGGCATTGGATAAACATAGCAGATCCCTATATGGCAAGAAGATGGAATCAAAGTACATAGAATTTCTGCTCATAAAAGGTTTTCCTGACAGGGATACAGGGTTGCCAAGTCGCCCAGTTCCAGGAGTGAGATTTTTTGCCAATTCTGGTTTTAAATTTGCATTGCAATTCAGTATGGTATTTGTAGTCCCTGTTCTTACCCATTGGAATCAGTGCTGCAGGTCCCATAATGCATCATGATGAGCTTGTCAGAAATCCAGGACTGGCTTAAAATCTCACTCCTGGAACTGGGTAACTTGTCAACTCTGTAACCTGCATAGAGTGGCGTTTACCGTCCTTAACTCCTTGCTGGGCAGATGAGGTGGGCTATGCTGGTCTTTATCTGCTGCCGTTTACTGTCTTACTATGAGAGGCTCTCCCTTCTGACCTAGAGACTAACTACTGTATATTCTTAGCTTGAATTTTGCATGTGTTACTGCTTAACTGGTTAGGAGTGGTGAAATGGGTATACAAATGGAGTGGAGGAGTGGCCTAGTGGTTGGGGCAAGGTACTTCAGGCCGGAAGGTCGGGGGTTCAGATCCCACTAGAGGACAGCAACCTTGGGCTAGAAGGACTGGGGTTTCTAGTCCCACAGGTGCTCCTTGTGGTCTTGGGCAAGCCACTTAACCCTCCATTGCCCATGTTCTCTGTAAAATAGTTATCTCCAAGTTATAATGCCCTGTTCAATGTAATTTCAGTTTGTTCAATGTAAACCGCCTTGATATCATGAAAGGCAGTATATAAGAAACGTTAAATACAGGGTTTAAAGTTATTGGTTTTAATTGTTGTCACAGTTAATGAACGCTAAAGTTCCTTTCTGACATGAATAAATCAGATATGGTGCATGATTTACTCTCTATTTGTTTCTGATTGACAATAAAATGTAGCAGTAGAATTCAAGTGGTTTAACACTAGGATATGGGATAACTCTGGGAATGGAATGCATTATTGTATGTTGATTTAGGCTAAAATAGGCCTATAGAGTCCATCCTAATTCAGGACTGTCTAACTCTAGTACCGGAGGGCCACAATCCAGCCCGGTTTTGAGGATGTTGCTAAAAAATAGACACAAACTATATATTTGCATTTGCTGCCCCTCATTGTATGCGGGTATATCTCATGACTGTTCATTGGAGACATCCTGAAAACAGCCCTCCAGGACTGGAATTGGAAACCCCTGTTCTAATCTAACTATTGGCATGCTTTCTCGTATTCCAGAGGAAGATGAAAAAAACATATTACCAGTTGCCAATTCTGCAGCAACAAAAGAAAATTTGTGTTGCTAAATTAGACCATTCACTTGGGATTGCTGTATTGGCAGTGTACTCTAATGCATAGTTATATCCAGGGGCAGGAGAACTTTGGTTTGTTTGTTTTTTCTTGGTTGGAGGGACCAAACAATCTCCAGCCCTGCACCTAAGCTATCTAATTAATTGCTAATGCTGTGTTGGGCAAATAAAAGTACGGCTATGAGTGCCATTCCTCTGCCTATGGCTATATTATATATGCTGTACTAATTTTTTTTTAATTATTTTTTAAACTTGTCCTGTTAACTTCCAAGTCTAAAACTGCATCTGTAGACAATGTTCAGCATGTTCACTTTTTTGAGTGAAAAAAAATCCCTCCTTTTGAGGAGCAATATATCTATATTTTTAAATGCTCCCTTTTCTTTTGTTTGGTGATTCTTTGGCAGAAATATGGCAATGTCATTCTTATTTTTTTCCTCTCCTTTATTACAATGGCTGTTTTTCTTACATGGAAGGTTTATAGTGGTTTTTTTTTGTTGTTGTTGTTTTTTTTAATGTCAGACTGGGGATGTCTTAGTCCATAATAACTTTTCTTGCTCTACGATTCACTTGGGGTTGTGATGTATGTGTGTGTTTTTTCCCGATACAGCAAGACCTACTGGAAATTGAGTAAACATGAAGCCCTCCTACCTTTTGTGCCTTTCTGCACATTGACGCATCTCATCCAGCCCTTTTAACTTCCCTGCTGTAGCATCTGCATTTGACTTGTTTGGCAAGATTTTTTTCTGTCTGTTCATAACAGCCTGCTGTATCTGCTGCAATCTGTCTCTCATTTTTAGGTGTAAGTTCACATCTCATTCATTATTCCTGTGTAGGTTCCTATTTATTTGTGGTTGCTCAGGTATCTCTCTCTCTTTCTCACTCTGTGCTTTAGCCAAATGCTTATTACTTCTTTGCTGGCCCCACTCTATAAAGAGATATTTTGTGAATTCTGTGTTTTTTTTTCCCCAACATATGCTGCTAAATCTCTCCTACTTGGAATGCTGGGAGACAGATTTTTGGGGCTGGTCCTTTTTGTTTTTTGTATTTCACCACTTTTTTATTCTTTTTTTTTTTTTAAATTCTTTATTTTCGTTTTATAACAACAAAGGAAAAGGAAGACATACAGCTAAAAGACAGATACATAACGTGTAATACATACACCCAAGTAAACCCCTACCACCCCCCTCCCCCTTGCTTCTTCTCTAGAAAAGTAAGCATTCCCGAAGCGGGCGTGTACTTACATTATTGTGTTACAAAACCTAACGGTGATCTAAAAACATGATGAGTGCGCATTATACAGGCATGTTGGAGCAATGAGCAGATTGTACATAATCATTAAGCATCTGCCATTTAGACAAGCGAGAGTGAGTTTGGACATGGGGAATAGCTCTCCGAGGTATCTGCTCATATTTACTATATAAGCAGACGAGGTTCCACCATTCATTGACAGTAAGTCGAGAGCTATCCTTCCAATTCCTCGTGATTAAGCATATGGCTATACCCAGCATGAAATCAAGGAGAAAGCGACCCTTCTTAGGAAGAGAGGGGACTTCCGCCACAGAGCGGAGTCCCACGACTTTCCAAGAGAGAGGTTCATGAAAGTGTAAGATAAGTTGAATACGACCCCAGACCCGCCCCCAATAGACCTGCAGTTGAGGACATTCATAAATAACATGAGCGAAGGTTCCCACAGCAGTATGGCAAGACCAACACAGGTCCCTAGCATTTGGGTTCCATTTGGCTATTTTTTCTGGGGTATAAAAGCATCTGTGTGCAAAGAAGAAGAGAGTTTGGGTAACAGAGGCAGACCGGGAAACCCGCACTACCTTACTCCAGAAAACGCTCCATTGCACAGGGGTTAAAGTGGTTTGCAGTTCGCGCTCCCAGGCTTGTTGGGCTCTAAAAGTGTCCGTGTCTGTACCCTGACATATTATTTTATAAAAGTTAGAGGCTACCCCATGTGTACTACTAATGGAGTGAACTATCTCTAATAGCCCATCCTCAGTAGGGGCAGAGGGCGGCAGGATTCGAGCACTTTTGAGGCAGTGTTGAAGCTGCATCAATTGAAAGTAGTGTTTCGCTGGTAACGCAAATTCCTTTTGTAAATCAGAAAAGGTTTTCCAACGAGCTGCAGAGAAAAGCTGTTGGGGTGTCCAGATCCCCCTGGAGTACCAGGGTTTCCAGGCTATTGTTCTATTTAGGACTCGAATTCTGGGGTTATTCCATAGCGGGAGTCCGTCCTGAGGACATACATTCGGGCCCAGTGATAGAATGAGAGTGTTAAAGGCCGCAAGAGTATCGACAATCATTGGTGGATGGCGGGTGTCTACTTGATAGGACATACCGGGGAGATGGGTCAACGGAATTGGGCTACTAAGCTCCTCTTCTATGTCAAGCCAAACTGGTCTGCTGTCTGTTGAGGCATCTAGCCATCGGGCACCTTGCTTAAGTAGAAAGGCTTGATGATATCTAAGAAAATCAGGAAATCTGGTACCCCCTCGTTCCTTTGCAGACTGCAGTTTATGTTTAGCTATCCTTGGTGGCTTGCCCTGCCAGAGATAACGGACGAGAAGGCCCTCAATATCTTTATAAGTACGTAACGGAAGTAAGCATGGCAGCATTTCTAAAATGTAGTTCACTTTGGGGACTATCATCATTTTCACAGTTTCTAAGCGGCCCCACCATGTGAGAGATAAGGGAGACCAACGATTTGTGAGTTCACGGACTTTGGAGACTACCTCTTTGGCATTAAAACTGATAGTGTCTTCTAAAGGAGAACAGTAGTGGACCCCGAGATACTTCACCATGCAGGATTGCCAAAGGAAGGGAAAGGCCTGCATGTCAGCCTCATGTACCCAGCGGTTCAGTGGGAATGCTACAGATTTGGTCCAGTTAATTTTATAGCCCGATAATTGTGAGTATCCGTCAATCAGATCCAAGACAGCTGGAACCGAATCGAGGGATACGAAGAACATAAGGTCATCTGCATATGCAGAGAGTTTAATCTCCCTATGACTAAAGGGGACACCTCGAATACGTGCAGACTGTCTAATAAGGAGGGCTAGGGGTTCAAGAGCGAGATCAAAAAGCATTGGTGATAGGGGGCAACCTTGACGCGTGCCTCTTTGGAGGTTAAATGGCTGAGATTTGATGGCGTTTACACAAATACTGGCGACGGGTTGAGTATACATGACTTGGAGATATCGGAGGAAGCCCTCTCCAAAGCCATACCATCGGAGAACTGCAAATAAGAAGGGCCATTCTAGACGATCAAAGGCTTTTTCGGCATCCAGGGAAAGACCCACCCATGGATGGTTGAGATTGGCAGCACTAGATAGCACATGGCACAAGGTCCGAGCATTGTCAGCAGTTGATCTGCCGGGTATAAAACCGCATTGGTCAGGGTGAATTAGGGTAGCCATCATGTCAGATAGCCGGGTGGCCAAGATCGTTGCGAAGATCTTATAGTCGGCATTAAGTAGGGAGATTGGACGGTAGTTGGCGGTCAGTAGCGGATCTCTGCCTTCTTTCTCAAATACAACCACATTAGCTGCAGAAAAGGATCCCAAAGAGGATGTATCTACCGCAAGGGCAGTAAAATAGAGTTTTAAGTAGGGAACTAAATCTGCACTGAACGTTCTGTAGAATTCGGTCGGGAGACCATCGGGCCCTGCGGCACGGCCCGAGGCTGTTCGTTTTAGGGCAGATTGGATCTCTGAAGTAGAGAAGGGTTCATCCATCGCATCCCTATCATCTTCAGAGAGGGTCGGCCGCTGAATGCCAGAAAGCAATCGCTCGAATGTCTCTGACGAGAACTCACATTCAGATTGATATAGGCGGGTATAGAAATCCCGAAAGAGCTCTACAATGTCGGAGTCTGTGGTCACTATGCCCCCTCCCTGTGGAGCTCGAAGGGCCGCAACGCGTTTGGCTTCTTTTTGACCTTTCAAGGCATTGGCTAAGAGTCGACCGGCTCGGTTATTTTCACGATAATATGTCCCTCGCTGAAGTCCAATACTCTTAGAAGCTGCAGTTGAGAGGATTGAATTATATTGAAAACGGAGACGCTGTAATCGAATTAAAACACATGGGTCAGTGCGTGAAGTTAGAACTCGTTCGCCTGCCTTTATTTGTTGGTCTAGTATGAGCAGCTGCTGTTTACGTTGTTTCCGCAGGCGGATTTGATAGCTAGTGATCGTTGCCCGAATGGCCGCTTTGAAGCCCTCCCACCAAGCCCAATTCACAGTATCTTGGGGTAGATTAAAATGGAAGTAATCCTGTATGGCTGCTCGAATTTCTGACTGGAACTCTGGCTGAGTTAACAGGGCTCTGTCAAAGAACCAGGCTCCCGAGTTTCCCTGGGGTGCAGTAGTGTGTAATTGAAAGGAAATGGCAGCATGATCTGAAATATGTTGGGAGCACTGTTCCCTCTAAGCTGTGCGCGTGTGCGCGCGCACACACCTTGCCGAGTAAGCGCACATACTTTACAACAGAGTGCACAAAGATTACGGTTCTGATTCTGATAGAAAACAACAGAGACGTCTTAAAATTTAAAAGTTGTGATTGTAATTACTAGAAATTTTCCGCTTCATTTAGTAATCATCTGTTTTCATTTAATTTGATTAAAATCAATGTGGTGTACATACTGTAATCTGACGTGTAGTCAAATTTTAAAGTATGTAACTCCGAGTGTCGTTATGTGGCGCACAAAAAATTTAACCTTCCTTCAAAAGCTGCACAGCTGATATTTTATGCGCACACAGCCCACAGAAAATTAGAGGGAACATTGGTTGGGAGTGAATCTTTGCAGTGTCCACCTGAGGAACTAACAGTTTTGAGATTAGAAAGAAGTCTATGCGAGACTGAGATTTATGAGGGGAAGAGAAGAAGGTGAAGTCAAGCTCATTGGGGTGTAGTAACCTCCATAGATCAACTAAAGCAAGATCCTTAATCAGGGAGGTAAGCGTGGCGTGACTCTTGGGGGGACCACTCGTCCTAGGCGGCTGTTTGTCAATCAGGGGATCAAGGACTAGATTGAAATCCCCCCCAATGATCAATGAAGTATTAGCAGAAGCCTGCGCAACCTGAGCAATGGTAGCAAAAAAGGCAGGGTCATCAACATTAGGAGCGTAAAGGCATATACATGTAACTTCAAGGCTACCTATCTTGAGGTGAACTCTAGACCATCTACCTTCTGTATCTGAGCTAGTCGCAATAACAGTAGCATGCAAAGATTTCCTAACCAGTATGGCAACCCCACATTTCTTAGAAACGGCTGGGGAATAGGCGGCCACCATGTAAGGTTTAATATTGAGTTTAAGAGTTTCCTTCGAATTTAAATGCGTTTCTTGGAGAAAAATCAGATCCGCTGCTTCCTGACTGAGGTAGTTTAGGATTTTCTTCCGTTTTATCGGATTATTGATTCCTTTTACGTTCAATGAGAAAATCTTACATGGTGCCATCAATCGGTAATAGACATTTTAGGTAAGGGCGCTTGATAACATATAACATAAGCAGAATCTGTACAACAATGTCATAATCACCGAGTATTCTGGCTAATACACCCCATATTGAAAAGTATGTACCAACGTATCTTAGAGAAGAAGCAAAACCCCCAAAGAATATGGCGACCATATGTCTGCGGGAGGAGGCCCTAGAGAGGAAATAGAAAGACATGTAAAAAAAGAAAAGAAACACCAGAGTCCATAATAACACTGTCTCTGATACTCATCGAGGCTACTGTGGGTAGATGGAGTCGGGTCACAGATACCATCAAGAGTAAGGCCACAGACTGCCCACGCCAGACTCTTTGCTAGGCTGCAGCAGATCCAATATGGCAGGTACAGCGGATATGAGGAGACTTGCAGGAATATTCTGGAAGTCAGCGCATCAAGTCGGCTTCTTTGGAATCCAAAAACTCCGCTAGTAGATCAGGGTCCTCAAATGTTCTTGTCTGATTGTGAAGCGTGACTCGGAGCTTGGCCGGGTACATCAGGCCATAGCGTGCTTGTAGTTGTTGAAGCCTCGGCCGGAATTCCAGAAAGCGCTTTCGGCGGTCGACCGTGGGTTTAGCCAAGTCGGGATAGAAGGAGATCTTGTGGCTCTCAAACTCCATATGGCCCTTTGCCCGAGAGGCACTTAGAATTTGCTCCACGTGTTGATATCTCAATAGTCGAAAAATGATAGGCCGCGGGGTCTTCCTGTTGAGCGTTATGCTTGTGGGTACACGATGAGCGCGATCAATCTCCAAATCTTTGGTAAAGGTGATTTGGAGCAGGGAAGGGAGGATTTTGCATAAAAACTCTTTCATGTCTCCCGATTCCGCTCCCTCCGGTATGCCCACGAGTCGTATGTTGTTGCGGCGCGCTCTATTATTGCCATCTTCCACCTCTTTCTGCAAGGCCCGCACCTGTCGTTCAACTTTGTCGAGTTTGGACAACCGGGCCGCATGGGAGTCCAATATGCTCTCCATTTTGTCCTGACGCGAAGAAAGCCCTTCTAGCTTGCTTTGCAGCACACCAAGATCTTCCCGCAGCGCTCGGAGTGCTTCACCGTTTGCCTGCACAAGGTTTTTGACCCCTCTAATCTCTACGAGGATTTCCTGCTGCATTTCGGGGCCCTCGCACAAGGCCGGCCCCTTCTGTGGGGACGGAGGTTCAGTTTTGGAACGTTTGCCGTGAGAAGCCGCTGGAGATCCAAATTCCAGGCGCGTTGGTTTGGTCCCCGCCATCTCACCAATGTGCCCCGGCAAGATCAGAGTAGAAATTCTAAGTTAGTGAGGTGTTAATTCAGGATTCTGAGTAGGCCTCTCGGGAGCCTCAGCGTTATGCGACCATCCTGCTGGACATCAGGCTCCGCCCCCCACCACTTTTTTTATTCTTTCTATTCCAACAGAATGTTGGAAAATGTCATACTTAAAGAGGTGGAGAATGTTTGTTTGTTTGTCTGCTTGTCCCACTTGAAAACTAACTACATGGATCAAATTTGGGGTAAAGGGTGTGAGAGAGTCGGTGAGAAGGCACATACAGTTCGAAAATGGGCAAGTTCACACTGGGGGTTCCCAAAAAATGGCAGTTGGTTGTTGTGTGTGGTTTTTTTTTTTTTTTAATGGAAGAAGCAGATCAGCTTCTGCAGCACAGAAACACTGACACATAGCAGCTAGGGAATTGCACCTTTCAAACCACAAGTCAGATGCATGTGCGCGTTTGCACGTATACATAAACTACAAACGCACATGCATAAGCAGTGAGCTACTGTAGAAAAGTATCGTCACCTCCCCTCCTGCTGTCACCCCCACATCCTTGTTGGCTAGCTCTTAGTGTTCCACAGGTGGGTTTTTAATTTAGTTTTCCGTAAAGTCTGTTGTGAAACACAGTAATTGAATTGTATTGCTTTCTTTGCTTTGCTATGTACTGTACAGTGAAACTAATGATTCATTGCTGTAGTTTGCTACTGGTTGCTTTGTGTGGAGAAACATGTCTGTATCATTTGACACGTAACAGCAGCATCCTGTCATTGAACTGTGCAGTATATATTTTAAAATGTCACTGTCAGATTTCAAATATACGATATGTTATCACATTCGATTTCATATTATTATTGTCCTTTCCAAACAGCTTCCATTCAAATCCTCCTTCCCTTTTCACTTCCAGGTGAGGGGTAAAATCTGAATTGTCTGTCTATTCATACGCATGCAGCGTGGTGGGGAATTTCATCAGCAGTGTCCCACATGCTTTCCCTACTTGTTCTTTCCAGTCCCGATGGAATGTTGAAAAGGAATTTATATATGAGGGGCCAAAAATGTCTTCCTGTGATAAAATAACTAAAAAGTTAATGAAACCGGACCAAATTTTTCATAGGGGAAAATACACATGAAGTATGAAAATGGGCCAGAGTGACTGAGGATCCCAGACAGCTAGTCCCTTCAAAATATGGCCCTGTGTATTTTTATAAAGGAGAGGTCATTCCAACATTTGAAACATTGAAACATTTGCGGTTAGGAAATGGCTTCTTTCAAACTGCCCCTCACCTTTCCCTTTCTGCAGACAGGCTGACATCCAGAGACGCATCTCAACACATGTATACTCTGACATAAACAAATGGACACGCACACAAGCAGAGGATTGGAAGTTTATTCACTGGAGCATGTCCTTGAGCTTTGACCTCTCTCCCCTGCTGCTGCATACCTATTCCTGCTGGGCTGCTCTTACTAATATGTATATTTCATTTTGTTTGTTTATAAATTCTGCTGTGAAACCTAGTGACTGAACTTTTGCCACTGGTGGCTAAGTGTACGGCCACCTAGCAGTAGTGAAGCATGGCAGTACTTGTTACCTTGATATAGTAGCACCCTATGATTAAATGAAAATTCCTTATCTTGCTAGAACAGTTTAGACAAGTGGGTTATACTCCCTTGCAAGCAGATGGGAGTCAGACATTAGCAACTTTTAGTGATATCATAACTTGGTATACCCTCTAGTACAGCACTGAGAGAAGCCAGTATTTGCCTCTGGTGCAGCAGTGCAGATTAGCAGTTAGCAAGGTATTATGCCTATCTCATCTCCCCTAGCCCAGACACAGTTCTGCAGCCTGTGTCACTGAGACCTGTAGGCCCAATGTTGCTCAGTGTTTGGATACACGCTTGTCTCCTTGAGCTGGCAGTTGCCCTGCATCTAGTGCTGCTGCTGTTCATGGGTTCCAGGTGGACTGGTGGGCTGGAGAGTGGATTGGAGGATCCATGGGGCCCCTGAGCCCCCCCTTTCCCTTTTGCTGTCCTCTACTTGCTGAGTTTTTCTCTAATTTTCTGAAAAAATTTTCTTCTAATTTTTTTCTTTGCCGATTCATTTCTATTTGGCTGTATTTAGTTCTCTGTGCTGCTTTTAATAAATCAGTTTTAAACTTAAAAAAAAAATCGAAATCCAGACCCTGCACCCTGAAGTAGTTTAAGAACCCCTGTTTCACTCTTTCACCTGTGCGTTCCCCTGGGGCTTCTGCCTTTACCCCAATAGAAATTGATTAGAATGCTGAAGAGGAGCCACTTACATGGTGGATACCCTCTGACTTGATCAGAATCTCCAAGTTCATGGCTGCAGTACTTGTGGTAGCTCTGGCTTTGCAATCTGATGTGACCTCCAAGTTGTGACTGAGCAAGCTGCTTTTCAAGGGTACGTTCCTCTTTGGGAAGGACCTTGAAGTTGCAGACCTTGGGGAGATGCGCCCTCAAAGGCTTTAGGATGACAGGCCCAAGGGTGATAGTCTACCTCTCAAAGAGCCTTTTGTTGAGCTTGGAGACACCTTCAGACTGCTAGGAGTCCAAGTAGGGCCGATTTTGTGTTATGAACACAGCCCTAAGAAGGGGCCTTCTTTCAGAGCTCTCAGTATTCTCTGGAGTCATTGGCAGCTCTTGCTAGAGCTGGTAAGAGCCCTCAGTGAGATCCAGCAGGTACCTTCTGATATACAGCTGGTTGGTGGCAGCTCTGCCTGTTTTCTCAGTGACTCGTATCACATCAGAACAGTGAGTCCTATGTTCTGAATCGGGGTTATGTGCTGTAGTTAATGGAGCCTCTAAGGGATGCCTTCATAGTCTCCTTGTGGTACCCTGCTCAAGTGGGTGGTGACCAAAAGAACACAACCGTGCCTCCTGCAGTTTCATGTCATTCTACTCATGCCTTCTGTTGATCAAGGTCGGGGATGTTGTTCCATCTATTTCATGGTGCCCAGGAAGGGGAGGTTCCTTCTGGTCTATTCTGGACCCAAACTCTGGGTCCTCCATTTCTGTATGGAGACCATCTGATCGGTCATTGTCTCTGTTCATCAAGGGGATTCAGTGCCTAGAATGGCTTTGGTTTGGTGATCAGTTATCCTAAAAGCAACTTGAATTACTTCCAGGATCCTGGAGTATCTCTGAGCTCGATTCATCACTCTCCTAGGCTAGATCTTTCTCGCATCAGAGAAGTCGCTCAGGCTGTAGAACTAATTTGAGGCTTTGTGTGCAGCCTGTGCCTGAAGTCTGGGATTACCTTCAACTCCTAAGGTCCATGGTATTAACCATGAAATTGGTTCCTTGGACCAGGGTACTCATGCACTTACCAAAGAGGCATTTGCTGTCTCTCTATGGTCTCCCTGCTCTCAGCTTTTTGATTCAATTCTTCCTCTTCCCTGAGAGATCATCAATCAGTAATGGTGGTGGTTTCAATCATCTGAGTGGGATGCCTCTGGAAGCACCATGGATGTCAGCCTGAAGGGCTGGGGGGAGAGGCTCACTCTCTAGATCAGATGGTCCATGGCCTTTGGCCCCCTCAGGAAGCCTCCTGGCTGGAGGCCAGGGTGATCTGCCTTTTTTTTTTACATTAATTATTTATGAATTTCAAATAAACAAACAAGAAAAGCAAACACAATCTTGCGAGGAAAATGAGAACAGTACATAGGAGCATAAATTTAAGCAAGATACAAACAAAGAAGATAATCCTATGACACCCATACAGACCAACATAAGGGGGGGGGGAAGAAAAATGAAGACTAAACAAGAGAAAATGGTCTACAAACTACCAGAAACATTACCATAAGAACTCATGTGGCTGTGAGATACCCCAGACAACTCCAATTAAGCAGGAAACAACTATCCCAGAGTGTCATCAGTAGAAACCCTAGCATTTATAAAGGTAGCAAGATCCGATGGATTAGTAAAGAAATAACGAATAGATTTATATATAACTAGGCATCTACATGGATATCGCAGGAAAAAGGACCCCCCAAGTTGCAACACTCCAGCTTTTAATAATAAAAACTGTTTACGCCGTTTCTGAGTTTCACGAGTTAAATCAGGGAACATAGAAATAGTCAAACCCAGAAAGGACTCCAACCTCTTCTTAAACATTTTAAGAAGCCAATTCTTATCAGAGATTAAGGCACATTGGACAATCAAAGTAGCTGTTACACAGCCCCCACCTCCAGCGTCCTCTAAAAGATTAGAAACATTGAGAACATCAAAATCAATATTTGATACATCAGAAGAAACCGCAGCATCTTTCTTCCCCCGAGGGAGATAATAAACCTTATTCAATGGTGGAAATAAACCAACTGGGACTTTGAGAATTTCATGGAGATATTTTGTAAACATATCAGTCGCAGTAACACCCTGAGATTGTGGAAAATTTAAGACCCGCAAATTAGCGGCTCTAGCAGCATTTTCCAAAATTTCTACTTTGTAGCGAAGAATCCCATTGTCCTTAACCAAAGCAGAGGACTGGTCAGAAAGAGTTCAACTGGGTTCCATGATCAGCTAACGACGTTACCAAAGAGTCACACGTGGATATGACTGTCTCGATCTTACCAGCGTTCTCAAGAATACGCGAAGCATTGTCCTGGATACTCGAGGCAAAAGCTGCAGATTGAGACTGAACTGCACCAGATAAAGCAGCTATAGCGTCCCAGATGGATTCAAGTGTAAAGGTCTTCAGCCTGGAAAGACTAAAAGATGAAACAGGCAGCAAAGGAGAAAAAACCTGAGAGCTCCGTTCCCCCGATGATGACGACTCTAGGAGTTCCGCCGGAGAAGAAACACCCAACGCCTCCCTGCATTCCACAGGGGTCAGCAAGGCCTCAACATCATGCAGCTGCCCTCTAACGACAGGCTCATCCCCCAACATAGGAGGAATAAGCGTCGCAGCTACCAGGGTAGGGCCTGCAGTAGCAGGACGTACCGGCGGCATTCTCTGCACGGGGGAGAGTGATGTATCGATTTCCGACGGCGGTGACGCGGCCTCTCTACCGCATGCTGCCAAGCCGGCTCGAACCTCCGCTTTCTGGTCCGGGGTCAAAGTCGCGAAACGGTCCATCGGACCGGTAGACGGTGGTTGAGGCTCTGAGGGAAGAGCCCTCAACTTCCCCTTTCTTTTCAGCATCAATTCAAAAAGAACTCTCTCAGCGGCCATCTTGAGAAGACTCCACCAGGGTGATCTGCTTGACGCTGATGAGGTTTCAGTCCTCGTTAGATGGTCCATGTGTTCTCGGACAATGTGTGCCACAGAAATTGAAGCACCGGGGTGGTTGTCAAGGTGGTAGAACTGTGCCGTTGGGCAGAAGAATATCTGATTGCTCTGACAGCCCACTTATCTGGTTCAACAATGTGGAGGCCAACTTCTTGAGATGGAATACTGGATCCTGGAGAGCGTAAGTTAAGCCCTCATGTGTTCAACCTCATATTACGAAGTTGGACCTTCTGGTATTTGATATGATGGCCACTCAGGAGAATGCAGTATTTATTCTCATTAGAGCTTCGTGATTTTAGTTGCCCAGGAGTGGAGTGGAGGAGTGGCCTAGTGGTTGGGGCAAGGTACTTCAGGCCGGGGGTTCAAATCCCACTAGAGGACAGCAACCTTGGGCCGGAAGGACTGGGGTTTCTAGTCCCACAGGTGCTCCTTGTGGTCTTGGGCAAGCCACTTAACTATTTTATAGGGAACATGGGCTATGGAGGGTTATCTCCAAGTTATAATGCCCTGTTCAATGTAATTTCAGTTTGTTCAATGTAAACCGCACTGATGCAGAATAGCATGGTATATAAGAGAATGTAAATAAATAAATAAATGATACACAGATCTCTTGAGTCTATTGGTGGAGTACCTGCTTGTTATCTCCAGAGAAGGCCCTTCTTTGGCAAGGGCCTCTGGTGATGGAGGATCCTGTTCTCTGCTCGCTTATGGCTTGGCTCTTTTAGGATATATACGCTTTCCAAGGGAGGCTACTCTGGAGTGGTAATGAATATTCTTCTCAAGGCCTCCAGGACTTTGACTTCTTTAGCCTATGTGAGTTTGGAGGATCTTTTGGAAAGTGATGTTCCTCTCAGGCCCTGGAAGCCAAGAAGCAGCCTTTCCCTCTGTTTTGTCCTTCTTACAGTCTGGACCAGGTGTTGACCCTGGCATGATACCGGGGACACCTTTAAGGTATACCATTGGCAGTTCACCCTGATGTCTTATTTACTCAAGGGAGTAATGCAGATTTGTCTGCTAGCGCACTCTGTGGTTCCTCAATGGAGTATTTCTCTGGTGCTGAGGACATTGAAAGGGGGGTCCCCCTTTTGAGCCATTTGTAGGACCTCTCAAGGATTTGACCCTTAAGGTGGTGGTTCTGGTGGCTATGGGGCCTGCCAAGTGTCAGTGTTGCAGATCTTGTGTTGTCAAGAGCCCTCTTTGATCATTTTGACAGCCTTAGTTTCCTTGCAAACTGTGCTGTCCTTTCTCCCAAAGGTACTGTCCCCCTCTCATCTCAATCAGACCATCATGCTTTCATCCTCCTCAGAGGAAGACCTTTTGGATGGATCACTCTACGCATCTGACACCAGGAGATTGCTAACTCTTTTCACTGGTTGAACCATCTTTTTGTTCTTTTCAGTGCCCTGAAGGAAGGACAGGCAGTGGCCAAGTCCTCAATTGTCCTCTGATTAGAGGTCATTAATTCAGCACATCTTCTGGCTGGAAAACTAGTGCCAGAAGGAGTTGGAGCTCACTCCACTAGGGCACAGACCATCTCCTGGGTGGAGTCTGCCTTGGTGTCTCCAGAGGGTACTTTGAGCAGCTATGTGAAACACTACAGTTTCCATGTGGCGCCTGGAGTGGATGGCGCTTTTGATAGGGTAGTTCTATTCAGACTGTTGTCTAACTCTCATCCTAGGTCTTGACTGCTTGGGTAGTTCCACTTGTCTGGCCTAACAGGATAATAAAGGGAAATCTATATGCCTGATCATTTTCTTCCTTGAATAATGCTAGATTAGTACAGAACCCTGGAAGACTCTTCCTACAGGTTGTGATAAGGAAGCTTATCATAGCTCAGGAAGGGGCTATAGAAAAGGTGAAGTGTCTCTGAACAAGCAACCTGTCAGTGCTGGTAGAAATGAGAAAACAGAATTTTGCCATAAAAGACTACCAGTCCCAGAATGCACCAGGTTTCCAACAGCCATGAGAGGAGCTGAAGTGAGAAAACGTGTGTTCAATCAAAAGGGCTATGAGGTAATCCCCAAGCACTCATTGCAAAGGGCAGGGCTTGATTCAGCACAGCTGCGCTGTGCTAGGATGTAACACTCATCTCAAAGGGCAAGGCCTGATTCAGCCCAGCTGCGCTGTGTTAGGGAGGAGCACTCATCTAAGCAGAATAAGAGTAGAGTTTATTCTACAGATGACCATCTTCATGATCACCTTGGATATCCAGAGAATTGTCCTCAGTATCCTGAGAATCAGCTTGAGTTTGATCATCAGTTTCATCTGAAGGATCATCAGAAGCAGAAGCCAAACCGGACGGACAGAGAGGGAAAGAGACCCTTTGGAAGAAGGAAGAGAAAAGCCTTTGAGAGGTCTAGAAGAGTCCAAAGCAGTACGTATACTGGGAGGTATTCCAAGGGCCAGCATACACCATTGGACTGGGGAAAGCCAGAGGAATGGTGCTGCAGAGCTAGGAATCACCAGAGGCTACCTGTGAGGGAGACGGCTGCATGTGGAAGGGACCCTAAGACCTGTGCCAGAAGGTATGTGAAGAGAGATCCAGTGTCCAGGGATCTGGATTGGAAGGCTGGACATAAGAACTGGACTATATACTGGCCAGGCTATATAGAGAGGAACTCTAGCAGCAATGGAAGCTCAGGTATGAACACTGATCTATGCCCTAGCTATAACCTTGAAAGACAGCAGGGAAACAAGTATTCTCCTGAAAATGCTCCATTGAGAGATTCATCTGTGCCAATCCATGATATTGAACCCATGCTTGTTGAACAAGGGGGAATAATAGCAGATGAGGATCCTGTTTATATGGACTGCTCTCTATCTAAACTCCGTTGGTAACTTTCTGTTATAAAGTACAGCAACCATCACAAAGAAATACAAATTTGTTCTTTAATCTACTCAGAAAAGCTCCTGAAGCAGGATTTGACCCACACAGTGGAAGGCAAGCCAGCTAAGGGGTTTCAGCTGGTAACTGCTAGCAATTAAGCCTTACCTAATTGCTTGTGAGCTAGGAGAGAATCACTTCTGTATCTATGTGGGAAGTAATCAGAAGTTAACCTGAAAAGAACAGTTTGTTTCTTGCTTTGTGACTTTTCATTTGTTATTTTCCTGATTTTGACTTTGTTTTTCCAAGTTAACACTGAAAGCAAGTTACCTAATTTATGTGCTACCAAGCATATCTGTGTTGGGAGAAATAACCCCATAAATAAATATCTTATTGGCTTTACCCAAGAGCACAACTAAATTATTGTCAGCAGCTGTGTCTGGTGTGAATGAACTACATTGCCCACAATACCTTGCAAATCATATAGAAATATGTACTTGCCAAGAGTGTGAAGATTCTCACCCAGGCAGCCGTCTGACAAGGTTTGGAAGCCCTGCTGTCTTTTGATTGTACTGTCAGGATCAATGACTGATGTAGAGTCAATTATAAGAGCCAAATACTTGTTCTGAATGTTTGTTTCAGTTTATGAATGGTTATTTCTCATAATGAGGGGGTTTCTGAATTTTTCAGTCGTGTTGAAAGCATGCTCGGGAAGTTTCTATGCTGTACCAGAGGATATACCAAGTAATGACATCACTGAAAGTTGCTCATGTCTGTCTTCACCTTTCTGGCTAGGGATAATAACTTGCTTATCTCAAATGATATAGCAGGATTCAAGGAAAGAAAATTATCAGGTACTGTATGCAAATTTCTCCATGCATTTATTGAAATAGGTTGCAAGTGACATCCAATGGTTTTATAGCATATTTTAACACTTTTGTTTAATTTATTTTTAACCAAACCACTGTTGGGAGCTGTTCTATTCAAACCATCCCTCTGCTCTCCTCTCTAGGTCAGAGAGACACATACAGACAACACAGATACAAAAATGCCCACACATGTATATACATTGAGAGAGATTGGAAAGAATTCCATGATCCTTGCTCTGCGTGTTTTTTCCATTTGCTGAGTATTTGACTGCTGATGCTGTTAGGTATACATGGAGGCCTATGATAATATCTCTAGATGTGTAATCTATTTATTTGTATGAGACCCATACCACCTTCAGATCTCAGGAAATACAGTCTTGGCATACACTGGTTAGTTTATATCAGTAATTCTCAACCCAGTCCTCTGGGACCCCCAGGCCAGTCAGATATTCAGGATATCCACAACGAATATGCATATGAGAGATCTGTGTAAATGGAAGCAGTGCATGCAGATCTATCTCATGGATATTCATTGTGGATATCCTGAAAACCTGATTGGCCTGGGGGTGCCAGGGGGACTGGGTTGAGAACCACTATTTTTTGATTATCTGGTGACCATGGCATTGTTCTTATGTTCAGCTGTTCCTTGTGGGGCCGATCTACAATTCTAAACCGTAAGAGCGTGTGGGAATGGCAGGTTGACAGCTTGTCTCTTATACCATTAGAGCACTTCAGTATCACTTTTCATTCTTCTTTGGTTTTCTTTGCTAATCTTTTCTTGCTTGGTGATTTGTGCTGGATTGTTGCCTGTTTTTTTTCTTTTTCTAGATCTTTTTATATAACTTCCTGCTCAAGTTACTTTGTTTGTTTATAGTCTTCATTCGGATGTTTTCAGTTTTGCTTCATTTCCCTCTAAAGAAGGTCACATTCATCTAAGTGGAATGTTGTCTGGTATTCTTCCTGTTATTAGCCATTGTATTGATGCTGGCTTTCTGATCAGATCATTTTTGCAGTTTGCCAGGTCTTAGTGGAGGGAAGGTAAATGTTTCAGCCAAAAACAGGGCAACCCATCAGGACTGAGGCTCTTAACTTGGTTTTAGCTTTTATTTGTTTTTATTCAAGCCATATAGAAAAGATGAAAAATCGTAAATGATGCTAATAAATTACATATCCAAGCTTTAGCTGACATACTTGGCTTAATGTACTCTTGCCTCATTTAGCAACTAAAAAACCCTTTTTTTTTCTCCTGGTTGTTAGCCCCATTAGGAGTTTATTGTATCTGCCTAGGTGACTGTCCAAGGTGCATGCCATTGAACATGTGCAATGGATACTTTCGTAGACCAAACAATTAAAAATAGATTGCCTAATTTACATATTTTTGTGGCAAGTACCAAGGTTGTTTACCTTGACCAGCTTGTTACATTTAGCAAAAATCCTACATAGTAGGGCTCTACATTTTTACCATTTGGTACATATCAGAATATGCAAATCAAATAAGATAATGTAGTAATAGATACACACATTGACCTGCTGTCGTGGCACTCCCTAATGCAGCATACATGCTGATCTCTGAACTTTGTAGTGATCTTATTTTTGAAATTGGAGCTGAAGTGGATGTGTGGTGGCAGCTGCAGGATATGAGAGAGCACGAGTCAGACTTGCATATTTTGTATTTCTTTAAGTAGTTATTCATATCTCAATCACCAGGCTCCAGGAATACTTCCTTCTCATCCTGCTAGACCAGTCGGCAGGTAGAAGCAGACTTGAGCAACTTTCAGTGATGTCACTAATATATCCACTGGTGCAGCATTAAGAGAAGCCAGCATTATCGAACTCCAACATATGGCAAGATGTTTGGACTGGTGCAGATAGTCCTGTCTCCCCTGGCCCATATTACAGTCCACTGGCCTGTGTGACTGAGACCTGTAGACCAAACATTGCTTGGAGCTTGGGTAAGCCTCTATCTCAAGCTGACAGCATGCCCAGTGCATCTGTCCACTGGTTCCAAAAGCTTGGTGGGTTGAAGAAACATAGAAACAGAAATATGATGACAGAAAAAGACCACATGGCCTATCTAGTCTGTCCTTCCATAACAACTACAACAGTCCCCTTTTTACCTTTAGAGATCCTCTGTGTTTGTTCCATGCTTTTTTAAATTCAGTTACTGTCCTCATCTCTACCACCTCCACTGGGAGACTATTCCACGGATCCACCACTCTTTCCGTAAAGAAATATTTCCGCATATCACTCCTGAATCTATCTCCCTTCACCCTCATCCCATGTCCCCTCGTAGCAGAACTTGCTTTCAATTGAAAGAGGCTTTCCCCCTGAACATTTATGCCACGGAGGTATTTAAACATCTCAATCATATCGCCTCTATCCTGCCTTTCCTCTAAGGTGTACATATTAAGATCCTTCAGTCTGTCCTCATATGCTTTTATAATGAAGACCACTAACCATTTTAGTAGCCACCCTCTGCACCGACTTCATCCTGTTCACATCCTTTTGAAGGTGCGGTCTCCAGAATTGCACACTATACTCCAAATGAGGTTGCACCAAAGACTTTAACAGAGGCGCTAACACCTCCTTTTTTCTGCTAGCCATTCCTCTCCGTATGCACCCGAACATCTTTCTACCTGTTTAGCTACTTTAAGATCATCAGACACAACCACGCCTTGGTCCCGCTCTTCTTTAGTGGACAAAAGTGCTTCACCCCCTATACTATATTGCTCCCTTGGATTGCTGCAGCCTACATGCATGACCTTACATTTTTTAACATTATATCCCAGCTGCCAAATTCTAGACCATTCTTCAAGCTTAGCTAAATCCCTCCTCATGTTATCTACACCTTCCTTGGTGTCTACTCTACTCTATTGCAGATTTTGGTATCATTTGCAAAGAGGCAAACCTTACCCGACAGCCCTTCCACTATAACACTAACAAAGATGTTAAAAAGAATCGGACCAAGGACAGATCCCTGGGGCACACCACTGGTAACATCCTTCTCCTTAGAGTGAGCTCCATTTACCTGTTTTCTTTGTTGCCTCCCATCCATCCAATTTCTAACCCAAGCAGTAACTTTAGGGTCCATCCCTAGGGTGGGTGCTCAGTATGTTTATAAGTCGACTGTGAGGAACAGTGTCAAAGGCTATCTCCAGGAACAAGCAGGAATGAGTCTTCACATATGGGTATCGTCGGTACCGACGGAGCCTGCGCGGGAACGCTCCCCAGCGTCCAATAGGAAAGCTTTTGGGAGCATCCCACAGTGCCTGCGTGCTGCCTTCCCACCTTTTCCAACTGCCTCTCTCCAGTTCTTCTTTTCCGCGGAGCCAGCAGGTCGTGTTCCTGTCACCGCAGAAAAAGTTCTTTATTTTTCTTTCTTCTTTTGTGTCACGTCTGCCTTCTTCGACGTCGGACCGGTACCGCCGGTCTTTCTTTTCTTTCTTTCAAAAAAACCCCCAAAATGCTTTATTTCTACTGTGCATTTTCAGTTTTTGGGCCCTAGGCCTAAAAATATTTTTCTCATGGAGAAGCCCGCTTCTGGGTTTAAAAAGTGCACAAAATGTGGCGGTACTATTTCTGTCACCGACACCCATGACTGGTGTCTAAAGTGTTTGGGACCTGAGCATTCCATCACTGATTGTGTGGCCTGTACCATGATGTCTAAGAGAGATCGGCAGAACTGAGCAGCCAAGCTCAGTACCCTGTTTCTCTCTGATGCAGCTTCGGTAGCATCGACGTCTTCCAGGGCCTCCTCTTCCTCCCATGGATCTCAGGTAACTAAGCATAAATCTGGTCGGTCCTCGAAGGGTAGATCTCCCTCTAAGCATCGAGATGCCTCCGGGCTTGCCCTCTGATTCTGCACTGGAAAATTACCCCGGCGGGAAGCTCCGGCTTCCAAAGCATTATCTATGGGGTCACAGGTTGACATCGATGGTTCGGCCTCGACAGATCACCTGTTGCCATGTTATGGGGTACCGGTGGCTCCCACTGGTACCGATATCCAGACTCTGGCGTCGATGGATCAGAAGATTCTGACCATGTAGCGCACCCTAACAGCTTTCATACAGGCTGCGACGCCTCCGGTACCGCAGCAATCCCCGTTGCTGGTACCGGCTCCGGTACCGGCATCGCTCCCAGTACCGGTACCGATGGCATTGACATCGGCTTCGGTGTCGACTGCAATGGTACCCTGTCCTATGATGCCCATCAGTACCGAACCGGTACCGATTTACTCCCGATGTCGATCCCACTCGATACGGTTATCGGGCTTTACAGGAGCATCCAGACAGGCGATACTTTGATTCCTCTGAGGACTCTGAGTCTGAGGGTTCTGTAGAAGCATCGATACTTCTTCCTCAGGAGTCTTCTTCACCTAAACGAAGATTGTCTCCTCCAGAAGACTTGTCTTTTCAAGATTTTGTTAGGGAAGTGGCTAGGGGCCTCTCTATCACGGTGGCCCCCGAGTCAGAACCCAGAGCCAAGGAGTTGGATATTTTACAATATCCTAAAACTCCTAAGGAGGCAGCTACTTTACCTGTTCATGAGATTCTGTATGATCTCATGTTGAGGATGTGGGAGACACCTCTCACCACTTCTCCTCATTCTCGCAGGTTAGACACCATGTATCGTGTCTCTCCTTGTCCTGGCTTCCACAAGACTCAGCTTCCTCACCACTCTATTGTGGTAGAGTGTGCCATGAAGAAGATAAAGAGTGCAAAAAGACACTCATCTAATCCTCCAGGGCGTGAATGCAGGACCCTGGATGCTTTTGGCCGAAGGGTTTTCCAAGCTGCTGTGCTAGCTGCTATGATCAATTCCTATAGTCTCTATATAGGAATGTTTCTAAAAGAAGTCACAGATCATCTGCAGACTTTAACCCCTTTCATTTCAGAGGATAAAAGAGAGGAGTTTCTCACTTGGCTCAAGCATGCCCAAGATGTCTCCAGATTTTCCAACCGTGCAGCCTTTGACTCTTTTGAGTGTGTAAGCAGAGCTTTGGCTATTGCCATAGCGGCACGCAGAATTGCTTGGCTACAAGCTTCTGATTTTGGAGCTCTGGGTCCAAGATCAATTGGGAAATCTCCCTTGTACAGGTGAAAACCTTTTTGGTAAGGATTGGCAAGCAAAGGCCACTCGGATGCTGAAAACTCTGCTTTGGATCGACTTTCAAAGTCTACCTCTGCTCCTTTTAAGAAAAGATTGTTTAAAAAGACATCTTTTTCCAAAAAGGGAAGATACTATCCTGCTTATGGTCAGCAGGCATCTTCTGCAGGTCGTTTTGCTGCAAAGCGTCAGCAACCACCTAAACAGGCCAAGTCAAAGGCAGCTAGACCTTCTACGGCCCAGCAGCCTCAGCCTCCTCAGGGCCTTTGACTTGCTACTAGAGAACTTAGCCTTTCTAGCTCTGGAAGGGCCAGAGCCCCTTACCATCCCAGGAAGGCTGACTTACTTTGCTCCCAGATGGGAGCAAATCACAGCAGAGCAATGGACACTCTCCATCGTAAGGGAAGGGTACAGGCTTCATTTCTTAAGCCTTCCCCCCCACACCATGGTGAAACAGTTCAATTCTCTAACATCTCTCCTCAACCTTCTAGGTCAGGAGATTGCCATTCTTCTTGCCCAAGGGGCAATAGAAGAAGTACCTCTTCTTCAACAAGGCACAGGGTTCTACTCCCCTTATTTTCTTATTCCAAAGAAAACAGGGGGCTACAGACCCATCTTAGATCTCAGAGAATTGAACAAATTTCTATTCAAGGAGAAATTCAAAATGATTTCTCTCGGTGCTCTGCTTCCATACCTTCAGAGTCAGGACTGGCTTTGTTCTCTAGATCTCAAGGATGCGTACACCCATGTCCTCATCCATCCAACTCACAGAAGGTTCCTTTTTCAAGGAAAGCACTACCAGTACAGGGTGCTTCCTTTTGGTCTGGCCTCTGCACCAAGGGTGTTCATGAAATGCATGGCAGTAGTAGCTGCATTTCTACGCACTCTAGGAATATTTGTCTTCCCATATCTGGACGACTGGCTCATTCGAGCTCCATCTCAAGCAGAGGCCAAGACTTGTCTAATCTGCACAATGCGTGTCCTTCAATATTTGGGACTAGTAATAAACATCCCAAAATCCAGTCTCACCCCTACTCAGTCCCTCGAGTTCATAGGGGCTTTGTTGGATTCCACAACTGCAAGGGCCTATCTTCCTCAGGCCCGTTGTCTATGCTTGGTGCAGTTAGCCTCCCAAATACAGCTAAAGCCCCTTTTAACTGCTCGAGAAATGTTGCAACTCTTAGGCCACATGGCATCCACTGTGCATGTGGTTCCATATGCTCGCCTTCACATGAGGGCAGCTCAATGGACTTTGTCCACCCAATGGACTCAGGCATCAGGTTGCCTGTCAGACAAAATAGCAAACTCCAGTCACCATTTTTGGTCTCTCCAGTGGTGGAAGTCCTCTCCAAACCTGTTGCTGGGGTCCCCTTTTCAACAGTCACTTCCCCAAGCAACCCTTACAACAGATGCCTCTCCAATGGGTTGGGGAGCTCATCTGCAAGATCTCTCCACCCAGGGCATCTGGTCTCCACAGGAGACTTCACTACACATAAATCTCTTGGAACTCAGAGCAATTTTCTTAGCTCTCAGAGTGTTCCACTCCCCTGCTCAGCTACAAGACAGTCCTCATCCACATGGACAATCAAGTAGCCATGTTCTATGTAAACAAGCAGGGGGGGACTGGCTCTCTGTCGCTTTGCAGCGAAGCTTTGCGACTGTGGGCCTTCGCCAGAGAGCATCAAATTCATCTTATGGCCGTATATCTTCCAGGCGTTCAAAACTCTTGGGCAGACAGACTCAGTCGAGTTCTGCTTCCACACAAATGGTCCCTCCACAGGGACCAGATAGCCAGGATTTTTTGAATTTGGGGAACCCCGGACATAGACCTGTTTGCAAGTCCGTGGAATGCCAAACTTCCCCGGTTCTGTTCCAGGATTCCGTGTCAGGGAGTTCAGGCCAAGGATGCCTTCCTCCTTCACTGGGGTCAAGACTTCCTTTTATGCCTTTCCACCAATTCCCCTAATTCCCGAAACACTGTTCAAGCTTCAGAGAGACCGAGGGTCTATGATCCTCATAGCACCACATTGGCCACGCCAAGTGTGGTACCCTCTACTTCTGCATCTCTCAAGCTCCATCCCTGGAGTTGGGCTCTGCTCCAGATCTTCTCTCCCAGGAAGACGGAACGTTGTGGCACCCAAACCCCCAGTCTCTCCGTCTCAGGGCCTGGTTGCTGAAGGCCTACACCTTCAAGGTTTCCATCTCTCTCAGCAAGTCAGAGATATTATTCATGCTTCTAGAAAGCCTTCCACTAGACGTTCCTATGCTTTCAAATGGAAAAGATTTACAATTTGGTGTTCTGAGAAGGGTCTTAACCCTCTAGCAATACCTGTGAATTCTTTACTAGAGTATCTTTTGCATCTTTCACATGCAGGCCTCAAAACGAATTCGGTAAGAGTCCATTTGAGTGCTTTTGCAGTGTCCCTCAAGCCTCTCAATGGACAGCCTGTTTCCTCTCATCCTCTTATAGCAAGATTCATGAGAGGCCTTCTTTTAACTAAACCTCCCATTAGACCACCTCCAGTGGCATGGGACTTAAATCTGGTTCTTGACCAGCTTATGAAGCCACCCTTTGAACCTTTAGCCACCACCTCCTTGAAATTTCTTTCTTGGAAGGTTATCTTTCTCATTGCAGTCACCTCAGCACGTCGCATCAGTGAGTTGCAAGCCTTGGTGGCCAACCCTCCTTATACAAGGTTCCATCATGATAAGGTAGTCCTCAGGACCAATCCACACTTTATGCCCAAAGTGGTCTCACCTTTTCATCTGAACCAAGAGGTATACTTACCTGTCTTTTTTCCAGGACCTCATGCATCAAGTGCAGAGAGGAATCTTCATACTTTGGATTGTAAAAGAGCTCTCGCCTTTTACTTACAAAGGACACAGCAACATAGAAAGTCTTCTCAACTCTTTGTTGCTTTTGATCCTTCCCATTTAGGACTTCCAGTTTCTAAGAGAACACTGTCCAACTGGATTGCTCAGTGTATTTCTTTCGCCTACCAGAGTAGGAACCTTTCTCTGGAAGGCCATGTCACAGCTCACAATGTGAGGGCTATGGCAGCCTCAATGGCTCATCTGATCTCTGTGTCCATCGACCAAATCTGTCGAGTGGCCACCTGGGCCTTGGTTCATACCTTCACAGCCCATTACTGTTTGGACAAGGACTCCCGCCGGGATGCCTCCTTTGGTCAGACTGTTCTCAAACACCTGTTCCATTCCTAATCAACTCCTACCCACCTACCCTGGTTGGATGCCAGAGATCCATGGGGGGAGGTGGAGCCCTTTTCAGGGACACACAACTCTGGGGTCTCTCCCTGGCATCTGCAGCTAGGGAGTCCCCATATGTGAAGACTCATTCCTGCTTGTTCCTGGAGATAGCACAGTTACTTACCTGTAACAGGTGATCTCTGGGAACAGCAGGAATAAGTCTTCACAACCCACCCACCTCCCCTAGGAGTTGTATCTCTCTATCTTTCCTTCCCTCTCTCTCTCTTTGTCTCAGCTTTAAAACTCAAACTGGAGAGAGGCGGTTGGGAAAGGCGGGAAGGCAGCATGCAGGCGCTGTGGGATGCTCCCAAAAGCTTTCCTATTGGACGCTGGGGAGCGTTCCCACCCAGGCTCCGTCGGTACCGACGATACCCATATGTGAAGACTTATTCCTGCTGTTCACAGAGATCACCTGTTACAGGTAAGTAACTGTGCTTTACTGAAATCTAAATACACCACATCTAGGGCTCTCCCTCTGTCCAACTCCCTGGTCACCCAGTCAAAGAAATCAATCAGATTTGTCTGACAAGACCTGTCTCTGGTTAATCCATGCTGCCTCGGATCCTGTAATCTGCTGGACTCCAGAAACCTCACTATTTTCTCTTTCAGCAGCGTTTCCAATAATTTACTCATCACCAAAGTTAAACTAACCGGCCTGTAGTTTTCAACCACATCCTTACTTCCACTTTTGTGTATAGGCACCACATGAGCCTCTCTCCAGTCCTTTGGCACCACTCCCGACTATAACGAGGCATTGAAAAGGTCAGTCAGTGGAGCTGCTAGAACGTCCCCAAGTTCCCTCAGTATTCTAGTGTGTATCCCATCTGGTCCCATCGCTTTGTCTACTTTAAATTTAGTTTGTTTCTCACAAACCCAGTCTTCTAAAAAATGTTCAAGATGTCCCTCACTTCTGTTCCTGTTTGTGGGTGTTTTCTGAGGTCCTGCTCCTGGTTCTTCATCTGTGAACACAGAACAGAAATATTTGTTAAGCAATTCCACTTTATCGTCATCAGCTTCTACATATTCCTGCCCTTCACTCTTGAGTCTTTTGCCCTTCCTCTTGTCACTAACGTATCTGAAAAATGTGGAAAAGAGTGGAAAAATGGACCCACATGGAGCCCCTGAGGGGATTGGTAAGTCGGGCCCACTCTTGCTGTCCTCTATTGGTATGCTTTTAAATGTTAACACTGTTTTATTAAAAGCTACAAGAGAGCAAAATATATCCCAATCAATGGGGAAATAAAAAATACAGCAGAAAAATAGAATTTAAAAGACGACAAAAAAAAAATAAAGCTTTCTTTTTTTGGCAGCTGGGCTTCCCAGGCTTGCTTGGGTGTCTGGGGGGGGCCACTGCTCAGGTTTCCCTGGTCAACTGACAAGTGTTGGGATTCCCTGTTTTACAATGCTATTTGCTGCTTCAGTGCTTAGCCATGCAACCCAATGTCGCTTGTGACTTGCAGTTTTTATCCATGGTCAGGACTGGATTTCAAATGGAGGTGCCTATAAGCAACTGGGGAGATCTTCTTTGCTCCACTTCCTCTCTTCCCCCGCCCCCCCCCCCCCCCCACTGCCCCTTGGAAACTCTCCCGTCACCTTGTGGCTGATTTCGCTTCATTCATGCGCTGCTCATTTGTTCCTCCAGGAGCATAGCCTTATCCCCTACATGAGTTGTGGTTGCGAGACAGGATCTTTCTACAGTCTCCTGAGGATACATCTAAGGAGGGTGGGGTATTTTGTCTGGTGAGACAATAAGAGTCTTCATGATCTGCCTTTTTAGCAGAAGGGTCCTTTTTTGTCTTCTCGGGATGCTATGGTGGCTCTGCTGATAGTAGAGCCTACTCTTGGGTGGGATTATCAGTTGGACTCCCATTTTCTGGCAAATATCTGATGACAGCTGCATTTATTTATTAGTATTTATCTTATGCTTTCCAGGAGAAGATAAAGGCGAGTTATATTCAGGTACAGTATGCATTTCCCTGTCCCCAAAGGGCTTGCAATGGAGGGTTAAATAGCTTGCCCAAGGCTATAAGAAGTGTCAGTGCGATTTGAACCCTGGTCTTTCTGGCTCCAGGCTGCTGCCCTAACCACTAGGCAATTCTCCATTCCTCTATCTAATCCTTTTCAGCAGCACATATGGAATCGGTGATAAAACTACCAAGCTGGGCCCCGAGGTCGAGGTCCTGGTCCTGGCTGTACCCTCTGTCCCAGGGCAAGCTGGCTCGGCCTTTTGAGCTCCCAAGGGTGGTTGCCATTATGGCAGTGACAGAGCGCACAAATATCCAGGTGGAAGGAGGTGCTGTGCTCAAGAAGTCTCATGATAGATAGGCAGCAGCTGTTCTTATGAATACCTTTTATGACTTGCCTTAGGCTGTCAGGTAGCTTAGTTTGCAGGTCAGGTGTGCTGGGTCCATCTGTTGCAAGATTGGAGCTTAGAGCCACATATATGGCAGCTGCCCTGTATAACTTGATTGGCATCTCCTCTAAGATAATGGAAGTGATAGTAGTGGCTAGATAGTGACTTTGGCTCCACCGTTGGTCAGCTGATGCTGCCTGAGCAAGCTTCGCTATAGAGCTAAGTTGCTCTTCAGAGAGAGCCTAGAGAAATTGCAAAAGGTCTGTTAAGGCATGCCCTCAAAGCTTCCCGGAAGATGAATCTCAGTTGGTTAGAACTGCCACTTACGGGGTCCTGTGTGGAGCATGGCGATGCACTTGGACTATAAGAGTCCCAACCTGTGAAGGATCTTTACAGGACTGCCCACATCCTTGAGATTCTGCAGCAGTCCCAACAGGCAGGGGCAGCCTGAGGAGGATGTGAGGCCATGTATGGAGACTAATTTTGGGAACGTCTGTGCATAATGCATGTATTTGGTTAGTACTTTGACCAAGTTAATGATGGAAAGGGAAGCTTTTTCTTCAAGGACTTCTTCTCATTTTATAATGCACATTGAATGTCATGTATACTTTTGCCTGTGGACATGCTGGGCAATAATCATGATTTCTGCTAGTAAAATGTTTTAGCTGCTGAAGGGGCTTTGATTAATGTTTACAATGTTGTGCACTATTTTATATTTATAGTGTAAACATTTAGAAGGCAATAATCTTCATAAACATTTTATTCCTGTAAATTATCCCACACATCCTCCCCAATTCAGCAAAACTGCAGATCTCCCCATACACAATTCATCCCTCGGTCCATGCCCCCCATACATATGATCCTTCAAATGCATTCCTTCCAGACAGGGTTGACCCGTCCACTAGACGAGCTAGGCGGCTGGCCTGGGTGGGTGGCGGCAGTGGCACAGATGACTGACTATTCCACCTGCCCCTCTCCCTGCAGTTGCCACAGATTCTGTTGGAGCGGGGGGGGGGGGGTGAGTTGGGCAGCATCAGCAGTATTTTGAAAAGCGGCAGCTTTTTGAAATACTGCCACTGCCTGCCTCCCCCTCCCGAGATGGAATTGACGGTGCTGGGGGGGGGGGGGGGGGTTCCTTGTAGGGTGGCAGAAACCCTTGAGCCGGCCCTGCTTCCAGACTACATACATTCTACAATGTGCAGTGTTCCTCTCTTTCTGCACCTTTGCTAGTTCACCCCAGGCTGGTCAAATGGAAAGAATGATCTAGTTCTGATTTTTGTCCTATACATATGATCCTCCAAATGCTGTCCCGTCCACTAGGTGAGCTAGGCAGCTGCCTAGGGTGGCCAGCTTGGGTGGATGGCTTTATGCCCCTGTTTTGTTGCCCATGGCAGACCCTGTGCTTCGACACACATTACACATTGCTTCTGATCCCCCTTCAATGCAACTTGCTGTTTGGAGTGGCGGTCAGAGCAGCAGGCCATATATACTGAAGCACATGGCCTGTCACAGCTTTTAAAATACTACTGTTGCTGCTGCCGCTGCCGCCGCCTTCCTCCCTCCCCAAGATGGAATCAGCAACGTCAGGGTGTGATGATGGTGGGGGGGGGGGAGAATGACTCAGCATGGGGGAGGGGGGTGGCATGGCTGGGGTTTCTGCCTAGCCAGTCCTGTGGATTTCTATCTCTGGTTATCTAAGAAAAAAACAACGGGACTAATGGGCTAACCCAGTCCTGGATTTACACTATTGCATGCATGACATTGTAATTCTATTTGGTCAAATCTAGGATGAGTCGTCATTCCGGCGCCCTCATTCTTCGCTATCCAACACAATCCCTCCAGTGATCTTTGAGCTCCTCGATGCCATCAGTGGTCATCAATTCCAGTTTCAGCCACCCTGTAAAACTATTACTAGAATTATTTGATAACATCATTCAACAGAGATCTGTGCTGGGTCTGCTGCTTTTTAACATATTCATGGAGTGGAGTGGAGGAGTGGCCTAGTGGTTGGGGCAAGGTACTTCAGGCCGGAAGGTCGGGGGTTCAAATCCCACTAGAGGACAGCAACCTTGGGCCGGAAGGACTGGGGTTTCTAGTCCCACAGGTGCTCCTTGTGGTCTTGGGCAAAGCCACTTAACCCTCCATAGCCCATGTTCCCTGTAAAATAGTTATCTCCAAGTTATAATGCCCTGTTCAATGTAATTTCAGTTTGTTCAATGTAAACCGCCTTGATATCATGAAAGGCGGTATATAAGAAATGTTAAAAAAAAATAAATGACCTGGTAATGGGAATAATGAGTGAGGTAGTCAGATTTGCAGATGACACAAAATTTATTTGAAGTTGTTAAAACCCAAGAGGATTGTGAAAAACTGCAAGAGGACTTTGATAAATTGTAAGACTGGACTTCATATGGCATATGAAATTTAATGTGGGCAAGTGCAAAGTTATGTACCTAGAAATGAACAACCCAAACTATGGTTCCACGATGCAAGGTTCCACATTAGGAACTGCCACCCAGAAAACAGATCTAGGTGTCATTGTGGGTAACATGTTGAAACCCTCTGTCCATTGTACAATGGCTGCCAAGAAAGGAAATAGAATGCTAGAAATCATAAGGAAATAAATGGAGAATAAAACAAAGGATATTATAATGCCTCTGTATAGTTCCATGGTGCGACAGCACCTTGAATATTGTGTGCAATTCTGGTCGCAGTATTTTTAATAAGGATATAGCGAATTAGAAAAGGTACAAAGAGCCAGATAGTAATGAGGATGGAAGGATACCCCTATGAGGAGAGGCTTAAAATGTTAGGGGCTTTTCAATCTGGAAAAGAGATTGTTGAGGGAGATATAATAGAGATCTATAAATGATGAATAGAGTGGAACAGGTAAAATGTACATTGATTCTTTACACTATCAAAAAGTAGAAAGACTAGGGGACATGCAGTGAAGCTACAGTGTAACCCGTTTAGTGAAAAAATATTTTCTCTTATTCATCTTAAACACGTAATCAAACTCTGGAATTCCTTACCAGATGATGTAGTAAAAGCAGTTAATAGCTGGGCTTAAAGGTTTGGCTAAGTTCCTGGAGGAAAGGTCCATAAACTATTATTAAAGAGGACCCAGGTAATCTCGCTGCTTGCCCCAATACTAGCGTTATGGAACCCGTGTGTCTTTTTGGGAAACTGCTAGGTACTTGTGACCTGGATTGGCCACAGTTGGAAACAGGATATTGGGCTTGATGGATCTTGGTCTGACTCAGTATGGTATTTCTTATGTTCTTATCTGAAGTCTGTTCTGGACTGTAATGCACGCATTCGACATTCTCCATCTTACAACATACCATACGAAAATCTATAAATATTGAAATTGTGATGATATCTCAGGAATAAAGAAAAGTCACGTTTCACTACCAGACATTTCATTAAATCTAGCCTAAAGTGTGTTACTGTGTGTTAGTTCGTGCTAATGCAATTAGGGTCATGCTTGCTAAGGCCCACACCAGTTACTAGTGAGGAGGGAGGGGGGGGGGTCTCGCTAACTTCAGGGAATATGTGCTTCTGTTCCCCTGTCCTTAGTGTGGGCACAAGAAGCGACACTGCACAAGCCGGCACGCAGATGAAACTTAACACCGCTCATTGAGGTGACGTTAAGTGCCTCAGTGGTAAGGGCTTTCTTATGGGCAATCAATGCCTGCACTAGACGCGATGCACTGTCAGTGCCTGCATTCTGCTTCGGTCCTGTCCAGCTTATGCTACCAGCATAACATGGGATTTTTGACACAAGGACCCATGGTGCTTTTTAGCATGGCGCCCAAACGGCATGCTAAACCCTGCGCTATAGAGTAGCATACATTAGAAAACCTGCCCCGTAATGTTTTAAGAGGTCTCATTGTATAAAATAGGACCTGTGATATAGACATTAGAAAATGTTATTTTAGTATGTATTAATGGGTTAGCACCTTTTAGTAAATCTAACCTCTTTGCAGAATAACAAAAAATCCTGCAAAAAACTCAAAACCTGTAAATACCATACCATACCAAACTCGTATTTAACTCCAAGAACTCAAGGTGCAACAATCCTATCTATGAAATGAAAAAAGTGCAAATATACCAGGCCTTAGAACTTCCATATACCTCTTGTAGGGATAAAAGAACAAACAGATTCTTGCTCAGGAACTACACGATGGCCAAATCCTTCACCTTAGTCCCACAATAAAGGACCAAGAATTAGAAATACACAGCCAAAACTTTAAAAAAGCTAGAATGAGAAGTGCAATATTGGAAAAAGAGAAATAAAAATGAATTTCCTACTGTACTTTGCAAAATAAGAAAATAGAAGGGATGCAAAATTCTCCATGCTCACAATCCAAGCCATAAAAACTTATATAATTTTTTAATGTTCTACCTTTTGTTTGGACTTTTCTAATTGAGCTGATTTAATTCTCTTTTCCACTTTCCTTTTGTCCATCTTCTCAGCGTCTCCTTCTGTCTTCTTCTTTCCTTTTTTTACATGTCTGTGACACTCTCATTGTGGCAGGTGAGGGCCTGTGATCCACGGTGTCTGACATAAGCAGGCCAGCATGGCTAGCTTGACCTGTAAATGAAGCATGTGGAGAGGCACATAGGATTGCACATCCCCCAATATGCTGCTATTGTAAGATAGAACTCTGTAAGAGAACTAAACTAACTTAGGTAAGCAAAACTGAGAGATGGAAAAATACAGAAAAATGTGTTTAAAAGTTACTGATAAGAAAAAGTACATCTGCAAGGAATATAATTGGGAGTGCTGACAGATGAGTTGCAGAGCCCTGCTCCCCTGCATGCACAAATTGGCTCTATGGCCTTGAGAGTGTGAAAGTAACAAGTTGATGAACTGACCATTGTAATTGGGACTAGAAGGGGGGTATGCAGGTGCCATGCCCACTGAAGGGACATAATTGGATAAACTTATCAGTACCGGGACCAATGGAAGAGGTACGGGAGGTTACCGGGACCAATGAAATGTTTTTCTATACCTAGAATGGAACAGAAGTCTATAAAAGTTGTTGTAATGCTTGAAAACTTTGCTCAGCCATTTTGAAATTGACTGGTTCGAGACTTGTGCACAAATAAATGATTTGGACCTTCTGAACAGACTCCTGGTATCATTGGTTTGTCTGCGCTTTGCTGCTACATATTCTTGGTGCGTTGGCCGGGAAGTTGTGGAATCAAAGTGTATATAGGGCAATATACCACGACTTTCCGCCTCTATAGGCTTGGTCCTGCCGGGATCTCGCCCTTCCGACGAGGGCTGCTCCCTGGCGCCACCGGTCCCTTGTATCGGAGGGAGCTGGTCGGACCTCGGCGGGTGCCGGGCCCGGCTGGAGCCAACGCCTCGAACCCGAGTGAGGGGAGTCCGAGGTCCAACTCATGCGCCTGCTTGGGAAGTTTGAGGACCGGATCCGGTGAGTATAGTTTTGATTTGATGTCTAGACAGAAATAGAAAGAGCAGTACTGCCATTGGAACTTGGAATTTGTAATCTCGAGATATTGGGAATTGGTAAGAGAGCTTGATCACCTCTCAAGGAAGGGCCGAGTAACCCCGCATGGGAATTCGCCGGGTGAAACCCTCATCCTTATTGTAATTGGGAAAAAGACTAGTCAGAATAGATAGAAACGAATGCATTCTGGGATACGTTGCTAGCATGATTGTGTGAACGAAGTGTGAATGAGAGGTCTGGCAGCACGGACCAAGTGAAGGCGGACCCCTGAGTAGCGCATTTCCTGACCGGGCGACCGCGTTCAGGTCGCGAAAAGGGGGAAGCGATTGTCGTCTTGTCTTGTTATTTGTACTCCTTATACGTTTCCAGGGCCGTGAGGACCCCTTACCCACGGTCCGCCCTCCTTTTCCCTTTTGTCTGTTGCGCGCACACATCGAAATGGGAGGGGCGGGGTCTACTAGAAACACTCCATTAGAATGTATGATCGCACATTTTAAAGAGGGATATTCAGGAGATTATGGTATTAAAATGACAGCAGCCCGTTTGCAGATTTTGTGTACTAGGGAGTGGCCCGATCTAGACCCCATCTGGCCCCAAGAGGGAACGTTTAATGTAGAGATTATATAGTCAATACATCGTAGAGTGCGGATAGCGCACCCCGATCAGTACCCCTACATAGATTCCTGGTTAAGTATTTGTGAAGATCCGCCCCCTTGGGCGCAGCGCTGTTATGAGGAACAGTGCAGGATAATGTTAGCTAAGACAGATTCTAGTCAGAAAACAGAACAGCCCAAAATGAAAGAGCAGGATAAGAAATCCAGGAAGAAGCCCATCCTGGTAGATCCTGATTCCCCAGAAATAATTCCCAGACAGCCTCGAACCCCAGGTCCGATAAGAGTAGCCCGGCGTCCGGCCCCAGAACCCCAGAGACGGCCGGAGCGGGACCCAACCCCTGATCCCCCTCCTGGAGGGCAGAGAGAGGAATCAGCTGAAGACGAGGATGCCATAAAAAGCGAGTCAGAAGCAGAGGTAGAAGAGGAAGAGAAAGAGAATGCCCCAGGCGAGGAGGACAGTGTACAAGTGATTGCTAGCACTAGCAAACCAGCAAAAGATATACCCAAAGTGAAACCTGTTGAGAAAAAGAAAGTGACCCCTTCGAAGACAATTACAAAAATAACCCTTAGATCCCAAAAGACACCTACTGCCAAAATGCTGCCTTTACGGCAAGTCCCGGGAGTGCCCGTAAAGAATGATGATGATGAGGTGGTAGCGGGACCCCTAACTTATGTGTATATCCCTTTCTCTACAACTGATTTGTTAAATTGGAGGTCGCATTATGCCTCCTATACTAGTAAGCCCCAGGAGCTGACAGAATTAGTAACTACTATTATGGAAACTCACCAACCCACTTGGCCAGATTGCCGCCAGCTCCTGACTACCCTATTCACGACAGAGGAGCGAGCACGAATTAGAAAAGCAGCCATTGAATGGATGGCAGATAACCCTGTAGCTCCGGGACAGGGGCAGAGTAGAATAGACCATCGGGAAGCAGCCCAGAGAGAATTTCCGAATGAAGACCCCCATTGGGATCCGAATACAGAAGAAGGAACCACAGCCCTAGCCTGTTTTCGCCAAGGCTTTTTACAAGGCCTGAAAAGGGGGGGCCAGAAAGCTATGAACCTTTCCAAAGTTGCAGGAGTTATCCAAGGTATAGATGAGAGCCCAGCAGATTTTCATGAAAGATTAACTGAAGCATACAGAATGTATACCCCCTATGATCCCGAGGCACCAGGAAGTTTATGTATGGTGAATTCTGCTTTTGTAAACCAGTCTCAACCAGACATTAGACGTAAATTACAGAAGTTAGAAGGGTTTACGGGCATGAATGCAACACAGTTACTGGAAGTCGCTCATAAAGTGTATGTGAATCGTGATACTGAAAGACAGGGAGAATGTGATAGAAAGATGAAGAAGAAAGCTGATTTTTTGGCTGCGGCCATAGTTGAACAGAAAAGGGGAGGTGTCCCTAGTCGACGGAGCAGAGGAAGAGGGCAGGGTCAAGGCGGAGGCCGGACCCAGAAGCTAGGCGTGAACCAATGCGCCTACTGTAGAGAGGAAGGACATTGGAGAGATACGTGCCCGCAACTCGAAGACGCCCAGCAAGATGACGACAGCAGTCATCAGTGGCGAGAAGAAAGACGAGGCTATCCCCGAAACCGCGGAGGAGCCAATCGAGAACAATTCCAGCGAGAAAGAGGAGGAGGAGCCATTCAAGCATTGGCCACACCGGTCCATGATGAGAATGACATGGATTAGGACAGACCGGGCTCCAAGTTTGCTTTAGGTCTCCAGGAGCCTATGGTCGGAATACAAATAGGAGACCAAATTATGGACTTTATGGTTGATACTGGAGCACAACATTCAGTAATAGACAAAAAGATAGCCCCATTCTCTACAAAAGCAGTCACCATTATAGGAGCAACTGGTGCCAAAGCCACAAAGTCTTTTCTTCAGAATCGTATATGCAGTCTAGGAGGACAGCAAATAACTCATCAATTCCTTTACATGCCCGAATGTCCAGTGCCACTACTGGGACGAGATATGTTAGCCAAACTCCAAGCACAAATATCTTTCTCTGAAGAAGGAGAAATGCAAATGACAGTAAATCCCCAAGCCAAACCAGCAGGAATAATGCTGCTGACAGTTCCCCGAGAAGAAGAATGGAGGTATTACATCGATGATTCTATCCAAGACACTTATTTTGAACAAACTTTAAAGAACATTCATGCACCACCTGGAGTATGGGCAGAAGGCAGTCCTCCAGGCCTAGCCAAGCATATAGCTCCAGTGATTGTAACCCTCAAGCCTAGTGCTACACCAGTGCACGTCAAACAGTACCCTCTCCCAAGAGCTGCAATTGAAGGCATTCATCGCCACTTGCAAAGATTGCTCGAGTATGGCCTACTAAAAGTATGTCAATCCCCATGGAACACTCCACTTTTGCCAGTAAAGAAACCTGGGACGGATGACTACCGCCCAGTACAAGACTTAAGGAGAGTAAATGATGCAGTTGAAACTATACATCCAGTTGTACCCAATCCTTACACTCTTCTAGGACTGATACCTGCTGAAGCTACCCATTTCACTGTACTGGATTTAAAAGATGCATTCTTTTGCATAAGATTAGCCCCTGTAAGTCAAATATTGTTTGCATTTGAATGGCAGGACCCCATCTCTGGAAGAGGGGGCCAACTCACCTGGACAAGATTACCCCAAGGATTCAAGAATTCGCCTACCATCTTTAGTGCTGCACTAAATCAAGACCTTTCAAGCTATCCAGTAGCCCCGGGGAAGAGAGTGCTTCTCCAATACGTGGATGATCTGTTGATAGCTGCCATATCAGAAAGTGAATGCATACTAGCCACCAAAGACCTCTTGCAGTTACTAGATGAAGCTGGATACAAAGTTTCCAGAGCAAAAGCACAGCTATGCCAAAAAGAAGTGAAATACTTGGGTTTTCGCATTACCCAAGGAAGCCGAAGATTAGGCAGAGAAAGAAAAGAAGCAGTATGCAGAATTCCAACCCCAACAACCAGAAAGCAAGTCAGAGCCTTTCTGGGAGCGGCAGGATATTGCCGAATCTGGATACCCAACTTCGCCCAAATTGCCAAACCACTGTATGAAGCCACAAAAGGAGAAGAGAAGTCACCACTGGAGTGGGGACTTGAGCAGGATACAGCCTTCCAGAAGTTAAAAGAAGAATTGATTTCATCACCAGCACTTGGACTACCAGATGTCCACAAACCTTTCCATTTGTTTGTACATGAAGCACAGGGAAATGCCTTGGGCATGTTGACTCAGAAATTGGGAAATTGGGAGCGACCTGTAGCATACCTATCGAAACAATTGGACCCTGTGGCCAAAGGATGGCCACCTTGCCTGAGAGCTGTTGCAGCTACAGCACTATTAGTGAGTGAAGCAGACAAGCTCACACTAGGACAGAACATACGAGTCACTGTGCCACATGCAGTCCTTGCCCTTATGGAACAAAAAGCAAATTATTGGCTCACCAATTCCCGAATGTTGAAGTACCAGAGCATGTTATGTGAAAACCCACAGATACAACTGGAAGTGAGTCATGCCTTGAACCCAGCCACCTTGATACCCATCAGTGAAGAACTCCCAGAACATGACTGTATCGAAGTCATGGAAACTGTGTTCTCCAGTCGACCCGACTTGACAGATGTGCCCATAGACAATCCTGACCAAATCTGTTATGTTGATGGGAGCAGTCTCATCCTCGATGGACGACGCTGTGCCGGATATGCAGTCGTCACTCAACATGAAGTAGTTGAATCCTCAGCTCTAGCCTCAGGCACATCAGCCCAGAAAGCCGAATTGATAGCACTCACCAGAGCATTGCTGTTAGGAGAAAAACTTGTGCTAAATGTATATACAGATTCCAAATATGCCTTCACCACTCTGCATGCCCCTGGAGCTCTCTATAAAGAACGAGGGCTCATCACATCTGGAGGAAAATCAGTCAAATATGGTCCCGAGATATTGATGTTACTTGATGCAGTTTGGGCCCCAACACGTGTAGCTGTTATGCATTGTAGAGGACATCAAGCAGGAAAAGGAGAAGTTGCCCGAGGGAATAGATTTGCAGATGCCTCAGCACGACAAGCAGCTATGACAGGACAGATTGCCCCACAAGCTATGCCAATGCAAGCAGCATTGTTTCCAGTACCTCTGAATTTATGGACACCACGATATACCACCAAAGAATTGAATTACTACTGTAACAGAGAAGATGGAATACTGAAAGATGGATGGATTGAGCTGCCACCAGAAGAGGGCAGTCAACCCCCTGGACGAATAGTAATTCCTGAACTGTTAGGACCATCTTTTGTCAAAGCTTTCCACGAAGCCACCCACTATGGGAAGAGTGCTATGGAAAAAGCACTCAGACCACATTTCTACATCCCTCTGCTGACAACTATATCAGCCTCAGTAGCACGTCAATGTCTAACCTATGCCAAAAATAATGCCAAGCAAGGCCTTATAACGGCACCCCGAGTTCAGTCAGGAGGTGTCACCCCCATGCACAACCTCCAAGTTGATTTTACCGAAATGCCAAAAGCCAATGGATACCATTACCTGTTAGTATTAGTTTGTACTTTCTCTGGGTGGGTAGAAGCCTTCCCAACCAGAACTGAGAAAGCCCATTGGAAGGGACCGTACACCGTCATCCTGTCTACCCCAACTGCAGTAAAGGTAGCCAAGATCGACGCCTGGATCCACCACAGCAGAGTCAAGCCCGCCGCTGATCCTGAACCTGAGCAGTGGATGGCAGAACAGCATCTTGATGCACCCTTCCGAGTTACTTTGAGACGGCAACCAGCAGCTTAGACACTTCATCACAAGTGCTTTGCAGTAGCCAAGTCTTTCGAAGAGGATTGCTGTTTTCCATGCAGCAACAGTTTTGTTTCAACGAACTCAATCTGTGCATGATTTGGCACACTACTTTGATACTACATTGACTAGCCAGACTTCACAAGCCAACTGAAATTGCTAATAAGTTGGTTAATGTGTACTGGACAACCTGAGGATCTTCAATCAACACTCAGCACCCGTTAAATTGCTTCATTAGCAAACGGGACGAAGAATAAAAGACCGTCGTGATCAAGATCAGCAAGCTGAGGATTCAGAAGAACTCCAATTAACATCAAACATGCATCTTTACTTTTGCTTTGCCTTGGTTGCCTTATTTGGAGGTTTTGAACAGACTTATGCTCTACCTCCATGCACTGCCTGCATTACCTCTACTAGAACTGGACTGAAAGTAACTCAGACTTTGCTTTATCATTCTTACTATACCTGCAAGGGAACAGTGACTCGGTGTATCTATAACACCACTGAACTAAATGTTTGCACTCATGGCAAAATCAAAGCATGCTATAATCCGCATCAAAATCCATCCTATTACACGTTGGAAATACGATGGAAGGATGCAGATGGACCTATACTAGCTGCTACACCACCACTTAAAGACATTACTAAACCTGCTGTTTTGAATTTTGATGCATGCAATGCCATTAATAGAGATAGTTATTCCACCTGTGGTACATGGGAGAAAGCGTATCAGAATGACCATAAGTACATGTGTCCAGAAGGTGCCACAAATTGGTGGAAGTGCACAGGTAAAACGGGATCAGGTTATAGTACTGCACCAGCGGCAGACTACTATTGCCCGTATTGGGGATGTGTTTTTTATGCTACCTGGAATACTGGTATAACTGATGAGAAAATAGATAAACGAATGGCTACCTTAACCAAGCCAACCACGTTCAGTGGTGTTATAGATACACCGAGTCACTGTTCCCTTGCAGGTATAGTGCCGTGTCCTGAGGAAGTGGAATACGCCCTGGAGGGGGGCGAAGTGGTGGAGCAGATTTGAAGTTTATGCGGTAGCCGTGTTCGATGATAGAGAGCACCCACTGGTCCGTTGTGATCTTCTTCCAGGAGCGTAGGAATGCGGACAAGCGGCCCCCGGTCGGTAGATGGGAGAGGGGGGAGTCAAAAACTGGGATTGTTCTTTGCGGGAGCGGTGGGTGCTTTCTTCGTTGTACGCTCCCGCTGGCGTGGTTTCTGCCTATAAGGCGCTGAGTATTGCTGCTGTTTGTAACGGGGTTGCTGCCATCTGCGGTAATGGTTGTACCGCTTGTACCCTGAAGAGCCATGGTATGAGGTTTTGCGGTAGGGTTTTGTGCGCTCGGACCCTTCTTCCAGGGTCTGGAGGGCTGTACAGCGCTCACGCATGTCATCTACTGTCTGCTTGACCTTGTCTCCAAAGAGCGAGTCGCCTGCGCAAGGTGTGTCGGCGAGTTTGTCGTGGGAGTCAGTCTGTAGACCTGAGGCCTTGAGCCAGGCTAGTCGTCTTGCGGAGATGGCGATTCCAGCCACCTTGGAAGATGTCTCAAAGGCGTCGTGAGCTGAACGACCTTGGTGTTTGGTGCATTCCTCGAGATCTGAGATGGCAGTAGAGAGGGCCGTTGAAAGATCTGAGCCTTTGGAGGCGGCTTTTATGTTGACCACTAGCGCGTCCTGGTAGATGGCGATTTGGAATAAGTGAGCGGCAATCCTTGCATTCAGCATGGAGCCTTGGTAGATGCGCTTTGCGACGTTGTCTAGGAGCTTGTTTTCTTTGCCAGGTGACGTGTTGACGGATGAGCGCGAGGACTTACTCTGCTTCAGGGCAGATTCCACCACAATGGACTGGTGTGGAAGATGCTGCCTGTCAAACCCGGGCGTGGGTTGGACCACGTACCTCGAGTCCAATTTTCTCGGGCAAGGATGATTGGACTCTGGTGTCATCCATGCTTTCAGCAAGTTATCCCTGAGGAGCTGGTGTATTGGAATGGCAGGTGCAGCCTTGGGAACATCAAGAAACTTGAGGGCTCCCTGGACTTCTTCGCTTCTGTCAGCGTCCTCGGTTGGTGAGATTGATAGGGCTGCCAGGACTTTGTTGATGAACTTAGGGTAGGTTAGGTCCTCGGGTGGCTCTTGAGGCCCGGGGGTGTCATGGTCCACCAGGGAGGTGGAGTGCGACAGAGAAGAGTCAACTGTGCAGTCTGTGCCGTGGGTAAGGGTCTGTGCAGGGTTGGTAGTTGAAGGCAAGCATGGTGGAGTAGGAGCAGAGGCTTGCAGGGCCTGATTCTGATTGGAATCGTCATTATTGCTTGTTGCGCCAGAAGCTTCGTGGTGGTCCGAGGGTACTACGTGCTGAGAGACCATGTTTGAGACTGTGGCAGTCCATTGCTTCAGCATGTCATTGAGGAGAGTCAGCATGTCCGTGGAGGCTGAGGAGGGTTGATCAGGGGTAGCCTGAGTGACAACTTGAGGCAAAGCAGCTTGTCCATGGGGTGTATCATGCACTGAGGAGTCAGAAAGGTAGAGGGCAGACTCGTCCCCCCCATTGAGAGATGCCAGGGACTCGTGGCTGTAGCGAGAGGACCCCGAGGAGGGAGAGCTGTGTCTGTTCCCCTCATAGTACCTAGATTCATAGTACTGCGGGGAAGGGCTGCATGCATGTCTGCGCCGTTTGTTGTACCGGTGGTACTCACTGATGCTGTGTTTCAATGCAGCTCTTTGGTGCCGATGGGATCTGCGCCTGCTCCGTGCGCGGCTGCGATGCCGGGAGGATCTTGTGCGCTTTCTGTGCCGGTTTCTGTTGTGGCGCGGGTCTGAAGAGCTGTCTGAGCCGCTGCTGTAGTCGGCGCCGGCAAGGCAGTGCTGAGAGCCTGAGAGCAGGAGGTGCGGAAGTCATCATAGAGCATGACGGAAGTTCCGGGGGAGGAGCCTGATGCGGCAAGATGGAGGCCTCCAGGGAAACACACGTGGCAGGCATCTCAGGATCACGGCGGGGGACGGAGGCCTGAAGAAGCGCGTCCCCGGCCGGAGCAGAGGCAGCAGAGGCATCGGGGGGTCGAGGGACCGGCGGAGGCTGGATCGCCTGTACACTTCCAGCGTTGGATGTAGTAGATGGAGAAAGGAGGTCTCTTAGTGCATGCCGCCGGTAATTCCTGGCTCTCGGGGACATGCGGCCGCAGGCGGAACAATCTTGGACAGCATGATCCTTCCCGAGGCAGAGCAGGCAAAGGAGATGTGAATCTGAGTTTGCCATTCTCCGGGAGCATGCGGTGCACTTCTTAAATCCAGGTTTTTTCATGATGAGGTGAGAGTAAAAAAATAAACGTCTAACTCGGCAAGGCGGAAGACGAAGACTGATCAGCTAGGGGCGGATCGGGAGGTGTGGCTACTAGCCAAGCCCAGAAGGCTAAAGCCTTCTGGGCTAGTGAGAGTACTTTCCGTCTACGGCGCCGTCGGATGACGTCACCCACTTGTGGCTGACTCATCCTGCTTGCCCTGGGAGAACTTCTACTATCTCTTGCTACCGGAGGTGCTCCAGGGCCTGTTTGGTTGGAGTGGGATTTCTCCAGTTCCCCGCTTAAGGGGCTAAGGGTGTATAAGAAGATGCATGCTCTCCCGGAGAGGGAGTGCATTGTGTGACTTGATATTTCCAAGGTGGATGTGCAGGTCACGGTCATTACCAGAAGGCCCACCATTCCTGTGGAAGGCGGATTGGCCTTGAAAGATACCCTGGTCTGGAAGGTGGATTTGTGTTGAAGAACCAGTTCACTGTGCAGTATGTGCAGACCTGACATTTTGGGCCTTGCCCCAGTGGATTCAGTTTCTTTCACCAGATGATTTTCTCTCTCTTTTTGGAGTCTGCTACAGCCTTTCTTCTGATGCCATGTAAGGCCTGGCATTGTGCCCTGTTGACGGTTACATTCATTAGCTTGGCTTTGACATGGGGCAGCTGACTCCTTTTCCAAAGCCTGGTTGCCCATCTGGCCTTAGAGGAGTGCTTCTGTTGGGTCCGATTGGGAGACGTGGGTACAGGACCTGGGCAGGACAAAATCTTCTGCTTTCTGAAGGACAGATCCAAGGGGCCTGCATAGTGAACAGGAGCTCCTTTTCTTTCAGCCGTTTCCTGCTCCTCACAGGAGTGCTGGTCAGACTCCATGGGGAATCCAGAATTCCTAGACTACCAGCCTGGAGAGCCCTTCTTCCCCTTATGTAGAGTGCATGGGCACAGGACTCAATCCCCTCCAGAGGAGGCCCCTTCTGGGCTGTGCATTGAAGGTTTTGGGGCTCATTCCCTGGTTCCTCTGGCAAGCTTTGCTTTTTTCTTTCAGAAAGGGGTCTGGGTTACCAAGGATTGCCGAGTACTAGACACCTTTCATTTTGGCTATGTCCTGAAATGCACAGAGCCAATTCCGGATGCTTTCATCTCCTCTTGTGGGTCTGTGATCAAAGTGCCATTGTTGGACCACCTTGGACAAGTTGCTGCACCTAAAGGCAGTGGTGCCTATCCTTTCATCTATTTCGTGGTGTCGTGGTTTTTTTTTTTTTTTTTAAAACACTGTTCCTTCTGACCCATTCTGGTCCTCAAGGGGGTCAACAAGCACTTGCACATCCTGCGCTTCCAAATCGAAACCTTGCACTCTGTGATTCAAGCAGTGCGCTGAGAAGAATTCTTGGCTTCTCTGGATCTGTCCAAGGTGTATTTTACTTTTACTGATCCTCCCAGATTAGGATATGATCTGCATTCTGCCATATTTGGCTCTCACTATCGGTTCACCATCCTCCCTTTTGGCCTCTCCAACTCCCCAAGGACGTTCTCCTTCAAGGTAATGGTGGTGGTGGTTTCTGCGCCAAGGGATCTGTGTCCATCCTTTTCTGGTCAACTGGTTCTTCCGGGCCCGTTTCCTTTTCAGAGGCATCTCTGGTAGCATCCTGAGTGGTGTCCTTTATGGAAAACCTCGGCTGGGTGACCAGTCATGAAAAGTCAGCTGTTGCCTTCCCAGTCCCTGGAGTTTCTGGGAGCATGTTTTGACTCTTGAATGGGCAGTTTTTCCTGCCAGAGGGGAGAGCCAAGATTATTGGGTTGCCTAGCACTGTTCTGTGCACAGCAGGTTCTTAGAGTCTGGGATTATCTTCCTCTCCTCAAATTGATGGCGGTGACTATAGAGATGGTGCCATGGTCATGCGCTCACATGCAGCTTCTCCAGCAGTCCTTGTTGACTTGTTGGTCCCCGAGTTCTCAGGAATTCAAGTACAAGCTCCCAGTCCCGATGATGGTGAAGACGAGCCTGTAGTGGTGGCAGCAGCCCTGTCTTCTGAGGAAGGCCATACTGCTGGGTGATTTCTCTTTGATCCTGCTGATGACGGATGACAATCTCACGGGCTGGGGAGCCCATTGTCAATACCGTACAGCCCAGGGCCATTGTAACCACAGGGAAGCGGTATGGTCCATCAGCTGCTTTGAGGCGAGGTCAAACAAGTTGGCTCTTCTGAGTTTCTGACCCCCTGGTCAAGGACAGGCCATTCAGGTATTTTCAGACAACGCCACGGCAGTGCCTTATGTCATTCAGCAAGATGATACGAGGGTAGCTCTGGAGATGGCTCTCCTGTTTGTCTGAGCAGAGAAGAACCTCCTAGCCTTGTTGGCCCAGCACATTGCCAGGGTGGACTTCCTCAGCCATCACTTTCTGGATCCTGAAGAGTGGGAGTTGAGTCAGGAGGCATTTCAGTTGATTCTGTGCCACTGGGGTCACCCTGAAATCGATCTGATGGTGACCAGCTCCAATGCCAAAGTTTTTTTTTTTCTTTTTCTATGGTCGCTGCATGAAGACAGGGTTTGATGGCATTGAAGCCTTGGCCAAGTCAGCACCTATTGTACATTTTCCTCTGTTGCCCCTGGTAGGGTGTGTGATTCAGCATATAGAATGCCACCTGGCAGGATTGTCCTGGTGGTGCCGGATTGGCCAAGGAGAGCATGGTTTCGAGACCTGACATGGTTCATGCAGACATCTCCTCTTTGGTTGCCTCCATCTCAGGGCCAGTTGAGGCAGGACCCTGTTCCCTTCTCACTTATGGCTTGGCTCTTGAAAAGAGATGGCTAGCATGTAAGGGCTATTTTCTGGCAGTAGTCTCCACTCTGCTCAGAGCCCAAAGGAGATCTACCAAGCTAGCATGTATGCAGGTCTGGAGCCTCTTTGTGTGATGGTGCAGTGCTCGGCAGTTGGCTCCTGAGGCAGCCAAGGTGCCATCCCTGTTAACCTTTCTGTAGGATGTCCTGGAGAAGGGCATTTCTCTTAGCTCCCTGAAAGTTTTTAGGTGGCAGCTTTGGCCTGTTTCCGAGGTCCAGTGGTTATTAAGCCTTGCACTTGGATGTCTCGCACTTCTCCAGGGTGATTTGGCATCTGTGTTCTCTCCTCCGGGCTGAGGTCCCTTCCTGGGATCTGTGTCTGGAGCTCAGGGCCCTGATGTTGGTGCCCTTTGAGTCATTGAAGTGCCCTACTTTGAAGGATTTGATGCTCAAGACTGTCTTCTTGGTCACAATTTCTTCCGCAAGGCATATTTCCAAGCTGCAGGCTGTGTCTTGCCAAGACCCTTATCTGTCATTTTTCAAAGGAGGCAATCTTCTTGCCTAAGGTTATTTCTCCCTTTCATTTGACCAGTTGGTTTGCCTGCCCTCCTTCTCTAAGGAGAAGTGTAGAGGGAAAACTAAGGCTCTTCTCCTTGTAGATATATGGAAGGTGCTTCTCTGTTACTTGGAAGTTACAGATTCTTTTTGTAAGTTCCATCATCTTTTCATGCTGTTTTCTGGTCCATGCAAGGGTGACGTGTTGGCTAAATCAACTTTGGGGTATTGAATTAAGGAGACCATTGCCTCAGGATATCTGTTGTGGAACTGTCCGCTTCCAGAGGGTTTGTGCACCCATTCTACCCAAGCACAGGCATCCTCCTGGGCAGCATGAAGCTCTGTAACCCCTGCAAACATTTTTTCTGGCAGCAACCTGAGCATCTCTTACCACACGCGAACAGACATTGCCTTTGGCTCAAGAGTTTTGTGAGCTGTTGTCTTCTTCCCGCCCAGTGAAGTCGTAGCTTTGGTATATCCTATTTATCTGGACGAGTCTAGCAGGATGATGTAGAAGGTGACATTTTACCTACCAATTAATGTCCTGTCCTTGAGTCTTGTTAAACCAGGTCAGGCCTTGTCCCTGGAACTGTATTGCTTTGTCCTTCTGCTGTGGTATCCTTGGGTCTGCTATGGTTTTTATACTTGGCTCTGCAGATTCCTCGGCTACTGACAGCCTTATATTTATGCTTTCTTATATATAGCTCTCTATTGCTGATCACTCATTGCTGCTCATGGTTGAGGATGTGTGGGGCTTACCATGTTTCTCTCATATGCTTTAGGATGAATACTGAAGGGACCTCTGGTGGCCGAGGCAAATTGAGGCATAGGAATGATGTCATTGAAAAATAGTCTCTTCATTGGTCCTTTTGTCTCTGCCAATCTGCTAGTAGGGGAACACAACCCCCCCCCCTTTCTTGTCTGGACCAGTCTAGCAGGACTCAAGGACAGGACATTTAACTATTAAGTGAAATGTCCCCTTATGATGGTTATGATCTTGCACATAACCTTGGACTATTTTTGTAAAGGCAGAATAGAAGTACTGGAATTACATTAAATGACTGACTGATATGAAGTTACCCATCTCTCTCCAAAAAGATTATCAGCAGCCCACCTTAAAAGTCTAGAGCTTAAAACTCAGGGCTGGGAGGAGGTGACTCAGACAGAGGGATTAAAAAGCTAGCTTTGTGCAAAAGGGAGGAGAGAGGCCCGTGGAGACAGAAAGCTCTTTCCAAGCCGGGCTGAGAGAGAAATTCAGCTGTAAGGTAGGTGGTTTAGGAACTGGAAACCATATTCACAAACACTGAAGCCCAAGTGACTGCCTGGACTTTGGGCTTAACTGAATTCTGACTTTAAGTTGGGAGTAGGGCACTGAGAACCAGCCCTGTGAAAGCAGCAGACTGGGGAGCAATTGCTGTATTGCGGTCTAGCTAAGGGACAATTTCAAATTAGTTTCATTTGTTCCTGAACAGTTGTTTGCCTAGTGTTTTAAGGATTACTGACCACTGCAGGCCTCGCTAAACCACAATCACAGATATTTACATAGTTGTCTAAATTGATGGAGAGCTAGAGATGAAAGACAAACTGTGTGTTTGGGCCTGGTAATATTCTTTTTTTGCCATTGAGTCTCCAGCTTTGTCAGTGTATTTGTATTTGTTTTTGTGTCACCTTTAACTGTGTAATTAGTTGGGTTATAAATGCTGTAAATAATAAATAAAATAAATAATAAAATAAATAATAAATATCTTGTGATTTTTAAATTCAGTCTTGAAGTCCCTTTCAACTCAACTAGCCCAGTCATTGCAGCAACATTCTTCTGCCAAGGTCCTAAATGTGACCTCTTAGTGGCACTATTAGTGACTAGGAATCCCTTTTTCAGGGGCTGAAAATGCTGCCTTCAACACTTCCCCCCCCCCCCCCTGCTCTGCCAGCTCCCAAAATCATCGTCTTCCAGTCTCTGCATAGCAATCTAGTGGAAGACAAGAGGGAGGAGTGGCTCAGTGATTGGGACAGGTTACCTCAGGCCAGAAGGCCAGGGGTTCAATTCCTGCATGGGGACAAGCAACCTCAGGCCGGAGGGACTGGCGTCTCTAGTCCCATGGCCACTCCTTGTAGCCTTGGGCAAGCCACTTAACCCTCCATTGCCTCAGGTACACTTAGATTGTGAGCCCTTCAGGGACAAGGGAATAAAAAGTACCTGTTAGTATACATGTAAACCGAACTGATTCTAAAGAGCGCGGTATAAAAAATAAAATAAGAAACAGTACTCTACTCTGTCTTTGTAATCAATTAAACAAAGCCTTTTGAACTTTAGGAGTGGAGGAGTAGCCTAGTGGTTAGAACACTGGCTTGGTAACCAAGCAACCAGGGTTCGATTCCCACTAGCTCTCCTTGTGGCCTTGGGCAAGTCACTTAACCCTCCATTGCCTCGGAAGAAAGGCCTGGCAATCAACTTCCGGTGACACTGCCAAGAAAACCCAGGAGCTTCTGGGTCGCCAGGAGTCAGACTGACTCGAAGGCACACATTGCATTTTTTTTTTAACTTTACTGATAATCAACAGGAAATTTCTAGAATTAGCTCTTTTCCCTAGAACTAGTTGCATAAATTCTGCTGAAGTGGCTCCTGTGTTGCAGAGGATCCAATGAAGAAAGGCTCTCTGCTGCCATATCCACACTCGAGCGAGATAGGTATTGATTTTGCAAGGGTGTTTACGTTGCTAACACCACAGCTAAACCCATGGCAATATAATGATAAATGTAACCCTCAAATTTTGTTGTGTTAATGTTTTGTCTTAATGTTGTTAAATACCCTTGTGTTAAATGTAACCCAATTGTGATGTGATGTGATGTAACCACGTTGATTGTAGGATAAGGTGGTATATAAGTCTGTCTAAATAAATAAATAAATATCTTCTGAAATGGACTTCCCCTGTCCCAAGGACCCTTTAAAAATTGTTGCTTGGGGGTCCCATAATTTCAATTTCTGCCACTGCCTAGAATGGGGCTATATTGCCTGTCCATCAAGATATACATGCAGTATGCATTTTTTATTTTATATGACTGAGAATTTTTGGGAGGAAGGGCGAGGTGAAGAGTTAGTGTTTGTGCAGTGTGGTTTATTTTTTTAAATTTGAGGGGACCCAAGATGGTGGAAGCAGGGTGCTCCTGAGCTGTGCTGTCCTGTGGTTTTGATTCTTATCAAAATAGACTCTCTCTTTCTGAGCTTTTTCCTAAATAGGCAAGGTGAAACAGCAAATGTGTAACTCGGCCACTGCAAGTGCCGCTGTCCAAACTGACAACTATTTTTCGGCCCAGCATTACTTATAGTGCTAACTCTGGAGTCTTTTAGATTTCTTGGGTGGAAAGTTGTCTGTCTGATCTCCTCTGAAATCCCCCTGAGATGCTGTGTGGGAGGAACAGCAGAGTCGACAGTTGGGGTGTTAACTGAGGCTGGTGATGCTCAGCAGACTTTATTCTCTCCCAGTGGGGAGAATAACTGTGCAATAGAGGAGTACTATGGAATAGTTGGGGGAGCGCATTTGATGTTCTATCACCAGAGCTGCAGTAGTAGATTATCCTGTTAGGAAGGATTTGATTTCTGGCTTGAAAACAACATTGGATAGAACTTGAAACAGTGGAGTTGGAAGCAGTAGAGTTGGACTCTACCCTAGCTTCATTTAAGACCACATTGGTGAGACTAAACAATTCTACTTAACAATTCTACTTCAAGTTACTTTGAGAGGGCCTTTTCTCTTTGGAGCAGTCTCGTTAGACAGATTTGCTATAGCTTCTACATTTTAGGATGCATTTCAGAAAGCAGGAACTCTGGATCAAGACTTAATGGACCTTTAAACAGCAAATGTCCTCTCGTAGAGAAGGCTAAGAATTTTCAGGAGAAGGAAGAAACATTTTTGAAAGAATTGGTGGTGATCATGAGAAAATAGAATTTTCCAAAACTTCTATTAGATGGTGCGATCTATTCCCTTTTTTGAATTTTCCTAGGATCCGACTATTTCTATAAACATTTTTCTAAGGAAGAATACAGTGTCTGTCTTAGATACCTTTTGGAATCTGTGCTATCCCTCTCCAGAGCCTTTTACGTTTATCTAAGAGATCAGAACAGTCCGCTCCGATAATTCTCGATGGTTTGGTCTTACTGGCTTTCTGGTGGAGTCAGATACAGATAAACCTGTAAGTTCAACTTTGCTTATTACTATTCTGGATCCTGACCGCAGTTGGCTTATTAAAATATTCTTTAAGGGTAAGGACTCGCTTTTTATGAATCTGTGTTGGAATGTTTCCAGATGCTTCCCAAATCCACTTAGAGGAAGCAGTTTTTATTCCAGTTGTGATTTTTCTTTTTTCTTGGTGTTTTCCATGCAAATGCTTAATCAGATATCAAATATCAGATCTACCTTTTTCAAGCTTCAAGATCTTACTATGTTAGTAGAAAATCTACAGAAACTCAGGTTACAGGATTGCTGTCTGCAACCAGGACTGTCACTAGTCTTTAAATTTAGTAGAGGAGGGTTAGTAGATTAATGACATACAGGCCGATGCAGAATACTGGCACGGCCTTTAAGCACCAGAAACGGCATGTTTAAGCACACTTTAAAGTCACTTGTGGTCTACTGCCCAATCCCACCCACCTCCATCCCACTTAAAGAAACTAACCTGGCAGTACCCCCCACCCCACTTAAAATAAACAAACAAACAAAAAAACCCCAACTAACCTGGTGGTTGAGCGGCCCCCGAACCTCCTCCCAGTATCTTTCAAAGTGGGAGCACCACCTTCGCGCTCCCACTCTGTCTGCCATCTTGGAAAATGGCAGTGCCTGGCCCCACATGGTGCATCCTGGCAGTCTTCATAAAGCTGATGCACAAATTAGCCATGTGGTGCCCGCTTCTCTGGGAGAGCAGACAAAACCAGCACTGATTTCTTGCACATGATTTTGGCTTGTTCTCTTTTTAACGCTGCCATTTTTTGCGCACAGTTTTAACGCATGGCTCATTTGCATATGAGCCCCTTTTCTGCATAGCTGCACTGAAATTGTGTGCTATCAGTGTGTTGCAAGCAGGCATAAAAATCTGATAGTGCGTGATTAATAGATAGCCAGTGCTTTATTTCCTTTTACCTCCCTGTTTGTTTGCCTTTTATTGTGGTCTGGTAGGATACACCTGTATGATTCCGACCCGCCCCTTTTTTTTTTCTTTTTTCTATTTGCTATTATGATCTGCGTTTTGCATTGTTTACCTTTTTATGGTTACCCTTTTTTCTGTATTAAGTGGATGTTGCTTGTGTTTTGTGAATGTTGAGAAATAAGTTATGCATAAATTAGTTTTGCAGTATGTGTTCAGTTAAACATGGAGGTCAGCACACTTTACCTGATTTTAGTGGTGGGTTTTGGAGAGGCAGTTTTTGCCTATTTGTTCTGTGTATTCAGGTGGAATTGCAGAACTTAGTAATAACTGACAGGAAATGAGCACCCCTGTCCTCGTCTTGAGGTAGTCGATGCTGTCAGGGAGGAGTGGCTGAGTAGTTGGGACAGGTTACCTCAGGCTGGAGGGCCGTGGTTCAAGTCCCACATAGGGACAAGCAACCTCAAGCCGGAGGGACTGGTGTCTCTAGTCCCATGGCTACTCCTTGTGGCCTTGGGCAAGCCACTTAACCCTCCATTGCCTCAGGTACTCTTATTGGATAAGAGAATAAAAAGTGCCTGTTAGTATATATGTGTATCGGAGCAGTTTACATATAGTAAAGGGTAGTATATCAAGTGCCTAAACTATAAACCATTCTCTCTGACTGAGACCCCACACTAGAATGCCACGTTTGAAAAGCTGGCTTCTTCCCCCCCTTCCCCCCCCAATTGGTATTGCATATGTGTGTTGGTTGCCTAGGCGATGAGCTCCCAGCAGTACTGTATCCCTAGGCTTTCAGTGGTAGTGTTTGGTTGGTTGAAAGAAAACATTCTCTTGCTATTAAACATTCTTAGCTGTACACTTTTTAAAGTATTTTAGGGCTAGCGGAGAACCTGAGGAAAATTTCTTATAGCGCACCAAATGTAGAATACCCAGACCTAGGTATTTTAGCTGCTTTGAAGAAAAGCTTCCAATTAAGCAGGGGAATTTTATATAGGCTATGCATGCTGGAAGACTGACTAGCATGCCCAAGACAGCTAAGCACTAATCATTTTTACTCTTAATAGAGTGGATTTGATTTAAATCAAATCCACTTAAATCCATGATTTAAATCTCTAGTCAGGAATATTCTGTGCAGATAAAGGTAAAACTAGAGGGAATATCTGCCTGCTTTTATTGCAACCACATTGAAAATTATGGTACCCTAAAGTGCATTGTGTTTGCCCAGCACAAGAATTCAAATAGTAAATTGAGAAGCCTCTCCAAAATTTATGGCACGGGAAGAGGAGCAGTCAGTAAACAATTTAGTATGGCATATGAATATTTACTGACCTGAGGAATCTGCATGTTCAGAAATGCTCACTTCAGTATATTCTAAGCAGAAGCAATTCTCAAGATACTTATTTGGGAAAACTGACCTTGCATTTCTTTGCTGCAGTGATTTGCATTTCTTGTGCATGCATGTGTTCAGGCACAGAGGGAAATGGTTCTTTACAAGGGTCCTAGACTTCAGGAAAACCTTTACAAGATGAGGGAATTCCTCAAAGTGGTTAGCTGGCTTGGAACATCTAGGGGAATTAGAAATTGTAGTCGGTGAAACTGATTAGATATTGCAACAAACTTACTTTTATGTACTTTCCTAATTTAAAAAAAAAAAAAAGAGGAGGATAAGAGGCTGATTTGGTTTCAAAAGAAGTAGCTTAAAAAAATGAGGAAGATGAGAGCAATATTAAGGAAAGCTAGGAAAGTAGTCACGGAGTCAAAGATGAAAATAGATTTAAAAAATACCAATACAGTAAAATGAGAGGACAAGACTTCTTCCTTCCTTTTTTTTTATTATATGCTAGTGTTGAGTCAAGTGCAAAAGACTTTGTAACTTGATAGTGAAGGAGAGAACTATTTAGAGACTGCTGAGGATAATAGAATTATTTAAAATACGAGGTACGATCAAAAAGTATAGAGGTTTGTCAGCGTTATACTTCTTGTGTTAATGTACAATTATTGCATTCAGTCTCCTTCAAAGTAGTCCCCTTCTGATAAAACACACTTCCTCCAGCGTTCTTGCCACTGCTGGAAACCATGTTGAAATACCTCTTTTGTTATGCTATGAAGCTGCTATGTCTAATTTTGCTTAATGGTTTCCAAGTCGTTGAATCTCCTTCCTTTCAGTGGTAATTTCAGTTTTGGAAAACAGAAAAAGTCAGAATGCGAGGTCAGGTGAGTACGGAGGTTGACGGACTTGTTCGATTTGGTGTTTGCCCAAGAACTGTTGGATAAAATGTGATGTGTGAGCTGGGGCATAATCGTGATGAAGCAAACATTCACCATTCATAACATTTTTTGACGAACTGCATCTCTCAAACAAGTCAGAACTTGGACTTGGTACTCCTTATTGTTCATCATGAGTACGTCTTTTGAAGCATACTCATGATGAACAATACCCTGGTAATCAAAGAGAACTACATAGTAACATAGTAACATAGTAAATGACGGCAGATAAAGACCAGCATGGTCCATTTAGTCTGCCCAGTATGATGGCAAGAGTAGTTGCAACTGCCACTCCGTGCAGGCCACCCCTCCCCACGTCTTTGTTTAGGGGTGAACCCACCACTCCATGTAGGACACCCCTATTTGTTGAGAATTTAGATGGTTCAATTTATTTTGATTTTATCCTGTTGCTGTAAAGGGATCCACTGTGTCTGTCCCATGCCATTTTGAATTCCGTCACCGTGTTTGCCCCCACCACTTCCATCGGGAGTGCGTTCCAAGCATCCACCACCCTTTCAGTGAAAAAGTATTTCCTGACATTGCCTTTCAATTTACCACCTTGCAGCTTCCTGTTATGCTCTCTAGTTTTACAGCTCCCCCGTCTTTGGAAGAGGTTTGTTTGTTCATTATTTCCCTTTAAGTATTAAAGGTCTGAATCATATCTCCCCTGTCCCTCCTCTTCTCCAAAGTGTACATGTTTAGGTCTTCTAGTCTCTTCTCATAAGGCTTCTGACGCAGACTCCAAATCATTTTGGTCGCCTTCCTCTGAACAGTTTCCAGTCTTTTTACATACTTTGCAAGATATGGTCTCCAAAACTGAACACGGTATTCCAGGTGACTTGTACAGTGCATAAGTACCTCTTCCTTTCTACTGGTAATTCCTCTTTGTATGCAGCCCAACATCCTCCTGGCTTTTGCCACCGCCTTGTTGCACTGTTTTGCCACCTTGAGATCTTCAGAAATAATCACACCAAGGTCTTTCTCCTGATCCGTGCACACCAACCTCTCGCCCCCTAACACGTACATTTCCCTTGGATTTCTGCTACCCAAGTGCATGACTCTGCACTTCTTTGCATTAAATCGTAATTGCCAAGCATTAGACCATTCTTCCAGCTTTTGTAGATCTTTCCTCATGTTAACCACTCCTTCGGGGGAGTCCACTCTGTTGCAAATTTTTGTGTCATCTGCAAAAAGACAGCCTTTTCCATTCAGTCCTTCAGCAATATCGCTCACAAATACATTGAACAGTGCCGGGCCCAGGACCGATCCCTGGGGCACCCCGCTAATCACCTTCCCTTCATCTGATTGAGCTCCATTTACCATCACATCTGTCGTCTGTCAGTCAACCAATTTCTGATCCAATTTACCATCTTGGGATCCGTCCCCAAGCTACTGAGTTTGATAAGCCTCCTATGAGAAACAGTTTCAAAGGCTTTGCTAAAATCCAGGTAGATGACATCCATCGCATGCCCCTGATCCAGTTCTCTGGTCACCCAGTCGAAGAACTCAGATTTGTTTGGCAGGATTGTCCTTCGGTAAAACCATGTTGCTCGGGTCTTGCATCCTGTTGGTTTTGAGAAAGTTCACTATTCGCTCTTTCAGGAGCGTCTCCATTACTTTTCCTGCACTGAGGTAAGGCTCACAGGCCTGTAGTTTGACACTTCTTCCCTGCCACCACTTTTGTGTAGAGGTACGACATCAGCCATTCTCCAGTCCTGAGGAACCTGTCCTGTTTCCAACGATCTGTTGAAAACGTCCTTTAACGGCCCTGCAAGAACCTCTCTGAGCTCTTTCAGTATCCTGGGATGTATCCCATCCGGTCCCATAGCCTTGTCCACTTTCAGTTTTGCAAGCTGTTCTAACATGTCATCTTCTGTGAATGGTGTGGTATCTACTTCATTCCCATTTTTATATTTGGGAGACACATGAGGTCCTTCTCCAGGACTTTCTTTAGTAAAAATAGAGCAGAAGTATTCATTTAGCAATTTTGCTTTTTCAATGTCACTTTCCACGAGTCCGTTCGCAGCACTTCTGAGTCCTGCAATTCCACCTTTGATCTTCTTCCTTTCCCGAATATTCCTGAAGAAAGTTTTGTCGCCACACTTCACATCTTTAGCCATCTTTTCCTCTGCCTTTGATTTTGCTATCCTTATTTCTCTCTTTGTCTCTTTGAGTTTGATCCTGTATTCATTTCTGTGTTCCTCTCTTTGCGAGCTTTTGAATTTTGTGAAAGCTGTGTTTTTTGCCTTTATTTGAGCAGTCACTTCTTTGGAAAACCCAACAGGTTTTCTTCTCGTTTTTGTTTACTTTTCTTACATATTTATCTGTTACCACTTTTATTGCCACCTTTAGTTTAGCCCATTGCAATTCCACTTCCCTTATCTCCTTCCACCCTGTCAGCTCCTCCTTTAGGTACTCGGCCATTTTATTGAAGTCTGTGTTTTTGAAGTTTAGGACTTTGAGATTGCTATGATTGGCCTGTACCATGGCTTTTAACTCAAACCACACCGTGTGATGATTGCTGCTGCTCACTGGGGCACTCACGCAGACATTCGACACGCTATCACCGTTAGTGAGCACGAAATCCAGTGTTGAGCTTTCCCTGGTTGGTTCCATCACCATTTGTCTAAGTAACGCATCTTGGAGAGCATCCACAATTTTTTTGCTTCTTTCCAGATTTGCAGAAGGAGTAATCCAATCCACATCCGGTAGATTAAAGTCACCCAATATTATTACTTCCCCCTTTGTGGCTATCTTGGCAATATCTATGATCAGTTCATTATCTATCTCTTCAATTTGTGTCGGAGGTCTGTAGACTACAGCAGTATGAATGACAGTGCCATCTCCTCTTTCCAACACAATCCAGAGCGCTTCTTCTTTTCCCCATGCTCCTTGCATTTCAGTAGCTTTAATATTGCTTTTGACATACAAGGCTACTCCTCCACCTCTTCCATTTTCTCTGTCTCTTCTGAATAGATTATAGCCAGCTATATCCCAATCATGCGATTCATTAAATCATGTTTCTGTAATGGCCACAATGTCCAAATCCATTTCCACCATTAGGGCTTCCAGGTCCGGAACTTTGTTGGCTAAGCTTCGAGCATTTGTGCTCATTGCTTTCCAGCATTTAACTGGCTTGTGTGTATTTTGCATTGATTTTGTTCTGCCTACATCTTCCCACTTGTTTTTGATGTGTGGTTTAAAAGTGTGTCTGTTTCTGATTTTAATCTGCTTTTGCAGGGAATGATGTCCAGAGCTTGACCTTCCACATTTGTCAAACCCTTTTTCTAGTTTAAATGCATATCCACATATTGCTTGATTTTTTTTTCACTTAGGATTCTTTTCCCTGCAATAGAGATATAGTCCATCAGCACAGTATAGCCTCTTGTTGTTGTTCCATCTGTTGCCCCAGTCGCCAATAAATCTGAATCCTTCTTGTTTGTACCAGGTCTGGAGCCATGTATTAAAGCTTTTAATGTGATGCAGCCTTTTTGCCCCCTTACCAAGAACAGGTAGAACCTCTGAGAATGCAACAGTGTTAACAATGGGCTTGAGTTTCTCTCCCAAAGATTGGAAGTCCTTTTGGACTGTAGAGGCACTGTTTCTAGCCAGGTCATTTGTGCCCAAGTGGATAATAACATCAAGTTTGGAGTGTTCACTTTCTGCTCTAAGTACTTAAACAACATGGTTTGTATTCCTGCTGGCTGAAGAGCCTGGGAGGCACTTGACTATGTTCTCTCCTTTGAACTGTGTTCCCAAGTTGGTGCCACTGATGATGGAATCACCAAGTAGTAGTAATTTGCTGTTTGGTGAGGTTTTCTTCATATTTGGTCCTTTAGCAGGAGATTGGGCATCGTTTGTCTCATTTAAGGGCCCTTCAGTTTCTTTGGATTGGGCATCCTCATTCGCCAAGGCAGAGAAGGCATTATGCAGGGATATCACCTGTTGCATACGATGCCTCTGGGTCACAGGTCGCAATCTACCAGAACCCACTGTGATCCATTTGTTTCTGGGGTGTTTGATTCTTTGTGGGAGCGGTGGTGGACATTGTTGAGTTTGTATCCTAGAAGAGGTGTGCTTCATTGCAGCCAGTTCCTCCCTCAGTAGGGTCACCTCTTTATGCATGGCAGCTAGGTCTTCCCTTAGTAGAGTTAGTTCTTTATGCATGGCAGCTGTCCTGAGGCACAGAGGACAAGCTTTTAGGTTCCAAATGATTCGTCTTGGAATGAATGTACTGCAGTTATTGCACTGAATACAAGACATGCTGAATAAGTAGTGCTAGAAGGAGAAGATGAAGATGAAGAAGAAGAAGAAGAAAGGAAGAAGAAGATGTGGGCTTTAACCCAAGTTAAAAGGATAGATGGCAACATATGTGACTACTATATAGGCAATGCAGCCCCTGGGGGGTGGGGTGAGAGGGGTAGGGTGGGCGGGAACCTAAGTGTCTCTGGCCAGAAGGCTGTTCCTGAACTGGGGGCATCCACAGATATCTGCTCCAAGGCTACCCAGAAAAGCAGTCAGTCAGTCAGATTATCCCCAAGCTTAATGTATAACCACAGTTAAACTTTATATTAGTGAACTGAACTGTTTCTTTCCTTCCTGTATCACACACAGCTATCTGATTTAAGGGCTACACAGTCAGAATATTCCCAAAGTAAGGTATAACAGTTAAAATCTATCTTAGCATCAAGCAAAAAAGAAAATATAAGCTGTAACTTAGCGTTTTGCAGGCTTTAGGAACTGTGCAGTCTGGAAAAGACTGGAACTATGGCAGCCAGTAAGCTGATCTAATTAGCCCTTCCCCTATTGCTCCTCACCTGGCAGGTTTTCTTGGGTCTGGACAAGTTTGGATTCTTCCATTGTGAGGACCGAGCCTTAATTTCCGGGTTAACCATAAACCCATGATTTATCACCAGCATTCCAACAACTCCCTGACTGCAGACAGTGAATCTTCTTTTTGGTCAGGGGACAGGATTTTCTGCACAAATTTTGCAGACGCATGTCTCATCCCCAAATTGATAGTAAGAATGGATTGTACCGACTGTACCGACCCCAAAGCGATGTCCATGTCCTTGGCAAGATCCCTGATAGTCAATCAGCTATTTTTTTGTCTTCATTCCTGCGGGTGAATGGCCTTCCAGAACGTTCATCACTGTCAATACTTTGGTGGCCCTCTTGGAAATGTTTGCACCATTCATAAACTTGAGCATGACTCCTGCATTCATCGCCATACCACTTGCTGTAACTTGTCATTAGTCTCTTCACACGATTTTCGAGTTTCTGGCAGAAATTAATGCTGTTCACTCTTTTCACTCATCGTAAATCTGACAAACTGCATTTACACGATACTAAACATCACATGATTTAAAAAAGTACAGGTGTGCTGCAGCCACGCTACACTCTGCACCTGCAGAGCACGTAATTAGGTCACTGCATGCTCAATAGCATCATGGTGTGACACATTGTTATATAGCTACACAACAAGTCTTGATACTTTTGATCACACCTCTTATTTCTGTTCTGTGTTCAGGACTAGAATGGCAGAAAACAAACATAAATGGGATTGGAACTGAGGTAGATCTCATTGTTTTCAGAAGACTGCATCTGTGAAGAGCTATCTAAATTTAAAAGTAGACAAAGTGATGAGCTGGACAGGATAACTTTTAGGATATTGAACTCGGAAGTTTTGGCAGCTTCACTGTCTGACCTTTTCAATGCTTCTTTGGGGTCATGAGTAGTCCTGGAGAACTGGAGATGGGTGCATGCGGTTTCTCTCAAAAGAGTGGAAATAAGGAGGAGATGAACTGCAGACTGGTTAGTTTGACTTGCGTAGTGAATAAATTTTAATGGAAATGTTGGAATCCAATGACTTACAGTATCTGAGGCAGCCTAGTTTTACTACAGTTGCATTTTGCAAGACAAATCTGATCAGTTTCTCTTTTTTTTTTTTTATTTTTTATTTAAGGATTTTCCAGTGCATCAAGAAATTACAAACAAGAACATCTTTAAAAAAGAAATAGCTAATACAATCAAGAAATTTTTTTTCCCATATATAAAAGAAACACATCAAGAGGAGAATCGCCTCTAATAACAATAGAAATAGAATCAATCAAGTTATAAGAAATAAGGGGTTACACACCCCACATAAAGGAGCTGAAAAACAAAAAGTCATTCCTCCTCAACAATTATACCTCCCTCTACTTATGTTAGCATTTCTGGCATTTGATATATCTCCAGGAACAAGCAGGAATGAGTCCTCACATATGGGTACGTCGGAACCGACGGAGCCTGCGCGGGAAAGCTCCCCAGCTTCCCAGAAAGGAAGCTTTTGGGGCCTCCCACAGCGCATGCGCGCTGCCTTCCCGCCTTCCTGCCTTCCTGACCAACTCTCTTCAGTTCTTCTTTTTCCACGGAGTCAGCAGGTCGTGTTCCTGTCACCGCTGAAGAAATTGTTATTTTAATTTGTTTCTTTGACCGCGTGTCTGCCTTCCCCGATTCCGGACCGGTACCGCCGGTCTTTTTTTGTTTGTTTAAAAAAAAAAAAAAATTACTTTTTCTTCACTTGGTGTATTTTTTCTGTGAGGCCTCTAGGCCCTCTCAGGTCTCCCTCATGGAAAAACCAGCTTCTGGTTTTAAAAAATGCACCAAGTGTACCGGTACTATTTCAGTCACAGATACCCATGAGTGGTGTCTTAAATGTTTGGGGCCTGACCATTCCATTCCGGATTGTCCATCCTGCTCTCTGATGTCCAAAAGGGGCTTACAGAACAGAGCAGCTAAGTTTCATATGCTGTTTTCTACCGATACTCCAGCATCAACATCCTCCAGGTCTTCTTTTCCTGATGGATCTCAGGTAACCAAACATTCTTCAGGCAGGTCCTCAAAAGGCAAATCTCCCTCTAAGCAGCGAGAGGCCCTTGCATTTGACCCTGAGGACCCTGCCCCAGCCAAACAACCCCGGCGGGAAGCTCCTGCTTCCAAAGCTCCTCCTATGGGGTTACAGGTAGACATCGATGGCACGGCCTCGACCGATCTCCTGTTAGACTGCTCTGGGGTACTGGCTAACACCGGTACCGACATCCAGGCAGTTGTGGCGACTATGGGTACTACGGTACAATCCATGCAGCAGGCCTTACTGGCTTTCATTAATGCTGCAACGCCATCGGTACCGCGACAATCGGTTCCGACTCCGATTCCGGTACCGCAACCGATACCGGTACCCAGAGCATCTACTTCCAGTAGCATGCCGGTTCCGGTCTCCGGAGATTTCCTCGATACCGCTCCGATTCCCGGTACGCCCGATGTCGATACCGGTCGGTACGCGTATCGATCTCTGGAAGCAAATAGGCGATACTTTGAATCCTCTGAAGATTCTGATACATCAGATGATTCTGCTGACGTCTCTTTTACTCTTCCTGAGGAGCCCTCTTCTCCAAAAAGGAGAATGTCTCCTCCAGAGGATTTGTCCTTTCAAGACTTCATCATTGAAGTAGCTAAAGGACTTTCCATATCTGTATCCTCTGAAAAGGAACCTAGAGCAAAAAAATTGGATATTTTAGGATACTCTAAGGTTCCCAAAGAGGCAGCCACCTTACCCATACATGAAATTCTTCAAGAACACATGATGGACTTGTGGGAGGCTCCTCTCACCCTATCTCCACATTCTCGACGTTTAGACACCATGTATCGGGTTCCTCCTTCTCCTGGTTTTCAAAAGACTCGGCTTCCTCACCACTCTATTGTGGTGAAGTCTGCTATGAAAAAGATAGAGTACAAAAAGGCACTCTTCTACCCCTCCAGGAAGAGAATGTAGGACTCTGGATGCTTTTGGGAGAAAAATCTTCCAAGCTAGCATGCTTATTGCCAGAATCAATTCATACAGCCTCTATATGGGCATGTTTTTGAAAGAGATTGCATTAAAGATACATCAGTTTCTCCCCTTTATCCCAGAGGATAAGCAAGAGGAGTTCCTCCTTTTGCTAAAGCAAACTCAAGATGTTTCAAAGTTCTCCAACAGAGCAGCCTTTGACTCTTTTGAGGGGGCAAGCAGAGCCTCTGGCATTGCCATAGCTGCTCGCAGACTGGCTTGGCTCCAGGCCTCCGATTTGGAACCCTGGGTACAAGAAGGCTTGGGCAATCTGCCCTGTACAGGTGAAAATCTGTTTGGCAAGGAGTGGCAAATCAAAGCCACTCAAATGGATGCAGAGAATGCTGCTTTAGATAGACTTTCTAAGTCTACCTCTACCCCTGCCAAGAAAAAAACCTTTTAAGAAACCTTTCTATAAAAAGACCAGATTTTCCACAAATACTGGCCAGCAATCTTCCCAAGTTCGCTTTGCTCCTAAGCGTCAGCAAACTAAACAGGCCAGAACAAAGTCTACAGGGGCTGCTACAATCCAGCAGTCCCAACCCCCTCAGGGTTTTTGACTTGATTCTAGAGAACTTAACCTTTCTGGCTCTGCAACAACCAGAACCTCTCACCATTCCAGGAAGGTTAACTCATTTTGCTCCCAGATGGGAACAAATCACATCAGAACTGTGGACCCTCTCTATCATCAAAGAGGGCTACAAACTACATTTCTCCAGCCTTCCTCCCCATTTCATGGTGAGACAATTCAATTCTCCCCCTTCTCTCCTGTACCTGTTGGGCCAGGAGGTGACCACTCTTCTCGCCCAAAAGGCAATAGAAGAGGTTCCTCTTCCTCAACAAGGGTCAGGTTTTTACTCCCCTTATTTTCTCATTCCCAAGAAAACAGGGGGTTACAGACCCATTCTGGATCTCAGAGAATTGAACAAATTCCTATACAAGGAGAAATTCAAGATGCTTTCTCTAGGCACTCTCCTTCCATACCTACAGAGTCAGGACTGGCTTTGTTCTCTAGATCTCAAGGATGCGTACTGTGATAAGGAAGCTTATCATAGCTCAGGTAGGAGCTATAAAAAAGATGATGTGACTCTGAACAAGCAACCTGTCAGTTCTGGTAGAAGCAAGAAAACAGAGTTTTCACATAAAAGACTACCAGTCCCAGAATGCACCAGGTTTCCAGCAGCCATGAGAGGGGCTGAAGTGAGGAAATGTGTGTGCAATCAAGAGAGCTATGAGGTAATCCCTAAGCACTCATCTCAAAGGGCAGGGCCTGATTCAAGACAGCTGCGCTGTGTTAGGGAGCAGCACACATTAGGACAGAATAAGAATAGAGCTTATTCTTCAGATAACAGTTACTACAAGCTCCAGCCCAGTTTCAAGAACAGCTTCAGGAAGAGATACAGAGGGGAGAGCTTCAGCAACGGCTACAAGCACCAGTATCACCTGGAGAAACAGAAGCCAAGCCAAGCAGATAGAGAGAGAAGGAAACTCTCTGGAAGGAAGAGAAGGAAGGCCATTGGAAGGTCTGGGAGATTCCAAGGCAGTATTCATACTGGGAGGTATTCCAAAAGCCAGCAGAGTCCATTGGACTGGATTCAGCCAGAGGAATGGAGTGGCAGAGATAGGAATCACCAGTGGCTACCTGGAAGAGAGAAGACTGCACGTGGAAGGGACTTTCAGACCAAGGCCAGAAGGTATGTGAGAGGAGATCCAGTGTCCAGGGATCAAGATTGGAAGGCTGGACATCAGAATTGGATTACATATTGGCCAGGCTATACAGAGAGGAATAATGATAGCAGGAGAGGCTCAGGTATGAACACTGATCCAGACCCTATCTATAATAGAGAATGGCAGCAAGGGAATAAGCATTCTCATGATAGTGCCTTAATGAAAGACTCATCTGTGCCAATGTATGATATTGACCCTATGATTGTTGATGAAGGGGGAGATACAGCAGATGAAACTATTTATATGGGCTGTTCTCTATCTAAATGCTAGCTTTCTGTGAGCAAACACATCAGCCATCACAAAGAAACCTAACCTTGTTCTTTATTTCCACTGCAAACAGCTCTTAAAGCAGGATTTGGGCTCACACAGTAGCAGCCAGCCAGCTAAAGGCTTTCAGCTGGTCCATTGATAGTAATTAGGGCTGCACCTGATTGTGTGTGTGAGCAAGGGAGAATCACTGCTGAGATCTGCGTGGAAAATAAGCAGAAGTTAACCTAACCAGCAAAGTTTATTCTTTACTTTGTGCCTTTGTATTTGGTAATTACTTGCTAAGAAAACATTAGCTAATTGCCTGACAAGCTGAAGGTTGTTTTCTGGTTTACTTTGTGACTTTTTGTTATCCATTTTAAACACTGCAAGCAAGTAACCTCATTTATAGTGCTATCAAGCATACATGTGCTGGGTGAATTAAACCCCATCAATAAAAGAAGTATTTTATTGATCTTACCACTTGGTTTCACAACTCAAATTATTGTCATCAGCTGTGTTTGGGAGTGAATGAACTACAATACCCACAATACCTTGCAAGAATCATATGAATATATGCATCGTCAAGATTGTGTAAGTTCTCACCCTAGGCAGCCGTCTGACAGTACACACATATACTCATCCATCCATCCCACAGAAAATTCCTGCGGTTTCTGTTCCAGGGAAAACATTTCCAATACAGAGTACTTCCCTTCGGTCTAGCCTCTGCTCCAAGGGTATTTACCAAATGCATGGCAATAGTAGCTGCATTTCTACGCACTCTGGGAATCTTTGTCTTCCCATACCTGGACGACTGGCTCATCCGAGCTCCATCTCAGTCCGAGGCTCAGACTTCCCTGGACCACACCAGAAGCATACTGCAGTATCTGGGACTTGTCATCAATCTGCCAAAGTCTCAACTCACCCCTACTCAGTCCCTAGAATTCATAGGGGCCTGGCTAGATACCACCACTGCAAGGGCCTATTTTCCTCAGGCCCGTTGCCACCGTCTAGTGCACTTGGCCTCTCAAGTTCAGTCCAAAAGCCACTTGACGGCCAGGGAGATGCTACAACTGCTAGGCCACATGGCATCCACAGTTCATGTGGTGCCTTATGCACGCCTACATATGAGAGCAGCTCAATGGACTCTGTCCACCCAGTGGACACAAGCATCAGGAGCTCTCTCAGACCAAATATCAACCTCAAAACGTCTCTTTTGGGTCTCTCCAATGGTGGATATCCACTCAAAATCTGTTGTTGGGGGCCCCCTTCCAACCTTTGTTACCCCAAGCAACTCTCACTACAGATGCCTCCCAAGCAGGTTGGGGAGCTCATCTCCAAGACTTCTCCACTCAGGGCACTTGGTCTCCACAGGAGACCACCCTTCATATCAACCTTTTGGAGCTGCGAGCAATTTTCCTTGCTCTCAAGGTCTTTCATACCCTCCTCATCAACATGACAGTCCTTGTTCATACTGACAATCAAGTAGCCATGTTCTACATAAACAAACAAGGAGGGACTGGCTCTCTGTCACTTTGCAACGAAGCTCTAAAACTGTGGGCCTTCGCCAGAGAGCATCAGATCCATCTCCTGGCAGCGTACCTCCCAGGAATCCAAAACTCTTGGGCAGACAGACTCAGTCGAGTTCTGCTTCCACACGAATGGTCCCTGCACATGGATCAGGTACTCAGAATCTTTCAGGAATGGGGAACCCCGGACATAGACCTCTTTGCAAGTCCGTACAATGCCAAACTTCCCCGGTTCTGTTCCAGGATTCCGTGTCAGGGAGCTCAGGCCAAGGATGCCTTCCTCCTTCATGGGGGTCAGGCCTTCCTATATGCCTTTCCACCCATTCCCTTGATTCCCAAGACTCTATTCAAACTTCAGAGGGATCAAGGATCTATGATCCTCATAGCTCCACGCTGGCCACGCCAAGTGTGGTACCCTCTACTTCTGCATCTCTCCCAGGCACCCTCCCTGGATCTGGGAGCTGCTCCAGACCTTCTGTCTCAAGAGGAGGGGACTTTGTGGCACCCAAACCCCAAATCCCTTCACCTCAGAGCTTGGTTACTGAAGGCCTAGACCTTCAAGACTTCAATCTTTCTCAACAAGTGCAGGATATCCTCCATGCATCTAGGAAACCTTCCACCAGGCGTTCTTATGCTTTTAAATGGAAAAGATTTTCCATCTGGTGTGCTGAAAAGGGTCTTAACCCTCTAGCACTACCTTTAAATTCTTTACTCGAATATCTCCTGCATCTTTCCAATGCAGGACTTAAAACCAATTCTGTAAGGGTCCATTTGAGTGCTATTGCAGCATCTCTTCAGCCTATCAATGGACAATCTGTTTCCTCTCATCCTCTTATTGCAAGATTCATGAGAGGTCTAACTTTAACTAAGCCTCCCATTCGGCCTCCTCCGGTGGCATGGGACTTAAACGTGGTTCTTGGTCAGCTTATGAAGCCACTCTTTGAACCCTTAGCCACTACCTCCTTGAAATTCCTTTCCTGGAAAGTCATTTTCCTTATTGCAATCACTTCTGCTCGCCGCATCAGTGAACTGCAGGCTTTAGTGGCTAATCCACCTTATACAAGGTTCCATCATGATAAGGTAGTCCTTAGGACAAATCCCCACTTTATGCCTAAGGTGGTCTCACCTTTTCATCTTAATCAAGAGGTATATTTACCTGTCTTTTTTCCAGCTCCTCATGCATCCAATGCAGAGCGGAACCTTCATACTCTAGACTGTAAAAGAGCTCTTGCCTTTTACCTCCACAGGACACAGCAACATCGAAAGTCTTCTCAACTTTTTGTTGCTTTTGATCCTTATCATTTAGGACTTCCAGTCTCAAAAAGAACACTGTCCAATTGGATTGCTCAGTGTATTTCTTTTGCTTACCAGAACCTTTCTCTGGAAGGCCATGTCATAGCTCACAATATGAGAGCCATGGCCACATCTATGGCTCATCTTCATTCTGTATCCATTGATCAGATCTGTCGAGCAGCCACTTGGGCCTCGGTTCATACCTTCACAGCTCATTACTGCTTGGACAAGGACTCCCGCCGGGATGCCTTGTTTGGTCAGGCTGTCCTCAGACACCTGTTCCATTCTTAAACAACTCCTGCCCACCTTCCCTGAATGGATGCCTGAGATCCATAGGAAGATGAGGAACCCTTGGGGGGGGGGGGGGGATCTCCCCGGTATCTTAGCTAGGGAGTCCCCATATGTGAGGACTCATTCCTGCTTGTTCCTGGAGATAGCACAGTTACTTACCTGTAACAGGTGATCTCTGGGAACAGCAGGAATTAGTCCTCACAACCCACCCACCTCCCCTAGGAGTTGTATCTCTCTCTCTCTTTCTCTTTCCTTTCCTCTCTCTATTGTCTCAGCTTTAAACTCGAACTGAAGAGAGTTGGTCAGGAAGGCGGGAAGGCAGCGCGCATGCGCTGTGGGAGGCCCCAAAAGCTTCCTTTCTGGGAAGCTGGGGAGCTTTCCCGCGCAGGCTCCGTCGTTTCCGACATACCCATATGTGAGGACTAATTCCTGCTGTTCCCAGAGATCACCTGTTACAGGTAAGTAACTGTGCTTTATTGTTAGAAAATCTTTTGAGCTGTCTGACATCTGTAGTTATAAAATATTCTGAGCTGTTGTTTTGCTGTTGATAGTTGACCTTTTTAGTTCTTGAATGGGGGTTTTGGTATGCTGTTAATACTCCAAGCTCATGGACTGATGATGATCTAACACTGTACTGACTTGCTGGCCTAAAACTGTTTGGGCTTGATTGCTGGATATTAAACTATTTGAGTTCCTTAGATTTGTATACTGGTATGTATTTTTTATTAATTTTGGAGGGGAGTTTTTGATAGATGTAATATAAAATTAGGTCACGCTTAAAAGTACATGCGATGGAAATAGGTGCATATCTGTAGAGTAGGCATGCTCAGGGGAGTTGTTTGACTGAAGCCTAGATGGAGTTGTGATTTGTGTACCTCCTGTACTTGCTAACATTTATGCCAGCTCCCGACCAGGTGTCAATCAGCATCCACAATCTAGGTGCTATTTCTGTAGATGTCTGTTAGATGCTGCCTTTTTTTTACAATAAATTTCAAAAAGACATTCAAGCAAAACAAGAATGAAAGCAATAGGATGATACATAGCATGACATAAACATTAAAGGAAACAATAATAACAGCATCAAACAATGATACATTCTTAATTTAGCCCACAATTTTTAGGCAATTCCAGAGGGCTACAGGAAAAATAATTTTTCATAGAATGAAAACCATCATGGCAGGGTGGAGCCTTACATATCAGCCATATTGGAAGTAGTATGGACCACAATACCTTCCCTAGCTACAAGAAATTCCAATAACTGACTAGGCTCAAAGAAAAGAAAAAAAATTATCAACCAAGGTAATTACACATCGAGAGGGAAATCTTAACACAAAACTACCCCTGAGGGAAATGACTCTAGTTTGAAGACCAAGAAATTCCTTTCTCCTCAACTGGGTGACACAAGCAAGATCAGGAAACATATAATAAACTTTAGAACCTAAGAAAGTGACATTGAAATTTCTAAAATATGCTCGAAGAATCAAAGACTTATCCGGCTCCAAGGCTAAAGTCACAAGCAAGGTAGTTCAACCGGTCACCACTTCTAAAGAATCCTCCAAGAAAGCCGTAAGATCTCCGGCACCCTGAAGCAAATTCTCTGAAGTGGGGCCCTTAGACCCAGGGCCTATGGTTAGGTACTGTGCACGCACAATAGGAGGCAAATTTTCACCCGGAAGTTTAAGCACTTCTCAGAGGTATTTGCGAACCATCTCCAAAGGCGACATAATAGGAGACTTAGGAAAATTCAATAACCTCAGGTTATTTCTACGCGCACAGTTCTCCAAATATTCAGCTTTTTCAGACAGCAAGATTTTATCCTTAACTTGAGCAGCACAGAGTCCTTGAAGATGTTCCGACTCCATTTCCACACTGGTCAAACGCCGAGCCTGTCCCTCCTGCATCCTTTTCGCCTCTGCAATATCACTCCTCAACGAAAGAGAATCCATTTTCACCACACCTACAACAGCCAGTAGTGAAGCGTTCATGGTGGCCACTGCATCGCACAGTGCTTCTAAATTTATAACAGCTGGTTTTGTCAAGCCACTCAGACCTGGGATTCCATCAAACCCTCCGGCCGCAGCTGCAGGAACCCCAACAGGGGAGCTGATTCTTCCTGCTCCAACTCCTTCTACTACGATTTCTACCAGGGGTGAGGAAGTTGTCAAAGTCCCGCCGGAGCCCTCCTCACCTCCTTTAACCAGCTAGCACATTGGCAAACCGGGAGGAGGTACTCCAAAAGCCGGGACAGCACTCTCAGGTCGAGGCGGCGGGGGGGGGGGGGGGCGCGCACTGCTCTGGAGACAGCCAAACCCCGGATGCACCCAGAACCGACGGATCAAATGCCAAATGGCTCTGCTGAAGATACTGCTCCACCAGTTGCTGCCAAAAATCCATACGCCACCAACGTCCTCTGTCCTTGAGTAGCAGAAGAAGCCAACTCGAAGGGAAGGGAAGCCTGTTTTCTCTTTCGACGCCCCATTTCCAGAGCTGCCGAAGAGACCGGACGAGAGCGGTGAGTGCGAAGCATCTCAACGGCAGCAACAGCCTGCCGCCTTTTTTTTTTTTTTTTTAAAGTGCCATCAAGTCAATGCTAACGCCTGGCAACCCAGCAGCCCCTGGATTTTCTTGGCAAGGTATCACTGAAAGTAGATTGCCAGGTCTATCTTTTTAATGATGCAAAATGCAATGTGTGCCTTCAAATCAGTCCTGACTCCTGGCGACCCAGAAGCTCCTGGGTTTTCTTGGCAGTGTCACTGGAAGTAGATTGCCAGGCCTTTCTTCTGAGGCACTGGAGGGTTAAGTGACTTGCCCAAGGCCACAAGGAGTGCTAGTGGGAATTGAACCCTGGTTGCTTGGTTACCAAGCCAGTGTTCTAACCACTAGGCTACTCCTCCACTCCTTTAATGATGCAGTGGAGGGTAAAATGACTTGCCCAAGGCCACAAGCCATGCTAGTGGGAATCAAACCCTGATCTCTTGGCCACTAGGCAGTTGCTCTAAACACTAGGCTAATCCTTCACTCCAGATGCTGCCTATGTTGTTGTTTAAAATACTATGTGCTTTTATAAAATCTGCTAAAAATAAGTGTCTTTTCCACCTCCCAAACCTAGGTGTCCTGTTAAAAATTAACTTCCACAGGAAATAAAGTACTTCAGTGCCATGAAAGAGAGTGTGAATAAGGAATGATGATATCTTTACGTGACCAAGCAGGTAAATGATGTAGTGTCAAAAATCAGAAGGGTATTTGAGTGCATAGGGAGAGGAATGACCCTGTGTAAGGACACTTCATCTTTAACAATAACAGAGAGGTTGGGTTAACCTCCAAGGGGCTGAGTCGAACCTGCTGATACTCCCTGCTAGATTCCACAGACATTGGCTGACTCTGTCGTAGTTCTCCTCCTTCCCCCTCTGAGACGGGGCATGCACATGTTTCAAAGGACTGGAGAGAGGCTCATGTGGTACCTTTACACAAAAGCGGAAGTAAGGATGTGGTTGAAAACTACAGGCCGGATAGTTTAACCCTTTCCAGGCCGAGCCCAAAACTCTTGGGATCCAAACTTCTGACTAAATATTCCTATCAAATGGTATATAATACATGACCATAGCAGAAGGAAAATCACTATTAGAACATATTGAATAAGACGGGTGCAATTTTCCTGAAATATGCAAAAATTAACCCAGCTGCAGAATGTGGATTAAAAATTTAAAGTAGGCCTTGAAAGGGTTAACTTCGGAGGTGAGTAAATTATTGGAAATGCTGCTGAAAGAGAAAATAGTGAGGTTTCTGGAGTCCAGGGGATTACAGGATCCGAGGCAGCATGGATTCACCAGAGACAGGTCTTGTCAGACAAATCAGATTGATTTCTTTGACTGGGTTACCAGGGAGTTGGACCGAGGGATAGCCCTAGATGTGGTGTATTTAGATTTCAGTAAAGCCTTTGACACTGTTATTCACAGGTGACTTATAAACAAACTGAGCACCCTAGGGATGGACCCTAAAGTTACTGCTTGGGTGGGAGGTGACAAAGAGTACAGGTAAATGGGGCTCACTCTGAGGAGAAGGATGTTAGCAGTGGTGTGCCCCAGGTATCTGTCCTTGGTCTGATTCTTTTTAACATCTTTGTTAGTGATATAGCGGAAGGGCTGTTGGGTAAGGTTTGCCTTTTTGCAGATGATACCAAAATCTGCAATAGAGTAGACACCCAGGAAGGTGTAGATAACATAAGGAGGGATCTAGCTAAGCTTGAAGAATGGTCTAGAATCTGGCAGCTGGGATTTAATGTAAATAAAAAAAAAAAAAAAAAAAAAGTAAGGTCATGCATTTGGGCTGCAGCAATCCAAGGGAGCAATATAGTATAGGGGGTGAAGTATTTTTGTCCACTAAAGAAGAGCGGGACCCTGGTGTGGTTGTGTCTGATGATCTTAAAGTAGCTAGACAGGTAGAAAAGGCGACGGCAAAAGCTAGAAGGATGCTTGGGTGCATACGGAGAGGAATGGCTAGCAGAAAAAAGGAGGTGATAGTGCCTCTTTATAAGTCTTTGGTGCGACCTCATTTGGAGTACAGTGTGCAATTCTGGAGACCGCACCTTCAAAAGGATGTGAACAGGATGGAGTCGGTGCAGAGGGTGGCTACTAAAATGGTTAGTGGTTTTCATTATAAAGCATATGAGGACAGACTTAAGGATCTTAATACGTACACCTTAGAGGAAAGGCGGGATAGAGGTGATATGATTGAGATGTTTAAATACCTCCATGGCATAAATGTATAGGGAGAGAGCCTCTTTCAATTGAAGGCAAGTTCTGCTATGAGGGGACATGGGATGAGGGTGAAGAGGGATAGATTCAGGAGTGATACGTGGAAATATTTCTTTACGGAAAGAGTGGTGGATCCGTGGAATAGTCTCCCAGTGGAGGTGGTAGAGATGAGGACAGTAACTGAATTCAAAAGAGGATGGGACAAACACAGAGGATCTCTAAAGGAAAAAAAGGGGACTGTTGTAGTTGTTGTTATGGAAGGACAGACTAGATAGGCGATGTGGTCTTTTTCTGTTGTCATATTTCTATGTTTCTATTATCTGAATGATTGGCTGGTCAAGAGCAGTACTCGGACAGAATTTCAAGAATCCATATGCATAACTATTCAGGTGCTGGAGTTGCTAGGGTTTGTCATAAATTATTGTAAGTAGAGTTTAAGCCCCATCACAAACATTGGAATTCATAGAAGCTATGCTAGGATTTCCCTTGAATTGTGTCTTGTCTTCCACAAGACTGGCTAACCCGTTTGACAGTCATGGTGGAAATACAACACAGGTAGCAGATGTCAGCAAGGACCATGTTGAGAATGTTGGGCTTGGGCTATATATATCTCTATATCTATATCTATATCTATAGATAGATAGATAGAGATATATAGCCCATGTGTATATATATATATATATATATATATGTGTGTGTGTGTAGTCGCGACCTGTGCCCAGGCAACCGCCTATAGGCACGGACCTGCCTTTGTATTGTCCTTTTAAATAAAGAATGGTTGGAGTCTTCCCAGGGCCGAGGCTTCTGGGAGTTGTAGTTGTGTGGTTTCAAGACAATAATGTTGAGACCCGAGGGTTTTCAAGGCAACACAGGAATTTATTATTTCCTTTTCCTAAAGAGCATTTAAAGGCGCAACGCATAACAAAAATAGGATTTTGTCTCCAAACAAGATTTCAAAGACCTTTTATCCAAAACAAGGCACTGTAAGTGCTTCAATTAGCTTTCAAGCACATGTAGCTGTTTCTCCAAAAACTTTCAGCATTCAAAATAAAGCTTTTCATTCTTTTCACAAAAACCCAAAAGAAATGTTCTTTTCTTCAGATAAAACAGGATTCTTAGCAAACTCTAGCTAAGCAACATTATCCCTGTTTCCTCTCTCTGCTTTGTAGAACATTTTTAGGCTTTAAGACTTTCCCCTTTCAAACCAGGAACTCCTTATTTTGTCTTCTTACATAGAGAACAGTCCATTAATGAATCATCTGACTCCTTGTCAGATTCATAAGGATCTATTTGCATCTCCTCATAACTTGAGTCTGTTAACTCTGACTTCAGGTCACTTTGCAAAAGCTCAGGCTTAATATCTTCTAAAAGCTTTAACACTTTCCTCCAGTGAGACTTTTCCTTATGCACAGGTTTTTCCCCAAGCACATGGAGATTCTTTCCCTTCAGTAACTGGCCTAATGCCTCTAACTGGCTCAAGTTACTTTTTGTTACAGGTTTATTCACGCACCTTTTTGGAGCTGGCAGTTCCCAGCAGGTTCATAAACTGCTGCTACTGTATCTTGCCCCTCGTCAGCACTCCTCCCAGGCACAGCTTCCCTGTCTCCAGAACAAGATGCAATTCCCCTGCAGTACTGGCTTCCTTCTGGGTCGTGGCTTTCACCTCTGAGAACCCCACTGCTTCTCTTTCCTTCCGTCTCCCTGATGGTTCTCTTTCCTTCTGTTTTCCTGGTGCTCTCTTTTCCTTCTATTCCCTGGGGTTTATAAGAGTGTGCCTGAACCCCCGTGCACTGCCCTTCCCCCAGGTGTTATTAACTTCCAAGCTTGCCTCTGGATTAGCAAAGCTTGGGCGTGGTCTGCACTCAGCAACTACGTGGTTTTTTTTCTCTCTGCCTGCAGTTTGAGGGCTACTGCTCTCTTGCCTGTCTCTCTCCTTCACACTTTTTTGGCCAGTGTGTATTATATTATATCTATCTATATTATATCTATATCTATATATGTGTGTGTGTATAGATACATAGGCCAAAAAAAGTGTGAACATCTCGCGTGTGTATATGTATCTATACACACACATATATATATATATATATATATATATATATATATATATATATATATATATATATATATATATATATAGATAGATAGATAGATAGATAGATAGATAGATAGATAGATATAATATAATACACACTGGCCAAAAAAGTGTGAACATCTCGTGTATGTATGTATATGTATATACACACACACGTGAGATGTTCACACTTTTTTTGGCCTGTGTGTGTATATAGATAGATAGATAGATACACATATAGATATAATAGATATACATACACACTGGCCAAAAAAGTGTGAACATCTTGTAGCATATATGTTATTTAGAAATTCAAAAAGACAGATGTAAACGATTGACCAAGTAAAAAAAAAAAAATAAAAAGATGGCAACCGGAAATTGTCGAAATAAAGATATATAGCTAAAAAAGGTAAATAAGTAAACTATTTAAGCTTTTAATCTACGAGATGTTCCCACTTGTTTTGGGCCACCCTGTATATGTGTGTGTATATATATAGATATAGATCGATAAAACAGTTACTTACCTGTAGCAGGTGTTCTCCATGGATAGCAGGATAAGTCCTCACAACCTTCCCACCTCCCCTTGTAGTTGTATTATACAGTCAGCTATAGAAAAGACTGAGGAGAAGAGGCACAGCAAAAGCCATTGGGAATGGAAGCATAGGCATGCTGGGACCATTCCAAAAGCTTCTAGAAAATTGGCAAGGGTTTCTCACACACAGCTCCATTAGTGATGCCATTCATATGTGAGGATTTATCCTGTTCTCCACGGTAAGTAACTCATAACTGTTTTTCAGCACAACTGCCCAGTTCCTTGCGTTTAATGGAATTTTGTTTTTCAATTCTTCTGTGAAACAGTATCTTGTTAATGATTAAACTGGATGATGCCAACAAATGGGTTCATTTTGCATGTAACATGACAGGAATGAACTTTACTTGTAAGCCAGGGTATATGGGATTTGATCTCTGCCAAATCAATGTTGGCTCATCCCCATTAAGTCATGACTATTGATATGCATAGTAATTATATTCTTAAGAATAACTGCTTCACTGGTTTATAGTTTCCCAGATCACCCTTTTGGCATTTTTCTTTTTTTTTATTCTTTCAAACCCAATGAAAGTGAACGAATTAAACAAAAGGTGTTAAGAATGTCTGTCTATTGGTAAATTAGCCGTCTGAAAGTGAAATGGAATGTGGTGAAACTTGGCATGGGGGAAGCAATAAGACTTGGGCATTCCTGTGAAATAAGTCCCCCTCCCCCCCAAAAAAAACATGGCACAATGCATTTTTATGGAAGAAGCAATTCCGTTTCTGCAGCATAGAAACTAAGTTAAGGTTCTATCTGTTCACCATGTTAACTTCCCTGTTCATTGTAAGTTCAATGTGAGGCTGTTCTGCATTGTTCACATTTTGTTGTTTGTAAACCGCGCTGATGATAAATAGTGCGGAATAGAAAAATCATTAAATAAAAAAAAAAATTAAAAAGGTGAAATACAGCAGTTAGGAAATTGTTCCTTTCACACTGCCTTTCCCCATTCTTTCTCTCTCACTACATACTGCCTCTACCAGTATTCCCCACTATACCACCACCACCACCCATTAAACTGCTTCCACAGTGCCACACCACTACCTCCCACCCCATACATGCACAGTACCGCCATGCACACTATAGGTGTACAAGTACACATGGATTGTAATATAATTCCCTCTCCTTGTGAGCTGCATTTTTAATCAGTCAGATGTATATTTCATTTTCTTAGCTGCTAATGCTACTGTGAAAAATATTGACTGAATCATACAGTTTTCTTAGCCGTATATATATTGTAACAGCTAATAACTATTTGCTGTGGGCAGGACCAGATTAAGGCACTGACAAACTCGCATCAGCTCGCAGAGTCAGTGAGCTTCAGGCACTGATGGCAGTGCCCTCCTTCTACAAGAACAGGGTGGTGCTCTGCACACACCCTTAATTTCTGCCAAAGGTGTTGTCCCCATTTCGCCTTAATCAGGATATCTCACTGGACCAGAAGGTCACATTGCACTGCGTCAGGGCCGTGGCTACCTCTGTAGCAAATCTGCGTTCCAAACCTGTTATAGAAATCTGCTGGGCCCCCAGCTGGACTTCAGTACATATTTCACAGCTCACTACTGCCTGGAGAGGCCAGACCATGCTCCGTAATCTCTTCTGGGTGTAGGTAACTTTTGCCCTCCGACCCTTATATGTTCAGGCTGCCAGAGTGCGGGTTCCCTGCCAGGCACCTGTGTCTTGCGAGAGCCTCTCAGTAGGGACTCAACTGCTGCAGCTCATGGCTCATCCTTTGCAGTCACTGTGGTATTTTGCACAGGTTCTCAGTAGCCTGTAGCTGGGGAGTCCCCATATGTGAGGGCCAACTTCTGCTTGTTCTCAGAGAAAGCATAGTTACTCACCTGTAACAGGTGTTCTCTGGGGACAGCAAGAATCGGTCCTCACAACCCTCCCTCCTCCCCTTGGAGTTGCTTCTTTACCATATTTTAATTTTGCTATCTTAGCTATGTCTTTAGACTGAGGCAAGATGGCACCCTTGGGCGGAAAGGGGACCACGCATGCGTGGGACATCTCCCAAAGGCTTTCTTTGAAAGCTAGGGAGATGTTTTTGTATGGGCTTTCTTGGCACCAACGTCACCCAGAGAATACCTGTTACAGGTGAGTAACTATGCTTTATGCTGGTCTCTCTCCTGTTCAGCACAGTGGCTGATTTTAATAATCTGTTGCTAGCAATCTATAACCAGTTTTTCATTTTTTTGTAGAACTTAGTTAAAATTGAAGCAAGGAACTCATCTAGTTTTCTGTTATGACCTTGTCCTCCCTGAACACTAGTCTTTTTTTTTTTTTTCTTCTCTCCCCCCACTCCCCCCATTGTCTAAGAGTCTAGTCCAATTGTCTCTTTGCTTTTGATGTACTTTTTTTGTTTGGTTTGTTTTGTCTCTATGGGAAGATTCTTCTCAGTCTTTCTTGACATATCTTTCCAGTGCTTATTTTCTTCCCTATTTTTCTAATTTGGATCTGCTTTCCAATTTCTTTATAGTTGTGTCTTGTCTATAGTAAACTTTTTCAGCTTGCCATTTAATCATGCTGGTAGTTATTTGGTCTCCAGCCTTTTTTAATACTTAGAATGCATTTTTTATCTGGCCTCCTTAAAATATACAAGGTATGCAGATTCTGTTAAAACAGACTTGTAGTCTTCTTACTCCCATCCTTGTTTTAACATAATCTTCCTCTTTATAGCTAATTGCTACTGTCTTGTATAGTTGCATTCAACATTATTGGACCCCCTTAATGTCCAATATCTCTTTTAAAAAAATAAATTAAAATAAAAGTGGCCAGTGAAAGGGCTTTGGAATATATATATATATATATATGTATATTTCACACACAAAAGAATCAAATTAAAATAACAAGACCAATTAGAAAAGGAAATAGTAGGAAATTAGTATAAAAACTGTGACATTGCCAGGACATGATTATTCATAAACCTCAGACCTCGGTGTCCCTAGTTGTCCAACTTTGGACTATATGAAGAGTGACAAAATCCAGAGGAGCTCTTCAGCTTGGTTGTGTTTTTCGCTTGACAAAGAGCTGTGAAAGTACTGTGGTTGGAAACATGGTGCCATGTTGCGAGGAGTGAAGAGTTTCCATATGAGATGTTATGTGAATGAGGTCACATGCCGATCCAGGGGATAGCGACTACTGGGATGGAAGATTGTGGAAAGTCCTCTTCTGCTTTCGAGTGGATCAGGTTATTCCAACGGCTCGATAACCAATAAGTGTACTGAGGACTCGCTGTGTGTGGTTCTTGGTTTTAGTATGGCAATTGCATTTGCAATTAACAAATAATAAAGTAAAAGGAGGGTTTGCTACGAGGGTGTGTTACTGCCCAAGGCAAATGATCCAACACAAAATTAACAATTAGTAATAGCAGTATATTGTAGTTTACATTATTGCAGAGTATTTGGTTCGGATTGATGAGATGAGCTTATAATTTTGGTGTGGAGGACATGATTATTGGCACTTTTATAAACCAAATCAGTTTGAACAGAACCACATTCCCACTGCTGTAAAATTAGACGTACCTATAATCAATTGCCAGTATTCACGGGACTTGAATCAACCAGTGAATGATGCCTCTAATATTTAAAGTGGCCACATTCACTCCCTATTTCATTTTCACAATGGTGAAGATGAGAGCTGCCTGAGACCATCAGAAAAGCAATTTATCATCAAACTTCAGAGGGGTACAAGTCCAAGGTCCTTGGGGTTTGTGTGTCTACAGTTCACAATGTTGTTAAGAAGTTTTCTGCTTATGGAACTGTCAAGAACCTCCCAGGATGTGGAGTAAAAAGGAAAATTAATTAAAGGAATCTTCAAAGGTTAGTGCAAACCATTGGGAAACAGGAAGTACAACATCCAAGAGCTTAAGGCTACCTGGAACAAATTGGCGTGGTGGTTCAACCCGCACCATACGCCACTCACTAAATAAAGAAGGGCTTTGTGGGTGAAGGCCAAGGAGGACCCCACTGCTCACTGCCAAAGGTTGTGCAACCAAATATTAGTGAAGGGTACCATTAATCCTGTCCAGGTCATTTTTTTTCTCAAATTTTACTATGTCTGTGTTCAGACATCGTTTTTGTTGTTGTTGTTGCTGTTGAATACCTTTGAGGATGCTATTAAATATTATGATGACATATAGTTGGAATATTTCCAATTGGTTCTCAAGATAATGTACACAGATGTACACAATATACCTAAAATGCAAGGGTGCCAATAATGTTGACCACAACAGTAGGAGTAATTTTTAGCAAACCTGAATTTTACAGTATAGATGCCCATGACTGTTCCTTTAGCCTGTACATTATGGCTAGGATTTCCTTTCTTGGGTGTGTTTTAATTTGTAAATGCAGTTGATTATTTTCTAGCTAATTAGAGGTAATTTTGAGGGTAGCAAAACTTGAGTATTTTAATGGCATAGGTGCTATTGCTTGACATCTATTCAGGTGCAATTAAATATACATTTGTGCAGCTGAGTCATCAGTGTGCCAAAGACACAAATAGAGTGGAAGATCCAAAGTATATGGGGGGGGTCAGGGTGAGGGGGAAGAGAGTATTAGAGAAAATGGTGTTTTCCTAGTATTTATGTAATAAACACCTATTATAAGAGTAGCTTGAAAAATTATGAACCTTGATCCACACCATAGAAGCTCTGCAATTACATAAATTTGATTCAGGGATTATATGCCTGGTCTGAGCCATGTGAGACTACGATTCAAGAAAGTTATTTTTTATCTTGTTTAGTGCTCCAATTTAGAGTGCCACCACTACATAGTGTAATAAAGATGCAGTAACTGTTAGGATACCTAATTTTAAGAATAACTTAATATACATAAATTCTGTTTCCGAAACAGGTCTGAAAATATAAGAATTTTCTTAGCATTTTTTGAGAGGAAGAACTTCTTCAAAAATGGTCTCTTCCAGTTAAAACAGTAGTCTCTAGTTTGCTTGGCTCAGTCTTTTAGTTGTCCAGTGAGTCAGTGAGATACATACTGAATGTTTTCTTTTTGTTTAAAGGTGGAACAGGAAAATCTGAAGGATGGAGGTTTCTGCATTCATAGTCCTTATCTTGGCCAGACTGATTCCTGTTCCAGTTAATTAGAAAACGGAAGGAAATATGTGCCGTGTGTATGAGCCAGGCATTTTTTTTTTAAGATACTAAACACACGGAGGAAAATATGCATTGCTTACTTATGTCACATGTACAAGCAGCCAGCCATGCAGCAGAGCAACACTGGTCAGACAACATAAACTGCAAGCCCTGAATACTGATACTGGGGCAGGGAAATTTGAAGGACTCCCTCCCCATATGTGATGCCAAATGAAAGTCCCTCCACAAATGGTTTATTTCTTCTTTAGCCATGAAGGATAATCTTTCCATAGAAGCAATTTTGTTCATTCAATGCTGTCCTTGGGAGAACTTTTCTGATAAAGGGCTATTTTAAACTGGGCCGGTAACAGTAATTGTGCAAGGCATTTCCAAGACGAAATGGAAAGCTCAGCATCCTTCCAGCCATGCCCAAAACTAAGAAACAAATCATCTTTATTATCACTGCCTGGTGTGGTAGACTAGGCTCATTCCTGCACATCTGCAGTCTTCTCCCCTGCATAGCCAAAGGAGCCTGCTGTGTTTGCTGGATCTCAAGGATACTTACTAGCATAGCAGTTCATCCCAAATGCAGGCAATCAAGTCACTTCACCCTGCAAAATAATCATTGCCTGTACAAAGTCCTCCCTTTTTCAGGCTATTTTGAGCTTTCGGGGTATTCCCCCAAATGTCTTCTAGTGGTAGCAGCCTGCTTACACAAACTGGACATTCTAGTTTTTCTGTACCTTGATTGTCTTCTGGACCTGGTCATGTCCTTGGGAAACAGTATCTTAAATCTCCTTCAGCTCCTCTAGCTTCACATAAATGTCAACAAGTTGATCTTCCTATTTACAAGGAACATTTTCTTTATAAAAGCACCTCTGGACATAGAATGAGTGAAAGCGTTTCTTCACAAGACAGATGTCTAATCTGTAGAAGTGGTTCAGTGCTCCACTTGGGTCTGAGAAATGCTGAGGCATATGGCCTATACCAGCGATGGCGAACCTATGGCACGCGTGCCAGCTGTGGCACGCGAAGGCCTTGCAGCTGGCACGCGGGAAGGTCCGCAATTAGGGTTTTTTTTTTCTTTCAATTTTACTTGTCTGCTGCCGCTGTCGGGGCCGCCGCGGCAAAATCGAGCGTGCCGCGGGGCCCCCCTGTACCCGGCAGAGCCTGCCCTCCCCGTAGCAGCTCTCTCTTTGGCAGCTCTCTCTTCGGAGCTGCAGTCAGACGCGCCGGCTTGCAGAGCGCGAAGGGAAGAGTTTCCCTTTCGCGACTCTGTTAAGCCCGCGGGGGCTGATGGGAACTTCCCATCAGCCCCCGCGGGTTTAACAGAGCAGCGAGGGAGAAACTCTTCCCTCGCGCTCTGCAAGCCGGCGCGTCTGACTGCAGCTCCAAAGAGAGAGCTGCTACGGGGAGGGCAGGCTCTGCCGGATACAGGGGGGCCCCGCGGCACGCTCGATTCTGCCGCGGCGGCCCCGACAGCGGCAACAGACAGGTTTTCTTTTTTTTTAATTTTCCCTGGGCTGGGGGGGGGGGGGGTGGGTGGGGTGTTGTGGTGGGGTGGGCCGGGCGGGGGTGGGGGGGGGGGTTAGGAGTGGTGATGTGATGGGCTGGGCTGGGGGGGGTTAGGAGTGGTGATGGGCTGGGCTGGGGGGGTTAGGAGTGGTGATGGGCTGGGCTGGGCTGGGGGGGTTAGGAGTGGTGATGGGCTGGGCTGGGGGGGGTTAGGAGTAGTGATGGGCTGGGCTGGGGGGGGTGTTAGGAGTAGTGCTGGGCTGGGGGGATTTAGGAGTGGTGATGGGCACTGGGCTGGGGGGGGTAGGAGTGGTGATGGACACTGGGCTGGCTGGGGGGGTTAGGAGTGGTGATGGGCGCTGGGGGGGCTTAAACTAAAAATTGGGTGATGGGGGATTAGGACTGGAAATGGGCTGGTGGGATTAGGACTGGAAGTGGGTTGATGGGGGGTTAGGACTGGTAATGGGCTATGGGGGGGCTTAAACTGAAAATTGGGTGATGGGGGATTAGGACTGGGAGTGGGCTGATGGGGAGGTTAGGACTGGTAATGGGCTATGGGGGGGCTTAAACTGAAAATTGGGTGATGGGGGATTAGGACTGGAAATGGGCTGGTGGGATTAGGACTGGGAGTGGGCTATGGGGGGCTAGGACTGGTAATGGGTTGGGGTTGCTAGGACTGGAAATGGGCTGAGTGGAAGGGGGCTTGAACTGCAAATAGCTGTTGGGGATGGGGCTTGGAATGGAAATGGGCTGAGGGGAAGTGGGGGCTTGAACTGCAAATAGCTGATGGGGACGGGGCTTGGAATGGAAATGGGCTGAGGGGAAGTGGGGGACTTGAACTGCAAATAGCTAATGGGGAGGGGGACTTGGAATGGAAATGGGCTGAGTGGAAGGGGGCTTGAACTGCAAATAACTGATGGGAAGGGGGGCTTGGAATGGGCTCTTAGGGGAGGGAGCTAGGACAGGAACTGGGCTGATGGATGGGCTAGGATAGAACTGAGAATTGGGTGTTGGGGGAGCTAAGATTGGAAATGGGCTGTGGTGGGGGCTTGGATTGAAATGGACTCATGGAGGGGCTAGAACTGGAGGTAGGCTCATGGGGGGCTTGGATTAGAAATGGGCTGAGTGGAGGGGAGCTAGGATTTAACATGGGCTGATGGTGGGGCTAGGAAAGGACTAGAAATGGGCTGATGGGAGGCTGGTATTGGAAATGAGCTGATGAAGGGACTCGGATAGGACTGGAAATGGATGGGGGAGCTAGGACTGGAAATGGACTGATGAGGGGACTAGAAGGGAGCGGATACTGGGTGGGGCTGGAACTAAAAGGGAGCTGATGTTGGGGGAGATTAGAAGGGGATGGGGCTGGGAGAATGAAATGGAGAGGGGAAAAATATTTTGTGTGTGAGGGAAGAAAAATGTACAATTGGCCGGGTATTGGGAGAGTAAGTGGGGATTGAGGATGGAGGGGTAAAATTTGAGTGGATGAAATAGGAATGAGGAAAGAGCAAAAGGAGAAAGATTAGTATGTTAAAGCGGATGTAGAGAGAGAGAATGGGAAAAAAACTAGAAGAGAGAAGAAAGAAAGGACAAATGGACAGCAGATGATGGAGAGTTAGCAGAAAACATGAAGAAACCAGAAGAAAGTGGCTGGAGCAATTGCAACTGTGTAACTGAGCTGAGGTATTCTGTTTATGTAATTCCTTTTTGACATTTCCACTTGTTCTCTTTCCCCAGTAGGTCATGTATTGTTCTCTGAAATGTATTGGTTTAATATTTGCAGTGTTGCCTTTTGATAGGTATGGTATGGTGCTTTGTGACTCCTGGTAGTGCTGTTAGGATACGGCGGGTTTGCTATTGGTTCTAAATGGGCAGTGTTTGTAGTAGTTCCTAATGTGCCTGGCGGTTGGCACTGGATTATAGTAATGTAGAAATCTTTTAGTCTGTCTTTATCCATACACTCATTAAGAGACATGTTTACTAAAAGTTAGTGTATGTTAGCATTATGCAAATATTTATGCAAATTGACGTGCTGGCACTTTGAGGAAATTCTTTGGTTTTGTGCGGCAGTTTGGGCACTCGGGCTCAAAAAGGTTAGCCATCACTGGCCTATACAATATATGTAGTTCCTCAAACATCTCAAAATGAGAGGGCCTCATTGTTACCTGAAGTTCATCCTGTCTTCCAAGATCTTCCTGTCAGTTTCACGACAAGCCATGTTGCAGTGCTGAGCCACAGAGGTTAATCTCATCAAGGGACTCTCCTTTATATTAGATAGTAGCATCACTCTGTAGTTATTTTGGATGCTTGCAAAATAGGCTGGGAAGTCCACCTTGTGCCTTGACATATGCAAGGCATCTGGTCAAAAGCTGAAACTCCTACACATGAATTATCTAGAGTTCTTTGAGAGTTCTCCCAGTGCTGATCCAGACCATCAAGTGCCAATGCTATATGGTAACCAACAAGGAGGTGCAGGATTTGAGTATGTGGAGGCAACACACACATATGGAATTTTGTAGTCCTCAATCACATAATTATCTAAGCCACCTGCATCCTAGGGAGTCGGAACTACCTAGTGAACAGACTTATTGCTTCAGCCTCACAAGTGCTCCCTGGAACCTCAAACCTTTATAGTGTGTATTTCACAGTTGGAGGAGCTCGTCAAATAAACTTGTCCACTCGCAGTGAGAATGCTAAACTGCTACTGTTTGAGATGCGTGTCTCAGACTTATTTTGCGCTGAATTATCTATATATAGCTAGATTTGATCCTTTCTTTCTATGCATATCTACCCAGCCCCGTATGTCAGCAGCCTATATAACCTATATATCTATCTACCAAATGGTTTAGCTCTGGTCTCCTCCTGCCAGCATGGGGAATACATAATCCATTTTTCTGGACTGGTCTGTCAAGGAAAGGAAAAGGAAAGACGTGCCCCTCCTCCATACATAAATATGGCTGTGTGAAAACAATTATATGAATAGAGAGCTTGTGACTTGGTTCTGTAGTCATTTTTCAGGGCAGAGTCATTCTGCACCTCCCTTTGGGGTTGGTTCAGTCTCCATTGCCTCGGAAGAAAGGCCTGGCAATCTACTTCCGGTGACACTGCCAAGAAATCCCAGGAGCTTCTGGGTTGCAAGGAGTCAGGACTGACTCGAAGGCACACATTGCATTGCAGCCTCCACGACCAAATGTAACCCACAGAGGCCGAGTTCCAGGTCCACAAATGCCACGAGCGGTTCTGGGTGTCTTGGTGTGATGTATGTATACAGGAGACTTCTCTGTATGTGATGTCTCCAGCAGTTAGTTAACTGACATGTTTTTGGCACTGTGGGACCACATTTGTGTTTAGAGTTTTAATTAAAGTTAGAACATAGCTTAGCTTGCAAAGATTTTTAATTCCTCCCATGCATGACAGGCTCAATCTTAGAATTATAAGCTCTTAAGCCATTTAAGAAGATAAAAGATTTTTTTTCACCACCATGCTTAATTGTTCATCTTCTTCAGCAAGTTATTACTCCTTAGTAATGGTTTAGTGTTAGGTTCTGGCAATTCATCTTCAAGCAAACATTAGATAAGTAGTATACAATACTACTAATAAGGGATTTCTTTTAATATCTGTTTAAATATCCCGCCACCCTTTGCATCCTTAAAGCAACTAAACAATACTGACATGAAGACAGCAGCCTACATTGAGATGGAGGCTATCCTGTCTTTTGCCCTGAGTGTAACATGCATGATTATCTCGTAGTTGGTGAGAGGTCAGATGTGTGCACTTTAGAGTTTGGAGCTCTTAGGGATAGAGTCCTATGTCTGGAGGCTAGAATTAGCAGACTTGGAGGAGCTGAGGCAGGTAGAGGTGTACTGTATATAAACGAGCCTTCAGGATCATAGTAGAGAAGTCGCACCTCTAGTCAGGCAGCCTCTGTGTTGCTATAGAGGAGGAAGGATACCTAAAAAGAGAGATCCTGGCTACAGGATCACTTCTTGCCATACCAAAGTGATACTGTCTTCCAGGGGATGCAATAGCCTCTTGCACTGAGGATGTGTGCTCAGGAGCGTGTGCCCAGAGGAAAGGGTTAGGACAGTCGTCGTAGCAGGTGATTTGGTCATTAGGCATGTAAATAGCAACAAGTACGTATAAATGGGATAGCCACTACTCCTTTCAACATAACCCAAGGGGGGTACCTCAAGGATTTGCATCCACTCTTATAATGCCCTGTATCACTTATATGTGGATGACATTATGTTGTATATTCCTATCTCCACTCTTACTTAAGTATGCACCCCTCTGATAGACTGCTTCAGCATTGTCTCACAATGGCTTAAAACACATAACCTTTACTTAAGCTATCAAAAGACAGAGCTACTTAATGTCACCAGAGATCCCTGCTTCTCACCTCCAGCATATGTAGATATGGGTGGAGAAAAGATCCACACTAAATCTAATGTAAGATACCTTGGGGTCACACTGGACCAGGGTCTTACTTTAACTCGGCACATAAATTCCACTATAAGCCTCTAATACCAGAAAATCAGAACAGTCAAAGCTCTCAGATCACTCCTGGACCAAACCCACTTTCGTACAGTTTTCCAAGCCTTAATTCTGCTCATTTTGATTTCTGTAACATCCTGCTACAGGGATTACCAGCCTCATCAATCCACCTGCTGCAGATGGCCGTGAAAACCACCGCAAGAGTATTAACCGGCACCCCCCAAACGTGAACAATATTACCCCGATACTCAGTAACCTCCATTGGCTTCCAATAAGGGCCCATGTTAAGTACAAAGCATTGATCACTACCTTCAAAGCGCTTCACCATCTATCGCCAGATCATCTAAAAACACTTACAGAAAGATCACCTGACAACCGACCCAGAAGGAATAGCACCCAAACTACTCTTGCTATTCCTACAGACAACCAAAAACACAATGCTCGAACATCAAGTAGGGCATTCTCCCTGTTTGCCCCTAGACTCTGGAATGCTCTACCAGATGGCATTCACCCACTACAAGATCTCAAAGATTTCCAAAAGAAAAGAAAGTTACCTGTTATATCAGCATTTCTCCAAGTCACCAGACTAACCATGCCCTCCCCCCAGCCTAATCTCCACCTAAGTCCCAAGCCTGTTCCTCATCTCAAATTTATATTATTGCACATTTTACTGTGTATAGTTATCCATGTTCATGTTGCCATGGTCTAACGTACAATATGTTCTCTACTGTTTGCTGTATTCATAGTTGCTGGTTTTATGTATGCGCTCTTCTGTTCAATGAAAACCAGGTTAGTGTTCGATGTAAATCGCCTTGACGTGTTGAAAGGTGGTATATAAAACCAGTTAAATGGCTGGCTGGCAAATGTTTGGATCGCTTGGTAACTTGCCTGCCTAGTGTGAAGGTTGTGGACCTCATGTCCCCACCCACATAAGATTTTAGACAGTGTTAGGGAAGATCTAACTGTGGAGTAATGCACAGATCTGTTTTGGGACTGTGTTCGTGACATAGGTTCTCAAAGCCAAATTTCAGCTTTTAGAGAAAAAGTTGAAATCCAGAACCCCCAGAATAGTTCCCAGTTCTACGCGCAGGACCCCGAGGCAATGGAGACTGAACCAACCCCAAGAATTCTGGAGTCTCAATGCACAGATGAGACGATGGTGCAAGGAAGAGTCTTTAGATTTATTAGGAATTGGGCAAAATTCTGGGGAAGTGGGCTCCATTGTAATCAGGATGGAGCCAAGCTGCTTGTACTAACATTTAAAAAAGAGAGAGAACAGCTACTAAACTGGAATCTGGGGGAAAACTGACTGTCACTAAGGATCCTTCAAAGATGCCTTACTCCAAAATGTGCACTCCTGTCATAACAGGGAATGTAGAGCAGCCTGATAGAAGGTTGCAATAAAGACAAAAGTAGCCTAAGTACCCTTAAGTAAAGAACAGATAGAGCTGAAAAATTGCAAAATCTCCCTGTCAGCTGCCCAGAGGGGTGTGTGTGTGTGTGTGTGTGTGTGTGTGTGTGTATGAATGTGTATATAGAATATGATCGAAAGGTCCCTCCGCAGTGAGCTCTGTTTATGCAAATGCGGCCCACTGAGGAAAAGAGAATGTAGCCATTTCAGCTAATGATGAGGACGGCTATCCCTAGTACATGGAAAGCTCTCCCCAGTATGCAAAGACTCTATTTTAAACCAAAACAGGCCCCCCCCCCTTTTTTTTTCTCTCCAAAGTACCCGAGGAATCAGCCACACAAGACTCACTCACCCAATCCATAGCCTGGGAGCATCAACCTGAGCTGCTTCAGTCTGTGAGCTCAAAGAATGCATTTCATTTATTAAAACCTGATATACCACCCTTAGTGGGGACATCAGAGCAGTTTACAGTTAAAAATTCAATAAATTAAAACATAAAAGAAAGGAACGCCAATGGTAGACAGAAAAGTAATAGAAAGAGGCTTCATACAGGAAACATACAGAAGGAGCAGACAGGAACCAAAGAGGGGTAGGGATCATGGGTGGGGGGGGGGGGGAGGGAGGAGGTCAGGGGGAAGGTCATATGCTATGGAGAACAGGTGAGTCTTCAGCAGTGGTTTGAATTTTGGAAATGAGGATTCTAACCAGAGGGAAGGAGGGAGGTTGTTCCAGAGAAAGGGACCAAGAAAGTAAAATGCAGAGTGAGTGGCTTCCAGATGTGCCCAAGAGGGGGAAGGAATGAGACATCGATTTATGTGGATAGTACAGAGCAAACGGAGTTTAGAAGGGCTGCCGCTTCGGTAGCACTACTGCCAAGGCAGACTCACTATTTAAGAGGGCGTTTTGGGTGGCTCAATGCTTCCTCAAGCTCCGAGATCAAAGCAGCTTAGGCTGACGCTCCCAAGCTGTGGGTTGGTTGAGTGAGTCTTGTGTGGCTGATGCCTCGGTACTTTGAAAAAAAAAAGGGGGCCCTGTTTTGGCTTAAAATTATGCTTTTGCATACTGGGGAGGGCTTCACATGTAGTGGGGATAGCAGTTCTCATCGTCTGCTCAAGAGAGCTACATTCTCTCTTCCTCAACGGGCTGCCTTTGCATACACAGTGCTCATTGCGGAGGGACCTTTTGATCAGTGTGTGTGCATATATCTATGTGTATATATAGATAGATACTGTGTATATATACACACACACATATAATGTAGATGTACTTTGAAATATTTGTATGCAATGCTAGAACCCTTGAAAATAAGTTAAATATATATCACTGAATGAAGAAGTAGATATAATAGGCATCACAGAGAACTGGTAGAAGGATAACAAATGGGATACTGACACCAGATTATTTCGCAGTGATAGAGGTATATCAAATAGGTGGCGGGATGGCACTGTATGCTGGAGAGCATCGATTCAACCTGAAAAAACGTTCTGCAGGAAATAGAAAGCACCGTGAAATCTTTATGGATAGAAATTCCATGTGTGAAGAGAAGGAGAAGCCTGGCCAGAATGAACAGACAGATGATGAAATGTTAACAGAAATTCCATATCATCCTGCTAGACCAGTCCAGACAAGTGAGTTTGCGTTCCCCTACCAGCAGATTGGTGAGACAAAGAACCAATGAAAAGCTCAGGTTTCAATGTCATCACTCCCATGAGTCTATCTGCCTCAGCCACCAGAGTTCTCTTCAGTATTCTTTTGTCTCCAGCTGATGGTGGATGGATTTCTCCACTTTGGAAAAAAATGTGAGTGATCGAGAGGAAAATATTGATTTAAATGCTCATGAATGACCACCTTAAGGGTGACTCTCTCACTTGAGCATGACGTGGGATGCTCCACTAGACTATGGTCTTTTCAGTAGCCATAGGAGGAGGGAAAATTGGTTCATCTCCATGCTCTTATGAGCCTGTTGAGCAGCTAGAAAATTGGAAGGATTTGGCAGTATTTGGAAGAGTTCAACATCCTCAGACAACCTCAGTGCCCCCTTCCTCCTCATCTGTCCCCATCCTGCTCTGTCCTGAAGATTGCAGAAGACTCTTGGAGGAATTTGCCTGCCAGCCATCTTAAACAGAATTCCTGTGAAGCAGAAGAAACAGTTTCAGGGGAGTAGAGCTGCGCCTGACATGGATTTCTGCCTGGTGCTTTTGGAGAGAGTACCAAGGCTTGACCTCATTGTCTTTGTTGGAGGATCCTGATTCCATCTGTAGGCACAATTTGGGGTGGCGTGCTGGCAACTGTTGGCCCAGTGTGGGTCTTTCCTGCCTTTTCCTGCACATATTAGTAGCGTCCTTACTATTGTGCACCTGCTGGTTGCGTGGTCTGTGCGTGCATGTCGCCTTAGTGGCTCCAAAGTGTGTCTACCCAAGAGCCTGTAATGTGCATTGCGTGTAAGCACTTTTACCATATGTCTTCCGGGCCACTGTGGCTTTTAGTGCAAGCTGTTGTGATACCTGCCTTAATTCTTTGGCAGCATTGATTACCAGGGACTCATCCACCTTAAGCTTGTCAGATACTCTAGCCACAGAGCCAGGAGCTGAAGGTGCATCCACTCCTGCAAGGGGTGCAGAAATCCATTATTGTCTTCCTGTTCCCAAAAGTAATCAAGGACGTGATCTGATCTGAGTGGGATTCCCCAATCTTCTCCTCCTAAGGGGCTAAGGGTATATAGGAAGGTGTATGCTCTCCTGGAGAAGGCGTGCGTTATGTGCCCTGCTTCTTTCTACAACGTTGAAAGGGCTGGCTTGGAAGGGTCTGTGGTGCCTGAGTTTAAAAGGGGTCCTCGGGTGGATAAGACCATAATGGAGAGACATGAAGGTACATATTAGAAGGGCTGGATGCTCTACAAATGCATAAATTGTTAGGGATTATTTTCCAGGAGGCCTGTATGAATTGCAGATGCTCTATTTTCTGAAGCTGTCGCCATTATGAACCTTCACCCTCTTCCTATTCTTTTCCCAACAGCTGGAGGGAGCCGTGAATTGATGACACTGCCATTTTGTCTTTGGGTGCACTTAGAAACAAAAGACATTTTTTTTCTTTAACATTAATTCTATGAGGCATAGATTTTTTTTCAGTGTTATGCATTTTTTCATGAATTCTGTGCACATATTTGGCTTTATTAAAAGTTCTAACAGAAACATAGACTATATAGCTTATCCAGTCTGCCCTTCCATACCAATTACTATATTCCCTTTTTTACCTTTAGAGATCCTCTGTGTTTATCCAATGCTTTCATGAATTCAGATACTGTCCTGGTCTCTACTATCTCCACCGGGAGACTATTCCACGCATCTACTCTTTCCATAAATAAATGTTTCCACATATTACTTCTATCCCCTTTCACCTTCTTTCTATTCCCCCTCATTGCAGAGCTTTCTTTCATTTGAAAGAGGCTTTCCTGTACATTTATGCCATGTAGGTATTTAAATGTCTCTGACACATCTCCTCTCTCCTGCCTTTCCTCTAAAGTATACATATTGAGATCTTTAAGTCTCTCCCCATATGCCTTATCACAAAGCCCATTGACCATTTTGGTAGCCATCCTCTGCATTGACTCCATCCTCCTTATGTCCTTTTGACCTCCAAATGAGGTCTCACCAAAGACTTATACAGAGGCACTGTCACCTCCTTTCTGCTGACAATTCCTCTCCCTGTGCACCCAAGTATACTTCTGACTTTCACCATTGCCATTTCAACCTGTTTAGCTATCTGAAGATCAGTAGTAACAATCACGCCCGGGTCCTGCTCTTCTTTTGTGGACAGAAGTACTTCACCCCCTGTACTGTACTGCTTCCTTGGATTTTTGCAGCCCAAATGTATGACACTGCATTTTTTTTGTGTTAAATCTCAGCTGCCAAATTCTCAACCATTTTTCAAGCTTAGTTAGGTTCCTCCTGATGTTGCCCCCCTCCCTCCTGGGTGTCTACTCTATATTGCAGATTTTGATATCTTCAAAGAGGCAAACTTTACCCGACAGCCCTTCTGCAGTATCACTAACAAAAATGTTAAAAAGAATGTTAATGTTAGTCTGTAGTTTTTCTTTTCTCTTTTTTTTAGTGGACATAATTGAAAAGTGCACCAAAGATTGTTTGCACTTGAAAAGCACAGATATATTGTCACAGAGCAGACTCACTAGCAGACCCTATGGAGATAGATGAAATAGCAGATCAGGAAGACACTGACGTTTGGGGAGAGCACATGTTAGAAAGTTGCCATGAGCAACGAAAGCAAATGAGGTCACGAGCTAGGGAGACACACCCAGCCAGCAGAGAAGCTAGGAGATTCTCACCTGATACAAATCAGCTGGGGGGAGGTGCTGCTCGGAGATACCTAGATAAGCACAGCTCACAAGCAGTTAGGCAGATGAAGGTTGAGTCTAAGTCTCAGAGGCAGCCTAAGACTCAGAACGAAAGCAGAAACAGAAGGAACTGGGTGAACAGAGAGGACGAGAGAAGCTGGAGAGATAGCTGTGAAGAAAGCGTGTCTGACTACCACTTTGGAAGCCTGAACGGAGGTCTGAGTGAGTCCAATGAGTGCTTGAGTGAGAGGCAAAGACAGCTGGACGCAGAGAGTGAGATTGAGTATAACAGCCCAGGTTGGAACGGAGCCAGGAGGAGAAAGGTACAAGCCGAAAGGTTTTACTCTTATCCTAAGAGGGGAAGCACAGGGCTTGGCTATAGGAAACAGTTCATTGAAGTACAAAAGCCATATGAAGCCAGCTTAAGGGAAGCAGAGAAGCTTCACTACCCTTATTATAAGCAAGAGAAAGTTAAAGGCTTTTTACCTGCAGAAGTTAATCATTCTGAGAGAAACGTAAGGAACAGAATCTCAGAAAGGCTGCCATTCAAAGCTCCAGCTATCCACAGGGTCCTGAGCCAAGCAGAGGCTAGAGGTGAATCAATTCCTTCTAATAGGAGTGCAAGAGAATATTTTAGCTTACCTACCAGGCACCAGCAGGGGAGAGGCTCTTACCAGCAGAACCCCAGTGAATGTGGTAATAGCAATCAGTTTACTCTCAGAGAAAGGAAAGTACGTCACAGCCAAGACGGACTGTTTGAAAAGCTCCCACATGAGGAAGGTAAAGATGTGTTAATCCCTGCTGAAGAATTCATGCAATGTGAACCGTCTGAAGTGGAGAATAATGTTGAGCAGATGGACTGTAGTATTTCTGTGGCTGATAACATATTCTCACTAAGGTAAAGAGAAATAAGAAGCCTGACAGTGTGAAAGGAAGGCTTATTCCTATCTCTGCAAGTCTGTGTTTAAGTACATTTTGTTTCTGGTTAAGAAGCTGAAAGGAAGCTATTTTTGGTTACAGTTTTTCCTTGTGTTATATGCCCGAAGAAGGGTTATGTTTATTTTGTTTTTGTACATGATAAGAAGTCCTTTTGGGAAAGGGAAATAAAGCCCTTATAACCTTACCATCGATTCCACGACTGATTTCTAACTGGCAGCACAACTACAACCACCAGAAGGCCAGTTATATTAAGGCCCCAGTGCAGTACCCTGCTTAACCTACAGGTGCGCAGAGGGGGCATGTGACAATATACATATTTTTACTATTGTCACAAGCTCTTAGCTTGAAAATACACACTTAAATTTACAATTCCTAGACATCTAGAATTGGAGGCTTAATTTGTAATTGCATTTGCAGAGCTTGCTTTGTCTAGCCATCTTTACTTTTTTCTTGCCAGTTGCCTGAGGTGGGATGTTGGAATTTAATATTAAAATAGTTCTACTGTATATAAAAGAGGTCATGTAGTTTCACGGCCGATATGTTAACTGAATGATGATAAATCTTTGTCAGCTTACTTGCCCGAGAGTACTAATCATTTTGGAATTACCAGTTTGGAGGGTGTCTGTGGCAGTAGAGTAATTCATTTTCATCTGAGAATAACAGCACTTGAGTGGGAACATAATTGGCCACTTTCTTGCTGCCGTGAAAAAGATCGCTGAATACAGAAATGATTTAAACACTCCAATGAAAGTGTCCAAATTGAAGTTCCACTTGGTGTAAAATATTATTAGACTGAATGAACAAGGAAGAGAAAGCCAGGGGTAGTGATCTGTGATTTTGTTTGAGGTCAGATACCTTGTGAAGTTTATCTACAGATTGCTCTTGGGATGTGAACAAAATCTTTTCTCCAGGGAAACTCTCCATTCTGTGGTTCAGAATTGCCAATCAGACAGATGATGATTTGGTTCATTTCCAATTGCAAAAGTTCAATAAATATGACCATATTATAAGATTTAGTTGTGAAAGCAAAAATATTTCATTGAACTTTGTATCCTTAGATACCCCTTTTACTAAAGGATGCGAGCTGACAGCTCGTGATCAGGCACACACTAAATGTGCGTTGGGACACGCGTTGCCAGCTAATGCAGGGCCATGACAGCACGGGATGATTTCCGCACTGTCTAACTTGTGTTAAGGTCACTAGTGGGCGGGGTAGGGGCGGAGAGTGGGCAGGGTAGGGGCGGAGAGTGGGCGGAGGGTGGGTGTGGTGTGCTGCAGAGTTATTGTGAGGTTCATACTGCACGCTAACTGCATTAGTGTGGGCGTTTGTAGAGCAAATATGCTCAAGAGATCTGTATAAAATGGGGGACCATTTATGCAAATTTGCCATATGTATATTCATTGCGGTTTTCCTGAAATCCCAACTGGCTGGGGTTCTCCAGGACTGGTTTGGAAGCCATTGCCCTGGAGAGCTTGGGAGGAGCTGGGATAATGTAGGAAGCTAAGAGTGTTTAAAGAGATGAATCTTTCTACATTCTTTTAGTATGATCATCTCCAGTGCAGAACAAACATAGTAAATGTCCATCAGATACTAACCAGGTCAGTGCTGGCATGTGGTCATGGCCAGATACTGTCCAGCAGGATAGTTCTTAGAAAGCTGGATAGGCAACAGCTTAGCTCCAGGAGGAGCTGAGCCATCTACCCGAGTCGAAGCCTCATCGAAGGGAGCCTGCCCTGCTCCAGAAGATCGGCGGCAAGAAAAGAGCAAGCCAGCTACAAAAGACCTTGCTGCACACAAAAGAGCTCTTCGGGGGAAGCTGCTTTTTGGCTCCACCCCTCCAGCAGCGTGTCTCAGAGCATCTCTACCCAATCGGGGCACAGCTCTCCATTTAAAAGGAGAAGCCACAGGCACAGGATCCTCTCTTGCTCTGCTTAGCTCCAGGAGGAGCTGAGCCATCTACCCGAGTCGAAGCCTCATCGAAGGGAGCCTGCCCTGCTCCAGAAGATCGGCGGCAAGAAAAGAGCAAGCCAGCTACAAAAGACCTTGCTGCACACAAAAGAGCTCTTCGGGGGAAGCTGCTTTTTGGCTCCACCCCTCCAGCAGCGTGTCTCAGAGCATCTCTACCCAATGGGGGCACAGCTCTCCATTTAAAAGGAGAAGCCACAGGCACAGGATCCTCTCTTGCTCTGCTTAGCTCCAGGAGGAGCTGAGCCATCTACCCGAGTCGAAGCCTCATCGAAGGGAGCCTGCCCTGCTCCAGAAGATCGGCGGCAAGAAAAGAGCAAGCCAGCTACAAAAGACCTTGCTGCACACAAAAGAGCTCTTCGGGGGAAGCTGCTTTTTGGCTCCACCCCTCCAGCAGCATGTCTCAGAGCATCTCTACCCAATCGGGGCACAGCTCTCCATTTAAAAGGAGAACGCCACAGGCGCACCCGCGCCTTGCGGGCCCGCGCCTGAGGGCCGCGCAAGAGGGCCCTTTGGCACGGCCCTTAGGCAAAGGCACCCCCAAGTTCGTCACAGAAAAATAACAGAAAAACGACGCTGAGACTACACCTCCCTCTTGGTACAGCTGAGCTCACTCGGGGTCGAGCTCGCGTACAATCAAGGAACTGACAATCCACCAACTCACAGTGGAAACGCAGAATACCAACTCCGAAGACGCCGAACTGCCTAAAGAGCTGAAACTCTGGGGCACGTAAGTCACACTCATTTGAGTGATTTTTAAACTATCAACACTGCTTCATTACTTATATGAATTAACTGCACTCCTAACAATAATTGAATGTATAGTTCTGTTTAAATCATGTGATTGCAGCAGCACCACTCTCTACAGCTAGGATTATCCTCCTGCCTCTCATAAAAATACTAATTTAAAGGGTAGAAATTCATGTTTGGGACTAGAACCCAAGATCAGTGTTGGGCACTCTAGTGACTAGTTCCCTCTGGATACTGTTGTTAGCTTCCAGCGTTTACAGGCCATATTAGGTATTACCATGTTTGTCCAGATCGATACTGTAAACCCAGGGATATGCCAATGTTGTTAACTACCATCGTTTATAGGCCATATTTGGTATTACCATGTTTGTCCAGATTGATACCTTAAACCCAGAGATATGCCAGTGCTGATGCTATGTTAGAGCAATGTCATCTTTAGCTAGATAAGAACATAGGGACTTGGGATGTACCATAGTGGGTCAGACCAAGAGTTCATCAACAGATCCAGCTGCACATACACGAAACAGGCTCCCTCCACGGGACAGGCTCCCGCACCGCGACAAACCCAGCTCCACATCCACGGGACAGACCCCCGCAACAGGGCGACCACCACAGATCCGGCTCCACCTCCACGGGACAGGCTCCCTCCACGGGACAGGCTCCCGCACCGCGACAGACCCAGCTCCACATCCACGGGACAGGCCCCCGCACCAAGGCGACCAACACAGATCCAGCTCCACACACACGGGACAGGCTCCCTCCACGGGACAGGCTCCCGCACCAAGGCGTCCGCCACAGATCCAGCTCCACATCCACGGGACAGGCTCCCTCCACGGGACAGGCTCCCGCACCGCATCAGATCCAGCTCCACATCCAAGGGACAGGCTCCCTCCACGGGACAGGCTCCCGCACCGCAACAGATACAGCTTCACATCCAAGGGACAGGCTCCCTCCACGGGACAGGCTCCCGCACCGCAACAGATACAACTTCACATCCCCAGGACAAGCCCCTGCAACAAGTACAGCTCTCCTCAAAAAAGCAAACAACAGACGAAAACCTAAGGACACAGGCGTCGCCCTATCAGAACATCACAAGCTATCAACATGCACACCACATACTTCCTCCCACTATACCTACTAGTCACACAACTCCTCCCACCAACTACACACCCCCACTACCCCCAAACAAACACACCATGGTACCCACCAACTGCACTGCCATATCTCGGTCCACAACACACACACAAAGAGACACTCGCAACCTCCCAAACAAAGAGACAAAACAGACACAAATCAAACCCCAACACCGGCCCTAAGGAAGCACACGTCGCAACAACCTCTTCCACAAAGAAAACATCAATTGAGCTCATAAACGCCAGATCCATCTGCAACAAGATACACACTCTGGTAGACCACATTGAAGAGCGACAGCCAGACATAATATGCATCACAGAGACATGGCTCAACCCTACCGACAGTGTACTACTCAACCAACTAGTACCGAACAACTACTCAGCATACAACTGCCCACGCATCCACAAGCGTGGAGGAGGAGTCCTAATAATAGCAAAAACAGAGCTCAAGTTCAAGACACTGAATCTCACAGATACAAAGCAGTGTAACACAATTAGCATCAAGAACAAGAATATTGCAATCTGCCTAACCTACAGAGCACCCCGTGCTCCACCCGACGAACTAGCCTTCATACTCGAAGAAGCCTGTGCCATAACGTCAAACAACAAACCAGCACTACTAATCGGAGACTTCAACCTCAAGTCCGCCAATACAAAAGATGCAGAGGCCTTCCTTCAGGCAATGTCATCACTTCAATTCACACAGATAGTCAATGCACCAACACACAGACTAGGATCATCCCCAGACCTCATCTTCGCATCAAACTACCTAACTTCAAGAGACCTAATCTCTACACCCACCATCACCCCAGTACCATGGTCTGACCATTACTTAATCGAGACAAATCTGCAATCACAAGAAGACTGGACAAGCGAAAGAGCGAACTTCCCACACACACAAAGACGATTCAAGTCCTTTGACAAGGACGAATTCATCCAGGACACAATACAACACTTGAACATTGACTCAGAGGACCTGGAGGAACAAGTTTCCAACTGGAACAATGTCCTAGCTAACGCCGCCAAACCATCCGTTGACAGGACCAAGAAACAACACCACAACAAGAGACAAAACAAACCATGGTACTCAGCAAAAATACGACAGGAAAAGAGGGAGCTCAGGAAAATTGAACGGAGATGGAGAAAAAACAAAACTACTTCCGACCAACATCTTTACCTAACAAAGCAAAAACAATACAATGAACACATCAACCAATCAAAGAGAGAATTCCACACAAACCTGATAAATTCTTCCATCAACAAACCCAGAGAACTTTTCGAAATAGTAAAAACCCTGACAAAAGAGCAAGCAGCAGAAAGAGAAATACAAGTGGATCCACAGATATTCGCCGACCACATCAAAGACAAATTTCACTCCACAGAGCGCACAACACCCAGTAGAACCAACAGAACGAACGTCCACCCCAAAACCTGGGGCACATTCCACTCACCCTCAAAAGAGCAGATATCAGACATCATCTCCACAATCAACACAAGCACTGCTCCTACAGACCCTTGCCCAGTGTCATGGGTCAAAGCCACCAAAGCAAGCCTCATACCAAACATTCATAAAATGGTACACAACTCACTCACTCAAGGACTCATGCCACAGCAATTAAAGCTTGCCTCAGTAAGACCAATCACAAAGAAAACTTCTCTCGACAAAAAGGACCCAGCAGCATACCGACCAATCTCCAGCATACCCTTCCTCGCAAAAATAATCGAAAAGACGGTCCAACTACAACTTCAGGAACACATTGACGAACACGGAACTCTCGACGACAACCAACACGGATTTCGTCCCAACCATGGAGTCGAAACTCTCCTGATCTACCTCTTCGACAGCATCATAAGAATAATTGACGACATCAGGAATGGAATTATAATGATCTTCATCGACATCTCCTCAGCGTTCGACACAGTTGATCACAATATACTCCTGGAGAGACTGAAGAACACTGGTATACACGGTACCACTCTAAAATGGTTCCACTCGTACCTAACAGAAAGACAGCTACAGGTCAAGGTGGGACAGGACACCTCCCGGCCCATAAACGTCCAACAAGGAGTACCACAAGGATCCGCACTCTCAGCACTCCTTTTTAACATCTACATCCAACCAATATGCAACATTATGAAAGAGAACAACATCCAATACACAATATACGCAGACGATATAATGGTATACTCCCCGATATCAATCGAAAACCCGGACTTCTCTAAGATAGCAGACTGCCTTACCCAAATGGCGAAGTGGTGCCAAAACAACAATCTAGCTATAAACTACAACAAGACTGAAGCTTTAATCATCACTCGAAACCAAAGCTTCACACACCCACCAAACATAAAGATACAAAGCACCACGATACCGATAAGATCGGAGGTGAGATACCTTGGGGTTACTCTGGACAGTAAACTCAACCTCAAACCACACATAGACAAAACAATCCAAAAAAGCATATTACAGGATGCGAATCATCAGGAGACTGAAACCACTCCTCGCTCCAGAACACTTCCGTACAGTCTGTCAAGCACTGATAACCCCAATACTGGACTTCTGCAATCCGATATACCTCGGACTACCAAAACAAGCTCTCAAACCACTACAGCTGGCACAAAACACTGCAGCTCGAATCATATCCGGAGCCGCAAGGCAGGAGCACATCACACCTACACTAAAGGACTTACACTGGCTCCCAATCATTGCTCGCATCAGATACAAGACTATCATAAACCTATTTAAGATAAAAGAACACACATCAGCCAACAGCCTCCACCTGCTCATACAACCGAAAACCAGCGCACGTCCCAGAAGAAGTCAAACACGCAACCGAGTCAGCACCCCAAATGAGTACAAGCACACACGCAAGGACACAACAGACAGAGCTCTCTCCATGGCTGCTCCAACAATATGGAACAATCTACCGGACGATCTAAGGGCAACTCCAGACCTCAAAGACTTCAGAAAACAACTGAAAACCATGCTGTTCATAGAGCACTATGGTCACATCACATAACCTAAGAGAATGGATAACAGCACTCCAATCCTCCCAAACAACTGAATATATATAAAATATGATTCTAGCACCACTGTAAATAGCCCACCCTGTATATAGCTCAAACAAATCAAGCACCCAACACATCCCTCACACAACTAAGTTTTATCCTCACTGCATGTACAACACACACACTTTACCTGATTGCTTGCTGTGATACCACCTTGATTATTAAGATAAGGCGGTTTAGAAATACTGTTAAATAAATAAATAAATAATACTAGTTCTGGTGGCAGTTTGGATCATTGCAAAGTTTGGTGGTGGGGCAAGAAGGAGGCAATAGGGTGTAGATGGAGCATGGATTTTATGGCGTTCATCCAGGATGGCAGAAGACCAGCCAGAATGGAGTTACTTATTTAGTAAGCTCACGCCTTTCCAGAAGTAGTTCAAGGCGAGTCACAATCGGGTACTGTAGGTATTTCCCTGTCTACAGAGGGCTTACAATCTAAGTTTGTACCTGAGGCAGTGGAGAATTAAATGACTTGCCAAAGGCCACAAGGAGAGTCACTGACTTTGATAAGGAACAAGCCTGTATTTGGCCATAAGCGATATAGGCAACAGCCTCTTGTGCCAAATTCTGATAGGCAAGACTACACGGCAGCTGCTGTCTGAAGAGGCAGTGGTATTGCACATCTGTCCAAAAAAAGACCAGTCCATGCTTGCCCAGAAGTCCAACAAGAATGTAGATGGATAGCTAACAGTCTGTGAAATAAAAATCTGCACATTTATTACATATATGCATAAAAACAAATGTCTCAAATATAAAACCCGACATCGAAAATGGCGGCAGATAAAGATCATGTCGTCTATCCAGTCTGCCCATCCACCCGAGCTACGAAGCTCTACAGTACTGTCCTTTTCCCTTAGAGATTCTCTAAACATGCCCCATGCTGTCTTGAAATCAGATACTGTTCTCATCTCCACCACCGCCACTGGGAGACTCATGCATCCAGCATGCTATCTCCAGGAACAAGCAGGAATGTAGTCTTCACATATGGGTATCGTCGGTACTGACGGAGCCTGCGTGGGAACACTCCCCAGCGTCCAATAGGAACGCTTTTGGGAGCATCCCTCAGCACATGCGTGCTGCCTTCCCGCCTTTCCAACTGTCCCTCTTCAGTTCTTCGTTTTCCGCGGAGCCGACAGGACACATATCCTGTCACCACAGAAAATTTCTTCTTTAATCTTTAATCTTTTCTTGTGGTCGCGTTTGTCTCCGCATGACGCCTACTGGTACCTTTCTTTTCTTCTAAAAAAAAAAAAAATTCTGAATTGTTTCTCTTCAGAAACTTTTCTTTTTCGGTGCTAGGTGCCATTTTGGGCACTAGGCCCCATTTTTCCTTAAAGATGGAAAAATGAGCTACTGGTTTTAAAGAATGCACTAAGTGTGGCAGTACTATTTCCGTCACTGACACCCATGACTGGTGTCTTAAATGTTTAGGCCCTGACCATTCTCCATCTGAGTGTCTCTCTTGTATGGGAATGACTAAAAGAGGAAGACAGAACCGGGCTGCAAAGCTCGGTACCCTCTTCTCTTCGGATGCCAGATCCATTGCATTGATGTCTTCAAGAGCCTCTTCTTCCTCCCATGGATCTCAGGTAACTAAACATAAAAGCCGGCCCTCAAAGGGTAGCTCTCCTGCAAAGCATAGAGAGGCCATTGGCATTGCCCTTGAGGGAATCACACCAGCAAAACGGCCCCGGCGGGAGGCTTCAGCCTCCAAAGCATCAACAGGATTCCAGGATGTTCTCGAGGCCTCGGCCTCGACAGAACTGCTGGTGCCATGCTCAGAGGTCCTGGCTGCCTTCACCGGTACCGACACCCAGGCATCGGCAGCGTTGATAGACCAGAGATTCCTCGCTATCGAGTGCAGTATTGCAACTCTCCTTACAGCTGCGGTACCGTTGACACCGATGGTTCAATGGGCACCGGCATCGGTCCCGACGGGAATTCTTCCCATTCCGTCTTTGTCAGGCGTCGAGAGATTGTTACCGGCTCAACTCGGTACCAACTTCGATCGATACCGGGACCGTGCCTTACATGAACATCGTGATCAGAGATACTTTGAATCCTCTGATTCCGATGACTCTGATAATTCTGCCGATACCAGAGGTTTTCTCCCGGAAGACTCTTCTTCTCCCCAACGCAGAATGTCGCCTCTGGAGGACATGTCTTTTCAGGATTTTATTTGTGATGTTGCTAAAGGCCTTTCAATCACAGTAGCTCCTGAAAAGGAACCTAGAGCAAAGGAATTGGAAATTCTTCAATATCCTAAGGCTCCAAAGGAGGCAGCCACTCTGCCCATTCATGAAATTCTTCATGATCTGATAATGTGGGAGACACCTTTGACCACATCTCCTCCTCATTCTAGGAGGCTTGATACCATGTATCGAGTTCCACCATGTCCTGGATTTCAAAAGACTCAGCTGCCACACCATTCAATAGTAGTGGAGTCAGCCATGCGTAGGATGAAAAGTGCAAAGAGACATGCATCCAGTCCTCCAGGTTGTGAATGCAGGACTCTTGATGCTTTTGGGCGTCGAACTTTTCAGGCTTCTCTAAGATTTGGTCAGTTATTCTTCTGTAGGTCCTGGGTTCATTTCACTTCACAGAGGCAGTAGGGTTTGCAACAAAACAAGCAAACAGGTGTGGCTTGGAGAAAGGTTTTTATGTAGAAATAGGCTTAATACATAGGTATTGAACAGAGGTATATAGTGATTGTTACAGAGCTGTTTCAGTGTGCATCAATGAATCTGGGTGTGCATGTGCATGTGCATGTGTGAAGTGTAAGAGAGAGAGAGAGGCCCGAACATGTGGCTCAGAGCCTCATGGCAAGGGGGAGGGAGAGAGAGAGAGAGAGAGAGCGGGGGAGGGGTGAAAGGAATTGATTATCAGAGCCTCCTGTCCTTCATGTCCAATGGATGGTGGGAGAGAGAGAGAGACAGGAAGTGTTTCTGTCTTTTATAGTGAACTGAATCCTTTCCAGCACTTCCCCTTGAGGTCTGCTAGCCACTCCCTTTAAGGTCTGCTATTCTTGATTTAGCAAGGAGGGGCTTCAGACAGGCCTTGGAGAATGAAATCACCAGGGGGTCAGAGTTAATCTCATCTTGTAAACTGTCCTATTACCTTTGGAGACTGAAGTCACCAGAGTCCAAAGCTGCATGAAATGTATGCTGACAGCTTCCATGCTTTCAGCTAGGATCAGCTCATATATTTTATATATGGGAATGTTCCTCAAGGAGGTCACGGGAGATTTGGAGCTTATGAGCCCACCTCTCCCAGATGAGACGACAAGACTTCCTTGCGCTTGTCAGGCATGCTCAAGATGTCTCCAAGTTTGTGAATCGTGCAGCCTTTGACTGCTTTGAATGCATCAGCAGAACCTCTTCTATTGCCATTGGTGCACAACGGATTGCCTGGCTTCAGGCATCAGACTTGGAGATTTGGGTACAGGATAAATTAGGCAACATCCCTTGCACAGGAGAAAACCTCTTTGGCAAGAATTGGCAGGAAAAGGCTAATGAGATAGATGCTGACAATATCACTTTAGATAGATTGTCAAAATCTACAGCCACTCCAGCCAAAAAGAAACCTTATAAAAAACCCTCTTTCAGCAAAAAGAGGAAGTTTTATCCATTCTATACCCAGCAAAGCCAAGCTCACGGTCATGTTGCCCAAAGGGGACAACAACAACAATTTAAACAGCAGAAGAAGCCAAAAGGCCCGAGAGCTCAGCCAGTTCTGCAGGTTCAGCCCCCTCAAGGGCTTTGACTCCTTCCTAGAGAGCTTAGCCTTCCTGCCTCTGAGGGGTCCAGAACCCCTAAATATTCCAGGCAGGCTGTGTCATTTTGCCAATAGATGGCACCAAATAACAGCAGAAAATTGGACTCTGTCCGTTGTAGGAGAGGGGTACAAGCTTCATTTTCACAGCATGCTCCCTCCTACAATCCTAAGGCAGTTCAATTCCCAGACCTCTGCAGACAATCTGCTAAATCACGAGGTCTCAACACTTCTTGCCCAAGGGGCAATAGAGGAAGTACCCATCCTCCAGCAGGGTACAGGGTTCTACTCCCCCTATTTTCTTATTCCAAAGAAAACAGGGGGACACAGACCCATTCTAGATCTCAGAGAATTGAACAAATACCTGTTCCGAGAGAAGTTCAAAATGATTTCTCTAGGAACTCTTCTGCCATACCTTCAAAGTCAGGATTGGCTTTGCTCTCTAGACTTAAAGGATGCTTATACTCACATTCTGATCCATCCAGATCACAGGAAATTCTTAGGATTCCTTTTCAAGGTAAAACACTTCCAGTACAGGGTTCTTCCCTTTGGTCTGGCTTCTGCACCAGGAGTTTTCACGAAATGCATGGCAGTAGTAGCTGCATTCCTGCGAACCCTGGGGATATTAGTCTTCCCTTACTTGGACGACTGGCTCATTCGAGCCCCCACGAGTGCAGAAGCCAGCTCTGCACTATCTCGCACAATGCGAATCCTCCAATACTTGGGATTGGTAATAAACTTCCCAAAATCCCAACTTGTTCCTTCCCAGTCTCTGGAGTTCATAGGAGCCTGTTTAGATACCAGACAGTCAAGGGTTTTCCTTCCATGGGCTCGTTGTCCTTGCATAGTGCAACTAGCTTCTCAAGCAGCGGGAAAATCCTCCCTAACTGCTCGAGAATTGCTACAGTTACTGGGACGCATGGCATCCACTGTTCATGTAGTTCCCTATGCTCGCCTCCACATGCGAGCAGCCCAGTGGACCCTATCCACACAGTAGACACAGGCCACAGGACGTCTATCAGACAGGATATCGAACTCTCATCGACTGATCTTGTCCCTTCAATGGTGGCAATCACTGGAGAATCTTTTGGTGGGGTCTCCTTTCCTATTCCAGGCCACCCTAACAGATGCATCACAGGTGGGTTGGGGAGCACACCTGCATTATCTCTCTCTACCCAGGGCACCTGGACTCCACAGGAGGCTTGTCTTCACATAAACCTCCTAGAATTTAAGAGCAATTTATTTAGCTCTTCGAGTATTCCATGCCCAGCTCAGCTACAAGACAGTCCTAGTCCAAACGGACAATCAAGTAGCCATGTTCTATGTGAACAAGCAGGGTGGAACAGGCTCCCTGTCATTATGCAGTGAAGCTTTATGACTTTGGGCCCTCGCCAGACAGCATCAAATCCACCTTCTCATGGTATATCTTCCAGGCATTCAAAACCTTTGGGCAGACAAACTCAGCTGAGTACTGCTGCCTCACGAATGGTCTCTCCACCTAGACCAGGTGACAAAGATATTTCACATCTGGGGGACTCCAGACATTGATATCTTTGCAAGTCCACTTAATGCCAAACTTCCCTGGTTCTGTTCCAGGGTTCCGGCTCACAATTGCCAGGCAAGGGATGCCTTCCTCCTTCACTGGGGTCAGGACTTCCTCTATGCCTTCCCACCTGTTCCCCTCATCCCCAAAACTCTCTTCAAGCTTCAGAGAGACAGAGGTCATATGATCCTCATAGCGCCACGGTGGCTATGCCAAACGTGGTATCCCCTGCTTCTACATCTCTCTCAAGCTGCGCCTCTGGAGTTAGGGTGTGCTCCAGATCTCCTTTCCCAAGAGAGCGGGACCCTATGGCTCTCGAATCCCCAGTCCCTGCATCTCACGGCCTGGTTGCTGAAAGCTTAAATCTTCCGGATCTCAACCTTTCCCAACAGGTAAAGGATATCCTTCAGGCTTCTAGAAAACCTTCCACAAGACGATCTTATGCCTTCAGGTGGAAATGTTTCACTATATGGTGTTCCCAGAAGGGGTTAAACCCCCTGGTTACTCACCTGTAACAGGTGATCTCCGGGAACAGCAGGAATTTAGTCTTCACATATGGATATCGTCGGTACCGACGGAGCCTGCGCAGGAATGCTCCCCAGCGTCCAATAGGAATGCTTTTGGGAGCATCCCTCAGCACATGCGCGCTGCCTTCCCGCCTTTCCAACTGTCCCTCTTCAGTTAAGTTTGTAGCTGAGCGAAAGGATAGAGAGAGAGAGGAAAGAGACAGAGAGAGAGAGAGACAACTCCTAGGGGAGGTGGGTAGGTTGTGAAGACTAAATTCCTGCTGTTCCCGGAGATCACCTGTTACAGGTGAGTAACTACGCTATCTCCAGGAACAAGCAGGAATGTAGTCTTCACATATGGGGAATCCCTAGCTGAAGATGTCAGGGAGATGACTCCAGGAAGCTGCCACCTATAGTGAGGTGGGCCATGCTTCCTCCCATGGATCTCTGGCATCCTACCAGGGCTGATGGGTAGGAGTTGTATTAAGTTTGAAAGAGATTTTGAAGAACAGCCTGGCCAAAGAAGGCAACCCGATGGGAGGCTTTATCTAGGCAGTAGTGGGCTCTAAAGGTATGTATCGAAGCCCAGGTGGCTGCTCGACAAATGTCATCCATAGACACAGAGTGAAGGTTAGCCATAGAGGCCGACATGGCTCTCACATTATGAGCTGTGACATGGCCTTGAAGAGGAAAACTCTTACTCTCATAAGCAAAGGATATTCATTGTGCAATCAATTTGGACTAACATCAAAATCAATAAAATGTTGAGAAGACATTCTATGTTGCTGTGTTCTTTGTAGACAAAAAGCTAAGGCTCTTTTACAGTCCAAAGTGTGAAGGTTGTTCTCTGCATTAGAGGCATGAGGCCTCGGAAAGAATACAGGAAGATAAATCGATTGATTTAAATGAAGAGGCAAAATCACCTTTGGCATAAAGTGTGGATGAGTTCTGAGGAAAACCTTATCATGGTGAAACCTAGTGTAAGGAGGATCAGCCACTAACACTTGCAATTCACTAATGCGACGTGCAGAGGTGATTGCAATTAGGAATATGACCTTCCAGGACAAAAGCTTCAGGGTAGTAGTGGATAAAGGTTCAAAAGGCGGTTTCATGAGCTGCCCGAGAACTAAATTTAAATCCAATGCCACCGGTGGTGGTTTGATGGGAGGTTTTGTTAACAGAAGAACCTCTCATAAATCTGAAAATGAGAGGAAATTGGTTGTCCATTTAGAGGCTTATAGGAAGCTGTAATTGCGCTAAGATGGGCTCTTACTGAATTGGTCTTTAGACCAGAGTTTGATAAATGAAGTAGATACTCTAGTATCGCTTCCAAAGGTATAACTACGCTTTCTGCAAAGACATTTTCCCTTAGGTTACCCCTGAGTCTGTCGCCTTTTGTGTTCATCCTAGGATTCCTTTTTCCAGAGCTTCCTTTCAGCAGAAAGAGGCCGGCCTCCTGTGTTTATAAGGCATGGAGGTATTTAAGTATCTCTTATATTGCCTCTTTCTTGCCTTTCCTTCATTGTATGCATATTTAGATTGTTAGAGCTTATGGGGATATACTTAAAGAAGACCAGAGACCATTTTAGTAGCCATCCTCTGCACCAACTCCTTTCTGTTTGTTTCCTTTGGAAGGTGTGGTTCCAGAACTGCACACAGTATTCCAAATGAGATCTCAGCAGAAGCACTACTGCCTCTATTTTACTTCTGGCTGTTCTTCTACATATGCACCCAGACATGGCCATGTTTCGGTGAAGCCTATGCCAGGGGTTAAAAAATACATAGCAAATATGAAAAGACGTTTATAATAATAAATTAACAATCACGTCTTACATAGAAATATCTTAAAATAAAAAAACTTCATAATTTACATTCCAAGACCGCATAGAAATAAAATGTCCTTGCGCTATATTGCACAGTTCCAACTATTATAAACAAGATATGTTTAATGATACATTTTAAAAACATGTCTGTTAGTTTTTATGCAATATGGTTACTATTTTGATAGTGTTGGAGATTGATCATGATTAATCAAAACAATGTAGACTTCTTTCTAGAGATGTCTTAAGGAGCTAAAATACATGCCAGTAAATATCTATTTCAGTCTCATTCTCTGCAATATAACAATGAGATACTGAGCTCATAACACAGGTACACTAAAAAAAAATTTTTTTAAACTGCCTCTAATGTTTCGATTGATTTTTACGTTTTTTGGTGCGCTGAATCCAAATCTGGTAACCAATTTGCTCCATCACGTACAGATTTTTTGCTACATTGGGTTAGCAGTTTGAGGTGAACGTTTCAGATTGAGTGCGATCGAAATAAAAGTTTCTTGGATGAATTCTTTATACTAATTGTTTAGTAGTTATTCAAATAAGAATAAAGAAAATTGTAACAAGGCAGCACATAAGAATAGAGTAATGTCAACAAAACACACTGTGATGGTAGCAAAATTGTCTGCACTTAAAACAGCCACATACATGTGCACAAACATTGAGCATATAAGAGCGAGGTTAGACACAAAGCAAAGCAAAGAAATGTGCAAAAAATGTTGTACAGGTATGTATGTAAGAATAGAAAACGCAAACCGCACCATTGCAATACATGAAGACAAACACCCGATGGTGTGAAAATAAAATTCTAATAAATGAGATCCGACACTGTGGTAATAACTAGCAAATTTTTATTTCAAAGTTTAGTAAAAACACGATATTTGTCAACACAGTTTAGATTTTAAAGTCATTCTTGGGTCAATCAATCTCCTGGTGGGCCCGTTTCTTCTTCCCCCGAATGCTTCTCTTGGTACGCTGCTTGGCGTATTTTTCATCTGGGGTTTCCCGCAGCAGCAACCAGCAGAAATCAGCCATCATAGTGGTGTTCCATCTTCCTTGGTACCTTCTCTCTGCGTCCTTGATGTCCTGGTGAAACCTTTCACCTTGTTCTTCACTGTACGCCCCCAGGTTTTCAGGAAAGTAGTTCACATGGGAGTGCAAGAAATGGACTTTCAGGCTCATGTTACAGCCTTGTTCTTTGAAGGCATTGAGCATCCTGGCAACAATATCCTTATAGTTCTCATCCCGCCTGTTCCCCAAGAATTTGAGAACAACATCCTTGAAGGAATCCCAGGCTTCTTTTTCCTTCTCAGACATCGTTTCAGCGAATGCTCCATCTGAAATGAGTTTCCTTATATCAGGGCCAACAAACAATCCTTCCTTTAGCTTTGCTTCAGAAAGTCGGGGAAACTTTGAGCAAAGGTACCGAAAGCACTCACCATCTTTTGGAAGGGACTTAATGAATTGCTTAATGAGACCCAACTTAATGTGGAGAGGTGGTAATAGAATTTTATCACGAGGTACCAAGCTCTCATGAAGAACATTTTTCTCACCGGGTCTCAAATACTCCCGAATTGGCCAGTCTTTTTTCCCCCAGTGTAGGTCGCGGGCCCGGCTATCCCACAAGCAAAGGAAGCAGGGATATTTGGTGAAACCGGATTGCTGCCCTAATAGCATGGATAGAATTTTAAAGTCTCCACAAATCATCCACTTATGCTCATCATAACGAATCTTCTGAAGAATCAGGGCCAAATTCTCGTATTTTTCTTGGAGAATAACAGAGTGAGCAATAGGAACTGAAGCGAATGTGTTGCCATTATGAAGAAGAACACCTTTTATGCCGTCTTTTGACGAATCAATGAACAGCCGCCATTCAGCAGGATCATACTTGAGTTTAAACTTTTCCATCACTCCGTATATATCGTTGCAAAATACCAAATCTTCCTCTTTGCTGAAATACTTCAAAAATTGTGTCTCGCGGTTGCGGTACCAATAAAAAGTTGTTCCTGGTGACAATAGATTTTTCTGTTTAAGCCGAGAACCTAGCAGTTGGGCAGCATCTTTTGGGAGTCCTAAATCCCGGACTAAATCATTCAATTCAGCTTGAGAGAAAAGTTCAGGTTTCGGATCTGGTTCGGTTTCAAACTCGGAAGTACTGGACTCATCGGGAAAAGCCATCTGATGAGTTTCATCATGATCAGAACCGTCCACACAAATATGATCCAAAGATTTTGGTGGTTCAGGCACAGGTACTTCGTTGCTATGAGGCATAGGCCTAATTGCTGAGGAAAGGTTGGGGTAACTTATTACGTTCTTATTTTTTAAGTTGTATCCCTTCACAATGCAAGAGCAAAAATAGCAGTCACTGCTGTGGTCTCTTTGTTCACGCCACATCATAGGTATTCCGAAACGAAATGCTTGTTTTTTACCTTTCATCCATAAGCGTAGATCTTCCTCACATGTCTTGCACACTTTGTGAGGAGCCCACGGTTTGTCTTGATCGCCTAACTTCAAACCGAAATAGGCGAAATATACTTTTTTAATAAATGCAGAAATGTTCCTCTGCCGCTTTTTCACGGTATATTCCCCACAAATAAAACAAAAACTGTCCGGAGAGTTGACGCAACCTCTGGCTCTGTGAGCCATCACAAATACACAGCACTGCAAACTACAACTGTAGTGAACCACTTCGGAATAAAGCTGGATTACGACTGAGCAAACAAAGGTAATAATGAACTTGCAAGAAACTGAAATTTGACAGGAACGTTCATGTCGCAACCACCGTGTTTGAGCGAGCGAACGAGGCGAGGCAAACAGGAAAGAACATGCGCCAGCGCGAGTACTGGATTTAGCCCCCCGCCTCCCAATTGTCCTGTTAATGTATAAAATGAATACAAAACACTCTAAAATATCATGAGGGAGTATATCTAGTTAGTTAACCATTACAACCTCTATTTTGGGCCAAGAAAATAAACTGCAGTCAGCTAAAAAGAAATTATGGGAACATTCCTTATATGGGTAAGAAATCTAATTTTGCAAGAAAACGTGACGTGATGGAACATTTTGGCTATTTTTCCTGGATTCAGCACCCCAAAATCTATAGGAATCAGTTGCAAAACTGGAGGCAGTTTTTTGGTAGTGTACCTGTGTAATCATTCGTAACATAGTATATAACAGCAGATAAAGACCAGCATGATCCATCCATTCTGTCTAGCAAGGCGGCGGCAAGAGTAGGTGCACCTGCTGCTCCGTGTAGGTCACCCCTCCCCATGCCTTTGTATAGGGGTGTTCCCACCGCTCTGTATGTTACCCCTATTTGTTGAGATATAAGAGAGAGGTTAAAATCAAAACAAATATAACTGTTACTATAAAGGAATCTACTGTGCCTGTCCCATGCCACTTTGAATTCTGTGACTTTATTTGCCACTATCACTTCCATCGGGAGGGCATTCCAAGCATTCACCACCCTTTCAGTGAAAAAGTATTTCCTGACATTGGCTTCAGTTTACCCCCTTGCAGCTTCATGTTATGCCCTCTAGTTCTACGTTTTCCCCATCTTTGAAAGAGATTTGTTTATTAATACTCTTTAGTATTTAAAGATCTGAATTATATCTCCCCTACACCCTCCTCTCCTCCCAGAGCGTAAATATTTAGGACTTCCAGTCTCTTCTCATACGTCTTCTGATGCAGGCTCCATATCATTTAGATCACCTTCCTCTGAACCGCTTCCAGCCTTTTTATATCCTTTGCGAGATATGGTCTCCAAAACTGAACACAATATTCCAAGTGAGGCCTCGCCAACGACTTGTACAGTGGCATTAGTACCTTTTTCCTTTCTGCTGGTAATTCCTCTCTTTATGCAACCCAGCATCCTTCTGGCTTTTGCCACCACCTTGTCACACTGTTTCACCACCTTGAGATCCTCAGAAACAATCACTCTGAGGTCCTTCTCCTGGTCCATGCACACCAACCTCTCGCCCCCTATCGCATACAGTTTCCTTGGATTTCTGCTTCCCAAGTGCATGACACTGCATTTCTTTACATTAAATCTTAACTGCCACGCATTAGACCATTCTTCCAGTTTTTGTAGGTATTTCCTCATGTTATCTATTCCCTCAGGGGAGTCCACTCTCTTGCAAATTTTTGTGTCATCTGCAAAAAGACAGGCTTTTCCATTCAGTCCTTCAGCAATATCATTCACAGATACATTGAATAGTACTGGTCGCAGGACTGAACTCTGGGGCACACCGTTAATCACCTTCCTTTTATCCAATTGAGTTCCATTTACCATCACTTTGTTATCTGTCAGTCAACCAATTTCTGATCCAGTTCATCACCTTGGGGACCCATCTCCAAGCTGTTTAGTGTATTGATAAGCCTCCTATGAGGAACTGTATCAATCCTTTGCTGAAATCTAGGTTGATCACATCCATCGCATGCCCTTGATCTAGTTCTCTGTTCACCCAGTCAAAGAAGTCAGATTTGTTTTGCAAGAGTGTCCTTTGGTAAAAAAATGTTGCCTTGGATCATGCAAGTTGTTGGTTTTGAGAAAGTCCACTATTCGTTCTTTCAAGAGCGCTTCCATTATTTTTCTCGCTACCGAGGTAAGGCTTACTGGCCTGTAGTTTGTCACTTCTTCCCTATTACCATTTTTGTGAAGAGGTACCACATCAGCCCTTATCCAGTCCTGTGGAACGTCTGTCTCCAAGGACCTATTATAAACATCTTTTAGTGGCCCTGCAAGAACCTCTCTGTGCTCTTTTTTGTATCCTGGGATGTATCCCATCCGGTCCCATGGCCTTGTCCACTTTCAGTTTTGCAAGTTGTACTAACACATTGCTATCTATGAATGGTGTGGTATCTACTCTGTTCCCATTTGTATATCACAGGTGGTCCTTTTCCAGGAGTTTCTTTAGTAAAAACAGAAGTATTTGTTTAGCATTTTTGCTTTTTCAGTGTCACTTTCCACAAATCCGTTCCTGGCACTTTTGAGTCCTGCAATTCCACCTCTGATTTTCCTCCTCTCCTGAATATACCTGAACGTTTTGTTGCCACACTTCACATCTTTAGCCATCTTTTCTTCTGCCTTTGATTTTGCTATCCTTATTTCTCTTTTTGTCTCTTTTAATTTGATCTTGTATTATTTTTTGTGTTCCTCTGTTTACGAGCTTCTGAATTTTGTGAAAGCTGTGTTTTTTGCCTTCATTTGTGCAGCCACTTTGGAGAACCAAATAGGTTTCCTTTTCTTCTTGATTTTATTTACTTTCCTTAGATACAGTATGTATCTGTTGCCCCTTTTATTGCCTCCTTTAGTTTAGCCCACTGCAATTCCACTTCCCTTATCCCCTCCCACCCTGCCAACTCCTCCTTCAGGCAATTGGCCATTTTACTGAAGTCCAATGTTTTTGAAAGCTAGGATTTTGAGCTTCTTGTGACTGGACTGCCTTGGCTTTTATCTCAAACCACACTGTGTGATAGTCGCTGCTGCTCACATGGGCACCCACCCAGATATTTGACATGCTCTCTCTGTTGGTGAGTACTAAATCCAGCATAGAGCTTTCTCTGGTTGGTTCCATCACCATTTGTCTAAGTAATGCATCTTGGAAGACATCCACATTTTTTTTTATTTTTTTTTTACTTCTTTCCAGATTTACAGAAAGAATACTCCAATCCATATCGGGTAGATTAAAGTATGGATGAGTGTGCCATCTTCCCTTTCCAACACAGTCCACAACACTGCTTCTTTTCCCCACGTCCCCTGCATTTCAGCAGCTTTAATATTATTTTTGACATATAGGGCTACTCCTTCTCCTTTTCTATTCTCTCTCTCTCTTCTAAATAGATTATAGCCAGCTTTGGCTGTATCCCGTTCATGCTACTCATTAAACCATGTTTCTGTAATGGCAGCAATGTCCGAGTCTGTTTCCATCAAATTAGGGCTTCCAGGTCAGGAACTTTGTTGGCTAGGTTTCAAGCATTTGTGCTCATTGCTTTCCATCATTTGTTGACTGGCTTGCCTGTATTTTGCACGGATTTTGTTTTACACGCCTCTTCCCACTTGACATTGAGGTGTGGGTTAATACTGCGGCTGTTTCCAATGTTTTTGTTTTTGCTGGGAGTGATATCCTGAAATTGTTGTTTTTCCATACATCACCCCCTTTTCCTAGTTTAAATGCCTGTTGTGACATGGTGGATTCCTCCAGCCCTTTAGAAAGAGCCAAAAAGCAGGAATCAGAAGCAGTGCTGGAGGGTAAACAAAAGCACATGGCTAGTAGTTACCAGGGAAACCAGACACAAGGGAAAGAAACACGCCCTTGCTGCCAGTTAGCTCAGGAGTCACGAGCTGAATCAGAGCACCTGCTAGGAGGAGGAGTCAGGCACGGCCCTAGAGGGCAGACACATAAAGAGGCCTCAGTAGAAAGAAAAGGGTCTCGACTAGGAGCCACACAGGAAGCTCCAACACAGGCTCAGCTGGGAGGTCACCTACAAGGCCAACCGAGGGTTCCGGTGAGAGGCCAGCAAAGAGGGCAGCTGACAGACCAAGAGGAGGACCAGGGAGGAGTCCGAGTTCCAGGCCTAGGCAGAGCTACCGGTAGAGTTCCAGCCCAGGACCGTGGGAGAGAGACCGTGGCAAGCCTAGAGGAACACTCAGTAAAACGGAGAGAAAGCCCAGAGCCAAGTTTAAAGGTAGAAGGAGAACCATTTATAAAGTGTTTTTCAAGAGGAGAATACAGCAAAAGCAGGCCAGGCTGTTTGCAGTATTCTGGGAATTACAAGGATAGGAAAAAGCCAGGAAGGCAGTTGCAACCCACAGCTCACAAATCAGGTTTTGAATCAACAGCTGTTTCCAAAGGCCAGAGAAAGCCGTTTGCAGGCAGAAGAAGAGGTAAGCCCAGAGACTGGGTTTCAAATAAGGCTGTTGATAATCAATGTGATTTTACTTACCCAAAGGGTTGGGACTGTGGTTTTAATACCTGTAATGAGGATGATTGTTTACAGCAATACATGTGCCAAGAGTATGATATAAAGCCTAAGCCAGAGAGAAAGGGCGTGGCCCCTGAAACACCATTGCAAACATTTCTGCCTGACTTCCATGAGGAATTAATGGAAACAGAGCCAGGGCTAGGCAACATATCTGAAGGATTGATGGACTGTACGATTACAATATCGAATGAGATATTTTCCCTGCGTTGAGTTTAAACAGTGCAGAGAACTGCAGAAGTGCTAAGAGAAAAAGTACAAAGCTGTGGGAAACAGAACTGTTTGTTCTAATTGCTGGGAAGCAAATGTTTATTACTGCTGAAGTTAAGCTATTTCTGTTGGAGACTTTTTATTTTGTCCTTTGCCAGAAGTATATGGTTTGTGTTACCTTTGTTCCATGCTGAAATCCGCCCGGAGGGGAAATAAATCCTGTTTGTTTAAAACCACTTTGAGTTCACACTACTCTTCATTGGACACTGAAAGAAACTACATTTCCCAAAAGGCTTTGCCTCAGGAAAAGGTCAGACAGCTGTTCAAAGAAGGATAACAGGTCGCTTAAGCCCTACACGCTTCGGCTGGGGCACAAAAGGCGGTTACACTGTCTACATACTGCCTGAATTTTTCACTTAGGATCCTTTTCCCTACGACAGAGATGTAATCCATCAATACAGTATAGCCTCTTGTTGTTCCATCTATTTCCCCAGTTGCCTATATATCTAAATCCTTCTTGTTTGCACCAGGTTTGGAGCAATGTATTAAAGTTGTTTATGTGATGCAGCCTTTCTGCCCCCTTACCATGAACAGGTAGAACCTTTGAGAATGCTATGGTGTTAAAAACAGAACAGCAAGAGAAAGTGACATCATCATTGGGAACGGACGAGTAATTTTGTTGCTCCATTCAACAGGGGTTTAAAAGGTGTTTTAAATAGTAGTCCCCCCCCCTCCCCTTCCTGATGGAGAATAGTTTTGGAGGCAGCATCATTGGCAGTGTGAGGCAAAGCTCGGCTGCCATAGGCGATGGCAGTGATCAGAAGAAAGATGGTGGATTTGCGTGATTTTGCATACTAAGGAAATCTGCAGGAGGGGAAGGAGGATGACAGTATAGTGCCTCTGCCACCACATGAGGACTTGGCAAAGGATTCCTGCTTGGTGGATCTATTGGTGGGCAAGGGTGCTGTCATTTAGATCTCTAGAGAGGAAATGCATCAGTGGTTCGCTGACCGCAAAACAGAAATTGGAACTGTACACTCCAAGCAAGCTGTAAGTATTAGCAAGCTCCACAAAGACAGTGATTTGTGTGGGAGAGTAGAAACTGTGGATGACAACTTGGAGGGGTACGCAGGAGGAGTTGGAGAAGGTGGCTAAACATCTCATTGGTGGAGAAGGCACACCTGGAGTTAGTTAAAGACTAAGGATATTGAAAATAGAACAAGAAGAAACAACCTGCAGGTTTAAGGGGGTCCTGGAGTTTCCAGAATTCCATGATTGCAAGGCTATAACGATGGCTATCTTTAAGAGATTGCTGACTGGGGTAAGGGCGGCGACTGGGAGGAGACCATTAAACTGGATAGAGCACACACAACACTGGGACTGGTGCAGAGATCCGCAGCAAGGGACACAGTGACCTGTCTTCATGACTTTGCAGTGAAAGAGAAAATTGCTGCCCAGATGAGAGCGGCAGTAGCTTCCTGTGGTAGGGCTGTATTTGTGGACTTGGTGGCGACTCTGCAATAGTGATGGGAATTTCGTATGGTGACTCAGAGATTTAGGAAAGACCCAATCAGAGCAGGGGAAGCTCCGGGAAGCCCCCAGCAGAACAAAGGACAGCCTCTGCACTCAATCCTGTACTCTGCCCACTTCAAGGCAACATTATTCAGCGCTGCACCACCACAATTAAAGGAACACACTCCCAGGCGCAGCAGAGGTAATCGGGCCCCTTCCCCAGGATTGACTGCAACATTTGCTTGTCTCCAGACACCCGATAAGGGCAGGGAAGCCCTGGAAAGACCCCAGCAGAATAAAGGACAGCCTTTGCACTTGACACCACACTCTGCCTGCGCCGGTGGGCCCACACCTAAGGACCATGGTGAAGGGCCCTTAGGCATGGCCCTTAGAATGGACTGAGGAGTGGGCTTTTAAAACCCTCAAAACTGGACCCTGACAGCTTGAAACCACTGGAACCAGGAGGTAAGCATTAGGCTACTCCCACAGAACAACACCAACCAAAGGAAGAACCAGTTAATGGCACCCACACCCAGATTCAAGCTCAAAGGACATCATCACAGACCCATCTCTAAGACCTTACTACCACCAGAAAATGAAACTCACCATAATAGTTGTCACACTACTACTGATGTTCTCCCTTAGGACCCAATCCAGAACAACAACTATCTACAATAGAATGATCCCAATCATACTCTCCCACAAGAAACTCACAGCCTACCACTCCAATTCATACCAAGCATACAAGAAACAACATCGGCTGATACACATCAAAACCACCACTATACTCTCTTCCATGCCTCCTGCACACTGCACACTACCCGGTCTTGTCAACGTCCGATCTGCCCGCAACAAAATCCACATTGTCTGACCATATTCATGATCAAAACGTAGAGATCAAATGTGTAACAGAGACTTGGTTTACAAAAGCCGACAATGTCCTACTCTATCATCTTCCTATCACCTCACATACCCTCCACAACTGTCCCAGAAACTCCAAGAAAGGCGGAGGCATATTCATTCTGACTAATAAGCAACACAACTTCCAAACTATCTCTTCCACATCGACAGACTCCATGAATATTCTGGTAATAGATAACAAACATTGATCAATATGCCTGGCATACTGCGTACCAAATACCAACACAACCTCTCAAGTTTGATAGAAATAACAAACCATTCATCCTCCTCTACCGCTGCTCTGCTCCCACCATCCTTACCAACTCCTTCCTAGAAGCGATGGATGCCTGGAACAAATCAGTGTTCCAACCCACAAAAAGGGTAACACACTAGACCTCATATTTGCACCAGTTCAGATAATCAGAAACAACCCATACATCCCAGTACATGTGACTCCAATCCCATGGTCTGACCACCATATGATCAACTTTGAACTGCCTCAAAAATCACATACTCCCACTTACCCTACAAACCATGCAGATTCAAGAAATCTGACAAAAATTTACTGTTATCATACATCACCCCTAGATAAAACAGCAACTCAATGGGCCTCTCTGAATTGATTTACAACTGGAACCCACCATTGCACTTATGCCATTGCACCACAACCAAAGCACAGCAGCAAAACTTGTCAAGCCCCATGGTACTACCCAGAAATAAGAGAAGCAACATGCAGCTTAAGGCAAACCGAACAGTACTGAAGAGTCACAAAAGACCCATACCTTCTCAACGAATACCTTACTAAACAAAAGGAGTATAAAGATCTAGACACAAACTTAAAACTAAGATGCAGACAGCAGTCCAGCAGCGGGATGGGGGCTTTCCAGTCTTTTGCATTGAGTGTCATGTATGATTTTCTCCCAGTTGGTGAGAGGTCTTACGTGTGCACTAGGTGCAAGGAGCTCTTTGCTCTCAGGGAACAAGTCCGTTCTCTAGAGGCTAAAGTAGCAGACTTGGAAAGCATAAGACAGACAGAGAGGTACATAGACGAGACCTACAGGGATATAGTCCTGAGGTCCCACCTCCAGTCTGGCAGCACCCCTGTTGCCATGGAGGAGAGAGGTCACGTGACAGGAGAGCATCACCCTGGTGTGGCAGGAAGTGATCCTGTAACTAGGACCTGTCCTCCAGGTGATGTAAAACCCTCTCGCACCGAGGAAGTTTCTCCAGGGCCATGTGCCCATGAGGAAAGGGTTAGGACAGCCGTTATAGTTGGTGATTCGATCATTAAGCATGTAGATAGCTGGGTGGCTGGTGGACGTGAGGATCGCCTGGTAACATGCCTGCCTGGTGTGAAGGTAGCGGACCTCACGCGCCACCTAGATAAGGTCTTAGATAGTGCTGGGGAGGAGTCTGCTGTCTTGGTACATGTCGGTACCAATGACATAGGAAAATGTGGTAGGGAGGTTCTGGAGGCAAAATTTAGGCTTTTAGGTAGGAAGTTGAAATCCAGAACTTCCAGGGTAGCATTCTCCGAAATGCTTCCTGTTCCACGCGCAGGACCCAAAAGGCAGGCAGAGCTCCGGAGTCTCAATGCGTGGATGAGACAGTGGTGCAGAGATGAGGGTTTTGGATTTGTTAGGAACTGGGAAACATTCTGGGGAAAGGAGGGGCTCTTCCGAAGGGATGGGCTTCACCTTAACCGGGATGGAACCAGGCTGCTGGCATTAACCTTTAAAAAGGAGATAGAGCAGCTTTTAAACTAGATATTAGGGGAAAGCCGACAGTCGCCCAAGAGCGGATGGTTCGGAAGAATGTATCCTTGAAGGATACTACCAAAAGCAGAGAGGTTCTACAAAAGAGTAAAGTAGCCCAAATGCCCTCAAGTATGGAGCAGACAGAGCTTAAAGATCCCAATTTACCCATGTCTAACAATAGCCAAATTAACATGAATAAAATACATTCTCTAAAATGCTTGTATGCAAATGCTAGAAGTCTAAAGAATAAGATGGGAGAGTTAGAATATATAGCACTAAATGAAAGGTTAGATATGATTGGAATATCAGAGACATGGTGGAAGGAGGACAACCAGTGGGACACTGTGATACCTGGGTACAAACTATATCATAATGATAGAGCTGATCAAATTGGTGGAGGGGTTGCGCTCTGTTAGAGAGGGCATTGACTCAGAAAGGATTAAAGTTTTGCAGGAAACAAAATCTGCTGTAGAATCTATATGGATTGAAATTCCATATAAAAGGGGGAAGGCAATGGCAGTGGGGGTGTACTACCTAGCACCTGGCCAGAATGACCAAATGGATGATGAAATGCTCAAAGAAATCAAGGAAGCTAACAAAAGTTACAGCGCAGTAATAATAATGGGTGATTTCAATTACCCCAGTATCGACTGGGTCAGTGTCACGTCAGGACATGCTAGGGAGATAAAGTTCCTAGATTGTAGCAGCAAAGCGCAGACAAACCAATGATACCAGGAGTCTGTTCAGAAGGTCCAAATCATTTATTTGTGCACAAGTCTCAAGCAAGACAATTTCAAAATGGCTGAGCAAAGGTTTCAAGCATTACAACAACTTTTATAGACTTCTGTTCCATTCTAGGTATAGAAAAACAATTCATTGGTCCCGGTACGCTCCCGTACCTCCCGTAGCCCTTCTATTGGTCCCGGTACTGATAAGTTTCTCCAATTATATTCCTTCTGTGGGCTTCTGTAGGCATGACACCTGCCTGCCCCCCTTCTAGTCCCAATTACAATGGTCAGTTCATCAACTTGTTACTTTCACACTTTCAAGGCTATGGGACCATTTGTGCGTGCAGAAGAGCAAGGTTCTGTAACTCATCTGTCAGCACTCCTCAATATTTCTCTGCAAATGTACTTTTTCTTATCAGTAACTTTAAAACACATCTTTTCTGTATTTTTCCATTTCTTAATTCTGCAATTCTGCTTATCTAAGCTAATTCAATATTTCTACTGAGTTCTTTCTTACAATAGCAGCATATTGGGGGATGTGCAATCCTATATGCCTCTCCACAGGCCTCATTTACAGGTCAAGCTAGCCATGCTGGCCTGCCTATGTCAGACACCGTGGGTCACAGGCCTGCACCTGCCACATTCCCCCCTTTGATTAATCTCACCCTATTACTTAATAAGGTGTGAGAATTAAATCACTTTCCAGAGGATTCAAATCCTGATTAAAGGATTCTTACTAGTTCCACTAGGGCTGACTTTGTATAAAGCCATTATTCTAGTTGCGGTCTTCCGCTCTACTGTACTATCAATAGCACTATGAAGGGAACGCATACAACATGGGATTAAACATGGTAAGCAGAGGACTACAGCAACAAGGATTAGTACTAAGATAACGAAAGTCTTAAATCCTCCCAGCCAAGAGAAAAGGTTAGCAAACCAATTAGGAAATTTCAAGGCGTGCCAAGTCTGTACTGGCACATAAGCATGTCTTTGCATATCTTTAGCAATTTCTTCAACTACTTGACCTTTGTCATCTATTTTTAAACAGCAATTAGTTAAATTCAGTTTACCACATACTCCTCCTTCAGCTGCTAGCAAATAATCAAGGGCTAAGCGATTCTGGTATATGGCAGTGCGCATCTGAGTACTTTGTCTAGCTAAGAGCGTGAGAGCATGACTAGTTTCATTGGTTATTATTTCAACTACTGCTTGTAAGCGAATAATACGATTGATCATATAAATTGGGGTACGATAACCATACATACCATCATCATTCCAAGTGGCAGGTCCATAATACTCAATAATTCTTTCTGGTGGCCAATCATCACCTTGCCACTTTTCCCACTTGCCTATCTGTAAGGCCTCTCTTTTCTGTCTAGATGCTCCTTTGTGTTTGTGGGTTGTGTATACAGGGTATCCTAATTGTTCTCCATGTTCAGTGTTTAACAGGAAGAACGAAGGTCTGATGGTTCCTAAGACACATGCTCCTCCCCATTGTGGTGGGAGTTGCGCATATGCTCGGTTTCCACAGATCCAATATAGGCCAGGTGGGGCTTGCCAGGCTTGGACTTTGGCAAGGTTAGTCCATAGACCTGCAAGTTCAGGAAATCTGGCTAATGGGTTAGGAGGTTCAGGATGTCTGATTCCTGACCACCATGCTACCTTCTTGGTCGTGGCATTATAGTATTTCTGGCTAAGACAGACCAGCTGTCCTACCTTTTGAGTGAACTGGGGTCCAGTTCTGGCAAAGCAGAGACGTCCAACGATTGAGTGCGCTAACACCCATTCACTGGTTGTCTTGTGTAATTCAGTCTGATTGTAAATCATGGAATAATTCAATTCTTGGGCTTCCCAGGGCCATTGGTCTCCCATTTGGGTTCCGCCACAGAAATAACAATCTGTGATCTTAAGACTAGATACTACTGCTCCAGCTAATTCTAAAAACAAATTCTGTGAAGGGTGAGGGATCTCAAACTTATTTACATGCATAGCTTCATAAAAGGTATTATGAATATGATATTTAGATGACTTGTGGGCTTGAGTATTCAATCTAATATACACAATGGTCCCTGGATCAGTTCCTCCTCCAGCAATACGTAAACCAAACTTATATCCTTGTTTCCATGCATGGGGGTTATGTACACGCAAATGTAAGGGGTTGCAAGCATCTTTCTGACATTTATCATTTGTGGTTGGCTTGGTTAGAGTAGCCATCCGTTTATCTATTTTCTCATCAGTTATACCAGTGTTCCAGGTAGCATAAAAAACACATTCCCAATACGGGCAATAGTAGTCTGCCGCTGTAGCAGTACTATACCCTGGTTCCTTTTTACCTGTACACTTCCTCCATCCCGTGGCTCCTTCTGGACACATATACTTATGGTCATTTCGATACGCTTTCTCCCATGTACCACAGGTGGACTGACTATCTCTATTAATAGCATTACATGCATCAAAATTCAAAACAGCAGGTTTAGTAATGTCCTTAAGTGGTGGTGTAGCAGCTAATATAGGTCCATCTGCATCCTTCCATCTTATTTCCAACGTGTAATAGGATGGATTCTGATGCGGATTATAGCAAGCTTTGATTTTGCCATGAGTGCAAACATTTAGTTCAGTGGTGTTATAGATACACCGAGTTACTGTTCCCTTGCAGGTATAGTAAGAATGATAAAGCAAAGTCTGAGTTACTTTCAGTCCAGTTCTAGTAGAGGTAATACAAGCTGTGCATGGAGGTAGAGCATAAGTCTGTTCAAAACCTCCAAAGAAGGCAACCAAGGCAAAGCAGAAGCAAAGATACATGTTGATGTTGATTGGAGTTCTTCTGAATCCTCAGCTTGCTGATCTTGATCACGACGGTCTATTATTCTTCGTCCCGTTTGCTAATGAAGCAATTTAACGGTTGCTGAGTGTTGATTGAAGATCCTCAAGATGTCCAGCACACATTGACCAACTTAGCAATTCAGTTGGCTTGTGAAGTCTGGCTTAGTCAATGTAGTCTCACAGTAGTGTGTCAAATCACACACAAATTGGGTTCGTTGAAACAAAGCTGTGCTGCATGGAAAACAGCAATCCTCTTCGAAAGACTTGGCTACTGCAAAGCACTTGTGATGAAGTGTCTATACTGCTGGTTGCCGTCTCAAAGTAACTCGCAAGGGTACATCAGGGTGCTGCTCTGCTGTCCACCGCTCTGGTTCAGGATCGGCGGCGGGCTTGACTCGGCTGTGGTGGATCCAGGCGTCGATCTCGGCTACCTTTACTGCAGTTGGGGTAGACAGGATGACGGTGTACGGTCCCTTCCAATGGGGTTCCAACGGTATCTTCTTCCAATCTTTGATCCACACCGAAGTTCCAGGCTGGTAGGGATGCAAGGGTTCCGTCAAGTTGATAGGCAACTGGTCTTGGATCCACGTATGGAGAGTCTGCAGAACAAAACTAAGAGCTAGGAGTTCTTGTCTGGTTACTTCTGAACCAATCTGGGCTAGATTTCCTTTGACTCCCTGCACTATTGGTGGGGGTTTACCATACAAAACTTCAAAAGGGGAAAATCCTGTTGACTTTACAGGGGCTGAGCGTATTCTGAGTAAAGCTATGGGGAGCACTTGGGGCCATTTCAAGTGTGTCTCCTGACAAAGCTTAGACATTTGGGCTTTCAAAGTACGATTCATTCGCTCAACTTTCCCTGAACTCTGGGGTCTGTATGCAGTGTGGAGCTTCCACTGTATCTGCAAAGCTTTTGCTAACTGCTGAGTAACTTGGGAGACAAATGAGGGTCCATTGTCTGACCCTATTACTGCTGGGATTCCAAATCTGGGGACAATCTCTCTCATTAGGGCTTTGGTAACTTCTCGGGCTTTCTCAGTTCTGGTTGGGAATGCTTCTACCCACCCAGAGAAAGTACAAACTAATACTAGTAGGTAATGGTATCCATTAGCTTTTGGCATTTCGGTGAAATCAACTTGGAGGTTGTGCATGGGGGTCACACCTCTTGACTGAACTCGGGGTGCTGTAATAAGGCCTTGCTTGGCATTATTCTTGGCACAGATTTGACATTGTCGGGCTACTGAGGCTGATATGGTTGTCATTAGAGGGATGTAGAAATGTGGTCTGAGTGCTTTCTCCATAGCACTCTTTCCATAGTGGGTGGCTTCATGAAAAGCTTTGACAAAGGCTGGTCCTAACAATTCTGGAATTACTATTCGTCCCGGAGGTTGACTACCTTCTTCTGGTGGCAGCTCAATCCATCCATCTTTCAATACTCCCCCTTCTTTGTCACAATAGTAATCCAATTCTTTGGTGGTATATCGTGGGGTCCATAGATTCAAGGGTACTGGAAACAATGCTGCTTGCATTGGCATAGCTTGTGGGGCAATCTGTCCTGTCATAGCCGCTTGTCGTGCTGAGGCATCTGCGAATCTATTCCCTCGAGCAACTTCTCCTTTTCCTGCTTGATGTCCTCTACAATGCATGACAGCTACACGTGTTGGGGCCCAGACTGCATCAAGTAACATCAATATCTCGGGACCATATTTGACTGATTTTCCTCCGGATGTGATGAGTCCTCTTTCTTTGTAGAGAGCTCCATGGGCATGCAAGGTAGTGAAAGCATATTTGGAATCTGTATATACATTTAGCACAAGTTTTTCTCCTAACAACAATGCTCTGGTGAGTGCTATCAATTCGGCTTTCTGGGCTGATGTACCTGAGGCTAGGGCTGATGATTCAACTACTTCGTGTTGAGTGACGACTGCATATCCGGCACAGCGTCGTCCGTCAAGGATGAGACTGCTCCCATCAACATAATAGATCTGGTCAGGATTGTCTATGGGCACATCTGTTAGGTCAGGTCTACTTGAGAACACAGTTTCCATGACTTCGATACAGTCATGTTCTGGGAGTTCTTCACTGATGGGTATCAAGGTGGCTGGATTCAGGGCATGGCTCACTTCGAGTTGTATCTGTGGGTTCTCACATAACATGCTCTGGTACTTTAGCATTCGGGAATTGGTGAGCCAATAATTTGCTTTCTGTTCCATGAGGGCAAGGACTGCGTGTGGCACAGTGACTCGTATGTTCTGTCCTAATGTGAGTTTGTCTGCTTCACTCACTAGTAGTGCTGTAGCTGCAACTGCTCTCAAGCAGGGTGGCCATCCTTTGGCCACAGGGTCCAATTGTTTCGATAGGTAGGCTACAGGTCGTTCCCAATTTCCTAATTTCTGAGTCAACATGCCTAAGGCATTTCCCTGTGCTTCATGTACAAACAAGTGGAAAGGTTTGTGGACATCTGGTAGCCCAAGTGCTGGTGATGACATCAATTCTTCTTTTAACTTCTGGAAGGCTGTATCCTGCTCAAGTCCCCACTCCAGTGGTGACTTCTCTTCTCCTTTTGTGGCTTCATACAGTGGTTTGGCAATTTGGGCAAAGTTGGGTATCCAGATTCGGCAATATCCTGCCGCTCCCAGAAAGGCTCTAACTTGCTTTCTGGTTGTTGGAGTTGGAATTCTACATACTGCTTCTTTTCTTTCTCTGCCTAATCTTCTGCTTCCTTGGGTAATACGAAAACCCAAGTATTTCACTTCTGTTTGGCATAGTTGTGCTTTGGCTCTGGAAACTTTATATCCAGCTTCATTTAGTAACTGCAAGAGATCTTGGGTGGCTCGTATACATTCTTTTTCTGATATGGCAGCTATCAACAGATCATCCACGTACTGGAGAAGTACTCTCCTTCCCGGGGCTACTGGATAGCTTGAAAGGTCTTGGTTTAGTGCAGCACTAAAAATGGTAGGTGAATTCTTGAATCCTTGGGGTAATCTTGTCCAGGTGAGTTGGCCCCCTCTTCCAGAGATGGGGTCTTGCCATTCGAATGCAAACAATATTTGGCTTACAGGGGCTAATCTTATGCAAAAGAATGCATCTTTTAAATCTAGTACAGTGAAATGGGTAGCTTCAGCGGGTATCAATCCTAGTAAAGTGTAAGGATTGGGTACAACTGGATGTATAGTTTCAACTGCATCATTTACTCTTCTCAAATCTTGCACTGGGCGATAATCATCTGTCTCAGGCTTCTTCACTGGCAAAAGTGGGGTGTTCCATGGGGATTGACATACTTTCAGTAGGCCATACTCAAGCAATCTCTGTAAGTGGCGATGAATGCCTTCAATTGCGGCTCTTGGGAGAGGGTACTGTTTGACGTGCACGGGTGTAGCGCTAGGCTTGAGGGTTACAATCACTGGAGCTATATGTTTGGCTAGGCCTGGGGGACTGCCTTCCGCCCATACTTCAAGTGGTGCCTGAATGTTCTTTAAAGTTTGTTCAAAATAGGTATCTTGAATCGAATCATCAATGTAGTATCTCCACTCCTCTTCTCGGGGTACTGTCAGCAGCATTATTCCTGCTGGTTTGGCTTGAGAATTCACTGTCATTTGCATTTCTCCTTGTTCGGAGAAAGATATTTGGGCTTGAAGCTTGGCTAGCATGTCTCGTCCCAGTAGGGGTACTGGACATTCGGGCATGTAAAGAAATTGATGCGTTACTTGCTGTCCTCCTAGACTGCATATTCGGTTTTGTAGAAAAGACTTTGTGGCTTTGGCACCAGTTGCTCCTATAATGGTGACTGCTTTCTTGGTGAATGGGGCTATCTTTTTGTCTATTACTGAATGTTCTGCTCCAGTATCAACCATAAAGTTCATAAATTGGTCTCCTATTTGTATTTCGACCATAGGCTCCTGGAGACCTAAAGCAAACTTGGAGCCCGGTCTGTCCTAATCCACGTCATCCTCTTCATGGGCCTGCGTGGCCAATGCTTGGATGGCTCCTCCTCCCCTCTCTCGCTGGAATTGTTCTCGATTGGCTCCTCCTCGGCCTCGGGGACGGCCTCTTCTTTCTTCTCGCCACTGATGATCGTTGTCGTCATCTTGCTGGGCGTCTTCGAGTTGCGGGCAAGTATCTCTCCAATGTCCTTCCTCTTTGCAATAGGCGCATTGGTTCACGCCTAGTCTCTGGGTCCGGCCTCCGCCTTGACCCCGCCCTCTTCCTCTGCTCCTTCGATTAGGGACACCTCCCCTTTTCTTTTCAACTATGGCCGCAGCCAAAAAATCAGCTTTCTTCTTCATCTTTCTATCACATTCTCTCTGTCTTTCAGTATCACGATTCACATACACTTTATGAGCGACTTCCAATAACTGTGTTGCATTCATGCCCGCAAACCCTTCTAATTTCTGTAATTTACGTCTAATGTCTGGTTGAGACTGGTTTACAAAAGCAGAATTCACCATGCATAAACTTCCTGGTGCCTCGGGATCATAGGGAGTATACATTCTATAAGCTTCAGTTAATCTTTCATAATAATCCGCTGGGCTCTCATCTATTCCTTGGATAATTCCTGCTACTTTGGAAAGGTTCATAGCTTTTTGGCCTCCTCTTCGCAGGCCTTGTAAAAAGCCTTGGCGAAAACGGGCTAGGGCGGTGGATCCTTCATCTGTATTTGGATCCCATTGGGGGTCTTCATTTGGGAATTCTCTCTGAGCTGCTTCTCTACGATCTATTATATTCTGCCCCTGCGCTGGAGCTGCAGGGTTTTCTGCCATCCATTCAATAGCTGCTTTTCTAATTCTCGCTCGTTCTTCTGTGGTAAATAGGGTGGTCAGGAGCTGACGGCAATCTGGCCAAGTGGGTTGGTGAGTTTCCATAATACTAGTTACTAATTCTGTCAGCTCCTGGGGTTTGCTAGTATAGGAGGCATAGTGCGACCTCCAATTTAATAAATCAGTTGTAGAGAAGGGAATATACACATAAGTTAGGGGTCCCGCTACCACTTCATCATTATCATTCTTTACGGGCACCCCCGGGACTTGCCTTAAGGGAAACAGTTTGGCTGTCCTTGGCGTCATTTGAGTCTGGGATCTAAGGGCTATTGTCGTGGTCTTGGCAGGAGTTGCTGTCTTTTTCTCAACTGGTTTTGCTTTGGGTTTTTCTTTCACTGGCTTGCTAGTGCTAGCGCTGGCTTTCTCAATTATTTGTACACTGTCCTCTTCTTCTTCCTCTTCTGGGGGATCCTCACTTTCCTCTTCTTCTAGCTCCGCTTCTGGCTCACTTTTTACATCCTCCTCTCTTCTCTCCGCTAATTCTCTCTCTTCCTCTTCTCCAGGAGGAGGGAGGTCAGGGATTGGGTCTGGCCTCGGCTCCGGCGGTCTCTGGGGTGCTGGGGCAGGACGCCGCCGGGCTATTCTCACTGGACCTGGGGTTCGGGGCTGCCTGAGGACTACTTCTGGGGAATCGGGATCTGCCAAGATGGGTTTCTTCTTGGCTTTCTTATCCTGCTCTTTCATTCTAGGCTGTTCCTTTCTCTGTCTAGAATCTGTTTTAGCTAACATTATTCTGCACTGTTCCTCATAACAGCGCTGCGCCCAGGAGGGCGGATCTTCACAAATACTTAACCAGGAATCTATATAGGGGTACTGGTCTGGGTGCGCTACTCGCACTCTACGATGTATTGACTGGATAATCTCTACGGTGAACGTTCCCTCTCGGGGCCAGATGGGGTCTAGATCGGGCCACTCCCTAGTACACAAAATCTGCAAACGGGCTGCTGTCATTTTAATACCATAATCTCCTGAATATCCCTCTTTAAAATGTGCGATCATACATTCTAATGGAGTGTTCCTAGTAGACTCCGCCCCTCCCATTTCGATGTGTGCGCGCAACAACAGACAGAAGGGAAAAGGTGGGCGGACCGTGGGTAAGGGGTCCTCACGGCCCTGGAAACATACAGGGAATACAAATAACAAGACAAGACGACAATCGCTTCCCCCTTTTCGCGACCTGAACGCGGTCGCCCGGTCAGGAAATGCGCTAATCAGGGGTCAGCTTTCACTTGGTCTGTGCTGCCAGACCTCTCAATCACACTTCGTTCACACAATCATGCTAGCAACGTATTCCCAGAATGCATTCATTTCTATCTATTCTGACTAGTCTTTTCCAAGTACAATTACAAAAAGGATGAGGGTTTCACCTAGCGAATTCCCATGCCAGGCTACTCGGCTCTTCCTTGAGAGGTGATCAAGCTCTCTTACCAATTCCCAATATCTCGAGATTACAAATTCCAAGTTCCAAGTTTCAATGGCAGTACTGCTCTTTCTATTTCTGTCTAGACCCAAAATCAAAACTATACTCACCGGATCCGGTCCTCAAACTTCCCAAGCAGGCGCATGAGTTGGACCTCGGACTCCCCTCACTCGGGTTCGAGGCGTTGACTCCAGCCGGGCTCGTCGCCCGCCGAGGTCCGACCAGCTCCCTCCGATACAAGGGACCGGTGGCGCCAGGGAGCGGCCCTCGTCGGAAGGGCGCGATCCCGGCAGGACCAAGCCTATAGAGGCGGAAAGTCGTGGTATATTGCCCTATATACACTTTGATTCCACAACTTCCCGGCCAACGCACCAAGGAATATGTAGCAGCAAAGCGCAGACAAACCAATGATACCAGGAGTCTGTTCAGAAGGTCCAAATCATTTATTTGTGCACAAGTCTCAAGCAAGACAATTTCAAAATGGCTGAGCAAAGGTTTCAAGCATTACAACAACTTTTATAGACTTCTGTTCCATTCTAGGTATAGAAAAACAATTCATTGGTCCCGGTACGCTCCCGTACCTCCCGTAGCCCTTCTATTGGTCCCGGTACTGATAAGTTTCTCCAATTATATTCCTTCTGTGGGCTTCTGTAGGCATGACACCTGCCTGCCCCCCTTCTAGTCCCAATTACAATGGTCAGTTCATCAACTTGTTACTTTCACACTTTCAAGGCTATGGGACCATTTGTGCGTGCAGAAGAGCAAGGTTCTGTAACTCATCTGTCAGCACTCCTCAATATTTCTCTGCAAATGTACTTTTCTTATCAGTAACTTTAAAACACATCTTTTCTGTATTTTTCCATTTCTTAATTCTGCAATTCTGCTTATCTAAGCTAATTCAATATTTCTACTGAGTTCTTTCTTACAATAGCAGCATATTGGGGGATGTGCAATCCTATATGCCTCTCCACAGGCCTCATTTACAGGTCAAGCTAGCCATGCTGGCCTGCCTATGTCAGACACCGTGGGTCACAGGCCTGCACCTGCCACAAGATGAAATAAATGACTGCTTCTTGGAGCAGCTGGTTCATGAACCAACCAGAGGGAAAGCCATATTAGACCTTGTCCTTAGTGGAACACCAGATCTAGTGCAAGAGATAAGGGTGTTGGGGCCACTTGGCAATAGTGATCATAGCATGATCACCTTTGATTTAATTAGTGGAGGAGGGATAGTAAGGAAATCCACAGTACTACCTTTTAACTTTCAAAGGGAGACTATGATAAAATGAAAACAGTTAAGAAAAAACTAAAAGGAGCAGTTGCAAAGGTTAAAGACATACATCAAGCTTGGGTGGTGTTGAAAAATACTATCTTGGAAGCCCAGACCAGCTGTATTCCACGCTTTAAGAAAAGTGGAAGGAAGTCCAAAAAACTGCCAGCATGGTTTAAAGGTGAGGTCAGAGAGGCTGTTGTTGCCAAAAAAGCATCTTTCAGGAAATGGAAAAAAGAGCCAAACGACGAAACCTTGAAACAGCACAAGCACTGGCAAGTCAAATGCAAGGCATTGATAAGGCAGGCAAAGAGAGAATTTGAGAAGAAGCTTGCTGCGGAAGCAAAAACGCGAAATAAAGACCTTTTCAAGTACATTAGTAGCAAAAAACCTGTGAGAGAGTCAGTTGGTCCATTAGATGATAAAGGGGTTAAAGGAGCACTAAGAGGCGACAAGGCGATAGCGGAGAGACTGAATGAATTCTTTGCTTCGGTCTTTACTGAGGAAGATGTAGGGATGTTACCCATGACTGAAGTGGTATTTAAAGGTGCGGAAGAATTGAAGGAAATATTGATACATCAGGAAGATGTCTTACAACTATTAGATAAACTGAAGAGTAGCAAATCACCTGGGCCGGATGGTATACATCCAAGGGTGTTGAAAGAACTGAAATATGAGATTGCAGACCTGCTATCAGTAATCAGTGAACTATCATTAAAATCATCTCTAATACCTGAAGATTGGAGGATCGCCAATGTAACACCAATTTTTAAAAAGGGTTCCAGGGGTGATCCGGGAAACTACAGACCGGTGAGCCTGACGTCAGTACCAGGAAAAATGGTAGAAACCATCATAAAGAATAAAATTACTCAGCATGTAGATAGTCACAACCTAATGGGAGACAGCCAACATGGCTTTAGACAAGGAAGATCTTGTCTTACTAATCTGTTATGTTTTTTGAAGGAGTGAATAAACAGGTGGACAAAGGTGAGTCAGTTGATATTGTGTATCTGGACTTTCAGAAAGCCTTTGACAAGGTCCCTCATCAGAGACTTTTGGCAAAACTAAAGAGTAATGGGATAGGAGGCAGTGAACTATTGTGGATCAGGAACTGGTTAAAAGATAGAAAGCAGAGGGTAGGGCTAAATGGCCAATTTTCCCAATGGAGAAAGGTGAATAGTGGTGTACCCCAGGGATCTGTGCTGGGTCCACTGCTTTTTGACATATTCATAAATGACCTGGAAAGTGGAATAACGAGTGAGGTTATCAAATTTGCAGATGAGACAAAACTATTTAAAGTTGTTAAAACCCAAGAGGATTGTGAAAAATTGCAAGAGGATCTTGATAAATTGGAAGACTGGGCATCAAAATGGCAGATGAAATTTAATGTGGACAAGTGCAAGGTTATGCACCTAGGGAAGAACAACCCAAACTATGGTTACACGATGCAAGGTTCCACATTAGGAACCACCACCCAGGAAAAGGATTTAGGCGTCATTGTGGATACCATGTTTAAACCCTCGGCCCAGTGTGCAGCGGCGGCCAAGAGAGCAAATAGAATGCTAGGTATGATAAGGAAAGGAATGGAAAATAAAACAAAAGATATTATAATGCCTCTATATCATTCCATGGTGAGACCGCACCTTGAATATTGTGTGCAATTCTGGTCGCCGTATCTTAAAAAGGATATAGCGATTTTAGAAAAGGTTCAGAGAAGAGCCACCAAAATTGTAAAGGGGATGGAAGGATACTCCTATGAAGAAAGGCTAAAAAGGTTAGGACTCTTTAACCTGGAAAAGAGACGGCTGAGGGGAGATATGATAGAAGTGTATAAATTAATGAATGGAGTGGAACGGGTAAACGTAGATCGATTGTTTACGTTATCAGAATATAGAAAGACTAGGGGACATGCAATGAAACTACAGGGTAAACTATTTAAGACCAATAAAAGAAAATATTTTTTCACTCAACGTGTAATCAAACTCTGGAATTTGTTACCGGAGGATGTAGTAAAGGCTGTTAGTGTAGCTGGGTTTAAAAAAGGTTTGGACAAGTTCCTGGAGGAAAGGTCCATAAACCATTATTAAGAAGTGACCGAAGATATCAATGCTTGACCCAGTACAAGCATTGTGGAACTTGTGTCTCTTGGGGAAACTGCTAGGTACATATGACCTAGATTGGCCACTGTTGGAAACAGAATACTGGGCTTGATGGACCTTGGTCTGACCCAGTATGGCATATCTTATGTTCTTATAACAACATTATTAACAGACACAAAAGGGAATATCACACGAACATAATTCTAAAATTGCTAAATCGTCCCAGGGAACTATGTTAGTCAAATCCCTCACTAGAGACCCCTCACAGGACCACCGTACACAACTGGGACCGCAGGATATAGCAAACATCCTCCAAAATAAGCAAAACTCTGAACACCTCCTCCATAAACAACCCCCTACCTCTTGAAAACACACAATGGCTCCTTCAGCCCCATATCAGCTGAACAACTAGAACACAGCATCAAAACAATCAGTACCAATACCTCTCTGCTAGATCTATGTCCAGTCACATGGATCAAAATGATTCATAATTTATTTTATTTATTTTATTTAGCAAGCATTTGTAGCCCGCTCCTTCCAGCGATCAGAAGCGGGTAGGATTACTATTGTGAAACTGCCGAATCAAGGCAGGTACAAATTTTGTTTACATACAGATTGTCAGAAAAGCACATCATACAGAGTTAACACTTCTTAGCTATGGGGGAGTTCATTTACATATATACATAAATACATATATACAGGAATTCTGTTCCACCATACTAAAACTTGTAAACCTTTTCAGTTACCCAGGGCCGCATACCCAGCAATCTCAAAACTACATCTATCAGACCTATCTTAAAAAAATACATCATTGGATCCTGACAGCCCCAGCTCATACAAGCCAATTGCCAGTATCCTATTCCTAGGCAAAATAATTGAGAAGAGAGTACAATTATGTCTACAAGAATACATCAATATGTACACCCCTCTTGACCCCCCTCAACATGGATTCAAACTTAGCCCATAGGGTGGAAACCCTACTCACTTCCCAATAAATACCGTAGCCAAAGGAATTGAAAACACCCAACAAAATTTCATAGACCTCACGTGAACATTTGACTCCATAAATCAATGAGTTTGTTATGAACAACTCTAACACCCCCCCAAATGATTTAGATCATACCTCACTGACCGTACCCAACAAGTAAGGATGGGAGACCAAACATCGAGAAGATTCAAACAACGTCAAGGAATACTTCAAGGCTCCTCCTTATCAGCGCTCCTATTTAACCTCTACGTATAACCAATCTGCACCCTCATCAAGCACCATAACATATTATACCACCTTTATACAGATGACCTGATGTTGTACAACCCCCTCCACAACAAACCTGATCCATTCAGCAATCGAAAACCGCTTCAAAGCGGTATCTGAATAGCTGGCTAACCACCATCTAGCAAACTACAACAAACAGAAATACTGCACATAACCAACAATCCAAGCTATACACCCCCTGCAGCAATCAAGATTGACAGCAACAAAATCAAAGCGAAATCTGAAGTTAAATACATAGGGGTCATACTAGACCAGAAACCAAACTTCCAATCGCATATTAAAAGAACCATTATGACAGCATACTACAAAATGAGGACTCTCCACAAACTACACCCCCTACTAACCCCAGACCACTTCAATACAGTTTTGCCAGGTTCTAATTACCACCCACTTTGATTATTGTAACACAATACTCCACAAACAAACCAAGGGACTAGTATAGATATGGCGGTCAAACAGACTATATTATAGAAACCCCTATGCATTTCGGCCAGAGGCTTTCCTCAGGGGGATGTAGCCTCCTAAAAAAAGAATAAAAACATGTGTTAAAACAGTACATATAAATCATAAGTAAAAATATATATAAGAACATAAAATGGCAGCTGGTGCACTTATAAAGGTACCCACAGACCACTCAAAGATAGTAAAATCAATAATGTAAAATAACATATAAAGAAAAAGGGGGGGGGGGTTGGGGGGGTAGGAGGAGAGGAAGGAGAAGCGGGGAGGGAGGGAGGGGATGTGTGTGAAAAAGAAAATACTCAAGTAATACATAAATATATAGCTGATACAATAAAAGTATATGTGAATCAGATGGTGAGAAAAATTAATATTAAACATCCAAAAACAAGCAACAAAATCTATGCTGTTTAAATATACTTATGAAACTCTGCCTATGAAAGCAGATAAACAACGTGAGGGATGAGGACGACATATGGAAAACTAAATCTGCAAAATGAAGCATGTCTGTGTACAAAAAATCATATAAAGGTACCTGTTTATTGGAAAAACTAAGGCAAGCTAAACAGAATGGGAACTGTCAATGACGCCAACCCCTATATAGAAACCACAGCGGGCGGAATGTTGTTGAAAGTACTATAAAAACAGAAGAAACATGAACCAGTCAAGCAAATGAAGTAGTGCTACAAAGTATTGTCGTAGAAAATGGGAGGAAACTTGAATGAAAAAAGCACGACACAGCGTCCTGCAGCTTTGCATGAGAGGGCCTGCTGAGAAATGGCAGTCCTTTAAATGCCATTCTTAGTTTGTGCCATAGTGAGGTCAAATGACATTCAAGGATAAACAGTGACGTGTATATGTACCATAAACAAATGAAAGAAATATAATAAATTGCCATGGAATGTACATTTTGTGTGTCCTTAATAAAAAAAGAGGGGGAGTAATGATGGCGGTTCTAAAAAGATAAAAGGCTATGCCTATGTTGTTGAAAGGTGCCGCATGCTCGGTCAAAATTAACATGATACGTATCAGATTTGGCCAAAATAACAAGTGAACTGTACAATCTGTAAGCGTTGGTCTATATATGAATCTTTTAAACACACAAAACCATATAGAGGAGGAAGGGCGCTACTACCAGGGTCCCAAGGAAACTGGGAACCATAATCAAAAAAACACGAAAGTACTCAGGCAATATTTCAAAACCAGGGGGGCCACAAATAGCAACCTGTCAGTCTGAGAAATACATGAGGGTATGTAAAATATATAAACTGAATCATGAAGACAAAACTTCCATAGAGTTAAATATGAACGAGGATTTCTAAAATTGAAGTGTAAGCTAGGTCCCAGCCAAGAAGCGTAATTGGGGAGATAGCAGGGACCCAAGAGTGCAAGAAACAAACTTAAACTTAAACTTAAAAACTTCTGAAAGCTACACGGAAAAAAGAAACAAATGATAAATATAATAAATAACTAAAAAGAAGAAACATGAGGAGATAAATTAAAAGCAGCCAGTGTATTAAGGTGAGAAGCTAAGAAAAGTAGATATACTGCCGGGTTACTGACACAGGTGTGCGCAGTGATAAAGCGGCTGGGAGTATATGGGATCGGGAAGTCAACAAAATCTCAACAGAGAAGAGATACTGTCATCAAAACTAAGGAGTCCAAGCCACAGGGGACAAGCTTAGAGCGCAAAAATGAGATAAATAGAATAGGGGAAATAAATAAGTGAAAAAATAAATGAAATAAAATACCAAAAGGAAAAACAAGAGGGGCAACCATCGAGCGTATAAAAATAAAAACGTAAAACTATATGGGAAACCAAAATGCTTTAAAAACACTTGAACATAAAAGCAGGACTAAAAATGTGCCAGGGATTCCAATAATAAGGTATAAAAACCATAAGAAAACTAAAAAAAAAAACCCTTGATGAAATAAAAAAAAAAAAAAAGATAGGACCACATAGGTAAAAATAGGCAAAGGGCAAAGGAGATGAAATATGGGGAGGGGGGGGCAATTTGAATGAAAGAATATAAATTAGAATAAATCCCTTTCTGTTCTCTTTTTCCTACTTTTTCCTACTTTTTCCTGCTCTGTTGCTTCTTCCCAATTTCTCAGAGATTAAAGTCAAAACCTCTGAAATATTCTACATTTAACTCTTTCACTCTCCAGCAAACACCCAAATTTTACACTTTCTGATCCATTCCAAGGCCTAGGCCACAAGTCAAACCTCTCTCTTTCATTCCCAATCACCAACTGACTCTTTTCAGTCACACTCCTCACATACCAATCATGAAAAATCACTATCCCTGTACTCAGTGAGGTATTTCTTTCTTTCTTTATTTAGCAATGCTTATATGCCGCTTTTCACTGGGTTAACGCAGTGTGCATTCAGGTACGGTATATATAGAGTAGTTACTCACCTGTAACAGGTGTTCTCCAGGAGCAGCAGGAATCAATCCTCACATATGGGTGTCATCGGCGCTGATGAAGCCCCAGCGGAGCATTTCCCCAGCTTTCTATGAAAGCCTTCGGGAATGCAGGCACGCATGCGCGGTTCCATTCCCGCCTAAAGGTGCCATCTTACCTCAGTCAAATGACATAGCTAAGAACATCACACAAAAATGAAAAATAAAATATGTACAACTGCAACTCCAAGGGGAAGAGGGAGGGTTGTGAGGACTGATTCCTGCTGCTCCTGTAGAACACCTGTTACAGGTGAGTAACTACTCTTTCTCCAGGACCAAGCAGGAAGTCAGTCCTCACATATGGGTGACTCCCTAGCTCTGGGCTACCGAGGAACCCAGGCTGAACAAGAGAACTCCCTCTAGTCTCAGCAGCAAAGAAAGGCTTTTCAAGGACACAACCTCCACCAGTAGCCCAACGGAGGGCAGGAGTTGAGGAGTTGCCTAAACCTCAAAGAGATTCCGGAGTACTGCCTGGCCAAAAGCACTGTCCCTGCGGGACTCCCTCTCCAGGCAGTAATGGGCTGCAAAAGTCTGGCTTGAAGACCAAGTTGCAGCCCTGCAGATGTCTACCAAGGGCACAGAGCGGAGATGAGCCACTGAGGCAGCCATTGCCCTGACAAGATGGGCCGTGACCCTACCCTGCAAAGGAAGGTCAGCCGCCTTGTAAGCCCAGGTGATACAGTCAGCCACCCAGATGGACAAGGTGCGCTTGGACACAGCTAACCCCAACTTATTGGGGTCAAAGGATACGAAGAGCTGAGTAGCCCTTCTATGCCCCTGCGTACGGTCAAGGTAGAAGGATAAGGCTCTCCTACAGTCCAGGGGATGCAGGACTGCTTTAGCCTGGCTAGCATGAGGCCTAGGGAAGAATGTTGGAAGAACCACCTCCTGATTGAGGTGGAAAGAGGAGACTACCATAGGGAGAAACTTTGGATGAGTCCTGAGGACTACCCTGTTCCTGTAAATCCTGGTGTAAGGCCTGTCACAGACCAGGGCTTGAAGCTCACTTACTCGCCTAGCCGAGGTAAGGGTTATTAGGAAGAGTGTCTTCCAGGAGAGGAAGCGTAGTGGACAAGTAGCCATCGGCTCAAAAGGTGGGCGAGTCAGTTGCTGCAAGACCACATTCAGCTCCCACTCAGGGGCAGGAGGACGGATGGGAGGCTTGAGCAAAAGCAAGCCCCTGAGAAAGCGGGACACCAAGGGGTGACCAGATAGAGAGTGCCCCTCTACCAATGAGTGATGAGCTGCTAGAGCTGAGAGGTGGACCCGAACAGAATTGGACTTAAGTCCCTGATTGGATAAGTGCAGTAAGTACTGAAGCACTATTGGCACAGTACAGGAGAAAGGATCCTCTGTACGTAGGTGACACCACACAGAAAACCTCTTCCACTTGAGAGCATAGGTTTTCCTAGCGGACTGTTTCCTAGAGGCTAGGACAACCTCCTCAACTTCCTGAGGTAGGCCCCAGGGAGCCAAAGCTACCCTTGCAGCCTCCAGGCCATCAAATTGAGAGACCTGAGATTGGGGTGCAGAAGGGAACCCTGGTCCTGTGTGAGAAGGTCGGGTTGCAACCCCAGAGGCAGTGGAGGATCCACCGCCAGTTGAAGCAGAAGAGGAAACCAAGGCTGTCTCGGCCACCTGGGAGCCACCAGCAGGACCGAGGCCTTGTCCTGGAGAATCTTGAACAGGGTCCTGGCCACCAAGGGCGTGGGAGGAAACGCATAGAGGAGGCCGTGAGACCAAGATATCAGAAAAGCATCCGCTGCTATCCGCAGAGGATGTGGTTGCCTGGAGCAGAACTTTGGCAGCTGCTTGTTCATGGGGCTGGCAAAGAGATCTATCAAAGGGAGACCCCATTTCAGGAAGATCTTCTGAACTACTGAAGGATGCAGCTGCCACTCGTGGGGCTGCAGTATCCTGCTTAATCTGTCTGCCAGGTAGTTGTCCTGTGTATAACAATACAATGAAAAAACTGGCCTAACCGGAGCGTATAATAATCCTAATAACAATAAAAACACTCCACTCAAACTTTAACTTCAGTGGTAAACAATCTCTTCTATTTGATGATAATCTCTTCTTTTAAACGTTACTATGCATCTATATATAATGTCTTCCAAAAAGATTTACTATCAACTTGTTTTCAATAAATTGATGCCGGGGGGGGGTCAAGGAACTTGGATTCTCAAAAGATTATCTAGATAATTCATCTGAATGAACCACAACACCAGGAGGTCTCAGACCAATATATCACGCTTGAATTAAATGCTTATTTGGTAAAGCAACAGCGCACTGGTTACATCACCAACCTTCCTGGGTTCTTTTCTATTTGTTGAAAATTTTTTTTGTGGTTAACAGTTGCTCCAAATTTTCCCCTCTGCCCAAACTTCAAGTGATAAATGAAAGGCTTAACTTAAGTCGTGTGTCATCTGCGCCTCAACGCTTCTCCCGGTACCTTATTCGCGTTTCACTCCACGAAGGAGTTTCCTCAGGAGGATTAGAGAATTGCTGCCCGCGTTGCACTAATATGGCTTGAAGTGACTTGAAAAGACGCCGCGCATTTTTCAACAAATAGAAAAGAACCCAGGAAGGTTGGTGATGTAACCAGTGCGCTGTTGCTTTACCAAATAAGCATTTAATTCAAGCGTGATATATTGGTCTGAGACCTCCTGGTGTTGTGGTTCATTCAGATGAATTATCTAGATAATCTTTTGAGAATCCAAGTTCCTTGACCCCCCCGGCATCAATTTATTGAAAACAAGTTGATAGTAAATCTTTTTGGAAGACATTATATATAGATGCATAGTAACGTTTAAAAGAAGAGATTATCATCAAATAGAAGAGATTGTTTACCACTGAAGTTAAAGTTTGAGTGGAGTGTTTTTATTGTTATTAGGTAGTTGTCCTGGCCTGGAAGGTACACAGCCCTGAGGAGCATGTTGTGCTTGAGGGCAAAAGAACAAAAGTCCTGAGCCTCCTGACAAAGGATCCGGGACCCAGTTCCGCCCTGTTTGTTCACATAAAACATGGCAACTTGGTTATCTGTCTGAATCAGGACAGACTGGTGAGCCAGGGTAGGAGTGAAAGCTTTGAGTGCTAATCGAATAGCTCTGAGTTTGAGGAGATTGATCTGCTGTGCAGCTTCCCAGGGAGACCATAGGCCCTGGGTGCACTTGCCCAGACAATGAGCTCCCCAGCCTTGCAGGGAGGCATCTGTTGTCATCACAACTGTGTACCCTGGAATCTGAAAAGGCACTCCTTTCAGTAGATTGGGTGGGTGCAGCCACCAGTTGAGGGAGGTCAGAAATTGTCTGGACACCCTTATCCTGTGTCTGAGGCTGCCTGTGGCCTGTGACCACCGAGTCCGAAGGCACCACTGTGCAGGCCTCATATGGAGCCTGGTATTGGGGGTCACATGTACTGTCGAAGCCATGTGGCCAAGAAGCCTCAGGCAGAGTCTGGCGGAGACCAGGGAGGTGCTGAGAAACTGACTTGCCAAGACCATCAACCTTTGGGCTCTGTTTTCTGGCAAGAATGCCTTTGCTAGGAGAGAGTCCAACCTGGCCCCTATGAACTCCAAGTTCTGGGAAGGGAGCAAAGTGGACTTTGCGAAGTTTATGACAAACCCCAGGCGTTGTAGAAGAGCAATGGTCCTGAGGGTGGCTTGATTGGCCTCCTGACCTGTCTGACCCCTGAAGAGCCAGTCGTCCAGATAGGGGAAGACAAAGATGCCCTGATTTCTCAGGTAGGCCGCCACCGCTGCTAGGCACTTTGTGAAGACTCTGGGGGCGGAGGTGAGGCCGAAAGGCAGCACTTTGTACTGATAATGGTTTCCTCCCACGATGAACCTCAGGTACTTCCTGTGGTCTGGATGAATGAGGATGTGTGTACGAATCCTTTAGATCTAAGGAGCATAGCCAATCTCCCTGCTGGAGGTAGGACAGAAGGGTTACAAGAGTAAGCATCTTGAACTTTTCTTTCACTAGGAACTTGTTGAGGTTCCTGAGGTCCAGAATGGGACAAAGGCCACCGGTCCTTTTGGGCACCAGGAAATACCTGGAGTAGAATCCGTGACCTTGCAAGTGGGGAGGCACAGGTTCCACCGCCCTGTCCACCAACAGACCCTGAAGCTCCTGATGGAGAAGGTCTGTGTGCAGAGGAGGCCTTGGAGGCTCCCCTGGAAAGTATGGGGGCGGCAGTTGGTGGAAATGGAGGGCATATCCCTTGTGGATTATCTCCAGTACCCAACTGTCTCCGGTGATAAGGGGCCACTGGTGGGCAAAGAGGGCGAGTCGACCACCTGTGCAGGGTTGGGAGAGCAGTGGAGGAGAGGCTATGCTCAAGGAGTCAAAAGGCCCCACCCTGCTGAGTGGTAGCAGGGGCCTGAGGCTTGGGGGTCCTTTGCCTACGGGGCCCATTACCCTAGCCCTTGGCTTGCTAACCCTGGGGGGCAGCTTGGGCAGCCTGATATTGTGGGTACTGTTTGTAGGCAGTGCCCTTCCTCGGGTAAAAGGTCTTTTTACCCGAGCCCTTCTTTTTATGAGAAGGGGCAGAGGTCTTCCTCGACAGCCTTGTCTGAGTGAGGTGCTCGGTCTCGAGATGAGCGGCCTTCTCGGTCATGGGCTTGCCAAAAAGGTTTTCACCTCGGCAAGGGACATCGACCAACTTGTCCTGAACCCATGGCTCGAGGTCCGATGACTGCAGCCATGCCTGGCATCGAGCCGCGATGCCGGCTGCTGCAACTCGGGCCGAAGCCTCTAAGCCATCGTAGGCGGCGCGGGACATGAACTTCGAGCAGTCCCGAATCCCTGAGGACAAGGACTTAAATCTCTGCAAGGGTTCCCCGGAGAGACCAGCAGAGAACCCGGCCAACTCCTTGGCCAGATCCCACAAGTACATGCCCATGTACAGCTGGTAAGACTGGACACGGCAAGGAAGCATCGAGCCCTGAAAGCACTTTCTACTGACACCATCGAGGTTTCGGGCCTCCCTGCCAGGAGGCACCGCGGAGTACATCTTCTGACTCTTCAGACGATGCATGGCCGATTCCACAACCATGGAATGGTGTGGTAGCTGTGCCTTCTGAAAGCCAGGGCTCTTTCGGAGCCGATAGATCGAATCGACTTGCTTGCTAAGAACTGGCGCCGAGGCCGGTGCCTCCCACATACGGAAGAGGAGCCGTTCCAGCATCGGAGGAACCGGGACAGTAAAGGCCTCCTTCGGAGGAGAGTCATACTGCAGTGCCTCAAGCTCTTCAGCTCGAGGCTCTTCCTCGGGATCTGCCGGAATCGCCAAGGCAGTGGCCATATCCCGGACGAACTCCGAGAACCGGGTGTCCTCCGGGGGGGACCTACTCCGGGGCTCAGACTGCGGTGAGTCCAAAGGGATGCACCGATTCTTAAAGGTATCAGGAGACTCCTCGTCCTCCGTCTCCCAAGCCGACTCATCCGAGGAAGAGTCGGAGTCCGACCCCGCAGGGCCCTGGAGCACCCGCCCCAACGCCGGAAGCACCAGCGTCGACGCCCTCGGTCCCGAATGGAAGGTCGAGGGAGACCGCGACCGAGGTCGACTCCGAGCCACGATGGACTCGAGTATCGGCTCGGTCTCCGGGGTCGACCTCGACGTCGATATCCCGGTGGTCGGGGCAGATGCGCCAGACAGGCTGGCCATCAGTGCCCGCTGCTGCTCCATGAAGGCAGGCATTCTGCTCTCCAAGGCTGTCATCCTGAGACTCAGCTCGGGAGACGCAGCAGCCACCGACTCGGGCCCCGGCGGCGGCTCCTTGGGAGGAGAGTCCACGAGGACTACGGGGCTTACATGTCCAGCAGACTCCGGCTCCACACGAGGAACTTTGGCAGGCTTCTCCGGTTCCACAGGCCCGGGGCGACGGTCGGGGGTCTTAGACCTGGCCCTTGAGGAGCCAGGGACCTCTTCCGACAACGCCCTTGCGAGCCGTTTCTTCCTCTTGCGTTCCTGGTCGGGGGACCCCCTGTCCGAGGAGCTTCGATGGCGCTCGGGATCGGAATCCCGAGATGTCGAGGCCTCAGACGAGGTCCGGGCCCGGCCGGAGACTGAGTCCGAGAAAAGCCTTTCCTTTTGCTGCTGGCGACTTCGTAGTGCCTTGGAAGACATTTTTCCACAGGCCCCGCACGACTTAGGATCGTGGTCGGGGCCGAGGCACCGAAGACAGCAGCCGTGTGTGTCGGTGAGAGACATTAGTTTCTTACACCGATCACACTTCTTAAAACCACTGGAAGCCATCGGGGAAAAAAGAGTCCCCGCGAAGTCAAAGGACCGGCCTTCCAGGGAAAAAGAGAAAAAAGGGCGCGAACGCCAGCCACGAAGGGCAAAAACCGAAAACGAAGAATCGGGCTCGATACCGGTGTACCGAACCCGGCGGGAGGGGACCGGCATCGAACCGGTAGAAAAAGAGCAAAAAATCGCTGAAAAATCTAATTTTAATCGGGAAAACTGGACACACGTCCGGTGGACTTCACGGAAAAAAAGAGACTGAGGTAAGATGGCACCTTTAGGTGGGAAGGGAACCGCACATGCGTGCCTGCATTCCCAAAGACTTTCATGGAAAGCTGGGGAAAAGCTCCACTGGGGCTTCATCGGCGCCGATGACACCCATATGTGAGGACTGACTTCCTGCTTGGTCCTGGAGAATTCCCTTGTCCCCGAAGAGCTCACAATCTACGTTTTGTACCTGAGGCAATGGAGGGTTAAGTGACTTGCCCAAGGCCACAAATAGCGCTTGTGGGACTAGAAACCCCAATCCCTCCAGCCTGAGGTTGCTGTCCTCCAGTGGGATTTGAACCCCCAGCTTAAGGTAACTTGCCCCAACCACTAGGCCACTCCTCCCTCAAATAAACCCCGGGGGGGGGGGGGGGTCCTACTCTAACCCTTTTTCCCATACCCCTTGAAAATCCCAATAATTTTCCTTTTATCTCTAATCCACATAGGAGTTTTACAACCTGCCATTTCCTTCTCACACAGTCAGGGAGAGATTTTAGTTTAACTATGTCAGAGATAGCTTGGTAAACAGCTGAGCCAAAGAGCAACAAAGTAGCAGTTTGGATCATTCCATTTTATCCCAATTGAAACGCATTGTAAAACTTATAACCTCCATGTTTTTCCAATAAGCATTATAATCATTCATTTTCACAGCAATTGATTTCATTTAGCAGAGACTCACTTAGTATAGTTTTAAATAAACACATTTCCTTCCTTACTTTATAAACTTGAACAAATTCTTGTTAAACCAACCCTTTCAACAACTTTAAAATCACTTTACAGTGTTTCTCAAACCCCTGCCATTCCCCCAAACCCTTTTCATACCTTAAAGTTACTGATTGGGTTAGAAATTGGTTGAATTGGAGGCGTAAAAGGGTACAAGTAAATGGAGCTCACTCTGAGAAGGAGGTTACCAGTGGTGTGCCGGAGTGATCTGTCCTTGGTCTGATTCTTTTTAACATCTTTGTTAGTGATATTGTTGAAGGGCTGTCAGGTAAGGTTTGCTTGTTTGTGGATGATATCAAAATCTTCAATAGAGCAGACATCCAGGAAGGAGTAGATAACATGAGGCGGAATCTAGCTAAGCTTGAAGAATGGTCTACAATTTGGCAGCTGAGATTTAATGCTAAAAAATGCAAGGTCATGTATTTAGGCTGCAAAATTCCAAGAGAGCGGTACAGTGTAGGGCAGGGGTGGGGAACCCTGGTCCTGGAGAGCCGCAGACCAGTCAGGTTTTCGGGATATCCCTAATGAATATGCATGAGATATATATGCATTAGAGAGATCCTGCCAACCTGACTGGTTTGTGGCCCTCCAGGGCTGGATTTGGAGACCCCTGCCTTACACCTCTGTCATTTAAGATTGTGAGTGGGCAAGGTGCAGATGTCCTAGACATCGAAAGGGTATATAGAATGTGTCACATTCCTCCTCTATTCTCACCACCACCAAAAAGTTGTCTAATAGACAATAGGTTGGTGGTGGTGAGAAGTGAGGAGGAATGTGACACATTCTATCTAACCTTTTTGATGTCTTGGACATCTGCACCTTGCCCACTCACAATCTTAAATGACAGAGGTGTAAGGCAGGGGTCTCCAAATCCAGCCCTGGAGGGCCACAAACCAGTCAGGTTGGCAGGATATCTCTAATGCATATATATCTCATGCATATTCATTAGGGATATCCCGAAAACCTGACTGGTCTGCGGCTCTCCAGGACCAGGGTTCCCCACCCCTGGTGTAGGGGGTGAGGTACTTCTGTCCACGAAAGAAGAGTAATTGTGTTTGACGATCTTAAAGTAGCTAAATGGGTACAAAAGGCAACAGTGAAAGCCAGAAGGATGCTTGGGTGTATAGACCAGCAGAAATAAGGAAGTGATAGTGCCTTTGTATAAGTCATAAGAACATAAGAACATAAGAAATGCCATACTGGGTCAGACCGAGGTCCATCAAGCCCAGTATCCTGTTTCCAACAGTGGCCAATCTAGGTCATACGTACCTAGCAGTTTCCCCAAAAGACACAGGTTCTGCAGTGCTTGTACTAGGCCAAGCATTGATATCCTGGGTCCCTTTTTAATAGTGGTTTATGGACCTTTCCTCCAGGAACTTGTCCAAACCTTTTTTAAACCCAGCTATACTAACAGCCCTTACTACATCCTCCGGTAACAGATTCCAGAGTTTGATTACACGTTGAGAGAAGAAATATTTTCTCCTATTTGTCTTGTCTTAAACCAAGTCCTTGGTTCAACCTCATTTGGAGTATTGTGTGCAATTCTGAAGACAAGCAGGTTGGAGTCTGTGCAGAGGGTGGCTACTAAAAGGGCTAGTGGTCTTCATTATGAAGCATATGAGGACAGACTTAAAGATCTTAATAAGTATAGTTTAGAGGAAAGGCGGGATAGGGACGATATGATAGAGACATTTAAATACCTCCATGGAATAAATGCACAGGAAGTTCTTTTTCAATTGAAGGCAAGCTCTGCAACGAGGGGACATGGGATGAGTGAAAAGAGAGATTTGGGAGCAATATGCAGAAATATTTCTTTATGGAATGAATAGTAGATGCATGGAATAGTCTGCCAGTGAAGGTGGTTGAGATGAGGACAATATCTAAATTCAAAAAGTATGGGACATACACACAGGCTGCTAAGGGACCAGAAGGGACTTTAGCATGTGATTTGGCAGAGCAGACTAGTTAGGCCATGTGTTTTTTTTCTGCTATCATGTTACTCTATTTCTATGTTTTTTAATATTGCAGTTTTGTCATCCTTTTTCCTCCTCCTCACCATGGAGCCAAAATCTATCTATCTATCTGTCTTATAAAAAAGAAAAGGGCAGCAAACCCAATCAGGTTCTTTTCTAAGCCCCCTCTACCCTTCTTAACAACTCATTTCTCCTTTTCTATAACATTCCCTTATGTTTCAGGGCAAAAACACATTTAATTAAGTTTAAAATTCCTATTGAAGCTTCTCTTACCCTCTTTGCAACCCTCCCCTTGCCCTCCTTATATTTTATTTTTATTTTTCAGGTTTTTTTTTTCCTTAATCAGGGGATCAAGTCCCCTTTAAGACTGGCTCCTCCCCTTGCCTGTGAATCTCCCTGCAGGCCCAAGCCTCTCCACCCATCCTCCCCCTATTCCAAGGCCTCCTGCTCTTCTTTTTTTTTTTTTTTTTCCTCTGGGCCATCCCAGCCCTTTTTCTCAACATTGGGGTGGTTTCTAGGCCCACCCTTCTATTCCATGCTTCCCAATGCCCTTTCACTTTGGGCCTTTCCTGGCACTTCCCCCAACATTGGGGCATTTCCCAGCCCCTTTCTCCAACCTTGGGGGGCCTTCCCTTGACTCGGAGGTCATTTCCAGGCCCCCCCCCCCTCTTCCTTCTAACTCTGGGCCTTGCTCAAGGGCTCTGAAGTCACTGCCGGTAAAATCCACCCCTCATACATCAGGGAGAGTGGTGATACGCATGGCCTTCCCTGATTCTGGCAGACCTCATCTGGCCTTGATTGGAGACGGCTGCAATTTTTTTTTAAACTGCCTCTAATGTTTCGATTGATTTTTACGTTTTTTGGTGCGCTGAATCCAAATCTGGTAACCAATTTGCTCCATCACGTACAGATTTTTTGCTACATTGGGTTAGCAGTTTGAGGTGAACGTTTCAGATTGAGTGCGATCGAGATAAGTTTCTTGGATGAATTCTTTATACTAATTGTTTAGTAGTTATTCAAATAAGAATAAAGAAAATTGTAACAAGGCAGCACATAAGAATAGAGTAATGTCAACAAAACACACTGTGATGGTAGCAAAATTGTCTGCACTTAAAACAGCCACATACATGTGCACAAACATTGAGCATATAAGAGCGAGGTTAGACACAAAGCAAAGAAATGTGCAAAAAATGTTGTACAGGTATGTATGTAAGAATAGAAAACGCAAACCGCACCATTGCAATACATGAAGACAAACACCCGATGGTGTGAAAATAAAATTCTAATAAATGAGATCCTACACTGTGGTAATAACTAGCAAATTTTTATTTCAAAGTTTAGTAAAAACACGATATTTGTCAACACAGTTTAGATTTTAAAGTCATTCTTGGGTCAATCAATCTCCTGGTGGGCCCGTTTCTTCTTCCCCCGAATGCTTTTCTTGGTGCACTGCTTGGTGTATTTTTCATCTGGGGTTTCCCGCAGCAGCAACCAGCAGAAATCAGCCATCATAGTGGTGTTCCATCTTCCTTGGTACCTTCTCTCTGCGTCCTTGATGTCCTGGTGAAACCTTTCACCTTGTTCTTCACTGTACGCCCCCAAGTTTTCGGGAAAGTAGTTCACATGGGAGTGCAAGAAATGGACTTTCAGGCTCATGTTACAGCCTTGTTCTTTGAAGGCATTGAGCATCCTGGCAACAATATCCTTATAGTTCTCATCCCGCCTGTTCCCCAAGAATTTGAGAACAACATCCTTGAAGGAATCCCAGGCTTCTTTTTCCTTCTCAGACATCGTTTCAGCGAATGCTCCATCTGAAATGAGTTTCCTTATATCAGGGCCAACAAACACTCCTTCCTTTAGCTTTGCTTCAGAAAGTCGGGGGAACTTTGAGCAAAGGTACCGAAAGCACTCACCATCTTTTGGAAGGGACTTGATGAATTGCTTAATGAGACCCAACTTAATGTGGAGAGGTGGTAATAGAATTTTATCACGAGGTACCAAGCTCTCATGAAGAACATTTTTCTCACCGGGTCTCAAATACTCCCGAATTGGCCAGTCTTTTTTCCCCCAGTGTAGGTCGCGGGCCCGGCTTTCCCACAAGCAAAGGAAGCAGGGATATTTGGTGAAACCGGATTGCTGCCCTAATAGCATGGATAGAATTTTAAAGTCTCCACAAATCATCCACTTATGCTCATCATAACGAATCTTCTGAAGAATCAGGGCCAAATTCTCGTATTTTTCTTGGAGAATAACAGAGTGAGCAATAGGAACTGAAGCGAATGTGTTGCCATTATGAAGAAGAACACCTTTTATGCTGTCTTTTGACGAATCAATGAACAGCCGCCATTCAGCAGGATCATACTTGAGTTTAAACTTTTCCATCACTCCGTATATATCGTTGCAAAATACCAAATCTTCCTCTTTGCTGAAATACTTCAAAAATTGTGTCTCGCGGTTGCGGTACCAATAAAAAGTTGTTCCTGGTGACAATAGATTTTTCTGTTTAAGCCGAGAACCTAGCAGTTGGGCAGCATCTTTTGGGAGTCCTAAATCCCGGACTAAATCATTCAATTCAGCTTGAGAGAAAAGTTCAGGTTTCGGATCTGGTTCAGTTTCAAACTCGGAAGTACTGGACTCATCGGGAAAAGCCATCTGATGAGTCTCATCATGATCAGAACCGTCCACACAAATATGATCCAAAGATTTTGGTGGTTCAGGCACAGGTACTTCGTTGCTATGAGGCATAGGCCTAATTGCTGAGGGAAGGTTGGGGTAACTTATTACGTTCTTATTTTTTAAGTTGTATCCCTTCACAATGCAAGAGCAAAAATAGCAGTCACTGCTGTGGTCTCTTTGTTCACGCCACATCATAGGTATTCCGAAACGAAATGCTTGTTTTTTACCTTTCATCCATAAGCGTAGATCTTCCTCACATGTCTTGCACACTTTGTGAGGAGCCCACGGTTTGTCTTGATCGCCTAACTTCAAACCGAAATAGGCGAAATATACTTTTTTAATAAATGCAGAAATGTTCCTCTGCCGCTTTTTCACGGTATATTCCCCACAAATAAAACAAAAAGTGTCCGGAGAGTTGACGCAACTTCTGGCTCTGTGAGCCATCACAAATACACAGCACTGCAAACTACAACTGTAGTGAACCACTTCGGAATAAAGCTGGATTACGACTGAGCAAACAAAAGGTAATAATGAACTTGCAAGAAACTGAAATTTGACAGGAACGTTCATGTCGCAACCACCGTGTTTGAGCGAGCGAACGAGGCGAGGCGAACAGGAAAGAACATGCGCCAGTGCGAGTACTGGATTTAGCCCCCCGCCTCCCAATTGTCCTGTTAATGTATAAAATGAATACAAAACACTCTAAAATATCATGAGGGAGTGTTTCTAGTTAGTTAACCATTACAACCTCTATTTTGGGCCAAGACTATAAACTGCAGTCGGCTAAAAAGAAATGATGTGAACATTCCTTATATGGGTAAGAAATCTAATTTTGCAAGAAAACGTGACGTGATGGAACATTTTGGCTATTTTTCCTGGATTCAGCACCCCAAAATCTATAGGAATCAGTTGCAAAACTGGAGGCAGTTTTTTGGTAGTGTACCTGTGTTATTCATGGCTCCCCCGATCAAGGCCTGCACCTCCCCTGAGAGACTGCAAGCCAGGTTCTGACCTCAGCCGTGCCATTTGTGGCTGCACAGAGGCCTGTCTTGCAGTCCTCTGCTGCTCTCCTTTTAAAAAAAAAAAGAAAAGAAAAAAAAAAAGATCCCTGATACTGCTTTTCTCTTCCACGCAACCATGGGGAAGACAAAGAAAGCCTGCCTTCACCTTTTGCCTTCCCTGTAGTCATGGGGAAGAGAAGAAAACAGACTGGCTGTCATCTGCAGCCCAGCAACTTACCCCAGTCAGGTAAAAGGTTTTTTTAATATATTTATTAACCCCTGGGTTACATAAGTTATCTCCAAGTTGTCATCAATTTGTAAAACCCTCCTAGCCCCTCTCTACTAGTAAAGTTATTCTGTTGCAGACACTACCTGGGTGTTCAGTGGTTCACCTAAGTTGGTTATATTTTGAATGATCTTAAAGATAAAAATTCAGTTCTCCACAGTAAGATTTGGGTACCACTGAAATCCCTGGAGTCCTGGCCAAAATTGTGCGCTGACACGCCCATACTTCATATGACCTGCAACCAGTTCTTTTTAGATAAGGCCCCCTTTTCTCCAGTCCAGGCCCAGGAGGTTTTCTAAGGTCTATCAAGTCCACTGTTCGGAACAGGATACTGGGCTTGATGGATCTTGGCCTAACCCAGTATGGCATTTCTTATGTTCTTATGTTGCATCTCTCCCCGGGCTTCTCTCCTTTCCTGGCTGGTCAGGCTTGGGGTTGCTTCCGACTGTCATCCTCTTTCCTGGTCTGAACCCTTCCAATTCCCGTTATGGTGCTAGGCAGACTTGCCTCTTCTTAGTTACCTCCCCTCCCCACAGCTGGAAGTATGCAACATTCTGCCAGTTTCCTAGCCAGACTGCTTCTCCATAGTCACCTGACAGTATCCTCTGCCTTAAGGCTTCATCACTAACTCGCAGCTGGGCAGGTACCTGTTGCAGGCGGCTCATATGATGGCTACAGTGTAAGCAACCAGGAGGAGGGTCAGAGAGGATCCCAGACTTTCTAGCACATGGTGGAACGCAATAATTACAAACTACCAGAGAGGCGTGCTGTGCAGAGAAGTCATCCATCAGTTAGCCTTCACAATGATTTTAAAAATATATGGAGGACAAGCAAGGCAATCCTAGGTGCTAGAAGCTAATGTTTAGTTGCCATGGTGACCTGGCGTCTTGGTTTTGTCAAGCCCTGTTATACTGTATTCATCAAGAGATCATGAATACAAAACTGCGCTTACCCTACAGCAGAGGTCTCAAACTCAAATTGCTTTGAGGGCCAAATGAGGACTTGTAAAGTAACCCGCAGGCCGCATTGTCGGAACTTTTTTTACAATGGAAAAAAGTCAACATAATAAGAACATAGTGTTTTAAAATTTTATTTAATTATTTTAACCCATTTATTATAACAGTAATGTGTAACAAGGCAGCCAGAGCACTCACATTTATTCAGCCAGCAGACTACCAATCTTCAATACAACATCATGGAATGACTCTGGCACTGAACCTGTCAAACTTCCGTTGCCCAGAGGGGGAGTTTACCTTGTGTTCTCTTCGGAGTCGCCCACCGGATGTCTCACGTCTCCACCGGATGGATCAGCTTCCCGCTCGGGCCATGTGGAACGCAGGACCCCTCATGCGTTCCACCTCCTCGTGGTAATGGCCGTAGCCATCCAGGTACCGGAAATCACCCTCAGGCAGCCAAATCTCAGGGCTGGAACAGCAGCAAGAGCTCCTCAGTCACCTCTCAGCATGCCAGCCTCTTCTGCATTCCATCTGCACGCGGTAGCACTTTTTTAAATACGGGTGAGTTTCGCCATTAAACCAGGCTCTCTCACTAGAAAACACTCAATTTTTTTTATTATCCCCAAATGCGTTGCGGGCTGCACAAAATTCTCTCGCGGAGCCCGGCCCTACAGCATAGCAGCATCAATCCTAAAGTAGATGTAGACTTTCTCTTAGTGTAGGCAAAACTGATTTTTTTTTTTAAACAATACCTTCACGTGCTCCCAAAAATGGATTTCTAAGTAAACCACCTGAAACAGCTGTCATGCATTGTATGTGACATTTTACAGATTTTAAACTCTGCTTTTTTCAGCACCTATGAACTCTCAATCAAATACACACCTATGGAAACAATTCAATTATATGTAATGATGTCTCAGGAGACAGTGTTCAAATTCCTACATAACAAAATGCATGTGTGCTATTGAGTCACTGCCGACTCCTGGCAATCCAACCTCCTGGGCTTTCTTGGCAATTAGATTGCCAGCCCTTTCTTCTACACAGTGAGCTTCAGAGATCAGCCAAGAGCAGGACAGCTGAAGACTTCAGTCCAAATATAACTGCTGGTTCAAACCTCTTCAGCCCAAAGACCACTGCTTGCAGTTAACAATTGATGGTGGGCGTGAACTGCAGAAAACGGGCAGTATAGGATTGTTGCTCGATCCACCACTGCTGCTCAGGCTACTATTGGCGTGCTGTTCTACTCTCTTTTGTTTTTTATTATTCACAGAATTATAATCAATTAACTTTCTGGTAGGCTCAACCCTACAGGAAGACACTCATACTTTTATCATGCTATAACTCCCAGGTCTCAGATAGCAACAACCTTATCTATGAAAAGGCAGTACTGCAAATATTACACTAGGCCCTAAAACACCAATACACCATCTACTGAGAACTCAACAAGCAGGATTGCATAGCTCTCTACTCAAACTACATGTTAGCAGAATACCTCACCTTAGTCACACGTGCAAATTCCGGACAGACCATCAGTAAATAAGGAACAAGGGATCACAGATTCATAATAGAGAGATGATTGCAAAACTTGAACTGGAAGCCCCAAGATGTCAGACGGGCTTTCAGTGCAACACTGAAGAAATAGAAACAGGGATGCATTTCCGCTTCCACTGAGTGCAATTGTGTGCAATTCTGGTCACCGTATCTTAAAAAGGACATAGCGTTATTAGAAAAAGTACAGAAAAGAGCCACCAAATTGGTGAAGGGGATGGAAGGCTACTCCTATGAAGAGAGGCTAAGAAGGTTAGGGCTCTTTAGCCTGGAGAAGAGACGGCTGAGGGGAGATATGATAGAGGTCTATAAATTAATGAATGGAGTGGAATGGATAAACGGGGATCAATTGTTTACGCTATCAGAGTATAGAAAGACTAGGGGACATGTAATGAAGCTACAGGGTAAACTATTTAAGACAAATAAGAGAAAATATTTTTTCACTCAACGTGTAATCAAACTCTGGAATCTGTTACCGGAGGATGTAGTAAAGGCTGTTAGTATAGCTGGGTTTAAAAAAGGTTTGGACAAGTTCCTGGAGGAAAGGTCCATAAACCACTATTAAAAAGGGACCCAGGATATCAATGCTTGACCCAGTACAAGCATTGTGGAACCTGTGTCTTTTGGGGATATTGCTAGGTACGTATAACCTAGATTGGCCACTGTTGGAAACACGATACTGGGCTTGATGGACCTCGGTCTGACCCAGTATGGCATGTCATGTTCTTATGTTCTTAAAATACAAATACATCACAGATGCTTATTTCCTAAAGCGGATTCATTCATATTAATATGCTCAAAAATAAAATACTTTTTTCTACCTTTGTTGTGGGGCATGTTATGTTTCCATTCGCTTTGGTCCCAGGCTCTCTCCTTTTCTTTCCTCTGTCCTCCTAACTTTCATTCCAGTGGCCAGCATCTCTCCTCTTATAGTCCAGCCTCTCTTCAGTCACACTCTCTTCCCTTCTCTCCTAGTCTACCATCTATCCTTTATGTCAGCGCCCCATTTCCTAGGCCAGCATCTTCTTATCTCTTCTGCTTCCCCCTACACCCCCCAATGTACAGCATTTCCCTGTTCCCTATCCTGCAATTCAATCCAGTATCTCCCTGGTTCCCAGCTTTCCTCCCCAATAATTCAGCACCCCTCTGCTCTTGTCTAGCATCTTGTCCATTCTACCAATGGTCCAACATCTCCTCCCTGTCATATTCTTCTCATCCCACACAGTCCAGTATCCCCCCCTTCCTTCTCTTTCTCCCCAGTAGTCTAGCCAGCCCATCGTTTTCACCTCCCTTTTTTCCCATAGATCAGTAGCTCCTAACTCCCCCCCCCCCCCCATGGTCTTGGCATTTTTTTCTTCTTTCCCATCTCCTCCTGTTCCTACTAGGGCAGATAAAACGCCCAGAGCTCATCAGCCAAGCTGGCAGCTAAAAAAAACAAAACAAAACAAACAACCCCCCTCTCCCCCCCCCCAAAGCATGGGCCTTGGTGCCAACATGAGCTAAAGGCTTGCCACATCCCTATCCACTCCTAAAAGGAGGTCTGCATCAGAGTGGGGCCGGGACATGGCAAGCCGTCAGTACATGCCAGAGCTGAAGCCCCCACGCTTTCCTTTCTGTTTTAGCTGTCGGCTTGCATTCTGAGCAGTGGGTGCTCTATTTCCACCCGCCCCAGAACTGCAGCAGCAGCAGTTAAGCAGTTCAGTGGTCTCAGTAACTAGGGGGCGGGGGAATCTCGGCCCAAAGTGGAGTTCCACCTGGCTGTTCTCCTGCTTTATCAAAAGAGAAACTAAAGACACACCTGCCATTTTTGAAGAGCTGGTTTTCCTGTGCTACTTAAAGTGATTGACAGCAACAGTGAGTGGCTATGCCCAACTTTAACTTAATAAAAGAAACCTTTTTAAAATCATTTATGAATGAAAGTATCATATGTAATTGTGCTTAAATATATGCATTAAATACATATAGTTCTGTATGAATGGATCCTTCAAAAATGCAATGTGTGCCTTCGAGTCAGTCCCGACTCCTGGCGACCCAGAAGCTCCTGGGTTTTCTTGGCAGTGTCACCGGAAGTAGATTGCCAGGCCTTTCTTCCAAGGCAATGGAAGGTTAAGTGACTTGCCCAAAGCCACAAGGAGTGCTAGTGGGAATTGAACCCTGGTTGCTTGCTTACCAAGCCAGTGTTCTAACCACTAGGCTACTCCTCCACTCCGAATGGATCCTTCAATAAATGATAAAATATTGATATACAAAACTGTCATGCAGTTTTATGATTGTGTTTCTTCACACTGATATGAATGATTTCTGGACTATAAAAAATACTTAATAAATACATATATATTCATATTCAAAATGAATTTAATAATAAAGTAATCAAATTAATAATCCAAAAATAAAGATTATATGAATCAGTTTTGAGGAAAAAAAATATATATACCAAATAAGGTAAAAATAAAAAAAATCTAATGAAAACAGATATCCACATGAGTATTTTTTCTATATTTGTAAAGATTTATTAACTAATAATTACTTGTCAATGGATCATGTGTAACACTTTCAAAAAATAAAATTACAGATATAAATATTCTAGGAAAAACTAAAGATATGTAAAAAGTATTGATGACATTTTAAAAATGTGTTTGAGATAAATAGCTCCCATAGTCATATGCTCTCTGGGGCATATTTATTAAGCAGGGCTTATGTTTAGCAAAGGCTGTTTACGACTAGGCTCTCCATATAGCCATCATATAACCCATTAGAACTTTTACCCAAAATTAAATTGCTCTTCAAAATCTTGTGCATCTGAACATAGTCTTAATGTGATGAATTGATTTACTGAAATCCTGTTAGGGAACAGTTATTAAGCTCCAGTAATGTAACATTTTATTGGTGTCTCTGGGCTTCTGGTATAAACTATTTTTAAAATTTCAGTGGGCAATTTCAGTGTCTAAAAAATAAATCTGAGTCCTATTTCGTTTTAAATTTAAGATTGGTTGAATAAGAGAGATTCTAATTGTAAATATCATCAATATCTTTCTTCCAAAGAATAATATGCTCTACAAGGAGATGTTCCTTCAGAAATTCATCAGTACAGATGATGAACTGTTAGGGGTATGTTTACTAAACCGTGCAATTGTGCGGGGCGCACTTGAGCGTTCGCAAATGATGCACTTAAGTGCTCTTAAGTGCCCCGCACGCTTGCGCGTCACACTAACGGGCCCCGCACACGTGCGACGAACACCCGCACGTGTGCGGTGCGCTGATGTGCGATAGAGGCGGGGAAAGGCGAACGGAGGGCGGAGGAAGGCCCCCGAGGGGCGGAGAGACGGGGTCAATGGGTGGAAAGTGGGAGGGGAGAGGCTCCCCGCACAGGAGCGGGGCCGAATTTACAAGTAAAAACTACCGCGAGTGAAACACTCGCAGTAGACTGCATTTAAAGGGAAGAGAAACCATTTCCGTCAGCAATGTACAGCAAAACCGGGGAAACCTAAAAAACGTGAGCAGTGTGATACATGTGCACAGAACAAAATTGCAAATAAATATTGTAAATGATCCCAACAAAATATTTAAAAGTTATAATCCAGCTGGGCAACATTGATATCAATGTCCAACAATAAAAAACACTCCCAGGAAAGCTCCAAAAAAAAAGGAATGATTTATGGAAGGGTCTACGGAGCGTAGACCCTTCCAAAAATCATTTTTTTTTTGGAGCTTACCTGGGAGTGTTTTTAATGTTGCCCATTGATATCACTGTTGCCCAGCTTGGTTATGTGTGTTTTCCCCTTTTTTCGAGGTCATTTTTGAGGTTTATTTGCCCTTTTGTCTCCATACAAGGTGAATGAGTCCACAGTAAAATTGTGCAGAGCAGGGTTCCTGAGCCGTTCGGTCAGGCTATCTATCTCCAGGGACTGCACTGTCTCTCTGTGGCCACAGTGTGGTGTAGCAGACACAGCCAGTGCCTGTAGGACCAGCGGGTCACAGGTTCAAATCCCAACTGGGGCTCGTGACAACCCAGTCCCCATAGTTTTACCCACCACTAAACAGTGATAGGACACCCCTGTATTGCAGAGCACATAAGCATGGTGCAAACACCCATATTTTACCCTACACCGCACTCAAACCATACCAATGGGCATTACCTACAGCCGAGTCCCCCAAATTCAATCCTGGAGTGCCACAACTCAATCCGTTCATATGCTTTTTCCCAGATAGGGACATGTCTGCATGTTGGCGGAAGGGTACAGGTGGTGGAGGGGGCAGTGGCTGCAAACCACAGCAGACAGTGGCCTAGGCCTGAGCAGGCTGGCACCATCCACCGCAACACACAGGCTCTGTCGGATGTACAGTCATGGACTCCCCAGGGAACACAGCATATCTGTGGCAACACGGTGGTGCAGTGCACACAGACAGTGTGTGCAGGAACAGAAGGTCACAGGTTCAAAGCCCAGCTGGGGCTACTGCCAATCCAGTCCACATATTTTTCCTACAACTAAACCGTGATAGTAAGGAGAAACCTTTATTGCTGAGAACATACGCATGGTTCACACGCCTATATTTTACCACACCAAACACAGACACCATAAACAGCCGCATTACCTAGAGCAGAGTCTCCCAAATGCAGTCCTGGAGGGCCCCACACCATTCAGGATCCATGCTGCCTCTAATAAAGATGCCTGTGCTGCATATCTATGCACCACCCCCATGGTATGCTGATGTAGCTCATGCATATATATGAGGGACAGCATGAAAACCCGAACTGTGGTTGGAACACCAGGACTGAAGTTGGGACACTCTCTGCTGTAAAGCAGCAGCCAACAGGGCCAGACACACCCACACACACACCCACAGGCCCCATTGGCCAATGCCTCCTGGAGAGGCAGGACATTGGGCCCTGCCTGTATCTCCCAATACTAGCAGTTGCATACCTTAGCAATGCCACCCTACACCTGGGTATATGGTACACAGCTATCAAACATTGTCCATGATAACTGGCAGATATCAATTCCTACGTTAAGCACATTTTGCTCATTGATCTCCACCATAACAATCATTGTGATGTCTGCGGTGTGCGCTGCAGGTCTGGTCTCTGACAGTGTTTACCACCCTGGGGAGTGACCCCCAACAGTATTGCGTACCATATCCATGCCTGTACTGTGCCCAGGACTGGTGTGGTGGGTATGGCTGCTGGACTCCTCTATAGTAGCACAATGCTGGCATAGGTGTGGGGGTGGCTGTCTGTCTATCCAGTGTGTGGTGGCTGCAAACACATTCCACAGGCCACACTGCCAGCAATGTTGCCAGTATTGGGCTGCCAATGTGCATAATGAGGAGCAAGGTACCATGGGTATAGGCCGGACAGGGTGGCCTGGCCAGGGTGCATCTGCACAGGGCATAGGGCACTGACTGGGACATTTTAGTGCCCGGCCACCACCTACACAGACAGGGTGACCTCAGTATGTCCTGCTGAGAGATCACTCTCACCCTGACTGTGCAGTGACCACAGCATGGCTAGGCACCCCCATAGTGCTATATAGTATTTTTCTCATGTGATAGATATGGGTTTCCTTTTGGGGCCCAGTCACTGATTTAACTGCTTGCTGTATATGCTGACATCCCAGTTCTGGGTGCACGCATCTCTGTTTGCAGCTGGTATGTGTCTTGATGGAGCAGCTTGCAGGGTGCAGCGGATGATGACTTGCTGCAGGAGAATATCAGATAGTGGTGGGGTGCAGCTCACCATATCCAGGCCTAATGTCTGTCTGCTATTGTGGTATGGATGTGTATAGAGCTGCATTGACTGCCCTATGGGGTGTCTGTTCCTCAGCAGGACGCGGGTTGATGGTCCCCTCTACTGCCACCTTTGCAGGGAGGTAGAATGTGGATCTATTGATAGGAGACCCTATTTGCCACCCTCAGCCCTGGAGGAGGGGGGTGGTGGTACATGGCCCACCTAGGGGTCCATGGGGGCTACACCTGATTGAAACAGACAGAGATATCCAAGGTGTTTTGTGCAGAAACTACCTATCTCACACATAAACACTGCTTTGGCCTCATTCAGCCATGGAAGGTGTTATGGACCTGGTCCTGGGCACCTCACCGCATCCTCAGGGTGAGCACAGTACCCGCACAATGTGACGGTGTGTAGCTACTCTGTGCCAGTAAAACACATGGTCAGTACCCCCTACCAGGCCGAGGTGGTGTGTGGGTGCACATGGTCACTTCCCTCTACCAGGCCGAGGTGCTGTGGGGGTGCATTGCCCATCTTGTGTTCATCTGTTGACAGCTGATTTGCATGTGCAGTGCATCATGGGTATGGGTGGGCTAACCCTATCCTGGTGACTGCAGCAGACTGTCTGTGTGGTGACGTGCAGGCTCTTTGCAGCCAGCCAGGGGCTTGCTAGTAACATAGAAACATAGAAACATGATGACAGAAAAAGACCACAAGGCCCATCTAGTCTGTCCTTCCATAACAACAACTACAACAGTCCACTTTTTACCTTTAGAGATCCTCTGTGTTGGTCCCATGCTTTTTTGAATTCAGTTACGGTCCTCATCTCTACCACCTCCACTGGGAGACTATTCCACGGATCCACTACTCTTTCCGTAAAGAAATATTTCCGCATATCACTCCTGAATCTATCTCCCTTCACCCTCATCCCATGTCCCCTCGTAGCAGAACTTGCTTTCAATTGAAGGAGGCTCTCTCCCTGAACATTTATGCCACGGAGGTATTTGAACATCTCAATCATATCACCTCTATCCCGCCTTTCCTCTAAGGTGTACATATTAAGATCCTTAAGTCTGTCCTCATATGCTTTATAATTAAGCCCATTAATCATTTTAGTAGCAACCCTCTGCACCGACTCCATCCTGTTCACATCCTTTTGAAGGTGCGGTCTCCAGAATTGCACACTATACTCCAAATGAGGTCGCACCAAAGACTTATACAGAGGCATTATCACCACCTTTTTTCTGCTAGCCATTCCTCTCCGTATGCACCCAAGCATCCTTCTAGCTTTTGCCGTCGCCTTTTCTACCTGTTTAGCTACTTTAAGATCATCAGACACAACCACGCCTAGGTCCCGCTCTTCTTTAGTGGACAAAAGTACTTCACCTCCTATACTGTATTGCTCCCTTGGATTGCTGCAGCCCAAATGCATGACCTTACGTTTTTTAACATTAAATCGCAGCTGCCAAATTCTAGACCATTCTTCAAGCTTAGCTAGATCTCTCCTCATGTTATCTACACCTTCCTGGGTGTCTACTCTATTGCAGATTTTGGTGGTATCCGTAAAGAGGCAAACCTTACCCGACAGCCCTTCCGCTATATCACTAACAAAGATGTTAAAAAGAATCGGACCAAGGACAGATCCCTGGGGCACACCACTGGTAACATCCTTCTCCTCAGAGTGAGCTCCATTTACTTGTACTCTTTGTCACCTCCCACCCAACCAATTTCTAACCCAAGCAGTAACTTTAGGGTCCATCCCTAGGGTGCTCAGTTTATAAGTCGCCTGTGAGGAACAGTGTCAAAGGCTTTACTGAAATCTAAATACACCACATCTAGAGCTCTCCCTCGGTCCAACTCCCTGGTCACCCAGTCAAAGAAATCAATCAGATTTGTCTGACAAGACCTGCCTCTGGTGAATCCATGCTGCCTCGGATCCTGTAATCCGCCGGACTCCAGAAACCTCACTATTTTCTCTTTCAGCAGCGTTTCCAATAATTTACTCACCACTGAAGTTAAACTAAGCGGCCTGTAGTTTTCAACCACATCCTTACTTCCGCTTTTGTGTAAAGGCACCACATGAGCCTCTCTCCAGTCCTTTGGCACCACTCCCGACTCCGAGGCATTGAAAAGGTCAGTCAGTGGAGTTGCTAGAACGTCCCCAAGATCCCTCAGTATTCTAGGGTGTATCCCATCCGGTCCCATCGCTTTGTCTACTTTAAGTTGAGCTAGTTTCTCACGAACACAGTCTTCTGAAAATTGTTCAAGATGTCCCTCGCTTCTGTTCTTATTTGTGGGTGTTTTCTGAGGTCCTGCTCCTGGTTCTTCATCTGTGAACACAGAACAAAAATATTTGTTAAGCAATTCCGCTTTATCCTTATCAGCTTCTACATATTCCCCCCCTGCACCCTTGAGTCTGACAATACCACTTTTGCCCTTCCTCTTCTCACTAATATATTTGAAAAATGTCTTATCCCCCCATTTTATTGCATTGGCTATTTCCTCCTCCTTTTGAATCTTTGCCTTCTTGACTACTTTACTAGCTTCTCTAAGTTTTTCCAAATACAGATGCCTGTCTTCCTCTCTCTGTGATCTCTTGTATTTCATGAAGGCCTCCCTCTTTTTCTTCACTTTTTCAGCTACTTCCTTCGAAAACCATAGCGGTCTCCTGTTCCTTTTGCCTTTATTTACCATTTTAACAAAAAGGTTGGTTGCCTTTAAAATACCCCCTTTCAGTTTTGCCCACTGTTTTTCTACATCCCCCAGCTGTTCCCATCCCACCAACGACTCCCTGAGGTATTGGCCCATCTTCGCAAAGTTAGTCTTCCTAAAGTCTAAGATCTTCACCTTGGAATGGATTCTAACAGCCCTAGTCCTAATACTGAACCACACCATCTGGTGATCACTGGATGCAAAATGATCTCCCACTACAACATCAGAAACACTTTCACCATTGGTAAGCACCAAGTCCAGTATGGTCCCTTCACGTGTGGGGTCTGTTACCAATTGCCTGAATAGTTCTCCCTGTAGAGAATCCAGGATCTCCTTACTTCTAGATGATACTGCAGCAGGAATGTGCCAATCAACATCTGGCATATTGAAATCTCCTAGCAGTAGCACTTCCCCTTTCCTAGCAATGCTGCGTATGTCTTCAATTAACTCTCTGTCCACCTCTTCCTCTTGTGAGGGAGGTCTGTATATCACACCAATGCAAATAGATTTCTCTTTCCCTCTTTCTAGTTTAACCCACAATGCCTCCTCTCTCCCTTTTAAGCTCTGTAATTCCAAAGCTTTAATAGTAGTTTTTACATATAGTGCCACTCCTCCTCCCCTTCTTCCTACCCTGTCCTTTCTGAATAAAGTATAGCCAGGTATAGTTACATCCCAGTCATGGTTTTCTGTGAACCATGTTTCTGTAACTGCCACTAAATCCAAGTCGGCCACTCCCACCAAAGCTTCAACTTCAGGGATCTTATTTCCCACGCTACGGGCATTAATACACACTGCTTTCCATATGTTACCTCTGTTACCCATTTCCATAAAGGTATTTAATGTATCAACTACCTGGGGGCTTTCGTCACCCATCCCCAACGAATCTAGTTTAAAGCCCTCTTCAGTAGATTAGCCAGTCTACTACCAAAGATGCGTTGACCTTTCTTGGACAGATGGATGCTATAGAGCTGTAGCTCAATGGTTACGTCACTGCCTGTGACGCCAGAGGGCATGGGTTCAGACCCACAGTGGGGTTATTTGATAGGGTTGTCCAAAGCATTATCTGTTTTTTGCTGTACATATTTTGCTGCCAGCAAATACACCCTCAGCGTACTGTACCTATGAGGGCACCTTATGGTTTCCATCCATATAAGGGGCACTATGCATTTTCCTGTGACGCAACTTATAGGGTGCCCTATAGGGTACATTTTAGGGTGCCGTGGCGGACAGTGCACTTTATCATGTGCCCTATGGAGTGCCTTATAGGGTGCCTTATACGGCACCATCAATTACGGCACGTGAGGGCATGTTTGCTGGCAGCAATTAATAAAATAAATATAAGGTGCTGGAGCAGAAAATATGTACATTGCGAAGCTGATGCCACAGCCAGCCTTACGTATTAGGCACCCTGGGGAGCAAACTCATGACCCCTGTATCAGCAGTCAGCGCCTTAACCATTGTGCTCCACTTCTGCTCCTCCTTGCATGTCAGCGCACCTACTTATGCTTTGCATTCCTTAAACTGCACAGTGCTGCCATCAAAAACAGTACTCTGACCTTGCGGTACCTCATACGGCACCCTCTAAAGCGCCCTATAAGCAACATTCTAGGGTGCCTTGGCGGACCGTGCACTTTAAAATGTGCCTTATAGGGCGCCTTATGTTAACACGATTTGAGAGTGCGTTTGCTATTAATGATAATTACAATAAAAATAAAATGCCTCCTACAGCAATCTTCCCCATAATATGTTATGCCTCAGCCAGCCTTGTTCATTGGGCACTGTGGGGGATTGAACCCCTTATCCCTGCACCATTGGTCAGTGTCTTAACCATTGTGCTGTGGCTCTGCTCTATGTCTTGCACTTCAGCGCGCCGCTTATGCCTCTCGCGCAGCTATCCCATGCGCTAAGGTGCGGGGCGCACATGGGCGCCACGCACCTTAGCGCATATGTAAATTCTGGCTTTTCTTTTTCAGGATGGAACACCCACTCCTTATATGGCATCCGCTCACTACCGCGGCCCGCACTTTACCTGGGTTTTAGTAAACATGCCCCTTAGTCACCATGGACATGGAGTCGTCATACACAAATATCTCATAGGCAGGAGCAATTTGAAATTATAAAAGAAGTGTTAAGAAAGGACAGATTATTTTCAAGATACCAACAGATTTTATTGTGGAAACTGCTACTATAGCACTGACTGAATTTCTTTAAGTTCAGTGGCACATTTCATCAACAAACAAAAGGCACAGCTATGAGTGTGGCCATGGATAAATCTTTGAAGGGTGATGAGGGCCAGTGACTTAGTCACAGAATGGTAGCAAACTATTAGGGACAGAGACACAAATTCTGCCCAAGCAGCCAAGGCCTGCCCAAGGGTTTTTGCTGCCCTTGGCAGCAACCCCGGCCTCACTGTCCCCTCCCAGTTGCCTCCACCCTCCTCTAGCTGCTGCTGAATCCATATAGGGAGGGGGGGGGGCAGCAGCAGTATTTTCAAAAGCGGCGGCAGCTGGGGGGGGGGGGATGGGCGGAGGCTGCCTAGACAATGCAGGGAAGCCATCAACAATGGGGGGTCCTCAGCAAAAATTTGCTTGGGGCCCCCACTAGGACTTTTGCCACTGATTGGGGGATCCTATTTTTTTTTTTTGTGAAATCTGTATGAAAAGTGTTGGCATCCAAAGGTCTTTTCCAGTATATACTTAAAATCCAGTACTGAAGAGTGTACATGTCATGATCTTGTTTACCTGATGGATAGTCTCTTTTTTATTTACAGAATGATTTGTGGTAGGACTGACTTTCATTCCGTTCCCTCTTCTCGCTCATATGCACTTGTGTAACGTTTTCTTTGTTTTTTTTTGCTTTTTTCCAGATGGTGAGCCTGTTGCTGATTGGGGTTGCAGCATGGGGCATAGGCTTTGGCCTAATCTCCAGTTTCCAGGTTGTTGGCGTGGCAGTTGCAGTGGGAATTTTCTTGTTCCTGATCGCTTTGGTTGGGTTGATTGGAGCAATCAAGCATCATCAAGTGTTGCTTTTCTTTGTATCCTTTAATTGAAAATCATCAACCTATTATTCAGTAGGCATGTGCATTCATTTTTGGTGTGAATGGGGAAAATTGACAAAAATTGCTATTTTTAATTCATCCTAATAACAACTGAGCACCAATCATGCTGCATAGCTTTCATAGGCAGCTAGAGAAATCTATTCTATTCCTTCCTGAGTTCTACAGATCTCATGGCTAGAACACACCTCATCCCAAGCCACAGACAACCATTTTGTCTCTGACTTTCAGAGAATGAGGAAGGAGCGCAGGCTGGGGTTCACAGTGCCTTGTGAAAGTATTCATTCCCTCTGTTTTTGTCCTGTTTTGCTGCATTACAACCTGGAATGAAAATGGAGGTTCATTTGGATGTTAGGTAATGGACCTAACAATATAGTCCAAATTGGTGAAGTGGAATGGCAATAAAATACCTTGTGTGTATATATTAAAAAAAAACCACAAACAAGTAAAAACTGAAAAGTTGTGAGTGTATTCATCCCTTTTGCTATGAAACCCCTAAATAAGATTGGGTCCAACCATTTTAATCTCAGAAGTCACGTAATTAGTTGATTAGGGTCTACCTGTGTGCAGTCAGTGTCACATGATGCCTGTATAAATATACATCTTCTGAAAGGCCCCTGACTCTGCAACACCAATAAGCAAGCCACATGAAGACCAAGGAGCACTTCAAACAGGTCAGAGACAAAGTTATGGAGAAGTATAGATCAGGGTTTGGTTAAAAAAAAAATCCCAAATTCTGAATATCCCACGGAGCACCACTAAATCCATTATAACAAAAATGGAAAGAATAAGGTGCCACTACAAACCTTGACAAGAGAAGGCAGCCCACCAAAACTCTCAGATTGGGAAAGGAGGGCATTAATTAGAGATGCCACAAAGACACCAAGGATAACACTGAAGGAGCAGCAAAGATCCACAGCAGAGATGGGAGTATCTGTCCAAAGGACCACTGTAAGCCATACACTCCACAGAGTGGGGCTTTATGGAAGAGTGGCCAGAAAAAAGCCATTGCTTAAAGAAAGAAATAAGAAAACACATTTGGAATTTGTACAACAGCATGTGGCGGAACCCCAAACACATGGAAAAAGGTTCTCCAGTCAGATGAGGTGAACATTGAACTCTTTGGCCATCATGGGAAACGCCATGTGTGGCGCAAAACCAACAGGCCCATCACCCCAAGAACACCATTCCCACAGTGGCATTATGGGGATGTTTTTCATTGACAGGGACAGGAAAACTGGTCAGGATTGAAGGAACAATGGATGGCACTAACTACAGGGCAATTCTTGAAGAAAACCCGTTTGCCAGAAATTTGAGACTGGGACGAAGGTTCACTTTCCAGCAGGACAGTGACCCTAAACATACTGCTAAAGCTACACTGGAGTGGTTTGAAGGGAGACATTTTATTGTCTTGGAATGGCTTAGTCAAAGCCCAGATCTTAATCTAATTGAGATGCTGTGGCATGACTTGAAGATTGCTGTACACCAACGCAGCCCATTGAACCTGAAGGAGTTGGAACAGTTTTGCCTTGAGGAATGGGTGAAAAATCCCAGTGGCTAGATATGCCAAGCTAATAGAGACATACCCTAAGAGACTTGCAGCTGTAATTGCAGCAAAAGGTGGTTCTACAAAATATTGACTTTAGTGGGGGAGGGGGAAAGCACACTGAAGAATCCGTGTTTTTTTTTTTTTTTTGACCAGCAGCAAGTGCTGTTATCCGGTACAACTGGTTCATCTGCCCCGACCACCAGGCCCTCGATGTCAAAGATGTCCCCAGAGGCCGAGCTGATCCTCAAGGTCCTTAGGCCTTGAGTCTATCCTCGGTCAAGGACTCGATCTGATTCACGCTCAATGGGACCATGATCTTCCCCAGCAAGTGTGCCAGGCACCAGCCACAGAGCATCGGGAGCCCCTAGGCCAGCAGAGCAGCCCTCCTGCGAGTCCTCGACAGACTACTCTGAGTGAGAGATGGAGGATGAGGAGTCCCCCGATACCCGTTGCCACCACAACATACCATCAGACTCTCCCGTCTCGGAGCCTTGACGTTGATCCCTGCCAGAGGATATGGGCTTCCTTGATTTTTTCACGGCTATGTCTGAGGCCCTGGCATTCTCTACGGAGTCTGAGGAGGACCCTTGGGCGGATGAGTTGGAAGTCCTCTAGTACAAGGCTCCTCAGAGGGAATCGCTCATGGTGCCCATCCCTCCCATCCTGGAATGGCTAATGATCCGGATGTGGGAGACACCGGCATCAGTGCCGGTGGTGAGCGAATGGCTCGGCTCGACTCGATGTATCAAGTCTGCCAGAGCCCATGCTTCCAGAAATCACAGCTACCACATAACTCCATGGTGGTGGAGATGGTCATGCATCAGCTGAAAAGCCAGAAAACTCACTCCTTGGTGCCTCCCGGCAGGGAGGCCTGCACCTTGGATGCCCTCGGCAGAAAGTGTTACTAGGGCTTGATGCTCATCGGTTGCATCCAGGCCTACCAGCTGTACATGGGCATGTACCTGAGAGACCTGGAGAAGGAACTCACCGGGTTCTCAGCTGGTCTCTCCGAGGAACCCCTGCAGAGGTTCAAGAACCTGGCCAAGGCTGTCCATGAGTTCTCCAAATTCATGTCTCGGGTGGCCTATTGCTGGTTCGAGTTGGTGGCTTGAGTAGTGGCAGCAGTCATCGGTGCACGACGCCAAGCTTGTCTACAGTCGTCCGACCTCGAGCAGTGGATTCAGGACAAATTGGTCGATGTCCCATGTCAAGGAGAGAACCTCTTTGGCAAACCCATGACTGACAAGGCTGCCGAGCTGGAGACAAGAGTTCATAATGAGGACCAGGCTCTCTAAAAATAGTGCTGCCCCTCCCAGATGGAAGGGTTCAGGTTAAAAAGTCCTTGTACACGAGAAAAGGCGCTGCTTACAGAAACTACCCATCCTTTCAGGCCTCCCCAGCTCCCCAACAGGGTCAGCAGGCCAAAGGACATGGGCATGGCCCTCGTAAGCAGAAAGCTCAAAAACACCAGGTACCGAGTAGATCAACCTCCTCGAGCTGCATGCATTTTGCCACCACCTGCGTCACCAGCCTGTGCTGGTCCAGATGGACAACCAGGTGGTGACATTCTATGTGAACAAACGGGGGGGCACGGGGTCTCGTGCCCTTTGTCAGGAGGCAGCGGCCCTCTACTCACACGCAATCCAACAGGGTATTCTCCTGCGAGCAGTATACCTACCAGGCTAGAACAACCTCCTGGCTGACAGGCCGAGCAGAGTCCTCCAGATGCACGAGTAGCAGCTGGACCCCAGGGTGGGCAACTGGCTCTTCCAGATCTGGGGGAACCATGATGGACCTGTTTGCCAGCTCAGGCAACTTCCAGTTGCCCCGCTTCTGTTCCGGCAGGCCCACCTCTCCAGGGTGGCAGCAGATGCATTTCTTGTCTCATGGTCGGAGGGCCTCATGTATGCCTTCCCTCCCAGGTTGCCGATTGCCAAAACCTTGTTCAGGACCCTCTGTGACAGAGCCTCACTCATCCTGATAGCACATCGGTGGCCCAAGCAGCCATGGTTCCTGCTGCTCCTCCGATTTAATGTTGGAGACCCCCATTCCATTGGGGTCTTCTCCAGGACTCCTGTCTCAGGAAGGGGGCTCTCTTCTGCACCCCAACCTGGGGTCCCTGTCACTGACAGCGTGGCTGCTGAAAGGGTAACTGTAACCCTAACCCCTTTCAACCTCTCAGGTGAGGTAGACTAGAGCCTGCTGGCCTCCCGCAAGACCTTTACTAGAAAAGTTTATGCCCTCAAATGGCGCAGGTTTTCGACTTGGTGTACCGAGCAAGGGGCAGACCTGTTCTCCTGTCCGGTGGGTTTAGTGTTGCAGTACCTACACCTCCTCTTGCAATCCAAGCTCAAGTCTAACTCCTTCTGGGTGCACCTTAGTGCCCTGGCGGCGCACCACCAACTGGTGGATAGCAAGCTGTTGGTGACCCGCTTTCTTAGGGGCTGCTCTTATCGAAGCCCCCGGTTCGCCTTCCAGCAACTGAATGGGACCTCAACATGATATTGGGGCAGTTCACTCACCCACCTTTTGAGCCTCTGGCTACTTGCCATCTTGGAAGATGGAGTTCCTGGCTGCACTCACCTCCGCTCGCAGGCCTTAGTGGCAGAGGCTTCTTATACCAAATTCTATGGAAACAGAGTGGTGCTCTGCACGCACCCTATATTTCTTCAGAAGGTAGTATCATCCTTCCATCTCAACCAGGAAGTAGTACTTCCTACCTTCTTTCTGAGACCTCACTCCAGTAGGGTGGAGACAGTCTTTCACACCTTGGACTGTAAGAGGGCTTTGTCCTTCTATATCCAATGCACTCAGGGCCATCGCAAAGCTCCTCAGCTTTTTGTCTCCTAATCAAAGTCTGGAATTTGTTACTGGAGGATGTAGTAAAAGCTGTTAGTGTAGCTGTGTTTAAAAAAGGTTTAGACAAGTTCCTGGAGGAAAAGTCCATAAATCATTATTAAAGAGGACCAGTAAATCCACTGCTTATCTTTGGGTTAAATAGCATGGAATCTTAGTGCCTTTTTGGGAACTTGCTAGGTACTTGTGACCTGGATTGGCCGCTGTTGAAAACAAGATACTGGGCTTAATGGACCCTTTGTCTGACCCAGTATGTTCTTATATTTACATAGAAAAATGATGACATAAAAAGACCATGGCCTGTCTAGTCTGTCCTTCCATAACAATCACTATAAGGTCCCCCTTTTTTCCTTTAGAGATCCTCTGTGTTTGTCCCATGCTTCTTTGAATTCTCATACTGTCCTCATCTCTGATACTGTCCTCATCTTTACCACCTCCACTGGGAGACTATTCCACAGATCTGCCACTCTATCCGTGAAGAAATATTTTCACATATCACTCCTGAATCTATCCCCTTTCACCCTCATCCCATGTCCTCTCATAGCAGAGCTTGCTTTCAGTCAAAAGAGGCTCTCCTCCTGTGCATTTATGCCATGGAGGTATTTAAACGTCTCAATCATATCACCTCTATCCCGCCTTTCCTCTAAGGTGTACATATTAAGATCCTTAAGTCTGTCCTCATATGCTTTATAATGAAGACCATTAACCATTTTAGTAGCCACCCTCTGTACTGACTCCATCCTGTTTATGTACTTTTGAAGGTGCGGTCTCCAGAATTGCACACAATACTCCAAATGAGGTCGCACAAAAGACTTCTACAGAGGCACTATCACCTCCTTTCTTCTGCAGACCATTCCTCTCCCTATGCACCCAAGCATCCTTCTAGCTTTTGCTGTCACCTTTTCTGCTTGTTTAGCTACTTTGAGATCATCAGACACAATCACGCCTAGGTACCGCTCTTCTTTAGTGGCTAAAGGTGCTTCACCCCCCTATACTATATCGCTCCCTTGGATTGCTGCAGCCCAAATGCATGACCTTGCATTTTTTAACATTAAATCTCAGCTGCCAAATTCTAGACCATACTTCGAGCTTAGCTAGATCCCTCCTCATGTTATCTACACCTTCCTGGGTGTCTACTCTATTGCAGATTTTGGTATCATCCGCAAAGAGGCAAACCTTATCCGACAACCCTTCTGCTATATCACTAACAAAGATGTTAAAAAGAATTGGACCAAAGATTGATCCCTGGGGCACACCACTGGTAACCTCTTTCTCCTCAGAGTGAGCTCCATTTACCTGTACCCTTTGTTGCCTCCTACTCAACCAATTTCCAACCCAAGCAGTAACTTTAGGGTCCATCCCTAGGGTGCTCATTTTGTTTATAAGTCACCTGTGAGGAACGGTGTCAAAGGCTTTACTGAAATCTAAATATACCACATCTAGGGCTCTCCCTCTGTCCAACTCCCTGATAACCCAGTCAAAGAAATCAATCAGATTTGTCTGACAAGACCTGTCTCTGGTGAATCCATGCTGCCTCGGATCCTGTAATCCGCTGGACTCCAGAAACCTCACTATCTTCTCTTTCAGCAGCATTTCCAATAATTTACTCACCACCGAAGTTAAACTAACCAGCCTGTAGTTGTCAACCACATCCTTGACCTCCACATATTTGCCCTCCATCACTAATTCCTTCAGCCTATCAAGTAAAGTGTGATGACCTACAGTGTTAAAAGCTCACCTTGTCATGCAGTTGTATTGGTTGTTTTTTCTGTTAATTTTTAATGTTCCTTTTTATGGCATTGTAAACTGCTAAAAAGTTTACTCCATTAGTGGTACATCAAATCTGGTGACATTTTAAAAAATACAAAAAAACTGAACAAAACAGACATCAGCAATGCTCAGTTCCCAAAGCTAATAGAATCCAGTTTATAAACTCTAAATAAAATACTTTTTTCTTTTATTTTTTTCCAGTCATGATGGCCCCGTTCTCTCTTCTACTTTCCAGTCTGTGACACATATTGATCTTTCCTCCATTTCTTTATTTTCTGTCTATATCCACTCAAATTTCACCATCCTCACTCTATTCCTCAATCTCCTTTGGACTTTCAACGTTTCATCTCCTTATCTCACCTTGTCCAGCTCATCTCCCTGATCTCTCCCATTTCCCCTGTCTCCTTCACTGGCTTATTTTCTTTTCTTTCACCCACCCTCCATTGTCACATTTCCACCCTCTGTATCCACCATCCTCACTTATCTCCTTGCCAAATCTCAATCGTCTTTACCACATGGCACTACCATGCCCAGAATCTCCCCTCTTTTTCTCCCTGCCCCCCTACTCCCCACAGTCCAGCATCTTTCCTTTTTCTCTTCCCCCTTTACTTCCCCACTCCTATAACCCAGCAGCTTCCTGCCACCTCCCACTCTCCCAACATCTCCCCTCTTTCTCTGTCTACCCCTCAGTCTGTCATCTCTTCTCTCGCTCTGTCTCCCTTCCCACCCCTCAGAGTTCAGCAGCTTCCTGTCTTCCCTCTTCTCTTTTCCTCTCCCTACCTTGCCTCTGCCACCAAATCAAAAATAAAAAAAGCAGCGCACAACTTTGGAGCTCATGTACGCACTGCATATCTGATGTATCTCTGCTCCTCAGTAACAGGAAGTTGCATTGGAGGGGCAGGGATGCCTCAAATGTGCAGTATATGCATGGGCTATGAAGCTCCATGCTGCTTTTTAGTTTTTCAGTGTACTTTTAGCCAATCAGCCACCTGCTGCTCCTCTGAAACTGGGTCCGGCTAGCTCACTGTGCTGATCTTGCTGCCCTGTGTATGATTTACAGTCATGCTGATCATGAGAATTAAGAAGGTATTCTCCTGAAGATTTAGGATTGAAGTCTTCAAACTTTCTGCAGCCTTTAATAAGGTACCAGCACAGAACCTTTTGTAAAATGTGAAACATAAGGTCCAGGAGCTGTATAGCATAAAGCTAGAAGAAAGAGGTTCCCAAAGAATGTGAGAAAATATGTTTTCACTGAGAGGGTGCAAAAAAATTCAAACGTGTGTGAGACAAACAGGGATTCTGGGACCTCAGTGGCTGACCATATGGAGGGGAGAGAGGAGACCAGATATCAAATAATAATGGTGGCAGCCCAACAGCCCTCATTTGTGTTATCAGATGGGCATGTTTGATATTTTTGAAAAAGAATTCAGAGTACACTGCAGCTTTAATACAGGCCTGCTTCGTTTGAGGTCAGCTTAACAATATCCAGAGAGACTTGATGCTGAGTCATTATTTAACGAAACTGGATGTTTGCTTAGTGGGTGTGGCCTGCTCCATATGTTTTCACTACATCATGTTTTATGTTTACAGCATAATCTATATGTGCAGACTTTGTCTTGCACTCATTAGATAGCACTATATAAGTCTGCTGCCTGATTAATTTTGTAAGTGATCTGGAAGCAGAAAAGGTATGTACGTGTGGAATTTGGGGCGGGGGGGGGAGTAGTATTCAGGTTTATTTCTCGTTAACAGTTTCAGTTTCACATATGTGAGAGCTGGTGCGGGAAGGAGAAAAAGATGTTTGTTTTGTGTAACAGTGAGACTGTTGTCTTGCATTTTTTGTCTTTCATTTAATTCAATTATTTAAAATCTGAAAGATGAGATGACCTCCCATATTGCAGGTCTGGGGGAATTCTTTCATTATTAATCACCATTCTTCTCAAGCCAGGATGATTTAATTGCTCTTGGACTAGTTACTCTGGCTAGATTACCTTTAGAAAGCCAGAGAGGAACAGCTGGGGAAAATGAGAACTCTGAGTGCTAAATTTCAATAGGAAACTCTATTGAGTTACCACTGGAGTCAAATTTGAAATAAGCCCTAACAAATTCTGCTAAATTCTTTCTTGCACACATGTGCAAAACAAATAAACATAAAAAAACCCCAGACACACAGGCAACTCTGAAGATTTGTGCATGTGCACGTGCACGCACCCCCTTCCCCCCTTACTTATAGAAGGGTTGGAAAGAATTCCAAGAACCATGCTCTGCATGCTTTCTTCGCTTGTTTAATTTAAAGCAGTATTGGCCACAGCTTATCTTTGTACTCACTGGCCAAAGTTGCTTCTGATGATGTGATATCACATAGTATATTTCATTTTGTTAAATTTGATATAGGAGGTTTACCGTTAACATACAGTATACAATAACATCATCACAAATACATCATCGTAAAAACTGTCATAAATCCCCCAACCCTTTCAATAAACAATTAAAACTCTTGTCAAATTAGTCACACTGCTTCCAACACAGTTACTCACATCCGTTCATAGAACTTAAAGGAGAAGCTAAAGAATTTAGTGTGAGTTATGTTTAGGTACAGTAGGTATTTTGCTGTCCTCAAAGGGCTTACAATTTAAGTTAGTACCTGGGGTAATGGAGGATTAAGCAATTTGCCCAAGATCACAAGGAGTGGCAATAGGATTTGAATCTGACTTATAATTTGTATAGGGCCAGTAATGTTTAAGTATGTTTTTAGATCTGTTGCAATGCCCAGAGTGTACATTTCTTAATGTATTGCATACTGTACATAAGATGTGATGTAATGCTTGAAGACTTGAGATTTTAAAAGTATACATCAGTTCAAAAGTACAAACAATAAGAGAGCAGTAAAACTTATTCTCCAAGAATAAGCAGGAGAGGAAGTCCTTACGTACAACATGGACGACACCACCAGTGGAGCCTGGAGCAGGAATCTTATTTTAGCCTTGATTACTCGAGAAGCTTTTGAACAGATTCACTGTGCATGTGCACCTCTTCCTGCCTGCTGCTGTCACTTGGGACCACCTCAGTCTTTGTCTTTCGGTGGAGCCAGTCAGATGCATTGTCATGGCTCCCCATAAAGTCTAGTTAAAGTGACTTTCTTTTTTGTAATTTTTCATAATTTTCTAAGTTCCCTCAAATCCTGTCACTATTGTGCAATTACCAATTCCTGGTAGTTTTCAGCTTTGCTTTAAATTTCCTTTCATTTTTTGTGTTTGTTCAATACAAGCCTCAGTGGAAGGCTGTAGATGTCTGGTACGCTTTCAAATCAAGTCATCTTGTTTTCACTGCAGCTGTATTTTTCAGGGATATATCCCAGAAAAAGCTCTCCAGTGACTTTAAAAAGTGCCCACAGTGTGGCAAGACCAAATACTTAACTGATATTTGCAATTGGTGTTCGCAGTGTTGGGCCTAGTCACAGATGTTGGAGGTCTTTAGTGTTGTGAGAAGCAGCACAAATAAATTTTTGGTACCAAAAGGTCCTTCCATTGATATCTGCACTGAGCAGCAGTCTAAATGGGTCCAGGAACTGCTTTTAGCTTTGGGGATGCATCAACATTGAGAGTGCATCGATCACCTTTAATTATTTTTATTTATTTGGCTGGATTTTTATACCACTTTTCACCAGGGCAAAGCTGTGTACATTTCAACAACAGCTTGTACAGAGAACAAGGAACTTATATACATGTACAAATTTGAACAATTGCAACAGTAACTTATTACATGTAACAGAGGAACTTATTTACGGCTTTCAGGATCCTCTGAATCCCACCTGAAGAGGAAGAATTCATCCTCATTTTCATAGACTTTAATAGCATGTGATGCATCAACATGGCATCAAATCAGAACATGATATCTGGAGCATCAAGGCACGGAGATCACCGGTGTCCTTGACGCATTCCTGCCATGAGGATTGTTCTTACTTCTCTGTACTAGAAGGCAATAGCCTTCAAGGACCCGAGACAGTGTCTTTGATAGTCCCCAAGTGTCTCAGGAATATGTGGCTACTCCTACTGCTAGCTCTGCACCTATGTCAATGGCAGCCTTCGAGGAGCAACTCATGAAGAGATTCAACATAACATAAGAACATAAGATATTCCATAACATATGCCATACTGGGTCAGACCAGGTCCATCAAGCCTAGTATCCTGTTTCCAACAGTGGCCAATCTAGGTCATACATACCTAGCAGTTTCCCCAAAGTGTGAATGGAGATGTTCTTTGCTCAATACAGCACCAAACCAGTGACACTCATGGCCTTGAGGAAGTCACTTAATCCTTCATTGATTCGGGTACAAATTTAGATTGCAAACTTGGATTGCGCCACACCCGGACCTCCGAGGCACTTTGTGCATACTCCTCACACCTACAAACACACCGACAAAAGACGATGGAAAAGAGAAAACAATACCATTCAGAGATACTAAAGCAGTCAATAAACAAACCACACGACCTATTCTCTATTGTAAAGTCCTTAACAGGTGATCCAACCATAGGTCAACCACACATGCCCCACCCGCAAGACTACTCCAACTATCTACAATCGAAGATGATCCAGACTAACATGAATGCTACCTCCATATCCCTCTCCACCTCGTACATCACTTCCTAATCAGCCGCTTTGCTGAAATTCTGCGAGGTATCCAACAAAGAGATTGAAGACATCATTTCCTCCATTAACCTCACCACTGACCCAATGATCCCTGCCCAGCCAGTTGGATTAAAGAGCTGCGCCACGCCCTCAGTCCAACCATAAGTAGAATCTTGAACCAATCCTTCTCAACAGAGTCCTTCCCACAGAGCCTAAAGTACACATCAATCCGCCCACTACTGAAAAATAGCAGACTTGACCCATCTAAAGTCGAATCATTCAGACCAATTTCGAGCATCCCCTTACTAGCCAAGATCATCGAGAAGGTAGTCCAGCGACAAATTCAACAGCATGTTGACACTGAAGCACCACTTGACCCTTCCCAATACGGCTTTAGAGAAGCACATAGTGTAGACACCATCCTCACAACCCTCTTTAACAACCTAGTCACAGGACTCGACAACATTCATCAAGGATTTGTCCTCATCCTTATGGACATTGCAGCCGCTTTTGATTCGGTCAACCACGAGACACTACTACTTCGCCTCAAAGACAAAGGCATACAAGGCTCAGCCCTAACCTGGTGCAGATCTTACCTGTGCAACAGATGGCAACAAGTCAGAGCAGGCTCCGCTTCATCAGAACCTTTTACACTGAAGCAAGGTGTACCTCAGGGATCATCCCTATTTGCACTTATGTTTAACATCTATATGCAGCCCATCTGTGCTTTGATTCACTCTTTCAATGTCCAGTGTCTGGCCTATGCAGACGACATCTTGATGTACACACCTTTCAAGATTGAGCAACCAGACTTCTCACCAATAATAAGATGCTTTGAAGCAGTAGCAGACTGGCTCCTCACATAAAACCTACGTATTAACCATAGCAAAACTGACGTTCTATTCGTCACAAGAAATCAGAAGTTTACGCCACCTCCTTCACTTCAAGTTAACAACATTGAACTGAAAGCCAAATCCACAATTCGCTATCTGGGCATTACACTCGACCAACGTCTTGACATGTCAGCGCACGTCAAAAACACCACGAAAGCAATTTATCACAAGATCTGAACACTGCACAATCTCCGACCGTTACTTGACTTCACCGACTACCGCTCAATCTTCCAAGCCTTGGTTATTCCACACCTTGACTTTGCCAATATCATTCTCCACGGACTCCCACAGTCAACACTAAGCCCACTCCGACTTTGCTATGAACTCAGCAGCAAGGGTACTTGTAGAGGTATCAAGGTCAGACCACATAATGCCAGTCCTGAAGAACCTACACTGGCTACCTCTGCAGGCCAGAATCCAATACAAGACTCTAGTCCTGACATTCAAGGCCTCAAAGAATCAGCCCCCCACGCCCATCACTGAACTTATCCACAGCACGCCAATCAACAGGAACAGGATGTCTTCATTTTTGAACACACTTAGAAGTCCCTAAGTTGTTGACCAAATGCTCAAAGACAACTGCCAGCAGAGCCTTCTCCTTATTCGCACCCAGAGCTTGGAATGCCCTCCCATCTGAAATCCGATCTATCACGAACCTAATGCTATTTAGAAAGGCCCTCAAACATCACCTGTTCCTAAAATATTACCCTGATTCCAACCCTGAAAGACTCACAGCCGTTGCCCAGCCCCCTGTAGAAAATGGTTAATCAGCCCTCCCTTCCCTCCACCATGTTCTACATATACCCTTCTGATAAACGCTCCACATATGTCTCTTGCATAAAGTCTACATTTTGTATTTAGTTACCATAATATGTAAATAGTTCCCCCGGTTGCATCCATGTTTGCTTCCCCTGTTTACTGTAAACTCAATGTGGCCTGTTACATTGTGGTTGTTCTGTTCAATGTACACCGCACTGATTATAATAGCGCGGTATATAAGAAATGTAAATAAATAAATAAATAAACCCTTCTTAGAGCAGCTGGTTCATGAACCGACCAGAGGGGAAGCCATTTTGGACCTAGTCCTTAGTGGAACACCAGATCTGGTGCAAGAGATAAGGGTGTTGGGGCCACTTGGCAATAGTGATCATAGCATGATCGCGTTTGATTTAATTAATGGAGGGATGGTAAGGAAATCCACAGTACTTATCTTTTAACTTTTGAAAGGGAGACTGATAAAATGAGGAAAACAGTTAAGAAAAAACTAAAAGGAGCAGTTGCAAAGGTTAAAGACTTACATCAAGCTTGGGTGTTTAAAAATACTATCTTGGAAGCCCAGACCAGCTGTATTCCACGCTTTAAGAAAAGTGGAAGGAAGTCCAAAAACTGCCAGCATGGTTTAAAGGTGAGGTCAGAGAGGCTGTTGCCAAAAAAAAAAGCATCTTTCAGGAAATGGGAAAAAAGAGCCAAATGATGAAAACTGGAAACAGCACAAGCACTGGCAAGTTAAATGCAAGGCATTGATAAGGCAGGCAAAGAGAGAATTTGAGAAGAAGCTTTCTGTGGAAGCAAAAACGCATAATAAAGACTTTCAAGTACATTCGTAATAAAAAGCCTGTGAAAGAGTCAGTTGGACCATTAGATGATAGAGGGGTAAAAGAGGCATTAAGAGGGGACAAGGCCATAGCGGAGAGCCTGAATGAATTCTTTGCTTTGGTCTTTACTGAGGAAGATGTAGGGATGTTACCCATGACTGAAGTGATATTGACAGGTGATACTGCGGAAGAATTTAAAGAAATATTGATATACCGGGAAGATGTATTACTCTATTTGATAAACTGAAGAGTAGCAAATCACCTGGGACTGGATGGTATTCATCCAAGGGTGTTGAAAGAACTGAAATATGAGATTGCAGACCTGCTATTAGTAATCTGTGACTTATCATTAAAATCATCTGTAATACCTGAAGATTGAAGGATGGCCAATATAACACCAATTTTTAAAAAGGGTTCCGGGAGTGATCCAGTAAACTATAGACCGGTGAGCCTGACGTCACTACTTTTTTTTTTTAAATTATATTTAGAAATTTTACAATAGAGTCAAAGTTAACAAACACTCTCTTGAAGAAACAGGATGGCACCAAGCAAACATCAGCAAGAAAGAAAATTACAATATTGATAAGCAAAGAAAAACAAAGTGTCAATACCTCCCTAGTCCACAAAACAAAAGGGGGACCTTCACGTAAATATACTTCAAAATATGCAAGCAACAAGGCAGGACATCAGTTCAGACAATTCAAACCTAAGCTCTTTAAGAGGAGTCAATGGAGGATTCTAATCTCCTGGCACTAATAAAGGCTAACAGCTGGGAAGGCTCAAAAAACACATAGGAAACCGCTTGATATTTAACCAAGCATTTACAAGGGTGCTTGAGAAAAAAGAGCCCACCAAGCTGTAAGACCCCAGAACGTAACAGAAGGAACTCCCTAAGGTGTTTCTGTGTCTCTCTCGACAAGTCAGGATAAATACGAACAGCTAAGCCATGAAAAGGAAGTTTTCTTTTGCGAAAAAAAAAAGCTTCAACAACCACTCTCTATCTGACAATAAGGCAAAAGTTACAAGGAGAGTGGAAGACTCCTGAAAATCAGGCCCAGAGTTTTCCAACAAATTAGTAACATTCAATCCATCGCATTGATCCAAACCACGCCTTAATAGACTAGTAGTGGAAACATGCTTCGCTTTAGGGAGATAATATATTTTAACTAAGGGTGGCATTAATTCAGGAGTAACCCCTAATACATCCACTAAATACTCTTTAAACATATCCTTAGCATTTATAGAGGGTATCCTGGGAAAATTTAACTATTCTCAAATTATTAACTCGAGAAAGATTGTCCAGTTGTTCCAGCTTGGTATACACTGACAAAAAATTATTTTTGAAAATGTCAGATTGATCTTCCAAACTGGATACTCTATTCCGCATCCCTTCCTCCTCAACACAGATATCAGGCACTTTCTTTTCCAGTTCAGTTACCACTCCCATCGATGTTTTAACCTTAGTAGATAAAGAGGAAATTTGAGGAAGTAAAGCTTCACCTAACGAGGCTATAGCGTTCCATATGGACTCCAATGTGAAATTCACAGGGCGTTGTAAGGAGAAAACCCTTTCTGAGTCCGCAGCTGAGTCGATCTCCTGCTTGAGTGCCTGCGACTCACCCCACCGTGTAGGAGAAGAAAACCGCTCCACACACACTCCCCCTGAAGGCACCGCTGATGGAATACAGTGGAGCTCACTCCCCGCTCCACTTCCCAATTTCACCACCACACCTTTTCCTGGCCCTCGCGAGGGACCACCTTCCACCGACAATGCAGGGGAGGAGACCTCCAGGAAGCCTTCCAGCAATGCGTGACTGCTTGAAGCTTTCGGTGCAGGGCTCAGTACTGGGGAGGAAGATGACGCTGAAACAGCTGCCGAGCTATCCAGCACCGGCGAAGCTGCTAATCAGCTCTCTCCACCAGCCGCTTCTGAACTCCGTATGGTATGCAATAGGTAAGAGTCCAGAGGACCAAAAACTGCAGAAACTGGCGTCGAGGCAAGAGAGGGCTGGGAGGGCAACGGCCCAGATTTGCCTTTCCGTTTCTTACCCATAGGAAAAGCATACTCACACGGCCAGGATTACTGCTGCCATCTTGGAACGCCCCCCCAAGCCTGGCGTCACTTCTGAGAAAAATGGTAGAAACCATCATAAAGAACAAAATTACTGAACATGTAACATAGAAACATAGAAATATGGCGACAGAAAAAGACCACATGGCCTATCTAGTCTGTCCTTCCATATCAACAACTACAACAGTCCCCTTTTTACCTTTAGAGATCCTCTGTGTTTGTCCCATGCTTTTTTGAATTCAGTTACTGTCCTCATCCCTACCACCTCCACTGGGAGACTATTCCACAGATCCACTACTCTTTCCATAAAGAAATATTTCCGCATATCACTCCAAAATATATCTCCCTTCATCCTCAAGTCCAGTATCCTGTTTCCAACAGTGGCCATTCTAGGTCATATGTACCTAGCAGTTTCCCCAAAAGACACAGGTTCCACAATGTAGATAGTCGTGACTTAATGGGAGACAGCCAACATGGCTTTAGACAAGGAAGATCTTGTCTAATCTAATCTGTTATGGTTTTTTGAAGGTGTGAATAAAGAAGTAGACAAAGGTGAGTCGGTTGATATAGTGTATCTGGACTTTCAGAAAGCCTTTGACAAGGTCCCTCATCATAGACTTTTGGCAAAACTAAAGTCATGGGATAGGAGGCAGTATACTATTGTGGATCAGGAATTGGTTAAAAGATAGAAAGCAGAGGATAGGGCTAAATGGCCAATATTCTCAGTGGCGAAAGGTGAGTAGTAGAGTACCCCAGGGATCTGCTGGGTCTGCTACTTTTTAACATATTTATAAATGACCTGGAAATGGGAATAATGAGTGAGGTTATCAAATTTTGCAGTTGAAAACATAACTATTTAAAGTTGTTAAAACCCAAGAGGATTGTGGAAAATTGCAAGAGGATCTTGATAAATTGGAAGACTGGGCATCCAAATGGCAGATGAAATTTAATGTGGACAAGTGCAAAGTTATGCACCTAGGAAAGAACAACACGATGCAAGGTTCCACATTAGGAACCACCACCCAGGAAAAAGATTTAGGCGTCATCGTGGATAACATGTTAAAACCCTCGGCCCAGTGTGCAGCGGCGGCCAAGAGACCAAATAGAATGCTAGGTATCATAAGGAAAGGAATGGAAAATAAAACAAAGGACATTATAATGCCTCTATATCATTCCATGGTGCGACCGCACCTTGAATATTGTGTACAAATCGCGGTGTCTTAAAAAGGATTTAGCATTATTAGAAAAAGTACCGAGAAGAGCCACCAAAATGGTAAAGGGGATGGAAGGATACCCCTATGAAGAGAGGCTTAAAAGGTTAGAGCTCTTCATCTTGGAAAAGAGACAGCTGAGAGGAGCTATGATAGAGGTCTATAAATTAATGAATGGAGTGGAACGGGTAAACGTAGATCGATTGTTTGAAATCAGAATAAAGAAAGACTAGGGGATATGCAATGAAGCTACCGGGTAACCTATTTAAGACTGATAAGAGAAAATATTTTTTTACTCCACTTGTAATCAAACTCTGGAATTTGTTACCGGAGGATGTAGTAAAAGCTGTTAGTGTATCTGGGTTTAAAAAAGGTTTGGACAAGTTCCTGGAGAAAAGATCAATAAACCATTATTAAAAGGAACCTGGGATATCACTGCTTGACCCAATACAAGCATTGTGGAACCTGTGTCTTTTGAACTTGATGAACCTTGGTCTGACCCAGTATAGCATATCTTATGTTCTTAAATGGCAAAATTCCAACTCTACCTGAATGTAACTCACTTTGTACTACTATTGGAAAGGTGTGAGCTGAACATGACTTTGTCATTGCATCATGAAATCAGCCGGTCCTCGAGACTCATGCAGTGCCTACAGGAGAAACAGACACAGAGACCTCAAAGGGCCTTGAATCTAGTGTCTGTCATACCATTGTCCATTTCCTAGTGCATTTAGGGATGGAAGCTTCATTGAGATATCCGAGATCCTTATTTATTTAGCAGTTTTTCTATACCGCTGTATCTCCAAGTCTAAGTGGTTTACATAACAGAAATGGTCAACCAGGCTTTACATGGAACCTTCTATTAATTATAACATTAAAGTATGTGAATTGTAACATTAAAGAACATTGTAACATTGAACTATAACACATTCTTACAGTTACATGAGGAAGTGAATTAGGTGAATGGGGAGAGGGGGTGAATTTAGAGTTCGAGAGGTCCATTAAGTCCGTTTGGTTAAGTTGGTTCAGTAAAGTGTTAAAGGAAGAGGTGGGTTTTCAGTTTTCTTCTAAAGTTTGCTTGGTCATTCATGGCACATAGATCATCTAGCAGTGCATCCCAGAGGGTTGGGGCGAACAGGGAGAAGGCTCTCTTGGATGTTGTGTGGTTAGCCTTGGGGTGTGTAGAGTATTAACGGGTGTGTTCTCCTGGATCTGTTTGGTGTTTATTAATGAGGGATTGTAGGTAGCTTGATGACAGTTTGTGGTTGATCTTGAAGATTGTGAGTAGGGCTTTGTATCTTACACACTGCTCTATGGGTACCCATTGTAGGCATTTAAGTATTGGGGAGATGTGTTCAGCTGTGATGGCATTGCACAGGATCCTTGCCGAAGTGTTTTGGGCTAGTTGTATTGGGTATAGTGTACATTTAGGCAGGCCTTGGAAGATGAGGTTACAGTAGTCTAGATGTTCCAGTTGTTCTGGTGATGCAGTTGAGAATGCATCCCAAGTCATTGTTTTGTTTGTGGTTATGGATTGCATGTGTGAGGTTTGTGCTGGTATCCGTATTCTGAGATCAGGCTTGGCTTTGGAAGAGGTCTGTCTTTTTTTTTTTCCAAATAGTTCTCTGAGTCCATTAAGGAAGCATTGTAGCATCTTGGAGAAGGATTCCTTTTTTGCATTGTATGTTGCTGCTGGAAAAAGACTGATAGAATTCTGCATGACCAACCATCTGTTCATCTCAAACACCTTCTTCCAGCAACACAAACAGCGGCTGTACACATGGACTTCACCCAATGAATTGTACAAAAATCAAATTGATTACATCTGTGGAAATCAACGATGGAAAAGATCTATAACTTTGACAAAAACCAAACCAGATCACCAACCATTAGTGTTCAAACTCAAGCTAAAGCTGAAAAAGAAAGCCACTCATAAATGTAGCAAAATATGATCTTGAGAATATACCATCGGAATTTAAAGACTGCCTGCAAACTCGATTTGCCACTTTAGATACAAATGACAGAGCTCCAGAAGAGCTATAGGATTACATCAAGAAAGTTGTGTTGGAAGAAAGTGAGAAATCTCTACAAAAGGTGAAAAAGCAAAAATGGCCAAAATGGATGACCGAAGAAACTCTGAAAATTGCCCAGAAACGCAGAGAAGCCAGAAGCAAAAGGCAATCGCAGAACTTAAACATAGATTTCAAACGTGCAGCAAGAAAAGACAAGGAGAAGTACTACAATGACGGCATGCAAGGAAATAGAAATTATTAGAGGAAGAACAAAATTGGCTTTCCTAAAGCTATGAGCGTTAAAGAAAAAATTCCATCGTCGAATTGGAAAGTTACAAGATGCTCAAGAATCCATGTTGAATGATGCCGAGAAGATCAAGAAAAGGTGGAAAGAATATACAGAGTTATTATATGATAAAGACAAAGTGGACCAACAGCCATTTCAACCTGTAACCGGAACTATTTGTGATGATTAAAAGAAGAAGTCGAAACAACATTTTATTTTTATTTTTACTTATTTAGCTATATTTATATATCACCTTTCACTGTGTCAAGGCGGTTTGCATGGAACAAATGCAAGATACATTATAACAGTGGCATCAAAACTATATGCAACATGCAATTATAAATCATTAGGACTCTTAAATATAAACATTTCTGACTATATACAACAATAGTGGTAGGCATTGTGCTATGTTCTGAGGGGGGTTATGCGCTTGGGCTGAAATGTTCTGTGAACAGGTGAGTCATTAAATGCTTTCTGAATGTGTTTAGGTCAGGGATGTTTCTGAGTTGGTCTGGTAGTCTGTTCCATATGGAGGGTGCGTATAGTTGGAAGGCTCTTTTAAATGCTTGCTGGTTGGATTTGGTTCTGGTTCTGATGTGGGAAATTATCAAAGAACAAAGCACCAGGCATTGATGGCATTCCCATTGAAGTATTACAGCAATCTGATGCAGCTGTTACCATATTTACAAGACTCTGCCAGGGAATTTGGAAGACAACATCATGGCCAACTGATTGAAAAATGTGTTTATGCCAATACTAAAGAGAGGTGATACAACTGACTGTGGAAATTTATCATACAATCGCTCTGATCCACACACCAGCAAGATTCTACTGAAGATTATTCAATGGATACTACAACCATACTTGGAATGAGAACTACTTGAAGTGCAAGCAGGGTTCAGGAAGGGGCGAGGAACGGGAGACAACATCGCGGATGTGCGATGGATCCTTGAAAAGCCTAAAGAATATCAAAAGGCTATCTTATGTGTTTTATTGATTACAGCAAGGCTTTTGACTGTGTAAACCATGAGAAACTCTGGGCCACATTAAGAAGCATGGGTATACCAGAACACCTGATAGTTACCTTGCACAACCTTTACATTGATCCAAGAAACATAGTTTGAATGGAACAAGGAGAAACAGAATGATTTAAAATCAGCAAAGGTGTACAACAAGACTGCATACTTTACCCCTACTTATTTAATTTATATGCAGAACAAATCTTCAGAGAAGCAGGACTGTAGGAAGACAACAGAGGTGTGAAGATTGGTGGGAGATTCATCAACAACCTTAACTATGCTGATAATGCCACATTACTGGCTGAAAGTGAAGACGATCTGAAGCATTTGCTTCTCAAGATCAAGGAACATAGTCTTAAAATGGGCCTGCACCTTAATTTAAAGAAGACAAAGATCCTGATAACTGGCAAAATCAAGAAGTTCATTGTTGATGGAGAAGAAATTGAAATAGTGGACAACTTTAACCTACTTGGATCAACTATCAATAAAGTGGTCAATAAATCAGATGATGCATTGCTCTTGGCAGAATGGTTATGAAGGATCTAGACAAGATTCTCAAGAGCAGAGATGTCTCTCTCCATATAAAGATTCTACTTGTTCAAGCCATGGAATTTTCAATAACATCATATGGATGTGAAAGTTGGATAGTGAAAAAGATAGACAGAAAATTGATGCCTTTGAATTATGGTGCTGGCGACAAATATTGGGTATTCCATGGACTGCCCGAAGAAAAAAAAAACAGTCAGTACTAGAGGAGATCAAACCGAAGCTTTCTTTAGAAGTTCAGATGACAAGACTTTGACTTTCATACTTTGGACACCTCATGCAAAGAGAGAGATCATTAGAGAAAGACATCATGCTTGGCAAGGTAGAAGGTGAACACAACGGAGGAACAGCAGCTATGTGTGCCGGTCTGTCAACAATGAGCTGCCTAACTGAAGATAGAACACAGTTTAGGAAAACTATCCAGAGGGTCGCCATCAGTCGACACCAACTCGACGGCACTTATCAAGCAGCAACATGTTGTTGTTTGTGGAGTTTGGCCATATATGTGTCTCTGTTGTTTGTTGATTTACAATGTTTCCTTTGTCTTTCTAGTAGTCTGAACTTGTGTTTCATGATTTTTAGCATGTTTAATTGCTATCTTGGTTATTGTCTGTTTTCAGTTTTGGATGAGAGCACCAAGGTCTTCTGAGTTGTAGTTGATTTGAGGTATGATTTTTTTCCAGGAATTTTTCTTTTCCAGATTGTGGAATCTGCATGTTGAGATTTGTGTGTGAAGGTCTGTTTGGAAAGCTGATCTGTATGGCAGTGAAAAGTGGATGATTTTGTGGTCAGACCATGGGACTCTGTATGTTGTGGATAGGGGGCGGTTGGTTGTCCTGACAGTCTGCTGCAGAGCAAAGATCAGGTTGAGTGTGTTTCCTTTGTTATATGTTGGTTCATTGATGAGTTTTGTGTATATTCAAGTGCATCCATTGCATCTAGTAAGTCCTTTGTGGATTTAGAGTTGGAAGGGATGAGGTTGAGATCACCCAGTAGGAACAGTTGGCTTGCATGTGGTCTGTGTCTGCATGCCATTTTGAGTAGTGTCGCAAGACAATCAGGGCTGACTTTTGGGGTATCTGTATGCTAAGTATATTGTTAAGAGGTTGTTTGTTATAGATGATATATCTAATCCTGAAGTGGTGTTGCTACAAGTATGGAAATTGAGGTGCTTTTTTGATAAAATGAAGACTTCTCCAACTCTTCACTCAATTCTTGTGGAGATGAATATGTTGTAGTTGGGTGCTAGTAGCTGACTGATTATCACGTTGTCTAATTCTGTGAACCAGGATCCTGTGATGCACATGATGTCTAGATCATTGTTGGTGAGGATCTGTGTCATTTTGTGCTGATCATGTGATGATTAGGGCACTTTTCAGGTGTTGAGTGTTGTCGGCAAGGTCATGTTGGGGTGTATGGAGCGACACCTGTTGTGGTTTGATTCGAATGAGATGTTGGAAAGGTATGGTTCTGGTTTTGGTGTAGGGGGAGGTGATTAGGTGGTGTGTGTAAGAGTGTATGACTGATATGTGTATGGCTGATGTGGCCTGTGATGTAGTGTGTGTTAGGATGGCAGTGAGGTAGAGAAGGCTGAGTAGAATAGCAAATGTGGATATTGTTGTGTGGTGGTAAATGTTTTGTGTGTTGATTTGTGGGGTGCCGGTGGTGTGTCTATGGTAGGGGCTTGTAAAGAGCCTGGCCTTACTGAGGATATTCCTTGCATGGAGGATATTCCTTGTGTTAGCAGTTAGCAGTCCACTCCGATGTTAGTCTAGATTCCACACTTGTGTAAAGATCAGTAGAATCCTGGATGACGCTGCTGCTCTGGTTTTCCTGTACGACCCAGGGTCACTGTTGTGTCTGAAGCGGTGAAGAAGTCCTGAGAGGGGCCTGGTGAAGAGAGGTCGAGATCAGAGGGGCTTACTCGTTTAGGTGAGCCTGCAGAGTGAGTGAGGCTTGGAAACACTTATGTTTGTGGTTGGAGCTACGTTGCATTCCTTGATGGTGTCCCAGTGATGTCTATTATTATGCTCTTTTCATTTCTTGTTTAGGTCCCCGCCTAAGGGTCACACCAAAGGGCCTTCTGGTGAGGCCCTCAGGCACGGGCACGTTTAAACCTGGTGCAGCTTCTGATTGATCCCAGGATTTGGCGAGCGGGGAGGAGCTCACCTGCCCACTCCCTTATGCTGCAGCAAACCAAGATCTGCTCATGGTGTCTTGACACTCTTACTCAAGGCCTGCTCACACCAATGTGTGGAGATTAAGATGGGCAGAGGCCCAGATGTCTCTTTTGGAATTTTTTTCAGGGTTGGACTTTGAGCTCTCTGAAGATTCTGATGATGCACTAGAGATTTTTTCTGAAGCAGAGAGAGCTACTGGCTTACCATTGAATCCATCAACACCACATGAAAGGAGAAAGTCCTCACCCAAGGAACTTTCCTTGATTGATTTTGTCAAGGAAATGGCAGCGGCCATTCCATTTATCTTTAGAGATTGAGGAGGAATCCCAGGCAGAAACGTTGGACATCCTTCAATTCCTTGACCCCTAACCAAAGAAGCTGTGAGTTTCCATTTGCAGAATCCTCAAGGTTGTACAGATGAGAATGTCAGCAACCCCTTCTCTGTACAACCTACCAGTAAGAAGGTTGACTTAATGTACAGAGTTCCAAAAGCTCCTGGATTCGAGAAGCGCAGCTTTTTGACCATTCCATGGTGGTTGAATCCTTTGTTAAAGGGCTAAGAGTTCTGGAGTTGCACTCTTTGGTGCTCCTGGGAAGAAAGGTTCAGGCATTGTAATCTTTTTGGGAGAATATTCTTTCAAAATGCTATGCTTGTCTCTGACATAGGTTCTTATCAGCTCTTCTTGGGCACATACTTCTAAACATTGTGCACAAAATGTAGGAGTTTGCACACATTACCTGAAAAGAATTCTATGCAAAGTTGTTCAGTAGTGGATGAAGGGAAGGATTGTGTAAAATACATTGTCTGAGTGACATATGATATTTTTGAAATGGTATAGTGTATCCTGTGTGGGTAGTGGCACCCAGAGACCCAGGCCTCATTTAAAGTATAATGTACATGAAAGGTATGCTGACATACCATGCTGTGAAGACAATCTATTTGGAGATCAGATTCAGGAGGCTGCATCTCTTATCAAGTAGATAGGGACACCCTTAAGACCTCCTCCAGGCCCACTTCCAACCTAGCTTCCTCATCCTCTAAGAAGTTTCAGAGTGGGGAGGGGGAGGAGATCCTATTACTCTCAAAGATATAGGTATCCTCCTTCCTCTTGTTCTTCCTGGACAAGACAGGGATCTCACTCTTATCCAAGACAGCAGAGGTTCCAGTAGTCCCAACAAGCTCCATAGCCAAAACCAGGGACAGAGTTTTGACTGTCTCCAGGAGAACATAGTGTAAACCACTGGCCTCTTGTAACCTCTGATCCAGGTGCTAAAAATCATCTGGTTAGAATATAGAATTCATCTATTCGATGTTCCCCCAAATTACCCACAAAGATAATCTTGATCATATTCTCTGCATCAGGAGTTCTCCTGTCCCATACAGGCCAACGTCAGTATCGGTACCACACTCTGCTCTTTGACCTTGCATCAACTCCTTGGGCTTTTACAAAATGCCTTGCCTTAGTAGGAGACTAGGAGTGCATGTGTTTATCTCCAGGAACAAGCAGGAATGAGTCTTCACATATGGGTATCGTCGGTACCTGCGCGGGAACGCTCCCCAGCGTCCAGAAAGAAAGCTTTTGTGAGCATCCCACAGTGCCTGCGCGCTGCCTTCCCGCCTTTCCTAACCGCCTCTCTCCAGTTCTTCTTTTCCGCGGAGCCAGCAGGTCGTGTTCCTGTCACCGCTGAAGAAGTTCTTTATTTTTCTTTATTTCTTTGGTCGCGTGTCTGCCTTCTTCGACGTCGGACCGGTACCGCCGGTCTTTTCTTCTTTCTTTTTAAAAAACAAAACAAAACAAAAACCTACCGTCTCCCACTTCTGTGCAACTTTTCCTTTTGGGCCTTAGGCCTAGCAAAATATTCCTCATGGAAAAGCCTGCTTCCAGGTTTAAAAAGTGCACAAAGTGCAGCGGTACTCTTTCTATCACCGACACCCATGACTGGTGTCTAAAATGTTTGGGCCCTGACCACTCCATCACCGATTGTGAGTCCTGTTCCATGATGTCTAAAAGAGGTCGACAGAATCGAGCGGTCAAGCTCAGTACCCTGTTTCCCTCTGATGCAGCTTCGGTGGCATCGACATCTTCCAGGGCTTCTTCTTCCTCCCATGGATCTCAGGTAACCAAACATAAGTCCAGCCGGTCCTCGAAGGGTAGATCTCCCTCTAAGTATCGAGATGCCTCCGGGCTTGCTCTCGAGGATCCTGCACCGGCAAAATTACCCCGGCGGGAAGCTCCGGCTTCCAAAGCTTCATCTATGGGGTCACAGGTTGACATCGATGGCGTGGCCTCGACCGATCACCTGTTGCCATGTTCTGGGGTACTGGTGGTTTCCACTGGTACCGACATCCAGACATTGGTTGCGTCGATGGATCAGAATATTTTGACCATGCAGCGTGCCATTACGGCATTCATACAAGCTGCGACGCCTCCGGTACCGCAACAAACTCCGTTGTCGGTACCGGTTCCAGCACTGATATCGGTTCCGGTGCCGGTACTGATTGCATCGACATCGGTTTCGGTGTCGACTGCAGCGGTGTACCCTGTTCTGTGATGCCCATCGGTGCCGAATCGGTACCGATCACTCCCGATGTCGATACCACTCGGTACGCGTATCGGGCTCTGCAAGAGCATCCAGACAGGCGATACTTCGATTCCTCCGAAGACTCTGATGAATCAGAGGCTTCTGTCGAAGCATCAGTACTCCTTCCTCAGGAGCCCTCTTCTCCAAAAAGAAGAATGTCTGTCTCCTCCAGAAGACTTGTCTTTTCAAGACTTTATTAGGGAAGTGGCAGGGGCCTCTCTATTTCAGTGGCCCCTGAACCAGAGCCTAGAGCCAAGAAATTGGATATTTTACAATATCCTAAGGCTCCTAAAGAGGCAGCTACTTTACCAATTCATGAGATCCTTTATGATCACATGTTGGGCATATGGGAGACACCTCTTACTACCTCCCCTCATTCTCACAGGTTGGACACCATGTACCGTGTTCCTCCTTGTCCTGGCTTTCATAAGACTCAGCTTCCTCACCACTCTATTGTGGTGGAGTCTGCTATGAAGAAGATAAAGAGTGCAAAAAGACACTCATCTAATCCTCCAGGAAGAGAATGCAGGACCTTGGATGCTTTTGGCCGGAGAATCTTCCAGGCCAATATGCTTACTGCCAGAATCAACTCCTATAGTCTCTATATGGGAATGTTTCTAAAGCAGGGGTCTCAAACTCAAATTGCTTTGAGGGCCAAATGAGGACTTGTAGAGTAACCCGGGGGCCGCACAAGACGCAGGCCTCATTTGCATAAGGGCATCATTTGCATAAATATTTGCATAATGTTACCATACACTATCTTTTAGTAAACATGCCTCTTAATGAGTGTATGGATAAAGAAAGACTAAAAGATTTCTACATTACTATAAACCAGTGCCAACCGCCAGGCACATTAGGAACTACTAGAAACACTGCTCATTTAGAACCCATAGCAAACCTGCCGTGTCCTAACAGCACTACCAGGACTCACAAAGCACCATACCCTAACTATCAAAAGGCAACACTGCAAATATTAAATCAACACATTTCAGAGAATAACAATACATGACCTACTCGGGAAAGAGAACAAGTGGCAATGTCAAATAGGAATTACATAAACAGAATACCTCAGCTCAGTTACACATGCAGAACATACACCATCACCAAACAAGGAATCACAATTTAGAAACAGGAAGACAATTAAACTGGGAACCCCAAAAGCCAAACTTAGAATGTACAACACTGTAGAAATAAAACTATACATTGATTTCCTCTTGTATTAAATAAAGTGCAGACGTTAAAGATGCACATTTCCAAGAGCTGACATATTTCAGTTAATATGTTCAAATAAAGAGATATCTTTCTACCTTTTGTGCATTTTTTTTTCAGTTGCAATTGTTCCATTCACTTTCTTCTGGTTTCTTTGTGTCTTCTGCTAACTCTCCATCGTCTGCTGTCCATTTGTCCTTTCTTCTTTCCTAGTTTTTTTCCATTCTCTCTACATCTGCTTTAACATACTAATCATTCTCCTTTTGCTCTTTCCTCATTCCTATTTCATCCACTCAAATTTTACCCCTCCATCCTCAATCCCCACTTACTCTCCCAATACCCGGCCAATTGTAGATTTTTCTTCCCTCCCACACAAAATATATTTCCCCTCTCCATTTCACTCTCCCAGCCCCATCCCATTCTAATCGTCCCCCAACATCAACTCCCTTCTAGCTCCTGCCCCACCCAGCATCCGCTCCCTTCTAGTCCCCGCATCATCAGCCCATTTCCAGTCCTAGCTCCCTCCCCTCACAGCCCATTTCCTTTCCAAGCCCCCCTCCCCATCAGCCCATTTCCATTCCAAGCCCCCTTCCACTCAGCCCATTACCATTCCAAGACCCTGTCCCCATCAGCTATTTGCAGTTCAAGCTCCCCCTTCTACTCGGCCCAGTTCCAGTCATAGCACCCCCCCCCAGTCCATTACCAGTTCTAGCCCGCCCCCCCTAGCCCATTATCGGTCCTAAGCCCCCCAACAGCCCACTTCCAGGCCTAACCCTTCCATCGCCCTATCTTCATTCTTAGCCCCCCCATAACCCCATTTCAGTCTTAGCCCCCCAATCAGACCACCTCCAGTCCTAACCCCCATCTGTCCATTACCAGTCCTAACCCCCATCACCCCATTTTCAGTACTACCCCCCCCAGCCACACATCAAGTCCTGCTCCCCCCCATCAAGTCCTGCCCCCCCACATCAAGTCCTGCACATCAAGTCCTGCCCCCCCCCCAAGTCCTGCCCCCCCCGTCCTGCTCCCCCCCTCCCCCCCCCCCCCGGGAAAATTAAACTTTAAAAAAAAACCCAGCTTCTGCTGCTGCTGCCGCCGCTGCCGTGGCCGGCAATAGCAGCAATATCGCAAGTCCCGCGGGCTCCGGTCCCCCCCCCTTCCTTCCTGCCTTCCTGCTTGCCTGCCAGTTCTCCGCTTCGGCTTTGGCTTTCAGAGCCGCGAAGGGAGAGCTTCTCCCTCGTGACTCTGTTCAGCCCGCTGGGGCAGATGGGAAATTTCCCATCTGCCCCAGCGGGCTGAACAGAGTCGCGAGGGAGAAGCTCTCCCTTCGCGGCTCTGAAAGGCGAAGCCGAAGCGGAGAACTGGCAGGCAAGCAGGAAGGAAGGAAGGAAGGGGGGGGGAGCGGAGCCCACGGGACTTGCGATATTGCTGCTATTGCCGGCCACGGCAGCGGCGGCAGCAGCAGCAGAAGCCGGGGTGTTTTTTTTTTCCCCCTATGCATCGCGGGCCGCACAAAGGTCATGCGGCCCGCGGGCCGCGTGTTTGAGACCCCTGTTCTAAAGGAAGTTACAGATCATCTGCAAACTTTATCTCCTTTTGTCTCAGAAGATAAAAGGGAGGAGTTTCTCACCTGGCTTAAACATGCCCAGGATGTTTCCAAATTTTCCAATCATGCAGCCTTTGACTCTTTTGAGTGTGCCAGCAGAGCCTCGGCTATTTCCATAGGTGCACGCAGACTTGCTTGGTTACAAGTTTCTGATTTGGAACCCTGGGTCCAGGATGGATTAGGAAATCTTCCTTGTATAGGTGAAAACCTTTTTGGCAAGGATTGGCAAGCAAAGGCCACTCAGATGGATGCTGAGAATTCTGCCTTAGATAGACTTTCAAAGTCTACTTCTGCTCCTGTTAGAAAAAGGTTATTCAAAAAGGCTTTCTTTCCCAAAAAAGGGAAATATTATCCTGGTTATGGTCACCAGGCATCTTCTGCAGGTCATTTTGCTGCAAAGCGTCAGCAACAACCTAAACAAGCCAAGCCTGAGGCTGCAAGGACTGCTACGGCCCAACAGCCTCAGCCTCCTCAGGGCCTTTGACTTACAACTAGAGAACTTAGCCTTTCTGGCGCTAAAAGACCCAGAGCCTCTCACCATTCCAGGAAGGTTAGCTCACTTTGCTCCTAGATGGGAGCAAATCACAGCAGAGCAGTGGACCCTTTCCATCATAAGGGAGGGGTACAAGCTTCATTTCTTAAACCTTCCTCCTCACACCATGGTGAGACAATTCAATTCTCCAACATCTCTCCTCGACCTTCTGGGCCAGGAGATTGCTTCCCTTCTTACCCAAAGGGCAATAGAAGAAGTACCCCTTCTTCAACAGGGTTCAGGGTTCTACTCCCCCTATTTTCTTATCCCAAAGAAAACAGGGGGCTACAGACCCATATTAGATCTCAGAGAATTGAACAAGTTTCTATGCAAGGAGAAATTCAAGATAATTTCTCTCGGTGCTCTCCTTCCATACCTTCAGAGTCAGGATTGGCTTTGTTCTCTAGATCTCAAGGATGCGTACACCCATGTCCTCATCCATCCAACACACAGAAGGTTCCTCCGGTTCCTTTATCTGGGAAAGCACTACCAATACAGAGTGCTTCCTTTCAGTCTGGCCTCTGCTCCAAGAGTGTTCACAAAATGCATGGCAGTGGTAACTGCATTTCTACGCACTCTAGGAATATTTGTATTCCCATATCTGGACGACTGGCTCATCCGAGCTCCATCCCAGACAGAGGCCCAGGCTTCCCTAGCATACACAAGGCGTGTTCTTCAGTATCTGGGACTGGTAATAAACATCCCAAAATCACATCTCACTGCTACTCAGTCATTAGAGTTCATAGGGGCCTTTGCTGGATACCACAACTGCAAGGGCCTATCTTCCCCAAGCTCGTTGCCTCCGATTGGTGCAGTTAGCCTCACAAGTTCAGTTAAAGTCCCATTTAACTGCTCGAGAGATGTTACAACTGTTAGGCCACATGGCATCCATCGTGCATGTGGTTCCTTACGCGCGCCTTCACATGCGAGCAGCTCAGTGGACTCTGTCCACCCAATGAACCCAGGCATCAGGGTGCCTGTCAGACAAAATAGCAACCTCCAGTCGCCTCTTTTGGTCTCTCCAGTGGTGGAAGTCCACTCAGAATCTGTTGCTGGGGTCCCCCTTTCAACAGTTGCTACCCCAAACAACCCTTACAACAGATGCCTCTCCAAGGGTTTGAGGAGCTCATCTACAAGATCTCTCCACCCAGGGCATCTGGTCTCCACAGGAGACATCTCTACATATCAACATCTTGGAGCTCAGAGCAATTTTTATAGCTCTCAGAGTCTTCCACACCCTGCTCAGCTACAAGACAGTCCTCATCCACATGGACAACCAAGTAGCCATGTTCTACGTGAACAAGCAGGGTGGGACTGGCCCTCTGTCACTTTGCAACGAAGCTTTGAGATTGTGGGCCTTCCCCAGAGAGCATCAAATTCATCTCGTGGCAGTGTATTTTCCAGGGGTTCAAAACTCTTGGGCAGACAGACTCAGTCGAGTTCTGCTTCCACACGAATGGTCCCTCCATGGGGACCAGATAGCCAGGATCTTTCGAATTTGGGGAACCCCGGACATAGACCTGTTTGCAAGTCCGTGGAATGCCAAACTTCCCCGGTTCTGTTCCAGGATTCCGTGTCAGAGAGTTCAGGCCAGGGATGCCTTCCTCCTCCATTGGGGGCAAGACTTCCTCTATGCCTTTCCACCCATTCCCCTAATTTCCAAGACACTGCTCAAGCTTCAGAGAGACAAGGGGTCTATGATCCTCATAGCTCCACGTTGGCCACGCCAAGTGTGGTACCCTCTACTTCTTCATCTCTCTCAAGCTCCCTCCCTGGACTTGGGATCTGCTCCAGACCTCCTGTCCCAGGAGGAGGGAACGTTGTGGCATCCAAATCCCCAGTCTCTTCATCTCAGGGCCTGGTTGCTGAAGGCCTAGACCGTCAAGATTTGCATCTTTCTCAGCAGGTGGAGGATATCCTTCATGCTTCCAGAAAGCCTTCCACTAGACTTTCCTATGCTTTTAAATGGAAAAGGTTTACCATTTGGTGTGCAGAGAAGGGTCTTAACCCTCTTGCAATACCTCTGAATTCTTTACTAGAGTATTTACTGCATTTATCCCATGCAGGCCTTAAAACGAATTCAGTAAGAGTCCATTTGAGTGCTATTGCAGCATCCCTTAAGCCTCTCAATGGACATCCTGTTTCCTCTCATCCTCTTATTGCAAGATTCATGAGAGGCCTTCTTTTAACTAAACCTCCCATTAGACCACCTCCAGTGGCATGGGATTTGAATTTGGTTCTTGGTCAGCTCATGAAGCCACCCTTTGAACCCTTAGCCACTACCTCCTTGATATTCCTTTCCTGGAAGGTTATTTTTCTCATTGCAGTCACTTCAGCTCGCCGTATCAGTGAGCTGCAAGCCTTGGTGGCTAATCCTCCTTATACAAGGTTCCATCATGACAAGGTAGTCCTCAGGACTAATCCACACTTTATCCCTAAAGTGGTCTCACCTTTTCATCTGAACTAGGAGGTGTATTTACCTGTCTTTTTTTCCAGGACCTCATGCATCAAGTGCAGAGAGCAATCTTCATACCCTGGATTGTAAGAGAGCACTTGCTTTTTACTTACAAAGGACACAGCAACATAGAAAGTCCTCTCAACTATTTGTTGCTTTTGATCCCTCTCATTTAGGACTTCCAGTCTCTAAGAGAACTCTGTCCAATTGGATTGCTCAGTGTATTTCCTTTGCCTACCAGAGTAAGAACCTTTTTCTGGAGGGCCATGTCACAGCTCACAATGTGAGGGCCATGGCAACCTCTATGGCTCATCTAAACTCTGTGTCCATCGACCAAATCTGTCAAGCGGCCACCTGGGCCTCGGTTCATACCTTTACAGCCCATTACTGCTTGGACAAGGACTCCCGCCGGGATGCCTTGTTTGGTCAGGCTGTTCTCAAACACCTGTTCCATACCTAATCAACTCCTACCCCCCATCCCTGGTTGGATGCCCGAGATCCATGGGGGAGGTAGAGCCCTTCTCAGGGACTCACAACCTTGGAGATCTCCCTGGCATCTCTAGCTGCGGAGTCCCCATATGTGAAGACTCATTCCTGCTTGTTCCTGGAGATAGCACAGTTACTTACCTGTAACAGGTGATCTCTGGGAACAGCAGGAATAAGTCTTCACAACCCATCCACCTCCCCTAGGAGTTGTATCTCTCTATCTATCTTTCCTTTCCTCTCTCTCTCTCTCTCTCTTTGTCTCAGCTTAAAACTCGAACTGGAGAGAGGCGGTTAGGAAAGGCGGGAAGGCAGCGCGCAGGCGCTGTGGGATGCTCCCAAAAGCTTTCTTTCTGGACGCTGGGGAGCGTTCCCGCGCAGGCTCCGTCTGTACCGGCGATACCCATATGTGAAGACTTATTCCTGCTGTTCTCAGAGATCACCTGTTACAGGTAAGTAACTGTGCTTTCCTGTCTAGACAATTGGGTGGTCAAGAGCACATCTTAGTTCAAGGATCCGTGCTCACTAGCATCCAGGTGTGAGTTATTAGGGTTAAGGTTTGGAATAAATTATCCCAAGTTTTAATTAAGCCACCATCATGTTGAAGATAATGTTCAGCCTTTTAGTTGTTTGATTAATACTGGGCTTTCTTGTCATGAAGTCTCCCATCAAGCCTTTCGCAGTGTCATGGAACCTCAGCACTGTCTTAACTCAGCTGATAAAAATGCCTTTTGAGCCAGTGGATATATACACTCTAAAGTACCTGACCTGTAAGGCTTGTTTTTGGTTGCAATAACTTCAGCACACAGAAAAAGTGAGATCTCCAAGAACAAGCAGGAATGTAGTCTTCACATATGGGTATCGTCGGTACCGACGGAGCCTGCGCGGGAACGCTCCCCAGCGTCCAATAGGAATGCTTTTGGGAGCCTCCCTCAGCACATGCATGCTGCCTTCCCCCTTTCCAACTGTCCCTCTTCAGTTCTTCATTTTCTGTGGAGCCGACAGGATCTATTCCCTGTCCCCGCAGAAAATTCCGTCTTTAAATTTCTTTTCTTATGGTCACGTTTGCCTACCGCACGACGCTTACCGGTACCGCCAGTTCTTTTCTTTCTTTTCAAAAAAAAAAAAACCTTAGACTTTAGACTGTTTCTCTTCAAAAACCTTTCTCTTTGGTGCCAGGCGCCATTTTGGGCACTAGGCCCCATATTCCTAAAACATGGAAAAGCCAACTAGTGGCTTTAAAAAAATGTGCTAAGTATTTATTTATTTATTTATTTATTTAACAATCATTTATATACTGCATCTTCCAAAGATCAGTTGCGGTTCACAATAAACAACAATTCACAAAGCAGGGTTTGTTTTACATATAACATCATATAACCAAAAGCAATAAAGTTAATAAACAACAATGTTAGAATTGAACAGCACGGAACAGTGCAAACTATATACATTATTTACAGATGCACATTATGTAGGGCTTTAGCATTGTGCAAGTACAGTTTCAGCTATAAAATTGTATGTTTAGGTCATTGGGATATATTAAACAAAAAACTGGTTAGCCTTTATCTAAATCTATTGAGGGATGATTTGTGATGTTGTAATGCTTAGTAAATAGGTTTTCAATTTTTTGCGGAATTCAATGATCTCGGGTAACATTCTTAGATCATCTGGGAGAGAATTCCAGATTGTTGGAGCTGCATGTGAAAAAGCTCTGTTTGTGATTTTATTTGCTTTTATGAAGTCTTTGGGAGTTTTTAGTTTATTTACTTGTCCTTTTCTTTGAGTAGTTTTTGAATGCTCTTTACTGATTAAGTTACTTAGGGTGACAGGGGCCATATCATTTAGAGTTTTGAATGTAGTTGTTAATGTTTTGTATACTATCCTACTTTGTATTGGGAGCCAGTGAAGGGATTCTAGTATTGGTGTTATATGTTGATGTGAGTGTACTTTCATTATTATCCGAGCTGCTGCATTCTGTGCAATTTGAATTCTTTTAATGTTTTGTTTTGTTGTACCTAATAAAATTAGATTAGCAAAGTCAAAGTGGGGGGTTATGGTGGCTTGAATTATGCTGATAAAATCTTGTATGTATACAAGGGGTCTTAGTTGTTTAAGGATTTTAAGTTTGAAGTAGATTTTCTTTGTGATATTTCTAATATGGGTATCCAAAGTAAGATGTTTATCTAGAATAACTCCTAGATATCTATCTTCGTTTTTTATTTTAATTTCTTGGTTTTGAAGTGTTATGTGTGTTGGGGGAGTATAGGATTGATTTTTAGTAACAATTATCACTTCAGTTTTAGAGTGGTTTATTTGGAGATTATGGGCATTTAGCCAGGATGTGGCTTCATTGAGGCAATCTGATAGGAGTTGCATCGGTAAATTGGGGATTGTGAATGGGATGTACATCATAATATCATCTGCATATAGATGTTAGAGTACGCCAAATTTTTTAAAGATATTGCAAACTGGTTTTATGTATATGTTAAATAGAAGTGCTGATAGAGCTGATCCTTGTGGTAAGCCTGTTTCTAGTTTGTATGAACCAGAAGTTTGATTGTCTATCCTTACATTTTGGGTTCTATTGTTTAGATAGGAAGAGAACCATTTATGAACTGTGGAATTTATTCCTATTTGTGTGAGGTTGTTAAGCATTATGGTATGGTGAACGCTATCAAAAGCAGCTGAAGTATGGCGGTACCATCTCCGTCACTGACACCCATGATTGGTGTCTTAAATGTTTAGGACTTGAAAATTCCCCAACTGAATGTCTCTCCTGTATGGGGATGACTAAAAGAGGAAGGCAGAACCAGGCTGCAGAGCTTGGTACCCTCCTTTCTTCAGATGCCAGATCCATTGCATCAACATCGTCAAGGGCCTCTTCTTCCTCCCATGGATCTCAGGTAACCAAACATAAAAGTCAGTCCTCAAAGGGTAGCTCTCCTGCTAAGCATCGAGAGGCCATTGGCATTGCTCTTGAGGTAACCACACCGGCAAAACAGCCCCGGCGGGAGGCTTCGGCTTCCAAAGCCCCAATGGGGCTTCAGGATGTTCTCGAGGCCTCACCCTCGCAAGAACTACCTGTGCCATGCTCACGGGTTCCGGCCGCTTTTACCAGTACCGACACCCAGGCATCGGCAGCGTTGATAGACCAGAGGTTCCTCGCGTTTGAGCACAGCATCGCAGCTCTTCTGTCAGCTGCGGTATAGGTGGTCCATCGGGCGCCGGTACGGACATCGACACCGATGCCAGTACAGACACCGATACTGACACCGACGATACGAGTACCAGTGGTACCGGCCTCGGTGGGAACTCTTCCCATGCCATCTCTGGCTGGAATTGACAGATCGGTATTGGGTCAGCTCGGTACCGACTGCGATTGGTACTGGGACCGTGCTTTGCAGGAGCATCGGGGGTCAGGAATACTTCAATTCCTCCGATTCCGAAGACTTTGACAATTCTGCTGGCACTAGAGGGTTTCTCCCAGAAGATCCCTCTTCTCCCCAGCGCAGAATGTCACCTCCAGAGGACATGTCTTTTCAGGATTTTATCCGTGATATGGCCAAAGGTCTTTCAATCACAGTAGCTCCTGAAGAGGAACCCAGAGCAAAGGAGTTGGAAATTCTCCAATATCCTAAAGCTCCTAAGGAGGCAGCCACTCTGCCTATCCATGAGATTCTGCATAACTTGATGCTCAGAATGTGGGAGACACCTCTGACTACTTCTCACTCTAGGAGACTTGATACTATGTATCGAGTTCCGCCATGTCCTGGATTTCAGAAAACTTAGCTGCCACACCATTCAATGGTAGTGGAGTCAGCCATGCGTAGGATGAAAAGTGCAAAAAGACATGAAGGTCGTGAATGCAGGACTCTGGATGCTTTTGGGCACCGCACTTTTCAAGCTTCCATGCTTTCAGCTAGGATCAGTTCATATATTCTATATATGGGAATGTTCCTTAAGGAAGTCACAGGGACTTGGAACTTATGAGCCCATTTCTCCCAGCTGACAAGAGACGAGATTTTTTTGCTTTAGTTAAGCATGCTCAAGATGTCTCCAAGTTTGTAAATCGTGCAGCCTTTGACTGCTTCGAATGCATCAGCAGAACCTCTGCTATTGCCATTGGTGCACGACGAATTGCCTGGCTGCAGGCATCAGACTTGGAGACTTGGGTACAGGACAAATTAGGCAACATTCCTTGCACGGGGAGAATCTCTTCGCAAGAACTGGCAGGAAAAGGCTAATGAGTTAGATGCTGACAATACTACTCTAGACAGATTGTCAAAATCTATAGCCACTCCAGCCAAAAAGAAGCCTTATAAAAAAAACCCCTCTTTCAGCAAAAAGAGTAAATTTTATCCTTCCTATACCCAGCAGAGTCAGACTCAGGGTCAGGTTGCCCAAAAAGGGCAAACTAGACAGCAAAAGAAGCCAAAAGGCACGAGAGCCCAACCAGCTGTCCAGGTTCAGCCCCCCTCAAGGGCTTTGACTCCTTCCTAGAGAGATTTGCCTTCCTGCCTCTGAGGGGTCCCCAACCCCCCAATATCCCGGGCAGGTTATGCCACTTTGCCAACAGATGGCATCAGATAACAGCAGAAGATTGGACTTTGTCCATTGTAGGAGAAGAGTACAAGCTTCATTTTCACAGCATGCCCCCTCCTACAATTCTAAAGCAATTCAATTCTCAGACAGACAATCTGAGATCACGAGGTCTCCACACTTCTTGCCCAAGGGGCAAAAGAGGAAGTGCCCATTCTTCAATGAGGTGCAGGGTTCTACTCCCCCTATTTTCTTATTCCAAAGAAAACAGGGGGACACAGACCCATTTTGGACCTCAGAGAATTGAACAAATACCTATTTCGAGAGAAGTTCAAAATGATTTCTCTGGGAACTCTTCTGCCATACCTTCAAAGCCAGGATTGGCTTTGCTGTCTAGACTTAAAGGATGCATACACTCACATTCTCATCCATCCAGATCACAGGAAATTCTTGCGATTCCTTTTCAGGGGAAGACATTTCCAATACAGGGTTCTTCCTTTTGGTCTGGCTTCAGCACCAAGGGTATTCACGAAATGCATGGCAGTAGTAGCTGCATTTCTACGAACTCTGGGGATATTTGTCTTCCCTTACTTAGATGACTGGCTCATTCGAGCCCCTACAGTTGCAGAGGCCAGCACTGCACTGTCCCGTACAATGTGAATTCTCCAATACTTGGGATTGGTAATAAACTTCCCAAAATCCCAACTTGTTCCTTCCCAACGCCTGGAATTCATAGGAGACTGTCTAGATACCAGACAAGCAAAGGCTTTCCTTCCACAGGCCCGGTGTCTTTGCATAATACAACTAGCTTCTCAAGCAGCAGGCAAATCCTCCCTCACTGCTTGAGAGCTACTACAGTTACTAGGACATATTTATTTATTTTATTTATTTAACTGTATTTATATATCGCCTTATCATATAATCAAGGCGGTGAAAGAACAAAACAAACAAAACATCTAGTGAGTAGAGGGAAAAATACAAACATAGCAACATATGGTCATACAGCACAATAATCATTACAATGTACGTGTGCTAATTACAAATTTTAAAAATTTAAGTAAAATATAACAATAACACTTATTTAAGTATTTAGCAGTTGGTAGGTAAATCACTTATGTCACTTATGACACTTATATAGAAAGACTAGGGGACATGCAATGAAGCTACAGAGTAAACTATTTAAGACAAATAAGAAAATATTTTTTCACTCAACGTGTAATCAAACTCTGGAATTTGTTACTAGAGGATGTAGTAAGAAGTAATTAGATCTTACCTGCTGATTATTGTTCCTGAAGGAACGACAGTCCAGTCCCTTTACTTCAGGGCCACGCAACCCCTCCAGCAGCCTGGAGGCTGAGCCCAACCTTCTTGGGATGGAGCGGTATATATACCACTGGTGCCACCCACCAACTCCAGTAACCTACTGCAAAAGCAGACTTAACAAAACCTAAGTAAGCATCTAAATGGAAACAAACAAACTCAAGCAAAGCTATGTATACTTTTGTTTTTTTTGGCTTCCACAGTTCATGTAGTCCCATATGCTCGCCTCCACATGAGAGCAGCTCGGTGGACCCTATCCACACAGTGGACACAGGCCACAGGTCATTTGTCGGACAAAATAATAAACTCTCAACAACTAGTTTTGTTCCTCCATTGGTGGCAGTCACTAGAAAACCTGACAGTGGGGTCTCCTTTCATCAACCCTCTTTTCAGGCCACCCTAACAACAGATGCATCACAGGTGGGTTGGGGAGCACACCTGAATCATCTCTCTACCCAGGGAACCTGGACTCCACAGGAGGCTGGTATACACATAAACCTCCTGGAATTAAGAGCAATCTATTTAGCTCTTCGAGTATTCCACGCCCATCTCAGCTACAAGACAGTCCTAGTCCAGACGGACAATCAAGTAGCCATGTTCTATGTGAACAAGCAGGGCGGAACAGGCTCTCTGTCATTATGCAACGAAGCTTTGCGACTGTGGGCCCTCGCCAGAGAGTATCAAATTCACCTTCTAGTAGTATATCTTCCAGGCATTCAAAACCTTTGGGCAGACAAATTCAGTCGAGTACTGTTGCCTTACGAATGGTCCCTCCATCTAGATCAGGTGGCAAAGATATTTCATCTCTGGGGCACTCCAGACATAGACCTCTTTGCAAGTCCATTGAATGCCAAACTTCCCCGGTACTGTTCCAGGATTCCGGCTCACAGTTGTCAGGCAAGTGATGCCTTCCTTCTTCACTGGGGTCAGGACTTCCTTTATGCCTTCCCACCCATTCCCCTCATCCCCAAAATACTCTTCAAGCTTCAGAGAGACAGGGGTCGCATGATCCTAATAGCACCACGATGGCCACGCCAAACATGGTATCCTCTGCTTATACATCTCTCTCAAGCAGCACCTCTGGAGTTAGGGCATTCTCCAGATCTCCTTTCCCAGGAGAACGGGACGCTATGGCACCTGAATCCCCAGTCCCTGCACCTCATGGCCTGGTTGCTGAAGGCTTAGACCTCCAGGATCTCAACCTGTCCAAACAGGTAAAAGATATCCTTCAGGCTTCTAGGAAACTTTCCACAAGAAGATCTTATGCCTTCAAGTGGAAACGTTTTACTATATGGTGCTCCAAGAAGGGATTAAACCCCCTTGTCATACCCTTAGAATAAATACTAGAGTATCTCCTTCACTTATCGAATTCTGGTCTAAAGATAAATTTGGTAAGAGTCCATCTTAGTGCAATTGCAGCTTCTTATAAGCCTCTGAATGGCAACCAATTTCCTCTCATCCACTCGTATCAAGCGTTATGAGAGGCCTCTTATTAACTAAACCTCCCATCAAGCCACCACCGGCCGCCTTTTGAACCTTTGGCCACCGGCCGCCTTTTGAACCTTTGGCCACTACAGCCCTTAAGGTTTTTGACCTGGAAGGTCATCTTCCTAATTGCAATCACCTCTGCCCGTCGCATTAGTGAATTGCAAGCTTTAGTAGCTGATCCTCCTTATACTAGGTTTCATCATGATAAGGTTGTTCTTAGAACTCACCCACACTTTATGCCAAAGGTGGTTTCGCCTTTTCATTTAAATCGATCAATTTATCTTCCTGTATTTTTTCCGAGGCTTCATGCCTCTAATGCAGAAAGAAACCTTCATACTTTGGATTGTAAAAAAGGGCCTTAGCCTTTTACATACAAAGAACACAGCAACATAGAAAGTCCTTGCAACTTTTTATAGCTTTTGACTCTAGTCATTTGGGACTTCCAGTCTCCAAAAGAACTTTTATCTAAATGGATTGCCCAATATATATCCTTTGCTTATGAGAGTAAGAGTCTTCCTCTTCAGGACCATGTCACAGCTCATAATGTGAGAGCCATGGCAGCTTCTATGGCTAATCTCCACTCTGTGTCTATCAATGACATTTGTCGAGCAGCCACCTGGGCTTCGGTACACACCTTCACAGCCCACTACTGCCTGGATAAAGCTTCCCGTCGGAATGCCTTCTTTGGCCAAGCTGTTGTTCAAAATCTCATTCAGACCTAAATCAACTCCTACCCACCAACCCTGGTGGAATGCTAGAGATCCATGGAAGGAAGGATTCCCACCTTCTAGGGTGGCACCTTCCTGGGGCTGTCTCCCTGACATCTTTAGCTAGGGAGTCCCCATATGTGAAGACTACATTCCTGCTTGTTCCTGGAGATAGCGTAGTTACTCACCTGTAACAGGTGATCTCTGGGAACAGCAGGAATTTAGTCTTCACAACCCACCCACCTCCCCCAGGAGTTGTCTCTCTCTCTCTGTCTCTTTCCTCTCTCCCTCTATCCTTTCACTCAGCTACAAACTTAACTGAAGAGGGACAGTTGGACAGGCGGGAAGGCAGCACGCATGTGCTGAGGGGGAGGCTCCCAAAAGCGTTCCTATTGGACGTTGGGGAGCGTTCCTGCGCAGGCTCCGTCGGTACCGACGATACCCATATGTGAAGACTAAATTCCTGCTGTTCCCGGAGATCACCTGTTAACAGGTGAGTAATTACGCTATCTCCAGGAACAAGCAGGAATAAGTCCTCACATATGGGTACGTCGGTACCGACGGAGCCCGCGCAGGAAAGCTCCCCAGCTTCCCAGAAGGAAAGCTTTTGGGGCCTCCCACTGTGCATGCGTGCTGCCTTCCCGCCTTCCTGACCAACTCTCCTCAGTTCTTCTTTTTCCGCGGAGCCAGCAGGTCGTGTTCCTGTCACCGCTGAAGAAGTTATTTTAATTTGTTTCTTTGGCCGCGTGTCTGCCTTCCCCGATTCCGGACCGGTACCGCCGGTCTTTTTTCTTTATTTCTTTAAAAAAAAAAAAAAATCTTATTTTTCCCCACTTGGTGTGTTTGTCCTGTGAGGCCTCTAGGCCTTCACAGAATTCTCCCTCATGGAGAAACCAGCCTCTGGTTTTAAAAAATGCACCAAGTGTAGCGGTACTATATCAGTCACAGACACCCATGAATGGTGTCTTAAATGTTTGGGGTCTGACCACTCCATTCCGGATTGCCCATCCTGTTCTTTGATGTCTAAACGTGGCTTACAAAACCGGGCAGCCAAGTTTCACATGCTGTTTTCTACAGATACTCCAGCATCGACATCTTCCAGGTCTTCCTCTCCTGATGGATCTCAGGTAATCAAACATTCCTCTGGCAGGTCCTCAAAGGGCAAATCTCCCTCTAAGTATCGAGATGCCCCCGGTGCTTGACCCTGAGGACCCTGCCCCAGCCAAACAACCCCGGCGGGAAGCTCCGGCTTCCAAAGCTCCTCCTATGGGGTTACAGGTTGATATCGATGGCACGGCCTCGACCGATCACCTGTTAGACTGCTCTGGGGTACCGGCTCAATCTTCCGGTACCGACATCCAGACAGTCGTGGCGTCTATGGATCATACAGTTCAATCCATGCAGCAGGCCATTATGGCTTTTATTAGAGCTGCGACGCCCTCGGTACCACAGCCAGCGGTACCGACTCCGGTTCCGGTACCACAACCGATACCGGTACCCAGGGCATCCACATCGACCAGGATACCGATTCCGGTTCCCGGTTCCGGGGTTTTTCTCGATACTGATCCGGTTCCGGGTACCCCCGATGTCGATACCGGTCGATACGCTTATCGATCCCTGGAAGCAAACAGACGATACTTCGAGTCTTCTGATGATTCTGATTCATCAGATGACTCTGCTGAAGTATCCCTTACTCTACCTGAAGAGCCCTCTTCTCCAAAGAGGAGAATGTCTCCTCCAGAGGATTTGTCCTTTCAAGACTTCATCATTGAAGTAGCTAAAGGTCTCTCTATTTCAGTAACCTCTGAAAAGGAACCTAGAGCAAAAAAACTAGATATTTTAGGATACTCTAAGGTTCCCAAAGAGGCAGTCACCTTGCCCATTCATGAAATTCTTCAAGAACACATGATGGACTTATGGGCGACTCCTCTCACCCTATTTCCACATTCTCGTCGTTTGGACACCATGTATCGTGTCCCTCCTTCTCCTGGTTTTCAAAAAGCTCAGCTCCCTCACCACTCTATTGTGGTGCAGTCAGCTATGAAAAGGATAAAGAGTACCAAAAGACACTCTTCTACTCCTCCAGGAAGAGAATGTAGGACTTTGGATGCTTTTGGTAGAAAAATCTTCCAAGCAAGTATGCTTATTGCCAGAATCAATTCATACAGCCTCTATATGGGCATGTTTCTCAAGGAGATTGCATTGAAAATACGCCATTTTCTCCCCTTTATCCCAGAGGATAAAAAGGAGGAGTTCCTTCTTTTGCTAAAGCATACCCAAGATATTTCAAAGTTCTCCAACAGAGCAGCCTTTGACTCCTTTGAGGATGCTAGCAGAGCCTCAGGTATTGCCATAGCGGCTCGCAGAATTGCTTGACTCCAGGCCTCTGACCTAGAACCCTGGGTCCAGGATGGGTTGGGAAATCTGCCCTGTACAGGTGAGAATCTGTTTGGTAAGGAGTGGCAAATCAAAGCCACTCAAATGGATGCAGAAAATGCTGCTTTAGATAGACTTTCTAAGTCTACCTCTACTTCTGTCAAGAAAAAATCTTTCAAGAAGCCTTTCTACAAAAAGGCCAGATTTGCTACAAATACTGGCCAACAATCTTCTGCAGCTCGCTTTGCTCCTAAGCGTCAGCAGCCTAAACAGGCCAGGGCAAAACCTGCAGGGGCTGCTACAGCCCAGCAGTCCCATCCCCCTCAGGGTTTTTGGCTTAATACTAGAGAACTTAACCTTTCTGGCTCTAAAACATCCAGAGCCTCTCACCATTCCAGGAAGGTTAACTCATTTTGCTCCCAGATGGGAGCAAATCACATCAGAACAGTGGACCCTCTCTATCATCAGAGAGGGCTACAAACTACATTTCTCCAGCCTTCCTCCCCATACCATGGTGAGATGTTTCAATTCTCCCCCATCTCTCCTGAACCTGTTGGGTGAGGAGGTGACCACTCTTCTCGCCCAAAGGGCAATAGAAGAGGTTCCTCTTCTTCAACAGGGGTCAGGGTTTTACTCCCCTTATTTTCTCATTCCCAAGAAAACAGGGGGATACAGACCCATTCTAGATCTCAGAGAATTGAACAAATTCCTATGCAAGGAGAAATTCAAAATGCTTTCTCTAGGTACTCTCCTTCCATACCTACAGAGTCAGGATTGGCTTTGTTCTCTAGATCTCAAGGATGCGTACACTCATATACTCATCCATCCATCCCACAGAAAATTCCTACGGTTTCTGTTCCAGGGAAAACATTTCCAATACAGAGTACTTCCCTTCGGTCTAGCCTCTGCTCCCAGAGTATTTACCAAATGCATGGCAATAGTAGCTGCATTTCTACGCGCCCTGGGAATTTTTGTCTTCCCATACTTGGACGACTGGCTCATCCGAGCTCCATCTCAGTCCGAGGCTCAGACTTCCCTGGATCGCACCAGACGCATTCTGCAGTATCTGGGACTTGTGATCAATCTGCCAAAGTCTCAACTCACCCCTACTCAGTCCCTGGAATTCATAGGGGCCTGGTTGGATACCACCACTGCAAGGGCCTATCTGCCTCAGGCCCGTTGCCAACGTCTAGTGCACCTGGCCTCCCAGACTCAGTCCAGAAGCCACTTGACTGCCAGGGAGATGCTACAACTATTAGGCCACATGGCCTCCACAGTACATGTGGTGCCCTATGCTCGCCTACATATGAGAGCAGCTCAATGGACTTTGTCCACCCAGTGGACTCAAGCATCAGGAGCTCTCTCAGACCAAATAGCAAACTCCAAACATCTCTTTTGGTCTCTCCAAAGGTGGATGTCCACTCAAAATCTGTTGTTGGGGGCCCCCTTTCAACCATTGTTGCCCCAAGCAACCCTCACAACAGATGCCTCCCAAACAGGTTGGGGAGCTCATCTTCAAGATCTCTCCACTCAGGGCACTTGGTCTCCACAGGAGACCACCCTTCATATCAACCACTTGGAACTTCGAGCAATCTTTCTAGCTCTCAGAGTTTTTCATATCCTCCTCAGCAACATGACAGTCCTTATTCATACGGACAATCAAGTAGCAATGTTTTACATAAACAAACAAGGAGGGACTGGCTCTCTGTCGCTTTGCAACGAAGCTCTAAGATTATGGGCCTTCGCCAGAAAGCATCAAATCCATCTCCTGGCAGTATATCTTCCAGGAATCCAAAACTCTTGGGCAGACAGACTCAGTCGAGTTCTGCTTCCACACGAATGGTCCCTGCACATGGATCAGGTACTCAGAATCTTCCAGAAATGGGGAACCCCGGACATAGACCTCTTTGCAAGTCCGTGGAATGCCAAACTTCCCCGGTTCTGTTCCAGAATTCCGTGTCAGGGAGTTCAGGCCAAGGATCCCTTCCTCTTCATTGGGGTCAGGGCTTCCTGTATGCCTTTCCACCCATTCCTTTGATTCCCAAGACTCTGTTCAAATTTCAAAGGGATCAAGGGTCCATGATCCTCATAGCTCCACGCTGGCCACGCCAAGTGTGGTACCCTCTACTTCTGCATCTCTCCCAAGCCCCCTCCCTGGACTTGGGAGCGGCTCCAGACCTTCTGTCTCAGGAGGAGGGGACTTTGTGGCACCCAAACCCCAAGTTCCTTCACCTCAGAGCTTGGTTACTGAAGGCCTAGACCTTCAACACTTCAATCTTTCCCAGCAAGTGAAGGATATCCTCCATGCCTCTAGGAAACCTTCCACTAGGCGTTCTTACGCTTTTAAATGGAAAAGATTTTCCATTTGGTGTGCTCAAAAGGGTCTTGACCCTCTAGCACTCCCCTTGAATTCTCTCTTGGAATATCTCCTGCATCTCTCCAATGCAGGACTCAAAACGAATTCAGTAAGAGTCCATTTGAGTGCTATTGCAGCATCCCTCAAGCCCATCAGTGGACAACCTGTTTCCTCTCATCCTCTTATTGCAAGATTCATGAGAGGCCTAACCTTAACTAAACCTCCCATTCGACCTCCTCCGGTGGCATGGGACTTAAACTTGGTTCTGGGTCAGCTTATGAAGCCACCCTTTGAACCCTTAGCCACTAACTCCTTGAAATTTCTTTCCTGGAAGGTTATTTTTCTTATTGCAGTCACCTCAGCTCGCCGTATCAGTGAACTGCAAGCTCTAGTGGCTAATCCACCTTATACAAGGTTCCATCATGATAAGGTGGTCCTTAGGACCAATCCCCACTTTATGCCTAAAGTGGTCTCCCCTTTTCATCTTAATCAAGAGATATATTTACCTGTCTTTTTTTCCAGCTCCTCATGCATCTACTGCAGAGAGGAACCTTCATACTCTAGATTTTTTTTTTTTTTTATAATATATAAAAAAATATAAAAAATAAATAAATAGATAATAATAAATTAATACATCATTAAAATCAATAAGTAAGTAAATGCATGTGAAGGAACATATAAATAACACATACCTGAATGAAAAGTGTGTAACTTGATCAATAAAGAACTAAAACAATTTATATCTTCACAGATATGCTGAACAAAAACAAACATTACAATGATGAATCTGCCTTAAACAACAACTTGATATCAACATAACAAATGGCCATCTATAATAAACTTGGAACTCAATAAAAAATTTTTTTGCATCTGAATATTAATAATGAAACAATTTTATACCTTCATAGATGTACTGAACAGACTTTACTCGAGCAAAGAACATAAAAAATGGCGGTCTATAATGGACTTGAAAACTCAAAATTTTTTTTTTATGTTTACATATAAATGTTGATAAATAAATAAATGAATTATTAAAATAATAAATAAACTGTGAAACAATAAAAAAGTAATGACATGTGACTAAAAATAAATAAAGTTTTAAAATAAATTTTAGATTAAATTAAATTATTAAAATAAATTTTTAAAATAACTTTTAAGAGAGATGAAGAAAACTTGTGTCGACGTTTTGGTAAATAAAGCTGTTACCTGATTTGGAATAATCTTCCTATCAGTGTAATTGTGCAATCTATAGAATGTAAATAAAATGACAAATAAGTGTACAACAATAGCAATGGACATTATGGTACAAAATAGAGTTTGCTAAAAACCTTTAACAAGTTAGTAAAAAGGGACACGATGAAACTCTTGAGGCAAATTGTGATATGAAAAGTAAACCTCACTGAATAATTTCAAATAATGTGCCTAAAATATATGAAAAAATGAAATCAAAAAATAAATAAAATGAAAATCGAAATGGTACAGCCGTGCTAATCTATGACAAAACAGGGTGAGCTAGTGGACACCTATGAATATGAAACAAAATAAGAGATTATAAGTGAGAAAAAAACTCAAAAACGTGCCGAAAATTATGTAAGTGGGTATCTAAACCCACGCTGTGCGAAATCAACGTGAAAAAGTTGAACAATCTAAAAATGTGAAAGCCAAGTGTCTCTACCACACAAAAAATGAAAGATAAAGAAGTGTCTCATTGAAAACATTAAAGAAATCAAACCATACCACTTATAACATCGTGAATTCTGAAATGAAATTAAAGTGATAAACTGAAATATCAATGATAAACCAGAGTGATCTATGCCATTAGAAACATGTATGCTGAAACACATTGTGGCCACTGAAATAAAAAAATAAATAAATAACCAAACTTAAAGGTGAAAATAATAATGAAAATGTCCAATGAACAGATTAATGTCAGTAAAATAAAATCATAAAGAGCGTCAAAATCGCCTTGTGAGAAAAGCATGAGATATTAAAAACGCTAAGAGAGTATAATCTACGAAAGCCATGTCTTGTTGGTATGAAATGAACCGGAGAAAAGGGAAAACTGTTCAAAATGCTACTGCAAACGTGAGAAACCCTAAGGTTATAACATCCTTAATGTCATAAAAAGTCAGCCTCCGATGTTCGAGTGTAAAGATCTACAAAAGCCGTGTCTTGTTGGTTTAAAATAAACCGAAGAAATAGGCGAAGCTATTCAAGAATACTACAACCGTGAAAAACCCCAAAGGGCTATAACAACCTTAATAGCTTAAGGGACCAAATAAAAAAAGGGGGCCTCCGATATTTAAGGATGACTAAAATATATACAAACACTTACTGCCAAAGGGATTGATGCAGCAACCTGCAGTGTTCACGCCAAAACCAGCAAACTCTTTGCAAACTGAAAACGCCCGCAGCTGCGCGATGCAGGATTGAAATAGAAACGAGGACATTGACGTCATCCTTATTATGCATACACAAAACTAACCACAATGAATGCATCCCAATTGGAACAGATATTATTGGAACTGCCTTACAAACGCGATTTTGAGGTTTTACCCACAAAAATAAATAAATGTAGCATAAACAGAAAGTCTGATTCATTGAATCAGTATATGTAAAATCACCCTAAATAAATCTGCAAGACAGAAAAGGATGTATATAAGCAGGTCCATGTGAAAGAAGGACGATCTGAAAGGGTGGAATATTCAATGGTATTGTGTTCCAAAAGTGTCAGTGTTCAGACCTGCAGAGCCATGGCTAGTGTATATAAGCCAGTCCTTGCAAACTCATGAATAGTTAAAAAGACAAAGTATACTCAATTGAATTTCCATTAAAAAATAAATAAACACAATAAATAAAATTATAAAAATGTTTGAATATATGATAAAATCAAAAATAAATAATAAATAATATAAAATATAATAAAATAATATTGTAATAATATAATATAATAAATATAGATAATACATAAGTATGAATTAAATAGCAGCAAACCAGGAGATAAAGATAAATAATTATCTAATATATCCAAGCTGCGCATGCAGATGAACATCAAGGGGCCATCAAAAATAAAAGTGCATGTAAAACCCTAAAAAGTCGTATAAATAAAATATGTGAATTAAAAAGTAAATAAAAATCATAAAAAGACACAATGAATGCAAAAAACTGAATCAAAAATAAATAAATAAATAATTAAAATGTGAATTGTTAAAGGAAAACTGAAAGATCACTTTCCATATTAAGACCCTCAGGATGGAGGCTATGTAAATTTAAAATATAGCGTTGTTCTAAACGCAACAGAGTGTTATCGGCATTACCACCGCGCCAATTAAAGTTAAGTTTTTTAATAATGAAAAATTTCAAATCCGATACTTTGTGTGCTGCTGTATGCCAATGCATGACAAGTGGTTTATCCATTGCGGCTCTTTTGATACTGCTTCTATGCCGCTCTGTTGCGTTTAGAACAACGCTATATTTTTAATTTACATAGCCTCCATCCTGAGGGTCTTAATATGGAAAGTGATCTTTCAGTTTTCCTTTAACAATTCACATTTTAATTATTTATTTATTTATTTTTGATTCAGTTTTTGATATTAAAGTTATAAAGTTATTAAAGTTATAAAGTTATTGATCAAGTTACACACTTTTCATTCAGGTATGTGTTATTTATATGTTCCTTCGCATGCATTTACTTACTTATTGATTTTAATGATGTATTAATTTATTATTATCTATTTATTTATTTTTTATATTTTTTTATATATTATAAAAAAAAAAAAAATTTATACATTACAAACAACATGTTTTATTCACTTTAACTGTGTTTTGATGTGACATTTAGGTTCTGTTCCTGTTTTTTCATGTTAGCCGCACTTATTTGTTCCCATTTTATATATATAAGTTTACCGTAAATAATATATATTTTATTATTTATACATTCATTATGTCCACCGGTTATGCCAATTTGTATTAAGTTTTAATTGTTTTTAATCATTTATCTTTGTTCTATTTTTATGTGATGTTTTAGCCATTTAGCCCCTGAAGAAGGGTAATCCGAAACACGGCCTGTGTTGGGCCTTTGGCTGATGTTGGTTAATAAAGGTATTATACGTCCTCCTTTGCCATCCACGTCATTTTGTTGGACTGCTCTGGTACGTGGTGTCGTGCCCCTTGTTGGACCCCATAACAATAAGTTTGGCCAGTTCATTGTCCAGAATCTCTTTGGGGATTACTTATTACCCCCCCCCCCCTTCTTTTTTTCTGTTGAAGGCAGCCTTTAAATAGGGAATTTCATGTTATGTGGACATGCTATCCTGCTTGTCCTTGGTGAAAACCAAGTTACTTACCTGTAGCAGATGTTCTTCATGGACAACAGAATGCCACTCCCCACTTACCCACTCACCTCCCCAAGGAGTTGTATTCTACACTGAGCTGATAGCAGTAGGTGAAAAGTGGCACATATGCAAGGCAAAGCTGTTCAAAAGCTTCAAGAATAATCAAAGCCGGATAAATGTTCATGCGCTTGTCTTAGTTGGTGATGTCGCATGTTGTAAGGGCTTGTATTTTTCAGTTCACAGAGAACACCTGGTGTACAGGTAAGCAACTTTGTTTTATCTAAATCTGATCCCCATAGCCTGACTGAGTGACTATTTTATATAAATAGTATTATGGAAAGAAAATTGGAAAAATAGAATAGATTCAGTTTGGGGCCTCTAAGCTAGAGTGCTCTAACAGGCCTTGTCCCTCCTCTTCCCCCAGCACAGGCTTCCTGTTACCTAGGAGTCTGTGCAGGGGGTGGGCCTGTCAGCGTGCTAAGGTCAGAGGATTTACACTGAAGTTTTTTGCTGTGATGCAGCTGGCTGCCAGTTTGGACCCTCTCCCCCATTTCACTTAGACCTTCATTATTATAGGTTTAGTTTTATGCATAGTTATATAAAACTTAACTGTATCTGTAAACAGATAACAACAATAACTTGTCTGTTATAGTTAACAGGCTTTTAAAAATTGTTTTGTTAAAAAAATTATCTTTCTTAGTTTAAAAGGTTTACATATGAGGCTTTAACTGAGTAGACTGGATGGGCTAATTTGTCATAATTTACTGTTACCCATGGAAAAAAATCCATAGTTTTAAAATTATATTAGCGATATAAAAAAAAAAAGTATGATGCAATAGATTTTTTTTTAAAATAACTTTACAAGCTACGATGAAAGATCCCCAAAAGTCTTGATGTCTAGAAGTCTCAGAGTCTTCCACTGCATACTAGTCTCTAACTCACCTCACACCAGCCGACGTTCAGCATAGTTATTGCCTCCTTGTAGATTGAAGCATGTGCAATCTTCTGTCATCCTTTCGGCCATTATGGACTGTTCTGAGCATAGCTGTCTTTTGGACTGAGTGAACCAACACTGTGCTCGTCCCATCTTATTTTTTGGGAGGAGGGGAGGAATCCTGTTGGAGATCAAGTGGGATCTATAATAGAGCAACACAATGAAACTTGGAAGACTTGTTGAACTTCAGCACAAAGGGAAGTAGAGAAAAAACCTGTCTTAGATACAAAACTTTATTCAAAGCCCAACTTAGCCAAGTTTCAGCATATGTGCCTGTGTCAGGGGTCAGTATAAATATATTTTGGATCAATAGCCAAAAAGACCGGGACAATAGCTGGTCATAAACTCTGAAATACCAGTGTATGAGGCAAACCACATGGCTTCTTATAAAAAGGTACACACGTTGACATTTACGTGCATATGTAGCCATATATGTGTGAAACTGGCTTGATAAAATTATCCCCATTAAGCTTAACATTTATGCATAGTGTCCCCGAAAGGGGGGCGCTCAACTTTTATGCCTCAGGTCATATGAAACCACGCATAAAATACTTCAATCACACAATATTGTATTAGGAACAAATGTAGAATTCATGCATTAATGGGTTAATCACTTCATTCTATTTTCAAACTGTTTTAAAATAAAAAATAAAAACTATTTAAAGGTTTTGAAAGAATCATGTTTTAAAGTTGTGGTGTTAAACATCCTTAACTGAGCTCCCATTAGTACATGATAATTCTCTTCCTGGTGTTCATCTTTCAGTTTTCAGTCTCTTGTGCCTGTCTGGCATTGAATGAGGATCAACAGGTGAGGCGCGCAGAATTTTTTTTCTCTTGTAAAATAGCCACACTTCAAAGATCACATTTTATTTTCCAGATGCCCATTGATTAAAAACTTACGGCAAAATCATGTTACTTTGGGCACCATTTAGGCAGTGGGTGTCTCCTAAGTTGCCCTTTGAGGCTTGCTGGTCATATAGACAGATAGATATTAATGAAAAGTAGAAGCCATATTTAGCTTTGTCAGCTGGTCACTACATTTCTTCCACAATACATTTAGCATTCAACTGTGTGTTTCTCAATTTCCTGTGGGAGCATAGATGGTCAAGTATCATTCTGTAGGAAGGTGTTCGGAACTGCACATGAGATCCAGGTTATCAGGTACATTCTCAATATTTCTAAGAATTTTGAGATGTTATGTTCTACGATGTTGCAAAATTAGAATTGAGAACCAGGATCACTTTCTGATTTCTCAGTTTGTTGTGCATTTTATATATATATATATATATATATATGCACACACACAGTACCTTGTTATTGTCTTCACGCTCTTGTACATTTTTCACATTCTGCTATGTAAACAATACATTAAAAATTCATTGAAGTAGGAGTTTATATCGGTGTCTTACACAACATATCTTATGCTTTCAGTGTGAAAGAATGGTTATAGAAATATGGAAAAATGAGATTAAGAATAAGAAACCAAAATGTTTTGATTGCATAAATCTTCACATCCCTTGACTCTGTACTTGTGGGAGCTTCTTTTACAGCAATAGCAGCTGTGAGTCGTTTAGAATAGGTCTATCAACTTTGCACAGTGGGATGGTGCATTCCCATTTTTCGTGACAGAACAGCTCAAGCTTGGTCAGGTTGACTTCTGACAGTCTTTAAATGTTGCCACAGATTTTCCATTGCACTTTGGCTGGGCACCTCAAGGCCATTCACTTGCTGCATCACTCTATTGTTGCTTCTTCTTAGGATTGTTGTCCTGCTGAAAGATTAATTTTCTTCTCGGACCCAGATCTATGGTAGATGGAAAGAATTGAAAGAACTTTTTTTTTTGGTGCCATCAAGTCAGTGCTAACTCCTTGCAACCCAGCTGCCTCTGAGTTTTTTTTGGCAATGTATCACCCTTGATCTTCTGGGTACTAGGCAGTTGCTCTAACCACTAGGCTACTCCTCCACATGAAGACCCAGCTTTCCCTGGATCTTCATAAGCCTCCCTTCCCTGCTGCAGCAAAGCATCTCTACAACTCTCATGCTACCACCACAGTGATTTGCTGTAGGAATGGAATTAGCAGGATTTTGAGCTGTGATGGTTTTAAACCACACATCGCTTAGCATTGAGACCAAAAAGTTCCACTTTGGATTCTATCCAGCAATAAAACCTTCTCCCACATAAGGTGCACCATTCCCTGAATGTTTCTTTATAAATGCTATGCAACACCTGTGGCTTTTCTTCAGGAGTGGCTTTTTATTTGCCACCCTCCCATACAGCTCATATTCTTAGAGTAACTTTGAAATTATTGAACACTCAACACATTCCCAAGTCTGTTAGACACCTCTATAGTTCCTTTTAAAGCAGGGGTTCCTAACCCAGTCTTCAGGACACACCTGGTCAGTCAGGTTTTCAGGATAACCACAATTAATATACATGAGAGAGATTTGCATTCAGTGAAGGCAATACATACAGAGTTCTCTTATGCATATTTAGTGTGGTTATCCTGAAAACCTGACTGGCTAGGTGTGACCTGAGGACTAGGTTGAGAACCCCTGCTTTAAAGTATCTTATGCATCACAGTGGCCTTCCTCAGCAGTTTTCTTATGGCTACTGAATTTGGAGGGAGAGTCCTCCGCCATCTTGAATTTCTTTCCTCTCAAGCCCTGCAGGATCTACTTCAATGTGGCTTTTGTCCCTTACATTCTGCTGAGTTGGCATGTGCCAAAGTCTCCAGTGACTTGTTCCTGGCTAAATCCAAGGGCCTTTACTCATCCTTCTTGACCTTTCTGCTGCTTTTGACCATCACCTTCTCCTTGACATATTGTCCTCACTTGGTTTTAGGGCATCTGTGTTGTCCTGGTTCTCTTCTTACCTCTCCTATCTCTCTTTCAGTGTTTGTTCTGAGGGTTTCTCCTCTACTGCTATCCCTCTGTCAGTTGGTGAGATCTATAAGGGAGGCCTTGGATAAAGATTTTGCTGCGTTATTGCTGTCTCTTGATTTGACAGCTGTTTGATCTTGTGGACCATGAGATTTTATTGGGTCCTTTGACCAATTGACATTTGGGGTATGGTTTTACAGTGGTTTTGATCCTTTTTACTGGGTCACACATTTTCAGTCCAGTTTCATTCTGAGAAATCAAGAGACTACCCATTGGTGTGTGGCATGCCCCAGTGGTCAATTTTGTCCCCTATTTTTTTTAATTTGTATATTTCTCCTTCGGCTTCATTGATACAATCTTTAGGTATTATTAGCTTCTTTTTTTGCTGACTATATTCAACTGTTTTTTTGCTGATCCTGTAAATCCAGGTTTATCTACGTTAGTGTGTATGGTGTCGATAGTTGAATGGTTAGAACAAAATTCACTTAAGCTTTATTTGCCTGGGTCTTCTGTAATGTGGTTTTCCAAACAGTCTCTGACAGTGGCACCTTAAATTCAAGGACATTTTGTTCTTCTGTTTTTTTTTTTCTTTTAAGGTTTTGGGTTGTCATTTAGACCCTGGATTAACTTTTAAAGTTCAGGTTGAGGAAGTTTCCAAAGCTTGCTTTTATTCTTTATCTAGAATTCAGTTGATCCATTCTTATATGGATAAGCCCACGCTGCTTGCATTGATCCATGCCTTATGCATTATTAAAAAACAAAACAAAACAAAACAACAAAAAACCTTCAGACTATTTAGTCGGTAGCCATCAAGTTGGTAACTTGTTCCAGAAGGTTTGACCATGTTACGCCTTTATTTAAAGAATACCATTGGTTGCCAGTGTATTATAGGCTATTGCATAAGGTGTTGGTTTTAGCTCATAATGTCTTTTATATGGGTCTGCCTCAATATTTGGCAGTTTTGTTGATACCATATGTGTCTTCTCGGGCCCTTCAGTCCTCAGAGCAAAATAGGTTAGTGTTGCCTTCTGTTTCTAGAGCCCATTTGGAGACTATACAGCGAGTGGCTTTTTATTATTTGGCCTCTGCTTTGAGGAACCTATGAGATTAGGATAGAATCACCCTATTATAAATATAAAACTGCTTTGAAGACATATTAAACCTCATTTGGCATATTGTGTGCTATTCTGGAGACCTCACCTTCAAAAGGATATAAACAAAATAGGTGCAGAGGGTGGCTTCCAAAATGGTCAGTCGGCTTTGTCATAAGACACATGGGGATAGACTTATACATCTCAATAGGTATAGTTTGGAGGAAAGGCGAGAGAGAAGAAATATGATAGAGCTTTCAGTACCTCCATGCATAAATGTGCAGGAGAGCCTCTTTCAATTGAAAAAGAGCTCTGCAATGAGGGGACTTAGGATGAAGGTGTATTATGTATGGATTTGCCCCAAAATGGACCTGATGGCAATCCAGTCCAATGCCAAATTGCGCAGGTTCTTCAGCTGCTACAAAGAGACTGGTTCTGAAGGTGTTAATGCCCCAGTTCAGCTCTGGCCAAAACATTTGTCTGCTTTGTGTTCCTTCTGTGGCCGCTCATGGGATAGAGAGTGACATCCGGTGCTGGATTGACCATGGTGGCTGTGGTTCATGGACCTGATGTGTCTCCTGTGGGAGCCTCCTCTGTGACTGTGTTGTTGCTGCAAGGGCCGGTCCTCCAGGACAACCTGGCTCCTTTCTCGCTTGGCACTTGAGAGGCACCATTTAGTGCGTAAGTGGTTTCCACTCTCCTAAAAATGAGAAGAGCTCTACCAGTCTTGTCTACGTATACGTCTGGTTCCTGATCGAGCACTGGTGCCATGAGCATCAAGTTGCTCCTAGTAAGGCATACTTGCCTTTTTTCAGGATGGCCTTGATAAATAAGAACATAAGAACATAAGATATGCCATACTGGGTCAGACCAAGGTCCATCAAGCCCAGTATTCTGTTTCCAACAGTGGCCAATCTAGGTCATATGTACCTAGCAGTTTCCCCAAGAGACACAAGTTCCGCAATGCTTGTACTGGGTCAAGCATTGATATCTTCGGTCACTTCTTAATAATGGTTTATGGACCTTTCCTCCAGGAACTTGTCCAAACCTTTTTTAAACCCAGCTACACTAACAGCCTTTACTACATCCTCCGGTAACAAATTCCAGAGTTTGATTACACGTTGAGTGAAAAAATATTTTCTTTTATTAGTCTTAAATAGTTTACCCTGTAGCTTCATTGCATGTCCCCTAGTCTTTCTATATTCCGATAAGGTAAACAATCGATCTACGTTTACCCGTTCCACTCCGTTCATTAATTTATAGACTTCTATCATATCTCCCCTCAGCCGTCTCTTTTCCAGGTTAAAGAGCCCTAACCTTTTTAGCCTTTCTTCATAGGAGTATCCTTCCATCCCCTTTACCATTTTGGTGGCTCTTCTCTGTACCTTTTCTAAAATCGCTATATCCTTTTTAAGATACGGCGACCAGAATTGCACACAATATTCAAGGTGCGGTCTCACCATGGAACGATATAGAGGCATTATAATATCTTTTGTTTTATTTTCCATTCCTTTCCTTATCATACCTAGCATTTTATTTGCTCTCTTGGCCGCCGCTGCACACTGGGCCGAGGGTTTTAACATGGTATCCACAATGACGCCTAAATCTTTTTCCTGGGTGGTGGTTCCTAATGTGGAACCTTGCATCGTGTAACCATAGTTTGGGTTGTTCTTCCCTAGGTGCATAACCTTGCACTTGTCCACATTAAATTTCATCTGCCATTTTGATGCCCAGTCTTCCAATTTATCAAGATCCTCTTGCAATTTTTCACAATCCTCTTGGGTTTTAACAACTTTAAATAGTTTTGTGTCATCTGCAAATTTGATAACCTCACTCGTTATTCCACTTTCCAGGTCATTTATGAATATGTCAAAAAGCAGCGGACCCAGCACAGATCCCTGGGGTACACCACTATTCACCTTTCTCCATTGGGAAAATTGGCCATTTAGCCCTACCCTCTGCTTTCTATCTTTTAACCAGTTCCTGATCCACAATAGTACACTGCCTCCTATCCCATGACTCTTTAGTTTTGCCAAAAGTCTCTGATGAGGGACCTTGTCAAAGGCTTTCTGAAAGTCCAGATACACAATATCAACCGACTCACCTTTGTCCACCTGTTTATTCACTCCTTCAAAAAAACATAACAGATTAGTAAGACAAGATCTTCCTTGTCTAAAGCCATGTTGGCTGTCTCCCATTAGGTTGTGACTATCTACATGCTGAGTAATTTTATTCTTTATGATGGTTTCTACCATTTTTCCTGGTACTGACGTCAGGCTCACCGGTCTGTAGTTTCCCGGATCACCCCTGGAACCTTTTTTAAAAATTGGTGTTACATTGGCGATCCTCCAATCTTCAGGTATTAGAGATGATTTTAATGATATAGTTCACAGATTACTGATAGCAGTTCTGCAATCTCATATTTCAGTTCTTTCAACACCCTTGGATGTATACCATCCGGCCCAGGTGATTTGCTACTCTTCAGTTTATCTAATAGTTGTAAGACATCTTCCCGATGTATCGATATTTCCTTCAATTCTTCCGCACCTTTAAATACCACTTCAGTCATGGGTAACATCCCTACATCTTCCTCAGTAAAGACCGAAGCAAAGAATTCATTCAGTCTCTCCGCTATCGCCTTGTTGCCTCTTAGTGCTCCTTTAACCCCTTTATCATCTAATGGACCAACTGACTCTCTCACAGGTTTTTTGCTACGAATGTACTTGAAAAGGTCTTTATTTCGCGTTTTTGCTTCCGCAGCAAGCTTCATCTCAAATTCTCTCTTTGCCTGCCTTATCAATGCCTTGCATTTGACTTGCCAGTGCTTGTGCTGTTTCCAGGTTTCGTCGTTTGGCTCTTTTTTCCATTTCCTGAAAGATGCTTTTTTGGCAACAACAGCCTCTCTGACCTCACCTTTAAACCATGCTGGCAGTTTTTTGGACTTCCTTCCACTTTTCTTAAAGCGTGGAATACAGCTGGTCTGAGCTTCCAAGATAGTATTTTTCAACAACACCCAAGCTTGATGTACGTCTTTAACCTTCGCAACTGCTCCTTTTAGTTTTTTCTTAACTGTTTTCCTCATTTTATCATAGTCTCCCTTTCGAAAGTTAAAAGGTAGTACTGTGGATTTCCTTACTATCCCTCCTCCACTAATTAAATCAAAGGCGATCATGCTATGATCACTATTGCCAAGTGGCCCCAACACCCTTATCTCTTGCACTAGATCTGGTGTTCCACTAAGGACCAGGTCTAATATGGCTTCCCCTCTGGGTCGGTTCATGAACCAGCTGCTCCAAGAAGCAGTCATTTATTTCATCTAGGAACTTTATCTCCCTAGCATGTCCTGACGTAACACTGACCCAGTCGATACCGGGGTAATTGAAATCACCCATTATTATTACTGCGCTGTAACGTTTGTTAGCTTCCTTGATTTATTTGAGCATTTCATCATCCATTTGGTCATTCTGGCCAGGTGCTCGATAGTACACCCCCACTGCCATCGCCTTCCCCCTTTTATATGGAATTTCAATCCATATAGATTCTACAGCAGATTTTGTTTCCTGCAAAACTTTAATCCTTTCTGAGTCAATGCCCTCTCTAACATAAAGCGCAACCCCTCCACCAATTTGATCAGCTCTATCATTACGATATAGTTTGTACCCAGGTATCACAGTGTCCCACTGGTTGTCCTCCTTCCACCATGTCTCTGATATTCCAATCATATCTAACCTTTCATTTAGTGCTATATATTCTAACTCTCCCAGTCTTATTCTTTAGACTTCTAGCATTTGCATACAAGCATTTTAGAGAATGTATTTTATTCATGTTAATTTGGCTATTGTTAGATATGGGTAAATTGGGATCTTTAAGCTCTGTCAGCTCCATACTTGAGGGCATTTGGGCTACTTTACTCTTTTGTGGAACCTCTCTGCTTTTGGTAGTATCCTTCAAGGATACATTCTTCCGAACCATCCGCTCTTGGGCGACTGTCAGCTTTCCCCTAATATCTAATTTAAAAGCTGCTCTATCTCCTTTTTAAAGGTTAATGCCAGCAGCTTGGTTCCATCCCGGTTAAGGTGAAGCCCATCCCTTCGGAAGAGCCCCTCCTTTCCCCAGAATGTTCCCCAGTTCCTAACAAATCCAAAACCCTCATCTCTGCACCATTATCTCATCCACGCATTGAGACTCCGGAGCTCTGCCTGCCTTTTGGGTCCTGCGCGTGGAACAGGAAGCATTTCGGAGAATGCTACCCTGGAAGTTCTGGATTTCAACTTCCTACCTAAAAGCCTAAATTTTGCCTCCAGAACCTCCCTACCACATTTTCCTATGTCATTGGTTCCGACATGTACCAAGACAGCAGACTCCTCCCCAGCACTATCTAAGACCTTATCTAGGTGGCGCGTGAGGTCCGCTACCTTCGCACGAGGCAGGTATGTTACTAGGCGATCCTCACGTCCACCAGCCACCCAGCTATCTACATGCCTAATGATTGAATCACCAACTATAACGGCTGTCCTAACCCTTCCCTCATGAGCACATGGCCCTGGAGAAACTTCCTCGGTGCGAGAGGGTTTTACATCACCTGGAGGACAGGTCCTAGTTACAGGATCACTTCCTGCCACACCAGGGTGATGCTCTCCTGTCACGTGACCTCTCTCCTCCATGGCAACAGGGGTGCTGCCAGATTGGAGGTGGGACTTCAGGACTATATCCCTATAGGTCTCGTCTATGTACCTCTCTGTCTGTCTTATGTTTTCCAAGTCTGATACTTTAGCCTCTAGAGAACGAACTTGTTCCCTGAGAGAAAAGAGCTCCTTGCACCTAGTGCACACGTAAGACCTCTCACCAACTGGGAGAAAATCATACATGTGACACTCAATGCAAAAGACTGGAAAGCCCCCATCCCGCTGCTGGACTGCTGTCTGCATCTTAGTTTTAAGTTTGTGTCTAGATCTTTAAGTTCTTACTTACTAGGGGTTGTTATGGGTATTTATGCCAATAAAACTGTACCTAATATGTTTAATATACCTTGTTCACCTGAAGCTTAATTAATCTCAGGTCCTTAGTGTATGACTGATTTGGGTAATGAGCTTCACCTGAAAGCACCTCCTGCCTTTTAAGATGTGTAAGTACCTATAAAGCTATGATTATCCCAGGGGAGGGTGGGGTGGGGAGGGAGGGAGGGAAATAACACTTATTAAAAAAGGGCTGCTACACAGTACCCTGTCTTGTGCTGCTGAGGTAAGCTAAATTCTGATTTGATTTAAATTATAGCTCTTAGCTGCTGCTAGGCTCTAACTTCTTATGAAATTTAAACTACAAGCTCTCTGCTGGGTACTAAATTTAACCAGAAAGCTCTCTTCTGTGTGTTAAATTTAAATTAAAAGTACTTTGCTGTTACTTGGCCCTGAGTGACTATTAAATTTAAACTACAAGCTCTCTGCTGGGTATGAAATGTAACCAGAAAGCTCTCCTCTGTGTTTTAAATTCAAACTTTAATTGCTGCTACTAGGCCCTAACTGATCCAACAGAAAACAGTGGGTTCACAGATTAAGTAGCTTTAATACAAAGAATTCGTTTTAGAAAATTACCAGAAGTATATACTCACAGTTGCAGATTTCTCTCCAGAAGTAACAGTCCCCCTTTCAAGTCCTTCAATGTCTCTCCTTTAGCTCCCTGAAGGTTCAGGTAGAAGCTTTGTCATACTTCAGAGGGCCAGTGGCAGAGCATCTTTTAGCTTCTTATCTGGATGTGTCTTGTTTTCTTCAGGGGAATATGGCACTTGTTTTCTCCCCTGTATTCAGTCATTCCCTCCTGGGATCTCTGTTTGGTTCTCTGGGCCCTGATGTCTGAACCTCTTGAGCTCCTGAAGCAGGCCACGCTTAAGGATCTGTCTTTTAAGACTGTTGTCTTGGTCATGATCTGTTCAGTAAGACATATATCTGAGTTGCAGACATTGTCATAGAGGGATTCTTATCATTCTTGGAGGCGGTTGTGTACATTTGGCCCATTTCCTCCCTCTTGCCAAAGGTGTCATCTTTTCATATTGATCAGATGGTCGGTCTGCACTCCCTTTCTAAGGAGCAGTGCCAAGGGAAGGACAAGGACCTTCGCCTGGTGACTATCAGGAGAGTGCTTCTCTGGTATCTGAAGGTCACTAATTCCTTTTGCAAATTGGGCAGGTTGTTTGTGCTATTTGTAGGCCCATGTAAAGGCAACGTGGCCACTAGATCTACCCTATGATGCTGGATCAAGGAGGCCATTGCCTCAGTTTATCTGTTGTGGAAAGAGCCAGTAACAGAGGGTTTATGTGTGCATTCCACTGGGGCGCAGGCGTCCTCATGGGTGGATATAGCTTGGTTGCCCCTTCGGATATTTGTTGGGTGGCAATATGGGCATCTTTCTTTCTACTTTTGCTAAGCATTACTGCTTGGATGTCCACACTCTGGCAGATGCTACCTTTTGGCTCAGAGGTCTTGAAAACTGCTGTGTCTTCTTTCCACCCATTGGAGTCATAGTTTTTGGTATGTCCCACTTGTCTGAATGGGCCTAGCGTAGGTGTCCTCAATTCAGTCCTCTGAACACACATAGCCAGTCAGGTTTTCAGGATGACTGCAATGAATATTCATATGAGAGATTTGCATGCAGATCTCTCTCATGCATGTTCATTATGGTTCTCCTGAAAACCTGACTGGCTAGGTGTGCCCCGAGGATTGGGTTGAGAACCCCTGGTCTAGCAGGATGATATGAAAGATGACATTATCAGATAATATCCTGCTAGATCAGTCTAGAACTTGCCCTGTGACTGGTTATGGTCTTCGCTGTTTCTCTGCTGTTGGCACTGTAGGCCCATATCCTCTTGATAGGCCTTCTATCTGAAGTTGATCCTGTAAATAGATATGGTTCTTTGTTTGACCCTTGTTATCCTCACTGAGGTCGTGTGCGGCCAGGGATTCTTAACCATGTTCTTGGGGCACACTTTAGTAATCATACCATAGCTGCATCTGTGATTATAGCATGATCATAAGAAGCCTCTAGAATATGTCTCTGTTTCCATGTCTGTTGGTAGGGGGACACAACACACTTGTCTGGACTGGTCTAGCAGGATTCAAGGAAAGGGCATTATCTGGTAAGTAAAACATCACCTTATATGACAAAGGTTATGAAGACTTCTCTAATCAAGGGATTTTGGTTTCTTATTCTTTATTTGTTAAATATTTCTATAATTGTTTTTTCACATTGAAGTGCTGTGTGCTGTGTACATCAGTGAGACTCCTTACTTCGGTGTCTTTTGAATTGCATTTTTTAGATGGCAGAATGTGAAAAATGTAGAAGGATGTGAAGGTTTTATGAGGCACTGAACACCCTAAAATTTGGCACACTAAACTAAGAATCGGTAATATATATCATGCTTATGGAGCCAGGGTGAAACACATACATGTTGCTATGTGTTATTTATTTATTTATTTTATTTATTTACAGTTTCTTTTATACCGCACTATTCGACATCAGCGCGGTTTACAATGAACAGAAACTACACTTATCAAATATTGATCAGTGCTTACAATGAACAGCTGGGTATACATTAAACAGGTTTACATTCAACAGGTTTCATAAACAGAGGAACATAATAACTATGTACAAAAAGCAACTATGTACAGAACAGCTGATGCCCAACTGCACCTATTGTTTAGCATGAGTATCAGAGTATATTAAATCTCTACATAGATACTGTTATGTTTCAGAGTAATTAAAACTAGAAATCTGCAAGATTTATAAACCAGTATTCAGACAGTTAAGATATGAAGCCAGAGCAAATATTCTGTGTAATATATTGTCAGCACTGTTGATATACACTAATAAATAGTTTGTCTGTGGAGTGGAGAAATAATAAAAACAATGTTAACCCTGATATACTGATTGTCCCAGAGCTGAAACATTCTCCAGGCCTCTGACATTTTATATATATTAAGTTCAATAGGTTAGCTGAGCTGGTGCATGTGCTAAATGCTGTATTTTTGCTTTTCTTGTAAGCTGATGGATATGTTGAAAATGGAGAAACTGGCAAGAGTTGGAAGAGCACTACTGCAGGGAGAGAGGGTGTTGTGTTATATAATTAAGTGCTTTCTCCAGGAATAAGCAGAATGCAGTCTTCATAGATGGGTGATGTCTGCTCCGACGGCGCCCGAGTGGGTATGCTCCCCAGTGCCCAATAGGAAAGCCTTTGGGAACACTCCTCTGCGCCTGCGTGCCTGCCTTCCCGACTCTTCTCCTCAGTTCTTCAATTTCTGCGGAGCCAACAGGACATTAAATCCTGTCACTGTTGAAAATCTTTTCTTTTTTGGTGAAGCATCATGTTTTCTGCCTTCCCATCATTGCCAGTTCCATCGAGTTTGACAGTGGCCCCAATATTTCTTTTTTCTTTTGTAAATTTTCATTTTTCTTTTTTCATTGCCTTATCAATTTGAAGACACTTTTTTGAGGCATAGAAAACCAGCTAGTGGTTTGAAGGAAAAAAAAAAAAAGCACCAAGTGTGCCAGTAACATATCAGTCACTGATAAGCATGACTGATGTCTCAAATGTTTGGGCCCTGACCATTTACCCATTTCTTTTCCTTGTGCCAACAAATGACAAAGAGAAGCCTAAAGAACCGAGCCAGACAGTACGGCTCATTGTTTGTCCCGTAGCTTCCACTTCATAGAGAACATAGACTTCCTCTCACAGGTCTCAGGTTTTCTCAAAGTCCAAACATAAAAGTAAGTCAAGGTCTCTGGCTGCTCCTAAGTCATTAGCATTGGCATCAAATACCGATACTGAGACCAGGGAAAAGTCCCAGTATAAGCATTGTGACTCCCCTAGAGGTGTTTCTGATGCAGACCGGCCAGCCAAACAGCCGTGGTGGGAGGACCTATCTTCCAAAGCACAAGAGGGGCTCTGGGATGTTCCTGAGGATTCAACCTCCAGAGAGGTACCGGTTCCATGTTCTGGGACAGTGGCTCCAAGCCCCGTGGGTAACTCCACCCAGACATTGGCCATCTCCCTGGATCACCACATGCTGGCTCTTGAGAGGAGTTTGGCCATGCTCCTGGCAGCCTCAGTACAGATAGTATTGAGAGCTCCAGGAGTACAGGCTTCGACATCAAGTCTACAGCCAGGTCCTCAAACCAACATCGTCAGAGTCCTCAAGGCCGATGTCTTTGTTGGAACCATCCGATATCACCGGAACCCAACAGGCTTAACCTGCCATGGTTCTCGATTATGATGCCTCAGAACATCGGTATTGGCATCGACCATCGACATCCATGAAGCACCTTCATTTTCTTACCAGACTCTGATTCCAGCTCTTCAGAATCTGATGAGCAGTCACTCGATTCCTAAGAACTATCAAATGTCCCTTCAGACTCTTCGCTGCCTCACAAACGGCATCGGTCCCCACCAGAAGATATGCCCTTTCAGGACTTCATATGGGTCATGACAGCAGGGCTTGCCATCATAGTGGCCTTGAAAAAAGAACAAAGGGCAGAAGAATTGAAACTTGAGGACACTGGATGCTTTTGGGGATCTATACTTCCAGGCATTTATGTTGGCTTCCAGGCATGTATGTTGGCCTACAGAATAAACGCGTACATGCTGTACATGGGCATGTTTCTCAAGGATGTCACCAGGGATCTGAAGACTTTTGCCCCCATACTTCCTGAGGATAAGCTGAGTGGCCTGGTTATGGGCATCAGATCTTAAGCAATGGGTCCAGGACAAACTGGCTAATATCCCATGCACTGAAGAAAACCTCTTTGGAAAGGATTGGAGGAAGGAGGCGGGAAGATTGAGACTGATGATCTCACCCTAAAACACCTTTCCAGGGAAGATCTCTGACCCATCGAGGAGGAAGGCTCTTTCCAGGAAATCTTTCTATTCTAAAAAGAAGAGATACTATCCTTTTTACCTGCTGTCTGATGCCTATCAAGCTCAGCATCCTCAGCAGAGACAGCAGGGCCCTTGCCAATCCAAGAAGCCCAAGCTCCTAAGCCTCAACCAGTTCCACAGGCACAACTTGCACCTGGCTTTTGATTCCTTCCTGGAGAGCATTGCCAATCTGCCCCTGGAGGGTCCTCAACCCCTCCACATAGCCATCAGACTCTGTCACTATGTCCACAGGTGGCACCTCATAACATCAGAGCAGTGGGTACTGCAGATTGTCCAAAGGAGTTATTAGCTTCACTTTGAAACCTTTCCCTCAAACAGCTTTACAAGTGATTGTCCCACTCAACCCCTTCAAAGCACTCTCTCAAAAGAAGAGGTGACCATCCTATTCTCTTTTGAGGGTGCCTTAGAAAGAGTAACAGCTTGAGAAATGCTATTAGGACTATTAGGACACATGGCCTCCATGGTCTATTTCATCCACTATGCTCAATTACACATGCAACAAGCGCAGTGGACTCTGTCTTTTCAATAGACACAAGCAAAGGGGCATCTGGGAGACAAGATCCACATCTCCCCTCAACTGATCAAATCCCTTCAGTGATAGTGTTCTCCACAGAACCTTCTCGTTGGGTCACATTTTCAGATGCCTTCACTTCGATGTACCCTGATAATGGATGCTTTGAAGCTGGGTTGGGGAGCTCATCTGAATGACCTAACCACACCGGGACTGTGGATACAACAGGAATCTGCCTTGCAGATCAGCCTCCTAGAACTGAGGGCATTGACAGATGCTCTTCGGGTCTTTCAACCCCAACTTTCATAGCAATCTCTTCTAGTCAGGACAGACAACCAAGTTCTACATGAACAAATGGGGGGGAATGGGGTACTGTCCCCTCTGCGAGGAAGCTCTTCGACTGTGGTCCTTTTCCATCTCACACTGCATTCACCTCAGAGTGGTGTATATCCCGTGCGAACTCAATGTCCTTGCGGACAGGCTAAGCCATATCCTTCGTCCACATGCATGGACTTTGCATTGGGAGATGGCTGCTTGGATCTTCCACACCTGGGGGAATCCCAAGCATAGATCTCTTTGCCACTCTGCAAAATGCACAGCTTCTATTTTTCTGCTCCAGGCTCCCGTCGCTACACCAACAGCCCAGGATGCCTTCCTTCTACATTGGAGACAAGGACTGCTCTTTGCATTCCCACCATTTCCCTTGATACCCAAGACACTTTTCAAGCTACAGGCTGATAGGGTCTCCATGATCCTCATAGCCCCCTTTTGGCCTCATCAACCGTGGTTTCCTCTGCTTCTTTGACTTGCAGTTGGGCAGTCTCAACCCCTCAGTCTGGGATTTGCACCCAAACTCCCCTCTCAGGACAGCGGGATGTCCCTCCATCCCAATCTCTATCCCTACATCTGACATGGCTGCTGAAGGGATAGTGCTCGCAGACCTTGACTTCCCACAGGCGGTCAAAGATGTCCTCCTTGCATCACGCAAGGATTCCTCCAGACAATCGTATGCCTTCAAGTGGCATAGGTTTGCTTTCTGGTGCTTCCCAAAGAACATTGACCCCTTTTCTTTCCCAGTGGAGTCCCTTCTACAATATCTCCTCCACTTATCTTTAACAGGTCTTACCTAACTCGGTGCCTTAGTGCCATTGAGACCTCTCACAAACTACTGGATGGACAGCCTATCTCCTCACACCTCTTAGTAGCATGCTTTATGTGGGGTCTCCTGCTGTCCAAGCCGCCCTTTAAGCCACCTCCAGTGGCCTGGTATCTCAATGTGGTTCTCGCTCAACTTCTAAAACCTCTTTTTGACTTTTAGCCAGGTAATCTTCCTCATTTCCTTCACCTCGGCTTGTCTCATCAGTGAACTGCAGGCTCTGGTGATGGATCTGCCCTATACCAGGTGGTTCATCCGTATTTTCTTCTGAAAGTAGTCTCCTCCTTCCATCTAAACCAGTCCGTCATCCTCCAGATTTTCTTCCCGAGACCATATATGTCTTGGGCCGAAGCAGCTTCACACCTTAGACTGCAAGAGAGTGCTGGCTTACTACTTGAATGGAACAAAAGATCACAGAAGATCCTCTCAATTATTCATGTCCTTTGATCCTACTCATCAAGGCCTAGCAGTGATGAAATGCACTCGATCCAGATGGATAACAGATTTCATTTATTTTGCTTATGCACAGGCAGGACTCTCTTTAGAGGGTCATGTCACTGCTTATAACGTGCGGGTTATGGCAACCTCCATAGCCAATCTCTGTTCATTAACCATTGATGCAATATGTCAGGCAGCTACCTGGTCCTCCATATTTTTACTGCACACTATTGTCTGGACAGAGATTCCTGTCAGGATGCTGTCTTTGGCCAAGTTGCACTCCAGCACATCTTCGGTACTTGAACTCTACTCCTGCCTTCCATCCCGGACTTCTATAAGAGACCAGACTATCATAGGGGGAGTATTTATTTTATTTATTAATTTAAACAAGTTTTAATTCCACCCCTTCCAGAGATCGGGGTGGTTTACATCAAACTAACAAGTTACATAGAACGGTGTAGTCAAATATATGCTGTTATTATCCATGTATCTATTTATACCAACACTCACCCTCAACCCCAACCTAAATCATGCCCTGTACCACATCATAAGCCCAATCTACTACATCTACCACCCTCTCTTAATAACAACACTGCCTCAACAGAATCAATACAACAATCACCCCTCACTCCACCCCTCCTACCAAGATCACACACTCCCTCCAAATCTAAGACCCCCCCTCACGAACCAGACAGCACCACGAGCTCCCCAATACCCCAAACCAAAAAGAGCAAAACATCTCAAGCACATAACAAGAATAAACAAACGCAAACAGAAAGACCAAAAGATGCAAGACTATTATAACATCATCCTTATCAACGCCAGATCAATAAGGAACAAACACACATCATACACGACATCATCACAGATAACCAGCCCGACATCCTATGCATCACCGAAACATGGATCACTGATGCTGACGCCGCAATAACAAACCAAATAACAACTCCTGGATACAAGATATTCAACTGCCCGCGTGCATCCAAAAGAGGTGGAGGAATCCTAATTGCAGCCAAATCCACCTTATCTCTTACCAGCACCGCTCAAAGCACAACCAAGGACATTGACATACTCAAAGTGGAAAACAACGCAATAGCAATCTGCCTAATCTAAAGACCCCCGTCATCACATCCAGACACACTGGCCACAGCACTAGAATGCGTCTCTACCACAGCAATCAGGAAACACCAAATTATCCTGGGAGATATAAACCTACCATCACTTCCACAAAGTCAAGCCAACACTTTCATTGAAGCCATGGAACAACTTGGGTACAATCAAATAATAAATGATGCGACACATAATAAAGGAAACACCCTGGATATGGTATTCACACCCGCAGAACAACAACCTGACAAAGGAAAAAATTCTGTAATAAAAATAACTCAAGTACCCTGGTCCGACCACCACCAAATCGAGATCAAAATATACCTGCCCACGCTACCTAGTAACCCTAAACCTGAACAACCAATACACACACGCAGAAGCTTTAACAAATACAACAGTGAAGCTCTCATAAACTCCATCACATCCCACATAGACCTGGAAAGCACCGACCTCGACAGTCTAATAACCAGCTGGAACGCAGGAATTCAAGAAGTCTCAGAGCCAAGATGGAAATCAACAAAAAACAACCACAAGCCCAAAACCGAACCATGGTACACCGAAACTCTCACCACCCTAAAGAGAGAACTACGAAGAACAGAGAGAAAATGGCGACAAAACAAGTCTAAAGAACACAAAACAGAATACCTAACCCTACTCTCCAAATACAAAAACGAAGTCAACCTGTCAAAACGAATGCACCACACAAAATCACTAAACAAAGCACTAAACAAGCCCAGAGAGCTATTTGCCCTGGTCAAATCCCTCACCAAAGCAGCGCAAGAGGAGCAGTTCAATGACAAAATCAAGGTACAAGCCCTAGCAGATCACTATGCGGCCAAACTAAACCCTCAGATCGGACCTAAACCCTTATTACCAATGGACGAGACCCCCTCCACGCCACGACCCTCCTTGATGACGGCGCAAACCCACATCACCCACTGGGACAAGTTTTACAACATTGGAGTCAAACACGTCATAAACATAATTGCCAGCATTAACACCACAACCTCTCCCCTAGACCCCTGCCCAGCTGCATGGGTTAAAGCAACGAAAACGGAAACCACCCACCAAATCGCTCACATAATAAACCAATCACTCCAACAGGGCACCATGCCAACCCAACTTAAGAAATCAATCATAAGACCAATACTTAAAAATAAAACACTTAACAAGGAAGATCCAGCATCTTATCGCCCAATATCCAGCATAGCCCTGCTAGCGAAAATTATCGAAAAGGCGGTCCTACAGCAATTACAAGACTACCTGGACAACAACAAAACACTAGACGAGCACCAATACGGCTTCAGGCCACACCATGGGGTCGAGACTCTGCTGATTGCACTACTGGACAACCTACTCAAAGGGATTGAAAACAAAAAGAAGATGTTCATTCTCATATTCATTGACATCTCAGCAGCTTTTGATACGGTTCACCATCAAACACTACTAAACAGAATAGAAGATATAGGAATAACAGGAACCCCACTAAAATGGTTCTCATCGTATATATCCAACAGGATGCAACAGGTACAGTTTAACAACGAAAAAGCAGAGGCTTTCCCACAAACTCAGGGCATTCCACAAGGCTCAGCACTATCCGCACTTCTCTTCAATGTGTACATGAAACCAATCTGCGAAATATTCAAAAAGCATAAAATCCATTATCACATATACGCGGATGATATTATGCTATATACCCAACTCGACGCAACTAACCCAAACTACGCCCAGCTGGAAGAATGCATAAAAGAGATGCAGACATGGCTTCAGCGAAACAACATGACCATAAACCATAAAAAAACCGAAGTCATGTACATCTCAAGAAAACCTGAGTTCGACCCACCAGCTACAATCTCCCTATGCGAACATACTTACCACACAAAGAATGAAATAAAATACCTCGGAGTAACACTTGATAACGAACTAAAGATGGCAAAACACCTCCGCTTAGTAAACAGGGCCATTTTCTACAAACTCCAGGTCATACAACCACTAAGGAACATCATTGAAGCTACCGATTTCAGGACAGTGGCTCAAGCCCTCATCATACCCCATTTCGACTACTGTAATGCAATACTACAGGGCCTTCCAAAAAAAACCCTAAATATACTCCAGATGGCACAGAACGTCGCAGCCAGAATCATCACTAAAACAGGCGTGGCAGAGAGCATCACGCCAGTACTAGTCGAACTACATTGGCTCTCCATTATAGCTCGGATAAAATACAAAACCCTAGTGACTACATTTAAACTCATCCATAACCTGGCAACAACCTTCCTCACCAACCTAATCAACTTGCAACCTGCCAACAGAAATAGGAGAACTACCGCCATAAACAACCTCCAGGTACCAATAAGTATAAGATCAGCTAAAACAACCACAAGCAACAGGGCATACTCCTACACTGCCCCCTCACTCTGGAACCAACTCCCGCCTGAGTTGTGCTCAATCAACGACCTGATGGCTTTCCGAAAAAAACTGAAGACATATTTATTTCAACAGGCCTACAACATATCCTGAACAACACCACTCTCCACCCAGTATCTGCTCCAACAAAATTTCATCAAATGTAAAATAATCTTATGCTCCTGAATGTAACAAGCATAAAATGTATATATGTAAATATCTCCCTCTCCCCCACCTATACATGTATGCTGTGAATATCCCTTGAATCATATTTTCCCCGTTTATTGAAAATTCCTGGCATTGGTCTGACAACCTATCAGACAACCTTTGTAAATCACGCTGTAAATTTTGAAATTTGTCAATTGATCTGACTCTCCCTGTTTACCTAATCAAACCGCTCCTGATCGCTGGAAGTAGCGGTATATAAATATATGCTAAATAAATAAATAAATAAAATACATTAAACTATTTACATAATAACTATTAACATGAAACATTGTAGGAGATGTTAAACAAATAACTATTTACATGGAGAATATTAAACTTTATATACATATGTATGGTTGGGCATAGTAGCCTGGGTAGTTGCAGTGTTGCTGAATGTAGGGGGAGCAGCTGGGAGGGGGGAGACGGAGGAAGGGGAGGAGAGGTAGAGTGGAGGGGGATAGTTATGTACTAGAGTAGTTTCAATCTGGGCTATTATAATATTCAGTTAAGAGCAGCGTCTTTAGTTCTTTTCTAAAGGTTTGGAGGTCTTTGATCCGAGAGGGTCTGGAAGTGAGTTCTGTAATATTGGGGCTGTGTATGTGAACGCTCTGCTACTAGTTGATTGTTTAGTTTTGCAGATGGATGTCTGTACTGAGAGGAGGTTCTGGTTGCTTTTTCTTCTGTTCCTAGTGTCAGTTTGTGTATGTAGTTGAGTTGCAAGAAAGGAGGGGGCAATGTTATTGAATAACTTGAATGTGCGACTATTATTGTTTTGTATTTAAATCTACTTGCAATTGGGAGCCAGTGGAGATTATGTAAAATGGGGGTGATATGGTCAGATAGACGTGCTTTGACTATGATTCTAGAAGTGACATTTTGAACCATTTGATGGATATTTAGGTTAGGTTATTTTTAAGTGTTCCCTGTAACAAGCTGGGCCTCTGGAATCAAGTCTATTGGCCCACGCTACTTCCGTACTCTTTGGTTTCAATCTTTTGGCCTCAGGCTTCCCCCCCCCCCCATACCACTCTGGTAATGGGAGCTAGTGAGTCTCCTATGTGAAGACTGCATTCCTGCTTATTCTTGGAGATAGCGTAGTTACTCATTCACCTGTAACAGGTGATCTCCGAGAACAGCAGGAATCAGTCTTCACAATCTGCCCTCCTCCCCTAGGAGTTATAGGGTTCCTTTATTTTTTCTCTTCTTCTCAGCTACAAACTCAACTGAGGAGAGGAGTTGGGAAGGCAGGCACGCAGGTGTAGTGGAGTGCTCCCAAAGGTTTTCCTGTTGGACACTAGGGAGTGTTCTGCGCACGCTCCTTCAGTGCCAACATTGCTATATGTGAAGACTGATTCCTGCTGTTCCCGGAGATCACCTGTTACTGGTGAGTAACTACGCTTTCTTCTTCTTTCATGGCAGCTGTTAAGTATACAGTTGTGCAAAGGTTCAGGCAACTTTGGTAAAATTACGGAGCTGTTTGCTTATGTACAGTAAGGAGTTATTGCATGAATTAGTGTGCAAGAACGGTTACCACATGGTCGTGACACTTAGCGGCCCTTTTACTAAAGGTTGATGCACATTAACTGCCATTACACCCATAGAAATAAAAGGGCTGTGGGCACTTACGCACATTAACATCATTAACACACGTAAAATCCTTTAGTAAAAGGATCCATAAGCATGTGCTAATTCGCACACGAAGTGCTCCCTGTGGGAGGGGCAGGAAATGGAGGAGATTGGGCGGACTATGGGCATCAATAGCACCTTAGTGCAGGGGTTTCAAACTCCAGCCCTGGAGGGCCGCAAACCAGTCAGGTTTTCAGAGTATCCCTAATGAATATGCATGAGATATATTTGCATGCACTGCCCCCATTGTATGCAAATATATCTCATGCATATTCATTGGGGATACCCTGAAAACCTGACTGGTTTGCAGCCCTCCAGGACTGGATTTAGAGACCCCTGCCTTAGTTCATGGTAACATACTGTGGACTGTCATTGCTGTAGTTAGTGTGGATGTGCTAATTACAGAGCGCTGTTGCATTTACCGGCTCTGCCTCAGATGGGCAGTAAGTAGTAAGTACATTGGTGATCTCCAGGAACAAGCAGGAATGTAGTCTTCACATATGGGTATCGTCGGTACCGATGGAGCCTGCGCGGGAACGCTCCCCAGCGTCCAATTAGAAAGTTTTTGGGAGCATCCCACAGCGCCTGCGTGCTGCCTTCCCGCCTTTCCCAACTGCCTCTCTCCAGTTCTTCGTTTTCCGCAGAGCCAGCAGGTCGTTTTTCTCTCACCGCAGAAATTATCCCATCTTATTCATTCTTTTTTGTGGTAGCGTCTGCCTTCCTCGACGCTATACTGGTACCGCCGGTTCTTTCTTTCTTTTTAAAAAAAAAAAAAAATTTGTAATCTTTTTTTTCTGGACTTTCCAGTCTTTTTTTATTTTCTGTCGTGCGCCACGCGCCATTTTGGGCACTAGGCCCAACTTTTCCTTCAGAATGGAAAAACCCGCCTCGGGTTTTAAAAAGTGTTCCAAGTGTGGCGGTACCATCTCTGTCACTAACACTCACGAGTGGTGCCTTAAATGTTTAGGTCCTGATCACTCCATCTCGGAGTGTGTTGCCTGTGGGATGATGTCGAAGAGGGGCCGGCAAAACCGAGCTGCTAAGCTTAGCACCCTTTTTCCCTCTGATGCAGCATCCGTGGCATCGACATCTTCCAGGGCTTCGTCTTCCTCTCATGGATCTCAGGTAACCAAACGTAAATCTGGCCAGTCCTCAAAGGGTAGATCTCCTTCCAAGCATCGAGATGCCTCTGGCATTGCCCTTGAGGGACTTGTACCGGCAAAATTGCCCTGGTGGGAGGCTTCGGCTTCCAAAGCACTATCAGGGCTCCATGATGTTCTCGAGGCAGAACTACTTGTGCCGTGCTCTGGCAGAACTACTGGTGCCATGCTCTGGGGTACCGGCTGATTCGTCTGGTACCGATACCCAGGCATCGGTAGCGTCAATAGACCAGAGGTTCTTGGCTATTGAATGCAGTCTGGCGGCTCTCCTTGCGGCTTTGGTGCCTTCGGGACTGCTAAAGACACTTCAGACGGTATCGACACCGGTACCGACAGCATCGACATCGGCGACTGTTACTGACACTGAGTCATGCTGTTCCCTTCGGTATCGACAGGCCGGTACTGGACCCCTCCGGTACCGACTTTGATCGGTACCAGTATCGTGCTTTGCAAGAGAACCTGGACAGGAGGTACTTTGAATCCTCCGAGGAGTCTGAGGATTCTGACAGCTCTTTCGGTACCGGAGTACTTCTCTCTGAGGAGCCTTCCTCTCCCAAATGTAGGATGTCTCCTCCAGAGGATATATCCTTTCAGGATTTCATCCGGGAAGTGGCTAGAGGTCTTTCCATCACAGTGGCTCCTGAAACAGAGCCCAGAGCAAGGGAATTGGAGATTTTACAATATCCTAAAGCTCCCAAGGAGGTGGCTACTTTGCCTGTTCATGAGATCTTGCATGATCTCATGCTAAGAATGTGGGAAACACCTCTTACCACCTCTCCTCATTCTCGTAGGCTTGATACCATGTATCGAGTACCTCCTTGTCCTGGATTTCAAAAAACCCAGTTACCACACCACTCCATGGTAGTGGAATCAGCTATGAGAAGGATCAAGAGTGCAAAAAGACATGCATCTAATCTGCCAGGACGTGAATGTAGGACTCTTGATGCCTTTGGGTGTCGAACCTTCCAGGCCTCTATGCTTTCTGCCAGGATTATTTCCTACATTTTATATATGGGAATGTTCCTTAAGGAGGTTACAGGAGATCTAGAGCTTATAAGCCCTCTCCTTCCTGATAAGAGGCAAGATTATCTTACACTTGTCAAACATGCCCAAGATGTTTCCAAGTTTGTTAATCGTGCAGCTTTTGACTGCTTCGAGTGCATAAGCAGAACCTCTGCCATTGCCATAGGTGCTCGTAGGATTGCCTGGCTCCAGGCATCTGGCTTAGAATTCTGGGTACAGGACAAACTGGGGAATATCCCTTACACAGGCGAAAATCTCTTTGGCAAAAATTGGCAAGAGAAAGCTAATGAGCTGGATGCTGATAACACCACTTTGGATAGACTATCCAAGGCTATAGCTGATCCTGCAAGGAGAAAATCCTACAAGAAACCATTCTTCTCTAAAAAGAAGAGGTTTTACCCCTCCTATACCCAGCAGGGGCATTCTGTAGGTCAGTCTGCCCGAAAGGGACAAAAGCCACCAAAACAAAGAAAAACAAAGTCTGCTAAGCCTCAACTGGCCCAACAGACTCAGCCTCTACAGGGGCTTTGACTCGCATCTAGAGAACTTGGCCTTCCTGGCCCTCAATGGGCCAGAGCCCTCCACCATTCCATTTACTCCCCCTATTTCCTTATTCCAAAGAAAACAGGAGGATACAGACCCACTTTAGACCTCAGAGAATTGAACAAATTCCTGTTCAAGGAGAAGTTCAAGATGATTTCTCTAGGAACTCTTCTGCCATACCTTCAGAGTCAGGATTGGCTTTGTTTCTCTAGATCTCAAGGATGCGTACACCCATGTTCTCATAAGAACATAAGACATGCCATACTGGGTCAGACCGAGGTCCATCAAGCCCAGTATCCTGTTTCCAACAGTGGCCAATCTAGGTCATACGTACCTAGCAATAGCCCCAAAAGACACAGGTTCCACAATGCTTGTACTGGGTCAAGCATTGATATCCTGGGTCCCTTTTTAATAGTGGTTTATGGACCTTTCCTCCAGGAACTGGTCCAAACCTTTTTTAAACCCAGCTATACTAACAGCCCTTACTACATCCTCCATAAGAACATAAGACATGCCATACTGGGTCATCCATCCATCCATACTGGGCCATACTGGGTCATCCATCCAACTCACCGAAGATTCCTTCAGTTTCTATTTCAGGGGAAGCACTACCAGTACAGGGTTCTTCCTTTTGGCCTAGCCTCAGCACCAAGGGTGTTTACGAAATGCATGGCTGTAGTGGCAGCATTTCTTCGCACTCTAGGAATATTCATCTTCCCCTACTTAGACGACTGGCTCATTCGAGCCCCATCAGAATCAGAGGCCAGAATTTCCCTATCTTGCACAATGTGTATACTTCAGTATTTGGGCCTGGTCATAAACATCCCAAAATCCAACCTAACTCTCACTCAGTCTCTAGAGTTTATAGGAGCTATGCTGGATGCCAGGAAAGCAAGGGCCTATCTTCCACAGCCCCGCTGCCTTCGCATTGTGCAGTTAGCTTCCCAAGCAGTGTTAAAAACTCATCTCACTGCTCGGGAAATGTTACAATTGCTAGGCCACTTGGCATCTACCGTGCATGTGGTTCCTTATGTTCGCCTCCATATGAGAGCAGCCCAATGGATTCTAGCCACTCAGTGGACTCGAGCATCAGGCTGCCTATCAGACAAAATAGCAAACTCAAGTCGCTTATTTTGTCCCTTCAATGGTGGCAATCAACCCAAAACCTGTTGGTGGGGTCCCCTTTCCAACAGCCCCAACCCCAGGTCACTCTAACAACAGACGCCTCACAGGTGGGTTGGGGAGCTCACCTGCAAGATCTCTCTACCCAAGGCACCTGGACTCCACAGGAGACCCATCTACACATCAATCTCTTGGAACTCAGAGCAATCTTCCTTACTCTGAGTGTTCCACACCCAGCTGAGCTACAAGACATAGAAACATAGAAATATGATGACAGAAAAAGACCACATGGCCTATCTAGTCTGTCCTTCCATAACAACTACAACAGTCCCCTTTTTACCTTTAGAGATCCTCTGTGTTTGTCCCATGCTTTTTTGAATTCAGTTACTGTCCTCATCTCTACCACCTCCACTGGGAGACTATTCCACGGATCCACCACTCTTTCCGTAAAGAAATATTTCCGCATATCACTCCTGAATCTATCTCCCTTCACCCTCATCCCATGTCCCCTCGTAGCAGAACTTGCTTTCAATTGAAAGAGGCTCTCTCCCTGAACATTTATGCCACGGAGGTATTTAAACATCTCAATCATATCACCTCTATCCCGCCTTACCCCTAAGGTGTACATATTAAGATCCTTCAGTCTGTCCTCATATGCTTTATAATGAAGACCACTAATCATTTTAGTAGCCACCCTCTGCACCGACTCCATCCTGTTCACATCCTTTGGAAGGTGCGGTCTCCAGAATTGCACACTATACTCCAAATGAGGTCGCACCAAAGACTTATACAGAGGCATTATCACCTACTATTTTTCTGCTAGCCATTCCTCTCCGTATGCACCCAAGCATCCTTCTAGCTTTTGCCGTCGCCTTTTCTACCTGTTTAGCTACTTTAAGATCATCAGACACAACCACGCCTAGGTCCCGCTCTTCTTTAGTGGACAAAAGTACTTCACCCCCTATACTATATTTCTCCCTTGGATTGCTGCAGCCCAAATGCATGACCTTACATTTTTTAACATTAAATCCCAGCTGCCAAATTCTAGACCATTCTTCAAGCTTAGCTAGATCCCTCCTCATGTTATCTACCACTTCCTGGGTGTCTACTCTATTGCAGATTTTGGTATCATCCGCAAAGAGGCAAACCTTACCTGAAAGCCCTTCCACTATATCACTAACAAAGATGTTAAAAAGAATCGGACCAAGGACAGATCCCTGGGGTACACCACTGATAACATCCTTCTCAGAGTGAGCTCCATTTACTTGTACTCTTTGTCGCCTCCCACCCAACCCATTTTTGACCCAAGCAGTAACTTTAGGGTCCATCCCTAGGGTGCTCAGTTTGTTTATAAGTCGCCTGTGAGGAACAGTGTCAAAGGCTTTACTAAAATCTAAATACACCACATCTAGGGCTCTCCCTCGGTCCAACTCCCTGGTCACCCAGTCAAAGAAATCAATCAGATTTGTCTGACAAGACCTGCCTCTGGTGAATCCATGCTGCCTTGGATCCTGTAATCCGCTGGACTCCAGAAACCTCACTATTTTCTCTTTCAGCAGCGTTTCCAATAATTTACTCACCACCGAAGTTAAACTAACCGGCCTGTAGTTTTCAACCACATCCTTACTTCCGCTTCTGTGTAAAGGCACCACATGAGCCTCTCTCCAGTCCTTTGGCACCACTCCCGACTCCAACGAGGCATTGAAAAGGTCCTAATTCAGACAGACAATCAAGTAGCTATGTTCTATCTGAACAAGCAGGGAGGAACAGGCTCTCTGTCACTGTGCAACGAAGCTTTGTGACTATGGGCCCTCGCCAGAGAGCATCAGATTCATCTCCTTGCGGTGTAACTGCCAGGCATTCCAAACTCTTGGGCAGGCAGACTCAGTCGAGTTCTGCTTCCACACGAGTGGTCTCTTCATGCAGACCAGGTAGCAAAGGTTTTTCAAATTTGGGGAACTCCGGACATAGACCTCTTTGCAAGTCCGTTGAATGCCAAATTTCCCCGATTCTGTTCCAGAATTTCGGCTCAGGGTTCTCAGGCCAGGGATGCTTTCCTCCTCCATTGGGGTCAGGACTTCCTGTATGCCTTTCCACCCATTCCCCTAATTCCCAAAACCCTATTCAAGCTTCAGAGAGACAGAGGTCTTATGATTCTCATAGCTCCACATTGGCCACGGCAGGTGTGGTACCCTCTGCTCCTACATCTCTCTCAAGCTCCATCTCTGGAGTTAGGATCTGCTGCAGATCTCCTGTCTCAGGAGGATGGGATGTTGTGGCACCCTGATCCCCACTCTCTGCATCTCAGGGCCTGGTTGCTGAGGGCCTAGACCTTCATGGTCTTAACCTGTCTCAACAAGTAAAGGATATCCTTTGTGCTTCTAGAAAGCCTTCCACAAGACGCTCTTATGCTTTCAAGTGGAAAAGGTTTTCCATATGGTGTTCACAGAAGGGTCTTGACCCCTTAGCGATACCTCTGGAATCATTACTGGAGTATCTCCTTCATTTATCTAATGCAGGGCTTAAGACTAACTCAGTAAGAGTCCATTTAAGTGCTATTTCAGCTTCTTTCAAGCCTGTAAATGGACAGCCTATTTCCTCTCATCCTCTCATAGCGAGATTTATGAGGGGCCTTCTTCTAACTAAGCCTCCCATTAGGCCACCACCGGTGGCATGGGACCAAAATCTGGTTCTTGGGCAGCTCATGAAACCGCCTTTTGAACCTTTAGCTACTACCTCCTTGAAATTCCTTTCCTAGAAGGTTGTCTTTCTTATTGCAATCACATCAGCATGTCGCATCAGTGAGTTGCAAGCATTAGTGGCTGATCCTCCTTATACGAGGTTCCATCATGATAAGGTAGTCCTTAGGACTCATCCACACTTTATGCCAAAGGTGGTCTCACCTTTTCATTTAAACTAAGTGGTTTACCTGCCTGTATTTTTTCCAAGGCCTCATGCTTCAAGTGCAGAAAGGAATCTTTGGACTGTAAAAGAGCACTTGCTTTTTAATTACAAAGGACACAGCAACATAGAAAGTCCTTTCAACTATTTGTTGCTTTTGATCCTTCTCATTTGGGACGTCCAGTCTCCAAGAGAACATTGTCCAATTGGATTGCACAGTGCATTTCTTTTACCTATCAGAGTAAAAACTTTTCTCTGGAAGGCCATGTCAGAGCTCACAATGTGAGAGCCATGGCAGCCTCAATGGCTCATCTACACTCTGTGTCTATTGACGACATCTGTCGAGCAGCTACTTGGGCCTCGGTTCATACCTTCACAGCCCATTACTGCTTAGACGAGGACTCCCGCAGGGATGCCTTGTTTGGTCAGGCTGTTCTACGACACCTGTTCCATACTTAATCAACTCCTACCCACCATTCCCGGTAGGATGACAGAGATCCATGGGGGGAAGTGGAGCCCTTTCACAAGGGCACACAACTTCTGGGGTCTCTCCCTGGCATCTGTAGCTAATTGAGTCCCCATATGTGAAGACTACATTCCTGCTTGTTCCTAGAGATAGCATAGTTACTCACCTGTAACAGGTGATATCCGGAAACAGCAGGAATTTAATCTTCACAACCCACCCACCTCCCCTAGGAGTTGTATCTCTCTTTTCTTTTCTTTCCCCCTCTCTCTCCTTCTTTGTCTCAGCTTTAAAACTCAACTGGAGAGAGGCAGTTGAGAAAGACAGGAAGACAGCATGCAGGCGCTGTGGGATGCTCCCAAAAGCTTTCTAATTGGACGCTGGGGAGCGTTCCCGTGCAGGCTCCGTCGGTACCGACGATACCCATATGTGAAGACTAAATTCCTGCTGTTCCTGGAGATCACCTGTTACAGGTGAGTAACTATTCTCTATCAGCTGGGCATTTAATGGAACTGGTTCAACTACAAAACACACCCCGACCCCCACCTTATTTGCCACCTTAAACCATAGCGGTAGTATTGTTCCCAGTGTGGTTCAGTGCAAGTTTCTATACAGAAGTAGCAATTCCATCAGGTGTTGGGGCAGTTAGCTCATCCTCCGACATTTTTGACTCCTTTTCACTCGTCCCTTATATATATAATTTGTGCCAGTTTCTGTTCATTTAGCATGCTGTTTGACTATTGTCATCTAAACCTTTACATACAAATGTATAAATCGTATGTGCTCTTGTATATAAGTACCTCCTCTCCCCCGCAAAAAAATCCAGTTGGTCTTAATAGTTTAAGGAAGTTAATTGTTTGTCGAAAGCTGTATCCAGTTTACGTTTTATCTTATGATGTACATGGCCTGCACTCTCTCTTTAGCGCCACCTTTTAGAAGTTGGATGGAATCACACCTCTTCTACTGATATTGAACATACTCTAAACTGTTGTGGATTCTATACATCGGAAAATAAAACCTGCGTAGCTGTAAGTAGATATCTGCATATCTAACACTGAGGCAACTAGGAATTTTATTTTAAGTATGCCAGATAGATGTGTTTGCGAGTTAATGCATACTTCATGTTAAAATGATTCACTTTACCTTGGATTTGAATTTTGGCTTTAATTTCTCGCCTTTCTAAGCTAGTACTGTTTCTGACAGGTCTATTTACTAAGTTGCATTTGTGATGGTACTGCAACTTAATGGAAGAATTTTGACCATAATGCATATTAAATAATGAGCTATGAAGATGCAGATTCTTGGAATGCAAAATGAATGACGCAGCTTACAGTGAACTTCGCAAGCTGTGTTATTTGCTGAAAGTTAACACCTCAAAAGGTGCTGTCTGCTTTCTTCTAGGAGGATTGGCTGCCTAATGCATGAGACTGTGTTCACAGGAATGCTTTCAAAGGGTAACTAGCAAGAAATGTAGAGGAACTACTCCTCTTTCAAAGAGCTAGCAATATGGGGACAAAAAGCTCCTTCACCCCTGATCTCTTAAAACCAAAGAGCATCCCCACCTTAACTGATTCCCTCCAGCCCCAGTCCTTTTAAACAATAATTGTGGGTGTCTTTAAACCTCTCTGCTCCCCCAGTACATCACTGTCTACCAGGATCACTCCTGCCCTGGTGGCTTTTGTTCAAAAAGTGGTGCCCTAGTGGAAGTCTGTCAATACTACCTCTAGGGATTAGGCTGCCAAATAAGGAAAGGTCAGCGGGCACCATTTTTCAAGTGGTAGCTGCCAAATTAGGAGAGAGCAGAGATCAATAGTGAGATGCCATGGGTAGTGAATCCAGAAATTAAATGTTTTCTGTTGTAAATAGGGCATAAATGCACTAGTTTTTTACCACAGGCTAATAAATAAGGGCCAGAGTTTTTCCACTGCTGTAGCCGAACATCTGTTCAGGGTTTCCTCCCATAAACCTCTAGGGAGTCACATTGTTATATAATAGGATCCATAAGGAGTCTTTGGAAAATTTCCTTCCCAGGTGCGGGACATTCCTATTTCAACTGTCCTGGTACAGCTTCTGAGAAAAACACCTCCCCCGCACGTTGCCAGTGAAATAAAGGGACATCTTTTCTAAGGAGCATGTATGTTAAAATGCATTACATTTTGGCAGCTAAGGAGTGTGTTAGCAGCCAAAACCATGTGGTAAGGAGAAAACCTCTACAGTATCTGCAGTGGGTGTTTCTGGGTAAGCCTCTGCAGATACCGCAGAGGACTGGATTTCCCATGGAGACCCTGCATAACCTGCTAAGGTAGATTTAGCAGGAAAAGCCCTGCAGTGCCTTTTGAAATAGGTACCATGGGCCCCCGCAGTAAATCCATGGAAAAAGATGGTAGCGATCAGGTGCACAGACCTGTCAGCAGCTCTGTACCCCAAATGCTACCATGCCTCCTCCAACAGCCCTGATTGGGGTTCCCCCTCCCTCTCCACAATATTGTCAGTGCCGTGGTGCTGCAATCCATGGCACCAACAATATTAAATAAAGAAGTGTTGGTATCCTGCAACACCAGTCCTCCGTGGATGGCTCCCGATCCCCCTTTGGGAACTGCCAGGTGGGATCATGCACTCTTCCCCCCCCCCCCCATCTCAGCTAGTCAATTGGGCTAAGCCCCCCTCCCTCCCCCATCCATTACTTGAAAGGGGGAACCCCACAACCCCCTCCATACCTCCCTTTCTCACCTCCCTGTGGAATAAAAGCTCCCAGCTAGCCAGACGGCCAAGGGGGGGGGGGGGGGGCACATAGCTTCCCCAGGCCCTCCCCATACATTTACCTTAAGAAAACCTGGTATTCTAGTGGTCTAGTGGGGCAGGGGTGGTCCTCTGCTCCTATCCTGTCGTGGCGAATCAAAAATGGCTGCCATCATGAGGCCCTGCCCTCTAGTCTCATGCTAGGGGGCAGCACCACAAGATTGTGGTCATCTTCATTAGGGCATGTTACCACTGGAAGTCAGGGAAGTAGACACCTCCATTTTCTTTGGAGGCTTTTAGCTTTCCTATGGCAATCCTCATTTGCGAGCCATTCCATAGAAAGTTTGTCAAGCTTCTTTCCAAAGTAGCATATATCCCAGATGGGAGGGTAAAAGGCAGCATTCCTAGCACATAATTGATTTTTGGAGTTAGGGACACTTTAATAGTTTCTAGCCTTCCCCACCATGTGAGGTACAGAGGAGACCATGATAAGGTCATTTTACATATCATATTTAATAACTCTTATGTGTTAATTTGAATGGTTTGGTCTATCGAGGCCACGTACTTTACTCCCAGATATTTGATGTTACCAGCCTCCCACCGAAATGGGTATGCCGCCATAGACTCTGAGATTGATAGATTATTTAATGGAAAGGCCACCAATTTGGTCCAATTGATTTTGTAACCCAAAGGTTTTGAGTAGGAGCAAGACCGTGCCGAGCCCTGTGCAAGCAGTGTGGCCGCACAGGGCGCAAAGACTTAAAAGGGCGCATTTCGTCTCTCTGCCGTTGCCTGCCGCCTCCACTTTTTCGGTGGCAGGCAGCAGTAGAGAGACAAAATGTGCCCCTTAAATCTTCGTGCCGGCGACTTGCAGATTGGGCACGTGCCCCCCTCCCACACCCCCATAAAGTGTCTCAATGGAGGTGCGGGGGGGGGGAGGGGCGCGTGCCCGATGTGCAAGTTGCACAGGGCGCATTTCAGTCTCGGTACGGCCCTAAGTAGGAGTCAGTCACCGTTAGGATTGCTGGCACTGCTGAAGGTTGCGTGAATAGGAGGAGGTCATCTGCATGCGCTGATAGTTTCACTTGAAGATCACCTATTCTAAATCCGACAATATCTTCGTTCTGTCTAATTGCGATGGCTAAAGGTTCCAACGCGAGATTGAAAAGTAACGGAGAAAGGGGGCAACCCTGACGTGTGCCTCTATGTAATGAGAAGGAGCGGGATAGGATGCCATTGGCAAATCTATGGGCTCGAGTTCTCGAATATAACAGTAGAGGCATCTAGATCAGGCGTTAATTCTGATGAGTATAGGTCAGTGATGGCTAACCTTTTTGAGCCCGAGTGCCCAAACTGCCGCACAAAACCAAAGAATTTCCTCAAAGTGCCAGCACGTCAATTTGCATAAATATTTGCATAATGCTAACATACACTAACTTTTAGTAAACATGTCTCTTAATGAGTGTATGGATAAAGACAGACTAAAAGATTTCTACATTACTATAATCCAGTGCCAACCACCAGGCACATTAGGAACTACTACAAACGCTGCCCATTTAGAACCAATAGCAAACCCGCCGTATCCTAACAGCACTACCAGGACTCACAAAGCACCACACCATACCTATCAAAAGGCAACACTGCAAATATTAAACCAATACATTTCAGACAATAACAATACATGACCTACTGGGGAAAGAGAACAAGTGGCAATGTCAAAAAGGAATTACATAAACAGAATACCTCAGCTCAGTTACACAGTTGCAATTGCTCCAGCCACTTTCTTCTGGTTTCTTCATGTTTTCTGCTAACTCTCCATCATCTGCTGTCCATTTGTCCTTTCTTCTCTCTTCTAGTTTTTTTTTCCATTCTCTCTCTCTACATCCGCTTTAACATACTAATCTTTCTCCTTTTGCTCTTTCCTCATTCCTATTTCATCCACTCAAATTTTACCCCTCCATCCTCAATCCCCACTTACTCTCCCAATACCCGGCCAATTGTAGATTTTTTATCCCTCCCACACAAAATATTTTCCCCTCTCCATTTTACTCTCCCAGCCCCATCCCATTCTAATCCTCCCCCAACATCAGCTCCCTTCTAGTTCCAGCCTCACCCAGCATCCATTCCCTTCTAGTCCCTGCATCAGCCCATTTCCAGTCCTAGCAACCCCCCAACCCAATACCAGTCCTAGCCCCCCCCATCAACTCACTTCCAGCCCTAAACCCCCATCACCCCATTTCCAGACAGCCCCCATCAGCCCACAGCCCATTAGCAGTCCTACCCCCCCAGCCCATTAGCAGTCCTACCCCCCCCGCCCGCCCGCCCGCCCATCCGCCCATTAGCAGTCCTAACCCCCCCCCGCCCATTAGCAGTCCTAACACCCCCCCTCCTGCCCATTAGCAGTCCTAACACCCCCCCTCCTGCCCATTAGCAGTCCTTTCTAGCCGCCTCCTGCCCATTAGAAGTCCTAACCCCCCCCTGCCCATTAGCAGTCCTAACACCCCCCCTCCTGCCCATTAGCAGTCCTAACCCCCCCCCTCCTCCTGCCCATTAGCAGTCCTAACCCCCCCCCTCCTGCCCATTAGCAGTCCTAACCCCCCCTCCTCCTGCCCATTAGCAGTCCTAACCCCCCTCCTGCCCATTAGCAGTCCTAACCTCCCCCTCCTGCCCATTAGCAGTCCTAACCCCCGCCTCCTGCCCATTAGCAGTCCTAACCCCCCCTGCCCATTAGCAGTCCTAACACCCCCCCTCCTGCCCATTAGCAGTCCTAACCCCCTCCTCCTGCCCATTAGCAGTCCTAACCCCCCCCCCTCCTCCTGCCCATTAGCAGTCCTAACCCCCCTCCTGCCCATTAGCAGTCCTAACCCCTCCTGCCCATTAGCAGTCCTAACCCTCCTGCCCATTAGCAGTCCTAACCCCTCCTGCCCATTAGCAGTCCTAACACCCCCCCCTCCTGCCCATTAGCAGTCCTAACCCCCCCCTCCTCCTGCCCATTAGCAGTCAGAACCCCCCCCTCCTCCTGCCCATTAGCAGTCCTAACCTCCCCCCCCTGCCCATTAGCAGTCCTAACCCCCACCTCCTGCCCATTAGCAGTCCTAACCCCCCCCTGCCCATTAGCAGTCCTAACCCCCCCCCCTGCCCATTAGCAGTCCTAACACCCCCCCCTCCTGCCCATTAGCAGTCCTAACCCCCCCTCCTCCTGCCCATTAGCAGTCCTAACCCCCCCCCTCCTCCTGCCCATTAGCAGTCCTAACCCCTCCTGCCCATTAGCAGTCCTAACCCCCCCCCTGCCCATTAGCAGTCCTAACCCTCCTGCCCATTAGCAGTCCTAACCCCCCTCCTGCCCATTAGCAGTCCTAACCCCCCCTCCTGCCCATTAGCAGTCCTAACCCCCCCCCTCCTGCCCATTAGCAGTCCTAACTCCCCCCCTCCTCCTGCCCATTAGCAGTCCTAACCCCCCCCCTGCCCATTAGCAGTCCTAACCCCCCCCCCCCCCGCCCCCCCGGCAATTTTTTTTTAAAAAAAAAGCAGGCTCTGGCTGCTGCCGCGGCAGATTGCAATGTCCCGCGGGGCCCCCTCCGCCCGCTAAGCCCCTCTGCAAGGGCTTTCAGATTCGCGAGGGAGAGCGTCTCCCTCGCGTCTCTGTTAAGCCCACAGGGGCTAATGGGAAATTTCCCATCAGTCCCTCGCGTCTAAAGGGGCTGATGGGAAATTTCCCATTAGCCGCTGCGGGCTTAACAGAGACGCGAGGGAGACGCTCTCCCTCGCGAATCTGAAAGCTCTTGCAGAGGGGCGGAGGGGGCCCCGCGGGACGCTGCATTCTGCCCTTGCCGCGTCCGCAGTCAGAGACAGCTTTTTCTTTTTTTTGCGGACCTATGGCCCGCGTGCCAGCTGCAAGGCCTTCGCGTGCCACAGCTGGCACGCGTGCCATAGGTTCGCCATCGCTGGTATAGGTTATCATAGTATCTGGAAAATTCATCTAGAATTTGCTCTTTGTTAGTTAGTCTAACTTTCTTGCCATCCAGAATGGAGACGATTTGTGATCTATCTTGTTTCCCTCTCAAGACATTCTCAAGAAGCTTACCTGCTTTGTTTTGTTTCACATGATACCAAGATAGTTGCTTCAGCATTACTTGCTCTACTTCTGAGCTTAAAATTTTGTTATATTGATATCTTCGTCTCTGGAGCTGCAATAGTATACCTGCCTCTGGTTGTTTGATCCGTAACCGCTCCCCGGCTTTAATTTGATTGTCTAAGTCTATTAATTGGGCCTTTCTCCTTAATACTATAATTAGTAATTGTTGCTCGGAGCGTGGCTTTAAAGGCCTCCCACCATGCCCAGCTTGCCGAGTCCCCTAATTTGTTTGTGCTGAAATAAGACCTAATAGAAGACCTCATTTCTCCCTGAAACAAGGGCTCCGCTAGCCAGGATCTATTGAAAGCCCATGGCGGGCTGGGTTTGCCTACATCTGGCAACAAACGTTTTAAGGTAATAGCTGCATGATCTGAAATGTGCATGCTCAGGATATCAGCATCACAGTCTTCCGAAACTAAGGACTTAGAAATTAAAAAGAAATCTGTTCGAGAGAGGGAATTGTGCGGGTGGGGGGGGGGGGGGGGCGGGTATAATCTTTATCAGTGGGATGGAGTAGCCTGCAAATATCTACCAGTCCACTGGTTTCCATAAGGGCCCTGAGAGCAAGTTCTGCTTGGGAAGATTTCTCTACCAGGATTGCGGTCTAACAAGCGCTCCATGACCAAGTTATAGTTACCTCCCATAACCATTGGGAACATACTATTCTCCTGCAAAATACCGGCTAGATCTTTAAAGAAATTGGGGTCATCATTGTTAGGACCATAGACATTGAGAATTATCAATTTATATTCACCAATCAAAATAGATGACTTTGCCCACCTCCCTTGTGCATCATTGCTGGCGCATTCTACCTTGATCCCTAGAGATTTGCGTGATAAAATTGCCACACCATTTCTCTTGTGGACTGCAGGGGAGGAGCCAGTTAATGAAAATTGATTATCCCCCAGCTTTCTAGTCTCAGCCAGAGATAGGTGGGTTTCCTGCAGTAAGATTAGATCAGCTTGTTGCCTTTTACAATATGTTAGAATCTTTTTCCTTTTTAACGGGGTCTTGATGCCCTTAACATTACAAGATAAGATCTTCATCTCATTAGCCATGGCAGTCTAGTGAGATTTCAACTACTACAGCCTGTGAAATACAAAGATTAAATAAACATCCTTCTACCATCCTCAGAGAACCAACCGTCACCCCCCCCCCCCTTCCAAGAAGCAATATATTGGGTGAGACAGCGAATACATCAATACATGGCACAGCCCGGACCCTCTAGTTAGCCCCTTTTTTATTTTTTATTTATAGAAACATGAATTGCATAATATTGCCCCCTAACCAACAGAATAGTGAACCATTCGAGCAAAGAAAGCGTATCATTCTCAGATTAGGCATTGATTTGCAACTCCCCTTTAATAGACTGTTAGCTGAGAACATTTTCCCCAAGTTGGTTGCAACAAATCCTAATCTTACCCACATATTACCCCCAAGGGTAGATACAGACCACTAAATGCCTGAGCTCTGTTAGTCAGCAACAAAAGTAATTAGGTCCAATAGAGTCCCGAAGCAAATGCAGTCTTGGCAACGCTGCGGGCCGCAGCAACCACCAGCCATGCTCTCTGAAGCCTCCCCGACGACCCCAAACCAAAAGTGCCACTACACAGCTTGAGAAATTAGGCACTAACTTTGGTGCATTAGCAAAGCTTCATGTTTTTCTATAAACAACTCTAGTGCTGCTGGGTCCTCAAAGGTTTTGGTAGTGTTATTCAGGGTGACTTTGAAGTGAGCAGGGTTAAATAAGCCATACCTTGCCTGAAGACATTGAAGCCTTACTCTGAAAGCAAGGAATTGTTTCTTCTTCTCCACTGTGGTCTTGCTAAAGTCAGGGTAGAGGGCGATTTTATGGCCTTCATATTGAAGAGAAGGGGAGGATCTAGCTGCCCCCATTATTTGTGACTTGCTTGTGCCGTAACACACAGAGGATCATCGGCCGTGGTCTCCTGACTTGTGGGTTGGGTGAAGTTGGTATGCGATGCACCTTTTCAATCTCCAATGGGCGTGTGAAATCAATTTTTAACAACTTTGGTAACAGAGCTTCTAAAAAGACAACTGGGTCTTTCTCTTCTGTGCCCTCCAGTAACTCGACTATGTGGATATTATTGCGTTTTGCTCTGTTATTCATATCTTCCATGCTTCGTTCCAACCACTCCATTCTCCGTGAAGATTTAATGAGTTGCAGAATGCGCTCCTCATGGGCCGCAGTAGTCACTTCCGCCCTCTCCACTTTAGTTGTTAAAGTTTGCATTTGTGCTCTTATCTCTTTCAAATCCGTTTGCAGTTCACTCAAAGACTCCCCAATGGGATCGACACGGCTGCGGATCGCCCGGACCTCCTTCAGGATCTGTTGCATACCCTCGGCCGGCTCTTACTGAGATGCCATTTTGTGCAGGGACAACAGGTCTGATTTAGACCTTTTTGTTCCAGTTCCCGTCGCATTCGCAAAGTCTAAGTGAGTTTGCTTGCTGCAAGACATGTTCGTGTTCCACGGAGCGACCTTCACCAGATCCGTGTGTCTATCCAACAGTAATAACCAGGATTAAATGACAGGGTCAATGGGAGAGAGTCTCTTACGCAGCCATGCTGATCCTTCGCTGGCTCTGCCTCCGTATGCTTTTATTCTTAACTATTTCAAAATTCCCCAAATTCTTATGCTGCTCATCTTATTTTTCATACCCTTGGTTTCCATGCAAATTTTCTTTAACACTTGCAGGGCTGGTATTCAAAAAAAATGTCTGGTTAACTGGACACAACTTTACATTTTGATTTGCTATTCCAACAACCAAATAACTTGATGTTTTGGCCGAACGTCATCTGGTTAAATAGAGGAGGAGCCAAAGGTGTGCAGGGGTGGCTTAATATTATCCAGTTACGGTTGTGACAAATACCTGGCTTAAGCTGAATAAAGTTATCTGAATGACTTTTTTTTATATATTTTTTTATTAACCACCAAGAATGGCACAATACAACTTAATTTTTCATCACAATCATGAATAATATATCTGAAATGGAAATGTTTGTTTGCCTTTATTTGATATACCGCAATCTCCAGGAACAAGCAGGTATGAGTCTTCACATATGGGTATCTTCGGTACCGACGGAGCCCGCGCAGGAACGCTCCCCAGCGTCCAATAAGAACGCTTTTGAGAGAATGCATCCACGCATGCGTGCTGCTTTCCCACCTATCTACCTCCCTCTCTTCAGTTCTTCGTTTTCCGCGGAGCCGACAGGACGTGAACCCTGTCACCGCAGAAAATTCTACTTTTATTTCTTATTTTTTTGTGGTCGCGCCTGCCTTAGTTCGACGCCCACCGGTACCACCGGTGTTTTTTCTTTCTTTCTTTCTTCAAAAAAAAAAAAGAAAGACACAGAACTTGTGTTTTTCAGTCAGGGGTTTTCTCCTGCTTGGTGCTTGGTGCCATTTTGGCCACTAGGCCTCTTTACTGTAACATGGAGAAACCGGCTACTGGTTTCAAGAAATGTTCAAAGTGTGGCAGCACAATTTCTGTCACAGACGCCCACGACTAGTGTCTTAAATTTATTTATTTATTTTTATTTATTTATTTAGCTGTATTTATATACCGCTTTTCACCGGGTCAAAGTGGTGTTACATAGGGGTGGGGGAATTAAGTACAAGGGTAGGGCCATCACCGGGGAGGCAACATTGATGATTTTGACATAGGAAAGACTTTGGACATAGGACAGACGTTGGACATAGACAGGTTAGTGTAGCTTTAAGTTAAAGGTTCATTGTGGGTGAGATCAGAGGTTTGTGGGTTTTTCGGTGGGGTTCGAGTTGAAGTATTCCTGGAAAAGGATGGTTTTTAGCTGTTTTCTGAAAGATAGTAGGTCGGCATTGTTTCTGAGATAGCTCGGGATAGTCCTGACCATTGCCCAGCAGAATGTCTCTCCTGCAGGAAGCTGACTAAAAGAAGTCTTCAGAATCGAGCAAATAAACTCGGTGCCCTCTTTACATCGGACACGATGTTGATAGCATCAGTGTCCTCCAGGGCCTCTACTTCTTTCCAGGGATCTCAGGTAACTAAACATAAATCTACGTCTAGCCCGTCCTCAAGAGGTAGATCTCCCTCTAAGTATCGAGATGCCTCTGGCATTGCCCTCGAGGAACCTGCACCGGCAAAACAGCCCCGGCTTGAGTCTTCGGGCTCCAAAGCATTATCGGGGCTCCAGGATGTTCTCGAGGCTTCGACCTCGATGGACATTCCTGTTCCATGCTCTGGGGTTGTGGCCGCTTCGATCGGTACCGACACCCCGGCATCGGACATGGTGATGGATGAAAGACTCCTTGCCATTGAACGCAGTCTAGCGAATCTTTTGGCTACTTTGGTACCGCTAAAGTCGCTGCAGACTGTTCCACAAGCACCGGTATCGCTGCCGGTACTGGTACTGGTGCCGGTACCCTTGGTACCTGCTTCAGCAGGTTTACTTCCCCCGATGCCGAGTTTAGAATCACTCTCAAGCATGGGGGATCAGGTACCGACTCGCTTCGGTACCGACCTTGAGCGGTACCGAAGACATCTTTTGAAGGAGAACCTGGTGCTTCATCCCTTTGAGTCTTCCGATTCCGATGACTCAGATGACTCCACTGGTACCAGAGCTGAACTTTTACAAGATTCAACTCCTTCTCCTCAATGCAGAATGACTCCTCCTGAGGACATGTCTTTTCACGATTTTGTGCGTGATATGGCAAGGGCTCTTGCCATTACAGTGGTTCCTGAAAAGGAGCCTAGGGCAGAAGAATTAAGAATTCTGCAATACCCCTTGGCTCCAAAGGAAGCAGCTATGCTCCCTATACATCAGATCTTGCATGATTTAATGTTACAGATGTGGGAAACTCCTTTAACAGTATCCCCACATTCTAAACGCCTTGACGCTATGTGTAGAGTGCCACCTTGTCCAGATTTTCAAAAGACTCAACTACCACACCATTCTATGGTGGTGGAGTTGGCCATGAGACGGATTAAGAGTACAAAGAGACACTCTTCTAATCCGCCAGGTTGTGAATCTAGAACCCTGGAAACTTTTGGTCGTAGATGTTTTCAGGCCTCCGTGCTTTCAGCAAGGATTAGTTCCTATATTTTATACATGGGAATGCTCCTTGAGGAGGTTACAAAAAACTTAGAGCTTTTGAACCCTTTCCTTCAAGAGGATAAAAGAGTTAAACATGCTCAGAATGTCTCTAAGTTCATGAATCGTGCTACCTTTGACTGTTTTGAATGTATTAGCAGAACCTCTGCTATAGCTATAGGAGCACGACGTATTGCCTGGCTCCAAGCTTCAGACTTGGAAGAATGGGTGCAGGAAAAGCTGGGAAATATTCCTTGCACTGGAGAAAATCTTTTTGGCAAGGATTGGCAATCTAAGGCTAATCAGTTTGACACTGATAATGCTACTTTAAATAGATTGTCAAAATTTCTGCTAACCCAGCTAAAAAAAATTCCTTTAAGAAACCCTTTTTCTCTAAGAAGAAGTTCTATCCATCTTCCACCCAACAGGCATATGTTCCCCAAAAAGGGCAACAACAGACGAGACAAAGAAAACCCAAACCTCAGCAGGCTCAACAGACTCAGCCTCCTCAGGGTTTTTGACTTTTGTCTAGAGAACTTAATCATTTTTCCTGTGTTAGGCCCAGAAACCACAAATATTCCAGGCCGTATCTGCCATTTTGTCAAAAGATGGCAACAAATCACATCAGAAGCCTGGACTTTGTCCATAATGAGTCTGGGGTACAAGCTTCATTTCCTCAGCTTGCCACCACCCACACTAGTAAAACAGTTCAACTCTCAACCTCTAGGCATAGACCTCTTGTTACAAGAGGTCTCTACTCTTCTAGCTCAAGGAGCTATAGAAGAGGTTCCTCTATGCCAACAAGGTACAGGGTTTTACTCCCCCTATTTTCTCATTCCAAAAAAGACAGGAGGTTTAAGACCAAGCCTAGATCTCAGAGAGCTGAACAAATATCTGGTCCAAGAGAAGTTCAAAATGCTTTCCCTCGGCTCTCTTCTGCCATACCTTCACAAGCAAGATTGGCTATGTTCTCTAGATTTAAAAGACGCCTACATGCATATCCTTATTCATGTAGATCACAGGAAATTCCTTCGGTTCCTAGTCCAGGGAAGACATTTCCAATACCGAGTCCTTCCCTTTGGGTTGGCCTCTGCTCCAAGGGTCTTCACAATATGCATGGCAGTAGTAGCACCATTCATGAGGACCCTGGGGATTTTTGTCTTCCCTTACTTGGATGATTGGCTCATTCGGGCGCAGTCAGCTCAAAAAGCTCATCAGGCCCTGTTGCGAGCAAAACAAATACTCCAGTATTTGGGATGGGTCATAAATCTTCAAAAGTCCCAGCTCACCCCATCTCAATCCCTCGAGTTTATAGGGGCTCGCTTGGACACACAGCTTGCAAGGGCTTTCCTGCCCCAACCACGCTGTCTGCGAATCATCGAGCTAGCATCTCAAGCAGTACTGCAGACCTTCCTTACCGCTCGACAGATGCTTCGCCTACCAGGTCACATGGCATCCACGGTCCATGTAATACCTTACGCTTGTCTTCACATGAGAGTGGCCCAGTGGACCTTAGCTTCCCAATGGTCTCAGGCCTCAGGAAGCCTGTCAGACAAGATCAGAGTTACCACATGTCTGATTCTGTCTCTCCGTTGGTGACAATCTCTGGAAAACCTTTTTAATAGGCTCTCCTTTCCAGCAACCACCACCTCAGGCTATCCTAACCACAGATGCCTCCAAGATGGGTTGGGGGGCCCACTTGGGCAATCTATCAACGCAGGGCCTTTGGTCCTTATAAGAGGCTCTTCTTCATATAAACCTCCTAGAACTCAGAGCCATCTCCAATGCTATTCAAGTCTTTTGCACCCAGCTCATAAACAAAACAGTTCTGGTGCAAACAGACAATCAAGTAGCCATGTTTTACCTCAACAAAGAAGGCGGAACAGGCTCTTTGCAACTATGCAACGAAGCTCTGCGACTATGGGCCTTTTCCAGAGAGCATCAGATTCATCTTCTGGCAGTCTATCTTCCAGGCATTCAAAACATTTGGGCAGACAGACTCAGTTGAGTACTCCTGCCACACGAGTGGTCACTCCACTCCTACCATCTTGCTTGGGTTTTTCATGCCTGGGGAACACACCAGACATTAGACCTCTTTGCAAGTCCACAGAATGCCAAACTTCCCCGGTTTTGTTCCAGACTTCCAGCACAGAACTGTCAAACCAGGGATGCATTCCTGCTTCACTGGGGTCAGGATTACCTATATGCATTTCCTCCAATCCCTCTAATCCCCAAAACCTTATTCAAGCTCCAGAGGGACAAAGGATGCATGATCCTCATAGCGCTTTCCTGGCTGAGGCAAACATGGTATCCTCTTCTCTTGCGTCTCTCTCAAGCCGCCCTTCTGGAGTTAGGGAGTGCTCCAGATCTTCTGTCCCAGGACAACGGATCTCTACTGCACCCCAGTCCCTACATCTCAAGGCCTGGTTACTCCAGGCCTAGACTTTCAGGATCTAGACCTGTCTCTACAAGTGAAGGACATTCTTCTGGCCTCCAGGAAGCCTTCCACAAGATGCTGTTACGCTTTTAAGTGGAAAAGGTTCTCTTCCTGGTGTTATCAGAGAGGACTTACTCCCTCTTTTTAGTACCAGTAGACTCTCTTCTAGAGTATCTCCTTCATTTGTCGGCTTCTGGTCTTCAGACCAATTCTGTTAGAGTCCATCTTAGTGCTATTGCTGCATCTCATAAGCTCATAGATGGACAACCAATTTCCTCTCATCCTCTTATTTCCAGATTTATGAGAGGACTTCTTCTAACGAAAACTCCCATTAAATCACCTCCAGTGGCATGGGATCTTAACCTTGTTCTAGGTGTACTCATGGAGCCACCTTTTGAGCCTTTGGCTACTTCGTATCTAAAGTTTCTTTCATGGAAAGTTATTTGCCTAATTGCCATCACTTCTGCTAGACGCATTAGTGAACTTCAGGCTTTAATGGCTGATCCGTCTTATACAAGGTTTCATCATGATAAGGTGGTTCTTAGGACCCATCCTCATTTTCTTCCAAAGGTGGTTTCACCTTTTCATCTAAACCAGTCAGTTTATCTTCCCGTTTTCTTTCCTAGGCCTCATTCCTCCTCTGCGGAAAGGAAACTTCATACTTTGGACTGTAAAAGAGCTCTAGCTTTTTATCTCCAAAGGACCCAGCCTCACAGAAAGTCTTCTCAGCTTTTTTGTGGCTTTTGACTCTATCCATTTAGGACTTCCTGTCACTAAAAGAACCCTCTCTAAATGGATTGCAGATTGTATTTCCTATACATACCAAAGTAAAGGAATACCTCCTTAAAGGCCATGTCACAGCTCATAATGTCAGAGCCATGGCAGCCTCAACAGCTAACCTTCGTTCAGTGGCTATTGATGAAATCTACAAAGCAGCAACTTGGGCCTCAGTACATACTTTCACTGCCCATTATTGTCTGGACAAGGACTCCCGCCGGGATGCCTTGTTTGGTCAAGCTGTTCTGCAGCACCTTTTCCACTCGTAGTTCAACTTCTGCCCTCCATCCCTGGGGGAAGCATGGCCCATCTACATAGATTTGCTACATGCTGGGTCTTACCTAGGCATCTTTCATCTGGGGAGTCCCCATATGTGAAGACTCATTCCTGCTTGTTCCTGGAGATAGCGTAGTTACTCACCTGTAACAGGTGATCTCCGGGAACAGCAGGAATAAGTCTTCACAACCCACCTGCCTCCCCTAGGAGTTGTCTTTCTTTCTCTCTTTCTCTATTTTTATCTACTTCTCTCCTTCGGTCTCAGCTTTAAACTCAACTGAAGAGAGGGAGGTAGATAGGTAGGAAAGCAGCGCGCATGCATGGATGCACGCTCCCAAAAGCGTTCTTATTGGACGCTGGGGAGCGTTCCTGATCTCCAGGAACAAGCAGGAATGAGTCTTCACATATGGGTATCGTCGGTACCAACGGAGCCTGTGCGGGAACGCTCCCCATCGTCCAAAAGGAAAGCTTTTGGGAGCATCCCACAGCGCCTGCACGCTGCCTTCCCGCCTTTCCTAACTGCCTCTCTCCAGTTCTTCTTTTCCGCGGAGCCAGCAGGTCGTGTTTCCTGTCACCGCTGAAGAATTTCTTATTTTCTTTTATTTTTCTTTAGTCGCGTGTCTGCCTTCTCGATTCTGGACCGGTACCACCGGTCTTTTTTCTTTCTTTTAAAACAAAACAAAACAAAACTACAGTGTATTTTTTCTTCTGGGGCCTTAGGCTTACAGATATATTTTTCCTCATGGAAAAACCCGCCTCCGGGTTTAAAAAGTGCACCAAGTGCAGCAGCACTATTTCTGTCACAGACACCCATGACTGGTGTCTAAAATGTTTAGGTCCTGACCACTCCATAGCGGATTGTGAGTCCTGTTCTATGATGTCTAAGAGAGGGTTACAAAATCGGGCAGCCAAGCTCAGTACCCTGTTTCCCTCCGATGCAACTTCTGTGGCATCGACGTCTTCCAGGGCTTCTTCTTCATACCATGGATCTCAGGTAACCAAACTTAAATCTGGCCGGTCCTCAAAGAGTTCATCTCCCTCTAAGTATCGAGATGCCCCCGGGCTTACTCTTGAGGAATCCACACCGGCAAAATTACCCCGGCGGGAGGCTCCGGCTTCCAAAGCTCTACCTATGGGGTCACAGGTTGACATCGATGGCTCGGCCTCGACCGATCACCTGTTACAATGTTCTGGGGTACCGGCGGTTAACACCGGTACCGACATCCAGACATTGGTGGCGTCGATGGATCAGAATATTCTGACCATGCAGCGTGCCATCACTGCATTCATACAAGCTGCGACACCTCCAGTACCGCAACAAACCCCGTTGTCGGTACCGGTACCGATTCTGGTACCGGATCCGAAATCGGTTCCAATACCTGTACCACTTGCATCGACATCAGCATCGACGGCAGCGGTACGCTATCCAGTGATGCCTATCAGTACCGACTCGGTACCGATTACTCCCGATGTCGATACCTCCCGGTACGCGTATCGGGCTCTACGAGAGCATCCAGACAGTCGATACTTCGATTCCTCTGAAGACTCTGATACATCAGAGGCCTCAATTGAAGCATCGGGGATCCTTCCTCAGGAACCCTCTTCTGCAAAAAGGAGAATGTCTCCTCCTGAAGACTTGTCTTTTCAGGACTTCATTAGGGAGGTGGCCAAAGGCCTGTCCATTTCAGTGGCCTCTGAAACTGAACCTAGAGCCAAAAAATTAGATATCCTACAATATCCTAAGGCTCCTAAAGAGGCTGCCACCTTACCAGTACATGAGATTCTTTATGATCACATGTTGGGCATATGGGAGACTCCTCTTTCCACCTCCCCTCATTCCCGAAGGTTGGACACCATGTATCGTGTTCCTCCTTGTCCTGGGTTTCATAAGACTCAGCTTCCTCACCACTCCATTGTGGTAGAGTCTGCTATGAAAAAGATCAAGAGCACAAAAAGGCACTCCTCTGCTCCTCCAGGAAGAGAATGCAGAACCCTAGATGCCTTTGGCAGGAAAATCTTCCAGGCCAGTATGCTTGTAGCCAGAATCAACTCCTATAGTCTCTATATGGGGATGTTTCTAAAAGAAGTTACAGATCATCTGCAGACCTTATCTCCTTTTATGTCAGAAGATAAGAGAAAAGAATATATCACCTGGCTTAAACAGGCACAGGATGTATCCAAGCTTTCCAACCGTGCAGCCTTTGACTCTTTTGAGGGTGCCAGTAGAGCCTTGGCTATTGCCATAGGTGCACGCAGAGTTGCTTGGTTACAAGCCTCTGATTTGGAATCCTGGGTACAGGATGGTCTAGGTAACCTTCCCTGTACAGGAGAAAACCTCTTTGGCAAAGATTGGCAAGCAAAGGCCAACCAGATGGATGCTGAAAATTCTGCTTTAGATAGACTTTCAAAGTCTACTACTGCTACTTTTAAAAAGAGGTTATTCAAAAAAGGATCTTTCCCAAAAAAAGGGAAATTTTCTTCAGGTTATGGTCAGGCCTCTTCCCAAGGTCGTTTTGCTACAAAGAGACAACAACAACCAAAACAGGCCAAGTCTCAGGCTGCGAGGACTGCTACGCCCCAACAGCCTCAGCCTCCTCAGGGCCTTTGACTTTCCACTAGAGAACTTAGCCTTTCTGGCTCTAGAACATCCAGAGCCTCTCACCATCCCAGGAAGGTTAGCTCACTTTGCTCCCAGATGGGAACAAATCACAGCAGAGCAATGGACCCTCTCCATCATATGAGATGGGTACAAGCTTCATTTCTTAAACCTTCCTCCTCACACCATGGTGAAACAGTTCAATTCTCCAACATCTCTCCTCAACCTTCTAGGTCAAGAGATTGCTACCCTTCTTGCCCAAGGGGCAATAGAAGAAGTACCCCTTCTTCAACAGGGCTCAGGGTTCTACTCCCCCTATTTTCTCATTACAAAGAAAACGGGGGGCTACAGACCCATACTAGATCTCAGAGAATTGAACAAGTTTCTATGCAAGGAGAAATTCAAGATGATCTCTCTCGGAACTCTCCTTCCATACCTCCAGAGTCAGGACTGGCTTTGTTCTCTAGATCTCAAGGATGCGTACACCCATGTTCTCATCCATCCAACACAGAAGGTTCCTTTGGTTCCTTTACCAAGGAAAGCACTACCAATACAAAGTGCTTCCTTTCGGTCTGGCCTCTGCTCCAAGAGTGTTCACAAAATGCATGGCAGTAGTAGCTGCATTTCTGCGCACTCTAGGAATATTCGTATTCCCATATCTGGACGACTGGCTCATCCGAGCTCCATCCCAGTCAGAGGCCCAGACTTCCCTGACCTGCACAAGGCGTGTTCTTCAGTATCTGGGACTGGTAATCAACATTCCAAAATCCCATCTCACCCCTACTCAGTCTCTAGAGTTCATAGGGGCCTTACTGGATACCACAACTGCAAGGGCCTATCTTCCCCAGGCCCGTTGCCTACGCTTGATGCAGTTAGCCTCCCAGATTCAGTTAAAATCCCATTTAACTGCTCGAGAGATGTTACAACTCTTGGGCCACATGGCATCCATGGTGCATGTGGTTCCTTACGCTCGCCTTCACATGAGGGCAGCTCAGTGGACCCTATCCACCCAATGGACTCAGGCATCAGGTTGCCTGTCAGACAAAATAGCAACCTCCAGTCGCTTCTTTTGGTCCCTCCACTGGTGGAAGTCCACTCAAAATCTGTTGCTGGGGTCCCCCTTTCAACAGGTGTTACCCCAAGCAACCCTTACAACAGATGCCTCTCCAAAGGGTTGGGGAGCTCATCTACAAGATCTCTCGACCCAAGGCATCTGGTCTCCACAGGAGACATCTCTACATATCAACCTTTTAGAGCTCCGAGCAATCTTTCTGGCTCTCAGTCTTCCACACCCTGCTCAGCTACAAGACAGTCCTCATCCACACGGACAACCAGGTAGCCATGTTCTACGTGAACAAGCAGGGAGGGACTGGCTCTCTGTCGCTTTGCAACGAAGCTCTCAGATTGTGGGCCTTCGCTAGAGAGCATCAAATCCATCTCATGGCAGTGTATCTTCCAGGGGTTCAAAACTCTTGGGCAGACAGACTCAGTCGAGTTCTGCTTCCACACGAATGGTCCCTCCATGGGGACCAGATAGCCAGGATTTTTTGGATTTGGGGTACCCCAGACATAGACCTGTTTGTTTGCAAGTCTGTGGAATGCCAAACTTCCCCGGTTTTGTTCCAGGATTCCATGTCAGGGAGTTCAGGCCAGAGATGCCTTCCTCCTTCATTGGGGGCAAGACTTCCTTTATGCCTTTCCACCTATTCCCCTCATTCCCAAAACTCTGTTCAAGCTTCAGAGAGACAAGGGGTCTGTGATCCTCATAGCACCACATTGGCCACGCCAAGTGTGATACCCTCTAATTCTGCATCTCTCTCAAGCTCCCTCCCTGGACCTGGGGTCTGCTCCAGATCTCCTCTCCCAGGAGGAGGGAACCTCGTGGCACCCAAATCCTCAGTCTCTTCATCTCAGATCCTGGTTGCTGAAGGCCTAGACCTTCAGGATTTACACCTTTCTCAGCAAGTGAAGGATATCCTTCATGCTTCCAGAAAGCCTTCCACCAGACGTTCCTATGCTTTTAAATGGAAAAGGTTTTCCATTTGGTGTGCAGAGAAGGGTCTCAACCCTCTTGCAATACCTTTGAATTCTTTACTAGACTATTTACTGCATTTATCCCATGCAGGCCTTAAAACAAATTCAATCAGAGTCCATTTGAGTGCTATTGCAGCATCCCTTAAGCCTCTCAATGGACAACCTATTTCCTCTCATCCTCTTATAGCAAGATTCATGAGAGGCCTTCTTTTGACTAAACCTCCCATTAGACCACCTCCAGTGGCATGGGACTTGAATCTGGTTCTTGGCCAGCTTATGAAGCCACCCTTTAAACCCTTAGCCACTACCTCCTTGAAATTCCTTTCCTGGAAGGTTATTTTTCTCATTGCAGTCACCTCAGCTCGCTGTATCAGTGAGTTGCAAGCTTTAGTGGCTAATCCTCCTTATACAAGGTTCCATCATGACAAGGTAGTCCTCAGAACTAATCCACACTTTATGCCTAAAGTGGTCTCACCTTTTCATCTGAACCAGGAGGTGTATTTACCTGTCTTTTTTCCAGGACCTCATTCATCAAGTGCAGAGAGGAATCTTCATACCCTGGATTGTAAAAGAGCACTTGCTTTCTACTTACAAAGGACAGAGCAATATAGAAAGTCCTCTCAACTTTTTGTTGCTTTTGATCCTTCTCATTTAGGACTTCCAGTCTCCAAGAGAATTCTGTCTAATTGGATTGCTCAGTGTATTTCCTTTGCCTACCAGAGCAAGAATCTTTCTCTGGAGGGCCATGTCACAGCTGACAATGTGAGGGCCATGTCACAGCTGACAATGTGAGGGCCATGGCAGCCTCTATGGCTCATCTTAACTCTGTGTCCATCGACCAAATCTGTCGAGCAGCCACCTGGGCATTGGTTCATACCTTCACAGCCCATTACTGCTTGGACAAGGACTCCTGCCGGGATGCCTTGTTTGGTCAGGCTGTTCTCAAACACCTGTTCCATACCTAATCAACTCCTACCCTCCATCCCTGACTGGATGCCTGAGATTCATGGGTACAGGTGGAGCCCTTCCCAGGGACTCACAATCTGGGTGATCTCCCAGGCATCTCTAGCTGGGGAGTCCCCATATGTGAAGACTCATTCCTGCTTGTTCCTGGAGATAGCACAGTTACTTACCTGTAATAGGTGATCTCTGGGAACAGCAGGAATAAGTTTTCACAACCCACCAACCTCCCCTAGGAGTTGTATCTCTCTATCTATCTTTCCTTTCCTCTCTCTCTCTCTCTTTGTCTCAGCTTTAAAACTCGAACTGGAGAGAGGCAGTTAGGAAAGGCGGGAAGGCAGCGCGCAGGCGCTGTGGGATGCTCCCAAAAGCTTTCCTTTTGGACGCTTGGGAGCGTTCCCGCGCAGGCTCCGTCGGTACCGACGATACCCATATGTGATGACTTATTCCTGCTGTTCCCAGAGATCACCTGTTACAGGTAAGTAACTGTGCTTTACAGGTGAGTAACTACGCTGTATTCGTATGCAGACAACACGGTTTACAGCAAAATACAAAGTAGAGAAAAAGAAAAGAACGCCAGCTTCAGTGATAGGAAAGGCCAATAAAGAGAGGACAATAAATTGGGAAAGATCTAGATACAGGGAAAGAGGAGAGGGGTTGGCTTTGCCAGGCCCTGACCCGGAGGAGACCACCTCAGGTATTCACCGTTGATGTCCTAAATGCAGATTCAAACAGGTAGGTCTTCAGTGCTTTTTTTAAAGCTTTTGAAATTTGGTTCAACTCATAAGGGAGTGGGTAGACTGTTTTACAGAGAGGGGGCTGCGACAAAGAAAGCGGATTTTTGAGTGGACTCATATTTGACTAAAGAGGGCGATGGAATATGCAGTCTGAAACCATGAAGAGAACAAAGTGCCTGGGCAGGGGCATTACGTGTAATTGAGAGAGATTCAGGAGCTGCATCATGAATAACATTATAATTAAGCATCAGAATCTTGAACAGAATGTGTGAACAAATAAAAGCCAATGGTGTTGCATACGTAGCATGGTCAAATCTCTGAGCATGCTACTTATGGCATATTTTGTACTGTCTGTAAGCGCTTATCGAACACTTTTTACAAAGGAAAATCAGCAGTGCTACAAATTGCAATACCTTTCGTCCATTCTTTAATTCTAGGTCTTTCCCGTTGTCTTCCCCTCGCCCTTCCCTTCATCGCTTTGAGTTTGTTGGTTAACCAGATATGTCCTATGAATAGTGACCCCCTTAATTTTCTTCTGATAGAACACAGTTTATCTCATTCTGCATTATCTTTTGTTTTTAAAATCAATAGCTTTCCGAATGTCTTTTTTTGCATTTTTTTTTTGCATGGAACCGTTCTTCCATGGTAGTCTATAATGTTTCTGGAATTTTCACCTCAGCCTCCTCTTACATAGTCTGTCTTATCAGATAAAGACTTAGAACTTCTACCAAACTTTGCAGGGTCAATTAAATATCCTTGAATAGCATTTTTTATTCAGCTATCCTATTCAAGTGTCCTGTGTTACAGCTGTCAGTCCTTCTCAGTGAAGGATTAGTATCTCCAATGACCACTTGCAGCTACTAGCGCTCATTCTGAGTCTTACCCAGTTATGGCATTTGAAACATACAACCCTTAATCTATAAATGTTTCCAGTCTTCAAATGCTTTGCATTTCCGAAGCTGTAAAAAGGATCGGCGCAGCTTTCAACTTTTCACCTGAAGTTCATCACCAAGATGGCAGCCATATGAAGAAGCCCATTGCTCCTTCTTTCTGTACTTGGCACTTTGTCTTTAAGAACAGAACTGAATTACAATAAGTTCAAAGTGCCCTTGAAAAGCTGGCTTTCATGTGTTTATGGTGATGTGCGAACTGTGGCACTTTGGGTTTAGTGCAGTTTATTAAGAAATTTGGTAGAGACAAATGATCTCAGCATGCCTTCACTGGGTTGGTTTTAATGTCTTATCTAGGGATTCTATTTTGCTTTTTCTGTTTTTTGAGGATTTTTTTATGGAGTTTAACTAGTCCTTTTCTTTCCTTTTGTCTTATCCTGTCTGTGTCCCTTTTTGTTTTAATGTTATAGCTACTATGTATTGTTTCCCTTTGGTTCTGAATGGTCTTTCGTTTTGTCTGCCTTTTATTCGTAGTCGTTTGTCTCCTGCTATGCTCCCTGGTTCCCCTTGTAATTATACTGTATTTTTATACATTGCTTTAGTGTCCATTAGGATGTTTGGCGATTAATCAAATAGCTTAAATATTAAATATGTCTCTTGGTGACCTCGTCCCTGTGCCTCAGCAATATTGGGGTTCAATTAACTGTGTATTATCACAAGAAGAGACTTGCAGGAGAGAGCCAGCATGGCGTTTAGAACCCTTACTTCAAAAATAGCCTTCACCGCACACTAAAATCAGCTGCACATCTCGGTGGTTTCCCATGTGGCATAAGCATTCAGCAATCCAGTGGGCTCAAGCAGGGCAGTTAACTGAAGGGGGCAGCTTCTTTTCACAGTGCACCTAGCTCTGCCGTTTTAAGTTCTTTCTCATCAGTCATGTTTTTGGTCAAAGCATACACATTACAGACTAGGGGTAGCCTAGTGGCTAGAGCAGGGGCCTGGTAACCAAGAGATCAGGGTTTGATTCCCACTGGCATTCCTTATGGCCTTGGCCAAATCACTTTTGCCCTCCATTACCTCTGAAGAAAAGCTTGCCAAGAAAACTCAGGGCTGCAGGAGTCTGCATTGACTTGACTACTTGCATACACAATTATTTTTTTAAAAAAAGTTTTTATTATAATTGCCATCAGGGATTTGTGCATGCTCTTATTCTAACTTTTCTTTTCTCTGATTCACATTGGGAGCTGGGTTTCCACCATCTTTTTCAAAATAAAATAATAAAGCGAGAGCTGCCTTCTTGCTCACCTCCTGGTTCTTCAACATCAGTGACCAGCAATTTACATGAAGCCACGACATGGAGCAAAATAATTGACCATGAGCATGTTAAATCAGTTTGATACGCATAGGCGGCTAGTGCTTTTCTTGCTTCTCCTGCTGATTTGCTTATGTAAATACACAAACACAGAACCTAGAGGATAATTTTATAGCGGGACACTTTTTCTTTTCGGTGTGTCCTATTTTATAAAAACACCATACATGTGTATATCCTTCTTTAAAATCTCTTCACAGCACACAAATGTTCTTGCACAAAGTTTGCCACCTGGTCAGAGACAGGTATAATTGTGCCTACACTCTATGCAAATGTGCATTTATTTTAGAAAATACTTTCCTAGGAACATCTTTGTAGGGATCATGTAAGTTATGCATATTCTTATGGGTAGACATACTTAGATATGCATTTAGAATTTTATAAGAGATGTTTCTTGTGTCTAAAACATTCCTTGCACATGGAAAATAGTTTATAAAATGACCCCCTTGGAGGCTAATTTTCACGTGCTTGCTTTTGAGAATCGAACTGCATGTCCATAAATTAACACATACAATTTGTTCATTCTAAGGAATAGTTGTGAATGTGATAACACAGATTCTCTGGGGAAAGGTTTCAAAGCAGAAGTGCCTGCATACTTTCTCTTTCAAAATTCACGGAGGCTGTTACAGGGAAAATTAATTATGTACTTACATATGAGCACAATTATAAGATTACCCCTCCGTGTGATTAGCCCTCGATGAAAGCTGTCAACATTAGCGTGTGCGCTAACCAGAGCTGAATTTGGCGAGTCGGCCGCTTAACTTTTGTTATTGCAGAAAGCACAAGAAGCAGCCTTGATTTTCATAATCTTTGGTTATTTAATGTAAACTAATCATTAGAGCATGACATGAAAGTGCCTTTCCTTAAAACGTACCGTTACATGTGAGGTAAATAATCTATTCATCTTACTCACAGCAGCAGATAACAGGCTTTAAGCAATAGCAGGTGGTTCAGGGGTAAATAAAGCCCCACCGGGTATAGTGCTATATGGCTGGAAGTCCTTTATGGTTTTGTCTGACTTCCTGAAGGCCATCAGGGATAGCTCCTGGAGGCTGTCTCTACTGACTCACTCAATCTAAGTCGGATCTGAATTTGGTACTTCTGAGATGAAAACTTTCTCAGTTGGACCTTGGTTGGAGCCGATCAGTTGGGGGGATAGATTAGGTCAATATATTTACCTCCCCCCCCCCCCCCCGTTTTTTTGTTTGAGTATTTCTTTCTTCTTTGCTCTTTCCCTGTGGGTTGTCTGAGGGAATGCATTAGGTAATTAGACATGAGTTGTCTTTCGTTTTCCTGGGTGCATGCTTTTGTATGCAATTCATTCGCTGCTATAAGCTTTATAAAAGATTCAAAATAAATTTGTAACTAAAAAGAAAGAAAAGAATTATTTTGAAACAAAGGCTTATCTGGAAATGTTCATATTCTACCCTGTAGGAGAATGCAGTGGAAAAAGGTGCTATAAATGTTTGTTATTTCTACAGGCGTGTGATCGTGAGCACAACTGCAGCCCTTGCGAACCACTAATAGAGCTGCATGCAGAAGAAGTGCTGAGATTTGTAGGCGGTATAGGTTTCTTCTTCAGTTTCACCGAGGTAAGTGAGAACGTGTACATTTTGCTTTAAAAAGAAAGGATGTGAATGCCCTGATAAGCAACTCGCAGTGTATTCTGAGGCACCTGCAGTCATCCACTTGGTCAGACCCGTCGAGTTCACACATGGGCTGAAAAGTCATCTAGATTATATATTTAGGGGCGCTTTTACTAAAGTGTGGGTTTTACCATGCACTAAGTGGTAGCCCAGGCCCGTGCTAATGGTTATGGCATGGTAAAAGCACTGCTGTGGTTAAAAGCCCGCACTCGGTGTTTAGTGTGGTTTGTATGGAGAGTGGTTGAGGCAGCTGGTAACACTTAATGCACGGGATGTCACGGCATGCTAGCAGTCATGACTGCTAATGGAACAGCTGCATTCCAAGATTGACTCGAGGAGTAGTACCGCAGCAATGCCTCCAGGGGTTGCCTCCGCCATTTTGGAACCCCATAACAACTGGGACAGGAGAGCAGAGGCGAGCCACTCCGACCTCCTTTTTCTTATGAAGCAGGAAGTTCTCTGGGTAGGTCTGTGGGGAGGAGATTCACTCGGGGGGGGACGCCAGTTCCTGGGTGGTTTTTCAGGGGTGGCTTCCCTTATGGTGGGGGGTGGGGGATTGGATTATAGAGGACTTCAAAGGAAGGTGGGAATAGATTTGGAGGAGGCATATTGTTGGGAGAGGGGGAAGAGTAGCTCTGCCACAGCAGCAACCATTTTGCTCAGAACGTGCGTTAAGTGCCTCAGTATTTGCCTGGGCCTATGCAGCAAGTGTCTGGCCTATGCGCTAAATGCAGGGCAGGTCCTGGCCACACCTCCCGCATTTACTGCACAGACTTTGCAGTTGAGGAGCAATAAGTGCAAATCTTCAGCTGTACTTTAGTAAAACAGCCTCTTAGGCCCTGCTCCATTAGTTAGGGGAAGAGGAATGATGCAATCTGGTTGCAGCTAATTGAGCAATAAAGTGAACCATATAGGAGTTTATTGGGAACGTTTACCCCAAAGTAGGGTGAATGGAAATATCCAGCTGGAAACATGATATGTCCGAGATCTACTGAAGGATATTTTAAAGAAGATAAGTGAGATGTTTATATATATGTTTGGACATTTATTACAATTGAAAACATTTTGTTTAAAAAAAAAAAAAAAAAAAAAAAAGGTTAAAATGATAAGGGCGAGTATTGACCAATGATTAAGCTATGGAGTGGACGCTCTTAGATTATAGTGCTGTCCTTGATATGATGCTCTTTTAATAATATTATTTAGAAATTAAGGATTTTAAGAACTGGTTGAACTGGAGGGGGTTTATGTTTTCTGGGGTTATCCTTGAATTCCTTTCTGTTGGATTATTTTTTTTCTGTTCACTTACAAAATCAGAATAATTACTTTTCTTTCTATTTGTTAAAGGAATGTCATTTTAAAGACCTTTTTGGTTGTGGGGTGCATGATATGGAATGCTATAAAGAACTAGCTCTTCAAAAGTGTTGCTTAATTGTTTGGAATGATGTGTTGTAAAAGTCAGATGTAATGTATGCTCTGCCCCCCCCCCCCCCACTCCATAGGGGTAATTTTCTAACAGGGCAGCAAGGTTAACAGGACAGGAAGTTGCCTATTTGCAGTTCATTTTATAAAGACGCATTGGCACCTATGTGTCTTTCTAAAACACTAGTACAAATCCTGCAGGAATTGCACCTAGCTCGAAGGTGTGGACATAATGCCTGCTCGAGAACAGGAGTAAATGATAGCATGTGTTTTCTAAAATACACTTATAAAATTGCTCCTTCACCTATGCTCCATTCAGACTCCGTCCCAGTGCACGCCAGTCGTGCAAGTACCTGCTGGCTTGCACTGTGCATACTTTTAAGAATGACTTAATTTAATGAGAGCCCATTTATGTGCACCATAGAAACATAGAAACATAGAAATATGACGACAGAAAAAGACCACATGGCCTATCTAGTCTATCCTTCCTCTCCCTTCCCCTGCACGAGCTCATTTAGAACAGACACGCCACGCCGCATTCTTTTTCCTTGGACCTTCACTTTGGAATTCTTTACCACCTTTTCTCCGGTTAGAACCCCAATGGTTTATAAAATTATGCTCATGGTTTGCTTGCATCTTCTAAGGAAATTTAAATTTAAAAATTAGCATTCTACTTTTGTGAAGAATGCTGTGAGATTTTAACATCCACTCTGCAGACAAGGCCTTGCTTTGCATCCCATTTACAAATATGACACTTTTAACAATTGTGTGTCCTTGTCTGTGCTGGGACATTTATTTATTTTTATTTATTTATTTATTTAGCTGTATTTATATCCCGCTTTTCACCGGGTCAAAGCGGTGGAACATTGAACGAGGGGGAGGGGGGACAATAATCAATTTTAGGGTATGTGCCGTCACCAGGCGGGGCAACATTTATGATTTTGACAAATATTGGGACGTAGACATAGACATTGAGCTACAGTCTCATTGGTGGGTGTTTGTTTCTGGTCTGAGGTATTCCTGGAATATTGTGGTTTTTAGTTGTTTCCTGAATGATAGGGGGTCTTTGTTGTTTCTGATGTGGTTCTGTAGAGAGTTCCAGATGGATGGTGTGTACAGTTCGAAGGCTCTGTTGCAGGTTCGTTGACTGCATTTTGTCCTTTTGTGGGGGATGGTGAGGGAGTTGTTGGTGGTTTGTCTGGTTGCTTTGTTGTGGGCAGGTCGGATCAGCAGTGTGCGGAGTTGGGAGGTTTGGGTTTGGTTGAGAGCTTTGTGGGTGAGTAGAGCGGACTTGTACTTGATTCGTGCTTCCAGAGGGAGTATGTGTATCTCTCTTAGAATTGGGGTGATATGGTCCTGTTTGTTTGCTTATTGTATAATACTTGCTGTGGTGTTTAAGGCAGTCCGGAGTGGGTTGGTATGGGTGGCCGGGAGTCTATGGTAGATTATATTGCAGTAGTGCAGGTGGGGGAGTGTTAGGGCCTGCATCACTGTTCTGAAGTCTTGTGGTTCGAGGAGAGGTTTGAGGCGTTGCACTGTTTTAGCCTTGTGAAATATTGTAGCGGTAGTTTTTTTGATTTGTTGTTCCATTGTGAGTGCTTGGTCTATGATGATTCCCAGGTATCTTATCTGTGGTTGTATTTGTATTTGAGTGGTCCCGATGCTGAGGTGTGAGGGTGGCGTGAAGTCCGGGTCTTTTGTTACTATGAGGGACTCTGTTTTCTTTGTTGATGGATAAGTTGTTTTCTTGTAGCCAGCTGGATACTGCTGTGAAGCATTCTGATAAGTGTTTGTTTGATGGGTTGGAGGTTGTAATTGGTCCATAGAGCATTATGTCGTCTGCATAGATGTGGTAGTGAATGTTGTGTGCCTGTATGATTGAGCAGAGTGGTTGCAGATAGATGTTGAAGAGCATGGCTGATAGTGTGGATCCTTGTGGCACTCCTTGGTGTTGCTGGAAGGGGGGGGAGGATGATGAGTTTGTGCGGATCAGTTGATGTCTATTGGTTGATTCAGCACATTGATTCAGCACTAACTCTCTAGGAAGAGTTCCATTAATGAACCCAACAGTCGCATGCAATCCATGACTCTAAAGTCTGTTTTGATATGGCTTTTATTAAAACTGGTGTATAACATTTTAATCCACCATGATATCAATGAATTTTGCAAATTGACAGCCTCATGTGCTTTTGCAAAATGACCTTACAAAGATGGATTTTACATGAAAATAGCACAAAGTGCCTGAAATTTGGCATTTTTGCAAGCTTCCAGGCATCTTGAGCTATATTTCATGCAAGGCAAACTTTTTTGCAAAGTTTCTTTTCTAAAGTACACTTTACAGTAGTGAATTTTTGTGTGAAGTCCATTTTTCTCCAGGAACAAGCAAGAAGTCAGTCCCTCACATATGGGTGACGTCGGCATCGATGGAGCCCGCGCAGAGCATTTCCCCAGCTTTCAAAGAAAGCCCTTGGGAATGCTATCATACTTGCATGGTCCCCTTCCCACCCAAGGGTACCATCTTGCTCAGTCTCCTTTTTTCCGCAGAGCCCAACAGACGTGGTCCTCTACTCTCCCAGAAAATTTTTTTTATTCCTTCCCTTTGTCCAGTTTGTGTACCGGTTCCCTTCCTGCCTCGAGGCGGCACTACCGGTGCCGATCTCTGCTTCCTTTATTCATGTTTCCTTGAGGTCCTATCTCGACCAGCCTTTGCGCCTTTTTTTCGCCCAGGGGTCCTCGAGCCTGGCTGGGTGTGCTCCCACCATTCCCAGTGGGTTCAAGAAATGCAACCATTGCAGTCAGATTATCTCAATCACAAATACTCATGACTGCTGCATCCGTTGCCTGGTCCTGGACCACGACAGTTCCACCTGCGACTGGGGCCAGGCCTTGACCCCTAAAACCAACAGGAGGCAGTCTGATTTGCAGAGAAAGCTCTTTGCAAAGTTCGAATCTTCCCCAGCTTCCCCATCGCTGAGCCCCAAAGCTGGCACTTCGAGAGCGGACCGGGCTTCCTCGGAGTACCGCGGCAGCGTCTCCTCCACTGTAGCCCCGGACCCTCCCAAAAAAAAAAAGGAGGTCCTGAACAAGGTGCTTCCAGTCAAACCTGACAAGTTCTCTCGATGAGACCCGTGAACCTATAGTCCTCCTGGAGGATTCACTTTCTGGAGTGCCAGCATCGTACCAAAGGCCTTCAGTGTCCACACCGAGTGCTGCACATCTATCAGGCCTCGAGTCACGCATGACGGTCATAGAGCAGAGTCTCTCCTCCATCTTGGCCTTGCAGCAAGCATTGATGTTGGGCCCCCTGGCATCTTCGGTCCCAACACCAGGCCCCTGGCCTCGGGGGAGCCTCCGGGTGTCGAACTTGGCACAGAGCGCCACCAGTCTCGGGTAAGTCCTCGGCATCGATCAAGGTCTCGATCATGCTCGTCGGGGTTCCGATCCTCTCTGGCAAGTTTCCAGGAGTCTGACCCCAGGTCCTTCAGGTGGCGCTCGATTCCTCGGGGCCGACCCCAGGGCTGACTCCTCGACGCCCTCAGGCTCTGACTGGGAGACAGAGGATGAATCCTCCCTGTAGACCACCCAACACCAGGACGTCTTCCCCCCGAGCTGTCTCCCCTGAGCCATCTCCCCTGGAGCCTCGGCACCACTCCCTGCCTGAGGACATGGCCTTTCATGACATGGCCCGGACTCTCTCGATCCAGACTAAGTCTGAGGAGGACCCGTGCACCGAGGAGCTTAAGATCCTACAATATGAGTCCCCTCCCAAGGAGACACTCACGGTGCCGGTTCCACCCATCCTCGAGAGATTGCTCCTCCGGATGTGGGAGTCCTTGGCCTTGGTGCTGGTGGTCACTTGGCATCTGGACGCCATCTATCATGTCCATAAGGGCCCCGGGTTACACAAGCCAGAACTCCCCCACAACTCGGTGGTTGAGTCCTTCATGCAAAAGCTGAAGAGCCAAAAGTCCCCCCCCCCCCCCCAAGCAGGGAAGCCCAGGCTCTTGAGGCCAAGGGGCACAAGTGCTACCAGGGCACCATGCTCAGGTGCCGAATACAGGCATACGAATTGTACATTGGAATGTACCTTAAGTGCCTGATACAGGAACTCTCGGGCTTCTTGGCAGGCCTCGCCGGGGAGCCTCTGCAAAGGTTCCAGTCCCTAGCAGCAGGCATCCGGGACTGTTTCAAATGCCTCTCCCGGGCCACCTACGACTGGTTTGAGTCTGCGGCCAGGGTTGCAGCCGCCAGCATCTGCGCCCGGCACCAGGCATGGCTACAGACCTATGACCTGGAGCAGTGGGTACAGAAGAAGCTCCTGGATGTCCCCTGCAATGATGAGAACCTATTCAGGAAACCGATGCCTTATAAGGCTGTGGAGACTGAGGCCGAAGTAGTGGCCCAGCAGAGGCTGTCCAAAAAGACCTAGTCTATCCCAAGGAAAAAATCCTTGGGGGGGAGAGCTACTCCCCCCCCCCCCCCCCACTACCAGCCTTACTCAGGGCAGCCTCACCAGTCCTCACAGCTAAAAGGCCAGGGACACGGGTCTAGGAAGCCCAAGGCTCCCAAGCCCCAGACACCAGCTCCCACCCAACTGGGGGGAGACTTTTGACTCCCTGGGCTGGGCCTCCCCTCCTCCGGAAGGCCCACCTTAACCCACAGGGGGTCAATTGGCTTCTTTCGCCCACAGATGGGCCAGCATCACTACAGACCAGTGGGTTCTGAAGGTGAATCAGGAGGGGTATTTCCTCCATCTGCAGCAGAACCCTCCAGGCTTCTTTCTAGGAGAGCCAACGCAGCCTCCCCTCTACCAGAACTCACAGGCTTGTTCAGGGACAGGGCAGTGGAACCAGTACCCCATCATCTATGAGGAAAGGGATTCTATTCAAGGTATTTCCTTGTTCCAAAAAGAACAGGGGGTCTCTGACCCATCCTGGACCTGCACAACTTGAACAAGTTCCTAGTGAGGGAAAAGTTCAAGATGCTCTCCCTTGGGACACTGCTGCCCTACCTCCACCAGGGAGACTGGCTCTGCTCCTTAGATCTTAAGGATGCTTATACCCACATCCTGATCTACCCCTCCCCTCATTATTTGAGATTTGTAGTGGGTGGGCAGCACTACCAGTACAGGGTGCTGCCGTTTGGCCTTGCCTCCTCACCAAGGGTCTTTACAAGGTGCTTGGCAGTCATAGCTGCCCATGTGCGCCTCCAGGGGGCCCACGTCTTCCCTTACCTGGATGACTGGCTCATCAGATGCAGCACATCTCTCGAGGCCAGGCAGGCCACAAGGCTCACTATCCATACCCTGCAGCAGTTGGGGTTCATTATCAGTGAACGAAGTCCAGCCTCTCCCTGGCCCAAGACTTGGAATTCATAGGGGCCCAGCTGGACACTCTGCGGGTCAGGGCCTTCCTCCCTGTGGGGGGAGCACACCTCCTGATGCAGCTGGCAAGGGGCATGCAGAGCTCCAGTTCAGTGCCAGCTCGCCTACTCCTCTGCCTGCTAGACCACATGGCCTCAACAGTTCACATTACACCTCTGGCCCATTTGCATATGTGGGCAGCCCAGAGGTGCCTCTGTTCTTAGTAGATGCAGGCAACAGGCAGGCTGAGGGACAGAGTGAAGGTCACCCACCAGCTGGCAGCCTCCCTCACCTGGTGGCAGTCCCTACATCACCTCAGGGCAGAGATGCCCTTCCAGACACCGACCCCTCGGAGGGTCCTGTTGACAGACGCCTCCCTTGTAGGCTGGGGTCCTCATTATGAGGGCCAATGCACTCAAGGCACCTGACCCCAGAGGAATCCCTTCTGCAAATCAATCTCCTTGAGCTCAGGGCCATCTTCCTGGCCCTTCAGGCCTTCCGCAACCTCCTGAGCGACCTCCCGGTCCTCATATAGACAGGCAATCAAGTTGCCATGTTCTATGTGAACAAGCAAGGGAATACAGGCTCCTACTTCCTCTGTCAGGAGGCAGTAGCCCTCCACTCCTTTGCAGTGTGCAACCATATCCTTCTGAGGGTGGTGTACTTACCGGGTCTGGACAACTGCCTGGCAGACAACCTCAGCCGGGTCCTTCGGCCTCATGAGTGGCACCTGGACCCAAGAGTGACCCGGAGGCTTTTCTTCCTCTGGGGAAGACCCTTGCTGGACTTGTTATTTATTTATTTATTTAATTTATTTAGCTGTATTTATATACCGCTTTTCACCGGGTCCAAGCGGTGTTACATAGGGGTGGGGGAATTAAGTACAAGGGTAGGGCCATCACCGGGGAGGCAACATTGATGATTTTGACATAGGAAAGACTTTGGACATAGGACAGACGTTGGACATAGACAGGTTAGTGTAGCTTTAAGTTAGAGGTTCATTGTGGGTGAGATCAGAGGTTTGTGGGTTTTTCGGTGGGGTTCGAGTTGAAGTATTCCTGGAAAAGGATGGTTTTTAGTCTGGTTTTTGTTCTCCTCCCTGGACAACTCACAGCTGGCCAAATTCTGCTCCCCTCAGCCACACTGCAGGAGGGTGGTAGCGAACGCCTTCCTGATCTCCTGGTCACAGGGTTATGCATTCCCACTGACACCTCTGATAGCCAAGTGCCTTTTCAAGATCCAGAGCGAGCACGCCTCAGTGATCCTAATTGTGCTCAGGTGGCCCAGGCAGCCCTGGTTCCCTCTACTGCTCTGCCTGTCTGTGGCAACCCCAGTACCACTGGGCCCGGACCCAGACCTCCTGTACTAGGAGGGAGCTCCTTGCTACACCCCAACCTGGAATCCCTAAGCTGACAACATGGCTGCTGAAAGGGTAGCACTGGCCCCTTTCAACCTCCCAGGTGAGGACGAGGAAATCCTCCTGGCCTCCCGGAAGCCATCCACCAGAAGGGCTTATGCCTTCAGGTGGAGGAGGTTCTCCATCTGGTGTGCAGAAAGGAATGAGAACCCGTTCTCCTGTCCAGTAAAGCTCTTGCTGCAGTACTTGCTGCACCTCTCACACTCGGGCTTGAAATCTAACTCGGTGACAGTGCATCTCAGCACCATAGCAGCTAACCATCACCCTATAGAGGGAAGCCTCTCTCAGATCAGCCTCTGGTCTCCAGATTCCTCAGGGGCCTCCTGCTCTCCCAGCCCTCTCTCTGTCCTCCGGCATTGGAATGGGACCTCAATGTGGTGCTCTCCCAGCTCACTAGGCCTTCGAGCCTTTAGCCACCTGCCACTTGAGACAGCTCTTCTGGAAGGTGGCCTTCTTGGTGGCATTGACGTCCGCTCGCAGAGTAAGCAGGCCCTGGTGATGGACCCACCCTATACCAGGTTCTATATGAACAGGGTGGTGCTGCGCACGCACCCCAAATTCCTCCCAAATGCGATGTCTGCTTTTCACCTCAATCAGAAGGTAGTTATCCCTACCTTCTTCCCACGGCTGCACGCCAGCAGGGAGGAAGTTGTCTTGCATACCCTGGATTGCAAGAGGGCCCTATCTTTTTATTTACAGAGGACCAAGACCCATTGAAAAGCTCCTCAGCTTTTTATCTTCTATGACCCCAGGAGACTGGGGCTACCTGTGACTAAGCGCATGCTGTCCACCTGGGTGGCGGACTGCATTGCCCTCACGAGCGAGCTGGCCTCTCTCTCTGGAGTGCCGGCTCACTGCTCATCGCGTGAGGGCTATGGCCACATCAGTGGCCAACCTACATGCAGTACCGGTGCAAGAAGTCTGTAAGGCCGCAATGTGGTCTTCAGTCCATACGTTCGCAGCCCACTACTGCTTTGAGAGTGAGTCCCGTAGTGACAATGCCTTTGGTCAGGCAGTGATCAGAAGCATTCTTGGTGTACAGGCAACTCCTGCCCTCCAACCCTTCCGTGTTCAGGCTACCGGAGTTATGATGATGCTGGATGCTTGGGTCTGCAGAGTCTCTTGGTAGGGACTCGCCTTCTGCAACTCACGACCTTCCTTGGGTTGCTGCTGCTGCTGTCGTGGTTTGGGCCCCGGCAGGCTGGCACTAGGGAGTCCCATATGTGAGGACTGACTTCCTGCTTGTTCCTGGAGAAAGCATAGTTACTCACCTGTAACAGGTGTGCTCCACGGACAGCAGGAATCAGTCCTCACAACCCTCCTTCCTCCCCTGGAGTTGCTTCCTTAACTTAGGCGAAGATGAAAAGGTAATGTCATCTGACTGAGCAAGATGGCACCCTTGGGCGGGAAGGGGACCTCACATGCTTGGGAGCATTCCCAAGGGCTTTCTTTGAAAGTTGAGGAAATGCTCCGCGTGGGCTCAGTCAGTGCCAACGTCACCCATATGTGAGGACTGATTCCTGCTGTCCCTGGAGAACACTTGTTACAGGCGAGTAACTATGCTATTTTTGCTATTAATGAGGAGTTGCTGTGATTCAAAATTCATGCAAATCAGTTTAATACCAAAATCACAAAATCTAGCATGCAAAAAGGCTTTGTGGCCCCATTTTTTTAAGTTCCTGCTTGGGATAGAAGTCCAGGGGAATGCTTTTTTAATTCATTTATGTCTCATGTCTGGTCTGAGGGGAAGAGTTGGGAAGAAGCCCACTAGATGCCAGGGATTGTATATCCCCCCTGGGAGCCTAGATTTGGGCCAGTGGGCCCTTGAAATTTTGCCACTGCTGCACAGAGTGGGGAGTGAATTTTGTTTCTTTTTTTTTAAATTTGTTGCATGTTGACCCAGCTGAGAATCTGAGGCAAACATGCAGTTTTAGCTCTGCGATGTAAATGAGCTTTTGGTTCATTTTTGTCTCAGCTAATTTCCGAAAAAGGGCATTAGCCTAGGTGCCATGCCAGAGGAGATCTTTGCAATACCGTCTATCTTTCCCACCCTGAACTCTTACATACGTTTCTTATTTCAGCCTTTTAATATTTTAAACTTCTATTCTAGCATTGCTTATTTTATACAGTTTCGTAAACTGCTTTGGTAGCCCAGGAAAGATGGTATATAAAATTTTAATAAATTATAAGTATAACCTGCAAACATTCTTTGTAGATTAGTGTATGAGGGATCTCATTACCTCTGGGTGGAGGGGGGTGGGGGGTGGCATGGGGTGAGCGATCTGTACTGAACTCCATGGTTAAGCTGATCAGGGATATCTGGAGAGCTTCCAGGAAAAGAGTGCTGGGGGGGGGGGGGGGGTATGGCATTCCGTGCAATGCTGCTTAGATATAACTTGGCTTTTCCTCCAGGTATGACTGATAGGGTGTTTGTGCGTTGGGAAGGGGAGAGGTTACGGTGCTTAGGACAGTTTATTTAGGATGGGTCCATTCTATCCTTTGAGGAGATGAGCGACTCTTTTGACATTATCCATATGTGATAGACCTGTCTCAAGGCAGGTATTTGATTTTCTGGGAAGGCTTATTGGGAAGTTGATTCCCCCTGAGATGGTGTTTGTTGTTCTCCTGCCGGCACCTGGGACCCTTGAGGGTGCGGAGGTGCAGTTCTTTCGCTATGGCCTATTGGCTGCAAGAATTACTTTGGCGCTGGTCTGGAGGCATGTGGAGTTGCTCTTTCTAGTATGTGTCTAAAGGAAGTTGGACTGTAGATATAGGATGTCTTACCTAATGGCATTGTGACAGAACAGTGAGAGAGTGGTGTTATGGGAACCTTTTATTAAATAGAAAACTGCTCATGCTGATTGTTTTGTATAAAGTATTTATTGTTGCGTTCTTTTTCTTTCCGTCTTATCTTCCTTTTCCTTTTTTATTTTCTTACAAGTGGTACTCTAGCAAATATTAATTGTAATTATGTTGGAATTGTGAGGTATTGCCGCAGTGAGTTGTGGCTCGTTAGCAAGAGATGGTTTGTTTTTCTGCATTGGTCCTCTCGGGGAGGGGGGGGAGTAGGGGGAGAGTTTATGGGCTATGGATATGTGAGATCCTGTTTAGGATAATTTTGTATTCATTTGTGTGTTTTGTGTGGAGTTGTAGTGCTGACGTGTTCAACTGTTCCCTTTGTATTGTGCATTTGAATCTCAACAAAAATTGTTAATGTATAAAAAAAAATTTACTGCATGAGGTTCTGAGATAGATGTTCTTGACTGCTTGACTTAGTGATTAACAATAAAGTTGGGGAACTACATGGGTAAAGGGGTTGATGAGATAACAAGAAAAGTTTGTTTCCATCTGTAATGTAGTGAGTGCTGCAAGAACAATATTGTTCTCCTTAATCTCTTCAAAATAGCTGGATTAAGTATTTCATCAACCATCTACTTTTACATCCTTTCTAGATTCCAAATCATACATTTTTTAAATTTGTGTTCCAGATCCTGGGCGTGTGGTTAACCTACAGATACAGGAACCAGAAGGATCCTCGTGCTAATCCTAGCGCATTTCTTTGATTGACTGGGAAAAGTACTCAGAGACTGGATGTTCTTTCAGCTGATATACTAACTGCAAACTAATCTGCACTTGTCCTCATTGCTAAAGGCTGCATCTGTGAATGGAAGAAGACTGAGGAGGTTTTCCAGGGAGCTGGGCTATCCTTTTGTAAATGAGATTCTACTCCAAAACTGACCGATCTGAAAATTTTGATTGAGAAACTTTTTATAAATCATTTCCATCATTGCGTTGTACTGTATCCAATTAATTTCACAGCACTGTGCTGTGTCTAGCATCTTTGTTCGCTGTTTGCCTTTCCTTGTATTTGTAAGATGTGACTGAGTAAGAGTTCTTTGAATAACACGGTTAGCTTCACCATGGCATTTTACTGGAACGCTATGTCACCCAAATAATAGTCAGAAGTTGGGTACATATGTGTGCTGAGATACACAATAAATGAACCAGACATGAGTACCTTGTACTTATTAGAGTAGCTGTGGCATGTATTTATTCAACTGAAATATAGAAATGGACTATAATGGCAGATGACAACCCCAAGGCCAATCTAGTCGGTTCAGTTTTGTTTCTTTTTCAGTACCAATGGGCGAGTGTTTTCCAACCCTCTCTTGGAGGCAGACCTGACTACTCTGGTTTTCAGGAAGTCCCTAATGAATATCTAAGAAATAGATTTTCATACATTGGGTCTCCAATGAATGCAAATCTATGTCCGGCATATCAATTGCACCAATCCTGACCCCTGACTGGATGGGGTGCCTGCAGGAGATGGTTGGGAAATACTGCCATAGACCTGAGGCCCTGGGATGTATCTTGAATTGAAACCTCACTTAAAGTTTCCTTAAGTGTGAACTTCTCTGTTGAATGGGGACATTATGTGCAGTTTGGTCTAATTTGCACTTAAACTGTCAGATTTTTTGTTTCTAACTCCTACAGTGCAAGCATGCTCACCTCCACTATTTTTTCCAAACTAATTACAATTATCTTTTGACCACTGTTAAATGATTTCTTAAAATTTTTTTGACATAACTTTAGTGAATGAAATTTTGAGAAACTCACTATTGTATTCCTAGTGGAGCATTCAAGAGGTTATTTTTTTAGGTTTTATTTATGCAGGAAATGATGGAGAAGAGGGCCACGAGTTGCCATGAGACAGCTGAAAAAAACGGTATAACCTTCCTGTCACTGAGATTTGAGAACTTGAATGGGACTGTGTCTTCATAACCCTAATGTGGAAAAGATCTCTCAGCCTGAGAGGAGGCACCATACTGCAGTCGAAAGCACTGTTTTCATCTTATTCCTTTTTGTGTCAAAAGATGATTTTGCATTGTATTTAAATAGCAAAGGCAAAAGTATGATGATGTTGCCGAGTGGTGTTTATATTTTTATTTTTGGATTGTTTATCTGATCTTTGAAAGAATTGACTCATTAGCCACAATCAGTGCTTATGATGGTAGGGTATTGTAATTGCATTCACGACCTTGTTCCTGACGTAGTAATTGTAAAAGGGTTTTCAAACTAGGTAAACCGAATGAATTGTCACAAAAAAAAACAACAAAAAAAAGAGAGAGACAGAAATGTTTCTTGTGCAGTGTAATCGGATTATTTTGCGCGAAGAACTCTTATTTTAAAAAGAAGAAAGTGGTATAACGTTTTAGCTAATTTGTTGCTGCGATACCAGTTTGCAAGCTTGAAGCTGATTCATTTCTCTCAACTCGTGTGGCAGCCCTTATACAGCAGTTTTTCAGTATTGTAATTTCTAATATTCTTGAATGAAAGTATATTATTTGGATGTGATAGATCATGATCAATTACACTGGAAAATTATGGTGGTATTTTCATTAGTTCATTGCAGACTATTAAAACTCATGAAATGTCATTGTTTAGACTGCTTTTTTATTAAGACAGGTAATTAATGTCAGTACTTGAAAATGTCTATACCATATGATAGGATCTGAGGCTAAGCCACATTTAAAACTCAAATTCATGTATTTATTTATTTATGTTAAAGGTTTAGATGTCACAAATCGTACTGTTCCTAAGTGGCTTACATAAAATATAAGAAATAAAAAAAAGACAGACAAAACTGAGATAAAATAACCACGCTATTGTGGTTATTCACTTTGCTTATGACACTCCTAAGTGCCCTCACAAAGTAAGTCGTCTCTTCTTGTTTTCAAAGTCACAGATGCTACTAATTGGTTAATATCAATCAGCAGGTGACTAGTGCATGATGGAACAAATAATCTTCTGGTACTAACACTGAATTATCTTTGGCTTTCACATGCTTTGATGTTTAGGTTGGTGTATAAGTAACGTTTGATATGAACATAAGATATGCCATAACTGGGTCAGACCAGAGGTCCATCAGCCCAGAATCTTGTTTCCAACAGTGGCCAATCCAAGTCACAATACTTGTCAGCTTCCCAAAAGGTAGAAAGATTGTGCTGTTTATCCCAGGGGTAAGCAGTGGATTTCCCCAATCCACTTTAATAATGGTTTATGGACTTTCCTCCAGAAACTTGTCCAAACCTCTTTTAAACCCAGCTCACTAACAGCTTTTCTCCAGGAACAAGCAGGAATCAGTCTTCACACGTGTGACATCGACGCCGATGGTGCTCTCATGGAAGCATCTCTTCAGCTTTCAAAGAAAGCCTTTGGGAGATGCTGCCATGCATGTGTGGTCCCTTTCCCGCCCAAGGTTGCCATCTTGCTCAGTCTCCCTTTTTCTGTGAAGCCCTACAGACGTTTGCCTCTCTTCCCCAGAAAGCAGTTGATTTCCTCGTGCACTTCTGTGCATCATCCAGTTAGCACTGATCCTTTTCCCAGTGGGGGTGCGAGAGGGAGGGTGGGGGGGGATGCGGGGTGGGGGTGTGGGGTTGGGTGGGGGTGTGAGGGGGGGTGCGGTGGGGGGGCAGGCACCTGATTCATCTGCCATCACCACCAACTCCTGGGCACTTCAGATGTTCAGGGAAGGTTACCTCCCCTATCTGGACCAGATGCCTCCCCCATCTGGACCAGATGCCTCCCCCTTCCTTTCCAGGAGAGCACCCGGACTCCCCTGCACCAGGCCCTGCTACTGCAGGAACTTGTAGGCCTTCTCAGGGACAGGGCTGTGAAGCCCATACCACACCACCTAAAGGACAGGGGTTCTACTCCAGGTACTTCTTGGCCCCAAAAAGAACAGGAGGTCTAAGACCTATCCTAGACTTGAGAAACCTTAACAAATTCCTGGTGCGGGAGAGGTTTAAAATGCTCTCCCTTGGAGTATTGCTGCCCTACCTCCAGCATGGAGATTGGCTATGCTTCTTGGACCTAAAGGATGCTTATACTCACATTCTGATCCACCCAACCACAGGCAGTACCTAGGGTTCATGGTCAGGAATGAGCACTACCAGTACAGGGTACTACTCGTCGGCCTGGCCTGGCCTCTGCCCCAAGAATCTTCACCAAATGCCTGGCAGTGGTGGCCAGCTACCTTATTCTCCAAGGGGCCTTCATCTTCCCATACCTGAATGACTAACTAGTAAAAGGAGACACTGCCTCAGAGGTGCAACAGGCCACGGCCTGCACCATCAATGTCCTATAACATCTGGGATTTGTGATAAACCAACCCAAATCTCACCTCCAGGGACTCGCCTGGACACCCTCCGAGCCAGGGCCTTCCTCCCCCTGGACAGGGCAGATTGCCTCAGGGCCCTGGTGACCGAGGTGCAGCACCATCACACTGTATCGGTGCGGTCCATGCTCCACCTGCTAGGCCACATGGCTTCCACAATCCATGTGATCCCCAACACCTGCCTCCATATGCGGGCAGCTCAGTGGTGCCTCCACTCACAGTGGATTCAGACCATGGGCAGGCTCCGGTACAGGATCTCTGTGTCCTGTCAACTAGCAGAGTCACTCACCAGAGGGTCCTCACTACAGACACCTTTCTATTAGACTGAGGTGCCCACTGCGAGGAACTGCGCATGCAGGGCACCTGGTCTCCCAAGGAGAGTCGGCAGCAGATCAACTTGCTGGAGCTCAGAGCCATTTTCCTGGTGATAAGGGCCTTCTACCACTGCCTGCAGCACCAGTCTGTGCTGATTCAAATTGACAACCAGGTCACGATATTCTACCTGAACAAAGAAGGGGGCATGGGGTCCTACCGCCTCTGCCAGGAGGCAGTAGTCCTCTGCTTATACACAATCAGTTAGGGAATGCTCCTCAGGGCAGTATATTTTCTGGGCCAGAACAATGCCCTGGCGGACAGACTGAGCAGGGTCCTCCAGCCACACGAGTGGTGCCTAGACCCCAGGGTGATGCAGTGGCTATTCAGACTAAGGGGAACCCCAGGTTTGGACCTCTTTGCAAGCCCAGCCAATGCTCAGCTGTCTGCTTCTGCTGTCCCCAACCACACCCATCCCAGATGGTGGCGGATGCCTTCCTCCTCATCTTGTGGTCAGAGGGCCTTCTATATGCCTTCCCTCCCAAGCCACTAATCACGTGGACCCTCTTCAAAGTCCAACTGGACAAGGCTTCCTTGATCCTGGTGGTCCAGACAGCCTTGATTTCTACTGTTACTCCACCTATCGACTGAGCCCCCGGTCCTTCTGGGGAGTGCCCCAGGGCTACTGACTCAGGAGGAGGGCTCGCTTCTCCACCCCAACCTGGGGTTCCTGTCACTAACAGCATAGCTGCTGAATGGGTCACCCTAGCACATTTCAACCTCCCCAGGGAGGTGGAGGAAGTCATCCTGGCCTCTCGTAAGAGTTCCACGAGATGAGCCTATGCCTTCAAGTGATGCAGGTTCTTAGTATGATGTGCAGAGCAATGGGTTGACATGTTCTCCTGCCAGGTGCACACGGTGCTGCAATACTTGCTCCAACTCTCGCAGAGAGGACTCAAGTCCAACTCCATCAGGGTACTCCTGAGCAGGTCTCCATGCACCATCACTCCATAGCAGGCAAGCCTCTTTCTATGCAGTCCCTCATTACCCAATTCATGCAAGGCTTGCTGTTCTCTAAGCCCCCAATCCGGCTGCCTCTGGCAGAATGGGATCTCAATGTAATTCTGGCTCAGCTTACCAAGCTACCTTTCGAATCTTTGGCTACCTGCCATTTACATTACCTATCTTGGAAGGTTGTCTTCCTGGTGGTGCTCATCTCTGCTTGCAGAGTCAGCAAGCTTCAGGCCTTGGTGGCCGAGCCACCCAACACTACAGTAGGTTCTACAAGAACAGGGTCGTGCTTTGCACCCACCTAAATTCCTTCCAAAGGTGGTATCTGCTTTCCACCTCAACCAAGTGGTGGTGCTCCCTACTTTCTTTCCACGGCCCCGTGCCAGCAAGGCCGCAGCCATTCTCCATTCTCTGGACTGCAAAAGGGCCTTATTCTACCTGCAGCATACTCGGGACCACCGCAAAGCCTCACAGCTTTTCATTTCATACGACCCTAGTCGACTGGGGGAGGCAATCACCAAGCGACTCTGTCCACCTGGGTGGTGGACTGCATCACCTTTCCCACGATCAGGCTCGGCTATCAATGGAGCGCCCTCCGACCTTTCTTGTTCAGGCTACCAGAGCCATGGTTCTCCTGGACACTGGGGTCCTCAGAGTCTGTCCTCAAATTCGCTTGTGGCTGCTCACGGCTGGTCCGTGTTTTTTCTTCTACAGGTTCCTGGTAGCCTGTAGCTAGGGGGTCCTATATGTGAGGACTGACTTCCTGCTTGTTCCTGGAGAATAGTTACTCACCTGTAACAGGTGTTCTCCAGGGACAACAAGAATCAGTTCACAACCCTCCCTCCTCCCCTTGGAGTTGCTGTACAATTTTTGGCCATCTTCTTTTGTCGGCTCTAGCTATGTCATCTGAGCAATATGGCACCCTGGGCAGGAAGGGGACCATGCATGCAAGTGGGAGGAGTGGCCTAGTGGTTAGGACAAGGTACTTCAGGCCAGAGGGCCGGGGGTTCAAGTCCCACCTGGGGACAGCAATCTCAGGCCGGAGGAACTGGGATTTCTAGTCCTATAGGCACTCCTTGTGGTCTTGGGCAAGCCACTTAACCCTCCATTGCCCATGTTCCCTGTAAGTATTAGTGTATGTGTGTCATATCCCCTCGTGTTAAATGTATCTCCCAATTGACCGCTTTGACCCGGTGAAAAGCGGGATATAAATACAGCTAAATAAAATAAATAAAATAAATGGTGGCATCTCCCAGAGGCTTTCTTTGAAAGCAGGGGAGATGCTTTTGTGAGGGCTCTTTCGACGTCACCCATATGTGAGGACTGATTCCTGCTGTCCCTGGAGAACACCTGTTTACAGGTGAGTAACTTCACTTTACTACATCCTTCAGCATCAAATTCCAGAGTTTAATTACATGTTGAGTGAAAAAATATTGTCTCCTATTTAGTCTTAAATGTGCTACATTGTAGCTTCATTGCATGGGCGCTACGGGTTGCAAAAGAACCAGCTCCTTCCTGCTGGCAAAGATTAAGCAATAGATATCTGCAGCCACTCAGACAATTAGAGATATTCTTAGACAACTGCAGACACTTGTGGCTGCTGCTCAATCCTTGCTCGCCATATTAGTTAGCATTACTGTATGGCATTAGTGTTGGGCAGAGGGAGAAGGGCTCTGGGGCTCTGTCCTGCATCGCTATTAGAAAGAACCCATGCACTGGCAAAACTCCATTGTGTCTAACTTTCACTGTTTTATTCTTATGTGTAGCCACTTCCCCTTTAGCCAGACATTTCTGAAATGAGACAGTCTCTTTGGCTTTGTCCATCCTAAAATGGATTCTTCATATTCAAAATGGAGTCTGACAGTGAACTTCTGTGTTGTCCTCGAGCCTGGTGTAGGATCCATGGTTTGGAACTCTCCATCTTCACTCTCTACTCTATGCCCTAAAGCTTCAAAGGTGGGCACTGATCCTTATCTACACCACTACACACAAAAAATTCTCACTAAAGGTGTACTCTAACTCTTTCTATGAAATTATCCTTGATACAAATCTAAAGCGGTATAAATACTTAGCTAGTGCGAGTGTGCAGTAAACATTTCAAGGGTGAGCCTATGCCACTTTTAGAATTGGAAGAACTGTTCTGCAAGCCCAGTACTCAAAGTCTGACCTCTGACAGCCTGTGTTTCTCCAGGAAAAGATCCACAGGGAGGATCACTTCATAAGGCAATGTGGTTCAGTGGGTCTTTAGGCGTGCTGAACATACCCCATCCTGAATAAAATAAAAAGCTCTAAAGATGGTGAAAAGATGTCTAGTACATGAACTTGCTGCCTGGCAGTTAATCTTGAATGCAGTTGAAGAACAATACTATTGATTTATGTAACTGCTCCTATTTTCCCCCTAAACTTGAAAACGTTTCTCTCACTAAGGTATGTTTTAGAAAGGCAGTTTAGGTGCCATCTGAGATGTCCAAGTCGAAATGTCCTAAATTCTGTGGGAGGAGCAGCAGAAAAGGTGGGCATGTGTAATACCCACTAAAATCAACCAGACTCCATAAAATAAGCCTCAGAAACATGCAGAAGGCCATCCAGTTTTAAATACGTGGACATTAGTGGTCCTGGCAATATAAACATGTCTGCTTTTATTATTTCTGAACATGCACATATATTGTTGCAACTTACAAGTCTTGGCCTGCCATTTTGCAAAGACATGCAGAGCTGCTGCGGTATTCAAAAAGGCCCTGATTTTCCCTTGCTTTCCTATTTTGGGGTGGGGGAGGATATATCTTTGCAATAATGGGCAATGCCCCTATCACCACAAGTGTTGGAAGCGGGCTGAAAAGAGCAATTCTCTCTTTGTGCCATGGAGCAGGTCTAGATATGACCATGTCTGCTGGCAGTTTTCTGTGTGTGGTGTCATATTCTGAAATTGATTGCACACGTATCTTTCTTCCGGAACACCATAGATCTGCCTCTACCACGTCCTTGTCTGACATGGATGTGATTGCACCAGACATGTCTATATTCGAAACGTTTTGAAATAAGTCGGGATGTAGATGTGATTTGCATGTCTGAATGGATGTTTTCGGACATGCAAATCATGAAAAGGGCTTCTAAAATGACCCCCTTTACCTTTTCCACTTGTTTATTTCTACCTGTCCCGTTTTTCTCCATCTTTAATGCCAGTCCTACCCCATAACCTCTCATATTCTTTTGTTTTTATATTATTTTTATGAGAAACTTCAAGAAATCTGTAAGATGCAAATATTATCCACTGTTAATATAACAAGTCAATTTCATCTGTTCATTTTAAAAATAAAGTCCATTAAAATTTTATGTGGGGAAGAGCAACAATTTAAATATGGAAGTTCACAATGTACCAATAAAAAATGTATTTAAAAGAATTTGGTATACTGCCATTCAAATTGTACAACATGGTGATTTACAATACAGAGAAAGACAAAGCTAAACTACATTATAATAAAAGGCAATAAAAACTACGGGGAAAAAACAATATCGCAAGAGGTAGGGATGCACAGAATGACCATTTTACTTGGGAGAAACATGTAACTGTGAAACATTAGGAAACATGCAATTCTGAATTAAACTGAGATAAGTAACAAGGACCAGTGATAAAATCATAAAATGTAACTGAAGGCCTTAGAGAAAAAAACAAGTTTTAAGGCCCTTTTAAAATTTCTTATAGGAACTCTCCAACTGTAAGGCCTGGAGGAGAGCTTCCCACAGCAAGGGGGGGAGGGGCACGACAACTAAAATAACTGTTTTGAAAAAAAGACTAACCTAAGCCTGGTTTTTGATGGTAAAGCCAAATAATTTTCCTGGGAAGATGTCAGGGCTCTTGAATGTACAGAAGTAATCGAGATCACCAAGATAAAACAAGACTGGAGTTAGGTGAGCCTTGTGAGCTAAAAGGAGAATCTTAAAATGAACACGGCTGGGCGTAGGGAGTCAATGCTGCTCCTTCAGAAATGGTGAGACATGATCTATTTTCTTGGCACCGTACAGTAGTTTTATCACTGTATTTTGCTCAAGTTGAAGCTGCCTCACCACTGTGAGGAACCACTAAGTAATGAGGTGCAATCAAGCCATGTTATGAGGATATGTATGAGAGTTTTGAAGGCCCTGGAATCCAGGAAATGCTTCAAAGATTTTATTCTGTGAAGTATTGCAAATGAAGACCTTACCGTTTGAGATATATGGAAGTTGAAGGACGAATTATTGTCCCAGATGACCTCCAACAGCCTTATTTTGTATTTAACTGTGATTGAGGTCAACCTGATTTTCGGGTTAAAAGGCAAAGAATTACCATGAAATTACATCCAGACTGAAATTACATCCAGGATTTTTTTCAGATTCAAGACCAGCTTATTTACCTCTAACCATGAGCTTACTCGTATTTTATTTAATTGATTATTTAATTTAGTCTCAAAGTCGGAGTTCTAATTATCCATTGCTACTAGAACCTGAATGTCATTAGCGGAGATATAGACAATGGTAACCTGACCATCTTTTTAAGTTCAAATACGGGACACTCAATCAAGCTAGAGGGTTCAAAGTTAAGGAAAATAAAAAATATGTTTATAATTACAATTTTTATTTTAACCCCAGATTTTAATCAATAGCCTTTTGCAACTTTACAAATGTGCCAATCAGACCTACTTGTACTTCTCTACAGAGTCAATTTTCTTCAAAATAGCAACATTTCCACTAAGATAATTAAAAAATTCTGGGCAACTCAACTCAAAATTGTACTTTACAATCATTAGACATTTGAGAGTCCTCTACATGCATATGGGTTTTTTTCTGTAGACCATATTTTGTTCATGATTGAAAAGCACCTTTCAGTTGGAGCATTGGAATCTGGCAAACATAAATAAAACATTTCAACCAGTTTGCATAAATTTTTATATGGTACGCAGGGGGGTGCGGGGCCTCATTTGCATAATGTTAATGTACACTAACTTTTAGTAAACATGCCTCTTAATGAGTGTATGGATAAATAAAGACTAAAAGATGTCTACATTACTATAATCCAGTTCCAACCGCCAGGCACATTAGGAACTACTACAAACACTGCCCATTTAAAACCCATAGCAAACCCGCTGTATCGTAACAGCACTACCAGGACTCACAAAGCACCATACTCTACCTATCAAAAGGCAACACTTCAAATATTAAACCAATACATTTCAGAAAATAACAATACATGACCTACTGGGGAAAGAGAACAAGTGGCAATGTCAAATAGGAATTACATAAACAGAATACCTCAGCTCAGTTACACATGCAGAACACAGACCATCACCAAACAAGGAATCACAATTTAGAAACAGGAAGACAATAATTAAACTGGGAACTCCAAAAGCCAAACTTGGAATGTACAACAACACTAGAAATAAAACTATAAATTAATTTCCTCTTGTACTAAACAAAGCACAGACGTTAATGATGCACATTTCCCAGAGCTGACATATTCCAGTTAATAAATTCAAAATAAAGAGAGATCTTTCTACCTTCTGTGCATTTTTTTTTCAGTTGCAATTGCTCCAGACACTTTCTTCTGGTTTCTTTGTGTCTTCTGCTAACGCTCCATTGTCTGCTGTCCATTTGTCCTTTCTTCTCTCTTCTAGTTTTTTTCCATTCTCTCTCTACATCTGCTTTAACATACTAGTCTTTCTCCTTTTGCTCTTTCCTCATTCCTATTTCATCCACTCAAATTTTACCCCTCCATCCTCAGTCCCCATTTACTCTCCCAATACCCGCCAATTGTAGATTTTTCTTCCCTCCCACACAATATTTTCCCCTCTCCATTTCACTCTCCCAACCCCATCCCATTCTAATCCTCCCCCAACATCAGCTCCCTTCTAGTTCCAGCCCCACCCAGCATCCACTCTCTTCTAGTCCCCGCATCAGCCCATTTCCAGTCCTAGCCCCACCATCAGCCCATTTCTAATCCTATCCTAGCCCCCACCATCAGCCCATTTCCAGTTCTAGCTCCCCCATCCATTTCCAGTCCTATCCATCCCTCCATCAGCTCATTTCCAATCCCAGCCCCCATCATCCCATTTCTAGTCCTTTCCTAGCCCTACCATCAGTCCATGTCAAATTCTAGCTCCCCTCCACTCAGCCCATTTCCAATCCAAGCCCCCCATGAGCCTACTTCCAGTTCTAGCACCTCCATGAGTCCATTTCAATCCAAGCCCCCACCACAGCCCATTAACAATCTTAGCACCCCCAACAGCCCATTTCCAGTCCTATCCTAGTCCCTCCATCAGCCCATTTCCTGTCCTAGCTCCCCCCCCACTCAGCCCATTTCCAGTCCTAGCTCCTTCCCCTCACAGTCCATTTCCATTCCAAGCCCCCTCCCCATCATTTGCAGTTCAATCCCCCCTTCCACTCAGGCCATTTCCATTCCAAGCCCCCTCCAGCCCATTTCCAGTCCTAGCCCCCCCATCACCCCCATTCCAAGCCCCCTCCAGCCCATTTCCAGTCCTAGCCCCCCCATAGCCCATTACGTCCTAACCCCCCCATCACCCAATTTTCAGTCTTAGCCCCCCCATAGCCCATTATCAGTCCTAACCCCCCATCAGCCCACTTTCAGTCCTAACCCCCATCACCCCATTTTCAGTCATAGCCCCCCCATAGCCCATTACCAGTCCTAACCCCCCCATCAGCCCACTTCCAGTCTTAGCCCCCCATAGCCCATTACCAGTCTTAACCCCCATCAGCCCACCTCCAGTCCTAACCCCCATCACCCCATTTTCAGTCCTAGCTGCCCCCATAGCCCACCCCCAGTCTTAACCCCCAATCACCCCATTTGCAATCTTAGCCCTCCCTCCCCACAGCTCATTACCAGTCCTAACCCCCCTCCCCCATCAACCCAGGGAAATTTAAAAATAAAAAATAACCTGGTTGCTGCTGCTGCCACCGTGGCAGCGGCAGAATCAAGTGTCCCGCGGCCACCCCCGCCTGCCCAGCAGAGCCTTCCCTGAAACGGCTCCCTCAGCGCTGGCTTTGCAGAGCCACGAAGTGGGAGTTTCTCTTTCTCGCGGCTCTGTTAAGCCTGCCGGCGCTGATGGGAAATTCCTATCAGCCCCGGCAGGCTTAACAGAGCTGCAAGAAAGAGAAACTCTCCCTTCGCGGCTCTGAAAAGCCCGTGCTGAGGGAGCTGTTTCAGGGAGGCCTCTGTTGGGCAGGCGGGGGGCCCTGGCTGTGGGACACTTGATTCTGCCGCTGCCTTGGTGGTGGTCTTTTAAAGCAGAATGTTTGCGTGGGGCCCTGTGCAAACAACATTCTTGCTCAATGGACGGGCCGGCCCTGATGGTATGTCATTACTTTTGAGGTGTCCAAACACTATCTTCCATTTTTTATCAACTGTGGTGTCTGGTTTTTTCCATTCTTGAACTTTTTCTTCAGAAACAAATGACTTAAGACAAGAGAACTGATCAAACAGTTCAGTAGCATTTATTACTGACTCTAGGACGGGTCTTGTAGACAAAACATATTCTAAAGATGACTCTAGCTCACACCACTCCAGTTGTTTTTGAAGGAGAGTCCAGTTTCCCAATCTTCTGGAAATGAGTGGTCCACTGCTCTAAGTAATCAATGCAAGTGATTTAGAAAGATGACACACATTGCTTGAAATCTTCTTCATCAATGCTGTCCTCTTCTTCAAGATCTTCTATTTTCTTTCTGATTGTCAGAGGCAAAACCACTTCATTCTTCCTAGTTACTAACTTGTTTCTAAGGTCACTGATTACTCCAGCCACCTCTATCATTGAGATTTTTTGAGACTCGATTTTTAAAGTCGCATTTTGGAAAATCACTGCCTGACTGTGCAGAAAGTACAGCCACATTTCTGCTGATTCATTTTCAAAAATGTTTTTGATAACTGCCCATTTTTCCAGGCTCAAAAAATATGATTTCACTGATTGGAACATTTTAATTAACCTCTCTATGTATCGGAGGAGCTTTTGTTCTCCAGAAACAAGCAGGAAGTCAGTCCTCACATATGGGTGATGTTGGCACCGGTGGAACCTACGCAGAACATTTCCCTAGCTTTCAAAGAAAGCCTTTGGGGAATGCCACTACCCCTGCGTGGTCCCCTTCCCGCCCAAAGGTGCCATCTTACTCAGTCTCCCTTTTTCCACGGAGCCCTTCGGATGTGCGTCTCAATCCCGGAAAATGTTTTCTCTATTCCAACCAGTTTTTGCTCTCTACCAGCCTTCACCGGTCCTCTTCCCACTTTGCCGGGCACCTCTGCTTCAGTCCTGTTCTCAGAGTTTTTCTTTTTTGCCTTTTTTGTTTTTACCATTCTTTGCACCGTTTTTAATCGCTGGCCACATCGAGGGTCTTCGACCTTGCAGGGGTCCTTTTTGCCCCAATGGCCTCCAGTTTTAAGAAAAGTGATAGATGCTCCAAAACATGTCACTCATGGACACCTGTGACTGTTTTCTCGGGTGTCTAGGAGCCAACCATGACCCATAGCTATGCTCCCTCTGTAAGAAGATGTCCTCCAAGGCCATCCAGAGTCATAAGCAGAAGCTGGATGATCTCTTCCATAAGGCAACCCCGGTATTCCCAGTAGCCTCCCGCTTTTCAGCCTTACAACCTCCGGAGTCTCCCAAGGCTCCTCCCCATGCCCGGCAGCACTCAGACCAGGAGTTGCCTGAACGTGAGTGGAAGAAGAAGAAGAAGGCCTTGAGGACTCTGTCGGGAGTGCCAGAGAAGCATGAGAGGTCACGCGACTGGTCTCTCAGCCTCCCTCGGTAGTCTCTGGAGTTGGAGAGGAAGCGGCCCAGTAAGGTACCTTTAACCGATATGGAGGCCTCCAGCGAAGGCACCTGGTCTCCCGAGGGTCGTCCCAGTGAGGACCCCCTCTCCTCCTTGACACCCGACCCGGTGACATCGGCGTCTGTGTCGCAGGGTCACACTCCTGAGTGGGAGGCCCTAATGCTGGTCTTGTAACATGGTGTTTCTGCATTCCTCACTGCCTAGCAGGCACTGATACCTGGCCCTGCTGGCACAAGCCTCGAGACTGCAGGGACCTTGACCTTGAGGACTTCCCAGGCTGCCGTAATGACCCCGAGAGCCAGAAGCCTTTTGAGGATCCTTGGTGCCGGTCTGTATCTCTGTTCTATTCCTCAGGCATGAGATCTTCGTGGGCGAGTGCCTCCGGCTCTGGGCAAGTTTTGGACTCGGAGACCCAGTGTGGGTTACCGACCCATCTCGAGCCATCCGATCTCAAGTCCTCGATGGACGACTCCTCCAATCCCTCTCCGCTGACCCAGAGGTGGCGGTCACCTCCTGAGGGCACCTTCCTGGAATTCATCTGGGACATGGAATGGCCCTGGCACTTGCCACTGAGTTGGAGGAGGAGCCCTGTGCTGAGGAGCTTGATATTCTGCAATATGAAGCTCCTCTGAGAGAGGCTCTCTCGGTGCCAATCCCTCCTATTCTGAACCGACTCCTACTCCACATGTGGGAGACCCCAGCCTCTGTCCCAATTGTGAGCAAGCACCTGAACGCTATGTATAAGGTCTAGTGAGTTCCGGGGTTTCAGAAAGCCCAGCTTCCCCACACCTCGATGGTGGTCGAATCGGCCATGCAGAAGCTAAAGAACCTGAAGACTCGCTCGTCAGTCCCCCCTGGGCAGAGACTCTCGTATCCTTGATGCCCTCGGGCACAAGGCTTATCAGGACTCCATGTTGTCATGCCGCATCCAAGTTTGCCAAGTATACATTGGGATATTCCTCCATGATTTCGCTAGAGAGCTTGGAGGCTTTGTGGCAGGCCTTGACAGAGACCATCTCCAGCGTTTTCAGGCCCTCTCAAAGTCTGTCGGGGAATGCTCAAAGTACCTCTTCCGAGCAGCGTACGACTGCTTCGAGTCTTCTGCCCGGGTAGCTGGCATCGGAGCCCACCGGCAGGCTTGGCTCCAGTCCTCTGACCTGGAGCAGTGGGTCCAGGAGAATTTGCTGGACATCCCTTGCCTCAGGGAGCAGCTATTTGGCAAGTCCATGGAGGATAAGGCTGCAGAGATCGAGATGGAGTACGTGACTCGTACTTGTCTCTCCTGGAAAACTTACTTCCTTCCCAGGAAGAAGCAGCAGAGCAAGAAGCCTTTCTTTCATCAGAAGGTGCTCCTGTAAAGGGGCTACCCAGCCTATCCTCTGGCATCAATCCCTGTTCAGGGTGGCCAGGGCAAGTCCACAATCCACAGCCCTCGTAAGCTGAAGGGTCCCAAGACCCAACCACCAGCGCCAGCTCAACCAGCCTTGGGGTTTTGACACCATCAGAATAGCCTCTCATCCTCTGGCAGGGTGGTTGTCTGTCAGGGGACGTCTGGTCCATTTCTCCCACAGGTGGGATCCAGCTCCACTGATGCCTGGGTTCTCGAGGTCGTTCGACAGGGCTATCACCTCCATCTGGACCAGGCCCCTCACCTGTACTTTCCAAGGGAGCCACATCGGCTTCCCCAGCATCAGGCCCTCCCGAGTCAGGAACTTGCTGGCCGCCTCAATGACGACGTGGTAGAACCAGTCCCACCGTGCTCCCGTGGATGGGAGTTTTACTCCCGATACTTCCTCGTCCCGAAGTGGACAGGGGGCCTTTCGACCCATCCTCGACTTGCTGAACCTCAGCAGGTTCCTGGTGTGGGAGAAGATCAAGATGCTCTCCCTTGGAACGTTACTGCCCTACCTCCAACAGGGCGATTGGCTATGCTCCTTGGACTTAAAGGATGCTTACGCTCACATCCTTATCCACCCCAAACAGAGAAAGTACCTCCACTTCATGGTTTAGGGAAACCATTACCAGTACAGGGTACTTCTCTTCAGCCTCGCTACCGCCCTGTGGGTCTTCACGAAGTGCCTGGCCGTGCCTGTGGCCCATCTACGGCTGCAGGGCACCTTTATCTATCCATATCTAGATTACTGGTTTGTAACAGAGGGCACGGCCAGGCCCGCACCATTTGCCTCCTGGAGCATCTGGGGTTCGTGATCAATTACCCAAAGTCCCATCTCACTCCAGTTCAGTCTCTGGAGTTCATCAGGGCTCGTCTAGACATTCTTCGGGCCATGGCTTTTCTTCCTCAGGACAGGGCGGACCACCTCATGTCCCTGGCATCCGAGGTGTGGTGCCACGGTGCTGTACCGGCCCGGATGATGCTTTGCCTTTTTGACACATGGGCATTGGGCATGATATGGACCATGGAGGCCATCTCAATATATGGACAATGCAGCAATGGGCGCAGTCGACTGTCCTCCTCCAAGACCCCATCTTGGACTCTCCCAGTGCAGCAGAGTCTCTGGCTTGGTGGCAAGGGTTTTGTAACCTGCTTTGCGGCATGCTCTTCCAAGCCCCGGCGCATCGGGTAGTCCTGACCACGGACACCTCCCTGTTGGGCTGGGGAACCACTGCAAGAGATGGCACACTCAAGGGGCCTAGTCTCTTGAGGAGTCCTGGCAGCAAATCAATCTGCTGGAACTTCAGGCCATTTGCCTCTCTCTCAGGGTTTTCAGGGACCACTTGCAGCACTGAACAGTGCTGGTCCAGACAGACAACCAGGTCACGATGTTCTATGTGAACAAACGGGGGGGGGGGGGGGTACCGGCTCCTACAGCCTTTGTTCAGAGGCGACAGCCCTGTGCTCCTTTGCGGTGCACCAGGGCATGACCCTCCAGGCCACTTACCTCCCGGCTCAGGACAATGCATTGGCAGACCAGCTCAGCAGAGTCTTCTGGTCGCACAAGTGGTGCCTGTGTCCCCGAATGATGCAGCGACTCTTCCAGCATTGGGGAACTCCAGACCTGGACCTCTTTGCCAGCTTGGTGAACTCACAGCTTCCTCAGTTCTGTGGTCCCCTTCCGCACCTGGGCAAGATGGCCCCTGATGCCTTCCTTATCTCGGAAATGGGCCTGCTGTATGCCTTCCCCCCATGCCCCTCATTGCCCGGACCCTTCTCAAGGTCCAGTGGAACAGGACCTTGATGATTCTCATAGCCCCAAGGTGGCCCAGGCAGCTTTAGTTTCACCTGCTGCTCCGTCTCTCGACGGAGCCCCCGGTCCTGCTCGGGTTCTCAACGGAGCTGCTGACACAGAAGGAAGGTCTGCTTCTTCACCCCAATCTGAGGTCCCTCTCCCTCACAGCTTGGCGGCTGAGTGGGTCGCTCTAGCCTCCTACCATCTCCCCATGAAGATCGAGGACATTCTTGTGGCCTCACGAAAGGACTCGACCAGACAGGCTTACGCAGTCTAGTGGAGTCAGTTCTCTGTGTGGTGCTCGGAGCTCCGAGCGTACCCATTTTCATGCCCTACCAGTTTGGTCTTGCGGTACCTGCTCCACCTCTTGCAGTCTGGGCTGAAGTCTAACTCAGTCAGAGTTCACCTGAGTGCCATCTCAGCGTACCACCATCCCATTGAGAGCAAACCTCTTTTGGGGCTACTGATTGTCTCTCATTTCATAAGAGGCCTTCTTCTTTCCAGGCCCCTTATCTGCCCTCTTCTGGCAGAATGGGACCTCAATGTGGTCCTCACGCAGCTGACCAAGCCACCCTTTGAGCCCACTGTGGCATCTGTCGTGGAAGGTGGCCTTCTTGATAGCTCTCACCTCCTCCCAGAGAGTCAGTGAACTCCAGGTGCTGATGGCTGAGGCACCATACATGAGGTTCTGTAGGAACTGGGTGGTCCTGTCGATTCGCCCCAAGTTCCTTCCGAAGGTTGTCTTGGATTTCCATCTCAACCAAGAGATAGTGCTGCCCACTTTCTTCCCGAAGCCCCATGCCGACTGGGCATCGGCAATTTTCCACACTTTGGATTGTAAGTGGGTTTTCTCTTTCTACCTGCAGCGGACTTGGAACCATGCAGATCTGGGCAGCTATTCATTTCCTTCGATCCCAGCTGTCTGGGGCTGGCAGTCACCAAGTGTACCTTGTCCATCTGGGTGGCAGACTGCATCGCCTTTGCCCAGGCCGGCTTTCCCCTGGAACGCCGAGTCATAGTAACATAGTAAATGACGGCAGATAAAGATCATCATGGTCCATCCAGTCTGCCCAGCAATACCGCAAGAGTAGGTGCACCTGTCGCTCTGTGCAGGCCACCCCCCCCCCCATGTCTTTGTTTAGGGGTGGACCCACCACTACATGTAGGACACCCCTATTTGTTGAGAAGTTAGATGGTTCAGTTTATTTTGTTTTTATCCTGTTGCTATAAAGGGATCCGCTGTGCTTGTCCCATGCTGTTTTGAATTCCGTCACCATGTTTGCCCTCACCACTTCCATCGGGAGAGCATTCCAAGCATCCACCACCCTTTCAGTGAAAAAATATTTCCTGACATTGCCTTTCAATTTTCCACCTTGCAGCTTCATGTTATGCCCTCTAGTTTTGCAGTTTCCCCGTCTTTGGAAGAGGTTTGTTTGTTCATCGTTCCTCTTTAAGTATTTAAAAGTCTGAATCATATCTCCCCTATCCCTCCTCTCCTCCAAAGTGTACATATTTAGGTCTTCAAGTCTCTTCTCATAAGGTTTCTTACGCAGGCTCCAAATCATTTTGGTTGCCTTCCTCTGAACAGTTTCGTCTTTTTACATCTTTTGCAAGATATGGTCTCCAAAACTGAACACAGTATTCAAAGTGAGGCCTCACCAGCGACCTGTACAGTGGTATAAGTACCTATTTCTTTCTGCTGGTAATCCCTCTTTGTATGCAGCCCAACATCCTCCTGGCTTTTGCCACCGCCTTGTCGCACTGTTTTGCCACCTTGGGATCATCAGAGATAATCACACCAAGGTCTTCCTCCTGAACCATGCACACCAACCTCTCGCCCCCTATTGCGTAAATTTCCCTTGGATTTCTGGTACCTAAGTGCATGACACTGCACTTTTTCGCATTAAATTGTAATTGCCAAGCATTAGACCATTCTTCCAGCTTTTGTAGATCTTTCCTCATGTTATCCACTCCCTCGGGGGAGTCCACTCTGTTGCAAATTTTTGTCATCTGCAAAAAGACAGCCATTTCCATTCAGTCCTTTAGCAATATCACTCACAAATACATTGAACAGTGCCGGGCCCAGGACCGAACCCTGGGGCACCCCGCTAATCACCTTCCTTTCATCTGAGTGAGCTCCATGTACCATCACCTTCTGTCGTCTGTCAGTCAACCAATTTCTAATCCAGTTTACCATCTTGGGACCCATCCCCAAGCTACTGAGTTTGTTGACAAGCCTCCTATGAGGAACAGTATCAAACGTTTTGCTGAAATCCAGGTAGAAGACATCCATCGCATGACCCTGATCTAGTTCCTTGGTTACCCAGTCAAAGAACTCAATCAGATTTGTTTGGCAAGACCGTCCTTCAGTAAAACCATGTTGCCTCGGATCTTGCAACCTGTTGGTTTTCAGAAAGTTCACTTTTCGCTCTTTCAGGAGCGCCTCCATTACTTTTCCCGCAACTGAGGTAAGGCTCACGGGTCTGTAGTTTGACACTTCTTCCATGTCACCACTTTTGTGTAGAGTTACGACATCAGCCATTCTCCAATACTGAGGAACCTCTCCTTTTTCCAAGGATCTGTTGAATACATCCTTTAGCGGCCCTGCAAGAACCTCTCTGAGCTCTTTCAGTATCCAGGGATGTATCCCATCCAGTCCCATGGCTTTGTCCACTTTCAGTTTAGCAAGTTGTTCCAACACCTCATCTTCTGTGAATGGTGTGGTATCTACTTCATTCCCATTTTTATATTTGGGAGTCACAGCTGGTCCATCTCCAGGATTTTCTTTAGTAAAAACAGAGCAGAAGTATTTGTTTAGCATTTCGCTTTTTCTATGTCACTTTCCACAAGTCCTTTCCCAGCACTTCTGAGTCCTGTGATTCCAACTCTGATCTTCTTCCTTTCCCGAATATCCCTGAAGAAAGTTTTGTCGCCATCCTTAACATCTTTAGCCATCTTTTCCTCTGCCTTTGATTTTACTATCTTTATTTCTCTTTTTGACTCTTTGAGTTTGATCCTGTATTCATTTCTGTGTTCTGCTTGCAAGCTTTTGAATTTTGCGAAAGCTGTGTTTTTTGCCTTTATTTGAGCAGCCACTTCTTTGGAAAACCAAATAGGTTTACTTCTCCTCTTGTTTTTATTTACTTTATTTGCATATTTATCTGTTGCCCCTTTTATTGCCACCTTTAGTTTAACCCATTGCAATTCCACTTCCCTTATCTCCTTCCACCCTGCCATCTCCTCCTTTAGGTACTCGGCCATTTTTTTGAAGTCAGTGTTTTTGAAGTTTAGGACTTTGAGCTTGCCATGTTTGGCCTGTACCTTGGCTTTTATCTCAAACCACACCGTGTGCTGATCACTGCTGCTCACAGGGGCACTCACGTAGATATTCGACACGCTATCACCGTTGATGAGCCCTAAATCCAGCGTTGAACTTTCCCTGGTTGGTTCCATGACCATTTGTCTAAATGATGCATCTTGGAGAGCATCTACAATTTGTTTGCTTCTTTCCAGATGTGTAGAAGGAGTAATCCAATCCACATCAGGTAGATTAAAGTCACCCAAAATGATCACTTCCCCCCCCCCCCTTTGTGGAGTCATGACTCACAATATCTGAGTGATGGCGACGTCAGTTGCTAGCCTGCGCTCAGTACCACTGACAGACATCTGCCGCGCTGCCACCTGGTTCTCCACTCACACCTTCATGGTGCATTACTGCCTGGAGAGGGAGTCCCATTGGGATGCCACCTTTGGCCAGGCTGTATTCCATAATCTGTTTGGGGTTTAAGCAGCTCCTGCCCTCTGACCCTTCTTGTTTCAGAAGCGTGGCCATCCATGGACCCCGGGGTCCTTGGGCTGCCTTTGGCTTTCACTGGCATCTACTCACGGCGATGCCACACTTTTTTCTACAGGTCCTCGGTAGCCTCATATGTGAGGACTGACTTCCTGCTTGTTTTTGGAGAAAGCATAGTTACTGTCCTGTAAATGGTGGTCTCTAGGGACAGCAGGAATCAGTCCTCACAGCCCTCCCTCCTTCTCCACTTGGAGTTGCTGTATATTTTTGCTGTCTTCTTAGAGGAACTATAGCTATGGCATCTGACTGAGTGAGATGGCACCTTTTGGGTGGGAAGGGGACCACGTATTTGTGGTGGCATTCCCAAAGGCGTTGAAAGCTGGGGAAATGCTCTGTGCGGGCTCTGTCGGTGCTGATGTCACCCGTATGTGAGGACTGATTCCTACTGTCCCAGGAGAACACCTGTTACAGGTGAGTAACTATGCTATACTCATTCTAAACAAAGTCACACATCTCTTTAAGTTCTTCAGTTCTCACTGTATAAATGTATCCACGATCTATGACGCGTTGGCATCCTGAATACATCAGGGAAGCCAGAAGATCGTGTTTGCAGTCTAAAGAAAGCATTGAAACAGGGCATCAGGATTTGCTTGCTTGAAACGCAGTACTGCGTTCTTGGTTACATAACTGCGGACATTGGAGAGATCAATATTTGTTTGAGTTTGGAAAAATGAATTGAACTCAACTTCATCAGGACATGCAGATAAGTGACATGCTTGAGTTGCTATTTGGCTTGGTCTTGTTTGAATTTTTGAATATATTGGAAGCATTATAATTTTGAATACGTTGGGTATAGGGCGCACTATCACATGGTGTTTTTACCTACGTTTTTAAAGCTCTGATGGGCTTCAAACTAATCGAGTAAAAAGGAAGTAAAGCCATGAGGAGGCGTGATTTTTCCTCATGGTTCATCTTCCAACATTAACATACATACATGCACTTTTTGATTTTTGCTCTATTTTTGTTTATGGGTATAGTTGTATCGAGTAGCAGTTATTTTGTAGTATTCACAGCTTATTAACTGGCTTTGTCTGACTGATGGTTGCCTAGGCCCTTGGAAGGAAGCAGAGCCAGGTTTGTCAGATGTGCTGAGGACTCAGGAGTTTAGAATTGCCAACCAAGTTATTTTAGGATTCTACAACTTTGTAAAGTAGCTATCTTAGTCAGAAATGATGTCTGGATATTTTTTTATTTAAAGAGTTTAGCTTTGGTTCCAGCCAATGGAAAGGCTGCACTAGTCACAGGAAGGGTGGACTGATTTTCTGCACAGGGTCTGGGAGAACGTTAGTGGAATAAGTGGGTTTCTTGGTAGGGGTGAATGGGGTTGCTGAGAGAGGGTAGAAATATAAGAGGCATGGGGTAAAGTGTGAGGAGGCTATTGCAGGCTGATAAAGAATTGGTAGCAAAAGTAAGACCTGGGGACATTGAAGTAGAGGAGTGCAGAAGCAGCATAGCATAGCACCAGTAGGCAGAGACAGAATATGTCTTTCTGAAAAGTGCTAGTGTGTATGTGTACCTGATTTGGAGGGAGGGAGGGAGGAGGATGAATGCATGTGCATATATGTGTGTAACTGAAGTACAACAGAGTGCATGCATGTGTATATGTTTCTGTGTCTCTGATGGAAATAGTCTGATATAAACAGAGTTTCCCTTTGAAAATTTCAGCTGGAGTGGAGAGGTCTGCTGGTACAAATGTGGAGGCGTGGGACACATATTTTAAAATAGGGGACATTTAGGCATCCCAACTGAAGTAATACGATTCCAGTGACAAATTCTTAAAATGTGGGACTGTCTGCATAATATGGGATGGTTGGTCAATTTGGCAATGGGGATTATTCCATAACCCAAATAGGCCATTTTCACATGGACAGGAGACATGTATTTTCCAAAAATGTCTATGGCTGTCTCCTGATACATGGAGCCCATGCATGTCCACAGTGCTTGCATGGGGTGTCAGAACATGCCTAGGTGGGGCAGAATGGAGCATGGTTTGCTGCAGAGATGCATATATTGTATTCAGAAAAGGCTTGTGTATATTTTTTACTTCCTCACAGATGCGCCTGTTATTCCTACCAGAGTAAGGGTCCTGTATAAGCTAAGTAGGACTGCAGTCAATGTGGAAAAGAGAGCCAAATGGTGAAAACAGAAAACAGCGTAAGTACTGGCAAATTAAATGCAAGACATTGATAAGGCAGTCAAAGGGAGCATTTGAAAAGAAGCTTGCCATGGAAGCCAAAGCACATAATAAAAACCTTTTCAAGTACTGTACATTCATAAGCAACCACCTGTGAGAGTGGCATTTGGGCCATTAGATGATAGAGGGATAAAAGGGGCACTAAGAGAGAACAAGGTCATAGCGGAGAGACTGAATACATTTATTGCTTCAGTCTTTACTGAAAAAGATATAGGAAATTTAGCCATGCCAGAAAAGATATTTAAAGGTGATCAGAGGGCTTGAAACAAATCTCAATAAATCAGAAAGATGTAATACAGTTATTTGATAAACTAAAGACCAGCAAATCACCGGAATCAGATGGCATACATTCCAGGCTCCGGAAAGAATTGAAATATGAGATTGCAGATCTGCTTTTAGTAATCTGTGAACCATCATTAAAATCATCTGTATTGTAGTACCTGAAGATTAGAGAAGTGCCAGTACAGCACCAATTTTTAAAAAGGGTTTCAGGAATGATCCAGGAAACTACAGAGCAGTGAGCTTGATGTTTGTACTGGGCAAAATGGTAGAAACCATTATAAAGAACAAAATTACTGAGCATGTAGATAGCCATGGTTTAATGGCAAAAAGCCAAAATGGATTTAGTCAAGGAAAGTCTTGTCTTGCAAATCTCTTATTTTTTGTAAGGTGTCAATAAATAGGTAGATGAAAGTGAGCTGGTTGATTATAGTGTATCTGGATTTTCTGAAAGCCTTTGACAAGGTCCCTGATGAGACACTTTTGGTGAAATTTAAAAATCCATAGGAAGGAGACAATGTACTATTATGGATTTGGAATTGGTTAAAAGATAGAAAAAGAGAGTAGGACTAAATGGGCAATTTTCTCAATGTAGAAAGTTGAATAGTGGAGTACCCCAGAGATCTGTACTGGACCTGCTGCTTTTTAACATATTCATAAGTGACCTTGAAATGGGAATAATGAATGAGGTAATCAAATTTGCAGCTGACACAAAATTATTCAAAGTTGTTAAAACACAAGAGGATTATGAAAAATTGCAGGAGAACCTTGAAAAATTGGGAGACTTAGTGTCCAAATGACAGATAAAATTTAATGCGGATAGTTGCAAAGTTATGCATTTAGGGCACAATTCTGTCCCAGATGTAGATTTCCTCTGTACATCCCATCAGGCCTTCCATCCCCACTATTTGTAGCACAGAATAACCCCCTTAGGGAAGAAGAGCCCAATCTCCAGTAACAGATGACACCAAAATTTGCAACAGAGTGGACTCCCCTGAGGGAGTGGATAACATGAGGAAAGATCTACAAAAGCTGGAAGAATGGTCTAATGCTTGGCAGTTACAATTTAATGCGAGGAAGTGCAGTGTCATGCACTTTGGAAGCAGAAATCCAAGGGAAATGTATGCGATTGGGGGCGAGAGGTCGGTGTGCACAGACCAGGAGAAGGACCTTGGTGTGATTATTTCTGAGGATCTCAAGGTGGCGAAACAGTGCGACAAGGCAGTGGCAAAAGCCAGGAGGATGTTGGGTTGCATACAAGGAGGAATTACCAGCATAACGGTAGAGTTACTAATGTCACTGTACAAGTCACTGGTGAGGCCTCACTTCGCATACTCTGTTCAGTTTTGGAGATCATATCTTGCAAAGGATGTAAAAAGACTGGAAACGGTTCAGAGGAAGGTGACCAAAAAGATTTGGAGCCTGCATCAGAAGCCTTATGAGAAGAGACTTGAAGACCTAAATATGTACACTCTGGAGGAGAGGAGGGATAGGGAAGATACGATTTAGACCTTTAAATACTTAAAGAGAATAATGAACAAACAAACCTCTGCCTTCATGTTATGCCCTCTAGTTTTACAGCTTCCCCATCTTTGGAAATGTCAGGAAATACTTTTCACTGAAAGGGCGGTGGATGCTTGGAATGCCCTCCCGATGGAAGTGGTGGGGGCAAATACGGTGACAGAATTCAAAATGGCATGGACAGACACAGTGGATCCCTTTTACAGCAACAGGATAAAATCAAAATAAACTTAACTATCTAATTTCTCAACAAACAAATACAGATAATTTTAGTGATGGTTCACACATTACTAAAAGCAACAAACAAGGGTGCCCTACACGGAGTGGTGGGTTCACCCCTAAACATAGACATGGGGAGGGGTAACCGGCACGTAGTGGCAGGTGCACCTACTCTTGCCACCTTGCTGGGCAGACTAGATGAACCGTACTGGTCTTTATCTGCCATCATTTACTATGTTACTATGTTACAATACAAGGTTTCACATTAGGAACCCCCACGTAAGAAAAGAATCTGGGCATCATTGTGGAGAATAGATTGAAATCTTCTGCCGAGTGTGCACCGTGGTCAAGAAAGCAAATAGAATGCTAGAAATCATAAGGAAAGGAATAGAAATAAAACCAAAGGTAGTATAATACCTCTGTATTGCTCCATGTTGAAACCTCACCTCAACTATTGTATGCAATTCTGGTCACCATATCTTAAAAAGAATATAGCAGAATTGGAAAAAGTACAGAGAAGAGCAATTAAAATGATAAAGGGGATGGAAGGATACCCTTAGAAGGGAAAGGCTTAAAAGGTTAGTGCTCTTCAATTTGGAAAAAAGACAGAGAGACATTATCCATGCTCCTTACAATGCCAAACACCACAAGGGTAAGAAGAAACTGCTCTCAAAACGCATATATAATTCCATCACACATCTGTAATACAAACCAATGCACCAGCACCAGAGCCTTTTCCTATGTGACCCCAACATTATGGAATTTCCTCCCTAACGACCTAAGAGCCACAAAGGACCTCCTAAAATTCCAAAAGGATTTAAAAACATAACTTTTCATTGAATATTTTGGTGACCCAAAGAACCATACTATTTCACAAGGAACATAAAGAATGAGTAAATAATATCATCTGTTAACCCAGACTCTTAAAATTATGGAGTATCCTTAGGGTAAATAACCTAAGCAACCATATTGTACAAAGTTATCTGTATATAGTTATGGAATGTTTTATGTATATAGTTACATTGTTCATTGTAAAACTTGTTATGATGTTCTATGTAAACCGCCCCTGATCTCAAGAAGGGCCAGTATATAAAACTTTGCTAAATAAAATAAATAAATAAGGTAGAGGTCTATAAAATAATAAATGGAGTGAAATGGGCAAATGTAGATCATTTTTTACTCCTTCAAATAGTAGAAAGACTATGAAACACGCAATGAAGTTACAATATAGCACATTTAAGACTAATTGGAGAAAATATTTTCTCACGCAACATGTAATCAAAATCTGAAATTCATTATCAGAGGATGTAATAAAAGCTGTTAATGTGGCTGGGTTTAAAAGAGGTTCGGACAAGTTCCTGGAGGAAAAGTCCACAAACCATTATTAAAGAGGACCAGGGAAATCCACTGCTTACTCCTGGGACAAGCAGCATGGAATGTGTATACATTTTGGGAACCTGACAGATACTTGTGACCTGGATTGACCACTGTTGGAAACAGGAAACTGGGCTCAATGGACCTTTGGTTTGATCCAGTATGGCATATCTTATGTAAGTATGTTTAAAAGGAGCTACCTATCAGCCCAACACACTGTTTATCACATCTCTCAACTTATATTACATTAGATACACACAGTAGTATAAGCACAAATGAAGGGCCTAGCCCCCAAGCAAAATTTTCTAAGGGCTCTTATGATGATGACAGTGGATGGAGAACAACTTTTCCCTCCTGTCCCATCCTGTCTCCCAGACCCAGTACAAAACGTGATTATATGAACCAGAGTTTATTAATATCTTCACTGCCCACCCGACACAGGCCGTGTTTCGCACACTTCGTCAGGGGTTGAATAGGCAAATGAAACTAAAAACATAAATATATAAAAATGTGATTGAATAATAAATACATAATTGGCATTAAAACACATAAAAGAACAGAAAATATAATACAAGGTTAAAAAATAACATAAATAATATCACATATGGACTATAAATGTAATATAATTAAATAAATATGTAAAAGGGCACAAAAGTGTGGGTAAAAACTAATAAATAATTAATAAACCACATAAATACATACATTAGATTACTTCACAAACTATTAAAAACTCATGAAATAAATTCATATGTACATCAATAAACAGAAATAGAAGAGAAAGATATGGAATGTGACAAACAACACTAAAGAGGGAATATTTACCTCTGAGCTGTTAAACAGCAATACTTTAATATTGAATTGGAGGACTCTGACAATGATGCTAAAGGGGTAATGTAAATTGATCATTGATCCACTTCGATATGCGTATAATAATTTTATGTTTTTGGCCTTTTTTGTTTCCAATGATCAATTTACATTGTACTGGGTCTGTTGTCTACGTGATTATTTGCCTTTTCGTGGTGCCATCCTGTCTCCCATCCAGAAAACTAAAAACAAAAAAAAAGTGGAAGCCTTCAAACATTATAGTTGCTTTAACAGACGTTTGTTGTGTGGTCTCTCTGTTTGTAAAACTGATCCATGGCAGCCAAAGAACCAGATCTCGCTGAGGTACCGAAGCCTCCGGTATCGTGAGACTTCGGCCCTACAGTGGGAAATGCTTTAAGGCAGGGGTGGGCAATTTACAGCCTGTGGGCCACATGGAGGAGTGGCCTAGTGGTTGGGGCATGGTACTTCAGGCCAGAAGGTCAGGGTATCAAATCCCACTAGAGGACAGCAACCTTGGGTCAGAAGGACTGGGGTTTCTAGTCCCACAGGTGCTCCTTGTGGCCTTGGGCAAGCCACTTAATCCTCCATTGCCCATGTTCCCTGTAAGTATTAGTGTATGTGTCTCATACTCCTTTGTGTTAAATGTATCCCCCAATTATGTTGTGACCACTTTGATTGAAGGATAAGGTGCTATACAAAACTGTCTAAATAAAAAATGTGGCCCAACACAGAGTTTTCTGCAGCCCACAGAAGCATTCAGTAAAAAAATCTTCCAAATCTAAAATTTTCGTAAACTGATCATGGTAAACTGCTAGTGCCGAGGCTAACTTGAACCGGGACTTGCTTCCCTTGTGTCAAAGAAAATTAGCCCCGTGTTTTAATAGCCGGATACCTACTGCGCATGTGCCCGTTTATACGCATGCACAGTCGATATTGATACCCATGTTGCCGGCAATTCTGTCTCATGTCATTTTCATCTTTGCAACAGTAAGATCTGTAACATTCTGACCTGAGTGAACCATGGGCCCTCTTAAAAAGCACAAAATCGAAAAAGAATGCCATGCGTTCAATGAAGACTGGACACACAAATATTTCTTCAGTAATTCAGGGAATAAGGCGGTGTGTTTAATGTGTCACGAGACGGTTGCTGTATTCAAGGAATACAATTTGAAACGACAGCACCAAACAAAACATGGCGAGTTTGGTAGCGAAATGTCCAAGAAAGAACGCAGGAAAAAAGCTGCAGTGAGTTACGAAGCTGAAGAAGCAACAGACCATATTTACGAAGCAATCGACACTTCAGGATAATGCTACAGAGGCAAGCTTCATGGTAGCATACAACCTCGCTAAAAACAACAAGCCATTTTCTGATGGAGAGTTTGTTAAGCAGTGCTTGGTAGATTGCGCAAGCATCCTGTGCCCTGACGCGAGAAGCAAATTTGAAAGTATTTCATTATCAAGAAGGACTATAGTGCGGCGCATAGACAATCAGTGATGAACTAACAGAACAGCTGAACACTGTGAGCAAAGATTTTATATGATTTTCTTTGGCACTGGATGAGAGCACCGATAACCAAGACGCTGCACAGTTGCTTATCTTTATCCGTGGAATTGATGAAAATTTCATCATCATAGAGGAACTACTTGGTGTGGAATCGATGAAAAATACAACCACTGGTCAGGACTTGTTTGAGTGTGTTATGGATTGTGTGGAGAAAAGTGCCTTGTCATGGACTAGAATGGCAAGCATTACAACAGATGGTGCCAGAGCATTTACTGGAAAAAATGTGGGTATGATTAAACTTTTAGAGAACAAGTTAAAAGTAGAACACCCAGACAGTGATATCTTGTCTTTTCATTGTATTTTGCATCAGGAAAACCTTTGTAAAGCTGCACTGGACCTAAAGCATGTGGTGGATCCTGTAGTGAGCGTGGTGAACGCAATCAGAGCAAGGGTGCTCAACCATCGACAATTTAAATCTCTGCTTGAGGATATGGAGGCAGAGTACGGAGATGTAATTTACCACAACAGTGTTCGGTGGCAAAGTCCTAAAATGGGGTTGGGAATTACAGAATGAAATTGTCCTCTTTCTGGAGATGAAAGGGATTTCATGTGATTTTGTGACCAAAATGGGATGTGAGGAGTGGAGATAGGCCATGTGGTCTTTTTCTGTCGCATATTTCTATCTAGTCTGTCCTTCCATAACAACTACAACAGTCCACTTTTTACCTTCAGAGATCCTCTGTGTTTGTCTCCTGCTTTTTTGAATTCAGTTACTGTCCTCATCTCTACCACCTCCACTGGGAGACTATTCCACGGATCCACTACTCATTCCGTAGAGAAATATTTCCGCATATCACTCCTGAATCTATCTCCCTTCACCCTCATCCCATGTCCCCTCGTAGCAGAACTTGCTTTCAATTAAAAGAGGCTCTGTCCCCGAACATTTATGCCACGGAGGTATTTAAACATCTCAATCATATCACCTCTATCCCGCCTCTCCTCTAAGGTGTACATATGAAGATCCCTAAGTCTGTCCTCATATGCTTTATAATGAAGCCCATTAATCATTTTAGTAGCCACCCTCTGCACTGACTCCATCCTGTTCACATCCTTTTGAAGGTGTGGTCTCCAGAATTGCACACTATACTCCAAATGAGGTCGCACCAAAGACTTATACAGAGGCATTATCACCTCCTTTTTTCTGCTAGCCATTCCTCTCCGTATGCACCCAAGCATCCCTCTAGCTTTTGCTAGATATAAGATAATGTTTGCAGCTGATATGTTTGGAGAAATTAAATGAATTGAATGTGACATTGCAGGGAAAGGGGTTGTTTGCACATGAAATGTTGAGGCATGTGAGATCATTTGAAACAAAACTAGGTCTATTTGCAAGGCAAGCAGGTGAGGACAAGTTTTGTCATTTCCCTTTATTAGGAAAACAAAGTGCCTGCACGTGTTTCTTCCAAGATTAGGAATCATTTGCTGAGTTTGGAGGATGAGGTCACAAGAAGATTTCAAGACTTCAAGAAAATTGAGCCTGAATTCAATTTGTTATCTTATCCTTTCACTGCTGATATTGATACAGTACCTAAGGAGGTGCAGCTTGAACTAATTGACATGCAGTCAGATCACACGCTGAAAGAAATGTTAAATTCTGTGACATTGATAAATTTTACAAATCTCTGTCTACAGACAAATTTCCCTGTGTGAAGAAATTTGCTGGGAAAATGTTTTCTATTTTTGGATCCACATATATTTGTGAGCAAAGTTTTTCTTGCATGAAAATCAACAAGAGTAACACTAGATCCTCTGTGACTGATAAACTTGCAGGCAGTGATGAGGATCTCAACAAGCAACCTCACTCCTGATTTCAAAAGAATTGTAAAAAAGTGTGAGAGGTTACATTTGTCTCATTAAATTACTTGTGTAATTTGCACATAAATAAATTCAATGAAACCTTTTCTGTGTACCACTATTGTTTTTAGTTTTATTTATTTATTATTATTATGCAATTTACACTTCCCATTAAATGAAATGTAATGTTAACTAATGAATACGATCAGTTTTAGAAGGTGTGGCCCTCCGCTAACCACAACCCTGTCAAAGTGGCTCCCGAGCCAAAACAATTGCCCACCCCTGCTTTAAGGGCCTCTGGCTGCTGCAGAACCATTTTACAGGCAGGGAATGGCGCTGCAAATATCTTTTAGAGTATAATATTTGCCACATTCTGCCACTGTAGCATACCACTGTGCTGAGCGGGTCCTCTTCGAGCCTGGGCCTCCCCCACCGTGCAGAGTTGTTTGAGTGGTACTTAGATCACTGGCTGTGCCTCGCTGTCTTGGTCTGGCACAGTTTGAGGTAATAAATTTGTGCAAATCCTATCGGCTTCATTTCTAGCACCTGGGATGGCAAATTCTGTATATAGCACTTACTCAGAGTTTATGTGTTGTCAGAGAAGGCAAGAATAGGCTTGTCAGTTAAACAGTAAGATGATAACAATTTTTTCATTGATATACATGTTATAAGTTCTCTTTTTGCTAGTTATATTTTTTATCATGCTAACAAAGGAAAAGTACGTAGTAAAATCATCCTAATACATTTTTTTCTGCATCCATAAGCTCTCTTTGTGGCCAATTAATGAAAACTTGATAACCTACCGTATGACTTAAGTTGGGTGATGCAGCTAGAGCTATTATTCAGAAAAGGAGGTCCCGTTAATCCACTTAATATATGAAAATCCAAGCCTTGGCTAGACTCCCACTGACTAAAATATGAATTAACACGTTTCTAATTTTAAGACGTCTAGCATTTTTGATGACTGAATGAGTAAAACATTGAACTCTAGGACACAAAGACAGTAAATATTTGAGAGTGAAACACTTCACTTTTAGAGAGGTATTTTACTTCATTTGAAATGCTGGGCACCCTAACTGAAACCTAGAAGCACCTTCAAAGTTTGATTCTTGATGAACTAGACATACGAGTTCATTGTATAATGTTGTTAAGTACCCTCATGTTAAATGTAACTCTCCAGTTGTGATGTGACCACTTTGATTATAGGATAAGGTGGTATACAAACTGTCTAAATAAATAAATTAGCATAGGATTTTCCAAGCTAGACCTGGTGGCCCCACAGCCCAGCTGTGGTTTCAGGATCCAGCTATGCAATATGCATATTTGCATACTTTGGAACCCCAGTCTATAATGATTTACCTCATGCTAATCTATTGTTCTGACAATTTGACCAACTTGAGGTCCCTAAATCATGTTTGGGAAGCCTTACTGTTGCATTAAATCTTGTTTTGAAAATAATAAGCACTACTGCCTAGAACATTTTTATTAGAAACAGAGTTTTAAAACTGACATAATTTTAAAATTCAGCTTTGCAAAACAGACAAAAAAAACCTTCCACGGAGAATATAAATACCCCAAAATGGATTTATTTTAAAAAAAAGGATTGCTTACACTGAAGCATACAGAATATATCTTAAAAAACTTGCAAACTCCAAACCACCAAGTTTGAAAATGTTAATATAGCAATATAAATCATAATATTACATACACATGTATACCAGTGGCATGAATTTCAGATCGAATGAAGAAGTCAAGGAGTTGACTAATAAGAAGAATTGTGAAGTCAGAAATTTTGGATATCCTTTTGTTTATAATTCAGACTTCACGAGTTTCAAGGCTCTCTTCATGTTCTCTTTCACTACAAATTAAACATAGTAGTAAATGAAATGTATATCCGTTAGCTTAAATGTCACATTTAATAATAATTTTTCAATAAATAACTCTCTAGCTTGTGCTTGTGAAAGTTGGATGACAGCATGACGTTCAATCACAGACCACCTTCAAGCAATCTCTTTGTCTGGTTACATAATGGAATATATTAACCAGCTCACTGCATGGACTATTTATTCTCCAGGCGATTTTTAAAATGTTTATTGTCCTAACCTTATCCAGTCAATCAGGAACCCGAAGGGGATACTTTGTTCCCTCAGCGTATTGCTCATTCTGAGGAGTAGCCTAATGTAGACTAGCATAGGTTTTCAACCCAGTCCTCGGGGAACCCTAGGCCAGTCAGGTTTTCAGGATTCCCACAATGAATATGCATAAGATAGATTTGCATACAATGAAGGCAGAACATGCAAATCTTTCTCATGCATATTCATTCTGGGAATCCTGAAAACCTGACTGGCCTAGGGTTCCCCGAGGACTGGGTTGAAAACCCTGTCACTTAACCCTCCCTTGCCCTCCTTTTGTAAGCTTTGCTATGTTGCTGTGACTGCCACTCTGACAAATGAGGAAGAAGATAGAGCTGACCTGGTGCTTAATGCTGAATGAAGGGAATTTAGCAGCCTTTCTAGAATCTTCTCATGATTAGATTGCCACATCGATCAACTCTTCTTGTTTCATTTGTTAAAGAAGAGGATAAATGTAAGATTTTGAAGTTGTTTTTTCACAAGTAGATATTCCCTGGTATGGCCATTGGGTCAACCTATTCCCTGATATGTCTAAACTGCTCCAGCTCGTAGATGACAATTTCTTCAGTTAACGCCCAGGGTTGGGTCCATGGGCACGTCATTTTTTCTCAGGCTTCTTTGTAAATGCATGATTACTCACCAGTGAGCCAAGTATGTTTTATTTCATCCCCTCTGGTCAGAGGATTTATTTCAAGATAAATGAGAAGACTATATTTTATTGATTTGTATAATTTAGGTGGATTGACTGATAAGGAACCAATGACTTTTTATTTGTATTGTATATTTCCTTTTCTCCTTGATGTGAGCTAATGCTTCCTTTTAATGTGGTAATGACTTACTACATTGGATTGTTATTGAGTAAATGTATATTTTTCCTGTGTATAAATACAGATTATCTTAATTAAAAGGAAAACAGAGATTGTAAGCTTTCTGGGCATAGGGAAATACCGTACCTGAATATAACTTGTCTTGTGTTACTAGTACAAAGGTGTAAGCTAAATTTGAATAAATAATAAACCCTTCAGGCCTGTACTAAGCTGCATTAAACACAGGTGCACCATGGTATGCACAAAATAACTTGCATGCAAATTTGGACCATGGTGGTTTCTCTGCAATAGCTACGGTGCACACATTGGGATTGTTGTGACAGTGTTTCTCTCCCAGTTGTCAACATGCATAGCTAATCTGATTTCCACAATGAAGATGCAAGAAAGAGAGATTTGCTTGCACTGTCCCTATTGTTTGCAAATGCAGTCGTGCATATTAATTGTAGGAGTGGAGGAATAGCCTACTGGCTAGCGCAGCCTGCTAAGAAAGCTAGGCTCAAAATCCCACCTGTACTCCTTGTAGTCTTGGGCAAGTCACGTAACCTCTCCACTGCCACAGGTGTAACTTAGGTTGTATTTCTATTTGGACAGGGAAATAACTTTGTGTGCCTGAACTTGTAGATTGCCTTGAACTCGGATTTGGAATAGTGAGTAATTACATCTTACGTGCAGATCCTGAAAACTCTGACTGGGTATGTCCCAAAGACTAGTTTGAGAACCACTACTCTAAGAATATGCACCCCTTCCCTCCTTCCCAGAGGCTGACTGACCCAAAGTCCAGGGCCAGGATACATGCTCCATGGTAGTTAAAAAGAAAACAGACTCCTACTCCTTTCTACCACAGGAACGCAGAACTGGTCGAAAATTTAAAAAACAAACAAAAAACAACCTACTGCATAGATGCAGAGAAGCCGCTATAACCTCAGACCTCCCCCCCCCCATTACAATAAATTCCATAGAAATGTCCCTGCAAGAAATATTGCATCAGTTGCTGTAGTTTACTGCATGGAGTGGGGCAAGATCTCACATTTGCATAGGTAAATAAATAATTGGATACTAGATTTACTAAAGTGTACTACTGTTATTGTGTGTTACCACCATTAGCATGTGCTATTAATGCTAGATACTGTGCATTAAATAGCACACATTAGCCAGTACAGCACTTTAGTAATCTAGCACCTGAATATGCAACCAAGTAATATTTCTGTTTGCTGTATTTGTGCTAAGTAGTGTGCTTTGTGTATTGCATTGCATGTTCGGTATATGCCATGTTTTTCACTATGTAGTAAAAATATCATGGCTCGGAATTCAGGTCCTTCCATGACAGAACCAGATTTAAGATTATGGTGCCACAGACATGGAAGCAATAGGAAGGAAATCTTCCTTTAGGCTTGGACCAACCACATTCTAATCTATGTTACCTATGCCTAAATCCAGCACTTATCAATGTAATGCATAAATCTGGATCCAATATTTTCCTCAGTGTTGTGAAACTTTTTTTCTAGGCTTCACCTCTTTGTGGCCAAGAGATTTATCCACAATAGTGCCTTGATGAAAAAGCACAGAAACTAAAGACAGGCCACTTTCTTCTTTTTCATATGTTACAACATTGATATGTTTTCTTTTGAAATATCTGCTGAGGGTGAAGAGGTAAGACCAAGGTTTAGAACATGTTTTTTGAACTCATAGTGATAGCGAGGTTAAAAAATCCACCATATAATTATCAGGTGACAATTTGCTCAGCACAGAGTTAGCTACATAATATTGGCCACGCAGACCCTGTTGTCGTAACAATATTTTTAAGGCTCAGAAGATTATGTAGTGTTGTTGTTGTTAAGTGCCGTTGAGTCAGTGGTCGACTCATGGCAACCCTCTGAATAGTTGTCCTAAACTGTGTTCAGTCTTCAATCAGGCAGCTCATTGTTGATAGAGTGGCACCCAGAGCTGCTGTTATCGTATCGATTCATCTCATTGCTGGCCTTCCTCTTTTGTGCTTACCTTCTACCTTGTCAAGCATGATGTCTTTCTCTAATGATCTCTCTCTTCGCATGATGTGTCCAAAGCATGAAAGTCAAAGTCTTGTCATCTGAGCTTCTAAAGAAAGCTTAGGTTTGATCTCCTCCAGTACCGACTGGTTTGTTCTTCAGGCAATCCATTGTATAGCACAGTATTCTTCACCAGCACTATAATTCAAAGGCATCAATTTTTTTCCTATCTTTTTCACTATCCAACTTTCACATCCATATGATGTTATTGAAAATTACCGTGGCTTGGACAAGATGAATTTTTGCATGGAGAGAGACATCTCTGCTCTTGAGAATCTTGTCTAGGTCCTTCATAGACATTCTGCCAAGAGCAATATGTCATCTGATTTCTTGAATACTTGTTATTTCTTTATTGATTGTTGATCCAAGTAGGTTAAAATTGTCAACTATTTCAATTTCTTCTCCATCAATGATGAAATTATTGTTTTTGCCAGTTGTCAGGATCTTTGTCTTCTTCACATTAAGGTGCAGGCCCATTTTAAGACCACATTCCTTGATCTTGAGAAGGAAATGTTACAGATCGTCTTCACTTTCAGCCAGTAATGTGGTATCATCAGCATAGCGAAGGTTGTTGATGAGTCTTCCACCAATCTTCACATCTCTGTTGTCTTCATACAGTCCTGCTTCTACGTTGATTTGTTATGTATATAAATTAAACAGGTAGAGGGAAGTATGCAGCCTTGTTATACACCATTGCTGATTTTAAAGACATTCTGTTTCTTCTTCTTCTGTTCGTACTGTTGCTTTTTGATTAATGTAAAGATAACTATCAGGTGTTCTGGTATACCCATGCTTCTTAATGTGGCCCAGAGTTTCTCATGGTTTGCACAGTTGAAAGCCTTGTTGTTGTCAACAAAACACATATAAATATCTTTTTTGTATTCTTTTGCCTTTTCAAGGATCCATCTCACATCTACGATGATGTTTCTCATCCCTTGCCCTTCCCTGAACCCTCTTTGCACTTCAGGCAGTTCTCGTTCCAGGTATGGTTGTAGTCTCTGCTGAATGATCTTGAGTAGAATCTTGCTGGCATGTGGAATCAGAGCAAGGCTCAGAAGATTATGGAGTATTTTGGAAGATTTTGTTATAGGAAATCAGCACAATTACAAGACCGGTTAATGGGCAGAGAGTATCCCCAACATATAATTAAAAGGGCCTATAAAAGAGCATTTAATGCTCAGAATTCCACTTTATTATTTTATCAAGAAAGAAATTAAGATCCTAGATTATATTGGAAAGATATAGATCATGTACCTCCTATGAAGAGAGATGGCAACCAGACAACTAGATTAACTTATCTGGAACAATGGTGGATATTTAGGTTAAACTCAATTGAACCATATGGTATGAATAAGGAAATTGAGTGGGTCACCTTATTTTGAATCTACTATAAAAGCATTATATTGGTACTATTGGTAGATGCAACTGGAAGTGGAAATAGACACTGACAGTTCATGAGGGAGAAGAAATGGATACCATGAATGAGCAATGAGGAAATCATATAAGAGTGAAAGGCGCAAAATCAGATGAGTAAAAATATCTAACCCCCTGAAGCAGGATTGATGATCATTTATAGCATACAATCTGAAAAACAGCTCTGTATCAGGATGCAGCAGTTTTAATTAATCTTAAGAATAGTCGACTTATTGTGTTGATAGAACATATTAAAGATAAAGAGGACTCAAATGAAAAAAACCTGCACTTTTTGGCATGTGACACTGGTCACACATTTCATCTACTATTTAAATGATATTTCCTGGACATGCCACATATAACAGGCACAAAGGAAATGTATATGATGAATATTTAAAAATATATATATATCATCAATCTGATTGGACAGTTTAGTTTCCTCTATATGAGGGACGACATACCGGAAAACCAAGTTTTACTGTCTTCCTGTTTCCTGGCCGCTGAAAGTAAGAGCAGTTTTCTGCTGCTAATGTATTCGTAAATAATCTCTTGAAGAAGGATTTTGCCACAGTTCCCAGCCAACCACTGATTCATATTTCTAGAAGAGTACAAATACTTACACAGCTCTATGTCTTCAGGCTCATAGGTATACTGGTGGTTTGAGTACTTCCCAGCAACATCTGCCCTCACTGCCAGAGTAGGATCTGTGATGATAAAAACAAACAAACCAGGAGCTGGTCAATACACAGGGCTTCAATGTATTTGGGGTATATAGTGTGATTGTCATGAGTTTCATTCTCATTTTCTCCCTCTTGAAAGAAGGAACCATCTAAGGGGCTGCAAAGATGCCAAGTCTCACTCATTAGGAGTGTATCACACTCTTTGGAGGTCCTCTGACTCATCAGTGCCTTGGTGGCAGGACACTGATTCTGAGCACTGTTTTCATGAGAAGCAAGCCTAAGAGGAAAGGGGCCTCATCGGAAAGAAGAAATCTGAGCACAACTTCCTTAATACTTTGCCTCACCCCTGCCCCATTCCGTCTCCCTGGATCTACTGTAAAAGCACATGATGTGCTGGGAAATCTGTGCACATATTCTAAGCCACTGAGTGGAGGGCAGTTTTCAGCCCAGGGAATTTAAATGCATGGGTAATTCCATAGTTATTGAGGAAAATTCCTTTGACAAGTGTGCTCATATTTCCTTCACACTCTCTATATCCCTTCAGAGACACACACAAAAAAAGGCAAATCTAAGTTTATGGTTTATTAAAATTTGATATACGGCCCTTTAATACACCACTTGCTTCATTCACTTGCAGCTTATCCAAAAAACCTCCTGAGAGGTGAGGAATATATCTTCAAAATCCAAAAAACCTCCTCATACACCAGAATCAAGCTGCAAATTCCCATCACTCACTAATTGTTAAATAAATGCGGGACCATCAGACCCATGGAACCACACGCCCACTTGTAGTCACTTCATTTCTTATACTTGTTTAACCGTTCATCTACTGTATATGCAGAGATTCATAGCACCTTCTTGTACATTTAAAGCAGCACCACAGTCATTTGCCATGTAGTGCCCAACACTGCGAAGTCCTTAAAATTGCTGCTAAACCCACCTTTGTTACTGCACTGCTGTTTGTCATATACAATAGAACACTTGAGCACTTAAAAACCTACTACATGGATGTCAACGCTTCCATATTACTACTACTACTACTATTGAGCACTTATATAGCACCACGCATGCAGCGCTGTACAGACAAACATACAAGAAACAGTCCCTGCTCGTCAGAGCTTACAATCTAGTCGAGACAATACAGAGCATTAGTCAAAAACGAGACAAAACAGAGCAGTAGTCAATATGGTGCAAAGCACAATGCGATATCACACTTAAATGTTTCTGAATTTATTCCTCAGACTTGGGTTGGCCCCAGAGTTGGTTCAAGGTGTTGGTGCCCCAGGCAAGCCATAAGCTTTACACCTCTCCTGGCTGTCAAGAAGTATTGCTTAGCTTTGAATGCCATGCTCTTTGCCGCCCCCTCCAGAAGTTGCTGCCCTAGGAGACTGCTTAGTTTGCCTAATGGTTGGGCCGGCCCTGCTCTAGACACACTAGCTTAAAAAGTCTTGCTCGTTCAATCTCGCTGTTTGAGGCAGTAAATCTCACTCTTCAGGATAGTCTACTCTTGGCATCTTTGGGGTCGCATATGGTAAATGTAACTTCCTATTCTAAGGCACAGGGCCTCGAGGGCAAACTTTAGTTACAGTAAATATCCACTATACATGAGTCAGAATTCCCTGCAAGAGATGACAAATTGCAGTAGTGATTACAAGAAAATTGTAAGTGCCTCCGTATGATGAAGTGATTTAACTGGGATTATAGTATGCCTTGTAGCGCTATACAAATGATCAGTAGTAGTAGTATCTACAAACAACCTAAAAATTCCAGAAATTGAAATTCATCACTTTGACAAAACATCTCAGCTGAGCCAAGAACCAGCAACTACAGGTCTAGATTCAAAGACTGTACTGGTGAGCCAAAAGGAAGTCCTGTTGACTAAGATGTAGAAGCTAGGCTATCGACACTGACTTTTCTTACCTCTTTGTATTATCTTATTTATTTATTTATTTATAGCTTTTCTATACCGCGCTATTTGACATCAGTGCAGTTTACAATTAACAATTTTATACAGGGCAGGGGGAGATGCCTTGTGCTTACATCGAACAGGACATGGTAACTTGGATGCCTAACATTGAACTATATACATCTAAACAAATGAGAGAATATTAGTGACACTTTTACATTATGAATGCTGATGGGGAGTTGTGTTGGTGCAAGGTGTAGGGGTGCAGTTGGATTGCGAGAAGTACAATAGGAATAAATGATGTTTAATGGCTTTCCTGAATTGTGTGAGATCTCTGATTGATCTGATATTGGACGGGAGATTATTCCAACACCTTGGAGCGTAGAAGGTGAACGCTCTGTTTCTAGTTGTTTGCGTGCATTTCGTCACTTCAATCGGGATTGCTAGTGTGTTGGCGGTTATTGATCTTCTTGATCTGTTGTTGGTGGTATGGGTAATGAGTGTAGTGAGGGATGAGGGGGATATCCCATTGATGGCTTTAAACGTGAGGAGTAGTGCCTTGTAAGTGGTTCTGCATCTTATTGGCAGCCAGTGAAGGTTCTTTAAGGTAGGGGTTATATGGGGTTATATGGTCTCTTCTGGATACTCCACAAAGGACAAGTGCAGCGGCATTCATCACAATCTGCAACGAGTTTAGGGAGCTTTTGGGGAGCCCGTGCAGAATGATGTTTGCATAGTTGAAGTGTGGAATTATCAGAGCTTGGAATACTGTTCGGTAGTCTTCATGTGCCAGCATTGGTCTTATGTGACGTAACATCTTAATCTTATAATATATAGCCTTGACGGTGTTGTTTATATGGGCTTTAAAGTCAAGATGTTGATCAAGTGTAACATCCAGATAGTGTATCGTAGTCTTATTTGGGAGTTCTGCATCTCTGACCTTTAATGATTCAGGTGGGGAAAAGCTTTTGTTCTTTGTGATGAATAGTACCTCCGTTTTCTTGAAGTTTATACAAAGGTTTTGTTCGAGGAGCCAATCCGTGATCATGTTGAAGCAATTAACTAAGGCAGTGAAGTCAGGATGCATGACGTTGAAAGGCGTAAACAGGAGGACATCATCTGCTTAGATCAAGCAGGAGATTCCAAAGGAACGGATGATCTCACATATCGGCTGCATTTATATGTTAAATAAAAGTGCAGATAGGGACGAGCCTTGGGGTACTCCTTGAGTTTGTTGGAATGGCTCAGAGGAGTTGGCTCCCATCCTTACATGTTGCCATCGGTTATCTAGGTATGATTTACACCAGTCCCACGCCACGCCCTGAATTCCCTTGTCCTGGAGGCGTGTAAGGAGTTGAGCGTGACTGACAGAGTCAAATGCCGCGGTGATTTTGAGGAAGATAAGTGCATATCCTTTCTTGATGTTGTCAATTCCTTTAGATAAGGTATTAGTTAGTGTGGTGAGTAGTGTCTCTACGCCGTGAGCTTCTCAAAGCCCATGCTGGCAGGCATCTAAAGGGGCTATGCATCTTGGGTTCATTTTATGACTTCTCAACATTTGAGATGCTTAATAGTGAGGATTAAGGGTGCGTCAAATCTGAATTTCCCTTTTTATGAATAATTTTACGTGCAATTGTTACCAGCAATGCCGGGTTTCTTTGCACATCTTTCCAGTTATCACAAAAGAGTAAAAGACTTACCCACAAAGACAATCTTCGGAACATACTGGCCATCAAGTATAAGGTTCTTGTCTGTTGGATCATGCTGAAATTATAAATTATTGCAATGCATTAGACATTTAGAATGATTGTAAAATGCCATTTGTAAACCTTTTGCTTTACATTATTTAATTTCCAAGTGAGACTCTGAAAGAAAATCACCCATCCCATGCTTTACAATAGACTCAGTGTGCCATTTAAGCTATTATCATCTGTGCAAAACTTTGGATCTGGAATTTGCACATTCCATCTTATATCAGAAAACGATCAGTTGGCTTTTGAGAAGGGCTGAAACATCTTTGGTATTATTTCTTATTGCTAAGTTAAACCAAAAAGGAAAGCTCTGTGCAATCATTAAAATAAATGCTTTATTTGTGTTTACTATATACATAATTGGTGGGAATATTTATAAAGCAGGAGAATTAATTTAGTTGCATATAATCTATGTTAAATATGCAACAGGGCCCTGAATTACCAGGCAGACTATGCTTTAACTTTCTTATTAAAACTGATAAGTGACTATAAATGTCTTATTTAATTAAATAATCTTTTCTTGCCAGTTGCTGATGATAATATAGCTGCTTGAGTGTGATCGGCTATGCTGTGATTTTTTTGGGGGTAACGATTATGAGAGGAAAGGCAAAATCTTCTGAACATCTGTGTACATTTTTCACAATTTGCTGTCTAAAAACACAGTTAAAAATGCACCCAAGTAGGAATTTGTTTCACCGATCTACACAACACACTTGACACTTTCAATGTGTTCCTCAGAAACATTAGCTTCTTGCTGGGCCACTCCATTCTTCATTTTGCTTTCTGCTTGGAGAGCTTTCAGAGGGATCCCAAGTCTATGGCAGATTGGAGCAGGTTGCCCTCTGGGATCTTCCTGTACTTTACACCATCTATATTATTCCCTTGACCTTCATAAGCCTCTCTGTCCCTACTGCTGCAAAGCATCCCGCCACACTGACAGCAGGGATAATCTTAACAGGGTGATGTGCCATACATATTACTTAGCACTGAGACCAAAACGTTCCACTTTGGTTTCATCGGACCTCATGCATGCAGTTTCCTCTTAGAACCATGTTTACTAAACAGCACACGTTATCTGCCACCATGCCCACAGGAATAACATAGGTGCTGTGGCAGATAGCGTGCATTAACCTTTAGTAAGCACAGCCCTTAGTGTTTCTTTGTGAAAGCTAAGAGGCATATTAAATGGCTTTTCTTCAGCACAAAGGCCATGTTTGTGGGGTAATCTTGAAATTGTTGAACGATCAGCCCCAATCTCAGACAGAGACCTTTGTAATTTTGCTTCAAGTAAACGGGTGCAGTGGTCACTGTGGTCTTCATCAGTAGTTTCCTTAATCCACGGCTACTGATTTACAAAGGATGACTTGATTGAGGCAGTGTTTTAGTGGTGTAAAACCATTTTTAATTTACAATGGTGGACCTGATGGTCCCTTAAGGGATATTCAAAAATTCTGAGTTTTTTCTTATAGCCTTCCCGCTTCTCTGTCTTTGAGTAACTTTATCATGGAGTTCTTTCAGCAGCTCCACATTTGGCATGTTTAGCCATTTACTTCAAATTCACTTCATAGAGCTAATTTGGCTTTGCTATGAAAATAAAGTTACAAAGGCTTATGCAATCAAGAATGTTTATGGGTTCTTATTCTCAATGACATTTTTTTAAGTTTTCTGTAATTGTTCTTTCATGTTGAGAGTATTGCATATATTGTATGGATTAGTGAAAAAACTCTAATGCAGTTTGAATTATGTTTTTTAGACAGCAGAATGTGAAAGATGTACAAGGGTGTGAAGTATTAGGATGCACTGTACATGATCAAAACAAAACAAAGGCTCGTGCTTATTAAAGGGTAGTGTGGGGTTAGTGTGCAATTTTGGCACAGCACTACAAAATAGCATGGGGCCCCACACCAAGAATCCCACGCTACCCCGGTATCATGCTTCAGGGTAGTGATGGGTGGTACAGGGGCTTTCCTGGTGTGGCACAGCTACCATGGGCATTTGTGGCCTCTGCTACCTGCACTCAGTGTAGGTATTGCAGTTACAACTGAAGCTATCTCAGTGGATGGTGGTAGTTGCATCTGTGGCCGGTTTGCCATGTTGAAGGGGGGATGGATGAACCCTGCCCCCTGCTGTTAGCCTGAAGTCCTGCACTGATAACATGGCCCACCAGGAGTGTTATCGGTACAGGGCTTAGTAAACATGTCTCAAAGAGCGTCGGGGTTCTTCCTCAGCAAATCCTATTTCCTTTTGAGATTATTTGAATGGATATTTTTTCTTCATACCCTGACAGTAACAAATCTAGCCCTTGATGATCTCTTGGCTTTTGAACTAGATAAGTTTTGCATTGGTTAATATAGATTCTGTTTTCAAGCACACAGTATTTGTTGGAATTTCTGTCAGCTGAACAAAGGATCCAACAAATGATCATTTTAAGGTGAATTTTGTAAATGGTCTGAAAAGGAGAGCATCTGCATTGATTCAACTCTGAGTTACAATGAAACTGCCCCTGGAACATCCTTGGCCCATTTGCAACTTAAGCAGATCAATTTTAACAGTATATTGACTTTAACAACATAATGTATCCATTTGCTGGTGGGAAATTTTTACAAACAAAGTTATGAGGCCAGCAGCTGTCTCTGAATGTATCAGTATTTCTGAATATTGACCAGAGCCATTATAGCTTTAAATAAATACTTACAATAACATTTAGAAGAACAAACTTTGTGGCTAATTTCTGAATCTCTTTGTTCTCAGCAAATGCTTTCTTTAGAGCTGTGAAGAAATGTACAGTTAATCCTACTGTCCTCTCTGCCATAGTTCATGCCCGCAGATAATAACAGTGATAAACATTCATTTGGAATTCTTCATAGATTTTGTATTTTTTTAATTTTTAGAAACGGTAAAGGAATATTTAGCTGGGTGAAAAGTGAATATTATGAATAAACATTATGGACTCCTTCTCTGATGTGCACTGAGAAGCTTTGCAAGATGTGATGCAGTTTATTGGCTCAGCTTAACAACTGGCTAAAGACTTTGGGGCCTTTCACTATAGTCTTGTTCCTAAGGCACCAATAGCACCAAAGCCATAGCGAATTAGGTGCAACAACACCCACATCAACTGTCAGGAGCACTGAAAGCATGTCCTGGTAGTTAATGCATGCACCCTGCCCTAACACGGTCTACCTGTTGAGGAGGGGGTAAGTGCACCCGGGCTAATTGGCCACCTAGCAGTTAACATGGGAGCGCTGTTTGTAAGGCACTCACTCCACCCATTTGCCATCCCTTACCCACCCACTTGCTCCCCTAACGCACCATGGAGTTATGCCAAAATTCAATGGTGTTATCATGGCCCTATGCTAGCTGTCAATGCACGTCCCAGTGTACTTTTCGTGGGCACTTGAACCCACACTAACTTTGTTACACATGAGTTCCTGAGGCTACAGCAGTCCCTTCTTCAGAGCATAAACAACAACCAAAAGATTACGATCAAACCTCACTTTATATAATCTACATGCAAGGAAGCTGCTTCTTATCTTTCTCATTTGTGTGCTCCCTTCACGTGCAAGAGGCTCACATATTAGCAAACAACGGTCACAGGTCGGGAACTAAGTCCTTTTAAGGATGGGATGGTTGATGATCAGAATACTCTCCTCAGCCACATCATTATTTACTTAGATTTACTCATAGTGTACTTTGCAGTCCTTCAAGATAACTTATTTATGGTACACAATAACTGGGTTTCAGTCTGTCTTTCATGTTGAGCTATCTGTTAATTCCTCAAAATGCTTTTCTGCATATGTTTTTGTGTGCATAAAATAATATGGGCCCTATCTGTGTTTTATTGTATTTATTGTGGCGCGTGCGCCCCCACTAGGCGGTCGCCTAGTAGGGACGGGCATCCATCTTGTATCCCTTTATCTCAAAGGTGTAGTTGTGTATTGAAAGTAGACCAAGTGGATGTTAAAGCACACAGGAATTTTATTGGGTTCCTCTAGGTAAGCTTGGTAACAGTCTTTGAAGAAGCTTTCACACTCAGCAAAAGAAACAAGGATAATTTTCTCCAAAAATAAAGTAAATGCAAACAGTGTGTTTCAGTGGAGTTATTTACAACAACTTCTTTCCCTTTTCCTTTAAGAGATTTCTTACTTCAGAATTAACAATGATACTTGTAGCTAAAGCATACAACCGAGATCAGTAATGCTGCCAGCTTCCTTTTAGCTGCTTGCAATTAAAACAGTCCTCAGCTGAGTAGCACAGACTTGATCGCACTATCCACTTTCCTTTAGCAGAGAACCTTAGTACTTCAACATAAGATTCCTTCTCTCCTTTCTTTCAAGCTTCCAGCTATGACAAACTGGTAACAGCTTCCTGAATTCTTCCTACTACTTTACTTCCTTCAATTGGCAGCAACGCATACAGCACACTCCATCTCAGAACAGGTGGACCCCTGGTCATCCTCCCTACAATCCACCTCCATGCTTTCTTCTGAGCTGCCTGCTGGGGAAACTTGGAAACGTTCAGGTACTTTTAGGTTTATGTCCTTTAAAAGCTTAAACAGCCTATCCCATTGCACTGCCCTCCCTTCCTTTGGAAGAACACTAGCAGGCTTTTCTTGTTCAGCTTTCTTTATAAAACCCTTCTTTCTGTTCTGGGTTTTTCCAGGTATAATCCTCTCCTCAGAATCTGAGCAAGAGTCATAAGCATTAGCTTTCTCTGTTTTCTTTCTCCTACCTTGGAGCTTTACTGTGGGAGTTTCACAGCTGGAGCTTCTGTTGGCTGTAGCTATCTCTGCCTCAGAGCTACTCAGGGAATCACTGCAGGATTTCCTCTCAGCTTTCCTGGGTTTCCTCTGCCTGAAGACACGCCTTTCTTCAGAGGAGTCTGAGCCCTCCTGTCTTAGCTTCTCCACCGCCAGCCTTCTGTCTCTCTCCCTCTTGCCACTGTGTTTGGTCCTCTCCTTGGAGCGTTGTCTGCTGCTCTCTTGGCTGAAGCTCTGGCTGCCCTTGTTCTTGCCCTTGCTGCCACTCTTCTCCTCACCCTTCTCTGTTTGCTCAAACTTAAACGTTGGGCAAGGTACCTCCCCTTTTGACTCCACCCCCATGTATCTCCTATCCTTACCTAGGGTTGCCATGGAGTCTGGGTGGGGCTTTAGCCTAGCTCTACAACCATGGTTTCTTTCACTGCCTTTACTTTGGTATGTGTGTTCAGGTGCGCCCATCCCCCGCAAAGGGGGAAAAGTCCCTTTTTCCTTTGTTTCCCCCGGCTGGGCTACCCTCTCCTTAACACATTATTTATTTAACAGGTTTTATATACCGCTTTATCCTTTAATCAAAGCGGTTTGCAAAGATACGAAGTCTTACATCTGAACATGTGATATATCTAACACTTAATTTCAGTAAACATAGGATTGCATTGGGTCTCTGTGTGAGAGCTTTGGGTGGAGAGGGAGCACTAGAGGAGAGGAGGGTGTTTATAGTTAGCTTTTGAGAAGGGTGAACTATTTACAGGGAGGGAAGAATGTTAGTTAAAGGGCTTTGAAGAGGATTCAGGGACCTTATTTACAATGAGAGGAGTGAGCTATATGCAGCAAGGGGGTTCATAGGGTTAGGACTTTACTAGTGGTAGGAGGGGGGGGGGAGGGAGAGTATGTTAAGTGATGGCTCCGTAGTAGTCAGTGAATAGAAAGGTCTTTAGCTTTGTCTTGAAGTCTTTGGCATCTGTTGTAGTTCTAATGTCCTGAGGGAGGGCTTTCCAGAGGGAGGATGCTGATAGGGACAGTGCCCTCTTGGATGTTGAGTTCATGGTTTTGCAGTATGAGGCTGAGGTCTGGAGGATGTCCATTGTCAGTCTTCGTCTGGATCTAGTGTTGGTTTTAATGTTGATTAAGTCATTGAGGGTGTTAGGGGCCAGGTTTCGCTGAATCTTGAAGACGATGAGGGCTGTTTTGAATTTGATTCTTGAAGTGATTGGGAGCCAGTGTAATTGGCTCAGGATTGGGGTGATGTGATGGTGTTTTGCAGTTCCTGTAAGGATGTGGGCTGCCATGTTTTGTACCATCTGAAAGGGTCGAAATGTTGAAGTGGGTAGACCAAGGAGTATGGAGTTGCAGTAATCCAGTATGGGTGATATTATTGCTTGACAGATTGTCCTGAAGTGGTCTTGGTTTAAGATGGGCTTTAGCCTTCGCAGGATTGCCAGCTTGTGGTATGCATTCTTAGTAGTCCTGGCGATGTGGGAGTGGAGGTTTAGATTCCTATCCAGAATTACTCACAGATACTTTATCTCCTCTTTGACTGGAATGGATTCGTTTAGAAGGTCGATGTGCTGAGGGGGAGAGAAGATGCTGTTGCGTGAGACGAATAGAGCTTCTGTTTTTTTGAAATTGATCTTGAGGTTGTTATTGGATAGCCATAGGGATAAATCGTGGAGGCAGTTGGTTATAGGTGTGTAGTCAGGCTTTTCTAAGTTGATTTGGGTATAGACCATGATGTCATCAGCGTATAATGCATATTGAATGCCGTGTTGCATGATGACATTGCAGATGGGTTGGATGTAGAGGTTAAAGAGTAGGTGGATAGAGAAGATCCTAGAGTTACTCCTTGTGTTAGTGGAAATGGAGATGAAGAGGTTGAGCCAATCTTGACTTGCTGCTGTCTTCCGTTGCGATATGAATCAAACCATTTGAGTGTAGTGTTACTTAGTCCGATGGCCTCTAGTCTTTTGAGGAGGATAGGGTGGGATACAGTGTCGAACGCTGCAGTTATATTGACAAAGATGAGGAGGAAGCCCATCTTAATGTTGTTTAGTCCTTTGATGAGTTTGTCTAGTAGCAATGTAAGCAGATATTCTACATTGTGGAGAGGTCAGAATCCGAATTGGTAGGGGTCCAGGGGAGCATGGGTATCTTCATGGTCTTGAAGCTGTCGGTATACCGTCTTCTCCAAGATCTTGGCTAAGAAGGGGAGACTAGATATTGGGTGATATGTTGTTGGGTCAGTAAGGGAGGGGGTAGTGAGTTTGGAGACAGGGCATATAGTGGCTAGCTTAAGTGGGGGGGGGGGCATGTAGCCCTGGGTTAGATATGCGTGAACTATCTTGTGAATGTGGCTAGCAAGTTCTTCATTTGCTGATTTGACCCATTGGACCGGGCAGGGGTCCGTAGGAGCTGTGCTGGTGTTGAGGGTGGATATGGTTTAGGTGATTTCTTCTTTTGAGGGTATGTGGAATTTATCCCATGGAAGGCTGGGGGCTGTATTTGTGGGTGTGGGGTTCAAATCCTGTGCTTGTTCTGTACTTGGGGGGAGGGGTATGTTTGGAAGCCAGATGTTGTGCAAAGGTCTCTGGGGGGATTTTAATCACTCTAGTGTTGCTTGGGTCCTTTTGTGAGTGTGCGGACTATACCGAAGAGCTCTCTTGGCTTGTTTTTTGCTTTGAGGATGAGGTTGGTGTGGTGCTCCTGTTTATGTTGGATAATTAGGTTGTTGTATTCCTCCTGTTTTTCTTGATAAAGCATCCGGGTAGCCTGTGTCTTGTTTTTTCTCCCTGCTCCCTCGAGTTTTCTGAGGGTTCTTTTGGCTTCTCTTAAAGAGCCGGAGTACCAGGGTGCAGATTGTCTTTTAGGTTTGGTACATTGTTTTTGGTTGCTTGCTGGAGCACTTGATGCTGCTGATAGGGTGGTGTTCCAGTGGATTACGGCAGTGTCTAAGTCAGATGCATCATTTTCTAGGACTGGGAGGATTTCATGTAGGAATTGCTCTTTGTTGAACGCTTTGAATTTCCTTGTTGATTGTTGTGGAGTTTGTAGGGTGTCACCTTAAGTTGTATGGTATGGTGATCTGACCAGGGTATTGGGGTGATTAGGGGGAAGGTTATGGCGTTACTGATTAGAGTGTTGTTAGGGACAAAGATTAAGTCTGGGGTGGAGCCTTGCTGGTGCGTAGGTACAGTAATTAGTTGAGTGAAGTCCAATGTCATCATGGCATTGAGGAATGAATCTGCTTCTCTGTCTGAAATGGAATTAAGGTTGAAGTCTCCTAGAATGAGAAGTGGTTTGTGGGGGGAGTTTGTGGCGCATACTGTTTTAAGGGTGGAGGTGAGGTCATCAGCAGGATCGTTGGGGGCCCTGTAGGTGAGGCAAATTACCAGATGCTTGTTCTGTATTGTGATTGTGTTGCAATGCTGCATGTTATGTGTTGCTGTTGTTTTGAATCTGAGGTGGGTTCTGGCAAGAATTAATACTCCTCCACCTCTTTTTTGTGTTCTAGGGCAGTTAAATGCTGTGTAGGTGGGTGGTGTTAGCTGATTTAGTATTATTTGATCTGTGTTTGTCAGCCAGGCCTCGGTTATGCAGAGTATGTCAGTTTGGTGGAGTTGAAAGTGGTCTAAAATTGTGTTAGCTTTGTTTCTTTCAGGTCTGGCATTAAAGAGTTCTATGCTTGTAGTGGTATAGGGGGTCTGTTGGGCACGTGCATGAAGGCTGGAGTTGAACTGTATGAGTGTGGGAGGTTGTCTATGAGGTTTCCTATGTGCTGTGTGTCTAGGCAGTAGTGGGTAAAGTAGGAGTAGGGAGGGAGGAAGGGTGGGGTAGGTGTAGGGGAGGAGCGGTTAGAATGGATGGAGATGCATAGTAGTAGTAGTAATATATAGATGTATTTATGAGTGTTCATTCTTGGAGCTGGCTTAAGAGGTTCAGATAGGAGACTTGGGAGGTGGAGATACTTGCTTCTGTCTGTGTTGGTCCACTCCATTGGTTTGTCTTGGGCTGTAGGTTTCATCAGGGCTTCTTTATGCTTACGGCATTTATTCCTCGGTTGGACTGTTTAGTGTGAATGCCTAGGTGCCCCGCCTAAGGGCCACGCCAAAGGGCCCTCAGGCGAGGGCCTGCCAGGAACGGGCATGCCTGCTGGGGCTGCTCCTTTTGTGCAGGCAGTCTGGTGGTGTCTCGTGCCCCGATTGGGCTGGAGCTTCGGAGCGGGGGAGATGCTGGCTTCCCACTCCGGCGCTCTATCCCAATCAGGGGAGCTGATCCAACTCGGGCGGTGGTAGAAGAGAACGATCCCACTGGGGCTGCTCCTTTTGTGCAGGTAGTCTGGTGGTGTCTCATGCCCCGATTGGGCTGGAGCTTCGGAGCTGGTGAGGGATATTTTTTGCAAATGAATATACTGGCACATAAATGTGCATACTACATCCACATGCAAAGAGCGATGTTAGAGAAGCACGAATTTACTTATCTCTGCCCCAAGCATGTCCAAGCTATATGGAGGTATGTTAGAGGCATGTCAGGGGCATGACTGGGTGGGGTAAAAAGATTCACATTATCTCCGATTTCATATAGGGGATACATCCAAATTTACACCTGTTCCCGACATGAACAGGCATTCAAAGAGTGCTTGGTTCCACTAACCCTCTGTAGTAGGGAGACAGGGAGATATTCTCCTTAATCCCCCAATGTTTATTGCACTCTTCCACTTGAAAAGGTGGTAAACATCAAGTCCTCTGTCATTCGTAAAGACTGACTGCAAATCAGTGTTTTCAGAATGGCCTGGCCACACATGTAAATTCCAGAATGCACAAGCGTGCTGTCTGAAATATTGGTTCTTACACATGCACGTTGCTGGGGTTCCATCATCTGTTTTTATAATGTTTATCATTGTAAAATAGCCTCTTCCACTGCACATGGATGCCTATTCCCATGTGCACCTCTGTTTCCTAGTGTCATTTAACACACACATCTATGGTGAGGGGCAGGGATATGTTAATTTTTGCTAGGACTTACATGTGCCCACCTTCTTGAAAATTAATATAGAATTACAGACATTTTCACTTGGATGTCCCTGCTACACAATGTTCTGTACACATGAAGGAATCAACCAGATAGATATAGATGGTCTTCACTGAAAGAAAAATTTCTTCCCTCCCACTAATTTATTTTTTCAAGTTATAGAAGAAAAATAAATTGCCATCAGTTCCTGGGAAATTTTACTGAAAATTTGAAAAATGAGATAGGCTATCTCTCCTTATTTATCCTAAAAAATTCTATAACTGGGGTGGCATCAAGATGGCAGTTTACTGAGTTTGTCTGTGTGGCTGGGTGTTTCTCTATGGGGAGAAAGCATAAGGTTAAAGGGGGTCTGGTGCCCTCTTGGTCCCCTACAGCCTCTATGCCTTTCCTTCTGACAACTACTGGGCCTTTGGACACTTACTTTCAGTTGCTACAGCAACCGGCAAATTCAGGGGGGGGGGGGGTAAGCCCAGCTACAGGTGTGCTGGAGCCGGAGGGCTCAGCATCTGACTTGGGTATGTCATCTCTCTCTCCTGACTCGCGGCAGGTTTCAAAGGCGCAGTGTCTCCATGAAACCTCTGAAGGGAGTCTGCAGCTGAGTGCTAGTTGTTTAGGGAATGGAGCGCAGCTGCGAGGTCGGATGACAAAGGCTAAGACGTCAGATCAGATTCGCTGGCACCTTCTCAGCATGCAATCCCTTGGAACGCACCGGATGAGTGATCGATTGCAGTGCTGCGGTGGTATGGAGGAGTGAATACCTGTAGGTGTGGACTGGCTTTCTGTGGACTCCAGCTCATACTGAAACTTTCATTCTTGATACTATTTGGGCAACTGTAGTCTCCATAGGTAATGCGTTGTTACCACAGAAGTCTACATTGGCTGCTTAAGTATCATCTAAGTCTAGTGCAATTGAAGTCACACATGCTCAGGTTATTTCAATGCAGGCTCCTTTTGTCGAGAATCAGTCTAGAACAGACGCTCTGAAGAACCATGTTCAAGTTAATATTATGAGCTTTACAGTTTTACAAGCAAAAATTGAACATTTGAAAAATGTATCCCATGCGCCAAATTTGTGGATAATTAACTTTCCTAGGAGTGCTATGTTATCTGCATATGAAATGTTTACGGAATATCTTACTGATGTTTTGGTGATTCCAATGGAATCAAACCTGCTGATGGTGAAACTGTATTATTTACCCTCAGAGTAGAGGAAATCATTGTCCAAGGATATTAAAACAAAGCAGTTAAACATCTGGCTCAGAGGTGGTAACTCCATCTTCATTATATTGTTTTGTGGTTTAATGATTAGGATTTATCCAGATTTGTCTAGGGAGACACAAAAGAGATGGCGTGAGTTTCTTCTCCTCTGATCGGGGGCGGAGGGGCTGTTTTTTCTTAAACACCCATACAAATGCCTGTTAAATAGCAGTCTATTGCCTATGTTTTTTATGAGCCCTCTCAGCTGTTGGTTTTCGTGAACGCCTGCCGCCTGGAGGCCTCCAGTGGTTTGCGAGTAATTTTGTTTGTGCCTCTTGTTAAACTCAGAACTTTTCCTGCACTTATTGGGTTAGAAGTTTATTACTGTGACTCCCCCCCCCCTCCTCCTAGTAATTTGAGGGCTGGAGGGTATTACTCGTATTGTGTAAAAGGGGAAATATTATTGTATTTTCTCTGTCTTCTTCTATCATTTATGTGCCCATTTTCTGTACAAGAATAATTCTTGGTTATTTTTTGTTTAAACTGCATAAATAAATAAAAAAAATATAACAATTCTATAACTAAAATATTGTTACCTTGAGAGTGTGGACATTCTTCACGATGGTTGATTAGCATCAAGGGTTTATTACTTGAAGCAAAAAAAAAAAAAGGAAAATGATACATTATTTTAAAGATTTGCTGTAAGTATTCTAAGAGCTTATGTGTGCTGCAGTGCTGCCATCTTGAATCCAATGGTTAACAATTAGGGGCAAGTTTACTAAATCACGGTAAGTGCTTTTACAGGAACCGCATGGCATATGTAAAAATGCTCTGCGATAGCTGCAAAATCTGTATGATATTTGCAGGAGAGTGTCGAGGACTAGCCCTACAGATACCATGAAGGACTTACACTTGCTCCGGTAACCTGCAATCCCTGCATTGGCAGATAAGGCAGATATTCCCTCACTGCCTGCCGATGCAAGGATCATGGGAGAAAGGACTGGAGAAAGGGGAGGACAGAGCAAGTTGTTGCTCTGTCAACCCGATGATATCAAGAAATCTTCAGTCCCTCCTAAGTCTACTGGCCTCTCGAAAAGTGGTGCCGGTGCCTCAGATCTACCAATCTGGGGCATTGGCACCCTTAAATGCCCCCCATTCCCAATCAGCACCCCCTTGGACAGCTACCAACCCCAACAGGAACCTGATCTGGGAGGGGGATTGGGCTGGCAGGCTAGTCAGCTGCCCCTCCCCCATTACCTAGATAGCTCCTGGCTAGCCACTCAATCTAACAGCTATCCCCAACCCCTTTTAACCTCCCCCCCCCCCAGCCCTCACCTCTAAAATCAATGATGGTCCAGTGCACAGAGGGTAGGAGTGGTCTGCCATGCTCCTGCCCCCTCTCTGACTCAAAAAGAAATGGTGTGAGTCTTGCAATGCTGCCTCCAGCATGAAGATGCTATGGGACAGTACTGCAAGACTAGTGACATTTGTCTTCATACCACAGAGGGGGAAGTAGCATGGAGGACCACTCCTGCCCACTGCCAACTGGACCACCAATGATTTTGGAGGTAAGAGCTTGGTAGGGAGTGTTAGGGGGTTTTGTGAGGGTTGGAGGGATGTCTGTTAGCTTCCGGCTAGCCGTTGGGCTATCTAGGTAACAGGGATGGGGGTTAGAGGGCTAACTGACTAGCCAGGTATGATCAGGCCTTGGAGATTTGGCCGATCCCTCCCCTCTGGACAGGTTCCTGTTGGGGTCAGGAGTTGTCTGGGATGTGGTGGTGCTGATTACCTGGATCGGTAGATCTGAGGTCTCAGCACAATGTTTCTAAGGGCCAGTAGACCTGGGGGGGAGCTGTAAGGCTTGTGCATCAGAGTTTTGCCGCAGTGGCCACTGATGGTTGCCAGCAGCTGCGAACTTCACCACTCACTCAGCTGCAGATAACACTTCCTCATCAGGTGATGTTATCTGCAGTAGCAATCATGGCGAATTAAGCAGCCATCACACCACATTGTTTGCGCTATGGCTGCCTACAATCACCCTGCTTCCCCCTCCCCAATCCTGCCTCCCTCTACTATAGCATGTGAAATGCAGATATTGCAGGAAATTGCCTGTGATATCTACATTTCAACTGTCTAGCTGTCACCATGCCACTAATTTTCCCATGTTAGAGTTTTATTGACAGCTAACCTGCTTTAGTAAACATCTCCCTTAGCTTCATTCTTAAATTCCTGGACCTCGGTTTTTAGTACACTAAATCGTACACTAGATGGCACTATATGTGCAAGATCTTCTTCAAAAAGAACTAGATTTACTATGTAAATAATACCTCCTCTGAACTTTGGACAAGGCTTCCTCATAAGTCTGAGTCCATTCAAGGCTGTCACCCCACCCTGAAAGAAAACGACAATTTACTTTGTAAAGAAAGGTGCGCACCACAGGTGCAGTGTTTCATACAACACTACAGGTATGCAGACAGACATTTAAAACAAGTCTGCAAGGATGCAACAGAGCAGTGTCCTGGATACCGCTGGATTTGGTGCTTTGGGATTTATAGATTACAGAAAGACAGATATATTCCTCATCAGCACAAAATCAGTGGTGGGGAAAACTTCAGAAGGGTCGTGTTTAAGAGGTTACATACAGAGGTCATATGAACCAGTCAGGTAAGTAAGAAAGGAAATTATTCTAAACTGAGCTGGAAGTAAACCAGGATCAGGCAGATGGAAGGGATGAGACTACTTCTAGAATCACTTACCTCTGGAAAGAGTCTGAGGTGTTTTCACCACCTGCTTTTTGGCATTCTCTTTGCCTATGATATCTTTGGCCAGACTGTGGGAGACGGCCGCAAGCAGAAGAAACATTGACAAATATCCTTTCTCCATGGTGAGCAAGTGCCAAGAGTGCCTTGAAAAAGAAAACAGTATCTCACCATGAAATCTATAAAGACCGAAAGCCTAATATGCTGCTTGAAGTACTAGCAGTTACTCTTAATAAATATGTTTTTTCCAATTGACTCCAAATAGCATAGAAGCTGAGAAAAAAATGGAGCACAAATTGGTCTATGAATAGCGGACACCATTCTACCCTGAGTTCAATTTGCGTTCTGGTACATTAGGTATTTCCCTGTCTCCAGCGAGCTTAGAATTTGAGTTTGCCCCTGATCCAGCAGTTTGAAGTAATTTTCCCAATTCATTTTCCTAGCAAAAAAGGTGCCATACGCATATGGAGAGCTCTTTCATTAATACAGGAGGACCAGGGGTCAGTTTTAGCACGCAATGAAAAAGGTGTTCAGTACCATTGAGTATCCCCTCAAAAAACGCCCTGGATTTGCCCAAGATGACAGTGAGTATCAGTGGAAGAAACAGAATTTGAATCTAAAGTTGCCCTTTTTCTCAGCTCACTCCACATACCACTAGGAAACTTCTCCGTTCTCTGCAGCTAGAGGTTCACTGATAGAGAACATTTGTGCATACAGAAAACAAACTCTCTCTACCCCTTAGACAATATCTGTGAATTTCACTAAGCATAGAATATATTGTCTGACCATTCATTTAGTTAAAAATAGCAAAACTAGGTTTAAGGTAGTGACATAGGCACACTAAAATGCTCACTAAAGTACTTTTCTGGAGGACATACTATACAAATTTTATACCTGAATAGCTTTGGAGTGAGGTGTTTATTAAAGATAATGTGGTTTAAGTTGGTATTAATATACTAGAAATTTATAAAAAGAATTATGTTCCAACAAACTATTAGAACCAAAAGAAAAGTCATCATTATGAACTAGCCTTAGTACTACATATTCAGAAGAAGTTAATTAACCCATAGACACCCCTTTAAATGTATCTTTTCTCTAAGGTTACTAAGTACTGCTAAAACATCTTAAGAAAAGAGTATCTTGCTGGACTGGTTTTAAAAGTGAACTTGCAAACTGTATACAAGCTTTCTGAAAGCCAGAAATTACTCCTGTTATCCTCAACAAGAACTGGTAGCCTGTAATGTGCTGTTTCCTCATTCCTCTCTTATCTATCCTTCATTCCCCTCTTTCAGACATTAGCTTTACTGGTCTAACCTAAGGAATGCAACAGTCTAAATGATGTGGGTTTAAAGTTTCAGCCCCTAACAGGTGCATGTCTAAGAGAGAAGTCGTCTTACCTTTTTTTCCGAATGCACTTTTTTTCTCCCTAGAGTTAGGGAAGGGTTGCAGATGTGAATGGAGACCAGTGTGATGAAAGTTCCTCTATTTATACACCTTGGTGCACCTTATCCCCACCTCCAGCCCTGGATTTGAATGCTGCTGACAAAGTCCCTCTCTTTATTAAAATTTGACAGGCAAATTCATGAAATAAAAGGCATCTTTCCTCTATGCCAGTACCAGAATCATGCACTCAGCCTTACATAAAAGATATTAAATTATTTTGTTGCATTTATTTTTTGTTTTGCTAAACATATAAGGAATATGGCAAAAATCCAAGTACAGGTAAGCTTAAATGCAGACTTCTGATTTGTCCGAAGGTTGATTTGTCTTTGTGTGATTGGAGGAAAGCTTTGCTATAGGCTCGTACTTCTATGTGAAAAAAAGAATGATGATTCAGAACTTGGGTCTACATTTGTACCAATATTAAATAATTAAAGACAGCTTAGTTTGTTTTAGTAGTTCATTGATCTTTATATGTTTATTACCTTAGTGTGAGTTGTGAGGTGCGAATTTATTACCTAAATCTGAGTTGAGAGAACAAGACAAAGGAAATTAGTGATACATTATTTTATTATTCTAGCACGGTTCCAAGTGAGCAGTATCTCTCTGCTTATAGCTGTTTTATATGATACACTACATTTCCTTTGGACTTCCATTCTTTTATTGAGCTCTCATCCTGCTTATAGGGTAACATGCCTGGAAAATCAGATTTATAACACAAACAAATAGCAGAATAGTAATGTGCTAATATTATCCTAGACTTTGACCAGTAACGTTTTCATGACAAGCAGTAGCATGAGTTTGTAACATTGAATGCCAACATTCAGAAAGTTTATGAGTTTTCTTGAGTATCAATGAGTAAGAGTTTCTCTATACCCAAGTCAAATAAGCAAAATAAATCTCTCTTCTTTCAGTACCTGGAAGACCTCGTGACATACTCATCTTCTGTAGCACAGGACAAAATGATGCCTTTGAGATGAGCGTAGTGATGTCACGCCTGATCATGGCGTCTCTATGGCCTGCTAGAATTTACTAAATTAATGACCTCAGAGGATGGACCTTTCATCAGCAGTTCATGTCCTATCTGCAGAAACAGAAGACTAAAGCAGAATAAATGTTTGGTCAGCGAAAAGTTGTTGTACTATATGCTGATATTTGTTTTGCTTGTATTTCTCATTCATTTTAGAATGAAGAGAGAAACCTTGAATACTGCATATATTGGATTTGAGAAATGGGAAATCTCCAATGCATTGTAACAATATGCTGTCTCCTGTCTGCTGAAGAAAATTGACATCCCGTTCCACTAAAGCTATTCCCGTAATATTCCAAATTGCTGAGATTTTGTATCACACCTAATACCATTCTTAATTCATTGCTATAATATATTTCTCTCTATTCAAATATGTTGTATCAGCCCCATGTTACTCCAATCCATTGTGAAATGAATCATCTTTAATCTAACGTATCAATGGCTCAATTCACAGAGTCAGCCTACTGTCTCCATAATACCTCCAGTCATCTGTGACAATATTATCCCCATTTCATCTCAGTTCCATTAAAAGAATGTGCAATCATGTCATCCCCAACCCACTTCAGCAATCCACTACAACAATATATGATAACTAGTTCTTTGTAATGTGCCATTCAATTGAGTCAGTGTGTCCCAACCATATTTCCATTCAGCTGAGGCAATGTATCACCAATCCAAACACCCAATGCGCCATTCCAATATTTTCAGTTCACTCTGACTATGTATCATGCCCATACTGGGGCAATATTGAGACTGCCTCAGTAGCTTGCAAGCCCACTGGTACATTGAAGCCACAGACCCACAAGATCAGTTTCAAAGAGAAACTCCCACAAAGCTTCCCTTCTAAATTTCAGGCTTATCTGGTGGCCTGCTTTACAGCAAGTGAAACATACACATCGTTAAGAACACTCAAGGAACTCAAAATCCTCACAAACTGCCATTCTTGCCCTCCCACTCACCTCATCACACTCCACTCAACTCTGTCCCATGTCTCCACTTTTTCCCATGGCTAAAAATGCATAGACTGTTTCACAGTGCATACAGTTTTAGCTGCTAAGAGGAAATTTGCATCTTAAGGAATCTGCAAGGTAACTCCTTAGTTACTCGGCAAATCCATTTGAAAAAATGCCCTTCCCATCCCCAAGCCACTATAGGAAAGTACAATTCCATGATTTCTGTTTAACAACAGTAAAGTCTGGGCAAGTCACTTGGTTCTCCATTGCCTGAGGTACAAACTTAGACTGTGAGCCTTCTAGGGACAGGGGAAAAACCCCCTATATACCTGAATGTAACATGTCTTGAACTACCTCTGGAAAGGTATGAAATAAATATGAACAAATAAATAATACAATTCATGTCTATGCTATCCCAAATTCACTATAACGATGCACTGTATCATTCTGATATCATCCTCAAATTCATGCAACAATGTCTAATCCATATGTCTAGCAGAGCACAGCAGTAACTCCTCCCCATACTTTCCTACTATCTAATGCAATAGATGTGAATAGTGGTGTACCCCAGGGATCTGTGCTGGGTCCGCTGCTTTTTGACATATTCATAAATGACCTGGAAAGTGGAATAACGAGTGAGGTTATCAAATTTGCAGATGACACAAAACTATTTAAAGTTGTTAAAACCCAAGAGGATTGTGAAAAGTTGAAAGAGGATCTTGATAAATTGGAAGACTGGGCATCAAAATGGCAGATGAAATTTAATGTGGACAAGTGCAAGGTTATGCACCTAGGGAAGAACAACCCAAACTATGGTTACACGATGCAAGGTTCCACATTAGGAACCACCACCCAGGAAAAAGATTTAGGCGTCATTGTGGATACCATGTTAAAACCCTCGGCCCAGTGTGCAGCGGCGGCCAAGAGAGCAAATAGAATGCTAGGTATCATAAGGAAAGGAATGGAAAATAAAACAAAAGATATTATAATGCCTCTATATCGTTCCATGGTGAGACCGCACCTTGAATATTGTGTGCAATTCTGGTCGCCGTATCTTAAAAAGGATATAGCGATTTTAGAAAAGGTTCAGAGAAGAGCCACCAAAATGGTAAAGGGGATGGAAGGATACTCCTATGAAGAAAGGCTAAAAAGGTTAGGGCTCTTTAACCTGGAAAAGAGACGGCTGAGGGGAGATATGATAGAAGTCTATAAATTAATGAGCGGAGTGGAACGGGTAAACGTAGATCAATTGTTTACGTTATCAGAATATAGAAAGATTAGGGAACATGCAATGAAGCTACAGGGTAAACTATTTAAGACTAATAAAAGAAAATATTTTTTCACTCAATGTGTAATCAAACTCTGGAATTTGTTACCGGAGGATGTAGTAAAGGCTATTAGTGTAGCTGGGTTTAAAAAAGGTTTGGACAAGTTCCTGGAGGAAAGGTCCATAAACCATTATTAAGAAGTGACCGAAGATATCAATGCTTGACCCAGTACAAGTATTGTGGAACTTGTGTCTCTTGGGGAAACTGCTAGGTACGTATGACCTAGATTGGCCACTATTGGAAACAGAATACTGGGCTTGATGGACCTTGGTCTGACCCAGTATGGCATATCTTATGTTCTTATGTTCTTATAATGAAACAACATATTTCCTTATATTTCAGTCATTCCACTGCATCAATGAACCATCCTTGTATCATCCCTAGAGCCCATCCAATTTAAAAATATATTGGAGGAGATTGATCCTGTAAGGAGTGTGACAGATATACTGTACATGCCAAAAGTACATCTGAGCTTTCTCTGCCCAAACTGTCGCTTATTGGCCTGGTTTTATAACAGGACACCTATGTGCAAAATCCAAAGAGGTGTCTCTTGAAAGCCTATTTTATAAAGGCAACACATTATATACAGCGATATATAATGTTTTTAAATAAAATTAAATCAAGTTAAATTTAACATGCTTTGAAGCAGATATAAATGTACATGTGTACTATGGTTGACATTTAAAAAACCGTATTCATAATTCGGAAGTCTGAAAATATGCACACCAATGTTCAAATCATGAAGACGTTCCCAGAGACATTTTGCAATTGATGTCTAAAGATGTCCTCGATAGGCTGATGTTGAAGTAGGCAGGAGGTGTGGTGACATTTCCAGGGCAGGGCGACGGCCTTAGACATCTCCACTTGATTTCAGAAATGTAAGTTTAGACCTGCTCTGGGCATGAATAGGTGTCAGGAACGTGCTTATTTGGGCTGTTAAGCATCAGGAGGTCTCAGAGAACATGGCATTCCTCCATCTCCAGTACTCTCCACGATCGCATTGATCCTTTTGGTGTAATTGGTCTACTTCTGTTATGGTTGAACCACCGCTGGTTGCCTCTTAGATATCCGCAGTCTTGAGAACTAGTCCAGGAATGTCTATGTCCCTGCAGACGTCCATATTGGGCACATCTACATTTGTGAAATTGTGCCCGAACTTGGATGTGCCTGCCTTTTTTTCAGACGTTCTGGCTTGGAAATCCCAGATTGTACTTGGAGATCATTTGTAAATTGTGCCTTCACATGTATATATTCACATACAGTATTTGAAAAAAAATATCTGGGTATATCATAATTTCTCCCTTGCTTCACCTGAACTATGGCCCCAGAAACACCTTGACATGGCACATGTATAAGTACATGCAATCTTGCTGCTGTGTGTGCTTATATGCTATATACCACAGGATGATTTTATAAAAAACCTTCTTAAACATGGAATAGCCCTAAAATGTATTACTCGAGCACAATCAGTGGCAGCAGACACATGTGCATATTTATGTCCGCTCTGCAACAAGTGTAAATAAACACATGTATGTCTGCAAAATATAAGTGTAAACCCCAAACTCTATCCAACTGTGCCTCTTCAGTGTGCTACATTGTACCTTCATTGCATGTCCCCTAGTCTTTCTACTTTTTGAAGGAGTAAAGAATCAATCTACATTTCCCTTTTCCACTCCATTCATTATTTTATAGACCTTTATCATATCTCCCCTCAGCAGTCTCTTTTTCAAGTTGAAGAGCCCTAACCTTTTAAGCCTTTCCTCATAGGAATATCCTTCCATACCTTTTACCATTTTAGTTGCTCTTCTCTGTACCTTTTCCAATTCTGCTATATTGTTTTTAAGATATGATGACCAGAATTGCATGCAATATTTGAGGTGAGGTCTCACCATGGAGTGATACAGAGGTATTATAATATCCTTGGTTTTATTCTCTGTTCCTTTCCTTATTTATTTAATATTTCTTATATATTGCCTTTTGTGATATCAAGGTGGTTTACATTGAACAGGGCATTATAACTTGAAAATAACTATTTTATAGGCAACATGGGCAATGGAGGGTTAAGTGGCTTGCCCAAGACCACAAAGAGCACCTGTGGGACTGGAAGCCCCAGTCCTTCTGGCCCAAGGTTAATGTCCTCTAGTGGGATTTGAACTCCTGACCTTCTGGCCTGAGGTAACATGCCCCAACCACTAGGCCACTCCTCCCTCCATAATGATTCCTCCCTCCTTAACATTCCTAGCATTCTATTTGATTTCTTGGTCACCGCTGCACAGTGGGCAGAGGGTTTCAATGTATTATCCATGATGGAACCTACATTTTTTTCCTGGGTGGAAGTTTCTAAGGTAGTACCTTTCATTGTGTAACCATAGTTTAGGTTGTTCTTTCCTAACTGTATAATTGCGCTTAGGGAAGGACAACCCAAAATATAGTTATACGATGCGAGGTTCCACATTAAGAATCACCACCCAGTTAAAGGATCTGGGCATCATTGTTGATAATACATTGAAACCCTCTGTGCATAACGTTGAATTTCATCAAAACACTGCCGCTCGGCTTATCACTCACTCCTCCCCTAGAGATCACATCACCCCCCTTCTCCTTCAGCTTCATTGGCTTCCCATCTCTTATCGTATCCAGTTTAAACTACTTACTCTCGTCCACAAAGCACTCCACACCTCCACTCCACAATATTTGGCAGACCTCATCCACTTCCATACAGGGGCGGCCCAAGGGGGGTGCGGGGCCATGTGCGGAGATTCAGTGCGGGGCCTCATTTGCATAAGTGGCCTTATTTGCATACATATTTGCATAATGTTACCATACACTAACTTTTAGTAAACATATCTCTTAATGAGTGTATGGATAAAGAAAGACTAAAAGATTTCTACATTACTATAATCCAGTGCCAACCGCCAGGCACATTAGGAACTACTACAAACGCTGCCCATTTAGAACCCATAGCAAACCCGCCGTATCCTGACAGCATTACCAGGACTCACAAAGCACCATACCCTAACTATCAAAAGGCAACACTGCAAATATTAAACCAATACATTTCAGAGAATACTGGGGAAAGAGAACAAGTGGCAATGTCAAATAGGAATTACATAAACAGAATACCTCAGCTAAGTTACACATGCAGAACATAGACCATCACCAAACAAGGAATCACAATTTAGAAACAGGAAGGCAATAATTAAACTGGGAACCCCAAAAGCCAAACTTGGAATGTACAACAACACTGTAGAAATAAAACTATAAATTAATTTCCTCTTGTACCAAACAAAGCACAGACGTTAATGATGCACATTTCCCAGAGGTTTCATATTCCAGTTAATAAATTCAAATAAAGACATATTTCTACCTTTTGTGCATTTTTTTCAGTTGCAATTGCTCCAGCCACTTTCTTCTGGTTTCTTCATGTTTTCTGCTAACTGTCCATCGTCTGCTGTCCATTTGTTCTTTCTTCTCTCTTCTAGTTTTTTTTTCCATTCTCTCTCTCTACATCTGCTTTAACATACTAATCTTTCTCCTTTTGCTCTTTCCTCATTCCTATTTCATCCACACCAATTTTACCCCTCCATCCTCAATCCCCACTTACTCTCCCAATACCAGGCCAATTGTAGATTTTTCATCCCTCCCACACAAAGTATTTTTCCCCTCTCCATTTTACTCTCCCAGCCCAATCCCATTCTAATCCTCCCCCAACATCAGCTCCCTTCTAGTTCCAGTCTCACCCAGCATCCATTCCCTTCTAGTCCCTGCATCAGCCCATTTCCAGTCCTAGCCCACCATCAACCCATTTCCAGTCCTAGCTCCCCCATCCATTTTCAGTCTGAGTCCCTTCATCAGCTCATTTCCAATCCTAGCCCCCCCATCAGCCCACTTCTAGTCATTTCCTAGCCCCATCATCAGCCCATGTCAAATCATAGCTCCACTCCACTCAGTCCAATTCCAGTCCAAGCCCCCCCATGAGCCTACTTTCAGTTCTAGCCCCTCCATGAGTCCATTTCAATTCAAGCCCCCACCACAGCCCATTTCCAATCTTAGCTCCCCCCAACAGCCCATTTCCAGTCCTATCCTAGCTGCTCCATCAGCCCATTTTCAGTCCTAGCTCCCTTCCCTCACAGCCCATTTCCATTCCAAGCTCCCTCCCCATCAGCTATTTGCAATTCAAGCCTCCCCTTCCACTCAGCCCATTTCCAGTCATAGCAACCCCCCAACCCATTACCAGTCCTAGCCCCCCATCAACCCACTTCCAGTCCTAACCCCCCCATCACCCCATTTCAGTTTAAGCCCCTCCATAACCCATTACCAGTCCTAACCCCCCCATCAGCCCACTTCCAGTCTTAACCCCATCAGCCCATTGCCAGTCCTAACCCCCCCATCAGCCCACAGCCCATTACCAGTCCTAACCACATCAGCCCACCTCAAGTCCTAACCCCTCCCCATCAGCCCATTTCCTGTCCTAGCCCCCCCATAGCCCATTATCAGTCCTAACCACCCCCATAGCCCATTAGCAGTTCTAACCCCCCATCACCCCATTTCCAGACAGCCCCATCAGTCCACAGCCCATTACCAGTCCTAACCCCCCCCAGCCCATTAGCAGTCCTAACCCACCCCCACCCCCCAGCCCATTAGCAGTCCTAACAGCCCCCCCAGCCCATTAGCAGTCCTAACCCCCCCCCACCCCCCCAGCCCATTAGCAGTCCTAACAGCCCCCCATAGCCCATTAGCAGTTCTAACCCCCCCATCACCCCATTTCCAGACAGCCCCCATCAGTCCACAGCCCATTACCAGTCCTAACCCCCCCCAGCCCATTAGCAGTCCTAACAAACCCCCCCAGCCCATTAGCAGTCCTAACCCACCCCCACTAGCCCATTAGCTTTCCTAACCCAGCCCCCCAGCACATTAGCAGTCATAACTGCCCCCACCCCCCCTAGCCCATTAGCAGTCCTAACCCACCCCCCCTCAGCCCATTAGCGGTCCTAACCCCCCACCCAGCCCATTAGCGGTACTAACAGCCCCCCCAGCCCATTAGCATTCCTAACAGCCCCCCCAGCCCATTAGCGTCCTAACCCACCCCCCCTCAGCCCATTTGCGGTCCTTTCCCCTCACCCAGCCCATTATAGGTTCTAACAGCCCCCCCCCAGCCCATTTTCAGTCCTAAAAGCCCCCCCCAGCCCATTAGCAGTCCTAACCCACCCCCCCCTAGCCCATTAGCGGTCCTAACCCACCCCCCCAGCCCATTAGCAGTCCTAACAGCCCCCACCCCCCCTAGCCCATTAGCGGTACTTACAGGCCACCCCGCCCATTAGCAGTCCTAACTGCCCCACCGCGACTGCCGATTAGAAGTGGTAACAGCCCCCTCCCCCCTAGCCCATTAGCTGTCCTAACAGCCCCCCCAGCCCATTAGCAGTCCCCCCAGCCCCAGCCCCTGCCCCAGCCCATTATCTGTCATAACAGCCCCCCGCCCCAGCCCATTAGCAGTCCTAACAGCCCCCCCGCCCCAGCCCATTAGCAGTCCTAGCAGCCCCCCGCCCCAGCCCATTAGCAGTCCTTACAGCCCCCCCGCCCCAGCCCATTTGCAGTCCTAACAGCCCCCACCCCCCCTAGCCCATTAGCAGTCCTAACAGCCCCCACCCCCCACTAGCCCATTAGCAGTCCTAACAGCCCCCCCAGCCCATTAGCAGTCCTAACATCCCCCCGCCCCAGCCCATTAGCAGTCCTAACAGCCCCCACCCCCCTAGCCCATTAGCAGTCCTAACAGCCCCCCAGCCCATTAGCAGTCCTTTCAGCCCCCCCAGCCCCAGCCCATTAGCTGTCCTAACATCCCCCCGCCCCAGCCCATTAGCAGTCCTAACAGCCCCCCCGCCCCAGCCCATTTGCAGTCCTAACAGCCCCCACCCCCCCTAGCCCATTAGCAGTCCTAACAGCCCCCCAGCCCATTAGCAGTCCTAACAGCCCCCACCCCCCCTAGCCCATTAGCAGTCCTAACAGCCCCCCCAGCCCATTAGCAGTCCTAACAGCCCCCCCCAGCCCCAGCCCATTAGCAGTCCTAACAGCCCCCCGCCCCAGTCCATTAGCAGTCCTAACAGCCCCCCCACCCCCCCTGCCCATTAGCAGTCCTAACAGCCCCCACCCCCCTAGCCCATTAGCAGTCCTAACCCCCCCAGCCCATTAGCAGTCCTAACAGCCCCCCCCGCCCCAGCCCATTAGCAGTCCTAACAGCCCCCTGCCCCAGCCCATTAGCAGTCCAAAAAAAAAAAGCTGACTCTCTGGCTGCTGCCGCTGCCGCCGCGGCAGAATGCAGTGTCCCGTGGGGCCCCCTCTGCGCCGGCTGAGCCCTCTGCCTGGCTTTCAGATTCGCGAAGGGAGAGTGTCTCTCCCTCGCGTCTCTGTTAAGCCTGCAGGGGCTAATGGGAAATTTCCCATCAACCCCTCGCGTCTAAAGGGGCTGATGGGAAATTTCCCATTAGCCCCTGCGGGCTTAACAGAGACGCGAGGGAGAGACACTCTCCTTCGCGAATCTGAAAGCCGGGCAGAGGGCTCAGCCGGTGCAGAGGGGGCCCCGCGGGACACTGCATTCTGCCGCGGCGGCAGCGGCAGCAGCCAGAGAGCCAGCTTTTTTTTTTTTATGTAATTTTGAGGAAAGCAGAATGTTCTATGCGCGGGGCCCCCTGAAACGCGGGGCCCTGTGCAAAAAACATTCTTGCTCAATGGACGGGCCGGCCCTGCTTCCATACCCCTCGACACACCCCTCGGTCCTTTCACCTCAACCGTCTTAGCCTTCCCCCTCCCTCCCTTGCTCACCTCCAATCCACCCGCTCCTCCGCCTTCTTCTATACAGGCCCTGCCCTTTGGAACTCTCTTCCCACCTCTCTCTGCCTCGAACCCCATCACAGCACCTTTAGACATGATCTAAAGACCTTTCTCTTCTCCCTGGCCTTCAACCTCCCCACCCCCTGACCCTAACCTCCTCTCCTATATTCCACTGCTCTTTGCTAGCCTTCTCTCTTTCCTATTTAAGAATTGTAACTTCCTTTCAATACTTCTGGCCTAGTGCCTTACTCTGTTATTTTATGTATTGTACACCGCTCTGACTTTCACTGAAAAGCGGTTAAGCAAATGAAATAAACATAAACATAAACATCTGCCGTTTGGACACCCAGTCTTGCAATTTTTCTCAATCCTCTTGTATTTTAACAACTTTGAATGATCTTATGTCATCTACAGATTTGATCACCTCACTCGTTATTCCCATTTACAGGTCATTTATGAATATGTTAAAAAGCAGAGGGCCCAGCATTTACATGGATGCTTCAATAAGAAAAGCCCCCCAACTGAACAACTCCAGGACGCAAAAGAAGAAATTCCCTTCGGCGTTTCTGGGTTTCTCTCGCTAAGTCTGGATACATACGGATCATCAAACCCTTAAACAATAAATTACGTTTTCTAAAGAAAAGCTTTAGTAGCCATTCTCTATCAGAATACAATGCGAAGGTGACTAACAGTGTGGAGGGAACAGGGATCTCTGAATCAGACTGTTCTAATAATTCAGAGACATTTAATACATCCCCCTGTTCCCGAGACAAGTTTGGCAGTAATTTAGCTTTAGGCAGATAATAAACTTTTACCAAAGGTGGTATCAATTGAGAGGAAACACCCAACACCTCCACTAAATACTGCCGAAACATATCTCTAGGAGAAACAATAGATAATTTAGGAAAGTTGATCACTCTTATTAGCCCTAGAGGCATTCTCTAAATGTTCCAATTTCACTTGCACTGACGAAAAGTTCCTTCTGAACGCCTCAGATTGATCCACTAATTCAGAAATTCTTCTCCGGTTCTCCACCTCCTCAGTACGAACTTCCCCCACCCGTTGTTCCAACTCCTCCACCAATACAGCTGAATTCGCCACCTTCCCTTCCAACGCTGAAATTTTTGGCACCAAAGCTTCTCCCAACGATAATATCGCCTGCCAAATAGTTTCTAAAGTAAAGTTCTCAGGGCGCTGCAAGGAGAACATACCCGGAACCGCAGAAGCCGCAGAAATATCCATGTGTGCTGGCGTTCAGCCTCCAGTCGGCACAGGCTGCACTCGACCTGCGCTGTCCACCCTCAACGGCTCCGAGCCCGAAACTGGGTTATGCTGCTCAATGGCGACACTCTCCCGCTGTTGGCACTCCACCACACCGGACCCTCTCGAGCCGGACACGTCTCCCTTAGGAACAGGGAGATCCAACTCCAGGAAATCTTCAGGTAAGAGCTGTCGGGAGACTTTCGGAGCCGGACTCGAGGGGGAGATAGATGTAGCCGAAGCTCCCGCCGAGTCACCCAACTCCAACACGGATGCAGCTCGGCATTCGTCCCCCTTAATTGGGTCCCGGGCAGCACGAACCATGAAGGAATCGATAGGACCTGAAGAAGCCGGTGTAGAGGTCAAGGAGGGCTGGGAGGGTACCAACCCACCTTTCCCCTTACTCTTTTTGCCCATAGAGCAAACCAAAAAGAAAAAGTGCTGCTACCGGCTAGTTGGTTACCGCCATCTTAACTAAGCGCCTCCCCCCAAAAACCATTCTGTTTCTTATATTTTTTATGATCCCCCAGAACTGATTGCTTTCATTAGTGCTAGACATTCTGAGGCCCCAATTGTGGATCCACCTGAGCTCATTTGAATTTTTCAATCGGGTTGCTTGTCTACCGTTCAATTTGTATTTCTTTTTGTTAAAATAGTTAATAGTTTTCTTCCCCCCAATTTGTGGGCTAGGGTGAACAGACACCTTGTATAATGTGAAATTGCCTTTTTAATGTATCTTGTATTTTTTTTTCTTGTGTTTCTGCTCTATTTCTGACAAGAATAGTTTGTAACTTTCTTGGTTTAATTTTGAAAATTTCATAAATTAAAAAAAAAAAAAAAAAAGCAGAGGGCCCAGCAAAGATCCCTGGGATACTCCACTATTTATCTTTCTTCATTGAGAAAATTGGCCATTTAACCCTACTCTCTGTCCATTTCCTAATCAGTACATTGCCTCCTATCCCATGGCTTTTTAATTTCCCCAAGAGTTTCTCATAAGGGACCTTGTCAAAGGCTTTCTGAAAATCCAGATACACTATATCAACTGGCTCACCTTTATCTACCTGCTTAGTCACACCTTCAAAAAAATATGACATTAGTTAGACTAGTTTTTCCTTGGCTAAATCCATGTTGGCTTTCTGCCATTAAACAGACAACAGAGGTGTGAAGATTGGTGAAAGACTCATCAACAACCTTCGTTATGCCGATGATACCACATTACTGGCTGAAAGTGAAGACGATCTGAAACATTTGCTTCTCAAGATCAAGGAACATAGTCTTAAATTGGGCCTATATCTTAATGTAAAGAAGACAAAGATCCTGACAACTGGCAAAATCAATAAGTTCATTGTTGATGGAGAAGAAATTGAAATAGTGGACAACTTTAACCTACTTGGATCAACTGTCAATAAAGAAGCAACAAGCAGTCAAGAAATCAGACAATGCATTGCTCTTGGAAGAATGGCTATGAAGGATCTAGACAGGATTCTCAGAAGCAGAGATATCTCTCTCCATTCAAAGATTCAATTTGTTCAAGCCATGGTATTTTCAATAACGTCATATGGATACAAAAGTTGGACAGTGAAAAAAATAGATGGGAAGAAAATTTGAAATATGGTGCTGGCGATGAGTACTGTGTATACCATGAACTGCCCGAAGAACAAACTAATCAGTACTAGAGGAAATCAAGCCTAAACTTTCCTTAGAAGCTCAGATGACAAGACTTGACTTTCATACTTTGGACACATCATGCGAAGAGAGAGATCATTAGAGAAAGTCATCACGCTTGGAAAGGTAGAAGGTCAACGCAAAAGAGTCAACGCAAAAGAGGAAGGCCAGCAATGATATGGATCAATACATTAACAGCAGCTATGGGTGCCATTCTGTCAACAATGAGCCACCTAACTGAAGATCAAACACAATTTAGTTTAGGACTATTATCTAGAGGGTCGCCATGAGTCGACACTGACTCGACAGCACTTAAGAACAACAATATATTTAGTAATGTTTCTCTTTATAATGGTTTCTACCATTCTGCTTGGTATTTACATCTGACTCATCGGTCTGTAGTTTTCTGGATCACCCCTGGAACTGTTTTAAAAATTGGTTCACAAGATCTCTGCTCTCCCTTCTCTCACTTTCCTTTCTTCTTCCTTTGGCCTCTGCCACACTTTCTTCTCTTTCAAAACACAAAAGAGGAAACTGTTCATGTTGCCTGTTGCTATAAGCTCACTACTTGTTATTATGACCACCATTCCCTACAGCCTCTTAGCTCTATCTCCTCTGCAATCATTCCCTCTATCTGCCATATCTTCAGTCAATTTGCTATTCTTGCTGCCTTCTAACAATATTGTGATCACAGCACTCCTCAAAAAGCCTTCACTGGACTCTATCTTCCCTGCTAATTATTGTCCCATTGCTGCTTTTGGATCCTGATGCTCCTCACTCTATTGTCCACTACTTATGGGTATCTTACCATACTCTAGTCTCCAGTTTAACTATGGGGGTCATTCCAGAACATGAATATGGGGTTTGTACATGTGACAGGCATATTTATGTGCTATAAATGTCCTAGACCATATTCTTAAACACTGTTGACATGCACGTCCATGGAGCTTGCATGGGGATCTCAGAATGTGTCCAGAAGGGGCGTAACAGGGGCATGGTCAGCTGCAAAGATGTAGAAAGCATATTCAGGAAAGGCCCATGTATATATTAAGTATTTCCCAGAAATGTCCACGTTATTCCTGCTGAAACGTGGAATAAGTCCAGGATTTAGAAAAAATTGTGCTCTTCTCTGCAATGTGGTCCATATTGAAGAATGGTGTGACAAATATGTCATGAACTGGTGTGACTGCAGTATGGAAAAACACAAGATTCAATTTTAAGGTACAGGGAGTAGAAGTGAGGGAATGTTGTAATGTCTAGAAACATTGATAAACGATCTTGGAGAAATATTAGGAAGAGCAATAGTGTTTATTCAGGCTATGCACTAATGTGCTGTGCTAAAGGAGCCAATATATGGGACCCTACCAATTCCCATCTTCTGAAAAATGGGACTGTTGATGCAGGGATAGTATGGGCATGAGCAGGGAAAGGATTCTTTTTTGGGTGAGAAACGGAGATCATATTTGTAGTCCTGGTACCCCATGCAATTATGTTATGCCATAGCTGTTATGAATAGGTTCAGGGCATCGTTTTGGCAGAATCATGTTTTTTGACAGAAAGTGAGAGAGAGTGTGTGTGTGTGTGTGTGTGTGTGGTTTGAGGGGCGCACAGGGGGATCTGTTGTGCTCATCTGCAATTCAGGGGGGTTATGAAAGCCTGGCCAGTACCTGAACCTTATGGCTGATCACAGTGTCACCAGGTGTCAGTGTAATTGGTCAGTCAGACTCAGAGATGGTTCACTATTGCTAAATGGCAAAACATATCCCTGTCAATAATAAGGGACCCTCAGAATAAGGGCACTCAACAGTGAAAACAGTACTAATGCATGCCCAAAATACACATGGTGTTGCTGTTGAACATGTATTACTGCTGTTTGCACTGCTGAATGCTCATATTCTGACAGTCCCTATTATTGACAGGGATATGTTTTGACATTGAGCCATAGGGAACTTATGCTGATTCCTTCTGGATTATTTTACAAAGGGTACTCTAAGAAGATCAGATGTTGTTGGCAGTGTGATAAGTCAGCCGTACATCTCCTGTGCCAACAGCCCCCAGATTGTCCCATGCGGCCTATATCCCTACCCAGGCCAGGATTAATGAGAGCTGTGCAAGTAGTGATATATCTGGAGTCTGGCTACTTGATGTGATGGCACAGGGATCTCCCCTCTCATGCCCTCACAGCCCTGCAGCAGTGCCACAAAGCTGGCTGTGGGGAGGCAAAGAGGGTTGCCCCACAGATAGTGTATGTATACAGACTGACATACACCACAATGAGACAGGTGTAGCTGCTGTGAGAAATGCCAGTATCCAGATAGGTGGGCCTCAGATGCCATAGCCAGAAGGTTCTACAATAACTACTACTACTACTGATCATTTGTAGAATACTACAAGACATACACAGTGCTGCACAGACATATGTAAAAGATGGTCCCTGCTCAGTGGAGTTTACAATCTAGCCTAGACAGACAACACAGCAGCTCTGGACAGGATACGTCCAAGGGGAATGGTCAGGAAACACAAGATAGCTTAAGCAGATCACGATGAGGCAGGCACTGATATACAGACTCAGGTAGTTTGTTCCAGGCATAAGGAGCAGCAAGGTGAAGGGAGTGATGTCTGGATTTGGCAGTAAAAGAAAAGGGCACAGATAGAAGCAATCTGACAAAAGAGCAGAGTTCACTGGAAGGGTGTAGGGAGAGATGAGGGGAACGGTAATCCGGAGCAGCAGAATGAGTGCACTTTTAGGCAATAGGCATAAAAAAAGCATATATTTGTTGCTCAGCAATATTATGCATCCTTTGGGGAACTGTAAGGTTAATTCAGGGTTTGGTGCACTTGGTAAGGGTCCGTTCCTAGCAGTTTAAAGCATGTTTGTAGAGATGACTAGGGCAGGAATCACTAGGGCCAGTTCCTAATGCCACGTACCATTAGATGCAAGGTATGGGCTGATATACATGTTCACATTTATGGTCTCGTATACCATATTGGGGTGCACTGGACTTACCTAGCACTTTTCAGGACATGTGGGGACCTGGTAAATAGACTAGATTGCAGCAGCTACCAATTCTCATTGGTATTTATGTCTGATGTGCATCAGCAAACTACTATCAGTGTGAAGAGCAGCTTAGGAGATACACGCTTTTATGCCTTGTTGATGGGAACGTTGGGTGAGGTTGGTGAGTGCTGGACTTAGTTTGTGTTTGGCTGATTTGATCCAGCTGACTGGGCATTGATCAAGGGTGGTTGTGTTGAGAGCGGTGATGGTAGATTCGATCTTATCATTGCTGACTGTATCGAAGGTGGTCCATGTGTTGGGAAAGGTTGGGGGTGGGTGGAGTGTTGGGATGGGGGAGCAGTTGTTTATAGTTTTTGGCAAGTTGTTGAGGGTCGATGTTTACTTGGGGGTCTGAGGTGGTGGGGACTTTGGTCAGTTGCTTGACTAGGTTGCACAGTTCACAAGGGTGATTGATGGCTCCATTTAGTAGTTTGTTGTGGTAGTCACTTTTGTCATTGTCTGTTGTGGTATGGTAGTTGCTTAAGGGATCATTCTGAGGTGAGAATAGTGGGGATGAATGTCCCGTTGGCTTTGAATCTTTGTAATATCGGGGTGTAGCATGGTATTTTTTGATGTCTTGCATTCTTCCTTGTGGGGGGGGGGGGGAGGGAGTTGTTACAGCTGCTGCTTTGCTGATTATGTTGTTCCAGTCGGTTGCAAGTTTGTTGGGGTCAAATTCTTCAGAATGGAGTTGGGGTAGGATGTTCTTGTGGAAGGTTTCAATGTGGAATGGTTTGAAGCGTCTCTTGGGTAAGTTACAAATGGTGACAGTGGATAGTTGGTTTGGTATTGAGACAATGATTAATCTGTGGTCTGACCATGGTACTTGTAGCATTTGTGGAGCTGGGATGTTGCCTGATTGGGTTGAGTGGTTGTTTAGGAAGATTAGGACTAGGGTGTTTCCTTTGTCGTGTGTGTGTGCGTGGATAATTTAATTTAGTTCCAGGGATTCCATGGCCTTGAGGAAGGCAGTGGCATGTTTGGATTGTACAGTTGGAAGGTCGAAGTCCCCCAAGATGATAAGATCTTTTTGTGAGTTCAAATTGTTAATTGCTTTCTATATGATGTTGGATAGGTCGGATGTGGTTGTCGGAGGTCAATAGATGAGGCAAAGTGTGAGCAGTTTGTTGGTAATGGTGAGGATGTCAGTCTCATTAGTGCTTTCTGTGGAGGAGTATCGAAGGTGGTGAGTTTTCCTTGCAAGTATTGCTACACCTCACCCTCTGCCTTTGGATCATGGGCAGTGGAAGAGATTGAAGCTGTGTAAGAGGAGTTGATTCATGATGACAGAGTCCATGTCTGATAGCCATGATTCCATTATGCAGAGTATATTCAGGTGGTGGGTTGAGAGCAGGTCTCTGATAACAGGGAATTTGTTTTTCACTGAGTGGGCGTTTATGAGTGCACATTGGAGTGGGTGTGTAGAGTCTTGTGAAGGTGGGAGTTTAAGGGGGTGGCAGGATATGGTTCTGAGGTGTTCTGAAAACCTGACTGTCATAAATAATCCAGTCCTAAACCTTAGTCTACTTGTCTGATGTTACCCCCAGGATGATCTACCACCACCTTAAAATTTACATGGCCAATATAGAACTTATTATTTTCCCTTCCAAATCCATTTCTGGAATGATCCCTGCCCAGCCAGTTGGATAAAAGAGCTACGATGCGACCTAAGCTACACTCTCTGCAAAATGCTAAACCAATCATTATCAACAGGATCCTTCCCCCAGAATCTCAAACACACATCAATCAGGCCTCTGCTAAAAAACAGTAAACTTGACCCATCCAAAGTCAAATCCTACAGACCAATCTCCAGTATCCCCCTACTTGCCAAGATCTTTGAAAAGACTGTTCTGCGTCAGATCCAACAGCACGTCAACACCGAAGCACCCCTCGACCCATCTCAACATGGATTCAGAGAAGCACATGGCATGGACACCATCCTAACGACCCTCTTCAACGACTTAATCGCAGGACTTGACAACGTACACCATGGATTTGTTCTTATCTTCATGGACATTGCAGCCACATTTGACTCAGTGAACCATGAGATTCTGCTACAACGGCTCCAAGATAAAGGGATACAAGGCACCGCTCTACAATGGTGCAAATCCTACCTGATTAACAGGTGGCAACAAGTTAAGACGGGTACCTTGACTTCGGAGCCTTTCCTTCAGAAACAGGGACTACCCCAGGGATCATCGTTATCAGCACTGTTTTTTAACATTTACATGCAGCCCATCTGCACCCTGATCCGTTCCTTAAATGTGCATTGCCTTGCCTATGCAGATGACATCCTGCTATACATCCCATTCAGGACTGACCGGCCCGACTTTTCACCCATTACAAGATGCTTTGAAATAGTTGCAGGCTGGCTTCTCACCCAAAATCTATGAATTAATCACAGTAAAACTGATGTTCTCTTCATCACGAGAAATCAGAAGTTCACCCCACCTCCAGCACTCCAAGTTAAAAATGCCGAGCTCAAAACTAAAACCACAATTCGCTATCTAGACATCACACTAGATCAGCGACTTGACATGATAACACATGTGAAAAACATTGCAAAAGCTGTATATCATAAGATTGGAACTTTACGCCTTCTTCGACCACTCCTGGACTTCACTGACTACCGGACTATATTTCAAGCCCTAGTTATCCCACACTTGGACTTCGCCAACATCATCCTCCATGGGCTTCCACAGTCAACCCTAAATCCACTCCGACTTGCCATGAACTCGGCCGCTAGAGTACTTGTAGGCGCGTCAAGGTCAGAACACATTACGCCTGTGATGAAGGAGCTCCACTGGCTACCCCTACAAGCTCGAATCCACTACAAGGCACTTGTCATGACATTCAAAGCACTGAGGAACCAGCCTCCCTCACCCATCAGTAAATTAATCAACAGCATGCCTGACAACAGGAACAGAAGATCTGCAATGCGGAATGCATTAGACATCCCTAAGATAATGACAAAATGCCTAAAAGTAACAGCCAATAGGGCCTTTTCGGTTTATGCACCCACAGCCTAGAATGCCCTTCCCTCCGAAATTCGATCTATCACGAGCCTTACCCCATTCAGAAAAGCGATAAAATATCACCTATTCCAAAAACACTACCCAGAAGGCAACCCAGAGAAACATGTAATAGGCCCCCCTACCCCCTTCCATATCTGCCTCAATACTTTAAGCCAACGAGAGAATGGATAATCAACGCTTCCTTTGCCTAAACCAGTCCCATCAATCCTACTCAATGGTGAATATTCTGTAACTTTGTAAAATGTGCTGTAAATAGTTCTCACCCAAGTTCTCACCAAGTTATTTACCCTGTTCATTGTTCATTGTAAGCACAATGTGTTTTTGTTACATTGTACTATTGTTTTGTTCGCTGTAAACCGCACTGATCTTAATAGCGCGGTATATAAGAAAGCTAAAATAAATAAATAAAAAATAAATTTCTCTCTTTCCTGTTTCTCTATTTCGGTGTATAATCTTGTCATCCTCCTAGTCCTCTCAGTCTGCAATCTTGGAGTCAACATTGCCACAATGTTCCATTTCTTCCCCTATAATATCATGAAAATCCCTCCCTTCCTTTATGAACATACAACCAAAACCATATCCAGTTTCTTACCACCTCCTGTTTAGACTTCATCAATCTGATCCTCTACGGCTAGTCATTACATTGGTTTTCTGTTTGCTTCTGCATACAGTTCATACTTCAGTTGCTCAGTGTATATAGTACTTTTTTAGCAAGAAGATTCACATGGGGATTGTAATGCCCATATGATACCACACTTGGACTCCATGGGGAAGAATACCAGGGAGGGAAGTTGGATTAGTCGAGCGCTCCGGACATTCATGACCGATTTGGGTCTGCAGGATGTTTGGAGGGACACCCATTGAGGGGAAAAAAGTTATACCTACTACTTGCCAATCCATCAGGTACATACACGTATTGCTTACTTTTTGCTGGATCAGCGTCTGGTGAATGGGAGGGTGGAGGCAGGACATGGTGATTTAACGTAGTTGGATCATGTTCCATGTTGGGTTACCCTTCCTTGTGATCTTGGTGGGGATAGGAGGTGGACGTGGAGGTTGGACGGGAGTTTTTTCCATCGGGCCTCTGATGTGCAGGATCATGGACGATTCATACAAGAGTTCTTTGAGCTGAATGCCACCAATGAAGTTGCCTTGCCGGTGTTTGGGACACCTTTAAGGCCATCGCCCGAGGCCGTCTCATGGATGAGGTGGCTCGAGCTAAGAAAGTTTGGACGCAGGAATCCCAATGGTTAGAAGTGGAAGCCAGGCACCTCCAGTTAGAACATGCGCGGACTGGATCTAAGCGTGTTTGGCACCAATGGTGGGAGACCCGGACTCAATTGGATGCCTATGCACAAAGGGATTTAGATAACATGTGACGCAGACTGCATCAAACGTTTTATGAGCAGGGAAATAAGGTTGGGCGATACCTTGCATTTAGGCTTCGGAAGCAGCAAACCTCGAGAGTGGTGCACGAGATTCGGTACTCATCGGGGGTCCTGTGGGTGGAGTCCCGGGAGATACGCACAGTCTTTGCAGACTATTTGGCACACTTGTATAAGGTGGAGCCTTTTGACCCTGCCCAAGTGGAGGGCTATCTACGCGACATCTCCTTGCCACATTTGACAGACCTGGATAGGGAACAACTAGAGGCAGAAATTACAGTGCAGGAAGTGGATGGGGCTATTCATCAATTGACTGCTGGGAGGGTGCCTGGTGGTGATGGGTTCCCCTCGGAGTATTATAAAAAATATAATGCTCAGTTGGACAGCAATGGGAGCAGATTGAGGGCAGGCTCTGGAGAAGCTCAGTGGCTATCAATACCAGGGAAATCAATTATAAGCTAGTCTATGGGTGGTACATGACGCCAGTATGAGTGGCCCGAGCTTTCCTGGGGGCATCTGATTTATGCTGGCAGAACTGTGGCGGGAGAGGCACCTTGGCGCATGTATGGTGGCTCAGCCCTCGTATCCAGGGTTTTTGGAGGGGGGATACAATATCGCCTGAAACAAATGCTTGGTTTGAACATCCCCTGGGATCCAGATATTTTTCTTTTTGGGAGGAGAGTCCCTAATGGATGGCTCCCCCAGTTAACATTGATTCGTCACAGTCTGAACGCAGCTAGGCTGACCCCAGCAGCTTCCTGGAAACGGGTATCGCCTCCGGCACTATAACGCTGGCTGGAATGGATGTGGGACCTATACACAATGGAACGTGAGGTAGTGGTTGGGAGATTGCGCCTGCCCCAATTTGAGCAGGTATGGGAGGCTTTTGTGTTGAAATATGGCTCACGGCCTGCACCATCTTTAATTTAGCTGGAGATACATAATGAGGACCACCCCATGGCATGAGAGCTTATCATCTCCTCTTTCCTAACACCATTAGGATGGCGGGATACCCCTTAATTTATTGAACTTGTAGCAAGGAGAAGGGAAGGTGGGTGGGGGAGGGGTGAGGGGAGGGGTGAGGGGAGGGGGAGGGGGAGGGGGAGGAGGGAGATGGGGGAGGGAGGGGAAGGAGGGAGAGGGAAGTAGTTGAGAGGGAAAACTTGGTAATAATGAGGTTCCATGAATAAAGGCAAAAAAATATAAGGCTGTGATATAGCAATTGTTCTAATTGAAGATTTTGTGTTTTTTTATTTTGTGCAAGTACTCCGGAAGCGGATTGTACTGATATTTCTTTCTGTATCTGTGTTAAAGCCTTTAAATAAAGTAGCAGTCTTTTTGTCTTATATGTTTGGCTTGACTAGACTGTGAACTCTAGAAATGGTAAGTAGTAGTTGTAGCAATACCAGAAATCTCAATGAAGATATGAAAAACGTGGACAGTTTATAGACCTGCACTTAAACACACTCAGATAATTTTCAGTACATTACACATCTACAATTTTTGATATGTTAATGGCTTTAGGTCACTTCTTTATTTATGGGTCTTCTGTAGATTGCAGAGCAACTCAAATTTAAAATACCCAGTGGTGGCAGAGATGGCTATGGGAGTGTTTTTGTTTACAGACAAATCAGCTTAGTTTTCAGATAATGAAACAGCAGTCTTGCAGTCATTGCTGGGTACGATATCTAGCTGCAATACATGTGGTTTAATGGCATTTCCCCCTAATATTCTGTTTCTAGTGCATTGCTAAAGATTGCATAGCACTGCATTAAGCCAGCATGAAATGTCAATCAGTCTCGATGTGAATTTAGGATGTACTGTTGACATTTCTCAGACGTCAATTCCTTGCAGCGTCTATTCAGTTATTGTTGTCCTTTTCTTAATTAATCCCACCTAGAGGGTCTTTTAGTAACGGGTGATCTGCCATGTGCTGAAGGCGAGCTGGGAGAGGCGTTGCCAGGTAGCACAAGACCATGACAGCCCAGGATGATTCCTGTGCTGACTACACAACCCACGTTAAGGTTGAGAGTGGGCAGGGTAGGGCTTGAGAGTGGGCATGGTGAGCTCGGTGCCGTTAATGCTGTGTTCACACCACACGCTAACTACATTCACCTAACGCCAATAGATGGCACTAGCTGCACTCATGCTTATGCAGCATGCACTAGGGGACAGGGCTCCGCGTTAACTGCTGGGGAAATATTTTCCACGCCCCGAAAGTTAATGTGGGGTTGTTGCATGTAACATGCCATGGTTTTGTCGCTATTGGCACATTAGGTGCAACAACTTAGTGCCCATTACTAAAAGAGCCTCTTAGTTTTGTCCTTCCAAGTTGTGGGCCAACTAGTTTAACGTTAAGAAATGTAATTATTGTTTATTCAAGAGATTGTATATCACCTTTCACAACTGAAGCAAAGCATTTTACAATTTACAGCTGCATAGGAAAAGAAAGAATAGCAAAGAAACTGGGAGGGGTAGGAGAAGGTTTCAGCACCGCTCCACGAGATCTCGCCCTTCAAACCTATCCCCTCGGTCAGAATAGGCCAAGGAAAAGAAGGAGGTCTTTAGTTCGGACTTAAACTTCACAAATGATGTTTCTACATGAAAGCAACAGGGTACAGAATTCCAAAGGAATAAGCTCTGATGAGCAGGGACTGTCTCTTACATGTTTGTGCAGTGCTGCGTTCGTCTTGTAGCGCTATACAAATGCTCAGTAGTAGTAGTAGTACATACAGCTAGATAAAAGAAAGCAGAATGATGAGAAATCTCTAGCCTTATTGCAGAAGGTTATGGAGCTGTCAATAAGTTATCGTTCCGAGAGCAAAGAGTTCTCCTGGGCGTGTAAGGAATAAGGAAGTCAAACAGATAAGCGGGTGATGGGAGGGACATGCAAGGGCAACTGTCTACAAATCTATGTCAACTTTAGAAGACAGACCAAGGTAAAATCGACATATCTCTGCTCCTCAAAATGGACATGTTATAAACATCGGGATACAGACAGAAGGAAGCGGAGGAATGCACGGGGACTGCCAATCACATGGAGTGGGAGGAGCCATTTCAGAAATATACATGTGGGAAAAATTGACTGAGTGAGGCCGGCCACTTACATGTATACGTGCCAGCATTTCACAATGTGCACATGCAATTGCTGGCACTTACACGGTTTTCACTGCCATTTTGAAAATGCAGATGTGGAATTGCTCTTGCTCACTTACAGAGGCCTCCTCTATCTTTATTTCATTTCAATTTGGAGAAGGAAATGACCATTGGGGGATTAAGAGGAGATGTAAATTCAGACATGCACATGCATTTCCTATATGAAATGGGGAATACAGATGGAGAATTTGATTCCGCCCAGGCCATGTCTCAGACATACCCCAATGCACACGGACTGTTTCTAAAATACCCATTTATACATGTATGTGAGATTCATGAGCAAAAAAAGAATATAATGTGCGCTTTCAAGTCAGTGCTGACTCCTGGCGACCCAGAAGCTCCTGGGATTTCTTGGCAGTGTCACTGGAAGTAGATTGCCAGGCCTTTCTTCCGAGGCAGTGGAGGGTTAAGTGACTTGCCCAAGGCCACAAGGAGTGCTAGTGGGAATCAAACCCAAGACAGTGCTCTAACCACTAGGCTACTTCTCCATTCCTCTATACATGAGCATTTATTTATTTTAACTTGGCCATTGTATCTTAATATCAAAACAGTTTAGAAGGAACATTGAGAGTGTTTACATTTTTACATAAAACACAAGACAATGTCTAATATGTAACAAGCGTGATGACAACATAGATTCGTAGTATGTAAAATGTGGTGATAACAAAGGGTGCAATGGTCATGTACAGGGGTGTCTTTGGATGGGGTTATGACTCATTTCCAAAGTATTCTGCAAATAGATGGGTCTTTAGCTTTTGGCGAAATGTAGCAAGATCGGGAAGGGCATTTCAGAGGCCAGGGGCAAAAAGTGAGAATGCATGGATACCGGTGGCAAGGCTGCTTTTTGCTCTTAATGCATTTAAATGGTGAATAGGACTTCTAAATAGCCCCCTTATATTTAGTTATCCTTCACTAGTGGGGCAATGTGGTCGTACTTGAGGAAATAAGTGATGTTTTATAGTAACCTAGTAAACCAGTAAATGACAGTGGATAAAGACCAGTAAGATGCTCGAGTGGTATCTGCTGCCCTGTGCAGGTTACCCTCCTCTCATTGCCGCATCATAGATATGCTGTAGATGCTTTATCATAGATACTTTTAGACCGTTATAGAAAGCATTACAGTAATCTAGGCAACAGTTACTAAGCTGCAATAAAATAATGCATTTTAATGCAGCAATATTTACCACAGTATCTCAGTACTGCAGCTTAATAACTCCTGCAGTAAATTTAATTTCTATGGCTGTAGTCAGGAACTTTGCATATTCATGGCTGCTATATTATTTGTTATTATGTATGTAATCTGTAAACTGCCCTGAGCAGTTTGAGAGGACAGGATACAAATCAAACAAATAAATGGATAAATAATTGCATATAGCAGGCCCCAAGATGGGTCCACTATCTAAAGGACCAGTGGTGTGATGAATTAACCTCCCCCATCCTTCCCATCACAAAAAACAATCCTTCTCCCTGAACCTCCCTCCAGCACCTCCTGAGGGTTTCTCTGGTGGCTGGCAGGCAGAGAAGGAAGTAATCCACAATTGCTCCTGCCCATCAAGTACCTACAACCAGCATATCGGGGATTTGATGAAAGACTTCTGTACTGAAAAAGATTATGTTTTCCCTCCAATTTTTTCATGAGCTGTTTGCCACAGTGCAGGGCTTGCTGTGAATGTTATTTTCTTCCTCTGTGCATCTTAGGGATATTCTTTGGGATGGTCCCCTGCTCTACAGCACTGTGTACTCCTTGTAGCACTATGCAAATGATGCGTAGTACTAGTACACCATCCCTCTAAATGAACTCACTACAGATCTTATGAACTTTCAGTTCAAAAAAATTAGGAAATACTACTCTTGTGAGAGGAAATGCCCTTTGGCGATCTACATTATGTATACCCTACAATGACACATATTCTCAAAGGGGCCATTTTGGAAGCCCTATTTGTGCTTTGGACATCCAAAAACAGGCATCAAGATGTTTTCAGAGACATTTTAGAAGCTGGGTCTGTGGAGGTCCAAGTCTGAACGGGGCATAGCGGAGGTACGGCTAGGGCATTGCAAGGAATCTGGACTTCTCCTGCCTGATCTCAGGAACATCCTGGACATCCAGGGTCACGTCTAAGTTTAGACCTGCTCCGGGCATCTGAAAAGTGCTCATTGGACTGAGAAACATCCAGAGAAGGTTGAGGAAAAAGCCCTCCCTCATCCCCAGTACTCAGCACAATTTCAGCGATAGCAGCAGCGAGATTTGAACTCTGCCTTCCCTGTTCCTAGTGTACTACTTTAACCATCACGCTACTTTAGCCATCACGCTACATCACGCTACTTTAGCCATCACGCTATTTCTGGATGTTGAGGTTCTGAAATGATATTGTGGGGATGGTTATGTAGATGCCCCTGGAGATGTCCATATCAGGCACATCCATATCTGAATCTGGATGCGTCTGCTTTTTTTTCAGATGTTTTGATTTAGATTTAGATTTTGACCCGCTTTGACCTGGTGAAAAGTGGGATATAAATACAGTTAAATAAAATAAATAAATAGATGTCCCAGATTGCACTTGGATGTCCTTTCTAAAATCCCCCTCTACACTTCTACATTGCTGTTTAAGGTCAAACAAATATACTGAAAGCCATGAGGCAAACTTTCTCCCTTTCCTTCCCAGTAGGGCTCATTTATGAGGGGTTATCCTATTACATGCATTTGCTATAGGAACATTCCAGTCCTCCACCCACACACTCCTATCTGATTACTATCTTCCACAAGAGCATCCAGTCCTTCCAAAACCAGTGGAGGATTTACAGTCAAACCTCGGTTTTCATTTGCCCCGGTTTTCATACGCTTCGGTTTTCAACGTCTTTTGACTGAGATTTTGTCCCGGTAGCAGGGAAGAAAAGCTGTCAACGTAAGCAGAAGATGTTGCATGAATGTGGGAGGCAGTTCTTTCTCTTGCAGGGTACGTCTGAAGCTATATCATTAAGATTTTCTGCCATTCTGAAGCATTGAGCAGATAATGTAAAGGTATTTTAATGGACTGAATTCAATGTGATTCCGAAGAGAGCTGGGCACAGCAGCTTGTCAGGGGTGGCTAAGGCCAGATGTTAACGTACTGTACTGTACAGTACTGTACTTAGCTTGCTTTCAGTGATGTTAAATGTTCATTTATCCATTTCATTAGTCATTTATATTTATTTCTCATTGTTTTCTGTATGTAAAAATATAGTTATTCTCTATAAAATGTATTTTTTGTGAATATTTTTGGGTGTCTGGAACGGATTAATTGGATTTACATTATTTCTTATGGGAAATATTGCTTCAGTTTTCATACGTTTCAGTTTTAGTCAGACTTTTTCGAACGGATTAATCATGAAAACCGAGGTTTGACTGTATTTCCTTCATGTTCCTCACGTCACCACATACAGGGTCTGAAACAACTTCTTCCTCCCCCCCTCCTCCCAAACAGGGTCACAGAAATGAGATAATGATCTGACCAAGTGCCACTTCACTGAGACATCGTTACCAGCTTCAGTTCATTTCTTGAAGTTTATCAGAAGAAACTAAGATCTGACTTATGTATTTCCTACATATGCACCTCAGCTACTTGACTGAGGAACAAATTTTGCATGATTTGAAGTACACGAGATTTCTAACCATATCCACATGTCCATTAAAGACGTCAACAATTAACAAATTTGATAATAAAGAAATTTACATAATAAGATTTGTATAGGCAAGAAAAATTTGGTTAGTTTTTGTGTTTTTCATAAATTTTTCCCAGTTTAGGTTAGTTTCATACATTCATTTTACTACTACTACTGATCATTTATATAGCACTACAAGGTGTATGCTGCACTGTACAGATGTATGTAAAAGACGGTCCCTGCTCAACAGAGCTTACAATCTAGTCAAGACAGACAACACAACAGCTAAGGACAAGGATACATCTAGGGGAATAGTTTAGGAAACACATCGGAGACTGAGCGGATCAGGATCCAAAAGCAGCCTCAAAGAGGTGAGTTTTCACCCTGGATATGAAAAGAGCCAAAGGTGAAACCTGACGCACAGACTCAGGTAGTTTGTTCCAGGCATAAGGAGCAGCAAGGTGGAAAGATTGAAGACTGGAGTTGGCAGTAGAAGAGAAGGGCACAGATAGAAGAGATCTGCCAGTAGAGCGGAGTTCCCAAAAAGAGGTGTAGGGAGAGATAAGAGAGGAAACGTAGTGAGGAGCAGCAGGATGATTGCAGTTTTAGGTCAGCAGGAAAAGGGAGGAGTGTAGTGTTATCCACAGAAATAGAGAAGGGAGGAAGGAGGTGGGAAAGGTAAGAAGATCAGTTTTGGCCATGTTCAGTTACAGATAGCGGTGAGACATCCAGGCAGCAATGTCGGATAAGCAGGCAGAGATCCGGGCCTGGATTCCTGGAGAGATTTCAGGCACAGAATGGTAGATCTGAGAGTCATCAGCATAAAGATAGTACTGAAAACCATGGGAGGAAATAAATGCATCAATGGACTGAGTGTAGAGAGTGAAAGGGAGAGGTCCCAAGACAGAGCCCTGAGATACACCATCTGAAAGCAGGATGGCGGTAGAGAAGAACCACCAGAGCATACATTAAAAGTGTGATGGGAGAGATAAGAAGAAAGCCAGGACAGAAAAGATCCCCTAAATCCAAGTGAGGACAGGGTATCGAGGTGGCGATCAACAGTGTCAAAAGCAGCAAAAAGGTCAAGAAGAATGTGAATTGAGTAGAGGCCTTTGGATTTGGTGAGGAATATGTCACTGTAGACTTGGCAAGAACCGTTTCTATGGAATGTAGAGAACAAAAGCCAGATTGCACTGGGTCCAGAAGGTCTTGAGAGGAAAGAAAGTCAAGACAGTGTCGGTGAACCGCTCGTTCAAGTAGTTTTGAATTAAACGGAAAGAGAGACATATGTTGATAACTGAAAGGATAGGTAGGATCTAGTGAAGGCTTTTTGAGGAGAGATGTAACCACAGCATGTTTGAAGGCCATAGGAACAATTGCAGTGGAAAGCGATAGGATAAGGATATGACAGATGGAAGGGATGACAGCAGAAGAGATAGAGCTTAGTAGACAGGTGAGGATGGGATCAGAGAAGCAGGTAGTCAGTTTGGAGGAGGAGAGAAGATTTGCAGTTTCCTCCTCAGTGATTTCAAAAAAGGAAGAAAGGGTGACCAAAGGTAAGGGAAGGATTTGGGACTGAAGAGGGGGAAGATGAGGTGGAGATGATCCTGCAGAGAATTTGAGGCTAATCTTCTGGACTTTGTTAATGAAAGTAGTCAGCCAAGGTCTGGGCAGACAGTGAAGGAGGGATTAGGGGAGGAGGGACTTGAGGAGGGAGTTGAACATATAAGAACATAAGAACATAAGATATGCCATACTGGGTCAGACCAAGGTCCATCAAGCCCAGTATTCTGTTTCCAACAGTGGCCAATCTAGGTCATATGTACCTAGCAGTTTCCCCAAGGGACACAGGTTCCACAATGCTTGTATTGGTTCAAGCATTGATATCCTGGGTTCCTTCTTAATAATGGTTTATGGACCTTTCCTCCAGGAACTTGTCCAAACCTTTTTTAAACCCAGCTACACTAACAGCCTTTACTACATCCTCCGGTAACAAATTCCAGAGTTTGATTACACATTGAGTGAATAAATATTTTCTTTTATTAGTCTTAAATAGTTTACCCTGTAGCTTCATTGCATGTCCCCTAGTCTTTCTATATTCTGATAAGGTAAACAATCGATCTACGTTTACCCGTTCCACTCCGTTCATTAATTTATAGACTTCTATCATATCTCCCCTCAGCCGTCTCTTTTCCAGGTTAAAGAGCCCTAACCTTTTTAGCCTTTCTTCATAGGAGTATCCTTCCATCCCCTTTACCATTTTGGTGGCTCTTCTCTGAACCTTTTCTAAAATTGCTATATCCTTTTTAAGATACGGCGACCAGAATTGCACACAATATTCAAGGTGCGGTCTCACCATGGAACGATATAGAGGCATTATAATATCTTTTGTTTTATTTTCCATTCCTTTCCTTATCATACCTAGCATTCTATTTGCTCTCTTGGCCACTGCTGCACACTGGGCTGAGGGTTTTAACATGGTATCCACAATGACGCCTAAATCTTTTTCCTGGGTGGTAGTTCCTAATGTGGAACCTTGCATCGTGTAACCATAGTTTGGGTTGTTCTTCCCTAGGTGCATAACCTTGCACTTGTCCACATTAAATTTCATCTGCCATTTTGATGCCCAGTCTTCCAATTTATCAAGATCCTCTTGCAATTTTCCACAATATCAAAGAGACGGTGAGGATCTGAGGCAAGAGAGTTAGTCAGATGGACATAGTACTCTTGCTTGGTGAGAGCTATGGCAGACTGGAAAGAGGTTAACATGAATTTGAAATGTAGGTAGTTAGCAAGGGTATGTGATTTAAGCCAAAGGTGCTCAGCTGAGCTGGCACAGAAACATAGGTAGAGGGTTGTCGAGGACAGCCAGGATTGATACGTCTCACAGAATGCGGAATGGGAGGAGCAAGTACATCCAGATCAGAGGAGAGTATAGTACTATAGGAGGATACGTCCTCATCAATGGACTCAGATGACAAAGACAGCAGTGCAGAGAGCTGAAAGGTCGACAGTGTGAAGTTTCCTAAGCATGTTGGTGAAGATAGGGCAAGACCAAGATGGGGCGTGTTTAAGGGTGAAGGTTAGCAGGTAAAGGTCAGATAAGGGCAGAACTGAGGTGGAGAAGTTTGATGGTGAGCAGTTGGAGGAGAAGACAAGGTCAAGGCAGTGGTTATGCTTATAAGTAGGAGTGGTAGAGCGCAACTGGAGGTTGAATGAAGAGATTAGGGAAAGGAGCTTTAAGGCATAAGGGTCATAAGGGTTATCAATGTGAATATTAAAATCCCCAAGAATAAGGGAAGAAGACGCATCCAGAAAATAGGAGAGCCAGGAGTCAAAGTCAGTGAGAAAGGTAGAGGTGGACTTGTTGGGGGGTCAATAAATGACAGCTACCAGGAGAGGTAGTGGATAAAATAAGTGGATAGCATGAACTTCAAAGGAAGCAAAATAATTAGATGGAGGCAGAAGGAGGTGCTAGAATTGGCAGGAATGAGAGAGCAGGAACCCAACATCTCCACCACAGGCAATGGGCCGAGGCATATGGAAAAATAGATAGCATCTGTGACAGAGGGCAGCGACTGAAGCTGAATCTTCAGGGAGAAGCAAAGTTTCAGTAAGAGCTAGGAGATGTAGAGCATTAGAGATAAAGAGGTCATGAATGAAGGCAAGTTTATTGGAGACAGAATGTGCATTCCACAATGTGCATGAAAAAGGGAGAGAAGGAGAGAGGAGATTGATATGAACATGATTAGAGAGGTTACGCACTGACCTGCCCTGGGAGTGTGAAAAAAGTCTAGGGGGCCAGGGTTGGGCTTGAAATCGCCAGATGAGAGGAGAAGAAGGAGGAGTAGCCTAGTGGTTGGGGCAAGGTACTTCAGGCCGGAAGGTCAGGGGTTCAAATCCCACTAGAGGACAGCAACCTTGGGCTGGAAGGACTGGGGTTTCTAGTCCCACAGGTGCTCCTTGTGGTCTTGGGCAAGCCACTTAACCCTCCATAGCCCATGTTCCCTGTAAAATAGTTATCTCCAAGTTATAATGCCCTGTTCAATGTAATTTCAATTTGTTCAATGTAAACCGCACTGATGCAGAATAGCGCGGTATTTAAGAGAATGTAAATAAATAAATAAAAGAAGAAGGAGTAGGAGAGAATGGGGGAGAGAGGAGGTGGCACAATGGAAGAGGGTGAGGTTCCCTTAGTGAGAGTGGAGATGGCTGAATGAGAGGAAGAAAAAGGTAAAGCTCAAGGGTAGATGATAAGGTAGAAGACAAAATGGTAGGGGAGGTGGGAACAGTAAAGAGTGGCTCATGGAACCAGGGGAATGAGCAGAAAAGATTTGGGAGAGTTCACATCAAGAACACAAAGTGATGTAGAGCCATAGGAGAGGAGAAGAGAATGCAAAACAAAGGAGATACAGGTGGAGAGGAGTGAGAAAGTCCTGGTGGCTTCAGGTGCACCTGAGTAATTGCATCAATGAGCAGAGGAAGGCTATGAAAGAGTGTTAGACCAGGAGTGGGTGGGCTGACAGGGTAACTAATATTGCACCCCACCCTGCTGTATATGGTCTGTGTTATGTTGTCTGTCGCATCCCACATTCCCACTCAACACATTTTCCATGCGTATGTGCACATCTCCCATTGCCCAACAGGTGACCATGGATACCTGCTGAATATATGGCTGCTGACACCGGTACATCATCCCAGGAGCCGGCAGAAGGAGCATTACAACGCTGCCCATCAGCAGACCCAAGCAGTGGTGGAGAGAGCATCGGTATGCTGAAGAGCTACTTCCAGTGCATTGACAGGAGTGGTCAGGAGCTCCTCTACAGCCCAGAGCATGTATGCCAGATATTTGCAGCCTGCTGCATACTACCCAACCTTGCACACATGGGTGGATTGTCCAATCCAGAGTCACAGGCTGCGGAAGAATGGGAAATTTCTGATGCAGTGGATGCAATGGTGCCCTGGCTGGGAACCAGCAGCAGGCCCAGGCACTGACACATCACATGCGGCTGATAAGGGACAGTTTTTGAGGTGGCTGCCGCACACCCTCACCCTGTTATGCTATGTACAATCACCAATAAAGTGTTCTCACTGCCATTATGTGTTCTGTGTGCTCATTTCCCACCAAAGGTATCCTCTTCCCCCATGTTCCAAGCCTACCATGGGCACATGCCAACACATGCACTTCAGCTACCAGCTGTCTGTGCAGGTGTGCTTGCACCCCCTGCTCCTGTCTCCCTGGGCTGCATTATTCCCAACAAACTGCAGAGCAAGTCAACAATAGTTGCCTGGTATGCCACCATCTCCCACATGAGATGCAGCTGCCCTTCCAGGTGGTGCTCCATGTGCAATCTGTGGTCCCACCACTCCTCATGCTCTGCCGCCCTTGCCTGTTCTGCAGCCTGCTGGATACCATGTAGCTCAGCCTGGATACTCTCTGTGCATGCCACTAGGCATGACCCCCTCCCATACTAGCTCCTGATCCACATCTGTGGCATCAGCATCCACAGGGTCATTGAGGATGGGGAACTCTAGCTTTGCCAGCAGTGCATCATCTGTCCCAGTCTCCACAGCCCTGGCAGATACCTTGTCCTGCTCCTCATTGCTTGATGTCATACCGGACCGCTCCTCAGCCCCTGGTGTCAGGCCAGACTACCTCATCAACCTTGCTGCTGGATTGGACTGCTCCTCTACCCTGGCTTTCACACCACCCCCTGTGGATGTGCTGCATTCCGGCTGCACACTGGCTGTATCCTTTGCAGGTGGTAAGGCTTCCTCTGACACATCTGGTCCTGGCTGTGTGTGTTGGATCCCTGTGAGGTCTGTGGGAGAGCAAAGGTGCCAGGGGGTAGCAATGTCAGCATATGGGGTGGTATCAGGCCAACAAAGGGACAGGCAGGGGGTTCCCCAGCCACCACCACCTCCAGCATCACCCAAGCAACATCAGATAGATGTTTATTTATTTAATAGTTTTTTTAATATACTGCTTTATCATTTCAGTCAAAGTGGTTTACATTGAAACTTAAACTTGGTAACATACATTAAACAGGGACATTGATAACTTGGATTTTTCTGAGGCAATGGAGGGTTAAGTGACTTGCCCAAGGCCACAAGGAGTGCTAGTGGGAATTGAACCCTGGTCTCTGGGTTCCCAAGCCAGTATTCTTAACCATTAGGCTACTCCTTCACTCCAGACAGATGTGCAGACCCTGGGCTGGTGGCACCATGGTGTGGGTGCAGATATGGCCCCCATGGTGTCACCCAGGCCATGTGGCAACCCCTGCTCACCCTCCTGTATGCCAGGGGTGGAGCTATCAATGTGACCCCTGCAATGGAGACCTCCTCCACGAATTGCAGTACCTGTTCCTCCAAAGGAGTGAGTTTGTACTGGCGCTCAGATAGCAGCTTGTTGTTGCTGGCCCTCTTCTTCTTTGCAGCCTGCTGTACCATCCACCACTTTTTCTTTATGTCCTCCACATCCCTGTTGTGGTGGTGGATGGTATTTACCTGCCTAACTATGTCACGCCATGCTGACATCTGTGTGCTGGCATCCTCTCCCACTAAGAGTGCTGCGTGCTGCTGTATGATGAGTCCCAGGGCCATAGAGATCTCTGAAGTTGTGAAGTTGGTCTTCATGGTCCTCTTTTGCCCTTTCTGCCCTGTCTTTGCCATTGTGCTGTACATACAGGTGATATGGCTGGATCATGCTACCCATGTAGGCCCACTTACATATATGCAGATATGACATGCAACCATGCCATGCTCCGTCCAGAACCATATCCACTATCTGTGTAGGTTGCTGTGCACTTTTGGTACAAAACTCTGCCTAACAGCTATCTGCTGTAGGATGCAGGGACTGCACATCACATTGCAGAGGCCTATGCATGCATGGATGCCCAGACAGCAACACATGGGTAGGCCAGACAGCACAGTAGCGGGCATGGGTGTTGCAGCATGAGGTGTGCTCTCCTGACACAGGGTGCGTGCTATGCAAATGCTGCCACCATGACACACCCATGGTGAACGGCAATGGCACACATACCCTGCATGGCAATGGTGGTGCTGGACTGCTCCATTGTGCATGGGTATACAACATGCATGCTACCCATGCAAAGTGTGTGACAAGGGAGCACTGAGTGTGTATGCACTGGCGGTACTACTGTGCAGAGGCAATGCAGCATCTGCCCTGTGCCTGTACCTTTCTCATGTTACTGCCTCAATGACAGCTAACGCACCTTAGTAAACATGCCCCTAGTTATCACTACTGGGGATATTTCTTGATGAATGTGGCAGCTCTGTCATACATATTATGTGCACACACTCCAGGTTCCATTCTAACACTGATGTCACAGTTCTGCGCCTCTAAATGGAGCCAGTAATTTCTATTCATCCTTATTATGAAAACTAAACACCTCTAATGGCAATATAATAACAGCAAACATATCTGAAGTTTCTATCTAAACTAAACTCCTTGAAACATCCTGTTGTAAGTTATTTGCTTTTTTGAATGACATGTAAAATATAATTGTGTAAATAAGACTGATTAAAATTACAATAGGAGCAGTTTTTTTGCTTTCATACATTATCGGCACTAATGAAAAATCAAACTGATTTCAAAGTGGACTTTTCATGATGAAAGTAGATTTATAAAAACGAGATATTCTGGTTACCAGTGGGTGACTGTTCAAGCACAGGTCATATTACTCCAATTATTGTACCTGAATGTAACCCACCTTAACTACTATTGAAAAGGCATGAGCACCTTCCCCGCAGTAGCTATCTTAAAACTCTTTCTCAGCAGTGATTAGGGCATCAGAGCAATTACATCCTCTAGCCTCCCCTGGCTCCTGTGCTATAATGAATAATCCCATGCAGGTACCGCAGGAGTTCCCACACTGAGATTGCAGGTCAGCATGGTAATTGCAAATCCTCTGCTGTATCTGCAGGTCTGGAGTTGGACACTCCCCCTGCAGATATTGCACAGTTTTTGCAGCTACCGCATGGCATGTTATATGCAAAAGCAATTACTATGGTTTAGTAAACATGCCCTTTAGTGTTAATGATACAAGTCCAGGAGTGACAACTTGCAATCTTGGATGGGTTGCAAACCAGTCAGGATTCAGGCTATCCCTAAGGCATATGGATGACATACGCTGCCTTCATGGCATGCAAATATATCTCATGAATATTCATTAGGTATATCTTGAAAACAAGATTGGTTTTCATCTCTCTGGGACTGACAAGGATTAGAGCTGAATGATGTATGTAGTAGATTAACTTTCTGGCAGGTGAGTGAGAATGCGTGATTACACAGCAAACAGGTGAGTAATCCTATCTTTGATGTCGGGCTGACACATTTAAAGGTAACTGTACCATTCATGGCATTATGTCAGTAACAAAATGTCACATTTGTCTTTCTAATTCTTCTTGGTGCAGCATTATTCTTTGATGGCATTTTAGGGAACAGAAAGGGAAGGATGCAGTCTCATCTCTATTGGCGTCACAGGTAACAAACTATCAACTTTAAATGACGGAAGAATTCTAGTATGTTAAGTCCAGGGCATATTTCATTCCCAGGTAAGAGCCCAGGAATCTATGCTGACAAAGACCACTGAGGCTGTTCTGATCATTTCCAAAGTGCTCCTGGGGAAAGGTGTGAATAGCAAAGTAGTAGAGAACTCGTAGGGGATAGGATTTAGGGTGGTAGTTACTAAAGTGCATTAACGCAATTGTACATATTATTTGGCCCTTAATGCATATTAAAGAGCAACAGCGTGTTATTTTACTGTAATGCCCAATTTGCCACTTAATGTGTGTAAGCATTAATAAGATGCAAAACATGAAAATGCATGCTAAACACCTCATTAATATGCAAATTGACGACTACCACAAGCCAAGTTATTCAGGGAAATATAACACCTACTCAGAGCTGCCATTATTTTTCCCATTGAAAGCATTAAGCCTCTAAGATGCATTCTTAAAGAGGCCAGCATATATTTTGATGCATCACCCCTCCAAATGAAGACCCCCGAATCCCCAGAACACTCCCCCCTTGACATCCCCCACCCCTCCACAGTCAACCATTGTACTCCTCCCCATCTGAGACCCCTCACTTCAACAAGACCCCCACTCACCTGCCCAGTAGGAGCCCAGGGCCTACCTCGAAATGCCATTGGTGGTCCAGGATTCTTTGGACAGGAATAATCTCCAGTAACTCCATCTTATTGCAGTGTTGTGTTCAGAATAACACCTGTAACTCCTAGCAGTAGTTTTGGATACTACCACTGGAGTTGAAAAATTATTTGCTGGTCCCTATAATAATGCAACTTTCAGTGGTCTCCACAAGCTATGTTATTCCTTTACCATAGGAGCCTCTAAACCGCGGTACTGATTTACCACAGGTCAGTGACTCCCACGGTAAATTAAACTACAGTACAATCCATGGGGAGGATATTCAACGTGATTAACATAGTTAGCAGACCTGCTAACTGAATTAATCGCGGTCACTGGGATATTCAGCTGGCATTGGGGCATTCCGTTGGGGGAGCGGAGACGGCACTCAGGGATAACCGAGCAGCGATGATATTGAGCCACGTCTGGTTATTGCTAAGCAGTGAAAGTTAGGTACCTGAAACTTTTGTTGTAGAAGCTATATATATATATACCTCTCCAAGTTAATCCCCCTGTTCATTGTAAAGCCGTTGAAGCTGTAATGTAAACCGCCCTGAATGGAAGGTAGGGCGGTATATAAGACCTGTTAAATAAATAAATATATTTCATTAAATTGTTGAAGAAAAATTAGATTTTTTGCCAGTTGCTGATTCTTGGTTTCCATTTGGGGATGGGACCCTTGATTTTTTTCGTTTGCCTGACAACTATAGAATGTTTTGGGGTTCATGTAAGGATAGGAAGGGTGGCGATTTTTATGAGAAATAAGCATCAGCAAATTTCAACTGGCTTGTCCAGAACGGACAGAAGGGATTTTGTTGCATTTGAATATTATATCGGGAGTGGGTTTGTTAATATTGTATGTACTCCTGAGTATGAATCAGGAGAAATGTGTATTGTTGTGAAGCGGTTTGAGCATTTGATAGTGGATGGAGATTTTAATTCCGTAAAGCAAAATCCACCAACTGAGCTATCAAAAAAGTCAACTTAATCAAAAACTAAAACTTCTGCTCTTCTTATTTTAAATTATATTACTTAAAAAAATATTCATAAGTCATTATCTTATAACACTTCAAAAAAGCTTGAATTTTATTTTTATAATCTTCAACAGTTTACAAGAACAATGTGATTCCATTACTATGGTACTCCCATAAGGCAGATACAATGCCAATTTTATAGAAAGTTTTTTGTAAGAAAAAAGGAAGGAGCTCATATCCTCACCAATAAAGTTACAATGACAGTGGTGGATTCTTTGGGGCCCTTCTACTAAAGTGCACTAGGGTTCGGCAACTAACACATGTTTAATGCTAAAAATCACACGTGGTAGTTGCTATCTCTATGGGGAATGGTCCCAGAGGACTGGAGAAAGGGACATGTGGTCCCTTCACACAAAAGCGGAAATAAGGATGTGGTTGAGAACTACAGACCTGTTAGTATGACCTCTGTGGTGAGTAAATTTATAAAAATGTTGCTGAAACAGAGGATTCTGTTTCTGATTTCTGGAGTCTAGTGGATTGCAGGATCTGAGGCTGAATGGTTTTACTAGAAGCAACTTTTGTCAGATAAATCTGATTGATTTCTTTGGGTGACCAAAGAGTTGGACTGAGGAAGACCCCTAGAGGTTGGTGTACTTAGATTTCAGTAAAGCTGTTGACACTGTTCCGCACAGGTGACATAAATAAATTGAACACCTTTGGAATGGACCCTAAATTGATTGACTGGATTAGAATTAGGTTGAGTGGGAGGTGACAAAGAGTACAGGTAAATGGAGCTCATTTTGAGGAGAAGGATGTTACCAGTGGTGTGCCGCAGGGATCTGTCCTTGGTCTAGTTCTTTTTAATATTTTTTGTTAGTGATATTGCAGAAAGGCTATCAGGTAAGCTTTGCCTCTTTGCAGATGATACCAAAATCTGCAATACAGTAGATACCCAGGAGGGAATAGATATCATAAGGAGAGATCTAGCTAAGCTTGAAGCATTTGGCAGCTAAGATTTAATGCTAAAAAATGCAGGGTCATGCATTTGGGCTGCAAAAATCCAAGGGAGCAGTACAGTATAGGGGATGAAGTACTTCTGTCCATGAAAAAAGACCGTGACCTGGTGTGATTGTTTCTGATGATTTTAAGGTGAAATGGTGACAGCAAAAGCCAGAAAGAAGGATTCTTGGGTGCAAAGGGAGAGGAATGGGCAGCAGGAGGAAGGAGGTACCTTTCTATAAGTCTTTGGTGAGACCTATATGGAGTATTGTGTGCAATTCTGAAGACCATACCTCAAAAGGATATAAACAGGATGGAATCAATGCAGAGGGTGGCTACAAAAATGGCTGGTGGGCTTTGTCATAAGGCATATGGAGACAGATGAAAAGATCTCAATATGCATACTTTGGAGGAAAAAGTTGGTCTTAAGAATAAAGTGTGAATGTCCACAAATCAATAAACCTGTACACTCAAAAATTAACTATCTGTAGTGATTATAACTTGCAAATCAGTGTTGTTTTTTATAAAGCTACTGATAAGCTATATTGTATGCTACAGAAGGTCTCAGACTTATGAACAACGTGTCTCTAAATGAGAGCTTATATGTTCTCTTAGCAAAAATGACCTTCTCTATATTATAAAGTGCTTAGTGCTTTTAAATACTTGCTGCTTATAATAAAAATGTAAATTCGCTTATCTTGAACACACGCTTGTGTATCATCAAAAGATGTTCTCAACTACAATGTTTCTTAAAGAGTTTCCCCAACGCCGACTTAGAGTACTGCTTCCGCGTTTCACTTAGCGTTTCTTCAGGGGTCATGTAGTCAGAGCTGATGGCAATCTTTGATGACAATCTTTATTTCAGATTATAAAGTGCTCATATCTAAAAGCAAAACCCAAAACAGCACATAGATATTGTTTGTAGATGAACAGATAAACTACTACCTTCAGCTTAATTTATACTATATCTCAATAGTGTACTAACCTCCATAATCATTACAAATAGGTAAAAGTGCTGCCCGCGTCAAACATCCCCAGAGGATTCATAACTTGTACTTTCAACGTTCACAAACGCCGCGCATGCGGAGCTGAACTCTTCTCCAGCATTTAAACTTAAGGGAAGCCCACGTCTAACGTGAAGACGTCATGGCACAGAAACACCATTGAGAAAAGGGGGTTACCTAATGAGTTGTATGGTAGGGAATCCCTCCCATTCGACTGCAGGACCGAGCGGTTATTATTGCAACCGTAGACTCACTCATTCAGCCTCATCAGAGGGTCTCATAATGCCGAAAAACGGATGTTATAAAATATTCAGTTGTCAAATGCAGGCCTTCCAATCTATAAAGCTATTGAGACCTGCTGGCACTACAGAGTTCAACTCAAATATCCACTTTTGTTCTTTGACAACTGAATATTTTATAGCATCCGTTTTTCGGCATTATGAGAACCTCTGATGAGGCTGAATGAGTGAGTCTGCGTTAAAATGCACACTGCTCGTTGTCCTGGCCACGCACTGTCAGTTACCACAGACTTCAGTGTGCATTTTAACGCATGCCAAAACCCACTCTGACTGTGCAATGCACTTTAGTAAAAGGTCCACTTTTATCATCATTGCTCCAACTCCATCCATAGCTCAGAATGTGAAGAAAAAACTTTCCAATCAACACTACTTAATCAGCTCCCAAAGAACACTTTAAAACAATCCAATACTTGTCTTAGATATATAGAGGGGTGTATTACTTCAGTCCTTTCACATAACTATTGTTCATATGTTGTTTAGTAAAGTCTTGATGCTGCTTGGAGAACAAGAACTACTCCAACTCTGGCCCAGGTTTCACTCACAAATGCCATTAAATCTCTTATTACGGCATTTGTGATCCCACACTTTGATTACTGTAATGGTATTTATCTGTTCTGTTAGGAAGGTTAATGCATTGATTGCAAATAATTCAAAATACTGTTGCACAAGTAGTTATGGAAGCTTCAAGACAGACATCAGCTTTGCTTTGGTAAGAAGGTTACATTGGCTCCCATTAAAGCATGAGTGCAAGTTAACCTGTCTTTGGGGAGTGATATATACCAGGTAGGCCTTTACACTATAGTAAGGGAGTGTTGTTGGCTATTCCCTCTGTGAAGGAAATAAGGAAAGGGAGATAGGAAATGGGCTTATGGAACAGCCTCCCGGAGGGGCTGAGACAGAAAGAAAATTATAGAATCTTATGCAAGGTGCAGAAGATTTGGCTATTCCTATGATGAGCAATATTCACTATGGACATTGTTTGCTGATGACCCTCTGCTATGGCTGTTAATTTTCTTGCATATATGTATTGTTTTATTGGTTTTTATTATATGTTGACCATTGTTTTCTAATGTAAAAGATTTATAACCCACATATGTTATGTCCTATGTGGAGTACTGAATAACATCAGAAATATATATATCTAAACCATTACAATATTTATTGTGAACTGCTCTGACACCTCCACTTGAGCGATCGATCAAATGTTAAAATAAAGATAAAGATAAATAACAACCATGTACATCTACACAATACATGTAACACAATCAAAGAATTCTAAAACAGTTTGTTAGAGAATTCCTTAAACAACATTGTTTTCCAGGTAATTAGGGTTTTTTTGAGAATACAAAATATCAGTGTTATCACTAAAAATAAGAAATGGTGGAATAAGGAAAATTATTCTTTTAATCCCTTGTTTAAAATCTTGGCCAAAATGAGCCCTTTCCCAAACATATGCATCCCTCAGAACTAGTGCAAAACCGATGAGGAATTTGTGCAAAGTATATGTGTATTTCCATTGTAAAAGGGAACTAGATATTTAAATTTTGGGTCTGCCCTACTATGCCCAAAGCAATCCCCTTGCAAACTCTGCATCTCAGTGACCTCCATGTGTAAACAGTGGCTTTCTGAAATATCTATTTACACAAGTAGCTGAAACTAAAGATTGTCCTGCTCTGTATCAACTAGTCCCTTCTGTTGCATTCCTGGTGGCAGGCATTCCTTGGGACATGCTGAACTGTAAAAAGCATGGGCACAGAAGTGTAAGCACAAGGGTGCAGGGTAAGAGTGAAAGAACTGTATCTAGAAGCCTAATTATTCAAATTTCTATTTACTTTTAAATTTTTAACCAACTGAAGCACAGCTATGGCAAGAGAAGTTGTTTGCTCAAGTTGATGAACTACCACACCCGAATAGCCCGAGGCCTTGGTAGTTATTAACTGTGGGAAGAATAACGACACAGAGTCCCAAAGCAAAAGCAGTTAATGGTTTGTGCAAGTGGGTGCCTTTTTTTCCATTTTTAAAAACTCTTCTTTGTCCAGCCTCTAGAAATAAATTAGATGCTTTTTGTGAAATGGGTAATAAATTGTGGAACATGGCTGACTTGCTCCTTCTCTTTTCCCACGGTGACTGACAAATCCTAAATTAGCAAACCACCCAAGCCCCCAAGGCCCTGTGCCACAAAAGCTCTGGAGGACAAGCTCTGTCCAGCATCCTATCCTGTGGAATAAGGTGGGGAAATCGCAGGTGACAGATTGCCAATAACTTCCTGGTCTACTTTTGTCAAGTGAAATAGGGGAGGGGGCCTGCACTAAGCCATTCAGCAGAAGCTATTTTGCATCAGACTGATGGTCTCAGTGAGGGAGATTGGGGAAGGTGTGAATATTTTGCCAGGGATGCAACTTCACCATAACGGCAGAGTCTCTTGCACCAGTTGTTGATCAGTAAAGAACAGCAAGGCTGTGCAGGGAGGTGTGGCAAATTGGCTTTTAAGCCCCATTCCCTCACCAGCAAGGCCATGGAGGCTACAGGGGGATAGGAGGCTGACAGAAGAAGGAAACTGTTTGTGCTGCTTTCCATCCTCACATAACATCTGGGCTTACCGGTTCCATAATAGATGAGGACTCAGGAGCCTCTAATTTAAAGAACCACAAAGGCAAAAATGAGGCAAGCCTACCTTGTACTAATTGCAGAAAAAAATGATAACATTAGTCTGTCTGCTTTAAAAATGAGATCTTACGTTTCTGCCTTCTTGAGACAAGAAGGCAAATTAGAGCCCCTAACACTATCGCTACTGTGGTACAATACTGTGTGAATAAGGGGGAAGTTGAAGGATTGGAGGCACCATTTTGCTCACATTTTCTACCTCTTCACTGTGAACTCTGCTCCTGTCAGCTCACATCACAAGCTAGGATGCTTTGTGCAAATGTGTGACTTGCTCAGGCAAAATTTAGCTAGGGGAGGGAGGTACCATTTTAATTCTATATCCAGAGGACTGTTTAAGTGAATGAGAAGACTTTCTCCTTACCTTCACGCTTGTGCAGCATAGGGGAAATATTCTTTCACTCCAGGATCTTGAATTCTGTGTGGACACTTTAATCAGCAATCCTTCCTCACTTATTCAAATGAACTGGAAAAGCAGGCCTTGTTTTGGCTGATCAAACATAGTCTTTATTGGGTGCTAACTTAAGAATGAAAAAATCTGTTTACTTCACAGAAAAGGATTAATCGTACAAAAGCTGGTAGAAATTCTATTGCTCACTTGTCTGAGATTTGTTTCCTTGTCTTTTCTTTGCTCCTAGGAAGTTGGAGACTCATTCGTCAAGTGCTGATGCAGGGTCAACCTTGACCATGTATATGAGCCTTCTTTTCTTATTCTTCAGTGGGGTACATCTACGTCTTCATTTAGTAGATATCCCAGTCTCTGGAATCTCTACCTCCTGAAAAACATTCTTAAAAAAATCCCAAACTCCATCTACTTCTTCTTCAAGGTTCTCAGAAGTTACTGTGTATGCAAATTCCCTAGTATTTATTTCTCTCACCGAGTCACTAGAGCTAGTGAGACAAAGTACCCCTCCTCTTCACCCCCCCCCCCCCCAAAAAGTCTTATAAATCTCAAAACTTCTATTCTCAGGTTCTTCAACCCTGCAGTTGTCTTGCCTGAAAGGACCCTGTCCTGGTAATCCAGTCACTAAGAAACTGAGTGTTGATCCTACCCAGCATTAAACAAAACATGTCCACCATCTTGAACTTCTTATTCTCATCTTCACCTTCATGGCCACTCCAGAGAGTCTAGAAACTGCAATCATGAGTTACAGCCCGCACCTGGATTTGGAAAAGAAATATTATTCCACTTTTTCCTTTGTCCTTCATCCAAGTAGGTGTTCAGGACCCAGCCCTTTAGGACTCAGGTACTCATATTGATGGAGCATAAAATCCTGATGGTTGCTTTGAAGAAAGAAGCAAATCCCTCCCATACAAAGAGTTTTCATTCTAAACATGTCATCAAGTTTTACTATCTCCTTCCATAGCATTCCAAGTAGAGGAAACCATCTAAACATACACTGCCAACTTACACATCCTCTTCTATGGCACACAGGTTATTATGTTCTCAGATAAAGTCAATCTCTTAGACTATAATGCAACACCTAGGGCATGTGGAGGGTAATTTTATAAAGGGCCCTAAGGATAGGGACCTATGAAGGCATTATTTTATAAGGACAAGTAGGCTATGCCTACCGATAAAGATCATACCTTAACGTCAAAGCATGTACTCTTATGCTGGTCAGTATTTTCTAAGAAGTCATTTATGTCATTTTTAATTTTTCAAAAGGATTGAGAAGATTTGCAATTTTCTAGCGCAGGCATGTCCAACTTCAAACAGGTCGTGATCTACTTTTTCTGGCCAAAATTGCCGGTGATCTACCACCATGAAAATTGTTTCAAATTAGTTTCAAATTAAATTTTAACCCAATAAAGTTGGAGGATTCCCCCCCCCCCCATTTTTAATGAACCTTCTGTCATTTACTTGGATGTGATCAGCTGTTAAGCAAATTAAGCAAAAACAAAACAGAGAGACGAAGATCCAGTAAGAACTGCAAGGGGAAATGGAAAGTGCATTTTTTCTTAAAGTTTTATTTCTTTAACTGTCTTAATAACTTTCTTTAACTTTTGAGTAATTTGTGTTAAAATTAGGTCGAGTATTGATCCAGGCTGATCTTGCACAATCTTTAATATTTCGCTCTTGCTCATTAGTGAGACGTTTGAGCCTGCATTTCATCCACCAGCTTTTTGAAATTGGGTGAATATTGCGTGAGGGCCAGTCTCAGGGAATCCTGGAGATGTTCATCTGTCATGTTGGAACGTTGTGTACTCTTTGCCATTTTCAGATGGGAAAACGCAGATTCACACAAATAAGTTGAACCGAAATAGGAGTGTACAGCTTCACTGCATCTTCTCAAGTTGGGAAATTTGTCTCTAGGCACTAGCTTCCAAAACGATTCTTGCTCAGCACGGGTCTTGAGAAAAATGTCATTTTTAAGGGTTAATATTTTGTTTTCAAGAGATAGCTTGTTCAATGAGTAATTTTTACTGATAGCAGCTGCAGTTTCTTTAACCCTATCAAGGCTCCCTTTAAATTTCTAATCCACATTCTGCAGTCAGGTTAATTTTTCCATCTCTCAAGAAAATTGTGCCGGTCTTATTCAATATGTTATAACAGTGATTTTCTTTCTGCTATGGTCATGTATTATATACCATTTGATAGAAAAATGAGACAGCAATACAAATATGTATAACTGAAGGCTCAAAAACATGAAAATAGGTACAATTTATTTATAAAAGCAATTGTTATTAGTTGCATACATTCGATTTAATTTTAACTGATCATAACAATTACAAGTTATTTAAGATCTTCATTATTATGAAAATATGCAAAACATGGTGCAGCACAGAGAGGTACATTTCCACAGTCAGCACAGTGATATTTAGCTTCAACACGCTTACGATTGTCACCAGCAACATGTCGATGTCCGAGACTCTCATTGCACACGCGACACTGTTGAAATACGGTAGTTTTCTTCTCAGTTGGTGGAATGAGGCTAGGGAAATGTCTAGCAGTCAAGCGAAATGGGGAAACACCAGTACTTGGTCGGCCACCAGCATCACATGCACTAGCATCAGGACCAACTGCTTCAATGATAGCCAAGATAAGCTTCATACGGAAGTCAAGTCCTGTCACTTTCTCCTCCTGGTGGGACTTCAAATGAATAAGGGGGAGGTCCGTCTCTGGAATTCGCTTCCCCCGGACCTCCGCCTGGAACCCTCCCTGAAAACCTTCAAGACCCGCCTGAAGACTTACCTATTTTGCCTTGCATTTGATCTTCCCCCACCTCCCTCTCTTCTCTCCCCTCCCCCTCGCTGATTTCTTATAGCCCCTATTTGTTACCTGACCCTTCTCTTTAGCTCTTTCCTCCTCTCTTATCTATCCTATCATACTTTGGCGTTCCTTTTTTTTTTTTTTTGCAGCTTTTATGTACTTTGTGCACCGCTCTGATGCAATTGCATTGAGTGGTATATTAAGCCTCAAATAAAGATAAAGATAAAGATAAAGACTTGCTCCAGAGTATCTGAGCATTGAGTACTGCTATATCCAACAGATGAAAGGCAACTTTCTTGTACCACTTTACAGTTTTGCGCAGAAAAGCATAATACTCCAATAACTGATCTGTTCTGTCTACACCGCCCATTATGTTGTTGTAGTCAACGATAACTTGTGCCTTTCGAATTGGCTGATCATTACGATCTCTTTTTCCAGTGTCAACTACAGAGCCATCATGACAGTTGGACAACATTGTTACATAATTCTTATCATACTAGCAAAGTGCTAGCAGTTTATCTGTTGTATGATATGTGACATCTCCTCATTTCAATTTGCTTCCATCTACATTTAGACGCAGGTCAGTAGGCATACCAACTCGACTGGATCGTACCGTTCCAAAGCAGGATGTTGCTCGGTCATACAGATCCATACAGAGTTCTGGACTGTTGTAGTAGTTATCCACAGCCAATCGATGGCCTTGATCAAGCAGTCCATCCATCAGATTCAGCACAATACAGTAGCTACTTCCATGTAAACTATCACTTAGAACTGCATCTTGACCTGAGTATAGCATATACTTCCAGGTGTATCCACTACGTGACTCACACAGCTCATATGATTTGATGCCAAATCTTGAGCGTTTTGTAGGTATGTATTGTTTGAAATATAACCTTCCTTTGAAAAGCAGTAGAGATTCATCAATTGAAATGTCTTGTTACGGGATATAAACAATTTGGAATCGCTTTGTGATAATGTCATAGAATGGACAAAGCTTCCAAATGTGATCACCCTCGGGTTTCTATGTTGCATTGTTTTGAAAGTGAAGGATCTGTAATATTCGCTTATATGTATTTCGGCTCATTACTGATGGAAAGAATGGAGTTTCTAACAGTAGTTGACCTGACCAGTACAAGTCGATCATAGGCTTCTTGATTATTCCCATAGCCATCGTCAACGCCAACATTCTCCATATAGCATTATGGTCAACGTCTTGCCATTTTCTCATTTGGGCATGAGGCTTGTCAGCTGGTATTTTAGCATACAGTTCTGCTGCATAGCGATTTGTCTCAAGAACAATCATTGAAATTAGTTCATCTGTAACAAAGAGCTTGTAGAAGTCCAATTTAGTTGCATTGACACCCATACGTTTGGCTATGCCTGGTTGTGCAATGAAAGGAAACTGACGGACGTCTTTTGAAGTTGTTTTCCATGGAAGACTGCTTCTTCTTGTCCATACTTGTGATGTAGTTGCATTATCGCCATGGTCTGCAGTATGATGGCAAAGCTTCCCTCTGCCAAGAGGATTTATATTTACAGATGGTTCAGCTGCGGCCACAACTGTAAATGAAAATGTTTTATTATAGTTGACATTTTTCAAACTGAACAATTTATCAATATAAATGTGACATTTAGTGTTTTGTTATACCTAAAGACATAGCTGATATATAGGTGACATAAATAATGTCCGCAAATAATTACTAACCTGGAGGTTCTGCTGTGGCTGCTACTGAATCTGGGCCACTGTCATCCGAGCCTTCAAAGTCCACATTTTTTGTGAAAACTTCTTCAGTTTCATTATCAATGACATCTTCGTCACTGCTAATACTGTTACCATCACTTTCTGTGAGAAACCTAATGACTTCAGCAGCTTTATATGGTTCTTTTCGCATTCTTTTACCAGCTGACTCCATCTTGTTTACTTTGCTTTTAATTCTAAATGACCTATTGCTAATGACCTATTTGCAGGTTGTTTTCTGGCTGTTTTGGCCTGGTGTATAAATAGAAACACTAGCACAACTCTCTTTTCATCAGCCCAAATGTGTGTTGTCATTAGCTTCCGGTATTTCGCTCATTAATCTTTAGTATCTGCGTCATTGCGCCGATACCGAATATTTCGGGCTCGGCCATTTGGTCAGAATTTTGGGTCCCGAGTATTTCGGGACCGGCCTGGAAAGGGTTAATGTCCACATCTACTTTGAATGGGTATGACAAGTACTCTACAACTGTTCCAATTTTTTGGAAGTCACAGAATCTATTTTCGAACTCCTGGATAACAGAACAGATTTCTGTCACATCTCATTATGAAAAACTAAATTTGGATATTGTCCCAGCTGGTCCTGCATATTAGGAAAATAATCAAAAGTGTTGTTTGCAAGGTCAGTCATCATTAGCTCAAATTTGCTCTTGTAGGATGAAACTGTACTCATCATCTCGCCAATGCATTTGTTTTTACCTTGTAGTTCAAGGTTCATATCACTTAGTTCACCTGTAAAGTCAGTGAGAAATGCCAGATCACATAACCACTCCTCATCTTCCAACTCTGCTTGGTCATCTCCCCTCTCCTTCAAAAAACTTCTTATTTCATTCAGCAAATCACAAAATCTTTGCAGAAATTTGTGCCTACTTAGCCACCTTACATCTGTGTGCAAAATGATTTCTGTTGCCCCTTCATCAAGCGTAAGATTGAAAAGTCATCTTTGAAGTGATCTTCCACGAACTGAATTTACAATTTTGAAAGTGATGTCCATGACAGTCTTTGTATTGAGTCTCTTGCTTGCCAAAACTTGTTGGTGAATGATGCAGTGGTAAGAAAGGAAATCTGGGAAGTCGTCATGCTGTTTACAGAGGGCTATGAAACCGTTAACCTCACCTGTCATTGCTCTTGCTCCATCAGTAGTGATGGAAACAAGTCTATGCAATGGAAGATTACACTTTGTCACAAAAGAATGGAAAGAACTGAATATTTCCTGACCGGTAGTTCTCCCTTTTAAAGAAATTATTCCAAGTAGTTCTTCTTTAACACTGAAGTCTTCAAAAACTATCCGGAAAAAAGACTAGTAACTGGGCTACGTCTCTTATGTAGATTCATCCAGTTGGAGTGAGAAAGCAACACAATTTGAAACATCCTCCAACAATTGTTCAGTTGTGTCTCCACACATCTTTTCTATTCGCCGCACGACGGTGTTTCTTGACAATTGTAAATCTTGAATAGCAGTTATGATCTCTTTCTTATTTTTAAATCCTTCAAAAAGATTGTCAGCTGCTTCAAGAAAACAATCTTTTACAAATTCCCCTTCAGTGAAAGGTTTGCATTTCTTTGTGATCAGGTTGCTGACCTTGAAGGATGCTATGGTTGCATTGACCGAATGTGACCTTGGCTTCGCCATCAACTGTTGCTGAGTAGCCAATTTCGATTTAAGTTATTTGAGCTTCAGTTTACGATTTCACTTTTGGGTGGAAAATCAGCATCAAACTTACTGCTATGCAGAGCCTTATAATGACGTTCCAGATTACCCTTTTTGGGCAAGGATACTGGGGAGTTACAAATTAGACAACAACACTTGTCTTTCACCATGATGAAGAAGTAGTCCATTTCCCATTCATCATGAAAGTGGTAGGTTTTGCTCTTCTTTGGAACACTCATCTTCGTTATACTGAGGGGCTGTGTGCTTGTGTGTCTGGTGGCTCTGTGTGTGTGTGTGCATGTTGAGAGGCCGTGTGCTTGTGTGTCTGGTAGCTCTGTGTGTGTGCATGTGCAATTGAGGGGCTGTCTGCTTGTGTGTCTGGGGTGTGTGTGTGTGTGTGTATATTGAGGGGCTGTGTGCTTGTGTGTCTGGTGGCTCTGTGTGTGTGCATGTACATATTGAGGGGCTGTGTGCTTGTGTGTCTGGTGGCTCTGTGTGTGTGTGTGTGCATGTTGAGGGGCTGTGTGCTTGTGTGTCTGGTGGCTCTGTGTGTGCACGTGTGCATATTGAGGGGCTGTGTGCTTGTGCATCTGGTGGCTCTGTTTGTGTGCGGGTGCATATTGAGGGGCTGTGTGCTTATGTGTCTGGGGTGGGTGTGCATGTGCATATTGAGGGGCTGTGTGCTTGTGTGTCTGGTGGCTCTGTGTGTGTGCGTGTGCATATTGAGGGGCTGTGTGCTTGTTTGTCTGGGGTTAGTGTGCATGTGTATATTGAGGGGCTGTGTGGTTGTGTGTCTGGCGGCTCTGTGTGTGTGCATGTGCATTTTGAGGGGCTGCGTGCTTGTGTGTCTAGAGGCTTTGTGTGTGTGCTTATCCTCTTCAGTTCTTATATATTCCTCCCCTTCACCCTTGCGTCTGACAATACCATTTTTGTACTTCTTCCTGTTACTAACGTATCTGAAAAATGCTTTGTCCCCCCCATTTTACTGCATTGGCTATTTTTTATTACATTTGTACCTTTGCTTTCCTGACTACTTTCCTAGCTTCTCTTAACTTTTCCAAATGTTGATGTTGTCTTCCTCTGTTTGTGGATCTCTTGATCAAGGCCACCCTCTTTTTCCTCACCTTTTCAGCTACTTCTTTCGAGAACCATAGTGGCCTCCATTTCCTTTTACTTTTATTTACTTTCCTAATAAAAAGATTTGTTGCCCATAAAATATCCCCTCTCAGTTTTGCCCACGGCTTTTCTACATCTCCCAGATGTTCCTATCACACTAACAACGCCTTGAGATACTGTCCCACCTTGGTAAAGTTAGCTTTCCTAAAATCTAGGATCTTCATTTTTGAATGAACTATATCAGCCCTTGTCCTAATACTAAATGATCACTAGATGCAAGATGTTCACCTTGATAACATCAGAAACACTCTACCCATTGTAAGCACCAGGTTCAATATAGCCCTCTCACATGTGGGTTCCATTAATAGCTGCTGAAATTATTCTCCCTGTAGAGAATCCAGATCTCCTTACTTTTAGATGTCACTGCAGCATGGATGTCCGAATCAACATCCGACATATTGAAATATCCTATCTGTAGGATCACTTTGCCTTTCATGTGCACACTGTGAATGTCTTCAATTAAATCTATATCCACTTCTGCCTGTGAAGGAGGTCTGTATATCATATCAGTGCAAATATTCCATTCCCTTTTCCAGTTTGACCCACAGTGCCTACTCCTTCCCTCGTATTCCCTGCAATTCTGTAGTTTTAATATTCTTTTTAACTTATAGTGCTATTCTTCCTCCCTTTCTTTCTACCCTGTCCTTCTTGAATAAATTATAGTCTGATATAATTATGTCCTAGTCACTGTTCTCCATGAACAATGTCTCTGTGACCTCCACTAAATCCAAGTCAGCCTCTTGCATTAAAGCCTCAAGATCCAGAATCTTATTTCCTACACACACAGCTTTCCAGAGATTTCTCCCTTTTCCCATTTCTAAGGCTGCTTTTGGATCATGATCACTTTAAAGGCCAATTCCGAAAATGTGCACATCCAAATGGAAATGTGCAGAAATAGATCCCAATTCTGCATACGTGGGGGATAGACGCAGCCGCATGCACAGAATCACCCACATAGATGTGCTAGGCGCGGCCCGCACACAGTGCTACATTGTACTAAGATGGGTATATGATGACAATGGCATTGTACATTCCCACGCTCTCTGTATTCTGAAAAGATGTACATCTGCAAACCTGCCCTTCTCTGCAATATGCCCACAAATGGCCATGCCCCCTCTTTAAAACATGCAGCTATGAAGCTGCTGTGGGCACAGACAATGCTGTTCTGAAGCTGAATGACAATGTAAGATGGTGAGACTCACAGGTGGATGCAAGTTAGACAATAGAAACCAATCTGTGGCATGCCCAGACCACTACAAAGTACTTGCAGTGTACAGTACTATAGCAGGAAAATGGGTAGAGAGTGAACCTACTGGCACAAGATGCAGTGCACCACTACAGACGGTAGTAGACACCCTCCCGAAATATGCACATTGTGAACAGCTCAGGAACATGACTGTACAATGTTAAGTAAGGACATAGGGACCTACCCAAACACTTCCCCTGCAGTACTAAAAGGCCATTGGAATGACAGCAGTCAGCATTGCAAGCACCACACAGACATGCCCAGAGACACCATTGGTGCTTCCTACAAATGTGCACATTTGTAGAGACCAATGCTGGTGCACCTGGGAATGGCGTACTGTGCTTTGCACTGTTGCACACACTACCTCTGAGGTCCCCTGGGTAGTGACAGGGAAGTGATTGCAGAACTCCTGCTTGTATCCACTGGCACCTGGTGAAGTTGCGGACAGCCCTATGATCCAGGTACCTGCCAGGCATACCTGTCCCCCTGGATATGTGGATGAGCAATCTAGATCCCCCACACACATGCACTCTCACTTGTAGCCTCACAGAAATAGCCTTCTGCCAAAAGAATGCCCAGCACCGAATATCTTAGCTGATGGATAGAGAAACGTAGCAATCAGTACTTCCAACCCAGCATCAGATCTGCTCACTACATTTCTATTTGGCCTACTACATACATGATAACTACAATGGTGGACCTCAATCTGCTACAGAGCTGCAGTAGGCCCAAACAGCCCTTCCAGTACATCTGCCTCAAGGGTCACACCCCGTATGCACATTGCACATCATAGGCCCATATATTTAAACAACCACAACAGTGATCTGTGCACAAGATATGTACCATGTAGCCACCGGCATAAGATATCCCCAGTATAGTATTCCAATGGGAGTTACATAAGACCTTATCTGCACCAGGGGACGGTGCACATTGCATAGAGCATATTGTAGAGATCCACTGTGTGGAGCGCCACACTCCAGCTGGCTGGGTGCTGCACATAGCACCGATGTCCAGGCTTACATTTTCACATGGGGTCCTAGGACTCCATCACCAGTACCATATCCAGGATGTGGGCATTGGTAGGGCACCCTAGCTGTGCCCCTTTAGCTCACACAGCAAATGCCATCATGGTTGGATTGAGCACCGGTGCTCTACTGCATACAGTTGTGGGAGTGTTTATTTCTGCTGCTTTGACGTACATCCTCCCTCTCCTCTGCTTTCTGTCCTGTAACACTTCATGCTGTGGTTTTCCAGACTGCAGTCACACCAGTGCACAGCATAGGTTAGTCATCCATTCACCATTATTGGCTGCATATTTCTAAGTCCTACCTTTATTCCACGTTTTTGCAGGTATAACCTGGATATCTGCAGGGTCAAAGTAGCGGAGCCTGGACTGATATAGTAAACCTTGTTTATTACGCCCCAACGCGTTTCGGCCACCGGCCTTCTTCAGGGGGTCTTAGAGAACACACCTCAAAAATAATAAACATAAACATATAAGTTAAACACATAATATAAAAAAATTGTATTACATCAATAAATAAATCAATAAAATATTGATGAAATAATAAATAAAACCATAAATTTCACTTAAAACATCTAAAGGACAAACTATTAATTCATAATAGTTAATTAGAAAACACACTAATAGATAAAAATATATTGTAAAATATATAAACATTAAGAAATAATAAATATATATTAAAATACCAAGAGAAGGAAGAGAGACGAGGAGAAGCAAACAGTAAATAAATACCTTAATATGATCAAATTGAATGTTATCCCGGACTGAACCTATGGGATACTGAACAAATAAATTATTAAATAAATAAATATATACTCATAAACCACACGTTAGTATTTGAGCGTTCGCTCCTAGTTTGCCCTACTCTGTTAGTTAACAGTGCAATAGCACAGAACGCTGGCTCTTGGTAAGCTTATCTTACACTTTCTTTTGAACATAACGTGATTTAATGAGATACTCTGATTGTGGGTCCATATGTTTTGACGATGGCCATCTGTTTGTTTTACAATTGTTTTGCCAACAGAGCATTTTTATTCAGTTTTTATCTATGCGATTATTTGCCGGTTTAAGTCATTGCCCTTTAACCTGCACAGGCGGGAAAACGTTATTCCTTGGGCGTCCGTTCTCAGCACATTCCATCGCGCTACTCAATACTGCAGTAGAGTAGAACGCTGGTCCTTGGCAAGTTCTTCTCTTTTACATTTAATATACAGTATTTAATATTTATTTGTCGTTTTTTATTCAGTGCCCTTTAACCCGCATTGGCGGGAAAACGTTAGTATTTGAGCGTTCGCTCCTAGTATGCCCTACTTCGTTAGTTAACAGTGCAATAGCACAGAACGCTGGCTCTTGGTAAGTTCATCTTACACTTTCTTTTGAACATAACGCAATTTAATGACATACTCTGAATGTGGGTTCATATGTTTTGATGATGGCCATCTGTTTGCTTTACAGTTATTTCGCCAACAGAGTATTTTTATTCAGTTTTCATTTATGCGATTATTTGCCGGTTTAAGTCATTGCCCTTTAACCTGCACAGGCGGGAAAACGTCATTCCTTGGGCGTCCGTTCTCAGCACATCCCATCGCGTTACTCAATACTGCAGTAGAGTAGAACGCTGGTTCTTGGCAAGTTCTTCTTTTTTACATTTTATACAAAAAACACAACTACAAGTTCCTATGATGGGTCTATAAGTTTGGGATATATCTGGCGATAGTTGTTTCTTCTTTAAACAGTTGAGCACTGCTCGTTACCGCGTTTTAATTTTTTATTCATGTGAGTGTCCCCCTGTTTCTGTTTTGTTTTTTAAAAAGAGGCAGGCTCAGTATGTACGAATAAATATTTGTATGATTTCGATTTTAACGTTTTTTAATATATATATTTTGAGCGTTCGGCCGTTTATTCCCATATGTGGTTGAGTTCTGCATCTATGGAAATTTGTGAACAATGGCTGCTATTCCTCTAAGAACTGCCGTGGTGACTTTCTGCAACCTGGTTTTAAAGCAATATACAATGGTACATTTTTATATTAAGGAATTTGTTCCTTTTTCTTTTTTCTGTATCATCATTTTAATTTTCGTGATTAAATATAATTCGTAACAGTTTATACCGGTCATTCATGCACGTTTTTGTTTTTGTCTTATCCCAATACTCTGGTTATTTCAAGTATTTTGTTTTTTCATTTTCAAGCATTTAGTTTTTTTATTGTTCTATTCACCATCATTTTACTTTACATTATCGGTTAATATTTTTAGATATTGGTTGTCAGAACAATAAGTGGGATATAGAAGTTGCAATAGACAACTCCTTTGATGTAACTTTCAAATCAACCATGCATAATTCAAGTCAACCATGTACTATTTTCTTTTTTCCCCCCTTTTTCCACTGTTTTATTGCTTGAGTTTTTTATTACTTTGCGATTACTGGCCATTGTTTTTAGATATCAGTTGTCAATACAATAAGCACATTATATAAGCTGCATTTTTAAGAATATAATTTTCTGATGTAATTTTTAAGTATATGATGATTTCATATTTAAGAGTGTCTCCACCTTTTTATATTAGGTTTTTTATACAATTTTCACATGTTTTTTACATGAGTTTTTCATGCAATTTCTATAAGCCCTTTTTTATATGCGTTTTATGATGGTTTCTTGATTTTTTCCTTTTTATATTTTTTACATACATTTTTTGGTGTCTCTTGAAGTACCTTGATTATTCATATATGTAACTTTTTATATTACACATGTATACAGTTTTACTTTTATAAGTGGTATTTTTACAAATGTTTTTTATACTATATATGTGAGTTTTTATATATATGTAGATTTATTTATGTAATTAATTATTTATTATTAATTGGTTATATATTTGTTAATATGCATTGTTGATGTTTTAGAATTGTATATACTTGTTTTATGAGTATATATTTATTTATTTAATAATTTATTTGTTCATTGTCAGCCGTCAGTATCCCATAGGTTCAGTCCAGGATAACATTCAATTTGATCATATTAAGGTATTTATTTACTGTTTGCTTCTCCTCGTCTCTCTTCCTTCTCTTGGTATTTTAATATATATTTATTATTTCTTAATGTTTATATATTTTACAATATATTTTTATCTATTAGTGTGTTTTCTAATTAACTATTATGAATTAATAGTTTGTCCTTTAGATGTTTTAAGTGAAATTTATGGTTTTATTTATTATTTCATCAATATTTTATTGATTTATTTATTGATGTAATACAATTTTTTTATATTATGTGTTTAACTTATATGTTTATGTTTATTATTTTTGAGGTGTGTTCTCTAAGACCCCCTGAAGAAGGCCGGTGGCCGAAACGCGTTGGGGCGTAATAAACAAGGTTTACTATATCAGTCCAGGCTCCGCTACTTTGTTTTCTCCTATATTGTGCGGATCCTTAGCTCCTTTTTGGTACTATCTGCAGGGTCATACATGGGTGTGCCTGGAATATGCTTCATACGTCTCCATGGCTGGTCATGCCCCCGTTCTGCCCCTTTTCACCCACGTTCTGCGATCCCCGTTTAAGTGCCGTGTACGTGCACGGCTGCAAAGGTTCAGAATATGGTTTTAGACATTTTTGCGAGATATACTTCAATCCCACACATGCAAGCGGCTTATTCATGAACCAGAATGACCCCCTTAGTCTCTTGTTCACCGCCTATGTGTATCTTGACCATTCCCCTAGATATACCCCAGTTGTTGTGTTGACTAGACTAGTTGATTAGGCTGCAAGCTCTGATGAGTAAGGACTGTCTCTGACATGTCTCTATACAGTGTGCATATGCCTAGTAGCAGTTCTATACAAATGCAAAGTAGAAGTAGTAGTAGGGCTTTTACTTACCTGGGGACTTTTGTCACCCATCCTCAACAAATCTTGGCCTCGGGCAAGTCACTTAACCCTCCATAGTCTCAGAAAAATCCAGGTTATCAATGTCCCTGTTTAATATACATTACCAAGTTTAAGTTACAATATAACTGGAATGATAAAGTGGCATAAAAAACCTGTTATATAAATACATAAATAAATCTAGTTCTAGCCTTTTTCAGTAGGTTAGCCAGACTGCTGTGGAAGACACTTTAACTCTTCCTGGATAAATGGACACCATCGCTGCTCAGCAGCCCTTGGAAAATGATCCCATGGTCCTGAAAACTAAGAAGTTCTTGATAGCACCATCCATGCAGCCATGCATTCATCTCTAGGATGTGAGCTTCTCTGCATCTGCCTTTATCCTTTATGGGGGGGGGGGGGGATTGAGGAGAACACCACCTGTGCACCTATCTTCTTCACGCTCCCTCTTAAAGCCATGAAATTGCTCTAGGGGCAGATGACTCACTTTTTCTACTCTAAGGGGAAGATTTTTATACTGTATGAAACTTGGAGCATTTCTTTGAAGAAGCCTGACAAAAATATTAAAGTAACTAAGGGCCCGATATTGTACTGAGACAGCTATGCACCCCTACGGTGCTTAGCTGTCACCACTGACCTCTAACCCCAGATATTCAATGCCGGGGTCACATGCAGCCCCGGCATTGAATATCCAGGATCATTCAGAGCCTCCGACACCGCAGAAGCTAACCAGGCAGCGGTGATATTGCCCCACCGCTGCTTTTCGTGTTTCTTTGGCGGTGGTGACAGCAGCGGAACGGACATAAAATTGATCCCCCTCCCCCCCCCCCAGAAACGCAGGTCTTTCTGATTTCCTCTGACATATACCCGCATCAGAGGAGGGAGGGACCAGATCAGCCATTCAAGTGCGGAGTTGCAAAGACCCACGTTTGAATGGCTGGTCTGGTCCCTCTCTTCTTTGATGCAGGCATATGTCAGAGGAAGGAGGGATCAGACCTGCATGCAAGCAGGAAATTGGAAAGACCTGCGTTGTTTTTTTTTCCAATTTGCTGTCCACTCTGCTGCTGCCACCAGTGCCAAGGAAGCATGACAAGCAGTGTGTGTGTGTGTGTGTGGGGGGGGGGGGGGAGCTGAGGTCAGCAACTGCACCCCTATTTCTTTGCACCCTGTGCAGCCATACCACAGCTGTTATTTTACCGCAAGTCCCATTTTACGCAATGGGATCTAGTTACTAATAACGTACATTAACAGTGCATATATTTAGCATTTTCAGTTGAATTTTTTTTGTAGTTTCCTAGTCATACTCTCTCTAAAATGAGAAATTTATCTTGCAATTAATGAAAATATCTTCCATGGATTCTTGGCATCTTTGATTAAAGTTAGAACTTTCTTCATGGACCATGAGCATTTTGAATGATTTCTCTTGAAAAAAAATCATTTTCAAAGAGGTTCCATATAGCGACGCAAGTTCAAGGGAGGGGTGCAATGATGGCAGCAACAGGGGAGAGAGGACTCCTGCCCTCAGCCCTTACCACTCAGAGTGTAGCAAACATGGCCAGAGATACCAAGCCTCACACATTAGGCTTGAGAAACACGAACTTGCAGGCCGTCATACACTCCAATGCAGAGAGGCCCTCCTCTCAGGCATCTTGGAGCAAGGCTGCATGCGGGAATAGGAAGAGGCCCACGGAGAGCAGATTCAATAAAGGCAGCAGTCGCAAAGTTATGTAAGGCCACCTCGGAGCTGTGGCCAAAGAAGCCCAAATAAAAAAAAGGAAGCACAGGCAGGGCCTCTGAGCAGATGCAGTCAATCCAAGCCCTGTCGGGTCTCACCCTGTCTGTCAGCATAGGTTTCCTTTTACTAACAGGACACCTGTGTCAAAGGAGGGGATAGGACCGTTAGGGTTGAATAGCTGCATTCATTCAGAAACCCTGCCTGTGTTTCTTTTTTATTTGTTTCTACTTTGCTGCAGGTCTGGCCCGGGGTCCTCCTGGCTAAGGTCCCCAATTTTTGGGGATTGTTCCTGATTTTGAGGTAGTGTCACAGACTCCATGGACTCCCAGTTTTGGTGGGGACAGAGGCAAAGGACATTGCTGTTCCTGCATATTTATAAAAAATAAAGTTCAAGCATACATATGTATATGTGCACTTAGAACTCAAAGGACTGCTGCTGTCCTTTCTAAAACTTTTGAAATTACTGAATGCTAACACTGGCCATTTTGAAATTATGTGCAAAAGATGCCTCAGGAGGGAGGACCCTCTGCCCCTCTGAGCTCAGCTCAGCCTTACCCAGGTGTCCCAGATTTCCTCTACAAAAATCTGCTAACCCTACCCTGGTAATGGCTAATGTTCGATGGGATGGGAAGAAGAATATGAGGACAGATGCTGGATGGGGGAGGAGAAGAAAGTGAAAGCACTGCCGGATGGGAGAGGGAGGGAATGAAAGTAAAATCGCTGATGTTGGGGGGGGGGGGGGGGGGGGGAAGATGCTGTACAGGAGAGGGAGGGAATACAGTGAGAGAGGTGATGCTCGATGGGAGAAGGAAGGAAAGAAAGTAACACACATAGTAACCAGGGGCGGCTCAAGGCAATCTGCTGCCTGAGGCGAAGTATGAAATGGTGCCCCCCCCACCTTAGAGGGGGCGGGGCTTTTTCAGAAATCCAATCGGAGACTGACTGAACCAAATCAAAAAGCCGATTAGATTATATGGAGGAAATGCAAGATGTTTGCACACAGGGCCGTATCGAGCTGCAATCGCACCCTGTGCAACTTGCAACTCAGGCGCACGCCCCCTCTCCCCCCGTACCTCCATCCAGCGCTGCCTGCTCTTTCCCTGCTGCTGCCGCCTTCTGTTTTTTTTATGGCGGCGCTGGCAGCAGGGAAAGAGCAGGCAGCGCTGGACGGAGGTATGGGGAGGAGGAGGGGGCATGCGCCCGATCTGAAAGGCACCGGCACTTTAAGCAGATCTGTCCCTCCCTACTCTGACACTGCATCGGGGGAGGGAGGGAACAGACCTGCTTAAAGTGCTGCAAAAAGGCTTGGGGGCGCATTTGGCTGCCTGCTATTGTCCTGCCAGCTGCGGCAGGGCAACAGCAGACAGCCGAAATGTGCCCCCCAAGCCTTTGCGCCCTGTGCGGCTGCACTGCTTGCACAGGGCTAGGTACGGTCCTGTTTGCACACCAAGGAACTAAAATACAGCAAGAATCAATAGCACAGTTTATAAAACGTAATTATAACTCATTTTTATTTTGTTATAAACTGCGTTATGGTTCTCCCTTTTTGTTTTTCACCATGTATTTTGCATCCACAGTAGGTGCAGAGCAGAACCAGGACATTCACCCACAGAACTCAATATTTAAAAAAAAAATCGGATTCTGATCATCTCACTAACAACAACAACCACTATTCTCCAGTACCAGTCATATTGTGAACTAATACAAAACCCTACAACAAAGAGCAAACCTACCATACCATATCAGCACAAACTTCCAAAACTCACATAAGGATCCCATCCAAAAAAAGTGTCACTGTAAATATGACAGTGGGCTCTGGAACATCCATACACCTATTTGAAAAGCTGAACAAGTCAAATTACTACAGTATAGTATAGATCTTTATGTACAAACTCCATGTTAACAGAACACCTGACCTCAGTTACACACTCACAGCATCGACCCTCACCAAGTACAGAATAAGTAACCATAATCTAAAGTAAAAATAAAAATATGTAGACAAAATTTATATTGAAACCCCAAGAAGCCAGAGTCCACATGCAATGCAACATCAGATAAATAAGAGATGCAGTTCCCCAAAACTGTGTAAAATATAAAAATAGCACAAAGTCCAATCACTAAAATTAAATAAAATTATTTTTTCTACCTTTGTTTTCTGACCATTTTATTCTGTGATCATGCTGCTCCCGATCTGAGGCGTCTGCTTTTTTGTCCTCTCTTAGCTCTCTTTCTGTGGTCTATGGTCCATGGTCCATCTGCCATTTCTTATCTCTTCTTTTGTTTTCTTCACTTCCTTCCATCAGCCCATTTCCAGTTCCAGTAACCCTTCCCAGTATCAGCCCCCTTTCCAATCCTCCCCTCCCAGTACCTTCCAATGTCAACCGCCTTGCATTCCCATGACTGCCACTGGTGTCCTTTCCCTTCCAGTACCCCTACTTCCCCACTGTCCAGCCCCTTCTAGTCCAAATACCATCCCAGATATCAGCTCACGTCCACTCTCAGTGCCACCTCCCCAGTCAGCTCCCTTCCAGTCGCCCTACCCTCTGTCCATCCCTCTTCCAGTGCCATTTGCATGTCAGCTCCCTTCCAGCCTCCTCCCCATTATCCAACCACCTACCACTCCTATCCCCAAGAGTCATCATCTCCCTTCCATTCCCCCTTCAGTACATCCCAGGTGTCAGCTCCTTTCCAGCCCCCTCCTTCCCCTGGCAGACCCTCTTATTATCTGCTCCCTTCCAGTCCTATTCTACCATCCTCCCGCATCAGCCCATTTGTAGCTCTAGCCCCTAGTTTTCTTCCAGGGGCAGCAGCACTCTTCTCCCCTCCCCCATTAGCCAATTTCCAGTCCCAGCCCATTTCCAGTCCTATCCCCCCAATCAGCCCATTACCAGTCCTAGCTCATTTCCGGTGCTAGCCCCCCATCTGCCTATTACCAGTTCTAACCCCCACCCAGTAAGTCCATTTCCAGTCCTAGCCCCACCATCATCCCATTTCCAGTCCTAACCAACCCTGATAGCCCATTACCAGCCCTAGCCCCCTCCTGATCAGCCCATTTCCAGTCCAACTCTCCATAGCCCATTACCAGTCCTAACCCCCCATCAACCCACTTCCAGTCCTAACCCCCCATCAGCCCATTTCCAGTCCTAGCCCCTCCCATAGTCCATTACCAATCCTAACCCCCCATCAGCCCACTTCCAGTCCTAGCCCCCCCATAGTAGTCCACTACCAGTCCTAACCCCCCCATCAGCCCACTTCTAGTTCTAACCCCCCCATCAGCCCATTTCCAGTCCTAGCCCCCCTAGCCCATATCCAGTCCTAAACCCCCCATCAGTCCACTTCCAGTCCTAACACCCCCCCCCCAACAGCCCATTTCCAGTCCTAGCACCCCACTGCCCCCCAGGGAAATTGAAATTAAAATTGAAACATTGACTCCTGAAGCTTCTGAACTTCCAGTCCTAACCCCCCCATCAGCCCATTTCCAGCCCTAGCCCCCCCCTAGCCCACTACCAGTCCTAACCCCCCCATCAGCCCACTTCCAGTCCTAACACCCCCCAACAGCCCATTTCCAGTCCTAGCCCCCCAGCCCATTACCAGTCCTAACACCCCTCCCCCCAACAGCCCATTTCCAGCACCCCACTCCCCCCAAGGGAAATAGAAATTAAAATTGAAACATTGGCTCCTGAAGCTGCTGTCACCGTGGCAACGGCAGAAGGAAGTGCCCCGCGGCCACCCCGGCAGAGCCCTCCTCTCTCCCTCAGGCATTTCCTGTTTCCCGTCAGCGCCGGTGAGCTTAACAGAGCTGTGAGAAAGGGAAACTCTCCCTTCACGGCTCTGTAAAGCCAGTGCTGAAGGCAGAGAGGAGGGCTGTGCGGGGGCGGCCACGGGGCACTTCCTTCTGCCGCAGCGGCTCTTCCTATCGGCATTTTTTTTTTGAAGGCTGAGTGAGGCGGACTTTTTGGGGGCAATTTTTGCCGCCCCCAAAAAGTTGCCTCCTGAGGCCACCGCCTCACTCGGCCTAATGTTAGAACTGCCCCTGATAGTAACATAGTATATGACGGCACATAAAGACCAGTATGGTCCATCTAGTCTGCCCAGCAACGTGGCAAGAGTAGGTGCACTTGCCACTCCGTGCAGGTCACTCCTCCCAATGCCTTTGCTTACGGGGGTACCTACCGCTCTGTGTAGGTCACCCCTATTTGTTGAGAAATAAGAAATAGTTATGTTTATTTTGATTTTATCCTGTTGCTATAAAGGGATTCACTGTGTCTGTGAGGGAGGTGGTGTTGGATTGGGGACGGGAGAATAGAGTGAGGGCAGATGCTGGATGGGAGAGAGAAGGAATAAAAGTGAGAGAGATGATGCTGGATGGGCAGGGGGAATATTATTCTGTATTGCTACATTAGTTTGCAAAGCAATCCAAAACTCCAGGGACCCAATATTCAGTGGTGGCAGCGGCTAGCACAAGTACAACACTTTGACGTCGCTGCTGAAGACTTAAGCCGATATTCAATGGCAGGACTATATCCGGCTGCCGGCATTGTGTATCCAGGTTTGCCACACATCTACACATGGCGCTGAAGCTAACTGGGCAGCTCCAATATTCAGCCACTACCCGGATAGCTTTGGCGGCAAAAGTTAGGACAGCTTTTGCTGCGCCCGCTGAGGGATAACTGGGCAGTGGCTGAATATCACTGCTGACTGATAATCCCCCTGGAATGCCCCGATGTTAATTGTGTGGCATCAGGGCGTATAGTGGGGTATCCAGCAGCATTCAGCAGCACTAACCATGTAGGTACTGCTCAGTATCCAGCTTAGAGGCACTTACACAGTTTACTGCTTTGGAATATTGGGCTCCGTGTTTATACCCTAGAGATATCATCTGAAAAAGCTCACTCATTGGCGTTCGCGTTCAGTCTTAATCAATGGGATGGTACATATCCTTCTTTGGGACCTGCCACCCTTGGCATCTTTGCCTAACTATGAAATAAGTTGCCGTGCTACCTCACTCCAACATTTTCTTGAACCAGCTGCAGAAGTGCGTAAGCGAGTCACGTCCCGTTGCCAGATTGAAGTCTTGCGATAACAGCTGTGTGATTTGGTGGCTGTTCTTGCAAGTCTTTGATCTGGCAACGGGAGGTGCTTCTCTGGCTTCTGGGAGAAAATTCTTTCCTTAAAAAAAGCCAGAGGGACGAAGTGCGACAACTCTTTTAAAGTAAATCATAGTTGCAATGCTCTTCTTTTCCCACTTCAGCACATGTCGCTGGGCCCCTTTCTAAACTGCCACCCCTCCCTCCCACACTTGGACAGAATTTACACCTTTGGTTCCAAATCTTCTAGTGGTCTTCATTTTGCAACAGTTTTGGCTTGTCACATGGTTTTCTCTTTGTCTTGGGTTAGGGGATTCAGCCTTCTGTTGCTTTTAGTCTTAGCTGAGTTGGGTTACTGGAAGGACTGCAGGTAAAGCAAGCACAGATATTGTCAGCCCTGGTATTTTGTGCTCTGGTGATTGAGGAGTGGCTTTGTTTGCAGTACTTTTATAGAAGTCCTGCCTATTTCCTTAATCATGGAGGGCTGGGGCTACAAGATAACTTATTCCGATAGCTGGCCTGCTGTACTAGGCTTGGCAGGTGGAGAATTACATTTAACAGCACACAGTATCCGGTGTATCCTATATGCTGAAGTTTCCTATATTTTCTTTTAAGTACCACTTTCTGAAGAACTTTATTTCAAAAGTGAGAATCCTGAGTTTAAAATAATAGTACTCAGGGGTTTTTTGGCAGGCTCTTGCTTTTGTCTACAGCTCTGCATTGCCACTACATTCTTAGAGACAAAAGGATCACAAACAATAAGGAAATGTACTAGGCTTCGAACAACACAAGGCACAGTGATATCAATGCACTACTTTGCCCTGTTATTGGTTAGCTTACCAGCTCACCCAGGGTTGCCAACTGCCTTCAGATTTTAAGAAACAGGCTTTTCCAGTCCCGGCTTCACTTCAGTGCTTGCATAGAATGATTTTCTCGGGAAATCCAATGGGACAATCAGGGCCATGCAAAGCCAGGGCCAACAGGGTCAATGCTTACATTAGGCAGTTGCAGAGCCGGCCCAACCATAAAGCAAATTAGGTGGTCGCCTAAGGTGGCAGCTTCTGGGGGGGGGGGGGCAGCAAAGAATAGGGCATTTAAGGCTAAACAATAGATTCTGACAGCAGGGGAGGGGAGGAGGTACATAAGGCTCAGGGCCTGCCCTAGGCATGTTGCCTGCACATGGCCCCGCTCTACTAGAAGCCTTGTGCCCAGCCGCCCACACAGTTAAGCACCCATGCGAACCAGACGTCTGCACTGGAAGGGGGTGGAAGTGGCAGGTTGTAGTGAGCAGGAACCATGACACAGCGTTGGAAAGTTTAGGTAAGTGCTGCGTAGCGGTTTCAATGCCATTACCATCTCTGCAGGTCCGAGATGGGTGGCAGTGGTGGCAATGGCCATGAGGGGAGTGGACTGAGGACCCACATAGGGCACATCTAATCTTGCACTCATCCTGTGCATAGCATAGGGTAAAGCTAGGACTGGATCAGCCTATTCCTATGGCATGGTGTCGGGTGGAACCCTAATTTCACCTGAAGGGCTTAGTCCGTTCTTGGTTTCGTATGCATGGCAGAACTATTTGGCCTAAGGAAATCAGAACTATACCTTCATGCCAGGCACATAGAGTCATTAGTGCACAGGGATGCATAGGCACCACCAACTTCAAAAATATGTGTACAGCGCACCACCAAACTGAGCCTATCAGGACCTGAGAGCTACCCAAACTTAAAGGACCTTCAGTGCTTCAAACTACTTCTCATCTACCACATGTAAAAATCAGCAGCTGTGCTAGGTACTCATTTTCATCATTGCTTTGTTCATTCTTGTGCATTAAGCTTATGGATTTTTTAAGTCATTTAGTGGTTTTATGTCCAGAATTCTGAAAGGACCTGGAGTTGGGAAAGTGCTTAAGAAGCATTTCCTTGTACCAAGCTCTTAAGAGTTAGGGAGCTAGGTGAAGTTCTCCCTGGAAAGAGAGAGAGTTAAAAAATGATAGCTGGTAATTCAAGAACTGATTTCATTCTTTACCCTTCCTAAGCTGCATTAGTGAAGCTTTCTTCTCCGTGGTATCTGCAGGGGAAACACTGGGAACACTCCCGGCAAATACCATTGGACATTTGCAGCTAACATGGGCTTTTTGTAGCTATCACCCTGCGTTAGCTGCAAAAGCCTAATGCATTTTAGAGAAAGGGGACAAGGAACTGGATTTAGCTCATGCCTTTTCTCAGAAGTTGAAGGTGAATTACATACGGGCTCAGTAGGTACTTACCTGTCCCTGGAAGACTTACAGCCTAAGGGGTCTCTTTACTAAACCATGCTCCTCTCTGTTAACGTGACAGATAGTCCTTGCTATCATGCTGCATTGATGGCTAGTGTAGGTGAAATGCAGATAGCTCAGTGATTTTCCTTATTATCTGTATTTTGCATATTAGATAAGAGGAGAGGCAGGATTGGGGTGGGGAGAAGACATGACCCCTGAACCCCCGATCTCTCCCGAATCGCTGCTGCATTGGGGGGAGGACAGCCAGAACCATATGGGTTGGGTGCTGTCTAGGGGGGATGGGGAGCTGAAGGGAGGTATGGGGGGGGGCTGTGTGAGTGCCACAAATCTGCTGATCCATGGCACTGGCATGGTTGTTGAATTGGAAGGGGCCTGAAAGGGGGGCTGTGTGTGTGTGTGTGTGTGGGGGGGGGGGGGTTCTGATGCAGCCACTGCCACTTGGGGAGGACAGAGTGTAGGCAAGTGGGATAATGGACTGCCCTGTACAGTGTCTGAAGGGCAGATGCTGGCCCCTCCCTCTGCATTTACCGTACAGGTTTTACATCTACCTCGTGCCACCCAACAGGAGTAAACTCATTACCACAGTTTAGTAAACAGACCTCTAAGTTTGTACCTGGGCAATGGAGGGTTCAGTGACTTGCCCAAGACCACAAGAAAGCTTGAGGGAGCGAAACAGCTACAGACTAGATCATGGGAAAATGGAGAAAGAGATGACCTGGGAGAGGATGAAACATAGCTACAAAGTGGAATGGGCAGGGTGAAACGTGCTGAGTGATAGGCTCATGATGAAAGTAAAAAATATTTATTTTGATTTTGGTGAGTTTAGGATATTATATTTGCATGTCACCATGCTTTTTTGGAGAGTTTTCTGCTGTTTTTAGAAAAAATGTTTAAAAATGATTTTTGCCATTTTTGGGGAGTGGTGGTCCCACATCGCTCTCTCTCTCTCTCCCTATCTGCCCCCATGTCCAGCATCTCCTCTCTCAATCTTTCCCTATCACCTTATGTACATCATCACCTCTCTCTCTCTCTGTCCTCTCCCTCCCATATCAAGTAACTCCCCTCTCTCTCGTCATTCCTGCTGAGTCCAGCATCCCCCCTCCCTTTGGATCCCCTGTGTCCAGCATCCCCCCATCTTCCTATGGCTGTGTCCCATGTCCAGCATTCCCCTGTCATCTTCCTATTGCTCCCCATGTCTGGCATCCCCTTCTATTTATTTATTTAACATCTTTTATATACCGCGCTATTTGTTTTCAGTGCGGTTTACATATAACAAAGGTTGCACATTCAGAGGACAATTTTGTGCTTACATTATAACAGGAGATTTGAACTTGGAACAACAGGGTAAACTATATACAACTGTACAAACATTTTAGATTATTTAGTATTCGTAAGAAGGGCTAAGGCAAAACAGCGGAGAACTTGTGGCAAAATTGCTTATGTGGAAATTGAGAGTGGAGATTGAGAGTTTGTGAGTTTTGGAGTGCGGATGATCGGAAGCGGATTGGATGCTTTTGCAAAGTGGAGAAGGAAAATGTGATGCTTGATTGCCTTGCGGAATTGAGTGAGGTCTTTAATTGCTCTTATTTCAGGTGGGAGGTCATTCCAGCATTTTGGTGCATAGAAGGCGAAGGTCCTTTTCTTGGTTGTCTGGGTACACTTGATGGACTCTTTGGGGATGATCAGGGTGTTGTCAGTAGTTGATCTTCTCATTCTGTTTTTCGGAGTGAGGGAGATGAGCTCACTGAGAGACGTGGGGGCAAGGCTGTTAATGATCTTGAAGGTGATGAGAAGGATTTTATAGGTTAACCTGCAATGAATTTGTAGCCAGTGGAGTTCCATGAGAATCGGGGTGATATGGTCTGATCTTGCTAGACCACAGAGCACCCGTGCAGCCGCATTCATAGCAAGTTGCAGCGGATTAAGGATGTTCTTGGGGAGCCCATATAAGACGACGTTTGCATAATCAAAGTGAGGTAGTGTGAGGGCCTGGAAGATGGTCTGGAAGTTATTATGCGGTAACATGGGCCTGAGGTGCCTTAGCGTTCTGATTTTATTGTAGACGGATCTGGTGGTGTTCCGTATGTGTTCCTTAAAGTTAAAATGCTGATCCAGTGTAATCCCTAAGTAGCGAATAGAGGGTTTACTAGGGAGTTCCGCATCTCTTACTCTTAGGGAGGATGGGGGGGAGAATTCTTTGTTTCTTGATATGAACAGAACTTCAGTCTTCTTGAAGTTTATGCGGAGGTTTTGAGATAATAACCAGTCCGTGATGGCGTTGAAACAGTGGTTAAGGTTGGTGAAGTCTGGTTGTTTGACTTTAAATGGTGTAAACAGCAGGGCGTTATCAGAATAGATTAGCGTGGAGATATCAAAGGTGCGTATGATGTCACATATAGGCTGCATGTATGCATTGAACAGCAGCGCAGATAAAGAGGAGCCTTGCGGGACACCTTGATGTTGGTGGAAAGGTGCGGATGTGGTGGAACCAACTCTGACGTGCTGCCGGCGCTCTGATAGGTAAGACCTGCACCATTCCCAGGCGAGGTCGCAGATTCCCTTCTCCAGGAGGCGAGTGAGGAGTTGGTTGTGATTAACGGAGTCGAAGGCAGCGGAAATATCTAGGAATATTAGGGCGAAGCAGTTTTCAACCTTATCCAGACCTCTGTTCAAAGCATTGGTTAGGGTGGTAAGGAGGGTTTCTACACCGTGTGATTCCCTGAAGCCATGTTGACAGGGATCGAGCGGTGAAGCTACATCGATGTGATGTTGTATCTGTCTCTGAACAACCTTCTCTATTATTTTGGCTAATAGAGGTATGCTATCCTATTTGCCTATCCTACCTACATATCCATCCTCCCCCCTCCATTTCCCATGGCCCCCACCTGTGTTTAGCATCCCACTCCATATACCTATGGCCCCCTCATGTGTCCAGCATCCCCCCATCTCCACATGGCTCCCCTTGTCCAGCATCCCTCTCTCTCTGTCTATCCCACTGCCTCCCTATGTGACGCTATGTCTAGTACCTCTCTCCATATGCCCCCTGGTCCAGCATACTCCCTCTCTCTATGGTGCACTCTGTGTTAAGCATCCCCCTCCATTTGCCCATGCCCCTTCCTCTCCTCCCCAATCTCCAACATACCCCTTGAATCTCCCCAGCTACTGCTGCAACTTCTTCAGTGGCAGTAATAAAATAAATACTAAATGCGGAGTCCTTGAGACTCTAATGTGTTTTCAAGGTCCTGCTAATCCCATTCCCTCTAATGCAAAAAGTATGCATCAGAGAGGATAGGACTGGCAGGGTCTTTGAAATGCATGAGAGACTTAAAGACACCACAGCTAATGTTTATTTATTTAATATACATTTGTATACCGCTACTTCCAGCGATCAGCAGTGGTTTTTGATTACAGATTGGAAATTGTCAAATCATGACAGGAAATTTTTGAGGTATAAACACATTGATTAGACAGGAAAGCACAGCACACAGAGAACTATTTTTACAGGGAACATGGGCTATGGAGGGTTAAGTGGCTTGCCCAAGACCACAAGGAGCACCTGTGGGACTAGAAACCCCAGTCCTTCCGGCCCAAGGTTGCTGTCCTCTAGTGGGATTTGAACCCCCAACCTTCTGGCCCAAAGTACCTTGCCCCAACCACTAGGCTACTCCTCCACTCCATGTTTATTTTATTGCAGCTGCCATCACTGACCTTAGGAGCAGTGACAGCAGTGGCCAGGGGGATGGAGGGTAAATGCCATCATAGAGGCCAAACAAGCGTGAGGTGGCTGCTGCTGGAATGTTTTGAGGACACTTATTGACTTCACCAAACCTTTGCTGCCTGAGGTGCTAGAGCCACCCCTGGAACAATAAGACTTTAAAAGAAACCTTTTTGTATGACAATGAAATATATGACAAAAGGTCAGAAAATGAGAGAAACCTCTTTCTAAATGAGGTCACCTTACTGATCTTCCTGGAAATCACTCAAGCGACTGCTCCTACAGCAACAGAAGATGAGACCATGCATAAATGGAGAATCAAGGCTGTATAGTGCATCCACGTTGTCTGTCACTGCACTTATTGGATGGTAAAAGGTTTTTTTGTATGGTATGAGAAGAGATTGGGCAAGTCTCAAGGGTTACTGCACAGGTTTTGTGGTTACCATGTGATAGTTTGGGCACATGGAGGGGCATTCTGCATAGGGCTTACAGGGTGCCACCCAGACAGTGCAGAAAATGTATGTGATCATGGAACTGGGTCTGGGGATGTCCAGGCTAGTTTCAAATTGGAAGGATAAACGTCTAATGAAATGGATACACAGATGAGGCAGCCATATATCCAGCCCATGTGCAATACAGTGATGAGGATATTCAAGGCAAGATGGGTACCAGGAGGTCCAGGTGCCAGCACAATATGCCAGCATGCACAACTATGTAAGGCCAGAGCATGAGGGTCAGCAGAGAAGATGGCAGCATGTCCGGCTCCTCAACTTCTCCCACACAGAGACCAAAACCATGTGCTACCTGATAGGGGAAAATAAGGCTTAAAGTGTGTGTGTGCAGCAGGACTAAGAGGCCCGCAGGGGAAATGGGAATCCTGTACATATCTATATATGGAAAGGAATGTGCTGTGCTAAGAAAAATTGATTGTTCTACACGGAGACGACTAACATCTGTGAAGTTACTGATAAGCTGTGGTGGGCCTCAGGGGATGAGTTGATGACATATGTATATGTTTCTGTTAATGTATAAAAGACAGACAGCCCCTCTAACCTGTGGAATAAACTTACATACTACTTATATGCGCGTGTGTGTGTTTGTTCCCCTGGAATTCCAGACAGAGAAGGTAAGGTGATTCCTCGGCCCAAGGGGATTAACGGACATCTCGAGGGTAAGTGGTATATAGTGCGGGGAAAGGAATGACCCACACTTACAATTTGGTGTCAGAAATGAGGATTTCCCCTTTGCACTGGGATTTCCCGACTTCCTAAATTGACGTAGCTTTGGTAGCTGCACTGTGATTTCCTGGCTTCCTAAATTGACGTAGCTTTGGTAGCTCATCTCGGGAATGCGCTTTGGTAGCACTATGCATACCGGGGACGTCCTGCTGGGCCTGTGGTAATACCCTTTTCCTTCTCTGTGGCTTGTGTGATTGTGTGAGCTTGGCAAGACGCCCCTGCCTCAGCCTGAAGCGATAGCGCTAGTGATGGTTGTTGGCAGAAAGCAAGTGGCCAAGCGTGCGATTGTTGGATATTAATTAGAGGATGGGGGGGGGGGGTCCCAAGGTAAGGGGACTGCTCCAGAATCTGCGGGAGTGCGTGCGCAGCCAAATGTTGTGATAAGGTTTAAAACTGCAGCTAAGAAGGCATCCTATTCTTGCCATACCCTGGTCCCTCCCGGCGCACCCCCGGCAGATGGGGAGATGCCGAAGGAATACGTAGGCAGAATGGCAGGGGGTTATTATACTAATCCCTGGGTGGATAATATGGCGGGGTGGACAGAAGGTTTACATAGCTCAAATCCTTTTCCCAGGGAGGGTAGCTTCTCTGCCTGACATTTAGATATGATTCGGGGATTGTGTCTGGGGGATAAGAAAGATTTTCCCTTTTATTCTGGAGACCCGAAATGGCCAAAATCGTATATGAAGGAATGTAGTACTGTATGGATACAACTGGCTCCTTATTATAATGATCAGTACCTACCGGTGCTTGACTCACCCCGGGAACTGCCTCCGAAATTGCCCCAACCCCAGGTATACTCCTCCCGGGTGCCCACGGCTCCTCCGCCGTATCAGCCCATTTACCCCTCCCTAGTTGGATCGGCCACCGTTGTACAGCCAGCCAGAGACTCTGATTCATTAGAGGACATTGTTTTGGTGGCGGCTGCTTCTACCACGCACCCCCCTGTAGTAATGGCGGTGCGTGCGTGCCCCCACCCACCGGGAATTACCCGTAGATAAAATGTTTCATCAGATATGTGCTACGTATGAGGCTGTGCATGGCAGGGTGGAGGAGCCTGAGGCTGTGCGTGGCAAGGTGGAGGAGCCTGCCCGGTTTGCCTCCGCCGCCGCCTGCTGCCCTATCTTCTCCTGCCCTACCATCTCACTCAAGCCCATGCTTGACTGAATTTGGGCCCACCCCTGCTGGTCGGGACGCGCCCAGGGAAAACATGTATCGCAAATTGTGTAAGACATCCCAGGAGGTCTCTACCAGGGGTTTGGGGATGCGAGTGGGGGCCGGAGGGTCCGCTGCTTCCCTGGTCCCTTTTGCCCCGCTGGAGTCCCTCATTACCCCCCCCCCCCTAATTCCCCCTTCCGATGCCTTCAACCGAAGATCGTGGGGGGGGGGGGAACAGGAGCAGAGTAGGGCTAGGGCTCATAGGGAAGGACTTAGCCCTCATAACCCCTTTCATAAGCTGGATTCGAATGACGCGAGAACTTCTAACAATGATAGAGCGTCAGGAAAACCTACCTTTAAGGGTTACACATACACCCAGTACCCTTTTTTAACTATTGGTAACCAGCTTGTTGTTAAGCCCCTGGATCCCGCCATCCTTTCTTCTATTTTACAGCATGCCCCGAACCCCATGAAAATGACAGCTGCCACTGTGCACTACTTGCAACGTATGACTCATGGTTTGCAGTGTACGGTGCAGGACTACCACCTCATTATTGAGGGTGTCCTGGGGTATGATGAAGAAACCTCATTTGATTTTTCTAGAGTTAAGTCACTGGCGAACCCTTATGAGACGCCGGATGATTCTAATTACCCCTTCCGATATCCCGAGGTGATAAAAAAGATGTGGGATGAAGTGTTAGAAGAGTTTTAGCGTTTATTTGGGGCGAAACAGAATCTTGCTGCATCTATTGCGTGCGTGCAGGAACCAGGGGAAGGAGTTTCACAGTTTGTGTGAAGGTTTCATAAGTGTTGGAAGGAGGAGGCAGGTTTATCACAGGAAGGCCTGATGGCTTCGATGTATATTCAGACGCTGTTTGGGGCTATGCGCCCCGAAGTAATTGTAGCATGTAAGCGAATGATAGATGCTTGGTTTAGCATGACTCCGGCAGAATTAGAGAAGGTAATATTAACGAAGGAAGCGGCGGGATGCTTTGCAGATATGGATGTTAAGAAAGGTAAAATTTCTCATGCTTGGCAGCAGGATATTGGTTGCTAGCAATCCTACCCCGGGGGATATCAGCCCCCGGAGCCTCAGTGGTCGCAATCTCGGGGGTGGAGGGGACAGCGGGGCTGGTTTCGATGCGGGCGGGGTGGTGGAAGAGGAGTAGGGCAGGGAATACCTAGGAATCAGATTTATTTTCATTGTAAGCAACAAGGACATTTAAAAAATGAGTGTCCCTACGCGGCAGGTAGCAGCCTCATGCCGACTCAGAGGGGGTGGGCCTTGCCCCCTCCCGCGACGCCATTGGCACCATTCCCTCCCCCATCTAGTAGCCCTGCAACCCCTATTACATGGCAACAGCCCCCGCAGCGCCCATAGGGCTGCCCTGAGGCAACGGTTCCGATCTGGGTTCAGTTAACGGGTGGATGGAAGGAGCCCCCTTGATGTACATTGTGCATTAATGGCCAGCAAGTCTCCTTTGCAATCGATACGGGAGTGACTTGCTCTACGTTGCATGCCTCTGTTTGTAGGGAACCCTTAACGCCAGGTCCTGCCTCAGTTGGGATAAATGGAACCTCTACCCCCACGTGGAATACACCCCCGTTGTCTGTCTCCACGCTTGGTAACAATACTGTTCTGTTTACACATTCATTTACGATTATTCCCTCCTGTCCAGTGAGTCTCCTGGGGCGGGACCTGTTGTGTCACTTAGAAGCAGTAACTATTAGTAATTCAGATGGCTCTTTTGCCTTGCACTCTCCTTTTTTATGAAATATGATTTCTACAGAGGCGCATGGGTTGTCTAAGGTTCCTCCTAAACTCTGGGCCACCTCCCCAACTGACGCCGGGTTGGTCCCCTGTACGCTGTACATGGCACATTTGAAGGATCCTCAAGCTGTCGTCTGTATTCGACAGTACCCTTTGTCTGGCCCTAAGGAAACTGCCTTGCAGTCCATGGTCCAGGATTTTGTTGCAGCAGGTATTGTAGTTCCTACTGTTTCTCCTTATAATACTCCCATGAATCCCGTCCCTAAGAGGGATGGGTTCTGTTTTACCCAGTTTTACCCAGGATTTACGGGCTGTAAATCAGCTTGTTGTCCCACTGGCACCGGTGATGCCCGATATTTCCGGGCTACTTACTCTTATTCCTACGGAAACCAAATGCTTTACGGTTATTGATTTAGCTAATGCCTTTTTTAGTGTACCCCTGGACCCCATCACGCAGCCTCTTATGGCTTTCACACATGCAGGCAAACAATATACCTGGACTTGCCTGTCGCAGGGATACATTGATTCCCCGGCGGAGTATTCTCTTGTTCTTAAGGCATCAATTGAAATGTGGCATCCGCCTTCTTCCTCCACCCTTCTCCAGTATATGGATGATTTGTTGTTATGTTCTAAAACAATCACAGAATGTGAAAACGACTGTATCCTTGCTCTGCCATCTAGCCTCCCATGGACATAAGGCTTCTTTAAAAAAGCTCCAGTGGTGTTGTGAGCGTGTTACCTACTTGGGGTTTGTGCTGTCCCCCAGGAATCGGGCGCTCTCTCCCACCCAAGTACAGGCAATTATAAAATTATCTCCTCCAACAATATGCTGGCTTTCCTTGGATTAGTATCCTTCTGTCGTGCTTGGATCCTGGACTGTGCTTATTGGGATTCCATATTGCGAAGGGCTACTTTGCAGTTACCAGGCTCTGCATCTATAGAATGAACAAAAGAAATGCTTTCTGCATTTGCTACTTTGAAAAAGCTGCTTATATCGGCTCCTACTTGGACTACCCAACTATGGGAAAATGTTTTTCTTATATGTAAGGGAAGAGGAAGGAACTATGGCAGCTATCTTGGCTAAAGACCACGGGTAGGGGGGGGGGGGAAGGAATGCACCCAGTCGCATATTTATCGAAAAAATTGCCCCTCCAGGTACAGGGTATGCCTGCATGTTTGCGAGCCCTGGCGGCTTTGGCTATTGCAGTACAGATGACTATCCCGATTACTCTGTCTCATGAGACTATTCTGTTTTCTACCCATTCTGTTTTGAATGTGTTAAAGAACCTTACTACACAACACCTGACAGCCCAGTGCCTTAGTGGGTATGAGGTAATTTTAACAACTACTGAAGGGTTGTCGGTTAAAGAGCAATCCGCTGCCTTTACCCCAATGCTGGCCTTGCAGGCCTTAATGTGCCCAGTACATGATTCTGAGTTGCCCCAAGAAGAGCATGATTGCTTAAAATTGATTAACTTTGATACGTCAGTTCGTCCCTATTTGTCCTTCTCCCCGCTCCTGGACGCTCCACATATATTTGTGGACGGGAGCTGTGTCCGTCCCGCAGACAATGCCTACATTGCTTCTTATGCCATTGTAGAACTCCCAAATATTTTGCATGAAGCCCAGTTATTACCTTATGGTTCTGCACAAGCTGCAGAATTGGTAGCGCTTACTAGAGCCTGTGAATTATTTGCTGATAAATGTGTTAACATTTATACAGATTCCAGGTATGCCTTTGGGGTGGTGCATGATTTTGGTCTCTTATGGGGGCATAGGGGTTGGAAAACGGCAGACGGTAAACCAATTTCTCATGCACAATTGGTTAATGAACTGCTGGCTGCCTTATGTAAACCCAAAGAAGTTGCCGTTATTAAATGTACCGCACACAGATATGACACTTCTATTGCCTCTCAAGGTAATGCCTTAGCTGATCTTGCAGCCAACCAATGGGCACAAGCCCAAATTGAACTTTTACGTAGTAATAATATCTCTCAGGTCATACCGACAGTTTCTTATTATTTGTCTGATCCTTTACTGTCTGAGTATTATATTTCCCCCCTTGAGCATTCTTTTCCTCTGCACCATTTGCAGGCTGCTGCAGATCCCGAGGATATTATGTATTAGGAACAGCATAATATGAGTTTAAATTCAACACAGGTTTGGCAGGAAAAAGGGGGGGAGGGCGAAGAGGGCTACCGAAAGCGGCAGCCCCTCTCTTAATTGGTCAAGTACATGGGGTAGGGCATAAAAACAGAAAGATGGTTCTTAAGGAGTTACAGGAAATATTTGTTTGCAGAGATTTGCCTCATTTAGTGGAATCACAACTGAGTCAATGCTTAGTATGTGCTAGGAATAATGTTCAGAAGGGAAAAGCAATAGGACAATTGCATCATTTACCCCCACCCCAAGGCCCGTTTCAGACCCAACAAGTAGATTTCACATGTATGCCACGATCGATAGGGGGTTATAAGTATTTGTTGGTCATTGTAGATAGGTTTTCAAAGTGGCCAGAGGCTTTTCCCACAACCAAGGAAGATGCTAGAACAGTTACAAAAATTCTCTGTAAGGAAGTTATTCCCTGCTTGCGTGTCCCCTTTCTATAGATTCTGATCAGGGACCAGCGTTCACCTCTAAGGTGTTACAACAGATTACTCAGATGTTTGCCATTGACTGGAAATTTCATGTCCCATATCACCCACAGTCATCAGGGATAGTAGAATGAATGAATCGAACAATTAAAGAAAAATTAAAAAAGGCTACACAACACGCCCCAGGAAGGTGGCCAGTGTATCTACCGGCTGTATTGGCAGAGATTAGACTAACCCCCGGGGCATCTGGATTCTCTCCTTTTGAAATTCTGATGGGACGACCCTTACCCTTACCCTGGAAATGGCCCAAGGGAACGGTGATAATGGCAGATGACTTGTTGCTAGCACAGGAAGAATATGCTACACAGCTAACTAAATATTTGTGCACGGTGTCTGAACAAGTGTACAATGCTTTCCCTTTTTCTTCTACAGAACCGACGCATCCGTTCCGCCTGAGAGACCATGTGCTGGTAAAGCTGTTTCATAAGAAGGACCAGTGGGACCCGCCGTTTGGAGATCCGGAGGAGATTATTGCAGTTACTCGCACAGCCGTGCTGACTGATAAGCATCCGACCTGGGTACACGCCTCACGCGTCAAGAGTGCACCTGAGGAATCCTGGAAGACGCCTGACTCGCCCCAGCCATGAAGTCTGGCTGGCTGGCCCTTTCTTGTTTATTATTGATCTCAGTTGTCATTGTGCTGACTACATACTATTTTACAAATGAAGGACCTTGGACGCAGGCACAGCGGACAGAGAACAATGCAACTTGGATTCAGGTATCTCTCAATAGTTCTCGCCGGACTAAGCGAGAACTCCTCTCTCCGAATTTGTGGAAATCCTCTGTTTTGGAGATTGTTAGTCTGATGAACTTAACTGACTGCATTATCTGTACTCCTTTACCAAAGGGTGTAGCATATGCTCCGGTACATGTTTCAAAGGTTCCTTTAAATTAAATTAGTATGTGGGACAACTTGCTTGTGTAGATAAGAATAATTTTTCTGCCAGTTGTTATGAATCTTTCAGTTGTTCCCAGACGTGGTATATGATGAATATGATACATAATTCTTTGCGTGTATATGCTGACCCAAATATGATATTTGATCTATGTTTGATAACAAATGCATCCATTGCTTTTTCACACAGGTGTAACCTGTCGTATAATGTGTTTAATGGGTCTTTTCATTTTATTAATAATTCAGTCATGATAAATTGGTATAATCAATCTGGTAATATGGACCCCTCCAATATGAAAAATGATTGGAGAAATATTACAAAGAGCCTGGTAGTGTTTAACGGATCTGACTTCCGCTGGTATGTGGGATTGGTCCCATTTACCACAATGGTTCAGCTGTAGTGACGCAGGGGTCCCAAAATGAATCCCTATACACTTCATGCTATCTACCAATGTCCAGTTTAAGAAAGAATCTCATCTCATCCACTGTGGAAAGTTCTTTTGTCAAGTGGTTTGATGGGCAAAATATGAGTCGCATATGGACCACTGGCACAGACCTCTTCGCTGTGGTGGGTCATTATTGGTTGTGTGGGGAGATGATTTATCAACAAATTAACGTGTCTTTGCTACCTTGTGCGTTAGTTAAAATAACTCCTTATTCGGCTCTAATACCTTTGAATGTGACCCATGGTAAAAGAAAGAAAAGGAATGCAAATCCTTGGTCACCTGATAATCCTGAAGATGAGGCTATTCAAGCTTCGTATCAATATATTAATACTACTTATCCTTTGACCAAAGTTCGCTTGGATGCCCTTAGCTATACTTCCTGGATCCCAGTTTTCCAGACCCCCGCTATCACCGCTGAATTAGGTATGGCAATTCAAAGATTACAATGCTTGTTACATATACAAATGAGGTCAGTAACAGAATTCATTTCTAAGCTTGCAGAATCCCTGGAACAGAATACTCAAATGACTTTACAAAATCGTAGAGCTTTAGATCTCTTACTAGCAGCTGAGGGCTGGGCTTGTACTTTTTTAAATGAAACTAATTGTTGTACTGTTATAGCGAACCACACGATTTTTGTCTTAGATGCCATGAAAAAGATTAAGACTTTATCTGATTTGAATATGGCCGATTTCAAGGGCGGTATTGATTTCAGTAACATATGGGGTGATATTGTAAAATGGTTTGGCGGGTTGGGGGTGGTCTCAAAGGGCTGATTATTGCCCTATTGAGCGGTTTTATAATCCTTGTTCTTTTTTGTTGTATATTATCATTTGTCCTTGGCTGTTGTCGGAAGGCCCTGCAGAGCTCCACCACTTTTATGTACTCTTATAGATCTGTTTCCACGGTGGCTGATGTACCTGAGCATGCCACCACCGACCTCCAGATCAATAATGTCTGCTTAACTGTCCTTCAGAAGACTGTTTGGCTGTTCTTATAGTGGGCCTGTGCAGGCCCAAAGGGGGGATTGATAGGGGCAAATAAGGCTTAAAGTGTGTGTGTGCAGCAGGACTAAGAGGCCCGCAGGGGGAAATGGGAATCCTGTACATACCTATATATGGAAAGGAATGTGCTGTGCTAAGACAAATTGATTGTTCTACACGGAGACGACTAACATCTGTGAAGTTACTGATAAGCTGTGGTGGGCCTCAGGGGATGAGTTGATGACGTATGTATATGTTTCTGTTAATGTATAAAAGACAGACAGCCCCTCTAACCTGTGGAATAAACTTACTACTTATATGCACGTGTGTGTGTTTGTTCCCCTGGAATTCCAGACAGAGAAGGTAAAATGATTCCTCGGCCCAAGGGGATTAGCGGACGTCCCGAGGGTAAGTGGTATATAGTGCTGGGAAAGGAATAACCCACACTTACACTACCTCATGCTTGCTGGGAGGACCTGCTCTCCCTAGCACCCGTGGCCACAGACAGACCACCAAGAGGTGCAAGCCTCATAACATGAGATCCACATAAAGCTTCACTAGTAAGTATAATCAAAAGAGGCCTATTCCCAGAGATGTTCACAATGGCAACACTAAATTATAAGTATAAATTTTGTCGGACTGGTGTCTATGTGAGGACTAAACCTCTACCTCAGACCATATCCATTTTAATGAATTTGGCATTAAATTCATAAAAAAACAAAAAAACAAACACTTATCTTATTGTTTGTCCAATCGTACATCAAAAACAACCTCCACATCTGCTGAGAAAAGACACAGCACTGCGTTTCAGGTCTATCAAAAGCAATCTAGTAAGTGTGGCAGAGGATCAGCTGGGAGTGTAGTCCAGGCACATCAGATATGGGCACCCAGCATATTCAGTGCAGCAGGAGATGAGTAATATGGTGGACAGCGAACATATATTCATGCACCCTCCTCCGCTCCTACCCATGCACACAGACACCCACTACCACTCTGCACACACTTGTACTGATGACTTTACCTTGTGCAGACACTGGGCTCATGGGGTCCCAGGGTGGCAGTGGGGAGTGAGAGTGGGATGGGTACGTGTGGATGGGGTAGGGGCTGTGGGGTAAAGGGGTACCTATTGAGGCTGGGTGAACAGGGGGTGCCAGAAGGGGGTGACACAGCGGTTCACTGGGCATGGCACACAGCAGATGGCAACAACAGGCAGGCTCCTCTCTCTTTCTCTTTCTCTCTCCTTCATGCCCTCCTCCTAGCAGAATTGCATCCGCGGTCAGCATTGACAGCAAAGTGCCTTAACTGTGTGTGCTTTAAAGAACGTCTAGGTTGGGATGTCTGGCTGCTGCACATAACACACCCGGGAACTTTGCAAAATACACTTTGGGCATCTGCATTCTAGCTCCACTTTGACCGTGCTCCCGAACACCCTCAGACACATCCAATTTGGCATGCCAGAAGTTGTATGTGCCAGCCACGGAGATCTCTGGATTTGCCCACTTCTGTGATCTTGTTTTCTATGTCCAGGTCAGGAACCCATCCATCCATGTCCAGCTCTTGCAAAATAACCCCCTTAGTGTGTGGTAAGTGTAAAACTTTATCGTATTTTGTAAAAGGGCCCAAAGTCTTTCTCCACTTATTTGAAAGGCCCCCTTCTTTGCTGTTTCAGTTGTTTTTCAAAAAAAATATCCTTTTTAAATTCTGTCATTTTTCTTAACTGATGCATTTTTACCCTTGGATTTCCCAGGGCTGGTGCAAGGATATGAGGTGCCCTTGGCAGATCTTCGATCCTGCCGCCCTGGTCTGATTGCTGCCGCTGCCGCCCCTCTCTAAGACCTGCAGTGGCAGCAATGGCAATGCAGTGCTTAGCTGAACTCTCAGGCGCTCCGTTGCCATTCCTTTTCTCTGCCGCTTTCATCCCTTCTGACTCAGGAAGTCTACATTGGAAGGGGCAGAAGCAGCAGACCACAGAGAAAAGGAATGGCAACACAGCACTGGAGGGTTTGGCTATGCACTGTGTTGCCGTTTAAATGCCATTGCCCCAGGAATGATGGTGCTCTAAGCAGCTACCTGGTTCACCTATTTGGTTGTGCCAGCCCTGGGCTTTCCTTAGAGGATTGATTTGCTCTGGAGCATAATTCCATTTGGCATATTTTTTAACAATAACCCACAGTGGCCTGGAAGTGCCATGACCTCGTTAGCAGCCACATCTTGCCTTAGAACATCCAGCACTGTCTCAGAACGTATTGCCTCCTCCTCTTTCTGGGCTGCTCGTGGTAAGGGGCAGCTTTTCCTAAGGCCCTGCTCAGCAGAAATTCCCTCCCCTTTTCTGACATATTCCACCACCTTCTACAGAAGGAAATAATTGGCTTCTTTAAAGTCTCACATATACATACGCATAAGCAGAAAATGTACAGAAAAAAAAGAAAAGTGTGTTAGAATGAAGTAGACTATAAATCAAGTAAAAGACATAAAATAACAGGATGAACAGTGGCTGGGATACACACAGGGCCGGCCCGTCCATTGAGCAAGAATGTTTTTGGCACAGGGCCCTGCATTTCAGGGGGCCCCGTGCAAAAAACATTCTACATCAGCCCAAGTAGATAAAAAAAAAAAACGGCTGCTGCTACCATGGCAGCGGCAGAATCAAGCATCCCGCCAAGGGCCCCCCCTGCCCGGCAGAGCCTCCCTGCAGCATCAGCTCCCGAGTCCCAAAGCACGGGCTTTCAGAGCTGCAAAGGGAGAGCTTCTCTGACCTCTCGCGGCTCTGTTAAGCCCGCTGGGGCTGATGGGAAATCCCATCAGCCCCGGCGGGATTAACAAAGCTACGAGAAAGGGAAACTCTTGCGGCTCTGAAAGCCCGTGCTTTGGGACTCAGGAGCTGATGCTGCAGGGAGGCTCTGCCGGGCAGGGGGCGGCTCCGCGGTGGAACGCTTGATTCTGCCGCTGCCATGGCGGCAGCGGCAGCCGCAGCCAGTTTATTTTTTTTAAATCTACCTGGGCTGTTGGGGGGAGGGGGGTTAGGACTGGTAATGGGCTATAGGGAGGGAGGAGTGGCCTAGTGGTTGGGGCAAGGTACCACAGGCCAGAAGGTTGGTGGTTCAAATCCCACTAGAGGACAGCAACCTTGGGCCAGAAGGACTGGGGTTTCTAGTCCCACAGGTGCTCCTTGTGGTCTTGGGCAAGCCACTTAACCCTCCATGGCCCATGGCCCATGTTCCCTGTTCCCTGTAAGTATTAGCGTATATGTCTCATATCCCCTCATGTTAAATGTATCCCCCAACCACTTTGACACAGTGAAAAGCAGGATATAAATGCAGCTAAATAAATGGGCTATGGGGGGGGGGGAAGACTGGAAGTGGGCTGATGGGGGGCTAGAAATAGCAATGGGCTGATGGGGGGGTTAGGACATAATGGGGGGTTAGGGCTGGTAATGGGCTGAGTGGAAGGAGGGCTTGAACTGCAAAACGCTGATGGGGAGGGAGGTTTGGAATGGAAATGGGCTGTTGGGGGTGCAAAGATTGGAAATGGGCTGTGGTGGGGGCTTGGATTGAAATGGACTCATGGAGGGGCTAGAACTAGAAGTAGCCTCATGGGGTGCTTGGATTGGATATGGGCTGAGTGGAGGGGAGCTAGGATTTGACATGGGCTGATGGTGGGCCTAGGAAAGGACTAGAAATGGGGGATTGGATAGGACTGGAAATGGATGGGGGAGCTAGGACTGGAAATGGGCTGATGTGGGAACTAGAAGGGAGCAGATGCTGGGTGGGGCCAGAACTAGAAGGGAGCTGATGTTGGGGGAGGATTAGAATGGGATGGAACTGGGAGAGTGAAATGGAGAGGGAAAAAATATTTTGTGTAGGAGGGAAGACAAATCTACAATTGGCCAGATATTGGGAGAATAAGTGGGGATTGAGGATGGAGGGGTAAAATTTGAGTGGATGAAATAGGAATGAGGAAAGAGCAAAAGGAGAAAGATTAGTATGTTAAAGCAGATGTAGAGAGAGAAAGGAAAAAACTAGAAGAGAGAAGAAAGGACAAATGGACAGCAGACAATGGAGAGTTAGCAGAAGACACGAAGAAACCAGAAGAAAGTGGCTGGAGCAATTGCAACTGAAAAAAAATGCACAAAAGGTCAAAAAATATCTCTTTATTTTGAATGTATTAACTGGAATATGTCAGCTCTGGGAAATGTGCATCATTAACGTCTACGCTTTGTTTAGTACAAGAGGAAATTAATTTATAGTTTTATTTCTGCAGTGCTGTTGTACATTCCAAGTTTGACTTTTGGGGTTCCCAGTTTAATTATTGTCTTCCTGTTTCTAAATTGTGATTCCTTGTTTGGTGATGGTCTATTTTCTGCATGTGTAACTGAGCTGAGGTATTCTGTTTATGTAATTCCTATTTGACATTGCCACTTGTTCTCTTTCCCCAGTAGATCATGTATTGTTATTCTCTGAAACAGGGGCGGCCCAAGGGAGGTACGGGGCCATGTGCGGAGACTCGGTGCGGGGCCTCATTTGCATAAGTGGCCTTATTTGCATAAATATTTGCATAATGCTACCATACACTAACTTTTAGTAAACATGTCTCTTAATGAGTGTATGGATAAAGAAAGGCTAAAAGATTTCTACATTACTATAATCCAGTGCCAACCGCCAGGCACATTAGGAACTACTACAAACGCTGCCCATTTAGAACCCATAGCAAACCCGCCGTATCCTGACAGCATTACCAGGACTCACAAAGCACCATACCCTACCTATCAAAAGGCAACACTGCAAATATTAAACCAATACATTTCAGAGAATACTGGGGAAAGAGAACAAGTGGCAATGTCAAATAGGAATTACATAAACAGAATACCTCAGCTCAGTTACACATGCAGAACATAGACCATCAGCTCCCTTCTCTTCATCAGCTCATTTCCAATCCTAGCCCCCCATCAGCCCATTTCTAGTCATTTCCTAGCCTCACCATCAGCCCATGTCAAATCCTAGCTCCCCTCCACTCAGCCCAATTCCAGTCCAAGCCCCCCCATGAGCCTACTTCCAGTTCTAGCCCCTCTATGAGTCCATTTCAATTCAAGCCCCCACCACAGCCCATTTCCAATCTTAGCTCCCCCCAACAGCCCATTTCCAGTCCTATCCTAGCTGCTCCATCAGCCCATTTTCAGTCCTAGCTCCCTTCCCTCACAGCCCATTTCTATTCCAAGCCCCCTCCCCATCAGCTATTTGCAGTTCAAGCCTCCCCTTCCACTCAGCCCATTTCCAGTCCTAGCAACCCCCCAACCCATTACCAGTCCTAGCCCCCCATCAACCCACTTCCAGTCCTAACCCCACATCACCCCATTTTCAATTTAAGCCCCCCCATAACCCATTACCAGTCCTAACCCCCCATCAGCCCACTTCCAGTCCTAACCCCATCAGCCCATTTCCAGTCAGCCCCCCATAGCCCACTGCCAGTCCTAACCCCCCATCAGCCCACAGCCCATTACCAGTCCTAACCACATCAGCCCACCTCAAGTCCTAACCCCTCCCCATCAGCCCATTTCCTGTCCTAGCCCCCCATAGCCCATTATCAGTCCTAACCCACCCATAGCCCATTACCAGTCCTAACCCCCCATCACCCCATTTCCAGACAGCCCCCATCAGCCCACAGCCCATTACCAGTCTTAACCCCCCCATAGCCCATTACCAGTCCTAACTCCCCCCAACAGCCCACAGCCCATTACTAGTCCTAACCCCATCAGCCCACCTCAAGTCCTAACCCCTCCCCATCAGCCCATTTCCTGTCCTAGCCCCCCCATAGCCCATTATCAGTCCTAACCCCCCCTTAGCCCATTATCAGTCCTAACCCCCCATCAGCCCATTTCCAGACAGCCCCCATCAGCCCACAGCCCATAGCCCCCCCCCATAGCCCATTACCAGTCCTAACCCCCCCCATCGGCTCATGGAAAATTAAAAAAAAAAAGCTGGCTGCTGCCACTGCCGCCATGGCAGCGGCAGAATAGAGTGTCCCGCGGGGCCCCCTCTACCCGGCTGAGCCCCTCTGCGCCGGCTTTCAGATACGCGAAGGGAGAGTGTCTCCCTCGCGTCTCTGTTAAGCCTGCAGGGGCTGATGGGAAATTTCCCATCTGCCCCTGCGGGCTTAACAGAGACGCGAGGGAGACACTCTCCCTTCGCGTATCTGAAAGCCGGCGCAGAGGAGCTCAGCCGGGCAGAGGGGGCCCTGCGGGACACTCCATTCTGCCACTGCTGCGGTGGCCGCAGTAGCGGCCAGCTTTTTTTTTTTAAACTTAATTTTTAAAAAAGCAGAATGTTCTTTGCGCGGGGCCCCCTGAAACGCGGGGCCCTGTGCAAAAAACATTCTTGCTCAATGGACGGGCCGGCCCTGCTCTGAAATGTATTGGTTTAATATTTGCAGTTTTTCCTTTTGATAGGTAGGGTCTGGTGCTTTGTGAGTCCTGGTAGTGCTGTTAGGTTACAGCGGGTTTGCTATTGGTTCTAAATGGGCAGTGTTTGTAGTAGTTCCTAATCTGTTTGGCGGTTGGCACTGGATTATAGCAATGTAGAAATCTTTTAGTCTTTTTTTATCCATACACTCATTAAGAGGCATGTTTACTAAAAGTTAGTGTATGGTAAGATTATGCAAATATTTATGCAAATGAGTCCCTTATGCAATGAGGCCCCGCACCGAGTCTCCGCACATGGCCCCGCACCCCCCTTGGGCTGCCCCTGGATACACAGATAGAGTAATGCTGTATGTGTTTCTTTTTTAATGGCATAGACCAGCGATGGCGAACCTATGGCACGCGTGCCAGCTGTGGCACGCGAAGGCCTTGCAGCTGGCACGCGGGAAGGTCCGCAATTAAGATATGCGGCGCGGCGGGAGGTGATTGTCAGAGAGGCGGCCTCAGTGGGAGAAAAGCAGCGCCGCTCTCTCTTTCTCGCTCAGCCGCACCCGCTCCCGGTGCCCTTGTAACTGCTCGTTGCTAGAGCAGAACTGCAGTTTTGACAGAGCGCGGGAGGGGAAAGCGATTTTGGTTCCCTCAGCCTCTCCGGTTCCCGAAGAGGTAGCCAGTAAGGTTGGATGAACAGAGGGAGATTAAAAGAGAAAGATAAAGCTGTCTTGGCCACACAAAGGTAAGGCGACAGTTTATTTCTTCAGAGCGGGGGCCTAATCGCATGGCAATCACGCGGGAAATGCCAACGGCTCAGCAGGCCCTGTAGCAACTTCTGCTTTGCATGGGAAGCCTCCCTTTCAGTAGAAACTCGACGTTTTTCAGGTTAAGGGGTATTGGTAGTTATTGTTTTATTGCTTTATTGTTAAAAAAAAAAAAAGGTTTCTGCACGTGTTAAAGGACTCCACTGCCTCTATAAGGAGGTATGTCATCGAGACTGCATTGTTTGATCTGCAGTTCTAAGAAGGGCATTGTGGCAGAAACAGGGGTTTGCAAGCGGTGCACAAAGGAGGCTGCTGTCATGGAGCACAGCTTGGAAGGAGCACTTGAGGGTCAGAAGGACCCTGTCGGCTCACAGGATCCCACTTCCTTATCTCCCCCATTAAAGGAACCCATAGCCAGTCCGTCTTCGGCCCCAGATCTTCCTTCTTCGCAAATAGCATTGCCAGGGGGTCTGGTAGCCATTTTTCCCCCAAATTCTGTGGCGCTGCTGCAGCAAGCCTTGGGACATCCCAGGCAGGAGCATGAGGCGACTTCTATTGGAGTTTCCCAAGGGAAAAGAGGCCAGGAACCCCTTTGAATGCGGGGAGTTGGGACAGCTGACGAAGAAAGCCAGATTGGAAAAGGAGCAGAAGGAACAATCGGTGGACTTGGAGGGATTTCAATCGGATGAGGGAGACCCGGAGTTGGACGAGGAATTGGAAGAAGGCGAGATCTCAGACAGAGAGGATCAAGCGAGAGTCATTCGAGTGTTTAGGAGGGACGAGTTACCCGCACTCATTTCGGAGACTCTTAAGTCGCTCAATATGCCTTCACCAGGCCCGGCGGAGGATGCTTCATTAGAGGATCCCTTGCTGCAGGTTTTTAGGAAGACACAGAGAGCCTTCCCGGTTCATAGAGTTATTAGGGAAATGATTGAAGAAGAATGGGACATGCCAGAGGCGGCTCTAAAAGGGGCCAGAGTGATGAGTAGACTTTACCCCCTGGTGGACCAGGATCGCGAGTTATTTAAGCCTCCAAAGGTCGATGCGGCTGTCTCTGCAGTGACAAAGAAGACTACCATTCCAGTGGAAGGTAGTGCTGCACTCAAGGATACCCAGGACAGAAATCTCGATACCTTGTTGCATCAGGTCTTTGACATCAACGCTTTGTCCGTGCAAGTGGCTATTTGTGGAGCTTGGGTCGCTCGAGCCTGCCTGCGTTGGTCACAGCAAGTGCAAGGGGGACTAGGGGCAGACATGGAGGCAGAAGCTGCAAGACTTGAGTCGGGCGCAGCTTAATTAGCGGAAAATTAAAGAAATATCACTCCCAGTCTCTTAGTTTTAGCAACTATCTTTCAAAAACTAATCATCTTACAGTTGCCAGCTTTCAAATTTCACTGTGCATGGCAAAACATGGTAAGCCCCTCTCTGATGGAGATTTTATCAAAAAGGCAATTTTGGCTGGGAGTAATTCACTCTTCCATGATTTCCAAAACAAGGATAAAATTGTGCAGCGCATCTCTGAGATGCCGCTAAGCAGAAATACTGCAAAAGATAGGGTTCTGCGAATGGCTGCTGATGTTAGTCAACAGCTTACTTGCGACTTACAAAAAGCACCCTTCTACTCCATGTGCTTGGATGAAAGTACAGATATTACTAACCATGCAAGACTAGCGCTCATTTTGCGTTATGCTACTGGTGACATCATGAGAGAAGAGCTGGTAAAACTGCTGTCTTTGCCTGGAAGAACACAAGGGATAGATATCCACAATGCTGTGATGGAGGCTTTTTCATCACTAGACATAAGTCCAGAAAAAGTGGTTTCAGTTACTAGCGATGGAGCACCTAGCATGGTGGGGACAACATCAGGATTCATTCATTTCTTTGCTAAGGAAGCAAAACATCCACTGATTCAATTTCACTGCATAATACATCAAGAGGCTCTCTGTGCCAAAGAAAGCAGCAAAAAACTTGACGATGTCCTCAAAGATGTAACAAAAATGGTGAACTTCATCATGGCGCGTGCTCTTAATTTTCGACAATTTCAAGCCCTTCTTGATGAGGTTCAGGCACAATATAACACTTTACTGATGTACAATAATGTCCGGTGGCTGAGCAGAGGACGAGTGTTAGAGAGATTTGTGGCCTGCTTGGAAGAAGTTAGGCTATTTATGAACGAAAAGGGGGAAGACTATCCTCAACTCACCAACATGGCCTGGCTTACCAACCTCATGTTCTTTACAGATTTTACTAACCACTTTAATGTACTAAACAAAAAATTACAAGGCATGGGAAAAACAACAGAAAGCATGTTTAGTGACATCAAAGCTTTTGAGAGAAAATTGCATGTTTTTGAAAAAGACCTTGAGAGTGGACAGCTGAAATATTTTCCCAACCTAAAAATACATTTGGATAATTCTACAACATTTGTGGACAGTCATAAAAAACACCAGGAAATCCACAAAGCATATTCCACCATTGTAGCCGAAGCAAAGGAGAATTTTAGTAAAAGATTTTCTCAGTTCCGTAAGATGGAGACAACCCTTTCATTTATTACTTCCCCAGAAAAATCCACATTTGAAGATCTTGATCTTTCCTGCTTACAGTGGTTGGATATTCAAAACTTGGAAATGGAGCTACTGGAATTTCAAGAAAGCTCTATCTGGAAAAGTAAATTCAATGACCTGCGTGCGGCTCTTGAACGTATTGAGTGTGAAATGGTGACAAATGAAATCACTGCTAGCAGTTCTGAAAATGAAATCCTAAAAGCGTGGAATTCTCTGCCAGACAATTTTAAGTCCATGAAAGCACTTGGGATTGCTCTTCTTACTTTGTTTGGGTCATCCTATGCTTGTGAGCAGCTGTTTTCGGCTTTGAATCATATAAAATCTGATGCTAGAAACAGATTAACGGATGACATGAGTGCTGCATGTGTTGCTCTGAAATTAACGCATTATGAGCCAAGGATTGACAAGTTATCAGCATGCATGCAACAACAAACATCACATTAATTTTTTTCATGTATAGATTCTTTGGGAATACACACCGAGTCCTGACACAGTTAACAGTTTTAAGAAGTTTATCTTTTTTTTACTCAGGATACATTTGACATGTTATGTGAATAATACATTTAAAATATATTGTGTAACTGAATCAAATTCTTCCTAAATTCATTAAATTGAATGAAATCATTAAAACATTATAAATTGCCAATAAATTGAAATGAAAACCAAAGGATTGTGAATCAAATTGATTCTCTGACAATACAAAGATTCCAACCTTTACAAATGATGTTACATAGTTCAGGCAACTTTATAAAGAGTTTTTAGATACTAAAATCTTGTTGTTAAGGTTTAATTGACGTGCTGGCACTTTGAGGAAATTCTTTGGTTTTGTGCGGCAGTTTGGGCACTCGGGCTCAAAAAGGTTAGCCATCACTGGCATAGACTAAGTTATGCTGCCTTGAAGCTTAAACCAGATCTATGGTTTCTAAACTGACATCTCACCACTTTGCACCAACAGGGCTCCATTTGTATTAAGCAAACCTTTAATAAATTTGCCAAGCAAATACTTTTATTTTTGTTTACTTTTAATTAAGAAATGCAAACCTGCAGTTTAGCAATCTTCACTGGCTGCTTCTGCCTCTGCCATCTAGAGGAGGGAGTTGGCCTAGAGTGAGTTCCAGCTCCGAGGTGTTTGTGCTTCCACCCCCCTCCTACTTAACTTCCTTTTGCAAGTGAAAAATTTGACTCTAGGAGTTTGGCTTTTTACTTGTCTCCTCTAATAGTTGCAGTTTTGTAGCAAATAAGTGCCTGTGCTTACATCTGCCGGTAGCAGAAATCACCACCTGTGTGCATAAGTACCGATGCTTACACATATACGAGGGCATTGAATGATGCCACTTTTGTCAAACAGGTGTATTTTTCTGAATTGCTTGCTCCCATTGCAGTTTTAGGAGCATTTCCCCACTACCCTATCCATTCAGCAGAGCTTCTGAAAAATAGACCGGAAATCCTGAGCATCCTGACGTCCACATTGAATTTCCAACCTAACCACCCCATGAAAAATTATTTCATATGTGCTACAGCCAGATATCTACTTTCTAAACAAAGCTTTTGAAATGTGCTTCCACTCAACCAAATTAAAAGTGGATTATACTGAAATGTATTTAAGGATGTAAGTTTATATATAGGGAAGGTAAAAATTACTTTAAATCAAAACGTTATATATTTGCCTGTTAGACAAATTCCAAGTGCAGCTTTCTCTATTGGCCTTCTGAGTGATCAGTTTTCAATCCACATTGGGGGGTAAGGGATACCAAAGAAGCCTTGGTATCTCCCACTACAAATTAAATCTAAATTACAGCTATTTTTAATTCATGTGAATGTTCAGTGCTTTTATTTATACATGACTGACAGTCTTGTCTATGAGAAAGTTTAACGTTAGTAGGTGAAACACAGTGGATGCAATGCAAAAACACTTGTCGGGGGGGGGGCTTAATTTACTAATGGGTCAATATTAAAATATCGTGCTTGGCATTTTTTAAAATGCTGACTGTGGTGTTTAAAGACAATCTGATTATTCAGCGCATAGAGAGCTGACAGCATGGAAGCTACTCAAACAGTGGTAAGTCAGTCTGCTATCTGGATACATTTCGGACAGCTTTTTTGCTGCCCTACCTTTATCTGGATAGTTTTCTGGATTGCAGTTTGAATGTTGCCACTGTCCAGATAACCTGGAGCTCTGCCCATGAATCTTTCTGGCACTAAGCGGATTGTACCAAGGCAGTCTGTAAGGATACTTATTAGCACTAGCCAGATAATGCCACTGAAAATTCATGGCTAACGATGGCTAAGCCATTGATCCGAATAAATGCCTTTGAATATCAACCCATAGACACAGACCAGGAGAGAACAGGGCTTAGTAAATCTGGCTGCAGGAGTTAGCTTTAGAGAGTTTTCAAACAGTGCAGCCTTTAATAAAACAAAAAATGACTGGGGCAGGTTTACTGTGCTGAGTCATTCTATTCTCAGCATTGTTTCTGTGACCTCTTTGCATGGAAAATCCTAATGGTTATGTGAAGCGAGAACAAAATCTTTGGCAATCTCCATGCCTCCATCAATGTAGGCTTCAGGCTTCAATGCACAGGGTGGAGCTTTTGAAAATCCCTCAGTAAAGTACTGATGTACACAGACCACGGAGTCTACTTCAGTAGAGAATGCTGAGGCTGGTTATCAATTCAGTGCTCAAGTCCACAAACCAAATATAGGGGTCTGTTTACTAAGCGGCACTAGCGGCTTCCGTGTGAAATCGGGGCTGCGGACCCAATTTCGCATGGAAGCCGCTAGAGCCGTTTAGTAAACAGACCCCATAGTCTGGTTGGCAGAGCATCCAAATTACGCAAATTAACCTGACACATCTGGGGTCTTGAAGGCTTAAATAAAGAAAAAGCGCAGAGAAGGACAACAGAAATGATTCATGGGAATGAAATGGTTCCCTTGGAATGAAAGGCTAGCGAGAAGGCTGAAAGAAGATATGATGGATTTTATGAAATTTTATATGGTATGGATCACGTTAATAGAGAAGAACATAAGAACTGCCATACTGAATCAGACTAAAGGTCCATCAAGCTCAGTGTCCTGTTTCCAACAGTGGCCAATCCAGCTCACAAGTGCCTGATATATCACAAAAGTAGCCAGTTCCATGTTACTTATCCCAAAGATAATCAGTGGTTTTCTCTCGGTGTTCCTTAATAATGGTCTATGGACTTTTCCTCCAGGAATTTATCCAAACCTTTTTTAAACCCAGCTACACTATTTGCTTTTACTACATCTGCTGGCAATGAGTTCCAAAGACTAATTATTCATTGAGAAAAAAAAATATTTTCTCTTGTTTTACATATACTACTTTGCAGCTTCATGGCATGACCCTAGCCCTCATATTTGTTGAAAGAATAAACAATCAATATGCATTTACCTGTTCCACTCCATTCAGGATTATATAGACTTCTCCCAGCTGTCTTCTCCAGACTGAAGAGCCTTATCCTTTTGTGCCTTTCCTCATAGGAAAGTTGTTCCACCCCGTTTATCATTTTGGTTGCCTTTCTCTGTACCTTTTCTAATGCCACTATATCTTTTTTCAGATGCAGAGATCAGAATTACACACAATACTCAAGGTGCAGTCAAACCTTGGAGCAATAAGGAGACATTATGGTATCTTTTGTTTCCTTTCCTAATAATTCCTAACATTATGTTTGCATTTTTTGGCTGCCACCGCACACTGAACAGAAGATTTCAATGGATTGTCTAGAATCACACCCAGACCCTTTTCCTGGGTGGTGACTCCTAATGTGGAACCTAAATTCTATAGTATGGGTTACTCTTCCCTACATGCATCACTTTACGCTTGTCAACATTAAATTTCATCTTCCATTTGGATGCCCAGTCAGCCAAGCTCACGAGATCCTTCTGAAATTTCTTACAATTCACATGTGATTTAACAACTATGAATATTTTAATGTCACCTGCAAATTTAATCACCTTACTTGTTCCCAATTCCAGATCATTTATAAATATGTTAATAAGCACGAGTACCAGCACAGATCCTTGTGGCACTCCATTATTCACCTTCTTCCATTGAGAAAACTGACCATTTATCCCTACTCTCCGTTTTCTATTTCTCAGCCACTTTCCATTCCGCAATAGGATATTGTGCCATGACTTTTTGATTTCCTCAGAGTTATCTCATGTGGAACTTTATCAAACTCTTTCTGAACAATGTTCCCTCTAATTTTCTGTAGGCTGTGTGCGCATAAAATATCAGCTGTGTGCAGCTTTTGAAGGAAGGTTGAATTTTTGTGAGCCACATAACGACACTCGGAGTTATATACTTTAAAATTTGACTACACGTCAGAATACAGTATGTATACCACATTGATTTTAATCAAATTAAATGAAAATAGACTATTACTAAATGAAGCGGGACATTTCTAGTAATTACAATCATAACTTTTAAATTTTAAGATGTCTGTGTTGTTTTCTATCAGAATCAGAGCCGTAATTTTTGTGCGCTCTGTTGTAAAGTATGTGCGCTCGCTCGGCGAGGTGTGTGCGCGCACGCACACGCGCACAGCTTAGAGGGAACAGTGTTTCTGAAAGTCTAAATACACGATGGCAGTTATTTTAGAAGATTTACTCCAATTAGTTCATTCTGGGCATTAAGCCTCAAGCATCTGGAACAGCACCTGAAATTAAGCACAGACACAAGACAGAGGCAAGAAAGAGGGGCGGGAAGAGAATGCCCTTTCAGGTCTAGTTAAGATCTTCTTGTTCCTCTTCCTGGGTCAGTTCTTCTCTCCTGTACCAAAGTGGGTAAGCCTTCACAGTGACAGCACCTCCGGGCAAGACTTGCCCAAAGCATATGCTGTGCAGTTCCCATCCTGTTTTTAATTTAATTAAATTAAATCATTCTTAGTCACCTGCACATGTTGCTACAGATATTGTGGCCGATGTAATACTCTGCCTGCAGAGCTTCTATAGTGACTTGCAACTCTGGATGCTCTTCAGGGAAATCCATGTAAAGACAGTCAAGAATCTCTTCTTTCATGCAATGGCCCCAGTTGATCTTGATGAAATACATCAAGTCAACTGACATATAGGTGCATTGATAATGTTTAAAACACTTTTATATTGCATACCTTGAAATTCTGAGCAGTTTCTAAAAGTACATAAACAAAATCTTACAGTACAAAATAATTACATACAAAAACTTAATAAACATTCTATTGAATCAGACAATACATTCCACAAATGCTTCTTTACATAAATATCATTGAATTAGAGTCCATACACATCATTTACAATACAATACAATGAGGAGGTTATTTTGAAAGACATAGTCCTGCTTTGGATTTCTGAAAAAGGACATTGAGATGTCCAAAGCATGGAGACACTCTTAGAGCTATTTTGGAAGATGGCTCTGTAGATGTCCCCAGCACAAGGACAGCCAAGTCTGCACAGGGCCATGGTTTGGGCATGTTCAGAGCATTCTCAGAGCTTGGACGTCCTTATCCAATTTCAGTAATGTCCTGGATGTCTTGAACTGTGTTCAAGCTTATACTTGCACCAGCCATGCATAGGCATTGAAAAAGTGCTCGTTTGGTCAGGAGTCATCTGGAGGGTATGGAGGAGGTACGCTCATGCCCCCTATCTTTTCCATGCAGATAACAAAAACTGATGAGGACCGAGGGCTCGTGTTATCATTTTCACATGCCACTGGACGTCCCTTAATGCTAGCATGCATGCGATAGATGTCTCACCACATGCTTTCCAAAAGAGGACATCTATGTGACCACAGGCATGGATGTCCACATTGGTACATCTATGTTACTAAAATCTAGTGGAGATATAGAAGGCCCTGACATTTCTTGGCATGCTCTGTCCTGGAAGTCCCTGAATGGACTTGAACATCCTCTATAAAATGCCATTTCACTGGTTTACAAATGTGAAAAGTGTATATTTCGCTATGTCTCTCAATGCTTCTTTAAATAAAAATGTTTTCCAGGTTGCCCTATAATTCTTTAGATTGGAGCACATCCTTAACAGGAAAACATAAGAACATAACATAAGAAATGCCATACTGGGTCAGACCAAGGTCCATCAAGCCCAGTATCCTGTTTCCAACAGTGGCCAATACAGGTTACAAGTATCTGGCAGGTAACGAAAGTCCACAGATTCCACAATGCTTGTCATGGGGTAAGCAATGGATTCCCTGGGTCCTCTTTAATAATGGTTTATGGACCTTTATCCAGGAACTTGTCCAAACCTTTTTAAACCCAGCTACACTAACAGCTTTTACTACATCCTCCAGTAACAAATTCCAGAGTTTGATTACTAGTTGAATGAAAAAATATTTTCTATTATTAGTCTTAAATGGGTTACATTGTAGCTTCATTGCATGTCCTCTAGTCTTTCTACTTTTTGATGGCATAAACAATCTATTGATGTTAACCTGTTCCACTTCATTCATTAATTTATAGACTTCCATCATATCTCCCCTCAGTCTTCTCTTTCCAAGTTGAAGAGCCCTAACCTTTTAAGCCTTTCCTCATAGGGGTATCTTTCTATCCTCTTTACCATTTTGGTGGCTCTTCTCTGTACCTTTTCTAATTCTGCTATATCGTTTGTAAGATACGGTGACCAGAATTACACACAATACTCAAGGTGCGATCGAACCATAGAATGATACAGAGGCATTATAATATCCTTTGTTTTATTTTCCATTCCTTTCCTTATGATTCCTGGCATTCTATTAGCTTTCTTGGCCGCACTGCACCCTAGGCAGAGGATTTCAACATATTATCCACGATGACACCTAACTCTTTTCCCTGAGTGATGATTTCTAAGATGGTACCTTGCATCGTGTAACTAAATTTTGGGTTGTTCTTTCCTAGGTGTATAACTTTGCACTTGTCCACATTAAATTTCATCTGCCATTTGGACGCCCAGTCTTCCAATTTATCAAGGTCCTCTTGCAGTTTTTCACAATCCTCTTGGATTTTAACAACTTTGAATAATTTTGTGTCATCTGCAATCTGATTACCTCACTCATTATTCCAATTTCCAAGTGAATATGTTAAAAAGCAGAGGACCCAGCATAGATCTCTGGGTTACTCACTATTTACTTTTCTCCATTGAGAAGATTGGCCATTTAGCCCTACTGTTTTCCTTCTATCTTTTAACCAGCTTCTGATCCACAATAGTACACTGCCTCCCGTCCCATGACTTTTTAATTTTACCAAGAGTATCTCATGAGGGACCTTGTCAAAGGCTTTCTGAAATTCCAGATACACTATATCAACTGGCTCACTTTTGTCTACCTGTTTATTCACACCTTCAAAAAAATTTAACAGAGTAGTAAGACAAGAATTTCCTTGGCTAAATCCATGTTGGCTTTCTCCCATTAAACTATGATTATATACATAATCATTAATTTTCTTCTTTATAATGGTTTCTACCATTTTGCCTGGTACTGAGGTCAGACTCACAGGTATGTAGTTTCCTGGATCACCCCTGGAACCCTTTTTAAATATTGGTGCTACATTGGCCATTCTCCACGCTTCAGGTACTAAAGTTGATTTTAATGGTAGTTCACAGAGATCTGCAATCTCATATTTCAGTTCTTTAAATACCCTTGAATGTTTCCATCCAGTCCAGGTGATTTGATACTCCTCAGTTTATCAAATAGTTGTAATACATCTTCCCGGTTTATCGATATTTCTTTCAATTCTTCCGATACATCACCTTTATATACCATTTCAGGTAGGGGTAAATTCCCTACATCATCTTCATTAAAGACCGAAGAAAAGAATTCATTCAGTCTCTCCGCTATGGCCTTGTCTTCACTTAGCGCCCTTTTACTCCTCTAACATCCAATGGTCCAACTGACTGTCTCACCGTTTTTTTTGCTATGAATGCACTTTAAAAAGTCTTTTATTATGCCTCTTTCCTTCCACGGAAAGCTTTTTTTTTAAATTCTCTCTTTGCCTGCCTTGTCAATGCCTTGCATCTAACTTGGCAATGTTTATGTTGTTTCCTGTTTTCGTCATTTGGCTCCTTTTTCCATTTCCTGAAAGATGCTTTCTTTTGGCAACAACAGTCTCTCAGACCTCACCTTTAAACCATACTGGTAGTTTTTTGGCTTTCATTCCGCTTTTCTTAAAGCTTCCAAGATAGTATTTTTATACAATGCCCACGCTTTATGCAAATCTTTACCCTTTACAGCTGCTCTTATTAGTCTTTTGTTAACTATTTTCTTCATTTTATCATACTCTCCCTTTTGAAAGTTAAATGGGAGTACTGTGGATTTCCTTCGTTCATTTATTAAATCAAATTCGATCATGCTATGATCACTATTGCCAAATGGTCCCAACACCCTTATCTCTTGCACCAGATCCTGAATGTCACTAAGGACTAGGTCCAAAATAGCTTCCCCTCTTGTTGGTTCATGAACCAGCTGTTCCAAGAAGCAGTCATTTATTTCATCTAGAAACGTTATCTCCCTAGCATGTCTTGCTGTGACACTGACCCAGTCAATACCTGGGTAATTGAAATCATCCATTATTACTGTATTGTAAATTTTGTTAGCTTCTCTGATTTTTTTCAGCATTTCATTATCCATCTGTTCATTCTGGCCAGACGGTTGGTAGTACACCTCCACTGCCATTGCCTTCCCCCTTTTACATGGAATATCTATCCATAGAGATTCTACAATGTATTTTGTTTCCTGCAAAACTTTAATCCTATGTGACTCAATGTCCTTTCTAACATAGAGTGCAACCCCTCCACCAATTTGATCTACTCTATCATTGCGATATAGTTTGTATCCAGGTAACGCAGCGTCCCATTGGTTGTCCTCCTTCCACCAGGTCTCTGAGATACCAATCATATCTAACCTCTCATTTAGAACTATATATTCTGTGTATCATAAATGTTTACTAGTGGTTGAATGTCTAGCAATGTGTACTGAGGAAAGCTAAAATAATCCCTGCTCCTGAGAATAAAAGTTCTTGAAGTGACACTCACCCTTCAAGAGATTACCAAGGGGAATGAATGTTCAAGTTGCAACAACACCACTTTAAATTTTATGTGGGCAGCTACTGGGATCCAATGCAAGGATTTCATGCTCCTTTCACTGGGCATCCACCAGGATTTGCTCAGCAGCTACAGAGGCACCTGCAAACCAGCCAAATCATTGTATGTGTCCTCCAAGGCACACAGGGTAGAAGATTTCTTCTGTATCCAGTGCTGCAAAATCTTACTGGATACCAAAGAAACACAGCTGGTGGCCACACTGGCTAAAGACATACTTTGGGAGAAACCACTAGTAGAAGTGGTAGTCTCCTCATTTGTGTTTATCTGGACATAGTTGTCCATAATGCAGATTACAGGGAACATGGATTCATGGTTGACTTCAGATGTAAGGTACCTTACTCTGCTATTACCAGGCTGGGTACTGACCTCACAGATTATTTTTATTTATTTGGCTGTATTTATATACCACCTTTCATCGGGTCAAGGTGGTTTACATTGAACAATAAGAGCCCAATTCCATTCCCAACATCCAGGTCCTCTATATGCCTGGTCGGAAACAGACGCAATTCTGAAGGGAGTCACAATTCTGATTCCGCAGGCACTTCTAGCCCCGCGAGATCAGAATCACGAACAGGCCTGTACATGCCTGATCTTCAAATACAGGCCTTGCCAAACTAACTCAGTCAGGGCTTTTCAATGGCGCTGCAGCGCCATGGCATCTGGTTGCCATGGCACTGAGGATCCATTGAAAAGCCACAATCGCCGGCCACCGGCTCCCAAAGTGCTTTCCCTGCAGCCTGACCCCCGATCTGGCCTCCCAGGGCCAGGGTTGGGCTGCAAGGAATATCTTCTGCCCCCTGCCACCCCTTCCTAGTCCTGGGCCTGCCATCCTTTCTGCATCGGGGAACTTATTCAACTTCATAGGTGGAATAAAGTTCCCCGTCCAAGCCATCGGCCCCGGACATACAGGGCCGACATTGGAATCAGCCCTATATGTCCCGGGCCGATGAGTGCCTACCGCTCATCCCAACACCTCCCCCAATCCACCCCTTCCCTGCCCCATCTAACTTCCCCGTACAACGTGTGGGAAAGTTAGATGGGGTTGGGAGGATGAATGAATAGTGGGGATGGACGTCCCAACGGGATGTCCATACCCACTATTCGTGCCATGGAATAACCCCATAAGTGAATGTACATTAAAACTGATTTGGGTAGGGGGAGCCCTTTATAGCTGTTTTGTGAGAGCCTGTGGTGTCCTACAAATGCCAAACTAATATTTTAGATAGTCAGGTTTGCTACTCCTTTTTTCTTTTCAAGAAAGTGGTGTGTGCCACAACAACACCAGCAATTGTTTTTGGCTTCTGCATTGCCTTCAAAACTGTCCTCTTGGGCTCATTGGGAAGTGGTAGCTGCCCTCGGGTTCTTGTCTTCAAATTTGTTTCTGCTCTCACAGGTGGCCTCTCTTGTAACTGTCAAGAACCTCCTAGGACGTGGTGGGAAGAGGAAAATTTATCCAAGAGGTTTTCGAAGGTTAGTGCAAACTGTTGGAAAACCACCTCATACAACATCCAAAGAGCTTAAGACTAACCTGCAGCAATCAATCTGGAGTGGTGGTTTCAACCTGCACCATACATCACACACTAAACAGAGGATTTCATGGGTGAAGGCCAAGGCTGTAATTAAAGGGCCTATATTCAAATGGCAGCTGCTAATGTATAACACTTAAAGGGTACACCAGATATTATTAAACTTTGTGGGTTATTTATGCTTGGACATGTGGGGCCTGATATTGAGTCAGCATCTAACTGTCTGCGCTGAACTTAACCCCGGATATTCAATGCCGGGGTCATATGCGGCCTCGCATTGAATATCTGGGGTTGCTGCACATGTCTCCCAGCCACCGAGCTAACTGGGCAGCAACAATATTGCATGCTGCCCAGTAAGCTCTTGCGGCTAAAAGATAGGCAAGGATTTTCCTTGCGTATCTTTTAGGCGCAAGTTGCTAACCGGACAGCATGTAATATTGCTTCTGCCTGATTAGGGACAATTGCTGCCTCGGCTCCTACCCGGAATGCCCCTGACATGTTGCAATGCTAAGCATCGGGGCTTATAAGGTAGACGAGAATGGCAGTTACACAGTTTACAGAGCTGTACACCATGCAATTGCCCTTTGAATTTCAGGCCCATGGTGTCTAATTTATATAAAAGTTTCTAAGACCAGGCCAGTTCTTCCCTGAAGGGTATTCAGGCAGTCTGGGAATAGGGCGTGGGTCACATCTTGCATGAGAAGCAGTGGAGTAGATTTGGGACAAAAAACTTTGCGTGTCCACGTCGGCCTCTTTATCGCAATAATTTTTTCAAGCTCAGTGAGTGATATGGACCCCAATGAAATTGTTTAAAATCAAGATGAAGGAATCAAATAAATGTTGGTTTTGTAACTAGGAAGCTGGAACTTTAGCTCACATGCTTTATGAATGCTCAGTTAATCAATTAACCAAAATATCCATGTAACACTGTGGAAAGGAGAACATAAAGCAGTAGTCAAAAAAAAACAAACCCTCTCCAGCTTTAATAGCAAAAATACACACATATGTATATTCAAATCACTAAAGGACCTCAAATTGGTAAGTATCCAGCAATCAAGCCCAAATAATGATAGGCTATCGGGCCAGCACAGTATTAAATCATCATCCGTCCAAGGGATTGGATTTTATAGCAACAATATACATATATCCCCATTAAAGTCATAAAGATGTAAACTATCAAACGGCAAATTACAGCTCAGAATATCTTAAAAATACAGACAACTGACACAATATTGAATTTTGATGGTAATAATACTCATCTGTATCAGGGAGCAACCATAATCAAGGCCTCTCTTGCCGGGTCCAATCAAGCTCATCTCACCTAGAACTTGAAAAACAAACCTTATAAAAGATAACAAAGCCACCCCCATCTATAGAACAGAACCAATCAAAGCCCCTCAACGTCATCTCATTCACACAACCAACCAATAAAAAACACTTTATTCTTTCAAAACCAACCAATCGAAAAAAACTAACACAGCCAGTCAACTATATTCCCAGCATTCATAAAATCATCAGCCAGTCAAAAACAACAGGACCCAACCAATCTGAATATCTTCAAACCAGCCAGCTGATCCAATAAGCCAATCAGAGATGGAAAATTCAATCAGAGCCCATGAAAAAAAACAGATTACAGAAACACTCGTTTACTATTAATATCTCCACCAATCAATCAGAGTCCACAATCAGTACAACTAGCCAATCATAGCTATCGTGAGCCATCCTATACAGAAACAAAGTTATGCAAAGGACAGCCACTCAGTTTCTTGATTTAGACCAGCAGGCACAATCTATCACCCTGCTTCCAAGTCAGAGGCACACTCTCAATGACCCACCAATGAAGGTCATCGACAGTGTGACCCCTAGCAGCCCAGTGGTCAACCAAAGAAACTGTCAATATAGAGTTAATTATACAACTTTTATGTTCAGGAAGGTATGGAGTTAAAAGTATATTAGAGCTACCGGATTCAATCTCACTGGCCATTGTAATTTGGAGTAATGGAATGACAGCTTAAATTCCTGATAAACAGCAAAAGCCATCAAATTTATTTTATCCAATAAGAAAAATAGTGATAATATCTATTTTAAAGCATGATGGAATTTAGTTTGTTTGACATGTCAGTGCTAGCCAAAGCAGATGAATGTCAGTACTACTCAGGCTTTCGCAGCCCACTGATCAGTTTGTAGCACAAATGTAGGACTGCTAGTATTCAGATATTCAAATGTGATATGTATCGCTGTATTTATTTCCCTTATTTAATTGGTCCCCCTTTGTTACCTTCTTTGGGGTTAAATGTTTAGAGGCCAATTCTGTTAAATGCACATTTTGGCCTCGGGCGCATCTAAATTCTAGATGGCCCGATTTAAATGGGATTCCACAGTAGATGCTCATGTGGTTCGTAATACAGACATATGTTTGCGGCGCTGCATGAAGAAAGCACTATAGACGATGAGACATGCCTGTACACAGTACATGACTTTGCACATCCCCGCAGCCACCGTATTCTGAAAGTTTAGACGTATATGAACCCGCACATCTCCACCATAGACCCGCGAACAGACACGCCCCCATGTAGAATGTGCATCTTCCAAGTTGTTCCACTCACTGACAATGTTGTGCTGATGCAAACCACACATGAAAATAGCTGATACAGAGATGGTGCTGAAAACTAGACCAGCTATACTAGTCTGTTGCATGCCCAGAACACTGCAAGGATAACCCAGTGCACGCTACAATTGTTTAAAACAGGTAGAAGGTGATATGGTAGACATGACATACCTCACATCACAACAGTCATTGCAGTAGAAGACATCCTTAGTTATGCCTGCACTGGACATTACTACAAATGGTCTGTGCAATGCCCTGCATGGCCCAGAAGACATAAGAAGAGGGTGTCCATAGAGAAATGTCACAACATGTCCCTGTCACTGATAAGAGGTCCTTTGATTGAGACTATACACCAGTGCAAACAGTGCTATTAGATGGCCAAAAGCACCATCATCGCTCCCTACAGGTGTGCACATTTCCAGAGACCTATGATAGTGCTCCTGGGCATGTCTTAGTGCTGTTTGCACTGTTGGTTGCTCTCATTCTGAGGGGCCATAATTGGTGACAGGGACATGTTGTGGCATTATGGCTTAGAGCACCACCTCTGCTTAATCCCTCCCATCAGACTGGCACCTGGTACGCTGCGGTCATCCAGACAATCCAGGTACTGGCAGGGCATTCGTGTCCCCCCATATTAGCAGATGGGCACAAGGGATCCTCCTCTACAACACCCAGAGCACACACACACTCGCACTTGTAGTCACAATCACCATCCTCTGTTAAACCATGCCCTGCACCCATACACAAATATTGTGAATACCTTTTGGCTTGGTGCCTCAGGTCACCACATCTGACATGCATTTCTCAGGCAGGCACGGTTCAGCTCCCCACAGACACACATACCTTCCCTCCATGTACTGTCACACTGTTCTGGACACTGGGATTGTCAGGGAAGCTGTAAATAGCCCCTTTGGCATAAGAAGTAACTGTCAGCAAAGCCGGACTGCTGTCTATTACAGTGCTCTATATGTCTGTTGGGGTGCTTGTTATTGTTCCTGACCCTTACAAACATCCCACACCTGTGTATTCCATTCTGTACAACTACATCCTGTGCACACCCAGACAGCAGACACACCAATATAGTACCGCCATGTCATAGCCAGTCATCTCAATGGGATGCGTTGGGGATCAGAGCAGAATATGTCTACTATAAGTTCTGGCCTTATTCCATGTTTTCAAAGGTATAACTTGGATGTCTGCAGGTAACGCTGAAGACATACATCGGCCTCCTCAGAATACAGGCTATATGTCTCTGCGGCTTGCCACGCCCCCATTCCGCCACCGCCCGCCCAAGTCTAGAAATCCCCAAGCAAGCACTGTGTACGTGCAGATACGGGTATGCTCGGAATATGGTTATACACGTATTCACAGGATACGTCTATCCCACACATTTAACCAGCTTATTTGTGGATCAGAAAGACACCCTTAAAGTTTTTGCATCTTTCACTCTCTATGATAAATGTTTTCAATAAAGAATTTAGGGTCCAATATTCAAAGGCATTTACATGGTTTACAGACATGCAAAACTTGTAAATGCCACTAAGTGGAATATCCAGCAATATTAACATGGCCAGTGATGCTGAATATCCGTGGGTGCCCCAATGCTAACGGGTTAGCATCATGGAATTCCAGGGGTGTTCCATGGGCGGCACCCGGGGATAACCTGTGAGCTGTGATATTCAGCCACTGCTCGGTTATCCCTCGGTAGCAAACGTTAGGCACAGAAAAGGCTGTCCTAACTTCCTGCCTAAGTGAAATGGGCAGTGGCTGAATATCATCACTGCCCAGTTAGCTTCCTGCTTTGCTAGGCAAATCAGCCTCTGGCGTAGAATATCCGAGTTAGCATTCAGCAGCGACAGCTAACCACTGTAATCATGCCAGCCGCTGTTGCTGAATATCAGGCCCTTAAACTTTAAAGGGGTAATTCCATAAGGGAGCATCCAAGATATGTGTCATCCATGCGTATAAGTCATGGTATTCTAGTGAACTAAATATGTACACTTTGGAGGAGAAGAGGGATGGGGAGATGTAAGGGGGTAAATTGAAAGGCAATGTCAGGAAATACTTTTTTACTGAAAGGGTGGTGGATGCTTGGAATGCCCTCCCAATAGAGGTGGTGGGGACAAACACAGTGACGGAATTAAAAGTGGCCTGGGACAGACACTGTGGATCACTTTACAGCAACAAGATTAAATCAAAATAAACTGAACCATCTAATTTCTCAACAAATAGGGGTGTCTTACATGGAGCAATGGGGGGGGGGGAGGAGGAGCGGTGTGTTCACCCCCAAACAAACAAAGAAACAAAGATATGGGGAGGGGTGAAGACATGGGGAGGGGTGCACCTGCTCCTGATGGTGTACCTCCTCCCCATGGGAACACCTCTATGGGGAGGGGTGCACCTGCTCCTAGGGGTGCACCTACTCCTATCATATTGCTGGGCAGACTAGATGGACCATACTGGTCTTTATCTGCCGTCATTTACTATGTTACTATGTTACTATGACTTATATGCACAGATGGGCACATATGTGCATACATCAGCCAGTTGCTATTCTGTAAGTACATGCACATGTGCCATTGTGTGCACCTTGAGGAGGGTGTGCACAGGGGTGGTATTGGGGCATAGTATGGGGATATGTGCATAGATTATAAAATACTATAAGCTTTGCACACCTCTTCCAAAATCTAGCCATTGGACAGACATAAGTGCTCATGCCTAGTGTGCGCACGTTGGGGGCCATTTATGTCCTATTCTATAAAGTAAAGTACGTAGGTGTTTTATAGAATTGGCATGCCTGGTGCACATATGTTTAAGCATACCTCAGGTGGGCTGGTATGGAATTGTCCGCTAAAAGTCAATTCATATTTTATTTTATTCTGCTAGTGTTGCAGCTATAAAATCATGGGTCAATACAGTATCTGTACAGTGCTGCTGAACATTGCTGCAGTGCCGGTGTGGACCGCAGTATCCTGATATTCTGTGCCGGCCACTATCTGGATACCAGTGATGAATATCTGAATTTAATTTAGCCATGGTGGCCCGAACGATCAGTCTGGCGAAATATTGACCATAAGGTTTTAGTATGTTCCATTACTTAACTACATCTGCAGAAAGAAAATGATTTCTAATGACATGAGAAAAGAGGGAATAGTTATGATAAAAATATTTGGGTATGACTTTCTCTTTGAGTTGGCTGGCGGTATTTACTTTGGAAACTATTTGGAATGCCATAGCTCAGCTGGGGGATATGCTTATTCCCCAGGTTCAGGCCATGGCTCCACAGGTTTCTGCAAACTCTGCTCAGCTGCAACAACAAGCGCTGGATATTACAACTTTACAGTCATCTGTGGTGCAATTTCGGAAATCGGTGGGTCGTATGGAAGATTCTTCAGGCGAAGTATGCAATGATCTTTCTGGTGATAAGGCATGGATTGAGCACTTGGAGAACTTTGCTAGAAACGCTAATCTAAGCCTTATTAACTTCCCAAAATTATCTCATGTAAATGCTAAGGAAATGATTAAGTTATATATGGTGGAAGTGTTTGAGGTCCTGGTTGAGTCTCAGCTCCAAATCACTCATTTATTTTATTTTCCCACTGGTTGCCGAGTATCTGATTCTGGGGCCATTCCTGGTGTGCAGCCTGCGAATTCTCTTAATGTTTCTGCGATTTTGGAGGATTCTGGCTCTGAGATGTTTATACCATCAACGCTTGTTGCTACTTTTATTTTAACAACTGACTGGGACTGGTTTCCAAAAATGATTTTTCGTAAAAGATCTGTACAGTTTTAATGTTTGGGTGTCCATGTCTATCCAGATTTATGCCGGGTGACTCAAAGTCAGAGGCGTGAGTTTCTCCTCCTCCGGCATGGGGTCCTGCAAAAGTCAATTGCTCTCTCTCTCTCTTTGTATTTGTATAGATATCTATTTATTTATTTATTTATTTAACATTGTCTTTTTTAAACCATCTTTCTAAGAGTCAAGGTGATTTACAATAAACTCTGAACAGCTGAAGAACTCTTTGGGTACATAGTAAGTCTTAGGGGCTTGTTTACAAAGCCAGAGTAGCGGTTTACGATGTAAGCACCCAATCTGAGCACTTTTCAAATCATTTAGAATCCCTTCAGCAAAGGCTTCAACGATCCTGTGAGCAGTGAGTGAGAATCAGCTGTGCCTACTTAGTTGGGAACTGTGTGTGAGAGAGAACTGCAGCCAATCTGAGCACTTTTCAAATCATTTAGAATCCCTTCAGCAACGATCCTGTGAGCAGTGAGTGAGAATCAGCTGTGCCTACTTAGTTGGGAACTGTGTGTGAGAGAGAACTGCAGCCAATCTGAGCACTTTTCAAATCATTTAGAATCCCTTCAGCAAAGGCTTCAACGATCCTGTGAGCAGTGAGTGAGAATCAGCTGTGCCTACTTAGTTGGGAACTGTGTGTGAGAGAGAACTGCACCCAATCTGAGCACTTTTCAAATCATTTAGAATCCCTTCAGCAAAGGCTTCAACGATCCTGTGAGCAGTGAGTGAGAATCAGCTGTGCCTACTTAGTTGGGAACTGTGTGTGAGAGAGAACTGCACCCAATCTGAGCACTTTTCAAATCATTTAGAATCCCTTCAGCAAAGGCTTCAACGATCCTGTGAGCAGTGAGTGAGAATCAGCTGTGCCTACTTAGTTGGGAACTGTGTGTGAGAGAGAACTGCACCCAATCTGAGCACTTTTCAAATCATTTAGAATCCCTTCAGCAAAGGCGCGCCCGCGCCTTGCGGGCCCGCGCCTGAGGGCCTCGCAAGAGGGCCCTTTGGCGTGGCCCTTAGGCGTGGAACGAAGGCGCTTAGAGATCAGGATCAGCGTTTTAACACGCAGGTGAAAGATTTGAATATCGGCAATTTAATATTTACATCCAGCAGTTGCCGGTTCTCTAAGCAAGCTCAAGAAGAAGTGTTGTCTACGTATCCTTTTCGTGAGCTTCCATCTACCTCTTTTTTCCCTGCAAGAAACACTGTGAAAGTCGTTGGAGCTAAAGAAGGTATGTCATTAGTTTTATGCGAATTGGCAGCAACAGCCTTCGTTAGTTAAAAAAAGAAGTATCATAGTCATGGTCAAGCCCACCTTCCACCCCAAATTTCTCTTGGACACCCTTATCATCCTTCAACGATTAGGCACACCCCACTTACAGCTCCAACATTTATATATATGGCTTCTAACAATCATATCAATATACCACATTTGGAATTGCTCTTCCACGAGATCTCACAGTAAATCCTGTAACAAACATGATGTTGGCAGCCACCTCAATCATTTGAATCCTAAAGCATGCCCTAAAAAACCCCACACACTAAACATCACCTCTATAGAACTTATGAATACTAGATCAGTAAGAAACAAAATTCATTTAATCAGAGATCACATTGTGGACCAGCACCCAGACATTTTATGCATTACAGAATCTTGGCTCTCCCCCTCTGATAGTGTCCTCCTCAACCAACTGGTCCCCTCTACATACTCCGCCTTTAATAATCCTCGCACTCTAAAGAGAGGTGGCGGAGTTCTAATCATTGCTAAAGACTCATTGCAACTTCAAACACTCACTTCTAGCAACTCTGAGCATTGCAGTTCTATTGCAGTGGGAAACAAGTATCTAACTATTTGCCTTGTTTATAGGGCCCCCCACGCACCAGCTGAAGAGCTAACTACCACTCTTGAAACTGTCTGTGCAATCACCACAATTCACAAACCTTTAATCTTACTAGGTGACTTTAATCTCAGCTCTGCAACTAACAATGATAGGCAAACCTTCCTTCAGGCAATGGACTCTTTACTATTCTCTCAGCTAATAACCACTCCCACCCATAGACATGGTTCCACACCAGACCTAGTTTTTGCCCCAAATTATCTCTTAGACAAGGGATTTATTTCCTCACCCATAATCACCCCGATTCCTTGGTCTGATCATCACAGAATCAAAATTGAATTGACAAACAATACGGCCAAGTTCAACATAACACATTCTGCTTCATTTGGAATCAGAAGATTTAAAGCTTTCAAAAAAGATCAATTCTTAAAAGACACACTACCCTACCTCAACTCGGATGAACCTAACTTGGACAAACTGGTTAAGAATTGGAACATTACCATCAGTACAGCAGCAAAATCCAAACCGTACATAAAATCAAAGAACGTAAGACAACACGCTCCATGGTACTCCAATACAATTCGCAACGCTAAAAGAGAATTAAGAAAGCTAGAACGCCACTGGAGACGCTCCAAATCTCCAACTGCACAAAACACTTACTTAACAAAGCAAAAAAGATATAATGATCTTATTAACGATACAAAACGAGAGCATCACACAAACACCATTCTGAAAGCCTACAATAAACCCAGAGAACTCTTTGAGATAGTAAAAGACCTAACTAAAGAACCAAGTCCTGACAAAGACATACAAATCAACCCTCAAACCTTTGCAAACTTTCTCCATGAGAAAATAGGTCACATACCGACTCAAATACATACCGAAACCTACAGCTCCATCACAACAACAACAACAATAACAACAAGTTGGGACAGTTTCCACACTCCTTCAACCAAACAGATTTCGGATATCATCTCTGCTCTCAATACTAGCACTGCCCCTACTGATCCTTGCCCAGTTCAATGGCTCAAAGCAACCAAGCATAACTTCCTCAGTTATATACACAATATCGTATCCATATCCCTATCTCAAGGAATAATACCCGAACAACTTAAACTAGCCTCAATAAGGCCTATCCTCAAAAAAACAAACCTGGATAAGAACAATCCAGCGGCTTATAGGCCAATCTCTAGCATACCATTCCTAGCCAAAGTAATAGAAAAAGCAGTACAGCTACAACTCCAAGACCATGTTGACGACCATGCCCCACTCGATCTACATCAACATGGCTTTCGCCCCAACCATGGAGTTGAAACACTGCTGCTATATCTGTTCAATGATATCACCCAGACCATAGACAATTACAGGCAAGGATCTTTATTGATCTTCTTAGATATTTCAGCGGCTTTCGACACAGTTGACCACACTATCCTCCTATCAAGATTGGAAAGTATCGGTATCTCTGGTACTGTCCTTAGTTGGTTTAACTCTTATTTAACAAACAGGCAGTTTCAGGTTAAAATTGGAAACAACACTTCACAGCCTACAAATATCAAGCAAGGAGTACCTCAGGGATCTGCGCTTTCTTCCCTTCTATTCAACATTTTATTCAGCCAATTTGTCAAATTATGGCAGCCCATCAAATAAGTTATACGATTTATGCAGATGACATCATGATTTATACACCGATTGATCTCATTAACCCCGACTACAGCAAGATCACAAATTGCCTTGACAACATGTCTTCCTGGCTCACATGCAATAACCTTGCCTTAAACTACAATAAAACAGAGGCGCTTATTGTCACTCGAAACACCGACTTCAACCCCCCACCTTTCATTAAATACAACAACATTACAATACCAGTTAAGGATGAAGTTAGATATCTTGGAATTACCCTCGATAAAGGTCTAACCCTCCAGTCACACATCAGAAAAACTGTGAGGTCTGCATACTACAGAATGAAAGTGATTAGACGCCTCAAGCCCTTACTCTCATATGACCACTTCCGGTCTGTCTGCCAAGCCTTAATAACTCCTATTCTGGACTTTTGTAATCCTATCTACTACGGTCTTTCAAAACACTCACTTAAACCTCTTCAGATGGCTCAGAACACGGCAGCCAGAATTATTGCTGGCTCAGCATCTCAAGATCACATTACCCCTACTCTCAAAGAGCTCCACTGGCTTCCAATAAGCCAGCGCGTCAAATACAAGATAGTAATTAATATATTCAAGATCAGACATAAATGCTCTGCTTTTAGCCTTCATAACCTCTTACTCCAGAATAACAACAGGCCAAGACGAATAACTACATCAAACACCCTCAGCACCCCAAGTAGTTTCAGAAAAGCGTGTAAATGTACTACACAAAGGGCAATTTCCTTATCGGCCCCACTTATATGGAACTCTCTCCCTCCCGATGTGCGATCCATGGATGATTTAAAGGAGTTCAGAAAACAACTGAAATTTGTACTCTTCACTGAGTACTATGGCACAGACATCTAACAGTCTCTATTATTATAGCCTGCATATAACTTGTTTTACTGTAACGGTTCCTTGATGTTGCGTATCCCAATTTTACCTTCACTCTTTAGTTTAGTCAGTGTATGCCCCCTGTCTCTGTTCTCCCTTCTTGTGTCTGGTAACCGCTTTGATTTAAGGAAAAGGCGGTATAGAAAACCTGTTAAATAAATAAATAAATAAATAAAATTGATGATGTTTGTAAAAGGCACCAGAAATGAAAATAGCTTAGCTACAAACTTATTTACAGATATAATTTACTGGTCTTCTGAGGGCTTATTTACAAGAAGTCATGCACTATTTACACACTGAAAGTCAGGAACTCCACATGCCTTGGCTTAGAAGTGAGGTACATCACTGTCATCATGAAATTGCCCCCGAAAGCATTTGTCTCTTTGGGACCAAGTTCCTCAGCAATGGAACTTTAGGAGAAGCTCAGAGACAGCAGAAAAGAGTTTCAGAGTAGAATGCATAGCGTAGTGTTGGTGTGCAAAGAAGAAAGTGTTGGAAGATGTCTTTGGAAATCAAGAGCATTTGTGCTGATACTCTCTTGTTTCTGCTTCTCAAAGAAGTAAAGATCTACACAAGGCATGTGACTTTATCTTCAACAGGCACTGGAAATGTTTTCTGAATGTTTACTCAGTGAGCTTCCTCCCCTCCATTATATATAAAGATGATATTTAAGTCTAAGGGATTTAAGGTTTCAAAGAGTCAATATACCAGGCTTAATAAGCTCTGTGTTTTGCAATGTAATTTTGTATAAAACAAGGAACTTGTTATTTAGAGATCAACTGTCATCAGGATTGCAGTTCTTTGAGTTAATCCAAAAAGCAAGGTCGTCTCTGTGTGCTAGGTGTGCTTTTTGCAGTCAGGACTGGCAGAGTTACACTAAAAAAGCTGAGCTATACAGGAATTTCTTTAACCAGCTAGCATTTGCTTCTTACCCCTGGCTTCAGGCTAATGGAGGCTGGGGAAGGGGATGAGGCAATTTTGAAAGTTTGGTATATGGGGGGCGGAGCCATCAGCAGAGTAGAATGGATGCATGATTTTGTGTTCCCGTTGCCATTAAAGAATCCTGCTCAAATACTGAGATAAAAAACGTCCCTAGGAGCTGGGTCGATAACTCCGGGGTAATTAAGGATGTCTACGCTAAAGCCTGCGCAATTAGACTTTCAACAGGTAGCCAGGTCGGCTCCGAAGCGCACGAAGCAAGAGGCAGGATCTCTGCAGAAAATGGCCGCGATGGAAAAAGAAGCGGCAGTGGAAGGTATTAAAGAAATCCTGTTAGAATTGAAAAGTGTAAAAGAACTGATAGTAGCAAATACGACTTCGCTGGGAAATATACAGGAGGACCTAAATGAAGTAAAGAGCAAAGTACAAGATATGAATGGGCGGTTGAATGTAGTAGAAGGACAAGTTCAGAAGCATGACGCCATGTTTGCTCAAATGGGGGCCTTATCAGCGCGAGTCAAAAAGATTGAAACTCAGATGGAAGAGCAAAACAATCGGGCGCGGCGGAACAATATTCAACTAGTGGGTGTCCCCGAAGGTGCTGAAGGGGGGAATTTGATAGAATACCTCGAGAAGTTGATTCCGGAGATCCTGCAGATATCCTTCTTGAAACCTTTTGAGCTGGAGCGGGCGCATCGGGTTCCCACACATAGGGCTGATAACGTCAGATACCCACGGCCAATTGTGCTGAAAGTTTTGCGTTACCCGCAAGTCCTGCACATTTTACAAGCAGCCAAGAAGTCAACGTCCTCGCAAGTACAGGGGCAAAAAGTGGCCTTTTTTCCAGACTTGAGTAAGCAAACGATGGACCGTAGGAGAGCACTGTTGGCCTGCAGGCCGCTGATGCAACGATTGCAGGCACGTTATGGTTTGTACTATCCAGGAACTATGAGGGTAATGCTAAACAATGTCACAAGAAATTTTGTAGATGCTGAGATGTTGAAAGTCTTTTTACAAGAGACCAGCAGTTTGGAAACTTGAGGGTGGTGTGTCTCCAGAATTAGGCAGGAGGGATATATGTATGAGACTATAAGATGGGTGTAAAAGTCAAGGGAGAGTTTGTAACTTGGCTACTGAAATGTTCAGATTGTATGATATTTAATATAAAAGTTGATAGAATTCTCCTTCTTTTATATGCATATGTTAAAGATAAATGACGTTCGAAGGAGTAATGTTTACCCCGGTGGGAGGACATTTCAGGGAGTGATAAATGCTGTTAGTATGCTTAAATGTATAAAACATAAGTGATAGAAGTGGCAACGGAGTTTTGAACATTGATTATGCTAGTCTGCCAAGACGTGATGGTATTCACCACACGGTATATGTTAAATAAGTTGAGGTGTTCATGCTGGCCAATCCAATCCAACAATATAATCATGATTTTCAAAACTGCAGCAGGGAGGAATAATAGAACTATTGTAATCAGATATCCGCTAGTAGGATAAGATGCCCAACAAACTGATGCTGCTTACCCTTAATATAAAGGGTATATCGAACCCAATTAAACATAAGAAGATCCTAACCTATCGTCAACACAAGAAAGCTGATATAGTGTACTTGCAAGAGACTCACTTAACAGACAAAGAGTCATGGAAAGTGACGTCGAAATTCTATCAAGTGGCAGTGGCATCCCCTGCAATAAGTAAAAAAGGTGGAGTGCTGATACTGATGAGGAACTCCCTCATAGCCTCAATCAAGGAAACGGAAGTTGATCCTGGTGGTAGATGGGCAAGAGTGACGGTGGTAATGGATCAGAAATTGTACACACTGATGAATATCTATGCCCCCAATGTGGATGACCCTGACTTTTATAAAAATGTTACTATAGAGCTAGTAGATGTGGCTACCACTAAGATAATTGTTGGGGGAGATTTCAACATGGTTTTAGATCCACTAGTAGATCGGTTGCCATATAGGCCAATTGCTAAAATAAAATCTCATGGAGTGTTGAAGAGTATTTTTTATTTATTTATTTATTTAGTTGTATTTGTATCCCGCTTTTCACCGGGTCAAAGCGGCGTTACATAAAAGGGTGGGGAAATTAAGTAAGGGTGGGGCCATCACCGGGGAGGCAACATTGATGATTTTGACATAGGACAGACTTTGGACATGGGACAGACTTTGGACATGGGCAGGTTGATGTAGCTTTGAGTCAGAGGTTCATGGCGGACGAGATCAGAGGTTAGTGCGCTTTTTGGTGGGGGTCGTGTTGATGAAAGAATTACATTTGAGTGATTCGTGGCGTCTTCTTCACCCCGCAGACAAGAAATTTACATTTTATTCCCTCCCTCATGATACTCAGACTAGAATTGATTTTTTTCTTGTAACAAATGGATTAGTTCAACAATTGGTGTCATCGGATATACATGCAGGAACAGTCTCGGATCATGCAGCGGTATCCTTGACCATTGACACTGGAGGGCAGTATCATAGATCCCCAAGATGGACCTTTGACAAATCTCTGTTTGTAGATAGCTCTTTTGTGTCATACATTAATAACGTAATAGAGACATACAATAAGTACAATATTTCCTCAAACACGTCTACATGGGGTTGGTGGGAGGGGTTCAAGGCAACGCTCCGGGCGCATATAACAACATTTTCAATACAAAGGGAAAAATGAGGAAACAAGAACAGGAGGAGCTGGAGGTGCAAATAAAAGCAGGAGAACGTCTGTTGGCTAAGAGAGGGGACCCAATGGTACTGTCAAGGCTTCGGAAATTAAGATATAAATACAACAGTATTCTTAATGTACAAGCGCAATCCATTATTCGGATGCAGCATAGTACATATTATCATGAGAGTAATCGAGCGGGTTCTCTCTTGGCTAAGTTGCTTAAGGCAAAGAGAAATGTGACCCATATAACAGCACTTCTGAGTGAGAAAGGAGAACTTCTCCTACAGAATAAGCAAATCTTGGGATGCTGTAAAGAGTTTTATGAAAAATTGTACTGCTCGGAGGTTTTTATTTATTTATTTATTTAACAGTATTTCTAAACCGCCTTATCTTAATAATCAAGGTGGTATCACAGCAAGCAATCAGGTAAAGTGTGTGTGTTGTACATGCAGTGAGGATAAAACTTAGTTGTGTGAGGGATGTGTTGGGTGCTTGATTTGTTTGAGCTATATACAGGGTGGGCTATTTACAGTGGTGCTAGAATCATATTTTATATATATTCAGTTGTTTGGGAGGATTGGAGTGCTGTTATCCATTCTCTTAGGTTATGTGATGTGACCATAGTGCTCTATGAACAGGATGGTTTTCAGTTGTTTTCTGAAGTCTTTGAGGTCTGGAGTTGCCCTTAGATCGTCCGGTAGATTGTTCCATATTGTTGGAGCAGCCATGGAGAGAGCTCTGTCTGTTGTGTCCTTGCGTGTGTGCTTGTACTCATTTGGGGTGCTGACTCGGTTGCGTGTTTGACTTCTTCTGGGACGTGCGCTGGTCTCCGGTTGTATGAGCAGGTGGAGGCTGTTGGCTGATGTGTGTTCTTTTATCTTAAATAGGTTTATGATAGTCTTGTATCTGATGCGAGCAATGATTGGGAGCCAGTGTAAGTCCTTTAGTGTAGGTGTGATGTGCTCCTGCCTTGCGGCTCCGGATATGATTCGAGCTGCAGTGTTTTGTGCCAGCTGTAGTGGTTTGAGAGCTTGTTTTGGTAGTCCGAGGTATATCGGATTGCAGAAGTCCAGTATTGGGGTTATCAGTGCTTGACAGACTGTACGGAAGTGTTCTGGAGCGAGGAGTGGTTTCAGTCTCCTGATGATTCGCATCCTGTAATATGCTTTTTGGATTGTTTTGTCTATGTGTGGTTTGAGGTTGAGTTTACTGTCCAGAGTAACCCCAAGGTATCTCACCTCCGATCTTATCGGTATCGTGGTGCTTTGTATCTTTATGTTTGGTGGGTGTGTGAAGCTTTGGTTTCGAGTGATGATTAAAGCTTCAGTCTTGTTGTAGTTTATAGCTAGATTGTTGTTTTGGCACCACTTCGCCATTTGGGTAAGGCAGTCTGCTATCTTAGAGAAGTCCGGGTTTTCGATTGATATCGGGGAGTATACCATTATATCGTCTGCGTATATTGTGTATTGGATGTTGTTCTCTTTCATAATGTTGCATATTGGTTGGATGTAGATGTTAAAAAGGAGTGCTGAGAGTGCGGATCCTTGTGGTACTCCTTGTTGGACGTTTATGGGCCGGGAGGTGTCCTGTCCCACCTTGACCTGTAGCTGTCTTTCTGTTAGGTACGAGTGGAACCATTTTAGAGTGGTACCGTGTATACCAGTGTTCTTCAGTCTCTCCAGGAGTATATTGTGATCAACTGTGTCGAACGCTGAGGAGATGTCGATGAAGATCATTATAATTCCATTCCTGATGTCGTCAATTATTCTTATGATGCTGTCGAAGAGGTAGATCAGGAGAGTTTCGACTCCATGGTTGGGACGAAATCCGTGTTGGTTGTCGTCGAGAGTTCCGTGTTCGTCAATGTGTTCCTGAAGTTGTAGTTGAACCGTCTTTTCGATTATTTTTGCGAGGAAGGGTATGCTGGAGATTGGTCGGTATGCTGCTGGGTCCTTTTTGTCGAGAGAAGTTTTCTTTGTGATTGGTCTTACTGAGGCAAGCTTTAATTGCTGTGGCATGAGTCCTTGAGTGAGTGAGTTGTGTACCATTTTATGAATGTTTGGTATGAGGCTTGCTTTGGTGGCTTTGACCCATGACACTGGGCAAGGGTCTGTAGGAGCAGTGCTTGTGTTGATTGTGGAGATGATGTCTGATATCTGCTCTTTTGAGGGTGAGTGGAATGTGCCCCAGGTTTTGGGGTGGACGTTCGTTCTGTTGGTTCTACTGGGTGTTGAGCGCTCTGTGGAGTGAAATTTGTCTTTGATGTGGTCGGCGAATATCTGTGGATCCACTTGTATTTCTCTTTCTGCTGCTTGCTATTTTTTCAGGGTTTTTACTATTTCGAAAAGTTCTCTGGGTTTGTTGATGGAAGAATTTATCAGGTTTGTGTGGAATTCTCTCTTTGATTGGTTGATGTGTTCATTGTATTGTTTTTGCTTTGTTAGGTAAAGATGTTGGTCTGAAGTAGTTTTGTTTTTTATATATGTCCGTTTTATTTTCCTGATCTACCTTTTTTCCTGTCGTATTTTTGCTGAGTACCATGGTTTGTTTTGTCTCTTGTTGTGGTGTTGTTTCTTGGTCCTGTCAACGGATGGTTTGGCGGCGTTAGCTAGGACATTGTTCCAGTTGGAAACTTGTTCCTCCAGGTCCTCTGAGTCAATGTTCAAGTGTTGTATTGTGTCCTCGATGAATTCGTCCTTGTCAAAGGACTTGAATCGTCTTTGTGTGTGTGGGAAGTTCGCTCTTTCGCTTGTCCAGTCTTCTTGTGATTGCAGATTTGTCTCGATTAAGTAATGGTCAGACCATGGTACTGGGGTGATGGTGGGTGTAGAGATTAGGTCTCTTGAAGTTAGGTAGTTTGATGCGAAGATGAGGTCTGGGGATGATCCTAGTCTGTGTGTTGGTGCATTGACTATCTGTGTGAATTGAAGTGATGACATTGCCTGAAGGAAGGCCTCTGCATCTTTTGTATTGGCGGACTTGAGGTTGAAGTCTCCGATTAGTAGTGCTGGTTTGTTGTTTGACGTTATGGCACAGGCTTCTTCGAGTATGAAGGCTAGTTCGTCGGGTGGAGCACGGGGTGCTCTGTAGGTTAGGCAGATTGCAATATTCTTGTTCTTGATGCTAATTGTGTTACACTGCTTTGTATCTGTGAGATTCAGTGTCTTGAACTTGAGTTCTGTTTTTGCTATTATTAGGACTCCTCCTCCACGCTTGTGGATGCGTGGGCAGTTGTATGCTGAGTAGTTGTTCGGTACTAGTTGGTTGAGTAGTACACTGTCGGTAGGGTTGAGCCATGTCTCTGTGATGCATATTATGTCTGGCTGTCGCTCTTCAATGTGGTCTACCAGAGTATGTATCTTGTTGCAGATGGATCTGGCGTTTATGAGCTCAATTGATGTTTTCTTTGTGGAAGAGGTTGTTGCGACGTGTGCTTCCTTAGGGCCGGTGTTGGGGTTTGATTTGTGTCTGTTTTGTCTCTTTGTTTGGGAGGTTGCGAGTGTCTCTTTGTGTGTGTGTTGTGGACCGAGATATGGCAGTGCAGTTGGTGGGTACCATGGTGTGTTTGTTTGGGTGTAGTGGGGGTGTGTAGTTGGTGGGAGGAGTTGTGTGACTAGTAGGTATAGTGGGAGGAAGTATGTGGTGTGCATGTTGATAGCTTGTGATGTTCTGATAGGGCGACGCCTGTGTCCTTAGGTTTTCGTCTGTTGTTTGCTTTTTTGAGGAGAGCTGTACTTGTTGCAGGGGCTTGTCCTGGGGATGTGAAGTTGTGTCTGTTGCGGTGCGGGAGCCTGTCCCGTGGAGGGAGCCTGTCCCTTGGATGTGAAGCTGTATCTGTTGCGGTGCGGGAGCCTGTCCCGTGGAGGGAGCCTGTCCCTTGGATGTGGAGCTGGATCTGATGCGGTGCGGGAGCCTGTCCCGTGGAGGGAGCCTGTCCCGTGGATGTGGAGCTGGATCTGTGGTGGACGCCTTGGTGCGGGGGCCTGTCCCGTGGATGTGGAGCTGGGTCTGTCGCGGTGCGGGAGCCTGTCCCGTGGAGGGAGCCTGTCCCGTGGATGTGGAGCTGGATCTGTGGCGGTCGTCTTGGTGCGGGGGCCTGTCCCGTGGATGTGACGCTGGATCTGTCGCGGTGCGGGAGCCTGTCCCGTGGAGGGAGCCTGTCCCGTGGAGGTGGAGCCGGATCTGTGGTGGTCGCCCTGTTGCGGGGGTCTGTCCCGTGGATGTGGAGCTGGGTTTGTCGCGGTGCGGGAGCCTGTCCCGTGGAGGGAGCCTGTTTCGTGTGTGTGCAGCTGGATCTGTTGATGAACTCTTGGTCTGACCCACTATGGTACATCCCAAGTCCCTATGTTCTTATCTAGCTAAAGATGACATTGCTCTAACATAGCATCAGCACTGGCATATCTCTGGGTTTAAGGTATCAATCTGGACAAACATGGTAATACCAAATATGGCCTATAAACGATGGTAGTTAACAACACTGGCATATCCCTGGGTTTACAGTATCGATCTGGACAAACATGGTAATACCTAATATGGCCTGTAAACGCTGGAAGCTAACAACAGTATCCAGAGGGAACTAGTCACTAGAGTGCCCAACACTGATCTTGGATTCTAGTCCCAAACATGAATTTCTACCCTTTAAATTAGTATTTTTATGAGAGGCAGGAGGATAATCCTAGCTGTAGAGAGTGGTGCTGCTGCAATCAGATGATTTAAACAGAACTATACATTCAATTATTGTTAGGAGTGCAGTTAATTCATATAAGTAATGAAGCAGTGTTGATAGTTTAAAAATCACTCAAATGAGTGTGACTTACGTGCCCCAGAGTTTCAGCTCTTTAGGCAGTTCGGCGTCTTCGGAGTTGGTATTCTGCGTTTCCACTGTGAGTTGGTGGATTGTCAGTTCCTTGATTGTACGCGAGCTCGACCCCGAGGGAGCTCAGCTGTACCAAGAGGGAGCTCAGCTGTACCAAGAGGGAGGTGTAGTCTCAGCGTCGTTTTTTCTGTTATGTTTCTGTGACGATCTTGGGGGTGCCTTTGCCTAAGGGCCGTGCCAAAGGGCCCTCTTGCGCGGCCCTCAGGCGCGGGCCCGCAAGGCGCGGGTGCGCCTGTGGCGTTCTCCTTTTAAATGGAGAGCTGTGCCCCGATTGGGTAGAGATGCTCTGAGACACGCTGCTGGAGGGGTGGAGCCAAAAAGCAGCTTCCCCCGAAGAGCTCTTTTGTGTGCAGCAAGGTCTTTTGTAGCTGGCTTGCTCTTTTCTTGCCGCCGATCTTCTGGAGCAGGGCAGGCTCCCTTCGATGAGGCTTCGACTCGGGTAGATGGCTCAGCTCCTCCTGGAGCTAAGCAGAGCAAGAGAGGATCCTGTGCCTGTGGCTTCTCCTTTTAAATGGAGAGCTGTGCCCCGATTGGGTAGAGATGCTCTGAGACACGCTGCTGGAGGGGTGGAGCCAAAAAGCAGCTTCCCCCGAAGAGCTGTAGTGGTTGTAGAGGTTGTAGTGACATGGATTTCAGAGAGTTTGTCTCCGATATATCCAGACCAACGTTGTCTGTAACTCAAGCACAGATGTTGGAGCAGGATGTTTCAGTTGAGGAGATACAGCAGGCAATTAAGCAATTAGCTAAAGGGAAGGCATCAGGGCCTGATGGAATTCCATTGGAGTTTTATCATAAATGTCAGGTGAAAGTGGCGCCAATACTTCAGGTCTACTATAGTGGCCTATATGCAGAGGACCCAGAGGTGGGTGCCCTTGCAGAAGCAACTATTGATATTCATCCCAAGCCGGGGCGAGATTCACAGAGAGTGGAAAATTATAGACCTATATCGCTATTAAATGCGGATTACAAGATATATGCGAAGTTGCTAGCAAATCGTCTGAGCAAAGTCCTGGCTACATTGATTCATGTAGATCAATGTGGTTTTATGTCCGGAAGATCCACTACAGATAATGGAAGATTACTCGCACATGTCATGGTTAAGCACAGATGGTCTCTGAACCGTTAGTAGGGCTAGCATTGGATGCCGAAAAGGCGTTTGACAGATTGGAGTGGTCCTTTCTGTTTCAGACCCTAAAATGGTTTGGGATCAAAGAAAGGTTTATTAAAAGGGTGGCGCTGCTGTACTCTAATCCAACAGCGTGGATAGCGGCTAATTCGGAAACATCAATGTCCTTTAAACTTCAGAGAGGCACCAGGCAGGGTTGTCTGCTCTCTCTGCTTCTGTTTAACCTGGTGCTAGAACCACTCTTGATAGCTATTAGGCAGCATGAGGCTATTAACGGTGTGGTCCTGGCGGATGGGCAGTGTAAATTATCAGCATACGCGGATGACCTGTTGCTGTTTTTGGTGCCTGCTTCAATGCCAGCAGTCTTGAAGATAATTGATCGTTATTCCGCTGTGTCAGGATACAAAGTCAATCTTGCTAAAACAACTATAATTCTTTTCAACTCTTATGTCTAGGAAGATATGCTAAAAAATTATGTGTTTCAAGTTGCACGCTCATCTTTTAAATACTTGGGGGTTGAGTATGGACGTACGATGTCGGAAACGGTGAATCTTAATGTAGAGCGGTGCGAAGAGATAATAAAGGATTATGTCTTAAAATGGACGCTTCTACATTTAACCTGGTGGGGCAGTCTGGAGGCCATAAAAATGGTACTGGTTCCAAAGATTAGCTATATATTAAGTATGATTCCAGTCCTGTTCCCGCAAAGATTTTATAAAAAAAATTAACAACTTGCTTGTTGCTTTCCTTTGGAATAAGAAGGTCCCTAGAATTGCAGCATGGAAGTTGAGGCTGCCAAAAGGAAAGGGGGGAATACATTTCCCAGACGTCGAATGTTTGCATATACCTTCCCTGCTTAAGCAAGGAGCCAATGGACCATAGAAGAAGACTGTGATGAACCCTCTAGATGGCTGAGGTTAGAAAAAATGATGGGTGCTCCACTTCCGATGAATTTGTTAATTGGAACATCAACTGATCTCCATAAACCTCAGAATGAGGTTATTGCAGCAATGCAGCAAGCGTGTCGGGTGGTGGCTTCGTGTATCGAAGGAGGGGAAGGCTTTGCTGCTGGGATGCCATTGTGGTTGAATCAGCGATTTACAGTAGGCGGCAAAGTGATCCTATGGAAGAAGTGGATGGCCTGTGGTATTATGGTGTTAGGTCATCTGATATGTGAGAAGAAATTTAAAACCTTTGACATGCTGAAGAGAGAATTTGATCTGCCAAGCACATGTTACTTTCAATGGTGCCAACTTAGACACTGCTTAAGTAAAGCGGGTGTTATCTGGGTGGCAATGCGATCTGAGTGGCCCCTATTGCAGAAAATGCGGGAGATCCAGAGTGGCGCTCGTGTAATCTCGAAATTTTTGGTGCTGCTCAGGTCTAAGTCAAATAAGCAATGTACCAGTCTACAGTCTGCCTGGATACGGGATACAGGAGAGCATAGTCAGCCAGAGTCTTGGGACGTTTTTTGGAGATCCCAAACACGGATAACGAGAGTGGCAGCCCTGACGTAGTCGATGTACTTTTTTGTGCATTGTGCGCATATGACACCTTCTAGGATTGTGAAATGGGCGCCGCAAGTAGGAAATCAATGTTGGTCTTGCAGATCAGAGATTGGAACATTGCCACATATGATTTATTATTGTAGACATTTGCTGACATTTTGGAAGTGTGTTTGGCAGCGGATATCGAAAATTCTAAATATACAAGTTCCCATTTCTTATCAAATAATTGTCTACAAATCTATGATGGAAGGTCTTCTGCTAGGGAAACGAGAGGGTCAGTTACTGGACATAATGATCAGTTTGGCAATTAAGGTAATTTTGATTAATTGGAAAATTTTTGAGAAAGTGCACAGTGAATGTTGGTGGAATCTGCTGTGTCAGCATAAGACCTATGAGGAACTGTATGTGATAAAATATCCTACTGCAGTCAAGCTGGTCATGAAATGGGAGCTCCTAAATAAATACATGGAACTAAATCGGGTGGGGGGGGGTTTGACATTGGGGGTATAGCTTGAACATAGCAAATGGACCTGCGGATATGTGTACCCTCAAGGGTAGGTGATGGCAGTAGACTCTGCAACTTCCTCTCTTCACCGGAGCAGCGGCACAGAGGGCAGAGCACGTGTGCTCCTCCCGCACCTCCCATACCCAATCGGGGCCTGATCTTCACATTTAAAAGCGGCTGCACGCCGCCGGGAGTCCCTCTGCAACTTCCTCTCTTCACCGGAGCAGCGGCACAGAGGGCAGAGCACGTGTGCTCCTCCCGCACCTCCCATACCCAATCGGGGCCTGATCTTCACATTTAAAAGCGGCTGCACGCCGCCGGGAGTCCCTCTGCAACTTCCTCTCTTCACCGGAGCAGCGGCACAGAGGGCAGAGCACGTGTGCTCCTCCCGCACCTCCCATACCCAATCGGGGCCTGATCTTCACATTTAAAAGCGGCTGCACGCCGCCGGGAGTCCCTCTGCAACTTCCTCTCTTCACCGGAGCAGCGGCACAGAGGGCAGAGCACGTGTGCTCCTCCCGCACCTCCCATACCCAATCGGGGCCTGATCTTCACATTTAAAAGCGGCTGCACGCCAAGGCGTGCCCGCGCCTTGCGGGCCCGCGCCTGAGGGCCTCGCAAGAGGGCCCTTTGGCACGGCCCTTAGGCAGAGGCCTTACCGAAAACGCCTGTTCAACATCCGTCGGACACAACGCTAGCCTACCTCTCAATTGCAAAGCAGCTTGAGTTCCCTTCTGGTTGAACTCGCGATTGACGCAAACATCGAAGCAGCAACAGCGATATTCAAGCACCTATCAGCCTAAGCTCCTCGAGAACTGAGAGCACCCTCTGCAACAACACGTCAAAAGACCAAGGACACAGCAAGTATAACTGTTTTGTTGACAATAACCTGCTCCTTTACACTCTACCGCCAATAACCAGCATACTGCATGAACTTATTACCAGTCAGTACAATACTGTTGTCAGTAAGAACTTATCACCAGTCAGTACAATACTGTTGTCAGTAAGAACTTATCACCAGCCAGTACAATAGTGTTGTCAGTAAGAACTTATCACCAGCCAGTACAATACTGTTGTCAGTAAGAACTTATCACCAGTCAGTAAGAACTTATCACCAGCCAGTACAATACTGTTGTCAATACTAATTAGCCTCTCAAAAGCTATAATATTGTTATTTGCAACTCAATAACCTTTATACTATTGCCAATACTAAATTAGCACATTGTACTACCACTGTCTATAGTCCTTTAACTGTTGCCAATAACAATTAGTCATTGTACTGTTGATAGCAATTGCGGGTCACTGCACTGCAGCTAGTCATTGCACTATTTCTATTTAATCTAAAATGTATAAGGTCCTGTTATCACTCACTACCCTCCTTACCTTTGGGCTCCCCTGCATCATAAACGCCCTCAACCACGATACTAGCTACATACCAATACTACATACATATGGAAGGAGATGGTTTGAATTCCCCCACCACACAACTGCAAAACGCAACCACACATCCCACTCCCATCTACTTAGCATTCCCCTTCAAGTCATCAACAAAGCACAATCTGAGAAACTCCATTGACAACGCCTCCTAAAATGTGCATTGATAAACGCCAGATCCATTTGATCAAAATGGCCTGCAGTCATGGACTTGATTCCTCAATACAAGCTCGACATCCTGATGGTCACGGAATCATGGCTATCTGATTGCGACAACATCCTCCTGAATCAGATGCTACCTCCTGGATTTGACCTCTACACAAGCCACAGATCCACTCAAAAAGGAGGCGGAACGCTCATCCTCGCCAAAACAGATCTTAATTTCAAACTATGCAACTCCTCCAGCTTAACCCACCTTGACTCCCTCACTATATCTAATGAACTCTGCTCAATCAACCTGCTTTATCGAGCACCCTCCCCATCACCAGATGACCTTCCAACAATAATCGAGCTTGCATGCGCAACATCCACCTCACGCTCTCCAAATTGGGTAGTTGGTGATTTCAACCTCCCATCTCTCCATGACAGCCACTCTGAAGCATTTCTAGACGCACTAGGGGATCTAGGCTACAATCAATATGTTGATTCTCCCACCCACACTAAAGGAGGTAAACTAGACCTCATCTTCGCACCCCATTCTAACACCTTAACACACCAAGCCCTTGAACTATCGGTTATACCAGTACCATGGTCTGATCACAACCTTATCCAATTCAATATACCCACCTATACCACTCACGTGAGTCAAAAACCATCTAACTCACCCGGAACCCACGCAGTCCGTTTTCAACCTCTCAACCGTGACAAGGTCCTAGATAACCTCCAACCACTCTTGACTGACACCTCCCTCAACCTAGATGACCTGGTAGCCAAATGGGACGAGAACCTCAGAGCCGCCTCATGTCCAGTGCACAAGGATAAGAAAATAAGAAAACGAGAACACGCACCATGGTTCTCTACTGACCTTCGTACATCTCTCATCCACCTACGCAAACTTGAAAGACAGTGGCGCCAAACCCACTCACCAGAAGCCCTTGAAACATACAATTCACACCTAGCTACCCACCGTGAGAAGGTAACACTGAGTAAGAAGCTATACCACACAAACCTACTGAAACGCTCCATCAATAAACCTCATGCTCTATTCAACTTAGTAAAATCCATAACAAGAGAGCCAGTTTCAGCCCAACCTGCAATGCCTCGACCACAGGACTACGCAAACTACCTGCAATCAAAAATGATTAAGACCAGCACAAGCATAAATACCATCGACCCCATTATATCATCTAAGGCATCTCAAATAACTCCATTTTGCAACTTCAATACTATATCATCTAATGAAATTGAGAAAATTGTCGCCTCCATCAATCCTAGCACAGCACCTAACGACCCTTGCCCAGCCAACTGGATCAAAGATCTGCGACATGATCTAAGCCAAATCCTATGCAAAATACTGAACCAGTCCTTTCTAACAGGCTCATTCCCCCAGAGTCTTAAACACACCTCTATCAAGCCTCTACTAAAAAACAGTAAGCTTGATTCATCCAAAGCTGAATCATTTAGGCCAATCTCAAGCATCCCCCAGCTTGCAAAAATCATCGAGAAAGCTGCCCAACAACAACTCCAGCATCACATTGACACAGAAGCACCACTAGACAAATCACAGCATGGATTCAGAGAAGCACATGGAGTCGACACAATCCTTACAACCCTATTCAACGATCTAATCACAGGAATAAACAACATCAAACAAGGATTTATTCTCATCTTTTTAGACATTTCCGCTGCATTCGATTCTGTGAACCACGATATACTACTGCAACGTCTGAGAGAGAAGGGGATTCGAAGCACAGCACTGGAATGGTGTAGATCCTACCTTTCCAATAGGTGGCAACAAGTTAAAACAGGCCAGGAATCCTCAGAACCATTCCTACAGTCTCAAGGTGTACCACAAGGATCTTCATTATCGGCGTTAATGTTCAATGTTTATATGCAGCCGATATGCGAATTGATCAGATCCTTCAACGTACAATGCCTGGCATACGCTGATGACATCCTCATATACATGCCGTTCAAAACTGACCAACCAGTGTATACTCCAATAATCAACTGCTTCGGAGCAGTAGCTGAATGGCTGCTGACTCAAAACCTAAGAATAAATCATAGCAAAACTGATGTCCTATTTGTCACAAGGAATCTTAAGTTCGTACCTCCTCCGTCGCTGCTGATCAACAACATAGAACTGACGTCCAAACCCACGATCCGATACCTCGGCATAACATTAGATCAACACCTGGATATGACAATGCATGTGAAGAATGTGACAAAGAATATATATCATAAGATCAGAACACTACGCCACCTCCGCCCACTACTGGACTATACTGATTACCGATCAACCTTCCAGGCACTAGTCCTCCCACATCTAGATTTTGCAAACATCATCCTCCACGGGCTCTCTCAATCAACATTAAATCCACTTCGTCTGGCTATGAATACAGCTGCAAGAGTCCTCTCTGGATCACCAAGGTCTGCTCATATAACGCCTATCATGAAAGACCTACACTGGCTACCTCTACAAGCCAGACTCTCATATAAGTCACTAGTCTTGACCTTCAAAGCCATGAATATCTACCCACCAACACCAATCAGAAAACTAATCCGTAACACCCCTGAAAATAGAAACAGAAGGACTACAACTATGAACACCTTAATAGTTCCCAAGATGATGACATCATGTACTAAAGCTACATCAAACAGAGCTTTTTCATTATTCGCACCCAGGAACTGGAATATACTTCCCCATGAAATCCGCGGCATCAAAAGCCTATTACAATTCCGCAAAGCCGTAAAGCATCACTTATTCACAAAATACTACCCAGAAGTGACCACAGACACTCACACAGCCAACAGGCCTCCCACTCACACCAAACACCTTAGCACCTTTATCCAATCAGAAAATGGTTAGTTCCCACGATATTTCACTTTACTACTATTGACCCATGCCACCCATGAATACACGTACAATATCCACTCGAGTTTAAATATGGTATATAATAAAAGCATATTCATAGTATAATGTTGATTGTACATAGTTATCCCTGTTATTCCATGTTATATATTCCCTTGTTCTCTGTAAACTTCGATGTTACCTGTACACATTGCAGTATATTTTGTTCAATGTACACCGCACTGATTTTAATAGCGCGGTATATAAGAGATGTTAAATAAATAAATAAATAAATAATGCAGTGTATTCAGTGCGAAGTTTACAAAAGGGTAGTTGGATTGGATTGGTTGCAGCCAGTTTTGAATGTTTCAGAGTTTTTAGTTTAAATGATGTTAATCTATTATGTTAGGATTGGATTGTAAATGTGATGTTTCTGTAAATGTCGTGAAAAGCAATAAAGTTATTAAACAAAAAAAAAAATAAAGTTTGGTATAATTCCCCACAAAAACGGGCTTTTAAAAATTGCCTGTCCCATCCCATAGTGAACATAAGAACATAAGATATACCATACTGGGTCAGACCAAGGTCTATCAAGCCCAGTATCATGTTTCCAACAGTGGCCAATCTAGGTCATACGTACCTAGCAGTTTCCCCAAAAGACATAGGTTCCACAATGCTTGTATTGGGTCAAGCATTGATATCCTGGGTCCCTTCTTAATAATGATTTATGGACCTTTCCTCCAGGAACGTGTCCAAACCTTTTTTAAACCCAGCTACACTAACAGCCTTTACTACATCCTCCGCTAACAAATTCCAGAGTTTGATTACACGTTGAGTGAACAAATATTTTCTTAGTCTTAAATAGTTTACCCTGTACCTTCATTGCATGTCCCCTAGTCTTTCTATATTGTGATAACGTAAACCATCGATCTACGTTTACACGTTCCACTCCGTTCATTAATTTATAGACTTCTATCATATCTCCCCTCAGCCATCTCTTTTCCAGGTTAAAGAGCCCTAACCTTTTTTAGCCTTTCTTCATAGAGGTATCCTTCCATACCCTTTACCATTTTGGTGGCTCTTCTCTGAACCTTTTCTAATAACGCTATATCCTTTTTATAATACATCGACCAGAATTGCACACAATATTCAAGGTGCAGTCTCACCATGGAACGATATAGAGGCATTACAATATCCTTTGTTCTATTTTCCATTCCCCTCCTTATGATACCTAGCATTCTATTAGCTCTCTTGGCCGCCGCTGCACACTGGGCCGAGGATTTCAACATGTTATCTACAATGACGCCTAAATCTTTTTCCTGGGTGGTGGTTCCTAATGTGGAACCTTGCATTGTGTAACCATAGTTTGGGTTGTTCTTCCCTAGGTGCATAACTTTGCACTTGACCACATTAAATTTCATCTGCCATTTTGATGTCCAGTCTTCCAATTTATCAAGATCATCTTGCAATTTTCCACAATGCTCTTGGGTTTTAACAACTTTAGTTTTGTGTCATCTGCAAATTTGATAACCTCACTCGTTATTCCCTTTACCAGGTCATTTTTGAATATGTCAAAAAGCAGCGGACCCAGCACAGATCACTGGGGTACACCACTATTCACCTTTCTCCATTGGGAAAATTGGCCATTTAGTCCTACCCTCTGCTTTCTATCTTTTAACCAGTTCCTGATCCACAAAAGTACACTGCCTCCTATCCCATGTCTCTTCAGTTTTGCCAAAAGTCTCTGATGAGGGACCTTGTCAAAGGCTTTCTGAAAGTCCAAATACACTATATCAACTGACTCACCTTTGTCTACCTGCTTATTCACACCTTCAAAAAAACATAACAGATTAGTAAGACAAGATCTTCCTTGTCTAAAGCCATGTTGGCTGTCTCCCATTAAGCCATGACTATCTACATGTTCAGCAATTTTGTTCTTTCTGATGGCTTCTGCCATTTTTCCCGGTACTGATGTCAAGCTCACCGGTCTGTAGTTTCCCGGATCACCCCTGGAACCCTTTTTAAAAATTGGCGTTACATTCGCCATCCTCCAATCCTCAGGTATTACAGATGATTTTAATGATAGTTCACAGATTACTAATAGCAGGTCTGCAATCTCATATTTTAGTTCTTTCAACACCCTTGGATGTATATCATCCGGCCCAGGTGATTTGCTACTCTTCAGTTTATCTGATAGTTGTAATACATCTTCCCGATGTATCAATATTTCCTTCAATTCTTCCGCACCTTTAAATACCACTTCAGTCATGGGTGACATCCCTACATCTTCCTCAGTAAAGACCGAAGCAAATAATTCATTCAGTCTCTCCGCTATCGCCTTGTTACCTCTTAGTGCCCCTTTAACCTCTCTATCATCTAATGGACCAACTGACTCTCTCACAGGTTTTTTGCTATGAATGTACTTGAAAAAGTCTTTATTTCGCATTTTTGCTTCTGCAGCAAGCTTCTTCTCAAATTCTCCCTTTGCCTACCTTATCAATGCCTTGCATTTAACTTGCCAGTGCTTGTGCTGTTTCCAGGTTTCGTCGTTTGGCTCTTTTTTCCATTTCCTGAAAGAAGCTTTTTTGGCAACAACAGCCTCTCTGACCTCGCCTTTAAACCATGCTGGCAGTTTTTTGGACTTTCTTCCACTTTTCTTAAAGCGTGGAATACAGCTGATCTGAGCTTCCAAGATAGTATTTTTCAACCACACCCAAGCTTGATGTAAGTCTTTAACCTTTGCAACTGCTCCTTTTAGTTTTTTCTTAACTATTTTCCTCATTTTATCATAGTCTCCCTTTCAACAGTTAAAAGGTAGTACTGTGGATTTCCTTACTATCCGTCCTTCACAAATTAAATCAAACGTGATTATGCTATGATCACTATTGCCAAGTGGCCCCAACACCCTTATCTCTTGCACCAGATCTGGTGTTCCACTAAGGACTAGGTCCAATATGGATTCCCCTCTGGTCGGTTCATGAACCAGCTGCTCCAAGAAGCAGTCATTTATTTCATCCAGAAACATTATCTCCCTAGCATGTTCTGCCGTGACACTGACTCAGTCGATACTGGGGTAATTGAAATCACCCATTTACTGTGCTGTAACTTTTGTTAGCTTCCTTGATTTCTTTGAGCATTTCACCATCCATTTGTTCATTCTGGCCAGGCGGTCGATAGTACACCCCCACTGCCATCACCTTCCCCTTTTTACATGGAATTTCAATCCATAGACATTCTACAGCAAATTTTGTTTCCTGCAAAACTTTAATCCTTTCTGACTCAATGCCCTCTCTAACATAGAGCGCAACCCCTCCACCAATTTGATCAGCTCTATCATTATGATATAGTTTGTACCCAGGTATCACAGTGTCCCACTGGCTGTCCTCCTTCCACCATGTCTCTGGATAATAGAAGGCTGCTATTTCACAATGCTAGCACTTTCATCTGTCAAGAAAAGGGGGAAAGGGGTGGAATTGGGTTGGGGAAAGTATGTGTGAGGATGTGAACTTAAAAATCACTGGGTTTATTTTGTACCTACTGTCAGAGGCCTGGCCCGTTTATTTAACCCAAGTCTGTCATACGGTAGCAATCAGTGCTACTACAGAGACAACAGCCTGATCTGAAGTATTAATATGCACATCTGAATAATGACATTTATAGCAAACATTTTTCATTAAAAACAATGATAATTTACTTAAACATTTTCAAAACAGTAATGACAAGATATGAATTACTGTGGGGTATGTTTACTAAACCATGCCACTGGTTAGTGTGCGGTTTTGGCACCACACTAAAATCCCCCTGCTATCCTTCTAGCGCACATTGGGCAGGGACTGGGTGGGACATGGGCATGTCATGGCTACTGTGGGCAGTAAAGGCCCATGCTAACTGCACTTGTGGCAGGTAGTGTGGGGGCAACTATTGCCTTCTCAGTGGGTGGCATTAGTTGCACCTGTGGCCCAGTTCCTGCATTACTGTGCGGCTGTCTTGTGGCAACTGCAGAGGGACGGATGTACCTGCCCCTTGCGGTTAGCCAGAAGCCCTATGCTGGTAACACAGCCCACAGGTGTTTTTACCAGAACAGTTCTTGCTAGGCATAGTTCTATGTGAATAATTACCTTCTAAGGGCATTTGTAGCTGGTAACTTTTATGTGTGCTTAACAAAAATTGTTTAGCGACTTCCATTAAAACTCCAGTCTGTATTTTACTGCGAAAGCCAAACAATCCATCCAAATCTTCCTAAAACTTCCATACAAAAATCAATTAAGTTTATGTTTTTGATACAGATTTCAGAATACACTCTTTATGGAGAAAAGGTTCTCTAAAACACACTCATACACAGTAATCATTGATAATATCGGGCCCGATATTCAGTTGCAGCATACCGACCCTTAACCCCAGATATTCAATGCCGGGGTCATATGTGGCCTCGGCATTGAATATCTGGGGATCGCCGCATATGCTGGAAGCCACAGTAACTAACCGGGCAGAAGATAGGCAAAGGTTTTCCTCGCCTATCGTTTAGGTGCATGTTGCTAACCGGGCAGCTTGCAATATCGTCACTGCCTGGTTAGCGACAGTCTCCACCTCTGCTCCACCCTGGAATGCCCTGATACTAACCGCATAGCACTGGGGCGTGTAGCGGGGTTAGAAGGGGATATTGAAAAGCATTAACCATGTAAGTGCCGTTGAAAATCTCGATTAAAGGCATTTACATGGTTTACTGGGCTGTAAAATGTGTAAATGCCTTTTGAATATCGAGTCCATCATGTTTTGGAGCTGCTGATTGATTATCATATGGAGCGTTACAGGAAACGGCGATCCAAAGTGGATCGAGCAAGTTCAAATATAACTGACTAATATTAATCAAATTTTTTCCTTTAGGAAGAGAAGGAGAGAACTAGATTCACAAAGGAGTGTTGATGTGGAATATATAGTTTTTGTAAGGTTGCATTGAGAACTCACAGAACTGTACACAATCATGTTAAGAGGTTTATTTATTCACCATGGATTCTGGTAAGCAGTGACAATTTCATTGTCATTGCCAAATGTGTTTGTTAGGCTAGGGTTTGACAAATCCTGGGCTCTAGGGTGCCAGGTCACTTTGGCATCTAGAAATTGTACCCTGGCGACTAGGATTTCATCCACGTGAAAGTGTTTATTAGGCAGTGTGTCTCTCTCCTTCACCATTTCACTTGGTGTCTGTCTCTCTAATCCCTCCCCTGCCTTCACCCAGTATCTCTTTTTCTCTCCCACCCCCTCCAGATCTCCCCAGCCATCACCCAATGTTTCTCACCATTGCTGCTGAGTTGCTGTTTGTGGCTTTGCTTCCTTAATACCACAATTAGCTCTCTGCAAAGAGCTCAATCCACAAAGTGGAGCAAGTTCAGGCTAATCTCACAGTTTCATGTCTTGTGAGATCAGCCCGAACTTCCTTTCTCATGCTGCTCAAGCTTTTTGCAGAGACCCAATCATGGTGTGCAAAATGTGCAGCCTTTTTAGTGCTGCCACAAACAGCAACATAGCAGGACAGATGAGGGACACCAGGTGATGGCTGGGGGGGTGGGGCAAATGAAAGATAAAGAGGTGAAGTGGTGGTGGTGGGGGGGGGGGCTATGAGAGAGACAGAGAGAGAGAGAGAGACATTGGGTGAAGGTGGGAAGGAACTATAGAAATATAGAAACATGATGACAGATAAAGACCATATGGCCTATCCAGTCTGCTCTTCCATACCAACTACTACAGTCCCCTCTTTTCCTTTAGAGATCTGTGTTTGTTCCATGCTTTCTTGAATTCAGATAGTCTTTCTCTCTACTACCTCTACTGAGAGACTATTCCATGCATCTACGACTTTTTTCATTAAGAAATATTTTCACAAATTACTCCTGAGTCTATCCTCTTTCAACTTCCTCCTATACCCTCTCATTGCAAAGCTTTCTTTCAATTGAAAGAGGCTCTCCTCCTGTGCATTTATGCCTTAAAGATATTCAACCCTTTCCACTCGGATACATTTTCTACCACTCATGCCAGATTGGAATAAATTTTAACAAGAAATTGGCCAAATTACAACCCATATGACATACATATTCTACAGTAAACAGTCATGTTGTATTTTGGTTAAGACATACAAAACATAAACTAGCATGTTATTCATATGCTCCATAGGGTGGGACAGATGATCAGAATGGAGAAATGTAAATGTCCCATAAGGTGGGGCAGCTGAATGGAAAGGGTTGAACATCTCTATATCTCCCCTTTCCCTCCTTTCTTCCAAAGTCTACATATTGAGATCTTTAAGTCTGTCCCCATATGCCTTATAATGAAGGCCACTGACCATTTCGGTAGCCACCCTTTGCACTGACTCTGTCCTGTTTATATCCTTCTAAATGTTTGTTCTCCAGAATTGTAGACAATACTCCAAATGAAGACTCACCAAAATCTTATACAAAGACTATCACCTCCTTCTTCCTGTTGGCCATTCCTCTGCCTAGGCACCCAAGCATCCTTTTTGCTTCTGCTGTCATGTTTTCTACCTGTTTAACCATCTAAGGATCATCAGAAACAATCAGAAACATGATCTATGAGAGAAAGAAAGAAAGAGACAGAGAGATAGAGAGAGAGAGAGAGAGACAGAGAGACATTGAGTGAAGGCTGGGGGGGGGAATATGAGAGAGAGAGACTGGGTGAAGTTGGGAGGATATTAGAGAGAGACACACACATACTGAGTGAAAACTGGGGGGCTATGAGAGAGAGAAACACTGAGCGATAACTGGGAGGACTATGAGAGAGAGAGAGAGAGAGAAATGAGTGAAGACTGGGGAGCTATGAGAAAGGGAGAGAGAAATGCTGGATATGGCTGGGGTAGAGCTGTGTGAGAGAGAGACTAGATGATGGCAGGGGGAGAGGTGGCTGTGATTTTTTTTTTTTTGCTTCATATATTACTATACCATGGTGATGTATGAAGCAAAAAAGGAAGTTGCTTCAGCTGCAGCTATAAAGGATCACCAATATGCTGCCAACAACCTACTCATTGGAATTAATGGGAGGGGAGGAGTAGAAGGGTCGCTGCTTTCTGTTGGCACTATATAATGGCACATTAAGGCCTAATTTATTAAGCTTTCTTTTTCCATAGCAAATGAGAAAACAATATATCAGGCTTTTAAGAAAGGAGCTACAATACACCTTATGGGGGATGGGTGTGGGGTTTTGTGACCAAGGTTTCAGCGGCCAGCTCCTACATTTTAAACTAGATCCTAGATTTTAAGAAAATTTGTCAAGGCCTGAATTGAAAACAAGCACTATAATGAGTGAGGAGCAGCTCAGTGGTTGGGACAGGTTACTTAGGCTGGAAGGCCAGGGGTTCAATTCTCATGGAGAGACAAGTAACTTTAGGCTGGAGGGACTGGGGTCTCTAGTCCCATGGCCACTCCTTGTGGCCTTGGGCAAGCTGTTTAACCCTCCATTGCCTCAGGTACACTTAAGATTGTGAGCCCTTCAGGGAGAAGGGAATTAAAAGTGCCTGTTAGCATATATCTGTAAACTGCATTGACCTGGTGAAGTGGTATATAAGCACAACTAAATAAATGGCTGAAAGTTAATATATCATTTGATGGCACAGAAGGACCCACCTCTGTCCAGTTATCCTTGTCAAGGCTGCTAGAATAAATTCCAACTGAAGTCTGATCACTTAGGACATCATTGCTTTTCCAGTTAGTTTTTATTTACTTCCTTGAGTTGTCTGGTTTTTTTTTTTTTCAGTGCTGACTCAGTGTTTTCTTGGCAAGGTAATGGAGGGTAAAGTGACGTGCCCAAGGTCACAAGGAGTGCTAGAAGGAATTGAACCCTTGATTTTCTGAGTGTTAGGTAGTTGCTTTAACCACTAGACTACTTCTCTACTCCACCCCTTGTCTTAGGACATTTAAATATATAATAAAAAAAACATTTATTTAACTGGATTTATATTCCACCTTTCACCGAGTCCAGGCGGTTTACAGAGAACAAACTTGAAAATACATTATAACGTCTTAAGACCTATCAGTTGCATACTGTATATCATTTGAGTTCATAACTATATACAATTATAACTATGTACTTTATATATTGCCTTCAATCTACTTCATAACATTACTCTTCCAGTGGTGCAATATGTCAACAGACAGAGGTTTGCGTGTATAATTATCTCTAATTCTAAGTGATTTCATCTGCCTGTCAAGTAATATGCTTATTAATCTTGTTCATATTTGCAAGAGAAAAATAGATTTGTGCTTCAAGGACAGCAATTTTTTTCTTAGGAAATATGCCAACTCTAATGGAGGTAAACAGCTGATGCTCCGTGGAACAGCTCCCGTTAGAAATCTTTCATTACGAGTAATAGTAACACAGGACGAAAAAAACCCTTTAAGTGCCATGAAGGCCGGCAAATAGTAAAAGAATACAATGAAGACAATTGTTAAGGACGTAGGATGGCATATTCAGTGGCTAGTTAAAATGCCTGGCCACCGCTGCTTTAATAAAGCCAGGTATTCAGCAGCAGAACATACCCAGTTTCCGCCACTGAATATCCCGTCCTACCTACTGGACATCAGCGGCGCTAGCCTGTTAGCGGTGATTTTCAGCTGGTTAGCAGCCGAATATTGCTGCTACTGGATAGTGGCAGGCACCGCCTCCGATCTGCCAACAGACCATCCCAGTTTTAATAGGGTGATTTTTCTGTGCTCTGTGAACGATCAGTGCCGCTGAATGTCGGGCTGACCACGTTTCAGCCAGTTAAAAGGTCTGCTGCTATAATGATTTGCATATGCCCCCCAGAACATTTTGCCAAGAAGGATGCATCACTGACTGGGCTGGTGTATTTCCTAGGTTTAAGCTTTAGGAAGGTCCCTCTGTTGCCTTTTTAAAATAAGTTCCATATATGCCTCTATATGCCTTGACAGCTTAAGCACCCTCATAGAACTATCCCCACTTTCATACTTTTGGATTTCAAAAAGTACTAGCATACGTTTTTACAGAAAAAGAACCTTTACAAATAGAAAGCACGCATAGGGGCCCTTTTACTAAAGGGTGCTATGGTGTTGCACCTAATACAGTTTACGCAGTGCACCCTGCCCTAATATGGCATGAAACTGGCACAGGCACATGGAGGTGGCAATAAGGGCAACCCCATTAATGACACACCTTGCAGTTAGCGTGGGGCATGCTGAGTACAAGACACTCACCTTGCCCACTCTCTGTTCCTAACACGCCCACCTACCACCCTCATATGGGAAACACAGCGTAGAATTTGCATCACGCTAACTGTGCTGGCCTCACACTATTACCACCAGTCACAGCGTGGGTTGGTGCATGCTGTAACCTGCGCTAACTGCTTAATGAACTTTAGTAACAGACCCCCTATAGTTCTCCCAGGTTAATTTTTGAACCGAAATATTTCTTTTTTTTTTTATTTATAACATTTTGACAAACATATCTAGAAAACCTCTGAATATATAAATAACAATGACCACTATTAATATAAAGAAATAGCTTACATAAAATTAGATCACAATAAAAAAAACACAATAAGGATCCAAGTATTGGAAAAACCAGAAATGTACTAAACAAGTACAAAGACAAAGTAAATATCACCAGCAGTATGATAGAAAACACAGCAGCCGGTACAGGAAGCTCATCCTCCACAACATTTTCCCTACCCTGCAAAAATTGAACAAGTTCCTGAAGTTCAAAAAAAAGAAATTGCTTAGACTGATACAGAATAACACACTTCAATGAATATTTTAATCTAAATTTTGCACTCAGAGCGGAAACTCGTTGGCGCAAAGCCAGAAAGTCCCTTCATCTCTTCTGAGTATCTCTAGCCAAATCAGGAAATACAGAAATTTTGGACCCCATAAACTGAGAAACAGACATATTACGGAAATATAATCGTAGGACAGAGTTGCGGTCAGACTCGAAATCAAAGCCCACTAGCAAGGTAGCCCGACAAGTCACCACCTCCAGGGACCTTTCCAAAAAGCCTGAAAGATCCAATTGCCCTGGGCTGGGAACCCCCCCAGAGTCCAGGTCTGTGCCCAGGGCAGATGGCATAACCGCAGCATATTGTGTCCTCACAATAGGAAGAAACACCTCAATGGGCATTTGCAGGACATCTATGAAGAACTATGGACCAGGTCTAACGGTGACATCAAAGGTTAGGGAAAGTTCAAGAACCTCAAGTTATTCCGCCATAGTTGGTTATCCATAAATTCAATCTTCCGTGCCTGGACCAACCGCTCTCTGATATGAGCTTCTCCAAGAGCCTGCAGTTCTTCAACCTGGGTTTCCAATTGGGTTATCTGTAGAGAGTGCTGAGCCACATCTGCCTCTGCCGACATGCACTGTCCTTTAACAGTTGCAAATTCTTGAGTTAAAGTTCTGAACATAGGTAGAAAGGCTTGCTGAAGTGAAGAGATAGCCCCTCATAAGCTATCTAATGTAAACAGCGTAGGTCTTTCCAAACCAGCAAAACCTCGAAGCCATCAGGGTACTGGTCTTCACCTGCACAACGGGAGAAGCTCCCTCGGGTAGAAACCCCATGGCTCTACTCCCAGCTGCAGATACCACCAACACCTGCTTTGAGGGGGCACCCTCAAGAACGCCAGGGGTTTCCCATTCCTGGAGTGCTCCCCCTCCTTTGAGAGAACACTTCCAGGTTGTGGTGGCAATGTCTAAATGGGGCTAAGATCTACTCCACTGCTCTGATCCATCGAAAAACTCATCAGATCAGTCAAAGCCATGGCTGATGCCGTAGGAAGGCAAAACTTTATAATGGATGGCTGTAACAACCTCGCCGGAAACAGCAGTGTGCCAGAGGACTTGTGGGTCCGCTGCTTTCTCCTTTTCCCTATAGGACGTGGGACAGCAAACCTCCTTGGAGCTTCCTCCTTAGCGTCCTACTCCGCCGCCATCTTGGATCTGACATCGGAAATATTTCCTTTTGAAAAGTGATATAAAGTGTGTGCTTAAGAGAGACACATAGGGGTATGTTTACTAAACTCCGAAATTGTGTGGGGCCGCGGTAGTGTGCCTGTGCCATATAAGGAGTGGGCGGTTCAGGCAGAGAAAAGAAAAAACCGGGAGACAGTGACCGTACTTGTGCGCATCGCGCTAATGTGCGGGGTCCACATTAGCGCGTGGGAAGGCTAAGTGGCGCGCTGATGGGCACAGAAAAGGACAGAGCTGTAGTACAACGGTGAAGACACTGACCAATGGTACAGGGGCCATGGGTTCAATCCCCCATTGTGCGCAACAAAAGCTGTTGTCTGAGGCAATAACTGTAATAGGTTAAAGTGCTATAGGAGGCATATTAATTTTGTGCAGCATAAGGCGGCGCACTGTTAATTTTGGGCGACATTAGGCGGTGCGCTGTTAGGTGTGGGCATCATAAGGCATAGCACTGTAAATAGTGGGCATTAGGCAGCACGCTGTTAAGTTTGTGCGGTTTGGGCGGGAGAAGGTGGTGCGCTGCTATGCCATGAAGGCCTAAGGCAGTGCGGCAATGTCCAAACACAGGAATAGAGCCACAGCACAATGGTTAAGACACTGACCAATAGTGCAGGGATCAGGGGTTCAATCCCTCACAGTGCACAGTGAAAAAGGCTGGCTGAGGCATAACATATTATGGGGATGAGTGCTGTAGGGGGCATATTAGTTCTATCTTATTTATCAGTGCTAGCAAACTCACTCTCAAAGCGTGTTAACATAAGGCGACCCATACGGCACATGTTAAAGTTCACTGTCCGCCAAGGCACCCTAGAATGTCCCCATAGGTCACCATATATGTTGCATCACAGGATAATGTATAGTGCACCTTATATGGACAGCAACTATAGGGTGCCCTATAGGGCGCCCTATAAAGCACCCTCAGCGGCACCTTATGGGTACAGTACGCTGCGGGTGTTTTTGCTGGCATCAACATATGTACATTAAATAAAAAAGACTTTGGACAACCCTAGCAAATTACCCCACTCTGGGTTTGAACCCATGCCCTCTGGCTTCTCAGGCAGTGAAGTAACCATTGAGCTACAGCTCTATAGCTGCCAGCAAGCCCCTGGCTGGCTGCAGAGAGCCTGCACATCACCACACAGACAGTCTGCTGTGGTAGCCAGGATAGGGTTAGGCCACGCGTACCCATGATGCACTGCACATGCAAATCAGCTGTCCACAGATGAACACAAGATGGGGAATGCACCCCAACAGCTCCCCGGCGTGGTAGGGGGAGGTGGCCGTGTGCACCCACACAGCACCTCGGCCTGGTAGGGGGTACTGACTGGGTGTTTTACTGGCACAGAGTAGCTACACACCGTCACATTGTGCGGGTACTGTGCTCACCCTGAGGGTGTGAAGAGGCGCCCCGGACCAGGTCCACAACACCCTCCATGGATGAAAGAGGCCATGCCAGAGCTCCACAGCAGTATTAATCTGTGAGATAGGTAGTTTCTGCAGAAACACCTTGGACATCACTTTCTGTCTTAGTCAGGGGAACCCCTTATGGACACCTAGGTGGGCTATGTACCACCACCCAAGGTTGAAAAAACAGGGTCTTCTATCAACAGATCCACATTCTACCTCCCTGCAATGGTGGCAGTAGAGTGGACCATCAACCCCGGTCCTGCTGGGGAACAGACACCCTACAGGGCAGCCAAAGCAGCTCTATACACCTCCACAACACAATATCAGATAGACATTAGGCCTGGATATGCTAAGCTGCACCCCACCACTATCTGATATTCTCCTGCAGCAAGCCTTCAGCCGTTGCACCCTGCAAGGCGCTCCATCACAACATAGACCAGCTGAAAACAGTCTGCTAGCTAGTCCTGGTGGAAATGCATGCACCCAGAACTGGGATGGCAGTGCACACCAGAAGATAAGTCAGTGACTGGGCCCCAAAAGGAAACCCATATATATCACATGAGAGAAATACTATCTAGCACTATGGGGGTGCCTAGACATGCTATGGGCACTGCACAGTCAGGGTGAGAGTGATCCCCCAGCAGGACAGAAAGAGGTCACCCTGTCTGTGTAGGTGGTGGCCGGCCACGACAATGTCCCAGGCAGTGCCCTATGCCCTGTGCAGATGCATCCTGGCCAGCCCACCCTGTCTGAGCTATACCCATGGTACCTTGCTGCTCATTATGCACATTGGCAGGCCAATAATGGCAACAGTGCTGGCAGTGTGGGCTGTGGAAGGTGTTTGCAGCCAACACACACTGTATAGACCAGGGGTGGGCAATCTCGGTCCTGGAGGGCCGCAGACCAGTCAGATTGGCAGGATATCTGTAATGCATATATATCGCATGCTTATTCATTAGGGATATCCCGAAAACCTGACTGGTCTGCGGCCCTCCAGGACCGAGATTGCCCACCCCTGGTATAGACAGACACACACTCCCACACGTATGCCAGCATTGTGCTACTATAGAGGAGTTTATCAGCCTTGCCCACCACACCAGTCCTGGGCACAGCACAGGCATGGATATGGTACGCAATACTGTTGGGGGTCACTCCCCAGGGTGGTGACCACTGTCAGAGGCCAGACCTGAAGCACACACCGCAGACATCAGAAAGATTGTTATGATGGAGCTCAAAGAGCAAACTGTGCTTAACGTAGGAATGTCTTTCTGCCAGTACTCATAGCAAACGTTTGAGAGCTGTGTACCGTATACCCAGGTGTAGGGTGGCATTGCTAAGGTATGCAGGTGCTAGTATTGGTAGATGCACGCAGGGCCCAATGTCCTGCCTCTCCAGGAGGCATTGGCCAATGGGGCCTGTGGGTGTTGGTGTGTCTGCCCCTGTTGGCTGCTGCTTTACGGCAGAGGTTCCCAACTCCAGTCCTGGTGTGCCTAACACTGTTCGGGTTTTCCTGCTGTCCCTCATGAATATGCATGAACTACATATACATGCCATGGGGGTGGTGCATAGATATGCAGCACAGGCATTTGTATTAGAGGCAGCATGGAACCTGAATGGTGTGTGGTCCTCCAGGACTGCATTTCGGAGACTCTGCTCTAGGTAATGCCCCTGTTCATGGTGTCTGTGCTCGGTGTGGTAAAAGATAGGCGTATTACCAATGCGTATGCCCTCAGCAATAAAGGTTTGTCCTTACTATCACGGTTTAGTTGTGGGAAAAATATGTGGACAGGATTGGCAGTAGCCCCAGCTGGGCTTTGAACCTGTGACCTTCTGTTTTTGCACACACTGTCTGTGTGCACTGCACCACCGTGTTGCCACAGATTGGCTGAATTCCCTGGGAGGTCCATGACTGTACATCCGACAGGGCCTGTCTGTTGCAGTGGATGGTGCCATCCTGCACATGGCTAGGCCACTGTCTTCTGTGGCTAGCAGCCACTGCCCCTCCACCACCTGTACCCTTCCGCCATCATGCTGGCATGTCCTTATTGTAGTAAAACCATATGACCTGATTGAGTTGTGGCACTCCAGGCCTGCATTTGGGGGACTCGGCTGTAGGTAATGCCCATTGTTATGTTGTGTGAGCGGTGTAGGGTAAAATATGGGTGTTTGCAACATGCTTATGTTCTCTGCAATAAAGGAGTGTCTTTACTATCTCTGTTTAGTGGTGGGTAAAATATGGGAACAGGGCTGGCAGGTGCCCCAGCTGGGATTTGAACCTGTGACTCTCTGGTCCTAGAGATACTGGCTCTGTCTGCTGCACCACACTGTGGCCACTGAAACAGTGCAGTCCCTGGAGATAGGAAACCTGGCAAGAAGGAGTCGGAAGCCATGCTCTGCACATTTTTACTGTGGGCTCGTTCACCTTGTCTGGGGACAAAAGTGCAAATACACCATGGAAATGCCTGCAAAAAAAGGGGGAAAAAGATAGCCAAGCTGGGCAACAGTGTTATTAATGGGCAACCATACAAAACACTCCAAGGACAGCTCCAATAGCAAGAAATGATTTTTGGAAGGGTCTCCACTCCGTAGACCCTTCCAAAATTCATTTCTAATTTTATGGAGCTTTCCAGCGAGCGTTTTTTGTTGTTGCCCATTAATATCACTGTTGCCCAGCTGAAGTACTATTTGTAATATTTTTGTTGTGGTCATTTTCGCTTTTTATTTGCACTTTTGTTCTATGCACATGTATCACACTGCTCACGTTTTGTAGGTTTCCCCGGTTTTCCTGTACATTGCTGACGTAAATGGTTTCTCTTCCCTTTAAATGCCCTCTACCGCGAGTGTTTCACTCGCGGTATTTTTTACTTGTATATTCGGCCCCGTAAATGTGCGGCCCCGTAAATTTGCCCATTGCAGCCGTCTCTCCGCCCCTCGGGAGCCTTTCTCCGCCCTCCGTTAGTCTTTCCACGCCTCTATCGGACATTTGCGGGCCCGTACTTGTGCGGAGCCCGTTATTGTGCCACGCACGTGTGCGGGGGTTCATCGCACGTGTGCGGGGCGCTTAAGAGCACTTAAGTGCTGCTTTTAGTGCGCTATTGTGCGGCGCGCTATTGTGCGGTTTTTAGTAAACATGCCCCATAGCCTTTACGCCTGCTCTTCTTTTGAGAGTTGCCCTCATGCAATTTTACCTTCTCTGTAAAAATAACCATTAAACAGGAATCCACAGGCTGGAAGGATTATTTGGCACTGACTTTTTAAAGACAGTATTAATTGCTTATTTAGTACCAATCTTTGAGCCTAGGATGACGTACTGTATTTACACTGAGGAGAACTTACAGCTTAGTTGGGTGGAGGGAGAAAGGAGTGTAGCAGGTGCTCTGCTAGATTTTGGGACACCTCAGCATTCAGAAGTTTTCCTTCTTGAACATTCTATAAGCAGACGTAGCAGTGACAAACCCTGTAAACATAAGGAAATCTGCAAAGTATTCACGCGATTCCTTGCTCTGCTTAAATGCTGAGGTGTCCTACAGCTTGAGGTCTGCAGTACAAAACGCACCCAAGCATTTCCCTTTTGTCCTGGTTTCAGTGCAAATATTTGCCTGTGTCTCATTAGGAAATCAAATACTTTGACAAGTCCCACACCGTCCATCTGCTAAACAAGCCAACACCCACTTGGTAGGAGACGGATATGGGGAGGATCCTGTTCCGTCAGTTTCCTGATTTCCTAGATTGGAGTTTGATGACGCTGTAAAAGGGCAGGGCTGCCTTAGCACTGTGATGGCAATAGCAATATTAATTAATCCTGAATGGAAAGTTTGAGGATGGAAGTAAATGTTTGAATTTTTGTTTGCTCTCTGTTTGAGAGCAGCAGTTTAACAGGCAGTTAGATATGTTATTCATTAATGGCAAGATGTACTTGTAGGCAAAACCCTTATCCTAAAATTAAGGGAGATGCCATTTGTAAAGTATCTCATATATCTTATCCATCAGTTATCTTTCCCTTCCAAAGCATCAGCATTGACTGATCAGGATAAGACACCTTGTCTTGATGGTGAAAATATAGTTAGACTGAGTATAAGGTAATTGTTTAAACCATAGCAGTTACCTCTTCCTAATTAGTATTACAGGAGTGCTCTAGGAAAGCTTGCCCTGAAGCTGGGTCACATTAGAACGTATGCGGATGACTTTATTGTCTTCCAAGAGGGAGATTGGTGCATTATGGGACCAGTACCACTGATTTCAATGGGTAGCATCAGAGATTACAAATGCCACAGCAACTTCAGATGTAAATTCAAAACCAGCACTGGTCAAAAGGTCTTCCACCAGGAACTGGGCAACTTTGCAGTTCTGTTTTTGGAAGTTAAAACAAATCTTCCAAAAGTGCATTTCACTATTTGAAAATACTTTTTGAAAAGGAATAGACTGAAAGGAGAGAAGAAAACTGAAGTGACTATACCACCTACTTGATCAACCATGGTCAGATTGGGGAGCACCACGGTGACCATCTACCCATGTTTCTCATAGTTACTTTAAAAATGATTCATTATGCTATTTTCGAAGGGTTGAAATATGATTACCAATCTCCTCTTCGGGTCCTTACAATTTGTAACCCTGCTTCTTTCTACATTCTGAACCTATGGGTCCAGTGCTTACAGATAAGGAAAACATGCTAAAGTTTTGAGAGAGCAGTTTTGAATAACTTGCATTATTTGCAGTCACTCGTATGCAGATGTCTTTGCACCTGTTATTTGTGTGGGTGGCCAAGAGGGCATAAAATAGCATGCCTACTCTTGAGAATGTCAAGTGTGTGTGCTGTTTGATGCCCCAACCAAAACGTGCTCTCAGGAACACCTCTTTTTCATCAGGCTAAAATTGCACGTGCTGTAAAAGTGCACTGAATACCTTTAGCCAGGCAGGGGAAAGAGATTAAGATTAATAGATGTCCTTGATTTCAGAGCTGCGTCCTCAACTCCCACCTGTTTCCAACAATGGGAACAGATGGTGGTGAAAATAATGAATTTTCAGTTTAGTGATTAGACTATGTCAGTTTTTAGAATTTACATCCATATTTTGCACAATACAGGGGAAATGCATCACTGTTTTTATTTCTGCTTGGAAGTGACATTGTTGCTGTCATAGGCAGGGCAGCCCTAGAGTTGTTTCAAGATGTTGGTGCCCTAGGCGAACCTCAAGCTTTACACCCCCCTCTGGCTGTCAAAATCTATGATTTAGCTTTCAATACTCCACTTTTGCTGCCCTCCAAAAGTTGCTGCCCTAGGCGACTACCTAGTTTGCCTAGTGGTTGGGCCAGCCTTGGCCATGGGAGGGATGGAAAGGGGCAAGGTAATGACTCTTCTTCCTTCCTTCATGTCTTGTTGCTCAGACCTGGACTAAGGTATCTTTCCCCCTAATTCAGATAAATGTCATAGATTTGCCTGCAAAATACCTGGTAACCTTAAACGAGATGTATAACCAAGTTATTTCACTCCATTAAACATCAATTTACCAGGTAGTGGCATATCAAAGGCAGGGCGGTGGGTGTCTCCCACCTCAGGTGCCAAGCAGGAGGGGGGTGAACCCCATCAGGCCTATATGGCACAGACAGCATTGTAAACCTACTTTAACATGGTGGGTGACTTGCCATACTGCCTTTGCTCCAAACCTGGTGGCCAGTGGCCTACCAAGGATGGGGGGGGGGGGGGGGTGCGACCTGCCTTGGGTGGCTGGCCAGGAGGGGTGTGCATCTCCATCAGGCCCACAGGGGAAGTGGGTTAAAAAGTAGAAAAATATTTTAAAAAAAGAGTGCTGCTTAGGCAGCAGTAAAATTAAATTAATAAATACAAATGGTCCCACGGCTGGAGCAGGGCCAAAATTTAATAGATTTAAGTAAAAATTTTTAAAAAGATGCAATCACAATTGAGAAGGCAGCATGGCTGACCAGGGCAGCTGCTGTCAGTGGGGGGGTCCGAGCAGACGGATAGAGGTGAGTCGGGAGCCACAAGCTGCAGCCAGGAGCCACTGATTGGGGCCGACACTTGTGGCTGTGTTTTCTGGGAGCAGGAGAGATGGGTTGGATGCTATCAGTGAGCTTCGATCCTGTTTTGGGCTGACCAGGGATGTCTGACAGCATCAGGAACATCGGGGGGGGGGGGAGGGGGGGCAGATCAGAGGCAGACGGGACTCCGGAACGGCATCGGCAGCAGTGATGAGGCCTGGTTGAGACCTATTGGAGAGGACGAGCCTGACCTTAAACAGGCTAGATGCCCTTTTACAAGCCAGGAACGGCTGCGGAGGGGGCTTTTGAGTACATTCAGGGCTGCACTGGGGCATCGAGGAGGGGGTTGCCTGGATGGGAGTGATGTGGGCAGTGCTGGGAAGGCCAGGAAATTAATTTGAAATGTATTTTGTGGGGATTTGTGCATTGTGTGTGTGGGGGTGGAGGGGGTGCCCTGTGTGCCAAGGGGGCTGGGAACGCCACAGCTGGCGGCTCTTCACTCGAATAGCGAGACTTCCGTCCGGAAGGGAAGAACCACCAGGCCTGGAATGGAAGCAGCACGGCAAGTCACCCACCACATTAAGGATGTTTTTCCACATTGGCACCGCTGTGTGGGCCCGGTAGGGGTGGGCACTTGCACTGTGAGGAGGTGGTAGGTGTGCCACAAGGGGGGCACCTGCGGGGTTTGGAATGCCACTGTTACCAGATAAACAGCTTAGAAAATTTGTCCTCAAAAGGAAGAAAAAAATCAGAAGGTACAGAGAAACCCTATTCTGAGTCATATTCTGAGTCAAGAAAGACATTTTGGCAACTTTTCTGCGTGTATCGCTGTGAAGCATTGTTTCTTTATGGTAGCTGATGAAGTGAATGATAACGGGCTGTTGCCTTGGTGACATTTTTTTTGTTTTTAATGTATGTTCTTCCTGTTTTCAGTAAGCTGAGATTTTGCAGTGGAACCACCTCATCTCTGGAGTTTGTGAATCCTCATTCTGATCCTGGACAACCCATTTTCAATTAATATGTTACGGATTTCTTATCAAAGAATCTTGCTTCTGTGCTCTCTTCTGTGAGACACTCTTTGTTTGCATAAAAAATATTTAAAATATTCTACCGGAGCTTAGGTTGCCAACTGGCTCCACATTTGCCTGAGAGGTTTGATCCAGTCCTAGGTTTACCCAGGGCAGGCCCAAAGGTTTCTGCCACCCTAGGCAGAAACCCCAGCCTCGCCACCAACCCCCTCCAGCTGCTGCTGATTCTGTTTTGGGAGGAGGAGGCAGGCAGAGGCAGTATTTCAAAAGGCGGTAGCAAAAAGCAGCCGCTTTTGGAAATAGTGCTGCTGCTGTTGTCCGCCTCGCCTCCCAAACAGAATCAGCGGCAATAGGGGGGGGGGGGGGAGGGCAGCCCAGTGGTTATGTGTGCCACTGCTGCTGCCTAGCTCGCCTAGTGGATGGGACGGCATGCATTCATGAGACAACCCATCAATCCTGAAGCCAAATTCACCTTCAAAGTCTCCATTTCCACCCGCAGTCGAACCGGAGCTCCAGCAACAGAAAAACACCATGGAGGTAAGCTCCTCCTGCTGCCAACATACAATCATTAACATCCTTACTTCTCCAGCTCCTAAAGACAGAACTGCACTAAGGTACTCAAGACATTCACACACCCGCACGTATAACATAACCCATCCATACTGCAGCCGAAATTGCCTTCAAAGCCTCCATTTCCACCGACAGCTGAACCAGAGCTCCAGCAGCATAAATGCACCGTGGAGATAAGCTCCTTCCGCTGCTGACGAACAACTATCAATGTCCTTACTGCTCTGGCTACTTAAAGATAGAACTGCACTAAGGCATGCCTGCGCCTGGCGGGCCTCTCCAAATAGCCTTTTGGCATGGCCCTTAGGTGGGAACCACAAAAAGAAGCACATCAATACACCTGGACTCCTTATCAACAGCAAATAATAACTACCTGGACACCAAAAGACTATTCCCATACTCCAAGGAACATTTCCCCCAAAAACTGCTTCTACAAGAAGAGAACATATCAGCACAAACCTTCCAACACATATCCTGAAGTGAGCCTCAGATAACACATGCTCACTCAAACCATTATACTAGAAATCATGCCACCATTCTATCTATCCCAGTACACTCTCCCCACAATAACACTACTAGCCTCTACCTACCACAATCGTACAATCCCCCCCTACCCAGTCCCCACACCATACACATACGATATGTCCTTTTTCACAAAGACAACACACAGTGTCCCTCCTAACACCTTATACCATACCCACTGTTCCCCCACACTCCACAACACTCTCAACACCATAAAGCCCTACACTATGCACTCATAAACACACGATCGGTGAGGAACAAAATCCCCATCATCAGGGAACACTCTCAACTCACCATATAAACATACTCTGTATAACAGAATCATCGTTCTCAGATACAGACCCCATTCTCAACTCCTCCTCCATGGATTTAACCTCTTCCATTGCCCATGCTCCCACAACAGAGGGGGTGGTGTATTAATATTAGCGAAAGCACATATCCACTTCCGCTGCACTTCTATGGAAAGCACTGAGGAGACTGACATCTTCACCATCACCAACAAGCTACTCACAATTTGCTTCGTCTATAGATCCCCCATGACAACATCTGACCTCTCCTACATACTAAAGAGAGCACTATACATCTCCAACTCATCAAAAGATCTTTTCATCCTAGGTGACTTCAACCTTCCCTTAGCAAAATCCAAACACGCCGCCTCTTTCCTCGAAGCCATAGAATCTATGGAACTATATCAGATTATCCAGACATCCACACATGATAAACAAAATACCCTGGACCTAGTCTTCCTAAACACCCAGTCAACACAATCAGGTAACACCACAAACTATCCAAGTACCATGGTCGCACCACAGACTCATTACATTCTCACTTCCCAACCAGCTCCCCATAATCACCACCTGCAACCAACCAAAGAGACGATTCAGACCCTTCAACAAGGATATCTTCATCAAGGACATCCTGCCCTAACTACAAACCGATTCATCGGACCCCAATAAACTGGCAACCAAATGGAACGACATCATCAGCAAAGCTGCAACCACAACAACACGCCCTCCAAAGAAAACTAATAAGCACCCCAAGAAATCATGGTATACTGTACCCCCACCCTATGGAAACTCAAAACCTACCTACGAAGACTAGAGAGAAAATGGCAGAAAACTTCTTTGACTCCGACAGAACACTCTACATGGAAACACTAAAGGGTATGTTTACTAAACTCCAGTAATGTCATTCGCGTTAGGTTCCACGGTAAAGGTTCAGATGCTCATATAAAGGCGTGGGTGGTGCATCGTTACAGCAAGCCGTATCAGCTAGCACACGTTACAAGGCACGTTAGACTAAAGCGCGTGCCTTGTAAGGTGCATTATAAGGTGCCATGTAAGGTGCCTTGTAAGGTGCATTATAAGGTGCCTTGTAAGGTGCCTTGTAAGGTGCCTCATAAGGTGCCCTATAGGGCTCCTTAGGCTAAGCGCCGTATTAGGTACCCCTGGACAAGGCACCATAGAAGGCACCCTGGTCTATGGAACCATAGGTTAAGGTGGCCTAACAAGGCTATGGTGCCCTTGGTTAGTGTGCCCTAAGGGCTGCAAGGTGCCTCAGGATGACATGCATGACCTGTGAGGAACAGAGACAGATGTAGCCCTAACACTAGATAGAGCACTCAGGAAAGGCAATGGACAGGTGAGTGAAGGAGGGAGAGCTGGGAGCCGCTGGACCTGCCATTTCTGCGGGAATCCCATGTGGCTTCCAGTACTGATGACAAACATGGTGGGGGCAACTGTACCACAGCACAGGGTGTTGGCAATGTAAAGTACTGGAAAGACAGTTGGTTGCAGATGATGGGAATATGTGTCCCCCAGTGGAGGCGGAGGTGGCAGGATAGTTACAATGATGGATGGACAGAGGAGTGGTGGTGCCATGCAGATCAGGCACAGGCGAGGCAAGCATGAAGAGGCGCAATGCAGGAAAGGGTAGTGGTGCAGGACATGGGGTGACAGCCTGCACAGGCAGACAGGACTCTACACAGCTGACAGACACAGATAGACGGAACGAGGGAATGTTGGCAATTGTGGAGAGGGTATTATTGGCTGGCAGCTCAAATCTGACTGTTACAGGCATGCACACTATTTGAGTAGGACAGGCATGAGAGGAGGGAACAATGAGGAATTGAATTCATGAACACTGCTGAGAATGGCATTGTATTAACCAGTAGGCTATACCTCCGTGGTGTATGTCACAGCAATGGCTGGGTATAGAAGGACTGCAGGTCACCTCACAAACTGTCTGCTCTGAGTGCCAGGATAGGGTAACCCCACCGGTACCCATGATGCAATGCAAATGCTGAATAGCTGTCTACAGCTGATCAGCAAATGGGGTCTGCACCTCTCCGGTACTTCAGCTTGGAAAGACGAACTGACAGTGCGTGATACTGGCACAGAGTAGCTACAGACCATGCCATTGTGCAGGTTCTGTGTTCCCCCTGAGGGATATGATGGGTGCCCAGCACTAGGTCCGCAGTACATGTGGTGCTAGAGATAGGGCCTTGCTGTACATCTCCATCACTACCAGTGTGTGACAGGTGTTCCTTGCAGTGCAGCAGAAGGTAATTTGGTGTCCATCTGTATCCTGCGGTCACATGTAGCCCTCTGGGACCAGACACCACCCAGATTAGTGTGTACCCCGTGTTAGGGTCTGGCTGACATGGGCACCTGTTATCAGGGCAGAGGGGTTTCCAGACTTGCATGAGGTTTGTATAGCAGTGCCTTTATAGGTCAAAGTGGTATACACTACATACCCCAAAGAGCTCACATCACCCTTTTTGTAGGTAAGGGACAGGTGCCCCAGCCCCCATGAAGCAATCCCCATCCTGCTGGTATAAGACAGCCCTCCAGGGTTGGTGAGCCAGAGCCATACCTGCGGCTGGGGCAGTGGCAGACCAGCAGCAATGCTAGGGTTAGCTCTGGAAACCTCAACTGCCTCCCACCACTGTCTGCCAGTCACCAGCAAACAGCACAGTCAGACTGCACCTTATAGGTGTTCCAACCATGCACAGTCTAACTATAGACAGTCCACTAGCCAGTCCATAGTGCATGCTCACAAAAGAACTATATACACCAAGCAGGCATCTCAATGACTGGGGCCCCAGCACTGGGATCACAAAAGTATCACTGGAGCCCAATAGTGTAGTGCGCTATGTGTGAACCTAGACATGCCATGGTCACTGCTCGGTTAGAGTGAGTGCCCTCCCAGCATGACATGCTGTGGCTACCCTGTCCATGCAGGCAGTGGTCGGGCACTACAGTGTCCCAGCCATTGCCCCACACCCTGTGAAGATGCATTCTGGCCAATCCGCCCTGTCTGGGCCATACCCACAACACCTTGCTCCTCATTATGCACATATTCAGGCTAACGCTGGTAACAGTGGGACATTTTGGGCCCAGAGAGGGGTGGGTAGCCACAGAACAATGGATAGACATACACACACAAACACACTCCTATTGCAGCGTTGTGCAAAGATAGGGGTGGTTGGCAACCCTGCCTGCCACACTGGTCCTGATCACAGTGCCGACATTACTAAACTGTGCAGGAGGTAGTAGTAGTGTTTGGTGATAACTGCAGCTCAATGCTGGGGCCAACAGCCTGACTCTCCATGCATCTTTGGATTGTGGAGCCTGTGTGAGTGGGTGTTTGTACCCCTGTTTGCCGCTGCTTTGGGCTTTGCACATGTTGCTGTTTTATCTGCATTGTAGGGTAAAATATAGGGACATACTCTGCAGGAACCACAGCTGGGACCTGTGACTTTTTGCTTCTGGACACACTGGCTGGGTGTACTGCACCACACTGTTACCACAGATATGCAGAGGTTTCTGGAGCTACCTGTACTTTTCCTCAGCCAGAACTTTTATGTTGCACTGCACACCATGTAGTGGTACAGGGCATGGCCTAGATCCACTGCAGGCAGGTGCCACTGCCCCTTCCAGCATGGGCACACAACCCCCTGCCATGCTGACATGACCATATGCTGTCGGTGCTGGTAGTGCACAGTCCCAGGCCATCCACTGTGTGGGCAGGTGGTCGCCTAGGGAGCAGGGTCTGGGGCAGGGGGCATACATGAGCATCCTGACATCCCCCCCATCACCGCCTACCAATAGTATGTCCCTTCCGCTTGGGGGAGGGTTGGCTGGGGGGATGTTAGGTCAGTGCCCTGGCAACTGATAGCTCGGGTGGACCAGGTAGATGTAGGTGGATTGTGTTTGGCCTTTGTCAGCTGTTGTCATGCTGATTTCCAGTGTCTATGTTCCTATGTGCCACCTAGGCGCCCGCCTAGTCAACCCTGTGCCCCAGATGCCCCCGCTACATGTCCCAGCTGCAGCCCCCTATGCTCCATTTGCACCATCGCCATAGTGGCCTTTCATACTTGGGCACTATGCTGTTGCTGCAAATGGAGCACTACTATCACGTTTTTTGGGCTCCCTGCCTATGCTGTACATTGGTGACACTGAAATGGTTTCTCTCTCCTGCAAATGTGCATCTAACGGCAGGTTTTCATTCGCGGTAGGATTCAGCCTTCAGTTCAGCGCGTTAGTGTACAGGGAGCCTCTCCCCGCCCACTCCCCGCCCATTGACCCCTTCTCTCCGCCCTTTCTCCACCCTCTGCAGTGTTTACCATGTCCGGGAAAGCTAACGCTCGTTAGGTAACGTTAACGTGCGTTAACGTTACATACCACGCATTAACGTTACCTAACGATCGTTAACGTTACCAAACGCGCGGTCTGTAACGTTACTGCAGTTTAGTAAACATACCCCTAAGTGACTATCGCATTGCAGCAGACAATGCAAAATGAAACTACCACACCAAACTACTCAGTGGAGCTCTTAACTACCCCTGTGAACATTTTGACCTGATCAAGCAATTAACAAAGGCCCCCACTACCACGGACCCAGACATCAACCACCAACAACTTGTCAACCACTAACAGCATCAACCACCAACAACTTGTCAACCACTACAAGCAAATGCACCCCCATCCCCACATCCCCCCCTCAATACACCCCTCCCTCCCCATACACACCCTCAAACACTCCCCCCTCCCAACTTATGGTTTACTTTGACACAATCAGCAAGGAGAAGATCAAACCCATTATCATCTCACTCAACACAATCACCTCACCCCTTGACACATGCCCAGTGAGCTGGGTCAAAGCAGCCAAACAATACCTCAGTCCTATACTTTTCAAGCCTCCCTACAACAAGGCCAGATGCCCGACTGCCTCAAACTATCTTCTATCTGCCCCACCCTAAAGAAACCCAACCTTGACCCCTGGATCCTGCTTCCTACCAACCCATTTGCAGCAAAAATCATAGAAAAAAATGTTCAACAATAATTAAAAGAATACATCAACAGAAACATCTTCCTGAACCCACAACACATGGCTTCCGACCTCTCCATGGAGTAGAAACCCTCATAATCTCCCTCATAAGCACCCTGATAAAAGGGATTGAAAACAAACAAAATGGATACCTCCTAATCAATGTTCCCTCTAATTTTCTGTAGGCTGTGTGCGCATAAAATATCAGCTGTGCGCAACTTTTGAAGGAAGGTTAAATTTTTGTGTGCCACATAACGACACTCGGAGTTATATACTTTAAAATTTGACTACACGTCAGAATACAGTATGTACACCACATTGATTTTAATCAAATTAAATTAAAATAGATGATTACTAAATGAAGCAGGAAATTTCTAGTAATTACAATCATAACTTTTAAATTTTAAGACATCTGCATTGTTTTCTGTCAGAATCAGAGCCGTAATTTTTGTGCGCTCTGTTGTAAAGTATGTGCGCTCGCTCGGCGAGGTGTGTGCGCGCGCACACGCGCACAGCTTAGAGGGAACAGTGCTCCTAATCATTCTGGACATCACCACCACATTTGACACGGTCTTCCACAACACCCTCCTCCATCATCTTCAAGCAACTGGAATCCAAGGTACAGTACTAAAATGGCTCAAGTCATACCTAATGAACAGACACCAACAAATAAAAACTGGAACCAACATCTCCATTCCCTACCGCCAAACAGCAAATAGCAAAAACTGCAAAAGCGATATACTACAAGGCCAGAATCCTTCAATGTCTTTGCCCCTCCTTGATCCAAAAGACTTCCACTCAGTACTACAGACCATGACCTTCCCCCACCTCCACTACTGCAATGTCATATACTAAGGACTACTCCGTACCTCTAACCTCTTCCTATGCACAGCCCTGCACACAACAGCACACATTATACAGAAAGCTACAAAAAATGACCACATTACACCCATCTTAAAACATCTCCACTGGCTTCCTCTAGAAAGCTGCATCAAGTACAAAACCCTTCTCCTCACACACAAAGCTATCCACCATCAGGATACATCCCACGTACACACACTCCTACAATAATTCAAGCCCAGCAGAACTACAAGGCAAGCCAGGAACAACACACCAGTCATCCCCCATGCAAGAACAAAGAACAAAAACTAAGCCTGTGCTTGCTCCTTTGAACTCTATGCACCATCAATATGGAGCATACTCCCAACCAAAATCAGATCCACCGTCGAATTCCTCACCTTTTGGAAGCAACATAAGACATACCTCTTCATTGAACACTTTGGCCCCTTGTCATATCCTGCTCCATTTGACACAGTCTCCCTCAACATCCTCCCCCTCTCACCCACCAGAAATCACATATCCTTTCACATGTCTCCTGTAAATATTGCCTGCTGCCATGTAAATAAGCTAAATTTTCCATGGAATTTATGTCCCACTTTGTAAATAAGTTAAATCTCAACATATCAACATACATATTTGCTATGTACCTGTAAATAAGTTAATTATTTCCTATCTATATAGTTACCATCTTGTTCAATATACACTATGTTCAGTGTAACCTATTGTTCTTTATTCGATGTAAACCACTTTGACCCAGAGAAAAGCGGTATATAAGCCCAGCTAAATAAGTACCACATTACATGCAGGAATTTGTAGTTCCGACTTCTCTATTGCACTCCAGAAGACAAGCAAGACAACAAGTCCTTGTATGCAGTAGGGTAAACCTAGGACTGAATCAAATCTGTCGAGTGAATCTGGAGCCATTTGGCAACCCCACAGGAGCCCTTCCCAGCACATTACTGCCTTGCAGAGAGTCACTGAGGACCTGTGACTGCTTGTTCCTGATGACCTGGAGTGATCTGGAAATCATACCCATGGCTCATGACATTGTGAGCCATCATTGCAGTTCACTTTAAAAATATTATTACCCCCACAAGTCTAGACGTTGCATTTGCTATATTTCAAATCATGCAATTTTCAAGAGGTCATATTAGCTTTCCTGAGAAATAGGCATGCATACCTTGAACAAAATTCAGTCATTTTGTGTGACCTTTTAGGCCATATCCTCTTGTGCATGAACCATTGAGGAACTGCTCAAAATGCCAGCTGGTCATGTTGCAATAAATAAATGTACTACAGTATTCTGCACAGTATGAATATTAGGAAACATTATGGAATCTGTGTGTACTAAAGCATAGGGTGCATGCTAATGCTGTTTAGCATGCACACAAAATTACTGTATACTTAAACCTTAGCATGCACAGTAAACCAGCCTGACAAAATATTGGTGTATGTGTGCTAAAATTATCAACTACTTGTAAGTTATGATAATGAGAAAACTAAGCTATTCTTATATGTGCTATTCTGTGTGTGGTTACTAAAGCTTAAAATCTAGAGGATGATATTAAAAAGTACTTATGCAGTCGGCCGTGGCGCTTAGCTTACCACATACTGTAAGTTTTGCAACAGTTGAACAAATTAAGTTTCAACATCTATGGGTAGATATTCAAAGACAGTTACCAGATTATGACATTCACTATTAGGATAATTGCCTTAGGTGGCATTATCCATTCATTTACAGCAATACTATACAAATAGTACCACTGAAAATTTTTACAGATCACACCACACTATCCAGATAGCACCAGGTGGAGTGCGGATATTCCACTTAGTTATCTGGAGAGTGGTAATATTTATTTTATTTATATTCTCTTATATACTGTGCTATTCTGCATCAGTGCAGTTTATATTGAACAGGACATTATAACTTGGAGATAACTATTTTACAGGGAACATGGGCTATGGAGGGTTAAGTGGCTTGCTCAAGACCACAAGGAGCACCTGTGGGACTAGAAACACCAGTCCTTCCAGCCCAAGGTTGCTGTCCTCTAGTGGGATTTGAACCCCCAACCTTCCAGCCTGAAGTACCTTGCCCCAACCACTAGGCCACTCCAATCTGCTTTCCCAATAATTGTTCAGACCAATCTAGGATAGCAAAAAAAGCTGTTCTGAACTTATTTGAATTAGTTTTCCAGATAGCAGACCGAATATTGCCACTATCTGGATAGAGTGGTATTTCCTAGCCACTCGCTATCCAGATGGAAGCGCTGAATATACATTGTTTATTTGTACACCACAGCTAGCATTTTGAAAAAAAAAAGCTGTGAGTTTAAATGTGAATCTGATACATTTTTATATGGCCAAAGTTATCCATCCAAAAATAGGGTGGGATTTGGGACATTCCAGGAGCAGTGCCTTTTAAGTGTATGTGGCGATATTTAGCTGCTAAATATAAAAATTATAAGAGGAATCTTAGAAAGGACGTGGAGAGGGGAATTCCAACATCTCTCTCAGGCAGGGCCAGTGTTAGAAGATGGAAAACAGGGCAATTGCCTTGGGCTCCCATACCATAGGGGGCTCTGAGCCTGCCTGAAGCTAAAGAAGGTAGAGCCTGCAGGTAGGCTTTGGTTCCCCTCACCAGTTTCTACCCTGGACTGGACCTCTGCATGTCTGACACCGGCCCTGATCTCAGGGTGTGGAGAGTTACGCCAGTACACAGGTAAGTCCTTGCATGTCTGGCAGCAGCAGCAATTTTAAGAGGCTGCATGGGAGGAGGGGATACGTGGAAATCCCCCCCCCCCCTCACACCTAGAAATCAGAACAGCCTCCTAAAATGGCTGCATTGGCAGAGACATACCAGCGCAGCAATACCGGCCCAGACCCCTCTCCTCATCCCACATCCCCAGACCCAGGAACAACCTCTGGCAGCCCCCTCCCAACCCCTCCCCGAAGCAGCAATTTGATCCCCCCTCTTAACCCCCCAAAGCAGTGATCCAATCTCCCTCCCACCTCCTGAAGCAGCCAGAAGCCCCCCTCACCGAAGGGTTTTCCCCTCTTGAACCCCTCAGTACTGTGTGATTACCGCTAAGTGTCAGCTGCGCTATTTTGAAGCTTCACTTTGATTCAGTAAACCTAGGGAGGGTTGATCGGTGTGCGGGGGTGGGCCTTTCGGGAGGGGGTTAAGGTGGGCGAAGGCCCAACTTGAACTATTCAGCAGCCTTCGGGAGGTTTTGGGAGAGGGGATCGGATCGCTGCTTCGGGGGGGGGAGGGGTTGGGAGGCGAGATCAGATCACTGCTTCAGGGAGGGGTTGGGAGGGGGCTGCCAGGGAGTAGGGTAGGGTGGGGATGTGAGGTAGGGTGGGGTGGGGTGGCAGGGTTGATTTGGCATGGACATCTGCCTCTGTCCAATGCATGTACTTGCATGCTGCGTTCAGACTCTACCCATGTGCACACCCATGGTGAAAATACAGGCAATGTAAACAATGAGCATACTTTCACACTAGTCAGTATTTTATAAGGTGTCATTTATGCTCATGAATATTTATTTATTTATTTACATTCTCTTATATACCGCGCTATTCAGCATCAGTGCGGTTTACATTGAACAAACTGAAATTACATTGAACAGGGCATTATAACTTGGAGATAACTATTTTACAGGGAACATGGGCTATGGAGGGTTAAGTGGCTTGCCCAAGACCACAACGAGCACCTGTGGGACTAGAATCCCCAGTCCTTCCGGCCCAAGGTTTCTGAATATCTAAAATATCAACATTTAGGTGTGCTGTTGGTGCTTACAAATAGGTGGTGCCTAATAAAATTAGCCCCTGCAGCTGAATATATTGTTCTTCTGTATCTTTCTCAGACCTCTCGTTACATCTTCACTTGGATGCTCTTTCAAGGAGTCAAATACATTGTGGGTTTAAGATGGAGACAACATGTCTGTTGTAGCAAGAGAAGTAAATTACGGGGAGACAGAGATGGGAAGGAACAAGAAAAAGTATGAGATGAAGAGGTAAAAGAGGAGAGATAGACATGGTTAGCAGAAGAGAGGAGGAAGAGAGAGAGAGAGAGTAGGAGGTGGAGGAGAGAAGAGAGGGACAAAGAGACACTTGGCCAGAGGAAAATCAGATGTGACAGGAAAGAGCAGAGTCAGCTGCAGCTATGAATCTTTAGGCCGAGGCCTCCTTGCTGAGCCATCAGATGAAGAAGTAATCCACATGTACTCATTATTAGCTCACTGGTCATTTCAGACCTTTATGAGGAGCTAAAACCTTACAGGCATCCTCAGACAGCCAGGTGCCACGACATAGAAATCTAATTGCGGCTCAGTTTTGCAGTGGCTTGTGTCTACATGAATCAGTATTGACAATGGCTTCTCTCTCCAATGACTGTCCTGAAGAGGCTGGCAGAGAGTGAATCCCATTTCTTCAATCGCTCCACAACGGAGTGGGCATTTAGGGGATAATTTTATAAGCAGCTGCCTATTTTTATGTGCTAACATTCCTACATATCAGTATTTTAGTCATTTAGAGGCCAATTCTGTGGTAGACGTCTTACCTCTATACAGCCAGTCAAAATCGAGGCATGCAGCGGAAGCACGTAATTCTGATCCCATGGGGGCTAGATATGCCCACGAGATCAGAATCAGGTCTACCATCCTGGACGTGCAGGCCGGGCCCCAATTCTGATTGGCTGCATGTCCTATACCTACCCAGCTAACTCAGCCAGGCTCCTGGATGGAGCCACAGTGCCATGGTGTCCTGTTGCCATGGCACCGCTGCTCCAATCAGGAGCTTCAATCACCAGCCGCACGAAAGAATCTCATTTCCCTGCAGCCCAACCCCTAATTTGGCCTACCATGCCCAGGGTCAGGTTTGTAGGGAAATGCCTGCATCCCCTCACCTTTTGGAACTGGCCTGACTCTGTGGTCCCCATCTTCCTTGCCAACCCCGGACATTTATTTATTTATTTAGACAGTTTTGTATACCACCTTATCTTTCAATCAAAGTGGTCACAACACAATTTGGGGATACATTTAACATGAGGGGTTATGAGACACATACACTAATACTTACAGGGAACATGGGCAATGGAGGGTTAAGTGGCTTGCCCAAGACATACAGGACTGACCTCAGAATTGGCCCTATATATCCAGGGTCACCTTCCCGCCCACCGTCTGCCCTTGCATCTCCCACGGTCCTCCCCTTCCCGCCCATGAATAGAGCTCCCCGCACAAATCGGCAATACTTATGGGGAGCTCTGTCGCCGTAGCATAAGCCTGACATTTAGCGGACGTCCAGACCTGCTAAACTAAGATCAAAATGATCTCGTTACTCTACGTGCATATGTGGCATTTGTGTGCATAAATGACATCTTATAAAATACTTACTAGCATAAAAATAGATGTGTTTGCATCGGGTGTACTTTCACTCTTGGCGTGCACATAGGCAGAGTTAGGCAAAGCATGCAAGTACACATAGAGAATATTATAATCTCTGTGCATACCTGCAAAAAGTATGTGCAGACATTTACAGGTGCTCTAAGGCTGGTATAAAAACACCTTAACTTTAGGTGCCTTGTCTGTCACTTACGTTACTATTTTATAAAGTCAGGTACATGGATACTTGACTTTATAAAATAGGGACAAAATGTTGTTGTTGTTAAGTGCCGTCGAGTCGGAGTCGACTCATGGCGACCCTATGGATAGCTATTTTGTTGTAACTATCCATTGGTTTTCATGTCAAGATACAGAAGTAGATTGCCGGGCCTTTCTTCCGCGCAGTTTAAGTTTGGTGTTGTTGCCGTTGTCACAGAAATGTGATCCTACGCTGCCAACACCGTCCCATTCTGCTGCTGCCCTGATGGGTGGTTTGTCTTGGTCTGGCACCTCAGCTGAGACCTGTCCATCTTGGGAGACCCTGCCAGTAGTTAAACTACCAATAGTTTAGCTCTCAGCATCACTGATGCACACAAGCCCTCACAGCATGACAAGGGACAAAATATGCATGTGAAAATATACATTAACTACGCACAGCATTATAAATTACCCTCCATGAGTGCCAAACAGCCACTTTAGCTATCTGGGCCCCTCAGAAAAAGCAACTATAATTGCCCATACCTGCTGCCTTCATTGTAACACTGCATTAAGATACTAAATAGAAACCAATGTTTTTCCATATCTCCTACACGATCCCTGTTTCTATCCTGTCAAATGCCGGGATAGCACTCTAATATGGAATCAGACAAGAAGCAGTCGAGGAAGCAGAGACTTAGGGGTATGTTTACTAAACGGCGGTAAAGGAGCAAGTGTGCACTTAGCGCGTGCAAAAAGGCACTTTAGCGCAGTATCGGCACCAGAAGCGTAAAGAGCCCTATGGGTGGAGAGAAGGCGTGCATGGGGAAGAAAGTGGGGTTCAATGGGCGGGAACAAGGATTGCTCCCTTAATGCAGGCATCTTAATGGCAGGAACCCTTACGCAATTCAAAACCTGGCGGAAATGGTGTTTTATGAGGAGAGAGAGTCTATTTATGTCTGCAATGTGATGCACAGACAGGGGAGCCCAAGTGGGTGATAGTAGTGCTCCAATAGCGGCAACAGCAGAGTGCCCAGGTATGAAAGAACACTATGTTGATGGTGCAAATGGGGGCAAAGGAGGTGGTTGCTGGTGCACAGGGTGACCAGGCAACTGCCTAGTTGGCACATACAAACATAAAACTACAAAATATGCCAAACTGTGTCAGTCCAAGGTCCATCATGCCCAGTATCCTGTGTCCAACAGTGCACAATGTAGGTCACAAGTACCTAGCAGTTTCCCCAAAAAACATACAGGATCCCCAGTAACTGTAATGGGGCAAGCAATGCATAGCTCGGGTCTTGTGTAGCAATGGTTTATGGACCATTACCCAGGAACCCGTCCACACTTTTTCAATCCCAGCTACCCTGACAGCTTTTACCACATCCTCCAGTAATGGATTGTAGGGTCTGATTACCTGTTGACAGAAAAAATATTTTCACCTAGAAGACCCAAATGGGTTACACTGTACTCGCATTGCAGGTCCCCTAGGCTGTCCACAGTCTGATGGCATTAAAAAGTGACCTATGTTTACCTGTTCCACTCTCTATAGACCTCTATCATACCGCCCCCTCCTCCTCAATAGTTTCTTCCCCAGGTTGATGAGCCCCAAACTTTTTAGCCTCTCCACAAAGGGGTATTATGTCATCTGCAGAACCATTTGTGATATTCGTCATGATCCCACAGTGACAGTGGCTCACACAGTCCTGCTACTGCTGCGAAAGGCAATGTGCCACATGGGGCGATCCAAGGCTCCTGGCACCCCAGGCAGAGATCCAGACTGCCTTCTCCCTCCCCCCACTCCTGCTGCTGTAGAACCCAGCTGTGAGGGAAGAGGCCAATAGTGCCAGACACGGTAGCCCTCCAGGTAGTTGGAAAATGCAGGTACCTGGGAAATACCACAGCAGTGGCTGCCATCCTTCCCCCCAAACAGAATACACCTTCAGGTCAGGGCAAATCAATAGCATATACAAAAAACTCCCAACCTCAATCAATGACCATCCAAGTAATTATTCTTTTGTCGGAGCTAGTCGTGGGAAGGCCGGAAGGGAAACCGACCCTCACCAGGCGAATAGCTACTTTTTATTCTCAAAGGTTCTTCACCAAAAAATAAAGTTAAAGTTTAATTAACCAATAAAATATTAGTCAGGTAGACTTATCTCATTCAGAAACGCCAGGCTACCTGACTAATATTTTATTGGTTAATTAAACTTTAACTTTATTTTTTGGTGAAGAACCTTTGAGAATAAAAAGTAGCTATTCGCCTGGTGAGGGTCGGTTTCCCTTCCGGCCTTCCCACGACTAGCTCCGACAAAAGAATAATTACTTGGATGGTCATTGATTGAGGTTGGGAGTTTTTTGTATATCCTTCCCCCCAAGACATATCAGTGGCAGGAAGTGATGGGGCCCCAGCACCACTTCCCCTCTCCTGGGCCAGCAGCAGCAATGGTAAGGGAAATGCAATGCTGTGATTTCCTAAGGCTCTGGCTCTGGGTTGTGGTTTCTGCCTGCTCTTATCTGCCGCTTCCTCCCATCTCCAGTGCAGTTATCTGGTCTATGCATGAGCCTTAGGTAGGTGCTGCATTGCGATGTCCTTTCCATTGCCACTGCTGCTGGCTCCAGAGAAGGGTGGAAGTGGTGCCAGTGGGTCCCCCATAGAAGGTTAGCACTCTAGGAGACCGCCTAGTCTGCCTGATAGCCAGGAGGCAATGGTGAGATAGTGGGCAGCAGGATGGATCCTTGCACAGGCCCTGCAGGGAGTAGTGATCAGAATTAGAAAACTAAACTCTGGTCAAGTACAATATAATCACCCAGTTGTTATAGGGCAAACAAACTCAGCTTTATTTAGAAAATGAAATAAACAATGGTTAAGCTGACATGTTGAAAGTGCAAATCAGAAGGTGGCACTCCGAGAATAAACATCAGCCAGTTACTAAATAATTCTCTCTTCAGCAGAACAAAGTTTACAAATCAGCAATTGACAACTTTAAATAAGATAAGTATTATATTTAAATTACTTTTCTTATTGTGTTGAAAATGTCATTTCACTCATTGGACTTTAAAGGAAAGTGATCTATATCAAATCTAATGTAAACAAGTCAATATCAAGATTTTCAGTATGCAGTTACCCTTAGCACAATTTATGCTACTTTTCTCTGCTCTTGAAGGATTGTAGATACAACTATTTTTCTTTCTTGGCAGGATTCCTTCCTAAAAGTACCTGAACTTTCCAAAGACAAGGACAATCAAGTGCTCTTCTGTATGAATGCTGCTTCCCCTAATCTTTCAGTGTTAAAGCCTCTTTGGCAGCTTTGCGTCCTGGCTTCATGCCAATCATTTGAAACTGAAACCCACAAAAACTTCTGCAATATGGCTCTCGGGTCCTCTCTCTCCACCTTCTGTCAACTCCTCTCTTAATGGGCTACACATTTCAACTGTCACCCAGCTTAGATATCTTGATATTATCTTAGGCTGAGCTTTTTCCTTTTAGTTCCATATTAGTGCCATAGTGAAATGATGCTTCTACACTTTACGACAGATCCGTGCCATTCATTCTTTTCTCTCTCCGTCTTCTATCACGATATTTCTGCTTACTCTTGTTATCACTAAGCTAGACTATTGCAACATCATCTATCTCGGTCTTCCTCATTCTCAAACTAAACGTCTCCAGTCAGTGCAGGATATGGCCATACGATTACTTCATTATACATCCAGATTTGAACAAATCACTCCACTTTTCATACAATCACATTGGCTTCCACTGTCTCACCACTCCCAATACAAGCTGCTTACAAACATTCATAAAGTTCTTCATTCCGGTATCCCCTCATTGCTTTCTTCCTTCTTAGTTCCATATGCACCTTTTCGAGTCCTTAGGTCCATGCATGCGAATCGGCTATACCTATCTTCCTCTGAGCAGGCCTGGTTAGAACGGACTGACATTCTGCCTTTTTCTTCTTGGGCCCATCATTATGAAATTCCTTGTCATCTGATCTTAGACTGGAACCCCTATATTCAAAATTTAAGACCTCCTTGAAAGCATATCTGTTTTCCATTGCCTTTGACCTCCCCACTGTTTCTTAATGTCCTGGACCTCCTACTGTCTCCGGTGGTTTATTCAGGCTTTCAGGACTCTGCCTCTTTGTGTCTTGACCCTCGTTCCCTTTCTTGTTATCTTTCCCTGCTTTTCCCTCTTTTATGCTGTCCTGTCTTTATGGCGTTCTTTTCTTCTTTCAAATGATGTATAGGTGTTATATCAAATGTTTTAATAAACTATAAATCATAAACCATAAACCATCAAACAAATGTCAGAAAGGATTACACGTTCCACAAAATTGTTTTGTTTTGTAAACACATAGAGGAGCAGGTTTACTAAATCATGCTAAAACTTAGCATGGGATTTAGAATGGGGCCCTATGCTAAAAATCCAGTGCTAACAGGTTAGCACACAAATGGGTGGAGCCAGGATGGGTTGGGCGGAATGTGAGCATTTAGTGCAGGTGTGATGGGAACATGCTAATTATGATTGCTGCCATCAGCATGTTTGTACGAAACACCACTTCAATGGGAAATGTTGGGTGAACGTGGAGGCCAGGTTCCACAGTGCCATGTATTAGCAATGCACCAATGGCAGGGGGACAGACGCACACACTCCCTCCAGTTTAAGCAGGCTTCCATGCTGTTTTCGTGGCCCGACTGCATGCTATTGGCATGCCTTTTAGTAAACATTCCCCTTAGTGTCCCAGAAAAAATTGATACTTTGTTTCTCTTCTCCCCTTTTACAAGAACTTCAGTTTTTTAAATCCCCCCTCAGGATCAGGTAAGAATGACCTGTGTGAATTTGGCTTGTCTGTCACTTTATATGTTTGTATGTCCCTATGTGAGCTTCCCACACTCCTCAAACCACTTAGTTAAAAATTATTCCAGTCACTAAAGAAAGCATCTTTTTTTTATTTTTTTCAAAAATGTTTATACTCCCGAATAGTCTTTACCATTGGCCAGGGTATTAAAAAAATGTCTTGATGTGCACTTATTCTGGTCCTCGGCATCACCGACTCACGTGAATTAGCCATCTTTAGCACAGTTCCGACTCCGGCTTCCAGCAAGCTTCTGTCTTCCCTGCAACTCGAGGATCTGTCATCGACTAACCTATCTTAATGAACTCAAAAAGGGACAACCCTATCTAACCTAGCATATGGGGAACTGATTATTATTTTTTTTTAATTCTAAGTACCCTATTTTTTCCTCTTATTTTCTCTCAAAAAAACCTGAGTTCCAAAAATAATTATGCTTCCCTTTCTAATCGTGATGACTCTTTATGCTCTTTGACAGCTCTCTGGGACTCCTATATTCTCTGACACTCTCACACTACATTAGTTTCCTGGTAGTGGTGTTACTTTTTTTTGCAGCCAGTTTGCTCGCTGAATTATAGCCGGAACATAACTGGGTTTATCCAGTCTAACCCTTTTCCAGAGGGTTTATCCTCTTTGCAGGGTCTTAACCAGGGACCAGTTCTCCAGATTGGTAGATTTCACTAGGCTGCATGCAAGTCAGCTTCCACTACTACATCAGCATGTTTCAGTTTCCCAAAAGAGTTTTCTCATTCGCTCCATTCAGACTACCGTAGAGTGGCTAAAATTACGGGTCACCTGAATGAAAAAAAGAACTTTGGTGTGAAAATTAAAACTCATAATAAAATATTTTTCAAGAATATTAGTAGCAAAAAAAAAAAACAGTGGGAGAGTGTGATGGAGTGCATGGGAAACTCCCATCCCCTGCAGGAACTCTCCCCAGCCAAGGCCAGAACTGATGAGATATTGCTCTGGTGAGAGCTTAAACCCCTGCCCTTTTAATAGAATAGGCTGGAGAATGTCTGGGGAGTGTGTGGCCAGGTCTCGGGGTTTAAACCAGGAAGCAGGAAAGCTAGGGGAAGAGGAGCCCGGGGTTATGGAGTATACCTGAAGACCACTAACCTGTAAAAGACCCAGCTGTGGAGGTAGGAAGCATTTGAATTTATTACTGTTGCTCAGCCTTGCTGCTGGAGTTCTATTTGGCTGGAGAAACCTTTGCTGGTCTGTGCTGCCCGAAGTGAAGTTTTGTTTTGTTTTGGGAGTGCTCTCTGTGCTGGAGCAGCCCTTGCTACAGCTGGGGAAAAGCCTAGGGTAACAGAGGGTTTAAGTTTACGTGTGCCTAAAACACAAGGAGGGTGAGGGCCATTGTCTGGATGCTTGTCCCCAAATAAAGTATATTTCCTTTAAACCTCTTGGCTGTGGAGTTCTGTGTCGTGCCTCATGCTGGCCACCTCTACCACAGAGAGTCAGTTGGACCATTAGAGGATAGAGGGGTAAAAGAGGCACTAAGGGAGGAGAAGGCCACAGTGGAGAGACTGAATGAATTTTTTGCTTTGGTCTTTAATGAAGAAGATTTAGGGAAATTACCCATGCCAGGAATTATATTAAAGATGATGTATTGGAGGAATTGAAACAAACCTTGATAAACAGAGAATATGTAATACAGCAATTTCATAAACTAAAGAGTAGCAAATCACCTGAACTTGATGGTATACATCCCAGGGTGCTGAAAGAACTCAAATATGAGATTTCAGACCTACTATTAGTAATCTGCCAACTATCATTAAAATCATCTGTGGTACCTAAAGAATGGAGAGTAGCCAACATAATGCTAATTTTAAAAAGGGTTTCGGGGGTGAGCCTGACATCAGAATGAGGCAAAATGGTAGAAACCATTGTAAACAATAAAATTAATGAACATACAGTCATGGTTTAATGGGAGAAAGCCAACATGGATTTAGCCAAGGAAAGCCTTGTCTTACTAATCTGTTATTTTTTGAGGTGTGAATAAACAGGCAGATAAAGGTTGATATAGTGCACTTGGATTTTCAGAAAGCCTTTGACTAGGTCCCTCATGAAAGACTCTTGGCAAAATTAAAAAGTCATGGGATAGGAGGCAGTGTACTATTGTGGATCAGGAACTGGTTAATAGAAAGCAAAGATTAGGGCTGAATGGCCAATTTTCTCAATGGAGAAAGGTGAAAAGTGGAGTACCCCAGGGATCTGTGCCAGGCCTACTGCTTTTTAACTTATTCATAAATGACCTGAAAAATGGAATAATGAGTGAGGTGATCACATTTACAGATGACCCAAATTTATTCAAAGTTGTTAAAACACAAGAAGAGAAGAGTGTGAACCAGGGAAGATTCAGGGGCAAGATAGCAGCAAAGTGAATCCCACTTAACAAGCTCCAGCTGACATTGTCCGTCGTATTGCACTTCCTAGCTGGTTAATATGGGTCGGAGAAAGCGTAAGCAGGCTTACCTACCCTCGGGTAATGCTGGGACGAGTGTTGTGGTGCAGAGGATGCTGGAAACTTGTGGGTTTGGTCTGGCGGGAGTTGGTGCAGCATCTTCAACAGGACGATCAGGACAAGGCCTGACTGAACTGAGCATATCCGGGTGTGGTTATTCCCTGAGTCATGGACCCCCCACCACGACCTGGAAGCATTGCGGTGTATGGTGGTGTGCTTCCCCCAAGCCAAGCTTCGAGTACGCCTGTACAGGGGAGTGGAGATGGCCTATCATCAATAGTTCATGGCAGAGATGAGGCTCTGGGGCATTGGGGGTTTGGTGAATACTGCGACAATAACACTGGACATGCTGTGGGACGCCATTGCTACAATGAATCGTTCCTTGATGTTAGTGACTGGAACAGTGAGTAGTGAATTGGTGGTCCTTAAAACTAAAGTTCATGAGATATCCCGAGTCCAGGAGGAACAGCCAGGGAAGCTGACCAAGCTCACTGAAGATCTGCAGCAACTTCGGCGAGTGCAGGAGACTAGGATTAAGGAAGGGACTGTAATCTCTAAAAGATTGAGTATTTGGAGAACCAAATTAGAAAAAATAACACAGGTCTGCAAAAAAATTGTTTTCGAGAGCTGTTTTGGTTATTCCACGTAATCTTTATGTTTTTTGGTGCACTGAATCTGAAAATGACCTCCATTTTGTCATAGGACATCACGTTTCCTGACAATTTAGGTAACTATGTTAAATAAGGTAATACCTCAAAATAAATGGAAATAGACTTATAAAATTAAAGTTTTATTACAATATTTTCATGAAAATCCTTTTTTGAAATGAAATGAGCTCACCTACACACACTAAACTCAATTCTTCTTCCTTGTGAGGCTCCTCTTGGTGTATTTACGCTTGTGAGTAGCATCTGGAATGTCTCTCTGAAGCATCCAACAGTAGTCTGCCATCATTGTAATGCTCCATTTTCCCTGGTATCTCCTTTCCATCTCTTTAATGTCTTGGTGGAATCGTTCACCCTGTTCCTCACTCACAGCTCCCAAATTTTCAGGAAAGTAGTCAAGGTGGGACTGGAGGAAATGCACTTTCAAACTCATCAGGCAACCTAAAGCTTGAAATGCTTTCAGCATTCGTCCGACGATCTTTTTGTAGTGAGGATCTTTGTTATTGCCTAAAAATTTCTGTACGACTTCTTTAAATGCAATCCACCCTTCTTTTTGAGGATCCGTCATGGTATTGACAGACTCTTGATCAGCTATAAGCCTTCTAATGTCTGGTCCGACGAACACACCTTCCTTCAATTTTGCCTCCGACAGGCCTGGAAACTTGGTGACCAAGTATTTGAAGCATTCTCCATCTCTTGGAAGTGACTTTTACGAATTGCTTCATCAATCCCAATTTTATGTGGAGAGGTGGTAGAAGAACTTTATGAGAAGGTACCAAAGTTTCTCGGAGGACATTTTTTTCACCGACTGTTAGCACCCTCGGCTGCCAACTCTTCTTGGTCCAGTGATTTTGTCGGTCTCGACTGTCCCATAGACACAGAAAACAAGGATATTTGGTATACCCAGCTTGTTGCCCGAGCAGCATGCACAAGACCTTCAAGTCCCCACACACTTGCCAACCATGGTCTTCATATTTAAGTTTACGAAGAACCAATTCCAAGTTCTCGTAGGTTTCCTTCAAGTGTACGGAATGACCTACAGGTATGGAAGCGTAAAAAGCGTTGTGGAGTAAAACTGCTTTGAGACTTCTTTTTGAAGAATCTATAAAAAGACGCCATTGCTCTGAATTATATTGGATTTTAAATTGACCCATCAGACCTTCGACATCGATGCAATAAACCAACTTGTCTTCCTCGGCGAAGTAAGGAACGAACTCCTTTTCACGATGTCTGAACCATGAAGATGACACTCCTGGCAACAATAAATTCCTGCTTTTCAGCCTTGATCCGAGTAACTCAGCGGCATCTTTGGGAAGATTCAAGTCTCTTACCAAATCATTCATCTCCTCCTGAGAAAACAATTTTGGTCTTGTATCATCTTCAAAGTCAGAACTTGATTTGTCATCTGGTTCAGGTATGACTTCACCTTTATCAGAGCTAGGTATCTCTTCCAAGGTAGCAGGGGGCTTGGGTACTGGTATATCTGTGCCATGGGGGATGGAACGAATTGCCGAGTGAAGATTGGGGTATGAAATGGAATGCTTCCATTTGGAATTAAACCCATTCACATCGCATGAACAAAAGTAACAGTCGTCACTATGGTTCTTTTGCTCTCACCATACCATAGGAATCCCATAACGGAAAGATTTTTTCTTACCCTTGAACCAGTTTCAGAGGTCCTCAACACAGCGTTTGCACACTTTATGAGGCGCCCAGACTTTATCTTGATCTCCAATTTTAGTCCAAAGTATGCAAAGTATACTTTTTTCACAAAGTCTGTAATATTCTGCTGTTGCTTCAACACTGTATATTCAACCTCAGATGAAACAGAAACTGTCTGGCGAATTAATACACTTTCGCGGAGCCATAACATAACGATTGAAGAATGACGAGCTAACACGAATTGCGATGAAAAAGTGTGAACAGCCTAGAACCAAGAACCTGATGATGATTCGTGCACAAGTGTGGCATGCAGGAGAGAGCAGCTCTGTGTCTGTACACCAGAAGTCACAGTGCTGGCCATGCCCCCCTGCACTGACCGGAGCTGCTGCTATCTTGCCCTGTGTCTCCCTCCCACTGGATTCTTCAGGAAAAATTAACCCCTTCTACCATTAGAAGTACGGACTTAAAAGTTGCTTAGCTTATGCATATATTGCTGACCATCAGATTTACAGTGCTATATTTTTTTTTACATAACTCGGACAACCCCTTTAAGGGTTTTTTGACATTTTATATCTTAAATGCGCTTATGTGAATTAATTAATAGTAATTTGAATTAATTAATAGTAATTTGAAAAAATTTGATAAATTTGAAGACAATTTTGCATGTTGTGGCAAATCATGACGTCTAGGAGTTTTTTCAATATTTTATTTGTTTTCAGCACACCAAAATACATGGAAATTAGATGAAAATAATCAAACAGCTTTTTAGTCGCAGACCTGTGTAATTTAAGACTGTTTAATTTCCCTCTATCTCTGATCCAGTCAACCCTGGTTAGGGTTTAGTACCTGTCCTTGGGTTCCAGCCTTCCTGCTGCTGCCCTTGAGACCTCCAATGTTGCAGGGGACATGATGGGGTTCCTTGACAGTTCATTGGAGGTAGTTACGGGTCACTCAACCCCTACTCATTACACTGGCTTTGGAATCGGACAAGTCATTAATCCTGAGATCATATTTTAAAAATGTCAGTGTGCAGTTTATAGATTCATTTGTACATATTTTCCCTGAATTGGGTCGTGACACCCAGGTGAGGAGAAGGGAATTCTTGGGATATAAGCCCAGGGTTCTCTCCCTTGGTGGGTCTTGTTTGCTTAAGTTTCCCTCTAGTTGTTATGTTACCTTTAAAAGAAAAAAATACCTTTTCTTTGAGCCATGACAGCTACTAGAGTTTTTAGTGGCTAGCAGGATTGGCTCAAAGCAATCTGTTGTGATGGATGAGATGGTGTCCCCCCCTATAGAGGATCTGAGGTGATGGATGGATGGATGGATCTGAGGTGATGGATGAGATGGTGTCCCCCCCTATAGAGGGGGACGGGGCTTTTGTAAAACTCAAATCAGGGACTGAACCAAAAAGCCAATTAGATTATATGGAGGAAATGCAAGATGTTTGCACACCAAGGAACTAAAAGAGCAAGAACCACAGCACAGTTTATAAAACAAAATTATAACTCATTTTTATTTTGTTGTTATAAACTGTGTTATGGTTCTTGCTTTTTCTTTTTCAACATATATTTTGCATTCACAGAACCCCCTTCAACAGTGAGTCCAGAACAGAACCAGGACATTCATCCACAGAACTCAATATCTTAAAAAAGTAATCTGATTCTGATCATCTCACTAACAACAACAACAAACATTCTCCAGTACCAGGCATATTGTGAACTAATACAAAATCCTACAACAAAGTCACTGAGTATCTATAGAGCAAATCTACCATACCATACCATATCAGCACCAACTTCCAAAACTCATATAAGGAGCCCATCCAAAAAAAGCGTCACTGTAAATGCTACAGTAGACCCTGGAACATCCATACACCTATTTGAAAAGCTGAACAAGTAAATGCTGAAGGGGAGGAGTTCTAGTCAAGATGGTGGCAGCTGCCGACTTTGTGTGGGTGCGTTTTTTCCTTGCAATGGGTAAAAAGCGTAAGGGTAAGGGGGAGGCTTCGTTCTCCCACCCCCCTTCTACCTCAACACCGATTTCTGCTGGTCTGATGGATTCTTTTGTTCTTCGCGCTGACCGAGCTGTGCCGCAACAAGGGGATGAGTCCCGGGCTGCAATAACGCCGGAGTCGGGTGGCTTGGCATCTGCATCGGGTATATCTCTCTCCCCTCAGAGACCGGCACCGAAGGCGTCCTGCGGCCAGCCCCTACCAGAAGGGTTCCTGGAGCTCGGCTCCTCTCCAAAGTTGAAGGATGTCAGTGGCTCGGGTGGACCGGGAACTGAGGGATGGTGAGTTCGTGAAGCTACAATCGTTGGGCAGCACAAATTAACAGCTGCAGCGGTGCCGATTGAGGAAGGACCTACCGGTCTTGATTTTGTGGCTGTGGGTTGAGAACCAACGCGGGAGGCACGATTGGAATCACAAAGCTTGGAGACTTCTTTGGGACAGCCATTTACTCTGCAACGTCCAGAGACTTTTACTCTGGAGTCTATTTGGCAGGCAATTTTCTCTTTGGGTGCCGCGGGTAACATCTGTGGAGAAGAAAGTGGATAATCTTGATCTTACTGTGGAGGGTTTGGAACGAAAAGTTGTGGCCTTACAACCAGAGGTGGCTGATTTATGTTGAAAGGTGGAAACCCTGGAAGAGCAAGCAGATGCTTTTCGAAAGAACGTTTTGTCTACACAAGTGAAGCTGGAGCAACTGGACAACCTCTCTAGGATAAATAATCTTCGGATAATTAATTTTCCGAGAATCGCTTCTATATCTCCTAGAGAAATGTTTCGGTTATACTTAGTTGAGGTTTTGGGTGTATCCCCTGAGTTAATTCCCCCTTTAGTTAGAGTGTATTACCTCCCTAAGGCTAAATTAACCTCGGGAGAGGCTATGGTAGGGGGTGGTCGGGAACAAGGAAATGTTCTTAATTTAACTGAGTTCCTTGAGAAATCTGAGAAATGAGAATCCAATTCCCTCTACATTGCTAGTTACGTTTGCTCTATTATCAGATAGAGAGTGTCTCTTGAAGCTTTTTTTCAGGAGAAGAAATCTCTTATTTAAAGGGTTAATGGTTAGAGTGTATCCTGATTTATCTAGGGATACGCAGAAGCGCCGTAAGGAGTTTCTTTTGTTATGTCCTGGCATTATTCAGTTGGGGGGTTTGTTTTTTCTTAAGCATCCATGTAAATGTTTGGTGAAATACAAATCGATTTCTTATATTTTTTATGAACCTTCCCAACTTATTGCTTTCATCAATGCCAAGCGTTTGGAGTCCCCACAGATGCCCTCATTAGATCTCTCATAAATATATTTGCCATAGCTAGACAGCTGCTTCCAGTTCATTTATAGTTTTGGGTATTACTATATGGTTGTGGATTTCTCTCCCCTTATATTGTGGGCTAGTGTGGAAGATATCTCTTTCTCGATTTGAGTTGCTATTGTTTAATTTCTGTGTATGATTATTTCTTTGAGATATCTACTTGTTTTCTTCAAGAATGTTCTTGTAACTTTCTTGTTTATTTTGTAAAATTTCATAAATATAAAATAAAAAAAAAGAAAAGCTGAACAAGTCAGATTATTACAGTACAGTATAGATCTTTATGTACAAACTCCATGTTAACAGAACACCTGGCCTCAGTCACAAACTCAGAACACAGACCCTCATCAAGTACAGAATAAATGATTTACAATCTAAAGTAAAAATAAAAATATGTAGACAAAATTTAAACCAAAACCCCAAGAAGCCAGACTCTGCATGCAGTGCAACATCAGATAAATAAGATATGCAGTTCCCCCATATTGTGTAAAATATAAAGATAGCACAAAGTCCAATCACTAAAATGAAATAAAATTATTTTTTCTATCTTTGTTGTCTGACCATTTTATTCTCTGATCATGCTGGTCCCAATCTGAGGCTTCTGCTTTCCTATTTTCTCTTAGCTCTCTTTCTGTGGTCTATGGTCCACAGGACCATACCTAGCCCTGTGTGAGAGAGGCGGCCGCACAGGGCGCAAAAGCTTAAGGGGCGCATTTCAACTGTCTGCCGTTGCCTGCTGCCACCACATTTTCTTCTCTCAGCGGCGGCAGGCAATGACAGACAGCTGAAATGCTATCCTGGACTAGCACTTTAGATTTATGGAACTCAAATTATTTTAAATCGTGGATTTTTGCTATGTTGCCACCATGCTCCAGTCCAACAGCACTTCTCCCCCCTCTCCTCATCACTGACCAAGGAGGAAGTGAATGCTGGCGATTTTTTCCCACTTTTGCAGGTCCGGACTCTGGAGGATCTCCCTTATGCAGCATTTTCTCTCCCGCTGCAGTGTGGCGGGGGGGGGGGGGGGCCCGCACCCTCTGTGCAAGTTGCACAGGGCACGATTCACATTTGGTACGGCCCTAATGGTCCGTCTGCCATTTCTTATCCCTTCTTTTGTTTTCTTCACTTCTTTCCATCAGCCTGTTTCCATTCCCAGTAACCCTTCTCAGTATCAGCCCCTTTCCAGTCCTCCCTCCCAGTACCTTCCAATGTCAACTTACATTCCCATGACTGCCACTGGTGTCCATTCCCTTCCAATCCCCCTCCTTCCTCACTGTCCAGCTCCTTCTAGTCCAAATACCATGGCAGCCCCTCTCAGCATCCACTCCCTTCCAGTCCCATTCTCCCATCCTCCCGCATCAGCCCATTTGTAGTCCTAGCCCCCAGGTTTCTTCCAGGACCAGTAGCTCTATACTCCCCTCCCCACCATCAGCCCATTCCCAGTTGAAGCCCCCCCCAATCAGCTCACTTCCAGTGCTAGTTCCCCCTCAACCCCATTACCAGTGCTAGCCTCCCCCAATCAGCCCATTACCAGCCTACCCCCCATCAGCCCATTACCAGTCCTAGCCTCCACTAATCAGCCCATTTCCAGTCCTAGCCCCCCAATCAGCTCATTTCCAGTGCTTGCTCCCATCAGTCCATTACCAGTCCTAACCCCCCATCAGCCCATCACCAGTTCTAACATCCCCTAATCAGCCCATTACCAGTCCCAGCCACCCCCGATCAGTCCATTCCCAGTCCTAGCCTTCCCTAATCTTCCCATTACCAGTCCTAGCCCCCCTGATCTGCCCATTACCAGTGCTGCCCCCCCATGAGCCCATTATAATCCTAACCCGCACTGTCTCTCCCCTTTCTCCAGCATTTATCCCCTGTCTCTCCCCTTTGTCCAGTATGCCCCCTATCTCTCCCCTTTGTCCAGCATTTGCCCCTCTATTTCCCCCCTTTGTCCAGCATTTGCCCCCCTGTCTCTCCCTTTGACCAGCACTTGCCCCCCTGTCTCACCCTTTGTCCAGCATGTCCCCTGTCTCCCCCTTTGTCCAGCATTTGTCCCCTGTCTCTCCCCTTTGTCCAGTATTTGCCCCCTGTCTCTCCCCTTTGTCTCTCCATGTCCTCCTCCTGTCCCCACTCCTCCTGTCCCCACCTGCACTTCTCATCCAGCGGCGACGGGGGCACTCCGGCTGTTTTTATGTTAGATTTTGCTGCCTCTGGTCTGCCTCTGCCTTCCCGCCACTTTTTTTTTCCCTCAAGAATGCTTGCAGCAAGAAAAAAAAATGGCAGGAAGGCAGAGGCAGGCCAGAGGCAGCAAAATCTAACATAAAAATAACCGGAGTGCCGCCGCCGCCACTGTTGCATAAATCAACCTGATCATTTGCAGGGTTCCTGAAAGCGATCAGGCTAATTTGTCTGACGCCGGCGGCACTCCAGCTCTGTTTAAATTATAGATTTTGTAGCCTCTGGCCTGCCTCTGCTTTCCCACTCAGGAAATCAGAGGCAGGCCAGAGGCTGCAAAATCTAAAATTGAAACAGAGCCGGAGTACCGCCCCCAACGGAGTGCCGCCTGAGGCCATCACCTCAGGTGGCCTAATGGAAGAACTGCCCCTGGTGGCTAGGGAAGAAATAGTTGTAGCAGTCGATTACCATTTGGCTGATGTTTAAGTCTCCACTCAGCTTTAGTTAAAGGTTTTATGTTTTGTGAAGGTATTTCCTTCACTTGATTGTTTCTCTTGATGCCCCTTGCCATTTCCTTCCCTTTTGTGGGCCAATTGTACATGGTCTCTTTCTTCTTTTCTTAATGCATTTGTTTGTTTTTTCTTGATGGGTAATTGGATGCCATGATTATTCTGAAATTCATGTATATGCCTGGATGATATGGCTAACTGCTGCAAATGATCCCTGATGGCCATGGTGGGGCAGTTCACTGCCAGTAAGCTGCCCCACCATGAATCTCCCTGATGGTCAAATGGTGGGTGCAGGGCTGTGCCATGGATTTTCCAGAGAGTGCAATGTGTGTGGTGGGTGGGTATATGGGATCATACAGGCCAAAAGCATTTGGTGCGTATGAACCAAAAGTAGCAGTGCCATAGCTACATGAAACACCATTTGTGTGGGTGGAACTGGTGCCTCAGCCTGTGCAACTGTAAGACAATACACCTGACAGAGTGGCATGATGGAAAGGGACAAGTTGAACCCATTTGCCCCATGTGGGGCAAGTAATGATGGCAGAACATTGCAGGGAATGGCTATGCAACGAGTGTTCCTGATCGTATCTCCAGTCTAGTCCCGGACCTCTGGGTTGTCCACCTTAATCAGCAGCTTGGAGACAGAGGAACCTCCTTCTTTTCATGATGTCACTAGTATAACATCCCGGGAGCCGCCTCCATTTCCCAGTTACCTCAGTCTCCAAGCAGCTGTAAGGTGGTGAGCCCGGGGGTCCGGGCTCCCTGGAGGAACAATTAAGGATAGTGTGGTCTAGGTTGGAGTTTAAAAAAAAAAAAAAGAAAAGAAAAGAAAGGGACCAGGATCAATGTTTTAAAATAGCGCCTGTGCCTTTAAATTGTGTAAGAACCTCCCCCTCCCCCTCCCGTTTGGGCTTACCGGCAGATTTCGGGAGTGGGGAAAGGGCCGATTGAAAAGCACACGGCAGGATCCGGTGTGTTGGTGGCTGGACAGTTGTCAGACCGGAGATCTGATTTATAGTCCGCGCCATACAGAGGCTTGCCTGTGAGCGTGTCTGGGCTATTACTGCAGCGATCGAGCTTGTAAGGTGCTGAATTCACTTGTTGCTTGCCTGGAATGCCCCGATGAAAGGTCCAGTTGGACGGAGCAACGTCCGGGGCAATATGGAGTGAAGTTACTTCGGCGGATAGACCAGCAAATGTGAGTAGGCCCAGGCTTGATCTGCCCAGCCGTCAGCGCGTTTGAGCGTGAAAACGGCACCGGGCTGGACTGCGTGGCAGAGGCCGCGGTGGGCCGTGCAGGGGGCGGTTTTTCCTCTTTTTCATGCGATTGGGTATATCTTCTCTTAGATAGCGCTAGTTTTCTGGAGTTAGTGATTTGTTTAGTAAGTAGTGCGGTGCACGAGGTTTAAAAGAAAAAAAAAAGACACGGGTACAGGCAAAACGGAGGAAGTTGTGGACTGAAGTCAGCTGGGGTCCTCATTCTGACTGGGTTGGAAGACCTTCGGTTTGGGGGTGTCAGAGACTGTTGGGGATATTCCAGGAACTTCTGCAGTGCACGATGCCATCTAGACCTCAATGCTTTGTTTGTGGGGCTAGGAAAGGCTCAGTGACTGAATCAGGTGTGTGCAAGAGCTGCTCAAAAGAGGCCGCAGTGATGGAACAGGTCCGGGAGGACAAGGAAGGGGTGCTGGGGGCAGGGACTGAAATATCTGTGCTTCAAGCTTCCTTAGGGGCCCTGGAGGAGCCGGTGGCAGGACCGTCTTCTACCCTGGACTTCCCTTCTGCCCCGGTAGTGTGGCCTCCTGGCCTGGCCTCGATCTTTTCAAAGGACTTCGTGGCACTGCTGCAGCAAGCGGTGGGCGGCATGCCACAAAGGCAAGGAAACGGTGATCAGGCAAAGAAAGGCATGAAGAGACCCTCTTCAGGCAGACGTGTGGAGGAGGGCTCAGAGAAGAGACCACGTCTGGGGGAAGACCTGAAAGAGCAATCAGTTCTCTTGGAGGGGCATCTCTCTGATGAGGACCGTCTGAGTGTGGATCTAGAAGAAGAATTGAAGGAAGGGGAGCTCACGGAGAAAGAGGACCAGGCAAGAGTGGTACAGGTGTTCCGTAGAGATGAGCTCCCAGCGCTGATTGTTGAATCATTAGGGGCATTGAATATGCCGGTTCCGGGGGTGATGGAGGAGGAGACCCTAGAGGATCCGTTATTGCAGGTCTTTAGGAAGACTCAGAAGGCCTTCCCTGTTCACAGAGTTTTTCAGGAGATGATTCAAGAAGAATGGAATGTCCCCGAGGCACCTCTGAAGGGGGCCAGGGTAATGAGGCGTCTGTACCCTCTGGTGGATCAGGATAAGGAGGTCTTTAAGCCACCGAGGGTGGATGCAGCCATGTCAGCGGTTACAAAGAAGACTACGATCCCAGTGGAGGGTGGTGCAGCCCTCAAGGACACTCAGGACTGAAAGTTGGATGCTCCGCTGCGACAGATTTTTGATGTGAATGCCTTAGCGCTTCAAGCGGCCATCTGTGGAGCGTGGGTGGCCAGGGCCTGTTTGAGGTGGTCGCAGCGAGTTCAAGGAGATCGGGATTGCGACATAGCCGGGGAGGCCGCCAGGTTGGAGTCCGGGGTGGCCTACCTGGCGGATGCGCAATATGATCTGATGAGAGGTTTGTCGAAGAGTATGGCGTCGGCTGTAGCGGCGCGGCGCTGTCTATGTCTTCGTAATTGGGCAGCAGATAATGCGTCCAAGGCTAGGTTAGGTAAGTTGCCTTTTAAGGGCCGACTTCTTTTTGGTGAGGAGCTAGAGAAATTGGTTAAGGACCTGAGCGAATCTAAGGGCGGCAGGTTGCCGGAGGATAAGCCTAAGCAAGGGCGGGCGGCTACCGGAGGAAAAGCTCCTTTGAGGGACTTTCGGAGATTCCGTTTTCAAAGGATTAATGCCGCGCAGAGAGGCAGATTTCCCAGCAGAAGTCAGGGCTTCCGAGGTTTTTGGGGAGCAGGTAGAGGATTTGGAGCCGTTGCCTCCTCCTCCTCGTCCAATCTTAGGAAGTCCCAATGATGCCAGGGGGGCCCTGGCACCCCTCGTGGCCTTGGGTGGCCGGCTGCAGGAGTTTTGGGATGCCTGGGTCCGAGTCACGTCCGATCAGTGGGTGTTGGAGGTAATTCGAGAAGGGTATGCCTTGGAGTTATGAACCCCGGTATGGGACGCCTTCGTGCGGTCTCCCGGCAATTCGATGGGCAAGAGAGAGGCCATAAGGGAGATGGTACGGAGGCTCCTCCGCCTTGGGGCGATCGTCCCAGTACCTCCAGACCAACGCGGGTGCGGACGATACTCCATTTATTTTGTGGTTCCAGAAAAGGATGGGGGTTTTCGCCCAATTCTAGATCTCAAGGGAGTGAATAGCTGTCTCCGCGTTTCTCATTTTCACATGGAAACATTACGGTCCGTAATAGTGGCGGTTCGAAAGGGTGAGTTCCTTACGTCCTTAGACCTTTCAGAGGCGTATCTCCACATTCCCATTCGTCCGGATCATCAGCGCTATCTGCGCTTTGTGGTACCCTTCGGTCAGTTTCAATTCCAGGCATTGCCGTTTGGCCTGGCAACGGCCCCCCGCACGTTCACCAAGATTATGGTGGTCGTCGCGGCAGCGTTGAGGAAGGAAGGGATTCTGGTTCATCCGTACTTAGACGATTGGTTGATTTGGGCAAAGTCAAGGGACGAGAGCGAGAAAGTCACGGCCAGAGTGGTGTCCTTCCTCGAGAGCCTAGGTTGGGTGGTCAACTTGGGGAAGAGCCATCTGCTTCCCTCCCAAAATCTAGAGTATTTGGGGGCTCATTTCGACACAAAGACAGGTCAGGTGTTTCTTCCTCGTCTGAGGGCCCAGGGGTTGCGCAAACTGGTACGGGCCTTTTTAGGCAGCCGGGTGCCCACGGCGTGGAAGTACCTGCAGCTGTTGGGCACCATGGCGGCAACAATCAAGGTGGTGCCTTGGGCGAGAGCGCACATGAGACCTTTGCAGAGGGCTCTTCTCAGACGATGGTCGCACCAGCGAGATTCTCTGTCAAGGAGGCTGCCTTGCCCAGCAGAGACACGGGTGGCTCTGCGTTGGTGGCTGCGTCCCGAGTCGCTGGCAACGGGGAGACCTCTAGAAGCGCCAGACTGGGTAGCGGTGATGACGGACGCCAGTTTGGTGGGTTGGGGAGCGCATGTCCAGGGCAGGCTCACGCAAGGACAATGGAGCTCGGAGGAGAAGACCTGCTCGATCAACAGGCTGGAATTGCGAGCGGTGTCGCTCGCCTTGAAGAGGTTTCGGAGTCGCATGGCAGGGTCAGTGGTTCGGGTATTCTCCGACAACGCAACTGCAGTGGCATATGTAAATCATCAAGGGGGGACCAGCAGTGTGACGCTGGAGGAGGAGGCCGAGCACCTGTGCAGCTGGGCCGAAGAAAATTTGTTGGCCCTTTCGGCGGCACATGTGGCAGGAGTGGACAATGTGCAGGCGGACTTCCTGAGCCGAGTAAAAGTGGATCCAGGGGAATGGGTCCTGCATCCGGAGGTGTTCAGGATGCTTGAGCGTCGCTGGGGCTCGCCGGTAATGGATCTCATGGCAACGTTTCAGTCGAAGAAGGTCGATCAGTTTTACAGCAGAAGAAGGGAAAGGATGTCAGAAGGTCTGGATGCTCTCATTCAAAGGTGGCCAGAGGAGCGGCTTCTGTACGTCTTTCCTCCATGGGCCCTAATAGGCAGAGTGATCCAGCGGATAGAAGGATACAAAGGTCAGGTAATCCTGATAGCCCCCGATTGGCCGCGCCGGCCCTGGTATGCGGACATGGTGCGACTGTTGATAGAGAAGCCCTGGTGTCTGCCGAGGCATGCGGATCTGCTGTCGCAGGGTCCGCTGCTCATGCCTCATCTGGATCGATTCTCGCTTACGGCCTGGCTATTGAAAGGGCGCGGTTGAAGGCAATAGGATATTCGGCGGCAGTAATTTCCACTTTGCTAAAGGCCAGGAAGAGGTCAACCTCATTGGCGTATGTGCGAGTCTGGAGAGTGTTTGAAGCATGGTGTTCCGACAGAGCTTGCGAGGCGCTAAGAGCAACGGTGCCGCAGATTTTGCAGTTCCTGCAGGATGGTTTTGATAAGGGGTTGGAGGCAGCTTCGCTAAGGGTACAGGTCGCTGCCTTGGCCTGCTACAGAGGCAGAATAGGGGGGAAGACTGCTTGGGAGTCAGGGAGATGTGAAGCGGTTCCTTCGAGCGGTGTCGCTGTTAGGGCCTCCGGAGAGGCAGTTGGTGCCTAAATGGAGTCTTCCATTTGTACTGGAGGCGTTGGAACGGGAACCGTTTGAGCTCCTAGGTCGAGCGTCAGTTAAAGACCTTACCTTGAAGACGGTATTTTTGGTGGCAATTTGTTCGGCGAGGAGAGTCTCCGAGTTACAAGCGTTATCCTGTAAGGAGCCTTATCTCTCATTCTTTGAGTCTAAAGTAGTGTTGTGGCCGGTGCCAGCCTTTTTGACCAAGGTTGTATCATCCTTTCATTTGAATCAAGTGATCTCCTTACCAGTGTTTACTGGAAGTGAGGGGAGTCCCGGTTCAAAGAATCAGAGAATCTTGGATGTCAAGTGTGTGTTAAAGAACTATCTGCGCCGTACGGAGGCTTTCCGCAGATCGGACAGGCTCTTTGTGCTCTTCACAGGGTCGCGGAGGGGAAAAGCGGCCTCGAAAGCGTCCATTGCCAGATGGATTAAGGAGACGATAGCTTCGGCATACTTGCTGAAGGGCAGGGCGGTGCCTGACGGGCTGAAAGCGCATTCCACTAGAGCGCAAGCTGCGTCATGGGCGGAGTCTCATTTAGTACCGCCATTGTAGATTTGTAAGGCGGCGACTTGGTCGTCGTTGAATTCGTTTGTTAGGCATTACCGCCTTGATGTACAAGCGCAACAGGATGTCTGTTTTGGAGCGGCTGTCCTTCAGGCTGCAAAGGGGGGTCCCTCCCGTTAAATACTGCTCTGGTACATACCCAGAGGTCCGGGACTAGACTGGAGATACGATCAGGAAGGTGAAATTAGACTTACCTGCTAATTGTTGTTCCTGGAGTAGATACAGTCTAGTCCCGTATCCCGCCCCAGGGTTGTGTTACTCCTAGGACTGCAGTCTGAAGAGGATTCCAGTGGTCACAGGTAAGAAGTTTTCGACTAGGGAGTTTTTTTCCTGCCAAAGAGTAAGGCGGGGGGGGGGGAGGTGCTTCGCATGTTTCAAAGGTTTATAGGTTGCAATTTTAAACTTGGGGAGATGGAGAGTAGTTGCTTTCCGTTGTGTAAAGTTTTAATGTAGGTAGAGCAGGAGAGTAAAGTTGAATATTACTGTTATACTTACTTGTTGCTCCGGTGAGTCTGCTTTGTCAATAGGGAACTGGGAAATGGAGGCGGCTACTGGGATGTTATACTAGTGACATCATGAAAAGAAAACGATGGCCAAATGTATCTGACCAAGTGTTATATTGTTTTAATGTAAACCGCGCTGATGACAAATAGTGCGGTATATAAGAAATGTTAAATAAATAAATAAAGGAGGTTCCTCAGTCTCCAAGCTGCTGATTAAGGTGGACAACCCAGAGGTCCGGGACTAGACTGTATCTACTCCAGGAACAACAATTAGCAGGTAAGTCTAATTTCACCTTAGGTGCCTGAATGTACGAGATATATCCTGTTTATATAAAGCTGTGAGGTCACAATGATGACAAAGCAGAAAATGCATCCATACCAGTTGACCCAGACATCTGCTGCGTATACATCACTGACCCGCTGCAATGCACCACAGCAGTGCCATTAAAACCATGTTCACAGATGTCCATGATGGGGAATGCCATATTGGGCTACTCAAAATGTGGCCATTATACATAGAAATGTAGAAGAATGGTTGTCTGCAGATCACAGCAGAGTCAGGACTGTGCAAGCGCACCCAGGCACAAATGAGCATCAAGCCCTGGACCTTTGACCATGGAGACATTGCACCAACCAGTAGGCTATACCTCCACATAACATTATGCAGATGTATAGAGCCTGCAGATCTCTGATCAAACTGTTTGCTGTCTGCCGGCATAGGTTGGGTCCTGCACTACCCATGAGGCACTGCACATGCAAAAACAGCAATCTGCAGCTGAAGAATCAATGGAGAATGTACTGATCCAGCATATCAGCTGAGTAAGATGCACTGGCTGCATGTGTTACATGCACATTACAACAGCAAGCCATGCTGCAGAGTGGTTTCAGCTGTCACCATGAGGGTGAGGAGGGGTGCCCAGCACCTGGCCCACTGAACATGCACTGTTAGAGATGATCTTTGCTGATTGTGTTGTAGGTCCACATCACTGCTTGTGCATGGCAGGTATTCTTTACAGTGTGTTATGCTTTTTTTCTTTGTTTCCTGCATGCTGATGGTGAAAGCAACAGTTTGGCTCTATGCTCTGCCCATGTTGGACACTAACTCTCCACTAACAGTGCAGGTTAGTGGCTACTACCAATATGTTGCTGCCATGGACAGCCACTGCAGTGGGGGTGTGTAGGCTGGCATGGGGCTAAGCTACAATTCTGTCAGGACCTCAGTGAGTAGGCCATAAATGACTGCTGCCCCAACCATTGAGGACAAACAATTGACTACAGCATGGGCAGAAAAACTATCCTGCTGCCCTTCACTGGACTGTGTCAGCTGGTCAGTATGAGCATAGTGTGACCATAAGCACTCTGCCTTGGGATACTCAGCATTGACACCCAGCCATTTACTCAGTGATTAGCATCCTGAGACAGAGAATGCATCCACATCACTGGAGCCAGACATTATAATAATTCTATGTGGATACATACAGTAGCCATGCCTTGGTCACTTTTTGGTCATAGTGAGAGTGCCATCTCAGCATGGCATACAATGGCCACCCAGGCAATGTGCTGTTTCAAGCAATACCCACAATCCTCTACCTCGTCTTATTCACTTTTTCCAAACAGGCTGGGAAAAAAATCAGACAATGTGAGCCAAAGTGTAGTGCAGAAAGCCACAAGACAAAGGGGAGCCATACACACACACACACACATGCACTCTCATTGGCACACTGAGCAAAAGAGGAGATGATAGGCATTCCTGTCTCAGTGTCAGCTCAAGGATTGATAACATGTGCTCTGTCTGCATGTGCTATATTACCTTGTGCTATTAGCCTCCAACTAGTTGTGGATAGTGGAGCCTGTCAGTGCTGCTGATGGGTTTTTCCACCCTTGCTGGCCATCTCTTGGGGTTTTCACATGGGGCTTTACACTGTCAGCTAAACCTTGTCCACAGGAATATGCAATACAGAAATCCCAGCAGAGACCTGAACCTGTGTCCCTCCACACATATGCATGCTAACTGTGTGTCTTGCACCACAGTGCTGTCTTATGGTGGTAACAACTCCTGTTGCTGACATGCTTCCCTTCAGTTGACGTTTGGCACATGCTGCAATGCACATTGTGCACAAGACCAGGAAAAGGCTTCAATCTGCTGCAGGCTGGTGCCACTTCCCACTTCCCACTTCCCACGCCACCACAAACACCCTACCATGCAGACATGCCTATGCACTGGCAGTGGTAGTGGTCGCAGTCCCAGCATGTAAAACATTTGGCTTTGGCGGGTGCCTTGGGTAAAAGGTCCGGATGGGGGGGGGGGACAGGGGCACACATGGATGGTCATGCAGCCCTCCCCACCAGCTGCCCATGCAGGGGCCCCATCACCTCCTGCCACCTATATGTCTCAGGGGGAGGATGGCAGCCACCCCTGTAGCATTTCCCCGGGAACCTGCATTTTCCAGCTACCTGGAGGGCTACAGCATCTGGCACTATTTGCCTCTTCCTCCACAGCTGGGTTCTGCGGCAGCAGGAGGGGGTAGGCAGCCTGGATCTCTGCCTGGGTGCCAGGACCCTTGGACTACCCCATGTGGCACATTACCTTTCTGCAGCAGTAGCAGGACTGTGTGCTGCCACTGTCACTGTGGGATCATGATGAACATCACTGATGGATCTGCGGATGGCAGAATATCCCTTTGTGGAGAGGCTAAAAAGGTTGGGGCTCATCAACCTGGGGAAGAGATGGCTGAGATATAATAGAGGTCTATATATTATTGACAAGAGTGTAACAGGTAAACATAGATTGCTTTTTTATGCCATTAGACCGTGGATACACCAGGGGACCGGCAATGTGGCTATAGTGTAACCCATTTGGGTCTTCTAGGTGAAAATATTTTTTCAGTCAACGTGTAATAAACCCTGCAATCCATTACGGAAGGATGTGGTAAAAGCTGTCAATGTAGCTGGATTTAAAAACGTTTGAACGGATTCCTGGGTAATGGCCCACATACCATTGCTAAACAGGATCCGAGCTATGCACTGCTTGCCTCATTACAGTTCTTGGGGCTCCTGTGTGGGGAAACTGCTAGGTACTTGTGACTTAGACTGTGGACTGTTGGATACAGGATACTGGGCATGATGGACCTTGGACTGATACAGTTTGGCATATTTTGTAGTCTTATGTTCCTATGTATCATCTAGGCAGTTGCCTGGTCCCCATGTGCACCAGCAGCCCCCACTGCATGACCCATGTGCCACCTCCTTTGCCCCCATTTGCACCAGCTGCATAGTGCCCTTTCATACTTGGGCACTATGCTGTTGCTGCTAATGGAGCACTACTATCACTCTTTTGGGCTCCCTTCTCCGTGCATCACATTGCAGACTTAAAATAGGCTCTCTCTCCTTAAAAAACATCCTTTCCCCCAGGTTTTGAATTGTGCTAGGGTTCCTGCTGTTAAGGTGCCTGTGTTGAGGGAGCAAGCCTTGTTCCCGCCCCCTCCCTGCCCATTGACCCCCACTCTCTGCACCGTGCACGCCTTCTCTCCACCCACAGGGTGCTTTATGCTGCTGGTGCTGTTAATGCCCACTTTTTGCATGTGCTAAGTGTGCACCTGCACAGTTGGCACACGCTAACGGCACACTTGGTCCTTTACCGCTTTTTAGTAAACATACTCCTTAGTTTGAGGGCCCAGTGTGCCAGACTCTAAAACATAGGTCTGCTTCCTTTGCTTCCCTGGTGGTCTCTGCCTGAAAATCAGCTGTTTCCATGGTTAATGTAGGTATTCTGGAGTGTTGCCATGGCATTGCTATGGTGTTGCCAGGGCTCCTCCAGTAGGGTATCGTACTATAGCTTGGAATTATAACAGTCTAAACTGCTTTTCTCTAAAATTCTGCTAAGCTTTTAATTTACCTATAGTAAGATAAGCATTCACTCTAATTAAAAATCATCTTTCAATTATATAATCTTCCCAGTACAGTCCAAAGTTACCAAATTACTCCCAAAAGTAGCTTCCCCATCCAGTCCTGGGGCTCCTCCTTTTACCATGGCTTCCATCAGTAGTCAGACAGCACTCTTGCATTTTTGATCCTTTTAAACATGTTTTTCCTGTCCTGACAAAGGCCCCCTCTGTCTAAAGAGAACTCTGTCCAGACACTCCCTAATCTTCCTACAGTTGTCATTGTTATTTATTTGTATGATACTTTCTGGGTCTTATTTAAAGTGTGGCACTGTCCTTTTAAACTTTCATGTTATTAGATTAGCCTTTCCTCTTTCAGTCCTGTCAATAAGGCTCCATGCTTCCCTTTCCATCAGGGAATCACCTCCCACATCGGGTCACTCCGATCATTTCAATTTATTATTTAGGGCTGTGGTCCCTTAAAATTTTAAAAACAACTTAGCATCCCTCTGCTCCCTTCCTCCCGACACTGTTTCAATCACAATCATGGCATTTTTAAAATCACATGTCCCTTGTAACTTTATAGCCTAGTGCCACTGTTATCCTGAGCTCCACCTCAACCTCAGTGCCATGCTCCATGGAGTTTTTTTTTTTTCTAAACTTGGCCTCTGCCATGGCCTCACTCAAAGCTCATTCATAGGTGCAGCCCAAGCTGCAGCTGTCGACCCTAGGCCTGACGCCTTCTTTTGTTTAAAAATACTATCTTGGAAGCCCAGTCCACATGCATTTGACACTTTAAGAAAGGTGGAAGGAAGGCCAAAAAACAGCCAACATGGTTCAAACATTTCCTGCTGAAAAGTGCATTCACTCTGTAGATCCTCACTATCTTTCCTCTCTTATCTCCCCCTACACCCCTCCTCAAGAACTATGCTCTTCTGGCAAAGAGCTTCTATCTGTGCCCTTCTCTTTTATTGCTAACTCCAAACTTCGTTCCTTTCACCTTGCTGTTCTTTATGCCTGGAACAAACTACCTGAGTCTGTACATCAGGCACCTTCTCTGGCCGATTTCAAATCCAGGCTAAAAACTCACCTTTTCGCTGCCGCTTTCGGATCTTGACTCACCTGTTCTCCTTTGTGTTTCTTTATCATTACCCCTATTTGTATCCTGTATTGACAGCTACTGTGTTGTCTGTCTTGACTACATTGTAAGCTCTGATGAGCAGGGACCGCCTTTTACATGTGTCTGTGCAGCGATGCATATGTCTTGTAACACTATACAAATGCTCTGTAGTAGTAGTTTAGGTAGTAGTTGTAGGCTGTTGTAGCCAAAACAGCATCTTCCAGCAAAATGGATAAAGGAGCCAAATGATTAAAATGGGAAACAACATAATTACTAGCAACTTAGATGCATGGCATTGATAAGGAAGGCAAAGAGAGAATTTGAAAAAAAAGCTTGCTGTGGAAGCAAAAACACACATTAAAAACTTTTTCAAGTACATTTGTGAGTCAGTTGGACCATCAGATGATAGAAGGGTAAAAGGGGGTGCTAAGGGAGGACAAGGCCATAGTGGAGAAGCTGAAAGAATTCTTTGATTCGGTCGTTACTGAAGAAGATATAGGGAAGTTACGCATACCTGAGATGGTATTTAAAGGTGATGTATCAGAAGAATTGAAACAAATTTTGATAAACTGGGAAGATGTATTACAACTATTTATTTTATTTATTTAACAATTTTTCAAGGCGTTTAAAATGGACTTCAATTTACAGAGAACTTTCAATAGTAACAATTAAAAACTTTATCCCAATACAGAAAAACATCTTTGCAAACACAGGGAGGGGGAGAACTGGGAATGATAAAATATAATTTATGTACCATGTGATATGCATGTAGGAGTTCATGAGGGGGAGCATCAGGTTTCATTGAAGTGCTCGATGAATAGAAAGATCTTGAGCTGTTTCCAAAATTCCGTAAACTAAAGAGTAGCAAATTGCCTGGACTGGATGGTATACATCCGAGGGTGCTGAAAAAACTGAAATTTGAGATTTCAGACCTACTGTTAGTAATCTGTGAACTATCATTACAATCATCTTTAGTACCTGAAGACTGAAGATTGGCCAATGTAACACCAACTTTTAAAAAGAATTCCAGGGGTGATCAGGGAAACTACAGACCAGTGAGCCTGATGTCAGTACTGGGCAAAATGGTAGAAACCATTATAAAGAATAAAATTACTGAACATGTGGATAGTCATGATTTAATGGGAGAAAGCCAACATGGATTTAGCCAAGGAAAATCTTGTCTTACTAATCTGTTATATTCTTTTGAAGGTGTGAATAAACAGGTATATAAATGTGAGGCGGTTGATATAGTATACTTGGATTTTCAGAAAGCCTTTGACAAGATCCCTCATTAAAGACTCCTGGCGAAATTAAAAAGTTATGGGATAGGAGGCAGTGCACTATTGTGAATCAGGAGCTGGTTAATAGAAAGCAAAGAGTAAGGCTAAAGCTAAATGGCCAATGTTCTCAGTGGAGAAAGGTGAATAGTGGAGTACCCCAGGGATCTGTGCTGGGCCTGCTGCATTTTAACATATTCATAAAGTGGAGGAGTGGCCTAGTGGTTGGGGCAAGGTACTACAAGCCGGAAGGTCGGTGGTTCAAATCCCACTAGAGGACAGCAACCTTGGGCCGGAAGGACTGGGGTTTCTAGTCCCACAGGTGCTCCTTGTGGTCTTGGGCAAGCCACTTAACCCTCCATTGCCCATGTTCCCTGTAAGTAGTAGTGTATGTGTCTCATATCCCCTCGTGTTAAATGTATCCCCCAACCGCTTTGACCCGGTGAAAAGCAGGATATAAATGCAGCTAAATAAATAAATAAATGACATGGAAACAGGAATAACAAGTGAAGTGATCAAATTTGCAGATGACTCAAAATAATTAAAAGTTGTTAAAACAAAAGAGGATTGTGAAAAATTGCAAGAGGACCTTGATAGATTGGAATGCTGAACATCCAAATGGCAGATGAAATTTAATGTGGACAAGTGCAAAGTTAAGCACCCAGGAAAGAACAAACTATGATTACATAATGCAAGATTCCATTTTAGGAATCTTGCACCACCCAGGAAAAGGATTTAGGCATCATTGTGGATGAAACCCGCTGCCCAATTCAGGGGCGGCCAAGAAAGCAAATAGAATGCTAGGAATCATAAGAAAAGTAATGGAGAATAAAACCAAGGATATTATAATGCCTCAGTATCATTCCATGGTGCAACCGCACCTTGAATGTTGTTTGCAGTGCTGGTCGCCATATCTTAAAAAGGATATAGCAGAATTAGAAAAGGTACAGAGAAGAGTGACAAAAATGGTAAAAGAGATGAAAAGATAAGCCTATGAGGAAAGGCTTAAAAAGTTAGAGATCTTCAACTTGGAAAAGAGATGGCTGAGGGGAGATATGAAAGAGGTCTATAAATAAATGGAGTGGAACAGGTAAATGTAGATCGTTTGTTTACTCCATCAAAAAGTAGAAAGACTAGGGGACATGCAATGAAGCAACAATGTAGCACATTTAAATCTAATTGGAGAAAATATTTTTCACTCAACACGTAATCAAACTCTGGAATTTGTTACTGAAGGATGTAGTAAAAGCTGTTAGTGTAGCCGGGTTTAAAAAAGGTTTGGACAAGTTCCTGGTGGAAAGATCCATAAACCATTATTAAGGAGGACCAGGGAAATCTACAGCTTATCTGGGGACAAGCATTTTTGGGAACCTGACAGGTACTTGTGATACTGGGCTTGATGGACCTTGGTGTGACCCAGTATGGTATTTCATGTGTTGTCCATGCTGTGATTGTGACTCTCTTATTTTAACATTTCTCTTATTTTAACATTTCTCTTATTTTAACCATTTCTCTTCTCACACTTCTGGCCTCTGCCTCAGTCTGGCTCTCCTCCTCTGCCTCTGAGGTTCTCCTGCTGATATCCCAGCCATAGATCGCACAGGACCCCAGGTAATTATTTATTTTCTTTTCCATTTTAAGTATTTATTTCATCTTGATATTCCATATTTCCCCAGTCACAAAGCAGGTTACAATATTAAAATCATATACAAGAATACAATACAACAAAATACAAAAACATTAGATACCCAACCTAATACATACCAGATCATTTCTAATCACAAATGCCAACCATAAAGTTAAACCCAGAACAAATCATAGGCAAGTCACCCCACCGAAACAGCTCCCAACTTGAGTGAGTCTGCCTGGAAGTCATAAAAGAGAGCCCACTCCCAGCATTATAGACACTTTTAGGGAACAATTTTATAAGAGGGCTCCTACTTTAAGCAGGAAAGCAGATGCCTGCTTAGGCACAATATTATAAAGACATGTAGGCACCTTTGTATCTTTATAAAATGCTAGCATAAGTGGCGTAGATTTTAGATGCAGATATCATTTACTCCTGCCCTTCAACAGATGTAAATGTCCATTGCCATGATTGTTCATTATGGAGGCCATTCCATAACACGAATAGGCCATTTGGATGTGTGCGGGAGACGTTTTTCTTGCGAAAACATCTATGATCATATTCTGAAACCCTGTGCCCATGCACGTCCATGGCGCTAGCACGAGGATCTCAAGATGTGTCCGAGAGGGGCGGAATGGGCGCGTGGTCATACGTTTAAAGCATATTCAGGAAAGGCTCATGAATGTTTTCTGTGTTCCCTGCAGACGTGCTCATTATTCCTGCAGATACGTGGCATAAAGCCAGTACTTACAAATATTTCTGCTGTGCTTGTATACAGATAGTGATAAGTGCGCTTCAAACAGGTGTGACTCCAGTCTGTAAAACACAGCTAGATGCATGTATAATAAACAGAAATCAGGGGGGAGAAAATCTTGTAAGCTAAGGGGCATTAATAATTATTATTAATAATTACATCTAAAGACATTTGAAAACCAACAAGGTGGCTATGCTGATAGTTGCTGTTTGTGCTAAATGAACTAATCTGGGGGACCCTGATAAGTCCTGTGTACTGTAAAATGGGACTGTTGAAGTGTGAGTGAGTCTGCCATAGGAGTTCTTTTGAGTGAGAGAGGGGGATCAGATATGTAGTCCTGGCACTTCATATCCATGCTTTTATAGTATACCAGCTTTTATCTCGTATAGGTGCTGAGCATCTGTTTCCCAGAATTATGTCTTTTAAGGCAGCAAGTGAGAGTTTGTGTGGTTTGCGGGTTGCAAGGGAGGATCTGGTGTGCTGACCTGCATATCAGGGAGGAGGGCCAGGCACTGGGACACATGACTGATGTAGTGCTAACAGTCCCCAGATTGTGCCATGCGGCATGCCCATACTCAGGGCATTTATTTGTAGTTTAGCAATCATATGTATCTCTTGGGGAATTGCTATGTTAGTGTTGGTTTTTGTACGCATGATGAGGGTCCATCCTGAGCATTTTAAAGGATGGATATAGAGCTGGCCAATGCAGGTCTCACTGATGCCTTTTTATGATGCCAGGTACCATGTGATGCAAGGTATTTTCTGTCATACATGTTCATATTTACCTTCTCTTATACTATCTTAGAGTGCACTGCTATTATCTAGCACTGGTCTTGGCATGTAGAGGAATGGTCTAGTTTGCATCAGATGCATTTATCATCAGTTCTATGTCTTGTATGCATCAGTAAACTACTGTCAGTGAGCACAGCAGCTTAGGAGATGCACGTTTTTACACCAGAGATGTGGCCAGCTCAGAGATGAACGTGATTGGAGACAGCTACCTTTACAAGACACGTCGAAAACCTGATCATCGTTTGCCCATATCTCCCACTTTGGACGGAGGTGTGTTTCTCTGCTTTAATCTTTGGATCGTGCTTGTATCCATGCACAGGTCTCATGCTGGATACATGCACGGGTCTACTGCAGCATGTTGGATGTGCCGCGCCGGACAGGTCTATGATCCCGATGCAAGAAATGTGAGCACATCTAAACACATGTTTCTGGAATTAGGAGGGAATCACACCCGTGCCCGATTTAAACGTCTCCGCCACAGTGAGACATCCTGTATGAAGTTGGCCTCCACATATGCAGTTTGCCATTTTTTTTATAATTTGTGTGTACTTGTCCATGCTCAGTTCTAAATTCCTCCCAGTTGCACACCTACTGGCAAAATACATGCTGTCATAATAAAGTGTGTACTTTTATGCTGGTCGATATTTTATGAGGCCATTTACAGGTTTATGGGGCCATATACATGTAGGCATGACTTTATACATTTACCTCCTTAAATACTAAGGTGCCCTTTTTACTTCTACCTCCTCTGAGTCTATTTCCTGTTAAAGTGGAATCAGAGGGGGGGGGGGGAGGTGGAAGCATGAACTGCACCATGGCACTGGAAGATAAGATAACTCTGGCACCGCAGTGCCTTTTTAAATGTATTTCTGCCGCGGCATGTCCCAGAGAGGGGCAGCAGCATAGGCAATGGCCATGGGGGCAGGACTAGGGCTGCCTGTTACCTATGGGCAGCAGGTCAGCTGGGTCCCCGTTGTGCAGGGGCATGGGCCAGCTGCCCCTTTTGCCCATAGGTAAAACCGGCCCTGTCCATTGGATTTCCCATGTACTGGCTACTTTAGTGTGTGTGCAAGTTTGCTACCATTGCAAATAAACTGGATAGAAGACTTGAACCCGACCTTGAGCTTCCAGGATGACCAATAGAGATTACAGCTCTGCAGGTGTAGTTATTGTTTTCATTAAAACCGGTATGCAAAAACATTTGCAAGGTTCAATTTTAAAAACAAGCATGAATAGTGCTTTAGCATTGTAGCATTATATATGAATTTACATAAACTTTCACCCATAGTGAACTACAAGCAAAAGTCTATTACCCAGAGGGCTCCTTACTAACATGCAATTTCAGGATGGAAGCAAACAGGAAGCAGGAACAGCGACACAGCACGGGAGTTTATGGTAAGTGTTACATCACTGTTTGGAGGTAATTGCCACCACTGTAGATCCTGGAGAGGAGCGACAATGTGCGCCCTCCTACCATTTGCTCTCTAGGCGACCACCTAGTTTGTATAATGGCAGCACTAGCGCTCTCCTATGGCATGCGCAGATTTTGAGGGTGTGTGTTCTGGCAATGTATTTCCTATTTTGCGAGGGAAAGGTATGCTCCAAAAAATTTCCCTGTTGGCATTTATGCATAATCCAAGCCATATATAAGTATCAACTAAGTACTTGTTTTGACGTGGGCTTTGGAAGAGTAATGGAGTATGTGTGCTTATCACTCTGCTGTTTAAACCAACTCAAAAATTTAAAAAAAAAACAAGGATTTTTGAATCTCTGCTCTTTAATTGTCCTCCCTTGGAACTGCAGTTTGGCAAAATCCGGTACTTACATGTATAGGTAGCAAAACGTCAGTACCATACCTAGCCCTGTGAGAACGGTGCGGCCGCACAGGGCGCAAAGGCTTAGTGGGTGCATTTCGGCTGCCTGCTGTTGCCATGCCACTGCCATTTTTTCTTCTCTCAGCGGCGGCAGGGCAGCAGCAGGCAGCCGAAATACGCCTCCTAAGCCTTTTTGCAGCACTTTAAGCAGATTGGTCCCTCCCCCCTCTGATGTGACATCAGAGCAGGGAGGGACAGTCTGCTTAAAGTGCCAGTGACTTGCACATTTGGCGTGCGCCTCTCCCTACCTCCATCCAGCTGCTTTCTGCTCTTTCCCTGCTGCCGGCACCGCCATGGAGAAAACAGAAGGTGGCAGCAGCAAGGCAAGAGCAGGCAGCGCCTGGTTGGAGGTAAGGGTGGGGGGCACGTGCCCAATGTACAAGTCAAACAGGGTGTGATTCTAGTTCAGTACGGTACTGCAAAACTTGCTATGTACATGTTTGAATGTCAGTACTCACACATACAAAGCCATGAGTGCTGCACTTTTATTGGAGTTTCTTTTGTTTAAATTGACTGGTCTTGCTATATGTGCTGCTCTAATATATTACAAAAGGCTCTAGGCTCAGTGAGCCTTTTGTAAAATATTTATTTAGCTGTATTTATATCCTGCTTTTCACCAGGTCAAAGCGGTCAATTGGGAGATACATTTAACACCAGGGGATATGACACACATACACTAATACTTACAGGGAACATGGGCAATGGAGGGTTAAGTGGCTTGCCCAAGACCACAAGGAGTACCTATAGGACTAGAAATCCCAGTCCCTCCGGCCTGAGATTACTGTCCCCAGGTGGGACTTGAACCCCTGGCCCTCTGGCCTGAAGTACCTTGTCCTAAGCACTAGGCCACTCCTCCCAGGCTGCAAGTTGTGAATGCCTGGACTTGGAAATCCCTTTTCTGACCTAAACAATCTATACCAAATTTGTTTCACACCAGAAATGATTTTTATTGATTGTAAGTAATGTTGCAGTGTTATAAACAAAATCCTGCTTTTACTATACATATCATTAAACCCAAACCTCTACTCTTCAACACTTTTTAATACATGCAGTACAATGTCATTTTTTCTTACTACAACCTACTACTTTAGAACATAGACAATAACGCTAAAATATAAAACTGTAAAACAACATCATAAAGTCAAATGGGTTATTTCATTATCCTTTCAAGATTTACATTTGCCTTCTGCTGTTTGGAACTACAGCTGATTCAGCATTATGTTTAGCAGAGAATAAATGATGTCACCCTATGCTGTCTTCTATTGACCTTTATAAACCTTACATGAGGGTTCTAGACTAGTGGGTGGGTAATCCTATATTATGACTGCCAAATGGCCAAATTTTGTTCAGCATTGATAAGGGTCCTCACAGATTAGTCCAGTAGCTCTGCCATTTAGAGGATCTGGGTTCAATTTGCAGTTCAGATTTGTCTCTAGGGGTGGGGAGTTTCCATAACAGTGATATCTAGTGGTTCAATTGCTCCGTCTGGAATGTTGCACTAGTGAAGTGATCTTAAGACCTAGTCTTAGGGGCATGTTTACTAAACTGCGGTAATGTCATTTGCGTTAGGTTCCACGGTAAAGGTACAGATGCCCATATAAAGGCGTGGATGGGGCATCATTATGGCAAGCATGTCAGGTAACGCACATTATAAGGCAGAACAGCAGCCTACAGCTGACCACCAAATGGGGTCTGCACCTCTCCGGTACTGCAGCATGGTAAGACAGACTGACAGTGCGTGATACTGGCACAGAGTAGCTACAGACCATGCCATTGTGCAGGCTCCGTGTTCACCCTGAGGGATAGGATGGGCGCCCAGCACTAGGTCCACAGTACATGTGGTGCTAGAGATAGGTCCTGCTGCACATCCCCAGCACTGCCAGTGTGTGACAGGTGTTCCCAGCAGTGCAACTGAAGGTGCATCTGCTCCAGCTGTGTTCTGCAATCACATGTGGCCCTGTGGGACCAGACACCACCTAGATTAGTGTGTATCCGGTGTTACGGTCTGGCTGTCATGGGTACCTGTTATCAGGGCAGTAGGCTGTCTAGACTCGCATGAGGGCGATACAGCACTGCCACTATGGGTCTAAGTGGTATGTGCTATATACCCCAAGGGGTCTCAATCACCCTTTTTGTAGATGAGAGTATGGTGGGACAGGTGCCTGCACCCTACAGAATGGCTGCAGTACCAGCAACCACAGTCCTGCTGGTGGATGACAGTCCCTCCAGGGCTGCTGGGCCTTTGCCATACCTGTGACCATTGCAGACCAGCAGTGATGCTTGGGGTAGGCTCAACTGCCCCACGCCACAGTCTGCCATTCATCAAAAGACAGCACCTGCAGCATCCTTCAAGGTGTTCCCACCACGCACAGACAAACTGCAGACAGCCCACTAACCAGTCCATAGTGCATGCTCACAGGAGAAACCGTGCACCCAGAGGTGGGATGCACAGCACAGACACCAAGCAGGTATCTTTGTGATTAGGCCCCAGAACCAGGAACACACAGGTATCACTGGAAACAAATAATGTGTGACACTATGTGGGAACATAGACATGCCATGGTCACTGCTTGGTCAGAATAAGAGTGACACCCCCCCCCGTGTGACATGCTGTGGCCACCCTGTCCATGCAGGTGGTGGTCGAGCATTATAGTGTCCCAGCCATTGCCCTCCACCCTGTGCATATGCATCCTGGCCAATCTGCCCTGTCTGGACCATACCCACAATACTTTGTCCTCATTATGCACATTTGCAGGCTAACGATGGAAGCAGTGTGAGCAATGTGGGCTCAGTGAGGTGTTGGCAGACACAAAACAATGGAGGGACATACGCACACTCCCACACCTATCTCAGCATTGTGCTGAGATGGAGGTGATTGACAACCCTACCCGCTGCACTGGTCTTGATCACAGTGCCGACATTGCTAATCTGTGCAGGGGGTAGTAGTAGTGCTCTGGTGATAACTGCAGCTCTGTGCTGGGGCCAACAGCCTGAAACTCCATGAAGCTGTGGATAGTGGAGCCCTTCTGAGTGAGTGTCTGTACCCCTGTGCACTACTGCGTTGGGGTTTGCCCATGTTGTTGTTGTGGCTGCAGTGTGGGCTAAAACTATGGGGAGATGCTCTGCAGGAGCCACAGATGGGACCTGAACCTCTGACCCTCTGCTCTTGGACATGCTGGCTGAGTGTACTGCACCACACTGTTGCCACGGCAGCATAGTGGTTCCTGGGGCTACCCTTACGTTCCTTGGCCAGACCTCTTCTGTTGTACTGCAAACCATGTACTGGTACAGGGCATGGCCTAGGTTCACTGCAGGCGGGTGCCACTGCTCCCTACAACACAATCACCCACCCCCTCTGCCATGCTGCCATGACCATATGCTGTCTGTGCCGGTGGTGCGCCATCCCAGTCCATCCAGGGGGCAGGTAGGCGGCTGCCTAAGGTGTGGGTTCTGGGGTAGGGGTGCCTACATAGATGTCCACGCTTCCCCAGGCACTGCCTGTCAATGTTATGTGCCCCTTGGGGTGCCTGCTGGGTAGTGTCTCCTGGATGGGACACTGTGGGCCACAGACTCATTGGCATGTCTTACCCTGGTCAGTTGCTTTCTTGCTGGTTTCCATTTTATGCGTTCCTATATGCCACCTCGGCAACCGCCTAGTCCACTCTGTGCCCCAGTAGCCCCCATTGCATGTCCCGCCTGCAGCCCCCATGCCCATTTGCGCCATCACCATAGTGGCTTTTCATACCAGGGCACTATGCTGTTGCTGCAAATGGAGCACTACTATCACCTTATTTGGGCTCCCTGCCTATGCTGTACATTGCTGACACTGAAATATGGAAATATGTGCTAACACCAGGTTTTTAGTTGCGTTAGGATTCAGCCCTTACTTTCTCCGCGTTAGTGTGGAAGGGGCCTCTCCTCTCCTCTCCCACTCCCCACCCATTCACCCCTTCTCTCTGCCCTCTCTCCACCCTTTTCTGGACTTACCGCGGCCGGGAACGTTAAGGCGCATTATGAAATGTTAAGGCGCCTTAATGTTACATAACGTGCCTTAACATAGCCGCTGCTACGTTACCACAGTTTAGTAAACATACCCCTTAATTTCCATCTGGGCACACGAAACTCCTCTATGACCTATAACAAACTCTACTGGGCACAAGGTCCATGACATCAGAAAAAAAGTTTCTCTCTCACTGAACCAAACACTCGTATAGATGTCGATTCTGAAGAAAAGATGTATAAATCTGCAACTCTTTTCTCTGTGATGTGCTAAGAAAGCACATGTAAGTTAGAATAGGAGAAAAGAATGAGACCAATGATGACATGTGTTGAGTAAGCACAGTAGGAAAGTACAAGGGACATATACGTGCTCTTTGTCTGTTAATGGTCTTCTATGAGGCCAATGTTCAGCTGATTGTATCTGGGTAAAGTTAACAGACAACTTTGTCCTGTTAACTTTATCTGGATTTGTAACCCAAGTCTGAATATCTAGTCTAAAGATAACCAAAGTTGTCCTCGTTAACCATTGTCCTGTTATTTGGCTAGATTGACTTTCCATTCAATTTTTGCCCGACAATGCTGATCAATGCCCATCAATGTTGACGAGTCAGTATATGAAACCATACCCAGGAAATATCACCATTGCTTCCTTCTTTTGGCTAGCTAAATTTTGCCCAAATAATGAGCTGTACAGACAACATTTATCTGCAGAGCAGAGGAGGGGGAGTTCAACCATTAAAGTTTTTCCAGCTAACTGCAAAAGTGGATATATATACTTATACAGTATAATATATACAGATGTGTATGTGCGTGTGTGTGTATATATATATATCTATCTATGCATATACATACACACACACACAAATCTGTATATATTATAGATCTATAGATATAGAGAAATAGATATATATAGGGTTAGTCCAGCTTTGCACCTCTATGTCACCATGAAGCAGCTGTTATTACATAAAATTAGATGTGTAAGCATTGCCAGCTTTCTCAAAGTAGGATGAGACTTTGCAGGTTTTTGGAAGACATGAGTGATTTGAAATATGTGGCGGATGAACAGAATAGACAGAAGTTATGTATATTGTAGAAAAGTGGGCCGAGCAATTAGGCCTTGGAAGATATAGTAGCACGTTCTCATGTCACCGTCTATATTGCACCGACCTCATAAAAACGCAACATGGTAATGTGACAATAATAGGCTCAATATACAATGCTGGAGAGTATAATGTGATGACTGATGATTGCTTGGCAATGTGTAACCTCTTGGAGGTGATGGCGATCTACGAACTGCATTTTACAGTTCTGTTTGATAGAGTCGTAGGGCCTTCTTCATATTTTCTTCCACTGAAAGAGAAGAAAGTAAGAGAAGCTGTTGAGCTTTTTCTCCAAAAGAAATGTTTGTCAGAATGGACAAATATTTTGTACAATCAAAAACTACTGCCTAATTTGTTCTAAGGACTTTTTATTCACTGTATTTCTCTAGAGCAGTGCTTCTCAACCTGTCTGCCGCAGTAAACTTCTTGGTGTGCTGCAAGAGCCAGCTTCTGCCCCATCTCATTGGCCTGCTCTATTGGACACAGGTTCAGTAACAGACTGGTTCACACATGCTTTTGCCACGATGCAGTCTGTTGGTTTAGCACCATTACAGAGCCACTTCCGACGCTGACTCTTGGAACTCCCCTGCCACCAGCTTGCTGATTTAGTGAAGGTTCTCACCCTGTCTGCCGCCGCTGCTGTTGCCATCCCTCCCTCCACCATTACCACAGTGCCAGAGTCACACGGGAATGTGATAGCCTCCCCTAACTCCACGGGAAACTGAAATCCTCCTTCGGCACTATTGCTGGGATGCTCCAGGTCTCCTCCACGGCTGCCAAGTAATAATGATGGCCCCCTCCACCACTGCTGCTCGTTTACGCTACCGGCCACCTCCCTGTTGCTACAGCCAATAAAAGCCTCCACCAGCACACTGTCAGTTGATATTCCTGCCCCCCCCCCCCCGCCACCACTGCTGATCTAGAATCTGAAGAGATCTATCTACAGATTCTGTCACTGTGGCCTGCCTGCTCAAGGAGTAGTGGTGAGGAGGAGCCCAGGCCAGATTAGGACAGGCCAGGTAAAAATGGTGGGCGCCTGTTCGGGAAACATGTGGAGAGTGGAAATAAAGGCTATCTGTGGGGAGACCAAGAGAAGAAAGTGCTGCCTGTAAGGGGAGGGGTAAGAAAAAAGTACTGACGTGCTGCCCCTAGGATGGGGGGGAGGGGGATGCAGAAAAGAAAATGCTGTTTATAAGGCCAAGAGATAAAAGTGCTTCTTCTGGAGTAAGAAGGGGCAAAGGAAATAAATGCTGTCAATGGGTGGTTGAAAAGAAAAAAAAAATTCTGTACTTGGAGGGGATTGTGTGTGTGTGTATGTATGTAAAAAAAAAAGTGGGACGTGGGGAGGTTGAGAGAGACAGAGAGAAGAATTTTTTCATTTATAATTTTTATTTATACCACACTCTGCCACACTTCAGAGCGGTTTACAGTAAACTGTGTATGTGTGTTTGGGACAGAGAGAAGGGCAGGCTGCTGTGCTCACTGAAGGGGGCAGAGAGAGACAGAGAGAGATATGCCACAGTGTGTGTTGTGGGGGATAGGGAGAGGGACAGGTTGGCTATGTGCATTTGGAGGACAAAGAGAAAGGGTGAATGGCCATGGCCATATGCATGGGTGGGGAGGGGGGGGGGGCAGAGGGAGCAAGACAGGGATGTTCCAGTGTTGGGGAGGACAGAAAGGGGGCCGACTGGCCATGTGCATGGGAAGGAGATGGGGCAGAGAGGGTGGAAGGCTAGCCATGTGCATTGGGGAGGGGGCAGGCTACTATATGTGTGTATGGGTGGGCAGGAAGAGGGAAAGGCTGGCTGTGCACACTGGGGGGGGGGGGGCGAGACAGAGAGGGATGTGCTGCAGTGTGTGTTGCGGACACAGAGAAAAGGACAGGCTAGCAAATAAATGACTTCGTAAAATGTGGTTTGCTGTGCCATGAAACTCAAGCAAACTTGAAAGGTGCCCCGAAACAAAAAAGTTCAGAAGCACTAGTCTAGAAGACAGCATGGAGAACTTACCAAATATTTTGATGCTGAAGTAGGAGATAAACTGGAAAACGGATTATTTTCTTTTGAAAAAGACTTTGCCAAAAGTAGTATGGCTTCTTTGCCCTGACTGATCCTAATCTCAGAAGTTAGACAGAGTTGGGCTTGGCTAGTGCTTGGATGAGTGACCACCTTGAAGTACCAGGTACTGTAGACAAACTGTGTGAAAGAAAGGCCTGGCACTCTACATTCTTAGGAGTCAGCACTGGCTTGATAGCATGCTTTTCCACAGCGTAACAAAAGAAGGACTCATGTTATGCAGAGAAAAGAAAGCGCTCCTCTATCTGCAAAATTAGTAAGACCGTTTGCATATTTGGAATACAAGGTACAGTAGCTGCTACTAGAGTAATGACCTCTCTCTCTGCTTTTGTAGTGAAACATAAAACACCGAAGAAAGGTATAATTAGTACAGATTACTCAATAGAAGAACCTCCTTTGGCTTATAGAGTTGTTCTCTAGGTCAGAAAATTGCTGTTTCTTTTCTTAGCTGATTTCCTCATGCTAATAGCATCCAAATTAGCATCTTTCCTACTTCCTCTCTTCTACCTTTTATAAAAATCTGTAGCGTTCTTTTTATTTTGTAGAAATATAGCCCAAACTCTACAGGTGACCATCATGCACTGTGATATTTTAGTACAGTTAGACTGCAGACACAATGCTTTGGAAATACTGGCACCATGGTTTTGTTGCTGCAGATGCCTCAAAGGGCAGCAAAAGTAAGCTCTTTTCAAACTAAAGACGGATGGCATCAAGTCTACTTGAGTCTCATTCTGATCTGTCCCCTGCCCGAAGCTCTTTTGTACTGGTCATATAAGTTATCTCAGTGGCTGCAGTAGCAGCGCTCTTTTTTGCCATTTTTCATCTAATAGTGAATAAATTTCCTATTCTACAAAGAGCACTATAAATGCTGAGGTGCACATCTATATCCCTGTGGCAATGGGGAAAATATACATGGATTCCCCAAGAAACTCGGAGCGTTATCTCATTTGGATTAAGATTATGTGGGTGTCTGGCTTTGTTTCTTCAATGCAATAATAGCAAGAAAGCAATAGTGGAAAAACATGAAATTATTATTAATAGGAATAACGGTAACTACTGTATATTCATTTTCAATACAGAATAAGTGATGGTATATGCATATTCCAGTGCTTTTCTGTTTGATATTTTATTACTGTATATATAGTGATTCACCCTTGGAACATTTCTGAAATGTACTTACAAACCACTGATTTGTTAGATATAAAGGGGTGGAGTTTCAATGCCCTTATCCGGATAGTGGCAGTTTTCATTTGACCTTATCCAGATAGCTTAGGCCACTTGAAAAGGAGGCCTAAGTTTCTATCTGAATAAGTTTGACTAAAAATCACCGCTATCTGGAAAAGGTTGGCACTTCTCTGGATAGTAACTGCGCAGTCTGGATAATCAGCAGCAGCCACTATCAGGATACTGCCACTGAATATCTGGTTTATATTTAAATGACATAGCTGACTGCCGCAGTGTTTAAATATCAGCTCTTTGGAATACTGTCACAAAATGCTCACAAGTAAATTGTGAGGTAAATGCATAATTAATGCATACATATTTATATCATATACATGTGGAGCCCGATTCCCAGCGGGGTATGTCCGGGCCATCTGGATGTCCCCAATGAAGATGAGCCCATTAGGATCCGATTCTGGACCGTGGGAACTAAACATTCCTGCAGTACACAGAATCAGGCCCATGGACAGACTGGCGTGCCCCTGCCGCCTGTGGGGACATCCTCCTCGCAGGCACCCCTGACTCCCGTTGCTTAGGCCCCCAACTTCCCTACTGCCTGACCCATGGCTGGCCAGCCGGGGCCTGGATCAGGCAGCGGGGACCCCCCTGCACCCAGCCCTGGTCCCTGGGGAGGGGTTGCCTGTACCCAATCACTGGGTCAATGCTGATTATTCCACCTCCAAGGTGGAATAATCAGCACATTCCCTCTGATCTGGCAGAACGTACAGGGCCATGACCTACATCAGTCCTGTTCATCCTGCTGGGTTGGCTCACCCCTGCTATGCCCAGACTCCACCCCCTCATGCCGCCCACTGGCTCTCCCTGTCCTGCTGCTCTGGATGTGTGGATAGAGCCGGAGGGGGAATCAGGCCAAGATAGCTTGCGAGGCTGCACGTCCCGCTGGGATGTGTAGCCCGGCAATCTGCATCTTTAGGGGTTATTTTAGAAGCTTTATTCACGTTTTGCACATGTATGTACCAGCACATAAATGTGCAAGCTACATCCATGTGCAAACAGCCATCTTAGAGGGGTTCAAGTTTACATGTCTGCCACGATGATGTCCACATTACACAGGTGCATGCTGGAGGTGTTCTAGGGGTGTGGTCTGGACGGGACAGAAAGTTACACATGTATCCCCCATTTCATATAATTGGTGCACATTAAAAGCTAAAATTGACCACATCAAGATTAACACCTGCTATCTTCCGTAAACAGATTTTTGAAAAATGCTTGTTTTGGCCAGGCCTTTATAGGAGAGCTAAAGTGGGATATTCCCTTTAATCCTCAATGCTTATTTCCCCTTCACATGTTAATGAGGTAAACACCAAGCCCTCTGCAATTGATTAAGAGCAGCTATGTGTCTAGGTTTTTAAAATAGCTGAGATACACTTATAAGTACCGACATATGCACATGCATTTTAAAAATTGCAGGCACTTACACGTGCAAGTTGCTGAGATTTCCTCACTGATTTTCTCATGTGTATTTATTTATTTATTTTATTTATTTATTTAACTGTATTTATATCCTGCTTTTCACCGGGTCAAAGCGGTGAAAAGTGCTTATAATCTAGTGAGGTCATATGCTTGTGAATGGCACCTCCTACTGCACATGGTTTACCATCCGCCTGTGTGTTCCTGCACTTCCTTCGATGATTTAACACACACGTTCATGGTGAGGGGTGCAATTATGCCAATTTTACATCAGCCTTACATGTGCACACCTTCTCTTCTAAAATTGACATTGATTTGCAGACATTTTCACTTGGACGTCACAGCAACCACATACAAAGTCTTTCTAAAATATGTCTTTATATGTTTACTTATCTTTTATCAGCTTGGTTTAAAGATTTTCAGCTGGTAGATGTTTGCATGGAACATGAAATAAAGAACAAAGGTTTAGAATTAGCAGAGAAAGTATGAAGAGGCCTATATGTTAAGGTGCCTAGAGAAACCCTTTCCAGTACTGGCAAAAGATTGCTTCCTTGTCTGGCAAAAAGAATAACAAAGGATGGTTTTTACTGATCAACGTCAAACTGGCTGAACTGGAGGCAAAAAGCTATTTCTGCATGTGAAGGAAATTGCTGCTGTCTGAGTGAGAACTCAAAAAGCAAAGCGAACAAGAGGATAGGATCTGTAAGGCGCTGCTGCAGCAGAATCGTTCATCAAATGGAAGTCGCTACAAGAAAATGTTTCATGAAACGTTTAAACAAGCACCACTGCACATTACTGTCCTTACATGAGTTTTGGACTTATGATGCTATTCGGCTGCCTGCAAGGTTTTCGAGAGCCTGAGAGCTAGAGAAATACCATATAGCTACCAAAAGAGAAGGACAAAAAGATTGTGCCAATTTACCAAGACTTTAATTGTTTTTACACACCAGAAACCCATATATGAGAATCCATGATAACTGAAACTACCCCATCTGCAGTGTGCCAGGATCTCAGTTTGATTTGATGGGATGCTTTGTGCAGTGGGGCCAACAGGTCAAGATGTGGTGGAATATTTTGGGGTGGACCCTGCCAACATCAATGTATTGATTGGAACCTTCTCCAAAATCTTTGGAGCAGCTGGAGCTTATATAGCTGGTAAGAAGGAACTTGTGGACTACTTAAGAACACATTTGCATAGTGCTGTACATGCAACATCTATGCCTTCTCCTGTGGCAGAACAAATCATTAGGATGATAAATGCATCATGGAGCGCGATGGAACAACAGTGAGCATTCAAAGTGTAAAGCAACTGGCAGAAAACACAAAGTACTTCAGGCAAAGACTGTTTGAGATGGGGTTCATTATTTATGGCAATGTAGATTCTCCTGTGGCCCCATTGCTCTTCTATTTGCCTGTAAAGTGGGTGCATTTGCAAGACACATTATTGTGAAATACATTCATAAACAGCCAAATGAGCCTATCCCTGCCTAACTTATCCGAATCCCATGGGTGATGATGTCAGCAGCTGGGCCTGGAAGAGATGGTACAGGGCAAAGCAAATTTTTCTCTCAGGCTTTCAGAGAGAGATGAGATCCTGTATTTCCTCTTGTGTTTCAGGAAAAAAATTGCCTTTGAGGAAGTGGAGAAATTATATAAAGAAAATCATCCAAAGAAGCAGGCAGCAGTGTATTTTACTACTTTTGCAGGGTTTCTGGCTGGTGGATGCAAGACATCGCTCTTTGTTTGCCTGGTAGCCACAATAGCAGAGTAACAAAAATAGAGCAGAGAAGGCTGAAAGACTCAGACAACCATCAGTGGATCTGTTTTAGAAGCAGAGAGAAATGATTGCAAAAAATCTCTCACCTGACTCCATAGCAAAAGAACATCTCTTACTATCATTGCTACCCCTCATCATTTCCAAAGTGTTATTGGGTTATGCAGCACTGGAAAGACACATAAAAAAGAGACACTTCCTGTTCCCTAGTGCTTATAATCTAGTGAGGTCATATCATAATGCTTGGGAAAGGTAGGTGTGGAAATGGTCATTGAAGGAGAGGAGGAAAGCAGGTGAGACATCTAAGGCCAATAGCAGTACAAGTGCAGAGGAAGAAAGAGGGTGGACTAGGAATAAGATGCCCCGTAAGTCCACCAACCATGCTAAAGTGAGATTTCTTGAAGAAGAAAATACCAGCAGCTGGAGCTTCCAGTGCAATTGTGAAAAAGCAGTTGTCAGCTCCCATCTCCACAGAATGGCAAAGGAAGGTAGAGATGCAGGGTGGGATGAGAAGAGACCAAAAGAAGGTTAAACCAATAGAGAAGAGTAGCGGGTACAGCCTATTCCCTGTTGAGAAGTGTATGTAGCTGGTTTGGGCAGATTCAGATTATGATGAATCGTTAAGTGAGACATTTCTATCAGACTCAACAGATATTGAAAGTGATATATCTGAAGAGAATCTGGAAGATATTGTTAGCATGTTACGGGATACGAGAAGGTAGGAAGTGATACTGCCTGGGCCAAGAGCACGTAGTAGAGAGTAAGGATGCTTCTGGCTTTTCGTTCTCTCTTCTGTACTTAGCCTAAGGTTTAGTAGCAGCAGCAGCAGTCACCCCCAAGGAAGAAGAGAGGGCGTCTTGTATAACCTCAGAGGTGTGGCAGTATTTAAAAGTGCTTCAGGATCTGCAGTATACAGAATGCTATAGGAAAGTCATTAGTAGAGCAAGCTGATGGACCATCTTTCCTACAGCGACATGCAGCATTGTTGGCAAAAACAACACCCTGTCCAGCTAAGTTCAAAGGAGGAGGCTAAACCAAGGCATCAGACTCCATCATCCACTGCAAGTATTCGCGGCGGGAAAGCTATAAAAAAATGAAATCTGCTTTCAAAGCCGAGCCCCCTCCCCACCCAGTTTCAACCTCTATGGAGGCGGAAGGTCAGCAGCCATGCCACGCTTCAAAATAAATCACCATGGGGGAGATGGGGTGATGTCAGCAGCAAAGTTGCAGAGTAAGTGGCAGGCAGCACTGAACCTGATGACATAGTGCTTCAGAGAATCAATTGCCCTGGATGCCCAGCGCCTGCAGGTAGCTGAGGATGTGGGATTTAAGAGGCTGCTGCATCTCTTAGCTCCCAATTATCAAGTGCCCCCCAGGACAATTTTTAGTAGGTGGTGATCTCCAGCCTGTATAATAAGTTGAATGTGCAAAGGCAGAGGTAGTAGAGTGCATTTCACCAGTGACATCCAGGTTAGTCAGAACGCTACATACCCCATCTCTCCCTGGTGGCATACCTCTGGCAGATGGAGGTGGCAGGGGCAGACTGTAAGTGTAGGATGGCTGCACCAGCAGCAGGGTACCAGTGGGCTATGCTACTTATCCAGGTGGTGGATGATAGCCGTACTTAGGCCCCTATCTTAGCATATCTAAGAGGAATGCTGGAGAGCTGGTAAATAGGCTAGAGACAGACCATCATGCTTCCTGGGCATTTTTGTAACAGATGGTAGGATGAACACGTTTAAGGCTGTGAAGGAGGGGGCTTTCCGCACCTGCTGCACCAGGTATTAAGAGACTCCCTAGGGCTGGGAGCAAGGAAAGTGGCAGCCCTGTCCTGAAATTACTAATCGAGACGTGTCAAAAAAAAAGCTGGGTAGTTCCAGCAAAGTGTGACAAGTTGCCATCACCTGCATGAGAAACAGGAAGCAGCTGGGCCACTTTCACACCAGCCCATTCAAGATGTTACACCTGCAGTTCAGTTCCCGGTGGGTACTTTTAACCTCCCCTTTCCCTTGCCTCTCTCTGCTGCTGCTGCCTGTCGCATTGTTGCCTACCTTGTCTACTCTCTTGATCTGTTGCTCTGCTGTGTTGTTAGCACAACTCTAGCTCCTGCCACCTGCGTCACTGCCTGCCCTGCAGCTGTCTGGCCTGCTAACCAGTTTCCAATGGGTACCTTTAGTCCCACATCCAAAAGATGTTTAAAAATACTTTTATTTATTCCACAGTAAAGCTACAGTTCCATATAGTCAAACTGCACACACTAACTACAGAAGAATCAAATAAAACAAAGTATAACTCTATAACATAGAACATTCACCTAGATCTGTAAAACATCCTCAACAATTGCAAAGACCTTGTCTGGGATTATTATCTAAAGATCCGACTTTCTTTTCACTACTGTGTCCAGCTCTTATTTCAAAATGAATAACTGCCTGTTTCCTACATGGTTTCTTCTCCAGGGCCACGGAGGAACTCCTCCTACCCCCATGCTCATATAGGCCTATCTTTAGCTTACCAATCCTCACAAAGATCAGTGAAAAAGCTGTATTGCTGCAACTCCAGGGCCATGTCAACCCACCTGCCCCATGGAAAACTGATAGGGGGTACTGAGAAGCTACATCAGGGCTTTGTAATGATATTCCTGGACATCAAAGCAGCATTTGACTCAGTGCCACACAATATGTTATTTCAATGCCTATAACCAGGATTGTCTGACACAACTCTAAAATAGTTCATTGTATCTAACTGACCATAAGCAACAAGTAACAATAAAAGGTCTCCAATCGGCTCCATACACACTATTAGTAATCTGTGAACTATCATTAAAATCATCTGCAATACCTGAAGATTGGAGGATAGCCAATGTAACACCAGTTTTTTAAAAGGGCTCCAGGGCTGAGCCTGACCTCAGAACCAGGAAAAATGGTAGAAACCATTATAAAGAAAAAAATTACTGAACATGTAGATAGTCATGGCTTAATGGGAGAACGCCAAAATGGTTTTAGCCAAGGAATGTCTTGTCTTATTAATCTGTTTTGTTTTTTGAAGGTGTGAATAAACAGGTAGACAAAGCTGTGTCGGTTGATATAGTGTATCTGGATTTTCAGAAAGTCTTTGACAAGCATACTGAGCACCCTGAGCATACTCTAACATACTAACAAAGCAACTCATCCCTCCCTATGGAGCAAAAGATTCTGAACGTGTGCCCCATGTACTTGATGGGCCCCTAGATCTCAGCTCCTTCCATTCCTGTTCACAGTATGACCCACACCTGCATCTGAAAGGAGTTGATGTGGCACAGGACCTTGCGGTCATGCCTGTGAAGGATCAACATCATGGGGAATATAAACTCCTCTAGCACTGAAAATTTCACCAGTAGAGAAAGTCCAGGAAGAAAGGTGTCACATTGGAGAACACGTATCCCTCCAATGGTTTGAGGAGATGGTAACTTCCCTACTCCACAAGCCTCCAATCCACTGCCTTGCAGACCACCCCCTTGGAGTCCACAAACAATACAGTCTTAATAGTCAGTTTGGTAGCCACCACTTTGTCCAGAGCCATAATGTATGGGTGTATATCATGGCCTACTAGAATGGGGCATCTGACCTCATGCTTCATACAGAAGTAAGGGATCCCTCTCACCATGCAAGATGACTTTCCTAGGCAGAAACCTTGGCTTCACCATACCCCCCCCCAGCTGCCGCCACACCCCTGTGCTGATGCCACCCAACCCATCTGCCACCACTGCCCCCCCCAACTGCCACTGATTTTGTCTCGGGAGGGGGAGGCGGGCAGCGGCAGCAGCAGCATTTCCAAAAGTGACAGCTTTTTGTCGCCACTTTTGGAAATATTGCCACTGCCCACATCCCCCCCAACAGAATCAGTGACAGTTGGGGGGGGGGGGTGGCACAGTAACCCATGTGTGCCACAACTGCCCACCCGGGCCACATGCCCTGGGCATTCACCTAGCTCGCCTAATGGACGGGCCGGGTCTGGTCAGCACCCAAGAAAAGAATATAAGTGTAGTTGTAGATCATACATTGAAATCTTCTGTTTTGGTATGTGGCATCGGCAGACAAAAAGCAAACAAAATATAAGGAATCATTAGGACAGGAATAGAAAATAAAACAATAGATATCATAATGCTTCTGCTTCATGGCATTACTGCATCTTGAGTATTGTGTACCGTTCTGGTCTCTGAATCTTAAAAAAGATATAGCAGTGTTAGAAAAGATAAAGAGAAGGGCAACTTAAACGATAAAAGGGATGGAACAACTTTCCTATGAGGAAAGGATAAAGAGGTTAGGGCTCTTCAGCCTGGAGAACAGACAGATGAGGGGAGATATGAGACAGGTAGATGTGAATTGATTGTTTACTCTCTCAAAAAATGTAGGGTCCGATATTCAGCGGCGGCGGCTAGTGCGAGTACAGCCCCTGCCCGGTTAGCTTCAGCGGTAAAAGTTAGGAGAGCTTTCACTGCTGGTGGATAAGCGGGCGGTGGCTAAATATCACTGTTGCATGGTCATCTCTGGGTACCGCCCCTGGATGCCCTGGTGCTAACCGTGTAGCATCAGAGCATATAGCGCTGGTATCCGGCAATATTCAGCGACACTAACTGTGTTGGTGCTGCTGAAAACTCCACTTGGAGGCAGTTACATAGTTTACAGGTCTGCAAACCATATAATTGTTTTGGAATATCAGGCTTGTAAGGACTAGGGAACATGCCATGAAGCTACAAAATAGTATATTTAAAACAGGAGGAAATAATTTTTCTCTCAACCTATAATTAGTCTTTGGAACTTATTGCCGGTGGATGTGGTAAAAAGCAGGTAGTGTAGCCGGGTTTTGGACAAACTCCTGGAGGAAACATGCATGAGCTGCTATTTAAGGGGGTTGTTTTAGTGCAGTGAAGTCAGTGCTGACTCCTGAAGATCCAGCTGTCTCTGGGTTTTCTTGGCAATGTATTACTGCAAGTAGAATGCCAGGTTTTTTTTTCTGAGGCAATGGAGGGTAAAATAACTTGTTTAGAGTCACAAGGCATGCAAGTGGGAACTAAGCCCTTGATTTTCTGGGTACTAGGCAGCTGCTCTAACCATTAGGTTACTCCTCCACATATTGTTAAAGTTGTCCAAGATACTGCTTATCCCTTGGGATATGTAACATGGAACTGACTACTTTTGGGATATGTCAGATACTTGTGATCTGGATTGGCCACTGTTGGAAACAGGACACTCAGCTTGATGGGCCTTGGGGCTGACCCATTATGGCAGTTCGTATGTTCTTATAAGGTGTATGTCCCTATAATCATGCCAGATAGGTTGGTCTTCTTTTGACTTAGGCTAGCTTATTTGGAGGCCCTATGAAGATGATGAGAAGGTGGGACTTGGGGGTGAATTTAACTAAGGCCTTGGATTAGACCAAGTGACAAAGCTGCCCTTCTTCATCAGCTGTTCTGGGAAAGGCTGCTCACCTTTGCTCATTAGTTGATGTTTGGCAAGAGCATATTATGTTAGGGTCAGAGAACATATCTCTCTCTCAGATTGACCAGTGGTATTTCTGCCGCTCATAATACAGCTGGCCTTGTTGCGTGCTGTGGCATTGGCAGTCTTCTGTGATCACAACACCGTGACCATAGAGGTGAGGCTCAAGTGCATCGAGCCTTGCACCATCCATGGGCAATTCAACAACTCTCTGTTGGAGGAAAAAAGATTTGTTGCAGCAGTCTAAAAATTCTATGTGGATTGGTATGGCTGAGAGATGGATTTTTTCTCAGTCAGTGGTTGGACATGGAGAAGGTCTGTCTGCAAGCACTTTGCCTACAGTATGCCAGGAGTGTTCAAGGAGAGTGGCCCTGAGAGGTCACATAGCGGAAGTGCTCAGCCTCGAAGCTCACATCTCTGATGCCCAGAGGAGGCTTTGTGTTTCAAGTACGAAGACAAGTAGTGCCCCTTTCACGCCCTTAAGGACCTAGAAGGTCAGGGGAGGCCTACATCAGATCATAAGTCCAGCTCCTCAATGACATGATCCGTGGCTGGAGAAGAGGGTACGTGTATGCAAGAAACAGATGATCAGCTTGATAGATGCTACAACACCCTCCTCATGGGCCCAGCAAGGATCAGGGCAAGAGTGAGGGACTTTTATTCAGCTCTCTTCTCTCCTTAATCGGTTGACATACATACTGATGAGATCTTGTGAAAAGGGCTTCCCATAGTCAGCAAGGGGTATAGACAGAGGCTAGATGAGCCCCTGAACCTGGCTGATCTCTTTGCCGTCCTCAGTTGGATGTCACTTGGGAAGTTCCCAGGCATTGACTGGCTCACTACAGAATTTTTCAGTCCCTTTTTTTACTTGCTAGGGCCCAATCTCCTGAAAGTTCTAGCCAAAGTCCTAGAGATAGAGCAGCTTCCAATTTCTTGCCATCATACAGTGTTGACCTGCTTACCTAAGGGGAGAGGTCTGCGTACTGCATCTCACTATTATGCAATGATTATAAGATTTTAGTCAGAGTGCTATCTCAGCACCTGGCTACTGTGCTGGCAGACCTGATTCACCCCAACCAGACCTACATAGTCTCTGGCAGGACAATTTTTCATAACATTTTTTTCGTCAGGAACTTTATTCATTTTTCATGTAGGGCTGGTCTGTTGATAACCTTTTTGTCGCTCGATCAGGAGAACGCTTTCGATAGGGTAGATCTCAGTTATCTCCTGAGTATCTTGCGAGGCTCAGACTCCAGTTTGTGGGTCTTCTCTGTCTCATCTACTCAGAGCTGAATATTTAGTGAACCTTAAATTTTTTCTTGGCAGTACCTCTGGCATTCAGGAGGGTTGTGTGTCAAGGTTGCTTGCTTTCTGAGCAATTGTATGTGCTGGCTATTGAGCCATTCCCATGCCTCTTGTGCAGGTGACTCTTTGGACTGGTGCTGCATGAACCTGACACATATATCATCTTCTTTCCTTATGCTGATGACGTGCTCCTCGTGATTTCTCGTGAAATCTGGGAGATATGGAGAGGATGCAGTCATGCCAACAGATCTATTCAGCAAGATCAACTAGGCTAAGTGCTCTAGCCTTTTAGTAGGGCCACAAAATGTGAGTGAGCTCACTAGCTAATTTACTAACTTTTGCTGGAGCAGGGAGACCCTCAGACACTTGGGTATTCACTTTTCCATTGTGGAAACCACAGTCTTCGTCAACTGAAGTGAGCAGGTGAAGAAGGTTGTACTCATGGTCAGGTCTGCCTGAGGTCATAGTTGGATTTGCTATGACTAGTGTTGTTCTGGGATTAGGTTTTAGTGGCGAATCAGATGGTGGTAAGCATGCTTTGGCATATTCTCACTGCCCTAAGCCCCTCCTCAATATTCCTTGTCTGGACTCAAAGAAGGTTGCTGGACTTCTTCTGGCCTGCAGGAAGCATTGGGTGTTTGGTATTCTCTTGAAGGAAGCTGGTCAAAGGCTCATGTGTCTGAGAAGTCAGAAATACATCTTCCACCTTCAGGCCCTACACAGATTTAAGTGTGCAGCTCCCTTTGCAGTGGCAACCTCTGGTGCTCTTTTTTCTCCCTCATGTGAGTGGCTGCAGTACAATTGGCAGCTCTTTATCATCGATGCAGCAAGGCATGCTGGTGATCTGCTTCAGCTGCCTCTCTTCTAACAAGAGATTTTTAAGGCCTGGAGCATTCTAAATGTGGTGAGAGAAACATCTGCTTGCTGCAGGAAGTCTATCATAGATTAATCTCTCTTTCACAACCTCACTCAGGGTGCAAAGGTCATAGGGACCTCATAATGAGCAGCTGGATTCTCTTAGCAAGAGTTACCAAGGTCAGGGACCTGGTAGGGTGCCATCAGGGCAGTGGATTGGATCCTCAGAGCTAGTCCAGCATGAGAGTAGGGTCAACCTATATTCTGACAATCAGCTTTATTGTCAGGTCAAAAGCTGTTTGGCTATCAACCAAGCTTCTTGATAGTGAGGGGTTCTTAGGGTTGGGGTCTTCACCCAACTTTGACCCCAACCCCTCCAACCCTGTATGTAAGGTCTAGGTTGCCACCCATGCAGCCATCTCCATATCATCCCCTTTACCTCACTTAATTTTAGGGTGCCCCCATTTGATTGAGTCCTTAGGCTAGCCCCACATCTCCTCCTCTATGGGCACAATATACACATGGGACCATCTAGCCAGCTACCTTCTTGCCATTACTAAAAGTGTCATCTGATGGATCAGGAAAGAGTATGGGACACTCTTCCATAAGACAGTGCATTTCTTCTCTGGGCAGAACACTTTCACTTACTGTCCATCTGTAGAGTGTGTCAGTTTTCTAACTAGAAGACAGTGTGTGGTGTGCTGCGCCTTACCCCTCTCCCTCTTTCCTACTCCCTTATCACTTTTCTTTCCCCCTTTTGGGTTCTTTTTCCTCAGATTGGGTAGTGGGTTCTGGCAAGCAGGCAAAGCCATGTGGTCTATATGGGAGCAAGGAGGCATCCCTGTCCACTAGACTGTGAATCTTGGGGAGCCACCTTGGACAAGTGGTTCTACCCCCTTAGTCCAATTAGCCAGGGTTACAGTGTCCCCTCCCCTCCTTGCCTTCCCCTTCCCCTATTGACTCCCCCCTTTTTCTGATTTCAGAGCCATGAATGCATGGCAATGCCAAGAAAATGCAGTGGTCTTGTCCCCCTGCACTCCTAGTAGCTTTTTTTTCCTTTTGTTCCCATTTTGTCTCCTTGTTTTATGGTTTTTCTAACCAGGTGCACTAAGCACCTGGTTAGAAAGCACTATAATTTTAACTCTGTATGTAGGAGGCTCCTCCTCATGAGGGGTGAACTAAAGAGATTGCCCACATCTGCAGATGGGAGAAGATCAAATTGGTTGGACTGAATTTGCTGTTCCCTGCCCTGAAGATGGATCTTATAGAGCCAGAACCTAGTTTGCAAATTGCAATCATCTTCTACTTAGCTCCCTACTATACGTTGGATCCTGATTTACCTTGAAAAATGTTCCTAGATGCTGTATCAGTTTCTGTTGGTCCTTATCTTCACTTCTGCCTTGCTTCTATTTGGTGAATGCCTATGCTGGTGTTTCCTGTCTTCTTTGGAATTCTTCTATTCTTGGTTCTTTCGTTGGGTCTTGGATTTGAGTAGTGAAGATCAAGTGGCCACCAGCACTGGAGGGCTCAACCCGAAGGGAAAGTGGCTGCTGCAGGCACAAGACCCAATTCTAGCTACTCTCCACCATGGAGTGTCCTCTCCTGTGGAAAACCTGTCCGTGGATCTCGTTCTCTAACTTTTATTTGGTCTTTCTTCCTTATGGCAACCATCACAACTCTCACCATTCATATACACATACAGCCCATCCACAGACAGACAGGCACCCCTCCATATCCCATCCCCCCCTCCCCTCACCATATACACACTCATACATCCCAGTCTGCCTACACAGATATTTGGCCCCACACATCCTATTTCCCCAGTCACACACATACACACTCTCCCCCACACACAACCTGACCCCCACATCACTGTAGGTACATATTTACATCCCCCACATCCCCCCACAATCCACCGTACCCACGCACATTTAGGTTATCATAAACATCCCCCCCATATATACCCCACCCCACTCCCAAATCTAGACCCACCCCCACACACACACACACACACGCACACACACACACACACACACACACACATACATACCCTGCACCCAAACACACACTCCACACAAACAGCCTACACATGCACACACTCCATCCCCAGACACACATATATCCTCTCTACACACATACCGTGGACCCTCCAACACACATAATCTGTTCCCCCAACAGATGGGATATTGAGCTGGGTTTGGAACCTTACTGAACTTTGAGAGACAGAGCTTAGCCTTAAAGGCACAATGTTTTGTTTTTATTACAGGCAGTATGCCTATTAGCACTTAAATGATTTTTCTGTTAGAAGTAAAGTTTAACTGCAGAGCTTTAATGCGGTGTGGAATTTATGCTTGTTCCCTGACCAAGAGTGATTGTCTGCCGTTGGAATAAGGTGTATCACAATACAGAGAGCTACTTGCAGCAGTACTAAATATGTCTGAATTCTTACGCAGTTTCATGTCGTCTGGTTCATAAGCATATCGTCGATTAGAATATCTTCCACTGATATCAGCTCTTACTATTAGAGAAGGATCTGAAAATAATTAGAGTGATAACATATTATCAATTAATATAATAAATACAGAAAACTAAGAACATTGTACCCCACCCTTCCCCGTGAGCCCAGTAGCTGTAGCCAGTGTCATGCGTACGAATTTGACTGCCTCCATGAAATTGCTCCTTATCCTTTTAGCCCTTTAGCAAAGTAATTTATTCAAGCATGCCTACCACACATTTTAGGTGACCTATCATCTTCCATTCTCCCCAGGTATGCGTGTAAATTGTGACTGCCTGTGCCCCCCTGAAATTCCATTCTATAACATGCTCACACCAAAGTCACATATGGGAAATTTTATAAAGCACGCTCAGATTTATGTGCATTTTTACATGTGTATTTCACTCCTTTTTTATAAAGTACACAAGTACTTTAACTTGCAAAATAAGGGTGTAAGTGGTCAAATCGCATATTAATTTAAGCTACAAGCACATACACCATCCCTATGACTGATGTAAATGACCACACCTAGATTTTTCAAGCACACACGAAAATTATAGTCTTTAATTATTTATGTGCATGACTTGGTGCTCTGCTCATGATCTTTGTAAACTCTGACCCTATACACAGGATCATATCAGAGCTAGAAATGTGCCCTGTGCGACTAACAAATCTGGTGTCCCTCCTCCACCGAGCCACGTTCAGTAACTTAGTATTTTTGAGTTTCCTGGAAGCCCAATGATGATATCAGTACCCCTTCTGTGCTTATGCCCTCTGCGGCCGCACTGCTCGCACAGCCCTTAGGACGGCGCTGCCTGTACATAAGCATTATGCAGGATTGGCTCAGCACATGTACTTTCAGAATAGCGACCATAATGTTGAATGCATGTGTAAATGCCCATTTACGAGCATATATGACTGAAGTACCCAGATTTGCCTATGGTTGATCTTCGGTTGCACTTGCCCCATTAAGTGCTGAGGTTCAAAATGGCACCTCGCAACCCCCTAATAGGGGCCAAACTGCTGATTAAGGGGATTGCTTCTTCACCTCCGCTAGACATTGGGGAGACCCCTGGTAGGTGCTGTGGAGGATTGGTAGTGGAGGGGCATGGCTACCAGGGAGTGTCAAGTGGAGAAGGATGCCAGGGCAACTGGGGCAATAGTCACAGGATGATTGGGGTGTTTTTTTTTTTTTTTTTTTAGGTAAGCTGTCTTCCCATGAACATCAGGTCACGCGTTAGCAGTCTGAAACTCCTGGGGTGGAAGATAATGCCAGCTCAAAGATGGCATTATCTTTTCACTAAAAATACAGTTTGTGAGATCAAACACAAGTTACATTATTCAGTTTGCATAATAATGTGGTGGTATACATGCTTTATATCTCATTATTGTTTAGCTCATATCACACTACAATATGAGCTAGCTATGATACAGGCCTTTAAATACTTAGGGGTATGTTTACTAAACTGCGTTAGTGCGATTCGCGTTAGGAGCCGCGGTAGAGACAGAAACCCCAAATAAGGACATGGGCGGTACATCGTTTCCGAGAACGCGCCGAGAATGCGTGTTACAAGGCGCCATAAATGAGCGAGCGCTACAGGGCATGTTACCGCACATTAATCTTAACAAGGTGCGCAGGCATGCAAGCATAGTAACAGAGCTATAGCACAATGGTTACAACACTGACTGATGGTACAGGGGTTATGGGTTTGATTCCCCAGTGGGCCTAATGTATAAGGCTGGCTGAGGCAGCACCCTTTACATTTAAGTAGTGATTGTTGAGGCATTTGACGTGTATTTTAATTAGTGCTGCCAGCAAACACACCCTCACGGTGGCATAACCTAAGGTGCCGCATAAGGCACCCCATAATGCACTCCATAGGGCACATTATAAAGTGTACTGTCCGCCAAGGCACCCTATAATGTCCCCTATAGGACACCTTATAAGGCTGTGAACAAAGCCCTGGCTGGCTGCAGAAGAACTGCACGTCACCACACAAACTGTCTGCTGTGGTTACCAGGATAGGGGTAACCCACCCGTACCCATGATGCACTGCACATGCAAATCAGCAGACGAGAGATGGGCACAAGATTGGGTATGCACCCCCACATAACCTCGGCCTTGTAGGGGGAACAGACCGTGTGTGGCACTGCCACAGAGTAGCCACAGACAGTCACATTGTGCGGGTACTGTGCCCACCCTGAGGTTGAGGTGGGGCGCCCAGCACCAGGTCCACAGCACCTTTCATGGCTGAAACATGCCATGCTGCAGGTCCCCATCAGTGTGTGATAGGTAGTTCAGTTAGATACACCTAGGATACATCTGTGTCCTGCTGTATGTCTTGGTCATGTCTAGTCCCCATGGGCGATGCTGCACCCAGAATAGTGCATATCCTGTGTTGGTGCCATCGTTACCTGCTGTAGGTGAAGAGGGGGGTGTATGGACCCATAGGCAGATTATGTACCCACACAACCCACCCTCTGGGGCTCAGGGTGGGAAACAGGATCACCCACCAATAGATCCACAGTCTACCTCCCTGCAATGGCAGCAGTAGAGGGGACCAGCAACCCCAGTCCTGCTGGGGAACAGACAGAGCGGTACACATCCATAACACAATAGCAGACAGATGGCAGGCCTGGAAATGCTCAGCTGCCCGCCACCATTATCTGACATTCTCCAGCAGCAAGCCTCCAGTCGCGGCACCCTGCAAGGTGTGCCAGCAAGACACATACTAGCTGCAGACAGTCCGCCAGCTAGTCCATAGTGCATGGTCCCGGAGGAGATGCATGTACCCAGAACGGGGATGTCAGCATACACATCAAGCAGATAAGTCAGTGATTGGGTCCCAAAAGGAAACCCATAAATATCACATGAGAGAAATGCTATATAGCACTATGGGGGAACCTAGCCATGCCATGGTCAGTGCTCAGTCAGGGTGAGAGTGACCTCCCAGCAGGACATGCTATGGCCACCATGATGTAATTGGATTCACTGGAGAGGGATTTATTAATATTGGTTTCTTTCTCTATACACATCAACAAAATACGCCCATTCCTTTCTGAACACACTACCACTCTTTAGTCACCTCCCTTCTTGACTATTGTAACCTACTCCTTGCTGGTCTCCCTCTGAATCAACTATCTCCCCTTCAATCTGTTCAACACTGTTGCGTGGCTAATCTTCCACCAGCCTCGTCATGCTCATATTACCCCTCTTCTCAAGTCACTTCATTGGCTTCCTATCTGTTTCTGCATCCAGTTCAAACTTCTCCTGCTGACCTATAAGTGCATTCACTCTGCAGCTCCTCACTATCTTTCCTTTCTTATCTCTCCCTATACCCCTCTCAGGAAACTCTTTTCTTCTGGCAAATTGCTTCTATCTGTGCCCTTTTCTTCTATTGCTAACTCCAAACTTCACTCCTTTCACCTTGCTGCTCCTTATGTCTGGAACAAACTACCTGAATCTATACATCGGGCGCCTTCTCTGGCTGTTTTCAAATCCAGGCTGAAAACTCACCTCTTTGTTGCCGCCTTCTGATCTTGACTCACCTGGTCTCCTTTGTGTTTCTTTACCATCCCCCTAGCTGTATCCCATATCTACAACTACTGTGTTGCCTGTCTTGACTAGATTGTAAGCTCTGATGAGCAGGAGCCGTCTTTTCTATGTGTCTGTGCAGCGCTGTGTACATTTTGTAGCACTATTCAAATGCTCAGTAGTAGTAGTAGCAGTATAAACTGGGCATGAAATACAACACACATTAATCTAGCCATGATCTAGAGTTGAGTTAGTTAGGTGAATTACATAGGGGTTGTTATCACTTCCCAATTTATGGTGAAGCTTCATACAAAGATGACTGGATGCTTTTCATGATTTAAGATTCATGTACTACGATGACTGAAGCATTGTATAGTATTTGTTTTTGTACAGCTCTGCATACACCTTGTAGCCTTATAGAAATGATCAGTAGTGTTTGTAGCAGTGGTGAAGGTGTCTTACTTTCAGGCTGTGTTTCAGGCAATAATATCTCCATGTTGGGGTTATTGTAATATACTTTTTGTTGGCCTTCTTGCTGCTTCTCTAATAGCATTAAGACTAGTGAGGAATGTTGTGGAGCGTGTTTTAAGAGATTGTAACATAGATTGTAAGAGGAGGGAGCACCTTACTCCTTTGTTAAGCATTTGCATTGGTTATTAATTTCCCAGAAAGCATAGCTCAAGATGATAGTCCTGATAGCTTAAAAATGAAAATACATCTTACTTAAGTTAAGCATTGCTATCTTGGAGGAATAGCCTAGTGGTTAGAGCAACAGCCCCAGCCCTAACTGCTCAAGGTTCATTTCCCACTAATACTCCTTGTGACCTTGGGCAAGTCACTTTCATTTTCATTGCCTTGGAAAAAAGACCTGGTAATCTACTTCTAGTCATACCTTGCCATGAAAACCCAGGGACAGCTGGGTCAGTATTGACTTGATGGCATTTTAGGTGAGATGAGGTAAGTAAGCCATTGAGAATGTCCCAACAGGATACAATAGTCTATGTTTTTCATATCCACTTCTACCCTATGGAATCAGAGACTTGCAAAATTGAGGTTGCTGACAGCTATGTGTGATTTTAGAAAACAGCTTAAAACCTGACTATTAAGGTAATACATACAGTATGAATGGATTATGTTGATTGTTCTTAGCCACATGTAGAGTTTTACTAATTTGTCTAGCATTATTGTAAATTTTATTATTTCTTATGCTTTATGTTCACTGCCTGGTGCTGCATTCTGATAGGTGGTCCTAGGGTTAAATTTTAGATTTTGGAGTCCATAAGCAGGACTGGAGAATGAAGGCAGGGATCCTCCCTTGGAGCTCAGAGACCCAAAGGGGCCCCATGGGGATTGAAAAGCAGGGGTGTTGGGCTGGACTACCATAGTGGGGCCTCTTTGAAATGGCTTCAATGCACAGCCCTAAAATAAGTGGGAGAAGGCTTCATTTTGGTCTGAGAATTTAGTGCATTTAACATTCGCTGCCCTAAGCAGTTGCTTATGTTTAAATCTGGACTTAGATGGGACACAAATCATTTATAATAAACAAATAAACATTGGCTCCTAGATTCATCTCCAGCAGCACATAAATGCTCTTGCACCAAGTTACACCTGCTCTGCAGCAGGTAAAAATTTGTGCATGAATGTGCCAGTAGTAATTTCCATATATCCCTGTTAGGGCTGGTCTGTCCACTAAGAGGGATAGGCAGCTGCTTAGGGTGGCAGATCTCTGTAGGCGGTAGGCCATATGCTTTGGCATACATGGCCTGTCACCCTCCCACTCGCCAAGCTGTGCTGCCTTTCGCCCCACTTCCACTGATTCTGGCGGCAGGGGGAAAATGGCTAGGCTTGGCAGCAGGCCATGTGCTTCAGCATACATAGCCTGCTGCTTCTGGACTGCCAAATTTATGTCAGAGGGGGTAAAGAGTGACAGGCTATGTGTGCCAAAGCACATGGCGTGCCACAAAGCCAAGCTGTGCCCCCCTCTCGACCCTGCTGCTGGAATCGGCAGTAGCGCAGCTCAGCACAAGAGGGGTGGGGTGGCACAGTTCGGCAGTGATGGCATGTCCGGGGCGTCTGCCTAGGACAGTAGAAACCCTTGGGCTGGCCCTGATCCCTGTATTTTATAAAATACACTCATGATTGATCTTGGTAGTTTTCTGGGTCATGCCGCATCTTGGTAGGTGGAACTGACACTTCAGCCATCATTCTGTGGCTTTCTCCAGTGAATGTCTGTTCATATATACAGTGGATCTCAAACCAAATTGGTTGGTTTGAAGCAGGAAATTTTAATTTTGGTGGGAAAGTACATTGAAGAAAAAGTGGAAAATCTTAATTCAAACTGGTCATACAATCGATTTAAATGACACAAGAATCCTGGGAAAAGAAGAACGCTCGTGGCCAAAGAGGATCAAAGAGATGGTAGAGACAGCAAGACACCCATGAAACTTCAACGGAGACAAAGAACTGAACATCAACAAAGCATGGTAACCCCTCTTTCAAAGAAGGTTTAGTGCTACAAGGTCTGGTGCCGAAGGCAAAAGATTTTTTACACCTTCAGGAATCTGAGATCCAAATTCCCTCCCTCCAGTATTCCTACTTGTACTTTTCCACCTTTCTCCAATGAACTTTCCTGCCAAAATCCAGGTTTCAAAACTGCCACCTTTTCTAATGAATTTTCCCTCCAAAATTCAAATTTCCCACCTTTTCTTCAATGAACTTCACCCCGAAGGAAGACACAGAATGATGGCTGAAATTTCGGTTCCACCTACCAAGACACAGCATGACCCGGAAAACTGCAAAGATCATGATACTGTACTAGGCATGGAAGCTTACGTTTCTTCCTAACTCTGCCCCCAGCATGCCAACATGTATATTTGACCAATATATATGCACTGTTGCTTGGTAGTGCGTGTCTATGTGCATATATACCTCTGGAGCAATTTTATAAGATGCTAAATGCTCCTCTCTCACATGTCCACACATACAGTGTAAAATCCCTTATAAGATTAACTCCATGGATGACAATTTTCTAACAGGCTGCCTATTTATTTATTTACATTCTCTTATATACCACACTATTCTGCATCAGTGCAGTTTGCATTGAACAAACTGAAATTACATTGAACAGGGCATAATAACTTGGAGATAACTATTTTACAGGGAACATGGGCAATGGAGGGTTAAGTGGCTTGCCCAAGACCACAAGGAGCACCTGTGGGACTAGAAACCCCAGTCCTTCCGGCCCAAGGTTGCTGTCCTCTAGTGGGATTTGAACCCCTGACCTTCTGGCCTGAAGTACCTTGCCCCAACCACTAGACTACTCCTCCACTCCTATGTATTAAGCCAAGTCGTGCCTATTGTAAGCCCAACTGCCTTTATAAAATAGTACAAAAGTGGCAGAAAATATGTGAAAATGGAAGTTGCAGCATTTGTGGCTGCTCAGGAGTACACTTCTACAAGAGGATATTATAAACAATGCATATAAACTGTGACTTCCCCTGTGCTCATCCCAGACTCCGCCACTGAACACATAGATTGAACAAAAGTACATATCTTTTTGGCACCATGCATACTTTAACATGTGTAACCCCTCAAGTGATTTTTATGCCTTTTATGCATGCAGAAAAGCTTTTATGCGTGTAAAATCTTTTATAAAATTATCCCCATAGTACACATTTGAGAGTACTTAAATATAGTCTATGCAGCAGACTATAACACTGGGACCAACTTCCAGATGACGGAAGCGCAAAATAATAATTCTGAAATAAGTAGGGTACCTCCCGTCCTCGCCTGATCACAAAATGCTGTTGATGCATCCCTGGTTGAGAGACACAGGGCTAGATCAGGATGGATAGTTGAGAAGTACAAAAAGACTGTGCATCCCTGAAACTCCTAGAAAGGAAAATTTCCACAGACAAAAAACTGGGCACTCAAATGAGGAGACTAAGGCATGCATGATACTGACCAACAAACATTATTCGAGGTACATACTGGCCATCTGGTGACAAGTTCTTATCTGTAGTTTCATGCTGGAAAAAAGGCAAAGATACATTAAAACAATTAAGTCAGCACTGAATTTGTGACCAAATGTTTTCCAATAAAAGTTTGAGAGAAACTTGTTGGCTACATCAAATGTTTGGGAGCCAGGAAGAGCCAACCTTGTATTCTATGGTGAGCCATTAACATTTTCCATGATCTTTGACTTTACTAACTTGTGAAATGTTTTCATGATGTTTAGCTTCTTTTTTGGGTGATTTTTCCTGTTAGTTTCACACGTTCATTTTAATAGGACATTTTTAATGCATGCAAAATTTAGTAGTGGAGGGGTAACCGAGTGGTTCAAGCAACTGCCAAGTTGCCAAAAGATCAAAGGTTCAATTCCCACTAGCAACTCCTTGTGACTTTGGGCAAGTCATTTTACCCCCCCCCCCATTGCTTTGGAAGAAAAAAAAGGCATGGCAATCTATTTCCCCTGTTACACTATCAAGAAAACCCAGAAGCAGTTGGCTCACTATGAGTCAACACTGACTCAATAGCACAAAAACAAATTGATTTATTTACATTCTCTTATATACCGCGCTATTCTGCATCAGTGCAGTTTACATTGAACAAACTGAAATCACATTGAACAGGGCATTATAATTTGGAGATAACTATTTTACAGGGAACATGGGCTATGGAGGGTTAAGTGGCTTGCCCAAGACCACTTGTGGGACTAGAAACCCCAGTCCTTCTGGCCCAAGGTTGCTGTCCTCTAGTGGGGTTTGAACCCCTGACCTGAAGTACCTTGCCCCCAACCACTAGGCCACTCCTCCAATCATTGCATTAAGAATTAAGGTTCTCTTAGTTGATCAGTGCACTTCAATCAATTTAGTACACACTAATTTTTTTTTTTTAATTTAAGGGTTGCAGTCATTTACAACAAGCGAGAACCGGGCAAACTGCACACAAAATGCATGCACTTTATAACAATTAAAAATCTACAGTCAAAGCAGCTACGACATTTGAGCCCTTATTTTTTTTTTAAATAATATAAATTTAATATCTATAAACACAAAACCCTCGTATTAGCCCTATGCCCCCCTCTAAACCCAACTCTCCTTCCCTTTCCAACCCCCCTTCCACTCCCTCCCTCCCACCCTCTACCCCTCTACCCCTCTACCCACCCCCTTCCACCCCCCAAATCCCCCTCCCGCTACCTTTTTCTGGCCCCCCCCCCAACTATGACCCACCCTACTAACTCTATCATGTCATGCAATCGTGTATTCGTGCAGGGGGGAGTGTTCTGCTAGCCAGACCACACGGGGGGAGAGGAGGAAATCCACACCTCCACAGTAAAGGGAAGACATCAATCCATGGACCCCCACTAAATTATAAGACCTTATGGAGTAGGAGCCATATTTCAAAACAAAGGCGTCCCACACTTGCTACACACTATGTTTTTAAGGAATACCAACAAAAGAATGCATATCAGTGAATGCACCCCTACTAAGCACTACGTAGGCTAGGCAGCACTACATTAAGATTAGCAGGTCTCCCTTTTTTGAGGTGTGTCCCATCTGTTTGGCAGCTTCCTGTCCCTGATTCCAGCAATGGGGACAAAGGGAGTAGAAAAAAATGTATTTTCAATTTAGCGATTTGAATATGCCAGTTTTTTAGAATTTACATCCATGATCTTTATAGCTTGCACAGTATGGGGGATATATGTAACGGTTTCTACTTCTCTGTTATTTTGTCTGCTTGGAAGTAATATTGTATTGGGATGGATAAGGGCAGGGTAAAGACTCCTCTCCTTCACGTCATGTTTCTCAAACCTGGATCTAACATGTCCCTTCCCTCCCTACCACACTTTGGATAAATGTCCTAGATTTGCCTGCAAAAACTCTGGTAACCTTACACTATTTCTGTCTGTTAGTGCCAAGTCAATTGAATGCACCTAGGGCCCAAGACAAGGAAAGCAGATAGGTGAAGGGTAAAGAAAGAAAAATCCATGGGAGGGGTAGTGAGGAGGTAGGTGCAGAGATGTAGCCAGGAAATTAAGGGGTATGTTTACTAAACACCGCACAAGTGCGCATCCGCACAATAGCGCACGGAAAGCAGCACTTAAGTGCTCTTAAGCGCCCCGCACATGTGCGGGTCACCCGCGCACACGTGCGCGGCACACTAACGGGCCCCGCACAAGTACGTGCTCGCAAATGTCCGATAGAGGCGTGGAAAGGCTAACGGAGGGTGGAGGAAGGCTCCCGAGGGGCGGAGAGATGGGTGCAATGGGAAGGGGAGGGGAGAGGCCCCTCGCACATTATCGGGGCCGAATTTCCATGTAAAAACTACCGCGAGTGAAACACTCGCGGTAGAGTGCATTTAAAGGGAAGAGAAAACATTTCCGTCAGCAATGTACAGCAAAACCGGGGAAACCGACAAAACGTGAGCAGTGTGATACATGTGCACAGAACAAAATTGCAAATAAAACTTGAAAATGACCACAACAAAAATTCTAAAAATTATAATTCAGCTGGGCAACAGTGATATTAATGGGCAACAATAAAAAACACTCCCAGGAAAGCCCCCAAAAAAAGAAATGATTTTTGGAAGGGTGTACGGAGCGGAGACCCTTCCAAAAATCATGTCCTTTTTTGGGAGCTTTTCTGGGAGTGTTTTCTATGGTTGCCCATTTAATACCAGTGTTGCCCAGCTTGGTTATATATCTTCCCCCTTTTTTCACGGTCATTTGCGGGGTGTATTTGCACGTTTGCCCCCAGACAAGGTGAATGAGCCCACAGTACAAATGTGCAGAGCAGGGTTTAGGATTCCGCCGTCCAGGTTTCCATCCCCAGGAACACCACAGTCTCTGTGGCCACAGTGTGGTGCAGCAGACAGAGGCAGTACCTACAGGATCAGAGAGTCACAGGTTCAAATCCCATCTGAGGCCCCTGCCAACCCAATAATGCATAATGAGGACCAAAGCACTGTGGGTATACAACAGACAGGGCGGAATGAGCAGGATGCATCTGCACAGGGCACAGGTGAATGGCTGGGACATTGTGGTGGTTGGCCATCATCTCCACAGACATGGTGTCCAGAGCATGTCCTGCTGGGAGGTCACTCTCACCCTGACCACGGCATCACTAGGTTTCACCATAGTGCCATGTTGTAGTTCTCTCATGTGATGTATGTGGGTTCTGTGTTTATGGCACCCAATCACTGAGTTAACTGCGTGGTGGGTGTGCTCTCATCCCAGTTATGGGTGCACACATTTCCTCCGTTAGCATGCACTATGGACTGGCTAGCGGCCTGTCTGCCGTTAGCATGTGTATGTCTGGAACACCTTGCAGCATTCAATAGCTAGGGACTCACAGTGCCTGCTGCTGAAGAATGTCAGATGGTCGTGTGGGAGTTGGGGGTTTAAGTACCTACTGTCTGTCTGCCCCTGAAATATGGATGGTTACAGACTGGCGTAGAGTGCCATGTAGGTTGTCTGTACTCCAGCCGTAAGGAGTGTGATGGCGCTGTCTGCTGCTACCACCATTGCTGGGATATACAATGTTGATCTGATGGTGGGGGAACCTAGGTTCACAGGGAAGGTTTGGTGGTGTGATACACACCACCTATGTGTCCAAACAGCTGCTTTCCTCACACACACACCGCACATAGATCATGTAGGCAGGGCACACACACAGGATATGCATTATTCCGTGAGCATTGTAGCCCACAAGGGCCAGATGTGACTGGGAGATACAGATGGTCAAAGGTGTACCGTAGGTGTGTCTGATGGAACAACCTATCAGACATCAGCAGACATGTGCATCTGACGTATAGCCCATCACAGCCAGGACAGGTGCTGTGCGTCCCACCTCACCCTCAGGGTGAGCACACGCCACACACACTGTGACTGTCTTTCAACACTCTATACCTGCAACACGGAAGGTCTCTAACCACTATTAGGCCTAGGTGCTGTGGGGGTGCACACCCCAGCTTCGGACTATCTGTAGAATGCTGGTTTGCATGTGCAGTGCATCATGGGTGTGAGTGGACTAACCATACCCTATTAACCACAGCACACACTCAGCATAAGTTATATTGCAGCCAGCCAGACATCTGTTCACAGCTCCAGAGCTGTAGTCAACTGGTGAATGCAATGCCTGTGAACCGACAGGTTGTTGGTTCAAATCCTTATTGTGTTTTTCGTGAAAAGAATTTTTTACATATACATTGGGCCATATACTGCACTTGTCAGCATCAGTACAGTTCACATTGCACAAAGTGGAGATACATTGAACAGGTCATTGTAACATGGCAAATACTATTTTACACGGCACATGGGTGCTGCTTGGGCCAGTATGTGTGTAATGTCATGTACTACTGGCACCAGACAAAACAGCACAGCTCTGTAACCTTAGGGTGCATGATAAGGTTGTCTATGGGGCACCGGAAGATTACAGCACTCTGAGGGTCTTATAGCTGCCACCACTAATTAACATTACAACACTTGGCATTGGATGCACTCACCATTAACCACAGTGTGGACGGGAAATCACTACCTCTGGCTCCACAGGCAACAATGAAATGTGTGGGCCACAGCTCCAGAGATGAGAAAAGATGCCTGTCTGGGTAGAGAGGCAATCCTGCAGACTGTGTGTTGTGGTTATCAGGGTTGCGTTGATCCATTAGTAACAATGCTGCACTGCACATGACACATATAGCACTGTGAAGGTGTTTCTCCTGGTAGTTCTGCTGTAATGTAGAAAGGAGACTGCTGCACGTAACACTTCTGTAACGTAAGAAGATGTATGCCTCACACAGCACTGATGTACCTCAAAAACACAATGCCCAATTTGGCACTGCTGTCTAATAATGTGTGATGCATGAGACAGGTAATCCAGAACCCCACTGGAGGGTTGAACTCATGACTCTTGGTTAAGCAGTGCATGTCTGAACCATTGTGCCACACCTCTGCCACCAGGGTGGCATGTTAGCACACATAACAAAGGATAACGTGCATTAAGGTGACATGCCGAGCCACATTGCCTCATAATGGGCACCAGGCAACCTATTGTGCATGTCCAATGGTCAGATATGAAGTACCCACCTACCCCCCTTAAGGCAACATCCACATCATTGCTGGACACACATCGAGATGGCCCACCGAACATACCCCAGTGGCACACATCCCCCCATATCACCAGGGTGCCTGATAGCTGACGTTCATGGTCTGTCAGCACCCCCTGTTGTAAGTGTATTGGCATTACCTATTATGTGACACACATAGCACACATCATCAGACACTGCACTATGACTCAGTGGATATGTATCCAGAGGTACAAATCCACACGTTAAAAACAGGAAAAACACAGAACAAGATAAATGATCCATTTTAGATGACAGACACATAGGTGATATGTGTTGCTGCAAAGATTGTTACACATACTTTTGGTGACACCATAAGCTGTGCGGCAGAAGGAGGTCAGTATTTACATTTTTATCTCGCGCAGCCATGCGGAGCGACACGGCTCGCTTATCTCTGACACGCAGCCATGCGGCGCGCCTGTGCGTGAACCGATCTGCGCATGTGCGGAAGTTGCGTTGCGTGCGTCCGTGCGTACAGATGCCCATACTGCAAAATGGCGGCACGCAGCAGAAAGCCTGCCTTCACTCAAAGAGAGCTATGCCACCTGGGTTCCCTGATCGGTCCCAGGATGCACAGGCTGTTCCCTGGGGCCTCCCGGAGAAGGGACATGGGGAAGGTGAGGAGGGCCTGGGAGTGACTCACCAGATGGTACAATCGTGAGGCGGACAACCCATGGGAGGTAAGTGTATGGCCACTGGTCATGATAACCACATACACAGACAGGGATTTATTGAAGCTGTCCATGCTGCTGTGTGTAGGTAGTGTATATTATTACAGTGCAGAAGGTTAAATCACATCCCATATTGTGTATGTATCACAACTGAGTGGTTTGCCCTGTACCCAGGTGATGTTGGATCTGGTCACCGAGGGCATGATGCCATCCTGAGGTCATGGCAGCTGCTGCTGTAGATGTGCTACAGCACACAGTAACACAGCTAGTCCAGAGATCTAAGGAGCTACCAGAAACATCATGGGCTGACGCTGTGAGTTGCATTTACAGGCTAAAACATATGGGCTACCATCAGGGTTTGTGCAACGTGCATCACATGGTGTGTGAGTCACCCTGGTGATATGGGTTTGTGTGCCAATGTTCTCCAATACATCCTCCCTATCCCCAGGAGTCCTGAGAGCCCATCATAGTGGGCTCTGAGTCACCCTGGTTGATGTGGTGGAGTGTTCCTGAACAGTTTAAGCAGGTCACCCTATCCCCAGGAGTCCTGAGAGCCCAGCATAGTGGGCTCTGAGTCACCCTGGTGATATGGTGGAGTGTGCCTTTATTGTTTAATCAGGTCACCCTATCCCCAGGAGTCCTGAGAGCCCAGCATAGTGGGCTCTGAGTCACCCTGGTGATATGGTGGAGTGTGCCTTTATTGTTTAATCAGGTCACCCTATCCCCAGGAGTCCTGAGAGCACAGCATAGTGGGCTCTGAGTCACCCTGGTTGATATGGTGGAGTGTTCCTGAACAGTTTAAGCAGGTCACCCTATCCCCAGGAGTCCTGAGAGCCCAGCATAGTGGGCTCTGAGTCACCCTGGTGATATGGTCGAGTGTGCCTTTATTGTTTAATCAGGTCACCCTATCCCCAGGAGTCCTGAGAGCCCAGCATAGTGGGCTCTGAGTCACCCTGGTGATATGGTGGAGTGTGCCTTTATTGTTTTATCAGGTGACCCTATCCCCAGGAGTCCTGAGAGCCCAGCATAATGGGCTCCGAGTCACCCTGGTGATATGGTGGAGTGTGCCTTTATTGTTTAATCATGTCACCCTATCCCCAGGAGTCCTGAGAGCACAGCATAGTGGGCTCTGAGTCACCCTGGTTGATATGGTGGAGTGTTCCTGAACAGTTTAAGCAGGTGACCCTATCCCCAGGAGTCCTGAGAGCCCAGCATAGTGGGCTCCGAGTCACCCTGGTGATATGGCGGAGTGTGCCTTTATTGTTTAATCAGGTCACCCTATCCCCAGGAGTCCTGAGAGCCCAGCATAGTGGGCTCTGAGTCACCCTGGTGATATGGTGGAGTGTGCCTTTATTGTTTAATCAGGTCACCCTATCCCCAGGAGTCCTGAGAGCCCAGCATAGTGGGCTCCGAGTCACCCTGTGATATGGTGGAGTGTGCCTTTATTGTTTAATCAGGTCACCCTATCCCCAGGAGTCCTGAGAGCCCAGCATAGTGGGCTCTCAGTATCCTGGTGATATGGTGGAGTGTGCCTTTATTGTTTAATCAGGTCACCCTATCCCCAGGAGTCCTGAGAGCCCAGCATAGTGGGCTCTGAGTCACCCTGGTGATATGGTGGAGTGTGCCTTTATTGTTTAATCAGGTCACCCTATCCCCAGGAGTCCTGAGAGCCCAGCATAGTGGACTCTCAGTCACCCTGGTGATATGGTGGAGTGTGTCATAACTGTTGAATCCATGCTCATCATCCCTAGGCGTTCCTGATACCTGTGTATGGTCTCCTGGCAGTCACCCTGCTGCTATGCTGTCTGTTGCAGACGATGTGTCGTAGCACACGCAAACCCCAGGGGGCGTGAGACCTGATTGAAACAGAGGGTAGGTCAGTCAGATATGTTTTTACGTTATGGTGGGCAGGCAGCACATCTCTCTCATCATGGGGCTCCCCACACAGGGTTAAGGTTCTGTTGTCCACACACCAGAGATGACCCTTCATAGCTGACAGCAACCATTGTCTGCATATCCACAGGTGGAGGATTTGAGGAAGAAGGGTCGTGAGCTACGCCAATTCCATCCTGGCTTCCTGGAACTTTACCAGAGAGGGCCGGAGCCACGCCCTGATGGTGAGTAATGCCACACATGCGTGTCACTTTCAGGTGACATGTTGCCACACCAGCTTGTGTGTTGGCTGCATATGTACATGTGTTATGTGACACACATGAGGATGTTGTAATGCGTGTATTTTTCCACAGAGGGTGATGACAACATTGAGGGGGAACAAGCGGCACACTACCCGCTGAGGCGCCCTACCAGATACGGTGGACGTGAGCAGGAGGACGAGGACGTCATCATCCTCGACGATGATGGGGACGAGGATGAGGAGGGGGTGGAGGAGTGGGAGCAAGAGGTGGAACAGCCCCTCATATCCACAGACGAGGAGGACAATGGGGATGCAAGGGCAGATGTGGGGGGGGGGTCAGGTTTGGGGGGCCGGGTGGGCCATGTGGGGGTTGGGGATGCAGATGACGGTGGGAGGGTACTGGAAGGGGGGGAGGAGAGGGTAGCAGGGGGGGGAGGACCACAGACCAGCACAGGGCACAGTGGTCCCCCGTCAGACCCTGCAGGTGTCTGCAGGGGATGCAAGGCGTCCCCTCGGTGCGCCATCCATTGCCCCACACGTCGTGTGTGCACATGCCAGCACACAAACCATGCCCAGTGTGTGTTTGTGTGCTGGCAGGTGCATACATGATGTGATGGAGGCAGTGGATGGTGTGCAGAGGGACGTCCGTCTCCTGCTGCACACCTGCCGGTGTCTGACGGCAGCCGTTCAGCAGGTGGCCAATGCGTTGGAGCAGCTCAGCCGTCATTGACCATCTGCTGAACGGCGTCACAGGAGTCCGTGAGGGCACCTGTGACGACCACATGTGCCCTTTGCTGGCCTGTTGTCAGGGGAATTGATCGTGGGCAGGGTTTGTTTTGGCATGTTGCCGCAATTGTTTTTGTAAATATTAAAGTGTTTCTACTGATTTACAGTAGGCTCACATGTTTCCCTTACCCACTCACTATGGATGCAAGCATGGGATATGTGTATGGACCTGCATAGGCAGGAAACGTAGACATGGGTATCATACGTGGAACAGCGCCACATGCAGTCATGTGGGCTAAACATGTGTGCCTGAGCATGGGACCAGGGTAGGCACATGAGATGTTGCATTTTAAGGGTTTCCCGGACTCATCCATGACACAGGGATGGGTCTGTTTTAACAAAATGTGATAGTGGACAGCAGCATTGTACATATGCATGGCACCCATGTCTGTCTGTGACACATGCATGCCATGGGGGTGGCGGGACCGGCATGTAACCAGTGTTAAGGTCAGGGGCAATGGCCACACATATGCACCCAATGTGTGGAGTATAAGGGATGGAAATGGTCATGGATCTGAATATTGGCGGTGTAACCTCGGAGCAGGCCCCCAGGTGCAATTGGGGGGTATGTGTAAACCGGTCCGCTGCAGCCAAGGGGCACTGGACACACACTGTGCAGGTCAGAAATGGCATGTGATGGCATTTGTGCACTAATACCTGACAGTGCAAACAACCCACCAGCAACGGGCCTGGGTGCAGGTCATATGGTCATGGGCAAAACATGCATGTGCACACGACATAGGGGACCACAGGGACACACATTGGAATGACACATTGCATTTATGTTGTCCAAAATATTTATTTACACAGTTACGCACGCCGGCCTGGCCGCCCACGTCTGCCACTTCGCAACAACCCCCCCCCCCTTGTGCTGGGCCCTCCCCCTCTGCTGGTGCCTGTGGTGGAGGCGGTGGTGGTGGTGGCGGTGGTGGTGGTGCAAAACGCTCCATTACGGCAAGCATGCCCTCCAGGGCCAGACACATCCTCTGAAAGGGCATGGCCCTGATATCCTGCCTTAGGTGGCCAATCTTCTGCGTATTGGCATCCACAGAATGCCTCAGAGCTGCCAGTTCCTGACAAATGTCTGTGGGGGGAACAAAGGGTGGTGTGTGAGATACCTGTCCAGGAATCAATGGTCAAACACACAACAAGGTGACACATATAACACATGATTGTCGTTGTGATTGTACAAACTCTAGCAGGCACGTGGATATGGTTATGAAACCTCATTGTAAGGGAAGTGTATGTCAAAGCCACACACAGGACATGGTTCATTTACGTGATGTGGGAGGCAAACACAGGGATACACAGGCTGCGCACACACACACACGTACTGCAGACGTAGCAATAGTCTTGGGGACAGATAGCAAACACATGTCCATTGTGTAGGGGGGTGGAGCATGTGCGATTGACATCAACCACACCTGGGGATACGCATTGATGAAGAGAGGTAGGTTGTGAACACCCAGACCAGGTGGGACCACAGTTGGGGGGATACACGCAGCATGGACAGGTGACAGGTGCAGCGCTATTGACTATGAGGGATGGGGTGGGAGCAGCAGGATCTCAACCCTTACGGGGGCAAGTCCCCTACTGCCACATGTGTCTGACGGCAGAGGGGTTCACATACACCCAGGGCAAAAGAACAGGGGTCAGATAACAGTGCATGTACACCTTGGTACACATGTGGAGGCTGCACAACGAGCATGGGGAAGACCAGATGGTGCAGCATAGGGTGACAGCCCGCAAAATGGCACAGACAGGGTTATGCTGAGCATGCAACAGCAGGTGGCAAGCCCTAGGGAAGTGTGGTGAGTCACAGAGCTAGGGGGGGGGGGGGCCATCCCTGATTGTGGTTGGCAGCAGGGGTGTCACCTGTGAGGTGTCCAGTCTTTCAAAACACAGCAGGGGGCATAAGATAACCTGTGTGATCCGTTGGGTTAGTCACAAACCATGCAATTTTGCACCTCATGGTCACATACACATGAACGGGACATGTTGAGAGCTCTGTCTGTATGTCACACAGCCTACCTTAGTTGTGGACATACACGCGGTCTCCAGGGACCTGTAACCCTCCCAAATCATGGGTACATGATCTTAGACCATGTCCTGTCTGTAAATCGTGATATATGTGTGTCAGAAGACATTTTGAGTGTTAATTTCATATTTTAGGATTGTTTTACACCTGGTGATGCAGACTGTAGGGGATGGGGTCTGTGTGACGTTGCAGGACATACATTTTTAAGGTTTGTGTATGTCCCCTCGGATTCTCCATGGCCTAGGGGACAGGTGTCATGATTTGTTACTGCCACACGGCTGGGCTACTGCGATGAGGCCCAGTTTTGCAAGTGCTATGCTATTATTGAGGTTTTGGCTCACAACATGATGTACCTTAAACTGCATTCCTAGTATGTCTGCATCCGTAGGTGTAAACCAACCCTAGGCTGTTATGGTGTGTGTGACATTAACATCAGCTAACATACGTCACCCCATTTTATTGTTGGAAAATGTGTACCGTCTAACGGAGACACACAAGTCACAGCTGAGGAAGGTATGTTGTCACATGCAGCACAAACACAGCCCAAACATAGACTAGTGGTTTGTGCGTTGTGGTTGTGACGGTGAGTGTTTACCACTGTTCCCTCTCAGCTGTGCACATGTGTGTGAGCACACACCTTGCCAACAAAACAACAATACTGTATGACATAGCCCACCAAAAAAAGGTATGCAATTCGGATCAACATTAACAAATACGTGTTCAAATGTATAGGTGTTTGGTTATTTATTTTATTTATTTATTTAACTGTATTTATATCCCGCTTTTCACCGGGTCAAAGCGGTGGAACACATAACAAGGGGGGGGGGATCAAATGGGGGGGGGGACATCACCAGGGGCTCAACATTGATGATTTTGGGTGAACATAGAGACTGACAAGATAGCATAGTTCTTGGTCCAGAGTTCTTGGAAAAGATGGGGGATTCTTATTCAGAGATGTTCTCGGAATAGGATGGTTTTTAGCTGCTTTTTGAATGATGGTAGATCACCGTTGTTCCTGATGTGGTTTGGTAGAGAGTTCCAGAGGGATGGAGCATAGAGTTCAAAGGCTCTGTTGCAGGTCCTTTGTGTTGTCTTGGTTCTTTTGTGGGAGATGGCAATGGAGCTGTTGGAGGATTGTCTGGTTGTTTTGCTGTGGGTCGGACGAGGCAGTAGGGCACGGAGTGGGGTGGCTTGTGGCTGGTGGATGGTTTTGTGGGTGAGTAGAAGAGTTTTGTACTTGATTCTTGCTTCGATGGGGAGAATATGAAGGTCTCTCAGAATTGGGGTGATGTGATCCCGTTTCTTTGCATTGTGAATTATTCTCGCCGTGGTGTTTAGAGCAGTTCGGAGGGGATTGGTCTGTGTGGCAGGTAGGCCATGGTAGATTATGTTGCAGTAGTCCAGATGAGGGAGTGTCAGAGCCTGCATTACTGTCCTGAAGTCCTGCGGCTCAAGGAGGGGTCGGAGACGTTGTACCGTTTTTTCTTTGTGGAATACAGTTCTTGTGGTCTTGAAGTGTTATTTATGGTTTACACAGGTTCTAACATAGTTTTCACTGCAAGCAATGTGCTGCACATACTGTATCCTGACGTGTAGTACACTATTAAGTTGGGTAACCTCGAGTGCCGCTCTGTGTAGTTTAACACATTAACATTACTGCCATAAGATCCACAGCTTGTATCTACTGTGCACACAGCATACTGAACATTGGAGGTAACATTGTTTATCAACCACCTTGTGCATCCTGGCGTGAAGATGCAGCGTGGGCTCTCAGCTCCTCCATGAGGACATCCTCGCAAATATCATCCTGCCTTTGTGGTGGCACAGCACCTGTTTGACCAGACATCATTGGTGGGTGTCTGCTCGGCTGCGGCTCCAGGGGCCCCTCCCTGGAACATGGGCTTGCCCCCGACAATACAGCCTCAGCCTCCTCCAGGATGTGCGGGGCTTCCATATCATCCCCCTCCTCCTCCTCCTCCTCTTCTACCTCCCCCTCATGTGGCATCATGGTACTGTAGTCACCTGTATTGTGGGCAAAGACAGATAGCACACATATGTGTATGCACTACACCTATGTATACGTGTGTGCTGCAGACAACACATACCTGATGGTGTGGGGAACCTGCATGTGTACTGCATACAGGGCCCCCTACACACTCCCATACCTGTCTATCAACACCATGTACCTGTACCAGGGGAACAGGTGTGTGTCTTAGCCCTGCACACCTTGTTGGTTTCCCATGCTTCTGTTTCTGCTCAATTTGTGCATTTGGCACCCATTCCATCTCTCACCCCATCTGGCCAACATATGTCCACTCAGGGCTGCTCATTTCCCACACTTACACCTGCTTTTTCTCCCCCCTGTTTGAGTGTGCATGCCATTGAGCAGGGCATATTTCCGTGGGACATACTGTCATCACAGTGCTACATGTGTTTGCCACGGACCTACTATGCAGCGAGCTGCTAATGTTAATCATCTTGTGGCCATTGACAGGCACATGCAGCACTGTGTGTATAGTATGTCACATAAACATGCACTTTTGACAGGCCAATGCAATATTACAGGGGATGAGAAGCACTGTTGTGGAGGTAGATAAGGGGCTGGTACACTTTGAAATGTTTGGGACAGTTTGGGGGATGGATGGGATGAGGGACACATGGTGAATGTGTCCCTGGAACATGGCAAGAGAACAGGGTGAGACAAGCCAATACAAAGACATGTGTAGCTCTGAGGGACCAAAACATATGTAAGTGAAGACATATCTCATTGTCCCAACACAGGCCATGTTTTGCTGCCTTCGACAGGGGCAGAGGGTGGCCAAAACATCTGCCCTTATCCCTTGAGAATACGTGTATTACTACACCTTGCCAATTCATTGTCAAACGCATGTGATAGGGAAGGTTCCCATACACTATGCTGCACTTGGGGCCTGCTGTAATGCCAGGCGTAGGTACAATGCTATTCAAACCGCTCTTCCCGTCATTCACTGTGCTGTCTCCGTCCTTCACAACAAAGTCACATATGTCCACATTTGCTTGAACTTGTTCAGATGTAACTGTGAGGTGAAGGAGGGAGATAGCACAGTTAAAGATGTAACGCGTTGTGTGATGTGCATTACCTCAACGCCTGCCATATCTGCAGTCTCCAAATGCTCCATAGTGTAGGGGAACCTTCCCTTACACATGCTGTTGAACATTTGTGGCCAAGGTGTAGGATTACATGTATGTTTGAGGAAGAGGAGCACTTTTTAGGGGCACTTATTGCCCCTAAGGCTGGCAGCAAAACCCAGCCTAGGTTGGTTAAGTGGCATATGTCATTGACACAACCATTTTGTTGTCGTCCTGGGTTTCCCACGTCTTGGTATTGGCTTGATGTAACCTTTGGGGTGTGCGTGTGTGCTTGTGTTGGACAAAACAGGGTGTGCAGGGGTACAGCACACACCTCTGACACCAGCATAGGTACATGATGGGGCTTTGAAGAGAGTAATGGGAGTGCATGTGGAAGTGTCGGATGTCTACACAAAGGGGATTTCAGGGAGGTCTTGAGAGATAAAGGATATGCGTAGCATACTTACCTGCATGCGGATGTGTTGTATCCAGGGCCGCAGGGAGTCCATGGGTATATATTGGCCCCAGCCTTTCCGCAAGCTGCTGCTCCAGGGGCGTGAGCATGGGTGGTAGTGGGCCCCCGCCACCTGTGCCCCTAGCATGCTGTTCCTCAGCTGCAATGTGCTGGCGCACCCCTCTTTTTATGTCACTAAACCTCTTCTTCATACTCTCAATGTCTCGCAGGGAGCCCCCTACCTCAGCAACTCCCCTGCGGACCTCCTCCCACACCGCATTACGTCCTGCTGTTGTTGTTCGGCTGCTGAGTCTCCCAAACAGCACCTCATAGTTTTCTAGGACCACTGCAAGGAGGTTGTGGTTCTCTGCATCAGAGAACCGTGTGGCCCTCCTCCTCTGGGTCTCCGGTACAGGGACCCTTTTCCTCTTCGCAGTGTGTCGGCTGTGTGCAGCCTGGCCGCTTGCTGATGGCCCTGCTGCTGGCTCATCCTCCATAGGGACTGCAGGCTCTGCAGGCCCTGCCTCCAGGGGAACTGATGGGCCCACCTCCCTCACCCTCCCTCTATCCCTCTCTCTATCCCTCTCTCTATCCCTCCCTCTCTCCCTCTCTCTATCCCTCTCTCTCTCCCTCTCTCTCTCCCTCTCCGTCCCCCTCTCCCTCTCCCTATCTCTCTCCCTGTCGCTCTGCCCCTCCATCACCCTCCTCTCTCCACACCCCACCTCACCTCACCTCACCTCACCTCACCTCAGCCCTTCTCCCTCTCCTACACCAAGCACAACAGAGACAAAACAGCTATGAACACAATACACCCAACACAACACAGTAAACGGCACAGTACACAGCACAATACAGAGACAAATGACTACAATATACTACAATGACACCTGCACACTTCCCCCAGAAACAATACTCCCTGCTCACCAACCTATCACTCCTCAAACAACCCTCAACGTGTACCAGGCGTGCAGGGTGCTTTATAGGGTTTTTTTACTTTAGTCACGTTGCTCATGCGCCATTGTGCAACGGCGCTGCTTGTGGGCGGCGCATATGTGCTATTGCACATGGGCGTGCATTTGTGGATGTGTCTGTCTGTGCGCAGCGTGCATGTGCAACTGTTAGCGTGTGCATCTTCACACACAAGTGACGCATACGCCCATGCGTAATGAGATGCACATGCATGCCGCGCACATACAAACGCACATGCGCAGCCAGTTGCACATGCGTGCCACACACAGACAGACGCCCATGCGTAACGGGTTGCACATGCACAAACTGTTGCACATGTGTGACACGCACAAGCAGGGCACTCCCACAACTGCGCATGCGCGACGTACGGACATCCATTTACCTGTATAAAACATGCAGAAAAATTGGTCAACATTGAGGGTTGTTTCGTAGGCGCGGCGTGTGTTGGTTGGGAGATACTGAGAGAGCAAGGCAGGTGTTGTGCATTAGATTGTGTGTGTTGTTTGTACTGTGTTTTATTGTGTGTCTATTGTTTGGTGTGGTTTGTAAGGTGTCCACTGTTTAGGGAGGTGTGTGTGTGTGTGTGTGTGTTTGTGTAGCCACACGAGAGGGGTTTATGGTGGATATTTATGTTGTTGCATGTGCCCTGAGACGTGGGCGGATGCGGCGGTTGCAGGACAGGGGAGATGGTGTCCATGGGGCTGAGGCACAGGGCATGGGTGTAGTCCCGCAGCAAATCAGACCTGCAGTTGTGGGGGCGGTCCGGACAGGTGCTGTGCCTGGACGGCGCAGAAAGCGTGCTGAGGTGTAGGCTCGGCAGCCTCGCCTCTACAGGCCCAGGGCCCAGCTCCAGGGCATGCGTGAGGACCAGGTCATCTCCCTGTACCGACTGAGCACAAGGGCTATTAGGGAGCTCTATGAGGATCTGAGACCTGACCTCAAGCCCTTGACTGACCGGTCCCATGCCATACCAGGTTTAGTCAAGCTCCTTGCTGCCTTACATTTCTTTGCCTCTGGCTGTTTCCAGTCATCTGTGGCCGCAGTGGGTGGCATGAGCCGCCCCACCTTCTCCCGCTGTCTCCACCAAGTACTGCGTGCCATGGTCAGCCGGGTGGGGAATTACATAGCCCTTCCTCACAATAGGCAACAGTGGGGGACCCTGAACCAGGCCTTTGAGGCGTTAGCTGGGATACCACACGTGATGGGAGCTATTGATTGCACACATGTTGCCCTGGTCCCGCCTAGAGACCGCAAACCGCAACCGCAAACACTACCATTCCCTGAATGTTCAGGTTGTATGTGATGCTAATCTGCATATACTGAATGTGGTCCCTAGGTTTGCAGGGTCCACCCATGACTCCAATATCCTGCATCGCTCAGCACTATTCAGGCAATTTGAGGAGGGAGAGTATGGGGACTGTATATTGCTGGGTGAGTATTTCCTGATATATTATTTAGTAATGCATCTATGTATGTGTTTCCATAACATCGCTTATATAGTGCGCTGTTTGCTCTCTGTGCGTTTGGAAAATGAACTCACGTTCAGAGGACAGAGGACTGTTTAGAGTTTACATTGTTAGAGGAGTGTAAACGTTGAGTAACAGGGGACATGATTTGAAATGTGACATCAGGATTGAAACAATATCTGAGCAGACCATGCTGATGGTGTTGAAATAACTATGCACTTGTGCAGATGTGTGTCCTGGTTGTGGATTCCTACTAGTGTGTTTGTGTTTCATGTGCCCACAGGGGGGGGGGGGAGGTTGGTGCCCTTGACACCCACCTGTGCAGGCGGTGATTTTTCTGATAAGTGTGTTATGTAATGTAACATTTATGTTATTGACAATACATACACCTACCGCTTGTCATGTGTGTGTGAGGGGCACACACTCACTCAGTACTGGGGTTGTTAGCCATTACTCGGTAGATAACCAGGGGGGGGGGGTTAGATATGTATGATGGATGTTCCTGACCTTTGCAACTGGGAGTACATGTTTGCATAGGTAGGCTTATGCATTTGGCCTGTGCCATAACAGGGGGGAAACTCAAGTATAGGGTTTCCATTACCTTGGCCCACTGCAGATGTGCGGTACGTAGGCATCATTGTATGTGAGTATCCTAATGGGACTCAGCATTGGGGAAAGGTGACAGCGAGGGCAAGGGGGCAACTTGCGGGCATACAGAGAGGTATTGGTAGCACATACACAGGAAAATACTCTGAATCAGTAGATGTGATTTTGGAAGGCTCATGTGGGCTACAGTGTGCAATTCTGTGGCCCACAGCTTAATAAGGATAGGAACATGATGGAGACAGTGCACAGGGTGTCTAATAACATGATTGGTGGTCAGCAGTCACCAGCATATGGAGTCAGACTGCTTTATGTAGATATGTAGACCTTTGGGGACACGGGGAATAGAGGTGATATTGTGTTGACCTTGTCAGACCTCCATGGCATACATGTTCTGGGTGTGCGCCTACATTGCCTCACGTCACATTATTGTGGTGTGTACTTTGCAGACATATACTTTAAACATGTTTTCTGTGTGTTGGTGGTTTAGTCTAACGTTGGTGGTGGTAGAGATGAGAACATTAACTGCATAACAATACGCATGTGCCCCACATAGCGGATCTGTAGAGGTAACAATGGGACTGTTGTGTTGTTTAGCATGTGTGTACGGAATCTCTAGGCCATGTGTTCCATTCCTATCACCATAGGTCTTATTTGGTGCAATGCATATTTGTGATGTCATATCTTTCTGTCAGGATGTGTTCTGCATTTGTTTCTCACGTCTATACCTGTGTCAATTTGGGGAGCATGCGCTCATGCATTCACATGCAACATTTTTTCTGCAGGTGATGCAGGGTATGGGTGTCGGCGCTGGCTGCTGACCCCTGTGCGTCAGCCACGGACACGTGCAGAGCGGAGGTACAATGAGGCCCATGCCTCCAGCCGCTCTGTCATAGAGCGCACCTTTGGCGTGTTGAAAAGTCGCTTCAGGTGTCTGGATAGGACAGGTGGGGCCTTACAATATAAGGCAATGACTGTTGCAGAGATAATCGTTGCCTGTTGCATCCTGCACAACATTGCTCTCAGGCATGATATTCCTGCAGAGATTAATGAGGATCTGGAGGAGGATCCACCGTGCCCCTCTGTACGTGGCAGTGGTGACACACAGGAGGGCACAGCGGTCAGATGGAGGTTGATTGCAGAGATATTCACTGGTATATATTGCATATATTCCCACATATATGTGCTGTTGTGTGTGTGTGATGGTTATAAAGGGTGATGTTTCTGACCATATAGCATTCAGATGCAAAACTGCATTGTCATTACACTGCACATCCGAAGGTAACATATAGCCATGAGTGTGTGACCAACAATGTGGACAGGGCACAACAGCAGCTGTGGGTGGATACTGTGGGTGGGTGTTGATACGCCTTTAAGAGCTTTTGGGGGGCACAGTCCCAGTTACTGGCTGGTTGTGATAGCAGCTGTTGTGCAAACACAGTTATTTGGTTTTATTGTATGTGTGGAGCACGGTGGCAGGCATATGGTAGGGGGTCCACAGTGTTAGGGAGGACCATGTTTTTGGAAAGCTCTCCTGCGGCCTTTTTATTTATTGACTACAATTTGTAGGTGCTTGTGTGGGTGTTATGCTCTTGTGAGCTGGCTATGTCTGTATGTTTATTAGGTGTGGTGCCACATGTCATACATGGCACAGTACACATGCGCATGACTACGTTCCCATGATGGGATTGATTATTTGTGACGGTTGTTGCTGCAACCCCACATTGTGCCGTAATGTATACTTCATCACGTAGCACAGACATGGATATGGTGAAGGATGTGGACATGTGCAGTGTGCAGCTAGGGGGCCATATCATTGCAGTTTTTTTTTTTGGAGAATAGTCAGTCATTGCAGTATTTTACATGTACACACATACAGAGGTGAAGCGGGTCACATCACCAAAGTGTGGGTTACAGTAGGCAACTGTTACGCTGCATGTGTGGGTGGTTTTTGTGTTTGGCACTTTTCCATTAGGAGCATGGCATATGTAGGTGATGCTATATCAACATATGCCTCATGGCTCAGCTGTGTATGTGGGTAGGGCAGGATAGCACAGTCCACATCCACAAAAACCTTGTGGACCCTAGCGAGGGATGTTATATCCACATACACACAAAGACTTAGATGAGAGTTATTTGGGGCAGGTGCACATATAGCCTATCCATGATTTCACATTCTCTGTGTCACACAGTGGGGTGACATGCAGCCATCATGGTCAGGTCACAAACAGACATGGGGGTGTTGTTTGGCAGACATGGTGCTGACATTGCCATGTATTTCAGCACATCATCAGCACACAGCTGTCATCATTATTTGGTATAGGATATGTACACTGCAGAATATGCATTTGCACAGTGCATACAGGAGGTGTTCATGCATATTTCCAGGTATCTCAGATATTTACACTGTGGTAACAGACAACATTAAGAGATCCATACACACGGAGAGGGGGTATTGGTGTCAACATGGGTGACACAGACTAATAGTGTGACCTTTGGATGCGCAAAAAACATGGTGGGTGCAGACACCTCTATTGACCAGTGTGTAGAACAACAGAGAGGTAAGGGAGGCGACAGAGGGATTGGGTAGACCTTTATTTAGCATCTGACAACTACATGCTGCCTCTCCCATGTGGGTTATCAGTACAGTGTGAGAGTGAACAGTCAGTCGTTAGGTCAGGTTGTGTTGTCTGACAGCTGGGGACAGGGAGCTGCAGTGTGTGTTTCACAACTAGAACATGACATAGGTTTGTTTTTCTTGTGTTTTCCACTGCACAGGACATACTTCATGAGGATGCTGTTGCTGTGGAGCATTGTCACGTGATGGTACATCAGCCAAGATGCTGTGGTCCAGGGTAGGTGGATCTACAGCTACATTGTCTGTGCCTGAGGTCGGGGGACAACATGTCGCCTGTTATGTGTCATATTGGGCAGATGTTGTTGTTCACTTATCTTCCTTAAGCCTCCCTTACCCATATCTTGCTGTTGTCACACATATGCCCATGTGTTGTGTACAGTATGTCCACTGCAACACTTGTTCAGGCATATTTACAGCATAGCTACATGTGTGTGTGGTTATTCTTGTTTGGGGGATCCTACACTTGCTGCCTCCCCCAACATAGTTAGATCAGCCAGCAACAGGGTATCAATGCATGTCACTGGGCCTTTATGTGCACAAATTGGCACTTGTGCACATACAGGCCATGTATTACGGCTGACCCGCTGACCTACGCATACTGTGTGGGTGCGTGTTTATGGGTTGACTGTGTGGTGATGCAGTGTCCAGGCATGGTAGATTATCATGTGCTGTGAGGGGTGGGGGCACCTGGGAGGCAGTGTTGGGTGTGCTACCTCTACCGTAGTCATCATGGTGAACATGTGTTGTGAACTGTGAGCAGAACTGTGTCTTGTGTTTTGAGGAACCAGTGTTGAGCAACTTTTCTTTCTCTCAGATATCAGCATAATGTGCACATGCATCAACAGTGACTCTACATGGTGATTCTACATGTTTGGCTTACATAGTCTCCCTTCACTGTGACCTGATGTGGCTGTGGAGTAGCGGAAGGAATTGATGACGTACACATGATGCACACACAGGGTATGTTGCACCTTTGTTATTTGGGGATTACATCTGGCTGTACCTGTTGTTGAGTTTGTGTTTATCTCATGGACATGTCCTGTTGCATCTCTGTTCACACAAACAGGTGCATATAGTGTGTAGCAGTGAGATGGCTTTGTGACATGAAAATGAACATGACCATATCCATGTGACACCCGTGTCTGCATTGACATTTAATGATTGGTATAATATGCGTTTTATTTGATGTTCATATCGTGCCATTTTTGCCTTTGCATCCCTTTCTTCTGTATTTTGTGCAGTGTGACTCTTGGCAATTTGTGATGCTGTTGCAAGGTGTCTTACAAGACCATACTTATCCTCTCCTGACACAGGGCAGAAGACATAACGGACCCATTTCTTCCAGTGCATCTGGGCTCGCCATCAGACACCTGTTGTGGGACAGACCACCATGTAATTGTTTCTTGAGAAATGTGCCATTGGATGTTTGACTTATGAGAGTGGAACACAGGCCTGCGATTGACAGTATTGCTCTTGAACTGCTGGTTTGGCCATGACAGACCTGTACAACACACAGTTTGTGCCATGCTGTGGCTGCGAGTCCTGGTGATTGCAGGGACACAGATGAACTTTCATGGACTTTGTCATATTGTAATGTGACACTTTACTATCCATGCCCAGGGTTGCATGGGGAGTTTTGAACTGACCTGTTGGATTGCAGAGACACTTTGCTTTATGGACGCTGTGCGCATCATGGACTGACATCGTCACTGTATTTTGGACATTCCTCCCCAGTTGGTTATTTTTTTGGTTTTGGCCATGTGTGTGACATGGCACACATGATACGCTCATCAGTTTGTTTCAACAACAGCATACAGCCATGTTTGTGGCATAGGGGCAAAGATGGAGCGGTCCTATTATCTATGTCCACCTGCCCTCCACCTGGACATGATACAGGTTTTGCCACAACAACGCTTTCATGCCCTCCCCCATCCTTGATTGATGTTTGCAGTGGCCAAGGGTGTTTACATGCATGTGTGGCATCACTGTATCATGTTGGTGTGCAGATGGTGCTCGTGCTTATGACTGACTATGTTTGTGAACCACAGCATGTGGAACTATTGCTTCTGTGTGTTTCGCTGTAAGATGGTAGTCCATCATTTCCATATTAACATGCTGGTTATTGTGTTTGTGTACTGTACAGACGTGACACTCTGCATGTATGTACACACCTTGCATTGCACATCTGCACAGTCCTGTTTATCCCCTGCGGTAACGACACTCTCATTGCCCCATTATATTTGGTGTGTGTCAGTGTGGGTGTCCATTGTCCTCCTACACCTCTGCATTTCATGTACCATGCTATATGTGTCCAAACACTGTCTACCCACCAAACAATGCAAGGTTAACTCCTGCATGGTGTTATGTCTGCAGCTTGCTGCAGGTTGTTTGGTTTGTATTCTCTCTGTGTTCATGTGCCTCTGCTACCTGTTAGCATATGGTCATTCTGCTTTTGATGCTATTTGGGGTGTACATTGTAGCATTTCTGATGTGTGGATCAACCATTCTGTGGGAGGTGGGACATTACTTTCTGAATGTGTTTGTCACATTACAACATTGAGGCAACATAGGTTTTTTTCATTTGTGTGCCTCCTGTGTTGCGTGATAACTATGTTTGGGGGGACAGGTGATGTGTTTGGGGTCCTAATCATGCAACGCCTACGGTCTACATGCACTCATATGTGGGTCACACATTTGAGGAATGCAGCAGCAGGTGGGGGGTGTGGGCCTGCTGCCCAGTGCATAGCATGCACCTGCTGCACATGATATCTCGTGCCGTTCATTTGTGCTCAAGGCAGTGACCTTTATGTAGCATGTGGGTTTTTGCCCTGCTAAATGTGTTTCCATCTTTCACCAGGGATGGACTCACCTTGATATTATGATTGCACTGTCTACAGTATCTGTGAGGAGTGACCAAAATAAATATATGTATTTGACACACATTTGTCTCTTTTGCTGCTTGATCATGGTGACAAACATGCAATACAATGTGTGCCTTTGAATCACTCATGACTCCTTGTGACCCTGAGACTCCAGGGTTTCCTTGACAATGTCCCTGCAGTGACTTGCCCAAGGCCACATGGAGTGCTGGTGTGAAATGAGGCCTGGTTGTTTGGTGTGCAGGACAGTTTTGTGAACACTAGGCTACTCCTCCACTCCTAGAGCACATTTACACTTGTGTCTACTGATTTGCTTGTCATGTCCATGGCCCACCTGTGCTCACATCCTTGTACGGTGGCAGCTGTGTATGTGTCTGCCATTTGGCACATCACTGGGTATTACAGGTTCCCATACAGACCCTCCCTTTGTACTATTAGTTCTGCCTTGTGCTCAGTGTGGTGTTTGTGGGTGTGGTTGGAGGCATGTGTTGTATATCAGTGGTTTGCAGGTTAGATCCCCACATGTGGTTTTTATTTTTATTTTCATTTGTGCTAACTGGACGATTAGTTAACAACAGGTTCATCACCTATACACACACCCTTGCCTCTCTTCAGTGTACAGCAAGGTGTGCACTCTGTGCTGCCTAGCCATCAGATATTATCTGTTACATAGGTCTCTTTCGTTATGGTGTTTACAGGGCAGTGCACCTGGGGGTTTGGTAGTGCTGAGGTTCAGCTGGTGTGTGGTACACCTGTTTTCATGTTGAGCTATCTCGTGTCCTGTCCGAGATTGCTACCCAGCTCCACCGAGCATCCTCTGCTGCCCTTGCGGTTTAGTTTCTTTCCTCTTTTGCATGCTGTATCCACTGCATAACATCTCATTGTGTGTGTGTGCATGTGTCCCTGGTCCCAAATACAGACTGGGTTCTGATCTGTACACAGCAGATCTGCATGTGCATTTGTTCATGGTTACTCTTGGTAGTTTGTCTGTCCTTACAACCAGCATACGTCTTGTGTGATGGCCTGCACTATTTTTGTATGCAGCCTTTACTAATGAGCTCACGTTGGTGTTGTGTCCTAACGGCTGGTGCATTTGCATTTGTGGTAGTGGTCGTAGGTGTGATTCCTCTCTGTTCTGTTGGATGTGTATGCTTGTCCGGCAGATGTGGTTTCCATTTGTTTGACGGTCATATGTTGGCAGATTTGTGGTGAGAGCACATTGTACCCTCATCTGAGTTGTGAGCCATCCTTCTGTCCATCCTCTGTCTGCCAGCTGTTGTGCCATCCTACCCTGATGTGTATGCTGCTACAACACGTCCTGCACTCCTACACCTTCCTGCATTTCATCTCTCGATGGTTGCCTCTCGTGTGTGTGCTCTGCATAGCACTGCTACCCCACTGTCATCCTGATATTTCACTTATCCTGCCATTTCAGCCTCCTCTGCTGGACACATCTTCCCATCCTCTGTCGCACACTATCATTATAGCATGGTACATTACCATCACTCAGTACATAGCTACAGCTAGTCCCAATATGTTTGTCCATTTCTGTACCTGCCACATGGCCTGGGCTGGTATTTGTAGTACAGCACCTGTGATCTATGTCCTTCTTTTACTTATGCATTGCCTTTCCTTTCAGATCTGTGGAGTGTTTGGGTTACATGTTTCTTTGGCACATACCTCTGTTGCCCTTCACATTGGGGTCTCTTACTGCTCTTGGCAAACATTTTTGGGTTGACCTATACATCGTTGGGGCATCTTATGTCACACCTTCGATTCTGTCTGTTTAGGGGGGCCTACTATGGTGCCCTGGGAGTTGCCAACTTTTCAACATGGCCGCTGGAGAACATTATAACTCGCCTTTGCTGATGTGGTTGTTTATGATGTGCGTTATGGTGCACCCTAAAAGGTGATATACTCTATGGCACTAGGGTGGGCTTCTGTTTACATGGCAGCACAGATTGCTGTACAGTTGCATGCTGAAAACAGACGTACCTAAGTCAACTTTAGTCACTGCTCATTTAAAACCATGACCCCTGCACCGTCAGTCCATGTCTGAACCATTGTGCTACACTGCTGTTTCTTCTTGCATGTCTGCACACCTACTTAAGATTTCCATGCGTTACAATGCACAGTGATGCCAGCACAGGCACTGCTTGGACCTTGCCCTGCCTCATATGGCACCCTGTAAAGCGCCCTATAAGCAACATTGTGGGGTGCCTTGGTGGACAGTGCACTTTAAAATGTGCCCTCGAGGGTACCTTGTAGGGCGCCTTATGCATCACCTTATATTGCAGTGCTTTGAGAGTGCATTTACTAGCAGTAGTAATTACAATAAAATGTAACATGCCTGCTAGATCAATATTCCTCATAACAGGTCATGGCTCAGCCAGCCTTTTTCATTGGGCACAGCAGGGGATTGAACCCATGATCCCAGCACCATTGGTGAGTGTGTTAACCATTCTGCTGTGGCTTTGTTCCTATGCTTAGATATCAGTGCACCGCCTTATGCCTCCCAAAAATTATGTGGCCCAAAATTAATGTGCCTCCTAGGGCAATATTACCCATAACAGATAATGCCTCACCAAGACTTTTCTCGTTGTGCACAGCCGGGGATTCAACTCCTGATCGCTGCACCATTGCCCAGTGTCTTAACCATTGTGCTGTGGTTTTGTTCCTGTGCTTGTACATCAGCAAGCCGCCTTATGCCTCCCAATATTACACTGCCTCCATAAACATGGGCGCCCCGCCTTATGGCCATCAGCGCGTCGCCATATGACGCCCATTAGATATATATATATCTGGCTCATAAAATACTGCCTCAGCAAACCTTGTTCACTGGACACTGTGGGGTGTTGAACCCCTGATCCCTGCACCATTGGTCAGGGTCTTAAACATTGTGCTGTGGCTGTGTTGTTGGATTTTCACATCAGTGCGCTGCCTTATGCCGCACACTATTCAAATCCCTCTTAAAACATTCGTGCGATGCCTTATGCCCATCTGCGCGCCGCCTTATGCTGCCCATTATTTATATGCCTGTTAAAATTATGACTCTGTGAGGCTTGTTCACTGGGTGGGATTGAAGCTCTGATCCCTGCACCATTGGTCAGTGTCTTAACCATTGTGCTGTAGCTCGGTTCCTGTGTTTGGACATTTCCGCACCGCCTTAGGCCTTCAAAAGTTAGCAGCACACCGCCTTCTGCCTCCCAAAACGTAAAACACTTAACAGCGCAACGCCTACTGCCCACAATTTACAGCGATACGCCTTATGATGCCCACACCAACCAGCGCACCACCTACTGCCGGCCAAAAATAACAGTGCGCCGCAAAAAAATTCATATGCCTCCTACAGCACTTTTACTCATTAAAGTTAATGCCTCAAACAACATTTTTTGATGTGCACAATGGGTTATTGAACCGCTGATCCCTGCACCATTGGTCAGGGTCTTCACCATTGTACTACAGCTCTGTTCCTTTATGTGCCCAGCAGCGCGCCACTTAGCCTTCCCACGCGCTAATGTGGACCTGCACATTAGTGCGACGCGCACAAGTACGGTCGCTTTCTCCCGTTTTGTTTCTTTTTTCTGCCTGAACCGCCCACTCCTTATATGGCACAGGCACACTAACGCGGCCCCGCACAATTTCGGAGTTTAGTAAACCTACCCCTAAGTGTACAGTATATGAAGTTGTACCGGCATATGGGAACGTGGAATTCTTAATGGCATCTCAGGAGGAAGACGAGTTTGAAGCAGAGTCTTATCCTCCAGTGTAGCTGGTAGGTAGGAGATGGCAGGGAGAGAGATAGAGGGGGACAGGTGGATGTAGCTAGAGTTAGGAAGAAGAGAAAGATACATTTGGGGTTAGAACTGTGGTGTGCCAAGCCTATTTGTCACCTGCAATGGAGGTGCAACCACCCACAATGCCCCTCCAAGAAGGGGTGCCAAAATTCCAGGCCTGTTTGCATGCTTGTGTGTGACAAACTCCTAAACTCCTTTGCTGGCTTTCCGCACTGCCTCTGCACCAGACCCAGTGACTGTTCCCTCCTGGGCCGAAGTCTCGGCTCAGCCTCTGTGACCACCCTTATCATTTTGGTTCCCATTCCCTGTACCTTTTCTAATTCAAGTGGATGTGCATTTATTAACGAAGGATCAGCTTAGTATGATAGTAAAAGCAACCTTTTTAAAAATTGCATCTTGTTTGTGGATGATGGACCCAATATCCAGTGCTGGTGGTAGGCGTGAGTATAGTGCCGGGCTGAACACTAAACCCGGGTGTTCAATGACGGGGTCATATCCGGCCTCATCACTGAATATCCAGGGTAACCGCACAGCCTCTGTGGCTGCAGAAGCTAAACGGGAATTGGCGATATTAAGCCGCTGCCCAGTTAGCTCCTATGGGTAAAGATAGGCCAGCTTTCCCTGCACCTCTCTTTAGCTGTGGGTCGCTAACAAGGCAGTGGTACAATATTGCCGCTGCCCGGTTAGCGACTGGTGCCGACCCCGGAATGTCCTGGGACACCCACAACATGCCCTGATGCTACAGTGTTAGCATCAGGGCATGTAGTGGCATTAATTGGGGATATTCGGTGGCATTAGACTTGCTAGTACCGCTGAATAGCCCACTCACAGGCATTTACACGGTTTACAAGTCTGTAAGCCATGTAAATGTTTTTGAATATCGGGCCCTATATTACATACTACAACCCAAGATTTTCAGATTGATCTCCAGGCTACTGAGTTAACTGGTTTAGGCTATTATAACTCCTTTAATATAGATCTACTCAAGACTCTTCTTAAGGTGATTTAGATAGTTCAAAATGCAGCAACTGGACTGAAGGTTGGCTGCAGTAGGAGTGAGCCAGTGGTGTACTGCAGGTCTCCATTGCCTGGGGGCCAGTGTTTACTTTTATGCCCCCCCCCCCCCCATCTCGTCTGGCTCTCTGCCCTCTTCCCCAGTGATCTAATACGCACTAACATATAGACCTACTCTCTGGCAGGCGTAAATGTCTCACCTTGTAGTCTAACAATAATAAATGCAGTCTACTTCTTCTTAAACGATGAATAACAAAAATCAAAAGTCACGTCGTTTAATATTTAACCTCAGCAATGCAGAAACTAAAAATATTTCATATATGAGGTGCTTGTCTCAGAAAAAACTGACGGCACTTGATCATGGGCTGATAGCCACTGCTTAGTGCCAGCATTTACATCAGTGACCAAGCTCCCTCATTAGATGTTTTCTTAAAGTCCATATTATCAATAATTTATCTTAAAAAAAGTCTCAGATTCTCCCTCGAAAACTTTCAAATTTTAAATCATTTTTTGAAAGGAAGAAAAGAGACTTAGCTTATCACAGCTCAAAAACTAGCCGAATGATCAGCGATGGACAATTCACCTTGTAGTCTAGCATCTTCTCTCTCTCTTTCCTCTACTCCTACCCTGTAATCCAGCATTGCCCCTTTTTCTTCTCCTGTCCCCATCTGTCCTCTTTTCCTTAGGTCCCCCCAACATTATTGAATCTCATCCCCTCTCTCTTTCCTCCCTATGTCCCCTCTGGTCCAGCAATTTCCCTCCAACTTCCCTCCCTTCCTCCTGCTTTGGCCTCTTCAACTGACCAGGCCAGTGACAGTGAAAGCAGCAGAATCTGTACAAACAATAAAGACACAAGCATGGGGGGCCTTTGTGCTCCTGCATTGTCCAAAGCCCTGATGTGCTCTGCCCCCTCTGATACTAGTCCCTGTTGCTGTGGGGTGAGACACTTCAGAGCTTTGGAGAGCACGTGAGTATGAAGGCTTCCCAGCGCTCATTTCTTTATTATTTGTGCTGCTTCTGCCATCAGGCTGGCCAGTTGAAGGGATTGTGGCAGGAGGAATGGAGGGATGGATTGCCCCTTGGTCTCCATTGCTCCCCTCCCTCAAAAGAACATCCGGGGGGCCCTAAGTCCCCCTCAGTATGCCATAGAGAGTGAGCATAAACATTGATTTTGCAATCCTTATATTAGCTTCCTGTTGATGAAAGGCTTACTTTCAAAGTCTACTGGTTGTTCTTTAAATCCCTATAAGATAGTTCAAATTTTGGAGAATTTATTCCATATACACTAACACATGTTTTACATTCACAGTCTGAAAATCCCTCATTAATTGCTCTATAGCTTTGTCTTATGTGGTCTCTAATTTGCGAAGGCATACCTCATGAGGTTTGATCTGAATGTAATTTCTGTCATATTTGAAAGAAATTAAAAAAGTGACTCTTTCAAGAAGTGTTTGGATAAGTGGTAATCAAAAAATTAGACCATAACAAATGTGCACAATGTGGCTGTTTTTGCAGTATTAATTTTATAGAGGATGTTTTTGTTATACTGTGCATCTGATCTTATGGATGTAGATTGTAAAGCACACTGAATAGTCCCAAATAATTTTGCAGTAGATAAGATTGTTTTAAATAAAATAAAATAAATGGCAAAAAAATACATATTCAGGAATGACCAACCAGGTCATCAGCAAGATATAGAAATTGAGAGTTAAACAATATACAGTGATATCATTTGTTCTAAGAATGATTTCTCCTAATGGAGGAATCATTTGATGCTGGATTTCCTTCAGGGAACATCGGAAGGGTAGCTAGGAGTGAAAAAATGAGTTAGCTGACAGCTCTAAAGGTGTGCAGTAGTGGTCTGAATTTTTTTTCTTTCATTTTCTTTTGCTTTGTTTTGTATTTATGGGTTTTTCATTGTTTTGTTTCATTTTTGGATTTAGCACACCCAGTTTACCAACAGAACACACTAAAAACAAAATTAAGGAAATGAAACAAAAGAATAAGATTGCACTGCAGAATTTGCTTGTTTTTGTTTTTGAAATGAAATGAAACAAACCTGTTTCATTGCATTTCTTATTTCATTTGAAAATGAATCCTGTGGTTTGCAAGATAGCATGCCAGGGTAGTTAGACCTCCCGGATGCCAGGGGGAGCTCTAAGAGACTAGTTAGAGCATCAGCACTTGGCACACCCAGGGGAGTTCTGGATAAGTTAGTCCCTAAGATGAGTCAGAACTTGGGGAAGGTGTTCTGGATGCAAGTACAAACAATTAGGCACTTGCAGCTGAGCAGGCAGGTTGCATGGGAGTTTAGAAGACAGCCTGTCTGGCAAAGAACAAAGGAATCAAAGAAAAGAGCAGAGAGAGGGTGTTCCAGGAGCACAAGTCTGCAGTTCAGTTTCCAGGAGGGAAGACAAACCTGAAGGTGAACCTTCTGAAGCAATCCAAACTTGTATCCAGAATGATCACATTGTAACAGGTTTAAAGGTGAGGTCAGAGAGGCTGTTGTTGCCAAAAAAGCATCTTTCAGGAAATGGAAAAAAGAGCCAAATGACGAAACCTGGAAACAGCACAAGCACTGGCAAGTCAAATGCAAGGCATTGATAAAGCAGGCAAAGGGAGAATTTGAGAAGAAGCTTGCTGCGGAAGCAAAAACGCGAAATAAAGATTTTTTCAAGTACATTCGTAGCAAAAAACCTGTGAGAGAGTCAGTTGGTCCATTAGATGATAGAGGAGTTAAAGGGACATTAAGAGGCGACAAGGCGATAGCGGAGAGACTGAATGAATTCTTTGCTTCGGTCTTTACTGAGGAAGATGTAGGGATGTTACCCATGACTGAAGTGGTATTTAAAGGTGCAGAAGAATTGAAGGAAATATCGATACATCGGGAAGATGTATTACAACTAGTAGATAAACTGAAGAGTAGCAAATCGCCTGGGTCGGATGGCATACATCAAGGGTTTTGAAAGAACTGAAATATGAGATTGCAGACCTGCTATTAGTAATCTGTGAACTATCATTAAAATCATCTCTAATATCTGAAGATTGGAGGATCGCCAATTTAATACCAATTTTTAAAAAGGGTCCCAGGGGTGATCCGGGAAACTACAGACCGGTGAGCCTCACGTCAGTACCGGGAAAAATGGTAGAAACCATCATAAAGAATAAAATTACTCAGCATGTAGATAGTCATGGCCTAATGGGAGACAGCCAACATGGCTTTAGACAAGGAAGATCTTGTCTTACTAATCTGTTATGTTTTTTTGAAAGTGTGAATAATAGGAGGCAGTGTACTACTGTGGATCAAGAACTGGTTAAAAGATAGAAAGCAGAGGGTTGGGCTAAATGGCCAATTTTCCCAATGGAGAAAAGTGAATAGTGGTGTACTCCAGGGATCTGTGCTGGGTCCGCTGATTTTTTGACATATTCATAAATGACCTGGAAAGTGGAATAACGAGTGAGGTTATCAAATTTGCAGATGACACAAAACTATTTAAAGTTGTTAAAACCCAAGAGGATTGTGGAAAATTGCAAGAGGATCTTGATAAATTGGAAGACTGGGCATCAAAATGGCAGATGAAATTTAATGTGGACAAGTGCAAAGTTATGCACCTAGGGAAGAACAACCCAAACTATGGTTACACAATGCAAGGTTCCACATTAGGAACCACCACCCAGGAAAAAGATTTATGCGTCATTGTGGATAAAATTTTAAAACCCTCGTCCAGTGTGCAGCGGCGGCCAAGAAAGCAAATATAATGCTAGGTATCATAAGGAAAGGAATGGAAAATAAAACAAAGGATATTATAATGCCTCTGTATCGTTCCATGGTGAGACCGCACCTTGAATATTGTGTGCAATTCTGGTCGCCGTATCTTAAAAAGGATATAGCGTTATTAGAAAAGGTTTAGAGAAGAGCCACCAAAATGGTAAAGGGGATGGAAGGATACTCCAATGAAGAACAGGGGCGGCCCAAGGGGGGTGCGGGGCCATGTGCGGAGACTCGGTGCGGGGCCTCATTTGCATAAGGTGCCTCATTTGCATAAATATTTGCATAATGTTACCATACACTAACTTTTAGTAAACATGCCTCTTAATGAGTATATGGATAAAGAAAGACTAAAAGGTTTCTACATTACTATAATCCAGTACCAACCGCCAGGCACATTAGGAACTACTACAAACACTGCCCATTTAGAACCCATAGCAAACCCGCCGTATCCTAACAGCACTACCAGGACTCACAAAGCACCATACCCTAACTATCAAAAGGCAACACTGCAAATATTAAACCAATACATTTCAGAGAACAATAATACATGACCTACTGGGGAAAGAACAAGTGGCAATGTCAAATAGGAATTACATAAACAGTATACCTCAGCTCAGTTACACATGCAGAACATAGACCATCACCAAACACTGAATAACAATTTAGGACGAGGAAGACCATAATTAAACTGGGAACCCCAAAAGCCAAACTTGGAATATACAACAACACTGTAGAAATAAAACTATAAATTAATTTCCTCTTGTACTAAACAAAGCGCAAAAATTAATGATGCACATTTCCCAGAGCTGACATATTCCAGTTAATACATTCAAAATAAAGAGATATTTTTTGACCTTTTGTGCATTTTTTTTCAGTTGCAATTGCTCCAGCCACTTTCTTCTGGTTTCTTCGTGTCTTCTGCTAACTCTCCATCTGCTGTCCATTTGTCCTTTCTTCTGTCTTGTTTTTTTTTTCCATTCTCTCTCTACATCTGCTTTAACATGCTAATCTTTCTCCTTTTGCTCTTTCCTCATTCCTATTTCATCCACTCAAATTTTATCCCTCCATCCTCAATCCCCACTTACTCTCCCAATATCCGGCCAATTGTAGATTTGTCTTCCCTCCCACGCAAAATATTTTTCCCTCTCCATTTCACTCTCCCAGCTCCATCCCATTTTAATCCTCCCCCAACATCAGCTCCTTTCTAGTTCCAGCCCCACCCAGCATCTGCTCCCTTCTTGTCCCTGCATCAGCCCATTTCCAGTCCTAGTCCCCCATCAGCCCATTTCCAATCCTATCCTAGCCCCACCATCAGCCCATTTCCAGTCCTAGCTCCCCCATCCATTTCCAGTCCTATCCGAGTCCATCCATCAGTTCATTTCCAATCCCAGCCCCTCATCAGCCCATTTCCAGTCCTATCAGTTCCTCCATCAGCTCATTTCCAATCCCAGCCCCCCATCAGCTCATTTCTATTCCTTTCCTAGCCCCACCATCAGCCCATGTCAAATCCTAGCTCCCCTCCACTCAGCCCATTTCCAATCCAAGCCCCCCATGAGCCTACTTCCAGTTCTAGCCCCTCCATGAGTCCATTTCCATTCAAGCCCCCACCACAGCCCATTTCCAACCTTAGCACCCCCAACAGCCCATTTCCAGTCCTATCTTGGCCCCTCCATCAGCCCATTTCCTGTCCTAGCCCCCCCCCCCACTCAGCCCATTTCCAGTCCTAGCTCCCTCTCCTCACAGCCCATTTCCATTCCAAGCCCCCCTCCCCATCAGCTATTTGCAGTTCAAGCCCCCTTTCCACTCAGCCCATTTCCATTCCAAGCCCCTGTCCCCATCAGCTATTTGCCGTTCAAGCCCCCTTCCACTCAGCCCATTTCCTGTCCTAGCAACCCCCAATCCCATTACCAGTCCTAGCTCCCCCATCAGCCCTCTTCCAGTCTGAACCCCCTATAGCCCATTACCAGTCCTAACCCCCCATCAGCCCACTTCCAGTCCGAACCCCCTATAGCCCATTACCAGTCCTAACCCCCCCATCAGCCCACTTCCAGTCCTTACCCTCCCATCAGCCCATTTTCAGTCTTACCCCCCCATCAACCCATTACCAGTCCTAACCCATCAGCCCACTTGTAGTCTTAGCCCCCCCATAGCCCAGTACCAGTCCTAACTCCCCCCAGCCCATTACCAGTCCTAACGCCCCCCACAGCCCATTACCAGTCCTAACCCCCTATCAGCCTACTTGTAGTCTTAGACCCCCATAGCCCATTACCTGTTGTAACCCCCCCATCAGCCCATTACCTGTCCTAACCCCCCCATAGCCCATTTCCAGTCCTAATCCCCCCATCAGCCCACTTGTAGTCGTAGCCCCCCATAGCCCATTACCTGTCATAACTTCCCCCATCAGCCCATTTCCAGTCTTAGCCCCTCCATAGTCTATTACCTGTCCTAACCCCCCATAGCCCATTCCCAGTCTTAACCCCCCCCATCAGCCCACTTCCAGTCCGAACCCCCTATAGCCCATTACCAGTCCTAACCCCCCCCTATCAGCCCATTTACAGTCCTTACCCCCCTCCCTCCCTCCCTATTTACAGTCCTTACCCCCTCCCCATCAGCCCATTTACAGTCCTCCCCCCCTCAGCCCATTTACAGTCCTCCCCCCCTCCCCATCAGCCCATTTACAGTCCTCCCCCCCTCCCCATCAGCCCATTTACAGTCCTTACCCCCCTCCCTCCCCATCAGCCCATTTACAGTCCTTACCCCCCTCCCCCCTCCCCATCAGCCCATTTACAGTCCTTACCCCCCCTCCCTCCCTCCCCATCAGCCCATTTACAGTCCTTACCCCCCCTCGCCATCAGCCCATTTACAGTCCTTATCCCCCCTCCCTCCCTCCCCATCAGCCCATTTACAGTCCTTACCCCCCTCCCTCCCTCCCCATCAGCCCATTTACAGTCCTTACCCCCCCCTTCCCCATCAGCCCATTTACAGTCCTTACCCCCCTCCCTCCCTCCCCATCAGCCCATTTACAGTCCTTACTCCCTCCCTCCCTCCCTCCCCCCCATCAGCCCATTTACAGTCCTTACCCCCCCTCTCCCCATCAGCCCATTTACAGTCCTTACCCCCCCCCTCCCCATCAGCCCATTTACAGTCCTTATCCCCCCTCCCTCCCTCCCTCCCCATTAGCACATTTACAGTCCTTACCCCCCTCCCTCCCTCCCCATCAGCCCATTTACAGTCCTTACCCCCCCCCTTCCCCATCAGCCCATTTACAGTCCTTACCCCCCCTCCCTCCCTCCCCATCAGCCCATTTACAGTCCTTACCCCGTCCCTCCCTCCCTCCCCCCCCCATCAGCCCATTTACAGTCCTTACCCCCCCCCCCCCAGCCCAGCTAAGTTTAAAAAAATAAAGACCCAGAAACCGGCTGCTGCTGCCGCTGCCCGCCGTGGCAGCGGCAGAATGGAGAATCCCGCGGGGCCCCCCTGTCCGGCAGTCTTTGATGCGGCCTCAGCGCGGGCTTTTCAGAGCCGCGCGAAGGGAGAGTTTCCCTTTCTCGCGGCTCTGTTAATCCCGCCGCGGGGCGTTTGGGCGTTCCCATCAGCCCCGCGGCGGGAGTAACAGAGCTGCGAGAAGAGAAGCTCTCTCTCTTCGCGCAGCTCTGACAGCCGACGGAGGCCACAGAGAAGACTGCCGGACAGGGGGGCCCCGTGGGATTCTCCATTCTGCCGCTGCCACGGCGGCAGCAGCAGCCGGGTTCTGGGGGTTTTTTTTTTAAACTTAGTTGGGCTGATTGGGGGGGGGGGGGTGGTAAGGACTGTAAATGGGCCCCGCGGGATTCTCCATTCTGCCGCTGCCACGGCGGCAGCGGCAGCCGTAGCCGGTTTATGATTTTTTTTAAATTTTAATGGGATGCAAGATGTTTTTTGCGCGGGGCCCCCTGAAACGCGGGGCCCTGTGCAAAAAACATTCTTGCTCAATGGACGGGCCGGCCCTGATGAAGAAAGGCTAAAAAGGTTAGGGCTCTTTAACCTGGAAAAGAGACGGCTGAGGGGAGATATGATAGAAGTCTATAAATTAATGAACGGAGTGGAACGGGTAAACGTAGATCGATTGTTTACGTTATCAGAATATAGAAAGACTAGGGGACATGCAATGAAGCTACAGGGTAAACTATTTAAGACTAATAAAAGAAAATATTTTTTCACTCAACGTGTAATCAAACTCTGGAATTTGTTACCGGAGGATGTACTAAAAGCTGTTAGTGTAGCTGGGTTTAAAAAAGGTTTGGACAAGTTCCTGGAGGAAAGGGCCATAAACCATTATTAAGAAGGGACCCAGGATATCAATGCATGACCCAGTACAAGCATTGTGGAACCTGTGTCTTTTGGGGAAACTGCTAGGTATGTATGACCTAGATTCGCCACTGTTGGAAACAGGATACTGGGCTTGATGGACCTTGGTCTGACCCAGAATGGCATATCTTATGTTCTTATGTTCTTAACACTTAAAAATTTACATGATGAAAACAAAATAATAGATGTTTTCCTACCTCTCCCCCCTTGTCCACTTCTCCCTCAATTTACAAAAAGCATGAAACAGAAGTAGCAGCAGCAGCAGCAGCAGCAGTCAGTACAGGGCCCAGTGTATTTGAGGCTTGTAAAAGTTTATGGACTCACAGGCCCAATGTTGACAGCCATTACTGGGCATAAGTCACAGTGGAGGTCTAGAGAGAGGGAATCAGCTTTGTTTCTGTGACCCCATTCGGAGTCCTGACCGACAGTTTGGGAATCATTGTCCTCCAGGGACTCAGAGGGTAGGCTACGGTTTGGGGGTAAATACAAATGTACTAGCCAAAGAAACACTAGACAGCTCTAGACGGGACAGTTGCAGGAGTGTGGTGAAACAGTCCTGGGAAGTGCGCATAGTGCCAACAGTTGGAGGCTGCAGCTTGGGACAGGGACGCACTGGTGAGAAAAGCACTACTGTCTGTTTTTGCTCCTACAAGGCGTAAAACCTGGCAGAGAAGTGCTAGGAAAAAGGCACTCCTGCTGAATTACGAATTGCTCCTGTATGGAAGGGGAGATTGTAATGTGCAAGGAAAGAAGCACCACTATTTAGAGAGAATACCTCCTGTGTTTCAGGAGGGCATAAGCATGTTGAGAAGTTAGCCTTAGCCATGCTGACTAATTAAGTTTTTTGTCTGGAGTCTGAAGATAAAGTATAGTAATTCTGAAAAGCTATGTATGTTTTAGTGTGGAGTGAAGCTTGTACATAAACTCTGTATTGTACATAGTCCTCAAGGCTGCCTTTTGTGTGTTAATAGAGTGGGTAGGTGCTTCGCTCTGAAGAGAAAGTTGGCAAACATATAGTAGCCACTTGGGAAATTTCAGGAGTAACTATAGGGGAAGATCATAGAGTAGGTGATGGATGGTCATGGGTCGTGGGCTTCTGAGACAATGCAGTTCTCTAGTATGCAGGATAAAATATTCTTGTTGCATTTTCATTATTTGATGATAACATGGCATTCCCTTCTGGCCCTCAGGAGTCTCCAGAAATAGGTCAGTAATTGAAGACCTCATATTATCGGAATATGACTGGTTCATTCTGAAAATTATTTCACAAATAGCATCATACAGAACATATGGGCCATTGGGATTCAATTCCATGTGAGCTGATTTGAGACATTCTTTCAATCATGGCTATTCAGGAGGAGTGAGGGGAATTGCTGGGAAGCAGCTTGGAGAACATCAAAGTATATTATTTAACAATAAGATTTTCAATTATTTTTGGGTGACTATGACCAATTTGCCTGTATACCATTGTGATATAAATATTACACAAGCAGTCTCTGTGGGAAGTGGGGCAGTGGACCTCAGTCAAAAGGTAAACCAGTGACCGCACCCCCACCACAATACAGGAACCAGGAACAGAGGCAGAACATGACAATGATGTTGCTGTCCCACTCCCGACAACTTTTCTTTATTCTATTAAATTACCAATACTTTCCTCTTCCCCTGACAGCCAGAGAAGCGCATAAGTGTATCATCTCCAATGTTGAAGAACTGAAATACACAGCATTGGTACACCTACCATAAGATTCAGCATAATAAATTCGTTCTGAGCCATTTCTTGTATCGCAGTATTCTCTGCAAACACTTTTTTCAGTGCTGAAAGACAGTAATCGTGATATTTGAGAATCCCCAGTGGACACTGTACAAATGCCTTCATCCAAGTGATATGATATGCTCTGCTGTCATAGAATTTCCACCTCATGCACTCATTATAAACGATAGCAGACATAACCATAGCTTTGGTTGCACTTCAAGCAGTCGGCTGATGCACAGTACAGATATAAACCAGCTGCCCCAGTCAACTTCCACGCTATTGCTCACGATCACCATTTAATTCTGCTGCTCCTGACTCTTAGACGCTATTCTGGATGCAGTAGCTACAAACCAAGCCTTGTTTGAACCTTGAGTTACAGGATGGTTATTGCAAAAGCAGAAACTCCATTTATTTTTGATTCTATTGCATATTCTTTTAGCCTTACTCGTAGGCAGCTTATTTTCTCTCATCCAACTGTATTTCATAACTTAGATTTTCATAGTTTATAAATCAAAGGCGGGCACTACCCTGATGCTGTGGCATAGGTCAGTGTGGTGCTTACATGGGTAAAGGAAAACATTTTACAGTTAGTTTTTGGTCTGTTTTGCTTGGGCTTTCTCCCCAATTTTTGGACTTTTTTTTAGTTTACCTTAGCTTAGATTATTGACAATTTTTCTAGATTGCCTTTTACAGATAAATATAACAAAGCAGTTTGCATCCTTAAAAAGGAGAGAAGAGAGTAAAGACGTAGAAGGAGAAGTCTAACATTTGCTCATTGATTTGACATGGTTAATTCATAGACTAACATATATTAAATTGGTTTAGTGCACTAAGGGGGGCTTTTGAAGGCAATTAACATGGTTAGTAGATCTGCTGACTTCATTAATGGCGGCAAGCAGGATATTTAGGGGTATGTTTACTAAAACCCCGTTAGGGTGCGCGGCACGCTAGTGTGCGGATGCCATATAAGGAGTGGGCGTTTCAGTCAGAAAAAAGCAAAACCGGGATTAATCATGCGCTAATGTGCGCTGCACTCATGTGCGCCCCACACATTAGCGCATGAGAAAGTTGCGCGGGAAGCATAAGTGGTGCGCTGATGTGCACACACAGAAACAGAGCCACAGTACAATGGTTAAGACACTGACCAATGGTGCAGGGATCATGGGTTCAATCCCCCAGTGTGCCCAATGAAAAAGGCTGGCTGAAGCATTGCCTATTATGGGGAAGATTGCTTTAGGAGGCATTTTATTTTTATTTTAATTATCTTTACTAGCAAACGCACTCTCAAAGCGTGTTAACATAAGGCGCCCCATAAGGCACATTTTAAAGTGCACTGTCCGCCAAGGCACCCTAGAATGTTGCTTATAGGGCGCTTTATAGGGTGCTGTATGAGGTACCGCAAGGTCACAGCACTGTTTTTGATGGCAGCACTGTGCAGTTTAAGGAATGAAAATCATAAGTAGGTGCGCTGACATGCAAGGTGGAGCAGCAGTGTAGCACAATGGTTAAGACACTGACCAATGATGCAGGAGTCATGGGTTCAATCCCCCACTGTGCCTAATGAAGAAGGCTAGCTGAGGCATTACATGTCATAGGTAATATTGCTGTAGGGGGCAATTTTTTTTTATTTTAAGTAGTGCTGCCAGCAAACACACCCTCAGAGTATTGTAACATAAGGTGCTGCATAAGGCGCCTCATAGGGTACCCCAGAGGGCACATTTTAAAGTGCACTGTCCGCCACGGCACCCTACAATGTTGCTGAAAGGGTGGCCTATAGGGTGCCATATAGGGTGCCCTATGAGGCACAGCAAGGTCATAGCACTGTGTTTGATGGCAGCACTGTGCATTTAAACGCATGGAAATCTGAAGTAGGTGCGCTGACATGCAAGGAGGAACAGCAGTGTAGCACTATGGTTAAGGCACTGACTGCTGATACAGGGGTCATGAGTTTGCTCCCCAGTGTGCCTAATACGTAAGGCTGGCAGAGGCATCAGCTTTTAATGTATGTATTGTTTCCTGCAGAATTTTATTTGTATTTTATTAATTACTGCCAGCAAACACGCCCTCACGTGCCGTAATTGAAGGTGCCGCATAAGGCACCCTATAAGGCACTCCATAGGGCACATTATAAAGTGCACTGTCCGCCACGGCACCCTAAAATGTCCCCTATAGGGCACCCTATAAGTCGCTCCACAGGATAACGTATAGTGCACCTCATATGGACGGTAACCATAAGGTGCCCTCAGAGGCACCTTATGGGTACAGTACGCTGAGAGTATTTTTGCTGGCAGCAATAATGTACATGAAAAAGAGATAATGCTTTAGGCAGCCCTACCAAATAACCCCACTGTGTGTTTGAACCCACGACCTCTGGCTTCACATGCAGTGAAGTAATGATTGGGCTATAGCTCTACAACTGCTAGCAAGCCCCTTGCTGGCTGCAGAGGGAGTGCATGTCACCACACAGACAGTCTGCTGTGGTCACCAGGATAGGGTTAGCACACGTGTACCCATGATGCACTGCACATGCAAATCAGCTGTCCACAGATAAACACAAGATGGGGTATGCACCCCCACAGCACCTCGGCCTGTTAGGGGGAACTGACCATGAGCACCCCCACAGCACCTCGGCCTGGTAGGGGGTACTGACCGTGTGTGTTACTGGCACAGAGTAGCTACACACCGTCACATTGTGCAGGTACTGTGCTCACCCTGAGTGTGCGGTGGGGCGCCCAGCACCAGGTCCACAGCACCTTCCATGGCAGAAATAGGCCATGCTGCAGGTCCCCAGCAGTGCTAATATGTGAGGTAGTTAGTTTCTGCAGAAACACCTTGGATGTATCTGTCTGTCTCAGTCAGGTGTAGCCCCCATGGACCCCCCCCCCCCCCCCGGAGGATCATGCACCACCACCCTCCTTCTCCAGGGCTGAGGGTGGTAAACAGGGTCTCCCATCAACAGATCCACATTTTACCTTCCTGCAATGGTGGCAGTAGAAGGGGAACAGACACCCAACAGGGCAGTCAATGCAGCTCTGTACACATCCATAACACAATAGCAGACAGACATTAGGCCTGGATATGCTATAGCTGCTCCCCCACCACTATCTGATATTCTCCTGCAGCAAGCCTTCAGCCACTGCACCCTGCAAGGCACTCCATCAAGACACATACCAGTTGCAAACAGTCTGCTAGCTAGTCCATAGTGCATGTTCCTGGTGGAAATGCATGCACCCAGAACTGGGATGTCAGCATACACAACAAGCAGATACATCAGTGACTGGGCCCCAAAAGGAAACCCATAAATATCACATGAAAAAAATACTATATAGCACTATGGGGGTGCCTAGCCATGCTGTGGTCACTGCACAGTCAGGGTGAGAGTGATCTCCCAGCAGGACATGCTGAGGCCACCCTGTCTGTGTAGGTGGTGGCCGGGCACTAAAATGTCCCAGCCAGTGCCCTATGCCCTGTGCAGATGCATCCTGGCCAGGCCTCCCTGTCTGGGCTATACCCATGGTACCTTGCTCCTCATTATGCACATTGGCAGGCCAATACTGGCAACAGTGCTGGCAGTGTGGGCTGTGGAGGGTGTTTTCAGCCACCACATACTGGATAGACAGACACCCACACCCACACCTTTGCCAGCATTGTGCTACTATAGAGGAGTTTAGCAGCCCTGGCCACCACATCAATCCTGGGCACAGTACAGGCATGGATATGGTACGCAATACTGTTGGGGGTCACTCCTCAGGGTGGTAAACACTGTCAGAGACCAGACCTGAAGCACATACCGCAGACATCAGAAAGGTTGTTATGATGGAGCTCAATCAGCAAACTGTGCTTAACGTAGGAATTGCTATCTGCCAGTAATCATAGCAAACGTTTGATAGCTGTGTACCATATACCCAGGTGTAGGGTGGCATTGCTAAGGTATGCAAGTGCTAGTATTGGGAAATGCACGCAGGGCCCAATGTCCTGCCTCTCCAGGAGGCATTGGCCAATGGGGCCTGTGGGTGTGGGTGTGTCTGCCCCTGTTGGCTGTTGCTTTACGGCAGAGGTTACCAACTCCAGTCCTGGTGTGCCAAACACTGTTTGGGTTTTCATGCTGTCCCTCATGAATATGCATGAGATACATCTTCATACCATGGGGGTGGTGCATGGATATGCAGCACAGGCATCTTTATTAGAGGCAGCATGGCACCTGAATGGTGTTTGGCCCTCCAGGACTGCATTTGGGAGACTCTGCTCTAGCTAATGCGCCTGTTTATGGTGTCTGTGCTCGGTGGGGTAAAATATAGGCATATTAACCATGCGTATGTTCTCAGCAATAAAGGTTTGTCCTTACTATCACGGTTTAGTTGTGGGAAAAATATGTGGACTGGATTGGCAGTAGCCCCAGCTGGGCTTTGAACCTGTGACTTTCTGTTCTTGCACACACTGTCTGTGTGCACTGCACCAACGTGTTGCCACAGATATGCTGCATTCTCTGGGGAGTCCATGACTGTACATCCGACAGGGCCTGTTTGTTGCAGTGCACGGCACCCACCTGGACAGGGCTAGGCCATGGTCTGCTGTTGCCACCAGCTGCTGCCACCTCCACCACCAGTACCGCTGCATCCTTAGATTGGAGACAGCATAAATCCTGATGGATTTGTGGCCCGCCAGGACTGCATTTGGGGGATTCTGCCGTAGGTAATGCACATTTCTATGGTGTTTGTGCTGTGTAGGGTAAAATATAGGTGTTTGACCCATGCTTATGTTCTCAGCAATAAAGGTTCAGTCTTTACTACCATGTTTTCTTCATGGGTAAAATAAGGGGACTGGGTTGGCAGGAGCCCCAGCTGGGATTTGAACCTGGGACCTGCTGGTCCTAAAGGCACTGGCTGTGTCTGCTGCACCACTGCCGTGGCACAAAAACAGTGCATTCCCTGGGGAGTCCATGGCTGTTTGTCAGACAGGGCCTGTCTGTTGGAGTACACTGCACCCACATGAAGGGGGCTTGGCCACCATCTGCTGTGGGCAGCAGCCACTGCCCCCTCCACCAACGGTACCCCTCTGCCACCATGCTGACATGGCCTTATATTGGAGACAGCATCACAGCTGAATGATATGTGGCCCTCCAGGACTGCATTTAGGGGACTGTGGTCTAGGTAATGCGCATGTTTCTGGTGTCTGTGCTCTGTAGGGTAAAATAGAGGTGTTTGGACCATGCTTATGTTCTCTGCAAAAAAGGTTGGTCTTTACTATCACTGTTTAGTGGTGGGTAAAATATGGGGATTGGGTTTGCAGGAGCCCCAGCTGGGACTTGAACTGGTGATTTTTGGCTTCTAAACACATTGTCTGTGTTCACTGCACCACACTGTGGCCACAGAGACAGTGCAGTCCCTGGAGATAGGAAACCTGGCCAAAGGAGTCAGAAACCCTGCTCTGCACAATTTCACTGTGGGCTCATTCACCTTGTATGGAGACGGAGCATAGACCCTTCAAAAAAACATTTCTTTATTTTGGAGCTTTCTTGGGAGTGTTCTTTACTGTTGCCCATTGATATCACTATTGGCCAGCTTGGTTATGTTTTTTTCCCTTTTTTTTAGGTCATTTTCACTGTTTATTTGCCCTTTTGTACCATGCACATGTATCACACTGCTCACTTTTTGTAGGTTTCTCTGGTTTTGCTTTACATTGCTGAAAGAAATGGTTTCTCTTCCCTTTAAATCGGCTCTACCGCGAGGTTTTCACTCGTGGTATTTTTTTGCTTGAATTTCAGCCCCGCTCGTGTGCGGGGAGCCTCTCCCCTCCCACTCTCCACCCATTGACCCCGTCTCTCCGCCCCTGGGGAGCCTTCCTCCACCCTCCGAGAGCCTTTCCACGCCTCTATCGCACATCAGCGCGCCGCGCACATGAGCGGGCACTTTAGTTTGGCGCGCACGTGTGCGGAGCACAAAAACGCATCATTAGCGTGTGCTAAGGTACCTTAGCGCACGCTATTGTGCGCCGCGCACTTGAGCGCAGTTTAGTAAACATACCCCTTAGTGCCACTAATGTGATTAGCGCCGCTGAATATCAGTAGGTGTTGCCACTAGATGCCTCAATGCTAGTCAGCTAGCATCAGGGTGTTCCGGAGGCAGATCGGAGGCGGCACCTGGCCATAACTGGCTAGTGGCGATAGTCAGCTGCTAGCTGGTTATCCTTCAGTGGCAAGTGTTAGACACCCGAAAGGCTGTCCTAATTTTCGCAGCTGAAGCTAACTGGGCAGCAGTCGAATATTGCCGCCACCAGGTTAGCTTCCATGCTATCCGGCCAACCCAGATATTCAATGCCCGTGGCCGGATATGGTGCCAGCATTGAATACCCAGGTTTAAAGTTCAGCGGCAGTGGCCAGCTGCTTTATCAGCGCCTGCCGCCGCCACTGAATATTCCCCCCTACATTTTTAAGGTGTGTTCACAAAGCAAAGGCGTACAAACAAATCTATTTCCTAGTTAAATGAGGCTCTGACAACAATCAGCTCAAATTGAGAAGGTATCGAAGGAAGAAGAGTTTTTAGGATCATAAAATATACATTTCTCTTTAAGAATGTAGGGCCCAATATTCAGCGCTGGTGACTAAAGCAGCTAGCCGCCGGTGCTGAACCTTAAACCTGGATATTCAAGATTTTTTATAAGGTCGTATTAGTGTCAGGGCTGTTTATCACCCAGCATTCACAGCTCTACATATCTCGCCAAAGAGCCTCAGATTTAAGTCCATAACGGGACTGCCAGCATAGATATATGTATATACATACCAGATGTAAAACTCAGTGTGCACTACTGGATCATTTTTATATTTCACCTTTGAATTTATACCTTATAGGTAGGTCTCCTTCTATTCCAGTAACCCTTTGTACAGCTTCATATGGGTACAGTGACCATCTTTATTGTAGAGGTTTTATTTTATAAACAAATTTTTAAGGCAGCCCTTTTGCCGTTGACTCAAACACACTGATTATGAGAAATATTTGCATGGATCCATGATCACAATTGGATCTCCCTTGCATTTTTTCTACTTTGAACGCTAATCTCAATTTGGTCCTGCTTGCCAACAATTTGGCTGGGCAGTTGCTAGGATAGTAATGCGACTAATTATAAAGCTGCAACAGTTACAGATGTGTTTTCTGAGTGCCTCCCAACCTTTTTTTTTAAACCTCCATTCATACATTCTACACAATTAACTTACAATGATGTCAGAGTCATATTTGCAGCCACTTCCGTGAAATATCCGACTTTTGACTCCAAACATTCTTTTCAAACTACACTCAACAGTGTGTCTTTTTTGAGGTGAGACATTCCTGCTTTGTTTCTCACTCTTCTGATATTAGTGAGAGGGCTCATTAGGCCATATGTAGATTTTATATTGATATATGACAGATTGATATTTGGACAGCCGTTTTCGTACACCCATCACTTTTCTTGCAACATTTTAGTATAGTTTGATATGTAGCTGCATGGTTAATTTGCTCTCTAATATTTATTTTTATATCACATATTTATACGATGGTACTGCCTTGGCTATTGCTATTCCTCCAATTCTCATGTAATCCAGTTAGGTAGTAACCTGGCATTGTGGCGGGGTCTCAGAAGTGTTTGGAAATTACTCTTGACGTTCGGCAACTCAATGATGTTTGTATCCAAAATTAGAGTGCTGAATGTATCTCCGTTAAATACGATTTGATGACTAAATGTTCTCATGTTCTTTCCCCCCCCTTTGTTCCCTTTCTTTTAGGTTTGGTGATATTGTAGGTAGGAGAACATATCTCTTAGGGGTATGTTTACTAAACGGCGCACAAGTGCGCGGCGCACAATAGCGTGCGCTAAGGTACCTTAGCGCACGCTAATGCATTTTTGTGCCCTGCACATGTGTGCACCGCACTAACGGGCCCGCTCATGTGCGCGGCACGCAAATGAGCGATAGAGGCGTGGAAAGGCTCCCAGAGGGCGGAGGAAGGCTCCCCAGGGGCGGAGAGACGGGGTCAATGGGCGGAGAGTGGGAGGGGAGAGGCTCCCCGCACAGGAGCGGGGCTGAAATTCAAGCAAAAAAATACCGCGAGTGAAAACCTCGCGGTAGAGCCGATTTAAAGGGAAGAGAAACCATTTCTGTCAGCAATGTACAGCAAAACCAGGGGAAACCTACAAAGCGTGAGCAGTGTGATACATGTGCACGGAACAAAAGGGCAAATAAACATTAAATATGACCCAAACAAAATATAATAAAATTATAATCAAGCTGGGCAATAGTGATAGTAATGGGGAACATCAAAAAACACACCCAAAAAAGCCCCTCAAAAAAAATATGAATTTTAGAAGGGTCTACGCCCTGTCCCCATACAAGGTGAATGATCCCACAGTGAAATAGCACTGATCAGGGTTTCCCTCTCCATTGGACAGGTTACCTATGGCATGCACATTTCCACAACAGCAGGGCGGGCAGGTCGGAACGGGCAATTGGAAAAATGCAGGGAAAGGGGATACAGAGGGCTGCAGGCGGCACATGCTGTGGTGCAGCTGGGGCACAGTGTGGACTAGGCAGATGCCTAGATGGCACCTAGTAATGCTGAAACTGAACAGCAGCCAGACAGCAACTGAAGAGGGCCCAACATGGGCACGAGAGTGTCCATCACAGTGCCACAGGTGATAGCACCCAGCAGGTACCCCCAAGGGCACAGAACATTGGCAGGCGGTGATTGGGGGACATGCGGACAAATTTGCAGGCACCCCTACCCCAGAACCCCCACCATAGGCAGCCGCCTACCCACACAAAGGATGACCTCAGACTGCGTACCACCAGCACCACCAGCAGAAGGGCATGTCAGCAGGGTGGCACAGGGGTACTGGAGGTGGAGGGGGGCAGTGGTAGCTGCCCAGAGCAGACCATGGCCTAGCCCTGTGTAGGTGGGTGCAAAGCACTGCAACAGACAGGCCCTGCTGGATAAACAGTCATGGTATCATCAGGGAATGCATTGTCTCTGTGGCAACACGGTGGTGCAGTGCACACAAGCAGTGTGTTTGGAGACAGAAGGTCACAGGTTCAAAGCCCAGCTGGGGCTCCTGCCAATCCAGTCCACATATTTTTTCAACAACTAAACCGTGATAGTAAGGACAAACCTTTATTGCAGAGAACATACGCATGGTTAATACGCCTATATTTTACCCCACCGAGCACAGACACCATAAACAGCCGCATTACCTAGAGCAGAGTCTCCCAAATGCAGTCCTGGAGGGCCCCACACCATTCAGGTTCCATGCATCCTCTAATAAAGATGCCTGTGCTGCATATCTATGCACCACCCCCATGGTATGCAGATGTAGCTCATGCATATTTATGAGGGACAGCTTGAAAACCCGAACAGTGTTTGGCACACCAGGACTGGAGTTGGGAACCTCTGCCATAAAGCAGAAGCCAACAGGGGCCGACACACCCACACCCACAGGCCCCATTGGCCAATGCCTCTTGGAGAGGCAGGACATTGGGCCCTGCGTGCATCTCCCAATACTAGCACTTGCATACCTTAGCAATGCCACCCTACACCTGGGCATATGGTACACAGCTATCAAACGTTTGCTATGAGTACTGGCAGATAGAAATTCCTATGTTAAGCACAGTTTGCTGATTGAGCTCCATCATAACAATCTTTCTGATGTCTGATGACAGGTCTGGTCTCTGACAGTGTTTACCACCCTGGGGAGTGACCCCCAACAGTATTGGGTACCATATCCATGCCTGTACTGTGCCCAGGACTGGTGTGGTGGGCAGGGCTGCTAAACTCCTCTATAGTAGCACAATGCTGGCATAGGTGTAAGAGTGTGTGTCTGTCTATACAGTGTGTGGTCGCTGCAAACACCTTCCACAGCCCACACTGCCAGCACTGTTGCCAGTATTGGCCTGCCAATGTGCCTAATGAGGAGCAAGGTACCATGGGTATAGCCCAGACAGGGTGACCTGGCCAGGATGCATCTGCACAGGGCATAGGGCACTGGCTGGGACATTTTAGTGCCCGGCCACCACCTACACAGACAGCATGACCTCAGTATGTCCTGCTGGGAGATCACTCTCACCCTGACTGTGCAGTGACGACAGCATGGCTAGGCACCCCCATAGTGCTATATAGCATTTCTGTCATGTGATATTTATGGGTTTCCTTTTGGGGCCCAGTCACTGATTTATCTGCTTGTTGTGTATGCTGACATTCCTGGTCTGGGTGCATGCATTTCCACCAGGAACATGCACTATAGACTAGCTAGCAGACTGTTTGCAGCTGGTATGTGTCTTGATGGAGTGCCTTGCAGGGTGCAGTGGCTGAAGGCTTGCTGCAGGAGAATATCTGATAGTGGTGGGGTGCAGCTTAGCATATCCAGGCCTAATGTCTGTCTGCTATTGCATTATGGTTGTGTACAGAGCTACATTGACTGCGCTGTAGGGTGTCTGTTCCCCAGCATGACTGGGGTTGATGGTACCCCTCTACTGCCACCATTGCAGGGAGATAGAATGTGCATCGGTTGATGGGAAACCCTGTATACCACCCTCAGCCCTGGAGGAGGAGGTTGGTGGTACATAATCCTTCTAGGGGTCCATAGGGGCTGCAGAAACTACCTATCTCACACATTAACACTGCTTTGGACCTCTAGCATGGCCTCTTACAGCAATGGAAGGTGCTGTGGACCTGGTGCTGGGCGCCTCACCGCACCCTCAGGGTGAGCACAGTACCCGCACAATGTGACAGTGTGTAGCTACTCTGTACCAGTAAAACACACAGTCAGTACCCCCTACCAGGCCGAGGTGCTGTGGGGGTGCACATGGTCACTTCCCCCTAACAGGCCGAGGTGCTGTGGAGGTGCATACCCCATCTTGTGTTTATCTGTGGACAGCTGATTTGCATGTGCAGTGCATCATGGGTACGGGTGGGCTAACCCTATCCTGGTGACCACAGCAGACTGTCTGTGTGGTGACGTGCACTCCCTCTGCAGCCAGCCAGGGATTTGCTAGCAGCTATAGAGCTGTAGCACAATGGTTACTTCACTGCCTGTAGAGCCAGAGGTTGTGGGTTCAAACCCACAGTGGGGTAATTTGATAGGGCTGCCCAAAGCATTATCTCTTCTTAATGTACATTATTGCTGCCAGCAAGAACACCCTCATCGTACTGTACCCATAAGGTGCCTCAGAGGGTGCTTTATAGGGCGCCCTATAGGTTACCTTATGGTTATCGTCCATATAAGGTGCACTATACGTTATCCTGTGGAGCAACTTATAGGGTGCCCTATAGGGGACATTTTAGGGTGCCGTGGCGGACAGTGCACTTTATACTGTGCCCTCTGGGGTACCCTATGATGCGCCTTATGCAGCACCTTATGTTACCATACTATGAGGGTGTGTTTGCTAGCAGCACTAATGAAAATAAAAATAAAATGCCCCCTTCAGCAATATTACATATAACAGATTATGCCCAAGCCAGCATTCTTCATTAGGCATAGTGGGGGATTGAACCCATGACTCCTGCATCATTGGTCAGTGTCTTAACCATTATGCTCCACTGCTGCTCCTCATTGCATGTCAGCGCACCTACTTATGCTTTTCATTCCTTAAACTGCACAGTGCTGCCATCAAAAACATTGCTGTGACCTTGTGCTACCTCATACAGCACCCTATAAAGCGCCCTATAAGCAACATTCTAGGGTGCCTTGGCGGACAGTGCACTTTAAAATGTGCCTTATGGGGCGCCTTATGTTAACACGCTTTGAGAGTGCGTTTGCTCGTAGTAGTAATTAAAATAAAAAATAAAATGCCTCCTAAAGCAATAGCGCGCCGCCTTATGCCGCCCAATATTAAACTGCCTCCTAAAGTAATGCCTCAGTCAGCCTTCTTCATTTGGCACAGTAGGGGATTTAACCCCTGATCCCTGCACCATTTTTCAGTGTCTTAACCATTGTACCGTGGCTCTGTTCCTGTGCTTGAGCATCAGCGCGCCACTTATGCTTCCCGCGCAGCTTTCTCATGCGCTAATGTGCGGGGCGCACATGAGCGCCGCGCACATTAGCGCATGTTTAATCCCGGTTTTGCTTTTTTCTGCCTGAAACGCCCACTCCTTATATGGCACCCGCACACTAGCGCGGCCCGCACATTACCGGGGTTTTAGTAAACACACCCCTTAGTATCCCATAAGTGGGTAAATTAAACCCTTTGGTCCTGAACTTGTTTGTCATCCTCTCCTTCTCTGTTGTTTTTTTTTTTTTATTTAAATTTTTATTGATTTTGAAAAACACATTCCAACAAAAAACAAGAATGTCAGAAAAATAATGGTATTTCAGTATCAACAAAAGGATAAATACAAGACCCATTAAATAATCCTCACCATCCATTTAGACCAAAATAGAGGTAAATATATAGGGGCAGCAGGTAAAAAATAAAAAATAGGAAACAAATAACTATCCCAAAGAAATCATAAATTATAGCAGGGTGAGAACTTATGCATCAGCCATATCAGACGTAGTATTAACCACAATCTCCTCTCTAACCCTCAAGAATTCTAGCAGTTGCCCAGGCTCAAAAAAAGAAGAAAAAAAAGAAAGTAATTATACAACAAGACGGAAACCTCAAGACAAATATCCCATCAAAAGAAAGGACCCTAGGTCAGAGACCAAGGAATTCCCTTCTCCTTAGCTGGGTAACATGTGAGAAATCAGGAAAAATACACACTTTAGAGTCTAGAAAAGATACATCAAAATTCCTGAAATAAGATTAAAGAATTATAGATTTATCTGGATCCAAGGCTAGGGTCACAAGCAAGGAAGTTCACTCAGTAACCACCTCAAGGGAATCCTCCAAGAATGCAGTCAGGTTCCTGGGACCCTGAGGTGGGTTCCCTGAAGCAGAATCATAAAACTCACCACCCAAGGACAAGAACTGAGTTCTAGTGATGGGGGACAAATTATCCCCAGGAAGTTTAAGTACCTCCTGGAAATACTTGTGCACTATCTCAGAAGCAGACACAAGAGAAGATTTAGGAAAATTCAACAGACTCTAATTATTCCTGTGGACTTGGTTTTCCAGTTATTCTGCTTTCCTAGTGAGCAAGGGACTTGTCCTTTACATGGACAGCACACAGTCCTCAAAGTTGATCCAACTCTCTTCTACATTAGCTAACTGAGCAGTCCCGGCTGCAAATTAGCGTGGCCGGGCACAGGCGGGCTTCGGCACGGCAGGCCAAGGGTTAACCTTGGCGGGGGGGGGGCAGGGGGGGCGGGCAGCGCGGCGGCTATAGAAAGGCCAACCGCGCTTTCGCCCGCCCTCTTTTCCCCCCCCGCACGGTGCCGCTCGAGAGGGCGATCACAGTCTGATCAGGCACGATCGTACCTCCTTCCGGGCACACGACCTGAACTGTTGGGAGCCGGGGAGCCAGAGGACGGGTTGCTGGGGATGCAACCTTGAAGAAAGGACTCCGGCCGTCGCGAGCTGAGGACCGGCGTCGGCGTATGTGTTCAACGTCGAGTGGTGAGTGCCCTGGAGGAATCCTGAGACTTGGGGGGGAATCGGGGGAGGGGGGAGGGGATCGGGGAGCACAGAGCAAAGCTAGGGCAGAGATGAGCCACCGGGGAACAAGCGAGGGCGGCTGGTGGGGAGACGGGTGGGGGGGGGGGGAATTGAGGAGAAGCTTGAAGTGCGGATACCCGGAGGGAACAAAATGGAGGATGGGGCATTTGGAGGGCCGCATGGGATGCTATTATGGGCCAGCCCCACTAGACGCGTGCACCGGGGGATACCTTAAAAAAAAAAAAATAGAAAGAGGAGAAAGGAGGGAGCATATCGGGCCGGCATGATGCTCCGAGGGTTTTCCACAGGAGAAGGCAAATGCAGATAAATGCCTTGGGCATTTTGGGGACGGGGGAACAGAAGGTGTGGGGGAAATCCTCATGGTCACCCCCCCCCCCTCATGGCTTAAAAGTGGCATTAAAGTGGCTTAGGAGCACGGGTTTTCAAGTTGTGTCTGTTGTTCTGTATTTTTCCTGCATTATAGCTTGCAGTGAATAAAGATATCATGCGTTGAGGGTGCCATCTACTGGCCATAAGTGGAATGGCACATTATATTTGTTTCAATGCTGGATTCCTTGTTCCTATATGGTAGTTTTTTTTTTTTTTTATATTGCCTTTCAACGTCCTGGGGCGTTACATGCTTGCCCGCGGGGAGGGGGGGAATATTCTCTCTGCAGTTACTTTTGTTTGACAGTAAAGGGGCGGCATTTTGGGAATGTATTTAAGTGCACAGACAAGCGTGACCTGTGGGGTTTTAGAGGTTATTAAAAAAAAACCCCAAAAAAAACGGGGGGGGGGGGGGGGAAATGATAAGAGTTAGTGTCTATTACAACCAGCAATAATGATGGTGCCCAGTCAATTGTATTTATGCTCGCCAGTGCAGTGCTAATATGCCTTCCTGTGTCCCTCATATATTCCCCCCCCCCCTAGCATTTGTGCAAGCAGGATAAGATGCCACGGAGGGCCACGCTGAATGGAGGGAAGGACCGCAGGGAACAGCCCAGCAGGGAAGGAGCAGGTGGCAAGCGGACCGCAGAGGGCAGAATGACATGCGGTGCTTCGAAACGTGCATCGGCAACGGCCACGAAAGGGAAAGCTGGTGGAGGAGATGGCCCGCGGGGGAGACGTGCGGTTCAGAATACGCGGCATAATCAGCGGGGCGCATCACAACCGGCACCAGCGACATCCAGTCAGGAGCTGGATGAGCTACTGAGGTTGATTCAGGACCAGGTAAACCAATACGGCCTAAGCGCTTTCAAGCAACGTCTAGAGGCGGCTACCGTCAGTACCGAAGAGCTGCGGGCCGCAAGTGGATGCACGGCAAGCAACGGCTCAGCGAACGGAGACGGTCCGCCGAGCACCAGCTCAGAGACGGAGGCTAACACGCCAAGCACCAGTGCAGCGAACAGCGACGGGTCATCACTCATCGCCTCGGTGAAAGGTAAGCTGCGGGCAAAAAGGGAGCAGTTGTGGGACTGTCTTCCTTGTCATCAGAGGAATCTAGCTCGGACAACGAGGGAGACATTTCCTTAGCAAATGCCATGCATAGCATTTTGAAAACTTTCAAAAGAAAAAATAGTACATCACACAAGGATAGACAGCTGGCAAAGGTGTGGGAAGGGCGTAGCGAGACACACACGCAGAGAGCGGACAGCGGTAAATCCTGGCCAACCGGGTCGGCACAGATGGCTACGCTAACAAGCCCAGTGGCGGTAAGCGGTGACCCGCGTTGCGGAGTAAGCTCGTTAGCCAGCGCCGTGCCCAAAAAATTTAAAAAACGAATCTGGTGGAGGGAATTTATCGACATATTTTCGTTACTGATCAGGGATCAGGACGGAGAAACAAATGAAGGCAAGGAGAAGGATAGAAAGTGGGAGAAGAAGCCGAAGATTGTTAAATCCATAAACAATTGGGTCTTGGCGTTCCATATATTCATGAGCGTGGTCCTAGAGCGTGAGCCAGAACTGAACCAGTATCTAATTAAATACTTGGATACAATAACCCAGGCACACAAGCGGCTCGGCGGGTGGGCCTGGCTGAATTATGACGTTAAGTTCAGACAGAGCTTGGCCGAAGACCTAACCATGACCTGGCAACACAGGATCGTGGATCTATGGCTGGAAGAGATGGCCCCCAACAGACCATACTGTCTAGAAGGGTCCTCTCAGCCCTTTCAGGTGTCGCAATGGCGTCAGGCCGCCCAGTCGAATGGGCGCAGGGCATGCCGGCAGTTTAACGCTGGGAGTTGCACATGGAGGCCATGCAAATTCAGACATGTATGTACCAACTGCGGGGGGAATCACCCGGCTGCTGTTTGCCACACCAGCAGGGACAACAAGCCCTTTAGACCAGTGCAGCAAAGAGGTAGTGAGGGCCATGGCCCCAACCCCCATCAGACTTGATCACATGCGACCTTGGCTACACGCTTACCCGCGTCGGGACAATGCTCTCAACATCGAGAGCGGCTTTGCTGAAGGTTTTAGGATCCCGGTTTTAGCCAACCCGCTTGCCCGGGGAACACGCAACTCCCCATCAGTTAAAAAATTCAGCTCGGTAGTCCAACTAAAGTTATCAAAAGAAAGAGAGTTGGGGAGGGTGGCAGGCCCATTCAGGGCCCCGCCCATTCCAAACTTGGTGCTGTCCCCACTGGGAATCGTGCCAAAAAAGGAGGCCGGAAACTTTTGCCTAATACATAATCTATCATACCCCGAAGGGAGTTCAGTGAATGACCAAATTGATCCGTCGATATGCTCGGTGAGATATTCGACGATCGACCACGCAGTGGACATCATAAAGAAACGGGGACAGCAGGTTAAGCTGGCAAAGGTGGATATCGAATCAGCCTTTCGTCTCCTGCCGGTCCACCCGGAGTCCTTCGTATTGCTGGGATTCACCTTTAATGGGGAGTATTATTTTGATAAATGCTTGCCCATGGGTTGCTCGATATCGTGCGCGTATTTCGAGCAATTCAGCACATTTGTACACTGGGTGGTGGAGGATATTGCCAAGCCCGATACCTTGGTGCACTACTTGGACGATTTCCTTTTTATCGGAAATGACCAGGAAGACTGCCAGAGGATCCTCAAGGCTTTTGAACATGTGGCCAAGCTTTTTGGTATTCCACTGGCAGAGGAAAAGACTTGCGGGCCTGTGGAGGCCATTACCTTCTTGGGTATTGAGCTGGACGTGGCAAAGCAACAATCGCGCCTGCCCACTGACTAGATACAAAAATTGAGATCCGCCATTCGAGACATGCAGGGCTACAAAAAGGCTACCTTGGAGCAGTTTCAATCAATGCTGGGGTTGCTGTGTTTTGCATGCCGAATCATGCCAATGGGGCGGGTCTTCTGCCGTCGCATGGCACTGGCGACTAAGGGGATCCAAAAAAAACATCACAAGATCAGGATCACTAAGGGCATAAAAGAGGACCTACACATGTGGGAAATCTTCTTGCAATCCTTTAATGGTCGGGCGTTTTGGCAAGAGCACCCAGTGTCAAACGAAGACATCGACCTGTTCACAGACGCCGCAGGCGGATCCGGTTTTTGGATATACTTCAAAGGCGCGTGGTGCGTGGAGGAATGGCCCGCCGAATGGCACTCCGTAGGTACTACCAGGGATATTACCTTTCTGGAGCTATTTCCCATAGCGGTAGTGTTAGCCCTCTGGGCCCCGCGTCTTTGCAACAAGGTGATCACTTTCCATACTGATAACATGGCAGTGGTATACGCGGTGAACGGGATGCGCGCCCACACTCAAGGGGTAGTGGCACTCCTGAGACATATAGTGTTGACATGCCTAGTCCACAATATAACTATCAGAGCGAAACACATACCGGGTACTCTCAATAACCTTGCCGATGCTCTCTCCCGCTCTAAGATCTCACTCTTCCGATCCCTGGCGCCCGAAGCCGACACAATCAAGACGGCCATCCGGATCGGGCATGGGACCTTGGTCCACCGAAGTTTGGGAGCTGGTGTTGGGCTCACTATCCGAGCGGACAAGGAAAAAATACCTAACGGCTTGGGGGAAATTCCAGTTTTTTTGCGCAAGGAACGGGATTGAGGAGGTTTGCCCCAGCACGGAGTCAATCCTGCAGTGGATCCTGCATCTGAAAAGGGCAGGCAGCAAGAAATCAGCGGTCCAGGCGCAATTGGCGGCGATCGCTTTCTTCGCTAAGGCGTTGAGTAAGAGCAGCCCAAGAGCAGATTTTGTGATATCAAGGGTGATGAAAGGCTGGACAACGGAGCAGCCCCGCGAAAAAGACTGGCGGCGCCCGATAACACATCATATGTTACAGCAGCTGATAGCGGTGGCGGGCCGAATATGTTTCGACAATTTCGAGACCCGGTTGTTCCGATGTGCCTTTTCATGGGCCTTTTTCAGCGCATTCCGGGTAAGTGAGCTGGTCGCCGCGGTGAGTAAGGCTAACACCGAAGGGGGTATTAGGGAGCAAGATGTCAGCCTACACAACGGGACACTCGAGCTGCATGTTAGGCGATCCAAAACTGACACAGAAGCAAGAGGCGCCTTGATAAGGTTAGCTCAGCTACCGGGGGACCCCTCATGCCCGGTTAAAATGTTTGCCGACTATAAGCAAATACGGCCGGCAGGGGCAGATCACTGGCTGGTGCACTCGAACGGTGCACCCCTTTCGCGTTTTCAATTCACCAGGGTACTTAAACGGGCCTTGGAGGCGGCAGGTGTGGAGACGTGCTTCTACGGCACCCACTCATTCCGCATCAGTGCTGCTTCAATGGCAGCCAGCCTGGGAATGACCGGAGAGCAGATCAGGAACATCGGCAGATGGCGATCTGACAGATATAAGCTATACGTACGCCTGGTATGACGCCATGGGCAGGTCATGTGGAGTAGGAGGCGTATATAAAAAAACAAAAAAAACGGGTAATGAGGTGAGGGGAGTCTATGTCGGGAGATATTTGACATGTTGTAATTTGTATGTTATTAATTTGTCTCAAATGGTTGTATCAAACAGTGCTGTAACAGTTATCAAGTAGGTATTAACATGCCAACTCTCTTTTCAACACTAAGGCGGCAAACCATGCCAGGAAGTTTGGATATGCGGCCACTCGTTCGTGCACTGGGCAGAAAGGAGGACAAGTACCAGACCACAAGGCCTCAACCTGGGCCTCCCGCCGACAAGGTGGCAGTGAAGTGGATGGGTCATCGAGGTATGGTGTGGGACCAGTTGATGCCTTTCCTTTTGCAGTTAAAACATGCAGGGGGAAAACCTTGGGTGATAGTAGTTCATTTCGGAGGTAATGACCGCACCAGTACACGCAGTGTTGAGCTAACAAAGAAGATGCAAAAGGACATGCAGGCACTGACAGGTACCTTTCCGGGAGCATGGCTGGTCTGGTCGCACATCATACCTCGGCGAGTCTGGAGGGGCGAATGGCCGCATCAGGCGGTGGAGAGGACAAGACGGAAAGTGAACAGGTGGATGGCACGGTTTATGAACTCCATCGGGGGGTATAACATCGTGCACGATCTCATAGAAGAGAATTGCCCTGGCCTAAATCGTACAGACGGCGTACATCTGTCCGAAATTGGGATGGATGTGTACCTATGTGCAATACAGGATGCATTGGAACGCCTATGGCAGAAACAAGTGTTGGCCACAGCTCCAGGAGGGGACCCGTTAGGAGGTGGGGACCCCCCCGGCAAGCGAGGAAGCATTGCCGGGAGGGATTGGCAGGAGAGAGAGGGACCCCCTCCTCTCGAGAGAGCGCACAGCCCAGACACGACAGCGGGGAGTGGAACATATAGGACGTATCCGTAAACAGGACACCGAGTCGAAGCAGGAACAGTGTCTAGAGGGCCTCCCGATGCTTTCACGGCGGGAGAGACGGGTTTAGAGATTACCAACGCAGCCCTGCTCATGCCTTTGACGGGACTTGGGCAGAGGCGGAACAGGACACTGTGGCAAGAGGAACAGAGCCCCGAAGAGGGCCTGTAGTCAATAAAAGCATCCCCGTGATGACCTCATGCTATCAGGTAACGACGGCAGTGGGGAAAAGGCTTGAACGGCAGCTTTTCCAGATATCCCTGCCGTACGACAAGGACCTAATTAGAGTGGGCTGTGCCTCGGGAGAAGGGCTGAAGAGGAAACGTAATTTACTGTGTAAATAGTTGTCATGTCATTTATAAGGATTATGTAAATAGTTAATGTAATAAGCTTGTGCTGTGGCCAACAGTTTGATACTGTAATTTCCAAGAAATGTGAATAACCTAATAAATACGTGTTCATTTGGTTGCAAATACGGAGTGAGCGTGGTTATTGGGGGGGGCAAGGGAGGGGGGCGAGGGTAGAGACCCGAGGCTGTCTTGTCGGTCGCCTGGCTGAGTCCCGGCCGCGAATTAGCGTGGCCAGGCACAGGCGGGCGTCAGCACGGCAGGCCAAGGGTTAACCTTGGCGGGGGAGGGGGGTGGGGGTGGGCAGCACAGCGGCTATAGAAAGGTCAGTCGCGCTTTCGCCTGCCCTCTTTTCCCTCCCGCATGGCGCCGCTCGAGAGGGCGATCTCCCACCTGACCCACCCTAAGGTTTAGGCAGTGTCACAGCAGAGCAGGAGGAGGCGAAGGCAGGAGAGATAGGGACCCCGTCCTCTCGAGAGAGCACACAGCCCAGACACGACAGCGGGGAGTGGAACATATAGGATGTGTCCGTAAACAGGACACCGAGTCGAAGCAGGAACAGTGTCTAGAGGGCCTCCCGATGCTTTCACGGCGGGAGAGACGGGTTTAGAGATTACCAACGCAGCCCTGCTCACGCCTTTGATGGGACTTGGGCAGAGGTGGAACAGGACACTGTGGCAAGAGGAACAGAGCCCCGAAGAGGGCCTGTGGTCAATGAAAGCATCCCCGTGATGACCTCATGCTATCAGGTAACGACGGCAGTGGGGAAAAGGCTTGAACGGCAGCTTTTCCAGATATCCCTGCCGTACGACATTGACCTAATTAGACTGGGCTGTGCCTCGGGAGAAGGGTTGAAGAGGAAACGTAATTTACTGTGTAAATAGTTGTCATGTCATTTATAAGGATTATGTAAATAGTTAATGTAATAAGCTTGTGCTGTGGCCAACAGTTTGATACTGTAATTTCCAAGAAATGTGAATAATCTAATAAATACGTGTTCATTTGGTTGCAAATACGGAGTGAGCGTGGTTATTGGGGGGGGGGGCGAGGGAGGGGGGGGCGAGGGTAGCGACCCGAGGCCGTCTTGCCGGTCGCCTGGCTGAGCTTATTCCTCCCAGTTCTGAGAAGCCTCAGAGAAAGCAGTTTTTAAAGAAAAAAGTTCAGTACTCACTACAGTCATTAGGGAGGTGTTCATGGTTGCCACAGTGTCCCATAGTGCTTCCAATGTAATTTGAGCAGGTTTAACCAAACCCCCAAACGCTGGAGTCAGGCTACCTCCACTGCTCACCGCTGAGTGTTTCCCTCCAAGAGATGTCAACCTCCAATGCTCAACACAGCAGCTGCAGAAAAAGGAAGAGAAGATGTCATAGCTCCAGAGCCCTCTTCACTCCCACTCATCGGCGAGCTCATCGGCAGTCTGGTGGGGAGCACTCCGAAGACCATCTTTGTACTTCTGGGTTGTGGCAGGGGGGGGGGCTCACTGCTCTGGGGAAGACCATACTCCGGATGTGCCCAGAGCCTCAAGCATCACCTCCAACGTCTCCGCTGAAGATGCCACTCCAGCCATAGTTGAAGAGAAGCCACATGCTACCAATGTCTTTTGGCTGGAAAGAGTGTTCTCAGCCAAGCCCAAGGATAGGCTGCCTTGCTTGCATTTTTGCTGTCCCATCACTTCACCAGAGCTGTGAATCCAGGTCAAACAAGAGGTAAGTGGAGAGCACCTTCACTGTGGTGATTTCCCTGCAACCGCCATCTTGCCCTGGACCTAGAGTTCCTCTCCTCCTTTTTAATTCTTTACAGTTATTTATCACATCTTGGGCTCTAAAAGTATTTATATTTATTTAATTAATTGATGATTTCCTTAAATCAAGGTGGTTTACATTTCAACTCAACTGTTTACATTATCAGAGTATCAGTCTTTTTTTCTTTTTCTGTTTTTGCTGCTTCTTCTGCTTTATATTCATTGGATTTGGTTTTCTGTCTTTTTTTTGTGAGAGGGGAAGGTGGGCAGGTAAGTGTGGCTGCATCCCCCTGTTGTCTACAGAGAAACCCCATTACAGGTAAGCAACTATGCTTTATCTGGAGACAAGCAGGGGGATGCAGGCACACTTGATTGGTGAGTCCAGAGCTGAGGGCCATGGGGTGGTCTTGACGATGGTATGGCCTGGATCCAGTATTGGTGGGTGGATATAGATTATGCAAAGAGGTTCCAGAGAACAGCATATCTGAAGGCCAGGTCTTGGACCGAGGAGCCGTCCAGACTGTAATGCTTCGCAAAGGTGTGCGGGGATGACCAGGTAGCAGTCTTATAGATATCCTGTGGTGGAACGGAGACCAAACTGGTGATTGCTGCTGTGGCCCACAGGCAGAGGGTGCCCACTCAACCTGGTGGCATTCGGCCCACTTGCATGTAGCAGAAAGTGATGGAGTCTGCGATCCAGGAGGAAATAGTCTGTTTGGTGGCAGGCTGTCTGGGGTTGTTAGGGTTGATGGTGACAAACAGCTGTAAAGACTTATGAACCTGTTGGGTCACTTGTAGATAGCACAGCAGAGCCCGAGAGCAGACTAGGGAATGCAGAGCATGTTCAGGAGAATCGGCCTGTCGGCCAGTCGGCTGCTGGAAAGAAGATCAGGAATATGATGGATTGATTGAGATGAAAGTTCAAAATGATCTTGGGTAGAAACTTGGAATAGGATCATAGGAGGACCTTGTCATGGAAGAATTGTATATATGAAGGATAGTGAATGAGGGCTTGAAGTTCACTCACTCTTGTGCAGACGTGATAGCCACTAGGAAGGTGGTCTTCAAAGTGAGATGTTCGAGGGAGTCCAACCTAATGGTTCAAACGGTGGCTTTATGAGTTCTGACAGGATGATGCTGAGATCCCATAAGAGAAATATGTTTGCCATTTGAAGGCTGGTGGGGAGATATAGCGGACTGAGGAGGTTTGTAGACCTGAATTGGAGAGAAGAATGAGGTAGGTTAGGAGATAGCTGAGGGAGTAAGACACGGGATCGAGTCCCCGAAGCCTAGTCCCTGACTGCGTGAGTAGAAAGAGATGAGGATACAATGGTAGGGGTCCCTTTTGTGCCATTGCAAGAGGATGTGGGTACCACACTTGCTGGGGGCCAATGTGGAGCTAAGAGGATCAGTGTGGCATGGTTTGCCTGGGTCCAGGACATGGCGGATGAGGGGGAAGGGAGAGAAGGCATACAGTAACTGGTGCTCCCACAAAATGAGGAAGGTGTCCAAAGCCCAACTGTGGGGACTGGACTGGGACAAATGGAGCAGAACAGTGGACACTTGTCATTCTTGGTGGAGGTGAAAAGATCCTCCTCCAGAGTCCCCCACTTATGGAATATGTGAGACAGGCGCTAGGGTCAAGGGACCACTCATGTGGGTCGAGGCGATGGTTGAGGGAATCTGCCAGTTGGTTTTGTAATCTGGGTAGGTAGGTGGCATGCAAGGATACTCTGAAGGATTATTATGCAAAGAGTTAGAGGTGTGTCGCTTCATGACATAGACTGAGGGATCCAGATCCTCCTTGCTTGTTGATGTAGAACATTGTGACCTGGTTGACAATCTGCAGCAGCAAGGATTTGTTGCAGGCCCAAGCTTTGAAGGCATTGAGGATGTAGAGAACTGCATATAACTCAAGCAAGTTGATGTGCACAGAAGCCTCCAACGGGGACCATCTTCTTTGGGTCGTGAAGTGCAAGAGATGTGCCCCTCAGCCTAGGCGGGAGGCATTGGTGGTTAGAGTGAGCTGGTGCGGTGGCTCCTGGAATGGCTCGCTGCTGACTATGCTGGATGAGAAATCCACCATAGTAAAGACTGTCACAGTTTTTGCTGGTTGGAGCCCTTCAAGGGGATTCATCTGTGAAGGGATTGTGAGTGTTGGCTCCAGTTCAGCTTGAGATGCCATTGCAGAGGTCACACGTAGGGGCGGTGTATTGGAACTATATGGATGGACACTGCCATGTGTCTGAGGAGCTGAAGCAATGTACGGGCTGAGGCGCTCAGAAGCTGGGATATCCGGGCACTGAGCTGCTAGATGACGGCTGCTCTGTCAGGTAAGAACGCTCAGGTGATTTTGGTGTCCAGGCAAGCCCCTATGAAGTCTAGCACTTGGTGAGGTTCCTATTCTGACTTTTGGAGGTTAATGATGAAGTCCAGCATCTATAAGAAGTCAGCAGTGCTGTGGACCAAGGCGGGGGTTAAGTGCTTGGTAGGACCCAAAATGAGCCAGTTGTCCAGATAGCGGTAAACGCAGTGATCACTGCACCATAGGTGCATTGCCGCTTCTGCTATGCACTTTGTGAAGAGTCATGGAGCCAAAGAGAGGCCAAAGGGTAGTACTTTGTACTGGCAGTAGGTTTTTTTGAAACAGAACCAAAGGTATTTCCAGTGTTGAGGATGAATGGTAATTTGGGTGTAAAAATCCTTCAAGTCCAGGGAGGTTAATCAGTTGTCGTGATGTAACAGCGGGAGAATGGTGGCTAGGGAATTCATCTCAAATTTTTCCCTTTTGATGTGGAGGTTTAGTTTGCGGAGGTCGAGGATTGGGAGGAGACTGACGGATTTCTTAGGGATAAGGAAGAAACGGGAGTAGAAACCCTGGTTGCGTTCCTGCCCCAGGTTCGATGGTGTTGCTGTTGAGCAGGGCTGCAATCTCCTCTGCTAAGAGGCCCAAGTGATGTATAGGGGTGTTGCTGGGCGAGGGCAGGCAGGGTTGAAGCAGCACTGTGAAGTTGATTTTGTAGCCATTTAAGATGATGTTGAGAACCCACTGGTCTGTTGTGATCGACTGCCAAGCCTCTTCGAAATGTTGAACTCGGCCTCCCACTGGTAGATAGTCCAAAACTGGAGGCCGCCTTGGCTGGGAGTGCTTCCTTTCACGTTGTCTGGGCCTGATGGGACTAAGGCAGTTCATGTGGAGCAGTGACTGAGGAGCCATCAATGATAGTGCTTTCTTTTCAGTTTTTTTTTTTTAACCCTTATCTCGTTGCTGGTGCTGGGCGGCTGAGAGAGGAAAAGGAAAAAAACTCCATGTTGCGGTGGCCACATGGCCGTTCAAAATTCCTGCTGTCTCCTGGTTTTTTTTTGGGGGGGGGGGGTTCTGTTTCTTGCTGTTGACAGTAGTGACATTTGCTGTAGTGCTGAGAAAAATAAAGGGTAAGTTGAAAAGGTGAAGTCCCGATGGAGGATAACAGCAATGGAAATGGAGACAGTTAATTGCTTTTCCTGCTTTTCAACCAGCCCTGCACGCTTACTTGTTTTCACCCTCTTAAAACCAAGTACTCTTACCACTGCCAGTGCTGCTAGTGCTGCCTGCCACAGGATTTCAATGGCTTTGGGTCCTTCCCGTTTTCAGATCTTCAGTAGTGTACTGCTGACCATGTATTCCCTGACCACTAACTCAAAATACTCTTAGGGTCAATTTTATAAGAAGCTACAGAAAGTTAATGCTATGTATGCATGTAAATCACTCCAATAAAACACACTGTAGCAGAATATGTAGGAGGGTGATATCATAAAACTTAATAAATAGATATTTCAATATGACCAATGAACCGTCTCAGACCAGTTGGCAGCCGAAATGCTGGGAAAGAATAATTCAAATTCACCAGCGGCGCCGATAGCATCAATGACTGGTTCTTGGTATTTTTTTGCTCTAGTTATTGACACCCTCTCTCCAGTGCTTGAAAATTATGCTTTTAAACACAAACAAACAGTCTCTTGTGAAAACATGTACTTAACTTCCCAATTTTTGTGTACTTCAGTAAAACCTTGAACTTGATAGTTTTCAGAAACCTTTGACTTGATAATTTCCAGTCCTTCTCAAAAGCCTCTCCTTTGATTGAAAATGTGTCTCAGTCTCGCAACGCCTCACACATAACGTTATTTCCGCGTTTCTCTCTGTGTATTCGAGGTTCTTCAGGGGATGAATCACTATCGGCAAGCTTTTAACCAAATTTGACCGAAACTGCGCATAATTTGGATGGTGATGTTTCTTTTTATTCTTCGCGGTAAGCTCTTGTCTCATAAGCAGGCTCTTCCAAAAAACGCCGCGCCGTGTTTAAAAGCATAATTTTCAAGCACTGGAGAGAGGGTGTCAATAACTAGAGCAAAAAAATACCAAGAACCAGTCATTGATGCTATCGGCGCCGCTGGTGAATTTGAATTATTCTTTCCCAGCATTTCGGCTGCCAACTGGTCTGAGACGGTTCATTGGTCATATTGAAATATCTATTTATTAAGTTTTATGATATCACCCTCCTACATATTCTGCTACAGTGTGTTTTATTGGAGTGATTTTCATAGAATAAGTGCAATATATTGCTCCATAAGAAAGACCCTATTTTTTTGTAATGTATGCATGTAAATCATAGTAACATAGTAACATAGTAAATGATGGCAGATAAAGACCAGCATGGTCCATCTAGTCTGCCCAGCAAGATGGCAAGAGTAGGTGTCGCTCTGTGCAGGCCACCCCTCCCCATGTCTTTGTTTAGGGGTAAACACACCACTCCATGTAGGACACCCCTATTTGTTGAGACGTTATATGGTTCAGAAGTTAGATGGTACCGTTTATCTTGTTTTTATCCTATTGCTGTAAAGGGATCCACTGTGTTTGTCCCATGCCTATTTGAATTCCGTCACCATGTTTGCCCCCACCACTTCCATCGGGAGGGCATTCCAAGCATCCACCACCCTTTCAGTGAAAAAATATTTCCTGACATTGCCTTTCAATTTACCACCTTGCAGCTTCATGTTATGCCCTCTAGTTTTACAGCTTCCCCGTCTCTGGAAGAGGTTTGTTTGTTCCTCATTTCTCTTTAAGTATTTAAATATGTATTTTATTGCTTTATTCATGCTAATAATAAAGTATTTTATTGCTTTATGCATGCTAATTGGCATTTATGCAAGTACATTATCTAGTTGGGTGCATGCATGGGCAGAGTTTGGGCAGGCCATGGATGAAGGGCACCAGTACATATGTGAATTATAAAATACTCTAGTCTGCTTTATAAATATAGGCCTGGTCATTTACACAGGTCCTAGGAATGGGGTATGTGATCGTACCTTAAATGAACATGTGTTTTGACCACACATACTGGTATTTTATAAGGAAAAGTTGGAGCCTAGTTTTCTTTATAAAAATGCCTAAGTAGGTGCCTACTTACAGGTGCAAAGAGGAGCCTCCTTATAAAATTATTTTCCGTGAGTATGTGTGTGTATCTATATATATAAGGTAGATAAGTCGATAGATGTGGGCAAATGGACTATTTGAAAAGTGGGTTCTTTGAGTTTGTATGGCTGTCAGGATTTGGCCACAGCTGCTCCTTGTTGACCCCCAGATACTGCCACCTTAGGTGCATGCCTGATCTGCCAGGTGGTTAAGCTGGCCCTGGACAGACAGCACCCTTTCTCTAGATTTATTTTATAAGCTTTTGGCCTGAATATGTGGATACAATTAACCACCGCTACCCTGGTGAGAGTCTTCTGAATATCGCACAACTAGTGCTTGGTCGGGGAGGTGCTTTCCTGTGAATGAGCAATAGGTTGCTTTGAGCCCTGAGTCTGCATTCCATCTAATTATTCTTATGCCACTGCAGTTCAGTAGACTCAGGCACAGGAACATCAAATGGTTTTTCATGCAGAAAGTCAGTGGCAGGACTGCAATTTGATTCTAGGTCCTGTGGGAGCATTCAGCTTCATCAGGAATTCTGTGTTGATTTTAGTGAGGCAGCTCTGTTCCTAAAATTTCACCAGATTGTTAACAGTGCCAGATAATTGGAAAGGAGGTCATCCAAAAAAAATCATATCTTGACAAAATATTTCTGGGGATATCTAGAAATTCCTGCTGAGATTCAGAGAAACACTTTTTGATATGAATTAGAACAGCTTTCCAAGTACTATACTGAAGGGCTACATTTAGCTGTAAAACAATCCATGTTTATCTGGTTCACTGCAGTGAACCGTCACTGCACTTGCATCTTTAAGAAAGCCATATAATAATTGGTTATAGAATTATGTAATTTACTCCATATTAGAAACATATTAGCTATAAGAACATATGCATACTGGGTCAGACCAAGGGCCCATCAAGTCCAGTATCCTAACATAGTAACATAGTCTACGATGGCAGATAAAGACCAGTATGGTCCATCTAGTCTGCCCAGTAAGGTGGCTAGAGTAGGTGTACCCACTGCCCTTGTAGGTCACCACCCTCTATTTCTTGAAGTATAAAAATAGCTAACGTTTATTTTGATTTTAATCTCATGCTACAAAGGGATCCACTGTATCTGTCCCATGCCATTTTGAATTCTGTCACTGTATTTGCCCCATCACCTCTATCAAGAGGGCATTCCAAGCATCTACCACTCTTTCAGTGAAAAAAGTATTTCCTGACATTGCTTTTAAGTTTACCTGCTAGCAGCTTCATTTTATGCCCTCTAATTTTACAGTTTCCCCTTTTTTGAAAAAGCTTTGTTTGTTCATTTATACCCTTTAAGTATTTAAACGTCTGTATCATATCTCCCTTGTTTCTCTTCTCCTCTAAGGTATACATATTTAACTCTTCAAGTTTTTTCTCATGTGTCTTCTGGCGCAGGCTCAAAATCATTTTGGACACCTTCTCTGAACTGTTTCAAGTCTTTTTATATCCTTTGTGAGATTTGGTCTCCAAAACTGAACACAATACTCCAAGTGAGGCTTCACCAATGACTTGTACAGGGGCATTAATAACTCTTCCTTTCTGCTAGTTATTCATCTTTGTATGCAAAACAGCATCCTTCGGGCTCTGGCTACCACTATGTCACATTGTTTCGCAACCTTGAGATCCTCAGACACCATCATTCCAAGGCCCTTCTCCTGGTCCATGAACAACAACCTCTCGCTTTCTTTCACATACGATGCCTTTGGATTTCTGCATCCTAAGTGCATGACTTTGCACTTCTTCACATTACATTTTAACTGCCAAGCATTAGACCATTCTTCCAGTTTTTGTAGATCTTTTCTCATGATGCCTACTCCCTCAGAGGAGTCCACTCTTTTGCAAATTTTTGTGTCATCTGCAGAAAGGCAGACTTTCCATCATTCCTTTACAACAGTGGCCAATCCAGGTCACAAATACCTGTCAGATTCTCAGAAGGTATACAGATGCCATGCTGCTTGTCCAATGGGTAAGAAGTAGATATCATCCATTCTCTTTAATAATGGTTTATGGACTTTTCCTCCAGGAACTTGTCCAAACCTCTTTTAAATCCAGCTACACTAACAGCTTTTACTACATCCTCTGGTAACGAATTCCAGAGTTTGATTATGCATCGAGTGAAAAAATATTTTCTCCAATTAGTCTTAAATGTGTCAGTTTGCAGCTTCATTGCATGTCTCATAGATTTAACACTTTTGAAGGAGTAAACAACAGATCTACATTTGCTATTTTATAGACCTCTATTATACTGTAGCTCCCCTCACCCTTCTCTTCCAAGTTGAAAAGCCATGACCTTTCAAGCCTTTCCTCATAGGGATTTATTTATTTGATAGGATTTTTTATACTACTTTATCATTTCAGTCAGTGGTTTACATTGTAACTTAAACTTGGTAATGTACATTAAAAAGGGACACTGATAACTTGGATCTTTCAGAGACAATGAAATGTTAAGTGACTTGCTCGAGACATCTTATTGGGAATTGAACCCTTATAGCTTGGCTTGCAAGCCAGTGCTCTGACTGTTAGGCTACTCCTCCACTTGGAGGGCTATCCTTCCATCCCCTTTACCATTTTTGTTGCTCTTCTCTGTACCTTTTCTAATTCTGCTATATTCTTTTTAAGATATGGTGACCAGAATTGAACACAATATTAAAGGTATGGTTGCACCATGGAGCGATACAGAGGCATTATAATATCCTTTGTTTTATTCTCCATTCCTTTCCTTATGATTCCTAGCATTCTGTTTGCTTTCTTGGCCACCGCTGCACACTGGGCAGAGGGTTTCAATGTATTATCCACAATGATGCCTAAATCCTTTTCCTGCGTGGCGGAACCATCATGTAACCACAGTTTGGGTTGTTCTTCCCTAAGTGCATAACTTTGCACGTGTCCTTATTAAATGTCATTTGCCATTTGGACACCCATTCTCCTCATTTATCAAGGTCCTCTTGGAAATTTACAACTTTGTATAATTTGGTTTAATCTGAAAATTTGATCACCTCACTCATTATTACCATTTGCAGGTCATTTATAAATATGTTAAAAAGTAGTGGGCCCAGCACAGATCCCTGAGATACTCTACTGTTAATCTTTTATTGGCCATTTAGTCCTATTCTCTGTTTTCTATCTGTCAACCAGTTCCTAATCCACAATAGTACATTGCCTCTTATCCCATGGGTTTTTAACTTTCTCAAGAGTCTCTCATGAGGGACTCTAATCAAAGGCTTTTTGAAAATTGAGATACACTATATCAACCAGATCACCTTTATCTACCTGTTTATTCACATCTTCAAAAAAAATATGGGATTGGTAAAACAAGACTTCCCTTGGTTAAATCCATGTTGGCTTTCTGCCATTAAATTTCTGACATGACTATCTACATGTTGAGTAATTTAGGTTTTTTTTATAAAGGTTTCTACCATTTTGCTCAGTGCTGATGTCAGGCTCAGTGATCTGTAGTTTCCCGGATGACTCCTGGAACCTTTTATATAGGGATGTACAGTAATTTCTCTGTTACTTCTGATGCCTGTAGTGTTAATCACAGTTTGAGAACAAAAATGTATTATCACGAGACATATTTCTTAAATCATTTTTTCTGTTCTCTTTCTTTGCTTTCCAGATGATAGGAGAAAATGACAGGACATCATATGGGAGTGGAGTGTGTCTTAATGTAAGTCATGTGCTACTGCTGAATCATGTTTGACTAAGCTACGTTATGGTGCCAAGACCAACTTAATTATAAGACAGCTACTTAGAATGTACTTTGCTAGATTTCTGCTTTCTAGGAAAGTTGTCGTATGACTACAGGTCACTAGAACAAGTTGCTCCAATTCTTGTGTAACATTTTACTTCATTCCATATGTAGGTGAAGGGGAGTTTTGGAGGGAAATGGGATCAAAGACCATTTTATCCCCTTGATGGAGAGTCAGAAGGTATTCTGCCTTCAGCCACTAAGACACAAGGGTCAGCTTATGTGCAATTGAAATAGAAATGGCTTGAGGAAAAAAGAGAAGGGCTTTTTTACATCTGAGGGGCCACAAAGGAAATAGGTGGCCCTCTACATGATATCTACTGCAGGTTCCCCCTGGATTAGTATAGTGAACAGCCATTCAATGGCATTTCGCTGTCCTATGCCATTTACGGGCCAGCTGTGCATCAAACCCATTCTAGGACCCCAAGGATTGTTGGAAACACTATGCTGAGAGTTTGCGCCATTTATGGATTCTGAGGTGCTGAATATAGCAGTGAGTTAGGTTTCAAATCCTTAACCTGCTCCAACTCCACAACAGGGTTGTACTTCCCGAATATCCCAGAAACTTCACTCTACACTGAATACTGTTTCCTCCTCTACACCCTAGGGGAGGTTCTCTTACCCAAGTGCAGACATATTTCCCTCACTGATGTGACACTAGTACTACATAGAGCAGTTTCTTGCTCTTCACTAACTGGAAGGGAAACGTGTTCTATCAACCAACAAAGTTTGTTTCACAATTGCAGGACCTGTGGCTGTGGTGTGTTCTCCATGAAAAGAACAAAGGACCCGATTTTCAAAGGCCTTTACATGGGTAACTTCCCTAGTTATCCATGCAAAAGCCTTGTCTGGGATTTTTGAAGGGCACCTACACAGGTAGTGCCCTTCGAAAATCCCGGATAAGTCCCAAACGTGCCCAGAGGCTATGCGGGTAGCATCGGGGCGTGTTAGGGGTGTTCCAGGGCAGAGCAGGGGTGGAGTGATTTTTGATGCTACCAGTGTAGCCCTCTGCACCTTAAAGATAGTTGAGGTTTTTCCTCGCCTTTCTTTAAGGCGCAGAGGGCTATGCGGGTAGCATCGGAAATCGCTGCTACCCATTTAGCCTCAGTGGCTGCTGGCGCATCCAGAATACCTGTATTTTCACTTCCGTCACTGTGGACGTGAAATTCTGGCTTAAGGGTGGGTCGGCTGGCAGGCTATGCATCGCTGCAGCACATAGCCTGCCTAAATCAAAATTGGGCCCAAACGTTTTATTTGCTGTGAAGATAATAAATGCTACAGTATTCAATATGTTTATAGGTTGTTCTTTAAATTAGCACAGGATTATATCTTTGTTAAAAACATCCTAAAATAAATCATTTTCAATCATTTTTTAAATTATAATTTAAGTTTTGTTTTCATGAGTCTACACTGTAAACAGTTTACAATGTAGAGCGTGTAGTGTGAAATAGCTACAGAGGGATGCTGGAAATTGCAGCTGGTTTAGTACTACACGTTAGGACTCCACAATACAATCACCTTCGGGTATTGGGCCTGGAACAGTAGGAGAACTTCAGAGGTGCACTGGCAGAAGTTTGTGTGTGCTTACAGTATGTGTGTGTATGCATAGGTCTAGGAGGTGGGGTTGGAGAGAGGGGCATTTCAATATTAGAATAGTTGGGGTACTGCAGGGCAAAATTGATGGAATTTATTTCTTATATACCACCTTTCATGATATCAAGGCAGTTTACATTGAACAAACTGAAATTACATTGAGCAATGCATTATAACTTGGAGATAGCTATTTCACAGGGAACATGGGCAATGGAGGGTTAAGTGGCTTGCCCAAGACCACAAGGAACATCAGTGGGACTAGAAACCCCAGTTCTTCTGGCCCAAGGTTGCTGTTTTTTAGTGGGATTTGAACCCCCAACCTACTGGCCTGAGGTAACTTGCCCCAACCACTAGGCCACTCCTTCATAGTTGCGTCCCTACCATTATCAGTACAGATGTGATAGGCTTCCATAAGACTTGCATATCCTGCATGCTATGAGTATGAATATGATCCTAGCATTAATGAGTATGAGGTGGCCACATGTTTCAGACAATAATTTCATTAGTTTTGGTCATAGTTTGGGTTATTTCAAAACTTGGTAGTAAGACTTGAGAAGGTCTGTCAGTGCTGGATTAGATATAGAGGGTTCGATATTGAGTTTGGCAGCCTATGTGCCCTATGGCGCATAGCCCTGACTGCAGACCGTTAACTTTGGATATTCAGTGCCGGGGTCATATGCAGCCCCAGCAATGAATATACGGGAATCACCGCACACACTGGAAGCTGCACTAGCTATCTGGGCAGCAGTGATATTGCATTCTACCCGGTTAGCTCCTTGCCTTAAAGATAGGTGAGGGTTTTCCTCACCTGTCTTTTAGCTGCAAGTCGCTAACCGGGCAGCATGCAATATCACTGCTGCCGATTAGCGACAGTCTCCGCCCAAGGAACTGCCTCTGCCAAGCGACAGTCTCTGCCCAAGGAACTGCGCCCAAGGAACGCCCCCAACACGCCCCGATGCTAACTGGATAGCATAGGGGCAGGTAGAGGAGTTAGAAAGGGATAGTCAATGGCACTAACCATCTAAGTGCTGTTGAATATCCCCATTTAAGGCATTTACATGGTTTACTGGGCTGTAAACCATGTAAATGCCTTTCGGAAATTAGGTTCAGAAACTTTAAGAACTAATATAGGAGTTGTGGTAGGAATAGGGTTGAAATCTCTGCAAAAGATATGGGCAGTGGATGGAGAGCTGCTGTTAGATTAAGAATTAAAATGTATATGGTCATTTACTGAAAGTGACTGTGCCAATTGATCCTTATCTGGTCATTTATTGTGGTATGATGTGGAGGCACATTCTAATGTGTTTGTCCAGGCCCCTGTACGTCTGATCGGAAACAGGACCCACAGAGGCAGAACCGATTCTGATCCAATGGGGGCTAGACGTGCCCTGTGGGGTCAGAATTGGGTTTAGGGCCTATACATGTAGGCCGGGACCACATTCAGATCAGCCTGCACTTACATACGCCTGCATGGCTAACTCAGTCAGGCTCCTAAATGGAGCCACGGTGCCATGGCGTCCTGTTGCCATGGTATCGTGGCTCCATTCAGGAGCCGCGATCCCTGGCTGCCCACCACAATATTCTTTCCCCGCAGCCCAACCCCTGGCTGCTGACCACAATATTCTTTCCCTGCAGCCTGACCCCTTTACCTCTTTGCCGCTGTCCGGGCCTGTCATCCCCCAACGTCCAGGGGGACTTATTCCACATCCGAGGTGGAATACGTCTCCATCTAGATCCAAGACTCCGAATGTACAGAGCCGACTTCAGAATCAGCCCTGTATGTCGTGGGTCGTGGACTGCTCACTGCCTGCCCTCACTGCGCCATCGCAATGATCCTCCCATGCCCTCCCGCCCCCATCTAAGCCTCCCTATACAAACTCTTTGTTCATACGGGGAGGCTTTTGCTGGGGACGGAAGGCGAGCAAATAGCAGGGATGGACATCCATCCTCGCTATTCGCAGTACAGAGTAGACCCTATAGTCTATTGTATGTAAGTATGACTATGAAAGTATTTATGTGTAGTAATGTATTTAGTAACCTTAACCAATGCATTTACAGCATACCTCTGAAAAACAAATTCTGATTGCATTTCTTCCAAAATTGTCTTTGTGTGATTATAATTACCTTGACAATACTGGCAGTCTTCCAAGTGATGAATTACCATCAGTGGTTTGCCACTGCAGAGAATAAAAGCAGTCTTAATTAGCTAATGAGAAGTCAAATTCATTTATATATAATTTGACACAATTTTCTATTTATCTTTTAGGAAATATTCAGATTTCAATTGATTTGGGAATATTGTATAGCCTCTCACACTTTTCATAAGGTCCATATATCTTTGCTATGTTCTAAGGATTAGTGTAGTTACTGAGCCAAGTATCTCTTTATTTTGTGCCTTCAAGTATGCTGATTCATCTCCAGATGTTTAGGTTTTTTTCTAGGTGAACAGTAGCCAAATATCTATTGGCTTATTTGTCTTAGGTATATTTTGAACCACTGCAAACCTATTTGGAAAGACCCAAATAAAGATAATTGGCACAGGAAATGGAACCCACTCACAATTTGCAATATCAATCTCCTCAGCTATATATGTAGTTTTCATTTGCCTCGATGAAGCCTCTGTCCCAAATAACTTTACACTGTGTCAGAGCAAGAATATCCCAAAGCAGTATTCCTTTTGCTTGCATGGCTCCCATCATTTTCTATGGAGAGACAATTGCCTTTTTCTTTTCTTTTCCATGATGCAAAATCATGAAAAGTCATCCTGTGCCACAGTGTTCCTTTTTACTCTATCCAAGTCAACTTGAAATAGAATTTTTAAAAAAGGCGCAGGAAAATGTTTCATCCTAGGGCAGATTCCGAGGAACTGACTGAGAGATTGCCTGCGTAGATTCAAGTTGATCTTTTAAGCAGAGGACATCCAGGTCGAGGCGACTGGAATTCTACAACTATTTTCTAAAATACATATAAGGATATGGGCAAATGCATACGTCCCAAATAACTTTACACTGTGTCAGAGCAAGAATATCCCAAAGCAGTATTCCTTTTGCTTGCATGGCTCCCATCATTTTCTATGGAGAGACAATTGCCTTTTTCTTTTCTTTTCCATGATGCAAAATCATGAAAAGTCATCCTGTGCCACAGTGTTCCTTTTTACTCTATCCAAGTCAACTTGAAATAGAATTTTTAAAAAAGGCGCAGGAAAATGTTTCATCCTAGGGCAGATTCCGAGGAACTGACTGAGAGATTGCCTGCGTAGATTCAAGTTGATCTTTTAAGCAGAGGACATCCAGGTCGAGGCGACTGGAATTCTACAACTATTTTCTAAAATACATATAAGGATATGGGCAAATGCATATGTATTGGTCAGGATGAAAAGGAGAAGCATTGATTTCACAAACTCACACCTTCTCAAAAAGAGCAGCGTCACTTGGGACTTTACACACACAAGAGCTGATCTTGTAACATATAAAAAGAGGACATTAATGAGCAGAGTGAAATGCCTCCTTTTTGTTTTGTTAATGTTTGAGTTGGTGTTGATACCAGAGAGACATGCAAAATTGTCTGTTCAAAATTGTCCGAGGTCTAAACAAGTAAGTAGCTGACAATTATGTCTGCCTCAAAGCAGATATAAATGTTGAAATGGGGATTATTTTTGAATACATGTATTCCCATTGCTAGATGGCAAATACATGCATATTTATTTGGACTATCCAAACACACAATCCCTTTACATCTGAACCTCCTACCACAGTTCTACGTATAAATAACAACATTCTGAAATCAGAATTTACAGGTTTGCAATCTACTAGTGCAGTGGAAGTTACAGTATATACATGTAGAATTGCAGTCGATTGCCCCCTCCAGATTTTCCTCTGAGTGGCAAGACTGAGGTGAATCCCGATCTAACCAAAAATCATCCTCCATCCTTTTCTTTTTAGCTGGAAGAATCTCCACAGAGAGGTCTCCTGCAGGTTGTTAGGCAAATTCTCTGACTCAGATGTCTTAGAAACTTGTGCCCTACATGCTCTCTTTAATAAAAAATGCCTTGAGCAAAGCTAAAATAAACTCTGGGGAAAAATGCTACTCAGCCTGCCCAGGAACAGTAGTTTGAGCTGCCTCTGGTGCTGAAACGAAATGTTTGTGCTTTTTTCTGGTGTTTTTTAGCTTGCTGAGGAGAAATGGCCACTGAAGAGGGAATGGCTGCTGTTCCCACCAAAACTGCTGCAGCCCCAGACTGAGAGAAATTCTGTATTGTGTCACGCCCTTGCCCCTTGCCTCAGGCTTAGAGGGGCGAGGTTGCGGTTAACTTCTCTTACAAAGCTTAGATAAACTATCTTTCCCTCAGATGCATGCTGGGAGTTGTAGTTTAGCCTTTTAAGATGAAGTGTAGTCATGAAACCGAAGGTGAAGGCAAATGACAGAATTTATTTCAAAACCCAAACAAAGTCCATGTAGACCGTAACAGGATACTTCTCCATTCATTCGCTCAAGATTATTTACAACGCAGCATGGATGAGCTTCACTATGGCTTCACAGTCATTAACTATATGCAGCTGCTTAACAATGTAACTGATATGGGAAACACAGCTTCTTCCCTCAACAAAGTAAAAAATGTCTTCTTTTTAACTTTGTCTTCGCTAAGCATTTAATAGCCCATGTAACAGGTATCTCCCCATTAGAAGAGCAAGTTCCTACCTTCACTTTAGGCTAGGTTTCAATACCCTGTTTCTAGGAGACTTTCACCTTTTCAGCTATCCTTTAGCATAGGGATTCAATGCTAGTAGCCTGGCATAGAGTACAGTCCATGGGCATTTCTGGAGACAGTAAATCCTGCTCAATAGGCTCAACCTGCATCTCCTCTGGCTCTGATAATGCAGTGCCCTGCTCTGAGTTCTTAAAGTATGTCTCCAGGTGTATTCTCTCTGAGGATCCCCATGTCTCTCCTGAGCCCAGCTCCACCCGATAAGGATAGATTGTACCTGAAGCTGTGGACACTTCTCCCTGGCTGTATTCACTTGCCTCTCTCCAGCCTCTCGGAAACAGTTCTTGGTTTGCTGCTCTGAGTTCCCTCTTGGAGCTCTGCCAATGCTCCCTATTCCAGGCTTGGCTCTTTTGACTCCTGTGCTGAGTCCTGGGCTCCCACCTCTGAGCTCTCCGAACCTTCTGATCAGGAACCTGGATCTGAACCCATTCCTGCTCCTCTGCTTCCTGCAGTTCTTGCTTCTCCTCCCTCTCCTGCTTCTTCCCTTGCTTTGACTTTAGCAAAGGTTTATATCCCTGCTTCCAGGTGCTTGTAATTATCTCTCAAGCCTGCAACTACGTCAGCAGAGCTTGGGTGTGGCAGCCTAGGTTTAGTTTCTCTCAGCTTACTTTCTTTATGTAGAAGCTGAAATCCATGCACTGCAGGGATTTCACTTTTCCTCAAAGCAAATTCATCACCTTTTCCTATTTCCATAAGCTCAATACAAGCTTCCTTGTCACAATTGCTAACATTGAACAAGAATCCATGTCCCTGATGTTAGAAAAAAAAACCCTTGGGCAAACTTTCCCTGCCTAACAAACTCTGCAAAAGCCTTCTGCAGACAAACCACAGCTCTCCTCACACACAGCACAGTGGAAAGGAGCCTGTAACATGCAGGAGAAAGAAAACAAAACCAACCCGACAGCCTGAAGGAGAGATAAAAAGATAAGTACTTACTAATTATAGTGCTCTGAAGTGAAAAGTGAGGTTATTACCTGTAATGGGGGTTCTCCATGGACAGCAGGATAAGTCAGCCACAACAGGTGACATCATCTGACAGCACCAATTGGTTGGAATTGCTCTCCTAGAGTTCAGAAAGGCAAAGCTTTTCTGAACATGTGCTCAGGTGTCCCTGCCCCCTGGCCCACCCCTACCTGACCAGTTCGTTCCCCAGCCATGGCCCACAGGTGGGCGAGGAGATCCGGGGCATAACCGTTGAGGTCCATTGCAAGGTCTGCTGTTGCGGCTTCATCCGCAGAGGAGTCAGGTGGAATGTGTGGTTGACATATCCTGCTATCCATGGAAAACCCCCATTACAGGTAAGTAACCTTGCTTTCTCCTTGGACCAGCAGGATTTTGTCAGCCACACCAGGTGACTCGCTAGCCCTGGTCGGCTGTGGGTAGATTAAGAAGGCAAGAAGTTTCTGCAATGCGGTGCAAACTCAATGTTTATTGTCATTGTGATCAGAGTCCAAATCACATCAAACAAATACTCCCAATATAGTAGCAGAAAGTGAAAAAGTGAAGTATATAGTTTTAAATCAAATTGCAATAAACAATGATTTCTAGTTGCTGGGTTTATTGAAGTTGAGATTTGCTGTGGTTTATGAGGAAGCCAAGCAATGAGAGAAGTGAGGTGGTGCACCGCATTGTTTCCTGTGCCTCCTGTCTAGAGGGGGCTGAGATCAGCCAGTCATCTAAGTAGGAGAAGACATGAACCCCTGACATCAGGAGGTGGGATGCCACCACTGTGACTCACTTGGTACACACTTGGGGGGGGGGGGGGGTCAAGGAAAGGCCAAAGGGGAGGACTCTGTATTGGAAGTGTTCCTCCATGACACTGAAGCGCAGGTATTCTCTGTTTGAGGGGTGGATTGGGATGTGAGTGTAGGCCTCCTGTAGGTCCAAGGAGTTATCCAGTCTTCTTGTTGGAGGAACAGGAGCATGGACCCAAGTGAGTGAATGGGGAATTTGTTGAGGTGGCCTAGGTCCAGGATAGGCCTGACGCCCCTTAACGTCTTGGGGATGAGGAAGTATCTGGAGTAAAATCCCTTATTGGTCTGTTTGGGGAGGACTCCTTTGATGGCCCTTGCTGCCAGGAGTGCCTGAAGCTCTGCCTTTATGGTGAATGCTAGCACGGTAGGGGTTTGACTAGCAGGGGTAGTCTTCTGATGTGGTATAGAGGAGAACTTGAGTTGGTAGCCCTTGTAAATAATGTTGAGATTCCACTTGTCGGTGGCAGTGCTCTTCTATGCCTCCTTGAAGGCAGAGAGGCGGCCCCCCACTGGCAGGCTAGGGCCCCCCTGGGTGTCAAAAGGTAGGGGTACTTTTTCCGAACAAGGAGTTGAGCTGCTTTTGTTGGTGGAATTCTCTCTGGTATGGTTTGTACTGGTACAACTGATGTTTGGAGTGATGCAGTTGCCACCTGAGGTAGGAGCTGTACCTGTGGGAGGGTTGAATAGGTTTTGAAGGGGTACAAGGAATGGGATTTCTTGTGTTGTAATCCCTGTTACAGACCCTTAGTGGCCAGGGTCTGTAGGGTTGTGCAGTGTTCCATCAGGTCATTGACCATAGCTTGGACCTTGTCCCCAAACAGATTGTCCCTGGTGTAGGGGGCATCCACCTTTCTCTCATGGGTGTCCTCACGTAGGCTGAGGCTCATAGCCAGGTGGTGCACCTTGATGCAATGGCTTCTGTAGATATGTGTGCTGCTGTGTTGAAGGCATCAAATGCAATGCAGATCAGGTGTTTGCCGCATTTTGTAAGGTCAGACAGGAGGGGGGAGAAGGTTGTCCTTGACTTGGGCAGCAGGCTCTCCATGGTGGATTTGAGATTGTCGAGTAGTGTATCCATATAGAGGATGTGCTGGAATTGATGAGTGGCAATTTTGGCACTGAGGATTGTGGCTTGGTAGGTCTTCTTTCCAAAGTCATCCAGGGCCCTGTGGTCTTTTCCTGGAGGTGCACTGGAGTCTGTGCATGTGCCCTTTGCCCTTTTGAGGGCCAACTCGATGACGATAGATTGGTGCGGGAGTTGCATCTTCTCGAATCCCGCAGTTTGATGTACTTGGTATTTAGCGTCGAGTGGCCTGGAGGTGCTGGGTGTGGTGCTGGCATCTGCCAGATCTTGAGCATGTTGTCCAGTAGGAGTTTGTGGACAGGGAGCACCACCAGGATTCTTGGGACATCAAGGTACTCGAGGAGACCCAGCACCTAGTTTCTAGGGTCCGGGGTGCCTGTAGGGGCCAGGATTAGGTGGGAGAACAGCTTTTAGAGGAACTTGGAGTACGTGAGGTCCTCCAGTGGGGAAGGCAGCTGCATTGGTGGTAAGTTTGTCCACGAGAGGTGGTCCGTGTTATATGATGGATCATCCTCACCGCCATCGCTGTCTCTGGCACCCTGGGTGGCCGCCTCTTCCTTCTCACTGCCAGATGTGGGTCTTGGATAGGATGTCCCGAGGAGGTTGATCCCTGGGCAAGGGGAGTTTCTGGGCAGTGAGACATAGTGGCAGCAGAGGTACTTGGCATGTGTTCTGCTGTTTGCGCTGTCTGCTGTCTGCTGATTGTGAGAAGTTCGATCATGGTTGTCAGTTGCAGTGGTGGGGCTGGGGGGTGCCTTCATGGAGAGGACAGGTTTTGCATTGCTGCTGTCCTGTGGCGGTGAGCTGTGGCGGCATCATTGATTTTGGGGGAGGATTGCGCAGGATGAGGAGCTGTTTGGAGAAGTTCACCTTCTGTGCCTGCGATGGCTGCATCTACGCCTGCTACTGGACCTGCTTCTGCTGCTGCTGGTGCTGTGGCTGCTGGAGCAGTGTCTGCGACATCTGTTGCTTCCTCTGTGCCACTCTCTGTCCCTTCACGGTGCTGGGCTTGTCTGGGGGAGTGAGGAGGGAGTGTGATTGCCAGCACCAGGTTGTTCTCTGCGCCAATTTGAGCTGATTCGCTCGGTGCATTGTCATGGCTGGTCTTCCCGGCATTGGCCATTGGTGCCAGGGGAAGGCAAGGTTTGAGTACAGGCTGCTTCCTGGTGCAAGATGGCTGCCACAATAGCTGAGAGCTCTGAGTCTTCTGTTCCCATGGCTATATAGAGCAGTACCGGTCTAAGCGTTTGTCCCGGTGGGAGGGGGGCAGTGTTGAGGAGCATGCCATTGGCAGGGTGGAGCACTGTGAGGGCGCCTTCTGGGCCATGGTGGAAGCTGGCCTGTGGAGTCCATCTGGCTTATGATCAGAGGAGACCTTGTGTCCGCCTGGTCTTGTTGCCCTCTCTGTAACGGTGCAATGTAGTGTGGGAGGAGAGGAATTCCACTGCTGTAATTTGTTTGCTGAAGCTATGCTTGTCTATATGAGTTGATATGAAAATTTAATGCATGCTTTTATGTATCCTGCCTTTGGCATTTTTATAAAGACGGGTAAAATATTAAAATAAATGAAAGTGAAATCAATTCCCTAGAAATTGGATGAAAGGGTTTTTAAGATATAAGAAAATAAGAAATGCCATAATGGGTCAGATCAAAGGTCCATCATGCCTAGTATCCTGTTTCTGACAGTAGCCAATCCAGGTCACAAGTACCTCTCAGTTTGCCAAAAGGTAGACAGATTCCATACTGAGTATCCCAGAGGTAAGCATTTCTGCATGACCACATACCACCCCCCCCCACAGTAGAGACCCCCTTCATGAAACCTCTGTATATAGTTTGATTATGTATACAGTCATATGTCCCATAATTCTCCAATGCATGTTGTATATAGTTTAATTGTTACAATGTACCAGTTTTGCTCTATGTATACTGCCTTGACCTGGTGAAAGGCGGTATTTAAATACAGCTAAATAAATACATATAAATAAGTAATTGATTTCCTCAGTCCTCTTTAATAATGTTTTATGGACTTTTCCTCCAAGAACCTGTCCAAACTTCTTTTAAACCCAGCTACACTAACAGCTTCTATTACATCCTCTGGTAACAAATTCCAGAGTTTGATTACATGTTTGGGCTGTAATTTTGCAGTATGGATGGACTTTCAATTTCATTACAGCATCACATCTCTAAGTTAGTTCAGAACGCCTTCTGTATATCAAAAATGATTCATCAGCTACAACCCTATTTGGTGGCTTTTACCTGTATCCTGATTTTACCAATCCTGGATTACAGTAATGCTGTTTTGTCAGGGTTATGCAAGAGGGATATCCAATGGTTACAGTTAGTCCAAAATACCACAGCATGACTGGTGGAGGGTTAACATAGTATGATAATGTTTCTTCTGTTTGGCACAGTTATCTGTAACAATATCAAACTGAATATAATCTTTTTTGTTTTTTTTTATTTGAATTATTGCATCTTATAATATCCACTTACAATAAGATACAGAAAATAAATAGAGTATTCCATAGCAAAACTATAGAGAAATATACACCAGAAGGAATTGACATAAATTCTAGCCCCCATCATGAAGCTCAATATAGATGGAAAAACAAAAAAAAAATAGCGATATCCTAAGTATAAGAAAATCAAGAGGCAAAACAGTCAGGTCCCTGCAACAAAAGAGTCAAGCCCAAATTACAAGCCATCATAAAGCAAATCTTTTAAATACAATCACACTACATTTATTTCCCCAGGAGAAAGGTCTCCAATTGTGAGGAATCATAGACCACATATACAAAGTCAACAGCCAACAGAGCATTTTCCATTTTTGCTCCGATTGCCTGGAATGCCCTCCCAGCAGAACACCGAGCCATCCCAAACCTGATGTTATTCCGAAAAGCCCTCAAACACCACCTGTTCATACAACACTACCCGGCCTCCAAATTTGAAAAGAACACACCAACCCCTTTGACCCCCCACCTATCTCCCCCCATTGAACATCCCACCACTGATAACGGCTAATCAGCTTTTTCCTCTTCCTCCTCCCTGACCTGACCCATGTGTACCAGTACTCATTACAGACCCTTATATGCCCATGAGATTAATCATTATTATAATATGTATATAATTTGTATATAGTTTCCCTCGTTCATCCATGTTTTAAATACCCTGTTCCATGTAAACTCGATGTGCCTATTACATTGTAGTATGTTTGTTACAACTGTAAACCGCACTGATTATAATAGCGCGGTATATAAGAAATGTAAATAAATAAATAAATAAATAATAAATAAATATCGAGCTGTTTAATACGTGATCAGGCATTTGCAAAGACATCTGAGAAAGAAGGAAGCCTCTAGTGCCAAGAATCTAGGTCTTAGCAGCAGGAATGCCTTCCACCTTAACTGAGTATCTCTAGACATGTCAGGAAACACAAAAAGGGACAGGCTTCCTTTGAAAATGTAATCTCAAAATATTATTTCAGTCTGCTTCAGAGCAAAAAAGAAACCAGCAAGGTGGCAAGAGACGAAATCTCATCCAAATAAACGCAGACAAGTTAAGACTATCCACAGTGGAAAGTTGCTCTATCCTTCCCCATCTTACTGTATACAATTTTTCCTTTAGGAATATAGTATAAATTAGAAATTGTAATATTTTCTGTATCTATTATACCTAGGATTTCCTTTAAATATTTTTGAAACAAAATTGTGGGAGAAAGAAAATGGGTAGAGGGAAAATTCAAGAACCTCAAATTCCTAGCGCGGATTACATTCTCCAGTGGTACATAAGAACATAAGATATGCTATATTGGGTCAGACCAAAGTCCATCAAGCCCAGTATCCTGTTTCCAACAGTGGCCAATCCAGGTCACAAGTACCTAGCAGTTTCCTCAGAAGACACAGGTTCCACAATGCTTGTATTGGGACAAGCAATGGATTTCCCAGGTCCCTTTTAATAATGGTTTATGGACCTTTCCTCCAGGAACTTGTCCAAACCTTTTTAAAACCCAGCTACTGTACACTAACAGCTTTTATTACATCCTCCGGTAATGAATTTCAGAGTTTAATTACGCATTGAGTGAAAATATATTTTCTCTTATTAGTCTCATATGAGTTACACTGTAGCATGTCCCCTAGTCGTTCTATATTTTGATGGCTTAAACAATCAGTCTACATTTACCCGTTCCACTCTATTCATTAATTTATAGACCTCTGTCATATCTCCCCTCAGCCATCTCTTTTCCAGGTTGAAGAGCACTAACCTTTTTAGCCTCTCTTCATAGGGGTATCCTTCCATCCCTTTACCAGTTTGGTAGCTCTTCTGTGTACCTTTTCTAATTCTGCTATATCCTTTTTTAAGATACGATGACCAGAATTGTACACAATATTCAAGGTGCGTTCGCACCATGGAACAATACGAAAGCATTATGATATCCTTTGTCTTATTCTCCATTTCTTTCTATACGATTCCTAGCATTCTATTTGCTTTCTTGGCTGCCGCTGCACACTGGGCAGAGGGTTTCAACATGTTATCCACGATAACGCCTAAAACGTTTTCCTGGTTGGTGGTTCCTAATGTGGAACCTTGCATCGTGTAACCATAGTTTGGGTTGTTCTTTCGTAGGAGCATAACTTTGCACTTGTCCAGATTAAATTTCATCTGCTATTTGAATAGCCGGTCTTCCAGTTTATTAAGGTCCTCTTGCAATTTTTCACAATCCTCTTGGGTTTTAACAACTTTGAATAATTTTGTGTCATCTGCAAATTTGATTACCTCACTCGTTATTCCCATTTCTGGGTCATATACAAATGTTTCTAGCCTACAGTGCATCACTACAATATCCTTTACAAATGTAGTAACAGAAGAATGAAGATTAGTTAATTGTGAATCCACTTTAACAAGATTAGAATCCACAGTTGAGAACTTTATGTTTTGTTCAGTCAATTTGTTCAGTCACTATAGCTTCAGTAAACTGAACAAAGTCATTTAGTGATCCAGGAGAAGTCTCTAACCGGGTAACTACCTCCGAAATATCCTTCAACGTAATCTCCTCAGGCGGTATTTTTGATGGAGCAGATGACTGAAAAGAATCAATACACACTATTTTAGGCATAGGCACAGACAATTGAACAGAATCAGAGTAAAAAAAAGAGAGAAACCACTCCTTTAACCTGGGTATCCACCGATAGTAATGGCTGAGCATTCCCTAAATCTTGAACCACCAAGACATTACTTCCCCCCCAGTCACAATAAGATGACAGGGTGGGATTTTAACACCCAAATTTCCCGGGCTGTCTACAGTAGAATCAGTACGCACTGAAAAAGGACAGGGTAGAGGAAGAAGATGACGCTCCATTGGGCCAACTAATGAAGCTGCTTTTTTTCCCGGAATACTTATCCTCTTCTTCTTTTTTCCCATATCAAAACGAAGAAAACAAACAGCTGTTCCAAGCTCCGATGGTGCTCCTTTGTACATGCCCCTTTAAGCACGTCCCTTCAGGCATGCACCCATAGGTAGGGGCGGCCCAAGGGGGGTGCGGGGCCATGTGCGGAGACTCGGTGCGGGGCCTCATTTGCATAAGGGGCCTCATTTGCATAAATATTTGCATAATGTTACCATACACTAACCTTTAGTAAACATGCCTCTTCATGAGTGTATGGATAAAGAAAGACAAAGATTTCTACATTAATATAATCCAGTGCCAACCATCAGGCACATTAGGAACTACTACAAACACTGCCCATTTAGAACCCATAGCAAACCCACCGTATCCTAACAGCACTACCAGGACTCATAAAGCACCATACCCTACCTATCAAAAGGCAACACTGCAAATATTAAACCAATACATTTCAGAGAATAACAATACATGACCTACTGGGGAAAGAGAACAAGTGACAATGTCAAATAGGAATTACATAAACAGAATACCTCAGCTCAGTTACACATGCAGAACATAGACCATCACCAAACAAGGAATCACAATTTAAAAACAGGAAGACAATAATTAAACTGGGATCCCTAAAAGCCAAACTTGGAATGTACAACAACAATGTAGAAATAAAACTATAAATTAATTTCCTCTTGTACTAAACAAAGCACAGACATTAATGATGCACATTTCCCAGAGCTGACATATTCCAGTTAATAAATTCAAAATAAAGAGATATCTTTGTACCTTTTGTGCATTTTGTTTTCAGTTGCAATTGTTCCAGCCACTTTCTTCTGGTTTATTTGTGTCTTCTGCTATCTCTCCATCGTCTGCTGTCCATTTGTCCTTTCTTCTCTTCTAGTTTTTTTCCATTCTCTCTCTACATCTGCTTTAACATAATAATCTTTCTCCTTTTGCTCTTTCCTCATTCCTATTTCATCCACTCAAATTTTACCCCTCCATCCTCAATCCCCACTTAGTCTCCCAATACCCGGCCAATTGTACATTTTTCTTCCCTCCCACACAAAATATTTTTCCCCTCTCCATTTCACTCTCCCAGCCCCATCCCCTTCTAATCTCCCCCAACATCAGCTCCCTTTTAGTTCCAGCCCCACCCAGTATCCGCTCCCTTCTAGTCCCCACATCAGCCCATTTCCAGTCCTGGCCCCCCATCAGTCCATTTCCAGTCCTAGCTCCCCCATTCATTTCCAGTCCTATCCGAGTCCCTTCATCAGCTCATTTCCAATACCAGCCTCCCATCAGCCCATTTCTAGTCCTTTCCTAGCCCCACCATCAGCCCATGTTAAATCCTAGCTCCCCTCCACTCAGCCCATTTCTTATCCAAGTCCCCCATGAGCCTACTTCCAGTTCTAGCCCCTCCATGAGTCCATTTCAATCCAAGCCCCCACCACAGCCCATTTCCAATCTTAGCTCCCCCAACACCCAATTCCCAGTCCTATCCTAGCCCCTCCATCAGCCCATTTCCTGTCCTAGCTCCCTCCCCTAAGAGCCCAATCCAAGCCCCCCTTCCCATCAGCTATTTGCAGTTCAAGCCCCCTTCCACTCAGCCCATTTCCATTCCAAGTCCCACTCCCCATCAGCTATTTTCAGTTCAAGCACCCCACTTCCCCTCAGCCCATTTCCATTCCAAGCCCCGTCCCCAGCAGCTATTTGCAGTTCACGCCCCCCACTTCCCCTCAGCCCATTTCCATTCCAAGCCCCATCCACATCAGCTATTTGCAGTTCAAGCCCCCTTCCACTCAGCCCATTTTCAGTCCTAGCAACCCCCCAACCCATTACCAGTCCTAGCCCCCCATAGCCCACTCCCAGTCCTAATCCCACCAGCCCAATTCCAGTCCTAATCCCCCATCACCCAATTTTCAGTTTAAGCCCCTCCATAGCCCATTACCAGTCCTAACCTCCCCATCAGCCCACTCCCAGTCCTAATCCCACCAGCCCATTTCCAGTCCTAATCCCCCATCACCCAATTTTTAGTTTAAGCCCCCCATAGCCCATTACCAGTCCTAAACCCCCATCAACTCACTTCCAGTCCTAATCCCACCAGCCCATTTCCAGTCCTAATCCCCCATCACCCAATTTTTAGTTTAAGCCCCCCCCCATAGCCCATCACCACTCCTAACCCCCCCAGTGCCCATCACCACTCCTAACCCCCCCCCAGCGCCCATCAACCATCACCACTCCTAACCCCCCCCAGCCCAGCCCAGCCCAGCCCAGGGAAAATTTAAAATAAAAAAAAGCTGTCTGCTGCCGCTTCCGGGGCCGCCGTGGCAGAATTGAGTGTCCCGCGGGGCCCCCCCTGTGCCCGGCAGAGCCTGCCCTCCCCGTATCAGCTCTCTCTTTCCAGCGGCAGTCACACGCGCCAGCTTTCAGAGCGAGAGGGGAGAGTTTCTCCCTCGCTGCTCTGTTAAGCCCGCGGGGGCTGATGGGAACTCCCATCAGCCCCCGCGGGCTTAACAGAGCAGTGAAAGGGAAACTAGTTCCTTCGCGCTCTGAAAGCCAGCGCGTGTGACTGCCGCTGGAAAGAGAGAGCTGATACAGGGGAGGGCAGGCTCTGCCGGGCACAGGGGGGGGCAAAAAACATTCTGATCCAAAAGTAAAATGAAAAAATAAAATAAAAAAAAGCTGTCTGCTGCCGCTTCCGGGGCCGCCGCGGCAGAATCGAGTGTGCCGCGGGGCCCCCCCTGTGCCCGGCAGAGCCTGCCCTCCCCTGTATCAGCTCTCTCTTTCCAGCGGCAGTCACATGCGCCAGCTTTCAGAGCGCGAGGGGAGAGTTTCTCCCTCGCGACTCTGTTAAGCCCGCGGGGGCTGATGGGAACTCCCATCAGCCCCCGTGGGCTTAACAGAGTCACGAAAGGGAAAGAGTCTAAAGCAATACATTATACTGCAAGTCACTGCAGTCTCTAAAGACAACACAACAGTTATTTCCCTTGTTATTTATTGTATCATGGTTGGGCCGGGATGCTGGTATTGCTGTATGTTTACTTAGAGGGCAGCTGGTGCATGAACACTGAATCCTGATGGATTACCCTTTGCCCCTTAAGGAGTTCAGGGAATAACAGACAGGATAAAATAAACTAAATAACTAAAGGATAAGATCTTGAAAGTAGATATTACCAATAAGTCTTTTATTAGTTACCAAAAAAAAATTTACCATTCAGGTAAGTATTATAGATGTTGCCGTTATGTATAAATTAGTTACTTTTCAGGAAATGATATTTTACAATAAACAAATTCCTCTACTATTTGTGAATAGTGTGGTCTTCAATTGAATGTCTCTTACATCAGAGTCCCAATTGACTCAGCATATGTACTAGTATATTTGAGCTCAAATACTGGTATTGTGAGTGCACACAGTACTTAATCAGATTTTCCACGTTGGAGCCCTTCAGAGTTTCTTCTCCTCGACCTCTGGTGTCCTGTGATGCCCTCAGCTACAGGGTTGCAGAGGTTCAGTCTTCTTCTGGATGTGTAATTATCTTTGGCACCACTTAATACTATCTTACACCTATACCTTACACATATTCCTTCCCTAAATCCCAAAAGAAAACATCTTCTAACTTTCCTTTCCTAAGGCAAAACTCTCTCTTTAAAAATGAGTAAGCAAGCTTGCTGAATTCTTTATTTCTAGCTTTCTCTCGCTTTCTCTCACTTTTGCCTCTCACCTTTCACACTCAGACACTCTCTGTTGCATTTCTCATTATCTCCCACTCTCATTTATAAACACCTCATTCCCTCTCTTTGCTTACCTTCACTCATGCAATCCCTTTCCCACTCCAATCCCTTGAACCTCAGACCTTCCAACCCTAGGTAAGTATCCAGGTAGGCACCCCTTTTTGGATGGCACAGTCTATTCAGATTTCACCTTTAGATATCCAAATAACTGTATCTTGGATGGCTAAATAATTTTCTCCTAGCAAGAGCCTACTATTTTTTTAAACCGAGGCTCTAACCTTCTTATTGTCATACTTGAGGGAAAAAGGTAACCAATTTTTTTGCTATCTAACTCTTCAATTACACAGGTACACTAAATAAATTTTTTTTTAAACTGCCTCTAATGTTTCGATTGATTTTTACGTTTTTTGGTGCGCTGAATCCAAATCTGGTAACCAATTTGCTCCATCACGTACAGATGTTTTGCTACATTGGGTTAGCAGTTTGAGGTGAACGTTTCAGATTGAGTGCGATCGAGATAAAAGTTTCTTGGATGAATTCTTTATACTAAGGGGCTTGTTTACAAAGCCGTGGTAGCGGTTTGCGATCGTAATCGGAGCCGCGGCCCCATTGATTTCAATGGGGCCGCGGCTGCGATCGCGATCGCGAACCACTACCGCGGCTTTGTAAACAAGCCCCTAATTGTTTAGTAGTTATTCAAATAAGAATAAAGAAAATTGTAACAAGGCAGCACATAAGAATAGAGTAATGTCAACAAAACACACTGTGATGGTTGCAAAATTGTCTGCACTTAAAACAGCCACATACATGTGCACAAACATTGAGCATATAAGAGCGAGGTTAGACACAAAGCAAAGCAAAGAAATGTGCAAAAAATGTTGTACAGGTATGTATGTAAGAATAGAAAACGCAAACCGCACCATTGCAATATATGAAGACAAACACCCGATGGTGTGAAAATAAAATTCTAATAAATGAGATCCGACACTGTGGTAATAACTAGCAAATTTTTATTTCAAAGTTTAGTAAAAACACGATATTTGTCAACACAGTTTAGATTTTAAAGTCATTCTTGGGTCAATCAATCTCCTGGTGGGCCCGTTTCTTCTTCCCCCGAATGCTTCTCTTGGTGCGCTGCTTGGCGTATTTTTCATCTGGGGTTTCCCGCAGCAGCAACCAGCAGAAATCAGCCATCATAGTGGTGTTCCATCTTCCTTGGTACCTTCTCTCTGCGTCCTTGATGTCCTGGTGAAACCTTTCACCTTGTTCTTCACTGTACGCCCCCAAGTTTTCGGGAAAGTAGTTCACATGGGAGTGCAAGAAATGGACTTTCAGGCTCATGTTAGAGCCTTGTTCTTTGAAGGCATTGAGCATCCTGGCAACAATATCCTTATAGTTCTCATCCCGCCTGTTCCCCAAGAATTTGAGAACAACATCCTTGAAGGAATCCCAGGCTTCTTTTTCCTTCTCAGACATCGTTTCAGCGAATGCTCCATCTGAAATGAGTTTCCTTATATCAGGGCCAACAAACACTCCTTCCTTTAGCTTTGCTTCAGAAAGTCGGGGGAACTTTGAGCAAAGGTACCGAAAGCACTCACCATCTTTTGGAAGGGACTTGATGAATTGCTTAATGAGACCCAACTTAATGTGGAGAGGTGGTAATAGAATTTTATCACGAGGTACCAAGCTCTCATGAAGAACATTTTTCTCACCGGGTCTCAAATACTCCCGAATTGGCCAGTCTTTTTTCCCCCAGTGTAGGTCTCGGGCCCGGCTATCCCACAAGCAAAGGAAGCAGGGATATTTGGTGAAACCGGATTGCTGCCCTAATAGCATGGATAGAATTTTAAAGTCTCCACAAATCATCCACTTATGCTCATCATAACGAGTCTTCTGAAGAATCAGGGCCAAATTCTCGTATTTTTCTTGGAGAATAACAGAGTGAGCAATAGGAACTGAAGCGAATGTGTTGCCATTATGAAGAAGAACACCTTTTATGCTGTCTTTTGACGAATCAATTAACAGCCGCCATTCAGCAGGATCATACTTGAGTTTAAACTTTTCCATCACTCCGTATATATCGTTGCAAAATACCAAATCTTCCTCTTGCTGAAATACTTCAAAAATTGTGTCTCGCGGTTGCGGTACCAATAAAAAGTTGTTCCTGGTGACAATAGATTTTTCTGTTTAAGCCGAGAACCTAGCAGTTGGGCAGCATCTTTTGGGAGTCCTAAATCCCGGACTAAATCATTCAATTCAGCTTGAGAGAAAAGTTCAGGTTTCGGATCTGGTTCAGTTTCAAACTCGGAAGTACTGGACTCATCGGGAAAAGCCATCTGATGAATCTCATCATGATCAGAACCGTCCACACAAATATGATCCAAAGATTTTGGTGGTTCAGGCACAGGTACTTCATTGCTATGAGGCATAGGCCTAATTGCTGAGGGAAGGTTGGGGTAACTTATTACGTTCTTATTTTTTAAGTTGTATCCCTTCACAATGCCAGAGCAAAAATAGCAGTCACTGCTGTGGTCTCTTTGTTCACGCCACATCATAGGTATTCCGAAACGAAATGCTTGTTTTTTACCTTTCATCCATAAGCGTAGATCTTCCTCACATGTCTTGCACACTTTGTGAGGAGCCCACGGTTTGTGTTGATCGCCTAACTTCAAACCGAAATAGGCGAAATATACTTTTTTAATAAATGCAGAAATGTTCCTCTGCCGCTTTTTCACGGTATATTCCCCACAAATAAAACAAAAACTGTCCGGAGAGTTGACGCAACCTCTGGCGCTGTGAGCCATCACAAATACACAGCACTGCAAACTACAACTGTAGTGAACCACTTCGGAATAAAGCTGGATTACGACTGAGCAAACAAAAGGTAATAATGAACTTGCAAGAAACTGAAATTTGACAGGAACGTTCATGTCGCAACCACCGTGTTTGAGCGAGCGAACGAGGCGAGGCGAACAGGAAAGAACATGCGCCAGCGCGAGTACTGGATTTAGCCCCCCGCCTCCCAATTGTCCTGTTAATGTATAAAATGAATACAAAACACTCTAAAATATCATGAGGGAGTGTTTCTAGTTAGTTAACCATTACAACCTCTATTTTGGGCCAAGAAAATAAACTGCAGTCGGCTAAAAAGAAATTATGTGAACATTCCTTATATGGGTAAGAAATCTAATTTTGCAAGAAAACGTGACGTGATGGAACATTTTGGCTATTTTTCCTGGATTCAGCACCCCAAAATCTATAGGAATCAGTTGCAAAACTGGAGGCAGTTTTTTGGTAGTGTACCTGTGTTATTAATTACAATGTATCTTCCTTCTCTATTCCTTTCTTTCCTTACCTTACTCCTCTCTGTCATATCATCTTTTCAGTCACCCCACAGCCAAACTTTTATCAAAACCAAAAATCACTTTTTCTCACCCAAATCTTCCTCTTCACTCTTTCTTTATCTCTCGCTCTCTCATGTATCCATTTCTTTCATTAAAACATTCAAAACCAATCAAACACAGGGCCCTGTTGACAGACACCCTCAAATACATTCACATTCATCTCCATCCAAGCTCCAACTGCTAACCTCAAACCCTCATTACACACATTCCAATTAACATTGTATTCATGTCCTTATTACAGAGATGTCATTAAATAATCCTGATAAACCCCTAAAAAAATTCTTAAATCCCCTTTTTCATTAATCATCAGATGCGTGGCGTCTGACTACACACCGACAAAGTTTGGATAATTTTGAGATCTACAATGAATCGGATTTTAGTGTTTAGTCCAGCCGCTAGGTAAAAGATCGTGCTGAGTTTAAATCCATCCCCCTGAAGCAGTATTCGAAATGCAAAAGCGGTACCCCTGTGGTGGCGTCGGGGATTCATACCAGCAGTTTCAGATAAGCATAAATTTCAATATACAAAAACATGCTTTTTGATAAGGCTAAAGATTGAAGAATAATCAGATGAACGTATATTAGCACAACCGTTTCAAAACAGTGAATATTTCATGGTCGTTGATGCGATAAGGCAAATTGTTTTGCAAGTTTCAAACATTGCCGCTATAAGTCTGAGACCATTATTCACTTTTAAAAGATGCAAAAACATATAAAAAAAAGTAACTAAAAGAATTTTTCCGTGGGATTAGGCTCTGAATTAATTTACTTCATTTCATAGTGCAAGTTCATCCAGACATTCTCAATATTTATAGAGGGTATACTTTGTTTACTTGCTAGTCATAACCCTCTGGCATTTGACCTAAGTTGCAGTATTGACTAACTCTAACATTGATTAGATTACATTAGTTTGATTTTCTGGTTCCACTGTAATCAAGCGCGACTACTCTTAAATGAGTATGTTTGCTCGTAGCTAACCAGAACTGGATGAGAAAATGACGGCAGACACCAAGCCATGGTGGCATCAGTATGGATAAAAAAAGAGAACTAAGCTAAAGAAAAGGTTGTGTCTTATCAACTAAGGGAAGATGAATTGTTTTCTGCACATGAACTGAGATAGGTTTTGATAACCCTGAAGCGGGACGACTGATTTTTTTATCATCCAACCACAGCGCTGGGTTGATTGTCTGAATAGAAGTTATGAGAATCACTTGACCTCGGTATTTTCAAATAATTAATGTAAACTGTTGCTTGATAGGGATTTTTATAAAAAGGTGTGACATATTAAAATAGTAAAAAGGACCTATGCATTGGTGAAATGCGGTGATCATACTGTAATAGAATTGCTTGGTCCAACAAAAAATATTTTGGGGTAAATTCATTATTCTGTAGCCTTGAAATATTAGGATTGTGGGGTGATATTCATTTCCTGCAGGCATATCGCATCCTGAATAGTCTTGTGGTCTACTGACATGAGGAAAATCTATTTGTGTATATCTAAGCATCAAGATGCAGTGGAATTACTCTTGCCATATTTCTTTACTCACTTTAGTTTAGATAGATAGAGCGCTTCCTCATAGGTCTGTGCCCAGGTGATTTCATCACCCCAGCCTGCAGAACAAACAGGAAATATTATCAGTTAGAGAACTACCAGGATCCAGCAAAGTAAGTCATTTACCAAGAATGTTTTGATCATAAACTACGATAGTTACGCTGTGTGAAAAAGTAAAGAAAAAATCTAGGCCCGATTTATTAAAGGCTTTTCCTCATTCTGTAACTAGGGGAAATAAATGCTTAGCAAATCAGGCCCTTAATTCCAGTGCAGTTTGGAAGAATCAGAGACAAGGCATACAGAGTCAGGAAAGTATAAATTATAAATAAATGAATTGTTGAAGAATTAAAGCATAGACATTCTGTATTCTTGTAATTTTCGTTATCAAGTGAGAGAGATAGAAGAGGCTGAGAGGAGAAAACCAGAATAAAAGATCAAAGTAACGAGTAAAACCTCTTGACAATGTCTGGGGTAATTTCTTTTCCTTGTCAATGGCCATTGCCAGGTTGGAAGAGACAGCAATCAGCAGGAGAGAGAGGCTGAAAGTTGATTGCAGCATTATTTATTCCAGAATGTGTTTTAGAAGTAGCTGTGGGCTAGAAAACAAAACAGCTTTGTTAGTCATTGGGGGTTAACTGTGTCTAGTCTAAATTCATATTCCACTGTACCATAAATTCCTTTGTTCCCATATAATAGTTGCCTGTGTGTCCAGTTGGTTGCCCTTAAACATTGTTTATACAGTCCACAAACCCCCGGGGAATATAGATAGCAATCCCAACTAAAAGTAGTTCCCCTAATATCCCCAATAGAAATTCCACCAAACTCCTAATTTTTGTTGGACTATTTGCTGTGAGAGATCCTCCCTCTTGTAGCAAATCTAGTCCATTTTAATCATTTTAATGAGTTAAAAAAACAACTCAATGTTCACCACTGTGAAACCTCAAGGAGACTCACATCAGTGATCCCCTCTCCCTTTCTTAAAAGCATTATCAACGACCCTGCTATTAGTATGATCACCCACTCCCCGTAGGTAATGTACACTTAGCTTTTAGATACGTTTTCATTAGTGCATCCCGTCAAATGCATAGAAGTGCTCCCTTTGAATTGAATCCTCTGAATTTTGACCATAAAAATGTATCCATATAGAGAAGCATAGAAAGATGACTGCAGAAAAAGACCACATGGCCTATCTAGTCTGCACTACCATATCTACTACAATAGTCATAAGAACATAAAATACGCCATACTGGGTCACACCAAGGTCCATCAAGCCCAGTATCCTGTTTCCAACATGGCCAATGTAGGTCACAAGTATCTAGCAGTTTCTCCAAAAGACAGAGGTTCCACAATGCTTGTATTGGATCAAGCAGCGGATTTCCCGGGTCCCCTTTAAAAATGGTTATGGACCTTTCATCCAGGAACTTGTCCAAACTAGTCTTAAATAGGTTACACTGTAGCTTCATTGCATGTCCCCTAGTCTTTCTGTATTTTGATGGCATAAACAATCGATCTACGTTTACCCGTTCCACTCCATTCATTAATTAATAGACCTCTACCATAGCTCCCCTCTGTTGTCTCTTTTCCAAGTTGAAGAGCCCCAATCATTTTAGCCTCTCCTCATAGGGATATCTTTCCAACCCCTTTACCATTTTGGTGGCTCTTCTTTGTACCTTTTCTAATAATGCTGTATCCTTTTTAAGATACGGCGACCAGAGTTGCACACAATATTCAAGGTGCAGTCGCACCATGGAATGATACAGAGGCATTATAATATCCTTTGTTTTATTCTCCATTCCTTTCCTTATGATTCCTAGCATTCTATTTGCTTTCTTGGCCACTGCTGCTCACTGGGTGGAAGTTTCAACATGTTATCCACGATGACACCTAAATCTTTTTCCTGGGTGGTGGTTCCTAACATGGAACCTTGCATCATATAACCATAGTTTGGGTTGTTCTTTCCTAGGTGCATGACTTTGCACTTGTCCACATTAAATTTCATCTGCCTTTTGAACATCCAGTCTTTCAATTTATCAAGGTCCTCTTACAATTTTTCACAATCCTTTTGGGTTTTAACAACTTTGAGTAATTTTGTGTCATCTGCAAATTTGATTACCTCACTCGTTATTCCCATTTCCAGTTCATGTATGAATATGTTAAAAAGCAGCGGACCCAGCACAGATCCTTGATGTACTCCACTATTCACATTTCTCCACTGGGAAAATTGGCCATTTAGCCCTACTCTCTGCTTTCTATCTAACCAGTTCCCGATCCACAATAGTGCACTGCCTCCTATCCCTTGACTGTAATTTCGCCAAGAGTCTCTCATGAGGGACCTTGTCAAAGGCTTTCTGAAAATCCAGATACACTATATCAACTGACTCACCTTTGTCTACCTGTTTATTCTCACCTTCAAAAAAACATAACAGATTAGTAAAACAAGACCTTCCTTGGCTAAAGCCATGTTGGCTGTCTCCCATTAAGCCATGACTACCTACATGTTCAGTAATTTTATTCTTTATAATGGTTTGTCAGACGGCTGCCTAGGGTGAGAACTTACACAATCTTGACGATGCATATATTCATATGATTCTTGCAAGGTATTGTGGGTATTGTAGTTCATTCACTCCCAAACACAGCTGATGACAATAATTTGAGTTGTGAAACCAAGTGGTAAGATCAATAAAATACTTCTTTTATTGATGGGGTTTAATTCACCCAGCACATGTATGCTTGATAGCACTATAAATGAGGTTACTTGCTTGCAGTGTTTAAAATGGATAACAAAAAGTCACAAAGTAAACCAGAAACAACCTTCAGCTTGTCAGGCAATTAGCTAATGTTTTCTTAGCAAATAATTACCAATTACAAAGGTACAATGTAAAGAATAAACTTTGCTGGTTAGGTTAACTTCTGCTTATTTTCCACGCCGATCTCAGCAGTGATTCTCCCTTGCTCACACACAATCAGGTGCAGCCCTAATTACTATCAATGGACCAGCTGAAAGCCTTTAGCTGGCTGGCTGCTACTGTGTGAGCCCAAATCCTGCTTTAAGAGCTGTTTGCAGTGGAAATAAAGAACAAAGTTAGGTTTCTTTGTGATGGCTGATGTGTTTGCTCATAGAAAACTAGCAATAGCATTTAGATAAAGAACAGTCCATGTAAATAGTTTCATCTGCTGTATTTCCCCCTGCATCAACAATCATAGGGTCAATATCATACATTGGCACAGATGAGTCTTTCATTAAGGCACTATCATGAGAATGCTTATTCCCTTGCTGCCATTCTCTATTATAGATAGGGTCTGGATCAGTGTTCATACCTGAGCCTCTCCTGCTATCATTATTCCTCTCTGTATAGCCTGGCCAATATGTAATCCAATTCTGATGTCCAGCCTTCCAATCTTGATCCCTGGACACTGGATCTTCTCTCACATACCTTCTGGCCTTGGTCTGAAAGTCCCTTCCACATGCAGTCTTCTCTCTTCCAGGTAGCCACTGGTGATTCCTATCTCTGCCACTCCATTCCTCTGGCTGAATCCAGTCCAATGGACTCTGCTGGCTTTTGGAATACCTCCCAGTATGAGTACTGCCTTGGAATCTCCCAGACCTTCCAATGGCCTTTCTTCTCTTCCTTCCAGAGAGTTTCCTTCTCTCTCTATCTGCTTGGCTTGGCTTCTGTTTCTCCAGGTGATACTGGTGCTTGTAGCCGTTGCTGAAGCTCTCCCCTCTGTATCTCTTCCTGAAGCTGTTCTTGAAACTGTTGCTGAAACTCTCCCTGAAGCTGGGCTGGAGCTTGTAGTAACCGTTATCTGAAGAAAAAGCTCTATTCTTATTCTGTCCTAATGTGTGCTGCTCCCTAACACAGCGCAGCTGTGTTGAATCAGGCCCTGCCCTTTGAGATGAGTGCTTAGGGATTACCTCATAGCTCTCTTGATTGCACACACATTCTCTCACTTCAGCCCCTCTCATGGCTGCTGGAAACCTGGTGCATTCTGGGACTGGTAGTCTTTTATGTGAAAACTCTGTTTTCTTGCTTCTACCAGAACTGACAGGTTGCTTGTTCAGAGTCACATCATCTTTTCTATAGCTCCTACCTGAGCTATGATAAGCTTCCTTATCACATACCCCCCTGCTTAAGTTATTACGGACTGGTTTACTGGTAAAACTTCTTCTCTACAGTCCGTAATACGGGAAAGTGCATCCGCATTCTTGTGTAACTTCCCGGCACGATGTTCAACCTGAAAATCAAACGCCTGTAAGGCCATGTACCAGCGTGTCAACCTGGCATTGTGGTTCTTCATTTGCTGCAACCACTTAAGTGGGGCATGGTCCGTGACCAACTGGAACTTTCTCCCTGTAAGGTAAAACCTTAACGCCTCCACTGACCACTTGATAGCCAAACACTCTTTTTCTATCGTGGAATACTTTTGTTCAGCCAGTGACAACTTCCTGCTCAGGTACATCACAGGATGCTCCTCTCCATCATGGCACTGGGATAGGACTGCTCCTAGCCCTACATCCGATGCATCGGTTTGAACCAGAAAGGGTTTCTTGAAGTCTACTCCTTTCAGTACCGGTCCTGTACACAATTTTTCTTTTAATACTGAAAACGCTTTTTCAGCTTCTGGTGTCCACTTTATCTGGTTTGGACAATTCTTTCGCAGCATATCCGTGAAAATGGCACTTTTCTCTGCGAATTGCGGTATAAACCGGCGGTAGTATCCAATAAGTCCTAAGAAACTTCTTAGTTGTTTCTTGGTTGTTGGAGGAGGAAAATTCCTGATGCTATCTATTTTGCTTAATAGAGGTTTAATTTTTCCTCTTCCCACTAGGTGGCCTAGGTATTTTACCTCCCTATTTGCAAAGGCACACTTCTTCGGGTTTAAAGTGATTCCCACTTGCTTCATAGAGCACAAGACTGCCCTGATCCTCTTCAAATGCTCCGCCCAGGTGTTACTATGGATTATGACATCATCCATGTATGCAAAAGCATAACTTTGGTGGGGTCGAAGTACCTGATCCACTAACCTTTGGCAGGTAGCCGCTGCTCCATGCAGTCCGAAAGGCATCCTCTTGAACTGGAAAAGGCCAACGGGGGTGCTGAACGCAGTTTTCGGCTTCGACTCCCTGGTGAGCGGGATTTGCCAATATCCTTTTGTCATATCAAGGGTGGTTAAGTATTGAGCCTGTCCCAGCTGGTCTAACAGCTCCTCAATTCTTGGCATTGGATATGCATCAAAAACTGATATGGCGTTTACCTGCCGGAAGTCAATACAAAATCTTAAGGATCCATCAGGCTTCGGCACCAGGACTATGGGGCTATTCCAAGGACTCTTTGACTCTTCTATTACCCCCATGTCCAACATCTCCTGGACTTGTGCCACTACCTCCTGTCTTTTGGCTTCAGGCAAGCGGTATGGCCTTTGACGAACCAATTTCCCAGGTGGAGTTATTATTTCATGGGCCACCAAATGGGTCTCCCCAGGTATGGGTGTCAACACATCTGGGAATTCCTTAAGCAACTTCCTAATTTCTTCCTGTTGTACCATTGTCAGGTCCTCACCTATTTGGGGCTCTGATTTTTCTTTACAATCAGATACCTGGGGTCCCAAATCTTCCTCTTCACTCACCTCCCTCTCTTGGGCACAGGTGGCAGCTAAGCTTTTAACCCCTTTGACATCAGTAGAACCAAAACCTTTGGCTCCACGTTCAGAATTCTCTAGGGATGTGACCTCCTCCACAGGTGGAAAACCCAGCCTCTCACAAATCAATTGGGCAATTTTGTCTCCTGTCTTCACATGATACTCATTCTGTCCAAAGTTAAACAACAGAACTTTAATATTGCCCCCGTAATCGGGATCAATTACTCCCGCACCCACATCGATGAAATATTTAAGGGCTAATCCGGACCTTGGGGCTACTCTCCCATAACATCCAATTGGTATTTCCACTTGGAGACCGGTGTCAACCAGGGCTCTCCCTTGGCTAGGTACAATCACATTTTCTATGCTGCACAGGTCAAACCCAGCAGACTGAGGGGTTGCCCGCCTAGGAGCTTGGGCCTTCTCAGAGACCTTATGGTACTTTAGGACGAATATCTGCTTTGGGGTAGCTTGGTCTTCTGGACGCTTAACCATCTTTTTAGCTGGGGTCTGAGGACTTCCAAATAAAGGCCCGGGAGCTACTACCATTAAACCTTCTCCCTCCTTTTTTCCTAGTCCTTCCACTAGACCCTGCTTAAATCTTGGCCAGTCTCTTCCTAGAACCAAATCAAAGGGTAGCCTAGGCACCACTGCTAATAGGACTTCCTCTTGTTTCCCTAGGCACTTAACCTTTAGCCTATAGGTGGGATATGATGATGCAGCACCATGAATGCATCTGATGTGAACTTGGCTTTCAGGGGTTCTAGGCACAAATCTTTCTTGGGCCTCTATCCTCTTCCAAAGCCTTTTTGACATCATACTCTGGTCTGCCCCAGAGTCTAATAATGCATTTGTGGTAATTCCTTGCACATCAACCATCAAAAGAAATCCTTCCTTGGGCTGTTTTAAATCCAGACCCATTAAACTAGTGTGTGTCTGGCATCTCTTCTCTAAGTGTCCCACTTTTCCACACTTGAAACATTTCTTTCTATTCCACTGTCTCATCTAGTTTGATACAATACATTCATTTTCAGAAATATTCTTAATTATTCCTTTTTCTGATACAGCACATCTAGCCTCAGCATCCATCTTTAGAGGGCCACCCATTCTATGGCAAGCCTGCGTGGCTTCCAAGAATCTCTCTGCTAGCATGGTTGCCTCTCCAAGATTTTGGCAATTTTGCTGTATAAGAAAAACATTCAAATCTTTAGGTACCCCAAGCATAAATTGTTCCAGCATTATAATATCTAATAACATTTCTACTGTCTTTTGCTCAGGCTCCAACCATTTTACAGCTAGACTTCTAATTCTCTGACTCAGAGCCCTGGGTGTCTCACCCACTTTCAATGTAACAGCTCTAAACATTCGCCTATACTCTGAAATAGACAACCCTAGGCGATCTCTAATAGCTGCCTTTACATCCTTATAAATCAAAGCCTGGGCTGCTGGCATTGCTCTGTAAGCTGCTAGTGCCTCACCAGTTAATGAGGCTGCCAGCCTTACTGCCCACTGGGTCTCTGGCCATGCTAAAGCCTGTGCCACTCTTTCAAAAGACTCTAGAAAATCATCAACATTATCTTCTGGAGTTAATTTCCCAAAATTAAATGCCCCAATCCCTTGATTGAGTCCCACATTGTCCACATGTGGTGCACCAGTACTAACTGCTGGTCTTGCATCTGTTCCACTTTGGCTCTGCAGCTGAACTAGAGCTTGCACCAGATCAAGCACTGGTTTCTGCTGTTCCAATAAGGCCTTCATAGCAGTGTCCTGGGCCTGCTGTGATAGCTCCTGCTGCTTGCAAAATTGGGCTGCCATCCACTCAGCTATCTCCTTCGGATCCATCTTGACCCCTGCAAGAAAGGAAAAAAAAACCCCAAAGAGCAGCACCTTCCAACCAGGTGTGTTTTTTTTTTTTTTTTTTTTTTTCAACTCAAATTTTTTTTTTTTTTTAAATTATCCCCTGTGCTTACACACATCCACCACTAGACATGCCCAGGTACATATTACCTTGTCTCAGTGATGAATCCAGCTTTTCACAGGGTCTTTTCCTCTGGGACAGCTTCCTGGAACAACCACTTTTCTTCCAAAGTGCAGATGAGGGAAAGAAATCTTCTTACAGCTTTAAACTTGACTTTTATTTGTAATCCACAACAAGTAAATCCTCTTGGTGAAAAAGCAATCCGAAAAACTACGCCATTTGTCAGACGGCTGCCTAGGGTGAGAACTTACACAATCTTGACGATGCATATATTCATATGATTCTTGCAAGGTATTGTGGGTATTGTAGTTCATTCACTCCCAAACACAGCTGATGACAATAATTTGAGTTGTGAAACCAAGTGGTAAGATCAATAAAATACTTCTTTTATTGATGGGGTTTAATTCACCCAGCACATGTATGCTTGATAGCACTATAAATGAGGTTACTTGCTTGCAGTGTTTAAAATGGATAACAAAAAGTCACAAAGTAAACCAGAAACAACCTTCAGCTTGTCAGGCAATTAGCTAATGTTTTCTTAGCAAATAATTACCAATTACAAAGGTACAATGTAAAGAATAAACTTTGCTGGTTAGGTTAACTTCTGCTTATTTTCCACGCCGATCTCAGCAGTGATTCTCCCTTGCTCACACACACAATCAGGTGCAGCCCTAATTACTATCAATGGACCAGCTGAAAGCCTTTAGCTGGCTGGCTGCTACTGTGTGAGCCCAAATCCTGCTTTAAGAGCTGTTTGCAGTGGAAATAAAGAACAAAGTTAGGTTTCTTTGTGATGGCTGATGTGTTTGCTCATAGAAAACTAGCAATAGCATTTAGATAAAGAACAGTCCATGTAAATAGTTTCATCTGCTGTATTTCCCCCTGCATCAACAATCATAGGGTCAATATCATACATTGGCACAGATGAGTCTTTCATTAAGGCACTATCATGAGAATGCTTATTCCCTTGCTGCCATTCTCTATTATAGATAGGGTCTGGATCAGTGTTCATACCTGAGCCTCTCCTGCTATCATTATTCCTCTCTGTATAGCCTGGCCAATATGTAATCCAATTCTGATGTCCAGCCTTCCAATCTTGATCCCTGGACACTGGATCTTCTCTCACATACCTTCTGGCCTTGGTCTGAAAGTCCCTTCCACATGCAGTCTTCTCTCTTCCAGGTAGCCACTGGTGATTCCTATCTCTGCCACTCCATTCCTCTGGCTGAATCCAGTCCAATGGACTCTGCTGGCTTTTGGAATACCTCCCAGTATGAGTACTGCCTTGGAATCTCCCAGACCTTCCAATGGCCTTTCTTCTCTTCCTTCCAGAGAGTTTCCTTCTCTCTCTATCTGCTTGGCTTGGCTTCTGTTTCTCCAGGTGATACTGGTGCTTGTAGCCGTTGCTGAAGCTCTCCCCTCTGTATCTCTTCCTGAAGCTGTTCTTGAAACTGTTGCTGAAACTCTCCCTGAAGCTGGGCTGGAGCTTGTAGTAACCGTTATCTGAAGAAAAAGCTCTATTCTTATTCTGTCCTAATGTGTGCTGCTCCCTAACACAGCGCAGCTGTGTTGAATCAGGCCCTGCCCTTTGAGATGAGTGCTTAGGGATTACCTCATAGCTCTCTTGATTGCACACACATTCACTTCAGCCCCTCTCATGGCTGCTGGAAACCTGGTGCATTCTGGGACTGGTAGTCTTTTATGTGAAAACTCTGTTTTCTTGCTTCTACCAGAACTGACAGGTTGCTTGTTCAGAGTCACATCATCTTTTCTATAGCTCCTACCTGAGCTATGATAAGCTTCCTTATCACAGGTTTCTACCATTTTTTCTGGTACTGAAGTCAGGCTCACTGGTCTGTAGTTTCCCGGATCACCCCTGGAACCCATTTTAAAAATTAGCATTACATTGGCTATCCTCTAATCTTCAGGTATTACAGATGATTTTAATGATAGTTCAGAGATTACTAATAGTAGGTCTGCAATCTATTGTAGGGGACCAGGGGCATTCTGGGGATAGTTACAAGTTATCCATTAGGGATGTGTATTTCTTCCCAGCTACAGTAACCGCTACCACTCTGACATGACAGTTTGTGCATGCTAATTCATGCACTAATTGCATGCACTGTTGTGGGATAGGAAATGGAAAGGTCATGGGTGAGGACTGTGCATTGCAGGTCATGCATAGCAGCTTACTGCATACTGTCATGGTTGCAGATAGTGTGAATTCACTTACCATACGCTGAAGGTTTTTCTGAGAAGTAACTGATTGTGAACATACTTGAAACACCCTCAACAGTTACGCACCGGCTATGCACTTACAGGCTTATTCAGTTCCGGACGTAGATCCCCTCTGTACGTCCTGTCTGAACCGTACATACAGGGGGGATCGCGATTCTGATTCCGCAGGGCACGTCTAGCCCCGCAGGATCAGAATCGCGAACAGTCCTGTATGTGCAGACCAGGATCACGATTCAGCCCGGCCTGCACATACAGGACTATACCCGGCTAACTCCGTGAAGGCTCTTCAATGGAGCCACGGCACCATGACATCATGTTGCCATGGCACTGTGACTCCATAGAAGAGCTGCGATGCCGGCCACCGGACTTCAGGGCTTCATTCCTGCAGCCTGACCCCGATCCGTCCTCCTAAGGCCAGGGTTGGGCTGTGGGGAATGCCTTCAGGCCCCCCCCGATCCGTCCTCACCACAGGCTACGAAAAAAGAGACACGCAGGCAAGTTATTCCACCTTGTAGGTGGAATAACTTCCCCACACATGTCGCTGGCCCTGGACATACAGGGCCGACATTAGAATTTGCCCTGTACGTCCAGAGCCGGCGACCACCCACTGCCCACCCAGACTCCACCCCTGAGCTGCCTCTTCTCCCCCCGTCTAACTTCCCTGCACAACAAGTTAGACGTGGTGGGAGAAGGCACGAATAGTGGGGATGGATGTCCCTTTGGGATGTCCATCCCTGCTATTCATGGCACAGAATCGGGCCCTTAATGTACTACGCGGTCATTTGCTCTGTTACTGCATAATCAATGCAAAACCTTACCATACTTTAATAAAAGGGCCCCTTAATGTGCATTAGCCTATGAATTAGTACAACCAATTGATTTCTACACATTACAATTTTTAACATGGGTTGTTAATTTTTTATTAACATTCATGAAAAGTGGGGAAAATTGCAAAATTTTCCAAAAAAGGAACCAAAATCATTTTGCCTGTACACATCTTTATTATCGCTAGAGCAGAATATTCAGCTATTAATCAGATAGCTTAAATATATGTTTAATGCACAACAACAACTATAATATTAGATAAATAAGTCATCTGTATTAAGTTATACATATTTTCAGTGGTCCAACTTAAATATTTCAAACAGATTTTGCAAAGGATGTCTTGATCAGAAAAAGACTCACAAATGTAAAGCCCAATAGGTAATATTTTTATGGAGCATCAAAACTGAGCAAGTCTGTATCTTATCAATGCAAAAGCAATGATAACTTTGCTGCTTGTATATCATCACTGGGGCATCCTAGCTAGAAAGGTTCAGAATTTCCTGAGTATTTGACAAAGGCCTCACTAAGGGCGTCTTTTACTAAAGGGCTAAGGTGTTGCACCTAACATGCCAGTAGCTCTAAAACCATGGTGCATTAGGTCCAACCCTATCATGTTAACTGTTGGGAAAGTGGAAAGCATGTTCCTGGCAGTTAATGTGGAGCCCTGTTCTCTAACACGTCGCACAAATAGCATGGGTGCACTTAACTCCACCTACTGAGCTGGCATGAAGCGAGCCTGCACTAATTGTAAGGATCATCCTGCGCTAGCTGTGCAGTGCTCATCACGCCCATTCTCTGCCCTCTTAACGCCCCAATGCACCATACATAGAAATCATCTTGTGTCATCATGGCCCTGCGCTAGCCCTCAACCAGGGCCGGCCCTTCCACTAGGCGAGCTAGGCAGCCACCAGCTGCCACCAAATCTGTTTGGGGGGAGGTAGGCAGTGGCAGTATTTTCAAAAGCAACGGCAAAAGCTTTTGGAAATGCTGCTACTGCCTGCCTCTCCCTTCCTAGATGGAATTAGAGGCAGCTGGGGGCGGGGGGGGGGGGGGGGTGCAGCAGTGGTGGTGATGGCGGCAGCTGTAGCAGGGTGGTGCCTACAGTGTGTGCCAGAACATGCACAGATAGCTAGCTCCCTTTAATAAAAGATCCCCTTAATGTGAAGCCTTTTATAAAATACTGTATGTCCAAGGATGAACTGGAGTGCACATGAATTTGCTGGTACATACAGTGGGAACCGTCATGTCACAAAAAAAAGTACATGCAAGAAGAGTGTGCCAGATTCGTAAAACTATACCTATAAATAGTCAATGATGGAACCAACTTGTAAACCTCAAATCTGTGGCCTTTTGAGGTGGTTTTTAAGGCCAGCATAAGAAGCACAGCTGCACCCTTCACTCATTCCTCAAAACTTCAGGTCCAGATGAGCAGTTAACTTAAACTTATGTATGATTTGGAAGCGGTGTAAATGCCGACAAGAAAATCTTTTGAACTATATGTGCATCCCTTTTGTAAAATGTAAAGTACCATGTGTTCTAAAATTGTTACTTAAACGTGTGTGCTCATTTTCACAGGTAACTAGGTGGGGCATATTCAAAATGGTTTAACTGACTGAAAGATCTGCTGGATCGGATGCAGTCTGCAGGATATTCTGCAGTACTAAACCATTTAATGCTGCTGAATCCCCTGGTAATCAGTTTGTGTGCCTAATGCTGCAGTAAGTGCTTAGTGTCAGGGTGTTCTGAGGTAGAGTGGGGGCAGAACCAGAGAAGTTTATTTTCAATTTATTCACAATACAGTACATTAATGCAATTACAAAAACCAGAACACTATATTCCCCGCCCCCCAAAAGAAAAAAAAGGTGGAGTAAAATAACATTACCATTACAATGCCAAAATTAGATACCCTCCAGATATAGGTCTAATGATTTCCAGATTCTTTCCACTTTATCAATACAGCTTGATGAAACCGAGGCAGCCCCCTCCTATTTCCTGGTGATGCATATTGCATGCCACCAAACGCTAACATTTAATAAGGACAAGTCCTTCAAGTTATGCAATATATGCTGAATAGCAACAGATATCATGATACTTCTGTACAATTCAAGTTTGTGTTCCCTGTAAACTGCATTTGATCTATCGGAAAATGCGGTATAAAAATTGCCAATAAATAAATAAACAAATTGTGTTGAATTGTGTATCTCACTGTTTTTTGTGAACCGCGCTGATGCCTAATAGTGCGGTATATAAGAGTCTATAAATAAATAAATAAATAAATAAACAAAAATACTTTATCTTTATTTCAATTCTTGATATACCGCTCTATGAAAGCACATCGGAGCGGTTTACAAAGTACAAAAGCAAACTGCCAGAAAGAGGATAGGAACGTTATAACATCGACAGGAAAGAAAGGAGACAAAAGGACAGAAAAAATGCAGAAAGAAGGTGGGGGGGGGGGGGGGATGACAGTAAAAGAAATAGAGAGGGAAGGGACAGAGTACAAGGAAGGAAGATGGGAAAGGAATGGGATTATGTTCTGTCACTTTTACTCAGAACATCATCCAAGCAAAGCAAAGAGATCTAAACAAGACTATTTGTACTGTTAAAGTGGATTCTCACTTGAAAACATCACATTCAAATTGCCGTACACCTTCTCAGAATGGCCTAATGCAGGTACATTCAAACAACATATGAGTTAGCGTACCAATAATAGCTGAGTAGTGCCAACACAAGTTAGACTCCCAGAGTTTAGCTCTAAACATGTGAAACAGGGTCCAAAGATTGCGCCAGACTACTAGACATGGTTGACCTAATAGTTCAGCTCCAAAAGCTATGCCAACTTATTTTATCCAGAGGGAGACCAGCATCATGTGCCCAGGACCTATGAAGGCCAACCAAAGAAGTTCCACCATGACATTTTAACAGCCTATAGAAAAATGTGCCAATTTCCCATTTACCTTGGCTTTATGACAAAGTTCATATATAGTTGCATTAGGACAAATTTCATTACTCCTTAAAGAAACCTGCACCATAGCCCATGTTCCCTGTAAAATAGTTATCTCCAAGTTATAATGCCCTGTTCAATGTAATTTCAGTTTGTTCAATGTAAACCGCACTGATGCAGAATAGCGCGGTATATAAGAGAATGTAAATAAATAAATAAATAAACAAGCTCCTGGCCAAGCAATCCATTTTGATAGCTTGAGCAGATGTTAACCCAAAGCTATAAATTAAATTGTCCTGAGTAAGTAAGCACCCCCCAAGAAATAACTGACCCACACAAAAAAATACTTTTTTTATCCCAACCCTTCCAAAAACCTTTTCATTCGTTAATCAGCACTAGTTTATTTTACCAAATGGAGGACAAAGCCGACAGGGCATAGGATGTTGCACAACAGGAGTCAACCATGTTTACTGCTTCCTTGGTACTACAAATCAATGACAGCTTAGCAATAGGAATACTCATTGTGGGCAAGACGGACAGTCTAAAAGGGAATGCAATAGCCTTCTCCATCTCCATCCAAGGAAAAGTGGAATTAACTACGATCCACTCCATCCCATACCGTAAACGAGACACAGCATGGTGCACTTTGAAATCTGGGAAGCCTACCCCCCCTCCCCATCCCTTGTCACTTTTAATGTCGACAAAGCAATGCGCAGTTTCTTATTTTTCCATAGGAAGGAGGTAAGAATCTTGTCAAGCTGAGCATAAAAGCTGGGTCTACAAAAACACAGCAACATACTTAATTTATAAACAATTCGTGGGAGCACCATCATCTTTATAGTGTCTAATTTTCCCCATCAGAAAACCCAGAGAGGGGACCACCACTAAAGAGTACTTTTTAGTCCAATTATAATAATATTACAATTATATTTAATAGTATCTTCTGCAGCTGAAAAATATTGCATGCCCCGTGTATTTAATCCCCTGTGATGCTCAATGAACGGGACAGTCTTTCATATCATTCTGCATGGTGAGGTCATGAAGAGGGAGAAGCTCACTTTTGCACCAGTTAACCTTAAAGCCCGAAAACTTTGAGAACTCATTGACAGTATTTAAAAGACACTTAATAGAAGAGCCAGGATTGGAGAGGAATACCATAATATCATCAGTATACGCGGCAAGTTTCCAGCAATATAGTCCAGCAGAAATGCCAGTAATATCATTTTGTTGTTGAATTTTAACCAGTGGCTCTAGTGCTAAGTTGAACAACAGAGGGGAAAGGGAGCAGCCCTAGTATCCTTTCCCAGATAAACAACTACAGATGTGACCCCACTGACCACAAAAGAAGACCGAGGACTCAACTGATAAAACCGGTACCACATCCAAACCATTCCAAAACCTTAAAAAGATACTGCCATTCCCCCCAATCAAAGCTTTTCTCAGCATCTAAGGAAAGAGCCACTGCCGGGCCATTCATACGACATGAGAACACACATAAATTATGAAATGTACAAACATTATCCCCGATATATCCCCGATAATAAAGCTGACCTGTTTTTTCCAATAATTAAATGTACCACATCACCAAGCCGAGCAGCCAAAATGTTTGCCAGAATCTTATAATCAACGTTTAAAAGTTAGATGGGGCGATAGTTAGCCACAAATGAGGCATCTTGGCCAGGCTTAGCAAAAAGCACTACGTTTTAGCCTCAGTAAAGTTGGAAGGAACACTAGGCCCTTCAAATAAACTTCTGTAACGGTGCTGCGATTTTGGAACCAAACAATTCTGGATAAAATTCAGTTGCGAGTCCATCCAGATCTGGAACTTTATTTCTCACCATACTCTTACTAGCTGAGAGAACCTTGCCTACATGAATCTGGGCTCCTAGACACCCTCTCTGCACCACAGACAGCATCGGATGCTCAACCATCTCTAAAAATGCATCCCTTAGTCTAACCCCATCATCACAAGAAGAACAGAAAAACTTCTTATAGTAATCTGCAAAAACATTCAAAATATCCTGAATTACTCAGTGGTGAAATTCAGCCATTGGCTGATTAACTTAAATGGGCTAAAGTTAGATCAAAAAAGCTAAATATCACCGCTGACCGGATAGCTAAAATGTTATTCAGGCAACTTGGATATTCAATGCAGGTGGTCAGATATGGCCCTGCATTGAATATCCTTTTTAAAATTAAAGCGGCAATGGCCAGCTGCTTTAAGTGTGCTGGCCATCACTGCTGAAAACGTCCCCTGGCTGTCTACATGTGTAAATACCACCTATTCCTTTTAAAATGACCTCTATAACTTTATACACTTACCAGCCGGCTAGATTTTGGATCCTGAAATCCTTTTCTGAGAATGAAATTATAGCATTTCCAAAAAAATGTTATCAAAAGCAGTTAAACGTATTTCTTCTAATTGACAAGTGTTATCCTTTGTTAGAGATTTAACTATACCAAAGAGTTCTCGAGGGCAATTGAAGGTGTCTTGAATCAGTTTTGAGTAATATTCTCTGATTGTAAAGTGGCTGAGTGATATTCCATAAATTTAGCTTTATATATAGCTAAGTTGTCTGAGGTACTTGAGTTTCTCCTTTTCCTCTCGAAGACTCTGAGGGTACACTTCATGTTTTTTAGACATATGGTATACACTAACGCTATTTTCTTTCATTTTTGAAATTGAAGCTTGTTTGGCATAAAAACTACATCAGATATGATTTTGTTCCAACTTTGCACTAGCGAGTCTAGGTTGTCATGTGCAGATTGCAGCTTGGGTAAGACTTTTGCTAAAAAGTCTTTTTTCTCAAGATTAAGGAATCTACGAGTGTTATGAGGTGCATTAATGACAATTTTCCTTTACATTCTCTTATACCATATTAGGGTGCATTGGGATTACCTAGCACTTTTCAGGGCATGAAGCAGACTGGTCTATGGTCTAGGTTGCAGCAGCAGTCATTTCTCATTAGTATTTGCCTAGTGTGCATCAGCAAACTACTGTCATTGTGAAGAGCAGCTTAGGAGATACACGCTTTAAACCAAGGAGGCATGGCGTCCGTTGGTACATTGCAGAGACATGCAGGATCCGAAACATGCAACTTTTAAGAATACAGTGGGCGCAGGGATGTCCAAAATATTTACCCCATCCCATGATATTGAGAGGGACATATTTCTCCATTATATCGCATGACCTGTGCCTGCATCCGTGTGGGCCGTGCACCAGATGCATGCACGGGCCGGATGAATAGCACTTTTCCCATGCCACACTGGACACGTCTATCTCCCCAATTCCAGACCCGCAGGCACATCTAGAGCTGCGGATGCGGAATTAGGTTCAAATGGGACCTATTTTCAATTTAGACGTGTCCATGGGCTGGATGTGCATCTTATCGAATCTGCTTCCACATGTATATGTGGCCGAGGTGATGTATTCTGATGATGCTGATTCTATATAGAGAATCCTTTCTTGTTCTGTTTTCCCAATAAGAGGTGTTCTGGTGTTCTAGAGGCTGGTGTAATATATGCAATTCTGCCTTTTCATATGTCCTGTGGCTACTAGGGGGACAGAGCCATGGACAGTCACCTGCCCCCTAAATTTGGCCCTGTATGTGAGTACTAGCACATTAAAAAAAAACACTGAGTACACCTTATGTTTTGCATCTCTCTGAAGCACTTCAAAGAATGTAGTGTTTTAAATATCCCCGTGATCTCCCATCCTGCTTTTTTTCTCATCCTTTTTCTCATTTTCTCTCTAATAGACAGGATACTGATACCTTCTTTTTCCTTGATTTTATTTGGAATGTGCGCATGTTAGTAAAGAGTTCACTTGGTGAGTGATTGATGTGGTGCCTGAGCACTGGAAAGGTGGCAATAGGGAACAACTGTTGAATTTGGATGAGCAATAAAGGATTTTTTTTGTTTACAATCTGTTGTCCCTCAAGGGCTTAATCAGGAGTTTGGAAGGTCTACATTATTGTAGAATGTGTTGCTTGTGGTCTTAATTAGCCCTGTGCTGGCTGATTTGCCTTTATTTTCAGATGTCACTTTACAGCAACTGTGGAAGGGTTGTGAAAATTGATTGCTGAGAAGTTTTATGCATGAAACAACACGTTATGCATTCTCATGTTTCAGGCTCACTGAAGCATGGCTCCTAGTGAGCGTGAAAGATGAATTCATGTTGCGATTTTTGTGGAACATTGTAATATAAATAAGTGATTTTTTTATTATTAGATATTTTGAAAAATAATTATAAATAATTGGAATATAAAAAGGTTTTTCTAAAAAAAAGCTCTCTAGGAGGCAAATGATGGTGCAAAGGTCTCTAAAAATTTGAATGTGTTTTCTTCAGGCCTTTTTGGCTGTCGATTAGTGACTGTACCTTTTTCTAGGAGTACATTTTAATGATTTTTGTCATTTTGAGCTAGTCCTTGTAAGATCTTCTATATACAGTACTGTTTGCAGATTTTTCAAGCATCTTGTCTTCAAAAGGCTGTTGGTGCACCGGGGCTATGCTTGCTGATAGTCCCCAATTTAGCCAAGACGACAACACAGTGCCGCAAGCAATTCCTTGATTTGAGAACGCGTCTTGAGTGGAGCCATGTTCAGGCTCTGCTACCCGGTGCAGATGCAAGTGACCATTAATAACATCACAAAGGTCTTTGAGAATCCGGGAACTTTGATTAATTATCTTGAGGGGCGCACAGTCAGTGGCTCCCATGGACTAAAATCACTGTGCATGGGTTTTGCCTCATGATATCCTGTGTCTCCATGAGCTCCGTCATTGCAGACTTTGTCTAACCATTGGATTTATTACCAATGCTTTGGATATCTTCTGCGTCAAGATTTGCCTTCCGATGAACTTCCCATGCCTTGCTGTAGTTGTGAGGGCTCACGCTGTTTCTGTTTTTGTGGCTCTTAGGTTTAGGAGCTTTGGCTTGGTTGTTTGTTGGGTATGCATGGCTGAGTGGGTATTAGAGTGGTGCAAAGTATTTACAACTTATTATGCCTGTGGATCAAGTGTAATGTGATGAGTGACCTTCTAAGTGTGCTGTTGTTGGAAAATGGCTTTTGTTGCTGACTTACACATTGTCTCCCTCAATGTCAAAGGCCCGGGACACCCCATTAAGTGAACAGAGGTCTTATAATATCTCTATAGACTAAAGGCTGATATCTGCCTCCTAGAAGAAACACACTTGTCTGACAATGAATCTCGTAAACTGCAACAGGGATGGGTAGGGACATGTGTTTACTGCCCTGCTTTAAATAAGAGAAATGGGGTTGCCATTTTGGTTCATAAGTCAGTTGACACTAAAGTAATCTTGGCTTCTGCTGACTCAGAGGGTAGATGGGTTAAATTGCAGCTGGAGATAAGGGGTATTCTTGAATATCTTTTCTGTGTTTATCTGCCTACTGGGGATTGCCCTGAGTTCTTTAGAGCCTTAGCCACAGCGTAGATATTGGTCCCTATATCTTTAATCATTGGTGGTGATTTTAATTTGGTCCTGGACTCATTTTTGGATCATCAATCTAAAGTGAAGCCTGCATGAGTCAGAGCAAGTGAGTGTGTGTGCTTCTTTATTTTTGAGCAAGGTTAGCTGATATTTGGAGGCTTCAACACCTACAGACAAAAATTATATCTTCTACTTGGTTCCACGTAATTCGCAGTTGTGAATTAACTTCTTTCTAGTTAATAAGGGTTTAATCCCACTTGTATCTGCCTCTAAAATCCATGACATCCTGATCTCAGACCATGCTGCAATTTCCTTATGGCTCAGTGGAGGGAAAATTGGGAACAGGAATCCGTTGTGGCATTTAAATCCAGCTCTTTTAGAGGAGCCAGCTTTAGACTCCATGTTGAGTGAGACCATGAAGGCTTATTTGTCCATAACACACATGAGTCCATGTCTATCATTACTATTTGTGATGCATATAAAGCTGTTGTATGCAATGTTCCCTCTAATTTTCTGTAGGCTGTGTGCGCATAAAATATCAGCTGTGCAGCTTTTAAAGGAAGGTTAAATTTTTGTGCGCCACATAATGACACTCAGAGTTATATACCTTTAAAATTTGACTACATGTCAGAATACAGTATGTACACCACATTGATTTTAATCAAATTAAATGAAAATAGACAATTACTAAATGAAGTGGAAAATTTCTAGTAATTACAATCACAACTTTTAAATTTTAAGACGTCTGTGTTGTTTTCTATCAGAATCAGAGCCGTAATTTTTGTGCGCTCTGTTGTAAAGTATGTGCGCTCACTCGGCGAGGTGTGTGCGCGCGCACACGCGCACAGCTTAGAGGGAACAGTGGTTGTATGTGGCCAGATAATTCATTTTGCGGTAGCTAAGAGAAAGTGCGATGAGAGCAGTTTGCTACATCTGGAGAAGTAAATTAGTGAGATGGAGAAGCAGTTTATGGCCTCTTCCTCCAATATTTCTTTGCTTGCATTACAGTGCTTAAAGTTGCAATATAAATTCTTACTCTGCACAAGCCTCAGCGGTAATTTTTAAGCACAAAACTATGTATTATGAAGCCAATCACAGGTCTGGGCATCTACTTGCTCAATATTTAAAGGGCAAAATGGATCGCCACAGAGTAATTTCTCTGGTTGACTTTCAGGGTGTGGTTATAACCTCTGACTTTAAAGTTAATAGAGTTTTTCAAGACTTTTATCCTACTCTTCATGACTCTGAAGGATGCCCCTGAGGAGGTTTTTGATGCATTTTTTTCACTCCTTGCAATTGCCACAGGTCTCAGAGGCCGATAGTCTGGTTTTGGGAACCCTTATTTTGGAATCTGAGATTTCCCAGGTGCTGCAGTCACTCTCCTTGGGCAAGTCTACTGGACCAGATGGGCTTCCACTTGAACTATATCACAAGAATCCTAGTTTCTTGGTTCTTTATTTATAGAAATGTTTTACATCTCTGCAGCCTGACCCTATCATAACTTCCACCTTTTCTGAGGTGGTGGTGATGGTTATAGAGAAGCTTGGCAGAGATGACGTCTGGCCCCAAAATTGCTGTCCTATATCACTGTTAAATGCTGATTATAAGGTATTGGCCTTGCGCTTGGATAAATTGATGGCTGTTTGTCATTTGTCAAGACCAGGTTGGTTTCATGAAAGGGCGCTTCAGCTCTGATAACACCTATTGTCTTTGTCATGCATTGGGCACAGGCTTCTCCTGACTCTACCTTAGTACTTTCCATTGATGCTGCGAAGGCATTTGATAGGGTGGAGTGGAGGTATCTGTTCTATGCTCTGCGTCTCTTTGGATTCCCAGACTAATTCCCTTTAGCAGTAAAGTGGCTGTACTCCAACCCTAGGGTGAGAATTAGTGTTAATGGTGTGTTTTCTTCTTTTTTTTCTCTTTAAGTATGGTATGCATCAAGGATGCCCACTATTCCCCTACCTGTTAGTTTTGAAGCCATTCTTTATGCTATTAGACAGGCCACTGATATTGTTGGGGTCTCTATCATGGATGTCATGGTGAAGGTATCGGCTTATGCTCATGACTTGTTGGTATACCTAACCTAACCTCAGAAATCCCTTCCCATTTTACTTCAAGTCTTTGAGGATTTTCCTGTATTTCTGGGTATGAGATTAACGATGAAAAGCCTGAGATCCTTCCCCTGAATTCACAGTGCACTAAAGATTCTGTCTCTCCTTTTGGTTTTCAGAGGATGCCACTGCTGTTAAAATATCTAGGGATTTGGTTCGACAGACATCTGGATAACTCCTTGCAGGCAAACCTGGATTATATTTTACAGAAGGTTCAGAGGGAGATGAGGAGGTGGTTTCCTTTAATGTTGTCTTGGAGGGGGAGATTGGAGATAATCAAAATGGTGCTTGTATCCCAAGTTGTGTATATGTTGAGTATGCTCCCTCATCATCCTAGTTAATTTTTTAAAAATCCTTGGAACACTGTTTGTCCAAGTTCTTGTGGAATAACAAGCCTCCTAGGATTGACTTAACCAAATTAAAAGCCCCTAAGGATATGGGTGAGGTTCAGTTTTATAGTTGTATTGCCAAGCCTTCTTGCTGAGACAACGGAGGGCTCTGGTTACAGGACCTGCAACCATTAAATCCCAAGTGGTTGCAAATTGAGCGAGGCCTATTGGAACCTCTTTTGCTTCACTGGCCACCTAATTTGTTACTCCCCTGATGGTGAAAGATAATCCTGTATTGCTGCTACTCAAGGGGCCCTGTCCTAGTTGGATACATTGCTGATTGGGTAATTGATTGGGATATCTGGAAAGCACATGGCATTTAGACATTAGAGGACTTAGTAAAAGATGGGCAGTTACCATCCTTTGCTATATTATCAGTTGATACTGGGTTGCAATTATCTCACTGCTTACGTACCAGTGGTGCTGTTATTATGTTCTGATCTTTCTAACATGTGTGAAACTACTTTTTCAATGAAACATACTGCATCCAAACCATATGGTTTACGGTAGGAATTTAGATGCAAGCAGAACCCCCTTTCTATGAGTATGTGGAAGAATGATGTAGTGGGCTTGGATGATCAGGTCCCTTGGCCTATTTTCTGGCATAAAGTGTTCTCTTCTCTATGCTCTGCCCACACCTTACAATCTCTTTTCTTTTTAGTACATAAAGCTATGAGGACTCCGGTTTGACTTCAGCAGGCTGGCCTTTCTCAATCTATTCTATACTGGTCGTGTGGTCATTCTCCTGGTACCTACAAACATATGCTCTTTGAATGTCCATGCTTATCTGATTTTATGCAGAGTGTGGAGCACAGAATCCAAGTTGTAATAAAGAGTCATCTTGTCCTCTCATATAAAATCATGTTTTTTTCAGTCAGCTTATAAGTTAGGCACACTGACGGACCAGCAAGCTGCAATGGTAGATATACTACTGATTGCTGCACTCTTAGCTATTTTTGATAATTGGAAAAACTTTAGGATGGGTAATGTGCACGTCAGGTGGAATTCATTATGCCTTACATTTCATTATGAGTTAACAATGGCTAAAGGTTCTCCTTGCATGCTGTGCTCCCTTCGGAAATGGAAACTGTTGATGGTCTTCTTGTCCTCGTGATTAGACACATCTGCACTCTTAATTTTTTTTGTTTCTATTCTGTATGTCATGCAATACCCTTACGGTGTTTTCACTTTTTTTTTACTTGCTGAGTTAATATTGGGCCCGATATTCATCTGGGCAGGCTATGCGGCACTACAGCGCATAGCCCTGCCCACTGACCCCCTAACCCTGGATATTCAATGCCATGGTGACAACATTGAATATCCGGGTTTGGAACACAGAGGATATTTCACTGCTACCTGGTATCAACTGATAATACAGCTACCCAGTGAGCATCCATGGCTAAAACTAGGTGAGCCAAAATCTAGCCTAGTTTTAGCCATGGATCACTAACCGGGTAGAGGTGCAATATCTTCGCTATTCGGTTAACCCTTTCCAGGCCGAGTCCAAAACTCTCGGGATCCAAAATTCTCACTAAATATTCCTATCAAATGGTATATAATACATGACCATAGCAGAAGGAAAATCACTATTAGAACATATTGAATAAGACGGGTACAATTTTACTGAAATATGCAAAAATTAACCCGGCTGCAGAATGTGGATTAAAAATTTAAAGTAGGCCTTCAAAGGGTTAATGGCAGTCTCTGCCCCGGAACGCCACCAACATGCCCCGATGCTAACTGGTTAACATTGTGGTGCGTAGGGGAGTTAGAAGAGGATATTCAATAGCACTAACCATGTAAGGGTCGCTGAATATCCCTATTTAAGACATGTACACAGTTTACCAGACTGTAAACCATGTAAATTCCTTTGAAAAATTGGGCCCATTGTTTTGTATTTTGAAAACTTTAATAAATATATTGAGACAAAAAAAGCCATGTGATAGAAGGCAATGTGCTATTGTGGATTGCCTTTCTGTTCCTTGAGAAGAGCAATGCTCTACAGAGCTCTCCCAAAAGGTGATTTTTGCTGAATTTGCTGCTGAAATGTGAGTTCTATCTATCTGTCTGTTTGTCTCCACATATTTATTATCTATTTGTCCTTATTGGTGGATTCCTTTACCTACTCCATTGTGTGTGCCCACAGTTCAGGAACAGCCTACTGGCCAGAGACACTTAGGTCCCCACCCACCCCAGGGGCCACACTGCCTAAATAGTGGTCACATGCGTGCCATCTATCCTTCCTAACTTGGGTTAAAGCCCACATCTTCTTCATCTTTTCTTCTTCTTCTTCTTCTGGGATTGCTTAATCAACATGTCGTGTATTCAGTGCAAAAACTGCGGTACTTTCATTCAAGACAAATCATTTGGAGCCTTAGAGCTTGTCCTATGTGCCTCAAATCAGCTGCCATGCATGAAGAACTGACTCTACTAAGGAAAGACCTTGCTATCATGCATAAAGAAGTGATTCTACTGAGGGAGGAACTGGCTACAATGAAGCGCACCTCTTCTAGGATACAAACTGAACAAAGTCCACCATCGCTCCCACAAAGAATCAAACACCCCAGGAACAAATGGATCACAGTGGGTTCTGGTAGATTGTGACCTGGAACGCAGAGACATCCTATACATCAAGAGATATCCCTGCACAATGCCTTCTCTGTCTTGGCTAATGAGGATGCCCAATCCAAAGAAACTGAAGGGCCCTTAAATGAGTCAGACAATACCCAATCTCCTGCTAAAGCACCAAATATGAAGAAAACCTCACCAAACAGAAAACTACTACTACTTGGAGATTTCATCATCAGAGGCACCAACTTGGGAACACAGTTCAAAGGAGAGAAGATAGTCATGTGCCTACCAGGCTCTTCAGCCAGCAGGAATACAAACCAAGTTATTGAAATACTTAGCGCAAAAAGTGAACACTCCAAACTTGATGTTGTTATCCACTTGGGCACAAATGACCTGGCTAGAAACAGTGCCTCTACAGTCCAAAAGGACCTCCAATCTCTGGGAGAGAAACTCAAGCCCATTGTTAACACTGTTGCATTCTCAGAAGTTTTACCTGCTCTTGGTAAGGGGACAAAAAGGCTGCATTGCATTAACAGCTTTAATACATGGCTCCAGACCTGATGCAAACAAGAAGGATTCAGATTTATTGGCGACTGGGACAACAGATGGAGCAACAAGAGACTATACTGTGCTGATGGACTAAATCTCTCTGTCGCAGGGAAAAGAATCCTAAGTGAAACATTCATGCAGTATGTGGATATGCAATTAAACTAGGAAAAGGGGGTGACGGGTGTTGAAGGTCAAGATCTGCATGCCACCCCCTGCAAAAGCAGAATATTATCAGAAACAGCCACACTTTTAAACCACACATCAAAAACAAGTGGGAAGAAGTGGGCAGAACAAAATCAATGCAAAATACACACAAGCCAGGTAAATGCTGGACAGCAATGAGCACAAATGCTCGAAGCTTAGCCAACAAAATTCCGGACCTGGAAGCCCTAATGGTGGAAATGGATATGGACATTGTGGAAGAGGTACTTATGCCACTGTACAAGTCACTGGTGAGGCCTCACTTGGAATACTGTGTTCAGTTTTGGAGACCATATCTTGCAAATGATGTAAAAAGACTGGAAACTGTTCAGAGGAAGGCAACCAAAATGATTTGGAGCCTACGTCAGAAGCCTTATGAGAAGAGACTTGAAGACCTAAATATGTGCACTTTGGAGGAGAGGAGGGATAGGGAAGATATGATTCAGACCTTTAAATACTTAAAGAGAAATGATGAACAAAGAAACCTCTTCCAAAGATGGGGAAGCTGTAAAACTAGAGGGCATAACATGAAGCTGCAAGGTGGTAAATTGAAAGGCAATGTCAGGAAATATTTTTTCACTGAAAGGGTGGTGGATGCTTCGAATGCCCTCCCAATGGAAATGGTGGGGGCAAACACGGTGACGGCATTCAAAACGGCATGGGACAAACACAGTGGATCCCTTTACAGTAACAGGTTAAAAACAAAATAAATGGTACCATCTAACTTCTGAACCATCTAAAGTCTCAACAAATAGGGGTGTCTTAGATGGAGTGGTGGGTTCACCCCTAAACAAAGACATGGGGAAGGGTGACCTGCACAGAGTGACAGGTGCACCTACTCTTGCCATCTTGCTAGGCAGACTAGATGGACCATGATGGTCCTTATCTGCCATCATTTACTATGTTACTATGGATTAGGAACTGGTTGAAACCTGAGTAGGGCTAAATAGCCAATTTTCTCAATAGAGAAAGGTGAATAGTGGAGTACCCAAGGGATCTGTGCTAGACCAGCCATTTTTTAACTTATTTATAAATGACCTGGAAATGGGAATAACGAATGAGGTGATCAAATTTGCAGATGACATTAAATTATTCAAAGTTGCTAAAACACGAGGATTGTAAAAGATTGCAAGAGGACCTAGAAAAATTGGGATACTGGGTATCCAAATGGCAGATGAAATATAATGCAGACAAGTGCAGTTATGCACTTAGGGAAGAACAACCCAAATTCCGGTTATACAATGCAAGGTTCCACATTAGGAACCACCACCCAGGAAAAGGATTTAGGCATCATCATGGATAGTACGTAGAAACCCTCCATTCATTGTGCAGCGACAGCCAAGAAAGCAAATAGAATAAGAATAAAACCAAGGATATTATAATGCCTCTGTATCGTTCCATAGTGTGACGGTACCTTGAATATTGTGTGCATTTCTGGTCACCATATCTTAAAAAGGAAATAGCAGAATTAGAAAAGGTACAGAAGAGCAACAAAAATGATAAAGGGGATGGAAAGATATCCCTATGAGGAAAGGCTTAAAAGGTTAGGGCTGTTCAAATTGGAAAAGAGATGGCTGATGGGAGATGTGATAGAGGTCTATAAAATAAAGAATGGAGTAGAATAGATAAATGTAGATTGGTTGTCACACAAAGAAGCTCCAATGTGGCACATTTAAGAATAATCAGAGAAAATATTTTTTCACTCAATGTGTAATCAAACTCTGGAATTCGTTACTGGTGAAAACTGTTATTGTAGCTGGATTTAAAAGAAGTTTGGAAGAGTTTCTGGAGGAAAAGTCCATAAACCATTATTGAAGAGGACTGGGGAAATCCATTGCTTACCCATTGGACAAGCAACATGGAATCTATATAGCTTTTGGGAACCTGACAGGCACTTATGACCTGGACTGGCCACAGTTGCACATCTTATGTTCTTCATTGTCTCAGGTACAAACTTAAATTGTAAGCTCTCTGGGGACCACTGTACCTAAATGTAACTTGCCTTGAACTCTAAGAAAGGCATAAGCTAAATCCAATTCCCTCCACTTGTACAACAGAGTCTGAAAGAGCCTGAACAGGAGTTCTCTTCATAGCTGCTCTTGGAAAGTGGGACTGCCTGAGCAAAATTCGAAAATTTGATGATTACACACGTCTAGTAAATAGCGGAAATAACAGAGAACGATTAATTAGTGACTAGTCATCTAATATAGGGGGTGGTCGATAATTACTCACCAGAATCTAATATATTATTGTTGTTTCTTTATCACTGCTAATTGCTGTTATTCAAAATCTATAAGCCTGACGTTATAATTTGACCAAAGATGCACCTGTTTTTTTATTGCATTGGTGTTGTGGAAGGACAATTTCCATAAATTTCTATCCTTATTCCTATCCTTCCTTAATGAGTTTTGTATAGTATGGATAATATATGATATGAAATCTCATTTTGCCTAGGACAAATAGGTAGGAATTGCAATGTCCAGATTGAATGTTTATAATTCCTTGAGTATTTTACAAAAGGCTCTACTGTTACTAAAGTTCCTTTTGAATAAATTATTTTATTTTTAGCTTCCACTTATCTAATTGATGCCATAGCCAAATGACTCATATAGACAGGAGCCAACCCATGAAATATCTTAAACGCTGAGCACAAAACTTTAAAAATAACTCTAGCATGAATGGGAAGTTAATGTAAAAGGACTAAAAAAGCGATAACATACTCCCAACTTTTATCCCCATAGATTATCTTAGCCATCATATTCTGTAATATCTGTAAATGAGCCACTTGCTTTTTAGTCAATCCTAAGTAAGCAGCATTGCAATAATCAAAAAGTTCCTACAACTAGTTCTTCAATTTTCTTTCAATCCTTGGCAAATATATGGGGGAGGGGAAGTACCAGCTTTATCAGGAGGAAACTTTAATTTCACTCGATATATATTGCAGGATAGATGATCCGAATGCAAATTCAGTCCACTAAAATTCTGGTAAAGCAATGAGCACAAATGCTCGAAGCTTAGCCAACAACGTTCCGGACCTGGAAGCCCTAATGGTGGAAATGGATTTGGACATTATGGCAATTACAGAAACATGGTTTAATGAATCACATGATTGGGATATAGCCATAGCTGGCTATAATCTATTCAGAAGAGACAGAGAAAATGGAAAAGAAGGAGAGTAGCCTTGTATGTCAAAAGCAATATTAAAGCTACTGAAATGCAGGGGACATGGGGAAAAGAAGAAGCACTCTGGATTGCGTTGGAAAGAGGAGATGGCACTGTCATCCATACTGCTGTAGTCTACAGACCTCCGACTCAAATTGAAGAGATAGATAATGGTTCAAGTTCAAGCTCAAGAGATAGATAATGGTTCAAATGGTTCAAGTCATACATTACACACAGACTAATACGTGTTCAAATAGGCCAAGACGTATCAGAAACATTCCCCCAAGGACAGGGAATACCCCAAGGATCAGCCCTTTCCGCCCTCCTCTTCAACTTGTACTTGCAACCCATTACAAGCATATTTAAAAAACACAAGATTAACCATTTTATCTACGCTGACGACATCATGCTCGCTATCCCCATAAATACTAGCAGCCCCACATATGACACCCTATCCGAATGCATGACTGAGGCCATCTCTTGGATGGAAACCAACCACCTCAGCATCAACCTTAAAAAAATGGAAGCAATGTTCGTAACAAGAAAACCTGTTACTGACGACACTTACCCAACAACAATCACAATCAACAAAACAACTATACCTGTTAGAAAGGAAGTAAAGTACCTAGGAGTAATAATAGACTACATACTCACAATGTTACCTCACATAAAACAGACAGTAAGAACCATATTCTATAAACTTAAAAATATACAACACCTAAGACCTCTCCTTGATACACATGATTTTAGATCTGTAGTCAGTACACTCATCACCCCCCACTTCGACTATTGTAATAGTCGCCTAATTGGCCTCCCACAAAAAAACACATATCTGTTACAAAGAGCCCAGAACATCTGTGCCAAGGTAATTGCTAAAGCACGCCTAACGGACCATGTAACCCCAATACTGCTGGAATTACACTGGCTTCCTATAAATAGCCGAATAAGATATAAAATTCTCCTAACAACTTTCAAACTCCTAAACGACATCGCCCCCTCACACCTGTCCACACTACTCCACGTCCCATCTGAATCAAGAACACGCAGACAAAACGCAACCCACTCCCTCAACATACAAAAAACCTTCAGGAAGGCAAAGAAAACCACAAGCTCCAGAACTTTCTCATTTGCTGCCCCCGCGCTCTGGAACAGCAAGGCCGCGGGCCCCGTCCGCGTGGCCGCTCCCAACCGGGGGGGGCGGCGGGCCGTTCGCCCCCCCCTCGGTTGCGGCGGCGCGCGGCTCGTTAGTGCCCGCGCGGCCGGGCGCCTCATTGGCTCCCCGCGGCGTTTGAAACGCCCAGGAGCCAATGAGGAGGCTAGGACTCGGCAGCGGGGGGAGTAAGTGGCGCGGGGACCCAGCGCTGCATCGGCAGTTGCTGGGTCAAGGCTGGAGGCTCCTGACGTGTGCGGGCTTGCTGCGCAGGATACTCGTTGGTTTTGAGGGCCTAGGGCAGCAGCGTGAGGCAGCACGAGAAGCAGCGCCATCTTCGGAGCTCCGGGGGGCAGCGATCCAGCGACGGGGGAGTCGGGAGGCTCGTGGCTCTCCAGGCAAGTTTGTTTTTGGCTCTGTGGGGTAGTTTTTTCTATCCCCTTACAACAAAAAATAAATAAATTACTAATTATTTAATTTGGATACTCAGAGAGTCCCCTCTCTCTTTAAAAAAAAAAAAAAAAAAGTGAGCAACCCTTTGTGGAATTGGTTTCCAGGTTGCCTCCAGCCTGTTTAATTGGCCATGGCCGGCGGAGGAAAAAAGGGGGGTTCCAGTCAGCGCCACGGGTCTGGGAAGGCTAAGCCGGCCGGTCCTTGGAGAGGAGAGCCTGCTCCGTTGGGGCGCTCGGCTCCTCTTGGAAGAGGGACCAGGGGCAAGGCTCCGAGCCGTGGCCCAGCGTCCGACCGTGGTACTAGCCCTGTCACCAGGCCGGGGGGGCGGGTGGGTAGGGGGGTTTCGGCTGGCCTGTTAGCTGGGGGCCGGCGTAGTAGGTCAAAAGCCCCGGCTAGAGGTGCTTTGGGGCGGGGAGAGGCCCCCGGTGGCTTGGGGGTGGCTATAGGTCCCACGGGGGTGAGCGAAGGGGCTGCTCCTCAGTCGAGCACTGTGGTTATGGACGCTGCGAGTCCGGGGGGTGGCTCTGCTCCTGCTGGGGCAGCCTATTCCCCCATGTGGGCGCATTGGCAGGGCGGGGGTCAGGGCTCTTCCCGCGCGGAATGGCTAGGGGCGTGGCAGCCGCCTTGGCCGGGGGCGGGTGTTCCTTCGCCTTTCCCTGTTTTTTCTCCGCAGGTTTCGACTGGCTGGCACTACTTGGGGCAACCGTGGGGGGCTCCTGCTGGACAGCTGGACGGCGGGAGGGCGAGCACAAGTGGAGGCCCCGTGTCTGTCGGAAGCGGAGGAGGAGCGGAAGCATCAGCGTTGACGCCACCAGAGACGGGCGTGTCTTCCGAGGTAGCAGCACCAGTGGCAGATGAGTTGGCTGCTAGGGGGGGGGCAGGAGAGGGGGGTAAGAAGCGAGCGACCAAGCGCAAGCGGTGTTCAGGTCACCGGCGGCGGCGTTCGGGGTCCTCCTCTTCTTCAACTTCTGAGTCTTCGTCCGGCTCGGTGTCAGACGACTTGGCCGGGAGTCCGCGGGCCACTGGTGGGGAGGTCGGCGTGGGACAGGTGGGTTCGGTGCCTTCGGTGGCGTTTTTTCTCGGAGTTATGGGAGGGGGTGCCAAAGACTCTGCGGAAAAAGATTGTAAAACGTCGCTACTTAGATATTTTCCGCTTACTCGAAGGTCGAAAACGGTCGGGGGATAGCCGACGGAAGCGTAAGGAGGACGAGAAGGCGGGTAGGGTCAAGAGAGTGGCTCGGAATGTGGTTAATTGGACTCGGTCTTTCTTGCGATTGGCGAGTGTATGGGGTCATTCGCATCCGGAGCAGTACGGTATGCTCTTGGCTTACACGGATTCCATACTGGAGGCCTCACAGACTCATGACGGTTGGGCTTGGCTCAACTATGATGAGAAATTCCGTGATAAGATGGAGGAGAATCGCCTGTTGTCGTGGGGAACGCAGGACATTAATCTTTGGCTAACGCAGATGGCGATCAGACCTGGCGGGGGAAGTATGGGTGGGCAAAGAGGTGGAGTAGCCACCCCCGCGCGGGCGGATCGGCCCTTTCGATCGGGCGTGCCCCCTGTTTTGCAGAGAACTCCAGGGGGGGGGGAGCGGGGGACTTGTGCTGGCGCTTCAACAAGTCTTCCTGCCCCTTTCCGGATTGCAAATTCCGGCACGCCTGCTCCGTCTGTAATGGGGGTCACTCAGCTCTCAAGTGTGTCAAGAAGAGTGGCGGGGGCATGTCAGCCCCCAGCCACAAGTAATGGGGACGTCTGGAGTTTGGCCCCCACCCCGGTTGCGATTGATGTGTTAGGCCCGTGGCTTAAGAAGTATCCGAAGCGACAGGTCAGCGGTCTTTTGGAATATGGGTTTAAGGAGGGGTTTCCCATACCGGTGGTGGGCAGTGTAGGGGTACACAAGGCGTGGAATTCGCCTTCGGTGCGGCGTTTCGCGCAGCTGGTACGAGATAAGTTGGCAACTGAGCTGGCCTTAGGTAGGGTGGCGGGTTCTTTCGGAGAGCAACCTTTTGCAGAGTTTGTGGTTTCTCCGTTGGGTATCATTCCAAAGAAGGAGCCGGGGAAGTATCGCCTGATACATAATCTTTCTTTTCCTATTGGTTCCTCAGTTAATGATCACATTCCTAAGGTTTTGTGTGCCGTACGGTACGCATCCTTTGATGAGGCTGTTGAGCTTGTACGTGCCTGTGGGCCGGGGTGCTTGATGTCGAAAGTGGATATTGAATCCGCTTTCCGTTTATTGCCGGTGCACCCTTCTGCTTTCCATTTGTTGGCGTTTTGCTTCGAAGGGCACTTTTACTTCGATAAATGCATGCCTATGGGCTGTTCGATTTCCTGTGCGTATTTCGAACAGTTTAGCTCCTTTTTACACTGGGCATTCGTGGACTGGGTGGGGTGCGGCTCGGTAGTGCATTACTTAGATGACTTCCTCTTCGTGGGGCCGGCGCATACGGGGCAGTGCAAGGCTTTGTTGGATGGGTTTGTCCAGTTGGCCCAAGTGTGGGGTGTTCCATTAGCATCCGAAAAGATGGCGGGTCCGGCGACTACTCTTACCTTTTTGGGAGTTGAGTTGGATTCCGTGGCGTTGGTGGCCCGCTTGCCGGAAGAGAAAGTTACGAGTCTGCGGGTGTTGGTCGCCAACGCGCTGGGCTCTAGTAAGCTAACGCTGCGGGAGATGCAGTCTTTGGTGGGGTCCCTGAATTTTGCGTGTCGGGTGATCCCGATGGGGAGAGTGTTCTTGCGCCGGTTGTCCGCAGCTACTTCGGGCATCTCTAGGCCGCATCATCGGATTCGGATGTCACGCAGCTTGCGGGCAGACCTGCGGATTTGGGACGATTTTCTTCGTGACTTTAATGGTACCACGGTGCTGAGAGACCTGGAGGTGACTTCTGCGGATCTGCAGTTGTATACTGATGCAGCAGGGGGTTCCGGTTTGGGGATTTATTTTGGGGGCGCATGGTGCGCAGAAGGCTGGCCTCAATCCTGGCGAGCGGTGGGGCTTACGAGGAATATTACCTTCCTCGAGTTGTTTCCCATTTTGGTGGTCCTGTCGTTGTGGCCGGATAGACTCCGCAATCGCAGAGTGCGCTGGTGGTGCGACAATGAGGCGGTAGTGTCTGTGATCAATAACTATTCCCCAAGATGTCAGCCGGTAGCTGACCTGATGCGGCAGGTGGTGTTTTCATGCTTGTAGTTGAATTTAGTGATTAAGGCTCGTCATATTCCTGGGAGTCATAACCAGATTGCTGATGCTCTTTCCCGTTTCAAGTGGGCACTGTTTCGGACCTTGGCGCCGGATGCGGACGACGTGGGATCTGCGGTCCCGGAGCATTTATGGCGGATTGGCCTCCAGCCATGATCGAGCTGTTGCGGAAGTCCGTCTCCTCGGCGACATGGGTCACATATCAACGTGGCTGCTGCAGTGTGGTGTCCTTCTTGCTACTCCATGGATGGCGTCCCGGGCCAGCGTCGGATCTGCTTCTGGGTCAGTATGTGGCGGCGGCTAAGGAACAGGGCCTGTCACGGACCACTGTCCGAAAGAACTTAGCAGGATTCGCCTTTTTCGCACGGGCTATCGGGTGGGGGGGGCAGGAGGGGGATTTTTAACGCGTACATTGTTGCGAGGTTGGGAGCGGTCCAGTCCCTCGCCCGGGGATTGGCGGCGTCCTATTACTCATGACTTACTGCGTTGGTTATGCGGGGCTTGCCGCAGGTGGTTTCCTCCTACTATGAGGGGGTGCTCTTTCAGGCCGTTTTTTCGTTAGCCTTTTTCGGCGCTTTTCGGGTGGGCGAGCTGGTTTCGGAGTCGGGGCGGATTCACAATGGGAGGGAGGTGTACGTGCATCACGTGCACTTGCTCGGGAGTAGGGTTCGTATCCGCCTTGCCCGTTCTAAGACGGATCAGGCGGGTAAAGGTATGTGGGTGGACTTGGCAGCGGTTCAGGGTTCTCCCTCTTGTCCGGTCGCGTTACTGCAAGCGTACTTACGCGTTCGTCCGGAGGTTGGCGGTAGCCTTTTTATCCATCAGGACGAGCGGGTGCTTACGCGTTTCCAATTTACCGCAGTGCTACGGCTGGCATTACGGCAGATAGGTGAGGACCCTGGTGCGTTCGCCCCTCATTCCTTCCGGATCAGGGCGGCGACCAGTGCAGCGGTGGCCGGGCTGCCCGATCAGGAGATACAGCGCATTGGGCGATGGCGGTCGGGAGCCTTCCACAGCTATGTGCTTTTGTAGGGGAGTGGGGGGGGGGCACTAACGGGGCTATTCTTTGTCTTTCAGATGTGGGGCATAGATGCTGTTGGATTCTTGGCCACTCCTTTGTCTTCTGGGCTGGTCGGCGAGCAGCGACGCGCCCAATGGGGCTGAATTTGGGACTTTCCGAGCAGGCGGTGACGATCACATGGCTGGGCGAGCGCGGACTCCGGTGGATCCAACTCCTGCCTTTGCTTCGGCACCTCCAGCGTACCAGAGGCGCCCCGGATGTGTTACTGCTCCACTTAGGTGGCAACGATCTCGCTTCATGGACTTGCCGGCAGTTGATTCGAGCAGCTATCAAGGACTTTGGGGTGGTTTTGGGGATGTTTCCAGATATATTATTGCTATGGTCGGATATCATTCCAAGGCCGTCCTGTAGGGCTCAGCGACGGTGGTCACGGGGTGTGACCAAAATTAACCGTCAAATTGGCCGGTGGGTGGGCCAGCAAGGGGGCTGTCAAATTTTTCACCCTTGGGTGGACGTGGACTGCCCGGGCCTCTATAGGCCGGATGGGGTGCACTTGTCCCCGATAGGGCTAGATTTACTGCTTAACGATTGGCAGGAGGCCTTGGAAGGTATTCCGTTGGGGGCGAGGGCTGGTCGCAGCTTACCTTTGGGGGGCAGCTCTGGTCGTGGCTGACCTGAGCCGGTGGCGGGATCCCGGAGGTTTCCGGGGTCCGGAGCCGGTGGCAAGCATGAGGGCGGGGGTGGGGTACCCCCGACCCGGTTAACCCCTCAGGCTTTTGCTAATAGCATGGCGAAGCCGGAAGAGGGAGGGCGTGGAAAATGTCGGGCCTGTGCCCGGGGGAAGCGGATGCGGCGTCACCTTGCTACTAACACGGCGGGTGAGAGCTCGCTCTGCTTGGGGGTGGGGGGGAGTTAAAATGTGTCGATGTTTATTATGTGTGTTTAAAAGGTTATTAAAGCTGTGACCAGTTTAAGTCCCAAATGGTTGTCATGTGTTTGTTCTGAATTAATCTGTCGGGGAAAGGAAAGTTGGGGTGGGGTCTGGGGAGGGGCGAGAGGCGACATGTCCGCCTTACCCGGTTACAGCAAGGCCGCGGGCCCCGTCCGTGTGGCCGCTCCTAACCGGGGGGGCGGCGGGCCATTCGCCCCCCTCCTCGGTTGCGGCGGCGCGCGGCTCGTTAGTGCCCGCGCGGCCGGGCGACTCATTGGCTCCCCGCGGCGTTTGAAACGCCCGGGAGCCAATGAGGAGGCTAGGACTCGGCAGCGGGGGGGGGGGGGGGGGGTAAGTGGCGCGGGGACCCAGCGCTGCATCGGCAGTTGCTGGGTCAAGGCTGGAGGCTCCTGACGTCCCGCCTGCCCACCCTGGCTGGGGGAGGCTTTGGTTAAGGGGGTTTTGGGTTGTTGCAGCTGGAGGGGGGGGGGGCTTTGGCGGGATCCCGGAGGTTTCCGGGGTCCGGAGCCGGTGGCAAGCATGAGGGCGGGGGTGGGGTACCCCCGACCCGGTTAACCCCTCAGGCTTTTGCTAATAGCATGGCGAAGCCGGAAGAGGGAGGGCGTGGAAAATGTCGGGCCTGTGCCCGGGGGAAGCGGATGCGGCGTCACCTTGCTACTAACACGGCGGGTGAGAGCTCACTCTGCTTGGGGGGGGGGGAGTTAAAATGTGTTGATGTTGTATTATGTGTGTTTAAAAGGTTATTAAAGCTACGACCAGTTTAAGTCCCAAATGGTTGTCATGTGTTTGTTCTGAATTAATCTGTCGGGGAAAGGAAAGTTGGGGTGGGGTCTGGGGAGGGGCGAGAGGCGACATGTCCGCCTTACCCGGTTACGATCTCCCAATAACCCTTCGCATGATAAAAGACCTTCATCAATTCAGGAAAGAACTCAAAACCTACCTATTCTCTGAGCATTTTGAAATCCCCTACCCACCAAGACCTACCCCCTAGCAACCACAGACACACTCCCACAAAACTCCTGAAATCACAATTGACTAACCCAGACAGACCCCCACCACACACACACTTGACTTACGATGAAAAGGAAATAAATTCCGAAAACTGCACATGCTCAATGTCTATTGTACCCTGTAACACACTGTTATAGTCTTTTGTAAATAGCCAATGTAAATAGTTTAGACACAGTTGCATCATTATTACCTGTACATAGTTAGAATTACCGTTCTATGTAAAAGTATACAGAAGTATACAAAATTGTTAGCTGTTCCATGTATACCGCCCTTGATCTTTGGAAGGGGCGGTATAGAAAAAATAGATAAATAAAATAAATAAATAAATAAAATAACGAATTGATTATAGATATTGCCAAGATAGCCATAAAGGGGGAAGCGATCATTTTGGGTGACTTTAATCTACCTGATGTGGATTAGATTACTCCTTCTGCACATCTGGAAAGAAGCAAAAAAATTGTAGATGCTCTCCAAGATGCATCACTTAGACAAATGGTCATGGAACCAACCAGGGAAAGCTCAATGCTGGTTTTAGTGCTCACCAACGGTGATAGCGTGTCGAATGTCTGCGTGAGTGCCCCGTGAGCAACAGCGATCATCACACGGTGTGGCTTGAGATAAAAGCCAAGGTACAGGCCAAACATAGCAAGCTCAAAGTCCTAAACTTCAAAAACACTGACTTCAAGAAAATGGCCGAGTATCTAAAGGAGGAGATGACAGCGTGGAAGGAGATAAGGGAAGTGGAATTGCAATGGGCTAAACTAAAGGTAGCAATAAAAGGGGCAACAGATAAATATGTAAAAAAGTAAATAAAAACAAGAGGAGAAGGAAACCTATTTGGTTTTCCAAAGAAGTGGCTGCTCAAATAAAGGCAAAAAACACAGCGTTCGCAAAATTCAAAAGCTTGCAAACAGAAGAACACAGAAATTAATACAGGATCAAACTCAAAGAATCAAAAGGAGAAATAAGGATAGGAAAATCAAAGGCTGAGGAAAAGATGGCTAAAGATGTTAAGGGTGGCAGCAAAACTTTCTTCAGGTATATTCGGGAAAGGAAGAAAATCAGAATTGGAATTGCAGGACTCAGAAGTGCTGGGAAAGGACTCGTGGAAAGTGAAATAAAAAAGCGAAATTGCTAAACAAATACTTCGGCTCTGTTTTTACTAAAGAAAATCCTGGAGATGGACCAGCTGTGACTCCCAAATATAAAAATGGGAATGAAGTAGATATCACACCATTCACAGAAGATGAGGTGTTGGAACAACTTGCTAAACTGAAAGTGGACAAAGCCATGGGACCGGACGGGATATATCCTAGGATACTGAAAGAGCTCAAAGAGGTTCTTGCAGGGCCGTTAAAGGATGTATTCAAGCGATCCTTGGAAACAGTAGAGGTTCCTCAGGACTGGAGAATGGCTGATGTCGTACCTCTACATAAAAGTGGTGACAGGGAAGAAGTGTCAAACTACAGACCCGTGAGCCTTACCTCAGTGGCGGGAAAAGTAATGGAGACGCTCCTGAAAGAGCGAATAGTGACCTTTCTCAAAACCAACAGGTTGCAAGATCCGAGGCAACATGGTTTTACTGAAAGACGTTCTTGCCAAACAAATCTGATTGAGTTCTTTGACTGGGTGACCAAGGAACTAGATCAGGGGCATGCGATGGATGTCATCTACCTGGATTTCAGCAAAGCCTTTGATACTGTTCCTCATAGGAGGCTTGTCAACAAACTCAGTATCTTGGGGATGGGTTCCAAGATGGTGAACTGGATTAGAAATTGATTGACTGACAGATGACAGAAGGCGATGTTACATGGAGCTCACTCGGATGAAAGGAAGGTGATTAGCGGGGTGCCCCAGGGTTCGGTCCTGGGCCCGGCACTGTTCAATGCATTTGCGAGGGATATTGCTGAAGGACTGAATGGAAAAGTCTGTCTTTTTGCAGATGACACAAAAATTTGCAACAGAGTGGACTCCCCCGAGGGAGTGGATAACATGAGGAAAGATCTATAAAAGCTGGTCTAATGCTTGGCAATTACGATTAAATGCGAAAAAGTGCAGTGTCATGCACTTAGGTAGCAGAAATCAAAGGGAAATGTACGCAATAGGGGGCGAGAGGTTGGTGTGCATGGTTCAGGAGAAAGACCTTGGTGTGATTATCTCTGATGATCTCAAGGTGGCAAAACAGTGCGACAAGGCGGTGGCAAAAGCCAGGAGAATGTTGGGCTGCATACAAAGAGGGATTACCAGCAGGAAAGGAAGAGGTACTTATGCCATTTAGAGGTTGCTGGTGAGGCCTCACTTGGAATACTGTGTTCAGTTTTGGAGACCATATCTTGAAAAAGATGTAAAAAGACTGGAAACTGTTCAGAGGAAGGCGACCAAAATGATTTGGAGCCTGCGTAAGAAACCCTACGAGGAGAGACTTGAAGACCTAAATAAGTACACTTTGGAGGAGAGGAGGGATAGGGGAGATATGATTCAGACCTTTAAATACTTAAAGAGGAACGATGAACAAACAAACTTCTTCCAAAGACGGGGAAGCTGCAAAACTAGAGGGCATAACATGAAGCTGCAAGGTGGAAAATTAAAAGGCAATGTCAGGAAATATTTTTTCACTGAAAGGGTGGTGGATGCTTGGAATGCTCTCCCGATGGAAGTGGTGGGGGCAAACACGGTGACGGAATTCAAAACAGCATGGGACAAGCACTGCGGATCCCTTTATAGCAACAGGATAAAAACAAAATAAACTGAATCATCTAATTTCTCAACAAATAGGGGTGTCCTACATGGAGTGGTGGGTTCACCCCTAAACAAAGACATGGGGAGGGGTGGCCTGCACGGAGCGACGGGTGCACCTACTCTTGCCATATATTTGCTGGGCAGACTGGATGGACCATGCTGGTCTTTATCTGCCGTCATTTACTATGTTACTATGTTACTATGGTCTTTTCTTCACTTAATTATTTATGAGATGTCTTACTGATCCTTGTTATCTGTAACATGCTTTACTTTTTCCTTCCTGCCACACGAGATTACACCAGAATTGCGGTTGTTCAGTTCTTCAATGTGGGTTCAATATGGAAATTTGTTATAATCATGCTGCAATTTCAATGACCCTTCTTTATGTGGAGAAGAAATTATCCACTGCCTTCCTTGAAATTGAACTCGGTTCTTTTCACCAAACCTGATTTTCATAAGCTTTTGTAGAAAGTAATAGAATCTTATCTCAAATACAATCAAATTGTAGATTTAGCAATGCTCTCGTTAGTAAACAGGCAGGCTTCTCAAGCTTTACTCAGAAGGCAAGATATGAACGCAATAAAAGTGGGCCTCTACTGGCCCAATATTTAAAGGCAAAGTAAAATAGGGAGGGAATTATCATAACCAAATAAACTTCTAATACTTCAACAATTTTATAAATGTTAGCCAGAAGTGTATATTACCAACATTAATTCATCTTCTGAGCATAATCTTGCTATCCTAGATAAACTATAGGATTCCTTAGTTACAGATAGTCAAAAGAGAAGGTTATGAGGCTGAGATTACTAAAGAAGACATTGAATAGCTATAAAAGCTTTTCTACTTAATGAGGATAATTTTGTAACAGAGTACCTAGGGTAAGAGGCCAAGTAGTCACCTATGGGGCCCTTTTATTAAAGGGTGCTATGGTGCTACACCTAACCAAAACTACAGCATTTTAACTCTCGGGGCACTGAAAGCTTGTTCCTGGCAGTTAATTGCACTAAATTTAATGGTCCCGTGCTAGCTGTTAATGTCCCAGCGCGACTTTAGCGTGCTCTAGACCCTGCGCCAACAGCTAACGCCCTTTAGCAAAAGAGCCCTTATGTATGTTTATAAAACACTAGCCTAAGTGGCAGAAAGAGTGCCTTGGATGCAAGCCTGGAGATATAGCAGGTGTAAATATTTCTACATAAAGTTCATAAGTCCACACATTGATCAAAGTATTTTATAATCAACGCATATACTTGAAAACTCCAACTGTTCCACCCAGACCACGCCCCTGCCAATGCCTACTGGCAAAGTACATGTCTTCTTGACAAAGCTTGCACATTTAAGCCAGTCAGTATTTTATTAAAGGGTTTTTATTGTATTTCTGACCACACATGCATGACAAAGACCATAAAGTTATTTATTTATTTATTTAACATTTCTTCTATACCGCGCTATTATAATCAGTGCGGTGTACATCGAACAAAACATACTACAATGCATACAAGCAACATTGAGTTTACATAGAACAGGAAAAGAAACATAGGACAACCGGGGTAACTATTCACAGGGTAACTATTTACAGGTTAAATTAGTATTGTCACCAATACTCAAAGCTAATCTATCGTTTCAGTGCCTTATCCCTGATAAGGCACTGAAACGATAGATCTACTGCAGAGTTTTATTGTGCATTTAATGAGACACTTTCTCCAATACCTTAACAATTATTTCATGTATTTTTGATTCTTGGTACAGCTGAAATACTCTCTTGAGGGAAAAATTCTAGTGATTGAAAAACACAGGAAAGACTCTTCATATGTAACTAATTATAGGTCAATTTCATTAATAGAGGTTCAATGTAAAATCTATGCTGAAATATTGGCCTGTAGATTAAACAAATTTCTAGGTATCATAGCAATCTTATGCTCAAAGGACAACCTTGAATAATGTAAGAAGGCTCTGTGATATTTTGTCAATAGAGGACCATCAAGAGCATCACTTCCCTTAGAATCTGAAAAGGCATTTGACTATATGGAATGGGGTTATCTTTTTTAACTTATGGGCTGACTGGAAAGGCATGAGCTAATGATAAAATATAATCGTAAAATCATTTATTTTTGGAGCACAGTTTATTCAGATGGTATGTATATTATATGCTACTTCCAAGGTCAAGATCTTTGCCAAAAATCAACTGTATTCCTTTTACAAAGAAGGGCCCGTCATGACTGCCCTCTTTCTATTCTCTAGAACCTCTAGCTAAAGTGATTAGGCAGAGTAAAGAAATTCAAGATATAAACAATAAAAAATACTGAACCCAAATCTTGACATATGTAAGATGACATTAAAGCTTTTTTTCTAATCTAGACCCCCAGACTTACAGAATAGTCAAAGAAATAAAAGGAAACATTTTAAATCTGTGCAAAACTGAAAGAGGGAGCTTGGATATCAGCAAAGCCTAAGCAAAGGGACTAGGTACAACATGGAACTCAATGAAGGGGGGTCATAATGATACATAGCTAGTACTTGACCCCAGTGGACTAATGAATAAGGTAGTAGCATTCTAAGTCTGGAATTGTGGGTTTAAGATCAGCTTGTGAGGATGAGTTTATTGTTTCCAATTCACCCTAAATGGCAGAGTTTTGGCTGGGGCCTTAATTAGGGTGTAACTTAAAATATTTATGACATAAATACATGTTTCAGTAATTGGAATTCATAATAAATGAATATTATATTAATATATACTAAAACAACATGTATAGATGAAAGACAAAAATTACATCTATTGCACAGAAATACTATTGAAAATCATGTAAACACATTAAAGATAATAAAATACCACTGATATATTAATAAATCATATATTTAAAAACATGCATATACAAATCATAAAAATATATAAATATATAAATGTTGATGGTACCTTAAAGAGTTCAGCACTGTACCTTTTTTGGGAACTTGACAGGTACTTGTGACCTGGATTAGCTGCTGCTGGAAACAGGATACTGGGCTTGATGGACCCTTGATCTTACCCAATATGGCATCTCTTATGTTTTTAATGTCTCTGACCAGTCCTAACCACAGAGTGATGCTTTGTTTCATTCACAGATAGGAGCTTGCCTGGGATGACAAAGCCCTGAACAGGTGAACACCAATGTTGACTCCCCTGTGGGTGCAAACTCAGGGGAGCAATCTTTTGAATGTGCTAAGAGAGGGAATTGGAAAAGGACTGCCTGTCTTGCTTTGATGCAGTCCCATGTCACCTGGACCTGATTTGATTGACTTTAGTCAGGCAGGCTTTTGAAGGTAAGGGGTTATATTATTTTGTACTGACCACCGGTTAAGAAATAGAATGAAGTGGGAAGTATGTGAGTGTGACCATGAGAATTGAGTTAGGGATGGGGGCATGTGGAGCAGAAGAGATTCCGAGGGAACATGGGCCATCTTAGGGGTAATTTCAACGTGGTTCCAGTGAAGACATGCACCGCTGCATTTTCATATGTATCCAGTCTTCAAGCGGTGGATATGTCACTGTTCTTCAGGTTCTTTGAAGAGAGCTGTCAACGGAGGGCCTTGATAGTATTGATGAAAGTTGTGAAGTAGTTCCAAATACGATCATTTGTTAAATGCACACATCAGCAAGGTAGGATATAGGTAACCTTATACTTCTCTCCTGAGTATTTTATATGGACTCAGTCCAGTATTTGCGAGGGCTAACAGTCTCTGCACCGTAAGGAACAGCCAAGTTTCACGCACCAAGAACACACCTAAATGATGGTATTTTAGTCACTGATATGTGTAAGTGGCCACTTACACACATAAATGATGTTTTATGAAATACTGATTAGTTGAACAGTAAGTGCCTTGTTTGCATGGCACATACTTTCAGTTACGGACATGGGCAGAGCATGAGCAAAGCTCACAAATACAGTCATAGACTGCAGCATATCATTTACGTGCATTCCTGAAAAATCTAGATGCAGGGATTTACAGCAGCTCTAGGACTGTGTGCGAAGAGGTAAGGGCACAAAATTGCATTTAGGAGTCTAATTTCAGGAAAATTTTCTCTAACGAAATGCTGTACTACTTATAATGTGCGTGTGTAAAGACCAGTATTCCATATTAATTTTATTTTGACTCCTCTTATGGATTCATTGAACTTTTAGTTTATGAATGGTTAAGCAATTATTCCATTATTGCAATTTTCTTTACATACTGGGCTCCTGTTTGTCATAGATCAGTGCTTATTGCCTGGTAGAGTGTAAGAGAATGTCTCTGTCTCTATCCCTGTTAAAGAAGCTCTTCCCTACAGTCTTAGCCCTTTGCTGATACGAACAACATCCCACTTTCCTGCCATGAGCAAAATAATTTTGTTAAGAAGTACTTAATCGGTCTGATGGTTTTAAGATGGTTGCGTCTGCCTTCTGTGTGCAATTATCTATTCCCTTGTTGCTTTGTTAGCTCTAATTGAAAACGGAAACTTAGCAGATATGAAGCTGTGTTGTGATGTTTTAATCTTTACATCACATATTTCTTAACCTTTAGATACGTAAATATTACCTTCTGCTATTGCAGTTGCAAAATGTGAAGAGGCATTGGGGCTGAGTTTCAAAGCCATTTTCATATAGCCCATGTGGAGTTATTTGGGTAAGGCTGCTGAGGGAGGTATTCAGGGGCAATATCTAGATACTGCGGCTGAATATCTCCAAAGGTTTCTTCAGCACTATCTGCTTAGTGCAGGTGTGGGGCCATGGGTAGTTATGCTTATACGGACACTCTCCAGAAAAGTGTCAACCTTATCGAGATAAGGTTGGCTAAAAATTGTCTCTATCCTGATAGTTAGGCCACTTAGGCAGTCCTGAAAATCATCACTGTCTGGACAAGGATGGCACTTATTCGGACAGCAGCTGCACATTCGAGAAATTCAGCAGCAGACATTATCCAGAAACTGTGGCTGACTATCTAGGTCAGCACCGCAATGTCTGCACAGCCCTTTTGAATATCAGTCCTTTTGTTTCTATATATTGTGGTTATAGTATGCATGTTTCAGGATGGGTAGAAGTTTAGTAATGTGCTAAAGTTATTTCTATTACACTCAGCAAGCAGACAAGAGACTTTATTCCCATTGACCATTAATAGTGATAGAGGGACCTACTTCACTCGAAAATTATGAAGAAAATCTGTAATGTTTACAGATCCACCAGAATTCTTTTGCCCCCAAGGTACTAGACTGGTAGAAAGGAAAATAGGATAAAATCGGTGCAGAGATTGACCATTGGTCCTCACAAATACTGGACTGAGTCCATATAAAATACTCAGGGGAGAAGTATAAGGTTACCCATAGCCTCCCCGAATGTTGCACACCTTGCTGATATGCATTTAACTAACAAACCTATTTTGAACTATTTCAAGACTTTCATCAGTACTATCAAGGCCCTTCATTCACAGCTCTCTCCAAAGAACCTGAAGAGCAGTGACAAGTCCACCACTTGAAGACTGGATACATTTAAAAATGCAGCAGTGCATATCTTCACAGGAACCGCGTTGGAAGGCCCTTATCCAAGTACTACTTGCCTTAAGCATAGTAGTAAAGTGCCAAAGACTTCTGAACTGCAGTCATGCATTTCATTACAGCAGGACTACACATCTCAGGACCTCGACTCATCAGTTACCAGCGGAAACTGAACAATGCTGTGGACCCATGTGCCACTCAGGGTCACCAGCCTGAGCTATCTAGCCTGTCTACTGCTGCTGACACCTGAAACCCTCAACACGGGAAAGCTGAGGTGCAAGAAAGCACCAGTGACCTCTTCCCTACCGAGTAGTCCATCATCTGCAACATGTCAGATATGAACAGTCTCACTTTAACACTAGTCTTGAAGGAGGCCAGTGGGTAAAGTGCATGAGCTAGTAATTTTCTCTGAGCAAAGTGAAAATGATCCTCCTTCTCTTTATTGGACAATGGTAGAGACTTGCTATTATGCCGGGGTGGATTGCTTGCTAACCAGGCAGTGGTGATATTCAGCTGTTGCCCGGTGAGCTTCCGCGGTGAAAGTTAAGCCAGGGTTTCCTGCACCTGACTTCACCGTGTATCTCTAACCAGGCATTGGCTCAATATCACCATTTCCTGGTTAGCAATGGGTCTGCCCTGAAACACCCCCAGCATGCCTGGCTGCTGTCTGGTTAGCATCAGGAGGTGTAGCAGCAGCACGTCAGGATATTCACCGGCACTAACTGTATATGTTTTATCTGGGTTGGGGGTCATTGCCAATAAAGATAAAACTACTACTGAAAAAACATGTGCTAAATCCAAATCCCTAAGGTACCCTTTGAGAAAATCCAACTACTTCTCTCACCCAGGGCTGAAGTTCTTGGATTAGGATTTTGGGTGTGTTCTATAAGAGGTTCATCTAATTCCCTACAGCAGCATGGCCTCTCTGTCTTCAACACCGTTGCCTGTGAGCATTGCCTGAAAATGCCTGGTGAAAGACACCTTGCACTGTTCAAAACCTTCAGAGACTTACAAAACATGCCGCCCGCAGAGAGAACTTGGAGGAGTAGTGGACCTCTAGCAGAATGGAAGAGCTTATAGTTTCAGATGCTTTGGAGGTCATTCCCGAATGCGGGTTGCAGGGCGGCACATCCTGGTGGGACATGCAGCTCCGCAAACCACCTGGATCCTGTTCCCCAACTGGCTCTCCCCATATGTCTTGTTCATCATGATGGGGAGAGTCGGTGGGGGGCGGGGGGGGGGGGAGAAGGGGGCGGAGTAGGCGCGTGCCCGACCTTGAAGGTTGTATAAGCAGCATTTTATGTGCAATTGGGGCCGGGGCCAGGTGTAGGGGGTCCACACTGCCTGATACTGGCCCCGGCTGGCCAGCTGTGGTTCGGATGGCAGGGAATAGGGGAACCAGAAATGCTAGAGTTGGAGGTGCCTGCGAGGAGGACATTCCTGCAGGCGGCAGGAACACGCCAGGCCATCCTTGGGCACGATACTAGCTACCACATCAATGTTATGTTATAGATCAGTGCTTATTGCCTGGTAGAGTGTAAGAGAATGTCTCTGTCTCTATTCCTTTTAAAAAAGCTCTTCCCTACAGTCTTAGCCCTTTGCTGATACGAACAACATCCCACTTTCCTGCCATGAGCAAAATAATTTTGTTAAGAAGTACTTAATTGGTCTGATGAGTTTAAGGTGGTTGTGTCTGCCTTCTGTGTGCAATTATCTATTCCCTTGTTGCTTGGTTAGCTCTAATTGAAAACTGAAACTTAGCAGATATGAAGCTGTGTTGTGCTGTTTTAATTTTTACATCACATGTTTCTTAACCTTTTGATGCATAAATGTTACCTTCTGCTCTTTCAGTTGCAAAATGTGAAGAGGTATTGGGGCTGATTTTCAAAGCCATTTTCAGATAGCCCATGGGGAGATATTTGGGTAAGGCTGCTGAGGGAGGTATTTAGGGGCAATATCTAGATACTGCTGCTGAATATCTCCAAAGGCTTCCTCAGCATTATCTGCTTAGTGCAGGTGTGGGGCCGTGGGTAGTTATGCTTATACGGACACTCTCCAGAAAAGTGCCAACCTTATCAAGATAAGGTTGGCGAAAAATTGTCTCTATCCTGATAGTTAGGCCACTTAGGAAGTCCTGAAAATCATCACTGTCTGGCAGGGCCGGCCCGTCCATTGAGCAAGAATGTTTTTTGCACAGGGCCCCGCGTTTCAGGGGGCCCCGCGCAAAGAACATTCTGCTTTTTTCAAAATTAAATTAAAAAAAAAAAAACGCTGGCTGCTACCGCTGCCGCTGCCGCCGCGGCAGCAGCAAAATGGACTGTCCCGCGGGGCCCCTCTGCCCGGCTGAATCCCTCCCTCCCTCTGTGCCGGCTGAGCCCCTCCGTGCCGGCTTTGAGAGTCGCGAAGGGAGAGTGTCTCCCTCGCGTCTCTGTTAAGCCTGCAGGGACAGATGGGAAATTTCCCATCAGCCCCTGCGGGCTTAACAGAGACACGAGGGAGACACTCGCCCTTCGCGACTCTCAAAGCCGGCACGGAGGGGTTCAGCCGTGCCTTCGCAGGCTTAACCAGTCCCTTCCTCTTTGCTCTGACTTACTATCTACGTGTTTTAAATATTTCACAGGTCCTCATTTGGGTTACAGGACTGGGACACCTCGAGTCAGACCGTTTTTCCTTCAGTCTTGCAAGATATTCAGCTAACCGGGTATAATAATTTCTGTAGCCATGCTTCTTTGAAGAGAAAACAGCATAGCTCTATCTAAAATCAAGATTATACTCAAAATCAAGATTATACTCCCTTCTATAATCAATATGTACAAACTTAAATGAATAATCATTCCATTCCTATGCATTGATACCCCACTTGTATATAGTTACAACTGTTTTAGAGACAGTACTTCTGTTTAAATTGTAATACAAACAGTGTTAGTTGATTTACTGAATCATTCTGTTTAATCTTTAAACCCTTTGTTGCACAAGTTAAGATGTTCTATGTAAAAAGTTATAATTGTTCTATGTAAAACAAGCTCTGCATTGTTAATTGTTGTTAATTGTACACCGCAACTGATCGCTGGAAGATGCGGTATATAAATAAGTGTTAAATAAATAAATAAATAAATAAAATAAAATAAAGTAGAATTACCTAAAATGAGTGTGTTTATCCTTTGTACAGTCCTGACACTGCGTTGGCAGCGTAACTGGCCACAGTCACAGAGAATTCACCGTAGAGACTTTTCGTTTTTACCTTTGCATTTCGTAAACCGTTTCCGAGTCTGTATGTTGATGGAGCCCCCTTATGATGTGATATTGGGGTTCTCCTTTCTGTCAGCAGCAGCCAGCGTTTTCTTTTTTAAATTTAATTTTACTTGAGCCGATGGGGGGGGGGGGGTTAGGACTGGTAATGGGCTGGGGGGGTTAAGACTGGAGGTGGGCTGATGGGGTTAGGACTGGTAATGGGCTGTGGGCTGTTGGGGGGGGGGTTAGAACTGGTACTGGGGTAAGGGGGGGGTTAAGACTGGTAATGGGCTGTGGGCTGATGGGGGTTGTCTGGTAATGGGCTATGGGGGGGGCTCAGGACTGGAAATGGGCTGGGGGGCTTAAAACTGGAGGTGGGCTGATGGGGTTAGGACTGGTAATGGGCTGTGGGCTGATGGGGGTTAGGACTGATAATGGGCTATGGGGGGGGGGGCTAGGACAGGAAATGGGCTGATGGGGAGGGTTAGGACTTGAGGTGGGCTGATGGGGTTACGACTGGTAATGGGCTGTGGGCTGATGGGGGTTAGGACTGATAATGGGCTATGGGGGGGGGGCTAGGACAGGAAATGGGCTGATGGGGAGGGGTTAGGACTTGAGGTGGGCTGATGGGGTTAGGACTGGTAATGGGCTGTGGGCTGTTGGGGGGGGGTTAGAACTGGTAATGGGCTATGGGGGGGGGTTAAGACTGGTAATGGGCTGTGGGCTGATGGGGGCTGTCTGATAATGGACTATGGGGGGGTTAGGACTGATAATGGGCTATGGGGGGGCTAGGACAGGAAATGGGCTGATGGGGAGGGGTTAGGACTTGAGGTGGGCTTACGGGGTTAGGACTGGTAATAGGCTGTGGGCTGATGGGGGGGGTTAGGACTGGCAATGGGCTATGTGGGGCTGACTGGAAATGGGTTGATGGGGTTAGGACTGGAAATGGGCTGATGGGGGGTTAGGACTGGTAATGGGTTATAGGGGGGCTTAAACTGAAAATGGGGTGATAGGGGGTTAGGACTGGAAGTGGGTTGATGGGGGGCTAGGACTGGTATTGGGTTGGGGGGTTGCTAGGACTGGAAATGGGCTGATGGGTGGCTAGGACTGGAAATGGGCTGATGCAGGGACTAGAAGGGAATGGATGCTGGGTGAGGCTGGAACTAGAAGGGAGCTGATGTTGGGGGAGGATTAGAATGGGATGGGGCTGGAAGAGTAAAATGGAGAAGGGAAAAATATTTTGTGTGGGAGGGATAAAAAATCTACAATTGGCCGGGTATTGGGAGAGTAAGTGGGGATTGAGGATGGAGGGGTAAAATTTGAGTGGATGAAATAGGAATGAGGAAAGAGCAAAAGGAGAAAGATTAGTATGTTAAAGCAGATGTAGAGAGAGAATGGGAAAAAACTAGAAGAGAGAAGAAAGGACAAATGGACAGCAGACGATGGAGAGTTAGCAGAAGACACGAAGAAACCAGAAGAAAGTGGCTGGAGCAATTGCAGCTGAAAAAAAATGCACAAAAGGTAGAAAAATATCTCTTTATTTTGAATTTATTAATTGGAATATGTCAGCTCTGGTAAATGTGCATCATTAACGTCTGCGCTTTGTTTAGTACAAGAGCAAATTAATGTATAGTTTTATTTCTACAATGTTGTACATTCCATGTTTGGCTTTTGGGATTCCCAGTTTAATTATTGTCTTCCTGTTTCTAAATTGTGATTACTTGTTTGGTGATGGTCTATGTTCTGCATGTGTAACTGAGCTGAGGTGTTCTGTTTATATAATTCCTATTTGACATTGCCACTTGTTCCCCAGTAGGTCATGTATTCTTGTTCTCTGAAATGTATTGGTTTAATATTTGCAGTGTTGCCTTTTGATTGGTAGAGTATGGTGCTTTGTGAGTCCTGGTAGTGCTGTTAGGATACGGCGGGTTTGCTATGGGTTCTAAATGGGCAGTGTTTGTAGTAGTTCCTAATGTGTCTGGCAGTTGGCACTGGATTATAGTAATGTAGAAATCTTTTAGTCTTTCTTTATCCATACACTCATTAAGAGGCACGTTTACTAAAAGTTAGTATATGGTAACATTATGCAAATATTTATGCAAATGAGGCACCTTATGCAAATGAGGCCCCGCACCGAGTCTCCGCACATGGCCCCGTACCCCCCTTGGGCCGCCCCTGCTGTCTGGACAAGGTTGGCACTTATTCAAACAGCAGCTGCACATTCCAGAAATTCAGCAGCAGTCATTATCCAGAAAATGTGGCTGACTATCTAGATCAGCACCGCAATCTCTGCACAGCCCTTTTGAATATCAGTCCTATTATTTCTATATATTGTGGTTATAGTATGCATGTTTCAGGATGGGTAGGAGTTTAGTCATGTTTTAAAGCTGTTTCTATTACACTCAGCAAGCAGATAAGAGATTTTATCCCCATTGACCATTAATAGGCATAGAGGGACCTACTTCACACGAGAATTATAAAGAAAATCTGTAATGCTTACAGATCCTCCAGAATTCCTTTGCCCTCAAGGTACTAGACTGGTGGAAAGGCAAATAGGATAAAATCTGTGCAGAGACGGATCATTGGTCCTCACAAATATTGGACTGAGTCCATATAAAATACTCAGGGGAGAAGTATAAGGTTACCCATAGCCTCCCCGATTGTTGCACACCTTGCTGATGTGCATTTAACTAACAATCCTATTTTGAACTACTTCAAGACTTTCATCAATACTATCAAGGCCCTCCGTTCACAGCTCTCTCCAAAGAACCTGAAGAGCAGTGACAAGTCCACCACTTGAAGACTGGATACATTTAAAAATGCAGCAGTGCATATCTTCACAGGAACCACGTTGGAAGGCCCTTTTCAAGTACTACTTACCATAAGCATAGCAGTAAAGTGTCAAAGATTTCTGAATTGGAGTCATGCATTTCATAACAGCAGGACCACACATCTCAGGACCTCTACTCATCAGTTACCAGTGGAAATTGAACAATGTTGTGGACCCATGTGCCATTTGGGATCACCAGCCTGAGCTTTCTAGCCTGTCTACTGCTGCTGACACCTGAAACCCTCAACATGGAAAAGCTGAGGTGCAAGAAAGCACCAGTGACCTCTTCCCAACCGAGTGGTCCATCATCTGCAACAAGTCGGATCCTGAACAGTCTCACTTTAACACTAGTCTTGAAGGAGGCTAGAGGATAAAGTGCTTGAGCTAGTAATTTTCTCTGGGCAAATTGAAAATGATCCTCCTGTTCTTCATTGCTGGTTGGACAATGGTGGAGACTTGCTATTATGCCAGGGTTGATTGCTACAAAGCTAACCAGACAGAGGTGATATTCAGCTGTTGCCCGGTGAGCTTCCGTGGTGAAAGTTAAGCCAGGGTTTCCTGCACCCGACTTTCACCGTGTATCGCTAACCAGGCATTGGCTCAATATCACCACTTCCTGGTTAACAATGGGTCTGCCCTGAAACACCTCCAGCATGCCCAGCTGCTGTCTGGTTAGCATCAGGAGGTGTAGCAGCAGCACCTGCGGATATTCACCGGCACTAGCTGTATATGTTTTATCTGAGTTGGGGGTCATTGCCAATAGAGATAAAACTACTACTGAAAAACATGAACTAATTCCAAATCCCTAAGGTACCCTTTGAGAAAATCCAACTACTTCTGTCACCCATGGCTGAAGTTCTTGGATTAGGATTTTGGGTGTATTCTATAAGAGGTTCATCTATTTCCCTACAGCAGCATGGTCTCTCAGTCCTCAACACCTTTGCCTGTGAGCATTGCCTGAAAATGCCTGGTGAAAGACATCTTGCACTGTTCAAAGATCTTCAGAGACTTACCAAACATGCTGTCCTCAAAGAGAACTTGGAGGAGTAGTGGATCTCTAGCAGAATGGAAGTGTTTATAGTTTCAGATGCTTTGGAGGTCATTCCCGAGCGCGGGTTGCAGGGCGGCACATCCTGGTAGGACATGCAGCCCCACAAGCCGCTTGGACCCTGTTACCCAACCGTCTCTCCTCATATGTCCTGATCATCAGGAAGTGGAGAGCCAGTGAGGACGGAAGGGGGTGGAACAGGGGCGGGCCCGACCGGCAGCAGCGGGCCTGACCTTGAAGGTGGTATAAGCAGCATTTTATGTGCAATTGGGGCTGGGGCCAGATGCAGGGGATTCCCCGCTGCCTGATACAGGCCCCGGCTGCCAGATGTGGGTCAGGCAGCAGGGAATAGGGGGACCAGAAATGCTGGAGTTTGGGCTGCCTGTGAGGAGGACGTCCCTGCATGCGACAGGGGCATGCCTGGCCATCCTTGGGCCCAATTCTGACTACTGCAGGAACATTTTGTTCCCGCGGACCAGAATCGGATCCATATTGGCCCGTTTTACCTTGGACCATCTGGATGGCCCGGACGTGTCCCTCATGGAAGCAGGCTCCACGTTTCATAGAAATTATTGCATATAGGTACTTTTAATAAGTATAAATATTTTTTTGCTATATGGTTATGCCATACTCCCCTGAAATGAGCTCCCTGTGCTGGCTTATGTCCCACCAATAGTGTATAAAGCTGTCCCCTCTGAAACCAGGTGACATCAGCAATTCCTTCCAACATTAACATTCCTACCCATGGCATTGTTTAAACTTTATTGTACTTGTTAGTCTGTGCATTATGCGAATAGTCTCTCTGGGCTAAAGCGGCTAGCCGCTGACACCGAACTTAAAACCTGAATGCTCATTATCACTGCTTCTCAGTTAGCGATGGATGCTGCCCTAGAATGCTCGTGGTCAGTGCCGCTGAATATCCTGCAGTGCGGAATTTACATGGTTTGCAGGTCTGCAAACCATGTAAATGCCTTTGAATATCCCCTCCTCTGCTTTTACTTTGTTTTCTATGCCCCCTTGAAATGAAGTGACATCAGCAGTTCCTCCTATATTAAGAGACCTACCCACAGCAATGCATGCCAAAGGAGCACAACCAAGTTGCAGATCGTGCTCTTTATGCGCTCCTTGGGATAGCTCCAGGGGCACTCTGATTAGACAATATTGTCTGTACCTTGGATGTAGTTTTTTCTCTTCCTCTTTGACGTTATTGCTGTCATGCACCAAATTGTCATTCTGTGATCCTGGTCGTTAGAAGCCACTGATTCCTTCCACGGGTACATTCAGGCTTGCATTCAAAGGTAAGAACACTAACTGCACCAAGCCTCCTAAACAAAGTATTACAGCTTCTACTCTGGTTGAGAGCATGGTGCACTCTCAGTTGCAACTAGGACTTGTGAATGCATAATCAGTTAAAAGTAAATATATTCATATATCTGACTTGATACTAGAGCACCATTGTCTACTGTTTGGCATTACAGAAACCAAGCCCAAGCCAGGCCTATCTCAATCAATGTACTCCTCCTAGTTCTAGTTTTTAGTTTACACATTGGTTAGGAAAAGAAGGAAGAGGAATTGCATTCATTTATTCCCAAGAGGTTGAGGTTATTGAATTATCCTTGGAAGAACCTCTCTACCCAGAGTTGCTCTTGCTCTGGGCCAGTACTACTATGGATTTTTATCTATTATTATCGTACTGTTACCCTTCCCTCTCAAATTTAGAATGGGTTGTTAATGTCGCCACATGTTGCTCAGATTTATTATTACTTGATGGCTTCAGTATCCACTATGATTGTCCCATTTACACTAGAGTCTGGTTTCCTTTCTCTCATGCAAGCTTTAGGCTTTCAGCAATATGTGCAGTCTTCAACGCATGTAGAAGGCCTTATGATTAATTTAATTTTTACTTCTTGTTCAATTAGTGTTTCACAAGAAACCCCTAGTGCAAGTGGCAAGCCCATTGCCATGGACAGACCATTATTAATTTTCACTGAGGGACTTGTTTACTAAGCAGTGGCTCAGATATCGGTTGGAAGCCGCTACCGCTGCTTAGTAAACAAGCCCCTAAGAATGTGATAATTGCTCAGAATCTATTGTTTTGCTTTCCGCACTACTAATTCTTTGCTAGCCCCTAGAAGCTGCTACCTCAGGGAACTGCCTAGTCTTGCCTAATGGTTGGACTGGCTTAGATGTCATGTAAACTCTGTGAAAAAGAATTAAGATTCTGGGATAACCCTTCAAAAAAATATTTTCTCTGCTAGCAGATCTTACAAGGTCATCAGGGCAAACCTCTAAGCCTTTAGGCACTTGTCCCTCTGCACAAGCTGTAGCAGATTTCTTCAGTTCTGTTCACCTTACATCACAGTATCAGTCCCCTACTTATTCACATCTTGTATGTCCACCCTTGCGGTCTGAGCTAACGGCATGCTTAGATTTAGAGATTTAGAGTGGTATAATTCCAGTAGCATTTGGAAGTTTTTAAATAAAATTTCCCATCTCATGCAAACTAAATTACTGTGTCAATAACCTCAGCTGCCTCCTCACTGGATCCTGTTCCATCAGCTTTTATTAAAAATCTAGCCTGGGGGGGCACCTGTTAGGGCTGTCTCCTCTCCCCATCTCTCTTCAACCTAGCATTAGAGCCTTTGAGGATTGCCATTTGTCAACATCACTTAAGTAAAGAGATTAATGTGGGGGACCTTACTTTTAAACTTTCAGTGCATGCTGACGATAGCCTCTTGTATTTGACTGATCTCAATGTCACATTGCCAGAACTGTTGACATTAATAGTCTTTTGGTTATTTGACTGGATATAAAATTAATTGGACAAAATATGAATTAATGCAAGTCTATGTTCATTATGTTTGTGGGGCCTTTGAAGCATATAAGTTTCAGTGAAAACCTAAGGAGTTAAAATACCTAGGGATCTGGTTCACCCCTGAGCTTGATGCTACAGTTACTGCTAATGAGGAAACGATACTCTAGACAGTAAAACACATGTGCACCAGATGCACCTGACTTTTTCTATCATGGTGGGGCAGATTGGAAATGATTAAAATACCTATTGCCTGCATTGTTTTGTATACATTGCATATGCTGCCGATTATTTTCTCACGCAATTTTTATAGGGTAAACTGGATACAGTTACGTGCATTTCTATAGAATAAGATAAATCTGTGAATTGCACTTGAAAAATTAAAGGCTCTCACAATTTTACGTAGAGTGGACTTCTCAAACTTTCTTTCCTACTATTATGCCTTCATTTTAAGTCAAACCTATCACTGGGTTCTTGAGGAGGGAAATGAGGGTCTTCAATAGTTGGATCTGGAGCAGGTCTTAGTGGCTCACTGGAAACTCTGTTACCTGCTTGAAGGGTCGCTATCCAAGTCATTGAGGGATAATGGGATTTATGTAGCTACAATGAAGGCTGATGAGGTCCTTGAGACTCTGATGCAGAACAAATGGTGATCATCTGATAAGCTTCCTCTATGGGGTAACCCACTTATTACAATCAATGGTAAAATGTTGGGTTTGTGAGTTTTGAGACATCAGGAAAATAGTTATGGAGGGCAGGTTGATAGCCCTATATGATCTTCCCTTTTCACAATGCTTCAAATGGATCCAAATGCCACATTCCGTTTGAGCTAGTAATGTTTGTTTGCAGACCCTAGTAAGCCCTGATATGATGCAATATTGTAGGGAGGTTTATCTTAAAGGACATGCAGCATCACAGATATATAAAAACTTAAAAGGACATCTGGGAGCAGAAGACAGAATTCACTCGAAGTAAGAAGCAGTAAACCTGTATTTAGGATCAAAGGATTCAGGTTTCTGCCTTGGTATCCCTATTATAATTGTTTTATTTTCTCCTACTGGGCCCATTGAAATTGCATCCTTTAGACAAGTCTGTTACAAATAGATGTTGGTTCTAAATATACAAACTATCTCAGGAAATAATTAAAAAAAGGTAAAAAAAGACCTCAGTGTCGCCCAGTCAATCACACATATGCTAGGCTTAGCATCCATTATTGATCCAGAAAAAAAACTACCTTTGATTTTATTTATTTATTTCCCCAAAATTATTACTTTTGTTCCCAAAACTCATATTTTTCATATAATCTATTTATATTTATTTATATTTTTATTTTAAATCTATTTTTATTTATGCAAAAGAATGTATAATAGTCCAATTACATGGGGGGCAGAGCCTGGTTGCTGGACAAGATGTACATGTAAGAGCTGAGCTCCGGAGGGCAATTGGCAAGAATCCTGACTTTTGCTGTCTTTAATCAAATAGTTCCTACCTACTTGGTTGTTATTCGATCCCGGATATGTCAGGCCCCAAACCGACGCGGCTGTATTACCAAGTATCTCAAAACGCCAGCACAAAAAGAACCGAAACGGAAATTATCTTTCCTCATAAGATGGCGGTCATCCGAGACTGTCCTGAGACTTTGCAGGAGCTCCTGGCTGAGATTCGGGCAGTCAAAGACCTGGTCAAATCTAACGGAAAGTCGTTATGTGCAATGCAGGAAGATATCAACGCTTTGAGAACCTCTATGGAGTCAATTACGGCTCGTTTGGAGAAGGTAGAGAATGATGTGGCATCACATGGGGAAAGGCTCAAGGCCATTGAGAAGCAGACCAAGCTGATACGTTCACTACAAAGAGAGGTGGAAGAAGGCAATAACCGCTCACGGAAGAACAACATAAGAATACTAGGAGTACCTAAGGGATGAAGGGGAAAAATGAATCCCCCTTCAGGTACCTTTGTTACAGGTTGAATCCATCTTGTGCTAATGTCTATAGCTCAGGCCTAAGAAATAAACAGCTTGTTGACTTTTTCACACTGAAACTGCAAAATCAGCAAGATTGAGCAATGAAATGAGCTAATATCCTGTCCCAGAGAGCTGACACAATGAGAGGCTCTGAACACTACACAGCTAGTGAAAAGGCTGTCACCTGGGCCTCTTGAATGAACAAAGGGGAACAGAACAAAGAACTTAATCTGCAGGAAACAGATCCAGCACACAGCGACAAGGACTGCTGTGAGAATGGAGAGACAGGATGCTACAGAGAAAACAGAGGGTAAAGGATTGGGAAGCAGATTTGCTTGAGATAATGGAGAATAAGAAACAGAAAGGAAATCTATTTATCAGCAATTTGAGCCTGAAAATGAATATAAATATAGAGAAGAAATTCTAATAAGTAGACAGACATTAACGGATCTCATTGGAGTAAGGCTGTCTCTGTCTCCAAGACCTTTTTACACTTAAGTCAGGTGCTTTGCTTGTTATAGATGTATTGATGTTATGGATTGATATTGAAATTTGTACCTTATAAATCAAAACTAAAGCTTGTGATGTTACAGACCTGACAAGATAAAATAAAAAAAGTTTCCATGCTTTTATGGTGGCATGAGCAATTTGTTTAAAGCCAGTCCTGTAAGTATGTTGGGGTTGAACACAAACATCCAAACAAAAATAGAAAATCCCCAAATAATCTTAGGGGAAGCCCATAAAAACCTCAGCAGGGAGCAGAGGGTCCTGATATGGTGTCCTTTTTCCAGGCCATGATTCCGGATGTGTTAAAGTTGCAGTTTGTTATGCCATTCGAAATCGAGCGTGCCCATCGAGTGCCTACTCCGTCCATGGTCGCGGGCAAGCATCCACGCCCAATCCTCTTGAAAGTTCTATGTTTTCAGCAAGTAGCGCAAATAATGGGAGCTGCCAGAGCACTTTCAACTTTGGAATACCAGGGACATAAAATCCTGTTTTTCCCGGACTTTGCGAAGGCGACGGTGGATTGGAAAAAGAGTTTTCTGGCGCTGTGTCCATGCTTGTTACAGTTGCAGGCCTGTTTTGGGCTCCTCTATCCTGCCTGCATGAGAGTCATGCTGCATAACCAGACCAAGACTTTTGATGATCTAGGGGAGTTATATGCATTTCTGGAAGATAAGGAGGCAGCGGTGATGCGGTGAAATTCACTTTGCAGCTTTATTTGGTGCAGTTCCATGGCGCTTGATATCATGGCGTTTGACTGGTCTGAGTTCGTGTAAAGGAGATTTATCTACGCAGAAGCGACATTTAATCATGCAGTATTGCTATGTACGGGGACACTCATTTTTTTTCTTTGAAGGAACTCCAGGGTATTATCCTGGTCAAGATGTTTTCCTGTTCTCTCTCTTTCTCTTCTTTTGTGTTTTGTGTTGTTTGTGCTATGGTGGTTGAGAGAGTCTTGGGGCTTGGAGGAGTGGGATGGCCCTTATTCATTAGGCTGGGTCTCTTAGGCCATAAACTGACACGGTGAGGGCTGCCCTGCCACATAGGTCTGGTGGTTAGGGTTTTGAGTACATTGTCTTTTCTCTTATTGTGGGAGGTGGGCAAAGTGCGAAATTTTAAGTGGCAAGAAAGGAATGTATTAGGTCATTTTGCCCTCCATGTCTGTCTTGTCCTGGTGGGCTCACCCACTAATTTTGTGTGTAGTATAGCCTCCCTAGGTTTGGTTTGGTGGTTTTGGTGATCTACCCCGCCTCTGCTCACCCACACACCAATGTCCACAAACCTTTCATGCTCTACATAAATAACCCTGTCACAAGTATTTTGAGCTTGCCTTAGCCCTTCTTGTATATACCAACCTAATCTAATTGTATTTTGTACATATGTTTATAGTTACCCTGTTGCTCCAAGTTTAAACTCCTGTTACAATGTAAGCTCCAAGTTTAAACTCCTGTTACAATGTAAGCACAGAACAGTCTTCTGACTGTGCACCCTTGTTATATGTAAACCGCACTGATAACAAATAGCGCGGTATATAAAAGTTGTTAAATAAATAAAATAAAATAAATGTTTTTCAGAATTATGTGTTCTTATTGTGAGCGATCATGTGTAGGGGCTAGGGCTAAATTGTACCTCCTTTTGTGGGTTTTCTTTTTTGGGCTGTAAGTGCAGCTAATACTCTAAGGGGTATGTTTACTAAACTCCGTTGCTGTGCGGGTCCCTGTTAGTGTGCGTGTGCCATATAAGGAGTGGGCGGTTCAGGCAGAAAAAAGAAAAAAACCCGACCGTACGTGTGTGCGTCGCGCTATTGTGTGGGGACCACATTAGTGCGTGGGAAGGCTAAGTGGGGCGATGCTGCAAAAACAAACAACAGAGCTGTAGTACAACGGTGAAGACACTGACCTATGCTGCAGGAGCCATGGGTTCAAACCCCCATTGCACTCAACGAAAAAGACCAGCTGAGGCATCAATTTTTATGGGCAAAAGTGGTGTAGGAGGCATATTGATTATGGGCTGCAGAAGGCGGCGCACTCTTTTTTTATACGGCATGAGGCGGCGCACTGTTCATTGTGGGCGGCAGATGGCGGTGCGCTGTTAAGGTTGGGCAGCAGAGGGCGGCGCGCTGATAAAATTGGGCAACAGAAGGCGGCGAGCCGGTGGGCAGAAGGCGGCGCGCTGATGTGTGAGGGGGCAGCCCAATAGTGGGTGGGATAAGTGGCGCGCTGATGTGCAAATAACAGGAATGGAGCCATAGCACAATGGTTAAGACACTGATCACTCTTGCAGGCATCATGGGTTCAATTCCCTACAGTGCCCATTGAAGACAGCTGGCTGAGGCATTATTTTAAGGGGCATGCCCATGTTGGGCGGCATAAGGTGGCGTGCTGTTAATTTTGTGTGCCACAAGACGGCGAGCCGATGGCTACAAGGCTGCGCACTGCTGCTCAAACACAGGACCAGAGCCACAGCACAATGGTGAAGACACTGAGCAATGGTGTAGGGACCAGGAGTTCAATCCCTCACAATGGCCAGTGAAAAAGGCTAGCTGAGGCAGTATGTTATATGTTGTGGAGTGCTGTAGGAGGCTTTTAAATTTTATTTTATGATAACTACTAGCAAACACACTCTCACAGCATATTAATATAAGGCAGCCCATAAGGCACATGTTACAGTGCACCATCCGCCAAGGCACCCTAGAATGTCCCCTATAGGGCAGCATGTATGTTGCGACACAGGATAATGTATAGTGCACCCTATATAGCTGGCAACCGTAACGTGCCCTATAGGACGCCCCATAAAGCACCCTCAGAGGCACCTTATGGGTACAGTACGCTGAGGGTGTCATTGCTGGCAGCAACATATGTACAGTAAATTAAAATAACTCTTTGGACACCCCCATTACAGAACCCCACTGTGGGTTTGAACCCATGTTATCTGGCTGCACAGACAGTGACATAACCATTGGGCTACAGCTCTATAGCTGTAAGCAGCCCCTGGCTGGCTGCAGATAGCCTGTACGTCACCTCACTGACAGTCTGCTGTTGTGAACCACCCGTACCCATGATGCACTGCACATGCAAATCAGCTGTCCATGATTGAACACAGGATGGGAAATGCACCCCTAAAGCTCCCCGGCCTGGTAGGGGGAAGTGTCCGTGTGCACCCACACAGCACCTCGGCCCGGTAGGGTGTCCTGAGTGGGTGGACAAACGGCAAAGAGTAGCTAAACACCATCACGTTGTGCAGTTACTGTGCTCACCCTGAGTGTGAGATGTTGCGCCCAGGACCAGGTCCACAACACCAGCCATGGCTGGATGCGGCCATGTCAGAGCTCCAAAGCAGCAATAACCTGTGGGATAGGTAGGTGCTGCATAAACATTTTGGAGATCTCTGCCTGGCTCAGATTAGTGGGGTGTGCAACACACACCCCACCCCATGGACAAAACAGAGCTTCCCCTCAACAGATCCCCACCCTGCACTGATGGCAGTACAGTGGACCATCAACCCCCAGTCCTGCTAGGGGTAACAGACACCCTACAAGGCAGTCCAAGCAGCTACACACACACACACACATATATCCATCCATCCATCCCACACATCCATCCCACAATAGCAGACAGACATTACACCTGGATATTCACAGATGCAGCCCACCACTATCTGACATTCACCTGCAACAAACCATCAGCCACTGCACCCTGCAAGGCACTCCATCACAACACATACCAGCTGTGAACAGTCTGCTGGCTGGCCCTGATGGACATGCATGCACCCACAACTGGAGTGGCAGCACGCACACGCGCACGCACACACGCACACAGATAAGTCCATGAAAAGACCCCCACAGGACACCCATACATATCACATGGGAGAATCACAATATAGCACTATGGGGGTGCCTAGCCATGCTGCCGTCACTGCACACTCAGGGTGAGAGTGATCTCCCAGCAGCACATACAGAGGTCACCCTGTCTGTGAAGGTGTTAGCCGGGCACTACCATGCCCCTGCCAGTGCCCTATGCCCTGTGCAGCTGCATCCTGGTCAGTCCACTCTGTATGAGATATACCCATGGTCCCTTGCTACTCATTATGCACATTGGCAGGCCAATACTGGCAACAGTGTTGGCAGTGTGGGCTGTGGAAGGGGCTTGCAGCCATCACCCACTGTATAGACCAGGGGTGGGCACCTCCGGTCCTGGAGGGCCGCAGACCAGTCAGGTTTTCGGGATATCCCTAATGAACATGCATGAGATATATATGCATTAGAGATATCCTGCCAACCTGACTGGTTTGTGGCGCTCCAGGGCTGGATTTGGAGACCCCTGCCTTACACCTCTGTCATTTAAGATCGTGAGTGGGCAAGGTACAGATGTCCTAGACATCGAAAGGGTATATAGAATGTGTCACATTCCTCCTCGATTCTCACCGCCACCAAAAAGTTGTCTAATAGACAATTTTTTGGTGGTGGTGAGAAGTGAGGAGGACTGTGACAAATTCTATCTAACCTTTTTGATGTCTTGGACATCTGCACCTTGTCCACTCACAATCTTAAATGACAGAGGTGTAAGGCAGGGGTCTCCAGATCCAGCCCTGGAGGGCCACAAACCAGTCAGGTTGGCAGGATATCTCTAATGCATATATATCTCATGCAAATTCATTAGAGATATCCCGAAAACCTGACTGGTTTGCGGCCCTCCAGGACCAGGTTTGCCCACCCCTGGTATAGACAGACACACAAGTCCACACCTATGCCATCATGGTGCTACTATTGAGGAGGTAATTAGCCTTGCCCACCAAACGGGTGCTGGGCACGGCAAGGCATGGATATGCTACGCAGTACTGCTGGGGGTCACTCCCCAGGGTGGTAAACACCGTCAGAGGCAAGGGCTGGAGCACGCACCGCAAACACCAAACAGATTGTTCGGATGGGATCAACTAGCAGTATGTGCGTAACATATGGATATCTATTTGCCAGTACTCCTAGCAAGCGTCTCAGAGCTGTGTACCGTATACCTCAGGTGTAGGGTGACATTGCTAAGGTATGCAGGTGCTAGAATTGGGAGATGCACACAGGGTCTAATGTTCTGCCTCTCCAGGAGACATTGGCCAATGGGGCCTGTGGGTGTGTGTGTGGGTGTGTCTGACCCTGTTGGCTGCTGCTTTACGGCAGAGATTCCCAACTCCAGTCCAGGTTTCCATCACACTGTTCGGGTTTTCCTGCTGTTCCTCATGAATATGCATGAGCTACATCTACATGCCATGGGGGCGGTGCATAGATATACAGCACAGGCATTTGTATGAGTGGCAGCATGGAACCTGACTGGTGTGTGGCCCACCAGGACTGCATTTGGGAGATGCTGCTCTAGGTACTGCCCCTGTACATGGTGTCTGTGCTCAGTGGGGTAAAAGATAGACGTAGTACCATTGCATATGTCCTCGCCACGAAAGGTTTGTCCTTACTATCACTGTGTAGTTGTGGGAAAAATATGTGGGCAGGATTGGTGGTAGCCCTAGCTGGGCTTTGACCCTGTGACCTTCTGTTCTTGCATGTACTGTCTGTGTGCACTGCACCACCGTGTAGCCACAGATTGGCTGGATTCCCTGGAACGTCCATGCCTGTGGATCCGGCAGGGCCTATCTGTTGCAGTGGACTGTGCCAGCCTGCACATGGCTAGGCCTCTGTCTTCTGTGGCTAGCAGCCACTGCCCCCTGCACCACATGTACTCGTCTGCCAACATGCTGGCATGAGCTTCTCTCAGAAAAAGCAGATGACCTGATTGCAATGTGGCAGTACGGGACTGCATTTGGGGGACTTGGCTGTAGGTAATGCCCATTGTTGTGGTGTGTGTGCGGTGTTGGTTAAAATATGGGTGTTTCCCCCATGCTTATGTTCCCTGCAATACAGGGATGTCTGCGCTATCTTTGTTTAGTGGTGGGTAAAATATAGGGACTGGGCTGGCAAGTGCCCCAGATGGGATTTGAACCTCTGGCCCTCGAGGTAATGGCTCTGTCCGCTGCACCACACTATGGCCACAGAGACAGTGCAGCCCCTGGAGGTAGTAAACCTGGCAGGATGGAGTCACAAACCCTGCTCTACGCATTTTTACTGTGGGCACATGCACCCTGTCTGGTGACAAACGTGCACATAAACCCCGGAAATGACCACGGCAAATGGGGGACACAATATCACCACGCTGGGCAACAGTGATATTAATGGGCAGCCATAGAAGACACTCCCAGGAAAGCTCCAACAAAAAGGAAATGTTTTTGGAAGAGTCTCCGCTCCGTACACCTTTCCAGAAAACATTTCTTTTTGCTGGAGCTTTCCTGGTGTGTTTGTTGGTTTTGCCCATTACTATAACTGTTCCCCAGCTGAATTACTAGTTTTACAAGTTTTGTTGTGGCCCTTTTCTATTTTTATTTCCACTTTTGGGCTGTGCACATGTATCACACTGCTCACGTTTTGCAGGTTTCCCCGGTTTTGCTGTACATTGCTGACGGAAATGGTTTCTCTTCCCTTTAAATGCATTCTACCGCGAGTGATTCACTCGCGCTATTTTTTTTTGGAAATTCAGCACCGATAATGTGCGGGGCGCCTCTCCCCTCCCCTTCCCCGCCCATTAACCCCTTCTCTCCGCCCCTCAGGGGCCTTCCTCCGCCCTCCGTTAGCCTTTCCACGCCTCTATCAGACATTTGCGGGCCCGTACTTGTGCGGGGCTTCATCGCACAAGTGTGCGGGGCTTCATCGCACGTTTGCGGGGCGTTTAAGCGCTCTTAAGTACCGCTTTTAGTGCGCTATTTTGCGGCGCGCAAATTAGTGGTTTTTAGTAAACATGCCCCTAAGGGCGCTTAAGATGTTGTTCTACAATGTAAAACTATATACTACAATTTGGTATGTTTTTGCAACATTTGAGTGTCAATTTGAGCTATATTATCAGTATGTCTTCCTTTAAGATAGTTTCACTGAATGTTAAGGGCATTAACAATCCCATTAAGAGGAAAAAGATTCTTCTGTATGGCAAGAAAGAAAGTGCTGACATCTTATTGTTGCAAGAGACACATTTGAATGTAAAGGAGTCTTTAAAACCAGATGCAAATCCCTTTTCTCTAGTGGCTTTCTCAGCTGCCCAGCATAAGAAAAACGGGGTAGCCATTTGGTAAGGAAAGCTCTATCCCCCATGATTATCCAAACTAGGTCTGATACCGATGGGCGGTAGACAATGGCTGTCATTAAAATTGGATCCACTGAACTGGCCTTAATTAATATTTATGCTCCTAACATTGATTGTCCTACTTTTTTTTTGCTCCATTGCGGCCTTGGTGCAGGAGGTGTCCAGATATCTGACTATAGTGAGAGGAGACTTCAACCTCGTGCTAGACCCATTGGTGGATAGAAGTCCAGTGAGAACCATTAGGGTTCCCAAGTCTCACCCAGTCCTTGTATCTCTAGTGCAGGAATTGGGCCTGATAGACATTTGGCGGTTGCAACACCCTACAGATAAAGAATTCACTTTCTTCTCTCCTCCTCATAACTCATTATCACGTATAGACTTCTTCTTAGTCTCCAAGGGACTTTGCTCTAGAATTAGTGAGTCTACTATTCATGCAGCTCACATCTCTGATCACTCCACAATCTCTTTCACCCTTTTTGAGTCAACGAGCTATCAACCTCACTCACGCTGGCAATTTGATAGGACTCTTCTAGCCAGTCAGGAATTTTGCGAGACCATCCTGGTGGCTATAGAGGAGTATTTTCAATTCAATCTACCACAAGATTCCTCGGGGTGGACATGGTGGGAAGGCTTTAAGGCTATTATACGAGCCACCATTTCTAGTTTTGCTATAAAGCAGGCTAAACAGCGTAAAGCAGAACTTAGTGCACTAGACAAGCAGATTAAAGCGGGAGAATGTATCTTATGCCAGAAATCTGATCCCAACATTTTGATAAGACTGCAGTGCCTTAGATTTAGATATAATTCGATTTTGACCACTGAGGCCTCACAAAATATTCAAGGGCAGAAAGGATGATATTACTTGGAGGGTAATAGAGCTGGATGGCTGCTAGCTAACTCGTTAAAGAATCGTAAGGAATCTGCACGTTACAGCTTTAAGGGCTCCTCAGGTGCAGCAATTGATTGTCAAGGATCCTGACATTGCAGAGACCTTTTGCCAATTCTACGCTCAGTTATACTCCCCAGAAATAGATTTTTCTGTGAAGAAGTTTGATAGTTTGCTAAATAATATCCAAAGACCGGTGTTAGATCAAGAAACTGCTGTGGGATTGGACAATCAGATAACAGTCATGAAAATTATCCAGGCTATTGACTCTACACAAGCTGGCAAGGCTACCGGACTAGATGGTCTGCCGGCTGAATTTTATAAAGCCTTTTCCAAAACTTTAGGGCTATACCTTCAATAATATTATAGGCTTCTTCTAGACAATGTGGCACAGACTGGAGCGTTTGCCTCTGCAAACATTGTTGTTCTAGAAAACCTGGGAGGGATCCTCAGTTAGTTAGTAATTATTGGCCAATTTCATTGTTAAACGTAGACTATAAAATCTTTGCGACCATTGTAGCTAGTCGTCTCTCCAAATTGATCCCTTCTTTGATCCACCCGGACCAATGTGGCTTTACTGAGGGACGCTCTACAGCCGATAATGCCAGAATGCTTTGTCATGTTTTGGAAGACATGGAGGAAACAGAAGACCCTCTTGTTGGACTCTCATTAGAGAAAGTGTTTGATTGGCTGGAGTGGCCTTTTCTGTTTGCTGTTCTGAAGTGGTTTGGATTTGGTGAGGGTTTCTGCAATCTAATTAAACTTATGTATGCGAGACCGAGTGCAAATATTTCTGTGAATGCAACTCAGTCTAGAGAGTTTCATCTAGGGTGGGATACCCACCAGGGCTTTCCTCTTTCCCCCATTCTCTTCAATCTGGTCTTGGAACCTTTGGCCTTACTGATAAGTTGATGAGTAAGATAAGTTCCGTATATATGACTTCTGGGGTGGCTTCTCAATATTATAAACTAGTGGTTCAGGACAATACCTCTCAGGCCATTGGAGTTCAACGAATATGGGAACATGACACTGGGGAAGTCTTCTCTCTGGAAACTTGGACAAAATTCTGGAATATGATTAATAGGGTTTTTCAATCTGCCTCTGTCTCACAAGCTTTGTACTTCTTTGCGCACAGAGAGCACTTTACTCCGGTAAAGGTTGCTAAATGGGATAAGGCAGCTGGGAATGAGTGTTGGTCTTGTCAGGGAGATGTCGGCACTTTGAGATATGTGCTGAATGACTGCCCTAACATTCAGTCTTACTGGGTTTCAGTATGGAATTGCATTCAAGAGGTGCTGGGATTTTGGGCCACTCTCTCCTGGTCGGTGGTCATTTTTCGATCAGCAATTGACATCTCGTTACAGAGGGATTGTCAGTTTTTACTTGACTTCATGTTGGAAGTGGCCCTACATCTCGTTCTTTCTAATTGGAAACATACTGCAGAGCTTAGCTGGCATGAATGGTGGATTCGCTTGTGTTTATGCTGCAAATATGAGCAAATGCCATGGTGTGATAGATCCCTCACACCCTCCACTTTTCTTAAGTGAAAACCCCTACAGAAGTACATTTCTAAAGCAAGATATGAGATATAATAAGGAGTTATTAGTCAAATTATTTTGCTTCTTATGTAGTGGAGTGGTGATCTTCTGTAGCCCTTGTAGGCCTGGCAGGCCTTCAGTTGTTTTGTTTTCTATAGTCCCTGATGATCGCATGATGATGGGAGGGATATGGTGGGCTGGGCTATAAATAGCCTTTTCTTTTCTGGTTTCTTATTACAGAGAAATATTTTGTATTTTGATTTATTGTAATTTAGTTTTCTTTCTTTTGTATTTTGTTGGAATATATAAATAAAGAAGTTAAAAAAATAGTCCAATTACATAAGAACATAAAATATGCCATATTGGGCCAGACCAAGGTTCCATCAAGCGCAGTATCCTGTTTCCAACAGCGGCCAATCCAGGTCACAAGTACCTGTCAGGTTCTCAAAAGGTAGACAGATTCCATGCTGCTTATTCCAGGGGTAAGCAGTGGATGTCCCAGTGTCCCTCAGACAGGGAGGAGGGGACCTAGAGAAGAGCTGCATATTTATGGTTAATAACTTGGGATATAAGAACATAAGATGTGCTTTGCTGAGCCATACCAAGGTACCATCAAAGTTCCTACTTCTAAAAAAAATAATTTGTTCTTTATTATTCACAATCAAAAAATTCATCATTACAATTGTTGCCCACATCAAAAATTCATGTACCTATTTCTTTCCTTATCTGACAAAAGTCTTTGTTTTGCAAACTACTGCTGCATCAGGGACCAAACAAAGTAATTCTCCATACTTGCTGATAGAAATCTTCAGCATAAAACCAGTGGGGGGATAATCAAAGGCATTTACATGGTTTGCAGACCTACAAACCATGTAAATGCAGCTCTGCGTGATATTCAGCAGCACCAGATCTGGCCCAAGAGTTTCTGCCGCCCCAGGCAGAATCCCCGGCACGGCACCCCTACCAAGCCATGCCATGCCGCCACTCCCTGCTGCTGACGATTCCATCTTGGAGGGGGAGGCGGGCAGCAGCGGCAATATTTTAAAAGCAGTGGGTTTGTGCCACCGCTTTGTTGCACGCGGCAGGTCATGTGCTTCAGCACACATGGCCTGCTGCTTCTGACCCCCCTCCAACAGTATGTTGCATCAGAAGGGAATCAGAAGCATCAGCCGTGTGTGCCGATACACATGGCCTGCTGCAGGCAACAAAGCGGCAGCACAAAGCCGCCCACCCAGGTTGCCCTCCCTAGGCAGCTGCCTAGTTCGCCTAGTGGATGGACCATGAGTGACGCTGAATATTCTCAGGTGCCACCGCTATATGCCCCAATGCTAACCAGATAGCATTAGGGTGTGCTGGGGTGTTCCAACACCCACTGCTAACTGGGCAGTGGCAATATTGAGCCGCTGCCCGGTTAGTAATATGTGGCAAAGGTTAGGTGCAGGAAACACTGGCCTAACTTTCATCACAGAAACTAATCAAGCAGCAAATGTATATTGCTGCTGCTGCCTGGTTAGCCTCACTGCAATCTGGGCAGCCCAAATATTCAATATCTGGATATTGAATATCTGGGTCTTAAGTTTAGCGCTGTCGGCTAGCCGCTTTAGCAGCGCTAGTCACTGGTGCTGAATATCAGGCCCAGCGTATATACTTCTGCTCTCAACTTTGCAGCAACAGATCATTCATACTATCTTAAAAAAACCCTCCTTTCTGGTTTCTCTTCTCCCTACCAGATATCACCTGATTTCAAACATTTCTTTTGTCTTTAAAATTCAAGAAAAAGCCATCTTAATGCAGCTCCATAATAAAACTAATGTGCTACATTGCCATCAGTTTGGTTTTTGAAAACTCTACCGCACAGACATCTGTTGCCTCACTTTACTAATTGCGGCAAAAACATTTCTAGATTCAGGTAGAGTCGTCATGATTGTTTGCTTGGAGCTATCATTGGCATTCAATGTAATTGACTACAAATTATTCCTCAACATTAAGTTTATATGGCCTCAAGTGTTTATATGGTCTTAAGTCAGAGGAATAGTGTTGAAATGGTTTCATTCTTTTCTTTCCTCTAGGTCTTTTAGCATTCAAATAAAGAGCACCTTGTCTTCTCACCACCCTCTCAATTGTGGTAGATCTCAAGCCTTTACTCTTTCATCTACTTTTTGCAACCTTTTCCTAAGCACCTCACTTCACTTACACAATCTAAAAGCATAAGTGGATTCCAATTAGTTTATTATGTTGATCCTAGGCAGGCAGATATATTTCCCCTTAAGCAGTCTTACAGAAATTTCACAGTGGTTTGTCAACCACAAGCTCATTAAATCCTGCTAAATCATCTGCTATGTAGGATACAGAATGATATCCTGCTCCATCAATGTTATCTATTCTAGCCAGTTAACACTTCCTACTTTGCAATAATCTGTATGTCCTGGGATTTTATTTAGACTCTGAACTAAAATTCATCTGGTCAGCTGTAGACCCCATCTTTGAAAAGATAAACAGGATAGAATTGCTCCAGAGAACTTCTATTAAAATAGTCAGTGGCCTTCATCACGAAGCCTATGGGGATAGACTAAAAGATCTCCATATGTACTGTATACTCTGGAAAAGCAGTGGGTCCACTATAGATCTCTGGGGCACTCCATTATTCCCCTTTCTCCATTGACCATTTAGCCTTACTCTGTGTTCTATCTTTTTAACCGGTTCCCAATATACAATAGGGCATTGCCTTCTATCCTATGACTTTATTTCCTCAGAGTCTCTTGTGAGGGACCTTGTCAAAGGCTCTGAAAATCCAGATACTGTACATTATATCCACTGGCTAACCTTTAGTTACCTGTTTACTCACACCTCCAAGTACTATAGTCATAGTATGGAACTCTGAGAGGGGGAGGGGTCATTCTGAAGAATGCGGAATTGTATGCATCAACCTTTTAGGATTGTAAAACAGATGTCTTAGAATAATGCTGTCTCTAATAACTGCTTATTTTGACAACACAGAGGGCATAGCAGAAACTTTCTTTATTAGAGGAGTAGTCTCTGTACTGGCCTCTCACAAAGGGGGGGGGGGGGGGTCAGAAATAGAGTGTGAGTTGTTTCCCTGCAGAATACTGTGTCTTTCATTAAGCCTGTCTGACTAGTCCTAATCACAAAGTGAAGCTTTGTTTCTTCCCTAGTAGAGTTCATACCAAGTTTACTATATCTAATAGTGCCATTTTCATGAATTTCAGGTAATAAAATTTACTGGTCTAAGTCGGTTTCATCTGTGTACACACCTGCTCCCCAGCTGGTGTAACTATACATAGCTGCATTATGGCTGATTTTCTGCTGGTATTTTGCAAAGAAACATACAGGCTAATTTGTATGATTAATCATTCTTAGTACTATATTATTTATTACTATTAAGGTAGATTTTCTACTATTTCTTCTACTTTCCCCTCTATCACTTCTCTTCCTATGACTCCACATCAGTTTTTTCTTTTTCTTTTAGTCACGCCCTACCCTTCTTCCCTCATGCCAACTTCCTCAAACCCCCTCCTTATTACCATCTCTCTTCCCCCTCTTGTCTTCCTCCCTTTCCTCAGCTCTTGAACGTCACCTTTTTCTTCCTCTCTTTCATCCCTCTCCCCTGTCTCTTAAGAAAGCTCATCCTCATTTCCATCGTTCCATCTCCTCTCTGCCTCTCACTCTTCTCCTCCTTCTCCTTCTTTCATCTGGTGACATTAATCCTAACCCTCAATCAACCACTCTAATCTCATTCATATTCCTCTCCTTTCCCCTCTTCTCTCCCTTTCTCCTGTGCCTTATGGAATGCTCATTCCTTTTCTAATAAACTCCCCTTTACTCATGACCTCTTCATTTCTAACTCTTTCCATCTTCTAGCTCTTACTGAAACCTGCCTCCTCCCTGATGACACTGCTTCGGTCACTGCTCTCTGTCACAGTGGCTACTAATTTTCCCACACTCCTCATGCCACTGGCCGTGGTGGTAGAGTTGGGTTTCTGCTTTCTCCTTCCTGCTAATTCCATCCCCTCCCTCTACCTCAGTCTCACTCCTTTTCCTCCTTTGAAGTCCATTCCATCTGTCTTTTTAGCTGCTATTTATCAATCTCATGATAAGTCCATCTCTACCTTTCTCATTGACGTTGACTCCTGGCTTTCCCTATTTCTAGATTCTTCTTCCCCTTCCCTTATTCTTGGTGACTTTAATATTCATGTTGATAACACTTCTGACCCCTATGTTTCTAAACTTGAGATGATAGTGGAGACGATAGCATGAAGATTCCTAAAAAGGTAGGAGGAGACTGGGCGAGACTGAGGTAAGGAATGATGAAGGTTGAATCTCAGGAGGTGATGATCAGATAAGGGAAGAACTGAGGAACAGAAATTGGAGGATAAACAATTAGAGAAGAAAACCAAGTCAAGACAGTGACCGTGCTGATGAGTGGGAGAAGAAGAGCAAAGTTGGAGGTTGAAAGAGGAGGTAAGGGAAAGGAGTTTATAAACACAGGGGTCAGAAGTGTTATCAACATGAATATTAGTCACCAAGAATAAGGGAGGGGGAAAAAGCTTCCTTTCTGATTTTCTTTGCTTCATATCTCATGCTTACCTCCTTCCAGTCAGCCTTAGCATTCACCAAGCAAAAACGTGGGTGACCTGTTTGGCACCCTTCAGGCTGAGCTAAATACTGTGCTACATGAGAGGCCACAAAAGTCCCTGTTTTACTATGACCATAAGTTCTGCTACTCCTCTATAGGCATAAACCCAGTAGATTGCTCTCCTCGCTGATTGAGAGTGAGAAAAGAACTGGCAAATGTAGACTTTAAAAGATGCCCAAGGTATTGTGCATAATAGACAAGAGTGGACTGGGAGTACTTTTAAGGATTTTTATAGCAAACTCTATATGGAGCAAACAGGTGAGAGAATGCAGCTCAGTATATAGTGAAGCACAATTTGCCTCTGCTTAGCCCTGAGCAGTTAGAAGTTCTTAATGCATCCATTCATTTTAAATAGTTAAATAAATAATGACACCAAAAGCACAAAAGATTATTAAAGGTCTACATGCATGCTGTGCTTCCAGTCTGGATGAGTACAGTAGGGCATTTTATAAATTATTGCAAGTTAAAATTAGCATTCCCCTGTGTGAAATGTTTTCCCTACTAATTGAGATGGAATGCTTTCCTTTTGGGTACCATTAGGCATTTACCATAGTACTTCCTAAACAAGGGAAGGATCTGTTGTGCCCATGATCTTATTGGCCTATTTTCCTGCTAAATGTTGATAACAAAATTCTTGCTAAGATACTAACAGAGAGACTTGCACAATGTTCACCATCGTTGATTCACAATACACAGGTGGACTTTCTAAAGGGCAGGTATATTGTGCTTAACATGAGGAGAATTCTGCCTTCTATGATGTATTGTATAGGGAGATACAAATTTTGATGCTGACAACGCATTTGACCTGGTCAGTTGGCAGTATATGTTCCTGGTTCTGCAGCACTTTGGACTGGATGACATGTATTTGAAGGTGATTCAGCTGCTATATGCTGAGCCCAGGGGATGGTCATTGTTAACCATAGACTTGCAGAAGATTTTCCCTTGAACCGGATTACATGTCAAGGCTGCTCACTGTCATCACTTTTTATTTGTGCTGACCACAGAACCATTGTTGTGGTAAATTAGGATTCATCTCTCTATTAAGGGCACTTGTGTGGGACAGCATACATTTAAGTTGGCAATATTCGCAGATGACATGTTGGTGCATGTTACTGAGACAGAGTGCTCTCTACGAGCACTGATGAAAGAATACTGGGCCTTTGGGTGGAGGGGGGGGTGTTTGGATTCACATTGAATTTTGATAAATCTGAGATGCCCTCGACTCATGGTGATTTAGAGGTGGGATGAGTGGTGCCTCTTTTGCTGCAACGGGCAAAAGGAGCATTTTGTTATTTGGGCATCATGTTACCAAGTGACCTGGTCCACCTATACTGATATACGTACTGCTCCTGCTGAGGGATATGGGGGAATTGTGCATATACGTATAGTCCAAAGCCATTTCACTGGCCACTGTTTTTTAGGAGATATTGAACATTAAGGGGCTGAACTGCAAGGGTGCCAATAATGTTGACCACAATTATATCACTGCCAGAGGTCAGCACTGTAAGACCAGCACCATTTTGAAAGCTGCTGCAGGCAGGGTAGGAGCTAGGGGGACCGATCCTGCTCCAGTCCCCCCTGGAACATCAAGGTGTCTCTCAATGAGTCCCAGGAGGGGCTTTGGGGGTTGGAGGGCTTCCTTATTGAGCTTCATCTTCAGGGGGGTGGTTTTGTAAGTGGGGGATATGAGCAGGGGGGGGGGATCACTGGGTGGGGGGCTTTTACAATCCACAGTGCTGGTCTTTACAATCTAACCAGCGGGCAGGGCAGGAGGGTCTGATCTGCAGACGGGGAGAGCATAGTGGGTACTGCCACTTATCCTTTCCCTGCTTTTTCATTCAGGCCCACCTTCCCTGCATTGGTAGGTAGCTGGCATGATGTATTAATAGTCTGTGGTAACTGTAGAGCAGATGCTGGGTATGCCTCCTACACCTACTATGCTACATTTTTGCATATGCCACATGGTTGGTGCAAAACAATTGCCCAGCTAAGTAAACATCTCCCCATGTCTTTTTATATGATGTTAGGGGTAAATGGCTTGGAAGCAAATATAATGCTCAATGAAAAAAAAAATACACACGTAGATGTGTATTTCATAACATGTGTGTGGTGTTCATTACTCCGCCCATACTCTGTCCAAACTCCACTCCAGAACACATGCCTTCTTGTTACCACATGTAATCCCTGGGGTAATTTTCTAAAATTAGAAGTGTATTGTAAATAAACAGATCACTTCTGATTTTATGAATGATACTTGCAAGCGGACAATTATATTTTTCATTCTTATTACAGAATGGCACATGTACCTTAGGAAGCTTGAATTGTGAAACGATGGCCATAATCAGGTGGTGGTGGTCATCATTTTGAAGGGATAGAGAGACTAATATAAATGGAAAATTGCAAGAACAGTAAGACTGAGAATTGAGCAAAATGCTGAGATAAGTGTTTTTATGAAAATTATGGTACATAAATTTGTTTGAGTGGTTTTTCACACTTTTTTTTCACTATTGAGATTTTTTATGACCTAAGAGGATTAGTCCCTAGTTAATGAATGATTAATGTCAAAAGGACAGATTTGGAGATGCTTTTCCTACATATTTCACTTTTTTATTTTCTTGCTATGGGGGTCTATTCTGAACCACGAGTAGCGGGGATGGATATCCCGTTGGGACTTCCATCCCTGCTATTCATCTGTCTTTCCCGTCCCCGCCAAGCCTCCCCATACGAAAAGGGAATTTGTACAGGGAAGTTAGATGGGGGTGGGAAAAGGGCGGCGTGGAGGTGGAGATGGGGCGGGCACTGGGAAGTCTGCGGTTCTTGATGTTCAGGGCCGATTCTGATATCAGCCCTGTTCATACAGGGCCAGCAGAGTAGATGGGGAACTTATTCTACCTCTGAGATGGAATAAGTTCCCCTAGATTGGGGGGAGGGGAGTCAGGTCCGGGGTGCGTCAAAGGGTGGGTGGGCCACAAGAGATTCCCCGCAGCCCGATCCTGGCCTTGGGAAGCCAGATCGGGGGTCTGGCTGCAGGGAATGGAAGAAGTTGGCCACGGTGCCATGGCAACTGGACACTATGACGCCGTGGCTCCATTCAGGAGCCCTGACTGAATTAGCCGGGCAGAGGCCTGTATGTGCAGACCGACCGGAATCCAGTTGGGGTTCCGACTGGACGAACAGAGGCCCAGGCGTCCAACACAGAATAGGCCTCTATTTGTTTTAATATGTTGTTTGGCTCTTAATATTCATAGAAGATTTAATGATTAGTTAGTAAAATATAAGGATATGGAAGCAAAAATATTTCACTTTGTTTTACATTTACGTGCAAAAAGTTTCATTGCATTTCATTTGCTTGTGGGTTTTTTTTCATTACTTCCTGGGATTCATTAATAGTGCACACTATCGCTTAATAGTGCATACTATTGAACCATAATGCAGACAACTGAGCAAATGGGTGCACGCTTAAGCAATGGTGTGCCCCATTCTACAACAGTGCACACTTTTAAGCGATAGTGCACCCTATTAATGAAACCCAGGAAGTGACAGAATTTCTGCTTTTCCTGTTGTGTTTTTGTTAAAAAAAATACAAAATGAAATGGGACATTTTGTTGAAATTTCTCATTTAATTTCAAAATAATACACATTCCTAGTAATACATTGTAATCTGTTGGGATCTGTTTTAGAGCATTCACAGTATAATTTTCTAAAAGTAATTTTACATGTGGAGAAAATTTAGAAAATTAACCCCATTACATAATAACTCTGAGACTGATGTACAAGTTCTTACCATTGCATGCCCCCGCTGTTTGGGACACTATACCAGAGGAACTCAGAAGTGAGACCTGAACTCCCATCTTTAGGAAAAAAGTATGTTGTTTCTTAATTTTAGAATATATATAATTTGTACTCTGTTCAGAACTGTGGATAGAAATCTTTTAAAAGAAAGAAAGAAATATACACGCAAAAATGTGTTCCTAGTCTGGCACATGAGCCTCCTATTCCTTCAGACCAAACACCCATTATGATTGGTAGCCTTTGTCAGGGTATTTTGTGCATTTAGTGCAGAAATGCTTAAAAATAGGTCATAAAAAATATTCATGGAATAAAGTGTGGACACGGAAATTGATACAATGTGTCAATGATAATAAAATCAGAAGAGTCTATTCACTGAAATGAGAACTTAGGGGTATGTTTACTGTGCAACAGTAGCAGCTTCCATGCGATAGGCTCCGATATCACACGGAAGCCGCTACCACTGCATAGTAAACATACCCCTTAATGTAGTGAAATTACATAACAGAATACCTTTTAATGAGGACTAAAAGACACTGATGCATACCCACTAGGCTATTTTTTTATATAAAATCTGTTTCTAATTGAAGCTTTAGGGTGCTTCTATGTATTCTGAGATGTCACAAACAGCATTAGGTAAGAATATTTGTAATATCTGGATTCCTAGAACTTCTTGTGATTTCTTTTAATGTTTGAGTGCTTGGAACTGATTGGGTTGCCCAGGATATCTCAGTATGAATTAGAGTTTAAGTAAACCATGAAATGTGATTTCAGCACTCAAGTATAGTATACACTTATAATATTCCAACATCATCATATGCAATATACATCAGAAAATATTTCAGTATTGATACATGAAACGAAGAGTTCAATATTGTTATTGTATGGTTGGGTTGACTGAAAGGAGCCCATTGTTCTACTGAGCACAGTTGTCTTATACGTGGTACATAATGGACTTTTACTAGGGAACAATCCTTTCTTGTTAGGAATTAACCATATATGGGTCCTTGTTCCAAAAAGATCTTTTCCATTTTGTACCTATTATATGGACATAAAGCAAGTCTCTTAAGTATAGTTTTCCTTTCTTGCTTACTCTTTAAACTTTACTATTAAAAATAATGCCCCTTCTACCTCCGCACTAGCTGTAACAAAACATAAGCAGTTCTATGAACAAATGCTTTCTAGCCAAATTATTAACAAATTTATACTGTATAGGAAGATAATTTGCAATCTATATTGATTTTTTTTCTAGTTATCTGTATGCTGTATTTGGTAAGTACTTGATACATGAGTCCTGCATTCTAGGTTCTATATCTTATAAAATGCTAAAAATAATATAATTCATAAATAAATCAAGAAAGGATTTTTCATAATGAATAGAAATACTAGCACAAATAAATGCCTTCAGGAAACATTATCTCTGTAATTCCATACAATATTTCAAGTTTCATTCTCTTGCATTAGAACAGGAAAGCACCCTAGTAATATTCTGCTGTAGATCATTATCATCAGCATTTGTGAATTCAAACATAAAAATCTGTGGTGTTATGTACAATTTAGAAATGCAAGTTCTACAGTTCCCAGTCTGTTAGTACAGAAACCTTCTAAAAAACATTATATTAACTAATAGATTCTAGATAAAATGGTAAAACATTCTAGAGAGTTCTCTCAAGCTCAGACTTTACAAGGGTTGATCTTACAGCTCCCACATAATGTAACAAAAAGGCTACCTAAGACTGATATCGGGTTTTCATTTCACTTAGTAAACATTTTAAAACTTTGAAATCTTTGTACTCACATGAATTGGTGGTTTGTTAAAAAAATGTCCTTCTTGTTCTGAAAGTTGTCAGGTGAAATAGGCGTGATATATAAAGACTCGTAGGACACTCGACTTGCCTGTCTCAGTCTCCATGGCAACAAGGTATTAGTCACCTGTGAGGCAACAAAGTCGCAGGCCAACTTCTCTTTCTTTTTGCTTAACTTCTGAGTTCCCATAATCACAAGAGCAAAGTTCCCATTGAATGCTCCTTTCTCTCTAGGTCAGCTAGTATCAGATGTCATTGAATTAGAAGCAAAAGTAAATGAAGGGCGGTGGAGGGGGCTGTGCATGCTTTTTTCAGGTAGTTTGGGCCTGGTTTAAGCTCAGTGAAAATCAAAACCTTCATTGGAAGTTGGAACTCTTTTTGTTTCACATGAATGCCTGAATTCATTGGTGTCCAAACACTATTTGATAAGAAAGCATAAAAGATATTTTGTATGAAAAGATGTCATGAAAAGATTTATTTTATTCTTAAATAAAAATGAAACATAGAGAGGCCCCTTTACCAAAGTGCGTTAGGAGGACCCTTTACTAAACGCACATTAAAAATGGCAATTTAGAAGGGACGTCTAGGAGGAATCGGGGACATCCAGAGCACAATATCCAAAAATCCAGGAGAGAAGCAGCAGTGAAAGGAGGCATGTAATGTATAAGTGCTTTCTGAAATCACTCTGGTTTCCACTCTGAAAGATGAACATTTCTGCAATGGGTTCTGGGGATGGTCTCAAGCAGATAGCAAGGATGGGTACGTGCATGATGTAGGCCATTTCACAAATGTAGGCATGCCTGAATTGCATGGCTGCAAAACTGGGTACTTGGATGTGGCAGCAGGGGTATTCCAGAAGTGGAGGGACTAAGTTGTGAGACTTGCACGTCATGGCCTGCCATTTCAGAGAACCAGAGATGCAGCGACAGGCTAGTAATATATTTGGAGTATGTATGTACATACAGGTTTCTTTGTCCAGGTTATATCAACTGTGATAATGAAAGTGCATTTTGCTCTTCCCCCTGGCAACATTGCAACCACGGCATGAGTACTTTTTTGCATCTTATTCGTGGTCGGAGCAGGTATAGACATGGATGCCATAACAACCAGGGCCAGATGTGCTTGAAATCATACCGTGACGTGCATCTCTGTTGATCTGACCAGGTCATGCTTCCACCCAACCCCCTGTGTTACATGGATGTTTGGGCACCAGGAATATCCATATACCTGGCTTTCTAAAATGGGTCCGGGGATATCTCTGTGATTTGGATATCTGAATGCCTGTTTTCAGATGTCCAACCTATAAATAGAGCTTCTAAAACAACCCCCTTAGTACAAAAAATAACATGCATTTAGTGCAATGCCTCTATGTTAACTGTCGGGGCTATGACCAGCATGTTCCAGACAGTTAACACATGGATATATACATGGTGCTGTTACCGTGGGTGCAAGGTGGAGGTAATTGCACCCATGCTAATTGCAACATTAAGAGAAATGCTGGACTGCGAGGAGGGAGGGAAGAAAGAAGGAGAGATGCTGAACCTATGGGGCAGAGGAGAGGAAGGGAAGAGTTGTTGGGCCATGAGGATGGAGAGAAAAGAGAGGGAGACATGCTGGACACATGGGGAGGTTAGGGGGAAGGAGAGGGAGAAATGCTGAACCATAAATGCGGGGTCTGGGGATACAGGTAGCAGTGGTATCATGTGTAGGTTGCAATTCAGCCTTAGCAGGAATGGCATGGGCCATAGAGAACAGATCAACAGCCCGTAGTTTAGGGACTCCCTGATCTAGAGATTAGAGAGAATACCAAAAGTTAGCATATCTGACAACACCGAAGAAATAAAACAATTTGCTTAAGAGAAGGTGTAAACTGATGAGAACTGTAGTTTTTGAGTTGAACTTTTAATTTTGAACGCTCTACTGTTATCTTTATCTTTAACTGCACTTTCCTTTATCTGTGGGTAAGTTTGATTTTGGGGAACTGTACCAATAAAGGCAATTTTAGAGAAAAAAGAACACCTTTATTTGAACTGAATTTTTGAAAAACAGAGCAAAGAGTGTTGGATTTAAGCTGTCAGCCGAAGAGGGCCTTGGTGCAGGGTTTTTTTTTCCATTTATTCTATTATTTATAGACCATCAATTTGATGTACAGCAAAACATACATAATATTATCTAAAAGCAATGAGACATTACTGCATAAAAATTAAAAAACGTAGAAAACAAAAGCTTTCCTTATGTTGTAACACAAATCCTTTGAAATACGTAAGCTGTATGTCTTTTATGAAAGGTCAAGTAAGAAATCTCTGTGCGCAGAGCAAAAGGAAGAGAATTCCATAACTTTGGCCCTCTAACAAAGAAAATGTGGTCATGTACAGTGCAGGTTTTCACCACTGCCATAGTGGGCACAATCAATAATCTAGTGCCCACTGAGGGCACTGGGCGTGCTGGTACCTAATCATTCAAATTAGATATAGAACCATTTATCATCAGTCCATTTAATAAGTTAAAAAACATTCAAAGACACACAAACATAGATCACTCCTTAACTAATAACAAATGAAGTGTGCATATTGTTTTATGTAAGTATGGGAATACGTAAAGTTTATAGCTTTAGATCACCCCCAGTCCTGAGAGAACTCCACACCCTCCCACTAGAAGCACGGATAGAATATAAAACACTGGTACTGATCCATAAAGCACTTCACCAACAACCACCATCTCATTTACAAACTCTGCTTCCCCGGATAAACTATGGAAGACCAACACGACAGACCACAAACAATGCATTCATTGTACCGCATGATAGGACAAAGTTTAATCTCCAAACCTGTAACCGTGCATTTGATTTGTATGCCCCCTCACTTTGGAACTCTCTTCCAACCTAAGTCCATAGCACCAAGGACCTCTCTGCATTTAGAAAACAGCTAAAAACCCATCTATTCCAGGGTGCACCTAGGATCAGAACGGAAAGGAACAGCACCCACTGAAGTTCACTAAGCAGATTGAGACTGAAGAGAAGAGCCAGAACTGTAAATAAGACTAATACCTCTGATGCACATCAAACTCAGGAATGTAAATATGTTGAACCCCCTTGGTGATGGTATATTCCCCTCCCCCCCTTGTAAATATGAATAGCTCTGTTTAATGTATCCCAACTTGTTTATTGTAAACTGCTTTGACCCAGCGAAAAGCGGTATATAAGCATGACTAAATAAATAAATAACTAAAATAAATAGTCTTTGCATAGTAATGGTGCGTGCGCCCTTGCTGCCTGAAGGATCTGAAGCGATCATCACACGGTGTGGTTTGCGATAAAAGCCAAGGTGCAGTCCAATCACAGCAAGCTCAAAGTCCTAAACTTCAAAAACACTGACTTAAGTAAAATGGCCAAGTACCTGAAGGAGGAGTTGGCAGGGTGGGAGGGGATAAAGGAAGTGGAATTGCAATGGGCTAAACTAAAGGTGGCAATAAAAGGGGCAACAGATAAATACAGTATGTAAGGAAAGTAAATAAAAACAAGAGGAGAAGAAAACCTATTTGGTTCTCCAAAGAAGTGGCTGCTCAAATAGAGGCAAAAACCACAGCTTTCACAAAATTCAAAAGCTTGCAAACAAAGGAACACAGTAAGGAATACAGGATCACACTAAAAGAGACCAAAAGAGAAATAAGGAAAGCAAAATCAAAGGCTAAAGATGTGAAGTGTGGCGACAAAACTTTCTTCAGGTATATTCGGGAGAGGAGGAAAATCAGAGATGGAATTGTAGGACTTAGAAGTGCTGGGAACAGATTTGGGGAAAGTGACATTGAAAAAGCAAAATTGCTAAACAAATACTTCTGCTCTGTTTTTACTAAAGAAAATCCAGGAGAAGAACCATCTGTGACTCCCAAATATAAAAATGGGAATGAAGTAGATACCACACTATTCACAGAAGATGATGTGTTAGAACAACTTGCAAAACTGAAAGTGGACAAGGCCAGGGGACCAGATGGGATACATCCCAGGATACTGAGAAAGCTCAGAGAGGTTCTTGCAGAGCCGTTAAAGGATGTTTTGAACAGATCCTTGGAAACAGGAATAGTTCCTCAGGACTGGAGAAGAGTGGATGGGGTACCTCTTAACAAAAGTGGTGACATGGAAGAAGTGACAAACTACAGGCCCATGAGCCTTACCTCGGTGGCGGGAAAAGTGATGGAGGCGCTTCTCAAAGAGCGAATAGTGGACTTTCTCAAACCAAGTTTGCATGATCTGAGGCAACATGATTTTACCAAAGGACGATCCTGCCAAACAAATCTGATTGAGTTCTTTGACTGGGTGACCAGGGAACTAGATCAGGGACACGCGATGGATGTCATCTACCTGGATTTAAGCAAAGCCTTTGATACTGTTCCTCATAGGAGACTTATCAATAAACTCAGTAGTTTGGGGATGGGTCCCAAGGTGGTGAACTGGATCAGAAATTGGTTGACTGACAGACGACAGAAGGTGATGGTAAATGGAGCTCACTCAGATGAAAGGAGGGTGATAATCAGGGTGCCCCAGGGTTCGGTCCTGGGCCCAGTACTGTTCAATGTATTTGTGAGTGATATTGATGAAGGACTGCATGGAAAAGCCTCTCCTTTTACAGATGACACAAAACTTTGCAAAAGAGGGGACTCCCCTGAGGGAGTGGATAACATGAGGAAAGATCTGCAAAAGCTGGAAGAATTGTCTAATGCTTGGCAGTTAAGATTTAATGCAAAGAAGTGCAGTGTCATGCACTAGGGAAGCAGAAATCCAGGGGAAATGTACGCGATAGGGGGCGAGAGATTGGTGTGCACGGACCAGGAGAAGGACCTTGGTGTGATTATTTCTGCGGATCTCAAGCTGGAAAAACAGTGCAACAAGGCAGTGGCAAAAGCCAGGAGGATGTTGGGTTGCATAGAAAGAAGTATTACGAGCAGAAAGGAAGAGGTACTAATGCCACTGGTAATAAGTCACTGGTGAGGCTTTACTTGGAATACTGTGCTCAGTTTTGGAGACCATATCTTGCAAAGGATATAAAAAGACTGGAAACAGTTCAGAGGAAGGCGGCCAAAATGATTTGGAGCCTGCTTCAGAAGCCTTATGAGAAGAGACTTGAAGACGTAAATATATACACTCTGGAGGAGAGGAGGGGCAGGGGAGATATGATTCAGACCTTTAAATACTTAAAGAGAAATAATGAGCAAACAAACCTCTTCCAAAGACGGGGAAGCTGTAAAACTAGAGGGCATAACATGAAGCTGCAAGGGGGTAAATTGAAAGTCAATGTCAGGAAATACTTTTTCACTGAAAGGGTGGTGGATGCTTGGAATGTCCTCCCGATAGAAGTGTTGGGGGCAAATACAGTGACAGAATTCAAAATGGCATGGGAGAGACACAGTGGATCCCTTTACAGCAACAGGATAAAATCAAAATAAACTTAACTAACTAATTTCTCAGCATACAGGGGTGTCCTACACGGAGCGGCAGGTGTACCTACTCTTGCCATCTTACTGGGCAGACTAGATGAACCATACTGGTCTTTATCTGCCATCATTTACTGTGTTACTATGTTACAAAAGGGTACCACAACAGCTGGAGAACATAAGAACATAAGATATGCCATACTGGGTCAAACCAAGGTCCATCAAGCCCAGTATCCTGTTTACAACAGTGGCCAATCTAGCTCATACATACCTAGCAGTTTCGCCAAAAGACACAGGTTCTACAATGCTTGTATTGGGTCAAGATTTGATATCCTGGGTCCCTTCTTAATAATGGTTTATGGACCTTTCCTCCAGGAACTTGTCCAGACCTTTTTTAAATCCAGCTACACTAACAGCCTTTGCTACATCTTCTGGTAACAAATTCCAGAGTTTGATTATTTTATTTTTATTTTATTTATTACAATTTCTTATATACCGCACTATTTGGTATCAGCGCGGTTTACATTATAACATAATGACCATAACAACAAGCTGTTTGGTTTTACATCGAACAGGGGTCCAAATTTGGATAACAGGGGTCACTATATACATGAGATATTTACATGGTATGAGTAACTTGGATAACAGGGGTCAATTATATACATGAGATATTTACATGGCAATGAGTACAAATATCATAATGAAAGTGAGGGTTGTTTCCAAAGTGGGTCATTTCTTCAGAGGGGATGTCTAGGTGCCATTGGTAGTTGGGTAGCATTGCAGGAAAAGATGGTATTTGAGTGCCTTCCTGAACTGCGATAGGTCGGCAATAGCCCTGATGTCAGGGGGTAGAGCATTCCAGCATTTAGGTACATAGTAACTGAAAGCCCTGTTTGTGGTTGATATGTTGCACTTTGACGATGCCTTTGGTGTTACTAGTAGGTTTATGGCTATTGCTCTTCTGGACGTGTTGGGGGGCACCATGTGAATAAGATCCGTGAGTGAAGGGGATGAAATACCTTTGATTGCCTTGAATGCTAGGAGTAGGGTCTTAAAGATGATTCTCCCATGGATAGGTAACCAGTGAAGTTGTTTGAGAATGGGGGTCACGTGGTCACTTCTGGCTGCTCCGTGTAGGACCCTTGCTGCAGCATTCAAGGCCAGCAGTAATGGGGCCAGTGTGGATTGAGGGAGCCCTTGTAAGATGGCGTTTGCAAAGTCGAGGTGAGGCAGGATTAGCGCTTGGTATATGGTCCGGAAGTCATCTGGGTCTAGCAGGGAGCGCAGATGCCTGAGTGAGCGGATTTTGAAATATACAGCTTTGACAATGTTGTTTATGTGGTGTTTCATATCCAGGCGTTGGTCCAACGTAACTCCAAGGTATCTTATTGTTTCTTTGGTTAGTAAGTCAGCTTCCTTAACACTGACATGGGATGATTACACGTTGAGTGAAAAAATATGTTCTTTTATTAGTCTTAAATAGTTTATTCTGTAGCTTCATTGCATGTCCCCTAGTCTTTCTATATTCTGATAATATAAACAATCGATCTACATTTACCCCTTCCACTCCGTTCATTAATTTATAGACTTCTATAATATCTCCCCTCAGCCGTCTCTTTTCCAGGTTAAAGAGCCTTAACCTTTTTAGCCTTTCTCAATAGGGGTATCCTTCAATCCCGTTTACCATTTTGGTAGCTCTTCTCTGTACCTTTTCTAATAATGCTATATCCTTTTTAAGATACGGTGACCAGAATTGCACACTATATTCAAGGTGCGGTCTCACCATGGAACGATATAAAGGCATTATAATATCCTTTGTTTTATTTTCCATTCCTTTCCTTATGATACCGAGCATTCTATTTGCTCTCTTGGTTGCCGCTGCACATTGGGCGGAGGGTTTTAACATGTTATCCACAATGACGCCTAAATCATTTTCCTGGACAGTGGTTCCTAATGTGGAACCTTGCATCGTGTAACCATAGTTTGGGTTGTTCTTCCCTAGGTGCATAACTTTGCACTTGTCCACATTAAATTTCATCTGTCATTTTGATGCCCAGTCTTCCAATTTATCAAGATCCTCTTGCAATTTTCCACAATCCTCTTGGGTTTTAACAACTTTAAATAGTTTTGTGTCATCTGCAAATTTGATAACCTCACTCGTTATTCCCTTTTCCAGGTCATTTATGAATATGTCAAAAAGCAGCGGACCCAGCACAGATCCCTGGGGTACACCACTATTCACCTTTATCCATTGGGAAAATTGGCCATTTAGCCCTACCCTCTGCTTTCTATCTTTTAACCAGTTCCTGATCCACAATAGTACACTGCCTCCTATCCCATGACTCTTAGGGGGATGTTTACTAAAGTGCGTTAAACGTGACTAACGCGCGTTATACGACGTTAACGACCGTAAGTGCCATATAATGCGCGTACTGACGCGCTAACGACCGTTAATGTCATACTACGCACGTTAACCGTAGTTAACGATCGTAAACCTGCTGTTGTGTTATGGCTGTGTACAGAGCTGCATTAACTGCCCTGTGGGGTGTCCGTTCCCCAGCAGGGCTAGGGTTCATGTTCCCCTCTACTGCCACCATTGCAGGGAGGTAGACTGTGGATCTTTTGATAGGAGACCCTGTTTGCCATCCTCAGCCCTGGGGGAGGGGTGTGGTGGTGCATGGGGGCTACACCTGACTGAAACAGACAGAGATGTCCAAGGTGTTCCTGCAGAAACTACCTATCTCACACAGTAACACTGCTTTGGGCCTGCATCATAATCGGTGCTGTGGACCTAGTGCTGGGCGCCTCACTGAACCCTCAGGGTGAGCACAGTACCCGCACAATGTGACGGTGTGTAGCTACTCTGTGCCAGTACAACACACGGTCGGTACCCCCTATCAGGCCGAGGTGCTGTGGGGGTGCACATGGTCAGTTCCCCCTACCAGGCCGAGGTGCTGTGGGGGTGCATTCCCCATGATGTGTATCTGTGGACAGCTGATTTGCATGTGCAGTGCATCATGGGTGTGACTGGCCCAATCCAACCCTGTGAAACACCAGCACCTGCTCACAGGCTCTGCTAAACCATAGGCCATCACACGTACATCTGTTAGCATAATGCATAGGTGCAGGACACCCTACAAAGTCTGTAATATAAGATGCCCACACTGGTAAAAACACACGTACCCACGCACGAATGTACGCGCGCAGCTACGCACGTACCAATGCACGCACCAACGTACGTGGCTAGGCACACTCCGAGGGTGTTTTTCTGACACCAATACTCAGTGTAACGAAAAACATGCCTCCTCTTTCCTTCTGTAATGTACAGGATGATGCCTGAGACAGCCTTTTGCGTTAGGCACACTGGGGGCTCAAACCCATGCTGCCTGTAACAGCGGTCAGTACCGTAACCATTGTGCTACAGCTCTGTTTCAGTGCTTTGTGTCTGTACGTCTTCTTACGATTAACGCGCAGTAACGCGGCACGGCGCCTGGTAACGCTAGTTAATTTTTCTAACGCGCGGTAGTGGTAACGATGTACCGCCCATGTCCTTATTTGGGGTTTCTTTCACTACCGCGGCTCCTAACGCGAATTGCACTAACGCAGTTTAGTAAACATACCCCTTAGTTTTGCCAAAAGTCTCTGATGAGGGACCTTGTCAAAGGCTTTCTGAAAGTCCAAATACACTATATCAACCGACTCACCTTTGTCTACCTGTTTAGTCACACTTTCAAAAAATCATAACAGATTAGTAAGACAAGATCTTCCTTGTCTAAAGCCATGTTGGCTGTCTCCCATTAAGCCATCACTATCTACATGTTCAGCAATTTTGTTCTTTAGTATGGTTTCTATCATTTTTCCCGGTACTGATGTCAGGCTCACCGGTCTGTAGTTTCCCGGATCACCCCTGGAACCCTTTTTAAAAATTGGTGTTACGTTGGCCATCCTCCAATCTTCAGGTATTGCAGATAATTTTAATGATAGTTCACAGATTACTAATAGGAGATCTGCAATCTCATATTTCAGTTCTTTCAACACCCTTGGATGTATATCATCCAGCCCATATGATTTGCTACTCTTCAGTTTATCTACTAGTTGTAATACATCTTCCCGATGTATCGATATTTCCTTCAATTCTTCTGCACCTTTAAATACCACTTCAGTCATGGGTAACATCCCTACATCTTCCTCAGTAAAGACCGAAGCAAAGAATTCATTCAGTCTCTCCACTATCGCCTTGTCGCCTCTTAGTGCCGCTTTAACCCCTCTATCATCTAATGGACCAACTGACTCTCTCACAGGTATTTTGCTACGAATGTACTTGAAAAAGTCTTTATTTTGCGTTTTTGCTTCCATCATTTGGCTCTTATTTCCATGTCCTGAAAGCTGCTTTTTTGGCAACAACAGCCTCTCTGACCTCACCTTTAAACCATGCTGACAGTTTTTTGGACTTCCTTCCTCTTTTCTTAAAGCGTGGAATACAGCTGGTCTGGGCTTCCAAGATAGTATTTTTCAACAACACCCAAGTTTGATGTAAGTCTTTAACCTTTGCAACTGCTCCTTTTAGCTTTTTCTTAACTATTTTCCTCATTTTATCATAGTCTCCCTTTCGAAAGTTAAAAGGTAGTACTGTGCATTTCCTTACCATCCCTTCTCCATTAATTATATCAAATGCGATCATGCTATGATCACTATTGCCAAGTGGCTCCAACACCCTTATATCTTGCACCAGATCTGGTGTTCCACTAAGGACTAGGTACAATAAGGCTTCCCCTCTTGTTGGTTCATGAACCAGCTTCTCCAAGAAGCAGTCATTTATTTCATCTAGGAACTTTATCTCCCTAGCATGTCCTGCCATGACACTGACCCAGTTGATACCAGGGTAATTGAAATCACCATTATTATTACTGTGCTGTAATTTTTGTTAGCTTCCTTGATTTCTTTGAACATTTTATCATCCATTTGTTCATTCTGGCCGGGCGGTCGATAGTACAACCCCACTGCCATCGCCTTCCCCTTTTTACATGGAATTTCAATCCATAGAGATTCTACAGAAAATTTTGTTTCCTGCAAAATTTTAATCCTTTCTGACTCAATGCCCTCTCTAACATAGAGCGCAACCCCTCTACCAATTTGATCAGCTCTATCATTACGATATAGTTTGTACCCAGGTATCAAAGTGTCCCACTGGTTGTTCTCCTTCCGCCATGTCACTGAGATTCCAATCATATCTAATCTCTCATTTAGTGCTATATAGTCTAACTCTCCTATCTTATTTTTTAGACTTCTAGCATTTGCATACAAGCATTTTAGAGACTTTATTTTATTCATATTAATTTGGCTATTGGTAGGCATGGTTAATTTGGGATCTTTAAGCTCTGTCTGCTCCATACTCGAGGGCATTTGGGCTACTTTAATCTTTTTTGGAACTTCTCTGCTTTTGGTAGTATCCTTCAAGGATACATTCTTCTGAACCATGCGCTCTTGGGCGACTGTCAGCTTTCCCCTATTATCTAGTTTAAAAGCTGCTCTATCTCCTTTTTAAAGGTTAATGCCAGAAGCCTGGTTCCATCCCGGTTAAGGTGAAGCCCATCCCTTCAGAAGAGCCCCTCCTTTCCACAGAATGTTCCCCAGTTCCTAATAAATCCAAAACCCTCATCCTTGCACCATTGTCTGATCCATACATTGAAACTCCGGAGCTCTGCCTGCCTTTTGGGTCCTGCACGTGGAACGGGAAGCATTTCAGAGAACGCTACCCTGGAAGTTCTGGATTTCAACTTCCTACCTAAAAGCCTAAATTTAGCCTAAATTTAGCCTCCAGAACCTCCCTACCACATTTTCCTATGTCATTGGTACCGACATGTACCAAGACAGCAGACTCCTCCCCAGCACTATCTAAGACCTTATCTAGGTGGTGCGTGAGGTCTGCTACCTTCGCACCAGGCAGGCATGTTACCAGGCGATCCTCACGTCCACCAGCCACCCAGCTATCTACATGCCTAATGATCGAATCACCAAATATAACGGCTGTCCTAACCCTTCCCTCGTGGGCACATGGCCCTGGAGAAACCTCCTTGGTGCGAGAGGGTTTTACATCACTTGGAGGTCAGGTCCTAGTTACAGGATCACTTCCTGCCACAGCAGGGTAATGCTCTCCTGTCAAGTGACCTCTCTCCTCTATGGCAACAGGGATGCTGCCAGACTGGAGGTGGGACTTCAGGACTATATCCCTGTAGGTCTCCTCTATGTACCTTTCTGTCTTTCTTATGTCTTCCAAGTCTGCTACTCTAGCCTCTAGAGAACGGATTCGTTCCCTGAGAGAAAAGAGCTCCTTGCACCTAGTGCACTCGTAAGATCTCTCACCAACTGGGAGAAAATCATACATGTGACGCTCAATACAAAAGACTGGAAAGCCCCCATCTTGCTGCTGGACTGCTGTCTGCATCTTAGTTTTAAGCTTTTGTTTAGATCTTTAAATTCTTTACTTACTAAGGGTTGCTATGGATACTTATACTAATAAAATTGTACCTAATACGTTTAATATATCTTGTTCACCTGAAGCTTAATTAATCTCAGATCCTTAGTGTATGACTGATTTGGATAACGAGCTGCACCAGAGAGCACCTACTTTCCTTTAAGATGTGTATGTACCTATAAAGCTATGATTATCCCAGGGGTGGGTAGGTGTTTGGGAGGGAGGGAGGGAAATAACACTTATTAAAAGAGGGCTGCTACATAGTACCCTCTCCTGTGCTTCTGAGGTAAGCTGTGACCAACTTCCTGGGTGATTAACAGTCCTTGCTTGGATAGAAGGAGTCTTTCAAAATGGCCTTTTGACCTGCCACTTGGCGTTAACACCTATTGAAAAGGTTTTACAGGTCTCTTGCCCCCTAGGTAGAAGGTCTCTTTGTAAAGGTCTCTAGAAGACTTTATTTGTTGCTTAAAGAATACTGACCCTGTTTTGCCTTTTATGCTAAGTTATATTCTGATTTGATTTAAATTAAAGCTCTTTGCTGCTGCTAGGCTCTGACTTATTATGACATTTAAACTAGAAGCTCTCTGCTGGGTTCTAAATTTAACCAGAACGCTCTCTTCTGTGTTTTAAATTTAAACTAAAAGTACTTTGCTGATACTAGGCCCTGAGTGAGTATTAAATGTAAACTACAAGCTCTCTGCTGGGTATGAAATCTAACCAGAAAGCTCTCTTCTGTGTTTTAAATTTAAACTTAAACTGTTGCTACTATGCCCTGACTGATTTAACAAATACACTGGGTTCACAAATTAATCAGCTTTAATCCACAGAAGTCCCTTCAGAAAATTTCCCAGAAGTATATACTCACAGGAAGATGTACTCTGGGGAAACATGCATCACCAACCACTAGTTACAGCTCCAGTGGTTCCCTACACGTTTCCAGGCCTGTGGCCTCATCCATCATGACATCTGCTCCAACCAAAAGTCCAGGCCCAATGTCTCCCAAGACCACGTGGCTGTGGTCATCAGGAGAAGGATCTGAAACTCCCTGCACAAACTGTGTTCCTGCCAGTAAGTCTGCAGCTGTAGTACTCTTCCCAAGATAGCCACAGCACAAGCCTTCTGCCGAGTAGTGTGCTCACTGGCAGCCACATGTCGCACACTGGCTGCGAACCTACGGGTTGATCATGTGCGACACCCATGATGCACAGTACTCCTCTACACTAGTTTCACTCCCTCAATGTCCTCAGCAGGATGCCAAGGAAGGGCTTCCCCAGGAGCATCCCGATTGCTTCTCTCAGGTTCTCTCAATTTGTTTGAGTTTTTTTTTTTTTTTAATATATACAATCCATGCTGAGAAGAAAATGCTCAACTCTGGGACCTCTCCCAAGTGTTGGGGAGACGGAACAGAGGAGCCCAGAGTGCTGCTGGGGGAGAATAGGGGAAGGTACCCAGACCATCAGGTTCTGCACCCCTTCACACAGAGACAGGTTTATTTATTTAACATTTTTTATATACCGCTTTTCATTTTATCAAAGCAGTTTACAGAAAACTGAACGTTCTTACAAGGAACAGTAATATAACTATTTACATGTAACAGTTAACAGCTTACCACTCTATAACTATGTACAGTGTGTAAATACGAGCTTGGGTGTCATTTTGTTGAGGGAGGACAACTGTGTAGGGAACTCAATCCTGTGGTTGTGTGTCTCATATGCAGTTGTAGTGTTTGTTGAAGAGGTATGCTTTTAGATATTTTCTGAAGTTGGTGATGTCTGTAATGTCTCTTAGGTTGTGTGGAAGTGAGTTCCATAGTGACGGTGTATAATATTCGAATGCTCTGTGAAGAACTCTTTGTGAAGTGTTAGGTGGTATGGAGGATGTTGATAGTGTTTTGGTGGAACTTCCTCCTTGAGCATGTGTTTGGTACTCTTCTGATTATCTCATTTAAATATTCGTCGGACTGATTATTTAATATTTTGTATGTCATCACTATGGCTTTATATTCAGTTCTGGATCTGATGGGTAGCCAGTGGAGGTCTTAAGGCGGGGGTGATGTGCTCGTGTTTCTTTGATCATGTAATCAATCTGCTGGCTATATTTTGTGCCAATTGCAGAGAGATGAGTTGTGCTTTTGGGTAGGCCGTGAAGTATCATATTGCTGTAGTCTAGCTGCGGAATGATAATTGCCTGGCAGACAGTTCTGAAGTGATTCTGTTCCAATATGGGTCATAGGTTCTGTAGGACTTTAATTTTGTAGGAAACCCTGGAGGTGTTTCTGTTGATATGAGTTTGGAAGTTGAGCCTCTGGTCCAGGTGTATTCCCAGGTATTTTACCTTGTTCTTGATTGGGATTGGACAGCTTCCAAATAGTATATTATTTGGGGGTTTGAATGAAGCATCTCTTGTGATCACGAGGGCTTCAGATTTCTTGTAGTTGATTGTTAAATTTCGCTGTGCTAGCCAAGGTCAACAGTGAATCAAATACAGCCTTTTCCATCAAAAAAACATCAATAAGATCCTGGAACCAGGGTTTCAAGCAAAGGCAAAATAATGTCTCAGAGTTGTAGGACTTGCGAAAGCCATGGCGAAAGCCATGCTGACAAGGGTCTAGTGCACCAACTCTCTCAATAAGGTCACCCAACAGAGAGCAGACTACTTGCTCTAAGATTTTGGCAAAAGAAGGCAAACTAGAAATAGAAGGAAGATTATTAAAGTCATCATTAAGTGAGTCCTGGTTTTTCAGGATCGCTTGTATTGAGGCAGCTAAAAGAAGAGTTTATTGAAGCTTGAATAAATGTGGTCCTATGCTGCCTGTGAAATTTAATACTAGGAACAGAGACAACATTCTGCAGACACGTCGTTTGTTTCATCTTCCAAATAACTTTAATAATTTCACCAAAATGACACTTGATTAAAACAACTCCAAGACTCCATTTGGGAAATGGGACGAGCAGCAGGAAGCCTAAGGAGGAGCAGTAAGCTACAACTCTTGTGCTACCTTTCCCTGCTCACCAGGACCCTTGTCTTTCCTTCAGTAACCTCTGCAATGTTGATAAAATACTCCATCCATAAAACAAGGGTTACAGTCCTACGTCAATCAATACAGCTCTCAGTTCATCTATCTGGAAATGGTTGCCTTAGGAGCTCTGAGGCAAGTATTCAAAAAAAGCTGAGTTCTGAAGTGTTGACACCTACATTAGATGACAGGCTGGGAATGTCTTTTAATGGGCCACCTATACTTGTGTGGCAGGCATAAGTTACCCCAGTTTTCTAAGGAAAAGTATGCATCTACTTTCCATTTCAGAATTTGCCCAAAGAAAACACACATACATACATTTCCATTTGCTATTTAGTATGTACAACTTCCCCAGGTTATTTTATACATGCACACATGTATAGATCACTTGTTTTTACAGCCCATACTCCTCACTTGTGGAACGCCCGGCCCACCGAACTCTGGCTAGAGCTCCCTTCTGTTAAATTGAACTCAGGCCTGAAGACTCACCTTTTTGTTCAGACTTTTCAAACCTAGCTTGTCGCTCCTCTGCCTCCTGCCCTCCTGTCCTCAGCAGTCTTGGTAACAACTGTTGTGCTACCCCACCACCCCTCCCTTTATGTACCTTTCTAATTGTGCGTGGATTTGTTGGCCGGGTTTGTGTCTGTAAACTACTGGATTTTTTTATAAACCGCTGCAATGCCTGTGCCAACAATAGTATAAATAAAATAAATAAAAACATAAAAATGTATTTTATGAACTATGGAAATAAGCATTAGTCCTCCTCTCTACAGTTCTGACCCCAGGAAAACCTCCATTCAGGTTCAATAAACTTAGCGCATACAGGCTGTGTACGAATAAGTTTATGCACCTTATTATAGTTAGTTTTAAAGAAGGCATAAAACACAGTTTTCTCAATATTTATTTTAAGGACTTTATAATAACTTTATGTAAGATATGTAATATCCCTTATTGACTTAGAACTTCACAGAAAAGATCTCATCTTTACATATGAGGCTAGATACAACACATTATTCCCAGGAACTCAGTGCCTCTCTCTCTCAGAACATGCTTTGTTTTCTACAGTAGTGACATTTGGTACCCCATCTTATGTACTATACACAATGATCAGCTTGTCTCACAGCTGCCAAGTTATCCAGTTCCAGGAGGAAGACCTTTTCGCTACCCTGTCTTTTAAGCTAATCCAAAAGCAGTGTGGTATTTGTCAATCCCTACTTCTACTCATTGAAATCAGCGTTGCAAGTATCAGGATATTGTTTCTGGAAATCCAGGACTGGCCTAAAATCTCTCTTCTAAAATGGGGTAATTTGGCAGCTCTACTGCCTTTCCCTACATAAGAAATGAAAAGTGTGTTGGGAGATGTCAGTGACCAATTTTTTAATTGAAACTTTGAATTTACAATGCAAATATCAGGAAAGGAAAAATATAAAAGATAACCAACACCACAATACATAACTCCACATTAATCTGCATCATGAAGGGAAAGTGATATAAATATTGAGGGATACAACCCACTTTGTTGCCTGCGGCAGGCCATGTGCTTCGGCACATATGACCTGCCACTTCTGATCCCCCTCTGATGCAACTTATTCTTGGAGGGGGGTCAGAAGCAGCAGGCCATGTGTGCTGAAACACATGGCCTGCCGCAGGCAACAAAGCCACCGCTTTTAACATACTGCTGCTGCCACCACCTGCCTCTCCCCCAAGATGGAATTGGCAGCAGCAGGGGGCAGCGGCATGACTCGTTGGGGATAGTTTGGCTTGGAGGGCTGACTTCAGCCAAGCCAGGTCCTTTTGATTATCACTCTTAAGAGCAAAGTAAAGATACAGCACTAGATGCTAGCAATTACAAAATACATTTATTGATACAGGATAAGAACATAAGATATGCCATACTGGGTCAGACCAAGGTCCATCAAGCCCATTATCCTGTTTCTAACAGTGGCCAATCTAGGTTATAAGTACCTAGCAGTATCCCCAAAAGACACAGGTTCCTCAATGATTGTACTGGGTCAAGCAGTGATATCCCATGTCCCTTTTAATAATGGTTTATGGACTTTTCCTCCAGGAACTTGTCCAAACCTTTTTTAAACCCAGCTACACTAACAGCTTTTACTACATCCTCCGGTAACAAATTCCAGAGTTTGATTACATATTGAGTGAAAAAATATTGTCTCTTATTAGTCCTAAATAGGTTACCCTGTAGATTCATTGCATGTCCCCTAGTCTTTTTATATTCTGATGATGTAAACAATCGATCTACGTTTACCCATTCCACTCCGTTCATTAATTTATAGACTTCTATCATATCTCCCCTCAGCCGTCTCTTTTCCAGGTTGAAGAGCCCTAACCTTTTTTAGCCTCTCTTCATAGGGGTATCCTTCCATCCCCTTTACCATTTTGGTGGCTCTTCTCTGTACCTTTTCTAATAACGCTATATCTTTTTAAAGATACGGCGACCAGAATTGCACACAATATTCAAGGTGCGGTCGCACATTGGAACGATACAGAGGCATTATAATATCCTTTATTTTATTTTCCATCCCTTTCCTTATGATACCTAGTATTCTATTTGCTCTCTTGGCTGCCACTGCACACTGGGCGAAGGGTTTTAACATGTTATCCACAATGACGCCTAAATTTTTTTCCTGGGTGGTGATTCCCATTGTGGAACCTTGCATCGTGTAACCATAGTTTGGGTTGTTCTTTCCTAGGTGAATAACTTTGCATTTGTCCACATTAAATTTCATCTGCCATTTGGATGCCCAGTCTTCAAATTTATCAAGATCCTCTTGCAATTTTCCACAATCCTCTTGGGTTTTAACAACTTTAAATAGTTTTTTTGTCATCTGCAAATTTGATAACCTCACTCGTTATTCCCTTTTCCAGGACATTTATGAATATGTTTAAAAGCAGCGGATCCAGCACAGATCCCTGAGGTACTCCAGTATTCACCTTTTTCCATTGGGAAAATTGGCCATTTAGCCCTACCCTCTGCTTTCTATCTTGTAACCAGTTCCTGATCCACAATAGTATATCACCTCCTATCCCATGACTTTTTAGTTTTGCCAAAAGTCTCTGATGAGGGACCTTGTCAAAGGCTTTCTGAAAGTCCAGATACACTAAATCAACTGACTCATCTTTGTCTACCTGTTTATTCATACCTTCAAAACAAACACAACAGATTAGTAAGACAAGATCTTCCTTGTCTAAAGCCATATCACCAAACCAGGCATTCACAGTCTGTTCTCTTCAACTGGGAAAACCCCGCATCGCAGATTGGAGCCAAGTTCAGGGCATTACTCTCGTCAGCTGAGAAAAGGTGTCTTCCCAGCTGAAGAGATCGGACTGTGAAGAGAATGCCTGGTTCGGTGATGTATCTATAATCTTTATACATATATCCTATATCAATAAGTGTATTTTGTAACTGATTGCGTCTAGTGTTATATCTTTACTTTGCTCTTAAGAGTGATAATCAAAAGGACTGGGTTGACCGAAGTCATTGGGCAACGAGGGTGGGATTGTCAAGTTTAAGAGCAAACTGAAGAAAGAGAGGGCTGTGGCTGGTTCCATAGCTGTAGTTAAAGAAAAAAAAAATGTCCAACAGTAAATGAATATGTGATTTCAGGATGAAAGGAGGCACAGTGTAGTGCCTTAGCTAGGGAATGGGCAAATAATGGGGGTTGGCAGAAGAATGGTCAGGCACTGTGGGAGATGGGGCACCACCCCAGTTACTTTTGGCTCTTGCACAGATTCCTCTACTTAAATCAGATGAACCTGAGGAAATTGCTCACTAAGGGTGGTATTTGTTGACAGCATATAAAAAACAAGTGGAGCAAATAGATAAAATGATTCAGGAAAAGGCAGAGCATGAAAAACAGATCTCGGATTTACAATCAGAGATTACAGTTCTTCAATTTCAGAAAAAGTTGCTGTTAGACAAAGAAGATACCTATCAACAGGTTGCAGAGCGGGCGGCTGTGCGAGTTGTGCACTACAAATATAGAAAATGGCGAGGGCCTATAAATAATGGAAAGGTATATGCCATAATTGCTAAGGCAGGAGTAGACTGGGATCCTAAGACATGGGATGGGGACATATGGGACTCCACCCCGGTCCAATCAGGGGATAGTGATGTGGAAGAGGTAGTCAAGGCAGCACCCACTAAATGTAGGCTTGAGCAAATGCTGTTTGTATGGCATCCAGTTAATAATGAACAAGGGGATCAGATGCAAGGAGCAGATGGACAGTCCCTGTTTCAATTAGTTCAGGATATGGAGCAGAGAAAGTAGTGAGACAGTGGAGGATTTTAGTCCTCAAGAATTGACTGATTTGCTGCCACGTTATTTTCAGAAATCTAATGAGGCATTGTTAAATGGGTCTTGTGCTTGGCAAATGGGGGTGGGGGGATGCGAGGGCTGTAACAGTGGATATGGGTGACGTTAGTAAGTTTGTGGATATAAGAGGGGATGGTGTAGTTAAGGGATATATACGGGACTGGATTGGAAGTGAAAATAGTCAGTCTATCTCCCTCTTAGCCCTAGCTGCTCAGGGCTGCAATGTCAAATACCTCTCTGAAGCTTACTGGCCAGACACAATGTCCCCTAGCTACTCAATGCGGGAGGGAATTGTATTTGTGAATCCCAATCCCCCAAAAATTGTGAGAAGAAACTATGAAATTGGCTATTTCACTGAGGCAAGCTCATGAAGTAGATGAACTGCATGTAACAAATTCAGTACAAAATAAGATTTTGAAGACATCCCTGCCCCGTTATTTACAGATCATGATGACTTTGCTATTAGCAAAAGTAGGGGAACCAATCCGACAAATCATTGAACAAATGAGACAGGGGAATTGAGGGATTTGGGAGCAACTAGATGAGACCAGTTTTCTCTGAGGAATGATAATAGAGATTTGGGAAATCCTGGACATTCGTCTCAATCCCGAATATCGAGGAAATAAATGTTTCAAGCATTATTAAAGGCAGGCATGGCTAAGGAGAAGATTGATAGCATAGAGACAGGGGAATTGTGGAGACTGTACAATTTAAAAGAGCTTGAAACAATGCAGAATCACAAGTCAAAAAGGGGACTATAGACCCCAGCACTCCCCCGAGTAATTTGTGTCCTTGGGAGGAGCTGAAAGAAGTGTTTAAACTAGCACGCTTATCCTTGGATAAGCAACAATCAGAACAGCATTATCATTTGGATTAGGAATATAGACGAACCCCTGTAGTTGCAAAGGGTGATCAACGCCCTTGTGTGCCCACCCTAATTTATGGAAATCCATCCAAAGTTCAGGGGAAGCCACCTTTTCTCAGCTGATGAGCGTGACTTGTCCTGAACTTGGCTCCATTCTGTGCTGTAAGGCTTTCCCAGCTGAAGAGAATGGACTGTGAAGAGAATGCCCGGTTCGGTGATGTATCCATAATCTATATACATATATCCTGTATCAATAAATGTAGTTTGTAACTGTTAGCATATAGTGGGAGTGGAGGAGTAGCCTAGTGGTTAGAGCAGCTGCCTAGTACCCAGACAATCAAGGGTTTGATTCCCACTGGCACTCCTTGTGACCTTGGGCAAGTCACTTTACCCTCCATTGCCTCAAAAGCAAAGGCTGGCAATCTACTTCCAGTGATATATTGCCAAGAAAACCCAGAGGTAGCTGGGTTACCATGAGTCAACACTGACTTGATGGCACAAAAAAAGCACATAATGATGTATCTTTACTTTGCTCTTAAGAGTGATAATCAAAAGGACCTGGCCTGATCGAAGTTAGAGGCATGGCACAGCAGGGGTTTCTGCCGACCCAGGCTCTGCCCAAACCCAAATACTATGACCCACGTTAAAAATATGCCCATCTCCACAGTGGAAAATACAAAACATTACTTCAGGAGCCATTTCTTGATCAAACATGGACTCACAAGTAGTTAAGCAGAAGTGAAATGAAATCTGAGGATGAGAGATTAATAGTTGCAGCCAAGGACAGTGGATTACAGATGAGATGGTTCACAGTGAACATAGAGACGACTTGTAAAACAGACATATGCAGATTCTTTAAGAAAGAGATGGAAAAACCACTCATCTTGTAGCTGGCTGTGAAGTTCTGATGGCAGAAATTTTCTATAAAAGACACAAGATGTCACATCTCAGCTTTTGGAAACTTTGAAAGCACTACAACATCACTGTACCAGAAAAGCACTGGGAACAGGACCCTAAGAGAATTACGGAGAATGTAGAAGTTCTGATACCTTGAAACATTCCCATTCCGATGGATAAAAAACTGGATGTGGCTCACCTTGAGCTACCATTGGAAAAGCGTGAGCTAAATACTAATAAGTAAATAAACCTTGACAGAGGTAAAGGAAAAAAACACCAGAACGGCACTGATAATAGAGGTGACGATTCCAAGTGATTATTCTATGAATAATGTGGAGAGATAGAAGTTCTGAAATACCCAGGAAATGCAGTCAAAGACCAAAAACTATGGTAGAAATATTTCCCATTATATTGGGAGCTCCAGGTCTGATTAAGAAGAATTTCCAGTCACATCTTGTTAAATTACCCATACATGTTACATCTTATGAACTCCAGAAGGAAGCTCTCTTTGGCAAGTGCTGGCAGTAAATTTGAGAGACTGATCATATTCCACATACCCTGGCTTAGGAGTGAGGTTCATGACTGTCACGGTATGTGCAAAACTAATTATTTGAAGAAATTGCCCCTGAGATATAGACGTAAAGGAGAAAAACACCAAAATGGCACTGATAAGAGGTGTCAGTTCCAAGCAATTATTTTGTGAATTGTGTGGAAAAGGAGAAGTACCAGGAAATACAGTCAGAAACCAAGAAAAGGTGGCAGAAAGGTATTGAAATATTTCCCATCGTGTTTGGTGCCATGGACTTGATTAAGAGGAATCTCCAAGCACACCTTGAAAAACTGCCTATACTTGTCACTTCTTAAGAATTGTTGTTCACTGTAAACCGCAACTGAACTTTTGGAAGATGCGGTATATAAATGTGTATAAAATAAATAAAATAAAATAAATAAAATAAATAAAGAACTCCAGAAGGAGGCTCTCTTTGGCATGATGCAAGTACTACAGTGAGCGTTAGCAATAAATTTGAGAGACCACATTCCCTGGCTTAGGAGGGAGAAATTGCCTCTGAGAGAACATTAAGAAAATTTAGTAGATTTTGAAAGAAAAAATTTTTTCATTTGAGAAGGGTAAAAGAAGACATAATGATTCTCAGCAAAGTGACCAGGTTTTTACAAAGAAACTTATAGAAAGAAGAGGCACCCACAGCTAAAATACGAGACTTCAGCTTAGGAACATCTTCCTACATATCTGAGTGGGCCTGAAAAAGATACATTTTTCTATTTCAGGATAATATGTGAGTAATAGTGTAGCACGTTTGTAATATTATGTTGTGAAGACTCAAGGAAAGCCGACAACTCCAAACTGTCCTCTCAAGTGGATCTCTGTGAGCAGTGGCTCCTCGCTCACATGCTTTTTTTTTTTTTTGCCAGAAGCTGAATTACCTGGGCAAAAATCTGCCTTGGAAGGCATTAAATTACACATTTGAGAGAACTCCATCTAAACATTTGAGCCCTATGCACATGCCTAGTTTGAATATTCCTTAATCTTACCCTACCAACTTGACATGCACAACAGCGAAGGGGAACAGGCACCCAGATCTGGTGAAGATTATAGCCTTGATACTCGACATTCACTTGGCTCTCAGCAACTTCCATTGCTAACTAGACACAGTCTCACACCTGATAGGCAGTATGAGTTTCCAGGGATTCACTCTCTTGTTTCTACTTCTCCAGAACTCTTCGGGTTATGTCATTGTTCTCTGGGCAGGCTTATTGGCAGACTGCATGCATTCAATAATGAGTGATCTCCATTACAAGAATCACTAATGCTACAAGCAAGGGCACAACCTACAATTCAGAATGGCCAGATAGACAGCTTTCTTCAACTGGATCTTCAATGGAAAATGCACAGAAAAATCTTCAGAATACTGCTGAAGAATCCAGCTTACAGTTCTTAAGAACATAAGAACAGAAGATATGCCAGATCAAGGTACATCAAGCCCAGTATCCTGTTTCCAATGGCGACCAAGCCAGGTTATAAGTTCCTGTCAAGTTCTGAAAAAAGGTACGCAGATTCCATGTTGCATATCCATTGGGTAAGCAGTGGATTTCTCTGATCTTCTCTAATAGTGGTTTATGGACTTTTCCTCCAGGAACTTGTCCTAACCTTTTTTAAACAAAGCTACACTAACAGCTTTTACTACATCCTCTGGTAATGAATTCCAGAGTTGATTATGCATTGAGTGAAAAAATATTTTCTCCTATTAGTCTTAAATTGGCTATATTGTAGCTGCATTGTGTGTCCTCTAGCCTTTCTACTTTTTGAACGAGCATGAGTAAACAACCGATCTATATTTACCCGCTCCACTCCATTTATTATTTTATAGACCTCTTTCATATCTCCCTTAGTTGAAGAGCCATAACCTTTTAAGCCTTTCCATCCATTTTACCATTTTGATGGCTATTCTCTGTATCTTTTCTGATTCTGCTATATCCTTTTTAAGATATGGTGACCAGAATTGCGCACAATATTCAAGTTGCGGTTGCAACATGGAACGATACAGAGGCATTAGAATAGCCTTTGTTTTATTCTCCATTACTTTCCTTTTGATTCCTAGCATTCTATTTGCTTTCCTGGCCACTTCTGCATATTAGGTGGAGGGTTTCAACATATTATCCATGATGATGCCCAAATCCTTTTCCTGGATGGCGATTCCTGTTGTGGAACCTTGTATTCTATAACCGTAGTTTGGGTTGTTCTTCCCAAAGTACATAACTTTGCACTTGTCCACATTAAATTTAATCTGCAATTTGGATGTCCAATCAACCAATTTAACAAGATCCTCTTGCAAGTTTCCATTAATCCTCTTGTGTTTCAGCAACTTTGAATAATTTTGTGTCATCTGCAAATTTGATCACCTCACTCGTTATTCCAATTTCAAGGTATTTTAAGAACATGCTAAAAAGTAGCTGGCCCTACACAGATCTCTGGACTACTGCATTATTCACCTTTTTCCATTGAGAAAATGAGCCATTTAACCCTACTCTCTGTTTTCTATCTTTTAACCAGCTTTTGATCCACAATAGTACACTCCCTCCTATCCCATGACTTTTTAATTTCCTCAAGAGTCTCTCATGAAGGACCTTGTCAAAGGCTTTCTGAAAATCCTTTTTACATATAGCTCTCTAGCGCCATTGTGCAATCTGCTGCATGAGAAACGTGCATGTATTTGTATGTACTCTTTGTATTTTGCTCTTCACTTTCTCCACCCGCGATTAAATGAATTATAATGTTACTGGTATGAACAGTGCACAGGATGACTTAATACTCTTTGGCAGAACTACAGCTAGTTTATGGTAGTTTTTCCCTATATCATGGTGGCAAACCCAGGAATAAGAAAACCAAAAAAGCAGGCACTGAATGCTGCATTAGAGGTGGTCTGCATGTACCACAAGATATAAAATGTTTGCATCCTCTAATAAGACCCCCTGAAGAAGGCTTTTGAGCCGAAATGTGTAGGGGCTAATAAAGGGGTTTACCTGATTTGAACATTCGCCAGTCTCCTTTGTGCCTGCTTTTTTGGTTTTCTTAGTAGTGTGCAGGTACTTACCGCTCTCCTTGGTTATTCATGGCAAACCCAGGAATGCCAGAACTGGTTATTTTAACTTGTAAACACCTATGTTTAATTCCTTAATGTCCTCAAGCCCCATATTGAGTATCATCTTCTGTAAACTCCCCTTCTTCCAGTTCTGTCTAAAAGGGCTTCACTAGGGAGTGGCAGAGACCATCTACGCTCACCTTACCTTATTGAGCTTCTCTAAATGGGGTGCAACAGTAGCTGCAACACTGAAGGTGTCAGACTGTTTTCTTTTATATCCAAACAATAGTCCATACTAATATTACACTGGTATTCCACAAGTGCTCTACTATAACATTTTTTTAAACAAACAGTAGCACATTACACAAAAATGTGGTTTGCAGCCTATGGTAAGAGAACTCAAATATGCAAATAAGTACCCCTCACTTTTCTTTTGTTGGAAATCTTTACTTTTCCTTCTGAAGTTAAGATTATCAGTTAATTAATGAAAAGGGTCTCCTTTTTCTAAAGGTTATGCTTTTATCTTTTTCTCCAGTTGGCAGATAGAAACTGTTTTCTAGATCCTTCCCCTCTTCTTCTTTCTGATATCTGAACTCCACATATTCCTTGATTCTTCTCTTGAAGCCTGGATTGCTATTACTCCCGGATCTTCTTCGGTGCAATGATCAGGTGAGTCTGCATATCTCCTCTACCACCACTGAATGTGCAAAGGTCCCAACTGTTTGCTTGAGCTTCTGCTGAGTAGGCACTGCTGCATGGTTCAGATGGAGCCAGGGCCGGCCCGTCCATTGAGCGAGAATGTTTTTTGCACAGGGCCCCGCGTTTCAGGGGGCCCCGCGCAAAAAACATTCTGATCCAAAAGTAAAATTTAAAAAAAAAAAAAAAAAGCTGTCTGCTGCCGCTTCCGGGGCCGCCGTGGCAGAATCGAGTGTGCCGCGGGGCCTCCCCTGTGCCCGGCAGAGCCTGCCCTCCCCTGTATCAGCTCTCTCTTTCCAGCGGCAGTCACACGCGCCGGCTTTCAGAGCGCGAGGGGAGAGTTTCTCCCTCGCTGCTCTGTTAAGCCCGCGGGGGCTGATGGGAACTTTCCATCAGCCCCTGCGGGCTTAACAGAGCCGCGAAAGGGAAACTAGTCCCTTCGCGCTCTGAAAGCCGGCGCGTGTGACTGCCGCTGGAAAGAGAGAGCTGATACAGGGGAGGGCAGGCTCTGCCGGGCACAGGGGGGGGGGCCCGCGGCACACTCGATTCTGCCGCCGCGGCCCCGGAAGCGGCAGCAGACAGCTTTTTTTTATTTTAAATTTTCCCTGGGCTAGGCTGGGCTGTGCTGGGCTGGGCTGGGGGGGGTTAGGAGTGGTGATGGGTGATGGGCGCTGGGGGGGTAGGAGTGGTGATGGGCGCTGGGGGGGTTTAAACTAAAAATTGGGTGATGGGGGATTAGGACTGGAAATGGGCTGGTGGGATTAGGATTGGGAGTGGGCTGATGGGGAGGTTAGGACTGGTAATGGGCTATGGGGGGGCTTAAACTAAAAATTGGGTGATAGGGGATTAGGACTGGAAATGGGCTGGTGGGATTCGGACTGGGAGTGGGCTATGGGGGCTAGGACTGGTAATGGGATTGGGGGGGTGCTAGGACTGGAAATGGGCTGAGTGGAAGGGGGCTTGAACTGCAAATAGCTGATGGGGATGGGGCTTGGAATGGAAATGGGCTGAGGGGAAGTGGGGGGCTTGAACTGCAAATAGCTGATGGGGACGGGGCTTGGAATGGAAATGGGCTGAGGGGAAGTGGGGGGCTTGAACTGCAAATAGCTGATGGGGAGGGGGACTTGGAATGGAAATGGGCTGAGTGGAAGGGGGCTTGAACTGCAAATAGCTGATGGGAAGGGGGGCTTGGAATGGGCTCTTAGGGGAGGGAGCTAGGACAGGAAATGGGCTGATGGAGGGGCTAGGATAGGACTGGGAATTGGGTGTTGGGTGTTGGGGGGAGCTAAGATTGGAAATGGGCTGTTGTGGGGGCTTGGATTAAAATGGACTCATGGAGGGGCTAGAACTGGAAGTAGGCTCATGGGGGGCTTGGATTAGAAATGGGCTGAGTGGAGGGGAGCTAGGATTTAACATGGGCTGATGGTGGGGCTAGGAAAAGACTAGAAATGGGCTGATGGGAGGCTGGTATTGGAAATGAGCTGATGAAGGGACTCGGATGGGACTGGAAATGGATGGGGGAGCTAGGACTGGAAATGGACTGATGGGGGGCCAGGACTGGAAATGGGCTGATGTGGGGACTAGAAAGGAGCGGATACTGGGTGGGGCTGGAACTAAAAGGGAGCTGATGTTGGGGGAGATTAGAAGGGGATGGGGCTGGGAGAGTGAAATGGAGAGAGGAAAAATATTTTGTGTGGGAGGGAAGAAAAATGTACAATTGGCCGGGTATTGGGAGACTAAGTGGGGATTGAGGATGGAGGGGTAAAATTTGAGTGGATGAAATAGGAATGAGGAAAGAGCAAAAGGAGAAAGATTATTATGTTAAAGCAGATGTAGAGAGAGAATGGAAAAACTAGAAGAGAAGAAAGGACAAATGGACAGCAGACGATGGAGAGATAGCAGAAGACACAAATAAACCAGAAGAAAGTGGCTGGAACAATTGCAACTGAAAAAAAAATGCACAAAAGGTACAAAGATATCTCTTTATTTTGAATTTATTAACTGGAATATGTCAGCTCTGGGAAATGTGCATCATTAATGTCTGTGCTTTGTTTAGTACAAGAGGAAATTAATTTATAGTTTTATTTCTACATTGTTGTTGTACATTCCAAGTTTGGCTTTTAGGGAACCCAGTTTAATTATTGTCTTCCTGTTTTTAAATTGTGATTCCTTGTTTGGTGATGGTCTATGTTCTGCATGTGTAACTGAGCTGAGGTATTCTGTTTATGTAATTCCTATTTGACATTGTCACTTGTTCTCTTTCCCCAGTAGGTCATGTATTGTTATTCTCTGAAATGTATTGGTTTAATATTTGCAGTGTTGCCTTTTGATAGGTAGGGTATGGTGCTTTATGAGTCCTGGTAGTGCTGTTAGGATACGGTGGATTTGCTATGGGTTCTAAATGGGCAGTGTTTGTAGTAGTTCCTAATGTGCCTGGCGGTTGGCACTGGATTATAGTAATGTAGAAATCTTTGTCTTTCTTTATCCATACACTCATGAAGAGGCATGTTTACTAAAAGTTAGTGTATGGTAACATTATGCAAATATTTATGCAAATGAGGCCCCTTATGCAAATGAGGCCCCGCACCGAGTCTCCGCACATGGCCCCGCACCCCCCTTGGGCCGCCCCTGGATGGAGCATCACAGAAAGAGCATTCTTATGCTTCCAACACGTCCTGGCCATAGGTGCTGCTCTTGGGTGCAGTGTTTGAACATTCCCAATACTGAACAAATATCTTCATTGTGTCCAGATAATTTGTGATGAATTTAGCACCCCCAATGTTTCTGAAACCTCAGCTCCCATGCTCCTAGCCAACCTTCTGTTTTCTTTCACTACCCATTGTGCCTCCCCCTGGGCTTCTTTGACAAAAAAGTACAGACAGCGGCCAAAAGACTGAGGCTTTTGTTCAAATAACATTTTGCTAAAACAAAATCCAAAAAAGGTAAAGGAAATAAACATCCTTCCTCAATCAATATGATGTTGAAAGAACCAGGAAATCTTAAATGGCTGTAAAATTTCCAACTTCAAAAGCTGAATGCAAACAGGATTAGGCCTGCAGGGATGTTACAAGAAATAGGATGACACAGTTCCTCTACAGAGTTTTCCAAACTCTCATGGGCCCTTTTACTAAAGTGTGCTATGCAGTTAATGTGTGATTTGGCATGCGCTAACTGTATGCTCAAGCCTGTGTTAACAGTTACTGCATGACCATGACTGCGCACACTGATTTTCACACTAACTGGCAGTTGCACATTTGGGTGCTGGATGGATGGGTTAGGGATGGAAAGTGGGTGTGGTGGAGCACATTTCCATTAGCATGGGGTTACATACAGTATTACATGCTATCAGTGTTACAGTTAGCAAGGGTTCACCTAATACCACCTCAATAGGTGGAGTTAATTGCACTAACATTAAATCTTTGATGACCCTTATTTGGAGCACTGTGGGCAATTCTGGAGACCGCACCTTCAAAAGGATATAAAAAGGATGCAGTTGGTGCAGAAGGTGGCTACTAAAATGGTCAGTGGGCTTCACAATAAAACATATGAGGATAGGCTTAAAGATCTCAATATATATATGTTGGAGTAAGGGTGGAGAGGGGTGATACCACAAGAGACTTTAAAATATCTCCATTGCATAAATGCACAGGGGGACAGAATCTTTTAAATTGAAAGAGAGCTTTGCAATGAGGAGGAATTGGATGAAGGTGAAAGGGGATATACTCAGGAGGCATATATAGAAATAGTGGTAGATACATGGAATAGGCGCCCAGTAGAGGTACTCGTAATAGAGATGAGGACAGTATCAGAATCCAAGAAAGCATGGGACATACACAGAAGACCTCTAAAGGAAAAAAAGTGACTGCAGTAGTTGGAATAGAAGGGCAGACTGGATAGTTTGAATAGTCTTTATCTGCTGTCAGGTTTCAATGTTTCTATCTTGCTGCTGTGTGTCAGGATACTGTTCACTGTGGTAGCTGCTGGGAACAACCTGGACATGCCCCCAGCAGTTAGCACACAGAAAATGCAATTGCTGCCCTTTAGCTTTTGCACTAAATGCATGCTAGGTTTTTGCAACTAACACATTTTAATAAAAGAGCCCTTAGGGGTCACAATCCTTGAAAAAATGGAATCATCTATCTATGACAATACCTGAGTGGATTGTGGAAGATGCTGTATTCCCTTTAGTTGCTTTCCTTGATATGTCCCTACTATAAGGACATGCTAACTCATAAGGAATCCTATAAGCTCAATACAAAATGTGTAATCAAACTCTGGAATTCATTACCGGAGGATGTAGTAAAAGCTGTTAGTGTAGCTGGGTTTAAAAAAGGTTTGGACTAGTTCCTGGAGGAAAGATCCATAAATTACACAGGTACACTACCAAAAAACTGCCTCCAGTTTTGCAACTGATTCCTATAGATTTTGGGGTGCTGAATCCAGGAAAAATAGCCAAAATGTTCCATCACGTCACGTTTTCTTGCAAAATTAGATTTCTTACCCATATAAGGAATGTTCACATAATTTCTTTTTAGCCGACTGCAGTTTATTATCTTGGCCCAAAATAGAGGTTGTAATGGTTAACTAACTAGAAACACTCCCTCATGATATTTTAGAGTGTTTTGTATTCATTTTATACATTAACAGGACAATTGGGAGGCGGGGGGCTAAATCCAGTACTCGCGCTGGCGCATGTTCTTTCCTGTTCGCCTCGCCTCGTTCACTCGCTCAAACATGGTGGTTGCGACATGAACGTTCCTGTCAAATTTCAGTTTCTTGCAAGTTCATTATTACCTTTTGTTTGCTCAGTCGTAATCCAGCTTTATTCCGAAGTGGTTCACTACAGTTGTAGTTTGCAGTGCTGTGTATTTGTGATGGCTCACAGAGCCAGAGGTTGCGTCAACTCTCCGGACAGTTTTTGTTTTATTTGTGGGGAATATACCGTGAAAAAGCGGCAGAGGAACATTTCTGCATTTATTAAAAAAGTATATTTCGCCTATTTCGGTTTGAAGTTAGGCGATCAAGACAAACCGTGGGCTCCTCACAAAGTGTGCAAGACATGTGAGGAAGATCTACGCTTATGGATGAAAGGTAAAAAACAAGCATTTCGTTTCGGAATACCTATGATGTGGCGTGAACAAAGAGACCACAGCCGTGACTGCTATTTTTGCTCTTGCATTGTGAAGGGATACAACTTAAAAAATAAGAACGTAATAAGTTACCCCAACCTTCCCTCAGCAATTAGGCCTATGCCTCATAGCAACGAAGTACCTGTGCCTGAATCACCAAAATCTTTGGATCATATTTGTGTGGACGGTTCTGATCATGATGAGACTCATCAGATGGCTTTTCCCGATGAGTCCAGTACTTCCGCGTTTGAAACTGAACCAGATCCGAAACCTGAACTTTTCTCTCAAGCTGAATTGAATGATTTAGTCCGGGATTTAGGACTCCAAAAGATGCTACCCAACTGCTAGGTTCTCGGCTTAAACAGAAAAATCTATTGTCACCAGGAACAACTTTTTATTGGTACCGCAACCGCGAGACACAATTTTTGAAGTATTTCAGCAAAGAGGAAGATTTGGTATTTTGCAACGAGTGATGGAAAAGTTTAAACTCAAGTATGATCCTGCTGAATGGTGGCTGTTCATTGATTCGTCAAAAGACAGTATAAAAGGTGTTCTTCTTCATAATGGCAACACATTCGCTTCAGTTCCTATTGCTCACTCTGTTATTCTCCAAGAAAAATACGAGAATTTGGCCCTGATTCTTCAGAAGATTCGTTATGATGAGCATAAGTGGATGATTTGTGGAGACTTTAAAATTCTATCCATGCTATTAGGGCAGCAATCCGGTTTCACCAAATATCCCTGCTTCCTTTGCTTGTGGGATAGCCGGGCCCGCGACCTACACTGGGGGAAAAAAGACTGGCCAATTCGGGAGTATTTGAGACCCGGTGAGAAAAATGTTCTTCATGAGAGCTTGGTACCTCATGATAAAATTCTATTACCACCTCTCCACATTAAGTTGGGTCTCATTAAGCAATTCATCAAGTCCCTTCCAAAAGATGGTGAGTGCTTTTGGTACCTTTGCTCAAAGTTCCCCCGACTTTCTGAAGCAAAGCTAAAGGAAGGAGTGTTTGTTGGCCCTGATATAAGGAAACTCATTTCAGATGGAGCATTCGCTGAAACGATGTCTGAGAAGGAAAAAGAAGCCTGGGATTCCTTCAAGGATGTTGTTCTCAAATTCTTGGGGAACAGGTGGGATGAGAACTATAAGGATATTGTTGCCAGGATGCTCAATGCCTTCAAAGAACAAGGCTGTAACATGAGCCTTAAAGTCCATTTCTTGCACTCCCATGTGAACTACTTTCCCGAAAACTTGGGGGCGTACAGTGAAGAACAAGGTGAAAGGTTTCACCAGGACATCAAGGACGCAGAGAGAAGGTACCAAGGAAGATGGAACACCACTATGATGGCTGATTTCTGCTGGTTGCTACTGCGGGAAACCCCAGATGAAAAATACGCCAAGCAGCGCACCAAGAGAAGCATTCGGGGGAAGAAGAAACGGGCCCACCAGGAGATTGATTGACCCAAGAATGACTTTAAAATCTAAACTGTGTTGACAAATATCGTGTTTTTACTAAACTTTGAAATAAAAATTTGCTAGTTATTACCACAGTGTCGGATCTCATTTATTAGAATTTTATTTTCACACCATCGGGTGTTTGTCTTCATGTATTGCAATGGTGCGGTTTGCGTTTTCTATTCTTACATACATACCTGTACAACATTTTTTGCACATTTCTTTGCTTTGCTTTGTGTCTAACCTCGCTCTTATATGCTCAATGTTTGTGCACATGTATGTGGCTGTTTTAAGTGCAGACAATTTTGCTACCATCACAGTGTGTTTTGTTGACATTACTCTATTCTTATGTGCTGCCTTGTTACAATTTTCTTTATTCTTATTTGAATAACTACTAAACAATTAGTATAAAGAATTCATCCAAGAAACTTTTATCTCGATCGCACTCAATCTGAAACGTTCACCTCAAACTGCTAACCCAATGTAGCAAAAAATCTGTACGTGATGGAGCAAATTGGTTACCAGATTTGGATTCAGCGCACCAAAAAACGTAAAAATCAATCGAAACATTAGAGGCAGTTTAAAAAAAATTTTTTTTAGTGTACCTGTGTTATTATTAAAGGGGACCCGGGATATCACTGCTTGCCCCAATACAAGCATTGTGGAACTTGTGTCTTTTAGAGAAACTGCTAGGTACTTGTGACCTAGATTGGCCACTGTTGGAAACAGGATACTGGGGTTGATGGACCTTGGTCTGACCCAGTATGGCATATCTTATGTTCTTATATGTAAGAAGTAACCCCACAATAAACACTATGGTCATTAACAGAGCTGCAGTCTACTACAGCAAACAAACATTTAAAACAGCTCTACCAACTAACCCTCCGTAGTAACAAAATCATCTGCATTAGAGTATATCTTTAAAATGGAAAAGCAAACCTCAGAACCCTCCGACACCTCCCACAGTTCACACAAAGTGAGCTCAGGTGTACAAATGAGGTTAAGTACATCAATGGTTCGCTGATCCACACTAATTATCAAAATAATAGGAGTGATGCATATATCCATAAGACACTGATATTCACAAAAATCTCAATATACATTCCCATAACTAAATACATGGTCATCACATAACTATCACAAGATTGTATAAACACATGTAATACAAGAAGATCAGCATCAAAGCATGAAAAAACTCCCAATTTTGAACAAGACAAGCATATCATAACCCAAAAACTCCCAATTTTGAACAAGACGAGCATATTGTAACCTGACACTCGCTGGAACGTTCCTCCTGCGTTTCGCTTCTGCTGCTTCAGTGGAAAGTGATTCTAAAATAAAAACATATCACAACAATGCTTTATATTCTTACTACCACCATCGGAAAGTACCACTTCAAAACCTTCAAACAATTCAAAACAGAAACACTCCTACCTGGCCATCTTCAACAAATATCACAGCCCAAAGAGGCCGTTTCCAACAAACCAACTCATGACCACCACTATCACTTCAGTATACCATCCAAACTACCTACGCCACACCTACATTAAAACACCACTCAAGCACCTCTCACTTCTCATCCCTTCCAATCATCACACTGACTTCAAACACAAATTCCCCAATCCACACCTGAATTCAATCCTTCAGGTGTCACAGTCCCAAGTTGGAAAATCCATCGCTGTTCCCTGTAGAGTAAATGTTGTTCACATGTTCTACCCCTCGATCCTATGCAGATCCATTCCAGACAAAAGCACAGCAAATCCAAAAAGGCATGTCCCTTCATGAGACAATGCTCAACCAAAGGAGCCTCACGCTGTTTGCATTGCAAGCGGCTCTTATGTTCACTGTTATGACCCGGAGGGGACGGATCATCTTTCCAATGTAAAATAAACTACATGGACAGAAAATCCCATACACCACATAGTCCGAGTCACAAGAAGTCGCTGATCGTAAAAAATACACCTTGTACTTATAAGTAAACCAATCCGTTTCCCATGCTACTAATACACCCAAGACAATGTCCACACTTAACATGCCCTGGTTGGTTCGCAACAACCGGTCCAACAGTGCGCAAAGACGAAGGACTCAAAATCTCCTTAAGATTCAAATTGCGCCACCAAACACAACGAAGGCGCTTAGATTCAAGTCCAGGTATGATGTGTAACCCATTAGCATGTCATCACACAATACCCTGGATATAATAACTAAATGAGGAAAATCTAGAGATTAAATTAACACAGTCATCATCCTGCCGCTCCCTTAGTCTTGGAGATAACAGCCAACTCCTATCATTATAAAGCGCTCTCTTATAAGCTATATTTACCACATATTCAGGATATCCATGATCCAAAAAATCCTGACGAAGGGACCTAGCCTGAATCTTGAAGTCCCCAAGGGACGAACAATTACGCCTATACCTAATGTACTGAGAAAAACACAACACCTTAAGAAGATTCAATGGATGGGCACCAGTGAAATGCAAAAAAGCATTCCTATCAGTTTTTTTCTTATACATGGATGTACCCCAGCCACCCCATTGCCGAAACACCAAAACATCTATAAAGACAATCTCCTTAGAATTACAACTCATAGTGAACTGAATATGAGGATCAAGTGTATTTAACCACTTATAAAATAACAATAGAGAGGCCGTAGAACCCTCCCACAGCATGAAAATATCGTCTATGTACTTCCGCCAAATTTTAATCTGCGGGGAATACGGGGAGTCCGACAACCAACGCTGCTCATATTGACCCATAAATATATTGGCCACCGAGGGGGCAAATGACGCCCCCATTGCGATCCCACTGATTTGTTGAAATAGATCATCCCCAAAACAGAAGTAATTTCTACCAAATGCTAGTTCAGCGCACCGCATGAGAAAATCCAATTGTAATTCACCTACAACCCCACGCTGTACTAAACCCGATCTAATAGCTTCTAAGGCCGCTGCTTGGAGGATATTCGTATACAAGGCATGTACATCAAAGGTGACCAGCAGAACATAGGCATTATCTGCCCATACTGAAGCTTCCATCAATATGTGTAAAAAATGCATTGTGTCACATATGTAAGATGGAATGGTGACTAATAAGGGGTGCAAAAAAGAATCTAATAACATCGACAAGGGCTCCAAAACCGATCCCCGTATGGACACTATAGGTCTCCCTGGGGGTCGTTGTTAAAAGTTCTTCTTAAAAGAGTTACTGAAGAACATTAATGTTAAAAAAAATTTTTACTGAAGGATGAAATCGAAGATGAGACTAAGGGGGATGTTTACTAAAAACCGGAAATGTGCGCGCCGCAAAATAGCGCACGGAAACGCGGCACTGAAACGCTAATAAATGTGTTTAAACACCCCACACACGTGCGTGTCACCCCCGCAAAGGTGCACGGCACACTAACGGGCCCCGTACAAGTGCGGGCCCGCAAATGTCCGATAGAGGCGTGGAACGGCTAAAGGAGGGCGGAGGAAGGCTCCGGAGGGGCAGAGGGACGGGGACAATGGGTGGAGAGTGGGAGGGGAGAGGCTCCCCGCACAGTATCAGGCCCGAATTTGCATGTAAAAACTACCGCGAGGGAAACCCTCGCGGTAGAAAGCTTTTAAAGGGAAGAGAAACCATTTCCGTTAGCAATGTACAGGAAAACCGGGGAAACCAGCAAAACGTGAGCAGTGTGATACATGTGCACAGCACAAAAGTGCAAATAAAAATAGAAAATGACCACAACAGAACTATTAAAAATAGTAATTCAGCGGGGAACAGTTATAGTGATGGGCAAATACAGAAAACACACCCAGCAAAGCTCCAGAAAAAAGAAATGAATTTTGGAAGGGTTTACGGAGCGGAGACTTTTGTGGAGCTTTCCTGGGAGTGTTTGCTATGGTTGCCCATTAATATCACTGTTGCCCAGCGTGGTGATATTTTGTCCCCCATTTCCCGTGGTCATTTCCGGGGTTTATGTGCACGTTTGTCACCAGACAGGGTGCATATGCCCACAGTAAATTTGCGTAGAGCAGGGTTTGTGACTCCATCCTGCCAGGCTTACTACCTCCAGGGGCTGCACTATCTATGTGGCCATAGTGTGGTGCAGCAGACAGAGTCAGTACCTCTAGGGTCAGAGGTTCAAAGCCCAGCTGGGGCACTTGCCAGCCCAGTCCCTATATTTTACCCACCACTAAACACAGATAGCGCAGACACCCCTGTATTGCAGGGGACATAAGCATGGGGAAAACACCCATATTTTACCCAACAACGCACACACACCACAACAATGGGCATTACCCACAGCCAAGTACCCCAAATGCAGTCCCGTACTGCCACATTCCAATCAGGTCACCTGCCTTTTATGGGAGAAGCTCATGCCAGCTTGTTGGCAGACGAGTACATGTGGTGCAGGGGGCAGTGGCTGCTAGCGACAGAAGACAGAGGCCTAGCCATGTGCAGGCTGGCACAGTCCACAGCAACAGACAGGCCCTGCCGGATCCACAGTCATAGACTATCCAGGGATTTCAGCCAAGCTGTGGCTACACAGTGGTGCAGTGCACACAGACAGTGCATGCAAGAACAGAAGGTCACAGGTTCAAAGACCAGCTGGAGCTACCAGCAATCCTGCCCACATATTTTCCCCACAAATAAACAGTGACAGTAAGGACACACCTTTCGTGACGAGGACATATGCAATGGTAATACGTCTATCTTTTACCCCACTGAGCACAGACACCATGAACAGGGGCAGAACCTACAGCAGAATCCCCCAAATGCAGTCCTGGTGGGCCACACACCAATCAGGTTCCATGCTGCCACTCATACAAATGCCTGTGCTGCATATCTATGCACGGCATGTAGATGTAGCTCATGCATATTCATGAGGGACAGCAGGAAGACCCGAACAGTGTGATGCAAAACTGGGCTGGAGTGGGGAAGCGCTGCCGTAAAGCAGCAGCCAACAGGGGCAGACACACCCACACCCACACCCACAGGCCCCATTGGCCAATGTCTCCTGTAGAGGCAGAACATTGGACCCTGCGTGCATCTCCCAATACCAGCACCTGCATACCTTAGCAATGTCACCCTACACCTGAGGTACACAGCTCTGAAACGTTTGCTAAGAGTACAGGCTGATAGATATCCCTATGTTACGCACATACTGCTAGTTGACCCCATCCGAACAATCTGTTTGGTTTCTGCAGTGCGTGCTCCAGGCCTGGCCTCTGATGGTGTTCACCACCCTGGGGAGTGACCCCCAGCAGTACTGCGTACCATATCCATGCCTGTGCTGTGCCCAGGACCGGTGTGGTGGCCAAGGCTAATCACCCCCTCAATAGTAGCACAATGCTGGCATAGGTGTGGGAGTGTGTGTCTGTCTATACAGTGTGTGTTGGCTGCAAACACCTTCCCCAACCCACACTGCCAGCACTACTGCCAGTATTGGCCTGCCAATGTGCATAATGAGCAGCAAGGTACCATGGGTATAGGTCAGACATGGTGGGCTGGCCAGGATGCATCTGCACAGGGCATAGGGCACTGGCTGTGACATTGTAGTGCCAGGCCACCACCTACACAGACAGGGTGACCTCTGTGTGTGCTGCTGGGGGAGCACTCTCACCCTGAGTGTGCAGTGATGACAGCATGGCTAGGCACCCCCATAGTGCTGTATTGTGTTTCTCTCTTGTGATATATATGGGTTTCCTGTTGGGGCCTCCTCACAGAACTCTCTGCTTGTGTGTGCTGCCACCCCAGGTTTGGGTGCATGCATTTCCATTAGGGCTAACCAGCAGACTGTTCACAGCTGGTATGTGTCTTGTTGGAGTGCCTTGCAGGGTGCAGTGGCTGATGGCTTGCTGCAGGTGAATATTAGATAGTGCTGGGGTGCATCTTTGGATATCCAGGCCTAAAGTCTGTCTGATATTGTGTTATGGATGTGTGTGGAGCTGCTTGGCAGGACTGGGGTTTGATGGTCCATTCTGCTGGGGGGGGTGGGTGTGGTGGTGTGTAACTGTGACCACCTAGGGGGTCCATGGGGGTTTCCACTAACTGAGACAGACAGAGATATCCAACATGTTTCTGCAGCACCTTCCTATCTCACAGGTTAGTACTGTTTTGGAGCTCTGTCATGGCCTCATCCCTGGTGTTGTGGACCTGGTCCTGGCCGCCACATCACACCCTCAGGGTGAGCACAGTACCCGCACAATGTGACGGTGTGTAGCTACTCTTTGCTGGTAGTCCACCCGCTCAGGACCCACTACCAGGCCGAGGTGCTGTGTGGGTGCACATGGACAATTCCCCCTACCAGGCCGGGTAGCTGTTGGGGTGCATTCCCCATCTTGTGTGCATCTGTGGACAGCTGATTTGCATGTGCAGTGCATCATGGGTACGGGTGGCCTAACCCTATCCTGTCTACAACAGCAGACTGTCTGTGGGGTGACGTGCAGGCTCTCTGCAGCCAGCCAGGGGCTTGTTATCAGCTATAAAGCTGTAGCCCAATGGTTACGTCACTCCCTGTACAGCCAGAGGTCATGGGTTCAAACCCACAGTGGGGCCCTTTGATAGGGCTGTCCACAGCTTTATTTTTATTTACTGTACATATGTTTATGCCGGCAAAACCACACACAGCTTACTATACCCATTAGGTGCCTCTGAGGGTGCTTTATAGGGCACCCTATAGGCCACCTTATGGTTGCCATCCATATAGGGTGCACTATACATTATCCTGTGTCGCAACATACATGGTGCCCTATAGGGGACATTCTAGGGTGCCTTGGCGGACAGTGCACTGTAACATGTGCCTTACGGGCATCCGTATGTTAACACACTGTGAGAGCGGGTTTACTAGTGGTGGGAAATAAAATATAAATGGAAGGCCTCCTACAGCACTCCTCACCATGATACATACTGCCCCAGCCAGCCTTGTTCACTGGGTACTGTGAGGGGTTGAACCCCTCACCCCTGCACCATTGGTCAGTGTCTTAACCATTGTGCTGTGGCTCTGTTCCTGTGTTTGTGCATCCGCGCGCAGCCTTGTAGCCATCAGCGCGCCATCTTGTGGCGCACTAAATTAACAGCGCGCCGCCTTATGCCGCACAACATGGAAATGTCCCTAAAATAATGCCTCAGCCAGCTGTCTTCAATGGGCACTGTGGGGAATTGAACCCATGATCCCTGCACAAGTGGTCAGTGTTTTAACCATTATGCTATGGCTCCATTCCTGTTATTTGCACATCAGCGCGCCACTTATCCCTCCCACTATTGGACTGCCCCCTCACACATCAGCGCGCCGCCTTCTGCCCACCGGCTCGCCGCCTTCTGTTGCCCACATTTATCAGCGCACCGCCTTCTGCCGCCCAAACATAACAATGCGCCGCCATCTGCCGCCCACACTAAACAGTGCACCGCCTCATGCCGTAATAAAAATAACAGTGCGCCGCCTTCTGCTGCCCAAATTTAATATGCTTCCTAACCACTTTTGCCCATAAATGTTGGTGCCTCAGCTGGTTTTTTTTGTTGAGTGCAATGGTGGTTTGAACCCCTGGCCCCTGCACCATTGGTCGGTGTCTTCACCGTTGTACTACGGCTCTGTTGTTTGGTTTTGCAGCAGCGCCCCACTTAGCCTTCCCACGCGCTAATGTGGGCCCCACACATTAGCGCGACGCACACACGTACGGTCCAGTTTTTTGCTTTTTTCTGCTTGGCCCGCCCACTCCTTATATGGCACCAGCACACTAACAGGAACCCGCACAGCAACGGTGTTTAGTAAACATGCCCCTAAGGGGTATGTTTACTAAACCGCGCAAATGTGTGGGGCGCACCTAAGCATGCGCTAAGGTACCTTAGCGCACGCTAATAGTGCATTTTTGGTGCCTCACACAAGTGCGCGCCGCCCGCAGAAGTGCGCGGTGCGCTGATGTGCGATAGAGGCGTGGAAAGGCATTTCGAGGGCAGAGGAAGGCTCTCGAGGGGCGGGGGGATGGGGTCAATGGGTGGAGAGTGGGATGTCAGCATACACAGCAAGCAGATAAATCAGTGACTGGACCCCAAAAAGAAACCCATATCTATCACATGAGAAAAATACTATATAGCACTATGGGGGTGCCTAGCCATGCTGTGGTCACTGCACAGTCAGGGTGAGAGTGATCACCCAGCAGGACATACTGAGGTCACCCTGTTTGTGTAGGTGGTGTCCGGGCACTAAAATGTCCCAGTCAGTGCCCTATGCCCTGTGCAGATGCACCCTGGCCAGGCCACCCTGTCCGGCCTATACCCATGGTACCTTGCTCCTCATTATGCACATTGGCAGCCCAATACTGGCAACATTGCTGGCAGTGTGGGCTGTGGAAGGTGTTTGCAGCCACCACACACTGGATAGACAGACAGCCACCCCCACACCTATGCCAGCATTGTGCTACTATAGTGGAGTTCAGCAGCCATACCCACCACACCAGTCCTGGGCACAGTACAGGCATGGATATGGTACGCAAAACTGTTGGGGGTCACTCCCCAGGGTGGTAAACACTGTCAGAGACCAGACCTGCAGCACACATCGCAGACAGCAGAATGATTGTTATGGTGGAGCTCAATGAGCAAAACTGTGCTTAACGTAGGAATTGATATCTGCCAGTTCTCATGGGAAATGTTTGATAGCTGTGTACCATATACCCAGGTGTAGGGTGGCATTGCTAAGGTATGCAACTTCTAGTATATGGAGATACAGGCAGGGCCCAATGTCCTGCCTCTCCAGGAGGCATTGGCTAATGGGGACTGTGTGTGTGTGTGTGGGTGTGGCTGGCCCTGTTGGCTGCTGCTTTACGGCAGAGTTTCCCAACTCCAGTCCTGGTGTTCCAAACACTGTTCAGGTTTTTCCTGCTGTCCCTCATAAATATGCATGAGCTACATCTGCATACCATGGGGGTGGTGCATAGATCTGCAGCACAGGCATCTTTATTAGAGGCAGCATGGAACCTGAATGGTGTGGGGCCCTCCAGGACTGCATTTGGGAGACTCTGCTCTAGGTAATGCGGCTGTGTATGGTGTCTGTGTTTGGTGTGGTAAAATATAGGCGTATCAACCATGCGTATGTTCTCAGCAATAAAGGTTTGTCCTTGCTATCACGGTTTGGCTGTGGACAGGATTGGTAGTAGCCCCAGCTGCCCTTTGAACCTGTGACCTTCTGTTTTTGTACACACTGTCTGTGTGCACTGCACCACCTTGTTGCCACGGATGTGCTGCACTCCCTGGGGAGTCCATGACTGTACATCCAACAGAGCCTGTCTGTTGCGGTGGACGGTGCCAGCCTGCACAGGCCTAGGCCACTGTCTGATGTGGTTTGCAGCCACTGCCCCCTCCACCACCTGTACCCTTCCGCCAACATGCAGACATGTCCTTATCTGGGAAAAAGCATATGACCTGATTGAGTTGTGGCACTCCAGGAGTGACTTTGGGGGACTCGGCTGTAGGTAATGCCCATTGTTATGGTTTGTGTGCGGTGTAGGGTAGAATATGGGTGTTTGAACCATGCTTATGTTCTCTGCAATAGAGGAGTGTCCTCACTATCACTGTTTAGTGGTGGGTAAAAATGTGGAGACTGGGTTGGCAGGAGCCCCAGCTGGGATTTGAACCTGTGACCCTCTGGTCCTACAGGCACTGGCTGTGTCTGCTGCACCACACTGTGGCCATTGCTATCACTATTGCCCAGCTGAATTATGATTTTTCACAGTTTTGTTGTGGTCATTTTCATGTTTTATTTGTAATTTTGTTCTGTGCACATGTATCACACTGCTCACGTTTTGTGGGTTTCCCCGGTTTTGCTGTACATTGCTGACGTAAATGGTTTCTCTTCCCTTTAAATGGGCTCTAACGTGAGGTTTTCACTCGCGGTATTTTTTTTGCCGAAATTCAGCCCCGCTTCTGTGCGGGGAGCCTCTCCCCTCCCACTCTCCACCCATTGACCCCATCCCCCTGCCCCTCGGGAGCCTTCCTCCGCCCTCGAAATGCCTTTCCACGCCTCTATCGCACATCCGCGCACCGCGCACTTTTGCGGGCAGCGCGCACGTGTGTGGGCAGCGCGCATGTGTGCGGGGCACCAAAAATGCACTATTAGCGTGCGCTAAGGTACCTTAGCGCACGCTCAGGTGCGCCCCGCACATTTGCACGGTTTAGTAAACATACCTCTATGATATTCTGGAGTGAGCTCACTGAATTTTCAATTTATTTTTAATTTTGTTGTTATTATAATGTCATCAAACATGACAAAAACTCATATATAAGAAACCAATCAAAATACAAGAATATCAAACCACTAGCTATATTTTGTAGAAAACATATTTTATTTGTGAATCCCAATCCCCCATAGAAAAGACACAAGAAGCAGATCAGACATAAAAGAAATGAATAAATGGACACCTCCCTAAAATAAACCCAAAAGCAAATTAAACATACAGATCCCATTCTCTATACTGTTGAGAATCAGAATCTAACAAGCAAAAATTAACCAAATTTGAACAGGAAACCTAGGAAGACCTTTGAGGGAGCTTTTCTTAAGATAACGATGTTGGGATTACTTGGCAATAGTGATCATAACATGATCATCTTTGATTTAATAAATAGAGGGATGATAGCAAGGAAATCCATGGTACTAACATTCACATTTTAAAAGGAAGACCATGATAAATGGAGGAAAATAGTTAGGAACATCTAAATGCAGCAACTGCAGAGGTTAAAGGTTTACATCAAACATGGGTGTTGTTTAATAATAGTATCTTGGAAGCCCAGACCAAATGTATTCCACGCTTTAAGAAAAGTGGAAGGAAGGCCAAGCAACTGCCAGTATGGTTTGAAGGTGAGGTTAGAGAGGTTGTTATAGCCAAAAAAAAAACATCTTTCAGGAAATGGAAAATGGAGTCAAATGACAAAAACAGGAAATAACATACAGTAAGCACTGGCAAGTTAGATGCAACACAATGATAAGGCAGGCCAAGAGTGAATTTGAAACACATCTTGTCATGGAAGCAAAAATACATAATAAAATCTTATTCAAGTACATGTTTCACAAAAAAAAACAGCTGGACCATTAGATGACAGAGGAGTAAAAGGGGCACTAAGGGAGGACAAAGACATAGTGGAGACACTGAATGAATTCTTTGCTTCGATCTTTACTGAAGAAGATGTAGGGAAGTTATCCATGCCTGAAATGGTATTTAAAGGTGATGTATTGGAGAAATTGAAACAAATCTTGATAAACTAAAGAGTAGCAAATTACCTGGACTGAATGGTATACATCCCAGGGTGCTGAAAGAATTGAAATGTGAGATTGCAGACCTTCTTTTAGTAATCTATGAACAATCATTAAAATTATCTGTAGTACATGAAGATTGGAGAGTGACCAATATAATGCTAATTTTTAAAAAGGGCTCCAGGGGTGGTGCAGAACACTACAGACTCTACTGGGCAAAGTGGTAGGAACCATTATAAAGAACAAAATTATTGAACATTGATTCATGGTTTAATGGCAGAAAGCCAACATGGATTTAGCAAAGAAAAGTCTTGTCTCACTTGGATGGCCTGGCGTGCAGCTTATTCCATCAGAGAAGACATCTGTGGAATTGCCTGTCCCCATTGCTCAATGCGCCAGATGGTGTGAAAGTGCTGTGGTGCCCCGTCGCCATGACACCGGCATGTCTAGCCAGAGCACTCAATGCCCAACTGCACCTCAGGCCCTCTATCCCCACCGCCTGATTCTCAAAGGCATCTGGCAGGGCCAGGATCAGGCAGCGGGATACCTCCCGGAATGGTGCAAATCCGGTGGGGGGCTGCAGGCCCCGATTGCCCCCATGCCCGGCCCTTATTCCATCTCCGAGGTGGAATAAGTGGGGGCTCCAGCTGGCAGCCGGTGAACATACAGGGCCCTGACCTGAATAGGCCCTGTACGTCCAGCCACACAGCCACTCCCTCACTCTGCCTCCATCCCACCCCCTCCCATCCTCATCCAGTGGCCCTGTACATGCAGGGAACCTGGAAAGCTGAATATGGTCCCTGCGAATAGCAGGGGTTGTATTTCCAACCCAGACTTACAGGCCCGCTATTCTGGGATCAGAATGACCTCAATAGTGTACTGCATCTGGATTTTCAAAAAACCTTTGAGATGGTTCCTCATGAGAGACCCTTGAGGAAATTAAAAAGTCATGAGGTAGGAGTCAGTGTACTACTATGGATTAGGAACTGCTTAAAAGATAGAAACAGAGAATAGAGCTAAATGCCAATTTTCTCAATGAGAAAGGTGAATAGTGGTGAATAGTCCTCTGTGCTGGTAGCGCGGGTACACTACCTGTGTGGCACTTGCTCCTCCCACTCTCCAATGCTAACCCTTCTACTTGCAATGCCAACGTGCCATGGTCAGTTAGCATCAAAATTTAGCAACACTAAGGGGTATGTTTACTAAACTCCGTTGCTGTGCGGGTCCCCGTTAGTGTGCATGTGCCATATAAGGAGTGGGCGGTTCAGGCAGAAAAAAGAAAAAACCCGAACCGTACGTGTGTGCATGGGAAGGCTAAGTGGGGCGATGCTGCATAACCAAACAACAGAGCTGTAGTACAACGGTGAAGACACTGACCTATGGTGCAGGGGCCATGGGTTCAAACCCCCATTGCGCTCAACAAAAAAGACCAGCTGAGGCATCAACTTTTATGGGCAAAAGTGGTGTAGGAGGCATATTGATTATGGGCAGCAGAAGGCGGCGCACTCTTTTTTTATACGGCATGAGGCGGCGCACTGTTCATTGTGGGCGGCAGATGGCGGCGCGCTGTTAATTTTGTGCGCCACAAGACAGCGCGCCGATGGCTACAAGGCTGCGCGCTGCTGCACAAACACAGGACCAGAGCCACAGCACAATGGTGAAGGGGTTCAATCCCTCACAATGGCCAGTGAAAAAGGCTAGCTGAGGCAGTATGTTATATGTTGTGGAGTGCTGTAAGAGGCTTTTTAATTTTATTTTGTGATAACTACTAGCAAACGCACTCTCACAGCATATTAATATAAGGCGGCCCATAAGGAGTGGAGTGGAGGAGTGGCCTAGTGGTTGGGGCAAGGTACTTCAGGCTGGAAGGTCGGGGGGTTCAAATCCCACTAGAGGACAGCAACCTTGGGCCGGAAGGACTGGGGTTTCTAGTCCCACAGGTGCTCCTTGTGGTCTTGGGCAAGCCACTTAACCCTCCATAGCCCATGTTCCCTGTAAAAATTGTTTGATGTAAACCGCACTGATGCAGAATAGTGCGGTATATAAGAGAATATAATAAATAAAATAAAAAGGCACATGTTACAGTGCACCATCCGCCAAGGCACCCTAGAATGTCCCCTATAGGGCAGCATGTATGTTGCGACACAGGATAATGTATAGTGCACCCTATATGGCTGGCAATCATAACGTGCCCTATAGGGTGCCCCATAAAGCACCCTCAGAGGCACCTTATGGGTACAGTATGCTGAGGGTGTTATTGCTGGCAGCAACATATGTACAGTAAATTAAAATAACTCTTTGGACACCCCTATCACAGAACCCCACTGTGGGTTTGAACCCATGACATCTGGCTGCACAGGTAGTGATGTAACCATTGGGCTACAGCTGTAAGCAGCCCCTGACTGGCTGCAGATAGCCTGTAAGTCACCTCACTGACAGTCTGCTGTTGTGAACCACCCATACCCATGATGCACTGCACATGCAAATAAGCTGTCCACGATTGAACACAGGATGGGAAATGCACCCCTAAAGCTCCCCAGCCTGGTAGGGGGAAGTGTCCGTGTGCACCCACACAGCACCTCGGCCTGGTAGGGTGTCCTGAGTGGGTGGAAAAACGGCAAAGAGTAGCTAAACACCATCACATTGTGCGGTTACTATGCCCACCCTGAGTGTGAGATGTTGCGCCCAGGACCAGGTCCACAACACCAGACATGGCTAAATGTGGCCATGACAGAGCCCCAAAGCAGCAATAACCTGTGGAATAGGTAGATGCTGCATAAACATTTTGGTAGATCTCTGTCTGGCTCAGTTAGTGGGGCCCCACCAGTGGATAAAACAGGGCTTCCCCTCAACAGATCCCCACCCCCCACACTGATGCCAGCACAGCAGACCATCAACCCCAGTCCTGCTAGGGAACAGACACCCTACAGGGCAGTCCAAGCAGTTCCACACACATCCATAACACAATATCAGACAGACATTAGGTCTGGATTTTCACAGATGCACCCCACCACTATCTGATATTCACCTGTAGCAAGCCATCAGCCACTGCACCCTGCAAGGCACTCCATCACAACACATACCAGCTGTGAACAGTCTGCTGGCTGGTCCTGATGGACATGCATGCACCCACAACTGGGGTGGCAGCACACACAGACAGATAAGTCAATGAAGAGGCACCCACATGAGAGAATCACAATATAGCACTATGGGGGTGCCTAGCCATGCTGCCATCACTGCACACTCAGGGTGAGAGTGATCTCCCAGCAGCACATACAGAGGTCACCCTGTCTGTGTAGGTGGTGGCCGGGCACCACCATGCCCCTGCCAGTGCCCTATGCCCTGTGCAGCTGCATCCTGGTCAGTCCACTCTGTCTGAGATATACCCATGGTCCCTTGCTACTCATTATGCACATTGGCAGGTCAATACTGGCAACAGTGTTGGCAGTGTGGGCTGTGGAAGGGGCTTGCAGCCAACACCCACTGTATAGACAGACACACAATTCCACACCTATGCCATCATGGTGCTACTATTGAGGAGGTAATTAGCCTTGCCCACCAAACCGGTGCTGGGCACGGCAAGACATGGATATGCTACGCAGTACTGCTGGGGGTCACTCCCCAGGGTGGTAAACACCGTCAGAGGCAAGGGCTGGAGCACGCACCGCAAACACCAAACAGATTGTTTGGATGGGGTCAACTAGCAGTATGTGCGTAACGTATGGATATCTATCTGCCAGTACTCCTAGCAAGCGTCTCAGAGCTGTGTACCGTATACCTCAGGTGTAGGGTGACATTGCTAAGGTATGCAGGTGCTAGTATTGGGAGATGCACGCAGGGTCTAATGTTCTGCCTCTCCAGAAGACATTGGCCAATGGGGCCTGGGGGTGTGTGTGTGGGTGTGTCTGGCCCTGTTGGCTGCTGCTTTATGGCAGAGATTCCCAACTCCAGTCCAGGTTTCAATCACACTGTTCGGGTTTTCCTGCTGTTCCTCATGAATATGCATGAGCTACATCTACATGCCATGGGGGTGGTGCATAGATATACAGCACAGGCATTTGTATGAGTGGCAGCATGGAACCTGACTGGTGTGTGGCCCACCAGGACTGCATTTGGGAGATTGTGCTCTAGGTACTGCCCCTGTACATGGTGTCTGTGCTCAGTGGGGTAAAAGATAGACGTAGTACCATTGCATATGTCCTCGCCACGAAAGGTTTGTCCTTACTATCACTGTGTAGTTGTGGGAAAAATATGTGGGCAGGATTGGTGGTAGCCCCAGCTGGGCTTTGAACTTGTGACCTTCTGTTCTTGCATGCACTGTCTGTGTGCACTGCACAACCGTGTAGCCACAGATTGGCTGGATTCCCTGGAATGTCCATGCCTGTGGATCTGGCAGGGCCTGTCTGTTGCAGTGGACTGTGCCAGCCTGCACATGGCTAGGCCTCTGTCTTCTGTGGCTAGCAGCCACTGCCCCCTGCACCACATGTACTCGTCCGCCAACATGCTGGCATGAGCTTCTCTCAGAAAAAGAAGATGACCTGATTGCAATGTGGCAGTACGGGACTGCATTTGGGGGACTTGGCTGTAGGTAATGCCCATTGTTGTGGTGTTTGTGCGGTGTTGGGTAAAATATGGGTGTTTCCCCCATGCTTATGTTCCCTGCAATACAGGGGTGTCTGCGCTATCTTTGTTTAGTGGTGGGTAAAATATAGGGACTAGGCTGGCAAGTGCCCCAGCTGGGATTTGAAGCTCTGGCCTTCTAGTCCTAGAGGTAATGGCTCTGTCTGCTGCACCACACTATGGCCACAGAGACATTGCAGCCCCTGGAGGTAGTAAACCTGGCAGGATGGAGTCACAAACCCTGCTGTACGCATTTTTACTGTGGGCACATGCACCCTGTCTGGTGACAAACGTGCACATAAACCCCGGAAATGACCACGGCAAATGGGGGACACAATATCACCATGCTGGGTAACAGTGATATTAATGGGCAACCATAGAAGACACTCCCAGGAAAGCTCCAACAAAAAGGAAATGTTTTTGGAAGAGTCTCCGCTCCGTACACCTTTCCAAAAAACATTTCTTTTTGCTGGAGCTTTCCTGGGTGTGTTTGTTGGTTTTGCCCATTACTATAACTGTTCCCCAGCTGACTTCCTATTTTTACAATTTTTGTTGTGGTCCTTTTCTATTTTTATTTCCCCTTTTGGGCTGTGCACATGTATCACACTGCTCACGTTTTGCAGGTTTCCCCGGTTTTGCTGTACATTGCTGACGGAAATGGTTTCTCTTCCCTTTAAATGCATTCTACCGTGAGTGATTCACTCGCGCTATTTTTTTTGGAAATTCAGCACCGATAATGTGCGGGGCGCCTCTCCCCTCCCCTTCCCCGCCCATTAACCCCTTCTCTCCGCCCCTCCGGGGCCTTCCTCCGCCCTCCGTTAGCCTTTCCACGCCTCTATCGGACATTTGCGGGCCCGTATTTGTGCGGCACCCGTTACTGTGACGCGCAAGTGTGCGGGGCTTCATCGCACGTTTGCGGGGCGTTTAAGAGCACTTAAGTGCTGCTTTTAGTGCGCTATTTTGCGGCGCGCAAATTAGCGCTTTTTAGTAAACATGCCCTTAGTAAGTAAAGAACTTAGATCTAAACACAAACTTAAAACTAAGATGCAGACAGCAGTCCAGCAGCGGGATGGGGGCTTTCCAGTCTTTTGTATTGAGTGTCACATGTATGATTTTCTCCCAGTTGGTGAGAGGTCTTACGTGTGCACTAGGTGCAAGGAGCTCTTTGCTCTCAGGGAACGAGTCCGTTCTCTAGAGGCTAAAGTAGCAGACTTGGAAAGCATAAGACAGACAGAGAGGTACATAGACGAGACCTACAGGGATATAGTCCTGAAGTACCACCTCCAGTCTGGCAGCATCCCTGTTGCCATGGAGGAGAGAGGTCACGTGACAGGAGAGTATCACCCTGGTGTGTCAGGAAGTGATCCTGTAACTAGGACCTGTCATCCAGGTGATGTAAAACCCTCTCACACCGAGGAAGTTTCTCCAGGGCCATGTGCCCATGAGGGAAGGGTTAGGACAGCCGTTATAGTTGGTGATTCGATCATTAGGCATGTAGATAGCAGGGTGGCTGGTGGACGTGAGTATTGCCTGGTAACATGCCTGCCTGGTACGAAGGTAGCGGACCTCACGCGCCACCTAGATAAGGTTTTAGATAGTGCTGGGGAGGAGTCTGCTGTCTTGGTACATGTCGGTACCAATGACATAGGAAAATGTGGTAGGGAGGTTCTGGAGGCTAAATTTAGGCTTTTAGGTAGGAAGTTGAAATCCAGAACTTCCAGGGTAACATTCTCCGAAATGCTTCCTGTTCCACGCGCAGGACCCAAAAGGCAGGCAGAACTCCGGAGTCTCAATGCGTGGATGAGACAATGGTGCAGAGATGAGGGTTATGGATTTCTTAGGAACTGGGGAACATTCTGGGGAAAGGAGGGGCTCATCCAAAGGGATGGGCTTCACCTTAACCGGGATGGAACCAGGCTGCTGGCACTAACCTTTAAAAAGGAGATAGAGCAGCTTTTCAACTAGATATTAGGGGAAAGCCGACAGTCGCCCAAGAGCGGATGGTTCGGAAGAATGTATCTTTGAAGGATACTACCAAAAGCAGAGAGGTTCCACAAAAGAGTAAAGTAGCCCAAATGCCCTCAAGTATGGAGCAGACTGAGCTTAAAGATCCCAAATTACCCATGTCTAACAATAGCCAAATTAATATGAATAAAATACATTCTCTAAAATGCTTGTATGCAAATGCTAGAAGTCTAAAAAATAAGACGGGAGAGTTAGAATATATTGCACTAAATGAAAGGCTAGATATGATTGGAATATCAGAGACATGGTGGAAGGAGGACAACCAGTGGGACACTGTGATACCTGGGTACAAACTATATCGTAATGATAGAGCTGATCAAATTGGTGGAGGGGTTGCTCTCTATGTTAGAGAGGGCATTGAGTCAGAAAGGATTAAAGTTTTGCAGGAAACAAAATCTGCTGTAGAATCTATATGGATTGAAATTCCATGTAAAAGGGGGAAGGCAATGGCAGTGGGGGTGTACTATCGAGCGCCTTGCCAGAATGACCAAATGGATGATGAAATGCTCAAAGAAATCAAGGAAGCTAACAAAAGTTACAGTGCAGTAATAATAATGGGTGATTTCAACTACCCCGGTATCGACTGGGTCAGTGTCACGTCAGGACATGCTAGGGAGATAAAGTTCCTAGATGAAATAAATGACTGCTTCTTGGAGCAGCTGGTTCATGAACTGACCAGAGGGGAAGCCATATTAGACCTAGTCCTTAGTGGAACACCAGATCTAGTGCAAGAGATAAGGTTGTTGGGGCCACTTGGCAATAGTGATCATAGCATGATCGCCTTTGATTTAATTAGTGGAGGAGGGATAGTAAGGAAATCCACAGTACTACCTTTTAACTTTCGAAAGGGAGACTATGATAAAATGAGGAAAACAGTTAAGAAAAAACTAAAAGGAGCAGTAGCAAAGGTTAAAGACGTACATCAGGCTTGGCTGTTGTTGAAAAATACTATCTTGGAAGCCCAGACCAGCTGTATTTCATGCTTTAAGAAAAGTGGAAGGAAGTCCAAAAAACTGCCAGCATGGTTTAAAGGTGAGGTCAGAGAGGCTGTTGTTGCCAAAAAGCATCTTTCAGGAAATGGAAAAAAGAGCCAAATGACGAAACCTGGAAACAGCACAAGCACTGGCAAGTCAAATGCAAGGCATTGATCAGGCAGGCAAAGGGAGAATTTGAGAAGAAGCTTGCTGCGGAAGCAAAAACGCGAAGTAAAGACCTTTTCAAGTACATTCGTATCAAAAAACCTGTGAGAGAGTCAATTTGTCCATTAGATGATAAAGGGGTTAAAGGAGCACTAAGAGGCGACAAAGCGATAGCAGAGAGACTGAATGAATTCTTTGCTTTGGTCTTTACTGAGGAAGTGTAGGGATGTTACCCATGACTGAAGTGGTATTTAAAGGTGCGGAAGAATTGAAGGAAATATCGATACATCGGGAAGATGTATTACAACTATTAGATAAACTGAAGAGTAGCAAATCACCTGGGCCGGATGGTATACATCCAAGGGTGTTGAAAGCACTGAAATATGAGATTGCAGACCTGCTATTAGTAATCTGTGAACTATCATTAAAATCATCTGTAATACCTGAAGATTGGAGGATCGCCAATGTAACACCAATTTTTAAAAAGGGTTCCAGGGGTGATCCGGGAAACTATAGACCGGTGAGCCTTACATCAGTACCGGGAAAAATGGTAGAAACCATCATAAAGAATAAAATTACTCAGCATGTAGATAGTCATGTCCTAATGGGAGACAGCCAACATGGCTTTAGACAAGGGAGATCTTGTCTTACTAATCTGTTATGTTTTTTTAAGGAGTGAATAATCAGGTGGACAAAGGTGAGTCAGTTGATATTGTGTATCTGGACTTTCAGAAAGCCTTTGACAAGGTCCCTCATCAGAGACTTTTGGCAAAACTAAAGAGTCATGGGATAGGAGGCAGTGTACTATTGTGGATCAGGAACTGGTTAAAAGATAGAAAGCAGAGGGTAGGGCTAAATGGCCAATTTTCCCAATGGAGCAAATTGAATAGTGGTGTACCCCAGGGATCTGTGCTGGGTCCGCTGCTTTTTGAGATAATCATAAATGACCTGGAAAGTGGAATAACACTTATTAAAAGAGGGCTGCTACACAGTACCCTGTCTTGTACTGCTGAGGTAAGCTATATTCTGATTTGATTTAAATTATAGCTCTTAGCTGCTGCTAGGCTCTAACTTCTTATGAAATTTAAACTACAAGCTCTCTGCTGGGTTCTAAATTTAACCAGAAAGCTCTCTTCTGTGTTTTAAATTTAAGCTAAAAGTACTTTGCTGATGCTAGGCCCTGAGTGACTATTAAATGTAAACTACCAGCTCTCTGCTGGGTATGAAATGTAACCAGAAAGTTCTCCTCTGTGTTTTAAATTTAAACTTAAACTGCTGCTACTAGGCCCTGACTGATTTAACAAAAAATAGTGGGTTCACAGATTAATTAGCTTTAATACAAAGAATTCCTTTTAGAAAATTACCAGAAGTATATACTTATAGTTGCAGATCTCTCTCCAGAAGTAACAGTCCCTTTTTCTAGTCCTTCAAGACAGAGGATCACAGAGCTCTGGTTGAGCTATTTATGCCTGTACTGCTGAGGTAAGCTGTGACCAACTTCCTGGGTAATTAACAGTCCTTGCTTGGATAGGAGGAGTCTTTCAAAATGGCCTTTTGATCTGCCACCTGGTGTTAACACCTATTGAAAAGGTTTCACAGGTGTCTTGCCCCCTAGGTAGAAGGCCTCTTTGTAAAGGTCTCTAGAAGACTTTATTTGTTGCTCAAAGAGTACAGACCCTGTTTTGCCTTTTGTGCTAAGCTAAATTCTGATTTGATTTAAATTATAGCTCTTAGCTGCTGCTAGGCTCTAACTTCTTATGAAATTTAAACTACAAGCTCTCTGCTGGGTTCTAAATTTAACCAGAAAGCTCTCTTCTGTGTTTTAAATTTAAGCTAAAAGTACTTTGCTGATGCTAGGCCCTGAGTGACTATTCAATTTAGACTACAAGCTCTCTGCTGGGTTCCAAATGTAACCAGAAAGCTCTCTTCTGTGTTTTAAATTTAAACTAAAAGTACTTTGCTGTTACTAAGCTCTGAGTGACTATTAAATTTAAACTACAAGCTCTCTGCTGGGTATGAAATGTAACCAGAAAGTTCTCCTCTGTGTTTTAAAACTGAAAGTACTTTGCTGATGCTAGGCCCTGAGTGACAATTAAATGTAAACTACAAGCTCTCTGCTGGGTTCCAAATGTAACCAGAAAGCTCTCTTCTGTGTTTTAAATTTAAACTAAAAGTACTTTGCTGTTACTAGGCCCTGAGTGACTATTAAATTTAAACTACAAGCTCTCTGCTGGGTATGAAATTTAACCAGAAAGTTCTCCTCTGTGTTTTAAATTTAAACTTAAACTGCTGCTACTAGGCCCTGACTGATTTAACAAAAAATAGTGGGTTCACAGATTAATTATCTTTAATACAAAGAATTCCTTTTAGAAAATTGCCAGAAGTATATGCTCACAGTTGCAGATCTCTCTCCAGAAGTAACAGTCCCTTTTTCTAGTCCTTCAAGACTAGAAATGAACAAACTTTGTGTTTTCCACTCTAAGATATTAGGCAAAGCAGTTGCTATTGTAACATGTACTCAGTGATGTGCATTATCCAAGGAAAATGATAACATGGATTCCTCGGAAGCACTGCAGAGTTAGGTTACAGGCACAAGGCCAGAATAAGTTCTAGGGGGAATTGAGCACTGGTCTCTTGGTTCCTCATCCAGTACAGTTAATATTAGGCAAGTCCCATGCTCCATAGTGCATGGCACTCAACCACATGCCCGATGGCAACGGGCATGTGCTGAGTATCAGACGTTGCCGATCCTGTGGATGTGACATAATCGACATAGAACCTGACGTTGTGGAGAGGGAGAATGGCAGCCTGCAGCAGGAAACCTGTTTCTCAGACAAAAACCTGATGCTGCTTGTGTGCCTCATTGCCCCAAGGCAACAAACTCTTCCCGTGCTCTGGGGCGATGCATGACAGGAGCAAGATGAAGATGACCTAGGGGTGCTTTCACTGGCATTTTACAGCACATTGCAACTTCCCACGCTTGGTGAGTATGTGACAGCAATGGTTATGGCTGTGACACATTGGAGTGATCCTTGGGTTATGTGGCAGATATATGTGTAGCTGTCTCATTTTCATCGCTACAGTATACCTTGTGTGTGAACTGTGAACATTGTTGGTGTAGCCTAATGTAATATGACTTTTGGCCACAAGGTGTGCTATCGAGAAGCAAACCCAAATAGCTTGGATCCCTAGGCAGTGCTGTCACCATTCGGCCACTCCTCTATTCCACTCTCATCTTCTACACTGAGATGTACTCATATGTGTTCAAACTAAGTACATGTCCATGCTGTGCCTGTTTGGAAAACACTGCCATGAACCTTTGTGTTGCACACACCTGGAAGTCTTTTTCTACCCTGTGGAGTCTTTTTTATTCCCACTTCCAGGATGTGCTTTGTAGAACAGCATAGCTATTATATGTGCACTATGCAGGCTTCAGCTATCTGGTTTCTCTCTGGAGGCCTTGTTGCTCACTGATGCCGCTCTGCCTGCCACTATGCTCCAGGGACATTGTATAGGATTAATCCACTCCTGGCTTTGGATAAATTCATGCATTAATCCTGTGTTCTGTGCCATTTCGGCACTCTATCCTGACTGCTCCTATGCCCATCCCAACATACAAAGCAGCTCACATAGAGGTATCTGGTTACTTCAATGACAAGGTTCAAAGGATTAGCCTTGACGTTTCTGCATGGGAACCTCAACCTCATCAAGCCACTTAACCCTCCATAGCCCATGTTCCCTGTAAAATAGTTATCTCCAAGTTATAATGCCCTGTTCAATGTAATTTCAGTTTGTTCAATGTAAACCGCACTGATGCAGAATAACGCTGTATATAAAAGAATGTAAATAAAAAAAAAAAAAAATCCCCCTCCTCAATCCCATATCCTTCCCATACATTATGTCACCCTGTCTTCCATACTGAGGAGGACACTGCTAAAACTCTTTCCTCCTACTTGCTCTTCTGATCTCGTTCACACCCATCTACTGAGCTCTATCTCTTCCACCATCATTAAAGGAGTGGAGGAGTGGCCTAGTGGTTGGGGCAAAGTGCTTCAGGCTGGAAGGTCAGGGGTTCAAATCCCACTAGAGAACAACAACCTTGGGCTGGAAGGACTGGGGCTTCTAGTCCCACAGGTGCTCCTTGTGGTCCTGGGCAAGCCACTTAACCCTCCATAGCCCATGTTCCCTGTAAAATAGTTATCTCCAAGTTATAATGCCCTGTTCAATGTAACTTCAGTTTGTTCAATGTAAACCACACTGATGCAGTATATAAGAGAATGTAAATAAATAAAAATCATCCCTTCCATCACTCATCACCTGAGGCTCTGGCTTTCCCCTGTTAATGCTCCTAGGGCCTTCAGACATGCTGTGGTCGCACTGCTACTCCAAAGGCCTACGCTATATCCTGCATGTTTTGCGACAAGGCGGTGGCAAAAGCCATGAGGATGTCGGGCTGCACACGAAGAGGAATTACCAGCAGAAAGGAAAAGGTACTTATGCCACTGTACAAGTCACTGGTGAGGCCTCACTTGGAATGCTGTGTTCAGTCTTGGGGGTATGTTTACTAAACTGTCTTAACATGCGCCCGGCAATAGTGTGCAGGCTGCCATAAAAGGAGTAGGCGTTTCAGTCTTAATGTAAAAAAACAGGATTATCGCTTGATAACGTGAGCTGCGCACATTATCACGCGATAACGTGAGCTGCGCACATTATCACGCGATAACGTGCGCTGTGCACATTATCGGGCGAGACGCCGCTAAGCACATTAATGCGCAGTAATCTTAAGTAGGCGCGCAGACATATAAACACAGAAACAGAGGTGTAGCACAATAGTTAATACACTGACTGATGGTACAGGGGTCATGAGTTCGATCCCCCAGTGTGCCTAATGCATATGGCTGGCTGAGGTATTAGCTGTTACGTGTAAGTATTGCTTTTTGAGGCATGTTATGTATATTTTAATTAGTGCTGCCAGCAAACACACCCCCACGTGCCGTAACCAAAGGTGCCGCATAAGGCACTCTATAAGGCACTCCAAAGGGCACATTATAAAGTGCACTGTCCGCCAAGGCACCCTATAATGTCCCCTATGGGGCACCCTATAAGGCGCTTTATAGGACACCTTATAAGGCACCTCATAAGGCGCTTTATAGGACACTTTATAAGGCACCATAGAAGGTGCTTTATAGGGCACCTTATACAGCACCCTATAAGGTGCATTATGGGGCGCCATATGAAGCACCTTATGGCTACAGTACTCTGAGGGTGTTTTTGCTGGCAGCACTAATGTACATTAAAAATAGACAATGCCTCGGACAGCCCTATCAAATAATCCGACCGTGGGCAGGAACCCATGACCTCTGGCTCCACAAGCAGTGAAGTAACCAGTGGGCAACAGCTCTATAGCTGCTAACAAACCCCTGGCTGGCTACAGAAAGACTTCAGGTCACCACACAAACTGTCTGCTGTGGTTACCAGGATAGGGTTAACCCACCCGTACCCATGATGCACTGCACATGCAAATCAGCAGTCTACAGATGATCACAAGATGGGTATGCACCCCCACAGCACCTCGGCCTGGTAGGGGGAACGGACCGTGTGCACCCCCACAGCACCTCAGCCTGGTAGGGGGTACTGACCGTGTGTGTTACTGGCACAAAGTAGCTACAGACCGCCACATTGTGCGAGTACTGTGCTCACCCTGAGGGTGAGGTGGGGAACCCAGCACCAGGTCCACAGCACCTTTCATGGCTGATATACGCCATGCTGCAGGTCCCCATCAGTGCTACTGTGTGTGATAGGTAGTTCCTGCAAACACACCTAGGATACATCTGTGTCCATCTGTATTTTTCAGTCATGTTTAGCCCTATAGTGCTTATTCTGTGTTGGTGCCATGGTTACATGATGTAGGTAAAGGAGGGTGTGTGTGTGGACCCATAGGCAGATTATGTACCACCACCCAACCCACTCTCTGGGGCTCAGGGTGGGAAACAGGATTTCCCACCAACAGATCCACATTTTACCCCCCCTGCAATGGTGGCAGTAGAGGGGACCATCAATCCCAGTCCTGCTGAGGAACAGACACCCTACAGGACAGTCAATGCAGATCTGTACACATCCATAAAGCAATAGCAGACAGACAGTAGGCCTGAAAATGCTCAGCAGCCCCCCACCACTATCTAACATTCTCCAGCAGCAGGCCTCCAGCTGCTGCACCTTGCAAGGTGCTCCAGCAAGACACATACTAGCTGCAGACAGTCTACTAGCTAATCCATAGTGCATGTTCCTGGAGGAGATGCATGTACCCAGAACTAGGATGTCAGCATACATACCAAGCAGATACATCAGTGATTGGGCCTCAAAAGAGAACCCATAAACATCATATGAGAGAAATACTATATAGTACTATGGGGGAACCTAGCCATGCCATGGTCACTGCTCAGTCAGGGTGAGAGTGACCTCCCAGCAGGACATGCTATGGCCACCCTGTCCGTGCAGGTGGTGGCCGGGCACTATAATGTTCGAGCCATTGGCCTCTGCAGATGCAGCCAGGCCATGCCACCATATCCAGGCTATTCCCACAGTACCTTGCTCCTCATTATGCACATTGGCAGGCCAATAGTGGCAACAGTGATAGCAGTGTGGGCTGTGGAGGATGTTGGCAGCCACGACACACACTCCACACACCTTTGCCATCATTGTGCAACTATAGAGGTGTTTGGCAGCCCTGGCCACCACACCAGTCCTGGGCACAGTGCAGGCATGGCTATGGTACGCAATACTGTTGGGGTCACTCTGTCAGACACCAGACCTGAGGCACACTCCACAGACATCAGAAAGGTTGCTATGATGCATCTCAATCAGCCAATTGTGCTTAACGTAGGAATTGCTATCTGCCAGTTATCATAGCAACCTTTTGATAGCTGTGTACAGTTTTCCCATGTTTAGGGTGGCATTGCTAAGGTATGCAAGTGCTAGTATTGGGAGATGCACGCAGGGCCCAACATCCTGCCTCTCCAGGAGGCTTCGGATAATGGAGCCTGTGGGTGCGTGTGTGTCTGCCCCTGTTGGCTGCTGCTCTAGGGCAGAGGTTCCCAACTCCAGTCCTGGAGGGCCAAACACTGTTTGGGTTTTCATGCTGTCCCTAATGAATATGCATGAGATACATGTGCATACCATGGGGGCAGTGCATAGAAATGCAGCACAGCCATATTTATTACAGGCAGCATAGAACCTGAATGGTGTTTGGCCCTCCAGGACTGCATTTGTGAGACTCTGCTCTAGGTAATGCGCATGTTTATGGTGTCTGTGCTCTGTAGGGTAAAATGTAGGTGTTTTGGGCATGTTTATGTCATCTGAAATAAAGGTTCTGTCTATATTAGCACATTTTAATAGTGGGTAAAATATGGGGACTGTGTTGGCAGGAACCACAGCTGGGACTTGAATCTGTGACCTTCTGAACACACTGGCTGTGTGCACTGCACCACCGTGTTGCCACAGAGATGGTGCATTCCCTAATGATACCATGACTGTTCGTCAGACAGGGCCTGTCTGTTGCAGTGCATGGCACCCACCTACACAGGGCTAGGACATGGTCTGTTCTGGGCAGCTGCCACTGCCCCCTCCACCACCAGTACCCCTCTGCCAGCCTGCTGACATGCCCTTCTGCTGGTGGTGCTGGTGGAACGCAGTCTCAGGCCATCCAGTGTGTGGGTAGGTGGCTGCCTATGGTACGGGTTCTGGGGTAGGGGTGCCTGCATAGCTGTCCATGCTTGCCCCCAGCACCGCCAGCCAATGTTCTGTGCCCTTGGAGGTACCTGCTGGGTACTATCCCCTGTGACACTGTGGGGAGCACACTCGTGCCCATGTTGGGCCCTCATCATTTGCTGTCTGGCTGCACTACTGTTTCAGCATTCTTATGGGTCACCTAGGCATCACCCTAGTCCGCACTGTGGCCCAGCTGCACCACAGCATGTGCCACCTGCAGCCCTCTGTGTCCCCTTTTAAAGCATCTGTCCATTTGTCCATTCCGACATGCTCGCCCTGCTGTTGTGGAACATGTGCACGCAATAGGAAACCTGCCCAATGGAGAGGGAAAACCCTGCTCAGCGCAATTTCACTGTGAGCTCATTCACCTTGTATGGGGACGGAGCATAGACCCTTACAAAATTCATATCTTTTTGTTTGGAGCTTTCTCGGGAGTGTTTTTTGATGTTTCCCATTAAAATCACTACTGGCCAGCATGGTTATGCTTTTATTACATTTTCTACTGGTTATTTTCAGTTTTATTTGCCCTTTTGTTCTGTGCACATGTATCACACATCACTTTTTTTTTTTTTTTTTTTAACTTTTATTTTCATTTTGCAACAAACAAAAGAAACAACACACCAAAAAAGACAAAACAAGTATACAATAAGGAAAAGTAAACCCATTGCCCCCCACCCCGGTGCTTCTTCTCTACCCGTTTGTATCAGCATGTGAGCGCTTCCAATGAACAGTGATTATACATCAAACGATCAAAAAAGTATCCACAATACAGCATGATCATGAAACAGAGATAGATACAAAATTAGACAGTCAGATGAGAGCATTTAGCAAAATGTACATATTCATTGAGCATCTTCCATTGAGACCAATGAGAAGGAGTCTGAACGGAAGAAGCGAACAGACGAGGTATTTGTTCATATTTACTGTAGAGACAGGCATGATTCCACCATTCATTGAGGCTCAGATGGGAACTAATTTCCCAGTATTACTTAATAAGGGAAATAGCAATGCCAAGCGTAAAGTTCAAAAGGAGATAAGCCATTTTGGGAGAGAGGGGATCCCCGCAACTGGGCGAAGTCCCACTATCCTCCAAGAAAGGGACTCCTGAGAGTGCAATATAGACTAAATACGACCCCAGACCCGACGCCCGTTATACTGTAGTGCGGGATATTCATGCATAACATGAAGTAATAAACCAATGACCACAGGACGTGTCCAGCAACCATTACCCTGTGTAATGTTCCATTTGTCTAGTCTGTGAGAAGTGTAAAAAACACCGGTGGGCTAGAAAGAAGAGGGTCTGAGTGAGTGAGGCGGGTCGGGAACCCGTGTCCCTCTGCTCCAGATAAGGCTCCATTGCTCCGAGGTTAAAGTCACATGCAATTCTCTCTCCCATACTTTCTACGCTATAGAGGTATCTCTAGTGATAGCATTACATAAGGTTTAGTAAAATGGGATGCTACCCCCGGTGAACTACCGAGAAATCGGAAGTCTCCAATCAACCTTATGCAGAGAGTGCCGATGGCGGGAGTACCCTAGTGCGCCGAATGCAATGCTGAAGTTGCACTGACCAGAGTCGGGAGTCGAAAGGTTGTATAAGAATATTAGAGGCACCTAAAGTGTCGAAAAGCATTGGCGGATAGTGGGAGTCTAAGGGGAGAGTCATACCAGGGAGTAAGATAAGAGGAATCGGTGAGCAAAGGCCCGCAACTATATCTAGCCACATAGGTCTGCTCGGTACTGGAACTTCCAACCAACGAGCACCTTGTTTGAGAAGAAAAGATTGAGGGAACACTTGAGTAAAATCGCCACCAAGTATTAATGGAGCATTGGCGGAGGCCGAGGCCAACTACGCAAAGCTTGCATAGTTAGCAGGGTTGTCCACATTCGGGGCATAGTGCAAATACACGTGAATTCACTATCTCCAAACTCAAGGTGTACACGGGCCCATCTACCCTCCATGTCAGCGCTAATATCAGGTACAGTAGCATGCAAAGACTTCTTAACCAGAATGGCTATCCCGTACCATTTGGAAACGGTGGGAGAATAGGCAGCTACCATGTGAGGCCTAGCATTGAGTTGCAGTGTTTCAGCAGAGTATAATGCGTTTCCTGAAGAAACACCAAATCAACATGCTCGTGGCTAAGATAGCTAAGGATTTTCTTTCCTTTGAGTGGACTAGTAATGCCTTTGACGATGAATAATAAGATTTTACATAAGGCCATTCAGAAAAGTTAAAATTCTGAGCATGATAACACACATAATTTCACTGTGTCCCTCAAACTGACTGTATCTGGCTGTACACATGACATAGGAAAAATAAACTAATATAATACAATGAAGCGCCCCACATTAACAAAGAAAACCGCAGTACGGTAGAGGAGAAGCAAAACCCCAAAATTACTGGCGACCATGTGTCTGCGGGGAGAAGCCCCAGAGAAGGCCGAAATTGAAAAAACATATAACCTGTGGGACTGTGCGTGCTCCGAATCCGACCGAGGCACACATCATGAAGGGATAGGAGACCAAAGACAAAAGTCATACAGAGAAAGAAAGAAAGTCCAGGCTATTTCTGTGCTGGGCTATGACCGCCACATCGGGCCCTTCAAAATGGCGGACAGAGCCGGCAGATAAGAGTCCAAGATTTGGGATTAGCGCATCTGCTCTGCTTCTTTGGAGTCCAAAAATGTTGATAGTAGATCAGGATCCTCGAACGTCCTGGTCTGGTTGTGGAGAGTCACTCGGAGCTTCGCTGGATACAACAGGCCAAAGCGAGCCTGTAGCTGTTGAAGTCGAGGGCGAAGAGCAAGGAGTTTCTTCCGACGATCAACGGTAGGCTTTGCCAAATCAGGAAAGAAGGAGACCTTACGGCCTTCAAATTCCAAATGATGATTCGCTCGGGCAGCATGTAAAATTTGTTCCACTTGTTGATATCGTAGCAAGCTAAAGATAATAGGCCGGGGGGTCGTGCGGTTGAGCGCCATGCGGGCAGGAACACGGTGTGCTCGATCGATTTCCAGTTCTCTGTGAAAAGTGATCTTCAGCAAGGAGGGAAGAGTTTTGAGCAAGAATTCTCTTATATCTCCTGCTTCCACCCCCTCCGGCATTCCGAGGAGCCTCACATTGTTGCGACGGGCGCGATTATTGCTATCTTCCAACTCCTTTTGAAGATTCTGTATCTGGCGCTCAGCCTCGTCCAGTTTGCCCAAGCGCACCTCGTGCGAGTCGAGGACCCCCGCCATATTGTCCTGTCGTAATGAAAGACCTTCAAGTCGGTCCTGGAGCACTCCAAAGTCTTCTCGCATGGCTCGAAGCGCTTCTCCATTGGACTGCACCAATTCCTTCACGCCGCGTATTTCCTCCAGAATTTCCAGGTGCATTGCGGGGTTTTCACGAAATGGAACCATCTTCTGTGGGGAGGACACCTCTGTTTTGGAGCGTTTTCCGTGAGAAGAAGAAGGAGACCCGAAGTCCAAGCGCGCTGGTTTATGGGCCGCCATCCCCCCGAGGTGCCCCGGTCAGCTCGGAGCGAAATAGTAAATTTATATAGGTATTAAGTCAGGATTCTGAGTAGGCCTCTCGGGAGCTTCAACGCAAAGCGTCCTACCCGCTGGACATCAGGCTCCGCCCCCCTCACACATCACTTTTTGTAGGTTTCCCTGGTTTTGCTGTACATTGCTGACGGAAATGGTTTCTTAGCCTTTCTCCACCCTCAGCGCTCATTTGCTCTGCTGTGCGCGTTATCGCGCGCTAAGGTACCTCTGCACCTGATAACGTGCCATTATTGCGTGATAAGGTACCTTATCGTGCGATAACATGGCAGAGCGCACATTAAGACGGTTTAGTAAACATACCCCTTGGAGACCATATCTTGCAAAGGATGTAAAAAGACTGGAAACTGTTCAGAGGAAGGCGACCAAAATGATTTGGAGCCTGCATCAGTAGCCTTATGAGAAGAGACTTGAAGACCTAAACATGTACACTTTGGAGGAGAGGAGGGACAGGGGAGATATGATTCAGACCTTTAAATACTTAAAGGGAAATAATGAACAAACAAACCTCTTCCAAAGATGGAGAAGCTGCAAAACTAGAGGGCATAACATGAAGCTACAAGGTGGTAAATTGAAAGGCAATGTCAGGAAATACTTTTTCACTGAAACAGTGGTGGATGCTTGGAATGCGCTCCCGATGGAAGTGGTGGGGGCAAATACGGTGACGGAGTTCAAAAGGGCATAGGACAGACACAGTGGATCCCTTTGCAGCAACAAGAAAATATCAAAATAATCTGAACCATCTAATTCCTTAACAAATAGGGGTGTCCTACATGGAATGGTGGGATCACCCCTAAACAAAGACATGAGGAAGGGGGCCTGCACAGAGCATCAGGTGTACCTACTCTTGACATCGTTCTGGGCAGAATAGATGGACCATACTGGTCTTTATCTGCCGTATTTACTATGTTACTATGTTTTTGCTATTATCAACATATCTCTCCCGTTGCCTTTGCTTCACATAAACCTCTAATGAGCAGTTCAACATCACAGTCGTGACTTTCTTCCCTCTCCAGATTATATGGATTGACAGCACTCTGCTTGTCAGCCTTTACATACCTGTGAAAAACGTACTAGACTGTGTGCATCTGGCTTTGTCTTTGACCCTTTTCAGATACAAGCTGTGAACTCACCTCTTCAAGGGCACTTTTGGATACTGTTCTGCTGGGTTTCCACTGTTTTTCTTAACCATTCCCCTAGATATATGCTTGTCCTCAGCAGTTGTGTTGTGTGTCTTGACTGTCTGGAATGTGAGCATGGACCATCTTTTTCATGTGTCTCCATGGCACAGTGTAAGCTTTGGAGCACTATCCAAATGCAGAGTGGTGGGAGTGGGAGCTGGAGTGGTGTCTCAATGGCTGTGTTGCACATCTGGAGTCATTATGGGGGAAGTGGTGTTTGGCATACTGCCATGGCTCATATAATGTGGTCCCTCATTCTCCCTGAACTATTGACTTGATGTTGTCTTGGCTTGACAAGTGTGTGGCACTGAACAGATGGCCTTGCTACTTGTGCATGCATATCTTATGGCAACACTGTGCAACAAGACATCTGTGAACAGATTTGTGTCACATTTGCTGTTCCCTGAGAGCAAAAGGAGACATGAAGATGCCACTATGGCAACTCATATGTATGGTGATTCTGAATAAATGCTGCTTCCTTGTACATTGTGTGACCTGTTTACCATGTTTGGTCATGGCAGTGTTTGGTTTCATAGATGTGACCTCCCTGAGTAAGACCTCATAGTAATTTGGTCTCTCTTCTTGGCAGCTGGAGGATGTGCGGAAGAAGACACTGGAGCTGCGGTGTCAATGGCCTGAGCTAATTCAGCAGGTTCTTGTGGAGTTGCAGGGAGAGTAGGTTGGTGAGTCTACTCAACTTACACACATCGAACTGAGGGGTTTGGATTCACCATTGGGCTCCTAGAATACAGACCAAAGTGTGCATATATCAGGCAGCTGCAATGTGAGCAAGGTTTTTCAATGGTGATGTGGTGCAGTTTATGACTGGAGGCATGGTGTGCTACACATGCTACCTGATAGGCTGTGCTAAGTGTGTGTATGTCTACTGGGGCCTGACCTTATGTACCCACTGATGAGGCATGAAGCATATCATGTATGTTCACAATGTACAATTGCTGTCAGTACTCAGGGTCACTAGGCTGTATAATGGTGGTTATCACAACACAATGTTCAGTAGGGCCCTTTTATTCCAGATATGAGGCATTTGGGCTAATGATATTAATGACATTTTATAATGAAAAACATGCTAAAATACCAACCACACAACACAAAAACAGTCATCAATATAATAACAAATACAATTCCACCCACCTTCAAGTGATAATAATCACTATACCTTTATAAAGATAACAAAACATACAATTCATATAATTCATAAAATATTACATACAATGTCAATGTCAATATCATTCAATGTCAATATATTGCACAGCCCAATTTTCTCTCATGATGCCTCTAGACTCTCTCTCATAACGCCTCCAATCCTTCTTCAAACCGCAGCAAAGATTCTTTGATCAAGATTAGAACTTGAACATAAGAACATAAGATATGCCATACTGGGTCAGACCAAGGTCCATCAAGTCCAGTATCCTGTTTCCAACAGTGGCCAATCTAGGTCATATGTACCTAGCAGTTTCCCCAAAAGACACAGGTTCCACAATGCTTGTACTGCATCAAGCATTGATATCCTGGGTCCCTTCTTAATAATGGTTTATGGACCTTTCCTCCAGGAACTTATCCAAACCTTTTTTAAACCCAGCTACACTAACAGCCTTTACTACATCCTCCGGTAACAAATTTCAGAGTTTGATTACACGTTGAGTGAAAAGATATTTTCTTTTATTAGTCTTAAATAGTTTACCCTGCAGCTTCATTGCATGTCCCCTAGTCTTTCTATATTCTGCTAACGTAAACAATCGAACTAGGTTTACCCGTTCCACTCCGTTCATTAATTTATGGACTTCTATCATATCTCCCCTCAGCCGTCTCTTTTCCAGGTTAAAGAGCCCTAACCTTTTTAGCCTTTCTTCATAGGAATAGCCTTGCATCCCCTTTACCATTTTGGTGGCTCTTCTCTGAACTTTTTCTAATAACGCTATGGGGTATGTTTACTAAAGTGCGTTAAACGTGACTAACACGCGTTACACGACGTTAATGACCGTAAGTGCCGTATAACGTGCGTACCAATGCGCTAACGACCGTAAACGTGTTACTACGCGCGTTAAGCACAGATAACGACCTAAAGTCCCGCGGCGCGTTAAAACAGCGCAGAAGGCGGAGAGTGGGCGGAGAGAAGGGGTCAATGGGCGGAGAGTGGGCGTGGAGAGGCAAACGCACTGATTTTCAGAGCTGAATTCCAACGCGAATGAAAACCTGTCGTTAAAGGCATTTAAAGGCAAGAGAAACCATTTACGTCAGCAATGTACAGAAAAACCGGGGAAACCCACCAAACGTGAGCAGTGTGATACATGTGCACAGAACAGAATATCACATAAAACGTTAAAAATGGCCAGAAAAAACATGTTAAAAAGCATAATGCAGCTGTGCAACAGTGATAGCAATGAGCAAAAAGGAACAACAGTCCATGGCAAGCACCAAATAAAAACGAAATGATGTGTGGAAGTGTCTACGCTCCGCAGACCCTTTCAAAGACCATCTCATTGTAATGGAGCTGTCCTGGGAGTGTTGTGTAATGTTGCCCAATGATATCATTGTTGCCCAGCTTGGTTAGGGGTGTGTGCCCCTTTTATGAGTTCTTTTCAGAGGTTTATGTGCACCTTTGTCTGCATACAAGGTAAATGAGGCCACAGAAAACCTGTTGCAGAGCAGGGTTTCCGACTCGTCAGGCCGGTTCAACTAACTCAAGGGACTGCACTGTCTCTGTGGCCACAGTGTGGTGCAACAGAAACAGCCAGTGCCTGTAAGACCAGAGGGTCACAGGTTCAAATCCCAGCTGGGGCTCCTGCCAACCCAGTCCCCATAGTTTTCCCCCCAATAAACAGTGATAGTAAAGACACCCCTTTATTGCAGAGAACATACGCATGGCCTATATTTTACCACACCAAACACAGACACCAGAAACAGGAACATTACCTAAAGCTGAGTCCCGCAAATGCAGTCCTGGAGGGCCCCACACCAGTCCGGCTTCATGCTGCCCCTAAGAAAGATGCCTGTGCTGCATATCTGCCGGCGGGAAGGGCACCATCTTCCTTCCTTCCCCCCTGATCGGGGACGCCGACCCTGCCTGCCAGCTCTCCCGTGCAGCACCTCCGGCCCAGTCGGGGCTGTGGGAGGGGGAGGAGCTGTAGGCAGCAAATAAAGAGAGCCGCCGCCGGCGGGAAGGGCACCATCTTCCTTCCTTCCCCCCTGATCGGGACGCCGACCCTGCCTGCCAGCTCTCCCGTGCAGCACCTCCGGCCCAGTCGGGGCTGTGGGAGGGGGAGGAGCTGTAGGCAGCAAATAAAGAGAGCCGCCGCCGGCGGGAAGGGCACCATCTTCCTTCCTTCCCCCCTGATCGGGGACGCCGACCCTGCCTGCCAGCTCTCCCGTGCAGCACCTCCGGCCCAGTCGGGGCTGTGGGAGGGGGAGGAGCTGTAGGCAGCAAATAAAGAGAGCTGCCGCCGGCGGGAAGGGCACCATCTTCCTTCCTTCCCCCCTGATCGGGGACGCCGACCCTGCCTGCCAGCTCTCCCGTGCAGCACCTCCGGCCCAGTCGGGGCTGTGGGAGGGGGAGGAGCTGTAGGCAGCAAATAAAGAGAGCCGCCGCCGGCGGGAAGGGCACCATCTTCCTTCCTTCCCCCTGATCGGGGACGCCGACCCTGCCTGCCAGCTCTCCCGTGCAGCACCTCCGGCCCAGTCGGGGCTGTGGGAGGGGGAGGAGCTGTAGGCAGCAAATAAAGAGAGCCGCCGCCGGCGGGAAGGGCACCATCTTCCTTCCTTCCCCCCTGATCGGGGACGCCGACCCTGCCTGCCAGCTCTCCCGTGCAGCACCTCCGGCCCAGTCGGGGCTGTGGGAGGGGGAGGAGCTGTAGGCAGCAAATAAAGAGAGCCGCCGCCGGCGGGAAGGGCACCATCTTCCTTCCTTCCCCCCTGATCGGTGACGCCGACCCTGCCTGCCAGCTCTCCCGTGCAGCACCTCCGGCCCAGTCGGGGCTGTGGGAGGGGGAGGAGCTGTAGGCAGCAAATAAAGAGAGCCGCCGCCGGCGGGAAGGGCACCATCTTCCTTCCTTCCCCCCTGATCGGGGACGCCGACCCTGCCTGCCAGCTCTCCCGTGCAGCACCTCCGGCCCAGTCGGGGCTGTGGGAGGGGGAGGAGCTGTAGGCAGCAAATAAAGAGAGCCGCCGCCGGCGGGAAGGGCACCATCTTCCTTCCTTCCCCCCTGATCGGGGACGCCGACCCTGCCTGCCAGCTCTCCCGTGCAGCACCTCCGGCCCAGTCGGGGCTGTGGGAGGGGGAGGAGCTGTAGGCAGCAAATAAAGAGAGCCGCCGCCAGGCGGGCCCGTGCCTGGTCGGGCCCACGCCTGAGGGCCTCGCCAGAGGGCCCTTTGGCGTGGCCCTTAGGAGTGGCACGACAGGAGATCAAGGCAACACTGATCGTCAGCGCACCGAGAGAAGGTAACCTCAATGACAATCGTACAGCATGAGCTCCCCTGGCTCTGAGCTGTTTCTCCTCTGATCTGTATACCCCTGCTGAACACTACGAGGCAGCAACAGATTAGCCCGCCTATCCCACAAGACTGCTCTGTCTCGCAACACCAGGCAACCCCCTGTGGAAACCAGATGTCATATGCATGTTAACCTTACTGTGTAAACATAGAGTTAAGAATATCTCAGAGCTATGTCCATTCATACATAAAATTATGACCATCTTACTCTACCTAACATTAATTACCTGAACAATATTGTCTCATATGTGTTCTGTACTTGCTCACTGCACCAGTTAACTAATGAGTGCTTGTGGTTAGGGACGTCTAACAGCATTTGTTACATTGTATTTGTTACATTGTTTACATTGCTCAATTCTATATTTATTACATTGTTTCTACTACAGATCCAATGCTACAAGTTGAATATTGAAACATTGTTTATACTTATTTACCTCACCTAACAACCGGCAACCACACCAACTGTATCACATTTTCCTCTGCCACTTTGCACCGGCACAGATAGACCCAAAATGAAGCACATAATCCTCACACTATTGAGTCTCTACCTGCTACTCACTATTTTGCCATCCAGCTCACTAGCACTAATGACATCACAAAACCACATCCCAACGCTCTATACTAGTGGAAGAAAATGGCCCAATGACTCCAACAACCTTTATCATGGAGCGAGCTATCCACGCCGCCCCCATCTATTTCATATCCCTCTACAAAATTCCCCAAAACTAAAGCAAAATAAACGCCCACACACTAACAGCCTGAAGTGCGCACTCATTAACTCTCGATCACTTCGCAAAAAATGGCCAGCAATCACTGAAACAATAACTCATCATAATTTAGATATCATTATGATTACCGAGACCTGGCTCTCACCGGAAGACAATACCATCCTCAACCAACTTCTCCCACCCAACTTCGTTACTTTCACCAGCCACAGGCAAAACAAAAGGGGTGGAGGAGTTGCCATCATCACCAGATCTGACCTTCAATTCAAAATGGAGGACGCCAGCAACACCAATTCCCTTGAAACATTATCTATTTCCAACCACTCTTGCTCCATAAACCTTATTTATAGAGCGCCCTCTGCAGATCCAGACAACCTCTCCAATATCATAAACTTAGCATCAAACACCCATGTTCCACATAAACCTAACTGGATACTAGGAGACTTTAACTTACCATCCCTACAGGACAATCAAGCAGCCGCCTTCACAGAAGCCCTAGATATCTTGGGATACACCCAATTGGTTCATGAACCTACACACACAAAGGGCAACGTTCTCGACCTGATATTCGCCCCACAAACGGTGCTTCAGCAAGCACAAAACATCACATTATCACTAACAGCAGTTCCATGGTCGGATCATAAGCTCATTTCCTTTCAAATTCCGACCCCCATCAAGTCACTGAGACCCATTACGAACTCACAAACAAACACAACCGCAAATACCAGAAGATTTCACCCATTTAACAAAGAACGCATCCTGGCTGAAACAAACTCTCTCCTTGACAATACCTCACAAGACCTAGATGTCCTAATCTCCACGTGGAACAGCAGACTCAGCTCGATCGCAATCCGTCCCCCACATCTAAAGCCCCAAAGAAAAGACCATCCGCACCATGGTTCACAGCTGACCTAAGGGCGTCACTAACCCTCCTACGAAGATCGGAAAAACGCTGGAGGAAATCACGTACCAGCAGTGACCAAGCAGCATACATCCAACTCCTACACACACATCGTAGGGCAGTCACAGACAAGATGAAACAACATCACACTGACACTCTGAAACGTTCTCTAAACAAACCGCATGACCTCTTCAACCTGGTCAAATATCTTGCCAAAGAACCGACCCCGGAACGCACAGGATCTATACACCCACAGGATTACGCCGCATTTATGCAATCAAAACTATGCAAGACTGACAAGATGATGATACCAGACCCTCCTGATGACAAAGCACGCACAGCGTTTCTAACCACTTTTACCACTCCGTCTAAGAGAACTATCGAAGATACCATTGCTACCCTAAATACCTCCACTTCATACTCAGATCCATGTCCAGCATTCTGGATAAAAGATCTGCGATCCGACCTTGCCCCAATCTTAGCTAAAATGATAGAATTATCATTCAGCACCGGGTCATTCCCATCCACGCTCAAACAGACCTCCGTTAGACCGCTGCTTAAAGACACCAAATTAGACCCTCAAAAGGTCGAGTCTTACAGACCCATATCCAGTATCCCGATGCTCGCCAAAATCGTTGAAAAAATAGTCTACAGGCAGCTACAAGATCATGTGGACACTAATGCACCTCTAGATCCATCACAACACGGGTTCAGAGAGTCACACGGAGTAGAAACACTACTCACTACTCTTTTCAACACCATAATCTCAGGTATTGACAACTCACGTACAGGTTTCGCACTTATCTTTCTAGATATTGCGGCAGCCTTTGACTCAGTCCGCCACGAGATTCTCCTGATTCGACTAAGAGAGAAAGGCATTACCGAAACAGCGCTTGAGTGGTGTAGGTCTTACCTGTCTGGAAGATGGCAACATGTACGAACAAACGGAACCACATCCGAGCCATTCCTACAAAGTCAAGGAGTCCCTCAAGGATCCTCCCTATCGTCACTTATGTTTAACATTTATATCCAACCCATCTGTAACATCATCAGATCCTTCAATGTGAGTTGCATGATTTACGCAGACGATGTCCTACTGTACCTGCCAATATCACTAGATTGCCCGGACCTCACCCCACTAACCAACTGCTTCAATGCAATATCAGAATGGCTCCTCTCCCAAAATCTGCGTATCCAACATAAGAAAACTGAGGTCCTGTTCATCTCTAGAAATCCAGAATTCACTCCACCTAACCAACTGGAAGTAGACAACGCCAAACTACAAGTAAAATCATCCATACGGTATCTCGGAGTCACATTGGATCAGAACCTCAACATGAAGCAACACATAGCAAAAATAGTAAGAGCAATCTACTTCAAGATCAGATCCCTCAGGCACATACGCCCTCTACTCGAGCTGAGCGACTTCCGTACCATCTTCCAAGCCCTCATCATCCCTCATTTTGACTATGCAAACGCCATCCTACAAGGACTCCCCCAGACAACCTTACATCCCTTACAACTCGCCATGAACTGCGCTGCGCGAATCCTCTTTGGAGCACCAAGGAGAAAGCACATCACACCTCTCCTGATGCAGCTTCACTGGCTCCCCATCCAAGCCAGGATTAGCTTCAAGACCCTAGTGATGACATTCAAAGCCATCAACGGGTTATCCGCCTCCTCAATATGTGACCTCATACAACCACCCACACCCAACAGGATAAGAAGAACCTCTGCGGCCAACATGCTAGCAATACCAAAAGATATGACAAGATGCGCCATATCAACTTCAAACAGAGCCTTCAGTCTGAGTGCCCCAAGCCTCTGGAACTCCCTACCACCACACATCAGAGCTATCCCCAACTTGAGCCAGTTTAGGAAGGCCTTAAAACACTTCCTCTTCATTAAATACCTCACAGCCTCCCCCGAACCCCAGCCACCATGTATGAGCAACACACAATAATTCCATCTCTCATATATACAGTTACCTTGTTCAATGTTCCACACATGTAGATAGTTTCCCCTGTTATCCAAGTTTACTGCTCCTGTTCATTGTAATGACCTGACTCTTGTTTATTGTCGGATATTGTTTGTTCTATGTAAACCGCGCTGATCGCAAATAGTGCGGTATATAAGAGATGTAAATAAAAAATAATAAATAATATCTATGCACCGCCCCCATGGTATGCAGATGTAGCTCATGCATATTTATGAGGGACAGCATGAAAACCCGAATAGTGTTTGGAACAGCAGGACTGGAGTCGGGGAACTCTGCTGTAAAGCAGCAGCCAACAGGGCCACACACCCACCCATAGGCCCCATTGGCCAATGCCTCCTGGAGAGGCAAGACATTCGGCCCTGCCTGTAACCCCCAATACTAGCAGTTGCATACCGTAGCAATGCCACCCTACACCTGTGTATATGGTACAGAGCTATCGAACGTTCCCTATGATAACTGGCAGATATCAATTCCTACGTTAAGCACAGTTCGCTCATTGAGCTCCACCATAACAATCATTCTGATGTCTGCGGTTTTTGCTGCAGGTCTGGACTCTGACAGTGTTCACCACCCTTGGGAGTGACCCCCCAACAGCCCTGTGTACCATATCCATGCCTGTACTATGCCCATTACTGGTGTGGTGGCTATGGCTGCTGCCCACCTCTAGAGTAGCACAATGCTGGCATAGGTGTGGGGGTGGCTGTCTGTCTATCCAGTGTGTGGTGGCTGCAAGCACCTTCCACAGTCCACGCTGCCAGCAATGTTGTCGGTATTGGGCTGCCAATGTGCATAATGAGGAGCAAGGTACCATGGGTATAGGCCGGACAGGGTGGCCTGGCCAGGGTGCATCTGCACAGGGTATAGGGCAGTGACAGGCACATTGTAGTGGCCGGCCACCACCTACCCAGACAGGTTGATCTCAGTATATCCTGCTGAGAGCTCACTCTCACCCTGACTGTGCAGTGACCACAGCATGGCTAGGCACTCCCATGGTGCTATCTAGTATTTCTCTCATGTGATAAATATGGGTTTCCTTTTGGGGCCCAGTCATGGATGTATCTGCTTGCTGTGTATGTTGGCATCCCAGTTCTGGGTGCAGGCAGCTCCACTGGGCACTAGCAGCCTGTGTGCAGCTGGTAGGTGATGTGATGGAGTGGCTTGCACCGGGGGAATATCAGATAGTGGTGGGGAGCAGCATACCATATCCAGGCCTAGTGTCTGTTTGCAATCGTGTTATGGCTGTGTACAGAGCTGCATTGACTGCCCTGTGGGGTGTCTGCTCCTCAGCAGGACTAGGGTCAATGTTCCCCTCTGCTACTACCTTTGCAGGGAGGTAGAATGTGGATCTTTTGATAGGTGACCCTGTTTGCCACCCTTGGCCCTGGGGGGAAAGGAATGGTGGTACATGGGGCTACACCTGCCTGAAACAGACAAAGATGTCCAAGGTGGGCCTGCAGAAAGTACCTATCTCACACAGTAACACTGCTTTGGAACTGCAGCATGGACGGTGCTGTGGACCTAGTGCTGGACGCCTCACTGCACCCTCAGGGTGAGCACAGTACCCGCACAATGTGACGGTGTGTAGCTACTCTGTGCCAGTACAACACACGGTCAGTACCCCCTATCAGGCGGAGGTGCTGTGGGGGTGCACATGGTCAGTTCCCCCTACCAGGCCGAGTTGCTGTGGGGGTGCATTCCCCATGGTGTGTATGTGTGGACAGCTGATTTGCATGTGCAGTGCATCATGGGGGTGACTGGCACATTCCAACCCTGTGAAACCGCAGCACCAGCTCACAGGCTCTGATAAACCATGGCCCATCACACGTACATCTGGTAGCATAATGCATAGGTGCAAGACACCCTACAGAGTCTGTAATATAGAAAATGCTCACACTGGTAAAACCACACGTACCCACGCATGTAAAAACACACGCACCCACGTGGCTAGGCACACATACGCAATGTACAGAAAAACAAGCCCCCTCATTCCCTCTGTAATGTACAGGCTAATGCCTGGGACAGCCATCTGCGTTAGACACACTGGGTACTCGAACCCATGCTGCCTGTAACAGTGGTCAATACTGTAACCATTGTGCTACAGCTCTGTATCAGTCATGTATGTATGCTAGCACCCCTACAACACATACAAGACATATACATGCCCCCACACTCACTATATGATGTGTGGGTGTGTTTGCTTGCACCCTTGCAAAACAGACACATCATATACATGCCCCCTCACTCACTATATAATGTGTGGGTGTGTTTGCTTGCACCCCTACAAAAAATAGACCATATACATGCCCCCTCACTCACTGTATCATGTACAGGATGCTGCATCAGCCAGCCTTCTGCATCTGGCACCCTAGGGACTCGAACCCATTATGCCTGTATCGGCAGTCACTGCAGTAACCATTGTGCTGCAGCTCTGTATTGGTCATGTATGTCTGGGTGGCTTCTTATGCTTAACGCGCGGTGACCTGCTAACGCGCCCTGTATCGCTCGTTAGTTTTGTAACGCGCAGTAGGTGTTCCGCTTTCCCGCCCATCTCCTTATTTGGGGGTTTGTTTTCTTAACGCGGATCCTAACGCGAACTGCACTAACGCGATTTAGTAAACATACCCCTATATCCTTTTAAAGATACAGTGACCAGAATTGCACACTATATTCAAGGTGCAGTCTCACCATGGAACGATATAGAGGCATTATAATATCTTTTGTTTTATTTTCCAATCTTTTCCTTATGATACCTAGCATTCTATTTGCTCTCTTGGCCGCCGCTGCACACTGGGCCAAGGGTTTTAACATTTTATCCACAATGACGCCTAAAACGTTTTCCTGGCTGGTGGTTCCTAATGTGGAACCTTGCATCGTGTAACCATAGTTTGGGTTGTTCTTCCCTAGGTGCATAAATTTGCACTTGTCCACATTAAATTTCATCTGCCATTTTGATGCCCAGTCTTCCAATTTATCAAGATCCTCTTGCAATTTTCCACAATCCTCTTGGGTTTTAACAACTTTAAATAGTTTTGTGTCATCTGAAAATTTAATAACTTCACTCGTTATTCCCTTTTCCAGGTCATTTATGAATATGTCAAAAAGCAGCAGACCCAGCACAGATCCCTGGGGTATACCACTATTCACCTTTCTCCATTGGGAAAATTGACCATTTAGCACTACCCTCTGCTTTCTAGCTTTTAACCATTTCCTGATCCACAATAGTACACTGCCTCCTATCCCATGACAGTTTAGTTTTGCCAAAGGTCTCTGATGAGGGACCTTGTCAAAGGCTTTCTGAAAGTCCAGATACACTATATCAACTGACTCACCTTTGTCCATCTGTTTATTCAAACCTTCAAAAAAACATAACAGATTAGTAAGACAAGATCTTCCTTGTCTAAAGCCATGTTGGCTATCTCCCATAAGGCCATGACTATCTCCATGCTGAGTAATTTTGTTCTTTATGATGGTTTCTACCATTTTTCCCAGTACTGATGTCAGGCTCACCGTTCTGTAGTCTCCCGGATCACCCCTGGAACCCTTTTTAAAAATTGGCATTACATTGGCAATCCTCCAATCTTCAGGTATTACAGATGATTTTAATGAAAGTTCACAGATTACTAATAGCAGGTCTTCAATCTCATATTTCAGTTCTTTCAACACCCTTGGATGTATACCATCCGGCCCAGGTGATTTGCTACTCTTCAGGGTATCTAATAATAGTAATACATCTTCCCGATGTATCGATATTTCCTTCAATTCTTCTGCACCTTTAAATACCACTTCAGTCATGGGTAACATCCCTACATCTTCCTCAGTAAAGACCAAAGCAAAGAATTCATTCAGTCTCTCCGCTATTGCCTTGTTGCCTCTTAGTGCCCCTTTAACCCCTCTATCATCTAATGCACCAACTGACACTCTTACAGGTTTTTTGCTACAAATATATTTGAAAAAGTCTTTATTTCGCGTTTTTGCTTCTGCAGCAAGCTTCTTCTCAAATTCTCCCTTTGCCTGCCTTATCAATGCCTTGCATTTGACTTGCCAGTGCTTGTGCTGTTTCTAGGTTTCGTCGTTTGGCTCTTTTTTCCATTTCCTGAAAGAAGCTTTTTTGGCAACAACAGCCTCTCTGCCCTCACTTTTAAACCATGCTGTCAGTTTTTTGGACTTCCTTCCACTTTTCTTAAAGCTGGTTTGGGCTTCCAACATAGTATTTTTCAACTACACCCAAGCTTGATGGAAGTCTTTAACCTTTGCAACTTCTCCTTTTAGTTTTTTCTTAACTATTTTCCTCATTTTATCATAGTCTCCCTTTTGAAAGTTAAACGGTAGTACTGTGGATTTCCTTACTATCCCTCCTCCACTAATTAAATCAAACGCGATCATGCTATGATCACTATTGCCAAGTGGCCCCAACATCCTTATCTCTTACACTAGATCTGGTGTTCCAGTAAGGACTAGGTCTAATTTGGCTTCCCCTCTGGTCGGTTCATGAACCAGCTGCTCCAAGAAGCAGTCATTTATTTCATCTAGGAACTTTATCTCCCTAGCATGTCCTGCTGTGACACTGACCCAGTCGATACGGGGGTAAATGAAATCACCCATTATTATTACTGCGCTGTAACTTTTGTTAGCTTCCTTGATTTCTTTGAGCATTTCATCATCCATTTGTTCATTCTGGCCAGGTGGTCGATACTACACCCCCACTGCCATCGCCTTCCCCTTTTTACATGGAATTTCAAGCGATAGAGATTCTACAGCAAATTTTGTTTCCTGCAAAACTTTAATCCTTTCTGACTCAATGCCCTCTCTAACATAGAGCGCAACCCCTCCACCAATTTGATCAGCTCTATCATTATGATCTAGTTTGTACCCAGGTATCACAATGTCCCACTGTTTGTCCTCCTTCCACCATGTCTCTGATATTCCAATCATATCTAACCTCTCATTTAGTGCTATACATTCTAACTCGCCCATCTTATTTTTTAGACTTCTAGCATTTTCATATAAGCATTTTAGAGACTATGGGGTATGTTTACTAAGCAGTCTTAATGTGCAGCCGGCGTTAGTGTGCAGGATGCCATATAAGGAGTGGGCTTGTTGGTCTTAACGTAGCATTTCTGGTTACCGTGTGATAAAGGGAGCCGTGGCACGTCAATGCACATTAGCCTGAAGTAGGCATGCTGACCAACAAACACAGCAAGAGAGGGGTAGCACAATGGTTAATACATTGACTGCTGAGCCAGGGGTCATGAGTTTGATCCCCCAGTGGGGTTAATGAGTAAGGCTGTCTGAGGCATTACCCTTTACTATAAAGTAGTGCTGCTAGAGGCATTTTCCTTTTTACTTTAAAGCAGTGCTGCTGGAGGCATTTTCCTTTTTACTTGAAAGCAGTGCTGCCAGCAAAAATACCCTCACAGTGCTGTAATCTTCATGTGCAGTGCATCATGGGTATGAGTGGATTAACCCTATCCTGGTAACCACAGCAGACAGTTTGTGTGGTGACCTGCAGTCCTTCTGCAGCCAGCCAGGGGTTTGTTCAGAGCTATAGATCTGTAGCCCACTGATTACTTCACTGCCTATAGAGCCAAAGGTTGTGGATTTGATCCCACAGTGGGGTTATTTATTGGAGCTGTCTGGGGCAGTTCCTTTTTTAAATTTAAATTAGTACTGCCAGCAAAAACACCCTCACAGTGCTGTAATCCTCAGGTGCCCCATAAGGCACCGTAAGGTTATAGCACTGTGAGGGTGTTTTTGCTGGCAGTACTAATTTAGATTAAAAAAAGAAACTGCCCCAGACAGCCCTAATAAATAACCCCACTGTGAGATCAAACCCACATCCTCTGGCTCCACAGGCAGTGAAGTAACCAGTAGGCTACATATACAAGCAAACCTCTGGCTGGCCACAGAAGGACTGCAGGTCACCACACAAACTGTCTGCTGTTGTTACCAGGATAGAGTTAAGCCACTCGTACCCATGATGCACTGCACATACAAAGCAGCAGTCTATAGATGAGCACCAGATGGGGTATGCACCCCCACAGCACCTAGGCCTGGAAGGGGGTACTGACCGTGCACGTTACTGGCCACAGAGTAGTTACAGACTGTCACATTGTGCAGGTACTGTGCTCACCCTGAGGGTGAGATGGGGCGCCCAGCACCAGGTCCACAGCACCTGCCCTCCCTGAGATAGACTATGCTGCAGGTTCCCATTAGTGCCAGTGTGTGATAGTTAGTTCTTTAAGACACACTTATGATACACCTGTCCCCATATGTATATCCCAGTCACATCTAGCCCTTGTGGACTATAATGCACCAGAATAGTGCATATCCTCTGTGGGTACCATGGCCACATGATTCAAGGGGGGGGGGGGGGGTGTTTGGACCCATAGGCAGATTATGTAGTACCACCGAACTTGCTTTCTGGGGATCTTGCCCCCAACAGATCCATATTCTACAGCCCTGCCATGGTGGCAGTAGAGGGGGACCAACAACCCCAGTCCTGCTGGGAAACAGATGTACTACAGGGCAGTCAGTGCAGATCTGTAGCATTCCACAAGGCAATAGCAGACAGACAGTAGGCCTGGAAATGCTCAGCTGCCCCCCATCACTGTCTGACATTCTCCAGCCGCTGCACCCTGCAAGGTGCTCCAGCCATACACATACTAACTGCAGACAGTCTGCTAGTTAGTTCATAGTGCATGGTCCTGGAGAAGATGTGTGCAACCAAAACTGGGATGTGAGCACACCCGCCAAGCAGATAAGTCAGTGATTGGGCCCCCAAAAGAAAAACCCATATATATCACTTGAGAGAAACACTAAGTAGCACTATGGGGGAACCTAGCCATGCCATGGTTACTGCTCAGTCAGGGTGAGAGTGACCCCCCAGCAGGACATGCTGTGCAGGTGGTGGCCGGGCACTACAATGTCCCAGCTAGTGCCCTATGCCCTGTACAGATGCATCCTGCCCAGGCCGCCCTGTCCGGGCTATACCCACAGTACCTTGCTCCTCATTATGCACATTGGCAGGCCAATACTGGCAACAGTGCTAGCAGTGTGGGCTGAGGAGGGTGTTGGCAGCCATCACACACTGGATAGACAGACACACACTCCCCACGCCTATGCCAGCATTGTGCAACTATGGAGGTGTTTGGCAGCCCTGGCCACCACACCAGTCCTGGGCACAGTGCAGGCATGGCTATGGTACGCAATACTGTAGGAGTCACTCCCCAGGGTGTTAAACACTGTCAGACACAAGACCTGTAGCACACTCCACAGACATCAGAAAGGTTGCTATGATGCAGCTCAATCAGCAAATTGTGCTTAACTTAGGAATTGCTATCCGCCAGTAATCATAGCAACCTTTTGATAGATGTGTACCATATTCCCAGGTTTAGGGTGGCATTGCTAAGGTATGCAAGTGCTAGTATTGGGAGATGCACACAGGGCCCAAAATCCTGCCTCTCCAGGTGGCTTTGGATGATGGAGCCTGTGGGTGCGGGTGAGTCTGCCCCTGTTGGCCGCTGCTCTAGGGCAGAGGTTCCCAACTCCGGTCCTGGTGGGCCAAACCCTGTTTGGGTTTTCATGCTGTCCCTAATGAATATGCATGAGAAACATCTGCATACCATGGGGGCGGTGCATAGAAATGTAGCACAGCCATAGTTATTGGAGACAGCATGGGACCTGAATGGTGTTTGGCCCTCCAGGACTGCTTTTGGGAAACTCTGCTCTAGGTAATGCACATGTTTATGGTGTCTGTGCTCTGTAGGGTAAAATGTAGGTGTTTTGGGCATGTTTACGTTATCTGCACTAAAGGTTCTGTCTGTATTGCTGCATTTTAGTAGTGGGTAAAAAATGGGGACTGGGTTGGCAGGAACCACAGCTGGGACTTGAACCTGTGACCTTCTGCCCTGCACCACCATGTTGCCACAGAGACAGTGCATTCCCTGGAGATACCATGACTATTTGTCAGACAGAGCCTGTCTGTTGCAGTGCACGGCACCCACCTAAACAGGGCTGGGCCTTGGTCTGCTGTGGGCAGCAGCCATTGCCCTCTCCACCACCAATACCCCTCTGTCACCATGCTGACATGCCCTTCTGCTGGTGGTGCTGGTGGTGTGCAGTCTTGGGCCATCCAGTGTGCGGGTTGGCGGCTGCCTATGGTGCGGGTTCTGGGGTAGGGGTGCCTGCATAGATGTCCACGCTTCCCCCCAGCACTGCCTGCAAATGTTCTGTACCCTTGGGGGTACCTGCTGGGTACTATCCCCTGTGACACTGTGGGAAACACACTCTTGCCCATGTTGGGCCCTCATCAGTTGCTGTCTGGCTGCTCTACTGTTTCAGCATTCGTATGGGCCACTTAGGCATCACCCTAGTCCGCACTGTGGCCCAGCTGCACCACAGCATGTGCCGCCTGCAGCCCTCTGTGTCCCCTTTTCCAACATCTGTCCAGTTGCCCGTTCCAACATGCCCACCCTGCTGTTGCGGGACATGTGCATGCCATAGGAAACCTGTCCAGTAACAAGGGAAAGCCCTGATCAGCGTTATTTCACTGTGGGATCATTCCCCTTGTATGGGGACAGAGCATAGTCCCTTCCAAAATTGATATGTTTTTTTTTTTAGCTTTCTCGATAGTGTTTTTTTATGTTTCCCATTGATATCACTATTGCCCAGCTAGGTTATGTTTCTTTTCCAGTTTGTTCAGGTCATTTTTAATGTTTATCTGCCCTTTTGTTCTGTGCACATGTATCACACTTATCACGTTTTGTAGGTTTCCCTGGCTTTGCTGTACATTGCTGACGGAAATGGTTTCTCTTCCCTTTAAATCTACTCTAACGACAGGGTTTCACTGGCGTTAGTTTTCAGCCCCGAAATTCACAGCGTTAGTGTGCAGGGAGCCTCTTCCCTCCCACTCTCCACCCATTGACCCCTTCTCTCCGCCCCTGGGGAGCCTTCCTCCACCCTCAGGGAGACTTTACTCTGCCTTCAGCACTCGTTTACGCCGCTGAGCGCCACTGAGCGCATTAGCACGCGATAAGGTACCTCATCGTATGGTAAAGCGCCATTATCATGCGATAAGGCGCCTTATCACGTGCTAACGAGTTAGAGCGCACATTAAGACAGTTTAGTAAACATACCCCTATATTTTATTCATATTCTATCTGCAAAGTGGATCGTTTTGATCTTGAGCTTACCCTGATGAAGCCGCTAGTCGGTGAAACTCTTACTCTTGATGCGAATCGTGTGGAGAATTGAGTGAATTATGTGTCTCTCATATGGGTTGAAGATTTGGCATCACAGTTGATTTTTACGTGAGATTTCTTTTGATATATGAGGAGGTAGTATATGAACATCCCCCGTCTTTGAAATTTTGTAATTACGTCTGATATTGGATCTCCCAGAATGAGTGGAAATGTCTTCATTCTTGTGATATTTACCACATAAGTTCACACAAGTTTAAATCTTGATCATAGATCCTTTGCTGCGTTTTGAAGAAGGATTGGAGGCGTTATGAAAGAGAGTCTAGAGGCATCATGAGAGAAAGTTGGGCTGTGCAAAATATTGACATTGAAAGACATTGACATTGAAAGAAATTGACATTGAATGTAATATTTTATGAATTATATGAATTATATGTTTTGTAATCTTTATAAAGGTATAGTGATTATTATCACTTGAAGGTGGGTAGAATTGTATTTGTTATTATATTGATGAATGTTTTTGCATTGTGTGTTGGTATTTTAGTTATGTTTTTCATTATAAAATTTCATTAATATTGCAGACAAATAATTAATAAATGATTAAACATATTTTGTATTGTATCATTTTGTAAATATATGAGTCTATTATTGATCATGTATGATTGTTGTGTGTTTTGAAATTGATAATTGCATAATACCACACTGGCATGAATGTTAGCCAACTGTGAGTGTGATATAAGAGTGAAAACTCAACTGCTAATGTTGTCAATATCATGTATCTGTATCGATGTTACACATAACTAGACATTCATTTGTTCTTTGCGGCATGGGTAGATGACATCACAATGTACCTCGACTGGGTCCACACCCCTGCACTGCTATCATCCACAAGCCAGACAGGCACAATGTGAAATGCTGCTTGAAATTCTGACACACTTCTGTCTATGATGGTGCTTAAATATGACTGCCTTCTTTGGATTTACAGTGATAGTCTCAGTAACACAAGGCTTGGGCACACATGCTTTGCTTATGGCATTAGCTTTTTTGGTGTGCAGCATCCATTGCTGTATCATGTGCCTAATCCTGGTGTCACTGTGCTAGGCAGAGTAGCATGCAGGTAGGCACTGAACTGATGTTGTCTTTTTGTTTGTGACACATGTGATTGGGGATGGTGAGGAGCATATGGTCATCTTTGATGACATCACATGTTTGCAATATCAGTTTTGTGTGCTACTATTGATATTATCGATGTGTGTATAATTGATGTTTTCCTTTGGTGAACATGGCATGCCAGTGAACATAGTGCAGTGCTGCAGTACAGGATGTGCTTATTTATGTTTGGATATGATGCTGAGCATGTTTGCATTTTCACACAAATGCTTGCCCCTCTACAGCGCAGCAACCAAGGCCACTAGCCACTGGCTCTGCCCTTCTGCCAGCCCCTCCACACACTGCGGACACCAAGAGAGCAAGAGAGGAGAGGAGAGGAGGAGGAGGAGGAGGAGGAGGAGGAGGACATCCCCTTGGAGGAGATGGAGGCTTCTGGGGAGGCAGATGAGGTGCCAGCAGGGACCACTACCACCTCACAGGTGGACATATCTGCTGGGGAGTTGACTGGTCATCAGCCCGCACCTACCTCTTAGCCAGCAGCAACACCCACAGTCATTTCATACAGCCCCCCTGTGTCCCCTTCCCCACCCTTCCCTTGAATCACTGGCTACAGGGGAGCCCAGGGAAGGCCCTCAGCTGCTCCATATTGCTGATTGTGCTGGGTTGCAGCAACATCTGCATCAGCCAGATCACATTCATCTGTTGCTACTCAGACCCCATGTTGCAGGCACATGGGGAGCAGCAACCATGAACGTGATCTGGCTTGTCCAGTCTATCTCCTTTGTGAGAGACTGCACACCCTGTAGGTGAATATGGAACAGCAGATGGTCAGCAATGCAAGACTGTCCTATGACGTGGCGTTTATGGAGGATGAGATGCAGCATCTCTGCCATGAACTCCACGTTCACAGGGCAAACTTGCCCTCACCTGAAGAGCTATCTCCCCCATTGTCTTCCCCCTTCTGTTCCCCCACTGCCTTGAGCTCCAAGAGCCAGTGTTGCTGGCTTGATTCAAGTCATTGGAGTACTGACAACTGATTACATTCAGGACAAACCATTTAGGATATTTGGCATGGATGCCAATAGTCATGTCCTAAATTCAAAAATCACTCACTCTATGAAAACAAAAAAACTGTGCTGTTCATAAATAACTCAAAAGTTTGTTAAATGCATATCAATGACACAAAAAACTACAAAGAAGGTCTCAGTAACAAGGGCTTATGGCAGACTTGATATAGGATCACTGCCAATGTACACAGGCCCGATAACATTAGCGACCTTCTAGTAGACCCAGAATGACCTCCACTGCCACAAGCAAATTACTTAACTCGAAAACAATTCTTGCACTGGGCGGTCAATCTGTTCCCCGACGTCTCCATCCAGAGCTCTCAAACGTTTTGCGAGCACCCTCGCTTCATCAGGGGAAACCAGCTAAAACAACAAAACAAATAACAAACATCTCATCACCATCATGTAACACTATTAAACAAGAACAACAGACCACTCCCGACACTGGTACTCACCCACCAAACACTATGGCTGAACCAAACATAAAGCAGCCTGCCTGCCAGCACCTTTCACCACGCTGTCCAGAAAATGCCACGCATACTCACAGACTACACTCCACCCCTTATTAAAACTAAGCCACCTCATGACGTAACGGGGTTCCCCCACAGACCAAACTCCTCTCTCCAAAACCACACCTACCAATCAGTTTGCAAAATCCAAATCATTCACCTACCTACAGCGAAATCTAACTGCTCCGCCAGCCAATGCCTAAGGCCTACACAAACCAAAACCAAAACGGCTGAACACAGCACTCACTCATGCCGCTGAGGGATCCCCTAGCCTAGCACACCAAATTAGTGCAACATTGCAGTACATTTAATCATTGTTTTTCTGATTTACGTTGTTTCTGTATAGATCAAGTGTTGGCTGGTAGAGCAGGCAAATCCCGGGAGCAATTGTTGCTGGTGTGTGAACAACGTTGGATTTTTAGAGTTTGTACAGTAGCACCTGAGGGTCTGAATCTGCAAATTGATTGGAGTGTTTGTCTTTGATTTTCTTGGGGAGGGAGGAATTTGGCATGCTAGGGGATCCCTCAGTAGCATGAGTGAGTGCTGTGTTCAGCCATCAATACATTGCGTGCATCTCTCTGCTGGTTGTTTCTCCAACTCTTCAACAGTGATTTGTACCATCTCATGAATGTTGGCAGGATTCCTTTGAGCTCTGGCAGATATCTGCTATTTCTAAAGGTCCTGACTGGATTAGAGAGCAGTACTCCCTGATGGCCATTGCACATCACTTCACTGATACCTGTGTAGCCATATACGTTTGCTTGGGGATGTATATTTGGGAGCATTGTTGTGCTAGAGGACCCATGAACTTCAACCCAGACCTATTGTAGCTGTCTGTCACAATTTCCTCCAAAATAACGTGATTGTGCTCCACCATCATGATTCCTTTCTAACATTCCAGGCCTCAAGTTTCCAAGGAAGCCAAACAGCCCCACAACATAATGATAAATCCACCATATATAACTATAGGAAGGATATATTTGTCTTTAGATGTTTCATTTATGCACCTGTTAATGTATCACTTGTCTGCATTGGGCAGGGGATGAGGAATGATTGTCTGTGTCCACAGAACAGTTTCCTAAATGGATTTATGTTTCTCAAAGTGGGCTTCGGGAAATATCTGGTATGCTTTTTTTGGTCTGTCTTTGTGCAATGGGGTCATTCTTGGCCTTCAGTCATTATGTCCTTTGTTGTGTAGTGCACAGTGTATGGACCATGTTGAAACCACCACACAAAGTGCTCCTAGTCAGCATCTGGAATTAATTCTCCTCATCCCTGGGAGGTTCTCTTGATCCTTTCATCTCCCCCTCCCCCCCCTTTTGTCTTCTTTTTAACAGTTGTGATTTTTATTGGTTCTTCATAATACTTATACTAATACTTAGGGGTATGTTTACTAAACCGTCTTAATGTGCGCTCTAACACGTTAGCGCACGATAAGGCACCTTATTGCGCGATAATGGCGCTTTACTGTACAATAAGGTACCTTATCGCGCGCTCAGCAGTGCTCAGCGGCGCAAACGAGCGCTGAAGGCAGAGTAAAGGCTCCCTGAGGGTGGAGGAAGGCTCCCCAGGGGCGGAGAGAAGGGGTCAATGGGTGGAGAGTGGGAGGGAAGAGGCTCCCTGCACACTAATGCTGTGGATTTCGGGGCTGAAAACTAATGCCAGTGAAACCCTGGCGTTAAAGTAGATTTAAAGGGAAGAGAAACCATTTCCGTCAGCAATGTACAGCAAAGCCAGGGAAACCTACAAAACGTGATAAGTGTGATACATGTGCACCGAACAAAAGGGCAGATAAACATTGAAGATGACCTGAACAAACTGGAAAAAAAACATAACCTAGCTGAGCAATAGTTATATCAATGGGAAACATCAAAAAAACACTACCGAGAAAGCTCCAAAAAAAAGATATCAATTTTGGAAGGGGCTATGCTCTGTCCCCATACAAGGTGAATGATCCCACAGTGAAATAACGCTGATCAGGGCTTTCCCTTGTTACTGGAAAGGTTTCCTATGGCATGCACATGTCCCGCAACAGCAGGGTGGGCATGTCGGAATGGGCAACTGGACAGATGCTGGAAAGGGGGACACAGAGGGCTGCAGCGGCACATGCTGTGGTGCAGCTGGGCCACAGTGTGGACTAGGGTTATGCCTGGGTGGCCCATACGAATGCTGAAACAGTAGAGCAGCCAGACAGCAACTGCTGAAGGCCCAACATGGGCACGACTGTGTTTCCCACATTGTCACAGGGGATAGTACCCAGCAGGTACGCCCAAGGGCACGGAACATTGGCAGGCGGTGCTGGAAGGAAGCGTGGACACCTATGCAGGCACCCCTACCCCAGAACCCGAATCATAGGCAGCTGCCTACCCGCACACTGGATGGCCTGAGACTGCGCTCCACCAGCACCACCAGCAGAAGGGCTTGTCAGCATGCTGACAGAGGGATGCTGGTGGTGGAGGGGGCAGTGGCAGCTGTCCAGAGCAGACAGTGGCCTAGCCCTGTGTAGGTGGGTGCCATGCACTGCAACAGACAGGCCTGTCTGACAAACAGTCATGGTATCACCAGGGAATGCTCTGACTCTGTGACAACATGGTGGTGCAGTGCACAAAACCAGTGTATTCAGAAGCAGAAGATCACAGGTTCCAGTCCCAGCTGTGGTTCCTGCCAACCCAGTCCCCATATTTTACCCACTACTAAAACGTACTAATACAGACAGAGCCTTTATTGCAGATGACGTAAACATGCCCAAAACACCTACATTTTACCCTACAGAGCACAGACACCATAAACATGTGCAATACCTCGAGTAGAGTTTCCCAAATGCAGTCCTGGAGGGCCAAACACCATTCAGGTTCCATGCTGTCGCTAATAAAGATGCCTGTGCTGCATTTCTGTGTGCCGCCCCCATGGTATGCAGATATCTTCCATGCATATTCATCAGGGACAGCATGAAAACCCGAACAGTGTGTGGCCCACCAGGATCGGAGTTGGGAACCCCTGCCCTAGAGCAGTGGCCAACAGGGGCAGAAACACCCGCACCCACAGGCCCCATTATCCACAGCCTTCTGGACAGGTAGGATGTTGGGCCCTGCATGCATCTCCCAATACTAGCACTTGCATACCTTAGCAATGCCGCCCTAAACCCGGGAATACGGTACACTGATATCAAAAGGTTGCTATGATTACTGGCACATAGCAATTCCTAGGTTTAGCACAATCTGCTCAGTGAACTGTATCATACCAACCTCTCTGGTGTCTGTGGAGTGTGTGCCAGGTCTGGTATCTGACAGTGTCCACAACCCTGGGGAGTGACCCCAACAGTACTGCATACCATAGCCATGCCTGCACTGTGCCCAGGACTGGTGCGGTGGCCAGGGCTGCCAAAAGCCTCTATAGTTGCACAATGCTGGCATAGGTGTAGGGAGTGTGTGTCTTCTCCAGTGTGTGGTGGCTGCAAACACCCTCCACAGCCCACACTGCTAGCACTGTTGCCAGTATTGGCCTGCCAATGTGCATAATGAGGAGCAAGTTACTGTCGGAATAGCCAGGATAGGGTGGCCTGGCCTGGATTCATCTGTACATAGCATAGGCAATGGCTTGGACATTGTAGTGGCCGGCCACCACCTGCACGGACAGAGTGGCCACAGCATGTCCTGCTGGGAGGTCACTCTCACCCTGACTGATCAGTGACCACAGCATGGCTGGGTTCCCCCCTAGTGCTATATAGTGTTTCTCTTAAGTGATATATATGGGTTCTGTTTTTTGGGGCCCAATCACTGAGCTATCTGCTTGGTGGGTGTGCTCACATCTTAGGTTTGGGTGTACACATCTCCTCCAGGAACATGCACTATGGTCTAGCTAGCAGACTGTCTGCAGGTCATATGTGTGTGGCTGGAACACTTTGCAGGGTGCAGTGGCTGGTTACTCACTGTGCTTGCTGCTGGAGAATGTCAGATGGTGGTGGGGGGCAGCTGTGCATTTTCAGGCCTACTGTCTGTCTGTCATTGCCTTATTTATGGATGCGTACAGATCTGCATTGACTGCCCTGTAGGGTGTCTATTCCCCAGCAGGACTGGGGTTGATGGTCCCTTCTACTGTCACCATTGCAGGGGGGTAGAATGTGGATTTGTTGGTGGGAGATCCTGTCCCCCACCCTGAGCCACAGAAGGTGGGTTGGGTGGTGGTACGTAATCTGCCTGTGAGACCAAACACCCCCCTTTGCTTAAATCATGTGACCATGGCACCCACACAGGGTATGCACTTTTCTGAGTGCATCGTAGTCCACAAGGGCTAGATGTGAAATACAGATGCACACAGGCATATCCTAGGGGTGTTTGCAAGGACTACCTATCACACATTGGCACTGATGGGGACCTGCAGCATAGCCTATCTCAGCAAAGCCAGGTGCTGCGAAAATGGTGCTGGGCACCCAACCTCACCCTCAGGGTGAGCACAGGACCCGCACACTGTGACGATCTGTAGCTACTCTGTGCTACTAACACACACCGTCGGCACCCCCTACCGTCTCCATTGGCTCCCACTTCCCTTCAGAATTCAATACAAAGTGCTTACTTTCGTCCACAAATCCATTCACTCCTGCTCCCCCCTTTATCTCTCAGACCTTATTCACCTCCACACACCGCACTGCTCCCTCTGGTCAATACATGCTAATCGTCTATCCCTCCCTTCCCCATCTCAGGCCCATCTCGAATCTACCCGCTCCTCAGCCTTCTTTTTCCTGGGTCCCCGGCTCTGGAACTCACTCCCCTCCACCCTCCGCCTAGAACCCTCCTACCTTACCTTTAAGACACGACTCAAAACCCATCTCTTCTGCTCCGCTTTCGACCTCCCACCTCCCCCTTTGCCCCTCCCCTCCGCTGACATCCAGCGTCCCCTCCCTCTTCCCTGAGCAGTGCACCCGCCTCTTTGGCCCTTTTACGTCTATCCTCTCTTTCTTATTATTTTATGGCATTCCTGACTTCCTTTTCCTAGCAGTACAAATCCTTTTATTTTGTAAAGCGCTCTGATGCACCTCTGTCTGAGCAGTATATTAAGTCTGAAATAAAGATAAAGATACACTGTGGATATCCTGAAAATCTGACCGGCTGGGAGTCCCCTGGAACAAGTTTGAGAACCACAGCTCTAGGAACTTTTCTCTACAATTTGGTGTCTCTGAAAATGAATTACTGGTGGCTCTATCGCTTTGCTTGTGATAAAGTCAAAAGAAGAATGACAGAACAGCTATCAATTTTGCTTTTCCATAGGAAACTTAAAATGAAATGTTGTTGGCCAGAATGTACAGAAGGATTTGTTTAGACAGGAACAAACACAAATGCAATGATTGTACCCTTGGGCTAACTTCTTAATCAAATTGATAACCTTAAGTTATAATCTTGTGTACCTTGTGAACTCACATTACCACATATAAGCATCTGAAATAGTAATACTGAAAATATATGCTTTCAGAATTGTCTTTCTACTTTCCATGCTCTTCTAAATTTTGTCTATGTACGAGTACACTACTTGGGAAGCAGGATATTTTGTCTCTATAATGCAGGGATGAACAAGTTCAGTCCTCGAGGGATAAAAACATGACAAAATTTCAGGATATCCCTAATGGATGTGCATGAAATAGAACTGCATATGCACTACCTGAATTGCATGCCAATCTACAGTATCTCTTGCATATTCTTTTAGGGCTATCCAGAAAACCTGACCTGTTTGCAGCCCTCAGGGACTGAACTTGTGCATCCCTGCTATAAAGCAGATCTGTAAAATAGTAGTTTAGCACCATGTATACTGGATAAGTAACCAGAAAAAATTATAGATGGGAAGGGTTCTGTAGGAAGGTCAAATAAATCCAGTACAGTATATGTGTATTTAGTACTAAAGGTATTGGTAAGAAATAATTTTGCCAGCAGGGGGCACTAGAGTACAAATGATGATGATAATATGATATTTTGAAGATCTATATCTGACAAGAATTCTCGAAAAGGTCAAACAGAAGAATGCCCATAAACTTAGTTCAACAAAACACTTATGTCAGAAGATTCTTACCAGACATATTTAGCAATACGCTGAATAATTAACGACTTTGTAATTTTCAAGAAATAAATCTAATTGATAATGTTTGCAGGCCCAAAACATGCTCAGAAAATTCTTAATAAAACTGCTGTGAGTTTGCAAATACTGTTTTTATGTAGGCTTTTCGCAACACAGTATAAACACACAACTTTCCCAAGAGAAAGAAGTGTCCATATAAAACGTCCATAAAAAGGATAATACAGTAACTAATTAATATTTCCTCTTGGCACCCAAAATAATTCTCCATGCAGAGGATGACTTTACTGGCTTATAGACACAGAATAAGGGAGAAGTAGAAAATAAAATCCCTGAATCTGTAAAACATTGAAATGTTTTTTCTAATGGAGTGTTGAAAAATACATGTGCTTAATTGGCTAGATAGCAATGGATACAATTCCTTAGTACCTGATGTGACAGTGAGGTATATTTGCTGGGGTTTCTGAAGGATTTTATCTTTTGACAAGTGTAGCTTAAGCGAGAGCACCTATTGGGGAGGGTCCATCAGTCTGTCTGTTTGTCCATCTGTCTGCACATGCACAAACAGATTTGTATAGTTTCACTCCATCTCGCAATAGGAACAGGGATGCAAAAAGCTAGTAGAAATCCCCATGTCCTGTCAGCCGAGAAAGAGGAGCTGTGTATGAGAAGGAGGAGTCACCAGGTCCTGATGGCAAGAAGAGGCTGAGCTGTGCTAAAGAGCCCGAGAAAGTCTCCAGGTCCCTCAATCATGAGGAGGGAGAGAGCCATGCAAAAGAGCCATCTGGAAGTCCCAGATCCCACCAGCAAAGGAGAGAGAGAGGAGCTTCTTAGAGAAGGGGAGGAGGGTAAATAAGAAGTGGAGCTTAAGGGAAGAGGTAGGGATATAAAGAAAAGAAGAGGGGGTGAGCAAGGCTAGCCTGCCTACTAGGTGGGTTAGACATCTGCCTAAGGTAGCAGACCTCTGGGGCAGCACTGCAATCCCTCCACCATACTTCAAAGCAGTGGAGAAGGCAGGAGTGGCAGGCCATGAGTGTGCACCTTCACATGGATACTTCAAGGCCCGCCAAAGCGACTTGCTCTACCACTGCTTTCAAACCTGGTGGAGGGGGTTGCGGTGCTGCTACCAAATGCGCCCATGTTCAGTGATAGAAATGTACAGTAGGTACATGCTCATGAGCTGGTAGGCCTCAGACATGTCCTCCTATGGTCAAGATAAGGGGCTACACCTCCAGGAACAGAGACGATCACTGTGGCATAGCCCCCTAGGTGTAAATACGCACCGCTATGTGATCCCCCATGCAGTGGAGGCAGTGCTCAGACAATGCAATGATGTACCAGTCCTTCCGTTTGCTATTATGTGAATCACCTCATTTGCATTCTCCGCCCTGCAATTGTCTTCAGTTGTCTCCAACCCTGGCTATTGGCCCTGCTGAGCCTAGGGACTTACTTCTAACCCCTCACCAGCGCTGGCTATGCACTCATTTGTGGCTGCCCCTGTGGTATTCCTAGCCCATTTTCTACCTAGGGTGGGCACTTCTTCCTTGTGTATGGGCGTACTGCTCTGTGGCACAGTATACACTCCCCAATCCTGCACTTTAGAGGCAGTGCAGTGGAGTGGAGTGGAGTGGAGTGGAGGAGTAGTAGTGCGGCAAGGTACTTCAGGCCGGAAGGTCGGGGGTTCAAATCCCACTAGAGGACAGCAACCTTGGGCCGGAAGGACTGGGGTTTCTAGTCCCACAGGTGCTCCTTGTGGTCTTGGGCAAGCCACTTAACCCTCCATAGCCCATGTTCCCTGTAAAATAGTTACCGGTATCTCCAAGTTATAATGCCCTGTTCAATGTAATATCAGTTTGTTCAATGTAAACCGCACTGATGCAGAATAGCGCGGTATATAAGAGAATGTAAATAAATAAATAAAACATACCTTCAAGATGGGTGGCTTGCCATGCTGTCTTCAGTCTAGGCTGGATCTTCTCTCCAGGATCCCTTGATACACCACAGGGCTGCCCTGACATGCCCTAACCTTCAATGTCCATGTGGAGAGGTAAAGGGGGACTAGGTACCCCATCAGCTGCTGCTACTTTGCACTCCCCCTGCCATCTGATTGCTACTCAGGCTTCTGCAGTCATCTCCACTACAGCAGATGATGGCATAGGGACTGGCTTCATAGGTTCAGCATAGCTTCTGTTATATGCAGGCCAGTGCAGGGGTCTTGAGATCCCTAGGACTGCGTTCGGCCTTCTGCCCCTCTACCTAGAGCAGTAGTACGGCAAGTGGCAATGGTGACAATATAAGTGGGAATCAGACCTTAGCCATGTGAGTATATTTGTGGCCACTCTGTGTATGAGCTGCAGGGCTCTTTGGGTTTCTGTGACTTTCAGGATCTAGTGCATGCTTCTACAGAGGCCAATTCTCTAGGCAACAGCCATTTGTCCTCAGTATGGTTCCTGATCCATGGGATGTTGGGAAGGTGCCAGGGCATTGTTCTGTGTGAACTGTGTCCATACCATGCGTTTGCAACAAGCTGGCACAGCAGATGCAACTACCACCTAGTAGGAGACTGGTGATAGTTTCACCCACACTAGTGACATCCTTCTGGCTTGGAGGCACCACTAGTGCACTGCTGCAAGCACCCACCCTCTGCCCTAACTCTGCCCAAACCACACCTATTCTCACTGCTAAATTTTAGCACAGGAGCCTTCTGGCCTTGTGCTTCCATCTACTGTGGGCTGAAACATGCATTAGCTTCACACTAAAGGCTATGCTTCCAGCTACTACTAGCACAGTTTAGTAAACCAGCCTCTCTATTCTTTCTCCACACCGGTTCAGCATTTGCCCTCTCTCTTTTCTTCCTTTTCTTCCTTCCCCCATAGTCGAGCACCATCCTGTCTCTCATCTCCTTTCCCTATGCAATCTAAATCTTCCCATCCCTCTCTTCCCTTCTCCTCCAATAGTCCAGCAACCTCCTCTACCCCAGTAGGTCAACATTTCCCATTCTTCTCTCTCTCTTTTTCCTTTTCCCCATTGTTCCCCTGTACATTGTCACTATGCTGTGCAAAGCCCGCCTTCCACGCTCTGTATGGTGAAATATAAGCACGCGCTAGTATTTTGAATTGCATATCACGTAATTTTGCCCCTATAATTATTTTAGGGATTCGCCCGATGGCTTTTTCCAATACAAACGCTTCAAGATTACCTCTGAGATCCCTTCCCCATTGTAAACTCAAGTGTCTATAGCTCTTGACTTGTGTTAGGTTATACAAGGCTTTACTATAATCAGCGACCGATATTCTTTCTTTGTCCTTTATCGCAAACCATTTCTCTAACTTACCAAAACTTTCCTGTCTCAATCCTCATCTCTCTTCTTTCATTGAAATCAAATAATACTTTAATTGCATGTATGCATGAAAATGCCCCTGTGGCAATCCATAGCATTTTTTTTAATTCCATGAAAGGTTTAAGCGCGCCCTCTCCATTGATTACTTGCCACATCTGTTGTAGACCTTTTTTCTCCCATCCCCTGAAAAAAATTAGACATTATACTTGGCTGAAAGGCTAAATTACCTTGCAATGGCAAATATCCTGACACTTCACTTGGAAGGCCCAATTTTCCACAGAGCATCTGCCAACTCCAGCGAACCCCTTGCCATAAAATATTATTTCTAAAATCTTTCGGCAACTTCATTTTCGGCACATGTAACACAGACCGAAGTGAATAAGGAGCAACTAACGCGGACTCAAAATCGTATGAGGTATATACCGATGTCCCTCCTATCCAATCTCTAACATGTCGGAGTAGACATCCTAGATTATATTCTTCTATTCGAGGTAACCCCATACCACCCTGTTGCCACAACCCATATAATCAATCAATTCTGAGTCTAGGTTTTTTCCCTCTCCAAAAAAGTTCTGTAATAATCTTTCCATTTTTTGAACATCTTGTCTCAATAGCCACAACGGAATGAGCTGTAAAATATATAAAATTCTAGGAAAGATTCATTTTATAGGCAGCCACTCTACCTAAGGATAGAGGCAATGGTGTCCAATGTTGCAACTTATTCTGCATGTCTCGTAGAAGCAGCCTAACATTTTGCCTATATAGATGACGTGGATCTTTAGGTAACCATATTCCTAAATACTTAAATTTATTCTTTGCCTGGGGGCGGAGCCAGCCAGCGACCTGCATGGACGTCTAGCGGAGAGCTCCTGCGGACCAAGGGTATAATTTTGCCTCAACCCTCGTTAATAACTATTTCTCAGTAGCATCATTGTTCTCATTCCACGCTACAGAATGGCGGGCAACAAACAAACGAAATTAGATTTCGCCAATGTACCGACTTCAGGCGTGAAACGCTCTAAAGCGGATCCCCTTCTCCGGTGAAGATGGCGTCGCAGCATGATCGAGGTGAGGGCCTGCGGGAGATTTTGGCAGAATTAAAGGCCGTGCGAGCCCGGGTTGACACCAACGGAGAGTGCTTATCCGAACTCCAGGCAGATTCAAAGGAGTTCAGGGAGCAGATGGGGTCCCTGGTTGCCAGAGTTGAAAGCCTCGAGGTCAGGGCTCAAGCGCAGGAGGAAAAAATGACACAATATGGAAAGACAGCGCGGAAGTTAGCGCTGTTAGATCATTCATTGGAGGATATGAACAACAGAGCACGTAGAAATAACGTCAGGATCATCGGCTTACCAGAGGGTTGTGAGGGATCTGACCCTATCGCATTCTTGGAGGACATGATCCCCAAGCTGTTCAATTTCTGTTCTGTACGCCCGTTCGAGATTGAGCGGGCACATCGCATTCCAGCACGGGTCAATCGGCCTTCAGCTACGCCTCGGCCTCTCATCCTCTGTGCCTTGCGCTATCAACATGTGGCTCAAATTCTACAAGAAGCTCGGGCCAAGAAGGGGTTTCAATTTGAGGGCCATAAGCTACATTTCTTTCCTGATCTCAGTAAGCCTACCGTCGCAAAACGCAAACAATTTTTGGATATGAGACGGAGACTTCAACTTCTTCAGGCCCGCTATGGCCTCTTCTATCCTGCACGGCTGCGAGTAACCCTAAATAACGTCACCAAAGACTTTGAAGACCCAGAGGTATTGGCAAATTTTATCTCGGAGCAGGAGGCGCTTCAGATGCAGTGACATGTACGGTTTTGGACTGCCTGTGAGATCTATTCTGGACGTTCGGCTTTTGATTCCCCAGCACCTGGGGAGTCGCTTTATTTGGAAGCTGACGTCTGTGGTCATTGTCTGTGGACTTGCTAAACTGATTATGTTTGTGATGCTTGATATTTGGTTGTAGGTTACTTAGGGGTTGGAGATCTTTTCTCAATGGGATTGCTATATATCTGGCCCGCAATATTTGGGGCCTGCATGACGGTGTGTGTTTGGTCCACACTGGCTTACCCGGTCTGGGGTGTAGAGGGGTGGGGGGTGGGTTGGAGGGGGGGTCGACTCGCCGGGGTTTGTGAATATGTTTATTTTGTATTGGGATGTTTTGTAGTTTATATTGGGCATTCTGGATGTTATATGGTAATGTATGATAATGGCTAATTCCTTACATTTTCTCTCTCTGAACGTGAAAAGCATCAACAATCCGGTAAAACGGGCGAAAATTCTCTCCTACGGTCAGCTTCAAAAGGCAGACCTGATCTATTTGCAGGAGACCCATCTAGATTTAAAAGAATCTCTGAAGTTAGCTAATCGACATTTCACGTTATTGGGTGCCTCCCCTTCGGTGCATAAGAAAAATGGAGTGGCGATTTTGGGGAGGAAATCTCTTAACTGTACGGTTTTGAGTGTGCGTTCTGATGCAGAGGGTCGCTGGGTGATTGTGTCTGTGGATATAAAGGGGATGGAGGGCATCCTAGTTAATGTCTACGGTCCCAACTTGGACGACCCCTTATTTTTCACTGATTTGCTTATAGCTTTGCAAGAGCACTCTTCCTGTCCTTTGATAATGGGGGGGATTATAATGTTACTCTTGATCCGCTTCTTGACAAACGCCCTTACAGGGCAGAAAGGGTATCGAGGGCGCGGACAGCTCTCCTGGCTCTTCTCCAGTCCTTGGGGCTGGTGGACATTTGGCGACTTCTTCACCCCAAGGAGTTGGATTTTTCTTTTTTTCTCGCCGCCACACCAATCCTGGTCACGGCTAGATTATTTTTTACTTTCTAAAAGCCTGGTCCCGGCAGTGCAGACTGCAGAGATCTTAAGTATGCACATTTCAGACCACGCCGCTATCTCTTTGAGAGTAGAGTGGGTTGCGTCGACCGACCCTCCCCGGGTTTGGTCCTTCCAGAGATCATTGTTGGCTGACCCACTGTTTCAGGCCGAAATTAAAGGTTTTATTAAGGAATATTTTGATTTGAATAAGATAAATGAAACATCGGCCTGGGCCTGGGGGAGGCTTTTAAAGCCTCGCTGCGCGCTGTAATTACCAGTTTTCCATCGCAGAGAACAAAAAAAGGCTGGCTCGTTTGCAGTCTCTTGAAGCTCAAATTAAAGCCGGGGAAAGGCTCTTGCTTAATAATGTTAAGCCGGGGCTTCTCTTGCGTTTACAAAGGCTTCGTTTTCAATACAACTCGATCTTAAATGCGGAGATTGATCAGGTGCTTCTCAAGCAAAAATCCCAATATTATGGGGAGAATAATAAGCGGGTAAATTACTAGCCCATTCTTTAAAGAGGAGGAAAGATAGAACTAGGATTGTAGAAATTGCCGATCAATCCCGTGGAGTTTTGAGAAACACCGAAGAGATTCTAGATGCCTTTGCAGATTACTATCGGAGTCTTTATACCTCTGAGGTATCTGCAGAAGAGGAGGCAATGGCAGGTTTTCTGCAACGGTTGCAGCATCCCTGCCTTTCTAAGTGTCGGTCCGAGGAGCTGGACAAACCTTTTTTAGTGGGTGAGCTTCGTAAGATCATTGCTGACCTTCCATCGGGTAAAGCGGTTGGTCCTGACGGTATCCCCGGTGAGTTTTACAAGGTGTTTAGAGAGGAATTGTTGTCTCCTCTTCTTCGTTACTTTGAGGCGATTGGCAATTCCTCTTCGAAGGTTGGCAATTTCGGGGAAGCCACGGTTATTGTCTTAGAGAAACCTGGACGTGATCCCACTTCAGTGACGAATTATCGTCCTATCTCCCTACTTAACACCGATTATAAAATCTATGCGGCGGTCCTGGCAAATAGGCTAGCCAATGTTATCGGTGAAGTGATTCACCCGGACCAATGCGGTTTTATTCCTGGGAGAGCCACATCTGACAATGCTCGGCTTCTCTGTCATCTATTAGAGCGCTCTCATCTTGCCCAGCTCCCCTATGTGGGGGTCTCTCTTGATGCTGAAAAAGCCTTTGACAGACTAGAGTGGTCTTTTCTATTCAAAGTTCTAGATTGGTTTGGCTTTGGTGTAGACTTTATCAGCAAAGTACGCTCTCTCTACTTACATCCTATTGCCCGGATAAGTGCAAATGGAGTTCTTTCGGCTTCTTTCTCGTTGCATCGGGGCACCAGACAAGGTTGCCCTCTTTCCCCTCTTCTTTTTAATTTAGCTTTAGAACCACTACTCCTTGCTCTGCGGCAGAATGATCATATCAGTGGCTTTGAGGAGGGGAGCTGGCAAGTCAAGGTGTCCGCGTATGCGGACGATCTCCTCTTGTTCACGCAACCATCAGCTATTCCCGCAATCTTACAGTTAGTCGATCATTATTCCGGCCTTTCGGGTTACAAAATAAATTGGTCCAAGTCGGTTGTATTCCCGATGAATGGCCTAGCCACCTTTGATTTAGTGGAAGACTTTCCGTTTCGTTGGGAAGCAGGGACCATTAAATATCTAGGGGCCAAATATGGCTCTCCTCTCGAACGAGCGGTCCAGGAAAATGTTGAAGATCTACTCCGGTCCGTTAAGCAGTCTGTTTTAACCTGGTCCCCTTTGTATCTTACCTGGTGGGGGAGGCTGGAAGCCATAAAAATGGTTTTAATGCCTAAAATAAATTATGTACTTGGCATGCTTCCGGTCCTGCTACCTCAGGGTCTTTTCTCAGAGCTAGACCGTCTCCTTTCTCGTTTTCTCTCTGGGGCGGTCGCCAACCCAGGATTGCTTTGAAAAAACTAAAAACTAGTAAAGACAAAGGGGGTGTACACTTTCCCGACTTTCAGTCCTACCACAAGGCGCTTCTCTTAAAGCAAGCTGCCCTTTGGACCTGTGTGGAGGCTCTGGATGCGGTTCCGGTTTGGCTAGAATTTGAAAGACAGATTGTCGCTCCCTCCCCGCTAAGGTGGCTGCTAGGGGCGAGACACCCTGAGAAGTTACTACTGGGCTCGGTGATTGGTGCTACCCAGGCGGCGTATCTATCTTCGGCAAGACAGCTGGCAATCGCTTCTCCTGGGGGTCTGAAATCTCCTTTGTGGTGGAACCCTAAGCTGCGGATAAATGGTAAGATGTTTTCTTGGAAGAAATGGCAGGAGTCGGGAATTTGGTCAACTGATCAGTTGGCAGGGTCTTTCGGCTGGAAAGATTTCTCCTATCTGCAACGTGAGTTTGCCCTTCCCGACTCTGCCTCTTTTTACTGGTTCCAATTACGTCATTGCTTACGGGGTGGGGGTTTTTCTCCTGTAACGTCATGCTCAGACTGCCCGCTTGTTACTGTCATGGCAGAAATTGCAGGGCAGAGGGGGGGTGTCTCTCGAATCTACGCTTTGCTTAGAGATTCCTCTCCGCCCTTGCTCCGCGGGCTTGAGAAAAATTGGGAGGGGGAGATCTCACGCCAGACATCAAGTAGGGTCTGGAGAATTGCCTGGGGCTCCGTTACAAGGGTCTCGAGATCAGCTGCACTCACCCAATCTTTATATTTTTTCTTACATAGAGTGTACATTACTCCCGTTAGATTAGCCAAATGGGACAAGTCCTCTGCAGCCAAGTGCTGGACATGTTCTGCAGCTTTAGGCACATTCAAGCACATGATTTTGATTGCTTACATGTTCAGAGCTATTGGCGTTCAGTTTGGAACAGGATACAGGCCATCTTACAAATTAATGTTTGTCTGACATGGGGTATAATCTGTCTGAGATCCTCCTTTCCGGTGCCCGGACTATCTAAGGACAATTATTTCCTTTTCAACTTTCTGATGGCCGTAGCTTTGAAAGTTATCTTTGCTAACTGGAAAAATTCGCGGAAATTATGTATGAATAAGTGGTGGAATCTCGTATCTCAAATGGTCAAATTTGAGAAACTTTACTGCAAATTGCACTTCCCTGATAAGGCCACTATTGTTCTTGATAGGTGGCGGGCACTGGATACTTTTGTTGCCTTGTCCCTTATCTAATGGGTGGGTCCTCAGACATTTGCCCCCTGCTTGTATTGTATTTTGAAGTTCAGCGCCCTCAGAAATGCTTGAGGTTTTTGTTGTTTTTCTTTGAAGGGTGCTTTTTAGCAGTTCTTGGTCCTTTTCGTTGCTGCTGAACTTTATTAATTTTATCTTTTATGTTCGTTTTGGTGCCCGAGTTTGGGCTTCACCCCGGCGGGCCTAAGGGGGGGGGAGGTGGGAGGGGGTTGGGGATGGGTTTAAGGGTTAGTTCTTTTTTTTTTTTTTTTTTTTGTCTTGTTTTCTTGTCAGTTGCTATGTTGTATTGTAGTGTGAAAATTTTCTAAATAAAGAATTTAAAAAAAAAAAATTTATTCTTTGCCCAGCGTAAAGGAAACTCTTCACCCCAATCATTTTGTAACCCCCCATTTACATCTAATGCTTCAGATTTAGCCATATTCAACTTCAAATCAGCTATCTTCGCATATCGTCCGATCACATCCAGAAGTTTTGATAAAGATTTGCGAGGTTCCATCAACATAACTAGTAAATCATCCACGAAAGCCGACACCTTAAATATGGAGGACCCGACCTTCACTCTTCATATAGCATCACAAGCATAAATCATTCTTAGCAATGGGTCCAATGAAAGCACAAATAACAACGGAGACAAAGGGCATCCTTGTCTAGTTCCTCGAGCAATATTAAAACTATTAGTTACTAGCCCATTAACTCCCATTACTGCCTCTGTTTTTTGGTATAGTCCTCTGCTACCATGAATAAATCCTTCTCCCAGTCCGTAGGCTTTTAAAGTCTCGAACCAATATGTCCACCCCACCCTGTCAAAGGCTTTTTCAGCATCAAAACTGATCAATAAGGAAGGGACAGCCAGTTTTCTAACCCAGCTAAGGGCTCCTAATATTTTCCTAACATATTTAGTGGGATATCGACCCTTCACAAACCCCGTCTAACAATTATGCAGCAAATTAGGGAGATATTCGGCCAAACGATTTGCCAAAATCTTAGCAAACAACTTAAAAATCATAATTAGTTAAGGAAATTGGTCGATAAGACCCAACCTCTGTTGCATCTTTACCAGGTTTTGGTAAAACCTCTATATGGGCAGTATTATTATTTTATTTAAACACCCCTGTTTCCATCCACCTATTAAACAATGTCACCAACACAGGTATAACCTGTGCCTGTAACAACTTGTAATATTCAGCTCTAAAACCATCCAATCATGGAGCCTTACACCTTTTTGGATTATCAATACCTCTTTGTACTTCGTCCATTGTTATGGAGGATGCCAATTTGTTCTGCTGTACCTGAGTAAGACGGGGTAAATGCACCTCTGCCAGAAAATTCCTAATCATCACGTGAGATACGTCTTCCTTCATATATAGCTTATGATAATAGTTTACAAAACATTTTCCTATATCTACAGTGTCTGTACGTATCACACCTTCCTCATCTTTTAAAAATGGCGCAAATCGAGATCTCTGACTCCGTGTCAGACAATGAGCCAAGAGCCTCCCCGCCTTATCCCCATATTGGTACAAGTGTTATTTATAATAAAATAGCAATTTTTTTAGTTTTCTGATGTATCAAGGTATTCAAAGTTGCCTGGGTAGTGAGTAATTGTTCCTTATTTGCAATATTAGGCCTATTAGCTAGGAGTTTACATTCTTTACAAATTTGTTTTTCCATTCTGAGGATCCTTGCGGCCAGCATTCTTCTCCATCTAACAGTATAAGCAATTATTTCTCCCCTCAAAACCGCTTTTGAGGCCTCCCAAAATAGCTCTGGATCCTGTTTATTATTTATTTTTAATGATTGCTAACTGCAGATGCTTTTCACTAATCCTGTCTGAAAATTCGTACTTTTCTATTTACTTGTGCTTGTTTAATGCATTTTGGGGCATGTTTGCTAAAATTCAGTGGTTTAATGCATATGCACTGTAAATAGCCCACCCTGTATATAGCTCAAACAAATCAAGCACCCAACACATCCCTCACACAACTAAGTTTTATCCTCACTGCATGTACAACACACACACTTTACCTGATTGCTTGCTGTGATACCACCTTGATTATTAAGATAAGGCGGTTTAGAAATACTGTTAAATAAATAAATAAAATATTAAGTAGCAAAAGGTAACATAGGAGATAGCGTAGACCTGTGCTAACTGTTGGAGATATACCCAGCATGTTTCCCTGCAGTTACTGTGCTGAGACTCAGCCTGCTAACTGGCAAGCACATTTAGGGGTATGTTTACTAAACGGCGCACAAGTGCGTGGCGCACAATAGCGTGATGCGTTTTTGTGCCCCGCACACGTGCGCGCTGCACTAAAGTGCCCGCTCATGTGCGCGGCGCGCTGATGTGCGATAGAGGTGTGGAAAGGCTCCCGGAGGGCGGAGGAAGGCTCCCCAGGGGCGGAGAGACGGGGTCAATGGATGGAAAGTGGGAGGGGAGAGGCTCCCCGCACAGGAGCGGGGCTGAAATTCAAGTAAAAAAATACCGCGAGTGAAAACCTCGCGGTAGAGCCGATATAAAGGGAAGAGAAACCATTTCTGTCAGCAATGCACAGCAAAACCAGTGAGCAGTGTGATACATGTGCACGGAACAAAAGGGCAAATAAACATTAAAAATGACCCCAACAAAATATAAAAAAATTATAATCAAGCTGGGCAATAGTGATAGTAATGGGGAACATCAAAAAACACACCTAAAAAGCCCCCCCCCCCAAAATATGAATTTTAGAAGGGTCTACGCTCCGTCCCCATACAAGGTGAATGATCCCACAGTGAAATAGCACTGATCAGGGTTTCCCTCTCCATTGGACAGGTTACCTATGGCATGCACATTTCCACAACAGCAGGGCGGGCAGGTCGGAATGGGCAATTGGACAGATGCTGGGAAAGGGGATACAGAGGGCTGCAGGCGGCACATGCTGTGGTGCAGCTGGGGCACAGTGCGGACTAGGCAGATGCCTAGATGGCACCTAGGAATGCTGAAACTGAACAGCAGACAGACAGCAACTGATGAGGGCCCAACATGGGCACGAGAGTGTTTAGCACAGTATCACAGGGGATAGCACCCAGCAGGTACCCCCAAGGGCACGGAACATTGGCAGGCGGTGTTTGGGGGATGTGCGGACAGATATGCAGGCACCCCTACCCCAGAACTCGCACCATAGGCAGCTGCCTACCCACACACAGGATGGCCTGAGACTGCGTACCACCAGCACCACCAGCAGAAGGGCATGTCAGCATGGTGGCACAGGGGTACTGGAGGTGGAGGGGGGCAGTGGCAGCTGCCCAGAGCAGACCATGGCCTAGCCCTGTGTAGGTGGGTGCATGCACTGCAACAGACAGGCCCTGCCAGACAAACAGTCATGGTATCATCAGGGAATGCACTGTCTCTGTGGCAACACGGTGGTGCAGTGCACACAACCAGTGTGTTTGGAGACAGAAGGTCACAGGTTCAAGCCCCAGCTGGGGCTACTGCCAATCTAGTCCCCATATTTTACCCACAACTATATCGTGATAGTAAAGACGGACCTTTATTGCAGAGAACATAAGCATGGCTCAAACACCTCTATTTTACCCTACAGAGCACAGACACCAGAAACATGCACATTACCTAGAGCAGATTCCTCCAAATGCAGTCCTGGAGGGCCATAACTCCTTCAGGGTTTATGCTGTCTCCAATCTAAGGATGGAGCGGTACTGGTGGTGTAGGTGGCAGCAGCTGGTGGCAACAGCAGACCATGGCCTAGCCCTGTCCAGGTGGGTGCCGTGCACTGCAACAAACAGGCCCTGTCGGATGTACAGTCATGGACTCCCCAGGGAATGCAGCATATCTGTGGCAACACGGTGATGCAGTGCACACAGACAGTGTGTGCAAGAACAGAAAGTCACAGGTTCAAAGCCCAGCTGGGGCTACTGCCAATCCAGTCCACATATTTTTCCCACAACTAAACCGTGATAGTAAGGACAAACCTTTATTGCTGAGAACATACGCATGGTTAATACACCTATATTTTACCCCACCGAGCACAGACACCATAAACAGGCGCATTACCTAGAGCAGAGTCTCCCAAATGCAGTTCTGGAGGGCCACACACCATTCAGGTTCCATGCTGCCTCTAATAAAGATGCCTGTGCTGCATATCTATGCACCACCCCCCATGGTATGAAGATGTAGCTCATGCATATTCATGAGGGACAGCATGAAAACCCGAACAGTGTTTGGCACACCAGGACTGGAGTTGGGAACCTCTGCCGTAAAAGCAGCAGCCAACAGGGGCAGACACACCCACACCCACACCCACAGGCCCCATTGGCCAATGCCTCCTGGAGAGGCAGGACATTGGGCCCTGCGTGCATCTCCCAATACTAGCACTTGCATACCTTAGCAATGCCACCCTACACCTGGGTATACGGTACACAGCTATCAAACGTTTGCTATGAGTACTGGCAGATAGCAATTCCTACGCTAAGCACAGTTTGCTGATTGAGCTCCATCATAACAATCTTTCTGATGTCTGCGGTGTGTGCTTAAGGTCTGGTCTCAGACAGTGTTTACCACTCTGGGGAGTGAACCCCAACAGTATGGCGTACCATATCCATGCCTGTTCTGTGCCCAGGACTGGTGTGGTGGGCAGGGCTGCTAAACTTCTCTATAGTAGCACAATCCTGGCATAGGTGTGGGAGTGTGTGTCTGTCTATCCAGTGTGTGGTGGCTACAAACACCCTCCACAGCCCACACTGCCAGCACTGTTGTCAGCATTGGCCTGCCAATGTGCATAATGAGGAGCAAGGTACCATGGGTATAGCCTAGACAGGGTGGCCTGGCCAGGATGCATCTGCATAGGGCATAGGGCACTGGCTGGGACATATTAGTGCCCAGCCACCACCTACACAGACAGGGTGACCTCAGTATGTCCTGCTGGGAGAACACTCTCACCCTGACTGTGCAGTGATGACAGCATGGCTAGGCACCCCCATAGTGCTATACAGTATTTCTGTCATGTGATATTTATGGGTTTTCCTTTTGGGGCCCAGTCACTCACTTATCTGCTTGTTGTGCATGCTGCCATCCCAGTTCTGGGTGCATGCATTTCCACCAGGAACATGCACTATTGACTAGCTAGCAGACTGTTTGCAGCTGGCAGGGCCGGCCCGTCCGTTGAGCGAGAATGTTTTTTGCACAGGGCCCCGCCTTTCAGGAGTCCCCGCGCAAAAAACATTCCGATCCAAAAGTAAAATTAAAAATAAATAAATAAAAGCTGTCTGCTGCCGCTTCCGGGGCCGCCACGGCAGAATCGAGTGTGCCACCGGGCCCCCCCTGAGCCCGGCAGAGCCTGCCCTCCCCGCTATCACCTCTCTGTTTCCAGCTTCAGTCACACGCGCTGGCTTTCAGAGCGCGAGGGGAGAGTTTCTCCCTCGCTGCTCTGTTAAGCCCGTGGGGGCTGATGGGAAGTTCCCATCAGCCCCCGAGGCCTTAACAGAGCCGCGAATGGGAAACTAGTCCCTTCGCGCTCTGAAAGCCGGCGTGTGTGACTGAAGCTGGAAACAGAGAGGTGATACCGGGGAGGGCAGGCTCTGCCGGGCACAGGGGGGGGCCCCGCGGCACACTCGATTCTGTCGCGGCGGCCCCAGAAGCGGCAGCAGACAGCTTTTTTTAATTTTAAATTTTCCCTGGGCTGGGCTGGGCTGGGCTGGGCTGGGGGTGGGGGGGTTAGGAGTGTTGATGGGGGCTGGGGGGGTTAGGAGTGGTGATGGGCGCTGGGGGGGTAGGAGTGGTGATGGGCTATGGGGGGGCTTAAACTAAAAATTGGGTGATGGGGGATTAGGACTGGGAATGGGCTGGTGGGATTAGGACTGGGAGTGGGCTGATGGGGAGGTTAGGACTGGTAATGGGCTATGGAGGGGGCTTAAACTAAAAATTGGGTGATGGGGGATTAGGACTGGGAATGGGCTGGTGGGATTAGGACTGGGAGTGGGCTGATGGGGAGGTTAGGACTGGTAATGGGCTATGGGAGGGCTTAAACTGAAAATTGGGTGATGGGGATTAGGACTGGGAGTGGGCTATGGGGGGCTAGGACTGGTAATGGGTTGGGGGGTTGCTCGGACTGGACCGGGGCTGAGTGGAAGGGGGCTTGAATTGCACATAGCTGCTGGGGACGGGGCTTGGAATGGAAATGGGCTGAGTGGAAGGGGGCTTGAACTGCAAATAGCTGATGGGGACGGGGCTTGGAATGGAAATGGGCTGAGGGGAAGTGGGGGGCTTGAACTGCAAATAGCTGATGGGGACGGGGCTTGGAATGGAAATGGGCTGAGGGGAAGTGGGGGGCTTGAACTGCAAATAGCTGATGGGGAGGGGGACTTGGAATGGAAATGGGCTGAGTGGAAGGGGGCTTGAACTGCAAATAGCTGATGGGAAGGGGGGCTTGGAATGGGCTCTTAGGGGAGGGAGCTAGGACAGGAAATGGGCTGATTGAGGGGCTAGGATAGGACTGGGAATTGGGTGTTGGGGGGAGCTAAGATTGGAAATGGGCTGTGGTGGGGGCTTGGATTGAAATGGACTCATGGAGGGGCTAGAACTGGAAGTAGGCTCATGGGGGGCTTGGATTAGAAATGGGCTGAGTGGAGGGGAGCTAGGATTTAACATGGGCTGATGGTGGGGCTAGGAAAGGACTAGAAATGGGCTGATGGGAGGCTGGTATTGGAAATGAGCTGATGAAGGGACTCAGATAGGACTGGAAATGGATGGGGGAGCTAGGACTGGAAATGGACTGATGGGGGGCCAGGACTGGAAATGGGCTGATGTGGAAACTAGAAGGGAGTGGATACTGGGTGGGGCTGGAACTAAAAGGGAGCTGATGTTGGGGGAGATTAGAAGGGGATGGGGCTGGGAGAGTGAAATGGAGAGGGGAAAAATATTTTGTGTGGGAGGGAAGAAAAATGTACAATTGGCCGGGTATTGGGAGACTAAGTGGGGATTGAGGATGGAGGGGTAAAATTTGAGTGGATGAAATAGGAATGAGGAAAGAGCAAAAGGAGAAAGATTATTATGTTAAAGCAGATGTAGAGAGAGAATGGAAAAAACTAGAAGAGAAGAAAGGACAAATGGACAGCAGACGATGGAGAGATAGCAGAAGACACAAATAAACCAGAAGAAAGTGGCTGGAACAATTGCAACTGAAAAAAAATGCACAAAAGGTACAAAGATATCTCTTTATTTTGAATTTATTAACTGGAATATGTCAGCTCTGGGAAATGTGCATCATTAATGTCTGTGGTTTGTTTAGTACAAGAGGAAATTAATTTATAGTTTTATTTCTACATTGTTGTTGTACATTCCAAGTTTGGCTTTTAGGGTTCCCAGTTTAATTATTGTCTTCTTGTTTTTAAATTGTGATTCCATGTTTGGTGATGGTCTATGTTCTGCATGTGTAACTGAGCTGAGGTATTCTGTTTATGTAATTGCTATTTGATATTGTCACTTGTTCTCTTTCCCCAGTAGGTCATGTATTGTTATTCTCCGAAATGTATTGGTTTAATATTTGCAGTGTTGCCTTTTGATAGGTAGGGTATGGTGCTTTATGAGTCCTGGTAGTGCTGTTAGGATACGATGGGTTTGCTATGGGTTCTAAATGGGCAGTGTTTGTAGTAGTTCCTAATGTGCCTGGCGGTTGGCACTGGATTATAGTAATGTAGAAATCTTTGTCTTTCTTTATCCATACACTCATGAAGAGGCATGTTTACTAAATGTTAGTGTATGGCAGAGCTACTCAATTCCAGTCCTGGAGGTCCGCAACCCTGCAGGCTTTTGGGATATCCCTAATGATATGCATGAGATATATATGCATTAGAGATAGCCTGCCAACCTGACTGGTGTTTGGCCCTCCAGGGCTGGATTTGGAGACCCCTACCTTACACCTCTGTCATTTAAGATTGTAAGTGGGCAAGGTGCAGATGTCCAAGACATCAAAAAGGTTAGAATTTGTCACATTCCTCCTTGCTTCTCACCACCACCAAAATATTGTCTATTAGACAACTTTTGGTGGTGTTGAGAATCTAGGAGGAATGTGACACATTCTATCTACCCTTTTGATGTCTAGAACATCTGTACCTTGCCCACTCACAATCTTAAATGACAGAGGTGTAAGGCAGGAGTCTCCAAATCCAGCCCTGGAGGGCCACAAACCAGTCAGGTTGGCAGGCTATCTCTAATGCATATATATCTCATGCATATCATTAGGGATATCCCAAAAACCTGCAGGGTTGCGGGCCACCAGGACTGGAATTGAGTAGCTCTGGTGTATGGTAACATTATGCAAATATTTATGCAGGCTTGCTGCAGGAGAATATCAGATAGTGGTGGGGTGCAGCTTAGTATATCCAGGCCTAATGTCTGTCTGCTATTGTGTTATGGATGTGTACAGAGCTGCATTGACTGCCCTGTAGGGTGCCTGTTCCACAGCAGGATGGTGGTTGATGGTCCCCTCTACTGCCACCATTGCAGGGAGGTAGAATGTGGATCTGTTGATGGGAGACCCTGTTTACCACCCTCAACCTTGGAGGAGGAGAGTGGTGGTACATAACCCTCCTAGGAGTCCATGGGGGCTACACCTGACTGGGAGAGACAGATATGTCCAAGGTGTTGCTGCAGAAACTACCTATCTCACACATTAACACTGCTTTGGACCTGCAGCATGGCCTATTTCTGCTATGGAAGGTGCTATGGACCTGGTGCTGGGTGCCTCACTGCACCCTCAGGGTGAGCACAGTACCCGCATAATGTGACAGTGTGTAGCTACTCTGTGCCAGTAAAACACACGGTCAGTACCCCCTACCAGGCCGAGGTGCTGTGGGGGTGCACATGGTCAGTTCCCCCTACCAGGCCGAGGTGTTGTGGGGGTGCATACCCTATCTTGTGTTCATCTGTGGACAGCTGATTTGCATGTGCAGTGCATCATGGGTACGGGTGTGTGCTAACCCTATCCTGGTGACCACAGCAGACTCTCTGTGTGATGACATGCAGACCCTCTGCAGCCAGCCAGGGGCTTGCTAGCAGCTATAGAGCTGTAGCCCAATGATTACTTCACTGCCTGTGAAGCCAGAGGTCATGGGTTCAAACCTGCAGTGGGGTTATTTGATAGGGCTGCCCAAAGCATTATCTCTTTTTAATGTACATTATTGCTGCCAGCAAAAAACTCTCAGCGTACTGTACCCATAAGGTGCCTCTGAGGGCCCTTTATAGGGCGCCCTATAGGGCACCTTATGGTTACCGTCCATATAAGGTGCACTATACGTTATCCTGTGGAGCAACTTATAGGGTGCCCTATAGGGGACATTATAGGGTGCCGTGGCAGACAGTGCACTTTATAATGTGCCCTATGGAGTGCCTTATAGGGTGCCTTATGCGGTACCTTCAGTTACGGCACGTGAGGGCGTGTTTGCTGGCAGCAATTAATAAAATACAAATAAAGTGCTGCAGGAAACAATACATACATTGCAAAGCTGATGCCTCAGCCAGCCTTACGTATTAGGCACTCTGGGGAGCAAACTCATGACCCCTGTATCAGCCGTCAGTGCCTTAACCATTGTGCTACACTGCTGTCCCTCCTTGCTTGTCAGCGCCCCTACTTAGGATTTCCATGCGTTTAAATGCACAGTGCTGCCATCAAACATAGTGCTATGACCTTGCTGTGCCTCATAGGGCACCCTATATGGCGCACTATAGGCCACCCTTTCAGCAACATTGTAGGGTGCCGTGGCGGACAGTGCACTTTAAAATGTGCCCTCTGGGGTACCCTATGAGGCGCTTTATGCAGCACCTTATGTTACAATACTTTGAGGGTGTGTTTGCTGGCAGCACTAATTAAAATAAAAATAAAATGCCCCCTACAGCAATATTACCTATAACAGGTAATGCCTCAGTCAGCCTTCTTCATTAGGCACAGTGGGGGATTGAACCCATGACTCTTGCATTATTGGTCAGTGCCTTCACCATTGTGCTCCACTGCTGCTCCTCCTTGCATGTCAGCGCACCTACTTATGCTTTTCATTCCTTAAACTGCACAGTGCTGCCATCAAAAACAGTGCTGTGACCTTGCTGTACCTCATACGGCACCCTATAAAGCGCCCTATAAGCAACATTCTAGGGTGCCTTGGCGGACAGTGCACTTTAAAATGTGCCTTATGGGGTGCCTTATGTTACCACGCTTTGAGAGTGCGTTTGCTAGTAGAGATATTTAAAATAAAAATAAAATGCCTCCTAAAGCAATCTTCCCCATAATAGGTAATGCCTCAGCCAGCCTTCTTCATTGGGCACAGTGGGGGATTGAACCCATGATCCCTGCATCATTGGTCAGTGTCTTAACCATTGTACTGTGGCTCTGCTCCTGTGCGTGCACATCAGCGCGCCACTTATGCTTCCCGCGCAACTTTCTCATGCGCTAATGAGCGGGGCGCACTTGAGCGCCGCGCACATCAGCGCATGATTAATCACGGTTTTGCTTTTTTCAGACTGAAACGCTCACTCCTTATATGGCATCCGTACACTAGCGTGGCGCACTCATTACCGGGGTTTTAGTAAACATACCCCTTAATGCAGGTGGACTTACTGCCACCCACGGAGGAGGCCATAAGGGACCTTCACTAACAGCAACAATTGCAGTTAGTGCATGCCAGTGATGCCCATGTTAACTTTAATTTGCCATCCACATCCAACTCTATTACTACGACTTATCATGTGCATAGTGCATGTGTATGTATATTTGTCCCCAAACCCACTTGTTCACCATCACATTGCATACTAGATGATCGGTGTGGGACTTTTACCATGCTGCCTTGTGTTTACAGTCAGCGTGGTGCAATTAGCACATGGTAAATCTTGTGCTAACTGTTAATGCACTTTAGTACATATGCCCCTTTATTATACATAATTCATTTTATTTTTTTATGTTTTGTGGCACTTTCTCAAAATGTTTTTCCCTTTAATCTTGCCTTCTTCACTGCTCCCACTGCCCTAGGCAGCATGTCTAGGCAGATGAGGGGAAGGGCATCGAAGCAAGGGCTGGAAAGGTGCCTTCTCCAGTGCACTACCTCAGCACCACCTGGCCTGTGAGGGCTGCTATAGTTCAATAACAGTCTTCCCTTCCTCACTTCCTTCCTTCTTGGGCTGGGGTGAACCATCTGTACTAGTACTCAGGACTGACGATGCCCTCCTCCTACTCTAGGATAGATTAAATAAGTAGGCATAAATATTTTGTTATTCAGAATTACCTAGTAATTTATGGCATACCTATAAAGAGCAAATTTGTTGCCTTGGGGTTGTCTTTGACCAAGAACTTGTACAAATATTATTGTAAGTGCTGTCAAGTCTTTGTCAACTCATGGCGATCCTCAATAGTTGTTCAAAACTGTGTTCAGTCTTCAGTCAGGCAGCTCATTATTTATAGAATGGCATACATAGCTGCTGTTATTGTATCAATCCATCTCATTGCTTGTCTTTCTCTTTTGCTTTTGCTTCAACCTTGCAAAATATGATGTTCCCCAGGACTCTGTACTTGCTCCTCTCCTCTTTAACCTCTTTCTTGCTCCTCTTGCCCTTCTAATACAACAATCTGGGATTTCTGCATTCTACTATGCCGATGACATCGTCCTCCTTCACCACACCTCCCCCTCTCACCCTGATCTCTCCCCGCTCAAATCCTGCCTTTCTACCGTTGCAACTTGGTTAACCCAGAACTGTCTTCACCTCAACTTAGCTAAAACCATCGCGATCTGCTTCTCCCACGACAGCCCACCTCCCACACTGGCCCCGTCCTTTTCTGACTCCCCTATCCCCCTAGTCTCCACTTTCCGCTATCTGGGTGTGCTCTTCGACTCTGATCTCTCTTTCCAGGCCCACGTCTCTCATATCACCAGGACTTCCTTCTTCTTTCTGCGTCAAGTTCGTGTAATTTGCCCCTTTCTCACCCCGCCCGCCCTCACCACACTCCTACTATCACTAGTTATGTCGCACCTAGATTTCTCAAACTCCATCCTCATTGGTCTTCCCAAATCCCAACTTAATAGACTGCAAAGGATCCAGAATACCGCTGCTCGCATTATCACTCACTCCTCCCCACGGGACCACATTTCACCATTACTTGTTCACCTTCACTGGTTACCTGTCCCCTTTCGCTTCCAGTTCAAACTACTTGCCCTTGTTCATCAGGCACTTCACACCAACACCCCGCAATATCTGGCAGACCTCATCACCTTCCACACCCCTAGACACACCCCTCGTTCATTTCACCTTAATTGCCTCCACCTTCCCCCCCCCCCTCCCTTGCGCACCTTCAGTCCACTCGCTCCTCAGCCTTCTTCTTTGCAGGCCCCGCCCTCTGGAACTCGCTCCCCACTTCCCTTCGTCTAGAGCCCCACCTCCCTACCTTTAAGCGTAATCTAAAAACCCACCTCTTCTCCCTCGCCTTTGATTTTCCCTCCCCCTTTGTGTGACCTAACCCCTGAGTCTTGTGCAGTCTTCTTTTCTTTTACTGCCTATCTATCATGAGTTGTAACTTCTTTTCCTTTTTCTGGCCTGGCACCACCCTCTGTTAATTTTGTACTTTGTAAACCGCTCTGCTTATTTAAGGGCGGTATATCAAATTAAATAAACATAAACATAAACAGTCTTTCTCTAATGATCTCTCTCTTTGCATGATATGTCCAAAGTATGAAAGTCAAAGTCTTGTCATCTGAGCTTCTAAAGAAAGCTTAGGTTTGACCTCCTCTTGTACTTACTGCTTTGTTCTTCAGGCAGTCCATGGTATACACAGTATTTGTTGCCAGCACCATAATTCAAAGGCATCCATTTTCTTCCTGTCTATCTTTTTCACCATCCATCTTTCACATCTTTACTGGCTGAGAGTGAAGAGGATCAGAAACATTTGCTTCTTAAGATCCAGGAACATAGTCTTACAATGAATATGCACCTTAACATGAAGAAGACAAAGGGGTATGTTTACTTTTTTTTTTAGTGCTATCAAGTCAGTGTTGACTCATGGTGACACAGCTGCCTCTGGGTTTTCTTGGCAATGTATCACTGGAAGTAGATTGCCAGCCTTTTCTTCCAAGGCAATGGAGGGTAGAATGACTTGCCCAAGGTCTGCTAGTGGGAGTTGAACCTTTGATTTTCTGGATACTAAGCAAGTGCTCTAACCACTAGGCTACTCCTCCACTCCATGCTGTTTACTAAGCTGTTTACTAAGCAGCAGTAAAGGAGCAAGTGTACTGTTAGCATGTGCTAACTGTGCAGGTGCACACTTAACATGTGCAAAAAGGCAATTTAGCGGGTGCTAATGGCACCAGCAGCATAAAGCGCCCTGTGGGTGGAGAGACGGCGTGCATGGGGTGGAGAGTGGGGGTCAATGGGTGGGCACTATGTTGATGGGGGTCATACTTGGGCACTATGTTGATGGTGCAAATGGAGGCAAAGGAGGTGGCACATGGGTCATGCAGTGGGGGCTGATGGCGCACAGGGGGGACCAGGCAGATGCCTATATGGCACATAGGAACATAAGACTACAAAATATGCCAAACAGTGTCAAACCAAGGTCCATCATGCCCAGTATCCTGTGTCCAACAGTGCACAATCTAGGTTACAAGTACCTAGCAGTTTCCCCAAAAGACACACAGGAGCCCCAATAATTGTATGGGGCAAAGCAATGCATAGCCTGGGTCCTCTTTAGCAATGGTTTATGGACTGTTACCCAGGAACCCATCCAATCCTTTTTAAACCCAGCTACACTGACAGCTTTTACCACAACCTCTGGTAATGGATTGCAGGGTTTTATTACGCATTGACTGAAAAATATTTTCACCTAGAAGAACCAAATGGGTTACACTGTAGCCACATTGCAGGTCCCCTAGTCTGTCCACAGTCTGATGGCATAAAAAAGTGACCCACGTTTACCTGTTCCACTCTGATCAATAATCTATAGACCTCTATCATATCTCCTCTCAGCCGTCTCTTCCCCAGGTTGATGAGCCCCAACTTTTTTAGCCTCTCCACAATGGGGGCATTCTACCATCCACAGTACCATCTGTGATGTTGTCATGATCCCACAGTGACAGTGGCAGCACACAGTCCTGCTATTGCTGCAGAAAGGCAATGTGTCACATGGGGTGGTCCAAGGGTCCTGGCACCCCAGGCAGAGATCCAGGCACCTCCCCCTCCCGCTACCACAGAACCCAGCAGTGGGGGAAGAGGCCAATAGTGCCAGATGCTGCAGCCCTCCAGATAGCTGGAAAATGCAGGTGCCTGGGGAAATACTACAGTAGTGGCTGCCATCCTCCCCTTGAGACATATTGGTGGCAGGCGGTGATGGGGCCCCTGCATGGGCAGCTGGTGGGGGGGATGTATGACCATCCATGTGTGCCTCTACCCCCCCCCCCCAATCCGGACCTTATTCCCAAGTGCTCGCCAAACCTTCATGTTTAACATGCTGGGACTGTGACTACCACCACTGATTGCACGGGCATGTCTGCATGGTGGGGTGTTGATGGTGGCATGTGAAGTGGCACCAGTCTGCAGCAGACAGAAGCCTTGTCCTGGTCATGTGCACCATGTGAATTGCAGCATGTACCAAAGGTCAGCTGAAGGGAAGCATGTCAGCAACAGGAGCTGTTATCTCCATAACACACACAGTTGGTGTGTATATGTGCAGAGGGTCACAGGTTCAGGTCCCTGCTGGGGTTTCTGTATTGCATCTTCCTGTGGACAAGGTTTAGCTGATAGTATAAGTACAGCTCCAGCATGTGCAACCCTCAAGGAGATGGCCAGCAAGGGTGGAAACACCCACCAGCAGCACTGACAGGCTCCACTATCCACAGCTGGTTGGTGGCTAATAGCACACGGTAATATAACACGTGCAAACAGAACACACGTTATCAATCCTTGAGCTGACATTGAGACAGGAGTGTCAAGCAGGAATGCCAATCATCTCCACTTTTGCTCAGTGCGCCAATGAGAGTGTATGCGCATGTGAGTGTATGCGTGTATGCATGTGTGGTGTGTGTGTGTGTATGGCTCCCCTTTGTCCTGTGGCTTTCTGCACTGCACTTTGGCTCACATTGTCTGAGATTTCCCAGCCTGTTTGAAAAATGTGAATAAGGTGAGGCAGAGGATTGTGGGTAATGCTTGAAACAGCACAGATTGGCCTGGATGTGTCTGCCACAATGGTAGGGTCACTGGCTGAGATGCCGTTGTGCCCATCTGCCACCTGCATTGCCTGGGTGTCCACTATATGACATGCTGCGATGGCTCTCTCACTATGGCCAAAAAGTGACCATGGCACGGCTATGTATTTTTAATGTCTGGCTCTAGTGATGTGGATACATTCTCTGTTTGGGGTTGCTAATCACTGAACAAATGGCTGGTTACTTGTGGTTGCACTATGTACATGTTGACTAGCAGACCAACCATGGTTGGTTTGTGCTTAGCTGACACAGCCCAGTAGGGGTAGTCTTACTGCCTGTGCTATAATGAATTGTTAGTTCTCAAAGGTTGGGGCAACAGTGCTTCATGGTCTACTCACTGGGGTCTTGGCTGGACAGTAACCATAGCCCCACATCAGCCTATACACCCCTGCTGCAGTAGCTGTCCATAGCAGCAGTAGATTACCACTAGACTACTCTGTTATCAGAGGGTTAGTGCTCAACATGGGCAGAACACAGGATGAAACTGTTGCTGTCACCATCATTTACAGCATGCAGGAAACAAGAAGAAAAGTGAAGCAGCGGCGTCGACGGGGGTGAGAGCGGGAGCTCCCCCTTCCTCCCCGATTCCACCAACGATCAGCTGTTTGAACGGCGTGAGGACAGCCGTTGCCAGCAGCTTCAGTGAAGCAGCGGCGTCGACGGGGGTGAGAGCGGGAGCTCCCCCTTCCTCCCCGATTCCACCAACGATCAGCTGTTTGAACGGCGTGAGGACAGCCGTTGCCAGCAGCTTCAGTGAAGCAGCGGCGTCGCGGGGTGAGAGCGGGAGCTCCCCCTCCTCCTCCCCGATTCCACCAACGATCAGCTGTTTTGAAACGGCGTGAGGACCAGCCGTTGCCCAGCAGCTTCAGTGAGCAGCGGCGTCGACGGGGGTTGAGGAGCGGGAGCTCCCCCTTCCTCCCCGATTCCACACCAACGATCAGCTGTTGAAACGGCGGGAGGACAGCCGTTGCCAGCAGCTTCAGTGAAGCAGCGGCGTCGACGGGGGGGAGAGCGGGAGCTCCCCCGTCCTCCCCGCTTCCACCCACGATCAGCTGGTGGAACGGCGGGAGGACAGCCGATGCCAGCAGCGTCAGTGAAGCAGCGGCGTCGACGGGGGTGAGAGCGGGAGCTCCCCCTTCCTTCCCCGATTCCACCAACGATCAGCTGTTTGAACGGCATCTGCCAATCACATCGGGGCAGCAACGGATTTACAAGACGCCATTACAACGGCGCGCGCCCGCGCCTTGCGGGCCCGCCGGCCTAAGGACCAACGCCAAAGGGCCCTTTGGCGTGGCCCTTAGGCGTAGGTCCGTGGGGTATCAAGGAAATGGCTGATCTATGTTGGTTCTGTTTGTTGTTTTGATTTGTGTAGTCCATTATAATGTAAGGTATGTATGTATTTCCCTATGTATGTGTCTATGTTCTGACAATCTGATGCTTGTTTCCCTACCTTTTTGTGTAACTTGTGCTGTATTAACCGCTTTGATTTAAGGAAAAAGGTGGGATACAAAACTTGTAATGTAATCTCTGTTGTACATGTGTCATGTATTGAAATGTATTGTATTGTACTGTGGCCGCTTTGATTGAAGGATAAGGCGGGATATAAAACATGTTAAATAAATAAAATAAATAAATAACACACTGAAGTCATATCTGCCACACACTAGCAGTGATGTGGACCAACAGCAGAGACCATCTCTAACAGCGCAGGTTCAGTGGACCGGGTGTAGTGCACCCCTTCTTACCTTCAGTGTGACAGCTGAAACCACTCTGCCGCATGGCTTGCTGTTGTTATATGCATGTAGCACACACAGCCTGGTCATCTTAATGAGCTGATATGCTGGATCAGTGCCTTCTCCATTCATGTTTCAGCAGCAGACTGCTGTTTTGCATGTGCAGTGCCTCATGGGTAGTGGAAAACCTAACCTATACCTGCATAGACAACAAACAGTTTGATTAGAGAGCTGCAAATTCTACACATTTGTGTAGAGCTGTGTGGAGGTGTAGCCTACTGGTTGGTTCAATGTCTCCATGGTCAAAGGCCCAGGACTTGATTCCTGCTTGTTCATTTTGTGCCTGGGTGCGCTTGCCCACCTTGCATAGTACTGGCTTTGCTGTGACCTGTAGACAATCATTCTTCTACATTTCTATGCATTAGGTAGCCCAACATAGCATTCCCCATCATGGACATCTGTGAGCATGGCTTTAGTGGCTCTGCCACAGTACATTGCAGTGGGTCAGTGATGTATCCGCAGTAGATGCCTGGGTCAACTGATATGGATGCATTTCTGTTTTGCCATCTTTGTGACCTCCCAGCTTTACATAAAGAGGATATATTTCATACATTCAGGCACCTAACACTCGTTGCATAGCCATCCCCTGCACTATTATGCCATTATTACTTGCCCCACATGGGGAAAATGGGTTCAACTTGTCTCTTTATATCATGCCACTCTGTCAGGTGAATTGTCTTGCAGATGCACATGCTGAGGCACCAATCCCACCCACACAAACGGTGTTTCATGTACCCATTGGCACTGCTAGTTTGGTTTACACACACTATATGCTTTTGGCCTGTATGATCTCATACATCCACTCACCACACAAATTGAAAACTCTCTGCTTGGAAGAACCATGGCACAGCCCGTCAGGGAGATTCATGGTGGGGCAGCTTACTGGCAGTAAGCTGACCCACCATGGCCATCAGGTGTTATTTGCAGCAGTTAGCCATATCATGCACACCTCCCCCTGTGACTGCTCCACATGAGCACTCATGGACAATCCTCCCTTTGCTGTCCACATCAGGAGCATGCTGCCTCCACCCAGACACTGTTCTGGCCTATGGCGTGCCACATACAGACAGTACATCTGGATACATGCTCACACCTCACAGACACTACAATATAACTTAAGGCACGGTGTATGCTTTTAGAAGCATCTATTACTGCACGCCTGTCACAGCGCTCCCCACTACTGCATCTCCTCTGCTAACTCTACTGCCACAACCACCCACCCATGACACTGCCAACACCCACACTGAAAAGCATCAGTAGGCAGCTGCCTATCTCGCCTAGTGAACAGCACAGGCCTGCTGTATGGTCAAACATGCTCATCACACACATACTTCCACATAGCTAGGCATCAGGTGAATCAACTCCATAAGAACATAAGAACATAAGATATGCCATACTGGGTCAGACCAAGGTCCATTAAGCCCAGTATTCTGTTTCCAACAGTGGCCAATCTAGGTCATATGTACCTAGCAGTTTCCCCAAGAGACACAAGTTCCACAATGCTTCTACTGGGTCAAGCATTGATATCTTCGGTCACTTCTTAATAATGGTTTATGGACCTTTCCTCCAGGAACTTGTCCAAACCTTTTTTAAACCCAGCTACACTAAAAGCCTTTACTACATCCTCCGGTAACAAATTCCAGAGTTTGATTACACGTTGAGTGAAAAAATATTTTCTTTTATTAGTCTTAAATAGTTTACCCTGTAGCTTCATTGCATGTCCCCTAGTCTTTCTATATTCTGATAAGGTAAACAATCGATCTACGTTTACCCGTTCCACTCCGTTCATTAATTTATAGACTTCTATGATATCTCCCCTCAGCCGTCTCTTTTCCAGGTTAAAGAGCCCTAACTTTTTTAGCCTTTCTTCATAGGAGTATCCTTCCATCCCCTTTACCATTTTGGTGACTCTTCTCTGTACCTTTTCTAAAATCGCTATATCCTTTTTAAGGTACGGCGACCAGAATTGCACACAATATTCAAGGTGCGGTCTCACCATAGAACGATATAGAGGCATTATAATATCTTTTGTTTTATTTTCTATTCCTTTCCTTATCATACCTAGCATTCTATTTGCTCTCTTGGCCGCCGCTGCACACTGGGCCGAGGGTTTTAACATGGTATCCACAATGACGCCTAAATCTTTTTCCTGGGTGGTGGTTCCTAATGTGGAACCTTGCATCGTGTAACCATAGTTTGGGTTGTTCTTCCCTAGGTGCATAACCTTGCATTTGTCCACATTAAATTTCATCTGCCATTTTGATGCCCAGTCTTCCAATTTATCAAGATCCTCTTGCAATTTTTCACAATCCTCTTGGGTTTTAACAACTTTAAATAGTTTTGTGTCATCTGCAAATTTGATAACCTCACTCGTTATTCCACTTTCCAGGTCATTTATGAATATGTCAAAAAGCAGTGGACCCAGCACAGATCCCTGGGGTACACCACTATTCACCTTTCTCCATTGGGAAAATTGGCCATTTAGCCCTACCCTCTGCTTTCTATCCTTTAACCAGTTCCTGATCCACAATAGTACACTGCCTCCTATCCCATGACTCTTTAGTTTTGCCAAAAGTCTCTGATGAGGGACCTTGTCAAAGGCTTTCTGAAAGTCCAGATACACAATATCAACCGACTCACCTTTGTCCACCTGTTTATTCACTCCTTCAAAAAAACATAACAGATTAGTAAGACAAGATCTTCCTTGTCTAAAGCCATGTTGGCTGTCTCTCATTAGGTTGTGACTATCTACATGCTGAGTAATTTTATTCTTTATGATGGTTTCTACCATTTTTCCTGGTACTTACGTCAGGCTCACCGGTCTGTAATTTCCCGGATCACCCCTGGAACCCTTTTTAAAAATTGGTGTTACATTGGCGATCCTCCAATCTTCAGGTATTAGAGATGATTTTAATGATAGTTCACAGATTACTGATAGCAGTTCTGCAATCTCATATTTCAGTTCTTTCAACACCCTTGGATGTATACCATCCGGCCCAGGTGATTTGCTACTCTTCAGTTTATCTAATAGTTGTAAGACATCTTCGCGATGTATCGATATTTCCTTCAATTCTTCTGCACCTTTAAATACCACTTCAGTCATGGGTAACATCCCTACATCTTCCTCAGTAAAGACCGAAGCAAAGAATTCATTCAGTCTCTCCGCTATCGCCTTGTCGCCTCTTAGTGCTCCTTTAACCCCTTTATCATCTAATGGACCAACTGACTCTCTCACAGGTTTTTTGCTACGAATGTACTTGAAAAGGTCTTTATTTCGCGTTTTTGCTTCCGCAGCAAGCTTCTTCTCAAATTCTCTCTTTGCCTGCCTTATCAATGCCTTGCATTTGACTTGCCAGTGTTTGTGCTGTTTCCAGGTTTCGTCGTTTGGCTCTTTTTTCCATTTCCTGAAAGATGCTTTTTTGGCAACAACAGCCTCTCTGACCTCACCTTTACAACATGCTGGCAGTTTTTTGGACTTCCTTCCACTTCTTTTAAAGCGTGGGATACAGCTGGTCTGGGCTTCCAAGATAGTATTTTTCAACAACACCCAAGCTTGATGTACGTCTTTAACCTTCGCAACTGCTCCTTTTAGTTTTTTCTTAACTGTTTTCCTCATTTTATCATAGTCTCCCTTTCGAAAGCTAAAAGGTAGTACTGTGGATTTCCTTACTATCCCTCTTCCACTAATTAAATCAAAGGCGATCATGCTATGATCACTATTGCCAAGTGGCCCCAACACCCTTATCTCTTGCACTAGATCTGGTGTTCCACTAAGGACTAGGTCTAATATGGCTTCCCCTCTGGTTGGTTCATGAACCAGCTGCTCCAAGAAGCAGTCATTTATTTCATCTAGGAACTTTATCTCCCTAGCATATCCTGACGTGACACTGACCCAGTCGATACTGGGGTAATTGAAATCACCCATTATTATTACTGTGCTGTAACTTTTGTTAGCTTCCTTGATTTCTTTGAGCATTTCATCATCCATTTGGTCATTCTGGCCAGGTGCTCGATAGTACACCCCCACTGCCATTGACTTCCCCCTTTTATATGGAATTTCAATCCATATAGATTCTACAGCAGATTTTGTTTCCTGCAAAACTTTAATCCTTTCTGAGTCAATGCCCTCTCTAACATAGAGCGCAACCCCTCCACCAATTTGATCAGCTCTATCATTACCAATTATGCTTGCATCCATATCTTCTCCTGTGGCTTCCCTGCCCCCCTTTCAACATTTCAGAGGCTTTCCTGCATTAGGGTGCATGCAAGACACCTTAACATAGTATGTACTTTTACCGCCCGCTAAGTGTCCTCTACCACCCCTTAATGTCTTGTTACCACCCGCTAAGTTCCACTAGCACCCCTTAACGCCAGAACGCCTTTAACTCGCCCAGAAAATTTACTGCTTGGTAACCCTTTATTGCTGCCATTAACACATAGAAAAGGCTTCTCCTTTACCGTGGTTTAGAAAACATAACCCAAAGTTCCTGACAACTGATCAAATCAATAAATTCATCATTGATGCAGAAGAAATAGAAAGAGTGGACAGCTTTAACCTGCTTGGATCAATGATCAATAAAGAAATAAGAAGCAGTCAAGAAATCCAACAACACATTGCTCTTATACAAATACAAGATAATTCACTTATAAGAAATATCCATTTCCAGTTGAAACCCTTTAACCCGCGGAAGCCTTTTTTTTGAGAGGGAAAAATGTACTACCTCGACGCATGCACTAATCAGCATTCTTTTGCAACACTGTTCAAGATCTTGTGTAAATGCCAGGTCTTGTCAGACAAATCTGATTGATTTCTTTGATTGGGTGACCAGGGAGTTGGACCGAGGGAGAGCCCTAGATGTGGTGTATTTAGATTTCAGTAAAGCCTTTGACACTGTTTCTCACAGGCGACTTATAAACAAACTGAGCACCCTAGGGATGGACCCTAAAGTTACTGCTTGGGTTAGAAATTGGTTGGGTGGGAGGCGGCAAAGAGTACAGGTAAATGAGGAGAAGGATGTTACCAGTGGTGTGCCCCAGGGATCTGTCCTTGGTCCGATTCTTTTTAACATCTTTGTTAGTGATATAGCGGAAGGGCTGTCGGGTAAGGTTTGCGTCTTTGCGGATGATATCAAAATCTGCAATAGAGCAGACACACAGGAAGGTGTAGATTTTATTTATTTATAGATAACATGAGGAGGGATCTAGCTAAGCTTGAAGAATGGTCTAGAATTTGGCAGCTGGGATTTAATGTTAAAAAATGTAAGGTCATGCATTTGGGCTGCAGCAATCCGGGAGCAATATAGTATAGGGGGTGAAGTACTTTTGTCCACTAAAGAAGAGCGGGACCTAGGCGTGGTTGTGTCTGATGATTTTAAAGTAGCTAAACAGGTAGAAAAGGCGACAGCAAAAGCTAAAAGGATGCTTGTGTGCATACGGAGAGGAATGGCTAGCAGAAAAAAAGGAGGTGGTAATGCCTCTGTATAAGTCTTTGGTGCGACCTCATTTGGAATATAGTATGCAATTCTGGAGACCGCACCTTCAAAAGGATGTGAACAGGATGGAGTCAGTGCAGAGGGTGGCTACTAAAATGATTAGTGGTCTTCATTATAAAGCATATGAGGACAGACTTAAGGATCTTTATATGTACACCTTAGAGGAAAGGCGGGATAGAGGTGATATGATTGAGATGTTTAAATACCTCCATGGCATAAATGTTCAGGGAGAGAGCCTCTTTCAATTGAAAGCAAGTTCTGCTACGAGGGGACATGGAATGAGGGTGAAAGGAGATAGATTCAGGAGTGATATATGGAAATATTTCTTTACGGAATGAGTAGTGGATCTGTGGAATAGTCTCCCAGTGGAGGTGGTAGAGATGAGGACAGTAAATGAATTCAAAAAGCATGGGACAAACACAGAGGATCTCTGAAGGTAAAAAGGGGACTGTTGTAGTTGTTGATATGGAAGGAGAGACTAGATAGGCCATGTGGTCTTTTTCTGTCATCATGTTTCTATGTTTCTATGTTTTAACAAGCACAAGTATAAGAGAACATTTCTTCAATTCTTTGAGAAATGTACCGGCTGCCAGTTAGTTTTACGATTCAGTTTATGCTGCAGGTATAGGGGGTAGTTTTATAAACTTTTCCCCTGCATAAAAGAACTTTGACAAAATTACCCCAGAGCTTTCATGCATAAAAGAATATGTGATGACAAAGCAGTGCATACTTTTATTCAACTCGTCGACATGCTCTGGGGCAGAGTTTGGGGACAGCATGGGCGGAGGCACCCTTTGCATGAGTATTTTATAAAATCCCCAAGTATGCAACTATTTTACAGGCTAACATTTACAATTGCAACTTCAATTTCTGCTAGCTTACCCCTAGTATTTTATAAAGAAACAGGCAATAGGGATGTGCTTTTGTTTCTAATGAAAGCTGGGGAGCTCCATGAAACAGGAAACGAGGACATTGTGCATGCTAAATTGTAATAGTTTGCACTCTTGCGAAAGAATGCACACTACTGAGGTTAAATGATAAAACATGAAAAAAGAAACTGAAACAAAATGATCCGAAAATTTTTCAGCTGCACATCCCTAACAGATTCAAATGGACGCCTACTTGGCCTTCACACATAGATGACCTGCTATAAAATTACTGCATGAAGTCCTTAGAGCACTCCAAGAGTCTCCAATAGCATGTTGTTACAATTTCCATAACTGAGTGAAGTTCAATTGGAGGAACCACATAAAAAAACTTTTTTGTATACAATTCCTCAGCTATAGAGCTCTCTACTGGTTTAATTTTTTTTAATGAGCAGGAGATGTTCTAAGCCAGCGATGGCGAACCTATGGCACGCGTGCCAGCTGTGGCACGCGAAGGCCTTGCAGCTGGCACGCGGGTAGGTCCGCAAAAAATAAAAAGCTGGCTCTGGCTGCTGCCGCGGATGCGGCAGAGTGCAGTGTCCCGCGGGGCCCCCTCCGCCCGCTAAGCCCCTCTGCAAGGGCTTTCAGATTCGCGAGGGAGAGCGTCTCCCTCGCGTCTCTGTTAAGCCCGCAGGGGCTAATGGGAAATTTCCCATCAGCCGCTTTAGACGCGAGGGACTGATGGGAAATGTCCCATTAGCCCCGGCGGGCTTAACCGAGTCGCGAGGGAGAAGCTCTCCCTCACGAATCTGAAAGCCCTTGCAGAGGGGCTTAGCGGGCGGAGGGGGCCCCGCGGGACATTGCATTCTGCCGCTGCCGCGGCAGCGGCAGCAGCCAAAGCCAGCTTTTTTTTTTTTTTTTAATATGCCATGGGGGGGGGGGTTAGGACTGCTAATGGGCTGGGGGGGGTTTATGACTGCTAATGGGCTAGGGGGGGTAGGACTGCTAATGGGCTAGGGGGGGGTAGCTGGTAGGACTGCTAATGGGCTGGGGGGAGGGGTAGGACTGCTAATGGGCTAAGGGGGGTAGGACTGCTAATGGGCTAGGGGGGGTAGGACTGCTAATGGGCTGTGGGCTGATGGGGGCTGTCTGGAAATGGGGTGATGGGGGGTTAGGACTGGTAATGGGCTATGGGGGGGGTTAAGACTGCTAATGGGCTTTGGGCTGATGGGGGCTGTCTGGAAATGAGGTGATGGGGGTTAGGACGGCGATTGGGGTATGGGGGGGTAGGACTGCTAATGGGCTAGGGGGGGGGGTAGCGGGTAGGACTGCTAATGGGCTGGGGGGAGGGGTAGGACTGCTAATGGGCTAAGGGGGGTAGGACTGCTAATGGGCTAGGGGGGGTAGGACTGCTAATGGGCTGTGGGCTGATGGGGGCTGTCTGGAAATGGGGTGATGGGGGTTAGGACTGGTAATGGGCTATGGGGGGGTTAAGACTGAAAATGGGCTTTGGGCTGATGGGGGCTGGCTGGAAATGGGGTGATGGGGGTTAGGACGGATAATGGGCAATGGGGGGGGGGATAGGACAGGAAATGGCCTGATGGGGAGGGGTTAGGACTGGATGGGCTGTGGGCTGTTGGGGGGGGTTAGGACTGTTAATGGGCTATGGGGGGGTTAAGACTGGTAATGGGCTTTGGGCTGATGGGGGCTGTCTGGAAATGAGGTGATGGGGGGTTAGAACTGCTAATGGGCTATGGGGGGGGTTAGGACTGATAATGGGCTAAGGGGGGGGCTAGGACAGGAAATGGACTGATGGGGAGGGGGTAGGACTTGAGGTGGGCTGATGTGGTTAGGACTGGTAATGGGCTGTGGGCTGATGGGGGGGGGGTTAGGACTGGCAATAGGCTGTGGGGGGCTGACTGGAAATGGGCTGATGGGGTTAAGACTGGAAGTGGGCTGATGGGGGGTTAGGACTGGTAATGGGATGTGGGGGGGTAGGACTGATAATGGGCTATGGGGGGGTTAAGACTGGTAATGGGCTTTGGGCTGATGGGGGATGTCTGGAAATGGGGTGATGGGGGGTTAGGACTGGTAATGGGTTATAGGGGGGGCTTAAACTGAAAATGGGGTGATGGGGGTTTAGGACTGGAAGTGGGTTGATGGGGGGTTAGGACTGGTAATGGGTTGGGGGGTTGCTATGACTGGAAATGGGCTGAGTAGAAGGGGAGGCTTGAACTGCAAATAGCTGATGGGGAGGGAGCTTGGAATGGAAATGGGCTGTGAGGGAAGGGAGCTAGGACTGAAAATGGGCTGATGGAGCAGCTAGGATAGGACTGGAAATGGACTGTTGGGGGGAGCTAAGATTGGAAATGGGCTGTGGTGGGGGCTTGAATTGAAATGGACTCATGGAGGGGCTAGAACTGGAAGTAGGCTCATGGGGGGGGGCTTGGACTGGAATTGGACTGAGTGGAGGGGAGCTATGATTTGACATGGGCTGATGATGGGGCTAGGAAATGACTAGAAATGGGCTGATGGGGGGCTAGGATTGGAAATGAGCTGATGAAGGGACTCAGACTGAAAATGGATGGGGGAGCTAGGACTGGAAATGGGTTGATGGGGGGCTAGGACTGGAAATGGGCTGATGCAGGGACTAGAAAGGAATGGATGCTGGGTGAGACTGGAACTAGAAGGGAGCTGATGTTGGGGGAGGATTAGAATGGGATGGGGCTGGGAGAGTAAAATGGAGAGGGGAAAAATATTTTGTGTGGGAGGAATGAAAAATCTACAATTGGCCGGGTATTGGGAGAGTAAGGGGATTGAGGATGGAGCGGTAAAATTTGTGTGGATGAAATAGGAATGAGGAAAGAGCAAAAGGAGAAAGATTAGTATGTTAAAGCAGATGTAGAGAGAGAGAATGGAAAAAAAGACTAGAAGAGAGAAGAAAGAACAAATGGACAGCAGACGATGGAGAGTTAGCAGAAAACATGAAGAAACCAGAAGAAAGTGGCTGGAGCAATTGCAACTGAAAAAAAATGCACAAAAGGTAGAAAGATATCTCTTTATTTTGAATTTATTAACTGGAATATGAAACCTCTGGGAAATGTGCATCATTAACGTCTGTGCTTTGTTTGGTACAAGAGGAAATTAATTTATAGTTTTATTTCTACAGTGTTGTACATTCCAAGTTTGGCTTTTGGGGTTCCCAGTTTAATTATTGCCTTCCTGTTTCTAAATTGTGATTCCTTGTTTGGTGATGGTCTATGTTCTGCATGTGTAACTGAGCTGAGGTTTAATTGACGTGCTGGCACTTTGAGGAAATTCTTTGGTTTTGTGCGGCAGTTTGGGCACTCGGGCTCAAAAAGGTTAGCCATCACTGTTCTAAGCTATAGGCTGTGCAGAAAAATAATGATTTTATATGTGTAATTTTCTGTTTGTGTGATTGTACTGTGTATTTTTTATGGTAAGCCATTCAGATGTAATGATCAGTGCATTTAAAGTACCTTTAAATAAATAGGTCCCCAGAATCATATGAAAATGAGCCCTCTAGAAAACTCTACCTTTATATTTTCTTTTCTGTGTACTACTTTCAACCACTCACATTGACCAAGAACAATACAAAAGTCAGCCAGGGCTATTTTGGATATTGGAGCAAGTGAGGCAGGAAGAAGTTGGACGTTTTCCTGTACCCTTCAGCATTTGGCCACCTTTGGATAGGTTAAGAGAGCTAGAGATTATGTGCCCTCTGGCAGGGGTACATGGATCTTCTGTAGTGGTTGGCATTGCCACTGAGGCTAGTGAAGCCGAACTTTAAATAACACTAGCAACTCGTCCAAACCTCTTTTAAACCCAGCTACACTAACAGCTTTATTACATTCTCCGGTAACAAACTCTAGTGTTTGATTACGTGCTCAGTGATGAAATACTTTCTCTGATTGGTCTTAAATATGCATGTCCCCTAGTCTTTCTACTATTTGAAGGTGTAAACAAGCAATCACATTTACCCGTTCTATTCCATTCATTATTTTTAGACCTCTATCATATCTCCCCTCAGTCTTTTCTTTTTCCAACTACTACTATTACTGAGCATTTGTATAGCGCTACAAGTCATATGCAGCGCTGCACAGACATGTAAGAGACAGTCCCTGCTCATCAGAGCTTACAATCTAGTCAAGGCAGACAACACAGGATGTGTAGACAGGGATAAAACAAGGGGGAAAGGTAAAGAAACAAGGAGATCAGGTGAGTCAAGATCCAAAAGCAGCAGTGAAGAGGTGAGTTTTCAGCCTGGATTTGAAAAGGGTCAGAGAAGGTGCCTGACGTACAGACACAGGTAGTTTGTTCCAGGCGTAAGGTGCAGCAAGGTGAAAGGAGCGAAGTCTGGAGTTAGCAGTAGAAGAGAAGAGCACAGATAGAAGCAGTTTGCCAGAAGAGTGGAGTTCCCGAGGGGGGGGGGAGGGGGTTGTAGGGAGAGATAAGAGAAGAAGGTAGTTGAAGAATCCTAATATTTAAAGCCTTTCCTTATAGGGATATACTTCCAGCCCCTTTACCATTTTTGTCTCTCTTCTCTATTCCTTTTCTAATCCTGCTATATCCTTAGGATAGTGCGACCAGAAATGCACACGGTATCCAAGGTATGGTCGCACCATGGAGCGACACAGTGGCATTATAATATCCTTTGTTTTATTCTCCATTCCTCTCCTTATGATTCCTAGCATTCTATTTGCTTTCTTGGCTGCCACTGACACTGGGCAGATGGTTTCAACGTATTATCCACGATGATGCCCAAATCCTTTTCCTGGGTGGTGATTCCTAATATGGAACCTTGCTTTTTTTTTTCCAAAAACAAAAATACTTACAAAGCAAGTATACAGAAACATAACCAAAAATAAATTCAAATAGGATATATTAAAAAAAACCAACAAGTCAAAGAAAGCCCATTTCTTGTGGAAAGACAATTCACAATAACAGTATAAAGGTACAATAAGGATCAAGCTCCATTTTTTTTTAGTGCCATCAAGTCAGTGTTGACTCATAGTGACCCAGCTACCTCTGGGTTTTCTTGGCAATGTATCACCAGAAGTAGATTGCCAGCCTTTTCTTCCGAGGCAATGGAGGGTAAAGTGACTTGCCCAAAGTCACAAGGAGTGCCAGTGGGAATCAAACCCTTGATCTTCTGGGTACGAGGCAGTTGCTCTAACCACTAGGCTACTCCTCCACTCCAAGCTCCATTACCACATCCTAAATCTACCAATACTACATCTTATCCCTCTGGTTTTTCTTCATTAGACAGGAAAACATCCAACTGAACAAGGTCCAGAAATATATACCTAGATCCCTGCAATGTAATCAAACATTTGCAGGAATATCTAACAAAAAAAGACCCCCAGAGCTATAACTCTCAGTTTCAGAGCCAAAAAGGCCTTCCTCCGGAGCTGTGCAGCTCTGGAGACATCTGGAAATAAATATACCAAAGCAAGACAAAAGAGAATAGTTTTGTTCTTAAAATAGCTCTTAAACACTGAGATTTTATCTTGCTCAGAAACAAAAGTTACAATCAAAGTTGGTCTTGGGAGTCTTTGAGAAACTGAGTTAAATTCACATCAGCAGAAGATTGCAAAACATTAAATCATCCAACAGACTCCTCAGAAACACCCCTGCCAGTGAGGTAAAACATTTTTGAAAAGGTAATCACATCAGCATTAGACAATCCTAACACCTCCAAAATATTTCCATAGTAGACTCTTTGGTGATAATAACTGACAAGGAAAAATTTAAAAAAATCAATTATTTTTAGCAATATTTTCCAAAGCTTCTAATTTACGATGGATTATAAGACTTTCTTTCATTGCAGATGCAGACTGCCTGCAAGACATTACACTGAGATTCACATCTAAGAATCTGAGAGCAAGGGAATCCACCCGCTGTTCTGCTTGGCCCAGCCTTGCTACTGTTTGGGTTCTTCTTCCCTAAGTGCATAACTTTGCACTTGTCCACATTAAATTTCATCTACCATATAGATGCCCAGTCTCCCAATTTATCAAGGTCCTCTTGCAATTTTTTACAACCCTCTTGTGTTCTAACAACTTTGAATAATTTTGTGTTATCTGCAAATTTGATCACCTCACTCATTATTCCCATTTCCAGGTCATTTATAAATATGATAAAAAGCAGTGGGCCCAGCACAGATCCCTGAGGTATTCCACTATTCACCTTTCTCCATTGTTTTCTATCTTTTAACCATTCCTGATCCACAATATTATATTTTCTCCTATCCCTTGACTTTTTAATTTCCCCAGGAGTTTCTCAAAGTCTTTCTGAAAATCAAGATGCACTTTATGAACCCGCCCACTTTTATCTACCTGTTTATTCATACCTTCAAAAAACTATAACAGATTAGAAGACAAGACTTTCCTTGGCTAAATTCATGTTGGTATTCTCCCATTAAACCATAGTTATCTACATGTAGAGTAATTTTTTCTTTTATAATAGTTTCTACCATTTTGCCTAGTACTGACATCAGGCTCACCGGTCTGTAGTTTCCTGGATCTCCCCTGGAACGCTTTTTAAAAATTGGCATTACAATGGACACTATCCCGTCTTCAAGATGATTTTAATGATAGGTCACAGATTACTAATAGTAGTTCTGCAGTTTCATATTTCAGTTCATTCAGCACCCTGGATATATGCCATCTGGTCTAGATGATTTGCTACTCTTTATCAATTAGCTGTATTACATCTTACCTATTTATTGACATTTGTTTCAAGTCCTCTGATACATCTCCTTTAAATTTTTCTGGCATGGGTAAGTTTCCTACATCTTCTTCAGTAAAAATGGTGGGCCTGGGTTATGTGTGCATAGTGAGGGTACTTTTTATATTTCTTTTCTGTTTCTTTTTGTCTATTCTGTACTTTTCTGTTGATAATTTTCTGCTTATCAGTGTCTGGATTTTTTTAAAAAATATTTGATTGTAAACCACACAGATACTTGTCTGATATATGCTATATCTAGTTCAATAAACAAATAGTTTTGAGTGAAATTTGGGGCTAAAAATTATATGAAGTGGCAAAATTCAGCCATCCTCTGTCTTTGGCATTCAAGTCTGTATGCCGAATATAGCAGGAGTAACTTTAAATGCAGGGATTTTTTAAAGGGGGTATGCATTGGAACAGAGTACCGGCACCTTTTTCATTGCCTGCTAAAATTGACCGATGGTCCTCATGTATTAATGAAAGAGCCCTGCATATGAGTACTGGCACTCTTTTTTCTAGGAAAAATGCAGTTTAAAACATATGTTATCCATTTGAAGTTATGCAGACATTCTCAGTAGTCACACTTGAATACATAGCTCAGCTAAAAATGTGCATAATTTTAATTGGATAATGTATCCATAAGAGTAATGCTTTTGCTGCTTGGTTGAATATGAACTTCAAGGCTTTTTAAAAGTCTTTATCGCGTTTGAGAGTTCTTATGTCCATTACAGCAAACAAAATGTGTACAGTAACTTTATTTTTTAATCAAATACTTACAAAGGTTAAGAATTACAAGAAGAACCTGACTTGCCAGCCTCCTGTCCTTGATTTTACATGTGAACAAAGTAGATTTCTGTCTTCAGCGCTGGATTTGTACTGAAAGCTTTGGTTGAGAGGCCTCTTGAATTTATGTTCTCTAGCTCTTATGTCAAATTTGTTCTGCTAGAAACATTTATATAATGTAATCAAATCTCTAGCAGCAAGATTTCAGTTGTTTTCATTCTTTCAACTAATTATACTCTTCTTTGTGCCATATGTCATAATCTTCACTGAACCAGACCCATTAATCAGTGCCGGATTTCCTACAGTACCTAGTCCTAGATCCTACAAAAGCTTTAAGAGGGGAAAACATTAAAAAGTAGAAAAAATAAGGAGACAAGAAGAAAAGACTGTGAGACAGAAATTTAATGCAACTAAAATGTCAAAATTACTTTTCAAAAACATAATTCTGTCTGATCTAGAAGAATCGAGTGATGATCACTCGACTCCATGAATCATGTGGTTTAGCATTAGAATAGTTTAAAATACACCGTGTCAGTCAATGTAATTCAATTGGCATTTACCCCTCTTTTTTGCACATTTCGGAGTGAAACTACCTAGAACTCACAAACGCCAAAGTCTGTCACTAATTACACTATTACTACCCTAAAAAGACCCTTTTATAACTCTCACACACTTCAACTAATCCAAACAAAAGAGAGCTACCATGTAACCAAAATTACCCCTGGGAGCTAGCGCTCATAATGTATCTATTTTAGGATACAAAATAAACTATATCAAATACACATTTGAATGCTCTCATGTGGTTAAGGAGCCTCAGTCAAAGGGGAATGTGTGGCTCGTACACAGCGTCTCTAGATCCTGCTACACTGCTGCACACACCTGAAAACCCCCAATGTGTCATTCACCGGCTCCAGAGGAGTTAGAGATTTTAGTTATGGGAGTGAATAGGAGCCCGAGAAGTATAGTGGGCAAAACTCAAATTGACATTTATACAGTACCTCCCATTTCTGACCTTTAGACTGCTCGATATGGTGGTTTTTCAAGCTGAAATTTAAGTGTTTTTCAGTTCTTTTAATTGCAATTAAAAATTGTAAAAACATGGGCTGGAGCTGGTGAATGATAAATGGGGCCTGATTCTATTCCGGACATACAAAGGAGATCACAATTCTGATACTGCGGGGCACTCCAGCCCTGTGGGATCAGAATCGTGAACAGCACTGTACGTGCAAGCCGGGACTGTGATTCAGTCCCAGCCTGCACGTACAGCGCTAGCCCAGCTAACTCAACCAGAGCTTTTAAATGGGGCCGTGATGCCATGGCACCGTGGCTCCATTTAAAGGCCGTGATGCTGGCTGCTGCCCCAAAAACTTAATTCCCTGCAGCCTAACCCCCGATCCAGCCTCCTAAGACCAGGGTCAGGTTGCGGGGGATTAACTTTGTCCCCCCCAGCCCCTTCCATGCCCCGAATCTAAAAAAACCCAACATCCCTCCAGGGAAATTATTCCACCCCGGGGGTGGAATAACCTCCCCGGCCAATTTGCTGGCCTTAGACGTACAGGGCCGACATTAGAACCTCTTATAGGGAGATCACTTTTATAAAAGGCCATGTCAATGGAGAAAGCACTATTCTACCTATGAAAATGATTGTGGAAATGGTCTGCCTATGGATGTGCACAGTCCAAATGTTTTGGCTTAATTTTAGTTTTGTTTTTTTCCCCCCAATTTTCGGGGTCTATTTGAGTTTATTTCATATATTCATTTTAATGACTTTTTTTAAAATGTGCATTAAGAACTTTTTAAAGCACACAAATCTGTATGCACGCGAATTTGTAAGAATACCTGCTCCTATTGTGGGTAAAATTGCCCAGGTGGTACCACTTTGTGCATAATTCTACCTGCCCATTGGCTTGGCAATTTCCTGACAATCCTTTCAGTTAATAAAGCATTTCCAGTGTCTTGTGGTTTACAGATACCAGTTATGCCAAAATGTTTTTGGTGCATTTGCAGTCTAGGACAGTCCGGACAGGCATTCACGACCGGTCTGCATGCCATGTTTTGCTTTGCATCGACAACTGACAGTCTGTTTCTGTTCACCAGTCAATCAGGACCACTCCCATGTTCGTGGAATAGGAAAACAAGTGAGTGTTAAATGGGTCACATATTCATATAATGATTGGCTGGTAGCCAGGTCTTTACTTGTGCTGGAACAGCACAGATTTTCCTGTTTTTCTTCTCTATTCCCAGCCTCCATTGCTCCAAACCAAAGATGGCCAGATATGGGAAGCTGCCAGTCAGGATAGGAAGGCTTCAAAGAGAGCTGTCATCAGAGTATACAAAGGCTCTGTTGTACTGCTCTTGAAATGAGATACCAGCAGCTTCCAAGCAGACCGAGGGCTTTGGGTTTGTCTTCCTCTAAGTGATGGGCTGCACCATCTTATCAGGATGATGAAGAGATGGATTTTTTTCCTCTAAGCCTGCACATAAAATATCATTACTGTTTGCAAAATCACTATGCTTTTGTTGACTAATGTTAAGATCTGGAGATAATGAAAACAAACTAATCTCGCTGCTTTAAACCATAGTCCATTAATACAGTATGTCCCAAAGAAGTAGATATCCGGCCTTGCATGGTGCTAAATAATAGAACGCATGCAGAAAGAAGGCCTATCCCAGCTTGTGAACAGCACTCAAACACAGGGCTGTATCGATCGTGAAATGCGCCCTGTGTGACTTGCACATCAGGAGTACGCACCCCCCCCCCCGCACCTCCATGTAGCCTCTTTATGGGGGTGGGAGAGAAGAGGCGTGCCCAATGTGCAAGTCGCCGGCAAGCTAAGCAGGAGTGGTCCCTCCCGGAGGGACCAGACCTGCTTAGCGTGCCGTGAGAAGGCTTAAGGGGTACATTTCAGCTGTTTGCCATTGCCTGCAGCTGCTGAGAGAAGAAAAAGTGGCAATGGCAGGCAACGGCAGACAGCCGAAATGTGCTCCTTAAGCCTATGCGCCCTGTGCGGCCGCACTGCTCGCACAGGGCTAGTTACAGTCCTGCTCAGACAAGTCGGTCACTCTCTTTGATCTTTATTAGGCTATCTATGAAGAGTTTGGTTGATTGTTTTACTTGAAATTCTACCTTGGAGGCTAAAGCCAAACTTAAGGTCCCGATGAAGGCTCTTTTTTTCTCCCATTCTGTATCTGTAGGAACAAAAGCTTGCTAAAGCAGACTCCAACTATGGAGGTAGGTTTGTAAATTATATATAGAGGCTCTTTTGATGCAGTTTGGTAATTCTACAGTTATTGCAAGGCAAGAGGGTAAATTGATAAGTCGCATGCAGGCAAATTGCATTGCACTGCTGCACAATGGATCTGAACAGAAAACAGAGAACGAATCTTACCCCTTCCCCATCCTTCACTCAGCTCTGCTCTTCCTTCTTTCTTTTTCCAGTACTTGATCCCAGAAGGCTGATGGATGAGTCACAAGGTAAAACTCCACTGTGAGCAGTCAACCAGGAAAATCAAACATACACAGATGGGCAGACAGACGACAGGATATTAATGATTTAAAGACACCTCATATTTTCAACACAGAAGCTTTGAAACCTACTTCCTTTTGCCTGGTTGAAAGAGCTTATTTTGGGTGATCTTTTTTTCCTTTGAGATTTTTATAATTTAAAACTGAGGCCCAAATGAAAAATATAGGAACTTACTATCTTTATAAAGAACACAAAATGCACTCAAACACATTCCTTTAAATAAGATATAGGATGAAAAAAAAAGCATTCAGATCCAGCAGAAATGATCAGAGACTGCAGACATTGTATACAGTGCTGGGTCTGAGGGTGTGTAGCCCCCAGGCAATAATGGGAGAGCAGAAAGATTGAGCAATAACACTTTTGCTGGCAGTTTATGGTACCTCTCACATCATAGGCAGCGGAATGGAACAGACAACTGAAGTCCTGACCTGATCATTTTTTTCCCAACACAAAATCAGCAACTAGAAAGCTTGGGGACAGCACTGGAGATTGCTTTGATTGGCACCTCCCACCAAAAATGTGTTCCTCTGCTTCTCTCCCATGGCTTCTCTTAGTCTTTCCTATTTCTTTCCAGATCTCTTTTACATCTCTTTCTCTCTCTCTCTCTCTCTGATTTTCTCTTGTTGTTATTGTTAAGTGTCGTCAAGTCACATTTGACTCATGCAACTGTCTGGATACTTAATCTAAACTGTGTTTCGTCATCAGTCAGGTAGTCACTGTTGATAGAGTGGCACCCGTAGCTGCTGTTATTTGTATCGATCCATCTCATTGCCAGCCTTCCTCTTTTGTGTTGACCTTCTACCTTGCCAAGCATGATGTCTTTCTCTAATGATCTCTCTCTTTGCATGATGTGTCCAAATTATGAAAGTCAAAATCTTGTCATCTGAGCTTCTAAGGAAAGCTTAGGTTTGATCTCCTCTAGTACTGACTGGTTTGTTATGTGGCACTCCATGATATACACAGTATTCATCACCGGCACCATAATTCAAAGGCATCAATTCTCTTCCTGTCTATCTTTTTCACTGTCCAACTTTTACATGTATATGATGTTATTGAAAATACCGTGACTTGGACAAGTCAAATCTTTGTAGGGAGAGAGACATCTCTGCTCTTGAGAATCTTGTCTAGATCCTTCATAGCCATTCTGCCAAGAGCAATGTGTTATCGGATTTCTTGACAACTTGTTATTTCTTTATTGATTATTGCTCCAAGCAGGTTAAAGTGGTCCACAATTTCAATTTCTTCTCCATCAATTATGAACTTATTAATTTTGCCAGTTGTCAGGATCTTTGTCTTCTTAACATTAAGATGCAGGCCTATTTTAACACTATGGGGTATGTTTACTAAACTGCGGTAATGTCATTCGCGGTAGGTTCCGTGGTAAAGGTAGAGATGCCCATATAAAGGCATGGGCGGTGCATCATTACAGCAAGCTGACAGCGAACACGCGTTACAAGGCGCCTTAGAATAACAAGCATTGCAAGGCGCCTTGTAAAGCGCCTTGCAAGGTACCTTGTAAGGCGCCTAGTAAGGTGCCCTGTAAGTTGCCTTATAAGGTGCTCTGTAAGGTGCCTAGTAAGGTGCCCTGTAAGGTGCCTCAGAAGGCGCCCTATAGGGCTTACTAGGCTAAGCGCCATATTAGGCACCCTTGGACAAGTCACCGCAGAAGGCACCCTGGACTATGGAACCATAGGTTAAGGTGGCCTAACAAGGTTATGGTGTCCTAGGTTAGTGTGCCCTAAGGACTGCAAGGTGCCTCAGGATGACATGCATGACCTGTGCGGAACAGAGACAGATGTAGCCCTAACACTAGATAGAGCACTCAGGAAAGACAATGAACAGGTGAGTGAAGGAGGGAGAAGTGGGAGCCGCTGGACCTGTCATATCTGTGGGCATCCCATGTGTCTGCCAGTACTGATGACAAACATGGTGGGGCAGCTCTACCACAGCACAGGGTGTTGGCAATGGAAAGTACTGGAAAAACAGTTGGTGGCAGACGATGGGAATACGTGTCCCCTAGTGCAGGCGGAAGTGGCAGGATAGTTACAATGATGGGTGGACAGAGGAGTGGTGGTGCCATGCAGATCAGGCACAGGCGAGGCAAGCACGATGAGGCGCAATGCAGGAAAGGGTAGCAGTGCAAGACATGGGCTGGCAGCCTGCACAGGCAGACAGGACTCTACACAGCTGGCAGACGCAGTTAGATGGACCAAGGGAATGTTGGCAATTGTGGTGAGGGTATTATGGGCTGGAAGCGCAGATCTGCAAAAATATGACCTCTACAGGCATGCATGCTATTTGAGTAGGACAGGCATGAGAGGAGAGAACAATGAGGAACTGAACCAATGAACACTGCCAAGAATGGCAATGTATTAACCAGTAGGCTATACCTCCATGGTGTATGTCACAGCAATGTCTGGGTACAGAAGGCCTGCAGGTCACTGCACAAATTGTCTGCTCTGAGTGCCAGGATAGGGTAACCCCACCATACCCATGATGCAATGCACATGCTGAATAGCAGTCTACAGCTGATCACCAAATGCGGTCTGCACCTCTCCGGTACCTCAGCTGGGAAAGACAAACTGACAGTGTGTGATACTGGCACAGAGTAGCTACAGACCATGCCATTGTGCAGGTTCTGTGGTCACCCTGAGGGATAGGATTGATGCCCAGCACTAGGTCCGCAGTACATGGGGTGCTAGAGATAGGTCCTGCTGTACATCCCCATCACTACCAGTGTGTGACAGGTGTTCTGTGCAGTGCAGCTGAAGGTAATTTGGTGTCCATCTTTATCCTGCAGTCACATGTGGCCCTGTGGGACCAGACACCAGCCAGATTAGTGTGTGTACCCCGTGTGAGGGTCTGGCTGACATGGGCAGCTGTTATCAGGGCAGAGGGGTCCCTAGAATTGCATGAGGTGTGTGTAGCAGTGGCTATATAGATCACGGTCGTATACACTACATCCCCCAAAGGACCCACATCACCCTTTTGTAGATAAAGAACAGTGCCCCCACCCCAGGGAAGCAACCTCCATCCTGTTTGTACTAGACAGCCCTCCAGGGTTGATGGGCCAGAACCATACCTATGACTGGGACAGTGGCAGACCAGCAGCAATGCTGGGGTTAGGTCTGGAAACCCCAAGTGCCTCCCCACCACTGTCTGCCAGTCACCAGCAGACAGCACAGGCAGACTGTACCTTAAAAGTGCTCCAACCATACACAGTCTAACTGCAGACAGTCCACAAAGAACTATGTGCAGCAAGCAGGCATCTCAGTGATTGGGACCCCAGGACTGGGGAAAACAAATATATTACTAAAGACAAATAGCATCAAGCGCTATGTGGGAACCTAGACCTACCATGGTCACTGTTCGTTCAGAGTGAGTGCCCTCCCAGCATGCCATGCTGTGGCCACCCTGTCCATGCAGGTGGTGGTCAGGCACTACAGTGTCCTAGCCATTGCCCCACACCCTGTGAAGATGCATCCTGGCCAATCTGCCCTGTCCGGGCCATACCCAGAATACCTTGCTCCTCATTATGCATCTAATCAGGCTAACGCTGGTAACAGTGGGACATTTTGGGTCCAGTGAAGTGTGGGCAGCCACAGAACAATGGATAGACATACAAACACGCTCACTCCTTTTGCAGCATTATACAAAGATAGGGGTGGTTGGCAGCCCTGCCCACTACACTAGTCCTGATCACAGTGCCGACATTGATAAACTGTGCAGGGGGTAGTAGTAGTGCTCTGGTGATAACATCATCCCAATGCTGGGGCCAACAGCCTGCCGCTCCATGCATCATTGGATTGTGGAGCCTGTGTGAGTGGGTGTTTGCACCCCTGTTCGCCGCTGCTTTGGGCTTTGCACATGTTGCTGTTGTATCTGCATTGTAGGGTAAAATATAGGGACATGCTCTGCAGGAACCACAGCTGGGACTTGCACCTGTGACCCTCTGCTCCTGGACACACTGGCTGGGTGTACTGCACCACACTGTTGCCACAGATGCATGGTAGTCCCTGGGGCTACCTGCACTTTTCCTCAGCCAGACCTTTTATGTTGCACTGCACACCACTTACTGATGCAGAGCATGGCCTAGGTCCACTGCAGGGAGGTGGCACTGCCCCCTCCAGTACGGGCACATGCCCCCCTGCCAAGCTGATGTGGCCATTTGCTGTCGGTGCTGGTAGTGCACAGTCCCAGGCCATCCACTGTGTAGGTAGGCGCCCGCCTAGGGAGCAGGTTCCAGGGTGGGGGGGGCATACCTGGACATTCTCACATCCCCCCATCACTGCCTACCACTATTATGTCCCCTCCACATGGGGGCGGGATGGCTGGGGGGATGTCAGGTCTGTGCCCTAGCGACTATTGGCTAGGGTGGACCAGGTAGATCAGGGGTCTCCAACTCCAGTCCTGGAGGGCCGCAAACCAGTCAGGTTTTCAGGGTATCCCTAATGAATATGCATGAGATATATATGCATTAGAAATAGCCTGTCAAACTTACTGGTTTGTGGCCCTCCAGTGCTGGATTTGGGGACCCCCGCCTTACACCTCTGTCATATAAGATTGTGAGTGAGCAAGGTACATATGTCCTCGACATCAAAAGAGTAGATAGAATGTGTCACATACCTCCTTGCTTCTCACCACCACCAAAATATTGTCTATTAGACAACTTTTTGGTGGTGGTGAGAAACGAGGAGGGATGTGACACATTCTATCTACCCTTTTGATGTCGAGGACATCTGTACCTTGCCCACTCACAATCATACATGACAGAGGTGTACGGCAGGGGTCCCCAAATCCAGCACTGGAGGGCCACAAACCAGTCAGTATGGCAGGCTATTTCTAATGCATATATATCTCATGCATATTCATTAGGGATACCCTGAAAACCTGACTGGTTTGCGGCCCTCCAGGACTGGAGTTGGAGACCCCTGAGGTAGACATTGGTGGATTGTGTTTGGCCTTGGCTAACTGCTGTCTTGCTGATCTCCGGTGTCTATGTTCCTATGTGCCACCTAGGTGCCCTCCTGGTCCACCCTGTGCTCCAGCTGCCCATGCTACATGTCCCGCCTGCGGCCCCCTATGCCCCATTTGCACCATCGCCATAGTGCAGAGCTACTCAATTCCAGTCCTGGTGGCCCGCAACCCTGCAGGTTTTTGGGATATCCCTAATGATATGCATGAGATATATATGCATTAGAGATAGCCTGCCAACCTGACTGGTGTTTGGCCCTCCAGGGCTGGATTTGGAGATCCCTGCCTTACACCTCTGTCATTTAAGATTGCAAGTGGACAAGGTGCAGATGTCCAAGACATCAAAGAGGTTAAAATTTGCCACATTCCTCCTTGCTTCTCACCACCACCAAAATATTGTCTATTAGACAACTTTTTGGTGGTGTTGAGAATCTAGGAGGAATGTGACACATTCTATCTACCCTTTTGATGTCTAGAACATCTGTACCTTGCCCACTCACAATCTTAAATGACAGAGGTGTAAGGCAGGAGTCTCCAAATCCAGCCCTGGAGGGCCACAAACCAGTCAGGTTGGCAGGCTATCTCTAATGCATATATATCTCATGCATATCATTAGGGATATCCCAAAAACCTGCAGGGTTGCGGGCCACCAGGACTGGAATTGAGTAGCTCTGCCATAGTGGCCATTCATACTTTGGCAGTGGTTCTGAACCAGTCCTCCTTGAACCCCTAGGCCAGTCGGGTGTTCAGGATAGCTCTAATGAATATGCATGAGATATATATGCATTAGAGATATCCTGCCAACCTGACTGGTTTGTGGCCCTCTAGGACTGGATTTGGAGACCCCCTACCTTACACCTCTGTCATTTAAGATTGTGAGTGGGCAAGGTGCAGATCTCCAAGACATCTAAAAGGTTAGATAGAATTTGTGACATGCCTCTTTGCTTCTCACCACCACCAAAATATTGTCTATTAGACAACTTTTTGGTGGTGGTGAGAATTGAGGAGGCATGTGACACATTCTATTTACCCTTTTGATGTCTAGGACATCTGCACCTTGCCCACTCACAATCTTAAATGACAGAGGTGTAAGGCAGGGGTCTCCAAATCCAGCCCTAGAGGGCCACAAACCAGTCAGGTTGGCAGGATATCTATAATGCATATATATCTCATGCATATTCATTAGAGCTATCCTGAACACCCGACTGGCCTAGGGGTTCAAGGAGGACTGGTTCAGAACCACTGCACTATGGTATTGCTGTACATGGAGCACTACTATCACAGTTTTTGGGCTCCCTGCCTGGGCTGTACATTGCTGACACGTAAATGGTTTCTCTCTCCTGCATATGCGCATCTAACGGCAGGTTTTCAATCGCGTTAGGATTCAGCTCTTCAGATCAGCGCGTTAGTGTGAATGGAGCCTCTCCCGCCCACACTCCACCCATTGACCCCTTCTCTCTGCCTTCTCTCTACCTTCTGTGGTGTTTACCGCGCCGCAGAACGTCAACAATCGTTAATGTTACGTAACGCGCGTTATGTAATGTTACCGCAGTTTAGTAAACATACCCCTATGTTCCTTGATCTTTAGAAGCAAATGTTTCAGATTGTCCTTGCTTTCAGCCAGTAATGTGGTATCAGCATAGCTAAGGTTGTTGATGAGTCTTCAACCAATCTTCACACTTCAGTTGTCTTCATGCAGTCCTACTTCTCTGATAATTTGTTCTGCATATAAATTAAAGAGATAGGGGGAAAGAATGCAGCCTTGTCATATATCTTTGCTGATTTTAAACCATTCTGTTTCTCCTAGTTCCATTCAAACTTTTGCTTTTTTTTTTTTTTTTTTTTTATTTATAAAATTTTTCACAATACAAGAAGACAATCATATAAAACGAAACATAATTATATTAGGAAACAGCTAAAGAAAACAGATCATATAATAATAATAGACCACTTCAAGGAGGGGTGCTGCTATTTTAAACAAAACTGATATGGTTCCCAAAGAAATAAACTCAATACTCCTAGAAAGAGACACTACTCAATTTTATCCTTAAGAAATTCCATTAAATGTTTGGGATCAAAAAACAAATAACGATTACCCTGATGGATAATAAGACATTTACATGGAAAACGCAAATGAAAAACAGCGCCAGCGGCCAACACACGCGGGCGCAGCTCTAAAAAGGCTTTGCGCCGCAGCTGTGTGGTCCTAGACACATCAGGGAAAATTTGAATGGATTGACCACAAAACTTTTCAAGCTTTTTTGAAAAGTAAGCCCGCAATATTTTGTCTTTATCCAATTCCGAAATAAAGGAGACCAAAAGAGTAGCTCTAGAGGAGATATCGTCAGATGTAGTTTCCAGAAAAGCTGAAATATCCAAAGTAGATGAAGAAGGTTTATCAATTATAGCTTTCCCAGAAACAAAAGAGACTCCTCCCTCACCCTTGGATCGTTGATTTAAATTGCTCAAAGGAACATAATAAATCTTTGAAATTGATGAAGCTGTAACATCAGTAATTAACAAATTCTCTTTTAAATATTTTTGAAAAAGAATCATTGGAGATAAATAGTGTGTACAGGGAAAATTCAATAACCGAAGATTTTTGGACCTCATCAAGTTCTCAAGAACCTCATCTTGACGACACAAAGAGCTAAAATTTTGGACTGAAGAAGCTATCAAACCTTTGTTAAGAGAACAATCTGCCTCAAGTGAATCCACCTTACATTCAACAGACATCAGCCTTTTATCATGATCAGCAAGTTTCTGAACCGTCGCCTTGGAGAACTCAGAAACCCGCTGCAGAGAGGCCCCGAGCACTGATTCAATACGTGAGACAGCCATCCATATATCTTTTAGGGACAAATCTGCAGGCGGGGTTTGAGGTTCCCCAGGCAATGGAAAAGATATCACAGAGGGTAAAGGAGGAGAAAGATCACCATCCAATTGTAAAAAGGAACCCGGTAACACAACGGACTCCCCAACATCACAGTCCTTTTGTAATAAAGACGACTCTAATGCAGGCAGTTGCTTGGCCTCTTGAATGGGAGGAGAAAACCCCATTCCTCGGGAATCGTCGCAGGAGGATACAGTACTTACAGAGAGAAGATTTTCAGCTCCCCCATCTAACAAGGCAGCAGACGAAGATGAAACCGGCTTGTCACCCATGACAACATGGGAGTCCATCGGGCCTACCACTTTTACTGCCTTGGATTGAGCCACTTGAGGAAAATGCTTTCGTCGTTTCCCCATCACAGGGAACCTCCTGCGCCGAACTGACGCCGAAGGGGCGCCAAAGGGGCGGACCTGCCCCTTTGGTCACGCCCCTTCGGGCACGCGCCCACGGGACGCGCCCGCTTCGCGTCCCGCGAGCAGGGCTCGATGAAATAGCCCTTAGGAAGGCTCCGCCCACCGCAGGGAGCAGCCTCCGTCCTCGGGGAACCAGTCAGGTATCAGGTAATAATTCACAGGAACAGCCAGCAGACCTCGGCGTCCCGCAAGCAGGGCTCGATGAAATAGCCCTTAGGAAGGCTCCGCCCACCGCAGGGAGCAGCCTCCGTCCTCGGGGAACCAGTCAGGTATCAGGTAATAATTCACAGGAACAGCCAGCAGACCTCGGCGTCCCGCGAGCAGGGCTCGATGAAATAGCCCTTAGGAAGGCTCCGCCCACCGCAGGGAGCAGCCTCCGTCCTCGGGGAACCAGTCAGGTATCAGGTAATAATTCACAGGAACAGCCAGCAGACCTCGGCGTCCCGCGAGCAGGGCTCGATGAAATAGCCCTTAGGAAGGCTCCGCCCACCGCAGGGAGCAGCCTCCGTCCTCGGGGAACCAGTCAGGTATCAGGTAATAATTCACAGGAACAGCCAGCAGACCTCCCAAACTTTTGCTTTTTGATCAATGCAAAGGTTGTGCAAGAGAATTATCAGGTGTTCTGGTATACCCATGCTTTTTAATGTAGCCCAGATTTACTCATGGTTTATACAGTCAAAAGCCTTGCTGTAGTCAATATAATATATATGGATATCCTTTTGGTGTTCTTTTGGCTTTTCAAAGGATCCATCTCACATCCGAAATAATGTCTGTCGTTCTTCACCCTTTCCTGAACCATGCTTGCATTTCAGGCAGTTCTTGTTCCAGGTATGGCTGTAGTCTCTGCTGAATGATCTTGAGTAGAATCTTGCTGGCATGTGCGATCAGAGTCAATTTTGCAATAATTTCCACAGTCAGTTGGATCACTTTTCTTCAGTATTGGCATAAACACAGATCTTTTCCAGTCAGTTGGCCATGAATTTGTCTTCCAAATTTCCTGGCAGAGCCTTGTAAGTATGGTAACAGCTTCATCTGATTGCTGTAATACTTCAATGGGAATGCCATCAATGCCCGGTGCTTTCTTCATTGATACGGCTTTCAATGCTGCTTCAGCTTCTTCTTTCATCACCAATGGTTCCTGATCATAAGGTACAGGTTGAAATTGCTCTTGGTCCACTTGCTCTTAATGGTATAATGATTCTGTATATTCTTTCAACCTTTTCTTGTTCATCTCAGCATCATTCAACATGGATCCATGAGCATCTTGTAGCATTCCAATTCGAAGCTGGATTTTTTTCTTTAACTCTCGTAGCTTTAGGAAAGCCGATCTTGTTCTTCCTCTAATAGTATCTGATACTATTTCCTTGCATGCATCATTGTAGTAGTTCTCCTTGGCTTCTCTTGCTGCACATTGGAAATTTCTGTTGAGTTCTGCAATTACCTCTCTTTCTCCTCTGGCTTTAGCTTCTTTGTGATTCTGTGCAATTTTCAGAATTTCTTCAGTCATCCATTTTGGCCATTTTTGCTTTTTCACCTTTTGTTGAGACTTCTTGCCTTCTTCCAACCCAACCTTCTTGATGTCATCTCATAACTCTTCTGGAACTCTGCCATTTGTATATAAAGCAACAAATTAATTTTGCAAGCAATCTTTAAATTCCAGTGGTATATTCTTAAGGTCATGTTTTGCTACATCAATGAGTAGCCTGCTCTTTTTCAACTTTAGCTTAAGTTTCATACTAGTAGTTAGTGATCTCTACCACAGTCAGCTCCAGGTTTTGCCTTTGTTGATGTTATCAAGCTTTTTCATTGTTGTCTTCCAAAGATGTAGTCAATTTGATTTTTGTACAATTCATTGGGTGAAGTTCACATGTACAGTTGTCGCTTGTGTTGCTTGAAGAAGGTGTTTGAGATGAATAGATTGTTGGTCTTGCAGAATTCTCTCAGTCTTTCTCTAACTTCATTTCTGTTGCCAAGTCCATATTTTCCAATCACTTTGCCTTCTTCCTTGTTGCCAGCTTTTGCGTTCTAGTCACCCAGGACTCATCAGGATATCCTATTTGCATGTTCTGTCAATTTCAGATTGTATTTGTTCATAGAACTCATCAACTTCTTCCGCTTCTGCAGCTGTTGTTGGGGCATATACTTGAATTATAGTTGTGTTGATGGGTATTCCTCGTAGATGAATAGAAATTAAATGTTCACTAACTGCACTATGGGGTATGTTTACTAAACGTGAGTAACGCGTGTAGTATGACGTTAACGACCGTAAGTGCAGTGTAACGCGCGTAAACACGCGCCAACGACCGGTAACGTCGTACTACGCGCGGAAACCGCGCTTAACGATCGTAAAGCCCCGCGGCGCGTTAAAACAGCGCAGAAGGTGGAGAGTGGGCGGAGAGAAGGGGTCAATGGGCGGAGAGGGGGCGTGGAGAGGCTCCCCCTCACTAACGCGCTGTAATTCAGAGCTCAATTCCAACGCGAATGAAAACCTGCCGTTAAAGGCTTTTAAAGGGAAGAGAAACCATTTCCGTCAGCAATGTACAGCAAAACCGGGGAAACACACAAAACGTGAGCAGTGTGATACATGTGCACTGAACAAAATAGCACATAAAACGTTAAAAATGACCACAGGAAACATTTTAAAGAGCATAATACAGCTTGGCAACAGTGATAGCAATGGGCAACAAGGAACAACACTGCCTGGAAAGCACCAAATAAAAAAAAGAAGATGTGTGGAAGGGTCTACGCGTCACAGACCCTTTTAAATATCATTTCATTGTAATGGATTGTCCTGGGAGTGTTGTGTAATGTTTCCCAATGATATCATTGTTGCCCAGCTTGGTTATGGGTGTGTGCCCCTTTTGTGAGATATTCTCTGAGGTTTATGTGCACCGTTGTCTGCATACAAGGTAAATGAGGTCACAATAAACCTGTTGCAGAGCAGGGTGTCTGACTTGTCAGGCCGGTTTAACTAACCCCAGGGACTGCACTGTCTCTGTGGCTACAGTGTGGTGCAACAGACACAGCCAGTGTCTGTAAAACCAGAGGGTCACAGGTTCAAATCCCAGCTGGGGGTCCTGCCAACCCAGTCCCCATAGCCTTACCCACCACTAAACATTGATAGTAAAGACACACCTTTATTGCAGAGAACATACACATGGCCTATATTTTACCACACCAGAAACAGGCACATTACCGTAAAGCAGAGTTTCGCAAATGTAGTCCTGGAGGGCACCACAACATTCCGGTTTCATGCTGCCTCCAATAAAGATGCCTGTGCTGCATAGCTATGCACCACCCCCATGTTATGCAGATGTAGCTCATGCATATTTATGAGGGACAGCATGAAAACCCGAACAGTGTTTGGAACACCAGGACTGGAGTTGGGGAACTCTGCCGTAAAGCAGCAGCCAACAGGGCCACACACCCACCCACAGGCCCCATTGGCCAGTGCCACCTGGAGAGGCAAGAAATTGGGTCCTGCCTGTATCTCCCAATACTAGCAGTTGCATACCTTAGCAATGCCACCCTACACCTGGGTATATGGTACACAGCTATCAAACGTTTGCTATGAGAACTGGCAGATATCAATTCCTCTGTTAAGCACATTTTGCTCATTGAGCTCCACCATAACAATCATTCTGATGTCTGCGGTGTGTGCTGCAGGTCTGGTCTCTGACAGTGTTCCCCACCCTGGGGAGTGACCCCCCAACAGTCTTGTGTACCATATCCATGCCTGTACTATGCCCAGGACTGGTGTGGTGTGTATGGCTGCTGACCACCTCTATAGTAGCACAATGCTGACATCGGTGTGGGGGTGGTTGTCTGTCTATCCAGTGTGTGGTGGCTGCAAACACCTTCCACAGGCCACAATGCCAGCAATGTTGCCAGAATTGGGCTGCCAATGTGCATAATGAGGAGCAAGGTACCATGGGTAGAGGCCGGACAGGTTGGCCTGGCCAGGGCGCATCTGCACAGGGCATAGGGCAGTGACAGGCACATTGTAGTGGCCGGCCACCACCTACACAGACAGGGTGACCTCAGTATGTGCTGCTGAGAGATCACTCTCACCCTGACTGTGCAGTGACCACAGCATGGCTAGGCACCCCCATAGTGCTATCTAGTATTTCTCTCATGTGATATATATTGGTTGCCTTTTGGGGCCCTGTCACTGATTTAACTGTGTATGCTGACATCCCAGTTCTGGGTGCAGGCATCTCCACTGGGCACTAGCAGACTATTTGCAGCTGGTATGTGTTGTGATGGAGTGGCTTGCAGGGTGCAGTGGCTGATGGCTTGCACCAGGGGAATATCAGATAGTGGTGGGGTGCAGCATGCCATATCTAGGCCTAATGTCTGTCTGCTATTGTGTTCTGGATGTGTACAGAGCTGCATTGACTGCTCTGTGGGGTGTGTGTCCCTCAGCAGGACCGGGGTTGATGTTCCCCCTCTACGTCCACCTTGTATTGTTTGATAGGAGACCCTGTTTGCTGCCCTGGGGGAGGGGGTGGTGGTGCATGGGGGCTACACCTGACTGATACAGACAGAGATGTCCAAGGTGTTTCTGCAGAAACTACCTCTCACACTATAACACTGCTGTGGACCTGCACCATGGCCTCTTTCAGCCAGGGACGGTGCTGTGGACCTAGTGCTGGGCGCCTCACTGCACCCTCAGGGTGAGCACAGTACCCGCACAATGTGACGGTGTGTAGCTACTCTGTGCCAGTACAACACACGGTCGGTACCCCCTATCAGGCCGAGGTGCTGTGGGGGTGTATTCCCCATGGTGTGTATGTGTGGACAGCTGATTTGCATGTGCAGTGCATCATGGGTGTGACTGGCCCAATCCAACCCTGTGAAACACCAGCACCTGCTCACAGGCTCTGCTAAACCATAGGCCATCACACGTACATCTGTTAGCATACTGCATAGGTGCAGGACACCCTACAAAGTCTGTAATATAAGATGCCCACACTGGTAAAAAACACACGTACCCACGCACGTAAACAAACACGTACCCACGCACGAATGTACGCGCGCGGCTACGCACTTACCAATGCACGCACCAACGTACGTGGCTAGGCACACTCCGAGGGTGTTTTTCTGACACCAATACTCAGCGTAACGAAAAACATGCCTCCTCTTTCCTTCTGTAATGTACAGGATGATGCCTGAGACAGCCTTTTGCGTTAGGCACACTGGGGGCTCGAACCCATGCTGCCTGTAACAGAGGTCAGTACCGTAACCATTGTGCTACAGCTCTGTTTCAGTGCTTTGTGTCTGTACGTCTTCTTACGATTAACGCGCAGTAACGCGGCACGGCGCCCGGTAACGCTCGTTAATATTTCTAACGCGCGGTAGTGGTAACGATGTACCGCCCATGTCCTTATTTGGGGTTTCTTTCACTACCGCGGCTCCTAACGCGAACTGCACTAACGCGATTTAGTAAACAGACCCCTATGTTTCATTACAGTTCTTGCAAGTTTCTTCTTAATTATAAATGCAACACCATTTCTTGTCTTTCATTTCCAGCATAGTAGACCATGTGATCAGATGCAAGTGCCCAATGCCAGTCCATTTCAGTTTGCTGACACGTTCAATAGATCAAGTTGTACATGTTTCATTTCATTCTTGACCACTTCCAACTTCCCTTGGTTCATGCTTCATACATTCCATGTCCCAATATGTAAGGCATCTTTGCAACTTCTGACTCTCATTTCATGTGCAGTTATATGTGCAGTTACATCAGCAGCCAGTTGAATGGCTTCTGTTCTGGGGGTCTCATCTTCCAGCCCTATAGTGCAATTTGTTTTGTGACTATCCATTGGGTTTTCATGGCAAGATACAGAAGTAGGTTATCCAGGCCTTTCTTCTGCAAGGGTAATTCTAGTGTTGTTGTAGTTCTCACAGAAATGTGATCCTCCACTGCCAACACCATCCGATTCTGCTGCTGCCTAAATGGGTGGTTTGTCTTAGTCTGGCACCTCAGCTGAGACCTGTCTATCTTGGGAGACCCTGCCAGTAGTTAAGCTACCAATAGTTTAGCTCTCAGCTTCACTGATACACACAAACCCTCACAGCATGACAAGCTGCAAATCAAGCAATTTTCTCTTATTTGTCTATAAATCATACATTATTTGCACTATCATTCTTTCTTTTCTCACACTCCATCTTTCATTGGAAATTCCTTCTCATTCCATTGACCCTGTCCCTGCCTTTTGCAAAGTTAAAATAAATGTTCTGTCCTATTGAAGCATACCAAATTCTAGCACAGAATGCAGAGCACACTTATTGTTTCTGGTTATTGTATGTTCACTGTGCTTTTACTCCTTTTTTCCCCATCCCTCTCTCTATTCGATCACTGATTCCCACTTTCACATGTACTTTTCTCCCCACATATACAGGTTAAAGTATGCACTTCTTTCCATAATGCACATATCTTCACCTGCATTAAGTGCAGGTGTTCCTAGGGCTGGGTTAAGGTAGGGATTGCAACAATGCATGCAGTTTTGCATTTTCAAATCAATGTGCATTGCTTTAGCCAGAAAAGGCAGCTATGGGAAAATGAGGTGCAGGTGTGTCTATGAGCGCATTTTCCTTAGGCAGTTTCCTAAGTGAAGGTTCCCTTGGTCTTTACAACAGTGAGGACAGTATAAAAATTGACCTCTTGCTGTTCTTTTCATCATACTTCCTGATCTTCCCTCTTTTATATGAAGCTGGTTGGATTGTGATGATTCATAGAAACTGTGCATTCATCATGAGCTCTTGATAAATGAGTGCAACCTGGGGCTGCCTTTTCTGCCTTGCAGTTGCTAAAATCATGAAGGATAATATAATAAACAAAAAAACCCCAAATTTCAGTGATAAATTAAACTGATGAAACCAAAATCACCAAACCAAAACCCCCCGAAAAATTGAATCAAAAGTATCTTCTTTTTGTCGGATGTATTCAGGAAAGGAACATTGTATCAAAACTATGTCCACCACACAGTCACATCCATTTTATTATAAAATCATGAAAAACTTTACTTAACTGAAAAATTTTTAAGGTCGCAGACTGCTCAGGCACGTTCAGGCACAACGTGCACGTTTCGGGTCAGAGACCCTGTTTCAAGTGCTGCCAGTATCCACTTCATCCATCTTTGAAATGCCATAATCAGCTGTTTCTTTCAAAAGGGTCTGATACTTCTCGGAATGGCTGTATTCCGCTTTCAATCATTGCAGCTCACCAATGAAATACCAGGATCTCCCCACCAACCAGGGGAAGCCCTGGGATCACCGGTGGCGTCAGTAAACACTGAGCCAATCAATCTCTTTGTTAAGACCTTCAGGAGATACCGTCCGTAATTGGAAAATCCAACATTGCTCACAACTCTGTAATTTATTTATACGGCTCCCACCACGTGGATCCGGAGGTATGTGGTCAATGACCGACCATCGCAAATCGTGGAAATTGTGGCCAGTGGCCAAACAATGTTCAACTATCGGAGCTGTCACTGTCCCCTGACGGAGGCGGGAAGCATGTTCACTCAATCTCAATTTAATCTTCCGAATGGTTCTGCCCACATAAACCAAGGGGCACGGGCAATAGATCACATAAACAACAAAATTCGAATTACAATTCGTTTCCCAGCGTCGTCTAAATTGCTGGTCCATTCCCGGGCAGGTCCATTCCACCCCCGTCATTGTTAAAGAACAATAAATACATTCGCCACCAATGTTCACTCTAATTTCCTGTAGGCTGTGTGCGCATAAAATATCAGCTGTGCAGCTTTTGAAGGAAGGTTAAATTTTTGTGCGCCACATAACGACACTCAGAGTTATATACTTTAAAATTTGACTACAAGTTAGAATACAGTATGTACACCACATTGATTGCACTAGAAAATATTGTAGAACTTGTGAAAACCATAAATACACAACAACTTTTCAATTTTAAGAACGTCTGTGTTGTTTTCTATCAGAATCAGAACCGTAATTTTTGTGCGCTCTGTTGTAAAGTATGTGCGCTCACTCGGTGAGGTGTGTGCGCGCGCACACGCGCACGGCTTAGAGGGAACAGTGTTCGCCACACTCCGTGTGACCCCCATGTGGAGCAACAGGTAAAGGAGGACGGTCCTCCGCAACTGCAGAACTTGCCAACAAATCTCCCAAATTTGCAAATTTGGACCTGCCCGGGAACGGACCAGCAATTTAGACGATGCTGGGAAACGAATTGTAATTCGAATTTTGTTGTTTATGTGATCTATTGCCCGTGCCCCTTGGTTTATGTGGGCAGAACCATTCGGAAGATTAAATTGAGATTGAGTGAACATGCTTCCTGCCTCCGTCAGGGGACAGTGACAGCTCCGATAGTTGAACATTGTTTGGCCACTGGCCACAATTTCCACGATTTGCGATGGTCGATCATTGACCACATACCTCCGGATCCACATGGTGGGAGCCGTATAAATAAATTACAGAGTTGTGAGCAACGTTGGATTTTCCAATTACGGACGGTATCTCCTGAAGGTCTTAACAAAGAGATTGATTGGCTCAGTGTTTACTGACGCCACCGGTGATCCCAGGGCTTCCCCTGGTTGGTGGGGAGATCCTGGTATTTCATTGGTGAGCTGCAATGATTGACAGCGGAATACAGCCATTCCGAGAAGTTTCTGTCCCTTTTGAAAGAAACAGCTGATTTTGGCGTTTCAAAGATGGATGAAGTGGATACTGGCAGCACTTGAAACAGGGTCTCTGACCCGAAACGTGCACGTTGTACCTGAACGTGCCTGAGCAGTCTGCGACCTTAAAAATTTTTCAGTTAAGTAAAGTTTTTCATGATTTTATAATAAAATGGATGTGACTGTGTGGTGGACATAGTTTTGATACAATGTTCCTTTCCTGAATACATCCGACAAAAAGAAGATACTTTTGATTCAATTTTTCGGGGGGTTTTGGTTTGGTGATTTTGGTTTCATCAAAATCATGAAGGAGACAAGCCTGAGACATCGTCAGGAAGCTGGAGATTTTTGCAGATTAGCTATGTTTATGTATATTTTTATTAGGTCTTGATAGACATCTCTTTGAGACAACAGCAGAGTGGTGTACAATATCTAAAAACACGTTTTTAAAATTGCAGGGGTGAAAAGAATGCCAATGAAAACAGGAAAGAAGGGAAACATTAAAACCAATCACACCTCGAAAAAGGGGGGAGAGGAGTAGCCAAGGAAGGGGCAGAAGGGGGCAAGGAGGGAACAGCAGCGAACTAGGTGGATGGGAGACTGTGGGTGATATTAAAGAGGTGGGTCTTTAGTAAGGATTTAAATTTAGGAAAGGACTGTTCCAGATGGAGGGCAGAAGGGAGTGCATTCCAGGAGGCAGGTGCAAGGAAGTATAAGGCAGCAGACCGGGTGGTTTCAAGCCGGGTCTGAGCAACTGTAGGAAGATGAGGGTGGTTTGCATGTTGACTGCGGAGGAAGAGGTAAGGATAGGGGGAAGAAGGAGGTCAGAGTGATAGCAGAGATGACCAGTATGAAGGGGCATGATGAACCAATGTAAGGAGCTTGTATTGCAGGTGGTGTTCAACGGGAAGCCAATGGTGCTGTATTAATAGATGGGAGGCATGAGCAGGAATATGGACGGCAGTGTTTGTATGAGTTGGAGGCAATGTCGCTGATACTGCATAAGGCCAAGGAAAATGATGTTACAGAAATCTAACCTGGAGATGACAAGGGTGAGGAGGAGAGTGGCAAGAGAAGATGGGGCCAGGAAGGGGCAGATGGCACGGATTTGTCACAATGTGAAAAAGGAGTGACAAACTATAGAAGACAGGTAAGTTGATTGGCTTATGGGGAGCAGACTTGGAATGCAAACTGGAACTGGAAGGCTGGAACACAGAAGTGCAAAAACAATCAAAACCAGTGAAAGGAGGCAGGTTACCAGGTTGTCAGAGGTCTTGCTCTTATAGAGGGTCAGGGGAGAGGGGAGGGGGACAATTAGATAAAACTGAGTGGAAGGCGCGGATCTTGTTGGAAAAATGGTCAGCTAATAAATGTATAGCAGGAGGGGTAGAAGGGGCAACAGAGGGAGGGGGGGGGGGCTGCATGGCATTGACAGCATGGCCAAGAAAGAGTAAAGCTGCTGGGAGGAGTTTGTGGAAGAGGAAATAAGGTTAGAATAATAGGTTCTCTTTGCAGTGTGAATCATTGAACGATACTGGAAATGATGATCCTTGAACAATTTGAGGGAGGCAGGGGAGGGGTGCTGCTTCTACATATGCTCTGCCTAGTGCAGATGGTGACATGATGGAATCATGGTTGAGAGCACCTGGGGCAGTGGGGGCAGGGATGGAGGAGGGCCACAGCATCAAGGACAGAGGACAAAGTGGAGGACCACAGTTGAACCTGGGTATTAACAGACAGAGCAGTGAAATTAGATAGGAAAAAAGAAGAGGCTGAGGGAAATATTTCCAAAGAGCTGGATGAACGATCATGGTTAAAGGGTGAGGGAGGAGTGGCCTAGTGGTTAGGACACAGTACCTCATGTTACAGAGCCAGGGGTTCAAGTCCACCTGGGGCAGCAATCTCAGGCCGGAGGAACTGGGGTTTCTAGTCCTATAGGCACTCCTTGTGGCCTTGGGCAAGACACTTAATCCTCTGTTGCCTCAGGTACACATAGATTGTGAGCCCCTTTGGGGACAAGGGAATATATCCAGTACCTGTTTGTAGTAATTATATAATGTAAACTGCTCCCCTTGAAGGGTAAGGTGGTATAGAAAAACTGGTTAAATAAAATAAATAAGGATAAGAGGAGAGTGACTAGGGGTAAAGGAGCCCATGAGTGGGAGAAAGTGGCAGGTGAAAAGAATGCAGACATGACCAGACCATGGGAAGGGTAGGGTGGGGCGAAGGGGAGGAGGAGCAAGGACAAGATCAAGGTTGTGGCCAGCTGTGTGAGTCAAGAAGGGGGACTAGTTGCAACAGAAGCCTGTTGTGAGACCACTGGGGCAGAGAGAGGTATGCATTGAAATCACCTAGGATCTCAACATGAGGAGAGAGGCTTCAGAAAGAGTATGTGACAGGATATCCCATAAATGAGGCTGAAGAGAAGGAGGGGCATAAATGAGGAGAAAGTGCAGGGGTGAGTTTCTGTTGAGACAGAGGACAAGAGACTCAGGGTAGGTGAGGGTAGAGGCAGAGGGTGTTGAGACATGGAGGGAGGAGCAGAGGATGACTGCCACTCCCCCACCAGAGCAACCCAAGCCTAGGGGTGGAAAAGGCTGAGTAGTCTCAGTAAGAAATAGGAGGTCAAGGGAGTGTGTGGAGGAGTGGCCTAGTGGTTGGGGCAAGGTACTTCAGGCTGGAAGGTTGGGGGTTCAAATCCCACTAGAGGACAGCAACCTAGGGCTGGAAGGACTGGGGTTTCTAGTCCCACTGGTGCTGCTTGTGGTCTTGGGCAAGTCACTTAACCCTCCATAGCCCATGTTCCCTGTAAAATAGTTATCTTCAAGTTATAATGCCCTGTTCAATGTAATTTCAGTTTGTTCAATGTAAACTGCACTGATGCAGAATAGTGTGGTATATAAGAGAATATAAATAAATAAATGATCAAAAGGTCCTGAATGAGGAGGGTTTTGGACCAAAGCAAGCAAGTGTTAAGAAGCGCAAAACAGAGCTGAGTGGCAATAGAGGAGGGCTTAAGGAGGAGGCAAGAGGAACTGACAGGGCAGAAACAGAGGGTTTCCGTAACACAGGTAGAGCCAGGGTATACAGGTACAGAAGAAACTGGGACATACCAGCCCCAATGAACTAGAGATAGGCAGGCACTCCAGCCCCTGGAAAATGTACATGAATCAAAGGACTTATATCAGATGTAGTGAGATTGGTTAACTCTAAGCGAAAAGTGGGTACTGAACCTTGTGGTATAAGCTGTACTTTGTTCAGAATAAAAGCAGACAAAAAGGTACTTGAACCAAATCCTTTCTTTTGCTCTCATGAATAAGAAGCAGCTCACAAAGAAAAAAACAATACAGATATTTACCAAGGCAAACCAAAGACAGAAATAGAATCATTAAATAACAATATCTTCCAAAATAAATCAGCAACTAAAGTAAATTTAAAAGTTGGCATTACTGGCTGACAACAAAAAGCAAAGTAGTTTATTTGTTTTTTAACTCAGCTAAAGTAGTCAGTTTGGTAATTGAAACCTAATAATTTTTGAGAATGTTGCACAAGTAGTATAAATTCTGTTTAGATCAGAATACAAGCCCAATCTCATTCAAATTCTTGGTGCCTTTTCCTATTAGAAAAAAACCCAGCTTTCTTTATTTATGGTTAGATCTCACTATTTGGATGGCAGTTCAATTTGGTATCTGACCGTTGCAAGAATTAATCTCTTCCCAAGGGAACTTTGAAGGTGCAGGGTTCTCAATAAATGCAGAATCTTTTCCTTCTGAACTCAGTTTTTTTAAGTCTAAGGCTTGGAACTCTAGAAGAGAGCTGAAGCCCAACTCCCAGATTCTTCGCTCCTAAAGCCAGGAACAGCCTCTTGATGCTCCTTAGTCAGAAGCTGGCCAGCAACCAACTCCTTGATTCAACCAATCACAGAAGGCTGATCTGATGCAAGAGCAACACTCCTCTTGCTGACTAAACAGTAAGCCAAGCACTTTCTGTGAGTTTTAAAAGTTAGCTCATTGTAAACCACTTTGGGGTTTGCTGTTAACAGTCTTTATGCTCTGGTTTGTCATTCTCAAAGCTTGTAACAAGTGTCCATGCTAACATTTGTGTCCTTAAAGGCAGAAACCTTTGGGAGGGGGTAAGTCATTATCAGTCAATTTTAAATAAACACAAGAGCTAAAGCCTCAATTTTAGTGAAGTCCCCGCACAAGTTTAACATTCAAGGAGAAGACCTGGTCCCTTAATTTCTAAGGGGTATGTTTACTAAACCCTCTTAACATGCGCGCCGTGTTAGTCTGCAGGATGCCATAAAAGGAGTGGGCGGTCCGGTCAAAAGTAGCAAAACGGGATTAGCACACGCTGTGCTGCATGCTCTTGTGCGCCGTGCACATTAGAGCACGAGAAACGCATGCGGGAAGCATAATCAGGCGCGCTGATGTGCAAACAGAGGAACAGGGCTGCAGTATGATGGTGAAGACACTGACAGATGGTGCAGGGGTCATGTGTTCAATCCCCCACTGTGCCCAATGAATAAGGCTGGCTGAGGCACTACCATTTATGTGTAATATTGCATTATGAGGCATTTTAATTTTATTTTAATTACTGCTGCTAGCAAACGCACTCTCAAAGTGCTGTAACATAAGGTGCTGCATAAGACACCCCATAAGGTACCCCAGAGGGCACATTATAAAGTGCACTGTCCGCCACGGCACCCTACAATGTTGCTTAAAGGGTGGCCTATAGGGTGCCCTATGAGGCACAGCAAGGTCATAGCACTGTTTTTGATGGCAGCACTGTGCATTTAAACGCATGCAAATCTTAAGTAGGTGCACTGACATGCAAGGAGGAACAGCAGTGTAGCACAATGGTTAAGGCACTGACTGATGATACAGGGGTCATGAGCTCAATCCCCAGTGTGCTTAAGGCTGGCTGAGGCATCAGCTTTGACATGTAAGTGTTACATGTCAAAGCTGATGCCTCAGCCAGCCTTAAGCACACTGGGGATTGAACTCATGACCCTTGTATCATCAGTCAGTGCCTTAACCATTGGGCTACACTGCTGTTCCTCCTTGCATGTCAGTGCACCTACTTAAGATTTGCATGCGTTTAAATGCACAGTGCTGCCATCAAAAAGTGCTGTTGTTTCCTGCAGCACTTTATTTGTATTTTATTAATTGCTGCCAGCAAACACACCCTCACGTGCCGTAACCTAAGGTGCCGCAAAGGCACCCTATAAGGCACTCCATAGGGCACATTATAAAGTGCACTGTCCGCCATGGCACCCTATAATGTCCCCTATAGGGCACCCTATAAGTCGCTCCATAGGATACTGTATAGTGCACCTTATATGGACGGTAACCATAAGGTGCCCTATAGGGCGCCCTATAAAGCACCCTCTGAGGCACCTTATGGGTACAGTACGCTGAGGGTGTTTTTGCTGGCAGCACTAATGTACATTAAAAATAGATAATGCTTTGGATAGCCCTATCAAATAACCCCACTGTGGGTTTAAACCCATGACCTCTGGCTCTACAGGCAGTGAAGTAACCAGTGGGCTACAGCTCTATAGCTGCTAGCAAGCCCCTGGCTGGCTGCAGAAGGACTGCACGTCACCACACAAACAGTCTGCTGTGGTCACCAGGATAGGGTTAGCCCACCCGTACCCATGATGCACTGCACATGCAAATCAGCTGTCTACAGATGAACACAAGATGGGGTATGCACCCCCACAGCACCTCGGCCTGGTAGGGGGAAATGACCATGTGTGTTACTGGCACAGAGTAGCTACACACCGTCACATTGTGCGGTACTGTGCTCACCCTGAAGGTGCGGTGGGGCGCCCAGCACCAGGTCCACAGCACCTTCCATGGCAGAAATAGGCCATGCTGTAGGTCCCCAGCAGTGCTAATGTGTGAGATAGGTAGTTCCTGCAGACACACTTTGGATACATCTGTATTTCTCAGTCAGGTTTGACCCTTATGGACCCATAGGCAGATTATGTACCACCACCCAACCCACCCCACCCTCTGGGGCTGTGGGTGGGAAACAGGGTCTCCCACTGACAGATCCACATTTTACATCCCTGCAATGACAGCAGAAGAGGGGACCACCAACTGCAGTTCTGCTGGGGAACAGACACCCTACAGAGCAGGCAATGCAGCTCTGTACACATCTATAAAGCAATAGCAGACAGATATTAGGCCCAGAAATACTCAGCTGCACCCCACCACAATCTGATATTCTCCTGCAGCAAGCCTGCAGCCACTGCACCCCACAAGGTGTTCCAATAAGACACATACTAGCTGAAGACAGTCTGATAGCTGGTCCATAGGGCATGCTCCTGGAGAAAAGGCATACACACAAAGCAGATAAGTCAGTGATTGGGCCCCAAAAGGGAACCCATAAATATCACATGAGCGAAACACTTCATAGCACTATGGGGGAGCCTAGCCATGCCATGGTCACTGCTCAGTCAGGGTGAGAGTGATCTCCCAGCAGAACATGCTGTGGCCACCCTATCTGTGCAGGTGGTGGCCAGGCACTACAATATCCCAGCCAGTGTCCTATGCCCTGTGCAGATGCATCCTGGCCAGGCCACCCTGTCCGGACTATACCCATGGTACCTTGCTCCTCATTATGCACATTGGCAGGCCAATACTGGCAACAGTGCTGGCAGTGTGGGCTGTGGAGGGTGTTTGCAGCCACCACACACTGTATAGACAGACACACACTCCAACACCTATGCCAGCATTGTGCTACTATAGAGGTGTTTAGCAGCCCTGGCCACCACACCAGTCCTGGGCACAGTGCAGGCATGGATATGGTATGCAATACTGGTGGGGGTCACTCCCCAGGGTGGTAAACACTGTCAGAAACCAGACCTGAAGCACACTCCACAGACATCAGAAAGGTTGCTATGATGGAGCTCAATCAGCAAACTGTGCTTAACGTAGGGATTGCTATCTGCCAGTAATCATAGCAAACGTTTGATAGCTGTGTACCGTATTCCCAGGTGTAGGGTGGTATTGCTAAGGTATGCAAGTGCTAGTATTGGGAGATGCACGCAGGGCCCAATGTCCTGCCTCTCCAGGAGGCATTGGCTAATGGAGCCTGTGGGTGTGGGTGTGTCTGCCCCTGTTGGCTGCTGCTTTATGGCAGAGGTTCCCAACTCCAGTCCTGGTGTGCCAAACACTGTTCGGGTTTTCATGCTGTCCCTCATGAATATGCATGAGATACATCTGCATACCATGAGGGTGGTGCATAGATATGCAGCACAGGCATCTTTATTAGAGGCAGCATGGAACCTGAATGGTGTTTGGCCCTCCAGGACTGCATTTGGGAGACTCTGCTCTAGGTAATGCGCCTGTTTATGGTGTCTTTGCTCTGTAGGGTAAAATGTAGGTGTTTTGGGCATGTTTACGTCATCTGCAATAAAGGCTCTGTCTGTATTATCACATTGTAGTAGTGGGCAAAATATGGGGACTGGGTTGGCAAGCACCATAGCTGGGACTTGAATCTGTGACCTTCTGCCTCCAAACACACTGGTTGTGTGCACTGCACCACCATGTTGCCACAGAGACAGTGTATTCCCTAGTGATACCTTGACTGTTTGTCCAGCAGGGCCTGCCTGTTGCAGTGCATGGCACCCACCTACACAGGGCTAGGCCATGGTCTGCTCTGGGCAGCTGCCACTGCCCCCCTTCACCACCAGAACCCCTCTGCCACCATGCTGACATGCCCTTCTGCTGGTGGTGTTGGTGGTGTGCAGTCTCAAGCCATCCAGTGTGCAGGTAGGCGGCTGCCTATGGTGCATGTTCTGGGATAGGGGTGCCTGCATAGACGTCCACACTTCCCCCCAACACCGCCTGCCAATGTTCTGTGCCCTTGGAGGTACCTGCTGGGTACTATCCCCTGTGACACTGTGATAAACACTCTCGTGCCCATGTTGGGCCCTCATCAGTTGCTGTCTGGCTGCTGTACAGTTTCAGCATTCCTAAGTGCCACCTAGGCATCTGCCTAGTCCGCACTGTGCCCCAGCTGCACCACAGCATGTGCCGCCTGCAGCCCTCTGTATCCCCTTTCCCAGCATCTGTCCAGTTGCCCATTCCGACATGCCCGCCCTGCTGTTGTGGAACATGTGCATGCCATAGGAAACCTGTCCAATGGAGAGGGAAACCCTGATCAGTGCTATTTCACTGTGGGATCATTCACCTTGTATGGGAACGGAGTGTAGACCCTTCCAAAATTCATATTTATTTTTTGGGGCTTTCTTGGGAGTGTTTTTTGATGTTTCCCATTACTATCACTATTTCCCAGCTTGATTATGATTTTTTTTTATTTTGTTGGGGTCATTTTCAATGTTTATTTGCACTTTTGTTCTGTGCACATGTATCACACTTATCACTTTTTCGTAGGTTTCCCAGGGTTTGCTGTACATTGCTGACAGAAATGGTTTCTTTTCCCTTTACATCAGCTCTAACGCGAGGTTTTCACTTGCGTTAGTTTTGGCCTCGGATTTCACATCGTTAGTGTGCGGGGAGCCTCTCCCCTCCCACTCTCCACCCATTGACCCCTTCTCTCCGCCCCTGGGGAGCCTTCCTCCGCCCTCCGGGAGCCTTTCCCCGCCTTCAGCGCTCGTTTGCGCCGCTGCATGAGTGAGCGCGCACTACGGCACATTTGTGCCCCGTAAAGTGTCATTAGCGCACGCTAAGGTACCTTAGCGCGTGATAATTGCACAGCGCGCACGTTAAGAAGTTTAGTAAACATACCCCTAAATGTTTATTAAAATAAGTAAAATAAGCCCTTATTTAAGTAGTTGAAAGCTGAAACAGCACTATTCCTAGTTCAACATGCAGATTTATGTATTTTATTTATTTGGCTGTTCTTTTATACTGCTTTTCACCGGGTCAAAGTGGGGTACATTTAACTCAGGTAAACACTGTTTACATAACACTGTAACTTTTTACATTAACTCATTAATGCACACAAGTAATCAGATGGGTCTGTCTGTGGTCACTGCTTCAGTTCACAGCCTCTGTTAGTAAGGGCTTTACAGTAAGATGGGTGCTAAATTCATGAAAAGATAATGATTTTGCAAGGATGGAGAGGGAGAGAGGTGCATGAGATAGACATCCGTGCCCTTGCTTGCTTGTAGCCCAAGATGGAGAATTCTGGCCAGTGGGGGGGGGGGGGGCAGTAAGAATACCCAAAGGCTAGGGGACTCTGCCACTGAGCAATAGGCTCAAAGGTATGAGGTATGTCCTAAGCATCTACCTATAGGTGTAAGGCTACAGGACTAAAGCAGGAAGCTGCCTGTGTTGCTGGCAGCTGCATACAGTACACTGACTGTACATATGTGCCCACAGCTGTGCAGACAGAACATGGGTACAGGTGATATTTCTACTTCTCTCTTGATTCACCTGCAGTCAAATAAAAAGGATGAGAAGCAACATCACCAGACAAGGAAAATATTTTTCTTCTGCTCACGGTCAGCGTACCACAAGCAGAAGAAGAAGTTGAAACATGTACCCTCGCAGTGTAACACGATGGTGTGTTTCCTCCATTCACAGAATCAGGCATGTGGAGGGTGCATTTTATTCATTAAAATTCGATACCGCCCTTAGTGGGGACATCAGAGTGGTTTACGATCAAAATTCAATAAAATAAAACATAAAAGAAAGGAGCGCCAGTGGTAAACAGAAAAGTAAAAGAAAGAGGCTTAATGCAGGAAACATATTCAGAAGGAGCACACGAGAACCAAAGAGGGGCAGGGGACATTGGGGGGGGGGGGTGTCAGGGGGAAGGCCATATACTATGGAGAACAGGTGAGTCTTGAGCAGTGATTTGAAATTTGGAAATGAGGATTCTAACCAGAGGGAAGGAAGGAGGTTATGTGTATATGTCATGGGGGATGGAGAACACAGAGAGCGAGATGTAACTGAAAAAAATCCTTTTTATTTGCAAACAGCGACCCCGACATGGCCGCGTTTCGGCATGGGGGATGTCATATACATTGGTGTGTGTGTGTGTCATGGGGGTGTTGGGTGCACATGTATGTTTGTGTGTGTGTGTGTGTGTTTGCATGTCATGATGGGTGACAGAGATGTTCAGGCATATATCTGTGCCATGGGGTGTTAGGGACTATGTGCGTTTGTGTATGTGCCATGCTGGTTGTTGGGGTTGGTCTAGGTGTGTGCAACATGGGCTGTTGGGACATGCATGCACATGTGGTTATGTGGTGGAGAGTATGACAGGGTGCATGTGTGTTATGGGGGTTTCTTATCCCTGCCTTTCAGTATTCTCCATTCTGGACTTTTCTCCTCTCCCAATCAACTTTGTACTCTCTCCCTTCCCTACTTGCACTCCCTCACTTGCAGTATCTCTAGTCTCAGTCCCTCCTCTAACCCCACCCCTCCCAATGCTCTGCCACTCTTCTCCTGCTCCCCTCTAGTCCCACCCATTCTCTTATGCTTTCCTTACCTTCTTCCTCTAACCCTGCCCCTTTTCTCCATGCTCCATCCCTTACCTATCCCTTCTATTCATGCTTTGCCCCCTTGCCCACCCTTCCCTGCTTTCAGGCAGCCAGTCTTCACACAGTTTTAAATGCCCTGAAGCCCATTAGTGCATATTCCCACATGGAGAATATTAGTAGTGGCTTAAAGAAGTGCTGCTCCCCAAACATTATCATTTTGTTCTACGGAGAGTTTTTCAAATTCCTCATTGTCTGGGCAATAATAGATTAATATGGTTTTACAGTCACAACAGTTTCCAATATATTGTTTCTGGTACTTATAGCCTAATTAGGCAAAATTAATTTTGCAGAGAATGAAGTATACTCTCAAACTTCAGTGATAATCAATCATCGTTGATGTTTGCCTTACGGTCCCAAGGTAATTGGTTTTTTCACTCCTGCTCTCTTACATACATATAGTTTCTCGGCTTTTGATTTTGGATATTTACTCTATTATATCTCATCTCTCTCTTGTTTTTCTCCATTTCTGATAATTTAGATTTTAATCAATGTTCAGTCACCATCAGTTATAATATGGTATTCATGTTTTATATTTTTTTGGGTTTATATTTTGCATGTTTTATTATCATATATCCCTTCTTGTTACTGATATTATTATATTTTTATTTGTTATGATAGTCGTTTTTGTAACATATTTATGCTTTTTCATGTTTTAATATGATATACAGACATTGCCTTTTTATTCTGTGGTTAATGGACAAAAGATATTTATGGTTTTAGTATATTATGGTTGTTTGGGATATTTATGGTCTTATATATTCTTTTAATTTGACATTCTTATTCTTTTTAATTATTTATATGTTAAGTTTTTTGATGTTTTTATTATTTATTTTAATGTTTTTTAGCATAATGTGTGCCCTACCCCTGAGGAAGATTCTTTCGAAACACGGCCTGTGTCGGGTTTGGCCCCCCCCCCCCTTTTATTATGTATGTTTTTTTGAGAATTTTCATCCTGCCTGCGTTTTTGTACTGTTTCTGCATGTTTTACGTGGCAGTGTGCAGTTTTTGTCCTTGTGGACTAGCCGGGGAGACATCTGGCTGTCTGGTAGGCCAGAATCGGAATTGGTGGGGACTTATCTCATGCTATTTTGCATGCAGAGATGTCCATCGGCATAGTAAGATGAAAACAAGAGCCTTCATTCCCCATTAGTGTTCATTGTCAGCATAGAAAAGATATGGGATATGAGTATACTTCCTTCTTCACCCCTCCAGATGTTTTGTTGGCAGAACGAGAACTTTTCTGATGCTTAGTCATGCCTGGATCAGATATACACATTGACGCGGCTCTGGACATGCAGGGCATTTCTGAGATCACGCAGGATGTCCAATTTCTTGGGAATCTCTCGGACACGTCTACACCATACTCCCATTCTGACTTGGATGTCCTTGCTCTGGAGACATCTTTGAAACCATTTCCTAAAATAGCTCCGGAGATGTCTCCATGCTTTGGATGGTTGTATGCCCATTTCTGGATGTCCAAAGCATGAATAGGGCTTCTAAAGTAATTCCCATAATCTTATAGGTACCAATATAATGATGATAACTATTGGATCTATTCAGTCCTGCAAATAGCAAGGATGGATGCCCATCCCTGTTATTCACCCCCTTCCATCACTGGCAGAAGAGTTTGTACAGGGAGGCTTAGACAGTTGCATGAGGGGGCGTTCCAGAGGCAGAGCGAGGGTGGGGCATGGGCATTCTGCGACCCAGATGTACAGGGCTGATTCTGAGGTTGGCCCTGTATGTCTGGGGTCAGAAGACTGGACAAGGGATGACAGGCCTGGGCAGTGGCAAAGAGGTGAGGGGGTGCAGGGAGTTCCCCGCAGCCCAACCCTGACCATAGAAGGCCAGATCGGGGGTCGGGCTGCGGGGAACGAAGATTGTGGTCAGTGGCCAGGAATTGCGGCTCCTGAATGGAGCCATGGTGCCATGGCAACAGGATGCCATGGCACTTCGGCTCCATTCAGAATCCTACTGATTTAGCTGGGCATGGGTCTGTATGTGCAGGACAATCGGAATCGGGTCCTGGCCTTCACATACATGCCCAGACCTGATTTTGATCATGCAGGGCACGTCTAGCCCCTGTGGAATCAGAATCGGGTCTGCCTCTGTGCGTCCCATTCCGATCAGATGCACAGGCGTCTGGATGCACTCTATGGAATGTGCCTTCAAATGAATATTTTATTCCTTCATTTTACAAACAAATCATTAATAAGCATCCAGGTCTTCAACTTTTTCCTAAAATTTCTATAGTTCATTTCCAGCCTAAGATCTGATGGTAATTTGTTTCAAAGATAAAGACCCGGGCATATAAAAGCTGCCTGTTGCATACACTGAAGCTGAATAACAGATAATCTCAGTAAAACTAAATGACCTCATTGTGAAGAACATGGTTTGTCATATAGGAACATAGGTGACTAGTTACTAAGGTGCGCTAACATTAATGCACATTAATAACATGGGGCCTGTGTCAAAATAATGCACATTAATGATGAATTAAAGTGTGTTAAAGTTAGCCCATCTTAGTAAATATCCTCCATACTCTGATAAAATGGTGATTAGATACTGAGGAACAGGTTTATGCACCACTTCGGAAATTAACTATAAAAGTTTGAACTAAACGCAATTTTTAAACCGGCAGCTACTGCAGTGCCATAAGCAGAGGAATAGGATGGTCCCTCTTCCCTGCTCCCAGAAAAGTTTTGGCAATTGTACATTTAAAACAATTTGCTGATGTTTTGTAAGTCTACAATAAAGACTTCAGGACGTATGTGATAGATAAGTTGATAAAGAAATCCCTTTAAAAATGTTTCTTGTATCTGCAAATAATTGCAAATATAGAGAATCCATCACTGTACAGATAAAATTATGCTTTTTAAATGATGATCATAAATGGTGATAATAATAGTCAATGGAGGTCATTATGGAAGCATCCTAACATTTAAACAGCAGCTTCTAAATGTTGAGATCGCCTACACTTGCAAACAGCAATTTTATGAAGCTGCTTGTGATGGGGTCTATCATAGAATGTTACTCATTCCTCTCCAAAGGGAGCATCAACAGGCTTTTTTAAGAAAGTCTGCAGCCCAGGGCTCAAGGCTGGCAGGACATGGCTCACAGGGAGATGATGAAAAATGGAAACCGCACAAGCACTGGCAAGTTAAATGCAAAGCATTGATAAGGCAGGCAAAAAGAGAATTTGAGAAGAAGCTTGTTGTGGAAGCAAAAGCATATAATAAAGACTTTCTCAAGTACATTCAAAGGAAAAATCCTGTGAGAGAGTCAGTTGGACCATTAGATGATAGAGGGGTAAAAGGGGCACTAAGAGGGGACAAGGCCAGAGCGGAGTGACTGGATGAATTCTTTGCCTTAGTCTTTACTGAGGAAGATGTAGGGAAAAAATAAAATAAATAAATAACTAAATAAATATTATCCATGACTGAAGTGGCATTTAAAGCTGATACTGCAGAAGAATTGAAAGAAATATTGATACACTGAGAAGATGTATTACAACTATTTTAAAAACTGAAGAGTAGCAAATCACCTGGACCGGATGGTATACATCCCAGGGTGTTGAAAGAACTGAAATATGAGATTGCAGACCTGCCATTAGTAATCTGTGAACTATCATTAAAATCATCTATAATACATGAAGATTGGAGGATGGCCAATGTAACGACAATTTTTAAAAAGGGTTCCAGGGGTGATCCGAGAAACTACAGACCGGTGAGCCTGACGTCAGTCCAGGGAAAAATGGTAGAAACCAATTTAAAGAATAAAATTACTGAACATGTAGATAGTCATGGCTTAATGGAAGACAGCCAGCTTGGCTTTAGACAAGGAAGATCTTGGGGCTTGTTTACAAAGCCGCGGTAGCGGTTTCCGCTCGTTATCAGAGCCGCAACCCCATTGAAATCAATGGGGCCGTGGCTCCGATAACAAGCGGAAACCGCTAACGCGGCTTTGTAAACAAGCCCCCTTGTCTTACTAATCTGTTATGTTTTTTTGAAGGTGTGAATAAACAGGTAGACAAGGTGAGTCGGTTGATATAGTATATCTGGACTTTCAGAAAGCCTTTGATAAGGTCCCTCATCAGAGACTTTTGGCAAACTAAAAAGTCATTGGATAGGAGGCGGTGTACTATTGTGGATCAGGAACTGGTTAAAAGATAGAAAGCAGAAGGTAGGGCTAAATGGACAATTTTCCTAATGGAAAAAGGTAAATAGTGGAGTACCCCAGGGATCTGTGCTGGGTCTGCTGCTTTTTGACATATCCATGATGTTTCTGAAATCAAGCGAGGATGTCTAAATTTTTGAGAATGCCCAGGCCATATCTCCATCAAGCCCCCCATTCTGACTTGGATGTTCTTGAGCTGGGGATGTCCATAGACAGGTTTCTAAAATGGCTCCAGAGACGTCTCTATGCCCATTTTTAGACATCCAAAGCATAAATAGGGCTGCTAAAATATCCTCCATAGTGGATAAGTGCAAACATTGGTCAGAAATCCCCCTCTTCTTTTATAAAATCTTACTTTATTTCACATTTCTTTTATTCAGTAATTCTTCTTTTTATTTTGTTCAGTTAATTGTTAGAAACCAAAGACACCAGGGAACTTGGTGTATCTGTATATATGGTTTTGAGTTAAGATCTTATACTGCATTTGAAACCTCACTGGGAGCCAGTGTTCTTTGACCAAGAGGGGAGTCACATGATCATATTCAGGCACTGCACAAAATATGACTAGCAGACTTTTGAACAATTTGTAACCTTTTATTTATTTATTTGCATTCCCTTATATACCGTGCTATTCTGCATCAGTGCAGTTTACATTGAACAGGGCATTATAACTGGAGATAACTATTTTACAGGGAGCATGGGCTATGGAGGGTTAAGTGGCCTGCCCAAGACCACAAGGAGCACCTGTGGGGCTAGAAAACCCAGTCCTTCCAGCCCAAGGTTGCTGTCCTCTAGTGGGATTTGAACCCCCAACCTTCCAGCCTGAAGTACCTTGCCCCAACCACTAGGCCACTCCTCCACTCCACGTTCAATTTGGAGGAAGAGAGACCTGTGTAAATTGCATTGCAATAGTCCAAAGAGACATTAGTGCACTCAAAGTAAATGTTCTTAGTGTTGTCTTGTCTAATAGAGGGCATATTGCTCGAAGTTGTCAATGTTCCAGGAAGGAGTGTTTGACCACTGCACTAACCTCTTAATCAAATGAAAATTCATTATCAAGTATCACTCCTAGATACTTAAAAGTTGTATGAAGTGTAACAAGGTGACCATCAAGAACTGATGAGATGATTGGTATTTTGGGGTTTCCAGTAAGCCACAGAGCTGCTGTTTTAGTGAGATTTAGGGGTATGTTTACTAAACTGCGTTAGTGCAATTCGCGTTAGGAGCCGCGGTAGTGACAGAAACCCCAAATAAGGACATGGGCGGTACATCGTTAACACTAATGCGCGTTCCAAAAACTAACGAGCGTTACAGGGCGCCGTGGCACGTTACTGCGCGTTAATTGTAAGAAGGCGTACAGACACAAATCACTGAAACAGAGCTGTAGCACAATGGTTACGGTACTGACCGCTGTTACAGGCAGCATGGGTTCGAGTCCCCAGTGTGCCTAACGCAGAAGGCTGGCCCAGGCATCACCCTGTACATTACAGAAGGAATGAGGAGGCATGTTTTTCTTTACGTTGAGTAGTGGAGTCAGAAACACACCCTCGCAGTGTGCGTAGCCACGTACGTTGGTGCGTGCGTGCATGGCTGTGTGCGTGGTTGCGTGCGTTGGTAGGGGCGTAGCTACGTGCGATGGTGCACGCGTACAATCGTGCATGGGTACATGTGTTTTTACCAGCGTGGGCACCTTATATTACAGACTCTTTAGGGTGTCTTGCACCTATGCATTATGCTAACAGATGTACGTGTGATGGCCTATGGTTTATCAGAGCCTGTGAGCAGGTGCTGGATTTTCCCAGGGTTGGATTGTGCCAGTCACACCCATGATACACTGCACATGCAAATCAGCTGTCCACAGATACACACCATGGGGAATGCACCCCCACAGCACCTCGGCCTGGTAGGGGGAAGTGACCATGTGCACCCCCACAGCACCTCGGCCTGGTAGGGGGTACTGACCGTGTGTTGTACTGGCACAGAGTAGCTACACACTGTCACATTGTGCGGGTACTGTGCTCACCCTGAGGGTGCAGTGAGGCGCCCAGCACCAGGTCCACAGCACCATCCATGGCTGAAAGAGGCCATGGCACAGGTCCAAAGCAGTGTTAATGTGTGAGATAGGTAGCTTCTGCAGAAACACCTTGAATATCTCTGTCTGTTTCAGTCAGGTGTAGCCCCTAGGTGGCCCATGTACCACCCCTGGGTGGCAAACAGGATCTCCCAACAGTAGATCCACATTCTACCTCCCTGCAAAGGTGGCAGTAGAGGAGAACAGCAACCCCAGTCCTACTGAGGAACAGACACCCCACAGGGCAGTCAATGCAGCTCTGTACACATCCATAACACAATAGCAGACAGACATCAGGCCTGGATATGCTAAGCTGCACCCCACCACTATCTGCAAGCCATCAGCCACTGCACCCTGCAAGCCACTCCATCAAGACACATACCAGCTGCAAACAGTCTGCTAGTTAGTCAATAGTGCATGTGCCCAGTGGAAATGCATGCACCCAGAACTGGGATGTCAGCATACACAGCAAGCAGATAAATCAGTGACTGGGCACCAAAAGGAAACCCATATCTATCACATGAGAAAAATATTATATAGCACTATGGGGGTGCCTAGCCATGCTGTGGTCACTGCACAGTCAGGGTGAGAGTGATCTCTCAGCAGGACATACTGAGGTCACCCTGTCTGTGTAGGTGGTAGCCGGGCACTAAAATGTCCCAGTCAGTGCCCTATGCCCTGTGCAGATGCACCCTGGCCAGGCCACCCTGTCAGGCCTATACCCATGGTACCTTGCTCCTCATTATGCACATTGGAAGCCCAATACTGGCAACATTGCTGGCAGTGTGGGCTGTGGAAGGTGTTTGCAGCCACCACACACTGGATAGACAGACAGCCACCCCCACACCTATGCCAGCATTGTGCTACTATAGAGGTGTTCAGCAGCCATACCCACCACACCAGTCCTGGGCACAGTACAGGCATGGATATGGTACGCAATACTGTTGGGGGTCACTCCCCAGGGTGGTAAACACTATCAGAGACCAGACCTGCAGCACACACTGCAGACATCAGAATGATTGTTATGGTGGAGCTCAATGAGCAAAATGTGCTTAACGTAGAAATTGATATCTGCCAGTTATCAGAGGAAACGTTTGATAGCTGTGTACCATATACCCAGGTGTAGGGTGGCATTGCTAAGGTATGCAACTGCTAGTATTGGGAGATACAGGCAGGGCCCAATGTCCTGCCTTTCCAGGAGGCATTGGCCAATGGGGCCTGTGGGTGTGGGTGTGGGTGTGGGTGTGTCTGGCCCTGTTGGCTGCTGCTTTACGGCACAGTTTCCCAACTCCAGTCCTGGTGTTCCAAACACTGTTTGGGTTTTCATGCTGTCCCTCATAAATACGCATGAGTTACATCTGCATACCATGGGGGTGGTGCATAGATATGCAGCACAGGCATCTTTATTAGAGGCAGCATGGAACCTGAATGGTGTGGGGCCCTCCAGGACTGCATTTGCGAGACTCTGCTCTAGGTAATGCGCCTGTTTATGGTGTTTGTGTTTGATGTGGTAAAATATAGGCGTATTAACCATGCATATGTTCTCTGCAATAAAGGAGTGTCTTTCCTATCACTGTTTAGTGGTGGGTAAAACTATGCAGACTGGGTTGGCAGGAGCCCCAGCTGGGATTTGAACCTGTGACCCTCTGGTCTTACCAGGCACTGGCTGCGTCTGTTGCACCACACTGTGGCCACAGAGACATTGCAGTCCCTGGAGATAGGAAAACTGGCCTGACGAGTCAGAAACCCTGCTCTGCACATTTGTACTGTGGGCTCATTTACCTTGTATGGAGACAAAAGTGCAAAGAAACCTCACAAAAAACCTCGAAAAAAGGGGCAAACACCCATAACCAAGCTGGGCAACAATGATATCATTAGGCAACATTGAAAAACACTCCCAGGAAAGCTCCAATAAAATGAAATGCTTTTTGAAAGGGTCTACGGAGCATAGACCCTTCCAAACATCATTTCTTTTTTTTTGGAGCTTTCCTGGGAGTGTTTGTTATTGTTGCCCATTGCCATCACTGTTGCCCAGCTGAATTATAATTTTTACCATTTTTCTTGTGGTCATTTTAACGTTTTATTTGCAATTTTGTTCTGTGCACATGTATCACACTGCTCACGTTTGTAGGTTTCCCCGGTTTTGCTGTACATTGCTGACGGAAATGGTTTCTCTTCCCTTTAATATGCCTTTAACGACAGGTTTTCATTTGCGTTGGAATTGAGCTCTGAAATTCAGCACGTTAGTGTGAGGGGAGCCTCTCCCTGCCCACTCTCCGCCCATTGACCCCTTCTCTCCGCCCACTCTCCGCCTTCTGCGCTGTTTTAACGCGCCACGGCAGTTTACGATCGTTAAATGCGGTTAACGCGTGTAATGTACGATTAACGATCGTTCGCACGTCAGAACGCGCGTTATGACGTGCGAACGATCGTTAATCGTACATTATGTGCGTTATTCACGATTACCGCGGTTTAGTAAACATACCCCTTAATTTCAAGTGGTTCTTTTTGAGTCAGGTTGCAACCTTACTAAAGTAGCCATTCAACTAAGTGAGATCTGGAGAATGGAATCAGTATGTGTCAGTAAGAAAATGTCATCTACATAAGAATAAGTACTTATTCCTGTGGCCCTAATCAACTGAGCTAATGGACTTACAAACATATCAAATAATAGAGAAGATAGTACTGATCCACCAAACAACCCACCCTCCGGGGCTCAGGGTGCAGAACAGGTTCAACCACCAATAGATCCACAGTCTACCTCACTGCAATGGTAGCAGTAGAAGGGTCCATCATCCCCAGTCCTGTTGGGGGACAGACAGAGCGCTACACATCCATAGATCATTAGTCAACAAATGGCAGGCTTGGAAATGCGCAGCTGCCCCCCAACATTATCTGACATTCTCCAGCAGCACGCCTCCAGCCACTGAACCCTGCAAGGTGTTACAGCAAGACACATACTAGCTGCAGACAGTCCCCCAGCTAGTCCAGAGTGCATGGTCCTGGATGAGATGCAGGCACCCAGAACAGGGGTGTCAGCATACACACCAAGCAGATAAGTCAGTGATGGGGCCCCAAAAGGGAACCCATATATACCACATGAGAGAAATACCATAGAGCACTATGGGGGAACCTAGCCATGCAGTGGTCACTGCTCAGTCGGGGTGAGAGTGACCTCCCAGCAGGACATGCTATGGCCACCCTGTTCATGCAGGAGGATGCCGGGCACTACAATGTCCGAACCATTGCCCTATGCCTTGAGATGATGCAGCCAGGTCAGGCCACCCTATACAGCCTATTCCCACAGTACCTTGCTCCTCATTATGCACATTGGCAGGCCAATACTGGCAACAGTGCTAGCACTGCGGGCTGGGGGGGGGGGGGGTGTTTGCCGACACCGCACACTTGATAGACAGACACACACTCCCCACACCTATGCCACCATTGTGCAGCTATAGAGGTGTTGGCCAGCCCTGCCCCCCCCCCAACGGTCCGGGGCACAAGGCAGGAATAGCTGTGGTACGCAAACCTGTAGGTGTCACTTCACAGGTTGGTAAACACTGTCAGACACAGGACCTGTAGCACCCTCCACAGACGTCAGAAAGGTTGCTATGCTGCAGCTCACTCAGAGAAAACCTGTACTTGAGCTAGGAATTGCTATCTGCCAGTAATCATAGCAACCTTTTTTAAGATGTGTACCCTATTCCGAGGTTTATGGTGGCATTACTATGGTATGCATGTGCTCGTATTGGAAGATGCACGCAAAGCTCAAAGTCCTGCCTCTCCAGGTGGCTTTGGATGATGGGGCCTGTGGGTGCAGGTGTGTCTGCCCCTGTTGGCTGCTGCTTTACGGCAGTGTTTCCCAACTCCAGTCCTGGTGTGCCAAACACTGTTCAGGTTTTCATGCTGTCCCTCATGGCTATGCAAGAGATACATCTGCATACCATGGGGGTGGTGCATAGATATGCAGCACAGGCATCTTTATTAGAGGCAGCATGGAACCTGAATGGTGTTTGGCCCTCCAGAACTGCATTTGGGAGACTCTGCTGTAGGTAATGTGCCTGTTTATGGAGTCTTTGGTCTGTAGGGTAAAATGTAGGTGTTTTGGGCATGTTTACGTCATCTGCAAATAAGGTTCTGTCTGTATTAGGACTTTATAGTAGTGGGTTAAATATGCGGAGTGGGTTGGCGGAATCCACAGCTGGGACTTGAACCTGTGACTTTCTGCTTCTGATTACAGTGGTTTTGTGTACTGCACCACCATGCTATCACAGAGATGGTGAATTCCCTGGTGGTACATTGACATGTGCCGCCTGCGGCCCTCTGTATCCCCTTCTCCAGCATCTGTCCAGTTGCCGTTCCAACATGCATGCCCTGCTGTTGCGGGACATGTGCACGCCATAGGCACCCTGTCTGGTGGTGGAGGAGACCCTGAGCAGCTCTATTTCACTGTGGGTCCATTCACCTTGTATGGGGACAGATTATAGACCCTTCCACGGTTTCTATCTGTTCTATGGAGCTTACTCGGGGGGGGGGGGTGTTTCTCATTGATACCACTGTTGACCAACTTGGTTATTGTTTTTATCCAGTTTGTTGGGGTCATTTTCAGTGTTTCTGTGCCCTTTTGTTCTGTGCACATGTATCACACTTATCACTTTCTTTGGGTTTTCCTGCCTGGGCTGTACATTGCTGACACCTAAATGGTTTCTCTCCCCTTTAATGTGCTTTTAACGGCAGGTTTTCATTCGCGTTGGATTTGAGCTCTGAAATTCAGCGCATTGGTGTGAGGGAGGCCTCTCCCCGCCCACTCTCCGCCCATTGACCCCTTCTCTCCGCCCTCACTCCACCTTCTGCGTTGTTTTACCGCGCCGCGGGGCTTTACGATCGTTAACTACGGTTAACGCGCATAGTATGACGTTAACGCTCGTTGGCGCGTGATTACGCGCGTTATACTGCACTTACGATCGTTAACGTCATACAACGCGCGTTATTCACGTTTACCGCACTTTAGTAAACATACCCCTATGTGTTTTATTGACTACAGCAAGACTTTTGATTATATAAACCGTAAGAAACTCTGGGCCACATTAAGAAGCATCGATATACCAGAACATCTGATAGTTCTCTTGTACAACCTCTGTATTGATCAAGAAGCAACAGTTTGAATGGAACAAGGAGAAGCAGAATGGTTTAAAATCAGCAAAGGTGTATCACAAGTCTGCATACTTTCCACCTACCTGTTTCATTTATATGCAGAACAAATCATCAGAGAAGCAGGACTGAGCTATGGTAATATCATATAAAGCAGACTCTGCTAGATGGCACAACAAAATATGATGATCATCTACATCAAACGGAGCTGATAGGTCAAGAAATAAGGCTAAAGTAATGTCGCCCCAGTTAGTATGTAAAATAAGAACATAAGAACATAAGATATGCCATACTGGGTCAGACCAAGGTCCATCAAGCCCAGTATTCTGTTTCCAACAGTGGCCAATATGTGTGTATATGTGCATATTTTATAAAATATGCATGTAACTGTTTGCACTTGAATATTTCTAAAACTTTAACTATATGGTTCACTCACGGAAGTCTTCCTCCTTCACTGGTTCCTTCCTTTTCTGGTTCTCACATTCCTCTAGTTTCATCCTTTCGGTACTTAGGTGTCTTTCTTGACTCTGACCTGTCTTTTCGTGATCACATATCCCATGTTACTAAGTCTTCCTTCTTCGTTCTTAGGCAGATTCATGCCATCCATCCCTTTCTGACACCCCAGGCCCTCACTACTCTCACTTTATCTCTGGTCATCATACACCTTGACTTTTTCAATTCTGTCCTCACTGGTGTCCCTAAATCCTAAATCCTCCGACTACAGCGCATACAGAACACGGCTGCATGCATTATCTTTCATTCTACGCGTTGGGAACATGTTACTCCTCTTCTCATGAATCTTCTCTGGCTCCCTTTGGCTTTCTGTATATGCTATAAACTTCTCACATTGGTCCATCAAGCTATTTACACCCACACCCCACAATATCTGTCTGATCTCCTGCAATTGCATACACCCACTCGCTCTCTACGCTCCATCCACATCAATCGACTTCACCTCCCTTCTCCTGCACGTGCTCATCTCCAATCCACTCAAAACTCTGCATTATTCTTCTTCGCTGGTCCAGCCCTGTGGAACTCCCTTCCTACCACTCTTCGACTGGAACAAAATTATCGCACTTTTAAATCCCTGCTAAAGACATACCTTTTCAACAATGCATATGACCAACCCACTTTTCAACACGGCTCATGTCTAGTCCTGTCTGCTCCCTTTTTCAGTCTGTCTAACTGTATATAATTGTTTGTCTGACGTTGTCTCCAACCTCATGCTCACTTGTGCTTTTCCTAACTGCATGTCTCTTTCCTTTAGTCCTGTCCAATGTATTTGAATACCTGCCTAACTTTGCCTTTACTTTCCTGTCTATTATTGTCAGTTCCTTTTCTTTTCAGTGCCTACAGCCCCTGTTAATTTGTTTATATTGTAAACCGCCTTGCTGTTTATTGAAAGGCGGTATATCAAGCGAAATAAACTATAAACTATATCACAATTCTGCCCATGCTCTACTGAAATTCCTCCTCAAGCAGATGGTTCTACAAATACATGTCCACTTGCACCAAGACCTTTTACATGCATAAATTAGCATTTTACATGCAAGAAAGTTACCGTTTAAAGGGAAAAATGTATAAAGATGTTTCTACAGGCAAACCCTGTTTTACCCATAGAAAAGGGCTGTTATTAATGTACCCCATTATATATACATGTAACTGTAAGCAAGGTGACAAGAAAGTTAGGAGCATGGTGGGGGGGGGGGGGAGGGAGATATCCAAAGGCATTTACATGGTTTGCAGATCTGCAAAACGTTTACGTGCTGCTCTATGGGATATTCAGTGGTAGTAACATGATCAGAGCCGCCGAATATCCCCGGGTGCCAGTTAGCAACACATGGTGCAAGTCAGGCACAGAAAGCCGCAGGAGCTAACTGGACATTGGCTGAATATCGCCTCTGCCTTGTTGGCTTTGTGGTAATCCGGGCAACCCTGTTATTCAGTGCCGGAGCCTGGATACGGCCCTGGCATTGAATATCGAGGTTTAAAATTCAGCACTAGCCACTGGCATCAAATATCAGCCTTAGCTATGTTTGAAAGAAACAGGGGACCAATTTAGGAACCTAACATGAACCTATATTTAGGAGCTCAGCTATTTTGAATATCGGTCCCAATAATTATTGAACTATTAGCATTTGTTTATCTCAGAGGGCTCAAAGCTGACATAGCAAGGTAAGGGAATGTTTTAAGTCTTAACTAATAAACATCAATAAAACTTCCCCATTGTAAAAAAGTTAAACCCTGCCAGTACTCTATTAGCATTCCTCTTTGGCTGCCTGGGACGTGATTCTCCATGACGGTGCCTTCCTCCATTCTCCTCTGTCTTCTGCCAGTTATACTGCACAGCTATTACCAACAGCAAACACTGGAACTGGGTCTAAGAGGACTGAATGAGCCAGAGGAACATTATCACCTACTACGGTTTGAGACGCAGCACATACTCCTTTCACCTTGCTGCTCCTTATGCCTGGAACAGACTACCTGTGTCTGTACACCAGGCGCCTTCTCTGACCCTTTTCAAATCCAGGCTGAGAACTCACCTCTTTGAGGCCGCTTTCAGATCTTGACTCACTTGATCTCCTTTGTGTTTCCTAACCATTCCCTCTAGATGTATCCCATGTCTACAGCTACTGTGTTGTCCATCTTGACTAGACTGTAAGCTCTGATGAGCAGGGACTGTCCTTTACATGTATCTGTACAGCGCTGCGTACACCTTGTAGCGCCATACAAATGTTCAGCAGTAGTAGCAGTAGTAAGCTTCAAAAGCCGTGCGTTACCTGAGCCGCGTGCTATCTGCGCACGTCCCCAACAGATAATGCACAAAATTTCAGCAAGCATAGTCATAGCACATCATGGGTGCAGGTGGCATTTGCTGTGCCTACACTGCAAATCTGACAGTTACTGTGCGCTGGTGAGTCCCCCACATGTTGCAGACACGCCCATTCTCCGCTCTAATCCTGGCCACTCCTGCAGATAGCTTGCTTTCTGCAAATAGCGCTGAAATCATTGCACTATCTGCAGTTGCCCCGAGTTACCTGCTATCTGCTATGTTAGCAGCAAACGTGGTTTAGTAAACCAGCCCCATAGAGTCTACCCATACGCTGCCACATCAAAATGGGAACCCCGGCAATAGACAACCTGCCTGTTTGCAGTTCTGTGTTAATGTCTCTTATGCATTTGTGTACAGCGCTGTGTATGCCTTGCAGCAGTACACAAATGATTAGTAGTAGAAGGGGCATCACGTTCCCTACTTATGGCCATGAGGCAACAGGAAGGCGACAAACAAGAGTTTACTGACCAGGACTTTGCTATAATCAAACAGTGTTGCTTTATTACACTTTTGAAAATGATACCTAGGTAGCGAATGCCGAAAAAGAAATGCCTAACTCACCTGAAATCTTATTTTGATTGCATTTGATTCCATTTGATCAACTTGGAAGCTTTTTTAAATCCACATCTCAATGTCTTTTGCTAGTTCAAACTTTGAAACATACATTCCAAATAAATTCTAAGGAAATACAAAGGCGATGTGAGAACCCGCATCATAAATTATAAAGAAAAAGCAAAGCACATTCTTGTACTAAACCCACATAAAAATGGAGAGAGAAGGAGCGTGCAGACCTAGAGACAAAAGAACGATGAAAGGAAAACAGAGATACAACTTTCCCTCTATATGACCAAAAGTTCCTAGCCAGCCAACCCATCTACCCACCCAAAACAAACATTTGTGAATAAACTAAGGAAACATAATTATACTCTTCGTATGAAGAGACTTCTGTAATTGCATAGGGCCTAGAAAGGAATACTTATTCCCTTGAAAACTGACCAGGCATTTGCAGAGGAATCTTAAATGCATTCTCTAGCTTCTAGGTAACCGGAGAGTTGGATTGGAAGAGGGTGTTGGATGTGGTATGCCTAGATTACACCAAGTCTTTTGACAGGGTTCCATATAAGCCGAGATGCCAAGGGTGAACTGCCCCAGAGAGTGAGGTTGGTAAATGTGCTCAGGCAACTTCCCCTTAGAGGAAAATTGAGCAAAATGGAAAACATTCTTTATCAGTGTGGTTTATATTGAACAGGGCATTATAACTTGGAGATAACTATTTTACAGGGAACATGGGCTATGGCGGGTTAAGTGGCTTGCCCAAGACCACAAGGAGCACCTGTGGGACTAGAAACCCCAGTCCTTCTGGCCCAAGGTTGCTGTCCTCTAGTGGGATTTGAACCCCTGACCTTCTGGCCTGAAGTACCTTGCCCCAACCACTAGGCCACTCCTCCACTCCACTCCACTCCATCTCCCTTATTGAGGGCTGTGATATCAAGGAACTTGAACAGGAAGGCATATATACATATATAAAAATCTAGGAGTAGAGAAAGGAGCAACAATCAAGTAGAAATTACAGAGAGAAAATATCAGTAAATAATATTACAGGAGATTAAAACCATTATTGAAAAGGGCTTTAGCATCATGGAATAAGATACGAGCCATCAATCAGCTGGCAATTCCTGCACTCCATTACAGCTTTGGGACTGTAGACTGGCCTCTTAAAGATCTTGAAAAACAATGCATGAACAAGAAAGCTCCTCCATTCAAGAGTAATATGCAGAAATATTTCTTTACAGAAAGAGTGGTAGATGCGTGGAATAGTCTCCCAGTGGAGGTAGTAAAGGCAAGGACAATATCTAAATTCAAGAAGGCATGGGACAAACACAGAAGATCTCTAAAGGGAAAGAAAGGGACTGTAATAGTTGGTATGGAAGGGCAGACTGGATAGGCCATAAGGTCTTTATCTGCCGTCATGTTTCTATGTTAAGCACTGGGATCATGACCTCAAGAGAATTATGGAGAATGAAGCTGGGATACTGCCCTTCTGACCAATAAAAAGCTGGATGCAAGAATGCCAAATGCAGTGGTAAAGGGTAAGAACATTAGAATGGCATTGACTATAGAGACGTCAGTCCCAAGTGACTATTCTGTGAATAGCATTAAGAGGGAGAAGATCTTCAGGTACCAAGAAATGCAGTCAGAGATGAAGAAAATGTGGCAGAAAGATATAGTTATTTGATCAACTAGAATTTCCCAAGCATACCTTCATAAATTACCCATACATATTACATCTTACACACTACAGAAGGAAGCTCTCTTTGACATGATGGCAGTACTATGCCAAGCGTTAGCAGCATACTCCACATACCCTGGCTTAGAAATGAGGTTCACGACCATCGTAGTATGCCCAAAACTAACCCATTTGGAGAAACTGCCCAAGAGTGAGATTTTTTCTGATAATGCATCCAGGATATAAATCAAGAAAGATTTAAATGTATTATTGCTTTGCAAATGAAACAAAAACATCATAAAAATTGTATTTGCTTTTCTTTAGAGCCTCTAAAAGGATACAGACATAGTAGGGATAATATGGTAAATTCACTGGGCTAAAATTGCTCTCCACTTTGTGCAGAGATTTCACAGCACAGCGAAAAGAAAGGGAGGAGGGAAGGCAGTACACAGGAAGGTTAGCTCAGATTTCTTCCTTCTTCTTTGGCCACTTGATTTTACATCTCTCAGTCTTGTCTCTCATGAAAGCAGTGACCTGGATCAGTGCACTGACATTGAGGCTCTAATGCTTGAGACAAGGGACTCATTGAGTGTGAGAACGAGAAGGCCTTCAAATGAGTGTTACACACTCCTATTGAATGAGACTTGGCATCTCTGTTTAGGCGTCTTATAAATAGAAATGATGGCCAAAAAAGACCACATGGCTTATCTAGTCTCCCCTTCCATATCAACTACAATAGTCCCCTTTTTTTCCTTTAGAGATTTTCTGTGTTTATCCCATGCTTTCTTAAATATGCCGATTACCCTTTTTAGAGGCCCGAAAGTGACTGACTGGGTTAGAAACTCACTGAGTAGGAAGCAACAAAGAGTAACGGCAAATGGCATTAGGAAAGGGGCATTACCAGCAGTGTGCTCAGGTCCTTAGTCTGGGTCTTTTAAACATTTTCTTAAGAGTTATTACAGAAGGGCAATTGGGAAAGCTTTGCCTCTTTGCCGATAATACCAAAATCTGCAACAGGGTAGACACCCTGGAAGGCTTAGATAACATGAAGAAAAATCTAGCAAAGCTTGAGGAATGGTCTAGAGTGACAGAAGGATGCACAGGAGTGACGGTGCCTCTATTTAGGTCTCTGACGACCCCTTGTTTGGAGTTTTGTGTATGATTCTGAAGACTGCACCTTCAAAAGGATATACACTGAATAAATTACGCCCAGCAGGTGGCTATTAAAATGATCAATGGTCCTTGTCATAAAGCTTATGGGGACAGGGGAGATATGATAGAGTCATTTAAATACCTCCAAGGTCTAAACGTAGAGGAGTTGGGCCTCTGTCAAAGGAAAGAAAGCTCTGGAATGAGGGGTCATAGGATGAGGAATAATCTAAGGAAATATTTCTTTACGGAAAGGGGGGAATTTGTAGAACACCCTCCCAGTGGTGGAGACAAGAGAATTATCTAAATTCAATAAAGCATAGGGCAAGCCCAGATGAGCTCTGAGGGAGAGGGATTTATTGTAGAGCTGAGTGGCTGGTATATATAGGCATTTTGGATTGACTTTATGGGTCTTTATTTGCTATCATTTTTCCATTCAGGACAACAATTTAAATTATCATGCCTGAAAACACCTTAGCAACCTATTAGCCTTCTTGCCAATATGAAGAACAAAGCCAGCAGCGTCTCCACCGTTGGACTCAACACTCTCCGCTTCTACTGATTGGCATCGGGCCAGGGAGCGGGAAGGATATCCCCTCCCCGATCACCAGCCCAAGGCCAATCAGAGCCACTGGGACACCATTCAAAATCACTAGTGCCTTCCGGCGCACCCGCACCTGGCAGGCCCACACCTGAGGGCCTCGCCAGAGGGCTCTTTGGCGTGGCCCTTAGGTGTAGGCCCAGTAGCGGCCAAGGACACATGCCGCAAGACCTCTTCCACCTCCTGTCTGCTTCATCAGCGATTGCCGCCAGAGATTTGCCACCGGACGCAGCAACCCTGCTATAACATATGCTGAGAGGAATAAAAGCACAAAAGGGACCCATACACTGAACCGCCCAACTCTCTGGCTCCCACCGACGCAAAAGAACAAGGAACAAGGAACAACTAACAGAGAAGAACAGCTGCAACAAGTATCTAGTATGCATAGCCTGATGTAGATAACATATGCTGTATAGCCTGTTGTAAATAACATATGCTGTAGATAACATGTGCTGCATAGCCTGCTGTAAAAAACATATGCGATAGATAACATATGCTGCATAGCCTGCTGTAGATAATGTAATGCATAGCCTGCAGATTCCACTACCAACTCTTTGCTACCTCACTAATACCTCATTGCTGTAAAGATACCATATGTTGCATAGCCTGTTGACCTCATTACTATCTCATTGCTTGTTTGCTATCCCCATTACTACCTCATTGCTTGTTTGCTATCCTATTGCATGTAAAATAACATACTGCATAGCGTGTAGACTCCATTACTAGTGTAGAGCTACATGAGAAGAGAAGGAGGAGAGACCGAACAAAGAGAGCAGGCAAGTTTAGAGACACAAGAGAAGGATCAAACACCCACCACCACTGAGACACAATTCAAGCTGAATCCAGGTCAGTAAATTACAAAAATGCACTCCACTCCCCCACTACCTCATTGCCTTCCTTACACTTCTCCAAACATTTGCACCCTACACACAGGGCATCAGACCCAACGAGCAAATCCCCTTGCTCCTACATACCACCCAACCTATATGGACACCAGGTTCATCCCTCTCCAAAGAACACCAGCATCCTAAGCCTTCAGTTCACAAACCGCACAATACCACACGTAATATGCCCACTCATCTCACAAATAGTGTACACATCAACCCAATCATAACGGCCAACATTAGGTGTGCTTTGCTAAACACCAGATCAATCAGGAACAAATCAAATACTATCCTCGACCTCATCCTCAACAAAAAGCTGGATATAATATGCATCACTGAGACCTAGCTAGGTAACACAGACCAGGTCATATTAAACCAAGTATCCCCAACAGGCTACTCAGCATTTAATTGCATCAGAGCACAAAAGAGAGGAGGAGGTGTGCTAATACTAGCCAGAAGGGAATACAGATTTAAAAAATTGCTACCACTACTATGATTGAATCCAACACACTCACTATAGCTAACAAGTACCTAAGCATCTCCCTTACCCACAGGCCTCCTGGAGCCACAACTGAACATCTCTCCATGGTACTTGAAGCAATATGTGTGCACAGTAGAAAACACAAACCCCTCATTGTACTAGGAGACTACAACCTAACCTCCTCATCCACCAAGGAAGCCGAAGCATTCCTAAAAGCCATGGAGTCACTAAAATATCGCCAGACAATCAACGCACAATCAACGCACAATCAATGCACCAGCATGGTACAACTCCGGATATGGTCTTTATGCCAAAGCACTTGGTGGAACAGGGCAAGGCCACAACACCAACAATCACGCTGGTCCCTTAGTCAGATCATCATGTGATTGACTTCACCTTAACCCTGAATAACCCCACCCAACGCATGGAAGATGATAGTATAGCCAGACATTTTAGAGCATTCAACAAAGACTCATTCATAAACAAAATCATTCCACAGCTCCAGCAGGAATACGATACCCTTGACCTAAGCATAGAAAAATGGAACTCCATAATATCTAATGCAGCATCAGCCCCTACAAGCACAGAACCACAAGCACGCAAGAGGTCCAACGTCTCCTGGTACTCAAGTGATATCAGAGATACAAAGCGCACTCTAAGAAGACAGGAGAGAAAATGGAGGTGGAACAAGTCACATTACTCCCTGACTCAATACAGAGCCAAGCAACTGGAATATAACAATCTAATAAATGAGCGTAGACAGCAACACCATACCAACCTAATCATGAAATCTGTGAACAAACCGAGAGAACTCTTTAGCATTGTCCAAAAGCTCACTAAAGACACTATGCAGCAATGTACCCACCATCTTGACCCACAGGAATTTGTGGACTACATGAAAGCAAAAAACACCATACAGACATGCTCCATCACACCACAGACAGATGACCATGAGATAAAAGAGCAGCATCAAACCTGGGAGAACTTCAGCATACCATCAAAACAACAAGTACAGGACATAATAATTGGACTCAACACAACAACCTCACCATCAGACCCATGCCCTGTGGCATGGATCAAAGCCACAAGAAGCCAGCTCTCTCATCACATTCAAAACATCGTCAAAGATTCACTCCAACAAGGATACATGCCGCAATCCCTGAAGCATGCCGTGATATGACCGATACCTAAAAGCAACAACCAAACCCCTCTGAACCAAAATCATACCATCCCACCTACAGCCTACCATTCCTTGTGAAAATCATTGAAAAGACAGTGCAAAGACAACTTCAGGACCATATAGACATGAATGCCCCACTGGACATCCATCAGCATGGCTTTAAACCTCAACACGGTGTGGAAACCATACTCACTTCCTTCTTTGACAATCTCCTAAGAGGCATGGATAACATAAAGAACAGATTCCTACTAGTGTTCATGGACATCTCAGCAGTCTTTGACACTGTATCCCACGCCAGGTTACTGCAACGCCTGCAGCAGATAGGATTATGCAAGAATACTCTGAAGTGGTTTACCTCCGACTTGGAAGATCGAATGCAACATGTCAAATGCGTCCAAAAGAAATCACTGCAGTTCCCCATCACACAGGGAATACCACAAGGTTCAACCCTGTCATCAATGCTCTTTAATATTTACATCCAACCCATATGCTATGGGTTGGATGCAAATATTATGCCTTATACTTACTATCCATGCCTTATACTTACACCCCTCTGATGAATGATCCATTTTTGCCTATCTTAATGTGTTTACTATAATTATGCAAATAATTTTGTAAATAATTATGTAAATAGTGTCAGACGGCTGCCTAGGGTGAGAACTTACACAATCTTGACGATGCATATATTCATATGATTCTTGCAAGGTATTGTGGGTATTGTAGTTCATTCACTCCCAAACACAGCTGATGACAATAATTTGAGTTGTGAAACCAAGTGGTAAGATCAATAAAATACTTCTTTTATTGATGGGGTTTAATTCACCCAGCACATGTATGCTTGATAGCACTATAAATGAGGTTACTTGCTTGCAGTGTTTAAAATGGATAACAAAAAGTCACAAAGTAAACCAGAAAACAACCTTCAGCTTGTCAGGCAATTAGCTAATGTTTTCTTAGCAAATAATTACCAAATACAAAGGCACAAAGTAAAGAATAAACTTTGCTGGTTAGGTTAACTTCTGCTTATTTTCCACGCTGATCTCAGCAGTGATTCTCCCTTGCTCACACACACAATCAGGTGCAGCCCTAATTACTATCAATGGACCAGCTGAAAGCCTTTAGCTGGCTGGATGCTACTGTGTGAACCCAAATCCTGCTTTAAGAGCTGTTTGCAGTGGAAATAAAGAACAAAGTTAGGTTTCTTTGTGATGGCTGATGTGTTTGCTCATAGAAAACTAGCAATAGCATTTAGATAAAGAACAGTCCATGTAAATAGTTTCATCTCCTGTATTTCCCCCTGCATCAACAATCATAGGGTCAATATCATACATTGGCACAGATGAGTCTTTCATTAAGGCACTATCATGAGAATGCTTATTCCCTTGCTGCCATTCTCTATTATAGATAGGGTCTGGATCAGTGTTCATACCTGAGCCTCTCCTGCTATCATTATTCCTCTCTGTATAGCCTGGCCAATATGTAATCCAATTCTGATGTCCAGCCTTCCAATCTTGATCCCTGGACACTGGATCTTCTCTCACATACCTTCTGGCCTTGGTCTGAAAGTCCCTTCCACATGCAGTCTTCTCTCTTCCAGGTAGCCACTGGTGATTCCTATCTCTGCCACTCCATTCCTCTGGCTGAATCCAGTCCAATGGACTCTGCTGGCTTTTGGAATACCTCCCAGTATGAGTACTGCCTTGGAATCTCCCAGACCTTCCAATGGCCTTTCTTCTCTTCCTTCCAGAGAGTTTCCTTCTCTCTCTCTATCTGCTTGGCTTGGCTTCTGTTTCTCCAGGTGATACTGGTGCTTGTAGCCGTTGCTGTCTCTGTATCTCTTCCTCCCTCTGTAGCTTTTGCTGAAGCTCTCCCTGAAGCTGGGCTGGAGCTTGTAGTAACTGTTATCTGAAGAATAATCTCTATTCTTATCCTGTTCTAATGTGTGCTGCTCCCTAACACAGCGCAGCTGTGTTGAATCAGGCCCTGCCCTTTGAGATGAGTGCTTAGGGATTACCTCATAGCTCTCTTGATTGCACACACATTTCCTCACTTCAGCCCCTCTCATGGCTGCTGGAAACCTGGTGCATTCTGGGACTGGTAGTCTTTTATGTGAAAACTCTGTTTTCTTGCTTCTACCAGAACTGACAGGTTGCTTGTTCAGAGTCACATCATCTTTTCTAAAGCTCCTACCTGAGCTATGATAAGCTTCCTTATCACAATAGTTATCATAACATGTAAATACTTCCCCCTGGTTTACCTCCATGTTTTGCTACCCCTGTTTATTGTAATTCCAATGTTGTCTGCTACATTGTGGAATGTTATGTTCAAATGTACACCGCACTGATTAAAATAGCGTGGTATATAAGAAATGCAAATAAATAAATATGCAACATCTTCAAACACCACAAACTCCACTATCACATCTATACTGACGACATCATGGTGTATGTTCCAATCAACCTACTAGCACTTTACACCACAACAATAACCAAATGCCTTGAAGACATGAATGCCTGGCTCACAGCCAATAACCTGACGATCAACTACGATAAAACTGAGGCAATGTTCATCACCAGGAACCCCACCTTCATTCCACCACAAATTATCAGCATTCTAGACAAACTCATAGCAGTCAAAGATGAAGTTAAGTACCTGGGCATCACAATGGACAGAGCTCTGAACCTGAAATCCCACATCACCAAAACCGCAAACAAGGCCTATCAACGCTTGAGGACCATCAGAAAGATCAAGCCAATACTCTGCCAGGACCACTTCCACACAGTGTGCCAAGCACTCATTACACCTCTGCTTGATTATGGAAATTCACTATATCAAGGCCTCCCTCAGCAGACCTTACACCCACTACAAATGGTGCAAAACACTGCAGCACTCATCATTACAGACACTCCAAGAACTGAGCACATCACCCCCATCTTACAGCAACTGCACTGGCTCCCAATGATGGCCAGAGAAAAATTTAAAACAATCATGATCATCTTTAAAATCATTCACCATCTCTCGGCAGACGTACTCCAAGTCATCATAACATGAGATATCAGCAACAGACCAAGAAGGACCAATAATGACAACATTATCAGCACACCTTCAGGATATCGCAAGACTAAACAAACAACTTAAAGAAGAGCTCCTTCACTACTGGCGTCCACACTTTGGAACTTCCTCCCAACGAGCCTGAGGGCATTAAATGGCATCATAGACTTCCGCAAGGCCCTTAAAACCCTGCTCTTTACAGAAACCTATGAGCAGACAGACAACAATCTCCACCCGAACGGTAATGCAACTACCTCCGCCAACTCCATACCCACTCATCCCAACTAGACATACGAGTTCATTGTATAATGTTGTTAAGTACTCTCATATTAAATGTAAACTGTACTGTCTAAATGTTGTTAAGTACCCTCATGTTAAATGTAACCCTCCAATTCTGATGTGACCACTTTGATTGAAGGATAAGGTGGTATACAAATCTGTCTAAATAAATAAAATAAATATGTTCCCAAAAATCTCTCTCTGGATTTAGAATTCAATCTTGTTTTTGTTGCCAAAAGAGCTAGAATAGGATAGGGGCAGCAGCACAGCCCTAAGCCCACCTGAGGGCACTCTTCCTCCTTTTCTCTCTCCTGTTCTGCCTCTGGAGTCAGGTTTTAAAGTTTTAAAACCTCACTCAACAAGTAACCAGTTAATTAAAACTGCTTGCAGGTGCTGTCAGCCCTCAGCCCTCTTTGGCCTCCAGGGTACACACACTGCCACAGTCCCTCTGAAGAATGGTGCAATCCGTGGTATCCTTTTATCACAGATGATTGGCCTGCGGGGAATTTGTAACTGTGGAGCTGGTATTGGTTTGATGTGCTTGGTTTGTCTTTAAAGAGAGGCAGCTTTGCATTTACTGCCTTTTGTACAGGAAGCTCGAGAGAATGTAATGTGATATGTGTTTATTTTGATGAGAAGCTCTGCAGAGTGCCAGCACAATGACAAATGGTGTGATTAAAGTCAAACCAGCTGCGCTTCATTCTGATTTGTGTTGAACCTACATTTCTTTACATAACAGATTTGTAAGAAAGCCAAAAGTGATCCTAGGGAAGGTACATAAAAATCACAACTGGTTTTCTGTCAGCAGGAATCTTATTCAAAGATATTTTTTTGCAAATATTTATATTACCAGCTGCAAGTCTTGAAACAATCAGATGCAAGTCCTGTAAACCTGATCTAGTATAACCTCATTTCAGGAGCCCTGGTACTGAGGACAGACCAGAATAGTACTGCTGCCCCCCTCCCCCCATATCCCTTGAAGTGAGTGGAGGAGTAGCGCACTATCCAAGAGATCAGGATTTGATTCCCACTGGCACTCCTGTTGTCCTTGATCGCATCACTTTACTCTCCATTGTCTCAGAAGAAAAGGCCCGGCAATCTACGTTTGGTCATACTTTGCCAAGGAAACCCGGGGACTGCTGAGTCAGCATTGACTTGGCTGCACTTTAAAAAAAAAACTCCCTTGAAGCAACAATTATGTAAAGCGTCCAAAATAAAGACAAACAAACAAAATAGCAACCTGCAGACAGTGCCTTAATTTTCTTTCAGCCTTATATCTAAGGTAAACCTGGGGATATGTTCAGTTTTGGCAAGTAAATCACGCATGAGGAATAAAAATGTCAACTCTGACTGCATACTTTCCCACCCTTTCTTGACATGCAGAAAAAAGAGATGCAATGTCACAGGGGGTTATTTTACTAATGCAAGCGAATTTGCAAAAGAAAATTGCATGAGTAGTTTTCTTTGAAAATTCTCTTTCTAGTTCACACCTACTTAAGTTACTAAAAATTGGCCCCCTTATGCCTCAGGAAACCCACCTTCAGCCATTTTCTCTATGTACCACACAAGAGCTGGCTGTGGCACTTCTCCAACACTACTGTAGTCTTGCAGATATAGAAGCAGACCTTGGGTGCTCTCCTCATGCCAAGGAATCCCATCCTCTCTATCACTGTATTCATGCCAGGCAGCTAGGGTTGCCACCTTTTTGAAAGAGAAAAACCCGAAACCTGTGACTAACCATGCTCCGCCCATGCATGTTCCACTCCTCCCCTTGTCCCATGCCCCACCCCATGCCCCGCCCCGTCCCTCCCATATAAAATAATTGCAGAGAGGGCAACCGTGTAGGCTTTAGAGTCTTGCAGGCTGTATTAAAGGGGGAGGGAGGGGTACAGGAGTTTGGACTCTTCAGCACCTATTCAGCCACAATCTCCTTCTCAGGCCCCTCCAACAAACATCAGCTCTCCCATATGGCATTAAATCCAAACATACGAGGTGTGACAAAAAAGAAACGAGTCTGTCCCATAAATGTTCTATTACAAAATCTAAAGAGAAATTATGCATTGTCCTCTTCAAAGTAATCCCACCCCAGAGTTAATGCACTTCTGCATTTGCTTCTGCCACATACGGAAGCACTCGGTAAAGTCCTCCTCCTTGAGGTCCCTCAGCTCCCTCATCACAGTGGCCTTGATCTCTTCTGCAGAGGCGAAATTAGTCCCTTTGAGCACAGTCTTCAGCCTGGGGAAGAGCCAGAAGTCGCACAGTGTGAGATCTGGGGAATAAGGAGAGTGGTCTAAAGCTGTGATCTGTATGTTGGCCAAGAACTGCCTCACACTGAGCGTGGTATGAGTGGGCGTGTTGTCGTGGTGGAGCAGCCTCGACTTGCCTCGCCACAGAGCCCACCTGCTGCGCCAAACCCGGTCATGGAGTCGATTGAGGACCTGCTGGTAGAAGTGCTGGTTGACTGTCCGACCCTCAGGCACAAACTCATGATGGAGCACTCCTTTCTGGTCAAAGAATGTGATCAGCATGACCTTGATCCTTGTTTTGGACATGCAAACCTTCTGAGGTCTGGGTGACAGTCAAGTCTTCCACTGCAGGCTCTGTCTCTTGCTTTCAGAGTCGTACTGGAAGACCCAGGTCTCATCTCCTGTGCTCCTTCTGCTCATCCGATAAAAGCCTGGGCACCATCTTGGTGCACACCTTCCGCATTCCCAACTCCTGCATCAAGATGATCCGCATTGACTCCCTGTTCAGGCTGAGCTCCTCAGCTATCATCCGCACCGTCAATCTGTGATCACTCTGCACCAGCTGGTTCACTCTCAATGTTCTCAGCCGTCTTTGTTGTGGAAGGCCGTCCTGACTTGGGGGTCATCCTCCAATTTCTTGCGGCCAGTCTTGAAGCATTTGTACCACTCGAAGACTCGTGGCCTTGACATTGCATCTTCTCCATAAGCCTTTTGGAGAAGTTGGAGACACTCAGTTGGGCCCTTCTCCAACTTAACAAGAAATTTCAAGTTGATTCTTTGCTCCATATTTCTGCCACCTCCAGTTGTGTGACAAAGCGATGGAGCAGTGTGCTACAAAAAAACCTGAAAAAGAAAAACAGAGTGAGAGAGATGAAAAATATTATAGCAGAATAGTGGCGAGATGTTGCACAGCACAGTGACATAAGTGGCTAGCCAACTGGCATTGAGTCATGGGCGTGGCTGCCACAGTCTCGTTTCTTTTTTGTCACACCTTGTATATTTTGCATCCACCAAATGCTCCTCCCCCCCCCCCTGGTCCCTTACCCAAAAATCTGTGTAGAGCAGAGCAGAGCTAGAACTTTCCCATAAACTTACCATACAAGAAAAAAATCCCTCTCATTTCCAAGCGTATCATGAATTTAATCAGGTCGAGCCCCAGAGTTTATTCAAAGTGTTGACACCCTAAACAAATCTTAACCTGTATGTCCCCCTGGCTGTCAGAATTTATTGTTTAGCTTTGAATGTCCTGCTCTCTGCCGACCTTCAGAAGTGATCGCCTGATGATTGGGTCAGCCCTGGAATTAATACAAAAAAGTCATTTGGGGCCAAGAGCAAATCTACCGTGCCAGTACTAACTTCCAAAATTCACACAAGGACCCTACCTAGAAAAAGCAGCACTGTAAACACTTTAGTTTGTCCTAAAATATCAATAAACCTATTAGGAAAGCTGAACAAGCCAGATTACTACACATTCTTAAACAGAAATCCCATGCTAACAGAATACCCAGTCTTGGTCTCTCTCTCTCTCTCTCTCTCACACACACACACACACACACACTACAGAGTGAAAATAGAAACAAGTAGAGAAAAATTAAACTAAAACCTCAGAAAGCCAGACAACAGTGCAGTGCAACACCAGAAAAACAGAAATAAATGCATTTCTCCATATATTGTACAAAATAAAGACAGCAGATGTCAGGATTGGCATTAAGAAGGAAGCAACCAGGGCAATTACCCTGAGCCCCCAAGCAAGAGAGGGCCTCAGATCTGTCTGAAAAAAGCACCGCTTGCTAGTGGGGTTTAGGGGCCCTTCTCAGATGTTTGCCTTTGGCAAAGCTCCAGCCATTTCTGACACCAATCCTGACTCCTGGCGGATGTACTTTACAAATACCGTCGCTGTCCAGTTACAAAATAGAAAATAAAATTATTTTTTCTACCTTTGTTGTCGGGTCATTTTATTTTTCTAACGATGTTGGTCCCAGTCTCTGGTTTTCATTTTTCCTCTGTCTTCTCTTGGCTTTCTTTTCATGGTTTCACTTCCTCCCTTATATCTATTTTTAATACTGATCTCTACTTTTCAGTTTTCTTCCATTTATATTTCTTCTTCTCTATCCAGATTTCACTTCTTCTTCTTACCAACCACTTCTCAATTGCACCCTTTTAACTGTAGCTATTGCTTTCCATCTCTTTCCCTCACCCCAATCCTCCCATTCCCCAGCTCTCTCCTCTTCTCTAGCCTCTTATTTCCTAGTTTTTCACTAACTCTCCCCCTCTCTCTCCCTGTCCAGAATCAACCCCTCTCCCCATCTTGCTTCCCTTCCTCTATCTCTATGTCCCTATCCCCCATGTCCAACATCTCCCCACTTTGTCCTTTCTTCCTCCCCCCATGTACTTATCTCCCCATGTCTAGCATCTCCTCCTATGTACCTCTACCCATATGACCAGCATACCCCTTCAGGCCCATCTCCCCAGTGCCCAACACTCCCTTCTGTCCCTATACCCACATGTTCAGCATCTTCTCACCCCATCTCAAGTCCAAATCCAGCTGGCTTCCCTTCTCACATTGCCTGCCCTTGCCTGCTACCACTTTTCCTGTTCCATTGGCAGCAGCAGCAGACCTCAAATTTAAAAAAAAAAGAAAAAAAATGAAGGTGGGCCTTTGCGACTCTGCGCTTGAATGGATGGTCCCACACCCTCTGATGTGAGCATACGTCAGAGGAGGGATGGGCTAGACCAGCCTTCCAAGTGTGCAGTTACAAAGACCCACCTTCTTTTTTGTTTTGTTTTTTTAATTGAAAGTTTGCTGGTGCCGCTGTCATTGCCAACGAAACGGGAAAAGTGGCAACAGAGTAAGGATAGGCCGGGCAGGCAACGAGGGGGGAGCCAAGCCGATGCCAGTAGTCTGCAGAAAACTGACCCTTCAATGGCCAGTTTTACAGTCCTGCCAGCCGCTGGCCTCCAGCCCCTAAAACCGGTCAGGCCAGCCTAAAACCAGTTGGTTGGCAACTCTACCTGTGTCATCCCCAAGCATTAGACCCCCCTTCTCCCATTACCAACTTTGTTCCTTCCACCTCCAACCTTGTATATCCCCACGGTCTTCTTATTTCCCCCTCCCCCTCTCTGTGTCCAGCACACCCCTCTGTCTTCCTCTACTCCTCCATGATCCTGCATCTCTCCATCTCTCTTCTCTACACCCCATCCAGCATCTTTTCCTCCCTCCGATCCAGCCACGATTCCTGAATCTTACAGAGCTGCGGCTATGATAGCAATAATAATGAAAAACAAAACAAACAGGTGTGCAGCCGCTGCGGAGCCTTCCAGCCTGTGCTCTGCTGCCGCGCCCTGCTCCCTCTAGTGGAACTTTCGTTTGGGAGCACACCTGTTTGTTCTGTTTTTCATTATTATTGCTATTGCAGCCATGGCTCTGTTAGATGCAGGAGCCGTGGCTGGATTGGAAGAGAGGTTGAGGCTGCAGGGGGACAAGGAGAGAGAACCACCCCCCCGGTCCCACCAGAGCAAAAAAGCGGCTTTTCAACTGCCCGGTTTAGTTCTCTACCGGCTGCCAGCCTGGTCAAACTGCTCAGTAAGCATTCCAGTATATCTCAGTGAAGTCCAAACACCATTTATTCTACAGATTTGGCAGTCATAGAAACCATGGTCCATAGGTTAGCCAGAAAGATAATTCTCTGGTTCTTAACCTTGTCCTGTTGTAGCCCCTTGCTAGTCTGGCTTTCAGGATAACCACAATGAATATACATGAGATAAATTTGCATATAATGGAGGCAGTGCATGCAAATCGATTTCATGTATATTCATTGTGGAGATCCTAAAATCACACTGACTAGGGGCATATCAGGAGAGGGTTCCATGGTGAGACCGCACCTTGAATATTGTGTGCAATTCTGGTTGCCGTATCTTAAAACGGATATAGCGTTATTAGAAAAGGTTCAGAGAAGAGCCACCAAAATGGTAAAGGGGATGGAAGGATACTCCTATGAAGAAAGGCTAAAAAGGTCAGGGCTCTTTAACCTGGAAAAGAGACAGCTGAGGGGAGATATGATAGAAGTCTATAAATTAATGAACGGAGTGGAACGGGTAAATGTAGATCAATTGCTTACGTTATCAGAATATAGAAAGACTAGGGGACATACAATAAAGCTACAGGGTAAGCTAGTTAAGGCTAATAAAAGAAAATATTTTTTCACTCAACGTGCAGTCAGACTCTGGAATTTGTTACCGGAGGATGTAGTAAAGGCTGTTAGTGTAGCTGGGTTTAAAAAAGGTTTGGACAAGTTCCTGGAGGAAAGGTCCTTAAACCATTATTAATAAGGGACCCAGGATATCAATGCTTGACCCAGTACAAGCATTGCAGAACCTGTGTCTTTTGGGGAAACTGCTAGGTACGTATGACCTAGATTGGCCACTGTTGGAAACAGGATACTGGGCTTGATGGACCTTGGTCTGACCCAGTATGGCATATCTTATGTTCTTATGTTCTTATGGGTTGAAAACCACTGAGGATACTTAACAAACCACTTTTGAACAGTCAAATGACCCTTAACCCTTTTATTTTCACTGATGAGTTATTCACCAGCCATTGATATCTAAAAAGCCTACAGCTCTCAACTCAGGATGCTATATTTTAAACTTCCAGGATGGAGAATCATGTCCAGACTATCTGTCTTTTGTCTCCCTGTAGTTAAAACATGCTGTAGAAGAAGCTCAATCCTCCAGACTGGCAACATTAGGAGAGATCAGCTAACAATTATTTATTTAGACATACAGTACTTGTATACCACCTTATCCTACAATCAAAGTGGTTACATCACATCACCACTGGGTAACATTCAACATGTGGGTGTTTTACAACATTTAACATGAGGGAATTTAACAACATTAAGACAACACAATTTGAGGGTTGCATTTATCACGATGGTGTTGTGAGTCTAACTGGGTTGGTTAGGTATTGAGCTTGCAGTGGAGTTTACATTGCAATCCAACTCTCTCTCTCTCTCTCTCTCTCACTCTTTGTGTGTTTTGTCAGTGTCTCAGTCTACTGGAATGTGCTCTGTACACACCTGGCTATACCATTATTGCCCTTAACACACTGACTGGAATATATAGAAGCTTAACCAGCAGCAGTGTCTGACTTATGTTTTAAAATATTTTTTATTGGCATTCATTTTTTACTGCTATAGTTGTGCCTCAGTTAGCTAGCATGGATGCATGGCAAAACATTTCCAGTCTGATTCATGTTTGGTTCAATTGTGGCAGGTGTAGGCCTGGGATCCACTTTGTCTGATATAAGCAAGCGAGTCTAGCTAGCTTGACCTGTAAATGAAGCTAGTGGAGAGGCCTATGGGAATTGCACATCCCCCAATCTGCCTGTAAGAGCTGGAACACAGCAAGGACATAGCAAGAATATTGAACTAGCTTAGATAAGCAGAACTGGAAGATGGAAAAATACAGAAAAATATGTTTAAAAGTTACTGATAAGAAAAGTACATCTGCAAGGGATTTAATTGGAGCTGCTGACAGATGAGTTACAGAGCCCTGCTCCCCTACATGCACAAATTGGCTCTATGGCCTTGAAAATATGAAAGTAACAAGTTGATGAACTGGCCATTGTAATTGGGACTAGAAGGGGGGTAAGCAGGTGCTGAGCCCACTGAAGGAACATAATTGGATAATCATATCAGTACCGGGACCAATAGAAGGGGTACGGGAGGTACGGGAGGTTACCGGGACCAATGAAATGTGTTTCTATACCTAGAATGGAGCAAAAGTCTATAAAAGTTGTTGCATTGCCAGAAAACTTGGCTCAGCCATTTTGAATTTGATTCTGCTTGAGACTTGTGCACAAATAAATGATTTGGACCTTCTGAACAGACTCCTGGTATTATTGGTTTGTCTGCGCTCTGCTGCTACATATTCTTGGTGCGTTGGCCGGGAAGTTGTGGAATCAGAGTGTATATAGGGCAATATACCACGACTTTCCGCCTCTATAGGCTTGGTCCTGCCGGGATCGCGCCCTTCCGACGAGGGCTGCTCCCTGGCGCCGCCAGTCCCTTGCATCGGAGGGAGCTGGTCGGACCTCGGCGGGTGCCGAGCCCGGCTGGAGCCAATGCCTCGAACCCGAGTGAGGGTAGTCCGAGGTCCAACTCATGCGCCTGCTTGGGAAGTTTGAGGACCGGATCCGGTGAGTATAGTTTTGATTTGTTGTCTAGACAGATATAGAAAGAGCAGTGCTGCCATTGGAACTTGGAATTTGTAATCTCGAGAAAATTGGAAATTGGTAAGAGAGCTTGATCACCTCTCCAAGACGGACCGAGTACCCCTGCATGAGTATTCGCAGGGCGAAACTCCCGTCTTTTTGTAATTGGAAATTGGATAAGACTAGTCAGAATAGATAGAATGAAATGCATTTTGGGATACGTTGCTAGCATGATTGTGTGAATGAAGTGTGGATGAGAGGTCCGGCAGCACGGACCAAGTGAAGGCGGACCCCTGAGTAGCGCATTTCTTGACCGGGCGACCGCGTTCAAGTCGCAAAAAGGGGGAAGCGATTGTCGTCTTGTCTTGTTATTTGTTTCCCTTATACGTTTCTAGGACCGTGAGGACCCCTTACCCACGGTCCGCCCTCCTTTTCCCCTTTGTTTGTCGTTGCGCGCACACATCGAAATGGGAGGGGCGGGGTCTAATAGGAACACTCCATTAGAATGTATGATCACACATTTTAAAGAGGGATATTCTGGAGATTATGGTATTAAAATGACAGCAGCCCGTTTACAGATTTTGTGTACTAGGGAGTGGCCCGATCTAGACCCCACCTGGCCCCGAGAGGGAACTTTTAATGTAGAAATTATCCAGTTAGTACACCATAGAGTGCGGATAGCGCACCCCGATCAGTACCCCTATATAGATTCCTGGTTAAGTATTTGTGAAGATCCGCCCCCTTGGGCACAGCGCTGTTATGAAGAACAGTGCAGAATAATGTTAGCTAAGGCAGATTCTAGTCAGAAAACAGAACAGCCTAGAATGGAAGGGCAGGATAAGAAGTCCAGGAAGAAGCCCATCCTGGTAGATCCTGATTCCCCAGAAATGATTCCCCGACAGCCTCAAACCCCAGGTCCAGTAAGGGCTGCCCAGCGTCCCGCCCCAGAAACCCCGAGACAGCCGAGGCGGGACCCAACCCCAGAGCTATCACCCGAAGAGCAGGAAGATGAATCCTCTTTACACGAAGGTGAATCGTCTGAGACAGAAAAAGGAGAGTCAGATACAGAAGCAGAGCAATTAGAAACTGAAAATTCCCTAAGTGATGTTGACAGTGTAAAAGTGGTCACCAGCACGAGCTTGCCAGCAAAAGGTACATCCAAAGTGAAACATGTAGAAAAGAAGAAAGTGACCCCTGATAAGACAGTTACGAAAATATCCCTTAGATCCCAAAAGGTATCTACTGCCAAGATGATGCCCTTACGGCAAGTCCCGGGAGTGCCCATAAAGAATGATAATGATGAGGTGGTAGCGGGACCCCTAAGTTATGTGTATGTCCCTTTCTCTACAACTGATTTGTTAAATTGGAGGTCGCATTATGCCTCCTATACTGATAAGCCTCAGGAACTTACAGAATTAATAAATACTATTATGGAAACCCACCAACCCACTTGGGCAGATTGCCGCCAGCTCCTGACCACTCTATTCACGATGGAGGAACAGACACGAATTAAGAAAGCAGCTATAGATTGGATGGCAGAGAACCCTGTAGCCCCAGAACCAGGAGTGGTAGACAGAATAGACAATCGTGAAGCAGCTCAGAGAGAATTCCCGAATGAAGACCCCCGTTGGGATCCAAATACAGATAGAGGATCCAGGTCCCTAGCCCGTTTTCGCCAAGGCTTGTTACAAGGCCTGAAAAGGGGGGGCCAGAAAGCTATGAACCTTTCCAAAGTTGCAGGAGTTATCCAAGGTATAGAAGAGAGCCCCGCAGAATTTCATGAAAGATTAACTGAAGCATATAGAATGTATACTCCCTACGATCCCGATGCACCAGGAAGTTTATGCATGGTGAATTCTGCTTTTGTAAACCAGTCTCAACCAGACATTAGACGTAAATTACAGAAATTAGAAGGGTTTGCGGGCATGAATGCAACTCAGTTACTGGAAGTCGCTCATAAGGTGTATGTGAATCGTGATAATGAAAGGCAGAAAGAATGTGATCGAAAGATGAAGAAGAAAGCTGATTTTTTGGCTGCGGCCTTAGTTGAACAGAAAAGGGGAGGTGTCCCTAGTCGAAGGAGCCGAGGAAGGGGGCGGGGCCGAGGAGGAAGCCGGCCCCAAATAGGCGTAAACCAATGCGCCTATTGCTGGGAAGAAGGACATTGGAAAGATGCATGCCCGCAACTCGAAGACGCCCAGCAAGATGACGAAAACAATCATCAGTGGCGAGAAGAAAGACGAGGCCGTCCCCGAAACCGCCGAGGAGCCAATCGAGAACAATTCCAGCGAGAAAGAGGAGGAGCTATCCAAGCATCGACTACGACAATCCATGATGAAAATGACGTGGACTAGGACAGACCGGGCTCCGAGTTCGCTTTAGGTCTCCAGGAGCCTATGGTCGGAATACAAATAGGAGACCAAGTTATGAACTTTATGGTTGATACTGGAGCAGAACATTCAGTAATAGACAAAAAGATAGCCCCATTTTCTACAAAAGCAGTCACCATCATAGGAGCAACTGGTGCTAAAGCTACAAAATCTTTTCTTCAGAATCGTATATGCAGTCTGGGAGGACAGCAAATAACTCATCAATTCCTTTACATGCCCGAATGTCCAGTGCCACTACTGGGACGGGATATGTTAGCCAAGCTTCAAGCACAAATATCTTTCTCTGAAAAAGGAGAAATGCAAATGACAGTAAACCCCCAAGCCAAACCAGCAGGAATAATGCTGCTGACGGTTCCCCGAGAAGAAGAATGGAGATATTACATTGATGATTCTATCCAGGACACTTATTTCGAACAAACTTTAAAGAACATTCATGCACCACCTGGAGTATGGGCAGAAGGCAGTCCTCCAGGCCTAGCCAAACATATAGCTCCAGTAATTGTAACCCTTAAGCCTAGTGCTACACCAGTACACGTCAAACAGTATCCTCTCCCAAGAGCTGCAATTGAAGGTATTCATCGCCACTTACAAAGATTGCTCGAATATGGCCTACTAAAAGTATGTCAATCCCCATGGAACACTCCACTTTTGCCAGTAAAGAAACCTGGGACAGACGATTACCGCCCAGTGCAAGACCTAAGACCTAAGGAGAGTGAATGATGCAGTCGAAACTATACATCCAGTTGTACCCAATCCTTATACTCTTCTAGGACTGATACCTGCTGAAGCTACCCATTTCACTGTACTAGATTTAAAAGATGCATTCTTTTGCATAAGATTAGCCCCTGTAAGTCAAATATTGTTTGCATTTGAATGGCAGGACCCCATCTCTGGAAGAGGGGGCCAACTCACATGGACACGATTACCCCAAGGATTCAAGAATTCACCTACCATTTTTAGTGCTGCATTAAATCAAGACCTTTCAAGTTATCCAGTGGCCCCGGGGAAGAGAGTGCTTCTCCAATACGTGGACGATCTGCTGATAGCTGCAGTATCAGAAAGTGAATGTATACAAGCCACCAAAGACCTCTTGCAGTTACTAGATGAAGCTGGATATAAAGTTTCCAGAGCAAAAGCACAGCTATGCCAAAAAGAAGTGAAATACTTGGGTTTTCGTATAACCCAAGGAAGCCGAAGATTAGGCAGAGAAAGAAAAGAAGCAGTATGTAGAATTCCAACCCCAACAACCAGAAAGCAAGTCAGAGCCTTTCTGGGAGCGGCAGGATATTGCCGAATCTGGATACCCAACTTTGCCCAAATTGCCAAACCACTGTATGAAGCCACAAAAGGAGAAGAAAAGTCGCCACTGGAGTGGAGACTTGAGCAGGATACAGCCTTCAAGAAGTTAAAGGAAGAATTAATGTCATCACCAGCACTTGGACTACCAGATGTTCACAAGCCTTTCCACTTGTTTGTACATGAAGCACAAGGAAATGCCTTAGGCATGTTGACTCAGAAATTGGGAAATTGGGAGCGACCTGTAGCATACTTATCGAAACAGTTGGACACTGTGGCCAAAGGATGGCCACCTTGCCTGAGAGCAGTCGCAGCTACAGCATTATTAGTGAGTGAAGCAGACAAACTCACATTAGGACAGAACATACGAGTCACTGTGCCACATGCAGTCCTTGCCCTTATGGAGCAAAAAGCAAATTATTGGCTCACCAATTCCCGAATGTTGAAATACCAGAGTATGTTATGTGAAAACCCACAGATACAACTAGAAGTAAGTCATGCCTTGAATCCAGCCACCTTGATACCCATTAGCGAAGAATTCCCAGAACATGACTGTATCGAAGTCATGGACACTGTGTTCTCCAGTCGACCTGACCTGACAGATGTGCCCATAGACAATCCTGACCAAATCTATTATGTTGATGGGAGTAGTCTCATCCTCAATGGACGACGCTGTGCTGGATATGCAGTTGTCACTCAACAGGAAGTAGTTGAGTCATCAGCTTTAGCCTCAGGCACATCAGCCCAGAAAGCCGAATTGATAGCACTCACCAGAGCATTATTATTAGGAGCAAAACTTGTGTTAAATGTATACACGGATTCCAAATATGCCTTTACTACTCTACATGCCCATGGAGCTCTCTATAAAGAACGAGGGCTCATCACATCCGGAGGAAAGTCAGTCAAATATGGCCCCGAGATACTGATGTTACTTGATGCAGTTTGGGCCCCAACACGTGTAGCTGTCATGCATTGCAGAGGACATCAAGCAGGAAAAGGAGAAGTTGCTCGAGGAAATAGGTTTGCAGATGCCTCAGCACGACAGGCAGCTATGACGGGACAGGTTACACCACAAGCTATGCCAATGCAGGCAGCATTGTTCCCAGTACCTCTGAATTTATGGACACCACGATATACCACCCAAGAATTAGATTACTATTGTAACAAAGAAGATGGAGTACTGAAAGATGGATGGATTGAGCTGCCACCAGCAGAGGGCAGTCAACCCCCTGGACGAATAGTAATTCCTGAACTGTTAGGACCACCTTTTGTCAAAGCCTTCCATGACGCCACCCATTATGGGAAAAGTGCTATGGAAAAAGCACTCAGACCACATTTTTGCATTACCCTGTTGACAACCATATCAGCTTCAGTAGCACGTCAATGTGTAATTTGTGCCAAAAATAATGCCAAGCAAGGCCTTATAATGGCACCCCGAGTTCAGTCAGGAGGAGTAACCCCCATGCACAACCTCCAAATTGATTTTACCGAAATGCCAAGAGCCAATGGATATCATCACCTACTAGTGTTAGTCTGTACTTTCTCTGGGTGGGTAGAAGCCTTCCCAACCAGAACTGAGAAAGCCCGAGAAGTTACCAAAGTTCTAATGAGAGAAATTGTCCCTAGGTTTGGAATTCCCGCAGTAATAGGGTCCGACAATGGACCCTCATTTGTCTCCCAGGTTACTCAACAGTTAGCAAAAGCTTTGCAGATACAATGGAAGCTCCACACTGCATATAGACCCCAGAGTTCAGGGAAAGTTGAGCGAATGAATCGTACCTTAAAAGCCCAAATGTCTAAACTTTGCCAGGAGACACACTTAAAGTGGCCCCAAGTGCTCCCAATAGCTTTATTCAGAATACGCTCAGCTCCTGTAAAGTCAACAGGTTTTTCCCCTTTTGAAGTTCTGTATGGTAAACCCCCACCAATAGTGCAGGGAATCAAAGGAAGTCTAGCCCAAATTGGTTCAGAAATAACCAGGCAAGAACTCCTAGCTCTTAGTTTTGTTCTGCAGACTCTCCATGCGTGGATCCAAGACCAGTTGCCTATCAACTTGACGGAACCTCTGCATCCATACCAGCCTGGTACCTTGGTGTGGATCAAAGATTGGAAGAAGACACCATTGGAACCCCATTGGAAGGGACCATACACCGTCATCCTGTCTACCCCAACTGCAGTAAAGGTAGCAGAGATCGACGCCTGGATCCACCACAGTAGAGTCAAGCCCGCCGCTGATCCTGAGCCTGAGCAGTGGACAGCAGAACAGCATCTTGATGCACCTTTGCGAGTTACTCTGAGACGGCAACCAGCAACTTAGACACTTCATCACAGTGCCTTGCAGTAGCCAAGTCTTTCGAAGAGGATTGCTGTTTTCCATACAGCAACAGTTTTGTTTCAACGAACCCAAGCTGCGTGTGATTTTGCACAATACTTTGATACTACATTAATTAACCATACTTCAAAAAAAAAAAACCAACTGAAATTGCTAAGTTGGTTAATGTGTAATGGACAACTTGAGGATCTTCAATCAACACTCAGCACCCGTTGAATTGCTTCATTAGCGAACGGGACGAAGAAAAAAGAACGTCGTGGTCAAGATCAGCAAGCTGAGGATTCAGAAGAACTCCAATCAACATCAACATGCATCTTTACTTTTGCTTTGCCCTGGTTGCCTTCTTTGGAGGTTTTGAACTGACTTATGCTTTACCTCCGTGCACTGCTTGCATTACTTCTACTCGAACTGGACTAAAAGTAACTCAGACTTTGATTTACCATTCTTATTATACCTGCACTGGAAAAGTGACCCGGTGTATTTATAACACCACTGAACTAAATGTTTGCACAAATGGTAAATCCAGAGTATGCTATAATCCGCATCAGAATCCATCCTATTACACGTTGGAAATACGATGGAAGGATGCAGATGGACCTATAATAGCTGCTATGCCACCACTTAAGGACATTACTAGACCTGTTGTTCTGAATTTTGATGCATGTAATGTCATAAACAGAGATAGTCGTTCCACCTGTGGTACCTGGGAAAAAGCATACCGAAATGACCATAAGTATATGTGCCCAGAAGGTGCCACAGGATGAAGAAAGTGTACAGGTAAAAAGGAACCAGGCTATAGTACTGCCCCAGCAGCAGATTACTATTGCCCAAACTGGGAATGTGTTTTTTATGCTACATGGAATGATGGTATAGTTGATGAAAAGATAGATAAGAGAATGGCCACTTTAACCAAGTCAACAACAAATGATAAATGCCAGAAAGATGCTTGTAACCCTTTACACTTACGCATACACAATCCCAATGCCTGGAAACAAGGATACAAGTTTGGTTTACGTATTGCTGGTGGAGCAGTAGATCCAGGAACCATTGTGTATATCAGATTGAATACCCAAGCCCACAAGTCATCTAAATATCATATCCATAATACCTTCTATGAGGCCATGCATGTAAATAAGTTTGAAATCCCTCATCCTTCTCAGAATTTATTTCTAGAATTAGCCGGAGCAGTAGTATCTAGTCTTAAAATCTCAGATTGTTATTTCTGTGGCGGAACCCAAATGGGTGACCAGTGGCCATGGGAAGCCCAAGAATTAAATTATTCTCTGACTTAACAATCAGACTGAATTACACAAGGCTACTAGCGAATGGGTGTTAGCGCACTCAATTGTTGGACGTCTTTGCTATACCAGAACTGGACCCCAGTTCACCCAACAGGTAGGACAGCTGGTCTGTCTTAGCCAGAAGTTCTATAATGCCACTACCAAAAAGACGTCATGGTGGTCAGGAATCAAACACCCTGAACCTCCTAACCCATTAGCCAGATTTCCTGAACTTGCTGATTTATGGACTAATCTTGCCAAAACCCATGTCTGGCAAGCCCCACCTGGCCTATATTGGATCTGTGGAAACCGAGCATATGCAGAACTCCCGCCACAATGGGGAGGAGCATGTGTCTTAGGGACCATCAGACCTTCTTTCTTTCTTTTAAACACTGAACATGGAGAACAATTAGGATACCCCGTATACACTACCCACCGACACAAAAGAGCACTGAGACAGAAGAGATCACCCCTCCAGGTAGGCAAGTGGGAGAAGTGGCAGGGTGATGATTGGCCGCCAGAAAGAATCATTGAGTATTATGGGCCTGCCACCTGGAATGATGATGGAATGTATGGATATCGAACCCCAGTCTATATGATTAATCGTATTATTCGCTTACAAGCAGTAGTTGAAATAATAACCAATGAAACTAGCCAAGCTCTCACACTTTTAGCTAGACAAAGTACTCAGATGCGCACTGCTATATATCAGAATCGCTTAGCACTTGATTATTTGTTAGCAGCTGAAGGAGGAGTATGTGGTAAACTGAATTTAACTAATTGTTGTTTAAAAATAGATGATAAGGGTCAAGTAGTTGAAGAAATTGCTAAAGATATGCAAAGACATGCTTATGTGCCAGTACAAACTTGGCACTCATTGAAATTCCCTAATTGGTTTGCTAATCTGTTCTCATGGCTGGGAGGACTGAAAATTTTCCTTATATTGGTACTAATCCTTGTTGCTGTTATTTTCTTATTACCATGTTTAATCCCATGTTGTATGCGTTCTATCCATAATGCTATTGATAGTACAGTAGAGCGGAAGACCGCAACTAAAATAATGGCCCTATATAAAGCTAGTCCTAGTCAAAATCCTTCAACCATGGTATAACTATTTCAAGGTGATTTAATTCTCACACCTTATTAAGTAATAGGGTGAGATTAATCAAAGGGGGGAATGTGGCAGGTGTAGGCCTGGGATCCACTTTGTCTGATATAAGCAAGCGAGTCTAGCTAGCTTGACCTGTAAATGAAGCTAGTGGAGAGGCCTATGGGAATTGCACATCCCCCAATCTGCCTGTAAGAGCTGGAACACAGCAAGGACATAGCAAGAATATTGAACTAGCTTAGATAAGCAGAACTGGAAGATGGAAAAATACAGAAAAATATGTTTAAAAGTTACTGATAAGAAAAGTACATCTGCAAGGGATTTAATTGGAGCTGCTGACAGATGAGTTACAGAGCCCTGCTCCCCTACATGCACAAATTGGCTCTATGGCCTTGAAAGTATGAAAGTAACAAGTTGATGAACTGGCCATTGTAATTGGGACTAGAAGGGGGGTAAGCAGGTGCTGAGCCCACTGAAGGAACATAATTGGATAATCATATCAATACCGGGACCAATAGAAGGGGTACGGGAGGTACGGGAGGTTACCGGGACCAATGAAATGTGTTTCTATACCTAGAATGGAGCAAAAGTCTATAAAAGTTGTTGTATTGCCAGAAAACTTGGCTCAGCCATTTTGAATTTGATTCTGCTTGAGACTTGTGCACAAATAAATGATTTGGACCTTCTGAACAGACTCCTGGTATTATTGGTTTGTCTGCGCTCTGCTGCTACACAATCACTTGTTCAGGTCATTTTTTTCTTTTTATATTTTTATTTAAGTTTTTCCTGAATACAAGAATACATAATCCACAATTCCACAAAATGCACCACATTGAATATTATTCAAGAATAAAAAGATCACAACATGATTTACACATCAAGAGAGAAGGCCTGATTCATTCCATTATAGAAGGAAGAAAATTTAAACAAAGAAATAAGGAGTATTAACTCCACATAAGGAAGCAAAGCAAAATGCAATCACCTACCCATCCCCTAAGACTTCCTTTGCAGACAAAAATTGACGCAACAAAGAGGCGTCCGTATAAACATAATCTTTCCCCTCAAAGTTTTAAATTCCAAAGTGTTTGGATCATTCAAGTCCATTAAAGGCAATGGTGCAAGCAATTTTGCAATCTAACAATGCGTTTTTCATCCATTTGTACTCAAATTTGCTTAAAACTTGCTGGCAGGCATCTGCAAGAGAGGTACCAGCACTCTGAAGCATCAAGACTGACACGAAAAGCCCACAGCACCAATAAAGTAGCAAAAGGCACTAGCCGTGGCCTGGAAACTCCAAGTCACTCTGAGAGGGGCACTGCAGTAAGACCCCACATTTTCTGACTGTTGGCCAAAGAATAGCCAAATGGGTTAGATCAGGGATGGAGGTGGTTCTTTTTTTTAATGGGGGGGGGGGGGATGAGCACATCTGCGGGTACAAAAATGAATATCTGAGTGCATTCACTGAAAGACTGGAGAATTTGATGGCAGCAGCCTGCTTTCTATTGGACAGCAGGGCAGTTGCAAGGATTAGAGGTGCTCTAGATGAGCCCTCCATTCTGACACCCCCGTGTGTCACCCCTACCCCCATTGCCACCTCTGCCACCCCTCTCCAGGGCCTTCAGTGGTGGCAGTGGCATTGAAACCACAATGCAGAGCTTACCTGAACTCTCCAGTACTGTGTTGCAGTTCTTGCCTCTATGACCTAGCTAGACTTGAAGGATACTACCAAAGCAGTGAGGTTCCAAAAGGGAGTATAGTAGCCCAAATGCCCTTGAGTAAGGAGCAGACAGAGCATAAGGATTCCCAATTACCCATGCCTACCAATAGCCAGATTAATATTAATAAAATACAGTCTCTAAAATGCTTGTATGCCAATGCTAGAAGTCTAAACAATAAGATGGGAGAATTAGAATATATAGCACTAAATGAGAGGTTAGATATGATTGCACTCTCAGAGACATGGTGGAAGGAGGATAACCAGTGGGACACTGTGATACCTGGATACAAACTATATCGTAATGATAGAGCTGAACAAATTGGTGGAGGGGTTGCGCTCAATGTTAGAGAGGGCATTGAGTCAGAAAGGATTAAAGTTTTGCAGGGAACAAAATTTGCTGTAGAATCTCTATGGATTGAAATTCCATTTATGAAGGGGAAGGTGATGGCAGTGGGAGTATACTATCGACCACCTGGCCAGAATGAACAAATGGATGATGAAATGCTCAAAGAAATCAAGGAAGCTAACAAAAGCCACAACAGAGTAGTAATAATGGGTGATTTCAATTACCCCGGTATCGACTGGGACAGTGTCACAGCAGGACAAGCTAAAGAGAAAAAGTTTCTAGATGAAATAAATGACTGCTTCTTGGAGCAGCTGATTCATGAACCGACCAGAGGGGAAGCCATACTGGACCTAGTCCTTAGTGGAACGCCAGATCTGGTGCAAGAAATAAGGGTGTTGGGACCACTTGGCAATAGTGATCATAGTATGATCATGTTTGATTTAATCAGTGGAGGACAGATAGTAAAGGAATCCACAGTACTACCTTTTAACTTTCAAAAGGGAGACTATGATAGAATGAGGAATATAGTTCGGAAAAAACTAAAAGGAGCGGTTCCAAAGGTTAAAGACTTACAGCAAGCTTGGGTGTTATTTAAAAATACTATCCTCGAAGCCCAGACCAGCTGTATTCCACGCATTAAGAAAAGTGGAAGAAAGTCCAAAAAACTGCCAGCATGGTTTAAAGGTGAGGTCAGAGAGGCTGTTGCTGCCAAAAGAGCAACCTTCAGGAAATGGAAAAAAGAGCCAAATGATGAAAACTGGAAACAGCACAAGCACTGGCAAGTTAAATGCAAAGCATTGATAAGGCAGGCAAAGCGGGAATTTGAGAAGAAACTTGCTACGGAAGCAAAAACACGAAATAAAGACTTTTTCAAGTACATTCGTAGCAAAAGGCCTGTGAGAGAGTCAATTGGACCATTAGATGATAGAGGGGTAAAAGGGGCAGTAAGAGGAGACAAGGCTATAGCAGAGAGACTGAATGAATTCTTTGCTTCGGTCTTTACTGAGGAAGATGTAGGGATGTTACCCAAGACTGAAGTGGTATTTAAAGGTGATACTGCAGAGGAATTGAGAGAAATATCGCTACAACACCGGGAAGATATATTACAACTATTTGATAAACTGAATAGTAGCAAATCACCTGGACCGGATGGTATACATCCCAGAGTGTTGAAAGAACTGAAATATGAGATTGCAGACCTGTTATTGGTAATCTGTGAACTTTCATTTAAATCATCTGTAATACCTGAAGATTGGAGGGTCTCCAACGTAACACCAATTTTTAAAAAGGGTTCCAGGGGTGACCCGGGAAATTACAGACCGGTGAGCCTGACGTCAGTACCAGGGAAAATGGTAGAAACCATCATAAAGAACAAAATTACACAGCATGTAGATAGTCATGGCCTAATGGGAGACAGCCAACATGGCTTTAGACAAGGAAGATCTTGTCTTACTAATCTGATCTGTTTTTTTGAAGGTGTGCATAAACAGGTAGACAAAGGTGAGTCGGTTGATATAGTGTATCTGGACTTTCAGAAAGCTTTTGACAAGGTCCCCCATCAGAGACTTTTGGCGAAGCTAAAAAGTCATGGGATAGGAGGCAGTGTACTATTGTGGATCGGGAACTGGTTAAAAGATAGAAAGCAGAGGGTAGGGCTAAATGGCCAATATTCCCAATGGAAAAAGGTGAATAGTGGAGTACCCCAGGGATCTGTACTGGGTCCGCTACTTTTTGACATATTCATAAATGACCTGGAAAAGGGAATAACTAGTGAGGTTATCAAATTTGCAGATGACACAAAACTGTTTAAAGTTGTTAAAACCCAAGAGGATTGTGGAAAACTGCAGGAGGATCTGGATAAATTGGAAGACTGGGCATCCAAATGGCAGATGAAATTTAATGTTGGACAAGTGCAAAGTTATGCACCTAGGAAAGAACAACCCACACTATAGTTACACGATGCAAGGCTCCACATTAGAAACCACCACCCAGGAAAAAGATTTAGGAGTCATCGTGGATAACATGTTAAAACCCTCCGCCCAGTGTGCAGCGGCGGCCAAGAAAGCAAATAGAATGCTAGGTATCATAAGGAAAGGGATGGAGAATAAAACAAAGGATATTATAATGCCTCTGTATCGCTCCATGGTACGACCGCACCTTGAATATTGTGTGCAATTCTGGTCACCGTATCTTAAAAAGGACATAGAGTTATTAGAAAAAGTACAGAGAAGAGCCACCAAATTGGTGAAGGGGATGGAAGGCTACGCCTATGAAGAGAGGCTAAAAAGGTTAGGGCTCTTTAACCTAGAAAAGACGGCTGAGGGGAGATATGATAGAGGTGTATAAATTAATGAATGGAGTGGAACGGATAAACATGGATCAATTGTTTACGCTATCAGAATATAGAAGGACTAGGGGACATGTAATGAAGCTACAGGGTAAACTATTTAAGACAAATAGGAGAAAATATTTCTTCACTCAACGTGTAATCAAACTCTGGAATCTGTTACCGGAGGATGTAGTAAGGGCTGTTAGTATAGCTGGGTTTAAAAAAGGTTTGGACAAGTTCCTGGAGGAAAGGTCCATAAACCACTATTAAAAAGGGACCCAGGATATCAATGCTTGGCCTAGTACAAGCACTGCAGAACCTGTGTCTTTTGGGGAAACTGCTAGGTACGTATGACCTAGATTGGCCACTGTTGGAAACAGGATACTGGGCTTGATGGACCTCGGTCTGACCCAGTATGGCATGTCTTATGTTCTTATGTTCTTATGACCTTCTGCTTCTGCCCCCCCCCCCCCCTCTGACGCAGACTTACGGTTTGTATAAGAAAAAGAAAAGTCTTTGGAGAAAGCCTCTACAGCAGGAAACAATAGATTCACAATGCAAACATCCAGAAAGGGTATTCCGTAGAATTCAAGGACAATCAAACTGCGGGCCAATCAGAGAACAGGAGTGAACATCACCAGAAATATAAGACATAGTTAAGAGCAGGCTGGCTAAAACCAGCATTGTAGATGTCACAGCTCATCTTATAAAAGGATTGCTTTTTTTTTTTTTTTTTCAATCTAAACATTACTAGCACAAGGCCAAATCATGACAACCATTAACAAAACTAGACAAAAAAAAATAAGATTGTAAGAGCAGCCACCTCTTAACAAAATTGCTCTGAAATGAAAATGAATCAAAACAAAATGAAACAAACTGAAACAAACTTAAAATTTATAAACAAAAATGAAACTAAATAGAAGATTTTGCAAATGACACAGGAAACTAAACCAAATGAAATTTTTGGCTGCATACCGCTAATGTAGCCTATATTCAATGTATACATGAGCACCTTAGGGGTCGATCTACAAAAATTAGGTTTGTCTATATTTTAATATGCTGATGATATTACTATCATTCTTCTGGTTCAAGGTGACCTAATATGAAAGGCTGGCTGTATATTTTCAAATAATCTTGGACATGCACGCATCTGATGAAACAGAGCCCAGAAGAAACAACATTACTGTCAGTGGAACATGCTTTGCCTCTTTTTCCAACTGTTTCACCTATAATTTCAGGTATAGAAATCCCATTATTGAAAATGGTGAAAATTCTAGGCATAGTATTGGGACTCTACCTTGTCTATAGAAGAACAGATATAGGCCTTGACAAGAAAGGTAAGCTATGAATTACATCATCTTAGACAAATCAGATCAAATTTTGAAACCAATCATTTGAAACGTTTGCTACAAGTACTTATTGTGTCACAATTTAGACTATTATAATATCACTTATTCAGGTATTGGCAAGAAACATTTCATTTGATTGCAGGTATTACTGAATATGGCAGCTAAGTTTATATTTAGAGGTAAAAACATTCATAGGGCTACACCTCTCCTTATGTAGTTACATTGGTTGCCAATAATGGCCAGGATTATTTTTAAATTATGTTTTGCTTTTAAGATTGTAAATAGATGCATTCCATCTTATAAGGAGGATGTTGGGCTGCATACAAAGAGGGATTATCAGCAGAAAGGAAGAGGTACTTATGCCACTGTATAAGTTACTGGTGAGGCCTCACTTGGAATACTGTGTTCAGTTTTGGAGACTGTATCCTGCAAAAGATGTAAAAAGACTGGAAACGGTTCAGAGGAAAGCGACCAAAATGATTTGGAGCCTGCATCAGAAGCCTTATGAGAAGAGGCTTGAAGACCTAAACATGTACACTTTGGAGGAGAGGAGGGACAGGGGAGATATGATTCAGACCTTTAAATACTTAAAGAGAAATGATGAACAAACCTCTTCCAGAGACGGGGAAGCTGTAAAACTAGAGGGCATAACATGAAGCTGCAAGGTGGTAAATTGAAAGGCAATGTCAGGAAATATTTTTTCACTGAAAGGGTGGTGGATGCTTGGAATGCCCTCCCGATGGAAGTGGTGGGGGGCAAACACGGTGACGGAATTCAAAAAGGCATGGGACAAACACAGTGGATCCCTTTACAGCAATAGGATAAAAACAAGATAAACGGTACCATCTAACTTCTGAACCATATAAAGTCTCAACAAATAGGGGTGTCCTACATGGAGTGGTGGGTTTACCCCTAAACAAAGACATGGGGAGGGGTGGCCTACACAGAGCAACAGGTGCACCTACTCTTGCCATCTTGCTGGGCAGACTAGATGGACCATGCTGGTCTTTATCTGCCGTCATTTACTATGTTACTATGATCGCTTTAATTTCTTATTTTGTTAGCAATTCCATCGATGAAGAATTTCAACTTTAAGTAAGTGTTAGATAGACTATTTGCCTCTGCTGTTGCTATAGAATGGAATCGTTTGCTGATTGAGAGTAGGAATCTTTCACAATATATTATGTTTTGAGTCATTTAAAACAAATTTATTTAGGATATTTTTGTTAGATAGGAAATGTAACTAAAATTGTGCTGTAAGTGACTGTAAATGTGCTGTAAATGATTGTAATTAAGCTGGAGTGTTTACAAACATTTTCGTAACCTGCCTAGAACCTGGTTGTTTAGGCAGACTATAAATGGCTGTATTAAATTAAATTAAATTAATTAAATGAATAATATCAGCTTACAAAAAGATATTAAGAAACTGGGTTTTCCCAGCTCTCTCCTTATCCACCAGAGGCCCTTATCCACCTAGCAGCACATATTGATATTTTTGTCCTGCCCAAACAACAGCTCCTTGTAATATGGACATGAGGTAGATCTCCATGTGCAAACAGCGACTTTCTAAAATCACTACAGTATTTAAATGTGTAGTTCATCTATATGTACAGATGACACTATTTGTATGTGGAGATGCTTCTAAAATAAGGGCCAAACCTTTAGTGTAACTCTCACACCAGGCAGGTGGGGCAGGCGGTGCAGGTTTCTGCGAGTTACTAGTGGCTCGGCTTCCTCTCAGGACTCTGACCTCTCTCCTGTTGGCACTTGAGTCCTCCATGATGTTACAATATACTCTCATGAAAGGTTTTTCCGGAGGTTCTGTGAGGGGCTGGCGCTGAAAAGAAATGGTTATTGCAAAGGGAAGAAATTATAGTAAAAAGACACCAAACAAGAGTAACGTATTTAACAAAATGTATTTTGCTGTTGGGGTAGGGTACGTGAATAGTAAGTAAGAGCTGTAGAACCAATTTGGTTGAAAGTATAAGATGACATACTAGCAAATGCAATGAAATATGATCAACCCGTTCAGAATAATAATACCAACAAAGTGAAATCACTTCTTTATACTTGGCCACATCAAAGACACAAAACCAAAGCAACAATTTTTGTTGTTTTAATCCTAGTGTTCGTTAGTGTAGTCCTCCTAACTCTTAATGAGGAAATGTGCATGACAGTATTCTTCAACTGCCCCCCACTGTTCTCTGTAAGAAACTCCATACTAAGCCTCAGTGTTTCTGAGAAACCCCTCTTTGTGCTAATTGAGCTCATTTAAGTTCATGTTCTGCTCAGAGGGGTGGTGATGCAAGTTTAAGTCTCACCACTGAGTGTTTCACTTGATGCCCTCGATTGTGGGTGGGTGTCTCTGTCTGCATGTAAATCCAAACACTATGGAGGTCTGTGATGCTCTCACACTGTGAGCAGTGATGATCTCTGGTCCCTCGATGCACCTGACTAGCTACAAAAATTTACAAGACACCTCTCCTGGGCACTAACCAAAGTAGGCCTCCTTTTGGCCTGTATACTGACTCTCAACTGTATACTAGCTAAGCTGGAAATAAACAAAACTTGAGCATTCTATCTAGAGAGCAAGGTTACTTACCTGTAACGTGAGTTCTCCAGGGACAGCATGATAAGTCAGCCACAAGTGGTGACGTCATCCGACGGAGCCGAAGACGGAAGTACTCTCACTAGCCCAGAAGGCTTTAGCCCTCTGGGCGTGACCACTAGCCCTGCCCTCGAGACCCGCCCCTAGCTGGCCAGATCTTCCCCAGCTGTAGCGAGCGGGAGCTAGGAGGCGGATCGTAGAGGAGTGCTGGCAATAACCCCCCATCCTCTAGCCGGGGAGGCGGGTGGGAAGGTGTGGCTGACTTATCCTGCTGTCCCTGGAAAACTCACGTTACAGGTAAGTAACCTTGCTTTCTCCCAGGACAGGCAGGATGAGTCAGCCACAAGTGGTGCCTCCCAAGCTAAACATGTGGCGGCAAGAGGGATCGGGGGGAGCAGAAGATAGAAGACAGGGCATCAGGTGCAACAGTTATGATATGCAACATAGCAACAGTTTAATTGTGCAACACAGCAACAGTTTAATGTGCAACATAGCAACAATAGGAACATAGCAAGGAAGTGCAAGGCAATGTGCAACACAGCAAACAATAAACTTGCGAGCACCGAAGGCGGCACAGCAGTGGGACAAAGGTGCAGCAAAGTGATAACAGTGCAATAACAGTGCAGGTAATAAAGTGAAACGCAGCGGTGCAAGCACACAATGCGCATGTAGCGAACAGAGTCAGAAGGCGTTTGGCGCCGAAGGCATGCTTTGGTCAGGCGGGGTTCTTAGTGCGGCTGAGCATCCGGTGGCGGGCTGGAGGCCGCAGACAGGACTGCAAGTCCAAATGCGGGTACGCCTTGATTCGCCATGTCCAGGCAGTAGTGGCGCTGGAAGGTATGGACGGTGGCCCAAGTGGCCGCTCTGCAGATGTCCTGAATTGGTACGGATCTCAGATTAGCAATAGTGGTTGCGAGGGCTCTCAGGTGGTGGGCTCTGACACCAGAGGTGGGTGGTGCTCCCGCATGAGAGAGGCAAAGAGAGATGCAGGAGGAGATCCAGATGGATAGGGTGCGCTTGGACACAGGGCACCCGGGCTTGTTAGGGTCGTATGAAACAAACAGTTGGGATCCCGTCCGAAGGGTGGATGTCCGTTCTAGATAGCAGCGGAGAGCTCTAACACAGTCCAGGGTGTGGAGCCGCTGTTGTTCTTGGTCCGAGTGGGGGCCAGGTAGGAAGCATGGCAACTCAATGGTTTGGTTGATGTGGAAAGCAGTTGCAACCTTCGGGACAAATTTCGGATGAGTGCGAAGGCAGGCACGGTCGTGATGGATCGTGGTGTAAGGGGGATAAGCCACGAGTGCGTGAAGCTCGCTGATCCGTCTGGCAGAGGTGATGGCAAGGAGGAATAGCGTCTTCCAGGAGACGAATTTTAGGTGAGCAAGATGGAGAGGTTCGAAGGGTTCCCCGGTGAGTTGGTTAAGGACGATGTTAAGGTCCCAAGGGGGAACAGGCTGAGTGATAGGGGGATGCAGGTTGAAAAGCCCTTCATGAACCTGGTTACTAGAGGAAGTGTTGCCACCGAGGAATCTCCAATGTGCTGATGGAACGCAGCAATGGCGGACAGGTGGACTCGAATGGACTGTGTCTGCAGGCCGCATGTCGAAAGTGAGGAGAGGTACTGGAGGAGCGATGGCACCGGACAAGAGAAGGGGTCGATGCTCCGCGCTTTGCACCAGAGGCTGAAGCGACGCCACTTAAGGCTTTAGGATTTACGCGTGGAAGGCCTTCGGGCCGCCAGGATGACCTGTTGAACCTCGGCAGAGAGGTTGAAAGGTGCTAGGGTTAGCCTCTCAGCTTCCAGGCCGTTAACGATAGCATCTGAAGGTTTGGGTGGAGCAGCATGCCGTTGTCCTGTGAGAGCAGGTCCAGATTCTGGGGCAGGCGGATTGGTGGCTCCAGAGCCAGGCGGTGCAGGAAGGGGAACCAGACTTGTCTCGGCCAGTACGGGGCAATGAGGATGGCCGTGGCCCCGTCCCTGATCAGGCGCTGGATAGTCAGCGTGATGAGCGGGGTGGGGGGAAAGGCGTACACCAGCGGCCACTGATTCCATGCCACGTCGAAGGCGTCTGCTGCTACCCTGCGTGGGGCAGGCCTCTTGGAGCAAAAGTGGTGGCATTTGGCGTTCTCTGGGGATGCGAAGAGATCGATGCTTGGTTGTCCCCACCTTGCGAAGAGCGACTTCGCCACCGTTACATGGAGAGACCATTCGTGGGGGTTTAGCTGTCGGCTGAGGCGATCGGCTATAACGTTCTCCTCCCCCGGGAGGTAGGATGCCTGGAGGCTGCACTTGTACGAGAGGGCAGTGCGCCAGGTTTGGAGGGCCTCCTTGCAGAGCATCCTGAACCCTGTGCCCCCTTGCTTGTTTATGTAAAACATGGTAACTTGGTTGTCGGTTAGGATCTGGACAACTTTGCCTCTTATATGCTCTTGGAAGGCGATTAGTGCTAGGCGGACAGCTCTGAGTTCGAGGACGTTGATGTGCAGGGCCTTTTCTGGTGTCGACCAGGAGTCTTGAGTGCGGAAACGGGCGCAGTGTGCACCCCAGCCTAGAGGGGAGGCATCCGTGGTGACAGTAATCTGATGCGCGGGTGGCTGGAGGCTCCTGCCCCGCTTCAGGTGGCAAGGGTTCGTCCACCAGCGGATTGATCTGGACACTGATGGGGATCATGACGGACAGAGGCTGAGAGTGTTGGCACCAATGTGAGCGGAGGTGCCATTGAAGAACTCGCATGTGCAGCCTCGCAAGGGGTAGAACATGAGTGGTGGCCGCCATGTGCCCCAGGAGACGAAGAAGGGTACGTGCTGACGCCCGTGAGGAGTGCAACACCTGCGAGGACAGGCGAATGATAGCGTGCGTCCTGCTTAGCGGAAGGAAGGCCTTGGTTCGCGTAGTGTCGATGTAAGCTCCGATGAACTCTAGCTTCTGAACTGGTTTGAGGTGAGACTTTCGATAGTTGACTAGGAAGCCCAGAGAGTTCAGAAGTGTCACCGCCCTCTTAACTGCGCTGTTGAGGTCCGCAGGAGACGAGGCGGTGAACAGCCAGTCATCCAGGTAGGGGAAAACGACTATCCCGAGTTTGCGCAGGTGAGCTGCCGCTACTGCCACACACTTGGTGAATACTCGTGGTGCAGTGGATAGACCGAAGGGGAGTACCTTGTACTGATAGTGCTGTCCCGCTACCTTGAAGCGCAGAAACTTTCTGTGTTGAGGATGCATGGGGACATGGGTGTAGGCATCCTGGAGGTCCAGGGATGCTAACCACTCTTGCGTCTGAATGAGAGGGAGGATGGACGAAAGGGAGTGCATCCGAAATTTCTCCTTGACGATGCGTTTGTTGAGTTTTCGCAGGTCGAGGATAGGTTGAACGCCCCCCGACTTCTTGGGAACGAGAAAGTACCTCGAGTAGAATCCTTTGTTGAAGTCGCTGGGAGGGACGGGCTCTATGGCTCTGGATAGCAGGAGTGATGCGATCTCCGAAGTCAGAGCCGGAAGATGCTGGGAGGGTGTGTTGGCAGCTGGTGGAGGGCGCTGAGGTGGGTAAGAGGCAAACTGTATTTTGTAACCCTGCTGGAGGATGTTGAGCACCCACCTGTCCGTCGTTATGGTCTCCCATGAGCGCCGAAAAGCGGAGCGGCCTCCCATTGGTAGGTGCAAGCAGGGCGGAGAGTCAAAAATTGGGATTGTTTTTAGCTGCTCCTGAGGTGGCCTTTTTAAGAGCGCGTTCTCGCTGTCTCGGTTTCTGCCGGTAGGACTGTTGGTAGGTCTGCTGCTTGTACTGTGGCTGTTGCCATTTGCGGTATGAGTTGTAGCGCTTGTAGGAAGAGGAATTGTGCGAAGGGCCTTTGCGGTAAGAGCGCGGGTGAACGGAATTCTCTTCCAGGGTTTGAAGAGTGGTGCAGCGCTCTCGTTCACCGTGTCCTTTACTTTTTGGCCGAAGAACGAGTCGCCCGCGCAAGGGGCATCTGCAAGCTTGTCATGTGAGTCAGATCTTAGCCCTGACGCTCTGAGCCAAGATAGGCGACGTGCAGAGATGGCAGAGCCCGCAGTTCTGGCCGCTGTCTCAAAGGCATCGTGGGCGGCCCGTTCTTGATGTTTATTGGCCTCCTCGAGATCTGCTAAGGCTAAGATGAGAGCTGGAGGTGGCTCTGTGAGCTGAGACACGGCGGTTTTAATGTTGGTGATCAGCAAGTCTTGGTAGATAGCATGTTGAAATTGATGAGCTGCTATTCTTGCGCCCAACATGGCTCCTTGGTAGACTCTTTTTGCCGTATCGTCCAGGAGTTTGTTGTCCTTTCCCAGTGGAGCGTTAGCGGAGGCGCGGGAGGACTTTGAATGTTTGAGGGCAGACTCAACCATGATAGATTGATGTGGGAGATGAGTCTTGTCAAATCCAGGCGAGGGTTGAATGGCGTACTTGAGATCCAACTTGCGAGGGCATGCCTGGTTGGAAGCTGGGGTCTGCCACATTTTGAGCAGGTTGTCCTGGAGAAGCTGGTGAACAGGAAAGGCGTTGACAGTCTTGGGAGCATCGACGAATTTGAGGGCGCCCTGAACTTCGTTGCATTGGTCTGTGGTACTCAGACAAGCGATGGATAAAGAGGAGATAACTTTGCAGACAAATTTGTAGTAGGACAAGTCCTCCGGAGAGCTTGGGGGGATGTCGGAGGCGGAGGGGTAGTCCGAGGCAGCAGAGATGGATTCCCTGTGGGGCATGGGCCCAGCTTGAGATGGGGGCTCGGCGGAGTCTGCTCGTGGAGGTGATGGGATGGATGCCAGGGTCGGCTCGACGGCAGTAGGCATTGATTGCGCAGGCGGAGTGGTGGTAGCCGCGACACAGTGTGCTGGTTGAGGAGGTGGCATCGTGAGTTGTCTTGAGGCCATACTGGCCAGAGAGGAAGCAAATTGTTGAAGCATGTTGTTGAAAAGTTGGAGAGCCTCAGGGGTCTGCTGCAGCAGGGTATCTGTAGCTGCAGGATCAGGGGGGTCCTGCAACAGTTCCTCCTCATCGCCTAAAGATATAGAGCCCGCCGAAGAGGACTGGGTGGAAGGAGAGGACTCACCCTTCTTGTGGCGGGATGCAGGAGTCTTGCGACTTTCCCTGCTGGATTCCCTGTCCCCGCTGTGGCTGCGGCTGCTCTCATGGCGATGTGATCTGCACCTTGAAGGGCTCCGGCTGGCAGTGTGTCGTTTTCTGCCTCGATGATGCTCCCGATGCCGTCTGCTGTCTCGTTTGTGGACAGGACTGATGCTGCGACGCTGATCCCTACCGCAGGATGATCGCTGCGGGCTCCGATGCCTGCTTCGTGTCCTCTGCCTGCTCCGATGCCTGCTCAGTGTCCTCTGCCAGCTCCGATGCCTGCTCCGGGACCTCTGGTAGCTCCGTTGCTTGCTCCGTGAGCGGTGATTGCTCCGACGTCTGCTCCGGGACCCATGATTGCCATGGTGCCGATGCAGGCTTAGCCTGCGCTGAGAAGGAGTGCGCCGTGGATCAGAACCCATCTGTGCCTCACTGATAGGCTCCAGGTGAGAGAGGAGGGCGCTGGGACCCTGAAGAGGCACCGGAAGTGGGGCGGAGTCTCGTGTGGCCGGCAGAAGGGACACCGGAAGAGAGGCGGGTTCTAGAAAAGCAGATATGGCAGCCTCCGTGAACGGACACGTGGAGGAAGGAGCAGCATCGCGGCGGGGGACAGAGGCCTGGGGAGGCATGTCCCTGGCCGGAGCGAGTTCAGCGGGAGTTCGAGGAGTCATTTTTGAAGCGGAGGTGGAGGGCTCGGAGGACGCTGAATCCAGGAGAGCGTGCTTACGGGATTTGAGGGCCCGTGGGGACATCTGTGCACAGGAGAGGCAATCCTAGACGGGGTGCTCCTTACCGAGGCATCTGACGCATAGTTGATGGGAGTCCGCGTTGGCCATCTTCCTGGAGCACCCCGAACATTTTTTGAAGCTGGGTTTCTTCATCTGAAGTGAGTAAAGTTGCTGTTGATGTAGAGAGTAGAAAACACGTCTTGCTGGCAAGCGGAAGACAGAAATCTGGCTAGCTAGGGGCGGGTCTCGAGGGCAGGGCTAGTGGTCACGCCCAGAGGGCTAATGCCTTCTGGGCTAGTGAGAGTACTTCCGTCTTCGGCTCCATCGGATGACATCACCACTTGTGGCTGACTCATCCTGCCTGTCCTGGGAGAATCTCTAGTACTTTTGTCCCTAACAGGAAGGAGATTTGCAGTGCTTCTTGGGTGGAGGGAACTCTGAAATCTTAGCAGCTGGCCATGGCTTCACAGGCCCTTGCACAGCTGCTATCCCACTGGCAGGATTTGAGGGCCAGCCCTCTCTCACAGCACAGCTAGGCTACAGTCTCCCTGCAAGGGCTGACGCTGCAGCCTGTCTCCACTCATCTTCCCTTCATGGCTGGTGTCAAAGCCCTGGGATAGTTCCTCACTAGAATCCTATGCTGCATGTCTTACTTTCCACTGTGGCAGGTGCAGGCCTGTGACCCACAGTGTCCGAACATAAGCAGGCCAACATGGCTAGCTTGACCTGTAAATGAGGCCTGTGGAGAGGCATATAGGATTGCACATCCCCCAATATGCTGCTATTGTAAGATAGAACTCAGTAGAAGTATTGAATTAGCTTAGGTAAGCAGAACTGCAGTATTGAAAGATGGAAAAATACAGAAAAACATGTTTAAAAGTTACTGATAAGAAAAGTACATCTGCAAAGAAATAATTGGGAGTGCTGACAGATGAGTTGCAGAGCCCAGCTCCTCTGCACGTACAAATTGGTTCTATAACCTTGAAAGTGTGAAAGTAACAAGTTGATGAACTGACCATTGTAATTGGGACTAGAAGGGGGGTATGCAGGTGTCATGCCCACTGGAGGGATATAACTGGATAAACTTATCAGTACCGGGACCAATAGAAGAGGTACGGGAGGTACGGGAGATTACCGGGACCAATGAAATGTTTTTCTATACCTAGAATGGAACAGAAGTCTATAAAAGTTGTTGTAATGCTTGAAAACTTTGCTCAGCCATTTTGAAATTGATTGGTTCGAGACTTGTGCACAAATAAATGATTTGGACCTTCTGAACAGAATCCTGGTATCATTGGTTTGTCTGCGCTTTGCTGCTACATATTCCTTGGTGCGTTGGCCGGGAAGTTGTGGAATCAAAGTGTATATAGGGCAATATACCACGACTTTCCGCCTCTATAGGCTTGGTCCTGCCGGGATCGCGCCCTTCCGACGAGGGCTGCTCCCTGGCGCCACCGGTCCCTTGTATCGGAGGGAGCTGGTCGGACCTCGGCGGGTGACGAGCCCGGCTGGAGTCAACGCCTCGAACCGAGTGAGGGGAGTCCGAGGTCCAACTCATGCGCCTGCTTGGGAAGTTTGAGGACCGGATCCGGTGAGTATAGTTTTGATTTTGGGTCTAGACAGAAATAGAAAGCGCAGTACTGCCATTGGAACTTGGAACTTTGGAATTTGTAATCTCGAGATATTGGGAATTGGTAAGAGAGCATGATCACCTCTCAAGGAAGGGCCGAGTAGCCTGGCATGGGAATTCGCCGGGTGAAACCCCCATCCTTTTTGTAATTGGGAAATTGGAAAAGACTAGTCAGAATAGATAGAAACGAATGCATTCTGGGATACGTTGCTAGCATGATTGTGGTGAACGAAGTGTGAATGAGAGGTCTGGCAGCACGGACCAAGTGAAGGCGGACCCCTGAGTAGCGCATTTCCTGACCGGGCGACCGCGTTCAGGTCGCGAAAAGGGGGAAGCGATTGTCGTCTTGTCTTGTTATTTGTACTCCTTATACGTTTCCAGGGCCGTGAGGACCCCTTACCCACGGTCCGCCCTCCTTTTCCCTTCTGTCTGTTGTTGCGCGCACACATCGAAATGGGAGGGGCGGGGTCTACTAGAAACACTCCATTAGAATGTATGATCGCACATTTTAAAGAGGGATATTCAGGAGATTATGGTATTAAAATGACAGCAGCCCGTTTGCAGATTTGGTGTACTAGGGAGTGGCCCGATCTAGACCCCATCTGGCCCCCAGAGGGAACGTTCAAAGTAGAGATTATTCAGTCAATACACCGTAGAGTGCGGATAGCGCACCCCGACCAGTACCCCTATATAGATTCCTGGTTAAGTATTTGTGAAGATCCGCCCCCCTGGGCGCAGCGCTGTTATGAGGAACAGTGCAGAATAATGTTAGCTAAAGCAGATTCTAGACAGAAGACGGAACAGCCTAGAATAAAAGAGCAGGATAAGAAAGCCAGAAAGAAGCCCATCCTGGCAGATCCTGATTCCCCAGAAATAATTCTCAGGCAGCCCCGAACCCCAGGTCCAGTAAGAGTAGCCCGGCGTCCTGCCCCAGAACCCCAGAGACGGCCAGAGCCGAGGCGGGACCCAACCCCTGATCCCCCTCCTGGAGAAGAGAAAGAGGAAGAATTAGCGGGAAAAGAAGAGGAGGACCTAAAAAAGCGAGTCAGAAGTGGAGACTGAAGAAGGAGAAAGAGAGAATCCCCCAGATGAGGAAAGTGTACAAATAATTGAGAAAGTCAGCACTAGCACTAGCATGCCAGTGACAGAGAAACCCAAAGCAAAACCTGTTGAGAAAAAGAAAGTGACTCCTGCAAAGGCAACGACAATAACCCTTAGATCCCAAAGACACCCATAGCAGCTAAACTGTTTCCCTTACGGCAAGTCCCGGGAGTGCCCGTAAAGAATGATAATGATGAAGTGGTAGCGGGACCCCTAACTTATGTGTATATCCCTTTCTCTACAACTGATTTATTAAATTGGAGGTCGCATTATGCCTCCTATACTAGCAAGCCCCAGGAGCTGACAGAATTAGTAACTAGTATTATGGAAACTCACCAACCCACTTGGCCAGATTGCCGTCAGCTCCTGACCACCCTATTCACTACAGAAGAACGAGCAAGAATTAGAAAAGCAGCTATTGAATGGATGGCAGAAAACCCTGCAGCTCCGGCACAGGGGCAGAATATAATAGACCGTAGGGAAGCAGCTCAGAGAGAATTCCCGAATGAAGACCCCCAATGGGATCCAAATACAGATGAAGGATCCACAGCCCTAGCCCGTTTTCGCCAAGGCTTTTTACAAGGCCTGAGAAGGGGGGGCCAGAAAGCTATGAACCTTTCCAAAGTTACAGGAGTTATCCAAGGGATAGATGAGAGCCCAGCAGTTTTTTATGAAAGATTAACTGAAGCATACAGAATGTATACTCCCTATGATCCCGAGGCACCAGGAAGTTTATGTATGGTGAATTCTGCTTTTGTAAACCAGTCTCAACCAGACATTAGACGCAAATTACAGAAGTTAGAAGGGTTTGCGGGCATGAATGCAACACAGTTATTGGAAGTCGCTCATAAAGTGTATGTGAATCGTGATACTGAAAGACAGAGAGAATGTGATAGAAAGATGAAGAAGAAAGCTGATTTTTTGGCTGCGGCCATAGTGGAACAGAAAAGGGGAGGTGTCCCTAGTCGAAGGAGCAGAGGAAGAGGGCGGGGTCAAGGCGGAGGCCGGACCCAGAGACTAGGCGTGAACCAATGCGCCTATTGCAGAGAGGAAGGACATTGGAGAGATATGTGCCCGCAACTCGAAGACGCCCAGCATGATGACGACAGCAGCCATCAGTGGCGAGAAGAAAGACGAAGCCGAGGAGGAGCCAATCGAGAACAATTCCAGCGAGAGAGAGGAGGAACCATTCAAGCATTGGCCACACCAGCCCATGATGAGAATGACGTGGATTAGGACAGACCGGGCTCCAAGTTTGCTTTAGGTCTCCAGGAGCCTATGGTCGGAATACAAATAGGAGACCAAATTATGGACTTTATGGTTGATACTGGAGCACAACATTCAGTAATAGACAAAAAGATAGCCCCATGCACTACAAAAGCAGACACTATCATACGAGCAACTCTTGCCAGAGCCACAAAGTCAATTCATCAAAACCGAATATGCAGTCTGGGAGGACAGCAAATAACTCATCAAATCCTTTACATCCCCGAATCTCCCGTGCCACTACTGGGACGAGATATGCTAGCAAGCATCAAGCAAAGATATCTTTCTCTGAGCAAGGAGAAATGCAAATGACAGTAAATCCCCAAACCAAACCAGCAGGAGTAATGCTGCTGACAGTTCCCCGAGAAGAAGAATGGAGGTATTACATTGATGATTCGATACAAGATACCTATTTTGAACAAACTTTGAAAAGTATTGATGCACCACCTGGAGTATGGGCAGAAGGCAGCCCCCCAGGCCTAGCTAAACATATAGCTCCAGTGATTGTAACCCTCAAGCCTAGTGCTACACCAGTGCACGTCAAACAGTACCCTCTCCCAAGAGCCGCAATTGAAGGCATCCATCGCCACCTACAAAGATTGCTTGAGTATGGCCTACTAAAAGTATGCCAATCCCCATGGAACACTCCACTTTTGCCAGTAAAGAAGCCTGGGACAGATGATTATCGCCCAGTGCAAGATTTGAGAAGAGTAAATGATGCAGCTGAGACCATACATCCAGTCGTACCCAATCCTTACACCTCCTAGGACTGATACCTGCTGAAGCTACCCATTTCACTGTACTGGATTTGAAAGATGCATTCTTTTGCATAAGATTAGCCCTGTAAGCCAAATATTGTTTGCATTCGAATGGCAGGACCCCATCTCTGGAAGAGGGGGCCAACTTACCTGGACAAGATACCCCAAGGATTCAAGAATTCGCCTACCATCTTAGTGCCGCACTAAATCAAGACCTTTCAAGCTATCCAGTAGCCCCGGGGAAGAGAGTGCTTCTCCAATACGTGGATGATCTGTTGATAGCTGCCGTATCAGAAAGTGAATGTATATTAGCCACCAAAGATCTCTTGCAGTTACTAGAGGAAGCTGGATACAAAGTTTCCAGAGCCAAAGCACAGCTATGCCAAAAAGAAGTGAAATACTTGGGTTTCGTATCACCCAAGGAAGCAGAAGATTAGGCAGAGAAAGAAAAGAAGCAGTATGTAGAATTCCAACTCCAACAACCAGAAAGCAAGTCAGAGCCTTTCTGGGAGCGGCAGGATATTGCCGAATTTGGATACCCAACTTTGCCCAAATTGCCAAACCACTGTATGAAGCCACAAAAGGAGAAGAGAAGTCACCACTGGAGTGGGGACTTGAGCAGGACACAGCCTTCCAGAAGTTAAAAGAAGAATTGATGTCATCACCAGCACTTGGACTACCAGATGTCCACAAACCTTTTCACTTGTTTGTACATGAAGCACAGGGAAATGCCCTAGGCATGTTGACTCAGAAATTGGGAATTGGGAACGACCTGTAGCCTACCTATCGAAACAATTGGACCCTGTGGCCAAAGGATGGCCACCTTGCTTGAGAGCAGTTGCAGCTACAGCACTACTAGTGAGTGAAGCAGACAAACTCACACTAGACAGAACATACGAGTCACTGTGCCACATGCAGTCCTTGCCCTTATGGAACAAAAAGCAAATTATTGGCTCACCAATTCCCGAATGTTGAAGTACCAGAGCATGTTATGTGAAAACCCACAGATACAACTTGAAGTGAGCCATGCCCTGAATCCAGCCACCTTGATACCTATCAGTGAAGAACTCCCAGAACATGACTGTATCGAAGTCATGGAGACTGTGTTCTCCAGCCGACCCGACTTGACAGATGTGCCCATAGAAAATCCTGACCAAACCTATTATGTTGATGGGAGCAGTCTCATCCTTGATGGACGACGCTGTGCCGGATATGCAGTCGTCACTCAACACGAAGTAGTTGAATCATCAGCCCTAGCCTCAGGCACATCAGCCCAGAAAGCCGAATTGATAGCACTCACCAGAGCATTGTTGTTAGGAGAAAAACTTATACTGAATGTATATACAGATTCCAAATATGCCTTCACTACCCTGCATGCCCATGAGCTCTCTATAAAGAAAGAGGACTCATCACATCCGGAGGAAAATCAGTCAAATATGGTCCCGAAATATTGATGTTACTTGATGCCGTTTGGGCCCCAACACGTGTAGCTGTCATGCAATGCAGAGGACATCAAGCAGGAAAAGGAGAAGTTGCCCGAGGAAATAGATTTGCAGATGCCTCAGCACGACAAGCAGCTATGACAGGACAAATTGCCCCACAAGCTATGCCAATGCAAGCAGCGTTGTTTCCAGTACCTTTGAATCTATGGACCCCACGATATACCACCAAAGAATTGGACTACTATTGTGACAAAGAAAATGGAGTATTGAAAGACGGATGGATTGAGCTGCCACCAGAAGAGGGCAGTCAACCTCCAGGACGAATAGTAATTCCTGAACTGTTAGGACCATCCTTTGTCAAAGCTTTCCACGAAGCCACCCACTATGGGAAGAGTGCTATGGAAAAAGCACTCAGACCACATTTCTACATCCCTCTGATGACAACCAATCAGCTTCAGTAGCACGACAATGTCAAACTTGTGCCAGAATAATGCCAAGCAAGGCCTTATTACAGCACCCCGAGTTCAGTCAAGAGGTGTGACCCCATGCACAACCTCCAAGTTGATTTTACCGAAATGCCAAAAGCCATGGATATCATTATCTACTAGTATTAGTTTGTACTTTCTCTGGGTGGGTAGAAGCTTTCCCAACCAAACTGAGAAAGCCCGAGAAGTTACCAAAGTCTTAATGAGAGAGATTGTCCCCAGATTCGGAATTCCAGCAGTAATAGGGTCAGATAATGGACCCTCATTTGTCTCCCAAGTTACTCAGCAGTTAGCAAAAGCTTTGCAGATACAATGGAAACTCCACACTGCATACAGACCCCAGAGTTCAGGGAAAGTTGAGCGAATGAATCGTACCTTGAAAGCCCAAATGTCTAAGCTTTGTCAGGAGACACAATTGAAGTGGCCCCAAGTGCTCCCCATAGCTTTATTCAGAATACGCTCAGCTCCTGTAAAGTCAACAGGATTTTCCCCTTTTGAAGTTTTGTATGGTAAACCCCCACCAATAGTGCAGGGAATCAAAGGAAGTCTAGCCCAAATTGGTTCGGAAATAACCAGACAAGAACTTCTAGCTCTAAGTTTTGTTCTGCAGACTCTCCATACGTGGATCCAAGACCAGTTGCCTATCAACTTGACGGAACCCTTGCATCCCTACCAGCCTGGTACTTCGGTGTGGATCAAAGATTGGAAGAAGACACCGTTGGAACCCCATTGGAAGGGACCGTACACCGTCATCCTGTCTACCCCAACTGCAGTAAAGGTAGCCGAGATCGACGCCTGGATCCACCACAGCAGAGTCAAGCCCGCCGCCGATCCTGAACCAGAGCAGTGGACAGCAGAACAGCACCCTGATGTACCCTTGCGAGTTACTCTGAGACGGCAACCAGCAGCATAGACACTTCATCACAAGTGCTTTGCAGTAGCCAAGTCTTTCGAAGAGGATTGCTGTTTTCCATGCAGCAACAGTTTTGTTTCAACGAACCCAATTTGTGTGTGATTTGACACACTACTTTGAGACTACACTGACTAAGCCAGACTCCACAAGCCAACTGAATTGCTAAGTTGGTCAATGTGTACTGGACAACTTGAGGATCTTCAATCAACACTCAGCACCCGTTAAATTGCTTCATTAGCAAACGGGACGAAGAATAATAGATCGTCGTGATCAAGATCAGCAAGCTGAGGATTCAGAAGAACTCCAATCAACATCGACATGCATCTTTACTTTTGCTTTACTTTGGTTGCCTTCTTTGGAGGTTTTGAACAGACTTATGCTTTACCTCCATGCACTGCCTGCATTACTTCTACTAGAATTGGACTGAAAGTAACTCAGACTTTGCTTTATCATTCTTACTATACCTGCGAGGGAACAGTAACTCGGTGTATCTATAACACCACTGAACTAAATGTTTGCACTCATGGGAAAATTAAGACATGTTATAATCCGCATCAGAATCCATCCTATTACACGATGGAAATAAGATGGAAGGATGCAGATGGACCTATATTAGCTGCAACGCCACCACTTAAGGACATTACTAAACCTGCTGTTTTGAATTTTGATGCATGCAATGCTATTAATAGAGATAGTTATTCCACCTGTGGTACATGGGAGAAAGCGTATCGAAATGACCATAAGTACATGTGTCCAGAAGGTGCCACAGGTTGGAGAAAGTGTACAGGGAAAAAGGAACCAGGCTATAAAACTGCCCCAGCAGCAGACTACTATTGCCCGTATTGGGGATGTGTTTTTTATGCTACCTGGAACACTGGTATAACTGATGAGAAAATAGATAAACGAATGGCTACTTTAACCAAGCCAACCACAAATGATAAATGTCAGAAAGATGCTTGTAACCCCTTACACTTACGTATACACAATCCCCATGCATGGAAACAGGGATATAAGTTTGGTTTACGTATTGCTGGAGGAGCAATAGATCCAGGGACCATTGTGTATATCAGATTGAATACCCAAGCCCACAAGTCATCTAAATATCATCTTCATAATACTTTCTATGAAGCCATGCATGTAAATAAGTTTGAGATCCCTCACCCCTCACAGAATTTATTTCTAGAATTAGCCGGAGCAGTAGTATCTAGTCTTAAAATCACAGATTGTTATTTCTGTGGCGGAACCCAAATGGGAGATCAGTGGCCATGGGAAGCCCAAGAATTGAATTATTCCATGATTTACAATCAGACTGAATTACACAAGACTACCAGTAAATGGGTGTTAGCGCACTCAATCGTTGGACGTCTTTGCTATGCCAGAACTGGACTCCAGTTCACCCAAAAGGTAGGACAGCTGGTCTGTCTTAGCCAGAAATACTATAATGCCACGACCACAAAGACAGCATGGTGGTCAGGAATTGGACATCCTGAACCTCCTAACCCATTAGCCAGATTTCCTGAACTGGCAGGTCTATGGACTAACCTTGCTGAAGTCCAAGCCTGGCAGGCCCCACCTGGCCTATATTGGATCTGTGGAAACCGAGCATATGCACAACTCCCACCACACTGGGGAGGAGCATGTGTCTTAGGAACCATCAGACCTTCTTTCTTTCTTTTAAACACTGAACATGGAGAACAATTAGGATACCCAGTATACACTACCCACCGACACAAAAGAGCACTAAGACAGAAGAGAGAGGCCTTACAGATAGGCAAGTGGGAGAAATGGCAAGGTGATGATTGGCCACCAGAAAGAATTATTGAGTATTATGGACCCGCCACTTGGAATGATGATGGTATGTATGGTTATCGTACCCCAATTTATATGATTAATCGTATCATTCGCTTACAAGCAGTAGTTGAAATAATAACCAATGAAACTAGTCATGCTCTCACGCTCTTAGCTAGACAAAGTACTCAGATGCGCACTGCGATATATCAGAAACCGCTTAGCACTTGATTATTTGTTAGCAGCTGAAGGAGGAGTATGTGGTAAGCTGAACTTAACCAATTGCTGTTTGAAAATAGATGATAAAGGTCAAGTAGTTGAAGAAATTGCTAAAGATATGCAAAGACATGCTTATGTGCCAGTACAGACGTGGCACTCATTGAAATTTCCTAATTGGTTTGCTAACCTCTTTTCATGGGTGGGAGGATTTAAGACTTTCATCGTATTGGTACTAATCCTTGTTGCTGTTATCTTCTTATTACCATGTTTAATCCCATGTTGTATGCGTTCCATTCATAACACTATTGATAGTACAGTAGAACGGAAGACCGCAACAAAAATCATGGCTTTATATACAGCCAGTCCTGGTAGAAATCCTTTAGCCAGGATGTGATTCTTCAGAAAGTGATTTAATTCTCACACCTTATTAAGTAATAGGGTGAGATTAATCAAAGGGGGGAATGTGGCAGGTGCAGGCCTGTGACCCACAGTGTCCGAACATAAGCAGGCCAACATGGCTAGCTTGACCTGTAAATGAGGCCTGTGGAGAGGCATATAGGATTGCACATCCCCCAATATGCTGCTATTGTAAGATAGAACTCAGTAGAAGTATTGAATTAGCTTAGGTAAGCAGAACTGCAGTATTGAAAGATGGAAAAATACAGAAAAACATGTTTAAAAGTTACTGATAAGAAAAAGTACATCTGCAAAGAAATAATTGGGAGTGCTGACAGATGAGTTGCAGAGCCCAGCTCCTCTGCACGTACAAATTGGTTCTATAACCTTGAAAGTGTGAAAGTAACAAGTTGATGAACTGACCATTGTAATTGGGACTAGAAGGGGGGTATGCAGGTGTCATGCCCACTGGAGGGATATAACTGGATAAACTTATCAGTACCGGGACCAATAGAAGAGGTACGGGAGGTACGGGAGATTACCGGGACCAATGAAATGTTTTTCTATACCTAGAATGGAACAGAAGTCTATAAAAGTTGTTGTAATGCTTGAAAACTTTGCTCAGCCATTTTGAAATTGATTGGTTCGAGACTTGTGCACAAATAAATGATTTGGACCTTCTGAACAGACTCCTGGTATCATTGGTTTGTCTGCGCTTTGCTGCTACACCACAAGCAGGTCTCCCAGGCTCTACTGCCCCAGGGTTATCTGACTCAGAATCTCTGATCAATACTTGCTATATAGCAACTGCAGTCCCCTACATAAGAACACAAGATATGCCATACTGGGTCAGACTAAGGTCCATCAAGCCCAGTATCCTGTTTCCAACAGTGGCCATACCTAGCAGTTTCCCCAAAAAACACAGATTCCGCAATGTTTGTACTGGGTCAAGCATTGATATCCTGGGTCCCTTCTTAATAATGGTTTATGGACCTTTCCTCCAGGAACTTGTCCAAACCTTTTTCAAACCCAGCAACACTAACAGCCTTTACTACATCCTCCAGTAACAAATTCCAGAGTTTGATTACACGTTGAGTGAAAAAATATTTTCTTTTATTAGTCTTAAATAGTTTACCCTGTAGCTTCATTGCATGTCCCCTAGTCTTTCTATATTCTGGCCTATCTCTCTTTGAGCTGCAGCCGGGGTCTCCTGCAGTGCCTTTGCTTCCTGTTCTGTTTCAGTCTGTTACTAGCAGCACTGCATCCTGTTCTTATCTTGTTGCTATGGATCTCTGATCTGTTGGACCTTCTGACAACCTTCTCCCTGGATCTGCATTTTCCTCTCAGATGCTTCACTGAAACTGCAGAACTGGCCCTGACTCTTATCTGCCTCGTTCCTACTCTTTGTCCCCCTTTTATTTCCAAGGCCTTTCTCTGATCCCTGGACATCTTTCTCTATCTCCCTTCCTCTCAGCAACTTCCATGGGCTTTCTTCTCTGAACACATGAACCCTCTGATCTTTGCTCATGTGCTTAACTCTTCAGCATGTGCCTGCACATGCCCTCTGTGCTGCCCTGTGGCAAGTTCAGAGCCACATTTGCCCATCAGTCACCTTCTTTTCTTCTTTTGCCTTCCATTTTATGGCCTGTGACAGGGAGAGGGTCTTCTGCCCTTCTGATGTTAGAGTCCTTCCGGGGCAGTTTCTCCAAATGGGTTAGTTTAGCAGATACAAACAAAAAAAGCTGTGTAAGAGCAAAACTACTGTCAAAATAATATCAATTGATATCAGTTCTTAGACAAAAATCTCAACTAACAAAATCTTATACCGCAACCTATACAATTTCACAGGCAAAATGACCTCAGCACAGTGGCCTTTATCTGTGGCAGGGATGTTATTTATATCTGCAGTGCTTGCACTGTTGTAATCACCACTGTTAGCCCTAGTGCGTAAGCTACAGGTGGACACCTTTTGATCCTGGATGAATTGTGGCTAGTATGTATTTTTCTTTTTCGTTCCTACCATACTTCAATTGTAGGGTCACCTTTAATATAGATGTTATAATATGGGATCACCATGTGAAAATACTCAGCAAGACTTGAGGAGGGGACTTTATTCTCTCCTCCTAAGAGATGTACATCAATTCACCAACAACCGTGCCTGATTCTGGTGCTCCAAGGAGGCGTGAGGGAGTAAGAACTCTTCTTCTCCTGGCCAATTTAGTGCAGTTACTTACCTGTAACATGAGTTCTCCAGGGACAGCAGGATAAGTCAGCCACAAGTGGGTGACGTCATCCGACGGCGCCGTAAACGGAAAGAACTCTCACTAGCCCAGAAGGCTTTAGCCTTCTGGGCTTGGCTAGTAGCCACACCCCCCGGTCCGCCCCTAGCAGATCAGATTTCCCCAGCCGAGGCGAGAGGAGCTAGGAGGCGGAAGCAAGGCTAGGAGGGATCCCCGCCGGGGAGGAGGGAGGGAAAGTGTGGCTGACTTATCCTGCTGTCCCTGGAGAACTCATGTTACAGGTAAGTAACTGCGCTTTCTCCCAGGGCAAGCAGGATGAGTCAGCCACAAGTGGGGTCTCCCCAGCTAATTGTGCAGCGGCGGGGATAGTCCATTGGCACTCAGACACGGAGGCTGTAGGCAAGTAGGTTGTAGGCAAGCGTTTAATAGGAGAGCCATACAACCACAACAATGCAACAGTACATAGCACGGAGTGCATAAGCATGAAACAAAGCATTGTGCAAACACGCATAAGAAGTGTGCAATAAAACAGGCTTAAGGTGATAACAGTGCTCAGTACAAAACAGTGCGCACAGGAAATGTCAATAACATTGTGCAAGGGTTAAGCATAATTGTGCAAAAAACAGGCTTAATAGCTTAAGTGATAACAGTGCTCGGAACAGAACAATTAACGCAATAATTGGCAATAAGATGCAGGTCCAGGTAAGTCATGGATAGTCCTGAGAAGGCGTGTATAGTCCTGAGAAGGCGTGGGCCTTCAAGAGGGGGGTGCAGATAGCACGGCTAGACCGAAGGCAGCGTCCCCGTGGTCTGTCCTGTCGAGGCAGTAGTGTTTCTGGAAGGTCTGGATAGAGGACCAGGTGGCCGCTTTGCAGATTTCTTTCACTGGGATGTTGCGTAGGTTGGCAATGGAGGCGGCCAACGCTCTTAGGTGATGAGCCCGTACTCCTGCTGAGGTGCTGGAACCCGCGCGGGAGAGGCAGAAGGATATGCAGGTGGTTATCCACTTGGACAGTGTGCGCTTGGAAACGGGGACACCTGGCCTGTTTGGGTCGTAGGAGACGAAGAGCTGTGACCCTTTGCGTAGTGATGCAGTTCTGCTGAGGTAGCAGCGGAGGGCCCTGACGCAGTCGAGCGTGCGCATGCGATGTTGGTCAGGGTCAGAAGGAGGGCCTGGCAAAAAGCTGGGCAGTTCGATGGTCTGGTTGATGTGGAAGGCCGTGGCCACCTTGGGCACAAATTTGGGATGTGTCCTGAGACAAGCGCGGTCGTGATGGAGGATGGTGTAAGGTTCATAGTCAACGAGAGCTTGAAGCTCGCTGATCCTCCTGGCCGATGTGATGGCGATGAGGAACAGAGTCTTCCATGAAACGAACTTCATGTGAGATGATTGGAGGGGTTCAAAGGGTTCCTGCGTGAGCTGATGAAGGACAATGTTCAGGTCCCAAGAGGGTAGGGGGTCCCTAATTGGGGGATTCAGGTTGGCAAAGCCCCGCATGAAGCTGGAAACCAGAGGTAGGGCCGCTACCGATGAGTCGCCAATGCGTAGATGAAAGGCAGCGATGGCGGACAGATGCACCTTGATAGATTGAGTCCTGAGGCCCAGGGAGGAGAGGTGGGCCAGGTATTGAAGAAGCCTGGAGATCAGGCACGTGAAGGGGTCAAGTTGGTGCTCTGCGCACCATATACTGAAGCGGCGCCATTTGAGGCTGTAGGATTTTCTAGTGGAGGGGCGCCACGCGGCCAGTATGATGTCTTGAACCTCAGGGGGCAGGCGGAAAGGGGCAAGGGTTACCCTTTCAGCTTCCAGGCCGTCAAAGATAGCATCCGCAGGTTGGGGTGTAGCATCGTGCCGTTGTCCTGAGAGAGGAGGTCTGGACGCTGCGGGAGGCGGATCGGAGGCTCCAGCGAGAGGCGATGCAGGTACGGGAACCAGATCTGTCTGGGCCAATACGGGACAACAAGGATGATCAGGGCCTGCTCCCTGATGATGCGTTGTATAGTCCGTGCAATGAGAGGAGTCGGTGGGAACGCATAGGCCAGGTGCCATCGGTCCCACGTGACATCGAAGGTGTCCGCCGCTAGCCTGTGCGGGGACGGCCTCTTGGAGCAGAAGATGCGGCATTTGGTGTTTTCCTGTGAGGCGAAGAGGTCGATCTGCGGATGGCCCCAATGATTGAAGAGGTATGCTGACGTCTCCGAGTGTAGGGTCCACTCGTGGGGGTTTAGTTGCCTGCTCAGGCGATCTGCTAGAATGTTGTCTGCCCCGGGCAGGTAGCAAGCTTGGAGACTGCAATGGAGTGATAGGGCCAGGCGCCAAGTGAGGAGAGCTACCTTGCATAGAGGCCAGGAGCCTGTGCCTCCCTGCTGGTTTATGTAGAACATGGCTACTTGATTGTCCGTCAGGACCTTGACGACTTTCTGTTGAACCTTGTGCCGGAAGGCGTGGAGAGCTAGGCGGACAGCTCTGAGCTCCAGGATGTTGATATGAAGGTTCTTCTCCTGTGGCGACCAGGATCCCTGAGTGTGAGCTCCCGTGCAGTGGGCTCCCCAACCCAGCGCTGAGGCGTCCGTAGTCATGGTGATGTTCGGGGGAGTAGCCTGCAGAGGCTTGCCCTTGGACAGGTTGGCGGGGATCAACCACCAGCATATTGCTTCGTCCGTTCTGGGGTCTCTGTGAACAGGCGTGGAAAGAGGTTGAGAATGTTGGTGCCAGCAGCAGCGGAGGTGCCACTGAAGGACCTGCATCCATAGCCTTGCAAAGGGAAGGACGTGGGTGGTGGCGGCCATGTGGCCCAGCAGGCGTAGGATTGCCCGGGCAGATGTGTGCGGAGAGCTGAGCACTTTTCTTGCCAGTTTGGTGATGGTGTTTATCCTGCTCTGTGGCAGGAAGGCTCTTATCAGAGTGGTGTCTATATGCGCCCCGATAAACTCCAACTGTTGAGTAGGGGTGAGGTGGGATTTCTGGTAGTTGATGAGGAAGCCCAAATCGGAAAGGAGAGAGGTGGCCTTCCCGACTGCCACGCGTAGTTGGCTGCGACTTGGGGCAGAAAACAGCCAGTCGTCCAGGTAGGGGAAGACACACACACCCTGTTTGCGGAGATGGGCAGCGGCCACGGCGACACATTTTGTGAACACCCTGGGTGCTGGAGACAGGCCGAAGGGCAACACCCTGTATTGGAAGTGATTCCCCGCTACTGTGAACCTCAGGAACTTCCTGTGTTGAGGATGAATGAGGATGTGCGTGTAGGCATCCTGCAGGTCCAGGGTGGCCAGCCATTCCCGAGGTTGTATCAAGGGAAGAATGGTGGACAGGGAGTGCATCCTGAACTTCTCTTTTGTGATGCATTTGTTGAGCTTCCTTAGGTCGAGGATGGGGCGTACGCCTCCGGACTTCTTGGGGACAAGGAAGTATCTTGAGTAGAAGCCTTTGTTGATCTCGCTGTTTGGAACGGACTCGATTGCCCTGGATGCGAGCAATGCTTTGATTTCCGCGTCCATAGCGGTCATGTCCTGCGGATGTGGAATCCACCCTGGAGGGGGGCGAAGGGGTGGAGCAGATTTGAAGTTTATGCGGTAGCCGTGCTCGATTATAGAGAGCACCCAGTGGTCCATTGTGATCTTCTCCCAGGAAGGTAGGAATGCTGACAGACGGCCCCCGGTCGGCAGCTGGGAGGGGGGGAGTCAAAAGCTGGGATTGCCCTTTGCGGGAGCGGTGGGTGCTTTCTTCGTTGCACGTTCCCGCTGGCGCGGTTTTTGCCTATACGGCGCTGAGTAGTGCTGTGGTTTGTAGCGGGGTTGCTGCTGCCATCTGCGGTAATGGTTGTACCGCTTGTACTCTGATGGGCCTGGTAGGAGGTTTTGCGGTAGGTTTTTGATCGATCAGGACCTTCTTCGAGGGTCTGTAGAGTGGTACAGCGGTCACGCATATCATCTACTGTCTGACTTTGTCGCCGAAGAGTGAGTCACCGGTGCAAGGTGCATCGGCGAGTTTGTCGTGGGAGTCAGTTTGTAGACCAGAGGCCTTAAGCCAGGCTAGTCGTCTAGCGGAGATGGCGATTCCAGCCACCTTGGAAGATGTCTCGAAGGCGTCGTGAGCTGAACGACCTTGGTGCTTGGTGCATTCCTCTAGATCTGATATGGCAGAAGAGAGGGCTGTTGGCAGATCAGCGCCCTTGGAGGCGTCTTTGATTTTGGCCACTAACGTGTCCTGGTAGATTGCGACTTGAAATAAGTGGGCGGCGATCCTTGCATTCAACATGGAGCCCTGGTAGATGCGCTTCGCGACATCGTCAAGAAGTTTGTTCTCTTTGCCAGGTGGCGTGTTGACGGATGAGCGCTAGGTCTTACTTCGTTTTAGGGCAGATTCTACCACAATGGACTGGTGGGGAAGATGCTGTCTGTCAAATCCCGGCATGGATTGGACCACGTACTTTGAGTCCATTTTCCTAGGGCAGGGATGATTGGACGCAGGTGTTATCCATGCCCTTAGAAGGTTATCCTTGAGAAGCTGATGAATAGGGAGGGCAAGTACAGCCTTGGGCACGTCCACAAATTTGAGGGCTCCCTGTGCATCCTCGCTTCTGTCAGTGCCCTCCGTGGCTGAGATAGAGAGTGCTGCTAGGACCTTACTTATGAACTTAGGGTAGGTTAGGTCCTCGGGTGGGTCTTGAGGTCCGGGGTTGTCCTGGTCCACCAGGGAAGTGCAGTGCGATAGGGAGGAGTCAGCTGTGCAGTCAGTGGCATGGTTAAGAGTCTGTGCAGGGATGGTAGCTGAAGGCAAGCATGGCGGAGCCGGTGCAGGGGCTTGCGCGGTCTGATGGGCAGGGGTCCCTTCATTATTGAGTGTGGCGCAAGAGGCTTCTTGCTGTAGAGGTATTGCGTGCTGAGAGACCATATTTGAGATTGTAGCAGTCCATTGCCTCATCATATCATTAAGGAGAGTCAGCATGTCTGTGTTGCCTGATGAGTGGTGATCAGGAGCGGTCTGGGTGACAGCTGGAGGCAATGGAGCTTGATCCTGGCAGGTTACATGCACAGAGGAGTCAGACAGGTAGAGGGCAGACTCATCCCCCCCATCGAGAGATTCGTGGATGTATTGTGAGGACCCAGAGGAGGGAGAGCTGTGCCTGTCCCCTTCATAGTACATTGATGCATAGTAGTGGGGGGAAGAGCTGCGAGCATGTCGGCGCCGTTTGCTGTACCGATGGTACTTACTGGTGCTGTGTCCCTGCGCCGCATCTCCATAGAGCCGATGGGATCTCTGCCTGCTCCGTGCTCGGCTCCGATGTCGGCGTTTCCTGTGCCGTTGTCCGGAGCGGTTCCTGTGTATGCTGATGCGGCGCGTGTCTGAGGAGCTGTCCGAGCTGGAGCTGGAGCTGGAGTCGGCGCCGGCAAGGCAGTGCTGTATGCGCTGATGACAGGAAGTCGTCTTTGAGCATGACGGCAGTTCCGGTTTGGAGGGAGGAGCCTGAGAGGGCAAGATGGAAGCCTCCACAGAGACGCACGTGGCAGGGATCTCTGGGTCACGGCGGGGGACGGAGGCCGGGAGAGGCGCGTCCCTGGCCGGAGAGGTGGCAGAAGAGGCATCGGGGGGTCGAAGGACCGGCGGTGCCTGGATTGCCTGGAAACTCACAGCGTTCGTGGATGCCTGCAAATTCGTGGCAGATGGAGATAGGAGGTCTCTGAGGGCATGCCGCCGATACTTGCGGGTCCTGGAGGACATGAGGCCGCACGCGGAGCAGTCCTGGACGTCATGATCCTTCCCCAGGCAGAGCAGGCAAAGGAGATGCGAGTCGGAGTTTGCCATTCGTCGGGAGCATGCTGTGCACTTCTTGAATCCAGGTTTTTTCATGTTTTTGATGATGATGAGGTGAGAGTAAAAAAAGAAACGTCTAACTCGGCAAGGCGGAAGACGAAGACTGATCTGCTAGGGGCGGACCGGGGTGTGTGGCTACTAGCCAAGCCCAGAAGGCTAAAGCCTTCTGGGCTAGTGAGAGTTCTTTCCGTCTACGGCGCCGTCGGATGACGTCACCCACTTGTGGCTGACTCATCCTGCTTGCCCTGGGAGAAACTGTGTAAACTGATGAACGTTTAATCTTCTGTCCCTGCTTCTGTCTAGAGCTCCTCTATGCGGGATCTCCACTCTCTTCCTCCTGTGCAGTGCTGGCCTGGCTCCCACTGGGGTGAAGGGGGAGTGTCTTTGGTGCAGTCAGGTTCCAAAATGTGCAATCCCTTTAAGTCATCAGAGGAGGTGCAGCTTCTCCTCAGCCAGGACTGATGCTGCCATGCCTGTACTTCAGACTGCTCTCTCCCACCGCAATCCTGCTTCTGGAGGGGGGGGGGGGGGAGGGGGAGTCTCTTGTGCCGACTTGGACTCCATGACCCTTATTTATCTGCCACTGCTTCAGCCACCTCTGCAGCTCTTTAATCCTGCTGTCTTGCTCCCTCCCACAGCAGCTAGCTTGCTTCTGGATTTGTGGCAAGGATCGCTGCTGTGAGAGCAGTGTTGTGCTAAGCTCCTGCACCAACGGGGCTGCCCCAGGGCACATCAGGCAGCCCTCTCAGGTAAAGCAAGTGTTTCTTTTGTTTTCTCATTGATTACATTAGTAAACATGGCCCTTGGACTTATTATTTTTTTCTTTTTGGAATTTTCTATTATTTATACATCAATGGAAAAAATAACATATACCCTGTAGAGGTTTCTGTATAAGAAGCACTGTCTATATGACTATATGAATAACACAGTTTTTTTTAATGTAGTACTACTTTCAGATGTACAGGAATGAAAAAAGATAGATGTTCCTCATCCTACTTAAAAACACAAAAATCTGGACTTTAAGGCTCACATAGTCTGCCCATTTCTGATGGGACATAAGAACATAAGATATACCATTCGGGGTCAGACTAAGGTCCATCAAGCCCAGTATCCTGTTTCCAACAGTGGCCAATCTAGGTCATACGTACCTAGCAGGTTCCCCAAAAGATACAGGTTCCACAATGCTTGCATTGGGTCAAGCAGTGATATCCGGGGTCCCTTTTTAATAATGGTTTATGGACCTTTCCTCCAGGAACTTGTCCAAACCTTTTTTAAACCCAGCTACACTAACAGCCTTTACTACATCCTCCGGATGCAAGACAGCTGCCCGATTTCAAGGTTTATCTTCACATTCTCACAACCAAGGATCCTCTACCCTTATCTCATGCTTTTTTTGAGCTTGGTTACTCTTTTGACCTCCACTATATCCATTGGAAGGCTGTTCCCTGTATTTGCCACCCTTTCTGTGAATAAATACTTTCTTGTCAATCCCACCTTTGTAGTGACTACAGGAGAATTCCTTTCTACAAGAGTGAGCTAAATATAAATAAATAAATAAAAGATAAGATGGAAAAAATTGCATTACCGATTTTGCCCTCATACAGATTTAGCAGTATATCATATTATTGCATCTATAGCAGGAACATTATTTGCAATTATTGTTGGTAAACTGGGAATTGATCATTATTTCAACTCTGATGTCTGTGAGCAAATTAAACTTAAAAGGAACATCTTGCTCATTTTGAGTATATATTTCATTAATCACATCAAAAGCCATTAGTGGCTGCTATTTCCACTCATTTATGCCTCCCTATGAAGGAGCTACTAAATGATCCCAAACATTAAGTTCAGTTATTAAACAAAACTCCCACAGGCAATCTGTAGTCTTAATCATAGTATTGCTCTTACCGTTGGCTAGAACAATGTAATACTGTATGGGAAGTAATTTTTCCCTTAACAGAGCATCCAAACATAATTAAAGCATTTTAAAAGTTGATTGGTCAAACAAGATATAATTTATTTTATCATTTCAATCAAAGCAGTTTATATTGTAACTTAAACTTGGTAATGTACATTAAACAGTGACATTGATAACTTGGATTTTTCTGAGGTAATGGAGGGTTAAGTGATTTGCCCAAGGACACCTAGTAGGAATCAAACCCTGGCTTCTTGGTTCCTAAGCCAATGTGCTAACCATTAGGCTACCAAACAGCTCCTAATGGCTAATATATGTAGCCTTGTACTGTAAAAATAACTTTGGATTCCAAAACCTAAAGGAGAAAAGAAAAGTTAGAAAATTAACCTGGACCCTTCAAAGCTGATGTTTTATATGGAACGATCCCACCCTGGTCGCCTTGCACCGAAGATCTGCAAGGGCTAGATGCTCCATTGCACTGTGCACTGTTTGACTTGGTTTGCATAGGAACAGGACTGGTTCAAGGACTGGAGGTGTCCCATCCTGCCAACCCCCGCTGTCCCGCCACGTCCATTGATGCTCCTCTCCAGGGATGACAGCAGCGGCAATTAACCCTGAAACTGCGATGCAGCACTACCCTTTGTCTCGAGGGCTGCATCACGGTTTCATTCTGTCCAGTTTGCTGCTTCAGCTCCCCCTCTGCCTCAGACTTTCAGTTTATACAAAACCAGAAGTTTGGGGCAGAAGTGGTAGATTAGGCAGAATGAAACCCTGACGCAGTCCTGGAGACAGGGGATTAATGATGCATTGTGGTTTTAGGTGCAATAGCCACTGCTGTCGGCCCCAGAGAGGGACACCAGTGGCGGCAGGGGACAGCAGCGGGCTTTCCCAAAGGGCTGGTGTTCTAGGTGAATGCCTAGTTCACCTAATAGTAGCACCGGCCCTGCATGGGAACCGTTCCGCTATATTGTAGCTAGCTTAATGCGATCATCAACATTATAGATGTCTGCATGTGTCGCACAGCCCATCAAAGGGGAGATAATAAATTATGGGGCCAATATTCATCAGCAGAGATCAGCAATTTTAAACCTCTTGTCTGCCACCACTTTATTTATTTATTTATTTAACAGGGTTTGTTTTTTTTTATACCGCTTTATCATTTCAATCAGAGCGGTTTGCATACTTTAATTTGAACCAGATATTCAGCACCAGAGCTTTTCCGGCATCTGACACTGAATATCCGCTTTCAGACAGCACATTTGCTATCCAAGTTGATCATCACTATTTGGAATACTCCTTTCAAAGGCATGCACATATGGACAGGTACATTGCGGGGATGGGCAGGATCCAAAACATGTAATGTTTCTGAATACAGTGGGCACGTTTATCCATGTCCAATAATATTGACAGGGGGCTTGTTTCTCTGTTATATTGCATGGCCCGTGCCTGCACCTGTACGCTGGCTGAATAACACTTTGCCCGTGCTGCACTGAACATATCTACCTCTTTGATCCGGACTCATGGGCATGTCCAAACCTACGGATCTGAATTAGGTTCAAACGGGGCCTGTTTTTAATTTAGACATGCAAGTGGGCTGGACGTGCATGTTATGGAATTGGGCTCCTTGCAGATAGTAGTGCTACCAGAATTTCTTCACTGGTTGATGATTTGCAGTCATATAAAATTTGGTGAGTCATGGCAGATTGTGGCAAAAAGTTGCTGTCATGAATTAATTTTTCTTAAAGAGATATTTGTCTACTACAACTAATTGTTGGTTATCTCATGAAAAATTTTACGTTAGGATTACTGTCCACTTGATTGTGTAGGCAGCACTCCTGCAGTTGTTGGCTGTACGGATGTAACAGCAGAAACTTCAAAGTCCTGCTCCAGTGATCAAGGCCCCCACTAAACCTTGAACCAGATGATCCATCCATAGGCTGTGCCCACTGTGCTTGAGGACTAACATGACCAGGGTTGCACCCTCCTACTCTCACCCTGCCCTATCCTAGGATGGCAAACGAAGTGCACACTCCACCTGGGCAAGATTCACTGAGCACTGGTTGCTGCGGAGGCCTCCATTGTTCAGGAACTAGCATAACATCCAGACCCAAAGAGGGCGCCGAGTCCACTCACACCGGCGACAACACAGCCAGGCTTGTCCCTGATGTCTGCTGCCTTGCTACACAAAAACGTCCATGGTAGATTGGGAGGTAAGTAAATGGGGAATAGAGGAACGATTCCCCGATTTGCCTTTCCTGTTCCCCGATGGTCCTTCTACAATATCACAAAAATGTTAAAAAGAATCGGACCAAAGACAGAATCTCCAGGAACAAGCAGGAATGAGTCTTCACATATGGGTACGTCGGTACCGAAGGAGTCTGCGTGGGAATGCTTCCCAGCGTCCAATCAGAAAGCTTTTGGAAGCATCCCAACACGCCTGCGTGCTGCCTTCCCGCCTTCCCAACTGCCTCTCCTCAGTTTTTGTTTTTCCGCGGAGCCGGCAGGATGTCCTCCTGTCACCGCAGAAAATTCTTCTTTTATTTTTTAGTTTTCTTGTGGTCGCGGCTGCCTTCCCCGATGCCACCGGTACCGCCGGTGTTTCTTTTTTTCTTTTCTTGTAAAATTTTCCTTTTTAAGGAATATATTTTTTCTTCCTTAGTGTCTCACGATTCTCAGGCCTTCTAGGCCTCTCCATTTTCCTTCATGGAACCGCCAGCCACTTTCCCCAAGAAATGTACAAACTGTGGCAGTACTACTTTATTTTTAGACACTCACAGTTGGTGTCTAACCTGCTTGGCTCCTGACCATTTTCCTCCGGAGCCCTCGGGCAATACTTTTGTGAGAAGAAATTTTCAACATCAAGTTCCCCTCGACACACGGTCCCACTCCAACTTCAGGGCACCGACCATATCTTCTCCTACACAGGATCAGGTAACCCAAAAACAGTCTGTTAAGACTAGCCAGTCCTCGAGCGGCAGTTCTCATGCACAGCATAGAGATGCCTATGGCCTTGTCCTCGAGAATCCACTGGTTTCAAAACCCCAGTGGGAGTCTTCGGCCTACAAAACCTGTGTGGGGTTTCAGGTTGTTCCTGAGGTTCACCCCTCACAGAACATACCTGAGCCGTGCCCGGTGGTAGCATCCGCTTCGAGCACTGGTGTTGGATGGAACATTCCTCACCAAGGATCGTCATCTGGCGTCCTCGGTACCTGCGGAGCCAGTGGATAAGCTCCAGATCGACCTTCCAGTATCGGTACCGGCACCAATACTAGTACCGACGTCGGTACCCTCCAGACGTGCATCGATAGACTCGCTTCCTTCGATGCCGAGTCTGGAATCGATCTCCAGTCTGGAGGACTGGGTACCGACTCGCCTTGGTACCGACTCCCGTCGGTACCGAAGGCTCGGTTCCGATAATTCGGATCCGCAACTCTCGGTTCCTCCGATACCGTTAGAGTTGCCACCGGCTGGCCTTCTTCCACCGGTATTAGATACGGTACCGAAGTCGGTACCGATATCCACAGTACCATTACTATCGGTACCTTACATGCTTCTCTCCTCAGGCTCGCTTCCCTCGATGCCGAGTTTGGAATCGATCCCTAGCATGGACGATCTGTTACCGACTGTCTCTGGTTCTGACTTGCAGTACCAGAGACCACCATCTAAGGATCCCATACTGCACCATTCAGGATCTTCTATTCCTATATACTTGAATAGATCCCTCGGTGCCAACGCTAGTTCTTCATCAGATCTAACCTATCCAAGGGAAGTTCCCTCTGGGGATCCTTCTTTCCAGACTTTCCTCCTGGATATGGCAAAATCACTTGCCATTCCTATTCCTGGACAAGATCCTACACAGGGGGATACAGAATACCTCTCTGTTCCTAGCAAAGCAAAGGAGAATATAATGCTTCCTTTGCATCCTTCTTTGCAGGATCTCCTTCTCCGAATGTGGGAAGCTCCTTTAAAGGTACCCCCACCTTCCAGAGCAACTGATCTCCTATATCAGATGCCCCCCTCTCCAGGGTTTCAAAAGACTCAACTTCCTCATCATTCCATTGTGGTAGAACCAGCAATGAGGCGAGTGAAGAGTAATAAAAAGCACTCTTCTTGTCCGCCAGGTCGTGAGTCTAAGACACTAGATGCCTTTGGACGTCAAACCTTCCAGACATCCATGCTTTCAGCAAGAATTCTCTCATATATTTTTTATATGGGTCTATCTCTTGAGGAGGTCACAAAGCAATTACATCTTTTGACTCCTTTTCTTCAAGAGCCCAAGAGTAAAGACTATTCCACACTGGTTAGTCATACTCAAAATATCTCTAGGTTTCTTACTCATGCTACCCTAGACTCTTTTGAGTCTGTTAGCAGGACTTCTGCTATGGCTATAGGGACACGACATAGAGCCTGGCTTCAAGCTTCAGACTTGGACAAATGGGCACAAGAAAGACTGGGAAATACTCCTTGCACTGGAGAAAATCTCTTCAACAAGGAGTCTTTACTCCAGGTTACTCAGTTAACCACTGACTTTCCCTTTTCCAGAGGTTGTTCTACGCCTTCTTCTTTCCCAGTAGGTAGGAAATGTCCTACCAAACTTTCTTCCCCTAGGGGGAGAAGGTTTTACCCATCATCTGCCCATCATACAGATGTTCCCAAACAGGGGAAATATCGCCCTGATCTGAAGAATCCACAACATCAACAGGGTCAACAAACCCAGCAGTCGCAGGGTTTCAAATAGTTCATTGTCCCTCTTAGTTGGTGGTTAGGGTGTCAGTCTGCCTCTTTCTCTGGCAGTATCTGCACTAAATTTATCCTAACCTACCTAGATATCTCTTCATGAGACATCTTTTTTCTAAGAGTCTTATGATGATCATGCCCATACTTCACAGTTTCCTCTTCCTCTTGAAGGAAAGAGAGGTAACAACTATCAAGGGACAGTTGTTTCCCTATACTGGCATGTATCATCTCACCTGTCAGAGACTTCCTCCATAGTCGATCTCTTGCAACTCTGTCTTACCTCCCTCTTCTACAGCATCTGGTTGTAAGAGTGGTTCTTTTCCACCGGTAAGCTCCTATAGTCCTCTACCTGTTCTACTGGGGGATTCTCCCTTCTGGGGTTCTTTTTCCCCCTTGTTACCTTAGGGCAGCTCATCAGACAATAGAAAGTCCTATCAAGACTGTTGTTTCTTTTTCCCATTCTAAAGAAGGGAAAAGGGAAAAGAAAATTATTCTATGCTGCCCTGGTAGTTGCTGCAAATACAACAATTCCTAGTGGTTAGGCCACTGGTTGGGTTCCCTACGCATCCAGGGCTTCCCCTCCACTAGCAATCCTCCTAGCCACAGTGCTAAGTCCCAAACAGGTTATTAACCTTGTTTGGGAAACCCCATTATCACAGTCTGGTTGGTTAACTTCTATTCTTTGCCTTGGCAGAATAGCTGGTCACCTACTGGCTTTCCACTGCCAGTTTTTCTTCTACCAACCTGCAGCATGCTCTCTGCATCTCTACAGAGTAGCTTTGCACTATGGGCCCTTGCTAGAGAGCATTATTATCTTGCCTAGCAGATAATCCCAGATGGTTAGGGGGAGGGGGTTCTCCCAGTCAGGTCTAGTGGGTATTCCCTGCCTTTTCCATCTTATCCTAAATCTCTTTTGAGGCATAAGCCTCAGACTTTTCATTATGTGAAAGTCTAAAGGAGGGCCAATTCCCTGGCTTGGCCCATATCTCCTTGAGTCTTCTCGTCAGAGATACCTTTCTCCAATGGCAGCTAGAGGACGCCTAATACCCATCTTGCCCTCATAGGCGGATCACTAGGGTATCTTCCTCCAGAGGCCTCCTCTATTCAATCTCCATACTGCAATTCTGGAGATATCTGGACTTCCTGTCTACAGACTGATGTTATCCTCTGCCATTTTCACGTAGGCCATCCTGGTTATTCAAGAGCTCAAATTCTGCAAAGAATTCAGCCTTCCACTTATCAGGGAGGTCTTCCCTCTGACTCTGCCAGTCATAACCAAGAAAAGAGGATTCTCTATTTACCTATTCAAGCAGGTATCCACCTTCTTGCTGTCAGATGAATCTTCCTCTCTCTCTCTATACCTAGAGGGGATGAGGTTCTATGGACATCTCTCCATCCATATGTCTGGAGACATGTGTCTATATGCCTACTTATTTCGTCTAGGTATATTTAGATATATATAGATATATATATACTTATCTATATCTATCTGAGTGTCTTCTGCCCATACATATCTCTTTATAGATATATGCATATATACCCTATATGTGTAGATATTTCAATATATATGTATATATACATATATATTTATAAATATGAGATATATTTTCAGATAGATCTGTATCCATCTACTTATCTATCTGTCTGTTATGTTCAGATATCCTTACATTCCTATCTGATCCTGACAGATGGGCACCACCCCTATCAATGCTGTGCCAGCATACTTAGGGGGCTACACCTATAACCACTCCCTGTGGTAATTAACAATTTTTTCCTTACCATAACCTTTTCAGGTTAGGTACTCCTGAAGCTCTCAATGTACCCTTTTTCTTTCCTAATTGACCCCATTTAGAAAAGACATTGCGCAGCTTCAGTTGCTCTAAAGCTTACTGCTCCTGAGTCTGTCCTTACTTTCTTATCGGATACAAGGGTCTCCATACCCTTTCTTCCCTACATGGACTGATTCCAACCCCAGTCCAGTTGGGTCAGACTCATTTTTTCTCTTGGTCCTACATTTGTACTATTTTTGGACCACAACAGCTTAAGCTTTTCTTTAATAGTACATTCTGCGTCTCCGCTGAAGCTCTACTTCTCATACTACCCCAGTTTTTCCCCTGGGGCTATTTCTCACCCTGAAGGGTTCTGACCTCCACTTGCTTTTATTCTACTTTATCACCTCTACTTCTCAGTGAGGTACCCCTTGAGCACATTCACTGGCTCTTCCATCAGATCCATATGTAGCTCAGTGCACTTGTGCAATACCAACAAGGGAGGCCCAGATTACAATATTTCATTACTAAATGCCCTTGCTACAGGGTCTTCCCCTCATGAAGCCCTGTTCTAGCCAGCTGTTCCACAGCTCCTTTTCTGTATTCAACTCCTACCCTCCATCCCCAGGCTGCCTGAGGTCCTCAGGAATAGCATGGCTCGTTCTAGACTTGCAACATGCTAGGACTCCCTCAGGGCATCTGAGCTTGGGAGTCCCCATATATGAAAACTCATTCCTGCTTGTTCCTGGAGATAGCAGAGTTACTTACCTGTAACAGGTGATCTCTGAGAACAGCAGGAATAAGTCTTCACAACCCACCCACCTCCCCTAGGAGTTGCATTTCTCTATCTCTATCTTTCCCTTCCTGGCTCTCTCTCTCTTTGTCTCAGCTTTAAAACTTAACTGAGGAGAGGCAGTTGGGAAGGCGGGAAGGCAGCACGCAGGCATGTTGGGATGCTTCCAAAAGCTTTCTGATTGGACGCTGGGAAGCATTCCCGCGCAGACTCCGTCGGTACCGACGTACCCATATGTGAAGACTTATTCCTGCTGTTCCCAGAGATCACCTGTTACAGGTAAGTAACTGTGCTTTCCTGCGGCACACCCTGATAATATCTTTCTCCTCAGTGAGCTCTATTTACCTGTACCCTTTGTCGCCTCTCACTCAATGAATTTCTAACCCAGTCAGTAACTTTAAGGTCCATCCCTAAGGCACTCAGTTTATTTATAAGTCACTTGTGCTGAACCGTGGCAAAGGTTTTACTGAAATTTAAGTACACCACTTCTAGTGCTCTTCCTCGCTCCTACTCTCTGATCACCCAGTCAAAGAAATTAATTAGATTTATCTGACAAGACCTGCCTCTAGTAAAACCATGCTTCTTCAGATCCTGCAATCCACTAGATTACAGAAACTTCACTATCTTCTGTTTTAGCAGCATTTCCATTAATTTGCTCACCACTGAGGTCAGACTTACTGTAGCAGTTTGTGGTTCTTAACCTCATCCTTACTTCTGCTTTTGTGTAGAAGGACCACATGCTCCCTTCTCCAGTCCTTTAGGAGCATCCCCAACACTAAAGAAACATTGAAAAGGTCAGACAGTGCAGCAGCTAGAACCTCCCTAAGTTCCTTCAATAATTTTAGATGTCCCATATGGCCCTAACACTTTGTCTACTTTTAGTTTAGCTAGCTCCACACAAACACTGTCTTCTGAAAATCATTCAAAATCTTCCTCACTTCTGTTCCAATTGTTGGGTATTTTCTGAGGTCCTGCTACTGGCCCTTCATCTGTGAACACTAACAGAAATATCTGTTAAGCAATTCTCTGGCCTCATCAGCTTCTACATATTCCTTCGCTGCACCCTTGGATCTATTAAAAACATCCTTTAAAGGCCCTGCAAGAACCTCTCTGAGCTCTTTCAGTATCCTGGGATGTAACCCATCCGGTCCCGTGGTTTTGTCCACTTTCAGTTTTGCAAGCCATTCAAACACATCATCTTCTGTGAATGGTGTAGTATCTACTCCATTTCCATTTGTATATTTGTTAATCACAGGTGGTCCTTCTCCGGGATTTTCTTTAGTAAAAACAGAACAGAAGTATTTGTTTAGCATGTTTGCTTTTTCAACGTCACTTTCCACAAATCCATTCTCAGCACTTTTGAGTCTTGCAATTTCTCCTCTGATCTTCTTTTTCAACCAAATATACCTGATAAAAGTTTTATCACCATGCTTAAGATCTTTACCCATCTTTTCTTCTGTCTTTGATTTTGCTATCCTTATTTCTATTTTTATCACTTTTAGCTTTATCTTATATTCTTTTCAGTGTTCCTCTTTTTGAGAACTTCTGAATTTAGTGAAAGTTGTGGTTTTTTGCCTTTATTTGTGCAGCCATTCCTTTAGAAAACCAAATAAATCTCCTTTTTCTCTCCTTTTTCTCTTGTTTTTATTTACTTTCCTTACATATGTATCTGTTGCCCCTTTTATTGCCTTCTTTAGTTTAGTCCACTGCAATTCCACCTCCCCTAGCTCCTCCCACCCCACCAACTCCTCTTTCATGCACTTGATCATCTTCCTGAAGTCAATATTTTTGAAGTCTAGGACTTTGAGCTTGCTGTGAGGGCACTCTGCCTTGGCTTTTATCTCAAACCACACTGTGTGATGATCATTGCTGCTCATATGGGCACCCACCCAGACATTCGACACGCTTTCTCCATTGGTGAGTACTAAATCCAGCATTGAACCTCCCTGGGTTGGTTCTATCACCATTTGTCTAAGCAATGCATCTTGAAAGGCATCCAAAATTTTTGTTACTTCATTACAGATTTGCAGAAGGAATACTCCAAACCACATTGGGTAGATTAAAGTCACCCAATATAATCACCTCCCCCTTCATGGCTACCTTTTCAATATCAATAATCAAGTCTCTATCCATTTCTTCAGTTTGAGTTGGAGGCCTGCAAATTACACCAATATGGATGACAGTGCCATCTCCTCTTTCCACACAAGCCACAGTGCTTCTTCTTTTCACCACATCCCCTGCAACTCAGCAGCTTTAATATTGCTTTTGACATATAGGGCTACTCCTCCTCCTTTTCTGCTTTCTCTATCTCTCCTAAATAAATTATAGCCAAGTATGGCTATATCCCATTCATATGACCCGTAAAATTATGTTTCTGTAATGGCCACAATGTCAAAGTCCATTTCCACCATTAGGGCTTCCAAGTCAGGAACTTTGTTGGCTAGACTTCAAGCATTTGTGCTCTTTACTTTCCAGCATTTGTTGACTGGCTTGCCTGTCTTTTGCATGGATTTTTGTTCTACATGCCTTTTCATTTTAGAAGCTGGCTTTGGGGATGTCCAAGTGTGAATGGGGCATGGCTAGGACATTCCCAGGAACCTGGACTCTTCCCCCTGATCTCAGTAAAATCCCTAACATCTGCTGTTGTGTCTAAGGGGTACTTAGCTGAGGTAGCAGTTTCCATGCAATATCAGAGCCATGGCTCATTGAATTCAATCTATTTACATTCTCTTATATGCCATGCAATTCTGCATCAGCGTGGTTTACATTGAACAGGGCATTATAACTTGGAGATAACTATTTTACAGGGAACATGGGCTATGGAGGGTTAAGTGGCTTGCCCAAGACCACAAGGAGCACCTGTGGGACTAGAAACCCCAGTCCTTCCAGCCCAAGGTTGCTGTTCTCTAGTGGGATTTGAACCCTTGACCTCAGGTACCTTGCCCCAACCACTAGGCCACTCCTCCACTCCACTCAATGGGGCAGCAGCTCTGATATTGCACGGAATGCACTACAGCAGCTAAGTAAACATACTCCTAAATTTAAACCTGCTCCAGGCAGGAAGCAGGTATCTGAAAAGTGTTCATTTGGGCTTAAAACCACCCAGAGGAGAAAGAACTCCATAATCCCCAGTACTCAGCACAATTTCAATGACAGCAACCATAGGATTTGAACCCTGGTTTCCCTGTTCATAGCCCACTACTTTAACCATTAGGCTACTCCTAGATATCTAGGTTCTGAAATGCTATTTTGGGAATGTCTATGTAGATGCTCCTGGAGCCGTCCATATCAGACACATCCATGTTTCTAAAATAATGTTTGCCTACTTTTTTTTTCAGATGTTCTGGCTTAGACATCCCAGATTGTACTTGGACATCATTTCTAAAGTTCACCTCCACATTAATTAGAACCCCAAAATCACTTTATAACTCTATTGTTCTTGTATAACAAGTTAAAGAAATTTTGTATTAGTTAGATCTTCTGATTGATTCTGTAACTCTATTGTTCTTGCTTAACCTGCTGTAATCCACCTTGAATTATTTTGTAAAGCTGGAATAGAAATTCTGATATTAAATAAAATTAAAAAATATCTAAAGAACAGAAGAGTGGTAATGAAATATTAAGGGGTATCTTTACTAAAGTGCATTGTGTTTTTGTATTTACTGCATGCTAAGATCAAAAATTAGCATGCAGTAAGTGCAAAGGCTGTGTGCTAACTGCTGGAGGTGTGCCCATCATATCCTCCTGCAGTTTTCGCACTGAAGAATACCTCACCCCACTACAAATTAATCTGCAATTAATGCGGGTGCACTTACACCAACCATTGAAATGGTATACACTGCACCTGGTAATTATTAAGCGCAGTGTACAGTCAACCCCCAATCTCAGCCCTTAACCCACCTGTTTCCCACACTGTTGCATGCTAAAAAGTTAATGGTTGGTGGCTATTACCATGGTCCCACATTAAACTGTTCAGCATGCACTAAAACACACATTAACCGTTAGCACAGGGTTAGTAAATATGCCCTTAAATGTAAATGGTAACAACTAAAATTGCTATTGTTGGGTTGAAGTTCAATTACCATTAAAAATATTATGAGCCTATTATAAGACTCATTTACATATCTATCCCAGCAGTTCCAGCAGAGGGCTACAGAGGTCACTGTGAGTCAACCAGGCAAGAGCTGCCACAGACATCGCACTTCCCCCAGAAGCAGAAGACCAGAAGCCCCTGTAGAGGACTCCAGACATCACTGTGGGTCAGCCAGGCATGAGCTGTCACAGCCCCTGCCCTCATCCCAGCAGCAGAGGACCAGAAGATTCATCAGCATGTCCGTTCCCATAGAGAACTCCAGAGGTCACCACAAGTCAACCAGGCAAGAGCTGCCACAGACTTTACACTCATCCCACCAACAAAGGACTGGAAAATTCATCTGCATACCCATCCCAGCAGAGGCCACCATGAGTCAATCAGGCAAGAGCTACTACAGACCCTGCATTCTCCCCAGCAGCAGAGGACCAGAAGACTCATCTGCACATCTGTCTGGTCTCTCTCATTTACTTTAACAAGGTGCCAAAGCTCCACCAACTGAACAATGACTGGGATAAGTCATATTGCCATTACAGCTTCTTCCTCTGTTCATACAGACAGCCTGATGCCAGTTGAGGAACTGGTTCCCTGTGCAAGATGCCTGCAAGCTGAAGCCCTCATGAAACAAGTGGAGCAGCTCAGAGAAGAGGTGGCAAGGCTGAGATGCTTCCAAGACAGCTAGAAGTACATTGATGAGATGCTTCTTGAAGCATCCAAGCTCTCTTATTGAGAAGATGGTATGCTACAGAATGAAGAGAGCTGGACATGTCACCCGAGCATGTCGCCCGAGCGACAAACCAACTCCTTTAGCCCTCAAATTGAAGACCCAGTATGCAGCCCTGGAAGTGGAGGAAGTGAAAGCATCCCAGGAAAGGGAAAAACCAGAGCTCAAGCACCCCAAATTTGCAGAATCAATGACCACAAGAAAACAAAAAGTAGTGGTGGCTAGTGATTTCTGAGGGTACTGAGGTGTCCATCTGCTGACCAGGGAGGTGTGCTGTCTGTCAGGTCCAGGGAGGTGTGCTGTCTGTCAGGTGCCAAAATCTGAGATGTGATAGAGAGTTCTCCGAGACTCATCAAGCCTTCTGATTATTATCTGATGTTGCACATCCATGTCAGCACAAATGATACTGCTAGGTATCCCTCTGAGCATATCAAAAGTGACTTCATGGCTCTGGGACAGAGGGTGAAGCAGATAGGTGTACAGGTGATGTTCACTTCAATCCTTCCTGTTGAAGGTAAAGGCTGAGTTAGAGAAGCTCATATCCTAGAGATGAATGTATGGCTGCGTGGATGGTGTCATCAAGAATGTTTTAATTTCCTGGACCATGGGATAATTTTCCAAAGACTGCAGAGCAGAGATGGTGTCCACCCAGGAAGGGTCAAAGTGGCTTCTGCAGCAGACTGGCTTACCTACTGAAAAGGGATTTATACTAGATTCATTGGGGATGGATGAAGAAAGCAGTCAAGTAAGTAAAACATTAAACACCTGTGTAGAAATGGGTAAAAGGGGCAACATCTGGAAAGTGGTATGCATAAATAACTAGTATGGGCAATAAGATCACAGATGTTCTCCGGGAACAAGCAGAAAGTCAGTCCTCACATATGGGTGATATCAGCACCGACGGAGCCCTCGCGGAAGCATCCCCCCAGCTTTCAAAGAAAGCCTTTGGGAGATTGCACCACACATGCGTGGTCCCATTCCCACCCAAGGGTGCCATCTTGCTCCTTTTTTCCACAGAGTCCTTCAGACGTTTGTCTGGCTTGTCCCGGGAAAAAGTTGATTTTTCTCTTTGAGTTTCATACTCATCTCCAGTATCACACCGGTACACTTCCTACCACTGACCTCGTTGCCTCAGCATCGAGTTCAGATCTATTTTTGTAGTTTTTGTCTTTTTCTTTTCCTGGTGTCTTCGCACCTTTTTTCTCTCACTGGCAGCCCGGAGAGTCTTCGACCTTGCAGGTGTACTTTTCCCCCCCATGGCTACCAGTGGCTTTAAGAAGTGTGATTGGTGCTCTAAAATTATGTCTTTCACCATTACACACGTGCTCTGTCTCTGCTGCCTTGGGCCAGACTATGACCCAGCAGCCTGCAGTCTCTGCAAAAGGATGTCCAGTAAGGTCTTCAAGAGCTGCCAGCAGCAGCATGATAAGTTTTTCCCCAAGTCCCTGGTGCCTCCGAAGACCAGGGTCTCGTCTGAGGCCCCAACATCTCGGACAGAACCTCCCAAACCTGAGCCCCATCATGGGTCCTCAGAAAGGGTGTCTCCCTTGAGGGTATCCAGGAAGAAGAAGAAACCCTTGAAGGCAGTGTCCTTGAATGGTTCTGATCGGCTGGGTGCTAACCAGCCCCGGTCCCACAGTCCGCGATGTTCATCCGAGGCTTGGGAAAGGAAGCGGCTAGCAAAGGTTCCCCAGAAGGATCCAACTATGGACCAGCCTCAGTCCCCAGACACCATCCTCGTCAAAGATTCCCCTTCAGGGAAGCCGGCATCAGGCCCGAGTTCCTCGGTGCCTGCGCCAAAGGCTGCGGAGCCATCTGGTCTGGAGTCCAGAATGGCGGCCCTGGAGTGAAGTTTGTCTGCCTTCATTGAACAGAAGTGGGCACTGTTGTCTGGCATGACTGGTTCATCCGCCCCAACCTCTGGACCCTTGACGTTCAAGACGTCCCTGGAGGTTGAGCTGATCCTCGGCCGAGGTCGTGATCTGAGTTATGCTCGATGGGATTGTGATAATCCCTGGCAAGTATGCTGGGCATCAGCTACAGGGCATTGGGGGCCCTGAGGCCCACAGAGCAGCCCTCCTATGAGTCCTCGATGGACTACTCCGAGTGGGAGATGGAGTCCCCTGATACCCATTGCCACCGCGTCGTCACATCTGACTCTCCAGACTCGGAGCCTCAATGGTGGTCCCTCCTGGAGTATATGGGCATCCTTGATATTGTCAAGGATATGTCAAAGGCCCTGGCGATCCCTACTAAGTTGGAGGAGGACCCTTGGGTGGATGAGTTGGAAATCCTCCAGTATGAGGCTCCTCTGAGGGAATCGTTCATGGTGCCAATTCCTCCTATTCTGGAATGGCTGATGCTCCAGATGTGGGAGACATCGGCTTTGGTACCGGTGGTGAGCAAATGACTTGACTCAATGTACCGAGTTCGCCAGAGCCCAGGCTTCCAAAAGTCACAGTTGCCGCATAACTCCATGGTGGTGGAGTCAGCCATGCATCGGCTGAAAAGCCAGAAGACGCATTCCTCAGTGCCCCCTGGTAGGGAGGCCTGGACACCCTCAGCAGAAAGTGCTACCAGGGCTCAATGCTCATCAGCTCTATCCAGGCCTACCAGCTGTACATGGGCATGTACCTGAGAGACCTGGCAAAGGAACTCGTCGGGTTCTCAGCTGGTCTCTCCAAGGAAACCTAGCAGCGGTTCAAGAATCTGGCCAAAGCATTTTGTGAATGCTCCAAATTCATGTCTCGAGCGGCCTATGACGGGTTCGAGTCGGTGACTTGAGTAGTGGTGGTGGGCATCGGTGCATGCAGCCCGACCACGAGCAGTGGATTCAGGACAAATTGGTCGATGTTCCCTGCCAAGGAGAGAACCTCTTTGGCAAACCCATGACTGACAAGGCTGCCGAGCTGGAGACTGAGTTCATGACAAGGACCAGGTTCTCCAAAAAGACCACTGCCCCTCCCCGATAGAAGGGCTCAGATAAAAAGTCCTTTTACCCGAGGAAGGGACCTGCTTACAGAAACTACCCACCTTTTCAGTCCTCCCCAGCTCCCCAACAGGGTCAGCAGGCCAAGGGACACGGGCATGGCCCTCATGAGCAGAAGGCTCCCAAACCCTAGACACTGGCTCTGGCCCAGTCAGGGGAGAGCTTTTGACTCCTTGAGCATACTCTATCTATCCTTGAGCATACAGGGGGATGTCTGGCCCTCTATGCCCAGGGCTGGTTGACCATCACCACCAACTCCTGGGCACTTTGGGTAGTCAGGGAGGGCTACCTCCTCCACCTGACTTAGACACCTCCCCTTTACTTTCTGGGAGAGCCCCTCAGGTTTCCCCTTCACCGGGACCTTCTACTGAAGGAGTTTGCAGGTCTTCTCAAGGACACAGCAGTGAAACCAGTGCCCCACCATCTCAAGGGCAAGGGGTTCTACTCCAGGTACTTCCTCATACCAAAAAGGACAGGGGGCCTAAGGCCCATCCTCGACCTGCACAACCTCAACAAATACCTGGTGAGGGAGAAGATCAAGATGCTATCCCTTGGAACATTGCTGCCATACCTCCAGCAGGGAGATCGACTATGCTCCTTAGACCTCAAGGATGTGCTTATACTCACATCCTCATCCACCCCCACCACAGGCAGTACTTGCAGTTTGTAATGGGGACAGGCATTTTCAGTACAGGGTTCTCCCCTTCTGCTTAGGCTCCACCTGAAGAGTCTTCACAAAATGCCTGGCAATCATGGCTACCTTCCTACATCTCCAGGGAGGTCTTTTTCTTTCCGTACCTGGATGACTGGCTCATAAAGGGAGGCATGGCCTCAGAGGTACAGCAGGCAACTGTAAGTATCATCCAGGTCCTGCAACACTTGGGTTTTATCATAAACTACATCAAGTCCCATCTCTTCCCGGCACAATGCCAGGAGTTCATCGGGGCAAAGTTCGACACTCTCCAGTTGAAGGCCTTCTTGCTCAGGGACCGAGCCGACTGTCTCAGGACTCTGGCACAGGACATACAGTGCCATCCCTTGGTGCCTGCTCAGCCTCTTCTGTGCCTTCTTGGGCACATGGCCTCCACAGTGCACGTCACCCCAGACGCTTACCTCTACATGAGGGGCACAGTGGTGTCTCCGGGACCAGTGGTCTCAGGTCACAGGTCACCTCCGAGACAGAGTCTCTGTAATCCGCTAACTGGCAGACTCCCTGGTCTGGTGGCAGTCTCTCCAGCATCTCGAGGCGGGCATGCCTTTTTAAGCCCCGAGAACCTCAGGGGTCCTCAGCATGGATGCCTCCCTGCTTGACTGGGGAAGCCACTGTGGAGAGTTCCACACCCAGGGCAACTGGTCACCAGATGAGAGCACCCAGCAGATCAGCCTCCTGGAGCTCTGAACCATACACTTAGCCCTGTGAGTTTTCTGTCACCACCTGCATCACCAGCCAGTGCTGGTCCAGACAGACAGGTGGTGATGTTATATATGAAAAAACAGGGGGCACAGGGTCTCGTACACTTTGTCAGGAGGCACTGGTCCTCTGCTCATACATGATCCAACAGGGTATCTTCCGGCTGGCAGTGTACCTGCCAGGCCAAGACAATCTTCTGGCCGACAGGCTAAGCAGAGTCCTCCAGCTTCACGAGTGTCTGCTGGACCCCAGGGTAGCCTGTCTGCTTTCCCAGCTCTGGGGGGAACCTGTGATAGACCTGTTTTCAGTTGTCCCACTTCTGTTCCCAGAAGACCCACCCATCCAGGGTGGCAGTGGATGCATTCCTTGTCTCATGGTCGGAAGACCTCATGTATGCCTTCCCTCCCACGCCACTAATTGCCAAGACCTTGTTCCGGACCCTCCGCAACAGGGCCTCACTCATTCTGATATCTCCTCAGTGGCCCTGGCATCCGTAGTTCCCGCTGCTCCTCCAGTTGATGGTGGAGACCCTCATCCCCTTGAGAACCGCCCCGGGACTCCTGTCTCAGGAGTGGGATTCTCTTCTGCACACCAACCTGGGGTCCCTGTCACTGCTGAGAGGGTGACTTTGGCCTCTTTCAACCTTCCATTTGAGGTGGAAGATATTCTGCTGGCCTCTCGCAAGGCCTCTACTAGCAAGGCTTACGCCCTCAAATGGCGCAGATTCTTGGTTTGGTGTGCTGAGCATAGGGCTGACCCTTTCTCCTGCCCGGTGGCAATGGTGTTACAGTACCTTCTCCACCTCTCTCAATCCGGGCTCAAGTCTAACTCCATCTTGCCCTGGTGGGGCACACCATCCAGTGAATGGGAAGCCCCTCTTGGTACAACCTTTGGTGACCCGTTTCCTTCAGGGCCTGCTGTTATCGAAGCTCCCGATTCACCCTCCGGCAACCGAATGGGACCTCAACATAGTGTCGGGACCGCTCACTCGCCCACCCTTAAAGCCTCTGGCTACCTGCCACCTTCACTACCTCTCTTGGAAGGTGGCTTTCCTGATTGCGCTCACCTCCAATCGCAGAGTTAGCGAACTTCAGGCCCTGGAGGCAAAGGTGCCTTATACCAGGTTCTATAAGAACAGAGTGGTGCTTCGCAGGCACTCCAAATTCCTGCCGAAGGTAGTATCGCCCTTCCATCTCAACCAGGAAGTGGTGCTCCCTACCTTCTTTCCAAGACCTCACTCCAGTCGGGCAGAGATGGTCCTTCACACCTTGGACTGTAAGAGGACCTTGTCCTTCGAAATCCAACACACTCAGGGCCACTGCAAAGCTTCTCAGTAGGGTAGGGGAGGTGTGACCAAGCGTACACTGTCCACATGGGTGGCGGACTGTATCACCCTCGCTTATGAGCAGGTGAGGCTCCCGCTGGAAGGCCGTGTCACAGGCACCATGTCCCGATGGTGGACATCTGCTAGGCTGCCACCTGGTCTTCAGTCCATACCTTCACAACCCATTATTGCCTGGAAAGAGAGTCCCGATGGGACAGTGCCTTCGGCCAGGCTGTGCTCCATAACCTTTTCGGGGTTTGTGCAACTCCTGTCCTCCTGTGTTCGGGCTACCAGAGTGCTGGTTCATCGGACACAAGGGTCCTACTGTGGTCTGTGGATATGGACTAAATTGCTGCTGCTTGTGACTCCCTGTGAGGGAGCCTCTATTTTTGCTATGGGCTTTTGGTAGCCTGTAGATGGGCAGTCTCATATGTGAGGACTGACTTCCTGATTTTAGAAAAGGTTCAGAGAAGAGCCACCAAAATGGTAAAGGGGATGGAAGGATACTCCTATGAAGAAAGGCTAAAAAGGTTAGGGCTCTTTAAACTGGAAAAGAGACGGCTGAGGGGAGATATGATAGAAGTCTATAAATTAATGAATGGAATGGAACGGGTAAACGTAGATCGATTGTTTACGTTATCAGAATATAGAAAGACTAGGGGACATGCAATGAAGCTACAGGGTAAACTATTTAAGACCAATAAAAGAAAATATTTTTTCACTCAACGTGTAATCAAACTCTGGAATTTGTTACCGGAGGATGTAGTAAAGGCTGTTAGTGTAGCTGGGTTTAAAAAAGATTTGGACAAGTTCCTGGAGGAAAGGTCCATAAACCATTATTAAGAAGTGACCGAAGATATCAATGCTTGACCCAGTACAAGCATTGCGGAACTTGTGTCTCTTGGGAAACTGCTAGGTACATATGACCTAGATTGGCCACTGTTGGAAACAGAATACTGGGCTTGATGGACCTAGGTCTGACCCAGTATGGCATATCTTATGTTCTTATGTTCTTATGCTTGTTCCCGGAGAACATCTGTTACAGGTGAGTAACTACACTTTAAGGCTTTAATGGTAGAGGCTGATTTGGATTTAGTAGCAGTTACGGAGACATGGTTTGTGGACAACCATGACTGGGATGTAATTATACTGGGCTATACTTTATTCAGGAAGGACAGGGTAAGAAAAGGTGGAGGAGAAGTGGCATTATATGTAAAACATAAAATTAAAGCTATGGAATTGCATGGTTTAAAAAAGAGAGCGAAGAGGGAGAGTTGTTTGGAGAGAGATTTGAGCTTTTGCTGTTTTACCATCTCTAGCAATTGCAGCTCTGCAAAGACCAGCTGTAAGATTGTTCTTTCCCCCGTGATCAGCATCAGAAGTAAAAGCTTAGTTCTCCTGCAGTGTGTTTGGAGAGTTGTTTGGAGAGAGACTGTGTGCTTTTGTTGCTTTGCCATCTCTAGTGATTGCACCCTTGCGGAGACCAGTTGTAAGACTGCTCCTCCCTCCTGTGATCAGCCTCAGAGGTAAAAGCTCAGTTTTCCTGTGGGACTTGGCTGCTGGCATTTGACTGCAGGCACGTGACTGAAGGGGTGTGACCAAAAGGGCATGTACTGCCCTTTTGGAGCCCCTTCAGAGCATGAAGGAGCAACAGAAGAAGCTCTGAATTGTTATGGGTAAGCGGAAGGTGAAGAACAAGGCATCGGGGGGTGCTGGAGGAGCAGGCCTGGTTTAGGGGCCTATGGACCTCCATGTGCAGCCTGTTGCTTTGCCTCTTTCTACAACCAAGAGTAATACTTTGGATATTGAAACCTCCTTGAGTTATGGTTGCCCTACAGTTCCACCCCAGCCTTCTTCTATGATAGGCTTGTCTGTTCCGGATGCTAGTAGTGGTTCTCAAAGAGGCACTTCTCCTCCTGCAAGCGAGCACTCTCTGCGATCCTCCTCCTTCTCAGGCCCCCTGGCTGGTGTTTGGTAACCAAGGCAGTTTCTCTTGCATCACCATCTTCAAGTTTGGTTGTGCCATTGGACACCCTCCACTGAGGTTTCCTTGAGGGCTGTTTTGGGTAAGCTGTCAAGAGTGGAATCGATATTGACTAGGACTATGGGTCACTTGTGCAAGTTATCTGAGGAGTCTGTGGACCAATTTAAACAGCAGGATTCTTTAATTTCCTCTTTAGAGTCTCGTGTAATGAAACTTGAGGGCTCTCAGCTTTTTTTTGCAGTCTCTGGTGGGGACAATAGTTAAGGATAGTCTAGTTAGTCATACCAAACTAGAGGCAATGGAGAATCAATTAAGGGCAAGGAATTTGCGATTCCTGAATTTTCCTGTGATGCGGCTTCTGTCCCCCCTCAAGCTACTGAAAAAATATTTGAAAGAAATTTTGTTGTTTAGTAATGTTGATGCGCTAGTTATTTCTAAGTTATTTTATGTTTCCAAGGGGACTTGGGTGGGAAGTGGCCAAAGGAGAGGGGTTGGATTCCATCGCCTCTCTGGACAGCCTTGATTTGACTGCTTTTCTTGAGATTTCTCAAGACATTTTCTCTGAGAGGGTGACTCTGCTAATCGCTCTTGGATCGGAAACTGATAAGATCGCTGTCTTGAAATTATACTTTTCTAAAAAGTCTCTTCCCTTTTGTGGCCACCCGATAAACATTTTTCCTGATGTTGCCAGGCCTATGCAAATGCGTAGGAAGGCTTTCTTGCAGTTGCGGTCTAAAGTCTTGGCTATCGGAGCAACATTCTATTTCCGTCTCCCCTGTAAGTATGAGGTTACTTATGCTGGAAATAAGTTTGTTTCACAGATGTTTCCCATTTGGAAAATTTTCTTTGTGATAAACCAGCGGGTTAGTATGGGTACTTGGGGATTTGTGTATACTCTTGACTCTTGTCTTGTTTTTGATTGGGATAGTTCTAGGTATTAATATATTTGTTCTCTTCTGCTTCTCTCCCATCATGGGGGCTAGATCATCTCTTGCTATTGTTTTTTTTGGGGGGGGGGCTGCATATTTTCCTAATTTCTAATGATAGCAGGTTATGCTTTTCTTATATACATTGTATATATATTTTGGTTAAAATCTTAATAAAAAAGAGAAAAAAAATAAAAGGGAGCAAGGAGATACTGTGGATTAAACCAGAAAAAGGGAATGGGAAATCCACTGCATTGGTATGATATACAGATCTCCTTCACAGGGAGAAAAAGTAGAGAGAGATTTAATAGAAGACATATACAGTATTGCATTAAAGAAGAAGTGCAACTGATAGGTGATTTCAATATGCTAGAAGTTGATTGGCACATCCCTGCTGTGGTGTCATTTAGAAGTAAGGAGATTCTGGATTCTCTCCAGGGAGAACTATTCTGGCAAATGGTAACAGAACCCACACGTGAAGGGGCCATACTGGACCTGGTGCTTACCAATGAGGAAAGTGTTTCTGATGTTATAGAGGGAGATCATCTTGCATCCAGGGGCGGCCCAAGGGGGGTGCGGGGCCATGTGCGGAGATTAATTGCGGGGCCTCATTTGCATATGGAGCCTCATTTGCATAAATATTTGCATAATGTTAACATGCATTTTTAGTAAACATGCTTCTTAATGAGTGTCTGGATAAAGAAAGACTAAGATTTCTACGTTACTATATTCCAGTGCCAACCGCCAGGCCCATTAGGAAGTACTATAAACACTGACCTTTTAGAACTCAAAGCAAATCCACCATATCATAACAGCTCTGCCAGGACTCACAAAGCACCAAACCCTACCTATCAAAAGGCAACACTGCAAATATTAAACCAATACATCTCAGAGAATACCAATGCATCTCCTGCTGGGGAAAGAGAACAAGTGACATGTTCAAATAGAAACTACATGAACAGAATACCTCAGCTTGGTTAAAATGCAGAATATAGACCGTCACCAAAGAACAAGGGATCACAATTTAGAAATAGGAAGACAATAATTAAACTGGGAACCCCAAAAACCAAACTTGGGATGTACAACAACACTGGAGAAATAAAACTATAAATTAATTTCCTCTTGTACTAAACAAAACACAAAAGATGTTAACAATGCACATTTCCCAGAGCTGATATATTCCAGTTAATAAAATCAAAATAAAAAAGTATTTTTCTACCTTTTGTTGCTTGTGCATTTTCTTTTCAGTTGCAATTGCTCCAGTCACTTTCTTCTGGTTTCTTTGTGTCTTCTGCGAGCTATCCATTTTCCTTTCTTCTCTTTTAGATTTTTTTCCAAATTTTTTCTCTATATCTGCTTTAACATACTGATCTTTCCCCTTTTGCTCTTTCCACCATTTCTTTCCTTATTGCTTTATCATTCACTCAAATTTCACCCTTCCATTCTCAATATACACTTACTCTTCCAATACCCGGCCCTTCGTAGACTTTTCTTCCCTCCCACACAAAATATCTTTTCCCCTCTACATTCTCATTTCCCATCCCTTTCTAGTCCTCCCCCAAAATCAGCTCCTTTATAGTTCTAGACCCACCCAGCATCTGCCCCCTTCTAGTCCCAGTCTCCCAAGCTTCCACATCAGCCCATTTCCAGTCCTAGCCTCCCATATGCTGTTTTCCAGTTCCATTCCAGCTCCCCCATCAGCCCATTTCCACTCCAAGCTCCCCATCAGCCCATTTCCAGCCCTTTTCCAACTCCCATCAGCCCACTTCCAGTCCTATTCCAGCCCCCATCAGCCCATTTCCAGTGTCCTATTCCAGTGCCCTTTAACCTCTCGCGGCATTCACGGCTTCATTGAAACAGCCGCCAGCGTGAAGGTAAAGGCTCTTCACGCTGGCGGGCTGTGCAGAGGGAGCCGGGGCTTCGCGCGGGCTTCCCCGGCTCCCTCTGCAGCAGTCCATTGAGCAAGAATGTGGTTCGCGCGGGTCCCCCTGAAGCGCGGGGCCCTGTGCGAACAACATTCTCGCTCAATGGACGGGCCGGCCCTGCTTGCATCCAGTGATCATCAGATGCTGTGGTTCAGTATTAACACTAGGGCTGACAGAGTCCATTCAAAAGCGAAGGTGTTAGACTTTAGGAAAACTAACTTTGCCAAGATGTGACAATACCTCAAGGAGTTGTTAGCGAGATGGGAACAGCAGGGAGATGTAGAAAAGCAATGGACAAAACTGAAAGGGGATATTTTAAGGGCAACCAGGGCCAGCCCGTCCATTGAGCGAGAATGTTTTTTGCACAGGTCCCCACGTTTCAGCGGGCCCCGCGCAAAGAACATTCTGCATAGGTAAATTTAAAAAAAAAAAAGCTAGCTGCTGCCGCTGCCGCCATGGCAGCGGCAGGATCGAGGGTCCACGGGGCCCCCCCTGCCCGGCAGAGTCCTCCCCCCCTGCCCGGCAGAGTCCTCCCTCCCTGCCCGGCAGAGCCCTCCCACCCTGCATCAGCTCCCTCTTGCGCTGGCTTTCAGAGCCGCGAAGGGAGAGTTTCCCTTTCGCAGCTCTGTTAAGCCTGCCGGGGCCTGGGGCTGATGGGAAACAGGAAATGCCTGTTTCCCATCAGCCCCAGCGGGCTTAACAGAGCCACGAGGGAGAAACTCTCCCTTCGCGGGTGGCTATGAGGGGGGGGGGGCTAAAACTGAAAATGGAGTGATGGGAGGGTTAGGACTGGTAATGGGCTATGGGGGGGCTAAAACTGAAAATGGAGTGAATGGGGGATTAGGACTGGTAATGGGATATGGAGGGGCTAAGACTGGAAATGGGCTGATGGGTTAGGACTGGAAGTGGGCTGATAGGAGATTAGGACTGGTAATGGGCTATGGTGGGGGGCTAAGACTGAAAATGGGGTGATAGGGGGGTTAGGACTAGAAGTGGGCTGTTGGGGGGGTTGCTAGGACTGGAAAAGGGCTGAGTGGAAGGGGAGGCTTGAACTGCAAATAGCTGATCGGGACGCGGGCTTGGAATGGAAATAGGCTGAGTGGAGGGGAGCTAGGATTTGACATGGGCTTATGGGGGGGCTAGGAAAGGACTAGAAATGGGCTGATGGGGGGCTGGGATTGAAAATGAACTGATGGAGGGACTCGGATAGGACTGGAAATGGATGGGGGAGCTAGGACTGGAAATGGGCTGATGGGGGGCTAGGACTGGAAATGGGCTGATGCAAGGCCTAGAAGGGAGCGGATGCTGGGTGGGGCTGGAACTAGAAGGGAGCTGATGTTGGGGGAGGATTAGAATGGGATGGGGCTGGGAGAGTGAATTGGAGAGGGGAAAAATATTTTGTGAGGGAGGGAACAAAAATCTACAATTGGACGGGTATTGGGAGAGTAAGTGGGGATTGAGGATGGAGGGGTAAAATTTGAGTGGATGAAATAGGAATGAGGAAAGAGCAAAAGGAGAAAGATTATTATGTTAAAGCAGATGTAGAGAGAGAATGGAAAAAAACTAGAAGAGAGAAGAAAGGACAAATGGACAGCAGAAGACACGAAGAAACCAGCAGAAAGTGTCCAGAGTAATTGCAACTGAAAATAAATGCACAAAAGGTAGAAAGATATCTCTTTATTTTGAATTTATTAACTGGAATATGTCAGCTCTGGGAAATGTGCATCATTAACATCTGTGCTTTGTTTAGTACAAGAGGAAAATAATTTATAGTTTTATTTCTACAGTGTTGTTGTACATTCCAAGTTTGGCTTTTGGGGTTCCCAGTTTAATTATTGTCTTCCAGTTTCTAAATTGTGATTCCTTGTTTGGTGATGGTCTATGTTCTGCATGTGTAACTGAGCTGAGGTATTCTGTTTATGTAATTCCTATTTGACAGTGTCACTTGTTCTCTTTCCCCAGTAGGCCATGTATTGTTATTCTCTGAAATGTATTGGTTTAATATTTGCAGTGTTGCCTTTTTATAGGTAGGCTCTGGTGCTTTGAGAGTTCTGGTAGTGCTGTTACGATACGGCGGGTTTGCCCTGGGTTCTAAATGGGCAGTATTTGTAGTAGTTTCTAATGTGCCTGGCGGTTGGCACTGGATTTTAGTAATAAAGAAATCTTTTAGGCTTTCTTTATCCATACACACATTAAGAGGCATGTTTACTAAAAGTTAGTGTATGGTAACATTATGCAAATATTTATGCAAATGAGTCCATTTATGCAAATGAGACCCCACACCGAGTCTCCGCACATGGCCCCTCACCCCCCTTGGGCCGCCCCTGAGGGTAACAAACCTTTTTATTAGAAAGATAAATAAATCTAAAAGGAATATGAGGTCACTATGGTTCTCAAAAGAAGTAGCTGAAATGAAGAAGAAAAAGAGGGTGGCCTTCATAAAATACAAGAGATCACAGAGAGTGGAAGACAGGCATCAATATTGGGAAAGACTTAGAGAAGCTAGGAATGTAGACAGGAAGGCAAAGATAGAAAAAGAAGAAATAGCCAGACATAGGGACAAGGCATTTTTCAGGTATGTTAGCAAGAGGAGGAAGTGCAAAAGTGGTATAGTCAGACTGAAGGGTGAAGGGGAAGAATATGTAGAAGCTGATGAGGATAAAGTGGAATTGCTTAACAAATATTTTTTTCTGTATTCACAAATGAAGGGCCAGGAGCAGTACCTCAGAAAACACCCAGAAATAGGAACAGAGATGAAGAAGATCTTGAATGATTTTCAGAAGACTGTGTTCATAAGGAACTAGCTAAACTAAAAGTAGACAATGAGATGGGACCAGATGTGATATATCCCAGAGTATTAAAGGAACTTGTGAAAGTTCTAGCAGCTCCACTGTCTGACCTTTTCAATGCTTATTTAAAGTTGGGAGTGGCCCCAGAGGACTGGAGAAAGGCATATATGGTCCCTCTACACAAAAGCAGAAGTAAGGATGAGGTTGAGAACTATAGGCCATTTAGGCCAACACTGCTAAGACAGAGGATAGTGAGGTTTCTGAGGCAGTATGGATTTACTAGAGAAGGTCTTGTCAGACAAATCTGATTGATTTCTTTAACTGGGTGGCCAGAAATTTAGACTGATGGAGAGACCTAGGTGTGCTGTACTTAAATTTCAGTAAAGCTTTTGACACCGTTCCACACAGGCAACTTATAAATAAATTGAGCACCCTATAGATGGAGCCTGAATTGACTGACTGGGTTGAAAATTGGTTGAGTGGACAAAGTGTACAGGTAAATGGCGCTCACTCTGAGGAGAAGGATGCTACCAGTGGTATGCCACAGGGATCTATCCTTGGTCCGATTCTTTTTAACATTTTTGTTAGTGATATTGCAGAAGGGCTGCCTGGTAAGGTTTAGAAACATAGAATCAAAATGGCAGAAAAAGACCACATGGGTTTAGTCTGCCCTTCCATATCAACTACAATAGTCCTTTACCTTTAGAGATTTTCTGTGTTTGTCCCATGCTTTTTTGAATTCAGATACTGTCCTCGTCTATACCACCTCCATTGGGAGACTATTCCACAGATCCACCACTCTTTCCGTAAAGAAATATTTCCACATATTACTCCTGAGTGTATCTCCTTTCACCTTCATCCTATGTTCCCTCGTAGCAGAGCTTGCTTTCAATCGAAAGAGACTCTTCTCCTGTGCATTTATGCCATGGCGGTATTTAAACATCTCTATCATGTCTTCTCTATAGTATACATATTAAGATCTTTAAGTCTGTCCTCATATGCTTTATAATGAAGACCACTAACCATTTTAGTAGCCGCCCTCTGCACCAACTCCAACCTGGTTTGAAGGTGTGGTCTCCAGAATTGCACAATACTCCAAATGAAGTTGCACCAGAGAGTTATACAAAGGTTTGCCTCTTTATGGATGATACCAAAATTTGCAATAGAGTAGACACCCAGGAAGGAGTAGATAACATGAGGAGGGATATAGCTATGCTTGAAGAATGGTTAAGAATTTGGCAGCTGAAATTTAACACTAAAATATTCAGGGTTGTGCATTTGGGCTTCAAAAATCCTAGAGAGTGGTCCAGGATAAAGAGTGAAGTACTTCTGTCCAGGAAAGAAGAGCAGGACTTGGGCATGATTGTGTCTGACAATTGTAAAGTTGCTAAACAAGTAGAAAAGGTGACAGCAAAAGTCAGAAGGATGCTTGAGTGCATAGGGAGTGGACTGGCCAGCAGATAAAAGGAGGTGATAGGGCCACTATATAAGTCTTTGGTGAGACCTCTTCTGTAATATTGTGTGCAATTCTGAAGACCACACCTTCAAAAGAATATAAACAGTACTATCTGAATTCAAGAAAACATGTCCCTTTTTTCTTTTAGAGATCTTCTATGTTTGCCCTATGTTTTCTTGAATTCAGATAGTGTCCTTGTCTCTACTACCTCTATTGGGAGACTCTCCCATGCATCTACCACTCTTTCCATAAAGAAATATTTCCGTATATTATTCTGAGTCTATCATCTTTCACCTTTCACCTCATCCTATGCCCCTTCATTGCAGAGCTTTCTTTAAATTGTCTCTATCATATCTCCTCTATCCCGCCTTTCTGCTAAAGTATGCATATTGAGATCTTTAAGTCTGTCTCCATATAGTTTATACCGAAGACCACTGATCATTTTAGTAGCCACTCTCTGCACTAACTCTATCCTGTATAGTTGATATGGAAGGGCAAACTAGATAGGCCATATACAGCGGCATTCCATCCGGGATGTCCATGCCCCTGTACGCTCGATCGGAATCAGATGCACAGGGGCAGACGCAATTCTGATCCTGCGGGGCACATCTAGCCCCAAGGGATCAGAATTGTGACTAGGCCTGTATATCCCGGTCGGCCTGCATGTATAGGCCCCCACCTGGCTAACTTAGTCAGGGCTCCTGAATGGAGACGTGGTGCCAAGGCGTCTGCTTGCCATGGCACCACGGCTCCATTTAGGAGCCGCGAACCCCAGCTGCCAACCTGTTCAACAATTCCACGCAGCCCGACACCCCGAACTGGCCTCCCAAGGTTGGGGTCGGGCTGCAGGGAATCACCTGCACCCCCTCCGAGCCTTTCCGCTACCCAGACCAGCCATCCCCCACCATCTGGGGAACTTATTCCACTCAGAGGTGGAATAAGTTCCCCATTCAGCCTGCCAATCCCGGATGTACAGGGCTGACATTAGAATTGGCCCTGTACGTCCGGGGCCATGGACTGCCTATGGCCCATCCTAATTCCGGTCCCTTCCTGCCGCCATCTAGCCTTCCCATGCAAACACCTCGTTTATACAGGGAGGTTAGCCGGGGATGCAGAGGGGGCCGAATAGTGGCTATTCGCAGCTCGGAATGACCCCTATAGTCTTTTTCTGCCCTCATGTTTCTATAAAATTTGATGATTCAATAATTAAGTTATAGATGGGATTAATTAAATACAAATTCACATGAATTTCATAGGGAATAGGTTTTATAGTATGGAGGTGCATATGCTTCTCTACAAGTTTTATGGTTTCCCTTTGCATGGCATCTGTGGTACATCTGCATCACCAATAATGAAAACACAGATGGTGACTGCAGATAAATCAAATAACTGATTATTTTGACATTAAAATGAAGTATCTATAATTCCTTTATGAAAAGATTCCTGTTGGATTGACTGTTTCTGTTTATTGTCTTTAACAAGTACTCTGTAAGAACTTGCTTATGTTATAGCATATCCTGGCAAGGTCTCATTTATTTATATTCTCTTATATACCATGCTATTCTGCATCAGTGCAGTTTACATTGAACAAACTGAAATTACATTGAACAGGGCATTATAACTTGGAGATAACTATTTTACAGGGAACATGGGCTATGGAGGGTTAAGTGACTTGCCCAAGACCACAAGGAGCACCTGTGGGACTAGAAACCACAGTCCTTCTGGCCCAAGGTTGCTGTCCTCTAGTGGGATTTGAATCCCTGACCTTCTGGCCTGAAGTACCTTGCCCCAACCACTAGGCCACTCCTCATCTCTCTTTGTCCCCACTGTAAAGGATTGTGGATTAAAGAAAAGCACTTGAAAGAGAAAAATAACTTGTGATAACTGCAGCAGCCAAATATTAATCATTCATCTTTTACAACACATACAGTACAGTAATGGTTTGAAAATAATATAGGGCATTCCATTTATAAGAACTGCTTATCTTTCAACAGTCGCAATGTGTCCCTTCCCCAGGAAATAATTCATTTTATCTGTTTGCAGTAACATTCGTAGATGATGCCATACATGTTTGGCTAAGGGGCCTGGTTTCTAAGCATTTTTCCCATAGATACAAAATGGGAGAAGACCTTTAGTGAACAAGGGCCTAAGGGGCATGTTTACTAAAACCCTGCTAATGTGCGGGCCGCGGTAGTGTGCGGGTGCCATATAAGGAGTGGGCGTTCCGTCCTGAGAAAGAAAATCCGGAATGTACATATGCGCTAAGGTGCGCGGCGCCCATGTGCGCCCCGCACATTGGCGCATGAGATAGCTGCGCGGGAGGCATAAGTGGCGCGCTGATGTGCACACAGAAAAGCAGAGCCGCAGCACAATGGTGCAGGGATCAGGAGTTCAATCCCCCACAGTGCCCAACAAAGACTGCTGGCTGAGGCGTTAATTTATGAGGCATGTAAATAATGGGTGTCATAAGGCGGCAGGCTGATGGGCATAAGGCAGTGTGTTTTCGGAGGCATTTTAATACTGGGCGGCATAAGTGGCGTGCTGATGGGCAAGCAGAAAAGCAGAGCCACAGCACAATGGTTAAAACACTGACCAATGGTGCAGGGATCAGGGGTTCAATCCCCCACAGTGCTCAATGTAGACGGCTGGCTGAGGCATTACTTTAGGAGATAGTCTAATATTGCACGGCATAAGTCGGCACGCTAATGTGCAAGCCTAGGAACAGAACCACAGCACAATGGTTAAGACACTGACCAATAGTGCAGGGATCAAGGGTTCAATCCCCCACAGTGCCCAATGACCAAGGCTGTCTGAGGCATTACATATTATGGGGAAAATTGCTTTTGGAGTCATGTTATTTTTATTTTAATTATCACTACTAGCAAACGCACTCTCAAAGCGTGTTAACATAAGGCGCCCTATAAGGCACATTTTAAAATACACTGTCCGCCAAGGCACCCTAGAATGTTGCTTATGGGGCGCTTTAGAGGGTGCCGCATGAGGTACCGCAAGGTCAGAGTACTGTTTTTATGGCAGCACTGTGCAGTTTAAGGAATGAAAAGCATAAGTAGGTGCGCTGACAGGCAAGGAGGAGCAGCAGTGGAGCACAATGGTTAAGGCACTGACTGCTGATACAGGGGTCATGAGTTTGCTCCCCAGGGTGCCTAATACGTAAGGCTGGCTGTGGCACCAGCTTTGCAATGTACATATGTTTTCCTGCAGCACTTTATTTTTATTTTATTAATTGCTGCCAGGAAACATGCCCGCACGTGCCGTAAGTGAAGGTGCCGTATAAGGCACCCTATAAGGCACTCCATAGGGCACATTATAGAGTGCACTGTCCGCCACAGCACCCTAAAATGTCCCCTATAGGGCACCCTATAAGTTGCGTCACAGGACAGTGTATAGTGCACCTTATATGGATGGGAATCATAAGGGGCCCTATAGGGCGCCCTATAAAGCACCCTCAGAGGCACCTTATGGGTACAGTACGCTGAGGGTGTTTTTGCTGGCATCAAAATATGTACATTACAAGAAGATAATGCATTGGACAACCCTATCAAATAAACCCACTGGGGTTTTGAACCCATGACCTCTGGCTTTACAGGCAGTGAAGTAACCATTGGGCTACAGCTCTATAGCTGCTAGCAAGTTCCTGGCTGGCTGCAGAGAGCCTGCACGTCACCACACAGACAGTCTGCTGTGGTCACCAGGACAGGGTTAGCCCACCCATACCCATGATGCACTGCACATGCAAATCAGCTGTCCACAGATAAACACAAGATGGGCAGTGCACCCCCACAGCACCCCGGCCTGGTAGGGGGTACTGACCATGTGTTTTACTGGCACAGAGTAGCTACACACCGTCACATTGTGCAGGTACTGTGCTCACCCTGAGGGTGCAATGAGGCGCCCAGGACCAGGTCCACAACACGTTCCATGGTTGAATGAGGTCATGCTGGAGGTCCAAAGCAGTGTTAATGTGTGAGATAGGTAGTTTCTGCACAAACATCTTGGATATCTGTCTGTTACAGTCAAGTGTAGCCTCCAGGGCAGCAAACAGGGTCTCCCATCAATTAGATCCACATTTTACCTCCCTGCAAAGGTGGCAGTAGAGGGGACCATTAACCCCAGTCCTGCTGAGAAACAGACACCCCACAGGGCAGTCAATGCAGCTCTATACACATCCATAACACAATAGCAGACAGACATTAGGCCTGGATATGGTAAGCTGCACCCCACCACCATCTGATATTCTCCTGCAGCAAGTCATCAGCCACTGCACCCCACAAGCTGCTCCATTAAGACACATACCAGCTACAAACAGTCTGCTAGTTAGGCCATAGTGCATGCTCCCAGTGGAGATGCATGCACCCAGAACTGGGATGTCAGCATACACAGTAAGCAGATAAATCAGCAACTGTGCCCCAAAACAAAACCCATATCTATCACATGAGAGAAATGCTATATAGCACTATAGGGGTGCCTAGCCATGCTGTGGTCACTGCACAGTCAGGGTGAGAGTGATCTCTCAGCAGGACATACTGAGGTCACCCTGTCTGTGTAGTTGGTGGCCGGGCATGAAAATGTCCCAGTCAGTGCCCTATGCCCTGTGCAGATGCACCCTGGCCAGGCCACCCTGTCCGGCCTATACCCATGGTACCTTGCTCCTCATTATGCACATTGGCAGTCCAATACTGGCAACATTGCTGGCAGTGTGGGCTGTGGAAGGTGTTTGCAGCCACCACACACTGGATAAACAGCCAGCCACCCCCACACCTATGCCAGCAGTGTGCTACTATAGAGGGGTTCAGCAGCCATACCCACCACACCAGTCCTGGGCACAGTACAGGCATGGATATGGTACGCAATACTGTTGGGGGTCACTCCCCAGGGCGGTAAACAATGTCAGAGACCAGACCTGCAGCACACACCGCAGACATCAGAATGATTGTCATGGTGGAGCTCAATGAGCAAAATGTGCTTAACGTAGGAATTGATATCTGCCAGTTATCATAGGACACGTTTGATAGCTGTGTACCATATACCCAGGTGTAGGGTGGCATTGCTAAGGTATGCAACTGCTAGTATTGGGAGATACAGGCAGGGCCCAATGTCCTGCCTCTCCAGGAGGCATTGGCCAATGGGGCCTGTGGGTGTGTGTGTGTGGGTGTGTCTGGCCCTGTTGGCTGCTGCTTTACGGCAGAGTTTCCCAACTCCAGTCCTGGTGTTTCAGACACTGTTCGGGTTTTCATGCTGTCCCTCATAAATATGTATGAGCTACATCTGCATACCATGGGGTGGTGCATAGATATGCAGCACAGGCATCTTTATTAGAGGCAGCATGGAACCTGAATGGTGTGGGGCCCTCCAGGACTGCATTTGGGAGACTCTGCTCTAGGTAATGCGCCTGTTTCTGGTGTCTGTGTTTGGTGTGGTAAAATATAGGCGTATTAACCATGCGTATGTTCTCAGCAATAAAGGTTTGTCCTTACTATCACGGTGTAGTTGTGGGAAAAATATGTGGACAGGATTGGCAGTAGCCCCAGCTGGCCTTTGAACTTCTGTTCTTGCACACACTGCCTGTGTGCACTGCACCACCGTGTTGCCACAGATATGCTGCATTCCCTGGGGAGTCCATGACTGTACATCCAACAGAGCCTGTCTGTTGCGGTAGACGGTACCAGCCTGCACAGGCCTAGGCCACTGTCTTCTGTGGCTTGCAGCCACTGCCCCCTCCACCACCTGTACCCTTCCGCCAACATGCAGGCATGTCATTATCTGGGAAAAAGCATATGACCTGATTGAGTTGTGGCACTCCAGGACTGAAGTTGGGGGACTCAGCTGTAGGTAATGCCCATTGTTATGGTTTGTGTGTGGTGTAGGGTAAAATATGGGTGTTTGAACCATGCTTATGTTCTCTGCAATAAAGGAGTGTTTTTACTATCACTGTTTAGTGGTGGGTAAGACTATGGGGACTGGATTGGCAGGAGCCCCAGCTGGGATTTGAACCTGTGACTTTTTGGTCTTATAGGCACTGGCTGTGTCTGTTACACCACACTGTGGCCACAGAGATAGTGTAGTCCCTGGAGATAGGAAACCTGGCCTGACGCGTCAGAAACCCTGCTCTGCACAATTTTACTGTGGGCTCATTTACCTTGTATGGAGACAAAAGTGCAAATAAATCTCACATATGACCTCGGAAGAAGGGGCAAACACCCATAACCAAGCTGGGCAACAGTGATATCACTGGGCAACATTAAAAAACAATCCCAGGAAAGCTCCAATAAAATGAAATGATTTTTGAAAGGGTCTACGGAGCGTAGACCCTTTGAAAAATCATTTCTATTTTTTGGGGGATTTCCTGGGAGTGTTTTTTATTGTTGCCCATTGCTATCACTGTTGCCCAGCTGAATTATAATTTTTACAATTTTTCTTGTGGTCATTTTAAAGTTTTATTTGCTATTTTGTTCTGTGCACATGTATCAACAACAACAACACATGTATCACACTGCTCACGTTTTGTAGGTTTCCCCGGTTTTGCTGTACATTGCTGACGGAAATGGTTTCTCTTCCTTTTAAATCATCTCTAACGCGAGGTTTTCACTCGCGGTATTTTTTAGGTTGATTTACAGCCCCGCTCCTGTGCGGGGAGCCTCTCCCCTCCCACTCTCCACCCATTGACCCCGTCCCTCCGCCCCTCCGGAGCCTTCCTCCGCCCTCGGAATGCCTTCCCACGCCCCTAGTGCACATCAGCGCGCCGCGCACCTGTGCGGGCCCGTTAGTGTGATGCGCACGTGTGCGGGGCACAAAAATGCACTATTAGTGTGCGCTAAAGTACCTTAGCGCACGCTCAAGTGCGCCCCGCAGAATTGCGCGGTTTACTAAACATACCCCTAAGAGTCAGTCAACGTGCTGAGGTTGCAGGTTTGTTGGAGTCCATGCTATTGCAAGAGTTTCTGGTTAGGTCAGATGTTAATAATTTTTCCAAGGAAGGGGAGAGAGTTTTCCATTGTCTTTCTTTCTGTCTTTTTAATGCAAAGAAAACATTTCAAGAACCAAAACACATACAATGAGTAAATAAAATACATCTTAAAATAACCAGCTGCTTTATTCTTATTTTTCCAGCATAGCAAACCTTTTGAGCTATTGTTCATACAGTTGAACAGGCCACTATTTTCAATATATGTTTTGCAATTTAATTTCATTAGAGTTCGTAAAGATTGTAGATAACTGTAAATTTTCTTTCCAGGGACAAATGATGATTCAGCTCAATGGGCTAGAGCTTCAGTTTGCGTTGGCCTTCCCCTTGCTCTCATTCTCCCTCCGTATGCCTTCCTCCTTTCTCTCTTGCCTTTTCTTCTCTCATCTTCCCTTCTCCCTCTTCATTTCCACTGTGGAGCTCTTGGCGGACCAATTACATGTGGTCTTAGCCCAGAGGAAATACTGTATTTGGAGTAATACAGGAGCTTCTCAACCCCTGAGTGCAAAACATAAACAGCTTCACACAAAGCTCCACTAATTTTCTGTATAGGTTTAAGAACATCAAGCAGCTACCACTTGATCATTTTCTGGTCTCATGGATGTAAAATCGCTATACAGCAACATTGCATAGACAGATAAAAATTTGTTACATGCAGTTATTCTAACATAGTGCAGCAGAGGTATAGTTAGCTTGATTATATAAACTCCCCTCCAAAAAACAGGAATATAACCACACCTGTGGAGGCCACCTATAGAAGAAAAATGTTTTCTGCTTTGCACTACGGAATTTATGGGCTGGTCTGTTCAGGTCCCCAAGTAAAAGATTTCCATTGCTCTGGAGCAATGCATCATCGTTCCCTGTTTCATCAGTTTTAGGAGGGACGGTGTGGCCAAGGATGGCTACTGGATAGGTGCAGTACTTCTCAATAATTTGAAATCTTTGCCTATATTCATTGCCAGTCAAGATGCCAAGGATATTTCAGCATGAAAATCTGAACAAGCTCCAGGGGCATAAATTCTGCCCAAGCAGCCCCTGCAATGTGTGTGTGGGGGGGAGGGGCTCAGGCAGAAAAGGGACCCCATATAGCAGCAGCAGCAGCAGCAGCCTTACTGTTATTGTTGCCATGCTGCCTCTGCTCTTCGTAAGTTTTCCTCATGCCCGGCGACTGTTTCCCGCCGGGCTGAAGTCTTGTGATATCAGTCACACCGCAAAACCTCGGCCTGGCAGGGAACATTCGCCAGGCATGCGGAAAACTTACAGAGTGGAGGCAGTGCGGCAATGATAACAGTAAGCTCACCGCTGCTGCATGGTGGGGGGCCTGCATAGGGAAGGTGCCGATGCACAAGGGGGTGCCGCATGGGGGTTGCCATGCCACACCACTACCATGACAATGAGGGACCCTCAGCAAAGTTTTGCTTGGAGGCCCACCATTGTTCCACTAACAAGCTCACAATCATATTCTATAAGCTCCGGGAATACCTGGCATACTTAGCCAGCCTCATCTTGTGGGGTCTGGTCTTCCTCAATCAGACATGTTCTTTGTAAATATTTGAAACTCACCAAAGCTTCTAATCTAGCAGTACTTTTATATCCTGCTTTTTCAGACTTGTAGGACTACACAGATTAGTTGACAACATAGATAAAAAAAACATGTCATATATAAAATTATATACTGAATCATACGTGTATATAATTTCATAATCATAATATATTAATACAGAGCCCTAATCCTCCATTAATTAATACACTCTACTCTCACTAAAAACTGAGACATAACTGATAAACATATCACAAACATTTTAAACTACAAAATCAAAAGACAAAATCTTACTGGCCATTTCAGTTCAAATACTTCCCAACATCCCTTGCAAGCCCCCAAGACACCTCAGTGACAACAATATCACTATAAGGGGACAGCACAGATGACCTACTTATCCCTCAATATTCCCTGTAGGTCACTGCAGGCCCCTTTTCAGGACAGTCTGTAAAGACATCAGTGGGACAGCTGGATCTTCAATGCAGACAGGGTCTGGGCAAGGCAGGGAGGCACAGCTGGGTCATCTTTTTCCTCTGGGGGGGGGGGAGGCAAGTGGAAGATAACCTTGCCCAGGCACCTCAATCAAGTATCCCACAGGCAGGAGCTTCACCCTCCCCTCTGGACTAACTTTTCAGTACAGGCAGTGATGATATCAGTGGGAGGGATAGCATTTCAATGTCAACAGCATCTGAACAATGCAGGGAGCCATAAATGGATCATTGTTTTTCTCTGCTGAAGGCAGGTCGAAGAAAACTATAGGCAGCTCTCTCACAACTAGAGTTGCTAAATGAGTCCTTTTTTCTGGAATGGCTGATGCTGTCCAGATTTTGCTCCATTGCAAATATTTCCTCCTGTACTGTTCAAAAAACAAAGATATGAGAGATGCTGCACATTGGATCTCAAAGCTGGCATATTCAGATCACTAAACCAAAAGTAAAACTTTTTTATACTTTTATGGTCAGCTCATCCTCTGTAGCCCATGTCTCCCATGTTTTCCAGGGCTGGGCTATAATGTGCTGGCTATGGCATGTTTCCCTACATTTTTCTATAGATATTACATAATGTTCTCCTATGGGCCTATGGGGACTGGCTGAAGGCGCTGCTTATCCTGGGAGAGCACTCTTCATGTGTGTGCTTGGAGTGGGAAATTTCATTCATGGAGACTGCAGGCCAATTTTAGAAGGTAACAGTATTTTTATTTATTTTATTATTTTTTTATTTTTTTATTTATTACAATCTCTTATATATCGCACTATTCAACATCAGCGCGGTTTACATGGAACATAACGATCAGAACAACAGGCTGTTCTGTTATACATAGAACAGGTGTATAGAACTTGGATAACATAGGATAACTATTCACAAGTAATATTTACATATCGGCATCATGACAAGGTTCATGACATAGGGTAATTATTCACAGGTATTGGCAAGTACCCCCTGAAAAAAAATCTCTGATTATATATATTAATTTAACAATTGCAGCTGACTTACTTATTATACGTCAGCTGCAACTTGAATCATACAGGAAGATATCCAAGATTAAAGAAGGGTATGTTGCAAACAAGTAAAAGCAACTTTATTACAACAAGCAGCGTACTTCACTGTATTTTAATGAGCACATTTCATTAAAATTGTTTCTGTAGTCTGGCTCTTGGTTTAATGAGATCATAGTGGCTTCCCAATAAAGTTGCATCAACAAGCCTGTCTCATTTTTTATTTCAATAAATAACCGGGTTTCAGAAGCTCCATGTCGGCTCTCATTTTTAAGGGCTCTAGGGAATCCAGTTTTATGAGAAAAGGTGGCAGAATCATCCTGACTTCTGGAAAAGGCGATAAAAGCTACAGTATAGAAAAAACAATGCTATAAAAGGATCCTGTAAAATGCTTGTAGCCCTTTCAGAGTAAACTGCAGGCTCCCATCTCATGACTTTGTAGCAGAGAACAATAAATGCATGCAGTGCAACTAGTTAAAAAGAAGGAGACCAGAATGTACCCTATGACTCTTTAATCCTCCCTTTTCTTCAGCCTCGCTTATTATTGAATTTTGCTAAGTTAATGACAGTTTCACAGCTGTCTGAGAACTATAAATGTTTTCCATTACGCAGCAGGACAAGAGCAGGATGCTGTAGAGGGACCAGCAGAAGGGCAGCCCTGGCATCCAGGGCAAATGGCTGTGACCCAAAAGCACTGTTGGCAGAAATGTCATCCAGGTAGGGCCATCTGGACTGTGGTGATAGAGCAGTACCTGTGTTGTAAAAAAAGCCAGGGTATCCAGTGTGGTTTGAGTAAATACTCTTTCATTGAGGGAAAGTTTCTTTGGCACAGCGGTTGCATTACCGGGATATTTTTTTTGCTGTGAGGGTATCCAGTGTGCCATTGATGACACCAGATTTAGCTGATGCATCTGTCTAACCTCAAACATAGGAGTCCAGTGCAAAACTGGAAGTGATCTCCTCTGAAGGGAGCATGAACTATAAGGGTCAAAGGCACTGAATCTCATGGAGATTTGAACCCTTCACTTCCTGGTTATAAGAGCAATGCTCCTAAACACTAGGTCAAACCAGACCACTCGTATTCTTGAGGTATGCAGTATACACTGTAGTGATCTTCCAGAAGCATGACATTCCTGAAGAGGGGCATAGGGAGAGATGAGAGAGGAAAGGGTGTGGGCAGCAACAGAATGAATACATGTATAGGCCAGTAGGAGATATTTCAACTGCGTACAGACACAGATAGGGAGCCAATTAAATGACCTGAGAAGAAAGGTAATATGAGCATAGCGAGACAGCCGGATAATTAGCCACGCAGCAGAATCCTGAACAGATGGAAGGAGAAAGAGATGATACAGAGAGAGACTAGCAAGAAGGACGTTTCAATAAGCCAGATGGGAATTGACCAAAGAATAGATATGTGTCTTAATAGTACATCCAGAAAGGATGGCTCCAAGATCGGATGTTCTAGAGAAGGATTCGACATCTAACAATGAGGTGCATGTGTGTGGAGAAGGAGAGGGAGGAGACAACGATGACCCAAAGGTTGCGAGGCGAGGAAACAGGGAGGAGCAGAACATTGATAGAAAGGAGAAAGGGGGAAGGTGGGCTCAGGGAGAAAAATAAGACATTTGGTTGTGACTATGGTTACTCTCAAACTGCAGTGAGCCATCCGAGCAGCTATGTCAGCTAGGCAGGCTGAGATACAGGCCTGGCTTCCCGTGCCGATTTCACATTATGCAGTATTACAGGACCACCAAGAGGGAAGCCTGGTGATGGTGAAGACATGGCAGTGACAGCTGCAGGCATCACACAGCTGCAGCAGTGGGAGGCCAGCTCCAGCTCCACCACCACTACTATATCCTCCTCATCTGGGAGCTCAGGATGTGGAAGCTCCAGGAGTTAAAAATGGAGAGACAGAGAAGGAGGACAAAGAGGAAGAGGAGGAGGGAGGAGAAGAGGAAGAGGAGGAGGGAGGAGAAGAGGAAGGGGAAGAGGAGGAGGAAGACATGGAAGAGAAGGAGGAAGGAGAAGGGGAGGTGGAAAATACAAAGCGTTACTCCAGTTACATGAACGGACACATGAATGGTTAAGGAAAGGTGAACTGAAGTTGAAGAATGAGAGATTGATAGCTGCAGCGCAGGACAGCGGATTACAGATGAGATGGTTTACAGTGAACTTTGAAAAAATTGGCAACAGACATTTCAATTCTGTAAGAAAGATCTGGAAACAGTGATTCACCTCATAGCTGGCTGTGAAGTTCTGATGGCGGGAAATTTCTATACAAAAAGAAACAACAAAGTAGCATGCCTCATCCATTAGAAACTCCGTAAACACTACAACATCACTGTGACGGAAAAGCACTGGGATCATTACCCTAAGAGAATTACAGAAAATGAAGAGGTTATGATCACCTGGGACATTCTGATTCCAATGGATAAGAAACTGGATGCGAGGAAACTTGACATAGTGGTAAAGGAGAAAAACACCAGAATAGCACTGCATGTCCCGCCCACAGCCCCCTTTGCCCCATTTGCACCATCACCATAGTGCCCTTTCATACTTGGGCACTATGCTGTTGCTGCAAATGGAGCACTACTATCACTTTACTTGGGCTCCCTGTCTGTGCTGTACAGTACATTGCTGACACTAAAATGGTCTCTCTCTCCTGCAAAAGTGCATGACAGGTTTTCACTGGTGTTACTCTTCCAGCGTTAGTGTAGCAGGGGTCTCTCCCCGCCAACTCCCTGCCCATTGACCCCTACTCTCTGCCTTCTTCCCACCCTCTGGGACATTTACCGCTGCTGAAAACATTACTGCGCGTTAATGTTATATGAGGTAACGTTACCGCATGGTAACATTACCAATGATACATTACTGCGGTCTAGTAAACATACCCCTAAGCGTTAATGTGATCAGCAAACAAAATCTATAATGAAAATTGGTATAATGTTGAAGCAAAGAATAGTTGTAACATAGGGGCATGTTTGCTAAAGATTTATCTGCAGAGTAAACATTAGTCAGATGCCATCAACAGAAGTAAAACCTTCTAAAAATGTCAAAGAACAGCCAAGAGACAAGGATAAAGAGCACAAGTGTCATGAAAAGAACATGGCAAGCAAAATGTGCGGCAACCCTCATTTACACAAAAGGGGTGCATTAGAATTTGCATATAAGGCACTCAAAGGACAAAAAGCTAACACTGATACACAGCTGGCTTAAAAGCAGACTAGAAGCTATAAAAGAAATTAAAAGCGTATCAGGACCACTCATCCTTAAAAACAGGCCTAAGCAGTAAATAATATGGTATTACTTTAAAATCTTCGCATTATATACTTTGCAGGACAAAACCCCCCACTAATTATCAGGGCAGCTTCAACTGCTTATGGGGCCCTGGGCAGCACAGTTAGCAGCCCTGTTCCTCCCTTTTGTTCCCTTAAGACGCTTGCAAGAGAAGTGAGCATTACTTTAGTGAACAGAGCAGAAGCAGGAAGTTGTGCGGGTTGTTCACTAAAGCGCTGCCACTTCTTTTGCAAGCAGCCTGAGGAAGTAGAAGGGAGGTGCAGGACCGCTTTCACCTATGGGCATCAGGGCCACTGGGTCCCCGTTATGCAGAGACTTGGGGCAGCTGTTCCTTTTGCCAGAGCAAAAAGGGGCCCTGCTAATAACGATACTAGCTTAAAAATGAATTAAGCTAGCCTGATGTTTCCACCACTAAGGGCACAAATATTAAAACTCTTTCCACAAAGAAAGAAATTAATATTGTCTCTTACTCCCACCTCAGTTCCCCTCTTTGTATTTCTTGAAGGAGCTTCCTCTGGGGAAGAGAGAAATGAAGCTTAGCTGTAGTGGTATGTAGTCCCCCTTAACCCAAAGAGGTTACCATCAGACTCACAACAGCACCAATGATGTTTAAATGTAGTCAGATGGCCCGAGTGGTCAGAGTCTGATGGTTTCTTTGGGTGGAAGCTGACAGATTTCACTAACCTCGGCTTACTCTTCCTTTACTATAAGACGAGTAGAGAGCAAGAGGAAAATAAACTGAAGTGGATAAGCCACTATCAAGGTGATGTTACAGGTATTAATTGTAGCTAGGTAGTAGTTTGTAATAATGGACTACATAGATGACAATTTAGTACTTTCAGGAATAGGATTTTTAGTGCAATTTATTAAATATTACAATAGTGTAGCATCTAAAATATCCTTAAATCACAGTAACATTTTGCTCACATCAACATAACAATAACTCAGGTAAGTGTATTCAGTCACAACAAGTAACAGGCAAGTCAAGTTATTCTTTAGATCTGCTGGTGAAACTTTTACACAAAAATTTCCAGGCCGATTCTCACTAAGGAATTCTTATTTTACTTTTCAAAAACTTTAAACTTTTTCCCCTCTGACAGGTAAGTTTCCTTTTTGGAATTTGTTTTTTTTTCCAGTGTCTGTTTTTTTTAGCTCAAATATATTTTGCCTGTTTGTCTTAGTGTAGGGTGCACCAATACCTCTTCCAGTTCTCTTTCTTGTGAAGAGGCCCACCTGCACTTTGGTGCATACATGTTATTACAATATGGTAATAGTACCATGTAATGCGTGGGTTAAATTGTGCTTTTACTGTACTTTCATAAAGGGGGATGTTTACTAAACTGCGGTAATGTTACATAATGTGCGTTATGTAACGTTAACGATCGTTAATGCATCATAACGTGCATTAAATGATGCGTTAACGATCGTTAACGTTGCATAACGCACGTTAATGTAACTTAACGATCGTAAAGTTCCACGGTGTGGTAAAACACCGCAGAAGGTGGAGAGAGGGCGGAGAGAAGGGGTCAATGGGAGGAGAGTGGGCGGGGAGAGGCTCCCTTCACACTAACGTGCTGATCTGAAGAGCTGAATCCTAACGTGATTGAAAACCTGCCATTAGATGCACATTTGCAGGGGAGAGAAACCATTTTCGTGTCAGCAATGTACAGCATAGACAAGGAAACCTACAAAAAGTGATAAGTGTGATACAAGTGCACAGAACAAAAGGGCACATAAACATTGAAAATGACCTCAACAAACTGGAAAAAAAACATAACCAAGCTGGCCAATAGTGATATTAATGGGAAACATCAACCCCTCCCCCCCCGAGAAAGCTCCACAAAAAAGATATTACCCGTGGAAGGGTCTATGCTCCGTCTCCATACAAGGTGAATGAGCCCACAGTGAAATAGCGCTGATCAGGGTTTTCCTCTCCATCGGACAGGTTTCCTATGGCATGCACATGTTCCGCAACATCAGGGCGGGCATGTCGGAACAACAACTGGACAGATGCCGGAAAAGGGGATATGGAGGACCGCAGTCGGCACATGCTGTGGTGCAGCTGGGTCACAGTGCGGACTAGGGTGATGCCTAGGTGGCCCATACGAATGCTGAAACAGCATAGCAGCCCAACAGCAACTACTGAAGACCCAACATGGGCACGAATGTGTTTCCCACAGTGTCACAGGGGATAGTACCCAGCAGCTACCCCCAAGGGCATGGAACATTGGCAGGCATGGATGGGGGGAGGCGTGGACACTTATGCAGGCACCCCTACCCCAGAACCCGCACCATAGGCAGCCGCCTACCCACACACTGGATGGCCTGAGACTGCGCTCCACCAGCACCACCAGCAGAAGGGCATGTCAGCATGGTGGCAGAGGGATACTGGTGGTGGAGGGGGCAGTGGCAGCTGCCCAGAGCAGACCGTGGCCTAGCCCTGTGTAGGTGGGTGCCGTGCACTGCAACAGACAGGCCCTGTCTGACGAACAGTCATGGTACTGCCTCTGTGACAACATGGTGGTGCGGTGCACAAAACCAGTGTATTCAGAAGCAGAAGGTCACAAGTTCAAGTCCTAGCTGTGGTTCCTGCCAACCCAATCCCCATATTTTACCCACTACAACAGATGACGTAAACATGCCCAAAACACGTACATTTTACCCTACAGAGCACAGACACCATAAACATGTGCATTACCTAGAGCAGAGTCTCCCAAATGCAGTCCTGGAGGGCCAAACACCATTCCGGTTCCATGCTGCCTCTAATAAAGATGCCTGTGCTGCATTTCTATGCGCCACCCCCATGGTATGCAGATGTATCTCCTGCATATTCATGAGGGACAGCATGAAAACCCGAACAGTGTTTGGCACAGCAGGACTGGAGTTGGGAACCTCTGCCATAAAGCAGCAGCCAACAGGGGCAGACACACCCGCACCCACAGGCTCCATTATCCAATGCCTTCTGGAGAGGCAGGATGTTGGGCCCTGTGTGCATCTCCCAATACTAGCACTTGCATACCTTAGTAATGCCACCCTAAACCTGGGAATACGGTACACAGCTATCAAAAGGTTGCTATGATCACTGGCAGATAGTAATTCCTAAGTTAAGTTCAATTCGCTGATTGAGCTGCATCATAGCAACCTTTCTGATGTCTGTGGAGAGTGCTTCAGGTCTGGTGTCTGACGGTGTTTACCACCCTGGAGAGTGACCCCAACAGTATTGCTTACCATAGCCATACCTGCACTGTGCCCAGGACTGTTGCGTTGGCCAGGGCTGCCAAACACCTCTATAATTGCACAATGCTGGCATAGGTGTGGGGAGTGTGTGTCTGTTTATCCAGTGTGTGGTGTCTGCAAACACCCTCCAGAGCCTACACTGCTAGCACTGTTGCCAGTATTGGCCTGCCAATGTGCATAATGAGGAGCAAGGTGCCATGAGAATAGCCTGGATAGGGTGGCCTGGCCTGGATGCAGCTGCACAGGGCATAGGGCAATGGTTCGGACATTGTAGTGCCTGGCCACCACCTGCATGGACAGTGTGGCCACAGCATGTCCTGCTGGGGGGTCACTCTCACCCTGACTGAGCAGTGACCACGACATGGCTAGGTTCCCCAATAGTGCTATACAACATTTTTCTCATGTGATATTTATGGGTTTTCTTTTGGTGCTAAATCACTGACTTATCTGTTTGGTGTGTATGCTGACATCCCCGTTCTGGGTACATGCATCTCCTCCAGGACCATGCACTATGGACTAGCTAGCAGACTGTCTGCAGCTAGTATGTGTCTTGCTGGAACACCTTGCAGGGTGCAGCGGCTGGAGGCTTGCTGCTGGAGAATGTCAGATAGTGGTGGGGGGCAGCTGAGCATTTCCAGGCCTACTGGCTGTCTGCTATTGCATTATGGATGTGCACTGATCTGCATTGCCTGCCCTGTAGGGTGTCTGTTCCCCAGCAGGACTGGGGTTGATGGTCCCCTCTACTGCTACCATTGCAGGGAGGTAGAATGTGCAATTATTGATGGGTGATCCTGTTTCCCCCCCTGAGCCCCAGAGGGTGGGTTGTGTGGTGGCACATAATCTGCCTATGGGTCCAAACCCCCCACCCCCCTTTTTCACCTACATCAGGTAACCATGGCACCAACACAGGATATGCACCATTCTGGGTGCATCATCACCCATAAGGGCTAGACATGACTGAGAAATACAGAAAGACACAGATGTATCCTAGGTGTGTCTACAGGAACTACCTATCACACACTGACGGGTCCTTCAGCATGGCATATTTCAGCCATGAAAGGTGCTGTGGACCTGCTGCTGGGTGCCCCACCTCACCCTCAAGGTGAGCACAGTACCCGCACGATGTGACTGTCTGTGGCTACTCTGTGCCAGTACCACACATGGTCTGTTCCCCCTACCAGGCCGAGGTGCTGTGGGGGTGCATACCCCATCTTGTGCCCATCTGTCGACTGCTGATTTGCATGTGTAGTGCATCATGGGTACAGGTGGGTTAACCCTATCCTGGTAACCACAGCAGACAGTTTGTGTGGTGACGTGCAGTCCTTCTGCAGCCAGCCAGGGCTTTGTTCAGAGCTGTAGCCCACTGGTTATGTCACTTTCTGTACAGCCAGAGGTCATGGGTTCAATCCCATGGTGGGGTCATTTGATAGGGCTGTTTGAGGCATTTCTATTTTTAATGTACATTAGTGCTGCCAGCAAAAAACACCCTCAGAGTACTGTAACCTTAAGGTGCCTTATAGGGTGCCCCAAAAGGCACCTTATAGGGCACCCAATAAGGCGCCCTATCAAACGCCTTATAAGGTGTCCTATAGGAGACATTATAGGGTGCCTTGGCGGACAGTACACTTTATAATGTGCCCTATGGAGTGCGTTATGGGGTGCCTTATGCGGCACCTTAGGTTACGCCACCGTGAGGGTGTGTTTGCTGGCAGCACTAATTAAAATACAGGTCAAATGCCTCAACAATCACTACTTAAATGTAAAGGGTGATGCCTCAGCCAGCCTTATTTATTTATTTTACATTTCTTCTATACCGTGCTATTTTAGATCAGCGCAGTTTACATTCAACATCAACTATACAATGCAGGCACTCTGAGTTGTATTTACAATGAATGGGGATATCAACTTGGAAGTAACTGGGGAAACTATCTACATCTTATTTACACTGGTACCTACTTTAGGCATATACATTAGGCCCACTGGGGAATCAAACCCTTGACCTCTGTGCCATCAGTCAGTGTAGCAACCATTGTGCTATAGCTCTGTTGCTGTGCTTGCATGCCTGTGCGCCTTCTTAGGATTAACGTGCGGTAACGTGCCATGTAGCGCTCGTTAATTTATGGCGTCTTGTAACGCGCGTTATTGGTAACAATGTACTGCCCATGTCCTTATTTGGGATTTCTGCTTCTACCATGGATCCTAACGCGAATCACATTACCGCAGTTTAGTATACATACCCCAAAGAGTTCTCTAAATTTTTTATAAAGTTTTTTTCCCATGCATGTACAATATAAAAAAACAGAAGCGCAACATCCCCTGAAGAGAGTCTCAGATGATTCACCATTGTGATAGAAATAGAAAGAAGTTTAAACAAACTGACAAGGTGTATCTATAGTGAAGACTTGACACTGAATAGTTAGGAAGTGTCATGAGGCTGGAGCTAGGGAAGAAACAGCCTTGGAAAAAACTCCTGATTTGCATGAATCTCAGAAAAGGCAGAGGGCGCAGTTCCAGTGTAGCTCAGCCAGAGGGCGCATGAACAGTTACACAGTACCTGAAGCAACGTGCTCAAGCACTGAGCACCTTAATGATAAGTGTTTTCACCTGCCCTCAAACTCACAGCGTGAAAGCCAGAAATCCCTTTATAAGGGAAATCAGATGAGCAGAGAGGGGAACAGGTACAGGTACGGAGACCAGAACAGAGACCAGCACAGAGACCAGCACCGTGACCGGAACCGGGAAGAGCACCGGGAAGCAGGAAGGCACGGAAGAGAGGCACCAAGGAGGGTAGCCGACAGAATAACCGGAAGGGTACCAGCGACGGTACCGGGAATAGTAACAGGAGAAGGAAGGAGAAGAACGGACACAGACAGAGGCAAGACTCAGTCCTGGGGAAGTGCCAAGGGCAAGGTCAGAAGGACCGGCAGCACAAGCTCTGAGAGAAGGCTGGAACAGGATAGTTTCCAGCTACAACCAGCTTCCGGAGGCAGAAGCCAAAAGAGGCATACTCCATGGGATAAAGCCCAGAGAAGCAGCCTGCCTGTTGAAAGAAGTTCTCCAACTCCAAATAGAGAGTGGAAATCCACGTCTGGTTTTCCTGGCAGCCTTGATTGTGGAGCAGTGCACAGGACAGTTGGTCAGCAGGAAAAGCTACGTTGTACGCTGAATCCTGGGCGTGGCACTCCACAGAAGTTAAGGTATGAAAAGCCTTTAATTCTAAAGGGAACTTTAAATGAGGAAAGTCTTATGCAAGTAGATAAACCTCAGTATCATAGAAGAAGTAAAGCTACCTATTTAAAACCACTGCCCAAAAGTGTTTTAAGAAAGTTATATGAGAAGCCAAGGAACTTCTGTGAGGAATTAAGAGACACTGAAGATATTCTTAACATTGAAGAGTGTAGCGATCCAGAATCAATGGACTTGGATTATAGCTCCAGTGTTCCCATGCCTCACACTGAACCTATGGAATGTAACTTTTGCTTAAGAAGTAGTTGCTTGCCATGCTAATTGTATAGCGAAGAAATAAGTCTGCATATGGTGAAGTTGATAACCATTTTGTTCCGATATTGTTTTCTATTGTTTCGGAAAATCCCCTAACCCAGCTAAACAGTGAATTGTAAAGCTTACAACCTTTAACTGTTTAGTCCATGGTGGAACTTTATTGTTTGAGGAAAGCATTACCTCCACTTTATGTTGATGTCCCATTGAACCTAGAGCATTGAACGGGGAAATAAAGCCTTATTTACCCTACACTTGGCGTAGTTATTCTTTTCAGGGAGTTCTATACTACAAGGACCACAATCCTTTTGGACCTTCAGCTTGAACACTCTCTGATACAAATTAAATGTCACCAGACGCCCTTATTTTACTACGCCAGTAGGGGCGCCGGCCGACAGAAGTCATAAACTTATGTCATACACACAAACTAAGTTACAGGGTTTTTAATAAATCCAACCCAGGATTTGAATCCAATAATGTGTTGGCAAAGCTTTGAAGTTACATTTTTAAGGCAGTCCACTATTATAAAAAAGAAAATATTGGGTCTGATATTTAAAAACATTTATCTTGGTAGCAGCACTTGCTACTGAATAAATGCTGCTGAGACAGACATTCGACAGCACTTTCTGGATAGTGTCACTCAATATCTTTATAGACCATCCCGGCACTATTCACATACTGCCAGGGCAGTCTGGGAGTGGAGGCAGAGTGGAGAAACCTTTCTTCAAAATCTTCTGTACTACCTCATAAATTTGGATTGCAAAGGGACACCCCACTCCCTCTTCTGAGCGGTCCATTACATTTGTAGTAGCAATGAGAGGGAGGGCATGATTGCTGTAGGTAATACAACTTGCTATCTGTCAGCCACGTTTCACATAATGCCAAAACATCTGGATGATAAAGGCTGCTCACCAATCTCCCATGAACTTTCCATATAGCTTTTTTGGAGGAAGCAGACAACTTAAGACTGCTTTATAAGCAGATCGTCAACACCATTTCTAGAGTAACATCATTTTCCTCGCTGGAGATATGCACAGTCAGTTTGCATAGAAAGGGCTCCACTGGTCTGTTTGCAGCTTTTTGGCCAAGTTGGCTGGCTGGCATGTGAGGGGCTCTTCCTGCCTTCTCCTCCCTGCCACTTCCCAACTGCCTGCTGTGGAGATAGTGTGGGGTCAGCTGGAGGCTTATGCAACTTCCCTGGCCTGACTGCACTCACTTCTTAAAACCCTCCAGGTCTCTGATGCAGCATCCAACCTGTGATTCTGGCTGCTGCCAGCACCTACTCTCTTTCCTTTCCAAAATCCCCTGAGCCTTCTCTTGATCGTTCTGACCTCATCCTAGACACATGCCTCTCAGTCTCCATTTCTGACCCTTTCACAATCCAAAACACTCTAAATATTTTCCAACACAGCACTGTCCACATGCAATCCTGTTGCACCCTGCACTATTTACCCACAATCACTAACATACAGGTCACTCTACACACAATCCTCTCATATCCAACATACACCACCCACAGCCATCAAAATCCCATGCAGCACAATCTGCACACTTTCATCTCACATCCAGCACAATCCACTCACAAACATGCTCAAAGATTTGGCCTTATTGAGTCCTCACTGGCGCTCTTAACTGTCCCCCATCCTCACAGCACAGACAAGACTGCTAACTACAGCTGTCCTTATATACCAAGCTAGAGAACAAGATGGGAACATGTAATGGGCTCTATGTTTTTTTAATCATTTAAATTTTTTATTGGATTATTACATTCATACATAACAATAATGAAATAGAAAAAGTTGAAGATATACATCATCCTAAAACATTAAAGAAACTGATACCACAAAGGAAAAAAAAAACAATTCCATATACTTCATCAATTTTGACCACAAACACAAGGCAAAATTGGAGAGGCCACAGGAAACTAATCACAAAGGAAAAATACAAAATACATTACAGAGCAGAGACTTAAGCGTCAGCCGGAGTGGTCACTATTTGCACCTCCATTCCTTCCCTAGCTAACAGAAAATGAAGCAACTGCCTTGGTTCAAAGAATAAGAAAATTTTACCATCATAGGAAATTATACAACGAGAGGGAAATCTTAACTGAAAATTAGCTCCCAGGGAAAGAACTCTAGAGCGCAAGCCCAGAAATTATTTTCTCCTCACCTGGGTAACACGAGATAAATCAGGAAACATATATACTTTAGATCCAAGGAAGTTACAATTGAAATTCCTAAAATACGCCCGAAGAATTAAAGATTTATCAAGCTCCAAAGCTAAGGTCACAAGTAAAGTAGTATGGCCTGTTACTACCTCCAGGGAGTCTTCCAAAAATGCGGTGAGATCCCCAATCCCCACCGCCGGGCTCCCAGAGGCTAGACTACCAAAACCGCCACCTACATTTAGATATTGCGCTCTAACAATTGGAGGCAAATTATCTGCAGGAAGTTTAAGCACCTCCTGGAGATATTTACGTACCATATCCATAGCAGACATAATTGGGGATCTAGGAAAATTTAACAATCGTAAATTATTCCTATGAGTATAGTTCTCCAAATACTCAGTCTTTTTTGATAATACAATCTTATCTTTAGCTTGGGCGGCACATAACCCATGCAGATGTTCCAAGTCCTTTTCAACTCCCTCCAAGCATCGACCTTGCTCTACCAAAGCATTTTTCGCTTCAGAAATATCATTATGAACCGATAGAGAATCCTTTTTTAATACCCCAACAACTGCCATAAGGGAAGTATTAACAGTAGCAACAGCATCCCACAGTGCTTCCATATCTACCTGCTGTGGCTTAATCAACCCTCGCAAAACTGGAAGCATGTCCAATCCTTCTGACGGCTCCATAGAACTTCCATTCTGCAGAAACTTCTCTTCCACCTTTCTCCCATCCGCAGCAGCCTGGACAGAAGGTAAGGAAGCTGACAACTCTCCCACTGGTGCAGAGCCCTCTTCGCTACCAGCCGCTAATGAGCATCTCCCAGCCCTGGCAGGAAGCACACTGCAAACCGGATCACAGCTTCCAGGTCGAGGAGGGGGTGAATGCAACTCCGGCGACAACCACACCCCCGATGCACTCAGAGCCGACGACTCCAAAACCGCCGGCTCAGCCGAAGACGCTGCTCCATTCCCCGATAAGGTAAAGCCGCATGCCGCCAGCGTTTTCTGCCCTGTCGCTCCAGATAAAGGCACCCCCGAGGGTAACAAAGCCTGTTTTCTCTTTCGGCGTCCCATCCCAAAATCGCACGCCGAAACGGCAGACAGGACTCAAGCACCGCGGAGCCGCTTACCAACGGAGAAGCTCTAATGCCATCTTGTCTCTCCAATGGGCTGTATGTTAATGCACGTTATCGCAAAATCCCATGGTAAACATCCCAAGAAAGCCAGAAGCCAATGTGGAGTCATCTAGACCCTGATGACAAAACATAGAACTGAGTTGGGCTTGGTCTTGTTTTGAAGGCAATTCGAATGTTCTTTTGAAATGAGAAGTACTGTGTTTTTTCATTTTTATGTGCAACCATAAAATAACAAAAAACAACAGTATTTTTTCATGGGATCAATGGTAATAACTAAGTGGAGGTTTTTTAATAAGAACCTGCTAATTGATGGGATTCCTTTCATACATATTATTTAAGTGGCACTTTAGATAAAAGAACTTTGTTGGTTGGTTTCAGCGTATTGTTATTGATATATTGAAGTGTAGCATTACTGTGTGTTAATGAACCATGATCCTTCCTTACTGTAGATACGCCCCATCGCATTCAAACCTTTAGCGCACCACCTTCCCAGCTAGTGTCTGCTAAATATTTATCTTAATACATGTTAATGACTTAACCTGACCGCACTTTAGTAAAAGGATCCCAAGACATTAATATTGTGACCTGGCCCCTTAATGGGCATTAGAAATTGTTTGACTCGGGATTTAGGCCTGCCTAATTCACTCACATAGATTTCTTTCTATTTGTATGCTTTCAATATCACAAAAAACCCCAGAGAACTTGACAAAAGTATATTTCAAGACAAAACAGATGCAAAACTGTTGTATTTTGTTTCCAAGTAAGCCATAGAAATAAGGAGCACATATCAGTGTCAGAAAGCATTTTTAAAGAGAAATGATGAAACTGAAAGTGGGGTGCAAATGAGCTAAAGAGAGGGCACTTTTGTACCTCATGTCCTTTTCCTCTTTCATTGACTATTTCTATTTTTGTCATTAGCACAGTTTCAATAGCACAACTTCCGATAGCATAAATTCTGAAAATGATGGTGGTTGCATTACAGATTATTTTTCAATCTAAATCTGCAATCATTTATACTCCCTCGCTTGATATTTAAAGTTCAGATGTAGTTCAGACAAATCTAATTATGAAAATAAAATAACTCAATTTCCTTTCTGTCTTCCACCATGATGCAAAGTTTTCAGTCTATGCCAGATCAAGGTTTAAATCAATTCAAATCAATTGACTGAGACTTGGAGTATGGTAAGAAAAAGTCAGGAGAACAAATAAAATCTTTGCTTTTGGCAATCCTCAGAATATCAGTAGATTGGGACTATAAACAATAACAACAACGAAAAAGTAAGGGGTTAATTTGTAAAGCTAATTAGGTCCCTCCTTAAAAAGTTCTTTTACGTGGGAGACTTGAGCTGACATAAAAACAGGCTTTCACGCATGATTCATTAAAACTGTGCCCAACTTAGTACAGGTGCAGAAAAAGCACTTGATAGGGGGTTTAAGGGCTTGTGGGGGCATGTTTACTAAAATTCTGCACATAGCTCGAGGCTAACACTCAGCGTATGAATTTAATGTGGCAGAGGCAGAGTGGCTACAGTAGAAAGAGGGGCATTGGCTATGGTAGGGAAGGACTGTTGTGGTAGTAGTGTCAGTAATGTGGTCATAGCCAATATGTGCCCATAGTGAACGTGCACTGTGAAGATACTCACTACGAGTGCCTGTAGCATATGTACATTGCAAAGGTGCTTTCTATATGCACCTTTCTATTGCACGCTACCAATGTGATGTTATGGTCAGCAATAAGGCACCACACCCTTGCAGAAATATCATGCAGCAATACCTGCACCCATACCCCACCAACAGGGCACCTAGTAAGTGACCAGTGATGGATAGAGAAGGCGGACTAGGAAATAGCCACATCCCACTGCACAGCTTAGAGCAAGGGTTCTCAACCCAGTCCTTGGGGCAAACCTAGCCAGTCAGGTTTTCAGGATAACCACAATGAATATGCATAAAGAGATTTGCATACAATGGAGGCAATGCATGCAAATTTCTCATGCAGTATGCACATTCATTATGGTTATCCTGAAAACCTGACTGACTAGTCGTGTCCCAAGGACTGGGTTGAGAACCCCTGGCTTAAAGCAATGGGCCAAAGTACAAGCAGACAAGCATGCAAATCAGGGAAGAAAACACATGCATAAACACCACGCTGCCATCCTTTCTGGGGGAGATAGAGTGCAAACGTGACATCTGAATAGGCCAAGGGCACTGTAACAATATAGGCAGGGTGTCAGCAGTATGAACCCCTCTAAGCCTGAGGCACCTAGGGTGTCTGATTACCTAAGCTTCTTTTCCACACCTCACCATTGTCTCCAGATATCTCTCAGCTTAATCTCTGCCTTGCCCACATTGCCTCCTGGCTTTCGGAGAATTTTCTCCATCTCAACCCCTCAAAGTCCTCAGCAATGTGGGTATCTTTGAGCGGTACGTGCCCGACACTTGCTCCTTCCATTGGCACAACTAGTATCCCCCTTACATCTTCCTTCCGCTATTTGGGTGTTCTTCTGGATCCTTCTCTTTCATTTCACGAACATATCTCTTTGATCTCCCGCCGCTCCTTTGCCGCTCTGCGGCAAATTAGGGCCGTTCGCTCTGTGCTGCCATCTAATGCCTTGGTTACCCTGGTGCTTGCTCTAGTCATTAGCAGACTAGATTACTGTAATGTTTTTCTGGCCAACCTCCCAAATTATCAACTCCAAAGATTACAACGTATCCAAAACACAGCAGCACGTCTGGTCACATTTTCCAGTCGATTTGATCATATCACTCCTATCCTCCTCCGGCTACACTGGTTACCCCTTCGCCATCGCTTTCATTACAAATTTTTGATTTTGATTCATCGGGCCATCCATACTTGTAACCCTCTTTATTTAGCAGACTGCATTTCTCTGCACTCTCCCCATCGACAACTTCGCTCAATCCATGCCAACCGTTTATGCCTCCCCTCACCTTCACAAGCCCATCTGGAACAGAGCCGTCATTCAGCTTTTTTCTTCCTCGGACCTCTATTATGGAATATGTTACCAGCTCCCCTCCGGTTAGAACCCTCATATCCTCAGTTTAAATCCTTACTTAAGACTCACCTGTTTCAGAAAGCATTTGACCTCTCCCCTGAGGCCCCTCCCTGATTGTTCTGTCTTGGTTTTTGTCTTGTCATGAGCTTCCCTTTGCCCTTCCCTCGTCCTTACTGTCTGTGTTGCCCGGTTGGGCTGTACCTGTAGTATGCTTTTGATTGTTGTTGAGATGTCTCTATTCTATCCTGTTCCCTTCTGTCCTGTCTATTATTGGCGTTCCTTTTCTTAGTTCGCAGTGCTTAGCCTGTTTTTATTGTACACCGCTTAATGTTCCTACAGTAGCGGTCTATCAAATGCCGAATAAAGATAAAGATAAAGATAAAGATAAGCTGCAGTAGACAGACTAGCTGGTCTCTGGTGTTGCAACTTCTCTCTATCACTCCCCTTATATATCTCTTATGGCACTCTTGTCAGTGAGGAGAGGGGGAGAGGGAGATGTTAGAGCAGATTAAAGGCTGAACATAGTGACCACACGCATGTGGGAGATATATAGCTAGGGAGCCCTACCATCCATGCTTTGTACTACATGGGGTCCATGGTATACAATTCAATCCCTTTGGTCACCACATTGGACACCCCCTCCAGTGGTCTAGCCTCAGCCAGAGAGATGGGAGACAGTCCACAAAGGGCACTCATTCTCCCATCATGGGGAAAACTCTGGGGCTACATCACAAGACCCTCACTTGGTTTGCAGCTTGTCGTGCTGTGAGGGCTTGGCACATCAGTGATGCTGGGAACTAAGCTATTGGTAGCTTAAGAACTGACAGGTCTTCCAAGATGGACAGGTCTCAGCTGAGGTGTTGGACTAAGACAAACCACCCAATTGGGCAGCAGCAAATTTAGATGGTGTTGGCAGTGGAGGAGGATCACATTTCTGTGACAACAGCAACAACACTAGCATTACCTGCATGGAACAAAGGCTTGGAAATCTACTTCTGTATCTTGCCATGAAAACCCAGTGGATAGTCACAACTAAACAAATTGCACTATAGTGCTGAAAGATGAGACCCCCAGGTTGAAAGGCACTCATCTGGCTACTAGGGATGAGCTGAAGACTTTTCAGAGTAAAGCCAGCATTTATGATAAGGTTGGATCAAAGTCCAAGGGATGTCTGACTGCTGATGTAGCTGCACATGAAATGAGTCAGAAGTTGCAAAGATGTCTTACATAATGGGACATGGAGCATACAAAGCATGAACCAAGGGATATTGTGGGTGGTCAGCAATGAAATGGAACATCTGATCTCATGGGTGTCAGTGAACTGAAATGGACTGGCATGGGGCATTTTGCATCTGATGATCACATGGTATATATACTATGCTAGAAATGAAAGACAACGAAGAAATGGTGTTGGATTTATAATTAAGAAGAAATGTGCAAGAAATGTAATGAAATACAATGCAATCAGTGAATGCTTAATTTCTATTCGTCTATGAAGAATGCCTATTAACACAACTATTATTCAAGTAAATGCCCCAAAAACAGCTGCAGAAGAAGAAGAAGTTGGTCAGTTCTATGAACGAGTACAAGCTGAAACTCCAGAACATGCAAACAGGATATCTTGATAGTCACGGATGACTGGAATGCAAAAGTTGGCCACAAAGTTTATACTTAGTTATCAAATATATATAATTCACCCCAGTTGCCAAGCACTCCTGTTTGTTATTCCCCATAAAATCTTTAATGTATAAGATTCAGTTCACTGTAAACCGCCCCTGATCTCTGGAAGGGGCAGTATATAAAAACTTTTGAAATAAATAAATAAACAAAGAAGAAGGCAAAGTGATTGGAAAATATGGACTAGGCAACAGAAATTAAGCTGGAGAAAGACTGATAGAATTCTGCAAGACCAATGATCTACCGTATTCATCTCAAACACTTTCTTCCAGCAACACAAGCAGTGATTGTAAGCATGGACTTCACCCAAAGGATTGTACAAAAATAAAATTGACTACATCTTTGAAAGTCAATGATGGAAAAGTTCAATAATATCAACAAAGACAACCCTGGAGCTAACTGTGGAACAGATCACCAACTACTAGTATGAAAACTCAAGCTAAAGCTAAAAAAAGAGCAAACTATGACCTTAAGAATATACCACCTGAACTTAAAGGCTGCCTGCAAAATTGATTTGCTGCTTTGGATACAAATGACAGAGCACCAAAAGAGTTATGAGAGGACATCAAAAAAGTTGTGCTCAAAGAAAGTGAGAACTACCCTGCAAAAGGTGAAAAAGCAAAAACGTCCCAAAAGGATGACCGAAGAAACTCTGAAAATTGCCTGGAAACACAAAGAAGCTAAAGCCAGAGAAGAAAGAAAGGCAATCACAGAACTCTAAACCGCCGCTTCAGAGGCGCGCCCGCGCCTTGCGGGCCCGTGCCTGAGGGCCCTTTGGCGTGGCCCTTAGGCGTTGGTCCGTGGATTCTGTTGCTGAGGGTTGCTCCGATGACATGGACCTGGTCGATGTGTCTCTATGTTGTGGTAATTTGCTGTTCCTGTTCCTCTTCTTCTCCTATCTTTCTGACTGTCTCTGTTCTCTATTCTGTCCTATTATATAGATGGCGTTCCTTTCCTAATTCCTCAAATGATGTAGCATTGTAAACCGCTCTGATGCCTTTGGCCTGAGCGGTATATCAAATTATAATAAACATAAACATAACTCAGAGATTTCCAACATGCAACAAGATGAAACAAGAAGAAATACTATGACGTATGCAAGGAAATAGAATCAGAAACTATTAGAGGAAGAATGACATCGGCTTTCTTAAAGCTATGAGAGTTAAAGAGAAAATTCCAGCCTTAAACTGGAATGCTGCAAGATGCTCAAGAATCCATGTTATTATTTATTTATTACATTCTCTTATATATCATGCTATTCTGCATCAGTGCAGTTTACATTGAACAAACTGAAATTACATTGAACAGGGCATTATAACTTGGAGATAACTATTTTACAGGGAACATGGGCTATGGAGGGTTAAGTGGCTTGCCCAAGACCACAAGGAGCACCTGTGGGTCTAGAAACCCCAGTCCTTCCGGCCCAAGGTTGGCTGTCGTCTAGTGGGATTTGAACCCCTGACCTTCCAGCCTGAAGTACCTTGCCCCAACCACTAGGCCACTCCTCCACTACAATAATGCTGAGAAGATCAAGAAAAGGTGGAAAGAATATACAGGTCATTATACTATAAAGATCAAGTGGACCAACAGCCGTTTCAGCATCTATGATGTGCTTGGATCAAAGCATAGTGAAGGAACCACTGGTGATGAAGGAAAAACCAGGAACCACTGGTGATGAAAGAAGAAATCAAAGCAGCATTGAAAGCATTATCAAAGAACAAAGCACCAGGCACTGACGGCATTCCTACTGAAGTACTACAGCAAATGGATGCAGCTGTTACCATACTTACAAGGCTCTGGCAGGAAATTTGGAAGACAACATTATGGCCAACTGACTGTGGAAATTATTGCACAGTCATTCTGATTCCACATGCCAGCACGATTCTACTCAAGATAATTCAGCAGAGACTATAAACATACCTGCCTGAAGTGCAAGTGGGGGTTCAGGAAAGGGCGAGGAACAAGATAAAAAAAATACCAAAAGAATATCTACTGTATATTTTATTGACTACAACAAGGCTTTTGACTTTGTAAACCATGAGATACTCTGTGCCACATTAAGAAATAGGGGTATACCAGGATATCTAATAGTTCTCTTGCACAACCCTTAAATTGATCAAGAAGCAATAGTTTGGATGTACAAGGAGAAATGGAATGGTTTAAAATCAGCAAAGGTGTATGACAATGCTGCATACGTTCCCCCTGCCTATTTAAATTTATTTGCAGGACAAATCAGAGAAACAGGGTTGTATTAAGGTGTGAAGATTGGTGGAAGATTCATCAACAACCTTTGCTATGCTGATGACACCACAATATTGGCTAAAAGTGAAGATGATCTGAAATATTTGCTTCTCAAGATCAAGAAACATAGGGGTATGTTTACTAAACTGCGGTAACGGTAAATAACGCGCGTAATGTAACGTTAACGATCGTTAGCGCATCATAACGTGCGTTATGACACGCTAACGATCGTTAACATTACATAACGCGCGTTATGATGCGTTAACGATCGTAAAGCTCCGCTACCATTGCAGGGAGGTAGACTGTGGATCTATTGGTGAGTGATCCTGTTTCCCACCCTGAGCCCCAGAGGGTGGATTGTATGGTGGTACATAATCTGCCTATGGGTCCATACATCCCCCCCCCCCCTTCACCTACAGCAGGTAACCATGGCACCAACACAGGATATGCACTATTCTGGGTGCATCATCGCCCATAAGGACTAGACATGACGAGACATACAGCAGGACGTAGATGTATCCTAGGTGTGTCTAATGGAACTACCTATCACACACTGATGGGGACCTGCAGCATGGCGTATTTCAGCCATGAAAGGTGCTGTGGACCTGGTGTTGGGCGCCCCACCTAACCTCAGGGTGGGCACAGTACCCGCACAATGTGACTGTCTGTGGCTACTCTGTGGCAGTGCCACACACGGTCTGTTGCCCCTACCAGGCCGAGGTGCTGTGGGGGTGCATACCCAATCTTGTGCCCATCTCTCGTTTGCTGATGTGCATGTGCAGTGTATCATGGGTACAGGTGGGTTAACCCTATCCTGGTAACCACAGCAGACAGTTTGTGTGGTGCCGTGCAGTTCTTCTGCAGCCAGCCAGGGCTTTGTTCACAGCCTTCGATAGGGGACATTATAGGGTGCCTTGGCGGACAGTACACTTTATAATGTGCCCTATGGAATGCCTTATGGGGTGCCTTATGCGGCACCTTAGGTTATACCACCGTGAGGGTGTGTTTGCTGGCAGCACTAATTAAAATACACGTCAAATGCCTCAACAATCACTACTTAAATGTAAAGGGTGCTGCCTCAGCCAGCCTTATACATTAGGCCCACTGGGGAATCAAACCCATGACCCCTGTACCATCAGTCAGTGTTGTAACGACTGTGCTACAGCTCTGTTGCTGTGCTTGTATGCCTGCGCACCTTCTTAAGATTAACACGCGGTAACGTGCCCTGTAGCGCTCGTTCATTTATGGCGCCTTGTAACGCGCGTTCTCGGCGCGTTCTCAGTAACGATGTACCGCCCATGTCCTTATTTGGGATTTCTGTCTCTACCGCGGCTCCTAACGCGAATCGCACTAACACAGTTTAGTAAACATACCCCATAGTCTTATAATGGGCCTGTGCCTTAACAAAGACAAAGATCCTGACAGCTGGCAAAGTCAACAAGTTTATTGATGATGGAGAAGAAATTGAAATAGTGGACAACTTTAACCTGTTTGGATCAATAAAGAAATGACAAGCAGTTAAGAAATCCGACACCACATTTCCCTTGGCTTTGAAGGACCTAGACAAGATTCTCAAGAACAGAGATGTCTTTCTCCATACAAAGATTCAGCTTGTCCAAGCCATTGTATTTTCAATAACATCATATGGATGCAAATGTTTGACAGTGAAAAAGATAGACAGGAAGAAAATCAATGACTTTAAATTATGTAACTGGCGAAGGATACTGTGTATACCATGGACTACCCAGAGAACAAACTAGTCAATATTAGAGGAGATCAAACCTAAGCTTTCTTTAGAAACTCAGATGACAAGACTTTGGCTTTCAGACTTTGGACACATCATGCAAAGAGAAAGATTAGTAGAGAAAGACATCATGCTTGGCAAGGTGGAAAGTCAACATAAAAGAGGTTGGCCAGCAATAAGATGGACTGATACAATAACAGCAGCTATTGAAGCCACTATCAACTATGAACCACCTGACTGAAGACCAATTCCTGTTTAGGACAACTAGCCAGAGGGTTGATATGAGTCAATAATGACTTGATAGCAGTTAATAACACCACAGGACACCCTATACCCCCCCATGGAGACAGGTAATCCCCAAACAGCTCTCAGATGAGCTTCCTAGGGAAGGTATGTGGAGTACTTCATTCTTGTTGGGGGGGAAGGGAAGGAAGGACAATTTATTAAGGAGCTCCAACCAAACTCATTTTCAGTAGTAGAGACAGAAATGCCTACTCATGAGCCATTAGGGCAAAAAAACATCCTCTTATAGTCAGGGTGAAAGGCTATTTGGTCATTGGAACAGGGCCCATGGCACTAGTATAGCCCCCCAGGTGCACATATGCACTACTATATGGCTCCTCATGTAGGGGAGACAGTGGTTGGACAGCACATATTTGGTGCCAAACCTTCCTTTTGCCAGTTATTGCAACACCTCATTTGCATGCTTTTCCCCCAGCTGTACTCTGCTATCTACATCCCTGACTATGTGGCCAGTGCTATCATTCACTGAGCACAGGTCCTGTCTCCCAACTCCTCCTCAGCTCATCCCATAGGCAGCCCTCCCGCATCTATCCAGTGCAAATGCATTCTTGAACAACATACATTCAAAAGCGATGTAGTTTTGTATAGATGTGTGCCTACTCTCCCAGCTCATACACTCATGTGCTGCAGGCCCTGGTTCAATTCTGGATATTTCCATCCAGCATTGTCAATCATGGTATATGGCTGGGAGGGTCCAGGGCTTTAAATTGCTTGACATGCACATCTGGGCTGTGCGTTGCCAGTGCGTTAGCAAGAGGGGTATAACTACCACCTAGTCAGAGTCTGGCAGTAGTTGCACCTATTCTAGCGGCATCTTTGTGCCTCTAGTGTGCCACTAGCATGGGTGCACCAGCCGCACACCACTGCTACTGCCCACTCTCCACCCCAACTCTGCCCTAACCCTGCCTTGTCACATGCTGGTCAGGTAGCACAGCATCTTTAGCCTTTGGCCATATGCTCTTAGCTAACATGTGGTCAAAACACACATTAGCCCCATACTAAACTCCGCATTCCCGGCTACCACACTTTAGTAAACATGCCCTGTGGAGCACTGTCCATGTGGCAAAATGTAACCTGCTCGTGAAGCTTTGCATTCATACAAATACAATCTTCCAGCTTTCTGAGCCCCATTACTAGCAGGAACAGATAAAAACTAAATAAAAAGAAAAGCATCAGATATTGTAGATATGCTATCAGTTTCCAACTGGAGGGCTTCTGAGCATTATAAAGGACTGCTGGAAAAATATCAATAAAGGGAGGAAGGATTATCACTTCCAAATGCCCCTTTAGTCTTACTCCCACCATATATACCACCTACTCATAATTCCCAGATAATGTTTTTTCACTTCAGTTATGCATTAAACATTTTTTCATCTTTTCATCTATCTTATCTATTGGGCCCTTTTAATAAAATGTGGTAGTTTTTGCCCCGATGCACATTTTAAGTCAAAATCAACACAAATTAGGTGTCACCACACCGCTGTAAATATCAGGGGAATGGCCAGCATGTGGCCAATATTTAGCATGCAGACAAACCTCTTATTGTACATTTTGGCCATGGATGCACCTAACACCATCTATTGAGATAACCGTGGCTTAATCCATACTAGCAGCAACATTGGCAATTAGCATGCGCTACTGATGCCCATGCCAAACGCAATGTGCAGTCAACACCCACTCTCTGCCCCAACCTCGCCTAGACCCTGCCCCATCTCATCATGCACAGTTAGCATGTTTTTCAGGTGGCAATTGTCCCGCCTGCACAATAACAATTATCACAGGCCAACAGAAGTGGTTAATTAATTAATATATTTATTTTTATTTATATATTCACATCTTTAGATATGCCACTAGGGCTGGAGCATAAAAGTGGTTTACAACAATATGGCTGCTACAGAATGGAAAAAGAAAGGAACACCAATAAATTAACAGGACAGCAGAGAAAAGAAAAGGAGGATAGAAGAGCAAGAAGACAACATGACATAATTAGACACAACTAAGGGAAACCAGGGTGGAGTTCTCACAAACAGACTAATCAAGGGAAGGAAGGCTGGAGGTCAAAGGCTAACTGAAAAAGATTGTTTTTAGGGCAATTTTAAACTGAGGGAAGGATAGCTTAGAGCAGAGGGTTGGAGGGAGAAAGTTCCAGAGGGAAGGTCCCAGAAAGAAAAAGGTTGCCCCTCTGGTGCGCTCAAGACAAGCCATAGAGACAGATGGGAGAGCCAGCCAGTGGGTATGGATGGAGTGGAGCAGATGATGAGGGTGATGAAAATGAAGGAGGTCAGCCAGATATCAGGGGTAGCAGTGTGGATGGCCTTATGGACAAAAATGAGAATCTTATACTGTATGCGGAAGCGAAAAGGTAACCAGTAGAGGCACATGAGGAGAGGAGAAACATGGTCAAAACGTGAGGAATGAGTGAGTATCCGGGCAGCTGTGTTCTGCAGTAATTATAACCTATGGATCTGATACTGAGGAAGGCCGACTAAAATAATATTGCAGTAATCAATCCTGGATAGAATGAGTGTGAGAATGAGTTTGGTCAGAGCGGGCATGGAGAGGAAAGGATGAATAGCACAAATTTGCCAAAGGTGAAAGAAGGAACAAGATATGGCAGAAATATGCTTTGTGAAAGATAGGGACGAGTCCATGATGACCCCAAGATACCGAAAGGATGATACCAATGGGATGACGGTGGATGCAAGAGTATGGGCTAAGGAGAGAGGGGGGCCCCAAAGTTGATCCAAGAGGCAGACGATTTTGCTGGGTTCAGATGAAAAAAGTTGGCAGTCAGCCAGGTATGGATATGAGCTAGGCAGGAGTTAAGTGGGGAAACATCGGGTGAAGAGGGATTAGTATGGTGAAGGAGCAAGATATCATCTGCATAGTAATAAGCTGAAATCCCTGATTGTTGAATAAGAAGACAAAGGGGTGCCAGAAAATGTTAAAAAGGAGAGGGGACAGTAAAGATCCTTGTGGGCAGAGGGATGGAGGGAGAAGATGAAGCCTTAGAGAAAACAGAGAAAGAACAAGCAGTGAGAAAAAAACAAAACCCTTAAAGGAACACCAGAGACACCGAACTTGAAGAGACATGTAAGGAGAGTACGATGATCCACCAGATCAAACACTGAGGAGAGATCAAGTGAGATAATAAGAGATAGGTCACCCTGTTCATGTGCAATGTGTAGTTCATTCAACAAAGAGAGAAGGATGGACTCAGTACTATGGCCTTCCTGAAATCTTGACTGCCAGGGATGGAGGGCATGAGTAGACAGAAGGTGGGCAGGTAGCTGGTCAAAGACAAAGCAATCTAGTAGCTTAGAGAGGAAACATAGATTAGAAACAATTGGCGAAAAATGATGGATCAAGTGATGGATTTTTAAGGATGGGATGAACTATGGCTTGTTTCCATGGAAAAGAGAAGATTCCTGTAACAAGACTGGTATTTATCATGCTGAAGAGAGGTGGAAGAAGGGCAAGGGAGGGTTCAAGGAGCCACTTAGAGGGGATGGGATCCAGAGAGCAGGTAGTTTTCCGAGAGGCAGAGACAATCGTAATGAGCTCAGAGGAGGTGATTGTGTGAAAGGAGGACCAAGCATGGGAAATAGAAGATAGAGGAGAATGAGAGGAGGAGAGCTGGTCAGACAGGGTAGTGGAAAGCGGAGAAAGTAGAGGTGGACAGGAGGGAAATGTCACACGAAGGGAAAGAACTTTGTTGGAGAAAAAGAGAGCCAAGTCTGTTGCATCTGGCCCTATTGAAGATGGGGAAGATGAGAAATAAGGAAGAGATGTGAGCATGCCAAACACCGATTATAACTGTCGGGACAAATTAGAAGACGAGAAGATTACATGGGAGTAGTACTTCTACTTAGCCAAATTTATGGAGGACCGTTATTCCTGGTGTCGGAAAACCAGGAGTGTGGTAGGGATGGGATGAGAGTGCCACATCCATTCGGCACATCGCAGATGGCATCGGAGAAGGTGACGTCTAAGGTGATACCGGGGATGATGGTTGATCGAGTGAAGGAAAGAGGACAGGGAGGATCCAATAGATCAAAGGTGGTAGACAAGTAGGAATTCCAGGTTCTGGCCTGGGAGTCAAGCAATAAGGTAGAGAAGTTGGAAGGAAGGAGTAGATCCACTGGGGGAAAAGGTTGTAAGGTAAGGGGAGAAACACGCCAGTGAGGAATAGGAGGAGGAAGATATGGAAGACTTTGGGCAAAAAGTGCTGAAAGTCTAAGAGAGAAACAAACACAGAAGTGGTCTGTCCAGGGAAGAGAAAGAGAAGAAAATGACAGCGGAGAAAACAGGGAAAGAGATGGAGTAATGATCAAGCGTGTTCTCTGCAGTATGGGTTGGGAAAAGAATATGTTGTCTAAGGGAAAGATCAGCAAGGAGGGAAGCGAAGGCCTTGTCATGGTGGCGGGAAAGGGAATCAAGATGGAGATTAAAGTCACCCAGAATGAGCACATGGGTAAATAGAGATGAGATCTCAGTACTGGTCAGCAGAAGATCATCCCAACTGTGGGGAGAAAGCGCCGGGGGGGGGGGGGGGGGAAACATACAAAAGGAGAAAGTGCAGTGGGGGGGGGGGGGAGGAGTCCAGATGGAGAAACAGGGTTTCAGGATAGTGTAGGTCCGGGGACCTAATCTCTCGAAGTGGGAGACTAGAGCGGTGGAGGACTGCTATTCTCCCCGACTGTCCCTTCCGAGGAACTGAGAGCACTGAGAAACCTGGAAGGAGACATTGAAGAAGTAGCGGGTCCTCCTCATCATGAAGCCAGGTCTCAGTGACAAGCAGAATATCGAATGAGTGGTGGGTGATTAAGTCATGGACCAAAGGGGACTTAGACCGGATAGAATGGCAATTAATGAGGGCAAGGCTGAGGAGAAGCTGGGAGGCAGCTAGAGGAGGAGAAGGCGAAAGTAAGGCGGCGGCTGGACAAGGTAGCAGATTCTCAGGGGTACGATATAAGTGAGGCAGAATGAAATGATGAGTGGGACTAGGACACCTGCCCCAGTGGACGGGTATTGATGCCATAAGTGGGGTGAGGAGTAAAGGCCAGAGAGAGACAATGAGCAGCAGAATAATGGGAGACTTACTTGTAGTGGAACAGTGTATATGAAAGTGCTGATCCAAGAGAAGCGTGTTGAGACAGCACCGAGGGAGCTGCGGCCTAGGGTGCTTAACCTCGGATGCCCCAGAGTCGCCCCAAGACAGCAGTTTTAATACTGGGTAGTTCAACACAGGGAGCGCAGCCGTGGGAATGCAGCCGCGTCACTTCCGGGTAGGTGGAGTCACAGCAGTGGGCCAAACAGATACCTGAGGGAAGGCCAACACACGATAAGGAGCAATGTAGGAAGCAGTGCAGGAGACAGCAAGGTTCGGCAAGGCACAGCACAGAGGATACAGCACTGAAGCCTCCCCTTTGCTATCTGTTTAGATGTTTTAATGTGGAATGTTGACATTGTAAGTAATATATCTCAAATTTTATATTAATGTTTTACTAGCTTTAATGTGTACTATTATATAAACATGTTACTGTGCTTTAATTATATACTGCCTACAGTAAGTCCAGTTTATATTTGCTGTGTACCACCTTGGGTGAATTTCTTCAAAAATGTAGCCAGTAGATTAAAATAAATAGATTACCTGTTTGGTACCCCAGGAGGGGTGCAGGGCTTCATTCCCAGTACCCAGAGAGAGAACTGGAGCCTCAGATAAATTAAAGGAAGTGTAATCTTGGATTTGCAGGTTTTAAAAAGCCTATTTTGATGCTGAAAATGAAGCTTAATTTAAAAACAAGTCCCGGCTCCATAGAAAAGCACTGAGTGTGCTAGGGGACGTACAGGGATCTCTTTAGTGAGCAGTCTTTCAGGAGGAAAACTGCAGAGACTGATGCGGAGAGGCAGTATTTAAATTTGCTGCTTCAGAGGCTTACAAGAACAGCACAGAACCCTAGGATATATTCTGACGTGTTGTGGAAAAATGCTTGCATCTGGAAATTTGGGGGGGGGGGGGTTGCCTTTTTCCAGAGCAGTGCTGGGGTTTCTTGGAGCAGGGTTTGAGAAGAAACAGGGAAACTTTTCCTGCTTTTTAAATTGGAAAGTTCCTAAGAAATACTGGATTAAGCTCCTTTGAGGAACTAAAGGTTCTGAAAGCTAAGATTGTAGCAAAGCTCCTTAGAAGAAATACATATTTTAAACCCTATGCAGAGGAGCTGGTAGTTCTGCTGGGCATGGCAGTTTGGAGTCCTCTGAGCAGGGGGGAAAAGGGGAAACTGCCTTTCTTTGAGAAATTGGAAAAGAAAGCTATATTGAGCTCTTCTAAGGAACCTAAGGGGTATGTTTACTAAACGTGTTAAGGTAACAGGCATTAACGGCAGCGATAAAGGGCATTAAACTTTAAAAGACATTGGGCGGGTGGGGGAGCGTTCTGGCGTAAAGCGCCCTAGGGTCCATTTAATGTGCGTTAACAGGGTGGCTTGGCCATTTAACGCATGTTAGCAGGACATCACACGTTAAGGTGTATCCAGCAGACTGGTCTCTCTGCTTTTTATTATGCTGACGACATAATTATCATCCACCACACTAATCCGCTTTATCCAGATCTCACACCTTTGAACTCTTGCCTTACTCTCGTTTCCAATTGGTTATCCTCAAACTGTCTTCATCTTAATGCCACTAAAACTTCGGCCATCTGGTTCACATTTGGAAGTCCTTGCTCCAATTCTTAACCACTCTGCAATTCCTATTGCCTCCTCCTTTAAATACCTTGATGTTCTTCTTGATTCAAACCTCACTTTCAAAGAACATATATCGCACCTGGCTAAGACATCTTATTTTTTTTATTCGACAAATTCGATCTATCCGCCCTTTTCTATCCCCCTCAGCCCTGACCACTCTCACATTGGCTACAGTTTTATCACGACTAGACTATTGCAACTCCGTCTTTGCTGGTATCACCAAAGTCCAACTTCATAGACTACAACTCATACAAAACACTGCAGCTAGAATCATCTGTCACTCCTCCCGCTTTGATCACGTTACCCCCCTATTGCTTCACCTCCACTGGCTTCCAGTCGATCATCGCATCAAATTTAAGATATTAACTTTAGTTCACCGCACTCTGTACGCGCATACACCTCAATACCTTACTGACCTTCTCCACTTCACCACTCCCACACGTAGTCTCCGCTCTCTCATCATAAACCGGCTCCATCTTCCCTCACCGTCTCGTGCACATTTACAATCTACCCGCCACTCTGCCTTTTTCTTCTATGGTCCAGCCCTCTGGAATTCTTTACCCACCCCGCTTCGTCTGGAAGAGAACTATATTACCTTTCGGTCATTGCTTAAAACTCATCTCTTTGTCTCTGCATACAACCTCCCAGCCACACCCAGTTGACCTGATTTATTCATGTTTACTTGTGTCTTCCTTTTTGTCTTTGTCTCCCCTATGCACCCTTTTTAACCCATCTCTTTCTGTTTTCTCTTTCCTCTTTCCTGTCCCAATTATGTATTTCCTTTCTTGCTATAGGGCTTGTGCCCATCCCGGTTAGTTTGTACTATGTGAACCACCCTGGTGTAATGAAGGGCGGTATATCAAGTTGAATAAACATAAACATAAACATAAGGTGACAAGCATGCACCTTAAGGCATGCTAAGGTGATAAACGTGCTTTAAGGCGGAAAGCATGCACTTCAAGGTGTGAAAATGGCTGTAACCCAAATGCTGGATATAGTACCAAGGAAAGTCAATGTAAAGGTGATGGAAGGAAGGACAGGTGGGAACTGATAGACCTGCCATATCGGTGGGCATGCTATGTGGCTGCCAGTAAAGCGGACGAGCATGTGAGAGGCAGCTGTACCGATGCACAGAGTGGTGACAGTGTAAAGTGCTGCAATGTCAGTGTGTGACATAGGATGGGGAAGACGTGTCCCCCAGTGGAGCCAGAGGTGGCAGGATGTTTGCAGTGACAGCAGGACAGAGTAGTAGTAGTGGTGACGTGCAGAGAGCCAAAATGCCAGCGAGAATACCAGTGTAGGTCATGGTGTAGCAGCTTGCACAAGAAGACAGGACTGCACACAACTGACAGAGGCAGATAGATGGACTGAAGGAAGGATGGGAGCTGAGGAGAGTGGTAAGGGCTGGCAGAGCCCCGACTGTTGCAGACATAAAAATGCCTTGAGTAGCACACAGAACAAGTGGGAATCAAACCCCTGTCCTCTGCTTATAGAAGCAGTGCACTAACTAGCCTCTCCTCTGGTATTTTTCCCCAGCCATGGAAGCATGCTCTGGTTCGCCCTATCTTGAAAAAGCCCTCACTTGATCCTCTAGTCCCTGCACATTATCGCCCTGTCTCTAATCTTCCTTTTCTATCGAAAATTCTTGAGAAAGTTGTTTTCTCCCAGCTGTCCTCCTATCTTGATTCTACCCACTTTTTTCACCCCGTCAATCTGGCTTCCGACCTGGTCACAGCGTTGAAACTGTTCTGTTGGGCTTTCTGAATGAAATTCACACTGCTCACGACCGTGGTGATCTCTCGGTGGCAGTTTCCCTTGACCTCTCGGCCGCCTTCGATCTCGTTGACCACTCCCTTCTCCTAGCTCATCTGCGTGAAGCTGATCTTTGTAGCACGGTCCTTCACTGGTTTCACTCCTTTCTCTACTCCAGGTCTTTCTGTATCCATCCTGCCCACGCCTCCTCCTCCTCCACTGCCTCCGAACCTACTCCCCTTCTCTGTGGGGTCCCCCAAGGCTCGGTCTTGGCACCTCTTCTCTTCAATATCTTCCTCACACCTCTTGCCCTCCTAGTCCAGCAACACGGGATATCTGCCTTCTACTATGCTGATGACTTGCTCCTTCTTTACCACACCTCCCCCCTTTCTCTCAATCTCTCTCCTCTAAACACTTGCCTTACTGCTGTTGCCAATTGGCTCACTACTCATTGCTTGCACCTCAATCTTACCAAAACCCTTGCCATGTGGTTCACTCGTGATGCCTCCCCGCCCGCACTCTCCCCTTCTTTTTCTGGTTCGCCAGTTCCCATGGTCTCTTTCCTTCGTTACCTTCGTGTCCTCTTTGATCCTGCTCTGACTTTCCGTGACCACGTTGCACATATTTCAGCACTTTCTTTCTTTTATCTGCGCCAAATCCGTGCCATCAGGCCTTTCCTTTCCGCACAGGCCCTCACCACCCTCCTTCTTTCGCTCGTTATGTCCCGTCTTGACTTTTGCAATTCAGTTCTAGCCGGTCTCCGCACTGTCCAACTCCGTCATCTCCAACTTATACAAAACACCGCTGCCCGACTTATCTCTCACTCCTCCATCCGTGATCACATCACACCTCTTCTTATCCATCTGCACTGGCTACCTATCAAATTCCGTATTCACTATAAAATTCTGGTACTTCTCCACCGGGTTCTTCACACTCATACACCTCAGTACTTGGCTAATCTTGTTTACCTGCATGCCCCTACCCGCTCCCTCCGATCCTTCCACCTTAACCGCCTCTGCCTTCCCTCACCCTCCTCTGCTCGTCTTCAATCCACCCGCTCATCCGCTTTTTTCTTCCTGGCCCCCGCTTTGTGGAATTCCTTACCTTCCTCCATCCAGCTCGAGTCCGAACACCCTACTTTTAAGAACAACCTCAAGACTCACCTCTTTGCCCGTGCCTTTGACCTACCAGATCCTTTTGTGTGACCTTACTCTACTCTGTCCCCCCTCTCTCTCCCCGTCTCTGTCCTGTTGTATGACTCTGTTATTTTGCTTTCCTATGCCATATTGTAACTTCCTTTCCTTTCAAAACCTACATGGGGTTTTGTTTTGTCTCCTTCCTTAATTTATATTATGTAAACCGCTGTGATGTTTTTCCTCAGCGGTATATCAAATCCAATAAACATAAACATAAACCAGTAGGCTACACCACCACACCTTGCTGAGCAGTCATTGCCTAAAACGTCTGCTGTGTGTGCTGGTATAGGGTAGCCCCTCCAGTACCCATAATGCAGTGCACATGCAGAACAGCAGTCTGCAGCTGACCACCAAATGGAGAATGCACTGATCCATCACCTCAGTTCCGTAAGATGCACTGACAATGTGTGATACAAGCACAGACCGTGCTATTGAGCAGTTTCTGTGGTCACCCTGAGGATGAGGATGGGCGCCCAGCACCTGGTCCCGAGAACCAGTACTATTAAAGATAGCCTCTGCTGGCTGTGTTCTAGATTGATATCACTGTCAGGGTATGGTAGGTATTGTTGGTAGTGTGTTACACTAATCACCTTGTTTCTTGCACAGTTATAGTATGCTGTATGTACTGGTCATATCTGACACTGTGTCCTATCTCCAGGGCTGGCCTGTCCATGGTGTATGAATGTTGTTTCTACAGGGCCCTGTGCTAACAACATCCTGCATTCAGTACCTGCAGGCAGGTTGGCTTTAGAGAAAGCTGGAGAGACCCTGGCTCACTTCTAGCAGCTGCCAAAGTGAAGAGTGTCTTTTTTTCTTCACTTCGGCAGATGTACTGTAGTTTAGGATGCTGCCATGCTGAGTATCGGGAAACAGGAAGTCCCCTTTGAGCTCAGTGTGGCAGCACTGGCTCACCTCTAACAGCTGCTGAAGTGAAGAAAAAAGGTGCTCTTCACTTCGGCAGCTGTTAGAGGTGAGCCAGTGCCTCTCTGACTCCCTCTATAGCTTTTTAGACAGCCGTGGGGCTCTTCAGGAGGGGAAGGGAGGGGAGGGGAGTCCATGGACTGGAAATGGACTGGGGGGGAAGCTAAGACTGGAAATGGGCTGAGTGGGTGGGGGGAAGCTAGGACTGGAAATGGGCTGACTGGGGGGCCTTGAACTGGAAATGGGCTGAGTGGGGGAACTTGGACTGGAAATTGGCTGAGTGGGGGAAACTAGGACTGGAAACAGCTGATGGGGAGGGGGGCTTGGACTGGAAATGGGCTGAGTGGGGGGGGGGGCTTGGACTAGAAATTGGGAGGGGAGCTAGGACTGGAAATGGGCTGATGGAGGGAATAGGATAGGACTGGAAATGGGCTGATGGGGGCTAGGATTTGAAATTGGCTGATGGGAGGCTAGGATTGGAAATGGATTGATGGAAGGGCTAGGATAGGAATGGAAATGGATGGGAGAGCTAGGACTGGAAATGGGTTCATGGGGGGACTTGGATTGGAATTAGGCTGAGTGTGGGGGGGGGAGATAGGACTGTAAATGGGCTGATGAGGGGTTAGGATTGGAAATGGACTGATGGAGGGGCTAGGATAGGACTGGAAAGGGCTGATGGGGGAGCTAGGATTGGAAATGGGCTGATGCAGGGACTAGAAGGGAGCGGAAGCTGGGTGGGGCTGGAACTAGAAGGGAGCTGATATTGGGGGAGGAGTAGAATGGCTGGGCTGGGAGAGTAAAATGGAGAGGGCAAAATATTTTGTGTGGGAGGGAAGAAAAATCTACGATTGGCTAGGTATTGGGAGAGTAAGTGGGGATTGAGGATGGAGGGGTAAAATTTGAGTGGATGGGAAGGAACAAAGAAAGAGATGGAGGAAAGAGCAAAAGGAGAAAGATCAGTATGTTAAAGCAGATGCAGAGAGAGAATGGAAAAAAACAAAGAGAGAAGCAAGGACAAATGGATAGCAGACAATGGAGAGTTAGCAGAAGACAAGAAGAAACCAGAAGAAAGTGACTGGAGCAATTTCAAGTGAAAAATAAAATGCACAAACAACAAAAGGTAGAAAAATACTTATTTATTTTAATTTATTAACTGGAATATGTCAGCTCTGGGAAATGTGCATCTTTAACGTCTGCATTTTGTTTAGTACAAGAGAAAATTAATTTATAGTTTTATTTCTGCAGTGTTGTTGTACATTCCAAGATTGACTTTTGGGGGTCCCAGTTTAATTATTGCCTTTCTATTTCTAAATTGTGATCCCTGGTTCTTTGTTTGGTGATGGTCTATGTTCTGCATGTGTAACTGAGCTGAGGTATTCTATTTATGTAATTTCTATCTGACAGTGCCACTTGTTCTCTTTCCCCATTAGGAGATGTATTGGTATTCTCTGAGGTGTATTGGTTTAATATTTGCAGTGTTGCCTTTTGATAGGTAGGGTTTGGTGCTTTATGAGTCCTGGTAGTACTGTTATGATATGGTGGGTTTGCTAGGGGTTCTAAATGGGCAGTGTTTGTAGTACTTCCTAATGTGCCTGGCAGTTGGCACTGGAGTATAGTAATGCAGAAATCTGGTAGTCTTTCTTTATCCATACACTCATTAAGAGGCATGTTTACTAAACGTTAGTGCATGTAAACATTATGCAAATATTTATGCAAATGAGGCCCTGCACCGAGTCTCCGCACATGGCCTCACACCCCCTTTGGGCTGTCCCTGCCTACCCCTATTGGATAGGATCCCTCCCACCCCCTTAGAATAGTGCATGTCAAGACCCAGTGCTAAACTGCTGATGCCACTACTGTGGGGGTATCTAGGCTTGCATGGGACTGTTACTGGAGTCCTGTTGGCCCTACTATTCCTACAGGGAGCAAGCATGGAACACCACCTGTCCCAACCATTTAGATCTAACCATCACCCACAGCAGGCACAGTCAGACTGCACCTGCTGCCCACCACTGGGTTTTCTAGTCATGCACATTCCAACTGCGGATAGTCCGCTGGCCAGCACACATTGCATGTGCAAAAAGCAGCCATGTGCACCTAACAATTGGTTTAGGGATCAGGCCCCCAAAACAGGAAGTGCACCCACAGAGTAAAATAGTATATGACGACAGATAAAGAGTAGTATTGTTCTTCTAGTCTACCCAGCAAAGCGGCAAGAATAGGTGCACCTGCTGCTCTGTGCAGGTCACCCATCCACATGCCTTTGTTTAGGAATGTACCCACTACTCCATGTAGGTCACCCCTATTTACTGAGATATAAGAGATAGTTATGCTTATTTTGATTTTATCCCGTTGCCATAAATGGATACACTGTGTCAGTCCCATGCCATTTTGAATTCTGTCTCTGTATTTGCCCCCACCACTTCCATCGGGAGGGCATTCCAAGCATCAACCACCTTTTCAGTGAAAAAGTATTTCCTGACATTGCCTTTCAGTTTATCCCATTGCAGTTTCATGTTATGCCCTTTAGATTTACACCTTCCCCATCTTTGGAAGAGGTTTGGTTGTTCATTAATACTCTGAATCATATCTCCCCTGTCCCTCCTCTCTTCCAGAGTATAGATATTTAGGTCTTCAAGTCTCTTCTCATAAGTCTTCTGACACAGGCTCCAAATCATTTTGGTCACCTTCCTCTGAACTGTTTCCAGCCTTCTTATGTCCTTTGCGAGATAAGGTCTCCAAAACTGAACACAATATTCCAAGTGAGGCCTCACCAGCGACTTGTACAGTGGCATAGTACCTCTTCCTTTCTGCTGGTAATTCCTCTTTATGCAACCCAGCATCCTTCTGGCTTTTGCCACCACCTTGTCACACTGTTTTGCTACCTTGAGATCCTCAGAAACAATCACTCCCAGGACCTTCTCCTGGTCCATGCACACCAATCTCTTGCCCCCCTATCACATACAATTTCATTGGCTTTCTACTTCCCAAGTACATGACACCACACTTTTTCACATTAAATCTTAACTACCAAGCATTAGACCATTCTTCAAACTTTTGTAGATATTTCCTAATGTTATTCACTCATTCAGGGGAGTCCACTCTGTTGCAAATTTTCATCTCATCTGCAAAAAGACAGACTTTTCCATTCAGTCCTTCAGCAATATCACTCTAATCACCTTCCTTTCATCTGAGTGAGTTCTGTTTACCGTAACCTTCTGTCGTCTGTCAGTCAACCAATTTATGATCCAGTTCACCACCTTGGGACCCACCCCCAGCTGTTAAGATTATTGATAAGCCTCCTATGAGGAACAGTATCGAAGACTTTGCTAAATCTAGGTAGATCACGTCCATCGCATGCCCTTGATCAAGTTCTCTGGTCACCCAGTCAAAGAACTCAATCAAGATCGTCCTTTGGTAAAACCATGTTGCCTCGGATCATGCAACTTGTTGATTTCGAGGAACTCCACTATTCACTCTTTCAGGAGCGCCTCTATTACTTTTCCCACCACCGAGGTAAGGCTTACTGGCCTGTAGTTTGTCACTTCTTCCCTACTGCCACTTTTGTGAAGAGCTACCACATCAACCCTTCTCCAGTCCTGTGGAACTTCTCCTGTCTCCAAGGATCTATTAAAAATATCCTTTAATGGCCCTGCAAGAACCTCTCTGAGCTCTTTCAGTATCGTAGGATGTATTCCATCCGGTCCCATGGTCTTGGCCACTTTCAGTTTTGCAAGCTGCTCTAACACATCATCTTCTGTGAATGGTGTGCTATCTACTCCATTCCCATTTCTATATTTGTCAATCACAGATGGTCCTTCTCCAGGATTTTCTCTAGTAAAAACAGAGAAGAAGTATTTGTTTAGCATTTTCACTTTTTCAATGTCACTTTCTACAAATCTGTTCTCAGCACTTTTGAGTACTGCAATTCCACTTCTGATTTTCCTCCTCTCCCGAATATACCTGAAAAAAGTTTTGTCGCCACACTTTTCTTCTGCTGGTAATTCCTCATCTTTTCTTCTGCCTTTGATTTTGCTATCCTTATTTCTCTTTTTGCCTCTTTTAGTTTGATCCTGTATTCATTTCTGTGTTCCTCTGTTTGCGAACTTTTGAATTTTGTGAAAGCTGTAGTTTTGCGTTTATTTGTGCAGCGACTTCCTTGGAGAACCAAATAGGTTTCCTTTTCCTCTTGTTTTTATTTACTTTCCTTACATATGTATCTGTTGCCCCTTTTATTGCTTCCTTTAGTTTAGCCCATTGTAATTCTATTTCCCTTATCCTCTCCCACCCTGCCAACTCCTCCTTCAGGTACTTGGCCATTTTACTGAAGTCAGTGTTTTTGAAGTCTATGGGGTATGTTAACTGTTCGGCAGTAGTGGCTTCTGTGTGATATCGGAGCCGTGGCCCCATTTGTTCTTTTCCCCATGATTTCAATAGGGCCGCAGCTCCGATATTAAAATGGTAAATAAAGGCAAAAGGAAAAGGAAAAGGAGACCGCTATGGTTTTCTAAGGAAGTAGCTGAAAAAGTGAAGAAAAAGAGGGAGGCCTTCATGAACTACAAGAGATCACAGAGAGAGGAAGACAGGCATCTGTATTTGGAAAAACTTAGAGAAGCTAGCAAAGTAGTCAAGAAGGCAAAGATTCAAAAGGAGGAGGAAATAGCCAATGCAATAAAATGGGGGGATAAGACATTTTTCAGATATATTAGTGAGAAGAGGAAGGGCAAAAGTGGTATTGTCAGACTCAAGGGTGCAGGGGGGGGGGAATATGTAGAAGCTGATAAGGATAAAGCGGAATTGCTTAACAAATATTTTTGTTCTGTGTTCACAGATGAACACAGAACAAACTTTTATGTTTGCTTTTGTTCATAATGTTCCTTGTACATAGTTGCAATGTTGCATAATGTTCCATGTATTTGTTCACCAATGTTCTATGTAAACCGCCACTGATCTTGGGAAGGTGCGGTATATAAAAGTTTTCAAATAAAATAAAATAAAATAAAATAAAGAACCAGGAGCAGGACCTCAGAAAACACCCACAAATAGGAACAGAAGCGTGGGACATCTTGAACAATTTTCAGAAGACTGTGTTTATGAGAAACTAGCTCAACATAAAGTAGACAAAGCGATGGGACCGGATGGGATACACCCTAGAATACTAAGGGAACTCGGGGACGTTCTAGCAGCTCCACTGACTGACCTTTTCAATGCCTCGTTGGAGTCGGGAGTGATCCAAAGGACTGAAGAGAGGCTCATGTGGTGCCTTTACACAAAAGTGGAAGTAAGGATGTGGTTGAAAACTACAGGCCGGTTAGTTTAACTTCGGTGGTGAGTAAATTATTGGAAACGCTGCTGAAAAAGAAAATAGTGAGGTTTCTGGAGTCCAGCGGATTACAGGATCCGAGGCAGCATGGATTCACCATAGGCAGGTCTTGTCAGACAAATCTGATTGATTTCTTTGACTGGGTGACCAGGGAGTTGGACCGAGGGAGAGCTCTAGATGTGGTGTATTTAGATTTCAGTAAATCCTTTGACACTGTTCCTCACAGGCGACTTATAAACAAACTGAGCACCCTAGGGATGGACCCTAAAGTTACTGCTTGGGTTAGAAATTGGTTGGGTGGGAGGCGACAAAGAGTACAAGTAAATGGAGCTCACTCTGAGGAGAAGGATGTTACCAGTGGTGTGCCCCAGGGATCTGTCCTTGGTCCGATTCTTTTTAACATCTTTGTTAGTGATATAGCGGAAGGGCTGTCGGGTAAGGTTTGCCTCTTTGCGGATGATACCAAAATCTGCAATAGAGTAGACACCCAGGAAGGTGTAGATAACATGAGGAGGGATCTAGCTAAGCTTGAAGAATGGTCTAGAATTTGGCAGCTGGGATTTAATGTTAAAAAATGTCAGGTCATGCATTTGGGCTGTAGCAATCCAAGGGAGAAATACAGTATAAGAGGTGAAGTACTTTTGTCCACTAAAGAAGAGCAGGACCTAGGCGTGGTTGTGTCTGATGATCTTAAAGTAGCTAAACAGGTAGAAAAGGCAACGGCAAAAGCTAGAAGGATGCTTGGGTGCATACGGAGAGGAATGGCTAGCAGAAAAAAGGAGGTGATAATGTCTCTGTATAAGTCTTTGGTGCGACCTCATTTGGAGTATAGTGTGCAATTCTGGAGACCGCACCTTCAAAGGGATATGAACAGGATGGAGTCGGTGCAGAGGGTGGCTACTAAAATGATTAGTGGTCTTCATTATAAAGCATATGAGGACAGACTTAAGGATCTTAATATGTACACCTAGAGGAAAGGCGGGATAGAGGTGATATGATTGAGATGTTTAAATACCTCCGTGGCATAAATGTTCAGGGAGAGAGCCTCTTTCAATTGAAAGCAAGTTCTGCTATGAGGGGACATGGGATGAGGGTGAAGGGCGATAGATTCAGGAGTGATATGCGGAAATATTTTTTTATGGAAAGAGTAGTGGATCCATGGAATAGTCTCCCTGTGGAGGTGGTAGAGATAAGGACAGTAACTGAATTCAAAAAAGCATGGGACCAACACAGAGGATTTCTAAAGGTAAAAAGTGGACTGTTGTAGTTGTTGATATGGAAGGACAGACTAGATAGGCCATGTGGTCTTTTTCTGTCATCATGTTTCTATGTTTCTATGATATCACATGGAAGCCGCTACCGCCGAATAGTAAACATACCCCTAGGACTTTGAGCTTGCTGTGATTGGATTCTACCTTGGTTTTTATCTCAAACCACACTGTGTGATGATAGCTGCTGCTCATAAGGGCACCCACCCGGATATTCGACACACTATCTCCGTTGATGAGTACTAAATCCAGTACTGAGCACTCCCTGGTCGGTTCCATCACCATTTGTCTAAGTAATTCATCTTGGAAGGCATCCACAATTTTTTTACTTCTTTCCAGATTTGCAGAAGGAATACTCCAAGCCACATTGGGTAGATTAAAGTCACCCAATATGATCACTTCCCCCTTCATGGATATCTTTGCAATATCAGCAAACAATTCACTATCCATTTCTTCGGTTTGAGTTAGAAGCCTGTAGATTACACCAGTATGGATGACAGTGCCATCTCCTCTTTCCAACACAATCCACAGTGCTTCTTCTTTTCCCCATGTCCCCTGCATTTCAGCAGCTTTAATATTACTTTTGACAAATAGGGCTACTCCTCCTCCTATTCTACCCTCTCTATCTCTTCTAAATAGATTATAGCCAGCTATGGCTATATCCCATTCATACGACTCGTTAAACCATGTTTCTGTAACAGCCACAATGTCCAAGTCCATTTCCTCCATTAGGGCTTCCAGATCAGGAACTTTGTTGGCTAGGCTTCGAGCATTTGTGCTCATTGTTTTCCAGCATTCGTTGACTGGTTTGCCTGTGTTTTGCATGGATTTTGTTCTACATGCCCTTTCCCAGTTGCCATTGATGTGTGGTTTAAAAGCGTAGCTGTTTCCAATATCATTTTGCTTTTGCTGGGAGTGACGTCCTGAACTTGTCCTTCTCCATCCATCACCCCTTTCCCTAGTTTAAATGCCTGTCAACATACTGCCTGAATTTTTCACTTAGGATCCTTTCTCCTGCGATGGAGAGATATAGTCCATCAGCACAGTATAGTCTCTTATTGATCCATCTGTTTCCCCAGTCACCAATAAATCTAAATCCTTCTTGTTTGCACCAGGTTTGGAGTCATGTATTAAAATTGTTTATATGATGCAGCCTTTCTGCCCCTTACCCTGAACAGGTAGAACTTCTGAGAATGCTATAGTATCGTGTTAACAATGGGCTTGAGTTTCTCTCCCAAAGTCTGCAAGTCCCTTTAAACTGCAGAGGCACTGTTTCTAGCCAGGTCATTTCTACCCAAGTGGATGACAACACCAGTTTTGGAGTGCTCACTTTCTGCACTAACTATGCTAACAATTTGGTTTGTATTCCTGCAGGCTGAAGAGCCTGGGGGGCATTTGACCATCCTCTCTCATTTGAATTGTGTTCCCAATTTGGTGCATCTAATGATGGAATCGTCAAGAAGTAGTAGTTTTCTGTTTTGTGATTTTGTTTTCATATGTGGTGTATTATCAGTCCATTGACTTTCTCATTTAAAAGTATTTCAGTTTCCACAGATTGAGCACTCTCATTATCTAAAACAGAGAAGGCATTATGCAGGGATATCTCTTGATGTATACAATATCTGGAACCAGACACTATGGGGTATGTTTACTAAACCGTCTTAATGTTAACGGCGCTAGTTGCAGCGATAATGTGAAGAATGCCATATAAGGAGTGGGCGTTCCAGTCCTAAGGTTGCAAAAATCTGTATTGCGCAATAGTGGGCGCCGTGGCACGTTAACGCGCGTTAACCCTAAGTACATGCCAGCACAGTGTTAGACGCTATAACAATGTAGCCCACTTGTTACTGCAATGACTGTAGAGGCAGAGGTCATGGGTTCAATCCTGCAGTGGTCTAATCAAAAAAGGCTGTCTGAGGCATTTTCTTTTAATATAAATCAGTGCTGCCAGCAAAAACACCATCACAGTGCCATAACCTAAGGTGCCTCATAAGGTGCCCTATAAGGCGCCCCATAGGTCACATTATAAAGTGCCCTGTCTGCCAAGGCACCCTATAATGTGCCCTATAGGGTGCATTACAGGGCGCCTATGAGGCACCTTAGGCTACAGCACTGTGAGGGTGTTTCCCATCTGCCCCTGCAGGCTTAACAGAGACGCGAGGGAGACACTCTCCCTTCGCGACTCTCAAAGCCGGCACGGAGGGGCTCAGCCGTCACGGAGGGAGGGAGGGCGGGATTCAACCGGGCAGAGGGGGCCCCGCGGGACAGTCCATTCTGCCGCTGCTGCGGCAGCAGCGGCAGCGGTAGCAGCCAGCGGGGTTTTTTTTTAATTTAATTTTGAAAAAAGCAGAATGTTCTTTGCGCGGGGCCCCCTGAAACGCGGGGCCCTGTGCAAAAAACATTCTTGCTCAATGGACGGGCTGGCCCTGCTCTTGATCAACTATAAGCCTTCTAATGTCTGGTCCGAAGAACACACCTTCCTTCAATTTTGCCTCCGACAGGCCTGGAAACTTGGTGACCAAGTATTTGAAGCATTCTCCATCTCTTGGAAGTGATTTTATGAATTGCTTCATCAATCCCAATTTTATGTGGAGAGGTGGTAGAAGAACTTTATGGGAAGGTACCAAAGTTTCTCAGAGGACATTTTTTTCACCGACTGTTAGCACCCTCGGCTGCCAACCCTTCTTGGTCCAGTGATTTTGTCGGTCTCGACTGTCCCATAGACACAGAAAACAAGGATATTTGGTATACCCAGCTTGTTGCCCGAGCAGCATGCACAAGACCTTCAAGTCCCCACACACTTGCCAACCATGGTCTTCATATTTAAGTTTATGAAGAACCAATTCCAAGTTCTCATAGGTTTCCTTCAAGTGTATGGAATGACCTACAGGTATGGAAGCGTAAAAAACGTTGTGGAGTAAAACTGCTTTAAGACTTTTTTTTGAAGAATCTATAAAAAGACGCCATTGCTCTGAATCATATTGGATTTTAAATTGACCCAGCAGACCTTCGACATCGATGCAATAAACCAACTTGTCTTCCTGGGCGAAGTAAGGAACGAACTCCTTTTCACGATGTCTGAACTATGAAGTTGACACTCCTGGCAACAATAAATTCCTGCTTTTCAGCCTTGATCCGAGTAATTCAGCGGCATCTTTGGGAAGATTCAAGTCTCTTACCAAATCATTCATCTCCTCCTGAGAAAACAATTTTGGTCTTGTATCATCTTCAAAGTCAGAACTTGATTCGTCATCTGGTTCAGGTATGACTTCACCTTCATTGGAGCTAGGTATCTCTTCCAAGGTAGCAGGGGGCTTGGGTACTGGTATATCTGTGCCATGGGGGATGGGACAAATTGCCGAGTGAAGATTGGGGTATGAAATGGAATGCTTCCATTTGGAATTAAACCCTTTCACATCGCATGAACAAAAGTAACAGTCGTCACTATGGTTCTTTTGCTCTCGCCATACCATAGGAATCCCATAACAGAAAGATTTTTTCTTACTCTTGAACCAGTTTCGGAGGTCCTCAACACACCGTTTGCACACTTTATGAGGTGCCCAGACTTTATCTTGATCTCCAATTTTAGTCCAAAGTATGCAAAGTATACTTTTTTCACAAAGTCTGTAATATTCTGCTGTTGCTTCAACACTGCATATTCACCACAGATGAAACAGAAACTGTCTGGCGAATTAATACACTTTCGCGGAGCCATAACATAACGGCTGAAGAATGACGAGCTAACACGAATTGCGATGAAAAAGTGTGAACAGCCTAGAACCAAGAACCTGATGATGATTCGTGCACAAGTGTAGCATGCAGGAGAGAGCAGCTCTGTGTCTGTGCACGAGACGTCACAGTGCTGGCCACGCCCCCCTGCACTGACCGGAGCTGCTGCTATCTGCCCTGTGTCTCCCTCCCACTAGATTCTTCAGGAAAGATTAACCCCTTCTACCATTAGAAGCACAGACTTAAAACTTGCTTAGCTTATGTATATATTGCTGACCATCATATTTACAGTGCTATTTTTTTTTTTTACATAACTCGGACAACCCCTTTAAGGTTTTTTTTAGCATTTTATATCTTAAATGCACTTATGTGAATTAATTAATAGTAATTTGAATTAATAGTAATTTGAAAAAATTTGATAAATTTGAAGACAATTTTGCATGTTGTGGCAAATCATGACATCTAGGAGTTTTTTCAATATTTTATTTGTTTTCAGCACACCAAAATGCATGGAAATTAGATGAAAATAATCAAACAGCTTTTTAGTCGCAGACCTGTGTTATAGAACACAAAAGTTGCATTAGGAGAGGCCCAGTAGATAAACCACTGGTCACACATTGGCAAGAAAAATCTCACTAAATAGCAGACCTGAAGTTTTTTGTAATAAAAAAAGTTAAGCATAATTGGAGAGGAGGAGATCTAAATAAAACTATTATGCGTCTAGAACAAAAATATATTTTTTTGTTCAACTCCTTAGTCCCAGATGGACTTAATGCTGAGAGAGATTTATCTGTATTTTTGTAAAATTGATTTATAAATGCATAACAGTATATCATAATAACAATTTACTAGTTACAGGTTAGAACTGTCAATTACACACATATATTTATAATTTGCCTATCATCAATAGACTCATGTACACATTTTATATACTAGAGGATTGTCATAAATTGATAAAGAGGGGGGATCCTTGTTACCTTTCACAGTTTTTATGTTTAAGAACTATGAGAACCATGTAAGTACATAATATTTTGATAAACCTGTAATCATACAAAATGTCACATTTGACGGGTCGCAGTTCTAATTCTTTTAAAGAGTGCATGAGCCGGCATCTAGAAAAAAAGTATATAGGATTTCAGGACAATAAGATGTCATTTTTCCCGCAGTTGTCAGCCCTTTGAAGAGCGCATGAGCCGGCGTCTAAAAGAAGATTTTCAGTAGAAGCGAGTGCTTGTGATTGAAGCTTCGTGATTATAGCAAAAGAAGTTTGGCTATAGTAATGGTTATTTATTTATCATCGACATGATTGAATTTTCAATGATAATCAATCTGTATTTTAAAATTTCATTTTGGATGGATAGTAAGTAAATGAGAAAGTAAGACTAACTCAAGAAGTTATAGCCACATAAGTGGGGGCCTAATACATAAAGGTTAGTCGTGATAATGTCAAGATCTTATGGTTTAATATCACTTTAGGAGCGCGTGGGGATAGTTTATCTTAATAGAGAAAAGTGTGATTTTATAGCAATGCATTGCAATAAAAGTTGTGTTGCAAAGTCCATAAGATATGAAATTGAACAATTTCCCTTGTAATGTGTAGCAACAATCGGCACAGATTCCGTTTCATAAAAACATATGACAATTATCCTGAGTAATTTGCTGAGCAAGGGTAAAAGTTTTATTAATTTATATTATCACAGGGCAGATAAGAACAGAAAGATTAGTATGAAACAAAGTTAACTTTGTTATATGGCATTTTTCTTTGTATTTTTAGCGGTACGGATCTCGGCTTTAAAGCGTATGGCAATCATTTTTAGATTTGCCCAATTAGGATACTTAGGGGTATGTTTACTAAACTGCGGTAAATGTACATAACGCGCGTTATGTAATGTTAACGATCGTTAGCGTGTCATAACGCGTGTTATGTAACGTTAACGATCGTTAGCGTGTCATAACGCGCATTATGACGAGCTAACGATCGTAATGCTCCGTGGCGCGGTAAAACACCGCAGAAGGTGGAGAGAGGGCGGAGAGAAGGGGTCAATGGGCGGAGAGAGGGCAGGGAGAGGCTCTCCTCACACTAACGTGCTGAATTTCAGGGCTGAATTCCAACGCGAATGAAAACCTGCCGTTAAAGGCACATTACAGGGGAGAGAAACCATTTCAGTGTCAGCAATGTACAGCCCAGGCAGGGAAACCAATAAACAGTGATAAGTGTGATACATGTGCACAGAACAAAAGGGCACAGAAACACTGAAAATGACCCCAACAGACTGGAAAAAAACAATAACCAAGCTGGCCAATAGTGGTATCAATGAGAAACATCAACCCCTCCCCCCCCATAGTAAGCTCCATAGAACAGATATAAATTGTGGAAGGGTCTATACGCCGTCCCCATACAAGGTGAATGAGCCCACAGTGACATAGCGCTGCTCAGGGTTTTCCCCACCATCGGACAGGTGCACATGTCCCGCAACATCAGGGCGGGCATGTCGGAACGGCAACTGGACAGATGCCGGAGAAGGGGATACAGAGGGCCGCAGGCGGCACATGCTGTGGTGGAGCTGGGCCACAGTGCGGACTAGGGTGATGCCTAGGTGGCCCATATGAATGCTGAAACAGCGGAGCAGCCAGACAGCAACTGCTGAAGGTCCAACATGGGCACGAGTGGGTTTCCCAAAGTGTCACAGGGGAAAGTACCCAACAGCTACCCCCAAGGGCACGGAACATTGGCAGGCGGGGCTGGCAGGGAACGTGGACGTCTATGCAGGCACCCCTACCCCAGAACCCGCACCATAGGCAGCCACCCACCCGCACACTGAATGGCCTGAGTCTGCGCACCACCAGCTCCACCAGCAGAAGGGCAAGTCAGCATGGTGGCTGAGGGATACTGGTGGTGGAGGGGGCAGTGGCAACTGCCCAGAGCAGACCATGGCCTAGCCCTGTGTAGGTGGGTGCCATGCACTGCAACAGACAGGCCTGTCTGACCAACAGTCATGGTATCACCAGGGAATGCACCATCTCTGTGATAACATGGTGGTGCAGTGCACAAAACCAGTGTATTCAGAAGCAGAAGGTCTCAGGTTCAAGTCCCAGCTGTGGTTTCCGCCAACCCAGTCCTCATATTTTACCCACTACTATAACGTGCTAATACAGACAGAACCTTTCTTGCAGATGACGTAAACATGCCCAAAACACCTACATTTTACCCTACAGAGCACAGACACCATAAACATGCACTTTACCTAGAGCAGAGCCTCCCAAATGCAGTCCTGGAGGGCCAAACACCATTCAGGTTCCATGCTGCCTCTGATAAAGATGCCTGTGCTGCATTTCTATGCGCCACCCCCATGGTATGTTTAATGTTTAATGTTTAATTGAATTTGATATACCGCTCAGACCCAAAGGTATTAGAGCGGTTTACAATACTAGATCATTTAGGGAAACAAGAAAAGAACGCCATTTATAAGATAGGACAGAGTAGAGGACAGAGACAGTCAGACAGATTAGAGGAAGAGAAGGACATGGAACAGCAAATTACCCTGATATATATAGGACATCAATACATCAATAAGGATTCTAGAAACAAATGCCACGGACCAACGCCTAAGGGACAGCATGAAAACCCGAACAGTGTTTTGCACCGCAGGACTGGAGTTGGGAACCTCTGCCGTAAAGCAGCAGCCAACAGGGGCAGACACACCCGCACCCACAGGCCCCATTATCCAAAGCCTCCTGGAGAGGCAGGACTTTGGGCTCTGCATGCATCTCCCAATACTAGCACTTGCATACCTTAGTAATGGCACCCTAAACCTGGGAATATGGTACACAGCTATCAAAAGGTTGCTATGATTACTGGCAGATAGCAATTCCTAGGTTAAGTACAATTTTCGGAGTGAGCTGCATCATAGCAACCTTTCTGATGTCTGTGGAGTGTGCTACAGGTCTTGTGTCTGACAGTGTTTACCAATCTGGGGGGTGACCTCGACAGTATTGCATACCATAGCCATGCCTGCACTGTGCCCAGGACTGGTGTGGTGGCCTGGGCTGCCCAACACCTCTATAGTTGCACAATGCTGGCATAGGTGTGGGGAGTGTGTGTCTGTCTATCCAGTGTGTGGTGGCTGCCAACACCCTCCACAGCCCACACTGCTAGCACTGTTGCCAGTATTGGCCTGCCAATGTGCATAATGAGGAGCAAGGTACCGTGGGAATAGCCTGGATAGGGTGGCCTGGCCTGGCCGCATCTGCACAGGGCATAGGGCAATGGCCGGACATTGTAGTGCCCGGTACCACCTGCACGGACAGGGTGGCCATAGAATGTCATGCTGGGAGGTCACTCTCACCCTGACTGAGCAGTGACCATGGCATGGCTAGGTTCCCCCATAGTGCTATATAGTATTTTTTTATGTGATATTTATGGGTTTCCTTTTGGGGCTCAATCACTGACTTATCTGCTTGGTGTGTATGCTGTTCTCCAGGACCAAGCAGGAAGTCAGTCCTCACATATGGGTGACGTCGGCGCCGACGGAGCCCTCGCGGAGCAATTTTCCCCAGCTTTCAAAGAAAGCCTTTGGGAATTGCAGCGCGCATGCGCGGTCCCCTTCCCGCCCAAGGGTGCCATCTTAGCCAGTCTTCTTTTTTCCGCAGAGCCCTACAGACGTGCCCGTCTTGTCCCCGCTGAAAAAGTTGATTTTTCGTGATTTATCTCATTTTTCTCTATCGGTTCGACGCCGGTCCTTTTCCTGCCCGGACTCGCGACGCCGTTGCGAGTCCTTCTGTTATTTTTCGGTTTTTCTGATTTTCTGTCAGTTTCGTTTTCGGTTTTTCACTGGCAGCCCGGTCCTTTGACCTTGCAGGGGCCCTTTTTCCCCCGATGGCTGCCAGTGGTTTCAAGCGGTGTGTTCAATGTGACAGAAATATGTCACTCACTGACACACATGATAATTGCCTCCGCTGCCTTGGCCCGGATCACGAGGAACTGATCTGTGGGGCCTGCAGCAAGATGTCCTCCAAAGCGTTAAGGAGTCGGCGGCATCAGCGGGAACGAATCTTCGCTGATCCAGGCCGTACCCGGACCTCGTCGGAGGCCTCGGCGTCCAGAGGTTCCAGCTCTGACCATCGCCGGAGTTCCTCCGACAGGGGTTCTCCCTCCGGGGACCATCATCGGAAGGTAAAACCCGCGAGGGCTGTGTCGGTGGACGCTCCTGGTTCCGCGAGGGCCAGGTCACATAGCCCCGATAGCCGTCCCGGGTCTTTGGAGAAGGAGCATCTGCCGAAGCGACCTCGTCTGGAGTCGGAGTTGCCTGCTCGGGTAAGTCCTGTAGTCCTCCTGGACTCGCCTCCGAGGGGTCCGACGTCGGGCCCGATGCCGTCGGGGCCCGAGTCGGGGGCTGCTGGGTCACCTGAGGTCGGACTCAGGTTGACGGCCTTGGAGAGCAGACTCTCTGCCTTCATGGACCAGCAGCGGGCACTGATCGCTAGCCTCGCTGGCGCCTCTGCCCCGACCGCCGGGACGTCGACGTCTAAGTCGACCCCGGAGACCGAGCCGATCCTCGAGTCCATGCAGGCTCGAGTCGATCCTCGGTCGAGGTCACCCTCGGCCTCCCGTTCGGGACCGAGGTCGTCGACGCCGACTCCCTCGGCGTCGGGGCGGCCGACGCCTCCGCCCGCCCGGACCGACCCCACCGATTCCTCCTCGGAGTCGGCCTGGGAGTCTGAAGAGGAAGAGTCACCTGATTCCTTTCGGACTCGGTGTGTCCCCTCAGACTCGCCTGAGTCCGAACCTCGGAAACAGTCCCCTCCGGAGGACGCCCGGTTCTCAGACTTCGTCAGGGATATGGCCAAGGCTTTGGCCTTCCCTGCGGATCCCGAGGAGGAGCCCCGAGCCGAAGAGCTCGATGCCCTTCAGTACGACTCTCCCGCCAGGGAGCACTTTACTGTACCGGTTCCTCCCATGCTGGAACGACTACTCTTCCGCATGTGGGAGAGTCCGGCATCGTCGCCGGTATTAAGCAAGCGGGTCGATTCCATTTATCGAGTCCGCAAGAGCCCTGGCTTCCAAAAAGCACAGCTACCGTACCATTCCATGGTGGTGGAATCGGCCATGCATAGGCTTAAGAGCCAGAAGATGCCCTCCTCGGTGCCTCCTGGCAGGGAGGCCCGCAACCTGGATGGCCTAGGTAAGAAGTGTTTCCAGGGCTCTATGCTTGCTTGTCGGGTCCAGACCTACCAGCTCTACATGGGCATGTATCTCAGAGACCTGGCTAAAGAGATAGCCGGATTCTCCGCTGGGCTGTCCGAGGAACCTTTGCGGAGGTTCCTAGCCTTGACAACTGGTATTCGGGAATGCTCCAAATTCATGTCTCGAGCAGCCTATGATGGCTTTGAAGCATCGGCACGAGTGGCCGCAGCCGGCATCGGTGCCCGCCGACAGGCTTGGCTTCAGTCGTCTGACCTTGAACCCTGTGTGCAGGACAAGTTGGTCGATGTCCCCTGCCAAGGTGAGAACCTCTTTGGCAAGCCCATGGCTGAAAAGGCTGCCCAAATCGAGACGGAGACTCTCACCAGAACTAGGCTTTCTAGGAAGACCTCCGCCCCTTCCCAGAAGAAGAAGGGCTCAGGAAAGAAGTCCTTTTACCCGAGAAAGGCGGCTGCCTATAAACACTACCCTCAATATCAGGCCTCCGCAGCTCCCCAACAGGGTCAGCAGGCCAAGGGACGGGGTAACGGGTCCCGTAGGCAGCAAGCCCCCAAGCCTGCACCACCGGCCCCTGCTCAGCAGGGTGGGGGCTTTTGACTTCATCAGCATAGCCTCTCCCCCTCAGCTGGTTCCTCCCAGCACAGGAGGCCGGCTCGTTCACTTTGCCCACAGGTGGTCCAACGTCACCTCAGATGCCTGGGTGCTTCAGGTGGTGAGAGAAGGCTATCTTCTCCACTTCCACCAGGTCCCTCCCTCCTATTTCCCGGGAGAACCTCCACGACTCCCTCTGCACAGGGACTTACTCCTTCAGGAGTTAGCAAGTCTTCTTCAGGAACAGGCTGTGGAACCGGTGCCCCACCACCTGAGGGGTCAAGGCTTCTATTCCAGGTATTTCCTAATACCAAAGAGAACAGGAGGCCTCAGACCCATCCTGGACTTGCGCAACCTCAACAAGTTCCTCGTCAGGGAGAAGTTCAAGATGCTTACCCTTGGAATCCTTCTGCCCTACCTCCAGCAGGGAGATTGGCTATGCTCCTTGGATCTAAAGGATGCCTACACACACATCCTCATCCACCCAAGCCACCGCCAATACCTAAGCTTTGTGGTGGCAGGAAATCATTACCAGTACAGAGTACTGCCCTTTGGCCTATCCTCCGCACCACGAGTCTTCACAAAATGTCTCGCGGTGGTGGCGGCTTATCTCCGGCTTCACGGCCTCTATGTCTTTCCGTACCTAGACGACTGGCTCATCAGAGCATCGTCCTCTCCAGAAGTCACAAGAGCCACACACCGCACTGTGACTCTTCTGCAGTACTTGGGTTTTGTCATAAACTTCGCAAAGTCCACTTTGCTCCCCTCGCAAGATCTCGAGTTCATCGGCGCAAGATTGCACACTCTTCAGGCACGAGCTTTCCTGCCTCTTGACAGGGCTCAACGGCTCATGGACCTAGCCGGCCACTTTCGCAGCCAGTCCCTGGTCTCCGCCAGGCGCTACCTGAGACTACTCGGCCATATGGCTTCCACCGTCCACGTGACCCCCAATGCCCGCCTGAATATGCGGCCTGCTCAGTGGTGCCTTCGCAAGCAGTGGCAACAGGCCACGGGCGGCCTAGCCGACTTAGTGCGCATCTCCGACCCGCTGGCCTCTTCTCTACAGTGGTGGCTTCATCGGCCGAACCTGGTGCTCGGAATGCCTTTTCAGTCTCCTCCGCCGGCTCAAGTGCTGACGACCGATGCTTCTCTCCTGGGATGGGGAGCGCATTGCCAAGGGGCATGTACTCAAGGTCTCTGGACCACGTGGGAGTCTGCGCAGCAGATCAACTTCCTGGAGCTCAGAGCAATCCGTCTGGCTCTCAAGGCTTTCTCCCACCTGACTTCTCACCAGTCCGTCCTTGTCCAGACGGACAATCAAGTTGCCATGTTCTACGTGAACAAACAGGGAGGCACGGGCTCCTTCCTTCTCTGTCGAGAAGCACAGAGGCTCTGCTCTTGGGCCGTCAGCCACGGCATTCTTCTCAAGGCAGTTTATCTCACAGGCCAAGAAAATTGCCTGGCGGACAAACTCAGCAGAATCCTCCAGCCGCACGAGTGGCGACTGGATCCCTTGGTAGTTCAGAAACTTTTTCTGAAGTGGGGCCTCCCCACGATGGATCTCTTTGCCAGTCCTCTCAACCGGCAACTTCCTCGCTTCTGCTCTCGGCAGCCGCATCCCCTTCGAGTAGCGGCGGATGCTTTTCTGCTCTCATGGTCGAAAAGCCTTCTGTATGCCTTTCCTCCCATACCGCTAGTCTCCCGAACTCTTTTCAAGGTTCTCCGAGACAAAGCTTCCATGATCCTGATAGCTCCTCGCTGGCCCAGGCAGCCATGGTTTCCACTCCTGCTGCAATTGGCGGTGGAGGATCCGTTCCCTCTGGGGTTTCAACCAGATCTCCTAACACAGGATCAGGGGCCCCTGCTACACCCCAACCTCAGATCTCTACATCTCATGGCCTGGCTGCTGAAAGGGTAGTCCTTGCTCCCCTTCTATTGCCGGCAGAGGTGGAAGAGGTCGTCCTAGCTTCCCGGCGACCTTCTACCCGCAAATGCTACGCCCTTAAATGGCGTCGCTTTTCCGCTTGGTGTGCCCAGCAGTCTCAGGATCCCTTCTCCTGCTCGGTGTCGGTGATCTTGCAGTACTTGCTCTACCTCTCTAATCTGGGACTTAAGTCCAACTCCGTCAAAGTTCACCTCAGTGCTCTCTCAGCACATCATGTGTCGGTGGACGGCAGACCTCTCTCCAGCGACCCTCTCGTGGCGAGGTTTCTCCGAGGTCTCCTTCTACTTAAACCACCTCTGCGCCCGCCAGCACCTGACTGGGATCTGAATGTGGTTTTGCAGCGGATCACCTGTCCGCCTTTTGAACCTATGGCTACCTGTTCTCTACGTTTTCCTTCTTGGAAAACCTTATTCCTGATAGCCCTCACTTCCGCTAGACGCGTAAGTGAATTGCAGGCCCTCGTGTCTGATCCCCCTTACACTCGGTTCTACAAAAATAGGGTAGTCCTACGGACTCACCCAAAATTTCTTCCAAAAGTGGTCTCCCCTTTTCACATCAATCAGGAGGTGGTACTTCCGACCTTCTTTCCCAGGCCACACTCCAGCCGAGCTGAAATGGTCCTGCATACCCTGGACTGTAGAAGCGCATTGAACTTCTACCTTGACCGTACGCGGGAGCACCGTAAAGCTGCTCAGCTTTTTGTATCTTTTGACCCCAATAAATTGGGGCTCCCGGTCTCCAAGCGTACTCTCTCCATCTGGGTTGCTGACTGTATCGCTTGGGCTTATGGGGCAGCCGGACTCTCCTTAGAAAGTCGAGTCATGGCTCATTGTGTTCGGGCGAAGGCTACGTCAGTGGCTTACCTCCGCTCTGTTCCATTGGCAGACATCTGCCGGGCCGCTACTTGGTCTTCGAGCCAGACTTTTGCGGTCCATTACTGCCTCGAGAGGGAGTCCCGCAGGGACAGTGCTTTCGGACAGGCAGTCCTCTGAAATCTCTTCGAGGTTTGAGCAACTCCTACCCTCCATCCTGGATGGGGGCTACCGGTGGGTAATAATTCAACGAAGATTCCTTCCTTCTGTACTGCTGAGCTAGAGGGAGCTCATTTTGTGCTTAGGGTCTCCGGTAGCCTTAAGCTTGGGAGTCCCATATGTGAGGACTGACTTCCTGCTTGGTCCTGGAGAAAGCGTAGTTACTCACCTGTAACAGGTGTTCTCCAGGAGCAGCAGGAATCAGTCCTCACAACCCTCCCTCCTCCCCTTGGAGTTGCAATTATCTGCTTTAGTTTTTTTGCAAATTTTTATGCTGTCTTTTAGCTATGTCATCTGACTGGCTAAGATGGCACCCTTGGGCGGGAAGGGGACCGCGCATGCGCGCTGCAATTCCCAAAGGCTTTCTTTGAAAGCTGGGGAAAATTGCTCCGCGAGGGCTCCGTCGGCGCCGACGTCACCCATATGTGAGGACTGATTCCTGCTGCTCCTGGAGAACACCTGTTACAGGTGAGTAACTACGCTATATCCCCGTTCTGGGTACATGCATCTCCTCCAGGGCCATGCACTATGGACTAGCTGGCGGACTGTCTGCAGCTAATATGTGTCTTGCTGGAACACCTGCAGGGTGCAGCGGCTGGAGGCTTGCTGCTGGAGAATGTCAGATAATGGTGGGGGGCAGCTGAGCATTTCCAGACCTGCCGTCTGTCTGCTATTGCGTTATGGATGTGTACTGGTCTGCATTGCCTGCCCTGTAGGATGTTTGATCCCTAGCAGGACTGGGGTGATGGTCTCCTCTACTGCCACCATTGCAAGGGGGTAGAAAGTGGATCTGTGGGCGGGAGATCCTGTCCCCCACCCCGAGTCCCAGAGGGTGGGTTGGGTGGTGGTATGTAATCTCCCTGGTAACCACAGCAGAATGTGGGTGTGGTGCCGTGCAGTCCTCCTGTAGCCAGCCAGTTGTTTATTAGCAGCTCTAGCCCACTGGTTACTTCACTGCCCATGGAGCCAGAGGTCATGGGTTCACAACCCACTGTGGGGTTCATCGATAGGGCTGTCTTAGCTATTGTCTATTTTTATTATATATTAGTGCTGCCAGCAGAACCACCCTCAGGGTACTGTCACCTTAGGGTGGCTCATAAGGCGCCTTATACGGCGCTCTATAAAGCGTCTTATAAGGTGCCTTATATGCTGTCCTATAGGGGACATTATAGGGTGCCTTGGCAGACAGCGCACTTTATAATGTGCCCTATGGAGTGCCTTCTAGGGTGCCTTATGTGGCACCTTAGGTTACGCCACTGTGAGGGTGTGTTTGCTGGCAGCACTATTACAGTACAACTAAACTTCCTCACAGCCCAATACTTAACCCTTTCCAGGCCAAGCCCAAAACTTTCAGGATCCAAACTTCTGCCTAAATACTCCTATCAAATGGTATATAATACATGACTATGGCAGAGGGAACGTCACTATTGGGACATATTGAATAAGACGGGTACAATTTTCCTGACATATGCAAACATTAACCCGGCTGCAGACTGTGGATTAAAATATTATAGTAGGCTTTCAAAGGGTTGCACATGACGCCTCAGCCAGCCTTATTCATTAGGCACACTGGGGAATCAAACCCATGACCCTTTTACCATCAGTCTGTGTAGTAACCATTGTGCTATAGCTCTGTTTCTGTATTTGGGTGTCTGCGCGCCTTCTTATGCTTAACGCGCAGTAACACGCCCTGTAACGATCGTTGCTGCGCGGCGCGTTATAACGCGAGTTATCACTAACAATGTACCGCCCATGTCCTTTTTTGGCATTTCTTCCACTAACTCGGCTCCTAACGCGAATCACACTAATGCAGTTTAGTAAACATACCCCTTAGGGGTATGTTTACTAAACCGTCTTAACGTCGCAGCGGTGGTATTACCATGCGATAAGTGACATTTTCACGCGATAATGAAACATTATCACGCGATAACGTCACTTATCGCGTGATAACGCGGCGGCCTTGTTAAGGCACACTAATGCTGTGAAATCTGGCTCTGAATTGTGGAATAAGGCTTCCCAGAGGACGGAGAGAAGGGGTCAATTGGCGGAGAGTGGGCGGGGAGAGGCTCCAGGCACACTAATGCTGTGAAATCTGGGTGTGAACACTAACGCCAGTGAAACCCTCGCGTTAGGCACATTTGCAGGAAAGAGAAACCATTTCAGTCAGCAATGTGCAGCAAAGACAGGGAAACCCAGAAAAGTGATAGTTGTGATACATGTGCAGGAACCAAAAAGGCAAATAAACATATAAAATGACAAGAACCACATTTAAAATCCTAATAACCAAGCTGTCCAATAGTGATATTAATGATAAACATAAAGCAACACTATTGACAAAGCGTAAAAATTAAGATATCATGTTTGGAAGGGTCTATGCTCTGTCCCCCTACAAAGTGAATGATCCCACATTGAAATAGCGTTGATCAGGGTTTCTGTTGTTTAGATTGGGCAGGTTTGTTATGGCGTGCACATGTGCAGCAACAGCAGAGTGGGCACGTAGGAAAGGGCAACTGTATTGATGCTGTAAATGGGACACAGGGGACTGCAGGCAGCACATGCTGTGGTCCAGCTGGAGCACAGTGCGGACTAGGCAGATGCCTAGGTGGCACATAGGAATGCCGCAACTATAAAGCAGCAAGACAGCAACTGACAAAGGTCCAACATGGGCACAAGTGTGTGTCCCACAGTGTCATAGGGGATATTACCCAGCAGGTACCCCCAAGGGTACATAACATTGGCAGGTGGCACCGGGGGAAAGCACGCATGTCCATGTAGGCACCCCTACCCGATAAACCACACCATAGACAGCTGCCTACCAGCACACTGGAAGGCCTGGGACTGTGCACCACTAGCACCACCATCATAATGGCATGGCAGCATGGTGGCGGAGGGGTGCTGGTTGCGGAGGGGGCAGTGGCATCTGCCCACAGCAGACCATGGCCAAGCCCCGTTTAGGTGGGTGCCGTGCACTGCAACAGACAGGGTCTGTCTGATGAATAGTCATGGTATCCCCAGGGAATGAACTGTCCTTGTGGCAACAGTGTGGTGCAGTACACACAGCCAGTATGTTCTAGAGCAGAAGGTCACAAGCTCATGTCCCAGCTGTGGCTCCTGCCAGCCCTGTCCCCATATTTTACCCAGTATTAAACCATGGTAATAAAGATGGAACCTCTATTGCAGATAAAATAAACATGCCTGAAATGCCTATATTTTACCCTACAGAGCACAGACACCATAAACATGTGCAATCCCTAGAGCAGAGTTTCCCAACTGCAGTCCTGGAGGGCCAAACACCATTCAGGTTTCATGCTGTCCCTAATAAATATGCCTGTGCTGCATTTGTATGCGCCTCCCCCCATTGTATGCAAATGTACCTCATGCATATTCATTAGGAACAACATGAAAACCTGAACAGTGTTTGGCCCACCAGGACTGGAGTTGCGAACCTCTGCCCTACCCACCCACACCCACAGGCTCCACTATCCAAAGCCTCATGGAGAGTCAGTCTGTTGGGCCCTGTGCGGAGCAGCATCTCCCAATACTGGCACCTGCATACCTTAGCAATGGCGTCCTAAACTTGGGAACACATTCCACATATATCAAAAGGTTGCTATAATAAATGTCAGCTAACAAAGCCTAAGTTAAACACAATTTGTTGATAGAGATTCATTATAGCAACCTTTCTGTTATCTGTGGAGTGTGTTTCAGTTATAGATTATGACAGTGTTTACCACCCCGGAGAGTCACCCTAACAGTATTGAGTAACATAGCAATGCCCGCACTGTGCCCAGGACTGGTGTGGCGGCCAGGGCTGCCACAAACCTCTATATTTGCTTGCATAATGAGGAGCAAGGTACTGTGGGTTTGGCCCAGACAGGGTGGCATGGGCAGGATGCATTTGTACAGGGTATAGGACAATGGCTGGGACATTGTAGTGCCCGACCACCACCTGCATAGACAGGGTGGCCACAGCATGTCATGCTGGGAGGTCGCTTTCACCCTGACTGAGCAGTGACCACGGCATGGCTAGGTTCCCCCATAGTGCTATACAGTATTTTTTTAAGTGATATTTATGGGTTTTCTTTTCTTGGGCCCAATCACTGACATACCTGTGTGGTGTGTGCTGACATCCCAGTTTTGGGTGCACACAGTTCCTTCAGGAACATGCACTATGTACTAGCTAGCAGAATGTCTGCAGTTAGCATCTGTATGGCTGCACCACCTTGCAGGGTGCAGCAGGTGCACACTGACTGCCCTCTGCTGGTGAATGTCAGATTGTAGTAGGGGGCAGCTGAGCTGAGTGGGCCTGTCCCAAGTGCATAACTTCAGCAGCTGTCTGTTTGCCACCAGGACTGGGGTTGCTGGTCCCACAGCCTGTCCTCATGTACCTCCACTGCAAAGGGTGAGAGTGCAGGTCTGTTGGGGGCAGATCATGTCCCCCACCCTGCCACCGAGAGGGAGGTTGCTGTCATTGCACTTATCCTGCCATCTCTACCTTCTTTGGTGGACACATATCCCCATCCTCTGCCACACACTGTCATTGTTGCACTGTACATTACCATCACCCTGTATATCTGTACAGCTGCCCCTGATATGTTGTCCACTTTACCTGCTGCGACATGGGCTGCACACAGATTTGGCTGGTCCATGAGCTCCGTCATCTACTTCCTTCCATCACTTGTTCATTGTCTTTCCTTGGTGCTCTGTGCAGTGTTATGGTTACATCTCTATTTGAGCCATACATTTCATGCTTGTGACTTTGAGGTACCTTTGTGCCCCTGGGCACCATCTCCTGTGTCACCTTGGCATCCCTGGGGCATCTTTCATGGCACCTTAGGTTTGGCCAGCTTATGGGGCGCCTTATATGCTGCCTTGGAGGGTGCCAACCTTTCCTGCCATCCTCTGGGGCACATTATGACCTGCCTTGGATGACGTGGTGCTTTATGATGTGCCTTATGGTGCGCCCTAAAAGGTGCATTAGGTTGCGGCACTGAGGTGAGGCTTTTTTGGCAGGCAGTGCAAATTGTTGGGATGTGTCTGACTGTTACAAGCAGGAAAAGGGATTACCTGAGACAGTCTTTTAACTGAGTTCACTGGGGGATCAAACTCATGAGCACTGTATCAGCAGTCAATGTATTAACCAGTCTGCTACACCTCTGTTGCTGTGATTATAGGTCAGCGCGCCTAATTAAGGCTAACGCATATTAACATGCCACGGCTCCCTCTATCACGCGATAACGGACTTTATCGCGCGATAACCCGAAATGCTACCTTAAGACCGGAACGCCCACTACCTTATATGGCATTCGTCACAGTAAGACTGCAACTAACGCCGGTAACATTAAGACGGTTTAGTAAACATACTCCTAAGATTGTTTAGTAAACATACCCCTTAGTCACATCAATTCATAAGAACATAAGGATTAAAAAGGTAATATTGGTATATAGCAAAATTCTCTGTTCTCTCCTTTTGAAAATTTTCACAATTATCAACACTCGTAATACATGCCGATTTATAGGAGGAATAAATCTCCCCTTCAGTCTTCATGTAAACAACAAAGATACATTTTATAAATTAAGTTATTTAATATATAGTTGTATTAATAATGTATATGTTATATTCAATTTTAATTATTTATTATGTAACAGTTCAGGGTTTCATTGTCCAACATTATGATTTATAATAGAATCCAGTGAGGTTTGGTGCCCCCTAAAGGTTTTTTATGTTAAGTTACTCCTGCTTTGTTTTTAACGTTTTTGTTTAAATTTTTTGTTTTTGCTTTTAGTTTTCCATGTATGGATATTGTTTAATTTGAATCTTAGGGGTATGTTTACTAAACCGTCTTAATGTGCGCCCGGCGATAGTGTGCAGGCTGCTATAAAAGGAGTGGGCGTTTCAGTCTTAAAGTAGCAAAACGGGATTATCGTGCAATAACGCGCGCTGCTGCGCACATTAATGGGCTAAGCACCGCTAAGCGCGTTAACGCGCAGTAATCTTAAGTAGGCGCCCAGACAAACAAACACAGAAACAGAGGTGTAGTACAATGGTTAATACACTGACTGATGATACAGGGGTTGTGAGTTTGATCCCCCAGTGTGCCTAATGCATAAGGCTAGCTGAGGCATCAGCTTTGACATGTAAGTATTGTTTCTTGAGGCATTTTATTTGTATTTTAATTATTACTGCCAGCAAACACACCCTCACGTGCCATAACCTAAGGTGCCACATAAGGCACCCTATAAGGCACTCCATAGGGCACATTATAAAGTGCACTGTCTGCCACGGCACCCTATAATGTCCCCTATAGGGCATCCTATAGGCGCTCCATAGGACAACTTATAAGGCACCTTATATGGACTGTAACCATAAGGTGCCTCAGAAGGCGCTTTATAGGGCACCCTATAAAGCGCCTTCTGAGGCACCTTATGGTTACAGTACTCTGAGGGTGTTTTTGCTGGCAGCACTAATGTACATTAAAAATTGACAATGCTCCGGATAGCCCTATCAAATAATCCCACTGTGGGTTTGAACCCATGACCTCTGACTCCACAGGCAGTGAAGTAACCAGTGACTGGCTACAGAAGGACTGCATGTCACCACACAAACAGTCTGCTGTGGTTACCAGGATAGGGTTAACCCACCCATACCCATGATGCACTGCACATGCAAATCAGCAGTCTACAGATGATCACAAGATGTTTTTTTTAATGTTTTTAATGTGTTGTCACAATCACATATGTTTTTAACGTATTTATTGATGTGTTATGGATGTATATATTTATTTAATTTATTATAGTACAATTTGGAAGTGTGTGTATGTCTAATTTATATTTTATCTTTCCACTTTTACTATTTTCAATGTTTTATTAGTTATTTTATTAATTATGTTTTTTAATGTATGTTTTTAAGATGGTTATCTATATGTGATTAAATTATGTTTGTTTATGATTGTAGTATGCCAATACCCCTGATGAAGGTGTGACGAAACACGGCCAGTGTCGGGTCTTTGGCACGCAGTCGCAATTAAGTATAAAATAAAGAGACATACACACTCATATCGCTCAACTGTGCAAACTGGAGATGGCTGGCATTCCTGCCTGCCACTTTGGCCACCATAGCAGCTCAAGCATTGTTAACGTGTGCTCATTGTGCAGGAGCTAGTAGCGTGCTCTGATGTTAAAGTCCACTCAGTGTACTGGTGCTATCAGCCTGACTCTCCATCCAGCTGTGAAGCCTCTCTGGCTGGCTGATGGGTGTTTGTATCCTTGCTGGCCAGTTCATTCGGGGTTGCACAGGCTGGTGCTGTACCTGCACTGTAGGCTAAAGGTTAGCCACAAGGACATGCAATACATGATCCACAGCTGGGACTTGAACCTATGACCCTCCACTCATATAACACACCAAATGTGTGCTTTGAGCCACATTGCTGCAGCAGCCCTGGGCCTGATGTGCTTCCCATCAGACAGACCATGGCACATGTTGCAATGCACACAGCGCACAGGAACAGGACATGGCTTTGGTCTGATGCAGGTGGGTGCCACTTCCGCCTCTGCCAACACCCCCACACCATACTGACATGCCCGTGTGCTGTCCATGGTGGTGGTGTGCAGTCCCAGCCCATCCAGCATGTGGGTTGGTGGATGCCTATGGCACAAGGTCCAGATGGGGGGACAGAGGCATACATGGATCCTGTATGTCTTTTGGGGAAACTGCTAGGTAATTGTGACCTACATTGGCCACTGTTGGACACAGAATACTTGGCATGATGGATCTTGGTCTGACACAGTCTGGCATATTTTGTAATCTAATGTTCTTTTGTGCCACCTGGGCAGCTGCCTGGTCCGCCCTGTGCACCAGCAATCCCCACTGCATGACCCATGCTCCACCTACTTTGCCCCATTTGCACCATCAACATAGTGCCCCTTCATACTTGGGCACTATGCTGTTGCTGCTAATGAAGCACTACTATCATTCTTGGGCTCCCCTGTCTGTGCATTACATTGCAGATGTTAAAATAGGTTCTCTCTCCTCAAAATACACCCTTTCCGAATGGCTTTACTTGAGTTAGGGTTCACAGCATTAAGGCACTTTAGGACACTTTTGTGCAACATGCGTTAAGGGAACACCCATTGTTAATGCCCTCTCTCCACCCATTAATGCCTACTGTCCACCCACAATGCGCTTTATGCTGCCAGACTTTAATGCACATTAAAGCAGCGTTTTTGCTGCATAAAGGGCACAAGGGTGCCAATAACGCGCGTTAACAGCACACTGGCTCCCTCAATGCCCTTTAGTAAACATACCTAAGAGTACTGGAAGTTGAAACTATAGAGAAGCTCTTTGGAAAATATAAATGTTTAATCCTGTGAAGGAATTCAGATAGCTCTGCTGAGACTGGGCAGTTTAGAATCCTAAGGGGTATGTTTACTAAACCGTCTTAATGTTACCGGCGTTAGCTCCAGCGATAATGTGACGAATGCCATAAAAGGAGTGGGCGTTCCGGTCTTATGGTAGCATTTTGGGTTATCACACGATAAAGTCCGTTATCGCGCTATAGAGGGAGACATGGCACATTAACGCGCGTTAGCCTTAATTAGGCGCGCTAACCTACAAACACAGCAACAGAGGTATAGCACAATGGTTACTACATTGATGAAACAGGGGTTATGAGTTTGATCCCCCAGTGGGCTTAATGAGTAAGGCTGTCTGAGGCATTACCCTTTACTTTAAATCAGATATTATAATGCCTCTATATCGTTCCATGGTGAGACCGCACCTTGAATATTGTGTGCAATTCTGGTCGCCGTATCTTAAAAAGGATATAGTGATTTTAGAAAAGGTTCAGAGAAGAGCCACCAAAATGGTAAAGGGGATGGAAGGATACTCCTATGAAGAAAGGCTAAAAAGGTTAGGGCTCTTTAACCTGGAAAAGAGACGGCTGAGGGGAGATATGATAGAAGTCTATAAATTAATGAACGGAGTGGAACGGGTAAACGTAGATCGATTGTTTACCTTATCAGAATATAGAAAGACTAGGGGACATGCAATGAAACATAGAAACATAGAAACATGATGACAGAAAAAGACCACATGGCCTATCTAGTCTGTCCTTCCATAACAACAACTACAACAGTCCACTTTTTACCTTTAGAGATCCTCTGTGTTGGTCCCATGCTTTTTTGAATTCAGTTACTGTCCTCATCTCTACCACCTCCACTGGGAGACTATTCCATGGATTCACTACTCTTTCCGTAAAGAAATATTTCCGCATATCACTCCTGAATCTATCTCCCTTCACCCTCATCCCATGTCCCCTCGTAGCAGAACTTGCTTTCAATTGAAAGAGGCTCTCTCCCTGAACATTTATGCCACAGAGGTATTTAAACATCTCAATCATATCACCTCTATCCCGCCTTTCCTCTAAGGTGTACATATTAAGATCCTTAAGTCTGTCTTCATATGCTTTATAACGAAGCCCATTAATCATTTTAGTAGCAACCCTCTGCACCGACTCCATCCTGTTCACATCCTTTTGAAGGTGCGGTCTCCAGAATTGCACACCATACTCCAAATGAGGTCGCACCAAAGACTTATACAGAGGCATTATCACCTCCTTTTTTTCTGCTAGCCATTCCTCTCCGTATGCACACAAGCATCCTTCTAGCTTTTGCTGTCGCCTTTTCTACCTGTTTAGCTACTTTAAGATCATCAGACACAACCACGCCTAGGTCCCGCTCTTCTTTAGTGGACAAAAGTACTTCACCTCCTATACTGTATTGCACCCTTGGATTGCTGCAGCCCAAATGCATGACCTTACATTTTTTAACATTAAATCCCAGCTGCCAAATTCTAGACCATTCTTCAAGCTTAGCTAGATCCCTCCTCATGTTAACTACACCTTCCTGGGTGTCTACTCTATTGCAGATTTTGGTATCATCCGCAAAGAGGCAAACCTTACCCGACAGCCCTTCCGCTATATCACTAACAAAGATGTTAAAAAGAATCGGACCAAGGACAGATCCCTGGGGCACACCACTGCTAACATCCTTCTCCTCAGAGTGAGCTCCATTTACTTGTACTCTTTGTCGCCTCCCACCCAACCAATTTCTAACCCAAGCAGTAACTTTAGGGTCCATCCCTAGGGTGCTCAGTTTGTTTATAAGTTGCCTGTGAGGAACAGTGTCAAAGGCTTTACGGAAAGCTACGGGGTAAACTATTTAAGACTAATAAAAGAAAATATTTTTTCACTCAACGTGTAATCAAACTCTGGAATTTGTTACCAGAGGATGTAGTAAAGGCTGTTAATGTAGCTGTGTTTAAAAAAGGTTTGGACAAGATCCTGGAGGAAAGGTCCATAAACCATTATTAAGAAGGGACCCAGGATATCAATGCTTGAACCAATACAAGCATTGTGGAACCTGTGTCCCTTGGGGAAACTGCTAGGTACATATGACCTAGATTGGCCACTGTTGGAAACAGAATACTGGGCTTGATGGACCTTGGTCTGACCCAGTATGGCATATCTTATGTTCTTATGTTCTTATCAGTGCTGTCTGAGGCATTTTTTTTTAAATTTAAATTAGTGCTGCCAGCAAATACACCCTCACAGTGCCGTAACCTAAGGTGCCGCATAAGGCGCCCTATAAGGCACACCAGAGGGCACATTATAAAGTGCACTGTCCTCCAAGGCACCTTATAATGTTCCCTATAGGGCACCTTATAAGGCGCCTTATAGGGCGCTTTATGGGGCACCTTATAGGGCACTTTATAGGGCGCCTTATGAGGCACCTTAAGGTTACAGCACTGTGAGGGTGTTTTTGCTGGCAGCACTAATTTAAATTAAAAAAGGAAATGCCTCAGACAGCCCTGTCAAATAATACCACTGTGGAATGAAACGCATGACTTCTGCCTCCACAGTCAGTGAAGTAACCAGTGGGCTACATCTCTATAGCTACTAACAAACCCCTGGCTGGCTACAGAAGAACTGCAGGTCACCACACAAACTGTCTGCTGTGGTTACCAGGATAGGGTTAACCCACTTGTACACATGATGCACTGCACATGCAGATCAGCAGTCTACAGATGATCACAAGATGGGGTATGCACCCCCACAGCACCTCGGCCTGGTAGGGGGAACTGACCGTGTGTGTTACTGGCACAGAGTAGCTACTGACCATCACATTGTGGGGGGGGGGGGGGTACTGTGCTCACCCTGAGGGCGAGGTGGGGCACCCAGCACCAGGTACACAGCACCTGGTTTAGCTGAGATAGGCTATGTTGTAGGTTGCTATCAGTGCCAGTGTGTGATAGGTAGTCCTTGCAGACCCGCCTAGGATACACCTGTGTCCATCCATATTTCCCAGTCATGTCTAGCCCTTGTGGACTATGATGCACCTAGAATAGTGCATAGCCTGTGTGGAAGCCATGGTCACATGATTTAAGTGAAGGGGGGGGGGTGTTTGGACCCATAGATTAGATTATTCAACTCGCCATGAATACCGCTGCTAGAGTCCTATACGGAGCATCAAGAAAGGACCATGTAACACCCATCCTAAAGCAACTCCACTGGCTCCCCATACATGGCAGACTATTATTCAAGACATTAGTACTCACCTTCAAGGCCACCAAAAGCATCACTTCCTCCTCTCTAATAGACCTCATCCAGACCGTTCCACCCAACAGATCTAGGAGAACGATATCAAGTAATGTGCTAATTATCCCTAAAGCAGCCACAAAATGCCTATCAGCGACATCTAACAGGGCCTTCAGCTTCTATGCCCCTAAGTGCTGGAACGCCTTACCTCCAGAGATGCGGGCTATCACCGATCTATCTCTTTTCAGAAAGGCCCTCAAATCCCACCTTTTCCCCCAATATTACTAGACCATCCAACCAATCTCGAACACTACCCAAACTAAGAAATCCTGTTGTGTATATACATGTAAATACTCATGTAAATAGTTGCAGTAATGACTTCCCCTTGTTTTATCCAAGTTCTCTGACCTGTTCTCTGTAAAACCAAACAGTTGTTGTTCTGGTCTGTTGTTATATTGTGAACCGCGCTGATGCTGAATAGAGCGGTATATAAGAGCCTGTAATAAATAAATAATAAATATAAATAAAATAAATGTGGCACCACCCAACCCACCCTCTGGGGCTCAGGGTGGGGGACAGGATCTCCCACCAACAGATCCACATTCTACATCCCTGCAATGGTGGCAGTAGAGGTGACCATCAACTGCAGTCCTTCTGGGGAACAGGCACCCTACAGGGCAGTCAATGCAGATCTGTACACATCCATAAGGCAATGGCAGACAGACAGTAGGCCTGGAAATGCTCAGCTGCCCCCCACTATCTGACATTCTCCAGCAGCTGCACCCTGCAAGGTGCTACAGCCATACACATCCTAACTGCAGACAGTTTGCTAGGTAGTCCATAGTGCATGTTCCTGAAGGAGATGTGTGCACCCAAAACTGGGATATGAGCGCACACACACACAACAAGCAGACAAGTCAGTGCCCCAGAAAAAAGAACCTATAAATATCACTTGAGAAAAATACTACATAGCACTATGGGGGAACCTAGTCATGCCCTGGTCACTGCTCAGTCAGGGTGAGAGTGACCTCCCAGCAGGACATGCTGTGGCCACCCTGTCTGTGCAGGTGATGGCCAGGAACTACAATGTCCCAGCCATTACCCTATGCCCTGTGCAGATGCATCCTGCCCAGGCCACCCTGTCCGGGCCATACCCACAGTACCTTGCTCCTCATTATGCACATTGGCAGGCTAACACTGGAAACAGTGCAAGCAGTGTGGGCTGAGTAAGGTGTAGGCAGCCACAACGCACTGGATAGACAGAGACACACTCTCACACCTATGCCAGCATTGTGCAAATATAGAAGCTTTTGGCAGCCCTGGCCACCACACTAGTCCTGGGCACAGTGCAGGCATGGCTATGGTACGCAATACTGCTGGGGGTCACTCCCTGGGGTGGTAAATACTGTCAGAAAACAAAACTGAAACATTCTCCACAGATATCAGAAAGGTTGCTATGATGCAGCTCTATCAGCAAATTGTGCTTAACTTAGGAATTGTTATCTGCTATTAATCATAGCAACCTTTTTGTATATGTGTAACGTATTCCCAAGTTTAGGGCGGCATTGCTAAGGTATGCAAGTGCTAGTATTGGGAGATGCTGCTGCGTGCAGGGCCCAACAGCCTGACTCTCCATGAGGCTTTGCATAGTGGTGCCTGTGGGTGGGTGTTAATGCCCCTGTTGGCCACTGCTCTAGGGCAGAGGCTCCCAACTCTGGTCCTGGTGGGCCAAACACTGTTCAGGTTTTCATGCTGTCCCTAATGAATATGCATGAGTTACATTTGCATACAATGGGGGCGGCACATACTAATGCAGCACAGGCATATTTATTAGGGACAGCATAAAACCTGAATGGTGTTTGGCTCTCCAGGACTGCAGTTGGGAAACTCTGCTCTAGGGATTGCACATGTTTATGGTGTCTGTGCTCTGTAGGGTAAAATAGAGGTGTTTCAGGCATGTTTATTTTATCTGCAATAATGGTTCCATCTTTATTACCATGGTGTAGTACTGAGTAAAATATGGGGAAAGGGTTGGCAGGAGCCACAGCTGGGACTTGAACTTGTGACCTTCTGCTCACGAACACACTGGCTGTGTGTACTCATAACACTGTTGCCACAGGGACAGTTCATTCCCTGGGGATACCATGACTGTTCATCAGACAGACCCTGTCTGTTGCAGTGCACAGCACCCACCTAAACGGGGCTAGGCCATGGTCTGCTGTGGGCAGATGCCACTGCCCCTTCCGCCACCAGCACCCCTCCGCCACCATGCTGCCATGCTATTATACCAGTAGTGCTGGTGGCGCGCAGTCCCAGGCCATCCAGTATGCTGGTAGGCAGCTGCCTATGGTGTGGGTTCTCGGGTAGGGGTGCCTACATGGGCATGCGCGCTTCCCCCCCCCCCACACACACACACAAAGCCTACCAATGTTATGTGGCCTTGGGGGTACCTGCTGGGTAATCTCCCCTGTGACACTGTGGGACACACACTTGTGCCCATGTTGGACCCTCATCAGTTGATGTCTTGCTGCTTTACAGTTTCGGCATTCCTATGTGCCACCTAGGCATCTACCTAACACTCACTGTGCCCCAGCTGGACCACAGCATGTGCCGCCTGCAGCCCTCTATATCCCATTTACTGCATTAGTACAGTTGCCCTTTCCTACGTGCCCACTCTGCTGTTGCTGCACATGTGCATGCCATAACAAACCTGTCCAATATAGACGTGAAAAAACCCTGATCAGCACTATTTCAATGTGGGATCATTCACTTTGTAGGGGGACAGAGAATAGACCCTTCCAAACATGATATCTTATTTTTTGAACTTTGTCAGTGGTGTTGCTTTATGTTTATCATTAATATCACTTTTGGCCAGCTTGGTTATTGGGCTTTTAGATGTGGTTCTGGTCCTTTTTTATGTTTATTTGCCTCTTTGTTCCCTGTACATGTATCACAACTATCACGGTTTTGGGTTTCCCTGCCTTTGCTGCACATTGCTGACTGAAATGGTTTCTCTTTCCTGCAAATGTGCCTTAACGCGAGGGTTTCACTGGCATTAGTTTTCAGACCCAGATTTCACAGCATTAGTGTGCCTGGAGCCTCTCCCCTTCCACTCTCTGCCCATTGACCCCTTCTCTCCGCCCTCTGGGAAGCCTTACTCCACCCTTCAGAGCCGGATTTCACAGCGTTAGTGTGCCTTAACGCCGCAGCCGCATTATCGCGCAATAATACCACCGCTGCGACGTTAAGATGGTTTAGTAAACATACCCCTAAGAGTAGTGACACTGCTGCATGCTATTGGAAGCAGTGCAGAGGGAGAGAGAAAGACACTGGTTTTAGACTTCTGGCAGAAGGACACTGCCTAATTAAGCCTTAAACTGGAAATTCCTGAGCTCTTAAAGGAATACATTTTTATGACTGTGAAATGTGTGACTGGGCAATGTTTGTATAGGCTTAGGTAGGGACAGTCAATTATCTTTTATTTTTGGATAGGAATAAGGACAGTATTCTACTTCAGATATAGGGCTATGTTTACTAAACGTGAATAACGCGCGTAGTATGACGTTAACGACCGTAAGTGCCGTATAACGCGCGTACCGACGTGCTAACGACCGTTAACGTCATACTACGCGCGGTAACCGTAGTTAACGATCGTAAAGCTCCGCGGCGCGTTAAAACAGCGCAGAAGGTGGAGAGTGGGCGGAGAGAAGGGGTCAATGGGCGGAGAGTGGGCGGAGAGAGGCTCCCCCCATACTAACGCACGGAGTGTCAGAGCTCACTTCCAACGCAAATGAAAACCTGTCGTTAAAGGCATTAAAGGGAAGAGAAACCATTTACATCAGCAATGTACAGAAAACCGTGGAAACCCACAAAACGTGAGCAGTGTGATACATGTGCACAGAACAAAATATCACATAAAACGTTAAAAATGACCACAAGAAACATTTTAAAAAGCAGAAGTCAGCTGGGCAACAGTGATAGCAATGGGCAACAAGGAACAACACTCCCTGGAAAGCACCAAAATAAAAGGAAATGATGTGTGGAAGGGGCTACGCTCCGCAGACCCTTTCAAAGAGCATTACAGTGTAAAGGAGCTGTCCTGGGTGTGTGGTGTAATGTTTCCCAATGATAGCATTGTTGCCCAGCTTGGTTATGGGTGTGTGCCCCTTTTGTGAGGTCATTTCTGCGGTTTATGTGCACCTTTGTCTGCATACAAGGTAAATGAGGCCACAGTAAACCTGTTGCAGAGCAGGGTTTCTGACTCGTCAGGCCGGTTTAACTAACTCCAGGGACTGCACCATCTCTGTGGCCACAGTGTGGTGCAACAGACACAGCCAGTGCCTGTAAGACCAGAGGGTCACAGGTTCAAATCCCAGTTGGGGCTCCTGCCAACCCAGTCCCCATAGTTTTACCCACCACTAAACAGTGATAGTAAAGACACTCCTGTAGTGCAGAGAACATACGCATGGCCTATATTTTACCACACCAAACACAGACACCAGAAACAGGCACATTACCTATAGCAGAGTCCCACAAATGCAGTCCTGGAGGGCCCCACAACATTCCGGTGTCATGCTGCCTCTAATAAAGATGCCTGTGCTGCATAGCTATGCACCACCCCCATGGTATGCAGATGTAGCTCATGCATATTTATGAGAGACAGCATGAAAACCCGAACAGTGTGTGGAACACCAGGACTGGAGTTGGGGAACTCTGCCGTAAAGCAGCAGCCAACAGGGCCACACACCCACCCACAGGCCCCATTGGCCAATGCCAGCTGGAGAGGCAAGACATTGGGCCCTGCCTGTATCTCCCAATACTAGCAGTTGCATACCTTAGCAATGCCACCCTACACCTGGGTATATGGTACACAGCTATCAAACGTTTCCTCTGATAACTGGCAGATATCAATTCCTACGTTAAGCACATTTTGCTCATTGAGCTCCACCATAACAATCATTCTGATGTCTGCGGTGTGTGCTGCAGGTATGGTCTCTGACAGTGTTCACCACCCTGGGGAGTGACCCCCCAACAGTCTCGTGTACCATATCCATGCCTGTACTATGCCCAGGACTGGTGTGGTGGGTATGGCTGCTGACCACCTCTATAGTAGCACAATGCTGGCATAGGTGTGGGGGTGGCTGTCTGTCTATCCAGTGTGTGGTGGCTGCAAACACCTTCAACAGCCCACACTGCCAGCACTGTTGCCAGTATTGGGCTGCCAATGTGCATAATGAGGAGCAAGGTACCATGGGTATAGGCCGGACAGGGTGGCCTGGCCAGGGTGCATCTGCACAGGGCATAGGGCAGTGACAGGCACATTGTAGTGCCCGGCCACCAACTACACAGACAGGGTGACCTCAGTATATCCTGCTGAGAGATCACTCTCACCCTGACTGTGCAGTGACCACAGCATGGCTAGGCACTCCCATTGTGCTATCTAGTATTTCTCTCATGTGATACATATGGGTTTCCGTCTGGGGCCCAGTCACTGATGTATCTGCTTGCTGTGTATGCTGACATCCCAGTTCTGGGTGCAGGCATCTCCACTGGGCACTAGCAGACTGTTTGCAGCTGGTAGGTGTTGTGATGGAGTGGCTTGCAGGGTGCAGTGGCTGATGGCTTGCACCAGGGGAATATCAGATAGTGGTGGGGTGCAGCATACCATATCCAGGCCTAATGTCTGTCTGCTATTGTGTTATGGCTGTGTACAGAGCTGCATTGCCTGCCCTGTGGGGTGTCTGTTCCCCAGCAGGACTAGGGTTCATGTTCCCCTCTACTGCCACCGTTGCAGCACGGTAGACTGTGGATCCTTTGATAGGAGACCCTGTTTGCCTCCCTCAGCCCTGGGTGAGGGGGGTGGTGGTGCATGGGGGCTGTACCTGACTGAAACAGACAGAGATGTCCAAGGTGTTCCTGCAGACACTACCTATCTCACACAGTAACACTGCTTTGGACCTGCGCCATGGCCGGTGCTGTGGACCTAGTGCTGGGCGCCTCACTGCACCCTCAGGGTGAGCACAGTACCCGCACAATGTGACGGTGTGTAGCTGCTCTGTGCCAGTACAACACACAGTCGGTACCCCCTACCAGGCCGAGGTGCTGTGGGGGTGCATTCCCCATGGTGTGTATCTGTGGACAGCTGCTTTGCATGTGCAGTGCATCATGGGTGTGACTGGCCCAATCCAACCCTGTGAAACACCAGCACCTGCTCACAGGCTCTGATAAACCATTGGCCATCACATGTACATCTGTTAGCATAATGCATAGGTGCAGGACACCCTACAAAGTCTGTAATATAAGATGCCCACACTGGTAAAAACACACGTACCCACGCACGTAAACAAGCATGTACCCACGCACGAATGTACGCGCGTCGCTACGCACATACCAACGTACGTGGCTAGGCACATTCCGAGGGTGTTCTTCTGACACCAATACTCAGCGTAACGAAAAGCATGCCTCCTCTTTCCTTCTGTAATGTACAGGGTGATGCCGGAGACAGCCTTCTGTGTTAGGCACACTGGGGGCTCGAACCCATGCTGCCTGTAACAGCGGTCAGTACCGTAACCATTGTGCTACAGCTCTGTTTCAGTGCTTTGTGTCTATACGTCTTCTTATGATTAACGCGCAGTAACGTGGCACGGCGCCCGGTAGCGCTCGTTAATTTTGCTAACGCGCGGTAGTGGTAACGATGTACCGCCCATGTCCTTATTTGGGGTTTCTTTCACTACCGCGGCTCCTACCGCGAACTGCACTAACGCGATTTAGTAAACATAGCCCATAGTCAACATACTAACCCCCAAGTGACTATAGATGCAGCCTCATTTAGATTAGTTTTATTTATTGATTTATTAAAGTTAGAGAGTAGGTAAAATCCAGAGGAATCCTGAGTTTCTGTGACATTGGATCTCCTGAAGAGGACACCGTGGGATTTATGGATAAGAGACTGGGCCCCTTTGCAAGAAAGTTTCTTAGAAGAAAGGTACTAGTACACAAACACCCTGCGAGACAAAAAGAACTACATTTCTGAGCTCATATTTTACATTACCAATTGAAATACATACTCTGTATAATAAGAGAACTCGCCTGTTAAAAGGTGGAAGTTTCTGTATAAAGAAGTATATTCTTAGTAAGAGATCAACTGTAAAGAGTATCCTAAAGAGAAAAACTGAAACACTGAATGTTTATTTATTTTTGAGTTCTAAGGTGTAACTGTGTATAAATAGCTTATTGATTTAACTTGTTTAACTAACTGTTAAAATTTCTGAATCCATCTTTAAGCTTGTTCAACAAGTTATACAAGCTTAATAAGTTTTTCTGAAAATTCTGTTTATAGACACTACGGTGTTCTGTTTTCCATCCTTGCAAAATCTACCCTATCACAATAACTGTAACATCACCTAGGTAGGGGCTTATCCAAATTAGTTTATTTTTTCTCTCAGCCTTTCTCTGCCTAACAGTAGAGCTGGATTAGACGAGTTTAGTGACTTCTGTAAGCCTCAACCACAGGGGGACATCAGGTTTTGAGGTACCCACTTGGCCCACTGTACTACACTACAACATCCTAGGTATTGTTATATAGTTATATAGTTATCATATTGTTGTTGTTATTGTTATTGTTATCATTACTATTATACTTTTATCATGTCATCACTTATATTGTTCCTTGTAATTCGATGTTCCATGTAAAACAGACCCAATCTGTGCAGTTCTTGTTCTCTGTAAACCGCAACTGATCTATGGAAAGTGCGGTATATAAATGATTGTTTAAATAAATAAATAAATAAAATTGTTGTAAGAGTCTGGCCATGACCTTCTCCAGTAGTGGGGGCTTCAAAAAGAATAAATAAGTCCTAAAAATAAATGAGTATCTTATTAACTACTCCTGTCTGAATATTCAGACTTACACTTATCATTTGAAAATGTGTTACTTTTATTTATCTGGATAGAATGATTTATACAGCTATCTGAAGGCTCAGTTACATTCTGACTATTGGCCTGGTCATTTTTAATGTGAAAGGAAAGCCTGGAAAAAAGCTGTTATTCAACTGCCTTGTTCTATTGTTCTTATATTAAATGGGGTTACTTAACTGTAATGTAGGTTCTCCTTGGATAGCAGGATAAGTCAGCCACACCTGGTGATATCATCCGATGGCACAATGGGATGGATTGCTCTCCTATAGCTCAGAAAGGTTAAGCCTTTCTGAGCATGCCCGAGTGCCCCCACTCCTGGGCCCGCCCCTACCTAGCTCAGTTTGTACCTAGTCTTTGCGTTCCCTGCCGGTAGGTAGTGGGCCTTGTCTCTGCCTGGATTGGCCATGGCTCCATCTGCAGGGGAGGTGAGCAGGAATGTGTGGCTGACTTATCCTGCTGTCCAAGGAGAACCTACATTACAGGTAAGTAACCCCACTTTCTCCATGGACAAGCAGGATGTGTCAGCCACACCTGGTGACTCCCAGGCCGGCCGACCTGTTGCACTGTGCATGGATGGAGCCCATGGCTGTGTCAGGCAGGGAGTTCTTCCCTTGCGTCACCGGTCTGTGTTAGACAAGGATTGTGAGACCTTAAGTTTGGAGACAGGGAGAGTTTATTTTAGTAACCGATAGGGAACCACCAACTGGAACATTTCAGTAACTGACATGGAACTTCACTCATAACAATGGGGCAAGGCCCGGTAGTAAGAGAACGAGCGACATAACAACAGAAAAAAACAGAACAACATACATAGCAATGAAACAGCATTCGTGGGCATGACAGTAAGCCTTAGCAATAAATAGTCCTTTGGAAATAGCATTCATCACTAGTCAGTTTGAGGTCTGTGCGCTGATGGCGTGTTCACACTCAAGACAGTCCATTTGAAGGAGGTGTCGGTCTGCGTGAGCTGGTCTAGGCAGTAGTGCCTCTGGAAGGTGTGCACCGATGACCACGTAGCGGCCTGGCAGTTATACTGTATAGGGACGGTGTGGAGGTTGGCCAGTGTGGTTGCCATGGCCCACAGATGGTGCACTTGTGTCACTGTGGGTGGCTGCGCTCTCATCTGGGAGTAGCAGAAGGCAATGCATGCAGAGATCCAGCGGGAGAGGGTCCTCTTAGTGACAGGGTAACCTGGCCTTCCTGGATCAAAGGATATGAAGAACTGGGAACCTTTGCGGTTCCCCTCAGTCCGGTCCAAGTAGATGTGCAGCAGCTGCACACAGTCCAGGATGTGCAAGCTATGCTCTTCCGGGGTGGCATGTGGCACTGGATGGAAGGTTGGGAGTTCAATGCTTTGGTTGACGTGGACGGCAGACACCACCTTGGGTAGGAACTTAAGGTGTGTCCGCAATGTAGCATGGTCCTAGTAGAAAGTGGTGTATGGCTGGTGAGTGACCAAGGTCTGCAGCTTTCAAACCTGTCTGGCCGAGGTGATGACAACCAGGAATAGGGTTTTTCATGTGAGGTACTTGAGGGGGGCATCGGCCAGTGACTCGAAAGGGCTCTTTGTGAGGTTTTCTAGCATGATGGATAGGTCCCACTGTGGCACCAGTTTTCGTACTGGTGGCCATAGGTTGGTGAGGCCTTTCATGAATCTGGAGGTCAGAGGATGCGTGGAGAGGGGAAGGTCCTCCATGTGGTCATGGAAGGCAGCAATAGCTGAGAGGTGCACTCTGATGGAGGAGACCTGGAGCCCTGTCTGTGCCACAGTAGCAAGGTACTGCAGGACCAGCGGAAGGGGGCAGAAGGCAGGGTGAAGGCCCTCCTCTGCACACCAGGAGTCAAATCATTTCCACTTCATTGCGTAGGACTGATGGGTGGAGTCTCCCTGGGCAGCGAGTTTCAACAGCTGAACTTCTACTGTGAAGTGCATGGAAGACAACCTGGACCTCTCAATTTCCAGGCAGTTAGTGCGAGTGCGGTTAGGTTGGGGTGAAGGGTCCTCCCCTCATCCTGGGTTATGAGATCTGGTCTCAGAAGTAGTCTGATGGGTGGACCGTCCGCCAGTTGGCATCGGAGGGGAAACCACATCTGCCTGGGCCAGAGTGGTGCGATGAGGATGACCGTGGCCTGGTCGCGGATGGTCTTCTGTATTACTCGGGAGATCAGTGGAGTGGATGGGTAAGCATAGAGGAGCTGGCCCCTTCCCCAGTGTAAGTCGAAGGCATCCGCCACTGACCTCCTCCGTGATGGGTATCGGGAGCAAAACTACAGGCATTTGGTGTTGGAGGGGTGGGCGAAGAGGTCTAGCTGCGGTCGGCCCCAGTGCTGGAATGAGGTCTCTGCCACTCCTGCGTTGAGGGACCATTTGTGCAGCAGTAGCTGGTGGCTTAGCATGTCTGCTAGCTGGTTGTCTATGCTGGGCATGTAAGCTGCTTGCAGGTAGCAGTTCATGTTGAGTGCAAGGGTCCATGTGTGGATGGCCTCTCTGCAGAGGGGCAGGGAGCCCATGCCACCTTGTTTGTTGATGTACAACATGGCGACTTGGTTGTTGGTTTGGATTTGCAGCATGTTGCCTCATATCTACTTCGAGAAGGCTTGGAGGGCATATCTGATCGCTCATAGTTCTAAAAGGTTGATGTGTAGGTGGTGTTCGGAGTCCATCCAGGTTCCTTGGATGCGGAGGTGGTGGAGGTGTGCCCCCCAACCTACATTGGATGCATCCATGGTCAGGACTAGGTTATGTCAGGGGGTTTGGAAGGGCTTTCCTTGTGTCAGGTGTTCCCCGTGGAGCCACCAGCGGAGTGCAACTCAGGTCTTCTGAATTATGCTGATCCTGGAAGACATAGGCTGTGTTCTCTGTTTCCAGTTCTTTCTCAGATGCCACTTATGTGTAATTTGACGTGTGGAAGCACTTGGATCGTTGTCACCATGTGTCCCAGGAGTCATAACAGCGTCCTGGCTGAGACGTCGCTGGCATCAACTGTGGTGTGGTGGCGATGATGGTGTCTGCTCTCAGTCACGGAAGGAAAGCTTTTGCCTGCACCATGTGGAGTGAGGCTCCAATGAATTCCAGGGTCGACAGCAGGGAGACTGTATCCTGTACTGCCTTCTGTGCCCTGTCCCTGGAGGGGGCAGATATAAGCCAATCTTCCAGGTAGGGGAAGACATAGACTCCAACTTTCCAGAGATGGGCAGCTGCTACTGTTATGCATTTCATGAAAATTCTTGGTGCTGGAGAGAGGACGAAGGGGAGCACCTGGTACTGGTAGTGTTTGTCTGCGAAGCAGAAGAGCAGGAACTGTCTGTGAGTATCATGGATGGGAATGTGGGCATAGGCATCCTGTAGGTTCAAGGACGCTAGCCAGTGGTGAGGTTGTAGCAATGGCAGGATGGACCCCAGGGAGTACATCTGGAATCGATCTCTGTGGATGAACTTGTTAAGGCCCCTCAGGTTGAGCATGGGGCGCAGACCCCCAGACTTCTTTGGTATGAGAAAATATCTCAAATAAAATCCATGTCCCTTCTGCACTGGGGACACTGGTTCGATGGCTCCCACTGCTAGTATGGAGAGGATTTCCTCTGCCATGGTGGAGAGGAGGTGGTCAGGCATGTGGCTCGAAGGGCGAGAGCTTTGCTGCGGGGTCATTGAGAAACGCATCCTCTAGCCAGCCTCGATGATCTGGATGACCCAACTGTCCATGGTGATGTTTGCCCAGGCCTTCTTGAAGGCCGAGAGGCAGCCCCCCACCTGCAGAGCCTTGCCCGACATAGCATCAAAAGAAGGCAGTGTTCTTCCCTGAGGATGCAGTTGACTGTTTCTGTTGCCTGTGGCACTTTTGTTAGGGTTTTTGGTGGTAGGGCTCATATTGCTGATGTTTGGGTTGTTGCGGCTGCCACTTGTGGTATGACTAGTAGCACTTAGAGGAGGTGTAAGACCTGCGCTGGTATGCACCTTGCTGCTTGTGAGTATTAGGGTTATGCTCCATGCCTTTGGAGGCCAAGGTCATGAGAATGAAGCAGAGGTCCTTCATGCCGTCTACAGTTTCTTTGACCTTTGCACCAAAGAGTTTGTTGCCTGTACATGGGGCATCTGCCAGCCCCTCATGCATGTCCTCTTGAAGTCCTGATGCCCGGAGCCAGGCCATGCGTCTGGAGGCAATGCCCATGGTGGCTGTCCTGGCGACTGAGTTGAAGGAGTCGAAGGCAGAGCGGATAAGGTGCTTGCCACATTCCTTCAAGTTGCTCAGGAGGGGCTGGAAGGTGGTCTTAGCATCCGGGCTGAGCCCTTTAATAACCCCTTTGAGGCTATCCAAGATCATGTCCAAGTAAAGCACCTACTGGAAGGTGTGGGAAGCGATCTTTGCGCTTAGCATAGCTGCCTGGTAAGTTTTCTTACCGTAGTCATCTAGGAGTTTGTAGTCCTTCCTGGGGGGAGGGGCATTGGAGTGGGAGCGGGAACTCTTGGCTGTTTCAGAGAAGACTCCACCACAATGGACTGGTGGGGAAGTTGCGTCTTGTCAAAGTCTGGGGTGGGCTTTACATGATACTTAGCTTCAAGTCTGTGTGAAGTGGCTGCGCTGGTGCCTGCCAAAGTTTTGTAAGATGCTCCAGGAGCAGGTGATGTACTGGGATGGAGACCATGGACCTGGGTGTGTCAGGGAACTTGAGAAAGTCGAGTACCTCATTCCTGGAATCTGGAAACATAGAAACATAGAAACATGATGACAGAAAAAGACCACAAGGCCCATCTAGTCTGTCCTTCCATAACAACAACTACAACAGTCCACTTTTTACCTTTAGAGATCCTCTGTGTTGGTCCCATGCTGGAGTGTCTGTTGGTGATAGTGTTAGGCATGCAGGCATCTTTTGTAGGAACATGGGGTATGTTAGGTCCTTTCGTGGAGACGGCGGTAGCAGTGGTGGTGTTGGCAATGACAGGGAGGGGCAGCATGAGCACCCCCTACTGGAGGACCGGTGCGAACCGCTGGAGGGTGACAGGCCCATCGCGTGCTCCCCTTCACTGTCTGTGTGTGGGTCTGGGGAGAAGCCCAGCAGTGTAGGGTATCTGGGAGGCGAGGACATCCTAGGCAGAGGCGGAGGGTTCACTGGAGAGGAGAACCGTAGTCACGGAGGGGTCCCTGGAGAGGAGGACCATTGTCGCTCTGAGCGCCCTGTGGTGTGAGAGTTCTGACTTGCACCTAGTTGGGCTACGAGCTGCTAAAGCAGCTCTAGTAATGCTGCTTGAGTGTCCATGGACTGGTTGCTCTTGTCGGGGGTGCAGGAATGGTGGAGACTGCTCCTCCTTTTGTTGGGGCTGCAAAACTGGTGGTGTCTGTTCCTCCTGTGGCTGCTGGGACGTTGCCGGCGTGGGGAGGGTGTGCTGGAGTGGGAGCTGTGAGCAATGTATGCTCAGGAGCGATTCCTGTCCCTGGGCCGGCTGCCGCTAGATCTCGCCACACTGGAGCTGCCTTCTCTGTGTCTCCGGTGTGGTCTACAGGCTGTGGGAAGTTCAGCTCAAACAATGGGAAGCTGGGAGGGCTTCCTTCAGTGCATTGGTGGCTCGAGTCCCTCTGATAGGTGATGGAGCTAGATTGGGGCGGAGACTCGTGCTGCCCAATAGATCCCTTGTCTGTGCGGTGATTGTCATCCCGATGATGTCCAATAGCGCTGAAGGGGGCGAAGCTTCCTTTTCGGCAGACTTACCGGCATGGGGAGGATTTACGGAGGGAGCTCTCTCTACCGCGGAGTTCTTTTTTTTTTTTTTGTTTAATGCATTCCAAATACAAAACATAAGGAAAATAAGCAGTCCAAAGAAAAAGACAAAAGGAAAAAAAAAATTAACCTCATCCAATACCGCTACACAGCCCACATCATGAAGAAAACAGCAGTGGGAAACAAACGGGGCAATAATTAGAAGGCTACATCTCCCAACCTTAAATACAAAAAATACAATACTATAAATAATATAAATATAATTTGTCTCAGACCTGGGCAAACATCAAGAGTGTTTCTAATTGCAATGGATCAGTAAAAACATAGTCTATCCCTTGTAAAGTAATCAAGCACTTACAGGGAAACCGGAGGAAAAAGGTTCCTCCTTCATCCAAAACACGAGCTTTAAGCTGAAGGAAGGACCTCCTCCAAATTTGCGTGTGGCGGGACACATCGGGAAAAATGGATAACTTATGGCCATAAAAGGAAACATCTTTTTTCGAAAAAAAGGCCTTCATAATTCTGGCCTTATCAGCAAGATTGACCAAAGTAATCACTAGCATAGCACGCAAAGGAATCAGAGCTTGAGAATTCTCAAGGAAATCGGTTAAGTTCAAATCACTCTGTTCCATAGACAGAGCCACACTATTTTCCTCAGGTGCAACCCGCTCTGGCAAGTAAAAGGGATGAGCAATCCAAATAACTTTAGCTTTCAGCAATAACAATATATCTTTACAATACTGCTTAAATAAGAGAAGAGGTGACATAAAACGAGTTTTAGGAAAATTCAAAATACGGATATTTTTTGCATGAGAAATATTTTCCAATGATTCTGTTTATACAAAATCAAAATATCTTTTAAGGAGGAAGCACTCGCTGATTGTGAAGCACCAGCTTGAGCTTTCACCTTATCAACTCGCTGGGATAAACTCCCAGCAGTTGCCTCTAATACTTGTACTCTGTTAACAACGTGTTGAGAGAAAACAGCAGTTTGATCCATAAATCTAGTCAATAAAGAATTAGTAACAAAAACTTGTTTCCAGATATCAGATAAAGTAACATCATCAGAGTTAGCAGCAATTAATGCAGATTGAACACCTTCTAAATTGATAGCCAAAATAGGAGTTAAAGAAGATACTTCACAGGGTAAGATCGGAAAGACAAGAGAAACACCCTCTTCCTCCCCAGAGGCAGAAAACACCTCGGAGGAGGGTATATCCAAAACTGGAGTCTGAGAGAAGCCAGGGTTGGGTGAAGGAGTCCTTTCGATGGAACTTAGGGAAGCACCTGAGGGAGGAGAAGAAGAAATCTGAACAGGAGAAACAGGAGAAGCAGTCTTCTGTAACGAAACCACATGCTGATCCATTGGGCCAATAGATACTTTAGAAGAAGAAGTATTGTCAAAGGTTTGTTTCACAGACTTACTTTTCCATTTAGAATGTCCTCTGGGCATTCCCACAGCAACTTGGGCCTAAGGCCCCGAATTAGCGCCGAAGGGGCACCAAAGGGGCATCCCCTCTTTGGTCACACCCCCTTTGGGCATGCGACCACGGCCGCAAAGGCGGCTGGCGTTTAAATGCTGCAGGAGCCTCAATGGAGAGGATAAAAGGGAGGAGCTTCCCCCGCAGACCAATCACCGATGTAAGAGATAGCCGCCAAGCCCCGGTATCTCTCGCCGCTGTTTCTCACCTCCTGTGAGCAGCCGGCGTTTAAATGCTGCAGGAGTCTCGATGGAGAGGAGAAAAGGGAGGAGCTTCCCCCGCAGACCAATCACCGATGTAAGAGATAGCCGCCAAGCCCCGGTATCTCTCGCCGCTGTTTCTCACCTCCCTTGTGAGTAGCCGGCGTTTAAATGCTGCAGAAGCCTCGATGGAAAGGAGAAAAGGGAGGAGCTTCCCCCGCAGACCAGTCACCGATGTAAGAGATAGCCGCCAAGCCCCGGTATCTCTTGCCACTGTTTCTCCATCTACCACGGAGTTCTGAGCTGGCTTCCCCACCTTCCCCTTGTCCTATGTTGGCTTCTTCTTCACCTCGGAGGAATGTTTCGAGGGAGAGCTGACAGAGGGGGATGCAGAGAGGGTTGGAGTCTTGGTGGCAGCCATGATGGCGGTAGCCACATTGCTTCCTTCACCTTTCCTGCTCTTTCCATCGCCTTCACCTTTGCTGCTCTGTCCATCATTCTTTGGTTTGTCGGTTCTGCATATGGAGGCAGTCACACTTTTGGAGGAGGACAGAAACTCCTGAAGGGTGTAGCTGCGGGCCTTGCGGGCCTGGGGGACATGCGGGCACAGTGAGGGCAGTCCTCCACGTGTTGGACTTCCCATAGGCAGCGAATACAGCTGTCGTGGGAGTCCTCTGCGTTCATCTTCCTTCAACATATTGGACATTTCTTGAATCCAGGTTTGGTGGCTTTTTCTTTGTTTTGTTTTCTTTTTCTTTATCCATGGTTTATTATATTGTAGTAGTTTAGGAGAGCTGAGATTCCATTTGCTGGCAGGGTGGACGAAAAGAAACTGAGCCAGGTAGGGACGGGCCCAGTGGTGGGGGCATCAAGACATATAGGAGAACACTCTACCCCATGGTGCCCTCGGATGACATCACTGGGTGTGGCTGACGCATCCTGCTTGTCCATGGAGAACATTCTATGACACCAGTGAAGACCACTTGTATTCTTGCAGCTTTCCATTAATCAGAAAAACAAGTTCAACCTACAGAGCATATATTTTAATAGCGTTATCCATTTCTTGTTTAGAGCATGTTGGAAGTTATGAGAGACTTCAGCATTTTAGGAATTTTTTATTAAAATAAAAAAGGGAAATTAAGTTTCTACACAATTTAATTGCTATATACAGGACCTCTGTTGTCTAACAGACTGAAGCTTGGAACCAACTAGTAGGCATGTGTGTCATTGCCTAAGTATTGTCAAAGACAAGGAGTGCAGCAAAGTACAAGCAGGTCATTGCCTGGGTCATTACCATGGCATCTCCCTCTTTTCCTCTATATTCTTTGGTTCATACTGACAATTAGGGCCGTACCAAGCCATAATTGTGCCCTGTGTGACTTGCACATCTGGAGCGCCCTCCATCACAATTGCCCTATGCCCAGCATCTCCCCATCTACCCCACACCTCCATCTTCAGCCAGTTCCTCACCCACGTTGCCTCCCCTTGCCCTGACACCGCCACTTTTGTAGTCCCTCGGCGGCGGCACCAGCAGCAACATAGCGGACCTGACCTCTAATTGAAAAAATAAATAAACATACGGATCTTTCTGACTCCATGCTTGCATGCAGGTCTGATCCCTCCCTTTTCTGATGTAGGTTCGCATCAGAGGAGGGAGGGATCAGACTTATGTGCAAGTGCGGAGTCGGAAAGACCCGCATATTTTTTTTTTACAATTAGATGTCAAGTCAGGTCCGCTCCGCTGCTGCTGGCACTGCCGCCACTGAGGGAGCACAAAAATGTGGTGGCAGCAGGGTAAGGGCAGGCAGTGTGTGTGGGTGGGGGGGGGGAGGGTGGAGCCGAGGCCAGCAACCCCAAATGTGCTCCTAATCTTTTGCGCTCTGTGTGGCTGCACCACTCGCACAGGGCTAGGGACGGCGCTGCTGACAATAACTCACACACAGGGCTACCCTACCTTGTAACATCAAACTCAGGCTTTTATTTACAAGGATAACAGGATAACTCAACATCAGTGCTCACATACCGGGCAGCCATAAACCCTGCTGTCACTATCTACTATCATTAGCATTCCAGAACCTCCCTGGTACATTCCAACAGCAGCTTCAGGTGCTTGGCATCTCTCCCCATTAAAGCCTTTCCATTCCTAACCCAGGACTGGCCTTTGTACAACGCCATACACCTAACCACCTCTCTCTAACAAGGTGTGTTTAACTCTCTCAGCTCTGCCTTTCTGACTCAGACCACAGCAAACTATTCCAGCCCAGAATTTCTGTATAACCAGACTGAGTGAAAGCCTGCAGCCCACCTGTTTATTTCACTGGCTACAGCTTTACCTTTGCAAACAATTGTTTAAGTAAGACAGAGACAGGTTTCACCAACAGCTCGTTTTACCTCTCAGCTAATTACCCTCAGCAGGCTGCTCCCCCTCTAGTTTATAGCCAACCCTGCTAGATTTGTACTATCCTTCTCAGTATTTAGTGAGAAAAAGGAAAACAAACCGTTCTCTCCTTCAGCTCGGCTGGTGCCTTACAAAAGCACAGGTATGTGAAACCTTATCTTCCTGCTTTACAACAAAGCACTCTGCTCCCTACTTTCATTCTTAGGTTTACTGAATTACATTCAGGGCTTTTCCCATCTGAACTATAACCCAGCCAAGTACCTTCAGCGATGCAGAAACAGACTGACCTGCTTTCATTCTCCTGGCCTCTTAATGGCTTTTAACAGTATTCCCAACAATGTCACAATAAACTGGTGGGCCTCAACCTCACTGTGATACCTAATGCCACTGGTTCCCAACCTCTCCTCCTGGTCTCAGCCAGATCTCTCACTCTGCAGAATTACACGCTCTCACTCTCTACCAGTGAGCACTACTAACACTGGCCCCTTCTTACAGCCAGTTCCCTCTCATGCTTTACCAGTAAGAATTATCATAACCCAGATACCTGTGCCCTCTTCCAAGCCACTATCTGGCCCTCACTCTACCAGTGAGAATTACCATACAATGGGGTACCTGGCATTTCCTCCTCAGATGACCCACTATCTGGCCCAGCTTACCTTTAGCTAGTCCTCCCAGCTCTCAATAGGAAGCAGCCAGACGTCCTGACTTACTAGCCTAGGCCAGGGGTCTCCATCTCAAGTCTAGGAGGGCAGGGCCATACCAAGCCATAAATGCACCCTGTATAATTTGCACATCTGGTGTGCCCCCCCCCCCCAACCCAACACAGGTTTGCCATTGCCATGTCCGGTATCTCCCCATCTTGCTTTACCCAACACCTCCATGTCCAGTTGGCTCCCCACGCTGCCTGCCTTTGCCCTGCTGCCACTTTTTATGTTTCCTTGACAGCGGACATCCAATTCTAAAAAAAAAAGACACACAGGCCTTTCCGAATCCACGCTTGCATGCAGGTCTGATCCCTCCCTCCTCTGGCATAATCTCACATCAGAGGAGGGAGGGACCAGCCAAGCCATTCAGACTTGGGTCTTTGCAACTCTGTGCTTGAATGGTTGGTCTGGTCCCTCCCTCCTCTGATGTGAGTGTACATCAGAGGAGAGAGGGATCAGACCTGCATGCAAGCGTGGAGTCGGAAAGACCCTCATGTTTTTTGTTTTTTTTTAAGAATTGGATTCTGCTGCTGCTGCCGCCACCACCAAGGAAACATGAAAAGCGGTGGTGGGACAAGGGCAGGCAGAGTGGGGAGGAGCCAAGGCCGGCCATCCCAAATGCGCTCCTATTTCGCACAGGGCTAGGTACGGTGCTGCTGGAGGGCACCAAACCATTCAGGTTTTCAGGCTGTCCCTAATGAATATGCATGAGATATATTTGCATGCACTGCCCCATTGTATTCAAACATTTGAGCCCCCTCCCCCACTACAGTCCCTCAATGTGTATGCACTTAGTCCTCTGTCAGATCTGCCCCGTAGCTCATACAAGGTGGAAAATCTGTGTGCACACCCCAGCGCATCACAGTGTTCTTCTATCATTTGCTTTGATGTTCCTTATTCTCATTAGAGGCTGATCCACTAATTTGTGTGCACTTCCCTGGGTGTAAGTGATCGTTAATACCAGAAGGAAACTGCACTAACCTGCCATTACATGGGCCTTTTTGGTGCATAAATGGAATTTAATATGTCTGCATCAAAATGCTGTTCATCTGTATTATTTTGATGTGAAATTGATTATGGAAATTGACTGTCCAGTGAAGCTATGATGTGCTCAGTACCTTGAATGTTTAGAAGAAGAAACCCAAGAGGTCTGTATAGATAGTTTGCTCCAACTGTTTCTGGCCCGGGGTGGCTGGATGTTCAGATAGCAGAGTAAAGTTATGTGGTGGTTTGGCTGGAACAACAGACTGGATACTAGATGAGAGGTTTGTGGATGGCCTCACAGAAACCCAAGAGGTCTGAATAGATAGTTTGCTCCAACTGTTTCTGGCCCGGGGTGGCTGGATGTTCAGATAGCAGAGTAAAGTTATGTGGTGGTTTGGCTGGAACAACAGACTGGATACTAGATGAGAGGTTTGTGGATGGCCTCTGTTGCTTCAGCCTGCTTCAGCTGCTCCATGGCTTGCTGGGATTATTTTCCCTAATTCAGCTTTTCTAAATTACAGTTCGGCCAGGAAATCTGTGTCTCTTGCTGGTCTACTGAGAGATGCAGAGGCAGGGAAAGATCCAGCAGCTGCTCAGAATACCATAGGAGCACCTTCTTTTCATGGCCAGCCGTCTCCTGAACACCACTCGGAGTTACAGAGGCAGGAGAGGGGAGAATTAAATGAACAGATCATCTACTCTAGATCTCTGGTACAGTAAGTGCTCTACACTGCATTTCCACAGCAGTCAGACACCCTCACCCCATCCCCAGCCATATATTGCTGCCATTCCTCTCTAAGCCAAGCCAAGTAAGAAAAGATTCTTCCCTGCCGAGGAGCTTTTCAAGATGAGTTGGCACTTGCACTTTTTAAGAAATGCAGTCAGAGACCAAGAAAATGTGGCAGAAAGATACAGAAATATTTCTCATTGTACTGGGAGCCACAGGCCTGATAAAGAAGAATTTCCAAGCCCATCTTGACAAACTACCCATACACGTTACATCTTATGAACTCCAGCAGGAGGCTCTCTTCGGCACAATGCGAGTATTACGCCGAGCATTAGCAGTAAATTTGAGCGACTGAGATCATATTCCACATGCCCCGGCTTAGAATTGAGGTTCACGACTGCCATGGTATGCAAATACAGCCTTAAGAAAGCCCGGATCAATACTCCATTGATACAACATTGTATTGATTTAGGCCACGCTTTTGAAGATCTTCGCTGTACAGTTCTAGAGTATGTACCCCCAGATATTCGGAGAGGTGATCGGAAGAAGGTGCTTTTGCAGAAGGAACAACGGTGGATTTTCAATTTACGGACTTTACAGCCTGGTGGTCTGAATGACCGTCTTGAATGGACATTATTTTTTTGATAGATTTTCTTTTGAATTGGATTGCGAATGGATGCTCAAGTTCAGCTGGGCTGTCACTGTGCCGCTCTAAAATTATAAATATTAAAATTTAAATTGTAATTGTAGCTGGTTCTTTAATATGATGTCATTGGTTTGAGAGTTTTTGATTGGTGGTTGGTTGTGGTATTAAGCGCGTCACACGCCGAAGTGGAACAGCAGGAGATGGTGAGGAGTCATTTTTGAAAACGGATTCATTGTATGACGTCGCTCCTGATGAAGCCGGGTTATGGCGAAACAAAGGCTTTTGTAGAGCTTTGGTCAATTCTAAGGTTTTATCAGTTGAATTGACTTTTAATACTTCTCCCGAGCTGTTCGGTTCCTCTGTTGGCGTTGGAAGTTGTGACTGACTATAAATAGCGCTCATTGAAGAGCTAGAGACCTTGTTGGATAGAAGTTCATCATTATAAGATAAGTTATTTGCATTTTTGTGCTTTTGTTAGTGAATTTTGAGTCTTTATTATTCTTTATTATGTTTGCAGGTATCGCTCTCAGACTGCTTTAGGCTGCGTTCAGCCTTGAAGATATAGTGCAGGCGCACATTATTATGACGCTGTTTTTAGTATGAGAGAATGATTGTATGCGTGATGTTTTGAGAGTATGGGTATGTAAGATTGAGTTTGGGATTGTATGTGTAATTTTGGAGGTTGCTTGATTGTTATAAAATTGTTTGAGATATTTTCTCAATGTTGTAATTAGGGTGTATTATATTTATTGTGACTTGATTTAATTATTATAGGAAGGTAGGGAGGCTATGATCGGTGATGTGAGCGTCTATCAACACCCTATGGTGATTTATCACTAAATGTGGAGTTGTGACATCTGAGGTCATTATTGCCTGGAAGTAATATTGGGATATGAGTTAAAATTTGTGAAGTTTATGTATTTAATGTTGAGAGCAGGTTTTTTATAGTTGGATGCACAAAACTAACCCATTAGGAGAAACTACCCTGAGCAAAACATTTCCTGAATTTTGGCAGTGGTGAGGAAAGGGGAAGAAGGGTGGTCTGTAGACTTGTGCGGCATCTGCTTTTAGTTCAGCTAGGAGGCTCTCTGCTTTGTTTGTGCTCCTTGTTTTTAAAACTCCCTTCTCTCTTCCCAGCCTCCCTGTTTCCTCCTTCTTTTCCTTTGCTGACAATCCTCCCTCCTCTTCTGCCCCCTCTCCTAGTTGCCTCCTCTGCTTCCCCACCTCCTGCCATTCTCCCCACTTCTCCCATCCCATGATCCTCCACCTGCACATCTGCTTCCTCTCTTGTTATCCTCCTTCTCCTCCTCCTAGCTTTCTGTCCTTCTTATCCCTTCTCATTTTCCTATTGTTTAACTAGGGTTTTCCATCCTCCTCAGCCCCTGTTCCCCCTGAAGTCTGCATCCACTCTTCTTGCCCTCTGATCCATTCCACACTCTAATGATCCTCACCCCAAGCGTATTCCCTGCACGCCTGCACAGACCCAGTTACTTGTGCAGTGCATTCCTTTGATATCCAGGCATTCTCTTTCCTCTTGTTTAAATTTTAGGACCATACCAGTGAGGTGAATTGACTAAATATTGCCCTCTCAGATTGGCTAAGAAGTATTAGCAGAGTTCCACTGCATACAGTACATATTCTGTCTGGATTGAGGGGAGGCATTCCAAGTGACACATTTTGGGGTCAGATTGGAAAATAACATGCTTGAACTGCATTTTCAAATCAACATGTGTTATTTCCCATAGAAACTTCATCCGCACAGTATGCATATGAAAGGCCAACACATATTTTGTACCTGTGATATTTTTCAAACAGAATGCAGATGGTAAACCCCTTTCAAAATTAGGCACAAAGTCTGTGGTATAATGAAGACTGAGGATCTGGATAGGCAGTATGAAAATTGCCCCCTCAGAGAGTAAGGGGCATGTTTACTAAAGCGCAGTAGCCAGGAGTGCCCAGCAACAATGCATCTGTGCTAAATGTTCCCCGCTACCTGTGTACTACACAAAAAGGCATAATGTCATCGTATATGATGGCAGATAAAGACCAGTATGGTCCATCTAGTCTGCCCTGTAAGATGGCTAGAGTGGGTGTTACCCGCCGCTATATGCAGGTCACCGCTTCTATGCCTTTGTTTGGGGTTGTACCTGCCGCTCCGTGCATGTCACCCCTCTCTATTTGTTGGAAGTGTAAAAGATAGAAAACATCACAGACTTCCGCAAGGCCCTTAAAACACTTCTCTTTATAGAAACAAATGAGCAGACAGATAACAGTCCCCGCCCGAACGGTATTACAACTACCCCTGCCAACTCAATACCCAATCATCGCAACTACAATTAGGAGTTCATTGTATAGTGTTGTTAAGCACCCTCATGCTAAATGTAACCCTCCATAATGTTGTTAAGTACCCTCATACTAATTGTAACCCACCAATTGTGCTGTCTAAATGTTGTTAAATACCCTCATGTTAAATGTTGCACAGTTCCCACATGTTAAATGTAACCCTCCAATGTGATGTAACCACTTTGATTGTAGGATAAGGTGGTATACAAATCTGTCTAAATAAATAAATAAATGAATAGTTAAGTCTATTTTGATTTTATCCTCTTGTTATGTCTATATCTTATAGGCGCCGAGCGCTAACCGTGCTGCTTCTAATATCGGTGCTACATGGTTAGCGCCGATCCCCTCCTCCACTCCACCCTGGAACGCCCCCCCCCCCCCCCGGCACACCCCAATGCTAGCCGGCATGTAGGGGACTTAGTCCAGGATATTTGATGGCACTACCCGTGTATGTGCTGTCAAATATCTGGTTATCATGCATTTACACAGTTAACTGGCTGTTAAGTGTGTAAATGCCTTTTGAATATTGGGCCCTTACTGTTTTAAATTCCAGTGGGTGCAAAAAGGCCATTCTTAAATGTACCAAAACAATCAAAAAAAAGAGCAAATGTCCTCTGTAAGTCAGTACCAGACAACAAAAAAAAAGAGGTGCTTCATGGCACAAATAATAAAAATTGTACTTGGATGGGTGACTACCTTGGAATACCAGGGGGAGAAAGTCCTGGCAATGTACTTCGGGTCACATCTTGCCAAGAAAACCCAGAGGTTCATTGCCAGGATTCAGCTTTGACTCGACAGCACATACTGTATTATTGTCTTACAAAAGTAAAAAATTACAGCAAACAATACATAAAATCAAATCAGCATTAGTAAAAGTCCATTAAATGAATAAAGAAAGTTAAAATCCCCTCAGTACTAGCCCAACATACCTATGTTTTGACATAGTGTATGCATACAATCGTAGAGGTGGATTTTAGAAAGGACGTTCAAGTGCATTCTGGGATGTTTAAGCTAGAACATCTGAAAAATAGCAGGCACATTTAGGAGCATATATGATTTCACAAACATGGATGTGCCGGATATGGATGCCTGCGGGGGTGTCTACATAGACATCCCCAGAATAGTATTTAGAAGTTGCATGTCTAGGAATAGCTTAATAGTTAGAGTAGTGGACTAGGAACAGGGAAGCCAGAGTTCAAATCTTACTGCTACTATTATTGAAATTGTGCTGAGTACTGGGGATGAGGAGTGCCAAAGATTTACTTCCAGCACTTGGAAGGGAGCAACTACTGCCAGCACAATAAGTGAACAATAGTGGCTCCCACAGCGCTACTACCATAGTGAGCAGCACTAAATTCAGGGTGACTGTCCCCACCACCCTGCCCCACACTAGTAATGCATGTGGCCTTTGAATCAATGCTGACTCCTGGCAACCTGAACAATGCTGACTCCTGCATGGCTGAACAGAACAGCCCCTTGCTAGGCTGGAACAAAAGTGGATTTTCACATTGAATACCGTTCAGCCAATGGGGTTGAGCGAGTCTTTGGATTGGTTCTCAGCCCTGTGAGGACAGTGTGGATTAGCTGTTGGTTTCCTTTCTTGCATTTCTACTTCCATTTAAACAGCTTGAATGTTCAGCCATTATTATTTCCCCTAAGGCTTTATCGCCACCACTGCTGTGAATGTCCCGATGCAGCCCGTCAAAGAGTGGGCAAAACTCAAATTGATTGTATTACTTCATCCCAGTGGGGATCCTTGGAGCTCAGAGACTCTTTTTGGAATTCATCTCAGCTAAGTGTTGGTGGAGGTTTTCAATTGATTTTAATGCATTTAAAAAATTGTAAAAAACATATACCACACAAGTGAAGCCTATGAATGATGTGTTACCTAATGTGCTGGTATGAGCAGCTCTAAGAAGCGTTCGCGCAGCCGTTAGCCCCTGTCTGAGGCTTATTTTCCCATTTCCCTCTTAAAAGGATTTTTTGTTTTCTCCGGGGCTCCTACTAAGTGACTTTGCTTTTATAGTCAGTTCAGCTGGGTAGGAATTTACTTTGAGTTTTGTAGCCTCCTCCTTGTTATGATTTATAGATTCCTGTCGACCCAGCAGCATCTGGGTTTTCTTGGCAATGTGACCAGAAGTAGATTGCCAGGCCTTTCTTCGGAGGCAAGGCAGGATTAAGTGATTTGCCTTAGGCCACAAGGAGTGCTAGGGGGAACTGAATCCCGGTCTCCTGGTTACCAAGTCAGTGCTCTAAGCATTAGGATACTCATGCACCCAAACCCTCGTTATTAGTGTGGGACTTAGTAAACTGGCCACTTGGAGTGGTACTTTGAAGCAACATCGGGAGAGCCACGGTATTGAGCTTTATCTAGCAACGAGTTCTAAGCTGCCAGTAAGGGCTTTAAATATTTAAGATTCCCTCCGTTTCCCCTGTTTTTAACACTAGGCATGTCCATAATACCAAGAGAATAGATAGACTACTTTGATTATTTAAACACCAAATTTTAAAATAATCCAGCCACATGAGTTAGCCAGATTGCAGCGATATACAGTCCATTATCCAGATAAATTTATATATAGCTTATGACCGCTATTTTGCTGTCCAAAAATTACCTGGATAGTTATCTGAATAGCAGGCCGAATGTTGCCGCAATCTGGATAACTCGCTGCTTCGCCCACGCACTGCCCCACTACTATCTGGATAGTGCTGAGATAGTCTGTCCTGCTATTGAGCAACATTATCTGGATAGCAGCGGCTGAAGGATTTTTATTTAGACAACAGCTGCTGTTATCCAGATTATTAGTGTGTGTGTCTCATATCCCCTCGTGTTAAATGTATCCCCCAACCGCTTTGACCCGGTGAAAAGCGGGATATAAATGCAGCTAAATAAATAAATGCCTTTTAAATATCAGACGGTCAGAGTTTCTGAAACTTTCTTGAATTCTGATATTGCTTTTATCTCCACTGAGACATTGATTCATGCATTTCTCACACTTTTTGTGAATAAATATATCTTGATATTGTTCTTGATTCTACCCCTTTGAGCCTTCATACCATGACCCTTGTTCTAGAACTTCCTTTCCACTGAAAAATAGTTTCCTCTTGTGCCTTGAAGTATGATTTCTGGAGAAGTTCTTGTGGCATTTTTTTTCTCATGCTGAAAAACTAATGTTCTTTCCAGCACAGGACATATGTAGAACTCTCCCTTAGAGACTGAATCTCATGCACAAGTTGTTTATCACTAAATTCTGCAGTGCAGAAGTCGTTGCTAATTTTTTAAAACAAAAACACAGCTTTTATAACTCTTTTTCACACAAAATACCAACAGTGCTCAGGAATTATTTGCTTCCCCTCTTGTTTCAGGGTGACCTAGTTGTTAGATTCATTTTCATGCTTCCTTTATGCTCAGAGAATGAAGGAAAAAGGTTAAAAAATTAGACCAGACCTGGAAAGCAGGATGGTATTCTAAGCAGAAATGCAAAGGACATCATTTTTGTTTTTATACAGGCCGGTCTAAACTCTGTACTATGGTTCTTTTGGTTTTTAAATATATTTCTTTGTCCTTGACATCATGCTATAAGTCCTTGAGTAAAGTGATATTTCACAAATCCTGTAGGTTGCCTGCAGACGTTTTCCTTTTAAATAGAAACAATTCTCAAGGTTCACATATTAAAGGTTAAATATAGTAAACTTCACAGAGATGTTTTGAGAGAGTTATAGCTTGAGGAAAAGCGCAGTACAGCTTTTCCTCACTAATGAGTTGCATGCACTTCTGTGTGCCATTGTTTCATTGTCTCTGCTTGATTACTATTTATAGAGTGCATCTTATCACTTACCAAATGTCCTATGAAAGGCTTGCTCGAGTTTCTCTAAGTATTCTTCTGCATCTAACGATAGTCCTAACTTCTCACAACTAATGAGAACAAAGGATTCTGAGTAGCAGATTTTTCATTTGGCAAATCAGCCATAATATTATTGCAATGCCAACCTCCCCCATCCAGTTTACGTGCACATACCAGTAATTTTATCAGTTGAATAATAACACAGAAGTGATGCAGATGTGGTGAGTGTTGTAGTAAAATTTGGAGGGAGGGGGACATATTCAAAAGATTAACATGGTTTGCAGACCTGCAAACCTCGTTAATCCCTCTGACCAAAATATTTAGCAGTACATACTCGGTTTGTGTCACTGAATATCCCATTCTTAACCCATTTGCTACTACTGCTACTATTAATACTACTTATCATTTATATAGTGCTACAAGGCATAATCACTGCTGTACAGAGACGTCCAGCCAACATCAGGACGTTCTGGGGGTGGAGTGGGGTGACACATTAGTCAGCTGGCCAGAGGCAATACTAAGCTGCTAATTAGCTACCTAAAATGCATAAAGTTAGAACAGAAAAAGACTGTCCTAACTATACGCGGTTTAGCTTTCTGGCCAGTGACTGAATATCACTGACTGTAAAGCTAAAATTCTATCTGGACAAACTGGATACTCAGTGCCACTGACCCAGGCAATGAATATCCGGGTGCAGATTAGAGAGGCAATAACTGGCTGCTTTAACAGTGCTGGCCGCCACCACTTGATATGCTCACCTTAGATTTTACTGCAGCTTAAATTACCATGGGATTCAGTAACCTGCAGTAATTGAGTGCTAAAGGTTACTAATTCACAAGGAAAAAGATTTAGGCATCATTGTGGATAACATATTAAAACCCTCTGCCCAGTGTGCAACAGCAGCCAAGAGAGCAAATAGAATGCTAGGGGGTATGTTTACTAAACTGCGCTAACGTAGCAGTGGCTACATTAACTTGCGTTAACGATACGTTAACTTGCGTTAACGATACGTTAACACGCGTTAACGTTACCTAACACGCGTTACAGTCACCGGCCGCGGTAAACACCTCAGAGGGTGGAGAGAGGGCAGAGAGAAGGATTCAATGGGCGGGGAGTGGACGGGGAGAGGCTCCTTTTACACTAACGTGGGGAAATGAAGGGTTGAAAAGTACCGCAAATGAAAACCTGGCGTTAGATGCACATTTGCGGGAGAGAGAAACAATTTTAGTGTCAGCAATGTACAGTATAGGCAGGGAGCCCAAGAAACGTGATAGTAGTGCTCCATTTGCAGCAACAGCATAGTGCCCAAGTATGAAAGGCCACTATGGTGATGGTGCAAATGGGGCATGGGGGCTGCAGGCAGGACATGCAGTGGGGCACAGGGTGGACTAGGCAGTCACCTAGGTGGCACATAGGAACATAGGAACTGGAAATCAGCAAGACAGCAGCTGACAAAGGCCAAACACAATCTACCTACATCTACCTGGTCCACCCTAGCTAACAGTTGCCAGGGCACTGAGCTGACATCCCCCCAGCCAACCGGCTCCCAAGCGGAAGGGACATAATATTGGTAGGTGGTGATGGGGGGATGTGAGGATGCCCATGTATGCCGCCCCAGACCCTGCTCCCTAGGCGACTGTCTATCCACACAGTAGATGGCCTGGGACTGCGCACTAGCAGCACCGACAGCATATGGGAATGTCAGCATGGCAGGGGGGTGTGCCTGTGCTGGAGGGGGCAGTGGCACCTGCCTGCAGTTGACCTAGGCCATGCCCTGTACCAGTACGTTGTGTGCAGTGCAACATAAAGGGTCAGGCTGAGGAAACATACATGTAGCTCCAGGGACTACGGTGCATCTGTGGCAGCAGTGTGGTGCAGTACACATGGCCAGTGTGTCCAGAAGCAGAAGTTCACAGGTTGAAGTCCCAGCTGTGGATCCTGCAGAGCATGTCCTTATATCTTACCCTACAATGCAGATACAACAGCAACAGGTGCAAAGCCCAAAGCAGCAGCGAACAGGAGTACAAACACCCACTCACACAGGCTCCACAATCCAAAGTTACATGGAGAGTCAGGCTGTTGACCCCAGCACGGAGCTGCAGTTATCACCAGAGCACTACTACTACCTCCTGCACAGTTTAACAATGTCGGCACTGTGATCAGGACCAGTGTGTTGGTCAGGGTTGCCAACCACCCCTATCTTTTCACAATGCTGAAATAGAAGTGTGTGTGTGTGTATGTCTATCCATTGTTTTGTGGCTGCCCACACCTCACCGGGCCCACAATTTCCCACTGTTACCAGTGTTAGCCTGAATATGTGCATAATGAGAGCAAGGTATTGTGGATATGTCCTGGACAGGGCGGATTGGCTAGGATGCATCTTCACAGGGTGTGGGGCAATGGCTGGGACACTGTAGTGCCCGACCACCGCCTGCATGGACAGGGTGGCCACAGCATGTCATGCTGGGAGGACACTCTCAGTCTGACCGAGCAGTGACCATGGCATGTCTAGGTTCCCACATAGAGCTCTATGCTTTCCATGATACCTGTGTGTTCCCAGTGATGGAGGGGGAGGGGCTTAATCACTGAGGTACCTGCTTGGTCCACATAGTTCCTCTGTAAGCATGCACTATGGATTGGCTAGTGGACTGTCTGCAGTTAGTCTGTGCAGGGTTGGCACACCTTGTAGGGTGCTGCAGGTGCAGTGTGACTGTGCCGTCTGCTGGCGACTGTGGTGTGAGGCAGTTGAGGTTTTCCAGACCTGACCCCAGCATTACTGCTGGTCTGCCCCAGTCATAGGTATGGCTCTGGCCCACCAACCCTGGAGGGCTGTCATGTACCAGCAGGATGGCGGTTGCTTCAGCAGGGCTCAGGCGCCTCTTCCATCCCTACAAAAGGTTGAGTGTTGGCCCTTTGTGGTATATAGTGTATACCACTTTGACTTGTAGAGGCACTGCTACACAGTCCTCATGCAAGTCTAGAAACCCCTCTGCCCTGTTAACAGGTGGTCATGTCAGCCAGACCCTAACACTGGGTACGCACTAATATGGGTGGTGTCTGGTCCCAGAGGACCAAATGTGACTAAAGAACACAAATGGACACTGAATTACCTTCAGATGCACTGCAAGGAACACCTGTCACACAATGGTAATGATGGGGATGTACAGCATGATCCATCTCTAGTACCACATATACTACGGACATAGTGCTGGGCACCCATCCTATCCCTCAGGGTGAACACAGAGCCTGCACAATGGCATGATCTGTAGCTAATCTGTGTCAGTATCACGCACTGTCAGTTCATCTTTCCAAGCTGAGGTACCAGAGAGGTGCAGACCCCATTTGGTGATCAGCTGTAGACAGCTATTCAGCATGTGCATTGCATCATGGGTACTGGTGGGATTACCCTATCCTGGCACTCAGAGCAGACAGTTTGTGCGGTGACCTGCAGTTCTTCTGTACCCAGACATTGCTATGAGATACACCACAGAGGTATAGCCTACTGGTAAGTATAATGCCATTCTCAGCAGTGTTTATGGGTTCAATTCCTCATTGTTCTCTCCTGTCATGCCTGTCCTACTCAAATAGTTTGCATGTCTATAACAGTCATATTTTTGCAGAGTTGTGCTGCCAGCCCATAATACCCTCGCCACAGCTGCCAACATTCCTTCGGTCCATCTATCTGCGTTTGTCAGCTGTGTAGAGTCCTGTCTGCCTGTGCAGGCTGCCACCCCATGTCTTGTACTGCTACCCTTTCCTGCATTGTGCCTCTTCATGCTTGCCTCGCCTGTGCCTGATCTGCATGGCACCACCACTCCTCTGTCCCCCCATTATTGTAACTATTCTTCCACCTCCGCCTCCACTGGGGGACACGTATTCCCATCGTCTGCCTCCTACTGTCTTTCCAGTACTTTACATTGCCAACACCCTGTGCTGTGGTACAGTTGCCCCCACCATGTTTGTCAACAGTACTGGCAGCCACATGGGATGCCCGCAGATATGGCAGGTCCAGCAGCTCCCCAGCTCTCCCTCCTTCACTCACCTGTTCATTGCCTTTTCTCGGTGCTCTATCTGGTGTTAGGGCTACATCTGTCTCTATGCCTCACAGGCCATGCATGTCATCCTGCAGCACCTTGCAGCCCTTAGGGCACACTAACCTAGGGGACCATAACCTTGTTAGGCCACCTTAACCTATGGTTCCATAACCCAGGGTGCCTTCTAAGGTGCCTTGTCCAGGGGTGCCTAATATGGTGCTTAGCCTAAGGAGCCCTATAGGGCGCCTTACAAAGTGCCTTATGAGGCACCTTATAAGGCACCTTATAAGGCACCTCACTAGGCACCTTATAAGGCACCTTACTTATAAGGCACCTTACAAGGCGCCTAACAAGGCACTTTATAAGGCACCTTACTTACACGGCACCTTATAAGGCACCTCACTAGGCACCTTACTTATAAGGCACCTTACATACAAGGCACCTTATAAGACACCTTATAAGGCGCCTTACAAGGCACCTTATAAGGCGCCTCACAAGGCACCTTATAAGGCACCTTACTTATAAGGCACCTTACAAGGCGCCTAACAAGACACCTTATAAGGCACCTTACTTACAAGGCACCTTACAAGGCGTCTTATAAAGCACCTTACAAGGCGCCTTGTAATGCGCGTTAGCTGATATGGCTTGCCGTAACTATGCAACACCCATGCCTTTATATGGGCATCTGTACCATTACCGCAGAACCTAACGCGGGTAACATTACCGCGGTTTAGTAAACATACCCCTAGGGATCATAAAGAAAGGAATGGAGAATAAAACAAAGGATATTATAGTGCCTCTGTATCGTTCCATGGTGCAACCGCACGTTGAATAAAGAGGCAATAGCTGGCCACTTTAGCAGTGCTGGCCGCCACCACTTGATATGCTCCCCTTGGATTTTACTGCAGCTTAAATTACCACAGGATTCAGTAACCTGCAGTAATTGAGTGCTACAGGTTACTAATTCAGAAGGAAAGATTTAGGCGTCATCGTGGATAACATGTTAAAACCCTCTGCCCAGTGTGCAGCGGCAGCCAAGAGAGCAAATAGAATGCTAGGTATCATAAGGAAAGGAATGGAGAATAAAACAAAGGATATTATAGTGCCTCTGTATCGTTCCATGGTTCAACTGCACCTTGAATATTGTGTACAATTCCGGTTGCCGTATCTTAAAAAAGGATATAGCGTTATTAGAGAAGGTACAGAGAAGAGTCACTGAAATGGTAATGGGGATGGACCCCTATGAAGAGAGGCTAAAATGGTTAGGGCTCTTCAACCTTGAAAAGAGATAGCTGAGGGGAGATATGATAGATGTATATAAATTAATGAATGGAGTGGAATGGGTAAAAGTATATTGATTGTTTACACCATCAAAACATAGAAAGGCTAGGGGGCATGCAATGAAACTACAGAGTAACCTATTTAATACTAATAAGCGAAAATATTTTTTCACTCAACGTGTAATCAAACTCTGGAATTTACTACCGGAGGATTATTAAAGGTGTTAGTGTAGCTGGGTTTAAAAAAGTTTGGACAAGTTCCTGGAGGAAAGGTCCATAAACCATTATTAAAATAGACCCAGAATATCCACTGCTTGCCCCAGTACAAACATTGTGCAATCTGTGTCTTTTGGGGAAACTGCTAGGTACTTGGGACCTAGATTGGCCACTGTTGGAAACAGGATACTGGGCTTGATGGACCTTGGTCTGTCCCAGTATGGCATATCTTATATTCTTATGTTCTTAAAGGAATAATGCTGCATGTGATCAACCTTGAAAGCTGCATTATTCTAGGGAAAAATAAAGTAAGCTCATAGCTGGCATTATTTTTCCAAGCTGGGAGCATCAAGCCACTAACAAGCATCCTGATTCTCCTAACTATCATCTTGAAGGGGCCAGCGATGTACCATGATGCCCCTGACCTCCCCTGAAGTCAATAGTGAGAATGCCCCTCCTGAAGATGACCCCCCTTGAAGTAGAGCGACCCCAGTAGAAGGTGTCACCCCGCCATAAGACCCCCCAAAGATGTATCTTCTAAAGCATTGGTGGTGCAGGGTTTTCGGGGCAGATGATGCCAGATTAAAAATGGTTGCTTTATATGGCAGTTTGACCCCTAACATTAGTAGTGTGAGACTACCACTAAGATTCAGGTGGAGTCATTTTGAACTCGGGATCAGAGGGACCAGGAGCAACTGGGGTCACTCCAGCCTTTGAAACTCTCTGCCATGAATGCTTTAAGAAGGTACACTTGGGAGGACCTAGTGGACGGTGGGGATCTGCGGTGGGGGATTTCTTGGGGAGTTGATCTTAGGAACATCCCTTCTTGGGCGGGCATCTTCTGGAATGGACTTCTATACTTCAGGGGGCCATCTTCAGGGAGACCCTCTCACTGCTGACTTTGGGGGGAGGTCAGGGAGTGTCATGGGATATTGTTGGCCCCTTCAAGATGGGTAGACTGTATAGGCCATATGGTTTTTATCTGTCATCATTTTCTATGTTACTATGTTAAAGTTGACTGCATTTGATATCAATAATATGAGTGCTATCCAGAGGTACAAAGAGGGAAAATTTAAGTGATATTTCTGTGCATAAAACAGAGTTTAATACACTGGAATTGGGTTTTTTAATATTATTCATTACACACCTGGGTATGATTATGCAGGTATTGGCTATATGCACATTGTTTTATTGTGTATTGGGGATGTGTCCCAGGGGCAGGGCTGGAGCAGACAATACACCTAAACAACCTAGGAGCTCAGAGGTGCTATTTTGAGCCTGCGTACCAATCAGTCAGGAGCATCCAGAAATTGGTGCTGCCCCCCCCCCCCGCCCCGCATTAAACACCAGGAAAACCCATGATTAAGCACTAGGGGGGGGGTGCTTGAGGAGGATTTCAGAGAGTGGGGGCTTGATTTTGTTTACACTGAGGGAAGGTTTGGGGGATTGGGAGGTGGGTTCCTTTATCCTGCCACTGATAGGGGGCACATTTAAGAGATAGTGGGCTTGACTTAGGGCTCGTTATCTCCATTACTGTAGACAGAAACTACGATGTTATGGCTTTAGCAACGCTAATTTATGAGCTCAAGGCACTTCTTCCTTCCCCCCTCCCCCTCCCCTTTTGCTGCTCCCACTAGATGTGCTGGCAAATAGCCATGCATTTGCTGGCATCCTATATGTTTTACAAAACGCTGCACATTTGGTGGAGCCTTTTATAAAATATAAGGGGAATTCTGAACGTTCCTACCTGGACATCTCAATTTCCCTCTCCATGACCTAGTGTGACTTTAAGGGGTATGTTTGGTACACTGCGGTAACGTTGCAGCGGCTACGTTAACGCACGCTATGTAATGTTAATGCGTGTTAGCGTTAGCGTTCCCGGCCACGGTAAACACCGCAGAGGGTGGAGAGAGGGCGGAGAGAAGGGTCAATGGGCGGGGAGTGGGCGGGGAGAGGCTCCTTTTACACTAACGCAGGGAATTGAAGGGTTGAAAAGTACCGCGAATGCAAATCTGCCGTTAGATGCACATTTGCAGGAGAGAGAAAGCATTTAAGTGTCAGCAATGTACAGCATAGGCAGGGAGCCCAATAAACGTGATAGTAGTGCTCCATTTGCAGCAACAGCATAGTGCCCAAGTATGAAAGGCCACTATGGCGATGGTGCAAATGGGGCATAGGGGGCTGCAGGCGGGACATGTAGTGGGGCATCTGGGGCACAGGGTGGACTAGGCGGGCGCCTAGGTGGCACATAGGAACATGGAAACCAGAAATCAGCAAGACAGCAGCTGACAAAGGCCAAACACAATCCACCTACATCTACCTGGTTCACCCGACCTAACAGTTGCCAGGGCACTGACCTGACATCCCCCCAGCCAACCCTCCCCCAAGCGGAAGGGACAGACTATTGGTAGGCGGTGATGGGGGGGGATATGAGGAAGCTCATGTATGCCCCCCAACCCAGACCCTGCTCCCTAGGCGACCACCTCCCCACACAGTGGATGGCCTGGGACAGCGCACTACCAGCACCGACAGCATATGGTCATGTCAGCATGGAGGGGGGGGGGGTGTGCCCATGCTGTAGGGGAAAGTGGCACCTGCCTGCAGTGGACCTAGGCCATGCCCTGTACCAGTACGTGGTGTGCAGTGCAACATAAAAGGTCTGGCTGAGGAAAAGTACAGGTAGCTCCAGGGACTACTGTATATCTGTGGTAACAGTGTGGTGCAGTACACCCAATCAGTGTGTCCAGAAGCAGAGGGTCACAGGTTCAAGTCCCAGCTGTTGTTCCTGCAGAGCATGTGCCTATGTTTTACCCTACAATGCAGATACAACAGCAACATGTGCAAAGCCCACAGCAGCGGCGAACAGGGGTACAAACACTCACTCACACAGACTCCTCAATCCAAATATGCATGGAGAGTCAGGCTGTTGGCCCTAGCATTGAGCTGCAGTTATCACCAGAGCACTACTACTACCTCCTGCACAGTTTAGCAATGTCGGCACTGTGATCAGGACCAGTGTGGCAGGCAGGGTTGCCAACCACCCCTTACTTTGCACAATGCTGCAATAGCAGTGTGTGTGTGTATGTCTATCCATTGTTCTGTGGCTGCCCACCCCTCACTGGGCCCAAAATGTCCCACTGTTACCAGCGTTAGCCTGAATATGTGCATAATGAGGAGCAAGGTGTCGTGGGTATGGCCCGGACAGGGCAGATTGGCCAGGATGCATCTTCACAGGGTGTGTGGCAATGGCTGGGACATTGTAGTGCCCAACGACCACCTGCATGGACAAAGTGGCCACAGCATGGCATGCTGGGAGGGCACTCACTCTGATCGAGCAGTGACCATGGAATGTCTAGGTTCCCACATAGCGCTTGACACAATTTGCCTCTATTGATGCTTTTGTGTTCCCAGTGTTGGGGCCCCAATCACTGAGATGCCTGCTTGGTGCACTTAGTTTTTCTATGAGCATGCACTTTGGGCTGGATAGTGGACTGTCTGCAGTTAGACCATGCATGGTCTGACTACCTATAGGATGCTGTCTGCTGATGACTAGCAGACAGTGGTGTGAAGCAGTCGGGGTTTTCCAGACCTAACCCCAGCATTGCTGCTGCTCTGCTACTGCCTTAGTCACAGGTATGGTGCTGGCCCACCAATCCTGGAGGGCTGTCTTATACCAGGAGGATAGAGGTTGCTTCACCTACAAAAAGGGTGATGTGGGTCCTTTGGGGTAGGTAGTGTATACCTCTTTGACCTATAAAGACACTGCTACACAAACCTCATGCAAGTCTAGAAACCCCCGTGCCCTGATAACAGATACCCATGTCAGCCAGACCCTAACACAGTTATCTCAGTTGTGTCTGGTCCCAGAGGGCCACATGTGATTGCAGGATATAGATGGGCACCAAATTGCCTTCAGCTGCACTGCAAGGAACACCTATCATACACTGGCAGTGACAGGGATGTACAGCACAGCCTGTTTCTAGCACCACATGTACTGCGGACCTAGTGCTGGGCACCCATCCTATCCCTCATGGAGAACACAGAACCTGCACACTGGCATGGTCTGTAGCTACTCTGTGCCAGTATCACGCACTGTCAGTTCATCTTTCCAAGCTGAGGTACCGGAGAGGTGCAGACCCCATTTGGTGATCAGCTGTAGACAGCTATTCAGCATGTGCATTGCATCATGGGTACTGGTGGGATTACCCTATCCTGGCACTCAGAGCAGACAGTTTGTGCTGTGACCTACAGTCCTTCTGTACCCAGCCATTGCTATGACATACACCACGGAGGTATAGCCTTCTGGTTAATGCAATGCCAATCTCAGCAGTGTTCATGGGTTCAATTCTTCATTGTTCCTTCCTCTCATGCCTGTTCTACTCAAATAGTGTTCATGCCTGTAATGGTCATATTTTTGCAGATCTGTGCTGCCAGCCCATAATACCCTCACCACAACTGCCAACATTCCCTCGGTTCGTCTATCTGCGTCTGTCAGCTGTGTAGAGCCCTGTCTGCCTGTGCAGGCTGCCACCCCATGTCCTGCACTGCTACCCTTTCCTGCATTGCACCTCATCGTGCTTGCCTCACCTGTGCCTGATCTGCATGGCACTACCACTCATCTGTCCACCTTACAAGGCACCTTACAAGGCACCTTATCAGGCACCTAACAAGACACCTTACAAGGCACCTTATAATGCACCTTATAAGGCGCCCTGTAATGTGCCTTGTAACGCGTGTTAGTCTAAGGCGCCCTGTAACATGCGTTAGCTGATAAGGCTTGCTATAACGATGCACCGCCCACGCCTTTATATGGACATCTGTACCTTTACCGCAGAACCTAACGCAGGTGACATTACCGCAGTTTACTAAACATACCCCATAGTGATATTTAACCCCCCCCCCTCCCTTCCACTGTACATCACAGGGGTACGGAAGTGGCTGCTCATGCAGGCCAGGAACTGCGACATAGCACCAGCGAGTTGAGGTAAATGCATTGTGGTTTCAAACCCATTGTTGTCACTGCAGGTCCCAGAAAGGACTAGATTCTGGGGTGGGGGGGGGGGGGAGTGAGAGGAGATGCTACAGCAAAAAATGCACTAATTTTCTCAAGGTGATTGGTGAGATTTCTCTGCTCAGAATGCATCTTTGGAAGATAATGTCCATTGGGTTTCTGCTATCAGATGAAAATGTGATTGCCTGTTGATGCTCTAGGCAGCTGCCTGGTTCACCTAATAGTAGCACCAGCCCTGATGAGGATCATGGGCCAATTTTTAACAGGCAATGAAAAAGGTGCTGGTACTCAGGACCATCAAGTAACCTCTTGAAGAAAGCCCTGTGCAGGCGATATATGCTGGCTTTACCTCTCATAGGAGTCAATAAATGATCAGGGTCTGAAAATACATAAATTTACCCTTGGTCCTTAATCAGACATTAGCTTGGGATTTCAGAAATTATTGAGCTTCAGAAGAAACAATCTCCTGGCACAAACAAGGAATTTGTTTCCGCTTCAACTGGTTTTGGCTTGCAAGCATCTGGGAATACATGTACTTTCAGACTCAGAAAGAAAATATTGTTGTTCTAAAAGCATTATCTAAGAATCCCATTCTTGTCTGTTTTGGGGAAGTCTGGGATCTGCTTCTTCTCCCCATCAGGAAGTAACAAATGCCCCTCTTTGGACCATTATGTCCAGGATGGACTTAAATTGATCCATGTGTCTTTCTCAGTTATGTTATTTTACAGGGGAGGCATCATAGAAATTTCAGGAGCATAAGAACATAAGATATGTCATACTAGGTCAGACCAAGGTCCATCAAGCCCAGTATTCTGTTTCCAACAGTGGCCAATCTAGGTCATATGTACCTAGCAGTTTCCCCAAGAGACACAAGTTCCACAATGCTTGTACTGTGTCAAGCATTGATATCTTCGGTCACTTCTTAATAATGGTTTATGGACCTTTCCTCCAGGAAATTGTCCAAACCTTTTTTAAACCCAGCTACACTAACAGCCTTTACTACATCCTCCGGTAACAAATTCCAGAGTTTGATTACACGTTGAGTGAAAAAATATTTTCTTTTATTAGTCTTAAATAGTTTATCCTGTAGCTTCATTTCATGTCCCCTAGTCTTTCTATATTCTGATAAGGTAAACAACCGATCTACGTTTACCCGTTCCACTCCGTTCATTAATTTATAGACTTCTATCATATCTCCCCTCAGCCGTCTCTTTTCCAGGTTAAAGAGCCCTAACCTTTTTAGCCTTTCTTCATAGGAGTATCCTTCCATCCCCTTTACCATTTTGGTGGCTCTTCTCTGTACATTTTCTAAAATCGCTATATCCTTTTTAAGATACGGCGACCAGAATTGCACACAGTATTCAAGGTGCGGTCTCACCATGGAACAATATAGAGGCATTATAATATCTTTTGTTTTATTTTCCATTCCTTTCCTTATCATACCTAGCATTCCATTTGCTCTCTTGGCCGCCGCTGCACACTGGGCCGAGGGTTTTAACATGGTATCACAATGACGCCTAAATCTTTTTCCTGGGTGGTGGTTCCTAATGTGGAACCTTGCATCGTGTAACCATAGTTTGGGTTGTTCTTCCCTAGGTGCATAACCTTGCACTTGTCCACATTAAATTTCATCTGCCATTTTGATGCCCAATCTTCCAATTTATCAAGATCCTCTTGCAATTTTTCACAATCCTCTTGGGTTTTAACAACTTTAAATAGTTTTGTGTCATCTGCAAATTTGATAACCTCACTCGTTATTCCACTTTCCAGGTCATTTATGAATATGTCAAAAAGCAGCGGACCCAGCACAGATCCCTGGGGTACACCACTATTCACCTTTCTCCATTGGGAAAATTGGCCATTTAGCCCTATCCTCTGCTTTCTATCTTTTAACCAGTTCCTGATCCACAATTGTACACTGCCTCCTATCCCATGACTCTTTAGTTTTGCCAAAAGTCTCTGATGAGGGACCTTGTGAAAGCCTTTCTGAAAGTCCAGATACACAATATCAACCGACTCACCTTTGTCCACCTGTTTATTCACTCCTTCAAAAAAACATAACAGATAAGTAAGACGAGATCTTCCTTGTCTAAAGCCATGTTGGCTGTCTCCCATTAGGTTGTGACTATCTACATGCTGAGTAATTTTATTCTTTATGATAGTTTCTACCATTTTTCCCGGTACTGACGTCAGGCTCACTGGTCTGTAGTTTCCCAGATCACCCCTGGAACCCTTTTAAAAAATTGGTGTTACATTGGCGATCCTCCAATCTTCAGGTATTAGAGATGATTTTAATGATAGTTCACAGATTACTAATAGCAGTTCTGCAATCTCATATTTCAGTTCTTTCAACACCCTTGGATGTATACCATCCGGCCCAGGTGATTTGCTACTCTTCAGTTTATCTAATAGTTGTAATACATCTTCCCGATGTATCGATATTTCCTTCAATTCTTCCGCACCTTTAAATACCACTTCAGTCATGGGTAACATCCCTACATCTTCCTCAGTAAAGATCGAAGCAAAGAATTCATTCAGTCTCTCCGCTATCGCCTTGTCGCCTCTTAGTGCTCCTTTAACCCCTTTATCATCTAATGGACCAACTGACTCTCTCACAGTTTTTTTGCTACGAATGTACTTGAAAAGGTCTTTATTTCGCGTTTTTGCTTCCGCAGCAAGCTTCTTCTCAAATTCTCTCTTTGCCTGCCTTATCAATGCCTTGCATTTGACTTGCCAGTGCTTGTGCTGTTTCCAGGTTTCGTCGTTTGGCTCTTTTTTCCATTTCCTGAAAGAAGCATGAAAATACATTTGGTAGCTGTTATTCTGTGGCCGTGAACTCTAAGGCGACACTGTAGTCATTGGGGGGAAATGTAGAGATTAAAGATAATTTTGTATTGCTACCACTACTACTACTGATCATTTGTATAGTGCTGTACAGGCACATGTAAAAGATGGTACCTGCTCTTCAGAGCTTACAATCTCATTAAGACATACAATACAATATCTGAGGACAAGAATACATTACATAGAAAGTTGTGAGTGGGGGAGGATTGAGAATATGAATGAATGGGGTATGAATGGGGCTGGGATGTCACCTTCCAGCCTGGACTATTGGTAATGAGATTCAAGTACAGTTGAAATATTACCAAGTTATGTATTTTGTGTTGATGTAATAAAGCTGTGACAATGTTTTGGCCAGACACCTTTACTGCAGGGCTGGCACTACGATTAGGCAAACTAGGTAGTTGCTTAAAGCTTTGGAACTCTCAGGACCCTCAGCGGTAGCAATGGCTGCAAACAGCCCATGGGGCTTCTGTCCCCTCCTGCAAACAGGAAGTCACCATCAGACAATCTGAAGGGGCCAGAAGCAAACCACCCTGTGGTGCCAATGTTTCTAGGTAAGTGTCACAAAGTTGTTTGCAGCCGTGGCTGCGACACAGGTCCAGGAAAGGGGTGGCAGCGGTGGCAATGGGCACTGAAGGGAGGGGGGCATGAGGGATGAAGTTCACCTAGGGTGCCTCATCTCCTTGGGCCAGCCCTACTTTACTGTGATGGCTTCTTATTTTGTTAAGGGTGTGGACACATGGATGGTGATTGTGCAAATGCCAATGTTATTTTGCCCAGCTCCCCTGTCCCCACATGATTAGGAGTGAGCTGGCAAAATAATTGAGCCTCACCATCCCATTTGCTTTGGGGAGGAGGGGGAGGGAGATAGGGGATAGGTTTGGGAGGGGAGTAGGGAGGGAGCAGTGGTTGGAGTGCACAGGTTCACCTTCTTAGAAACATAGAAATATGATGACAGAAAAAGACCACATGGCCTATCTAGTCTGTCCTTCCATAACAACTACAACAGTCCCCTTTTTAGCTTTAGAGATCCTCTGTGTTTGTCCCATGCTTTTTTGAATTCAGTTACTGTCCTTATCTCTACCACCTCCACTGGGAGACTATTCCACGGATCCACTACTCTTTCCGTAAAGAAATATTTCCGCATATCACTCCTGAATCTATCCCCCTTCACCCTCATCTCATGTCCCCTTGTAGCAGAACTTGCTTTCAATTGAAAGAGGCTCTCTCCCTGAACATTTATTTATTTATTTGCACACCATTTTTATACCGCTCCTTCCGGTGATCAGCAGCGGTTTACATTTTAACAATTTGTTCTGCAATGGTAGCAGTTACATAGAACATCAGTAACATATAACAATTAACGGTAGTAACAGTAGGAAAACTATGTACAAATAACATCAGTAATAATATAAAACAATGTATAACCTATGGATATCTGTTAAATAAACAATATTAACAGTAGTCATCCTATGTAGAGGGTAATATTGGTAAGGGATTCGAAGGACTCTTAATATTTACATGAGATAAGGGAGGTGTATTTTAGGTTATCTAAATATATTTCTATATTGATGTACATCGGGAGATGTCACGCGACTAGTGTGTTTCTAGTTTAATATGGTCGGGTGAGGTTGGCGTTTTTTACGAAGGAGTTGCTAGGTGAATATCAGGTTGAGTTTGTATTGGGTATGATTTTTTGGTTTAAGTTATTTCGGACAAATTGTAGAATTCTAGAAAAAGATGTGTTTTGAGGTTTTTTCATTTATGCCACAGAGGTATTTAAACATCTCAATCATATCACCTCTATCCCGCCTTTCCTCTAAGATGTACATATTAAGATCCTTCAGTCTGTCCTCATATGCTTTATAATGAAGACCACTAATCATTTTAGTAGCTACCTTCTGCACCGACTCCATCCTGTTCACATCCTTTTGAAGGTGCGGTCTCCAGAATTGCACACTATACTCCAAATGAGGTCGCACCAAAGACTTATACAGAGGCATTATCACCTCCTTTTTTCTGCTAGCCATTCCTCTCCGTATGCACCCAAGCATCCTTCTAGCTTTTGCCGTCGCCTTTTCTACCTGTTTAGCTACTTTAAGATCATCAGACACAACCATGCCTAGGTCCCGCTCTTCTTTAGTGGACAAAAGTACTTCACCCCCTATACTATATTGCTCCCTTGGATTGCTGCAGCCCAAATGCATGACCTTACATTTTTTAACATTAAATCCCAGCTGCCAAATTCTAGACCATTCTTCAAGCTTAGCTAGATCCCTCCTCATGTTATCTACCCCCTCCTGGGTGTCTATTCTATTGCAGATTTTGGTATCATCCGCAAAGAGGCAAACCTTACCTGAAAGCCCTTCCACTATATCACTAACAAAGATGTTAAAAAGAATCGGACCAAGGACAGATCTCTGGGGCACACCACTGATAACATCCTTCTCCTCAGAGTGAGCTCCATTTACTTGTACTCTTTGTCGCCTCCCACCCTTGTGTCTCCACACATCTTTTCTATTTGCCACATGACGGTGTTTCTTTACAATTGTACATCTTGAATAGCAGCTATGATCTCTTTCTTATTTTTAAATCCTTCAAAAAGATTGTCAGCTGCTTCAAGAAAACAATCTTTTACAAATTCCCCTTCAGTGAAAGGTTTGCATTTCTTTGCGATCAGGTTGCTGACTTTGAAGGATGCTATGGTTGTATTGACCGAATGTGACCTTGGCTTCGCCATCAACTGTTGCTGAGTAGCCAATTTTGATTTAAGTTCGTTGCGCTTCAGTTTACAAATTTCACTTTTGGGTGGAAAATCAGCATCAAACGTTTTCCTATGCAGAGCCTTATAATGACGTTCCAGATTACCCTTTTTGGGCAAGGATACTGGGGCGTTACAAATTAGACAGCAACACTTGTCTTTCACCATGATGAAGAAGTAGTCCATTTCCCATTCATCATGAAAGTGGTAGGTTTTGCTCTTCTTTGGAACACTCATCTTCATTATACTGGGGTGGCTGGATGTAAGAAGGCCATGCTAAGTTAGTATAAACATTGGCTGAATCTGGTCCAAAACTGTCACTGTCCCAAAGTATGAAAGAACTGAAGACCTCTGGATGATGTGCAATACAAGGACTGGAGATGCCAAAACCACACATGCAGTTCTAAAAGTAAAAATAAGAATTCATCATATTGGCACCAATAATCAAATACCACCAAACAATCATCAAAAAAACACAAACACCTTTCCAGCAAACCAGATAAAATCAAATACCGCCAAACAAGTTCAAATACCACCACACGCGATTTAATAAATTCTGCACACAGTGTAGAATCAATGCAAAGGCAAGGCGAAATAAAATTGCAGTGTAGAATCAACACAAAGGCTAGGCAAAATAAAATTGCAGAGGCAAGCAAAAGTCACAGTGGTTTGAACCAATTCGAAGGCAAGGCATAGGCAAGTTAGAACACAATTGGAAAAGCCCGCCAAAATCACCAAATTCTTGACACTTTGTTGTGTCTGCCCGAAAACGTTTAATGAAAGCAAACTATAAAGCGACCAATGACCAGCACACAATGCAACTAATACGGTAAGTGTATTCAGGTAAAGCCCGGGCGAATGGATATCACCCGGTATATAACACACTTCTAAGGGGTGTTGGGGCGGGGGCAGGAATGGGTGATTCTGAGAGGCAGGAGACCAGGTATGATGCCGGGCCTATGGCGTCTCATTGCGGGGAGTGGGTTGTGGCCCCCTGGGGTAGCCACAAACTATTGGCAGGAAAACAACAAGCGTCCCCAATACACCCGCAGGCAAGATTCCCGCAGGCAGGGAAAAAAGACAGGCAAAGGAACAGCAGTGGTTGCAAGCCCTCGGCAGACGACCTGCCAGCACGAGCTCTCTCCTAGTGACAGGGCGAGCTGCTGGAGAGATGGAGCCAAGTGGGGCTGGTGATCTACCTCTGACCCCTCTGCAATCTACAGGTAGATCGCGATCTACCTGTTGGACATGCCTGGTCTAGGGGATACTGCTACACTCCTTTTCACAGGATTCCATAGGACTACCTGGCAAGCAAACCACATGATAAGACAAGAACCAGCCCTATTTGTATAAAAAAATTAGACTTTATTTTTGATAGCAAAAATTGTGGAAATGAGCTTTCTGAGTTAGTATGTAATTCAACCCTATGTTACAATTACTGAGAGACCTAATCTCTGTTTTAGAAACGAATGTCACTGATTCATTTGCACACAGACGTACAGTAAATTATCTGTCTGTCTAAACTAGCCAGTGTCTTAGCTCTTGCCAAAACACTTTCATGACTCATGGCATTGCTTTCTCAAGTAACAGAAATTTGATGTAAAATTTTATGGTATTTTAAATTATTTGCTTATAAGTCAAATACAGTAAAAGTTAGGCACCTACTAAAATCAAATAAAGAAATGGATGGATAGGTGGATATATTTTAAGTTTTACTAGAGTAATCACATTTGTAGATTATTCCACTTGACGGTGTTCTTCAGATTCTCTTCTCATAAATGGACGATTTCAGTTTTTAAGACTGTTTTTTTCAAGTCCTGTGAAAACCTCTGTAAAGCCATCCAGAACATTAAGGGGCATGTTTACTAAAAACCGCTATTTTGCGCGGCGCAAAATAGCGCACTAAAAGCAGCACTTAAGTGCTCTTAAGCGCCCCGCAAACGTGCGTCGAACCCCCGCACACGTGCGCATCACACTAACGAGCCCCGCACAAGTACGGGCCCGTAAATGTCCGATAGAGGCGTGGAAAGGCCTACGGAGGGCGGAGGAAGGCCCCGGAGGGGCGGAGAGATGGGGTTAATGGGCGGGGAAGGGGAGGGGAGAGGCCCTTTGCACAGTTGCGGTGCCGAATTTCCATTGCAAAAATAGCACGAGTGAACCACTCGCGGTAGAGGGGATTTAAAGGGAAGAGAAACTATTTACGTCAGCAATGTACAGCACAACCGGGGAAACCTGCAAAACGTGAGCAGTGTGATACATGTGCACAGCACAAAAGTGCAATTAAAAATAGAAAATGACCACCACAAAAATATTAAAAATAGTAATTCAGTTGGGGAACAGTTATAGTGATGGGCAAAACTAGAAAACACACCCAGGAAAGCTCCAAAACAAAATGATTTATGGAAAGGTGTACGGAGCAGAGACTCGTCCAAAAAACATTTCCCTTTTTCTGGAGCTGTCCTGGGAGTGTTTTCCATGTTTGCCCATTAATATCACTGTAGCCCAGCTTGGTTATATTTTATCCCCCTTTTCCCGTGGTCATCTGTGGGCTTTACTTGCACGTTTGTCACCAGACAGGGTGAAGGAGCCCACAGTAGAAATGCACACAGCAGGCTTTGCGACTCCATCCTGTCATGTTACTATCTCCAGGGACTGCACTGTCCCTGTGGCCACAGTGTGGTGCAGCAGACAGAGTCAGTACCTCTAGGACCAGAGGGTCAGAGGTTCAAATCCCAGCTGGGGCACCTTCCAGCCCTGGCCATATATTTTACCCACCACTGAACAACGATAGCACACACACCCCTGTCTTGCAGGGAACATAGGGATGGGGAGATCACCCATATTTTACCCAACACCACACACACACCACAACACTGGGCAATACCTACAGCCAAGTCGCCCAAATGCAGTCCCGTACTGACACATTGCTATCAGGTCATCTGCTTTCTCTGAGAGAAGCTCATGCCAGCATGTTGGCGGACGAGTACATGTGGTGCAGGGGGCAGTGGCCGCTAGCCACGGAAGACAGAGGCCTAGCCATGTGCAGGCTGGCACAGTCCACAGCAACAGACAGGCCCTGCCGGATCCACAGTCATGGACTATCCAGGGAATTCAGCCAATCTGTGGCTACACAGTGGTGCAGTGCACACAGACAGTGCATGCAAGAACAGAAGGTCACAGGTTCAAAGACCAGCTGGGGCTACCGCCAATCCTGCCCACATATTTTCCCCACAAATAAACAGTGACAGTAAGGACACACCTTTTGTGACGAGGACACCCCACTGAGCACAGACACCATGAAGAGGGGCAGAACCTACAGCAGAATCCCCCAAATGCAGTCCTGGTGGGCCACACACCAGTCAGGTTCCATGCTGCCACTCATACAAATGCCTGTGCTGTATATCTATGCACCACCCCCACGGCATGTAGAGGTAGCTCATGCATATTCATGAGGGACAGCAGGAAGACCCGAACAGTGTGATGCAAAACTGGACCGGATTTGGGAAGCGCTGCCGTAAAGCAGCAGCCAACAGGGGCAGACACACCCACACCCACACCCACAGGCCCCATTGGCCAATGTCTCCTGTAGAGTCAGAACATTGGACCCTGCGTGCATCTCCCAATACTAGCACCTGCATACCTTAGCAATGTCACCCTACACCTGAGGTTTACAGCTCTGAAACATTTGCTAAGAGTACAGGCTGATAGATATCCCTACGTTACGCACATACTGCTAGTTGACCCCATCCGAACAATCTGTTTGGTGTCTGCGGTGCGTGCTCCAGGCCTGGCCTCTGACGGTGTTCACCACCCTGGGGAGTGACCCCCAGCAGTACTGCGTACCATATCCATGCCTGTGCCGTGCCCAGGACCGGTGTGGTGGGCAAGGCTAATCACCCCCTCAATAGTAGCACAATGCTGGCATAGGTGTGGGAGTGTGTGTCTGTCTATACCAGGGGTGGGCACCTCCGGTCCTGGAGGGCCGCAGACCAGTCAGGTTTTTGGGATATCCCTAATGAACATGCATGAGATATATATGCATTAGAGATATCCTGCCAACCTGACTGGTTTGTGGCCCTCCAGGGCTGGATTTGGAGACCCCTGCCTTACACCTCTGTCATTTAAGATCATGAGTGGGCAAGGTACAGATGTCCTAGACATTGAAAGGGTATATAGAATGTGTCACATTCCTCCTCGATTCTCAACACCACCAAAAAGTTGTCTAATAGACACTTTTTTGGTGGTGGTGAGAAGTGAGGAGGACTGTGACAAATTCTATCTAAACCTTTTGATGTCTTGGACATCTGCACCTTGTCCACTCACAATCTTAAATGACAGAGGTGCAAGGCAGGGGTCTCCAAATCCAGCCCTGGAGGGCCACAAACCAGTCAGGTTGGCAGGATATCTCTAATGCATATATATCTCATGCATATTCATTAGAGATATCCCGAAAACCTGACTGGCCTGCGGCCCTCCAGGACCAAGTTTGCCCACCCCTGGTCTATACTCTATACCAGGGGTGGGCAAACCTGGTCCTGGAGGGCCGCAGACCAGTCAGGTTTTCGGGATATCTCTAATGAATATGCATGAGATATATATGCATTAGAGATATCCTGCCAACCTGACTGGTTTGTGGCCCTCCAGGGCTGGATCTGGAGACCCCTGCCTTACACCTCTGTCATTTAAGACTGTGAGTGGACAAGGTGCAGATGTCCAAGACATCAAAAAGGTTAGATAGAATTTGTCACAGTCCTCCTCACTTCTCACCACCACCAAAAAATTGTCTATTAGACAACTTTTTGGTGGTGGTGAGAATCGAGGAGGAATGTGACACATTCTATATACCCTTTCGATGTCTAGGACATCTGTACCTTGCCCACTCACGATCTTAAATGACAGAGGTGTAAGGCAGGGGTCTCCAAATCCAGCCCTGGAGGGCCACAAACCAGTCAGGTTGGCAGGATATCTCTAATGCATATATATCTCATGCATGTTCATTAGGGATATCCCAAAAACCTGACTGGTCTGCGGCCCTCCAGGACCGGAGGTGCCCACCCCTGCTCTATACAGTGTGTGTTGGCTGCAAACACCTTCCCCAACCCACACTGCCAGCACTACTGCCAGTATTGGCCTGCCAATGTGCATAATGAGCAGCAAGGTACCATGGGTATAGGTCAGACATGGTGGGCTGGCCAGGATGCATCTGCACAGGGCATAGGGCACTGGCTGTGACATTGTAGTGCCCGGCCACCACCTACACAGACAGGGTGACCTCTGTATGTGCTGCTGGGGGAGCACTCTCACCCTGAGTGTGCAGTGATGACAGCATGGCTAGGCACCCCCATAGTGCTGTATTGTGTTTCTCTCTTGTGATATATATGGGTTTCCTGTTGGGGCCTCCTCACAGAACTCTCTGCTTGTGTGTGCTGCCATGCCAGTTTTGGGTGCATGCATTTCCATCAGGGCTAACCAGCAGACTGTTCACAGTTGGTATGTGTCTTGATGGAGTGCCTTGCAGGGTGCAGTGGCTGATGGCTTGCTGCAGGAGAATATCAGATAGTGCTGGGGTGCATCTTTGGATAGCCAGGCCTAATGTCTGTCTGATATTGTGTTATTGATGTGTGTGGAGCTGCTTGGGACTGCCCTGTAGGGTGTCTGTTCCCCAGCAGGACTGGGGTTTGATGGTCCACTCTGCTGCCATTGGGGGGGGGGGGGGGAGGGGGAAAAGAATGGGGATCTGTTGGGGGGGGGGGTGGTGGTGGTGGTGGTGGTACCTTGGCCACCTAGGGGGTCCATGGGGGTTTCCACTAACTGAGACAGACAGAGATATCCAAGATGTTTCTGCAGCACCTTCCTATCTCACAGGTTAGTACTGTTTTGGAGCTCTGTCATGGCCTCATTCAGCCATGGCTGGTGTTGTGGACCTGGTCCTGGGCGCCACATCACATCCTCAGGGTGAGCACAGTACCCACACAATGTGACGGTGTGTAGCTACTCTTTGCTGGTAGTCCATCCGCTCAGGACCCCCTACCAGGCCGAGGTGCTGTGTGGGTGCACACGGACAATTCCCCCTACCAGGCCGGGTAGCTGTTGGGGTGCATTCCCCATCTTGTGTGCATCTGTGGACAGCTGATTTGCATGTGCAGTGCATCATGGGTACGGGTGGCCTAACCCTATCTTGTTTACAACAGCAGGCTGTCTGTGAGGTGACGTGCAGGCTCTCTGCAGCCAGCCAGGGGCTTGCTGATAGCTATAGGGCTGTAGCCCAATGGTTACATCACTACCTTTGCAGTCAGAGGTCATAGGTTCAAGCCCACTGTGGGGTTCTGTGATAGGGTTGTCCAGAGCATTATCTATGTTTACTGTACATATTTTTATGACAGCAAACACACCCTTGGCATACTGTACCCATAAGGTGCCTCTGAGGGTGCTCTTTAGGGCGCCCTATAGGCCACCTTATGGGTGCCATCCATATTGGGTGCACTATACATTGTCCTGTGTCGCAACATACATGGTGCCCTATAGGGGACATTCCAGGGTGCCTTGGCGGACAGTGCACTGTAACATGTGCCTTACGGGCATCCGTATGTTAACACACTGTGAGAGCGGGTTTACTAGTAGTGGGAAATAAAATAAACCTTGAAGGCCTCCTACAGCACTCCTCACCATAATACATACTGCCCCAGCCAGCCTTGTTCACTGGGCACTGTGAGGGGTTGAACCCCTGACACCTGCACCATTGGTCAGTGTCTTCACCATTGTGCTGTGGCTCTGTTCCTGTCTTTGAGCAGCAGCACGCAGCCTTGTAGCCATCGGCGCACCGTCTTGTGGCGCACAAAAGTAACAGCGCGCCGCCTTCTGCCACGTAACATTAACAGCGTGCCGCCTTATGCCGCCCAACATGGGCATGCCTCCTAAAATAATGCCTTAGCCAGCTGTCTTCAATGGGCACGGTGGGGAATTGAACCCATAATGCCTGCACGAGTGGTCAGTGTTTTAACCATTGTGCTGTGGCTCCATTCCTGTTGTTTGCACATCAGCGCGCCACTTATCCCTCCCACTATTGGGTTGCCCCCTCACACATCAGCGCGCCGCCTTCTGCCCACCGGCTCGCCGCCTTCTGTTGCTCGATTTTATCAGCGCGCCGCCCTCTGCCGCCCAACCTTAACAGCGTGCCGCCATCTGCCGCCCACAATGAACAGTGCGCCGCCTCATGCCGTATAAAAAAAGAGTGCGCCGCCTTCTGCCGCCCATAAGCAGTATGCCTCCTACACCACTTTTGCCCATAAAAGTTGATGCCTCAGCTGGTCTTTTTCATTGAGCACAACAGGGGTTTGAACCCCTGGCCCCTGCACCATAGGTCAGTGTCTTCACCGTTGTACTACGACTCTGTTGTTTGGTTATGCAGCAGTGTCCCACTTAGCCTTTCCACGCGATAATGTGGGCCCCACACATTAGCGCGATGCACACACGTACGGTCCGTTTTTTTCCTTTTTTCTGCCTGGCCCGCCCACTCCTTATATGGCACCAGCACACTAACGGGAACCCGCACAGCAACGGTCTTTAGTAAACATGCCCCTAAGATGTACACTAGTGCTCTTTAATGCTTCCTTCTGTGTCTTAAGCTGGGATTTCATCTGCATCATAAATGTATTCAGAAAATCAATTCAACCTGAAATTTTAGATTTAAGACAATTATCACTTTTTATATTTCTTCATGAGTGTTCTTCTGTGAAACAAACAAAATTGAAATCAAGATCCCTCGCTCCTGCATGTCCAGTGGCCTGTAATGTCTTCCAGCTGTCTCCATGATGTTCCCGCAACTGTCACATTCTAAGTCAGTTTTCAAGCTCCTATCTATAGATCTCTAAGTAGGAGCATTTTGCATTTAAAGAAGCCATGAAAGCATCAAATCCCAATGCACCCAAAATTCTTGAGACCAATGCATTTACTCTGCCCAGAGTCAACCAATGTTAGCAATGTTGGTGTCTACTGCAGACCACAGTAGCGGTTCTCATCTCTGGACTCAGAGTGGTGTCCATGTCCAAGGGCTGGAGGAGTATTCCAGGCCACTACTGGTCCCTGAGCCTTCCAAAGATGCAGCTGGAGAAATTGGACTGTCGGGCAGCTGAGTAACAACTGAATCCATCATCCCTGTTCATGGCAAGGACAATGTAGAGGGAGCCATGTGCAATCTGTCTTTATTTTCCCCATCATTACGATGACAAGTAAATCCATTTCCTTTCCACACTGTTACCCATTCTGTTTTACTCAATAGACGCTCAGTTTTGGTTGTAGGGAATAATGTGATGTCCTGGTTTAAATTCTTTCATTTTGAAAGGGCTCAACAAGTACCGGTAAGTTTAGTTCTAATATTGTTTTGTTTCTGTCTCTTTCCTCTCCCTTTACTGCAACTGTTCTGTCCCTGTCCTATCATGCAATGGAGTTCCTTTTCTTTTTCTCGGCCTACGGCCACTTTTTTGTTGTTTTTTGTAAACCACCCTGGTGTTATGAAGGAGTGGTATTTCAAGTGACATTATAAACATATACATAAACATAAGCTTAGGAAATATGATATCAGACTGGTATGACCTTAAATTGAGAGTTCCTCAGAGCTCTGCAATATCGGCATTACTATTTAACATCTATTGATATCCATTTTGCCTTGTTTTGAAGAATTAAGGAGTCTCATGCTCTCCCTAGGAAGTTATTATTTGTTTTTATGTGTTACTGTATTGTCTTTTACATGTTTATTAGTTTTATAAATTTATCTTGTGCTCTGCTTCAGACAGCCTTTTTATTGGAGTCAGTAGAACATAAATTGTTTTAATAAGTAAATACAAAGCTCTGCCAACCAGTTGCTCATTTGATCATTTTAAAGTTCCCTTGCAATTATTTTATTTGTTAACAATGAAGCATGCATTGAATGCTGCTATGCTATAAATACTCACATTTCTAAATATACTTGCTGTCTTATGTTTCTGTGCTTTACCCCTTTCATATACTTTTATTGCAGCACTACTACTTCTCTGATGCCAAATTACACTTGCCACAAAATTTTAATTATTTACGCAAATCTCTAGTCTGTACATCCACAGTAATGAGTGGGTCACCATAAAACATAAGAAATTAGTAAAAATACATATAATGCAAGATATAACAAAACATATAAACTAAAACAAATAGTCAAAATAGACTAGCTCCTAGTGAATTATTTCTTTCTGTGTGTATATTTGTTTTGGAAGGAATTTGTATCTACTATTCATTCCCAGGGGTGTCTCCCAATGGGTTCGTTTTGTACATACTATGACAAAAATGAATCTCACTCCTATGCCAGGGTATTCTAGAAATAATTCAATCTTTCAATACTACAATTCACCCTGCCTGGTGTGGTAGCCACACAAGAGAACTCCCACTGTCTGACAATGACACGGGGGTGGGGGGGGGGGGAGTGCTTCTGCTGCTCTGGATAGTGGTGGATGAAATTCTGGAAATGAGTCACCTTTCCAGAGATTCACATGAAGAGAAGCCCCTACCACAACCCCACAATCTCACCTTTCTCTCATAGAAAGGAGATAAATCCACATATTCTGTGGTACTCCCAGAGGCTGGGAGAAGAGGTTCAGATATAAACTGCAGGTGGGTTTGAAATAGTATACTGCTGATCCAAGAACCATAACATTTTCTTAATGTTCTTTCTACAGAATAGAAGATGGTGCTCATTAATGGAAAGGTGAAATACATTAATCAAACAGATATATTTTAATGAAACAACAAATTGCAAATTAACATTCACCAATGTACTAGAAGCTAAAGTGTTCCTTCTTTTCCTAAAGGATAGATTTTTTTTAAAAGGATCGGTCATGCACAGGTATAATATGTATTGATTTTCTTTTCACTGAAGTCCTTATTACAGACAATCAATTTCTGTTTTATTTCTTTTTCCTTAGAGGATTTATGACTCTTTACAAGTAATTGAATTAGAAACAGAAATAATGTGCACTATACACTCATTAAAACTTTCCCTTGCTAATCCTTTTTTCTCTTTTATTCCCAGATTTAATATGATAGGTTTTTTTCTGAAACTGCATTTTTTAAAATTCAAAGGCAATTTGAATACAGGTTCTTTTTCCTTAATTTGGATTATTTCCTGTTTCAGATTCTACTCTGGCAGACCCACGCCATTTCAGGTAACTTTATTTTAATTTCATTTTTTTTTAAGTTGAATATATCTCATACTTTTTTGATCAAAACTCTGATGTACTCAGCTTAAATATCAAAATTCTGATGAGGTTTTCTATGAATTCAGTAATCATGTGTGCGAGTCAGTTAGTGAGTTCAAACTTAAATTAGATGAGTTTCTTAGAGAAAGATGCTCTGGACTAGACCCAGAATCTTCTTCTGGCATGAAGGAACAAATGGGTGAAAATTGTCCCTTGGTGCAGTCATTCTCCAAACTTCTTGCCTTTCAATGTCTATATCTTCCAGCCAGCACCTGTCTGCTTAATATTTCAAGACTCCTGATCATCTTTGTGGTTTAAAATGTTTCTCAGCTAGATGCCAGAGCAATAAAGGCACACACTTATCCTTCTTCAGCCTTTCTCTCCTAGGATAACAAATTCTGATGCAGCCTAGTTCCAGACCATATGACTGAATCTGGTTGAAAGATGGGGGTGACGCTAGGCATAGAGGAGAGGGCCAGCGCTGTGTTACTGATGGACATTTACATGCAGATCAGAAGACAGCTCCCAAGAGGCCAGTTCATCTTTGATCTGCTCTGAAAGGCCATTCCAGAAGGCCACTAACAAAGCCTTATTATTCCAGCTCATCTCTGCTATGACTAGTTAATTCAGTGGCTTTCTGGCTGATCATACAGGCACCCTGCTGAATCCTGAAGAGGGAGGTGGCAGCCGATACTACTTGGGCTGGGTCATTGATGCACTTGAAAGCTAGAACAAAGACATCTATATAAGAAATCGGGGGGGGGGGGGGGGGGGGGGGATTTTTTCTCCCAAAGAGGAATGGCCATGTCAAAGCTTCCCTGTTAACAATGAAATATATCAGCCACTTCGGATTTTTTATCCAAAAAATGAGATGCCTGAAATATAATAACAATGGAGCACTGATTCAAAAATCCTCTTCAGGCCTGCAGGCTCTGTAAATAACATGGGGGTGTCTCCACCTAATGCTACTTATGGAGCTGTGGGAGGCATAAGAGTTGGCACTGGCACCTCCTGCAGTTGTGCCTCTGTGGCAACAAATGTTTAGATTGCTGTATGTGAGTCTATGCGGTCTGAAAATCTAGGCATCTTATTTAATTCATCCAGGAGTTTCCTATGGGCAGCCAAGGTCATGGCAATCTTGACAGGGTCGATGGCCTGAACTTGTCACAGTGTTCAGCTGGTAGTGTGTAAACTCCAAGCTAAGGAGCAAGCCCAAGCTAGAGAAACTTTAGGTCTTCCACCAGCACAGGCTGCCTTTCCTTCAGATTGGGCCTTTAGTTTCTGGCAGCCAGCAGGACTTAAGCAAGTTTCTAACCTAAGCAGGTTAGGCAACAGTCAACTGGGAAAAGAGTGTCTGCAAGGAATGGAAACATGAGATTATAAAATAATCTGATAAGAACCCCAAGAGGTAGACTCCCATGTGGATCTAAATTCAGGCCTGGGAACATGATCAAATTGAGTACCATCAAATTGAGGCTATCTCCCCACATATTCTAGCTGCTATTTCTGCCAGATTTGCACTAGTATTTCATAAAGACACATATGTGCTGATGTATCTTTATAAAATAAGCTGACAATAAGCACCTACATGGCTTTCACACATAGACAACTTGTTATAAAACTGCTCTCCTTTTGTACAAGACATAACACAAGTTCTGTACTTCTTTGGCAAAAGCCAGCTTCCATGACTAAGTATTATAAGAACACTGAAGAAACACGGTCCAGTAACATGAAAAGATCTGCAAAATATTGTGAGCATAAAATTATGTCTCTCACACCTACCAGTATTTTTTGATCAATGATCACCCCTTATTGACAGCTCTTTGTGAATAATAATAGCAATCTAGGTAGACACTGAGCAAAGTTAAACAATACAGTAAACTACTATGCAATCAGGTTATTTTAAGTTATTGACTAGTTATGAATTTAAAACATTTTCATGTAAATGCATAGTCAATTCTAAGGTTTCTTTTTACTTAAACAGGACATGTTATATTGGGTCATGACTGCATGAGGATAAAAGTCTTTCAAACCAAGTTAGAAGTAGCTTTGACTCATACTGTGGTCTCATTCCAGTAAACTGAGTTGTTGCTAGAGCTTCCCACTGCCTCCTTGCCTCTGACACTCCCTTTCCTCCACCTTAATCATTAGCTTATCCCTCCAATAAATCAGCGTGTTATGCTGGAAGCCAATTCTCTCTTTCACCTGTGGGTCATTCAGAATAGCTAGCTTGTAAGTATCCTCTTTGGTGAAGGGCTTCAACCCTTTTTTTGTACTTTTAGCTGTCAGAAGTCCACTAATACCAACACCTCTGATGTCAATCTCTCTCACTGCCAAGAACTCACTAACTCCAGACTATTCACTATCGGAATGCCCTTGACCCTTCATCCTGTAAAACCCTCCTCTTTCACTGACTGACCACAGCCTTGCTACCAGTTTTTGTCACCAGGAAGCACAGTTGTATATCTTCGGTCTAGCTACTAGTCCTCTTAATCCAGTTAAATCTTAGCTCAGTGTTCAACTTGGTCGACCACCAACTCCTATTGGACAGGCTTTAGGGGATGGGCGTGGCTGATATATCGCTTCAATGGTTTTCTTCTTTTTGGCCTCTAGGATTTTTACAGTGGTAAATGATGGTGTTTGTGCCCAAAGCCTTCCTTTGCTTTTTGGAGCTCCGCAGGGTTCTATTTTGGCCCCATTACCTTTTAATTTGTTTCTGGCACCGTTGGCGGTGCTAATTCAGTGTTTTGGTTTTAGTACATTTTTGTTTGCAGACAACATCCAGATTTTGATAAACCCATTCTTGGGATTTATCATTTAGCAAGGTTTTTGGTCAAACCTTTCAGGCTATTCCGAATCGGCTTCTTCAGAATAATTTGATTCTGAATATCTCCAAATTGGAGGCGATATGGTTATCTCAAAATTTGGTGTTGTCAGCCTTTTGGCTGGTGATTTCTGATGCTTCCCTTCCAATGCAATCGTGTATATGGTCCCTTGGGGTTCTGTTGGATCCTTCATTTTCATTTCAATCTTATATTTCTTTGGTGGTGAAGAGGTCATTTGTGGCTCTGCGGCTCATTCATACTCTGTGGTACTGCCTTGTTTTGAAGGATTTGATTGCATTGGTTCATGCTTTGATTTTTACCAAAGTGGATTATTGTAATTTTTTATTGGTTGGCTCTCCTGCTTATGGGTTAAAACATCTTCAATTGGTAGAAAATACTGCTGTGAGAATTATATGTAGAGCTAAACGTATGACCACATCACCCTTTGCTGAAATGGTTGTCTTCTCTGCCAGTTGCTTCCAGAAATTAAGTATAAACTTCTCTCTTTTGTGCATAGCATATATTATACTGGACCCCTTACTTATTTGTCCAATCTGGTTGTGCCTTACCATCCTGGGAAGAAGTTAAGGTCATCACAGGCTTATTTAGAAATATAGAAACATGACAGTAGGAAAAGACCACATGGCCAATCTAGTCTGCCCTTCCATAACAACTACAACAGCACCCTTTTTACTTTAGAGATCCTCTGTGTTTGTCCCATGTGTTTTTGAATTCAGATACTGTCCTTGTCTCTACCATCTCACTGGGAGACTATTCTATGCATCTATCACTCTTTCCGTAAAGAAATATTTCCGCATATTACTCCTGAGTCTATCTCCTTTCACCCTCATACTATGTCCCCTTGTAGCAGAGCTTGCTTTCAATTGAAAGAGACTCTCCTCCTGTGCATTTATACCATGGGGGTATTTAAGCATCTCTATCATATCTCCTCTATCCTGCCTTTCCTCTGCAGTATTCTGTTCATGTAATTTCTATGTGATAGTCCCACTTGTTCTCTTTCCCCAGTAGAAGATGTATTGGTATTCTCTGAGATGTATTGGTTTAATATTTGCAGTGTTGCCTTTTGGTAGGTAGGTTTTCTTGCTTTGTGAGTCCTGGTAATGCTGTTCTAATATGGCGGGTTTGCTATGGATTCTAAACGAGCAGGGTGTATAATACGTCCTAATGTGCCTGGCAGTTGGCACTGGAGTATAGTAATGTAGAAATCTGGTAGTCTCTTTATCCTCACTGCCCATGCAAATGGTATTCAGACACTCTTTAAGAGGCATGTCTACTAAAAGTGAATGCACATTCACAAATGTTAATATGCGCTAAGTGCAGCAACACCCATTTATTTCTATTGGCGCAGTGGCACTTAATGCATATTAATATTTAGTAAACATGCCCTAATTTATTACCAGGACAAAAAAGAGGTTTGTGAAGGGCTCCTTTGAAAGCCACCTAAAATTTTAGATATTTTAAAATAAAATAAATTACATTACATTTATGCAAATGAGTCCAGTGGCTATGCAAATGAGGCCTCACAATGAGTCTCCGCACATGGCCCCGCATCACCCTTGGGCCGCCCCTGATCATCAGACACAATCACGCCCAGGTCCTGCTTTTCTTTTGTGGACAGAACTATTTCAACCCATACACTGTACCGTTCCCTTGGATTTTTACTGCCCAAATGTATGACCCTGAATTTTTTAGCATTAAATTTCAGCTGCCAAATTCTAGACCATTCTTCAAGCTTAACTAGATCCTACTCCTTCCTGAGTGTCTACTCCATTGCGGATTTTGGTATCATCCGCAAACATGCAAATGTTACCTGACAGCTCTTCCACAATACCATTATCAAAGATGTTAAAAAGAATCTGACCAAGGACAGATCACTGCACAACACCACTAGTAACCTTCTTTTCCTCAGAGAAACTGTAGGTTAACTCATCTAAGAAATCAGACCATTATACCCATCAGGCATCCTCAACCAGGGAATCCCCAAAGGCCTTTGTAAAATATAATGTTTTAAGGCCCTCTTTAAACTTGGGGGTATGTTTACTAAACTGCGGTAACATTACAGACCGCACGTTAGGTAACGTTAACGATCGTTAGGTAATGTTAACTCGCGGTATTTAACATTAACGTGCATTAACATTATCTAACGATCGTTAACGTTCCCTGCCAGGTAAACACTGCAGAGGGTGGAGAGAGGGCGGGGGGAAGGGGTCAATGGGTGGGGAGTGGGTGGGGAAAGACTCCCTGCACATTAACGCGCTGAACTGAAGGGCTGAATCCTACCGCAAATGAAAACCTGCCGTTAGATGCACATTTGCAGGAGAGAGAAACCATTTAAGTGTCAGCAATGTACAGCATAGGCAGGGAGCCCAAGAACCGTGATAGTAGTGCTCCATTTTCAGCAACAGCATAGTGCCCAAGTATGAAAGGCCACTATGGCGATGGTGCAAATGGGGCATAGGGGGCTGCAGGCGGGACATGTAGCGGGGGCGGCTGGGGCACAGGGTGGACTAGGCGGGTGCCTAGGTGACACATAGGAACATAGAAACCGGAAATCAGCATGACAGCAGCTGACAAAGGCCAAACACAATCCACCTACATCTTCCTAGTCCACCAGACCTAACAGTTGCCAGGGCACAGACCTGACATCCCCCAGTCAACCCTCCCCCAAGCGGAAGGGACATACTATTGGTAGGCAGTGATGGGGGGAATGTGAGGATGCTCATGTATGCCCCCTGCCCCAGACCCCACTCCCTAGGCGACCACCTACCCACACAGTGGATGGTCTGGGACTGCGCACTACCAGCACCGACAGCATATGGTCATGTCAGCATGGCAGGGGGGTGTGTGCCCGTGCTGGAGAGGGCAGTGGCACCTGCCTGCAGTGGACCTAGGCCATGCCCTGTACCAGTACGTGGTGTGCAGTGCAACATAAAAGGTCTGGCTGAGGAAAGGTACAGGTAGCCCCAGGGACCACCATGCATCTGTGGCAACAGTGTGGTGCAATACACACAGCCAGTGTGTTCAGAAGCAGCAGGTCACAGGCTTAAGTCCCAGCTGTGGTTCCTGCAGAGCATGTCCCTATATTTTACCACAGCAACATGTGCAAAGCCTGCAATAGGAGTGTGTGTGTGTGTGTGTGTGTGTGTGTGTATGTCTATCCATTGTTATGTGGCTGCCCACCCCTCTCTGGGCCCAAAATGTCCCACTGTTACCAGCATTAGCCTGAATATGTGCATAATGAGGAGCAAGGTGTTGTGGGTATGGCCCGGACAGGGTGGATTGGCCAGGATGCATCTTCACAGGGTGTGGGGCAATGGCTGGAACACTGTAGTGCACCACAACCACCTGCATGGACAGGGTGGCCACAGGTACACAAACCTCATGCAAGTCTAGAAACCTATCTGCCCTGATAACAGGTGCCCATGTGAGCCAGACCCTAACACAGGGTACACACTAATCTGGGTGCTGCCTGGTCCCAGATGGCCAAATGTGACTGCAGGATACAGATGGACACCAAATTACCTTTGACTGCACTGCAAAGAACACCTGTCACACACTGGTAGCAATGAAGATGTACAGCAGGACCTATCTCTAGCACCACATGTACTGCGGAACTAGTGCTGGGCACCCATCCTATCCCTCAGGGTGAACACAGAACCTGCACAATGGCATAGTCTGTAGCTACTCTGTGCCATCACGCACTGTCAGTTTGTCTTTCCAAGCTGAGGTACCGGAGAGGTGCAGACCCCAGTTGGTGATCAGCTGTTGACTGCTATTCAGCATGTGCATTGCATCATGGGTACTGGTGGGGTTACCCTATCCTGGCACTCAGAGCAGACAGTTTGTGCGGTGACCTGCAGTCCTTCTGTACCCAGCCATTGCTGTAACATACACCACAGAGGTATAGCCTGCTGGTTAATACAATGCCGTTCTTGGCGGTGTTCATGGGTTCAATTCCTCATTGTTCCCTCCTCTCATGCCTGTCCTACTCAAATAGTGTACATGCCTATAACAGTCATATTTTTGCAGATCTGTGCTGCCAGCCCATAATACCCTCACCACAATTGCCAACATTCCCTAGCCCATTTATCTGCATCTGTCAGCTGTGTAGAGTCCTGTCTGCCTGTGCAGGCTGCCACCCCATGTCCTGCACTGCTACCCTTTCCTGCATTATGCCACTTCATGCTTGCCTCGCCTGTGCCTGATCTGCATGACACCATCACTCCTCTGTCCACCCATCATTGTAACTATCCTGCCACCTCCGCCTCCACTGGGGGACACGTATTCCCATCTCTGCCACCAACTGTCTTTCCAGTACTTTACATTGCCAACACCCTGTGCTGTGGTACAGTTGCCCCCACCATGTTTGTCATCAGTACTGGCAGCCACATTGGATGCACGCAGATATTGCAGGTCCAGTGGCTCCCAGCTTCTCCCTCCTTCACTCACCTGTTCATTGCCTTTCCTGAGTGCTCTATCTAGGGTTAGGGCTACATCTGTCTCTGTTCCTCACAGGTCATGCATGTCATCCTGAGGCACCTTGCAGCCCTTAGGGCACACTAACCTAGGGCACCATAGCTTTGTTAGGCCACCTTAACCTATAGTTCCATAGCCCAGGGTGCCTTCTACGGTGCCTTGTGCAGGGGTGCCTAATACGGTGCTTAGCCTAGGGAGCCCTATAGGGCGCCTTATGGGGCACCTTATGAGGCACCTTTCAAGGCACCTTACAATGCACCTTATAAGGCACCTTATAATGCACCTTACAAGGCACCTTATAAGGTACCTTACAAGGCACCTTACAAGGCATCTTTACAAGGCATCCTTACAAGGCACCTTACAAGGCATCTTTACAAGGCATCCTTACAAGGCACCTTACAAGGCGCCTTGTAATGTGCCTTGTAAGGTGCTTTTTAAGGTGCCTTGTAACGCGTGTTAGTCTAAGGTGCCTTGTAACGTGCGGTAGCTGATACGGCTAGCTTTAATGATGCACCGCCCACGCCTTTATATAGGCATCTGTAGCTTTACCTCAGAACCTAACATGAGTGACATTACCGCAGTTTAGTAAACATACCCCTTGGTATATGTTGACTCAGTATATAAATAGGGAAGAAGTGAGTTCTATAGCAGTGTAGCTACAGTACATAAAAACAGGCAGAACACCGTGTCTTCTCATAATGGGTTCTTGTTGCAGAAGATAGATGTAAGAGGTTTTCTGTTAATGATCTTGTTGGGCTTTGGGATACTGTAGATAGTACAGCATAGTTAACACCACCTGAAGAAGTGCAGAAATTCCAAGTCTCATTCATTAGGAGTGTGTCATACTCATTTCATGGCTTCCTCACTCTTAAACCCATTGAGCTCCTTCTCTTGAACCTTGGAGCCTCACGGCCAGTACACTGATCCTGACCACTGCTTTCATGAGAGGCAAGCCTAAGAGAAGAAAATCCAAGTGGCCCATCCAGTAGGAAGAAATCTGAGCTTCTCTTCCTGTGTACTGCCTCCCCCTGCATTATTCCTTTCCCCTGTACCTACAAGTACAGGTACTGTGAAACCTGTGCACATACTTTTAGCCACTGAGTGAAAAGCCATTTTCAGCCCCGAGAATTTAGCCATGCTGCCTCCGCTATGTCTGCATCCTTTCAGAGGCACCAAAGACAAACAAATATCATTTAATGCTGTTTTCTTTTCATTTGCAAAGCAATTCTACATTTTAAATCTTTCTAGATTTATATCCCAGATGCATCATCTAAAAAAATCTCACTCTTTGGACTTTAATTTCACTCTCTGGGGTGGTAAACCTCTCTTTTTGGGATAGTTTGCCCTTGGCATCTCTGTAGGTGCAGCTAACTGCATCAAATTACTTGCCAATCAGTTAACATGCACTAAAGAACCTTTCTCTGAGTTAACTGAATGGCAAAATATCGGGAGTGCCCACAACACAGAGGCTTCACAGTTAGTTACTGTGGATTAATTTGGGCTGTTAACCTATAGTTCCTGGCAAAATCTTACTGCCCTCTGATAAAAAGAGCCTATTATGTGATAGCCTACCTTCGCATAAGATAACAGAAATTCCCACCTTTTCCATCACTTTTAAAAATCTCTTCAAATTTATGGTTTCCACTTGTTTTTCTAGATAAATATTAAAGCAATAAATATACAGTTAAGCCTGAAGTATAGCTGAAAATCTTTGACTTCTGCATGGCTTAATTGCACGTAAAACTATAAGAAGTTTCAGTAAATATTTTAAACCAATGGAACAGGTCTTTAGCACTGATAGATTTTTTTTTTATCTTGATAAAGATCCTTGGTGAACTGCCAGAGAAAAACTGATTTTCCACACATGCCTTGTCCAGCTGTATTTAAGAAAAGTGCAACACAAGATCATTAACATATTGCAATAAATCACCCTGAAAATAGTTTATGTTCTATCAGGGTTAATCCTTTAGCTCAGATGCTACAGCAATAAAATAAGTTATGCCATAGTTTGCCAAACAGCCCACACGACAATCACTAATGTCTAGTAACAGCCAAATTTCTAGAGGATTACTATATCTAAAAATGTTGCAATTACTCACTGACAACCAGAATCCCGAGCTGCCCCTAAAAGATTAGTTCCTTCCTTCTTTAGGAATAAAGAATGCATACATGGCCTTTAAAATGGATGTCAGTTGGCAGTCGTTCAAAGTGACTTGTAAAACTTTTCCCAGTGTGCCTTTCACTTCGATGATGATGTCTGTGTCTTACTGTAGCTTGTCTAAAATTTGCTAAATAGTCATGGATTTAGGAAAAGGATTCACTTGGTTAAATTTTACCCATTTAAAATCCTCCCTCCCTATTCCCCTTTTTTATCTAACTTACAGGATTACTCACTAATTTGTTATGAGAAGAATGTAAAATTTTGGCTGTATTACATGTGTTAAATAGCCAAATTGTACATTATTTGCCCTCGATGCATACTAGTAACTAAAGTACCCCTCTAAATTTTGTGAGGGTAAAATTATTACCTGCATCGATTTAGCCAAGTAAGAAAGATCACCGACAAGGTCAGCAATAAGGGCAAAAAGGAAAACTGCCTGGGTGCTAGAGTACGAGGGGAGTTGCTATTGCCCTTGACATGAAGCCCATCCTTCTAGTCAGGAGGCTGAGCAGCACGGAACAAGCTCAGGGATGCAAAAGTTGGGTAGGTTGTGCTCCTCTTGATTCAATGCCTCATGCCTGTCCAAATGGCACTGCAGTCTGGTCATCCAGTTAGATGGATGATGAAATGCTAAGAGAAATCAGGGAAGCTAACAAAAGTTACAACACAGTGATAATGGGTCATTTCAATTACTCCAGTATCGACATGTCAGTGCAATACATGCGTGGGAGATAAAGTTTCTAGATGAAATAAATGACTGCTTGAACCGACAAGAGGGGATTGACAAAACAGAGCTGGTACCAAAGACTGGTGGATTTTCAGGTATTGATAACCCTTCTTTTATTGACTCCAATGCGTTTCAGCCACCGTCCTTCTTCAGGGGGATGCAAGAGACAAAAACCTCAAGAACAAATAATATAATGTAAAAATAAAATTGAAAACATGTCATAATATGCAAATGATAAGATAACACATATATATATATAAAAATACTCAATTCAAAATAAAACCAAGGATAGAATATCATGAAATAAAAAACAATAAAAGTGGCCACATGCAATAAAATGCATTAAAAAGTATATAAATACATTAAAAAATGTTTAAGGCTGACACACTCAGGTATCCATATAGAACAAGGGGCATGTTTACTAAACTGCAGTAATGTTACAGACCGCACGTTAGGTAACGTTAATGTGCGGTATGTAACATTAACGCGTGTTAACATTACCTAAAGATCGTTAACGTTCCCGGCCGCGGTAAACACCGCAGAGGGGGAAAGAGAGGGCAGGGGGATGGGGTCAATGGGCGGGGAGTGGACGGGGAGAAGCTCCCTGCACACTAACGCACTGAACTGAAGGGCTGAATCCTACCGCAAATGAAAACCTGCCGTGAGATGCACATTTGCAGGAGAGAGAAACCATTTCAGTGTCAGCAATGTACAGCATAGAAGGGAGCCCAAGTACCGTGATAGTAGTGCTCCATTTTCAGCAAAAGCATAGTGCCCATGTATGAAAGGCCACTATGGCAATGGTGCAAGTGGGGCATAGGGGGCATAGAGGGCTGCAGGCGGGACATGTAGCGGGAGCAGCTGGGGCACAGGGTGGACTAGGTGGGTGCCTAGGTGGCACATTGGAACATAGAAAACGGAAATCAGCATGACAGCAGCTGATAAAGGTCAAACACAATCCACCTACATCTACCTGGTCCACCTGAGCTAACAGTTGCCAGGACATTGACCTGACATCTCCCCAGCCAACCCTCCCCCAAGTGGAAGGGACAGACTATTGGTAGGCAGTGATGGGGGGGTAAAGTGAGGATGCTCATGTATGCCCCATGCCCCAGACCCCGCTCCCTAGGCAACCACCTACCCACAGAGTGGATGGCCTGTGACTGCGCACTACCACACTGAAAGCATATGGTCATGTCAGCATGGCAGGGGGGGGGTGCCCGTGATGGAGGGGGCAGTGGCACCTGCCTGCAGTGGACCTAGGCCATACCCTGTACCAATACTTGGTGTGCAGTGCAACATAAAAGGTCTGGCTGAGGAAAAGTACAGGTAACCCAAGGGACCAACATGCACGTGTAGTGCAGTACACCCAGCCAGTGTGTCCAGAAGCAGAGGGTCACAGGTTCAAGCCCCAGCTATGGTTCCTGGAGACAATGTCCCTATGTTTTACCCTACAGTGCAGATACAACAGCAACATGTGCAAAGCCCAAAGCAGTGGCGAACAGGGGTACAAACACCCACTCACACAGGCTCTACAATCTAAAGATGCATGGAGAGTCAGGCTGTTGGCCCCATCATTGAGCTGCAATTATCACCAGAGTACTACTACTACTTCCTGCACAGTTTAGCAATGTCGGCACTGTGATCAGGACCAGTGTGGAGGGCAGGGTTGCCAACCACCCCTATCTTTGCACAATGCTGCAATAGAAGTGTATGTGTGTGTATGTCTATCCATTGTTTTGTGGCTGCCCACACCTCACCAGGCCCACAATGTCCCACTGTTACCAGCGTTAGCCTGAATATGTGCATAATGAGGAGCAAGGTGTTGTGGGTATGGCCTGGACAGGGTGGATTGGCCAGGATGCATCTTCACAGGGTGTGGGGCAATGGCTGGAACACTGTAGTGCACCACTACCACCTGCATGGATGGACAGGGTGGCCACAGCATGGCATGCTGGGCGAACACTCACTCTGACCGAACAGTGACCATGGCATGTCTAGGTTCCCACATAGTGCACTACACTCTTTGCCTTCTGTGCTGGGGGTCCCAATCACTGAAATGCCTACTTGCTGCACATCGTTCCTCTGTGAGCATGCATTATGGGTTGGCTGGTAGACTGTCTTCAATTAGACTGTGCATGGTCAGAACACTTATAAGGTGCAGTCTGAGTCTGCTGGTAACTGGCAGACAGTGGTTGGAGGCAGTTGGGGTTTTCCAGACCTGACCCCAGCATTGCTGCTTGTCTGCCACTGCCCCAGTCATAGGTATGTCTCTGGCCCACCAACCCTGGAGGGCTGTCTCATACAAACAAGATGGAGATTGTTTCCCCAGGGCAGGGGCACCTGTTCTTTACCTACAAAAAGGATGATGTGGGCCCTTTGGGGTTTGTAGTGTATACAACTGCAACCTATAAAGGCACTGCTATACACACACCTCATGCAATTCTAGGAACTTCTCTGCCCTGATAACAGCTGCCCATGTCAGCCAGACCCTAACACAGGGTACACACCAATGTGGTTGGTCCCACAGGGCCACATGTGACTGCAGGATATAGATGGACACCAAATTACCTTCAGCTGCACTGCAAAGAACACCTGTCACATACTGGTAGTGATGGGGATGTACAGCAGTACCTATCTCTAGCACCACATGTACTGCGGACCTAGTGCGGGGCACCCATCATATCCCTCAGGGTGAACACAGAACCTGCATAATGGCATGGTCTGTAGCTACTCTGTGCCAGTATCACGCACTGTCAGTTCGTCTTTCCAAGCTGAGGTACCAGAGAGGTGCAGACCCCATTTGGTGATCAGCTGTTGACTGCTATTCAGCATGTGCCTTGCATCATGAGTACTGGTGGGGTTACCCTATCCTGGCACTCAGAGCAGACAGTTTGTGCGGTGACCTGCAGTCCTTCTGTACCCAGACATTGCTGTGACATACACCATGGAGGTATAGCCTACTGGTTAATACAATGCCATTCTTGGCAGTGTTCATGGGTTCAGTTCCTCATTGTTCCCTCCTCTCATGCCTGTCCTACTCAAATAGTGTGCTTGCCTGTAGAGGTCATATTTTTGCAGATCTGTGCTTCCAGCCCATAATACCCTCGCCATAATTGCCAACATTCCCTCGGTCCATCTATCTGCGTCTGTCAGCTGTGTAGAGTCCTGTCTGCCAGTGCAGGCTGCCACCCCATTTCCTGCTCTGCTACCCTTTCCTGCATTGCGCCTCTTCATGCTTGCCTCGCCTGTGCCTGATCTGCATGGCACCACCACTCCTCTGTCCACACATCATTGTAACTATCCTTCCACCTCCGCCTCCACTGGGGGACACATATTCCCATCGTCTGCCACCAACTGTTTTTCCAGTACTTTACATTGTCAACACCCTGTGCTGTGGTACAGCTGCCCCACCATGTTTGTCATCAGTACTGGCAGGCACATGGGATGCCCACAGATATGGCAGGTCCAGCGGCTCCCACCTCTCCCTCCTTCACTCACCTGTTCATTGCCTTTTCTGAGTGCTCTATCTAGTGTTAGGGCTACATCTGTCTCTGTTCCTCAGAGGTCATGCATGTCATCCTGAGGCACCTTGCAGTCCCTAGGGCACACTAACCTAGGACACCATAACCATGTTAGGCCACCTTAACCTATGGTTCCATTGCCAAGGGTGCCTTCTGCGGTGCCTTTTGCGGTGCCTTGTCTAAGGGTGCCTAATATGGCGCTTAGCCTAAGAGACCCTATAGGGCGCCTTATGAGGCACCTTACTAGGCACCTTACAAGGTGCCTTGCAACGTTCGTTAGTCTAAGGCACCTTGTAACATGTGTTAGCTGCTACAGCTTGCTGTAACAATGCAATGCACACGCCTTTATATGGGCATCTGTACCTTTACCGCGGAACCTAACGTGAATGATATTACCGCAGTTTAGTAAACATACCCCAAACTGTCTGCTGTGGTTTCCAGGATAGGGTAAACTCACCTGTACCCATGCTGCACTGCATATGCAGATCAGCAGCCTACAGCTGCTTAAAAGATGGGGTATGCACCTCTATAGCACCCCGGTCTGGTAGGGGGAAATGACCTTGTGTGTTACAGGCACACAGTAGCTGCAGACCGTGAGATTGTGTGGTTCCTGTGCTCACCCTGAGGGTGAGGTAGGGCGCCCTGCACCAGGTCCGCAGCACCTGGCTTGGCTGAGATAGGCTGTGCTGCAGGTCCCCATCAGTGTCAGTGTGTGATAGGTAGTCCTTGCAGGCACTCCTAGGAAACACCTGTGTTTATCTGTATTTCCCAGTCACGTCTAGCCCTTGTGGGCTATGATGCACCCAGAATAGTGTGGTTGCCATGGTCACATTTTATAAGAGAAGGGTGGTGTTTGGGCCCAAAAGCAGATTATGTAGCACCATCCAATCTGCTCTCTGCGGGTCAGGGTGGGGGACAGGATCTCCCACCAACAGATCCACATTCTATATCTCTGCAATGGTGGCAGTAGAGGAAACCATCAACCCCAGTCCTGCTGGGGATTAGGCACCCTACAGGGCAGTCAATGCAGATCTATAAATATCACATAGGGCACTGGCAGCCAGGCAATGGGCCTTGAAAAGCTCAGCTGCCCCCCACCACTATCTGACATTCAGCAACAGAGGGCACAGTCAGTCTCCACCCTGCAAGGTGTTCCAGCCATACGCTTGCTAACTGCAGACAGTCTGCTAGCTAGTACATAGTGCATGTTCCTGGAGGTACTGTGTACACCCACAAATGGGATGTGAGTACACACACCAAGCAAGTATGTCAGTGATTGGGCCCCAGAAAAGGGAACTCATAGATATCATTTCAGAAAAATACTGCATAGCACTATGGGGGAACCTAACCATGCCATGGTCACTGCTCAGTCAGGGTGAGAGTGACCTCCCAGCATGACATGCTGTGGCCACCCTGTCCATGCAGGTGGTGGTCGGGCACTACAATGTCCCAGCCATTGCCCTATTCCCTGTGCAGATGCATCCTGCCCAGGCCGCCCTGTCCTGGCCATATCCACAGTACCTTGCTCCTGATTATGCACATTGGCAGGCTAACACTGGAAACAGTGCAAGCAGTGTGGGCTCAGTAAGGTGTAGGCAGCCACAAAACACTGGATAGACATACACACACTCCCACACCTATGCCAGCATTGTGCAAATATAGAAGTTTTTGGCAGCCCTGACCACCACACCAGTCCTGGGCACAGTGCAGGCATTGCTATGGTACGCAATACTGTTGGGGTCATTCCCCGGGGTGGTAAACACTGTCAGAAACCAAAACTGAAACACTCTCCACAGATATAAGAAAGGTTGCTACGATGCATCTCTGTCAACAAATTGTGTTTAACTTAGGATTTGTTATCTGCTATTAATCATAGCAACCTTTTGATATATGTGTAACGTGTTCCCAAGTTTAGGACGGCATTGCTAAGGTATGCAGGTGCTAGTATTGTGAGATGCTGCTCCGAAAGGGCCCAACAGCCTGACTCTTCATGAGGCTTTGGATAGTGGAGCCTGTGGGTATGGGTGTTTGTGCCCCTGTTGGCCGCTGCTCTAGGGCAGAAGTTCCCAACTCCAGTCCTGGTGGGCCAAACACGGTTCAGGTTTTCATGCTGTCCCTAATGAATATGCATGAGATACATTTGCATATAATGGGGGCGGTGCATACAAATGCAGCACAGGCATATTTATTAGGGACAGCATGAAACCTGAATGGTGTTTGGCCCTCCAGAACTGCAGATGGGAAACTCTGCTCTAGGGATTGCACATGTTTATGATGTCTGTGCTCTGTAGGGTAAAATATAGGCGTTTATGGCATGTTTATTTAATGTGGAATAAAGGTTCCTTCTTTATTACCATGGTTTAGTACTGTGTAAAATTTAGGAATGTGGTTTGCAGGAGCCACAGCTGGGACTTGAACCTGTGACCTGTGGCCTCTGAACACACTGGCTGTGTGTACTGCACCAAACTGTTGCCACAGAGGCAGATTATTCCCTGGGGATACCATGACTGTTCGTCAGACAGACCTTGTTTGTTGCAGTGCACGGCACCCACCTAAATTGGGCTTGGCCGTGGTCTGCTGTGGGCATATGCCATTGTCCCCTCTGCCACCCAGCACCCCTCTGCCACCATGTTGGCATGCGCTTCTGCTGGTGGTGCTGGTGGTGTGCAGTCCCAGGCCATCCAGTGTGCCAGTAGGCAGATGCCTATGGTGCGTGATATGGGGTAGGGGTGCCTGCATAGACATCCACGCTTCCCCTCGGTACCACCTGCCAATGTTATGTGCCCTTTGGGGTACTTGTTAGGTACTGTCACCTTGGACACTGTGGGACACACACCCATGGCCATGTTTGCCCTTGGTCAGTTGCTGTCTTGCTGGTTTTCCGCTTCTACATTCCTATGTGTCACCTAGGCATCTGCCTAGACCAGCCTGTGCCTCAGCTGCCACACTGCATGTCCCGCCTGCAGCCCCCTCTACCCCATTTACAGCCTCACAGTAGTGCCCTCTCGTACTTGGGCACTATGATGTTGCTGCACATGTATCACTACTATCACTTTTCTTGTTTTTCCTGCCTTTGCTGCACATTGCTGACTTAAATGGTCTCTCTCCCCTGCAAATGTGCCTCTACTGCGAGGTTTTCACTGGCGCTACTTTTCAGACCTTCATTTCACGGCGTTAGTGTGCATGGAGACTCTCCCCGCCCACTCTCTGCCCATTGACTCCTTATCTCCGCCCCTGGGGAGCCTTACTCCGCCCTCTGGGGAGCCTTACTCCACCCTCCTCGCACCGTAACGCCGCCAGAGACATTATTGTGCGAAACGTGACGTTCTCGCATGGTTATCATGCGATAACATCACGTATCGCACAATAACATCACAGCTGCGCCGTTAGCGCCGTTTAGTAAGCATACCCCATAGTGTACTAGAATTCAAGAAATATGCCATGACATTGAGGAATAAGAAAGGAATTTGGCATTTTAAAAAAATGTTAACTATTTTAGGCAACATCTCCAAAAAGTAAGAAATATTAATCACATCTAAAATGTTGTTTTATCACTTTTTAGGGCCCCTTTTACTGACACTTAGCATATGCTATCTGCTGCATGGCCTGTTTTATTCCTAAGTGTTAGTAAAAGGGGCCTTTAGTCAGAATAAATGACTTCATTCATGAATAGGGACTAAAATCATTCACTTGAATAGCTTCTTTTTAGTGGATTGAAGAGTTATGAAAATCATGTAGAAAATGCTTGTCCTAGTCATAAATATATTTATACAACTATAACAAAAATGTAAATAGTACTCCTTGATAGTTAAAAACGATGATTCAAGCCATTTTGGCATAAATTTGTTTGCTTTATTGACTTTTTATTTTCTATCAAAGAAGGGGTGCTCATATGAGCAGGCTTGTACCAGCATACCAGATAACAATCGGTATCGTGCTTTAAAACAGAGCTGGCAAATAGAGTCAGTTACTGGAACTTAGCATGTTTTTTTACAAAGCACTGCCAAACCACATGTATTCAATCCTGATATATTCCACTAAAACAAAAAAACAGGTTCATGAAAGGGAAAATGAATCAATAACCCTGCAGGCAAACAACAAGCTGCCCTCACCTTACACAGGCCATGACAGATCCAAAGAGATGCAACAAATGAAAGTCATCTCTGGAGAAATGAAAGTTGACATTTTTAAACATGAACTTGTTTTACAGGAACAAGGTGATGGCAGAATGGTAGATGTTGATGGCAATTTCAGTTTCAAGCCTTAATTTGTCCCTTTTTCTTCTTTATTTTTGGTAGTCATCTCTTCTTTTATTTTAGGTCCCATGGAATTCTTTTAGTTCATGAAAAAGACAACATAGGTCTTCTTGAGGTCTCCATGTCATCTCTGTAGCAAAGTTTTGTACCCTAGATGTACTAAATTGTCTCTGGCCAGGTTGCTAGTCTTTCGGTGAAACCTCTTTCTTCAGATTTGCTGATCCTGTTCTCTGGTTGTTGGGGGAGAGTGTGGGGTCAGAAGGTGGGGGCAGAGAGGAGGTGGTGAGGATTTCAAATTCTTCGGATCTTTCCAGGGGACAATGTCACCAATTGGGTTAGTTTTGTGCATACCATAGCAGTAATGAATCAAGGGCCCGATTTTCAACAAGGTACTGAGATCTGCCATACCCGCAGAAAGTTACCATTCAGGAAAAGTGCTTGAATCATGACTCATGTGCCACCAAATCAGGCAAGCAATGAAAATGTAGCACAAACCAAGCACAGCAGCAGGCACCCACTGTGGAATATAAGGGTAAGTGTAGGGCATGTAACCAGGCTCTGCGCCCAAGGTTAACAGGCGATACCCATGCATGTGACCACAACAGCAGCCAGAGAAGCAGGACAGCATGTATGCATGAACCCGTGTATTGTCCGTCTGGTGTACCCATGCATAGACGACACCATCACGCTGGCCAGGTGAGCTGTCTGTGCAAGATCCCCATGTTGCTGGGAAGATAGACACTAGCAGGATAGCAGTGAGGAGAAGTGTTAACTTCAGCCCCGATGAGAGCAAGAGCCTTGCCCGCTCTGTGCTGCAGCACGAGGGGGTTCTGTACCCCAGGGGGGCCATCAGCCAAATCTGCGGCTGCCAACAGCCATATGGAGGGGCATTCCAATTTCAGCTGTGCAGGTAAGGAGGCCACAACAGGGGGTGGGGGGGGTGGGAGGGGCTGAACACCATGCTAGGTACACACACCCTGAAAAGCACAGCTGTGTGTCTGCACAGGGAGATAGGGCTGTGATGCCAAGCCACATGCTGGTGGCTGTCCCAATATTTGCCAGCCCTGATTGCCTGCAGGAGGGGGCATACCCACACACAGCTGGTGGTGTTTCCACTGCTCCCCCTGGTGGCGGTTGGTAGTAACACCACGACATGCACAGCAATGGTAATACCCAGTGCATGGGGAGCTGTGGTCAGGTTGGGCACTGCAGGAGACCCTGCCAGCCAGTGTGGATGCCCCAGACACCTTCCCCAGCCCCTGTTCCCCGGTACAGCGGTCTGGGGGAACCAGTGGCAAAAACCACATATGTGTTGCCCATCTGTCCCTGGAAGCGGATCTGCCACCACTGCCTACCACCCCCTGTCTCACTGTGGCAGCATGTCGATGATGTGATGCCACAGAACATGACAGATATGCAATGGCGAGCATGCACAAACTGTGACACCCAGTCCTTGCATGGTGCACAAAAACCATGCAGTGATATGGCTCCTGAGGCAGTAGATGCCAAGGGAAGCCTGTGTGCAACAGATAGGAGCAAGGGAAGGGGGAGGATTGCAGAGGGCCCAGAGGGTCACACAGGTAAAGCAGTGGCCCAGAGGGTCACACAGGTAAAGCAGTGGCCCAGAGGAGTCACACAGGTAAAGCAGGGCCCAGAGGAGTCACACAGGTAAAGCAGTGGCTCAGAGGGTACCGCTGCTGGTGGCTCAAGACACGTGTCAAAGGACCATGGGAGTGGTGAGCAGGAATATGGTGGTAGATGCCAGAGGTGTACCATCACATGTACCCCACACATGCCACCCTTGGGTATGCCCCTGCCCCCAGGATGGGCAGGTCACTAGACTGTGGCAGGATAAAGGTATGCACAACAGGTAATATGGTAGCACCCAACTGAACCCATGTGTGTTCACCCCTCTCTCCCACAATGAATATGGCGTGCAATGTACCCTTAAGGCCCTCAAGTGCCACTTCTACACACTGTGCTGGAGGAGACTGAACCAGCTATAGTGAATCAGGGAGCAGCTGGTGGCCACAGAAGGTCAGCAGAGTACACAGTGGAGCCCAGCAAATGCAGGGGGTGGCAGCTATGGCTACCAAACTGGTGCACCAAACACCTGGTGGTGACTCTCTCTGTATGCAATGATGGGAATGCGCTATGAACACCATCCCATGTGTGCACCAGCCAGCACCCAAGACATGCAGGTGTGCACACACATTGCTGGGGCATAGCATAGAAGGGCAGTACAGGAGCATATACCCACAGCGGTGGCCCCAGGTACATATTGTGCACCTGACCATGCTGTCCCCTGTGCGTGCCCATTGCCCAGGGCGTACCGGCAGGCCACAGCTCAGCATATGAGGAGGAGAACAGAGCTGGCTGGAGGTATGCAAAGGGGAGGGTGTACAGTGTGCACTGTGGGGGAGGCATGCCAATGTGGGCTGAAGCTGGGTTGAGAGATGCATGTGTGGGCACCCCAGGGATGTGCCAGTCCCACCCCAGGGCCATGTCTATGTGGACTATTAACCCCCTCCTCTTTCCCTGCAGTTGGTTCCAGGGGGTCCCATGACACCACTGGCCTACCACATCCACCATCCTGGAGCAGCGGTGCAGTGCCATAGGAGCACTCCAGCATCAGTACCACCAGCAATGACGGAAATGATAAGGAGGAGCAAAACTGTTTCAGAAGACACCACATCAGAGGAGGAGGGCAGCAAGGGGGCTATGGCACAGTGGTCAGATGGGGAGTCATAAGAGAAGGGATCAGAGGGCCAGGGGCAGGGTGGGGAGGTAGAGGAGTCAGAGGAAGAGGGATGGGAGGGCCAGAGGTGGGGCAGGGAGGCAGAGGAGTCATAGGGGGAGGGATCAGAGGGGGTAGCAGGGGGAATGCGGGAACCACAAACCAAGCACTCCAGGTACAGATGTGTGGCACAGAGCACCACAAGCAGGCACCCAGCAGGGGCCCAGAGGTGGAGCTGCACCCCCTCGACTGTGCCTCACAGCCCACAGCCATGCCCACTCATAACCCAACCAGGAGGCCATGTGCCCAATGCATGGCTCAGCACAGGCCAGACGCAATGGTGATTGGAGCCATGGTCCTCCTTGCACAGCTGGGGGCCCCCACAGCCACCCCAGCACCCATGGGCAAGCCATGTTCATGCTGCACCAGATCTCTCTGTGCCACCACCCCCACGACCCTACAGTGACTGAGTTCTTAATGCCCTAATGGCTGAGGTGTGGCTCCTGAGGGAGGAGGTGCAAACTGCGGCAAGGTCCATTGCAGGGCACATAGATGCACTTGCCAGTGCCATTAGAGGGCAAAAGCAGGGCCCCCCCTGCACCATAGGCAATCCCCTAGTTAGGGTATGCCCTGTGATGGGGCGGTCTGCTGTATCTACAGCTGTATATTGTGTACTCCTGTTGTATATGCTGGCACATGTTTGACAATAAAATGGTTCCATAATGCAAACACACTCTGTCATACATTTTGTAGGGGCAGGGCGTCATGTCTGTGTGCATGGTGTGGGGGACCAGAGGAGGGGTTCAGGGGTCTATGGGCACAGGGTGTGGGCATGCTCATTCTGCACGGGTATGGCAGAGGGGCACTACCCATGAAAATGGTCGCAGCCTGTTTTGCACAGGTATGGCAGAAGGACACTACTCATGCAGACGGTCACGGGCACAGCCCTGCATGGGTAGGGCCTCTGTGCCCATGACTGCATGGATAGCACCCTATAGCCATACCTGTGCAGAATGGGCTGCAGGAGCACAGGTGTGGCCCAGCGGTGCTACACATGCAGGGTGCCCCCTGCCTCACAAAGGCACACTGTCAGACTGTCACACACCATGGTTGTCATGGCCACATACCCCCTCGACCTGGGTATCGCAGTCTAGGTGGCCCTGGATGCCTATGTTGCCGTCACTCAGTGCTCTGTGGCTATGGAATCCTATGACAGTGAGCTGTCACACAGATCTTTGAAACATTGGCACCCAGGGACCTACATGGGTACCAGATATGCCTTTGGATAGGGTGTGGCACTTCTGCGCATTCTAATCGTGTATGTGTAAGGGACCTATGCGGGTAGTCAAACACTTCCTTAGCACATGGCTACACAATGACTGGCAAGGCACCAACAGCGGCAAAGAACACAAGGAAGGCTAACTTCATGCCTTCTGAGACAGCTATGGCCCTGGGGCTCATCCTGCAGCAGCACACTGCCCTCTTCACAGCAGAGGATACCAGCACCTAGCAGACATATGGTGAGATATTGTCCACAGGGTCAATGCAGTACATCACCACAACAGGGACATGGAGGACATAAAAAAAGAAGTGGCGCATGGTAAGGCAGGCAGCAAAGGAGAAGAGGGCCAGCAACAACAAGCTGCCGCCTGCGCAGCAGAGCAGCCTCACTCCACTAGAGGAGCAGGTGCTACAGTATGTGGAGAAGGTCGCCATCTCTGGGATTACAGGCTTTGACAGCTCCATGACAGGCATACAGGGGGGTGCATAGGGGTGTCCATGACCTGGGTGGAACCATGACAGCCATTTATGTGTCCCCACCATGCCTCCATCCACCCAGGGCATGACTGTCTGTCAGACCTTGGGTGCTATGTGGGGTGGATACGGTGCGGATTGTGCCCCATCTGCCAGCTCTGTAGTGGGCCGGATGCCACCCCATAGACTGACCTGGCAAGCCAAGTCACCAACCTCTGCCACCTTTGCTCTCCCACAGACCTGCCAGGGATCTCCGCCTCCCAGCCTGGGATAGATGTATCAGGGGAAGCCTCAACACCCACCACAGATGATGCCAGTGCACTGCCAGGGTGCAGCACAACCATCGAGGCTTGTGTGCCTGCCAGGGCAGTAGAGTAGGCCAGTGCACCAGCTAGGGCACAGGAGCACCAGTCACCACCCAGGGCATTGGGGCAAGCCAGCATGACTGCCAGTGCTGGGGAGCAGGAGATAGATTATGCCCCATTTGCCGAGCTATAATTTGCCATCCTGGATGACCCTGTGGGTGGAGGGGCAGTGACCTTCACCCAGGAGCTACTGCAGGAGGGTGCATGCCTGGTGGCTGGCAGAGAGGGCATACTGTCTGAGCTGCAAAGTATTCAGCAGGACCTGCCGGCTGCAGAACAGGCAAGGGAGGCAGAGCGAGAGGAGTGTTGGGACCGCAGATTACATGTGGAGTGTCACACGGAGAGGCATCTGCGACTGATGAGGGAGATGGCAGCTTACCAGGCATCAATCGCTGACTCCCTGTGCAGTTTGGTGGGCCTCATGCAGGCAGAGGGGTGGTTGCTGGGGTTGTCAACACAACAGCACAACCACCTGCTAGCCCTGACCATGTCTGTCAGCCCACCCTTCTGGAGAAGGTGATGACATTGCCAGCATGTCCTCCAACATCCCTCCACTGCGTCACAGTGTGCATTTTAGCAAGCACCCATGGCCGGTGGGGAGCCCTAGTACAGGGAATCATATGGGGGGAAATAAAGTATCACTCTGCACATATTGTATGGTTAGGGGAACTTTATTGGTGATTGTGTGTGTTCTATCCTGGTGCTGGTGCTGGTGCATGGCAGTCACCTCAGAAACTGTCACGTAGCATTCACGCATGGTGGGCCAGTGCCCTGGCCTGCTGTTGGCTCCCAAACTTTGCACTATCACCATTTGCTGCCTCTGTGGCCTCCCACTCCTCCACAACTGCTGGATCTGGGTCTGGCACTCCATGCATCTGTGCCAGGTTGTGGAGTATGCAGCATGGTGTGAATATCTGGCATACCTGCTCCGGGTTGTAGAGGAGTTGCCCACCGCTCCTGTCGAGGCACCAGAAATGGCTCTTCAGCACCCCAATTGCATACTCCACATTCGCCCGGGTCTGCTGATGGACACTATTGTACCGCTCCTCCTGCTGGCTCATGGAGTGGCGCACTGGGGTCAGCAGCCAGGTCCTCAGGGGATATCCACGGTCACCTGGGGGGCAATGTGAGCTGTGAACATGAGCATTGGGACATGTATTGGGTATAGTCTATGGGCTGCTTTGGACAGCATAGTGCACACATCTACTAGCAGGGTAGAGTGCAATATCTACCAGTCAGCGACACTGTGGCAGTGAAATGACTCCAACATATTGGCTGTGCGGCATCAGGCATTTGGGGGCGCAATGGCTGATGGTGACATGGGCAGGCCTGTTGGGAGGGAGGGGGCAGGGGCATGGCACAGGGATGCAGTTGTGGGGTCTGCAGGCTGGGAAGGAGGCAGACATGGATGTTACCTACACGGACTGGTGCCATGTGGTTGTGCTACATGGCACCAGGCTGTGCTCTTCTGCATTCCACATGTTGGTGTGTGCTGCCTGTTCTCAGCCACGGGGCTTCCCCTGGTTGTCAACACAATGTCCGTTATGGCCCACAGTGCACATGGCTCTGCAGACTAGCAGAGCATATGCATGCAGTGGTTCTCGTGTTGCAGTACGTACATAACACATCTATCACCGCCTGTTTGAAGTACACATAGCATTATGCTACAGTAGGCATCCATTCTGGGCCTGTCCTGGGGCTCACACATGCATACACTCACCTAGCAGCCATGAATCTCTGAGCTGACCCCTAGCTGCTGCCTGTCAAAGGCTGGACTGGGCGAGGACAAATGCATCATGGCAGGATCCTGAGTAACGGGCGCACACATTAATGAAGTCCATATTGGCATCCACAATGACCTGCATGTTCATCAATGTTCCCTCTGCTCCAGCCGTGGTGCCCGCATTACAATGTGGGCACAGTCTATACATCCAAGCACTGATGGGAATCCAATGACATTGTAGAACACCTGCCTGGTCTCCTGCCACATCTGCTGTGTCCGGGGGAAGGCTATGAGGTGGTGCATCCTCCACAGCAGGGCCCTGGTATACAGTAGGTTCCTATGCAGTGGCTGGCAGTGGACTGCATGATTCCAACAGTCACCCCTATCACATGCTGAAAGCTGCAGGTTGCAAGGAATCCCAGGGCAGTGGTCACCATCATGGCCACTAGCAGGACCTGGCTTCTAGATGTGGAGGGCTCCAGGGCCACACTGAGAATGCTGCACAGCCCGGTTATTGTTGCTCCATCCAGTCTGTATCTCTGGTAGACATCCTCCTCCATCAATTGCAGGTAGCTCACCCTGGGCACCGCATGGGGCATGTGGGGCCTGGTACATGTGGGGCCCGGTACACGTAGGGCACAGTACCTGCATCTCAGGTGCTGGGCTACAGTCTGCTACTGGGTACACACTGCCTGCCATATCCTCCACTGTACCCGTGCATGGCGGGCGCATCTCCATCTCTGGATTACCATGTGCATGGTCCACATGGCATCTATAGTTTACCCTGTTCTCCAAGTTACATTTCCTGTTCAATGTAATGACCAGACATTTGTTTATTGTCGGATTTTGTTTGTTCTATGTAAACCGCGCTGATCGCAAATAGTGCGGTATATAAGAAATGTAAATAAATAAATAAATCTCTGCCTGTCCAGCCTCGCTTTATGTTGGCACGGTTTGGGTGCAGGCCTGTACATGCTCCCCTCACTCTACTGTGCACTGTTCCACCACTACACGGGTTTGCCACTCACTATCAGCGGTCGTATGTACCAGGAACCATCACTTAATTCTACGTCGTTAGTGACATCCAATGTCTGCACACACGGGTTTCAGAAATCTGCTTTACATGGGTTTCACGGTGACACCCCTCCCCCAATCCGCCCCGGGCTTTGGTGCCTGGTGCTGTTCCTCGATTCAAGCCACCTTGTTGAATATCTGGTTTACACAGTTATGGCGGTTTTACATGGGTAAGGCTGGCTTTTAGACATGTAGCGCGCACCCAGGGCTTCGAAAATTCGGGCCCCTAACTCTTAAACTAGGGTATATGGAATATGATTTCTGTCTCTCAAATTTACTGCTAGTGCTCACCATAGGACATGAATCATACCTAAAAGAGTTCATAGGATGTAACACTTACAGGCAGCCAATCAAGGTGTGAGTGGAAGTTGCTTTTAATTAGGCCTGTGGCACCCAGCATGATAGGAAATATTTTTGTATGTTTCGCCCACTTTTTCATGGCCTCTAACTGTATTTATTGGTACCTGAGAATTTTGTGTCTCCCCACAAGATGTACAGAATTATAACTTGGCACAGATACCTCTATTGTCATTTCCATTCTGATGTTTTCTTTTTTACCATTATGTCCAGTTCACTTGCATCAAGCTGTATATTGATCAGAATGGGAATGTCCCAGTAGATCATAATCTCTTCATTCTCTATTATTCTCTTAGGGACATGATCCCAGTGCTTTTCTAGTACAACAATGAGGTAATGTTTGCAAAGTTACAATGGATGAGACATGCCATTTTATTGTGCCTTTTTGTATAGAATTTTTCTGCTCCTATTGTATCGATCCATATCATTGCCGGTCTTTCTCTTTTATGGTGACCTTCTACCTTGCCAAGCATGATGTCTTTCTCTAATGATCTCTCTCTTCTCATGATGTGTCTAAAGTATGAAAATTGAAGTCTTGTCATCTAAGCTTATAAAGAAAACTTAGGTTTGATCTCCTCTAGTACTGACTGGTTTGTTCTTCAGGCATTCCATGGTATTCACAGTATTTGTCACCAGCACCATAATTCAAAGGCATTGATTTTCTTCCTGTCTGTCTTTTTCACTGTCAAACGTTCACATCCATATGATATTATTGAAAATATCATGGCTTGGACAAGTTGAATCTTTGTATGGAGAGAGACATCTCTGCTCTTGAAAATCTTGTCTAGGTCCTTCATAACCATTCTGCTAAGAGCAACACATCATCGGATTTCTTGACTGCTTGTCCTTTCTTTGATTGTTGATCCAAGTAGGTTAAAGTTGTCAACTATTTCAATTTCTTCTCCATCAATGATGAACTTATTGATTTTGACAGTTGTCAGGATTTTTGTCTTCTTGATGTTAAGACTATGTTCCTTGATCTTGAAGCAAATGTTTCAGATCATCTTCACTTTCAGCCAGTAATGTGGTATCATCAGCATAGCAAAGGTAGTTGATGAGTCTTCCATCAATCTTCACACCTCTGTTGTCTTCATACGGTCCTGCTTCTCTGATGATTTGTTCTGCATATAAATTAAACAGGTAGGGGGAAAGTATGTAGTCTTGTCAAACACCTTTGCTGATTTTAAACTTTTGCTGTTTGAACTGTTGCTCCTTGATCAATGTAAAGGTTGTGCAACTATTGGGTGTTCTGGCATACCCATGCTTCTTAATATGACCCAGAGTTTCTCATGAATTGCACAATCAAAATTCTTACTGTAGTCAATAAAACACATATAGATATCCTTTTGGTATTTTGTCTTTTCAAGGATCCATCTCACATCCCTGGTGATGTCTCTTGTTCTTCGCCCTTTCCTGAACCCTGTTTGCACTTTAGGCAGTTCTCATTCCAGGTATGATTATAGTCTCTGCTGAATGATCTTGAGTAGAATCTTTCTGGCATGTGGGATTAGAGCGATTTTGTACTAATTTCCACAGTAGGTCGGATCACCTTACTTCAGTATTGGTATAAACACAGATCTTTTCCAGTCAGTTGGCCATTAATTTGTCTTCAAAATTTCCTGGCAGAGCCTTGTAAGTATGGTAACAGCTGCATCAGATTACTGCAATACTTCTATGGGAATGCCATCAATGCCTGATGCTTTGTTTTTTGATAAGGCTCTCAAAGCCGCTCCAACTTCTTCTTTCATCACTAATGGTTCATGATCATAAGGTACAGGATGAAACAGCTGTAGGTCCACTTGATCTTTATGGTATAATGATTCTGTATATCCTTTCCACCATTTCTTAATCTTCTCAGCATCATTCAACATGAACCCTTGAGCATCTTGGAGCATTCCAATTCGAGTTTGGAATTTTTTCTTTAACTCTTGGAGCTTTAGGAAAGCAAATCTTATTCTTCCTCTAATAGTTTCTGATTCTATTTCCTTATATGTTTCATTGTAATACTTCTCCTTGTTGTTTCTTGCTGCATGTTGGAATTCTCTATTGAGTTCTGCGATTGCCTCTCTTTCTCCTCTGGCCTTAGTTTATCTGCATTTCTGCGCAATTTTCAGAGTTTCTTCAGTCATTCATTGCTTTTTCATCTTTTGCAGAGACTTCTCACTTTCTTCAAACACAACCTTCTTGATGTCATCCCATAACTCTTCTGGAGTTCTGTTATTTGTATGTAAAGCAGCAAATCGATTTTGCAAATAGTCTTTAAATTCTGGTGGTATATTTTCAAGGTCATATTTTGCTACAGTCATGAGTGGCTTGCTGTTTTTCAGCTTTAGCTTGAATTTGCATACTAGTAGATGGTGATCTGTACCACAGTCAGCTCCAGGTTTTCTCTTTGATGTTATAGAACTTTTCCATTGTTGACTTCCACAAATGTAGTCAATTTGATTTTTATACAATCCATTGGGTGAAGTCCATGTGTATAGTCTGTGCTTGTGTTGCTGGAAGAAGGTGTTTGAGAAGAATAGATCATTGGTCTTGCAGAATTCTATCAGTCTTTCTCCAGCTTCATTTCTGTTGCCAAGTACATATTTTTCAAGCAATTTGCCTTTTTCTTTGTTGCCAACTTTTGTGTTCCAGTCACCCATGACTATCAGGATATCCTGTTTGCGTGTTCTGACAATTTTGACTTGTACTTCATAGAACTCATCCACTTCTTCCTCTTCTGCAGCTGTTGTTGGGGCACATACCTGAATTATAGTTGTGTTGATGGGTATTCCTTGTAGACAAAAAGAAATTAAGCGTTCACTGATTGCATTGTATTTCATTACAATTCTTGCAAGTTTCTTCTTGATTATAAATGCAACACCATTTCTTCTTTGTCTTTCATTAGTAGCATGTAATTGTCAAATGCAAAATGCCTGATGCCATTCTATTTCAGTTTACTGACGCCCAACAGATTGAGTTGTACACGTTCCATTTCATTCTTGACCACCTCCAACTTCCCTTGGTTCATGCTTCATATGTTCCAAGACCCAATATGTGATACATCATTGCAACTTCTGACTCTCATTTCATGCACATCTATATCAGCAGTCAGACCTCCTGAGGGCTTTGACCCAACTACATCATAAATGCTGGCTTTACTTTGAAAAGTCTTCAGCTCATCCCCAGTAGCCGGATGAATGCCTTTTGACCTGGGGGTCTCATCTTCCAGCACTATAGTGCAGTTTGTTTTGTTGTGACTACTCATTGCATTTTCATGGCAAGATAGAAACATAGAAACATAGAAATAGGACGACAGAAAAAGACCACAAAGCCTATCTAATCTGTCCTTCCATATCAACAATTACAACAGTCCCCTTTTTTCCTTTAAAAGATAGGGCAGTAGGTAATTCTAATGTTATTGCCATTGTAACAGAAATGTGATCCTTTGCCACCAACACCGTCCCATTCTGCTGCTGCCTAGATGGGTAGTTTGTCACCTCAGCTGAGACCTGTCCACCTTGGGAGACCCTGCCAGTAGTTAAGCTGCCAATAGCTTAGCTCTCAGCATCACTGATGCACACAAGCCCTCACAGCACCAAGTTTAATGATGGAGACAAATTGTGATGTTTACTTTCATTGTTCAATATTTTTTGTATATTTGGATCTGCCAGTGTTTCCAAGCAGTCCTGGGGGGCCTTTGATAGTAGTTCTATGAGGGCAGTTTTATAATGAAGTGCCTAGTTTAATGTGTTTTTTAATGTGCCATTGTTGAGGCTATTTTATAAAAACAAGTTGGTGTCCACTTATCTTTCTAAAATACTAACCTAAGTAGCAAAAAGATATTTACACCAGCCCTAGAGCTGGTGAAATGCCTGTACCTAGATGTTTGCAAGAATGAGTGCAAGTTATATTATTTTATAATCTACATGTGTACTTGTGTGCTCTGCCATGCTCTGTTTAAACTCTACCCATGTTCATGCTCACTGGCAAAGTGCATGCTATCGAGCAATGTGCATACTTTTACACTGATTGCTATTTTATGAGAGGCACATAGTTGGCACCTAAAAGTATGTGCCCCCTTATAAAATTATCCTCTATGGGGATCATTCCTGAACATGAATAAAGTGTTTGTACGTGCAGCTGTGATGTTTATGTGCCACAAAGGTCCCCAAACGTATTCTGAAACACTGATGTCATGCACGTCCATGGTACTAACCTGGGGATCTCAGAACATGCCCAGAAGGGGCAGAACGGGGGCATGGTCAGCCATGGAGACATAGAAAGTGTATTCAGGAAAGGCCCATGTACGTATTACGTGTTTCCCGGAACCATCCATGTTATTCTTGATGAAATGTGTAATAAGGCCAGTACTTTAAAAAAATTCTGCTCTTCACTGTGATGCATCCGATATTGAAGAATGGTTGTGATAAGTATGTTTTAAACTGGTGTGACTGCAGTCTAGAAGTGCAAAAGATAGTTTTAAGGCACAGAGAGCAGAGGTGAGGGGATGTTCTAAGTCTAGACCCATTAATAAACACCCTTACAGAAATATTAAGAAGAGGAATAGTGTTTATTCAGGCTATGCACTAATCTGCTGTTTTGTGCTAAAGGAGACAATCTGTGTGACCCTAACAATTCCCATGTTCTGAAAAATGTGATTGCTGATACAGGGATAGTATGGGCATGAGCAGAAAAAGGATTCTTTTTTAGATGAGAAACGGAGATCATATTTGTAGTCCTGGTACTCCATGCTATTATGTTATATCATAGCTGTTATGTATAGGTTCAGGGCATCATTTTGGCAGAATCATATTTTTGTGACAGAAAGTGAGAGAGAGAGAGAGAGTGTGTATGTGTGTGTGTGTGTATGGTTTGAGGGGTGCACGGGGGGATCTGGTGTGCTCATCTGCAATTCAGGGGGGACATGAAAACTGGTCAGTTTCTGGACTGTATGGATGACCGCAGCATCACCAGGTGCCAGTGGGATTGGGCAGTCAAACTCAGAGAGGATTCACTATAGCTAAATGTCAATACATATCCCTGTCAATAATGAGGGACCCTCAGAATAACAGCACTCAGCGGTGAAAACAGCACTAATGCATTCCCATAATGCACATTTTGTGGGACCAGTGGTGTTGCTGTTGAACATGTATTAGTGCTGTTTGCTGAGGGTCCCTATTATTAACAGGGATATGTTTTGACATTTAGCCATAGGGAACCTATGCTGAATCCTTCTGGATTGTTTTACATAGGGTACTCTGATAAGATCAGATATTGTTTGCAGTGTGATAGGGCAGCCATACATCCGCTGTGCCAGGCACTGAGAGACACGACTGATAGAGTGCCAACATTCCCTGGATTGTCCCATGTGGCCTACATCCATACCCAGGCCTGGATCAATAAAAGCTGCAAGAGTGGTGATATATCTGGAGTCTGGCTACTTGGTATAATGGCAAAGGGATCTCCCCTCCCATGCCCTCACAACCCTGACCAGGGCAGCAGTGCCACAAAGCTGACTGGGAAAAGGCAGACAGGGTTGCCCCACAGATAGTGGATGGATACAGACCAACATATGCCATGATGGGACAGGTGTGAGAAATACCAGTACCCAGATAGGTGGACCTCAGATGTCATAGCCAGAAGGCCATACTACTACTACTACTACTACTACTGATCATTTGTATAGTTCTACAAGGCATATGCAGTGCTGCACAGACAGACGTAAAAGATGGTCCCTGCTTAACGGAGCTTACAATCTAGTCTACACAGACAACACAGCAGCTGTGGATAGCATACATCCAGGGGGAATGGTCAGGAAACACAAGGGAGCTTAGGCAGATCAGATCTAATATCGGCAACGATGAGGTGAGTGCTCAGCCTGGATTTGAGATGGGCCAGAGACAAAGCCTGATGTACAGACTCAGTTTATTCCAGGCATAAGGAGCAGCAAGGTGAAAGGAGTGACATCTGGATTTGGCAGTGGAGGAGAAGAGGGCAGATAGAAGCAATCTAACAGAAGAGCAGAGTTCCCGGGGAAGTATGTAACGAGAGATAAGAGTGGAATGGTAATGCAGAGCAGCAGAATGAATGCACTTATAGGCCATAGACACTAAAAAGGCATACATTTGTTGATCAGCAATATTATGCATCCTTTGGGGAACTTCAAGGTTAATTCAGGGTTTTGTGCATTTGGTGAGGGTCCATCTCTAGCAGTTTGTAGAGATGATCAGGGCAGGAATCACTGGAGTCGGTTCATAATGCCACGTACCATTTGATGCAAAGTATGTCCTGACATACATGTTCAGATTTATATTCTCATATATCATATTGGGGTGCACTGGGCTTACCTAGCACTTTTCAGGACATGTGAGGGCCCGGTATATGGTCCAGGTTGCAGCAGCTGTCATTTCTCATTGGTATTTATGTCTAGTGTGCATCAACAAACTACTGCCTGTGATGAGCTTAGGAGGTGCACGTTTTATCCCAAAGGGCGTGACATCCACGAGTACATCCATACAGTGGGCGCAGGTACATCCATCATGTTTACCCATGTCTGAGGCATGGGCCAGCTGAATAGCATTTGCATATTCCTTGCTGAACATGTCTATCTCCCCGATTCAGGACCTGCGGGCATATCCAGATCCACAGATGAAGAATTAGGTTCAAAGGGGACCCATTTTTGATAGGCCTGCCCACGAGACAGACCTGCACATTATGGAATTGCGCTCCCCATGAATAATCTATTTCTATGAAGCCCATTCCTCCTTTGACTCAAGGAATCTACAGTCTTGGCATATACTGATTCTTATGAATTTGCTTATGAGCAAGGAGGAATTTTCATGTTTGTATATCCAGTTTTTCAAGGTATATGACAGTATAGGAATTGCTGGCTGGTTTATGACTTGTATCTTCCTCTATGATGTTAAAGCCCCGTTTCAATATCCATTTTAATCTTCTATAATATATTCTTTACAGATTTTTTTTCTCTTGGTAATTCATTTATTTAGACAGCTTTGTATACCACCTTATCCTTCAATCAAAGTGGTTACAACACAATAGGGGGGATACATTTAACACAAGGGGATATGAGACACATACACTAAATACAGAACATGGGCAATGGAGGGTTAAGTGGCTTGCCTAAGACCAGAAGGAGCACCTGTGGGACTAGAAACCCCAGTCCTTCCAGCCCAAGGCTGCTGTCCTCTAGTGGGACTTGAACCCCTGACCTTCCAGCCTAGGGCAACTTGCCCCAACCACTAGGCCACTCCTACCTCCCTTTATACCTGATTGTTGCTCCTCCCTCTACTTTCAGATATTTGTATACACCTTCTTGTTCAATTCCTGTATTTCAGTCATCAGCTTGGCCTTTCCGAAGTCACAATGTCTGCTTTGTAGCCAGTTTTTCACCTAGATGTAGACATGTTGTCCCCGGAAAAGTCTGTTTCTTAAAAATTTGCTGACTTTGTAGTCTGCTTGTCAGGGGCAAGCCTTAGGCAGAAGGAGTGGCTCAGTGGTTGAGACAGGTTGCCTCAGGCTGGAGGACCAGGACTTCAATTCCCACGTCAGGACAAGTAACCTCAGGCTAGAGGGACTGGGGTCTCTAGTCCCATGGCCACTCCTTGTGGCCTTGGGCAAGCCACTTAACCCTCCATTGCCTCAGGTATGTTTAGACTGTGAGCCCTTTTGGGGACAAGAGAATAAAAAAAGCACCTGTTAGCATGTATCTGTAAACTACTTTGACCCAGTGAAAAGTGGTATATAAGCACAGCTAAATAAATAACAAATTCTAATGTTTCAGGCCTCACTGAAGCCTAATAGGGTTGTGCATTCATCATAGAAAATTTGGTTTGTTTGGATGCCTAAAAATATTTTGTGCATACAAATCACTTGTATGCATAAATACCTATGAATTAATACATGTACAACTGACTTGCACCTGCAAATGTTTCTTGCATGCATACAATAGTGGGGATGACGTCCCAATGGGATGTCTATCCCAGCTATTCGTGCTGGCTTCAGCCCCCGACTAACTTCTCCACTGATTGTGCAGAGAGTGGGCAGACAGTGGGCGGTCGCCAGTCCTGGAAGTACAGGGCCGATTCTAATGTCAGCCCTGTACGTCCAAGGCTGGCAAAATGACCAGGGAAGTTATTCCACCTTTTTTTTTTCAACCTCAGGGCATGGAAGGGGCTGGGGGGGGCCAGAGTTTATTTCCCGCAGCCTGATCCTGGCCTTAGGAGGCAAGATCGGGGGTCGGGCTGCGGGGAATAAACCTTTTTTCTGTGGCAGCCGGCATTGCAGCTTTTAAATGGAGTCACGGTGCCAATTACAACATGACACCATGGCACCGCAGCTCCATTTAAAAGCATGACTGAGCTATCCGGGTAGTGTCTGTATGTGCAGGCCAGGACTGAATCGCAGTCCCGGTCTGCATGTACAGGCCTGATCGTGATTCTGATCCTGTGGGGCTAGACATGCCCTGCGGTATCAGTATTGCGATCCCCTTTGTACGTCTAGTTCAGACCAGACATACAAAGGGGATGCCTAATATGTGCAAAAAACCTGAATGTGTGAAAAAACACAAAAACTTCCTTTTAAATGAATACTAGCTTTAATTTAGCCATGCATCCCCCTAATACCTACTGGTGTGGTGAGTTCATTTGTAGTGTTCGCCAAAAGAAGAACTTATGATGCAAATGCACAACCTGGAAGAGGTAGTGAGATGCCTGTGAACCAGAGGTGAAAAGAGATATCAGAATGTGAGAAGACCAAGGCACATCCTCTTTTACTTTCTGACTTTGGGGCTTATTTTAGATGCATAATTCACAATTTCCACATGTAAAATCTAGTATTTACATGTGGAGTGGCATCCATGTGTGAATGCTGATTTTTAGAAAAGGCTTAATTTACACATGGAAGTCGATAATACATAGAAATTGCTGCAAGGGTTTGGGCTGAGTGGGTCAAAAATCTATGCATGTATTCTCCATTTTGTGTGGAGCACAATTCCATAATGTGCACGTCTGGCCCACAGGCAGGTCTAAATTAAAAACGGACTTTGTTTAACCCTAATTCTGCATGTGCGGAATCGGGAACAGTGATATCTTCGGCATGGCACACACAAACTCTGGGACAAAGGCATACTCAGCAAGTGACCTGGATATCCCTGCCCTCAGCAAATTCTGAAAAGATGTACAGCTCCACTGCTGCCTGTCTCTGTGTGGCCACGCCTCCTCAGTTAAAATGTGCATCCCCGAAGCTGCTCCTTACACTGATGGTGTGGTGCTCATGCAAACTTCCCATGAAAATGGATGATACAGATGTGCTGATGCAAAACAAACCATACAAGCTAGTCCTTTGCATGACCTGGACACAACATAGTGATCTCTGTGCACTCAGAGATGTTACAGCAGCAAGTAGAAAGTGATATGATTGTCCTGACATACTTTGCAGCAAATCATACATTGCAATAGGTGAATATTTTAGTTGTGCTTGCATTGGTCATCTCTGACAATAGTCTGTACAATGCTATGTATGGACCAGAAGAAATCAGAAATGGTCCTTTACAGCTAAATGTTAGAGCATATCCCTGACAATAAGTAGGGTCTCTCAGATTGAGTGCATCCACCTGTAGAAACAACACTACTAGATGTCGAAGAGCACCAGCATCTGTCTATACAAATGTGCACATTTGTGAGTCCATCAATGGTGCTGTGTGCCCTATTGCATGCACTCATTCTGAGGGTCCCTTATCCCTTACAGGGATATTGTTTTGACATTTAGCCTTAGATACCCCTTTCTGATGTATCCTGGCTGATCACACTGGCACCTTGTCACGCTGCAGTCATCCCTACAGACCAGGTACTGGCCAGGCGCTGATGTCCCTGCAAAATTGTGATTGCACACACCAGGTTTCCCCATGCATCCCTCTAACCACACACACACACACACACTTTCACTTGCAGTCACACAAAACATACATCTGCAGTACAGATGCCCTGCACCTCTAGAAACAGCTGGTATAACATAATGGCATGGAATCCCAGCACTACTAATCTGATCTGTGTTTCTCATCCACACATGAATCTGTCCTATACTCACCCACATACAATCCCTATATCAACAGACCTACTTCTTGAAAGACAGGAGTTGTTAGGGTGCCCTAAATCACCTCCTCTAGCTCACACAGCAATTGTCAGCATAGCCAGAATAATCACCTTTGCATCTCTGAATATTTCTATGTGGGTGTTTATTAATGTATCTTTACCATACAACCTTCCCTCACCTCTGCATTGTGTTCTTTACAGCTATATCTTGTGGTCTTCCAGACTGCAGACAAACCGGTGCAAAGCATCTTTGTCACAGCCATTCATATATATGGGACGCATTGCAGAGCAGAAAGGTTTCTAAGTCCTGGCCTTATTCCATGTTTCTACTGGGATAACGTGGACGTCTGTGGGAAACATACATAATGTACACAGGCCTTTCCTGAATACTCATTGTACTTCTCCGCTGCTGACCATTCCCCTGTTCCGCCCATGTTCTGAGATCCCCGTGCTAGCGCCATGTACATGCAGGCCACGGGGTTTTAGAATATGGTTGTAGACATTTTTGCAAGAAAAACATCTATGCCGCACATCCAAGGGGCTTATTTGTGTTTTGGAATGACCCAAATGACGTGTATGACCCAAATTGCCCACTTCAGAATTTACAGCGGCACTCTAGCATGTATAGGCTTTGAAAAAGCATTCATTTCTGCCAGTCCTTTACAGGAGAGACTTGGGAATTATCTTCCTCAATCCCTCTTTGTTTATTTCCCCTTAGAAATTGAAATTAAACAAAGATAGTGGTATCTGTAGTTTCAGAGCCCCCTTTCTTCCACTTTTGAAGAAACAGTAAAGTCATCAATGCAATATGTATGCCGCTGTTGCCCTAGAAAGATCAGCTAGAGAAAGGAGAGTGGCCACTTGGCAAAGCTGGAAGACACACTATGTCATTTCTCCCAATTAATAGTAGCCTATATAAAAAGAGGCCAGTTCCAGTCGGGGGATGTCCAAAATCTGGATGGCCGGATTTGTACCCGATTCTGCATCTGTGGGAGCTAGATGTTCCTGCGGGTGCAGAATCAGGCATTTGGATGGGCCCAATTCTAACACATGGGCCGTCTAACTGTTTCCCCATCCATTAGTCTTGCTGGAGCCCCAATGCTGTGGCGTCTCATCGCCATGGCAGCAGGACATGAAGCAGGAGCCTCACAGCCTGGCAACCCCGAAAGCCTGCTTTTCCCTGCTGCCCAATCCTCAGAGGGGCCTGCTAGGGCTGCGATTGGACGGAGGGGAACCCCCTGCTGCGGGTCCCCTCATTGTAGGCATCCTCCGGTGTCGATTGTGAACTCGGGGGGACTTATTCCACCTCTGAGGTGGAATACGTTTCCTGTCCATCTTTGCTTCCCCAAACATACAGAGCTGTGACCTGAATAGGCCCTCTATGTCTGGGGTCATGGGCCTGCCTCTGCTCCGCCCACCCCCATCCAGAGCTCTCCACACAACAGCCTTGTATATGCGGCCTTGACCATGAGCTGTTTTCTCATTTGCTAACATGTGGCTATCCACGAGTGGTGATAACTAAGGCATACAAATTAGCCCAATATCGGCATAGGGAATGACTGTTTTTATCTCAATCTAGGACTTTATAATGGGGGTGTTGCCTTTCATGCATAGGGGCATGTTTACTAAAGTGCGTTAAACGTGACTATCGCGCGTTATACGACGTTAACGACCGTAAGTGCAGTATAACGCGCGTACCGACGCGCTAACGACCGTTAACGTCATACCTACGCGCGTTAACCGTAGTTAACGACTCGTTAAAGCTCGCGGCGCGTTAAAACAGCGCAGAAGGTGGAGAGGGGCGGAGAGAAGGGCGTCAATGGGCGGAGAGTGGGCGGGGAGAGGCTCCCCTCACACTAACGTGCTGAATTTCTGAGCTCAATTCCAACGCGAATGAAAACCTGCCGTTAAAGGCATTTAAAGGGAAGAGAAACCATTTCCGTCAGCAATGTATAGAAAAACCGGGGAAACCCACAAAACGTGAGCAGTGTGATACATGTGCACTGAACAAAATAACACATAAAACGTTAAAAATGACCACAGGAAACATTTTTAAAAAGCATAATACAGCTGGGCAACAGTGATAGCAATGGGCAACAAGGAACAACACTGCCTGGAAAGCACCAAATACAAATGAAAATGATGTGTGGAAGGGTCTACGCTTCACAGGACCCTTTAAATATCATTTCATTGTAATGGATTGTCCTGGGAGTGTTGTGTAATGTTTCCCAATGATATCATTGTTGCCCAGCTTGGTATGGGTGTGTGCCCCTTTTGTGAGGTATTCTCTGAGGTTTATGTGCACCGTTGTCTGCATACAAGGTAAATGAGGTCACAATAAACCTGTTGCAGAGCAGGGTTTCTGACTCGTCAGGCCGGGTTTAACTAACTCCAGGGACTGCACTGTATCTGTGGCTACAGTGTGGTGCAAACAGGACACAGCCAGTGCCTGTAAGACCACGAGGGTCACAGGTTCAAATCCCAGCTGGGGCTCCTGGCAACCCAGACCCCATAGCTTTACCCACTACTAAACATTGATAGTAAAGACACACTTTATTGCAGGAGAACATACGCATGGCCTATATTTTACCACACCAGAAACAGGCACATTACCGTAAAGCCAGAGTTTCGCAAATGTAGTCCTGGAGGGCCCCACAACATTCCGGTTTCATGCTGCTCCAAATAAAGATGCCTGTGCTGCATAGCTATGCACCACCCCCATGTTATGCAGATGTAGCTCATGCATATTCATGAGGGACAGCATGAAAACCCGAACAGTGTTTGGAACACCAGGACTGGAGTTGGGGAACTCTGCCGTAAAGCAGCAGCCAACAGGGCCACACACCCACCCACAGGCCCCATTGGCCAATGCCACCTAGAGAGGCAAGAGATTGGGTCATGCCTGTAATCTCCCAATACGAGCAGTTGCCTACCTTAGCAATGCCACCCTACACCTGGGTATATGGTACACAGCTATCACACGTTTGCTATGAGAACTGGCAGATATCAATTCCTCTGTTAAGCACATTTTGCTCATTGAGCTCCACCATAACAATCATTCTGATGTCTGCGGTGGTGTGCTGCAGGTCTGGTCTCTGACAGTGTTCACCACCCTGGGGAGTGACCCCCCAACAGTCTTGTGTACCATATCCATGCCTGTACCATGCCCAGGACTGGTGTGGTGTGTATGCCTGCTGACCACCTCTATAGTAGCACAATGGTGACATCGGTGTGGGGGTGGTTGTCTGTCTATCCAGTGTGTGGTGGCTGCAAACACCTTCCACAGGCCACACTGCCAGCAATGTTGCCAGTTATTGGGCTGCCAATGTGCATAATGAGGAGCAAGCAAGGTACCATGGGTAGAGGCCGGACAGGGTGGGCTGGCCAGGGACGCATCTGCACAGGGCATAGGGCAAGGACAGGCACATTGTAGTGGCCGGCCACCACCTACACAGACAGGGTGACCTCAGTATGTGCTGCTGAGAGATCACTCTCACCCTGACTGTGCAGTGACCACAGCATGGCTAGGCACCCCCATAGTGCTATCTAGTATTTCTCTCATGTGATATATATGGGTTGCCTTATGGGGCCCTGTCACTGATTTGACTGTGTATGCTGACATCACAGTTCTGGGGTGCAGGCATCTCCACTGGGCACTAGCAGACTATTTGCAGCTGGTATGTGTTGTGATGGAGTGGCTTGCAGGGTGCAGTGGCTGATGGCTTGCACCAGGGGAATATCAGATAGTGGTGGGGTGCAGCATGCCATATCTAGGCCTAATGTCGGTCTGTTATTGTGTTCTGGATGTGTACAGAGCTGCATTGACTGCTCTGTGGGGTGTGTGTCCCTTAGCAGGGACTAGAGTTGATGTTCCCCTCTATGTCACCTTGCAGGGAGGTAGATGTTGTATCTTTCGATAGGGAGACCCTGTTTGCCGCCATGGGGGAGGGAGTGGTGGTGCATGGGCCCTCCTGGGGGGTCCATGGGGGCTACACCTGACTGATACAGACAGAGATGTCCAAGGTGTTACTGCAGAAACTACCTGTCTCACACTATAAACACTGCTGTGGACCTGCACCATGGCCTCTTTCAGCCATGGACGTTGCTGTGGACCTGGTGCTTGGCGCCTCACTGCACCCTCAGGGTGAGCACAGTACCCGCACGCTGTGACGGTGTGTGGCCACCCTGTGCCGGTGACAACACACGGTCAGTACCCCCTTACAGGCAGAGGTGCTGTGGGGGTGCACATGGTCGCTTCCCCCCCTACCAGGCCGAGGTGCTGTGGGTGTGCATTCCCCATCTGGTGTTTATCTGTGGACAGCTGATTGCATGTGCAGTGCATCATGGGTGTGACTGGCGCAACCCAACCCTGGGGCATCCAGCGCCTGCTCACAGTCTTTGATAACCCATAGGCCATCCCACGTACATCTGTTAGCATTGTGCATAGGTGCAGGACACCCTACCGAGTCTGTCATATATGATACCCACACAGGTAAAAAACACACATACCCACGCACGATTGTACGCGTGACGCTACGCGCACCCAACGTACATTGTTACACACACTGCGAGGGTCTCTTTCTGTATGGAGTACTCGACGTAAAGGAAAAACATGCTCTCTCACAGCACACTGGGGACTCGAACCCATGCTGCCTGTAACAGTGGTCAGTACACTAACCATTGTGCTATAGCTCTGTGTTAGTGCTCTGTCTCTGTACATCTTCCTACGATGTACGTCCGCAGCAACGCACGCACGTACGCCCACAGCAACACACGTGGCCATGCCCCCAGCAACGCACGTGGCCACGCCCCCAGCAACGCCCCCAGCAACGCACGTGGCTATGCACCGAGCAACGCACGTGGCTGAGCAGCAAAGGCATTTGGAAGAAATGGCATCTATGTCGAGGAAGCCTCCCTTCAGCCAGCGTGACATATACCTGCTGACAGAGCTGTTCTGCCTCCGCCAGCAGAGGCTCTTCCCTGGCTCATCCAGGAGGCAGAACCTGGCAAGGGTCAGGAGGGCCTGGGAGCGCCTGGCCCATAGGTTCAACAGGAGCTCAGACTACCCACGTGAGGTAAGTGCATGGGGACAAGTCCCCCAAATGATGAGACAAAACAAAACACACACCGTAACGTCAGAGCACAAATACACAATGCACGGACAGGGAATAGCAGGTGCTGACACATCCTGCGGCTAGCAAAGTCTGCCACACACCCCTGAAAAAGGCACCCTGCCCCAAGGGGGTAGCTGCAACCATGGCAGAGCAGCACCACAGATCACAGAGGTATGGTATAGGGTGCCTTTGCAGGCCAGGGATGTCCCCCATCCACAAGACACCCCAGTCCCACCTCTCAGGCCAACAGGAAAAGGAAGGGGGTCCTGCACCATGTCTCCGTTAACCAACACATTAGCAAAATTCCTCCTCTGATGCTGCAAGCCCCAAATGAGGGCATCTCCCCCCCACCCTGCCCACTGTCTGCTGGTGCCTTCTGTGATCACAAAACACAAACCCCAGCTCCAAGCAGATGTAGGCCCCTAATGGGGGCCCCAGCACCGAACCATTACCAGGGGAAACAGGCCCGGTCTGGGATCACAAAGCACAAACCACAGCAGAAGGGCATCCTAGTGAGGACTGTAGGTGACAACCTCCACCCAAAATGTGGCTGATTGGCACATGCCGATGTGTGTAGGTGGCACACACAGCTGTGATGTGTTATGTACGTGGGCCGCACATACAGTGCACATGGTGCACCGACCAGGGTGATGTGTCGTGTGGCCCACACATGGGGCTGTCACACGTTAACGCAAGGGGGCATGAGCGCCCACCCAATAGGGGAAGGCGCTTGTTGTATGCAATGAGAGTGGTAGATGCAGAGGCAGGGACCCACCACGTGTCCCCAGGTAGCTAAGGGCAATGTTCGTGTCACCCCTACAGGTGGAGGACCTCGAAAGAAGGCTAGCCGAGCTGAGGGCCCGGTACCCCGCTTCATTGCCAGGGTGCAGCGTGAGAGGGATGGCACAGCAGAATGGTGGTGAGTACCGCGACATGGACATGTAGGGGAAACGAGTGGTGGAACCACAGGTCCACAGTGACAGAGGAAGAGGATTGTTTCCCCCAGGGGATGACATGTGTTATCTATCCCCCAGGTGATGCACGTGCAGCCCACGGGGACGCGGGGCCGGCGGCGCCCCCTGGCGGTGCGGCCCGGGAGGGAGACCAGGAGCAGCACGAGGATGGGGATGGCGGACCAGAGCGGGGAGCCGAGGATGGGAATGAGCGCGCATCCCCACGCCATGATGAGGGGGAGGAGGGGGGTGATGATGGGGGCCAGATGGGAGGGAATGTGGGGGATGCTAGGGAAATGGGGACTGATGGTGTGGAGCCTGGGGAGCAGGATGAGGAGGGGGGGGATGTGAGTGAAGGAAGGGAAGAGGAATGGGGGGAGGTGTGGGAGGCAGGGAGAGGGAGGGGGAGGCAGGGGGGGTAGGGGGATGATGGGGTGGTGTTGGGGAGGGTGTTGGGGGCAGGAGGGAGGGAGGGGATGGCCAGCGGCGGGGGGGGGCCGAGGGCAGTTCCCCAATGGCACGCTCCGCCACAGGGCACTGGGGGCACCAGCCACCTGCCCCATGATCAGGGCGCGGCAGGCCCTCTGGACGTGTGCCTGCCACACATGGCCGCAGGCAGGTCTGCTGTCCATGCAGCCACACAGACACGGGGAGATGTGTGTCTGTGCGGCTGCACAGACACAGGTATTTGGTTTTTAAATTGCCATCAGCCGAGGGGGGGGGGCCGGTAGGACTGGCAAAGGGCTAGGGAGGGAGGGGGGTTGAGACTGGCAATGGGCGAGGGAGGGAGGGAGGGGGGTTAAGACAGGCAATGGGCTGGGGGGGTTAAGACTGGCAGTGGGCTGATGGGGGGGTAGGACTGATAATGGGTTATAGGGGGGCTAGGACAGAAAATGGGCTGATGGGGAGGGGTTGGGACCTGAGGTGGACTGATGTGGTCAGGACTGGTAATGGGTTATAGGGGGGGCTTCAACTGAAAATGGGGTGATGGGGGTTAAGACTGGGAGGTGATTGACGGGGGGCTAGGACTGGTAATGGGTTGGGGGGTTGCTAGGACTGGAAATGGGCTGATGGAACAGCTAGGATAGGACTGGTAATGGGCTGAGTGGAGGGGAGCTATGCCTTGACATGGGCTGATGGTGGGGCTAGGAAATGACTAGAAATGGGCTGATGGGGGGGGGGGGCTAGGATTGACAATGAGCTGTGGCACCAGTAGTCATGGGTTCAGACCCACAATGGACTCCTTTTATAGGGGTGTCTGCCGCATTATATCTTTTACATACGCAGGACTAACTACCAGCGACAGCCTCTCAAGCGTGATATTACCGTAATGAGCGTCATAGGGTGCGCCATGTGTCACCTTATCTGGCTCCCTTTATGTTCCCTTATGGAATGCTCTATGGGGGACATTTTGATGTGGCCTCTGTGGACACTCCACTTTATAGTGTGGCCTATGTTGTGCGTTATGGAGTGCCTTCTGCAGCAACTTTGTGGACACCACTGTGTGGGTGTGTTTGCTAGCAACCTTGCAGCACATACATGAAAGATAATATAGGGCCCCTCACTCACTATCTGATGTGTGGGTGTGTTTGCTTGCACCCCTCCAAAAGGAAACAAATAAATGCCCCTTCCCTCACTGTATCATATACAGGTTACTATATCAGCCAGCCTTCTGCATCTGGCGCCCTGGGGACTCGAACCCATGCTGCCCGTATCAGCAGTCACTGCAGTAAACCATTATGCTACAGCTCTGTATGGGTCAGGTATGTCTACGAGGCTTCTTATGCTTAAACGCGCGGTGACTCCTCTAACGCGCCACGTAGCGCGATCGTTAGTTCTGTACCGCGCGTTAGATCTTCTGTTGTCCTGCCCATCTCCTTATTTGGGAGTTTGTTCTTCTTAATGCGAATACTAACGCGAACTGCACTAACGCGATTTAGTAAACATCCCCCATAATGTTCATCAGGTCACTGCACTCCTCTGTAAATATTGGCCTGTACTACAACTTTATCCTTCTTTTCAGAAACTATTGAGGATAGCATATTCACGTGGGACCAATTTATGTGATCGTTTGGTCAACTTTACTACCATTGTGGATCACCCATTGTATACTCATGATAATCCTGGCCATCGGGTCTGTGCCAATTCCTAGCACTGTCCACACACTGTGGAGAGCCATCAGTGGCATTATGTCAAAAATAATGTCTGATTGACATCTCGATGGCTTACATCCTGTTTATCAGATTTTGTATTGTACTTGATTGTTTGTCCCTACGGTCTCATTTATATTGGGACACACGACACACATCCAAATCAAGGTACATTTGAGCAAGCATGCCTCTCAGTTGTGGACTCGCACCTTATCAGCTCCTATTGTTGAACACTGCATGCAACAGAATCATTCTTTTGATCAATTATTGTGGAGAGTTATTAATTTTGTTCCCCTTGACCCACGGGGTGGTTATCGCTTAGCTAAATTGCAGTGGAAGGAACAACATTGGATTTTAAGCTAGGATCTTTGTCCCTGTCGGATTTAAATCTTGAGATCAATTGGCTCGGTTTATTTTACTGTACAGCCCATTACAAGAGGGTTTTCCTTTTCATGGTTTCCTCCCTCTGTTTGTCCTGATTGGTGGACAGTTTTTCTGATGTCAGACGCCGTTTTCTTTATAAAAGGTGCGAATGTTTCCTGGTCTTTTCATAAGCGCTGCTTTATTACTACTTTTTGCATGAGGAGTTTCATAAAAGCCTGAAGCAGAGCCCTGTTTTTCTGGGCTTGAAATGTGCCAAGTCATACGGAGACCTCCTGCTTGTTCTTGCTGTGCTGCGTTCTTTGAGATAAGTGACAAGTGATATTTAATATTGATTCTCATGAAATCTGAATTAGGAATTGGTGAAAACACGAATTAAAAATTTTTTGTTTCTAATAAAAATGCTTAAAAAGGAGCTTAATACTTAGGAGGGTTGTTAAGTTCCCTCCTCTTGATAATAGCTCCGATATTCATGCATATTCTCAGTAGTTGCGTTTTCACCAGTGGGCTTTTTCCTTATTGTATTTCTACTTTGTGCCCTTGCTGTTTTTTTTGGGGATAATTTGGATTGATTTATTTAGGCTTTATTACTTCTAGTTAGATCTAGCCTAAAAAAACTCAAGGGATAGTCACAACATGGACAAGTTTTCATAGGGTCACCAGGAGACGACATCAACTCAAGAGCGCTTAACAATAGGCCCCTTTTACTCATGCTTAGTGCATGCTAATGGAGATTAGCATGTGCTATCTGCCACATGGCATATAGGAATAAAATGGGCTGTAGCTGCATGTAGTAGACACTAAGGGGATAATTTTAAATGTCTTAGTCATGATTTAGACATCCGAAGTCGTGCACGTGAACATCAAAATCATGGGAGCCATTTTGCAAATGGGTTTTAGAGACCTCTTTGGTGCAGGGCATCCAGGTAGGCAGGGGGTATGGTTGAAGATGTGTCTGGGGAGTTGCAATAAACTTAGATGCCCCCATTCGCTTTGAGAAATGTCGGGAGGTCTGCAGGAATATCCATGCTTAGAACTGTTCCAAAGATGAATAGGCATCAGGAAAGTGCTTGTTGCGGCCTTAAAACATCCAAAGAGTATAGAGAACCTGGAAAATTAAGAGACTAGCCTAAGAGGACAAAGGCCCCCACTAGGATTTGAACCCCAGCCACCTGCTCCTAACCCACCATTCCTTCTTCTAAAATGCTTTTCAGGGGATGCCTATGTAGATGCCCCATAGGCGCCATATCCGGCAGGTCCACATTTTCTGAAAACATGCCCGAACTTGCACATGCCTGCTTTTTTATCTTTTTTAGATGTTCTGGCTTTGACATCCCAGATTGCACTTGGATGTCCTTTGCCAAATGTGCCTTTAGGCATTAATTAAAGGGATCCTTATAGCATACAAACATATTCACTTGCTGGAGCCCAGAACAGAGCAGCAACACTCACAGAAAGAGAGAGAGAATAAACCCTGCCAGCCAGGCAAGTAAGGAGAGAGAGAGGGAAAGAGAGAGACAAAGTGAGTTTTTTTAATTCCTATCATTTGGGAGTGAAGAGTAAAGTTCCAGAAAACTGCTGAGCTGAACTCTGGACTAAAATCCAGGCTGGTGAGTCACACTGTATCTGCCATACAAACATTCCTTCCCCCCTCCCCCTCCCCCAAACCACCACACATGGAACAAGCTCACAGAGCAAATGGAATTGCTTCTCCTCTCCAGTTAACGCATTAAGGCAGCGAGGTTTGCATTTACATATATGGCTATGTAAGACAAGAAAGATACAAACGCCCCCCCCCCCCCTTTATGGACAGCAGGAGAAAGTGCTGCACGTTAAAAAAGATCACTTTTTCATCGGTCGGGAAACAGTTTTTTTTATATATCCCACCAGGACTATGGTCTTACTCCCTGTCTGCTTAAACAGAAAAGAAATCCTTCGTCCTTATCCACACAAGTCTGTAAGCTGTCAGTTGCTGCTTCCTGGATACCACAAATTTATTTTACGTTGAAAAGGGCTGACAGACATGCACAAAAAAAATTTCAGTTTACTATTGGGTCATTTTAACTTTCTCAATTCATTTCAAACTTTTTTGGGTAAAAAGATAAATAAATAAAAACAAATGGATGTTAGAACTTTGAAATACATGGAAATCAGCTTTCTGAGTGTTAATGCATATGTTAGTGCAAATTAAGTCAATTTTGTGCACCCTGAAAGGACACCATCCCAAAGGACTTGTCTGATGAGCAGGACCCTGTACAACTGAATATTTCCTCTGACACCCTCGGTGCTATCCGGATCCGGATAGTGTCGGGGCCATCGGTGGGTGGAGCTGAGGCGGAACTGGTACGTATCCAGAAAGTGGCAATTTCAGTGCTGCTATCTGGATAACAATCTGTATAACTCAGGAGAGCGTAAAAGCTGTCTTATGTGCTAGATAGATTGCCAATGAATATTGCTGCTATCCAGGCAGTACTGGTGCTGGCCGCTAAATCCAGATAGTCGTCACCCGCCAGCATCTGGACACAGGCACTCAATATCCGGATTATTTTTACCCGTGGCAGCTGATATTTAAAACAATGTGCTTATTGCTGTGGGCTGAAAATGACCCCCCCCCCTAATTTTTTAAGGCATGCTAACAAACTGAATGCGCATCCCTCAAAATAACTGTTATTTAACCCAAAGAGCTGCAAACCATGTCCTCTCTCATTTTTGTTCATTTTTCACTATCCTTTCTCCATTACTTTTCCCAACATGAATTACCACTATTATGAAGAGGTAGCAGTCTCTTTCTCCAGTCCCCTGGGACTTCTCCTGCCTCCAGGGATCTATTACTATATCTCTCAATGAACTTGCCATTGCTTCTCTCGGCTCCCTTAGTATCCTGGGATGTATTTCATCTGGTCCTATGACTTTGTCCACTTTCAGCCCTGCAATTTGTTTTTAAACACTCTCTTTTGGGACTGGTGCAGTATCTGCTCCATTCTCGTATGTACTTGTGCTGTTGATTCATGGTCCCTCTCCAGGGCTTTCTTCCAAGAACAAAGAACGAAAGGTATTTTGTTTTGTTTTTAACATGTCTGCTTTTTCTTGTCATTCTGCACTCACTGGTCTTCAGCACTTTGCAGTCATACAATCCTACCTCTGGCTCTTCTCCTTTTCTAGATGTAACTGAAGAAAGCCTTCTAACCTCATTTAACATCTTTGGCCATCTTTTTGCTGCCCTTGCTTTTGCCTTCGTGATTTCTCTTTTTGTTTCTTTCAGCTTTACCTGACCTTCTTTGCTGTGTTTTTCCCTTTTGTGATCCTTTTTACTCTGGAAACGCTGGCCTTCTCGCCCTTATTTTGTTGGCCACCTCCTTGGAAAATCATATGAACATAAGAATTGCCATACCGGGTCAGACCGATGGTCCATGAAGCCCAGTATCCTCTTTCCAACAGTGGCAAATCCAGTCCACAAATACCTGGTAGGTCCAAAAAAGTAGCAAACTTCCATACATCCTTCTCCCAGGCATAATGGCTTTTTCTTTCTTTTCTTTTTCCTTTTTTCCCCTTTCCTTTTAGACCACGGCATTTCCTCTTCCCTTATCTCCCTTGCCATGCAAATTTCTCCTTCAGTTATTTCTCCATTTTGCTAAAGTTAGTATGTTTCAAATAGAACTTGTAGCTCGGTGTGTTTAGACTCCAGTTTAGCTTTTAAATTAAAGCCCCTATCCAGACATTAGACCAGTGCTCCCACACTTTGATCCAATATGACCCCCTCTCCTCTCTCATCCTCTTCCCCCCCTCCCCCAGCTTACATAAGAACATAAGAAATGTCATACTGGATCAGAGCAAGAGTCCATCAAGCCCATATCCTGTTTCCAACAGTGACCAACCCAGGTCACAAGTACCTGTCAGGTTCTCAAAAAGGTACACAGATTTCATGCTGCTTATCCCAGAGGTAAGCAGTGAATTACTCTGGTCCTCTTTAATAATACTTTGAACCAACTCTGAGGCCAGCCCTTCTGGAAGGTCTCTTCTTAGTATTGACCACTTCCACCAGAACAGTAGAAAGAACTTCAAGTGTTTGTTTCTTGTTCTCCATATCTGCAATTTTTCCATGATAGGTTGGTCATGCATACACACCCAAAGTCTTAATCATAAGTGTGTTCTACATCCCATGTTAACCAAGCATTGTGTAGCCCAGTTGTTTCTTGAGATCTCCTGTGCACCAAGAAAACATGCCTTGCATTAGCTAGTTTACAAAAAAACACTCACATTTTGGCAGGAATGTAGCTACATTGTCAACTTTCCCAAATGTTGACATCCTTTGATCCTAGAAAATTGGGAACGGCAAAAGAGAATTATGCCAAACTGGTTAGTGAAATGTAGTGTTTACTGCTACAGTTTAACAGGATTGCAAGTAATTGATTCATTGAAAATGTATCAGATCAGATGTGGCAGTGGCAGTTGCTCATGGGTGCTCCTTTTAATAGAAAATATACTGTATGTAGAACACCAACATGGTCGTCTATTCATATTTCACCTCTTACTGCTGTCTTAGCAACAGTCTTGACAGAACAATATGTTTGGTCTCCTGCCATACATCTGCCAGGGTTGCTCTACCACTCTAAAAAACAGCAAAATATGTGGAGGCTGATTCTGATCGGTGCATGTCCTGATGTCCAAAAAACGGATGGCCCGAAAGTGTACCCAATTCTGCATCCATGGGCGCTAGATAGTCCTGCATGTGCAGAATCAGGCATTTAGATGGGCCGGACATACCCTGATTCTGGTGCAGGAGATGTCCAACTACCTGCCCAGTACAAAAACGTGGTAAAATTGAAGGAACCTTTATTGTAGATCAATAACACGCCATACACGCCTGACATGTCATTGCATTGACAAGAACATGCACACAAGATTGCAGATTTAAAGGTTTTTGTTATCAAAAGGGTTAAGATGAATTGGCGTGGTGGTGATATAGATAAGACCATTATGTGATTAGAACAGAAGTATATTTTTAAATTAGATACTTTATTTCCCAATGGGCTTAATTTAGATAAGGACCTGTCAGTGTTTCTTTAAACTTTTATTGGTTAGTTGTGGCCCTTTAGGTGGCCATGAAAGGGTGCTGGTTTAGTAATATGTCATTTAGATGTGTGGTACTATGTTCATTAATCATTTAACTATTTATTTATTTATTTATTACATAGGGTGGTTTTACATCCTTTTTGGGATTAAACTTGTTCATACTTCATTTTATTCATTTGTATTTTATATAATGGATACTTTAAGCAATGTTTTGTGGATCGTGTGACCTTTTTCTTTGTGTAGAGCAGTTCATTGATAGGTCTTAAAGGCGTTCTTATGTGGTGCATTACATTTATTTAATTATTTATTTCATTTCAAAGCTTACTAAGAGGGTAGTTTGTTTTATGTTTTTTATGGGTTAATGGTAACTCAGTATTTATTTGTATTTTGCACAAAATATCATAACCTGTGCCTAATGTTCTGGTTGTTCTTATATTTATTTGTAGTTTTAAATTTTTTGACCGGGAGTAGTGAATGGTACAAGTTTATTTCGTTTCTCTTTTATTATGCTTTTATCAGCTTTTTTATTTGTTTAATACAAGCAGTTTTTTATTCGTGAGCCATTTGATGATTAAAACTAATACGATATGTTTTGCTTCCACTGGGATATAAGAGTAATAGTTGGAGGTCTCAATGATGTCACATTTTTTCGCCGATCCTCTGGGTTTGGCTTTTAGGGTTTCATAATTATGTTACACTTAGGGGTATGTTTACTAAACTCCGAAATTGTGCGGGGCCGCGGGTAGAGTGCGTGTGCCATATAAGGAGTGGGCGTTTCGCGCTGAAGAAAGAAATCCCTGATTTGCATATGCGCTAAGGTGCGCGGCGCCCATATGCGCCCCACACGTTAGCACATGAGGTGGCTGCGCGGGAGGAATAAGTGGAGTGTTGATGTGCAAGCAGGAGAGCAAAGCTACAGCACAATGGTTAAGACACTGACCAATGGTGCAAAGATCAGGGGTTCGATTCCACACAATGCAGACAGCTGGCTGAGGTGCCATTTTAGGAGGCATATAAATAATGGGCACCATAAGGCACCGCACTAATGGATTTTGAGGCATTTTAATACTGGGTGTCATAAGTGGTGCACGGATGTTAAAACAGAACAGCAGAGCCACAGCACAATGGTCAGAACATTGACCAATGGTGCAGGGATCAGGGGTTTAATCTCCCACAGAGGCCAATAAAAACAGCTGGCCTATGCATTAATTTATGAGGCAGTAAAATACTGGGCGGCAGAAAGCGGTGCGCTGATGTTTTTGGCGGCAGAAAGCGGTGTGCTGATGTTTTTGGTGGCATATTAATACTGGGCGGCATAAGGCGGCGCGCTGATGTTCCTGTGGCATTCTAATACTGGGAGGTATAAGTGGCGCGCTGATGTGCCAACAAAAGAGCAGAGCCACAGCACAATGGTTTAAGACACTGACCAATGGTGCAGGGATCAGGGGTTCAAGTCCCCACAGTGCCCATTGAACAAGGCTGGCTGAGGCATTGCATATTATGGGCAAGAATGCTTTAGGGGGCATGTTATTTTTATGTTAATTATCAGTACTAGCAAACGCACCCCAAAGCGTGTTAACATAAGGTGCCCTATAAGGCACATTTTAAAGTGCATTTTCTGCCAAGGCACCCTAGAATGTAGCTTATAGGGCGCTTTAGAGGGTGCCGTATGAGGTACCACAAGGTCAGAGTACGTTTTTTGATGGCATCACTGTGCATTTTAAGGAATGAAAAGCATTAGTAGTTGCACTGACATGCAAGGAGGAGCAGCAGTGGAGCACAATGGTTAGGGCACTGACTGCTGACACAGGGGTCATGAGTTTGCTCCCCAGGGTGTCTAATACGTAAGGCTGGCTGTGGTATCAGCTTTGCAATGTACATATTTTTTCCTGCAGCACCGTATGTTTATTTTATTAATTGCTGCCAGCAAACACGCCCTCACGTGCCGTAATTGAAGGTGCCGTATATGGCACCCCATAAGACACTCCATAGGGCACATTAGAAAGCGCACTGTCCGCCACGGCACCCTAAACTGTCACCTATAGGGCACCCTATAAGTTGCATCACAGGATCATGTATAGTGCACCTTATATGGACGGCAACCATAAGGTGCCCTATAGGGTGCCCCATAAAGCGCCCTTAGAGGCACCCTATGGGTACAGTACGCTGAGGGTGTTTTTGCTGGCATCAAAATATGTATGTTAAAGAAAAATAATGCATTCCACAACCCTATCAAATAACCCCACTGTGGGTTTGAACCCATGACCTCTGGCTTCACAGGCAGTGAAGTAACCATCAGCCTACAGCTGTTAGCAAACCCATGGCTGACTGCAGAGAGCCTGCATGTCACCACACAGACAGTCTGCTGTGTTCACCAGGATAGGGTTAGACCACCCGTACCCATGATGCACTGCACATGCAAATCAGCTGTACACAGATGATCACAAGATGTGGAATGCACCCCCACAGCACCTCGGCCTGGTAGGAGGAAGTGACCGGGTGCACCCACACAGCACCTCGGCCTAGTAGAGGGTACTGACCGTGTGTTCTACTGGCACAGATTAGCTACACACCGTCACATTGTGCGGGTACTGTGCTCACCCTGAGTGTGCGATGAGGTGCCTAGAACCAGGTCCACAACACCTCCCATGGCTGATGGAGGCCCAAAGCAGTGTTAATGTGTAAGATAGGTAGTGTCTGCACACAACACCATGGATATGTCTCAGTCAGGTGTAGTCACACCCCCCCCCCATGGATCCACAGGTGGAATATGCACCCCCCCCCCCAGCCAAGGGTGGCAATCATGGCCCCCCATCAATAGATCCACCCTATACCTCCTGGCAGTAGAGTGGCACATCAACCCCAGTCATGATAAGGAACAGACACCCCACAGGGCAGTCAATGCAGCTCTATACACATCCATAACACAATAGCAGACAGACATTAGACCAGGATAAGGTAAGCCTCCACACTACTATCTGGAGGGCCGCAGACCAGTCAGGTTTTCGGGATATCCCTAATGAACATGCATGAGAGATATATGCATTAGAGCATAGGTGTCAAACCTGTCCTGGAGGGCCACAATCCTGCCAGGTTTTGGGATAGCCCTAATGAATATGCATGAGATATATATGCATTAGAGATAGCCTGCCAACCTGACTGGTTTGTGGTCCTCCAGGACTGGATTTGGAGACCACTGCTTTACACCTCTGTCATTTAAGATTGTGAGTGGGCAAGGTGCAGATGTCCAAGACATCAAAAAGGTTAGATAGAATTTGTCACATTCCTCCTCACTTCTCACCACCACCAAAATATTGTCCATTAGACATCTTTTTGGTGGTGGTGAGAATCGAGGATGAATGTGACACATTCTAGCTACCCTTTTGATGTCTAGGACATCTGTACCTTGCCCACTCACCATCTTAAATGACAGAGGTGTAAAGCAGTGGTCTCCAAATCCAGTCCTGGAGGACCACAAACCAGTCAGGTTGGCAGGCTATCTCTAATGCATATATATCTCATGCATATTCATTAGGGCTATCCCAAAACCTGGCAGGATTGTGGCCCTCCAGGACAGGTTTGACACCTATGATCTAGACCAGGGGTGGGCACCTCCGGTCCTGGAGGGCCGCAGACCAGTCAGGTTTTCGGGATATCCCTAATGAACATGCATGAGATTTATTTATTTATTTATTTAACAGTTCTTCTATACCGCTCTATTTTAGATCAGAGCGGTTTACATTCAACATCAACCATACAACACAGGAACCCTGAGTTGTATTTACAATAAACAGGAGATCAACTTGGAAGTAACTGGGGGGAACTATGTACATTGTATAACATATCTACATCTTATTTACACTGGGGGTCCTGATTCCATTTCAGTGGGTATCTTCTGAGCGATCAGTTGATTATCCTTTTTCATGCTGAGTCTGATTGTTTAATTGCAATGAGTGATTGTCTGAGGGGGCATATGTATGATTACTAGTGCTGGATTCAGGGTAGTATGTGGTGAATAGGTGCTGCTTTAATGCCTTCCTGAAGTCAATTAGGTAAGTGATGTTTCGAATAGAGGTGGGGAGAGCGTTCCATGCTCTGGGTGCGTAAATCGTAAAGGCCCTATTTGTCGTTGCTTTTGTGCATTTTGTTATTACTTTTGGGACCTCTAGTGTGTTTTGCATCATGGGTCTTCTGTTTCTGTTCTGTGGTACTTTATGTATCATCTTGCTGAGGGCTGTGGGGGTCAGGGTGTTTGCGGCTTTGAAAGTTAAGGTTAGAACTTTGTGGCGGATTCTTGCTTGAACTGGTAGCCAATGGAGGTTCATCAGTACTGGCGTTATGTGCTCTCTCCGTGAAGCCCCTGTTAGTACTCTTGCCGCAGTGTTCATTGCAAGCTGGAGAGGAGCCAGTGTTGCTTGAGGGAGACCGTGTAGAATTACGTTGGCATAGTCGAAATGTGGTAATATTAATGCCTGATAGATCGAACGGTAGTCGCTGAAGTCAAGCAGCGGTCGGAGATGTTTTAGGGTCCTTATTTTCATGTATACTGTTTTTACTGTGTTTCTTATGTGGGTTTTCAGATCCAGTTGTTGATCCAGTGTAACGCCAAGGTAGCGGATTGTGGGTTTGGTTTTCAGCTCTGTGTTGCCGACCTTTAAAGAGAGTGGAGGGGTGAAGTCCTGGTTTCTTGAGATGAAAAGGATATCTGTTTTACTGTAGTTGATTCTCATGTTTTGTGTGCTGAACCATTCTGCTGTTGCCTCAACACATCTTGTTAGAGGGGAGAGGTCTGGTTGGTTGGTCTTGAATGGGATGTATAGTAGGATGTCATCTGCGTAGGCTAGACAGTTGACCTTGAATGAACGTGCTAGGGCACATATGGGCTGCATGTAGATGTTAAACATCAATGCAGATAGTGACGAGCCCTGTGGTACACCCTGGTTCTGTAAAATGGTTCAGAGGTTGTGGAGCCTGACCTTACATGTTGCCATCTATTAGTCAGGTATGACTTGCACCACTTTAGGGCTGTTCCCTGAATTCCTTTCTCGCTGAGGCGTTGTATGAGGATCTCATGGTTCACCGAGTCGAAAGCCGCTGCAATGTCGAGGAATATGAGGGCGAATCCTTGATGCATTTTGTCAGTTCCAGAGACTAGATGGTCAAATAGGTTGGTGAGGAGGGTTTCAACCCCATGTGCTTCTCTGAACCCATGCTGGGAAGGATCCAGTGGGGCTTCAGTATCAATATGCTGTTGGATTTGGCGCTGTACTAACTTTTCGATTACTTTGGCAAGCATAGGGATACTTGAAATTGGTCTGTATGATTCCACTTTCGTTGGGTCCAGCTTGTTATTTTTGAGCAGTGGTCTGATTGATGTTTGTTTCAGACTTTGTGGAAACGATCCGGTTGTAAGAGATTGGTTTATTAATTCGCTCAGATATTGGCTTAAGTCACATCGTAACTCCTTTATCCATAAAGCAGGGCATGGGTCATTGGGTTGCAGTAGTGGGGTTGATTGCAGCGATCGTGTCTTCAATCTCTCTGCGTGATATTTTTTCAAAGTCGGATAGTGGTGATGGTTGGGGCAAGTTGTGCTGAGAGCTGTTTTCCGCGGAGTTCGAGGTTGCACCAGCCTGGGTGACTTCAAGTTGTAGGTAGTTGGTTGCAGATGTAGTAGTCTGGATAATTTTGACTGTAAGTAGTTGGAGTATGCCTGGGGGTGTGGCATCTGTGACTGGTCTGCAGGAGGTTCTCTTATGAGAGATTTCACTATATTGAAGAGATCGTGTGGCTTGTTTATTGACCGCTTCAAGATGTCGGAATGGTATTGTTTCCGCTTTTTGTTAATTCATCGCGGTGTGATTTTAGGTGAGCGATGTAAGTATCTTGTGCTTCAGTAGAGTGAGATCGGCGCCATCTTCTCTCGAGCCTGCGCAGGCACTTGAGTGAGTCTCGGAGTTCTCTGGTATACCATGGTGCATGCTCTCGTTTCTTTGTTGTTGTTTTATTTGTGGCTGGTAGACATGCGATGGTCTGAGGCTCTCATCCCAGGTGGACACCAATGCATCTAGGTCGTGTGGTATGTTGTTGAGGAGTGGGAGGATCTTCTCTCTAAGCTCGTCTTTATTAAAGGGACGTAAGCGCTTCAAGGAGTGTTCGTGGGCAGTGTTGTTTTTGTTGGAGTTTTTATTGTGTGTGTTAATATGTATATTGAATTGGATCAGGCTGTGGTCAGACCATGGCACAGGCGTTATGGTTGGTGACATTGGTTGGGTGGTATCTTTATATGTCTGTGGGGCAAAGATCAGGTCAAGTTTGTTTCCCTTGACGTGGGTGGGATTATTGACTAGCTGATCGTAGCCTAGTTCTTGTAACGCTTCTAGGAAAGCAGAGGCTTGCGATTCCTGTAGCGTAGGCAAGTTGAAATCACCTAGGATCCAGTTCTGGGATCGTGGTTTGTTTGAGTTGCAAGCGAGGCCCATTATCGTTGCAAGATCTTCTGAGGATGGTGTTGGTGCCCGGTAGAGTAGGTTGATCGTGCAGGTGTCATTTGTTATGGTGAGGGAGTCCAGGTGGGCTGTGCTGGTTGAGTTGCACATCTGGAAGCCTAGGCAAGTTTTGACAAGGATGAGTGTTCCTCCTCCTCTCTGATTGGTTCTATGGCATGTGTGGACTGAGAAACCTGTGGGTAACATCTGGTTGATGATTGCGTTGTCACATTCTGATAGCCAAGTTTCTGTGATCATGATGATATCAAGATCATGGGTCGTGACCAGATCGGTAATTATTGGCCATTTTGTACGTATTGACCTTGCGTTGATGAGTGCACACTTCAGGGCTTGATGGTGTTGCTGACGGTCCAGATGTGACTTCTTGAGATGTTGAAGTGGGATGTGTAATAAATGTGAGTGATGTGCGTCCTTGGGTTCTCTTGGGGGGTGTTGATGATTCTCCGTCCATCTTTTCCCGTCACTGCGGAGTATTGGGATGTGGTTAGTGCTTGTGTGAAAGGCGTGGGATGTAAGGGGGAGCCAGGAGGCTAGGTGTAGACATGCGAAGGCTAGGAATGGGTGCATTTTGTGATGTCTTTGTGAAATAGTATGTGAACTGTTTGTTGCTGGGTAATTAGTGGGACCGGTATTGACTATTGTGCTGGCTTGACTATTGTGCTAGCTATTGGCAGTGTATAAACTTACTGTCTGGCGATGAGTATGTATTTGGAACAATGTGGCAATGTGGCAAGACAGGAACAGTACAGCATCGAGCAAACAATGAGGCAATGTGTCAGTCAGTGGAAAATGAGACAATATAACAGTTGTCAGCAGAATATAAGACAATGTAACATTCAGCAAGGAACTAAACAGAATAATATACTGCCAACAGTAATAAGTTAACACTTTTGGGTAAGGGTGAAATTCTGCCAACAGTAATGAGGTATGACACAGTTGTCAGTAATAAGATTATCACTGATGCATGAATAATGGTTTTTTGTCAACAAGAGAGACTCTATTAGTTAAGTGATAATAGCAATAGTTTACATTTAGAGCTGTGACTTGTATATGTATTATCTAGCAATGTATAATGGGTTTTTGACAACAAGATAGACTCTAGTGGTTAAGTGATACTAGCAATAGTATACAATTAGAGCTGTTACATGTAAATGAAAATCTAGCAATGTAAAATGGGTTTTTGACAACAAGATAGACTCTAGTGGTTAAGTGATACTAGCAATAGTATACAATTAGAGCTGTTACATGTAAATGTAAAATCTAGCAATGTAGAATACATGTAAATGTAAAATACATTGATAGAAGTAGATGTAAAATACTAACAATGGTAATAGGATTAGCGCTGCTACATGAAAATGTATTGTTGGTAACAGAAATAATATCTAGCAGTTAAGTGATAGCCGTTAAGTGATACTAGCAATAGTATACAATTAGCACTGATGTATGTGAATGGAGTATTGGCAACAATAATAAACTCTTAAGGTATATATTTCTCACTATGGTGATTTCTTTAGATGTGACGCTTGGTAATGACTGTCAGCGTTAGTGCTAGTGAATGTGTGATAATCAACAGACACAGGTTTACTGGTTAGATATTACAAATATTATGGTGATTGGTACTACTTGCGGTTCAGGAAAAGGGATCACAACAGCGTGGAAATGGGTCCAAATTAGAGGTATTTCTTCTTGTTCTTGGTGTTCTTCAACGTGCCACCGCCTAAGGGCCACGCCAAAGGGCCCTCTGGCGAGGCCCTCCGGTGCAGGCACGCAGGCGCAGGCACGCCTGTAAGGCACACTCCTCTAAATGAGCCTGTGAGGGACCCGATTGGTCAGGCAACACTCTGCTGGGCGGCGCTGTCCTGGTGGAGAGCTCAATCCCTCCTGGGAGAGCTTCGGGGATGCAGAGGGAGTCCTCGATTCAGCCGTGCTCTTTTATGGAGCCTGGGAGGGACCCGATTGGTCAGGCAACACTCTGCTGGGCGGCGCTGTCCTGGTGGAGAGCTCAATCCCTCCTGGGAGAGCTTCGGGGATGCAGAGGGAGTCCTCGATTCAGCCGTGCTCTTTTATGGAGCCTGGGAGGGACCCGATTGGTCAGGCAACACTCTGCTGGGCGGCGCTGTCCTGGTGGAGAGCTCAATCCCTCCTGGGAGAGCTTCGGGGATGCAGAGGGAGTCCTCGATTCAGCCGTGCTCTTTTATGGAGCCTGGGAGGGACCCGATTGGTCAGGCAAACACTCTGCTGGGCGGCGCTGTCCTGGTGGAGAGCTCAATCCCTCCTGGGAGAGCTTCGGGGATGCAGAGGGAGTCCTCGATTCAGCCGTGCTCTTTTATGGAGCCTGGGAGGGACCCGATTGGTCAGGCAACACTCTGCTGGGCGGCGCTGTCCTGGTGGAGAGCTCAATCCCTCCTGGGAGAGCTTCAGGGATGCAGAGGGAGTCCTCGATTCAGCCGTGCTCTTTTATGGAGCCTGGGAGGGACCCGATTGGTCAGGCAACACTCTGCTGGGCGGCGCTGTCCTGGTGGAGAGCTCAATCCCTCCTGGGAGAGCTTCGGGGATGCAGTGACATCTGAGATATATATGCATTAGAGATATCCTGCCAACCTGACTGGTTTGTGGCCCTCCAGGGCTGGATTTGGAGACCCCTGCCTTACACCTCTGTCATTTAAGATCGTGAGTGGGCAAGGTACAGATGTCCTAGACATCGAAAGTGTATATAGAATGTGTCACATTCCTCCTCGATTCTCACCACCACCAAAAAGTTGTCTAATAGACAATTTTTTGGTGGTGGTGAGAAGTGAGGAGGACTGTGACAAATTCTATCTAACCTTTTTGATGTCTTGGACATCTGCACCTTGTCCACTCACAATCTTAAATGACAGAGGGTGTAAGGCAGGGGTCTCCAAATCCAGCCCTGGAGGGCCACAAACCAGTCAGGTTGGCAGGATATCTCTAATGCATATATCTCTCATGCATGTTCATTAGGGATATCCCGAAAACCTGACTGGTCTGCGGCCCTCCAGGACCGGAGGTGCCCACCCCTGATCTAGACACATACCAGCTACAAACAGTCTGCTAGCTAGTACATAATGCATGTTCCCAGTGGAGGTGCATGCACCCAGAACTGGGATGTCAGCATACACAGCACACAGATAAATCAGTGACTGGGCCCCAAAAGGACACCCATATATATATGTCACATGAGAGAAATACTCTATAGCACTATGGGGGTTGCCTAGCCCTGCTGTGGTCACTGCACAGTCAGGGTGAGAGTGATCTCTCAGCAGGACATACTGAGGTCACCCTGTCTGTGTAGGTGGTGGCTGGGCACCACAATGTCCCAGTCAGTGCCCTATGCCCTGTGCAGATGCACCCTGGCAAGGCCACCCTGTCCGGCCTACACCCATGGTACCTTGCTCCTCATTATGCACATTGGCAGCCCAATACTGGCAACATTGCTGGCAGTGTGGGCTGTGGAAGGTGTTTGCAGCCACCACACACTGGATAGACAGACAGCAACCCCCACACCTATGCCGGCATTGTGCTACTATAGAGGGGTTCAGCAGCCATTCACACCACACCAGTCATGGACACAGTACATGCATGGATATGGTACTCATTACTGTTGGGGGTCACATCCCAGGGTGGTAAACACTGTCTGAGACCTGCAGCACACAACGCAGACATCTGACTGATTGTTATGGTGGAGCTCAATGAGCAAACTGTGCTTTACGTAGGACTGGAGATCTGCCAGTTATCATAGCAAACGTTTGATAGCTGTGTACCCTATACCCAGGTGTAGGGTGGCATTGCAGAGGTATGCAACTGCTAGTATTGGGAGATACAGGCAGGGCCCAATGTCCAGCCTCTCCAGGAGGCATTGGCCAATGGGGCCTGTGGGTGTGTGTGTGGGTGTGTGTGGCCCTGTTGGCTGCTGCTCTACGGCAGGGTTTCCCAACTCCAGTCCTGGTGTCCCGAACACTGTTCGGGTTTTCATGCTGTCCCTCATAGATATGCATGAGCTACATCTGCATACCATGGGGATGGTGCATAGCTATGCAGCACAGGCATCATTCTTAGAGGCAGCATGGAACCTGAATGGTGTGGGGCCCTCCAGGACTGCATTTGGGAGACTCTGCTCTAGGTAATGCGCCTGTTTATGGTGTCTGTGATTGGTGAATGGTTTTTTGAGGCATTTTAATACTGGGTGTCATAAGTGGTGCATGGATGTTAAAACAGAACAGCAGAGCCACAGCACAATGGTCAGAACATTGACCAATGGTGCAGGGATCAGGGGTTTAATCCCCCACAGAGGCCAATAAAAACAGCTGGCCTATGCATTAATTTATGAGGCAGTAAAATACTGGGCGTCATAAAGCAGTGCACTGATGTTTTGGCGGCAGAAAGCGGTGCGCTGATGTTTTTGGCGGCATATTAATACTGGGCGTCATAAGGCGGCGCGCTGATGTTCCTGTGGCATTCTAATACTGGGAGGTATAAGTGGCGCGCTGATGTGCAAACAGAAGAGCAAAGCCACAGCACAATTTCGGAGTTTAGTAAACATACCCCTTAGGTAAGTTTCTATCCTCCAATCAGATAACTACACGCATCAGATTCCCGCGGTTTGGTCAATTTTAAAGGGTGCAAATGCGGGCGTCCTCCGTGGAGTGAACACTTTCACTTTTGCTGTTTAGCGGTTTACACTGAAAAAAGTTGTCCTGCTTTGTATTGTTTAAGAACAGTTCTTTTCAGGTAACAATTGCTTTTTTTGAAACCGCTGGGGACAGATTGCCTCTAAAACAATATTAATATAATTTTAGAAACAGTTAGGAATGATTAAGAGGAGCTTCATTTTTGTGGTTTATTTTTGCGGTTTATAATGGCGGCTGCTAAGATGTTGTGTATTGGGCATTACAATTTGTTTTACATTGAGTTATTTTAAAAAACGGTTGTAATGTTCAGCCTCAGCCATGGGATCTGTTTCTGCTTTTATCTGTCTAATGCAGATTCATTCTCTGCATTTTTCAATTATCTTTTTCTTGGTCCCACATCTCACATAGTCTGAAGTATTTTTTAATAACGTTTACATTAACATATCATTTTTAAAAGTATTGATGACTGGCCTTCTTAAAAACAAGTCTCTTAGGGGTATGTTTACTAAACCTTCTTAACATGCGCGCTGTGCAATTATCGCGTGCTAAGGTACCTTAGCGCATGATAATGGCACTTATTTATTTATTTAGCTGTATTTATATCCCACTTTTCACCAGGTCAAAGCAGTCAATTGGGGGATACATTTAAGACGAGGGGATATGAAACATGTATGCTAATACTTACAGGGAACATGGGCAATGGAGGGTTAAGTGGCTTGCCCAAGACCACAAGGAGTGCCTATAGGACTAGAAATCCCAGTCCCTCTGGCATGAAATTGCTGTCCCCAGGTGAGACTTGAACCCCTGGCCCTCAGTACCTTGTCCTAACCACTAGACCACTCCTCCCTGTACTTTACGGGGCACAAAGGTGCCTTAGCACGCGCTAATGCGCGCAGTGGCGCAAACGAGCGCTGAAGGCGGGAAAAGGCTCCCGGAAGGCGGAAGAAGGTTCCCCAGGGGCAGAGAGAAGGGGTCAATGGGTGGAGAGTGGGAGGGGAGAGGCTCCCCGCACACTAACGATGTGAAATCCGAGGACAAAACTAACACCAGTGAAAACCTCGCGTTAGAGCTGATTAAAGGGAAAAGAAACCATTTCTCTCAGCAATGTACAGCAAAACCAGGGAAACCTACAAAAAAGTGATAAGTGTGATACATGTGCATGGAACAAAAAGTACAAATAAACATTGAAAAGGACCCCAACAAAATATACAAAAACTTAACCAAGCTGGGCAATAGTGATAGTAATGGGAAACATCAAAAAACACTCCCAAGAAAGCTCCAAAAAAACCATATGAATTTTGGAAGGGTCTACGCTCCGTCCCCATACAAGGTGAATGATCCCACAGTGAAATAGCACTGATCAGGGTTTCCCTCTCCATTGGACAGGTATCCTATGGCATGCACATGTTCCACAACAGCAGGGCGGGCATGTCGGAATGGGCAACTGGACAGATGCTGGGAAAGGGGATACAGAGGGCTGCAGGCTGCACATGCTGTGGTGCAGCTGGGGCACAGTGCGGACTAGGCAGATGCCTAGGTGGCACTTAGGAATGCTGAAACTGTACAGCAGCCAGACAGCAACTGATGAGGGCCCAACATGGGCACGAGAGTGTTTATCACAGTGTCACAGGGGATAGTACCCAGCAGGTGTTGGGGGGAAGCATGGACGTCTATGCAGGCACCCCTACCCCAGAACACGCACCATAGCAGCCGCCTACCTGCAACACTGGATGGCTTGAGACTGCACACCACCAGCACCACCAGCAGAAGGGCATGTCAGCATGGTGGCAGAGGGGTACTGGTGGTGGAGGGGGGCAGTGGAAGCTGCCCAGAGCAAACCATGGCCTAGCCCTGTGTAGGTGTGGTGCCATGCACTGCAACAGACAGGCCCTGCCGGACAAACAGTCATAGTATCACCAGGGAATGCACTGTCTCTATGGCAACACGGTGGTGCAGTGCACACAACCAGTGTGTTTGGAGGCAGAAAGTCACAGGTTCAAATCCCAGCTATGGTGCCTGCCAACCCAGTCCCTGTATTTTACCCACTACTAAAACGTGCTAATACAGACAGAACCTTTATTGCAGATGATGGAAACATGCCCAAAACACCTACATTTTACCCTACAGAGCACAGACACCATAAACAGGTGCATTACCTACAGCAGAGTCTCCCAAATGCAGTCCTGGAGGGCCAAACACCATTCAGGTTCCATGCTGCCTCTAATAAAGATGCCTGTGCTGCATATCTATGCACCGCCCCCATGTTATGCAGATGTATCTCATGCATATTCATGAGGGACAGCATGAAAACCCAAACAGTGTTTGGCACACCAGGACTGGAGTTGGGAACCTCTGCCGTAAAGCAGCAGCCAACAGGGGCAAACACACCCACGCCCACAGGCTCCATTAGCCAATGCCTCCTGGAGAGGCAGGACATTGGGCCCTGCGTGCATCTCCCAATACTAGCACTTGCATACGTTAGCAATGCCATCCTAAACCTGGGAATACGGTACACAGCAATCAAAGGTAGCTATGATTACTGGCAGATAGCAATTCCTACGTTTATGTTTATGTTTATTTCGAATTTGATATACCGCTCAGGCCAGAGGCATTAGAGCGGTTTACAATACAATATCATTTAAGGAAATAGGAAAAGAACGCCATTTATAAGATAGGACAGAATAGAGGACAGAGACAGTCAGACAGAAAAGAAAAGGAGAGGGGCAAGGAACAGCGAGTTACCACAGAAGAATAGACCCAGTCCATGACCTCAGATCAACCCACAGCCACAGGACGCCACGGTCCTACGCCGGGCCCTCAGGCGCGGGGCCCGCAAAGCGCGGGCGCGCCTCAGAAGCGGCGGTTTTTTATGCCGAAGGTAGGGGCTGCTGACAGGCATGCAGGGGAAGCGAGGAGGAGCTCCTGCTCACTCCCTCCGAATATGGCTGCTCCCGTTCTCTTTGGCGCGCCTCAGAAGCGGCGGTTTTTTATGCCGAAGGTAGGGGCTGCTGACAGGCATGCAGGGGAAGCTAGGAGGAGCTCCTGCTCATTCCCTCCGAAGATGGCTGCTCCCGTTCTCTTTGGCGCGCCTCAGAAGTGGCGGTTTTTTATGCCGAAGGTAGGGGCTGCTGACAGGCATGCAGGGGAAGTGAGGAGGAACTCCTGCTCACTCCCTCCGAAGATGGCTGCTCCCGTTCTCTTTGGCGCGCCTCAGAAAAGAAGCGGCGTTTTTTTATGCCACAGGTAGGGGCTGCTGACAGGCATGCAGGGGAAGTGAGGAGGAGCTCCTGCTCACTCCCATCCGAAGATGGCTGCTCCCGTTCTCTTTGGCGCGCCTCAGAAGCGGCTTTTTTTTATGCCGAAGGTAGGGGCTGCTGACAGGCATGCAGGGGAAGTGAGGAGGAACTCCTGCTCACTCCCTCCGAAGATGGCTGCTCCCGTTCTCTTTGGCGCGCCTCAGAAGCGGCGTTTTTTTATGCCGAAGGTAGGGGCTGCTGACAGGCATGCAGGGGAAGCGAGGAGGAGCTCCTGCTCACTCCCTCCGAAGATGGCTGCTCCAGTTCTCTTAAGCACAGTTGCTGATTGAGCTCCATCATAGCAACCTTTCTGATGTCTGTTGGAGTGTGCTTCAGGTCTGGTGTCTGACAGTGTTTACCACCCCTGGTGAGTGACCCCCAACAGTATTGCGTACCATATCCATGCCTGCACTGTGCCCAGGACTGGTGTGGTGGCCAGGGCTGCCAAACACCTCTATAGTAGCACAATGCTGGCATAGGTTGTGGGAGTGTGTGTCTGTCTATCCAGTGTGTGGTGGCTGCAAACAACCTCCACAGCCCACACTGCCAGCACTGTTGCCAGTGTTGGTCCTGCCAATGTGCATACTGAGGAGCAAGGTACCATGGGTAGAGCCAGGACAGGATGGCCTGGCCAGGATGAATCTGCACAGGGCATAGGGCAATTGCTGGGACATTGTAGTACCCGGCCACCACCTGCACAGACAGGGTAGCCGCAGCATGTTCTGCTGGGAGATCACTCTCACCCTGACTGTACGCAATGACCACGGCATGGCTAGGTTCCCCCATAGGGTTTTATAGTATTTCTCTCATGTGATATTTATGGGTTTTCTTTTGGGACCCAGTCACTGACTTATCTGCTTGGTGTGTAAGCTGACGTCCCAGTTCTGGGTGCAAGCATTTCCACCAGGAGTATGGACTAGTTAGCAGACTGTCTGCAGCTGGTATGTGTCTTGCTGGAACACCTTTCAGGGTGCAGCGGCTGAAGGCTTGCTGAAGGAGAATATCAAATAGGGGTGGGGTGCAGCTTAGCATATCCAGGCCTAATGTCTGTCTGTTATTGCTTTATGGATGTGTACAGAGCTGCATTGACTGCCCTGGAGAGTGTCTGTTTACCAGCAGGACTGGGGTTGATCGTCCCCTCTACTGTCACCATTGCAGGGAGGTAGAATGTGGATCTGTTGGTGGGAGACCCTGTTTTACCACCCTCAGCCCCACGAGGGGGGGGGGTGTGGTGGTACATAATCCTTCCTATGGGTCCATAAGGACTAAACCTGACTGAGAAATACCGACAGATCCAAGGTGTGTCTGCAGAGACTACCTATCTCACACATTAGCACTGCTGGGGACCTGCAGCATGGCCTATTTATGCTGTGGACCTGGTGCTGGGCGCCCCATCTCACCCTCAAGGTGAGTATGGTACCTGCACAATGTGACGGTGTGTAGCTACTCTGTGCCAGTACCACACATGGTCAGTTCCCCCTACCAGGCCGAGGTGCTCTGGGGGTGCATACCCCATCTTGTGCTCATCTGTAGACTGCTGATTTGTATGTGCAGTGCACTCATGGGTATGGGTGGGTATACCCTATCCTGGTGACCACAGCAGACTTTTTGGGTGGTGACGTGCAGTCCTTCTGCAGCCAGCCAGAGGTTTGCTAGCAGCTATGGAGCTGTAGCCCAGTGTTTCCCAACCCAGTCCTACGGGCACACCGGCCAGTCAGGTTTTCGGGTTATCCTCTAATGACTATGCATGAGATATATATGCATTAGAGATATCCTGCCAACCTGACTGGTTTGTGGCCCTCCAGGGCTGGATTTGGAGACCCCTGCCTTACACCTCTGTCATTTAAGATTGTGAGTGGGCAAGGTGCAGATGTCCTAGACATCGAAAGGGTATATAGAATCTGACACATTCCTCCTCGATTCTCACACACCACCAAAATATTGTCTATTAGACAACTTTTTGGTGGGGGTGAGAATCGAGGAGGAATGTGACACATTCTATATACCCTTTCGATGTCTAGGACATCTGCCACCTTGCCCACTCACAATCTTAAAGGACAGCAGGTGTAAGGCAGGGGTCTCCAAATCCAGCCCTGGAGGGCCACAAACCAGTCAGGTTGGCAGGATATCTCTAATGCATATATATCTCATGCATAGTCATTAGGGATATCCCGAAAACCTGACTGACCGGTGTGCCCCGTAGGACTGGGTTGGGAAACACTGCTGTAGCCCACTGGTTACTTCAGTGCTTGTGGAGACAGAGGTCATGGGTTCAAACCCACAGTGGGGTTGTTTGATAGGGCTGTCCAAAGCTTGGTCTATCTTTAATGCTACATTAGTGCTGCCAGCAAAACACCCTCAGGGTACTGTAACCATAAGGTGCCTCAGAAGGCGCCGTATGGGCACCCTATAAAGCGCCTTCTGAGGCACCTTATGGTTACAGTCCATATAAGGTGCCTTATAAGGTGTCCTATGGCAGCGCCTTATAGGGTGCCCTATAGGGGACATTATAGGGTGCCGTGGTGGACAGTGCACGTTATAATGTGCCCTATGGAGTGCCGTATAGGGTGCCTTATGCGGCACCTTAGGGTACAGCACGTGAGGGTTTGTTTGCTGGCAGCAATTAATCAAAATACAAATAAAATGCCTCAGGAAACAATACTTACTGTCAAAGCTGAATGCTTCAGCCAGCCTTATGCATTAGGGTCACTGGGGGATCAAGCTCATGACCCCTGTATCATCAGTCAGTGTATTAACCATTGTGCTACACTTCTGTTTCTATGTTTGGATGTCTGTGCGCCTACTTAAGATTAACGCGCGTTAACGCGCTTAGCGGCGCTTTGCCCGATAATGTGCGCAACAGCGCGCGTTATCGCGCGCTAATCTCGTTTTGCTTCTTTAGACTGAAACGCCCACTCCTTATATGGCAGCCTGCACACTAATGCCGGGCACACATTAAGAAGGTTTAGTAAACATACCCCTTAGACTCACTCCTGCTTATACCTATGACTGGTTCTGATAATCCCCTTTCCTCTACTTTTGTTTAAGGCTACAAGATTAATCTAATCGCTCTGTTTTACAAAAAGAGGTATTGTGTATGAAGTTACCATGCGTTTTGCAAACCCTTATATGTTTTGTTTTATATAATTTCATATGTTTTATATTTATTAATAGTTAGTGACATTCATGTTGTATCAATGTTCCTCTATTTTTATAGTCATCATTTTGGACATTCCAACATTTGTTTGACCTATAAGTGCTGAGTTGATTTAATGAAGTGTATTGGTTTTCTGATTTATTTTTTTAGATTTATAACATCATCATTGTTTATTTATAAGTATTAGTTTGTTCAACAATTTTTAATGGTTTATAATTTTTATGTTTTTTTTATTTATGAACTATTTGTAAAGTTATATGTATATATTAATTTTGTGCATGTTTCTGGATATAGTAGGACAGATCCCCCTGAAGAAGATATTTTGAAACAAGGCCTGTGTCGGGAGTGCCTTACTGGCGTGTTGATTGCTCTACAATAAAGGTTTCTTCAATTTTACCGTTTTTCTTTGGACTGGGTCTCTTGTTTATGTG